>OX463238.1:101196440-106196440 GCA_949820135.1 Sylvilagus floridanus | reverse complement strand
ACCCAACCTACGGTATTTTGCTGTTGCAGTCCTGGTACAAGTTGAGTATAATTTCTTCCCCCAAATTCATGCAGGAGTTGAATCATACATTTATGGTATTAAAATGGTGGAACAGTTCTGGTATTGTGTTTCATGGCAGCACACTTGGGAAGTGATTAGGATTAGATAAGGTCATAGAGTGAACACCCATGATTGAATTGTGGTAACTTTACAAGTAGAGAAAGGAAGACCAGACGGAGTCACAGACAGACATATATACATGCACTGTTTCTTGCTCTGTCATATTCTCCACCATTTCAGAATCTTACTATCAAGAAGGTCATCACCAGGCAAGACTTCTAGACCTTGCACTTCCATAATTGTGGTTCACAATTACCTCTCATTATGAAGTTTCCTGCCTCAAGTAGTTTGCTAGAATTATAAAAAAGAAATTAGTGAAAGCCTGGTCTATGATAGTCAGACTACTTCATCACAGGCCTGTGACAATGTATGGTGTATGAATTACTGGATCCTGAACTGTGACAAGGACTTATTGTGATGCTGAAAAGAATTGAAACATAAAGCGAATAGAGTACTGCCTAACACGTACCAGGAAGAGTTACTACTATCATTACCTATTCTAATTAGCAAGAAAGTGATGTATCTAAAGTGCAATGGTGCTTTCAACTAGCAATGCTGTGATTTATGGGAGGGGTTAGACTAACATGCAGAATAAGAAAATAATAGTACATAAATATGAAGATCAAAATCACCAGAAGATGGAGAAAGTTAAATAATGTCTGTCCTAGGTATCAGTCTGAGCTCTTTGTGATTGATTTTTATAAGAGATTCTGGTTGAACTATTAAGGGCACAGAACCACACTCAGTTCCTATCACTGTTGGATGTACTTGAATGTACATAGGATGCTGCACACATGTCTTATGAAAGGAGAATTGGGGGAAATCTTCCACATTTAGAATTTAGCTCTTCAAAAAATCTAAAAAGCATTAATTCAAGGCCAATCCATGCCATGGTTGGTTATGTCTTCCATTTTTTAGAATTGACTCCCAAACACAGATATTGCTTCCAAATATGTTTCTTCCATATTTGCAGAGGAATTCTCGCTGACACATGTTGGCTCTTAACTTGCTGGTAATATTTTCCTTTGCAAAATATACTGATGGGTTCGGCCTGTGGTGCAGTGGGTTAAAGTCCTGGCCTGTGGCCCCAGCATCCCATATGGGTGCCAGTTCTAGTCCTGGCTGCTCCACTTCCAATCCAGCTCTCTGCTAGGGCCTGGGAAAGCAGTAGAAGATGGCCCAAGTCCTTGGGCCCCTCTACCCACGTGGGAGACCCAGAACAGGCTCCTGGCTCCTGGCTTACAATCAGAGAAGCTCCAGCAGTTGGAGCCATCTGGGGAGTTAACCAGCGGAAGGAAGACCTCTCTCTCTGTCTCTACCTTACTCTGTAACTCTGTCTTTCAAATAAATAAGATAAATCTTTACCAAAAAATATACTAAAGAACTATGATATAAAGAACATATAAAACTCAGGAAAACAGACAAACACCTCAAAAGTTTGGCAAAGGATATAAATTGGTACAACACAAAACAACGATGACCATATTTGTATGGCATGATATTTTTCAAATTAAAGAAGTATATGTTTCAGCAATAAAAAATATCACATGTTTTCACCTTCAAATGGGTGAAATCAAATGCCAACAGAGGAATTTCTTCAGGTTCCAGTTTTATGGAAAAAATACTCATTAAAAAAATACTCATTAAATTAAAAATTGGTCATTTCCAGCAAAACACATAATATTTAATAGCTATTACAATTTTAGATCATATCATATAAATACATTTATAAAGAAAAATAATATAATTAATATGATATACAGTGCTGCCTACAAGGAGATAAAAGTAATAGGATGTAACAAAAATTACCTCCAAAGGGAAATAATTAATTATAGATCCACAAAATGCAATTGGATATGCTGCAGTAAGAGGAAAAAGTGTTTTAGTCCACTGGAGCTGCTGTAACACAACAGCAAATACTGAGTGTCCTGTAAGCTGCAAACATTTCTCACAAATTCCAGAGACTAGGAAGTCCATAATCAAGGTGTCAGGTCAGTCACACTGGTGTGGGACCACTCTCTTTCCAAGCTGTGCTATCAAATGGTAGAAGGGGAAAGGGGTCTCTCTTGGGTTACTTTTTTATAAAAATACTAATCCCATTCATGTGGGTTCTCTAATAACCTGCTTGGGTCCCAAAAATCCACATTCCTAAGGCCATCACCTTGAGTTTGGAAGTTCAACAGAAGAGTTTGGGAGGGACACAAAGATTCAGAACTTAGCAATGAGACAGAATAATTTATACTTATATAAGTGTATACCCAAAATATTTCTAAATGGCAAAATAATTTTATGATCAGAAATACTCATCATATTTATACATCGGTCATCATAAGAAAACACAGCTGGTCTTCAGTGTATGTTGGGGCCTTTTCTCTTTGCATATTTTATTTTTAAAGTAATTACAACAACATGCATATATAATAAAAGCTTGTAAACCAACAATTATCCTAACGATAATAAATAAACTACTAACTATTCCTATTCTACAAATCTGAAAGCATTTGAATGAAAAGTTTCCTCATGCATGAAGACCCTTGGATGGTTGTCATCACCTTAGAGACACATTTTTGACAATGCAATGCAGATGCCACAGAACAAACTTGACACAGAAAAAAATACATGTCTACTTTTACATAACAACATGGGAGACTAAAGAAAATACAAGGAAATGAAAAGAACTGGTTTTGAAATATTAATTTTCTCACTTGCAAAACCCCTGCCTTGATTTTAGGATTTTAATTTATTAAATGAAATGATAAATCAAGGTCAACTTAGATATTGCTTCCAAATACGTCCACATAATTTTAAGAATTCAATATGCTCATCTTGAATTTTTCTATTGTACTTTATAGTTGTTTCCACAGATAGACTTTATGAAAAAAAATACAGTATTACAATTCTATCTGTGTACAGATAGTTTTGCAAAACTCTGTTATCAACACCCTCTGATGTGATGCTAGTCAAAAACCTTACTAGTACCATAGTGATAGCATGCTTCGAGACATTGAAAAAATAGTGAAATCGGACAAGACCCCCTAAAATTTACAGTGTATGCCTGCCTACTTCAATAGCAGAGCATCAGATGACAAGGATACCAGGATAAAGATTTATGAACAAATTCTTTATAGAAAGAAATTGTGTTAAAATAAGGGAGGAGCACTAATAATAACCAAAGATAGTTCCTGTATTTGTAGTGTTAGCTGATGCATACCAGCTCAAGGTAATATTAACATTGTAAATTTCTCTCCAACTCTCTCAAGAAATAGCTTTTTTCAAAAATTACCATACTAAATCAAATTCTTTCTTCCCTAAAATTTAAAATGATTTTGTAGTCACCTCAAACATTTAAGCATCTGTACAGGAAACTAAATATTAAATATCAAAAGTTCTTAAGAGACACCATTCAGAAAATTTTATTTTTATTTTGTCTGTCTGCTTCCCTTTTACTTTAAAAAGAAAAGGGAGGAGACAGAAAAACACACCCACATATGGGGTTGTAGAAGTTTGAAAAATAAAAAATGTCAAGTTCCTCTCATAAAGAATTTTAGTCTCCTCCATTCTTAAAAAATAATTATATATAATTAAACACACTAAAATGTTCTAACCACAACACATCATTGTATATGTTGGGTAAATAAACAACACTCATTGCAATCTACTCTCCTATCAAGAAATAGAATATTTGCATCACCAGGGATCTTCTCCTTTGCTTCTGCCCATTGCACCAGGCACAGAGCAGACACTGTGAAGGGTTAGTCAGTTTAATCAGGCAGTGTTAGTAAAATGCTAGGTAATCATGGCAACTGTCACAGAAAAGACAACAGAACTGTGTCAAAATAAAACTTCCCTGGGCAAAGTTAAACAGCCAAGTAAGTTTTTCCTGCCCATCGCAATGGCAGATAAAGGCAGAAGTCTGAATACAGCTCCATTAACACAATGAAGTTGGGTTAGGCCTTCTGTGTGTGCTAATTGGCTTCCCTGAAAGGAAAGAAAGAGCTTTCTCTTATCTTCATATGCAAATTCTTTTACCACTTTTACTGGGCTGTCCTCTTCCCGCAGAAACAATGAAAATGCCATTACTTTCCCTCCTGTTCACTTAGCAGAGATGGCTTCCAGGTCCTTGAGAAAGGCAGTCTTGGATTGTAAAACTGGCCAGATGCCTTGTAAAAGACTTACAGCTCAGAGGGGCGGAAAAGGCTTGATAGTTAATGTTTTCTAAGATCAATGCTTGCAGGAAAAGGAAGTGAGTGGCCTAGAATGTTAAGTTTAGTCAGGGGTAGGTGTGTGCCACAGCATGTGAAGCTGTCATTTGTGATGCCTGCATCCCAAATGAAGCTCCCCCTCTGCTTCTAATCCAGCTTTCCACCAACTCACAGCCAAGGAGACCAAGCCGCAGATGATGGTCCACATTCTTGGAACGCTGAACCCATGTGGAAGACCCAGATGTGGTTCTTGGCTCCTGGCTTCCACCTGGCCCATGCCTGGCTCTGCCAGCATTTGAGAAGTGAACCTGCAAAGGAGAGGGTCTTGCTCCATCTCTCTCTCTCTCTCTCCCCCTCTCTGTCTTTCTCTCTCTGTCTTTTAAGTTTATTTAAGCTAAGGGGAACTGTATCATGTTCAACAAAAAGAAAAGGTGAATTTAATTAGCAATATTAAAAATATCAAATATTAAAATATTAAAACAAGTTTTCTGGAAGATTTTTCTTTTCTGTTTTCTTTCTTTCTCTCTCTTTTTTTCCCTATTTTTTCTTCTCTTCCCTATTTGCTTTTTCATTTTATCCTCCAGTAATAGTTTAGAGCCTTCTGCAAAGCCTGACCCAGTTTGAAATGAAAAGAAAAAACTTACTCAAAGTGACCATAGCTAAGTGTTTTTACTTAAGAATGGTAAGAATGGAAAGGAAAGGAAAAGCAACAAATGAGTGCAAATGTGCAAAATGAAGCTTCATTCTACTTGGAACTAAGGAATGGATTCTGTTGTCACAGCACTGTCTTCACAGGCCAATGTCTTGAAGCAAGCTGAGACTTCCTTTGGGGGCTCTGTAGTCCAAATCAGTGTTCAACAAAGAAAGGTTTGCAGACACCATGGATATAATTTCCAGAGGACCCTTAAAACTTTAGAGTTTTGGGAACTCCTGCACATTTATTGAATTGATGTCAATAAAATTATAATTTTGTAATTCTACAGTACAGAATAAAACTTGAGAACTTGTATCTTAACTTTGTAAACTATATGGGTCTTTATGATCACTATATTACTCAAAAAAGATAAGAACTGGAAAAATATAAAGTACTATTTCTTACCGACTCTTAGTGATTATTAATTAAAATTAAGAAATAAGACTAGTACATTCTATTATTTCAAAACAATGATTTTTTTCATTTTTTTATTTCAAGTAGAACAAATGCAATAAAAATAGGCAATAAACTTATTTGAGAAGTACACTAACTTTAATGGAATGTTTTAACAGCTCACTGCTTATAATTTTCTTGACTGTGGTATAATTAAGATTGTAGATTTCATGTTTCTAATTGTAAAAATATTTAATTTTATGATGGAAAGTAGCATATAGATTATTTAATATGGATTTCAAGATTACACCATTGTTGGTTGGCAATATTTTTAAGTATGCATTTGAATGTTCCTTTACATTGGGTTCAGTAATTTCCATGTTTCATTGTTACTTTTATTTACCAAACTAGTACTCTGTGTACAGTGATATTGTTGTGCACAATATGGAGTATATATTGCTGTACAGTGATAGTTAATAAATTCTGCCTAAGAATCAACAATAATTAGTAAAAGTGGCCAATAGCTTGTTTTTCATCCTCATGGAATCACACTTTTGAAACTGCTTTCCAGATTTTGTTTCTACATTAGATGATCACGTATTATTTAGCATAGAGAACTTGAGTACATCAGGCTTTAGGCCTGATAGCAATTGAAGGAATTTATTTTTGTCAGCATAAAGACTTCGGGTCCAATTTACGCATTTGCATCATTTCATTGAAAAGCTGTTCTCTAATTCTGCCAATTTCCATCACCATTGTTTGCATCAGCTGCCCCAGCTGTTTAAGCAGCTGCTCTGGTCTGCCTGCTACTGCCTCCTTCCTTTCTCCCCTCCATTTCTTTCATATCATACCACAGCATCTTCATCTTTTATCCTGAAATGACTCTTAAAATATATTCAAGTCCTTTTTCTACTTGAATGAGATTGTTTTATTCTTTTTCTTCAAGAAATGACCAGGATTCCATCACCACTTAAAATGATAATATATATCCACATGTGTGCATATGCACATGTATAAATATATGTATGATAGTACCTATAAATCTATTTAATGAAAAATGAACATCAAGGGCAGGTTAATCAATTGATAAGCCATCCAATGTTTTAGAAAAGTTTCATGTTTTGACTACATTTATAAGGATTTTGAAATATCTTGTTCTTTTTTATTATCACAACACCACATTTTACAAATTAATATTGACAATGTTATGAGGAAACAGTTGGATTAAATATGCATTCCTTCTATTTCAAGGATGTTGAAGACAATTGGACAATTACACCTATTTTTGTAATTGAAACAACCATCTGATACACAAGAGCTTGAGGTAGATTTTTACAATTTTCCTCACCTGATAATGTTCCACCATCTACAGAAATTTTACTCTCTTACAATGCATACCCAGAAGAAATTCTTTGTTTTGAAACATTTCATTTTTTAATCAGTGGGACCATTATTATTAGTCCTTTCAATTTCATACCTACAACCATTAAGCAAATAAATAGGTAGTTACCAATAGCAAAAGCATGATGGCTAAATTGGTGACTTTAATACAAAAGAGATTTGATTTATTTGTGTTGTTCCTCTTCATCCAGTCAAGTAAGTAACTTATTTAGGAAAAAAAAAAAAAACTGGCTATTTTCATTTGTCAATAGTTAAGGATTTGCGGCTGGCACCGAGGCTCACTTGGCTAATCCTCCACCCGCAGCGCCGGTTCTCCGGGTTCTAGTCCCAGTTTGGGTGCCAGAGTCTGTCCCCGGTGCTCCTATTCCAGTCCAGCTCTCTGCTGTGACCCAGGAATTCAATGGAAGATGGCCCAAGTGCTTGGGCCCTGCACCCACATGGGAGACCAGGAGAAACACCTGGTTCCTGGCTTTGGATTGGCGCAGCACACCAGACACAGTGGCCATTTGGGAGGTGAACCAACAGAAGGAAGACCTTTCTCTCTGTCTCTCTCTCACTGTCTAACTCTGCCTTTCAATCAATCAATCAATAAATAAATAATAAAAATAAAAAATAGTTAAGGATTTGGTTTTCTTCTTCTTCTTTTTTTTTTTTTTTTTTTTGGACAGGCAGAGTGGACAGCGAGAGAGAGAGAGACAGAGAGAAAGGTCTTCCTTTGCCTTTGGTTCACCCTCCAATGGCCACTGCGGCCGGTGCACCGCGCTCATCCGATGGCAGGAGCCAGGTGCCAGGTGCTTTTCCTGGTCTCCCATGGGGTGCAGGGCCCAAGCACTTGGGCCATCCTCCACTGCACTCCCGGGCCACAGCAGAGAGCTGGCCTGGAAGAGGGGCAACTGGGACAGAATCCGGCGCCCCAACCGGGACTAGAACCCGGTGTGCCAGCGCCACAAGGCAGAGGATTAGCCTGTTGAGCCACGGTGCCGGCAGATTTGGTTTTCAAACAAGTTATCAGTTATAGACCTGGTTATTAAATTTGCAGCAAAGCTTTACACACAGAGTTATGTAATAAAGTGCCTAGAACAGTAGGGGTCATAAACATGTGTCTGTGTGTAAATTTCCAGAGGAATTACCTCTTTCTGATAGAGTAGGGCTGATATCTATTAGTTCTCCTAAATATCCATAGATATTTCAGACATATTACTCCAAGCCTAACACATCACGTAAGCATGTGAAGATGAAGGCATACAGGGGTTAAAACATACAACAGATACAACTTGACATGGAATAATAAAATGCTAACGTCAACTGAAAACAGGTAAATCTTCAACAAATGCACCAATGTTAACAAAAGCATTGCCTGTAAATATGGCAAGTAATTAGCAGCTGGCTTCTCACAGGCAGGAGTGAGGCAACAGGACTCTGGAGTGCACAATCATACAGCCCATAGGGTACTAACTACATTTTATCAGGTTAATTGACAAAATTGTTTCTAATTAAATTAATTAATGATAGGTTGGATTCCTCCCAAGTTATATCTGTAAAGGGATTGAATATACAGTTGACGGAAGGTCTTTGAAATTTATGTTCAAGTTCAGGGAAGCAAAATTTCCATTTTCAACATTTGGGTTTCGAAAGAACACAAAAATCACATAAAACCCATGAAAATATTAATAGTTTGTTTCTTTTTTGTTTCTTGAAAGCTTAATTTGGTCCATTCAAGGATCAGTGTGTGCGTCTAGATAAAGCTAAATATTAAAATGTGATTATTAAGATGTATGTGAACTGAAGCAGGTTCATGGGTCTAGCAGATGCCATGCTTATGAATTGTGTCATCCATGAACAATCCTGAAGGACCTTGACATTACTTCTGTACTAATGCAGAGCTGACTACTCACACCAGTCATCCAGCTGACTTGCAAAGACACATAAATCACCTACATTTGTATTACATTTGATCTAAAGGCAGTATGTGATACCCAGGAAGTAAAATTGTGAGCAAAATCAGTACCTACTATGCTTTCAGGACTTCACTGCCTAGAGGAGACCATTCTACTGGTATCTCTGTCATCATAGTCCATGTGTTACTGTAATAACTTCGAAAAGACTGTTACTTGTTAGTTGTGGTGATGGAAGTGAGGTATCCAAGAGAACAATGGTGTATTTGAAGATCTTGGTTTGCATTCTTATTAAGCATCAGTTCTGTGCACTATTGCTATTGTCACTTCTAATAATCAGTTACTGAAGTACTTTCAAATATAGTACTATGAAGTGAGAATGGCAGGGTTGAAGGCAGGAGGTTGGGGTTGGCAGATAGAATGAGAGAAATTTTCAGGGAAAATACTAAAAATAACTAATGATCTGGAAGATTTTCAGGAAGTCTGCAGTCTTCTATATGGTGGTGGATTTTATGCAGTGACTAAGCTATCTTGCATATGTTGCCCTATATGGTTTTCAGTATATATTCACAGACGGAACAATTTCAAAACATATCTATCTTGATATCATAGACTATCAGCCAATTCAGTGGAACTACCCAGAAAGGTTAAAGTAAGAAACCAGAGACGAATTCTAATGTTTCTAATTTGCCTTCCCAAAGTATTCACTGGACTCTGCTAAACACAGAGAAAAAAACCATTCATTTAAAAGTCTCTTAAATGAGATTGCAGGATCACCTTTTCCAACCTCTCTAGACCTTGCATATCAGGATTCTTCAAGTTAAAGTAATCCACCCTCTTTGCTCTGACCTATGATCCCTGTGTCACCGCCACATCTAACAATTTGAAATACAATACCTTTAGCATATTTGTGCCTTGTGTGCTCTTTACTTGGTTCTAATATTACATTCTGCATCATATCATTCCCTGATACCACAGGAACTCTTCTCGTTCTGCAATACACAGACACTACTTCTGCGTATGTCATCCACACAAGACAATGATCAGGACTGATACTATGTAGAATAGATCGTATATTTTAAAATGAATTAAACAGATTTAGCATATTTCCTGAAATCAGATTATAATGATATTTATATTTAGACATATCTCTAAAAGAATATTAAGAATGGATACAGGGGCCGGTGCTGTGGCGCAGTGGGTTAACATCCTCGCCTGAAGCGCTGGCATCCCATTTGGGTGCCTGTTCGAGACCTGGCTGCTCCTCTTCCGATCCAGCTCTCTGCTACGGCCTGGGAAAGCAGGAGAAGATGGCCCAAGTCCTTGGGCCCCTGCACCAATGTAGATTTGGAAGAAGCTCCTGGTTCCTGACTTCAGATAGGCGCAGCTCCAGCCATTGTGGCCAATTGGGGAGTGAACCATCGCATGGGAGACCTCTCTCTCTCTCTCTCTCTCTCTGCCTTTCCTCTATCTATGTAACTCTGACTTGCAAATAAATAAATAAATCTTAAAAAAAGAATGAATACAACCAGATGTCACTTTAAAATATACTTTTTTAATATGCCTTTTTTTCTAGAAAAATATAGGAACACTGTGTGCGTTAGATATAGTATCTAAAAATCCCTTCATTTTTCTTTTCCATTACACTTTTTCCTACTAACATACCATGAATATCAACAAAGTAAAATCTCTGTAAACCTTAAAGATGTCTCAAATCCATCCGCTAGTTTACTTTAGAAATATTTTTCTATCATTTGCTAGAGAAATATCAGTTAAAATATCCTACGCTAAGGAGTTATGATTCCCTCTGATGCAGTAATATATTAGAAACAAAGAATGATAAATTATATATTGTTTCAGATCCCTAAAGCTCTTTGAAAAAAAATTAAGCACTATATACAATATGGGATAAGGCGATTCTGATGATTGGTTGATCATGGTCAGGCACCCTGAAAAAAATATGCTATTAGACTTTAATTTTGATACTGTGTTTCTGTGTAAAATAATAAAGTAAAGGAAGAACATGTGAATTCTTCTCTACTCCAACATTAATGGAATTATTAGACACTTTCTTAGCTTTTTAAAAAAGGCTCATTTATTTGAACAGCAGAGCTACAGAGAGAGAAGGAAAGAAAGAGGGAAAAAGAGAGAAGGAAAGCTTTTATCTGCTGATTCACTCCCCAAATGGCCACGACAAGCGGAGCTAGAAGACGCCAAAGCCAGGATCTAGGAACTTTTTCCAGGTCTCTCACATAGACTTGGGCCATCCTCTACTGCTCTGCTGCTTTCCCAAGAGCATTAACAGGGAACTGTATCAGATGTGAAGCAGCTGGGACTTGAACCACCACCATATGTGATGCCAGCAGAGCAGGTGGTGTTGTAACCATCTAGCCACATCAAGCCCCATTTTCTCAGCTTTTACTCCACTGTGTTTAAGGGCTCACCTGGTTTCTCAGGAAACTTCTAAACAATATTCTCTATGTATTCATCATCTGTATCTATATGATGCATCTATCAGTCTATTTCTGAATTATCTATTGTCTTCCTTAAAGCTGGAGAAAATCCAATTAAAGCTTCCATTTACACATGTACTCAACACTCTACTCTTGGCAATGTTTTCAACCAAGACATAAATGGTCAGCCAAGGCAACTATCTATAAACACACACATGAATCCTTGTCTGAAAGAATTTCCTAAGTTAATATTTTAAAGCCTAAAATAAAATATGTGCAATCAGAAAAGAAATAACAGTTCAGATCTTACTATAAACTTTCTCTTTCTTGTTTCCTTAATGAAAGATAAGCCTGGTTTATTGTTTTTCTTTTCAGAATTATTTTCCTATACATCTAGCCAAATTAAGGCACTAGATTGTCTTATAAATATTAATTTACAGTTAATTAGTCTTCTTATTTGAAAGAGGGCTGCAAATGTCTGGTCCGTCAAAGTATGCATACTAATTATAAGTAAATGCACCTTCACAGTCTTCATAAGGAAATGATAGTTTAATCTTAGAACTGTCACTTCTTATTGGAATGGAGGATGGCTGGCAGCTCTATGTCAAAACGAGTTGTCAGAGGGGATTATTTCAAAGACTGTTAGATTCTTAATTGACAAAACAATAAAACAGAGTGACATTTCACAGTTCAATGAACATTCCCCTTTTATGTGGTGTTTTCAACACTGCATTCTACGTAGTTATTAACTTTATACATAAAGGCAAAAATCATATATTATACCATAAGATTTGAATGAAACCACAGCAATCCCTAAGGTGTCTCACATTAGTGTGTAATGTATGGAAGTGCCCTTGCTTACATTTGAATTTTTAAAGGATTTTATTGTTTTGAGAGGTAGAGTTATAGAGAGTAAGACACAAAGAAAGGTCTTCTATTTGCTGATTCACTCCCCAAATGGTCACAATGGCTAGAGCTGGGAGGATCTGAAGAGAGGAGCCAAGAGCCTTTTCTGGGTCTCCCACATGGGTGCAGGGGCCCAAAAAATTGGGCCATCTTCTATTGCTTTCTCAGGCCATAGCAAAGAGCTTGATGGGAAGTGGAGCAGCCAGGGCTGGAACCAGCACTCATATGGGATGCTGGCATTTCAGGATCTGCTACACCACAGCGCTGGCCCCAAATTTGGTGTTGCTAATTAATGTGTGATGTGAGGAAAACTGTATTTTACTGTCAGTGACTTTTCCTCTGTCTCAATGTTGTTGCATGTAAATAGAGTTGTAAGCCATTTGGAAAAATAAATAATGATGAAAGTAGCCATTTGCTTTATTTTGAATGTTACCATACACCACTAGGTAGGTCATGTGTAGTGAATTCTTCTATTGAATTATTAATAAATCTCTGAAAGGTACTGGATAGAGCTCTGGAGGAAATTTGAAAAATTAAGTTTAGTCTACACATGATGTCTTTTATATTTATAGGATAGTGCCAGACGTGTTGGGCATAGAAGTAACTGTATAATCACTACGTGAGTTCATTCAGTCAGTACAGCAATGTTATGGAACATGTACTCCTGCTGTCATCCTTTAAATATATATATATATATTATAAAAATATATGTAATATATATTATATATTATATATATATATATACATACATATATCTTACCGAGAGAGGGAGAGACAGAGAGAGAACTTTCCATCTGCTGGTTCACTCTCCAAATGGCTGTGACAACCAGGGCTGGGTCAGGCAGAAGCCAGAATCCCAGAGATCCTTCAGGTCTTCTACATGGGTACAGGGACCAAGTACTAGCACCATACTCTGCTGCTTTATGAGGCACTGTAGCAGGGAGCTGGGTCGAAAATGGCAGCCACAACTCAAACCCATGCCCATGTGGGATGCTGGCATTGCAGGTGCTGGAAGCTTTAGTGGATAAGCCACGATGCTGGCCCTGTCATATATTTTTGTGGAAAATACATATACCAATCACATTAAGAAAGTGGAGCCGGCGCCGCGCCTCAATAGGTTAATTCTCTGCCTAGCGGTGCCGGCACACCGGGTTCTAGTTCCAGTCGGGGAGCCAGATTCTGTCCCGGTTGCCCCTCTTCCAGTCCAGCTCTCTGCTGTGGCCCACGAGTGCAGTGGAGGATGGCCCAAGTGCTTGGGCCCTGCACCCCATGGGAGACCAGGAGAAGCACCTGGTTCTTGCCTTTGGATCAACGCGGTGCACCGGCCGCAGCGGCCATTTGAGGGTGAACCAACGGCAAAAGGAAGACCTTTCTCTCTGTCTCTCTCTCTCACTGTCCACTCTGCCTGTCAAAAAACAAACAAACAAACAAACAAAAAGAAAGTGGAAACTACAAGTTTCACTATCAGCTGTGTTGGAGAAAAGGCTATTGGTCTTAACTGTGCTGTAATATTAACTGCAGAATTTCTTCAAAGGGAAAATAAACACTTTTATGGGTAATACAAAACAATTAAGGATATTTGGAAATCCTATAAAATACGTCGCTGGCTGGGCCAAACTCACTCCGATCTTGATCTGATGTATCTCACTGGTCCACTCTTTCATGCCTATCATCCTACTTTCCCTTTCCATCTGTTTAGTCTGTTCACATGGGTCTACTCACAACTCCAGGAAAATACTCAGTGTCTGTTTACACTACGTCCTGGGCTACAGAGCTTCATGTGCCTTTCTATACCCACTCATGTTTCCCCAGCCTCCTCTGCACGTTATTGCTGCCCCCCTTGCTTTCTGGCTTTCAGGATATTCAAAGGGGATCATCAGGAGAAGATTAGGAGGAGCGTGGAAGACAGAAGCCCTTGTGTTTTCACAAGGCTCTTTCCTCACAGGATCTCAGCAGATGGCCTGAGGTCAGCAGCTCCCGTGAGGCAGTGTTTGTTCTCCCACATTTATTCCATGGCATCCCACTGCTCTCTCAACTCCTCATGGCGAGTCCTGAGTTGCTGGACACTGTCTAGTGCCTTTCCTGTACTCAGTTCTCACACTTCTAATAGTCTGATTAAACTTTTCCCAAAGAACCCAATTTGTGAACTGTGTGCTCTGTGTGAGAACTTCTACTCACACAGAGTATGTGCACTCGCTTGTCCCTTCGTGAGGGGCAATTTTCTCCCAGATGTCCACATGACTGGCTATTCACCCCTTCAGCCAGTTGTTCAAATACTAGGTTCTGTGTGAGGCTTGTCCTGACTTAAAACAAAACAAAACAAAAAAAAAACACAGCCTCTGTTCCTATACCAACATCCGGATTCTCCTTACCCAAATTTATTGTATTATAACAGTCATTAACATATAGCATTCTGCCTAACATTGTCTTTGAGTCCAGTCCAGAACCCTAAGGAGAACAGGGCGACTGCTTATCCAGAGGAAAAAAAAATAAGGCACGTCTCTCTCTCTCTCTGTCTCTCTCCCAGCCTCCCCTCTCCACAACAGCATCTGCTGTGGGAGGGCTGGCACCATTTGGAAGCAGGTTCTCCAGTAACTAGTTGGAACCATCTCCATCCTTTCGGCAAGGGCAACTACAGCAGTTTGAGTGCAGTTGGCAAGGATGGTCTCCATCTTGTCATTGGGGCAGCAGCAGCAGCTCCACTGTGTCCACCTGGCAATGGGTGGGGTGGGGAACCATCCTGATGGAAGGGAAGTGCCAGCTGTGGAGACTCTCATACAGCTGAGTGGGGCTGTGGCTGGAAGGTATTGTTCGCGTATGTGATCCAGGGATTTTACCAGAGGGAACAATTCACTTTCCCCACTGACTTTAAGTCTGGCTGGGAGGAAAGTCAGAGGGCTAGACACCCACATATGACTGTTGGGTGCCACTAACCTCTCAGTAAGTCATAGGCTGCAGGGTTTTGGGGCTCAATCCAACTGGGTGGAACACACATGAACAGTGGCTCTGGGAATTCCTCAGTCTCTCTGTGGATGGGATGGACTAGTAGGGCAAAGTGGATCCTCTTGTACTCCTTGGCAGTGGGAGCCCTGTATGCTGAGACTGTGAAAATATTGTAACTGTGTGAGAGATTGCAGGTTATAGCTGAGTCTCTGAGCAATCACTGTGAGTGGTTCCACATACTCAGGGCTCCCTGATTGCCTGGGTTGAGTCACTGCAATGGGATCTGGGCTCACAGTGAAGACTTTGCAGATCCTTAACGTAGAAGAAGACAAATTTCTAAAAATTTTAGTCAGATCAAACTAAAAAAAAAAAAAAAACGCTGTTGGAAGAAGAAAGGAAGTGAAAAGAGGAAGGGGGAAAAAAGCAAAATCATATTCAAGAAGTGATAACATTGAACAGCCTTTCTCTAGACTGTTGAGGAACAGTTTTCTTAAATTTTATTTATTATTTTGTATAGTTTTTCTTTTCTTTTCTTTTTCTTTTTAATCCTCTGACCAAACAGGAGAAGGAGCAGGAAAAGGGTTGAGACAGTGGGTGGGAGGGTGGGTAAAGTGGTAAGAATTACCATGTTCCTAATATTGTATTTATGAGATACATACAAATAAAAAAAGAAAGAAAAGAAAATAAATAAAATTACCTGTTCATCTTTCCATGGTTAACAAAGAACACACACTTAGAAAACATTTAATAGCTCCTCATTGGGATGATTTTTATTAGAAACATAATTTTGAGGTACAAAGTACAATTTTCATATCTTTATACAAAACAGATTCTGTTACTTTTTCAATTTTCTTCCTATGGAGTTATCAAAATAGAATAATGTTTATAAAATAAAGAATTAGTGCATTTTACAAGTTATAACTGAATAAATAGATGAATCATCATACTTCTATTAGTTGATGTAGCAGACAATTACATTATATATCATAGGATAAAGCTGGTTAGCAAATTATGTACACTGCTCCCTTATTTCTATTCATAGGATCACACGGTTTGACTATATTATTTGATAAGTATTTCCATTTGCAGACTCACAAATCAGAATTGTATTTCTCTTCAATTCATTTCTCTCCTCTTCCTAATGCTATTTAGATTAATAAGATAAACACATTTCTATGTCATTTGCACTTGGCCAAGGTAAAGTACATGATATGAAAATTCATTCTTTCTATCCAGTTCAGTTCTCATCAAATGGAGAAAAAAGAAAAAAAAGTATAGAAACCAGGAAAATAACTAACATTGTAAGGGCTGGTCAAATTTATATTGTTTTTATATTATTTTCTTTTTATTAGAAAAATAAATACTTTTAATGTAGACTTCATGTCTTCAATACTTAATCATATTTTGGGGCTGGCGCCATGGCTCACTTGGTTACTCCTCTGCCTGCAGCGCCGGCATCCCATATGGGCGCCAGGTTCTAGTCTGGTTGCTCCTCTTCCAGTCCAGCTCTCTGCTGTGGCCCAGGAGGGCAGTGGAGGATAGCCCAAGTGCTTGGGCCTCTGCACCTGCATGGGAGACCAGGAGGAAGCACCTGGCTCCTGGCTTTGGATCTGTGTATCTCCAGCCGTGGCGGCCAATTGGAGGGTGAACCAATGGAAGGAAGACCTTTCTCTCTGTTTATCTCTCACTGTCTAACTCTATCAAATAAAAAAAATACTTAATCATATTTTGCATATATTTGGAATTCTTTCTCCAATTATAGTGATGTCACTAGCTGTCTAGTTTTAGGTTTAAACCTGAAGTATTTCAATTCTTTTCATCTGAGTAGGTCATGTTTTTGTTTATAGATTTCATTTATTTAAGGTTTTCTTGCAAGGCTTTTGTCTTAATCTCAGTAACTAATGTATGTAATAGAATTGTTCAGAACATATCATTACAAATTCCAGTGCTCCAGATTTACTTTCAAACAGGAAAAAGAAACTAAACGATAAGGAATCAAAATATCACGTATTCATATACTTTGTTATTTTAGTATGTGTAAAATGAAGTGAACTGAACAAAATACATTAAAGAATTTTGGAGCTGGACAAAACTCAGTTGATAACTGGCTCTACCAGTTGTTAATCTTACTATGCCCTACACTGACAAATTAATACTTCCAGACTTCACTCAAAATCTGCAAAATGAAAATGGTTAGTTTTGTAGCAACAAATTTTAAAATGTATAAGATCAGGGAGATAATATAAGAGAGCTTAATCTGAGTGCTTTACTCCTTCTGTTTTGACTCAAATTGCTACAGGCAGCTTGTCTTTCTGCTCTGTGGTTGGATTTGAACCCTTGATGACAAGGCACACAGAACTGGCATGGATACTGCACTAGTCAAACCCAAGTTTTTGAAATCTTCAGGCAGTGACAACTCGATAAACTTTTATTTGAAGAAATGATAGAACAGCAGAGGGACACTGAGGTCTTGGGAATTCGGGTCCTCACAAGCTGGAGAGAGAAAATTGTCTTTTATCTTCAGTAAATCAGGCGGGTGGGAGACCAGGTGGTGGTGGTTAGGTTCAAGACCAGAAATCTATGTGGGAACTAAGACAGGGGCAATGTGCACATTCTGTTACTATTGCTATAACCAGCATCCAGGCAACTTACTGCTCAGCTTGGAGTAATTAGTATATCATGTCTGAAAGATTGTGTTCAGTGCATTAATAATTGAGTGAATCTTCAAAGCCACTAGAACAGAGGTTGACAGGACCTGGGCATCCTTTTGTTTTACAGTATGCAAAGAGATAATTTAGTCCTTAAAGATGGGAGCAAGAAAAGGTTCTTTGGAACTTGCTTCTAATCTAGGCTGCAGTAAAAAAAAGGCATGAGCTTCTCAACTGATCTTTAATGAAAAATAAGTCTTCCTTTTCCTATATGTTATGAACTGATAACTTTGTTAAATAGAGTAGAACCAAATTCGCAGCTATGCCTATATGGCCCTAAGTAGAAGTTATCGTCTTTAAGTTTTATATATCAAGATAGCATATTGGTACACATGTGGCATCTTAAAAACACATATTTTAAAACATCATGAATGTATAGAAAAATCGTTTATAAATGTGGTAACAAAGAAAAATCAAACCAATAAAATCTTATATTACTTGAGAGCACTTTTGTCTTGTTAATTATGATACAATTAATTAGGAAACTTTATTATGAATTTCCAAGCATAATGCACTGACATATTGTGATTTTTGAAATAGATTTTCATATTTGGAAAGATCAGTTAAAAGATTTAAAAAGTAGTTTTTAGAAGCATGTAATGTAGCACAGACTTTGAGACTTAAATGTTCCATTGTAATAAGAGCTTGGAAAGATTTCTTACTACTAAAAATTATAAAAGCTTATTAGAAATGAAAAGTGTTCCAGTACACTGTCCTCTAAGAAACTGCCTTTGAAACAGACAAGCAGAGTTGAGAGTTCCTTCTAGTTGTATTAAGCTAATCTGTTAGGCTCACACAATCTTCCTATCAAGCCATGGCAGGTAATGCATTGCCAGGGATCCAGTGAAATTATTTGTTTAGATCAGTGTGGCAGGACACATTTTGAGTTTGCTCAAGGTTATGTCTCAAATAAATTGGAATATATTCCCTGTTTATTCATTTCCCTATTTTATGTGCTTTCCCTGAAAGAAAAGTGTGGTCAATTCCTTATTAAATCATAGTTACCTTGCTGCAGTATGAAGAGACTTGGATTTGTGATACAAACTTGTAGTTAAATAAATACTTGATTTGCTGAGGCAGGAGCTTGTTTCTTAAATTAGTGAAAATTAAGGAGCATTAGGAAGGAAAAAATGTGTTTAGACATATAGTTGAGGGTCAGGTTGCAGAAAAAGAGCATCAACAGGGCCTTGAAATCTTGAGTTTAACAAGCACATTTACCAAGCATTGTAAGAGAGGATCCAAATATCAGAATTGTTTTGATTGCTAAGATATGCTGAAACATTTAGGGGATTATTCTGGATTTTTATCAGTTCACACCTAAAGCTTAGCTGAAAGAAAGATGTACCAGGTAAACCAAGTCACAATTTGACATTGGAGAACCTTGTAAAGAACCGGTTGTTCTTACTATTATGGTATTCAATGATGTAACCCTATTTAAGAATGGAAAGTCATACACTGCATACTCTAAATTCATTCACTCACTGTGTCATATAAATGTCCCTAAATGTGTTGTTTTTTATGTGACACTCCTTACTTAAGAAGGAGGAGCTCATTTGTATAACTAGGGCATCTCCACAACTGAGGTCACTTACTAAGTGGTTCACCATCTATGAGCCAAAGCCAGGTGCACATCGCTCTGAATATGGTTTAATGTGTGTTTTCCACTTCGAATTTACATCCTTCAAGTGGTTTAAACCTATAGAGTGCTTTAAAATCTCATTCTTCAATTCTCTCCTTTCATTCCCTTCCTTCCCTCCTCCATTTCTTTTTTCCTTCTTTCCTTCCTTCCTTCCTTCCTTCCTTCCTTCCTTCCTTCCTTCCTTCCTTCCTTCCTTCTTTCCTTCCTTCCTTCCTTCTTTCCTTCCTTCCTTCCTTATCTCTCTCTCTCTCCCTCACTCCCTTGTTCTTCTTTTAAAAGATCTATGTTTTTACATGAAAGGCAGAGTTACAGAGTTACATGAACACAGAAACAGAGAGAGACAGAGACAGAGACAGAGAGACAGAGACAGAGAGAGAGAGAGAGATATCGTCCATCTACTGATTCACTCTCCACAGGGTTGCAATGGCCAGGAGTGGGCAAGGCCAAAGGAAGGAACCAGAGGTTTCATCCAAGTTTTCCATGTGGGTACAGGAGTTGAAATCTTCCTCTGCTGTCCCTAGTGCATTAGCAGGGAGCTGGATTGGAAGTGGAGCAGATAGGTCATGAATCAGTGGCTATACTGGAAGTTAGCATTGCAGACAGCAAGCTTAATGTGCTATACCCACTCCCCATTCTTACCTTCCATCTGTCATATTTTTTCTCCTGTACTAAAGATGATGTCAGCAGCATACACATTTTTTTTTTTTTTTCAAGCCAGGAGCCAGTTGCTTCCCCTGGTCTCTTATGCAGGTGCAGGGCCCAAGGATTTGGGCCATTCTCCACTGCACTCCCGGGCCACAGCAGAGAGTTGGACTGGAAGAGGAGCAACCGGGACAGAATATGGCACCCCAACTGGGACTAGAACCCGGTTGCAGAACCAGGGCTAGAATCCGGCTGCGCTGCAGGCAGAGGATTAGCCTATTGAGCTGGGGCGCTGGCCTACACGTTTTCCATTCTTGGTTCTCCTTTCATCAGCATGAGGGGGCTTCTGGAGTACTGCTAATTTTCTGTTTCTTAATCTGGGTGCTGATTACATTGAGAATTCAATAAATATAGGATTACCACCTGTAACTTTTCTCTATGTAAACTTTATGTAATTTTTTTTTAAATGGGCAACATTTGATTTGGCTTTAGCATTTAAGTTGTTATGTTCAAGAAATTGTGTATCTTTAAAAGATCTCAATCCTGAGTTCAAATTTAGGATTTCAGTTTTATTTTCTCCTTTTTTACAATGTATTAAAACTTACATGTATAGTTCCTGTCTTGTACATGGAAAATTTGATTACCAAATTGCTATGGGCTACATGTTTGTGTCCTTCTAAAATTTGTATGTTAAAATTTAATCGTAATATTGATATTAAGAAGTGGAGCATGTGGGAGGTGACTTGATCATGAGGGGGTGCCTCCGGATGAGACTAGAGTCCTGATGAGGTGGATTCGTTCTGCGTGCAGGAGTGTGGTGGGGGCAAGAGGTGCAGAATCACCACACAGACACCGGGAACCAGGTGAAAGTGGGCCAGAGGCGGGCAGCCTGCTGACTCGTTTATTTCAGTTGGTACAGCAGCTTATATAGCCAAGGCAGCCAATCCGGTCGAGGGGAGGTCTATGCCCTAACCAATCACAGCCTGTTGCCATGTGGTTTCTGAAGCCATCCAATCACAGCCTGCTGCCAGGCAGGCTCCGTTGCCATGGGCTTCTCATTCCACCACAGCTTCCCAATATAAGACATCTGACAAGCTTGTTGGAGTCTGTGTCCTTTGGTTGTGTTAGAATGTGGCAAGAGTGAACAATCTGAAGCAGAGAACACTCATCATGTCCTGAATCTTCTGGTACCTTTATTTTGACTTTCCAGCACCTACAACAGTAAGTAATAAATTTACATTGTTTGTGAATTATCTAATGTAATGTATTTTGTAATAACAGCCAAATGGGCTGACACACAGATAGACAAAAAGGTAGTAAAAGGATTACTTAAAACAGTGAACATGAGAAAAAGGTGAAGTCATAATGTGTTCTTTGAAACAAAACCAACTGTGCCACCTTACTGCCAGTAGAGGAAGGTCACATTCCTAGGATGAAAAGGCACTCATTTTGTTGGAGCTATTGAGAATTGAGTGTGGCTTATATCTGAAAAATCTGCTGTGCATTTACCATCAACAACTGCAACACCAACTGCATCACTTTCTGTATCTGTTCCTAATCCCCTTCAACGTCAACAAATTCTATGGTCTACCTCCCATCCCATACCAGTTGACTTCTATACCACAGTGTTTCCCTTCTTCATGGCCACCTACTCCCTAAAACTCTATCCTGGTGCAATTCAGTGAAGAATATCATAAGTAAATTAGATCTTAGTGTAGATACTATGGGAGGATCCCATGGACTTGAGCTCACGGGAGCTGGTGCTTCCTCTCCATCTCACCTCTCGATTCTCTGCAATTGGCCAAGGTGCAATGGTGAGCATGCCTTGACACCAAGTTTGCCCATCTTGACAGGGTTAATCAATGTTTACAACACAAGAGAATTAAGAAAAGTGAAGGGAAGTTAATATGTAGATGTTGGGAAATTTGTAAGAGTCTTGCACTTTCTCTCTTGTAGGTTCTCTGGTGACCTTGCAATAAAGTGTTATCTAAGGTGAATGATGTGCCATAAATTTTCAGAGAGGTTTATAAGATAATGAATAAGTGAAGTTACATAAAACAATTTGTGGTATTTAACATATGGGAGCTCTATTGAAAATGATCAGAGAAACAGTTGCCATAGAAACATCAGACAGACTAATCTACTTCCACTAAGTTCTAAGATACAGTAAAATTTGCCTTCTAGTAAGAGAATTTGGGAAAGTTAGTACTTGTGATAAAGAGAAGTTTAATAGTTTAAAATAGTTAATCAATGCATATACAAACTGTTTAAAAGCTTGTTCATAGATAATTCCCAGTATTGGAGGTGGTTTATGATTGAAATAGGGTTTTCTTAAAGGTACCCATAGTCATATACTTTCTATAAGGTGAGTGTTCATGATGCCCTGCTCATGCCCCTGTCTCTGAGAAAAGATTTGAAAAATGACTACAAGAAAATACATTATTATTCCTTCAGAGGATTTTTGCTCCTTTTTCATAATGAATGATGCTGCTTTCTGTACAAGCTCTCCTCCTCCACTGTGGTCTTCAAAATGTTGCAACTCCGGTTGTCTACAGTGCTATTAGAAGAGAGCACTGCATCCCAATCTTCCCTGTGAAAGAAGTACACAATGGCAGTTGAAATTCCTCAGGCCAATTTTGTCCTCATCTCATCCTGTACAAGAGAAAATTCCACTTCTATTTCTTATCCTTTCAAAATTCAACCAGCTGCTGTCTGTACCAATTCCACCAAGGTTATTGTGTTGTTTGTCTTGCTGTATGTAAGAGAGATAAAGTGTATTTCCTTCAACCATATTACATTTTATCTCCTTTATATTGCTGTAGAAGGATTCATACTTAATCAAGCTCTGACAATATTTTCAAGTTGTTGCTTCATAAAAAGAAAGAGAACAAACCTAGTGAAAAGGAGTTTACATAAAATGAAAACATGAATCTTTTGTTTGCATTGTTGCATTAGCCATTTAACACATCCTCATGATTTCAGCAACCTTTTCCTT
The DNA here is from genome assembly GCA_949820135.1 of Sylvilagus floridanus. NCBI lineage: Eukaryota > Metazoa > Chordata > Mammalia > Lagomorpha > Leporidae > Sylvilagus > Sylvilagus floridanus. Next base: position 106,173,449 of record OX463238.1, on the reverse strand, counting down.
TTATTCTGTCTATCAAAGTAATCTTTGCAGTATGCATAGTCATACATGGTAGTTGCCACCTAAAGAAATAAACAAGTAAACAATGCTTTGAGGGCACATAATTGTCAATCAGTGGGGTCCATAATATTCAGAATCTTGGTTCTACTCTTTCTGTCTTTTATGTCACTATTTGCTAAACTCTCATCTCCTTGCCATACAAATATTATTCCCCAAACACTCCCATACTTTAATTTTCCATGTCATTTTCATTCAACCTCAACTTCCAAAAGTACCTTTTTACATTTTCACAAGATAAATACACACTATCACAGACTGGCCAACTGAGACTCTATTCTTGAAACTGTCGGGATTAATTCATCGTTTTTTGTCACCTATAGCTCTTTATTATTCCATTTGATGACAACTGGTACAATCTTCAGTGAATATTTTACCTATTCCTCTGATATGGTCTTAGGAGTATTAATCTCTCCAGGACCCTATCATATGCAAAGACAAGCACTCCAAGTTTGGATACGCATAAAGTACAAAAGCAGTAACAAAGTTTATTCAAAATCTGAGAAAGTGAACATGCAAACACCCATGAGTGTGGGTTTCTCCGTGTGGAGAAATACCCATTATAAGTGGAAAATAGGCCAGAGGATTTGGGGAAGAGAGAGAGCACCCGGCAGCACTCCTAGTCATGGTCTAAGGTGAAAGATAGAGCCCTACCGATTATTTAACCTCTTTCATGAGATGGAGGGTTATGGCTCAGATCTGTAGATTTGAAGCCACCTGAGAATTATATGGCAGCTCTACAAGCTCCACATGGAGATTAATATTCATATTTTCATATCATCCTCCTTTAAGTCCATGATTAAGCAGATGTATCTCTGGAAAGGAGTCTCCTGACTGATAAATAGGAGGATAGAATTACTTATGGGGGTATGCAGTGACTACAAGGTCAGCAGACATAAACTAACTGCCTGACTACATCATCCCTCCACCCAGGGATTTTTGCCCCTTAATCTTAAGGGGTATGAAAAGATGAAGTTCCATCTTCTGTAACTAATTCCTCTTGATAAAGGTCATGGGCACTGCCTGTTGGTATAAAAATCTCTACCTATCTCATCTAATGAATCCATCTCATGGGCTGGAAGATTTTCACCATATACTGCCAATAGTTGTGGCTCCCACATGGTCATTGTTACTTTGAGAAGCTTTGAAACTCTAAAAGAGGGGCTGGTGCAGTGGCACAGCAGGTTAATGCCCTCACCTGAAGCGCTGGTATCCCATATGGCTGTTCCTCTTCCTATCCAGCTCTCTGTTTTGGCCTGGGAAAGCAGTGGAAGATGGCCCAAGTCCTTGGGCTCCTGCACTCATGTGGGAGACCCAGAGGAAGCTCCTGGCTCCTGGCTTCAGATTGGCGTAGCTCCTGCCATTGCTGCCAATTGGGGAATGAACCACCGGATGGAAGACCTCTGTCTCTCTCTTTCTCTCTCTCTCTTTGCTTCTCCTCTCTCTGTGTAATTTTGACTTTCAAGTAAATAAATAAATAGTTTAAAAAACTCTAAAAGAAACAAGTTTTTTTTTATCAGGATGAGCATAATTGGAAAAAGACAAATTATATATGGGATATATCGGATCCCTCAAAGAAATATATATATATATATATATATACATATACATATATTCTTTTATTTCAGAAATAGCAGCAGCTGGTAGTCTTTCCAAGCCCAGATTATAGAAACACCTAGAATGGATATGAAGATTTGTAATGCTTTTCTCAGTTTTTAGAGTAAATGTGATGGATTGCATTAATCACTGCCCATATTCCTCCTGTTTCAACAAAGGTTACTTGTTTGTCCATAACCACCTTATCTAGAGCATCCAGACTTGAGTAATGGTAAAAACTGCCCAAAAGTATGGGCTAGAGTGCCACAGGAAATAGAAAGATTTTTAAAAGTGTTTTCATGGAGCCGGTTCCATGGTGCACTAGATTAATCCTCCACCTGTGGGGCCAGCATCCAATAGGCACTCGGTTCTAGTCCTGGTTGCTCCTCTTCCAGTCCAGCTCTCTGCTGTGGCCCAAGAGGGCAGTGGAGGATGGCCCAAGTGCTTGGGCCCTGCACCTGCATGGAAGACCAGGAAGAAACTCCTGGCTTCAGATCGGAGCAGCTCTGGCTGTTGCAGCCATTTGGAAAGTGAACCAATGGAAGGAAGACCTTTCTCTTTCTCTCTCTCACTGTCTATAAACTCTACCTGTCAAATAAATAAATAAAAGTGTCTTCATGAGGTATAACACTATCTTATCCTATAATGATGGAATAACTCACTAAGGAGGTTTTCTGCTATTACCACCTTCCGGAGAGAGTAAAGAGAAGAGATAGGTGATACATATTTGCCATAAGGTACAATAGCCTTAATATGACAAAGCAAAGACTTATCTTTTTTTTTTTCTTTTGAGGAGTTATTTAACATCTTCAATTGGCTCACACGTGTAGGCAGATTTATCATCTTGACAAACGTACCCAGCATGGAATACTCTGTAATTTAACTGCAGTAAGAGTGCTAAGTAGCACCTGGTGTTGTCTGTCCCATTTAGGTTGCAAACAGTAGCAGGTAGAAGCTACAATTCAAGTATTTAATAAAACTAGGTCTCCTGGGAGTATAAGCCTTTCATGACTTTTGGAATCAAGCACTGGGAGAATTCTGTTACCATCTACGCAGAGCCTCTTGTACTTGACCTAGATTGACAATATCATTTATCTGATCTTGAGTTTCTTAATCAAAGAGGATTTGGGAGGTGAGGGAGTTTCTTTCAAGTAGCATTTCAAATGGACCAAGTTATAAAGCAGCATTAGGTACCATTCCCATCCTGAAGAGGGCAGTGGGCAATAGCCTAAGCCATGATTCTGAGGTCTCTTGGCAGAGCTTAGCCAGAGGTTTTTTTTTTAAGGCCATGATTAGCTTTTTCAACTTTACTGATGACTAAGGTCTCCAAGAGGCATGGAGGTGATAATAAATTCCTAAAGCTGAGTTACTTTAGACACAAAAGTGTGACTTTAGGAGACCAGAATGACAAATTACCGTTAGCAACCTTTAGACATGTCTTCTGCCTTTTCCATTTGTGTTGGGAAAGTTTCTATCCATCCTTTGAAGGAGCCAATAAAGACTAGTAGATATTGGTAATTATTTGCAAAGAGCATGTTAATGAAGTCTATTTGCCAGTGTTCACCTGGGTATGTTCCTTTCCTTTGTACAGGAATAATTAAAAGGGGTGGCCCAATGTGACCACTAGGATTATTTTATAAACAGAGGAGATAGAACAGAGTTACTACCCTTAAAACAATATGTGGCTGGTGCCGCGGCTCGATAGGCTAATCCTCTGCCTGCGGCACCAGCACTCCAGGTTCTAGTCTCGGTCGGGGCGCCAGATTCTGTCCCGGTTGCTCCTCTTCCAGGCCAGCTCTCTGCTGTGGCCCGGGAGTGCAGTGGAGGATGGCCCAAGTGCTTGTGCCCTGTACCTTATGGGAGACCAGGAGAAGCACCTGGCTCCTGGCTTCGGATCAGCGCCGGTGCACTGGCCTCAGTGGCCATTGTGGGGAGGGAGGGAACCAACGGAAAAGGAAGACCTTTCTCTCTGTCTCTCTCTCACTGTTCACTCTGTCTGTCAAAAACAAACAGTCCGGCGTCGCGGCTCACTAGGCTAATCCTCCGCCTTGAGGCCTTGCACCCCATGGGAGACCAGGATGAGCACCTGGCTCCTGCCATCAGATCAGCGCAGTGCACAAAAACAAACAAACAAACAAACAAACAAACAAACCATATGTGGTCCTTTTCTTCCAAATACCTGAGAAACTTTACCAGTGAGGTTTCTCTTTCCAGATGGGTAAAGTAATTTACCCAAATGGGTAAAGTAATTAGAGGGCCTGTGGGAGCATGGCCATATTTTATTGACTTTGTTGACATCTTTAATGTGAATTCATTGCTGAACCCACTGTAATTCACGTACAGTATAGTAAGGATTTATAGATACCTATACAGGCTGAAGTATTAAAGCCATTTCTAAAATCTGTACAGCTTATTTGCTGGTGTGCTTCCTAATCTAACATGGTTATCTTTCTTTAGATCTTTCCTGCAATGTATGATTGCCACATCCAGAGTTTCTAGCACTTCTCAAATGAGAGTTAATATCTCTTTTCTGTTCTTAATGAGAGAGTTTCTTGCAGTCAGAAGGCCTATTCTCTCCTACCTGCTGCATGTTCATGGAACATAAGAAAAGCATATTTGGAGTCTGTGTGAATGATAATTCATTGGCCTCTTCCTAATTGCAAGGCTCTAGTGAGAGCATACGTTCAGTCATTTGAGTTGGAATATTAGGTTGTAATTTCTGTGCTTCTATATCTAAGTATTACCCACCATGGGATAACCTGCCTTTCTAACTCCTTCATTCATAAAACTACTGCCATCAGTAAACCATTTCATATATGGATTGTAAAGAGGTTCATCACAGAGATCAAGCCTACAAGGATACACCTGCTCTGTTGTCTCTACACAAGAATGAGTTGACTCTTCAGTACCTTCAAATGGCAAGAGAGTTGCTGTATTGAAGAACTGGAAGACCTTGAAAGTTACCTTGGGTGAGTCTAACTGAAGACCTTTGTATTGTGTTAGGCATCTTCCTGTTAGCCACTGATGTCCTTTCATTTCTATGATTCATTGCACTTAGTGCAGAGATTGAGCTTCAAGTGCCTGGCCCAAAGTCAGCTTGGTGGTCTCCTCCACCAAAAATCTTGTGAGTTGCAAATACCTTTAAACATGCAAGCCATATATACTTGCTTAGAGAATTAGGCCACTGATCATGAAATTTTACTCAATTTCTGAGTCAGTACACTCACAGGTATTGCCAGTTTCTCTGCTACAAATACAGTGAATGGCTTGTCCAAATTTGAGATTCCTAGTACTTCCTTGAGGTTCTGGTAATAACTTTTTAGTCCTTTGGAAGGCTTTCTGCTGTCCGATACAGTAAAGTTAGTTGTATCAGAACTCTTAAATTTTTCATATGAAGGTTTGGATTAAGCCCAAATACTGAAATCCATATCTTATAAAAACCTAACATTCTCAGGAATGTCTTTAGCTGTTTCTTTGTCTGCAGTGCTCCTATACATTGTTTATCGTCTTGTATTTTATGTGAAGCAGCATGTTACCCTGGGGTCAGAATGTATCCCAAATAGTTTACCTGTTTAGAAATCTGAGTTTTGGTTGGGGAACTCTACATCCCCATCTCCCTTAAAAGGTGGTGGCGTGGATTATATTTTCTTTTCCAAGGTTTAATGTGTATTACATAATTATTTGACTCTTTAATTTGAGTTTTTTGTATTCCTTTGCCAGAGCACTACCGAACTAATGAGGAATATGTCTGACGCTTTTAGGAAGGACTGTCCAAGTACATAATAAAGTAATATTTGAGAATGTATAGGTCGAGTCAAATGCAAGCAAATACTCGGGTTCTGGATTTAACATGACAGAGACAAAGCATACTTTAGGTCTAGGATTGGGTACCATGAACAGCCTTTAGGTATCTGTGTTAATATAGTGTAAGGATTTGGTACAACAAGGAAAAGTAAAATGACTGCCTCATTAATAGCCCCAAGGTCCTGACTTACTCTATATTTTCCATTTGGCTTTAAAACAGTCAGAATGAGGTATTACAGGTAGACTGATATGAAACCAGAACTTCATATTTGAGAAGCATATCCATCAAGGTTTGAAGTCCTCATCTAACTTCTGGTTTTATGGGGTACTGACACCAATGAAGAAATGTAGTTTGTTTTCCTTATTGTGGACCCTGACATGCGAAACATGTGTGCCTCATCCAGGTATTTCCTGATCGCTAACTTGAGGATCTACTCTTATCTTTTATATCAGTAAGAAGATTACCCTGACTGGTATCTGCCTCAAAACTCATTAACTTCATAACAAGTTACTTAAACATAGGAACAACTGACTTGAGGAAAATACCCAGGAATGATAGCACATGTCTTCCAAGCAAGGCATTTAGATTCAGATAATCACTAAAGATCGATGAGGAATAAGAGTGTCCTATATTTGACACACTATAGGCAAAGTGATTTTTATTAAAGCAAGTTTTCCATTAGCTCCCATAATAATAGAATTTTTTGAAGACAGTGAAACTATGTGGAAAGTTAACACAGAGTAAGTGACTCCCATGTCAATTAGGAAATTAACACTCTCTTCTGCCAAATCACAGACCAATAAGAGTTCTTGACATTTGATGTTTATTTCATTGAGAGCCATTTGAGTTTCTGGGTCCCATCAGTCTTCAGACAAGGCTGTGAGTGAAGTGGGATCCCCCTCCTCCCTTTGAAGGAGGGAACAGTCCCTATTCCAATGACCATGCTTCTCTCATTAGGAGAATGGACTGGGTTGGTGGAGGGACCCCTCACAGAGGAACACTCCTTATACCGGTGGTGTGGCTCTTCACATCTGAGAATGTCTCTTGTCATAGCAAATTGCCCACTGGGCTTACTCTGAGGTTACCAAGTGTTGGTTACAGCCATTGTTACTCTATGAGCTTGCTGCCTTGACTACTTCCTACTGTGGAAAACCCTTTCCTTTTCTGCCCTGCCTGTTGTTAAACACTCAAAATACTATTTTTACCATTTAACTCATGGGATAGCTGGGGTCCCATAGCAAGCTTTTGCCGTTTTCTTCTCCTTTCTGGTGCTAGCTGACAGATGATTTGTGTATGAAACAGGACTTGTCCCTCAGGAGTATCAGGGTCTATTTTTGTATACCTCATTAATGCTTCTACCAGACATCCCTTTAACAAAGCTGTATAGTCTTCATTCCCCTGTTACCTCTTTGATTCTGTCATAGTTTACAGGTTTGATACTACATCTCCTCATGCTTGCCAATCGGCATGAAATCATATGGTCCTATTGCTGCAAATCCTCTCTCTTGATCATTCCAACCAGGTACAGTTATTGAGATCATTAAAGCCTCTATAATATAGTTCCTAGGTTGCTGAACTGTCAGAGAATCTGAATGGTTTTGAGTCTCATCCCAGATGTACTGTTTCTCTTCCTTGGGGCTACAAGGAGATAATATAATATATAAGACAACCCAAGTCAGATCGTAGACTACATGTAGGGCCTGAAACTCCTTAGTATGGTTCTCTGAAAACCTCCCCAGTTTTTGCTTATATTCATTTAAGTTAGGCATGCTAAAAGGGACATGTACTCTAATTGTCCAAGCATCTCCATCTGCTAATTCTCTTGGAGGATTGAACATACCTAGTTTGGATCAGTACAGGGGCCCACTGTGAGTAACTTCAGGCTAGTCTCTGGCAAATGTGGACATGAGAGGTTGAAAGGTGGAGGGCAGGGATGATAGGTGGTAAAGAAAATCAAGTTCAAAAAGTGTAAAGGAGCTTTTATTACCCTTTGCAAATGGTCCTGACATTTGGACTTGATGAGCTAGAGATTGCGATGATCACATATTAGTTCATCATCAAGGTTTTTTTTTTAAGATTTATTTATTTATTTGAAAGGCAGAGTAACAGGGAGGTTGAGAGAGAGAGAGAGAGAGAGAGAGAGAGAAAGTCTTCCATCTGCTGGGTCACTCCCCAGATGGCTACAACAGCCTGAACTATACCAATCCAAAGCTATGAGCCAGGAGCTTCTTCCAAATCCCCCACACAAGTGTAGGGGCCCAAGGACTTGGGCCATCTTCCACTGCTTTCCCAGGCCATAGCAGAGAGATGGATCAGAAATGAAGCAGCTGGGACTAGAACCGGCACCCATATGGGATGCTGGCACTGCCAGCAGTGGCTTTGCCTGCTACACCACAACCCCAGCCCCAGTCGCCATCATGTTTTTCTTGTATTTGATAGAGCAGGGGCATAATATAGTCCACTACTCCTTTCATGAGTAAAGTGTTTATATGTGGTCAAAAAGGCCTGCACAGAATAAACAGCTTACCATTTTTGTTCCTTGCCACAGAAGAGGTCAAGTTGTGAGATAGTATTAGGATTAAGAGTACCATTTTTTGACAAGGTATATCCATTTTCCAGCTTATATTTTAGCCAGATAGTGTTACAGAGGAAAGAAACTTTTTCTTAATTATTCTTGCTTGATTAAGAGCTTCCCAATTACTAAGCATGCATTCTAGGAGGATGTCCCTGGGAATGAACTTCAGTTACCTATAGCTGAAAGTCTCTCCAAAACCTGAGAAGACGAAAGTTAGAAAGGGCTCCCTATGAGCCCAATTATATGTAAGTGTGTAACTCATTATACAGTTCCTTGTATTCTATAAGATGTGGTGTCTCAAGTTCTTCTTTTTGCATCCAAAGGTGGAATTTCGAGTTCTAGCCCACTTCAATACTCTTTCCAGATTGATTCCAGATAGAGTGTTTTCAGAGACCTGAAACAACTGCTCAACAGCCCGGGAATCTGGTGGGCCTTTTTACCACTGCACTTGGTGATTTGGCCCCTAGGAACCAGCACAATCACTAAGGTTGCAATAAACCAGAGAAGGCAATTGACCCACACCTGAGATACAAATACCAGGGCTATTTCTGGCTCCCCAGATATTTTTGGAAGCTGACACCACCTCTGCCAGGGCTTTTAACTTCTAGGAAACATTGAACCTCATACCTGTAGTTTTTGCTGCAAAGTTGAGTGGGGAGAAAGAAAGAAGAAAAACAAACATTGTTCTTTGCTGATATGGCTGGTGGTATAAGTCCAGGACCATCGGGTACTATGATGACATGGGAGCTGCGTGTCCATCTTCCACGAAGAGAGGAATCCCACCAGGGCCAGATGTAACTAGGCAACAGAACCAATTTTACCTCCTTCCTCCCTCCCACTAGGCAAAGGGACAGAGTTAACAACCTGCATGCAGATTTGAGTTAGACTATAAAATGATACCTGGGTCATGCACGTGGAGTCTGTCTGTGGGGCCCAGTGTTTAGAGATGACCTGTCTGGCAGGATCCTAACTCCAGAAACACTGGCCAAACTTGGGGTACTCATAAATTATCAGGAAATTGCTAAGAGTTGGCCTGCTCTCTCCCTGGGTTACCATCAACTCTGCCCCAATAGCCTGGCACTACAGTCTTCCAGCTATTAGCATTAAGAACAAAAACACCCATATTTGCATTTTAAAAGCTCTGTCCAAAGCTCAAATAGAGACAATGAGATGTGGAGAAAGATTTTACAAGCAGAGACAGATTCAAATTCACTCACCCTTTGCTGCTTCTTGGAGTTACAATCTGGCTTTCTCCAACTCCTGGCAGCTGACTCGTCAACATGATATGGACTGCTAACAGACACAAAGATAAGCATTCTAAGTACAAAAGTGTTAACAAAATGTATTCAAATAGTGAGGAATTGAACACACATACACACATGAGTGCGGGTTGCCCTGGATGGATAAACACCAATTAGAAGCGGCAAGAGGGCCAAAGAATTGCACAAAGTGAAGAGGTGTGATGGAGGGAGAGAGAGAGCACCTTGCAGCATCTCCAGCTGTGGTTTGTTCCAAAGAAGCCTTCCCGGTTTTGGGGCCTCTTTTATGAGATGAAAAGTTTTGCCTCTACAGGCACAAAGCAACCTGGGAATTTTCTGGCACCTTGACAATTGCCACATGTAGCTCAATATCTGTATTTTCATGGCATCTCCCTTTAGGTCCAGGATGAAGCAGATGCAGCCCTAGGAAGGGGGAATTCTGATTGATAAGTAGGAGAATATCATTACACATGGGGCTTTTGGGGCTTTCGGTACCTTCCATCTCAGCAGACCTACACTGACTACCTGCCTATTTATCCCACATCACCCCACACCTTAGACCATGTGCTTCTTGAGATTAGGGTCTGTGTCTTAGAGAACTCAAACACAAGTTATTTGAAAAAAAAAATGGAAAAAGAATACTCAAGCTAATCTCACTCCAGCTTTTCACAAACACCTGACAAACTTTTCTAATCAGTTACTGATAGGATAATAACATTTCTTTCTCTAGGTAAATTCCTTTGCAACTCAGAGTTCATTTTGTGTTTTTGAAATGTTTATTTCTAGAAAGTATGATAGTCAGACCTTCTCATCCCTATTTTTAAAGTTATGTTTCAGAATCACAGTCTAAAACACAAAGCTGCTCATTTCCAAGTCTCCTATCTTCATGACGAAAAGGGAATAAACCATTCAGAAATATTGAAGAAAGCTTAAATATTTTTTTAAATTATTTTCACATAAAGCACTACTAAGGGAATCAGGGCTGCCAAATACCCAGTGCTCCAGCTGGGATGTGATTTCTACCTTTTGAATATTTTAGAATTTGCTTCATAAAATAAAGTCCAAATAGGGAGAATGAAGCCAGGGACACATTTCAAGTGGCAAACTAGGGAGCCAAACCTTACGTTCTCTGAACACTCATTATTCCAGAACTTGAAAATAAATCACTGGATCAAGATGATGCATGGTTGAAAAAAATAATAACACTGGGGTTGCCACCAAAGTTTTCTTTGTTAAAGACAAAGAAAACTAAACAGTCACATGTAGGGCACTGACAGCATCAGAATTCCCTTCTTTCATCCCTTCTTAGTGTATTTATCGTAGTTTGATTTGTCCCCCGTCCTCTTCTCCCTGTTTTTACTTTGAATGAAGCCCAGGCTTTTTAGCTCCAGGGAGGCTAGTTGTAGCACTGAAATTGCTCTTTCATTTACACAGTTCTAATTGCAGCTACAATCACTAGTTTATAGACCATGGAAATTAACCATGGAAAAGACCCGTTAGATCATTTCTTTCATTTACTTCTGAAAATAGAGGATTATTTTTTACATCATGTCTTAGAATATTATGCCAGGTTAATTTTAAGGGAGCTAAATGATGGTTCTCTTACCACTTTCTGTGGGAGAGAATTTTGTATCCTAATAAACTTCACTTACATCATCATCTGAAGATCAACCTAGCTTTGCTTTTCAATTAATTTCTTGCTATCATTCTTAGTTATTACTCCTCGCCTTAAACAATTCTTTTCCCTTCTCCATTCAATTGAGATTTCCTGGTTAGCATCCTAAAAGTATCCCAAGATGGTTTTAATTACATTTATGGAGAAGGATGTGGTCTTAGTGATGAAACAAAATATAGCTATTCATTATTTCAAGCATCATTTGTGACCAAAAAGGTGAAAGTGATGCTTTAAAAAATTTTCTAAAAACTCATGAATGTTGGTGTTTGTATTATATGAGTATATTCTATCAGCTTGAATATTCTTAAGACAATTTGATGAATTCTAAATACATAATTTCTATTAGGATTATCCACTCTTAAAAATCTTGACATTGAAATCTAGTTTTTGTAAGGAATAGGAAGTCAGATTGGTGCCTCCTCATATAGGACACCAAATATAAGGAAAAGGAGTGCAGAAAAGAGAGGGCATAGAATATGATCTCGCAGCCACTAATTTATTAAAAAAAATAAAGTCACAGAGGTCGACCATCTGCCAGCGTGCACACAGACCCATCTTTTTCTTACATTTGGTGCCCCATCTATGGAGGCACCAATATGCACGTATTTCTTACGGTTTCAGATCTGGTGTTTCTCTCCCATCACTAGTTCACATAGCTTCTAAATGTAAGATAGCTATTTTTATTATTCATTTTGACTATATAAGAATATGTTTTTAAAGTATTTGAAATGATTTTTCATTTCATTTTTCATTCTGATTGCATCTATTTTATATTATAAAGTGATAAAGTAGTCAATGATGCACCATATTATTTGGATTTTTGATTGAGGGGAACATCTTTGAATTCTGTTTATAAATAATAAATCATGAAAAGAAAACATTATTACTATAAATGATACACAACAGAAAGAAAATATTATTGCTGTTGCTCCAGATTTATTAGCAGAGTTGAAAAATTTCTGGTGTTTAGCAACCAACATATTTTTAAATCCTTATAATAAATTACTATTGCAAGTATTTTATGATATTGGTTCTTATGAGCTAGTAATTCACCACTCATAATAAGGCTAATAATCATCATTATTTTTGAAACATGAGCTTTTTAAAGATAATATAGTCCATGAGAATAAGCTACTCACCCATGTTAACTAAAATAAATGGTCCTGCTTACCCAAATAAGGCAGTGTAAGTGATTTATTATAATCCGACTTCTCAAGGGAATGATGAAAGTTTCAATATATTTCAGTAAGAGATACAATTTTACATACATTCAAAAGGCTTTTATAATTTTATTCTCAAATTATACATTCAAGTGAAATGTTAAGAATAATTGACTTAAGGTATATAAATTAACAATTTAGAATTTGCAAATAAACATTTTTATCCTATGTTTTATTTTTAAATTTCAATTGTGTTATTCTGGCTGAAGACAAAATCCAGTCACTCTGCTAATTCAAATGGAAGACAGGAGGGCATTTGGTGTAGTGACTGAGTTGCCATTGGGATTGCCTACATTCCACTGGAAAGTGTCTGGGTTTGAGTCTCAGCTCAGCTTCCCACAAACAGCGTCCTACTAATGTGCACAATGATACTTCAAGGACTCTGGTCCCTGCCAGGAACTTGGGAGACTTGGATTAACTTTTGAGTCCTGGCTTCAGCCTGGCCCAGCCCAGGCTATTGCAGTTATTTGGAGAGTGGGCTATCAGACGGAAGACCTCTTTTTCTGTTTATCCCTCTCTCTGTATTTAAAACAAAAGAAAAATAAATTTAATTTTGTTAAAAACAAAGGCAACATTTTTTCTTTTAATATCCATTAATAGCATTTTCTCCTTCAGCATAATCTTCTACTTCATATGTATTTTCATGATTTTTTAGGAGTCAAAGCAGAAAGTCTCCAACAGATTGTTAAAACAAATTTTAAAATAAGTAAATTCATACAGTGGTAAGAATTCCTACATTCTCTCTCAGTTTTACATTTTTGAGGGGAAATCCCTGCATTTTTCTGGACTGATTTCAAAGCAATTTTAGTTTTGCTTTTGTTACTTGGAAATTCAGCCTTCTTTATCTCACTTAAGGTAGTGTGTCAAGACCAAACTAAACTAGACCAAAGCTTGTGCTATTCATTGTTAGAGGAATATGAATAGTTAAAAAGCAAAAAAAAAAAAAATGTTTCTACTCTTGCCAACAGGAGGGGGGATCAAAAGTGTAAGCCTTCCCCACCTCTGCTGGTGTTTGTCATACACTGTGATAGCATTAAGATGTTTGTTTTCTCCTTTCTGGATGTATTTAAGAAACTCTCGCACATTATCAAATTCACCTTTACAATATCATGGAAAATCGAGTTTCCGCAGGAATCTCAATGTATCATTTAAAGAAAGTGAACTAGAGATCATTTAATAGAGAAAGATGAGGAAAGGGCAGGGAGAGGCAGTTGGATGTTTAAACAGGCGAAGCAAGGGAGAAGCGTGCTTACCAACATGTCAGCAAGTGGAAAAGCAGCTATTGAGAGATATCCAGACTTGACTGTTCTGAGCCACTGTAGATTACATAGACATGTTTCCATTTTCTTTATAATAGTTCAGTGTTAATGGAACGTCACTGTGTTTACTCTTTCAGCTATGTTCACTACATTGTCTCTGTTCGTGTTGTACAAATTTCTAAATTTGAGCAAGTTGTTGAGTCTAATTCCTCTTTGCATGGGCCATTCAAAGTGCAGACCTCTGGTGTTGAATGAGTAGAGTGGGTTTCTGGTCACCCACCAGGCTGCCATATTGATCAGGGCCAGCTTAAAAAGTCTCATTGGAGGGGCTGGAGCTGTGGCGTAGTAGGTTGGGCCTCCACCTGTGGGACCCTTGTGGGTATCAGTCCAAGTTCCGGCTGCTCCACTCCCAATCCCTGCTAGTGGCCTGAGAAAGCAGTGCATGGTGACCCAAGTGCTTGGACCCCTGCACCCACACGGGAGACCCGGAAGAAGCTCCTGGCTTTTGGCTTCTGATCAGACCAGCTTCATCCATTGTGGTCATTTGGGGAGTGGGCAGGCAGACAGAGGATCTGTCTCTATCTCTCTTTCTCTCCCTCTCTCTCTTTCTGTGTCCCTCTCTCTGCTGGTAACTTTGCCTCTCAAATAAATAAATAAATTTAAATCCCAGAGTTACCACGTACATTATCCCAATAAATCCAAAGCCCTCTTATTTCTAATTTTTTAAAGATAACATTTCCAACTAATGACAGAGGTACTGCTAAAGTACTTTTTCACAATTCAAGAATCATAAAATCACCAAGAGTATTGTCAAAGTAATAATTTTATAGTAAAGAAATTTGTTGTATGAGGAAACAGTTTATATATTTGATATTTAGAAATTTTAGTAGTGAAGATATTAAACCATAATGAGAGTATAAGATTAAAAGATATTTGAGTGATTCAAGACGTGGCTGAGAAGTTCTGTCTCTTTAAGATCCAAAGAACTTGAGTCACTCTTTTAGCATGTATTACATATAGTTTATATTGACTCTTGGTGTTGCCTAAAGAGATGGAAGATAAGCATGGAATACAAGCTGAAGATGTCCTCCCAGTCCACCCAGAAGACAAAAAAAAAATGTTTTAAAGTGCTCTGTTGAATGCCCCTAAATCTATTTATCTGGCTCTATTGCTGCCAAATACTGACTTCTATTTTTAGGTAGTGGAAGAAATAAGACAAGAAACAAGGTCTTCAGAGACTCATTAGGACCATTAGAAAAATGCTCTTAGCAGCTCCTATCAAAACAGCAGAAATAAATAACCTTTGTTCCTGGGAAGTGGATTCACCCTGTTTCTGCAGCCCATTTCCAGATGATGTATTGCAGTCATTACAGTCACCTCTGTAGGACACTGTGTACACAAGTGTGAGAGCCTCACCTCCCGTTCAGGGTAATTCCTGATAGATGAACCATTTGTCCTTGTCAGCTTGTCCAAGGTGAAAAGAATAAACTTTAAATATGAACCACTCCTAGGCAACGTGAATATAGGAAAGAAAATATTTAGCCTTACCTTTTCTTGCCACCAAGTCAATAAAACGAAGACTGTGAAAGAAAATGGACTGATAAAATCTTTTTTAAAGTATTACTTGTTTCATTTTTTTAAAAAATTACTATTTCATAGAGAAACTCCATAAAATCAAAGTACCAAGATTTACTGTTGGTAGGAAATTACATTTCATAACAAAAAACGGTGTTCTAGGTCAATGGTCAATGTTCTAGTGCCAGGTCAATGGTCAGAGAGCTCAAGATATCTCACAATTATTTCTTCATACAATGTAATATTGCCTATTTGACTCATATAGGTTTATGGATATTTAGTAACAAATGGATGCTACTAAACATTTTTCTTTGAGGAATTTGAAAATTTTTCTAGCTGTCTAAAGGTGATACTTTGGGTTTCATTTTACCACTTACTTACAAAAAAATCTAAACATGTTTTAATATTTTAAAGTTATGATCTAAACTTTAATTGTAAATTTTTTAATGTTATTTATTTTCATTTTACTTGAAAGACAGAAAGAGAAAGGCAGAGAGACCTTCCACATACAAAATGGCCACAACAGTCATTCATTCCAGGTCTCCTATGTGGTAGCAGAGACCCAAATACTTGAGCCTGTTCTGTTGCTTTGCTTCCCAGGGTACGCATTAGCAGGAAGCTGGACTGGAAATGCGAGAGTCAGGACTTCAACCATTGACTCCGGAGATGGGATGCAGCTGTCCAAACCGTCAACTTAATCAATATGCTCAATGTCCACCACCACATCCCTGTAGTTTTCAATGAGGGAAATTGATGGTATTGGCTCGGCTTTCTCCCCACAAAAACAGAAATCCTGAAGTAATACCTAGAGATCATACAGATGGATTTTTACCCTTTTCAACAATACAGTATTTTGTTTGTTTTGCATAATACACTATAGTAAATAATATTGATGTAATACATTCTCTTGGTTGTCATTTAATTTTCTACTATCAAAAAAGAAAGTGGATGAGGCCAGTGCTGTGGCAAACTGGGTAAGGCCACCACCTGCAGTGCCAACATCCCATATGGGTACTGGTTCAAGACCCAGCTGCTCTACTTCCTGTCCAGCTCTCTGCTGTGGCCTGGGAAAGCAGGACAAGATGACCCAAATCCCTGGCCCCTGCAGCCACGTAAAAAGACCTGGAGGAAGCTCGTGGCTTCAGATCCATGCAGCTCCAGCCATTGCAGTCAATTGGGAAGTGAACCAGCAGATGGAAGACCTCTGCCTCTCCCTCTACGTAATTCTGACTTTCACATCAATAAATAAATCTTTAAAAAAATGGTAGTGACATAAGTAAGTTCCAACAGAGGAGACCAGAAGAATACCACATAATTCAATGAAGAGAATATTAGAAAGGTATTTAAGTCCAGATACTTATAGAAAACTGTTAGTTGAGTGTGGATAGTGAGAAAACCAGCAATTAGCAAAATAAGGAAGCAGCTAGCATTCTAAGGGATGGAATGAGGAAGAGAAAAGACAAAGTGACCAGAACCAAAGATCAGGGTGGAATCTTTTATGCTTTTTTCTAAAAGTACACAAATAGAAACATTCAACGTGGCAGGGTTGGCTGAGGAAATCCCTGCGTTGGAATTACAAACTAAATGTACATAAGCTCCCTAAATTTTAGAATTCTTTAAATGCAGTTATTTATAGTATTGGTAATGGTTCTGTTTCTGTTTCTCAACATCTAACCTATTTAGAGATGCCAACGCGTCCCCATAACGTAATTGGCAGTGTGTAAATTTAGAGATCCAAGTCATCACTCTGATAATTTGTAAGGATTTGGAGGTGATTAAAATTATTGAATTTTTATTGCTATTTAAACAGTATCTGATGCAATGTTCCCCTTTTCTTGAATCTACCAATAATGAGGTAGATTTTTCAACCATAATATAAATTATATTTTTCAACCATAATATTAATCGTCACCCTCATGGGCCATTGTGAGATACTTGTTCTAAAGAGATGCTCCATAACTGCCAATAGAATTTTCAGAACATCTAAAATTCTGCTCCTATGATGTATTTTTCTAGGACTGTATAGTTATACATCTTAAGAAAAATGATTTTGTTGTACCCATTAATGTGGAAAAAAAAAATCCAAGAATGAGAAACATAAAGAATTATAACTTGTAAAGAGCTAACTCCATGGACCTTGCACATATGCTTAGCAATTACAGAAACTGATCTTTCACAAGAATAAAATAAAACTGATTTAATTTCAATTAACCAAGATTTATAAAAAGTGTCTTACTTATTTCATATATCTGTACAGGCATGACACAATTTGGTTCTCTCATTTTCTTCAAAATATTTTCAAATTGGCGCATAGTTTATTTTCAAAAACCACTTTATTTCATTAGTGCATCAGAACAACCAACAAATAAAGATAAAACTGTGAAAATGGGGACAGACATTTAGTCTCCTGGTTAAGAACCCCACATGAGAACACCTGGAGTCAGTTCCCGGATCTGGTTCCCAATTCCAGCTTCCTGCCACTTTGTGTCCTCAAACACAGCAGGGAATGGCTTAAGTAGTTGGGTCTCTGTCAGCTGCATGAGAGACATTGAAATTCTAGGATCCAGCTGCAGCTTGGTCCAGCCCTGTTCTTTGCAGAATTTGGGGAGTCAACAAGCGATGGGACTTTTGTCTATCAGTCTGTGTTTCTATCTGCCTCTATCTATTTCTGTGTCTTTCTCTCAGTCTCTCTGTCTCTCTCTCTCTTTCTAGATTGATAATTAAAATTTAAAGCTGAATGCAAGCACAAAATTGATGTAAACAAATGTATTAAAACTATACATTGATCTATATAAATTTAACTTTTCTAAGATATCCCATTACTATAGATCAATGGTTCAATAAAGTGACTCACATTCCTGCCCATACTTGAAATATAAATTGATATGATGCCTGACTGCTTAATATTCCAGATTTCAAATTTTTCATAGAACCATGTTTTATAAAAACATGACAACTCATATCTATTAACCAATGAGGATCACATTATTAATTTTATATTTTCCCAGACATTCAGGAACCTCAGACATATATGTATGATTTTGTTATAGTGAATTTGTTTAGTTTAGTCTGTAGCTAAGTCTCAGCATTAGCCTCTACAGGGTATATTTGCATCCATATTTTAATATATTTGAATGCATGTTTTGCTGTATGACATGTTGTTACAGACAATGACTAAAGAAACCAAATAGCACTGGAATCTTTGGGGGGAGAGGCACACAGTTTATCTACACCTGCAGACTTGACTAGATTTGTGTCTCAAGAGTCAAGCCAGATCTTCTGCCATTCCCTATTTTTATACCATAAATTTAGCAAGGCAATAACAAGGAAGTTTTGAGACTGTTTGGGGAGGTTTTTGGGGTGATCTTGGGGAGCACACTGTTATCTAAGACCTTCAGGGACTTTCAAATCACAATTGCAAGGCAGGATAGCTTTATGATACCATACCCAATAAATTATAACTTAAAGACAGTTTCAGGAGAAACAAAACTATCTTCTTAGGTCTGAGGTTAGGCCCTAGGTATGCAACTGACATGGCGGTTGGGAAACCATTTTCTAGGTCAATCCTGGTTTGCTTAGACCCAGCTGGTCCTTTGATAACAAGCAGAAGTGGAAGGGAGTCTGTAGCGTTCCCTAAAAACTGGCTCCCTAATGGCAAGCTGGATGGGGCCTATAATAATGAAAGAGCAACAAATAATATTCATATAAGACATATGGGAGATGTCCTTTAGATGGTCTTAACTGGGTATTTCATAGGAAGCACTCATAGAATATTAACTGCCCTTTATTAGCTCTTTCTTCAATACCTATCATTTTATATTTTATGCTTCTTTCATTATCATAATCACTTGAACACCTTTGCACATGAAAATAGCACAATTTTATTTTCTTTTGATTTAAAACATGAATAAAACCGAGATTTCAATGCATTTTTGAGATACCTAAATTAGACAAATAAATAGGCTTATATTTGAGTTAATAATAATAGCACTTGTACAGTTTCTTTGTTAATAGACATTATAGCACTTCCCTTCTTTTCTTTCTGAACACTATAAATCAAGTAAGAGGGGTCTTTCCATAGCAAACCTGTCAACAACAATGACACGTTTTTAATTTGTTGTATTGTTGTCAAATTAGATTTGAATTTTTGTCTGAGTAACTTTTCTCTCCAATGTGTATAGGTAACCTCAACGTTATCTATAAATCATTTTCCTCTGTCCAAGACCCTTAAATTAACTTCTCTGAAATAATTCTATAAAGTCAGAAAGGTTATCACTTGCATTTTGTTTGAGTAAATATAACTGTTTTGATGAAGAGAAACCTGATATAATCTGTCCTAATCAAGCTTGCTTCGGTTCCAATAGCACAACAGGAGGCTATTGGAAGGCCCCACCCCATCTCTATGCAGAATAATTAAGCTGAGATTGGTTTGAATTCTTTTATAATTATCCCTCTCACCATGCTGTTGGGTTTGAGAAGTTAATTACAACCATTTTCATGCCTATAATGCAGAAATGATCTCTCCAGATTTCACAAATCTTCAACAGAAATGGTTCCTGGCTGTATGTATCCCCTCCCCTTGACAATAGCTGAATGTCTGTGAGGCATTATCTTAATATCTTAGAACATATTTCAATCATTTCTATGTGAACATTGAGGAGAAACAGATGAAACTATTCAAAGAATTTCACAAGATCCTTCAAATATGGTTAGAAATCTTTGCAAATTGCCATAGGTCCTATGTAAAATGTATAGCAATTTATTGTTTTCAATTATGAATTCTTTGTCTACTTCAAACTGAAGCAACAGCTTTGTTTTCCATGTACACTTACATTAAAACTTATGGTGAGAAAGGCAAGACTTCAAAATAAACAAAAATTCTCTAAAATCTCAAGAAACTCCTACTGCAAAAATAGAGATGAATACAGAAGCAAATGAATGACATGCACTTATAATTATAAGGCTGCTTTGTTTCAGGACAAAACAAAGCCATATTATTAATGTATTTTCCTTTACAATGGTTATGGCATTATAATGTGTTAGCCTAAATTGATGGTTGAGCAATGTTTTTGAATTTTGATATGATTTATGTGATTGCTGCTCTCAGGCCTTTATCTATTTTCTTGTCCCAAGCAAATACCAACAGGTTTGATAGGAGTTTTAAGGGAAACTGTGATTCATAACATAGTAATTGATGACCAATACACCTCTGTATCCTATGATCTCACACCATGATGTAATAGACTGAATGTCTATGTCACCTTAAAAGTCATTTGTTGGGGCCGGTGCTATGGCTCAGTGGGTTAAAGCCCTGGCCGGAAGTGCCGGCATCCCATATGGGCGCTGGTTCTAGTCCCAGCTGCTCCTCTTCCAATCCAGCTCTCTGCTATGGCCTGGGAAAGCAGTAGAAGATGGTCCAAGTCCTTGGGCCCCTGCAACCACGTGGGAGACCCAGAAGAAGCTCCTGGTTCCTGGCTTCGGATTGGCACAGCTCCGGCCATGGTGACCAATTGGGGAGTGAACCATCAGATGGAAGACCTCTCTCTCTCTCTCTCTCTCTCTGCCTCTCCTCTCTCTGTGTAACTCTGACTTTTAAATAAATAAATAAATCTTAAAAAAAATAAAAGTCATATGTTGAAACTTAATCCAAAATGTTATGGTATTTGGAGACTGGGACTTCAGACAGTGATTAGATCATGTGGGCAAAACCATCATAACACAGGATTAGTACCATTTTAACAGAGAACCCGAAGAGCTCTCACTTCCCCATTGGTATGTAAATAGGCATGATTCTTACAATGTCTTATTAGTTATGATAGCTCTCCTTCCATAAAACTACATATAAAATAGTATTTTGGTGTATAGCTTAATTTTGGCTTATTTCTTGAGATGAATTTCTAGGTCACGTATTTTCATATGCTTTTTAACTTTAATATGAAGCATATATGATCAAAAAAGTTTCCAGGTTAAAGATAAGAAGTATGGAGAGCAGTTTAGAGTTCAATCATTTATTTCCTCCATAGTTGAGCATTTGAATTTTTTATCTTCATTGTTTCTAAATTTCAACATTGCAAACTTGGACATCTAAGCATTATTAATTCTGAGTTCTCTCTGTGCCCTGGCCAATGATGATCACAAGAGCAAACATCCTCTACGGTAGTACCAAAGTCAGCTACATGGGCATCCATATGACACAGCTGGAAAGATTTTGTGCTCAGAAAGACTTTATGGCTTTATGGTTGATTTAAAAATTTAAAATTCTTAAAAGTTTGAATAAGCAGTGTTAATTTTCATCTGAGGAACTTAATAGTTCAGTTTTAGTTAACACCCATGCTGACTGGTTGAATGGAATTAAATGATTCTTTTCACATATTTGAAGTCAGGTCTAGCATCAGCACTCAGCTACTCCACATTGGATTATTTTTTTGCAAAGAAATATCTATGCATATGCACCACACAATCACAGAATTAAGCATTAAGTATTAATTGGCATATGTTATCAAAGAAACATTCCATGATCCTTTTTCTTACTTAGTTTCTACTGAAGCACCCAAATATCCAAATACTCCCACTTCAGTTATGTTATTATGCTCATATTAGTTTCATTGTTTCTAAATCCTTCAATTTTCTTATGCTAATTAATGTGATATAATGTTGAGATGCTGATTTACCATCTGGCCTTTAAGATTAGCTGACTACTCATTTAATATAGACATAAGTGCTTGCATACAAAAGATATTTTGAGTATATCTATTACTTTGTATTCATTTACCTAATTAGTTATGACTTTTTGGCTTTAAAGTAATTTTGTCAGAATACACTGGCTAATCCCACAGAACCATTTAGATTAAGTATAATGAAGAAATATATCATGATATAAATTAAGTATTAAAGTAATTGATCCATATTCTTTCATATTTATTTGTTCTCTCTGACAAGTATTTTCTTTTTCTATCAAAATTTATGTAGCAAATGAAACTAAAAGAAATTAAAAATATATTATGAATGTCCAGTATTTAGAATATCAACAAACTCTTAAGATAAGGGAAGAAATATATTGCAATGAGACCTCAAAATTGCAAGTTACACAGTAACTAATCTTTGAATTACTTGGTAATATCAAGTATAATTATCAAGTAATTTGTAGGAACATGTAATTCCCCTGTAATTATAGAGCTATTACAGATGCCCTACAAAATAGGCTGCTGGTACAGCCTTACCAATCTAGAATCATTGCCTTCTTTTAACATTCACTGACTATGATATTCATGAATGAAACATCTGACTTGTAAGTGAAAAGCTCCAGATGCATTATGTACAATAGCCATTCTTTCAATCAAAGTATGTTTTATTCTTACCATATGTAAAAAGAGATGCCTCCCACCATTGGCTATGAAAACCTTCTGAGTTGCTATTGTGTGTGTATAATTATTATATGAAAAATGGCATAAATCTAAAAAAATGGCTTGCCATCATGTATTTAGTCTTACAATTTTCAAACTGCGCTTGGGTACACTCTAACAATCCTCTCTTATCAAAGAATGTCTGAGCCTGGGTTATTTTGTATATTTTGGCAGAAATATGAAAATAAATAAATAAATATGCTTTCAGAGAGTTCTTTCCAATAAAAATCACACTAATGGTTTAAAACTGGAAATTACTGCATATATCAAAGTTTAGAAAAAATGCAGAGATCTTCTCTTTAAGGCTTATTTTAGTTTTTGTACTACTTCTTCAGTGAAATCCTGACTTTTTGTGGAGGACATATTGCTAACCGCTCATTTCATGGGGTGCAATTTCACATCCTTCATTTTAATATCTGGATAAAAATTAAAAGATAGTGGAACTGAGATTGGAAGCTATCCCCAGCCCTGAAGACTACCATAATGTCAACTTACGTTTTCAATTGTCCTGATCCTCAATTCTTTTTAATTAGACCAATAAAGCATTTTACTTATTCTCCTGTGAGTTCAACTATGTATTTCATTTTTTTCATTTTTTCATTTTTTATTTTTTTTGACAGGCAGAATTCGACAGTAAAAGAGAGAGACCGAGAGAAAGGTTTTCCTTCTGTTGGTTCACCCCCAAAATGGCCGCCACGGCCGGTGCATTGCCAAAGCCAGGAGCCAGGTGCTTCCTCCTGTTCTCCCATGCTGGTGCAGGGCCTAAGCATTTGGGCCATGTTCCACTGCCTCCCCGGGCCACAGCAGAGAGCTGGACTGGAAGAGGAGCAACTGGGACAGAATCCAGTGCCCCAACAGGGACTAGAACCTGGGGTACCAGCACCGTACGCAGAGGATTGGCCAATAGAGCCACTGTGCTGGCCTCAACTATGTATTTCAAAAGTAATTCAGGCCTTGGAATTAGCCATACTGGTAGGAGAAGCCTCGGTATTGATCCTCTCTAGCCGGATGGAATACAAAAACAAGTACATGGCTTATGAATAAAAACAAATGACACTCAAACACAATTGGTTTTCCGATTGTTAATTGGATTCTTTCTAAACTTGCATTATTTCATCCTAATAAAGGGTATCTAAATAGGAATAAAAAACTTATAAACAAAGAAGTCATATTATTTAATTTGAAGAGTCAAACAATTAGTAAATGGTATTTTCAATAGTCTGTAATTAAATTTAGTGACCTAAATAATTGTTTTATAGGCTACATTCACTTAAGGATTCACAAGATCCCTGAGTTTATTGAGTTTATTTATATCTTTTTTTACAATGGATACAATTTGAACTATAATTGCCATTGTTTTGTAATTATAATTTATGAGTACATGTTGTAAAGTTAGCAAATAAACTACAAAGTCTGAGAATTTCATAGTAAAAACAATTACAAAAGTAGAATTTGTGGAGTTGATGGAACAGCAACAAAGACATGTGGTCTTTCTTGTATCACACAATTCAGGAAACTGAGGATCCATAATTTGTTCAATAACGTAGGACTTATGTCTTCACATTTAGGAGAGGTAAAAATGTACATTCAATACAGATAACTGCATCTGATATTATTCAAATAGGTCCTAGGAAAAATGTATACAATGAGAAAATAAAAGTAAAGTAAAGGAAAAATGCTTAAAAGTCCTGAAATGCAGGCTTTTAACTACATTAAAATAACAATTTACAAATGATATTCAGTTTCTAATATTTGAAAATAGCTGTTTAAAATATATGCACACATATTTTAAAGTTTAATATGATTCATATATTTTCACATAAAGTTTACATATTAATTGTCCCAATCTTCAGATTATCAACCCAGTGAGGTGGAGTGTGTGTTACACTGAAAATAAAGATGCCTGGTTCCAACTCTAGGTCAAAAACTGAGTCAGCTATTTAACCTAACTTTCTCTCAGGACTGCATAACAACTCATATGCCCATCCCATACCATTTGGAAAATGGACTAAATGACCTATAAGGTCCTAGAACTAATGTGCTATGATTTTAATGCATGTGCATCTAATGCATTTCTACACAAATAACATGCATTGGTATTCAGTGTGTAACAAGGTTCCCAATTCTTATTTATAAGACATGGATTCAGGATAATGTACTGTGGCATGAAATACATAATAAATACATGAATGAATAATGCAAAGTCCTTGATCCTTAACCCTTGCCCACATCTCTCATTAATTGTATAGCTAATTTTGAAATAAGCAGCAAGTACAGTGTCTTCCAGTTCATTTCATTTAACTTTTAAATAAAGAAGCTCTAAAGAAAACTGAAACTTAACAATTTATAACTGAAACAAAACACTCTCCAACAACTCTCAATTCTTAACCTTTAATTTTATATTTATATGTTTATTTGGGGGAAATTCTAACTCAGTGATTACTAATTAAACCCACCCATTACAGAAACTACAAATATTACAAAAGGAAAATAAATAAAATGAAATAAATATATGTACATGATATAGTCTCTGAATTTGGGTAGTTAAGCAACATACTCTTGATTTAAAAACTTAATCAATTAAAAAAAACACTAGAAAGTGTCTTGGTGCTGAGTGTTTACTGATTGTGCAGATTGTACAATTTAAATTTTAGCTGAGTCTCATGAGTTATATCTTCTATTTCATCCTCTCAAATATACAGTCTCCAAAGCAAAGCCACATCACTTCTCAGATAAATTATTTTCTATATATTCCAGGGTGATGCCAGTCTCAGTCTTTGTGGCTACAGTTGAGTTTCTCTTAATATATTAGCATATTCATTAGAGCATAGAGTGACTTCTTTGATCTCACCAAATTATTCAGCCTGAAAAAAAAAATCAATTGAAGAAATTCTGCTGAAAATAACTTAAGAAAATAGCCTTTTATTTATTCTTTTCCATATTTGGTTCTAGGCATTTCATGTATGTCAAACATAAGTTCTTTATCAAATCAGAATTTAGTATTTTCTCACAATTTGTGGTTTGTCTACTCATTTTGTCATTGTATTTTTTTAATAAACTTTTAACTTGAAATAAATTCAGATTTACAAATAATCCAAAGCTAGCACAAAGATCCCATGTGCCCTACATGCAATTGTTCCAACTATTAATGCCACATGTTAATATGGTATATTTATTACAATATCAGTGTACAATTTCTTTACTAACTAAAATCTATATTCTTATTTCCTTGGATTTCTCCTATTATTCTATTTCTTTGCCTGGGTCCTATCCAGGTTATTTCATTTAGTTTCCCTGTCTCCAAATAGAAGCTCCTCAAATTTGTCTTGTCTTCATGACCTTGCCAGTTTTGAGGGGTGGTGATCAGGTGTTTTCTAGAATACTCCTCTACTGGGATTTGTCTGATGATTTTCTCATGAGTTATCTTGTTACGGAGATTTGAAATGAAGCCCACAAGGGAGAAATGCCATTTCATCATCTCCTACCAAGGACACACATAATCAACATGATTGATCACTGTTATGTTGCCTTTGATCAGCTGGCCCAGGTAGTATTTCTCAACTTTCCCCACAACAATCTTTTTTTGTCATTCACTTCCTGTACTCTTTGGGTGGTAAAAACTCTGCATACCACACTAGCATGAACTGATGACTCAGTTTCTGCATAGAATGTCTAGACTTTTTATAAATTGGAATTTTGTTTCACTCCCCATTTCTTTCTTTCTTTCTTTTTTTATTTGACAGATAGAGTTAGACAGTGAGAGAGAGAGAGAGACAGAGAGAAAGGTCTTCCTTCCACTGGTTCACCTCCCAAATGGCCGCCACAACCGGAGCTATGCCAATCCAAAGCCAGGAGCCAGGTGCTTCTTCCTCGTCTCCCACACGGGTGCAGGTGCCCAAGCACCTAGGCCATCCTCCACAGCCTTCCAAGCCACAGCCGAGAGCTGGACTGGAAGAGAAGCAACTGGGACTAGAACCCGGCACCTATATGGGAAGTCTATAGAATATAGAGCTGCTGTCTTTAGCGTTCCCTCAGTGACTTAACAAGTCACATATTCCCCAGGGGCATCATTTTTTATAAAATTCACCTATAAACTGTTTGGCTATCTATCTATTTATCATCCAGGTTCTACCTAATATATATATTTAATATATATATACACATATATATATACATATATATACACATATATATATACATATATATACATATATACATATATATACATATATACATATACATATATATGTATATACATATATATACATATATATACATATATACAATATATATTTAATATATATTTAATATATATATTAAATTTAATATATATTAAATATATTTATATATAAATATATAAATATATTTAATATATATATTAAATATATATGTGTATATATATATTTAAAATAGACAGATATATCCCTTCTGCCTGTTCACTCCTCAAATGCTGGGGCTGAATCAGAGTGAGATCTGAATCTGGGAGCTCAATCCAGGATTCCCACATGGGTGGCAGGCACCCAACCGTTTGAACCATCAGCTGCTATTTCACAGGGTGTATTTTAGCAGGAAGCTAGAATCAGGAATGCAGTGGCGTCCCAAGTGGTGACTTAACTGTTATAGAAAAGCCCAGTCATATGTTGAACCTTAATGTCAATGGAGATCTCAAAATAATCAGATTTTCAGACAAATCTCCGATACAAAATACTGAAACTAAAAACAATAAAAGATGAACTCATTGTAAACAGAAACAAATAAGGTGATAAGAAAAAAATTAGAAAAATATTAAGAGATAAATGTCTATTTCAACCTAAAAAAAATTGTACTGTTGCAATGAGGAAATATGCAGCAAAGAAATATCCTTTAGACATGTGTTATTACTTCATTCAAGGAAATAATAGAAGACGGATGAGTATTGAAGAATGTTATAAAGGCAAAACAGAAAAGAAAATATTGGAAAATCTTACATAAAATCTAGATGACTCAATATCAATAAGGTACTCAGAAGTTGAGATCACAGGGAAAAGAAGGAACTCAATCACTAAGGAAATAATCAAACATGTCTACCCCACCCCCAGATTACCTAGAAAACAATAAAAACCTGAACGTAGTCCTCAAACGGGGTACATTTTTATGAATGTTTAGAATTCTATGAGTCATGAATAGAACTTAAAATCTCCACATAGGATAATAATAAGGTGAATACAAATGATCAATTCCAGGAATCAGAACATGAATTATGTGAAACTGAAGCAATTACTTGTAGTTTTGATGGAAAATAATATCTTTTTTAGTTAATATCAATCAAGTCAAGAATAATATTTACAGATAAGAAATTTTTTGTCTTAAGGATCTAAGTAACAACTGGATACAATATATAAAAAGGAATCAATAAAAAAGGTTAAAATAATGAATATGGAGTCCAGAATTGTTGTATTCAGTTATGGCAAATATCATACAAATATGCTCAGATGATCTCATAAGCAAAAACGTATTTATCTGGGGATAATACACTTGCAATTCAAGGAAGAAAGTAGATATCTGAATGTATCCCATTCAGCACAGATCAGCAAAGACCACACTTCTGTACTAGGTCAGAGTTTAGCCTATACAATCTGCAGAACGTCCTTTTTCAGCAAGTAAGTTTCTTTAGATGTGTTGGCAAGTTCACAAAGTGGCCAACATAGAGCACATGGAATCTGAGTCACAAAACAGTCATTGCTCTCATCTTTTTTCACACAGAGAGAAGGGAACCCAAGGAGGTGTTGAGGGAGGCAGTTCCTAAAGGATGAGAATCAGTAATAAGCCAATGAGTGTAGGTGATGAAAGACTCCAGGAAAAAGGAGGACAACTCAAGAAAATAACTCAGTTAAGAGTAATTGTGTATGAAATAATGATAAGGAGATAGAAAAATTAAAAAACAGAAAACAAAGCATCAAATAACTTGAAGAACAGCAAGCAAGTATGAAAGGATAAACTGAAAATGTAGTGCACTATGTAGTTGTGTCTGAATAGTTTATATTTATAGTCATAATGTTTATTAAAATTGCTTCATTAGTCATAATATTGGATAAGCAAAAATTGGGGTTATGAATAGATATGATTTTGGATGCTGGAAGGCATGTGTGTGTGTTTCTTTTTCTGTTTCCATTCCTCTCTGTTCATATCAGATTTTGTTTTTTGTGATTACTTTGAGTACCTATCATTTTCTTTATCATAGTTCTTGAATCAGCGGTTATTATATCGCACAATAACTATATATGACTATGTTTACCTCCCTCAATAAATTGTAAACCTTTTAAAGATCACAATTTGTGAATTATAGTTGCTTGCTCGGTATACAGATTATCTTTCATATATTGGACTTCAACGAATACTTCAAGAATGTGTGAATAAATAAACACATTAAGGTTTTCTAGTCATGTTTGCTCAAAACAAAAATGTAGTTGTATTTTGAAGTTTAAAATATATCTGTAACAAAATATATATAATTGGTATTCATTTCTGAAAGGAGCAGTGAATTTGTTCACTTAAAAACACCAATACCTTAAGAAATTAAAAACCTTGTATGAAATTGATCTCAAATTTTAAGAAAAAATAGGAGGGAAGTTGGGGGGAGGGAAGGAAGTACAGTTATCTTCTTAGATTGTGCCAATGATGGTCCATCACTGTAGCGCTTTTTCGAGTCCCGGCTGTTCCACTTCCAATTCAGCTCCCCACTAATGCACGATGGAAAACAGCAGAAGACAGTCCAAGTGCTTGGAACCCTGCACCCATGAGGGAAACCCGGGAGAAGCTCCTGGCTCCTGGCTTCAGCCTGGCCTACCCTGGATCTTTGCAGTCATTTGGGAAGTGAACCCATGGTTGGAGGATTCTCTCTCTCTCTCTCTCCCTTTTTCTCTTTCTCCCCCAACTTCGCTCTGTAATTCTGACTTTCAAACACAAATAACATCTTTAAAAAATTAAAAGAATTATGCTTATTAAATACATGACTTTGTTCTCTTTATATTAATAAAAATTTTTAAAAGAAAAAAGTTAAAATGCTACTGTAATATTTCCTTTTAAAAGAATTCTAATATAAGCTTCTTGTCCCCCACATGAAGATAGATAAAATGGTAGAATGAATGAATGAATGGATACATAGATAAATAAATAGACAGATAGATATGAAAATTTGAGAAAGTTTAAAAGTATACTGCTTCTCACTTTTGTTCTGTAACTCCAAGTACTGCAACATATCCACATTCTGCTCTCATTCTCTCATTTATACTGAGAAAATGAATTGTAGTGGAGACAGTCAATGAGCTGTTCAAGAAGACATACTATTAATTTTCTTAAATGAAGCTGCTAAAGCTAATAAAATCAATCATTTTACAAAAAGTTTCTTTATACTTTCTCGAACTCATTAAAATTGTATCAAGAAAGAAAAATGGATTAGGCTCAATTAATAAAACTAATACTGTTTAGAAGAAAATGCTATAAAATGAATTCTGACTTATATATAGGGTGCTGTCATAAATTAGACTCTTTAGAAACAGATGCTGAAGTCAAAAGGGATGTGAAAACATTTTATTATAAGATTTAACTCCTATGATAGAAAGCATGCTAACTTGCTAAAAATTAATAAAGAGGAAGAAAATTTAAACTTAAGTTATGAAAATTACATCTAATTCATTTCATTCATTACACATTATAATCTCCTTTAAAATTTTGGTTTTGAAATTCAATTCAAAACCTTTTTTTCAATATAATTTACCTTATTTTTTAATATACATTATTTATTATTTAAGTAAAAATAAACATATATGTAGTAAATATTTCCTGCTATGGGATTCACTGTTATTCTGTTACATCTACCATTTACCAACATAATTTTGATCCTTATAATTAATAACAATTTAGGTATTTTCAGTAAATTGTAAATATATTTTAAATAGGTATTTTCTAATATGTGCATCAAAAATGTGAAGCATAGAATTTTACTTTATACATGAGAATGATAAATTCACTTATGTTCCACAGATACGTATAATTAAAATAATAACAACAACAAAAACTTGAAGAGGACCATAATTTTGTTGGTGATACAACCAAGTATGTTAGAGCAAAAGCAGGATCTCAACCTTTGAATTATGCTTTTAAATAGTTTACTTCTTTTTTTTTTTAAAGATGTATTCATTTATTTGAACTGCAAGTTACAGAGAGGCAGATGCGGGGGGGGGGGGGGGCGGTCCTTCCATTCGCTGGTTCACTTCCCAGATGGCTGCAATGGCTGGAGCTGTGCCAATCCGAAGCCTGGAGCTGGGAGCTTCTTCTGGTTCTCCCATGTCGGTGTAGGGCCCCAAGCACTTGGGCCATCTTCCAGTGCTGCCCTAGGCCATAGTAGAGAGCTGTATTGGAAGAGGAGCTGCTGGGTCTCGGACTGGTACCCATAAGGGATGCCA
This sequence comes from Sylvilagus floridanus, assembly GCA_949820135.1. Classification (NCBI taxonomy): domain Eukaryota; kingdom Metazoa; phylum Chordata; class Mammalia; order Lagomorpha; family Leporidae; genus Sylvilagus; species Sylvilagus floridanus. Next base: position 106,142,584 of record OX463238.1, on the reverse strand, counting down.
GCACTGCAGGTGGCGGCTTTACTCACTATGCCACAGTACCAGCCCCTCAGCTAGTTATTTCTTATATTGAGTCACTGCTTGTACTTTAGAACCTGAGGGCTGTGACCATTTCTTGTTGATACAGAAGAAGTAGCACACTAGAGACACTTCTAAACTCATCTTTGCATAAGTTATATTTTAGTTGGCTTGGTTTGTTAATATTTTGCTTTATCTCTTTCTGAAATCATGCCTTTCTTTGCTCCTGGGTTATTTCCAACTGTTCTGCAGCTGTTGGTTCAATTCAGGATAAACAATTGATTACACAGATCGTAGAACAAGTTAATCAGTCTGGGACTTGGGTAATGAAAAACAAAGCTCCAGCAAGTTAATATATCAGTCTTAAGTAGAGGAAGGTTTCTAAAACTAATTAAACACTGGTCTCTCTGACAGTGATTTAAGCTGTAGTCCTAAAACCTTTACAATCCCTAGAAATACAGTTTTAAACTGGTCGCGTCAAATTACAATTTTATCCTTTTAACCAATAAAACTGAACACTATGAAAGAAACACTACATTATGGAACTTACCTTGAAATTAAAGCTTATATGAATTACAAAATATTATGTAAAGATCCATATGTCTGACAAAAATGTCCCTTTCTCATGGAGTAACATTACTAATGAGTGATTTCCTTCTTAGGAAACTAAATTCTAGGAAATATCCAACCTACTTATAGGGACAAGTGCTATGCTAACAATGCTTTCAACACTGCTTGACAGTATTGATATTATTTTCTAGTACTGAGTGATGACATAGATCAATATAAAACTCACAGTTTGCAATCTATATATGATGAGTCACTTAATGAGGGTTATTGAATAACCTGATACTTATTCATCATCTCAAATATCTGCTCTAAGACTTTTACTTTCATGTTAGCAAAAAGCATCATATAATATAATAAATATTTACATTATGCCTTCGTATATGTAAGGGGATAACAGTTTTGAAATAGGCTATCATCTTCATGAATAAATGGAAACCTGTATGTCTTGAACAATGATTATTAATGGGGACTCAAACAAAAAATGTCATGCTGTGCATTGACCAAAGTGAATACATTATACATTTCATAAATTCTGTGTTCCTTTATGCTTGTGGTCAAAAACAAGGAATGCCCAGGCAATATGAACAATCATGTGTGTCTCTGCTTCACTAATATTCTATTAGAGGCGGCTCCAATTTCATTCCTAGAACCACAACTATTTATATTTAGAAAATAGCATCCCAGGATGTACAATATAGTCAATCCTTCCATGTCTCAAGGACTTTCTTGACATGTGATTAAAACATTTCTGAACACTGTTTATTTTCACTTATGTTTCATTTCAGTCTCAGTAAGTTAATTATGAATCCCTGCATCAGCATGTAAGTTCTTCCCAATACTGTATGTGTGGTCAGGGTTTCACTTTCCTGAGTTTGCCAAGTCTCTAATGCCATGCTGACTCCCACCCTTGGTTGTTCTTTTGAAAGACAAAAATTTCATTCCTTCAAAATATATTTTGCTTGTCATAATGCTGTGTGTTAGATCCATAAGACTGGGTATGATGGCTTATTTTGGATATCAATTTGGCTGGATCAAGAGAAGCCTAAATGGCTGGTGAGGCATGGTTTCAAGGTGTCTCTATGAGTGTTTCCAGAGACGTTTGGTGTGTGGATGGAGGGACTGAGTGGGGAAGACCTGCCCTCAGTGTGGGTAGAGGCCATCAAATTGATTTCTCCCTTTCCTTTCCCTATGGCAGGGTATCCTTGTCTTCATGTTCTTGGACACCAGAATCCTGGATTCTAAAGCCTGTGAACTCTAGGATATGCACCAGCAGCCCCATACCACTCCCACTCCATAGCTCTCAGGCCTTTGGCCTCAGACTGGAGGGTGTACCACTGGCTTCTCTGATGTTGAAGCTTCCAGTTTTGGATGGAGACCTGCCAGCAAATTCTCTGGTTGTTCAGTGTGCATGTGGTATCTCTTTGCTTCTGTGATCAATTGAGCAAATTACCCTAATTAGTTCCCTGTCACATATTTTATTGGTTCTGTCTCTCTGAAGAGCTCTGACTAAATTTTAGTACAATGGATAATTTTAAAAAGATAGAAGCTTACTTGGACCACAGTTCTAGAGGCTAGGAAGAGCAAAAACATAGAGCTGGCCTCTGTTCAGAATCTGGTGAGGAACTTCTTGCTGCATCATAAGACACATCATGTATCCCAAGACCTTTGTCATCTCAGATTATGAATGGTTAACAAAATGTGTGGATTGTTAAATAATTATTTCATTTCCCACTTATCACTGTGTAGCAAATACATTTAGCTCTGTTGGGTTTGAAAATGGTATCCAAACCCAACAATTGCTACAAATTTTTATTTCTAACCTGTTGAAATATGTTAATACTAGATTCAGATTGATGTGATGATCACACACAGAAAAAATTTAGTAAAGCGAAGGAGTTTTACTTATCTAAAAGATGCAGAAGGCAGTCAGTGATAGAAGTTTACATGGCAGAGAGGTTAACAATATTAGCCAATAACAGAGATTGTAGATTTCTAGCTTCCCAGGTGCAGACCCGCAATTGCAAAAGATAAATATAAGTGGAAATAACATTAGAAGTTATGAAATCTTATTTGCCTCTCTTAAGACTCAGACATACACTCATTAGGCTGGAGCATGATTTATAAACCTCAATGCTTTTGACATTTTGGACCAGATAACTTTCATCATGTGGAGTTCTCTTGTGCATTAAAGATATTTAACAGCATTTTGCCCTCCAACCATCGTATTCTGTTTAACCACCATACTCCCAGGTGTGATAAACAGAAGTGACTGCAGAATTTACACAAGAGTAAAACTCTCAAGGCTAGTGAGAATCATGGGACAATCTTCTTTGATATATGCTGAAGACCAGGCACCTGTGTGACATGATTCACACTAATCTTAGTGCTCAGCAACATACAATATGAGAAGACCATATCAAGATCTTTGAATGAAGCACACTTTGCATTCTTTTATTCTCAATATTTCTAGTAATTTAGATAAGAAATAGTCTGGAATGCATTACTATGAGTAATAGAATAAAGATAAGAAATAAATTATTCAGAGATCATGTTTATAAGCTATAAGGTCCATACATTCTTCTCACCTAATGGAAAGTTGAAAGGCAACAGATTCTACCACTGATTAAATAAATTGATTACAGTAAGGCTGGTGTGGCTGAAGTTCTTTAAAACTATCCATGATGGGTGACATATATTATTACAGCTATATGCATCATATTTGATCAAGGCAATAAGAATGGAGAAATATTTGGTACTAGTTCTCTCCATTTTTAGGATAAGGACCGCATAACGGAGAGAGATGGTATCAGCAAATGGAAGAATAGGGAAAGCTCTGTTCAGCTTTCCCCATGGATACATTTATGTCAACATTAATCTATGGACAGATTCCCTTTGTGAGAGATGCAGAAACTGATTATCTCCTGCACTTCAGCCAAGTGCATTAAAGCTAATATAAACATTTTGGAGCCTGTGTATTGGTGTGATGTATAAAGCCACTGCCTGGGATGCCAGCATTTTTTATGGGTGCTTGTTTGTGTCATGGTTGTACCAATTCCAATCCAGCTCCCTGCTAAAGGCCTGAGAAAGCAGCATAAGTTGGTCGAAGGGCTTGGGCCCCTGCCACCCATGTGGGAGAACCAGAAAAACCTTCTAATTCCTGGCCTTAACCTAACCAGGCACTGGCAATCGCATCCTATTGGGGAGTCAACCAGCAGATGGAAGATCTCCTTTTTTTCTCTCTCTCTCTCTCTGTAATTCTGCCTTTCAAAATAAATTAGCAAATATTTTCAAAATAAAATAATTGGGGGGCAGTGTTGTGGCACAGAGGATTCAGCACAGTCCATATTGCAGCTCCACTTTCCATGAAGCTGCCTTCTAAGGTTCCTGAGAAAGCAGCAGAAGATGGCCCAGGTACCTAGGCTTCTGACACTCACATGGAAGCAGGACATCCATGTGGAGTTCCAGGATACTAATTTTGGCCTGACCCAGCCCAGTCTGTTGTGGAGATCTGGAGAGTGAACCAGCTGTCTCAGTCTTTCTCTCTCTGTCTCTGTCTCTGCCTCTCTATCTGTCTTTCTCTCTCTCTCCTCATTCTTCCTTTCGAATAAATCTTTAAAAATAGAATTTGGGGCACCTTTGCACCATAATCCCTCACTATCACAGTTGCACAAGACTTTGAAAGAGTCTCCAGCACCCATCTTCTTCCTAAGGAGGGAAGGAAAAGCCTGCTCTGTGTACCTACGTTCCAGTTTCTCTGGAGTATTACTGAAGCATTAGTTTCTGTCTTCTTGAAATGTAAGTGCTGGCATGACAGAACCTCCGGCTGGGAGTCAGTGATTACAAAGATGGCCGATTGTATCAGCATACATGCACTTGCCAGAGAATACTGACCCCATCTCAATACAGAGTGTGCAGAAACCTCAAACCTGAGCTTGTCCCTGGAATGGGAAGTGTAGGATCCTGCATCCAACTTTTTCAAATTTGAAAATTTTAACCAAGGGATCCTGGGTTTACCCAAAGGATTAATTAATTTCTGTCTTGCCTGTTTCTGAGCACTGTTCTAAAGGCCCTAGAATACTCTAGAATCCCAAGAACCACTGAGAAAAGGGGCATGGCTTGGATTGACCCATAGGCACTAGCTGGCAGAGAGAGCTGCTCCAGAAGATGTGTGGTACAGGAGATGGACATCAAAGGGAGCCGGAGATTATGAATTCCTAAAAAAAGCATATTGGCAATTCCTTTTATTTGAGAATTGACACACAGATATTCAGAGAACTTCACACAGAGAGACTTTGAAAAGCCTGCAGAGATGCTGACTGGGCTGACTGGCTAGGGCTTGCTCCTATGTTCGATTAAGTACATAAAGACTAGAAGTGATTGTTTTTGCTAATATGCAGATAGCTAGAGCAAGATTCAAGCAAAATTAAGAAATAGGGAAATATATTCCAAACAAATAAAGAAGTTAAACCTATAGAAAAACACTTTAATGAAATGGATAGAAATAGTTTACCTGACAGAGGATTGAAAATAACTGTCAATGGCCAGGAATTTGTTTTCAATCCTACTGCCACCACTTGCTTAAACACTATTGGAAAGGGCCCTCCATGGATGAGTATAGCAGTGGCACTTTAATAACTAGGTTGTAACAGCCATGATTTTCAACACAGCTCTGCTGAGTGCAGGCTAGGAGAGGGAGCTCTGTGTGGGCAATGCCCAAGTTTACTGTCTGTGTCCTCCAGAGAGTCTCATGCCCCACTGGACCAAGCCAGAGCTATACCTGGGGCAGCTGCAGAACACAGAGCTGTAGCAGAGTCTGTAATACTAGAAAGCACTGGGCAGCACCAATTGAGGTCCAGTAGCAGCTATAGAAATTGTTGTCTGCCAGGATCTTTGCACTTGCTGGTGGGAGTGGCAACCCTCAAGATCTCTGTATTGCCTTCAAGGTCATTCTTTGATTTTCATGGAGAATAGCTCCTGGCTTTTGTTATGATGGCTGAGCCACACTAATCTTGTCAAACAATCCTTTAGATACGTTTTTGGTATCGTATCTCAGAAACAGACTTTTACATTCTTTTCCATATGGAGAGCCTGAGAATTTCTAAATCTTTAAGTCTTCTTCCTTTTTGATTGACAGGTATGCATTTAATTTCTCTCTTCTCATAGCTTAACATAAGCAGTCAGAGAAACCAAAATACACCTTTAACATTTTTATCAGAAATAGTTTTGGTTAAGTATATAATTTCATACACAAGTTATACTTTTCATGAAATGCTGGTATAAGTATACAACTCAGCCAAATTATTTGCTGATTTATTATAAAGATAGTCTTTCCTCCAGTACTCATCCAATAACATATATCTCAAATCCATATGAGACCTTATTAAAATGCTCTTTACTGTTTATATTTGCACCACATACTGTTTAAGATTACATAGGAATTCACTATGAAGATCTGAGATGTTCTTAACAACTCTTCTCATTTCTGTCGGCATCCTTAGCATAATCATCTTTAAGGATGGAGAGGCAGGTGATGTAGTACAGAAATGTATCATAGTGCATGGAACCGAGTCTCGTCTCCACTTCTGACTTGGCTACTTCTAGTGTACACTTTGAGAGGCTGCAGATGATTCTGGTACTGAGCCCCTGCAACCCATGTGGGAGGCCCAGATGGAGCTCCTGGTTCCCAGTTTCTGGTTTCAGTCTGGTCCAGCCCAAACAGTTGCAGCATTGGGGAGTGAACAAGAAGATGCAAGATTTTTCTCCCTGTCTCTCCCATTTTTTCTGTTATTCTAATTTTTAGATAAATAAATAATAAATAAGATAAAGCTCTATTTATAAAAATGTAGAGATTTACTAGCATGTACCTCAAAACACTTCTAGACTATAACCATTACCAAATTTCAGAATTGTTTCCATATTGCTTTTTAGAGCGGTTTCCCAAATACCTGATTTCAAGTTTTGCCCTGTTTTTTTGTGATGCTCTGAAAATAGGACAAAAGAAGTGACATAAAAGCAACATTAATCTATTTCTCACTGTTCAAGAGTCTGAAAAGTCCTAGGTCAAAGCACATGCAGATTTGGTATCTAAGAAAAATACACTTCCTGCTTCATAGACAGCCATTTCTCTTGCTGTGTCCTCAAATAATGCAAGGGACAAAGAGAACTCAGTTAAGTCCTTTTTACAAAGGGATTCATCTAATTCATGAAGGTTCCACTTTCTTTTTTTTAAAGATTCTATTTATTTATTTGAGAGGTAGTGTTACAGACAGTGAGAGGGTCAGACAGAGAGAAAGGTCTTGCATCTGCTGCTTTACTTCCCAAATGGTTGCACTGGCCAGAGCTGGGCCTATCCAAAGCCAGGAGCCAAGAACTTCTTCTGGGTCTCCAACGTGGGTGCAGGGGCCCACGCACTTGGGCCATCTTCTGATGCTTTCCCATGCCATAGCAGAGAGCTGGATCGGAAGAGGAGCAACCAGGACTAGAACCGGTGCCCATATGGGATGCTGGCGACACAGGGGGAGGATTAACCTACTGTGCCACAGAACCAGCCCTGAGCTTCCACTTACATAACCCAATCACCTCCATAAGATTGAGGACAAACTGCCCTCCAAAATCTGGCAAAGCATTCCAGAGAAGCATCTGCTGAGATTTATCTGAGGTGTTCACTTTACAGAGTTGCTAGTGTTATCCACCAGGTCAATTTGATTTGCATGATAAGGGCACATGGGGTTTCTGTCTTGTCTTAGCCATCTGAAGCAACTTGCACAGCACTGTGTTCTCATCTATTTGATCCTTATCTATTGCCAGGAATGTCCTTGAAATGAATAAGCATCCTTCTTTTCAGTATATCCTGTCTCTAAAGTTGCTTGTACCCAATGCTGTTTTTTTTCAAAGATTTTATTTATTTATTTGAGAGGTAGAGTTACAGACAGAGAGAGGGAGAGACAGAGACAGAGGTCTTCCATCTGCTGATTTTCTCTCCAAATGGCATTTTCATTTTGTTTATTTATCAGGGAAGTTTGCAGATGATCCAATTTTCCCATTTCTCCAGACTTTTAGATTTATAGAACTTGCATATATCATAAATGAAAAATTTTATGAGATTTGAACTTTAGGATCATGTACCTAATTAAAAAAAAGAAAGTAAAGGAATCGGACCATTTCTTTGGAAATAATTTGGACATGAATGCGCTATTATTAGACCAAGAACTAAGATCAGTCTTGTCACATTCATTTAGAGACTGTCACTCTGCATTAAGAAGGTCATCAATGGAATTTGTTATCTTGAATGTTGATTCAGCTTTTTTATGTAATCCTGATCCCAAATCAATTCTGTTAAAGTAGAATTGATTTTGGATTTGTCTTTATATAAAAGAAACATGAGATTAGTTGCAGTGAATAATCCTGCTCTTCCACATGTTATCCTGAGCTCACTGCAGATCTCAGTAAAAGTGTGCCAAATCTTAGCACAGTCAATTTTTAATCTTAAGGTTTTATTTCATTAGAGTTGAAGATTAGCATGATGCCTCTCTCCCTCTCTCTCTTTCTTTATTTGATACATTCATTGCCTAATTAAAACACAGAATTAGCTATGCGATTATTTTTAGACAGAGATTGGATTCATTTCACATTTTCTTTCCTTTGACATCTTGTGTATAAATTTTCCATTCAATATTATTACTGCAAAAATCCACATTTATCTAGTTGTTAAAGAGTACATCCTGTTTATCTTCCCAGAATATCCACTGCCTTGTGCAGCTGAACTGTTGTCGACAGCCACCTGTCATACTAGAAGGGATAGCCCCCAAATGTTTTCTATTCATGTCTCTGGAAATACCTTTAATACTCACATACCCCCTCCTCAAAATCTTCTGATTAGTTTAACATGACCACAGTCAACTCTGAGAAGACCAAAAAATTTTAAAAAACAACATACATAACAAAGATTAACGACCTTAACACAGATGCAAAATTCGCTAACGAGTAAAAAAGAAGAAATACATGAAGTTAAAATTAGAAAAAGCAACTAGACATAAAGATCACTAGAGAAATTGCAAAACTGCAGTAAAGAATGTTTTGTGTTCATTCAAGGGCACAAGTACAATACTAATCACTTAACCTGAATTGTTTCATATAGTCCTCAAAATAATTCCATGATGCTAATGTATCATCACTGTATTATTATTATCATACATGTTCATAACAGTTTGTCATAAAAATGCAAAAAGGAAATACACTTTGATTCTCACAAGCTAATTAAAATTCATGAAAATTTTAAAACAAAGTCCTTTTTCTCCCACACACCAAACATTCAAAACAAAAATAATTCAAGCTTCCTTTTGTTGTAAATTTGTATATAAGGAAAATATTCCTTCATATTTACAGTTACTGGTTTCTATACAAATTTTCTGGAGTCCAATTTGAATGACTAGGAGAAGACCGACTGAGAATTTGCATATAACAGGCATGAAATATTTTCAAAGCAAGGAACTCTGGAGGCACAAACAAATTATCAATAAAAATGAAGACTGAAATATTTACATATATTTCACATGAACAATTTGATGCCTGAGATGGTCTTAGATTTTTTTTTTTTTTGACAGGCAGAGTGGACAGTGAGAGAGAGAGACAGAGAGAAAGATCTTCCTTTGCCGTTGGTTCACCCTCCAATGGCTGCCGCGGTCGGCGCGCTGCGGCCGGCGCACCGCGCTCATCTGATGGCAGGAGCCAGGTGCTAGGTGCTTTTTCCTGGTCTCCCATGGGGTGCAGGGCCCAAGCACCTGGGCCATCCTCCACTGCACTCCTGGGCCACAGCAGAGGGCTGGCCTGGAAGAGGGGCAACCAGGACAGAATCCGGCGCCCCGACCGGGACTAGAACCGGGTGTGCCGGCGCCGCAAGGCGGAGGATTAGCCTGTTGAGCCACGGCGCCGGCCCGAGATGGTCTTAGATTTAATGTAAGTGGTACAAAATGAACATTTATACAATTACATGTATAACGGTGATAGTTATTTACAAATATTTAATAACATGTTTACCTCAAATTAGTTATTGAATAGCAAAACTTCAGTTTTTATTATGCTTTATTCATACTAATCCTAAGAAGCCAATGAATGTTTATTTATCTATAGAAAGCATTTATTATTCAGGCATAAAAAATCACAACATATTACCCTAGGATTCTATTGTTATCAGCTATGTTATATTCAGGCCAGTTTTGTTGTATAATTTTCTTTTTTAAAAATTTTTTTTATTTTTATTTTTATTTATTTTTTTATTTTTGACAGGCAGAGTGGACAGTGAGAGAGAGAGACAGAGAGAAAGGTCTTCCTTTGCTGTTGGTTCACCCTCCAATGGCCACCGAGGCTGGCGCGCTGTGGCCAGCGCACCGTGCTCATCTGATGGCAGGAGCCAGGTGCCAGGTGCTTCTCCTGGTCTCCCATGGGGTGCAGGGCCCAAGCACTTGGGCCATCCTCCACTGCACTCCCGGGTCACAGCAGAGAGCTGGCCTGGAAGAGGGGCAACCGGGACAGAATCCAGCGCCCCAACCGGGACTAGAACCCGGTGTGCCAGCGCCGCAAGGCGGAGGATTAGCCTGTTGAGCCACGGCACCAGCCTATGTTGTATAATTTTCATCCAGTGGGCATTCATTTATCTATCCCAACGACACACTCCTTGATTTGGCCTTCAGAATTCTGTGAGAAGGAAGAATACATTTGACATGGCTTCTTTTACAGGAAAGGAAATAGAAGTAGAGTTTAAATAAATTCATCAAAGTCAGCCTTGAGCCAAATTTTAGCTTAGGTCTTTTTCCAAGCTCTTGAACAGTTTCTCATATTCTAACCATTAACTAGACAAAGTTCAAAAAAATTTTAAAAACTAAGTTCTAATTTTTGAACTTGTGATTGATGGTTTCATTATGTAGACAATAATTTTCCATTATAACACAGATGGCTAAAAATGAAAATTGATATTTCTTTTCATGATTTCCTGAGATCCCCTCAGTATTTCCTTTTTATTTATAGCTACTTGAAGCACAATAGTGGAAACTTTTTAGAATTTCGTGTCACTGAGTTTTCTTTTTTTAAGATTTATTTATTTATTTATTTATTTGAAAGTCAGAGTTACAGAGAGAGAGAAAGCAGAGAGAGAGAGAGAGAGAGAGAGAGAGAAGTCTTCCACCTGCTGGTTCACTCCCCAACTGGCCGCAAAGGCCAGAGCTGAGCTGATCTGAAGCCAGGAGCCAAGAAACTCTTGTTTTAGCATTAATTTTTTATTGATAAAAGCAGAAAGCCATCATGTGCTGCTGTGAAATATGTGTAATGTAAAGTATCCAGATAACAAATATAATTGCATAAGTATACATCGGAATGACAGGGACAAAACAGTTCATCAAACATTTTATTCTTTTACTATATAATAATAAGTACATATCATATATTGTTATACTTGCATCCATAGAGTAGATTTTTTAAAGATGTATTCATTTATTCCAAAGGCAGAGTTACAGAGAGGCAGAGAGAGAGAACCATCCACTGGTTCACACCCCAAATGGCCACAACGGCCAGAACTGAGCCAATCTGAAGCCAGGAGCCATGAGCTTCTTCCAGGTCTCCCAGGTGGGTGCAGGAGCTCAAGGACTTGGGCCACCTTCCACTGCTTTCTCAGGCCACAGCCGAGAGTTAGATCAGAAATGGAGCAGCCGGGATTAGAACCGGCTCTCATATGGGATGCCGGCATTGCAGGCAGCAGCTTCACTCGCTACTCCACAGCGCTGGCCAGCGAGGATTTTTTAGTATTCATAATAGCACTCCAAAGTAAGTACTCTACTCAAAGGTCACAGAAAACAAGTTGAAGGGACTATAGTTTAATAAATTAGCAATGTTACATTTCTAATAAGTTGCAGAGCTGAGACACATAGCCAAACAAAACTCATTCCAGAATCAATGAATCTCTTAATCTTTCTTCTATGTAAATTCTGACCTGAGTGTAAACACTTTTCTTCCCTGTGAAGTGTTTCCTATCAATAAGAATCAAAATCTGTTACTCCTTAGCATGGAATTTATCTGTGGCTACAAACATCTATAGGTCACTCTTCCACTCGATAAGCATGTTTAATTAAATTACTAATTTAGTAATTTGTATGTTTGCATAGCTGAATCCTGCAACTAATTCAATCTTCCTTAATTTCTGATATTGCTGTTTGCATTTATGATATGGCCTTTCTAAAAAGTCTCACTTCTTTTAACAATACAGTACAACTCAAATTTGACATAACATGAATGAAAGGGGAGGGGGAGTGGGTAAGGGGGAAGGGTAACGGGGGGGGGAGGGGAGGTATGGGTGGGGAAGCCATTGCAATCCACAAGTTGTACCTTGGAAATTTATATTCTAATAAAAAAAAAGTAAAAAAAAAAACTTATGTATACAAATAAAACCTAATGGAGATACTGGAAAAAAAAAACACTTGAAGTATCAAAAAAAAATTTGACATAACAAATCACTTATAAACAAATCAAAAGCTAATGCTTACATCATCCTTGTTCAGGCTAAGGTATGCATTATATTTCCTTCCATTGCTGGGTCAGGATAATGTTGTTTTATAAATTTATTCATACACTCTATTTTTATATATATTGAATAAATTTTACAACCTTTTCATTTTTTCTGACTTCAATCAAGACTATCTTGAATGATGATTTATGAACACTGAAGAAATCTATGCTAGGCATACAGGAGCAATAGACACTCTATAGAATATCATAGCAAACTGTAATGACTCATTATGGCACCTTCATAATCCAATGTGATTTCAATAGACAGTGTTAGGTTCTAGATATTTGACTTTCCTAGTCAATATGTTAGAGTCAATCTCCCACCTTTTTTGACTGAACATGTTTTAAAAATATATTAGGAGTTTACTGGGCATAATTTCACCTTTCTTTGATGGATACTCTGGTGTTATGCCAAGAAGCTGTGCTGTAATGTCTCCAGAGGATACTAAGAGCTCCTGGCTCAGATTTTCATTTTGTTCTAAGCCCCTCTGGATTTGTGGAGCGTCCTAGTCTTCTCTGCCACCTCTCAGCATTGTGGCCAGTCTGTGGTTTAAGAACACTGATCGTTTTAATCTGTGTTGATCTCGACTCTTATCTCGTGTTTTCTTTTCATTCCAGTTTGCTTCGTTACCAGTCTCAAATTTGATGAACAATTTTTTGAGTTTGTGCCTCTAACTGAACATTGAATAAAGCAGAGATGAAGGGAGTGAAGAATGTCAAGAGCTGCAAGCTCCATAAAATGATTTTCAATGATTCCCCTCCCCTCCATACTACTCACACATTCTCACCTCTCCTCCTCTTCTCATCTTACCACAGACAACATTAGACCCAACTGGCCACTTCCTTGACTGGGAAATTCTATTTTTCCTGCACCCATGACTCCAAATCACTGATTTTGCTCTATAAATATTGAGGCAGTATAATGTAATGGTTAGGTCCATAAGCTCCAAAGCAATGCTTCTGGAGTTTGAAGCTCAAATAACTTTATGATCTTAGAAAAAAATTATCTCAGTTTTCCAGATCTGTAAACTGGGAAGGGGGAGGGTAATGAGGATATCACCTATCCAACACTGTTGCTGAGTTAAATCATGATAATGGATTAGAACAATGCCCATTATAATTAGGGCTATGCAAATATTAACTTTTACTGATACTATCTTATTCATTCCTCTGTCTCCTTTGCTGCATGTCGTCTGTACACTACGTTACTTTTTGTAGCACTCCGTAGTCATATCAGTGGGCAATTTATGTGTACATTCGCCAAAGTGCATCTACGAGTTTATATTACATTGATGTATTCATTATCTTCAAAGTCACTTTTAATACTTTGTACCACGGTCCATAGGAGATTTTAATGTTTTTGTATGTTCAAGTATTCTCTTCCTTCTCTACTTCATTCTCCTTCCCAAGGATGGAAAATCATGCAACTGTATTTAACATGCATTTAACAAATTTTTATGCACATGTATTTTTAATAAATTTTATTGTACCATAATTCATTGCTCCATATTTTCATTTCTCACCTATAAACACTATATTTTAAGAAGAATGCTTATTGCTATATGTACACCTAATTTGTTGTGCTCAGGACTCTAAATGTGTGTTATCTACCACTTGCATCCACCACATTGCTACCTGCCTCCTCTTACAGTTATGAACATCCACATTGCCTCTAACACATACAGCACTCTGGTAAAATTACAGTGAATATGCATGTATATGTCTTTGTGTGGTCCTCTGTGACAATTTATATAGGATATTTAATAGAGGAGATATTTTCAAGGCATTGCTCTCCAGATATGGTTGTACCATTTATATTTCCAAGAACAACACGTGTTATAGCAAGATCTGACAGTATCTAACTTCTTCAGTATTGCTTATCTAATAACTAAGGAGTGATGTTCAGTCTTATTTCATGTTTTTCAATTGCTAAAGAATTTGGAAATCTTTATGTGTAAATTTTCAATGTATTCTCTCAAGGTATAATAAACATGTACAAATATAACATTATTTAAGGAAAGTTGAGGAAAAGGAAAATCCTTAGCATAGTGATTGATTTGAATTTTGGTTGCAAACATTTAGTAATTAATAATTAGGTATATACATGGGATATTATCTGTAAAAAGTTCCTTAAAGTTTCTAGAAGTATTCAAAGACTCCACAGCTGCAGCCTAGCTATTAGTGGTAAAAATATAAAAATATGAATTTTTTATAGATGATAAATATATGTCTGGACATCAGTTGCAACTTAATTTGTGTTACTCTTCATTAAGAACAGTTCAATAGTGATGATATGAAAGGATATATTCCATCCAATAAAAACATGTGGATAATATTTCTAATTTCTACTGTAAAAAGTAATTTGTATCCCAGGATCTTTTTCTTTCCTATCAGCTACCAGAAAAGAATAACATTCCAAACACTATTCACAGAAATATCTCATGAAATATTGGTAAAAGGAAAATAATAAAGGAAACTGTGGTCTGAAAGAAAATATAATAATTGAAGTATTTCGCTTAAATGCAAATGAATAGGCAAATAATGATAACACTGGCTCTATAAATTCCTTCCATTCTTTCCTCACCACCTGTTTTACATAATATTTTACTTTCTTTTACACAAAATTTTATTTGCTAGCTCCTCGAAATAGTTCCCATCCATGGCATGAAGCTTAGCAATAAGATAAATACGTGAAGTAAAATTTATCTTCGCTTTCAGTTCAGCCTCAAGTATCTAAACAAATTGACTTTCTCCTAAAATGTATTATCTTTATAAGTTTATAACACATTCAGTGCTGTCTGAACTCACAGAATACCCAAAAATTCTCGTTTCAGTGTCAATGTTAGCTCTCTCTGTGATATCATTAAAGCCTCAAAACTTTATATATTATCTATGTGCTGAATAATCTCAAGTTTACATCACTATACCCTTTAGGAATGGATGTGTTCAGACTCACACATCCAACTGCTAATTCCACGTACTCACTTTCATGCCCAACAAATTTCTCACATATAAAACTCAAATCTTGTCTTCCTCCCTGCAACTCTGAGTACCCTCCAGTCTTCAGTATTGCAAGAACTGGAGCAATCATCGCTGGTTTCCTCAGGCAAAAATTCTAAGAGTCGTACTTAAGTTGTTTTCTTCCAACTCACTTCAACCTGGCTCCAAAGAGCTAATACCACAGTGATGAGTGGAACAAGGGAGTCAAGTACAGACTTAGGGAATGCAAATCTGGAAAACAGCAGATGCATAGGCACAAATTTTTAAAAGTATTTCTTACCAAAATTTAAACATCACACAGGACCCAAACCAAGGCTAAAAGAATGGATGAGTTGCTCAAGTAGACAAAATGATGCAATAGTTTTCTCTGCCTGCTCATAGTGGAGCCTGCAGGAAGCCTATGATTATAGAGTGGATTGAAAATGTGCTTTTGCAAAAATTAAATAAAGAAGGAAGGAGGGGACTGGAGGAAGGAGAGAGGAAAGAAGGAAAGAATGATTGCCTTTTTAGAACTGTACCTGTGAAATCTGCTATCCTTACATTAATAGATTTTTTAAAATAAAACTAAATTAAAAAATCACAAAAAAACTAAGCCTACAATTATCTTGGTGATTAATTTAGGCTTAGACTAATAGCAAATGAATGTTTTCTAGTTGCATTACTGAAATAGGTATGTTTATGTAGTCAGGGATGGGGGAGGATTATCTGGTTTTATTCTAGGTACATAATAAACGCTTATTGAGTGAAAGAATGGGTCAACGGATTATTAGATTTATTGAAAACTTTTCTCAACCATATTTTTGGTTTAATAATTGGAAAAATAAATACAATTGTTATGAAGAATCTTGGAATTATGATGCTTATAAAGATTTTATGACTGTGTAATTCAAACACTTTAGTGATGAGAAAATGCAGATTGTCTAGTTTCTGGATGGTATTCCCAATACTTTACCACATATTAATGCTTTTGTCCCAGTAAAACTCAGTGGTAACATGGAAGCTTGGGCAGGAGTGATTTGCTTGATGTGGCTGAGATGCTAATTGTCTAAAATTATTATTGCTTATATTCATTATATTGAAAATGAATGCAAGAGATAAAACTGAATATAAAATTGAGCATCTGGGAGCATACTAATGAATGTTAGGCAGCTGAAAATATGTAAGTGCTTCATTGACCAAATTGATTCACTTTTATAGTGTATACTAAAAAATATGGTAACAATTGAATAACATGATGTAACCAATGTACAATAAAAGTTTAATGGTGAAATGTGGGCAATTAGTTAAAAGATAGCCAGTAATTTTTCAGACTAATCTTTTTTTTTACATTCATACCCCTAAGACAAAACCATAAAAGTGACCATAATGTACTTGATGCAGGAGTCTCCCTGCACATAGAAGACATTCCATTGCAAACTGCATTTATTTGTTTGCTCACAAATCATTGATGTTAATGTATGTGATACTAGCTCTACTGCTAAGAAAAAAAAATAATTCTTGAGATTTCATGAGATGAAACAGAGAGAAAACTATGACTGTCAGAATGGGGAAATCCAATTAGTGTTTAGAATGTCAAAATTTAAACTTAGGAATTTAAGATATAACAGTTATTCAGAAGAGTGTGATATAAATGCTGTTTTGAAAGATTTTCTCATTTGTATTCTCCTTAAAGTGACTCTTTCTGTAGTTAAAGCAATACTAGCATTGAGAGTATGAGGAATTAGGATTGTCCTCAAAGAAGTATAAAAAGAAAAAAAAATTAACGTATACGTTTTCCTGTTTTGTATCAGATTATGCAGCAAGAAAAATATGATTGCAAGATAGGCTTTGTAAAGAATGAGAGAGCATAGTGTCTTTCCAAATGGCTTTAAACAGTAATAAGGAAAACACAAATGATAGTGTTTTTAATAACCAACATAGGGAAATAGATGATACATGGGTAGATGGATGACTGATTTAGAATAGATAGAGAGATGGATAGACAGGGATAGACAGATGGTGAGAGATGCACTTTTTGGCATCTGAAGATGGTTGCAATTTGAAACACAAAGCTTTACTACCTTTTATTCTCATGCATTGATGTGTAAGGAGTTGAGGCCCAAGACAAAGGTGGAGGTGTCAGTTCAGTCCTGATCTCTATGTCTTTGCTACTAGTTCTTTGGTAGAAAAATCAGTTAAATAAGTTAGAGTATACTGGGAATAAAGAGTCTTTGCTCATATATTCACGTTACTCCTGCAATGAAATTACTGAAGAGGTTACTCCTACGACAGTTGGGATTATGATCATGCCAAGTTAGCAATGAAATACAGCATGTTTGGGTAGAGAAAGACTGGGAATTTAACCTATTTACATCCCACAGTGGATTTTGAGGCCAACTGCACTGAATTAAAAGGCTTGCCATAGGTCCACAAAGAAAGGAATAGAGAGAATATTTAACAAAGACTTGGAGAACTGCCAGACCAGGTGTTCAGTGAAGAGGCCTAACAGTGACCCAAGGTAAGTCCAATTAAGACAGAAAACCTATGACAATTAACTTTTGGGGAGGCAAGTCAACATCACGTTCAGACATATTATGACAGCTTTTGTCTAGGAATACATACACACACACACACACACACACACACACGCACACACACACACGTGTGTATACATATACTCAATTACTCTGGGACAGCCTTAGAATCTAGACATAATGTTTCTTTCTGTGATAGAGGGCAAATTCTTTCCTAGTCAATATAAAAAAGGTAGAGAATTAGCCCTTGGTTTCTTTGCTTTTATTCCAGAGTTGTAAAATATCTCCTTTAGAGACAAAAAGATGGGCATGGTTGAGAAAATGAGAAAAGAAAAATCCCTTACAATCCCACTGAAGTTCATAATACTCAATATCTTCTTTGATATTTTGACAAATTTTGTGACATTCAACTATTATTAATGCATTTGAAAATTTCATATACTTACAAATATTCCTATACAATAGAAATGCCTGTAGATACATGTTATTTTTATTGTCATGGAGTTTTAATATTATATATACCTTAAAATCATTTTTGTAACATGCAAAATCATTTTTTGACCATTTTCTGCAATTATTCAGAAAAATTTAACTTTGATTTACCAAATTTGATTTAAAATCAACTCGAGGGGACAGGCATTTGGCCTAGAAGTTAATACATACAAATACCACATTGGAGTATCTGGGTTCAGTACCTGTCTCTGTTCCTGTCTCCAGCTTCCTGCTATATAGGCCTAGAAAGCAGTGGTGATGGTTCCAGAAACTGAGTATCTATTACCCATTTGGGAAACCTGGTTGGAGTTCCTGGCTCTTGGATTCAGCCCAGACCAGTCTTGATCATTGCAAACATTTGGAGGCTGAACCAGCAGATGGAAAGATGGGGTCTCTCTCTCTCTTTCTCTCTCTCTCTCTCTCTCTCTCTCTCTCTCTCTCCTTATCGTAAATATTTTAAATGAATAAAAATAAGAAAAGATAGATTGGAAAATTTGCAATGACTATTTGACTTAATCATTTTAAAAGACTAAAGAATATGAGTAATGTGCTATTTTAAAGTAAAGAAAAATAAGAAAAATAAGTAACTGTTCAATAAAAACACTGAAGTAGGACAATGGAAAGGAAGTTAGTCCGTGGCAAACATTTTTAATTTGTTAAGGACTCAGTAGTCAGCTGTTCGTCAACCCGTTTGAATGTGCAATGCTATCCTCATGTTCTTCATGTGTCTGGAGAAATATATGAAGCTATTTACATTTATTTTTCTTCATCTAGAACCCTCGTATAATTATGGTTGATAAAGTTCGGGCCACATGCAAAAAGAACAATTCACTTTGTGCAAACATTTTGACATAAATTTATTGAACTAAGTAGAAATAAGAAAATATGAATAAAACCTTCCTTCTGACTTTATATTAACATTACCATTCTAACCAAATTTTTCTTTCATCTGATCCACACAACTTTCCATAGATAATGGATCACACATGCTGCCCTAAACTCTTAAGCTAATGATTGTGTACTTTCAAAAGTTCATTTGGAAATAAGTCACTGGTTAGCTTTAGAAAGTGAATGGAAGCCTCTTTGGAGGGAGGATCTCTGGTAGTGTTCAGAGACCAGAACAACACTGTGTCCTTAGTCCTCAGTATGGGTCCTAGCACATAGGAACTCAACTATAAGGCGAAATAGTTTTGAAAGCAGGGAATGGGGAAATTAGCAAATAAATGACTGACCAATATTAACCCTTTTTATTTAAAATCGTTAAACTACCTGAAATATGCTGTGTGCATTGCATAGTGGATGATAAGGATGTACCAAGAATTCAAACACTAATCACAAATCTTGTTGTGTTATTGAATTTTTGTCTATTATTATTTAGAACCAGCAGCTCAAACTCAGAAATCAGTTAAGTCAATTGGTTACAAATGAATAGCAATTTTAATTCATTAGTGAGCTGTTTCTATTAAACAGAATCAAATAACTCGAGCTTATGGCTTAAGTAGGATCCCTGCCACCCACCTAGGGGACATGGATTGAGTTCCTGCCTCCCAGCTTTAGTTGGGTCACAGGCCCTGCTCTTGGGGAAATTTGTGGAGTGAACCAATAGGTGTGAGCCTTCTCTCTCTCTCTCTCCGTTTTACTCTTTGTCTCTCTTTCTGCCTTTCAAATTAATTAATTAATTAATTAATTTAAATTAAAACTGAGCCCTGTTTTCCTTGAATTTGGATTTCCCTTTACCCCAACTTTTTTTCTTCTTTCCATGCATGTTTAACTTCTTTGCACTATAAATTCTGAACTTTCATTATGCTATTTTCTTCCCCAGTAAAACATAATATATACAAGTGATAAATTATATTTTTATCACTGCCTTTTATATTCCTGGAATATGATAGGCATTACTTTGTTAAGTGGATAAATTTTTAAGAACAATTCAATAATTTTATTGGGTTAATTATGAAAAGTAGCATTAGAGGCAAAGGAATATGACCAGTAGTGTAGCTAAGACTTACGGGTTGCTTTAATTTTATCCAATATCGTACCAGTATATTTAAGTGTTATATAATTTAATTCTTACATTAAACCCATAACATGAATACCATACTCACCTTCTCTTTAAACAGGACTACTCAGAAACGATTGGCTACATATATAAAGACACAGCACCAATGAAGTTCAAGTTGGTGTTAGATTGGCCAATTCCACCCATAGTAGGACAGATAAAGAGAGAAAGGAAATGATAGGTAGATAGATAGATAGATAGATATTTATTACAAATAGAGATAGAGAAGGAAATAGAGATGATAGAGATAGAAAGAGTTAGACTGAAATAAACAGTATCAATAGGTGTCTGGAATGACCTTTATAAGTTTATCAGTAACTTTTTAGATGTGCTGTGCTTTGAGATAATAACATAGTAGAACTAAAAAAGAAGTTAAAAATTATTTCTTCTCTTTTAAATAGGAAAATTAAGACTATATATGGTAAGAATTTTTATTTGAATACATGAGTGCATGCAATTCTATATTTATATATGTGTGTATACATATATATGTACAAACGTATAAACTCCATGTATCTTAATTATACCATTAAGCTTCTCAGCTATAAAATGATATTGTTGTTGAATTTTATAGTTTTTCACATTGAAATATTACATATCTGTTTATAAACAATTTGCATAAATGTGCCACCACAAATGAAGCAAATGCAAAATTAAATGACATGTAGACTAACTCATTTTCTAAGAACTATGCATAGATAATACATATTTATTCAAAGTTTAATTACCACTTACTTTATGCAGCACATATAAACACTAGGCACTAGAAATAAGGAAAGAAATGATATAAATTCTCAAACATTAAAAATTTTGTCTATGAATATATAAGATTGGTTCATTAATAATTATAAATAGTAGCTCCTCTTAAAAAAGAAAAAATAATTTGGTTTAGCTTTCTGGGGAATCTTTCAAATTCATACCTGCAGTTGTGAGGTTCTTTCTTATCTAATAATTCAAACCAAATCATATGTTCCAACCTCCGTGAAAAATAAAAACAGACAAACAAAAACAGAACAAACATTTCGAAAAGAAAGACTTCATATATCAGTAGAAACCTTGAAAAACAATGCAAATTGCTACAACTTAATTTATAAAATCCCTTAATATGGCTGATGTAATATAACATTGCTCCTGGCCTATTAACTTTTAAAGATAACTAAACTTTACAGCCTAAGGATTTGAGACTAAGGATAAGCCATCTCAGGAGAACGATAAAACAAGAGAGGCTGGATTAACAAAGGGCATTGGCTTCTACATGCCATAGTAAGATAGATAGTTATGAAAAAATATATTTAGCATTGCTATTGCATTTGTTTGGTGTTTTCAAAGACTTGTATAAAAAAAACTTGGAAAACTTCACATTAAAGATGCTCCCTACTCTTATAATTATTTATAGTTTAATACAGACACCACTTTTTGGTTCACAAGAACTAAACATTAGTATATACATCATTTTAATTAGTTATAATTGTGTTTCATGAAAATTAACAGTATCAATCATTCAGTCTTTAATGCAGATGGTCAGACTCAGAAAATACATTGATGTAAATATCCCATAAGGGATGATAGACAAATATTTATAATAAGTTGAAATTTCCACTTCAATACAACTAACCTCAGAGTAATTATCAACATTTAAGTAGCTATTAGTAGATTAAAGTGTTATAAATTTGCAACTTCATACCCAACCATCAAAAAGTGAAATATATAAATATTTACCACAATAATTTTTCCTATGAGTTAGTTCTAAAGACATTTATTCAACAGATTTTTACTGAATGAATTCTATACTCCAGCCACTTTAATTGAAATTTAGAAGTGAATAAGACTAATAAAATGTCTCTCCACAATAAGCAAATAAGCAGTAAATCATCTGAGGATGTTTCAGAAGAATAGAATTAAGCTCTAAGTTTATTATGATGCAAAAAATTGAAATTCATGCATATGAGGGGAGGCAAAAAGTTAATAAAAAAGGTATGTTATGAATAAACAATCCATGAATTTCAAGGCTTTTTGCATCAGTATAAGTATATTGGGGCAGGCATTGTGACACCATGGGTTAAGCTGCCACTTGGGATGGCCACATCCCATATCACAGTACCAGTTCAAGTCCTGGCATCTGCATTTCAGATCCAGCTTCCTGCTGATGCATCCCAGGAGGCAGAAGACAATGGCTCAAGTGCTTGTTCACCTGCCATCCGTATGGGAGACTCAAACGAAATTCCAGGCTCCTGGCTTTGGCAGGGCTCAGAGCCCTAGATGCTGAAGACATTTCGGGAGTAAACCAACACATCCAAGATAAGATTCTCTCTCCCTCCCTCTCTCTCTCTCTCCCCCCTACACACATTACCTCCCTCTCCTTCACGCTCACCTGCTCCCTCTTTCTCTCTCTGTCTCTCCTTTTCTGTCTCCCATTCTGTTTCTCAAAGTACATGGGGGAAAAAGATAAAATATAAGTATTGCAAATAAGTTTATCTTTTAATTCCATTTTCACAAACAGTTTACATATTGTTGTCTAATACATCAGAAAATGAAAAGTCAGACAGAGAAAATAATACCAGAAAGGAATGAAGTAGTTCAACTATTTTACATAATATGATCAAAGCGAGCCCAGATATTAGGTCACATTTCTGCACATATCTGAAAGACATATGGGAAACATAATGTGAAATCTCTAGGAACAATATTTCAGACAAAAAGACCCAAAAGCTTCAGGCAAAATCGTAAGAATGAGGGACAAGAGGGCATCAGGAGAGGTGATTTTATTTATATAACGTAGATACGACAGCCATATGTGAAGCTGAATTTAGTTGTGAGTCAAGTTGTTCTCAGCAAAAAATGATACAAACATACCAGAAAACCTCTCCCTGCTTATGGAGCAGCCTAGAAAGAACAGGATTCGATTCTGGGAAACCAGTCATGAAGCTGTTGCAGCAATCATCCCAGGAAGTGGTGGTTTCTTGAAACAAGATGATGTTAATTTAAACTTTGAAGCCAAGAAGACGATTGGTTGATTCCCTGTGGGGTGTTGTGATTGGAGACAATTAAAGAAATTCCCCATAATGGTGAGAATAAGAACTGGAAGATAGTGAGGTTTAAAGAATATTTTTTTCTGTACTTTCTTAAAAAAGGAGGTATCAGAGATTAGTTGTATGCTTCTGGGGAATAGTCCAGTAGATCAGGGAAACAATAATTCAGGAACAGGGGTTACAGCTGATGGTGAAATACCCTCGTGGCAGGGAAAGTGGAATAGGATCCAGAACAGGAATGAAGGAGTGATTTTAAACTCTTATGGTAAAGGAGAAGATGAATTCAGAGCCAAGTAGGATGGTAGTTTTAGTGTGAGTTTCCTGGTAGTATTTTTGCCAGAAGTTTCTATTTTCTGTCATACAAAAGAAGCAATAGCATTAGCTGAAAGAAAATGATAGATGCGGTGTTTAAAATGTGTTGAGGGAAACAGCCATGGAAAGAGATGGAAGTTTGACAAGTTTGAGGATGAAGTCCGATTGTTAAGCAGCACCAGTATCCCAACTAGGACCATTGTGGATGATTTTAACCTGTGATGAGTTGGCATTATTGTGAAATTTTCTTCAGACACATTTAGGTTTTGAGTTCAAAGGAAAACCACCTGGAGAGATAGTTTTTATCAAAGTCAGAGATTTTCTTGGTAGCAACATGAGAAGAGGAGAAAAAACAGGGGTAATGTTTTCTGTGTGGAAGCAATTATACTAATAGACCATGGAATCCAAGTAAGGAAAATACAAAATTGACAGCATGAAGGAGTGAATGACATTAAAATACTGTAAGATTATTGTATGGAAGGCTCACTGCATTCAAAGCACATTTGGAATCAAATCGCAAAAAGACAGGTGGAAATAAAAAAGGAGTGTTTCAGGAATAAAATGCTTGCAAAGGTGACTAAAAAGAGGTTACAAATATTTTTAATGACAGTATTGTGATCTTTCAGGAAATTGAAGTCATTGATAATTATCACAGAAAAAGTACTGGAGAGTGAGAACAAGCTGAGTTATGACGTAGTCAATGACAGAGACTGAATGCTTTGTGGAGTCTGTAGTCGAGGCTATAGGATCAATAGTGGGCAATTTATTTGTGGGCTTTCAGACTGGGATTTTTATGGGCATATACAGAAAGCCTCCCCAGAAATGTATCTTATCATCTGCAAGCCTAATGACATGAAAGGAGTGAGAGTAGCCATATTTAAACTGACCAAAGAGTAAGTAAAGAAAAGAACCCAATTTCCAGTTAGGAGAGAGTGGAATGGAAGGAAAAGGAAAAAAATGTATTTGGAAAAGAAATAGAATATAGAGAATTCTGTTTGTGTAAGATAATGTGTCCATAAAACAAAGATTGTGTGGACAGATGGCCCACATACAGTCAAGTGCATCTGAGAATGCACCTAGTAATGGCTGCCCACGCATATGGACCAGGAATCACTGTGAAAATTGATAGAATATGTATATAGCCTGTGGAGGAATTCATCCCGAGGGGCTCTATGGAGCATCTGAAGTTAATCCTGAGGGTGTTGCCAAGAAGAGACGTGAGGAAGCTTCCTAGAAGCCTTAAATACTCTGAGGCCGCTCTCATTTCTTCCCTACAGAAATATCTATATATATTATTGTGTTCCCTATTGCCTTGTATATATTGATTATTCAAACTTTATAAGATTTTACCAATAATAATTTTGTCTTACATTTCTTTAATATATCCTTCCTGTACTAATTAACTGAAGAGTTCTATATACAATGACTTAGTAGATGCAAGCATATGGCATGGCAGATTATTTCAGTGGCATTATTTTTTCTTTATTGTAAAATAAAATGATTTCGAGCTCACGCATACACTTGACCAAGAAGGAATTGTTGACCTTCAAAAATTGGAAACCAAGGCATTACAAAATAACAAAGAAGAGGAAACACATCATCTGAACACACTGTATTGATATAGAGGAATAACAGAATATTCCCAAAGTGAGAAAAATAAGTCCAAAGTATTGAATGTAACCGAAACAAATACCACCAACCTCTTCCAGGCTTGAGGACTATAGAGAAAATTAATAAATAATGTTTAACCTTACTTGTTGGAAACACAACCCATCCTTTCCAAAGGATAAGAATTTCAGTCTCCACCTTCACCCATTGTCACACTGCACATCTTTCACAGCCTTTCCTTGAACAGAAAGGAAGAAGATATCAACCAGATTCAATGAATGAGCCAACCTGATGGACCTCTGGAAGACAAAGAGCAAAAACTCAAAGTGTTGCACTTAGAGGGATGTGGAAATTGACAAGAGATAAGAGCAATGCACATCTACATATAATTAAAGCCAGAGTGACTATAGTCCATTGATTTTCAAGCCCATTAACACTCCTGATTATAAAGACCAGAGAAATGTCTGATACCTAACCTTGCCCATAACCTATTTAGTCTCAAAATTTTATTTAATATACTATAATGTAAAGCATCACACACACACACACACAATGGAGACTGATCTTTCCAATTAGATTTACTAAATATAATTACTTATATCATTTGAAATATGAACACACAGTAAAAAAAAGTCCAAAAACTCCTAAAATGCGAATCAGCATCTACACAGCCATTCTTTAAATTATTACTCATTCTTCTTGTCTCTTTTAAATTACCATAATGTTTACCAGTGTTTCCAACTTAAATATCCTACATTCTCTCTGTGGTTCTCACTCCAAATGGTTTTAGGTCCATAAGAACTTATTGAAAATGAAATAACAGACATGTAGCATATATAAATGTTTATGTCTCCCATTTTTCCCCAGAGTAAACAAACACATATTGGCATTATTCTAAATCAATTAAACTTTTCAATTGCCAGTAAAAGTAGAAAAGGTCAAACTTCATTAAATAAGGCCAGATTGACATTTTCTTTCTGGATATGAAGGTTATCAAAGGTTAAAATTAATTTTCCTAAAAGTTGGGGTGAGAAACTATAAATAATATCAACTATTTTACTCAGAGAAATGACAATGACATTTCAATTAACATCTTCCCTCTCCTATTAGTGAGAGGGAAGGGCAGAAAGAGGGAGACTACATGGTCAAATTTTTGTAGAGCTGAAGTACAGGTATTTGAAAACATCATGGAACTAAAATCAGAAAGAGTCAAAACTTTTTCTTATTTTTTTTTATTTTTGACAGGCAGAGTGGACAGTGAGAGAGAGAGAGACAGAGAGAAAGGTCTTCCTTTGCCGTTGGTTCACCCTCCAATGGCTGCCGCAGTTGGCGTGCTGCGGCCGGCACACCGCGCTCATCCAATGGCAGGAGCCAGGTGCCAGGTGCTTCTCCTGGTCTCCCATGGGGTGCAGGGCCCAAGCACTTGGGCCATCCTCCACTGCACTCCTGGGCCACAGCAGAGAGCTGGCCTGGAAGAGGCAACCGGGACAAAATCCGGCACCCCAACCGGGACTGAACCCAGTGTGCCAGCGCTGCAAGGCGGAGGATTAGCCTGTTGAGCCATGGCGCCGGCCAAAACTTTTTCTAATATTTCTTTCAAATATAAGACAACCATGGCCACATCAGGTTTGATCTTGTAAAAAAAAAAATTTGGGTGGCAAGATTCAATATATTAGTACAAAGTTATATAAAAATAAGTCCTGTTAATATTAGGTTCTCCAAATAGAAAAAAAATACATTGATCTAATTGGTAAATTTGTGATTTGAATTGATTATCGATATTAATTAAAGGAATGTTAAAATGTATCTTTCAGGTAATTAGTAGGCTAATGTAAGTAATGAACATTTTAATCAGTGTATAGGAAACATTCTAATGGTTACAATTACCTTTGATGGCTGGCGCTGAGGCTCAATAGGCTAATCCTCCACCTGTTGTGCCGGCACAATAAGTTCTAGTCCTGGTCGGCATGGGAGACCAGGAGAAGCACCTGGCTCCTGGCTTCAGATCAGTGCGGTGCACTGGCTGCAGTGCACCAGCCACAGTGGCCATTGGAGTGTGAACCAATGGTAAAGGAAAACCATTCTCTCTGTCAAAAAATAAAAAAAAATAATAAAAATAAACAACAATTACCTTTTATATGGAACGAGTCAGGGAGATATATTAGGTTCATGAGCAGCTCTCTTCCCTCCATGCAATCTCACCTGTCAATCTCACCCACTGTCAATCAGACTATAAAACTACTCCAATTTTTGGAAGTAAAAAGGGGCCTGCAGAGTGCTGGACCCAGCTCCTCCCAGTGGCCCCAGCTCACCAGTCCTCTCACTTGCCCCGACTCTCCAGCATTCTCACTTGCCCATGCATGCTCTCTGGCTTGCTCCTTTCCTCATGGACCCCTAGAATGACTGGTATGCAGATCCCTGTTCATCCTTCCTGGAGCACTCTCCCTTAATAGAGCACTCATGTTCTTGTGTATTCCTCTCAGTTTCCAAATAAGCTCTAAACTTACCATGCTGCACTCTGTGCGTGAGTCTGTGCTTAGACTTCTTCTCCAAGTAAAAGGCAAGAGCCCAAAATATTAATTTTAGTCTTACCTAGCCACAACATATTGGCAACCATAGAGGGACTAGATGCTTGTTTTATAACTAGCAGCATGGTAAGTGGCCCCAGCATCACGGGGTTTCCAAACCTTGAAAGCTTTTCTGCCCCTCAGTCTCTCTTCTGTCATTGCATGTGGTTTGGGGAGCTCAGAAAAGACACAAGAGGTGTCCAAAGCCTTGCTGAAGGGCAACATGCCATGTTTTAGACTCCCATGGCCACTGCAGAGTAACATTAGACCTTCATTTTTTCTAAAATAACTCAGCAGATAGCTGCTGCTTTAGAAGTTTCTTATCATCTCCATGCCTCTTGGAGACCTCAGTCATTGGGTAAAGTTGAAAAGGATAACCATAATCTTAAGAAAATTCTAAGCTTTGCCAAGAGACCTTAGAAACATGGCTTACACGACTGCCTATTGCCCTTCTCGGGATGAGTAGCACCCAAGAGTGCCTTAAAGCTCAGTCCATGTGAGATGCTTTTTGAAAGGCCCTCTCTCACCCCTGACATCCTCTTTGATTCAGAGATTCAAGATCAGATAATGTATATTATCAAGTTAGAAAGATCCTACAAAATATACCCAATCAGACTGAGAATATAAAAGGAATAACTACTCTATAAAATACTTTATAATCATATTTCCATTTTGGTAATACTATAACCTTAAAAAGAAAGATGTTTTTGCAAAAATACATGAGTTAAGAATATAATACAGCTGGCATAAGACTATTGACATTTATATTATTTCTATTTTTAAAATTTGAACTTTAAGAAAATATACTCTGGGGAATAGAAAAATGTGTCTTTTGCTGGAAATTAAAGCAATAAAGGATAAAATGGTTTGGATTTATATTAAAATGTGTAAGTTATTTTAGTGTCTTTCAGATTGACAAGTAGAAAATAACTTTAATTTTTGAGAATATGTTCTAATTTTTACGATTTGTTAATTAGAAAAATGTCAGAAGAAAAGTATGAAGAGATATTAAGAATTGGGTTATATAAAGGATATATTTAGGTCAACATGCATTTTTATCATAACTTTAAATGTTTTTGACAAAAGACATGTAATTCAATGGAGAAACAAGGAGGAGAAGGGGACAGAAGGAGGCGGAAAGAAAAGCAGGAAGTGAACGGGGAGAATGGAAAAGAGGAGCAAGACACGAAGAAGAAGGAGGAGGAGGAGAATAAAGAAATGAGGAGGAGGAGGAGGGAGGGAGGAAAGAGAAAACTGAAAGACAAAAATAAAATATTTGTTTTCAGTAGGTCAAGCAGATGTAGAAATATTACAGCGCCATGGAAAATAAGTGAAATAACGTGTTTTAGGCTGAAACAGATCTAAAGAAGATTGTATGAGAAATATGGGAGGGGAGTATTAGCACTGAAAACTAAAGAATTAAACTCTAGCTGTAGCTAGTAATATCTTCAGGAGAAAGACTGATATAATTTTATAACTTTATAATTGGAGATTATAACTGACATAATATTATAACTATAATTGGAGATTATAAAGACATTGTTTAGTTTTAATTGTGAATAAATTGATCCAAATGACTTTAAAGATGTTTCTTTTCTTCATATTGCTTGTGCATATTCCAATTAAATATTAGTAGGAGGGAGGGTGAATATTGTTTGTGGGTCCATGTCAACATCACATCAATTTAAAGAACTGTAAATTTGGGTTTGAACTTGTCATAGAAATATGACAACATTCAATAAAAAGAAATTCCAAGTGTGTAAAATTAGAAAGTAAAATCCACTAAAAAATTAAGTTGAAAGTTTAACATAACACTTAGTGAAATAAGCCAATCCCCAAAGGCCAAATACCATATGTTCTCTCTGATCTGTGGTAACTAATAGAATACTTAAAACATAATCTATAAAAGTGAAATTTACACTTTGAGATGTGATAACTTTGAACGACCCTTTTCTCAACTGTTGAGGAACAATGTTTTCCATAAATATATCTCAAAGTTCACCATTTTTCTTAGCCATTATCTGTGGAGAATGGCCTGATTAAAAGGTTTGCCTGTGGGTACTACCTGGCAACAAAAGCTAAAGTAGCAAGAAGCAGGGTGAAAGGAATGCCAGGCAGAAAATAAAGGGGGAAAGTAGAAGGGGGTAGTATGACAGGGGCACAGCTTCCTGTAAAATGCAATTGCTTGTTCCACCTCTGCATTACACGTCTTTAAGATCAAACACTTGTTATTGATGCACATTCTTATCTTACCAAGTGAAACATGCATGGTCACACACACGGTGAAATGACAAAACGAAGGAAGCATTTGTTGGTGAAAGCAAAAATATTTATTTCCTTCACTTAAAGGATAGCATTCCAGATCTAATAGTTTTTAGCTTTTTCCAAACTCTCATTGCTTCTTACCCCAAATAAGTTCACCATGAAAAAATATTTTAAAGAATTTTTTGGTTACAAAGTCAGTCATGATCAAAGTATAAAATTTAAATTAGGAGATTCAAAGGACAAAAGAAATTGAAAAGTTTTGCATGGAAAACTGTTTCAAACCTGCTTCCCAGTAATTTCAAGCTTTTCCTTTTTGAAATTAACTGGAAGAAATTTTAAGTCTTGTGGTTAGTAAAATTCTCCAAAGGATTGCTTGCAGATTTCATGTGTTTTTTCATAGATAATTTATGCTTTTCACTATAAATATGACGATACTTCCAAGTTTTGTGAACCCAAGTTATTTATATATTGTAAAAGTTATTTATTATCTATTTATTTATTTGAAAAGCAGAGTGAAAGAGACAAGGAAACACAGAGAGAAAGAATGAGAGAGAGGGACATAGACAGAGAGAGACAGAGACATCTTTCTTCCACTGGTCCACTTCCCAAATACCTGCAACAGCCTTGGCTAGGCTGGGCCAAAGTCAGGAGCCGGGAACTCT
This sequence comes from Sylvilagus floridanus, assembly GCA_949820135.1. Classification (NCBI taxonomy): domain Eukaryota; kingdom Metazoa; phylum Chordata; class Mammalia; order Lagomorpha; family Leporidae; genus Sylvilagus; species Sylvilagus floridanus. The sequence continues at coordinate 106,111,939 of OX463238.1, read as the reverse complement.
ATCCAGTTCTCTCACATGAGTGGCAGTGGTCCAAACAATTGAGCCTTCATTTCCTAGGTTAAAAGCAGGAAATAGCCTAGCCAGGACATGAATTGACAATTGACAATCAGATATGGGATGTGGGTGGCCCAGCAGCAGCTTAACCCACCATGACACAATATCCACTCAAAATCTCTACTCTTTGAGCAACAACAGATATATGGCTGATGATTATAAAAATATTCTGACAATATCTCATTGGAACATTTCTAATATTTAACCAAAGAAAATCAGTGTTGTAGACTGTGGTATACTTTCTCATGAAAATGTTATTAATGGTCATCAAGTACTCAAACTAGATTGAAATAAGTTGAAAAATATTCTCCACTCTTGGATTAGATTTAATATTGTTTTCAATCTTCCTAAAATTCTATATGGATTTAAAGAAAATTGACCCAAAATTCTACCACATTAATGTTGTAGAGATTCAGAAGCTCATAATACAATTTATAGAGCCAAAATTATTTTGGTGGTTACAATTATCTGACTCACAGATTATAAACCTCACAATAACACTATTGTACCCAAGTCAATAAGGAGAATCATAAAGAATATTTTGATATATAAAATGAAGAGATATCCAGAAATATATTCATTCATATGGTGTAGGAGTATTTTTTAAAAAGTACCAACATCATTCATTAGATAAGACTAGTTTACTCAATGAGTTTTCTTGTGTAAAAATTGAAAACCAACGTGAAATAGGTGGATTGTTCACATCATACACAACAAAAACTGAAAATGGATCATACAGATAAATTTCATAGTTAAAACAGAAGAAAAAAAAACAGGAAAAATATACATAAAAAATATTTTGCCCTATATCAAACAAATATTTCTTAAATATTACATAAAAATACATACGGGATTCAAAATTTAAGCCTTCTGCTCGATAAAACACAATATTAAAAAATAGTCTCAAAATGGGGACATATTTGCAAAGTTTATTTGTGGCAAAAATTATGTAGAAAGAAATATGATGACTTCTTATAGTTCTATAACATAATGGCAAGGTACTCAACTAAAAAGGGGCCAAAGTACTGAGAAGATATTGCATCAGACAAGATATAAGAAATTTCGGCTGAGGCTGTGGCTCATTAGGTTAATCCTCTGCCTGTGGCGCCTGCATCCCATATGGGCACCAGGTTCTAGTCCCAGTTGCTCCGCTTCCTGTCCAGCTCTCTGCTGTGGCCTGGGAGGGCAATGGAGGATGGCCTGCACCCAAATGAGAAACCAGGAAGAGGCACCCGGCTCCTGGCTTCAGATCGGTGAGCGCCAGCTGTAGCGACCATTTGGGGTGTGAACCAATGGAAGGAAGACCTTTCTCTCTGTCTAGCTCTCTCTCTGTCTATAACTCTACCTGTCAAATAATAGTAATAAAAACAGATATAAGAAATTTCTCTTTTATTCAATAAGCATATGAAAATTGGTAAATTATTGTCAATTTGGGATATGCAAATTAAAACCACAATATCATGTCACTACATGCTCACAGTGTTGATTAAACTTAAAAAGGCTTGGCAATAACAAAATTGATAAGATTATTAAGGACATGCAAAATGGAATATCCAGTATAGAAACCATTTGGCAGTATATTAATAAGTTCAACAAATATTTTCTGTAAGATTTAGCACCACTTTCTAGTTACCTAACAATGAAAATATTGATTCCCATAAATGTTTCTATGTTAATACTCTTAGAAACTTTATTAACCATAATTGCAAATTGAAAACAACCCAAATGACCAACAAATGGTGAATAAATGCGTGGATTACGATAAATATACAGTCATAGTATAAAGAGAAAAAAAAACACAGTAAGGGAAGAAAAATCCAAAGAATATCTCCACAATGTCAAGCAACAAATGCAGAAACCAAGGAAACAAGAACAAGGGAGACATTATGATGCCCCCGAATGAACAAGACACCCCAAGCCAAGAGTATGAAAATAATGAGATGGAAGAAATGCAAGATACAGATTTCAAAAAATTTATAAGAATATTTAAAAGTTTTAAAACAAATGCTTGAGCTACATAAATCCATATTGGATAGGATAGAAAATTTCTTGTGAAAATGAAATCTTAAGGAGGAATCAAAATGAAACTCAGAAACTAGTAGAACAGGAAAGTGTGATAGTGAAGAGAAATCAAAATGAAATTAAGAACTCAATAGCTCAAATGAAAAACACATTAGAGAGCCTTAAAAACAGGATCAGTGAAGCAGAAGAGAGAATATCAGACTTAGAAGACAGAGCACAGGAAAGTATACAGTCAAACCAAAGACAAGAAGAGGAAATTAGAAATCTAAAAAATATTGTTGGGAATCTACAGGATACTATTAAAAAAAACCCAACATTTGGGTTCTAGAAGTGCCTGAAGGCATGGAGAGAGAGAAAGGATTAGAAGGCCTTTTTAGTGAGATATTTGCAGAGAACTTCCCGGGTTTGGAGAAGGACAGAGACATCCTAGTACAGAAGCTCACAGAACACCTAATAAACATGATCATAAAAGATACTCACCACGACACATTGTAATTAAACTCACCACAGTGAAACACAAAGAAAAGATCCTAAAACCTGTAAGAGAGAAACGTCAGATTACTCTCAGAGGATCTCCAATTAGACTCACAGCAGACTTCTCATCAGAAACCCTACAAGCTAGAAGGGAATGGTGAGACATAGCCCAGGTACTAAGAGAATAACTGCCAGCCCAGAATATTATATCCTGCAAAGCTCTCACTTCCAACCCTGCAAAAGATGCTTAAAGATGTGTTACACACAGAAATACAAAAACAAGGTCATCAATATGAAAGAAGGTAAAGTAAGGAAACATCACAGCAAAAGATCACAGGAAGTTCAAAGCATATATTAGAAAACATCTTTTGCAAATGGCAGGGAAAAGTTATTACATATATATAGTCACATTGAACGTGAATGGCCTCAATTGTCAAGTTAAAAGACACAGATTGGCTGATCAGGCTAAGGAAAATAACCCATCTATTTGCTGCTTACAAGAAACATGTCTTTCCAACAAAGATCCATGCAGACTGAAAGTGAAAGGATGGACAAAGATATACCATGCCAACAGAAATGAAAAAAAGAGCGAGCTTAGCCATCTTAATATCAGACAACATTAACTTAAACAGAAAAACTGTTAAGAGAGACTAAGGACACTATATAATGATTAAGGGATCAATTCAACAGGAAGATATAACGATTATCAATGTATATGCACCTAATTACAGGGCACCGATATATTTAAAATATTTGTTAATGGACTAAAGGAGACTTAGAATCCAACACAAAAGTACTGGGGGACTTCAATACTCCACATTCAGAAATGGACAGATCAACAGGGCAGAAGATCAACAAGGAGACAGTAGATTTAAACAACACTATAACCCAAATGGATCTAACAGATATCTACAGAACTTTTCATCCTACACAGAAAGCATTTACATTCTTCTCTGCAGTACTTGGAGCCTTCTCTAGGATTGACCACATACTAGGCCATAAAGCAAGTCTCAGCAAATTCAAAAGAATTAGAATCATACAATGGAGCTTCTCAGAGCATAAAGGAATAAAGTTGGAAATTAGCAACTCAGGAATCCCTAGAGCATATTCAAACACATGGAGATTGAACAACATGCTCCTGAATGAACACTGGGTCATAGAAGAAATCAAAAGAGAAATCAAAAATTTTCTGGAAGTAAATGAGGATAACAACACAACATACCAAAACTTATGGGATGCAGCAAAAACAGTGTTAAGAGGGAAGTTTATAGCAATAGGTGCCTACATCAAGTAACTGGAAAGGCACCAAACAAATAAGTGTTCAATTCATCTCAAGGATCTAGAAAATTTGCAGCAAACCACTCCCAAATCTAGTAGAAGAGAAATAATCAAAATCAGAGAAGAAATCAACAGAATTGAATCCAAAAAAAATTACAAAAAATCAGCTGTTTCTTTGAAAAAATAAACAAAATTGACACCCCATTGGCCCAACTAACTAAAAAAAGAAGAGAAAAGACCTAAATCAATAAAATCAGAGATGAAAAAGGAAACATAAGAAAGGACACCACAGAAATAAAAAGAATCATCAGAAATTACTACAAGGACTTGTATGCCAGCAAACAGGGAAATCTATCAGAAATGGATACATTCCTGGACACTTGCAACCTACCTAAACTGAACCAGGAAGACACAGAAAACATAAACAGACCCATAACTGAGACAGAAATTGAATCAGTAATAAAGGCCCTCCCAACAAAGAAAAGCCCAGGACCAGATGGATTCACTGCTGAATTCTACCAGACATTTAAAGAAGAACTAACTCCAGTTCTCCTCAAACTATTCAGAACATTCGAAAAAGAGGGAATACTCCCAAATTCTTTCTATGAAGCCAGCATCAATTTAATCACTAAGCCAGAGAAAGATGCAGCATTGAAAGAAAATTACAGACCAATATCCCTGATGAACATAGACGCAAAAATCCTCAATAAAATTTTCGCCAAGAGAATACAACAACACATCAGAAAAATCATCCACCCAGAACAGGTGGGATTTATCCCTGGTATGCAGGGATGGTTAGGTGTTCGCATCTCAATCAATGTGATACACCACATTAACAGACTGCAGAAGAAAAACCATATGATTATCTCAATTGACGCAGAGAAAGCATTCGACAAAATTCAACACCCTTTCATGATGAAAACTCTAAGCAACTTGGGTATAGAAGGAACATTCCTCAATACATCAAAGCAATTCATGAAAAGTCCACGGCCAGCATCCTATTGAAAGGGGAAAAGATGGAAGCATTTCCACTGAGATCTGGTACCAGACAGGGAAGCACACTCTCACCACTGCTATTCAATATAGTTCTGGAAATCTTAGCCAGAGCCATTAGGCAAGAAAAAGAAATTAAAAGGATACAAATTGGGAAGGAAGAACTCAAACTATCCCTCTTTGCAGATGATATGATTATTTATTTAGGGGATCCAAAGAACTCTAATAAGAGACTATTGGAACTCCTAGAGGAGTTTGGCAAAGTAGCAGGATATAAAATCAATGCACAAAAATCAACATCCTTTGTATACACAGGCAATGCCATGGCTGAGAAAGAACTGCTAAGATCAATCCCATTCACAATAGCTACAAAAACAATCAAATAACTTGGAATAAACTTAACCAAGGACATTAAAGATCTCTATGATGAAAATTACAAAATCTTAAAGAAAGAAATAGAAGAGGACACCAAAACGGAAAAATCATCCATGCTCATGACTTGGAAGAATCAATATCATCAAAATGTCCATTCTCCCAAAAGCACTTTATAAATTCAATGTGATACCAATCAAGATACCAAAGACATTCTTCTCAGATCTGGAAAAAAATGATGCTGAATTTCATATGGAGACGCAAGAGAACTTGAATAGCTAAAGCAATCTTGTACAACAAAAACAAAGCTGGAGGCATCACAATACCAGATTTCAGGACATAATACAGGGCAGTTGTAATCAAAATTTTGTGGTACTGTACAGAAACAGATGGATAGACCAATGGAACAGAATAGAAACACCAGAAATTAACCCAAATATCTAAAGCCAACTTACATTTGATCAAGGATCTAAAACCATGTTCTGGAGTAAGGACAGGCTATTCAATAAATTGTGCTGTGAAAACTGGATTTCCACGTGCAGAAGCATGAAGCAAGATCCCTACCTTTCACCTTACACAAAAATCGACTCAATATGGATTAAAGACCTAAATCTATGACCCAACACCATTAAATTATTAGAGAACATTGGAGAAACACTGCAAGATATCAGCACCAGCAAAGACTTCTTGGAAAATACCCCAGAAGCACAGGCAGTCAAAGCCAAAATTAACTACTGGGATTGCATCAAATTGAGAAGTTTCTGTACTTCAAAAGAAACAGTCAGGAAAGTGAATAGGACCCCGAGAGAATGGGAAAAAATATTTGCAAACTATGCAACAGATAAAGGGTTGATAACCAGAATCTACAAAGAGAACAAGAAACTATACAACATCAAAACAAACAACCCATTTAAGAGATGGGCCAAGGACCTCAATAGACATTTTTCCAAAGAAATCCAAATGGCCAACAGACACATGAAAAAATGTTCAAGATCACTAGCAATCAGGGAAATGCAAATCAAAACCACAATGAGGTTTTACCTCACCCTGGTTAGAATGGCTCACGTTCAGAAGTCTACCAACAACAGATGCTGGAGAGGATGTGGAGAAAAAGGGAAACTAACCCACTGTTGGTGGGAAGGCAAAGTGGTTAAGCCTCTATTGAAGTCAGTCTTGAGATTCCTCAGAAACCTGAATATAACCCTACCATTCAACCCAGCCATCCCACTCCTTAGAATTTACCCAAAGGAAATTAAATTGGCAAACAAAAAAGCTGTCTGCACATTAATGTTTATTGCGGCTCAGTTCACAATAGCTAAGGTCTAGAACCAACCTAAATGCCCATCAACAGTAGACAGGATATAGAAATTATGGGACATGTACTCTATAGAATACTATACAGTAGTTAAAAACAATGAAACCCAGTCATTTGCAGCAAAATGGAGGAATCTGGAAAACATCATGCTGAGTGAATTAAGCCACTCCAAAGGAAAAAAATATCATATGTTCTCCCTGATCGGTGTCAACTAACCAACCACAAAAAATGAAACCTGTTGAAGTGAAGTGGACACTATAGAAACAGTGACTTGATCAGCCCCTGTACTAACTGTTGATGTACAATTTAATACATTATCCCTTTTAGTATTTTTTGTTCTAGTTAATATTATTGGTTGAAATCTGTAATCAACACACATTTATTCTTAGGTATTGAAATTTAACTGAAAATTGATCCCTGTTAAATATAAGAATAGGAATAAGAGAGGAAGGAGATGTACAATTTGGGACATGCTCAATTGGAGTTGCCTCAAATGGTGGAGTTAGATGTGTGCCAGGGGATTCCAATACAATCCCATCAAGGTGGCATGTACCAATGCCATCTCACTAGTCCAAGTAATCGATTTCAGTTCACAATTGATCACACTGATAGGTCTAAGAGTCAAAGGGATCACACAAACAAGACTAATGTCTACGAATACTAACTAATAGAATCAAAAAGGGAGAGAATGACCCAACATAGGAAATGGGATACACAGCAGACTCATAGAATGGCAGATGTCCTAAACAGCACTCTGGCCTCAGAATCAGCCCTTAAGGCATTCAGATCTGGCTCAAGAGCCCATGAGAGTATTTTAGGCATGCAAAGCCAAGAAACTCTGGGGAAAAAAAGAGGACCTAAATGAAGGATCTCTGTAAGTGAGATCCCAGTGGAAAGAACGGGGCCATCAAAGAAGGAGGTACCTTTCTCTGAAGGGAGGAGAGAACTTCCACTTTGACTATGGCCTTGTCTAAATAAGATCAGAGTCGGCAAGTTCAAGAGGCTTCCATAGCCTTGGCAACTCTGACTAGAGCCTAGGAAGATTTCTGATGCCATAAACAAGAGTGTTAAATTGTTAATTCAACAACAGGAGTCACTGTGTACTTACTCCTCATGTGAGATCTCTGTCCTTAATGTGTTGTCCAATGTGATTTAATCTGTAACTGGTAATGAAACAGTTTTTACACTCTATGTTCTGTGTGGGTGCAAACTGATGAGATCTTTACTTAATATATACTAAATCAATCTTCTGTATATTAATATAATTGAAAATGAATCTTGATGATAATGGAATGGGACAGGGAGCAGGTGATAGGAGAGTTGTGTGTGGGAGGGATGTTATTGGGGGGAAAGGCCATTGTAATCCATAAACTGTACTTTGGAAAATTATATTTACTAAATAAAAGTTTAAAAAAAATTATGTAATTGAGACTCACTAGCAATAAAAAGCGACAACTGACAGTCACGATAACATGTATTAATCTCAAAGCATTATGCTAAGTTAAAGAGCCTAGATACAAAATATTGCAAACTATTCGAGCCCACTTATTGGAAATTCTATAATACAAAAACCCTAGTGATAGAAATAGGTATGTGGATACTAGGGGACAGGTTGAGGAAGGAGTTTCACTAAAAGAAACACATGTAGGAATGATTTTGCATAATGGAAATGTTCTATAGCATAATTTTGGTGATAGATAACATGACAAAAGTAACTAACCATGGGGAAGTGAGTATAATTTGGGCCAGGAAGTTACTAATTAAACATACTAAAATAAATTGAGTTTATTTGACTGGATTAATCATTTTTAAAAAAGACTATTTATTTATTTAAAAGGTAGAGTTACAGAGAGGTAGAGGCAGAGAAAGAGAGAAAGAAGTCTTCTATCTGCTGGTTCACTCCCCAAATGGCTACAATGGCCAGAGATGGGCCAATGAAGCCATTAGCCCGGAGCTTCTTCCAGATCTCCCACTCAGTACAGGGTCCCAAGCACTTGGGCCACCTGCTACATTTCCAGACCATAACAGAGAGCTGGATCAGAAGTGGAACCGTCAGGACTCCAATGGCCCCCATATGGGATGCTGGCACTGCAGGTGGTAGCTTTACCTACTACATCACAGCACGGACCCCTGGATTAATCATTGTTATCTTTCATATTTTATAATGTTTCTTTTTATCATCTATATCTAAATCTGTCAATTCCCTAAAAGACTATTTTCCCTGAATATAGTTTTTACCCTTAAGTTGGTACAGAATTAATTTTACATAGTATATGGATTCTTATACTTTTCCACTTCACAGTAAAGCTATGGCTATAAAGTTTCCCTTTGGTTAAGTGAAAGCAGAGTAATTTTCAAGCCCAATGTTAACACCAACTGTTAGGACAAGCCATCACCAACTACAAAGAGTTGCCCTGCAGGATTCTCTGGGAAATGTGTCCCCCCTTCACAGATTTGTACAAGTTGGGGCAAGTAGTCAAGGCCTCAGCTGCCAGCCCATGGAAACCAGCTCTGAAGCAAATCTGCATACCAGGTTAGGCGATTCCTGTAGGAGGGCTTATCTAGAGAACTTCCCAATAGGGGTATACGAATACAATGTTCTCTGCTATGCAGTATCTGTATACTATTTATGTATTTATTTACTTGAAAGTTGGGGGGACAAAGAGAGAGAAGAGAGAGAAACGGAATCAGAAACAGGGAGTTACCCCACCTGCTGATTCACAATCCCAAATGCTGGCAATGGTCAAGAGCTAGAGCACATTGGAGCCAGAAGCCCACATGGACAGTAGTGCCCCAAGTGCTCGAGCCAACATCTGCTGCCGCCAGCCCAGTGTGTGCAGTAGCAGGAAGCTGGAATCCAGAGTGGTGCCAGGACTCAAACCCAGGCATTCAGATATGGAATGCAGATGTCTTAACTGCTACAACAAATACCTATTGCTCTACTCAGTGTTTTCCTTTCCCCGTGTTCCTGGCCCTGGGAACCTGGACTATCAGGAGTGTTTTGGGGTGCTCCCTCCACAGTGGCATGGCTCCTCCAACTTCACTGCCTATGATGAGCTTGCTTACTGGTGCCACCAGGGAATAAAGGAGTTACTGTTAACATTCAGTTTCCCTTGCTGCTTAACTTAGCCTCCTCACCGTTGATGACGCACTCAGCCTTTCAGTTCCTAATAAAGCATAATTTAATATAAGTAACAAATGTGTAAAGATACTAAAGAAAGCAGATCTGTGAACTCAATGGCTTGCATCCATAACAATACTATAACCTTTTTCTTCACTCAAATCCTCATTGTATCCCTAACAATGCCGTGGTGATAGAATGGCTGTACTAGGCATTTAAATACTCTCTTAAAGTGTGCTTTTAAATTATTGGAATTACCTACCATCTAAAAAATGCATAACAGAAAAATAAGGAATTTTTTTAAAAAATTAAAAAGTATAATTACAATAAGTGAATATGTATAAATTATATTGTTCTTGTCCAAAACCATGATTCCTTATTATTAGTAAGAAAATGTAAATACATTTTTGTTACTACTCTTATTAATCCCAATTTAAAGTTTTTGAATCATAGGTGCCAAATGAATGTAAAGTTTAATATAGCCTTCATTTAAATTCTTGGAAATAATATCAAAGTTAAAGTAGTTAGCAAATAGGTATTTTAACAGGCCTCTTTATAAATAATTTGACATTTTAAAAGGAGCCCATTGCCACAAAAAAAGGAGGTACCTTTCTCTAAGGTAGGAGAGAACTTCCACTTTGACTATGACCTTGTCTAAATAAGATCAGAGTCAGCAAACTCAAAAGGCTTCCATTGCCTTGGCAACTCGTGACAAGAGCCTAGAGAGATTACTGACACCATAAAAAAGAGTGTCAATTTGTTAAGTCAACAATAGGAGTTACTGTGCACTTACTCCTCGTGTAGGATCTCTTAATGTGTTGTTCAATGTGAATTAATGTTATAACTAGTACTCAAATAGTACTTTACACTTTCTGTTTCTGTGTGGGTGCAAACTGTTGAAATCTTTGCTTAATATATATTAAATTGATCTCCTGTATATAAAGAGAATTGAAAATGAATCTTGATGTGAATGGAATGGGAGAGGGAGTGGGAGATGGGAGGGTTGCAGGTGGGAGGGAAGTTATGGGGGGGGGAAGCCACTGTAATCAATAAGATGTACTTGGAAATTTATATTTATTAAATTAAAAAAACTCTGTTGATCATAACAAAAAAGGAGCCCATTACTATTAATTGTAAGAACATTCTGTTTAGATATATGTGAATAAAGGAATGTAAAAATAAATCTACTAGAATGAATACTTTAATTGAAAGGTCATAAAAATTCCTGCTGATTGTGAGACAGTTACTGAGTCGTCATCAATTTTCTCAAATTGCCAAATATCTTTATAAGTGATTCACGTGGTAACAACTACTTTGTATTAAGATCTTTACAGAAAACAAGAAAGTAGAGTGCAGATGCTCACAGAATTCCAGTGCTCCAGTCATGCAATTAGTTTACAAAAATAATAACAGATCAAGTAGTTACATGTCCAGTGAAATTGGGTGAAGGTGCAATGCTGTAATTTATAGTTTTACATGTTTTCATATAGACCACCTTTGAAAGCTCAGGACCATTTTAATTTCTTCCTAACCAGTTTGAAAAAGTTTCTCACACTTGAAAATATGAGATGAAAAGTATGAAAGTCTCATCAATATTATAGGTCCATACTTTTTGAATATGTGTGTCATTCTCTGTTCTTTAAGCAGCTGTTCTAGTAATTTTTAATATTATAATATTTAATATTTAATTTCAATATCACAGTAATAAATCCCATTAGGGTTTTTCAAATATTCAGAAAATGTTCCTTCATTGGAAGATTTGTCAGTTAAACATCTAGAGTGAAATTTTAAGAATTATATAACTGGAAAAACTTGGATTACTCCATGAAATAATGAAGTCAAATTATAGGATTGCTGTGTGATGCATATATATATATATATACATACATACATATATATATATATACATATATATATATATATACATACATACACACATACACACACATACACACACTACATGGGAAATATGTTGGTTTGTACTTGGGTTGTTAAATGCAGTCTTCATTATTAGATGCATGTGTGCATACACATTCTTGAAATGACTTTTCTAGGTGTCACTCTTGCCTCATGGCCCTGAGGAGGCTGAAGAAATTTGGAAGCGATGTGTTATTGCTTAATGTATGAAACCATACGATACCATCAAGCAACCAGATGGAGAAAAGGAGCAGATTAGAAGATTGTGAGGGTCATGTGTAGATGGCAATGCAAAGTTCAGAAAGTTAGCCTGGCACTGTGTTGTGTCTCAAGAGAAGCATTCTGACCCAGCTGAAAGACTTGGTTCTCACTGCTTGAGTGTGTATTGCCGTGCTTAAGTCATGAATGCTGAACTGTAATCAGCCATCATAGAGTTAAGGTTTCTAGGAGTCGGGAATCTTTCTTCTGTTAAGGACTATTCAGATAATTGTAACATTATTCATGGTGACAGACAAAGTTATCAACTTAAAAATTAGCCTCCTAAAGGTTTACTAAATTCTGAGTCCTGCCAGCAGGACTTCCTCTCAAACAACTTCTTGAGTTTAATTTACATATTTCATAAGAGCAAGAAAAAGAGAAGGACACTGCTAACTGGGCATCAGTGGAAATTCCCTGGGTGCCCTTGGTTTTCCTTACAGTAGCAAATGAGAATAAAACCTATTCAGTGTACAAAACAAGCACAAAATGTGAATAGCATCAACACTCCAGATCTGGATTATAATCTCCTGAAAAAGCAGATTTGCCAGAAGTGAATAGGCATGTGCCTCTGCCAAGCTGAATAGTACAAGCTGATAAAAACTCAGAAAATGATATTCCATATCATGGAATGCTTAATAATTCCTGGTGCTGGACGGTGCTGTGGCTCAACAGGCTAATCATCTGTCTTGCGGCGCTGGCAAACCGGGTTCTAGTCCCGGTCGGGGCACCGGATTCTGTCCCGGTTGCCCCTCTTCCAGGCCAGCTCTCTGCTGTGGCCAGGGAGTGCAGTGGAGGATGGCCCAAGTGCTTGGGCCCTGCACCCCCTGGGATACCAGGAAAAGCACCTGGCACCTGGCTCCTGCCATCGGATGAGCGCGGTGCACCGGCCGCGGCGGCCATTGGAGGGTGAACCAACGGCAAAGGAAGACCTTTCTCTCTGTCTCTCTCTCTCACTGTCCACTCTGCCTGTCAAATAATAATAATAATAATAATAATAATAATAATTCCTGGCGTATCATAGGATCTCCAGGAATCAAACTTCTGTTTTGACTTAAAAAATAAAAGAAGCATATTGCCTGAGTATCTCTGCCATACTGCTTATCAAGGTATGAAATTTAGTAGCAGAGTTTAAATGTGTATGTGGGATTTAATACTCAGCAATAATTCACCTGGATAATACATAATAAAGAATGGCTTCTAGTGTGTGCTTTTTAAGAAATTAAAATAGGGCAGGTGCTGTGTCATAGCAGTTAAGCTGCAATTTAAGATGTCCTCTTCCAACATCAGAGTGTCTTGGTTTGAGTGAGTATTTGGGTCCCTGCCACCTAACTTGGGTATTCAAGGTTCCTGGCTTTAGCCTAATCCCCGATCAGGTAGGCATTGGGGGAATAATTCAGCAAATGAACGATCTCTCTCTCTCTCTCTTTCCCCTTTGACTTGGCCTTTCAAACAAATAAAAATGAATAAATAAACTTCAAAAAGAAAGTAAAATGAAATTTGATTTAAATAAGTATTCATTATATAGTAAATTTTTGTGTTTACATTCTGATAGGGTTTTCATTTCATTCTCTAAAGGTCTATTTCCAGATTTTATCCACCCATGAAAACATTTCTCTAAGTTAAGGAGATAAAAATTTCCAGTAAAGATTGTTTCAATATTGAAGCTGTCAGGAATACATAAGGACAGTCAGAGAGTTTGATTAATTAATGCTTGCATCTGGGATCAAATTGTATAGGTCAACTTCTCCAAATGTCTCAGGGTTGATGAGAAATTAGGTCCACTAATAAATGAAGAGTGAGTGACATTAAATTAATGATGACTTTAAAGCTGCTGGGGTATTGAACTCATAATTTGAGTTTATCCTTAATAAGAAAAACTGCAGAGAGGAATCCATGTAATTAAAAGTAGTATGCTTATAATAAAACCAACTATTGACAAAAACAAGCGTAGAATATTTTATTGAGATTTAAATATCTTGCTAGATGAATTAAAAGAGCCACTATTAAAAAGAGAGATAATTAGTAAGGGAAGGTTACTCAAACAAAAAACCCTACTTAAAATATTTTTATAATCTTCATGATAGTTGCTAAGTGTTAGAAAAACACAAAATATCCTTTGGACAAAGTGGATATGAAGCAAACAAAAGTGATTAATACTAATTTGATCCTAGAGAACATAGGACTAAATAAAAGTTTTTAAAGAATTTTGACTGTATCTAAACTCTGTGACATTGCTTACAGGTCATTTTAAAGTAGGATGAAATCTTCCCAGACAAGTACATCACTTACCAAATTCCTCTTGTTTTCTCCCACCCCCATATACTTGATCCTCCAGGAAGTCTCATCATTTAGTTCCATAACTGACATAGGTTGTATGGTTATGTCCTCCTCATTTAACCTCTATCCCCCATTTTCCTTTTGTCTAAGTAAATCATAATAGCAAAAAACTGTTGGTTCTTATATTGATAAAAAATTCTTCTCAAAACAGTTCCATGAATTCCTATTCAGAAGAATATTTCTACAAGGCCAGCATTGTGGCAGAATGAGGTAAACCAATATCTGCAACACCAGATCCCACATGGGAGTCCTGGTAAAGTCCAGGCTGCACCACTTCCAATCCTCCTCCCTGCTAATGAACGTGGGAAAGCCGCTGAAGATGACCAAAGTACCCACTTGGAAGACCCAGAAGAAGCTCCTGGCTCCTAGTTTCAGCCTGGTGCAGTTCAGACTGTTGTACCCATTTGGGGAGTGAACCAATGGATGGAAGGACTCTGTCCTCCTGTGTGTGTTTCTCCCTTTCTGTCATTCTGCCTTTCAAATAAATAAAACAAACCCTATTGTCTACCATTTTGTCTATTCTAGATTGTTGGCGATAATTAACTTATCCCTTTCATCATCAATCCACCCCCAGCATTCTATCATGTGTGAAACAGGATTAAGACTATCTGTGTTTGATACCTGAAACAATGTCTTTGTTATCGGTGAGAGAAGAAGACTTAGCCTCAACCTCATCCTTATATCAAAAACACCATTACTCTTCTTTCTTTCCAGTTTCTATTTAACTGACACTAAACTGTGTCATATACAAGCAAAACATTTATTAAATAAACTTATATATAAATATATATGTTTTATATGAGAGACAGACACACAACAGGGGGAGAGAGAGAAAGAGAGAGAGAGAGAAACAGAGCTCTCATTTACTTGCTCATTGTTCAAATGCCCACAACAGCTAGAGCTCAATCAGCTAAAACCCGGAATCAGAAACCCTATTCAAGTCTCCCAAATGAGTTGTAGGGGTACAGCTAATTGAATAATCACCTGCTGCCTCCCAGGGTGCACGTTAGCAGGAAGCTGGAATTCGGAGTAGAGCCAAACCAAAAGCTCTCTGATATGGGATGCAGCCATTCAAACCCATGTCTTAACCACTGGGCCAAGTACCTACCCCATTTATAACAGAAATTCCTAGGAATGGTTCCACGACTTGAAATTACTAACACAAGCAAGTGATTTGAGTGTGAAAAACCCTATAATATCCTTATAATAAGGTAGCTGTCCACAGTAATTTGTCTGGAACAATTTAGTTATTTCTATATGCTTAGTTCAATTAGTAATATGCCTTTTTCATTCTCAAAAGTGCCCCAGTTTTGACAAGAAATTGTGTGACTACCAAATTTTCAAAGTAATCATAAGTGGTATGAATCCAATGAAAGAATTTAGTAAGAGCATGCCATCTTCATTTGTAAAGTTCTTGGTTTCTTTTAAATTTTTAAATGAAATTGTAAGAATAAATTACCCAAAACTATTTTCAAACAAGTATAACCTCTGAGGACTTCCAGAAACACCCACAGAAACAAATAACAAAGAATTTAAAATATGCACTTCTAGTTGGTGATCAACCCAATCAACATCACCTGACATTTGTCCCTCCCTCACTGCCCTCAGCTGTGCAGACTGTGGTATATATAGACTACTAAATAAGGTAGAAAACTTCTAACTTGTGCTGTGTTGAAATAAAATTACTTTTCATCTCAGGTTTTAGTAATGAGGAAAACTTAATCGTGGGAACCGGAAAACAAAATAAAGAAAAATAATTCCAAGTGGTGAGAGCGATTTCCAGGTAACATTCAGTCCAGTTGCCTTTTTTCTGGATAGTTCAGGATAAACATGATGTCCCTCTTGTGGTAGCCTAAGAAGATCATTTATGCAAGCTGTTAGCTGATATTTTGAAGATAACTCTTGGCAGCTTCTGCCAACATGGAAGAGTTATTCTTCAAGCGTTTGCACAGATGGGTGGATTAGGAGGCAGCTATAACAATCCCCTCAGAGAGTTAGACTCTAGACTCAGCCAGGTGAAGTTTGGAATTTAAGATCGTCATTGGAAATATTGATTTTAATTAAATAAAAAACACGAATAATTACCCTTAAACATAATATTGAGTCTTACTCTTCATCAATTCTGCAGCAGTCATATCAGCATGATGTTGCTCAAACACTTGTCATCTGATTGATCTACTTTAAAAATGTACTATTTCCAACTTCACTGCTTTAATTCTTCAACCAGGAAGAATTCACAGTGAAACATAGCATTGAGGGGCCTGCCCTGTGGCATAGCAAATTTGGCCACCACCCATAGCACAGCATCCCATGTGGGTGCCGGTTTGAGTTCTGGCTGCTCTGCTTCTGAACCAGTGTGCCTTGAAGGACAGTGGAGAATGGTCCAAGAGTTTGGGCTGCTGTACCCACAAGGAATTAAAAGAGGAGGCTTCTGGCTCCTGGCTTCAGCCTGGCCCATTTCAGTTCGTTGCAGCCATTTGGGGAGTGAACCAGCAGATAGAAGACTTCTCTCTGTCTACCTCTATCTGTAACTCTGCCTTTCAAACAAACAAAAAAATAAAGAAATCTTAAAACAAAAATAAGCCATCATTGAATATTACCTATGCATTCTCTACTCTGTGTGTATGTTTGTGTGTGTGCAACTAATAACTCTCAGGTTCTTTTGATGTGCCTGTATTTTTATAAGTTCCATACCGGGCCAGTCTTGTTTATTCCTCAAAATCATGAAAAAGTGATGATTATCATATTAGCCATTTTAGAAATCTGAAAAACTGAAATACCAAAGAGATTAAATTACTCCACCCAGAGCGGTCAAACTTTATCAGTACTAGAATTACCACATCAGGGCCTATACAACTAACCACTGTACCATGTTGCCCTGACCATATGGCAAGTCAGTTTATACTCTTCGCTGATTATTTCCCTGTCAGAGTAAAGCATTTTAGCGTCTTGTAGCCAAAGAACAATAGATTAGCTAAGTGCATTGGGGTAAGACTGGAATATGACTATTCACTGATGTTTTATTGACACATCTGAAATAATGGAGAGTTCATATTTATAAATAAAAGGCATTGCTGATTAAACTTTATCTACTGTAATCTAATTCCAGTCTGCCACCAAAATTTCTCATATTTTTATTCTAAAGAGTATAAATTCTAACCTTGTAGAAGACATAATGGCTTATGTCTGCTACTTGTACTAGAGAGTTGAGCACCAGATTTCATTTTAAGGGGAATATTTCTGACAGAGAGTCCAAACTCAAAGGATAAACAAAATCAAGAAGAAAATGGACACATTATTATTTTCTGAAGGTGGAAACATCCAGCATAAAGGGTAAGACACTGTTAATTACAAGGACAATGTTTTTTTTTTTTTAAGAATTTTTTTTTTTTTTGAAAAATCAGAGTTACACAGAGAGAAGTAGAGGCAGAGAGACAGAGATAGAGGGTTTCCATCCAATGATTCACTCCTCAATGGTCCAAAACAGCCACAGCTTCTCCAAACTGAAGCCAGGAGCCAGGAGCCTCTGCTAGGTCTCCCACACGGGTGCAGGGGCCCAAGGACTTGGGCCATCTTCTACTGCTTTCCTAATCCATAGCAGAGAGCTGGATCAGAAGAGGAGCAGCCGGGCCTAGAACCGGCACCCATATGGGATGCCAGCACTATAGCCAGCGGCTTTTGTTATTTACAAAGATAAATCAGATATCCAGATTATTGTATGAAATATGACTTTAATTGTTACTAAAAGTGTAGTTTAAAAGAATCTGCAACCTGAGGCTGCTGCCTACAGCACCAGAATACCATATTTGCACTGGTTCAAGTCCCAGCTTCACCAGTTCTGATCCAGCTCCCTGCTATTGTACCTGACAAAGCAGCAGAGGATGACCCAAGTCCTTGGGCACCTGCATCCACATGGGAGACCTGGATGAAGCTTCAACGCTGGCCAGTGTAGCCATTTGGAGTGAACAAGTGGATGGAAGATTCTCTCTCTCTCTCTCTCTCTCTCTCTCTCTCTCTCTCTCTTTCTCTCTCTCTCTCTCTGTCTCACCCTTTCTATAACTCTGCTTTTCAAATAAATAAATTAGTCTTTTAAAAAATGCAAGCCAAAAACATAACAAAAAACAAAAAAAAACTCAAAAGTTCAAGTTCAGTATAACTGCCAGTTTATACTCTGGTCTTAGTTAAGGAGAAAAAACCACTGCAGTTGCTATGGCACATCTTTTTTCCCTTTCCTGTGTCATATACCCATAATAAGTGCACAAGGTGAAAAACTAATATGCAGTAAACAAATACATGATGAATTCTGCAGTCAAATGGATGTTTCTGTGTTGGACAAGGAACTGATAGTTAAAAATTATAGAGGGGTGGGCATTTGGCACCACAGTTAAAATGCCTCTGGGTTTCAGTTGCAGTGCCACTGCTTATTCCAGCTTCCTATTAACGTATACTCTAGGAGCAGCAGGTGATAACTGCAATAATTGAGTGCCTGATATTCATTGGGGGAATCTGGGCTTCAATTCCTGCCTCCGAGGTTCTGCCTGGCTCAGCCCTGGCTATTATAAACATTTGAGAACTGACCCAGGAGACGCAAATTCTATCTATGTGTCTATCTGTCTGTCCTGCTCTTTCAAATAAATAAGTAAAAAATGAAAATTTAGAGTTTTTTTCTTATAATTCTTAAAATCTAGGTAGAAAGCATAAATGAAGCAAATAACAGCACACTGTGCATACATCTTGTGCAACACTTGTTTTAGAGGGAGAGAAAGGAAGAAGTGACTATCCATGCCTGAATGATTACCAGAAAACATGCTTTGGGTCATATTTGATCAAAGGAGCTTATAAGACAGAATAGGGGGAAGTACATGATAACATTAACTAAGGAAATCAATGTACAGTAATATGAATCTTCAAGCCAAGCCATTGAGTTTTCATTGAGATTTTCAAACAACAGAGGGAAATGCTAACATATAACACTAAATATTAATACCAAATATAACTCTCAGAATTTTATTTACTACTTTATATTAAACCATGTAGATATAAACACTAATTTCTCTTCCCATTTACCTGTGTTATTTAGTATAAACTCTTATAAAGGTTATCATAATAAAGTTTAAGAGCTGAAGTAGAATTGGCATCAAAAAATGTTGATAAGTATGGATGATACAAGGGCAAAAATAGCATCAATAAAAAAAGAAGTTTGCAAAGACTATTGTTTTTTTTTTTAATCTAAAATATAATTTACCCAAGTTCAGAACCAACTTGACAAAGGAGTCAAGTGGATTGTGCAAGACTGACACATGGAAGTCCTCAGTGACCAGCAGGCCTCAGTATTCACGTCCATTAAAGGTCCAGTCCTCCAATGACTTCAGACCTGGTCACAGGTTTTGCCTTAGACTTGCCTTGAATTCAGCCTACACAAGCGACTTTAGCTAAATCACAGGGAGCAGAGAAATTGGAAAAGTGAGACTCTCTACCCACAGAATTGTGGCAAAAATAAATTGGTTTTGTTTAAATCCATTAGGTTTTGACCAGGTGTTATTTATCATTAAATAACCAAAATATTGATGTAGGTCAAATGACAGAACTGTTGGAGGGCATGGCTTTGAATTCTTAAAACAGACACCCAGAATTAGATAGTCTTAGCTCCTCATTCATGGTAAAAATGCCTGGCAACTAAAATTACCTCCTCACATGTGTTGGATCTGTCCCACATGAAATATACGGCATGGAGGAGCACAGCTGATTACATCCTGTACAGATAGGAACAATTTAAACAGGAAAAGAAATTGGGCTTGGCCATGCAAATTCAATTTTATCTGTCAAACATAATTCACCACTTTCTCCACAAGGATTCAGACAGCGGAAAATAACCGAGGAAATAGAGATAAAAATGATGTTATTGTTGTCTCTCTGCATGGAAATAAAGTGGATGGAAAAGATATCCCCAGGTCACATCCCCATAATCACCACAAGCAGAGGGTACATTTGATCCATCTAAGATGCCCTATCATCTGTCATCATCTTGAAACTTAAATCCTTGACGAAATTTTATGATCCAAGATGGATCTCATATGAACTGTTTCTCTTTCACTATTCAGCTCAATGCCTGACATAGGTAGGCATTTTTAATTGAATGAATGAATGAATAAAAGTGTGCAAGGTAACCTAAAGATAATCATAACGTCATTCAGAATTATTACTGTAGATGAAAATATCCTATTGTGAGTTTCAATATATTTTGGCTTATTTAAATGAAGTAGAAATAAAACAATGCACATTAAGTTTATGATATCTCCTGAAATCCTAAGTAAATTTACTTTTTAAATCACCTCCAACCTCTGTGCACCATGATAGGCTGAGTGGAATTTAATTACTAATAATTACTGTTATTATTTCCTGATGTTGCTTATCAGAAATTTTCATTTTTATACCAATTAGAGTATAATTATTAGAATAATGGACTCTACAAAAACCTAATTATGTAATGAGACTAGATGGGATTTATCTCTAGTAATTGAGTCTCACAATTTAAGATCAAAATAAGTGAATCAAAATGAAAATGCAGAATCATTAATCCCCCAGGCATCAACAATAAGGTTGATTTGTTCTTCTGCCCCAAATTAAGCTAATATTTCATAATGTCACACCAGTTGATATATAGGCCCAGTTCATGCATGTACGACTCAATCCCAAAGCCACACATATTACACAAAACCTTTCTTTTAAATAGAGCTCAATATCTGTTTCAAAATACCCCAGCAAATGTAAAAAAAATTCTGTTATATTATTTTCTTGGAACTTACATAGTAACTTTGAGATACATAACAAAGCAGAAATGGCCTGAATTTCCCTTTCAAGTAAGACATGGTGATCAGCTATTCACTTCATATTAGGATAGTGAGTGTTAGATTCTTTTTTTAAAAAAAAATTTTTATTTATTTGAAAGACAGTGTTACAGAGAGAGGTAGAGCCAGAGAGAGAGAGAGGTCTTCCATTCTGCCAGTTCACTCCCAAGTTGGCCGCAATGGCCAGAGCCAGGAGCTTCTTCCAGGTCTCCCATGAGGGTACAGGGGCCAAATGACTTGGGGCCATCTTCTACTGCATTCCCAGGCCATAGCACAGAGCTGGATGGAAAGAGGAGCAGCCAGGACTTGAACCGGTGCCCATATGGGATGCCAGCGCTGCAGGCTGGGGCCTTAACCCACTGTGCCACAGCGCCAGCCCTGAGTGTCCAGATTCTTAATCTTTATAAATAACAATAAAAATCTGAAACTCACAGGAGCATTTTTAGACATAGATTCAGTGTAATTACCTGATGTGGAAATACATTAAAAATGTATAACTTTGAAAGCAACCTTTCATAAAAGGAGAAGAGTACAAGAGGGCAAAGTATTCCTGTCACAACATAGCAGGTTTTTGTTTTTTGTTTTATTTTTCCCTCTTAGTTAGCTATATTTGAAAAGCATAAAAACACCGATCACTCTCCAAATGCAAACAACAACTATGGCTACACTAGGTCAAAACCAGAGGTGTGAAACTCATTCCAGGTCTCCCACACCTCCCACATGAGTGGTAGGGACCCAGGTACTTATGCCATCATCCCCTGCCTCCTAGGATATGCATCGCTCATGTAGCTGGATTGGAAAAGGGGGAGGTGATACTTGAACCAGGGCCTCTAATGAGAGATGGTGTCTTATCATTGTGTTAAATGCCCAACCAAAGGTAAATTTACACAATTAACATACTAAGTACACACACACACACACACACACACACACAATTCATTCTCTGGGGCACAGATTTTGACAGTCAGTGTAGTTCTAGAACCAGAGAATCTTAAAAATTACTTCTGTAAATTGATACTTTTTTATTTTTCCAAAATTGGTTCTCTTATCTAAATAGATTCAAAGTTGTTAATAACTACTTCCTATAATAGGGAGAGCACTGATGAATATGTGGTGTAGTGTGGAATAAAACTATTGCCTTTACACATTCTTAATTAAATACTTAACAAAGAGTAAGGTTCTGGGTGACCATACATTTGGAACATTTTGTTCCATAATTAGAACAATTTTGTCAAAATATCAAGTACAATGAAATTGGCTGTTGTCCCTAATTGCACTAACAAAGCGAAGAAAGAAAAGAAGCGGACTTGGGCCTTCAAATTCTTCAAATGCCACACAATCTGAAAGTGTTTATGTCTACCCTGAAAGAAACATTTATCACCTATAGTCTAGATTTAAGATTGCTAAAACCCAGATACACAATCTTAGCCTTCTGGTAGCTGAATTGCAATTCAAACTGAATTACTGACATTGTAGTATATCCACTGCTAAAATGAGTACCTTGATTATAGAGAAATGGTATTCTGTAAATTAGAATAGAAATCCCAGAAAAATCCTAAAGAAGTCACAGGCTGGACCTCTAATTCTGAAGAATCCTTCAGATAGTAGAAGCAGACCTATACCCATACGAAAAGAACCCTACTTGGAAGACTGCAATGACCAGCGCCCTGCCACACCCCAAGGAAATTGCCTCAGAACTCACTCCCACCATCCTCTTTGCTTCTAGACCTATAACTAGGCTCAAGCCCCAGAAAGCCCAAGAAAGGAAGCTACATGAGTGACTAAGAGTAGAGTCGTTACACTCCAATAAAAATGAATGTTTATTTTTTTCAACTTATGTACACCGAAATCTGGAAAATTTGCATGGGAAAGAATAAAAAGAGTTTAGAATATATTGGAAAGTAGATCTCCCCAATTAGGCAGATATTCTGGGTTCAATATTTTTTATAAAGCTTTTATTTAAAGAATATAAATTTCCAAAATACAGCTTATGGATTACATTGGCCTCCCCCCCATAATTTCCCTCCCACCCGCAACCCTCCCCTTTCCCACTCCCTCTCCCCTTGCATTCACATCAAGATTCATTTTCAATTCTCTTTATATACAGAAGATCAGTTTAGTACATATTACGTAAAGATTTCAATAGTTTGCCCTCACATAGCAACACAAAGTGAAAAGTACGGTCGGAGTACTAGTTATAGTATTAATTCACAATGCATAGCACATTAAGGATAGAGATCCTACATGATATATATTTTTTAAATTGATTAATTTTCTATTCAATTTCCAATTTAACACCAAGTTTTTTTTTCATTTTTAATTATCTTTATATACAGAAGATCGATTCAGTATATACTAAGTCAAGATTTCATCAGTTTGCACCCACACAGAAACACAAAGTGTAAAAATACTGTTTCAGTACTAGTTATAGCATTACTTCACATTGGACAACACATTAAGGACAGATCCCACATGAGACGTAAGTACACAGTGACTCCTGAAGTTGATTTAACAATTTGACACTCTTGTTTATGGCGTCAGTAATCTCCCTAGGCTCTAGTCATGAGTTGCCGAGGCCACGGAAAACCCCAGGGTTTGCCGACTTCAATCTTGTTCCAACAGGGCCATAGTCAAAGTGGAGGTTCTCTCCTCCCTTCAGAGAAAGGTACCTCCCTCCTTGATGGCCCATTCTTTCCACTGGGATCCCACTCACAGAGATCTCTCACCTAGGTCTTATTTTTTTTTTCAGAGTGTCTCGGCTCTCCATGCCCAAAATATTCTCATGTGCTCTTGAGCCAGATCCAAATGCTCCAAGGGATGATTCTGAGGCCAGAGTACCACCCAGGACATCTACCATTCTATGAGTCTGCTGTGTATCTCGCTTCCCATGTTGGATCATTCTCTCCCTTTTTGATTCTATCAGTTAGTATTAGCAGACACTAGTCTTGTTTGTGTGATCCCTTTGACTCCATCAGTGTGATCAATTGTGAATTGAAATCGATCACTTGGACTAGTGAGATGGCCCTGGCACATGCCACCTTGATGGGATTGTATTGGAATCCCCTGGCACGATTCTAACTCCATCATTTGGGGCAGGTCCGATTGAGAAGGTCCCAAATTGTACATCTCCTCCCTCTCTCAGTCCCACTCTTACATTTCACAGGAATCACTTTTCAGTCAAAACTTAAACACCTAAGAATAATTGTGTGTTAATTACAGAGTTCAATCACTAGTACTATAATAAAAAAATACTAAAATGGATAAAGTATTACATTGTACAACAACAGTCAGCACAAGAGCTGATCAAGTCACTGTTTCTCATAGTGTCCATTTCACTTCAACAGGTTTCCCCTTTGGTGCTCAGTTAGTTGTTGCCCGATCAGGGAAAACATATGATATTTGTCCCTTTGGGACTGGCTTAATTCACTCAGCATGATGTTTTCCAGATTACTCCATCTTGTTGCAAATGACCAGATTTCATTGTTTTTGACTGCTGTATAGTATTCTATAGAGTACATGTCCCATAATTTATTTTTCCAAATGTATGCTTTGAATTCCCTGTGATCTTTTGCTGTGAGGTTCCCTTCGTTTACCTTCTTTCATGTTGATTGCTGTGTTTCTGTGTTTCTGTGTGTAACACATCTTTAAGTATCTTTCGCAGGGCTGGACGAGCGGCAATAAATTCTTTCAATTTCTGTTTGCTGTGAAAGGTCTTTATTTCACCTTCATTCACAAATGAGAGCTTTGCAGGATATAATATTCTGGGCTGGTAGTTTTTCTCTCTTAGTACCTGGGCTATGTCTCGCCATTCCCTTCTAGCTTGTAGGGTTTCTGATGAGAAGTCTGCCGTGAGTCTAATTGGAGCTCCTCTGAGAGTAATCTGAGGTTTCTCTCTTGCACATTTTAGGATCTTTTCTTTCTGTTTCACTGTGGTGAGTTTAATTACAATGTGTCATGGTGAGGATCTCTTTTGGTCATGTTGGGCAAGATGGCGGAATAGGAAGGCAGCACACTGATAGTCTGGGGAGAGACAGTTTAATAAAAGTGGAGATACTGCAGGTTCAAGGAAGAGTAGGGGAAGAAACAGCAGAGGAAACTCTTCCAGATCTAGTGATTCGCAGTGGACCTTCGAGGAGAATGTGGGAGCCCGCAGTTCGGGCATACTCAACGCACCAGCGCTGGAATGCCAGGTGAGCCGAACCTCAATAGCCTGAGACACCGGCAAGGAAGCAGGAGAGGAGACTAGAGCGAACAAGGCTTGAAACCCTGCGGGGAAAAGTTTACCAGGCTAACTAGAAGGGAGAGAGAAAGAAAAAAGTGACTGATACAGACACGAGTTTCTCTCTCTCCGCCCACCTCTCAAAGGTGAGCAAGACAAAGAGCAGGCGCCATTTTGGACATATGTCATAAGCAGGGCGACCTCAGGTCTGCACTGGCCCTGAGCCTAGCAGAAAAACCTGACTCTGGGTGGGAGGGGTGAAATAACAGGAGATTAGAACCTAATGAATGTGTGGTGCTAATGAACTGAGACTGTGAAAAAAGAGACTGTGGGGGAGAGAACTCACAGAATTCACCACGTGAGTACTCTCCAGAGACTCTACAGTTTGGTAGCCTTGGTAGCCCAGTGGTGAGACTGCAGGAGAATCTGAACCCACACTGAAGGCCGCAGAGATTCCCTCTGTGGTCCTTGGGAAAGAGCTTCCGATCTCTGGCTCCTGTGGGTATATCATTCGCCTGATAACCACCCCCAATTCCATTCAGCTGTGTGGAATTACTTCCCTTTTGAATCAAAAATAAAGAAAGAAACAGAGAGAGATTTACCACGCCTAACCTGGGAATTTCACCTTTGGCACACCCTCAACCCTGAGGAACCAAACAGAGCTATCAGGCCACACCCATCTCAAGCCTCTAAGGCTCCATTGAAAGCAGACAGTCCACTTATCTAGAGTCATAGTATAACAAGAAAAAAACACCACAGTGAAGAAACAAATATGCCAAACAACAAATGCAAAAATCGAGGTAATAAGAACTAGGAAGACACTATGACACCCCCAAATGAAAAAGACACCCCAATTCAAGATTACGAAGATGATGAGATAGAAGAAACGCAAGAAGCGGATCTCAAAAAATTGATAAGAACACTAAGAAGTACTCAAAAACAAATTCTTGAACTACAGAAATCCTTAATGGACAAGGTAGAAAATCTCTCTCGTGAAAATGAAATATTAAGGAGGAATCAAGCTGAAATGAAACAACTAGTAGAACATGAAACTGTGATAGTGACGAGAAATCATAATGAAGTGAAGAATTCAATAGATCAAATGAAAAACACATTAGAGAGCCTTACAAACAGAATGGGTGAGGCAGAAGTGAGAATATCGGACTTAGAAGACAGAGCACAGGAAAATATACAGTCAAACTAAAGAAAAGAAGAGGAAATTAGAAATCTAAAAAATATTGTTGGGAATCTACAGGATACTATTAAAAAACCCAACATTCGAGTTCTAGGAGTTCCTGAAGGCATGGAGAGAGAGAAAGGGTTAGAATGCCTTTTTAGTGAGATAATAGCAGAAAATTTCCCAGTTTTGGGGAAGGACAGAGACATCCTAGTACAGGAAGCTCATAGAACCCCTAGTAAACATGACCAAAAGAGATCCGGGTTCAATATTATAGCTAACAATTAGAAAGGTCTCTAATAGTATTTGGTTTTGGTTGATTGGCAGAAAGCATGGACCAAAAAACCCACCAGCATTAAATTTACCTAAAAGCCAGAACCTCTTTGTCATACAGTAGAAAGCACTCAAAGACCTAAGGATATTAGAGTGCTAGAGTGAGTTTATAAGACTGCTCATCTATTCATATAAAAGGGAGAGTTGGTAAAGAGAACATTTTTCATCATGTCTTCAAGGAATATATTTGTGAAAGGAGCCCCACCACCCTTGAATCGCTTTTTTTTACTTAGTTTTCTCTATGGGGTAGAAATTACAGTGGAAACTTCTTCCACTAAACTGAAATTCTTAAATGAACTGAGGATAATTGGATCCTAAGGAAGCAGGAGCCAAGTGGTGACATATGACTGCTAGAGGGAAAGCAGAATTGTGGAAAAATGGGCCAGAGAAATAATTAAAATACTCTACCTCACAGAGACCTACAGTAACTGCCTATTGATCATGGTGCCCTTACTAATTCTTAGCTGGATGATGGAAGCAGAAGAATTCTCAGGCCAGTGAACAGAGATCAATTTTTGTTTGTTTGTTTGTTTGTTTGTGTTTTATTTTTTTTTATTTGACAGGTAGAGTTATAGAAAGTGAGAGAGAGACAGAGAGAAAGGTCTTCCTTCTGTTGGTTCACTCCCCAAATGGCTGCTACGGCTGGCGTGCTGCTTCTCCCATGCAGGTGCAGGGTCCAAGCACCTGGGCCATCCTCCACTGCCCTCCCGGGCCACAGCAGAGAGCTGGACTGAAGAGGAGCAACCGGGACTAGTACCTGGCGCGCACATGGGATTCCAACGTTGCAGGTGGAGGACTAACCAAGTGAGTCATGGCGCCGGCCCCAATAGAGATCAATTTTGGATTACAAAAACCAAGTCAGCCCCCAATTCTCAGTCAATTCTCAAACTTGATCCAGTTTACAGATCAAAAATCCTTTGAATGAAGAGCAAGACAAGGGCCTTTGAGAAGACGCTCTAGTTTACTACTAAATGTTTAGAATGCTGATATTTCTTGTGGCCTCCACCAAGGAGACCTGCAGCTTCTAAAACACGTAACAGTGCTTGAAGAGAAAGAAATAATCAGAATTTGCAGAGAGTTTTGGATGCTGGTTGTGAACTAATTCCAGCAGGCATGAAACATAACTGTAGTACACAAGTCACAGGAGAGATGGAGAACAAGTGATCAATGAACTACTAGCTCAGGGTAATACCACTGTGGGCCAAGTAGCTTACCACATCTGGCCTGTGGCTATTTCCCCAGTTCTGTGACACATAATTGGAATTCACATACTCCAGAATTTCCGCACTGCTTCCCTGACTTGTGGAGTAGGATTATTACAGTCAGGAAGTTCAAGCAGACGTCATTGGAACTGCTTCTATCTAGGAGGTTAATAAAACAAAATCAACATCAGATTCCTGGAGGGATTGCAGATAAAGTATCACCATCACTTGAAGCATGCAGTATGATGAGTCCCACCATGTCCCTATTCAACTTGCATATTTTGCCATGTAATCCCGCTATATATCAGAGGGTGACAATTATATGAAATTAAAGAGAATGGGGCCGGCGCTGTGGCATAGCAGGTAAAGCCGCCGCCTGGAGTGCTGGCATCCCATATGTGCGCCAGTTTGAGTCCTCCTTTGATCTAGCTCTCTGCTATGGCCTGGGAAAGCAGTAGAAGATGGCCCAAATCCTTGGGCCCCTGCACCTGCGTGGGAGACCAGAAGCTTTTGGCTCCTGGCTTCAGATCAGCACAGCTCCAACCGTTGTGGCCATCTGGAGAACGAACCAGTGGATAGAAGATCTCTCTCTCTCTCTCCCTCTGTGTGTGTGTGTGTGTGTGTGTGTGTGTGTGTGTGTGTGTGTCTCCTTCTCTCTGTGTGTAACTCTGGCTTTCAAATAAATAAATAAATCTTTTAAAAAAAAGTTCAAAAAAATTAAACAGATTATAATTCCAATAGTACCTGCTGTCCCAAACATAATTTCATTGCTTGATAAAATTAACAAATGCCCTAATAACTACTTAGTTATTGATTAGGCATTTCTTTTTCTTGATGCCTATCAGTAAATTACACCAGAAGCTATTTCTTTCAACTGTAAGGTCAGTCCTGTACTTAGTGTACTGTGTCAGGGGTGATTTATTAACTCTGCAGCTCTGTATCGTAATTCAGGCCACACAAACTGGATTGCTTTTCCTGATCACAAGACATCACACTGCTCTTTCACATTGATGATAATATGCTCATTGAACCTAATAAAGCAGGAAGCACCAACTATTTAAGACTTGTTGGTAATATTTTACATATTAGAAGGTGGGAAATAAATCTGACAGAAATTCAGGAGCCCTATCCCTCAGTAAAATGATTGTGTTCCAGTTGTGTGAAGTCAAGTTAAGATACACCTTCTCGCTTTTTTTTTTAAAGATCAAAGCTGTTTCCGAATATTTACTAATATATCGATATACATACATTTTAAGTACCTTGTTGCATCTTAAAGATTATTTATTGGGGATTCCAAGATGGCTGAATAGGGAACAGATATACTTCTTTATTTGAAGGAAAAATGCATAAAAACGTGAAGGAAGTGCATTACCAGAGGAGAGCAGGAGAGAAATCTGAGTGGAAATTCTGCAGAAGGAAGAGAGGCTCCATGAATCAGCATGGATGTTGTGGATGTGCAGAAACTAGCACGGACACAGCACACGATCCCCACAGTACAGAGCCATAGGATATGCCAGCGTTGGAGAGCATGGTGAGAGCAGACTGTGACGTTGGTGATATGCCAGAGGGAGAGCCTTGCGGACCACATCGTCTTTGAGTACGACCTGGAACCCTAACAGGGGCCAGGGTACCCACCTAACCTAGTGGAAAAAAAGCATATTTCACTCTCCTCATCTTCCCACAAGGGCACCTGGCAGCAGAAGCTACCATTTTGACATGAGTAGTGGCTGTGGCAGCCCTTGTGCACATGTGTGATCCAAAGGATTTTAACAGAGGGAAAAATCTGCACTCCTCATTGACTTTGAGTCTGGACTGGAGAGTATACAGGGGCCAGAGCACCCACATAAGACTGTGAGGTGCCCCCAGCCTCTCAACATATCAAATGCTCCAGGGCTCAAACACTCAAACTACCAAAGTGGAGCAAACACAGGCAGCTGGCTCTGGTAACAACTCTGCTCTCTCTGAAGATGGGACAGC
This sequence comes from Sylvilagus floridanus, assembly GCA_949820135.1. NCBI lineage: Eukaryota > Metazoa > Chordata > Mammalia > Lagomorpha > Leporidae > Sylvilagus > Sylvilagus floridanus. Next base: position 106,082,042 of record OX463238.1, on the reverse strand, counting down.
TAGTGAGGCTGAGCAGATCTCTGCACCCTGTGACTATGGGATCCTCCTGTGCTGAGACTGTAGAAAATCTGTAACTGCACAATAGGGCACAGGATGTAACTAGGTCTACATGTAGTTACTGTGTCTGGCACCAGAGGCTCAGAACTCCATAATTGCCTGGGGTAAATCATTGCAGTGGGATCCATGCCCACACTGATGACCATACAGATCCTTTGTGTGCTTCATGAGACAGTGCATGTGAATATTGCACCCACTGTTGGCTAATCCTGGGCATTGACCACCTTGGAAGATAGGAGTGTGTGATTATACCAACAGAGGTGATCATACTCTCCCCACTGCTGATAATAAAGGAGATCTATCATGCCCAACTTGGATGTCACCTTGGATAATTGCCCCAGCATAGAGCACTGACCAGAGCTCCCTTTCCACACCCAGCACAAGTCTCTGGGTATTCACTAAAAGAGCAGACACTCTACTAAGCCACAGAGACATATTTCAAAGTTAGAAGACATCAAAGGATAAAACCAACATGTATTTCCACAAATGTCTAAAATAAACATATAAATTCAAGAAACAAGAATAAGGAAGACAACACGACTCCTCCAAAGTAACAAAACAATACTTCAATACTAGAATGTGAAGATATTGATGAAATGCCTGAAGTGGAACTCAAAAGATTAATCATAGAATTGCTCAGAAATGGAGAAGAAAATCCACAAATTAAAGAAATCTATATATGACATGAATGAAAGTTTTCCTATGAAATTGAGATTTTGAAGAGAAATCAAATGAAATATTAGAAATGAAGAATTAAATATGGCAAGTAATACAGTGAAAAGCATTAACAATAGACTTGATGACGCAGAAGAAAGAAGACCCAACCTAGAAGTCAAATCTCAGTCAGACCAAAAATAATGTTATACCAAAAAAGAGATGAATAGATTAGACAAATTAAAACAATAATCGAGATTTATGAGATACTATTAAATGATCCAATATACATATCCTAGGAGTTCCTGAAAGTGTGGAAAGAGATAACGTATTTGGAGACCTAGTCAATGAAATAATTTCAGAAAACTTCCCTACTTTGGAGAAAGAAAGGGACACGCAAAAACAAGAGACACATAGAACTACTAACAGACATGACCAGAAAAATCTTCACCATGACCCATTCCAGTAAAACTTTCAATAGTAAAATATAAAGAAAAGAACCTAAAATGTGCATGAGAGAAAAAGCATATTACCTTCAAAGGATCCCCAGTTAGATTCATGTCAGATTTCTCATAAGAAATTTTACAAGCCAGGAGAATGGAGAGACATAGTCCAAGTCTTAAGAGAAAAAAAAACTGTCAACCCAGCATGCTGTACCCTGAAAAGTTCTCATTTATGATTGAAGGTTAATAACAAATAGAAATGGAAAGAATTTGTCACCACTCATCCCGCCTAACAAAAGATGCTTAAGGATGTGCTACACACTGAAACACAGGTAGTCATCATCATGAAAGAATATGAGGCAGAAAATTTCCTAGTAAAAGTACAAAGGAAACCCAAGCAAACAATAGGGATATTTATGGAAAAATGGTAGTACCAAGTCTTTACTTATCAATAACCTTAAATGTAAATGGCCTAAGTCCTCCAATTGAAAGATAGAACTTACTGAATGGATTAAACAAGACCCAAATATTTGCTGCCTACAAAAAACACACCTCATCAACAAAGACATGCACAGACTGAAAATGAAAGGATGGAAAAAGTGATTTCATGCTAATAGAATTTAAAAATCAGGCCGGCGCTGTGGCTCAACAGGCTAATCCTCCGCCTTACGGTGCCGGAACACTGGGATCTAGTTCCAGTCGGGGTGCCGGATTCTGTCCCAGTTGCCCCTCTTCCAGGCCAGCCCTCTGCTGTGGCCCAGGTGTGCAGTGGAGGATGGCCCAAGTGCTTGGGCCCTGCACCCCATGGGAGACCAGGAGAAGCACCTAGCACCTGGCTCCTGCCATCGGATGAGTGCGGTGCGCCGGCCGCACCGCGCCATCCGTGGCAGCCATTGGAGGGTGAACCAATGGCAAAAGGAAGACCTTTCTCTCTGTGTCTCTCTCTCACTGTCCACTCTGCCTGTCAAAAAAAAAAAAAGAGAAAAAAAAAAGAATTTAAAAATGAGCTGATGTAGTCATCCTAATACCAGACAAAATAGACTCTGACACAAAAAATGTTAAAAGAGACAAGGGTATTATATAATGATTAAAGGATCAATTCAGTATGCAGACATAATTATAATAAATGTATATATACTCAATGCCAGAGATCTTACTGCTTAAAATAAATGTTAATTGATCTAAAGGGAGACATAGTATCCACTGCAATATTAATGGGATTTCGACAGCCCACCTTCATCAATGGACAGATGAACTAGACAGAATATAAACAAACAACAGAATTATTCTACACTATGAATCAAATGAACCAATTGATATCCACAGAACTTTTAATCCCATGGCTGCATTATACACATTCTTTTCATCAATGCATGGAACTTTCTCTAGGATAAATTATATGATAGGGCATAAAATGAGTCTCAGCATATTAAAAAAATTTAAATCATATCGTGCATCTTGTCTGAAGGCAATAGAATAAAGCCAGAAATGGACAACTCAAGAATTTCTAGCACATTTATAATCATATGGAGACTGAATAACATGCTCCTGAATGAGCATTGGATCACAGAAGAAAACAAAAGAGATATCAAAAAATTCTCTACCACTTGCATTTAATGAGAGTGCTCTCTTATTCAAAATTGGCAGGTTTTTGTGTCACATGGTAATTAGAATAGCATCACCCAAATATGAATGTGTTTTCTACAAACTCTTGGGGATTGGTAAGTGTTGGACTTCTCTTTTGGTTTAGTGAGGAATCAAATACAACAACCTGCCTTAGATATACCTTAGGAAGTATATATTTGGGCCAGTGTTGTGGCGTAACAGACTAAGTCACTGCCTATAATGCTTGCCTACCATATGGGCTCAGTTTGGGTCCTTGTTGCTCCACTTCTGATCCAGCTCCCTGCTAACGTGCCAGGAAAAGCAACAGATGATGGCTCCTGCACCCAGATGGGAGACCTAGATGAAATTCCTGGACCTGGTTTTGGCCTGACCAGCCCTGATCACTACAGCCATGTAAGGAATGAACAAGCAGAAGGAATCTCTCTCTCTCTCGCTCTCGCTCTCTCTCTAGCTCTCACTCTCGCTCTCTTGCTTTCTCTCTCTCTCTCTCTCTCTCTCTCTCTCTCTCTCTCTCTCATGATATATTTGCACTTTCAACCCCAAACCACTTATAACAAAGGCTCAATTAGTAGAAGGGCCGAGTAATTATATGTGACCCCACACTCCATCAAACTGGCCTGCCAAGTAGAGGGAGATTGAAGTGTGATAACATGGCATTTACAACAATTCTAGTTCTTTTTTCTCATTCTATAAATAAAATCTGTTTTTGTAGCTAACCTTTGTTTACTTGGGATTGCTTGTCACATTCACTTCACATCAAGTTTAACTTATTTTGGGGAGAGAGTTTATGATTCTGTAAATATCAGGAAGGGTCCAGGGAAATTCAAGGATTCTGTGCCATATTCAGGTACCATCTAAAAGGCAAATGTGGTCAAATCTCACAGAATGGATTTCCTTCATCTTTTTGTCAAATTTAAAATCCAGTCAACCATGATGACTCTCCCTCTAAGATATTCTTGACCTCGTAAGATTATGTCTTACTTAATTTTAGAACATTGGGGGGGGGGGGGTGGCTATAGATACTGCATTTTTCTCTAATGTAAATATTTATTCTAGATCTACTTAGTGATACATTGTAAACTAGCAGAGAAAATTTGTAAATATGTATTTATTAAGTATAAGCTGGGGAAAAGAGAAAAAATAAATATTAATGTAGATATAATTGTCCAAAATATGATGGCGTAAAGAAATCCCTGAATATACATGTGGCTCTTCCATCTAGTGGACTTTGGACTTCTCTTACCTGTGGGAACACAAACTCAAGTGTCAATATATTCATAAACATTTAAAGTAGAAACTGGCCAGCGCTGCGGCTCAATAGGCTAATCCTCCACCTTGCGGCACCGGCACACTGGGTTCTAGTCCTGGTTGCTCCTCTTCCAGGCCAGCTCTCTGCTGTGGCCCGGGAGTGCAGTGGATGATGGCCCAAGTGCTTGGGCCCTGCACCCCATGGGAGACCAGGAGAAGCACCTGGCTCTTGCCATTGGATCAGCACAGTGCGCCGGTTGCAGTGCACCGTCCGCGGCAGCCATTGGAGGGTGAACCAACGGCAAAAAGGAAGACCTTTCTCTGTCTCTCTCTCTCACTGTCCACTCTGCCTGTCAAATAAAAAATTAAAAAAAAAAAAAACGTGAGTTTTTTCATTCTCTATAGGAAGTGAAACAATACACTTTAACATAATCATGTTGGCCAGTGCCACGGCTCAATAGGCTAATCCCCGCCTGTGGCACCAGCACCCAGGGTTCTAGTCCCAGTCGGGGTGCCGGATTCTGTCCCGGTTGCCCCCTCTTCCAGGCCAGCTCTCTGCTGTGGCCTGGGAGTGCAGTGGAGGATGGCCCAAGTGCTTGGGCCCTGCACCCGCATGGGAGACCAGGAGAAGCACCTGGCTCTTGCCATTGGATCAGCACAGTGCACCGGTTGCAGTGCACCAGCCGCGGCAGCTGTTGGAGGGTGAACCAACGGCAAAAAGGAAGACCTTTTTCTCTGTCTCTCTCTCTCACTGTCCACTCTACCTTTCAAAAAAAAAAAAGATAATCATGTTGAAGATAATCCTATTATTGTATTTAATTTTTAAATTTCTACAAAGATCACCAGATGACATGTTAAGTATTTATTTAGGCCAGTGCTGCGGCTCACTAGGCTAATCCTCCACCTGTGGCGCTGGCACCTTGAGTTCTAGTTCCGGTTGGAGCACCGGATTCTGTCCCAGTTGCTCCTCTTCCTGGCCAGCTCTCTGCTGTAACCAGGGAGTGCAGTGGAGGATGGCCCAAGTGCTTGGGCCCTGCACCCACATAGGAGACCAGGGGAAGCACCTGGATCCTGGCTTCAGATCGGCTCAGCGCCGGCCGTAGCGGCCATTTGGTGGGTGAACCAAAGGAAGGAAGGCCTTTCTCTCTGTCTCCGTCTCTGTCTCTGTCTCTGTCTCTCTCTCTCTCACACTGTCTAACTCTGTCTGTCAAAAAAAAAAGAATTTATTTAACTTCATTATATCTTTAAGGGTTCTTAAAAAAATTCATGGAAAGTTGAATTAAAAGGAAAGTTTATTTTAGTGAAAAATACTTTAAATTCCACACATAGTTTATTTTACATAATACACATTTTCAAGGAAATTCTTAAGGATGCCTTTTATTAACCAATCATTTTTTTTTAATAACGCTTTTATTTAAAGAATATAAATTTCCAAAATACAGCTTATGGATTACAATGGCTTCCCCCCAATAACTTCCCTCCCACCCGCAACCCTCCCCTTTCCAACTCCTCCCCTTCCGTTCACATCAAGATTCATTTTCAATTCTCTTTATATACAGAAGGTCAGTTTAGTATATATTAAGTACAGGTTTCAACAATTTGCCCTCACATAGCAACACAAAGTGAAAAATACTGTTGGAGTACCAGTTATAGTATTAATTCACAACTTATAGCACGTTAAGGACAGAGATCCTACATGACATATATATTTTAAATTGATTAATTTTCTATGCAATTTCCAATTTAACACCAAGTTTTTTTAATCATTTGCAATTATCTTTATATACAGAAGATCGATTCAATATATACAATGCAAAGATTTCATCAGTTTGCACCCACACAGAAACACAAAGTGTAAAAATACTGTTTCAGTACTAGTAATAGCATTATTTCACATTGGATAACACATTAAGGACAGATCCCTCATGAAACGTAAGTACACAGTGACTCCTGAGGTTGATTTAACAATTTGACACTCTTGTTTATGGCATCAGTAATCTCCCTAGGCTCTAGTCATGAGTTGCCGAGGCTATGGAAGCCTTTAGGGTTCGCCGACTTCGATCTTATTCCGACAGGGTAATAGTCAAAGTGGAAGTTCCCTCCTCCCTTCAGAGAAAGGTACCTCCTTCTTTGATGGCCCCGTTCTTTCCACTGGGATCTCACTCGCAGAGATCTTTCATTTAGGTCTTCTTTTTTTTTTGTTTTTCAGAGTGTCTTAGCTTTCCATGCCTAAAATATTCTCATGGGCTCTTGAGCCAGATTCGAATGCCTTAAGGGCTGATTCTGAGGCCAGAGTGCTATTTAGGACATCTGCCATTCTATGAGTCTGCTGTGTATCCTGCTTCCCATGTTGGATCATTCTCTCCCTTTTTGATTCTATCAGTTAGTATTAGCAGACACTAGTCTTGTTTGTGTGATCCCTTTGACTCTTAGACCTATCAATGTGATCAATTGTGAGCTGAAATTGATCACTTGGACTAGTGAGATGGCTTTGGTACATGCCACCTTGATGGGATTGTATTGGAATCCCCTGGCACGATTCTAACTCCATCATTTGGGGCAGGTCCGATTGAGAAGGTCCCAAATTGTACATCTCCTCCCTCTCTTATTCCCACTCTTATATTTAACAGGGATCACTTTTCAGTTAAATTTAAACGCCTAAGAATAATTGTGAACTCTGTAATTAACCAATCATTTTTAACATTGTGTTTTGAAATGTTGAAAGAGAATGGTTTAATTCACAAAGCATAATGGTTTTTAATTGTATGATTTTGTTGCAAAAGACAGGAGTTCATTCTTTTTCTGGCTGGATAATATTCCATCATACATATATACCACATTTTCTTTATCCAGTCATCATTTGAGGCTCATCTGGGTTGATTTCATATCTTAGTAATAGTAAATTGACCTGCTATAATCATTTGGATAACAGATAACTCTTTCATATGCCAATTTGATTTCCTATGAATAAATTTCCAGGAGTGGGGTGGCTGGGTCATATGGTAGATCAGTTTTTAGATTTTTGATTAGTCTACCAACTTTCTTCCATAATGATTGTACTAGTTTACATTCCCACAAAGAGTGCATTAGATTACCTTTTTCTAGACATCTTAGTCAGCATTTGTTATATTTTGATTTTTGGGTGATAGCCATTCTTACTGGGACAAGGAGATATCTCATTGTGTTGTTTATTTTTATTTGCCTGATGGCTAGTGATCCTGAGTATTTTACATGTGCCTTTTGGATGTTTGCATTTCATCCTTTGAAAAAAAGGCCTGTTTATTTCCTCTGCCCATTTCTTATCTGATTGATTTTCTGTTGTTGCTGAGTTTCTTGAACTTCTTTTATATTTTAGATATTAATCCTCTATCAGACAAAGAGTTTCATGCAATTTTCTCCCATTCTTCCTGTTGCCTCTTCACTTTGTTCAGTGTTTCCTTTCCTGTGCAGATGTTTCCCATCTTGATGGAATCCCATTTGTCTATTTTGCCTTTATATCATGTGCTTCTGGGGTCTTACTCAAGAAGTTTTTGTCTATGCTGTAAATCGGTGTGTTTCCCCTATGTTTTCCTCTAGTGATTCAATGGTTTTAGATTTTCTTAGAAGCTAGAAGTTTATAAACCATAATGTAAACATCTTATGAATAGAAAAGAAATCAGGTTTGCAACTTCCTTGATTATTCTTTCATATACAGTTTGCAATGTCCAGGGATATGGATAGGATCTTAAGAGTATTTAATTAGGAGGTCATGATTACGAAAGTAGGTTTGTAATCAGACTGAAATAAAGTCTTAATTCTGTGATTTTATACACCAGATCTTGCAAATTCACTGTGCTATTATCATCCCTCTGGTTTACATTAGGAAATCCAAATTTAGTAGAGTTAAGCAGCTTCTTCAAGGTCACAGAGTAACAAAAACACAGGGATAAATAACAGAGTCTATTATAACTCATAATATATTTGATATGAATAACATCAGAAAGTACATAGGAGCATTTAAATAGGAATTTTCTTTTTAGTTCACTATTTTCCTTTTAATAAACACTAATTTAATATAATTTATATTCTCATATCTACTGTTAGCTTTAACTATTGTATCATAAGAATTCCTCTAAGTTTCCTAGCAGAGATTTATTATTTCAGACTCAGGATGCCATATTCCTGGATTAAAGAGAGAAAACTGAATGACACTTGGTAGTGGGAGAAGAAATGATAAATTATTATTTAATGGGTATGGAGCTTAAATTTTTACAAGTTGAAAATAGTTCTAGAGATGGATTGGTGATACCTGAACACCACCATGAATATATTTAGCATCATTGAATAAAATATAAACTGTTAATTGGAGCAGACAGTTGCCATGATTGTTAAGATTCCCACACTCTACAGTGTAGTACTGGCATTTTATTGCCTGTTCTGGCTCTTGACTAGAGATTTCTGCCAATAAAGCCTATTTGAGGTAGTGATTTTGCCTCGAGACCTGGAACCTCATGTAGGAGACTTGCATTGTGTCTTTGGTGCCTAGCTTCAGCTTCGCAAAACACTAGCTGTTACAGGTATTCGGGGAGTGAACCAGCATATGGGAATTTTTTGGCCTGTTTCTATCTCTCCATTTATCTTCATCTTAAATAAATAAATACTTAAACATTTAAAAATAAATAAAAATGTTTAAGTCAATAAGCTTCAAGTTTTTTGAATTGTATCATGGTAAACATTTTGAAACAAAAATCTACTCATAGGGAGGGTAGGAGTGACAACTTTTATTATAAGTTTTTATATATCTTTGGCTATGCATACTTAGTGGAATTCTTGGTGAATATGTTGCTTTGAGGTTATTACAACTGTTATTCTCTCAAATACTATGATATATTTTTCCTAATCTAGGCAATTTTTTGTGTAATCTATTGAGTCTTACATATAACATTTATTTCAGAAAAATATTTAGTAGAAAGCTAGGGACGGTAATACTTACAGTCCTAAATAACAAATAAACAAAGTAGAGATAAATGAGTCAATATGACAAACTGAGTAAAGACATGAGATTTGCAGTACACTGAGTGTGCAGTAGGAACTGTCAAGATCATATTAACTAATAGCAAAAACACAGTGAATGTCAGGGGAAGATATTAAAAATAAATTTTTAAAGTAGGATCAGGTAAAATAAAGTTATTGTACTTTGTCATTAGAGAATCATATCTACCTACTACTACAACGTTTCATCCAGTCCTTCATATTAAGTTGTTTTATTCAAGGACCACTAACATTATCTTCCGTGGCACTGAGGAATTACAAACTCACATAAGGGACAGCTTAATTTTCCTATGAACCTAGACTTTGACTTTCATCAGAGGCAAGAATTTAGTGGCTTAGTAAGAAACATACAAGGACAATATAAGGTAAGTGTCACTGAAAAAGGAGTAGCTTAAAAATGAAGAGAGGGCTGCAATGAAAGTGAATTGCCTTGGTATGTGCCTATGAATTTGCGTGGAAAAAACTGCAGATACATTGTTCTCCCTATCCTCATAGGCACAAACCAAACCAAGTTAACAGAGATTTTTGCTGGACATAGTATAATTAAATAAACCAGCATTTTGACTGTCATGATAATAAGACATTGAAACTTCAAGTCTTTGAGATGAGGAAACACACACACAGGTGTATTCATCAGAGCTGAGTCACCTAAAAGTTACAGAGTGACAGATTGTGTCTTCTGATAAACCAGGTTTCTACAGACTGTTGTTCTGTTCCTGCAAATCAACAGCAAATAGACAGTTGCCCAAGAATGTAATCCATCTCATACTTGCACATGCCACACTCATGAACCCATCTGTCCTATTGTTCTACCTTGCCAATTAATTTATTGTGCTTATGTGCATGGCATTCGATTTTGGGCACCAAAATAAGTTTATCTTTTATTGAATTTCCATGAAATTTTTGAAGAACCCTCATTCAGATACCATTTTCACAATAAATAAAAGCCACTATAAACTGAAAGTAAAAGGATGGAAAAAGATATACCATGCCAGCAGAAATGAAAAAAGAACTGGTGTAGCCATCTTAATATCGAACTACATAAACTTTAACACAAAAACTGTTAAAAGAGACAAAGAGGGACACTATATAATGATTAAGGGATCAATACCACAGGAAGATATAACGATTATCAATGTATATGCGCCTAATTACAGGAGACCAGTTTTTTAAAAAAAATTGTTAAGAAACTTAAAGGGAGACTTAGAACCCAATACAATAGTACTGGGGGACTTCATTACTCCACTCACAGATATTCACAGATCGACAGGACAGAAGATCAACAAGGAGGCAGTAGATTTAAACAACACTATTGCCCAAAGAGATCTAACAGATATCTACAGAACTTTTCATCCTACACATAAAGCATTTACATTCTCAGCAGTACATGGAACCTACTCTATGCTTGACCACATACTAGGCCATAAAGCAAGTCTCAGCAAATTCAAAAGAATTAGAATCATACGATGCAGCTTCTCAGACCATAAAGGAATAAAGTTGGAAATTAGCAACTCAGGAATCCCTAGAGCATATGCAAACGCATGGAGATTGAACAACATGCTCCTGAATGAACAATGGGTCAACAGAAGAAATTAAAAGAGAAATCAAAAATTTTCCGGAAGTAAATGAGCATAACAGCACAACATACCAAAACTTACGGGATACAGCAAAAGCAGTGTTAAGAGGGAAGGCTATAGCAATAGGTGCCTACATCAAGAAATTGGAAAGGCACCCAACAAATAAGTGTTCAATTCATCTCAAGCATCTAGAAAATTTGCAGCAAACCACTCCCAAATCTAGGAGAAGAGAAATAATCAAAATCAGAGAAGAAATCAACAGGATTGAATCCAAAAAAAAGTTACAGAAAATCAGCCAAACGAGGAGCTGGTTTTTTGAAAAAATAAACAAAATTGACACCCCACTGGCCCAAATAAATAAAAAAGAAGAGAAAAGAACCAAATCAATAAAATCAGAGATGAAAAAGGAAATGTAACAACAGACACCACAGAAATCAAAAGAATCATCAGAAATTATTACAAGGACTTGTATGCAAGCAAACAGGGAAATCTATCAGAAATGGATACATTCCTGGAAACTTGCAACCTACCTAAACTGAACCAGGAAGACATAGGAAACCTAAACTGACCCATGACTGAGTCAGAAATTGAATCAGTAATAAAGGCCCTCCCAACAAAGAAAAGCCCAGGACCAGATGGATTCACTGCTGAATTCTACCAGACATTTAAAGAAGAACTAACTCCAATTTTTCTCAAACTATTCAGAATAATCAAAAAGAGGGAATTCTCCCAGATTCTTTCTATGAAGCCAACATCACCTTAATTCCTAAGCCGGAAAAAGATGCAGCATTGAAAGAGAATTACAGACCAATATCCCTGATGAACATAGATGCAAAAATCCTCAATAAAATTCTGGCCAATAGACTGCAACAACACATCAGAAAGATCATCCACCCAGAACAGATGGGATTTATCCCTGGTATGCAGGGATGGTTCATATTTGCAAAACAATCAACGTGATACACATAATTAACAGACTGCAGAAGAAAAACGATATGATTATCTCACTAGATGCAGAGAAAGCATTCGATAAAATACAACACCCTATCATGAGGAAAACCCTAAGCAAACTGGATATAAAAGGCACATTCCTCAATACAATCAAAGCAATTTATGAAAAACCCATGGCCAATATCCTATTGAATGGGGAAAAGTTGGAAGCATTTCCACTGAGATCTGGTACCAGACAGGGATGCCCACTCTCACCACTGCTATTCAATATAGTTCTGGAAGTTTTAGCCAGAGCCATTAGGCAAGAAAAACAAATTAATGGGATAGAAATTGTGAAGAAAGAAGTCATAGTATACCTCTTTGCAGATGATATAATTATTTATTTAGGGGACCCAAAGAACTCTACTAAGAGACTATTGGAACTCATAGAAGAGTTTGGCTTAGTAACAGGATACAAAATCAAGCACAAAAATTAACAGCCTTTGTATTCACAGGCAATGCCATGGCTGAGAAAGAACTGCTAAGATCAATCCCATTCACAATAGCTACAAAAACAATCAAATACCTTGGAATAAACTTAACAAAGGACGTTAAAGATCTCTACGATGAAAATTTTATAAAACCTTAAAGAAAGAAATAGAAGAGGATACCAAAAAATGGAGAAATCTTCCATGCTCATGGATTGGAAGAATCAATATGATCAAAATGTCCATTTTCCCAAAAGCAATATATACATTCAACGCAATACCAATCAAATACGAAAGGCATTCTTCTCAGATCTGGAAAAAATGATGCTGAATTTCATACGGAGACAAAGGAGACCTCGAATAGCTAAAGCAATCTTGCACAACAAAAACAAAGCCGGAGGCATCACAATACCAGATTTCAGGACATACTACAGGGCAGTAGTTATCAAAACAGCATGGTACTGGTACAGAAACAGATGGATAGACCAATGGAACAGAACAGAAACACCAGAAATCAACCCAAATATCTAAAGCCAACTTATATTTGATCAAAGCTCCAAAACCAATTCCTGGAGTAAGGACAGTCTATTCAATAAATGGTGCTGGGAAAACTGGATTTCCACGTGCAGAATCATGAAGAAAGATCCCTACCTTTCACCTTACACAAAAATTCATTCAACATGGATTAAAGACTTAAATCTATGACCTAACACCATCAAATTATTAGAGAGCATTGGTGAAACCCTGCAAGATATAGGTACTGGCAAAGACTTCTTGGAAAAGATCCTAGAAGCAAAGACAGTCAAAGCCAAAATTAACTACTGAGAAGTTAACTATTGAGAAGTTTCTGTACTTCAAAAGAAACAGTCAGGAAAGTGAATAGGAAACTGACAGAATGGGAAAAAATATTTGCAAACTATGCAACAGATAAAGGGTTGAAAACCAGAATCTACAAAGAAATTAAAAACCTCACAACACCAAAACAAACAACCCACTTAAGAAGAAATCCAAATGGGCAACAGACACATGAAAAAATGTTCAAGATCACTAGCAATCAGGGAAATGCAAATCAAAACCACAATGAGGTTTCACCTCACCCCGGTTAGAATGGCTCACATTCAGAAATCCACCAATAATAGCTGCTGGAGAGGATGTGGAGAAAAAGGGAAACTAACCCACTATTGGTGGGAATGCAAACTGGTGAAGCCACTATGGAAGTCAGTCTGGAGATTCCTCAGAAACCTGAATATAACCCTACCATTCAACCCAGCCATCACAATCCTCGGAATTTACCCAACGGAAATTAATTTGGCAAACAAAAAGTCATCTGCACATTAATGTTTATTGCAGCTCAATTCACAATAGCTAAGACCTGGAGCCAACCCAAATGCCCATCAACAGTAGACTGGATAAAGAAATGATGGGACATGTACTCTATCGAATTCTATACAGCAGTCAAAAAGAATGAAATCCAGTCATTTGCAACAAGATGGAGTAATGTGGAAAACATCATGCTGAGTGAATTAAGCCAGTCCCAAAGGGACAAATATCATATGTTCTCCCTGCTTGGACGACAACTAACTGAACACCAAAGGGGAAACCGGTTGAAGTGAAATGGACACTATGAGAAACAGTGACTTGATCAGCTCTTGTGCTGACTGTTGTTGTACAATGTAATACTTTATCCATTTTAGTATTTTTTATTATAGTACTAGTGGTTGAACTCTGTAATCAACACACAATTATTCTTAGGTGTTTAAATTTTAACTGAAAAGTGATCCCTGTTAAATATAAGAGTGGGAATAAGAGAGGGAGGAGATGTACAATTTGGGACCTTCTCAATCGGACCTGCCCCAAATGATGGAGTTAGAATCGTGCCAGGGGATTCCAATACAATCCCATCAAGGTGGCATGTACCAATGCCATCTCACTAGTCCAAGTGATCAATTTCAGTTCACAATTGATCACACTGAAGGGTCTAAGAGTCAAAGGGATCATACAAACAAGACTAGTGTCTGCTAATACTAACTGATAGAATCAAAAAGGGAGAGAATGATTCAACATGGGAAGCAGGATACACAGCAGACTCATAGAATGGCAGATGTCCTAAATAGCACTCTGGCCTCAGAATCAGCCCTTAAGGCATTTGGATCTGGCTCAAGAGCACATGAGAATATTTTAGGCATGGAAAGCTAAGACACTCTGAAAAAAAAAAAAAAAAAGAAGACCTAAATGAAAGATCTCTGCGAGTGAGATCCCAGTGGAAAGAACAGGGCCATCAAAGAAAGAGGTACCTTTCTCTGAAGGGAGGAGAGAACTTCCACTTTGACTATTACCCTGTCAGAATAAGATCGACGTCGGTGTACCCTAAAGGCTTCCATAGCCGTGGCAACTCATAACTAGAGCCTAGGGAGATTACTGACACCATAAATAAGAGTGTCAAATTGTTAAATCAACATCAGGAGTCACTGTGTACTTACGTTTCATGAGGGATCTGACCTTAATGTGTTATCCAATGTGAAGTAATGCTATAACTGGCACTGAAACAGTATTTTTACACTTTGTGTTTCTGGGTGGGTGCAAACTGATGAAATCTTTACATAGTATAGACTGAATCTATCTTCTGTCTATAAAGATAATTGCAAATGATTAAAAAATCTTGGTGTTAAATTGGAAATTGCATAGATAATTAATCAATTTTTTTAAAAAAATCATGTAGGATCTCTGTCCTTAATGTGCTGTACATTGTGAATTAATACTATAACTAGTACTCCAACAGTATTTTCACTTTGTGTCTCTATGTGAGGGCAAACTGTTGAAATCTTTACGTAATATGTACTAAACTGATCTTCTGTGTATAAAGAGAATTGAAAATGAATCTTGATGTGAATGGAAGGGGAGAAGGAGCGGGAAAGGGGAAGGTAGCGGGTGGGAGGGAAGTTATGGGGGGGGGAGCCATTGTAATCCATAAGCTGTACTTTGGAAATTTATATTATTAATTTTATAAAAAAAGAAAAAAATAAATAAAAGAAAAAAAATTGAAAACTTCTGTCAAAAAAAAAGCCACTATAAAAATAAAATTTAAATATTAGGTGTTTTCTCTCTACCACCTATAAGTAGTGAACATTCTTATTGTTTATGACTTGTTTTTAATGGATAAATGGGTGATTTGATTTAAGTTTACTACAATTTCATGAACAGAAATAAAATTCTAGTATCTAACTTAACAGAGTTTTAATAATTCTCGATTTCCAAAGCATGATATACTAAGAATTTTCCATAATGTCTCTCTTCTTCAATATTATTGGCATTGTCAATATAACGACCTCTGTTGAACAACATCATACAGGCATAACCTAACTTGATTTTGAATCAATGACACTAGAAACATCTAAATCTTATTTATCTAGAAATTCAGAGGTCTCAAATAATTTTGAGTAAAAGTTGAAGAAATTGCATATCCCCATTTAGCTTAAAATTCTATAAAACCAAATAAGCACTTATGAGTTTTATTCCACAAATATAAAGTATAATTATGAATTCCCAAACACTCTTATAGATATAAAAATAATCTATAGCTTTCTTTGCTCTTCCTCAACAAATCAGGACAGAGATCGGAAAGGCAAATGATCCTAACACTCCTATATTTAATTTTCCTCTATTCCTGCTTCTCTTACCTCAGATTGCTAGTAGCAATTACTGGCACAAATAAAACTATTAAAATTATATTCCTTCCAAAACAATTTGAGAAAAATGCTGCAGAACTGTACTGCAATCTATCAAATTTATCCACTTCCTCCATCTTCTTAGTCTCCAAATATCTTAACAATTATAATTTAATAAATACATCATCACACCAACAAAGAACCTCGTATGATAGGCGACATATAACTCAGACTTCTTGCTTCTGAAATGATATTTGATGCTCTAAATAAGCTTTGAAGGGAAGAAACCATATATAAAACAGTAATGATTTTAAAATCTTATTATTGTTCACTCTAAGCTACAATACCATAATTGTTCTGATAGAAGGTTATCCACCTGATCACAGAAAGTCTGGCCTTGTGAAATGTTTGGTTTCTGTGTGTATTTCTGCTCTGCCAGTTGTTTTCATCACCTGCCATGTGCCACGTCCTGCAGCTCCAGTGGCACATTTCACCTTATATTCTGTGCCACGCAGTGCATATTCTGCTTGAAAGGATGGAAGATTAATTTTGATAGATAATTGATTTTATTCTAAATAGCATTCTATTGTTGTACTGACAGCACCATATGTTCTCATTAGTCAAAATTCCCAACAGCCAACAGTGTAGATACATTAAATTTTGAAAAGCAATGTTAGAAGGATTTTTAGCAACATGACAAACTCAGGTGATGCACACGGTGCCCTCATGCCATAACAGCAGAAAGAAATGCAAGATAAATTACAGCAAGTGAAGGAAACACCTAATTCAACAGAAACGGATAGGCTTAAGTACCAAACTAAGAGTCAAAGAACAACAACATGAGCCAGAACTTTAAGCTAAAGATGCCATTGTGTCTCTTATGAAGCATTCATTCCAGATAGGTTTTGAGTTCAAGAATATAGATTTCTAGTGCTTCTTTAAGATTTATTCATTTATTTATTTGAAAGGCAGAGTGACAGAAAGACAGAAGCACAGAGAGAGAGAGAGACAGAGAATGAGAGAGATAGAGGGGTCTTCCATCCACTGGTTCACTCTCCAGATGGCCACAACAGTCAGAGCTTTGCTGATTGGAAGCCAGGGGTCAGGAGCTTCTTCTGGCTCTCCCATGTGAATGCAGGGGCTCAAGGACTTGGGCCATCTTCTTTTGCTTTTCCAGGCCATAGCATAGAGCTGGCTCAGAAGTGAAGCAGCCAGGACTAGAACTGGCACCCATATGGGATGCTGGCACTGCAGATGGCAACTTTACCCACTACGACACGGCACTGGCCCCTCCAAGGCTTCTTGTGAGACACAAACCTGCTACTGAAACCATATAAAGTACACAGTCAAAAACCAAGCAAAGGAGTGTTCTACTTCTGGGTCAGAGAACTGTCTTTCAGTGAGTACAGATGATACTTCCTTAAAGTGAAGTTTAACCACATGGAGCTCCAGTCTCCTGGCTTCTGCTTGGCCCAGTCCCAGTGTCTGAGGCCATTTGGGGAGTGAACCAACAGGTGAATGATCACTCTGCATGTGTCTCTGTCTTTGCCTTTCAAATAAAATGAAAGTAACTGACTAAATAAATATTAAAAAAAAGAAAATTTAAGAGGGAGCAACATAGATAGGTATTAAAATATGCTTTGAAGTGAACAAGTTAAGGAATAAACCGAGATTCACAGCAGTACACAATTAACAGATATTTAAACTCATGTATTCAGAACCCCACTGTGTATATTCCATAAGGATAAGTTCATAGCAAATATACGAATCAAATCTATTGAAGTCAGTGCTTATGATGAGGAAGATATACAAGTTTAGATCTGGAAATAGGATAAAATAAGATCATAAAAATGGTGGCAAAACAAGTGAGGGCTGTGCATGAACCAATTATGAGGCTGTGCTATGATGTAGTGCAACAAATAACTGTAAACTAGTACCCATTAAATAAAACAATAAAACAAAATACAGATTTTCTAATAATTTATGGGATAAGAATGAATAGGATAGCAATTATTAAACATATATGTTTGATTAAATAACTGTATGTCTGCTCAGGCTACTGAAATAAAATGTTTCAGCAAATGTTATTGCACTTGAATGTGATTGGATTGATCTATTGACCATGACATTGTCATTCTGAGTTTCAGTATTGATGACAGCAAATGTTCCGTGATTATTTTTCTTAAATGACAATCTGGTCTGAGTATTAAAAGTGTATTTTGGATATTTCCTTTCAACTTCTTTATCAATGAACGATGTTCTCTTTCTGGACTTTCCTATCTGGCTTACATCTTTGGAGACAGACCAGAACACATGGAGTTCTCCAAAATTTCAAGACTCAGGGTGTGTCCTCACATATCCAGAAGTCACCACCTAGGATGCCTACCTCCCACCCTGGGATCAAGTCCTGCCTACACTTGTGGTCCAGTTCTCAACTAATGCACCCACTGGGAGGCAACAGTTGATTGCCCAGGTACTTAGTTCCCTGCTGCCGCCTGAGAGAACTGGTTCAATTTCCTGGCTCCTAGCTTCAGTGGTTGTTAGGATGTTTCAGGGAGTGAACCAGCAGATGGAAGACACCACGCTCTCTCTCTCTCTCTGGCCTCCAATCTCTCAAATTCTCATATGAATATTTAACTTAAGAAAGGAAGTCTTTATTTAAAAAAACGAGGGGTTGTACATAAAAAACTTCAACTGGCAATTGATTGAAATATTTTCCAAAAATTTAGCAATTTTTATTTACTTTGCATTACTTTTTAAACACTGTACTTGAATAATCATGGAACTTCAGGTACATCAGTAAAATGAATCCAAATTATCTTTTCATATTTTGTGCAATACAATTGACTGAATCTAAAATAAAGAATTGTAAGGAAGATTTCTGTCCCAAGAGATAATTGTGGAATATAGTGAAGGAATTACAGAAGATATTACAAGCAAAGCCATTGTACTTCAGAGGCAGACAAAATGTCTCTCAGCATACATCTGTAATTTTCCTTTTTTTAAAATATTTATTTATTTGAAAGTCAGAGAGAGAGAGAGAGAGGTACAGGTCTTCCATCTGCTGGTTCACTCCCCAGATGGCCACATGGCCACAACAGCTGGAGCTGGGCTAATCCAAAGCCAGGAGCCAGGAGCTTCTTCCAGGTCTCCCAAGTGGGTTCAGGGGCCCAAACACTTGGACCATCTTCCTTTGCTTTCCCAGGTGCAACAGCAGGGATCTGGGTCTGCAGGGAAGTAGCTCATATGGAAAGCTGGTGCTGCAGGCAGAAGCCCCCCTTCTACGCCAAAGCGCTGACCCCCAAGCACTGCTTTTCAGCCTCACTCTTCTGGGATGGGATCTTTATAATGCTGGGACTTTTTGTGGGTTTTCTCCTGTTTCTCTGTATTCATATTTTAATATTCTCCTTTTGGCCCTCTTCATATCTGCAATGGTAATTATAGCCACTTCTACAACTTAATTTATTTTATTAACTGTGTGGCACTTTGTAATCACATGCATACACTGCAAAATGCAGAGAGTGAGTGACAGGAGAGAGAGACAGAGAGAGAGAGAGAGAAAGAGAGAGAGAGAGAGAGGAGATGGAGGGAAAATGAGAACAGATGTACTTTCCTTTCCAAACTGTCAACTGAATATATTTATTGCATATATTTATTGCATATATCAAAAACTCATCATATTCAAAACTAGTCCCCTCATGTTCTAGAATCCTGCTCCTCTCCTAACAGTTTCTGAATTTGGTCATTGCAACAATACCTGTCCTGATAAGCAGTCAACTCATTTTCTCTAACCCTACCATGATCATCTGCTTTGAGTTCACCACCACCCTCTGCCTTTCCCATCACAGTCTTTGTTGCCTCCCTTCAGTTTTTACATGCCTACTATAAATGTCCACCAATAAAAGGAGTGGCTCCTCTGTCATGAAAAGGCAGTTATGTCATTGCTTTCAAGTTTCTTTTGCAATAATGTCCAAACTCTTCACTCTAGTATTCAGGGTCCTGCTTGATCACTTCACTTACATTTCCATACTGACCTCTTGTCACATCACCCCTCCACTGCCATTCCTAATTGTCCTCATCCTTTTTTTTTTAAGATTTATTTTATTTATTTGAAAGACAGAGTTACAAAGAGAGGTAGAGACAGAGAGAGGTCTTCCATCCGCTAGTTCATTCCCCAGATGGCTGCATTGGCCAGAGCTGCGCCAATCCAAAGCCAGGATCCAGGAGCTTCTTCCATGTTTCCCATGCGGATGCAGGGGCCCAGTCACTTGGGCCATCTTCTATTGCTTTCCCAGGCCATAGCAGAGAGCTGGATCAGAAGGGGAGCATCCGAGACTAAAAATGGCACCCATGTGGGATGCCAGCACTTCAGGCCAGGGCTTTAACCCGCTGCACCACAGCGCCGGCCCCTGTCCTCATCTTTTAATTTCTTGAACTTAGTTTCTTTTTATTATGTGTTTGAGAGCAGAGAATGAGAGACAAGAGTGTTTCAGAGGGAGAGGAGAGGGAGAACCCATCCACTTGTTCATGCCTCAAATGCTCATAATATTCATGGCTAAAATCAGGAACAAATTATTCAGTCTGGATCTCCCATGTGTGTGGCCGGGATGATGTTTATGTTATCACCACTACTCTCATGGTCCATGTTAGCAGGAAACTGGAATTGGGAGTGGCATCAGGGGAACAATCCCAGGTACTCAAATGTAGGATGTGAGAGTCTTATCCTTGGTTTAAAAACAAGGCCAATCATGTACCTTCAACTTAATTTTGTGATGGTTCTTGGCCTCCATGACTGTACATGCTGATCACTTTCCTTAGAATAAGCTTCCATAGCCTTGGCAGCTCATTACAAGAGCCTCAGGTGATTACTGACATCATAAATAAAAATGTCAGTTGTTAAATCAACAACAGGAGTCACGATGCACTAGCTCTCCATGTTGGACTTCTGTCCTTAATGAGTTGTACTATGAGAATTAACCGTAAAACTAGTCTTCAAACAGTACTTTATACTTTGTATGTCTGTGTGGATGAAATTGTTTAAATCTACTTAGTATAGAGCTGATCTTCTGTATATAAAGATAATTAAAAGTGAACCTTAGTGAAGAATGAGATGGGAGAGGCAGTGGGAGATGGGACGGTTTGGGGTTGGGGAAGAACCATTATAATGGGGGGAAGAACCATTATAATCCAAAAGTTATATCCATGAAATTTATATCTATTAAATAAAAGATTTCTATAAAATAAAAAAAGAATATGTTCTGGTTTCTGTTCTTGTCCTCCATAGTTATTTGGCATCCTTCTAGCACAGACTAGTGGTCATTTACTTTAAGGTGCAGTGCTTACAACTGCCAGGCTACAGTGGGTCCTACTGTGCTCACCCACACTAACCTGCAGATAGCACTTCTGTTTTTGAATTGTCTATCTTCTTGACTGAGCTTTAATTTCCATAAGATGGGATATTTCTATCCTGCTCAAAATTAAACATCTGTTTCAGAGCAAATGTTTAAGTTAGTAGTTGACTCCTGAATCCCACATTAGAGTATATAGAATTGATTCCCTACTCTAATTCTAGAATCCAGCTTCCTGCTACTGTGCACCCTGGTAGGCAGCAAATGATGTTTAAACAATTGGACTCCTGCACCTATGCTGGAGACCTGAATTTGAATTCCTGGCTCCTAGGTTTGGTGTAGCCCAATGCTGGCTATTGCAAGCATTTTGGAAGTGAACCGGTAGAATAGATTCTCTCTCTCTCTCTTCTCTCTCTCTCTATTATATATATATATATATATATATATATATATATATATATATAATTTTGTGTAGCATTTGCTTTTACCAAGGAAATATAATGCCATTTTCATATTATAGTAAGCATTTTTGTTTTTTGAATTTTATAAAAATAATTAATTTCAATGATTACATCATTTCAGATGTCTTAGAAAAATATTTCATTGTGAAAACAAACAAAATACTTATAAAATATATTAAAAGATATCCTATGCTAATACTCTACACAGTTGTCTCGTGGTTCATAATTTGAAATAATGCTGTAAGACTTTGAAATCTACACAATTCATTTTTCTTAACTGTTAGTATTTTACTATAATTCAATTTCACTGACTGGTTATTGTTCATCATAAACAGTTATAGCATATCATGTGTTTTTTTCCCTTCTCACACATTTACAGGCCTCAAGTACATTGCCTGACAAAGGGTTTGTATGTAAAACAAATTTCAAAAGAAGTCTCAAAGAATGCATGTATAATAATAATAAATATAGTTATAGACACAGTGAATTATATTGCTGATACTTTTTAAAGAACACAAGAATAAATTCCTCATTTTAAACACTGAAAAATCCAAGCATAAGGAGATTAACGTAAACAACTAGTAATGGTAGATGCAGGCATTGAATTCTGATATTTTCTGTTCTTCAAGTAAAATGTACTTCCTAGGTCAAAAATGTTTTAAAATAAATCTCTATAAAGAAACTGGTTACCAATGGCTACTTTTCTGTAATGAATTTACTCATAGGCAATATGGTCTGTTACCACCAAGTATCCATTTGTAATATCATACATTATTTGTTTAACAGCTCTTATTTGAATCCTCCTGAGATTTTCTGAGTCCCCTTGAGGGGACAAGGGGGCAAGGTGGGGAGAGGAGGGTACTTGTTTATTTAACTGGTTTTCATTCAACAACTCCACAAGGTGGCAGTGTAGTATTATTACAAATAATACCCCTCATGCATATAAAAAGAAAGCAAAAACTTTTTTCAGGCATATTGGGGAACTATTTTGCTTCCTTTTCCTTTTGAGATATCTTAAGGTTAAACAAATTCTGAGTGAATATTAGACTTCATAAACTGTACAAACAAGACAAAGCGAGTTTGTTTTAGATACTTGATTGATATAGGCTGCCCAAGTTTCATTAAATATCATTTCAATATTTTGAAGAAAAAGTTAACTTTACTGAATTAGAAAAGAAACAAACATCATGTATCAGTGTATATTATCATTGCTTGCTATTTTACAAAAGGATACCATGTTGGAAGTGATGATCGATCATAATCTATACCTGTCTTAATGAAATTTGTGCTCTGTAGGTAAATTTACAATACAGATTTGTTCATATACTTGCTAAAAAATATAAACATCTATCATTCCATTCATTAAAAAATGTTGCTTCCCACTCAAACTATATTGTTCTTAAAAATTTCTGGTCATAATGCTCCAGAGATCTGGCTGTGTTATTTCCCCAGGATGGTGGTCAGAAAATGGCAGACACATGGACTTGATCAAGGCCAGTCACAGCCTTTCATTCTTCTCTGGAATGTGGTAGAGGAGAGCTTGGAGGAACAGGAATTTCTCTGTAGCTGGAAAGTAAATGGAAGGAATGGTAAGGAGTGGAGAGACATTCTGGCATTAAGCTGTATTTGTAGTCACTATAGTCTCTGCAGTTTTGAGGATTCCCACTTTTCTTTTATTAATTCTGAGAAAATGGCATTTTCTCCTTCAGGTAGTTTATTTTTGTTTCTGTATCTCACAACAAAAATTATTCTGACTGGAACAGCCATCTTCCATGATAACGTTTTATTAACAGAAAACATTTGTAGATGATACACTTTGTTGGATCATTTGTGGAAATGCAGATAGATAAGTGCAAATATCAAAAAATTAAATACTGGTAGATAAATCACAAGGAATAGGACATAACCAAACTATATAATGAAATGTTTGTAGTCGAGTTAGCAGAGTGTGAAGAAGTTACACTCCCAGTGAGTATGCTACAAAATAGGCAAATACATTGATTTAGGAGGACTTTTAATTTTGTAAAGGGTTGTGTTTTGTTTAATTCAGTTTTCAACTCAGCATCCATCGTTCACAATACCCAAATTCTCACCATGCACCCCAAAAGATGTGAACAGGAAAAGAAGTTCAGTGAGTAAAGGCAAGATATCAAAAGGATTGGATGTTTGTAGGTGGTGACTATTGTCACATTCTCTTTAAGAATAGAGTTGGAGAGAATAGTCAAGCCTTTATCACTCGGAGCAAAATGCATTTTAAGACTCCCTGCAAAGCCTAAGAAATGGCTTTGCAGAAGTAAACAAATTATAAAAATATGAGGATTTAATTCAAAAAATTGGGCTACTGTAACTTAATTTTTATGACTGAGGCCTTTTTTGGGTAAGCCATATCCATTATCATTTTTCAGTTTTGCTTTCCTTCATTGCATTCTAATTTCTCTGTTGTAACTTATCTGTGAGGGTCATTGTGCAACAATCTGATTACATTTGAAGATTATTTGAGTGACATTCAATTAAACAGGGATTTTTTTAAGTTAACCAAAAAGCCAAGGAAAACACGATTGAGATTATGATGATGTTGGGAAATAAGGAAACTATATAGTGTTACATGTAAATAGTGATATTAGGGGCTGGCACTGTGGCATAGTGGGTAAAGTTGCCAACCAGGAACTTGGTATCCCTTACAGGTGGCATTTCATGTCACAGCTGTTCCATTTTCAATCCAGATCACTGATAATGACTTAGGAAGAGCAGCAGTGTTTGGGTCCCTGCCATCGACATGGGAGACCCAGATGGAGCACAGGACAGGAGCCAGGCCATTGTGGCCATCTGGGGAGTGAACCAGTGAATAGATTTCTCTCTCTCTCTCTCTCTCTCTCTCTCTCTAACTCTGACTTGCAAAATAAATCTTTTACAATAAATAAATAAATAAAATAATAGTAAAGTATGTAGTTGGCTTAAAGCAAATTGTATTAAAGAAAATGGCAAAAGCAATTAAATGAAACTGTTGGACAATGGAGAGCACAGAATGGTACTGCTATGCTTTGAATTAGAGAGTTGGTGCTATTGATAAGAAACAAACCAAAAAATCAATAACTGTGCTATGGTTATTGATTTTTCAAGAGAAACTTTGGTTCACAGAAATAATGTCAGAGAAAAGGACAAAAACTTAATCAAAAGGCAGCATTGTACTACTGTTCAATTCTCTATTATCTGTGCTTACTGCCAATTAAGGGAAAGCAATGAGATAAAAATTCCATCAAATTATGGAAGATTAATTTTGCCACCTGTGTGAAAGATAAATATATTTAGGCCATAATGATGGGCATTCATAATGAGATCAAAAACAATTCTTGAACTTTTCCCCCCAAATTATTCTCCCTTTTTCATTAAACAAACTTACTGAATCAGAAATCCCCATTGATTTCTGCCTGATATATTTCCTACATAATGAATCTCAATTGTAATTATTCAGAAAACTTTAGTTCTGGATTAGTGGGCCATTTTTACGTTAAATTCAGGCCAGTAACACTGAGTTTCCCATTCTCTAAATTCCTCTTAAAGAGTGTAGGAATGAGGCACTGTTCCCTCTTTTCACAACATATACTTTGTTAATGTTTGATTTGGAAAAGCTTAAACCAACCAAGTCAAGCATTTGTTTTGTTTTCCTTTTGTAATAATTAAATAAATATAGCATTGTTTTTCTGGAATTACAATATAGTAACCAGCTTTTACTTTCAGGAAAAAAAAAAGAAAATAGAAAAGAGTCACATAAAGGCGACACTGATATTCAGGTCACCGTGCTTGAAGAAGAAAAGTATGGAGAAAATTACCTACTGGTTGTAATGGCCAAATGCACGTTTAACAGTGGTGGTGGGGTGGCAGAATGACAGCACAAACATATTTCTGAGTCATGGGGGGTGGGAATGGAGATGATAGAAAAGAGGCTGTTACTCAGGTAACCACCAACACAAGTATCTTCTTCCAGCCCCGTCAGGAAAGGGGCTGAGAAGTCTTTTCAAAGTATCCACAGACAGCACTGAAGTGAAATTTTCACTTGAAGAATATTTCAGCAGATCTCTATAAATAGAAATTTAATTTTAATATTCTTGGTGTTTATATAGATTATGTAGTAAGCTTACAAAACTGAATTAAGTATGATAAGCAAAGGAAAAACATAGTAAAGGCAATTTTAAGTAACAAGTATACAACAGCCCAAAACCAGAAAAATTGTATTTGTTAACATACTTCATCATGAAATAAGAAACATTATAGCATGAAAGTTGAGGAATGAAATTGTTTTAAAAAAATAAATGAACTAGTCACCTGCTAACTTCTATACATTCTCCTAATTAAACACCACAGTGGTCACATGAGCATTCAATAACTATAAACTGATACTCTCGTAAGGGATTTTCTAACATAATACCATGATATGACATATTGCACATCAAATAATTTATTTCTCAGAAAGTATATGGTATTAATTCTTTCTTTACACTATATTTTTTCAAGAAACTATGTTATTGTAAGCCTATATTTAAAATTTCATAAACATGTAATTAAAAAAAAGCATCTGAAGCCAGGAAACCCAATCAACACAGACAGTTGTTTAAATTAGAAGTTAAATTTCGTACATACGTAAGGTATTTTAGTTAAAGCTGGATTTAGTTTACTATTCATTAAAATAAACTTTATTAAAAAGAACTTTTAAGAAATTGCCTATGGAATGGCTTTAAGATAATGCTTTATTTTAAATGACTGAAGTAAAAATTCTTCCATATTGGAGTCCATAAGACTCTTATTAAAATGGTGACTATAATCTTTCTTTATATGCCTATAATTACTTAGCTAGACTTCATTATGATTTCAGAGAACTTGATATTTGCATCTTTATTTCAACAAATTAAATACATTTTGTGAATTTTTGTACAACTAATTCTTAACCACCTTAGCATGGATATTTTATTCCACTCATTCTGCAAGTATAACACTGGGCAACTGCGTGATTAAAGTGGCACAGATCAGGAGACAATGAAGTTGGTACTAGTAAGGTTTATTTTATATATTTGTATCAGGGAATCACACACACACACAAATAAGAATGGTGAAATTATATTTCTTAAACTCTCCCATCCTCAATTAGAAAACTAACACATTTATGTATTCAGATAAACATTCATGCAAGTTTCCTCAAATGAACTTTTAAAAATAACATTGTACAATTTGGGACATTCTCAATCGGACCTGCCCTAAATGATGGAGTTAGAATTGAGCCAGGGGATTCCAATACAATCCCATTAAGGTGGCATGTACTAAGGCCATCTCACTAGTCCAAGTGATCAATTTCAGTTCACAGTTGATCACACTGACAGGTCTAAGAGTCAAAGGGATCACACAAACAAGACTAGTGTCTGCTAATACTAACTGATAGAATCAAAAAGGGAGAGAATGATCCAACATGGGAAGCAGGATACACAGCAGACTCATAGAATGTCAGATGTCCTAAATAGCACTCTGGCCTCAGAATCAGCCCTTAAGGCATTCGGATCTGGCTCAAGAGCCCATGAGAATAGTTTAGGCATGGAAAGCTAAGACACTCTGAAAAACAAAAAAAAGAAGACCTAAATGAAAGATCTCTGCGAGTGAGATCCCAGTGGAAAGAACGGGGCCATCAAAGAAGGAGGTACCTTTCTCTGAAGGGAGGAGAGAACTTCCACTTTGACTATGACCCTGTCGGAATAAGATCGAAGTCGGCGAACCCTAAAGGCTTCCATAGCCTCGGCAACTCATGACTAGAGCCTAGGGAGATTACTGACGCCATAAACAAGAGTGTCAAATTGTTAAATCAACATCAGGAGTCACTGTGTACTTACGTCTCATGAGGGATCTGTCCTTAATGTGTTATCCAATGTGAAATAATGCTATTACTAGTACTGAAACAGTATTTTTACACTTTGTGTTTCTGTGTGGGTGCAAACTGATGAAATCTTTACATAGTATAGACTGAATCGATCTTCTGTATATAAAGATAATTGGAAATGATTAAAAAATCTTGGTGTTATATTGGAAATTGTATAGATAATTAATCAATTCTTTAAAAAAAATCATGTAGGATCTCTGTCCTTAATGTGCTGTACATTGTGAATTAATACTATAACTAGTACTCCAACAGTATTTTTACTTTGTGTCTCTATGTGAGGGAAAACTGTTGAAATCTTTATGTAATATATACTAAACTGATCTTCTGTGTATAAAGAGAATTGAAAATGAATCTTGACGTGAATGGAAGGGGAGAGGGAGCGGGAAAGGGGAAGGTAGCGGGAGGGAGGGAATTTCTGTGGGGGGGGAAACCATTGTAATCCATAAGCTGTACTTTGGAAATTTATATTCTTTAAATAAAAGCTATAAAAAAAAGAAAAAAAAATAACATTTTTGATATCTCAACAATTTAATGTACACACATCTGTTGAAACCACATTTGACAAATCATAGCACTCTCAATCAAGCTATAAACAGATATACTAGCCAATAACCATTTTCATATGCATATTTTAAAAAACACATAGACTCTTGCTTTTGCCCTGTGACTTATGTGACAGCCATGGACACCAAGGACTGCCCACTGTTCTGTTGCCATGACTGCCAAGTTCCAGGATGCAGGTTCTGAGCAGTCTTTCTCAGTAAGCAGAAGAGAGCATCCAGATCTCAGAGACACGTCTGCCCAGATGACCATGGCACAGAATCTCTCCTACAGAGCTGCAGCCAGGTCCTTTTGAGGAAATGATGATGGATGTTTTGTGGTCATGCTCAGATGGCCCAGGAAATGACTGGAAGAAAGTTGATAGTCCAAGATCCAAGGGTCTGGTGTGTTTTTCTTTAAACGATTTAACTGTGTCCTAGTTCTAGAAATTTGTTATCAAAACAATTTAGGCTAAGCAGTATAGTCATATACTTATTCCAGGGCACAACAGGCCACAAATCTAATTACAGAATGGGTTCTAAGAAGATGGAAATTAAATTAAGAAAAACTGTTTTGCATAGCCGTGATTTATAGCCTACTTTACTCCACAAACTAGTGAGAAGTATAAAATTCAGGACTTTCAGAATATGTCTTTAATAGTAAAACAGGAAAGAATTTAATAGGAGAAAAGAAGCAAAAAGACTTTTCGAATCAAAGACAGAAGTTATAATCATTTATTACTTTGAACATTGTTTCTCATTCTGGTAATAGTCTCATCATCTTTCAAGTACACCAGACTATTTTGGTTTCTTCTCTATAGTGGAGAATAATCTTAACTTCTCATACACACAAATTATTTTTATATTGGTGATACATTTTCCCCACCATGTCTTTATTTCCAAGCCTTGATTATTTAAACCCTCTGTGCCCCTAACCACATGAAATAAGTCTTTGGTACTTGAAATGGAATAGAATGTTTTCTTATATCTATCGCCTCAATTCAATTGGGTTATTTTATCATAACACTACATGCTAAGCTATAACTATATTAAATACATAAATCAAAAAATGATTAAATTGCAGCATTCTAAGCTTAAGCATGTTAGAGAAATGTTGGAGTTAATAGTCTTACACATTTTTCACTGAAGGGATTTTAAAATAAAAATTCTTACAAAATGTTGGCTCAGTAAGTGATTTCAAAATAAGGTAATTAAATTTATTTGGAAAATATTTTTGTTACTCTAATAAAAGTCAAATATAAATCCATTCCCCTACTCTCCCTCTCTCATTTCCTTTTGCCCCTCCAGGTCCAGTATCCTGATATCTTAATGCCCTGTAAAGTATTCATAGATCAATTGTCCCCATACTACTTCTTAAATAGATATATCCTTACAGTTATGGTCAGTTGTTTTTTTCAGTTTATTTATTCATATTTTTTCATTCAATAGACAGAGTGACAGAGAGAGACACACCCAGAAAAATCATCCACCAGCTGATTTTCTCCCCAAATACCTACAACAGCTGCGTTCTGAGGCAAATCAAATTCAGACTTGAGGAACTCCACGTAGTTCTCCCACATAGGTGTCAGGGACTCAAGCACTTCAGCCATCATCGACTGCTTCCCAGGCACATTTGCAGGAAGCTGAATCAGAAGGTAGAGGCTGGACGAAAGCCCAGCACTCTGTAACCTGGGGAGTGACATCCCATGGGGAGTGTTAACACATTGCACCACAATGCCCACCCGTAAACATATCTTTGGACAATATCTCTGACAACATACTGAAAACTTTGTAGGCATATCACAGAGAAAAAGCAAAAACTTTTCTTACACTTGTAGAGAATTTAAAAATTACTCTACTACATACACATATGGGAAACCCATGATTTTTTTTAAGTGAATAAAAACAATTTGAGGTTCAATGCTTTAAAGTGAATGTAACTTCTCAAGGAAAAAGTGGCCACACTGAACCAGCAACAGAGAAATGTTTAGATTCATATTATTTTAACTAGAAATATTCTTTGACTTCCAACTTACTGAATTATGTACATATTATATAAAATCACGAAATAAAAGGGAAGCCATCTGTTATTCAATGACTGACCCAAAAAATTAGTTACTGAACAACTACTAAGGATCCAGCATTGTTTTATACTTGAGAAGTGCTATTAATATAAGGGAAAAAAACAGATAAGGCAGCTGTTCTCAGAGCCCAGTTCCTGCCAAACATTTCATCTCTTTTCTATGCACTCTTAACTCACATTATGTGTATATTAATATCCATCTCACAGAGCACCGTAATGGAGGAGGTGTAATTAATAGACAGTACTTTTCCAGCACTATGCACCAGTCATTGTGATAAGCTCTTTACATGTGCTGACTCATTTAATTATGAGTATTTAATAAAAGTAAATATATAAAAATGCATTATAATATCCCAAATCATTTACAAATTTTCCACAAGGAAAACATGTAATCTGGAGAATAATAACTTTATCAGTAGACAGTTTCAGATACACAGTAAAACAAATCATTGTGAGTGGAATTCACGTTAAATGTTGTGTTTTAAGATTTAAGTAAATTAAAGAAATACTGTTATATGCAACATATTTCTGTATAAAGATGTGTACAAGTTGGCAAGTAAACTAGCAACAATTTTTAGACAAAACATTTGAATTAAAATGACTCTTCAAGAAAAATATTTTTGTATTCTGGCTCTTTACAAAATCTTCCCCTTCATCAAGGGCCTCAGCAGAAGATGGCCATGTGCTAAAGTGATGTCCAGTCTAAAATCCATAAAAATAGCTTTTATTATTATTACAATATTCTGTAATGTCAAATATTACAATATTATTTTTCAATAATACTGGGAATGTGATAACAATTATATTGGACTATTATCCATATCTTCCTTGCACCAACTGTGCATCATACCACACACACAAGCCAAAGCTCCAGGTGACAAATTGCCGGATTCAAAGGAAGTAGAAAAAAGAAAGGTCAGTGAGCTCCCAGGGCCAAAACACTGCTGCTCCACTACTTGCTCATCCATGAGCCTGCGTCATAGCCCTATTCCATAGATGCCACTACTTGCTCATCTGTGAGTCTGTGTCATAGCCCTATTCCATAGGCAGTGGGCCTAGAATCTACTTCATGTGCTCATTCCCAGTCCCCAGCATGTAAATAGTTTCTGGGATCTCACTACAGAAATCACAGACCAGCTTAAACCATGAAGGATTCAGAGACAGGAGATTTGAGTCCTTATCAGACCCTTGGGAGCAGTATGAAACGCACCCAATCTATGAAGATGATCATAGCAAATATAGCTTTCCGGTTGCTTTGTGAATGAAGTGAGATAATAAATGCAAAGCACATTTTATCTCACAAATTGCTGTACAGGTATTACAGCTGTCCTTGACACCTGCATGCTCCACATCCCCAAGTTCTGCATCTGCAGAATCTGCTCAGTGCAGATCCTGTTCTGTGGAGTTAGTCCTATGATGCTTTTGTCTGTACCAAACATGTAGACTTGTTTTCTTTTCTGGCTGTTAATCCCTAAACAATATAGTATAACAACCGTTTACATAGACTTTCCATTTCATTAAGTTTTAAATGGAATCTAGAGGTGATTGAAAGTATATAGCAGAAGGTGCATAGATGATACACAAATACTCATATGCATGGATTTCAAACTTTTTTTGCTCTATAATAAACCTTTTTTAAAAATTCCATCTTTCACAAGCTTTTTAAAGTAAGCTGATATTTTATACACGTTCTGATTCCTTTACTCTGGGCTTGTTCTATCGCCCTCTGTTAGTATTGGTATCACATTGCTACTCTATCAAATCACCTCAAATTTAGTGGCTCAAATACAAATTGGTTTTCATACTGTTCTGAAGATCAGAAATCTGAAATAGGTCACACTAATCTGAAAGATGTCTGCAAGGCCATACTCCTTTTTGGAATATCTAAGGACAAATCCCTATTCTTACAGCTTCTAGAACTTGTCTGTATATCTTGGCATTAGTCCTTCATCTTTAATGCCAGGAGTACATAACAAATTTTCCAATCTCTCCTTGATCTGAATACAACATCCCACTTAATCTACCTTTGTGATTATACTGTGTCCACTTGGACAATCCAGAATAATCTTCACTATTTCTTACCAGCTAACATAAGACATTTATAGTTTTGCTGGGTTAAAAATTGGACACTTCTGGTTGCCATCATTCTTTCTACCAATGCAAAACTAATCTTTCAGATCCCTAAACTCTGTAGCAATGTATTCTTCTCTATTAGCAACTTGTTATCTAATCATGAATTGTTTTTATAATGTTATTTTCATCACTATTTGTTTATCAAACAGAAAAAATTAATGCATTAGGTTTCTTATTATTCCTTTCACACTTTCTCACCATGGGTGGAGTCAGGATGGGGTGGAGTCTAATATCCCCAATCCAAGGACATTTCATTTTCTCTCTGAAAATTCAAGAAGCTTGAAATAAAGACATTAACTTTAATCACTCAAAGTATTGTACCTCAGGAAACTCACTTGGTTGTGTGATGCTTCTTAATTCCTGCACAGCCTTTGATGGCTCATCAGGAATTCTTAGCAAACCAGGGCTGATGTAATGGCCATGTGCAGAGAGAATTTATTCTGAAGCTGCAATTGACAGGACGTGGTTGCAAAGTAAGGCAGGTTCTTTGCAAAGTATTCACGCAGCAAGTAGGAAGGGGAAACCAGCTTGCTGCTACCCATTTCTGCTCCTGCTGGCTCTCTTATTAACCAAGTACTTGTGTGGAGTTTGTCCCTAATTTCCGTAGTTGAATTAAAAGGCAAGCCTATGCGCACATGGAGATAGTCCATCTGGAGAGAAACTTGAGTGTGGAACCAAACCTGTGCCAAAGTAAATGTTGCATCTAAATGGTTTTCCTCACATGACTGCCACTGCTGAGGCAGCCCAGCTACATAGGGAGCTAGATTGACGGAGAATGCAAATTATTCTCCTCTGTTTGTTAAGGAGGAATTGAGTGCCCACATGTAGCTGGCTTACCACATTTCCTATTTCACATTCCATGGAAAATCTGTATGTTCATGTATACTAAAAATTCCAGTAATATTTCCAGCTTTTAACAGGCGATTTTTTCAATATTTAAAGATTAAAAGCTCTCAGATATCATGGAATAGATATTAGACTTATTTTAGGTGGCAATTGATAATTTTCATTCCTTTTGTCTGCCACACATGTTTTTTCTCCCTTCATACTAAGAATATTTTGCAATTTGTGAACTTGAACTTCCATTGCTAACATGTAGTTTACTAATCATTTTGTACTTCAAACTATAAGATGCTGAACTCTTGTTCATGTCATTGTATCTTGACATCCATTCAATTTGTGTACCCAATAATGATAAGTAAAGGAAGAATTATACAATTGCTTCATTCTGAGGGCCCATTCTTCAGGGAAATGACTTAATTGTATGCTAGATAAAATGAAAGAACAGATAAGGAAACTTCATTTTACCTATATTAGAATAAGCCACTGCCTTTTTATGATTGTCTCCTGTTTAGCATGTTTTTGCTGTACAAAAATAGAATAGGAAAGTAAGAAGCATAAAAATATCTTCACTTTTCTCAAGCTTGGCAGTCAATATCAGTAGCATTCAGGTCTTCAACATCTCATTTATGTTTGTGGATACGTATGTATTTACCTCTGTTTGTTCCTATTTTGATAAATGCAACTCCTTTGGCCCTGGCATTCTTTAACTGAACCCTGATTAATTACCAAAATGCATTTACATGAAGTCCAGAATAACGATGCTAACACTTAACTACTGTACATTTATTTCAATATTATTCTTGGTTTTTCCTTTTTTTATGGTATCACACATGTGTTCATTTACAAGGAGTCTTCAAAGGTTCATCAAAAGCATGCATTTCTTTTGTTGTGTAGAAGTGAGTGCTGACAGAGAAGTGCCACACACTGATAAATTCTAAAGTCCTTTATTGCCAGTTGGCCGAGAGTGGGCTCATGTGCCAAAGAACTCTTGACCCTGAAGCCCAGAACAACAGAGTTTTTAAAGGCAAAAACCACAAAATCGGGAGGGGAATACATGGATGCTAGGATCAGGGTGGAATATATGGTTACCAGGGGTCAAGGTAACCTAAAACCTATGTGAAACTAATATCAATTACAATCTTGACAATGCCAGTTACAGTCTTAACAATTGCATTTATAATATTGACATTAATCTAGGTATTGGCTTAAATCAAATCAAATGTAGGATATAAGCAGATTACATTTTTTTCATTAACCCAGGTACAGCCTCTGCACTTCCAAGCTTGAGCAATCATGCTAGGGGGTTTCTATGCTTTGCCAGGTGTGATATAGTGGACTGCTATTGTCGAGAGTTTTAGATCATAGCTTCAAGCTAGAGTCTCACAGGGGTGGGGGACTCCTTCCCAGAATGGAGTCTTAGGTACTCCAAAATGGAGTCCCTACTGTCAAGGTGTTACTTCACTTTAATTCCAGTTTTCCATGATTTTTTTTACAGTTTTTTATTTTAATTTTTAATCAGCTTTAAAGAGATTCAGTGTGATTTGTAGACACAATTTTAAAGACATAATGATATTCCCTTCCTCCCTCCCTCTCTGTCCAGCCCACCATCCTTCCTTCTCCCTTTCTTTCTTTTTTGCTTCTTAGTTTTTGAGAAATTTAAATTTAAATTACAGTAAAAAGACTTGTAATTGACTCACTAAGAAGTTTAACAAATAAAAAGAAAGAACATCCTAGTTTATTGGGAATATAGACAACAGCTATAAACAACAAGTGAATGGGCAAATGACCACTTCACCCACTAAAACTATAGAATATTACATTCTTTTTAAAATTTTATTCAAGGTATACAAATTTCATATATTTCATGTATACAGATTTAGGCACATAGTGATATTTCCCACCCTACCCTCCCTCCCACCCATGCTCCCACCCTTCCTCCTCCTTCCTTGCCTATTCCCTCTCTTATTTTTACAATGGTCCACTTTCAGTTTACACTCATAAAATTAACCCTACAGTATGTAAAGAGTTCAATAAATAGTAAGAAAAAAATACCGTTCCTCAATAGTAGAGACAAGGGCTGTAAACAATCATGGAATCTTAACATGTCAATTTCACGTTTTAATGAATATCTTGAAGTATTCTTGTGTAAATAGGAAGAACAGATACATTTTATGGGTTCTATGCTGTTATTCTTATTGTTATTGTGATACCGGTAGTTCAACATTTCATTTCATCTTAAAGTCACTGCTTTATTGTGTAGATTTTCTGTTGTATCTCTGGTGGCAGAGAGGATCCAGTCCTGAGGGGCTAGGTATTTAGAGGAGAATCACAGGACATAAAATTCTGTCCTACAAAATGAAAAGTGGGCCTTCCCCCCAATACTGAGAGAGTGCTTACTTTCCCAGGCATAGTTTTTGTGATATATGTAGGATAATGATACTTAAAAATAATTTAAAATAAGTGAGTGCTGTATTAGATTTTCATTGCCACTGTCACAAATTACCTTCAGTTTTGATGACTTAAAACCACAGAATAGTGTGCTCTTCCTGAACTGGAAAGTAGTCCAAAACTAATGTCATGTAGGCATAACTCCAGCTGTTGCCAAGGCAGGTTCCTGCTGCAAAGTAGGAGGGGTCGATACATTTCCTTATATTTACAGCTCCTCAGGGTTGCCATTGGTCCTTGGTTTGTGAGCCCTTCTTTAATCAATTTGATCTCTGCTTCCTCAATCACATTGCAACATAGCATCTGTAAATCAACAACCCTTCATCTTTTTCATCTTTCTCACACAAAGACACTTGTGATTATGCAAGGCCCATGAGGACAAAGCAGAATAATCTTACCATCTCAACATTTTCTAATATCTAATTGTACTAAATTGCAAAAATTCCTTTTTCTATAAAAGGGAACAGTGATAGCTTCTAGGAATAATGAGGCTCATCATTTTTACCTAATGTAGATACTATTATTTTCCCATCCTGAAGTTATAAGAAAAGGAGGAACCATTTAATGAACTTCTTCAAGGTCTAGTATATAAAAAACATTCACAGATTTAAGATTTGATTTGGGTCTGCTTCCAAACTTACATTCTTACCTAGGACATTCTAATAGAATAATAAGGATATCTCTTCTATATCCCTTGAAATTTCAAATGAAAAGTGAGTAAAGATGAATCAAGGGTGTTTCAGACCTAATATCTTTTTTATTCATAAGATGTTTACATTATGGTTTAAAAACTTCTCACTTCCAAGACTACTTGAAAAACCACCAAATTACTAGAGGAAAACATAGGGGAAATACTGAAGACATTACCATAGATAAAAACCTCCTGGATAAAACCCGAGAAGTCCAAGCCATAAAAGCAAAAAACGAGAAATTGGATTCCAAAATGCTAAGAAGCTTTTGCACAGCAAAGGTAACATTGAACAAAGTGAAGGTGCAACCAACAGAATGGAAGAAAGTATTTGAAACCAATTTATCTGATTAATATCTAAAATATATAAGAAGCTCAAGAAACTCAAAAATAGGGGCTAGCATTGTGGCATAGCAGGTTATGCTATCACCAGATATGCTGGCATCCCATGTGGGCAACATTTTGTGTTCCAGCTCCTCTACTTCCAATCCAGCTCCCTGCTAATGGCCTGGGAAACACAGCAGAAGATGACCATAGTACTTGGGCCCCTGACACCCATGTGGGAAACCTGGATTAAGTTCCAGGTTCCTGACTTTGGCCTGGCAAAACCCCAGGCCTCTGCAGCTATTTGGGTAGAGGACAAGTGGATGGAAGATCTCTCTCTCTCTCTCTCTCTCTCTCCCCTCTCTCCGTAACTCTGCATTTTAAGTAAATGGCTCAACAACACAAAGCAAACAATCCAGTTAAGAAATGGGCAAAGGACATGAGCAGGCATTTTTCAAAGGATGAAATACAAATAGCCAGTAGACACGAAAAAGCGCTCAGGATCACTAGGTATCAGGGGACTGCAAATAAAAACCACAATAAGCTTCACCTCATTCCAGTTAGATGGCTATCATCTAAAAATGAAAAAATAGCAAATACTGATGAGGATATAGAGAAAAAGGTACCCTAATTCTCTATTGGCGGAAATGTAAACCAGCACAATCATCATGGAAAACAGTATGGAGATTCCTCAGAAATCTGAAAATAGAACTACCTTATGACCCAGCCATCTAACTCCTGTGAATTTATCCAAAAGAAATAAAATCAGCATATTAAAGAGTTATATGTATTCCCATTTTATAGCAGCTCAGCTCAAAATAACTAACATACAGAATCAACCCAGATGTCTATCAACTGATAACTGGATAAATAAATTGTGGCCGGCGCCGTGGCTCAACAGGCTAATCCTCCACCTTGTGGCGCCGGCACACCGGGTTCTAGTCCCAGTTGGGGCGCCGGATTCTGTCCCGGTTGCCCCTCTTCCAGGCCAGCCCTCTGCTGTGGCCCGGGAGTGCAGTGGAGGATGGCCCAAGTGCTTGGGCCCTGCACCCCATGGGAGACCAGGAGAAGTATCTGGCACCTGGCTCCTGCCATCGGATGAGCGCGGTGCGCCGGCCGCAGCGCGCCGGCCGCGGCAGCCGTTGGAGGGTGAACCAACGGCAAAGGAAGACCTTTCTCTCTGTCTCTCTCTCACTGTCCACTCTGCCTGTCAAAAAAAAAATAAATAAATAAATAAATTGTGATATATATATACAATATATATGAAATAATATTCAACCATAAAAAAGATTGAAATGCTATCTTTTGGAACAAAATGAATGGAACTAAAGACCATTATGTTTAGTGAAATAAGCCAGTCGACAAAAGATAAATATGTATTTTCTCTGATTTGTAGTAGCTAATATTCAAAATGCAAAAAGATGTAATGTATATGAGTGAAATTGTTTTCATGAGATGAGATTTTATTATTGTTTCTAGCCCTTGTCTATACTCTTATGGAACTCTGGTCTTTCTACTTACTATTTTTTTAACTCTTTATTTAGTGAATGATTAAGCTGTGACAATAAAGTAAATTGAAAGTAAAAAAAAAAGAAAGGAGAAGGGAAGGTGGGTAGGTGGGAAATATGGGCTTAAAATTGTATATATGACACACATGAAACTGGTTCTCTTTATATAAATAAAAGAAGATGAAATGTTAGAACCTGAAAAAAAAGTGATAAGAGTTTACAAGAGGAAATTCTATTTTTGATAGTTACCGTAATTTTATAAAGAATGTCATTTCAACACTTTTCAGGAATAACGTGTATACGCCAGATTGCTTCCCTACTGCTTGATTTTTGACTTCCATAATTTTACCAATAAAACTGACATTAATTAGGCATGTGTGCTCAGTATTGCTTGTTAGGTGGAAAGATGAAAACAATGTCACCACTTACAATGATTGCATGCCATAGTTGGATTAGTAATAACCAATCTAGGAAAAATAGTGCTCCAGCTTTGCATGTAGATTCAACCTTTTTTAAGACTCAGTAATTTTACTTAAGGAACATTAATGTATTCAGAGTAAGTCTCTTGGTACATGTTCTATTTTTATTTGCATATCAATAGATTAATCCCCTTTTCCAGATTAGGTTCCCTAGAGGTAAAACCTGAAATAGGAATTTGTTGCACAAGATCAATGAGGAATGCTCTTAACAAAAGGGGTGTGAGGGTAGAAAAGTTGAGGGAGGAGCAAAATGAAGATATGTCTCAGAGAGACACTAGCCAAGGCCTGGTCTCACAAGGAGCTCCTAAGCATGGATTGCAGTCATCACAGTGGTGGTCACTTGAGTCACCGTGCCTGATGCTTAGAGTAAGCCTTGACTGCTGTCAGTGTTTAAGTTTTAAGAGGGAGTCATAGGCCGGCGCCGCAGCTCACTAGGCTAATCCTCCACCTTGTGGCGCTGGCACACCGGGTTCTAGTCCCCGTCGGGGCGCCAGATTCTGTCCCAGTTGCCCCTCTTCCAGACCAGCTCTCTGCTGTGGCCAGGGAGTGCAGTGGAGGATGGCCCAAGTGCTTGGGCCATGCACCCCATGGGAGACCAGGATAAACACCTGGCTCCTGCCATCGGATCAGCGTGGTGCACCAGCCGCGGCGGCCATTGGAGGGTGAACCAATGACAAAAGGACGACCTTTCTCTCTGTCTCTCTCTCTCTCACTATCCACTCTGCTTGTCAAAAAAAAAAAAAAAAATTAAAAAAAAAGAGGCTCCCATTCTCCGTTCAGCCAACAAACAGTCTGCAGAAAATGAGTTAGCTCTAGGCTCTTAGGGTCTGATGCTCTCAGTAACTTGGCTCTGTACCAACAATGTTTCCTCTTTCCCTAATGCCAGAATTCTCAATATTTACTTAAAGAAGTAGAATGTCTTTGGGTTGCCATTTAATTATGGCATGCCCTATCTTTCCCTCCACCCCCCAACTGCAGAGATCTCTGGTTTCCGCAATGATTTATAGCTACATCCACTATGACTTATAGCTATATCTACATAATTAATTCAGCTTCAATAAAAAAGGGTAAATTAATTAGTTAATCAATTAATGCGATTCAATTTACTGAATTGTTTGGCTTCATTCTGGCAAGCATCCTGCTAATAAATTGTCCCTCTACAATTAGTAAGAAATATATGGCCTTTGCTTTACAAGATTGGAGTAAAAAATACTGGATATAGGAAATGTTAATCATTTTGTGGTTTCATAATACCACGCATTATGTATTAAGTATGTAAATTTAGCTTTTATTTCTGACATTGATCTCGTAAAATTATGCCCTGTGAACAACATATGGTCACTACCCGACTGGCTGCCTTAAAATTATTATTTATGTTTATGATAAGAAGAAATGCTATCTTAAACATACAACTGTTGCATAAGTCCATGCATCTTGGAATAACTTTTACTGGAGTAAGTTTTTGAATAAACAGTCATTTTCCTACAATTTTAGTTCCTCAATGATCCGTGGTCACAAATACAACAGAAATGGCACAACAACCAATTGCTATGCATCTGAGGGAAAACTATGGCAACAATTTCACCATATTTATAATTAGCAGCCTGAAATAGACTTCATCATTCTTTTGTACATAGAAAGCTGTGACATTTCAGACTCCAGGTCACCAAAGGCACAGGCGTTATCTGATACTTTGTTAAGAAGCCCTACACTTACATGTGGGATATAATATTTGGCTGATCAACTGCTCTAAGCCTTTCCAGTGCAGAAATGAGGAATCAAAAAAAGAAAGGCTGTTTCTGGAATCACACAAACACTGCATTGCTAATTTTCCTAGCTTTATCAGTAAGTAGATATGACCAGAAAGTGTAAAAATCCTACAGCTTTGCCATCTGAATATAATTATGTGTACTGCTTTGTAAATATTTATTGACAGTCACACACACCTTGCTCATGCTTTGCTTTCTTCTAGCCCTGAGCAGAATTCCATTTGTCCTTTGCTTCCTTCCTCACTGGAAACACAGACATTTGCCAACTCAGTCCTCCGAGGTCTCAAAAATCCATTATTTCTTTTCTTTTCCCATTCAGAGATCAGATTTTCTAAAAGGATAAGCAAGAGGTAGAAGCACAAGGTCTAAACAAAATCATCATCAGTCACCACTTGATCAGAGAAGCACATAGTATTTCGAATTTAATTCCTCTCGAGTCATTCCTTCTCAACCTTGTACACCGAAAATGGTTTTTCTCCTTAATTCTTCAGGATTATGGTTTTATGTATGAATGAATCCAACACAAATACAGAAAAAAATTATATAAAGAAACTGCATATGGAAATTCACATAAATCAGTTAAGACAATTCAAGGTTGCAATGATTTACTTCACTTTAAAATAACTATTCTCATCCAAATAACAGTATCCATGGGTAATCTGCTATAGTCTGAATGCTTCTGAAATTCCAAGCTCTCTGACTTTCTAGGCCACATCAGGTTTATTTATTTATTTGAATAAAAGAGTTACAGAGGGAGAGAGAGAGATAGAGGGAGAGATAGAGGGAGAGATGGAAAGAGAAAGAGAGGGAGAGAAAGAGAGAGAAAGAGAGAGAGAAACTCCCATCTGCTAGTTCACTCACCAGGTGGTAGCAACAGCTCGATCTGGGCCAATCCAAGACAGGAAATTCTTCCCAGTTTCCCATGTAGGTTCCTGGCAGAGGTCCAAGGACTTTGACCATCTTCTGCTGCTTACCTAGGCCACATTAGCAGGAAGCCGGATCAGATGTGGAGCAACCAGGACTTGAACCAGCACCCAAATGTAATGCAAGCATTTCAGGCAATACTTTTACACTCTATTCCAGAGTGTTGGCCCCAGAAGCATTTATATTTGTAAGACCTAATTTTCAATAACCTGTATGTTAAGTACTGATTATATTTTTCTTTTTCTTTCTTTCTTTCTTTTTTTTTTTTTTTTGACAGGCAGAGTGGATAGTGAGAGAGAGAGAGACAGAGAGAAAGGTCTTCCTTTGCCGTTGGTTCACCCTCCAATGACCACCGTGGCCGGCGCACTGTGTCCAGCGCACTGCGCTGATCCAAAGGCAGGAGCCAGGTGTTTATCCTGGTCTCCCATGGGGTACAATACCCAAACACTTGGGCTATCATCCACTGCACTCCCTGGCCACAGCAGAGAGCTGGTCTGGAAGAGGGGCAACTGGGACAGAATCTGGCGCCCTGACCAGGACTAGAACCTGGTGTGCTGGCGCCGCTAGGCAGAGGATTAGCCTATTGAGCAGTGGCGCCAGCCTGATTATATTTTTCTACCTTCTGTTTTCTGAGTCAAAGGACTACCCTGTTCCCTAGACAAGTTATATGAGCTTGCCCTAACTCAATATCTTTATCCCTAATATGACAATAGCATTATTTGAATTTCAGCATTTTTATGAGGAGAGACAGACACAATACTTGAAAACAGATAAGCTCTGGATTAAAATAAACTGTCCTTTGTCAAAAGTTACTCTGGTTATTATCCAACAACCAGGAAAAAAAAAAACTTAAGGTAATCTTGCATTCATATTGTTTAAGTTTCTTCCAATAATACTACCCTCATGATTTTCTGTAATTTAAAATTATTTATGCACTATATTATATATTTTCAACTGTATTGTCTGTTTTATGCCATAGATAAAGGAAGTTCTAGCTGTCTTCTGTTTATCATCCTGCAGCATTCCTCAAATAAGAGGAATGATTAATGGGATTGTTTATGTCCAAAGAACATTAGTTAGCTCTTGACTACTAATGGGTAGCATCTTTCTTTAAAAGAGTCATTTGCTTATATATAGTTCCCTTTCTTCTAATTCCACATTTTTTAGTGTTCAGAGACAGGGGAAAGTCACATATTTTTACAATGGCACTGTTTTTCAGCTCTTTATATTTATGTGTACTTATGATAGCTATTGGCACATTATTTTTTATGAGTTTGTTTCAGAGCAATTTTGGGCTTACCACAAAATTGAGAGAAAGACACTAAGATACCCCATATACCATTTCCCCCACACATCCATATCCTCCCTGTTGATCCACATCCCACACCAGAGTGGAACATTTCTTACAGTCCATGAACATATACTGACCCATCATAAACACCCAAAATCAACAGCTAACATTAAGGTTTCTTCTTGGTGTTGTACATTCCATGAGTTTGGACAAATGCATAATATATTTCAACAATTTTAGTGCAAAATTGATTCACTGACCTAGAAATGCTCTGCATTCAAACTACTCATCTCACCCCTCTTCCTAAATCTTGGCAACCATTGATCTTTCCAATATCTTCAGAGTTTTGTCTATTCCATCATTTCATATTGTTGGGATCAAACAGTATGCAGCCTGTCCAGATTAACTTCTTTCACTCATTAATATTCATTTAGGTCTTCTCCATATCTTATCAGGGTTGGTAGTGCATATTCACTGAGTGGCCAACAATTTATTTGTACATTTACCTGTTGAATAATATCTTGGTTCCTCCTAAATTTTGAGAATTATGAATAATCCTGCTATAGCCATCTGTGCAGGTATTTTGTATGGACATAGTTTTTAACTCCTCTTCTTACTAAGTAGAAATTGCTGGATAAAGTGGTATGTTCAATTTTGTTAAGAAATCACAAAGCTATCTTCTAAAGTGGTTATTTTATTTTGCATTCAAACTAGAACATAAGTGAGAGTTCCTTTTGATCTGTATTTTTACCATCATTTGGTGTTGTCAGTTTTGTAGATTTCGGGCATCCGAATAGTAGGGTGCTGGTAGCTCATTGTTGTTTTAAGTTATATTTCCCTGATTACATATAATGTTAACATACTTTCAAGTGCTTATTTATATGACATCTTTAAATCTCCATTGCTGAAGTTTTGGGCCAATTTTAAAATTGAGTGGATTATTTTCTTGTTGCTTAGTTTCAAGGGTCTTTTATGTTTTAGATAATAATCCTTCATCAAATATGTCTTTTGGAAATATTTTCTCCTGTTCTAGGATTTGTTTTTTCTTTCTCTTGGGGTGCATTTCTTACAGTATAGAGCCAAACATAGAGCCAAAGTTAATACTTAAGTTTGAAATAAACAGACCATTCTAATAACTTTTGCCAAGCCATATGATCCTGAGAATGTTTAACTAAGTTCTGCTTTGGGCTTATTAGACTTTAGCTCAGTGATGAGTTAATTGCCTTGTGTTAGTCCTGTTTAGCTCCCTTAGAATCAAACACAGAGAGACTGAGATGAAGGAGAGAACACCAAAGGGAGGTAATAGTGAT
The DNA here is from genome assembly GCA_949820135.1 of Sylvilagus floridanus. Lineage (NCBI taxonomy): Eukaryota > Metazoa > Chordata > Mammalia > Lagomorpha > Leporidae > Sylvilagus > Sylvilagus floridanus. The sequence continues at coordinate 106,038,258 of OX463238.1, read as the reverse complement.
TGAATAGGAAGCATTTGGATAAAATATCACCAAAATAAAAGTCTAGACCCACCCTTACTCGTAACAGATGTGCATGGTTGGTATGTCCAGATCTTGTAATGGTTAAGACTTAATGACAGGTGTCAAGGACCAGCTGAGCTATCTAACATGAAAGGATTTTAATGCTAAACTTTGATGCTACTGAATGAATATAATGACTAGTGACGCAAGCTCCAGGCTAGTTTCCAGAAATGAAATCTACAAAACATATTAAGAAGCCAAAATCTCCACGATGTGAAGAATTTGAAGTCCCAGTGAATTTCTATTTAAACTTCTGGGTGTGGACCATGGCATCCCTTGCAGCATCCAGAAATCAGGAAATTAATCCTTAAATATTCAAAGCCCACCCTGCTTTCACACTAATCCTGGCTAGCCAAATGAGTGCCCTGTGTCCTGTCTCTCAATGTCTACATAATTCATCAATGCTGAAGTCTCTATCACTATCGTTGAAAAAAAAAAAAACACATCATAACAAAGGTTTACCCAAAACAAAGATTGCCAGCAATTTTGTTTCCTCTCTTCCTCAATCTGTGGCATGCATAGGACATAAATGAGTTTGCTACTTTCTTCTCACCACTTCAAAACACTGTGATGCCATCCATCCATTTATTGCAATAGCATAATGTGCCTGGGGTGGTGAGATCATCAAAGTTTCACCAGATTAAATAATGGCTTTGAGTGAGATGGATATTGTACCTCTGAGGCAAAATGATGGAAGTATACTGCTTCCATATCAGTCACAAATAGGCAGCCTCTGTAACAAACAAAACAGCACACACGAAAAATATGCATTCATTATTTGCAAAGCCATCTATCAGTCATGATCACCAACGAAAAGATCATGCCTCTTAACAAGCATTGGTGCCACAACCTGATCATATTCCCTATAATTTTATTTCCTTCAGTATGTTATATTTGTCCTGTGTATGACAAATGGGTAATTCACATGAGGATATGATATAGATTAATACTCCATGACTCTGATCTGTGATGGTAATACTGACCTCTGATGGCCCTAGGGAGTTTGCCCTTAGGTTACTCTTTCTATAGTGAGAATAAAGTTCAGAAGCTTTTGTTGGCTCCTCTTACTATAATCAAACCCATTCAGTGAATCAGAAAATTAATTTGAGAATTCTACCCATGCTAAACATATGCATGTGAATTTTACAGCGAAGAATATAGGATATGTTCATGGAATCACTTTCCTCCCTCCATTGGTGACCCAAAATCCATCCACCCCCTGATTTCTATAAGGCCCCCATGAAACTGGTAGGATCCACTGGTATTTTGGACACCTGGAGATTATTGTTCACCTAATTCCATTATCTAGGAACATCTATACAGTCCTGCCTGGGCATTTCCTTTTCCCTACAACAAATGTTCCCTGTTAAATGGCTGCCAAGTTTTAATGGAAAAGCTAAGGGGAAGAATTATGCTGTAAGTTTATTGACAGTCCTTTCTATAGGCATTCAGATACTCTTCCACTCGAGGACTCAGCTCTATGGACTGACTAATGTATTAAAACTTGGGGAAGAGCTGTGACCCTTCAGTGGAGAATTACATCAAGCCTTTGTTCATTAAACCTACTCTTTGTTCCACATCACTCACGTTCAATTTGATATGCTGCAGGCCTATTTTAGTACCAAAGACCTTGATAAATTTACCCCCACTAAAGGTTCATGTAAGCCAAAATACCATGCCACTTATTTGGGTCTGGTGCTACTGCATGAACAGGCATACTTTGCCATGGTATTTAAGCACTACTATTTGTTTACTAAGCACTTTCATTATTGAATTGCTCCTGTGGAAGATGGATGGATATTATTATCTTGTTTTTAAGTTATGTGCAAAAATATATATATTGGAGCAAATCTGATAGTGAGCAATGAGGGCAATGAATGCATTTCAGAATCCAGAAGACACACAAGAGACTGTGGTGATGTATGCTTAACAAAGCAATGGAATGCCCAGAGAACTCTGATAAAATCATTTACATGAAAGTTATACACGTGAATGTCAAAAGTATCCCAATTATAGAGTCAAATGAGAAAATAAAAAGGAAAACTTCAGTAACTAACAAAGAAAATGGGCACCACACTCAGGAGACACATCTTTCAAATTAATGCTGATGTTGCTGGAAAGATGCAAAGGTCTATAGCCTAGTTTATAGCAATTAATTCTCATGCAGTGGTGAACAGGATGTTGGTATTTTTTAATCTGGAGTGATGACAAGTGACTATAGAAAAATGCATGTTTTGCAAGTCAGAAACTTCTGGAAATTAGTCGTGACCTCTAGTGACAGCTGGGAAATTATGCTGTCTACATCAAGAATAGCTATGACCTTCTCCCAGAATGTGTTATATGCTCAAAGACCTTCATCTTCACAAACTTGAAGGCATTTGGTTCAGTGTTCATTGGAACTTGTGTTTTACCTTATCAGCTTTACCTTGACAGACCCTGAGTTATACAACTGTTCAAAAATATCTTGTTATAAAATGAAGGATTTCATATTTCTTGAGAAAATAGGAAGGTATTGAAGGAAATCTAGTAAAGTGTAAAACCATGATCCACATTTTGAATTAAGATGATGGATGTGTTCTGCTGGCATCCTGGATCCTGTTGCTGCCCAAGACACCAGCATTCCATATGAGCCCAGGTTGGAGTCTTAGCTGCTCCACTTGCAATTCGGCTCTCTGCTAATGCACCTGGGGAATCAGCAGAGAATGGCTATAATACCTGGGCCCTTGTCACCCATGCAGAGACCTGAATGGCTCCTGCCTTCTGCCTGGCCCAGCCCTGGTCATTGCAGCTATTTGGGGAGTGAACCAATCAGCGGGAGATTGTGAATTCATTCCCTCTCTCTGTCTCTCACTTTCAAATACATCTTATAAAAAAGAGAGAATGACTTTCAGGACACAGAATGACTGAGAATATGAAATCATTTAAGTTACAAGGGTAATCTGAGAAAGAAATTAAGACTTAAGTTATGTAAACCATATGAAATAAAGGAAGCACAGATCAGAAAAAAAATAACATTGAATAGATTGATGTACTAGAAAGAATGAGAAATTGAAATGAGGGCATTTTGGAAAGAAATCTATGATGATTTCCAGCCTACCAACTTGTAACAAGGACAGTGTTAAAGATTGCCTCTTTGTTTTTTTTTTTTTAATATTTCACAACTCTCATGGGATTTTTTTCCCCATTCATATGCAAGGACATTAAGTTAGTGAGTGGGAAAATTAGAGGGAGATTTCAAATGAGAAGGGATCAAAATTTAGAGAGCAAAATTGTCTTTCCCCAGAAAACTGTCATTCGAAGTAGTTATAAGCCTCTTGTAGGAGTATGGATGAAAAGCCCAGAGGAATCTATATCAGCCTGAGGCCAAGAAAAGAAATGTCAGGGACTCTGGCAGCCCAGTGGGTATAGGGATAGGAAAGGAAGATCCTTTGCACACAGATGGAGGAATGAAGGTTGAGACTCATGTGGTTGTTTTTTCAATAGCTAGTATGTGCAAGGAATAAAAAAGAGATTCAAAGTGGAACTTGGGAAAATACTGCCTTTGTCACAATTTGTTAAATTTTTCTCTCATTTTTCCAAAAAAATGATTACAATAATTGAGAATTATTTAAATTATTTGAAGCATTATTTCTTTACAAATTCTATGAATTCTATTAATTTTTTGCTACACTGTGTTTTGTCTTTAATGATGTATGTGGTGAGTTTCTAGCAACTCTCTAAATACATCTTAGAGGATATGTCTCAGGCCCAGGAATCTCAGGCTTCATGTCTCTTTGGAAGTGTGCTTGTGAGAGGGGCCTCATTAAAAAGATAGAGTGGAAATCATCAAACTCCCTTTCCTCTCTCTCTCTTTCTCTCTCTCTCTTTCTACACACACACACACACACACACACACACACACACACCCTTTCTTTTTGCTCATTTATTTCTCCTCCTCACTATACCCTATCCCAACCATTCCAACACAGGCAAGAATACTCATGAACTTAATACCCAGTCTCTTCTTCAGAATATAGGGATTTCTGAGTGATTTAACTGACTTAATATGCATCATTCTCAAGTTACAGAAAAATTTGATAGATTCCCTACATTTGATAGATCTCTACAATAAATTTATCATGACTTGAGCATGTAATAAGAGGAAAACAGTGATATAGGAGTACAAATTTAGGGGCTAGCACTATGGCATAGCAGGTCAAGTAGCTGTCTGTGGAACCAGAATCCCATCAGTCACCAATTTGAGTCCCTGCTGCTCTACCTTTAATCCAGCTCCCTACTAATGCACCTGGGAAATCAGAAGATGGCCCAAGTGCTTGGGTCCCTGCTCCCACATAGAAGACCTGGAAGAAGCTCTTGGCTCCTGGCTTGCAACTCTGGCCATTATATCCCACTATCTGTCTCTCCCTCTCTAATTCTGCCTTTCAAATGAATTATAAAAAAAAAAAAAAAGAATACAAATTTGACAGGAAGAGGTTGACCAAAGAAATGGTTTTGGCACATTTCAAATTTGTCGAGTTAATTTCAGCTATGTTTTTACTCTTTGGCACTACCGAAAGGGATTAGGATACTTTCTGAGGAATGGGAAGCAAAACATTGATTCAAGTAAGCATTGTTTCAAAAGGCCTCTGAAAATTGGAAACTAGCTTGAATGTTTGGCAGGGTTTTTGGTTGCAATTTGAAGTTTCTTATTTGATTTAATGTACGTTTTGAAAATTATTTGAGGGTACTAATTTAGCATACCTGCTTAGCATTTCTGGAGAAAATCTTCAACCTAAGGGATATTTTGCAATGCAGAAAATCCTCATTTGAATTTCTTTTAAGTTAATTTATTTAAAAACACAGTAACAGAAAAAAATTAGAAAGCATATCTTCCATCAACTGGTTTACTCTTCAAATGCCTGCACAACCAGCATTGGGTCAGGCCCAAGCCAGGAGCTAGGAACCCTGATTCTCCCACCTGGATGGCAGGGATCTTGTACTTAGGCATGCTCTGTTGCCTCCCAGTTGCATTAGCAGGAAGCTTGACCAGATGCATAATCGAGATCCTACCACAGGTGCTCCAATATGGGATGCAGGCATCCTAAGTGATGATTTAACACACTGGACCGCAGTTCCCACCCTATTGAATTTCTTTTTATGTATGATCAAGCATATCTGGCATATCTTGAAGCAGTATTCAGCCTAGATTCCGTTGCAAAACACAAGCCTTGAAAATGATGGAAGGTTCCTAAAAGCTATTTCCTCACAGCTACATTGTGTGAAGAACTCAGCCCGTGAAGTCAGAAGGAGCTGGTTTAACCCTGACTTCATCAATTATTAGTAGAATTTGTTAGGGCAAGTCATTTAACCATGCTGACACTAAGTTTCCTGATCTGTAAATTGGGAATAAAAATCAACAAACAGATATAATAAAGTTTAAACCAGAACAGTCAAATTCTTACTAAATAAGAGGTGCTCAGTAAATTCTAACCACTGTTGTCAACACACTTCCCGCCCTACTATTACTGTATTTTTACAACAGTCTAAAGAGACAGTGTCACAGTGACATGAAGGGAATCTGAATATAGGGAAAAAGAGAAATAAAGATTACAGTATAGAGGTTGAAAGAAAAACACAGGAAAATGTATCAGTAAATGAAAATAGAGAAGTTGGAAAAATGGTCACTTTATTATAAAAAGTTACATTTCTGATTATCTATATTATAAATTTTCCATCAAAGGATGGAAATAGCCATTGGTACTATCAAAGTAATATAATTATACTTTAATTTAATTAGTGTCTATTTTTTTCCCGAAACATGGTCTATTCCTATTTGGTTGGAAAAGAAAACAAATGCACTATTATGTTTATATCTTGATATTTCTAGTCTAACTTGAAACACTGTAGTAGAGACTACTAAAATTAATTTTAAAACAACTCCTCTTTGTTTTGACTTTTGGGTGGGTAAAATTGTTTTTTTAGAAAATATTATGTGAACAAACTCCTCAGTAGGACATTGATAACTCTGGTATTTAGTTCCAAGCACAAAGATAGTTTGAAAGGATTCAGTTTTAAACGTTCTATGGTCTTTTGACATCGTGTGGCATAACCTGTTAAGAAATAGTCACCACATGGCCTCTCAACAAAGGTACATGCTACAATGAAACGATTTCTTACTTTAGAAAGTAAGCCTACAATAAGGCCATTAGCAGAAATCGTCATATTCTGGAAGGAATCCAGCACTTGGGTGAAATTTTGTGTTTTTTTCTATTCCTGTGACTTAATTCTTGGGCTCTTCTATACTTGTCACCATCATATTCCGTTTGCCTTTGCTGCTGTTTACTGTTCAAGGATGCCTCACAGGAAATCCTTAAGCAGTTTATTTATTTATTTATTTTTTTTTTGTGAAAAGGTACTATAAAACATTTATCTTCTGCAACAATATCCTCTTTTCAAAAGCTTCAATTATGTCCCCTTTCCTTTCCTGTGCTGTGTTTCTTGGATACTCTCTATAAGAGCAGTCAAACCTATCATAAAGCCCTTTGCTTATGCCCATCAAAGATACAATCCAGAAGAAACCATCCTTTTTTTGTTCTTCTGCATTGTGTCTTCAACTGAGGCTTTTATTTTTCCGCCTAAAGATCTGCCATCCTTTATCTTTTATATTATTATTTTGTTTCCTTTGCCAATATTTCAAACTTGGTTTCTGAGGCTTTGTGATTGGACTAGATGCAAATAGATAGGATTTTATTTACCCTAGATGGCCAGGGTGGATATTCACCCTTTAGCTATGAGCTCCAGCGATGAATAGCTCAGGAATATTAGCTATTTTTACATTGTTTTTGTCCAGGAAGTTATATTTTGCTTGACACTTGTCATATCTTTGATCCCTGATAACTATCTTATTCCATTAACCTCTCTTTGATTTTTGCCAGCCTCAGAATAACCTGAGTGTACCACTGGAAATGATGACTTATTATCAGATTGTGTAATGGCTCTTTATGTTTATCTTATCTGTCATGACTCACACCTCCCATTATTTGCTTTGTAGTAGTTTTGATATAAGGAATGATAACAACCCAACTGTTTCTTAGCCCTGGCTCAATATCATTTTCACTGTTCTAGCTTTTCCTGGAAGAATAATCAACAGGAAGCACAATTTTTAATTCATGCTGTTACAATCAAGTGAGTGAAATTGGATTATGATTCTAATAATTTTCTCAATATCTTGCTTATTTGTCAGGTTGCCACTTCTATCAACACAGAAATCTATATTTTATGAAAGACGCAACATGACTTTGTAGTGACTTTGAACAACTGACTCCATTTTTTTTTTTCTGCCTCTGACTTGACGTCTCCCCTGAGGGATAATACGACTGGTTAAGAAAGTCACTGACATTAATACGAATTCAGTTCTGCAAAAACTTTGATGGAGTTCAGTGACAAAATCGAGCTAATTGGTTTCTTTGATTTAAAGGGAAATTTCCAGAAACTGACCAAAGTAAACACATCACTGAAACCTCTAATTAGATCAATATTATTTTGCTACTAATGAACCACTGCTTATAATTACAGACTGGCATCCTTGAAGTAACATTTGTTCTTTCTCATATTTGATGTTAGATAAATTACCTCATTCATCAATTGAAACGTTGATGTCCTTAATGATGATTATTATGCTAAAATAGAGAAATATAAGGAAATCTATAAAACAGTTTTGCATTTTCTTGCTTTAAACTATATAACAACCTCTATAATAACTTACTGCATAGTTATTTTATTGTAATTATAAATTTTGATTTTAATCTATAAACTACAAAGGCAAATAAGAAGCATTTGCAATCTCACCAAATGTCACTGCATATTTATGACAGGAAATTAGAAGACATTAATTTCTCTCTCACTGTGCTGATTCTATCGGTTGTAATAACATGAATAATGCTCTCAAACTGAATTTTTTTGTTGGCTTTTAGAATACAGACTAGGACTAAATGGTTCAGATGGAACTCCCCACCTGTTATTAAACTGTATACATTCATTCACTCCTTCACCAATATTGGACTCTGAACATAATCCAGATGTTGATAGAGAAAACGGAAATAGAAAGGTACATGAGTGTTAGTCCTATACTCAGATCACTCATAGTCTGCTAGGGAGGTATAAACATATGCAAGCATTCATATTGTATCAGATTTTCTAACACCATAACGATTTTAAAAATGTTATGTAACCCAAAGAAAGAGTGCTAACATGAGAAGTTGCTATTTGTCCTAGATTTTATTAAATAAGCAGAACTTCACTAGACAGAAAAAAATAATGTCACAGGCCTATTATTGGCACAGAAACCTTAAAACATACAGCAAGGTTAAGGACAGTTAGTACTGACAGCCACAAGACAAAAATTGTTAAAGGTTAATTTGGAGCTCTCTGTATTGGAAACTTCTGCAGGTCTAATATTATTTCAAGATAAAAAGGTAAAAGGAACTTATCAAACATTTAAATGAATAACTTATTGAAGCATGTTGTTTTCAGTGAGAAATTTTTATTTCCTATTCTATATTTCTAAATGGTAAGATTAAATGGCTAGTCTACAAGTTGTACTAAATTAGGCACTTTGACATCTTTTCATAACAGATGAATAACAACTACTAAATCTGCACCTTAGTGTACCATTTTATAAGTATCTTCCAGGGCTGGTGCTGTGGCATCGAGGGTAAAGCCACGGCCTGCATTGCCAGCATCCCTCATAGGTGCCAATTCTGTTCCTGGCTGCTCCACTTCCTATCTAGCTCTTTGATATAGGCTGGGAAGGCATAGAGGATGGTCCGAGTCTAGTGCTTCTGCACCCACGTGAGACCAGGAAGAAGCTCCTGGTTTCGGACTGGCCCAGCTCAGGCCGTTTTGGTCATTTGGGGAACAAGCCAGTGGATGGAAGACCTTTCTCTCTCTCTCTCTCTCTCTCTCTCTCTCTCTGCCTCTGCCTTTCTGAATCTCTGCCTTTCAAATAAACCAATAAATACTTTTAAAAATATGTTGTAATGAAACATATTTTAATATAATTATTGTATTAAATGGATATATATACATATATGTCCACACATTTTAATTTCCCAGTGAGTTTTTCATATCCTGATTGACACATATGTAGATTACCTCAGTAATCTTTGTTAATATCAAATTAATAAATGTTGTATAATGCTGGGTAGGAATGAAGGAGCCATAAAACCATACAAAAATACCATTTCTCATAGAAGGAGCTATATTGTATCGCTTTGGAGATCAAAGAATGAATTTTCTCATAAATGTCAACCATAAAATTCCTCGACAAATACATTCAGTATAATCAAACCATTGTATGAGAAGCAAGCCAAACATGTCTTTTTCCGTCTTCAAGGCATTATTTTAGAAAGCCATAATCTAAAACATTTCACAGGAACACAGCACTTTTGAAAACAATCCTCAGAGGGAGTGAGCAAAAACAGTATCTTGTGATATGCAGTAAATCAAAACTTCAGATTTAAAAAGCACTTGTAAAATGTCTGTAAACATTGTAAAGTTCAGGTTTATTCCTGATTCCCTGTTACTATAGACTCCTTGGTTATGTTTGCTTTTTGTGACTTGAACACATGTAACACAGCTTGTGGAAGCAAAAGGTCACCCTCTGTGTTGCTTCATTTTCACAGACTTGCTGACAAATACAATATTGAACAGGGATTTAAATATTCCATTAGCTGTGACAGAAAAAAAGGTTAACATACGCATTCTAGAAGTGAAAAAAAGGTAGAAATTACCAAGTTTTTTTTTTTTCCCATATGCCATAAGTTGTAAAGGCCAATGTATATTGTAGGTCACTCTTGACTTGGGACTTCTGTGTCTCCAAAGCTTTGTGTTTTTTAGGTTTGTCTTTTGTTTGTTTGTTTTTTAATTTATTTTAGAAGCTGAGAGACAAAGACCACCAATCTGTTGATTCATTCCCCAAATTCGTACAGTGCTGGGACTGGGCTAGGTTTTTCACCTGGGTGGTCATTAACTCAATTATTTGAGCCACCAGGGCTGCCTCTGGATTTGTATCAGCAGGAAGCAGGAGTTAGGAAACAGAGCCTTAAGTCTGATCCTGATATCTGATATGGGATGCAGGTGTCATGATGGGTGTCTTAAACTCCCAGCTGAACATTCACCTCTGAGGGTCTTATGTTCCTCTTGAAAACTTATTTTCTAATAATCCCCTCATGTGAAATGTGCTATGTATTTACAACCTAAAATTTACTTGGGTTAAGTTTCATTCTGTTTATTGGTGAGAGAATTGGGAGCTAGAGCTTTCTTTGTGCGCTTCCTGACTCTAGTAGGAAAGGAAAAGGCCCTGGTGTGTCCACATGCAAGCTCTCTCGCAGCCAGAGACTTGCTGGTCAAGCTTCCTTGAAGATCAAAATTGTTTCTCAAATATTTGAGTACCATAACTATCTTTCTCTTCAATTAGCCCTATATTTAGGTCCGTCTTTCTTACCCATTAACTGGTTCAACTTTTATAAAGGCCCTGTTCATGTTTTACTTAATTTGTTCTTGTTTTACTTACTGCTATATTTTATTTATGGATACTTATTCTAATGCATTAGTTTTCTATATATTTTGACTTAGTTTCTAAGCTACATCTTTGAGGCTCATCTAATTTCTTGATGCTATTGCTGGCTTTGAAAGCACCATCACCAAATTTCATTCATTGATGCTTTGTATTAACACTCTCTGTATAAGTGCTAAAAATTAACTTCTAAATAAATAAGTTTTGAGAAGTTACTTGTTTGTTTCTCCATGTCCACACTAGGGATTATTAATACTTTCAGGTTTTGGAAAATGTTTCAATAGGAAATAGGAACTTAAAATATCCTCAATTAGAATATATGAGGTTACAGTAAATAGTTCATTGAAGAATGGAATTAAAGAGGCTTATTTGTTACAAAAAATTGAAATCCAAGCAAAGTTTTTTGCATTAGATATTTTGTATTAACTGTCTAAGATCCCTCATATTTCATAAAATCCTGAATTTTGCAAAACTCTTATCTAACAGGCATTTTTGTTTTTTTTTTTCTTTTTCAAACTAATTATAAAAAATTATAATCTAACCTACTGCAAATAAGGTAAATTATTGATATGTAATTTTAAAGTGAGTAATATGTAACCTTAATCTGTGCTCCAATTTATATTCTGACTCTTTATTAAGAATACAAATTTGGGGCCTATGCCATGGCACAGTAAGTTAATCCTCCACCTGCAGCACCAGCATCCCATATGGATGCCAGTTGTAGTTCGGGCTGCTCGTCTTCCAGTCCAGCTCTCTGCTGTGGCCCGAGAAAGCAGTACAAGATGGCCCAACTCCTTGGGCCCCTGCACCCACATGGGAGACTGGGAAGAAGCATCTGGCTCCTGGCTTCGGATCAGCGCAGCTCCGGCCGTACTGGCCATCTGAGGAGTGAACCAGCGGATGGAAGATCTTTCTCGCTGTCTCTCCCTCTCACTGTCTGTAACTCTACCTCTCAAATAAATAAAATAAATCTTTTAAAAAAAAGTATATTTGAATCATAATCACTTTTGCTTTATCCTATTGTCTATCATGTTTATTTCACAATTATTACAATTGATTATGCATTTTTTAATGTAAACTAAAATAAATATATCCTAACCTAATATTCTCTAATAATAGAAAATGGTTATGTGTTCTACAACTTAAAAATAAATTTAAGGATGGCGCCACGGCTAACTTGGTTAATCATCCGCCTGCAGCGTCGGCATGCCGGGGTTCGAGTCCCGGTCGGGGCACAGGATTCTGTCCCGATTGCCCCTCTTCCAGTCCAGCTGTCTGCTGTGGCCGGGTGTGCAGTGGAGGATGGCTCAAGTGCTTGGGCCCTGCACCTTCATGGGAGACCAGGAGGAAGCACCTGGCTCCTGGCTTCGGACTGGCACAGCGTGCAGGCCGTAGCGGCCATTTGGGGGTGAACCAACGGAAAAAGGAAGACCTTTCTCTCTGTCTCTCTCTCTCACTATCTAACTCTGCCTGTCAATAAATAAATAAATAAATAAATTTGAGAAAATGAATTGCTGACACATTGTTTTCACAGCTTATTTTTCTTGTCATTAGGACTAGAATACCACTGGTTGTGTTTTTAAGAAAAAGTCAAAACTAGTAAGAATATTACCTTTAAATGTCATGTATCTGCTTTTTAAAAAAATATTTATTTATTTATTTATTTGAAAGTCAGAGTTACACAGAGAAGAGAGAGAGAGAGAGAGAGAGCGAGAGAAAGTCTTCCATCCACTGCTTCAACCCCCAGTTGGCCACAATGGCCAGAGCTGAGCTGATCTGAAGCCAGCAGCCAGGAGCTTCTTCCAGGTCTCCCACACTGGTGCAGGGGCCCAAGGACTTCAGCCATCTTCTACTGCCCTCCCGGGCCACAGCAGAGAGCTGGATTGGAAGTGGAGCAGCCAGGTTTCAAACTGGTGCCCATATGTGATGCCGGCACTTTAGGCCAGGGTGTTAACCCGTTGCACCACAGTGCCCATGTATCTGCTTTATAAATCATAATAGTAAAAGGTTAATCTGGGTAATTTAATAAAATCTACTACCATGGTATATAATGAAAGGAAGAACTAGAGAAAAATTGGAACAGTAGAGATTTTTGAGTTTTGCCTCCTTATTTTTGGTTGCTTAAATGCACAAAGTTCTCTTAAGTAGCACCTACATATTAGGGGGCATGGATTTGGCACAGATGGTCTATTATCCTTTGAGATACACTCACCCACTATTGGAGTGCATAGTTCGAGTTCCCACCTTGCTTCTGATCCGGTTTCCTGCTGCTGTGTACTCTGGAAGGAGCAAGTAATGGTTCAATGGTTTGGGTCCCTGCCAACCCATGCTGGGCTCCTGGCTTTGGTCTGGCCCAGCTGTAGCTGTTGCAGGCATTTGAGGAGTGAACCAGAATCTCTCTCTGTCTCTCTCTCTTTTTTTTTTAGATTCTTTATTTATTTATTTGACAGGTAAGTTACAGACAGTGAGAGAGAGAGAGAGAGAGACAGAGAGAAATGTCTTCCTTCCTTTGGTTCACTCCCCAAATGGCCGCAACGGCCAGAGCAGTGCTGATCCAAAGCCAGGAGCCAGGAGTTTCCTCCTGGTCTCCCATGCGGGTGCAGGGCCCAAGCACTTGGGCCGTCCTCCACTGCACTCCCGCACCACAGCAGAGAGCGGGACTGGAGGAGGAGCAACCGGGACCAGAACTGGTGCTCATATGGGATGCCAGCACCGAAGGCAGAGGATTAACCTAGTGCGCCACAGCGCTGGCCTCACTCTTTCAATAATTAATTAATTAACAAAAGAATAAATAAATATATATTTTAAAAAGAGTTTTGAAATTTTTTTCTCTGTTAAAGTGGGCTGATATAAAGAAGCAAAATAACATTATTAAATAAAGTAGGAAAAGCCAATATTTGATTGCTACAAATCATTTCTTAGAGTAATGATTTAACATAAAATTATCCAAAATGTGTAAATAAAACTTTGTGAATTCTCTTAAATTCACACATACGCAAATCTCATATTAACAATTCCAAAGTGTTATTGACAATAACATCTCCTTACCATAAAATAAAGACAGCCAAATTTCAGTGGCAAGGGACTTTCTTGGGTGTAGGGGAGCCCACGACACCTTCAGGGGGCTGCTCCATCCCACCGCAACGTGTTTCGTAGGCCAACGACTCTGTCACACATTCTGACACCCTTTGCAGCTCAAGGCTTCTGTCTTGTGTTTCCTGTCAGCACCCCTTCTCTCACCTTCTGCAGCATGTGAGAGGGGCACACCATTGGAAATACAGCAACTCAGAAAAAGCATCAGCCTTCTAATGTCGCTAATTATCTAATGTGAAAGCTTGAAGTGTGTGTCATCATCTGGGGCAAACTTTGGTGCTTCAGTAGTGAATGTGCCGGTAAACACGAAATGCTTGCAGAAATAGAACATGCTAATTCTCTAGGCACAGAAAAATGGCCTGGATGAGACAAGTTTTGTAGGACAGATCATGTTCTCAATTACAATTTCCCTTTCCTTTCCCCTGAGGCTAGTTCTTGAAAATAAGTGGTTTTGAAAGGCATCTACTTGATGTGGCGAAGGACACAAACCTGAGATCCCCGTGGCTGTTTATTTTACTACTATGCTGACTTTTCTCCATTTGTGAAGCAGTTGCTGAACCTTGTAATGCACTGGTCAAAACCATGAGTATGCATGCTTTCGGAGCTACAAATATAAAAAAAGAAAAATTCAACCCCCAATTAACACATGTATGGCAATATTCTGAATAAAGTTACTTTATTTTAAAACACATACCTTGGCACATACCCAGAGAAAACACATTTATACACTTAACATTTTTTTTCTTCCTTAAGCAACATAGATGCACAAAAAGTTCTAAAAATGCATGTTTCCCTTAGTATGAAAGAAATTTTGAAGATAAAAATTACACACATATACACACTCCTACACATACACCTGACCATGACATGAAAATTTTACACATCTGTATCTTCTGATGATTTGTTCTGTGTAGAATATGAGAAATTAATCCATAGCACTTAATGCAAATGCTTCTCTCTCCTCACCCCCATGGTGCTGTATACCATTCAAGTTAATCTTCCAAATCCATTATCTTACAGCAAAAAGCACACTTTCACTGAGTATAAGAGGGAAACCTTGTCCATGTCCTTAACTAGTCATAGAACCCGGGCAGGAAGCTACAGTGGGTTTTGACAGCTGTTCCTTGGCGCAACTCTGTCCTGAGCATGGGGGTTGTACTTCTCCCTGGACACCAAACAGCTGAGCAGCAGGGAGTCGATGGCAGTGTTCTGACAGTAGGCCAGCTTGGTACATTTCCCTGATTGCAAGGCTACTGCCTTCAAAAGTTAGCTTTGGGTACTGCTTTCTCTTATGTTTACAAGGAAACCACAGCCAAATGCTCTGCCTGCCCATCTGTACCATATTAGACATCTGGACAAACTTGGCCCTTAGATGCACACAAACGTGACAGACTGCAGATTTGTTTTGTCAACTTCCACAGACCATTCGTTCAAGATCTGACTCTCTAAGAAAAATACCCTTACCTGTATTTCTAGGAAGTCCTTTCTCTGAATGGATGACTCACACACTGGATCCACTACAAGATCTTAAGCAGCGGATTTCTAACATGAACCTTTAGAAAAGTCTGTTTGTCCTGAAAATCCCCTTCATTATTAAATTTAGTGATGTTTAAAGATTTTTTTCTTCATGATTACATTGATCCTAAGCAGAGTTTCAATGCTCTCATTCTCTCTAGTTGTCTACAAGTCATATAGCAGTTTCAGGTGGAAATTCTGCAAAATTACCTTTCTTCTCCTAAGGCATTTTATGAAAGCTTATTTATAAGCATTCGAAAAATTCTACATTACATAGATATTTTCTGTTCACAGCTTTTCTCCCAGCTCTTCCCTGCAACAGCCACTGATGCCGTTACCAACATCACTCCTCTATGGAAACTGGACCACAGAAGGTCAATGTCAACTCCCTCTGCCTGCAGGCATCCGAAAAGAAAACACTTGACATGGTTGACCACCTCCTCCTTCTCTGAAAGAGTTTCCTCCTCTTAGATCCTGTTACACCTCAAATAGCAGGTGGTTACCTAACCTTTCCACATATTTATCTTTCTTAGGCTGATCTCCTGGCTCCTTTTCTTCCACCTCAAAATTAGAGGCTGGCATTTTTCTATGTTGTTTCTCCAGGTTGTTTTTTTTTTGCCATCAATTTTCTCTTCTCTTACATTTGCCCTGTGACAGTAATTCACACACTGGAATATTTGTCCCCAAGCCTTACAGAGCCTCAATTCAGGTAACAATGAACTATCTAAAAACATGAATGTAGTACAAGTGTCACAGCTCCATCATTGTTCAAATATTTTTGCACAATCCTTTAGCACATAATATATATGGAATTTGTTTTAATTTTAATTTATCCCTTTCTGTATTAGTGTATGATGGCTGCTGGGAAAAATGCTGCAAGTTTAATAATAAAAAATTACATGGATGTATTATCTCGCAGTTTTATGATTCAAAAGTTCAAAATGAGAGCAGACATCGGCCAGCTGTTAACACCTTGGTTAGGACACCTGTGTTCCAGGCAAGAGTGTCTGAGATTGAGTTCCAGCTCTGCCCCTGGTTCCAGGTTCTTACTAATGCATAGCCTGGGAGGCACCACCAAAGACAGATTTTTAGGCTTATATTCACCTAGGAGTTGGACTCCTCTGTGCTTTTTTTATCCCGACGTTTCTACACCTTTTGTTTTAATTTACTTTTTATTTTTTTGAAAGGCAGATATACCGAAAGAGAAGGGCAGATCTCACATCCACTATTTCACTCTCCAAATGCTCACAAGGTCATAGCTGGGCCAGGCTGAAATCAAGATCCAGGAACTCAGTTTAGGTCTTCCAAGTGTGCGGCAGGGACCTAAGTGCTTGAGCCCTAGTATGCTGCTTCTCAGGGCCTGCATCGGCAGGAAGCTGAAATCACTAGTGGAGTCAGGACTCAGACCCAGGCACACTGACTTGGGATAGGCACGTCCCAAGCTGCACATGCCTCCCCTTCATCTCTGCTTTTTATATTTCTTCTTATGAAATTATTCCTTTTCACAATGATCGTGGCAGAAATACATCCATTTTATTTATTTTCCATTATGCCCTATATGTTCTTCTACAGATCCTATGAGTAAAGCTGATACCTTTTAACTACAGGAATTTGGAGAATTCTACATAGCTCTGTTTTATTGCTACCAAGAGAAGTAGCAGCAAAAGATCAAAGATGCCCAGGGTACAACTGAATGAACCAAATCAATTCAACACATCAGAGAGTACAATCAACAATCCAAGATTCTGCAGCAATTAACATGACAAGCTATAAAATTGCAATTGAAACCATGATCAAACACACATTGTGCAATCAATCAAGCTTTCTAGTATGATTATCAAAACACACATCGTGTCAGAAGCAAATACAAGTTTTATCCAAATTAAATTAGGCAATCTCAAATGATTACCTGTGTTTTTCCTCTCTCTCTTTTTACTCCCAGAATTGCTTTTCAAAATGACAGCATATTTCAAATGCAGGAAAACATTTATTGGTTAACAAACAGGGCAATAAGAAAAAATCAAACTGTTCTTAAATTTCAAATATTTATAGACTTATAAATTCCAGCTCTTCCTGGATTTGTGTTTGCTACTGCCTTCTTCTTCACTTAGTCACCTGCAAGGTCAGCTTCCCAGTTGAAATTGTGACATTGTAATGAGGACTTTAACTGCAGGTTTTACAGAAAATCACTGTTATAAATTCTTAGAGTGCATTAATAGAACAGACAAGAAATTGAGTCTTTAGGCAAAACAGAAAAACGTGCATTTTTCTTTTTATAATTGAAGCCTTAATAATGTTGATGACAGTAACAAAATGATGATAATTTAAATACTCACTTGAACTGGGGCTGACAAGAATAATACATAGCAAAAATACTTTTATAATTGCATTTTACAATTATGCAAATAAAGCATCATAAAACTTCTCAGAGAAATTTTATATAATTTAATAAACTATTTACTTCACTCAATAAAAACAAGTTTACATCTACCACAAAAGGTTTTGAAAAGAATCTGAACATTTCAAGATTTTTCATGGTTTGTTTCTCAGAAAACGTCTAACACAGGGATTTGTGTGCAAGAGGTTTATTGATGAGTGCTGATAGGATTGACAGCTGTGGAAGAAGAAAAGGAAGAAAGACTAGGAAAGGGAAAATAGCTGCATTGCAAAATCAAGGAAGGCTCAGGCAATCCATTGGCTCTGAGAAGCCCTTCACAAATAATTCTGATTGAAAAAAGGTGGGTCTTTTTATGCTAGGTCAAGCAATCATGGAATGCGTGCTTCTCTGAAAAACAAGAATGACTTTCCATTATGTGACTGGCTTCACTAAGGCAATGTTAAGAGTATATAATAGCTGAGCCCTGTTTGTTGGCACCTCTCCCAGCTGTGGAGAATGCAAGGTTTTGTCTTGAATATAAGCAGAGGGGGATGACAGACACATTCTCAGTATCCAATGAAACCCATCTCTTGATTGTTAGGACACACATGTTTTTGTATGTAAGTCTTGGGAGCAGCTGCTCCCAGATGACTCTGGTGGCCCATTGTCCCTTGGGGAAACTTACATGAACTCTGGAGACAGCCTTGCTGCTGTAACTATTCTTGGGACCCCACTGATCATCACTGTTTCTTTCCTCTTCTTTCAATTCTAGACTCTCCTCATCTTCATTTGTCACTTGGTATGCTTTCTTAGATGTTTGTCTGGTGACAGGAAAAATGTTTTCATCTGTGCCTAATTTGAACCTCTGGTGACATTGCCTTCTTCAGGTTGTCACTCTGCATTTTTCCATTGGGTGCCAGAACTGGTCAAGAGAGTAGCCAAAAGAGAACATGAGAGTAATCAAAACAGAACACAGTATACAAAGAATGAACTAGCTCCTCTTGATGATTAAGAATAGTTATCTCCATTGAGTTAGTGATCTCTTTCTTGTTTGCTGGGTCCTTGGCAGGAGGAACTCAAAGCTTCTAATGAAGAAAAGTTTTGCTGAGCTTTCTGCTAGAAACCAGGGCCTCTAAACACACTATAGCACAAATTAGTAGAGTAAACTTTAGATGTTTAGGTAGTTGGGTAGAGAGAGATAGATAGATCGATAGATTCATAGATAGATAGATGGATAGATGGATGGATGGATAGATAGATAGATAGGTCGATAGATAGGTGACTCACAGAAATTCCTGGAGAGCAATGCTCCAGCCTCACAAGGCACTGTCTGTAGGCATATGCTTTATCTGTGTGTCTAATAATCTGTCACATCATTCTATCAGGCTATCAGTATCTACATCATTGAGTATACTAGTATGGACAGTCAAATCCATAGTCTTTTATTAACTTCTATACATTCTGTGTTGTAAGTCTCTGGGTCTAAAAGGATAATATTAGTGTTCCTGTGCAAGTGGGTCAAAAACACTGAGAGTTGTTGGCTTAAGTTTGTGTGGCCAGAAGAGGTAAATATACACCAGAAACGTGTACTTTCCTGTCAAAATTTTCTTCTGCTACTTTCAGGAAGGAAGGGATCCAGTGTAGCTAATTCACCATCAAGTAGCTGTTGGATGCTGTCAGGGATTTGGCATTGGTATATCTGTAACAGATTGGACTCTTGGTATGAACAGTAGCTATATCAACCTTGGAAAACGGAAATCCATGCTTTCCGCTGATCTATAAACTACATCCGTGCCATCACAACCATTCCTTCAAGGCTCACTTTAGCAGGGCCTCTTGAATCCTTGGATCCAGCTCTTCTGTTTCAGTAGCAGGCAGAATGATGACAAAAAAATAAGTGAAGTCAGATGTAGGAATACTTCTGTTTACCTGGTCGTTTAGTCTCTACAACAGTGGTAGCTCTTTAGTAGTGATTCTCACATCCTTATGCACATCCAAATGCTTCTAGATTAGAAAACTAATTTTCCAGTCTTTTTTTCCAGAAATTCCATGGCCAACCTGCCAAGTCATTCTTAAACTGCCCATGAATCAATGTATATTCTAATTTTATACACTTTTCTTCCCTCATAAAATGGGTAGTCAAGTGCACTACCCAGGACTCTGCCCTTTAGGAGACGTAACTCCCATTCCTGCCTTTTGAGTCGGGTCACTGTTTTCTGAGGCTGTATTGCAGTCATCATTCACTTGCTGTATGAACTCACATATACACACTGAGTATAGTGTGTATATATTTGTGAAGCATGCTTAATCTCTGTCTTTATGTTGTAAACAGCCATGGATGGGAACTGAGGGGAAGGCACTACTACAAAAGTGATACATTACCTAGGGTCTGGGCTTATGCCTCTGCCCTTGACAATGCTCAATCCTGGTGCAGTATTTCTGTTTAAATATAGGGGGTCATGGAACTTCTTGATGGTATGATTTGGTGGATGGTACAAAACCTAGTAATACATGGCCAATTCTAATCTTAAATCTCATAGTTATGTATTTACTCATGGTCAATTTCTGGATCTCTACTAGAATGAATGGTTTCTTTTAAATGCAAAATAATTGCCCCCTGAAAATGGCATGGCCATTCTCCAGAACCATAGGGTTTGGACTTGTGATTTGTCCATTGGAACTTAGCTCAAACTCACAATGATGTCTCTTCCATCAATGATATTTCTAATACAATGAGTGCAACCATTGCTTATATTGCATTTCAGACATGATTCCCACTCTAACAATTTCTCAGCCTAGGCCTCCTCAAGGCTGGAGTCCTATGTGACATCCAGTGGACATGAGTTGGGCAGTATTCACTGACATGCAATGTGGTACTCTCAGAATCTTAAAAGGTGTACTCAGATGTGAGTTTCTTTTGCATGTGAGTGGTTATGGTAACTTGGTAGGGATATCTTTGAAAGCTTGAATCATCAAATTTCTAAGACTTTTTCCATTATTCTAAGGCCCTGAATATTCATTTACTTTCTCAGTAACTCTCTGGAGCATTTGCGTCTTATCAAGTCCTCTAACAGACCATTTGTTGTTCAACTTGTCCATGATAGCATTTACAGAATGAATGAGAGCGATATTCTACAGGCTCTCCAATCTGTACAAGTCTATTTGGACTATGACAGTGGAAAGAAGAGATAACGATATGTGCGGGAATGAGAAATGTGGTGGAATGAGAAAGCCATGCCAAGATGGCTGCTGGCAAGTGAGCATCAGTTACTCAGGAGTGGGAAACCACCTGGCAACAGAGCCTGCCTGACAACAGGCTGTGATTGGTTAGGGAATAAACAGCCCTTGATCAGATTGGCTGCCTTGGCTATTTAAGCCGCTGTACCAATTGAAATAAACGAATCTGCGGGCTGCTCGCCTCTGGCCCACTTTCACCCGACTCCTGGGATCTGTGTGGTGACTCTGCGCCTCTTGCCCTCATCACACTCCTCCTCACAGAACGAATCCACTGCAACAACCATGGGGCATCAGTGTGTATAACAGTGTGTGTGTGTGTGTGTGTGTGCGCGCACGTGCGTACATGCATGAGGGAAAAATAAATATGCAAATAAAGTACACAATCACAAAAAGCTTCAATTTACCTATCTGAGAACAGGTTAGTGTATTCTAGCAAAGAAACCCTATCTGATTCACTAGATGTAAATAGATGAAGTTGGTGTAGTCTCCCATCACATTTTTACAGATGATTGATTGCTGTGCAAAATGGTGAGTACTGCTGCTCTTGTGTCCTTCAAATTTTCAAGAACAATAGTTACTTTTCCCATCCCTTTGGGATGCAATATTATTGTCATTTGTTGCATTAGCCTTAGAGGAGGCTGTTCCAGAGAGTTTCCCATGTATTTATCTACAATTGATTTTCTCTTATTGGCCAAAATTTCAACATAGTGTTGTGCTGACTCCCAACTAGATCTGTTCCAATTCTTTATCTGAGGAATGGACAAATGAGCAATGAGTGGATCCAAGGAGATAGATTCACAGTGAAGTAGATCTGGAGTCACAACTCTGTTGATCATCTGTATCCAGCATGATGCATGAACTCCCAGGATAAAAGTCAACTCCAATCATATGTCCAAAAATCCTTAATATATTTGGGTATTAGTTTTCCCAAGTTTATGATGGCCCAAATGAATGGTAGAAGTCTTTTTGAGGAAGAATTAGTGAATACATTATCTTAAATAAGATCTCTTCAATATGTTCATGGAAAATGTATCATGGAAAAATCTATGCATGGATTTCAATCTTTTAGAACTAAAATAAATACATCATTAATATTTTCATTTTAAGGCCTTAGTAAACTTATTACAGTATTGCATCTTCCCCTAGAGGGCCTAGATGTTACTTCAGTCAATGAGTTTTTAGTTCATTAGCATATATCCAGAAACTGGAAAAGAGATGAGGGTTTTTTTTTTAATTTGGGTGACTATGCTGAGCCTCCTGATCATCCATCCTTTATTTATTTTAAAGTACAGATACAACCTTATTCTTGCTAGATCCTAATCCATTCACACCTAAGTATACCATGGTTTATTATCTTCAAAACCCTTTATGCATTAATGCCTTCTCCACTAGCGTTTACCACTTATTACAGTAAACTGTATCCTATACCAAATAATTAAGCAGCAGCATCCAGACTCCTGTTTGTGGGATACTATCATTCAGCCCTTTTCTGTAATGATAGCTCCTATGGTCACCATTGATCTTTAGAGCCATGATAATAGCTCCTCACCAATGCATTGCTCAATGTTCCAGGAAGTTTTATATTATTGTACAGTCCCTTTTCTGGTTGTTTCTCCAGTCTTACACAGTTTATCCACTCTGGTATGCTGAATTCTGTGATGCTTTTCATATTTTTTCCATCACCTGCCATGGTGATTTTTTCATTACTACCTCACTTAATACAAGCCATAACTTCTTGTGTGCTTCTAGTGGCTATTTTAGCCATATATTTACACCATCTTCCAGGTCCTTGTCAGATTATTATATTGTTTATATGCTAATTTTATTGACTGTCTTATGCAATCTATATCTCCCTTGATCCTGACAATACTACTCCCATGCTTGGTCTCCCAACTTGTGTCAGTACAGATTGGTTAATTTCTGCAGTTCCTTTAGAGTATTGTTTTCTTCTTCCCTTATCAAATTCAATGCATCCCTACTTATATAAACCTAGCTAACATAGTCATGAATAGATCCTCAGAGGATCATATATTTTCTCACATAGGAGAGACTTCTATATTATGTTCAACAAGTTAGGAGAGATACAAGCCCAAAAGGGATAAAGTGTAGTTACCTCCTCATACTCAAAAGATCTGTAGAGACTGGAGGATTCAATCTTTTGGGTTCCATCAATTCAGGAATCACTATCAAATTTGGCAGTGTAAAATATTTCTCCACCTGGAACTTGACCTTAGCATGGTAAACATACTGGTTGAGGCTCTGCAACACCTGGAATATCTACACAGTTTTACATATCACTTGCAGAAAATAAAAATATGAGGACCTATTTCATTACTACTACTTCTGGCTTTCGTATTTAACTATAAATGCCTATGCATGATTCTAACTTTAGCTATCCCATCCCAAAGCATTAACTGAATCTAGTAACAGCAACCGAATTCCACTGTTCTCATATTTTAATATTTTACAAACTTCTAATTCATCTTGCCAATAGTGCTGGTAACCCATACTAATTTTCCACCAATGAAAGATTTAGCAATTGTATGGCAGTCTTGTAGCAGACACTATCTCTAGTCAACTTAACCATCACTCTTGGCATTCTTACAATCACTTAGGTAGTAAATGTTACAACTCTCTTGGGTCACTTCCAGAACCACCTATGTTGGATGATCTTTTGGAAGCAAAATTTGAGAAATCACCACCTGTGTAAATGAAAGAAAGGAAGTACAGAATAGAGGGAGAAGCAAAGCTGTGCAAAGGCTCAACAAAGATCTCAACTGTCTACAGGGAATTCTGACTCTGGGATGGCCCTTCAGATTTGTCCTGGGTTAGAATGATGACTTTACAGACAGTGTTGACTTTTATTGAAGGCAAACTCTTTGGAAGGATGTTGTATTTTGATGAAGTGGCTCTGTTTAGCCAAGATCTCTGTGAAGGGGGTTGGCAACTGAAGTTATCTGCTGGATGTATTCTCAGAAGCTGGGGTTAAAGGATTATGAGTCCTGTAAAGAGATTGGGACATCATATCATCATGTCAATCTATTGTTCAAACTCCCACTGTTACCACATTCTTAAATTAGGATTTATTAGGTGTTGGGATCATCAGAGTTTAATCAAATTACCTTCCTCCTCTATAAATTTCATCAAACTCTGTTCACTCATAAAATGGTAAATTATTTTTTCCCTAAAACATACTCTTGGCCTGTTCCTTAAATAGGCTGAAATGCTTAAATAAAATGGACTGTTGAAAAATCACTTTTACAATATGAAAAATTTGTATAGAAGACATATTACTACTATTCACCTCTAAGCATATCTATTCATTTTCTTTGCTCTTCCTGATTTTTTCGTATAACACCTTAGATGTCTAATCTAGTAAAATGCATACACTTACTCACATAATTTTAGTTTAAAAAGGGACTTTAATGACTTTGATTTCATTTTTCTTCCAAGAGGACACTAAGAAATAAGTGCAATCAAATTTATTTCTTTTTAATTCTAATGATCCTTAATATCACAGCACCTGACAATAGAAACGAGGGCATTATTTTACTTTCATGTGCATGAACTACTTTTGTCTTTGATTAGAAACTTGAATCTTCTCTTTGACCCCAAAGGAATTACCATCAGTGGTGTACTTAGCATATTTGACACCTGGAGCAGCTCATTTCTTAACACCATACTTCCTTAATATCCATGACACGAAATGAATAATAATAATAGCCAGTAATGAAATGCTGTCAGAGAAGATTTATTGTTATTGAAATTTATGTATAATCATTATAGTAAGAGTACAAATAAAAGACTATAATACAAAAGAGTAAAAATTATGAATAATTATATTTAAATATATTATATGTTTTAAACCAGGGGAAAATAAGTCTATACCTATATATTGATTTTTCATGCTAATGAATAATGACTGAAGTTTCTGTTTTTGAGGCATATCTACCGGGAATTTGTCGATTACTTCATCAAAATTGATTTTCTTATAATTTTTCAACAGATAAGGTACACAGATGTACCAATGTACCTTTGTTCATAGCTGATAAAAGAGGATCTTTTTATTAATTTTTATTTCAAAAGTTTCTGTCACATGAAAAACCAGATACGTATGTAAAAAGTTTGGAAAATTCTCAAACATAAAAGTAAGTTTGAAAGAAATTTATTAATATCCTAGTTCACTATGAGTTGCAGAAACAGTAGTTCAGTAGCTTAAGGATTTTGTGTCTCTGTATTCTGGATCAATTATAGCAACTTTCAAATTTATCTGCAGGAAGAGACAGAGAGACAGAGAGAGACAGAGAGAGAGAGACAGAGAGAGAGAGAGACTCTTGCTATGCATGTGGCACAGAGACTAGATGAGTACTGAGTCCTTGGCTCTCAGATTTTTTTATAACCTAGACCTGGCCATTTTGGGCACTTAGGGTATTGAGACAGCAAATGGGAACTTTTTCTCCCCAACTCACAAATAATATAAATAAATCTTTAAAGAACTCTTTGAAATTAGTAATATTAAGAAAGTAAGAGAGAAGTATTAGTTATGAATACAGATCCAACTCCCTTTTCTCCATAACAATGGAAAAATATCCCTTGCTTTTAAATCTTATGGTCTTTACTGTCTTCACTCTTAACTACTTAAAATATCTATAATTAAATATGAATCATATTTATGTCTTATCTAATAATCTTGTAAGTAAAAAGAACATGAACCAAAAATGAAACACGTTTTAAATATTGCACAACAACTTTAATCAGAAGGTACTCATTACATATTTTGGTCAAATGGAAACAATTTTCTGATCGCCCAATGTAATATATTCCATATCATTAACTGATTCATACACATATATTGTGATTAAATGAGCATAAAATTTAAGATAGTATATCAGTCTGATTCTTTCTAGTGATATTTACTGGGATGTGACCTTGAGATTTTAAATGCAGTAAGTAAATAAAGAGCCTGGAATATTGCCTGACACTAAAGTTAATCACAAGGTATTAAGTTAATTTCCTTACACTCCCCAAGATTATTATGAATATTCTATCCTAGTATAGTGCCTAGCATAGATATGACAGGCCCTCCATAAATTGGAGTATAATATATTAATATTATTATTGTCACTATTATCCTTATTATATATCGAGGTCTTAATTTATTTGAATCTCTCTATAGTATAAAAGAATATTCTGGCCGGCGCCGTGGCTCAACAGGCTAATCCTCCGCCTTGCGGCGCCGGCACACCGGGTTCTAGTCCCGGTCGGGGCACCGGATTCTGTCCCGGTTGCCCCTCTTCCAGGCCAGCCCTCTGCTGTGGCCCGGGAGTGCAGTGGAGGATGGCCCAGGTGCTTGGGCCCTGCACCACATGGGGAGACCAGGAAAAGCACCTGGCTCCTGGCTCCTGCCATCGGACGAGCACGGTGCGCCGGCCGCAGCGTGCCAACCGCGGCGGCCATTGGAGGGTGAACCAACGGCAAAAGGAAGACCTTTCTCTCTGTCTCTCTCTCTCACTGTCCACTCTGCCTGTAAAAAAAAAAAAAAAAAAAAAAAAAAAAAAAAAAAAAAAAAAAAAAAAAAAAAAAAAAAAAAGAATATTCTAAGAGGACTATCTTACAAATGGACATTCTACTGTTAAATTTGGTCATTTCAACAAATTGGCTATATTATAAAGAGATTAGCTTACTAAATCATCTCACGTAACTAATCAATCAAAAGTTTTTGTGTACTATCTGTGCTGCCCTTGAAACGTGTATTTTTTTCCCCTATGTTATTTGCCTTCTCTGAAGGACAGTACAACAGAGAGTTTACACAAGTTAAAAAATGTTGAAAATGAATTTTGAAAGTATAAGGTTTGGGCTGGCCTAGTTGCATAAAGGATTGAGCTGCTGCCTGCAATGCCAGCATCCCATATGGGCACCAGTTTGAGTCCTGGCTGCTCCATTTCCAATCCAGCTCTCTGAAAATGGCCTGGAAAAGCATCAGAAGATGGGCCAAGTGCTTGGCCCCCTGCAGCAGGGGGACCTGAAAGAAGCTCCTGGCCCCTGTCTTCGGATTGGCCCAGCTCTGGCCATGGCAGCCAATTGCAGAGTGAACCAGGAGATAGAAGACTTATCTTTCCCTCTCTCTGTCTGTAACTCTGCCTCTCAAATAACTAAAAAATATATTTTTAAAAAAGTGTTGACTTAGGGTGAAAATTCAGGAATTGCTCAATGAACATAAACTTAAAAAATTAATATTAGTCACTTTAAATTAATTTCCCTTAGGAATTTTTGGCTCATGTCAGCAATTTTCCCCTGAAAGAATATATTTTTGGAAGTCTATGAAAAAAATACATTTCTGGGAATTTGTTTACTTTCGGAGTATTTATTTTAAAAGTGTTTCAAATCCAGATGAAAGTAAAACATTTTAAGAAGAATTCCAACATTCTTTTGCCCGGATAACATTTTACCTTATTTAATGTACTTAATCTCTCTCTATATTAGGACATAATTTGCACATATATACATAAATGTACATTGTGAAAATTGTCTATCGTTATTCTGACATATATGTGTACACACACATCTATGAGGTTCCTTCAAAAAATTCAGGAGTAATCTAGATTTTTTTTAACTTTGGAATCAGTTGTCAAAACAAAAATATTCCCATGAGAGCTGAATAAAACCTTAAAAGCATCAAAAGTCTTTGTGTTCTCCTGGGAGACAATCTTCCCAGGCAACACAGCAATCATATTACAGTGGTCTCAAAAACTGTTAGGATAAAATGTACACTTTTCTTTCTTTTTAAAAATGAAACAGTAGTTGGGAGATACATATTGCTCATATCATACTGAAAATTGGAACTACATCTTGGGGATAATTTCAGATGAACACTCTCCTGCTCTTTCTGATAGCCAGAGTCCAGCTTTTCCATAATCTTAGGCTTCATTTCTACTTCCATCAGAAGATAACCACTGCAAAAGTACTTTTCTAGGTTTAGAATGATGGAATAAGAAAATAAGAGTTTAGAAAAATTTAGAATGATGTCTTTTTGTTGTATTATGTATAAACTAATTAAGTGAACAGATGTTAACTGTATTTTCATCATCTATTTTTTTAAGTAGAAGAAATTATTCTTCAATTATTTTCCCATGGCATGTGGTTTTTGCAATTCACTCATTTGCTATAAGCAATTGTAAAGGATGCTCAGTCCTGAATTCTTTCCAGTATGGCAGGAATAGGAATCTATATGTGAAATTACTAACAATTGTCATTATATATACATAATGATTATAATGAGTGATGCTGCTAATATAAACTCAAAAATGTAAGTTTATTTTGGTTCAAAATTTTTGAATCTGTATAGATTTTTCATAATACATGGAAAAAATGATTTATTGGGGCTAGTGCTGTGGCGTAACTTGTAAAGCCACCACCTGCAGCACCAGCATCCCATATGGACACCAGTTTGAGTCCTGGTTGCTCCACTTCCAATCCAGCTCTCTACTATGGTCTGAGAAAGCAGTAGAAGATGGCCCAAGTCCCTCTGCACCCATGTGATAAACCTGGAAGAAGCTCCTGGCTCCTGGCTTTGGATCAGTGCACCTCCAGCCTTTGTGGCCATCTGGGGGAGTGAACTAGTGGATGAAAGATCTCTCTCTCTCTCTCTGCCTCTGCCTCTCTGTAACTCTGCCTTTCAAATAAGTAAATCGTTAAAAAATAAAAAATAGATAAAAATAAAATAAATTTAAAAATAAATATTTTTAAAGATTTTATTTATTTATTTGAGAGTTACACACAGAGAGAGGGAGACAGAGAGGTCTTCCATCAACTGGTTCACTCCTCAGATGGCTTCAGTGGCTGGAGTGCACCAGTCCGAAGCCAGGAGTCAGGAGCTTCTTCCAGGTTTATCATGCGGGTGCAGGGGCCCAAGCACTTGTTGTTTTCTCAGATGTGTTGCAGGGACCTGGATTGGAAGTGCAGCCGCCAGGACATGTAAAGCATCAGAGGCTGTGGCTTTATCTGCTATGCCACAATGCTGGCCCTTGTAAATTGTTTTTCAGTGAGAAATCTGGCTTTCATTGTCCTTAATGAGTTTGCTTATCTCCTCTGTGAACTTCTCTGCCATAGTCTTCCAAATATCTTGTGGCCTCCTCTGCCTTCCATTTCTATACTCTACCTCCATCAGTGGCTTCCTCTGGTATCAGACACTGCTTCTGGTGCCTCTGAGCCTTACCACTTCCCCTGTGCTGCTCCAGTTCCTTGGATTCTGACTCTTCAGCCTAGGCAAAAGAAAAAAAGGAAGGCTAGGAATGGGAACAGGGGAATGGAGGGGACATTATATGTTTCATGGCCTTTGCAAAATTGAATATCTTTTTAATGATAAAAAATTAATCCATATGTACATTTCTTAGGCAGATTTAGAAGGTATTTTAACTCCTCAGATCTTTTGTTTAGAATGTATATGGATTCATTTGTCTGAAAAAAAAGTGAAATGCAGGAAAATGCAGTAAATTTCAATTTTAAATATTAATGACTTCCAAAGGGCTAAAAATAATTCAGCTTAATTCCATTAATATGTGATTAATGTGTCATTAATATATCACATTTTGACATTAATAACAAAAACTGCAGGGCCACAATTTAAATGTAACTAACACAATACCATCACTGTAGAAAATTTAGTAGGATTGAGGAAAAGGAAAATGTTCTCATGAATCTTAAACCTCCGAGGTTTAGGATTCCACTATGTATAGAATAGAAGTATCTTCATGGGAAATTTGGCTCCATATAAAATCAAAATGATTGAAAGGATCTTTGGAATTTAAAATCCTTTGTGGCTTAAGAATGCATTCATTGACTTTCCTATTATTTCCACTGTGTGCACCTTATACTTGATTCAAGCCAAGTCAATAGCATCAGCTTCTATTACCAGATATGACTAACATTTATTCAATAATTCCACTAGCACCCCGAGTCTTGTTATTAACAAGAGTATTACATTTTCATACTTCTATTGCATTCAAAATTTGTGGAACAATATCCTTAGGCAAGCTAAATAATTAAAACGGTTAAATGACCATTCTAGAAGGTTTATGTTAGAAATTTAAAGTGTGTTTCAATTATTGACAATGATATTTTTATTCAGTAAGGTTGCTACTCATCATTTGTTACCCTAGAATAAATAGATGATCAGGAATTTGTGTACATAAAGTTGAAGGACAAGGGAACATAAATTTTTCCATAATAAATGTAATGTATTTAAGACGAAATAATGGAAGATAATCCATTCAGGAGTAAAACTACTATATAACATCTTTTATGGTATATGTCATAAATAAACCCAAGCGAATCATTCTACATTGTCTATCCTAAGGAATTTGGAACAGTATAGTGGAAGATAAGGAAATGATAGCAACATTTATAATTTTACCAGAAAGAAAGCTTACTGCTCTGTACTACCTTGTGTGATATTCTAACACTTCCCTTTAGAACTTTAATGAGTTTAGTTTCTATAAATTACACTAAAGTTTACTAAAATTAGAGATATTCTGGAGGGGAATAATTACACTCTTTTATGAGGAGAGGAGAGTTTTAGGATTGGATACCTGAAGAAAAAAATTAGATATTGTTATAGAATTCATCAGCATCAATGACTACATCTAAGAAGGTGGAGGTCCAAAATTGGGCAGAAAGTACAAAAAATCATGAAATACTAGCATGAGAACTTGTAAGAATATGTACACTCATATATCACTGATATTGTATAATTAATATTAAGTGAATTATATTATTTTATTCGCAAGTAGAGTCTATATGACAGATGAAGGTATTTCAGATGAGTTTAGAAGAATATAACATACTTAAGATGAAATGATCATGAAAGCTTAGATATAAGTAAGTGTCCTTTAAATTTGTCATCTAGGTGAATAATCAAGCTGTAATTATATTACAGGGATATTTGAGCAAAATGATAACTGAGGTGTTAGATAGTTATCTTGCCCATTATACAAATACAAGGTCTCTGTTATTTGATAATTATTTATGGAAATACTCAAGCCTGTGCAAAATGAAAATTTAAACAGTAAAATTTGTATTCAGTAATGTTTCTTTTGGTATAGCATCCATTTTTTTGCATTCATAATTCCAGACTTTTTTGGAATAAATTTCAAATTCCTTTTACCTTCTCTGCCCCAAATTTATTGTGGGAATGTAATGGAAACTCAACTTTTATTATCTCAATCAATTATTTTCCTTCACAAGCAGTATGCTGGAATAATGCACTATTACAGTAAGTCCATTATTGCCAACAAAGACTTAGTCATTTTCTATCTCTCAGCCTTTCCCTTTCTTGGGCATATTATCACTTGCAGTATGTGGTGACAAGATTGCTGGTTTGGTTTCAGTCATGGTTCTTGGCTGTCATAGGGAAAAAATGCAAAATACAAACAACACATAATACCTC
Source organism: Sylvilagus floridanus (assembly GCA_949820135.1). NCBI lineage: Eukaryota > Metazoa > Chordata > Mammalia > Lagomorpha > Leporidae > Sylvilagus > Sylvilagus floridanus. The sequence goes on along the minus strand of OX463238.1, from coordinate 106,006,977 downwards.
CTAGATTGTATTCCTTTCAAAGCTTGCTAGATAGCCCTACTTAGTGAATTCTTGTATCTATGGGACACCAGAAAATGTAGTATTATTTTCTGAAAGACATTTGCCACATCTCCTCTATTTCAAAACAATGTGAATACTCTTACTTTGAGGGAATGGGAGAACATGCAACTGTGAAAAACAGTCATTGCACGATTTCATAATGTCCTCTGCAATGAGGTTTCATGTATTTTTAACTCTAATTGGGATTTATGCTAATTTCACAACTTCAGGGGTTAGAAAGTCAAAATAGATTGTGCTAACAATTTTAAATATATATATATAAATTAGGCTATGCAAAAAATTACATAGATAATAATAAAAGGCATTAATTTTGTGCAATTACTATGTGCCAAACACTGTCTTAAGTGCTTTTCACACTTTTTATTGAGTCTTTTAATCCACAAAACAAAAAAAAGTAAAGATATTTTTATTTCTGTTTTTCAGACTCTAGGGTAGGGAATGTGTGTCCTGTGGGTCATATAAAGCTCACTAAATTATTTGGTCTGACCCTGCCAAGGCATTCAAGGCAGGATTCAAAATCAATAAATGTGTATCAGCCAAATTTTTAAGTTGATAATTTTCTATGTTCTGTGAACAATGTTATAAATATCCAAAAGTTCTTTGGCAGGAAAAAGTTTTTCCATCCCTGTGTCTAAGGCATAGGAAGTGCAATCAATTTATTTTCCAATAATCAGCTATCCAAAGAAAAAAAGAGAAGAGATTAAAATCCACTCAAAATTTTTAATGTATCCAAACTCTTAACCACTTAATATATATATATATATATCACTTTGGAGACAGATATTAAGGTCAGCATTTTCATAAAAATCTTTATAATAACACAAAACTTTAAATTAATGTTTTGTTTTGTTTTTGCTATTATTACCTTTTAAACTTTTATTTAGTAAATTTATATTTCCAAAGTAAACTGATGAAATCTTTATTTAGTATATACTGAATCAATCTTCTGTATATAAAGATAATTAAAAATGAAAAAAATCTTGGTGTTAAATTGGAAATTGCATAGAAAATTAATCAATTTTTAAAAAAATATATCATGTAGGATTTCTGTTCTTAATGTGCTATACATTGTGAATTAATACTATAACTAGTACTCCAACAGTATTTTTCACTTTGTGTTGCTATGTGAGGGCAAACTGTTGAAATCTTTACTTAATATATACTAAACTGATCTTCTGTATATAAAGAGAATTGAAAATGAACCTTGATGTGAAGCAAGGGGAGAGGGAGTGGGAAAGGGGAGGGTTGCGGGTGGGAGGGAAGTTATGGGCGGGGGAAGCCATTGTAATCCATAAGCTGTATTTTGGAAATTTATATTCTTTAAATAAAAGAGTTATAAAAAATTAAAAAAAAAACAAAGTAATTTCTGGATTACAATGGCTTCCCTCCACCCATAACTTCCCTCCCACCCGCAACCCTCCCGTCTCCCGCTCCCTCTCCCATTCCATTCACATCAAGATTCATTTTCAATTATCTTTATATACAGAAGATCAATTTAGCATATATTAAGTAAAGATTTCATCAGTTTGCACCCACACAGAACATAAAGTGTAAAATACTGTTTCAGTACTAGTTATAGCATTAATTCACAATAGGCAACACATTAAGGACAGAGATCCTACATGAGGAGTAAGTACACAATGACTCCTGTTGTTGACTTAACAATTTAACACTCTTGTTTATGGCGTCAGTAATCTCCATAGGCTCTATTCATGAGTTTCCAAGGCTATGGAAGCCTTTTGAGTTCGCTGACTTAGATCTTATTTAGACAAGGTCATAGTCAAAGTGGAAGTTCTCTCCTCCCTTTAGAGAAAGGTACCTCCTTCTTTGATGGCCTGTTCTTTCCAGTGGGATCTCACTTGCAGAGATCTTTCATTTAGGTTTTTTTATTTTATTTATTTATTTATTTTTTTGACAGAGTGTCTTGGCTTTCCATGCCTAAATTATTCTCATGGGCTCTTCAGCCAAATTCGAATGCCTTAAGGGCTGATTCTGAGGCCAGATTGCTGTTTAGGACATCTGCCATTCTATGAGTCTGCTGTGTATCCCGCTTCCCATGTTGGATCGTTCTCTCCCTTTTTGATTCTATCAGTTAGTATTCGCAGACACTAGTCACCTTACACAAAAATCCACTCAACATGGATTAAAGACTTAAATCTACGACCCAACACCATCAAATTATTAGAGAACATTGGAGAAACCCTGCAAGATATAGGTACTGGCAAAGACTACTTGGAAAAGACCCGGGAAGCACAGGCAATCAAAGCCAAAATTTACAATTGGGATTGCATCAAATTGAGAAGTTTCTTACTTCAAAAGAAACAGTCAGGAAAGTGAAGAGGCAACCGACAGAATGGGAAAAAATATTTGCAAACTATGCAAAAGATAAAGGGTTAATAACCAGAATGTACACAAAGAGAACAAGAAACTATACAACATCAAAACAAACAACCCATTTAAGAGATGGGCCAAGGACCTCAATAGACATTTTTCCAAAGAGAAAATCCAAATGGCCAACAGACACATGAAAAAATGTTCAAGATCACTAGCAATCAGGGAAATGCAAATCAAAACCACAATGAGGTTTCACCTCACCCTGGTTAGAATTGCTCACATTCAGAAATCTACCAACAGATGCTGGAGAGGATGTGGGGAAAAAGGGACACTAACCCACTGTTGGTGGGAAGGCAAATTGGTAGAGCCACTATGGAAGTCAGTCTGGAGATTCCTCAGAAACCTGAATATAACCCTACCATACAACCCAGCCATCCCACTCCTTGGAATTTACCCAAAGGAAATTAAATTGGCAAACAAAAAAGCGGTCTGCACATTCATGTTTACTGCAGTTCAATTCACAAAAACTAAGACCTGGAATCAAGCCAAATGCCCATCAACAGTAGACTGGATAAAGAAATGATGGGACATGTACTCTATAGAATACTATACAGCAGTCAAAAACAATGAAATCCAGTCATTTGCAGCAAAATGGAGGAATCTGGAAAACATCATGCTGAGTGAATTAAGCCACTCCCAAAGCGACAAATATCATCCCTGATCGGTGTCAACTAACCAAGCACCAGAAAGGAAACCGGTTGAAGTGAAATGGACACTATGCGAAACAGTGACTTGATGAGCCCTTGTCCTGACTGTTGATGTACACCTTAATACTTTATCCTTTTATTATTTTTTTGTTCTACTTAATACTATTGGTTGAACTCTGTAATTAACACACAATTATTCTTAGTTGTTTAAATTTAACTGCAAAATGATTCCTATTAAATATAATAGTGCGAATAAGAGAGAGAGGAGATGTACAATTTGGGACATGCTCAATCAGACTTGCCCCAAATGGTGGAGTTAGAAAGGTGCCAGGGGATTCCAATTCAATCCCATCAAGGTTGCATGTACCAATGCCATCTCACTAGTCCAAGTGATCAATTTCAGTTCACAATTGATCATACTGATAGGTCTAAGAGTCAAAGAGATAAAAAAAAATGTTTTAATCTACATAGTTGCTACTAATATGAAGAATCTTCCAAAACAACTCATTTCATAGGATGGAAGTAATAATAAAGCCATAGTTCCCTGAAAATTAGAACACAAAACACATAGCTGAGGAATCTAAATTTTATAAGGAAAACAGACTTTGGTCAATCAATTATTGAAATAGCACAGTGAGGGAAGAGTGATATGCAAATAATGTATAATTCATACAAATTACATCACAAGGCCTCTACTATTTGACACCCTTCAGACAGACATTATTCCTAACCAGTCCTTTTTCCAAAATTACTTCGGGATCTCTTTAATTTTCTTGTTGGCAAGAAGATAAAAGTCACTCATTGTGAACAAACAAAAACTGGAAAAATTATTTTCGTAACAATGCTAGGAAATAAAGAACATCTCTGACAAGGGTCTACTTCAAACTCACTGCAGGTCCCAACCTCCAGATGTTCAGCAGATTAACAGTTATCCTTGAGGACTCTCTGAGATGTGAAGCTGTACCATGGGCTGGACTGGAAACTTCAGCTGCAGATGTGATAATTGGTGCTGGAAAACCTACAGTTTTTCATAGTTGTGGAGCTAGACACCCTGTGAGCCTTCACTCAAAAGCCTGAGAGATCCATCCACTAAGGGGACTGCATTACAGAAAGATCTGATTTACTAAAATTGTAGCTAACTTCTTATGGGTTAGGATTGAAGTGTGGAAAGGGGAAACTTTCTCTGGTGGGAAACACTATCACCTGGAGCCTCCACAATTCTTTTTCATTCTTTCCACATTGGTGACATATCATCTAAAACTGTAAGATATGAGAAAATGCAGCAGAATATGTCCTGTAATCAACAAAAAACAAACAGCATAGTCACTCATTTGACCTAGATATTGAAGTTAACTAATGACTACTTTAAAATGACAGCTATTAATATGTCTAAGAAAATAGAGAAGGGAAATAGACAAAAATATTGATAATTTAAGGAAATAATTCAATGAATTCAATCAGAGCTAATAGATCTCAAAATTATGGCAATTAAATTAATGAATGTGTTTAAAATCGATTGGACACAGCACAACACAGGGTTATTGAATTTCAAATCTTGAACTAAACATAGATATTAAAAATAATGGAAATGCACAACAGTACATAAAAGACATTCAGGAAAGGTTCAAAAGCAGTCAGCAAAAAGAAATAGTACATTCATAGCAAAAATGATATGCCTGACACCTGGCTTTGCAGGCAAAACAATGGAAGCCTGATGCTGGTGGAAAGGCATCTTTAGTTTGCTAAGAGAAAATAAACTCCACATAACAATTCTGTAATACCTGCAGAGAAAGAAAGAACATATTTTTAGAGCTTTATAAAAAGGATGGAAGGAGAAGTTCAAACAACTAGTAAATATTTGAAAAAAATGCTGAATATCACTAGCCATCATGGAAATGCAAATCAAAATCACAAATGTAGCACAGCAGGTTAAAGCCCTGGCCTGAAGCACCAGCATCCCATATGGGCGCTGGTTCATGTCCCAGCTGCTTTTCTTCCAATCCAGCTCTCTGCTATGGCCTGTAACTCTGTCTTTCAAATAAATAAAATAAACCTTTAAAAAAATCACAATGAAAGAAGCTCCTAGCTGCTGCCTTTGGCTGGGCCAAGCACAGGCCATTACAGCTATCTGGGGAGTGAATCAGTGGATGGAAGACTCAGTCTCTCTCTCTCTCTCTCTCTCTCTCTCTCTCTCTCTCTCTCTCTCTCTCTCCTTCTGCCTCTCTGTAACTCTTCCCTTCAAAATAAATAAATAAATTTTAAAAAAAGAAAAAGAAGAAAATACTGCCATTCTTAAAAAAAAATGAATGGAATTGTGGTATGTCTTGTTGAGTAAAATAATTCAGACATGCAAAAACAAATTCTACGTCTTCCTTTCTATGTGGGAGCTAAAATTAAAGAAACAGCAACTCAATCTGAACAAAGAATGTTGATTACTAGATTCTGGGAGAGATGGATGGGATTAAACATTTTTAGATTTAAAACATAGAGAAAGCTGCATGTTGTCCACTGATTGTGACAAAGATACTAACAAGAGATGTTAATAAGGGAATGGGGTGGGGGAGTGTATGAGAATTCTTTCTATTACTGCATCACAATTTCTGTTTTGCAAATTTAAAGTTATTCTGAATTGAAGTGCTAAAAAACTGATACAAATTTTGATAAACACAAATGAATGAGAAATACAATAATAAAAATATTTTTCCTGAAATAATAACACAATCAAGAAACATAGAAAGGAACAAGCGAATATTTTGGGGTAACATAATTGAGTACTGAGTATTCATCACATTATTTGGTATCTTGTAGAATAGATCAGGCCACAAGGACGCCCACAGAGATCCTCCCTTTCTTGTAGAATGGATCAGGCCATAAGGAGGCCCACAGAGATGCTCCCTCTCTAGTTTTCATGCCCTTGTCCTTGTATCAGTCCCTCCCATTGTGTGTGACCAGGTCTGTGATTTACGTCTGAACTAGCGACGTGGCAAATGGATGGAGTAGTCCCCTACGATTGTGTGCTATATAAGCTTCTATCCTCCCAGCACATCTGTTCTCTATACTCTCCTGGACTACCTTGTTATTTAAGTAGCTATAAGTTAAAGGGAATGTGGCAAAGGAGAGCATCCAATTTCTAGAAACTACGGTTGGGATCTAGGAACTTTGAGGAGACCCTAGGAGCTGGAGGTGGGCTCCGGCTCACAGGCAGCAAGAAGGCACAGCTCCCTGTCTTCAGCCAAGGTGCCATGGATTCTGCCAGCAGCCTACCTGAGCTTGAAAGCAGATTCTTACCCAGTTGAGCTTCCATATGAGAACAAACCAGCCTGATACCTTTATTGCAGCCCCGTATAATTGTGAGCGGAGGATTGAGCTAAGCTGAAGGTGAATTACTGATCCTTAGAAATTGAAGATAATAAATATGGATTGCTTTAAGGTTTTTATGTATATGGAAATTTGATACACGATATTAAAAAAAAACACATGGAGTTCTCATTTGGATATAGAACTATTACATAGTATGGCAATAGTATAAAAAATGAGAAATGGGTAAGTTGAGTTCAACTATATAAAATTCTAGTGGTATAGGGAAATTGATAAAAATAACATGTATTAGAATCAAATAAGTCAAGAATGAGTGTTTTAATTTCTTTATTATTATATCCACTTTGGAAAACATGTAGGTTTGCTATTAAAGTTGAATGTATATATATATAACACAATCCAGTAATCTTTTTCTAGATATATACAACAGGAATGAAAATTCATATACATAAAATTTTTATAGAAACATTATTTAGTAACTCCCCAAAATTCCCAATTTTCCATCAACAATTAATTAGATGAAGATTTTATGGTATATTAAAATATGGGTGATTTATAAGAAACAGAATGAATCTCAAAAAAGTTGAGTAAAAAAGTTAGGTACATAGCCGGCGCCGTGGCTCAACAGGCTAATCCTCCGCCTTGCGGCCCTGGCACACCGGGTTCTAGTCGCGGTCAGGGCGCCGGATTCTGTCCCGGTTGCCCCTCTTCCAGGCCAGCCCTCTGCTGTGGCCAGGGAGTGCAGTGGATGGCCCAAGTGCTTGGGCCCTGCACCCCATGGGAGACCAGGAAAAAGCACCTAGCACCTGGCTCCTGCCATTGGATGAGTGCGGTGCGCTGGCCGCAGCGCGCAGACCGCGGCAGCCATTGGAGGGTGAACCAACGGCAAAGGAAGACCTTTCTCTGTCTCTCTCTCTCACTGTCCACTCTGTCTGTCAAAAAAAAAAAAAAGTTAGGTGCAAAAAGGAAAGAACAATCTTTTCATTTTTATGAGGCACAGAAATGCTGAAACTAAGCCATCCTGATAAAAGTCAGGATAAAGATTACCCTTGAAGATGAGAATTTATGATTAGAAAATAGAATGCAGGTGCTTCTGAGATGTTGGCAATATTTTGGTTCTCAAAATTACAAAATTCATAATTTTTTTAGACTCCACCAAGCCACTATAGGAACTTCTAAGACAGATTGACAAAGTTGCAGGATAGAAAATCAACACACAAAAACCAATAATATTTTTATATACAAGTGATCTCAAGGCTAAGAAAGAACTTGTAAGATCAGTCAATACACAGCAGCTACAAAAAATATTTTGGATGAATATAAACAAAGACTTGAAAGATCTCTACCAAGATATAAATCATGAAATGTTAAGGACATAAATAGAAGATACCAAAAATTAGAAAAATATTCCTTGTTCATTGGTTAGAAGAATTCACATCATCAAAATGCTCATACTAAGAGCAACTTACAGATTCAATGTAATCTCAATGAAATACCAAGGGAATACTTCTCAGAGCTCAAAAAGCTGATGCTAAAACTAAAAAGTAAACACAAGAGACCCTGAATAGCTAAAACAATCTTAGATAATATAAACAAAGCTGGAAGCATCACAATACTAGATTTCAAGACATATTGCAGGACACTTATATTCAAAACATCCTGGTACTGAAACAAAAAAAAATAGACATATAGGCCAATGGTAGAGATCAGAAACCCTAGAAATTTTTCCATGCCTCTATAGCCAACTATCCTTTGAAAAATGAACTAAAAATCACTCCCTGGAGAAAAGAAAAGTTGGTTCAACAAATAACGTTGGGAAAATTGGATCTCTGCATGTGGAAGTATGAAAAAGGACCCCTCCCTTACACTCTGTACAAAAATCTGCTCAGAATGGCTCAAGGATCTACACCTAAGACCCAAAAAGATGAAACTACTGGAGGAAAACATAGAGGAAACTTTAAGACATTGATTGATGCAGAAATGTCTTGAATAAGATCCCATAAGTACAGGAAATAAAAGCATAAACAGACAAATGAGTTTGTATCAAGCAAGGAGTCTTCTGAACAGCACAGGAAACACTCAACAAAGTGAGAGGCATCTGAAAGATTGGGAGAAAATACTTGCAAGCCTTACATCTAATTAAGGATTAATTCTTCTCTCCCTTTTTTATTCATGGGAAGCAGGATACACAGCAGACTCATAGAATGGCAGATGTCCTAAACAGCACTCTGACCTCAAAATCAGCCCTTAAGGCATTCAATCTGGCTAAAAAGCCCATGAGAGGATTTTAGGCATGGAAAGACAAGACACTCTAACAAAAAAAAAAAAAAAAAAAACCCTAATTGAAAGATCTCTGCAAGTGTGTTGCCTATTGTGAATTAATGCTATAACTAATACTGAAACAGTATTTTACACGTTGTGTTCTGTGTGGATGAAAACTGATGAAATCTTTACTTAATATATGCTAAATTGATCTGTATATAAAGATAATTGAAAATGAATCTTGATGTGAATGGAATGGGAGAGGGAGCGGGAGACGGGAGGGGTGCGGGTGGGAGGGAAGTTATGGGTGGGGGGAAGCCATTGTAATCCATAAACTGTACTTTGGAAATTATATTTACTAAATAAAAGTTTAAAAAAATAATAAAAAATTAAGGATTAATATCCAGAATATACAAAATGAGTTAAAAAATCCTCTACAACCGCAAAAGGAGCAATTCAGTTAAGAAATGAGTTAAGGGGAGTGGGCCCTGTGGCATAACAAGTAGAGAAGTTGCCTGTAGTTACAACATCTCATATGGGTGCTGGTTCAAGTTCAGACTGCTCTGCTTCTGACTCAGCTCTCTACTTCGGCCTAGGAAAGCAATAGAGGATGGCCTAAGTCCTTGGGCCCCTGAACCAAATGGAAGACCCAGAAAAAGCTCCTGGCTCCCTGCTTCAGAGCAGCCTAGCTCCAACCATTGCAGCCAGTTGAGGAGTGAACCAACAGGTGGAAGATCTCTTTTGCTCTCCCTGACTCTGCCTCTCTGTAATTTTGCGTTTCAAATAAATAAATAAATAAATCTTTTTATAAAAGGAAATGTGTTAAGGATATGAACAGGTGTTTTGCAAAGGAGGAAATACAAATGGCCAATAGACACATGGGAAAATTTTCAGGATCACTAGCCATCATGGGGATGCAAATAAAAATCACAATGAAGTTTCACCTTAGCCTGGTTAGAATGGCTATCGTAAAAAAAAAAAGAAAAAAAAAAAGCACATGCTGATGAGGATGTGGAGAAAAAGGGACCCTTAAATACTATTGGTAGAAATGCAAACCATTACTACCACTATGGAAGTTAAAGTATGTCAATTATTCAGAAATCTTAAAATATATCTACCATACGACTCAGCCATCCCACTCCCAGATATTTACACAAAGGAAATGAAATCAGCTTACGAAAGAGTTATCTGCACCCCTATGTTTATCACAGATCAAGTCATGGTAGATAAGATACAAAATTATGGCCGGTGCCATGGCTCAATAGGCTAACCCTCTGCCTTGTGGCACCGGCACACCAAGTTCTAGTCCCAGTTGGGGCGCTGGATTCTGTCCCGTTTGCCCCTCTTCCTGTCCAGCTCTCTGCTGTGGCCAGGGAGTGCAGTGGAAGATGGCTCAAGTCCTTGGGCCCTGCACCATCATAAGAGACTAGGAGAAGCACCTGGCTCCTGCCATCGGATCAGCGCGGTGCACCCACCACAGCCCACCAGCCAAGGCGGCAATTGGAGGGTGAACCAACAGTAAAAGAAGACCTCTTTCTCTCTGTCTCTCTCTCTCACTGTCCACTCTGCCTGTAAAAAAAAAAGATACAAAATTACCCTAAATGTCCATCAACTGATAATGGATAAAGAAAATGTGGTATGTATACAAGATGGAATACTACTCAGCCATTTAAATCGAATTAAATCCTGTCTTTTGCAACAAAATGGATTCCACTGGAGACCATTACACTTAGTGAAATTATCCAGTACCATAAAGACAAATATCATATTTTCTCTGATCTGTGTGCAAAAATGTAATGTATATTATTGAAATTAACATCTTGCAATTTGATTAGTTTACAGTCCTTTTCTCTACTACTGAGGAACTGTGTTCTTTCTACTTACTACTTGTTGAAATCTTTATTCAGTGAAGGGTTAAGCTTGTGATTATAAAGTAAATCAAAAGTATGTTTCCATGAAAATTAAAAGAAAAATAAGGAAAAAGGAGAATGAAAGATGGGATTCAGGGAGGAGAAAATGAGGGCAGGAAGTATCATTATGTTCTTAAAACTGTATATATAAAATACATGAAATCTGTTCCCTTCATCTAAATATATTTCACAAAGACTGCTAAAGTAAAGTTTGTAATGTTTAATTTAAATGCTATTTTTGTATGTATATATTGTGCTTTTGTTATAAGAATTAACCAAAAAGGGAGGAAAAGGCTTAGAATTTTCTAGGACATACAGGGTGGAACCAAGTGTATATCCTATTGGTGTTCTGACAGAAAATGAAAATATCCACTTTCAATCTGCTCTGATTTTCAGTTGCTACATTCAGAAGCAATAATTAGCAGTTGAAGTCACTAAAAGTAAAGCAATGGGATCTCTGATAGACTTCATATCTTGCCTTGATTTTGAGATATAGTTCTAAACCTTAATTATAAGGTTTCATTGAATGCGAGTAGCAATGCTTTGTAAGTATAGATTCATATAAATGTTCCAAGGCTTATGTAGCACAGAGAATGTAATTTATTTTACATAGTGGATTATGTGATTTTAGGCATATGCTCTTTAGTCTCCAAGAACTTAAAGAATGACTAGGAGCACGTGTAGGGTGGGTGTCTTCTCAGCTTGTAGATATTCTCTCTTGAAGATATTTCCAAACAGTCTTTATATTTTATTGTGTACTCAGAATTTATTCATTTAGCAAGTGAGGGTACTTCAAAAAGTTCATAGAAACAAATTAAAATAAGTATGCATTTTCTTTCAACTTTTTGGTACCTCTCATATTCATCGAAAAACTACCATGCTCCTAGAATTTCAGGATGCACTGGATACATGTACTGTTTTTTTTTTGTTTTTTTGTTTTTTTTTTTTAAATGAGGTGCAAGTTGGGACTTGAAAAGACTAAAAAATAACATAAGTCTTTTTTAAATTAAGTTGAAAAAGAAAAAAACAAAAGTGGTAGAGTACAAAATGTTAAATTTTCTACTCAGAGATGGTGGGCTTCCTACTATTTAACTTCTGCCAAACAAGCAAATTCCTTCATCCAATTTGGGCAATACTACAAAATCTACATTTTGAGTTGGTGGTGGTAACTAAATAAAATATCTGTGGTACATAGTCTTTGATCGTTGTTCATATGATGACTGTGCAGCAATTGACAACTGGTACAGAGAGTGGGATGTGGATTGCATGAAGGCAATGTTACTGCAGGCCAGCTCTCTGCTGTGGCCCAGGAGTGCAGTGGAGGATGGCCCAGGTGCTTGGGCCCTGCACCCCATGGGGAGACCAGGAAAAGCACCTGGCTCCTGGCTCCTGCCATCGGACAAGCGCGGTGCGCCGGTCGCAGCGCGCCGACCGCGGCGGCCATTGGAGGGTGAACCAACGGCAAAAGGAAGACCTTTCTCTCTGTCTCTCTCTCTCACTGTCCACTCTGCCTGTAAAAAAAAAATAAAAAAAAAAATAAAAAAAAAAAAAAACAAATCCTTAAATATAGAACATGGGCTTTGAGATTGGCCACTGGTGGAAATGGATAAGGTGATCACAAATCCCGCCCTGAGATTAGAAACAATAATCCAAAGATTAATTAGCAAGAACAATGCTTATTGTCTTGGAAAGTGGAGAAAATATCTACTTAAATTGTGGCTATGACTAAAAAAGCATCCAGGCAGAATGTTCAATATCCTGATTAGTTTTGTTTGCCAGCTGAGATAAGGTATTGCAAGTACATAATGAACTAAAACCAGAGAATACTCAAATTTCAAGTTCAGACGAAAATTTCCATCCAGAGCTTGCAAGGTTATAAAATAAAATTTGCTGTCATTCTCAGCGTCTCCAGACGGCAAATGGTTCTTAACATAAGAAGTGTCTTCAGGGCAAGGTTTAAATCCAGACTGTTGCCAGTGAAAATGTCCTCTCAGGTCAGAGATCATATCAAGGATATAAGGCACCTTTTTAAGATCCTTGAAAGATTCAAGGCAGTGCCTCTAGCTAAACAGAAAATGTTGAAGTCCTGAGGGTTTTTACACATAGCATCTGATTTATACCCTAAAGTAAAGATCGGCTTGCTTTATGAAGAATTGTGTGGTTTCTGTCTAAAGGAATTGATAATATCTTGTGATATAAAACCACCTCCAGGAATTAAAAAAAAAAAAACTGTCTAGCTTGAATTAAAAGAGCCAGAGAAAACCAAATGAATACACACCTTTGATGCCTAACATCTACTTCCAGGAAGCTGGCTGAAAAAGGTCTTCAACTACCAACATTGACATTTTCTCAAAGATAAAGGGGAAGACTCATTTAAAAAATCCCTAAAAGCATGAAAGATGGATCCCAGAGCACCAGCGCAGGATTTCCATGGGACAGGACAGGGCTTTGGTCAAGGGAGTCTGACAACATTGACTCCAGCCACGGGCCAGGGCCTCTTGTTTCATTTTCCAATGGGAGCACCCACTATATTCTGTACCGATGCTACCCCGTCTTTCTTCATTGTGTGTTTGGGGGCAGACAACTTGCTTTTTTAGTTTAGAGGGCTTTACTTGGAGGACTTCAAGTCTCATTTGTAATCAGTCTTGAGAACAAAATATTATGATGTAATGGGAAGAGAATTTTGGGGAAATGATGAAAGTATTTGCAAGTGAAATAGAGCACGAATTAGAGCCACATGATTGTGTCAGGTAGTCTGTGAGTGTCTTCCATTCTGTCCATACTGTCTTCCATTCTTTTCTTTCAGTTATTTAGAGGTAGAGTCAACTTGAATCTCCACTTGAACATGGGCTAGCATATGAATGGCTTTGATCATTAAAATCCTTGGCATGGTGAATTACTTAAGAAGGTTGCCAGCTCAAGAGCGGATAGTAGGCAGAGATTATTAAGGACCTGTGAGAAAGCAACATGCATTCAAGAATTCTCCACTTTAAGGCTAAAAATACATCAAAATATATCAAAGAATGTGATTTTGGCACCTTACCCAGCACAGCGTACTTAGGCACACACTAACAAAGATTGAATCTTGCTAATACTCTGCAGCAATTATGGAACTGAACTCATAGGGCAACCTCATATGTCCTGGTCTATGGCTCTTTCTGAAAAACCACACTAGAGCTACAAAATTGCTTTACAGATCAAAGACGCCTAAAAGCTGATTCTCATTTTGGTCTCTGAAACTCTGGGCTGTCCCATGCTTCTGTATTTCAAGGTCAAGCTGCATTAACCCACACATGACCAGTCATCTACTCAGACCAAAGAGGCCTGAACCCATTTTATAAGGTTTATGCTTGTGACCCTGCCATTTAAAAAAAAAAAAAAAAACTTTGCTGTATAAAACACCTGTCACCTATGTGGACAAAGTTGCAATTAGCTTTCCATATCCACCAAGGTTAAAAGTCCTTGCTTACTAAACACTCAAGCCCTAAAGCTACTTTCAAAGGCTTCACCAGTTAAAAATAACCCTTTTCTTTCCCCTTTGCACAGCTCCTCAAAAATCAAAGTTCAATTATCCCACATCAAGCTACCAGGAAAAAGTGACACATAGAGTTCATTTGCTAAAGCCCACTGCTTACACGTAACATCTGGAACATAGCAGTTATATCTCTTTTCAATTAAACTTACTGACTGTATATTTCTAGAGCAAAAACTACCACAGAGATAAAACAGCCAGAAAAAAATCATTGTTTTCTGAATTAAAGCAGCTCACCTCAGGGGGTGATAGATAGCACTGAAGAACCCCATCCCAGAAGTGAGATTGCCTGAGGAGGTGCAGAGCAGAGCAAGTTCTTCTTTTATGCTCACAAGTCTCAAAGAAAATGAGGAAATGGACAACACCTCCTAGGGGATGCCTTAGTAGGAAGCTGGTGTCAGGAGCCAGAACCAAGTATCAGACTCAGGTGCTAAGATGTGGCAGTGGGGGTGGGGAAGAAGTTGTTAGATCAAATACTGGCTCCATGTTGCACATTTTTGAATACTTTTTATACAGTCTCTCTTCCATCCTGTCTTTTTTCTGTTGACATGCTTTATGTCACAACTATTTAGAATTTTCTAAACTATAAATTAAACTGTAGCGTACATGCTTTTTTTTTTAAAATACGGATTTATTTATTTTACATAGAGAAGGAGAGGGAGAGGGAGAATGAGGTGGGGAGAGAGAGAGAGAGAAAGACAGAGAATCTCCCATCTTCTAGTTCACTCTCTCCAAATGTCCACCACAACCAGGGCTAGGCCAGCCTGGAAGCAGGACTCTGGAACACAGTCTGCATCTTCTATGTGTGCGGCAGGGACCTGACTCTTTGAGCAGCCACCTGCTACCTCCTTGAATTAACATTAGTGAAAGTCAGAATCAGAAGCGGAGGCAGATGCAATCATAGGCAGTACAATATGGGGTGCAGGTGTCTTAACTTCTCATCAAATGCCAGCCCTAAGAACAGTGTTTCAATGAAAATAAATCAAAGTTAAGGAGGTGATAATGGAATGGGGATGTGGAAAACATAGTCATGTTGACATAGCTTTAGAGGCTTTAGAGGTTGAAATACATTGAATGGAATTCTCAATGTGTTTTACATCCTTAAATAATTTCAGCAAAATGAATATTTTTTACACTGAATAAATTTTACATTGATAAATTCTTACATTTCATTAGCAAATTGTCTGTTAAAATGAAACATTTCATTAAAATGTTAAAAAGAACCCTATAAAAGTGCTACTAATACAACTCTCAATATAGTTGAATCTCTTAGCTATTATCTCATATCTCATATACATTTTGGGAATTATATGTGAACACAACCAATGACTTCATGGGTCAGTGAACACAAAGGAATGAAATTCTCAATAATTCAAAAATTCTGTATTTATTTTAAAGAAAGAATTCAGTAGTTTCCTTTGTCCTCTCTATATTATAGCTGCTGTACTAACATTTATTCTTGCTGTGAAATTTGGAGTTTGGCTGGAGCTATTTTGGCTCTAAGCACTGCATATTCCCCAGATCCGATCTTAATATAAGCAATCATCTCAGACAGTAATAAAACCTGGGGTTAATTTTAATCATTGGTGAGGACACAAGTGGCTTGGAATTTAGCCGATTGCAACATTCACTCAAAAACCTTTCAGCTAGACCTATTTATGAACTTTTTGTTTATTCACTCATGTATGGATTATGTTACAGTTATCAATATATATCATACCTTCCTGTGAGGTTCCTACTTTGTATAAGAAATGTTTTGACTTACTTTAAAGGAATCTTGTTAGTAAACATTAACATACCCTTTTCCCATGGGTTAAGAAAGTCACTAGCTCAAAGTACATACATATTTGATTCTGTAGGTATTTCAATTTTCCATAGTTTCTGAAATACTTTAAAATTTCACTTCCGTTCAGTTCTTTCATTAATGTGAGATGAATTTCAATTTAAAGCATAGACATTTTTACTTATTATTTACATTGGACTGTTGACTTTGAGCAATGATTCTGAGACTCTGAGATTGGAGGAATGTATCAAGAATAGAAGCGAGTGAAGCGGGATTGAGCACAAGGAGCCACTTAAGATTAGCCTGAGAGATGAGAGTCATTTTTCTTAATGACCAGAACTATGAATGTTTTAATCTTGACATTTTAGCATCTCCCCACAGCGTCTATTCTAGTTGCAAATATTCTAACTCAAAGAGTTCTCAAGAATATTTGAAATTTAATATTTGCCAACCTTTCCTAAAAACTGTTTCCTCAGGGGCTGGTTCTGTGGCATAGTGCAAAAAGTGGCTGCCTCCAATGCTGGCATCCCGTGTGGGCATTGGTTTGAGTCCTGGCTGCTCCACTTCTGATCCAACTCTCTATGGGAAGCAATTGAAGATAGTCCAAAGTCCTTAAGCCTCTGCACCTGCGTAAGATACCCTGTGAAAGCTCCTGGCTCCTGGATTTGTATCTACCCAGCCATCCATCTGGGGAGTGAACCAGCAGATGGAAATCTCTCTCTCTCTCTCTCTCTCTCTCTCTCTCTCCCCCTTTCTGTAACTCTGCATTTCAAATAAATATATAAATCTTTAAAAAGTGTTCTCAGTACTGTGATGTTTTTGATAATTTGACATTTCCGAAATTAGGATATGTCTTACAATCAATGTGTACCATCAATCTGGTTTATTTTAAATTTTTATTTATTTCTTTGAGACGAGGAGAGTTGGGATGTGCATGGCAGAGGGAGATAGAACTACCATATGCAGATTGACTCTTTCAGTGCCTGCAACAGCCAGTTCTGAGCCGAGCCAGAGTCAAGAGTCCAGAACTCAACACCAATCTCCCATGTGGACAGTAGGAACTCAATTGAGTCATTACTGTTGTCTTCCAGGATCTGCATTATCAGAAAGCTGAAATTTGGAGCCTAAACTGGGAATGAAACCCAAGTACTCTGTCTTAATTGCTAGTCTAATATCTGTCCCAAGTTTATTTTTTATTTACTTATTTTAAAGATTTATTTT
Organism: Sylvilagus floridanus; assembly: GCA_949820135.1. Lineage (NCBI taxonomy): Eukaryota > Metazoa > Chordata > Mammalia > Lagomorpha > Leporidae > Sylvilagus > Sylvilagus floridanus. Next base: position 105,989,850 of record OX463238.1, on the reverse strand, counting down.
ATTTATTTGAAAGACAGAGTCACTGAGAGAGAGAGAAAGAGATCTTCCATCTGATGCTTCACTCTCCAAATGGCCTCAACATCCAGGTCTGAGCCAGGCAGAGGCAGAAGCTAGGAAATCCATCCGGGTCTACCACTTGGGTGGCAGCAACCCAAGCAGCTTGGCTGTCTTCTGCTGCTTTCCCAGGCAAAGATGCTTTCCCAGGCACATCAAAAAAGGGCTGGATTGGAAGCAGAGCAACTGGGACTCAAACGAGCACTCTGAGGTGGGGGTGGGGGAACTTAACCCACTGTGTTACAATGGTATCTTCAGTTAGTTTCTTTAAATAATGATTTGAAAATATTTTTATAAATTATAAGTAATTGTGTAATAAAATATTGTGTGCATCACACAATGTGATTTTAGTTAATGCTTTACATAACCTGATTTCAAGAGTTCCTTTCTGGGGTGTCAATATTGTGGCATAAACTTATGGGTGCAGGTTCATGTGTTGCTCCATTTCTGAGCCAGCTCCCTGTTAATGTGCCTGGGAAAGCAGTGGAAGATGGCCCAAGTCCTTGGAGCACTGCCATCTACATGGTAGACTCAGAAAGCTCCTTGCTCCTGGCTTCAACCTGGTCCAACCCCTTATTATTGCAGCCATTTGGGGAGTGAACCAGTGGGTGGAAGATCTCTGTCTCCCTGTCTGTCTGTAACAAAGCCTTTCAAACAAATAAGTTAATCTTTAAAAATAAATACATTAATTAAATAGTCCCTTATCAATGCTCTTATAGCAGATGGAGGATATGGCGAATATTTTGTATTCCTATCCACAAAGGGACATTTTCTAGGTCTGCCTTGCTGTCTTTTTTTACACTCCAGGTACTGATTTTTAATTATGTTGATTTAAATCATATCAAGCTTAAGTTTTATCTCTGTTTATTTTTATCTTTGAACATGTAGCTTGAAATTAATACCATCCCCAAATTTTTCTAAAGTTTTATTTCTCCATTTACCTTGTCACTGAAATTTCTAAATTGTTTTTGCTTCATTTCAAGTACCAGACATAATCAGATATTTTTGGAATTCAACAAATATGTACATTACTGCTCTGAGAAATCATATACTTAATTGAGAGGAATATCTTGAATTAGAAGTACTAGGATTAATCATTTTCCACGAGATTTAAAAAAGAATCTCCATGAAATCATGTTTTTTGACTAGTGAAGTCTCTGTAAAGCCACAGAATGGAAAACTGAGCATGCCAAATATTTGTATAAGAGTGGCCTTCATTGAAAGTTACACTTTATTCCTCACATGCAGTCAGATTAGAAACACTTAGCATATCTGCAATCAGCATCCTCTTTCTTTTTCTTAGTATATGTGCTGCCGAAGGGAACACACATCCTCTTTCTTAAACGTGATTTTGTAACTTTTCAAACATCATGTTGCCAGGATAATACTTTTTTTTTTCTTTATAAGTCAACCTCTAGGGGACAAGACAGTTTGATCCCTCCCCCTGAATACTATTAGATGTTTACATAAGGAGTAGTAATAGCATGAAGATGCCAATGAAAAATTATCTCTATTTCTAGAATCTAGAAGAGGACAATCTTCACAGAAAACAATATTGAAATTTATGAATATACTAATAACCCAAGACTTCATACACTTTTTCAGGCTCTGCTTTTAGATAATCTTAAGTGATTAACATGGGACCCCAAAACAAACATTACTCAAATATGTTTTCAATATATGTGTTTGCTTGTTCATACATCCCTCACAATAACCCAGAAGGTTTCTGAGTTTTGTCTGCATTCAAAAGAAAGTTGAGATCCCAGGTGATCTGATACATTGCACCATGCTAACAGCTGTGGAGAATGAGTGAGTCAATGCAAGATACAAATGGTTGATTTAAGGTGACCGACTAAATATTTGCTTAGGCCTTTGCGTGGATTCATATTAGAAGATGCTTTCAATTGTAGAGTTTACATTTGAATGTAAATGTGTGCTGTGCCACAATAAGTTAGAGTTTATCTGAACAGTCCAAGGCTTACCATATAGCCTCAAATGCTGGAAAGCACATAAACAAGAGAACTTTGAGACACAGAGAAGTGTCAAGAAAAGCAATTTCTGGTAAGGAAGGAAAAATGTAAGTTAGAAAAAAAGCCATGAAATATTTATGGGTTTTGCACATATTATTCTAATAAGAATGCAAATATTGTGAATGCGTTCTACTCATATGGTACTGACATTTACCAAATAGAATTCTGTTATTTGACCTCCTTCTGTAAACATTGACATTGCACTCACATTTATAATAGATTTCTGTCTGTTTTACTGCAGTTGAATGTTTCCACCGGGAATGTTATTAGTTATTATGGCTGAAAGTGCACCTGCACCAGCTGTGAGGCTAAGCATAAAGAAGGCACCAGCCCAAATCCCGGAGTCTCTTAACAGACCTTTGCTGCGTTACTGCCGTCGTTCCAACATCCATCCCGAAACAGGGGGAAAGAAAACTTCTTCCAACACTTCATTTCCATAGAAATGAGGATCTGAATTATATACTTGAATTTCTCCATAATGGTATCTGCTGTCCGCTTCTGTGCATCCTAGTCCATATCATTCACCCATACCTGGAGACAGTCTCCTGTTGCATTAGTAAAATTTAATGAAAAAGGGGGAAGAACTCAACAGTCATAGGAACATCAAAATGCTGAGAAAAGGATCAATATCAGTAACCTTATGTAAAAGTACCAAAGCGCAGAGAAAAAGCGAAAGGTTGGGCCTTCATATTTTCTTTGAAGTTGCTGAATCATTAGCAAAAATTGCATTTACTGAGGTATTCACTGTGATCAGAAATTACTTTGTTTCTCCTGGTCACAAAATTATAATTTTTTTCCCTTGGCTTTCCTTTTTTTCTTTCTCAAAGCAGTGTGCCGGCAAAAGGAAGACCTGTCTCTCTGTCTCTCTCTCACTGTCCACTCTGCCTGTCAAAAAAAAAAAAAAGAAAAGAAAAGAAAAAAATCAGTGACAACAAATATCTATATCTCTATCTATCTATCTATCTGTTGGTTTTTGTTCAAAAGCTTAATTTTTCAGATTTTCTTGTCAATTGTCTAGCATTCAGTAAGATATTTTAAACACACTGCTAGAGATCATATTAGACTCTCTACAAAAATAATCCATGCTCTTAAGAAATGTTAAGATTTGCATGACTACAGATAAAAAATGTATATTTCTAGTTTAATACACAGCAGAGTATGGTATGTCTGTCGGCTGAAAGTCGCTCATTGAGGAGAGTGGAGTTTCATGAGAAGGAACTGTATGTGGCAGGGCAAGTATTTAATATACCTGTCGAGGATCAGAGATGATGGCTCAAGTAATTGGGCTCCTGCCATCCAACATGGGAGACCAAGACTGACGTCTGTGCTCCTGACTTTGGACCCAGCCCAGCTGCGTTCTCCAAGCACTGGGGAGTAAACCCAGGTGGCAGCAGCTCCTCCCTCCATCTCTGCTGCTCTCTCTCTTTCTCTCTGAGCAACAAATAAATCAACAACGAATTTCTAAAAGCAACAAGTGCAAAGTCCTAGATGCAGTTTTTAGCTGGAAAAACACATGATAGTGGCTAAATAATAATAATAAAAAAAATCCTTAGAATAGAGTTGTCCATACCATATTATAAAATTCATGCTCTGAATTTGGGAGGGTTGAAAATATATGTAACTACAAAAGTAAGGAAATGTGATTATTCCTAATAAGGAGAATAATATGTGTTAACAAATACGCTACAGTGTCTTTGTTCTGATGTTATTTTAAAAGAAACACACAAGAAAAAATCCTATACATTATCAGTTAAAATTGTCTCTGAATCCCCTTTGTTTTCAACGTGGCAAAAATCAAAGTGCCTCCTTCTGCCTCCAGAGAATTTTCAGTGGCTAGAGATGTCCACACCCTCCTGTGTTTCTGCTGCTTCTCTTTCTATGCATGTATTTGAAAGAAGAATCATTTTACCATCAAAAGAGCACCTGCTCTGGAGTCAAACAGACATGGGTCACGCTATGCTCAGGTACTAATTAACTGTGTAATTCAGATAAAATTTAATTAAAACTCTTGGCTTCAGTTTCTCCATCTGTAAACAGAGAGATGCAGTCCCTACTCGAATTCGCTTGCTGTGTCATATAGCTGTTTCTTTTTCTCATCAACCATGCCTTAAAATTGGCCAAACACTGTTTTCATGAATTACTTGAGCTATGAAAATGAAGTGTTGCTATTTACTAAGTTTATATTCATTAGAAGTACAAAAGTGAAAGTAGTAAAAAAATAAAAATATTCCAGTGATATAACAAACACAAAATCTAAATAAATATGGATCAAGTATAGAATAAAATTTATAATAGGAGATACAAAAAAGTGTGCTACCTCCACCAGTTACTTATCAAACATTAAACAAATTTCCAGGAAAGTCTCAAGATCATATTCTTGTTTGAAAAATGTGAAGAATTAGGGATAAATTATATTTAATTTGTCTTTTTAGGTATATTGCACAAGTCTGTGACTTTTATTATAAAGTTCATAATCACATAATAATAATATAATCCAAATGATATATCCTGCTTCACATGAATTCAATAAGTGTAATAAAGTTATGATATCTTTAATACACATTTGCTTCTAAATTTTTTTTTTTGACAGGAAGAGTGGACAGTGAGAGAGAGAGACAGAGAGAAAGGTCTTCCTTTTTTTGCCGTTGGTTCACCCTCCAATGGCCACCACGGCCGGCACACCGCACTGATCCGAAGGCAGTAGCCAGGTGCTTCTCCTGGTCTCCCATGAGGTGCAGGGCCCAAGCACTTGGGCCATCCTCCACTGCACTCCTGGGCCACAGCAGAGAGCTGGCCTGGAAGAGTGGCAACTGGGACAGAATCCGGTGCCCCAACTGGGACTAGAACCCGGTGTGCAGGCGGTGCAATGTGGAGGATTAGCCTAGTGAGCCAGCCATTTTGCTTCTAATTTTATAAATCACTTAAATAAGCTAAATAAAGCATAATGAATTCTTTTCTTTTTCATTTCTTTAAATTTTTGTTTTAAACAGATTTCAGGTATTTCATAGGTACAGTTCTAAGAAGATAACCACGCTTCCCTCCCTCTCCTCATCCCTCCGCTCTTCCTTACCTTCTTCATTAATTTTTGCAAGCACATAAATTTAATCCACTCTATAATTGCAAGCTTAATCCACCACTAACTATAATATTCGACATGTAAAAAGTAAGACCTGTTTCATATGCTGATTTCATCTCATCTGGGTAAATTTCCAGGAGTGGGATTGTTGGTCAAATGTTACAGCTATTTTCGGATTTTTGAGGAGTCTCCAACCATCTTTCATAACGGTTGTACTAATTTACATTCCAACCTACAATGTATGAGGAAACTTTTTCCCTACATCCTAACCAACATTTATTGCCCTGTGATTTTTGGATGATAGCCAATCTAACTGTGGTAAGGTGAAACCTCATTGTGGTTTTCATTTGCGTTTTCTGATGGATAGTGATCCTGAGAATTTTTTAATGTGTCTATTGACCATTTGAATTTCTTCCTTTGAATAATGTCTGTTCAGGGCTTGCGTATAGTGCCAGCATCCTATATGAGCACCAGTTCAATTCCTAGCTGCTCTACCTCCTGCCCAACCCCTGCTAATATGCTTGGAAGAACAAGGGAAAATGCTCCAAGTGCTTGGGCCCCTGCATCCATGTGGGAGACTCAAATGAAGCTCCTGGCTCCTGGCTTTAGTTTGGCACAGCTCCTGGGGTTGCAGTCATTTGGGGAGTAAACTATCTGATGGAAGATCTCTCTCTCTCTCTATTTCTCTCTCTCTCTCTCTTTCTCCCTCTGTCTTGGTAACCCTGTCTTTCAAATAAAATAAATAAATCTTAAAAAAAAAAAAGAAAAATGTGTATGTTGTCCATTTCTTAACTGGATTGTTAATTTTGTTGTGTTTCTTGAGATGTTTATACTTTCTGGATATTAATTCTTTATAATTTGCATAGTTTACAAATATTTTCTCCCATTCTGTCAGTTGCCTTTTCACTTTGTAGAGTTTTTCTTTTGCAGTGCAGAATTATATAGAATTATACAAATTCTAGAATCATTTTTTTCTAGATATGAAGAGAATGTCATTGGTAAACCATGTTGGTTAGAATGGATATCTTATTGATATTAATTATTCCAATCAATAATCGTAGTAGTTTTACATTTTTGTGTCTTCTTCTATTTCTTCTGTTAATGTTTGCGGTTTCTTTCTAGAGATCTTTCATATTCTTGGTTAAGTGTATTTCTATGTATTTAATTATTTGTTGCTATTGTTAATGGTACTCATCTTCTTAGAACTTTTTCAGCTGTGGCATTATGTGCGCATATCAAAGCTGTGGATTTTGTGTATTGATTTAATACCTGACAATTTTTCCAAACTCTCTTATGATTCCAATAGTCTCTTACTGTAGTCTTCCAATTTCCCTACATCTAGGATCATGTCATCTGCAAACAGGGATAATTTGACTTCCTCTTGTCCAGTTTGTATTCATTTGATTTATTTTTATTTCCTAATGGCTCTGACTAAAACTTCCAGAGCCATATTGGATAGTAATAATGAATCCTTGTCTGGTTTCAGATCTTAGTGGAAATGCTTCCAATTTTTTCACATTCAATAAGATGCTGGCCTTGGGTTTTTCATAGATTACCTTGATTGTGTTTAGGAATGTTTCTTCTACAAGCAATATGCTTGAGGTTTTTGTCATGAAAGGATGCTATATTTTATCAAATGCTTTACCTGCATCTATTGAGATAATCATGTTTTTATACTTCAAATTGTTAATGTGATTTTTCACATTTATTGATTTGCATATGTTGAATCATCCCTGCATATCAGGAACAAATCCCGCTTAGAAAGGGTGAAAGATTTTTCTCGTGAATTGGTGGATTCTATTAGTTACTATTTAATTGAAGGTTTTCCCAACTATGTTCATCACGCATAATTGGTCTTTAGTTCTTTTTCTTTGTTGTATCTTTTTCTGGTTATGGAGTTATGATGATGCTTGCTTCAGAGAAGGAGTTTGGGAAGATTCCTACCAATTCATTTGTTTTCAGTACTTTGAAAACAACTGGATTTTTGTTTTAAAGGTTTGGTGGAACTCAGCTACGAAGCCATCCAGTCCTGGAGTTTTCTTCATTGGGAGAGTCATCATTCCTAATGCTAGCTCTGTCTTGGTTACTGGTCTATTTAGGTATTTCATGCCTTAATTTTGGTAAATTTTTTGTGTCCAGAAATTTATGTATTCTAGATTTTACAATTTATTGGTGTACAGATGTTTGTAATAATTAATGATGATTCTTTAAATTCTGTGGTATCTGTTCAACATCTCATTTTTTCATCTCGGATTTTATTAATTTGGATCTTCTTTTTTGAGGGTGAGTTGGGCTAACTCATTTTTATTATTTTTTCAAAAAGAAAGCTCTTCATTTCACTGCTCTTTTGTATTTTTTGTTTCAGTTTTGTTTATTTTTCTCTACTTTTAAAAGATTATTTATTTGAAATCAATGTGTGTGTGTGTGTGTGTGTGTGTGTGAGAGAGAGAGAGAGAGAGAGAGAGAGAGAGAGAGAGAGAGAGAATCTTCTATCTGTTCAATGCCCCCCACCCCGAAACGGCCACAACATCGAGGGTTGAGCCAGGCCACAGCCAGAAGCCCAGACCTACTTTTAAGTCACCCATGTGGGTACAGGGGCCAAAACAGTTGGTCCATTCTCTGCTACAGCAGGGAGCTGGATCAAAAGTGGAGCAGCTGGGTCTCAAACTGGTGCCCATATAGTAAACCTGCGTTGCAAGCAGTGGCTTTACCCACTATAGTACACTGCTGGTTCCATTTTTCTTCTCTAATTATTTATTTCCTCATACTGATTTAGGTCTGGTTTGTTCTTGTTTTTCTAGATTCTGATGTCTTGATATAGGAACTAATTATTATAAGCTTCTCTCTTAATACTGTATCTCATAAGATTTGATATGTTGTACTGTAATATTCGTTTTCTGAAATTTTTGATTTCTCTTTTGACATCTTCTATGACTCACCATTCATACAGGAGCACGTTGTTCACTTTCCACGTGTATGTACATTTTCTAGAGTTTCTGAGATTGTTAGTTTTCAGATTCATTCCACTGTGGTCAGAAAAGATACAAGGTATGATTTCAATTTTTTTTTAATTTGCTGTCTTTTTTAATTAAATATTTATTTATTTACTTGAAAGTCAGAGTTTCACAGTGAGAAGAGAGACAGAGAGGGGTTTTTCATCCGCCTGTTCACTCCCCACTTGGTTACAATGGCCAGAGCTGTACCAATCAGGAGCCAGAAGCTTCTTCTGGGTCTCCCACACAGGTACAGGGGTCCAAGTACCTGGGCCATCCTCCACTGTTTTGCCAGGGCATCGCAGAGAGCTGGATAGGAAGTGGAGTAGCCAGGACTCGAACTGGCACCTATATGGGATGCCAGCATTGTAGGCATGGCCTCACCTACACCACAGTGCCGGTCCCTTGCTAAGTCTTTTGTTATAGCCTACCATATGTTCTATACTACAGAAAGTTCCATGCACTGATGAAAAGAATATCTATTATGTAACTGTAATATAAAATGTTCTATAGATATCAATTATGTCCATTTTGCTGATAGTGTAAATTAGCTTGATTTTTCTGTTATTTCTTTGTTGATTTTTTGTGTATCTGATTTGTCCATTCATGAGAGTGAGGTGTTGAATTTCCACATTATTGTTATGTTGGATCGCTTATCTCTAGAATCATTAACATTTGATTTAAGTAGCTAGGCACCACGGCATTTGGGTGCATATACATTTAGTATAGTTACATGTTCCTGTTGAATTGACCCTTAATCAATATATAAAGTACTTCTTTATCTCAACAGGTTTTGTACTAAAATCTCTATATTGTGTGATATTAGGATGTCTACTCCTGCTCATTTTTGTTCCTGTTTTCATTAAAAATTCTTTTCCATCTTTTTACTTTTAGTTTGTGTGTATCTTTGTTAATGATGTATGTTTCTTGTAGGCAGCAAATAGGTGGGTCTTATTTTTTTAATGTCTGTTTTAAGTAGAGAATTTCAGTTATTTACATTCAAAGTTTTTATTAAGTAATGACTTGGCCCTGCCATTTTCCCATAAATATTCTTATTCTTTGTTTTGGATTCCCTTTTGCCATTACCAGATTCTCTGCTTTAATAGTCTTTCATAATGATGACCACTGTTCTCTGTTTCTGTGTTTAGCACATCCTTAAATAACATTTGTATGGCTTGACAAGTGAAGACAAATTCTTTCAATTATTTTTTGTTTTTTTGGAAGGCCTTTATTTCACTTTCATTTCTAAACAAGAGCTTTGCTGGCAGCAGTATTATGGCTTGACAGTTTTTTTCTATTAGGACTTGGGCTATGTCTGTCTATTCTCTTCAAGCCTATAATGTTTCTGTTGAGGAATAAGCTATTAATGTAATAGGAGAGCCTTTGAAGGTTATGTGGCATTTCTCTCATGCACATTTTAGAATCTTTTCTTTATGCTATATTGCTGGAAGTTTAACTATAATGTGTCATGGTGAAAATCTTTTCTGATCATGTCTACTAGGAGTTCTATGTGCTTCCTGTAATTGGGTGTCCTCATCTTTCTTTAAATTAGAGTTTTCTGCAATTACTTCACTGAATAAGACTTTTAGTTCATTTCTGTCTTTCCACACTTCAGAAACCCCCAAGACCCATAAATCTCAAACACTATTTTCAGATTTTTTAAAATATTTTTCTTCTTTTTTTTTTGTCTATTTCCAAGGATTTGTCTTCTAGCTCATATGTTTTTTTCTTGTGCCCAACCAAACCTGTTGTTGAGGCTTTCCACTGTGTTTTCATTTTGATATATGGAATTCTTCATTTCTGAAATTTCAGTTTGATTTCTTTTCAATATCTCTATCTCCTTTGCAAATTGTTTAATTTATATCATTTATGCATTTCATTCTCATGTCTTTGATTCTCTGTGTTTTTGAGTAATCGCATGATCATTCTTTTCAATTCCTTTTGAGGCATTGCTTCAGTCACTTCACCTTCTAATATTGAAGTGCTATGTTCCTTTTGGAGAGTCATTATTATCCTTGTTCATTTTCTTTTAGTTCTGCATTACTCCTTGGCATTTGTGGAACCATTTATTGGTTTTTTCCTCTGATGGATTTTTTCTTTGAACTTTGCCTCTGTGGCTTAGTGGAATACCTTCCCTATAGTCAATATGCAGTTGTGTGAGCTGGTTGGGGCCAGAGATCTATTTTCAGTACTTGAACGTAGAAAAGAACCAAGGGTGACACACAAGTTAGGCCTGGGTGAACTCTGTTGTCAGCAGTGTTGATGATGTGATCATGTTGGTTGGCATGATCACAGCCTCACTTCCAAGGTGATATTTAATAGAGGTTATATTTCATATATTCAGTTTATGTATGTGAATTCTGTGTGTCAATATAATTCAACATAAAATAGCTGCAATTAAATTCCCTAATGATTTTATCTATGGCACAGCCATTGATACAGTACTTGTATTAATCAATGCATTCACATGGCAAAGCACAATTCTTATTACCTAGGATTTCATGTGGATAATCAGTATCTTATGCTATTCATAGAAACAGAAGCAATGATCTTAATTAGAAACATAGAATAATAACAAATATTGATGTTCAAGGCTTAAATATCCTATACATTATATATTGTTATCTCAATAAATATATTATGTTAACTTAATAATTAATTCAGTCAAGAGCAGAGTTAAATATTTCAACCAGAATAAAATAAATTCAAGATGTCCGAAAACATTAATCTGAACAAAATTAAATCCTTCATCTAGTCTTCTTGTTTTAATTATGGTTAATATTTTCTTAATGATAAGATCCAGCATGATTGGAAACCTTTTCTCAGAGACAGATTGGATCATCTCTAATCATTTATGTTAAAAATAGATATTTCCTGGTTGTATAGGCAGAATATCATATTTCCAATTATTTCTTTAAGTAATTATTTCTATGACTATATGTCATTTCATAATTATTTTCATTACAATTGCAATACAATTTGTAATATGTTTATTTTGTTTCAAAGCCCATGTAATAGCCCACTATATACACCACAGCAACATTTTGTTGAGCCATTAAGTTTGAATTTGCTAAAAATGAAAATGTCTTATGTCAATCCATTTGACATCACAGAAACAGAACCACAAGAGAAGCATTAAGATAGCTAATTTCTTTAAAGCATTCAGTCCATACGAAATATTGCACAAATCATTATAAATATCAGTTTTTCTTAAGGCTCATGACAGCTTCAAAGTGGATATAATTGTCATCTATTAATTACATGAAAAAATTGATGCTTAGAGAAGTAACTGTCCACATCTCGTAGTCTTTTAAATTATAGAAATAGAATTCAAACATGTACCTGTATTGAATAAAGTACACTGGATTTTGCAAGAGGAAGTAACAATATAAAAAATTTCTAATGTTTTAGATCTTGATTTTTCTAATAACTCAAGTGATATTCTTGCATTTCCCACCTACAAATTCATACATTGATTGTGTTCCCTTTAAATTCATATATTGAAATCTTAACCCCCCAAATACTAATATTAGGAAGTGAAGATTTTATGTGCTTAGGTCTTGAGGCAGAGTCCTTATGAATGGGTTTGGCATTTAGCACTGTTAAAAAAAAGGCACTGGAGCTCTCCCTTGCCCTCACTCTCTCTTTCTGTATCACTGCCTCTTAAATAAATAAAAAGAAAGAAAGTACTGGCAAGTTGAACTTTATTAAAATTTTAAAAGTTTGGTCTCTGAAAGACACTGTCAAGAGAATGAAAACAAGACTCACAGATAGGGAGAAAATATTTGCAAAATAATTTTCAGGTAAAGCACAATTATCCAAAATTTACAGAGAACTCTTTGAACAACTCAACAATTAGATCACATACCCGTCAATTTAAAAATGGGCCAAAGACCTTAACAAAAACCTCATCAAAGAAGATGCAGGAGTGGCAGGAAGCTCCGTAACAAATGCAAAAGAACTACAAATTGATCAAGCAATGAGATATCACCACATGCCTATAAAAAGCCACAATCAAGAAAATCAATTGAGGATATCAAATGCTGCTGAGGATGTGGGCAACAGGAACTCTTGTTCATTGCAAGTGGGAATACAAAATAATACAGCTACTACATCAGGAATTTTGGTGGTTTCTTATAAAACTGAAGATACCATACACTCACTCAAGCATGATTCTCTGTATTTACCCAGAGGAGTCGAAAAAATATGTACACAAACACAGACATACACAAATGCTGCACATGGATGTTCATACATTTTATTCATAACTAGCAATACATAAGAGTCAACATTTTGGAGTTCCAAGTTAAACCACTGTCTGTTATGCTAGAATCCCATATGGGTGCATGTTAACATCCCAGCCATTCCACGTCCAATCCATCTCCCTGCTAATGGCTTAGGAAAGTAACAAAAGATGGCTGAAGTATGTAGTCTCCTGCCACCCACTTGGGAGACCAGAAAAAAGTTCCTGGCTTTGGCTCCAGGGCTCTGCCCCGGCCATTATAGCCATTTGGAGAGTGAATCAATGAATGGAAGATCGATCACTCTCTCCCCCTCTCTCTCCGTCTCTCTCTCTCTTTCTCTCTCTCTGTTTCTCTAGGTCCCTCCCTCTATCTCTCTGTAACTGCCTTTCAAATAAAGAAAGAAATAAGTAGCAAAACTTAGGAGCCACCAGTATGTCTTTTGTATGTGAATGGATGGATAAATTGCAGTACATGCAGAGTATAGAATATTGTACAGTCCTCAAAAGAAATGAGCTACCCAGTAATTAAAATACACAAAACAAAGTTAGATGCATACTACTAAGTGAGAGAAGCCAATATGAAAAAGGCAATATACCATATGATTCCAACTATTGTGACACTGTAAAAGGCAACATTATGGAGACAGTAACAAGGCCATGGTTTTGAGGGTTTGTTATTACAAATGTAACAAATGCTATAACACATTTGTCCAAATCTATATAATGTGCAAGAATTAACCCAATATAAATTATTGGATTTGAGTGATAGCAATGTATCAAAGTAGGTTCAACAGTTTTAACAAATGCACAACTGATAGAGCATGTTGAAAATGAGTGGCTCTACTCGTGATGGGTGCAGGGTTACATCATGTGAGGTGCTATTGAGGTAATCCTTATAATCCATGAAGTGGAGAATGTTTGGGGAATTAAATTAAAACAATAATTTAACATTTGAATCCAAAAATCCCTTTGTTCCAAGAGGAACAGGTCGGGAAGCAAGACCCATCTCCTTAAAAACCCCCGGCCTCAACCAGACTGCGTGCTCAGACCTCTGCCTGTCTGCTGAGCTGCCCACCTGGTCTGGCCAGGTGTACTCTCTCTGCACTCTCCCCCCTGCCCCCCAGTCTCTCAGGCTTTGTTTGGAGAGGTGTCCATCTGTCCTTACGGATGTCCCTTCCCTAATAAACCTTGCTATTTTACCTCCCACTAAAATAATAATAATAATAATAATAATTTAATCAGTTAGTGAAAGATTGAACTGAGAAAGGAAAGTGCTCAGACTCGAACAACTAGTTGAACAGAACTAATACTCAACTGGTGAACATTACAAAGGGGAACAGCAATGTAAGTTGAACAGGTACAAAGCTGAGTTTTATTTTGGACAAATGCTATAAGATAAGGTGTGCTAAGTATTGGGTTTTGCATTTGATCTGGACTATGCAATATATTGAAAAATAAATAATAGTTTTTGAGGTATTAAAATATACTGCAAAATCACTCTTTGAAATGTTTGCATAATTTATCATACACATTGTCATAATATGACAGTGCCTACTTTTCTACACCATTACCAGATGCTAATATGTAATATGTATAAACATCAATGTCAATTTTGTGTGCTAATTTAAATAACATCGCCTAGGGAAGAAACATAATACAAGATTGCTATAGAAAGCTTTGTGTGCGCTATAATTTTTATCTGAATATGGCAAAACCACCTATAAAGTAGTTGGTAGATATTAAAATGTGGGTGATTTTATGTGTTTGGATTGTGAGACACAGAAGACTTAACCTTAGATATGGTGAATTTGAAGTGACTATGAAACTGGAATTATCTATTATAGGAAGTAGCAGTAAACTGAAAATACTATTTATCAATTGCTACATAACAAGTTACCAAGAACTTAGAAATTTAAGTTTAGACACTTAGTATCTCAAAATATCCATAGGTGATGTATCTGAGCAGGGTTTTGCTGGATCCAGTGCGCTGGGTCATAAAAGGCTGCTACAAAGGGGTCAGTTAGATGTGTTCTTTCACGCATCGGCTTTGCTCTTCACATGTTTGTTGTTATAACACAATTTATGTGATTGAATGATTGAGATTTCCATTTTAATAGTTGTCCTTAACCTCTGTGGATAAGTTAGATCTTTGCTTTGTGGCCCTTTCACAACATACAACTTGCTTCCTAAAGATCCATAAACGAATCTCATTCTAGACTATAACACTGGTATCTTTTATGATGGAACCTAGTCTAGGGAGCAATTATCCCATCACTTTCCTATATTCTATTGGGTAGAAGAAGTTACCGATGTTGTCTACATTAATGGGGGGATCACATAAGATCATGATTCATAGGGGTGTCACATGGAAGTTTATTCCTCACATCTATCCTTCAGGTTATCAAAACACATTGTCCCCACAGTAAAATAGAATCAAATATGACCCAACCATTCCACTCCTGGGAATTTACCCAGGGGAAATGAAATCAGCATATGAAAGGGTTATCTGTATTCCCATGTTTACTACAGCTCAATTCAAAATGGCTAAGATATTGAATCAACCCAAATGCCCATCCACTGAAGACAGGATGAAGAAATTATGGGATATGTACACCTTTGAATACTACATGGTAGCAAAAAAAAAAAATCAAAAACAAAAGCAAAAGCAAAAAATAACCAAATCTGGTCATTTGCAATAAAATGGATGAATCTGAAAATTATCATATTTAGTGAAATAAGCTAGTCCCAAAGGTACATGTCCCTTACCTATGATAATTAATAGAGCACCTAAAAGGCAACCTGTAGATGTGAAATTGACACTTTGAGAAGCAGTGACTAGAATAGCCTTTGTCTTTTGACTGTTGAGGAACAGCCTTTGTTGAAGATAATTTTTTTTTCATACTATGTTAAACTCTTTACTTAAAACAGAGTTAATCATATGTGCATAAATTTAATTGAAAATAGATTTTATTAAAAAATAAGAGTGGGAATAAAAGAGTGAGGAGGAAGAGCAATGGTGGGAGTGTGGGTGGGAGGGTGGGCATGATGGGAGAATCACCATGTTCCTAAAATTGTAATTACAAAGTATATGAAGTTTGTAATTGTAAAGCTGGATAGTTCTGCAAACATTCCTACAGGCTTACTTCTAAGGGTACATTTGAAAACTTGCCATGGGACCCCAAATCCCCTTAAACTAGGTAGTAAAAATAGCATTTTTAAGTCTTAATGTGATCATGTAAATAGCATTAAGTATTAAAGTGATCATACAAATCGGATTAAGTGTTTGCTAATAATAAAAGAATTAAAAAGGAGTGAAAGCTCCAACATGGGAAGCAGTCCACACAGCAGACTCATAAAATGATAATTGCTTTAAGTAGCACTCTGACCTCAGAATCAGCCCATAAAGCATTCTGGTCTGTCTAGGAAGCCCATAAAAGCATTGCAGGCACAGAAAGCTAAGACACTGTGGCAAAATGTGCCCTACATGAAAGACCTTTGTGGATGAGACTCCAGTGGAAAGAAGTAGCCATCAAAGAAGGGTGTACTTTTCTCTGAAGAGAGGACAGAACTTCTACTTTGCAGGGCCTTGTCTAAATACTGATGGAGTTTGTGGATTCAAAAGACTTCCATAACAAAGGCAGCTCGTGTCAAGAGTGTTAATTGTTAAATTTTCAACAGAAGTCACTAACTTCCAATGCAGGACCTCTGTCCCCAGAGTAGTATTATGAGAGTTCAAACTAAAATTTGTTCTCAAAGATTTTGTCTATTTAGTGTATTAATTGTAGGATATTCTTATGTTTCATAAATTTTAGTTATGCCTGTGTCCAACTCACCTGCTTGTTTTCTTAGGTGCTTCCTTAATTAATGATAAAACTTGTTCTCAAGGACTTACTCTCTTTTAATGTATGAAGTTGAGGATATTCTTACATCTCATAAGTTATAGTTATATCTAAGTGCTCACAAAAGATGTATCATTATTGGGTGAATTTATAAAGTTATTAAGTTTCTTTAAAAAATAAGTGAAATTAACTTCTAGATGCAATGACTTTGGACAGCCCTTGTCTTGCTTGGTGAGGAACAGTTTTGCTTTTTTCTCATGCAATTCTTGAACTCTTTACTTATTATATAGTTGTTCTTCGTGTATAAAGTTAATTGAAAATGGATCTTACGAGAGAATAGGACTGGGAATGTGAGAGAGAGGAGGAAGGAAGGTGGGAGTGTGGGTAGGGTAGGTAGAATTACTATATTTCTAAAGTTGTACTTATGAAATGCATGCAGTTGTATTCTATAAATAAAAGATTTCTTTGGGAAAAGAGACAAAATTGGCTATAAGTATTAGAATTTCTTTCTAAAGATAAATAAAAATTAGTGGACTTATTCTCTCACAATGGAAAAAGAATGGTAGGGCAGTTCCAATGTCAATGTTGCAGCTTAATGAAAGTAGGTAAACAGGGTAGTGGTTATCACCTCTACTCTGTGCCATCTTCAGCACACATATTGTCTCTGCCATCATGGACATAAATTCATCTCAATCAATTCCAAGCTTCATGTCCAGATATCAAGCCATGGACAAATGTGTTGTCTCTCATTCACTCTGAACAAGAAGGAATATTTCCTAGTGGACTTCTCAGATACCATTTAACCAGGACTAGCTTGTATAAGCAGCTGTAGCAGCATGGGAGTCTGGGAAAGCATTGGCATCTTCATATGCTTTGAGTTTTGGAAAGAAATGTATCCTCAAATATGCAACATGGGAGCATGGTTGTTGGGAGTCCACAGCACATACTGTCCTCCGCAAGCAATTTGATGTATGTAGAATTTTGAAGCAAACTATGCTTTTCCTAAAAGACTCTAAGGTTCAACCTATCAAAAATAAACATCTGTTTTACTTCAATTTTGACTGATTCTTACAGAGAAATCTGCTTCTAATCTTTTACATAATGAAAGGAAATACCAGTGAAATATTTCCCACCCTCCTCTCTCCAAAATCACTGAAAACAACTGCTTTCTCAAGACTTCAAAGCACCTCACAACTAGAATCCCTGATAAACAATTATGGTTTAGATCTTATTTCAATATGTTCCATACAATGTGTCCATTTCAGTTTCTCATTTAAGGAAGGATTTCTATGCAAGACAACAGCACGTGCTTGTTTAAAATGATGACTTGGCTTGGGACATACAGCACTCCCTCCTAATATTCCTACTTAAAAGAAAAACATTATTTGAAATCCTAAAATAAGGCAACAAATCAGCCATAATTCAACAGTGTTTATGGTTTTATCTGATATTTGGCACATTTGAAATCCTCAAACAAAATTGGAGTTGCAAATTACTTGACCATCTTCTTACATCATAAAAATTGCTCCAAAGGACTTTTAGACACTAATACATTTAGGATCCAATTATAGACTTTCTGTAAGCAAGTCATTTCCCTAAATAGCTAATAAAGTTTCATGTCTTCACTCATTGTACTTCTGGCAACTGCAAAGAAAATACAACGATGTGAAAAGATTTTTTACTGGCAACTGTTTCAGAATTTCTGTTCTTTCTTTTGGAGAATGTTTTGCAAACAACTATTGCTTGTTTTCCTTATATAATATTTCTCAGTTGTGACAACAATTTTTTTGAAAATTCAGAAATCATTGTATAGATAATTAAATAATTAAATGATATATATAATTTAAAAAATTGCAGTTGATAGATGGGATGAGTGTTATTCACAGTCAAGAATGTTCTATATTGGGCACCAAGTGGGAGGAATGTATTTTTATTCATCAGAAATTCTTCTTTATCACTTACTCATTTACTCCAGACTTTTCACAACGCACTGTTCTTGTGTTTGTTGTGGTTATTGTTTATTGACTCTATATTTAAAGAAGTCTATTTTTATTTTGGAAGAAAACTTGTCTGAGGTCAAATTTCTGGCACAGCACCGTAAGCCCCTGCTTGCAATGCAGTGCATATCAGAGCACCAGTTCAAGTTCTAGTTGCTCTGTTTCTGATTCAGCTCCTTGCTACTGTGTCTTGCAAATCAGCCGAGGTTGGCCAAGTGCATGAGCCCATGTCAATCGTGTGGGAGACCCTGATGGAGTTCTGGGCCTCAGCTTGTCCCCAGCCCTGGCTGTTGCTGTCTTTTGGGGATTGAGACAGCAGATGAATTTCTCTCTCCCTCCACCTGCCCCCCTCCTCCACCCCAACATTCTGTATTTCAGATAAAAGTAAGCCTCTAAAATGGTCAACTTCCAAATTAACTTGTTTAAATTCCCTATTTAGGGCTGGTGCTGTGGCATAGTGGGTAAAGCTGCAGCCTGCAGCACCAGCCTCCCAAAATGGTGTTGGTTTAAGTTCCAACTGCTCCATTTCCTATTCAGCTCTCTGCTATGGCCTTGGAAAGCAGTAGAAGTCAGCCAAAGTCCTTGGGTCCCTGCACCTGCATGGGAGGCCTGGAAGAAGCTCCTGGCTCCTGGCTTTGGA
Source organism: Sylvilagus floridanus (assembly GCA_949820135.1). Classification (NCBI taxonomy): domain Eukaryota; kingdom Metazoa; phylum Chordata; class Mammalia; order Lagomorpha; family Leporidae; genus Sylvilagus; species Sylvilagus floridanus. The sequence goes on along the minus strand of OX463238.1, from coordinate 105,970,978 downwards.
TTGGCACAGCTCTGGTTGTTGTGGCCATCTGGGGAGTGAACCAGCAGATGGATTATCTCTCTCTCTCTCTCTCTCTGTAACTACCTTTCAAATAAATAAATATTTTTTAAAATAAATAAAATAAAATTTATTTGTAAAATAAATATTTTTAAAAAGATTTTATTTATTTATTTGAGAGGCAGAATTATAGACAGTGAGAGGAAGAGATAGAGAGAAAGGCTGCTGTGCCGATCCGAAGCCAGGAGCCAGGAGCCAGGAGCCAGGAGCTTCTTCCCAGTCTCCCACCTGGGTGCATGGGCTCTAGCACTTGGGCCATCTTCTATTGCTTTCCCAGGCCATAGCAGAGAGCTGGATCAGAAGTAGAGCAGCTGGGTCTCAATCGGTATCCATATGGGAGGTCAGCACCACAGGTGGAGGATTAACCTACTGTGCCATGGCGCCAGCCCCAATACATCTTTTAAAAAGAATAAAGTCTCGGCCGGCGCCGTGGCTCAACAGGCTAATCCTCTGCCTTGAGGCGCCGGCACACCGGGTTCTAGTCCCGGTCGGGGCACCGGTTTCTGTCCCGGTTGCCCCTCTTCCAGGCCAGCCCTCTGCTGTGGCCCAGGAGTGCAGTGGAGGATGGCCCAGGTGCTTGGGCCCTGCACCCCATGGGGAGACCAGGAAAAGCACCTGGCTCCTGGCTCCTGCCATCGGATGAGCCGACCGCGGCGGCCATTGGAGGGTGAACCAACGGCAAAGGAAGACCTTTCTCTCTGTCTCTCTCTCTCACTGTCCACTCTGCCTGTAAAAAAAAAAAAAAAAAAAAAAAAAGAATAAAGTCTCTATTTAATCAAATAATAACATGAGTTATTTAAAATACTATTAATGTCAGATTTAATTCATATCATAATGACTAGTGAGTATCTACACTTTATGGCTGGGCAACTCATATCAGCTCTGCAACATCTGCAATAATGTGTATCTTTCATGTCACCACTTTGACCTTTCCAGCTGTTAGCTTCTCCACCACCACAAGAATCAAGTCCTTCAGCTACATTCTGCTACCTTATTTTTGATTAAAATGTTATATTTTCAGTCATGGTCTGTGGTAGCTTTGGGATCTGCAAGGAGGGAAGGTCTACACTTCCAGGAATGGAGAGGCCTACTTCCTGGGAAGAAAGTCCTTGTCAAGGTCCCTGCGGGTGCCTAAAAGTCAACCAATGAGGATCAAACCCACCTCAACCTTTAACCCCCATGCCCTGAATCTATAAAAGGAGCTCTCCCAATCTCTGATGCGCGACTTCCCTGGCCCCCGCTCTGTTGGGAACCTCACCTGGGAGTGGAATCCCAATAAAGTCTGTGAATTAATTGATTCGTCTGCCTGGGAAGATTTGTTATGCGCCGGACACCTTGCAGATGGTGCCGAAACTGGGGAGCTGAGGTTTAGAGCCTCCCCTTTCTCGGTTCGAGGCCCCCTCGCTCATTGAACCTGTCTGGTGCCCCAGGCTAACTATGGACCATGCTCGACCAACTGTAAGTAACTCCTCCCTTGCTCTCTGGGTTGACCCAGTCTCTGCGATCTCTGGCTAGCTCTCCGTCCGGACAGAGACCTCCAAATCCTGCGCACATGGGCTCTGTTCTCCGCTGTTTAGCCTCTCAGCAGCTGTTGGAGATGTCCCGCTGCTGGCTTGGCCCTGTAGAGGACTGATCTCTAATCCACTTACTGAAGTCCAGGATAGGGGACGCCTTGACCAAATTTCAGTAAATCCGGGCTATCAGGGAGACCATGGGATCTGGCCAATCCTGAGGGTGGGACTCAAAATGTCCTCTGGCCTTCCTCCTAAAGAACTTAAGAAACTGGGACTGACCCAGGACCTACGGGGTAAACGCCTCATCTTCTGCTCCACCCAGGCATGGCCTAATTACCTTGAGAATTTCTGTCGCAGGGAGAGAAAATGGTCAGAGGTTCCATATATCCAGGCTTTCTGTCACCTCCTCTCCCATCCTAGTCCCTTCTCCCTTACTTTCCTCTCTTCCTGCTCCACAGCCCAGGTCTTGCTGGCCAAGATCGGGCCCCCATCTCTTAAGGACTCCTCTTCTGTGTTACTGCCAAACTCTCCACCTTCTGCCTTTTCAGACCCTCCTGATTTCCTGGGGACCCCACAGCTAGCCAGGAACTTCCCACCCTCATCTGCGCATTCTTCCGCCCTGCCCCACCCCGTGTTCTGCCTCTCCCTGCCGCCATGCTGGAAGCCAGGTAGCCACGTGGCCCAACCACCAGTGTCAATCTCCCTACCTGCATCCTAATGGGATTCGATGCTCCTGCTTCCCTGGCTGCCCTCCGGCAAATTTTTAAAAGGACATCTTCCTGAACACGTGGCTCTCTAGCCTCCTCCTCTGGTTTCCTTTGTTTGAATCTAGGAAGATCACTACCTTTGAAAAATTGCCTTTTTTTTTTTTTTTTGCTTATTAAAGTTGCACACATTTTTTAAAAATCTGGTCTGCTTTAACAAAAACCAGGAGGAAGAGAAAGCCAGGCATCAGAAATGTAAAGATGGGTGGCAGGCCTATCTTTTTAATAGAAAGCTTTTATTTAATAAATATAAATTTCATAAGTACAACTTTTGGATTATAGAGATTCTTTCCCCCATACCCGCCCTCCCACCCCCAAACCATCCCAACTCCTACTCCCTCTCCCATCCCATTCTTCATTAAGATTCATTTTTAATTATCTTGATATACAGAGATCAACTCAGTATATACTAATTAAGATTTCAACAGTTTGCACCCACACAGACACACAAAGTATAAAGTACTGTTTGAAGACTAGTTTTACCATTAATTCTCACAGTACAACACATTAAGGACAGAGATCCTACATAGGGAGCAAGTGCACAGTGACTCCTGTTGTTGATTTAACAATTGACACTCTTATTTATGACGTCAGTGATCACCCGATGCTCTTGTCATGAGCTGGCAGGCCTATTAATAGCTGTTCTGTACAGTGATCTGCCCTCAAGGAGACCCAATAGGCCAGTCCACTGCAGTGGCTTTCAATGTGGTAAACATGGGCTTCAGCAGAAGTCAGCTTGTGAAGAGCCCTGGCAGCTCTGCCAGCCAAGAGTTGGGTCACTGGAAATGGACCTGCACTTGAGTTGAAGGACTTCAGGTCAGAGCCACAGATCTTATTGGCTCTAAGCTGAAGAGCCCTTCACTTGGCCCAGCTTCCAAGGTGACCACCGCTGCTGAGAGGAGACCGCCAAATAGGGTCAGCAACACTGCAGGCAGAACTGTAAACTTCCTGTTAAAGATACCACCTGCCTTCACCTGGCCAGCTCTCCTCCCAGGCCAGCCAGGTAATGGAAGCCAAAAGGGTGCCTTCCCCAAGGAGGTTCACAGCTCCCTTAGGATGTACCCTATGAAGAGATAGATAGGTCTGGGCCTCTTAACTTATAAGGCCTAAAGCCCACCAGATAACTATCAAGCCCCTTCTGTCAGGTTCTATTTGCCTCTCAATCAGCAAACCTAGTTGTGGCTGAGACAGCACCTTTCTTAGGTTCTCTAATAATGACTCTGTCTTTTGTTCTAGACACTGTCTAGCCCACTTGGGTCTCATTCCTTTGTAATCATAGCCTTTACTCTAACATCAATGGCTCTATTCCCAACCTATGTGTACTGATGGTCCTCTCTTCCAGTTAATGTCGTGTGATTATTCAGAATTTCTCTACAGACAAACCCCTCTACCTGCAAAAGTTGAGTGGCCTTTCTCCCGGTCTTGGCTGGGATCAGATTTAAACCACGTCCATCAAACAATCCTCACAAGGGTCCAGAGACCCCCCTCATTTCCTCTCCTCTACAAAATCCTTTCATTACCTGGTTAATGCCACTCTTAAGATCATTGGTTGCTATTCTCACCCTGACTTGTATACTATAGTGTCTGTTCAAGTGTTTACAGCAGGTGATAATGGAATGAACCAAGGCCTTCAAAAACCAGGCAGTCAACCAGATGCTTCTCCATCCATACATGACTGTCCCTGCAGAGCCCCAAGATACCCCCAGTGAGCCCCTGTAGATGATGTCCCCAGTTAGCAGGAAGTAGCCAGAGAGACTCATCCTCGCCCCCTTTCCTATCATCAAAAGGTCGGGATGGTAGCTTTGGGATCCACAAGGAGGGAAGGTCTACACTTCCAGGAACGGAGAGGCCTACTTCCTGGGAAGAAAGTCCTTGTCAAGGTCCCCGCAGGTGCCTAAAGGTCAACCAATGAGGATCAAACCCGCCTCAACCTTTAACCCCCATGCCCTGAATCTATAAAAGGAGCTCTCCCAATCTCTGACACGCGACTTCCCTGACCCCTGCTCTGTTGCTCTGTTACTCTGTTGGGACTGGGGGACCTCGCCCTGGAGTGGCATCCCAATAAAGCCTGTGAATTAATTGATTCGTCTGCCTGGGAAGATTTGTTACGCACCGGACACCTTGCAGTCTGTCTATCCATTCATAACTTGTGGATAAACATGTGCTTCTCTAACTCCTAACATTTTTGTCAAATCACCAGCGTTAACAGATGATTATTGAGTACATAGGTGACCAAATGATATATTGAGTAAGATGTACATGCTTTTCCATGAGTAACTCTTTCTTAAAAATAAGGAAAATTTATTATTATAATGGTGGCCTTCAACTACTAGGATAGTTTTTGAATATATAACTTGCTCACATCCGTGCTTCTGGAAAACTTGCCATAAAGTAGGATATATACAAGCTAATTAAATAGATAAACATGCTCTAATAACTATGTGATTATATTGCATATTCAATTAATACAAGTTTTATCATTTCTGAATATTCACATGGATCAAGATACAAGAAATATATTATTTTCACTGACTGAATACATGTTATGTATCTGAAACTATATAATAATATTTCAATTAATCTGCAAAACAATAGCAGTTAGGCATTATTTTTGTCTCTACTTGATGAGTAATTAAAACTGATCAAGTTCACATAGACAGAAACAGAAGACGGATTGAATATATATAATGTCATGTGCTAAATCACCAATTGTTATTTATGAGGGGCAGAGAGACAGAGATGGACACAAAGACTAAAAGAAATAGAGAGACCTCCTATCAGCTGGTTAGCTATACAAATACCCAGGAGCACTAGACTCAGTCCAGGTCTCCAGCATGGTGGCAAAAACCCAACGATTAACCATCACTGCTGCCATCCAGTATGTGCTTGGACAGGAAGCTGGAGTTGGGAGTGGGGGTCAGAGCTTGAACCCAGACTCTCCAATGGGGGAGATGGGCTTCCCAAGCAGCCTCTTGACCACCGTGCCAAACTCCATCCCTTAATCACAATTTTACATGGAAAATGTATAGAAAAATAATCCCAACTGGGATGGGTAAAAGAGATGTTTAGAACACAGATGAAAAAATGCCTATATCTCTGGTAATTTGATAGTGCTGGGTTGTAGATTTAGATCTTTAATCCATGTTGAGTGGATTTTTGTGTAAAGTGTAAGGTAAGGGTCTTGCTTCATGCTTCTGCACGTGGAAATCCAGTTTTCCCAGCACCATTTATTAAACAGACTGTCCTTGCTCCAGGACTTGGTTTTAGATCCTTGATCAAATATAAGTTGGCTGTAGATGTTTGGATTGATTTCTGGTGTTTCTGTTCTGTTCCATTGGTCTATCCATCTGTTTCTGTACCAGTACCATGCTGTTTTGATAACTACTGCCCTGTAGTATGTCCTGAAATCTGGTATTGTGATGCCTCCGGCTTTGTTTTTGTTGTACCAGATTGCTTCAGCTATTCGAGGTCTCCTGTGCCTCCATATGAATTTCAGCATCATTTTTTCCAGATCTGAGAAGAATGTCTTTGGTATTTTAATTGGTATCACAATGAACTCATGCAGGACCTCTGCCTTTAATGTGTTGTACTATGCGAGTTAACGGCAAAACTACTACTCAAACAGTACTTTATACTTTGCGTATCTGTGTGGATTCAAACTGTTGAAATCTTTACTCAGTATATGCTAAGTTGATCTTCTGTATATAAAGATAATTGAAAGTGAATCTTGATGAATAATGGAATGGGAGAGGGAATGGGAGATGGGAGGGTTATGGGTGGGAGGGAGGTTATGGGAGGAAAAGCCACTATAAACCAAAAGTTGTACTTTGGAAATTTATATTTAGTAAATAAAAGTTGAAAAAAACTATAAATATTGCTCAAAGGATTATTAATAAACCCAGCTCTAGAATGCAATTGAAGTTCCAAGTGGATTTAGAAGTATACAGGACTCATTAAAACAATAGATGACCTTGCAAGTTCTGAAATGGACAGAGAAATATTTTGGTCATAATATAAGCTTTACTATTACAATAGTTCAGGAGAAGTCCTGACTTTTGACCTGAAGATAAAGTGCTTACCAGGACTCTTAATGAATCAGTCCCACTAGCATTCTTCCCTACTACAAGTTCACTAGCTTAGTATGTCACCATGGGTCCCACTGTGGGTGTCTCAGTCAAACTCTTCAAAATAATGTCAAAATAAAGAGCAAACTAGAATGCATGCTGTCTGCAGTGGACAGTTACAAAAAGAGAACTACAGACAGAGCTGTGCCATTGTGTTCAAATCCTTCTCCCAAATTCACCTAGCAAAAAAGTTTCCATACCATTGAATAAGACTTTTGTAGCAACAAATTTATTCAAAAGAGTGACATGAAGTCAGGGAAACAGGAGGTTCCCTCTGAAGGCTGAAACCTCTGGAGATGGAACTATTTAGAGAATGCCTATGAATATAGGTTTCCCTTGCTTTGCTTATGAATATAATAAATTATATTTGTCTTCCTGCTTTTATCATTATCTTATGAGTACATTACATAAGCTTTCTAGTGAAGTGAGTTTTATTTTTAATAACCAAAGTAGTTGATAACCATTGTGAATATAATGAGAATGACAAAACAGAAAGAGTTAACTTATTTGGAGTGCTTATTCTGAAAAAAGTTCTTATAGGTGTTATTATATATATATATATATATATATATATATATATACACAATATATATGTATTAGTTTTTTTTTTTTTTCAATTGACTTATATTTTGTGAAAGAGTTACAAGAGAGAGATCTTCCATCCATTGATTCACTCCCCAGATGGCCCCAGTATGTGGCCAGGCAGAAGCCAGGAGCTTCCTCCAGGTCTCCCTCATGGGTAGCAGGAACCAAAGCACTGGGCCACCTTCTGTTGCTTTTCCCAGGCTCTTAGTAGGGAGCTGGATCAGAAATGGAGCAGCCGGGATTCAAATTGGTGCCCATAAAGGATGCCGGCATTACAGGTGGCAGCTTTACCCACTACATGACAACACACTCTCATTAATTAATTACTCTAATATTAGAACAATTTATGCAGAAATTAGTACTAATGTCATTTTAATGAAGAAAATGAGCCATAGAGAATCACACATCTTGTAAATTTTGAAGCAAAAATTTTGAATTCTGAGATCCTAGTTCCTGGTATTTGATAATAAAGCTCTAAAAAACCATTGTGAAACTCACAGTCTAGATATAACCATGAGAGTGTGTGGTGACTCCTTGAAGAATGGTTTCTAGTGAACACATATGCATACATATATGCAGAATTTTTTACAAATACTTTATAATCTTTTCCAAATTTAAAAATTGTTATTTAATGCACCATATATTTCTATAATCATCTTTCTTTTTTAAGATTTACTTACTTATTTGAAAGGTAGAGTTACAGAAAGAGAGAGAGAGAAATCTCAGCTTCTGCTTCATACCCCAAACTGCATAATGGCTACAGATGAGTCCCTGACAGTCAGGAGCCAGGAGCATGTTCCCAGTCTCCGGTGTAGGTCTAGCGGCCCGAGCACTTTGGCTCTCTTCCGCTTTCCAAGACAAATTAGCAGTGAGCGGGATCAGAAGTGGAGCAGCCTACATATGAACTGGTGCCTCTAAGGGATGCCAACATCACAGGCAGAAGCTTAACCCTTACACCAGGTTGCCGGCCCCGTCATCGTCTTAAGAAGAAGCTTACCTGCTTTTAAAAAATATTTAAAAGAGAGAAAGAGTTTTGTTTGGCAGTAAAGATTCCTGTGTCTGACATTAGAATGTCTGCGTTCATTTGCAGCTCTGCCTCCTGACTCCTGCTTCCTGCCAATGCAAACACAATGGGCCAGCAGTGGTAATTCAAGGTATTCAGTTCTTGCAACCAATCAAGAGTCCTGGATTGCATTTCTTAAAAAAAGAAAAAGATTTATTTATTTGTTTGAGAGGCAGAGTTACAAAGAGAAAAGAAAGGACAGAGAGAGAGAGATCTTCCATCTGCTGGTTCATTTCCCAAATGACCACATCAGCAAAGGAAGAGGAAAAAGAAAAAGAGAATCAAATGTTATCAGTATAGAAAACTACCAAAAGACAAAGGTGAGTAGTGCTAGAGAATGAACCAATTTGTATGTATCTTTTGTTATCACTGGTAGAAAAGGTGCATCTCGGCCAGCGCCGCAGCTCACTAAGCTAATCCTCGGCGCTGGCACACTGGGTTCTAGTCCCGGTTGGGGCGCCGGATTCTGTCCCGGTTGCTCCTCTTCCAGTCCAGCTCTCTGCTGTGGCCCAGGAGTGCAGAGGAGGATGGTCCAAGTGCTTGGGCCCTGCATGCACATGGGAGACCAGGAGAAGCACCTGGCTCCTGCCATCGGATCAGCGCAGTGCGCCCGCCGCAGAACGCCAGCCTCAGAGGCCATTGGAGGGTGAACCAAGGGCAAAGGAAGACCTTTCTCTCTGTCTCTCTCTCACTGTCCACTCTGCCTGTCAAAAAAAAAAAAAAAAAAAGAAAGAAAGAAAAGAAAAGTGCATCTTGAACCTGAGCAGTGTGTATCAGAACTTCCTCCCTCGGCTTTGTAGCAGAGGAGCAGAAGGAAGTATGCAGATGTGTTGTATTTTCATTTTGTTGATAACCACTGTTTAATGTGTATTTCTCTTGGCTTTGCTATAGGAATGTATTAAGGAATGCAAGCATGGCTTCTTGCTAATATTTCAGTAATACTAGTCTGATAATAACTTCCTAAGAAACAACACACTTAGCATGTATTGTTGCTGTAAGTGCCACTTTAACTCAACCAAAACTTGCATTTAGAGGTTATTCGGTTATTTTTGTCTTTTATGAAATTTTTGTCCCCAAGAAAATCAAAATTACATTTTTTCCTAACAAATTGAGTTGGTATGATATATTTTTGTTACCAAAGTACTTATTTTTTTTTTATTTTGAATTGGCAAATCTTCATGAAATGTAAAAAAGCTTGATCCACACAGTTACATTCAGTATGATCTCAGTCACATAAAAGTAGATGTTGTGTGTGTATGCACAGGACCCAGCAGACATGTTAATTCAACAGATTTTACCCCTTAATTGTGGAATTTCATACATTAATATTTAAGGTGATTTTTGATAAGACATTCTTGTATTTTCTTAAATGTTTTGCATTGCCTTTTTTTTTGCTTTTTGAAGAAAACCTTAATTTCCTCAAAACAATTAAGTACATTACAAGAAACTGAAAAACATAGTCGTCCACAATCACAAACAATTGAAAAATATTAAAGAAATAGATGTATTTATGGACATATATCACCACCAAATTCATCCTGAAGACTTAGAATACCTGAACAAATCAATAACAAATAACATGATTGAACAGTATTATAAGGTCTCCCAATGAAGAATACAGTTGATTTTTTACCAAACCTTTAAAGAACAAAGACCAAGTATTATCCAACTATTAATATGAATGAAAGGAGAGGAACCCTCCCAAACTTATTCTACAAAGCCAACATTAACATGATAGCTAAAGAAACATTTTAAAAATTCTCAGATCATATCCTTGATGAATGAGCATGCAAATATTCTCAACAAAATAGTTGCAAATTGAACCTAACAGCATACTAAAAAAAGGTCACAAAATCATCAAGTGATATTTATCTCAGGGATGCAAAGATATTTTAATATATATAAATCAGTAACCTGATTACATCATAGCAACAAAATAAAGGACAAGAACCATCTAATAATAATAATAGACAAAGAAAATTCATTAAATAGAATATAAAATATCTTCATTATAAAAGCTCTCAAAATTATTTACAGAATGAAAATTTTCAACACAAAAAATACAATGAATGACAAACCCATAGTCAGTATCATACATAATGAAGAAAAGCTGAAGTCATTTCTTCTAAGATTAGGAACAATACAAAGATGCCGATTTTTAACATTCTTATTTGATATAGTATTATAAGTCTTGACCTGAGCAGTACGGCAAAGTAATAAACAAATGTTATCCAGATAGAAAAGGAGGAGGTCAAATTATCTCTGCTCATAAATATGATTAATATATAAAAAACCTTAAGACTCCACCTAAGCATTATTAGAACTGATAAATCAATCCAGACAGATTGTAGGGTACAAAATTAACATGCAGCAATTATTAGCTTTTTTATACACCAATAAAAAATTTGCTGAGAAGGAAATCAAGAGACCAGTCCCATTCCCAATAGCTACAAATAAAAAAGTACCTAGAATTGCATTTATAAAAGTAAATAATGGCTAAAATGAAAGCTATAAACACAAAAGAAATAATGAAGGTCATAAATGAAAAAATATTTCATATTAATTGGTGAAATTAATATTTTCTAGATATCTACAATACCCAAAGTGTTATGCAGATTTAATGAAATTCCTTTTAAAATGCCACTGTAGGTGCTGGAATTGTAGAAGACCAGGTTAAGCCTCCAGTTGTGACACCAGCATCAGTTTTGGAGCATCAGTTCGAATCCTGACTGCTCTGCTTCTGAACCAAGACCCTGCTGATATGCCTTAGAAAACAGCAAATGTAGAAATACTGAGACACTAGTCCAATGTCACTCAGCAAGTAAGCCGCTGAACCAGGATTTCACCTCAGTGACGTGGTTATAGAACAGTCATATATTACACATTTTAGAAACTACTACAATGGAATAAGATGATCACATCCCAGATTGTAAAAGATGAACAGTTACATCAGACTCAGAAGGTGCTACTTTTTATCTCCAAACATGAACGTAAGAGGGGCCAGCACTGTGGCAAAGCAAGTGAAGCCCCAGTTTGCTTTGCCACCATCTCAGGTGGGCAATGGGTTGTGGTCATTTGGGGAATGAATTAGTGGATGGATGATTTTTCTTTCTCTCTCTGTCTTTCCTTTCCTCTTTCTCTGTGTAATTCTGCCTTTCAAATAGTTAAAGAAAAAGATACATGTTCATAAATACAACTATTTAATATTTTTCAATTTATTGGCATAGAATTGTTCATAATAGTCTCAAGTGATCCTTTGTTTTTCTGTACTCTCAGTTGCCCTGTCTCCTTCTTCTGACTTTTATGTATCTGGATACTTCATCGTTTCCTTTTCTCACCCTATACAAATAATATTTTAAAAACGAGTGAGATTGTGAAAAGAAACAGACACAGAAAGACAAATACTGCGCGCTCTCACTCATCTGAGGAAAACAAAATACTCATTCTGAACTTAGGGAAGTCATTACTAGAGGCTAGGAAGGATTGGTAAAGATAGAGGGATTTGAACAACGAGTACCCCATGAGAGGTAGATCAAAGGAATTAACTCCAAGCATTACACATTGTAGTTCACAGTGACCAGCACATATATTATGAACAGATAGAAGAATGGAGCTCCAAGACTCCATTCATAAAGTGATGTGAAAGAAGGGGAACTATTGATTCCCCTGACATGGTCAGCACACATTGTATACTGTTGCACTGAAGCCCCTCGATATGGATGGATTTTTTTTTCCACAGGCAGAGTGGACAGTGAGAGAGAGAGACAGAGAGAAAGGTCTTCCTTTGCCGTTGATTCACCCTCCAATGGCTGCCGCGGATGGCGCACTGCGGCAGGTGCACTGCGCTCTTCCGATGGCAGGAGCCAGGTGCCAGGTGCTTTTCCTGGTCTCCCATGGGGTGCAGGGCCCAAGCACTTGGGCCATCCTCCACTGCACTCCCGGGCCACAGCAGAGGGCTGGCCTGGAAGAGGGGCAACCGGGACAGAATCCGGCGCTCTGACCGGGACTAGAACCTGGTGTGCCGGCGCCAAAAGGCGGAGGATTAGCCTGTTGAGCCACGGCGCCGGCCTGGATGGATCTTTTAACAAGAGTAATTTTTAATGGAGTTTATTTTAATTAAAAGTCCATTTGCTTCTTAAAAACCCCGATGGTAAAGGCAGTCTTGCCTCAAATGCATCTTATAATTTCTTGAAAATTGTTTGAGGGGAGGTTTGTAATAGCTACAAAATCTAGACTTTTTCCACTCCTGAGGGAAGTCATTTAAAGAACTCCTGCTCATCTAAAGCTGGGTACATTCCACAAAATTGAGCTATTGGTGAGCATTATGTCCTTGCCATTTTCCTGACCTCCCACCAGATGGAAAGCATCAACTGTAACAATTTTGCCTTGGAAATCCTGTTTGTTATTTGTTAGAGAGGAAATAACATATTGTTACATCTTCTCCAACAGTGTCATTATTATTAAATCAATGATGCCATTTTCCATAAAAAGGGTTCCATGAGAGCATAACAATCTCATAAATAAAACAGGCCCAGCTCATCTGGTGAACAATTCTTACACATCAAATAGTACCAGATGCTTTAAAGGAAGGTAACAGAGCACAGGACCACACTGTTAGTTTGACCAGAGTATTTATATCACATTCATTCATCCAGTTCTTTCACTAAATAAATATCATTATTTTGTTAGGCTCAGTACAATTAAAAAGACTTCTGGTAATTTAATAATGATTTTTCCAAAAGGAAGTTAAATATTCAAATCAGATCCAAATCACGGAAACAGACCAGGGCTACCTAGAAGTAACAAGGTTCTCTTTATCATATCAGACTTGACAGCATGATTCATTATCGACCAATGAATTGCTACTGGTAGCTCGAGGTGAGATGGTTTACCTTTAAGGAAATGCAGACATTCCTTTTTGATGAAATGTACAAACTTGTAACTCTTCAGTTAGTGTGATCCAAAATAATGAAGGCCTGTTGATAAGAAATCAATATAGGAAGATACTAATCCATATAGGAGTGTTTGCTTCAACTCATGTCAATGAATAAGAAAGGGCATATTCCAGCTATAAAACACACACACACACACACACACACACACAACAGGACACTTACCACCACATAGTCACCACTACTGCATGCCTTAAAAATCATGTTAGACTTTTCAGAATTAAAATCACAAGGGAGATAATTTGCTTAGTTCTTTATGGTTCATGTTTAGAACTGTAATGTTTTTCTACATTAAATCTTGAAATATTTGAATATCTATATCATCTATTCCCAGTTAAAATTATATAACTGAAAACACTGAAGACTTAAGTGAATCATATACTGTTGGGTTTAAAAATCTACAATTTAAAATAGTCCCTCATCCTTTGCCTTATATAATTATAATTCAGTCAAAATCATTTTGTCTACATAGCAGGAATATATTATAGTCATTCCTTTGTAAAATGTATTATCAATTAGTTAAATATATGTAGTTAAGCCAAAAAAGTGATCAAATTTGGAGAAATATTCTGAGTAGTTCTAGCAACATAAAGAATATGAATTAATTAGAGACTGTTAGCTAATCGTGAACAATTTTGTGCTGGGAGCATTCCTGGGTATATCATGTTAAAATGTGATATAACCTCATCCGATAAAATTTTTTACTTGAGAGATAACATTACGTGTTTCTGTTATGATATGTAGAAGAACATACACATTATGGACTAGTTAAATTTAGATAACTTACAATTGCCTTACCTCACATAGTTATAATTTTGTCCTGTAAGCACATCACTGTTCCCTCTTCCCATTTTCTAGAATCCAATATGTCATCATTGACCAATCACGCTTTCTGTAGAGGAGGTTTCTTGAAATGTACTCCTTCTATCAAACTGTTCCTGTTGACTTCAGTTATCTTCCCACCCCTCCTTGGCCACTAATAGGATTATCATTGTGTCTGTTTTACTGTATTATGACAGTACCAAAATTTTGAGGCAAGAAATTATTAGCACATATCAGGTGTTTGGCATGTTGGTTAAGAATCCACTTTGGACACCTGGATCCCACTTCAGAGTACAAATGTTGAAGTCCCAACTTCACTTCCAGTTCCACGTTCCTGTTAGTGTGTACCCTGGGGAGGCAGTAGGTGATGGCTCAAGTATTTAGGTCCTGTTATCCATGTGGAAGACCTGGAATGAGTTCTCAGCTTCTGTCTTCAGCCTAGCTCAGCCCTGGCTATTGGAGACATTGGTAAGTGAGTCAGAAGATGCAGGATCTCTTTCTGTCCATCTTTGGACAAAATTATTCAAAATTCAAACTTATTGAATTCTGTGTTACAGCTACTAGCTCAGTGTGAGAGCAAACCAGAGTAATGCTATCGACTCTTGCTGCTCTCTTTATGCCTTCCCTTCTGTGAATAAAGTTGACAACCTGACAGCTAATTGGAACCACTCTCCAACCAAAACATTTAATTTTTATTTCTTTATTCGAGGGCAGAGAGAGAGTCTTCCCATCTGTTGATTCACACTCCAAATGCCTGGAGTATATTTCCCTCTTACGAGACAGCACAAATGATTAACTACATTTAATTCAAATAACTAATTTACTACGTGTTTATTATTTGTAGAGATGCTTTCCTAGAATTATGAGGGTATTAAGAGTGAAATAGGGCCAGCGCCGCAGCTCACTTGGCTAATCCTCCACCTACGGTGCCTGCATCCCGGGTTCTGGTCCTGGTTGGGGCGCCGAATTCTGTCCTGGTTGCTTCTCTTCCAGTCCAGCTCTCTGCTGTGGCCTGGGAGTGCAGTGGAGGATGGTCCAAGTGCTTGGGCCCTGCACCGGCATGGGAGACCAGGAGGAAGCACCTGGCTCCTGGCTTCGGAGAGGCGCAGCGCCAGCCGTAGTGGCCAATTGGGGAGTGAACTAACTGAAGGAAGACCTTTATCTCTGTCTCTCTCTCTCACTGTCTAACTCTGCCTGTCAAAAAAAGTGAAATAGAATTAATATTGGACCAGAGATAATGGATTCACTGTGTGCAATAACACAGATCAACGATAGAAGGAGAGTTTGGAGTCACTGTGTTCTTACGTCTCATGTGGGATCTGTCCTTAATGTGTTGTCCAATGTGAAGTAATGCTATAACTAGCACTGAAAGAGTATTTTACACTTTCTTTCTTTGTGTTTCTGTGTGGGTGCAAACTGATGAAATCTTTACTTAGTATATACTGAATCAATCTTCCGTATATAGATAACTAAAAATGAAAAAAAAAATCTTGGTGTTAAATTGGAAATTGCATAGAAAATTAATCAATTTAAAAAAAATATATCATGTAGGATCTCTGTCCTTAATGTGCTATACATTGTGAATTAATACTATAACTAGTACTCCAACAGTATTTTTCACTTTGTGTTGCTATGTGAGGGCAAACTGTTGAAATCTTTACTTAATATATAGTAAACTGATCTTCTGTATATAAAGAGAATTGAAAATGAATCTTGATGTGAAGCAAGGGGAGAGGGAGCGGGAAAGGGGAGGGTTGCGGGTGGGAGGGAAGTTATGGGGGGGAAGCCATTGTAATCTATAAGCTGTATTTTGGAAATTTATATTCTTTAAATAAAAGCGTTATAAAAATGAAAAAAAAATAAATTAATAAAATGCTTCCCAGTTTAAAAAAAAAAAAGAAGGAGAGTTTGAGAGTAGAGCATGAATCAAGATCCCAAAACATTAAGGAGATTCATGAATGAAGAAAGCATTTTAAAATGTGAATCCCTAAATAACTATCAGATGGAAACTATGATACAATCTGTATTATTCATCAAGATCTCATGAGTTGAAATATTGTGCAAAGACAAGGATTCAAAGTTGATAGGCGTGTAGGATCTATTCAACCAACAGAGAGACTGTGCTTAAAATATGTGCAACTTTGGGGACCGGCGCCATGGCTCACTTGGTTGGTCTTTCACCTGCAGCACCAGTATCCCATATGGGTGCCGGATTCTGGTCCCGGTTGCTCCTCTCCCAGTCCAACTCTCTGCTGTGGCCCAGGAGGGCAGTGGAGGATGGCCCAGTGCTTGGGCTCCTGCATCCACATGGGAGACCAGGAGGAGGCACCTGGCTCCTGGCCTGGGATCCGCACAGCGCCAGCTGTGGCCGCTGTTTGGGGAATGAACCAGTGGAAGGAAGACCTTTCTGTCTCTCTCTCTCACTGTCATTAACTTTACCTGTCAAGTAAATTAAAAAAATTTTAAAAAGTGTGTGCAACTTTAATAAGAAAAAAAAAATACACATCATGTAGGAGAAGCTGAGTATGGTGTATCAATTGTGACAAATATACTGCAGAATGTTAGTAGGGGAAATGGGGTGGAGATGTACAACAACTGATAGAAGTACCTCACAATTTTTGTTTTGTAAATTTAAAATAAAGAAGACGAGAAAAAATGGAGAGACAGAGTCAGAGAGATAGAAGGAAAAAAGAGAAAGAGGGAAAGAAAAGCTAAACAGATAAATGTGTTTAGGCCAATTCCAAGTTTCTAAATAAATCTTCAATCTTTGATTGATAATTTGATTTAAAATACATCTTCTCTTGACACACAGGAACTAAAGTAAACTACAATCAACGCGAGAGTAAAGCTCCATTAAAATCTTTTTTTGTAAATCATTATATTACTTAAAATGCTCTTCAGTAATTTGAAAATATTTCAATTTTATATTGATTATTTTCAGTTGGTGCATTCTTTGGATATCGTTGAACTCTCTGTATAGATAATGTCTGTGAAAACTAAAATACTCTTCACAACATTTTTGTGTCTTTTTCATTTACTTTTTAAATATTTGATCCAGATCTTCCTGCAGATAGCAAAGTGAATATTTCAAATTATAACTGCTAAGCCTATGGCATCTTTCAAAGGATTTCTCATTTAGAGAACATTTTATACTAATTTACCCCAGAAGAATAATTAAGTTACTTTGAACCACAATACATGGCACCATTTTAAATGTGTTGACCACCATCGACAATAGATAACCTGATGAATTTTTCCATGTGATTTTCTCAAGCTGTTCTCAACCCATAAAATTTTTCATACACATTTGTTGTGAAAAAGGATATTTTCAGAAAAAAACAAACAGAAGTCATGTAATTTGGCATAATTTTGAGGAACATGTCTTTATAAAATAACTGATTCCCAACTTTTTTTTTAAATCTTCCTTTATGCAAATGTTTCTCATTCATATCATCAATGAGTCAAGTTCCTCTATAGTATACTATTTTTAAACTGGATTTATTTCCTTAATGGTGCAGTGTATGTTTATTTATTTTAGCATGATCATTAATGGATTTTCCTGTCAGTTCATTTTATTTCAATGAAACAAATATAGTTTAAGAAACTCATTATCACTTGTCAATAAATGGCATTGTGTTTTGTCATATATGGGTAGATGTGCTCAATATTTTCACACAATACTACCCTTATAATGATGATAAATTTCTTTAGGGAATTAATTGTTAACTTTTATAAAATAAATGTACATGACAGCATTATTGATGAATGTAATCATATTGATCTTTATTAAAACTTTAATATTTAACAGTATTTTACTTTTTAGTGGACAGCATTTTCACAACATTCTAACAACTGATATGAAATAATTAATTGTAGATGTGCTAAAATCAAAATCCAGCATATTCCAATAATACAAATGAATTGATTATTCCTTGTTAGAAAAGGTAAAAGATATAGGCAACAAGAAAGAGCACAAGATGAAAATTGTCTGTTTTATTCCTGTAGATTTCTCTCTCCTAATAACATGACGAGTTTGACTTTAATTCCAGATTTTGTATTTCTTTGCAGACAAAATAAATTAATGCTTCTTTTCTTTCTTTCTGCCACAAAATCAGCCCCTTAAAACAATAAACATCTACTACCTTATTGGTATAATCAGTCAAAAACCTAGGACTGGTTTATCTGGGTTCACTGCTCAGGATCTCAGAAGATGTTGATTAAGGTGTTGATTAGAGTGGGGTTCTCATCTATGAATCGGTGACCTATTCCAAGCTTTCATTGCTGTTGGAAGAATTTGTTTTCTTGAAGTTGTAGAACAGAGGGAAACTGGCTTAGTTAATCCAAATAAGAGGGTCTCTTTCCTCTGGAAGGGTGCAGCTGTTTTCACCTGATTACACAGGCCTGCCCAAGAAAATCTACATTTTTAACCTCAAAAATCCACTAATTTCAGACTGTAAATCTCACTACCTGCACACTATGAGGTAAGTTAATCGTGGATGTGAATACGTATTTGATTGTCTACTATTTTAAGGTTTATTTGTAAATTTTGTTTACATTCTATGAGTCCTTTTTGGGATTTAAATATTGTAAATCATTTTCCTATTCTTACACTTTTGTTCTCACTTCTTGATGGTTCTCCTTAAATGAACAAAAAGTCTTAATTTTCCATTTGGTCATTATTTCTTTTATGGTTAGTAGTTTTGTTTGTTTTGTCCTTACTTGTATATATGCTCACCTATATGTACAATTGAATTATGCAGTGGAGATACAAAATAAGGTTCACCAAAAATAAAAAAAAAAGTAGTGCAATATTCTTATATTATCATTCATAATCCAAGTTGTACATAGATAGATGATATTCACCCTGACCAACATTCTAGAAGAAAGGAGCACTGCTTCACCAAATACTATGTATTTTAGGAAAGATATCCAAACCATCTAGATGATTAAATAACATTAGAAGTCCCCAGGGGTGGGTAGTGGTCCTATTACAATGCAAGATCCCAGAGTGTAAGCTTCTAGTATCATAGATTTCTGTCTTCCAAAGAGCATACTCATACCTATTGACTTACTCGTCTGCTTACTTCCAGAATTGTAGAGCAAATAAACCTCTATTATATTCCTTATTTGTGTGTCCTTGGTTCATCTCCAGGTCTTGAAAGTTAATTTACAAATAAAATTAGAATTGAGGAAGTTGCCTTCATTGTATGGGCTGTGTTTCTGTATCAGATGGAAGACATATTTTCTATATTGTAAAGAGTTTTCAATATGAGTCACCATTTGGCATGGTTTGTAATGACCACTCATTGAAATAGCAGGAAGGCCGGCGCCGCGGCTCAATAGGCTAATCCTCTGCCTTTCGGCGCCGGCACACTGGGTTCTAGTTCTGGTTGGGGCACCGGATTCTGTCCCGGTTGCCCCTCTTCCAGGCCAGCTCTCTGCTGTGGCCCGGGAGTGCAGTGGTAGATGGCCCAAGTGCTTGGGCCCTGCACCCCATGGGAGACCAGGAGAAGCACCTGGCTACTGCCTTCGGATCAGCGCGGTGCACTGGCCGCGGCGGCCATTGGAGGGTGAACCAATGGCAAAAGGAAGACCTTTCTGTCTCTCTCTCTCACTGTCCACTCTGCCTGTCAAAGAAAGAAAGAAAGAAAGAGAGAGAGAGAAATAGCAGGAAAACAGAGATTGTTTTCCTACTGGATCACGAATATGTTTAATGATTCCTTCACAGAGGTTAGCCACATTGAGTAAACTGTGGAATAATGAGTTATATTAGAATCTTTAAGTTTGAATGTTGTCATCACAAGTAACCTTCAGGAGAAGAGGAAAATGGTGGCTATACATTCAGTAGTAAATACTTAAAAAAACAAACTTCTGGGGGCTGGCGCCATGGCTCACTTGGCTAATCCTCCGCTGCGGAGCCGTAATCCCATATGGGTGCTGGGTTCTAGTCCCGGCTGTTCCTCTTCCAGTCCAGCCCTCTGCTGTTGCCCAGGAGAGCAGTGGAGGATGGCCCAAGTGCTTGGGTCCTGCACCCCCATGGAGACCAGGAGGAAGCACCTGGCTCCTGGCTTCGGATCAATGCTGTGCCGGCCGTAGCGTCCATTTCGGGGGTGAACCAATGGAAGGAAGACTTTTCTCTGTGTCTCTCTCTCTCTCTCTCTCACACTATCTATATCTCTACCTGTCAAATAATAAATAAATAAAGTTCCTTTCCTTTTGCCTGATCAAGTTTTATAATTTTCATAGTATATATATATATTTATATATATGTGCATGTGTATATATATGCATATATGTAGTATATATTAATCTCAAAAGTTCTCAAGAGAAATTTTTTATGTTGCCTTTTTTCAGATTTTATCAAAACTCAACAAATTCTACCACTAATTGTGCTGGTAAATATGACATTTCCCTGTGTGGAGAGATGTAAAAATGAGAAACTCCTATGTCTTCCAAGTCATTGTAGCCATCAGACAATTGCTCTCATTGTTCAGCATTCAGATTCCTTTGCAATTAAATTTCTCTGTGCAATTTATTCTAGGAATATGGAAGTGGAAAATTCCTTTAGAGTGCATTAATATGTACTAAAATATCATTGAGGTGAGATTAGGCCTTTTGTGGAGTTAATTTCAATTCTATCAAGGGGTTTTTCTTACTCATCAATAAAACTAAACAGATGTTTTCTATCAGACTTGTTGAGCTGCCTGTATCTGCAAACACATTCCCTCCACCAAATCTGCCACAGTGAGAGGCTGATCCCAGACCAAACAGCTGTTTAACTTCAGATGTGAAATTCATGTGGCCTAGAGAGCCTATCAAATGATTCATTACCCGAGTATATGAGGGCAGGTGAGGATTGCCAGTTTTTCTGCCCTCAAACCTGTCAGGGTTATCTACCTACTTCTAATCCCCAAAAGCTTGACTTATTGGCATGATAGAGTGAAACAGCAGCACACCACATAGCGATCATTCGCATCTGCTGATTTTATCCGCTCTCCATGGCCCTTAGCTTACTCTTCTGCAGAAGTGCCTTGCTGTTACTGTTTGCTTGCACTTGTATAAGAATTGTTGAATCGGCATATCAAATTATTGCCTAACAGGCAACTAGACATGATTCTCCACTAGATATAAGACATGATAATTTCCCCCATGGTCAGCATGAACCAAAAGACAGATAGTCCTGATTTTGTCAGGGTTTCCTTTGAACTTAACCATCTTATTCAAACTATTGAAGACAAGGGTCATTTTATTCCTTAGGAGACATTTGTCTCTCTAATCAAATTACCTCTGACCTTTGGGATCCAAAAACTATGCTTAGATGAAGTATGGAGGCCTCCAAAATTTTTTGTTTAATGTATAGAAAATAGACCCCTCTTTTAAATAAACTAATTGTTTGGGGGCTTTGTGATTGACAGACCTTTGCTCCCAAGCTGCTTCTTTTAGGGGCCTCAAGAGATGAACAAGATGGCTCCGAGACCATTTTGAATAGTAGGCTAGGGTGACCCCATGGCTACTGAGTAACTCCATTAAAAGACATTAAAAGATTGACTTGTGGGTGCTGGCACTGTAATGCAGCTGGTTAAAGCACTGGCCTGAAGCACCGGTTATAGTCCCAGCTGCTCCACTTCCGATCCAGATCTCTGCTATGGCCTGGGAAAGCAGGGCCCCTGAACCCACATGGGAGACCCAAAAGAAGGTCCTGGCTCCTGGCTTCAGATCAGCTCAACTCCAGCCACTGCGGGTATTTGGGGAGTGAACCAGCAAATGGAAAGCTTCTCTCTATGTTTCTACCTCTCTCTATAACTCAGTCTTTCAAATAAATAAAAATCTTTTAAAAAAAAACCTGACTTCTTGTGTACTAGGAACTTATATCTCAGCTGCCTCTTTAGAGGAGGGGTGCTAACTGACTACATCAAGTGCACTCAGAGCAGACGGTGACCAGTCACCAACATACCCATCCATGTCGGACCATGTTCAACTCTTCCAAAAGCTCACCAAATCTGGAAGAGTGAAGTATAGCCCTTCTTGTTCAACAATTACCTTAAAAAGAAGTTGCAGACATGAAATAATAGTCCATATAAAATTGGACTCACTGGGAGAAATCTAACAAGTAAAGTTGGAATAAAGTAACCATAATCTCCTGTTATCCTTTCATAGCACTCCATAGGCAGAAATTTGTCTCTCAATGTATCCACTTGCCAAAAGTTGAGAAGAAAGGAAGATTGTTTCAATAATACACTGTTAATTATTAGGGATACAGAAGCAGGGAGACACAGATTTGACTGGGAAGAAACTTTGTTAGAAAAGGGGATATCAAGGGTGGGGCTGTAGCATAGCAGGTGAAGCCACCCTCTGCAGGGCAACATCCCATATGGTCTCCAGTTTGAGTCTCAGCAGCTCCACTTTGATCCAGCTCTCTGCTACTCCTGCGAAAGTTGTGGAAGATGGCCCAAGTCCATGGGCCCCTGAACCTGTGAGGGAGACCTGGAAGAAGCTCTTGGTTTCTGGCTTTGGATCAGCCCAGTTCCAGCTTTTGCTGCCATTCAGGGAGTGAACAGTGGATAGAAGACTTTCTCTCTCCGCCTCTGCCTTTCTGAAACTCTGCCTTTCAAATAAATGAATAAATCTTAAAAGCAAAAAAGAAAAGGGGACATCCTTAGGGCCAGTGTTGTGGGGCACAGTGTTAAGCAGAAAGCTGGTTCAAGTCTCAGCTACTCAACTTCAGATACAGTTCCCTGCTAATGTGCCTGGGAAAGCAACATATGATAGCCCACGTATCTGGGCCTCTGCCATCCATATGAGAGGCATGGATGGAGTTTCAAACTGTTGGCTTCAGCCTGCCTAGGCCATTGCAGCTATCTGGAGAGTGAGCCAGGGGATGGAAAGTATCCCGAACCAGGATGTGAAAAGTCTCTTTCCCTCTCACTTGCCCTTGTCTTCATCTTAACCTTCTTCATATTCCTTCTGTTGCTTTGCATGTCAGATAAATAAAATATAACTTTAAAAAAAAGAAATAAAAGGGGATATTCTGAAACCAGATTGACTGGTATCAACATCTTCTACACTGAACTAACTCATATCTGCTGAGCCAGATATCTGACAAGTTACCAAAGGAGGAAACACATGAGAGCCTCCATCACTCTGCAAGTCTTTCTCTCTTCTGTGCTAATCATGAAAATGTTCTACTCAGTTATCACCTGGAATCATTTTTTAAAAAGATTTATTTATTTATTTGAAAGTCGGAGTCACACAGAGAGAAGCAGAGGCAGAGAGAGAGAGAGAGAGAGAGAGAGAGAGTGAGAGAGAGAGATCTTCCATCCACTGGTTCACTCCACAGATGGCTGCAATGACCAGAGATGTGCCTATCCAAAGCCAGGAGCCAGCAGCTTCTTCAGGGTCTCCCACATGGGTGTAGGAGCCCAAGGACTTGGGCCATCTTCTACTGCTTTCCCAGGCCATAGCAGAGAGCTGGATAGGAAGTGGAGCAGCTGGGACTTGAACTGGCGCCCATAGGGGATGCTGGCACTGCAGTTAGCGCCTTTACCCACTATGCCATAACACTGGCCTACTGGAATTTTTAAAAATCTCATATATTTTTGTTCATGCATGCATATGTGTGTGCATATAGTGATGAAACATTGTGTGTTTGTCTTTATATATATATACACATGTATGCATATATATGTGAATAGGCATACTTAACGTGTTTGTATACACACAAATGCACACAACCACAATATTTTATTAAACAGAACACTTGGTTTACAATGCTGTTTCCAAAGTACACTGCCACCACAGAGACACATTTGTGAAGTGACTACATATGCACATATGTTGCTGACATGGTTCCTTGGCTTAGTTGGCTCATTCTCTCCCTTTTTGATTCTATCAGTTAGTATTAGCAGACACTCGTCTTGTTTGTGTGATCCCCTTTGACTCTTAGACATATCAGTGTGATCAATTGTGAACTGAAATTGATCACTTGGACTAGTGAGATGGCCTTGGTACATGCCACCTTGATGGGATTGTATTGGAATCCCCTGGCACGTTTCTACCTCCACCATTTGGGGCAAGTCCGATTGAGCATGTCCCAAATTGTACATCTCCTCCCTCTCTTATTCCTATTCTTATATTTCACAGGGATCACTTTTCAGTTAAAATTTAAACACCTAAGAATAATTGTGTGTTAATTACAGAGTTCAACCAATAGTACTAGAACAAAACAGAGAAAAAATACTAAAATGGATAAAGTATTACATTGTACATCCCTATTATTATTATATTGGAGGTTATGTCTTTCTTTAGATCCATTAACAATTTTTTTAAGATCTTCCATTCTCTGGTTCACTCCCCGGAGGACCACAGTAACCAAGGCTGGGTCAGGGTGAAGCCAGGAGCCAGGAGCTTCCCTCTTGGTCTTCCACACTGGTGCAGGGGACCAAGTACTGCCCATAAACAGAGGGCTGGTTCAGAAAAGGAGCAGAGGCAGGACACAAACCACAGCACATATGGGTTCTAGCACTGCAGGAGAAGCTTAGTCTGCTAAGCTCCTCTTGTATTTTATTTTTTAGATTTATTTATTTGAAAAGCAGAGTTACTGAGAGACACTGAGAGACAGAGAGATCTTCTGTCTGCTGGATCACTCCCCAAATGGCACAATGGTCAGGCCTTGGCAAGACCAAAAGCAAGGAGCCAGTAGCTTCATCTGGTCTCCTACGTGAGTAGAGGGGGCCCAGGCACTTTGGCCATCTTTTGCTGCTTTGCCAGGTACACTGGCAGGGAGCAGAATTCGATATGGAGCAGCTGGGACTTGAACCAGCATATATATGAGATGCCGGGATAGAAGGAGACAGATGTACCCACTATGCAAGAGCAATAGCCCCAGCAAATCTGTATCTTTTAACTGGAAAATTCAGTCAAAGTACATTCAATTTTATTATGGATAAATAATGACATGGACCTGGCATTTTGCTGTATTAATTACTCTTGTTAGTTTTGAATTTCTTTTATTGTTTTACAAGATTTTCTGCCTTCACATTCTTTCATGATGGTGATTGTCTTTCTATGTTTCTGTGTGTAGTACATCTTTAAATGCCATTTGTAAGGTTATTCTGGTGGTAAAATATCCTTTCAATTTTTCCTTGTCTTGGAAAGTCTTTATTTCACCTTCATTTATGAATGAGAGCTTTGTGGCTAAAGTATTCTTGGTTGACAGCTTTGGTTTTTGTTTGGTTGGTTGGTTTTTCTTTTAGGACTTGGACTATATCTCTCCATTTATCCTGGTCTCTGGAGTTTCTGTTGTGAAATCTGCTGTCAATCTGCTGGTAATTCCTTTAAATTTGATCTGCTAATTCTTTTTTTGCAAATTTTAGAATACTCTTTTTATGTTTTCCTTTCGAAAGTTTGGATACGATGTGCCTTGTTGAGGAGCTTCTCTGATCACACCTCCTGGCAACTCTATGTGCTTCCTGTGTCTGGATGTCCATATCTTCCTACAATTTGGAGAAATATTCTATTATTTTACTGAATAGGTTTCCTAAGTCATTATTTTTTTCTATAACTTAAGGAACTCCTAAGACTTGTGTTTTTAATTTGATGGTGTCCCATAGATCCTAAACACTGTTTTCAGTCTTTCTAACTTTTTTATGTGACATAAATATGTCAAAAGACCTGTCCATAGATTAGACATTCTCTATTCAGCATCACCAAGTCTGCTGTTAAGACTTTCCCCTGCATTGTTTGCTTTATCAAATATTTCATTTCTAATATTTCTGTTTTTTTCAAATCTCAATTTTTAAATTTCTAATTCATGTCATGTACTGATTTCCTTTAACTGTTTCTCTATGTTTTTGAGTAATTTTACAATTCTTTTGAATTTCTCCCAGGCATTTAATCTATCTCCCCTTCCTCATAATCCATTATTAATATATTATTATGTTCCCTTTGGGGAGTTATATTGCATTTTTTCATGTTCCTTGTGTTTCTACGTTGATTTTTGTTCATCTGACCGTTCTCTTATTTCTATCTCTTCTGGATGATATATATATATATATATATATATATATATATATGTGTGTGTGTATGAACGTATATATGTGTGTGTGTATATATATATATATGTATCTATCTATCTATCTATATAGATATCTAGATAGATAGATATATATATTACTTAAACTTGAACTCCATGGGTGTGTGCTGAGTGGGGTCAGGGAACTCAGGCCACAGTTTCTGAGTGGGGTAAAATTCTGGAGTGACTTGATAAAACACCTCTGGCTACAGCGATTTCAGTTAGGAATGATGGAGCTGGCTGGTATGTTCACAGTCCTAGCTTTTCACTTTGCTAGGGTGAACTAATTGAATCAGAGCTTAGAGTGAGCTCACAATTCCAGTATACTTCAACATTTCAGGTGTGTACACTACCCAGAAAACTGATTCCTCTTCATCATGTCTCCTGACCCCACTGTGAGTTCCACGTCAAGTGTGAAAAGAGCTCTAAGTCTCTGCAGTCCAACTCAGCGGGTGCACAGGAACCCAGCTGCAACATGCAACCTTGTTAGCTCCATGGCCTATACCCAGAATTCCTGTAGTCACAGAGTGCATGGGGTCCACTCTCCACCCTAGAAGCTACCCTACACCTGGCTCAAGTGGCCTCTGATAATACCAGGACAGTGAACTGCCCCCCAAATCAGAGCAGAGCTCAGCAGCCATTCCACCACAGCAAACTGCATCTGGGACTTTGGTGAGAGTAGAGGAAGGAGGCAAGAGGCCTCCCTTCATGAAGTAAAATAGATACTCAAAGCCCTGTCTTCGCTGGACTCAAAGCCAGTGGGAACCGTGAAATTCTCCCCAGTCAAAGCTGCCAGTATTGGGTTTAGCACTGTGGTACAGTGGGTTAAGCCTATGCCAATAGAGCTGTTATCCCATATGGGTGCCAGTTTAAGACCCAGCTACTCCACTCCCAATCCAGCTCCCCGCTGATGGCCTGGGAAAGCCGTAAAAGTTGATCCAAATGCTAGGTTCCCTGCACCCACATGGGGGACTCAGAAAAAGCTCCTGGTTCCTGGCTTTGGATCAGCCCAGCTCTGGCTGTTGTGGCCATTTGGGGAGTGAACCAGAGGATGGGAGACCTATCTATCTGTCTCACTTTCTCTCTGTAACTCTACCTCTCAAATAAATCTTTAAAAAATGAAGTATCATGGCACCTGCAGCTTCTTCCTGCCTTATCTTGGCAAGATGGTGTTTCTCAGATGGGAGCCAGTAGCAGAAATGCAGGGTGGCTGGCAGCATGGCTGACCGTGGTGTGTCTGTCCTCTCTCTTCGTTGACCAGTGGAGTCTCTGTTCTCTGTCCATTATCCACTGAATATTTCTCTCAGTCCCCTAAGAATGTGGTCCTTCCTTTGATTTTCTTGTATCTTTATGTGGCTGAGGTCAGTGTGGCTTTTCGCTGTTCAGCCATCTTGGATCTCCTAGATTTGATTTTTCATGAATAACGAAGTAATTCTTGTAAAACGTCATGAACTGCCATCACTAGAGAATAGGTGGATGGATTTTACACTTGTTATATCAACTCTATATTAACACTAAGCAGTTTTTTAAGATCGCTATACCTTATTTTTTTCCCCAGGTGGAGAATGTCCTTACACATCTTGTATAACGAAAAGCATCCACAGATTCTAAAAGCTAAATAGTTTCAGGTTGTAGTAGCAAACCTAAAAAAAAAAATTTCAAAGCAATTAAAGTCACCCCCATATCAAAGTGCCATATAGTAAATTCCTGAGAAGCAGATGTAAAAATCCAATAATTAAAGAAGTTAGTGCCTGAACTACTCTACTATTGTTTTAATTTATAGGGACACAAGGGATGAGAGTTCATATCCATCTCTACCCCAACCCACCCCTACACACTGCTAAACCAAAGTGTTCTTGCATTTTTCATTTCATACTAGATCTTGACATCCTTTTGAATTTATTTTACATACTTGGAGGACATGAATACAACTTCATGCTTTCTTCCTTTTATAAGGCATTCATTATGTGCATTAACTGACAGCTGCGAAATTATCTGCCACTTGTCTTAAATAAAAGCATGAACATTCAAAATAGATGTGCATTCTGTACTTAGGCAAATTTCACAGAATCTTCTTTAATTCAAATTTCTCTAGACACTTCTTTTTATATAGGCTTTAAGTACAGAGAATATGTTCAGTCATTACTACATATTGAGTGTCTGATGGTTTTTGAAAGCTCAGGAGGCAATCTACATTTTTCTCACTTGTTTTTAGTGTAACTAGGTTTGGCAGCTATATATGAGTTTTTGCATATTAAAAAAGATCTCTATCCTTATTGCATTTCATTGTATATTAATGTTGTTCTTTAACTTGCTTTAATATTCATTTTGCCATTTAAGTCAAAGTTGTCCAGAGAGAAACACTAGTGAGCACAAGATTTGCAGCCAAGCAGGCTGGTACCACTTAGGAAGACCCATTTTTGAGAAAAATAAGAAAAAAAGTAGCTAGTAAGAAAATGTGTCCCTAAGGGAAGACTGTCTGGAAAAATATAAATAGTCATTTCTAGACATAGGCCTTTGATCTGTTTTTCAGGAACTAACAAAAAATATCTGATTAGATCAGAAGATTAGGACAAGGAATTAAAGGAAAATAATGTTCTCAAAATGAGTAAAACTGAAAAGCCTTATCCTAGGAATTCAACTGTGTGGAGAGTTCTACCATCCTGTTGCTATTATTTCGAGTCTTTTTCTGCCAATTGTGGTAAACAAAGTAACAGCTGTTCTACACAGTAAAGGAATAAAAAGTCTTTAGTTTCAATTCCTAGGGCAATAATTTTCTTGGGAATATACTTACATGTTTTACCAAATTCATATCTACTTTTATACTCACAAGATAGTATTAGATAATAGAGAGCTTGCTCTCAAGAAGTAAGTCAGCATAAAGATTTAATGCATTATAATTGCTTTTTAACTTGACTTTGATTATTTGATGTTTTAAACTTTTATTTTTTGAAATGCACAGAGAGATCAAGAAGGAGAGACAGAGAGACATATGTTGGTTCACTCCCCAAATATCTATGATAACTGGGGCTGGGCAAGGCCAATGCCGTGAGCCTGGAATTCAATCCAAGTCTCCATGAGGGTGGCAGGACACAACTTCTTAAGCCACATCTTGCTGCCTCCCAGGGTGTGCATCAACAGAGAGCTGGAATTGGAAGCAGAGCCAATACATGAAGCCAGACTCTCCCAAGTAGGTGCAGCCATCCTAAGTAGGTTTTTAACCAATGTGCCAAATTAATGTCCCTACTTCTTTTGTAGATTTATATTTATCTGAATAAATCTTAGGAGTGAGTTAATCATGTGGTTTCCCATCTAAGGTTCCTAGAATGTCTTTGGATGTTATACATCTGCCTCAGGTAATCTGTCTGCTATGAAAGTGACTTAAATCACTACTATATACTGCTTTGTTCTGAATTTGTGAACTCTATTGTTCTGAATTTGTGAGTTGATTAAGTATCAGTGTTTATGTTATTTTATGCTGCTTTTTATTATTGTTACTGTTATTTTACTACTAATAATATTATCATTAATTGAGGAAATGACATGGAAAAATAATCTCAGAGACAAATAAAGAAACACAATTTTACAAAGTAGAGCTATATTTAAGTGACAAAATACAGTAAATTGATATAACCTTGTCGAATATGTAATGGAATATTTCAACAGAAAGAAGTGACTTAAATGAGATATAAAAGATTAAGTAGTAGTGATAATTTAAAAGTTTGAAACTCCAACAAAATTATATTAGTACCGTTAACAAAGTTTGGAAAGGGGCTTCTGTACTTTACGTGGATAATCAAGAGGGCAAGAATAGGGGTGGGTATTTGACAAGCTCTTAAAGGCCACTAGGAGTGCCAGCATCCCATAGAAGAGTGCCTGGTGTGAGTCCTAACTCCTCTGCTTGCAATATAAGTTCCTGCTAAGGGGCACCTGGGAGACAGCAGGTAATGAGTAGGTAATGAATCAAGTAGTTGAGTCACTGCCAATCACATGGATGACGTGAATTGAGTTTCAGGCTCCTGGTTTCAGCTTTGCCCAACTCAGCTGTTGTGACCTTGGGGGGTGATCCAATAGGTGGAAGATTCTCTCTCTTTCTCTCTTTGTCTCTCTCTCTCTCTGTGTCTCCCTCTCTCTCTGTGTCTCCCTCTCTCACTCTGTATTTGTGTGTGTGTGTGTGTGTGTGTGTGTGTGTGTGTGTGTATTAGAGAGAGAGAAGCCAAGAGAGAGAAATACACAGAGACTCTGGCTTTCAAATAAATGAAAAATAAAAAAAAAATTATGTGTGCAAGAAGAGCTATTATAATTCAAAATAGCAAGTAAACCAATGAAGGCATAAGTAGAATTATGAAGCTAAAAAATGAAAGGAAGTATGATACTGAGGAGATTGCTGATAAAACCCCTCGGAAAATTAGTTATTCCTCTAGAAAATCATAGTTTCATACCTGACTTAATATATATTGGAAAAAAACTTAAAAATGTCTGTGTTTTTCTTAAACCACCCAAAGAAAAGAAGAGTGGTAACAAGGAAGAGAGAGATGAAGGAAAGAAGTGAGTGAGGCATGCAATGTCTTACTCTGACATCTTACCTAAGAGGTCATCCATTTTCCTAAAAATTATTTTCACGGTTTTAACCCTTCTTTTCTGCATCCCTAAAGACACTTCATCTATCAACTATTTACAAACAAGACACCTTGGGGGAAGTGCAGAATTTAGGAATAAAACTCAGACATGTGAATGGACCACACAATCAAATGAATATCTTGGAAGAGATTAAGAGGAATGGTCTCACTGACAATGTCACCCCAAGTATGGCACAAAGGAGACAATTCCGGCGGGGGGGCTTGCAGTACCTACAAAAAGGGAAATGGAAAAAGACACCTGCTTCTCCCAGGAAATCTACTCTGGTCCCACCTCCTGAGAGACACAAGCTATGGTAGGTAGGGCTAGGTTACCTAGAGACAGGAAGAAACAGCAAAGTGGGAGACTCAGAGGGATAAGCACTTGAACTTGCAAGCTCAGAGGTACCAGCCAACAGCACAGTTCAAAGCCAAGATCGATGCTCCCACAAAGTGTAGAAACCTCTACCTTGCTTGAATCTGTACCTGGACAGCCTCCAGTCCAGCCTTGGACACATCTCAAAGCCTCAACCAGAAAGAGAAACATTCACCATAGCAAATTCAGCAAAGATTGGGAGTTAGTTATACTACACGTGGGAGTGTAAGTAATTCTCAGTGCAGCTGCAAAGCCGCCCTTCAGACCCTGAACAAGGAGGAAGAAAATCTCCAGTTCATTTTGGCCAAGAACAAGAGTTGGTTATATCATCTGCTAGAGGTTAAATAGCACTTGGGTCAGCCTCAGTGCCCACCCTAGCATCCCACCTGTGCAGGGAGACTAAACCTCACCTGTGCCTTTCTACTGAGATAACATCAGTACCATCCACCACAAGCAGTGACTCTACCTAACTTCAGGACCCAACCTGCATCCCTGTTCAACTGCAGGTCTCAATTCATAATATCACCAGGCAAGAGAATCTACACCCCTATTCTGGCCCAATCAGAATGCATTGCCCTGTCAGCGACTCTGTATTGGTAGAGCTGATCCCACAGTCATATCTAAATGTAGAGCCTGGTCAACAGCCTCACCCTAATCAGAGCAATGGCCCAGTTTTCTAGAAAACCCAATGCAGACATTGTCTAATCAAATTCATTGCCAACTGACCCATCCAGCACCATAGACTAGACTAAATAGAGAATGTTCAGCTTTGCCAAACCTAAAACACATAGGTTTGCGATGTGTATAAGCCAAGAGGAGGTCATTCAGAGATATATATTCAAACTCTACAAGATCAAAAACAAAGAAAAATTAGGAGAGTGGTGAAAGATAAGGAATATGTCAAGGGAGAATTTTTCATGAAGTCTTGAATGCCTGAGACCTCTTATACAATTATTATGTGTCAATCAAAAACATGCTAATACTTAATGAAATGTATCACATTCAAGGGAGAAAAAAAGGCCATGGTTCTCAGGTGATTCCCATCAGGGAAAGTATTCTGACCTGAAGCTGGATTAATAGGTAAGTAGAAAGATCATGCAGAGTCTTACTAGCTAAGTTGAAAGACTTTATCTCAGAGCTTCGGAAAAATACTAAAGGAATTTAAATAAAGAGTGATGTATCACAGTTATTTTAGTAAGTCAATATATTCCAAATTTTATCATTTAATAGTTTTCCTTCTGCCTGATTTTCTGAATGTATGTAAATTCAATATAATCTCATATATGATATACCATTTATATAATTTACAATTATAATAATGTACAATAATTACAATAATGTACATATATATAGTAAACCCTTAGAAATATAGGATGTGTTTATATTCCACTGGGAGTTTTCTAGCACATTAGCTTCTCCAGAGATATTTAGAGGACATGAGATGATTTATAAGATTATTTATGTCCTTTGGATAGTCTTTTCAAAGTTTGGTGTATCTGAGCATTCCCTATAGAGCTACATATTGAACAAAGATTATTGCTATCTTTCTGGTTCCAGTTAAGCACAGGTTCTGATTTTTCTTCCAATATATGAGAAAGAATGACTCATGGATCAACCCCTAAATCATGATTTTTTACTATATGATTGATTCTTTTAACTTAAATAAAGTTCAGTTTCTTACTTCAACTGAATACTCTTTAGAACTAGGAAATAGGTTTTGTTAAAATATTTTCTTCAAACACTAGCATTTAGAATATTCTGTGTAAATGCTGGGTACTTAAAGTGAGTGTTGATGAAAACTTCTTATAATTGGATACACTTCTATCTTCAAGATGTTTGTACAACACTTTGGATGTAAGAAGGACACTGCTTCATTTGCTTCATGCAAATGAGTGCTCATAATTCTTGCTGAAGTTTCCTGGTAAGTGAAAAAATTCATTCTATATGCGTTAATAACTGAAAAATTCTTTCAATGGAGTTAAGCCCACTTTGCTTTCTGTGTCTCATTGTTAAGCAAGTATACAATTTTTTTTGGAATAAAACTGAATTTAATATTCATGATGGATTAACCCATTCATCATCACAACAGTCACATGGCAGCAGTGTTCATGTAATAGATCTTTGGTGAAAAGGTATAATCATGATATATTACTCAAAAGGCTGGCTATTCTGAGCAGATTTAAATTTAAATTTAGATTAAGAAGGATCTATCAATTACTTGAAAATATAAATTGCACAATGTTACCTTCTGTAAAATAAACAAATGCACTACTTATTATATAAAAAGTGTGAAAATATATTTTGGAATAATATATCCAAATACATAATAATAAACAATTGTATATTTTTGAGCTTAATAGCATGAGCCTATGTATCAAATAAAATTAAAATTCAGGTGAATGATTGTTTTAGAGGTCATAATATTTCTTATTTTTTAATCCATTTCATATTTCATATTTCACATTCTACTTTGAAATGTATGCACTATCTCTGTGTAATTGAGAAATTTAGTAAATACCCTTTCAAATAAAATGTTATGAACAGCATGCTGTAATTTCATGCAATATATATACTTTATTTCTGTCCTTGGTATATTAAATCCATTGTATATAATTCATTTCTTGATCTTATTAGAAAGTAAATAGATTCACCAAGACTTTCATTGAATTAAGATTGTTACACACTGTTTTACCAGAAAGGCTACACTAAGTAAATTGAAATCACTCAGAGGAAACATGATTGATTGTTTTCCTTAACCATTTAAATATGCTTATTAAATGAGAATAGTCTTTTTCTTAGTAGGTATCATGATTCTATTAGGAAACAAATGCTACTAAAAATAAATTATCTTACCATGCTGTAAATCCTTGTCTTTTTTTTTTTTACCATTCATTTAGTTTTAATTAGCTCCAAGTCACTTTCTTCACCTTCATTTAATTATTAATTACTAAATAATGGCATTCCAAATACCAAGAGTGTTAGGTTTGTACAGTCATTAATTTGATTGTATTTATCACCTTAAATATTTATTAAGGATTTATTTTGAATAATTTCACTAACAGAAGATTCAAGTGTTACTATGTTCAATAAAATGTCAAATATCAACCAAAAATATTGCTTACTTCTACGAAGAATCAGAAACCCTGGTGATGGAAAAATGATTATTCTCAAAGATACCCCTGTTTCTCCTTCACTGCAAATTGATAGGTATTTTCCTGCTAACCAGATTCCTGCTTCTCTTGGTTCCTCACAAGCATGGCCTAGAAAAATAAGCATAAAGCTCAATATAAAAAACCCAACTCTTCAACTAAATGAAAAGTGAATCGCCCCAAATATTGTTATTATCAGTATCTATCTATACATATATATATTTCCTATCTATTACCCATGTACAATACCAACAGATTCCTTCAGGCCTTAGTTAATTCTAAAGTCTTTCATACCTTAACATTTGACATAAATTAGATCAACAAATGATTATGACTTCCAACTATGGGCACCGGTCCTAGTCCTGACTAGGACTGCTCCCTTTCTGATCCAGCTCTCTGCTATGTCCTGGAAAAGCAGTAGAAGGTGGCCCAGGTACGTGGGCCTCTGCTCCCACGTGGGAGACCTGGAAGAATCTCCTAGCTCCTTACTTCAGATTGGCTCAGCTCCAGGTATTGAGGCCATTTGGGGAGTGAACCAGAGGATGGAAGACCTTTCTCTCTGTCTCTCCTTCTCACTGTCTATAACTCTACCACTCAAATAAATAAATAAAATATTTTTTAAAAATTTCTTAAAAGTGTGGTTAAGTATCTATTATAAATCATATTCTACCTCTTTGAATGTTTTAAATGTGCATTTTCCTTTAACAATAATAAATGATTATAAAATGAAACAAATATTTTAATGCTAACTTTTAATAATTTCACAGAGATAATATTATTTATTCTTGGGGACCCATGGCTTATTTTTGTTTGTTCACAAAAATGGCATAAAGTCCTTTGTGTAACTTTACAGTGTTTAATATACACGAGTAACAGATCACAGAAATACTGTCTTCTATTTATGTCTATTTATGCAAGGATACTATGATTACAAAAATAAAGTGAAGCAATTCATTCTAGTGTACATTACAACACTGCTGAGTATAAAAATGTATAAAGCAATATTGTTATGGTCATGATTAAATATCAAATTGACAGATTTTTAAACTGAAAAACAGACAATCCTACACAAATATTAACAGCATTCAAAAAATTCATTATAATCTTCTCATCAAGTAAATCCAAGAGCCATTCTTTGTTAGCCTATTTTATGCTGCTACAACAAAAACCAGAGACTAAGTATTTTGCACAGGATAGTAATAATAATCATCTTTGCTCCTAGTTCTAGTGACTAGGAATTTGATAACAGAGGGTATCTAGGTGCTGAGGATGTTCTTATTGTATCATCCTTTGAGGGAGCAAGGGCAAAAAAAATATGCAAGAGAAAAAGCAAGAGAAGGTCAGTCTCATTTATTACAAACCCACTCTCATGATGATAGCATTAGTTCATGTATGAGGGTGAAGTCCCCCTGACCTATTCACCTTTAAAATGTTCTGCTTTTGAACCTTTGTGTAAGACATTAAGTGTTCAGTATATGAACTTTGGGGGATACATTCAAGACACTGCATTTTACTCTTGACCCCCTCCAAACATATGCATCTCATCAGCAAAATGTATGCATTGTATGCCAGTAGCCCCCAAAGTTCTAGCATCAATTCAATCATGCAAACCTTATGGTCTTAGTGAAATCACATACAGGTGCGATTCAAGACACAATTCATCCTGAGGCAAATTTCCTTCTAGCACACCATCCCCACCCCCCAAAATAAGAATTTATGAGTTTCATAAACATAATGCCATAACAAGCATAATGTAAGAATAAGTTGGCAAGAAGAAAGGGGCAACTGGTTCCAAATGAGATGGAAACCCATCAGGGTTATGAAACCTTATATCCGCTTAATAATGTTTGACTCTATGTGCTGCCTCCTGGATGCTTTGAGGTGGGAGCTGGGCCCTAAGACATTCCAGAATTCAGTGTGCTATATGACTCTCACAGGTGTGTCTCATACCTGCAGCTTTCCCAGGCTGGAATTACATACTAGTGGCCCTACAGTCCTACAAACTCAGTATCTGTGAAATTCCTTCAAGGGCATTATCCCTTAATGAATAGAAACTGGCTTCCTTCTATTCACATCAGTGTTTGTTTGTTCCCACTTTTGTTTTGCTTTCCTAAAGATGCCTTTTTACCCTCTACATGGTCAGGCAGAGAATTATCAGAATCTTTCCACTCAGTTTCCCTTTTAATTATGATTATTTTAAATAATAAATGCTTTATTTCAATGTAAATGTCATTAAATAATTTCTTTCCTTTAGCATTGTACTGCATGTGGTTTAAATGGTCACCCAGCTGCTTCAGTGCTTTGCTTGAAAATTTTTTCTGCCAAAAATCGCAGTCCGTTGCTCCTCACTTCTATCTTCCATACCCTTGGGCACAGACACAATTCACCCAAGTTCTTTCAGACTTTTTAACAAGGATGGCCTTTACTTCGTTCCTCATTTCCATCCCACACCTCATCAGAATGACCTTTGTCACCCATATTTCTGCTGGCATTCTGATCCCAACCACTTAAGTATCTTCTAAGTTTCCAAATTTTGCTATAGCTCTTCTGTGAACTCTCATCAAAGAGATAATTAAAGCTCGATTCATGGCAATTTAGGCTTTTTCTAATCTATCTCTCCAATATTCTTCAAACTCTAGCCAGTAGTCAGTTACAAGGATGCCTCTGCATTTTCAGATATTTTTTATAGAAAGTCTTACTTATCTGCAGCATTTTTCTGATCCAGTCTATTTCCTGCTGGTATAACAGAACACCTAAGACTATTAATATGGAGCAGATTTTTTTTTCTTACAGTTCTGGAGGCTGGGAAGCCCAAAAAGCAAGAAGCCTACAGATAGAGAGGGCCTTCATGCTACATCATCCCATGACATAAGGCAAAATGGTAAAAGAAGGCTAGACAGAGAGAGGAGGGATCCCCTTGCAAGAACCAAACCACTACTGCAATAATGACGTTAATCTCTTCATGAAGGAAAATCCCTCAGAAGCAAATTACTTCTTAAAGCCCTGCCTCTCAACACTGTAGCATTGTCAACTAAGTTTTCAATACCTGAATTTGGTGCAATATATTCAAACCAGGGCACGAGCAATGGTCAGATCAACAGATTCTTTAATATGAAGACTTACTGATTTATCATTATAAATATATATTTTAGTAGTACAAGAGAGTCTACTTGTGAATCCTAACATCAGAAATTCACCAACAAATTTCATATCAACCTTTTTCGAGAATTATACCATCCCTATATTTGCTTTCTTGTAAAATTCAACAATAGAACCTAATAAAGAACAATATGGAAAACACATATGTGTTAATGAATTATGTTACCTTCCATACTTCTTTGCATGAAATGTCCATTTGTGTCCTTCTTTTCACACAAGGAAAATACTTTCAAATTCTCAAAGTTTAACAACCCATATTCATGCCCAGTCACTAAGTCCAGTTCACAACCAAATTTCCCTGAGGAGGGAACTTTGTGTTCTATCCAACTGTGATTCCGCTTAATCTGCTGACATATAAATACAAAACGGAAGGTACCTGCACATATTCAGCCACTTTCCCCAAAAACACACAACAGACACAATATAAAGTGGTGGAAAGGGAAAATGAATGTTCTTTAATCAAAAGGGGGGAAAGTGAAACATGAAAATTCAGAATCACCTGTACACCTAGATATTTATCTTTTATTCAAAACATTTCATTTCTTCTCCACTCTACTTCAAAGTAATAGCGGAATACTCTCTTCATGCAGGTAGAAATACAGGAGTGTGTACTCTTAAGTGCACGGTGGAATGACAGTGTTTATCCTCATGATCACATGACTAACGGAGCTGTAGTTTGCTGTCACTGCTCAGCACGAGGAGCAAGGGTCGTAACACTAGCCCAGGAAATACCTAAATTCAAAATATGAAGTACACTTTCTGTTGTACCTGTACCAAGAAGCCATAAGTTGATCCTCATAACTCAGGGACAATTTGTACAGCAATTTTTCTGTATTTATCAACTTTTTGTGAACTTCTTTCCAAATGAGTGCATATAGATCTAATTCACTTTACAATTAATTTTCTCAAAATAATTCCTTCTATGTACTCATTTAGTATGTGTGCTATGATTCACTAAGTTATCCGAGGTAATCCCTGGGGTTCTGCTGCTCATTTCTCTGGAAGGAAAAGTGCAGAGCAGCAGGAGGAAGACAAAGAGGAGAGGACAATGGGGAGAAGAATTACTAATGAAAATACTAAGTTCCCCAGATTCTGAACATGACTGTCCAGGGTATTTATGCCCAGTCATAATCACCCTCTTCATCCATAACACACCCAGAAAAATATAGAAATAGAACCAATCACAGAAATGCACCCGTAACACCACTTATTTTGACAAGTTGTTCTTCCAAGGGAACCAATTAGAATAAATTAGCCCTAAAATAAACCTGTGACTAACCTTATGCTTTCAATCACAATGCAGAATGGTTAGAATAAGTCAATTTAATTTGGGTGTACTTGTGCCAGAAAATAAACAAATTTAATGCTAGAATAATTAATGTAATTATCAATCTCTGCAAGTGTTTAGATATCATCAATGTCCCTACTGCAATATCTCTGCCTGTAAAATCGTAATATCAGTCAGGGGATGACAATTATACTTTTATTCAGCAGAAGTGAGAGGTCTATATCCAAATCATGGAAAAGGAATTTTAAACCAGAGAGAGGATGCTGGAATAAAACAAATCAAATCAGAGCCTGTTTGACAAAGAATTTGACTTAATCATTATACTGTGCATTTCTAAAATTGTAAGTTCCAATTTTTAATATTTTTTAATTTCCTAGATATTATAATTATTTGCATTAGCTCATATGCCTTTAATAATGATTGAATCATCTAAGGATGTGACAGCATTTATTTAGATTTTTTAAAATTCATGTTGTAAGTTAAGGATAGTACTTAAATAACTGTAAATACCTTGTATTCAAGAAACAAAAGATGTGAATAATGTTTTCATCATAGTTCTTTAGTGGTAGTGGATGATAACTGCTCTTTAGAATTTTGCATATTATTATGGGTCTTGAGTTCAAAGATATTATCTTCTAGTATTACCACAGTAGAAATGTCAACTTATTTATTCTCATATCTTGAGTACCACACTCTATTCTCATATTGTGCTGTCAAAGTGCCAAATAAAACAGTGAAGCAACTGAAAAATGTTGAGGCTGATATGGTAAATACAATATTTATGTTACATAAAATCACACAGTGAAAATTAAGCAATGCTTTAAAATCATAAACATGTACTTTGGTTTGAGTGCACCTGTTAATTATAAAATATAAATACCAGTACAGATATTTGTCCTGGCAATTAAGGTGCCAATGAAGACATCTCCTACCTATTTGGAGTACATAGGTTCACATCCCAGCTTGGGCTCTTGATTCCAGATTCCTTCTAATGAATATATTGAGAGTCAGCAGTGATGGCTCAAATAATTGGGCCCCTGACACGCAAATGACAGACCTGGATTGGATTCCCACTTCTTGGCTTTGGGTAGGCACAGCTCCCGCCATTTCAGGCATTTGAATAGTGAACCAGTATGTGGGATCTATCCGTCAGTCTACCTGTTTCTGTGCATGTGTGTGCATGTGAATTTGTGTGTATGTGTAGGTTTTCCTCTCAAACAAAGATGAATATTTTAAAATATAAATGATGTTTTATTACCATAGCTAATATTTATGAATTTTTAATTATAATTATGTATGTATTTGAATGAGAGAGGGATAGATTTGGGCCAGACCAAAGCCAGGGGCCTACACTCAATCTAGATCTCCCACATGGGTGACAGAAACTCATTTACTTCGATCATCACCTGCTCCCTGAGGTTGTGCATTAACAGAAAGCTGGATTGGAAACGGAGCCAGGATACTAACCTAGTAACTTTGATATGGTATGAGGGCGTCCCAAGCAATAACTTAACCACTGCACCAACACCCACTCCTGATGTACACTTTTATGGAGAAAATTTTTATACTAAAATGTAAGACAGTTAAAGGCTTTTTGCCAATGGAATCAAGATGACTTGTAATTTTCTGATAAGTGTATGTCTAATTAATGTCTTCTATGCATCTGCATGCTCTTCATATATATTATTTCATTTCATTCTTAGCACAAACCTACAGGATGCTGCTAATGTTATTAAGCTTTTATAGATGAAGAAACTATGGCATGGAGTTTAAGTAACTTGGCCAAGGTCAAACAACCAGTAATTCTTTTAAAGGGAATTAAAGTCAGGCAAGTAGTCATTGAGATCATATATGGACACCAATGCTATAGCTGTCCTCATCATCACTGATTTAGAGCAAAAGTTTTCAATTCTCTGATCACATGCACATGGGAAGAGAGTACTATCACAGACTGAATGAAAGAAATAGATTATATGCAGAAAAAATGGATAAATACTCTAACTCGTTACAAAAGAAAACTTTATAGCTCAAAAGATGATAATCTTGTGGGAAATTCCCAAGAGAATAAAATTAGATGTCACTATAGTTAGGGAAGTGTACTATGTCAATTGTGATTACATTAGGAGACACACATTTTCTACCCTGATCAGCAAAGTGACAATATGAACTTTGGTGTATAATTAATGAACTTAATATGCTGAGAAGAAAATATTTTTTTATTTTTTATTTTGTTGACAGGCAGAGTGGACTGTGAGAGAGAGAGACAGAGAGAAAGGTCTTCCTTTACCGTTGGTTCACCCTCCAATGGCCGCCGCGGCCGGCGCAACGTGCTGATCCGATGGCAGGAGCCAGATGCTTCTCCTGGTCTCCCTTGGAGTGCAGGGCCCAAGGTCTTGGGACATCCTCCACTGCACTCCCAGGCCATAGCAGAGAGCTGGACTGGAAGAAGGGCAACCAGGACAGAATCCGGTGCCCCGACCAGGACTAGAACCCTGGAGTGGCGGCGCCATAGGCAGAGGATTAGCCTATTGAGCCGCTGCACCGGCCAAAAATATTTTAGTGCATAATCATGTATGATCTTAAAATTTCAAATTTTAATTGACTTCATTAAATATTTTCATTCATTGAAAAATATATATGCAGTATATATGTGAGATACTATTCTAAGCACCATCATTATGACAATGAAGAAAATAATTTTTGCTTCCAAAATTTATATCATAATGGTTTGTAGTATGTGGAATAAATAAATTAGCATAAAATCAAAAAATGACTGATGTAATTTTGGATCATGATATGTCCACTGATGAAAACGAAAGAGAATAATGATAAATGAGACTGAATTTACCTTGGGTAGTCAGAGAGAGTATTGAAAAGATAATATTTGTTCAGAGATAGGGATGTTAACAATGATTCAATAGGCCGGCGCCGTGGCTCAACAGGCTAATCCTCTGCCTTGTGGCGCCGGCACACCGGGTTTTAGTCCCGGTCGGGGCGCCGGTTTCTGTCCCGGTTGCCCCTCTTCCAGGCCAGCCCTCTGCTGTGGCCCGGGAGTGCAGTGGAGGATGGCCCAGGTGCTTGGGCCCTGCACCCCATGGGGAGACCAGGAAAAGCACCTGGCTCCTGGCTCCTGCCATCAGAGGAGCCTGGTGCGCCGGCCGCAGCGTGCCGTCCGCGGCGGCCATTGGAGGGTGAACCAACGGCAAAAGGAAGACCTTTCTGTCTGTCTCTCTCTCTCACTGTCCACTCTGCCTGTCAAAAATTAAAAAAAAAAAAAAGAATGATTCAATAATGTTGCATTTGGGGGCCTGAGGGTTCTTGACAAAGGGATCCACAAGAGCAAGGTGTAGACATCAGAAATAAATATTCAATGTTTAGATTGCAACAGAAGACCGAAATCACTGGAATGAAGTTAAAATGCAGGAGATGGATAGGCAATGGTGTCTGAGAGGTTGAGTGAGAAAGTGTAAGGTCTTCTGAGTCTGGCTGAGATCCTTGAATTTATTTGTGATTCCAGTAGAAAGTCAGCACATGATTTGAGTAGGGAGAATACACAGTTCAAGGAATCACCTTAGTTTCTTCAAAGAAATCAGATTCTTGGGAAGCTAAAATCTAATTATGGAGGCTAGTTCTGGTATAGTAGTAAAGCTAATTATTTAAGTGAACTAATGTGTTAATGTCCCATAGCTCCTGTAAGAAATTAGCACCAACTGGCCTATGACTGTGAAAATTCATTTTCATTAAAGATCAGTATTCTGGCCTCAAAAATAAGCATAACCTTGTAAAACTGAGGCGGCCTCAGGACGTTATCCCTGCTGGAACCTCTCAGGAGGAGTCCACTGCAGTATCTCCTCAGATTCTAGAGCATGACTATTTTATTTCTTGATCCATGGTTCTTTCCTGCATCTTCAAAGTTCCTAGTATTAGCAAGTCTTTCCAACACTGCCATGTTTCTGATACTTCTAGATGACATTTCTGATTTCACCTGGATAACTAAGA
Source organism: Sylvilagus floridanus (assembly GCA_949820135.1). NCBI lineage: Eukaryota > Metazoa > Chordata > Mammalia > Lagomorpha > Leporidae > Sylvilagus > Sylvilagus floridanus. The sequence continues at coordinate 105,928,440 of OX463238.1, read as the reverse complement.
ACAATTTTGTTCTTGAAAAATCTACTTTTTATCAACCTTAATTTGGCCTACAGCCTTAATTCTGCTTTACTAAATAACCTAACACAGGCACAGTTTCCAAGAATTAGGATGCACGTATTTTTTATTGTTCATTCATATGTCTACATAGAGGGTGAAACACTGGTTAGGAATAAGAGATGCTCAAACTAAGGAATATAATTTGATAGTAGATTCAATAGGTTTTGTGGGTGGGTAGTATGTGGAACAGAAAGCAAAAACACTAAGAAGGGATTATTGAATCGGTAATCTGAGTGAACAGTGATCCTATTTACTGAAAATGAGCAGTTCGTTGTAAGAGTCTTGATTTCACAGGAAGGGTTGAAACTGAGATAAAAATTTTGGAGAGGGGCCAGGCATTGTCAAACATCAGATTAAACTGTGGCCGGCAGTCTGACAACCCATATGTGTGCCAATTTGAATCCTGGCTGCTCCATTTTTGAACCAGGTCTCTGCTAATGTGCTTGATAAAGCATTGAGGATGTCCCAGGTCTTTGGACTCCGTACCTTTGTAGGAGACCTGGATAAAGCTCCTGACTCCTGGTTTCAGCCAAGTTCAGCTGTGGTCATTGTGGCCATTTGGGGAGTGAACCAGGGGATGGAAGATCTCTTTCTCTGTGTGTGTTTCTCCTTTTCTCTCTCCGTGACTCTTCCTTTCAAATACATGTTAATATATATATATATATATATATATTAATTTGGAGAATTTCAACTTAAATTTACATTTTGTTTAAATTAATTAATTTATTTGAAAGGCAGAGTGACACAGGTAGAGATGGAGGGATGTGCAGATTACACAGACACACAGAGATCTTCAATTCCCTGGTTCACTCCCAGAATAGCCATAACAGCAAAGACTGGGCTGAAACAAAACGAAATACCAGGAACCCTATTTGGGTCACCCATATGGGTGGGAGGGATTTTTATTTGAGCCATCATCTGCTGCTTCCCAGGAGCGCTAACAGAGAGCTGAATCAGATCAGAGTAGCTGGGATCAAACCAGTAGTCTGGTATGGGGTGCAGGCATTGCAAGTGGCAGCTCAACCTGCTGTGCCACAAAACAACCCTGCTTTCCTTAGATATGCTCCATCCGGCTCTCTACCTTGAATGCCACAATACTAGTGAATGAGTTCTATACTCTTTCTCATATGATTGATTTTCTAATAGTTGTTTTCTTATGCAAATTTTAATTATTTGGTGCAAAACTAAAGAGTAATTTAATTTGGAAAAGACATAATGCTGTCCATCACTCATGTGTTTGACAATGTAATAAAAAATCCCTACTGTTTGCCATCTTCTTCTTAAACAATAGAGTATTCAGTAAAATCTGCTAGAAGAACTGCAGCTAATGTAAGAAACAAATAATACTCCTTTCCCTCTAGAGGGAAATTTTTATTCATTCCATAAAAAGGGAATTTAATCCTACTAAATGAAACCTATAGAACTTCTGGAACTTAAACTATCTATACAACAAAGTCCTTGCTCTGAAGTTTTTTGATTAATATGTCCAATTTATGTTAAAACCCAATATAACCATTAATAGTTTCCTGTATTCAAGTTTCTTCCTTAACTTTCTATAAAAAATGCATGTGAACAACTGGAAACATTAGGATTCTCTAAAACACTGAAAGACATGAAAAGTCAGATATAGGTACAGATAGTTTCATGTGTCTGACATTGAATTTACGAGGGAATGTGACAGAATAGATTGAATAAAAAGAGGCACAGGTTTTACCATCAGTCATGGAAGCATTCAGAAATTGAGAGACCATGAATCTGGATCACGCTAAGGTGATGGCTGACTGTGGACTGCAGCAAAGGTACAAGTGGTGGAACATCTTTGTAACTCAAGAAATACTTTTTTTGGCAAACGATAGTGAGGATTATTGTGCTGTTCAGCATAAAACTTTAACCACCAGAGATACAGATGTTGGCCACCTGTACAATTATAGTCATTTAATTACTTCTATTAACTGCAACCATGTTTTTAAAATTTTTATTGATATAAAGAGAACAGATTTCTTGCATTCCTTAGATGCGGTTCCAGGAAGACAACCGCAGTTCCCTCCCTCAGTACCATTCCTTGCCTCCCTTCTCTTCATCAGTTTTTTCAAAGGCATATTTTAATCCACTCTGTATTCACAAGCTTAATTCACCACCAACCATGTTATTCAACAAACAAAATTTAGGAAGACCACAATTCCACAGGTGTATAAACAATGGCAAAAAATGACATCGTGTCCCAAAAGTCCATTTCATTCCTATACTTTTTTTGTATTCTATATTAACTACCACATATCAGAGAAAACATGTAGTAATTGTCTTTTTTGAGAAAGGATTGGATTATTTCACTAAGCATAAAAGTTTCTAGTCACATAATTTTGTTGCAAAAGACAGGATTTCATTTTTTATGGATGAGTAGTATTCCATGGTGTGTGTATTTTCATTATCCAGTTATCAGTTGATGGACATCTGAGATAAAACCATGTCTAAGCTATTGTGAATTGAGCTACAATATTCATGAGAGTAGAAATAACTCTTTTATATGCTGGTTTCATTTCATCTGGATAAATTTGCAGGCTGGATGATATGGTAGATCTGTTTCCAGATCTCTGAGGAATCTCCATGATGTCGTCCATAATGGTTATAATAGTTTACATGCCCACCAACAGTGGAATAATGTACCTTTTTTGACACATCATAGCCATCATTTACTGTTTTCTTGACTTTTGGAAGATAGTCATTCTAATTGGGGTGAGGAAAACCTCGTGGGTTTCATTTGCATTTCCCTGACAGCTAGAGATGATGAACACATTTTCATATGTCTATTGGCTATTTGTATTTCATCCTTTGAAAACTATGCATTTATGTTCTTTTCCCATTCCTTAGCTGGACCATTTATTTTGTTGTTGAGTTTCTTGAGCTATTTATAGATTCTGAATGGTACTCTTTATCAGATGCATAGTTTGCAAATATTTCCTCCCATTCTTTCAGATGGCTCTTCACTTTGCTGAGTGTTTCATTTGCTGTGCAAAAGCTTCTTAGCTTGATATACTCCCATTTGTCTATTTTTGCTTTTATTGACTGAGATTCTGGGATCTTTTCCAAGATTCTTTGCCTATGCCAATGTCTTGCAGATTTTCCCTGATGTTTCTCTAGTGATTTCATAATATCAGGGTGTAGATTTATATCCTTGATCCACTTTGCCTTGCTTTTTGTATAAGGTGTAAGGTAGTGGTCTTGTTTCATACTTCTCCATGTGTATATCCAATTTTACCGGCAGCATTTTGTGAAGAGACCATCCTTTCTTCAGGGATTGATTTTAGCTTCTTTGTCAAAGACTAAATGGTTATAGATGTGTGGATTAATTTCTGGGATTTCTATTCTGTTCCATTAGTCTAAATGCTTATTTTTGTGCCAGTACCAGGCTATCGTGATTATAACTGCCCTGTAGTATGTCTTGAAGCTTAGTATTATGATGCTTTCAGCTTTGTGTAGCATAAGATTGCTTTACCTATTCTGCTCTCTTGTGTTTCAAAATGAATTTTTCTACAGGGTAAAAGAACATCTTTGTAGTTTGATTGGAATCATATTGAATCTGAAATTTCTTTGAGAAGTCTGGATATTCAGATGATATTAATTCTTCTAATCCATGAACATGAATATTTTTCCATTTTTTGTGTCAGTTATTGTGGTGGAATGAAAAGGCCATGCCAAGATGGCTGCTGGCAAGCGAGCATCAGTTACTCAGGAATGGCTTAGGAAACTCCCTTTGAAATACCTGGGAAACCACCTGGCAACGGAGCCTGCCTGGCAACAGCTGTGATTGGTTAGGGCATAAACTTCCCTAACCGGATTGCCAGATTGGCTGCCTCAGCTATATAAGCTACTGTACCAACTGAAATAAATGAGTCTGCGGGCTGCTTGCCTCTGGCACGCTTTCATCCAACTCCTGGGGTCTGTGTGGTGACTCCGTGCCTCTTGCTCTCACCATACTCCTCCTCTCAGAACAAATCCACAACAATGAGTTATTTCTTTATTTTTTTGTAATTTCCATTGTGTAGATCTTTTATGTCCTTGGTTAAATTCATTCCAAGGCATACAAATATTCTTGTACCTATTGTGAGTGGGACTTATTTTACAAGTTCTTTCTCAGACATAACATTTTCTGTGTATACAAAGGCTACTAATTCTTGTGTGTTCACTATATATCACACAACTTTACCAAATTCTCTTATGAGTTTCAGTAGTTTCCTAGTGGAGTCTTATGGTACCCCTATATATAGAATCATGTCATCTGCAAACAGGGATTATTTGCTGTTCTCCTTTACAATTTATATCACTTTGATTTCTTTTTCTTTCCTAATGGCTCTGGCTCTAGCTAAAACATACAGAACTATATTGTATAGCAATGGTGAAAGTGAGATCTTGGTGGGAAAGCTTCCAACTTTTCTCCATTCAACATGATGCTGGTTGTGAATTTGTCATACTACCTTTTTAAAAGATTTATTTACTTATTTGAAAGGCAGAATTATATACAGCCAGTGGCATAGGAAGGGTGGGGAGAGAGAAATAGAAAGAGAGAGAGACTCTTCTATCCACTAGCTCATTCCCCAAGTGTCCACAATGGCCAGTTCTGGGATGATGCAAAGACATGAGCCAGGAGCTTCTTCTGGGTCTGTCACATGAGTTCATGGACCCAAGTAGTTTAGCCATCTTCCACTGCTTTCCCAGGCTGTTAGTAGGGAGCTGGATCAGAAGTGGAGCAGTCAGGGCACGAACTGGCACCCAAATGGGATGCCAGCACTGCAAGCAGTGGCTTTATCCACTATGCCATTGTGCTGGCACCCACAATACCAGTGTCCATATATCGTTTTGATTATGTTTAGGATTGTTCTTCTATACACAATTTGCTCAAGGTTGTTTTTTTTTTTAATCAAAAAAAGAATGTTTATTTTACCAAATGCCTTATCTGCATCTATTGAAATAATCATGTAGTTTTTATTCTTCAATTTGTTAATGTGATGTATCACATTTATTGATTTGTTTATGTTGAACCATCTGCACACCATGGATAAATCCTATTTGCTGCAGTTGAGTTATCTTTCTTTTGTATATTGGATTTCATTAGCTAGTATTTTATGGAGGATTTTTCATCTATATTCATCAGGAATATTGGTCTATATTTCCTAGTCCTCTTTGTTGTATTTTTTCTAGTTTATGAACTAAGGTCATGCTGACCTTATAGAAGGAATTTGGGAGGATTCTCTCCCTATCAGTTGTTTTGAATAGTTTGAGAATTGGAATTAGTTCTTTAAAAATTTGGTAAATTGGTCTGTGGCTGAGGCATAGTGGGCTAAGCCTCCACCTGTGCCACTGAAATCCTATATGGGCACCAGTTTGTGTCCTTGTTACTCCTTTTTGGATCCAGTTGTCTGCTATAGCATTGGAAAGAAGTAGAAGATTGCCCAAGCATTTGGGCCTCTGACCCCACGTGGGAGACCCAGAAGAAGGTCCTGGCTGCTGGCTGCTGGCTGCTGGCTTTGGATTGGTCCCGTTCAGGCTGTTGTGGCCATTTGGGGAGTGAACTAGTGGATGGAAGACCTTTCTCTTTGTCTCACACTCTCTCTATCTGTAACTCTACCTATCAAAGAAATTAATAAAATCTTAAAGACAAAAGTTTGGTAGAATTCAGCAGTAAAGCCATCTTGCCCTGGGCTTTTCTTTGTTTGTAAGGTCTTCATTACTGATTTAACCTCCATCTTGGTTATTGGTCTATTTAGGTTCTCTATGACTTCATTATAAATTTTGGCAGATTGCATGTGTCTATAAAACTATCCATTTAGTCTAGATTTCCAGTGGTTGTCATATAGCTGTTTGTAGTAATTCCTGAGGATTCTTCTTGTTTCTGTGGTATCATTACAACTCTTTTGCATCTCTGATTTTATGTATTTGGTTCTTCTTTCTTCGGTTAATAGGGTCAATGCTATTTCAATTTTATTTTTTTAAAGAAAAACAGCTGTTAAGTTCATTGGGCTTTTGTTTCTTTTTTGGAGGGAGTTCAATTTATTTATTTCTTCTCTAATATTAAATAACTTTTCTCTTAATTAAAGCTTGATTTGTTCTTGTTTTTCTAAGTCCTTGAAATGCATTGATAGATCATTCTTTTATTGCCTTTCCTATTTTATATATAGGCATAAATTCCTATAAACTTCCCTCAAAACACTGTTTTTAGTTGGCACTGGGGCTCAATAGGCTAATCCTCCACCTGCAGCACCAGCATCCCAGGTTCTAGTCCCAGTCGGGGCACCGGATTCTGTCTCGGTTGCTCTTCTTCTGGTCCAGCTCTCTGCTGTGGCCCATGAGTGCAATGGAGGATGGCCCAAGTGCTTGGGCCCTGCACCTGCATGGGAGACCAGGAGAAGCACCTGGCTCCTTGGATCAGCACATTGCGCCATCGCAGCACGCCGCCTGCAGTGGCCATTGGGGAGTGAACCAACAGAAAAGGAAGACCTTTCTCTCTGTCTCTCTCTCTCTCTCTCTCTCACTGTCCACTCTGCCTGTCAAAAATAACACACTGTTTTTATTGCATTTCAAAATTTTGGTATGTTGTGCTGTCATCTTCATTAATTTCCAGGAGTTTTTTTTTTTTTAATTTTCCCTTTGATTTCTTCTATGATCCACCTTTCCTCCAGGAGCATGTTGTTCAGTTTCCATAGGTCTGCATATTTTCTACAGATTCTTAAGTTGTTAATTTTCAGCTGTATTCCATTGTGGTAAGGAAAGATTCATGGTATAATTTTATTAATTTTGAATTTGCTGATACTTACTTTGTGGCCTAGTATATGGTCTGTCCTAGGGAAAGTTCAATGCACTAATGAAAAAAAAAAATTCTGAAGCTGTAGTATGAAATATTCTGAATATATCAATTAAGTCAATTTTGTCTATAGTGTAGAGTAGATATTTTGTTTCTTTCTTGATTTTCTGTATAATTGATCTGGTTTTTGATGATAGTGGGTTTTTCAAGTCCATTATTATTGTATTGGAGTGTATGTCTCTTTTTGGTTGTGTTATTTTTTGTTCTAAATAGCCAGGCATTCTGGCATTGGGTGCATGTAAATTTATAATTGTCACATTTTCCTGTTGAAATTATCTATTAATCATATCATGATGCCCTTCATTGTCTCTTTTAACAGTTTTGTGTTAAACTCTATTTTCTCTGATATTAGGATGGCTACCCCTGCTCATTTTTATTTTCCATTAGCATGGAATAACCTTTTCCATCCTTTAACTGTCAATATGCATGCTTCTTTGTTGGTGAGGTGTGTTTTGCATAGGCAAAAAATAGATGCATCCTTTTTTATAATCTATTCAGCCTGTCAAAGTGTGTGTGTGTGTGTCTGTATGCCATTTACATTCGAGGTTATTATTGATAAATAACAAATTAGTTGTGTGTGAGGCAAAAAATAGATGCATCCTTTTTTATAATCTATTCAGCCTGTCAAAGTGTGTGTGTGTGTGTGTGTCTGTATGCCATTTACATTCGAGGTTATTATTGATAAATAACAAATTAGTTGTGTGTGTATGCCATTTACATTCAAGGTTATTATTGATAAATAACAAATTAGCCCTGACATATTTCCATAAATATTCTTATTGTTTGCTTTGGATTTTCTTTGTCTATTTACTAAATTTTTCTGCCTTAATATTCTTTCAAAAAAATGACTATCATTCTCTGTTTCTATGTGTAGTACATCCTGAAGAATCATTTATAAGACTGGACAAATCTTCCAATTTCTGTTTCACAAGGTAATTTAATTTTGATTTATTAATGAGATCTTTGCTAGTTACAATATTCTGAGTTGACAGTGTTTCTTTGTTTTAAAATTTGCACTATGTCTCTACACTGCCTCCTAGCTTATAGCATTTCTCTAGCATTTCTGATGAGAAATCAGCTGACAATTTAATTGGGGAGCCTTTGAAGTTAAGCTGGTACTCCTTTCATGTTAGAAGTTTGACTGTTGTGTGTCATGGTGAGGACATTTTCTCGTTATGTTATTAGTTCTACGTGCTTCCTGAATTTGTGTGTCCCTTCTTTTTCTCCAAATTAGGGAAGGTTTTTTACTATTATTTCACTGAATATGTCTTCTCTCTTTCTATAACTTCAGAGACTCCTATGACATATATGTTTGGTCATTTGATAGTACCCTATAAATCTCAAACATAATTTTCTGTTTTTCATCTTTCTTATGTGTATGAGATATTTCAAAAGATTTGTCTTCTAACTTGGATATTCTTTCTTCTGCCTCTGCAAGTCTGTTGTTACAGCTTTCTACTCTATTTTCTATTTGACATATTGAATTCTTCATTTCTAATATTTCAGTGTGTTTTCTGTATCTCTATTTCCTGTCAAATTATTTCATCCATATCATGAATGGATTTCTTTATCTCATGAATTTGCTTCTATTTTTTTTAGTAATCATATTATCATTCTCTTGAATTCCATTTCAAGCATTTCATCAATTTCCTGATCTACACTCTAATATTGAATTCTGACCTGGAGTGTTGACATGGGGCTGGTACCATTTAGGACTGTGAGATACTCTATTTTCTCCACTGTACCACAGGCTCTGGGGCTCAAAATGCCAAGGCACAGCACCAACAGGCTGAAAGCTCTGGGAATGCCTCTGCTTTCTACTTGGATGGGGCAGGCTCATGAGACTGAGAGTGGATACCCTGCACATTGTGATTGTTGGCATCTTGTGAAATATAATTGTGGGAATTCTGTGATTACATGATAGCATATGGGACATCTCTTGCTCTTTGGGCAATCACTGTTCTGGCTCCAGAGTCTCAGAGTTTCCTGATTGACTGAGGTGGATCATTGCAGAGGGTTCTGTGCTCATACTGAGGACTGCACACTTTGTGTGGTTCATTCACCTGCACCAGTGTGGGGGTGTAGCCACTGTGGGCTAACCCTGGGCATTGATCACCTTGGAAGAGAGGTTGTGAAGCAGTGATTATGCCAGCAGAAGTGATTATACCCTCCACTCTGCTGACACGATGATCTACCACACCCAACTCAAGTGTCACCTTGGACTCCTGCCCCATCTTTGAGCACTGACCAGAGCCACCAGGACCCTCCAAGCACATGGTGATGGAAATACATTGAAGTAGCAGACATTCCACTAAGCCACAGAGGCATAGTTTGAGACAAAAGCCATCAGAGGAGAAAACCAATAATGTTTCCACAAATGTCTGAAATGATATTTTTGGGTGTTTGTTTTTTAGAAGCCCAATAACATTTTGTCTATATTTCATTATAGATGAAAGAGTCGTCTCAATAAGCTTAACTATTTCCATTGTATATACCATTTTTTCAAACTGCATGTTTTCATTTATAAGTAAAATCATTTTAGTTAATCAATAGTAACTCCACTTCAGGCAGTTTTTGTTAGTAAAATAGACTTTAAATAAATTATCTCAGTAATTGAATTTATTTCCATTATTTGTTATAGGAATGCCAATGAATACATTTTTAACAGAGCTGTTCCTGTTATTACTTTACAAATAACAGAATTTTTATATTTAACTTTTACTTCCTTTAATCACACACACAGAAACATACATGTGCACACATACTCACTGATTTTTACTAACATTGCAATTGATGACCACTCTGGCTATCATTTTTCTAGTTTGCTAGACAGATTCCTAGTGCCTCAATGTGTTACACTTTATTTCTCTCCCACACAAAGTCACACAGATCTGGTGTCCCTTTAGGGTGGTCAACTCCTTTAATTAGTGAATCCAAGACGCTGCTGCTTCCATTTTATGGTTCTGGTGTCTCACCACAAAGCCTGAACGGTCTCTACAGCAGAAGAAGATAGACCGAACATGGAATGACAGCACTGGCTCTTCAATTGCACAGCCAGGAAGTAAAACCTCCTACTTTAGGTGAAACTATTGAGTTTCACTTATGTACAATGCCCTCTTCCTGTATGTGCTGGAATATATATACATATACATACATATATATATATATATATATATATATATATATATATATATAAAAGACATTCAGTGGTTACTTATTTTTTTTCTCTACCACAGTAATTGCTATGTTCAAGGCAATGTACTATGTATTTCAAGTATTATTTCATTTAATATTTCCTGAAATTAATCACATTTTATACTTTGTAGGTAAAATATCAAAATCAAAAATAGAAATTAAGAGCTCTTCTATTAGGTAAAGAAGCTGTTAGATAAATCTATTTTTTATTTTTTTATTTTTGGACAGGCAGAGTGGACAGTGAGAGAGAGAGACAGAGAGAAAAGTCTTCCTTTGCCATTGGTTCACCCTCCAATGGCCGCCACAACCAGCACGCTGCAGCCGGCGCACTGCGCTGATCTAAAACCAGGAGCCAGGTGCTTCTCCTGGTCTCCCATGGGGTGCAGGGCCCAAGCACTTGGGCCATCCTCCACTGCACTCCTGGGCCACAGCAGAGAGCTGGCCTGGAAGAGGGGCAACCGGGACGGAATCCGGTGCCCCGACCGGGATTAGAACCTGGTGTCCCAGCACCACTAGGTGGAGGATTAGCCTATTGAGCCGTGGTGCTGTCCATAGAAAACTGATTTTATAACTCTTTAAAAACACAGAAGTGCTTAAAAATGTTTTAAATACATCAGACTGAAGAATCAAAATAATCTTTCAACCTGGTTAAAGAAATATCAAATTTTTCTTATTACACCAGAAAGACCAAACACTACCCTAGAAATTGCCCAAGCAATATAGAATTAAAGTTATGTGTTTCAGTTGCTAGTTTTGCTAGTGTTTCAGTTGCTAGGCATCTGTAACTCCTAAATACTTAACATAACAATTAAGTATGTAAAAAATATTAAACTTTAATATATTCTAGGCAGAGGCTTAACCCACTGCGCCACAGCACTGATCCTAAACATTACTACATTGAACAAGAATATATCATAGCGTCAGTAAAGGATAATTCCACAAATGGTGAAATCTAATATTTTTCTGTGAGTATTACTTTTTTATGCAATTTACTAAAACTTTTATTTTCAAGCTCATATGTACTAAGGACATTTTCAAAAAACATTAATTTTAATTATATAATTCAAGAGTACAAAAACAAATTGGATAAATGAAACATATCTTTCTAATGCTCATAAAATTAATTGGCTAACAAAGAAAAATAAATGCTGTAAATACATTTCTCAAGTTTTAGTTAAAGTAAGTTACTACAAATTACATTTAATTGTGCTTACTTATATATGAATAATTTTCCTTAAATTCCTCATATAATGTAGTATATCAAGTGGCTGAAAGTCCTATATTATTTACGTAACATTCAATTACTCACACTTTCATTTTAATAAAATAAAAATCTGTCATTATAATAAACTGTAGCCTTCTTGATAATAATGAGATAAGGCAATAAAAATAATAAATGTAGTAAATTAGCTTGAATTAATGAAGATGATGTAATGTTTCATGCTAAGAATTAGGAATTTATCCACATATTCTTAAGAAAGGAAGCAAGAACCAGTCACCACCTAGCGTCACCACACAGTCACCACACAGCGTTTGTGTGCTCATCAGTCAGTTTTCATTTTTATTATGATAACCAGGGTGGCTGTATATATAAAAAAAATCTTTCTGCCCTCAGAGTTGCTTTTCTTTTTCCACAGAAATTTTCAGTAACACTGGCCTTCCTTTTATGTAAGGTTAACTTTCTAGGAGCCAAAGAGAAATCAAGCAAACCTCAGAAGGATCTCTGAATGTGCTTTGCCTCAGGTTAAGGCCCTCCCTCTGTGAAGCCAGGACACTGGTACTGAATGCTTTCTCTAACCCACTTTAATACAGAACACATTTCCAACCCTCTCAGGCACACCACCTCTTTCTACAAAAAATACATATTTTCAATGAATTAAAGACATGGGGCCGAATTCCTCTACTCCAGGGGAGTCATGCCTGCTCATCAAACCTACTTCCCCTGGATTCCCAAGGGTTAGGAGAATATGAATTTGGCCTGCAGTCATTCATTCCCCTGCTTTAGATAAGTCTAAGTTTTTCTGAGATTTGATAATTTGAAAATCCTATTGTCCCAGTTTTCTCTTCCTCTAACATGTTTTGGCTCTTGCCTGAGTCTTACCACTCTGTTTACCTCAACTTCTGTTCTTGACTCTTTAAGCATTTAATCCTCTCTGCAGCATTACTGATATTCTCAAAGCCAGGTTTGTTTTCTTTTTCTCTTTTGTTCACATATTGAGATGAACACAAGTAGAAAGTAAAAAGAAGGCCTGTGCCGTGGCTCAATAGGCTAATCCTCTGCCTAGCGGCGCCGGCACACCAGGTTCTAGCCCTGGTCGGGGTGCCAGATTCTGTCCCGGTTGCCCCTCTTCCAGGCCAGCTCTCTGCTGTGGCCAGGGAGTGCAGTGGAGGATGGCCCAAGTGCTTGGGCCCTGCACCCCATGGGAGACCAGGATAAACACCTAGCACCTGGCTCCTGCCATCGGATGAGTGCGGTGCGCCGGCCGCAGCGCGCTGTCCGCGGCAGCCATTGGAGGGTGAACCAATGGCAAAGGAAGACCTTTCTCTCTGTCTCTCTCTCTCACTGTCCACTCTGCCTGCCAAAAAAAAAAAAAAAAAAGTAAAAAGAAATGCTTGAAATACTGCTTATATTTTTGAGTAAAAATCAAGTTGCTGATAAATGTGTGTCTGTGTGTGTGTGTGGAATAAGAGCAGAGAGAGAACACAGATATTTTCTTAAACATCTATGCTTTGAATACAAATAATCTTCTGCTTATCTACTTAAACCTATAGTAGTAATTCAATTGTTACTTGATGAATATTAAAGTGAAAAGACAAGTAAACATAGAGCTGATCGAAAAATTCTAGTCTACTATGTTTTTTAGTATTGTAAAAAACTTCAATTTTTTTACCATTGTGACAGTTGCTATACGTCATTCTCCATCAGAAAGAACAATTAATAAAAAATTATCAATATAAAATGGGTGTATTTGTGAAAATGTATTATGTGAAATGAATTCCTAAATTTTGCCTTTTAATTTGAATTTTCTTTGTTTCTGAATATGTCAACATGCTCATGAATTTAAAGAGTAATACAGTCATCTTTTTCTGTGGATCAATTAACAGACATTAATTCAATCTACTAAATGCTACTTTATGAGTGATGCAGATACTGTTCTAATCAGTTAGGGTGTATTAGTGCAACTTAAAAAAGTCTTTCATGGTTTACACGAGATGAGAGATTATTTTAAACATTTTTATATATTATGCTGCAGTATTTAATAAGTACAATGGAAAACAAAATAGTGTGGAATAAAAGAGAAGAAAAATTGGATAGCACTATTTTAAACAGAATGTTTGAATTCATTTGCTAGGGAAGTGATATTGGAGTAAAGAATTACAGCTGGAGAAGTAAGTGCAGCTATGTGGGAAAAAAGCATAACAGGGAGAGTAAGAATCCAGCCTGTGTACCAAGTGAATCTCCTTCTTTGCCTAAGAGGATCAAAGAGAATGTTGTGGTTACCAAAAGTGAGCAAGGGCAGAGAATTATGAAGTGAATTTATCAAGAAAGAATAGAGCAGACTCGCATGAGTTTGGGGGGCACTTCATTTTAGCATATTTTCCAAGTGAGCCACTGCAGGACTGTGTACATTGGAATAGCACTCTCTGACTTCTATTTTCTAAGTCTCACTAAAGCAGATATTCTGAAGAGAATATAGGTACAAGGATGGCATCCCTGTAGCACTTGGGGGATGACTGCATCAACCCTAGCAAGAGATAACCATGACTGAGCACAAAGCTCCACTGGCAGTGATGGAGGGAGTGGTCCAATTCTGGTAAAATTACAAGGTGGAGCCAACAGCATTTGGTGTGTGCCTGGTCTTGGAGAGTGACAGAATAGTAGCATCAAAGATTTCATATTTTCTGAATTAAAAAAGAGAAAGAACGCAGTTGTCACTAACAGAGATGAGAAAAGTAATGAGAAGAGCAGGTTCGGAAAGACTTAGAGGAAATCCAGAAATTAAATTATTTACATATGGTTTAAATATGCTATTAGACAGTCTAGTAAAGATGGCAGGTTGGTACCCGCTTTTGCGAGTGGTGTGTGGGAGAGAATGCTGAGTTGGAACTGCAAGCGTGGATGCTGTCTGCCTGCCCAAGATACTGATGGCCAAGGATTTAGAAGAATTTCCTAACATAGTGAGTGCAGACAGAGAAGACCAAAGTTTGAGCCGTTGGTTTTCCTACATTAAGATATAGGGGAGAAGAGAAGAGTGAGAATGATACAGCAGGTAACCAAGGGAGTGTGTAATGTGCAGACCAAATGAAGAAAGTGTTTCAAAGAATAGGGTAGGGTCAACTTCATGAAATGTCAGTGATCTGTCAATAAAAGGAGCAAACAGATAATTGGAACTGATAGTAATGTGAGGCCATCGGTGACCTCGCTGAGAACAGTTTGAGCACAAGGAGATAAGTCAGATATTGATTGGAGTGTGTTACGGGTCAAATTGTGTTCCCAAAAAGATGTTACCATCTTTTTTATAAATATATTTTTAGTATTTATTTATTTGAAAGGTTAAGTTAGAGAGAGGGAGAGACAGATGTTCCATTCACTGGTTCACTCCCCAAATGGCTGTGGTAGCTGGAGCTGGGCTGATCCGAAGATGGGGGCCAGGAACTTCTTCCGGGTCTACCACGTGGGTGCAGGGCTCCAAGCACTTGGGCTTTATTTTGTTTTCCCAGGCCATATCACAGAGTTGGATCAGTAGTGGAGCAGCCAGTACTCAAACTGCCATCCATATGGGATGCTGGCACTGCAGGTGGAAGCTTTAGCCACTATTCCATAAAGCTCAGCCCAAGATTTTAACAACCTTCTGAAGACAGCTAATTCACAGGTGCACAAGAACTGCCTTAATCTCTTCCAAGAAAGGCCTCCAAAGACCTAAGGATCTCTTAGTAGGCTTCACCTCTTAACATCACCAGATTGAGGAATAAGCTATCAACATCAGACCCCTTGAGGAACAAACTCCAACCATATCCAAGCTAGGAGGCACTAGCTACCTAAGATGGCATCCTTCTAAAAATAATATATTTAGATACAGACAGATACATACAGAGATCCTTGGGATGACACCACCTATAAATCAAGGAATACTCAACCCATCAGCAGCTAGAAGGGAACCTGAAACAGACACCCCCACACAGCCTTCAGAAAGAACCAGTCATTCCAAATCTTTGTTTGCAGACATCTAGCCCCAAAAACTCAAGACAGTAGGTGTCTGTTGTTTAGGTCACCCAGCTGGACACACTTTGTTACAGCAGCCACAAGAAATTAATAAAGTTCCTGTTACAAAGTTTCAGAGCGCAGAATCATAACAGTTCATTATCCTCGGGTAGCTATGGTTGGAAAAGCCAAGACTCAGAAGGTCTCAGTGCCCTCAGTACAAGCATTTTCATTCAGTTCATTCTCAAACAAGGATCCTTTGAGAGGCAGTTATACACATTCACCTTAGTTCATGCTGCAGTGGAGAGCTGAATTTCCTGGCACATTGTCCAGCTCTTAGAAACTGTAGAACATTGGTTGTGTTTCCCTACCTACATCCCATTGAAAAAAAATAAGGCCCCACCCCACGTGCAGCCTTCTTCCCTGTCCCCAGCTCTCTGGTTCCCTCCTCAATCCCTTCATCCCTTCATCGTTTTGCGTTCCTGAACCACAGCAAGGCTTATGCACTTGACACCTTCTCTACCTTGGATGTTCTTACACCAGATCCAAGTGTCCCCTTTTCTTGCTTTTCCTTCAGTACTTTGCTCAAATGGTATCTTCTCATTGAGAACTTTATTGGTCAGATTGTTCCTATATTTATTTCTCATCATGAAAATATGAAGGGGCATCAGAAAGTTTATGGAAAATGCACACTATGTTTTTAAATATTCTATTTATTTTTATTTATTTGGAAATCAGAGATACGGAGAGCAAGAATAATCACGAACACAAGAGAGTGAGAGAGAAAGAGAGAGAAGGGAAGAAAGAGAGAGAAAGAATCCACTGGCTTGTTCAATTTCCAAATGCCTGCAACACCCAGGACAGGGCTTGACCACATCCAGGAGCTGGGGACCGGTGCAGGTCTCCTCTATGGGTTGCAGGGACCCAACTCCTTGAGCCTTCACTGCTACATCTAGGCTGTGCATGAGCAGGAAGTTGGAATATGGAGTAGAGCTAGGAATTGAATCCAGGCACTCTGACATGGGATGCAGGTGTCTCACGCAGCACTTTAACACTGCATCAAAAGTGCCTTCCACAAGTTATCTTTCATTTATATCTTTCTTCAAATTGTTGAGGCCCTTTAATATAAGAATACAGAAATAGAAACATATCAGCAGTCAAATACTCTGAGCATGTGTAGGAATAGAAGTACCTAAAGTATAAACCATCATTAGTTATCACAAGTACAAAAATATGATACAAATAAATAATCAAACCCTGCACACTGAAATATAGACTTTCTTTTCAAAACCTGAATACATTGGCTAAAATATTCCATATAGTTGGTCACAGACAAAATTTCAGCATTCTTGGTGTCAGATTCTGTGCTTTAAGGAGATTACAGTGGAATGGGCATCAGGTACAAGAAATGGGACAGCAGATGAAGAAGAGAGCGGGCACCTGACCAACTCTATCATTCCTCTGTCAGCTCTGTGTACGGTAAGTACCCACACCATCAGGACAATGGCTACAGTAGTTAAAAGGAGGTATTCTTTAAGTATTAAACATCTTTTTTTCAATGAACCATATTAATTAGTACTGAATTCTGGGGAGTAAATACTTTTCATCTTGCTTTTACTCTCTCTATATTGCTGCTCTAGGCTCCAAAGTTGGAAAAACTAACAAAAAACAAATAAATTTAGTGAAGCATCACTGGTCTACAATTTTAGGTTATGTCGCTTTAGACTACCTTGACTAGAAAAAATTTCTAACAGATTCCTGAGCTTCTCTTCAAAAGGATCAGAAGGTGAGTAGAAAACATCCTTGGCAAACCTAGACATTGGCATATGTGTACCCTATAGACCACTAAAGGCAGAAATATGTCATAGTTGGCATTGCCACTCATCTAACACAGGGTAAGTTCTGGAGAAACCAATAACCATAAGGAAAAATAGCCCAAACTCCATTACCACACAGAACTTTTGTTGGAAACTCAAAACTTTCCTTAACACTGCTGTTTATGCGCATGCTAGTCTAAATCTGCCATCATTATTTAATCCATACAGTCTAGGCTAACCATAAAGAATTGTTATTCTGTTTTTAGAATTTGTTGATTTCAATTTTTAAAATAATCTGGAAAGTTATTCTGTAGTATATTTATGGACACAATATGTCACTTAACATTTTAAAATTTATTTATGAAAATAACAATTTTTTTCCATTCCTAAGAATAATGTACTACTTATATAATTCTATATAGATAGTTATGGAGGAATAAAGGGAATTGGATAATAATTGTCCCAATGAGTAAAAGCTAGAAGTGACCGTTAGAAAGAATTGACTTTATGTCTATTTTATAATCAGTGAAATAAGGAGACAAACACAGTTGTTTTATAGAATTCATAGTTTTTGCAATATTAAATATTTTCACAATATTAAAAATAAGGGTATGAGTACTAATCTACATGCTAAGATCTACAGAACAATAGACTCCCTGCCCTCCTGGGGCTTACAGTGAAGTGGCAGAAGCAGAAAGTAAACATGCAAATAATGGCAGAAAAAAAGCAGTGTGTTAAAAAATGACTCTGTTGGTCTTCTGTATTTAAAGATTATTTAAAATGAATCTTAATGAAGAATGGGATGGGAGAGGGAATAGAAGTTGGGACAGGAGTAGGGGTGGGAGAGTGGGTATGGGGAGAAGGAATAGGTACATTCCTAAAATTGTACCTATGAAATTTGCATTCCTTAAATAAAAGCTTTTAAAAAATGACTCTGAAGATTTTCAGATGTGATAGAGGATGATGGGGAGTCAGGGTGGCACGCGCAGTTGTGTTGTAGGGAGTCGTATTTGCATTAAGACCTCAGTGATGGTAAGGAGAGATGGAGAGATACATTTCAAGCAGACAATAAATAGAAATGCCTACTGTGTAATTTTATAGCAACTCCAAGTTAGAAACTTTAAGTAGTGATGGTAGTCTAATGGAAGTGGCTATTGAAACCTTAAGTAGAGACATTTACCAATTTGACCCATCAAGAAATATTGTTAAAAAACTGACAAGTGTTTTTTTATGCCACAACCTTTTACTTACGGTTTCTAAGGTGGGGGTGGAGGAATTAAAAATTGCCCTCAGGATCTATACGAATAATGGAACCAAAAGACCTGAAAAAAGCTGGAACACAGAATTGAATGTGATGAAATTGGTAATATCTTCAAAAACTTTAAAACAAAAGAAGAAAAGAAAAGGAGAGATGGGAATTAGAGTCAGGAAAGGATAAACTTGCAACATCCATGTCCAAGACTCAGGCAACTAAAGCAGATATTCCCAGGGAATCAAAAAGAACTAAATCAAAACTTTATCTTTAAGTTAGAGGTTATTTTTCTATCAAATAGTAAATAAAATATCATCCTTTGGGATTTGGAAACACTTTATGAGAAATGTGTAAAACTATTTTGAGTTTCCTATTTTGAAAAAGACCATGATAATTGCTGCACAGAAGAGAAATACAAATAATCAGGATAAAAGCTTATAACTATATAAACAGTTACAAAAACTCAGACTCTCAAATTTCTCACCCTTAATTTTGAAGCCAAAATGGACACACGACAGTCAGTTATCCAGTGGGATTCACAGAAAGGAAAAAGCACGACAATTCTTTGGTGAAGGACAAACTTTTGCAAGCATCAGGGTAGAGGAAAACGCTGTATTTATTTATTTATTTGTTTGTTTATTTATTTTTTAGCTTCTTGAGTAATACCACTATGAACAACATACTCAACAACATTCCTTTAATGAAAAAAAGTATAGTTTATTATATGGTTTTTCTTGTAGTATTCTACTCAACTTGGTTATTTTAAAACATTCTTTGATAGAAGTCAAGGCTGCAACATACTGAAGGTATTTTTTGTAAAACTGACACAGTCTGGAAAGCATTTAGCTCTATAATTGTCAGGTTTATTCAGAGAGTAAGAGCAGTGTAAAGACTTCACATTTAAGAAATTTTCCCTGAATTTCTCTTAGATGAGTTTTTAATAGAACTGGAAAAAATGCCTTATTCTCTTTTTTATTTATTTTTAACTTTTATTTAGTAAATATAAATTTCCAAAGTACAGTTTATGAATTACAATGGCTTTTCCCCCCATAACTTCCCTCCCACTCACACCCCTCCCATCACCCGCTCTCTCTCCCATTCCATTCACATCAAGATTCATTTTCAATTCTCTTTATATACAGAAGATCGATTTAGTATATATTAAGTAAAGATTTCAACAGTTTGCACCCACACAGAAACACAAAGTGTAAAATGCTGTTTCAGTACTAGTTATGGCATTAATTCACATTGGCCAGCACATTAAGGACAGAGATCCCACATGAGGAGAAAGTACACAGTGACTCCTGTTGTTGACTTAACAATTTGACACTGTTGTTTATGGCGTCAGTAATCTCCCTAGGCTCTTCATGAGTTTCCAAGGCTATGGAAGCATTTTGAGTAGTCTGACTTCGATCTTATTTAGACAAAGTCATAGTCAAAGTGGAAGTTCTCTCCTCCCTTCAGAGAAAGGTACCTCCTTCTTTGATGGCCCTGTTCTTTCTACTGGGATCTCACTTGCAGAGATCTTTCATTTAGGTCCTTTTTTTTTTTTTTCCAGAGTGTCTTGGCTTTCCATGCCTAAAATACTCACATGGGCTCTTGAGCCAGATCCAAATGCCTTAAGGGCTGATTCTGAGGCCAGAGTGCTATTTAGGACATCAGCCATGCTATGAATCTGCTGTGTATCTTATTCTCTTTTTCTAAAGCACTTCATTTTGAGACTTTGAATTGTAGCCTCCTATGATTTAAATATGACTTGTACCCAAATTCATGCATCTGAGTCCCTAGTCTTAGGATAGTGGTACTAAGAGGTAGAAATTTAACCTAATTTCCATGCATGCGGGTGGGCAATGGAGGAAGTGATGAGATCAGGGTGCAGCCCCTGTGAATGAGTCCTTGTGTCTTCCTAAGGGCAGAGACAGAGGCACATCCTCCTCTGTCTTGCCAAGTGATGCTCTGCACTACCTCAGAACTCTGCCAGCAAGAACACCGCCTCCAGTCTCCAAACGAATGAGGCCTCCTGATACTGATGTAAACCGCCAGAACTTCGAGCCAGTATTTTTATAAAGTTAATTCCCTCAGGTGTTTTGTTATGGCAGAAAACAGACTAATACACGAGTTAAAGTTGGATATGCTTGCTGATAATGCTTATGTATGCCTACAGTAAAATAGATAATATTTTCTGACTAGTTAGGAGGCTAGGCAAAATTCTTATCTGGAAAGAAAACCACTCATTTCTATATAAGTTCTCTCCAAAGTTAAGGCCAGAAATCTCTTTTAAGAACATCCTCAATTAATTGAGCATATTATGAAGTAGTCTAGTCCCCTCAATTTTCTGCATCATAAACCAAAGTTGAAATAATTTGATTCAGACAAGCATTTCTGTGGTTTCACCATAAGCAAGGGTAAAATCCCCATGGAATTATATGATTGAATAGATACCATACTGATGAATGTATGCTGGTAAATTAATTGCAAAATATGATTTATATTGCTAGTCAAACCTCAATTGATTTGGGTGAAGTAAGCAATGATTATGGAGCATAATAGTAAGGGTAAGATCAGTAAGGATAAATACCAGAAAATTTTGCTATCAGGTTGATTTTTATTAAGCATTGTTTTATACAAATTATCTTTCAAAACATAACTGAATTTACCTGGATCATCTAATTGTTAACAAATATCAATTTAACCACAGTAGTGACACAATATGATATTGTTTGACCTACCAGGAAATTCTTACTGGTAGACCTCCTGCAGATGTGTTAATATAAAGTTATATAACATCAGTAACTATAAGTTTACTTTTAGCTTTTACCGATTGTTATTATTTTCAGCATACAAAAAGGATCGGGAACATTACCAATAATTTTAAATCGATCTTTACATAATTCACAAAATGATAATGATCACAGCAGTTATCAATGGGTGAAGTAGTCATGCTTTTCTGTACAAAATATTGCACTTGAAACTGCAGCATGGTAAGGAGGAAGTGAGTACCAAAGTTAGATGGGTGAAGGTTTGCAGTTAGTCGTAGGATTAGGACTCAAATATGAGCTAAATTTATTGGAGTCAATCTTAAGTTTCCCCATCAGAACAATAGGCCTTTAATCTTTTATAAACAAATAGATGGAAAAGGGTCAGATTCCCTGAGATTTATTAAGAATATTTAATAATAATTAACATTACTTATGATGTTTATCAAAATAAAATCATGGATGAAGCATTTCACATTATCTTATCAAATAATTTCAATATAAGCATTATGAGTCTCTTGTTACATATGTACTAACCTGTTCCTAAACAGGTCTACTTGTTTGGAATTTTTCTGAACCTTAAAACTAGCATTTGTTCATGAATCTAATATTTGGAGGAGTCCTATTGCAAGATTTTATGGAAAGTAAAGTGAGTGTGTCAGTTAGCTATTGTTACATTCATTTCATAACAAACAATCCCAAAATTCAGTTGCTTAAAACAACCATCTTTTCTTTTTTTAATTACCAAGCCCCATCTTTACTGACCCCACACATTTAGTTATCGGATGCCTGGGAAATTTATGGAATGGAGATAGTGCCTAAGATTGGAAAATGTATTTATTGTCCATCAAAGAAAATACACGGATGATATGTAACCGCATAGGAAAGAAAATCAGCATGGTAGTTAACAATACAAATATATGACATGAAGACAAACTTTGAATCATGAGTCCTGGAGTTACTAATAGTGTGACTTTTAGAAAGCCAGTGAATTTGTCTAACAATAAATTTTCTTATCTTCATAGCATAGATAATAGGAGCTGCCACATACAGTTTTTATGAAGAGTCTATGAGTTGATACAGGTAACCATTTAGAGCAGTGTCTGTCATAAATTTGTTTGGTTATTATTATTAAATTTTCTATTCACAAGATAATATCTATAATTCCAATAAGAGTGCATAAACATGTTTATCATTTCATATACCTGCTCCCAGTACTTGTCTCTTCAAATGCAATCATGCTTCAAATATTTTGTACCCAAGCAAACTTGTCTTTTATTTCTATGAACTCTTTGATGTTACTTCATATTTCTAAAGTTAGGAGAAAGTATTCTTTATTTAAGAGTATCTTTTGAATTAATGAAAATAAGAACCAAGTAATGGATAGCATAGAGGAAATCTACTTCTACACAAATTTATGACCTTAACCCATCTCATAATCATGCCTGTGGTTTTTATCCAGGGAAAGATACTAAAGAGTCACCTTCTATAATGTTTTTAGGAGGCTATATCTAGTCTCTGCAGACTACTCGAGGTAAATGATTCTGAACTTCATGGATTCATGCAGCATAGCTAATTAGAAAGCAGAATAGAGGTTGAATAAGCCAATTTTAACAGGGTATATAAATCATAACAATTCAGAAAAAGATGCAAGATTTTTGTAACCAGTTTTTCTCCTTTTATGGTTCACAGTTCTCACTTCTAATCCAGAGCAAAATACTTTCCAATGTAGATAAAAAGAAATAACTTTGGAAGCTGATTCCAATGAATTTATAACACAGCAGGGTAAAATTTTTCATGTGCACATAAACGCTTAATGATTCCCTTTTATCCATTAGACAAAATATACACTATATTATTTAATATGCTGATATACATATCTAGAAGTATATGTGTGCATATATGTGTTTGCATTTATGTCCTTATCCATGACTACTACATCTGAGTATATAATATGCACATAAATAATCAGTTATACAATTTACATGAATCTTACGTGGCAATTCTGCCTTTTGTAATAACAACCTTGTGTATTTTTATTGTTTGATTTTTTTGTTATTTATAGATCTCTGTCAAAAGCTATTGGTGGATGCCTTAGGCTATTTTATTTAATAAAAATCTTATTGATGTTAGCTTAACCAGATTTTTCAGCTTATTTTCAATGGCTTCCTTTTGTATTCAAATCAATAAACACCAAGAAATCATTTGGGTTCTGAAATGCGGTATGCTTCTAATATTAAACATTTGCTATTTCCACCCACACAGAATGGTGACAAGTGTGAAAGTGTGATGCTTGCACTTTTATGACTAATGTGCTCTCAAAATGGTTACCTAATCATGATCCAGTAACAGCTTGTTACTGGGGTCTGAGCTAGCTTCAAGTTTCCTTCTTTAACTGTTCTTTCTTATCCCCTCACCCCACCCCCACAGTCTATCAGTATACATTTGTTACATTTCTTGTAGCTTTTTCTCATCTGAAAGCAACCGCTGGTCTTAGTCTAATATAAATGGTATTTTATTCATTTCAGTTCATGACATCTTTGTTTACTTCATCTCTTTATATAGATAAGACTATATAGCAAAACTTTATATAGATCAGACTAAAAGAAGGCAAGGGATTATATAAGAAATTGGGGAAATTCATCCAGTCTCAAGAGAGGCAATAATACTTGAGTGTCAAATGTGACACCCTAAAAGTACTACATAATTAGTGGCAGCCAAAAAGAAGCATAAATACACAAAAGTGTAGCCAGTTAACGCCCTATAGCAGATGAAGAGAGTGTTGTCTTCTTTGGATCCTCCCTGGAAGCCAGAAAATGGAAGGGAATTTGTTTTCTCTAAATCCTGCAGATTTTGCAAACTTTTCATGAATACTTACTAAAAGAAATTGTGGAAAACAAGCCAAGGACAGACTAAGTTCAATAAGTGTAACCAAATTACCTTATAGTAAGATAGTTCAGTCTTTAAAATACTAATTCAGTATTGGAATATATAAGAATTATAAAATCTGACTTTTCCTAACAGGAATAACACTTCTTTCTTTGTGGCATATATCAATGTCTCATATATCTTTACTGTTTCATGGAACACAGTTTTGGGGATTTTGCCTTAAAATATAAATTATCTCTCTTTTGACCTTTTCTCCCAAGTCAACAAGTTGTTATTACAATTCCCTGAACCGAGAGAGGTTTTCCATTCAGCTGTTTGTCATTCAGTTGACTGACTAAAGAAATTGAGTTCTTTATAGTGGGAATAAAAGCTTGCTTGAATATCAGGGAGCTGTCTGAAATGTATCAAGACACAGAAAAGTGCTCTCTGCCCTGACTTCCCATTCTGCGCCCCCTGTACTCAGAAGACTGCCTTTTTCTTGTCTTTGAAGGACAAAGATTTAATTTCTCCTGAGCTTCCAGTTTACTGCAGCTTATATCATGTGGGTCACTCATTTAGTATTCATAATAGATGATTGATATCCACTTTACATTTAAACCACAATAAAATTATTCTGATGAAAGTTATTTTGAAGATCCCAAGAAGCAGTTGTACACTGTTATTGCAAACGTTGACTCTAAGTGCACCTCCCACTTCAGACATTCCAATCTAAAATGATGTCTGCTGAGTAAGTGGTGAGACCTGACTCACAGCAATACATGCACATCACATATTTGCCTCTGAGATGGCACTTTTCTCTTTTTGAGTTTGATATTCAAAAATGTGATTCATTAGTTTCAACAAGTTTATTGAATTAGTAAGTCTCCTTCAAATCTGTCTCTTAACCCCTTATTTTTAATCACTTTGAACATATTACTAATCACTTTATCCAAAAAAGTTTTATTTTATCAACTTCCTCATATCTATACCTTCTGTCTTTTGTATTATTTTAAATTCATATCTTCTGATGATCCGAAGTAATGATAACTGGGTATTCCTTAGGTTTTTTTTTTTTTTTCCTTCCAACTACTTAAAGACTTAGCTAAATCAGTATTTTATTTAAAATTCAAAAGTGTAAATGTTGTATACCCAGCATGAAATATATAATGACATTTTAACTGTAATTGATATTTCTCTTGAGAAATGGTTGAGTCATTAATACATATGCTTTATTTCAACCAAGTCCATCTGAGATCACAAGTCCTGAAACAGACCATATGTTCCAGCTTACAGTGTATCTCACTTTCATGGTGGTTGTACTATGTTTCATAGATTTATATTGTTACAAACTGACTGACATTTTCTCCAAATAGTTTTTTTTTTTTTTTTGACAGGCAGAGTGGACAGTGAGAGAGAGAGACAGAGAGAAAGGTCTTCCTTTGCCGTTGGTTCACCCTCCAATGGCTGCCGCGGACAGCGCGCTGCGGCTGGCGCACCGCACTCATCCGATGGCAGGAGCCAGGTGCTAGGTGCTTATCCTGGTCTCCCATGGGGTGCAGGGCCCAAGCACTTGGGCCATCCTCCACTGCACTCCTGGGCGGCTCAACAGGCTAATCCTCCGCCTTGCGGCGCCGGCACACAGGGTTCTAGTCCCGGTCGGGGCACCGGATTCTGTCCCGGTTGCCCCTCTTCCAAATAGTTTTATAGAGCTATATAGAAGGTTTCAATAGCTATATAAAATTATTATATATGTGTGTTATTCTCTGGAAGTACACAGAATCTCATTTTCAGAAATGAACTGATACTCAAATACATTGGAACAAGTACAATTCTCACTTGAAGCAATAGTGTGAAATAGTAAAATGCTGGAACCAAAAAGAATGGATTTTCAAGGATAGTAAGTGACCATAAGTTTCCAGTGAATAGGTCAAAGCAAACTTACCAATGCTAAGAATCTGATGACAGATAACAAATTCATTCATCTTTGTATGACCTCGTACCTATGTCAGTGGCCTGCCCACAGATGAATAACAAACTCTTGTTGAGTAACTGGTTAAACATAACTGCTTGACTAGATGGAAATATGTGACATCTCTATACAAAATAGGGGTACAAAATCCCTCAGTATTCGTGGGGGGTTGGCCCCAATGTTATCCTAACATTGTGGATACCAAATTCTGCATAGGCTCAAATTCACTGCATAAAATAGTGTAGTATTTCTCACATAACAAATGCAATCCTCCTATTTACTTTAAACCATCTCTAGATTACTCATTATATGCAGTTTAATTTAAATATTATGTAAATAATTGTTACACTATATTATTTAGGGAATATGACAATAAAAAGTGTCTGGAGATTGGAGCTGTGGCGTAGCGGGTAAAACTGCCGCCTGCAGTGCCGGCATCCCATGTGAGCAGATAAGCGTAGCTCCAGCCATTGCAGCCAATTGAGGAGCGAACCAGCGGAGAGAAGACCTCTCTGCCTCTCCTTCTCTCTCTGTGTAACTCTGTCTTTCAAATAAATAAATAAATAAATATTAAAAAGAAAAAGTGTCTGTATATGTTCAGTACATAATTTTTAGGAATATTTTAAATCTGACTGATTGAACTTCCAGATGTAGAACCTGCAGATACAGAAGGCCAAATTACACACACACACAAGCATATGCGTATCTGTATGGCATTATATATGACTGTGTATATAAAACATACATGTGTGCTAACATATAAATGCATGCACCTGTGTATGTATAATGTATGAGAACCTCATGTTTCCCTGAAGATCAGATAAGCGTGGAAAGTCAATAGGAAAAAAAGTCAGATTTATCTATTCATTTTTCAAAACTACATTTTTAAGAAATGCTGAAAATCTCCATGCATGGCATTTATAAAGTCTTAGTGCATATCAAAATATGAGATAAATATCTTTTCCTTAATAAATTTCCAGAATAGTTTTATGGAGCCTAGAAGAAACATACATACACACACCCACACAAAAATTCTTCAATTTTGCTTCATGAAAATGTCCTTTAAAGAAGAATCTATTGATAGAAAAGTTTAATGATCTATCCTTAGGCTAAAGGACAATACGCGAAGAACCACTTGACAATGTCCCAAAATGGCAAAGTCAATGAAAGATTCTGATCTGAACCTATGTTGAAATGAAAGCCATCGGGGCCCTTGTGGGGCTTACAAATATATAGCCCATCTCTCAGGAAGTGAGCAACATTTGTAACTACTTTGTTCTCTATTGAACAAAAATCCGGACCAAGTTCTCATTGGCAAGACAAATGTAAAACAGCAAGGAGATTCATTAAATTCTCAAAGTCCATCCCTCCTTCCTCAAAAATCCTATTTTGGAAACTTCTGAGGTTAGATTCTATTCAAGTTCACCCTGGTGATTTTGACACATTTTCAGTTTTACTGCAAGAGGTTGCATTGAAATTCCTCATGACTGATATTTTTTGTCTGATTGTAATGGTATTTTCATGAATTTTATTAAATCTAGATAATATTCATTGCTCCTTTGTAGTATTTGCAAGGGTAGTGCTGAGAGTACTGTGACACGTTGGTTAAAAGGATAATAGAAAAAGGTCACATGATGACCAGTGTCCCTGACAGTTCCGTTTTTAACACGAGTACCTGTCTGACAGCAAGGCTGGTATCTGACAGCTGCTAGGATGAGGAAAGCCAAGCTCTTGAAAGAATGTGAAACTTCATTCCAGTGTCCTTCAGGAATAACAATTTTACACGGTCCTCTGCAAATTCCTAATGGACAGCTCACATGTAATCCACATACCCAGGGAGTGGGCTTTAATAGTTGATTTTGTCTTTAAAGCAATACTTGTGTTTTACAATGTCCTCTTCTAAAATACGATTACTTCATCATTTATTAACTAAAATTCTGTGAAAACATTCATGTCCATGTATATTTAGATGCTTAGACTAATATAAGAAGTGAAATCTCTGGCTTACAGCAAGAGAATCTTTAACATTTTCATATAGCAAGATACATTTACCTCCCAGAGAGCTGACAAGAATTTGTAAGATCAACCAGTATCCAAACAACTATTATTTCATATATCTTTGAAAAAGAGCAATAGCTAAAATCTTTGCAGTCTTTTCCAAGGTATTAAATGAAATAATGCTATGTATATTTTATAATGTTTATTTAAGATGAGTGATAATTGTTCATAATTTATTAAATATTTATAATTACTTTATATTAACAACTTGCTAATGCCATTTAATTATTTTTCCATTACTACTTTTCATTATAACTAGAAAACAAGAAACTTCTCAGTCTACCCCCTCTATATAACTGCCACTTACTGAAGAGTCAAAAAATAAAAGCAGCACATACCTGAACACACACAGACAACCTTACTGTATTCTCTTGAGGTAGGAACAAAGAAAAACATACTTTAAAGGGAAGAAATAAACAATGTTTGTAGTAATACTAGGAGATGATGCTAACCATTACAAAATAATTATTACAAAAGACCATATACTCTATTTTTGCAGAACCTCAGGGACAAATATGATAATCCCTTCTCTTTAGCCAAACTGTGTAGCATATATGACTGTTAGGTTCCAGTGGTTTCAATGGCTAACATATCTGTGCTCCACCAATGAAAATAAAATAGTTCATAAATGTGCCCTAAGAAAAGCCAAGAGAAATTTATATAATCTGTCTACTGGGCAATAATCATAATAAACATTCCCTTATTTTGGAAAAATGGGTATCAAATAAGAAAATATTTGAAAGTATTGTGTAAAATAGGTATTATGAAAAGCTTTATGCAATATTTCAAAAACTTTTTGCATCAGAGCCTATTGGGACGGGCATTTTCCCTACCATTTAGGATACCCAATCCCACAACAAAGAACCTGACTTCACCTCTCATTTCCAGAAACTAATTCCAGTTTCTATCTAATACTCACCCTGGGAGGCAGTACTTAGGTTGCTGCCACCTACATGGGAGATCAAAATTTACTGATTTCCTGTCTCCTGGTTTTTGCCCAGCTCAGCAGAACCACTGGATGGGAGATGAGAGTTATGAGACTCTTCTCTCTCTCTCTCTCTCTCTCTCTCTCTCTCTCTGTCTCTCTCTCTCTCTCTCCTGTTCCTTCCCTCTCTCCCACCCCCCTTTTCTCTCTGTTTCTGTGTCTTTTAATTATTAATTGCAAATATATATGCACTCATGATATATTTATTATGCATTATAACTGTGTATAAATAGAAATTGTAAATCTATTTCCCTTTGCTTCAGATTACCTGCTATTTATACATGCTGAGGAAATTCCTACTTAAGTGTATAGATACATATGCAGTGAAGTTTATCACATGGTTTGAGGAATTTTAGTATTGAAGGCAATTATGAGAACCTCTGTGGGTAAATGAGTTGTGAAATATGTTGAATGCACATTAAAGAATACTATGCAAGAGCTAAAATCAGGGGCAGGAATAGGTATAGCAATATTTTTCAAAGGTTTATGTATTTATTTGAGAGACAGAGTTACAGACAGAGAGAGGGAGAGACAGAGAGAAAGGCCTACATTCTGCTGGCTTACTGCCCAAGTGACTGCAATGGTCAGAGCTGGGCCAATCCAAAACCAGGAGCAAGGAGCTTCTTCCAGGTCTCCCAGGCAGGTGTAGGGGCCCAAGCACTCTTCCAATGTTTTCCCTGGCTGTAGAGACACTGCATAAGTGCCTCTCAGTGGGGCACACCGCCTTGAAATTAGAGGCAAGGCCACAGGCCTGGGATGGGCACACCAGCCCTATAGGAATGTGGCAGTGGGAGCAGCAGGGGGCTAATGTATTATCAGGAACTTGTAAATTTGCATGAGTATCTAAATGAGCCTGTCTCTGAAGATTTACAATACTGCTGTAATCCCTATCTTGGACCACCACACCTAATTCCCTTTCCCAAATCCTTCAGTTGATGTATAACCTTGCCTACCTGACGGCTGCTTATGGAATTGCTGGTACCCTCTAAATAAAAGTGGGAGTGCATAGCTACCCAGAGGTGTTCTCTTAGAATGGATGTTCCTGTCCTGTCTCCTCATTTGAAAAACCTCATACAAAGTCATTAGTAGGGAGTCAGATTGCAAGTAGAGCAGCCGGGACTGGAACCAGCAAACACATGGGATGCCATCGCAGCAGGCAGAGGCTTAACCTACTACTCCACAGCGTTGGCCCTGGTGTAGTCATTAAAAAGTAACTTGGAACACCAAAATCTCAAAGCAGAGTCCTTGGACTTGAGTCCTGGCTCTGCTTCCAATCCAACTTCCTGCTAATTTATACCCTAGAAGGAAGCAGATGATGGCTCACATACTTGGGATCCTGCCAACGTGGGAGACCAAAATTGATTTCTTGGTCCCTGGCTTCAGCATGGCCCAACCTCTGCTGTTAAGGGGCATTTACGGGGTGGACTAGCAGATTGGCAATGGACCTTGTATTCTCCCCCACCCATCTCTCTTTCAAATAAATAAATAATTTTTAAATGTTAAATATCACCTTGATCATAGTAAAAACAATATGCAGAGCACTGTGTGAACAGAAGTGAAAAATAAACAGGTTCATAGCATGTTTCTCCATTTATGTGAAATAAAAATACATGTAACAAAGCTATGCACAGATATATGTACATATATACCTACCTATATACATGTATATTTTCCAAAAGAACACATAGAATAATAAGAATATACATCAACACATCAGAAGACTTTCCATGATAAAACTGAAAATAGTGATTCATTATTGGGAATATATTGGAATAAAACCATATTACACATACTGTTACTATATTATCAAGAATTTGATAAGAACTTGAAATTTCCTCTCTATATAGTTGATTAAAGTTTAGAAGACCGCCTTCCCAAGTATAGATTAATGAGCCAGTTCCAAACAATATCATAAACATGTTTACTTAGCAATTTATAAACAGAAAAAATGACAAATGACAAACTAAAAACAGATTTTCCAATAAATATGACAGGCATTTCCATATTGCATTGATATTGAAATTTTGAGCAGCAATAAGTTAACCCAAAATCCCTTTAAATTACATATAAATATTAATGGTCTATTCACCAGAATTAATATAAATGCCAAAAAAAAAGGTGAAAATACCCAATCTCATTCAAACCAATGCAAATTAACAAATAATATATTCTTATCAGAATTAAGCAAATATAAAACTTTTATAATATTCAGTGCCTCTCACAGAGGAAGGGAAAACATAAACTAACAAATAATTCTATAAGAAAATTTTACAATAGCTAATGTTAAGCATAAGTGTCCCAAATAATGGGCAAAACTGAAGTTTGGAAATGTGACAGAAAATGGTCAAAATCTTTACTTAACACATACTGAACTGATCTCCTGTATACAAAGAGAATTGAAAAAAGAATCTGGATGTGAATGAAAGGGGAGAGGGAGCGGGTAAGGGGGGAGGGTTCCGAGGGGAGAGGGAAAGTGGGGTGGGGGAAGCCATTGTAATCCATAAGTTGTACCTTGGAAATTTATATTCTAAATAAAAGTTAAAAAAAATAATTGTCATGACACTATAGTCATGTAATAGAAGTTTGAATAAATGCACTAGATTTTCTTAAAAAAAAGGAAATTTATTGAAATGGAAACAAGAAAAAATATTTTTAAAAGCCCTCATTTCTCAGGAAATAAAATATTATTGAGTAAATATTAAACACTAAAAGAACAATAAGATTTATGAACCAACTAATCTTGAGTTATTCCACATTTTGATCTACATGCTAACTGAAGCTGTCATTAAGTAAGGCATTCACAGAAACACTGAGTGTGGACAGCACAGAGTTTCTGCAAAAAGCTCACAGCTAAAGAGATATCTAAGCCATAAAAGGCTCATGCAGTCAAATATCTCAATACTGAGAGGAATATAATAAACTAAGAAAAGTTGATAATGCATTTCATTCAAAAATCACTATTAAAATCAAAACACAACATTTATATTATTTTTGATTATTTGTTCTTATCAAATACAGATTGTTGAGCCTGTGCTGTGGCTCACTTGGTTAATCCTCCACCTGTGGCGCCAGCATCTCATTTGGACACTGGGTTCTAGTCCCAGTTGCTCCTCTTCAAGTCCAGCTCTCTGCTGTGGCCCGGGAAGGCAGTGGAGGGTGGCCCAAGTGCTTGGGCCCTGCACCCCATGGGAGACCAGGAGAAGCACCTTTCTCCTGACTTCGGATCTGCATAGCGCTGGCCATATAAGCCATTTAGGGGGTGAACCAACGGAAGGAAGACCTTTCTCTCTGTCTCTGTCTCTGTCTCTGTCTCTCTCTCTCTCGCACTAACTCTATCTGCCAAATGAAAAAAAACTAAAAAAATACAGATTGTCTCTGACTGAAAGTTGTTTGATTAGGACTTTTCAACTTTACATTGGTACAAAAGCCATACATATATTCAATAAAAACAGCACTTTTTTTTTTTTTTGACCTTTTCCTAGGCTAGCAAAATGTACTACAATACTCTGTCCTGACACTGGGCAGCGGTAGTGAGCTGCAGCCTCCTGTCAGATTCATGGTCGCAAGAGTATTGGTTCAAGGACAGACACTCCAAAATGTCCTGCACTGCTAAGCTTGATGTTTGCTATGAGAATTAAATGCATTTTTGACTTATGATATTTTAAACTTTGGGATGTAGCCCCATTGTAATTAAAGGAGTACCTGCGTTAAAAGTCATTCTCGCTCAATGGTAACCGGGAAACAATTTTTACTTTTGTCTTTAGTACTTCTTTATTTAGTAAATGTTCAACCATGCACAAAAATCACATTCATATTCTCAAATATATTTAGAAAAATGTTTTGAGAAAAGTCTAATCACAACTGCGGATTAAATTATTAAACTCGAGTTCTAGTCGTGGACTTGTGTTCCTAGTTGAGAACATTCACTTCTTGGGGGTATTTCCTGGATGAACTGGGCAAGGTCTGCAGAATCTAGGAAACTCATGATATAAAAGGAAAACTTGAAGAACATGTGGATGTTCGTCTCAGTCACTCTTGAACGGCTGTAGCAGAAAACCTCAGACTGTAATTTGTAAGAATAGAAATCAAGTTCTTACAGTTCTGGAGCCTGCCAAGTCCAATGCCAAGGGAATCAGGGAATCGCATTAGCCTATGGGCTTCTTGTGCAGCATCCTCTGGCATAGAGGCAGAACCAGGACAAGAGAAGAAACTCACAGCCTCAAATCCTCTTGGGATCAGCATGAATCCCTTCCTGAGGACAGAGACACTCTGATCTAATCCTCTCTTAAAGGAACCACATTAATTTGCTATTGATGGTTATCTTTACAGCACACAACCTTTGAGGGTACACATTCCAACAACAACAACATCATAAACGAGGGCTCCAACACCGTTTTAAGAAAAACTTGAGAAAAGGGTCTTTAAAAAAATTATCAGTTTATTTCATCTTTAATGTGTGGTTTTACCTAATAATACAAAATATTACAAAAGAGGACTACAATATCTTGGGACATGAAAAGTCACAGAAAAATCAAAGTTTTGCTACCAAGTCACAAGAGTAGTGAGTGACAAGCAATTTCAAAACAAAAATGATTGCATCTTTTCACATAGCTCTCATAGTTGTACCACCAGAAAAGCTGTCACATCTTCAGAGAAACCCCTAATTTTAAAAGCAATCCTGCCAACATCTTTCATCTTGTTTTATTTCACCTGACAAAAAATATTTACCTCGTGTGATAGGAACTGTTTCATAGCTATAATTAAGAAAGTGTAATGAGCAAATGTTAGAGGCAAAACACTTTATTATTGGTTGGGTGATGTCTTTATATACGCAGTTTAAAATGCAAAATATTATTGACATTTAAAAAAGGACAGGATCTCATACAAATCATCATGGCTGGCATGTAAAGCTCATAAATAACATCCATTGTGGTTTTCAATGAAACATAGTCCTTAAATGTGAAAATCCCGACCCTGAATATAACACCTTAAATATCCTCATATAATTCTCCATTTGACTCAACACCCTGCTTTCTTTAACTGCGTGTTTCTGTTACCTGTTACTTCACCTTCCTTCCTCTAAATATATGTATCACAGCCTTCATTTCCATGGCAACACGGCTCTGTTCTGCCAGTAATCAGAAGCCAGGAAACGGGAATATATTCTGTCTGATTAATAGCTAAATTGAAACTATTTACCATGGTTGAGTCGTACATCAGATTATATACTATTCCATAAAATAACAGGAAACCTGTGTTTAGTGAAAACACCAGAAATATTAATACATTTGTCTGAGTACTTTATCTGACCTAATTACATTTTGGAAGATCACTTAGTCAAAAAACATGCTATTTAGCTGCATTAGATATACCAGTGTTTATATTATGAGTGTGTGTAATATTAACAAATATTACAGGATAAAAGTGTTTCATGGGTGAGGATGTTTGGAACTGTTTATTTCAGTGATGTAAACTGTTATTGACAAAAGTTTATAGCATTTTCATGAACTGTGAGGTTCTAGGTTTTTTACCCTACTTGTGAACTAACAAGATACACTTCATTTCACAGATGCACAGAGATCTCATAAAACTCCAGGGTTGGAGACAAATTTCTTTGTTATTCATAACACAGAGGCAGCATAAGCAGGAAGATATTTATGTCCGTCCCCTATGGTCTTCAGTCCCACAGAAGCAGAGTGAATGCATCCCAAGGAGGCCAGCACATGTAGCAGGTTGCATGACAACAGCAGAGGAACCCTGAATGTAGGAAATGCACCTTTGTGACAACAATTAACTTGCTCCCTGAGGTAATCATTATTTTTATTATACTAGACAGTAAGCATGGCTTACTTTTGCTCCACAGAGAGTATCGCTATCTTCCAAGGCTTTTCATTATAACAAATACACTTGCAAAGATAGTCTAGATTAAGAACACCTTGGCGCTGGTGCCGCGGCTCACTAGGCTAATCCTCCGCCTAGCGGTGCCAGAACACCAGGTTCTAGTCCCGGTCGGGGCACCGGATTCTGTCCCGGTTGCCCCTCTTCCGGGCCAGCTCTCTGCTGTGGCCCAGGAGTGCAGTGGAGGATGACCCAAGTGCTTGGGCCCTGCACCCCATGGGAGACCAGGAGAAGCACCTGGCTCCTGCCATTGCAAAAAAGGAAGACCTTTCTCTCTGTCTCTCTCTCTCACTGTCCACTCTGCCTGTCAAAAAAATTTAAAAAATGAAAAAAAAAAAAAAACAACAACACCTTGGCTTCTGCTCACAAGATATTCAGAAATGCGAGAGTCACAGGCAGAATGATCACTTAACAAACCTTTAATATGATTATCTGCATTGTGAATAGTTAAGGAGTAAAAACTTGTCCAAATCTAAATTTGAATATGAAAAAATGTGTGTGGGTGAACATCTCTTAGGGCAAATAAAAATCAAGGAAAATTGAAGTAAAACTTTTCAATCACATAGAC
The DNA here is from genome assembly GCA_949820135.1 of Sylvilagus floridanus. Classification (NCBI taxonomy): domain Eukaryota; kingdom Metazoa; phylum Chordata; class Mammalia; order Lagomorpha; family Leporidae; genus Sylvilagus; species Sylvilagus floridanus. Next base: position 105,892,958 of record OX463238.1, on the reverse strand, counting down.
AGGACAAGATTCCCAGCAATCAATTTAATATTCCCTTACTATTACATTCCTAACTACTTTAAAGTATCATAGGACATTGAATCCTTTCATGAAATTTAATCAAAATATTTACTCAACTATAATGGTTTGTATTTGAATTCCAGCTCCAATATTTCATGTTTAAACATGAGGATAAAAAAAAAAAAAAACTCTATGGCCGGTACTGTGGAAAAGTGGGTTAAGTGCCGTCTGCAGTGCTGGCATCCCATGTGGGCTCCAGTTTGAGTCCTAGCTGCTCCACTTCTGATCCAGCTCCTTGCTAATGTTCCTGGGAAAGCAAAGGAGATAACCCAAGAGCTTGGCCCCTGCACCCATGTGGGAGAAACGGATGAAGATCCTGCCTCCTGGCTTTAGCCTGGCCCAGCCCAGCTATTGCAGCCATTTAAGGAGTGAGCATTCATATCGATTCTCTTGCTCTCTTTCTCTGTCTGCCTCTCCCTCTCTCTGTGTAATTACTTCAAATCAATAAATAAATCATTAAAAAAATAAAAAACTTTAAGAACATCAGGAATTTTGTCTACAAAATTCACCTTGTGAATGTGTTTCTTTGATTACATAAAATAACTACAGTAAATAATGATTCCTCATGCCATAAACAAGAGTGTCAATTTGTTAAATCAACAACTGGAGTCACTGTGCACTTATTCCTCATGTAGGATCTCTGTCCTTAATATGCTGTACATTGTGATTTAATGCTATAACTAGTACTCAAACAGTACTTTACGCTTTGTGTTTCTATGTGGGTGCAAACTGTTGAAATCTTTACTTAATATGTGCTAAACTGATATTCTGTATATAAAGATAATTGAAAATGAATCTTGATGTGAATGGAAGGGGAGAGGGAGCAGGAAAGGGGAGGGTTGCGGGTGGGAGGGAAGTTATTGGGGGGAAGCCATTGTAATCCATAAGCTGTACTTTGGAAATTTATATTCATTAAATAAAAGTTTAAAAAAAATAATGATTCCTAGTAAATAGATATTTTATATTAATATGTTAAAGTATGTTATTAGAGAATAATATATATTGGCTTGTTTTCCATAGTATAATTTGGGTGACTTCAAAATAAATCTGAAAATTATATTAATGGAAGCTCTAAAGTAAGGATAAAGTGAAAACTCAAATAAGCAGTAAATACTCACTTGTTCAGGCACAGAGAATCACACACATAGATGAAGAAAAGCATTTTCACTTGAAGATAACTAGCAGAGGTTAGTTATGTCACCAAGATGGCAGAGTAGGAGATATCAGCCCTCAACCTTGACCCAAGAAGCAAGTATAGACACCCACCCAGAAGCCAGAATAGTCCAGCGAGGTTGGGAAGACTCATTAAACAAATGGCAGCAACATAGCAGTGTAAAAAAACAATATCTACATGGCCAAGGTCATTTTATCAGACTGTCCTGCATAGGTCACCAGGAGAAAGCTAAGAGCAACTAGGAAACGCAGAGGCTATTAGAGTCAGCCCCAAACCAGAGAGCTCCATGTGTGCCGCACTCTACTGTGCAAGGCACGAGCACCTCATACCTCTGAGGTAATCAACAACCACTTTCACTGTGGCACCCCAGAGAGAGTGACTTGGCAGTACACCCATGCCACACCAAGAAATGACTACCAGTGATCTGCTTGGAGAAAAAAGCCACCCCTTCTCTCAGCATGCCCTGTATATGGATCCATGGCTCTGCCTGAGTGCCCACACGCCCAGCATGGACTCTGTGGTGCCCTGAACCTACTCACAAATACAGAGATACCAGGGCCATCCCCATAGCAAGCTGTTCACACTCCAAAACCCTGAAACAAGCTGCGGCTGCACATCTCTGAGCTCCAGGAATTGGCAGGACCACCATAAAGTTAGGGCACTCTTAGAGCAGGCATTTGGTGCTGAGGTGGAGACTTGAGGTGCCAGGGTGCTGTATCAGAGTGGGTACCTTGAGCCCTAGCTAGGGCACTTCCAATCTAGCTCCCTGCTAATGTGCAACCCAGAGACAGTGTATAAGGACACAAGGACTTGCTACTCCCATGAGAGATCCAGATTGAGTTCTGGGTCCCTGGCTTTGCCCTGGCCCAGCCCAAATTGTTGAAGGCATTTTGGGAGTGCACCATCAGATAAAAAATCTCTCTCTCTTTTTATCTCTTTCTCATCTCCCCCTGTCTTTCAAATAAATAAAAATTGGTCAACACTTCTTAAATTTGTCAAATCTAAAGAGTATAATTTCCAGGTGGCTGACCTCAGAGAAATGGAGGTATGTGAATATTTGCTGAAAAATTCCAAAGTAATTATTTTAAGGAATGTCAAAAACATCAAAGAATTTAAAGAACCATCTCAACAAAAATGAGGGAAACTATGAGACTAAATATGAAATTTAACCAAGATTAGAATTATTTATAAACTAAAATGGAAATTTGAATATAAAAACATGATATGTGAAATGAAAATGCAATAGAAATCACACATATCAGAATTGAAAAAGTCAAAGAAAAAACTGAAGTTTTGAAGACAAGTTGTTTAAATGAAATGGGATAAAGCTATCTTACAGGATTTGTAAAGCAACAACAAAAGAGCCAATAATTTTTGTATAATATATCAAAAAGAATAGAGACACAATGCGTCAAGGTGATTATTTTAAAAAGCAAATAGAGAAAAGTTCTCAAATATAGGAAAATACATAAACATCCCAATACAGGAAGGTTAAAAGTCTTTAGTCAGGTTTAATCCAAGTAAGAATCTACCGAGACATATCATAATCAAGTTGCCAAACAAATCAAAGACAAATGAAAGTTCCTAAAGTAGTAGGAGAAAAATAATAAAATTAACAAAAAGTGAGTTTCAATAAATTTAGCAACAGATTTCTCACATGCAAACCTTATAACCAAGGAAAGAGTGGGATTATATAGTCAAATTTAACTTTATTTAGGATAGACCATATGCTAGTCCATAAAGCAAGTATGAACAAATTAGAAAATAAATAAAAATATAAAACCTTGTATCTTTCCTGACCACAGTGGAATAAAGCTGGAAATCAACAACTTATGAATCTCTAGAAGATATGCAAACACAGGGAATCTGAACAATATACTCCTGAATGAATAGTGGGTCATAGAAGAAATCAAAAGGGAAATAAAAAATTTCTGGAGATGAATGAAGATGATAATACAACATACAAAAGATATGGAGACAGTAAAAGCAATGTTAAAGGGGAAGTTTACAGCAATTTGTGCCTACATCAAAAAAATTGGAAAGGCATTAAAAATTATCTACCAATGTATTTCAAAGATGTAGAAAAAACAACAAACCAAGCCCAAAATTAATAGGGGAAAAGAAATAATTAAAATTAGAGAAGAAATTTTAAAAACTAAAACAAAAAGTGAAAAAGATCAGTGAAGTGAAGAGCTTTCTCTTTTTAAAAATATTTATTTATTTATTTGAAAGTCAGAGTTGCACAGAGAGAGGAGAGGCAGAGCGAGAGAGGTCTTTCATCCACTGATTCACTCCACATTTGGCTGCAACAGCCAGAGCCATGCTGATCTGAAGCCAGGGGCCTGGAGATTCCTCCAGGTCTTCCACACAGGTACAGGGGCCGAAGCTCTTGGGCCGTCTTCCACTGATTTCCCAGGCCGCACCAGAGACCTGGATCAGAAGTGGAGCAGATGGGACTGGAACCGGTGCCCATATGGGATGTTTCCTTTGCAGGTGACAGGTTTATCTGCTACGCTACAGTGTCATCCCCAAGAGCTCGTTTAAAAAAAAAATAAGCAAAACTGATACACCACTGAACCAACCAACCAAAAAAAAAAAAAAAAAAGAGGCGGAAGACCAAAATCAATAAAATCAGAGATGAAAAATGAAAAATTAAATGTAATGACAGATACAACATAAATAAAAAGAATCATCAAGATTAACAAACACTGACAACAGCTATATAACAATAAGTTGTAAAATCTAGAAGAAATTGATAAATTCCTGGACACACACAATTTACCAAAATTGAGTCATGAAGACATAGGAAACCTAAATAGGCCAATAACCAAGACAAAGATTGAATCAACAATAAAAACCCTCCCAACAAAAAGCCCAGGACCAGATGGTTTCACTGCTGAATTCTACTAGATATTTAAAAAAACTAATTCCATTTCTAACAAAGATATTCAAAACAAATAAAAGGGAGGGAATTCTCCCAAATTCCTTCTATGAGGACATCATCACCTTAAATCCAAAACCAAAAAAAGACACAATGATGATAGAGAACCATAGACCAATATTCCTGATGAACTTAGATGCAAAAGTTGGAAGTTTTTCCACTAAGATGCAGATCCAGACAGGGATGCCATTGCTATTCAATATGGTTCTGATATTTTTATCCAGAACCATTAGGCAAGAAAAGGAAATCAAAGTGATACAAATTAGAAAGGCAGAAAAAAACATTGTCCCTGTTTGATTATTATTCTATATTTAAGGAATGAAGACTCCAGTAAGAGACTACTTAAATTCATAAGGGAGTTTGTTAAAGCTGAAAGATATAAAATCAACACACAAAAATCAATAGCTTTTGTATATGCAGACAATACCATGGCTGAGAAAGGCCTTGTAAGATCAGTCCAATTCACAATAGCCACAAAAAAATGTAAATACCTTGGAAGTGAGAAATCTCTACAATGGAAATTATAAAACATTAAATAAAGAAATAGATGAAGTCAATAAAATCAAAAATCTTCCACATTCATAGATTGGAAGAACTAATGTCATCAATACGTCCATACTACCAAAAACAATGCACAGATTCTGCATAATCACAATCAAATTATCAGTGACAGTGTTCTAAGATCTAGAAAAATGATGCCAAAATTCACATGGAACCAACACAGACCCTGAATAGCTAAAGCAATCGTAAACAACAAAAACAAATCAGGGGGCATCACAATACCAGATTTCAAGGCATAAGCAGTGATAATCAAAGCAGCCTGGTATCTGCACAAAAATAGACAAACAGAAAAATGGAACAGAGTAGATATTCCAAAAATCAATTCATGCATCTATGACCAACTAATCTTTGACAAAGGAGCTAAAAATTATCTCTGGTAAAAGGATAGTCTCTTCCACAAAGGATGCTGAGAAAACTGGATCTCTACATCCAAAAGTATGAGAAAGACCTCTGCTTTACATCTTATATAAAAATCGACTCAAAATGGATCAAAGATTTAAATCTACTGCCTGATACCATCAAATTACTAGAGGAAAATATCAGGGAAACTTAGCAAGACATTGTCATAGGCAAAAACTTCTTGGCAAAGATCACAGAAAAACAGGAAATAAAAACAAAAATCGACAAGTACAATCACATCACTTCTTCTGCACTGAAAAGGAAACATTCAACAAATTGAAGGGACAGCCACCAGAAAGGGAGGAATATCAGCAAACTATGCACCTATAAAGGATTAATATCAAGTATCAATAAAGAGCTTAAGAAACTCAATAACAACAAAACAAACAATCCAGTTAAGAAATGGGCAAAGGGCTTGACAGATATTTTTGAAAAGATGAAATTCAAATGGTCAAAAATCCAAGAAAAATGCTTAGGACCAATAGCCATCAAGGAAAAGCAAATGAAAATTAAAATGAGGTTTTACCTCATACCAGTCAGAATGGCTCTCCTGCAGAAATCAAGAAACAATAAATGCTGTTAAGGATGTGAGGAAAAGGTACCCTAGTTCACTGTTGATGGGAAGTAAATAAGCATAGCCAGTGTGAAAGACAGTACAGAGAGACCTCAGAAATCTGAACACAGACATACCATATGATCCAGCCATTCCACTCCTGGGAATTTACTCAAATGACATAAAATCTGCATAGAAAAGAGTCATTCATGCCCCCATGTTTATTGCAGCTCAATTCACAATAGCTAAGTTCAGAATCAATCCAGATGTCCATCAACCAATGAATGTGTAAAGAAAATGTGGTATACATACACTATGGAATTCTACTCAGCCATAAAAAGGAATAAAACACTGTCTTTTGCAACAAAATAGATGCAACGAAAACCATTGTACTTAGTGAACTAAGCCAGTCTCAGAAAGATAAATATCATGTTTTGCCTGATCTATGCTAATAGAGTAAAAGAAATGCAATGTATAAGCTAAATTGACATTTTGAGATTTGATTATTATTTACAGAAACAGTGTTTTTTTTTCTTCTTACTATTTGTTGAATTCTTTACTTAGTGGAGGATTAAGCTTAAGAATACAAAATAAACTGGAAGCATGTCACTACAAAAATTAAAAAAAGAATTAGAAAAGAAGGAGGATAGGGCTAGTGCCATGGTTCACTAGGTTAAGGAAGTTCACTAGTCTTGCAAGAAATACTGTAAGAGTTCTTCAACTGAAAGAAAAGCATGCCAATTAGCAACAGAAAAACTGATAAAGTAATAATGTAGTCAAATTCAGAATAATCTAAAAGTATAGTGGTGGTGTGTCATCACTTATATCTTAAGAAAGCTAAATAATAAAACTATTAAAATATGTCTGATGAGCTAACACCCAAGCATTTATAAGGCATTCAAAGAACTCAATAACAACAAAACCATTTGATCGCAAGATGTGTAAAGGAGGCAGGCATTGAGGTGCAGTCCATTAAGCCAATGTTGGGAAGCCCACATCTCATACGAGAGCATTTCCATTTGAGTCCTGCCAACTTCCAGATCATGTGCATCATCTAAGGCAGAATATCATAGCTCTAGTATTTGGGTTTCTGTCACTTATAGTTGAGATCTGAATGGAGTTTCTGTCTCCAAGGTACAGCCTGGCCCCAAGCTGGCTGTTATGAGGATTTGTGATGTGAAACAACGGCTATAGGTATCTCTCCTTGAGTCGTTCTCTGTTTTTACCTTTCAAATATATCAAAATACATACACATTTTTAAATGAGAAAAGAACATAAATAGACATATTTTTCAAAAAAAGACACACAAATGAAGAGTGAGTAAATAAAAAAAAAGTCCATATTCATTTCAATGGGGGAATGCAAGTTAATAACATAATGTATCTCAAGAGCTATTATTAAAAAGATGAAAGATACCTAATTGTTGTAGAAAAAATTGAAGAAAGGAAATCCTTGTACACTGTTAGATCATCACTTGGTACAATCACTATAGAAAACCGTATGGAGATCAAGTTTCTGGCTAATGCAATTCGAGTGGCAGAAATAATGACTGGAGAGCTTGCTGCCCTACCTCCCTTGCTATAGAACTGGATAGAGTTCTGAGCTTCAGCTTGACCAACCTTGGCTATTTAAGGCATTTGGGACAGTGAACCAGTACATGGAAAATAATCTCTCTCCTTCTTTTTCTCTCCGTGTGTGTTTCTCTCTCTCTCTCTCTCTCTCTCTCTCTCCCTCTCTCTCTCTCTTTCTCTGTCACTCTCCTTTACAAACAGATTAAAATAAATAAATAATTTAAAAATTGAACTACCTCATCATCCAATAATCCCACTCCTGAGTATACACTCAAAGAATATGAAATCTATATGTCAATCTTATGTATGTGGAATTTTATCAAGTCAAATTCACAGGAAATATGACCAAAATGGTGGTTACCAGAGGTTGTGTTTGAAAGCATTGAGTAGATATCAGCAATATGCCTACGGTATGTGATTACTAGTAATGTATTATATGGCCAACAAGTAGATTTTATGTGTTATCATTACACTAAAAAAATTAAATGAAATAATGCATATACTTTATAGCCTAACATAGCCATTCCACAATGCTTCAATATTTCAAAACTTCATGTTTATTCAGATTTACTTGCAAGTCAAAACCATATCAAAAATTGTATGTATAAACATAGAAAAAGAGCCGGCGCCGCAACTCAACAGGCAAATCCTCCACCTTGCGGCCCCGGCACACCGGGTTCTAGTCCTGGTCGGGGCACTGGACTCTGTCCAGGTTGCCCCTCTTCCAGGCCAGCTCTCTGCTGTGGCCCAGGAGTGCAGTAGAGGATGGCCCAAGTGCTTGGGCCCTGCACCCCATGGGAGACCAGGAGAAGCACCTGGCTCCTGCCTTCAGATCAGCATGATGCGCCAGCCACAGCGCACTGGCTGTGGTGGCCATTGGAGGGTGAACCAACTGCAAAGGAAGACCTTTCTCTCTGTCTCTCTCTCACTTTCCACTCTGCCTGTCAAAAAAAAAGACATAGAAAAAGAATGCTTTCTTTTTTAAAAGGATTTATTTATTTATTTGAAAGTCAGAGTTACAGAGAATCATAGGCAGAGGCAGAGAGAGAGTGATCATCCATCCGCTGGTTCACTCCCCAAATGGCCACAACAGCCAGAGCTGAACCCATTAGAAACCAGGAGCCAGGAACTTCTCCAGGTCTCCGAAAAGGGTGCAAGGGCCCAAGCCTGTTGGACCGTCTTCTAATGTTTTCCCAGGCCATAGCAGAGAGTTGGATCAGAAGTAGAACAGCTAGGTCTCTAACCAGCACCCATATGGGATGCTGGCACTGCAGGCAGCGGCTTTACCCGTTACTGATAAGGAGTAATAATACTTTCAAATATCAAATATAAATAAATAAAGACCATGCACCAGGTAGTAATTTCCAATAAAGCCTAATTACAAGGTGCCGGCACTGTGGCTCACTTGGTTAATCCTCCGCCTGCATTGCTGGCATCCCATATGGGCGCCAGGTCCTAATCCCGGTTGCTCCTCTTCCAATCCAGCTCTCTGTTGCCTGTAGTAGCCATTTGGGGAGTGAACCAATGGAAGGAAGATCTTTATCTCTATTTCTCTATCTCACTGTCTGCAACTCTACCTGTCAAATAAAACAGAAAAAAAGACTAAATATAATTACCAAAAATAATTACCAAAAATGTTTTTATCTTAATTGCTATATATATATATATATATATATATATATATATATAAAATGCATATTATAACCAGAAAACAACGTTTTTAACTGATATTACAATTAGGAAGTAAAACTAGAGATACCAGTGTTGTGCTTGAAAATCATAAGACCAAGGCTGGCGCCGCAGCTCACTAAGCTAATTCTCCCCATGCGGCGCCAGTACATTGGGTTCTAATCCTGGTTGGAGCACCAGTTCTGTCCCGGTTGCTCTTCTTCCAGTCCAGTTCTCTGCTGTGGCCCGGGAGTGCAGTGGAGAATGGCCCAGGTGCTTGGGCCCTGCACCCACATGGGAGACCAGGAGGAAGCACCTGGCTCTTGGCTTCTGATCAGCGCAGCGCGCAGGCCATAGCAGCCATTTGAAGGGTGAACCAACGGAAGGAAGACCTTTCTCTCTGTCTCTCTCACTGTCTAACTCTGACTGTCAAAAAAAAAAAAAAAAAAAGAAAAAAGAAAGAAAGAAAAGAAGAAGAAGAAGAAAATCCTAAAACCAATCTGGAATAAACTCCTTGCTCCTGGCTTTGGGCCTGGCCTACCTCAGCCTTTGTAGCAATCTGGGGAGTGAATCTGCAGATAGAAGATTTCACTCTCTCTGTCTCTCCCTTTCTCTTTCTAACTCATATAAACATAGCAGTGGTAGTTCTCCCTCTTTGCTCATATTCTCAATTCCAACAATGTAATTCATGTTTCCTATTTAGTAAAATTATTGTAATTCATAAGATAAACAAATATGTTAAACACTGTTGAAATAAATTATGATTACTAATATCTAATAGAATATAGAGTTTCTGCCAGAATCCTTTGAGGATGCTTAGATTAAAATGTGGACTTAATATTTTCATTATTTGTGTTGCTCTTATTCATTATATATACTATAGTTTTCAGTTGTGTATCATGACTGTAAAAAAGAAGTTTTTAATCAATATTACTATTGATTGTCCCCCATGTTCTATACACTACCCATGTGTATATATTTCTTCCAGTGAGTCACTTTTAAAAATTCTTAAAAGGAAATCCGGCTGGAAGTGTTAAAGTGTTGAGACTGCCAAAGTCCAGAACACCTTGGCAGTGCATCCTTCGTTAATGAGTTTGGCAGGAAGATTCTCCAGATGAGATGTCAATGGAAGTGTTTTCTGTATAAGCAAATATTCTTACTTGAGCTCTTCCCAAATGGTCTTAACTAAGCTGTCATTTTTTAGTTGTCCATGAAACTAATGCTAGATCAACATTTGTTTAGGAATTACTTTGCCAGAGTAATCAAAATATGAAAAAATGATATTTTACTGTTGGATGATTTAACTCTGAGATGTGTTTCTGACATCCAAGACATATCTTCAGAGACTTTGGGGACTGAATAGATATGGTGTCCAGAGACAAGGTCTTGTTTGAGATTTAAATATAGAAAGCATGCCAATAAGTTGATAATTAAAGTTGTGAGTAATTGTGAGATTTCCCATGGAACAAGTATAGGAAGAAAAGATTTGGGAAGCACTTAAGGAATCAAAACTTTGATAGGAAGCAAAGAGCTGGCCACAGACAGGGACATATGGGACAGAGTTGGGAGATAATCACAGGAAGAGAATGTTACAGAAATGAGACTTATGAGTAAGTGAGTGTATTCAGTGTTGCTTGAAGTTATAATGTGATGAGGCGGGTTGGCGCTGTGGCGTAGCACGTAAAGCTGCAACCTGCAGTGCCAGCATCCCATATGGGTGCCAGTTAGAGTCTTGGCTGCTCCTTTTCTGATCCAGCTTTCTGCTATGGCCTTGGAAGGCAGTAGAAGATGACCCAGATGCTTGGGCCTCTGCACCCATGTGGGAGACCTGGAAGAAACTCCAGGCTCCTGGCTTTGGATTGGCGCAGCTCCAGCCATTGCAGCCTTTCAGGGAGTGAACCAGAGGATGGAAGTTCTCTCTCTCTCTCTCTCTCTCTCTCTCTCTCTGTCTTCCTCTGCCTCTCTGTAACTCTGCCTATCAAATAAATACATAAATCTTTGGAATAATAATGCAGTGAGGCATGAAAAATATATTTAAATATAGTGATCAAGGAGTCATATTAGCTTAGTGATTCTGAAATAGAAGAATAGAGAAAAAACTGTTTCCACAAAAGTGTTTATTTGAATGGATCAATATAAAAATTAGTTTCAAAGGATTAATGTGTTTACTGTACAATATGCAGTTGATATAAAGTAGAAATATTTGCATCACAACATCCAGGAAAGAAAATTCTGAAGTATTCCCGACACATAGTTAGTTCTTTGTTGTGGCGACGAGCATAGTGTGTGGTAAGAATCCCGGGAGTCACAATGCATTCACTCAAAGCTAAACTTCACGTCCTGGCTACTCCATTTGTGATACAGGTGGCTGCTAATGTGCCTGGGAAAGCAGCGAAAGATGATTCAAGTCTTCAGGCCTTTCATCCACAAGGGACGCCCAGTGCAGTTCCAGGCTTTTGGCTTTGGCCTGGCTCAGCCCTGCCTGTTGCAGCCAATTCAGGAGTGAACCAGCAGATGGAAGAGCTCTCCCTCCCTCTCTCTCTGCCCATCTCTCCCTCTCTCTATGACTCTGCCTTTCAGATAAATAACTAAATATTTTTTGAAAGTGTATAATTGAAATAAATATTCATAAGGCAAATCTGTCAGTATTGACAGAAGCAGCCATTTAAAGCATGTTAGATCTTTGTTATCTCCACATTTATCCAAAGTCAAAATGTTGACTGTTGGTATTAAATACACGTATTTGATCTAGCTCTGTGTAAAACACAATTGCATTTTCTCTGGCAGCTTTTGTCTTCTGCTTCCTCTATGTTGAGTCTGTAAGCAATGACCAGGTTTTACTCTCTGCTAAGGGACACAAGGCTTAATAGGCCCCACATGGAAGCCTGACAGGACTCCACTGTGCCCCTCTCCAGGCTGATGAGCCTTTTCCAAGAAGCTTTAATGTGCACATAAAATGTCAACTCTCTGAAATAATGTGTAGAAGATTAGTTCTATGGTGATTCGATTTGATAAGAATGGGTTTTAACAACTGCCTTAGTGGACTTATTTGTACTAGTCTGGCTTATTGAACATTTCTATAAAGATCACTGATGTGTGGGTGAGAAAGTAACAAGAACAGCTCTCAGACCACCAGCCCCCAATCATCCAGACATGCAAGAGCTCTCAGACCACCAGCCCCAACCATCCAGACATGCAAGAGCTCTCAGACCACCAGCACCAACCATCCAGACACGTGAGAGCTCTCAGACCACCAGCCCCAACCATCCAGACACGCGAGCCCTGTGGGTGCTGAGTGTTTGCTCACTCCGTGTATCTCTATGATTCACTTATGATCCAGCAGACGAGCAGCCTACAACCTCTAGCCTTTTGGCCTCAGGTGACAGCAACTCAATTCCAGTCATCTCCTCGAAATTTTTGTTTGTTTTTAAATAAAAGAACTGTACTGTTATTTTTCATCTAAAGGTAATAAGCTGGAGGGAAAATGTCAAAATAGGAAATATCTCTGTCTTTGAACAGCATGATCATGAGTAATAGTTCTGGGGTGGTGTTTGTTATCTTCACTGCATTTCAAATGATTTGTTTATTGGGGGAAAAAATCATGTGAAAGATTTTTACATAAAGGATGAATTGAGATACTCAGCCACACAGATCATTCAAATAGTTCTCATCAAACTCAGAAAGGAACCAGTATCATTTTAGTTGAAACCAAGAGTGTCATTTAACGATAAAACTTAATATATGAGAAAAAATGTTAAACAAACAGTTACATAAAGAACATTTTTCATAATTCACAGTGTGGTAGTTTTTAATTCAAAAGATCCCAAGATCAAGAGATACACTTTTCAAAGACGACTTAATGATTATTTTCTAGAGCTGAGCTATTGTGAATCATTTGTGTTCACTCTCTCAAGTCTTTAGAAATATCTCACATTTGTCCATTTTTTTAAATTTTGCTACCTCATTTCATATCTTGCTTTTTTTTCTCTTTGAACTGAAAAACACCAGTGCATATATTAAGGAAATTTCCTTTTTTCCCATTACTCTCATCAATTATTTTCTGACTTAAATGTTAGAGAATACAAAGAAACTTCACAAAGCTTATCAAAAATGATGCACAGATTTCAAAATATCTTGAACCAAAAACAAACTTTTCATTTCAGTTCTTCTATGAACTTTTTGAAGTGCCCTCATAAATTGAAATACATTCTTCAGAGTCAGATAAATTGAACTACAAAGTCAGGTCTTTAACTACATTAGTATCTAGTACTTGGGTGACAAGATGAGAACAAGTTAGAAAATTCATTTGGAAAATTAAACTTCAAAGGGGGTATGTTTCCATATACAGAGACCTGATGGGTATAAGTATGATGTTAATGATCTTAGTTGAAAATGTTGCATATAAATATTTGCATACTCATACAGCAGAGGGCTACATAAAGGGGGGAGCCCTGTTTTTAATCCATGTTTGCCATTATCTTCCATGTAAAGACTTAGTGCCTCAATATTCTAGGATTTCCACACCAATTTTTCTTTTTCTTTTAATGAGGCATGAGAAGTCCCACTTCTTCTCAGTTGTTTTATTCTACTGCTCCACTTTCCCCCCTGACATACTGCAGACCCCATTGTTTGAGGAAAGAGCCACTCTGTTTCCTGGACACACCACACATCGCTGTACACTGCTGCTGCTGCTAGTACTAACTGTGCAATATTGTCTCCCAGCCGCTTTCCTGATCGTGTTAGCACTTCAACCAGCTTCACCTATGCCCCCTCATGGTGTTCTACTTTTCAACAGACTGCAGCTGTGTTTGGTAAATTGTAGTTAAAACTGATGCTATTTTTTTCTTTTATTGTATATTTAAAATAGTTTCTTTACCTCTCAGCCCAATTCGACTAAATTCTTGCTAAAAGTCATTTTTACAGATTTAAATTACAGATTATACTTCTTTCCTAGTAACTACATGTCTGTTCATGAAGTGAACCGGCAAAGGCTTGGAGTAACAGACATTGATTGATCCTAAAATCATTTCTTCTTACCAAACCTGATACACTCTTACAAAGTCATGTTTGATGCCCGTAAATTATGTGTACTTAAAAAAGTTTATAGCATTTAATTTGTGCTAAATATTTTCTTTTTTTTTTAGTTCTTTTTTTTTCTTATATAAAGCTTTTATTTAAAGAATATAAATTTCCAAAGTACAGCTTATGGATTACAATGGCTCCCCCACACACAACTTCCCTCCCTCCCGCTACCCTCCCCTTTCCCGCTCCCTCTCCCCTTCTGTTCACATCAAGATTCATTTTCAATTCTCTTTATACACAGAAGATCAGTTTAGTACATATTACATAAAGATTTCAACAGTTTGCCCTCACATAGAGACACAAAGTGAAAATACTGTTGGAGTACTAGTTATAGTATTAATTCACAATGTACAGCACATTAAGGACAGAGATCCTACATGATTTTTTTTAAAGAATTGATTAATTATCTATGCAATTTCCAATTTAACACCAAGGTTTTTTAATCATTTGCAATTATCTTTATATACAGAAGATCGATTCAATACATACTATGTAAAGATTTCATCAGTTTGCACCCACACAGAAACACAAAGTGTAAAAATACTGTTTCAGTACTAGTAATAGCATTATTTCACATTGGATAACGCATTGAGGACAGATCCCTCATGAGACGTAAGTGCACAGTGACTCCTGAAGTTGATTTAACAATTTGACACTCTTGTTTATGGCGTCAGAAATCTCCCTAGGCTCTAGTCATGAGTTGCCACGGCTATGGAAGCCTTTAGGGTTCGTGGACTTTGATCTTATTCCGACAGGGTCATAGTCAAAGTGGAAGTTCTCTCCTCCCTTCAGAGAAAGGTACCTCCTTCTTTGATGGCCCCGTTCTTTCCACTGGGATCGCACTCGCAGAGATCTTTCATTTAGGTCTTCTTTTTTTTTGTTTTTCAGAGTGTCTTGGCTTTCCATGCCTAAAATATTCTCATGGGCTCTTGAGCTATATCCGAATGCCTTAAGGGCTGATTCTGAGGCCAGAGTGCTATTTAGGACATCTGCCATTCTATGAGTCTGCTGTGTATCCTGCTTCCCATGTTGGATCATTCTCTCCCTTTTTCATTCTATCAGTTAGTATTAGCAGACACTAGTCTTGTTTGTGTGATCCCTTTGACTCTTAGACCTATTAGTGTGATCAATTGTGAACTGAAATTGATCACTTGGACTAGTGAGATGGCCTTGGTACATGCCACCTTGATGGGATTGTATTGGAATCCCCTGGTATGATTCTAATATTTTCTATATATTCTGTTAACCTTAACTCATTTAATGCTCACCTCATTTTACAGAAATGGAGGTTGTGATATAAAGAGATTAAACAATATGCTCTGTGTCACATGACCAGTGAAAGGAAGAAGAGTCAGGCTTCAAACTCAGACATCCTATGCTGTTCACTGCTTCACAGAGGCAGGTTGCCTCTTTGCTTCCGAGAAACACCTCAGGAGCACACGTGAACAAGTGCCTTAATGAGCCCAAGCTACCAGTGAGTTCTCTATTCCAGCTTTGGCTGAAGTAGCAGCCCATTGCATAGACATCATGCCCTTGCATTTGGCTTCATTCATAAGAAATAGACTACGGATTTGCCTTGGAGATGAGGTACATATTCAGATATACATGTGTCATCTTTCCTTCTACTTCTAAACATTCTTCTAACAATAGCTTTCCGCTTCTAATAATATTATTCTGATGTTAGACAACTCTAAGCGGGTAAAATAGAATACAATTTAATAGCACTGATTCTGCTCTCAGATTGCCTGGGTAGGAATCCAGACTATTGCTTATTGTGTGACTGAGGCAAGGTATCCTCTTGATGGCTCTGCTTTACAATGTGTAAAATAAGGATACTAATAGAACTTACTCTAGAGGGTTACTGTGAGAATCAAATTAAATAAAGCATGGTAACAGTGCTTAACATGCAGTAAGATTTATGTTATGTAAAGTGCACAGGTTAAATAAAATATGTATTATATGTTGCCATTTATATGCATGTTTATATATATTGCATATATTTAAATATATATATTTGGCCTTTGCCAGTTATTGAACAGTTATTCATATATTTTAGTGACTCTAAATGTGCACAAAGAGTTTGATTCCTAAGTTTCATAAGTAAAACCAAAGAAAAACTGCTTGCTAAAGCCATTTGTCCTTACATTGCTAATAATAAGCCATTTAGAAGGTAAAGACTTAAAACTTAAAATGTATCCTAAATTTCTCCGAGTTGGTTATACTCTGACTTTGTGTACATCCACCAATGTTTAGATATTTTTTTCTATTTTATGGGAAATACATCCACTAAATTACAAATATTAATAACTTGTTAGAAATTTAGCTGTTATTTTTTAACCTTTCTGCTAATGTGCCCATAGATTGGGAATCAAAGAGATTTCAGTGCTTTGAAAGACGTATCCTAGGCATATTCCATATGTTTTAGCTAACTGATGTATTAGGTTGACTTTTAAAACAACAGACAAAATTTTAGATATATAAAAGTATTAAATATAATGTAGCATATGTAAAGATAAGTACAAAACATTTAATTCACATTTCTCACAGACATATTAGTGAGTATTTTAAACTCTTACAAAGTCATAGGATTTGATCACATGTGATTGCAATAAATATGCTCATGAACTGAGGTCAAATTCTAAGATGATTAGTTGAGCTAAATCTAATATTGTTATAATCCTCTGCTATTTAGAAATGTCAACTGAGCAGTGACTTTAAAAAACTGACACTCCATTTTCTTATCTTTCTTTTAAATGTCATACTGAAGAGCAAAATACATGTGGGCCAGAGAGTATTTTGAGTTGTTTTCAGTCTAAAGTGTTTATATGTTGAGGTCAATATTTATTTTGGCCTCATTTATGTGATAACATAAAACCTATTTCAATGAAACATAGAATGCAAACAAATTGAAATAGAGCATAAAAGGGAAATCTCTGTGGAACATGAAAGTGAAGTGAAAGCTTAATGCCTTCAATTCTGCTTCATGGGCCATTCAAGCTCCTATGTCAATTCTTCAATGTGTGTTCAACTGGGATAGACAGGTAGAAGGAATTCTTCTCTCAAATGGCCTTTTTTATGTTATTCCACACTTCCTGATTCATATTCAACTTTTGTTAGCTCCTGACATACAGTTACCAGATTTCCACTGTGTAATGGAACTCTATTTGCACAACATATGCTTATTGAAATCTTAATATGTGACAGTCTCTGTGGTGAGTTCTGAGACAATCCTCACTATAGAGTTCTTTGACAGGTCACCGAGGAAAATCTGCAGTCACAATCAATAGGATGAGGTCTTGTCAGAAACATCTGTTAGGAGGTGATGGGAGAGTGTGGAGATTGACCCAATTCAGAAAAAGGCACTTGGAAAACGAATCTGGAGGAAGGAGAGAAAACCGATTTGAGATTTGAAGTCTTCACGAGAGTTTTAAGAATCTGAAGCAGCAGCAATGACAAATACAAGTTTTGGAATAATAGAATTCTAATTCTACCAAAGACCTCTGTAGGGAGATCATGCAGGTTGTTCACTGTGTGGATATCACTGGCCAAGGGAGTAGCTCAGTGTGAGAGCTGGCCAGAGCTTTGTTTGCCAACACAAAAGCCACGCTAAGAACTGTGGCTTCTCAGAGGGAACACATTTTTCTACATCAGAGGCTCAGTAGGGGCTAATGTAAGCCCTGATCCTTGGATCACTCACTTAGCCTCACTAGCCCCCATGTCAAATTTGGAGACCATAAACGCAGCTACTTCATAATGTTGTGGGGATTACATGAAACGCTTTCTACACTTTTCTTTGCGTGTACGTGGCAAGAGCTCAAAGACTGCAATTTTCATCACCAGAGGAGATGAAGTGGAAGAGGTGAAGATGGATAAGGATGGTTACCAACATCAACATCCCTCAAGGTTGAAGGCTTACAATAAGGAAAGCAAGAGGTAAACTACTCTGAGATATGGAATCAGTCCCAAACACAAAACACAGGTACCTCGGACCTCTTGAATATAGAGCAAGTCACTTCTCACTAGATAAAACTATTTGCTTAGTTTCTGCATTTTTTCCTATCTTCCATCTACATGTTATTCCTCTTATTTCCCCTTCCTATCAAGGAGATGACCAAGGCACATTAGTCTTGCCGGTGAATGCTGCCAGGAACAACAAAACCTCCAGAGTCCTCAACCAATTGCATGGTTAACCATTTCTTTTTTGTTTGTTTGTTTGTTTTCCTCACAGAAATGGCTTGCACTCTGTGCAGAGATAAAGAAATTAACTTCCATTTTCATTTTTTCAGGAAAATTTGGAGAGAATTGATATTTCAACTATCATACACTTTGCCCCTGCAAATTCTGTTCCTTCCTCCTGAACTGCTCAGGCCAATCCCAGTGCCAAGGAAATGACTCTTTTTGATTAGAAAATAAATGAAAATTGAAGATCTGTCACAATGTATCCAGCAGAATCGCACAAAGCAAAATAATTCTTCAGCTCTGTGATGAAAGGATGAGCTCCCTCTGTGATCATTACTTCCCAGGATTGAAGAATTTATGGTTGTGTGGTTTGAAATTAAACTGAGTTCAAAAGTGAGAAAGATTTTTGTTGTTGTTTATCTCCCAGAGGTGTGTGTGCCCTGAAAAGTCTATACCAGAGGCATATTTTTATAACTATACAGCATAACTCACTATTGACAGATTAAATAAGTGCCTGACACAAGTTGTTAATAATGTCTGATATCATTGTATTTTACTCAGATGTCCATTAAATGAAAGAAATTATCCAGGTTTTAGCCTATATGCTTTGGCCTTTAGTTCTCTGTTACATCATTCTACTACTCATGCTGCTGAGTATATGAAAATTTCCTAACTTTAGTACTAGAGACTATGATGGATGGCAATTATTGCCAGTTTATGTAGAAAGTGAAATCAAAGTACCAGGCAACATGCAAACACATCTATAATAAACTCAATGGTAAATTTTAAAAAGTTGATCTTTCGGAGCAGCAAGATGGCGGAATAGGAAGGAGCACACCGATAGTCTGGGGAGAGACAGTTTAATAAAAGTGGAGATACTGCAGGTTCAAGGAAGAGTAGGGGAAGAAACAGCAGAGGAAACCCTTCCTGAACTGGTGATTCACAGTGGACCTGCATGGAGAGCGTGGGAGCCCGCAGTTTGGGACACCAGCAGCAGATTCAACACACCAGCGCTGGATAGTGAGGTGAGCCGAACCTCAATAACCCAAGATACCAGAAAGGAAGCGGAAAGAGGAGACTAGAGCAAACAAGGCTTGAAACCTTGCGGGAAAAAGTTCACCAGGCTAACTAGAAGAGAGAGAGAGAGAGAGGGAAAAAAAAAAAGTGACCCATACGGACATGAGTTTCTCTCTCTCCCCTCACCTCTCAAAGGTGAGCAAGACAAAGAGCAGGCGCCATTTTGGACATACGTCATAAGCAGAGCGACCTCGGGTCGGCACCGGCCCCGAGCCTAGCAGAAAAACCTGACTCTGGGCATGGGGATGAAATAACAGGAGATTAGAACCTAATGAATGTGTGGTGCTAATGAACTGAGACTGTGAAAAAAGAGACGGTGGAGGAGAGAACTCACGGAAATCACGATTTCATGTGAGCACTCTCCAGAGACGCTACAGTTCAGTAGCCTTGGCAGCCCAGTGGGAGACTACAGGAGAATCTGAGCCCACACTAAGGGCCGCAAAGATTCCCTCTCTGGTCCTTGGGAAAGAGCTTCCGATCTCTGGCTCCTGTGGGTATATCATTCGCCTGCTAACCACCCCCAAAATTACTTCCCTTTTGAACCAAAAAAAAAAAAAAAAGTAACAGAGAGAGATTTACCTTGCCTAACCTGGGAATGTCTCCTTTGACACACCCTCAACCCTGAGGAACCAGAGCTCTCAGGCCACACCCATCTCAAGCCTCTAAGGCTCCATCAAAAGCAGACAGTCCACTTAATCTAGAGTCATAGTATAACAAGAAAAAACACCACAGTGAAGAAACCAATATGCCAAAAACAAACGCAAAAACCGAGGTAATAAGAACAAGGAAGACACTATGGCATCCCCAAATGAAAAAGACACCCCAATTCAAGATTACGAAGATGATGAGATAGAAGAAATGCAAGAAGCAGATCTCAAAAAATTGATAAGAACACTAAGAAGTACTCAAAAACAAATTCTTGAACTACAGAAATCCTTAATGGACAAGGTAGAAAATCTCTCTCGTGAACATGAAATATTAAGGAGAAATCAAGCTGAAATGAAACAACTAGTAGAACATGAAACTGTGATAGTGACGAGAAATCATAATGAAGTGAAGAATTCAATAGATCAAATGAAAAACACATTAGAGAGCCTTACAAACAGAATGGGTGAGGCAGAAGAGAGAATATCGGACTTAGAAGACAGAGCACAGGAAAATATACAGTCAAACCAAAGAAAAGAAGAGGAAATTAGAAATCTAAAAAATATTGTTGGGAATCTACAGGATACTATTAAAAAACCCAACATTCGAGTTCTAGGAGTTCCTGAAGGCATGGAGAGGGAGAAAGGATTAGAAGGCCTTTTTCGTGAGATAATAGCAGAAAATTTCCCAGTTTTGGAGAAAGACAGAGACATCCTAGTACAGGAAGCTCATAGAACCCCTAGGAAACATGATCAAAAGAGATCCTCATCACGACACATTGTAATTAAACTCACCACAGTGAAACAGAAAGAAAAGATCCTAAAATGTGCAAGAGAGAAACCTCAGATTACTCTCAGAGGATCTCCAATTAGACTCACAGCAGACTTCTCATCAGAAACCCTACAAACTAGAAGGGAATGGCGAGACAAAGCCCAGGTACTAAGAGAGAAAAACTGCCAGCCCAGAATATTATATCCTGCAAAGCTCTCATTTGTGAATGAAGGTAAAATAAAGACCTTTCATTGCAAACAGAAATTGAAAGAATTTGTTGCCACTCGTCCAGCCCTGCAAAAGATGCTTAAAGATGTGTTACACACAGAAACACAGAAACACGGCCATCAACATGAAAGAAGGTAAACGAAGGGAACCTCACAGCAAAAGATCACAGGGAATTCAAAGCATACATTTGGATAAAGAAATTATGGGACATGTACTCTATAGAATACTATACAGCAGTCAAAAACAATGAAATCCGGTCATTTGCAACAAGATGGAGGAATCTGGAAAACATCATTCTGAGTGAATTAAGGCAGTCCCAAAGGGACAAATATCATATGTTCTCCCTGATCAGTGAAAAAGGCAATTTCTTAAAAGTAAAACTTCAAATAGATATTTATATTATCTCCTGGTCAGCAGCTTCATTTAATTTGCAATATCTTCAAGTGGAGAGACAGTTCTTTATCATTATAGATAGAGCTATACTTTTGCAAGGCCAAACATTAATTATGAGTTGTATATTTCCCTATGGCTCTCTCTGAGTTCTACCTAGAATGAATATTATTTTTCTTTCTTACATTCTCATAAATGGTACCATGCTGTAAATTTCTACCCTACCAAATGATGAATGAAAAAACCAATGATTTTAAACGACAGCTTTGTATATGACTTCTTTCATATAATTTATGCATCTTTTACTGAGCTGTATATTTTATGCAAATAAATGTATGTGAAAATCATTTTAGATTACAGGAAGTTACACAGTATAATCTACATCACCCTAAATTTCCCATATTGTTAATTTATATTGCTATAGTGCATTTGTCAGAACAAAAGAAACAACTGTCAGGGTGTTGCTGTTTTTAATGTATCATAGTTATAAATTTACCTACTGTGGTTTGACTTTGTTTCAATTAAATTTATATATTAAAGTGCTTATTCTCTTGTATCTTAAAAAAAAAGTTGATCTTTCAGGTAGCACTCAAGAATGGTAGTACTCAAAGATGGAAAACAGATATTGTTCATCACAAACTCATCATGTCACATATGCAGGATTACATGTTATCTCCTCCATTTCCCTGCAATGGAAATTGTATATTAGTAAGAAACATAACAATATAATCATATCACAACCATTCAAATGGTAAAATATGTATTTTACAACAGTGAATACTTTTTCATCAAATTAGAAAATAAAGAAAAGATTAGATCACATTGCCTAAATTTTTGCATAGAATTCAATTACTCAGTGTTTCATTCATACTCTTTTTTTTTTTTTTTTTTGGACAGGTGGAGTTAGATAGTGAGAGAGACAGAGAGAAAGGTCTTCCTTCCATTGGTTCACCCCCCAAATGGCCGCTACAGCTCTGTGCTAATCAGAAGCCAGGAGCCAGGAGCTTCCTCCTGGTCTCCTATGTGGGTGTAGGGACCAAGCACCTGGGCCATCCTCCACTGCCTTCCTGGGCCACAGCAGAGAGCTGGACTGGAAGAGGAGCAACCGGGACAGAATCTGGCAGCCCGACCGGGATTAGAACCCAGGTTCTGGTGCCACAGGCAGAAGATTAGCCTATTGAGCTGCGGTGCCAGCCATTCATACTCTTTCAAGGATATATTTTTCAATTCAATATTGATCCAAAAATAATATACCAATTGCTTGTCCTTTCTCATTCCCAATACTTTCTAGTTTCCACTCCATTTTCTTTATTATTTTATATATGGATAGTTGGCTGATTCTTCAGTGCCAGACTTCGATTTTATGATATTCTTGTGGAATTGAGACTAAACAAGGAGAATATGAACATAAGTGTTGCAAATGAGCCCAAAATGTGGATGCTATGACCGTTGGGAATTTGCCTTCTCAGTCATTGATCACAAAGTGAGACATATTTGCATTGAAGAGTTACACTTTGCTAAATATAAACACATTGTTTGATTTGTTGGATTAACTCAAATTCATTGGAATAATGTATTTTGATGATGAGTGACTGAAAGAGTATGTTGATTATTAATATTCTCTCAGCTCAAAGTAGGGGACAGTAGATTAGAATGCAGAAGGAGGAAAGAAGTTCCACCTAACTACTGCTATCCCTAGCAGTGGTATGCAGTGGAAGGACTTGCTTTCCAGTATTATTTAGTTGTCTTCAAACTCCATTAGATACTCTTAGAACTCGAGTCACACATTCTTCTTTCCTGGGGCCCGAAACAAGCATATTATATTTGATTTTCCAGAATATATGTTTCAATTCTGTGGTGCCCTTCTTCAGGAATTCTAGGAGCTGACATTCTAATCTCCTCCTTTTGGTATCTCCAATCTATGTTGCTTTTTATAGATTTTTTTTAAATTATCTCTCTGTTCTGTTTTTGCTCATGCAGTCTCTATAGCAAACATCTGGAAATACTAGTGTGATTGCTTTGTTTTGATATGAATATTGTTCAATGGAAGTATTGGAACCAAATTGTCTCACCATTTGTCAAAATATAGTATAATTTTTATTATAAACTTTTATTGTGCTGTAAATCCTGCAAACACTTGGAAAATCATGAAAAAGGGGCTATATGGTATCCACCTGAAATTGATCTTAGAAGTTTGAAGTTCAGGGTTGGTGCTGTGGCACAGCAGGTTAAGCCACCACCTGAGGCACCACCATCCATATGTGTGCCAGTTTGAGTCCCAGCTGCTCCACTTCTAATCCAGTTCTTTGCTAATGTGCCTTGTAAAGTAGGGAAAGATGGCTCAAGTGCTTGGGCCATTGTACCCTCATGGGAGGCCAGAAGAAGCTCCTGGTTCCTGACTTGGTCTGGTCCAGCTGAAGCCATTGCAGCCATCTGGGGAGTGAACCAGAGGATGGAAGATCTCTCTTCTCTGACTCTCCTTATAATTCTGAATTTCAAATAAATATATAACTTTTTAAAACCAAAAAATTTATATTTTAAAGTTCAGTTACTTAGTCATTTTTTTGGAAACTTAATATTTCCATTTGCGATGGATTTTGCTTTCTGTTACTCAGTGAAGACTTTGATATTCCCCATGGACTGAAAGAAATGAAAGATATTGTTACCAGATTGTTTACTGCTTTGGTCAATTTCTTAGAAAGCAGAGTCACATTGGTCCACTAGCAATATGTGTTTACAGATGACAATGGGACGTACAAATGTATTGGCCACCCTCTATTCTTCTGTATGTATCCACTTTGATTTCAACAGTTGAATATTTGTGATACAATCTGCAGTGTCTTTTTGATAATAATTTCATAACCAAATGAATTCATGAAAAGCCTCCTGGAAGTCTCAAAAGAACTAATTTAGTGAATCCAACCACATCAACAGGGATTCGAGGTCAAGCAGAGGGTTGTTATGCTTATCACTAATAAAAATATGAATTGCACCTCAATAAAATGATAACTTTTCTGGGCTTTCAGTGGTCAAGCCAAATATCTCACTACCTAGATTCATCACCGCCTTCTTTGCTCAGTCATCTGTACTTGACACTGTCTATAATCCTTTCCTCTGCTAAATAACACCATTTCATTTTCATACCATCATTCTAATCACTTACATAGATACTTATCATGTACTCCTCTGAGATAGTATCACCACACAAAATCTTTGAATATGTATTTTATACATTGATTTGTACTTCTTTATTCTAATTTAGCAAAATTCTACTCACACACTTAGTGTTTATGCTTTGATTCTTTTATATCAGTGCTTTTCTATTTTAAAACTTATACTGTCTTAAAGTTCTCTTGTGGTTGCCCACTACCTATATACATTGCTACAAAATTAGACTTAAAAGATTTGCTTTCTATTTTTAAAATGTGATGTCTCAGATCTGCATTTTATAAACAGCCTACCACTTTAACCCCCTTGCATGATTTTCCCAGTTCTGACCTGTTTCTAAAGGCAACCACAGCTCCTGCTTTTCCCAAACAAACCTAACTCTTAGCCTAACTATTCTCTTCACCGCTCATACTCCTCCCTATTTCTAATCAAAATAAATAAAAATGTATGTTATCCAGATTTGGGGTACATTTCTTCTATTCTTTGTATTAAAAGAAAATTTCCCAAAGACAAAAATCAGTTCCACTTTCTCCTAGCACTGCTTATGAAAACATATCAGTACATTAATAATCCTATAGTTTTCCATTTTATTATGTACATTTAATTACTTTATTACTTTATTATGTATATTTCATTACATGTCTTTATATTTTTCACCTAATTTAATCATCAATGGCTCATCTACCTATGCAGGTGGATGGAAAACTTGGAAGTAATCATTTGTTGCATTTAGACACATCCTCAGTGGTTAGTAAAATAGTAGCTAATGCTAATAGTATTTAAACAAGTAAAATATGTATACATTTTTAACTTATTAATCGTTAACAGCATTTGACAAAATGTAATTCATTTTTAAGCTTTTTTCAGTTGTACTGTGTTGGAATGGCCAGCCAAATGAATGTTTGGGAAGAAATTCTTTCTAAAGAAATTAAAATTATCAAATGAAAAGCCATAACACGAGGTCTTCCAAATTTGCTTTGAGGGGGAAAAAATACCGTATGGTTCTAACAACAACACAATCCAATTCCAGGCAATTTTGTGTGCCTAACAGATTGGAGTTTTATCACAAATATGTTGGTTAGCTAATGAATTCATTTGAGTGTGATTAACTTCTGGATTGTTGCAAACCTGTTTATGTATGAAATTATGTTTTGGAATGATCACTTGTTGGCTTGTGATTCAAATAATTTGGTTTGTATATAGAAAATCCACTGTGCATATGGTGTGAATGCCACTTGCAAAAATATAATTCATATGAAAGGGGTAGTGTGAACTGTGGTGACTTTGTAATTGGCTGACAACTTATTTGGTGACATATGCCTAGAAAGATTGCTTCATGAGTCCTACAAAAAAGGATTGTACATCCTGAATCTGACTCTCTCTTACTTATTCTCTTACTCATCAAAATGATATGAAGTGATCTCCTGGAGAAGCTTCTCCCAACATTTCACCTTAATCATTTCAAATAATCGTGAAGAAACATTTTGCGGTTTGTTTTATTTAATTGTAGTTTCATATGTAAATATTTGTTCTATTTGCATGACATGGTTTTTAGGACATGGTAGTAAAATTAAAACAAATCCTCACGGCATTGACATCTATACAATAATAAATATGAGAAAGAAGGCTTTGAACCAAACACTTACTGTGGCCATTTTTTAAAAACTGCTTTCTATGTGAGGGCAAATGGTTTAAAATCTTTTCTTAACACATACTAAACTGAACTCCTGTATACAAAGAGAATTGAAAATGAATCTGAATGGGAATGAAAGGGGAGAGGGAGTGGGTAAGGGGGAAGGGTAGCGGGGGGGGGGGGGGGGGGGGAGGTATGGGTGGGGAAGTCATTGCAATCCACAAGTTGTACCTTGGAAATTTATATTCTAAATAAGAAAAAAAATTTTAAAAAAATAAAATAACAAAAAAAAAGAAAAAAAAAACCTGCTTTCTGAGGACAGCACTGTGGTGTAGTGGGCTAAGCCTCCAGAAGAAACTCCTGGCCCCTGGCTTTGGCTTGGCCTAGCTCCAGACCTTGCAGCCATTTGGGAAATGAACCAGGAGAGGGAAGACCTTTCTGTCCCTCCCTCTCTCAGTAACTCTAACTCTCAAATAAATAATCTTAAAAAAACACTTTATTAGTTTCACCAAAATATTACCATCTTGTTGGTGTTTATTGTATGAAGTTAAGGCATAAAACATGACATTTTGATGTAAAAAAGCATAATGAAATTGCTATTATAGTCAAGGAGATTAAAGTTTTGAATAGAGACTATTTTTAGAGACTTATTTTGGGGAATATAGAAGAACAATCTTAAAAAATTCTTCTGACACACAATGTCTAGAAATTTTGCCAATAGATTAAGCTTTTAAACTACTTGTAAATCAATAATATAACATATGAATTATTGAGTTTACTAACACAAGAATTATAATTCACCAAAAATGAATGTGTTGGCCACTAAATATCTCATATATAATATATTCGTTCTAGACTGCTAGTTTTTGTTTTCCATTGGTGTTGAGAATGAAATGATACTCTGTGTTCATGATGTAAGAGATTTTTATAAAAAAGAAAATACTGCAATTCATTTTAATACAAATGGTATGATATTAATTTTTTTGCTGTGTTCAGCAAATCACTCGAAAAACTGCCAATCAAAAATATTCAGGAGGAATAAAGATAATTCAATTTAGAACGTTATTGGGTTTTTACCATGTGCCACATAATCTCCTGAAACACAACATCTTTGTGTAACTTGCTCAAACATGGTGTCTGAACTCTGACATCAATAAGTTAAACTATTAAGGAAAATGACTTTATCACAACAGCAGTAGGAAACAAAGGCTGATGGTTGTATTTATTATCCGTGTAACTTTTGGTACAGGGAAAAATTGATTAAAAAACTTGCTTCTTTTTTTTTAGGGTATTTTATTTTTTTTTATATAAAGCTCAATTTCCTCAAACAATATGATTGTCTTAAATCAAATAGAAAACATTTGACCTTAAGGGATTAAATTACTTTACAGAGGTCACACAGTTTGTGAGCGGCCATACTTTGACTTCTCATCATATCTGATTCTGAGTCTTATGCCCTCCAGACTGGAGGAACTTAATCACTAAACCACACTATCTGCCTTTTTCAGAACATAAGTACCATGGGGCAGAGACTATAATGTACTTTTGTCATTGCCACCTTTTTAGCACCCAGGACAATGCTAGATATGTTACAGGCACTGAAGAAATGCTTCTGGAATGAATAAGTATTCAGGCCAGTTTGAAATGGCTCACTAGTATGTATGTATGTTTATATACATATATGTATGTCTATATACACACATATATAGGTGCACACATAGGAGTAAGCATTAAGTTAATAAATAGAACATTCGCTATATCTTTCTTTGTAATCTATCTCATTTTTACAAATCACTGGTAAATCAAAGAAGCAACCAAACAAAATAATCATTACTTCAAGAAAAATATACAGTTTATATTAGAGGCAAGACTTGAATCTTTCCTCTACTATCTGAGTTAATGTATTGATGCTCCATATGATGTCAAGGGCCTACGATATCCTCTGCAAGAAAGTTAGAAATAAAATAAATTATTTAGAAGAGTGAAACTGAGACTGAACAACATTGTTGTAATAGTTAGGGTCCTCCAGAGAAAGAGAACCAACAGAAGAAATAGACTGACACAAAAAGACATTTAGAAGTATATTTATTATCAAGAAATAGTTCATGTAATTATGAAGGCAAAGACATCCCACATCTCAGTGGGTGAGCTGGAGGCCCAAAAGAGCCAAAAATTTGATCCCAATGTACGTCTGAAAGTCTCAAGAGCAGGAAGGTTGATGATGTAAATTCCAGGCACAGAGGAAGCAGCTTTGAGAACCAAGAAGAACTAAGCTTTTATTTCATGTCCAAAGGCAAGGAAAGACTGTTGTCCAAGCAGGAGAATTTCACCCTAACTCCTGAAAGGATCAATTTTTGTTGTATTCAGACCTTCAACAGATGGGATGGAAGCCACCTGTTTTACTCAGTCTTCGTATTCAGTTGTGAATTTCATCCAAAAACCTTGACAGACCCTTACAAATGGTACTCAGCTAAATGCCTGGGCCTCATGGACCTGTCAAGTTAACACATAAATCTGGCTATTCACAAACCTTTCCTCCTGGTCCACTGTGAGAAACTCCTTTCACTAAATCCCTTCACTCCCAGGTCTCCATTCCAAGCCTATAGTGTTTTACTGCTATGAAAGAACTACATTGTGGTTTAAGAACATTATTAAACCTTGAATCTTCTTTTAAAAGTCAACCTTGAAAAGTATTGCATTTCAAAAATCGAGTTTTAATTTATTTTTGATATATAAGTCCTTGTTTGAAAAAAAAAAAACACTGTCAGATTTACTTTCTGGCATTTACTAATATACTACTCATTGATGTGAAGCTTCATGAAAAGAACACTCTCTTGGCCATTGTCATTGTTTTGTATGTGTTTGTGTGTTTGTGTGTGTGTATTCCCAAATTCCTGAATATCAAGCAACTCCAGTCTTTTTTTTTTCTTCATAGCAAATAGAATTTCATATCATTGTTTTTTAATTATTTACCTGAGGCATAGAAAATCACATATTCTTGATGAAAGTGATATCACACACATTTATACAATTTATTTGTATTACTTTATCACCTAAAAAATATAGTATTTTTTTCTCCTCTTTGTGAAATATTTGTGTGTATGTAAACATTCATACTAGAGGTGGGGAGAATTATCACTTATGTACCTAGTAAGGTTTATTTTTCTCTATTCAGCTAAAAAATACTGTTGTCTGTCTTCAGTCTTTTCCAACAGAAAAATATGTTAGTCCATGGCTCCAGAGAGAGGGGGATTTCAGGAGTTTTTCTTCTGATAAACCTGCAGCTGACGCTTGTGTGTCTTTGAAGAAATAGCTCAGATTGGTGAAATGTCATTTTTGTTGTTTGTCTTTTGCAGTTTGTAATCTTGGAACGCTCCAGAAGTTTAAGAGCCAAGAGCAATGTTGGCATGATTATAAGGTCACTGGTACCTTAACACATGCCAAGAATATGATGATTGTTCCCAAACTATTTTAAGTTCAGAGAAAAGGGATATTGAGAAGCACGTATGTCAGTTTCTTCACTGCAAAAATTAAGTGAAATTATTTTACTGAATTCAACCATGCTCATTTGATGCTGCATTTCACCAGCTCTTGAGATCAACTCAGAACAGGGACCAGACGTTTAAATAGCTATGAATTAACTGCATGTTAAA
The DNA here is from genome assembly GCA_949820135.1 of Sylvilagus floridanus. Lineage (NCBI taxonomy): Eukaryota > Metazoa > Chordata > Mammalia > Lagomorpha > Leporidae > Sylvilagus > Sylvilagus floridanus. The sequence continues at coordinate 105,863,205 of OX463238.1, read as the reverse complement.
GAGTATTGACACCTGGTTTCTGTAGATGAGGTGTGGGTTCTACTGTGCATTTGGGGAAGAAACAGATTCTGCCAGTGTCTTTGCTCCAAACAGAAACATATATTGACTTAACTGTTTTAAAATCTGTGATTTGGACTTAACTTCATATGAGACAACACTATCAAATCACTTCAAAAATAAATGCTTAGAATTAGTATGAGTAGCTACAAATACCAACATTTTCATCAGAGCTAATTGCAGGAATTTCTGGAACTATTCCAAGATTTTTCATCTAATATATTATACAGTAGTGGTGAAGATTACATGCCATATTATATGAACATAATTATAAATTAAATGAAAAATGTACACAGGGAATGTTCATTTCAATTCACAAAAGGTTACTCTAGAATTCTAAGCATTACTTTATTTTTATTCAGTTTACTTTATTTCTAACTAGACTAAAATAGCTATAATTCCATTAATACTCTGTCAGAATCACAGGGCTCCACTGGTCCTCATGGACAAACTTCACCAAGAGTGACGTTTTCCCTTTAGTGTGACTTTAAGGTGAGTCTTGGACACAGTCCGATGTTGAAGCAGGTCATTCTCACGTGCTATTCCTGGATGAATCGTGGCAGCCTGGCAGTGCCATGGACCTGCTACAGGCAGGGGTCAGTTAACCACCAAGTTATGGGTCCTATCTAAAGATCCTTTTCAGAAATTTAGGGATTCTTGTCCCTTCTCCTACTCCTGTATTCAGTCTCAGTCAGTCACCAGGAATTTCTTTCATGAAGGGAGTGCAAGCTACTCTGGTGAGGGTGAGCTTTGTGTTAAGCTCCATGACAATCACATCTGTGCTAAGGTGACTTTCTCTGTAGGATATATAGGGGTTTTAGGTTCTATTATCATAGAGACCTGGTAATTCCTGCCAGAGATGGAAATTTTCAGGTCAAGTTGCATGAGACTACTAAGTGGCACATTGTGTAGGCCCTGAGAGGTCCTTGAGTGGGCAGTATGGCTGTTTAATATCACAAAGTCTCTCTAATAATATATTACCACCCACTCCATCTAACAAAACTCAGGGTTGTTACCTTTTTAAGCTGAAAAGAAGTCTACAGTCTACAGTATCTTGAATGATCAATGCCAAGACTCTGATTTATAGTATAAAAAATGAACAAGATTTCAAAGTACAAGCATGAGCTTCAGTAGGAAAGAAATTAAAGGAAATACGGAAAGTGTGGAATATGTTTGATGCTTATTCTTTCCAGTATATTTTATATTATCAATAATTTTAACTAATTATAAAAGTTTGAAGAGAAAATGCACATGCAGTTGAAAATATGGTATGATTACAGAACTGTAAAGATAGTAAATAGTGACCCATTTCTGACCATGTACAATGTTAAAAATACACAATACTGAGGAAAAATGAAACAAATTGTAGTTATGTTCATATAAAGATTGTTCTTTCAATAGATTCTATTGATTTCATTTATACTTAGAACCTTGTTTTAAGTAATTCTCAACAAAACACTAAACTGAGAGAAGTTAATAGGAAATACAAAAGTAATGTTCCATAATTAATAATTCTAAACCTGTTCTATAGCAACATCTTTACTTTTTATTTTGTTAGTCATCTGTATGAACAGGGTGGGAGATCACATACATATTTTTACAAATAGGTCTATGCCTTGATCACTCCTGGCCAAAGTTCATTTTTCTTTTCCCTCATAACAAGCAATGCTGCTCTGATTTCTGCTCTATTCAGTTTATTTGTATTCTCATTCAGCCTTTTGTGCTTTCTTGTTAAGTTAACACAGTTCAAGGTCATGATGAATACTTGGTTAAGTACACTGCTTATTAGGGCCACCCTAGAGTGGCCCCCTTGGGTCCAGGTGGAGGATGTAACGAGTTTCTGTACATTTTATAAAAAGTCCCTTGAATATCTTGCACCTGATCATACTGGACAAAATGTCTGAGTGTGAGTAGATGATTAGAAAAAAGGAGAAACTATAGCTACTGGGCTAGGATGCAGGATTTCATGAAGAACTACAATCATGGTACCTGGAGAGAAAATACTCTAGACTTCAATAGGTTTGGGAATGGGAAGAGTCATTTATGATCTTTTTCAGAACGACAGCTGGAAGCTTCTCATGAATGAAAGCAGTCTGACTTGGCTACCCTAAACTGTTGCAAGTGCATTAAATTTAACTGCCTGCTGCTTCTGACATTCGCTGCCAGATGCCTCTGACCATGATTTGATAGATATCCCTTCTAATCTTGCCTAGACATTTATTGGAAACAGCAGGTAATGATCCAATTTCCTGCATCTCCCATGAAAAATATCTGTCAGACTCTGGATACCTGCCACACCCATGTTCCCACAGGCATCACTCAGGTATTCCAAGGATAGACAAGAGCTATCCAGTGAATAGGAGGGATTGGATTGACTACTTTTAGGCAGTTTCCCAAAAGCAAACACTGAATGCAATCATTCTGCCTAATAAAAATCACTAAGACTTACTATCCAGGCAGAGACCTTGTTGGAATTGCCATCAACTAATATTCCCTTAGTAGTGTAGGTCCCATCTGCAGATCTGTAGCAATTATCAACATTTTTTCCTCCAGGAATACCACATATGCCTCTGGGACTGTATTTCTTGTAGGGAGCCAGAAAGTAACCCACATTCTTCCCAGAAATATAGTGATTACAGCTTACAAACAGTCATGAGAGATCTTCAGTTTTTTTAAGGAAATAATACAGTAGAGTTGTAGTTTTAAGCAACTATGGAAGTTTCTCAAAAGAGGAGGTTATATTTGATTACTTGGTATGCTTGGCTGAATGATGACCTCCAAAATTTATATCCATGTTCTAATCCTTATAGCCTTCAAATACTATCTTATTTGAAAAATAAGAAAAAGGATCTTTGAAAATGTAATTTAGTTAAGGATCTTGAGTTAACAAGATTATCTTGGATTTTCCAGGTGGACCTTGAATTCAAAGACAGACAGAAGAACAGGAGGCAATGAGACTGGGGAAGAAGAGATTGGAGTGGTTCAATTGCAAGTCAAAGGAAGCATCGAACTACCCAAAATTGGAATAGAGTGTTCCATGGAGCCTGTACAAGAAATAATTAGCCGGCCAACATTTTGATTTTGGATTTCTTGGAACTGAAGATCTGTAAAAGAATAATCTTCTATTGTTTAAAGCTACCAAATTAGTTATTATAACCATAGAAATGAAATTTACTAAAGAAAGTACTCCAGAAATTAATTCATTAATGTTATGTTTCTTGTAGACAACTATCTTTAAGACGGAAGTCATTTTACTGAAAAGAAAATTGTGTAAAATATTTTTAAGATTTATTTATTTATTTGAAACTCAGAGTTAGAGTGAGGAGAGGTAGAGAGAGAAAGAGGAGTCCTCCATCCGATGGCTCACTCCACAATTGGCCATAAGGACCGGAGGAACTGCGCCAACCCTAAGCCAGGAGCCAGGAGCCTCCTCCGGGTCTCCCATGTGATGCAGGGGCCCAAGAAGTTGGGCCATCCTCCACTGCTTTCCCAAGCTGCAGCAGAGAGCTGAATCGGAAGTGGAGCAGCCGGGATGTGGATTGGCACCACATGGGATGCCAGAACCTCAGGCCAGGGCGTTACAATAATCAATGACACAACATTGCATACAGGTCATCGTCAGGTCTCTCGCAAGGGATGTTATGAATAATAGATTTGTTCTGACTTCTTTTTCATGAATCATGGCAGTGGCTTTAAAATTGTTAACACATCCTGCTGCAACTAGAGGCATGCTTCTGCCAAAAGGAAAGACCAATCAACATGAATAAGGATAAAATCTCCTTTCCTTAGGCGGATACTGATGTTGGTTCATCTTTGTTCAACAAAACATGAGGGTGGATATTGAACTCTAGGGTCCATGTTGAGGTCCTACTGCTTGGATTCTTGTTGAAAATAGCCTTAATTAAATAGTGAATAAAAAATTGAACATATTTGGTCCCTATTTTTCAGGTTAATCAGAGTGGCCAACAAAAATGGTGTGCTCATTGGAAAATGCATCAGAAGCCCAGATGGTGAGGCAACAATTGTAATTATTATTGGGTCACAATTCTCCATGAGTCTTTATTATCTATGAACATCTTACAAGAAGAGGTACTGACTACTCCTGATCATCTTTTCCAAAATATTTACCAAACAAAATCACCCTAGAAATAATAAAGTGCCAGATGGCAAAGTGATCCAAAACACCAGACCCAAGAAATGACAAAATATAGGCCAAGTTTACATATTGTCTAGTATCAGCAAACTAAGATTGTCCTCTGGAAAAAGACACTTTGTCATTATAAAATATCCAGGTTCTCTAAGCTACATAATTCCTTCCTGTAATATGCCCTATTGCAAGTGCAAGTACAATTTGACCTTCTTGGCAAAGTTTTATAGGGATTGTGGCTCAGAAAACCGGGAGAAATGCTACTGCTGTGCATAATAAAGTCTTCTGAAACTCGTCCAGGGGACTCTTTTGCCAGCATCCGTGAAACTACGGTAGGTTAACATACAAATTTTCAAAGTAAAGAAGTCTTTGCCGGTACCTATATCTTGCAGGGTTTCTCCAATGCTCTCTAATAATTTGATGGTGTCGGGTTGTAAATTTAAGTCTTTAATGCATGTTGAGTGAATTTTTGTGTAAGGTGAAAGGTAGGGGTCTAGCTTCATGATTCTGCACGTGGAAATCCTGTTTTCCCAGCACCATTTATTGAATAGACTGTCCTTACTCCAGGGATTGGTTTTAGATCCTTGATCAAATATAAGTTGGCTGTAGATGTTTGGATTGATTTCTGGTGTTTCCTGTGCTTCTGGGGTATTATCTAAGAAGTTTTTGCTTATACTCTTGTCTTTGATAGTTTCCCCAATGTTCTCCTCTGGTAATTTGATGTATTAGGTCAAAGATTTAGATCCTTGACCCATTGTGTACTGATTTTTGTATGAAGTGTAATGTAGGGGTCTTCTGCATGCATAGATCCAATTCTCCCCCAACAATTGTGGATGAGATTTCCCTTTCTCTAAGTATTGATTTTAGCTCCTTTGTCAAACATTATTTGATTTTGTGGATATGGAATCATCCCCATGATTGTATTCTGTTTCATAGTCTACATGTCTATTTTTATGCCAGAACCAGGCTGTTTTGATTATAATTCCCTATAGTATGTCTTAAAATCTTGTTATTATCTTTATATAAAGATAATTAAAAATGAAAAAAAATCTTGGTGTTAAATTGGAAATTGCATAGAAAATTAATCAATTTAAAAATATATCATGTAGGATCTCTGTCCTTAATGTGCTATACATTGTGAATTAATACTATAGTACTCCAACAGTATTTTTCACTTTGTGTTGCTATGTGAGGGCAAACTGTTGAAATCTTTACTTAATATATACTAAACTGATCTTCTGTATATAAAGAGAATTGAAAATGAATCTTGATGTGAATGGAAGGGGAGAGTGAGTGGGAAAGGGGAGGGTTGCGGGGGGGAGGGAAATTATGGGGGGGAAGCCATTGTAATCTATAAACTGTATTTTGGAAATTCATATTCTTTAAATAAAAGCATTATTTAAAAAAATCTTGTTATTATGATGCTTCTCACTTTGCTTCATTGTTTAAGATTGCTTTAGCTATTTTGAGTCTCTTATGTTTCTATATGAATTTTAGGGTCAATTTTTCTAGGTCTGAGGAGAATATCCTTGGAATTTTGATTGGAAACATGTTGAATCTGTTGGACTATATAGACCCTTTTCTGTAGTGTCCAGTAAGCTCAAGAAGACCCATCATCCATTCTTTCTGGAGAATATAGCAGCATCGCACCATCTTGGAAGAAGAGACTGGGCCTCTGTTACATGGATGAGTCCTCATTCTCATAGGATTGGATTAGTTACCATGGGAACAGGTTGTTACAAAGCAAGTTCACTTCTGCGGCTGACTAGTGTTTCCTCTCTTTGCCATGTGATGTCTCATCTACTGTTCTTGCCTTTCTATTTTCTGCTGTGAGGTCTTAATCATAAACCAAGAAGACACTGGTACCATGCTCTGTGATTTCCAGAATTGTGAACCCAAATACACCCCCTTCCTTTATAAATTGCCCCTTCACAGATCTTTCATTAGAGAAACAGAAAAGGACCAAGGAACTGTTAATCAAATTTCAAGCACTTAATCACACTTGGGAAGCTGATTTTGCCATTTTTGATAAATATAGCACTGTCTAGAGATTAGGTTTGGACAAATGGAGGCAGAGGGTGTTATTCTGCTATGACAATGCGACATAATTTTCCCTTGCTGTGTTAAAATATGTTACCCACAGGGAGATTTGTCATTGTTGTAGAAATTATTAAATTAATTAAACACATAAAACTGATTTTATGTTAAGTAATGTCATGGGCATTAAACAATGTCATGGTATCATTAGCATTTATAATGCTTGAAAGAATTTGGCTTAATGAAGTAACAGTTCTCCCCCCAAATATTTTATATTAATATATTATGTGTAATGATAAGTCAAAATTTTACTCAGGTTAGAAGCCTTACTGGAACACTTAAATGAACTTAATAGTAAAAATATTTATAAGTTTAATTTATTAGATTCACAAGTGTTATTTAAGCACTTAAGAAGATTTATTCTAGTACTTAATAAGAAAACCAAATGGATTAAATATGTAAATGCAGTTTAAAACTTTAGAGAATTTATCAAAGTTCATACATTAGAATATTAATCAACCACTTGAAGTAATTATTCAAATTTTCTAGTTTCATAAATAGACTAATACTTGTACCATATAAATAAATACTTAAGAATAATGGAGAGTTTTGAGTCTAATAATTTGAACTAATATGAAATAATAGTTTGAATTAATGAAATATCACTTTAAACCAAAAGAAATACCTGACGAGTACCTATTTCCAAATGAACACAAATGTCATGTGTCTTATAACTTCTCAATATATAGCATTAGCCAGGCATAGAATAGGAAAAGGGAAGACGATTACAGAGATGAAGTGAAAATAAGGGACACAGAAAGAGAACAGCTTGTACCAAAGCATTTTGCTGAGAGAATGGACCATTCATTACCCTAAGCTACTGGGATCTCTTAGTTAATTTAAGCAATTCATTGCATTGAGAAATTGTAAAAAGAGAAATATTTAATTTTCATTTAAAATATATGTGCTATGTTCTCAACCTGATTTGGCTCCCAAACTCATGTGGGACTTTAAGTTCCAAGCTCAGAAGTTAATGATGATACAAGGGTGGAAACTATAACCCACTGTGGTGTGCAGGAGATGGGCTTAGTGAGAGGCCTCAGGCCAAAGGGATGCACCCTTGGAAGAGATTTCTTGCAAGAGTTGGCTATAAAAACCAAGGGAGACCTAGATTCTCTCTCTTCTTATTTTTTTTTTTTCTTTTCCACTTGACAGGTAGAGTTATAGACAGTGAGAGACTGAGACAGAGAGAAAGGTCTTCCTTCAGTTGGCTCACCCCCCCAATGGCTGCCACAGCCAGCACCATGCCAATCCGAAGCCAGGAGTCAAGTGCTTCCCCCCTGGTCTCCCATGCAAGTGCAGGGGCCCAAGCACCTGGGCCATCCTCTTCTGCCCTCCCGGGCCACAGCAGAGAGATGGACTGAAAGAGGAGCAACCGGAACTAGAACCTGGTGCCTACATGGGATGCCGGCGCCACAGCTGGAGGACCAACCAAGCGAGCCACAGCACCAGCCCCTCTCTCTCTTCTTTTTAAAAAAGATTTTATTTATTTATTTGAGAGGTATAGTTACAGATAGAGAGAGGAAAAAACAGAGAAACTTCTTCCACCTAGTGGTTCACTCCCCAAATGGCCCAATGATCGGAGCTGGGTCAATATGAAGCCAGGAACAAGTACCTTCTTCCCGGTCTCTCACGTGGGTGCAGGGTCCTAAGAACTTGGGCCATCTTCTACTGCTTTCCCAGACTACGGGCAGAAAGCTGGATCACAAGATGATCAGTGGGAACTAGAATCAGCGCCGATATGGGACTTAGCGCTGCAGGTGGAGGGTTAACCTACCACAGTGCTGGTGCCCTCTCTCTGCTTATTGGTTCTACTAGTGCTACAGCACTGATACCCACTTCAATGGAGCTGCCAGAATTTGGACTTCAGTGTCCAAAATTGTGAGCTAAATGAACCTTTCTAATATATAATTTTCTTAAGTATTTCATTTTAGTGATAATATGATAATAGAATATGTAAACATGTTTAGTAAAAACTTTGCTAGAGTATGAAGTCCCAAAATTAGAATTCTATGTAACTTTCTTTCATAAATCATATATATATATATATATAGTTAATAGTCTGCACTCTCTAATTTCATTTTTATTTAAATTGTAACCACTTGTAAAGACTTTTGTAAAGCAATACATTTAGATTTTCCCCTATATTTTATAGTACTCATTTCACTTCATTTACTTTCTCTCTTCTTTCTAAAATATTTCATTTGATTTTTCATGTAAATAATGGCCTTTTCTCATGCAAGTTTCATTTATTTAATGAAAAACTAATAAAATTATAATGATAATATCATTTCCTCTTAGTTAGTATGGATTTTATCAAATAGAAAAAAATGATGGTAAGTTTGTAGAGAAATGATAACACATATACACTATTGGCGGAAACGTAAATAAATTAATAAGACACCAGTATAGAGTTTCCTCAAAAAACTAAAAGTAGAGCCACCAAATGATACAACATGTCCACTGTGGGTGCAAAGGAAATGAAATTCTTTCATCGATGAAATATTTGCACTCCCATATTTTTGCAGCACTATTCACAATTGTCAAGATACAGAATCAGCCAAGGTACTCATTAAAGGATGAGTGATAAATAAAATGAAGTACCTATACCCAATGGAAGATCATTCAGACATTAAAAGAATGAAACCCTGTTATTTGCAACAACATGATGGAATTGGAGGTCATGTTGTTATAATAATTAAATCAGACAGAATGACTAATTGCACATTTTTACTCATTTTTGTATGCCAAAAACTATAGAAACCCCAGAAGAGTATAATCACAGTCACTAGATACTGGGGAAGGTAGAGCACGAGGGAGGTGAGGAAAGGTTAGATAGTGAGTATGGAAAGACAGTTAAGTAGGAGGAATAAGTTCTAGTGGTCAATGGCACTTACAGGGTAACTGAAGTCTACAGCAGCGTGTGCAATATTTCAAAATAACTACAAGAGTTGAGTCCAATCCTTCCAAATACATAGAAATGATGAAGGTTTGAGATGACGATGTTAAATATCCTGACTTGACATTTTACGTTGCAAATATATATTCATAGTATACATTTATTGAATTATACACTGTACTCCCTAAATATACAGAGAACATGCCAAATTAAAAATTAATTAAAATTTAAATTATGCTAACGATAACATGAACAAGTGCACAAAATGATGTAGAAGTAAAAATAAAATATTTAGGAAATAAATAGGGGTAGAAATATGTTGGTTTGTAGGAAAGACTTGTGGGAATCTATCAGTATGATTTACAGGGGAACGAAGAACTTTAGTTAATCCACCAAAGTGGTAAAGTAGAAGTTAGTTTTGTTTTAATTTCATCCTATTTTCTTATCAATGCTGCATAGAATATGGAAGAAGAAAATGAGTTACAAAATTAAATAAGAAACATAGAATTAAAGGCATTGTGTACCATAATAAACTGCTTTAAGGAAACATCTTACTTTTTATCATCTTGAGTATCTAATCCAATGTTTTTTGCACAGCACGTACTAAATAGTTGCTGTACTGCCTTTAAGACAGGAAGAACCATCAAGAATAGAGAATTTGTGCAGAAAATGAGAGTCTGTAAAAGACTTTCACAACACTAAGAAAATCTGAGGGTCCAGGCTGTTAAAAACTACATGGGTTATTTGTTATAGCTCATTAATTTGTGAACTATTTTTATCCGCTCAAACCCTCACACATTTTTAAAATAATTTCTCTGCAAATGAAAGAAAAAAAATTGTGAAATCCACAAATACCACAATCACTAATGCAATAGAAATAGTTGTTCCTTTTTTTGGAAGTGAACCCTAAAGTTATCCAAATAATCTTCCTTCCAGTTGATCAACCCTGAAGAAACCCATAGTCCTAAAACCCTACTTGGTCTAGTTGGTCTTTGGCTTTCACTGGAAAACCATACACGTGGAACACTATACTCATGAACTAACATGGGGAGCAAGAAACTCACATTGCTTTCTCTTTTGGAATGAAAGAGGCTGAAGGTGTTCAATGCAAGATGTGCCAAAGAAGACACAGTCCCTAAATAAATCACTTTCTAAGCAGATATCTACTTTCGGAAACATCTTTTTAAATACTAAGACAAAACCCAAAACACTGGCAGTGCTTCACATACCCAACACCTTGTATGAATTCTCATGATTACACTATAGGAAAATAATCCTCTCACTGGAGTTTAAATACGGAATATCAGTAAGAGACTGGAGAAAAGAGGGGGGAAGCAAAAAAAAAAAAAAAGAAATGAAGAAAGAACAAATCTAATGAGTTTGGGCTAGTTGAGACTTAATTTAGCCAGGCTGTTATCTCATTAGCAAGGTGAAGTTTTGCCCTGAAGGTCCCTCTTTCTTTATTTCTTTTGTTCATCAGAAGCAAATTATTCAACTAATCCTCTCGTTATACTGCTTTTCTCAGGTCACAGTTTTCTCAGGGTTTGTGACGTGAGTACAGGAGGACAGAGGGCTGCTCAAGAGAGTATGAAGTTCTATTTCTAGGAATGTCGGTCTCTGAGTACATGGTAGAGGATTTCCTCCTTTCAGCTTCATTTTTATCATAAACAATCATAATATCAGATGCCTCGTTCTTTTCCAACATGAACTTGTAGGTGAATACTGATGATCATTTAAATATCTACTCAGAAATATTGTGTCCCACGCTTATGTCTATGCTGAAAAGTAGTAAACAAAATAGTTGTAAAAAGAATATGTGTTTCAAATGAATGGCATATTCGTTATGTTAATAAGAATTATTTGCTTTTAATTAATGTCATGCTACAGATAAACAATGATAGCACCATAATGTTTTGAATTTTTCTATCACTCAGAACAGGAAAAGATATTTAGCTTTATAATAGCTCTCTGATCTCTTTTTATACACCACAGCGGAATTTGATCCCCAATTAAATATCACACAGACTCCTGACTGGAAGTACTGCGGTCTGCCAAAATTTTTCCCTGAATGCGCAGCTGGTCCTGCCACAAGAAATGCAACCCATCCAATCCTGGAAAACTCTTAAAAATGGTTTTACATCAGATTGTCCTCTATTTTCTTTCCAAATAATAGCATTTCTCAGCCTCCACTCCTCTTATATCCAAGTCATAATTTATATGCAAATAGAATTCTGATTATGAAACTTGATCCCCCTCAGATAAAACCTACAGAAGATTGTGAATGTACTTTTGGCTTGCTGACAACAAACACATTTAGGGAAGAAAGACTGCAACTTACAAAGGCTTCCTTACAAAAGCTGAACCAGTCTTAAAGCCACTGAACTAACAGGACGGAATTAGCCGGGAGGAGGGGGAGTGAGCCATGTGTGGAGTGTTAAGTATATCATGGCCCTGTGCTGCTTCCCCTGGCCTCACTGCCTTGATCAGCTAATTAGGAAACCTTTGCTCAAACTAGTGTTAATTTGTTATTTAACCCCCAAGGGAAATGTTCACAGCTAGAAGCCACTGGTGTTAGAATATGTAGAGATACTTAGTTTGGAAACAAGGAAAATCTTGAAAAATATGATATGATAGAAGGAGAATATCCATTAAAAATTATGGTTTCATTATTTAATGTCATGAAAATGACTTTCAGAATGAGGAGAGGCAGTTTGTGTGCAGTGTCTCCACTTTGGATCACTTGGCATATAATGTGAGTCACGTGGCTGATTAAATCCATCTGCTGTGCTCCTCACAAAGCCTACTTAAAACAAAAGTCACCCAAGCATCCCTGGGTTCTTGGGCCTGACTGACAGGAACAGTATTTACGGCCAGGCCTTGTTGAAGGCGGGCCCCTTGGTGTCATAAACTTTCCTAGAACAGCCAAATCCCGCCAGCGCCGCAGCTCAATAGGCTAATCCTCTGCCTGTGGCGCCGGCACACCGGGTTCTAGTCCCAGTCGGGGCACCGGATTCTGTCCCGGTTGCCCCGCTTCCAGGCCAGCTCTCTGCTGTGGCCAGGGAGTGCAGTGGAGGATGGCCCAAGTGCTTGGGCCCTGCACCCCATGGGAGACCAGGAGAAGCACCTGGCACCTGCCTTTGGATCAGCGCGATGCGCCGGCCACAGCGCGCTGGCCACGGTGGCCATTGGAGGGTGAACCAACGGGAAAAGGAAGACCTTTCTCTCTGTATCTCTCTCTCTCTCTCACTGTCCACTCTGCCTGTAAAAAAAAAAAATAATAAAAAGGCAAATTGAAAATTAGAACACATCTCCTAGGATGGAATTTCTCAAGTAATAATAGGGACACACCCTGGTCAATGGTTCCTTCTGTTTCTAAAAGCTGACCATAGTACATACCAGACTGGTAAAAACATTAGCCCACTTAAGGGACCTGTCTTTGATTAGTATGCTAAGAAAGAATCTTGATCCCTAAGGCGGTGTTAATTTTCTGCATTATTTTTTATTTCCATGGAAGGAAGTGGTCTTTCACAAAATCCAAATACTTAGAGAATATCAACATATTTGAGCAGTTTCTGAAATTAAATACAGAACCAGGCTAAAAAAAAGTTTTTACATTACAGATTTTAGGCCAGCGCCGCGGCTCACTAGGTTAATCCTCCGCCTTGCTTTGCCGGCACGCCGGGTTCTAGTCCTGGCCGGGGCGCTGGATTCTGTCCAGGTTGCCCCTCTTCCAGGCCAGCTCTCTGCTGTGGCCCGGGAGTGCAGTGTTGGATGGCCCAAGTGCTTGGGCCCTGCACCCCATGGGAGACCAGGAGAAGCACCTGGCTACTGCCATTGGATCAGCACAGTGCGCAGGCCGCAGCACGCCAGCCGTGGCTGCCTTTGGAGGGTGAACCAATGCCAAAGGAAGACCTTTCTCTCTCTCTCTCTCACTGTCCACTCTACCAGCCCTCTGCTGTGGCCCAGAGTGCAGTGGAGGATGGCCCAAGTGCTTGGGCCCTGCACCCCATGGGAGACCAGGAAAAAGCACCTGGCACCTGACTCCTGCCATCGGATGAGTGCGGTTCGCCGGCCGCAGTGCGCTGTCCGCGGCAGCCATTGGAGGGTGAACGAATGGCAAAGGAAGACCTTTCTCTCTGTCTCTCTCTCTCACTGTCCACTCTGCCTGTCAAAAAAAAAAAAAATTAAAAAAAAAAAAATGGTGGAGGCATATTCCTACCAATGGGATGACATATTCGGAACACTGAATAATGAAAAAAAAAATTACAGATTTTAATTCCCTTATTTTAAAAGAAAACCTTTTAGGTAAAAACAATTTTAAATGCCTCCTTTAATCTTTAGAAATATTAAAAATAGATTTGAGATAATGAGAGGAAGTTTATACCTAAAGCTCAGTCATGATATGCCAGGCATTGTCCCAAGTACTTTATGTGTATGAAATAATGTAATCTTTACGACAACCACACGAAATAGGTTTGTTATGATCTCCATTATGCAAATTAGGAAACAAGGCCCTAGAAATTTTAAGCAACTTACCCAAAGTCATACATAAGTAGGTGTTATAAATTCATTCCAAGTTTTCAGGATTTAAAATGCCTCCAAGGTAGTCTAACAGACATTATATATAATTATCATGATCATTCTTCCATGTGTTCATTGCATTTCCAAAGCCCCTTGAATCCATTTATTAGCAATTTATATAGCTCTTGCAGTTAGTGCTCTAAGCAAGGAACATGCCCCCCAAAATCAACTTCATTAAACCTTTTTTGTTTAACACTGTATGTTATACACTTCCTGCAGCCAGAAGCTGTATATGACCAGGGATGTTATTGTAGTAGCCCTTAGCATTTCCTTCATCCTCTGCTTGTGTCAAATAATCTTCAGAATCTAGGTGAGTACTCATTTTCTGTGTAGGAAACCATGAGATTCTCACATATCAAAAAACTGGAAACATGGGCAGGCGCTGTGGTGCAATGAGTTAATCCACTGCTTGGACAACTGTATCCCATATCTTAATGGCTGTTTAGAGGTCATACTATTATGTGTTGCCTATCCATCTCCCTGCTAACAATGCTAGGAGACAAAATATCATGACTTTAGTACTTGCGTTCCTGTCATCCACATGGGATGCCCAGAGGAATTCTGGCTTCTGATACCCACCTGGCCTAGCCACAGCTATTCTGGAAATTTGCAGAGTGAACCAGATGATGGGAGAGATCTCTCTCTCTCCCCCTCTTTCTCTGTCTCACACACACACACACACACACACACAAAACTACTTTGCCTTTCAAATAACTATAGATAAATCTTTAAAAAGACCTGGAAACTCAAGACATTTATAGAAACTTTTTGAAATGGTCTCTGTTTAGACATTGATTTCACAGACACTTTTCCAAAAAACATTCCACTTGTCATCAGTGTAAGAACTAGAAAGCAGGTGCCAGCATTGTGACACATCAGGTAAACCACTGGCTGCAACATCGCATCCCATATGGGCTCCAGTTTCTGCCCTGGCTGCTTCACTTCCAATTTCGCTCCCTGCTAATGGCCTAGGAAAACAGTGCAAGATGGCCCAAGTGTTTGGGCCACTGCCACCTACATGGGAGACCCAGATGTAGCTTCTGGCTCCTGGCTTCAACCTGGAAAAGCCCCAGCCACTGCAGCCATCTGAGGAGTGAACCGGTAGATAAAAGATTGATCTCACTCTCTCTCTCTCTCTCTCTCTCTCTCTCTCTAGCTCTCTTTCCTCCCTTCTTTGTCTCTGTAACTCTGCCTTATATGGAAATACATATTTAAATAAAAGAATTAGAAAATAAAGATATGCTGGCAAATTAACAGCTTAAAATGAGTGAAAATAAAAATCAAACATAAGATTAAATTTGTTCAAATTACTGATTTTGGTCAATTGCCCTTTTCTTCAGCAAATATTTATGGAGCCTGTTGTATCAGGGGAAGCCCCCTACTCAAAAGACTTCAGATTCTGAAGAATGAAAGGATTAATGAAAAGATAAAACTTTAAATACAGAAAAAGTTCAATCTGCAGACTAAAGAAAGTTGTCCCTGGGAAGAGGGTGGTGATTGAGAAAAATTCACTATAAATCATAATGGACATGCTACATGTACCTGGCTCAGAGGAAATCAAATGAAAAGTCCAGCTCATACTCGAGATATTCCAGGAGGCCAAGGGGCCAAGGGGAGTAGTGTAAGTGAGAGGCAGGGACCATGGATGGGTGCTAGAAGCAGGCAAGGCCATGCAGGATATTTTTAACAACTGTGAAATTTACTCTCACTGAGACAAGGACAAGAATGACTTGAGCTCAGGAAATCAGTCTGCTGGGTGAGAAATAGGGACAATTTTGGAAAGAGAAAGACCATTTAGGAATCTTAATTAAATGCGGCTTGTAATAGGAAAGAATGGTATACATAGGTAATAAAAAGCAGTTGGTTTCTGTGCATCTTTTTGAACATAGATTTCTATTGAATCTGTCTTATTCCATTTGAGCAGCTATAAGAAAATACCAAAAGCCTGTGCAGTTTATAAATAGCAGAAATGCATTTCTCATTGTTCCA
Organism: Sylvilagus floridanus; assembly: GCA_949820135.1. Taxonomy (NCBI): domain Eukaryota; kingdom Metazoa; phylum Chordata; class Mammalia; order Lagomorpha; family Leporidae; genus Sylvilagus; species Sylvilagus floridanus. The sequence goes on along the minus strand of OX463238.1, from coordinate 105,847,435 downwards.
GAGGAGGCTTAGGGAGTCCAAGAGGAAGGAGCCAACAGATTCCATGTTGGGGGAAGGTCCATTTCCTGGTTCATAGACACACCTGGTGGCTGTGTGCACACATGGTGATTCAATGAGAGGTCTCTCCACAGCTATTCTATAAGGACATTAATCCCATTCTTTAGGGCCCCATGCTTGTACACTAACCATGTACCAATTCCCCACCTCCAAACAGCACCACACTGGGGATTAGGGTTCCACATAAGAATGTCCACAGGCTTAACTATGCAGTCCCTGGCTGATTCTTTAAACAGAAAATACCAGTGGCATGGTGTTGGGGAATAAGAGAAAGAGAAGGGTCAAGGGAAACCCAAAAGTTCTTGTCCTGAACAGTGGAAGAACATCTAATAATTCACTGAGGGGCAGAAAATTATAGGAAAAACATATATAGGGAATGAGTTAAAAGTTCAGACGTGGGAATGTGTATGTTTGACACAAGTTATTAGACACATATTAGACTTCAAGTACAGATATCAAATAAGTTGGAGTGCAAGCCATTACTTAAGGACAAAGATACAAACTGAAAGAGTACATTCAGAATAACCCACTTATAGATGATGTACAAGATCATAGGCTTAGATAAGATGACCAAGGGAAGAAAAGAAAACATGAGAGGATTAGGAAATAGCACATTATCTAAAATTATTTGGGAACTTTTGTTGTCAAATGGAGAAAAGATATATGATAAAAACTCTACATATGCATATCTAAGTATTTTTTAATTTTATGGGAGATATTATAGTGTTCTTTTTATGTCAGAGAATGATCCAACTAATTTGAAATAACTCATAGTGTAAGAGGAAACAGGCCTCCTGTAGGAGTACTGTCATCAGAAGGAAAAAGGGTGTGAGTGTCAGTTCAGAGAGTGTAGGTTGGGCTTCAAAGGGAATATCACCTCCTAACCTACAGGATACTTCTCAATGCCATCAGGTCCAGATCTCCCACATAGTTCCTGGGGCCCAAGGACCTGGACCATCTTGTGCTGCTTCTCCAGGCATATTAGCAGGGAACTTGAAGCCAGATGTTGTACCGTCATCCATATGAAATGTCAATGTTGCAGGCAGAGGTTTAACCTGCTGTGCCACAATGCCAGCCCAAATTTTATCTTCTCAGTGTGAGAAGGGGTGGACCTATTGGAGGCTGAGGAAGAGAAAAGAATCTATGAGTAAGAGGAGAGAGTTAAGGAATTAAAGAATGTAATAAGATTTTGGGAATATTTATGGGCTTAAATAATACTGATGATTAAAAGTTGAGTTCAGGCATCATGGCTTGTAACTCTTCCTCACCAAGAAAGTCACACCAGTTGCATTAAACCAGATGTGAGGGTCTGCGTGGTGGCACTGTGTGTTTGAGATGGCAGGATAGCAACGAGGTCCAGTATAAAGTGGTTTATTCTTATGGAATAACCCTAAAGCTGGAATTTTAAGATGGAGGAAGAAACAATTCTAAATTGTTCGTAAACTCCAAGCATGATAGCATGCATGTCTGGGGAACTGCCTATGTATGATGAGAGCTACAAGGACAGTGGTATGCTCAAGGCAGAGCCTACCTAAAGGTGAAGCAAGTGAAGGAAAGACTCACAAGATAAGGACATAGAAATTGTTCCAAGTTCAGGCTGGGCACCCATGGGAACGATGGAAAATTTTGCAGTTTGAACTGTATAGCCTCTCAGCCTTGACTAGAAACAGGTAACACTCTTGGGCTGGACAGTATGTTTAGAGTTTAATGAACAAGGACATAAAGTTTGGGGAAGGTGAATGAAAGCCACACAGGAACTAATAGCAGGTGCCTTTTCTTTCCCTATTCCTGAAGAAGCAGGAGGGGGGATTCAAAGAATGATAAATAATTATGCAAGGAAGCCACCTGACAAACACAAGACCCTTAGTGTAGAAAACACTCACACACACTGTCCTCACAGGAAAGTCCTTGAGGAATAAACATATCAACCCCTTCCCTGCCCTGTCTTGGATCTTCTGCAAGTGATTGCCGTTGACTGAATCCATACAGAAAACAATAAAATGTTGGCCAGTGTTGTGGCACAGAGGGTGAAGCCACCACCTGAGACCCCAGCATCACACACTGGAGCACCCTTTCGAGTTCTGGCTCCTCTGCTTCAATTTATCTCCATGCTAATGCACCTAGGAATACAACAGCTGATGACCTAAGTGCTTGGATCTCTCTGCCATCCATGTGGGAGACCCAGATGGAGTTTTTGGTTCCAGCCTTGCCTGTTGTGGCCATGTGCAGATTGAGTAGATGGCAGATCTCTCTCTCTCTTTCTCTCTCTCTCTCTCTCTCTCTCTCGCTCTCGCTCTCGCTCTCTCTCTCTGCCTCCCTCCCTACCCACAACCCTTCCTCTCATAACTCTACCTTTCATATAGGAAGGAAGGAACAAGGAAAGAAGAAAGGTAGGACAGAGGTAAATAGTACAAGTAAATTGTTGAAGTAAGCCTTATTTGTCAGCCTTTTGGAGAACAGAGGAGGCTGGGAAAGTTCAGATAATATATATGAAAGTTGGGAGATGCAGTCAGACTAGGAAAAATGGTCCTCTACCTGGATGGGAGTCCAGGGATTCTGTGTAACCCGCATGATTGTAGGAAAGTGGTTTCATGGTTTTAGTCCTAATGGTCTTCTTACAAGCTTTATTGAAAAGAAACCAGGAAGAGCAGACACCACACTGAACACGAGGAACTCTAAGGACATCTCTTCAATTGGTTACACAGAGTTCCCTAATTTTTTTTTTTTGACAAATTTCAAATGCAAAAATTACATTTAATACTAAACAACATCCTAATAATAAAAATAGCAGTTTTGTACACAGTACTTTTTATGTTTCTAGTACATTAAATGGATTTTTTGATACTTCACACAAAGCCCTATGAAGTATACGATGCTATCATTGCTGCCATTCGTGTTTGCAATTGAACAAGCTGTTCTGGTCACACAGACCAATAATGACAGAGTCAGCATGTAAATCTACCTTGTGTCCATTCTAGGAAACATAGCAAGAATGTAAGAAAGTGTAATAAAACCATTTAATTCTCAAATGAGAAGGACAATATTAGTAAAGAAAAAAATACAGATTATGAATATTTAAAATATAATTTCAAATATTCCACTTTAAAATAACATATTTAAAATAATATATGAACAATCCAGAATTAATAATTTGGTGTAACTTAATGAGTAAATTCATATACACACATAAATCTACACGTGCAAGTAGAGGTAAGGTAGTGTGTGGAAGGTATGGAACTGGATTCCCTTGAAGTTAAGCCCCAACCTTACCTGGAGGCCAAATCTCTCTAGATTTCAGACTTCTCATGTGTGAAATGGAAATGCTAATCATATCAAATCCATAGTGTTGCTCTGTTAATGAGATTGTGTTCAATTTAAATTATCACAGTATCTGAATTACATCATGATATTCTGGGAGTGGATATAGGATTAGAAAACGATTGTCAGAGAAATTCATCATTGTGACTTAAGAAGAAAAAGTTATAGTTGTTTAGACTCAGTTACTATATATATAAATATATATAAATAATATATATATAAATATAAATATATATATATAATTAGATGATAGATAGATAGATAGATAGATAATGTTTTACCCCCAAAGCTAGAGCCTTCAAAATAAGAAAGTCTTCTAAAGCAATGTAATAGGCAAGAAATTGCTAAAACTGAAGTTCTAAGACAATGTGCATTCTACTAAAAGCTGCTACCTAATGGGAATTCATGTGTGAAATTTTATTTATTTGTTAAACATTTGCTGTATGCTGTGACTAATTTCTGGTTTCTACAGACCCTTTAAATCAGTACAGTTTCTTGTCATTACAAATACATGATTGGTCTATTTTTACTCTTTTCCAGATCATAAGCTCCATGCTCAAGGGTCTATGTGTCTCCAACTTAATTTCTCCATTGGTAAATATTGCCAGGGTGTGAGCATCATTGCTCCCTGATGTTTCAAGAGCCAGATACCATTTTATTTTAATTGTGGCTTGAATCTACTGACAAGTGTACAGAATGAATAATCAAAAGAACTCAATGCACTAGGATAATGTCTTTTGTTCCAGGAGCTTCTGTTATTAACATTTTGCCTTTTGTATTAACATCTGATTTTGCATTACCATCTCCATTCCCATTTTTATGTAAATAATGGCTGACCTCTGGCACTCAATGTGTTATTAAAAATGCACACTTGGAAGCACATGTATTTACTAATTAGAAACACTCAGGGGCTTTGCAGGAAAAGAAAAGAATAGCATTCATGGTGGTTAAGTTTTCACACTTCTTGCTGCTGCTTAAATTTTAAAATGGTATTCTTTGTTCATCTATTTTTAAAAGTGATAACAAAGATGCTTGGAAAATAATTTAATGAAACACTACTTAGTGGAGCTAAAAGTATTTGAACTCAATAAATACAGCACAAACTAAAATATGACATTTTGCTACTGATGTACATTTTGCTGTCCTTGCTGTGTAGAGGTTTAAAATTTGTATTTACCAATACCCATGAAAATGAATTTACAAAATAGATCATGAGGTCATTCTTTAGGAGACACTAATTCCAATGGGTATTGAATTCATTTGTACTTCAAAAATATTTTTTAAATCTTATTTTTATTCATTTTGAGCAGCAAACAGAAAAATTGTATAGATGCTCTACTTTTATTTTTTAACATATTAAACATTAACACATTTGGATTTCTTCATCATGCATTGTGTTACTAAGAAAAGAAATTTCTAGATATATTATTATTAATGATTGAGATACAGTGAACTACTTTTACACATCATATACACATTTATGAATTTTTATATGGATGCCTAAAATTTTTAGATTTCTTTCCTTTCTCATCTGATGAAATAAGAACAAAGAGAACAGATAATTTGGCTTTTGATAATTACTCTTACATTTGGACATGTGTGGGTGCGATAGTCTAAAACTAAATTATATTTTTCTGATTAAAAATAGCATTCTCAGGATAAAAAGGAAACATAAAATTATAGATTACCAAGGAAAATCGCACACAAACCAACCACAACAAAATAACTACTTTTAATAATTTGTTATGTATCCTATTAGACTTTCTTCTGCATTTGATTTTGAGTATACATATTCTCCCCAAAAAATAAGTTCAAACTTTTATAAGAGTCTAAAATCAGTTTTAATAATATTAAATGTGAATGTTTCATATATTAATAAAAAATTGTCATTGCCTTCATGATGATTGCATACCTTTATAATATTCTGAGTATCATAATTTATTTAACCAGGCCTTTCTCAAATACATTTTATTTGATGTTGTTATTTTGATGCTATTAATAACACTGTGAAAAGAATTTTTGTACATCTTTGCACTTTTCCAATTATTTCCCTTTGCATAAATCACTAGAGGTGAAATTGCTAAGTCAGAGTGTATGCACACTTTTAATTTTTATGCATATTGCCTTCTAGAAAGGTCGAACAAATTTCCACACTGGTCAATAGGATGTGATAGTGCTTATTTTCTCATGCCCTCAGTAATTAAAATGGGTGAAAGTGTCAATCAGCAGAAACGGCATCACTTTAACTGGCTTTTTAAAATTACAGATGATTGAAAGCATCTTCGTGTATAGTGTTAGCTTTCTAATGTTTTTTTTTAAATTGCAATTATCTATCTTATATTTCATGAATTTTCCAAGTTACTTCGTTTATATTTTATACAGTAGTAGGTGTTGTTATTGCTTCAGTGGAGAATCTTAGCAGTTGTATAAATGAATAGGTAAATTGATTTCCAAGTTATGAAAAACAGGGGGACTTCAAACACTTCACAGAAAATAGCATTAAATGACAAAAATATCAACTTTATTTCTCAACACACGTTTCATCCAGTTCAAGGGAATTTTTCAAAAAGATTTATGTATTTATTTGCAAGACAGAGTTACAGAGATGAAGACACACAGAGAGAGAGAGAGAGAGAGAGAGAGAGATCTTCCATCTGCTCTTCCCTCTCCAATTGGCTACAACATCCAGGGCTAGGCAGATAGAAGCCAGGAACCAGGACCTTTATCTGGGTTTCCCATGTGGGTAGCAGGGGCCCAAACACCTATGCTGTCTCTACTGCTTTCCCAACAGCATTAGCAAGAAACTGGTTCAGAAGTGGGGCAGCTGGGACTTGAACTGGTGACGATAAGGGATGCCAGCATTGCAGACGGCAGCTTAACCTGATACCAGTCATTTAGTCCATCCCTAAAGACCTGAGGGTTCTAGTAATTTAAGTCTGTCAAATCAGTATTTTCAAATTATTAACCGAAAGAAACGGGTGCTCTTTAAAGATATTTTAAAGATTAGGAAATAGGGGTAGATGATTGTATTTGCTATGCCTACATGCCATATCAAAGTACCTAAGTTCAAGTCCTAGCTCTCTTTTTGATTCCATCTGAGGTAATGACTCAAATACTTGGGTTACCAACACTCACATGAATAATCCAGATGGAGTTTATGACTCCTGTCTTCAGCCTGGCCCCCAAGTCTATTGTGGGTATTTGAGGAGTAAAGCAACAGATGGAAGACAATCTCTCTCTCTCTCTCTCTCTCTCTCTCTCTTTCTTGCTCTCTCCCTCCTTCCCTCCCTCCCTCTCTTCCTGTTCATTGCTCATCTCCCTCCCTCCTCTTTTTTCCAACACACACACAAACACACACACACATGCATGCACACACAAACTTTTGATTTCACTCTATCTGTCTTTCAAATTAATAAAATAGATAAGAAAAAAAATGTTTTTTTTTAAAGAAGATTAGGAAACAAGAAGTCAAAGGGAAGCAAAACAAGACTATAAAGTGGGTACCTAATGACCTTCCATGGAAACATTCACGAAATCGCCCTTGTTTGCTGAAAGGAATGTGAGCAGGAGGATTATCATGGGGGGGGGGGATCTTCTTGGAAAAGACTTGTCAAGCATTTGCCAAAGTTTTGGCTAACTTTTCAGAACATTCTCACAATAAATACATGATATAAGTCTTCCATCATCCAGAAAGTCAACAACAAAATGCCTTGAGCAGCCCCCAGAGTTCTTGCTATGATCTTGTCTTTGCTCTTGACCTTCACCTTGACTGGGCCACAACCATTCCTTGGTAGCCGTTACTTTGATTATGCTTTGTCTTCAGTATTATACTGAAATCATATTTCATCTCCTGTTACAATTCTTAGAAGAAATGCATTAAGATATTGATTCCACTTTTTGAAAATTTCCATTTAAATTTCTGTTCTTCTCTGTAGGTGATCTGAACAAAACAGTTCAGCCACTCATCAAGCAGAAAGTTTGCTCAACTGTAATGTTTCAGTTAGCATTGTATGAGCTGACCCAATTGAGGTGTCTGTGTTCTTGCTGTAAATCATGTGTCCTCTTCAATTATGGCACAAGCAAGAAGAATTTATTCCTCACAAAATTATGAGGATGCTCTGTCAATGTGGAATTCTATTTGAAATCATTTCATCCCTTCTCAAAATGCATAACCCATTAGTAAACTTCTGATTATTTGGAGACATTATCATGAGACATCAGTTATTTCACCATTCTTCTACCCAAATTTCACCACCAATTTGAGGTGTGGTTTTTGCTTCAATTTTAGCAGAATTCATGATGTTCTGATACAGCTTATTTTCAAACTTATGCTTCTTAGTGCCACAAATTAGATACTAGACATTTTTAATAATTTAGTATGAGTTGATTTTGCTACAAAATTTTTTGAAATTTGTGCATATTTTTTCACAATATGTATTTTCCATGAAGTTTGTGATAACCTTTCCTACAAATAAATATACTTACCATTATTTGCATGTAGTGATTCTTTCCTTCTATTTATGACTTCAGCTTACATTCAACAAACAGGAAGCCCTTATTCCTCACACATTGCAGACTTCTATCTTCACACACTACTCTCTAAGTCCAAAATGTGCTTGCAGTAAAAACAACAAATTTTAGGATCTCCACCATTTGCTTCCTAGGGCTGGAAACTTCCTTTACCACTCTACATACTCTTACCCATCCCCTCTTCTGCATGTGTGCATGGATTAGATATGAGTTTCTCTACTTCATATGTATTGAAAAGATTTTGTAATTGTCATGACAATATTTTCTTGAGAAATAAAGTGACTGAGTAATATTGAGCTTCTAAGAATATTTATGATATTTCAGTACAATATCCTCCTTTAAAGAAAAGCTCTTTAAATAATTATAATTCATATATATATATATACCCAAGTTTTTAATCATTTAAATTGGAAAACAGATAAGTCATGTAAATTTTTCCTATATAAAAGATGAATAGGGCAAGATGGCGGAATAGGAAGGGAGCACACCGATAGTCCGTGGAGAGACAGTTTAATAAAAGTGGAGATACTGCAGGTTCAAGGAAGAGTAGGGGAAGAAACAGCAGAGGAAACTCTTCCAGAACTAGTGATTCACAGTGGACATTTGAGGAGAGCGTGGAGCCCGCAGTTCGGGACACCAGCGGCAGACTCAACGCACCAGCACTGGAACACCAGGTGAGCTGATCCTCAATAGCCCGAGACACCAGCAGGGAAGCGGAAAAAGGAGACTAGAGCGAACAAGGCTTGAAACCCTGTGGGGAAAAGTTCACCAGGCTAACTAGAAGAGAGAGAGAAAGAAAAAAGTAACCGATACGGACACGGGTTTCTCTCTCTCCGCCCACCTCTCAAAGGCCAGCAAGACAAAGAGCAGGCGCCATTTTGGACATACGTCATAAGCAGGGCGACCTCAGGTCGGCACCGGCCCTGAGCCAAGCAGAAAAACCTGACTCTGGGTGGGAGGGGTGAAATAGCAGGAGATTAGAACCTAATGAATGTGTGGTGCTAATGAACTGAGACTGTGAAAAAAGAGACTGTGGGGGAGAGAACTCACGGAATTCACCATGTGAGTACTCTCCAGAGACGCTACAGTTCAGTAGCCTAGGCAGTCCAGTGGGAGACTACAGGAGAATCTCAGCCCACACTAAGGGCCGCAAAGATTCCTTCTCTGGTCCTTGGGAAAGAGCTTCTGATCTCTGGCACCTGTGGGTATATCATTTGCCTGCTAACCACCCCCAATTCCATTCAGCTGTGTGGAATTACTTCCCTTTTGAACCAAAAAAAAAAAAAAAAAGTAACAGAAGTAACAGAAAAGTTACCACGCCTAACCTGGGAGTGTCTCCTTTGACCCACCCTCAACACTGAGGAACCAAACTGAGCTCTCAGGCCACACCCATCTCAAGCCTCTAAGGCTCCATCAAAAGCAGACAGTCCACTTAATCTAGAGTCATAGTATAACAAGAAAAAAACACCACAGTGAAGAAACCAATATGCCAAACAACAAATGCAAAAACCGAGGTAACAAGAACAAGGAAGACACTATGGTGTCCCCAAATGAAAAAGACACCCCAATTCAAGATTACGAAGATGATGAAATAGAAGAGATGCAAGAAGCAGATCTCAAAAAATTGATAAGAACACTAAGAAGTACTCAAAAACAAATTCTTGAACTACAGAAATCCTTAATGGACAAGGTAGAAAATCTCTCTCGTGAAAATGAAATATTAAGGAGAAATCAAGCTGAAATGAAACAACTAGTAGAACATGAAACTGTGATAGTGACGAGAAATCGTAATGAAGTGAAGAATTCAATAGACCAAATGAAAAACACATTAGAGAGCCTTACAAACAGAATGGGTGAGGCAGAAGAGAGAATATCAGACTTAGAAGACAGAGCACAGGAAAGTATACAGTCAAACCAAAGACAAGAAGAGGAAATTAGAAATCTAAAAAATATTGTTGGGAATCTACAGGATACTATTAAAAAACCCAACATTCGAGTTCTAAGAGTTCCTGAAGGCATGGAGAGGGAGAAAGGATTAGAAGGCCTTTTTCGTGAGATAATAGCAGAAAATTTCCCAGTTTTGGAGAAGGACAGAGACATCCTAGTACAGGAAGCTCAAAGAACCCCCAATAAACATGACCAAAAGAGATACTCATCACGACACATTGTAATTAAACTCACCACAGTGAAACAGAAAGAAAAGATCCTAAAATGTGCAAGAGAGAAACCTCAGATTACTCTCAGAGGATCTCCAATTAGACTCACGGCAGACTTCTCATCAGAAACCCTACAAGCTAGAAGGGAATGGCGAGACATAGCCCAGGTACTAAGAGAGAAAAAGTGCCAGCCCAAAATATTATATCCTGCAAAGCTCTCATTTATGAATGAAGGTGAAATAAAGACCTTTCACTGCAAAAAGAAATTGAAAGAATTTGTTGCCACTTGCCCAGCCCTGCAAAAGATACTTAAAGATGTGTTACACACAGAAACACAGAAACATGGCCATCAACATGAAAGAAGATAAACGAAGGGAACCTGACAGCAAAAGATCACAGGGAATTCAAAGCATACATTTGGATAAAGAAATTATGGGACATGTACTCTATAGAATACTATACAGCAGTCAAAAACAATGAAATCCGGTCATTTGCAACAAAATGGAGGAATCTGGAAAACATCATGCTGAGTGAATTAAGCCAGTCCCAGAGGGACAAATATCATATGTTCTCCCTGATCAGTGACAACTAATTGAGCACCAAAGGGGAAACCTGTTGAAGTGAAATGGACACTATGAGAAACAGTAACTTGATCAGCTCTTGTGCTGACTGTTGTTGTACAATGTAATACTTTATCCATTTTAGTTTTTTTTTTTTTATTCTAGTACTATTGGTTGAACTCTGTAATTAACACACAATTATTCTTAGGTGTTTAAATTTTAACTGAAAAGTGATCCCTGTGAAATATAAGAGTGGGAATAAGAGAGGGAGGAGATGTACAATTTGGGACATGCTCAATCGGAACTGCCCCAAATGATGGAGTTAGAATTGTGCCAGGGGATTCCAATACAATCCCATCAAGGTGGCATGTACCAAGGCCATCTCACTAGTCCAAGTGATCAATTTCAGTTCACAATTGATCACACTGATAGGTCTGAGAGTCAAAGGGATCACACAAACAAGACTAGTGTTTGCTATACTAACTGATAGAATCAAAAAGGGAGAGAATGATCCAACATGGGAAGCGAGATACACAGCAGACTCATAGAATGGCAGATGTCCTAAATAGCACTCTGGCCTCAGAATCAGCCCTTAAGGCATTCAGATCTGGCTCAAGAGCCCATGAGAATATTTTAGGCATGGAAAGCCAAGACACTGCGGCAAAAAAAAAGAAGACCTAAATGAAAGATCTCTGCGAGTGAGATCCCAGTGGAACGAATGGGGCCATCAAAGAAGGAGGTAACTTTCTCTGAAGGGAGGAGAGAACCTCCACTTTGACTATGACCCTGTTGGAATAAGATTGAAGTCAGCAAACCCTAAAGGCTTCCATAGCCTCGGCAACTCATGACTAGAGCCTAGGGAGATTCCTGACGCCATAAACAAGAGTGTCAAATTGTTAAATCAACTTCAGGAGTCACTGTGTACTTACATCTCATGAGGGATCTGTCCTTAATGTGCTGGCCAATGTGAAGTAATGCTATAACTAGTACTGAAACAGTATTTTTACACTTTGTGTTTCTGTGTGGGTGCCAACTGATGAAATCTTTACTTAGTATATACTGAATCAATCTTCTGTATATAAATATAATTAAAACTGAAAAAAAATCTTGGTGTTAAAATGGAAATTGCATAGAAAATTAATCAATTTAAAAAATATATATCATGTAGAATCTCTGTCCTTAATGTGCTATACATTGTGAATTAATACTATAACTAGGGCTCCAACAGTATTTTTCACTTTGTGTTGCTATGTGAGGGCAAACTGTTGAAATCTTTACTTAATATATACTAAACTGATCTTCTGTATATAAAGAGAATTGAAAATGAATCTTGATGTGAATGGAAGGGGAGAGTGAGTGGGAAAGGGGAGGGTTGCGGGTGGGAGGGAAGTTGGGGGGGGAAGCCATTGTAATCTATAAGCTGTATTTTGGAAATTTATATTCTTTAAATAAAAGCATTATAAAAAATTAAAAAAAAGAAGATGAATAAATACTATAGTCTAAGTTTTTTTTATCCTACCCAGTATTTTAAATTCATTTGTAAATATTCTTGAAAAAAAAATCTTTCCTTAAAGTAAATTTTAGAAGGAAAAATTTCAAGAAAATTTCAGGAAACAGGGAGATTTTCCCATAAAAGGAAATGTCACATTTAAATTAATAATCCTCAAGCAAACTTTGATTAAAGAAGAAAAAGAATGCAGTAAAAGACCAAACAGTTCCAATTAACCATAATCATGTAATGGAAAGGAATTCACATAATTCTTACATTTCTGATACTTCCATTGTACAAAATATGGGATTCATGCTGTTAAGACTTAATTTGAGAAATAAGGTATATACATGAGGACTGACTATCAAGCGTAAATATTAAATCAAAACTTTTTGAGAGGGGCTGGCGCCGTGGCTCACTAGGTTAATCCTCTGCCTTGTGGCACTGGCATCCCATGTGGGCGCTGGTTCTAGTCCCAGTTGCTCCACTTCCAATCCAGCTCTCTGCTATGGGCTGGGAGAGCAGTAGAAGATGGTCCAAGTTCCTAGTCCCCTGCACCTACATGGGTGACCGGGAAGAAGCACCTGGCTCTTGGCTTCAGATAGGCTCAGTTCCGGCTGTTGCGGCCATTTGGAGACTGAACCACAGAAGAAAGACCTTTCTCTGTCTCTCTCTCTCACTGTCTGTAACTCTACCGCTCAAATAAAATAAATGACATATTTTAAAATAAAAGAACTGTTTGAAGGCCAGTGCTTTGACAATGCAGGTTAAGCTGTTGCCTACAGCACTGGCATCCCATATAGGCACTGGTTCCTGTGTTGGCTGCTCTACTTCAAATCCAGCTCCCTGGATTTCCCACCAGGAAAAGCAGCAGAAAATGACCCAATGTTTGAGCCTCTGTACCCACATGGGAAAACCAGAAGATCTTGGCTCCTGGCTTCTACCAGGCCCTGCTGTGGCCATTGTGGCCATCTGGGAAGTGAACCAGCAGATAGAAGAGCCCCCCTCCCTCTCCCTCACTCTCCGTAATTCTGTCTTTCAAATAATATAAATAAATATTTAAGAATGAACTTTTAGACATCTGCAGACTCAAAAAATATCTCACATTCACTGTTTCATAGAAAACTCATGATAAATGTACTTTGGAAGTGAAGGAATAAATCAGTTAAGAGAAAATTATGAGACATAAGAATCAGAAAACCCAAAAGAAAAAAGTGGTGAAAGGATGTCCTATGATGCTGGAGTCACAGCAGTCTTGGGGATCAATGTGGACATAAAGGAGCTGAAGAAAGAGGAGTGATTGGGAATAAGGTGAAATGATTGAGTAGCCGATGCAGTCTTCCTCTGAAAACATCGCACAGGGGATATGGGAAAAAATAAATGGCAACTATATAGACAACTGAATAATTAGAAAAAAGAAAACAATCAATAACTTCTAGAAAAATATAGATATCATAAATGAGAATAATTGATAATACAATAGTCACTTCTTCAATTAATATTTTTATAGATTATAAGAGAGCGGTAACTACTGGTATAAATAAAATAGCAAGATACATTTTTAGGAGGATGGGAAAATGGGAAAGTCAGGATGTGAGAGTGAGAATGGAGTTTAAAAAGTAAACCCTCTCCATTATAATGACTACTAAGTAGAAATGTTTACAATTGTTAAAAAATAGCAGCATAATCTAATATTTAGAAACATAAGATGCATAAAACAAGAAGCAGTTGGATGACTTAAAAACAGTTGCCTGTGAGGAGCACAAGGTGTATAGGAATGGGGCAGGTCCTACAATTTTACACTTATTAAACTTATTGTAGCATAAGATTTTTAAAAATATATACACATACTTTGCTTTTAAAAATAATTGATTTAAGTGTAAAAATATTGTTTCAGTACTAGTTATAGCATTACTTCACATTGGCCAGCACATTAAGGACAGATCCCTCATGAGACGTAAGTACACAGTGACTCCTGATATTGATTTAACAATTTGACACTCTTGTTTATGGCGTCAGGAATCTCCCTAGGCTCTAGTCATGAGTTGCCGAGGCTATGGAAGCCTTTAGGGTTCGCCGACTTCGATCTTATTCTGACAGGGTCATAGTCAAAGTGGAAGTTCTCTCCTCCCTTCAGAGAAAGGTACCTCCTTCTTTGATGGCCCCGTTCTTTCCACTGGGATCTCACTCGCAGAGATCTTTCATTTGGGTCTTTTTGTTTGTTTGTTTTTCAGAGTGTCTTGGCTTTCCATGCCTAAAATATTCTCATGGGCTCTTGAGCCAGATCTGAATGCCTTAAGGGCTGATTCTGAGGCCAGAGTGCTATTTAGGACATCTGCCATTCTATGAGTCTGCTGTGTATCTCGCTTCCCATGTTGGATCATTCTCTCCCTTTTTGATTCTATCAGTTAGTATTAGCAGACACTAGTCTAGTTTGTGTGATCACCTTGATTCTTAGACCTATCAGTGTGATCAATTATGAACTGAAATTGATCACTTGGACTAGTGAGATGGCCTTGGTACATGCCACCTTGATGGGATTGTATTGGAATCCCCTGGCACAATTCTAACTCCATCATTTGGGGCAGTTCCGATTGAGCATGTCCCAAATTGTACATCTCCTCCCTCTCTTATTCCCACTCTTATATTTCACAGGGATCACTTTTCAGTTAAAATTTAAAGAACAGTATTTTTACTCTTTGTGTTTTTGTGTGGGTGCAAACTGATGAAATCTTTACTTAGTATATACTGAATCGATCTTCTGTATATAAAGATAATTGCAAATGATTAAAAAATCTTGGTGTTAAATTGGAAATTGCATAGATAATTAATCAATTCTTTAAAAAAAATCATGTAGGATCTCTGTCCTTAATGTGCTGTACATTGTGAATTAATACTATAACTAGTACTCCAACAGTATTTTCACTTTGTGTCTCTATGTGAGGGCAAACTGTTGAAATCTTTATGTAATACGAACTAAACTGATCTTCTGTGTATAAAGAGAATTGAAAATGAATCTTGATGTGACTGCAAGGGGAGAGGGAGCGGGAAAAGGGAAGGTTTCGATTTGGAGGGAAGTTATGGGGGGGAAGCCATTGTAATCCATAAGCTGTACTTTGGAAATTTATATTCTTTAAATAAAAGCTTTATAAAAAATTAATTGATTTAAAACAGTTTTGTAAATGAAAATCTTTTAAATGTTACTTTAAAAAAAAATGAGGATTTTGCTGCTGCTCAAACATTAATTGGCTGCACCCCTACTATATAGTCTATAGCTATTTTAATGATGAACGTATGTATTTGTAAAAAAATCTTTCACAGACATGTGCAATGTTATTTTTATGCAGAACATTAATATGTTGTTTTTCCCCATCAATCTTTGAAACCCCAATTCCCATAACTAGCAGTTTATTAGTTTTTTTTCCTCCATTATTTGTATCTAAAGTCAATTTTGAAAGGACTGTGATTTTAAGATTATAAAAAACTAATTATTGGAGCTTTCAAATGATTTTGCATAGAATACAAATCACCAAACTAGTTTTGTTATCTTTGGCACCAGCAGTTGTTATCATATATTTCCTGTCTTGACTGTATTCTGATTGTAATTTTTTAAAAAATAGACTTAATCAAAATCAAGAAACTCTCATTTGCTCCATAAAGAGTTATATTACCACACTTAAAGACAATTCTTTACAACCCTGGGAAGCACATCAATCAATCTTTCAGAAAGAGAAAACAATGGAAGTGGAATTTAGATCTTCACTACTTTTTGAAAAATTAAGAGTGAGTCATCTTAAATTCATTCTGTTTATATGATCTTTTAATATGTCAATATAACTAGTACTCCAACAGTATTTTCACTTTGTGTCTCTATGTGAGGGCAAACTGTTGAAATCTTTACGTAATATGTACTAAACTGATCTTCTGTGTATAGAGAATTGAAAATGAATCTTGATGTGAATGCAAGGGGAGAGGGAGCGGGAAAGGTTAGGGTTGTGGGTGGGAGGGAAGTTATGGGGGGAAGCCATTGTAATCCATAAGCTGTACTTTGGGAATCTATATTGTTTAAATAAAAGCTTTATACATAGAAAAAGAAAAGAAAAATTAAGAGTGAGTCATCTTAAATTCATTCTGTTTATATGATCTTTAAACATGTCAATATGTAAAAAAATTGTATCGTTATAAAGTAATTTAAAATCAAATTTTGCTAAAATGGACAAAATAGAACAAGTTGTGGCAGTCTTCATAAGAAGAAACAAAAAGATCACTGTATTTCTGTGTGTAAAATATATTAGTTTGCTTAATATCAGTTGAAAATTAAAACATTATAAATTTCAGATTAATATAAATACCTATATTTGTGAATATTTGTTTAAATTTTTAAACCTTTTCCAATAAAAAGAAAAGCAAGTGAACACATCAGTTTAAAAATTAACCAAAAAGAAGAGCCCGGACTGGCACTCCGGCATAGTGGGTAAAGCTGCCACCTTCAGCCTGGCATCCCATATAGACACCAGTTCCAGTCCCAGCTGCTCCACTTCTGATCCAGCTCTCTGCTATGGCCTGGGAAAGCAGTAGAAGATGGCCCACGTCCTTGGGCCCTTGAACCTGCTTGGGAGACCAGGAAGAATCTCCAGGCTCCTGGCTTTGTTTCAGCATGGCTCCGGGCTTTGTGGCCATCTAGGGAGTGAATGAGCAGATAGAAGCGTTCTCTCTCTCGCTCTCTCTGCCTCTGACTCACTGTAACTCTGCTTTTCAAATAAATAAATAATATTAAAAAATAAGAGCCAGTGCAATCCAAGTAAAATATACAAATGAAAGTCTCAATAAGTGATTAACCCAAGCAAAAGAAAGATTATCTGGACTTGAAGACAGATCTTTTGTAATATCACCATCAGCCAAAATAATAAAAAGTACTATAGAAAAATAATAAGAATATCAAAATAATGAAGACAGCCAGTAGGATCCTTTGGACAAGGATAAATAATCTAATATTCTCCTAACTAAAATTCCAGAGGGAACAGTGGAGAAAGATACAAAAACCTATTTAATAGAATTATAGTTAATATTTCCCTAATCTGGAAAAAAGATAGGGTATATAAAACACTCAGGATTCCAAATAGACATTATCAGAGAATATCATCCCCATGACACATTATAGTAAAACTTCTCAAGTGTAACACAGACAGAATTCTTAAATTTGGAAGAGAAAATCTCCAGATTACTTTCAAGGGAAACCCTATTTGAATAATAGCATATTTTTTTCCATTGGAAACAGTAAAGATTAGGATGTAATGGAATAACATGCAGCATTCTGAAATAAAGAATTCTAACCAAAGCCACTTTGCCCAGAAAAGCCTTCTTTCCTAATTCTGAGACAAGCAAAGCTGAAGTATTTCATCACTCTAGAGGAGGATTGCAAATGAGAGCTTAAGAGTGTCCTGCAACAAGGCAGGCTGTGGAGTAGTAGGCTAAGAGTTTCTATTCTGTTCCATTGGTCTACAAGTCTGTGCCAACACCAGGCTCTTTTGATTATAACTGCCCTGTCCTATCTCTTAAAATCAGGTATTGTGATGCGTCTGGCTTTGTTTTTGTTGTATAAGATTGCTTTAACTATTTGGGTTTTTTTCCATATGAATTTTAGCATCATTTTTTCTAGATCTGCAAAAAATGTCATTGATATTTTTATTGGGATGGAATTGAATATGTTAATTGCTTTTGGTAGAATGGACATTTCAATGATGTTGATTCTTCCAATCCATAGACATAGAGAACTTTTCAGAAGTCTCAGTATAGATCTACTATATGACCCAGCTATCCTACTCTTGGGAATTTACCCAAACAAAAAGAAATCAGTATACGAAAGAGTCATCTGTACCTCTGTGTTCATTGTAGCACAATTCACAATAGCTTAGATGTAGAATCAACCCAGATGTCCATCAACTGTTGGCTGGATAAAGAAATTATGTAAAACAAACAAACAAAAATGAAATCCTGTTTTTTGCATCAAGATGGATGTAACTGGAAACCATTATACTTAGTGAAATAAGCCAGCCCCTAAAACAGTGGTATCATATGTTTTCCCTGATCCAAGGTAACCAATAAAGTAAACTGAAATGTAATGTATAGGAGCAAAATAGACACTTTGAGATTCCATAATTGCTTATATTCCTGTCTCTTCCATAGAGGGATGGTATTTTTTTCTCTTCATACTCTTTGTTGAACTCTTTTACTTAATGTAGGGTTAAATATTCAATCATTAAGTAAACTCAAAATAGATCTTTGTAAAAATTAGGAGTGGGAATGTTAAAGGGAGGAGGGGGAAGGGTTGGAGTGTGGGCAGGAAGAAAGGGTAGTATGGAAGGTGTCACTATGTTCCTAAATCTGTATATATGAAATACATTTTTAATGTTAAAAACTAAAGTTTATAAAGTATGAAAAAAATTTGGAATTTCCTACATGCAGAAACACAGACAACTCTCATCATGAAAATATGTGAAAGTATAAAACTCACTAGAAAAGCACAAAAGGATTATCAAAATAAAAAAAAGAAATAACAAAGCAAAAGCAACATGACTAAGTCATTACTTATTATTAACAAATGTGAATATAAATGTTCAAAATCCCCCAATTAAAAGCTATAAACTGATTAGAATACAAAAACTTCAAGATATGTTGCCTACAGGAAACTTACTTCACTTATGAAGACACATACAGACAGTGCAAAGATGGAAGATGTCCCATGCAAATGGAAACCCAAAACATAGACTTTAAAATAAAAATATATAAAAAAGGACAAAGCTGGTACTATATAATGATCAAGGAACCAAGTTAAAAAGAAGATATGACAATTTTAAATGTATTTATGATAGTTTGAGAGCATCCAGTTTTATAAAAACAAGCATTATTAATCTAAAGAAGAGATAGTCTCAAACATGATAATCCTGGAGGACTTCAACACCCGCTTTCATTAATGAAAATATCATCCAACCAAAAAAATCAGCAAAGAAACATCACAGTTAAACTACACTCTGGATTCAATGTTTACAACAGTTATTCACAAAACATTCCATCCAAACGTTGCACATCACACATTATTTTCATCAGTAAACAGAACATTCTCACAGACAGAATATACATGAGGTCACAAAGCAAGTCTTAATAAATTTTAAGAATTGAAACACATCAAGTATCTTTTCATGCAACATAGAATAAAATTAGAAACAAACAACAAAGGAAACTCAAGAATTACACAAATATGTGGAGAGAACAACACATTCTTGAATGAAGAATGAGATATTGAATAAATCAAAAGGATAATTTAAAAATTTTTTCAATCTTGGTGCTACAATGTTTGTGTAGTGGGTAAAACCACCTCCTGTAACACCAGCATTCCATCATTGGTTGACATCCTAGCTGTTCAACTTCCCATCCAGCTCCCTGCTAATGGCCTGATAGAAGTAGTGTAATAGGGCCTTGGTGTGTGGGTCCCTGTCACCCCTATGTGAGACACAGATGGAGCTTCTGGCTCCTGGATTCTGCCTGGTCCAGCACTGACTGTTGTGGCCATTTGGGCAATGAATCAGTTGCTGGAAAATTCCTCTCTCCTCTCTCTGTTTTCCTTGCTCTCTGAACTCTGACTTTAAATATAAATAAAGAAAGCTAACAAAAATGGAAATACAACATATCAACACTTATGGGATACAGAAAAAACATACTAAAAAGGAACTTATAACAATACACAAATCCAAAAGGAAACCCAGAAAGATATCAAATAAACAACAGAGTTATACATGTCAAAAACAGACCAAATTAAAATCAAATTCCAAAGAAGAAAGATATCAAAAATTATAGAGAACTAAATTAAATAGGAACTAAGAAAACAATACAAAAGATTAACGAAATTAAGAGGTTACTGAAAATTTAAACAAAATTGATAAGCATTTAACTAGAGTAGGAATAAAGAATCAAATTAGTGAAATAAGATATGAAAAAGGAATGATTATGACTGGTACCATAGAAACAAAAAAAGATCATTAGTACTACGATCAGCAAGTATATATGAAAATTGGGAAATATAGAAGAAATGGACAAAAGTGTTTATACATACAACTTTCAAAATTTAACCATGAAGACAAGTAACAAGTAGAGAGGTTTACTGAATGGTAAAAAGTCCCCCAACAGAACCAGATGACTTCACAGAAAAATTCTACCAAGCTTTTAAGGAAGAAACAACACTAATTCTTTTCAAAACGTTCCAAAAGCCAAAATGGAGAGAACCCTTCCAAACTCATTCTATGAAACCAGCATTATCCTTATTCAAAGTCAGACAAAGACATAAGGGAAAAAGAAAGATTGATATTCTGATAAATATAGATGAAAAAATTCTCAAGAGTATATTAGCAATTCAAATGAAAAATCAAACACATCAAAAAGGTCATTCACCCTAACCAAATGGGATTCATCTCAGGGATGCAGGGATGGTTCAACATACATAAATCAATAAATGTAATACATCATATCAACAATTTGAAGGATAAAGATCATACAGTAGTATCAGTAGACACAGAAAAAGCATTTAACATACCTCAACACAGTGAAGAATGTATATGACAAATTCATGAATGTGGAAATTTGAAAGCATTTCTTTAAGATCTGGAACCAGACAAGGATGTCCATTCGTATTGAATGTGGCATTGGAAGTTTTAGCCAGAACCATTAAGCAAAAGAAGGAAACACAAGGCATACAAATATGAACTCAATCTATCCCTGTTTGCAGATGAATAGATTCAATATAGAGTGAAACCAAAAACAAACAAACAAACAAAAAACTCCCACCAAGAGATGATTAGAACTGAAAAGTGAGATCAATAAAGTTTCCGGATACAAAATCAACACTCAAAAATCAGTAGCATTTGTACACATTATTAACACACTGAGAAATCAATTGAAGAACAGTTGCATTCACAAAACGTTAACAAAGAAATGTCATACTTTGAAATAAATGTAATCAAGAATGTGAAAGATCTTACAATGAAAATTACAAAATACAGGCCAGTGCTGTGGTACAGTGGGTTAACGCCCTGGCCTGAAGCGCCAGCATCCCATATGGGCGCTGGTTCGAGACCCGGCTGCTCCACTTCCTGTCCAGCTCTCTGCTAAGGCCTGGGAAAGCAGTAAAAGTGCCCCATGTCCTTGGGCTCCAGCACCTACATGGGAGACCTGGAAGAAGCTCCTGGCTCCTGGTTTAGGATCCATGCAGCTCCGGCAGTTGTGGCCATCTGGGGGAAAGAACAATCGGATGGAAGATCTCTCTCTCTCTGTCTCTGCCTCTCCCCTCTCTGTGTAACTCTGACTTCAAATAAATAAATAAATAAATATTAAAAAAAGAAAGTTACAAAATACTTTGAAAACAATTGAATAGGACATAAAAATGGAAATATCATTCACGTTCATGGATTAGAATAATTAATACTGTTGAAATATCTATATTGCCCAAAGTGGTTTACAGATTTATTATAACCCCCATCAAAATACCAATGTCATTTTTCAAAAGACTAGTAAAAACTGTCTTAAAATTCATATGAAAATGCAAAATACCCCATCCCCAGTACTCAAAATATTGAATAATAAAAACAAAGCTTGAACCATTACAATACTAGATTTCAAGCCACACAGCAGAGCTATGGTAACCAAAACAGCATGGTACCAACAAAAAACTGACACACAAACCAAAGAAGCAGAGTAGAAACCCCAAAATTAAATCCAGGCATTTTTAGCAACTAACTGACAAAAAGTACTAAAAATAGATACTAGAATACAGAACAACTTTTCAACAAATGGCTCTGAAAAAAACCTTATATACTACTGAAAATGATTTTTAAAAAGACTTCCACATACTTTACAAAAAAAAACCTCAAAACATGTCAAAGGTATATATTTAAGACCCCAAACTGAAACCATGACATTAGAAGAAAACATAGGACAAACACTTCAAGAGATTGAAAAGATAAGACTCTCCCCCCAAAACAAAAACAATAAAAGAAAAAAATTAGACAAATGGGATTGCATCAAGCTAAGAAGTTTCTGCACAAGAAAGAGAACAATAAATCAGATGGAGATAACCAACAGAATGGGAGAAAAAAATCTGACGCTATTCATTTTACAGTGGATTAATATCTGGAATATAAAGGAGTTTAGAGAAATCAACCAAAAAAGAAATCAATTTTTAAAAATGGGAAAAGATGTGCATAGACATTTCTCAGAAGACGAAATAAAAATGGCCAACAAATACATGAAGAAAATGTGCAACATTGCTAGTCATTAGGAAAATGCACTTCAAAAACCATAACAAGGTACCATCTCATTCCAATTAGAATTGCTGTTATCAAAAGTAAACAAGAACAGAACAAAATAAACAAAAAATAACCCTCTAATGCTGGCAAGGATGTGGAGAAAAGGGAATCATTATACTGTTTACTGCTGGGGGAGGATTAAATTAGTACAGCTGTTATGAAGAACACTATGTAGGTTCCACAATAACCTAGACACAAATCTATCATATGACTTAGCTATCGCTCTACTGGGTACCCTCATAAGGGAAATAAATCAGCCTATGAAACAGATACCTGCACTCCGATATTCATTGCAGCATTATTCACTTTAGCCAAGATACAGAATCCACCTAGATGTTCATCAATAGATGAATGAATAAAGAAAATGTAGTAAATATACACAAAGGAGCATTATTATATCATTTAGAAAAATAAAATTCTGGGGCCAGCCCTGTGGCGCCGTGAGTTAAACTCGTGGCCCGAAGCACCAGCATCCCATATGGGTGCCGGTTCTAGTCCCATCTTCTCCTCTTCCTATCCAACTCTCTGCTATGGCCTGGTAAAACAGGAGAAGATGGCCCAAGTGCTTGGACGCCAGCACCCATGTTTGGAGACCTGGAGGAAGCTCCTGGCTCCTGGCTTTGGATTGGCGCAGGTCCAGCCATTGCGGCCATCTTGAAGGTGAACCAGCAGATGGAAGACCTCTCTCTCTGTCTCTACCTCTCTCTGTAACTCTTTCAAATAAATAAAATAAATCTTAAAAAAAAAGAAAAAGTAAATTCTGAGTTTTGCAGCAAAATGGATGGAACTGGAGATCATTATGTTAGGTGAAATAGGGCAGAACAGAAACACAAATATCATATGTTCTGTCTAATATGTGGAAGTTTAAATTATCTCTATATGTCTATTTTTATATATAAAATCCACATTTAAAATACTGACTATTAGGAGCTGGGAAGAGTGGGATGAGAGATGAAGAGAAGGTTGGATAATGGATACTAAGACAGAGTAGAATGAAGGTAACATGTTTTGGTATTTTGTAACATAGCACGATGAGTATGCCTCATGAAAATATCTAATATCCTGTAGAAAGAACTGTAACAGGGTCTGGTAGACTCCAAACAAAGAAAATATAAGGTCACAGAAAGGTGAGTTGACTGGTCTGGTCAATAGAAAGTATATATAAATGTGTTGAATAGCTATGTTGGACCCCTTCAAAATGTGCAACTATCACACATAAATCTGAAGTTTAAGAATTGAGGGCCATGAGCTGATGCTAGAAACCCATATAGGTGCTGATTCACATCCCAGCTGCTCCATTTCCAATTCAGCTTCCTGCTAATGGCCTGTGAAAAGCAGCAGAAGGTGGCCCAAATGCTTGGGGCCCTGCCACCCACATAGCAGAGAGACCCTGAAGAAGCTCCTGGCTCCTGGCTTTGGATTGACCCAGCTGTGGCCCTTGCAGCAATCTGGGAAGTAAAACAGAGTATGAAAGATCTCTCTGTCTCTCTGTCTCTCTCGCTCTGTGTGTGTGCATGTGTGTGTGTGTGTGTTTCCATTCTATTACTCTTTCAAATAAATAAATCTTTAAAAAATAAAATTTAAGAATTAAAATTAATACTCACTACAATAAAACTATTTAGAATGCTAAGCTGGTTGGCTGGTGCCTCGGCTCATTAGGCTAATCCTCTGCCTTTGGCATCAGTACCTCGAGTTCTAGTCCTGGTTAGGACGCTGGATTCTGTCCCGGTTGCTCTTCTTCCAACCAGCTCTCTGCTGTAGCCCGGGAAGGCAGTGGAGGATGGCTTGAGCCCTGCACCCGCATGGGAGACCAGGAGAAGCACCTGGCTCCTGGCTTCGGATTAGCGCTGCGCGCCGGGCGTAGCAGCCATTTGGGGGGGGTGAACCAACGGAAGGAAGACCTTTTTCTCTGTCTCTCTCTCTCTCTCTCACTGTGCAACTCTGCCTGTCAGAAAAAAAAAAAAAAAGAATGCTAAGCTGGTATAAATGCTGTTTTAGGTTTCTGCTATTATTACAGACTATACAGCACAGCTTGGAGGAGAGTGACCTACAAAATTACCTGGAATCCAAACAAACATGATTCTGAAGTGTTGGGCTAGTACAACACCTGCAGAACTATGAGCCACCAACTTTAGTGATTATTGAACTTAAGGCTTTTACTACATAAATGTTATTGCCAATAGACACATCAAAACAGAACAGTGCAATCGCCCCAGATTAAACTATATACACAATATTTTTTCCTGTACAAAGTTGAGAGCTTTAAATCTACTTACAAGTCAGAAATATTAGTATTAACCTAAATCTAAATCATTAATCACATCCAATACCAACTTTCTGATGGTGTCTAAGAATATTTATAATTACTATTTTACAGAACTTGATGTTCAAAACATCTCCTCATGAGTTTTAAATTTCTAAATAATGCAACGTTAATCATCATATTATTTGAAGCTAGTTAAAAATAAATATTTCACTAAAAGAACATACAAAGTTACTTCCACAAATTCATGGAAATTGCACATTATGAAAAAAACTTCAGGGGTTTCAAAACTTTTTTGCAACAAAATAAATTTATCATGAGCCATCATCCACTGAGCTCCAGGATGGATTGGCAGGAAGCTGGGTTGGAAGCAGAGGAGCTGAGACTTAAACTAGTACTCCAAAATGGTATGCAAGCATCCCGAGTGGTGGCTTAATCCTCTATGCTACAACACTCTCTCCACCATAGTAAATTTTATATGGCAGCTTGGCTGGGCCATGGTATCAATATATGTGGTTAAACATTATTCTGTGTATTTTAGGAAGGTGACTTTTGGATTGCATTAATGCTTAAATCAGCAGAATTTTAGAAAAGAAAATTGTCCTCTATGATGTGGATAGACCTAATCTGACCAGTTGGAAGCCCTAAAGAACAGAGACTGAGCTCTCATGAGCAAGAGGGAATTCTGCCTGAAGGCAACCTTCAGCTCTTCCTTGAGTCTCCCCCGCTGTGCAGGCTGCTCTGCTACTTGAGCCATCCCATCAGCAGATCCAAAGGTGCCTGTGGCATCATTGGAGGATCAAGGTGCTGATGGATGCCTTCATTTGTCACCTATAACACAATCAAATGCAAACACTTGGGATGTTGGAGCAAATCACTGATCTCAGTGGGTTATTTCTCTCCTTTCAGGAAACAGCTAGGCCTCGGCAGAGACGAAATGCTTAGCCAAGGTTCACCAAGTAACTGCCCATCAAAAACTAAATATTATCTCACACATCCAGTCATAAATTTGGATCTGTTTACAGCAACAGCAGCACTACCTCACATAGAAGTGGTATAAATGAGGGCCACCCCAAGCAGAGCTTGAAGGCACAATTATGTGAAGAAATGGCCCAAACACTCATGCTCCCCATTCCTGCTGTAGTACCTTCTCTCTCCCATTTATTAGTATGAATGACTTCATGATGAATTCCTCATGATCAAGGGACCGATGAAGAGAAGATTCAGGCCTCGTTTAAAATGTGTTCTGCATGAGATTCAGGTGCCACCTGAGAGTGAACAGCTCTCTGGGACATTCCTCACTGACATTGGAAATGGGAAAGCCCTCCTGCAGAACTTCATGCAGGGCATCTAGTTGGTGATATTCCTTGGAAGGAGAAATGCTCAGAAATGCAATTATATATGCTTAGTGATGAGCAGTGGCCAGTGGTTTGGTAGGGTAGTCAGAGACTTGGAGAGAACATAATAAAAAAAAAAGTTAGTGACAAGGAAGTCTGTAGAAGAGGTATTCAAGTAGGTTCTCTGAATGAGCAAAAGTGAAGATATCTGTGTCTCATTTGAGGACTCACCAAAAGGAGACTTCAACAGAAGAAGGGTTTAATAACCAAATGAGCAAATGGGAAATTCTATGGATACCAGTTTTTTTTTAAAGATTTATTTATTTATTTGAAAGGCAGAGTTACAGAGGCAGTTGCAGAGAGAGAGAAGTCTGTCTGCTCTTCCACTCCCCCAAATGGCTACAACGGCTAGGGCTGTGCCAATCTGAAGCCAGGAGCCAGGAGCTTCTTCGAGGTCTCCCACACGGATGCAGGGGCCCAAGCACTTGAGGCATCTTCCACTGTTTTCCCAGGCTAGAGCAGAGAGCTGGACCGGGTCTCCAACAGGCACCCACGGTATGCGGCATTGCAGGCAGCAGCTTTACCCGCTACACCACAGCACCAGCCCCAAACCAGTCAATCTCTTTCTTCCAAAACTCCTGTCATTGCCCATTGGGTTCATGAACCAAGTCCTACCTGGTTATAATCAATTTGAATACCCTATTTTCCAGCAGGAGAGACCCAGCCTTGAGTTCCTAATAGGGTATCTTCTCTAAAGTAATTCCCGAGCTACCTCTTGGAAAACTGAGTGTATTGGACAACTCCCATCAAAAGAAAGGGCATGTTTTGTTCTTACTGAAGTACACACAGTATGGATTTGCCTTCCTTGTAATACTTCTGCTGAAACTACAATCTGCAGACTCATAGAATACCTTCTCCACCATGATTATATTCCACACAGCATAACTTCTGACCAAGTACTTTAATACAGATAGACATGGTGTGGCAATGGCTCATGTTCACTGAATTTATGGTCTTACCATGTTCCTCACCACCCTGAAACACCTATCTGGAGATAATGCTGGAAAGGCCTTATGAATACTGAGTATCAACACCAGATAAGAAATTCCATACAAAAACAGAGCAAGTCTCTAAAAGAGTTGGCCCATGTTTTGAATCAGCAACTAATACATGGTGCTATTTCTCCCAAAGCTAATTTCAAAGATCCAGAAATCAAAGGAAAATTGATAATAGGGGAAATCATCAAGTCAGTGGGTTTTTAGGAAATCTCTGTACCATCCTCTTAATTTTTCTGTGCACTAAAATGGCTCTTAAAAGGTCTTTACAGAAAATGTGTGGGAGTCTATGAGAGATAATGAAGGCAATGCATCTATGATGATAGATGAAAACAAGAAAGTGGTGTAGCAAATATATATTGTTATTGTTAGGCCTTGGCAAGGAAATTTATCATTTCTAATAAAGTGTATGAAACCAGGAGAACAACTGAGGAAATGAAAGTATCAGTCTGAACATTTATTCCATTTAAGAAAATCGTAATACCATAATAAAATTATGCCACATAAAAAGTTAAGAAAAAATGAAGAGACACAGAAAACGGATCAAGAAATGGAAGGATGTTTTTATTATGAAATGTCATCAGAAAGATTGAGGTGGTGAAGAAAAGCAATGTTGGAAGAAACAAAAATGATTACTTGCTCAGAAATGAAGAAAATAAAGCTCCAGTGCACTATTCAGAACCATCCTTCTTGCTAGAGCTACTGAGATAAATACGCCAGACTCCAGCAAGCATCGTGCCTTTAGCTGTAGGGGTGCATGTTGAAAGCAGTCCTTCATAGAATATTAATTTCAAAAATTGTCATCTGTTATCAACATCCTCCTGGTCCTGCTCTCACCGTTACTTTACATGAAATTTGTACCCAAGTACCAGCCTACTTCCCCATATTCATTATTTGTTACTATCTGCATACTAACAAAGTTCTCAATTGCTTGAAAGTAATCAATAAGTAATGAATGCATGAATTCACCAGTGGGATAGGATCAGACTTTGTATTATAACTTTGAGTTCTACTATAGATGAGAGTGGGATGCTATATATCGTCTCTATCCTTCCTCTCTTTCTCTTATGCTTCTTAAGTTCTAAGAGTGGGAAAGCAGATTAAAGTTTACTCTTTCAAGGCCATATTCAAATTTTCTATCACTGAGATAAATATTACACATGACCTTCTAATTGTAATAATATTCTGTTCTATTCAGTTGATTAGATCATTGGATACGTTATCACCTGCGAGCTACTTTGAAATCGCCTTTATCCTTCCATGTATGCTCATATTCTACTGTTTCTAGATCACAGACATCTGAGGAACAGGAGTGACATTCATTTCTCAGATTTTGCAAGGGCTAGAGTCTGAATCAAATGTGAACATACACATGTACATACATATTTATATTGGAGTTTCAAAGGATCACATTATAGAAATACAAGTAAAATAGTGCAATGTGGAAAGTTGAAAATCAGAGAGTGAAATAGTGGCTACTCCTCTTCCAATCTAGCTCTTTGCTAATGGCCTGGGAAAGCAGTGGAAGATAGCCCAGGTGCTTGGGCCCTTGCACACACTTGGGAGACCCAGAAGAAACTCCAAGCTCCTGGCTTCAGATTGGTTCAGCTCTGGCCATTGTGGCCATTTGCGGAGCGAACCAGCAGATGGAAGAACTCTCTGTCTCTCCCCCTCTCTCTCTGTGTAACTCTGCCTCTCAAATAAATAAATCTTTTTAAAAGTGGAGTGAACATATAAAGAGTGTAGAGACAAGAGAAACAATAAATTCCAAAAATTGCAAGTATATACTGAGTCTAGTGAGCAAAACTTATTTGACAGCATTGAGTTATGCCCCAGTCACTATAGGGCTTGTAGGTCAGGTTTTTGGATTTCATTTGAGAGAAACAGTGGAAATTATTATACATAATTCAGTAGCAAGATCATCCACTTTCATCTTTTAATGAAGTCAATACAGTGTTAGTATTGATTTTTGATTTTCACTTTTTTACGACAATTTTTATGTTAAAATACATGATAATAGTGCAGTGTTTCAGAGTTGGGCTAAAGGCCTGAACACATTTAGAACAGTGCCTTTGACGTTTGCAGGTGCATATGCATAACTTGGTCATCTTGTTAATGGAAATCATGGGTCTTTTGTGCATTTCTCAGAGTCCAGCCGAACATACTGAGTCAGAGTATTTTGCTCTTTATGGAGCCACATGAAACAGTCCAACCATTAGCTACAATTACCCCTCCTCAATTCTGAAGATCATTTTTCATATTTCTTAGGCTGAGAAAATAGTAGACATCTCATAATAAAGAGAAAACAATCAAAGGGGTGAATCTGTTAGATTGCCACCTAACATTGCTACTAGCAATTTTATGTAAATCTCAGAATTTTTCAAGATAATTTCTACCAGAATTTTTTAAAAATGATGGCCTAGATTCAAACACGTTAAATGGGTACTATTGAGAGAAATGCTCGGTGGTTTTAGAGTTCAGAATGATTAGAATATGTTTAAAACTCTGTAAGCATTTTACTTTCTCACCTCTATTGTATAGATTTAATGAGAATTTCAGGATAATCTTTCTAAATCCCCAGTATCTTTCTTACTTTTATCTCTAAAGATAAGTCAAAAGGAACATCTAACTATTGCCATTTGCATTGATATGTAAATTTGGTCATACATATTTTATAGAGACATGTAAATGACTCAGTTGAAGCAGATTCACCTGTTTATCCTTGGATGGATGTGTGTACCCCTCTTAAGAGTACAACAATTGCAGACACCCACTTAGCATAAGCAGCTTATTAAAATGCAGTAAGGATGAGAGTACCTTGGTGAGCAATTTTCTTATGGTATTAATAATCCTGATGAAAAAAACAATAGAATGCAGATATGGGCCTTTTCACCAGTGAATCATCTAGATGTTTTCAGCAGTGTGAGTTAATACAAAGGGCACAATGATTTCAGAGAGGTTAATGCCCACTGACAAGGTTCACATTACCAGAGAAGGTAAAAAGAGGAAGTAGAATGAAAGAATGTTCTTTGACTTGGAAACAGGAAAAATAAAATGGAACTTTTACTTGGAGCCTACTTGGTAGCAAATAATAGGATGTACATATTTTTGAACGTAAAATAAATATTTTTATTATAAAATCTTTTCAGATTTTGCTATCTGAATTCTGATCAGAAACAAATGAGAGGAGCTAAACAAACAAAAAAACCTGGTCTCTATGTATAGTCAGATTATACTCTGCACTTACTGATAATTTAATTGTGAACTAAATTAGTGTTTTAAAAATTTGCAGATATAAAACATGATCATAAGAATGATCATGAGTTTTCCCATATTTTTAAAATAATGTTTGTTTAAGAGATGTGATGAGGACTGGCACTGTGGTGCAGCGGGTTAACACACTGGGCTGAAGCGCTGGCATCCCATATGGGCGCCGGTTTGAGACCCGGGTGTACCACTTCTGATCCAGCTCTCTGCTATGGCCTGGAAATGCAGTAGAGGATGGCCCAAGTTCCTGGGCCCTGTACCCGCGTGGGAGACCCTGAGGAAGCTCCTGGCTCCTGACTTCGGATCTGTGCAGCTCCAGCTGTTGTGGCCAATTGGGGAATGAACCATCCGATGGAAGACCTCTCTCTCTCTCTCTCTCTCTCTCTCTCTGCCTCTCCTCTGTGTAACTCTGAATTTCAAGCAGCTCAGTAGGCTAATCCTCCATCTTGCGACGCCAGCACACTGGGTTCTAGTCCCGGTTAGGGCACCCAATTTTGTCCCGGTTGCCCCTCTTCCAGTCCAGCTTTCTGCTATGGCCTGGGAGGCCAGTGGAGGATGGCCCAAGTGCTTGGGCCCTGAACCCCATGGGAGACCAGGAGAAACACCTGGCTCCTGGTTTCTGATCAACACGGTGTCAGCCGCAGCGCGCCGGCCACGGCGGCCATTGGAGGGTGAACCAAAGGCAAAGGAAGACCTTTCTCTTTGTCTCTCTCTCTCTCTCACTGTCCACTCTGCCTATCAAAAAAAATAAATAAATAAAAACAAAAAAACCCAAATAATAATAAAAAATTCTCTCTTTAAAAAAAAAGAGATGTGATGATGTGATATTGACATTTTAAATTAAAAAATACTGATAGCTCTAAACTCAAGTTTTTAAAAATTAATACATTTTTTCATATTTTTAATTCAGAATAGCTCTAAATTTACAAAACAAAACTTATGAATTAGTACAAATAGTACCCCCATACCATATACCATGCATCTCCTAATGTTACTATATTAGTACATTTGTCACGATCTATAAACCACCCTCATTTACACTATTATTAACATCTGATATTAGTAATATGTATTTGTCACAATAAATTTGCAGTTTAATTATAATGTAATGAGTAATATTTATTCTTTTCAGTATACATTTAAAAAGAGACAGAAGAACAAATCTTCAAATAAATTTTCATCAATCCACTTCTGTTTATAGCAAATTTAAGATGTTAAGTGGACTTTTGTTTTGATTATTCTATAGCTATCTGAACATTAGAAATCTAAGAGCAACATTTTTTTCACCTCCTTGTCATCTTCCATGAGTGAAACTGTAAGGATTTCCTTTTTCTTTTTTGTAGCAAAATTAACTCACCCTTTCACTGCATGGATTTTTTGAAGTACGCTATTATTTAAAATTTTTAAAAGATTTATTCATTTTATTTGAAAGGCTGAGTTACAGGGCAGAAAGAGAGAGAAAGAGGTCTTCCATTCGCTAGATCACTCCCTAAATGGCCTCAACAGAGGGAGCGGGATGGGAAGTGGAGCAGCCAGGATTTGAACCAGTCCCCATGTGGGATCCCAGCACTTCAGGTGGCAACTTTACCCTCTATGCCAGAGCGCTGGTCCCTATTAGTAAATTTGTAAGCATTCCTAGTTGCCTGTTCATGAAGAACATAGTTACCTAGATGAAAACAATGCATGCCTATTCTTTAGAATACTCTGAATCTAATAACATCTTTGACACAATTGTTTTTGATTTATATGTTATCTATGATTTTACTTTTTAGAAATACACAGCCTTTAGTATTTGTTGATATAAAGAAGATCTCTTACCCTTGGATGTGGTTCACTGGCCCAATGGAAGCATGACTGAGCATATACTATATTAATAAAGTGGTCAAATCAGCCATGCATATTTTTAAGTTGAAATGAGAATTTAAATAGTGAAGAAAATTATTTTGCTGTGAAACTATTGAATTACTAAATAAAATAGTTCAAACAAGTTATATGTGAAATTCAATTTGATGAATTGCAATAATCTCATTTTCCCTACTAATCAGAATATGCTTCATATATTTTTGTACTAATTTAATTTGAAATATAGAAAATGAGAGAGAAAGACGGATCTCCCATTCACTGGCTCACCCCACAAATGCCTATAACAACTAGGGCTAGATCAAGCTGAAGCTAGGAGCCTTGAAATCAGCCTGGGTCTTGCACCTGAGTATCAGTGATCCAACCATCTGTGGCATCACCTGCTGCTTGCCAGAGTACATTTTTATCAAGAAGCTGAAATTAGAAATGGAAATGAGGCTCAAATCCAGGAATTCTAAAATGGGAAGCAGACATCCCTCTCCCACCCCATCTATTATTTCTTATTTCTATGTTCAGAAAATTCTATGTCAATATTTGCCTTTTAAGTGTATGTGAGCACTTTTTTTTTACTATGCCACATAATTACTCATTATTCTGTATGATGAGTAGGCTCCTCCAATTTTTAAGTATGCTATATACCTCTTTTCGATTTTTCTGCAATTAATGAGTCAACACAGGCATTATCTATGTCAACTGAAGTATTGAGAAAAATTTTGTAAAAAAAAAAATGATGTAGGAAACTTAGAATCATATTCTGCCTATGTGCAGAATTTTGCAACCTGTGTGCTATAAAAAGATTGTGCTTTCAATGTTGATTCAATGATCTAGAGAGGAAGAAATCTGTGATCCAGACTTGGAAGAAGGATACCTTGAAAAAGTAAGAAGGATGGAGTGGATGTAGAATGGGACATGAATATAAATTTGCTGGACCTAGTTGGCATAAAGGAAATATAGATTGGCAAACATGATAGGTAATTCTCAAAAAATTATATATACTTACTCACTACTATGAGGTAAGGTGATCAAATGAGACTAAAGCATTTTTACCCCAGCTTTCATAAAAAGATGATACTCAGAAGTAAAGGCAGTGATGTGGATGGGTGGAAAATATATAAAATGTCAAGAAATTACAAATTATCTAGTGTAAGTTAAGAGCTATAATATATATATGGCAAGTCTGAGGGAGGAGTAAGTGGTGATTACCTGAAGGCAGATGACAAGGTTCTTAACATGTTATGCCTGGATTAGAAATTTAATTGTAGGTAGTGAAGAACTTTTAAACTTTCTGGTCAGTAGATCAACATCCTGAGTACAATGCTTATAATGCCTTATTTGTAGGTTGAATGAAAGGCTAGAAATGAAAGGCAAATGCAGTGGTTAGGAAGCTTTTGTAATAGTACATTTTTTAGTCCTTCGAAGACCAAATGAAAATAGTATAAGTAGAAAAAAAAGAAAAAAATCACAGAAATTGAGGAAAGCTTATTAAGATTGTTTAAAGATAAAGCCTCTGTATTCTATTTTTACTCCAAAGAATAATTTTATTTAAGGAATACAAACGTCATACATTTCAGAAACACAACTTTAGAAATATAGTGATTCTTCCCACCATACCTGCCCTCTCACCCACTTCCTTCTCCTCCTCCTTCTTCTCCATATCCCATAACCAGTCCCATTCTCCACTAAGATCCATTTTTGGTTAACTTTATACACAGAAGACCAGTCCTTTACTAAGTAAAGAGTTCAACAATTTGCACATTAAAAAACAAACAAAAAAATCCGTTCCTCAACAGTCAACACAGGGATGTTCAAAATCATCACACTTTGAAGTTAATTTCACTTTTTTTTTACAAAAACTTTAAAGAAGCACCCAAGAATGGTATGTCTTTTGTGACCACTTAGACATAATTATAAGACAATTCTTTGAGGATAGAGGTCTTGTGAAGGGAGTTAGTGCACAGTGACTCTTGTAGTTAATTTAACAATTATCGCTCTTATGTTAACGTCAGTGATCACCTGAGGTTCTTGACATGAGCTGCCTAGGCTATGGAAGACTTTCAAATCCACATCGTATTTAGAAAAGGCCATAAGCAAAGTAGAAGTTCTCTCTTCCCTTCAGAGTAAAGTACCTCCTTCTTTGATGACCACTTCTTTCCATTGGGGTCTCAGGCACAAGGTCCTTCATGTAGGACACTTTTGCAACAGTTTCTTGGCTTTCCATGCCTGAGATGCTCTTGTGTGCTGTTCAGACAGACAAGAATGCCTTAAGGGCTGGTTCTGAGGTCAAAATGCTATTTAAAGTAATTGTCATTCTATGAGTCTGCTGCGTGGACTTCTTTCCCATGTTGGAGTATTCACTCCTTTTTAACTCTATCTATTATTATTACCAGAAATTTAATCATATCCATATCATAACTTTAACACTTAAGATAGAATTTTTACCACCCAGCATAAGGGGATTTGGTGTTGCATGGCAAGGTTTTAAATTGTACCCTTAGAAGTGAGTCTGTAGGAATGTATGTAGAACAATGCAACAATGCAACTTTACAGTAACAAATTTCATACACTTCAGAATTATAAGTTTAGGAACATGCTGATTCTTCCCACCATGCCTGCCTTCCCACCCATACTCCCACCCTCTTCCATCTCCCTCTCTTATTCACACCCTTATTTTTTATTAGGATCTATTTTCAATTGACTTTATACACATAAGTTTAACTATATGTTAAGTAAAGATTTTAAGAAATAGTATATAAAAAAACTGTTCCTCAACAGTCAAGACAAGGGTTATTCAAATTCTCAATTTCATCTCTGCAGATTGCCTTTTAGGTGCTCTATTAGCTATCACAGGTCAGGGAGAACATATGGTATTTGCCCCTTAGAGACTGGTTTATTTCGCTAAGTATGATGTTTTCCAGATTCATACATTTTGCTGTAAATGACTGATTTCATATTTTTTACCACTGTTTAGTATTCTATAAAGTACATATCCCATAATTTCTTTATCTAGTCTTCAGGTGATGGGCATCTGGGTTGATTCTATGTCTTAGCTATTGTGAATTCAGCTGCAAAAACATGGGGGGTGTAATAACTCTTTCACATGCTGATTCCTTTCCCTTTGTTAAATTCCTAGGGATGGGATGGCTGGGTCATATGGTAGGTCTACACTCAGATTTCTGAGGTATCTCCAACTGTCTTCCATGGTTACTTTACCAGTTACATTCCCACCAACAGTGGAGTAAGTACCTCTTTCCATTCATCCTCGCAAGCATTTTGTTTTTATAGTTGAGTTTTTGTATGAAAGCCATTCTAACTTGTGTGAAGTGAAACCTCATTGTAATTTTGTTTTGCATTTCTCTGATTGCTAGGGATCCTAAGCATTTTGTCATGTGTCTGTTGGCCACCAAGATTTCTTCTTTTAAACAATATCTGTTTAAGTCCTTTGCCCATTTCTTCACTGGGTTTTGTTGTTGTTGTTGTTGTTGTTGTTGTTGTTGACTTTCTTGTTCTCTTTATGTATTCTGGTTATTAATCCTTTTTAGTTCAATAGCTTACAAATAACTTCTCCCATCCTGTTTGTTCCCTTTCCACTTTCCTGAGTGTTTCTTTTGCAGTACAGAAGCTGCTCAATTTGATGTAAAACCATTTATTAATTTTGGATTTGATTGCTTGTGTCTCTGGGGCCTTTACTTTTTTTTAACTTTTATTTAGTAAATATAAAATTCCAAAGTACAGTTTATGGGTTACAATGGCTCCCCCTCCCATAACTTCCCTCCCACTTGCAACCCTCCAAACTCCCGCTCCCTCTCCCATTCCATTCACATCAAGATTCATTTTCAATTATCTTTATATACAGAAGATAGATTTAGTATATATTAAGTAAAGATTTCATCAGTTTGCACCCACACAGAACATAAAGTTTAAAATACTGTTTCAGTACTAGTTATAACATTAATTCACATTGGACAACACATTAAGGACAGAGATCCCATATGAAGAGTAAGTACACAGTGACTCCTGATGTTGATTTAACAATTTGACACTCTTGTTTATGGCATCAGTAATCTCCCCAGGCTCTAGTCATGAGTTGCCAAGGCTATGGAAGCCTTTTGAGTTCTCCGACTTCAGTCTTATTCAGACAAGGTCATAGTCAAAGTGGAAGTTCTCTCCTCCCTTCAGAGAAAGGTACTTCCTTCTTTGATGGCCCCATTCTAGTAGAGTTCTTTGGATCCCCTAAATAAAGAATCATATTATATGCAAAGAGAGATAGTTTGAGTTCTTCCTTCTCAATTTGTATCTCTGGGACCTTTTCCAAGAAATTTTTGCCTATGCCAATATCTTACAGTGTTTGTGCAATATTCTCTAATAATTTGATGGTATGGGGTCATACATTTAGGTCTTTAATCCATTTTGAGTGATTTTTGTGTAAAGTGTAAGGTAGGGGTCTTGGCTTAATGCTTTTGCATGTGGAAATCCAGTTTTCCAAGCACCATTTTTTTTTGAAGACTTCCCTTGCTCTAAGGATTGATTTTATCTCTCTTGTCAAATATAAGTTGGTTTGTAGAGGGTTGGATTGATTTCTGGCATCTCTATTCTGTTCCATTATTCTATCCATCTGTTTTTGTATTAGTACCAGGCAATTTTGATTATAACTGCCCTATAGATTTTCTTGAAATTTGGTATTATGACCCCTCCAAGTTTGTTTTTGTTATATAAAATTGCTTTAGATATTCAGGGTCTCCTGTGTTTCAATATGAATATTTGAGGATGCCCTTCGTATTTTGATTGGTATTGTGTTGAATCTGTAAATTGCTTTTGGAAGTATGGACGTTTTCCTGCTATTGATTCTTCCAATCAATGAACATGGAAGTTTTTTTCCATTTATTTGTATCTTCTTCTATTTCTTTCTTTAATATTTTGTAATTCTCCTCATAGAGATCTGTGACATCCTTGGATAAATTTATTTGAAGGTATTTGATTTTTTTTGTAGCATTTGTAAATGGGATTGATCTTGGAACTTCTTTCTCAGCTGCGGCATCATCTGTGTATACAAAGGTTGTTGATTTTTTTGTATTGATTTTATATCCTGCTACTTTACCAAACTCTTCTGTGAGTTCCAATAGTCTCTTAGTGGAGTCTTTTGGATTCCCTATATATAGATTCATGTCATCTACAAATAGGGAGAGTTTGACTTCCTTCTTCCCAATTTGTATCCCTTTGATTTCTTTTTCTTGCCTAATGGCTCTGGTTAAAACTTCCAGGACTAGATTTAATAGCAATGGTGAGAGTGGGCATCCTGTCTGCCTGCCAGAAACCAGCCTGTGGGGTCTCTCTCAACCTCCTGCATGGGAAGGGCAGGCAGCCTCACAGGATCACCCTTAGGATTCGATTGGCTAGAATTTTGTTGAAGATTTTTGTTCCTATGTACTTCAAGAAAACTGGTCTGTAGTTCTTTCTCAGTTATGCTTTTTCAGGTTTAGGAATTAAGGTGATGCTGACTTCATAGAAAGAATTTGGAGGTATTCCCTGCCTTTCAATTGTTTTGAATATCTTGAGAAGATTTGGAGTTAGTTCTTTATATGTCTGGTATAATTCAGCAATGAAGCCATGTCCTGTTTTTTCTTTTAGGGAAGGGTCTTTTTTTTAAGGATTTATTTATTTATTTGAAAGTCAGAGTTGCACAGAGAGAGAAGGAGAGGCAAAGAGAGAGAGAGAGAGAGAGAGAGACAGAGAGAGAGAGACAGAGAGAGAGAGATCTTCCATCGGCTGGTTCACACATCAAATGGCCACAATGGCTGGAGCTGGGATGATCAGAAGCCAGGAGCCAGGAGCTTCTACCAGGTCTCCCATGCGGATACAGGGGTTCAAGGACTTGGGCCATCTTCTGCCTTCCCAGGCGATAGCAGAGAACTGTATTGAAAGTGGATCAGCTGGGACTTGAACTGGCACCTGTATGGAATGCCAGCACTGCAGGCAGCAACTTTACCAGCTACGCCACATTGCTGGGTCCTGGGAGGGACTTTATTACTGATTCAATTTCTGTCATGGTTATGTGTCTGTTTAGGTTTTATGTCTTTGAGGCTCAATTTAGTTAGGTTGTATGTGTCCAGGAATCTATCCATTTCTCCTAGGTTTCCCAGGAGAGCATACAGAGAGCATACAAGGAGCATACAGCTCTTTGTAGTACCTTCTGGTGATTCTTTTTATTTCTGTGGTGTCTGTCATTATATTTCCTCTTTCGTCTCAATTTTTAATTTGGGTATTCTCTCTCCTTTTTTTGGCTAGTTGGGCCAATGGTGTGTCAATTTTATTTATTTTTTCAAAAACCAGCTCCTCATTTTCCTGATCTTTTTTATTGTTTTTTGGTTTCAATTTGTTTCTTTCTTCACCAATTTTAATTATTTCTTTTCTCCTACTAGTTTTGGATTGGCTTGCTGTTGTTTTTCTAGATCTTTGAGATGCATTAACAGCTCTGTGATGTAGGCATCAATTGCTATAAACTTTTCTCTTAACACTGCTTTTGCTGCATACCATCAGTTTTGTTATGTTACATTATCATCTTCATTCATTTCCAGAAATTTTGTGATTTCTCTTTTGATTTCTTCAATGACCTACTGTTCATTCAGGATCATGTTGTTCAGTCTCTACGTGTTTTCATATGTTCTAGAGATTCCTAAGTTGCTGATTTCCAGCTTAATTCCATTGTGGTCTGAGAAGATGCACGGTATGATTTCAATTTTTTTGAATTTGCTGAGACTTGCTTTTTTACCTAGCATGTGGCCAATTCTAGAGAAAGTTCCTTGCACTGGTAAGAAGAATGTATACCCTGCAACTGTAGGATGGAAAGTTCTGTAAACTGTCAGGTCCATTTGGTCTATAGTGCCAATTAACTCACTTGTTTACTTGCAGATTTTCTGTTTTACTGATCTGTCCATTGCTCAAAGCAGGGTATTGAAGTCCCCTATTACTATTGTATTGGAGTCTATGTCTCCCTTTAGCTCTCTTAACATTTGTTTTAAATAGCCAGGTGCCATGTAATTGGGTACATATACATTTATAATAGCTCTATCTTCCTGTTGAATTGATCCCTTAATCATTACATAGTGCTCTTATTAGTCTCTTTCAACAGTTTTTGTGTTAAAGTCTATTTTGTCTGAAATTAGGATGGCTGTACCAGCTCTTTATTGGTTTCTGTTAGCATAAAATATCTTTTCCCATCCTTTCATTTTCAGGCTGTGTGCATCTTTGTTGGTGAGCTGTGTTTCTTGTAGGCAGTAAATAGATGGGTTTTGTTTTTTTTAATCCATTTATCCAGTCTTTGTCTTTTAATTAGAGAAATGAAGCCATTTACATTCAAGGTGACTATTGATAAGTAATGACTTTGCCCTGACATATTCCTATTTTTAACTTTGGATTTCCTTTGTACTTATTTTTTTGACATGCAGAGTTAGAGAGTGAGAGAAAGAGACAGAGAGAAAAGTATTCCTTTTTCTGTTGGTTCACCCCCAAAGTGGCCACTACTGTGGGTGTGCTGTGCTGATCCGAAGCCAGGAGCCAGGTGCTTCCTCCTGGTCTCCCATGTGAGTGCAGGGCCCAAGGACTTGGGCCATCCTCCACTGCACTCCCAGGCCACAGCAGAGAGCTGGACTGGAAGAGGAGCAACCGGGACAGAATCTGATGCCCTGACTGGGACTATAAACTGGGGTGCCAGCACCCGCAGGCAGAGGATTAGCCTAGTGAGCCATGGCGCCAGCCTTTCCTTTGTACTTTTACTGAGAAATTTTATGCCTTTACCTTCTTGCATTGTGATGATCATGTTTTTGTGTTTTTGTGTGCAGCACATCTTTCAGCATCTTTTGAAAGGCTGGATGGGTGGTGACAAATTCAATTTCTGCTTGTTATGGAATGTTTTATTTCACCTTCATTCATAAATGAGAGCTTTACAGGGTACAGTATTCTGGGTTGACAGTTCTGTTTTTTCTCTTAAAACTTGGAATATATCTCAACATTCTCTCTTAACCTGTAGAGTTTATTATAAGTCTGCTGTGAGTCTAACTGGAGATCCTCTGAAAGTAATCTGGTACTTCTCTTGTGCACATTTTAGAATCTTTATGTTTTACTGTTCTGTTTTACTGTGGAGAGTTTGATTAAAATGAGTCATGTTGAAAATCTTTTCTTGTCATGTCTATTAGGAGTTCTATGTGTTTCCTGTATTTGGATGTCCCTTTCTCTAAATTAGGGATATTTTCTGTTATTATTTCATGAAACAAAAAGACCTTCTAATCCTTTCTCAATTCCCACGCCTTCAGGAACTCATAGAACCCATATATTGGGTTAAATAGCATCTTGTAGATTACCAATAGTGTTTTTTGGTTTTCTAATTTCTTCTTGATTTTTGTCTAACTGTATATATAATTTCCTGCAATTTGTATTCTAAGTTGGATATTCCTTCTTCTGCTTCAATGATTTTGTTGGCTTTCCACTGCATTTTTTACTTGTTTATTGAATTCTTCATTTCCAAGATTTCATTTTACTTTCTCTTTAAGATCTCAATTTCGTAGGAGAAATTTTATTTCATATGATGTATGGATTTCATTAGTTCATGCATTTGCTTCTGATTACCTCTAAATAATCATATGATCAATTTATTGAATTCCATTTCTGGCATTTCTTCAATCTCTTTATCTTGACAATCTAGTAGTGAAGTATTATATCCTTTTTGGGAGTGTCATGTTATGTTCCTTATTCTTGTTTCTTGAATTGGTCCATTTATGATTTAGCATTTGTAGAGATACTCATTGGTGTCTTTGTTTTTCTGCTGTGATGGCTTTAATCTTTTTACTATTCCTATGTGGATTACTGGAGTGTCTGCTTTCAGGGTATACATAGAGGCATGTGGTGGGTGTAGCCAAAGAGCAATGTTCAGTGCTCCAGGGTGAAGGGAATGTTGAGGTGATACTTAGGTTTGCCATGGTTAATCTCTCTCTCTCTCTCTCTCTTAATATTTTATCAGAGGGGAGGTTTGTTCTGTTCTGTTGGTACAAACTCAGCTCACTTCATCTCCTCAAAGGATACCAGTGCCTGAGTGCTAGCTCCAGTGAGTATAATATTTGTCCATGCTGCCACATGGACCATGCAAAGGATCTCTGCAGTCCATGTTGTGAGCAGATTCCCCAGCAATGTCCCTCACCAGGGAACCAGGGAACCCTGAGCCTTCTCACACAGCCTCAGTGTTTTCACAATCCCACAGCCTCAGTGTTTACACAGTCCTGGCACAGAAGCCTCCCACAGTCATGAGCACTCATCCCCCTGTTAGTTCTCCTCACCAGACTGAGGAGTCTCTGCTTAGCTGGCTGCTGTACCTGGACATGAGCTGGCATAGCTGTTACATAAATCCAAAATGGTTCCTACACTCTATCTGCTTGTTACAGGGAACCATTGCAGGGTGATTGGGGAGAGAGAAATGTGACCCCCACACACTTTCTGCTCTAGTTTGGCGGGTACACTATCCCCCACAGGGCTCCAAGCTGGATTCCCTCCATCCTTTTCCTACAGCTTTTTTGCTATTGGCTTAGGCTGCTGCAGTCTGGTCTCACCTAACTCTCCAAGGCTGGTGCAGAGGCTCTTGGCTACTGGGGTCCTGATTGTGTGTGACCACACCCTCCAGGTAGGTCCACTGTGTCCCACTAATTTACATGGAGTTTACTTTGCTGTTTTCTCCCTAGTTCTTCCCTGAGACTATACTCTCTCCACTTTTTTAAAAACCATCTTCCTGACTAGAGCAGTAAATCCCCTCTCTAATCCACCATCTTAATCTAATCATATACTCATTTATTCAAAGAAATATATACCATAAAGTTGCCACCCATCTTTTTGTAAATGAGGGAAGTGTCTACTATTTCATAAAATATCTATAGCTAGGATATAATTTCCGTTATGCTAATTAATCAGTTTATGTCAACGTACTTTCAATATACTCCATACCTCTCTTCTTAAGGAATGAAAGTAGGGGGCGGAGCCAAGATGGCGGAATAGTGAGGACGCGCACTAGCAGTCCGCAAAAAGATAGTTTAATAAAAACAGAGTTACTGTAGCCTCAGGAAAAATCTCACTGAAAAAAATGCAGTGGAAATTCTTCTGGACCCAGTGAATGAGACGCAGAGGACCTAGGGGAAAGTAAGTTTGCGAACGGCAAATCGTGCCTTAGTGGCACGGGAGCTGCCGGGAGGGACGGGAACCGGACGGAACACATTCGCCATTGGAATCGAGCGCTTAAACGGGAGCCGATACAGGGATCCCGAGACACTGGCGGGGGGAAGCAGACGCCAGGGGGGAAACAGCACAATTGAGGCGAGCCCACACGGACACTAGCCTCTTTCGTTGCCCACCCTGCTCACTCGAGCTAGACTGAACACAGTGGGACGGCGCGCGCCCGCCGGCTGAACCGGAAGCCGGGCGGAACACAGTCGCCATTGGAACTGAGCGCTTCAACGGGGGCCGATACAGGGATCCCGAGACACTGGTGGGGGGAAGCAGACCCCCCACAGGGGAAACAGCACAATTGAGGCGAGCCTGCACGGACACTAGCCTCTCTCGTCACCCACCCTGCTAATTCGAGCTAGATTAAACGCAGTGGGACAAGGCGCGCCCGCCCGCCCGCCCGCCCGCCCATCACTGAGGCAGACGGAACCAAAAACCCGAGGCTGTAGAAACCTGAAGGGGATCCAAAAACTGGGAACACACCGCGCACACAAACTCCGTTACCTTGACAACCCAGAGAAAGAGTGTGGGGAAAAAAAAAATGCCAAATAAAAACAGATTCCGAGGGAGCAAGATCAAGGAAGACGCTATGATGACCCCAAACGGAAAAGACACCCCAAGTCAGGATTATGAAGATAATGAGATAGAAGAAATGCAAGAAGCAGATCTCAAAGAATTGATAAGAACGTTAAGAAGTTCTCAAAAACAAATTCTTGAACTACAGAAATCCTTAATGGATAAGATAGAAAATCTCTCTCACGAGAATGAAGTACTACGGAGAAATCAAAACGAAATGAAACAACTAGTAGAACAAGAAGCTACGATAGTGACAAAAAATCTTAATGAATTGAAGAATTCAATAGATCAAGTGACAAGCAATCTTGAGGGCCTTAAAACCAGAATGGGTGAAGTAGAAGAGAGAATATCGGACCGAGAAGACAGAGAACAGGAGAGGAAACAGTCAAAGCAAAGACAAGAAGAGGAAATTAGAAAACTAAAAGATATCGTCGGGAATTTACAGGATACTATTAAAAAACCCAACATTCGGGTTCTAGGTGTTCCTGAAGGTATGGAGAGGGAGAAAGGATTAGAAGGCCTTTTTAGGGAGATACTAGCAGAAAACTTTCCAGGCTTGGAGAAAGACAGAGAAATCCTAATCCAGGAAGCTCATAGAACCCCCAATAAACATGACCAAAAGAGATCCTCTGCACGACATATTGTAATTAAACTCACCACAGTGAAGCAAAAAGAAAAGATCCTAAAATGTGCAAGAGAGAAACGTCAGATTACTCTCAGAGGATCTCCAATTAGACTTACAGCTGACTTCTCAACAGAAACCCTACAAGCTAGAAGGGAATGGCGAGACATAGCCCAGGTACTTAGAGAGAAAAACTGCCAGCCCAGAATATTATACCCTGCAAAGCTCTCATTTGTGAATGAAGGTGAAATAAAGACCTTTCATAACAAACAAAAATTGAAAGACTTTGTTGCCACTCGTCCAGCCCTGCAAAAGATACTTAAAAACGTGTTACACACAGAAACACAGAAACACGACCATCAACATGAAAGAAGGTAAACGAAGGGAACCTCACGGCAAAAGATCACAGGGAATTCAAAGCATACATTAGAAAATATCTGGCAAATGGCAGGGCCAACTTACCACTTATCAATAGTCACATTGAACGTTAAAGGTCTAAACTGTCCTGTTAAAAGACAGAGATTGGCTGATTGGGTTAAGGAACAAAAACCATCTATTTGCTGCCTACAAGAAATACATCTTTCCAACGAAGATCCATACAGACTGAAAATAAAAGGATGGAACAAGATATACCACGCCAACAGAAATGAAAAAAGAGCGGGTGTAACCATCTTAATATCGGACTACATAAACTTTAACACAAAAACTGTTAAGAGAGACAAAGAGGGGCACTATATAATGATTAAGGATCAATACTACAGGAAGATATAACAATTCTCAACGTATACGCACCTAATTACAGGCCACAGGTTTATTTAAAAAATTTGTTAAGAAACTTAAAGGGAGA
Organism: Sylvilagus floridanus; assembly: GCA_949820135.1. Taxonomy (NCBI): domain Eukaryota; kingdom Metazoa; phylum Chordata; class Mammalia; order Lagomorpha; family Leporidae; genus Sylvilagus; species Sylvilagus floridanus. The sequence continues at coordinate 105,802,886 of OX463238.1, read as the reverse complement.
CTTAGACCCCAACACAATAGTACTGGGGGACTTCAATACTTCACTCACAGATATTGACAGATCGACAGGACAGAAGATCAACAAGGAGACAGTAGATTTAAACAACACTATAGCCCAAATGGATCTAACAGATATCTACAGAACTTTTCATCCTACACGTAAAGCATTCACATTCTTCTCAGCAGCACATGGAACCTACTCTAGGATTGATCACATATTAGGCCATAAAGCAAGTCTCAGCAAATTCAAAAGAATTAGAATCATACCATGCAACTTCTCAGACCATGAGGGAGTGAAGTTGGAAATTAGCAACTCAGGAATCCCTAGAGCATATGCAAACACATGGAGATTGAACAACATGCTCCTGAATGAACAATGGGTCACTGAAGAAATCAAAAGAGAAATCAAAAATTTTCTGGAAGTAAATGAGGATAACAGCACAACATACCAAAACTTATGGGATACAGCAAAAGCAGTGTTAAGAGGAAAGTTTATATCAATAGGTGCCTACATCAAGAAACTGGAAAGGCACCAAATAGATGAGCTTTCAATGCATCTCAAGGATCTAGAAAATCTGCAGCAAACTAGACCCAGATCTAGTAGAAAAAGAGAAATAATCAAAATCAGAGAAGAAATCAACAGGATTGAATCCAAAAAAAATTACAAAAAATCAGCCAAACGAGGAGCTGGTTTTTTGAAAAAATAAACAAGATTGACACCCCATTGGCCCAACTAACTAAAAAAAGAAGAGAAAAGACCCAAATCAGTAAAATCAGAGATGAAAAAGGAAATATAACAACAGACACCACAGAAATCAAAAGAATCATCAGAAATTACTACAAGGACTTTTATGCCAGCAAACAGGGAAACCTATCAGAAATGGATAGATTCCTGGACACATGCAACCTACCTAAATTGAACCAGGAAGACATAGAAAACCTAAACAGACCCATAAGTGAGTCAGAAATTGAATCAGTAATAAAGGCCCTCCCAACAAAGAAAAGCCCAGGACCAGATGGATTCACTGCTGAATTCTACCAGACATTTAAAGAAGAACTAACCCCAATTCTTCTCAAACTTTTCAGAACAATCGAAAAAGAGGGAATTCTCCCAAATTCCTTCTATGAAGCCAGCATCACCTTAATTCCTAAGCCAGAAAAAGATGCAGCATTGAAAGAGAATTACAGACCAATATCCCTGATGAACATAGATGCAAAAATCCTCAACAAAATTCTGGCCAATAGACTGCAACAACACATCAGAAAGATCATCCACCCAGACCAAGTGGGATTCATCCCTGGTATGCAGGGATGGTTCAATATTCGCAAAACAATCAACGTGATACACCACATTAACAGACTGCAGAAGAAAAACCATATGATTATCTCGCTAGACGCAGAGAAAGCATTCGATAAAATTCAACACCCTTTCATGATGAAAACCCTAAGCAAACTGGGTATAGAAGGCACATTCCTCAATACAATCAAAGCAATTTATGAAAAACCCACGGCCAATATCCTATTGAATGGGGAAAAGTTGGAAGCATTTCCACTGAGATCTGGTACCAGACAGGGATGCCCACTCTCACCACTGCTATTCAATATAGTGCTGGAAGTCTTAGCCAGAGCTATTAGGCAAGAAAAAGAAATTAAAGGGATGCAAGTTGCGAAGGAAGAACTCAAACTATCCCTCTTTGCAGACGACATGATTCTTTATTTAGGGGACCCAAAGAACTCTACTAAGAGACTATTGGAACTCATAGAAGAGTTTGGCAAAGTAGCAGGATATAAAATCAATGCACAAAAATCAACAGCCTTTGTATACACAGACAATGCCACGGCTGAGGAAGAACTGCTAAGATCCATCCCATTCACAATAGCTACAAAAACAATCAAATACCTTGGAATAAATTTAACTAAGGACATTAAAGATCTCTACAATGAAAATTACAAAACCTTAAAGAAAGAAATAGAAGAGGATACCAAAAAATGGAGAAATCTCCCATGCTCATGGATTGGAAGAATCAATATCATCAAAATGTCCATTCTCCCAAAAGCAATTTACAGATTCAATGCAATACCAATCAAGATACCGAGGACATTCTTCTCAGATCTGGAAAAAATGATGCTGAAATTCATATGGAGACACAGGAGACCTCGAATAGCTAAAGCAATCTTGTACAACAAAAACAAAGCCGGAGGCATCACAATACCAGATTTCAGGACATACTACAGGGCAGTTGTTATCAAAACAGCATGGTACTGGTACAGAAACAGATGGATAGACCAATGGAACAGAATAGATACTCCAGAAATCAATCCAAACACCTACAGCCAACTTATATTTGATCAACGATCCAAAACCAGTCCCTGGAGTAAGGTCAGTCTGTTTAATAAATGGTGCTGGGAAAACTGGATTTCCACGTGCAGAAGCATGAAGCAAGACCCCCACCTTTCACCTTACCCAAAAATTCATTCAACATGGATTAAAAATTTAAACCTACGACCCGACACCATCAGATTACTAGAGAGCATAGGAGAAACCCTGCAAGACATAGGTACTGGCAAAGACTTCTTGGAAAAGACCCCAGAAGCACAGGCACTGAAAACCAAAATTAACTACTGGGATTGCATCAAATTGAAAAGTTTCTGTACTGCAAAAGAAACAGTCAGGAAAGTGAATAGGAAACCGACAGAATGGGAAAATATATTTGCAAACTATGCAACAGATAAAGGGTTGATAACCAGAATCTACAAAGAAATTAAGAAACTCCACAACATCAAAACAAACAATCCACTTAAGAGATGGGCCAAGGACCTCAATAGACATTTTTCCAAAGAGGAAATCCAAATGGCCAACAGACACATGAAAAAATGTTCAAGATCCCTAGCAATCAGGGAAATGCAAATCAAAACCACAATGAGGTTTCACCTCACCCCGGTGAGAATGGCTCACATTCAGAAATCCACCAACAATAGAAGCTGGAGAGGTTGTGGGGAAAAAGGGACACTAATCCACTGTTGGTGGGAATGCAAACTGGTGAAGCCACTATGGAAGTCAGTCTGGAGATTCCTCAGAAACATGAATATAACCCTACCATTCAACCCAGCCATCCCACTCCTTGGAATTTACCCAAAGGAAATTAAATGGGCAAACAAAAAATCCGTCGGCACAGTAATGTTTATTGCGGCTCAATTCACAATAGCTAAGACTTGGAACCAACCCAAATGCCCATCAACAGTAGACTGGATTAGGAAATTATGGGACATGTACTCTACAGAATACTATACAGCAGTCAAAAACAATGAAATCCGGTCACTTGCAACAAAATGGAGGAATCTGGAAAACATCATGCTGAGTGAATTAAGTCAGTCCCAAAGAGACAAATATCATTTGTTTCCCTTGATTGGCGATGACTAACTGAGCACCAAAGGGGAAACCTGTAGAAGTGAAATGGACACTATGAGAAACAGTGACTCGATCAGCTCTTGTGCTGACTGTTGTTTGTACAATGTAATACTTTATCCATGGTAATATTTTTTTTTTCTTTATCCTAGTACTAGTGGTTGAACTCTGTAATTAACACACAATTATTCTTAGGTGTTTAAATTTTAACTGAAAAGTGATCTCTGTGAAATATAAGAGTGGGGATAAGAGAGGGAGGAGATGTAAAACTTGGGACATGCTCAATCAGAACGGCCCCAAATGATGGAGTTAGAATTGTGCCAGGGGTTTCCAATACAATCCCATCAAGGTGGCATGTACCAAGGCCATCTCATTAGTCCAAGTGATCAATTTCAGCTCACAATTGATCACACTGATAGGTCTAAGAGTCAAAGGGATCACACAAACAAGACTAGTGTCTGCTAATACTAACTGATAGAATGAAAAAGGGAGAGAATGATCCAACATGGGAAGCAGGATACACAGCAGACTCATAGAATGGCAGATGTCCTAAATAGCACTCTGGCCTCAGAATCAGCCCTTAAGGCATTCGGATCTGGCTCAAGAGCCCATGAGAATAGTTTAGGCATGGAAAGCCAAGACACTCTGGAAAAAACAGAAGACCTAAATGAAAGATCTCTGCGAGTGAGATCCCAGTGGAAAGAACGGGGCCATCAAAGAAGGAGGTACCTTTCTCTGAAGGGAGGAGAGAACTTCCACTTTGACTATGGCCCTGTGGGAATAAGATCGAAGTCGGCGAACCCTAAAGGCTTCCATAGCCTCGGCAACTCATGACCAGAGCCTAGGGAGATTACTGACGCCATAAACAAGAGTGTCAAATTGTTAAATCAACATCAGGAGTCACTGTGTACTTACGTCTCATGAGGGATCTGTCCTTAATGTGTTATCCAATGTGAAGTGATGCTATTACTAGTACTGAAACAGTATTTTTACACTTTGTGTTTCTGAGTGGGTGCAAACTGATGAAATCCTTACATAGTATATATTGAATCGATCTTCTTTATATAAAGATAATTGCAAATGATTAAAAAATCTTGGTGTTAAACTGGAAATTGCATAGACAATTAATCAATTTTTTAAAAAAAAAAATCATGTAGGATCTCTGTCCTTAATGTGCTGTACATTGTGAATTAATACTATAACTAGTACTCCAACAGTATTATCATTTTGTGTCTCTATGCGAGGGCAAACCGTTGAAATCTTTACGTAATATGTACTAAATTGATCTTCTGTGTATAAAGAGAATTGAAAATGAATCTTGATGTGAACAGAAGGGGAGAGGGAGCGGGAAAGGGGAGGGTGGGGGGAGGGAGGGAAGTTGTGGGGGGGGGAGCCATTGTGGTCCATGAGCTGTTCTTTGGAAATTTATATTCTTTAAATAAAAGCTTTATATAAAAAAAAAAGGAATGAAAGTACTTCTAGGAAAAAAATGATATTGCACTTTGTGTGAATATTATATTTAATATATAATAAATTAATCATACAGCACAGGTAAAATTCATTGCTCTTAATGTGGTATGGGCAAATCATAGAATAATGTATTTTTCTAGCTTGTTAGGACCATAGAAATCATCATCTGCATTTTATAGCCAAGAAAAGTGATAGAAAATTTATTAAAAAACAATGGTATATGCATCTTTACTTAGAGTAATAAAAATGTTGTTATTGTTTTAGCAGTCTCCTTTATTTCTTAACTTGGAGTGTTCATAGATTCTGAGTTAATAGAAAAAAAAAATTCAACCAAGTGAGGATTTATGGTTTGCTCTCAAGGACTGCTTTGCTGGATTGGTGCACAACAAAAATTGCTCTCTGTGAATGCATAGCCAATTTGCTGAGTTGCTTTTTCAAGGCTCTTGTGATATGCCAGCTTACTTGTCCCAATTCAAGTGTTCTAAGACCAATGCTTTGGAGAGGCCTTGAATTGTCTTCATTTCCCTGTCCCTGAAATCACTTTTTATTGGTGTGTGACAGCCCAGGAAGATTCTTCAGTTGTGAGGATAAAAGAGATGTATATGATACTGACAACCTTAGTCAACATAGAGACATCTGAAAGCCTTTTACAATGTGAACCACCATTGTGTAATTAAGTAAATGCAATTCAAGTTTCCTTGAAAATTTTGCTTATAGCTTAAAAGTTCACATTATTTTTCTTTTTGTAAGAATTTGTGTCTAGGGTATCTTTTTATCTTTCCATATACATCAGAGGGAAAATATTGACCATAAATAAAAATAAGAATGTAGTTGTATAATTTTGTAAGAATTTAAAGTAAAACATGTAGGGAAGATATCTATAATCAACAGAAACAGAAGTTGATAGATTTATTTTATTTTTAATCTACAAGAATAATTCCAAAAGCAAAGTTAAAGAGTTGGTGATAGCGAGTTCTCTGACTGCTGCTAGAAGATTTAAATGAAGGCAAGGGTGGGGTGAGTGGCTTAATAGTAGATGGTAGGCCAGGGCACTCATTCACTAGCTTCTATTATCTATTTCTTGGGGTATGTCATGAGATAATTTATTCCCCTTTCTGTGATTACTTGGTTTTCTATAGTTTATTAAATAAGATAAAGGTTTTGGGACCCATTCATTTCCTTCTTTTACATAAACATAAAAGATAATATGAAGAAGCCACTAGTTACTTCTGTTCAGCATATGCATTGCTAGATTTCTGCCTCCCTGATTACTTAAAATCACTAAACCTTGGTATCTTTTATACATATTGGGGAATCCTTTTCTCACTTGAAAAATCATGACATTTTACAGCAATTCTTTTCACAGTGTATCTTTCTTCACAGCATCACATTACAAATGTGCTTGGCTATACCACAGAGACCAAAAGTGAACAAAAAAGAAAAAGGAAAAAAGAAGAGACAGACATTGAATGAAAAAGATATGGTGGGAATAATCTAGCCACCCACCGGTCCTCATGGCTGATGTGGTAGCCAAGCTGACTCAATTTGCTGAAAGAGAATGCGACTACCCCATTATGAAGGAGAGAACTCTAACTTCCTTAGTCTCAATAATTCACCATTGTGAAAACTAAATATGTTCCTTAGTATTACATTAAAAAATGATGAAGAAAAATGAGTAGAGTTTTAAAAGCTTTTTTAATCGGGTTTCCATGCTTATCCTATTACTGCGTTCCAGTAAGTAGACCTGAGTATCTTTTCTTTTATGACTCTTTGCTTTTTTTAATGGAGAGACAGAAAAATAGATTTTATGATGGATTGTTCTCCAGACCATGTTCCTTTTGATTGAGTTTTCTCTTTTCACTGTTGTTAGACCAAAGGATTATAGCAATTAGAGGAATGTGGGCTCTTCTAACTGAAAAAAAATTTTAATTATATCATTTCTTTATGATTCTTGTCTATGATAGAAAAATCTTAGCATAATAGTCAAAGTTCCAAAGCAATTTTACCGTATAATTTTTGAGTTACAACTCTGTGTTTATCTGAAAAGACCAATTATTAAAATATATATGAAAACATTAGGCCATATTTTCTAGAAGTCATGTAATATATTTTTGAATCTCTTATTAAATTGTTACATAATGTAGAAGTTAAATAATATCATATTTTATTCAGTTAATTCTTTTGTCACAATTATGAATCAAAGAAAACCTAGGGTAAGTGTGGCACAGTGGCTTACGTTGCCACTTGTGAGACCTGCATCCCATATTGCAGTGCCTGTTCAACTCCCAGCTACTTCACTTCAGATGCAGCTTCCTGCTTATGAGCATCTTGGGCTAGCTGCTTGGCTGCTTGGCTGCTTGGGTGCATGGGTACCTGCCACCCAAGACTGAGAAACCCAGATGAAGTTCTGGTCTCCTGTTTTTGGTCTGACCCACCACTGGCTGTTGTGGGCATCTGTGTAGTGGACCAGCAGGTGGAAATTCTCTATGGGTCTTTTTCGCTCTATATATACTTTTCAAATAAAATTAAAATAAGTACATTTTTTAAAAAGAAAATATAGTAAATTTGTTAAAAAAAAAGAAAGAAATTACAGCAAGAAAATGAGACAAACAAAACCATAGGAATGGCATCTACTTCTTTAGAATGTTTTGGGGAGATGAGAATGTAGAGATATAACAAATAAGTTCCTGTGGTTAAGATCTTTGCACCTACCTTAGAATTAGCAAGCATAGGGGCCAGTGCTGTGGCTCAGTAGGCTAAGCCTTTACCTGTGACACTGTCATCCCATATGAATGCCAGTTCCCGTCCTAGCTCTTCCTCTTCTGGTCCAGCTCTCTGCTATGGCCTGGGAAAGCAGTAGCAGATGGCCTCTGCACTTGTGTGGGAGACCTAGCAGAAGCTCCTGGCTCCTGCCTTCAGATCGGCCCAGCTCAGGCTGTTGAGGCCATCCTGAGAGTGAACCAGCAGATGGAAGACCTTTCTCTTTGTCTCTCCTTCTTTCTTTCTTCAACTCTACCTCTTAAATAAATTTAAAAAATTAACAAGCATAAATTCTTAACTATTGTCCTTGTGTTACTGTGAAACTTGTACACTTCCTCTGAATGATATGTTTGTTTATGTCTCACTTTTGGTCATATTAATAATTGACTAGTTCACAGGTAACATAAACTTATACTAAGAATCATTTAGAATGTTAAGTATTTTGCAGTTGTAATGAAAATAATATGAATTTCAGTTGATCTCATGCCCTGTACTGATAGTAATTGTGATTGTTTTAATTTTGGCATTTAGGTCTCAGGGCTAGAACATTCTATTAATTTGAGTAGGAAAAAAGTCTAACAATAGTAAAAACAGAAAACTCAACTAAAAGGAACATTATCTGGAAGACAATCCATCACAACCTAATAGAGATCGCTGTTAACTTGATAGAATAATCCTTAGTTTGTGTACTTTGAAACGCAGGAAGGTAGTATAATCCTAAAATTGTAATGGGTAAATCATCACAAAACTCACTAAAATGTAAATTTTGTATATGAAGGTCCATGGTGGAGCACAAGATTCTGGTGTTTTTATTGAGCTCTTTGGTAATGTAGATGCTGCTAGACCATGGACTACACTGGAGTCATCTCTAGGAGGTTAGTAAGGCCTCTGACTGCAGCGAAGGCATCCCATAGGGGTGCAAGTTGGAGTCTCAGCTGTTTCACTCCTGATCCAGCTCTCTACTAATGGCCTGGGAAAGCAGTGGAGGATGGACCAAGTGCTTGGGCCTCTGTACCTGTCAGGAGGACTAGGAAGAAGCTCCTGGCTCCTGGCTTCAGATCTGCCCAGCTCCAGCTGTTGTGGCCATCTAGGGAGTGAACTAGCACATGGAAGACCTTTTTCTCTGTCTCTCCCTCTCTTTGTCTGTAACACTGACTCTCAAATAAATAACTAAATCTTTAAAAAAAAAGAGTTTAGTAATTCTTGGTACACATGCTTATCTGTCCAATCAGAAAACATCCTTAGTTATTATGTCAAGAGGTAGAGATTTTAAGGAGTTGGCTCATGTGTTTTTGAGGGATAGTGAGTTTAAAATTCATAAGGCAGACTGGAAATTCCAAATAGATTCAATGCTGCAGTCTTCACCCTGAAGGCCTTCAGGTGTCTAGCCTGTTGTTTGAGCAAACAAATAAATTAAAAATACTAGCAAGTAAGAGAAGATAACAACCTAGCTAAATTTCCATGTAAGAAAATTAAATATCAAAAGTAGCAGGGATTAATAGAACAGTGGGAAAATTACAGTCTCTGGGGCACATCTGGCCAGCCTCTGCCTGCTTCTGTATATTCTACATGCTTAGTGGGGTTGGCATTTACATGCTTAAATGATTGACAAGTGTGAAGAATGATACTTCATGTGCCTCAGTAAAGTTATATTGGGACACAACCATATTCAGTCATTTATATGTTGTCTCTGATTGGTTTCCTGGATTCATAATTGAGCAGTCATCACAGAAATCATATGGTTCACAAAGAATAAAGATCTCATCCTTCACACACAGAGTTTAAATGTATCATTTATATATGTATATATATATAATTATATATGAATAGATTTGAGATAAGAACACAGAGTAGGGAAAGACAATAATGGATTATAGATGTTCTCCTATTTTAGATTTTATGAGAAAGATTTGCTAAAACACAGATTCCTGGCCTTCACTTCAAGTCTGTGGCTCTGTATTTCTATGAAGGGACATCCACGTTTGTATTTCTAGTGAATTACAGGTTGATACTGATGCTGATGGTCTGGAAATCAGAATTTGTGCTCACGTTGAAGAAATGTCAATCTTTCTTGGCTGAATAGTGGCAGATGAACCCGTAAAGAAGTCAGGTAAAAAGCTAAAAGAGAAAACTAACACAGAATAAAAGACACAGTTTTGAGAGACATGGAATATTCCAGGATGTCAGCATGACTCAACAATCCATACACTGATGAGTGAAAATAGCTTAGATTTATGGAAAAGAAATCTCTGCTGGTCCTTCCTAGTGAGGACTCTGTTCAGGGTCCATTAATAACTACAGTACTACAACTTCTTGACATCTTGTACCTGGAATTTGAATGCAAGAAAATCAAAGTTAATAACTGATACTTCCTAAATTATAATGATGTCACCAGACAACCTTGTTAGATTTGAGATGGACACATGCTATTCCATTATATGACAAAATACTCAGGTACATTTGATATTGAAAGAGATGAAATAGTGCATTTGAAAGTTGATACTTCTTTGTAAAATCAGGCAAAAATAAGCATAACTAATGTTAAAAGCCATCAAGTACCAGATTTTCAATTTTGCAAGTAATTCAATGACAAAATATTTAATTCAAAGTTACCATAAGTAGAACATTTTTTTCCCTCAATTTAAGCCTTTATAGCTGATACACATATATGGCAATGGGACTTAATGCATTAAATCTGACAATCTGTTGGTATTTTCTATCATTAGCATGTGATATTTTAATCATCTTTGAAAATAAATAGGTAAATAAATAAATAAATGAAAACAGAGCCAAATTTAAAGCCTAAATAGAACTGGTATGCTTCTGAGATCTTCATAAATGAATTACTCCCAAGGAAATGTTCTCAAATTGCTGCCATTTTCCTAATGGTTTGTTTGAGAGAAAACAAAACAAACAAAACATTTCCTGCTATCTAAGAGAAAAGGTAGGATTCTTTTATTAGAACTTGTTTGTTTTGATTTTAAAGCTATGTAAAATGATTGAATATTCTATTATAGTCACTTCTCACATTTTAGTTATAAGACAAAAAAGAGTTTATAATCTTTTTGATAAATAAAAATCATAATTTAAGTAAAATATTTAAGTTTTCCCTTCTAATTATCAGAATGTGGCAAAATTCACTAAATCACAACCAGAGTCCTATCCCCCAAATCACACACTGGAAGGCACATCTAGAAGAGTATCTAATAATATGGTTTATTGCTGCTCTGCTCTGCAAGTTTCCCATGAGTTCAGGGACAAGTATAAGCAGAGGACACTACTCAAAAATATGCATATTCTTAGCTATTATGTTTTTCCTCTGAGTATTTGCTTGAAAAGACAGATGCGTGTGCTGAGAAACAGTATACTCTTACTGACTAAGCTTGGGCTGGCTGAGATTCTTTGCTATTTGGCCAACTTTTAAAAATAACCTGGGGACCTGAATCATGGAGGACAGACTGGACTAAATTTCTTCCCTTAAATGTGTTTTCCTTCTTCAAATTTATCAACTTTAAAGATCTTCAATTAGGAAAAATATTTACTTGTTATACACGAATAGAAATTACGGTTGGCTTTTTTTTTCTTTTAATAACCAAGAGAACACTGTGTAGGAGTCCTTGTTTTGTAATCATCACTCAGTATTTGGGAAGATTTTTGATACATTCTTGACTCCATCCCTGTGTCCAACGAAAATGCCCAGAATGGCTTAAAATGAAAAAGAATGAAAACTGCAATCAGAAACCCAAAGACCAAATGGAAATATGAATAGAAGGGGACAAAACAAAGCAGCATGAAGTATGATTCATGGTCCTACTCCATGTCATTCCATTCTTTTGCAGAGGGCCAATAATGGAAAATGTGACCCCAAGAAAAACATTCAAGAAAACATAGTAAGTTGGGAAATACAAAAGTAAAAATAAGAACAAATGGGAATGCACCTTATAAGAGTGGGTAGAAGGGTGAGTGGATAGCCAAATTGACTGGATCCAAATCATCATTATGTGATCTTGGTCAAATCACTCTACTCTGCTTTTAGATGACAGAACACAAGTAACCCTAAAGCAGCTGTTACACAATTTAACATCAATGTTCAAAAAACACGTAGCACATAATACTCACAAAATATTTTATTATAACTATTCTTGTCTGCTTGTGCTTTAAATGGCAAAATTAATAATGAAACATAATGATTGTCTAAAACCCATTCAGTTTAAGCACTTCTTAATGATTTTGTGCCAGTACTTAAAAATGACAATGAAATCACATTTTATTAGGAAGTTGTTTTTTGTTGTTGTTGTTTTGTTTTGTTTTGATTTTTTGTTTTTTGGGTTTTTTTTTTTTTTTTTTTTTTACAGGCAGAGTGGACAGTGAGAGAGAGAGACAGAGAGAAAGGTCTTCCTTTGCCGTTGGTTCACCCTCCAATGGCCGCCGCGGTCGGCGCACTGCGGCCGGCGCACCGCGCTCGTCCGATGGCAGGAGCCAGGAGCCAGGTGCTTTTCCTGGTCTCCCCATGGGGTGCAGGGCCCAAGCACCTGGGCCATCCTCCACTGCACTCCTGGGCCACAGCAGAGGGCTGGCCTGGAAGAGGGGCAACCGGGACAGAATCCGGCGCCCCGACCGGGACTAGAACCCGGTGTGCTGGCGCCGCAAGGTGGAGGATTAGCCTGTTGAGCCACGGCGCCGGCCCTTTGGGTTTTTTTTGACAGGAAGAGTTAGACAGTGAGAGAGACAGAGAGAAAGGTCTTCCTTCCGTTGGTTCACCCCCAAATGGCAGCTATGGCCGGTGCTCTGCGCCCATCTGAAGCCAGGAGCCAGGTGCTTCCTCCTGGTCTCCCATGCGGGTGCAGGGCCTGATACTTGGGCCAACCTCCACTGCCTTCCTGGGCCACAGCAGAGAGCTGGGATGGAAGAGGAGCAACCAGGACAGAACCGGCGCCCCAACCAGGACTAGAATCCAGAGAGCTGGCGCCACAGGCAGAGGATTGGCCTAGTAAGCCACGGCGCTAGCTTATTAGGAAGTTTTACAATTAGTTATAAACAGTATTTAAATGTGTCTTGAAGACCACCTTAACAAAATTTCTAATGTCTCTAGTAAATTAAATTATATATATATATATATAATTATAAGCTACAGTAACCTATCATAATTCAATTCCAGAAGAACTATAAAATTTGTTCAAACTTAAGCATGAAATATGGGCATTCTATGGAACAAGAAAGAGGTAATCCTTTGCCACAGAGTCACCCTATGTTCTTAGGGTATTTTTTTCTTTTCAGATCTTTATATTTCGCCCAAGTTTAATTTACCTGAATTGGGTTTCAAGTTATTTGTCACAAAGCATCTCAATTTTTTTTCTTGTATTACAGGCAGAAGGAAGAACTGTTTATTTTGAAAACATAATTATGTGGAAGCTCTTCATTATGGCAACATTTCCATTCCAGATTCATATTATAATATTTATTTTATTATTGCCTCTTTGTGAGGAAGTGTTTGTATGAAATTAGCAAAAGCCTACAGTTTCTTTCAGTTTAGATTCTTGATACATAATCACAATATAAAATGAGCAAGAGTTACTCTTAAAAATGTAAACTATTTTTCTTTTGCTTTTTTAAAATACAGAAAAGTCATTTTAAAAGATATTCAACTTTTACTATAAATGGTACATCTTTCCCCAAATGTCTCTGTCTTAATAAAAGCACAGAAAACACTAGATTATCCAGATAGTGTTACTAAGTTTGAGTAGTCCATCATTAATGGAGTAACTCTGGTCTCACAGTCAAATTTAAAACTTACATACAAATATTTTCACAACTCATTCATTCTACAGCCAGAAGATATTTTTGTTATTAAACATCAGTTTTCTAGGTGGAATACAGTTAACAACACAGCAAGTTTTCCAAAATAACATAGATAAGATAATAAATTTCATAAAATAAAATGTTTTAAAAGGAAAGCCAATAGCCTCCTGATAAAATTCTGACAAAGCTATAATACTGGTCACATTCCAGCTGCTAAAATACTGAAATATTATAAAAAGTTATTAGCCTAAGATATAGCAAAATATACAAAATTTTATGAATTTTTTGTGCTTCAAATATGCAAGTTTTAATACTTAAGCAACTACAACTTGAATAATACTTGGAATGTTTTCCATCTTTTTAAAGACTATTATTCAAGCTAATGTATTTTATGGTTATTTTGTTTCAACACACAAATGAAACATTATTTAATAATACAAATGTATATCCAGCCAATATTACGTGGTTACAGTACTAGTTAACACTCTGAAGGAGAGCTCTCTTGTGCAAAGGAAAGGAGAAATGAGAGAGAGAGAGAGAGAGAGAGAGAGAGAGAGAGAGCGAGAGCGAGAGAAAGTGCAACAGAACCAGAGAGAGGGAGTGCATAGAAGAAGGAACTATAAATAGATAATTATATAGAGGAATGGGAAATGATGAATATCTTTGAATATTAAATGCTTTTTTGCAACTTCAAAGACCTAAATAAAAAATTATTAAAAGGTGTTGTTTCACTCAAATATCCACTGACTATAAAAAGGACAGATTTTGCTAGATGTTAAGTCAGGTGCCAGAACATTAAAGCTGTGGACCTGATCATTTGAGTAGATGGATGCCAGGAAAATGAAGCTATTCAAGAAATTTAAAGCATTTTGTAAATTTCTTACTTTTTCACAAAATTTACTTTCCTCCTGTAGTACATATGTGACTGAACTCTCAGGTTTAAACTTCTTGCTGAGTTTCTGGAAGATGTTGTTGTAATGGAAAAAATTGTTTCAGTTGGTAACTGATATAAACATCAACAGCACAGACCAGTGTTTGCTGCTGAGCTAATCGAGGCCGTGAATTGCTGAGTGAGAGAGAAAGCATCCACTTCACAAGAACAGTCAATGGTTACAGAATGGGTTTTGCCTCTTGACCACTACTCTGCTCAAATAAAAGGCAATGACACTTACCACCTCATTCAACTTTACCTTTCTTCTATGATGGACTTGCAAATATTCTCATCATTATAGTGATAGTTTTGAGGAAATGACATAAATTGTCCCCTAAATAAGATGCTTTTCTTTTTTCTCGAGAAGCATGTATTTTCCACAGGCATAATAAATGGCTCAAAGACGGCTACTGTACAGTCAGACAGAACAGACTTCTTTCTCTGGATATTCCTAAGAGAGCCTCTATACTGACTGAGTCACACAGCCATTCTTTAATCTCTTTATTCAACAAATATCTACGGGCAGCTGATATTTTCCATGAAGCACAGTATTAAGATGCAATTGAGATGCAATAGTAAGCACAGATCCTCTGTACACTCTAATTAAGCAGGATAGATACATAAGCTAACTATGCAATTGTGGTAAAATCCAGCAAATATTGTAAATACTATCATTCTTCTTACCAAGTTGCCTTCACATCCTATAGTAAAGATTGGATCTGTCTCATTTTGGGGTGTAGTACACCATCTAAATTATTCCCCTTTTTCTGAACTGACTAATACATGTGTTCTGTCACTGAATAAACACCTGTATGCCAGTTATTCATGTAGAAATTGAAATAAATACAATGAGAGGCAGATGCAATCTTAGTTCTTAAAGAGATTATATTTTCATGGGGTTAATGAACAGTAAGTACAAATACATAAATGAATTCAAACAGCAATGGATCCTTTTGTGATAAATAAAGCAGATTAAAAACTAATAATCATGAAGATGGAGGAGGGAGGTGATATATGAACAGAAATCCAATGAAATAAGGAAAATCACAGAAATATCTGGAGCAAAAGTGCACTAAGAGGAGAGAGTAAAAAGTGAGAGGAATAAAGCACATTTGAAATAGATCAATAAGAATAGGCAAAGTCACTAGAATTTAAAATAGCAGACAAATGTGAATGTGTATGTATATAGGCTCTCATATAAGCTGTGTATGTATGGAGATATAGTGTAATTAGAGTTATGTTAGACATGTTTAAAGTTTCATTTGTGCAATAAGGAATTGTTTTAGGGTTATAGCCTCAGGCTAACATGGTAAAATGTCATTTTAAAAACATAACCCTGGGGGTCGGCACTGTGGCATAGCTGGTAAAGCCACCATCTGCAGTGCCAACATCCCTTATGGGCACTGGTTCAAGTCCCAGCTGCTCCACTTCTATTTAGCTCTCTGCTACAGCCTAGGAAATGAGTAGAAGATGGCCCAAGTCCTTGGGCCCCTACACCCACCAGGGGAGACTTGGAAGAAGCTCCTGGCTCCTACCTTCAGATTAGCCCAGTTCCAGCCACTGTGGCCATTTGGGGAGTGAACCAAGGGATGAAAGAATTTCTCTCTCTCTGTTTCTCTGTCTCTCTGTCTCTTCTCTCTGTCTGTCTGTCTGTCTCTGCCTCTCTGTAATTCTGCCTTTCAAATAAATAAATAAATGTTTTAAAAAAAGCCCTGATCAGTTTTGAATAATTTGATAATTTGTATATGCAAATAATGAAAGCAAGAAAACCAGTTAAATGGTAGCTTATACAATAAAAATGGATGTCGGTGGAACATGGGAAAATTAGGAAAATATTTTGAATGTGTAGCCAATATATCTTGTGAAGAAATGTATGTGGGACTTGGATAGAGAGATGAGTATCAGTTCTAGCATTTCTGGCTTTGGAGCACAAGGATCAAGAGTGCAGTTTTGCACTCATAAAACCCATGAAGCTTTTCAGCCAAATGAAGCTCTCTGGCAGACAGCTGGGACTGGGTCTGCAGCTGGAGGGCTGTGAGTCCTGCAAGCAGATGTTTTAGGCATACTAGCACAGGTGCTGTTGAAGTCATTTACAGCTAGGAGAGGGGAAGTGGATTGAGTGTAGATGGGGTATAGGTGAAGAATACAAAGGAGGATAGAACTTAAAGGGATCAAGAGACCTGGTAGTGACTGGGTTGCAGCTACACCATTGCAGTTAGGATGATAAAGAGACTAGGATAAGAAGAAAATAAGGCAAGGGGAAATATTAAAAAATTGAGCATCCTTTACAAATGCTGGAAAACTGGATCGATAGTAAATAACATATTTGCAAATGTTGTTTTCACCCAAGAGGGAGGGATTTCACATATGAGGCTTGAAATAATGATGAACTATCCATCTCTGAATGCAACTCCTCAGATAAGCATGTTCATGGTAAAATCTCATTGTCTCCCTAGCTCATATACCCATTGCATCAACAGCTACAGCACAATGAGGACTACTTAATAAAAAGAAAATTGCAGCTTTTATTTTAGTGATTACTATCTGTTAGGAAATGTTTTATGTCCTCTAAGTAAATTATCTTTGTAGCTCCTCACTGCAATCTGACAATTTAGATGGGGTCATTCCCACACTAAAGATAAAGAAATTAAAGCAGAGAAAATGTAAATAATGAGGAGACAAATACATTAAATGGTAAAGCCAGGAAACAAATGCTCTTCTGTAAAGAAACATTTTCATCTTCTTAAACTAATTGCAATATCCTATTACCTCAGACACTGCTTTCCTGGCAGCCTTCCCAAGGCGTGGCAGACTTCACACACAGAGGGTTGTAGGCAGACAGGTATCTACCCCACTTCTTTTTTTTTTTTTTTTTTTTTTTTTTTTTTTTTTTTACAGGCAGAGTGGACAGTGAGAGAGAGAGACAGAGAGAAAGGTCTTCCTTTGCCGTTGGTTCACCCTCCAATGGCCGCCGCGGTCGGCGCGCTGCGGCCGGCGCACCGCGCTCGTCCGATGGCAGGAGCCAGGAGCCAGGTGCTTTTCCTGGTCTCCCCATGGGGTGCAGGGCCCAAGCACCTGGGCCATCCTCCACTGCACTCCTGGGCCACAGCAGAGGGCTGGCCTGGAAGAGGGGCAACCGGGACAGAATCCGGTGCCCCGACCGGGACTAGAACCCGGTGTGCCGGCGCCGCAAGGCGGAGGATTAGCCTGTTGAGCCACGGCGCCGGCCTCTACCCCACTTCTAAAGCTACCCCCAGACAATAGTCTTTTCCTCCTGTTTGTAACACCTCAATCTCTGAAACAAATACCAGAAGAACCTACTCTCTAATACCCTCTTCTGTGACTTCATGCACAAACTTTCTTGTCTGTCATTTACTGAAAATTTTAACACTCTGAATCCTTATTATTGTTTTTGTAGGTTTTGTGATTTCACATGATGGCCTACTAATACAAAGAATGTATTAGTGAAAATTATCTTATTTGATTTTTTTAAAAGAGATTTGTGTAGTTATTTTAAAGGCAGGACTACAGAGAGAGAGAGGGAGGGAGAGAGTGAGAGGGAGAGGGAGTGGGAGAAGGAGTGGGAGAGGGAAAGGGAAAGGGAGAAGAAGAGGGAGAGGGAGAAGGAGACAGAGAGGGAGAGGGAGATGGAGAAGGAGAGGGAGAGGGAGAAGGAGACAGAGAGGGAGAGGGAGATGGAGAAGGAGAGGGAGACGGAGATGGAGACGGAGACGAAGACAGAGATGAAGAGGAGGGAGAGACTAACTCCATCTCTCTATCCTCTGGTTCACTCCCTGAAATGGCCATAATGTCCAGAGCTGGGCCAGGCTGAAGTCAGGTGCCAGGAACTTCATCTAGGTCTCCCACATAGGTGCAGAGGTCCAAGGACTTGGGGCATCCTCTGCTGCTTCCCCAGGTGCATTAGCTAGGAGGTAGATCAGAAGTGAAGCAGCCAAGACTCAAGTTGGCACCATATGGGATGGCAGCCTTGCAAGCAGCGGCTCAACCCGCTATGCCACAACAGCAGCTCTAAAAAAGTATTTTAAACAGCTCTTTCCATGCGTATGAGTTTCCATGAAGCATTCCCTAGTGGCAGATGAATTTAACTCAGAGTATGTTCTTCCAGATTGGGATTAGCCTCAATCCAGTCACCCTGGTAGGAAGGAGAGGGTGGCCTCACTCTGCACCCAGACCTCCTTGGTTCTCAGATGGTCCCAAGAAAATGATTCTTCTAATTCCTTCTTTTATTCAATTTCTTACTTCCATCACTATCAATGATTCTCCCTTCACACCACCTCTGCCACCAACTTCCAACATGATACCATAACTTCTACTGTGAAAGACTGAATAATTCCCAAAGTATAATTAATGTCAGCCATAAGAGGAATCATTTTGTATTAAGTATCACACATGTCAGGTGAGTTCATAACACTACCAGCGATTTTGTTGCATTTATTTAGTCAATTCACCCGATCATCCTCCTCACCTATGTAAAGACCTTTCTTATAAGAAATAAGCTCTTGTTTCCACAGTATCTTACCCCATCATTCTCCTTATGATACCAGCATGTGGCAATATCCTCCATCCACAGTGACTCTCCCTTCAACCATCCCCCCACCCAATTCTCTCGGGTCTCCTCTCCATTCTCTACGTCTTTATGTAGCAAAAATTTTAAACACTCATTTTCTACAATGACTACTCCATTTTGCCAACTCATCTATCTTTCTTAAATCACTCCAGTTAAGCTTGTCTGTCAAGTTCATTACTAGTTTTGACTTGCATATTGACAAATGCAATAGTCAGTTCTTAGTCCTTATTTTATATAGCCTCTGTGGTGATCCATGATTTCTTCCTGATACTTGTTCACTCAGCCTCAAAGATCAGCCTCCCATCCACAGGATAAGGCAAGTTTCTCCTCACTTTCCTTTAATGGAGTATGAATAATTATTTAACAAGTAGCTAGGGCTGCAGGTGGTAGCAAGAAAAAAGCCCTGATGTATACTACTTGCTGATTTCCAGGATGTAAATATCACCAATACGACCAATTTCAAGTTGCAGCATGATGAATTGAATGCAGTTTTGGGAAGAGATACACAGTAGCACCCTATTGTACTATTTGTATTCCATCATACAGATAACAATAGACTTAAGTAATATCAAGAGAGTAGATAATAGAAAATAATGAAGACATAATTGGTTTTTTGGTTTTTATTACCTCTGTGTTGCACATAATTTCATTATAAATTTACAGAATTTTAAAATGATGGCTGTGCTTTGCAATAGATTGTCAGAAACCTTGAAAGATGTCTGCTACTGGGCCAGCTCTAGAGCCAAGAAGTTCTCAAAAGACATAGCAGAATGCTGATGTGCATATCAGTGCTACAGCATAGGGGAGGAGTATCCCCCAACCAATATCAAATGAGAACTCCTAAATAGGTGCCCTGCATTTCATGTCTCAAGCAGGCATTTGTGGGAGGCAATTTATTACACTCCTCAGCCATCCTAGCCAAACATCATAACACACTCTGATACTCTTCCTCCTTGATTGTGTCACTTTCTCTCCTAAATCTTGCTTTCTAGGAATCTGTTAAATAAATAACTTGCAACTGTGTCCTTGACTCTGGTTCTTCTCTGAGGGCACCCCCCTCAAAAAAAAAAAAAAAAACTAATAAAAAATAGAAGTGAAAACCAGAAGTGTTTCTAGCAAGCAATGATTTCAATGAGATTGTAAAACTAGGCCACTCTGTAAGATAAAGTTTTCTTAAGGCAGAATTGCTTATCTATGTTATCCATGGGGATTTGTAGAGTCTGATACTGACTCTAGGCCAAAATAACTAGGAGATAGGCTATCTGGTAATTTATAATTTGCTATTTAATCTTTGAAACCCCCCTGGCAGCAGCCAGGGCCATCTTGTTTATATTGTTTAGGGCTGTGTACCTTGGTGACTTAGACTTGGTGAAACTTCTTAGCAGCTGGCTTGGGTATGTGTCCAGTGGGGCATAAAACCTCCTCCAGGAAACCACTGTCCTCACTCACCTGACAGGAAGACCCTTTCTATTTGTAGTTCTCAATCAGGAGTCAAACATCACCCTCTCTGAGTGAGAAAAGATTCATCAGCCCCCTGTGCTTATATGCACATTATTTCTACTACTCAGTATAACATCTCATAATTTCATAAATGCCTCTGTTAGAGTTTGGATGTCATTGCTACGCCCTCAAAAGTTCATGTGTTGGGAGCTTGGTCTTCAATGTGGTGATGTTGGGAGGCTGAACTTTTTGGAAGTGGAACCTAGTGGGAGATTCTTAGGTCAAGCGGGGATTGTTCTTAAAACAGTTAAAGGTAGGTCCCTGTGGCCCCCTTGGTGGTGTTGGTGAGATGATTGTTATAAAAGTCAGCTGCTAGTCCCAACCAGTTATCTTGCTTCCTGTCTGGTGTTGTGATTTCTTCCCAAACAAGCTCCCACCATGCCATATAGCACAAGGTGATGCAACCAAGAAGGTCTTCATTATGAAGTACCTAAACCCTATTTCTTTATAAAGTTAAGTCTAATACAGGTCTTTCATTATGGCAACAAAAAACTGGCTCATGCAGAATTTTGCGAGTATCCTCTGTGGATTTCTATGTGGAATTACACTGACCTGTAAAATCACTGCAGTTTCTCATTAGCCAAATATAAAATGAATCCCATTGCTGGTGGTAACTGGTATGCTGAAACATCACTACTGAAAGGATTCTCCTTTGAGCTGGCTTGGAATGAGGTAGAGGTGAAGTAGAAACACTGGAGTATGCAGTTCTGGAATTTTTTTTTTTTTTTTTTTTTTTTTACAGGCAGAGTGGACAGTGAGAGAGAGAGACAGAGAGAAAGGTCTTCCTTTGCCGTTGGTTCACCCTCCAATGGCCGCCGCGGTCGGCACGCTGCGGCCGGCGCACCGCGCTCATCCGATGGCAGGAGCCAGGAGCCAGGTGCTTTTCCTGGTCTCCCCATGGGGTGCAGGGCCCAAGCACCTGGGCCATCCTCCACTGCACTCCTGGGCCACAGCAGAGGGCTGGCCTGGAAGAGGGGCAACCGGGACAGAATCCGGTGCCCCGACTGGGACTAGAACCCGGTGTGCCGGCGCCGCAAGGCGGAGGATTAGCCTGTTGAGCCACTAGTTCTGGAATTTGATTGGTACTGTGTATTACCAGGTAGTAGCATAGACTGATAATGAGTGATTTCATGACGGGCTAGAACTTCTGCGTGCTTTCAGTCCTATTAATTCATAAGCCCCAGTGAGAGCAACAGCAGCCCATGATGCAACAGAAAAGGGCCAACTGGGGTAAATCCCCAGCGCATCTAGGGGACCTAAGTCAGTTTTATGAAGTGGTGGCACAGTGCCCATGTTACCTGCTTCCCGGGCTCTGATGTCTCTCCTGTGGGTTACATCTATGTGACTCAAGAGGGTTAGATCCCCCATGAACAGCTATAACTGAAGAAAACGAGGGATCTGTTGGACAAATCGTTTAGTCTGTTGTTTTGGTGTTTGCCAAAAATGGACTTTTATGGCATTGAGTAGACTTGTGAGCAGTACACTTGGATATATATTGTGCAGGAGTGAGCAGTGTCCTGAAATGCTGACAAACAT
This sequence comes from Sylvilagus floridanus, assembly GCA_949820135.1. NCBI lineage: Eukaryota > Metazoa > Chordata > Mammalia > Lagomorpha > Leporidae > Sylvilagus > Sylvilagus floridanus. The sequence goes on along the minus strand of OX463238.1, from coordinate 105,780,897 downwards.
GAAGGCTGGGTAGCAGAAAGTACTTTGGCATGTGGCTCAGGAAAATGGAAGATCAGAGGCATGGTTATCTAGAGAAGCGACATGTGGATGGGATCCATAGTGAGAGAATTTTTGAGTTTCAAAATAATGACCATTGAAGAGAACTCAATTCAGACAGACACCTCAAAACCAGGTGCACATGATGTTAGGTAGAAAGTTAGAAATTAGCCACTGTGTGTGTGCGTGAGAAGGGCCTGAGGAAACTGGCAACTGCAGAAGTCCAGCATCTACAATTCAAAATCCTGCCCAGACCCTGGTAACCTTCCAGGTGCTCCCAGCCCTTCCCCCATGGGAAAGCTCTCTCTTCAGCACCAAATGGGTTGCCTAGCCTGATAGACATCTTTTCGTCAAGGCAGGCCCCCTAGGCGGAAGCCCAATTGCCAACACTAGCAAGATTCCTGCTGTCTGATAGCAAACTTGGGAAGAAATTTTTCTTATTACCTTTTGTCCTAGAGGAGGAAGAGAAGGAGAAACCTGGACCCCTTTCTCTTATAAGCTCAAGTCTAAACAAACACTGTGCAGCCAGCTCTCTGTACTCTGCTGAGCCGCCCACCTGGTCTGCCAGGTGTATTCTCTCCATTCAACCATGTACCCTTGCTTTACCCCAGTCTGAATGACTGGTGTTCTCTCTCTCTGTCCCTTCCATTCTGACGGATGCCCCATCCCCCCAAAAACCTTGTTATTTCACTCTGTGTCTCATGCCTGGATTCTTTCTTGCATGAAGACAAGAACCCCACGACTTCTCTCTGGTGACAAGGATACTTACCTGGTAGAGTTCAGTAACTCCTATCTTTGGCTTCCAAATGTATATGAAATCAGTTCATGTGTAGAAAATTCATGATGGGAGGAGTGAAAGTTGTTCAGGGTCTCAACGCATTTCCTCCTTTGTGAGGACTATTGAGCTACTGCCTCCCTGGCAGTAAGCACTTGATAACAGACAAATCCCTAGGCAGTACATTAACTATAGCAGCCACCTTCTATCCAGCTACACCTATGTCACATCTGGGTGTCCCTACTCTGATTACTCTGATTACAGGTTCTCTGCCAGTCCCATTATAGGACAGCAAATGCCTCGTGTACCGACAAGTTGTCACCCAGCAGATCCTAAGGCAAAGTTTCATTTTCCAGTGGGAAATTTATGACCAGGAGTACGTGACATTATGACTTACACCATATACACATGCTAAGTAGCAGTCTGTCATTAGTAACCAATAGTGAAGGTCTATTGAGGGCTCATCTGAGGTGTCAAATGAGAAACTAGATAGTCTATAAAGTCAGGGTATAATCCTACTAGAAATATTTTTGATAATTCAAGAACTAATGTGTTGGGGCCACTGTTGTGGCACAGCAGGTTTAGGACACCAACTATAATACTGGCATCCTGTATCAGATAGTGTGCTCCCACCACTTTTAATCTAGCTCCTTGCTAATGCATCTGGGAAAGCAGCAGAAGATGGTCCAAGTGCTTGGAACCCTGTCACCTATGGGACATCTAGGCTCCTGGCTTTGGCTTGGTCCAGTCCTTAGCTACTAGCAGCATCTGGGGAGTTAACCAGTGTGTGGAAGATATTTTCCTTTTTTTCTGTCACTCAATTAAAAAAAAATAACTAATACTTTCAGCTCTATCCCTAAGAGCTAGAATGCTTGGGACTGGAAATCTAAGATTAAGATTTATCATCATATTCTGTGAATGCCATGGGCTGCACTGGTTCTTCCCACCACAAATTCAAATACTGAAGCCCCACTTCTGTGTGACTATATTTACAGATGCAGTCTTCAAAGAGACAAAGTTAAAAATGAGATTATCATGGAGGGCCATAATAATAAGGAAATGGGGTCTTTATGAAGAGAGATCAGGATACAGAACACACAATGGGAAGACCAGGTGATCATCCACAAGCCAAGGAGAGCACCCTCAGAAGAACCAAACAGGGGATGCTTTGATCTTAGATGTCCAACCTTCAGAACTGTAAGAAAATAAATCCCCCCCAGACTGGGTTTTTATGACAGCTCTAGAAAATTAGCACAGCAATCAATCTGCAAAATTTGTTGTTTTCTATCTGCATCCTTTACTCTGCTGTGTTGAATGTACTGGTTTGAGATTGGAAGAAAATTCTTCCTGTTCTGAACCTGAAATATGAGTATTGAGCCAACAGACCAGGGCATCATTGCACTGACAGGAGTAATTGGATTTGAGTATCAGGAGGAGTATTAACAGTTTTTACAGAGGTGGGGGGGGGCACACAGAAATCTGTCTTACACTTTGGGCTCAATGGGAGCATTTCTCCAGACATGCTATGTTACTTTTATTACCTTGGCAAATGTATCAACCAGAGGGTGACTAGACTCAAGCAATCAAGGGCTCAGACCACTTGGGGTTGATAGAATGTCCCCAAATCAGGCAAGCAAGAAAGAATGGCTGCAATGTCAGCTAAGAGCAACAGGAAATTGGAACAGGTGGTAGGGAAGGGTGAAGATGAATACCATTTTCAGCTGCATGTGAACTGCAATGCTTCTTTTGTATTATATACATTTCTAGAGGTTGTGGCTGACCAATTTGTAACAGAGCAGACTAAGTGATTTGTGGTTCCCACTGCAAAAGTAAAATGTGAGATTCAGTGCTCGAAAATAGAAAGAAAATGATGTGTAAGATACTAAAATACTGCATACAACATTTTCCTTTCTACCTTCTGCTCTCTTTCTCTTGTCTACAGTCTTGTAAATTTCTTTTTTTTTATTTTGTAATATTTTACTCAGTAAAAAGTCAAATGACAATATAACAACAACTTATTATTGTAGTCTAAATGTTGGAATGACAACTTTGGTAAATAGTAACTGCACCAAAAGATTTCTAACTCTTAGGTAGAAAACAAGAAAAAATACTGAAATGCCTTGAAACATTAAAATGCCCACTAGAAGGTGATCATTTGGTTTGGAAGGCTTCTTGAGTGACTGATTTGTTTTCGTATTTAATGTTGTGCTCCTTCTTGTAAAGGGATACCCCCGTTCAGGGGCAGGCCTTCACAAGTACCTGGGATTCCCCGTTAACTTATCATGTCTGTGAGTAGTTAACAGGACTGTCAGGTCAGCCCTGCTGTCAGCTTCAGGACCAATACACTTTTCATTTTTCTTAGCATTCATTGTCCTAACCCAGAGTGGACCAGTGTCCTCCAGGTGTTTTCGAAAGTGTTTGGGTATCTGGGTTGGGAATGGGCAAAATACCCGTCCCTGACTGATTGCCTGCCATGACCCTGAAGCCAGGAGCAGCACTGCCACTGATGTGGCCCATACAGACATGGAGAGCGTGTGACTCAACACCAACCCTCTCTGCTAATGTGTCCAGGCTAGTGCTGGGAGCAAACCGGGAGAGCACAAGCCACAGACCTCACCGCATGGACCTCACCTGATGGCTACAGGGAAGGGCAGGTTGGCAGCAGTGGTCTATGGGCCAACATGGTTAGGGGAATCTGGGCATCTGCGGTGCTGGGGCAAAGGTAGCAGAGAGCATCACATCCTTCCTAGGAGGCAGGGGGAGATGGCATTGCACTACATTCAAGTTCCTAATACCCTTCTCTCCTCTCTACCAAAGTCCACACATGGTTCTTTGCTGGGTAAGATTTCACTCAAAAAATACAAAATCAGAGATGAAACCTGTCAAGGTGGCAACTACAGGGCATTAAGCCACACACATCAAGCCCTACTGAACATTACACTGAGTAGGACTACAGAGGTCACAGGACATGAGGCTGTCTTTTTCCTGAAGGTGACTTAATACAAGACCTGAGTGTTTATCAGCCCTTGTCCTGACTGTTTTTATACAATGTAATACTTTATCCATTTTAATATTTTTTTTGTTCTAGTTAATACTATTGGTTGAACTCTGTAATCAACACACATTTATTCTTAGGTGTTGAAATTTAACTGAAAAGTGATCCCTGTTAAATGTAAGAGTGGGAATAAGAGAGGGAGGAGATGTACAATTTGGGACATGCTCAATCGGACTTGCCCCAAATGGTGGAGGTAGAAATGTGCCAGGGGATTCCAATACAATCCCATCAAGACTGCATGTACCAATGCCATTTCACTAGTCCAAGTGATCAATTTCAGTTCACAGTTGATCACACTGATAGGTCTAAGAGTCAAAGGTATCACACAAACAAGACTAGTGTCTGCTAATACTAACTGATAGAATCAAAAAGGGAGAGAAAGATCCAACATGGGAAGTGGGAGACACAGCAGACTCATAAAATGGCAGATGTCCGAAATAGCACTCTGGCCTCAGAATCAGCCCTTAAGGCATTCGGATATGGCTGAAGAGCCTATGAGAGTGTTTTAGGCATGGAAAGCCAAGACACTCTGGCAAAACAAACAAACAAACAAAAAAACCTAAATGAAAGGTCTCTCTGTGTGTGAGATGTGAGATCCCAGTAGAAAGAACAGGCCATCAAAGAATGAGGTACCTTTCTTTGAAGGGAGGAGAGAACTTCCACTTTGACTATGACCTTGTCTAAATAAGATCGAAGTCAGCGAACTTAAGAGGATTCCATAGCCTTGGAAACTCACGACTAGAGCCTAGGGAGATTTCTGACGCCATAAACAAGTGTGTCAAATTGTTAAGTCAACTCACTCTTATGTGGGATCTCTGTCCTTAATGTGTTGTCCAATGTGAATTAATGCTATAACTAGTACCCAAACAGTATTTTACACTTTATGTTCTGTTTGGGTGAAAACTGATGAAATCTTTACTTAACATATACTAAATCGATCTTCTGTATATAAAGATAATTGAAAATGAATCTTGATGTGGATTGAATGGGAAAGGGAACGGGAGATGGGCGGGGTGCCAGTGGGAGAGAAGTTATGGGGGGGAAGCCATTATAATCCATAAACTGTACTTTGGAAATTATATTTACTAAATAAAAGTTTTTTTTAAAAAAAAGACCTGAGTGTACCTGGGTGGTGGAAGAGGTGGATGGGAGTAAACACTTGCTGTATCCTGGGTCATGATCCTTTGACCTAACTTGAATGTTGTCTACAGTTATGTTGGATAATTCTGGTAAAAATACACCTGGACTACTGGATGCGTATCTTAACTTTTCTTCTTCAGGACCACTGCTGAATCCAAAAGAACATGCAAAGGCCAACGATAAATATGGCATGGAAGTTTGTGGATGCTAAAGCTCCTGAGGTCAAATTTCAATCATTGTGGGATGGAGACTGATGGACAAGGGCACAGGCCTTTACCTCTTGAGTCCTGTTTCTGAGAGACATTCACAAAACTTTGCAGAGATCCTGGTGAAAAAAAGAGTCCTTGGTTTCTAACACATCATCCTGTTGATTTTTCTTCCTTTCCCTTTCCTCATGCTTGCTTTGTGGTGTCACCTCTTGCTTTCTGGTATCGCCTCACCTCCCAACTACACTGATTTTAGAGATGGCAAATCAAGGTGTAGGTGGTGGGAAATGAGTGGTGAGTGATTCCACAGGATTTTTTTCTACCATTCAATCATTGACAATAACTTCTACTAGGTCGGCGCCGTGGCTCAACAGGCTAATCCTCCGCCTTGTGGCGCCAGCATACCGGGTTCTAGTCCCGGTTGGGGTGCCGGATTCTGTCCCGGTTGCCCCTCTTCCAGGCCAGCTCTCTGCTGTGGCCAGGGAGTGCAGTGGAGGATGGCCTAAGTGCTTGGGCCCTGCACCCCATGGGAGACCAGGAAAAGCACCTGGCACCTGGCTCCTGCCATCGGATGAGCACGGTGCGCCGGCCGCAGCGCGCCGGCCGCGGCAGCCTTTGGAGGGTGAACCAACGGGAAAAGGAAGACCTTTCTCTCTGTCACTCTCTCTCACTGTCCACTCTGCCTGTCAAAAAGAAAAAAAAGACAATAACTTCTACTAATAGGATTAAAGGGTACAGTTCTGATGAGATTTTCAAAGCATACATTTGGATAAAGAAATTATGGGACATGTACTCTATAGAATACTATACAGCAGTCAAAAACAATGAAATCCAGTCATTTGCAATAAGATGGAGGAATCTGGAAAACATCATTCTGCGTGAATTAAGCCAGTCCCAAAGGGACAAATATCATATGTTCTCCTGATCGGTGACAACTAATTGAGCACCAAAGGTGAAACCTATTGAAGTGAAATGGACACTATGAGAAACAGTAACTTGATCAGCTCTTGTGCTGACTGTTGTTGTACAATGTAATACTTTATCCATTTTAGTAATTTTTTTATTCTAGTACTATTGGTTGAACTCTGTAATTAACAAACAATTATTCTTAGGTGTTTAAATTTTAACTGAAAAGTGATCCCTGTGAAATATAAGAGTGGGAATAAGAGAGGGAGGAGATGTACAATTTGGGACATGCTCAATCGGAACTGCCCCAAATGATGGAGTTAGAATTGTGCCAGGGAATTCCAATACAATCCCATCAAGGTGGCATGTACCAAGGCCATCTCACTAGTCCAAGTGATCAATTTCAGTTCACAATTGATCACACTGATAGGTCTAAGAGTCAAAGGGATCACACAAACAAGACTAGTGTCTGCTAATACTAACTGATAGAATGAAAAAGGGAGAGAATGATCCAACATGGGAAGCGAGATACACAGCAGACTCATAGAATGGCAGATGTCCTAAATAGCACTCTGGCCTCAGAATCAGCCCTTAAGGCATTCAGATCTGGCTCAAGAGCCCATGAGAATATTATAGGCATGGAAAGCCAAGACACTCTGGGAAAAAAAGAAGACCTAAATGAAAGACCTCTGTGAGTGAGATCCCAGTGGAACGAATGGGGCCATCAAAGAAGGAGGTACCTTTCTCTGAAGGGAGGAGAGAACCTCCACTTTGACTATGACCCTGTCAGAATAATATTGAAGTCAGAGATGTAAACAGTTTTCTACATGCATTCAAGAAATGGAGATGTTAAATGCCTCTCCCCTCTTTCTGAGAGTATGTTTGCTTATTTGTTTTATTTTTATACCCTGGAAGGGTCTCAAGAATTACCTCTTTAATTCCACACAAATACAGCAAATAAATAAACTGCTATTTGGAATAAAATCTTTGAGGTAATAATGGAGTTTTGAACTTTTAAGCTAAGGATTCTTTTGACAATGTTGATTGATGTCCATTGCTTTTTTTTTTTTTTTTTTTGAAGCTACAGCTTGATCAATAAAAATTGCGTTCCTTTTTTTAGGAGAAATGTTTCATTTGCAGACATAGATTATAGCTTCACTATGCAGCATGGTGATGTTTATTTGTGTGGACATGAATGTTTTCCTATTTGAATTATTACTGGATTCCAAGCTGAGATCTATGTGCTTACAGACAAGATGTGAGAGATGATCCTTATCTTTGGCCCTAAAAGTAACCTCGAAGGCTGGATTTTGTTGAAGTTCACCCTGGTGCACAATATAATCTGTTGTATATTCTTTTTATAATTTTTATTTATTTATTTGGAAGGGGAGAGAGAGAAAGAGAGAGACATTACTGAGAGAGAGAGAGAGAGAGAGAGAGAGAGAGAGAGAGAGAATTACTGATTCCCTCCCCAAATTCCCACAACAGCTGAGGTTAGCCCAGGCAGAATCCAGGAGCCAGGAACTGAATCTGGGACTCCCTCATGAGTGACTGAGACCCAACTACTAGTTATCACCTGCTGCCTCCCAGGGTGCACATTAGTAGGAAGCTGGAATTGGGAAGAGAGTCAGACAGAACTTGAACTCGGAATTCCTGTGTGGAACACAGTGTCTCAAGCAGTGTTTTAACTGCCAGGCCAAATGTCTGACCTCTCTTTATATTCTAAACCCTGTAAGTGGATTCTGGTACACATAATTCAGAAACTTTGTACTTAATCTTCTGTTTTCCTAAACAATCGTCATCAGTCCATAAATGTGTTCTTTCACTTTTCTAGTAGCCATCTCTTATCCCCACCCACACCATTGGTTCCTTGGTTTAAGCATTTCTCATGTTTCTCACTCATTACTATGTTTCTCTCCTAATTGGTCTTCTTTGACCCTACACTTTCTCCCCCTAAGACATCCCACAGAGAAGAACACATAAAGGTGCCAGTCCTTGAGATTAGTGATGTTCAGTAGAACCCTCTGCAATGATGGGCACAGTCTGTATTTCTGATGTCCAGCAGACTAACTCCTAGCCACATACTACTATTAAGAACTTGAGATGTGGACAGAGAAACTGAAGAGCTGTCTCATGCTACTCGGTTCCAACTTCTTGAGGACAGGCAGCATGTTACCCTATGCTTTCTTGGAAATGTCTCCAAAACCTCTTTTCATCATGCCGCCATTTACTCTTTATTGGGGGGAAAATATTGGATCTTATTCCAGAAAACCTAACACTCAATATTGGATCTTATTCCAGAAAACCTAACACTCATAGGGCCACTTCACATGTAATAAAATGTGGGGGTATTTTGCCTTAAAATTTGGTAACCAAAAATACATCTGGATCAGGGATGTGACAGCCTTTTAGAGGAGGCCTGGGTAGCAAGGAGATTCCTCGTTCACATTTTCCATTACAGCAGAAACTAAGCTTGTGAGGTAAGTGAAAATCTTCTATATAAGCAGCATGTAAGTGGATTTGAAGTTACCTTTTATGGGCCTTTTATCCATAAACAAAAAGTTGTTTTTAAGCTCGTGATTTGGGGGAGAAATAACGGAAATCTCCAGTTTAATCCCAAATTCAATTCACCTTCTTCAATTTAGAGCTCCCTGAGGACATTTCAAAGAGCTCATGGAAAATGGAATTAAAAGAGTTTAGTTTGGCACAAAAATTTTTGAACTCTCTAGATATCTTTTTAAATAATACTCATTTTCTATAAATGTTTTCAACACTGCTCATGTAGCTAGGACTTAAAAATTTCTGCAGCAAAATAAACTTTTGTCTTGTGATTCTATTTTCCACAAACTTTATGAAGTACACTAGGATTTAAAAGGGCTTCATTTAATAATGAATTGATTATCATAGGTTACTTATATCTTGCTTCAACTGGTTAAAACCAAGAAGGAACAACCGGTTAGTGCTTTGTATTTCATGTTCCCCTGGACTAATACTTGCTAACATTTATTTGTCACTTACTCTGTGTCACAATATGTTGGATGCTTTATCCATTGTTTCATTTCAAATATATATATATTGAATGCCTATGCTGTTTCAAGAACTGTACTATATAATAGTGACACAGTAGTAAGTAAAATAGACACGGTTTCTGCTTTTATGGAGTTTATATTCCAGAAGGAAAGGCAGGTAACAAACAATAAAATAGGAAAACACAACAAATATGCATTTGCGATGTACTTCAAAGGAAATAAACAGAATGCTATGATGAATAAAAATGGAGAATGGTGTACTGTTTTTGACAGGAAAAATAAGTAACCAATCCCAGTCGACATTTAACAAATGAAAGACCTTAATAAAAATAAGCCATACAAAGTTATGAGGAAGGAGTGTTCCCCAAAAGGAAATAGCACATGCCATGATTCTGAGGTAGACAGAATCAGGAAAATCTGTGGGACAGGAATATTGAGAGTGTGGGGTGGGTGACGTGCTCAGAATAAATTTATTATTGCCCATGATGCAGATGAGGAGGCTGTGACATAGAGGATGGGAACCAATTTCCTCACAGTGGAAAAGCCAGTTAAACCAACTCTATGGAATTCCACAGCCCATAAACTTTACCACGAATAGCTAACATACCAGATGATTAAATTAATGATTCAGTGAATAAGTGAGTGTTTGGAAAGGAATCTAGAAAGATCCATGGGTTTGCTCAGTGAGGAACATACATAATGGTTTACTCACAGGAATTTTACTTAAGCGACAGTCCCTGCTAATGGCAGCTGATTCAGTAATGACAATCATAATTCCACCTGAGTGTAGGCCTTGAGGACACAGGGATTTGCCACCATTAGATTTTGATACTCACAGAATCTAGTAGTTAAGTGATTTCTTATCATCTTAAAGTTATATTTTGTTATAATACATTATTTCAGATATATAGAACTTAGTGTTTGTTTAAACAGCTTTATATTTTATAGAAATGAGATTTTCATTTCTAGATTCCACTATATTACTACCATTAGTATATTTCACAATCAATAATGATTACTATCACAATCTTTTCTATATACAGAACAACAGCTACAATGAATTTCACCTCTTTGGAGTAACATCTCAGGAGGAGAATTTACATCAAACTTTTGAAAAAGAAAATTAAATAGGAGGAGAGTTCTATTACTAAGTGTTTCTTTACAAAATATTACCAGCTAGAGTTTATACAAAGATTATTTTAAACCAGGAATTAAAAAAAAAAAACTCATTAGAAAAAGAGAGACGGTGGGAAGAAAGAGGGAGAGAGAGAAATGAAATAGAGAGACAGTGCTTCATCAGTTGGTTCAGAGAGAGAGAGAGAGAGAGAGAGAGCGAGCTTCATCAGTTGGTTCACTCCCCAGTCCCCCAAGGCCGGCCTGGCTGGACTGAACCTGGAACACTGAATCCTGGTCTCACATGTGATAGCAGAAACCCAATTATTTGAGCCATTACCACTGCCTCACAGGATACACATTAATAGGAAGGTGGATTTAGAAGCCAGAGGTATGCGTCAAACCTAGAATTTAATATGGGCAGATTTCATTCTAACTAGCATCTTAAGCCTAGGTCAAATGTCTGACCCCTAAGTCAATGATTTTTAACCCTCTGAGAATGAGTACTTAGTCAGGAGTCCTTTCTTTTCAAAATGATCCTGAACAAATGCTGAAGTATTCCCTTTTTGCCAGTTCCCTATGGCTCTCATCTATGAATGTTAAATACCATAGAAAAAAGTAGACAATGCCTACTTTTAAACCTGTGCTTCCGGGTCCTTTCCCCAAAAGCATCTGCTTAGAATTGCCCCTATACTTGATTTTATGCTTTTCTAAATCCTATATACGTGCATTCTATTTTTTTTTGCTTCTCTTTTTCTTCTTCTTACTAGTTCTTTTAAAGACATATTTATTTGTAAGGCAAAGTTTACAGAGAAAGCAATCTTCCTTCCGCTGGTTCACTCCCCAAATAGCCACAATGGCTGGAACTAAACTAGACCAAAGCCAGGAGCCAGTAGCTTCTTCCAAGTTTCCCAAATGGATGCAGGGGCCCAAGCACTTCGGCCGTCTCCTGATACTTTCCCAGGCACATTACCAGAGAGCTGGATCAGAGGTGGAGCAGTCAGGAGTGGAACTGGTGCCCATTAGGAGTGCTTAGTCATTATCTTAATCCACTACACCACCACACCAGCCCCCAATACTACCTTTATTTTACAGTCTAATAAAATGAGTTTATGTAGGTGTTTACAGGTCTTTGAAAAGTTCATGGAAAATGAATGCATGATAAAACTATGCTTACTTTGCAAATTTTAAATGAGTTTATCTTTTAATACATTTAATACATTTTTTTATCCAAACTTTTGGATATGCTCATATATGCACAGGAACATGTCTACATACACATACCAAAACTGTTTTCTCGATTTTCAGTCTCTAGGCCCCTGTCCTTCAGAAGTGATGCACTCATTTCTACTAAGGTATTTATTCTATTACAAGTTTCCTGATATACATTTCTTTTCTTTCAAACAAACATCATCATCTAACTCCTTTCCTCAAGTCATTGGAATTAAAATATGTGGAAGTATGGAGATATCTCAGAAATCTGGATATAGACCTACCATATGATCCAGCCATCCCACTCCTGGGAATTTATCCAAACCAAAAGAAATCATATATGAAAGAGTCATCTGTGCCTGCGTGTTCACTGTAGCACAGTTCACAATAGCAAAGATATGGAATCAACCCAGATGTCCATCAGCTGTTGACTAGATAACGCTATTATGGGATACATACACTATGGAGTACTACTCCGCTGTAAAAACAAACATAAAAACCAAAATCCCATCTTTCAGAACAAGATGGTCACAATTGGAATTCATTATACTTAGTGAAATAAGCCAGTACCAAAAGACAGATCCGTTTCTCCTGATCTAATAGAACACATGAAATGTAATGTATTGGACTGAGACAAAAAATGTATATTTTATAATATTTATATCAAATGACTCGGTTCACCAGGGTGATTGGAACAGTAAGTACAAGATCAGATCATGATTCAAATTTTTTAATGCTTTGTTCAGTAAGCTGTTCTTTTAAGGCCATATTCTAAATGGCAGCTATAAATGAAGTATAATGTTCCATAGATGGAAAATTCTAGTATTCTATCTTTTAGGGCCCACCTGACTCCATCTATATTCATCATCATCACAGTGTTGTGCTGATCCCCAGGAAAATCATGCAAGGTTGTGGACGGATGGCTATGAAAATACATTGAGCTGAAAAAGATGTAACTCAGAACAGAATAATTTTGACAATGTTTCTCCAGGGTGATGTTGATTAACAGAACAGAATGTTCTTTAAGTTAACCTGATTAGCGTTCACATGGATGGCTCTCCACTCAGCACCACCATGTGAGAGTAAGATGTGCTGCAACTAAAACAGTCCTGTGGTCAAACATTTGGGGAACAAAACTTCACAGAGCCTTTGTGTCTCTATGATGTTTTGTGAAGCCCTCAGAGAAGATGAACTACTAAGGGTTTTCAAAACAAATTTGACTTTGACCTTGGGACCACTTTTAGTTAAACAGCTAGAAACATTTCTTTTTTGGTGAAAACTTTCTGCTAGAGAAAAAAGGAACTTTTTATTTAATAAGCTCTCTTCTGTATTATGGAAAATCAGAACCATGTGCTTTGACCGGCTGTGAAGGGATTAAACACAGGGACTGTCAGCAAAGCCTGAGAAAGCCCTGAGCTACAGCACAAAATTAGAACATCATTGCTCACTGTTTTCTTAGCCTTAGCCTAGCGATGGATGGAGGAGCTGCAACCCATTTGTCCTGGAAAAACCTTAGACATCACATTTCCGATGTATTTTCCTTGATACTAATGTGTATTCTAGATGGATATCATGTATTTGAAGAGGATACAGGATCATGGATATGTTGTTCTCTCTGACCTCCCTGCCTCATACAGTTGGTGCTGTACTGCCTGGCACGGCACTCAGCACTCACACATTGTTATTTTTCATGCTGACGTCACAGGGAAAGCCCTTTAAGCTTTAACTTTTTAAAATTACTGACTAGGGTTTTATCTTTAAAAACAAACTTTCAATATGATCCAAAGCAGTTTATATGCTGATGCGGCTCACAAAATATTATCTTTGCAGTCAATATGCTTGCTAATTTCTACTTTAATGGTAGCAAATCATAATAGTTGGCAGAACTTTGGATAAAAATGTGCTGTTTGGGTAGTCAATTTTTTTTTAAATGTTCACTCTGAACATACATAATACAAAGCACTATAAAGCAGGAGTTTCCCTTTGGTTCTGGGTGAAATATTTGATTTTTAGTCAATTTCCTATTCACTGCTACCACTGACTTTTTCTAACTTCTTCTACATTTGCCAGTAATACATAAAAAAAATCTGTAAGAATGAAACTGACACCTTATGATTTGATTGTTGTTTATAGCCCTTGTCTACATTCCCATAGAACAGTGGGTCTATTTTTTTCTTGTTGAAAATAATGGTAAGTGGTTTGTAAGCCTGTAATTATATAGTAAATTAAAAGTTTATTATTGAAAAAATTAAAAAAAAGACAGGGAGGGAGGTAGAGAAGGAGGGAGAGAGGAAGGGAGAAAGGAAGGAGGGAAGGAGAAGGGACTGAGGGACAGATGGAGGGAGGAGGGTTTGATTATCTTTTTAGAACTATAGCTATGAAATACTTGAAATCTGTTCTTTGTATGAATAAATATTTTTGAAACACTGAGAAACATATAAGATGTGAACCTAATAAAATTTTGTGTTAAAGTTTGATGGAGGGCAAAAAATATTTGAAATATATTTTGTTATCTATATATGATAGAACCTTCTACTGGTTAGGAATTATGGGGGGAAACATAAGTTTCATTGAAAGTAAGGAAGTCAGTTTGATTTGGTGATTTTAAAGTGCTTAGAGTGAAGCTGACTGGAGATGTTCATGAAAAAGTTATACACACAGAGCAAAATGCTAGATAAAAGATCACCACTGGAGATCAATATCACACTATATGAAGGCTGAGTATGTGGTGACAAAGGGGTATGTCCCAGGTCCTTTTCCCTCTGTCTCACAATGCTCCCTTGGCCTTCTGCAGTCCACCATGGAGCAAGGCAGCAAAAAGGCTCTCCCAAGACAGCAAGCATCAGCAGGCATTGTGGTGTGCTGGGTTAAGCTGCCACTAGGGGTGCCCATACCCCATATCAGATTGAGTCCCACTTCCACTTCTGAGCCAGCTTCCTGTTAATGTACAAAGGAGGATGCAGATGATGGCTCAAGTACTTGGCTTAGCCTAGTAGTCATTGGCTTCCCACCCATGTAGGAGACCCTGAGTAGTGATTGGCTTGTTTGGGGCATTTGGGGAGAAAACCAGTGGAATAAGTATCTCTTTGTGTCCCTTTCTCTCTCTCCGTCACTCTATTTTTCAAATAAATTAACAAAATCACCAGATGCAGCCCCTCTGTCTTGAACTTCACAGATTCCAGAGCCATGTAGCAAATAAACTTCTGTTGTTCAAAAATCACCCAGCGTGTGACAGTTTGTACAGCAACACAAAATAGAGACAACTGGGTACAAGGGAATTTATTAAAATTTTATTGAATTTTATGACACTAAAACAAAAGTGGAATGAGAGGAAAGAATGCAGTAGATGAACGAGAGAGATAAGAAAGTGAAGGTAACTCATATGGCCTGACAGTGAAGGAACAGTAGTGGAGAGTCTAATTAATCAATTCTTTAAAAAAAATCATGTAGGATCTCTGTCTTTAATGTGCTGTACATTGTGAATTAATACTATAACTAGTACTCCAACAGTATTTTCATTTTGTGTCTCTATGGGAGGGCAAACTGTTGAAATCTTTACGTAATATGTACTAAACTGATCTTCTGTGTATAAAGAGAATTGAAAATGAATCTTGATGTGAATGCAAGGGGAGAGGGAGCGGGAAAGGGGAGGGTAGCGGGAGGGAGGGAAGTTGTGTGGGGGGGAGCCATTGTAATCCATAAGCTGTACTTTGGAAATTTATATTCTTTAAATAAAAGCTTTATATTAAAAAATAATAATAATAATAATAATAATAATAATTAAAGACTATACTTGAGTTCTGAAAAAAATAGCATATACTGAAAATATACTATGCACTGTGCATTATCTCCACATGATGAACAACCACTTGGATTGTTCTAACAGCCCAGTTTTTCCTCAGTTAGTAGATGAGGTAACTGATGGCAGAGTAGTTAATGGCTGAGTTCATACAACTGGTAAGTAACAAAGTAGGATTCGACATATTAGTTCCCAAGAACCATATAGCCAGTGAAGACAAGCAAAACCTGGTATTTAACCCCTAGCAGAAACTAAAGCATGCTATTTCCTAAGGAGGGCAGAGGGAAGGCAGTATGAACTCACTTTTGTACATGTTGTGTTTGAAATGTCTGTGAACTAAGAAAGCAGTTATGTCAAGAACACAATTAGACCCACAGTTCTATGAAACCTAGGAGTCCTACGCTTGAGTTAAAAAAATTCAGTCAATACTTGGCCAGTTATATTTCAGCCCAGGGAATATTTTAAGAATAAAATGATTCCAGCTGAAGACCAAATGAATACTATGAAAGATGGAATCCAGAAAACCTTCCAGAAGGTAAAGGAGAAAGTTCAGAGATAACCTAAAACATACTGAGAAGATCATTGAGATGTTGTGAGAAATTGCAAAGGGCAAGAACTTAAGATAAAAGAAGGAAGAAGGAAGAAGGGAGAAGGGAGAAGGGAGAAGGGAGAAGGGAGAAGGGAGAAGGAGGGAGGATGGGAGGCAGGGAGGGAGGAAGAGGTTTCCCTGAATTCAAGGTTGGCATCCAGATTGAGAGTCTACAAAGTAAGCAGCAGGAAAATCACTTAAGGAGAAATGAAAAGACAGTAAACAATGCCCTCAAAGTTCTGGGAGAAAAATATCTGAACCTAGAATTCTATAGCCTGGTGAGCCATCAGTCAAATATGAGGACACAAAAGGTCAACTATGAGCATGCAAAGTGTTAATAATTAACCACCAATTTTGTTTTAATTCAAATACTTTCAAATTCAAATTCAACCTACAATTCTGAATGTTTTGGTAACAGAAATGTAGGAAAACATGATTTTTACAAAAACAGTCAAATGTCTACTTGTCAGATAATGAGTTTAGTCCTGGCTGAACATGGATCAAGTGCAAAATTTCTGATTTTGTATTACAGTTTATTCATAATGAGTGTATTTCATTCCATGGGGTTGCCACACAAAGAATATATTTAATTTTAGAATGTCATTCTTTAATCATTTATTTTAGGGAGTGTTCTTGAACTTAGTAGTTAGTGCTGAAATGTATTATCATTATAATAATGCAAACAAATAGGGAGTATCTAGGCCAGCTCTGTGTCGTAGTAACTTAATAACTCTCCACCTGTGGTATCAGAGTTCTATATTGGTGCTGGTTCGTGTCCTGGCTGCTCCTCTTCTCATCCAGTTCTCTGCTGATGGCCTGGGAAACCAGTGGTGGATGGCCCAAGTGGTGGATGGCCCAAGCTCCGGCCATGGCAGCCAGTTGGGGAGTGAACCAGCAGAAATAGAAGACCTTTCTCTCTATCTCTATCTGTGACTCTACCTCTCAAATAGATAAATAAATAATCTTAAAAAAATAGAAAGTATTTTCTTTTTGTTTACAAATCTAATATCATGAAATTGTAGGAGATTCATGACAAATTTTTACTTTCTAGAAATTTAAGTTCAATGTGTCTTACACTTAAAAATAATCATTGCATCATCTTAATATTTTCATAATCAAGCTATTTTTAAAATTAACTCCTGCCATGAAAACAAAATCTGTATTTCAGCATTTTTGTCAGGTTCATCCAGTTTGCAATTTTTAACTTGCTAATTTCAAATAAAAGCATTTTTAATATTTTATGTACTGTTCAGCCTGATTTGAATGGCTCTTGTGGATTTTCATAACTGCAAAACATTTTACTCTGCGTTTGGTGACAACTTAGTGAATCATATGGTGGACTTCAAAGTTCTATAAGTGAAATTCAGGTATTATAGCTGGAAATAACTCATAAATATTTACTGCACCTTCCTGGGCTTATAGGAACTTCCAAAACCGAGGTAGTTCAAAAATTTCAACCTTTACTAGAAGAATCTCCTGAATTATAATGTACAGCTCTTCGGTGACAGAATCATAAGTCTGAAAAACTATGTTTCAGTGCCAATGTTTGGCTTACTTAATAAACCTGAACATTAAAAAAGAGTGATCAGCTGGACCCTGCGTCCCGTGGAGGGTCTACACTTTGCTTGGTGAAAATGTGCAATGCATTTTTTCCTGAATGTCTCTCAGTTCTTACATCAAGTAAGTTAGAAAGTTGGCATGCATGATGCTTCTATCTCAATAGCACGCTCAAAATTGTCTTTTTGACAGACGTGGCAGGAAGTTCATGTTTGTTTTTTTTTTTTTCAGATAAATGTGTCACACTGCCTTTGGAGAGCAAGCAGGCCTTGGGTAACTTCTTAACAGCTTTGAGTTGTTTCCTCATCAGTAAAATGCAGGTGATAATATGAATGATGCATTTCCATAAAGTACTACACTTTTCTCTATTTCATCTTTTCTACCTTTTGGATTTTAACTACAGGATTAGGCAACATCTCTCTCCTTTTTCTTTCATAAATCTTTGCTTTCTTAGCAAAGGAAGGGAAGGAACAGTCTACTTGGAGACAAAGATGTTGGATTTATTTAAATGGGACTATTTATTGAAACACTAAATAATATCCTTATAATAGTGATTTTATGCATGGGAAAAGGAGTTAGGGGTTTTTCCTGGGCCTGGTGATGTCACTTTTATGAAGCAAATGCAAAAACAATCACAAATGATTAATTTCATTGAATATAGCAGATTGTCATCTCTGCTATTTACAAAAAGAGACCAATATGATACAATAGTTACAGAGAAAGAGGGTGTGTTCCCAATGGCACATGTCCTGTGACAAGGCAAACCTTCAACCCATCCCATAAGCAGATGTATTGCAATGAGAAGGTCTTAGGCTGATCCCACTCAGAAAATGAACCTTTGCCGATGATACCCATCGTTTTCTGGAGATTTTCCTTCAAGTAATATTGCCTTACACTGTCACAAATCAACTTCTAATCAGGTTTTGACAGAGAAATGCTTATATCGTACAATTTCTGTGTCAATCTTTATTTGCTACAATTATTTGAGTGCAAATACTCATTAATATGACTTTGAGGAAATCAGATGCTGATCGCCTTTTACATAGCTAGCATAGGACATTCAGATGTTTTTATCAGATATAGCAGAAACCATTATACAAAAGCTGTAAGTTTAAAGTCTTGGGAGAGGTTTAAGCATGACAATCGGATTTAACTGTATTCAAAGGGTATTTTTATTTTCTGAAAAAATATAAAATTTCATATCTTACACTACAAAAACATGTACACAAACCAAAAACACACAGAACTTCAAATGGGAAAAAAATTACAGAAATGCTAATCCTTCCTTGAATCAACTCTGAGACAGGGAGTTCAGGCGACCTGCTGCCTATCACAGAGTAAAGTACACAATAAAGCTGTGTTCGACCTGGCTGACACCAAGAGATTTTCATCAACATATTCACAAATGACTGGGTCTAAGTATTATTCTCAGACTATTATAAATGCAATATACACACTTATAAATAATTAACATTACAACTACAGCAGTCTAAAGATTCACAAATATGTTGATCACTGAAACTTCCCTTAACAGAGTCCCAGGCTGAACAAACATGACATATTATGCCATCTTTAATTCTTTGAACATTTAGAAGGAAAAACAACATTTAATTCTGATTATCATAGATAGACTTTCAACTGGTGTGTTCTCCTAACCAATAATTGCATGGTCCTTCTGAAAAAGAACATTCAACAATTTACGTTTGAAAATAACTTTTTTTATAAAGAAATGAACAAGAAATAAAAATAAAATTCTTATCATTTTATACATTACTATAAAATTAACAGCATAACAGAAAAAATACCCAATGTAACCTTCTGTGCCACAAAGTTGGGAACATGATGACTTATTCTAATTATTAAATTTAAATCAAGTTAGCATTTTGTTTACTTTGAGGTTAAACATCAAGTAGGACATAAGACAGTAAACTATTCTTACTCTATTACACAACAACACACATCCAATAAATTCGTAACACCTGACACAAACTCTGTTTGCCAGTCATATGCACCATAACAGCCAAAACATCTTTCAAGTGTAAATATCTCTGCTTGTGCTTCCAATAACCCACTTTAAATGGAAGAAAGAATGGCAGTAGAAAATATTTAACTTTCATGTAGAGATTAAATAGCAGATATACAAACACATAAGTGCTCAACTATACTAATTTTCCATTTTAAACTTGGGATGAGAAACTGTGTCTTCACCATTGCACACTGTTTTAAAACTTTTGCAAACTGAGTTAAGGATGTTTGGTATTGGTTAGGGAACTCTGAAAATAATAGCATTGGCCACACAAGTTTAGATAATATTTCAGAACATAAATTTCACAATAATCCCACAGCTTTAGAACACTGACTTGGTAAAAAAAATATATATAAGAAATGAAAGACCATGCATGTTAAATTTTTTTAAATGGGAAAATTAAAATCTACATTTTTACATATAATTGATACATTTCAAAAAGAGTAAATGACTAGATATCATAGTACATGTAAGGAAATAGCAGGATTAGAAACAAATTATGATTGATAAAGTAGTAACTGAGCAACTTTATCAGGTACTGGAAAGTTAAGGATGATTCCCTGCTTGTACCTATTTTTCAGAGTCCAACAATGAGACAGAAGCCCTACTGTTCTTGCTACTGACAATAACAATAACATTATCTGTTATTCGACAAATCTACTGTATGTGCTAAAATTATCAATGCAAAATTTTTTGTCGTATTGTGGATAACAAGATGAACCAATAGCATAAGAAAACCACACAATCAAATCGGTCAGACCTTGCTCTGGGTTACTGCCTCACCACATTGCACAAGAGCCTCCTCTTCTACTTGTTCCATTCCTCACATTTATAGATGAGACTGGCACTTTCCAATTGGTGAAATATCCAGTAGTGATCAACTGTTTTAGAAAGGCATGCTTTCCTCTTTGGGGAGGGAGTGTACACCTTTTCAGAAGTCTCTCTGACTCCTTTTAAACTTATTTGGTCATCCCCTAGAAATTCTCAAACAGATGGAGATGTGGTTGAAAGTTGTGTGGATATGGAGCTATAATTTCAAATCCTTTTCCAAAATGAACACCAGAATTTCAAAGCAGGCAAATACAATTGATCGAAATTCATTTATATTCTTCCTCTCTGGGAAAGAGGAAACTTAACATTATAACTGCAAACTGTGGTCACTCAAATTTTCCCCTAACCCCCCAACTGTCTCTGCACAGAGAACATTAGGAAACAATTCAGAAAACATCTTGCTATGTCTAAGCATTTGCAGCTAGTCCACCAGTTGTAAAAATGTTTTCCTTTTAAATCACTAAGTCTATTCTTATTTTGAAGTTGCTCAATTGTTACTTTATCAGTGGAATTCAAAAATTCTAACAAAATTCTGTAATGTGCAACACAATCTCCAATTTTTTTGTACAAAAGGAATTGGTTTCCTTAATTTTCTGCTAACTGAAGTGAACAAATGCAACTTTAATAATGTGACACCTACTTGTGAGTTTATCAACACACTGCTGTCAGCTTTCTCTGAAAACATCATTGCAGTGCTAGAACATAGTCTCTGAGGACCCATGGTACTTTTCAGCACTGTTAACAATCATTTGAAAATTCATCCAGTTTATTTTCCTTTTTTTTTTTTTTTTTTTTTTAGTAATTGTCAGTTTGGCTTTTCATTGTTCCTTAGCAAAGAGCTACTTCACTGCTTAAGTAAAGGGTGGGTCGGACAGAAAGAAGTTTATTCTTATACTTGCTAACATTCAAGTAAAACAAGTGCTTGGGTGAAAGTGGCATTAATATAATACTAGCATACATCCTACACAGTTCATTAATCCAGGTTGCTCTGATATTCTATTGTCATTGCTAATCATGAGGAGACTACAATTTACATAAATACTCTGTTCTCTGAATAACCACACACCATTCCAAGATGTATGTAAAGTATGATAGCACAAAAATGTCGGTTTTCTCACCAAGGAACAGAGGTTTGTACAATTTCCAATAAGCTGTGTAATGTGTGCCATAAATATATCTTTACCTGCTGTGGTATACAGAGTATATATGTCTTATACTCTGATAAGTCTAATTCATTGTAACTTCAGACTGGTTCATCCAAATAAATTCAATACCAGGTAACTTGACACAAAATGAAATTAGCCAATGAACATCATCAACAAATGAAACTTGTCAAAACATGAAACAGAGAAAATTCTCAAGGGAAAAAAAAAACTATATATAGAAAGTGGTCATCATTTCATTGCTGCCCTAATATCAACATTTCTCGAGCTGAGCTACAATGGAAATGGATACAAAGGATTAACACTTGAGGGTGATGCTTAGTGCTATGTGTCTGGATTTAACAACATTAACAGACGCCTGCAAAGTTAAATCCTTCTACATCCCGCTGAAAATGTGCCCTTCAGTGTCAACTTTGCTTGACAAGATATTTTCTGGGACTCAGAAAGGTGAAATTTCTTACAAGGGTGCAAGATTAATGGCTGGAAGAACTGCATTGTCACAGATACCACAAAGTGTGTTTAAAAAGTCAAAGGGGATTTTCTCTTACAGACATTTCCTGTTAGTGAATGGAGAGATTAGTAGCTTTCGGACACTGGAGAGGCAAAAGAGACACGAGCCTGTGTTAAAGATTCTTTTCATTGCTTCCTTATCCCCCTATTCATATTACACTCTTGTACACTTGTTCCTGTACACTTCTAAAATTAAAATACTATTTAAAAGGCAAGCAGAATGGTAATGCACACATGTGCAAGCACACATACACAACTCCAACATAAATCAGTTCCTGCACATATTGCAAATTATACAGTATATACACATGTATGCCCAATAATCTCCAGAAGAGCAACTAAAAGGAAATCTGATAACACAGAAAAATAAATACACACCCTGTATTGTACTTGTTCCACCAAGTGACATGTTTATACACTAGTTTCTATAACTCAGTGCTGTGTAACAGCATTTTTAAATTACAAAAGAAGATATCTATTAAGAAAGAATCTAATCATATTGCTCTTCAATACACTTCTGTACACAATTAAGACTTTAAGTAAACTTCAGTGAACTGCAGCTTTCTTAGCCCACCAATGGCTATAAAACGTTTCCTTTCAAGTAGACCCCTGGAAGTTTTGAAAGGGACTGCCTTAGTTCAGTCTATAAAGGTGCTATATAGTCATCTATTTCATGGAAAATGGGAAGAATTTTCTTGCTATAACCTAACATTTAACTTCATGTTCTTATCCTAGACAGGTTTCGGTTGCTTCATGAAAACTGAAGAAACCGAGAGGAAGATACGGAGATTTCAGTAAAACAATGATTACAAATACTGTGGCCGAGGCCAATGCTCTTTCCTAACATTTAGGAATCACTGTTTTCCCTTTTCTCTACTTTTTTGATAAAATAGCTCTCAGGGTAGTTTACAAAGTGCAGACTCTTTCACTTTCAGAAGTGACATTAGCATGAAGTTACAATGGCACCATCCCGGTTACCAGCTGCACCTTCATCTCTTGAAGGCTGTTCATGATCTTCTTCTGGTGACCGACAAGAGTCACTCCAAGCCGCCTCAAATCCCTGCGTGAAGAGAGCACATGTTGGGTGTATGCATTGATTCAACTGGCAGCACACCTCAATATGCCACACTGGCCAAAGGGCACACGCTCCACAGACCCTCGTTAGATTACAGCCAATTAAGACGAAGAAGGTCCAATTTTCAAAGACAGGCTCTGAAACTGTACCTTGAAAACACTTGTTTGCAATCAAAGAGTATTTACCCCAGGAAGTGATATAATAATATACAGTTGCCCCTGTTTGGAGAAATTATTTCAGCGGCACACAGGGGAGACAGAACACATTTGTACATCTTACCAACAAATACTGAACTTAAAGGGTACAATTGCACCAGAGAGTTTTGAAAATGTGGACCTATAATATACACAAGCACTTTTTTCTTTCTGCTAAAAAAAGCATACAATATACTGCTAGAATTGTACAGCCAAGCAATTGAAGATTCCACTTTTCAATGATGTATTCTATATAATCATTTTATGTAACAAGTATGCTTAGGAGATAAACATCACTGCATCACCCCATAACAATATTTTATTCTATTTTCGACTTTAGACCTAAAGTAGAGATATTTCTTCCTTTTTCATGTAACACCTAGGCTTTACTGGCATTTAGAGCATTGGGAAGATTACACGGAATCAGAAAGTCTCTGCAACCAAGATACTTCTATGATTTTTATTTTAAAGAGGTTATTGTATAAAAAATGCAAATGTGTATATTTTAAATGGACCTATCATGGAGCTCAAGATAAACATCTATGGTTTTAAAAATTTTATTTCATAGGATATTCAGGATGATGTTGTTCTAAACTATGTGTTTTCAAATACAATAATTCAGGTAAGTTTGACAAATGAAAAGTATTAATTACAGAAAAAGAAAATGAGCACGAACCACTTTAAATCCTAAAGAGCAAAGATGTTTGCCATGTTATACTTCTGTAGAGCAACATATTCTTTACAACTTTCTGCCGGGAGTACAATATGTTTGCATCATTCAGTAAATATATTTATTTCAGAGTACCTTGGACTTTATAGAATTGATATCAGGATATTGGTATAAGTACAGGTAAATTTGCATAGTTTCAGATAAATCAAAGACATCTCTTAATTATCAGAAAATAAAAATGGGAAAGATACTGAGGCTATGCAAGTATTAATCTTAGAAAGTTCTGCTTGTTGAAATCATCTCTTCAGTTTCTAGTTCCCTGTTTGGTTTCTTGATAGCTTATGAGTGTTTTAGGAAATGACAAGTACCCACCCAAGAAAAAAATCTACTGATTCTTATGATGGAAACATTTTTTCTCAGAATATGTAAGATATCAAAGGTAATTATAAAAATAACAAAGGTACGGAAAACAGTCATCAGCAGAACTAAAAATCAGTAAAAATGCATTTTGAAGCAAAATCACAAGTAAAGTAATGAAACTGAGTATAAAACTGGCAGCTCCAGACTAAGCAAAGAACGAAAGAGACTTGAATTTAATCTTGTCTCTTTTCATCAAAATGCACATTTCCTTCCTTGCCCATGTTAACACCATGGGCTGGATAATTCTTTGTTGTGGGAGCTGTCCTGTGCACTGCAGTACTGTAGTACATTCAGCAGTATCCCAAGCCTTCAGCCACTGACATCAGAAGTAAGGAACTACAACCAGCCCTTGGCTGCAACACAAAGTCTTCAGATACTACCAAATGTCCCCAGAGTGGCCAAGTATCCTCTAGCTGTGAACCATATCATTCAATGTAAATCTAACAGGTATCACCTACTTCTATGCTAAAATACATAATCCCAGGAGACAGTTTTTAATTTTCCTTGTTTTTGATCTGGAAACAAAGGCTTGAGAGTTTAAATCACTTGGCTAGATACCACAGGTAGCTGCTTTAGGACTATAACCAGAATTACGACTAAAACAGGTACATGAGAATAAAGTCCATTTCTTGTTATTTCTGAGATATGGTATTAAGACAAGTACTTCATACTACTGTAACAATTTATTCATTTGTAAAATGAGAACTATATTGGGGCCGGCGCTGTAGCACAGCAGGTTAAAGCCCTGGCCTTCAGTGCTGGCATTCCATGTGGGTACCGGTTCTAGTCCCAGCTGCTCTACTTTCGATCTAGCTCTCAGCTGTGGCTTGGGAAAGCAGTAGAGGATGGCCTAAGTCCTTGGGCTCCTGCACCCTCATGAGAGATCAGGAAGAAGCTCCTGGCTCCTGGCTTCGGATGGGCGCAGCTCCAGCCGTTGCAGCCATCTGGGGAGTGAACAAGTGGATGGAAGAACTCTCTCTCTGTCTCTACCACTCTCTCTCTTTCAAATAAATAAATCTTGTTAAAAAAAAAAAAAAGAGAGAGAGAGCTATAGATGTAACATCAAATATTCAAGTTTATCAAATGAAGAGAATATTGAATAAAGGGAACCAAATGCAGATAAGGGGATCTCATAAATTAATGGAAAAATAAATTATATTATATATTATATTATAGTGCAGATTAAGGCACAGCTTGTGACACCGGCAACCCAAAAGGGGGTGCTAGTTCGAGTTTGGGTACCTCTGCGTACAATCCAGCATCCTGCTAATGCATTTTGGGAAGCAGGGGATCATGGCCCATGTGCTTGGGTCATCGCCACTCATGTGTGAACTTGGCTGCAGTTTTGGGCTCCTGGCTTTGGCCTGGCCCAGCCTTGGCTGTTGTGGGCATTTGGGGAGTGAATCAGCAGACGGGTCCTCTCACGCTTTTCTTTGCCTCTCTACCACTCTGCCTTCCAAATAGACTAAAATAAATAAAATATAAACATTTTAAAAAGTGGAATTAAGATATAAAAGTATTTTGGCACAAAAAGTTCTAAAGTCCATGGAAGGTTTTCATAACATGTATAATCCATGAGCTTTTAGAAGACTCTTGGTATTTCTTTGATAAACACCATGATAATCAAATTTATACTTGTTATCAGTTTCCATTATGGGCTATTGAACATTCTCATATTTCCACTTATGTGTCGTGCAGAACTGTGTAGACGTGAATATTCATGGTTGCTCAGGGCTCAAACCCAGGAGAGAAAAGAAAACCTAAAATTTTAAATTTCTGAACCTGAAATAATTCATTGGCAGAAAATTTGGATTATAAATACTATGCTCCTAAATCTGTATATATGAAATACATAAAATGCATTCATCTTATATAAATAAAAAATTTAAATTAAATTAAATTAATTAAGAAAAAGTGTAGAAAAAGGATAAGCTTGATTTCAAACCCCTGCCCTCTGTCTAGGCAGGCATAACCTCCACCCTCTGACCTCCCCTAAAGTCTTATCCACTTAAAAAAGAAAGGAAGTTTTAAAATATATTTTTATGATATAAACATTTTTAAACCCATGGTTGATACTCACAAATCCAGATTGGGAAATGCAGCTAAGCAACTGCAGACTAAGTGAATTATCCACTCTTCATAATTGCTATGTGTATTGGGAATGAGATTTGAGAATGAGTATTATTTTATTCTTCATGACCTGAGCATAAGGAGTTTATAGATTTCCTCACTCTAACATAGACTTTTCATATAAAAAACAAATATCCCATTTTATGTGTGAGCATGTGTATGTATGTGTGTGTATTTCATATTCCAAGTCTGTTTTATCAGTACATTATTTCAGTTTATATATTCATGTATTTATTTGAAAGCCAGGAGGGAACAGAGAGAGGGTGGGGGGGGGGGAGAAAGAAGCAGTGAGGAAGAGTGTTGAGAGAGATAGACAGAGACAGAGTCAGAAAGAGAGAGGGGCAAAGACAGAACCAAATCTTCTATCTGCTGGTTCACTCCCCAGATGCCTCCAAAGCCAGGACTTGGCCAGGCCAAAGTCAGGAACTCCACCCTGATCTCCCCTATGGCTGACCAGGTAGTATCTAAGCTCTCACCTACTGCCTTCCAGTTTGAACAACAGCAGAAGACTGGATGGAAAACAATGTAGTATGGATTGGAACTAGGCACTCCAATGCAAGATGCAATGTCCCGAGATGAGATTTAACTTGCTATGCCACAATGCCCATCCCTATTCCAACTATAGATTGTTGGTCTATAAATGATACCAAGTCTCTGGTTTGACTTATTTTTATTTCTATACCTGAACTTGTTCTATAGCAATTAGATATAAATATTATTTCATCCTCTAGGAATCATTTAACCACAAGAATGACCAAATTTACCACTATGCCTATATCATGCTAAAGAATACTGTTTTGAGGAATTGTATTTGGTTAATCAATGCAGATATAGAATTAGTGTTTATGTAAAATGACCTTTATACTACCTTAGAACATTTCATATATGTAGCTATTAAGTTAAATTTGTTTTGAATTTCCTCAGTGAACTAATCATGTACAATTTTCTATCAATATCAATTACTCTGCTCCACTTTTTTCTCTCGTTCTCTCTCCCTCCTTTTCACTTCCTCTCCCCATGGGAGGTATGAAAACAAAGCACTGCATTTTACACACTGCCATAAATGATGTGTCTGTAATGAAATGCTGCTGTTTTTCTCTAAATCTGACCTGTCATTTCAAGAGCTGCCCAATTAATGTGCAGAGATTTAGAAACAGCATGTTTACAATGCATGCAATATACAAATATCTCTATACAATGTGGCTTTCAGAGAAAAAGCGAAGGAGAAATAAGACTATGCAATTTAAACTTAGTATCAATAGTAAAACAGTAGGCTCAAAACAATCCATTTTACTGATTTTCTAATGGTATTACATTTGAGAGCTAAAATGGCATTAGAAAAATATATGGTAAAGGATAACTTTAATCCAATATTGGTAAATGAATTAAAGTATTTTACATACTTTTATCTTCCACTTTTCTATTTCCAACAATTCTCATTATATTACCTGAATTATATTACCTGACATGGTCAAATTGGCAATAAAATATCAGATATTTGATAAAAATAAAATGTTTTAACATTTAATGATGAAGTTGCTGACTTATTTATAATGTTGTTTTAAAAATCTGGAAATGATATACTATTTTTCTCATTTCCACTTTCTATAGAAGGAAATTTCTGGGTAATTAGTTTTAAATGTTTCCTCTTTTAAATATTTTGTTACTTTAATCATGACCACGTGTAATCTTATGCAATACCCAAGGCCAATTCTAATGATAAACTGCATTTCAACATAGGCTTATGACTCGAAACACAGCAAAAATATATTTGGCACATAAACATAGTTTAATTTTGTGGATAAAGCATGACTAGTTTTATAAGAGTTAAAAATATAAGAGTTGCAATTTGGGGGATTACATTCCAGCATTTTTTCAAACATGATTCCACAGTATTAAATATGGGAATAAAAACACTGTTTCAGCATATTATAATGCTAAACTGGAGGAATTACAAAAAAACAGAGAATAAGCTATGTCTGTTTGATGTTGGAGTCAACTCTTGATTATTCAGGATGGAACTCATTTGATTGTGGATGACTCCTTGCTCATCCTTCTCCCTTCTGCTTTACACACTTTTCAGCCATATCACTGGAACTAAGCCCCCCCAGCATCGCTGGACAGGAGAAGGGAGAAGAAACTTCAGCGAAGATTCACTCACTTTCAGTGTGTATTGCTTTTGTCCTCTTTCTGTCATGCAGTTGTATGTCTGCCCTATTTTGATTAACTTAGGAAAATTCTATTACCAGTTTTTACAGTTATTATACAAATAAACATATCTGCCTTTGGCAGCAGGAGATTTAACAACAGCTCATTAATATTTTCCACAACAGGTAAGCTACTATGAGGGGTAAATGTGGAATTTTAGAATAATTATGTAGAACAAAAAAGGACAGTAAATTCTCCTATGTGTACTTTAAGTAAATAACAAATTATGCATATGATATTGGTAAATTAGCAAATTTGAGTTAGTCAAATAAATTTTGGCTCTAGATTTGGAAAATTTTCATTTTAGTAGTTTAAGATTCCCTTGCATTGAAAGTGACAGGAATCTCTTCCATTTATATGAAATTTAAATTAATTGGATTTTGCTAATTTTCTGAATAATCAAAAGTTGACAGTACTGACAATAATGCTTTAAGCAGCTGTTATTCTGTCCTTAACTGAGAACGTCAGATTCAATTTGTAGCTCAAAATTCACCCTGTTGACAATAACTCACTGCACATATACATGAGCATACAATTTGTACCATTACTGCTACAACCATCATTCTAGGATGAATTCTACACACAAAACAGCAAGATTTCAGCATGGAGAACAAAGCAGACAGAAACATATAAGGTTGAGAGGCATTTTCATTGAACATGTTTTGACTTCAAAATCTCTCTAAGTGCTTCATTTCCTTTCCCCTTTAACCCATACAGGTATGTACTGGCAAATAATTCATAAACAAGTCAAACCTCCATGAAATAAATTTTTAACCAAAGCATATGGTTAAAGAAAACTAACATTTTACTTTTATATTTCTAAGCCCACTATTGAAACATATTTGATGTCCAAATTATAACAAATTTTTAGTTAATATATGGCAGTTTGATTATCTGCTTCTGCTTTATAAGGATTTTTTTATACCTTTCTCTACACAGTGGTAATAGCTATGAATGCATTCTTTCATTATATTTCTGCCATGTCATGGCAATAACTCTAGGAATAATATTATATTATACTATTATATATGAGGCTTCATTAAATTATTATTTATATATTGGATTAAGAACTTGACCGGGTGTTTTGAGAGTTGTCTTTGTCTTTTGCTGATAATCCCAGTTCCCTGTTACTAGCCTGTAGCAGAGTTGTCTTTTTTCTCTTTTTTGGGAGGAAAAACAAATAAAAAGTGTAGTTATTTTTAATTCTTGAACAACCAAGCAACTGATTAATAATGTGAATAATTTCATATTTTGGTAAATATTTTTTTACGAATTACAAAAAATGCCGTCAAAAGCACAGTGGACAACTGTTGGACTCTGCAAGACATTAGTGTCACTGGAGTTATGGCTTTTTGTTTCAATTCCTAGTCAGGAATATGTTCACTATTACAGGCTCCAGGATTTTGAAACAATTGACTCAAGTGGATGAACACTCTCTGAACAGGAAGAAGTTAAATTTGTAAATCTACTTATGTCACTTTACTGTCTTCAGGTAAAATAATTAAAACACAAAAGTATTTCCGAGAATATAACACAGCTATAGGCAACAAGCTGGGGAAGAACCATCTTGTAAGAAGACAGAAGTTGTCCTGTTATTGATTGAAAGAAAACACAGAAAATGAGGAGAATTTGGGGACAGCAATGCAGACAGTAAAGTAAATACAAAAGAATGAAAGGAATAAGAAAAAGTGAAATCATAATGCTAAAATATTCAGTTTATTTGTGGTATTTTGCCCCCCCCCCAGAGATTAAGTAAAATAGATAATTAATACAGAGAACATTCTTTATAACTATTCTATGAAGAAGCTAAAATGTAGAAGATGTGACTATAATGAATGTGCTATTTGAATAAAAAAGAGGCTTTGTTTAATGCAAATAATTTTATTGCATATTTACAAGTAAACTGACATTGGGTAGAAGAAATACCTACAGTATCATTTTAATATAAAATGACAAATGACTTTAATAAATTAAAATGACCATTTTTACTGAAAAATTAAATAGCAATCATGTAAAAATATTTTTAAATTATCAGTCAATTTTCAGTACACTATTTTAAATATAGCACAAATGAGTTCCTTGAGTGTCCAAAGAAATAATGAGCAAAGCATATGTGTGGTCAAGTAGATATGATTTGGTGGTGACAGTGAGAATGGGGTTCAATAAATTAAGATTGCAAGCTGAGTGCTGGTTGACTCAGGTCCTCTTAGCTAGTGGTATGAAGGAAGAGAATGCTGAGAGAGTGACTTTAATGGGTGATAAATGGTGGTACCCTGTTACCTTTTGTTGAGATGAGCAATGAACTCAATGAATTAAAAAATACCAGAATCAAAGAGATGGCGAGAGTGATTGCTTAATATTCGTATTATGTGAAGCAGTGTAATAAGGAATGTGGTTTAGTGCTTCAGAATATTCTATCATTTTCTAATCCTCACAACAATATGTTAACCTTTCAATTTGCAGGTAATTCGAAGTAATTGTTATAGTCACAGGTTAAAACCTTATTAATGTTAATGTGATCTAGATGGAACCACCATAAGGACAGTTAATTTTCACAAATAACAATTAGGCTAAAATAATTACACATACAGAGTATTTAATAAAATACAAACAACATACAACCTTAAAGAATTTAATATTTCACTCTAGTGATTTTCATTTGATAAGATTTGATAAACTTTATCTTAAACGTGCAAACAGAAAAGGGCACAATTGGTTCCACTGAGATTGTAACGAATAACAAATCAGAGGCAGGACTGCATATATCCTTAGATTGTAAGAATATAAGGTGCACCATTCAGAGGGTAAGTGGGATTCCTGCCAGGAACACTTTCTTTAAGCTGTAGTTACCTGGGTGGTATATGAAGAGAGCCAAAATTTATGAAAGTTTGGTTGTTAGGTAGGATTAGCCACACCAATTGTGCTTACAGTTTGTTTTGTTTCATATTTACATTCATAAACATAGCTATCAGTATAAAAACTTGTCAAGAAAACATCTTTTCCACAACACAAAATACCAGTATCTTGCCAAGGATCTGTGAGTCCAATTTTTCAAATACTCAAGTGCTATTTGTTTGAAGCACAGAGGCAAAGATACCGGCACAGAAGCATTAACCATGCAGTTGTTAATAACACGGGCTAAAAAAGATGAGGCATCTTTGAAAGCTGCCACACAGGGACAAAGATTAACTGATTTCATACCTTGACCTCTTCCAGATTGATTTCTGAACATTTTTCCTTGCCCTAGCAATTATGTAAAAATTATCAGAAAAATTACTCACTCCAAGGTCACCTGAGCCACAGCGTCCATAGAACTGTATCCATTTTCCATGAAAATCTCTGTATACCGGCCCATCTTGATTGCTTCTAGCCATTCACCTACTGATCTGTAGGCCCCAGATCCTAGTGGGACATGTTCTGCCAATAAATTAGATACTCTAAAACACAGAAAACATAAATGTTAGAAGCAATACTTTAACTCTTTTACAGCAACATTTATTATAAGGTTAACTAATTTTCAATGGCTATTTGAGTCTTTAAGTATACTTGCCAGTCAAAAATATACAAATGTAAACATGAAAAAAAAATCCAATAGACATGATGATAAAAAAATCAGTCCATAGAGATTTTTCCCATAATTAATGAGGACTTTTAACAAGTAACTTTTCTACCAAGTAAAATAACAGCTAAAGATTTTATATAGTATAAACACATAGACAGGAGGGCAATAAAACTACTCTATGCCACCATAATGGTAGATGCCATCTCTTTATAATTTTTTTCAATACTATATAATGTATAACACCAGGAATGAACCCTAGTGAAACTTTGGCTTGTGAATGATAAGCCCATGTAGGTCCATCAAGCTATAATAAACATGTCATTCCAGGGGTGGTTGTTAATGCAATTGAGGAAGTGAAGACTGTGTGGTATGAGGCATCGAGAGTTCTGTACTTTTCACTCAGTTTGGCTGAGAATCTAACCTAAAATTACGTTCAAAAGTGGTACACTAAAATTGTTTCAGGTAAAGCAATTTATCTGCAAGTATTTTCTACTACTTTTCTGCTTATTAAAATAACATAGGAAATGATAATCACTAGATATATTTGGAGTTATTCCTGTAAATCAAATTGTTTCTAAACTTTGCTAGAGGAACTCATGTTAATTTAAGTTCATTACTCAGGAAGTCCAGGAATTACTTATCCTTTACTTCATGTTCTTACATAAGGAAGCTTAATTATTCACCTAGAAGTAATAAAACTTGGAAAACAAAATATAACCCCAAATATACCATAAGATACTTTTAACTATACTAAATTTCAAAATTTTGGCCAATAATGATAATGACATGATGATGGTGGTGGTGGTAGTGATTTGTAGAAACATATCTTAATGAAGAAAAATGGTAAAAGGTAAATGTGTCAAAACATAAAAAAATGCAGGTCCATAAACAGGAAGTTACTTAATTAAATTTCAACTGTAGGGTGCAAGACACAAATACTTTTTTTCCTACATAAGCTTTCAGCACTTCCTCACATTCCATTTATACTACAACCTACTTGTAATTTTTTCAAATTCAATTATATGAAAATTCTCTCAGGTGAGCTATGATCTCTATGTTGCCAAAATCTATGGACAAAATTCAATCTATAAGTGCCTGATCTCTTAGAAATATTAAACTACCACATAACCACCTGCCTCTCCAAAAAGATATTTATTTATTTGTTTATTTATTTATTTATTTTAAAACCAGAATGTCAGAGAAAGAGGGAAAATGA
Source organism: Sylvilagus floridanus (assembly GCA_949820135.1). Taxonomy (NCBI): domain Eukaryota; kingdom Metazoa; phylum Chordata; class Mammalia; order Lagomorpha; family Leporidae; genus Sylvilagus; species Sylvilagus floridanus. The sequence continues at coordinate 105,747,475 of OX463238.1, read as the reverse complement.
GAGAGAGAGAGAGAGAGGGAGAGGGAGAGGGAGAGAGAGAGTTATATCTTCCATCTGCTGGTTTAAAGAGCCTCACCAAACAGGTCTGGGACAGGAACTCCATTCTGGTCTCCCACATGAGTGACAGGGGCCTGGGTGCTGTGGCATCTTCTACTGCCTCTCTAGGCTTGTTGGCAAGAAGGTGGCCGGTATACAATTCAGCACTCAGATCAGGGATGCCAGCATCCTAACAGTGGCTTAACCTGCCATGCCATAATGCCAGACCCTATCATCTTTCTCTTGAAATGTGGTTTATAGATTGTGACAAATAAATCTTACTACTATAAGTGGATACCAATATAGCAAGCTGGGTGTGGGGTATATGGGAACTCTGCACTACCTCACAATTTTTGTTTTGTAAATTTAAAACTATTCCAAAACAAAGGTAAAGGAAAACAGAGATTATACTATACCTCAACAGTTTTTGAACCACTATTCTTTATTCTTTTTTTTTGGCTACCAGGACCTCATGTGCACTTGGATTCTCTTGACTGTTCTTTGCCTGTTATTTCTTATTTTAAAATCAGGAGGGAACCATGACTTGGCCCTACATCTTATGTACTCAGGCTATCAGTCAACTCTTGTTTGGATGACTTTACCTACTTTGAAGGCTTCAAATAGAAATCTAATTTTTCAAATTTTATTCTACACACTAGGTCTCTTACATATTCTTACACCTACTTTGTTCCTCCTCCATTCTCATAGGAATATCACCCAACATGGCCAAGCTAAATTCTGTACCTTCTCCCATCCCACTTCTCCTGAAGTGCTCCCCGTAATAGAATATGATGCAAGTGCCCACCTCTGCTGCCCTCATTCTCAGCATAATCTATCATTGTGCATACTATCCATTCTACTTCCAGTAGATTGCACAACTGACTATTTCTTTATCTCATTTATCACCACTATTTCCAAGACAGCACCATGTTCACCTGCATAATAGTTCAAGTCTCCTAGTCATCTTCTTGAATTCAATTCTCAATCCCATTCCAAAACCAAACACAAGTTTTCTTTTGAGGTTTGTTTTTATTTTGTGGACTCCATAAAGATAGATAAATAGGACTATTAGCTTAATGTTATATACTGGGCACATAGCATACAATATGACACAGAGTTAAAATATTAGTGAATAAATGAGCATATTCTCATAATTTTTAGCCATGAAGCAATCCATTCAAGAATTTTTAGAGATCAAAGTATAAGAAAAATATTTAGAAGGTAGAATCTTTGAAGGTGAAATTATGGAAGAGTTGTAATTTTCTTTTGTAACAGCAGGATCTATAGTATGAGCATGGCAATGACAGTTCAAGAAAGGTTAGAGAACAAAATGACTGAAGAAGAAATTTTCAAGGTATTGAGAGATACATAAGTATCACCTACATGAACACTGAAACCATCAAATCTTGTAAGAGGGTAGGGATGGAGTGCAAATATGACACTGAATAAAGAATGAATATCTTCTAGAATTTGACTTTGCAAATGATTCAATAAAGGAGGGTAGTTAATGCTACGGCCTAAAGCTACATTTGTTTAAATGAAACCAAGCAAACTCAGTCCTACAGAGTGCACACAAGGAGACACAAAAACCTTTAGAGGGTTTTAAGCTGCTCTTAACTACAATAATAATGCTCATGTAAATTAGTGCGATTTCAGAACATTGAGCATTTCCTTTTAATATTTTCTTTCCTTATGTCCATTTGTGACAGCATAAATAATTCAAACAAACAAATGAAAGAAAGGTCTAATATTTTACAAACAACTTAAAAACAGATATTCAGGGAACAATGTAAGGAACAATTTCTAAGAAGATGGATTTTGCAGTTGCTGCCAGAGAAAGTTAATGATGCCTGAACAGAGTGTGAAGATTCATTCCTCATTTGTATTTAAAATGACTTTTTGCCTAGTAAACAAGTGTTATGTCAAAATCATAGAACTTATGTAACTTTATCAACAAATTGTTTCTCATTTAGTTCATGCTAATAGGCAGCCAATTCAGTCACTGCCACAACATTGTTTCTAGTATAAATATACAGCTGCCTCATGTATAGGGAACGTTTCTATCATGGAATCAAGCACTTGGGCCATCCTCTACTCTTTCCCAGGCCATAGCAGAGAGCTGGATGATAAAAGGAACAGCCAGGACATGAACCAGCACCCAGTGGGCTGCTAGTGCCGCAGGCGGAGGCTTAGCCCACTACACCACAGCATCAGCCTCTGTATGATATTTCTAGCTTAAAATTTGTCAGTGCTTAATTGCCTTTGCCGTATTGGTCATATAAAGTTGTCTCCTCCATTCACATCTATCCTTCAATGCACAGGAAGATACATAAAGATAAGTGTTTTATTTTTATGCTACCTCACTATGGCTCCAGCTTCTGAAACTAATATGTTATAGTGTACTATTAGATTAGGTGACAGTTGCTTTTAAGAATATCTTACTCACTTTTATTTTACTCACTATAAGATAGTAACATTATACAAAAAGTCATATGCAAATAAATTAGCATTATATATACTCAGATTAGCATGCATACAAAAAGGAATTAATTGATAACATATTTGTGGCATTAATCTGAATTAGTTATTTTCAGGAAAAATGCTCATGCCTGGCTTTGTACCTGCTTGATGCATTAACCAATGTCTTCAGACTACTTGGGTTGCGTATCAGCTTGTCCAGCATGTTGACTATTTCATCAAACTTGGGCCTACTATTTCGGTCCTTCTGCCAGCAGTCCAGCATTAGTTGATAGAGAGCAGCAGGGCAGTCCATGGGGCTTGGCAGGCGGTAGCCTTCCTCTACTGCTTTAATCACCTGCAGAAGGCAAAGCAAAATCAGAACCTCAACACTGCACATCTAATAGAGAAGTCTGAAAATCTTTCCATGGTCCCATTTTCATTCTCTCTTATCCATACTCTTGCAAAATCATGGGCATCACTATCTTCCCACTTCTACTAGCTGCAAAATAAAACAACATTAAAAACACACTATCACAACATGAAAAGCGAAGCTTTCTTCACATATTTTAGAAGTAAAATAAATGGCAATCATTTTTATTGAAAATGTTGGCAAAGGATAATTTGTAAAATTAATTGACATAAAATATACAGTTCATGTTTTATTTATCCTTGCATTCTGGAATCAAACAGAGATTAAATTTTCTAGTGATTTCTCCCAAAATTAATGTCTTTTTAATGAAAAATATGTGCAGAGCAACATTTTTTAAAGTAATAGAACTGCAATTTTACTTCAAAAGAGACTTGTGGATGGTAAATGATGGATAAGTCAAAGGCTAAATTAGCATAACTGTCTCATGTATCATTTAATAACATCAAGCCTTGCCTGTTTATTATCATCTGCTGATCTTGTCGGGAATTCTGAATGACTGTCTAGTAACACAGGCATTACAAATGTCATTGATTTTAACCGTAACCACATATATGTGCATCAGTCTAGTTGTGATGCTGTTTTATTGGAAATGGTTGTAATGTTGCTGTTATCATCGAAATATCTAACTCCAGAAGAGAACTGCACACGATGCTTCACAATTCATGTCTTATTCAAACTGCAATCTCCAATATTTGAGAGACACCAAAAACCAATATTAGTGAACATATGTCTGATATCTTAGAATGGGTATATCTTTAATAGCTGACTTGGTTACATTTTTCCAAGGGACATTTAGATTTGGTCAACGGAAAAAAAAAATGAACAGAAGAGGAATTTTACAAAGCTAATTCTTAATGACTGGAAAGAAACCAGTCCCTCTGTGATAGTCCCTGGCACCTGAGTAAGTGCCGCTGCAGTGGGAAAGATGATGACCCGGCCAGTTTGAGGTGTGTCTGGCACAGGAGTGGCGGGGGGGGGGGGGGGCAGTGGAGAGCAAAGGAGTTCAGGCCCATCACACTGGACGGCTGTGTCTATTAACATCAGGTAAGCAGGTGCATGGAGGAGAAGTTACCAGGTGTAATTCAGGGCTTCTCTTATTTGAGGTGAGTGGAGAACACCCAGATGGCAATTGGCAGGGACCTGGCTGACGCAGAGGAGACCCACATGTGAGGGTCATCAGCGATTGGTCACAGCTTGAGGTCGGCGCAGTTTATTTCTCCACAGGAAAAGCCTATAATAAAGGTTCCTGAGAGGCACCAATAATCATGTGCAGAGAGAGAAATAAAGTACTCAAGGACTCTGAACATCAGTGCTCAGAGAAGTAATTGGATCACTACAGGCAAAAGATCCAAGGGCCACCTATCACCTTAATCAACTCACTTAACTCCAAACCAATTATAGGAAAATCATAGAAAAAATATTTTCAACTGTAATGTCTGGCTAACATATCTACTGCATTAACACTTAACAAATATTGTAAAAGTGAAATCATAAAATAACGAAGAAGAAATAGAGGGTAACCAAAATCACACACAAAAAAGGTAAAAATGATGAATAATTTTTGGAAGCTATCCTCACTGGAAATAAAAAAAATGCTAAAAGAATAACAAGTATCATTTGCACTCATGTAGTAATGGAGATTCATTAGTTTACTTTTTGTAACATTTCTTACTGCTGATAAGACTACTGAGTATTCTCTTTAAAGACATCTTTGTCCCAAAATAATAAGTCCTAATATAGCTAGTATGAATCATGAAATAGTTTCAGTATGTAATGATAATGGTAATTCACATTTACTTAAAATATGATTTATTTCATAATGTGCCTTTTTCCCAATGCTATTATCAATTAGTTCTATTTTCTTCTTTAGCACTTATCTAAAAATAGTCTTAACTAAACTTAGCAGTGACTTTTATATGTTACTATGAAAAGAGTAAATTAAATCAATTCATTAGTTTTACAGCAATTTAATAAGTTACTTAACCTGTGAAGTCATTTATAGAATCTGTTACTTAATCAGTTTTATCTCCAGGTAAATTTGTATGTAGAAATATGACTTCTTGACTATAAGTTAACTTAAAACTTGACCCAGATAAGTAAGTCACTAAACGTAACTGTAAATTCATCTTTAGCATTTATCTTCAGCCCTTAAGGCATTCGGATATGGCTCAAGAGCCCATGAGAATATTTTAGGCATGGAAAGCCAAGACACTCTGGAAAAAACAGAAGACCTAAATGAAAGATCTCTGCGAGTGAGATCTCAGTGGAACGAATGGGGCCATCAAAGAAGGAGGTACCTTTCTCTGAAGGGAGGAGAGAACTTCCACTTTGACTATGACCCTGTCGGAATAAGATCGAAGTCCACGAACCCTAAAGGCTTCCATAGCCTCGGCAACTCATGACAAGAGCCTAGGGAGATTACTGACGCCAAAAACAAGAGTGTCAAATTGTTAAATCAACATCAGGAGTCACTGTGTACTTACTCTCATGAGGGATCTGTCCTTAATGTGTTATCCAATGTGAAGTAATGCTATAACTAGTACTGAGACAGTATTTTTACACTTTGTGTTTCTGTGTGGGTGCAAACTGATGAAATCTTTACTTAGTATGTACTGAATTGGTCTTCTGTATATAAAGATAATTGAAAATGATTAAAAAAAAAACTTGGTGTTAAATTGGAAATTGCATAGATAATCAATTTAAAAAAATCATGTAGGATCTCTGTCCTTAATGTGCTGTACATTGTGAATTAATACTATAACTAGTACTCCAACAGTATTTTTCACTTTGTGTTACTATGTGAGGGCAACTGTTGAAATCTTTACGTAATATGTACTAAACTGATCTGTATATGAAGAGAATTGAAAAGGAAAAAAAAATAAAGTAGGAACTATCGCTTCAAATTTTATGTCTAGAATTGTTCAAATTTTTTTTCATCTTAACTATTGTTCCCTTCATGGTTTTAGTCATACATGATAGTACTAGTACTCTATTGATTTGCGAAATCTACCTACATCAACATGAGTTCCATTTAGGCTGTGAACTTTACCACACAGTTTGTACCATGCAACCAGATGAGTCATAATCTCAAATGACTTCCTCATTACTACTATATTTGTTAATCTGGATGTTTGAGATGATCAAAGAGAGGCAGACTTCTTAAGACAATTAGGGGCAGTTCAGTCATGTTATATCTAAACACTAATGTAAGTCATGCATTTTCTTGGCATTGACATGTAAATATTCTGAGCACAATTTAAAGAATGCTACCTTTCCTTTTTAAGGCTTACACTCCAAACACTACAGCCCTGATATGGTATTTTTTTAAAGATTTATTTATTTATTTGAAAGGCAAAGTTACAGAGAAGAAGAGGCAGGGAGGTGGGGGACAGAAAGAGAGAGAGAGAGAGGTCTTCCATCTGCTGGTTCACTCCCCAAGTGGCCGCAAAGGCCAGAGATGGGCTGATCTGAAGCCAGGAGCCGGGAGCTTTCTCTTGGTCTCCCACATGAGTGCAGGGGCCCAACTTGGGCCATCTTCTACTGCTTTCCTAGGCCATAGCAGAGAGCTGGAAACGGAAGTGGAGCGGCTGGGACTTGAATTGATGCCCATATGGGATGCTGGCACTACAGGCAGTAGCTTTACCCATTATGGAAGAGAAGTCTATGGCACCATGGAGGAGATGCTCTCTGGAAAACAGGTCTGTGCTACAAAAGGGGCGGAGTGTGACCACCATGCAAACATGTCTCTGAGATCTTCATCTGCAGAAAAGGTACCTGATCAATGAGCTTCGCTGCTGCACCCTAAACGCTTCATCACATTGGCATCAAGGCCATGCTTCGTGTAGTTTCCCACCAGCAGTCACTGACCATGGTAGGGACAATAAGACAGGGCACTGCCACGAGGCCAGGGACTCCCAGGACAGGAAAGGCAGTGTCAGATTAAGGATTCCCCAGGGGTTCCAAATTCTCTTTGAACTGCAATTATTTCTCAAATGCTTGCACCCAATCGTCCTTTCTCCAATCTCATTGTATCTGGGAATAAAGAAGTGTCATAGACTGTTATCTTTTCAGCTCTCTCTTTCATATCTCCATGATTTCTCTTGCAAACTCCCCCCTCCCATTCTAAGGATTTATTTATTTATTTTTATTTATTTTTAAGACAGAGTTACAGGGAGAGGTAGAGACAAAGAGAGGTCTTCCTTCCGCTGGTTCACTCCCCAGTTGGCCGTAACGGCCGGAGCTGAGCTGATCTGAAGCCAGGAGCTTCTTCCAGGTCTCCCACATGGGTGCAGGGGCCCAAGGACTTGGGCCATCTTCTACTGCTTTCCCAGGCCATAGCAGAGAGCTGGACTGGAAGAAGATCAGCCTGTACTAGAACAAGCACTCATATGGGATACTGGCGCTTCAGGCCAGGGTGTTAACCCGCTGCACCACAGCGCCAACCCCCTTTCCCCTATACTAATAATCACATCTATCTAAGGTTCTCTTGGCATAGCTTCTCAGAGTACCCTGACTCCAGATTATCTCAGAGGGTCTCTGATGCAGACTGTTCATGTGTTATCTACATTTATCCTACAGCAGAGTATCTGCAAGGTGAGAATTATTATGCACACTCGAGAGAGGAAACACTTGAGGTTCCAGATGGTTAAGTCACTGTCCATGTAACACAGCTAAGACATGGTGGTGGTACCTCTCACAATCTCAGATTTCTGACATGTAAACCTCTCCTCTTTTCATCCTGGCATTGAGTTACATCAATTAAAATCAGGAATAAGTAACATCTCCCAGAAAAATTATGAGAGAAGAACCTTCCACAATAGAATCATATTTATGCCCCATAAAATCTATGTGTATGTATAAAGTTCACAGAAAATAGAATTAAAATAGCTTAAACAGATTTTATTTATTTACTTGAGAGGCATAGTTACAGACAGAGAGAGATGGAGAGAGAGGACCTCCATGCACTGGTTTAATCCCCAAATGGCCACAAGGGCCGAAGATGCACCAATCCGAAGCCAGGAGTCAGAAGCTTCCTATGGGTATCCCATGTGGGTGCAGTGGCCCAAGCACTTAGACCGTCCTCTACTGATTTCCCAGACCATCAGAAGGGAGCTGGACCAGAAGTGGAGAAGCCGGGACTCCAATCAGCACCTATATGGGATGTCAGTGGCATGCACAGATGCTTAGTCTACTGTGCCACAGTGCTGATCCTGTAAAAAAATTTTTGAGCTCCTGCATATGAGAATATCTTCTGAGAATCAATGAAAAGGCATATTTTGAAAAAAACAATGCAAAAATTCCCAAATTATTTTTGCACCAAAAATAAATTTATCATTCAATTCAATATTCCACAAGGTTTATAAAATAACCTTGTATACTTTATACTTTGATACATACACACACATAATTAAGATGAACAATATTGGAAGACAGTATATTGTTCACCAAAACAGATGTGAAGGTGCTGTGGCATAGTGGGTAAAGCTGCCTCCAGTAGTGCTAACATCCCATGTGGGAACCGGTTCTAGTCCCAGCTGCTCCACTTTCTTTTTTTAAGTTTATTTATTTATTTGACACGTAGAGTTACAGACAGAGAGAGAGAGAGAGAGAGAGAGAGAGAGACTGAGAGAAAGGTTTCCCTTCCATTGGTTCACCCCCCAAACGGCTGCTACAGCTGGTGCTGTGCGGATCCAAAACCAGTAGCCAGGTGCTTCCTCCTGGTCTCCCATTCGGGTGCAGGGCCCAAGCACTTAGGCCATCCTCCACTGCCTTCCTGGGCCACAGCAGAGAGCTGGACTGGAAGAGGAACAACCGGGACTAGAACCTGGCGCCCATAGGGATGCCAGCACTGCAGGTGGAGGATTAACCCAGTGAGCCATGCTGTCGGAACCAAGCTGCTCCACTTTCAATCCAGCTCTCTGCTGTGACTTTGGAAAGCAGTAGAGGATGGCCCGAGTCCTTGGGCCCCTGTAAACACATAGGAGACCAGGAAGAAGCTCCTGGCTCCTGGCTTCAGATCGGCTCAGCTCCGGCTGTTGAGGCTAACTAGGGAGTGAACCAGCAGATGGAAGACCTCTCTCTCTCTGTCTCTCCCTTGCCTTCTTCTGTGTAACTCTGACTTTCAAATAAATAAATAAATCTTAAAAAAAAAAAAACAGATGTGAAAACGTAGGCTTGATCAGCAAGTGACAGGAGGATTATAGAGAACTTGGGCATCTGCAGTGTGTTTCTATGAAGTAAACTCTAAGGAGCACTATGCCACTATTATTTACTTGAAATTTCACATTTATAGGGCTATTACTACAAACTTTGAGAATCACCACATATGACTATATATTTTAATGTATTTCCAGAATTAATCTCAGATAACATAACACAATCAGATGTACCAGTACTGTCTCAAAGTTTCTTTATTGTTTTCAATACTTATTAAAGAAATATTAGTATGTATTTTTCTTAGTGCATCAATCCTGACCAACACAGTTCCAAAGATTAAGGATATCTAGGAATTCTCAGTGTAGATTCTTTTCCTGTATAATCATTGGAACTGACAGAGAGTTACAGAATTCAAGGTATTCTTGGCTTTAAATTGAAGAATTTTATTTTGTTATTTTTGTTAAACATCAAGGTCCTTGAATTTTGAGTCAAAGCACTGATATTTCTGTATCATTCTTTCAAAGAAGTCAGATTTACAGTGAAGATACCAGTTCCTAAAAAAGTTACTTAGATCCAAGGGCAGCATTATCCTCAGAAAACTGGTATTATGTGGGACCGACGCTACATCACAGTGAGTAAAGCTGCCGCCTGCCCTGTCAGCATCCCATAGGGGTGCCAACTGAGTCCCAGCTGTTCCACTTCCAACCAGTTCCCTGATAATGTGCCTGGGAAAGCAGCCGAAGATGGTCCAAGTACTTGGGCCCCTGTTCCCACATAGGCGACTCAGAAGAAGCTCCTGGCTAGCAGATGGAAGATCATTCTTTCTCTCTTTCTCTCCTTTTTCTCTGTAATTGCATCTTTCAAATAAATAAAATAAATCTAAAAATAATCCAATGGTACATTATATTCCTTTGTACAATAGTCTCACTTTGTATATTATTACACTGTGGCTAAGAAGTAGAATCAGGTACTCATTGTCAAGTCCTAGTAATCTGCAGTATTTGGATGAGAATTAAATTCCTCATATTCTGGCCGGCGCCCTAGCTCAATAGGCTAATCCTCTGCCTGCAGCACCAGCACACTGGGTTATTGTCCCGGTCGAGGCGCCGGATTCTGTCCCAGTTGCCCTCTTCCAGTCCAGCTCTCTGCTATGGCCCGGGAGTGTAGAGGAGGATGGCCCAGGTCCTTGGGCCCTGCACCCCATGGGAGACCAGGAGAAGCACCTGGCTCCTGCTTCGGATCAGCATGCCAGCCGCGGCGGCCATTGGAGGGTGAAGCAACAGCAAAAGGAAGACCTTTCTCTCTGTCTCTCTCTCACTGTCCACTCTGCCTGTCAAAAAAATAAAAAATTCCTCATATTTCTACTTTAGTTAGTAACAGTATTTTGCCTGTTTGTTTTTACCGTAAAATATTCCTGCTTTTATAGTTTCAGATGTAGGTGTGTCACATCAGACATTGAAACAAGGAATGGGAAGTGGATGAGGCAGGGTCCACTACAAACTATGTTGACCTCCTGTGGAGTTACCTGTTCTACCTGCAGTCCAATCAGATCTGGGCCGCCGGAAGAAGTAAAACCTTCTGGCTTACACTGTGTAGCACAAGTAATGCAGAAAAAACTGATTCTTACAAAAGTGACAACAAAGATTCTAATATGACACAATTAAAAGGTGACTTAAATGAATTTCTGAAACATTCTGAAATCCTCATGCTTAGTGGAATCTGTGTTCACACACTCTGCAGTGCACACAAGAGAAAGACTATCATTAAACATAAAGGCACAATGGAATGGGGGCCGGAGCTGTGGTGCAGCAGGTTAAAGCTCTGGCCTGAAGTGCCAGCATCCCATATGGGCACTGGTTCTAGTCCCGGCTACTCCTCTTCGAATCCAGCTCTCTGCTATGGCCTGGGAAAGCAGTAGAAGATGGTCCATGTCCTTGGGCCCCTGTACTGACTGGGAGACCTGGAAGAAGCTCCTGACTCCTGGTTTTGGATCGGCTCAGCTCCAGCCGTTGCAGCCATCTGGGGAGTGAACCAGGGGATGGAAGACTTCTCTCAGTCTCTACCTCTCTCTGTAACTCTGTCTTTCAAATAAATGAAATAATTTTTTTTAAGAAAGGTACAATGGAATTAAGTCTTTGTTGATTATTTTAGATTCTGAAAAATGTTTACATTTAAAATGTTTGTTATTAACAAATAGACTTCTCTCCAGATTACAGAACATTATTTTAGTGTCTTAAGCTTGAATCAAGTTAATAGTTTGATATTTATTTTAGAATGTCTCAGTCATTCTAGCTGATTGTTATATGTTGTTACAATTTTTCTCTGTGATGGCAGCAGCAAATGTAAATCAAAAGAAAGCACTGCTGCATTCTGTCCCCTTGACAAAGAGGAAGGTCTTCGCAATACGATTTACATCGTCCTAGACGGACTGGAAATGTAACATTTTCATGGTACCAAAGTCCTTTCAGAATCAGAGTATTTGGGATACAGAGACTGTGCGACGTGTCACTTAGAACTGTCAAAGCAGTGCTTCTACTTTGCTCTCAGCACTTTTTTCCAAACAAATATTCAGTGATCATTATCTTCAAATACAGTTGCTTTGTCATGTTTCCTGGATACAAAATAGGATAGCAATTTGGGCATATCAAACTTAGTGCTATCTCTAAAACCTAAATGTCACTGTGATCATGGACTTGCTGAGGAAATAAGAAAGCATGTAACAGGCATTGGATTGAAAACAGACATTTTAGAAAGATCTGTAATTATATGATCAATTTCCAGAAACCTCATTCTAATTCTTAGAAAAATTTGCCAAAGTCAAAATATTAGTTTTATTGTTATAAGTTCCTAAAAACATTACATCAGCATCATCCCGGATTTTTCTCAATAGTTTGAAATAACATTATCTGAAAAGAGTATCATGACAGCAAATGGCAGAAACCAGGAAAAAGATTTACAAAGCAGTAATAAAATGCAAAGGAAGCGACTGTGAGAGTAAGATTGGCTGATGCCACAATGCCAAAGGAGCTACTGAGTATCAAATATTTGAAAATAGACAGCAAAAAGACATGATGGAGAAACAGCATTATTACCCAAGCTACAGGCTGCATCAAGAATGCTACTGGAACAGGAAGAGGTAAAGGACTAGGGAATTCATCCCACATCCTCACATTTTCTTGCTGCTATATCCTTCTCTGTGTAATACTAGTGCCCACCCACTGGAACAGTGTACACTGATTCACACCTTTGAGATGATTTTAGCAGACAAGTATATTCCAGGCTGAGGTACAACTGGGTTCCTGCTGACTTTAAACTCCTTGGTATATGAAATCACATTTGGGTTAGCCTGGTAGTCTCAGGAAAAAGATGAGAGGCTTGTGAAGGGATCCATGGTGGACCAACATGGATTAACAGACCTCCAGAAACAAGTGAATATGAGAAGCCTGAAGAAACTTCAACTAGCACCACTGTCTACTATGGTATATAATTTTATCTGTGACACATATAAGTATGTTATGCATAATTTTCAATAATGAGGATGATCAGCTACAGATTCAGAAAGACTAGTAAGTCTAACCAACAGAATCAAAATTTCAACTATCTTACATATGAGCACCAGTTAACTGGGCAAATCAGAGACAAACATTTCCCTTGAATGCAGCCGGCACATGGTGGGGAGCAGTGCTTGAATTCTTATGGGCAGAAAGCAAAACAATAATTTCAAAAAAATTAAAGGGCATAATAGTCCTGAAATAAGACCCAAGATTAAGTTACAGGCAAACCACATAGTGCTCTGTTGGTCATGTCAGCATTTGGCATTTATCTGAAGAATAAGAAGTAGTGAGTGAGTCTGGTCTTAGTCTAGCCTAGATCAATCCAAATTAATCATTACATATTGAATTGAATATTTTATATTTTATATTCAATGAGAAGGCTAATCATTGACTGGAAATGAAAAGAAAAAAAAAACATTCAACTGGAGACAGTATGTTAGGTTAAAAAATGTAGTTTTGGAGAATGATGTTGAAATTCTTGGTGTAGCTTTCACTGTTTCTGTGTCCTTAAGAGAGTCATTTAACCTCACTATGCCTTCGCTTAGTGACCACAAATCAGGAATAGAAATAGTGTTTCTCTAACCACAAATCAGGAATAGAAACAGTATTTCTCTAATGGGTGGTTAAATAAAAATATATAAATACACATAGCAGAAATTGAATGACAGGTACACTATGGTTCTGCCATTAAATCACAAAGCTAAAGACAACAGAAACTATCTTCTCCCAGAATGAAGAAGCACAAGACAGCACCGCCCTCCCCAGGTCAAGAGAGTGAGGCACCCAGGAAACCGACTGCAGCTGTTTCAGGTGACTTCAAGTTTCACCAGCCTGCTGTTGGCTTGCTGAGAGGCAGGGACCCACAGACACTCTTGGCGGTTGCCATCAGAGAAGAGCAGCATGAAATAATTCTTGGGAAAGCTGCTATGTGGCCACAGCTTCGCACCTGGGGACGTCTCAAAGAAGCCAGGCCACTGCAGCAGCTTGTGTGGGGATCTCTACAGGGGGAGCACCAGGAAGGCATTCAACTGAGTAAAGCAGACCCCAGCGTGGTGCAGAAAACTCACAGTGACCGGGGCAAGGCAGTGGTCCTGTGCAAGTGGTGGTAGTGGGGGTGGGCATCTGCCTCCTTTAGTGGCCTCATCCAAAGAAGGCCCCCATCAAAGGCCACTCACGCTCCTCCCTGGAGAAGTCACATCTGGGCGTCTGCCCACAGGCAGCTTCAACAACCTAGTACTAGGAAAGTCATCTTGCACTCTTTGCTAACTCTTCATCTGGACCCCTCATGAAGAACCCAGATGCAGACATCGGCAGAGGAGGAGGCAAAAAATCTCACCATGCTTCTTGGTCAAGCCTCCTAACTAGGCGCAGGTGATCTGGGGCTGTGGACAATACCAGGAACTGATTTGAGATTGACTTTTAAATCACACTTAATGTCATGTAATGATCTTGAAATGTGCACTTATTTAAGGGGAAGAGAGACAGAAAGAGAGCTCTCATACACTAGTTCACTCCCCAAATGCATGCAAAGTTGGGGCTGCAAAAGGCCAAACTTGCGCCTGGATCCCAATTCAGGTTTCCCAGCTGAGCAGCAGGAACTCAGGTACTGGAGTCATCACCTGCTGCCTCCACACGTCAGCAGGAAGCAGGAAGCAGGAGCACAGCTGAAACTCAAGCCTAGACAACCTGATCGGGGGATCTAAGCGTTTCAACTGGCATCTTAACCATGAATTCAACACCCACCTCTAACTTCTATAATAGAACGTAGGTGCTAATACTGGCTTGGGACTGCTGTTTCAACACAATTTGGGGAATCTCAGAACATGGAGGGAAAAAACACTGGAGAACAAAACAATAATTTAAGTAAGTATATTATGGAGTTAGAACTGTTCAGTGTACTAGCTTTACAAAGAAACTGTAAAATATTCATTAATAAAGCATTTAAGTCAGTATATGACATAAGGCTCCATAAATGTTTACTGCTTATATAATGCTTGCTATTTGAATGAAAAAGATCAATTTTTAATACGATACAAAATGGAAAGGCCTGCACTAAGTATTTTTTTTTTTTTGACAGGCAGAGTGGACAGTGAGAGAGAGAGACAGAGAGAAAGGTCTTCCTTTGCCGTTGGTTCACCCTCCAATGGCCGCCGCGGACGGCGTGCTGCGGCCGGCGCACCGTGCTCCTCTGATGGCAGGAGCCAGGAGCCAGGTGCTTTTCCTGGTCTCCCCATGGGGTGCAGGGCCCAAGCACCTGGGCCATCCTCCACTGCACTCCCGGGCCACAGCAGAGGGCTGGCCTGGAAGAGGGGCAACCGGGACAGAATCCGGCGCCCGGACCGGGACTAGAACCCGGTGTGCCGGCGCCGCAAGGCGGAGGATTAGCCTGTTGAGCCACAGCGCCAGCCTGCACTAAGTATTTAATGACAGAAAATACAAAACAAAGACCAAAGAACCAGGTGTCAGACCTCATATCATAAACATTTTGAACTTGAGTAGAAGATTCTTTCATGGTTCTTTTTAATTCTAAGATTCTATTATAACAAGTATGAATTATTTTTTCATTGTGGGAAAAAAAGTGTTTTTCTCCTCAAATTAAATAGACAATTCAACTCTTCTTAATGTGTTTTCATTTAAAGAAACATAGACTATTCTCTTTCATCATTTAAGAGCATCCACTATTAGATCAATATCACTCATCCTTTCAGTTTGAGCCTTAGCTGCCTTTATCAAATGCAAATCATAGAAATCTGCCTGTCAGGATTCATTCTTTGATGGCTCTTTCTTCATCATTGAAAATGATACTGACATAAAATGAGTGAAACATCACTCTGTTGCAGCTAAAACTGGCAAGGGACTAGATTTTTATGTAACTGTAACTTATGTTACTTTGTACTAAGACATCATTACCTTTTGCATGAAGGTCACAGGGTAAGCAAAGTATTTCATATTCTTTAAGGAACTATCATTTTAGGAAATGGAAAACACCACAACTGTCTTGACTCAGAGGACACAGCGTTTCTTTCCCAACTCAAGAGACAAGTATTTCCATACTCACATCTTGATTGGTCATCTCCCAATAGGGTCTCTCTCCGTAAGACACAACTTCCCACATTACAATTCCATAGCTCCAGACATCACTGGCGGAGGTGAACTTTCGGAAAGCGATTGCTTCTGGGGCAGTCCATCTTATTGGAATTTTGCCTCCCTAAAAATGGGGAAAAAAGAATAAAAACAAACTCCTTGCATATTTTAAATCTATGTGGGGATATGGCTGTCTCATGGAAAAGGTCTGGATGGAGATGTAGCATTTTTAAAGTGAAACTGTTGGACTGCACGTGGTCTCTTTTCACATCTCTCTGTCCATAAGCACTTGTAGACTAACTACTGATTGGTTGCGCAGAAGTTCTCTAGTTTAAATTCTGCTTGACTCCCGGAGCACAAACAGGACCTACAGCTCAATTACAGTACTCAGGATGGCAGCTCTAAGTGGGGGAAAGCAGGGATCAAGCAGATCAATAAGTAAGACGCTAGGAATATCTGAGCATGAGTGAAAGACTCCACTTCCCTCTGTGCTGCTTTTGACACAGAAGTTTACCAGTTAATAAGACAAGCATGAAGATCAGGTAGAAGGCTATTCTTTCCCTCCATATTGTGTCCTTTTTTAAAATTTGTTTTGATACAGTTTAGATAAGATTTGGGAATCTTGGAAAATTCAACCAAAAGAAAAAGTATTGAACCTGGGTTATCGGTAAAAAATTATGATATTGTCAAATCTGAGGTTTTTCTACATGGTGGAAAAATGGGTTTGATCTTTCTTTTGGTTCACATCAATACTTTCATATCCTGCTCCTTTCAGGGTAAATATTTTCTCTTAATTTTTAAAAGCAGCCAAAACCAGAAAACTAAGTATTTTACCCCATATCAAACACAAAAGGTCTCTAAAAAGTTCATAGAAAATGCATATTATGAGCTCTCTATGTGTGAAAGGCATATTTGCAGAAAGAGAGGGTGGGAGAGGAGATGCAGAGGGAGAGAGAGAAGGGGGGAGGAGAAGGGGAGAGAGAGAGAGAGAAAGAGAGAGAGATTGATTGACTGAGATGTTGCTCTTCCATCCACTGGTTCACCCCGCACCCCCTCGGATGGCCACAATAGCTGGGGTTAGGCCACATAAGACAGGAGCTTCATCCAGGTCTCCTACATGAGTGGCAGGAGCTCAAATACTTGGGTCATCTTCTGCTTTCCTAGGAACATTAGCATGGAGCTAAGATTGGAAGTGGAACAATTAGGACTTGAACCAGCACCCGTATGGGATGCTGGTGTTGCAGGTAATAGCCTAACCCACTGTACCACAATATCAGCCCCAATTTCAAAATGTCTTGTTCCAAATAAACTTGTCTTTAAATTACTTTTTTTTCCCAGGAATATTCCAAAGTACCCTCATGTTGAAAAAAATAGAAAAGTAAGGTTCCAGTATTTTCTTCTAAAAAAGACTAACATATGCCTTCCCATTTTTCAGGAAAGGAATTATTTAATTCACGTCCCATGAAAAAAATGGAACTTAAATTGCTGTTATGAATCAAAGTTACAAGATATATGAGGAAATAACACTTTTGCATTACACCTGAAATTATTCTGGAAGTTGAAGTTAGGTACAAATTGTTTGCTCCTTAGTTCTATGGCAATGCCATTTGAAGACAACTGTTCTGAAAAATTATTTCTTTTACTTTTTTAATTAAATAAAGGAAACAAATCTCATGTATTTCATACATACAGTTTTAAGACCATAATGATACTTCCCAATCTACCTCCCCTACCACCCTCCCTTATTTTCATTAATTAAATATTTTCATAGCTCACTCGAGACTTAGTTATTCATAGAACTGATATTCTAAAATGTCTAATAAGACTCTTAGGTTTGTATTTTCTTGAGTGTGTTAAACATTAGTCCATACTTTTTCTGCTGGTCCTCTGAGCATCCCATGTGTCATCAATAACATCCAAAGTTCCAATATCATCCCGTCTCTAAGTATATACAATTCCTTCAAGCTGCCATCATTCCCCTCTTCAGAATACATCTTGAGGTTCTCTGGATATCTGTTCATACCCCTGGCCTGAAGCATGACATACTGACACTGACCTTGTAACTAAGACACCAACTAATCACCCTGGTAAAGAACTATTCTATGACCCCAATCTCACTTGGGCCAATTTTATTAAGTGCAACTTTTATCCCAGGAGAACACTTAATTGAGCTTTCATTTAATGCAAATACTTGGACTGAAAATGGCAGTTAGGTCCAGAGGAGGAGACCTATCCCAGCATTCAATTGATTGATTTATTAAGCTGACCTTTGGAAGCCTTTGTTTACTTGGGTAAGTTACACTTGTGCATTGAATATAGTGCAAATACCCAAACATATGTAGTCACAAAGCAACAATATAAGCAAAGTAAAAAAAAAAACTTGCTTTATAAGCCATGAAATAAACTTCATTAGACTATCAGCAGATGTCTAATAATTTTAAAAAGTTGAATGAGTGGTGGGCATTCGGGACAGCAGTTGGGATGCTGCCTGTGACACCCATATCCCATCCATACTGGAGAACCTGGGAACAAGTCCCAGCTCTACCTCTCACTCCAGCTTCCTGTTAATGCAGGAAGGTAGATCTTAGCAGACAACAGATGATGGCTCAAATGATAGGGTCCATGCAACCAACGAGGGAGACCTGGAAGGCATTCCTGGCTCCTGATATGGAATGGGTAGAACTTAGCTGTTATTGATGGAATGATCCAGTGGATGGGATCAATCTCTCTCTCTCTCCCACTTGCATGTTCTCTTATTCTATCAAGCAAATAAATTTTTAAATGTTGAATTAAATAAAACATGTAAGTCAGCTACCCAGAGTATGAAAACTAGCAAAGCATTGCTCTGTGTTTAAACAAAAGGTAACTGAATTGTAGAGCTAAGGGATTGAATGAGGAATCCTTGATTTCAAAATAGGCATTCTGATACAGAGGATATCTAGCGGATGCCACTGAAAAGATTTACAATCAAATATGGGAACTTATGAGGGATTCAAACCCAGGAGGTACAATATCACAAACTGTCCAGAAAATTCTGTTGTAGTCAGGTTGGCATTCATCTATAGAAAAAACTCAATTATATACCATATCATCAGGAAGCAATTACTTCACTGGAAAAGTGTTAATTTATGCTAATTATGACCACATGAGTTAGTGACTGATTTTCCATCATGGGGGGCTCAACAGTTTCCATGGTATGTGAAAAAAGCAATTAGGCATTGCAATACCTCATGTCAATCAAATATATTGAACAACTAGGACTTTCTTCCCCCACAAGGGACATCCTTTATAAAAAGTTGGATCTAGGTATTATCATATTTATTTTATAAGGGCTTATACTATACAGCAGAGAGCTTAATTTACTCAATAATGCTATATAAGATATATATTCATATATATTTGTATACACATACTATATACATACATATATATTTCTCTTAATATAGGATCATCGGCCTTTGATGTATTTTACACTTAAAACTTTTATTTACTTTGTTGCATCCATTCTGAATTCAGAATATTTTTAGTATGTTAGCTAAAATAAATGATCAAGACTGGGAAAGTGAATACTGAGTGTCATTGAGTTTAATATTTGAGTTTGATGATTTCTAAAATGAGAATTATCTGATTTTGATCCTCCCTCTCTCTGCAAGACTTCGTTGGAGAGATGCCCTTTTGCTATTTCCTTTAACAGCTTTAAAAATTAAATGTCTCTAGTCTGTGTTTCAGTAATGCATTCCGTTAGATCTTACCCTTGTGGTGTAGGCTGCCTCAGGATCATCTTCCAGTACCCTGGAAAGTCCAAAGTCAGACACTTTGCACACAAGGTTACTGTTGATTAAGATGTTCCTGGCAGCAAGGTCTCGGTGCACGTAGCCCATGTCAGACAGGTACTTCACTCCTGCAGCGATGCCTCTCAGCATGCCAACGAGCTGAATCACTGTGAACTGCCCATCGTTCTTCTGCAGAAGCAGTGTGGAAATATTAGTCTACCTAATCACCGGGGGACCGTTTCAAAGGGTCTTCCTACAGTCTCCAAATTAATACTATCATCCATCAAGACTCATATGCAATTTCCATCTGACGGAGAATGGAAAACGTCTGAACATACACGGTTAACTTGGTAAGGCTTATCTGTCCTCTGCTCAAAGCAGATAAAGGCTGTGAAAGACCTTTTCAAAAACCTCATTTAGTTACCCTTTGCTGCATTGTAACTCCTTTATTCTCAGTCATCAGAGGAGTCTATTTGTCACTCTAACCTAGTACTTGCCTTGGGTTAACACTGCATGTATTTTGAAGTGATTTAAACAAAGCCAGTTGGGGTGGCATACTGAGGGGAAGATGAAGTGACTAGCAGGGACATGGGGTTCCTGCAGCAACACAGGGGAAGGGGATGGCTGAACAGGGACCAGGACAGTGTTAGCGTCGCTTAGAAGTGGGCTGTGTTTGTTAATCAGCGCTGTCATAGAGCCTCCATAGGGCTTTACTGATGCTTATTCTGAAGTAAAGAAATGATGTGACTTTCTAAGACTAGACAACCTGCGGGTAAGAAGAAATTTGGCACAAGAATCTGGTGGGGGCTTGAGATTGGAAGAGAAATTTAGACAACTATCAATTCATTGCACAGCATCCACTTATAATTACTATGATTATAATCATGCTACCGTCCCCATCACATTTCCTGATCCATACTGTCAGCCTATGGGTATAATCAGGCCCACAAAGACTTTACAACAGCTAACAAAGTGTGTTTACTATTAAGAGAAGATACCAGCATTTACAGTTGTTTGACCATCTGACATGCTGGTGCTTCCGTGTCACCACGTGAGTACTGTGCTGGTGCCAGGAGTGCCTGCCATGAGCTCCACAGGCCTTCCAACAAGTGTACTTTCCTGATTTCATGTGTGCTAAGTAAGTTAAGAACATGTAAAGACTTCCCTCCCCTCCCCCAAGTTTCCCCTCCCTCTTCTTCAAACCCTTTCCCTCTCCTGTTTCCTTACTTCTTTATTCTTCATTTTTTGTGTGTTTCTTTTTCTGCAAATTAATAGATGCTTCAATAAAATCATAGGGATGTGTAATTTGCATTTGTGTAAGGTTCTGTAAAGGGTAATTTTCAAACCAAAGCGAATTTTGAAGTATAATTATTCTGACTCCATATATTTCCACCTTATTTAAAAGTTTAAAGTGGCCTAATTTCAAGTTCACCATCACAGTACTATATAAATAATACTTTGAACAACTAAATGAGGACTAAATCGTACCTTTAAAAATGTATCGAGAGAGCCGTTCTCCATGTACTCTGTCACAATCATCACGGGTTTACCTGCAAAGAGAAGGGAGTGAGCAAGGCCTCTGCTTTTCGATTTCTGCATTCTTATCTGGGAACATTTAACTAGAAGATTTTCTTATCACATATAGTTACACACATATATGTATGTATATGAATGCATACACATGTGTGCATGTATATATATACATATATATTTTAAAATATTTTAAATATCTTCTTGAGTATCAAGTATATTCCTGACATGATGAGATCTTAACCTGGTATGATGGGTGGGATTAGTGAGAAATAAAGTAGAACAAAGTTAATAACAGATGTACACACAAGCCTACACACAAATATACAAGTGCCAATACCAGAACTGATTTATATAAATAAGCAAGTTCAAGGTTCGTTGTATTTTCATGGAGATAATGATATATCAAATAATATCTATGAGAACACTGGGGACATAGTCTTCCTCTTCAAATTCCTACACAAAAACACCTATCCTATCTACCTGACCTGCTTAGAATCCCTTAAGTAAATGTCGTATTCTCCACTTTATTTTTTTGTTATTCCTTCCTTTATGGTAAATCTCCATTCTCCTCTTCACTGCACACTTAGAATTTCTATCACCTATTTTGTCATTCTTCAGAGCTCTGGTCTAATTCACGTGGCGAGTGATAGCTTCCCTAGCGATCGTTTCCGGGAGGGGTTTCCTCCTGTCTGACCTGTCAAGGAGAGGTAGCCTAGAGATTACACCAACAGACCCTGGAGCCTTCCTCCCTGGCATTTAATCCAGAAACAATCACACACTCAGATGGTTAATTTTAGGCATCAACTTCACTAGGTAAAGGGATACCTGACAACGTAGCAAATATTATTTCCAGTGCATAGGTGGTAACGTTTTCAGAAATAACTAGTGTATGAAACATGAAGAACTTGGCTTCAAGTGGGTGGACACCACCAGCTGGGCCTTCTGCACTGGGGCCAACAAATGCAAAAGTTATACTGGTGTTCTTTCTCTGAGAATTGGGAAAGACCTTTGCCTTGCTGGAGATCAAAACTGCAGGCTTGCCCTTTTGTATGCCAGGGCTCATAACAATGATCCTTCCTCGCCCCACCAAGGACTCTCAGGTTTGGACATCCAACACCATCTACTCTCCCGATTTTAAGGCCTTTGTCCTTGGACTGAGCCAAGCTAATAACATTCGAGACTATCTAGCCTATCACAGGACTTGTAGGCAGCCATAACTACATGAACTAATTCCTGTGATAAATCCCCTCCCATATATCCGTATACATATCCTATTGGTTCCATTTCTTTGGAGAACCCCAACTAACTTGCAGTCTTGAGCAATTCAATTTACTCTGTTTCTCATCTTTGAACGGAAAACAACACT
The DNA here is from genome assembly GCA_949820135.1 of Sylvilagus floridanus. Classification (NCBI taxonomy): domain Eukaryota; kingdom Metazoa; phylum Chordata; class Mammalia; order Lagomorpha; family Leporidae; genus Sylvilagus; species Sylvilagus floridanus. The sequence continues at coordinate 105,725,083 of OX463238.1, read as the reverse complement.
GGCATCCACAGCACAGGGCTGTTCTGAGAACCCACCAAGTCACATGGTCACCTAAGGCACTGAGAACACTCCCTGTCACTTTGAATTTGCTATATAAGAGTTAAATATTGTAGCTTTATAAATTTTATTAATTTTCAATGTGTTGGGTTAACATCCTTGCTAGACATAATTGACTAAGAGAATATATCATATGTTGTTAGCTCCCATAAAATGACTGTACATCTGTAATCAGTATATCTGCAATACAGAATGAAAAATGCTAGATTATCACAAAAATCAAAAAAGCAAAAAGAATGGAGGAAAGCATCATTATGTTCTTAAAATTATAACTATGAACTACATGAAATCTGTTCCCTTATATTAAGAAATAAATAAAAAATATTTAAAATACAGTGGTCAGTTTTATTAGTCAATATTAACCTTAAACAGTGCTCCTTTACTTTTTAACAAAAACATACTAAATAAAATTAAAGCATTAATTTAAATTATTTTGAGTTAAGAAAGATTTATGACAGCACAATTATATATCCATTTAATTAACTTTTTCTATTATGAAAGGAAATAAGGCCTACACAACTGTGAAATGAATTATGATGAACTAAATGGTATTATGCAGAAGGGCATCTGTATTTTACTAGAGTACTAATTAATTCAGGTCACAGAATTAGAGCATGCACTTTACACACACCACGGTATCCAGACGTGCAAACAGAGATAACGTATGACAATCACATATGAAAAAGAAATATCTGGAGGAAAAGGAATTTCTCATTCCAAGATCACTTAAAATTCAGTTTGAATAATAAGGTAGGACAGTCTAAATTCCCACTGAGATAATGATCTTTTACAAATCTTTAAAAGTAGTATTCCTTTATTGGAATGTGACAAGTGCATTACAAAGGCTGACACACCTCCCCTCATGAAATTTATAAAAGTTATAAAAAGTTTGACTAATATAATTCACTTAACAGATGCTTGTAGATGCTTAGTTTATGAAAAATATCACATACGTAGAAAATGTGTATTAGAGACACCACTTGATCTGAAGCCTAATGAGTGAAGGTGCCCTGGCATAGTAACAGGAGACCTGTATTCTGGCACAAGAAGCAGGATGTGCCGAGGCAGCTTGACATGAAAAAGCCTATCAGATTCAAACATGGCTGGAGTTTCACCTTTTTTTATTTATTTTTTTAAACAGTGAACTGACAGGACATGAGGTAAGGACTGCTGATTTTAAAATGAGGCAGAAACGCAGTACCTTACTTTAAAAAAAAATAAAGAAAAAAAGGAAAAAACCCAATGATTTAGATTGCATTTGTAAATGGTCCTGAAAGAATGATAAGAAAAATTATATACATTTTTCTTCTTAGTATGACTATAATCATACTAATTAAAAGAAATGCTTCCTATTTATATTTTATATAAAGATATTGCCACACCCATTTTAGTATACATCAGATCAACTCTAAAATAGACAACATTTTGCACTGCATGCTCTCAGTTCTACTCTCACATCTCACAGCCCACATTAGCCTTTTATTTCTATATGAGGTCATCTTTTAAGAGTCCAAAATTAATAATGCCTCCCGGGGATGATAGTCCAACTTCTTTAGCGTAGTACTCATGCGGCAGAATTTACACCAGCTACAGACTGGAGAGCCCTCAGGCACCCTGCTTTCCCAGGCATTGCCCTGCATTGGCCTGATCCTCAGTATTCAGAAATACCCAAGGATGATGCAGTATGCCCATACAAAGGGGACATATGGGCACTTCTCATAGCAGCACTTACTAAATAGTACAGTATTATTTCAATGCCCTTACAGCTGACAAAGCCAGAAGAATACATTAGATTCCCTGGAATTAGCCAGGGATTCCAGGAATCCTCCCTGTGTGGCTATACTCAGACTTGCCATCACTTATAAAAATCTTTGTGACATGATAAGGGATTTGCAGAACTGAATTCTAGAGAACACCACAGGACAACAGCCTTATCTCTCCTTGGCACATCTTAGGCCTTATGAGCAAACACCTTGTCCATCAAAGCAAAACACTGGTGTACTTCTATCATTATCTACTGCACCCCTCACCCTTTATGCTTGAAGATCTTTCCCTATATATCTACATGCAACACTTTCAGTTTCTTCTCTCTTGGCTTAGAGGTCCTTCTTTCTGTCTGTCTTTCGTATTTTTTTAAGATTTTATCTATTTGAGAGGCCAAGTTACAGACAAAGGGGAAGAGACACAGAGAAATGTCTTCCACCCACCGATTTACTCCCCAACTGGCTGCAACAGCTGGAACTGGGCCAATCTGAAGCCAGGAGCTGCTTCTGGGCTTCGAACATGGGTGTAGGGGCCCAAGGATTTGGGCCAACTTATACTTCTTTCTTAGGCATTCAGCAGGGAGGTGGATTGGAAGAGGAGCAGCTGGGCACGAACTGGCACTCAGATGTGATCCATGCTGCAGGCAGAGGCTCAGGCTATCATGCCATAGCGCTGGACTCTATTTTCTCTTATACTCTTTCAGTTATGACTCAGTGGGAAATACGTTCATCCCGCAGCATCCAAGGGAGACTTCTCAGCATCTCTCTGGACACCAAAAATCTGTCAGTTTTCAAGTCCTTTATATAACATGGAGTAGTTTTTGCATATAATCCATATCCATTCTTCTATACCCTTTCAATCATCTCTAGATTATGTAAAAAACCTAATACAATGTAAATGCTATGTAAGTAATTGTTAGATTTATTGTTTATGAAAAGTAACAACAGATAAAATATCAACTCTGTATGTGTTCAAAACAGAAGCAATTATTTTTCCCCCAGATTATCTGGAGTTGGTTGAATCCAGGGATGCAGAATACATGGATTTGGAGGGATAATGGTATTCACCATGGCTCACGCAGTCTAGTAAGCAGGGTTTGCTTACTAGAGGATTCCCTGTAAAAGCATCTCCTTCCTGGGTAAATCTGTATAATAAATACAATTCAAATTCATTGAACTTAGAGATCAGAATTTATACAAGAAAATTCCCTGATCAGAAAATGTATGAACTGAATACTATACTCTTGGAAAGAAAAAGTGATTACTTTTTAGGAGATGGGCACCCAATTTTCATCTCGAAACATTTTTAGCTAGCATCACCTAGTTTTAAAAGTCAAATTAATTATACGTGACAGCATAGGTTGTAATGTCAAAAACAAAAAAAAACGTTCTTTGAGAAATATGATAGGAACCTAAAACTTCTCTTATATCTCAGATGATGAGGGAAAACCAATTAAAATGAATATTTGCAAACAAATATGGTCTTCTTCTGCTGACAAGGATAAGATGCTTCAGAAACCATTCGATTATTTTCCATGCTGGACTCATTTTAATGCTAATTATATTTAGTTTGGCTTATGTTTTGTCTCAGTTCCTGCTAGCCTGCAAGAATGACATAGCAATAATTAACCTGGCTTACTCTAACCCTTGCAAATTCAATAAAACTGTATAAATCATTTTCCATTATCCAGTTTGAAGTACAGGCAAAGAATGGATCTGCCAATAATTTTGAAAGCAAATTATCAAAAATCCATAGAAAAAGAGCTCATAAAGCATGTCAAAACATGATTTTAATCAGAGTAGAGTTTCCATATTACTTTGTATTTATATTTTACTTAGGGTCCAGCCCAGGCAGAGTCCAAAAAATAGAAACACATTATTTGTGGAAGTCATCTTTGTAACTGATAACAATAAAAGGGCTCCAATTTATTGCTTTATTGACTGCCTACTATTTATAAGGCACTATCTTCTTATTAATTCTTAGAAAAACTAGGATAGCTCATCAGACTTTTTCAAAGAAAGAGAAGTTCAGAAAAGATCCCTGCATTATTTGAGTTGACAAGAGGTCATATAAGAAGCAAAGCTGGAAATCCAATTCATATCTATTTAAATATAAAGGCTTTTTCCCTTCTTCGATACAAGGATGCCTATAATTTTGAAATATTTGCTTTAAATGTTAAAGTCCATTTTAAAATCTCAGAAATATTCACTTTTTTGCATTAATACAGAATTGGTCATCATGACTATGTCATTCAAACAAGTCCATCACTGAAGGTTGGCCTCATAGGAATTCAGCTTCTCTCAATAAATATTCTATTTTTGCTGAAGGTCATTACTTGCATATGCCCCAAGCAGTCTACTGTGGAATTACCTTGGACCCCATTTATAAAAGTACCTCAAGTACTTCAAATCACAGAAGTCGACAGCAGAAAGGTAGCTGCCAGCGGCTGAGGCAAGGAGGGGCTGGGCAGCTGCTGTTCCACGACTATGGAGCTGCAGTTGCACAAGGCAAGAAAGTTCTGGAAGCCTGCAGTACAACACTGTGCTGAGTGTCAACAACAGTATACCATACAATTAAAAAAAATATGAGGAGAACAGATCTCATGGTATATATTTTTTTCTTTCCCTCACAATGAACAAGAAATGAGTTTGTTTCCTTACTGTGTAATACTTTGGTGCCAACATTCAGTACAAATGCCACAAGAGAGAACACAGTATGTCGTTCTGGACCGCGCAGTCCTTGACACCAGACATCTCCACGTTTGGAGAAAAGAACATGGGAGGCGTGCTCTAACTCTGTTTCTCAGAGCAGGGTCCCTGACAGCAGCAGGGGAATGGTCTGGGAGGCTGTTAGAAATGCAAAATGTAGTCCCATCGCATACATTGAAAGATATTCTGCAATTTCATGATATCCCCTGAGGCACATTGAATTTTGTGAAATTTAGCTATGCTGCATCACGAGAGTTGCTGCTAACTCTGCACTATTTTATCTGCATTCGTTCCAACTGCTCTTCTGAACCCACTAAGTCATCAATAAACACGTGATCCTACTCAAGGACACTGGGGAGCTTTCCACTTGGAAGCAGCCTAATTCACTGGAAAGCTATGCTCACTGGGGAACTCTTGAAATATCTGTAAGATGTTTACATGGCTATTCCCTGCTTAAACTTCTACATCTATAGTTTTATTTTAGGATACCAACCTCTTTAGGTTGTATTCTATTTAGCATAAGAACAATAGAGATTGTTTGAAATGACTTTAATTTTATCCCAAGAGAAACTTGGGATAAAACAAATATGGTGAATCCATTATTAATGGCCAACCAGAACATAGGATCTTGTGCTTGTACTGGAAATAGATAAGTTTTTTTAAGAGGGCTAAACAAACAAGATGACGGCAACAACATGTAAAAGCTATGGAGTGGCTAGTTAGCATGCAGAAGGGTACTCAGATATTTTAATTTTATTATGGTCTTTATTCGCTGGCTAACATGTTAGGGTAAATCACTTATAAAATTATATAATTCTAATTTAGGGGAATATGATTAAAAAGCTTTATACCTCCCTTGAGAGAAGAACATAAAAATGCAAAATGTCCCCACAAGTAGAAATCCCAACCTTTCAAAACATCCTCCTTTATTTCAGATTCTTTATATTAATGCAAATTTTCTTAGTAGATACTCAATTCTCAAATTAGAAAATGAACTGGAATTTTCCTCACATTGGTGAATGTGCACAATAATTATTTATGCAGAAATTAGACTTTTTGGGGGTGGGTGAGTACAGAATCAAAACACTGTGACATCTGACAAATTTTATTAATAATGATAAAAAACTGGGCGAGTGTTGTGGTATAGCAGGTAAAGCCACTGCCTGAGAAGCTGGCATCCCATTCGGGAACCTGCTACTGTCCCAGCTGCTCTACTTCCAGTGCAGCTCCCTGCAAATGGCCTGTGAAAAGCCAGCAATGGAAGAGAGCCCAAATACCTGGGATCCTGCCACTCACACAGCAGACCCAGAAGAGGTTCCTGGTTTCAGCCTGGCCAGTGCTGACGGCTGTGGCCATCTGGCGAATGAACCAGTGGATAGAAGATATCTTTCTCTGTACCTCCCCTGCTCTCTAATTCTGACATTAAAATAAATAAATAAATATTTTAAAAATTAAAGTAACAAAACACAATGTAAGTATTGGTCAATTTATAAATCATTAAATTTCTATTTCTATAGAGCTATGTTTTTTGTCAAATAACTATTAGATTTTTTTTAAAAAAGGTAATTTCTAAATTACTCATAATTACTTTCATGTATTAAACCTCTTTACGTGCCCTGAAGAAAAGCAACTATCAAATAAAGAGCTGGCTTCTGTATAAATTTCAGTTTTAAGATTGCTTATTTTCTTCATAGTTCATGACTGGTTCATATAATTTAAGTTTTTGTCTGTGTGAAATGGAACATAGAAAATTCAAGCATACTGCAGGCCTGGTGGTGGAGTGGGTTAAGCCTGTATCACATACTGGAGTATCTGATTGGAATTCCAGCTACTCTGCGCTTCCAATCTAGCTTTTTGCTAACGGTCTGGGAGGCAGTAAGTAGCGGCCCAAGAACTTGGGCTCCTGCTACACACATGAAAGATCTGGTTGGAGTGCCTGGCTGCTGGTTTGGCGTGGCCTATCCTTGGCTCTTGCAGGCAATTTGGGGGCAAACCAATAGATGGAAGACACCTCTCTCCCTCCCATCCGTCCTCACTCTCTTGTACTCTATCTTTCAAAAAATAAATAAATCTTTACAAAATCTCAAGTATATTCATATTCAGACATTTTCACTTGTGCTCTTTATCACTAAAGGCACATCCAACTTTATATACAACATTCTGTAATTCTATGCTAACTGACATCCCAATTTTCATATGTCCACACTGATTACTCACCATAATCATGATCCTGCCAAACTCTTCTCTATAAATCATCTCTATTTCCTTTAAGGCACCTGGGGCAAAACAGATAACTATCCTAGACTCCTTTCATTCACAAGGAACCTTATTGGGACTGATTTAAGATTATCTAGACATAGCGGCATGCTGGCGGCTCGCGGCGGCGGCAACGCGCTGCTGCCATCTAGCGCTAACTGAGAGTGGTGCAACCATACACTCTTAATACAGGGGAAAGCCCTCCAGCCAAAGGACTCAAATTACCAGAGGGGGGAAAAAGAAAAAAAAAAAAATTTTTTTCCTGAAAAGCGCCTGCGACGCTATACACATAGAAGCCAGAGATTAGAAGCTAACTATCATCAACTCTGCGCAACTGGATGGTATTACTTCCCTCCAGAGGGAAGAGAAAAAAAAATAACAAAAATAAATAAATAAATAGAGATCTACCACAACTAACCCTGAAGAACTAAGCAGAACCCTCAAGCTACACCCATCTCAAACCTTCAAGGCTCCACCAACAGCAGGCAGCCCACTTAACAAAGCCATAGTATAACAAGAAAAAAAAAAATCACGGTAAGGGAAGAAGAATTAAAAGAATCCCTCCAAAATGCGAAACAACAAACACAGAAGTCAAGGAAACAAGAATAATGAACACATAATGATACCTCCAAATGAACAAAACACCCGAAGCCAAGAATATGAAGACGACGAGATAGAAGAAATGCAAGATATGGATTTCAAAAAATTTATGATAAGATCATTTAGAAGTCTTCAAAAGCAAATTCTTGAACTACAGAAATCCTTACTGGACAAGATAGAAAATCTCTCCCGGGAAAATGAAACTCTAAGGAAGAACCAGAATACGATGCAGGAATTAGTAGAACAGGAAAGTCTAATAGTGAAGAGAAGCCAATCAGAACTGAAGAACTCCATAGATCAAATGACTACCACTTTGGAATGCCTTAAAAACAGAGTCAGCGAAACAGAAGAGAGAATATCGGACTTAGAGGACAGAGCACAGGAAAATATACAGTCAAACCAAAGAAAAGAAGAGGAAATTAGAAATCTAAAAAATATTGTTGGAAATCTACAGGATACTATTAAAAAACCCAACATTCGAGTTCTAGGAATCCCTGAAGGCATGGAGAGAGAGAAAGGATTAGAAGGCATTTTTAGAGAGATACTAGCAGAGAACTTTCCAGGCTTGGAGAAGGACAGAGAAATCCTAGTACAGGAAGCCCATAGAACCCCTAATAAGCATGACCAAAAGAGAACCTCACCACGGCATGTTGTAATAAAATTCACCACAGTGAAATAAAAAGAAAAGATCCTAAAATGCGCAAGAGAGAAACGTCAGATTACTTTCAGAGGATCTCCAATTAGGCTCACAGCTGACTTCTCATCAGAAACCCTGCAAGCTAGGAGGGAATGGCGAGACATAGCCCAGGTACTAAGAGAGAAAAACTGTCAGCCCAGAATATTATATCCTGCAAAGCTCTCATTTGTGATTGAGGGTGAACTAAAGACCTTTCATTGCAAACAGAAACTGAAAGAATTTGTAGCCACTCGTCCAGCCTTACAAAGGATCCTGAAAGATGTACTACACACAGAAACACAAAAACACGGTCAACAATCTGAAAGAAGCTAAAGGAAGGAAACCTCACAGCAAAAGATCACAGGAAACTCAAAGCATATATAAGAAACTATCTTTGGCAAATGGCAGGGCAAAATGACTACTTATCAATAGTCACATTGAACGTGAATGGTTTGAATTGCCCAGTCAAAAGACACCGATTGGAAGACTGGGTCAGGAAACAAAACCCATCTATTTGCTGCTTACAAGAAACTCATCTTTCTAGCAAAGATCCATACAAACTGAAAGTGAAAGGATGGAAAAAGATATACCACGCCAGCAGAAACGAAAAAAAAGTGGGCGTAGCCATCTTAATATCAGATAACATAAATTTTACCACAAAATCTATTAGGAGAGACAAAGAGGGACACCATATAATGATTAAGGGATCCATTCAACAGGAAGATATAACAATTATCAATGTATATGCACCAAATTACAGGGCGCCGGTTTACTTGAAAGATTTGCTAAAGGACCTAAAGGGAGACTTAGACCCCAACACAATAGTACTGGGGGACTTCAATACTCCACTCTCAGAGATAGACAGATCACCAAGACAGAGGATCAACAAGGATACGGTAGATTTAAATGACACCATAGCCCAAATGGACCTAACAGATATCTACAGAACTTTCCATCCTGCAGAGAAACAATTTACATTCTTCTCAGCAGTACATGGAACCTTCTCTAGGATTGACCACATACTAGGCCATAAAGCAAGTCTCAGCAAATTCAAAAGAATTAGAATCATATGATGCAACTTCTCAGACCATAAAGGAATGAAGTTGGAAATTAGCAACTCAGGAATCCCTAAAGCACATGCAAAATCATGGAGACTGAACAACATGCTCCTGAACGAACAATGGGTCATAGAAGAAATTAAAAGAGAAATCAAAAATTTCCTGGAAGTAAATGAGGATAACAGCACATCATACCAAAATTTGTGGGATACAGCAAAAGCAGTGTTAAGAGGAAAGTTTATATCAATAGGTGCCTACATCAAGAAACTGGAAAGGAACCAAATAGATGAGCTCACAATACATCTCAAAGATCTAGAAAATCAACAGCAAACCAAACCCAAAGCTAGTAGGAGAAGAGAAATAATTAAAATCAGAGAAGAAATCAACAGGATTGAATCCAAAAAAACATTACAAAAAATCACCCAAACGAGGAGCTGGTTTTTTGAAAAAATAAACGATTGACACCCCATTGGCCCAGCTAACAAAAAAAAAGAAGAGAAAAGACGCAAATCAATAAAATCACAGATGAAAAAGGAAACATAACAACAGACATCACAGAAATCAAAAGAATCATCAGAAATTACTACAAGGACTTGTATGCCAGCAAACAGGGAAACTTATCAGAAATGGATAGATTCCTGGATACATACAACCTACCTAAACTAAACCAGGAAGACATAGAAAACCTAAACAGACCCATAACTGAGATAGAAATTGAAACAGTAATAAAGGCCCTCCCAACAAAGAAAAGCCCAGGACCAGACGGATTCACTGCTGAATTCTACCAGACATTTAAAGAACAAATAACTCCAATCCTTTTCAAACTATTCAGAACAATCGAAAAAGAGGGAATCCTCCCAAATTCCTTCTACGAAGCCAGCATCACCTTAATTCCTAAACAGGAAAAAGATGCAGCATTGAAAGAGTATTACAGACCAATATCCCTGATGAACATAGACGCAAAAATCCTCAATAAAATCTTGGCCAATAGAATCCAACAACACATCAGAAAGATCATCCACCCAGACCAAGTGGGATTTATCCCTGGTAAGCAGGGATGGTTCAATGTGCGCAAAACAATCAACGTGATACACCACATTAACAGACAGCAGAAGAAAAACCATATAATCATCTCACTAGACGCAGAGAAAGCATTTGACAAAATACAACACCCTTTCATGATGAAAACCCTAAGCAAACTGGGTATAGAAGGAACATTCCTCAATATAATCAAAGCAATTTATGAAAAACCTACAGCCAGTATCCTACTGAACGGGGAAAAGCTGGAAGCATTCCCACTGAGATTGGGCACCAGACAGGGATGCCCATTCTCACCACTGTTATTAAACATAGTGCTGGAAGTCTTAGCCAGAGCTATTAGGCAAGAAAAAGAAATCAAAGGGATACAAATAGGGAAAGAAGAACTCAAACTATCCCTCTTTGCAGATGATATGATACTTTATTTAGGGGATCCAAAGAACTCTACTAAGAGACTATTGGAACTCATAGAAGAGTTTGGCAAAGTAGCAGGATATAAAATCAATGCACAAAAATCAACAGCCTTTGTATACACAAGCAATGTCATAGCTGAGGAAGAACTTCTAAGATCAACCCCATTCACAATAGCTAAAAAAACAATCAAATACCTTGGAATAAACCTAACTAAGGATGTTAAAGATGTCTATGATGAAAATTACAAAACCTTAAAGAAAGAAATAGAAGAGGATACCAAAAAAATGGAAAAAATCTTCCATGCTCATGGATTGGAAGAATCAATATCATCAAAATGTCCATTCTCCCAAAAGCAATTTACAGGTTCAATGCAATACCAATCAAGATACCAAAGGCATTCTTCTCAGATCTGGAAAAAATGATGCTGAAATTCATATGGAAGAATAAGAGACCTCGAATAGCTAAAGCAATCTTGTACAACAAAAACAAAGCTGGAGGAATCACAATACCAGATTTCAGGACATACTACAAAGCAGCTGTTATCAAAACAGCATGGTACTGGTACAGAAACAGATGGATAGACCAATGGAACAGAATAGAAACATCTGAAATCAATCCAAACATCTACAGCCAACTTATATTTGATCAAGGATCCAAAACCAACCCCTGGAGTAAAGACAGTCTATTTAATAAATGGTGCTGGGAAAGCTGGATTTCCACGTGCAGAAGCATGAAGCAAGATCCCTACCTTACACCTTACACAAAAATTCATTCAACATGGATTAAAAACCTAAACCTACGACCCGACACCATCAAATTATTAGAGAGCATAGGAGAAACCCTGCAAGATATAGGTACTGGCAAAGACTTCCTGGAAAATACCCCAAAGGCACAGGCACTCAAAAACAAAATTAACTACTGGGACTGCATCAAATTGAGAAGTTTCTGTACTGCAAAAAAACAGTCAAGAAAGTGAATAGGAAACCAACAGAATGGGAAAAAATATTTGCAAACTATGCAACAGATAAAGGGCTGATAACCAGAAAATACAAAGAAATCAAGAAACGCCACAACATCAAAACAAACAATCCACTTAAGAGATGGGCCAAGGACCTCAATAGACATTTTTCCAAAGAGAAAATCCAAACGGCCAACAGACCCATGAGAAAATGTTCAAGATCACTAGCAATCAGGGAAATGCAAATCAAGACCACAATGAGGTTTCACCTCACCCCGGTGAGAATGGCTCACATTCAGAAATCTACCAATAATAGATGCTGGAGAGGATGTGGGGAAAAAGGGACATTCACCCACTGTTGGTGGGAATGCAAACTGGTTAAACCACTATGGAAGTCAGTCTGGAGATTCCTCAGAAACATGAATATAACCCTACCATACAACCCAGCCATCCAACTCCTTGGAATTTACCCAAAAGAAATTAAACTGGCAAACAAAAAAGCCGTCTGCACACTAATGTTTATTGCAGCCCAATTCACAATAGCTAAGACATGGAACCAACCCAAATCCCCATCAACAGTAGACTGGATTAGGAAATTATGGGATATGTACTCTACAGAATACTATACAGCAGTCAAAAACAACGAAATCCCGTCATTTGCGACAAAATGGAAGAATCTAGAAAACATCATGCTGAGTGAACTAAGCCAGTCCCAAAGAGGCAAATACCATCTGTTTTCCCTGATTGGCGACGACTAACTGAACACCAAAAGGGAAATCTGTTGAAATGAAATGAACACTATGAGAAAATAAGACTTGATCAGCTCTTGTCTGGACTGTTGATGTACAATGTAAATCTTTACCCATCTTAGTATCTCTCTTTGATGCTTGTTTTTGTGCTAGTACTAATGGTTGAACTCTGCAACTAACACACAATTAGCTTTAGGTGTTTAAAGTTTAACTGAAAAGTGATCCCGGTCACCTCTGAGAGAGGGAAAAAGAAAGGGAAGATAGGTACAATTTGAGACAAACTCAATTGGACTAGCACCAAATCATGGAGTTAGAAACATGCCAGGGGACCCCAATACAACCCAATCAAGATGGCATATACCAATGCCATCTCAACGGCCCAAGTAAACAATTTTAGTTCACAATTGATCACACTGAAAGGTCTAAGAGTCAAAGGGAACACACAAACAACACTAGTTTCTACCAATACAAACAGGACCAGAAAGGGAGAGAATGATCCAACATGGGAAGCGAGATACACAGCAGACTCATAGAATGGCAGATGTCCGAAATAGCACTCTGGCCTCAGAATCAGCCCTTAAGGCACTCAGATCTGGCTCAAGAGCCCATGAGAATATTCTAGGCATGGAAAGCCAAGACACTCTGGAAAAAAAAAAAAAAAGAAGACCTAAGTGGAAGATATCTGTGAGTGAGATCCCAGTGGAACGAATGGGGCCATCAAGGAGAGAGGTGCCTTTCTCTGAAGGGAAGAGAGAACCTCCACTTTGACTATGATCCTGTTGGAATAAGATTGAAGTCGGTGAACCTTAAAGGCTTCCATAGCCTCGGCAACTCATGACTAGGGCCTAGGGAGATTACTGACGCCATAAACAAGAGTGTCAAATTGTTAAATCACCTTCAGGAGTCACTGTGTACTTATGTCTCATGTGGGATCTGTCCTTAATGTGTTCTCCAATGTGAAGTAATGCTATAACTAGCACTGAAACAGTATTTTACACATTATGTTTCTGTGTGGGTGCAAACTGATGAAATCTTTCCTTAGTATATACTGAATCAATCTTCTGTATATAGATAATTAAAAATGAAAAAAATCTTGATGTTAAATTGGAAATTGCATAGAAAATTAATCAATTTAAAAAAAAAAGATTATCTAGACAGGAAGTGGGCAATAAGGCTAACAGTTAGGATGCCCTCATCTCACACTGGAATACCTGGGTTTGAGTCCAGCTCAAATTCCTGAATCCAGTTTCTCTTCAGTGCAGATCCCTGAAGACAGCTGTAATGGCTCAAGTATTGCATTCCTGCTGTTTGCATTGGAGACCTGAGTCCCAGGCTCCCAGCCATTCCATTAAGACCAGTGAATACTGTGAGTTCCTTCCTGACTATCTCTCTGGCTCCTAAACTAATAGATAAATATTTTTAAAAAGAAGGGATGAGGATTTGACTGAGCGACAAACTTGCTGTTTGGGATGCTCGTATTCCATACAGAGTGCCTGAGTTTGAGTCCCAACTATGTTCTCCATCCCAGTTTCCTAGTGTGTATTCTGGGATGCAGCACATGAAGGCTCAAGCACTTGGGTTCCTGTCACTCACGTGAAAGACGTGATCTGAGTTCTCAGCTCCTAGCCTGGCCTGCCCTAGTCCTGCTTGTTGCAGGTAGTTGGGGAATAAAACAGCAGGTGGGCTTTCTCTCTCTGTCTTGCCCTGTCTCTCTGCTTTTCAAATAAATAATGTAAATAAATTTAAAAATCATAGTGTCCATTTCACTTCAACAGTGACTTGATCAGCTCTTGTGCTGACTGTTGTTGTACAATGTAATACTTTATCCATTTTAGTATTTTTTATTCTAGTACTATTGGTTGAACTCTGTAATTAACACACAATTATTCTTAGGTGTTTAAATTTTAACTGAAAAGTGATCCCTGTTAAATATAAGAGTGGGAATAAGAGAGGGAGGAGATGTACAATTTGGGACATGCTCAATCGGACTTGTCCCAAATGATGGAGTTAGAATCGTGCCAGGGGATTCCAATACAATCCTATCAAGACTGCATGTACCAATGCCATCTCACAAGTCCAAATGATCAATTCAGTTCATAATTGATCACACTGATAGGTCTGGGAGTCAAAGGGATCGCACAAACAAGACTAGTGTCTGCTAATACTAACTGATAGAATCAAAAACGGAGAGACGATCCAACATGGGAAGTGGGAGACACAGCAGACTCATAGAATGGCAGATGTCCGAAATAGCACTCTGGCCTCAGAATCAGCCCTTAAGGCATTTGGATCTGGCTCAAGAGCCCATGAGAATATTTTAGGCATGGAAAGCCAAGACACTCTGGAAAAAACAGAAGACCTAAATGAAAGATCTCTGCGAGTAGATCCCAGTGGAAAGAACGGGGCCATCAAAGAAGGAGGTACCTTTCTCTGAAGGGAAGAGAGAACCTCCACTTTGACTATGACCCTGTCGGAATAAGATCGAAGTCGGCGAACCCTAAAGGCTTCCATAGCCTTGGCAACTCATGACTAGAGCCTAGGGAGATTACTGACGCCATAAACAAGAGTGTCAAATTGTTAAATCAACATCAGGAGTCACTGTGTACTTACGTCTCATGAGGGATCTGTCCTTAATGTGTTGTCCATTGTGAAGTAATGCTATAACAAGTACGGAAACAGTATTTTACACTTTGTGTTTCTGTGTGGGTGCAAACTGATGAAATCTTTACTTAGTATATACTGAATTGATCTTCTGTATATAAAGATAATTGAAAATGACTAAAAAAAAACTTGGTGTTAAATTGGAAATTGCATAGAAAATTAATCAAATTTAAAAAAAAATATCATGTAGGATCTCTGTCCTTAATGTGCTGTACATTGTGATTTAATACTATACCTAGCACTCCAACAGTATTTTTCACTTTGTGTTACTATGTGAGGGCAAACTGTTGAAATCTTTACAAAATATGTACTAAACTGATCTTCTATATATAAAGAGAATTAAAAATGAATCTTGATGTGATTGCAAGGAGAGAGGGAGCGGGAAAGGTTAGGGTTGCGGTTGGGAGGGAAGTTATGGGGGGGAAGCCATTGTAATCCATAAGCTGTATTTTGGAAATTTATATTAATTAAATAAAAGCTTTAAAAAATTTAAAAATTATAAGAAAGAAACACTGGCTATAACCGACTTTCCAGACCCAGCCACCTGACTGCTCCCATTAATGTACAAATTGGATTTTATCACACTTAGGCTATAAAGTTTTCATCAGATCAGAGAGACTGAAAAGTCTTCATACAATCTCTCCTCTTCTGATATCTCTACTATGAGCTCTGATCAGGCACCTCTCCCTCGTTCTTCTGCAGCGACACTGGCCTACTTGCTGTTTCATGAATATTGTAAACAAGTATGTTTACAACCTTGCTGGTCCCTCTTCCTGTACCCATGTCCCCAGATGTCTGTCAGGCCCATGTCACTCTTTTCAAGCCTTCTATAAGAA
The DNA here is from genome assembly GCA_949820135.1 of Sylvilagus floridanus. Taxonomy (NCBI): domain Eukaryota; kingdom Metazoa; phylum Chordata; class Mammalia; order Lagomorpha; family Leporidae; genus Sylvilagus; species Sylvilagus floridanus. The sequence continues at coordinate 105,709,308 of OX463238.1, read as the reverse complement.
AAACCAACAAGCCTCAGTTCTTAATCTGCTTACCCAGTTTGGTGTTTTACATTGAACACATTTTAAGTTATGTGCTTATTTGGTTTGCATCTCTGCCACCCAAAGGCAACCTCTGCAAAGACAGGAACTCAGTCTGTTTAATCTCTGTTGTAGCCTCACTGATTAACAGGATAGACAAACATTAGGTTATCAATTAATATTTTGAATAAACAAGTGTTTCTTTTCTTGTGTACACAGTATGATGAGATACGATGTTGATTATACAGTTTAAGAGCTTAGGTTTTAGAGTCAGACAGAGCAACTGTTTTAAAATATGGCACTAACTCATGCTAGTTTCAGGATTTTGGATAAGGTATTTTACATCTTTAACGATAATGTTTCCCATATGTAAAATGAGAACAAATACTAGTACCTATAGCGTAGCATCAGTGCACAGATCAAAGGGACAGATAAAGGGTATTACACTTGCTAAACTCTTCTGCTGCTAATGATTATTAGTAGTAATAACTTGTATGTGCTAGATCCTGTGAAAGGATCCTGAGGTAGTTTTTCTTACATTTTTAATTTTTTTTTTCTAAAAAGCCAGTGGTCTTACAGAATAAAGTTCTTTAAAAGAAAATACAAATGATATTATTCTAACCAATTTAAATGTTTCCACAAGTACAGTTTAGTCATTCACTTAGTTCATTTCATTCATGTCTTTATAAACATTTACTGAATGTGTCTGCAACTGTGAGACTAGAAACCTATCAATTTCAAGGAGCGGGGTGGCGGCGGCGGGGGGGGGGGGGGGCATGCAGATATAGCTGTGACATCATGGAGAGTTCGCCCAAGTGCAGAGACAAGCTATTGACTCTCTTGGCAAAGAAGTCATTCATTCAACAAACACCTGAAGTGCTTTCATATGCATGGCACTTCACCTCAAAACAAACCAGTGAAAAACAAAAATCCCTGCCCTCTGAAGCAGGTATTATAATGTAGACGTGGGAAGCTTTCCACTACTCTATCATTCAGCATTACTGTGTGCCTACTCTTGCTCTACATACACTCAAGACTGAACAAAAATCAAGGCAAATGATGCTGACCTCATGGAGGAACCTGCCTTTGAACTAAACCTGAAGGTCAAGTAGAAAGGGAAGACAAACTAGGATGAGGTGAACAATCTCCAAAGAACAGAGCAAAAGATTTGGAAAAGACAATAGGATATGGAAAGGTAGTGTAGTTGTATCAGAAATAGTATCTGATTATGTGCATTTTGATCAGTTGGTTTACTTGCATGATGATGAAGTTTGACAGGAGTGAACTGAATTAGCAACAGCTCATGAAGCAGTGTGTACAGAATAGACTAAAGCTGAGACGTTGTAAGACTATTGGAATAGTCCCAGTTAATACACAATAAGAGCCCTTCAAGGGAAAGACTTGATGAGGCAGAATGAAATAATAAAGTAATTAGAATAAATTAATAAATGAGTCAAAATTGTCTGATAACTTATGTCATCACTGTCACTGAGTGTACAATCTATATAAACTAAGAGGAGGCAGAGATTCTTCTAATATTTTTGTAATATTTTGTATGAATTTGTTAATTTCATAGGAGAACTAAAATTTGTTATATATGATTAGAAATTGTAACACTATTCTCCTTTATATTTTTTCTTTGATCTTATTAAATAGTGAAAGCTGGCACTGGGTATATTCCAATAAAGTGTGGTGCATTGCAAATCAGTCAATTAAGCCAGGACCTGTGAGTTTTTTACCGCATGTGTTATGGAAGCTCTGCAGAATAACTATACACACACACACTCACACACGCACATCCTGTTCCATAACAAATCACAGAAGGAGTCTGAATGGGAGCCCAAGCTTCCGGCACATCACACAGTGACAGAGGAAAGCTGAAAGCTCTCAATGACACCACCCACAGGAGTGCTACTTCGGCTCCTGCCCCAGCTCCAATCAGAAGAATTGCAAGATTTAGTTGCACTTATGTCTCATTATCTGTGTGCTGCAGGTTGAGAATAATTGCTGAATAAATTAGCATCAGATCAGAGAGCATGAAATTAAGGACACAAATAAAGTGAGATGCAACATGGTAAATTAAAAACAAGTTGAAGACTTCCTAAGTTGAACATCAAGAGCTACATTTATAAAAGGGAAATATGATTTCAATTCACACAGAATATAAAGTACACACAAGTAAATATTTAAGTATTTACATTTTCCTTTGCTTATAAATTTAGCCTCATGTTGGGCAGTAAAATTGACAGAATTATTCATTAACAGGTCAGAAATGTAAAACTGTCATCCAAATAATACTGTAATTTTTGAGGCTAGAATTCACAGAATCTAGATTTGTTCATTTGTTGATATTGATGCTAGTTTCTAAAAATAAAGGTCTCAGATATACATATATATAACATTTATATAATATATAAATTTATACATAACATATATAAAATTTAGCCATAATATAAGAGGTTGTTTTACTTCATCTCAGTCAATACTCACAGAAAACAAATTCTGTAGTAATTATTATTACCGTAGAATTATTAAGTTCTAATAATTATTGGAAATTGTCCACTACTATATGATGCATGTACTTGAACAGATTGAAACAAAATATTCATCAAAATAATTCCCTGCCATTTTTTCACACACATAGTTCTATCACACATCCTCAGACACTCACACTCACATAACTTAATTCACGTGACAATCTTTTGAAATGTGCATTATTTTCCTCTTTTATGTGACATTGAGGCTCCAAACGTTCAAATGAAGTGCAAGTGATTGGCACAGATTTAGACACAACAGCTTACATAAATGCCCAGGACATGAACTGTGACTTCAAGGGTTAGAAGTTTTTAGGCAGGGAGCTGAAAAATATATGTAAAAGAGGCAAAAAATCTAAAATTCGGACACTATTTTTAGATCAAAGAAAGAAACATTATATTCTGCTGCAAACGTTTTGCATAAGCACAGTGGTCATGAAAGAGATGATTTCAGGGCCAACTGATGAGCAATTGCTTCATAGAAGTAAAAAAAAAAAAAAACTTGAATAGAGATTTGAAGGAACTGAACAGGTAGGAAGAGGTAGTGACTATGAGGATGTAAGTTTCAGAGAAAGAAGGAAAGAAGCAATATAGAGAACAATTTAAGAAACAAAGACATTGACTAAGAATAAAATGGATACGGAAGAATTCAGAACCTAGGAAGAGATAAATGGAAATATAACAACTGTGTAATATCACGTGCTTACTGTGTGCTGCGTCCATTCTAAACTTTATCTGACTTTTAAAACAATGATGGATTTATTTTGAAAAGCAAATTTACATAGAGAGGGAGAAAGGGACAGTGGGGAGGGAGGGAAGAAGGAGAGAGAGAGAGGGAGAAAAATATCTTTTATCCATTGGTTCATTCCTCAAGATGGCAGCAATGGCTACTGATAGGCCAGGCCTAAGCCCAAATCCAGGAGCTTCATACAGTCTCCCACATGGGTGGCAGGAGCCCAAATATTTGGCTTATCTTCCACTGCTTTTCCCAGGCCATAAGCAGGGAGCTGCATTGAAAGTAGAGCAGCTAGGGGAAGTGGTGCCCATATGGGTTGCTGGTTCACAGGCAGCAGCTTTCCCCATACACAACACTGGCCTCTGAATTTTTTTCTGACTTAATTCATGTTGTGTTCAAAATAACACTGAGATGTTCTCACCCCATATCATTCAAAGGAAACTAAGGTTCCGAGGGCTTAACAAAGTGGTGCCCAGCCACACAGTGCTTGTGCCAGAACCAAAATCCAAACTGAGTAACCAGATTCATAGTTCAGCTTCTTGACCAGCATGGAAAGTGGTCTTCCATGGTCAAATCGACCTAGCACAATTCTGAACACTGCACTGTATTTTGTGTACATCATTAGGGAGGGTAGCCTGCTTGTCCAGGGAGCTTGCCCTTCGCCCTGGGTGATGCGAACTAAAAATCGAGATATTTCTGAGTAAGAACCAGATCTGCTTTAGCAAACGTTGGTCACAAGGGCCTTCTCCAGTATTCCGAGGCTGTTTCCTTCCTGAAAATGATTAAAATACCATATAGACAAGCATGGAAAGCCAAGACACTATGGAAAAATGTTCTACATGAAGGATCTCATCTGCTGGATTGAGACCCCAGCGGAAAGAAGCGGCCAGCAAAGAAGGATGCACTTTTCTCTAATGGGAGGAGAGAACTTCCACATTGCTTATGACCTTGTCTAAATACTGAAGGAGATTGTGGACTCAAAAGGCTTCCATAGCCTAGGCACCTCATATCAAGAGCTTCGAGTGGTCACTGATGTATACATAAGAGTATTAATTGTTAAATTCATAACAGGAGTCACTGTGCACTAACTCCCCATGGAGAACCTCTGTCCTCAATGGACTGAATTATGAGTTAACTGTAAAACTAGTTCTCAGTGTTTGGGTATGTGTATAAATTGTTAAAATCTTTACTTTGTATAGAGTTGGTCTTCTATGTACAAAGTTAATTGAAAATGGATCTTGGGTGCAAGCATAGCAGATAAAGCCTCATATGGATGCCGGTTTGAGTTCCAGCTGCTCCGCTTCTAATCTGGCTCTCTGCTATGACTTGGGAAAACAGTAAAAGATGACATAAGTCCTTGGGCCTCTGCACCTGTGTGGGAGAACCGGAAAAAGCTCCTGGCTCCTGGCTTCGGATCACCGCAGCTCTGCCCATTGTGGCCATCTGAGGAGTGACAGCAGATATAATACCTCTCTCTGTCTCTGCCTCTGCCTCTCTGTAACTCTGCCTTTCAAATAAATAAATCTTAAAAAAAAGAAAATGAATCTTAATGGAGAATGGGACTGGGAATGGGAGAGGGAAGAGAAGGAGGGGTGGGAGTGCGGGCTGGAGGGTGGGTATGTTAGGAAGAATAACTATATTCCTAAATTTGTATTTGTGAAATTTGTATTTCTTAATAAGTAAATTTAATTAATTAAAAAGAAACCATGTAGAAAAATTAAACACACCAATGTATCTGGCTATGAAGAACTGCTTGAAACATGGCAGGGCATCTAGCTGTCCTATTAAATGTTTAACTTCAATCCCACAATCGAAACTTTGAAGTTAACATTTCATTAGGATACAAAGTGAAAAAGTCAGTACGAAAACCTGTGGCTGTCTTTACTACCTCTTTTATCCGTATATATTTTCCCTGTTATGTCATTCCTAGTTAATGGGTTCATACATATCACTGGGAAAAAAGTAAAAATTCAGGTCACTGAAAATAATCTTTGACAAATATATAAACAATGTAGGAAAAATATCATTGAAAATGTTGAAGTCAATACATTACTATGGTTAACGTCTCACGAATCTAACATCAATAACAACCTATGTAGATACCCATGATATGTATGTTCACATGCATACTTTGCCATTGTACTTACTTTTGGTCACGACACCTTCCAAGTGGATGATGTTAGGATGATCGAACTGCCCCATGATACTTGCTTCACCAAGGAAATCTCTGCGCTGCTTCTCAGTGTAGCCCACCTTCAGGGTTTTGATAGCCACAGGTAATTCTCTTTTACCCGGCAGCTTCAGACGTCCACTACACACTTCGCCAAATTCACCTGTGATAAAGAGGGGAAAAACACATAATCTCATTTGAAATGCTGACTGCAATGTACTGAGCGTATTAAGACTTAGACCAAAATAAAAAACAGAGAAAGGAATCAGGCTTTATTATTATTCATGTGAACAGAAACGAGTAGTATGTTGGGGAAAATCATCTGCAGATGATGGTAACACACTGGTCTCCTCAGCTTCACCCACTTCATCTACAAAATTTAAAGGAAATTTATAAAGAAATTTAAAGTCACTGACTGCAAGTCACTTCTTGCTTTTATTTCTCATCTAGTAGTACTATTAATAAAGAGATAAAATAATAAAAGTTTATAACTCCACAAAAAGGAAATGATTTAAGGCAGAAATGAATGATGTAAATAATTTTGGATATTATAAATTTCCTACATACATATATATACACATTAACAGTAGAAGATAAAAACTTATTTAGCTGAAAACACATATGTATTTTATTTTGTCAACCAGATATTTGCTAGTTTAAGCATTATGAGACAGAAGGCTGCAGTAAGATAAGGTCAATTACATACAACTTTGAAAGGAAGGCAATTATGAAAGACTAAAGACATTCCATGTTTGATCAGGACATTAACCTGTTATATTCTGTAGTGCAAACAAAACTTAGAAGTCAGAGGGAAACATTGCCTTACCTGCGCCAATAACTCTTTCAATGGTAATACATGAAGCTTCTATCTCCTTGGCAAATTCATGTACAGCTTGGTTGGGATCCTCATAGGTATGCGGATCAATGTAAGTTCTTACTCCAGGCAGTTTAACTGTAAAAATAAATGGGCATTACAATACAAGTAGCCATCATGAGTGAGTACATTATAAACTTTAACATACTACTATGGTTTATATCTCTAATTTCTAGAAAGAAGAAGCTAAGCTTCAAGGATAGATCATCGCCAGAGTTTTGAGAGTCATTTGTACAGATTTTGCATACTGTTCTTGTCATTTAAAAAAATCTGGATTATTGCATGTATACAAAATACATGTGTGATGATGTATTTGAGTAAATACATCTTTCAAAGATAATATTCAGAACATCAGCTTCTGAGGCAAAATGAGACAGTTCTGTTTATTAAACTGGAAAATGAAATGCCTGGAATTTATTTTCTGTTTTATTTTTCACTTAGAGATATCATCACAGATTACTAATTTTGACTTTATAAGGAATAATTTATAATAATTTTTCTGGTTTTATGGTAAAACAAAGGCTAAACACATATCAAAAGAAAAGAAGAATTCTACATGTTGCATATGCTAAACCAGTTCTGTTTCTTGAGTCAATTTTTTCACTTTCAAAGACTACCACTGCCACATGCACAGTGTTAGTATTTTTGAGGAAAAATATTAAATAAGCCTATGAAATGGACTTTGAACAGTGAAACATGAGGTATGCCTATAGAGATTTCACTTTTATGTTCATGCCAGTGACAAAAACAGAAGAAACTCTTCATCATTGACTTGACAAATTAACTGAACCATCATTATTTATGGAAAAAAATAAAATACCAGGCTTAATTTTTAAAGTTCTTATTAAAATTAGATTTTCTACACTTCTTAGAATTATCATCTTTTTCAAGGCACTTGACCCAAGGTTGCTGATATGGGATTCCCACTGTAGTGTTAAAGGGAGGAAAAAAACTGAGTAATTTTACTCATTTAACCTAATGGTGTTATTCATTGATAGATTTCCACCTATAGTGCTGTTAAGAATTAGAATTAGCTTAGAAATATTATCTGAAATATAACACCTTTTATTTTAACTTTTTTTAACTTTAATGATTAAAATGAAACTATTCCTTAACGGATTGAATAAGTCATCCAGTCCAGCTGTTATGGAGAGCCAGCCAACGACTCCCAGTGACCTGTGATTTCCAGGAGCTTTTCCAGGAACCTCCCAGAACACTTGCATTTAACACAATATTTGTGCTCAGTTATAAATTTCCCACCCTGAAAAGAGAACAAAACAATCAACACGTCTCTCCTACTTTGTTTTGCTTTTATTGTACAACGTGCTTACTGTGCCCATTATGAAAATGCATCTTTTCCTCTTCTGGATCTTGCTTTGCTTTGCTGTAGCCACACCGCCTGGAACAAAGTAAGCCACGATTAGCCTCATCTCAAAGGGGTGAAGCAGTCACATCTACCCAGAAGCACGGAATGCTACTGAAATTACCACAACCCTACACTGATCACCATCCTAACAACAGGACATAATACCCATATTCCTTTTGGATGCAAGGAATGAAAGGAATCCTTTTGGATGAAAGGACTTCTCCCACCAGTATTCCTCACTCTTAATCTTGCCTAGATTTTACAGGGAAGTCTGATGTTCTACAAACCCATTTTTAAGCTTCTCTTCACCACATAACCACACACGGAATATTTCTCTTCTTGCTCCCTCTTTAACTTGTTTTGTCAACTCAGGGACTTCTGCCTGTTTTGTCAGTTCAGTGGCCTCTGCTGAGACAGTGTCTCTGATCCAGTAGCCTCCCAACTACACCACCCTCCTCTACAGGTTTTGTATGTCTTCTTCTATCACTTTCTCTATCTATGTCTCTCTCTCCATTGCTATCTCTATCTCTGCCTCTCCTTCTCTTTATCTCTCTTCCTCTCCACAGTTTTGTCATCTTCAGTTGTTTCTCTGCCTATATTCCACTCACATGCAGCCAGGTCACTATGAAATTGAGCACAACCTACTATACTTCCTAGTTCCACTCCTTAAAACTTAGTCTGTTTTTCTCATCAACCCACTGATTTGCAGGTCTTGCAAACTGTTCTTAATGCTGACAAACTCTGTCCTTCTAAGATTCACAGATGAGCTCTTAACCTCTACAGCCAAGGATATGTCTCCCTTGTGGACGTTGTTGAGGACCCCCATCACTAAGGACTTTTCTAATGCTTCTTGCTGCTCCCTCTGTTTATGCAGGACATTTCCTCAGGACCTCTGAATGAACTTATCTAGCTTTCCTCTCAAATAATCTGTTTCTACCAATGTAATTAATATTCCCTATCTCTGATTTAGTTCCTTAGGATTATACTCTTATTCCTGATATATTTATTCTATGGGGATAGATGTATTTATTGTATAGGGATATCCCCCTGGCATTCACGCTCAACGGCTCTGAAGATAGACAGCAGTGAATTTCTCTTTACTTCCCCCAGTGCAGAGGCCTTTTTCTTTTCTTGTTCATAACACTGTCATGGCCTTGGTCCCTTAAGTTCAAAGCTTTACTCTGTGTCCTTCACAACAAATTAGTTGCCAAATCCCAGGCATTAAACAATATAAATATCTTACAATCCATCGTTGCCTTTTCATTAGCTCTACCTCAATTAAAGCCTTGCTATTTTTCATCTGGATTACCCTAAGTGCCTCTGAAATGAAGTTTCTTCGTTCTATAACTCCTTCTCTGAACTATGATAGATATGTTTGTAGACAAATTAACTGTCTATAAGACGTGTTTTTATTGCATTAGCTCTCTACTGCAAAATATTCAATAAAATAGCAAGGCAAATATTCCTAAATGTAGCTTTAAAATGTATTTGCAGCATCATGTCCAAATGCTTGTCTTCAGGAATACTAAACCTTTCCCTAAAATCATCAAGCTCTCTCTCCATGCTTCTATACCTTTGCACATAATTCTATAGGCTCCTTCACTGAATATGTTCTTCCTAGCAATTTTTAGTCATCAAAGTCCAGTTCAATTTTGTCCTTGATACTCCAACTTAATGTAATCTTATCTTTTCTGAAAAATAGCTTTCTCTAAACTCTTTTTGTTAGACTCCCAACTCCACGGTACAGCATATTCATTTTGGTACACTGTTCAGCTCCCTTACTGCCTGTCAACTTCTTGAATGATGACAACTAGTAGTCATCTATAAATTCCTCCAGTGATCTAGCACCTGAATCAGAGTTGGCACCAAAAATATCTGTCACACTGATGAATGAGTAAATGAATGAGTGAAAGACATTTTATTGTGTCTACACAATGACAGGTATTTGGAAAAGAACCATGAGGATGAATACTGAATTGATGTGGGACATGATTAACCACAGAACATGAAACAACTAGCTGTAATGAAAATATTTAAATTAGCTTTAGTGAAACTCCAAGGAAGTGACTGTACTGTTCATAAGGCCCCACCACAAAACCGAGTTAATTTAAAATAAAATCTTCATTTATTTTTGCATTGAGAAAATAGAGCCAAGATGGTAGACAAGTATTTTCATCATAAATTTGGTTGAAAATCAATTGTTATGTAAATAATGTATCTAATAGATATTCACTAACAGAGACTGCTCCTAGGTTACAACTCTAGCATATTTTAAATATCTTGTATATTTTGATAAACATTAAAAACCATTTTGTCATTTCATGGTATGTAAATATGTATTAGAAAAACTGGACAACACAATTAATATATCATTATTTTTTAAAAATACAATTTCCTATTCACATCAAGGAACTGGCAATTAATTGGAGAAGTTTAGCTAGTGCACTTCTGAGTAAATTTGAAGTAATATACTTAATAGAGAGTTCTTGGGCTAGGGAAAATACACAACAGGAATTGGGTGGTTTTTCAAATTTTATCCTTAATGCTTGGATTCATTTGTCATTTAAGAGCCCTTAAGACATCTTGAATCACCTCACTGCAGCAAAATGGAGAGAAAAATCAAACACATGAAACCATACTGAAATAGTATTTGGTCTGTTCAGTAAAGATTTAAGGTATTTTATTGTATTTGTTCATAATTTTGCTAGGTGTTACATTATCCTTCCCATCTCTAATGTATGTGTCCCTGGAGGAAAGCATTATTGATAGTTCTTTTTAACAGTGTTCCATACACAACTGTGTGAAATTATCTTGAGATTTATGTTATTTAAATAATACTACCAAAATGTTATGTAATTGGGATCTAAAGAGACCTAAAAGGTATACACTTTCTTACAATTTACAACAGGAAATTAACATCCACTCCACCTTCAACTCTTCCAACTTCAAAAACAAAAACAATCGGCTTTCAAAATAGCCTTTATCTAAGTAAGCTTCATGGATACTTAATTTGCATGCAAATTCCTCTTATGAACGTGGAAATAAAACTTTGTGTTATATCTAAAAATGATCTGGGAATACACTGGTGAGGAACGGTTAACATTTTATTTTGGTTATTAGTTGGGAAGGCAATGGGAAACAGTTATTTTTGACTATGGGCAACTCTGGAGTTCTAAAACATATATGGCTGCATGTTGCAATAACATATAAAATAAGTTCTGGAATCCCCCCAAAGCATCATTAAAACAAGTCTCAACAAGGTACAGCAAGTAAACTTGCAGCTGGCAGGACTGGCACTCCACAGCCGTTCAACCTCACTAACAGAGCATTGCAGGAAGCCTGTAAAATCAGAATCATCACTGTGCCTACTCCAGCTGTATAATTTTCAGCAATGAGCTCGTCAAGAATATGTCATCCTGTACATAAATTATGTCATCCTGTACGTAAATTATGCCTCCTACTTTGTGGAAATATGTTCTTTTTCTGAATGGAAAAGAAAGCATCTTCATTTTACTTCTTATCACAATTTTAATGAGCTTTTAAATTATTGTGCTAAAATATATGTAGTGTATTTAGAATAATAATCTTTTAATCATTTATACTCATATTTAAGCTTTTAGAAATGAAGATGGGTATGAGAAATTATATTACATGAAGGCATAACTAATATCTTTTAATTAATATTCGATAAAAGTCCCAGAAATGCTTGATATATAAATATCACAATTACCTTATGAGTGATTTAGAAATCAATTCATTTTCTCGCATACCTATTCTAAGGAGTTGGATAACACCACTTTGATAATAATAATAATACCGACCTTAAAAACTTGGTCCCAGCCATAACATCTAAATTTGAAACTTCCAAATTATATGAACTAGAAAATGATAATCTTTATGCATGCATGGAGATGCCAATGAATAATTTAGTTCTTGGGCATAAATCTAGGGCTTGATAATGAGTTAAAGATATGAATGTCAAGCACTCCAGAGAACCAATGCCCAAAGAGTAATTGACTAAATGGCTCTCTAGTGGCCGATGTGGAAAGATGAACGAATAGACAGCCAAAGAGAATGCAAATCCTTGCTCAACAAAAGCGTCTTCAAAGTCAGATTTTTCCCTTGCTTTACCTACAGAACTAAACACTGAAAGTTTTTTCACTTTAATCTAAAAGAGGAGGAGTGGGACAAAATGGTGAAAGAGGAGTGTTTTTGCAATTCTATTTCATTGAGCACATGCAGACTACCTCAGAAAAAGGCACTGCTTGTTTTTCTAGTTGAAATTGATTAAGAAATGCTTTTCCTATACTCAGAAAACTGAAGAAAAAGTATTCAAAAGAATTACAGTACACACAATTTCTGTGTTTTACTTACTGAAAACTAAATACTCTTAATTTAGTATTTTTTAAAATCACATGATCTATTGACACGTGAGTTGACATAACAATAACCACAACCATTGCATATAGTCTTATTCAAAGAATTTTGCTCCTGGAGTATTTAAATAACGTTACAGCTTTTTGAAAAATACATTGACTTTTTCACATCAGGATTCTCTCCAATTAAACAAAATCAGTTTTAATAAAAGTTAAGCTGATTGAGCCTCATAAACTAAAGATGTTTTTGCAAAGAATGAATGAAATGTTTAGATAACATCTTCAATAACAGTGTAGCACACATGAATTTGTACATCTTCCATTAATAAACTATTAAAAGCCTTTTTAGGCAAAATGTTCCTCAGCATTAACAGGAGTATCTGAACAATTTCAAATACTTCCACAAATTCACAGATTGATTTTAATCTATTTTCAGTGTTGAATTAAATTTTGACTTAGACTTCTGATTTAACAATATGTTCCCTAAATTATGTCATATGATTATAAGCTCTCCTTGTTTTCAACTAGTTTTGTTCTGGTGCTGGAATGTGTAAATTCCTATTAATTATTTCCTATTATATGGGTGCCCCCACTGGAGGTGGAGCAGGCTCACTTAATATCTCCTATCATCTGAGTTTCCCAATATTATTTAACAATAGGACTTTGGAATAGTTCACAGTTATATTTTACATAGCATACCTTCCATCAGAATTTAATATACTCTGCATTTCAATCAACCTCACAGCTGCTTTAAAACAGGAGTCTAAAACTGTTACAAGTGTCTAATTTCTATCCTTTATGCCCCTATCCTGCTGTACAAAAGGTAAGAATGTTCCACATAAATCATGGTGAACATCTTGTAATGTTGAATGAATAATGTCTGCAAAGTATGTGTGGAAATAAAAAGCAACTCACTTAAAATTTCAAGATGCTATAAATAAGACAGTTTAATAAAATTGATACTAATTAACTTTAACATCACTAATACTCCTTTTTGCCAGAAAAAATTGTTTTTTGCTTTACATTTCTGAAGAGAAATTTTAAAATATCTGTTATAATAAGAGTTACAGTTCTGCTTATGTCTCTAGTCATAAATAAATGGTAAGAAAATTTATTTAAAAATGAACTTTTCTAAAGATCACAGAAGTGAACAAACTAAGAGTTTAATATTTCTACATTCAAAACAGTGAACTCCCTTCCCCCTGTCATTTGAAGAAGGAATAAATGAAATGAAAACACTGGAAAGCAAGACAACAGGCGAATGAGGGAAACAACCTGACATATGTTTGATATAAGAAATGGCTATCAGGACTCTGGGATACTTCATATGGACTTATAATTGTATACACCTGTAAGTGTATGTATCGGTTTCTGTAAAAATAAATTTAAGTAAATACTCAAAGATAACTGGGGACAATATTTTATAAATTATACATCTTATTTCCATTTAAAAATCAACTTAACACTGTTCATTAGCAAAACAATATATTTTCTTTCAGTAGTGAAACAATGATTTGGTTCTCAAGCCAGATGCAATGGCATAAAGGCAGTGACGACTGATAAAAGACACCTCTGTAAAAAACAGGGGCAATCTTAGAGACAGGGTGCTGAATTTTATTCAGAAATAATACAGAACAATGTCCATCACTGCATAGGTTTCAGTCAAAGCAGGGAGACTATTTGGAAAATTAACATCATGTTTATGGATGCCACAACAAAGCAAGAAACTATAGGAACGAAGAATAACTTGAGGTAGAAGGATCAAAGTTGGCAACGTGTGATCATAATTTTCATTTCATAAATGGAGAATTATATATTTTAAAATAATAAAACTGCTGCTTACTGGTGGGAAACATAACAGACTGAATATCAGAACCACTGAGCCAGACAGAAATTGTCATTTAGCCAGCTGTAGAATCAAGGGTCTCAATCAATGGATTTCAAATAATGTTCATTGGAACCTAGATTTTCATAAGGTATCTCGAGGTATTTCTAAAAGTCAACATATGTACCAAAGGTTTTTAATGTATATGAGTTATGTTACCATTAAGGTCAAAATGAATCAAACATATATCCATGAGTGATATTCCAATAAATGTAAACAATGAGATTCTTACAATCAAAATCAAACTGTCTATGAATGCTGATGACAATTTCCCTGAAAATTATTTATATAGTAATTGACAAATGCTAGTATAGTTACCCATGCAAAATTAGGAACAAGATTTCATATTTCTTAGGATTTTACTGACTATAGTAGAAAAATGGTTCTTCTCAATAATTGATTTCCATTAGGTAAAGTTTTTTTTTTATCTCTAATGCTATATTCTAAACTAAAGCCAACTATACTGAAACAATGTTGTGACTTGAAATTGTAAAACAGAAATTCAGCAAACAGCGATCAAAACATTTGCAACTTTCATTCTTCCAAAGTAATAATTTAAACAATATTTTCATTGTCTAATTTACATATGAAAAATTAAAATTTGTTTCTTTTGCTTTATTCTTTTTTTAATTAAGATTGCATTAAGAAAAATTTCTAGCTGGTCCTTAAATCTTTCCATGAAGATTGTTAGTCTTTTATTGAGTTCCTAAATGCATCTGTGACTAAATTTTATTTTGCACACACACATACATGTACACCCACACACAGTTACATGCACCCAAATATATGCCTCCATAAGTCCTAGAATTATTCAAAGAAAGATATTAGAAAGAAGGTTTTTATCTTCAGTTTCCTGATGAACTCTGTGAAGGAACAATTTCACTTTTTACTATATAAACCTCCAAATAGTATTTTTCAGTTGTGAAGCCAACTATGCAGTGGAAAAAAAGGTATTACTTTTTAAAGTAAAAGCATATCAATCCAGCTAAACTTAGTCTTCAATTTCCTATGTCAAGGACTCATACACATTCACACAGCCATTGAAGTACTTTTGAGTTTAGTTCCAGGTAGACATAGATGTCAATCTTTTTTTTCCTAAGATGATAAATTTTGCCTATATTGCTTCAATAAGAATTTATCTCTTAAAACAACTGTATTTGAAACTGAAGCAGAATAGGCAATTCAGCGACCATTTTTTTTAGTTTTTCATAGTACAGTATAGAAAAGATCACAATACAAAGCCATTGAACATTTTAGCCACAGCCACATTTCAGTTTTTATTTGCTCTGTCACTGAAGCTCCATGCTTCTAAGAATTTCCCAGACGAGTTAACTATTTTGAGATAAATTGATACTTTTATATTAGCTTTAAGTTTTTACAAATATGAAATTTGCAAAAGCTTGAGAGAAAGATCTCTGATATCAGTCTGTGCTTGTTTACTCTCCCTTGTTCTCAAGAGGTCACTGGTACACATTCCACCATTTCTCTCATGTGCACTTGAGTGACGCATTCACACACACTTTTTTTCACACCTGCACACATTCACACACTTTACTTAATCAACAAAATTTATGCCTAGACAATACAAGTCACAATTTAAAATGCATCTAGAAAATGCAATAATTCTCTAAGATGCATCTTGTATATTATTTTTTCTTTGTAAAGTTTGACAATGGATGACAATGAATGACAACTCATTCCAATTGTGCAAAGAGTTAAAACCCTTAATCTACAAAGTAATTATCTGAAGTATTTAATTTTTACAGGGAGGTTCACCATTGTGTAGGAGTTCCTCTAAATCTGCAAACAGAGTTCTCTTCTGAGTTCTACATTCTAGGATATACTATTATATAATCCGGATGCATATTTAGGGTTTGTCTTCATAAATAATTGTGACTATCTTATTTAACCAGTGATTCCAAAAATGTGCTTTTTTTTTTTACTTTACAGGTATCAAATTAGGAACATCCCTCCTACCATCAACAATAGTTCAGACTTAATAAAATAAGGTAAAACATTTAAATTGCACATAGTTTCCTTCCCCAATGCCATATATAGCCACGATAATTATGACAATAGCTGATTGCAGTCACGTTATGGTCATCGCATGGTTCTTGAAGATGGAATTGGGACTTCACCTTGACAGAAGTAGCACTTTATTTCCATGAGTGATATGGTGTTTACTAATGGAACAACAAAAACAGTGACATGTTAAATGCGGAACACATGTTACAATCTTACAATGTCCTGGCTTTCCCTCAGCACCATGCTAAAAGTCTCAGAGGAGAGGTATGAAAGCTTGACATTAGGATGATGTGCTGTTATGTACAGTATTTTATTTGGAATAATCCACTGTGACGTCACTTGTCAGGCTTCACAGCTGGGGACCAGTTTCACCATCTTCTTCTCACTGTTAGGGTGAATGCGTGTACTAACTGTTAAGAATGTACACAAATGGAGAAAGCAAAGGAACGCTGGCGGCGATACACAGAGGTGGACAGCACAGAGGAGTGAAAGCGGGAGGGACCACTAACCATATTAGGCTTGGATGGGCAACAGCGCACAGGGAAGAAGCCCTTCCACAGCCACATTCGCAGCAACTGAAAAGCAAACAAGAGAGCCCAAGATAAGGAAGAGATCCCAAGCCCTGGAAGACAGAATCAAGACACTAAGAATTTATGCAGGTGTCTGCTTTGCTTTCCAAAAGCAAAATCCCTGCATGCATGCAATCAAATATTTTCCACGTTACCTTTCAAATTAAGAGGCATTTTACGGATTAAAAAAGTAGAGTTGTTCTAAGCAGTTTTTATTTCACTTAAAGTGATTACTTAGTAGGAAATATAACGAGCCACTATATTTTAATTCATTGTATATAATTAATAAAGGCATACAAATAAAGAGGTAAGGCCATTTAAATATATCTTCCCTCAAAAATTCCCTCAAAATTTGCATTGGAAGACATTCTATGTAGCCCTTTAAATACATGTTTTGCATGTAGCCTACAAGTTTAGAGTAACAATGAGTCTTCCTCATTAGGTTCACTGATTTCTTAGGTCAGTGGTATTACTTTATCACAGTCAATTGAAAATGTTATGCTTATGTGATTTCTCCAGTCACTTCTGGAAGGCTCCTGATATAAATTTTCATTTTCAGATTTTAAAACTGCATTTCCAAATATGTATTTTCAGACCTATTTGTCACATTAAAAGAAAGCAAACTTTATATTACAGGTATTTTTCTGGATATTGCAACGTTTGAGACTCCTTAAACTTTTCCATATATTTATAGCAAAAAATAATCCAGAAAATACAAAGTAACGTATTTAATAAAATGCACTTTATTGATAGAAACCACATAACTGGCTGGCAGAAGATAGTGAAGAAGTTATTTAGTGCTTCAATGCATTTGCTTTCAAGTAGTTTTTCTGAGTAACATTTACAATGATTTCAAGAGAACTGTAATGTGAACTCAGTTATGATACCAAATACTATGTCTTGGCTTCTGTTTAAAAACTATGTGGGGCTTGAATCACTGGAAATGTATCTACTATGTTTTATGACAAATAAGGAAAAGATAATAAAATTTAAACACCCAAACTGATGCAGACAGACAATATTCCAAGTCAAACTCAAATGGGTCTTTTTCAAAAGAAAATATTGTTCCATACATATTTTTGTAACACTCACAATGTCTCAATTTTTAGTAATATGAATTGAGATTTGGCTTTCACTCAAATGGAATATTAATGAACAAATGGGTACTAGGACAATTATTTTGAATTTGACTATTAAAATGTACTTTTAAAATTATGATAATTATTTCCCCATAGAAATACCGGAAGTTGCAGTTACAGTATATCAAAACATTAAAATACTCAAAGACTACATTAAGCATCTGTGGAATATTTTGGACCTCTTGTTATATTTCTTTGTATGTACACTTATTTCATTAATGTCTTTAAGATTTACTATACTCCTACATGAGTTCATTTTCCTATTGCTTCATTCTTATCACAGCACTCAGATCAAGGTTAGGAAAACCACAGCCCACATGATAAATCCAGCCACCATTTGTTTGTAAAATGCAGTTTCATTGGAAGAAGGCCAGGCCCCTCCTTCTTGCTCAGATTCTTGAGTGCCACAGTGGCTCAGTGAAGCAGCTGTGACAGGGCCTGAACTGACTGCAGAGCCCGAGGCAGTAGCTCTCTGGCCCTACCAAGGAACTGTACCCTCCTTTCTTGTACTACTAGTTTCTTGAAATGAGGATGACTCCTTGATCTTTCTTCTTTCTGTCACAATTTAAGCATGCGATGAATGACACTTGTTAAGTGGCCAATGTTTCACTGTAATTGCAATTACCTCAATTTACTGATATCTGACATGGAAACTTTGCATACATATGTTCATTTCAAACAGCACAGTTCCAACTCAATAAATAATAAATAATGTTTGATTGTTGATGAGCGTATTCAATTGGATTTTAGTGAGAAAATATGATGATGTCTGCACACGCAGTCAAACCATCCTTGTAGATGAAAGACTGTGCATAGTTTACAAACATATACAGGACTGTGCTGGGGAGCGTGCTCATTGCTCTCCGGGCAAACCCTAAAAGGATTTGTCTACTACTCTGTCAGACCTACATACTCAAGAGACCCATTAATGACTCCAAAGAAATCAGAACATTTGTTTCAGTTCTCTCAAATTAAAAAAAAAAAATTAGTGAGACCTGTGTCTTACCAATTAGTACATGTACACACACACACACACACTCACACACTCACATGCAATTCACTGTAACATCAAATCCACATTTTAGTTCTGAAGAAAGCATTAAGAAAGAACTAAATCACCTTACCTATTATTACAATTCTACTTAACACTTTCAAGAAAATTCATTCAAAAATCCTGATACATGTAAAATCAAACACTTCTCCAATTTTTTTCTTAATCATTGTTATAGATTTTATTGATATTAGATTTTCTTTGTCTTAGCCTGAATAAACTGCCTTGGGGAACTCAGTGAACTCTTCTGTGTCTAGGGTGACAGCTGTAGAGTGATGATAACAATGGATCTTATAGCACAGGTTTGTGGAAATACAGTGAGAGAATATGTATATTTCACTTTGATCAGAGTCTCACACATCAAACATTTTGGGTAAAAAATGGTTGCTGTTACTCTCAGTAACATTATAATCGGTATTATAGAATAGAATCTCATTCTCTGGACAGAATTTTTTTCATGACTCATGTGATATTACCATCCTAACTAATCATATTTATAATATAACTGAATAATTATATTTCTTCAAGTCATATAAATAGTGAATGTAATTAAAAATAACTTTCTACAAAATATGTTTTCTAAGAATTTAAAAGATCAGAGCGCCTGTGGATTAATATGCAACTGAGAAAATTCAAACTGAAGTCCCTTTTCAAGAAACATCTGAAGTGGATTAACAACTCCCCAAACAGGTTTTCTGGAATAAACTCAGAGAACGCTGTTACAGTAACATCTCAGCACCAGGTGGTATAAGGCATAGTTTTTCCTCAATCAATCAATTCTCAGATAAGTGCAGGCTGAAAATCTTTACAACTCTTGGAGAGAATTTAGAAATAGAAACCAAAATGTGCTAGAAATAGCAACCAATCTAATTTCTGTGAACTACAGTTCAAAGTGGGGTACATTTGCATTCCCATCAGTTTTTAGCACCTGGAACTCCGTAAGTAACTGCATGAAGCTATTACAAGATCATTATTATCCAAGTTTAAAATAGGTAAGCACTTCCTGGCTTATAATCAAACACTGTTGGTCTCTGTTTTAACACGATATTTCAACGTGTCCTTCAGAAGATAAAAATATGGTAACAGAAGCTTTCCAGACCTGGTGTAGATTTGAATGAAATTACTTTACCCAGAGCTTACTGCAAGGTGATCAATATATGTATATGGTGTCACTGTAAAAATAACCTCCCCCTAGCAAGCAAGACCATTATACCTCCAGGGGAAAGATTCTCAAAGGTAGCAGATCAGGGAAGCAAGACCACAGCCCATGGATAAATGATGACTTAAATTCTTAAACAAGAGATCAGACAAGTGGATAAGAAAAACACTAACATGCTCATAAATAAATGAAATAAAGGCAGTAAGCATAATTTCACAAAAAGAAATACTTGGAAAATATTTCCCTTTATTTGTAAACAATGGGGGAGCTGAGGCTGTAAGATTACCTTGTTTGCTGGTTTTAAATTGAAATAACCAAGAATGAAGGTTCTCATTGAGCCAATGCCCTCACACAGGGCAGATGGGACAGATCCTTTAGAAAACAACACATATGAGCCCTGACTTTTCGTAGTTCAGCAATGGTTCCACTTCATGAGTGAGGAAGCAGTACACAATCAGGAGGGACCCTTCTGATCTTTTTCTGGGCTGGCCCTGACTTTTCATAGTTCAGCAATGGTTCCACTTCATGAGTGAGGAAGCAGTACACAATCAGGAGGGACCCTTCTGATCTTTTTCTGGGCTGGTGGGAATGAGGCAGTGGGAAGGCAGCTGCCACACTGCCCTCTGGCTACCAGGGGAAGCCCCCAATGCTACTCTGTGTCTCTGAGCTTCAGTATTTAGCAGCTTAGATCTGCTCAGTGCATTTTCAAACTAACAATATATTCAGCCTACACTTGCTTTATAACTATGTTAAGTTGGGAAACATCTGTATGGTAAAATCTACCAAAGATCATCATGGTGCTACAAAAACAGTGAAGAACATGAGGCCTGTAGACAAACTAGGAGCAGGCCTGGATGTATTCATTACTACAGGTGTGGCTTTGGGTTGAACAGTCATTGATGAAAATGAGGTAATAACACTATACCACAAAAGGTTGCTTTGAAGAATGGCTTAATAACGCACATAAAATTCTCTGTGCTGTTCTGGGAGCACAGCACTTGAAAGTTTATAACTGATATTACCGTCTTAGGGCAAAGAGTGGGATGAAAATAATATACATGAGGCTGGACAAAGATTTTAAAGGAAGTAAGTAAACAACATAGTAAATGAATACAGGAAACAAAAACATTTGTGGAGTCGATGAAGCAATGAGATACTAATTTTTTGGTATAAAATAAATGTCGAAGTTACCTATGGGTGGGGGGATGGGAAGAAATACACTATAGCATTAACCTCTTTAAATTAGATAAAAGTGAGTGTGAAGAGAACTAAAATGAAGGAACAAACATAACAAACCTCTAAGATCTACTTGTGTAGTGTTACATTAAATAGAATTATGGGAAGACATTTAGTTTTGTTTTTAATTCGTTAGGCCATTTCACTTTAGAATTTGAGTAGAACAATAAAATAATTGAAACCATTCCAACTGTGCTGGTTTCTGCAATATACTTTCACCATTTACCAGTTTTAAAGTGAGAAAACTAATTAAAATGTTTAATTAATATTCACAACATGGGAAACTGTCCACTGTCATTAACACTGACGATGTTAACTGTGTTATACATTTCTTGAGGTATCCCATGATGCTCTGCTGCCATGTCCAGAATGTCCACATCTCTATCAAATCCCAGGTTGACATCCTGACCTCTACAGTGGTATTACAGGTGATTAGGTTGTGAGGCTTAGCCTCCAGCAAGGAAATCGGGGCTCCCTATCCAACAGAAGCAAGAGAGCGCCCTTCTCCCTTTTTGATTATGCAGATCAGAAGAAAGCGATCGTCTGCAGGCCAGGACAGCCCTCATCAGGATCCGAACAGACCAGCATCTTTTAAAAAGCATTTACTAATTGGGGCTTGTGCTATGGTATAGTGGGCTAAGCCTCTGCCTGTGGCGATGGCATCCATATGGTCATTGGTTTGTATCCCAGCTGCTCCTCTTCCCATCCAGCTCTCTGCTGATGGGCCAGGAAGGCTGTGGACTCTGCACCCATTACAAAACCCAGAAGAAACTCCTGGCTCCTGGTTCGGATGGGCCCGGCTCCTGCCATTATGACCATTTGGGAAGTGAACAGTGGGTGGATGATCTTTCTCTCCATCTCTCCTTTCTGTCCCTGAGTCTGCCTCTCAAAAACATAAATCAATCTTTACAAAAAGTATTTATTTATTATTTATTTAGAAAGACTTAGAGGGGGAGAGAGACAGAGATCTCCCATATTCTGTGAACTTCAAGCCCTTCTAAAATTTACAGCTGATTTCCTGATGATGTAGGGCTAAAACTGTAAAGCAATCTTTTATATAATTCTAGCCCTTAGTAGTAAAATTTTCTAAAGCATTAAAAGATGGGTAGCTTCATAATATTCAATGTCCCAAACTCTACTATATATAGATATTTTGAAGATTTATTAATTTATTTTGAAAGTCAGAGACTCAGAGTAGGAGGGGGAGAGACAGAGAGAGAGAGAGTTTTTCCATCTCTTGGTTCTCTCCCTAGAAGCCCGCAATGGCTAACACTGGACCAGGCCAAAGCCAGGAGCCAGAAGATTCTTCCAGGTCTCTCACTTGAGTGGCAGGGGTCTAGGTACTTCAGCCATCTTCAGCTGCTTTTCCCAGGCCATTAGTAGGGAGCTGGCTAGAAACTGGTGCCCATATGGGATACTTGCTTTGTAGGCATCGGTTTTACCCACAATGATACAACACTATCTTTTCTGTTATATTATTTAAATGCATATTTAAAATAGACAATAAATCATATAAATAACTGAGGTAAACTGCACATGCTTCAAGAATTTATAAAACAAACAAACCAAAACTCTACTAAGTGTCCCACTTAATGTTTTAAGGACAAAGTCACAATCAAATACTCACTTTAATGTTGGGATCAAAATCTCTCCTAATTTCTTTTGTGGAAAATAAATACTAGGACCTAAAAATATCAAACTAAATGAAAGAAAAAAGAAGACAAGGTGAAATATATTTAGACTGCGAAGCAATTGCTTTTTCCCCAATCTATACTTTAATGATAGTTCTCTGTACTTTCCTTGTTCCATCATTGCAGTGGGCCAGGCATGCTTACAACACATTAGCTTCTTCTCCCATGAATGCCACAATGTAAAGGGATTGATGTAGCAAGCAAATGTTATTGAACCCTTTAAATACAGTTTGCTTATTCCAGCATATAATTGAACTCAAAACAAATTTCATGAAATATTAACCACCTTTTGTAAACATTTTGTAGACACAATTATTGTCTCTATTAGCAAATATTGACTGAGACCCTATGTGCTAC
This sequence comes from Sylvilagus floridanus, assembly GCA_949820135.1. Classification (NCBI taxonomy): domain Eukaryota; kingdom Metazoa; phylum Chordata; class Mammalia; order Lagomorpha; family Leporidae; genus Sylvilagus; species Sylvilagus floridanus. The sequence continues at coordinate 105,686,122 of OX463238.1, read as the reverse complement.
CTATTCTTTAAGAATGGAGAAATTATGTATTAAGAAGTTTCTACCTCCATATAATATAGTTGTTCAAAAGCTGGATACAGATCAGATTCTGCAAGGGAGCTTGTAAACAAAAAACAAATTAAAAACAATGTCCGGTCCTTACCTTTTAGCAATTAGGTAAGAACAGGTTGATCTTGGTACCCAAACATCACTATTTTTCAAAAGCTCTTAGTTACTTTTTAAATTCTCTTCAAGCTAAAAACTACAGATCCAATATATACTCAATGAATACTTACTGTATTGAGTGATGTGTCTTACAACAGTCTTAGGGGAATTAATGAATGAAAAGGGAAAGGTTTGTAATTAGCATATAAATGATCTGCATGCTAATAAAAACATCTAAAGTGCCTGTAGGTGCTTAAAAACAATTTGTTCTCTAGTAAGTACTTTAAATAATTACCCTGTAATTTGTTTACAATGTTAATTTGTATTATCTACAAATGACAACTGGTTTTGCAAAGTAACTAAACTTCATTGTATCTCCTATTAATTTAAATCACAATTGTTTCCCTAACACTTTAAAGATTTATTTTGACTTTAAGTTTAGTGATCTTTAAAATTATTCTGTTATTTTCTGTTCTATATTTCAATACTTGGTACTTGTATTTTCTAGGAGTCATAAAATCTCAAACAATAACTAAAATTATCTATATTCAACATCCCCATTTTGCACTTCTGAGCTATTGGACCATAGACTTAAATTCATGTAAAAGCAAAATCCAATTTTCTATCCAGACTTGCAAGGACAGAATCTTGAAGAAGTGGTGAATATGTGAAATACAATATCATTCTCTGTGACCTGTTTTAGAGCTAGATTGTATCAGAGTTATACTACATTTAATATAACGTGTATGTAACATACTGATGCTCCTCATACTGACATTTCAGTTAATGACAGAACATATGAGGGTATGGATTACACAGCCCAGATGTGAAGTAGGCTATAAACCACAGAGATTTGTATAAATGCACTCTTTTATGCCTGCACAATGAGGAAATCGACAAATGTCATCTATCAGGATGCAGATCCTTCCTTAGGTAACCCATGATAAGGAGCTGAAATTACACACACATATACACACACATACAATCAGGGGCAATTCTAAAGAAATTAAAGAAAGATATGATTTCTTCTTTGCTTTCCTATACAATTTTCTGATATTAATACAAGCCTGGACATGAGATTGTGGCAAAAAAAAAATAGGTCAGAAAGACATACGCCTTCCCATAGGAATCTTAACTTTCTCTCTTGAAAAATAAAAAAACCATTACCACTACTACCACCACAAAAATTAAAAAGGCCAAATATTAAGAAAATCTTATTTATTTTCACTGGAGGCAGGAGGAGCAGGAGGGTGGAGGGGAACAACCCATCACGAGATGTTTTAAAATCTGAGGAAATCCTTCTGTGGTTTTGAGAGAACAAGTTTCACAAAGCTCACCACAGAGTCTGTGTCCCACTTGAGAATTCTCTAGGGCCATCCTGTTGCTAACATCTGTACCTCTCTGTAGGAGTCATGGTACTCTCCTGCTAACTAGCTGTACTCACATGTAAACGATCTGAGCATTCGGGAATCTCTTCTTCCCTAAGTGTTTGAGAGTAGGAAACACAGTGTGGGGAGAGCAGGGAGAAAGGTGTGCTTTTAAAAGTTTTAAATGCTTTATGAGTGAGTCATAATCTGAAACAAAAAAATGACAGACAACGTAGAAGTCATGCATTCCCCTGAAACAGCAATGAAAACAAAGCTGTTTTAAACTCTATCATGCACTGTAAAAATATCATACCCAACGAAGAAAACCTCGAGTGCTTATGGGTGTGAAAACTAACTTCGTTATGTTTAAAAGAACAGTTTGTATATGAGAAAGTGCATACCATCAACCAGGCAGGAAGCAATGGGTGATGAGCCTAAGGATCATCAGTAAGGACTGTGGAAAGCCTGGGGGCTGGGCTAAGGAGTGGCAGGAGATTGGACACTCTGTGTGCATCCGTGCCTACTGCCTCCTCCATTGTCCTCTCAAACCTCTCCTCAAGGTGCACACGGCTCAAATAAATCATTTCTGTAACAATATTTCTATACTCACTCTGGCATGAATAATCGTATCTATATCCTCACACCAATTTGTTCTCAATTCTCTCCAAATAGCCACAATCTATAGCAACCACTTCAGGAAGCCAACCCATGACCCATGTAATCACTGGACCAAGTAGTCGAGACTTACTAACTGCCAGCTTCCCTCGTTCTTGTCCACACTTCTAAATTAGGACCAACCAAAGGGAGCCGAATCCCCTGCGACGCTCTGATTCCAGCTGGCCCACTTCCAGCTTCCCCAGGCCAGCAAGCTCCAGTCAGGCCATACTTTTTTTTTTCCTTCCCTTTTTTTCCATCATAGAGCTTTCACCCTATCCAGCCTGCTTTTAAATCTCTGCCAAATTCAAGAGATGTTGGCTGACTCCCTTCTACTGCACGCTCTGGAAAAATATAGCTCAAATTTGTTTTCATCTTGGTGGCTTCAGTTTACTTCCACAGAAGACAGCTTTACTTCGTCAGTGAAGGGAAAAGCCAAAGATTCATTTGTGCAATCAACCACCATCTTAGTTCTGTCTGAATCTTGGGATTCTGTTTCCAGCATGCTGCTGCCTTTGCTAAGCAGACATCAATTACCATCTAACTACTAGAAGCCTAAAGTTACTAGAAGCTTCTTCCATTGAACTTCTCCCTCCCTTTCATTTCACAGCTGAATTAGGTCTCTCTCTGAGACCACTTGGAGAAGAGCATGTGACTTTAATGACGCACCTGCAGTGTGCTAGCTATTTCAGGTTTTAATTTATTTTGAGAAAAGTAGAGAGAAAATGTTCCAGCAGATAGTTGCGAAAATGTGATGCTAATTTTGCCAGCTTAAAAAAAGTAAGACTAATAGCAAGGCTTTGATGATAACATGGATTTTAGAAGCTCATTTGTTTTAATAAAAAACAGTATTGATTAAAATAGGAGTGAGTTCCAAAGATGAAAGTAAGTCAAAGAAACAAGCCAATCATGTAATTCCTTATTTTTTAAATTCTTTCATGATGAAGTCTGTATTTTTCTGTAGTTGATGCACATCTACCAGCAATAAATATTTAAGGTGGAAAAAATCAAAAGGACTAAGGTTTCAACAATTATTTCACTTTCAAATAATAAAAGTAATTGGGAGAGCATATTGAAATTACCAAAATCCAATGTATGTATGTATTTTTGGGTCAACATAAAATGTTAAGATAACTGATTATATGATAATGAGTTAAAATGAAGCTAGATGTTACATTTTCATGTCAAACTATTCATATTCCACATAAGCACACTCTGTTTTCTATAAGTATTGATTACTAGTACCAAATAACATACTTTAGTGATTATAAATGTCTAAGAGTAAATATTGTGATGATGATGATAAATTGGAACTAATCTATACATTTACACATCTATTGTATAACTGGTTAATTATGGATTAAGCTGCTTTATACATAAACACGTGTAAGAATATATTGTGTACAAAATACTCATATGAAATATTTACAATTCTAATTATTTATGATCTCCAACAAGAATTCACCTGACCAAACATGAATAAATATTTTAACATTACAATATTTAAACTCATATGATACTACTACAAGCTAGACAAACTAACAGGATACCTTTGATATAGCCCAGACCCAATTTGGAGAATACCTTTATTTGAGTTTTGGGGGCTCAGTGATAAAATACTGCACACTTGAATAAATTTGTGAAAAATATAAACTCAAATTCCCAAACAGAATTACTATTTTATTATGCAAAATATTATTCTGAAGACAAGATTTGACCCTTCCAATAATACATCTTTACTATATCAAGGACTAAAATCCCCCTAGCCTATAGTTAAAGAGACTGTATATGCGGTTTACAGAATAGGTAATAAAATTGCTAATTACTATACTTTCCCTTATATATGAATGAACCTATTAAATTTTGAATATAAAAAAGAAATGCAATTGAAAACACAGAACTATTTTTCTCCTATTAAATTAGTACATATTTACTAGGTTGCACACTACCAGGCAATTTAATGCCTGCTGGGAATGCTATCTAGTATAAAGATTTAACAACTGTTTGTCAATATGTATCAACAATCTTAAAATAATTGCATCAGTTTACCTAACTGTAAACTAGATGACCATATCCTAATGTTTGAAGACATTAAAGACAGAAATAGTAATAAAAGAAAACACAAATCCTTTCCAAAACAACCCCAGAAAACTAAATGAGGAAAACATGTAAGAAAGTATTTGCTCTTAAAATATTTTCAGTTACTCAGGTATATTTTATGTGATAATGTTAAATGAAATGAAAAGAGGAACCAAACTATATTATGAACTCAATTTTAAATATAAAACAACTTAAATATGACAAAGTATGAGTAGTGATTGTCATTCACATTTGCATGACTTTTCTTTGTACATTTTGTCTTATATGTTCTTTATAATTTTTAACCAAAAAACTAGCCTAAAGAAAAGAGCAGCTAGAAAGAAGTCAGATCAATCAACTTAATCATGCCAACTTTGTAAAATGCAATATAAAACACACACTGAAATGCACAGAAAAGAGAAACTTACAGGATCAGGGAGCAGAAAGAGTACCCGGTAACATCAGGGAGTGACAGATAATCTGACATCCAAGGAGAGGTTGGAATCATGCTATCCTTGGATTGTTCGATCTGTACAACTGTGTCTATGGAGTTACATTGCAATGACTGGGTAGGTGGATGGAAGCAAAACAACGATTTTCACTTCAAGAACAGTGGTGTCCTAGGATCCCCCTCAGAGATTTCCAACCTGGGTTATCTGAATCCTCTAATTAGAGTGGGGCTTTTCACGGGTTTGAAGACACTGGAGGAAGAGTCGGTACCGTGACTTTGGGTCCTGATGAGACCTAATGAGTTAAACTGCACAGGCCCCATTCAGGTATGTGAAATGTCAGCAGGGCTTTGTTCTCATTTCAATTTTTTGGTTGAACATTCAGAAGCCCTGAGGTTCAAGCAGAAAGATACTGGATGGCAAAACAGATATTTACTTGGAATTAAAAAGTCTCTATTTCCCTCTTGGACTTGCAGCGTGATAACACACAACAGCACAACTTTGGAATGATGAATTATAAATTGTTTAGACTCTAGAGAAGGCCAGCTTTCAGGTTTTTGTTGTTGTTGTTTGTTGTGTATTTGTTTGAAAGGCTGAGTGAGAGTGAGAAAGAGAGAGAGAGAGGGAGGGAGGGAGGGAGAGAGAGAGGTAGAGGGAGAAGAAGAGGGAGAGGGAGAGGGAAAGGGAGAGAGAGAGGGAGAGGGAGAAGAAGAGGGTTGGTTCACTCTCCAAATGACCACAACAGCTAGGTCTGGACCAGGCCAAACCAGAACCAGGAACTCCATCCTAGACTCTCATACGGGTGGCAGGAGCCCAAGTACTTGGGCCATATTCCAGTGTCTTCCTAGGTGCATTAGCAGGAAGCCAGATTAGAAGTGGAGAAGCCAGAACTGGAAACACAATTTCCAACTTATAGTCATCAGCCTAGTTAATGATGGTGATATGTTCTGAAAAATGTGTCCCTGATCAATTTCATCATGTGCAAACACTCTGGTATGCACTTAAACAAAGCTAGATGGTGGAGCCTACTGAACACCTAGGCTTTTTGGTCAAATCCATTGCTTCTAGGCCACAAACCTGTATAGCATCTATTCTCCTGAATACCAAAGGCAATTATAACAATTACATTTCAATATATATGTTTGTATATATAAACCAAAAGGTACTGTAAAAATAAAACATTGGGGATTTTTCAGCTTCATATGGGACCACCATCGTATACAGGGTCCATCCTTGTTTGAAGTGTTGTAGTTAATGACTACTAGAGAAGATGTGAATCCAGAAGACCACTATAGATACAACTGAAACAGGTGGAACAGGACTAGGTAAGAAAAAAGTAGATATGGACATAAAAATCAAGAGGGCCCTGTGTGTTACATACCATGCAAGTGATAACAAATGTCGATTTCTGGTTTCTCAAATATTTTTCTTTCCAAAATATTTTTCACAAGAGAACAATCGTCAGCATCACCTAGCATGTGAATACTGAATTCATGCTGATTTGATGAAGCCTTGTTAGATTTAAGTGCACCTTTTTCATGACAAGATAGATTAGTCATTTCAATAGCTACCTTTCATCTTAAAAGTTTTCTGAGGAAAACAGAATCTATGGTATTTACTAAAATTGCAGCAAATTAAGAAAGTCAGGATAACTGTATTTAATCTAACTAGATAAATAGTTATATTGAATTAGAAATCCTTAAAACTATAGTATTACAGCTGTGGCATATTTGACCTTTTCATAAACAATATTAGGTCTGAGGGCTTATAGTGAGATTCCAGCATATTCAGGAAAATTAACATTGGTAGGTGCAATATTCAACTCATCCTACATTATTAGAAGTTTTAAAGATTCTTCTTTGACTCTTGGTTCTATAGTTGTATGAGTACCATTTACAGCCTGATGTATAATATGTGAATTTATAAATATTTAATGTGTAATATGAGCATTCGTATTTTATAATAGGTATCAGTGTACATTTATTACTATATATTAAACAGTGAGTGTATCAAGCAATTGAGTTGTTAAACAACCAAAGCTACATGACTTTAAACTGAACATAGGTAACAGATTTTTTTATATTTTAATGTTGGTAAAACCTATACATCATTTACGGATAGAATCAGTCTTAACAAATGCTATTAAATTTGCTTCAGGAAAATCAAATGAAGCAGGCCTGCTGGTGTCAGAATAACACTAGCACACCTAACACAGAGGGATGGAGAATTTCCAGGGGTGTGTACATGTTGTTTGTGTTACAGGGCACTGTTTGAATCTACTTCAATGGTCAGTTTGAAGGAACACTAAAAGAAATTATAAAGTTTGAAAAAGTATGAGAAAGAAAGCTTTCCTGGCCTGAGGGAGGCGCCGTCTTGCGAACTTGATACATTAGTGGTTTTAGGACAGAAAGCAGACCTGTGAGTAGCTGATGGAAAAAATAATGTCTGCACTAGGTGTTTTGCAACCATAATGAAATATCTGAAAGAGGCTTCTTATGAATAAAGGAAAAAGTTTATTTCACATAGTTTTGGAAGTTCAAGAACAAGACTGGGTAGCCCTTCTGGCTGGTAACCAGTGAAAGTGGTAGAGGGCAATGGCATGACATTGGAGGACTAATCACATTGCAAACCAGGAAGAAGAGACTGGTTCCAACTCAGCTTTTATGAGTACCCATCTCACACTAATTCCCTTAGGAAAGCACGCATGCTCCCAGAGGACTAAAGACCTTCCAGTGGGTACACCTCCTAAATACCCTATTGGACCAAGTTTCCACACTACTATCATTAGTAATGGTTCTAAGCATGAGTTTGGAAACCCATAGTCTATTCAAACCAAAGCAACATCATAACTATATTTCTTATCTCTCAATTATAATATTCATATATTTTTATTTTATCCATAATAAGAAATTTCAAAATCTCAACAAGCATTCTGACTACAGAGAATGCTCTTCTAAGGAGCTAGTCAATTCTTAGATGTAGCAGAGGGATTATCATGTTAAATGCCTCAGATTAAAAAACTAACCCATCCAGAACCATACCTCTTCCATCCACTCTGTACCCTCAGTAGGCAGTACTTTGCCTTAATCATCCCTGCCCTGGCTTATCAGAATGAGTCAATCTTAAACGATTTGTCCTGCTCTGCCTTGCATTTACCACAGAAACCATAATTTAGGTCCTGGTTCTGACTTTCCTCTCACTCCTGTCTTTGCCTCCAGACAAAAATCCAGTGTTTTACCATGTCTACATAGGGTGTCATACCTCCTCTTTCTAGGGCCCACGAGAACAAACTGTTATTCTGAGATGTTTTTATATTTCCCCTTTTGCTACTAGATGATTGACCTTCATATAATATATACAGGAACTGAACAAATAATGGATATAGGGTTCCCAAAACCAAACCTTAACCTTACAAAGAGAAAACAGCTCATTAACAAAAACAACAACACTGAGTCACCAAACCACAACTAAAACCAACTGAGGTTATCTGTAATACTTATGGCAACAAGATATGGAAAGCAAACATATGTCAAAGATCTGAAATACAAAAGTATGATACTTCGTGAAATTCAAAAGTCAGAGGATTAAGAAGTAGCAAAAGAAACAAGGAGTGAAACCTGGTAAAAGATTTTTGGTAAGCAAGATTACTGGGATTGAATATGCCACTGTTAGTACCACAGTCATCAGATGTAACTGAAGTCACTCCTTCCATTGACATAATAAGAATTCGACTTTTCAAGAATGAGCTATTAGAAGCTTATCTTTTGTTTTTTCTGGTTCATACAGGTCTTTCATGAAAACAGATCTTGAATACATATGACTTTCAGCTGGCATTGAAAATCATTTGGGACATTTTGCTTCATTTCTCACCAATGAGTATACTCCTAACATGGCTCAGAAAATTAACTGATTTTTTTTGTTGTTGTTGAATAGATGTTCTACCCTTTGACATAGGACAGTGCTATTGATTTTCATTGTGGAGTCAGGTATCGGGTTCCTGTGAGAGCCTGCATTATTGTCGACTCTGAAAGATGTGGTAAAATTCCCAGAAACCAGCAAGGTCTTCCCCAGAGCCCCGGATCTTCTGAACACGCCAGCTGCTCTTGATTTCAGGTGGGGATCACATTCTCACAGAAATGGAGCTTTGAGCAAATGGAACGTACGAGAAAAGGTGTATTTTGTTCTTGTGGTTAGGCTTTTGACCTGCCCTTTGCTTCCTATTAGCTGAAATCTAAGAGTGTCTACATTCTTTACTAAAATAATTTGCATTGCTGCCAATCAATATGAGCCTTTTGTCTCCAGGACCAGTTTTACTTTTTGAAAGGTTTTCCTCAGTGAAACTACCTGAGAGTTATACTGATTTCCATGCTTCCCCTGTGAGAAGCTTCAGCTAGGACATTCAATAGTGTTGAACAATTGAGATGGTAACCCTTCTAGGCTCAGTTTCCTAGGACAACTGACTTCCCACACTGGGCCATTAGTTATGCTCCTAGTATTCCTGGCATTACTCTGCCCTGACCTCCATTTTTCAGTCATTAATAAATTATGATATGCTCTATAATTATTTTTGATTCAGAGTCTTTGAAGAAAAAATATATAATCACAAGAAAATAAAAGGGATTACAAACCTCAGATACTAACCCAATACACATGTCTGGATTTATTATTGTTTTATAACATCACATCTATTGTTAATTCATAAAGTGCTGAGATTTAATGAGCTCTTGATTACATGTGCAATTAGAAATATTGGTCTATCATTTAAAAATGAAAGCATCAGAGTAAAATATTTTCATAAATTTTTACTTATAAAAAGAGAAACGTATTATCCTAGTTACATTAAAGATGACAAATACATCAATGGATCGATGACACTCCCAACCTGCATAAAATTAGGAGGGAAAGATCAGAAAGCTTATGAAAAATACATATTACTGGAAAATATTTGTTTTGTATCAAAAATAAATATATTTAAATATACTTTCCATGAACTTTTTGAATTTCCCTTGCATGAATATTTTTATCTACATTATTATATATAAAAGATATTTCTGCTTGATATACCAGGTATGTCACGACATTGGCATAAGCAGGTTTACATGTCAAATAAGGCACAGTGTAAGTCAATGAAGATTTCTTAACTGCTATGCAGTACTTCTTGAAAATCATTGCATGTATTTTGTGACAGCACCAAAAACTGTTTTATTTAGAGATTGCATATTTATGGGTTGGGCATTCTATTATGCTTCTGTTAGAACTGCTAACATGTTTAATCTTCTAAACTATCAACATTAATATGCATAAATGGACAAGGAATTTCAAATGGAGATTGATGCACTGCTCATCTTTAGTTCCATAATTTATGAGGCATTCATTCAGTTACATTACGTGTGGGAGCCGCACGAGTCTTTTTTTAGTTTTTTTTTTTTTTTTTGAAAGGCAGAGTGGACAGTGAGAGAGAGAGAGACAGAGAGAAAGGTCTTCCTTTGCCTTTGGTTCACCCTCCAATGGCCGCTGTGGCCAGCGCGCTGCAGCTGGCGCACCATGCTCATCCGATAGCAGGAGCCAGGTGCCAGGTGCTTCTCCTGGTCTCCCATGGGGTGCAGGGCCCAAGCACTTGGGCCATCCTCCACTGCACTCCCTGGCCACAGCAGAGAGCTGGCCTGGAAGAGGGGCAACCGGGACAGAATCCGGCGCCCCGACCAGGACTAGAACCCGGTGTGCCGGCGCCGCAAGGCGGAGGATTAGCCTATTGAGCCATGGCGCCAGCCCGACGAGTCTTTATCTTCTAAATACTTACTGGCAGGAAGAAGACAGAAAATATATATGCTACATCCTATGATATGTGGTTTCAAGTGTTAAACTCCATGAGATATAATGATATACTGTTCGAAGTCTTCAATGGAAGATGAAAGTGCTTGGGCAAAGGAATGGAGGAAGGCTGCACGATAAACTGGATGATGCAGGTCTTGACATATGCATAAGGCTTCGATTTTGAGAAACGGTAGGAAGCTTCTTCTGTGACAATGTTGGATGTGAGTAAAGGTGTACAGTGAGATCTTCTTTCTTCCCTCGGTTCCTGGAGTTTTTGTGATACTGACCTTATCTTCAGGTTCACGTGCCAGCTCCTACTGTGTTGGGCCTTAAAATGTAACTTTTCCATCTCTTCAACTTTAGTTAAAGTCACAGGCTGGGTGTCAAATTTCTGTGAGACCCTGTGCTATGTGAGCTCTGACAGTGAAGAGCATCAAATCAGAGCTGGGTTCAATGCAGTGGCTATTCTCCCATGGGTAGATTCATAGCTGTGCAGTCTCCTGATACCTCATGGCCATTCCTTCTCAGTTTCTTTGGCTGGAAACTCTCCCAAGGGCTTCCCAGGGCTCTACACAATAACTTCATTAGTTCCAGGGCTCAAACCAATGATGTCACTGCATTTGTGCCACAGCATTCTTAAGTCATGTGTCTCAAATGGCACAGCAGACATCATTTTATCTACACTTTGGATTTTTATTTTAAATTCTGGAACCTTTCAGTTACTTGCTCTATCTCTTTTGGATTAAATTACTTTGAATCTGGCTTTTGCCATTTGCAACCAAAGAGTTCTACAAAAACAAAACAAAACATGTGCCCTTCGTGGCCAGGGAAAGCAGTGGAAGATGGCTCAAGGCTTTGGTCCTTGCAGCTATTTGGAGACTTGAAGAAGCCCCTGGCTCCTGTCTTTGGATCAGCTCAGCTCCAGCTGTTGTGATCATTTGTAGAGTGAACCATGGGATGGAAGACACTTTCTCTCTCTCTCTCTCTCTCTCTTACTGACTGCATCACTCACATCCACTCTTCAATCTTCCGTTCAAACAAAATCTTTAAAAGCAAATGGGTGAAAGCTTTACATAACACATGCTAAACTGGTCTCCTGTATACAAAGAGAATTGAAAAGGAATCTGAATGTGAATGAAAGGGTGGAGGGAGCAGGTAAGGGGGGAGTGTTGCGGGGGGGGGGGGGGGAGTATGGGGGGAAAGCCCTTGTAATACATAAGTTATACCTTGGAAATTTATATTCTTAATAAAAGTTATTAAAAAATAAAAAAACAAAACAAAACAAAACAAAACCATCACACAGCATTATCATTGGAAAGGCAGTTTGAACAACATCTTCTCCAGATTTGCTCCTTCAGTCATACAGTGGACATCTCTTGGGACTCTTCATGACTATCTGTGTATTCAAGCCAAACACGTATGCATACATCATATTAAATGATCAAATAAAAGCACTTCAGTGGGAGAGTAAAATGTTAAGGGTTCACAGAGGAGACACTAACCAGCCTTCACAAAATCAGGACTGCTACTGGATCTAGGGTTATTTGGATTTTTTGTGATTTTATGTAATTTGCCAACTATAATATTCTAGTAACAGGTGAAGGCAAAACCATTAAGATTCAATGTATTTTTAGTGTATGTTAGCATAATTACATTGACATTAATTTCTAATTGACATTTAATCCTATTACTGATCAGTCCGGAAAAATTTTAAATATTAGTACTACTATTTTTAACAGTAGAGAATCAGAGGCTTTGTATACAAGATTTCAAAAGTTTTAATGTCAAATGTTCTGGGGAAATTATATAGTGAAGACTAAGAACCCTAAAGTCAGAGCAGGGTTCAAGACCCTGACTAGTTGTGTACAATAATCTATCTTCTAGACACTTTTCCAAGGGAAGAGCGGGGATAAAAATCTTCTCCCTACTGGTCTGTGACTTATACTGTTGCAGAAATGAAAGGTCAAAGTCAATAAAAGACATAGGCAAGTGCTCTGTAACAGTAATACAAGATGAGAAAACAGATCTGGCATGCAGAGGAAGGAAGCATGGATCATAAGCTGAGTAAGTGCACTTGAGAGGATGTCACTGAGCAAAGAATTGAAAGAAGTGAGGAGAAAGCCATGCCTTTCTCCAGGTCAGTGAGCTTTGGGCAACAAGAAGAGTCGGTGCCAATGTCCTGGGCAGTGGCCAATTTAACAAGAGGATACTGGTACCAGTATCTACAGATTGAATATAAAACTGGCACTGAGCTATGGTATTACTGTGAGATACTGCTTAGGAAGCCCATAGAGGAAGGACTAGCCATAGGGCAATATGTAATTATAATGTAATAACCATGTTACTTGCATCAGGCAAAGTGGCTTATCTGAAGGCTTTAGAACATTTCAGACCCATTGAAAAGTACTCCTTTGAGGAATTATGATGCACTGATGTCAGTTGTAGGCAGAGTTTTGGCCTCTGCCTAAATTAAAAAGTTGCATTCAAAACAGTTGCATAATTATTTTATTTGGCTCCCAATGAGCTTGAAGAAGACATTTTATATCCTAAGGATTTTACACTTAAGCCATTGCTTTTGTTAACACAGGAACTGGGACAGGCATGTAATAAGAACTCAGATATTTCTAGAAGTAATGAATAGAACATCATATTGGTACAAATGACAAAAGTTACCATGAAAAGAATAATTCCAGTCTTACTTAAATTCTTCACTTCATCCTTGTTTTAGGCCTCAAAAACAAGGCGGAAAACATCTGGATCAAAGGATATTGAAAAGGATATTGATTTTTTTTTTTTTTGTCTTCCATGAATGAGACTTACCTTGGTTTTACATTCAAAGGGGCTTAGTAAATCTTTATAATGGATGATTATGCAGAAGCCGACATTTACAACCTGTTTTACTCTTCAGGGAACTTGAAAATAATTACAAAAAGACTAAATTTTAATGTGATTTTTCAAGTAACAAAAACACATAAAGAAGTATTTTATGAGTCTGCTTGTTTCTCTAAGCTTCTGACATGGTCTTAATATTTTAATGACAGGCTAGCTTCCAAATAGAGTATCTACTAACTACTGAAGAATTTTTGCCTCTGCAGACTATGAGACTTTTTCAAATGGGTCAAGTTTCAGTTGTTTAATGGAGAGCCAGGGAAATAGGATTTAGTAGTTCTATGCCCTGGCACAGGATTTCAAAATGACCAGGGCATACAAAGGAAGACATTTTGCCTGGAAAACAATAATTTCTTGGGGTCTTAAGCTACCCCTTAGACTAAACTTATCATCTCAAGAATATCATAGCACGAAAGTCGCATATGAATAATAGCCTTAAAGTCACATTCAAGGCCATGCAGCATAAAGGAATCATTCATTCTCCTAGGGAGTTGGTGTTTTTTTTTTTTTTTTGTCTTCCAATTTCAAAGTTGGCAAGAAGCTTTACCTTTTTTGGTGTTTATATGCAAGAATATGTGCAATATAGCAATATAGGTAGCAGTGTGTATCATTTTTCTTTTCATAAATATGTGGGATTAATCTGAAATAAAAGAAAGCTCTCGAATTTTCTTGAAATATAATTAAATTCATGAATATGAAATAAATGAGCAATCCAAAATAAAATATTATAAGTAGTGGTTAATCTCAATACGTTGATATTGAGGAAGAATCAAATAAGAAATAGATTCTGTACACTAAAAGATGATTTGCTTTGTATTTTTATACCACTAAAGCCCATAATTTTGAGCTTTATTTTAGACTAAGAAGTACCCAGTACTTAACATTCAAATTTAGGCTGTAAGGTTCAAATGTGAACACAGAGGGGAAAAACCTCCACTTCATTAAAAGCTCAAAGACAGGAAAGGGCACAAACACTTTCTCAGACATTACCTGGAAGAGCTTGGGGATGAAAGAGTGATGGCTTCAAGAATTTATATCTATAAAGTTGTTTCTATCACAAAATTATGATACAAGAAAATTATCAGTGACCAATGTCTTCATTGACAAAAGAAAAAGATTAAAGAGCCATTACAATAAGCCAGGCATGTGAAGGGGTTTAACTTATATTCATCCTAAGATAATTAGTTTATGGTTTGCTGAGGGCATATCAATTGTTTCGTAATCCCACAGAAAAATCATTTAAAGATAAATGGGAAAAAACGTAGTGAAAGGAGAGTTTGAACCCTGCAGAAAATGCTATTAATAATGAAAAACTTTAACACTTTAAAACTTCGCCATTTTTTAAAATGAGTCATTTGTTTCAAGATTGATATCTGTCATTTTAAACTATGTGAGGTATGAAGCTTCCTAAAGATTTCTACATAATCAACTGAAGCCTCAAAAAAGAATTAGAAAGTCTCTATATTGATTTCTTTTTTTTTCCTTGAATGCATTTTATCATTTAAAAACTGGAGTATTTTTTCTTTAAAATGGATACAAGTATGCAAGAACTTGCAATTGTTTTTCTTCTGATCTAAGTAAAAATATAAATTGCCAATGAATATGGATCTAGAAGATATGTTTTCTCTCTGGTCCAAATAATGGCAGAAATCACCAATCATTGTTACATACAAGTCATATTAATGTTTTACTATATATAAAAGTAAAATAAGGTTATAATGTCAGATAAGTCAGATAAGTCAAATTATTTTTAATTAAAAGACGTTACCTAGAAGTAAATAGTTGGTTTACAATATAATAATCAGAAGAGGAAAAGTGATGAAAGAGGGAAAGCTCAAGGTGAGAAAAGTGTCATAACATTTTATGTATGTGGATCATATTTTGGAACAGAAAGGAGAGAGGATCACACAGAATTCAACTTCTTACATCATTCTTTGGACTGTCTTTCATTCTATATTATGGTAGAACTCATAGTTTCCCAAATTTGTTTAGATTTTGGCTATTTTTTTTTTCATTTAGCATTCTTCTTATTTGACAAATGATAACTGCATTGAGTCACAGCAATCTCGATCCAATAGTGCAGGAAACACAAGATTCAGTCAAAAATTGCAATGTTCATTGCATCCAATGAGATGGGAAAGTTTTTCAAGAATCCTGTAATTTAGGTTTTGAGTAAACATAGGTACATCTATTGCAATCATCAAGTAATTTGTTCATAGAGTAAAACACAATAGCCAATTATATTTCTATCATATAACACATGTCCCCTTAAGTTCAAGAATATAAAATTGAAACAGGGAAAATTTCTCACAAAAAATTTTGCTTGTAAAAGTATTTAAGCCTCAGTTTTTTTTTTTTTTCTTTTTTTGTTTTTGGTGGTGGTGGTGGCCCCGGGGATGGGGTAGGGGGTTGAATTTGCTATCCTTTCAACTGCACAGTTTTATGACAAGATTGGAGAA
The DNA here is from genome assembly GCA_949820135.1 of Sylvilagus floridanus. Taxonomy (NCBI): domain Eukaryota; kingdom Metazoa; phylum Chordata; class Mammalia; order Lagomorpha; family Leporidae; genus Sylvilagus; species Sylvilagus floridanus. The sequence continues at coordinate 105,670,267 of OX463238.1, read as the reverse complement.
TTCCACTTATCTTCCAGAAAGCAGGGTCAGACTGGACATTCTTCTCAGGTTACTACAGAGATCAAGGGATCACACCCTGGGTTGAGTAGGCCTTTTTGTTTTTTTGTAATATTTGTTTATTTAGTTGAAAGGCCGAGCAACAGAGACAGAGACAGAGAAACGGAGGAAGAACCAGGTAAAAAGAGATGTTCCAACTGTTTGTTTACTCCCCAACTGGCCTCAGTAGCCAAATCTGGGCCAAGCAGAAGCAAGGAGCCAGGAACTCCAACCTGGTGACGGGGCTCCGGGTTCCAATGCCTTCCCACTTGCATTAGCAGGAAGCTGGATCTCATGGGGTCTAGTTGAGGCTTGACACAGGTACTCCCCTCACATGCCGGTCCCTGCTTGGTCTTTTTTTTAGATTTATTTATTTGACAGGTAGAGTTTACAGACAGTGAGAGAGAGAGAGAAAGAGAGAGAGAGAGAGAGAGAAAGAGAGAAAGGCCCTCCTTCCATTGATTCACTCTCCCAATGGCCGCAATGGCCAGCACGCTGCACCAATCCAAAGCCAGGAGCCAGGAGTTTCTTCCTGGTCTCCCATGCAGGTGCAGGGCCCAAGCACTTGGGCCATCCTCCACTGCCCTCTCAGGCCACAGCAGAGAGCTGGACTGGAAGAGGAACAACTAGGACTAGTTGGCAGGCAGAGGATTAACCTAGTGTGCCACAATGCTGGCCCTCCTGCTTGGTCTTAATTGTCCTTAACAGACCACAAACTGCTCCTTACCCAGAATTCTAAAGATGCATAACTGCCCTTCTCATATTAAAATAAGCAATGGATCACTAAATATATTCTTGAGAAACTTCCAACAGTCTTAACAAGAACTAGAAGAAACAGAATTTTCAGCTACAAAGAGAATGTTAAGGGAGTAGCAATACATTATGAAAATAAACTGTTACTTTTGTAATTTAAGTATATGGTCATAAATCTTTTTGGGTCACAATACAGTGTATTGAAAAGTGCCTAATTTTGTATATTTATGAGTTGAAGAGGTGCTGAAGAGCCAACAATAAATGAATGGAACAGTAACAAAATCAATATGAATATTGATTTCCTGACCTTCTTTTGGGAGCCTTTCAGTACATTTTCCCATTTTTGTCAGGTTTAAATATTTCCTTGAAGATTTTCATCAGGTTTTCTTTAATGGTCTAACATCGAAATACCTTTTCAAATGGACAGCTCTCATTACTAAATATCCCTTCTACCAGTGGCCTGGATAAAACGTATGAAGATGTGTTTGTTGCAGCTATAGAGCATACCTATTTACATATTTACTTATTTTGCTTTAATTTTAGGAAGTCTGATTATGCTTAGCTCAATGTCAGAAAATGGCTTGTACTAAAGCTCTCCTTTGGGTTTTTTTTAGTTTTGTTCAAAAGCAAAAATGTAGATATGTAATACATATATTCATGTATCTATGGATATGACATTCGATAAAGTTCACTCTTAAATCAGTATACACCATGACTGATGTATTCCAGTTAAACTTCAGCAGCGGAAAATAAAAGCAGTCACTGAAAGGGCTTGGTTATTTCACCAAATCCTTGTCTACCAGGACAAGGAGTTCTGTCCATCAGGCTGTAGGAACAGATGCTGCTAACCAGTATCATCAATTCTGTCTCAAAGTCTACAGGTCAGAGATATGGACCTTCTTGAACACTAAAGAAAACTGAATTAGGCAAGTATATATACTCTCCAGAGAGAAATAAACCAGAATGAGAAGTAAACTACATTAGAAAAAGAGATCGAGTTATGCTAATAACAGAGTAAACAATAACACGTTAACACTACTCTTAAGAGAGCATTCCCAGAAAGACAATTCCTGTGCTTAAAAAAATTACCACTCACATGCACAAGATAAGGCTTAAGACATAAGTCATACACTGGGGTTATCTACTGCATGCCTGATTTGTTTTGGGATGTGCTACAGAACCAAGTGGACAGATCAAGCTAGGGAAGGGATCAGCTGCAAAAGTTCAGAATCATAGCTTCCTCTCTTACCTTCCACTGAGGAGGAAGCCGATAACTACTGCCAACAAAATGACTCCCACTGTCACGGACACAGCAATTATAGGAATCTGGCTTTGATCGCTGGATGCTGCAACTGCTGATAGGAGACACATAAAATGGAGCTTGTGGTTAAAGTGATCATGTGCATTCAAAATAAAAGCTGCTTAATAGCTGGCAATCAATTCATGGTTTCAGCCCTTCACCCACTCATGGCTGAGATTCCCCCCTAATATCTTTTCTCAAAAGTATGTAATTGAAAAGTCATCTTTAGGAGAAAATATTTACACTTCAAATAGAAATTCAAAACCATCACTAAATTCAGTGATAATTTCTTTGTCTTCACAAAAAAATGAATGCATATTATTTTCACAGTATCCATCTAGCAGCCTTAGGTTTGCAAGATACAATGGGACGTCCTGCTTGGCTTGAAATACCTTTATCCAAGAAGGAGGTGTTAGGTATATAAGATTTGACAATTTTAGAGTTTGCATGCTGTTGTTGTCCAGAAAAAAAAAGAATGTGATTAATTCAGATGGGATTTTTTCCCCAGAGACATAGCTTGAAGTCTAAAATAATGGGGCTATGAACTCATTGAAGTTCAATATAATATCACTATTCTGAATATAATGTAAAAGAAAACACAATTTTAAGCAGCATATAATCAGTGAGTGAGATCATTTTTTGAAAAACATCAAGGCATATATTTCCAAGTTCAAGATGTCTGCAGTTAGATTACATTCATTTTTATTACATTTTATTAAAAAAGCACATGGATTTAGATAAAATATTTATATTTTAATAACATAATTTCTATGATAAGAGAAACATGGAAATGATTATCTGTACCTAAATAAGCAAAGATATGTTTCACTTGTGTTAATAACTAACCCTGATTAAAATAAGAAACCTCTAGTGCATAATACATTTTACTAATATCCTCAAGAATTCTTTAATACAATTCCTATGTATTTCTTGTTTGAAAAATCGAGAAAATTGCTAGTTCACCTGCATGACACCAAATTTTAAGGAAGCAAAACTAAGAACACATTTTCCATGCTCTGGTTTTATGCCTTGCCAGATCTGGGCCCAAAAAGAGTTTTGGATTTCACACTTCCCTTTTATTTTGATCACCTTGTCCTTAATTCATCTTTAATCCTTAAGATATATTAATTTGTTGGAAAGGCAAAGGGGGGACGGGGGAGAGAGAGAGAGAGAGAAGGGAGAAAGAGATTGAGAGATTTTCTGTTCGCTCATTCTCCAAAAGCCCACAACAGCCAGGACTGGGCCAAGCTGAAGCAGGAAGCCTGGAACTCCATCCAGGTCTCCCCAGTGTGTGGCAGGAACCAAAACACTTGGACCATCAGGTGCTGCCCCCGCCAGGCACATTAGCAGGAAGCTGCACTGGAAGTGTGGAGCAATGGGTCCCTGAGCCAAACGCTGGCAGCCCAAACAGCAACCCCACCTGCTGGGCCACAATGCCCACCCCCTTAATTGTCAACATCCAAAATGGACTCATTCTCTGGCCACTTTTTTGCCTTCAGAACCCAATACTATGGACAACAAGTTTGAATGGAACTATGATCCATCAACCTATATTCTTACTTTCTGGGTGATAACATTTACAACTCAGTAATCCTTCACCCCGATTTCTCCTATTCTCTGATACTACAGTCTATGGTAAGGAATTTAGTTACTGAGTACAGTGGAAATGGGGTGCGGGAAAAACTACCCCTCAGGCACAGTAGCCTTCACTAAGATTTGCTTTATTAATCTCTAAACTGAGACCACTTCTCTCCCTGCTTTTTCTCAATTATTTTTCTTTTTTAGCAGAGGGCACTGTTTCTGGAAAAAAAAAAAAAACATGCAGACTTGGCCTACAGAAGTTTGGTGTTATTTTGAACGGATTCTAACTGTTGCATGAATGCCTCTGAACCTCCTTACTAAGTAAAAAAAAATTATCTCCCTAAAATCCTTTCTCATTTTCTCAATGCACTAATCCATTCCCACTCCCCTTGTTTAGAAATGCCACGTTTGATAGATAAAAGTGAGCGGCGGCCTGTGCTGTGGCATACTGGGCTAAGCCTCGGCTTGCAGCACGCCGACATCCCAAATGGGTACTGATTCAATTCCTACCTGCTCCTCTTCTGATCCAGCTCTCCAATAATGGCTTGGGAAAGCACAGAGGATGGCCCAAGTTCTTGGACCCCTGCACCCATGTGGGAGACTGGAAGAAGCTCCTGGCTCCTAGCTTCAGCCTGGCCCAGTTCAGGCTGTTGCGGCCATTTGGGGAGTGAACCAGCAGATGGAAGACCTTTCTCTCTGTCTCTCCCTCTGTCTGTAATTCCACCTCTCAAATACATGATGAAATATAAAATAAATAAATAAAAGTTAGTGGTGGCCTCTGACACCATTGTTAAAACCACTTTGACCTTTTTGGAGACCCTGCTTCTTCAAATATTCTCCAAAAGAAAAAAAAAAAGAAAGAAATACCAGCGTGCCACACTATTGTTGCAAATCTAGTTTTCTGAAATTCTGTTTTCATCTTTGTCAACAAGTTCCTTAGAATGATATACTACTATAGTTTTAATCATGTTATTATTTTAAAATTTATTGTATTGGTAAAAAAAATTAAAGAAACAAACAAAAACCTCCCTTCAGAAGAGATTTTTGTTCCCTGACAGGCTGCTTCTATGATACTTACAAGCCTTTGGGGAAGAAGAAATGCTTATACTTATATCTACTGGCATATTTCAACCTGATCAGAAATCAGGACCAACATTTAGTAGACACAAGGGCCAAGGAAATTGTATAACCTTTTAAGATCGCATTCCTTTACTTTTCAAATAGGGATAATTTCCCCTGACCATTGTATTTCTGTTAAGATCAGCAATTATATATAAAAAGCAATTAGCAGAGTGCTTCAACTACTGCCAACTTTAAATAAATAGCATCAGTTCCACTCAGCTCCTAGTTTATTTACTATTATTATTTGTCAGCCTCCTGTCTGGGTTATATGGAACCTGCCCCATCGTCCTCTGATGGCCAGCATTATTAAATTCTCTCTGAAACTTTTCTTTTCTGCTTTGGATTCCAAGGATGACATGATATTCACTAAATGGAGTAAGTACTTCTACATTCATCTTACCTTGCACAATAATAAGGAATCTGACCTTGGTGAACCTATACCTCATCCTGGAAGCTATTTGCTTCCTGCTTCCTATGAAATCACACGACACGTTTTCTCTTTTTCCTCTCCTGAAATGGTGCTTTGTCAGCTCTGCTGGATCCACATTCTCTTCCAACATCTTTGAAGTGATTCTTGAAGAATGCTCACCCCTGATCTTCCTCACATCTCCCCGCCTTTCAGCTTGTTCTCCTTCCTTAACTTTCTTCCTCCCTCTCATGGATACTTCTTTGCTTGTGGCAAAATAACAGTCAGCTGCTGTACTCTAACAATTATTTCTCTCTAAAGCACCACTATTTTTTTTTAAATAACAGACTGTTTTCCCCTTTATTGGGATTTTATTGTCACATAAAACCAAATTTTTAAAACTGACCCTGTACCACATCCACCGTCAAAGGCATTAACAAAACACATCAAAAAATGAACAAACCATAAATCAAGCCAATAATCAAAACTGACTTGACATCTTTCTGGCTTCTTTTAGTTACCATTGAGTCTTTCTTAACTTCTACTCCCTCATGAATTACTTAAATATTTTTCTGTTTCCTTTTCCCCCCATATATCACTTCCTTTCATCCAATAATCATGCATTTGATTAAAATGTGTACAATCATAATTTCTTTATAAGTACTGTCAAATAACAAACATTCATGTTTCTATGTCTTTATCTAATGCACACTGAAATCAAATCTTTTTTTTTTGGTAGGACAGTCAAATAAATCAAGGAATTAGGAGAACTTAAGGAATACATTTTCATTTTTCTTTAAATTTTGCAGCATTTTCTAAGTTCTTTGCTAGCTTTTATCATTGACTATTTCACATTCACTGATTAATGCAATTTCTAATAGCAATTATTTACACAGATTTTTTATTATTTACTCATAGCTTGTCTTGAGAGCATAAAGAGCATCATTCATTGCATTAATTAAGATGGCAACAGACACTTTATATGGCTATCAGTGCTTCACGCTTGCTCATTCATTAGTAGTGGGATAAAATGGAGGCCCAGCATGACCTGTGTACATCATTGAACACATTCTAAACTTGTAATCCACAGGAATATGAATCTTTAGGCACCCTTTTATCCGGATTTCTTCTGTACTTAAAACAATTAGTTGAGAGAGCTGACACTGTTTTGGAAACAGTTGAGCAGTAGCTCCTGAAGACTGAAAAGTCAAGCTTAAAGCAATGGTAACACAATCACAGAAACTATTCTAGTATCCTTTAATAATAACATTTAAAGTTTTTTAACAGTTACACATTCACACCATTCCTGGAAATTTTGAGGTAGTATATATTAAAAAAATCACAATTCTTTTTAACCTCACATGTTTCCTAGCTTATGTTTGAAAAGTTAATAACAGAGGCTGACACACGTTTTAGAACCAGTTTATAAGAGCTTTTGAAGAACAGGCTGAGATATGAGACCCTTCTCCCACTAGTTAACTTTCTTAAACAGGAGAATCTCATTGAAGTTATAATTTTTCATAAATGATGTGAGCATCTAGGAGGCAGTGGAAAAATTTGAAACCCATTGGCAAGTAAGTAATCACATGAAAAGACATCGAATATCTTAGCTATCAGGAAAGTTCAATATGAAACCACAATGAAAGATCAATGCCCAACAATCCAAAATAACGAGCAAATAGTGACACCACCAAACATTAATGAAGATGCAGAGAACCTCTCATCCATGCATCTCTGGTGGGAACGTAAAATGATGAGGTGATTCTGGAAAATAATTGGCAGTTGTTTAGAAAACTAAACATATAATTACCTTATAACCCAGCAATTCTACACTTGGAAATTTATCCCAAGAAAATAAAAAGTTATCTTGACTCAAAAAAATATACACAATTGTTCATGGCATCTTCATCTGTAATAGTGAAGGCTAAAATAAGCCTAGATGTCCTTTAACATATTAACAAACCATGTTAAGAAAAGGTGCATTTGGTTAAACAAACAGTGGTACGCACATACCATGAAACACTCTAAGTTAACAAAGTAAGCAAACAGGATGCACCCAACAACGTGAATGAATCCCTGGGAAATAATGCTGAGCAGGAACAAAAGCCAATTCAAACTATAAGGTCAACTCCTGTATAATGAAACTTTTTGAAATATCAAAAGGAAGGACAGATGAGTGGTTTCCAGGAGATTAGTGATGGGATAGGTTTTGTTCCTAAAGGTGGTGTGCGTGGTTTTAAAGGTAACACTTGGGATCTTTATAATGTTTGCACTATTTGATATTTTCATTGCTACCTCAACCCATGCAAGTGATCAACCTGTCACTCAATGTCCAAAAACACCCATACAAGGAGCATCAGGTAATAGGACTTAAGTCTGTGGGTTGTTTCAATATCAATATCCTGGAGGTGATATTATATTCTAGTTTAACAAAATGTTACCATTGGGAAAACAGAGAAATTTATACTAGACTTTTCCGTATTATTGAAAACAATTGCATATGAATTTAAAAGCATCTCAATAAAATTCAAATTAAAAACCATAATAGCATTATTCTATAAGTTTTTTTTTAACAGGCAAAGTCAGACAGTGAGAGAGAGTTAGACACAGAAAAAAAGGTCTTCCTTCCATTGGCTCACCCCCCAAATGGCCGCTATGGCCGGAGCACTGTGCTGATCCAAAGCCAGGAGCCAGGTGCTTCCTCCTGGTCTCCCATGTGGGTACAGGGCCCAGGCACTTGGGCCATCCTCCACTGCCTTCCTAGGCCACAGCAGAGAGCTGGACTGGAAGAGGAGCAACCAGGACAGAATCCGGCAATCCAACCAGGACCAGAACCCGGGGTGCCGGTGCCACAGGCAGAGGATTAGCCTAGTGAGTTGTGGCGCTGAATCTATTCTATAAGTTTTTAATACAGCCTTGAGAATAGGTAGGAGTTGGATAAAAGAAAGTGATGTATTTAGAAAAATCAGAGGAAAATAAAAGTGATTACTGAATTTAGGCCAAATAGGATTAAAGACAGATTCAATGACAATCTTGAAGTTTCAAGACAAGTTAGGTTAAAAGAAGTCAAAAAGAGTTAAGTAGAATGGTTTCCTTCACACTAGGTTGATTTGTTGGTATGCTGCTAGTCAGTCTTTGAGAACAAGCTAAATACATGGAATCAATTGAAAAAAAATATTTGTTTAAGAGGTAGAGGAACAAGGGGGGGAGGGGTTGAGAGAGAGACAGAGACAGAGAGAGAGAGAGAGAGAGAGAGAGAGAGAGAGAAACCACCATCTGCTGGTTTCTCTCTCCAAATGCCTATAAAGCTGAATCCAAAGCTAGGGTCTCAGTCACTTGACTCATCATTGCTTCCTCCCAGGATCTACAAGAGCAGGAAGCTGGATTCAAAAGCAGAGGCAAACATTGAACTCAGGCACACAGATACGGAAAATGCATATTCCAACCTGAACTGCTAGCTAACACCTGCTGATAAGGTTTAAATACATGATTTTTATGCATGATAAAGTTAAAATGAAAAAGCTTGGGGGGGGGGAGAAGGCTGGAGATTTTACATCTTAACCCTCATATTAAATAGTCTTTTGCAAATAAATATTATTACATTCCTACTTTTACTACTATTTCCATTTAGTTTGAGTATTTTTCACTTACAACATAATGTAGATGGGAAAAGAAAGTTCCTGTAATCATTTTACTTTCTTTTGAATAAAAGACCAAAGCATAATGTAAATTAATAAATAATAATTTTTAATTAAGCAAATCCATAATGAATCTATGAATTATTACATATCATTTTAGGAATGGAGTAATCTATTAGAAAATTCTTTTAAAAGTGTGTTTAAGCTAGCTTCCCCATAATATTTTTGTCCACATGCACCCCTGAGTGATGCAATTTACTTGTCTTAGTAGTGTGACTCATTAAGGAGCGTATGTTTAACTGTCACCACTGGAAGAAAAATCACTGATAGCTTTAGGGGAAAATAAAATATTTCTATGACAGCATAATTCTTGCATTCAAACACTAGGAGACCTTGTTGGGGAATAATATATGTAAGTAAATAATTTATAACCAAGAAATTGCCATATAAAATAATTAATATTATTTCACAAAAGACTACACAATAATAGTCAAGTGAAAGGCTTCTCACACAAATGCTACATCACTTCAGAAAGGAAGTATAATTTGAATTATCATTGCACCTCAGCTTTTACTCCCTATGAGACTATCTGCCTTGAGAAAGAAGGGACTGCACCCTACACTTTTTGAGTCATTCATAGCACACATGGTGAAAGATCTTCTGATAGACTGATGGTAAAAAATAAATGTATTTAAACAATCAAAAACTATTATTATAAAATGGTATTTGTAATAAGTATTTTACTCTTCAGCACTAAATGCATGGTAATCTCACTGTCTGCATAGACGTGTCCATGTGATTCTCATGTTATGATTTCTCCAAAGCCTCAAAGATACTACATACTCAACATACTCCTGCTGAATGTGTCCACAAAGCATTCTATATCCAGATCAACAGACTGATGCGTATAATGCTTCCAAGTGCTTGCAAACACTTGCACACATACTCAAGTAAAAATAAGATCTACTAACAGCTAGGAGGCAGTAGAACCCTAAAACATTTTCATTACCTGTTGCTAATAGCACAAAGTTTATTTTTGAAAAAAATATTTTCCTGCTTTTTCTTTTCCTCTAGAAATTATGTAGGAAAAATTTTAAAGTAGCAAGTCTCAAGTGAGACGTTATAAAATTGTACAAGAAAATAAGTGCAGATTAGTTCTCTCGGTACTCTGATTGATGAATTTTGGCATGCCTGGAAACTGCTATTTAATAAAGTACCAGATGGATGTTGAAAAGTTTGCAGGAAAAATAGTTCCTGAACATGTCAATATCCTAAAAGTGAGTAGAATTTTGCAATAGTTTTTAAAACGGCATTTTTAATTTGCATAGCTATAAAGATCTCAGGCATATTTTGAGATATCAAATATGGCTTTGTTCCCAGGGTTGGCAGGTCACACAAGAAGTACGTATTACTCATGTCCTAAATAGCACCAAGAGCTATTAGAATGGTCAGCTTACATCACACATCTTTTGTCATTAATCCATTTTAGGTTCAAGGTGTGAAACCAAATAACTAATTCATCACCAAGATCATGGGACTTTTCTCATTAACCTTATTTATTATTATCAAATCTATGAAGAAAATTTTCTAAGCACCATTAGTGATTCAAATTTTATTTCCTCCAATTAGATCTCAGCTATGGAATTTTCCTTTGATTTGCAAGAAAATTTCTACCATTTTTCTCAATGGCACACTTACCTATATGATTCAGTGGGGTGTCACATAGGAAATATCTTTATACCGTTTAAGTAAAAAAAATATATTCTGGGGCTGGCATTGTGGCATAGTGGGTTCAGCCACTGCCTGCAGTGCTGGGATACCAAATGGATGCACATTTGAGTCCTGGATGTGCCACTTCTGATTTAGTTCCCTGGTACTGGCCTTAAAAAGCAAAGATGGCCCAAGAGGTTTAGCCCCTGCACCTTCGGGGGAGACCTAGAAGAAGCTTCTGGATCCTGGATTTGGCCTGGCCCAGCTCTGACCATTGCAGGCATTTTGGGAGAGAAAACAAGCATGGAAGATATCTTTCTCTCTCCCCCTCTCTGCATATAACTGATTTTCAAAATAAATTGATAAATCTTCAAAAAATTATTTTGTACATAATTCTATTCAACATACTTCTTATAGCATATCTTGAATTTCTAGAGTCATTTTCCATAGATTCACTAAAATTTTAATAATTCTTTGAATACTTGCAAAATTAATTCAACAACTAGGCTTTCATTTTGTTGATTTTTTAAAAAATGGGCATGCTATTTATTTTAACATCACAAATTTTATAAAATTAGGCTTTACAAAGTATACATACACATTTATGTTTTTTTAATGTTTACTTATCTATTTGAAAGGCAGAATTACAGAGAAGCAGAGGCAGAGAGAGAGAGAGAGAGAGAGAGAGAGAGAGAGAGAGAGAGAGTCTTCCATACACTGGTTCACTCCCCAGGTTGCCCCAACAGCCACAGCTGTGCCAGTCTGGGCCTGAGGACTTGGACCACCTTAATGCTTTCCCAGGCCATAGCAGAGAGCTGGATCAGAAATGGGGAAGCCGGGTCTTGAACCGGTGCCGATATTGGCAGCCGGCACTGAAGGTGGTGGCTTTACCTGCTATGCCATAGCGCCGGCCCCATATACATACACATTTAACATTTCACAGTACTCTTGTATGGTATTCTTTTATAATAATATTTTAATAGTGTCTGTTCTTTCATCTATTAAAAAGTCAAGTTATTGAAGTCTTTTTCTAATCCTACTTTCAATATATTTCCTTTAAGAACAAGTAAATAATGTCAACATTTCGTTGAACTTAAAGAGGAAAAGGCTTTAATGACATTTGTTGTGGGGGCAAAAAGAGTACCACAAGCATATTCAGAACATTTTCAGATTCTCCACTGAAAAACACTATGAGATATTTGAAAGTTTTTAAGAAATCAGAGCGGCCCCAGAGCACCATTTTCTTACCAAACTCAATACTGGAGTTCGTTCTCTGTGGAATTTTCCTGGAAAGAGTAAACCTAGTAACCTCGCTCAATAAAGCAAAAAAGTAAATGGCAATAATTCAATAAAGTACGGCAGCCATGGGAAGAAAGCCTTTAAAAGTAAGGTCGAAGCATTTTTAAGGATCTCCTGATGCACTGTCTCCCAGCAGATAAAGGCGATGAGGATGAGCAGGAGTGTTAACCTGCAGACCTACCATAGTAGCATGACACAACGCTTCCTACCTGAAGGGGTCATGCCTGGGAGACAGAGAAGGACAGTGAGACTGACAGAGGGCCCAGGGAGGGTATTGATCCACTGACTCTTTTCTGGTAACCATTACAGAGACATGAGTTGACAGTAATTAAAATGACTTACACACTGGGATGGTTTCAAACTCGAATCTTCGACTGAAGACCCCATAGCCTGCTGCTGTACGTGCCCGAATTTGGAAGACATACACTGACGCTGGTTTCAGGCCCTCTGCGGTAATGGTTGTCTCTTTAGATTTGATAATCGTGTAGCTGGTCTCCTGGTCCTGGATTACACAAAGATACAAAAACAAAAATATATGAGTTTCTCATGGCAGCAAAACTTAGAATCACAGATCACAACGTGAACCAGAAACCAATGAACTGTCTATTAGTACAAACATCACGTCTTAGGAGAAAAAGCCCTGTGTGTCCTAGGTGTGCCATTTCCAGAAAAATCCTGAAGTATTTTCTAGAAACTAAAGTGGTAGTGACACGCCCGCCACCCATCTACCATCCTTACCTTTGGCAAACATAGACCTGTAAAACTGCAAACACTGTGTGGCAGATCAATTCGTTTACAGAGGTTTCCATGATGTTTTTGCTGTGCCTGTTTTCCTCTGAAATGTTGTATTAGAGCACATCAATTATGATGTCAATCCAGAGAAAGATGACAGTGTCTCACATGCTGTTATGTGTGACTTCAGTCTTCACATTTTTGGTGAACGAACTTTCTAACTGCAGTTAGGGCTCTGGAGCAGAAATCAGTACCTCACTGGAGAACTTTAATTCATTAAACTTTAAAAAGGACCATTAATGGAAAAATACAACTAACCTGGAATTTTCTTTTCTTTTAAAAATAATCCCTATGGAGGGGGAAGATGGCAAAGAAAGAAGTAATGGAGGCCAGCACCCTGGCTCAATAGGCTAATCCTCCGCCTGTGGCGCCAGCACACCGGGTTCTAGTCCTGGTTGCCCTTTTTCCAGTCCAGCTATCTGCTGTGGGCTGGGAGTGCAGTGGAGGATGGCCCAGGTCCTTGGGCCCTGCACCCGCATGGGAGACCAGGAGAAGCACCTGGCTCCGGGCTTCGGATGAGCGCGGTGTGCTGGCCGCAGCGGCCATTGGAGGGTGAACCAATGGTAAAAGGAAGACCTATCATTATTCACCTTGAATGGCCTCAACTCTCCAGTTAAAAGGTACAGCCTGGCTGAATGGATTAAAAAAACAAGACTCATCTATTTGTTGTCTACAGGAAACACATCTCACCAACAAAGATACAGACATACTTTAGTGAAAGGATGGAAAAAGATATTCCATGCCAACAGAAACCAAAAAAGAGTTGGTGTAGCCGTCCTAATATAAAACAAAATAGACTTTAACAAAAAACTGTTAAAAGAGACAAAGAAAGGCACAATGTAATGATTAAGGGATTAATTCAACAGGAAGACATAAATATAATAAATATATATGCACCCAATTACAGGGCACCAGGCTATTTAAAAGAAATGTTAATGACTCTAAATGGAGAGATAGACTCTAATACAATAATATTGGGGGACTTCAATATCCCACTTTCAGCAATAAGTTGGCAAACTTAAAAGGCTTCTATAGCCTTGGCAATTCATGACAAGAGCCTAGGGTGATTACTGATGCCATAAACAATAGTGTCAATTGTTAAGTCAACAACAGGAGTCACTGTGCACTTATTCTCCATGTAGGATCTCTGTCTTTAATATGTTGTACGATGTGAATTAATGCTATAACTAGTACTCAAACAGTACTTTATACTTTGTGTTTCTGTGTGGGTGGAAACTGTTGAAAGCTTTACTTAATAATGCTAAACTGATCTTCTGTATATAAAGATAATTGAAAATGAATCTTGATGTGAATGTAATGGGAGAGGGAGCAGGAGAGGGGAGGGTTGTGGGTGGGAGGGAAGTTATGGGCGAGGAAAACCACTGTAATCCAAAAGTTGTAATTTGGAAATTTATATTTATTAAATAAAAGTTTAAAAATGTAGATTTTAATAAATACATAAATAAATGGTAAAATAAAAAAAAAAAAAGGAAGACCTTTCTCTCTGTCTCTCTCTCACTGTCCACTCTGCCTATCTAAAAAAAAAAAAAGTTATGGAGCAGGAAAAAGAAAGACTGGCTTCTATTTTGATGGCTAACTATAAAGTAACCATCCATAACCCCTCATTGTGTCTCTGAGGTTACCAGCTGATTTTAGTGTCGCCACTGAAAGCCCATGCTAGAATAAAGCAGTTGCACTATTACTGCTCTCCTCAGTGCCCTTCACTGTGAAATTGGGGTAGAAACTCTTGCTTGCATTTATTTACATAGATGTTATTATAATGAAATATGTAATGCACAAGAAAACAATTCATAAATTGAAATACATGTTTTCATTTCCGTTATTTTAATTGTTTTCTCAACTCAAATCTGACTAATAAATGCTGATTTCTAATCACTTTCCATAATACCACTAATCCCATTTAAAATAAATAGCCTGTATTCTTCTTTTAAAATACTCATATCATTCCTCTTTTATTGTTCTAACATAGGAAATTATTTCTTAGAGATAAGTATATCCAAATTCTCTCTAAATAAATATGCTTTAATTTCAAAACCAAATATGTTTTTCTCACTCATTTGAGGCAAATGATTGAACTTTAGGTTATAATGGGCAGATAAATTTATTATTAGAAAGACTTTAAGAAGGTAATTAAGTCCTACAAAACTTTAGTACATCAGCTAGTTTCTTCATTCACTCCATGCATTGATCTTCTACTGTCTATTATGTCTTCTACATACAGCAGTAAAAAGCCAATTTCTTAAAAAAAAAAAAGGACTTATTTATATATTTATTTGAAAGACAGAGTTACAGAGAGGCAGAAGGAGGGAGGGAGGGAGAGGGGGAGGGAGAGAGAGAGAGAGAGGTCTTCCATCTGCTGGTTCATCCCCAAAAAGGTCTAACGACCAGAGCTGTGCCAATCAGAAGGCAGGAGCAAGGAGCCTCCTCTGTGCCTCCTACAAGGGTGCAGGGGCCCAAGCACTTGGGCCATCTTCGACTGCTTTCCCAAGCCATTGCATAGAGCTGGATCGGAAGTGGAGCAGCCTGTACTTGAACCAGAGCCCATATGGGATGCTGGCACTGCAGGTGGTGGCTTTACCCACTACGCCACAGCGCAGGTCCCCAGATAATTTCTTGATGTATTTCTTCTAAAACTTGTAAGAAGCTTCTATAACATATGGAGAGTCCTGGCAAAGCTCAGGTTTATAAATGAATAAACTTGATGATAAGGTTTATTACTTCTCAATATTAGAATAAATATTATTGCTCAATAAGAAATGATTAAATGTCTGCTGATACTATTCTCATTTATTTAGAGAGATTTAACGTGGTTAAAAATTTGCTCAAAACTAAAATATGATTCTGACATATTTTATATCATAATGATTTTAACAAAATAGTAACATTTACAATGTGAAACAAGAAGGGTTTTATTTTTTTAAAGAAATAACAGTTTTAAAAGGAATAACAGTATTAGAATTCCAGACACATCGTTAACTAAGTAGGTGTCGAGAGAGATGTGAGTACAGAATTCTGAACCTCAGTTTACACTTCTGTGAAATGGAGATTATTGATCAAGAGTTTCTGCAGGAGAACAAGATACAGTTCACATATGTAGCTCAAAGCACAGCCTGCACAATGTAGTAAGTTCTTGCGGAATTTGATTATTCTTAATCCCACAGCATGCTGGTAAAATCTTCCAATGAAAAGTAAAAATCAGGGGCCAGTGTTGTGGCTCAACAGGTTAAACTGCTGTCTTCCATGCTGGCATCTCATCTTTGAGACCCAGCTGCTCAACTTCTCATCCAGGTCTCAGCTTAATGAGCCTGGGAAAGTACTGGATGATGGGCCAAATCCTAGGGCCCTTGCCACCTACATGGGAAACCTGGAAAGTATTTCAGCCTGGCTGTTGTGGCCATTTGGGGGAGTGAACCAGTGGATGAAGATCTCTCTCTCTTTTTTTCTCTCTCTGCTTTTCAAATAAACAAATCTTTTTTTAAAAAAAAGAAAAGTAAAAATCAAAACAATGTATAAAAATTGGTGTGGCTATAAACATTAACCATTAAACATATAATGAATATATTCTGTAGAATGTATTAGAAACTGATATTTCAGCTGGCGCCGTGGCTCAAAGGCTAATCCTCCGCCTTGCGGCACCAGCACACCGGGTTCTAGTCCCGGTTGGGGCGCTGGATTCTGTCCAGGTTACCCCTCTTCCAGGCCAGCTCTCTGCTGTGGCCCGGGAGTGCAGTGGAGGATGGCCTAAGTGCTTGGGCCCTGCACCCCATGAGAGACCAGGAGAAGCACCTGGCTCCTGCCATCGGATCAGCGTGGTGCGCCAGCCATGGCGGCCATTGGAGGGTGAACTAACGGCAAAAGAAGACCTTTCTCTCTGTCTCTCTCTCACTGTCCACTCTGCCTGTAAAAAAAATTTAAAAAATTAAAAAAAAAAAAAGAAACTGATACTTCTGTGAATAGGTGAAAAACATTACAAAGAAACGAGTATGGTACTCCTTGTAATAGTGTATGATTGGCTGGCGCCATGGCTCAATAGGCTAATCCTCCACCTAGTGGTGCCGGGACACTAGGTTCTAATCCTGGTCGGGGTGCCGGATTCTGTCCTGGTTGTCCCTCTTCCAGGCCAGCTCTCTGCTGTGGCCAGGGAGTGCAGTGGAGGTTGGCCCAAGTGCTTGCGCCTTGCACCAATGGGAGACCAGGAGAAGCACCTGGCTCCTGCCATCAGATCAGCTGTGGCGGCCATTGGAGGGTGAACCAACGGCAATGGAAGACTTTTCTCTCTGTCTCTCTCTCTGTCCACTCTGCCTGTCCAAAAAAAAAAATAGTGTATGATTAAATATCAACTGCAAATATTAGACAACACTCTAACAATTAATGTTATATACTAGTGTTATTTATAATATATATAACTATATATAAAACATTAATTAATATTAACTATATATATAAAACATTAATTAATGTTTTAATTAATTAATTAAATTTAATTAATTAGTTAGAATCGAATTGTACATTTCATCTCTGAGTTAGCTGGATACTGTACTAGAGAAGAGAATTTAGCCAAGCATCTACGTAACGGATGAAAATGAATGGATTGACATTGTGGGTGATCTAAGTGTGTTCTAGAATTTACTTCTGTTCCTGTCCTTTAACCTACTTACCTGTTAATATTTTTTTCACATTATAAACTCTCTATACATGTCGTCAACACCCACAACCACCTGGATGCCAATTCCCGGCTCAGGGCAGTGGCTTTCGCTGCTTTGTGGCCCAGCTGGGCAAACGAGCTGCATTCCCCAGCTGCTCTGCAAACACTGTTCCCACGCGGGGAGGGGCGGGCCTCCGCAGCCGCAGCCAGCTGGCAGACACTCTGCCAAGGGGCAGCTTCCCTCTTCCTCTGCCTTTAATTAAGAGATGGCAAGGGGCCCATCACCACGCCAGAGCAGAGAAGCCCAGTGACCTCCATTAGAGGCGAGCAGTGCAAGGCAGGAACGCCAGCTGGCAAACGCATGTGCTCTGGAAAACTCTGCCACCTGTGTCTGGCCAAAAGCCATCCACAAAAACAAGTGGTGTCTGCAGGTTCAAAATGAGCTCCAGAGATCCATCCAGACCTGTCATCTCAATTCACGGTACGAAAACCTCATGGTCCCATTTTTTTTTTTCTTTCCTGAAAAGCTTAAAAGATATATACATGTATTTTATTCATATAGTGTGTTCAATAACCAGGTTTGACAAAAAGTTCTGGGAATTAGCATATTCATGTAAAAAAGCAAACAGTGATTAAGTGGAGTTAATAATTATCTATTATATAAATATTTCGCTCTTGTTAAACATATCACAGGTGATATATATACATATATATATATGGAAATCTTGTTTTCTTTTCCAAATCATTGTTGCTTACTGAGCTTTGCAAACCGATGTAGTATTGCAGCACTAAATGTAACTTCAGTAGAAAAAATCCCTACTTAAATAAATTAATTCAAAAAAATTAGTGGATAAAGAAAATAATTGTACAACATGGATAAAATTCACTGGAAGAAATATTAAGGGAAATGGTCTCCTCCCTCTGTTTGTTGAGTAACTCTATTAAAATGTACCAACTTGGGGCCAGCGCCATGGCTCACTTGGTTAATCCTCCACCTGTGCCATATGGGTGCCGGGTTCTAGTCCAGGTTGCTCCTCTTCCAGTCCCACTCTCTGCTAGGCCCAGGAGGGCAGTGGAGGATGGCCCAAGTGCTTGGGCCCCTGTACCTGCATCGGAGACCAGGAAGAAGCACCTGGCTCCTGGCTTCAGATCATCACAGGGCTGGCTGTAGTGGCCATTTGGGGGGTGAACCAATAGAAGGAAGACCTTTCTTTCTGTCTCTGTCTTTCTGTCTATAACTCTACCTGTCAAATAAAAAAAAATGTACCAACTTAAAAACATTTAAATGCTTGCTCTTCTTAAATATGATGCACAGAATGAGAGTCATGCATATGTTGAATAGTGGAAGTGAAAATATCCAAGGTTACATGTATAGGGGAAATAAGGGATACAATGGTTTCTAGAGGCTGGCAAGGGCATCCATCTACCTTGCCTCTTTGAGCATTGTCAGATTGTTCTCCAGAGCACATTTCAGATGCAGGCTGTATATAGATCACAGTGGAATGAGGCACAAGTGGAAAGACTAATGTTGGCTCCATTTCTAAGTCTCACACTACAGGTCAGCTCTGCAAGTTCCAACCTCATCTTTAGCATCTATTTGCATAACTCTATCAATACCTCACAGGGCTGTGGATTAAAAGAGAGGAAAGGGGATGATTACTCCCTTTAAGCTGCAACTACCATGTTAAAATAGGGAAGGTTGAACAAAAGAGACAAATCAGGGAAGAGGATAGCAAGAAACTATAGGGAATATGAGGCACCCATATTTGATTTTGAATCTTCCAAATGAAAAGTAACGCATAACACAGTGTCAGATGTGTCTTATGGATCTTTACAAAAATATGGAAGGGCATTACTATGCCACTAAATTTTCTTTTATCCTAGTAGTTTAAATATGAACTGTCTTATGAATATAAATCCAACAAAAATTTTAAGAAAAATGGAATTAAAAGGTAATTTTATTTTGATGCAAAGATTTTCTGAAATCTATGAGCACTGTTTCAAAAGGCGCATTTCCCATGAACTTTCTGTAGGACCCTCATGTGTTGGATGTGCACCTATTCGGTCCGTTCTTCCTGAACAGAGTGGGTTTTATGTCCATTTACTGGCTCGATGCAGGTATGGTTTTCCCCATAGCATGTGCTGTAACTACTGAAGATCAGCAGCTTAAGTGTTAGGCATACTTTCAAAACGCCCTATGGTTTCATCTTTTTAGTGCTGTGAAATCTAGTTAAGCCAGTGTTAGACTACACCACAGCACACAGACAGCAAAAACTATCTGCAGTGGAAGAGCGTGTACAGAGCACTCCTTGTACACTTGTAGCCTCCATCATCGTGCCTGGAGAATCAATTGTCATCGATTTACACATGAAACTGCAACATACTCTTCTACAAATTGGGTAATTGCAGTTGCTGAAATGAGAGACAGGGAAGAAAGAACAATTTTCATTCTAATAGTCCCACCTTTTCAAAATATTTGATTTCATATTCTAGGATGATTCCATTGGGGCGATCTGGCTCTTGCCAAGACAGAGAGATGCTGTTTTTGGCAATCTTCCCCTTCTTCACATTGGTGACTGGCGAGGGGGCTGCAAAACAATACAAATAAAAAGAAACTTGATTAATAGAATCCTTGAGATTGTATCTTGTTCTCTGTATTGCAAATATTAACATTTTTAGAACATAGTGTAATACAAAACCCAAGCAGTGAAATTTTCTTTTAACATGGTAACTACTTAACTTTCTCTATGTGAGTATATTATGAAGTGATTTGCAAATATGTCAGGTAAATATTCTGAGGACTTTCTTATAATAAAACTGTAGTAACAGAATGTTGTCTTAATTTTCTCTTTAGAAGTTCAGAAATACAGACAGATTATTATACTTTTTTGGAAAATAAAGAAGTTTTCTGTAGCCTTACATGTATCTTTTATGTTTGTAAAATTTATAGATTATGTGATTCCCCATGATGCTAATACATTCATAATTATATACATTACCACATTTCCACAACTCTAAGGCTCTTTAACATATTTATTAGTTTTGAAACACATGGGTCCTACAAACATTAATAAATTTATGTGTTACATTTAGTGAGTTTTCTTCAAAATGCTATTAAATGTGTACTATGTATTGAAATCTATAGCAAATAGATGAAACATTTTCTTTGCTTTCCATTTTACCCTAATATTTCATGAGAAAACACACACACAGTCAGTGTGTACACCGATATCTCTTACAGTGTCTTTTAGATGACTACTTTCCTAATGAAAATAGAAAAAAGCTGTATATGCTATTTCAGACAGGTCTAGATATTCTGAGTTCACAAAACATTTGGATATTGAAATCAAGGTCTGTATTTATCAATTTGTTGAGTTTGCATAGACTTTCTTGGGTTAACCACAATGAAGGGTATTGATTAACAGTTTTTGCTGATGCAGATGACCTTTAGCTGTCAGATCTCAGCTTTTATAAAAGATGTAAGAAAACCATCATGGTCCAATCATCCATGCTGTGTATCTAAAAATCAGCCATAGTGAGTGTAGAATCTAGGGCATAGCCTAATCAGAGTATTAACCAACAACTAGTGAGATTAAATTATAAATATATCCTTGTTCAGACAACTGGTCATATTTAACCTTTCTAACACCCCCTAAAAAAGGCAACCAAAGAAGAGGCTCCACTTGCAGCAACAGACCGCAAGAGCAATGCATAGTGATGTCCTGTGAGACCCAATAGCAGTGTGAAAGTGAAGGAGGGAAGCTGATGATTTTTTAACAGCAGCAAAATCAACTCATATTTCCTCTGTTCAGACATCAACTGGGACATCCACATTGCACAGCCCAGTGGCCGGGTTCAAGTCCTGGCCCTGTCTCCTGACTCCAGCTTCCTCTAATGCAGACCCTGACATGCAATGGTGATGGGTAAAGTAAGTGGGCTCCTGCTATTTACATGGGAGATCTGGATTGAGTTACTCAGGCTTTGGTCTGGCTCAGCACTGGCTATTATGGGTGAAAGGAGAAAGGGGATCTCTCTCTCTTCAATAAAACTGATTATTAAAAATTTGTTTATTTGCATTCAAAAAATCTTGAAATTTTGAAAAATACATACATTTACATAATATACATTTCTATGAAGTTTCTGAATATCTCTCATATGCATGGTTTTCAAAAATATTCTGCATCAAAATAAACTAATCTTTTAATTTCACTTTATATGAACATTTTGAAATACCCTTATATATCTTACCTTTACTTTTTTTTAACCCTTCCAACTACAATGTAGATTATACAATGGTAAGGATATTGTTTGTTTCATTCTGTGGTATCTTTAGTATCTACAATTTTCTCTGGTATAGTGCAAGAGTCAACACATGCTTACAAAATGAACAGATGTAAAAATTCAAGACTAGATATTCAAAATGTTTAAAATTTGTTAGTTTTGATCAATAACAAAAACTTAATGAAACTCAGGGTGACATTTATCTTTCAGGGAAAATAAGATACACAGAAATAAATATAATTTGTAAGAGACAAAATAAGTTAACTGGTGTTTTATATACTTATAAAAGGGTGACAGCGTTTTTGCATTTTAATGCATATGTTCATTCTTATCATTTCAGAACTTGTTGATATTTGGGTGGATGATGATTTGCTCTGTCCTTGTCTTGTTGCCTTAACCATGGGCAGTTCTATAAAATTATCTGAACATGAAAAGCAATGATTGCCTAGGAGTGATACTGATATTGCAGTTTACTTTCTTGGAAACTGTAACTGAACGGCAGCTCTCACAGGCAGATTTGGGCATCACAGATTCTCCCTCAGGGAGGAGTAACGCCCTCAGGGAGGAGTAACGCAGTGTTCAGCCCTGAGGACGCTGCACCCTGAGACACAGCAATGTGGAAGAGTGAGCTATGAGCTGCCTACTTCAAGGTAGCATCTGCAACAAAACAGCAAGTTTCCTTAAATAGAAACAGTAACAAAGGAATAAGGAAGGCAATGGATTCGTTTAATGTGTTTTGTTTAGTAGTAAATATTTTGTCATAAATTTAATCACAAATTAAACTTACTCTCCATATATATATTTTAATTAGATAAAGATTAATTATTTTACTAAAGATTAAAATTCCTCCAAGTTCTTTCTCACTTCATTATGGTGCAAACATCCCTTGAACAGGATATATTTTTCAGAGACAATTGTCAGTTTTCCTTGACAAGACTGCTGGTATTACAACCTTTCTATTCATGAATCACATTTAACACATATGCTCCATGAAGGCAAGTATTTATTGGGTTGGGTTCACTGCTATATTTCCAGGGAAAGACTATTACTTGGCACATAATAATTTACTAAATCATTTTGAATGGGTGGATGGATGAATAACTGGATGGCAAACATATATCATCATGTACCATTCTAAACTATTTTGGTCCATCTTCGATGTACACATAAGGATAATCTTACTTTGTGAACTGTGCTTTATTTTAAAACAATCTATTCTTTCACAAAATAATCAACCATTTCAAAGTTAAGCTATTGAATAGCTGCAAATACAGATACAACCAGCTCAAAGTGGAATATTTAGTGAATTACTTGTGTCCATCAAAGTGAAACCTGAATTGTTTAGCTTTCAAAAATCGCTTAACAAATGCCACTGTTTTCCAAAGTTGGTTTTCTTAGGGCCTAAAAAATTCTTTAAAATGATGGTTCAAAATGGGAGCAGAAGATTACTTTTGATCTTAGAATAGTTCAGGAATAACTTCCTTTGTGTCAAGAGCATGTCCACATTGCCTGAGAAAAGGTGATCAAAGTGGGGATGCGGCGAGTATGGCATGACGATGAGCACAGATGGATCGGCAGAACCCCACCACAGCAAAGCCAATCAACTGTGCATAGATTTTTCAGTACTGGGGACAGGTTCAGTTTATCCCACCTCTCTCCCTCACTGATTCCTCTTGCTCATTCTCTGCCCACGCAAACTTCTATTAAATCTGGCATCAAACAAGAATAACAGAGCACTTCTGCCTATAAAATGATTTTGGATGACGTCAAATTATAGACTGATTCCTGTTCTTGAATAATAAGAAAACTGTCAGATAAAAATTTGTGGAGAGACAAAATAATTTATACGACTCCCAAGTTTTAGTACTGGAATTTTCTGTAGTATAGCTTCTATATAGGATCTGATCTTTGGTACCAGTACAACTTGTAAGAACCTAATCCTTTAGACTAGTAACAGTTCTCATTATAGACTAATTCTTGTCTGTTTGTATATTTTAAATTATCTTTTTGAATTGATGTGATAAATTGATTAAAAAGAGAAGATTATTAAGTTCCCATATATCTCATACCCAGAGTGCTATATTAGGTACATATTATATTATTATAGTGTATCTATCATAATGACCACTACTGACTTAGTAACTGAAGCCCTTATTCAGATGCCCTTAGTTTCTTCTGTGTTCTGTCTCAGAGCCCCAGCCAGGACACCAGATTATTTGTGGTCATCATCTTTCCTTATGCTCTTCTCAGCTATGACAGTCTTCAGACTCTCCTGAAATTAATGACCTTGACAGTTTACAGACATATTGATCACATATTTTACAGACTGTCCTATAACTGGGATTAATTTTTTTGGTAATGATTATACTGAGATAGTGAGTTTTTTTGGGGGGGAAATCACAGAGGCAAGTTATTATTCCCATTACATCACATCAAGAGTACATGTGATCTGTATAACATCAAGGTTCTATTAATGTAGATCATAAGACTGAGGTAATATTTCTAAAGTTCTCCATTGCAGTTACCCTTTTCCCAGCTTCTCATACTTTGCCCTATAGAAGTCACTAGATGCAGCTCTCATTGAAGGAGTAGAGATGTATGATCTGCCTTTGTGAGGATGGAGTGTCCACTTATTTTATTAGGAAATTTGTACACTATATTTATCTTTTCTTTCTCATTTTAAAATCTATTTAATCATAAGTTGACATGAACATGGAGTCATGGATTTTTTTTCTTTTTTTTTCTTTTTTTTTTATAATGCTTTTATTTAAAGAATATAAATTTCCAAAATACAGCTTATAGATTACAATGGCTTCCCCCCCATAACTTCCCCCACACCCGCAACCCTCCCCTTTCCCACTCCCTCTCCCCTTGCTTCACATCGAGATTCATTTTCAATTCTCTTTATATACAGAAGATCAGTTTACTATATATTAAGTAAAGATTTCAACAGTTTGCCCTCACATAGCAACACAAAGTGAAAAATACTGTTGGAGTACTAGTTATAGTATTAAATCACAATGTATAGCACATTAAGGACAGAGATCCTACATGATATATTTTTTTAAAAAATTGATTAATTTTCTAGGCAATTTCCAATTTAACACCAAGATTTTTTTTTTCATTTTTAATTATCTATATACAGAAGATTGATTCAGTATATACTAAGTAAAGATTTCATCAGTTTGCACCCACACAGAAACACAAAGTGTAAAATACTGTTTCAGTGCTAGTTATAGCATTACTTCACATTGGACAACACATTAAGGACAGATCCCACATGAGACGTAAGTACACAGTGACTCCTGAAGTTGATTTAACAATTTGACACTCTTGTTTATGGCCTCAGTAATCTCCCTAGGCTCTAGTCATGAGTTGCCAAGGCTATGGAAGCCTTTAGGGTTCGCTGACTTCAATCTTATTCCGACAGGGTCATAGTCAAAGTGGAGGTTCTCTCCTCCCTTCAGAGAAAGGTACCTCCTTCTTTGATGGCCCCATTCGTTCCACTGGGATCTCACTCACAGAGATCTTTCATTTAGGTCTTCTTTTTTTTCCAGAGTGTCTTGGCTTTCCATGCCTTGAATATTCTCATGGGCTCTTGAGCCAGATCTGAATGCTTTAAGGGCTGATTCTGAGGCCAGAGTGCTATTTAGGACATCTGCCATTCTATGAGTCTGCTGTGTATCTCGCTTCCCATGTTGGATCATTCTCTCCCTTTTTCATTCTATCAGTTAGTATTAGCAGACACTAGTCTTGTTTGTGTGATCCCTTTGACTCTTAGACCTAGGAGTCATGGATTTTTATAATACACTGATTTATAATCTAATATCTTATTTTGTTCTTCAAACTGTTCGTGTTTGGCCACTAGAAGTTCCTTCACAGCTCCTTTTTCTTTGACAGTCCTTCAGCTTTCAAAGCTGGGTTTGTTAGTTTTCTCTGATCTTAATTTCTTGAAATACACAAGACACTCCAGGGTCATGTTGCTCATCTACTGCCCCATTCCTAGAAGGAGTCATTTCTTTAAGGAGCATTGATTTCTTTATTGGAGAAGGGCATTAGAAGCCCAGAACTGGGTGCTAGTGTGCTCCTTGCCACTGAGATGCTAATACTTCTAGGCTAACAGAACAAGCAAATGAAAACATTAACTCAGGTATATCTGTAAGTATTTCTTCGTGTTTCCATCTATGTTAAGCTACATAGGTATACTCTGACATTGCCAGCTCTTGTCAATCACTTCATGGATCATTCTACCCTACTTACCTATAACCTCCCTTTCAAACAGAGTCTCCCTCGGCTCCCACATCTGCCTTCCACTTATCTAAATGTTCATGCATGACTAATTATTTAGAAAGTGTTACTCCATGTGCAAGTTACTGATAAGGATATTTTGCAGCAACCTGTAACACCTAAATGGCAAAAAGCAGTAGTATAGAAAGCTCTGTCATCAGCTGTATAAGGATATTTCAAAATGTTTATAACACATGGAATTAAAATTTAAGTTTAAAAACATACACATATCTTAAATTCATCTCCACTGTTTGAAAGTGCGCCATCAGTAACTGACAGCTGGAGCCATGTTTTTCTCTGCCATGCACAATTTATCATACTTAGAGGCCTTTAGTAAGCTAGGTGAGTCTAGGCTAGTATACCCCAAAGTACAGATTACTACATATCTTTCTTGAAAATTTTGACACAGTAGGTCCAACTAGGATCTTTTAACAAAGATGCCAGTGGAATCATTTTACTGGTAAAATTCAGAGAACATCAGAGAACATCAAGGCAGATTAATTTTTAATGGACTTGTATAAACTTAAATATGTATAGCTGGAACGTGGATCAATATTGCATGTTATCCTGATCTCTGTGACCATGTTTGTCTTCCTGCACTTAAGGAATTTTTTGCTCCTGACATTTGATATTTTCCTGACCCTTTAGCATATTTTGGTAAACTGATATCCTGGTTCATTCAAACATAATACAATTTAGTCTAATCAGGCTAGCATCTCCATTTAATTAGAAACGCTTATGTGTTCTTCACTCTAGCCTGCTAAGTCCTTATGAGAGTTTCTGACAACTTTTTAAAATGTACAACTACTGCTTGGTTGAAGACACTGTGATCTTCCTTCTGACTGAATTCTCACACCTCACACACCTTCCGTGATTTCTCCCTAAGTATAACCAGTGTGTTAGCCTTCACACCATCTTGGTCACGTCATCACTATGCTCAAAACGGCAACGTGGTACAGTACACCACAAATGTTCTGCCCTCTACGTGAATCCCCAAACGCATTTCCTCTACTGTCCTTAGTTCCCTGTGTTACTCATGAACACTCTCAGTTTTTCCTGCCTTGGGAACTTTACACATGATGTCTCTTTGTTGAGAACATACTTCCCGAATTCTGTGTGAATTCCTATTCAGTCTATTCAGGTCTTTGAAAAGCATCAGTTGTATTTTTAGAAACAAGCTATATTTACACACTAACCTATCATTCAATAGCTCCATTATTTTCTTTATTTTGGCACTGTCTGAAATAATATTTATTTCTTCACTGTCCCTTCTGGCTATCAGATTCACTGCTGTATTTCCTGTGTCTTGAAAATTCCTGGAATATAGAATGATGTTTAATTTTTTATTATGCATAAGTAACTTCTGTAGGATTTAAAGCTAATAAATGATATGTAACACATGGTTGTACTTTCCAGTTATCAAATAAACTGTCACATGGACCAGTCAAACCTCTTACCTTGCCTGTTTGTACTCTCCCATGCCAAAAGCAGCTACCACTATTTGCCATCTATTGGCATAATTGTTTAATCCTCATATAGACATACTCACAACGACATACTTCCAATGTATTTATGACACAGCACAATACAGATAAAGTTATATGTGAATTTAGTACATGCTGAATATGTACATGATGTACTGCTGAATATGTACATCAGAGGTTATTAAAATAAAAATAGCTATTTAAGTATTTAATAAATCTAGAGATTTATGGGGTAGAAAGTAAAGAACTGGTTTTTAATCTATATGCTACCAACCCAAACTATTTGTATAAAATGAGGGCTACTGAAATATATTTTAAAGCATAATACATATATATATAATTTCAAATTTATGCAGATAAAAACAATTGAATATATAGGAATAAAATGATAAAAAACCTGAGTGTATTTTGAAATTCAAATACATTATCTGAGTAAAGAATAGACTTTTGAAATGATAACAAAGAAGGTACAGGTTTTAGATCTACTGTCTCTGATTTTGCTCTCCATAAAATTTTCTTTTATTTCTTCATAAAAGACGATGGAAAAGGAGAATGGATAAAATTGGAAGACATTTCCCAAATAACATTAAAGTGAGATACAGTGATAGAAATTTCAGAGACATTATATTCTGGAAAACCACAAAACAAATCCAACCCATTATCTGTAACTTATGTTTTCCAAGATAAAATTACATTGATATTGGCATAGTAGTTTTATTCTTGCTTTTCCTAAGTGTACCCAAGTATATACTCATGATAACAATTCCAATTAAAATCTTCCCAGAGACTACACACACACACGTCTGTGGATTTTATGTATGTGTATGTATATGTACACATGCTAAATGCATATTTAAAGAAATGTGTGTTTAGATAATTCTTTCTTTACATACATACATGCACGCATCTGGGCTAAGATTATAATATATGCTAATAATATATTTAAATAAATGTACATATAGATAATTTCTCTTACACACACACACATACTGAGAACATACACGAGGGAAACAGAAAAAGAAGGAACGTCACGTGTAGATTGATGTTTTTTATAACAGTTTTAATGAAACTACATAAAATGATCCCTTTCCTATATTTGTTTTAGAGTAAGCGTCTATCATTTGAAGATAAGGAAATGAGTACATAGCTTTCCTAAAGTAAATCAGAAAAGAAGTTGTTGAATTATCCTATGTGCATATCTAAAATTAAGAGGACAGTACTGTAAAATACACACACACAAATCTATGTATTTAGTATATTTTACATTTCTTAGAATATATGCAGTTTATCAGCTACAAATATCTATTATATCTTTATACTCTTAGAATGTTGCCATTTGAGACTACTGGACCAAGGAAAATTACTGTAATGCACTAGCAACACACCTGGTACCCATGGTCTCTACAAAAGAAAGAGGGCATTTAAAGGTTTCTTTCTCAAATAAAAATTCAATCTGCTCATTCATTCAAAAACCTACAATCACTTCATCTTAAAAGCTTGCAAGTAGATCTTTTGATATATGATCTCAGTGAAGTTTTAAAATGACCATTTCACAAAAATCTGGCTTCAAATGTCACTAGCTCTAGAGAGATATCATCTTTATTTTAATAAAAAGAACCTATGAACCGGCTTGTTCCATTAGACATAGTTTTTTTTTTTTTTTGACAAACATTTGAAAATCACAGTCTTAAAAACATAGCACTTTAACTGGGAATTAAGAGTAACGTAAGTGCAAAACTATGTGTGTCAAATATTATTCTGAAGTCACAGTTACAATGATTTAGTTAGAAAATTGTGATAATACAAATAGAGAACTGTCTCACTGGGGTTTATAGTTACCATTCTGCAATTGTGCAGACTATAAAAACAAATCGTGTACATAACAAGGTGTAAAATGATGGCATACCTTTTTCCGATAGTATAATTAATTCCACACCAAATAAAATATTCTGTAGAATTTGTTTTTCATTTATTACTCACTATTATCTTACAGTGAAATTGTAATACACCAAATGGTCCTAACATCAACAATTACCTTGTCTTAGTAACCACAATACTCATTTTATAAGAAACCAAATTTAAACAATGTTTACAATAACCTTTTAAAATAAAATGAGGTTATATCTAGGAAAATATGAGGCTCAGTTGGAAAACTTTAATCAACAATGTATTAAGTTATATTATGTTCAAGGGAATAGAGTCCCATAATTTTCAATATTGTTTTATCAATATTAAACCTTAATTATGGGTTATAGCAATTAGTTTTATAGGTAGATAAGTAGTAATTAGGTCAAAAAACAAACTCCCGTAGCTCATGTCCTTTTTTAATGAGAAAAAATTAATCTCCTCTTATAAACCCACCTTATGTAACATCTTGTTAAACACAGAATAAGCCACTAATAGTTACAAAGCCATAAAGTACAAACTCTAATTGAATTCTTAATTACTTCAAGATTTTCACAATATAGCGTCACTGACAAAATACTGTAAAAAGCAACACAAGTATATCATAAACATAAATATGGTAAATGTCCTCTTTTTTCTCATTGGTCTTAATCTTAAAACACATAAGAGAGGAATCATTTAATTCACCACAAACCACAACAATAACTTGTCATTTACATATTGATTATATTTCCGTTACACTATTAAAATCCAGGACCATTACATCTTCTTTTCCTAAATATATTTTCTCTGAGGCCATCTGCCAAGATTACTTTGGAATTTGAAGTTGGGCCAATGGACACAGAAAATTAAACTTCATGGCTACAGAACAACCATGGAGACCTGAGCAGTGTTTACCAGGTGCGCTTATAAACATTCCAATCACAATGCTTTTACACAGCACAATTTCCGGCAGCAGCACCACAGGCTGGTACTAGAGAATAGAGAATTAATGCTTACATTGCAGAAGAATGCCAAATTACTGTAACATTCTGTTTTGAAATCAGTGATGTTACCAGATATAATTTCACAGTTCTTTCCATAGGACTAACATTGGTGAACACTAGATATTCTCCAAGTTGTGGAAAATGTCAACTAATGCTGAAGTGGCACAGGTCATGTCATTTTCTTCTTGGAGGGATCACACAGAGACATGGTCAAAGAAAACAAAAATATAGCCCTACACATTTGTCATCAGAAGTTCAAATGATCTAAAGTCCGTAATTTTGTGCCACTGAAACAGTAGTTCGTGGTTATATATACGAAAATTAAATAAATTGTATGTAGTTCTGACTATAAAATGCTCAAGGTGAGGGATTTTGTAAAAATTTCAGGTATTACAAAGAACTCAGTTCAACTTTATTTTGAGAACTTTAAAAGTGTTTGAAAATGTTGGCTAAAGAAATTAACAAATGCATGTAGATGAATGAAAAGATAAATGTGTTATTATAATTATATTACCACAGGGATACAATAATTTGTATGAGCCAAACACTTTATAGTCTAAGCTCTTTATACACATTAACTCATTCAATCTTCCCAACATCCCTAAAACTACAGTCACCCTCCTTGAGGCACAGGAAACTTCAATAACTTGGCCAAGTTCATCTACCATGTTTTGGCAAATCAAAGCCTTCTCACATCAGTTTGTACTCCTAAATATTATTCCATAAAATAAAGACAGAATGGCTCATAATAGAGTTGTTACACTTACTGTGTATCACAAATTAAAGATTATTACAATTATATAATTTTTCTTTTGAACATTTTAACATCTTTATTTTTGTTCAATATCCTTAGAGATTTGCATAGCTGATGACAACAAAAAGGAAAACAACACTGTTTGGTCATTATTAGGTAGTCCTTTATTGTCACATATAATGTATATAATCTATGCCATGTAATTTTGTCTGAGTTGTATTTCCTAACCAATAGTCCTTAAATTTATTGTTTATCTATTGGAAAGAGAGCGGGAGAGAGAGACAGAGAGAAAGAAAGATAGCGACAGAGAGAAACTCCCAACCACTGGTTCTCACTTAAAGTTCATATTTAGTTAGGAATGGTCTAATTTTCTATATTTAAGGTATCTAATACTTTACTCAGTTTATTTTTACTAGTCCATGTTTTATATTCATTGACCTGGATGTGTAGTGTTGTTGATTGCTACAGACTGACTTAGTAGTCCCAGCTATGTGTTAGGTTGTCAGGGTCTCCCTTGTGGATAGTGGGACTCCAAGTGCTTCATCTATATCCTGCTGCCTCTTGGGGTGCAGATTAGCAGAAAGCCAGAAGTGGGAGCAAATCCAGATGCTCTGAGAAGCGATATGGCCACAGTGACCACTAGGTCAAATGCTTATGTGAGTTTACAAGTTTTATCTGCCATAACACAAAAAACAGTTGACTGTAGAGATATCTTGGATAGAAATTCCTCTCTCTCTCTCTCTCTCTCTCTCTCTCTCTGCCTCTCCTCTCTGTGTATCTTTGAAATAAATAAATAAATCTTAAAAAAAATTAAACTAACTGAGCACCAAGGGGGAAACCTGTTGAAGTGAAATGGACACTAGGAGAAACAGTGACTTGATCAGCCCTGTCCTGACTGTTGATGTACAATGTAATACTTCATCCCTTTTAGTATTTTTTTTTGTTCCAGTACTATTGGTTGAACTCTGTAATTAACACACAATTATTCTTAGGTGTTGAAATTTTAACTGAAAACTGATCCCTGTTAAATATAAGAATGGGAATAAGAGAAGGAGGAGATGTACAATTTGGGACATGCTCAATCGGACTTGCCTCAAATGGTGCAGTTAGAAACGTGCCAGGGGATTCCAATACAATCACATCAAGGTGGCATGTACCACTGCCATCTCACTAGTCCAAGTGATCAATTTCAGTTCTCAAATGATCACACTGATAGGTCTAAGAGTCAAAGGGATCACACAAACAAGACTAGTGTCTGTGAATACTAACTGATAGAATCGAAAAGGGAGAGAATGATCCATCATGGGAAGCGGGATACAGAGCAGATTCATAGAAGGGCAGATGTCCTAAATAGCACTCTGGCCTCATAATCAGCCCTTAAGAAATTCAGATCTGGCTCAAGAGCCCATGAGAGTATTTTAGGCATGGAAAACCAAGGCACTCTGAAAAAAGAAGACCTAAATGAAAGATCACTGCGAGTGAGATCCCAGTGGAAAGAACGGGGCCATCAAAGAAGGAGGTTCCTTTCTCTGAAGGGAGTAGAGAACTTCCACTTTGACTATGACCCTGTCGGAATAAGATTGAAGTCGGTGAACTCAAGAGGCTTTCATAGCCTTGGCAACTCATGACAAGAGCCTAGGGAGATCTGATGCCATAAACAAGAGAGTCAAATTGTTAAGTCAACAACAGGAGTCACTGTGTACTAACTCCTCAAGTGAGATCTCTGTCCTTAATGTGTTGTCCAATGTGAAGTAATGCTATAACAAGTACTGAAACAGTATTTCACACTTTATGTTCTGTGTGGGTGCAAACTGATGAAATCTCTACTTAATATATACTAAATTGATCTTCTGTATATAAATATAATTGAAAATGAATCTTGATACGAATGGAATGGGAGAGGGAGCCGGAGATTGGAGGGGTGTGATTGGGAGGGACGTTATGGGGGGAAGCCACTGTAATCCATAAACTGTACTTTGGAAATTTATATTTACTAAATAAAAGTTAAAAAAATGAAACTTATAAAATCTCTTGTGGAATGACCCAAGTCAAGTCATAATCTTTGCCCTCATTTAAAATTCATATGGAATGACAACTTTCCATGTGTTGCATGATACAAAGGTAAACTATGGATTTTTTGAGTGATTCCCTGAAAGCTAAGTGCAAGTTCAACCTTCTCCTATATGCACATTCCGACACTGTGAAGCAAATACTATCATACAGAGTCATAAATACTCTCTAGTTTATGTATATTTAAAATTTATACTAAAAAAAATAATAGTTCAAGGTTAATAAATAAACAATAAATTTAAAGAAGTCATAAAACAGAACATACATGTTGAGTAATACAGGAGAGATATGCAATACTCATAGGATAAACGCTCCCTCTTTCCTCCACTGCACTCCTTTCCTCAAAACTCACACCATCTCTCTCTCTTGTTCTCTCTCTGGGGGAATTCAAGTCACCCCCAGAAGGGAAAAATTGGTTCAGCAATTATCTCTGCATTGCCCCATTCTTCTTTCTTAATATTGCTGACAACCTAACATGTACAAGGGACTAGTCAGTCTGTAGCAATCAACGACTCTATACATTTAGGCCAAGGAACATAAAACCTGGAATATTAAAAAAAAGTCTGGCAAAAGTACTGGATATCATAAATATTAAAAGTTACAGGACAATTCCTCTGAGAGTTCATACGCCTGCTTCCCAAACTGTACCACTCAAGAGTACAGTGGGTGGCCTCATTTATCTTTGTAGCCTCTGTAACCAGAAAAAGAACAAGTACATGGTTTGTGCCCAATAAATAAAATGGTCCCATCCATCAAGAAACCCATGAAACAGGAAAGTGACACCAGATATTTCTGACAAGTAGTGGAGATGTAATATCATCATTAAAAACATAATGGGATTTTGGCTTTTCAAAAATCTATGGATTAAACTGACAAATACCATGTTCCTTGTATATGAGCTTCCATGTAAAAATATAAAAGGAAATAAACCTTCAAAACATCCTCATGATATTCACAAGTTTGAGTTCATCTCCAGTTGAATGCCTACCCATACTATTGATTAGTAGAAATGAAAAGACAACCAATTCACATGAATACAAAGAAGACTTGAGGCAGCTGAAAATCACCAAGTACAGCAATCCATGTAACTTCATCATACGTCTCAAGGATATGTTATATGCAATTAACTGCTGTAATAGCATATTTACAAATGCAGAAATTCACCAATTTTTACAGTAAAGCAAGAATAATCAGTGATCCATTTTAAGACACTGATAAACAAGGTTTATTAACTCTTATTTGTAGAGAGTGTCTGTAAGTTACTAATTGGAAACAAAAGTGAGAATATTTCTGGTATCCTCCTTGAGGATCATCTAACTAGTCCTAGACTGTCAGTTTGTTAAGTTCATTAGTTTGCCATTTTTATTCTTCATTTAGTAGAATGTATCCTGGATTCTTTAAAAAAGATTTATTTATTTATTTGAGAGGAAGAGTTAGAGAGAGAGGGAGAGAGGGAGAGACAGAGAGAAAAGTCGTCCATCTTCTGGTTCATTCCCCAAATGGCCACAATGGCTGGAGCTGAGCCCATCCAAAGACAGGAGCTAGGAGCTTCTTCTCGGTCTCCTACACGGGTGGCAGGGGCCCAAGCACTTGGGCCACCTTCCACTACTTTCACAGGCCAAAGCAGAGAGGGGGCTCGGGAGAAGAGCAGCTGGGATGTTGGCACCACAGGCAGAGGCTTGGCCTACAGCACCACAGCACTGGCCCCTTGTCTTACATTTTACACAGTAGGTAGATAAAGTTACTGTGTGCATTCATATATCACATATATGTATATATGTAAACATGTTTAATAACTCTTTGCTTTAGTACTAAGAGCTTGTAAGTAGCAGAGTTGTGATTTAAATAGGAAAGTGCAAATCTGATGGTACCTCACATGCTGCTTCTTTATATAGTGATATAACAAGGTGTTCATCAAAATCAATCTGGAGTGAGTTGCAATACTGTAAAATATGTACATATATATATGAAATGTTCACCTACTAATTTAAAACATCATATTTATATTTAAGTATCTAAACTGCAACAAAATAAAGAACATAAGTATAAAGAGTGAATAAGATTTTTTAATTCATTAAAAACCTCACAAAGTATTTGTTTTTAACACAGTTTTCTTTATATTTAGTAAACTTAAAAAAATGACAAATAATATAAACATTTCATTCTGTAAAAACAGAAACTAAATGATTTACGTAAAATTTAGGTAAAGCTTATATTAAGATGTATACAAATATATAACAAACTATTCTAAGGTCCAGTCTAATTATTTGACCTGTAATTGGTGAAACACAGCCCTAAACACACACAGCCACCTTTGAGATTATCCTGGAATGTCTAATCAGTTTACCGTGGCAGGAATAGTGCATGTGGGTCTGGATTCCGTTCATTCAGATACTCACACACATCCCGGCACTGTGTTGTTCTGTTGTGTCAATTTCCTATTGTGTCTGCAAAAATTCACCATAAACTTATTATCTCACATTTCTAGAGGTCTAGGGGTTGCAGCGTTGTGCTTCCCCTGGAGGCTCCAGGAGAGAATTCATTCCTATGCCTTCCGCAGTTTCCACACACTGCCAGTATCCGGGCTACAGCCTTCCCTTCTACTTTTAGTGAATATCCCTCCAGCACTGAATTCAATCAACACATCACCTTTTTATAAAAGTCCAACTCTCCTGCCTGCTTTGTGTAAGGAGCCTTACTATTATATTGCTTTGATTTACCATACAGAAAAAGCATCCCAATCTCAAAATCCATCATTTGATCACTTCAGTGAAGTTTCTTTTCCATGTCATGTAGTATATTCTAGGGATTAGTATGTGAATATTTTTGCCTGAATGCCATTGTATAGTCTCCCACAGTTATATGTACTCTAATTTTTACCTTAGTTGTGTGCAATGTGGATCACTGTATGTGGTTGTCTTCCTATAAAACACTCTTAGCATATTTATGAAAATGTCTGTTATTGAATTATTAAATGCATCTTTCCAATTACATTTTAGATATGCATAGATAAACACTTTCCATGGGTCTCCTCAGACACAGTTAGCATATTAGTATCCTATTTGTACTTATTCATGCAGGATTTTCCCCTGAAAATTGATCTCATCTCTGAAACATCACTAAATATGTTTTGCAAGGCATCCCTTTTCTGTGCTACCTCCAAATCATTTTTCATTCATCACTTGCCTTGTTCAGATATTAATGTGCCCTTCCTTAAATTGTTTTGAAATTCCAACAGGATAAGCAGAAATTTCTCCCCTTGAATCAAGATTACTGCCCTACATAACTTTGGGACCCATTTCATTAATAAGTACTAATGTCGAAACCAAAATGTAACTATTCTTATCAGACTATGAAGTACTTGTTGAGGCAAGGCATATTCTGTATAGGAAGATAAATGACTTTTCTGCCTGGTTCAGAGACCAAAAAACAGAGGTGTGTATTGTGTTTTGTTAAGATATAGTGATAAAAATTAAGACTTTTATTCAAGTGGGACATCACAAAAATGTAAGTTCTTATAATTTCCCAAATTCACTCCCTATATGAAAATTGTGATATACAAAGAAACAGAAATTTCCCATTAATTACCTATGTTAGATATAATAACCTCAAAAAAGAAAGCAAATCACTTAGACTATGCAATTCCTAACACTTGGCCATAAACTACAGATGCACACACACACACATACACACACCATGGGCAAGTTCATGAATGTTTTATTACCACATATTAAATCCCAGCATACTGTCACTGACTATTATAGATTTTGGTAATAGGTGTCTTGGATTAGTACATGATTTGTATCCACTGTTACAGAGTTCTATGCTCAGAGCAGAAGCAGTTTCATTGATTTGACCACACAGATGGGCAAAGGAAAATATTTGCAGCATTTAAAAGAAAAACTATGCTGGAAGGCATAATAAATAGTCATAATAGCATTTTTCATGGTCTTTTTCATCTTCAAAGGATTTTTTTAAGTGTAGAAGATACTGAAAAATCAAAATATTACAGGTCTTGATGCTGATTCACTTGGCCTTAAGGAAAGAGCTGGAGTAACCAATGAGATTGAAAGATTCTAGAAATAACCTCAAAGGAATTAAGGGTTGACAGAGAAAGAACTCTGTTAGTTGTGGCAATATTTGCCATTCCCCACTCCTTGTTTTCTGAGAAGTCTTGGTGCCTACTGGAAAACCCACTTCTTGCACTGAGAAGAGGTTTTATTCTGGCTCTGCCACTATTTTAGGCTGATAAGAAATGCTTTTCTATATTTCAAGTTAGAATTCTGCAGTAGACTGGAGCAGACACTTTCCACTATGCTCTCTGAAAGTTAAAAATAAAATACGTACACAGGTAAGGAAACATCACATGGGCCCTATTAGATACATATTATCTTCTATGTGTCAATTCAAAAACAACACTTTTAAAGGACTGGAAAGAAAAAAACACCCTTCAGAATTGAAAAAATCAATCCTCTGACAAGCAGTAAGTATACTGCCCATCATTCCAATTAAATACCCAGTTAACGAAAATTATCCTATCAACATGATTTTTGCCTACTCTAGGGTCTTGAACATTTATCATGTTTCAATTTAATTAAAAATCTTATCTAGTAGTGGTAAGCATAATAAGTAGTGGTAAGCATAATATTCTGAATGAACAATAAAAGCACCACTTGATAAAGTAACTGTATGCAAGATCAAGCTCCTTTATGAAGTAGATTAAACTTGATGATTGCTTATTAATTTGATCTATATTTACAGGAGGTAGATTAGTTGAGATAGATTCTTCTTTTCAGGCTGAGTTCTGATGAAACAGAACTTGAATTAGGAGTCATATATAAAAATTATTATTGAATTATTTGTATTGTTCAAACAGTATTTAATACCTTGAAGAAAAGTGTTCTGTGTTTTCTGGCCCATATCTCTCTAGGTTGACTAAAAACTACCAAAAGCACACATATAACGCCAATCTCTAACGAAAAACATTTTCTTGGGAAAGTTCCATTTTTTCCTCATAATTTAAAACTTCGAATGGCCTAAAACCTGCAACGATTATATGTCCTTATTAAATAAGCACTAAAGAAGACGACGTATTGATGGAGCAATCCAATGAGATGGATAAAACAAAGATAGTTTGGCACGTCATGTGTACTAGAAATCGATTGATTTGTGAATCAATATTTTCCATTTCTTAATATGACCAAATTTCAGTAAAACATTCCTAGACCCTATAAAATATTCTTAGATTCAGCTGCACAGCAGGTTTTTTAAAAGCATATATTTTAAATAGTCAGGTCAGCATGAGCTCACATAAATATATGAATGACTACAAGGATAACTACCTTGGACTATTTAGACATGAGATTATCCATCCATAAATACCTTGTACCTACTGGTAGGTGGAAATCTCACTGACACTGATTACTTACATTATGTCAAAGGTCCCCCCACCTCCAATAATTCAGCACTCATTCTTCTTCTTTTTACCTTCTCTTGAGTGAATGGTATCAGGATTTTGATCTGTGTATTTCCATCACAATAGTGTGATAAGGGAAGAAAGAAAACTCTTTTAGCAGTGCTCACTGCCCAGAATTTATGAATAATCTTCTAATTTTTTAAGTGTGCCTGAATAAACTGAAAAGGACATTTCAAGAATGTGTAAAGAAGAAAAAATATCAAAAACACAATAATTCCTAATAGGAATAAATAAATGCTACCATAATTATAATTTATCTTATTTCAAGTCCTTGTTTTCTCCTGCATTTCAAAGGTATTTTTCTCTGACTACTACAGAGTCTCTGCTTACAATATTCTTGCAAAAAGTGAAACAAAGTCATTTTACTTGGTTTTCATATTCTCTTAAAAAAACCTCTGGCTTCCTGTCAATCCAACGCTTCTTTATACACACAAGGACCATGCTTACAAGTGTTGGCAAACCTTTCTAAAAAGACCTTGAGGGTGTCCATTACCCAACATTAAGGTTAGTCACTCATCTCTTCAATTCATAAAAAAGCACATATCACATTTTAAATGATTCATAAATACTAAATGATATTTCATTTTAATAGATATTAAAATATAATTGACTGTATTTCAGTAGTAGTATTAAGCAAGAATATAACATTCTGAAAGCTGTAATAATTAGAAAACCGCCCACATTTCTAATACAGAGACAATATTACCAATCTCTCTGATTGGAAACATCTTGCTTCTATTAATGAAACTGGATTCCATACTGGAATTTAGAGTGAACCTGGACTCTAGCTTAAGATCTGCCAAAATGTGGCAAATTCAGAAATCCTTCAAGTGCCTCAGTAGATTCATTTGTAAAATTAGGATAATATCCATTTTCTCTAACTCACAAAGTCTCAGGGAAATGATGGTATATTAAATGTAATGCTCAAATCATTAAACCATAAAACTCTCTATATTAAAATTAAAAAAATTTCACACCATGAATTTACACCATTAAAATTTAAGCATCATTTCCTTTTTGTCTCTTGTGATATGTGATAAAATGCATAATCATCAGGCTGTATCCTTTCAAAATCGCATCACAAATGAAAGCAATATTTACTTATTCTCATAAGCTCATGGTACAATCATTCTTTCACTTAATTAAATACTTGCAGAGAGCCTGCCATCAGGTACCAATTTAATTTCTGGAAAGACAGCAATGAACAACAGAGTTAGGCCCACCCATTCTTGAAGCAGTTAAAAGACACAGATTGGCTGATTGGGTTAAGGAACAAAACCCATCTATTTGCTGCTTACAAGAAACACATCTTTCCAACAAAGATGCATACAAACTGAAAGTGAAAGGCTGGAAAAAGATATACCATGCCAATAGAAATGAAAAAAGAGTGGGCACAGCCATCTTAGTATCGGACTACATAAACTTTAACACAAACACTGTTAAGAGAAACAAAGAGGGGCACTATATAATGATTAAGGGATCAATTCAACAGGAAGATATAACGATTATCAATGTATATGCACCTAATTACAGGGCACTGGTTTATTTAAAAGATTTGTTAAGGGACTTAAAGGGATACTTAGACCCCAATACAATAGTACCAGGGGATTCCAGTACTCCACTCTCAGAACTAGACAGATCAACAGGACAGAAGATCAACAAGGAGACAGTAGATTTAAACAACACTATAGCCCAAATGGACCTAACAGATATCTATAGAACTTTTCATCCTACACATAAAGCATTTACATTCTTCTCAGCAGTACATGGAACCTTCTCTAGAATTGACCACATTCTAGGCCATAAAGCAAGTTTCAGCAAATTCAAACGAATTAGAATCATACGATGCAGCTTCTCAGACCATAAGGGAATGAAGTTGGAAATTAGCAACTCAGGAATCCCTAGAGCATATGCAAACACATGGAGATTGAACAGCATGCTCCTGAATGAACAATGGGTCATAGAAGAAATTAAAAGAGAAATCAAAAATTTTCTGGAAGTAAATGAGGACAACAGCACAACATACCAAAACTTATGGGATACAGCAAAAGCAGTGTTAAGAGGAAAGTTTATATCAATAGGTGCCTACATCAAGAAATTGGAAAGGCACCAAATAGATGAGCTTTCAGTGCATCTGAAGGATCTAGAAAATCTGCAGCAAACCAGACCCAAATCTTGTAGGAGACGAGAAATAATTAAAATCAGAGAAGAAATCAACAGAATTGAATAAAAAAAATTAGAAAAAATCAGCCAAAGGAGCTGGTTTTTTGAAAAAATAAACAAAATTGACACCCCATTGGCTTACATTCAAATTTCTATTGATTAATCTCTAAACCTATCTACTTAGTGACCAGAATGTGAAAAAAATCATATTTATAGTACAAAATGTTCCATTGAACTCTGTGAATTCAGATCACATCTGCTTTTCAACTTATTCTTCGCTCTATGAAATGCCTACATAGGTTTAATTAATTAGTAGAGTTAAAGTCAGTCACTTCTTGGAATTATACCTATAGACATAGATATCAATGTAAAAGAAAAGTGACTATAAATATATATCTGTATGTTACATACACACACATATATATTTTCACTGAAAGTCATCCCATCACTGCTTTCTAAAATATCAACTGAAAACTATGGAAACACATAAAATACAGTTTAGGGCAGATTGAAAATTTGAATAAGGAAGAATATAGGGTGAAGATTAATGGGGAAAATGTCCCTTGCACAAAATCTTAATAAACCATTAAGATTAAGGGACTGCAAACAAGAAGCCCAAGAGTCTTATAAACCATTATATTGAGTAGCAGTGGCATCAGCTCAGTGCATGCAGACAGCAACAGGAGGGGTGAAGGAGCCATTCT
Source organism: Sylvilagus floridanus (assembly GCA_949820135.1). Lineage (NCBI taxonomy): Eukaryota > Metazoa > Chordata > Mammalia > Lagomorpha > Leporidae > Sylvilagus > Sylvilagus floridanus. Next base: position 105,628,854 of record OX463238.1, on the reverse strand, counting down.
GACATCAGTACCAGCTGCAGAGGCTCTTGTAGGCACCTGGACACAGGCAGGGTGGGGGGAGGGGGAGGCACTATTGTGAAATGAGTTGGAGCTGTGGCCAGCAGCTCTTGTGCACACATGTCATCCAGGAATTTTACCTGAGGGAAAAATCTGTGTTTCCCACTGATATTAAGTCTGGCTGGGAGGACTTATTGGAGCTGGACAACCATGTAGTAATTTGAGGTGCCCCTAGCCTCTCAACAGGCTCCAGGGCTCAAACTGCCTAGGAGAGTACCCACAGGCAGCTCTCTCCGGGAGTATCTCTGCCTCTCCATGGATGTGACAGAATGGTGGGGCGTTGTGGATCCTCTGCACCCTGTGACTGTGGAAACCTAGTGTGCTGAGACTGTGGGAACTCTGTGGTTGCACAAGAGGGTGCAGGGTGTAGCTGGGTCTTTGTGCAATCACTGTGTGCAGCTCCATATGCTCAGAGATCCCTGATTGCATCGAGTGCATCACTGGTGAGGTATCTGTGCTCACACTGAGGACTACACAGATCCTTGGTGCCATTCAGGTGTAAGCACAGATGGTGTTGTACCCACAGTGGACTAAGAACCAGGCACTGATCACCTTCAAAGAGAGGAGGTGAGGCTGTGATTATACCAACAGAAGTGATCAGCCCCTACTTTCTACTAACAAGAGGAGATCCACCATGCCTAACTTGGGTGTCACCCTGAATACTCACCTCATGCTGGAGCACTGACCACAGATCCCTGGTCAAACACAGCATACACCTTTGGGTATTCAGTGAAAGAGAAGACACTCCACTAAGCCACAGAGCCATAGTTCAAAGGTAAACACCATCAGAAAAAAAAAAAAAAAACCCAAAACCAAGTATTTCCAGAAATGCCTAAAAATAAATTCAGAAATTCAAGAAACAAGAATAAGGAAGACAAAATGACTCCCCCTCCCCCAAAGGAAAACAACATTTCAATATTAGAATGTGAAGACAAAGAGATTGATGAAATGCCTGAAACAGAATTCAAACGATTAATCATAGGATTACTCAGAGCAATGAGAAGCAAAATCACAAGCTAAAGAAATCCATACATGACATGGGTGAAAAATTTTCCCATGAAATTGAGGCTTCAAGAGAAATCAAAATGAAAAATTAGAAATGAAGAATTCAGTCTGTCAAATAAAAAATACAGTGGAAAGCCTTAGTAAAAGATTTCTGACGCAGAAGAAATAATATGCAAGCTAGAAGAGAAATATTGGGAAATTTTTCAGTCAAACCCCCCCAAAAAGAAAAAGAAACTAGAAAAATTAAAAACTGTGTTAGAGATTCATGGGATACTATCAAAAGATACAACATAAAGGTCTTAGGAGTTTCCGAAGGGGTGGAAAGGGAGAATGGATTAGAATGCCTAAGCAGTACAGGCTGGTGCTGTGGCACAGTGGGTCAATGCCCTGGCCTGAAGCACCAGTATCCCATAAGGATGCTGGTTCAAGTCCCGGCTGCTCCACTTCTGATCCACTTTCTGCTATGGTCTGAGAAAGCAGTGGAAGATGGCCCAAGTTCTTGGGCCCCTGCACTCATGTGGGAGACCCAGAAGAAGCTCCTGGCTTCTGGCTTTGGATTGGCACAGCTCCAGTCATTGTAGCCAATTGGGGAGCGAACCATTGGATGGAAGACCTCTCTCTCTCTACACCTCTCCTCTCTGTATAACTCTGACTTTCAAATAAATAAATAATTTTAAAAATACCTAAGCAGTGAAATAATTACAGAAAATTTCCCTAATTTCAAGAAAGAAAGGAACATCCAAGTACAAGAAACACACAGAACTCCTAAAAGACATGACAAAAATGCCAAATTACTTTCAAAGGATCTTCAATTAGACTCATAGCTGACTTCTCATCACAAACCCAACAGGCTACAAGAGAATGGAGATAAATAGTCCAAATTTAAGAGAAAAATAAAAAAAAAAACTTTCAGCCCAGAATACTGTATCCTGCAAAGTTCTCATTTATGAATGAAGGTGAAATAAAGACCTTCTATAACAAACAGAATTGAGAGAATTTGTCAATACTCATCCAGATTTACAAGAGATGCTTAAGAATGTGCTACACCAGAAACAGTCATCACTATGAAAAAAATGTGGAGGCAGGAAATGTCTCACTGAATGTACAAAGGAAATCCAAAGCAAACAATAGGGATATTTAAGTAAAAATGGCAAGGCCAAGTCATTACTTATCAATAGTAACCTTGAATAGCCAAAATTCTCCAATTGAAAGATACAAACTGGCTGAATGGATTAAAAAAACAAGACCCATCTATGTGCTGCCTACAGGAAATACCCCTCACCAACAAAAATACATGCAGACTTAAAGTGAAAGTCTGAAAAAAGATATTCTATGCTAACAGGAAGCAAAAATGAGCAGGTGTAGCCATCTTAATATCAGACAAAATAGATTTATACACAAACACTCTTGAAACAGACCAAGAAGGGCACTATGCAATGATTAAGGGATTAATTCAAATGGAGACATGACTATAATAAATGTATATGCCAGGCCACCTGGCTATTCAAAACATACAGGGAACCTATTGGGAAATAAACACTCCAATAAAATAGTAGTGGGGGACTTCAAAACCACACTTTCATCAATAGACAGATCAACTAGACAAAAACTCAAAAAACAACAGAGCTAATCAACACTATGGACCAAATGGACCTAGCTGATATCTATAGAACTTTTCATCCCACACTGGTAGAATACAAATTCTTTTCATAAGTGCACAGAACTTTCTGTAGGATAGACCGCCATAAACCAAGTCTTAGAATATTCAACAGAATTGAAATCATACCATGCTTCTTGTGTGGCCACAATGGAATAAAGCTAGAAATTAACAACTCAAGGATCTGGAATATATATGCATACAAATGGCGACAGAAGAATATGCTCCTGAATTAACAGTGGGTCACAGAGAAATCAAAACAAAAAAATCTTAAAACAAATGAAGATGACAATACAACATATCAAAATCTATGGATTACAGCAAAAGCAGTGTTAAGAAGGAAATTTACAGCAATTGGTGCCTGCATCAAGAAACTGGAAAGGCACCAAATAAATCAGATAGAATTGTATCTCAAGGACCTAGAAAAAGAAAAACAAACAAAACACAAAATGAGTAGGAGAAAGAAATAATTAAAATTAAAAAGGAAATAAATAAAATTACAACAAAAAAGAACCAAAGATGTGAAATGAAAAGTTGGTTTTTAAAAATTGCAAGTTTGATACCACATTGGACCAGCTACCAAAAACAAAACAAAACAAAGAGGGAGACCAGATACCACAGAAATAAAAGGAATAATTAGGAATTATTACAGGGAACTACATGCCAAAAATTGAAAATCTAGAAGAAACGGATAGATTCCTGTGAAGAAATGGATAGATTCCAGGACACATACATACAATCTACCACAACTGAGTCAAGAAGATATAAAAAACTTGAACAGAGCAATAACCAACACGGAGAACCTCCCAACAAAGAAAGTCCAGAATTGGAAAGCTTCACTCCTGAATTTTACCAGAATTCTAAGAAGAAATAATTACAATTTTTCTCAAGCTATTCAAAACAATTGAAAGGGAGAAAATCCGCCCCTCCTTTTGTAAAGCCAGATTCACTTTATTTCCTAAACCAGAAAAAGATACAACAGAGAAAGGGAAGTATAGACAAATATCCCTGATGAACATAGATACAAAAGTCCTCAACAAAATACTTGCTAATTGAATCCAACAAAACATCAGAAATCATTAATCCATACTAAGTGGGATTTATCCCTAGTATGATAATCAATGTGATACACCACATTAACAAACTGAAGGAAAAAAACATATGATTATTTCAATAGATGCAAAGAAAGCATCTGATAAAATACAACATCCTTTCATGCTGAAAACTTTAAGCAAATTGGGTATAGACATAACATTCCTCAATAAAATCAAGACAATTTACAGCCAGGATCTTACTGAATGGGGAAAAGTTGGAATCATTCCCACTAAGATCCATAACCGGACAAAAATGCCCATGCTAACCACTGTTATTCAGTAAGTCCTAGAAGGTTTTGCCAGAGCCATTAGGCAAGAAAAAGAAATTAAGGTAAACAAATTGGGAAAGATGAAGTCAAACTATTGCTATTTGCAGATGATGCGATTCTACATATAGGGGAATCCACTAAGGGACTACTGGAGCTCATGAAAGAATTTAGTGAAGTGACCAGATATAAAATCAATACACAAAAACCAACAGCCTTTGTATACACAGACAATACCATTTTGTCTTGTATACACAGACAAATGTCCGGTTATGGCTGAGAAAGAACTTCTAAGATGAATTCCATTCACAATAACTCCCCCAGAACTAAATACCTTGGAACAAATTTAACGAAGGAGGTCAAAGATCTCTATGATAGAAAGTATAAAACATTAAAGAAAGAAATAGGAAAAGACATGCAAAAAGTGGACACTTGGCAATACAAAGGAAATGTGTGGTGGGTGACAGCATAAAAAGAGACTTGAATAGGAGTTTTAATCAGATTAATGTATCATTGATTTTTGTAATTGAGATATTTTACATTAATGTTGTTAATATTACTATTGTTATTACTTTTATTTCATGTGTGAATATAGATTCTACAAATCAATTATAAGCTCCTAAAAACAATGACCCCTCTTCTCCAACTTTAGTCTCCCAATTGAAAGCAATTGTATATGAGTAGCAATTTTTAAATGATTGTGTCTCTCTTGTGGACACTTGTTACTGTTGGTGATGGTGATGATACTGGTAAATGACAAATCATTTAATGACAATGCAAAAGGTTGCAGAAATTAAAGTAAACTGAATATGCAAGAATCCAATAAACTCGAATTACATGATATGAACAGGCAAAGAGTGAAGAAATCTTAATAAATATCCAAATTCTCAGCTGGGCTAAGTAGTAAAGAATGGTAAGCATAAAGATACTAAAATAATTGTACCTCTACATGGAAGGGCTTTTACTTACCAGTATTTGGGTACTAGATCTAAAGAGTTCTGAGGAGTAACAGTACCAGGAACTTGAATACAGGACTGTATTGCAGAGAAGAAGAAATGAGTCCATACACAGCACATACATGTTAGTTATATTCTTAAATATGTATTAGTGAACCATCATCATAGATGTGCCATATTAGGAAGATATCTCTGTAAAAGTGCACAGAATGTCTGGGATAGGAAGAAGGCTGGTGCACTGAATAGGAGATAGCGGGAAAACATAAAAGTAAGGAATTGTATTTAGTCATCAATCTATAGCTTTATTTGAGAAGTGGAGAGACAAACAGACTTAGAGAGAGCTCCCATGCACTCGTTCACATGCCAAGTGTCCGCAACAGCTGGGGCTGGCACAGGCTGAAGCAGGAGCCAGCAACCTAGTCCAGGTCTCTCATATGAGTGGAAAGTATCCAAGAATTTGAACCATCACCTATTAACTCCCAGGGTGGGTGTGCATAAACACATAGATGGTGTTGGAAACAGATCCAGGACCCAAATCCAGGCTCTTCAATAAGGAATATGGGTGCTCCAAGTAACACCGTAACTATCTGGCTAAATACTCGCCCCAACTATGGATTTTTAAAACAACAAAGAAAATAAAAATGAAGCCCCCATCAATTTTTTGCCCTTTTTAAAGTAAATTGTTTTTTCCCAAAGAAATTTATAAGGCATTAACTTCTTGGACTAAAAACCATACCCTCCCCATTTCTCCCACATAACACACAGATTTAGTGAAGAAAAATGAACACTTTCCCAGTTGGAAAGCTGAAGGACATCATGTACCCTACAGTAACATATTAAATCAACCATAAACTAATAACAAGTTAAATATGTCACAAACTTCTACTGATTTATTCACAACAGGTTTTTTTTCCCTATCAATCTTTCCTAACCTGCACTCCAATGCCATCCATAGGGAAGGGTCCTGCAATCTAACTCAACAATTTCAATAGTCTCTAAATGGTGAATTACTGCTGTCCTATATAAAATTTAAGCTCTTAGCCTAGCATACAAAGACCCTGTCCTTTCCTAACCCTATGCTTCTGGTTTCACCTTTCACTGCCCTATCATATGCATTTCCCTCCAGCCATCACATCTTTCAGATCAACACTGATTGTGAGCAGAACCAACACATAGCAAGTCTGGAGGTCACAAGGAGAGACAAATTCCTTAGGAAAATCAACCAGGCTGGGGCACGAAAATGATTTTTTTCAGTTACCAACAAAATGGCTAATGGTTTTATTTGAAAAAGAAAAAAAAGCAAGACTATTAGCTCAAAGGAACAAAGAATAGGAAAAGTAAATTTAAAGTAAGTTGTTACCACAAGAGATGAGACTGTGTAACTGAAAACAAAAGTGAAAGTTCAGAGCTATTGATAGTGAGGAGATGGTAGAGTGGAGTTGAAGGGATTTCTATTTGAAAATAGCTCTAACAGGCAACACTTGCAGACAGCTTGTATAACTCTACACACGGAACTAAATTAAATATACTAAACTTGTACAAAATCTTATAAAACTCAAAATAACCCCATGTAGTAGATGATATTAACCTAATTTTACAGATAAGTATACTGAGGCAAGAGACAACCATTAGTTTTGGAGTTTATCACACCCAAGGAATCTTACACATTGTTTATTACCATAATGTGTAATAGGGGTAATATCCTAGAAGAGGTAGAAAAACTTGGATACTTGAAAACATTCATATTCATATATAAAAACTACAATACATTTTGTAAAGAAAATAGAAATATTTAGCAGTATGGTTTAGTTAGATGATTATACAAGTTAGCTTAACATGTGATCTGTTTGTGTCCAATTCCTAATATAGAGGATACATCATCATTTTGTAACAGAAAAATCTCCCATGGGACACTTACTATAAGAATCTATCACTCTTTAAATCTCTCAGTTGATCAATACTGTATTGTGCAAATGTTGGCTGGAAATTCCACCTAAACTCAAGTGAAATTACAATATGATGACATTAAAATATTTAAGTTAAGAAGAAAACTCGTTGGGCTGACGTGTGGCATAGCTGGCAAGGCCATCACCTACAGTGCCATCAACCAACAAGGTTGGCGGTTCAAGTCCCGGCTACTCCACTTCTGATTAAGCTCCCACTAATATGCATGGGAAAGCAGCAGAATATGGCCCAAGTGCTTAGACCCCTGCACCCATATGAAGAGACCCAGGAGAAGCTCCTGGCTCCTGGCTTCAGTCTGGGCCAGGCCTGGCCACTTGGGGAGTGAACCAGCAGATGGAAGTATCTCTGTCTCTCTCTCTCTCCCCCACCACTGTTTCTTTCTGTAACTCTGCCTTTAAATTAAAAAAAAAAAAACTTTATTATATATAATATATAATATGAATGCAAACATAATAGTTTTATTATAGCTTCAGAATCTTATCTACAATTATAATTTAATCATGAGATTATGAAAAAATAGATGAATTTATTATTTTCTTCTAACTAACAGATTTTTCCTAAGTCTTCACAAAGAAATGCAAACACAGGGAGAAATTCTCTTTTCTTGTCAGAGGAGATACGAAGTTATTTTCTCTTAGTTGATAACATGAAGTGTATTTCAATTAAACCTGCTACTTTGTGGTAGTTCAACATGTATGTTAAATGTTATTTTTCAAGACACATTCATAGTAAGTACACCTCTGTCTACTGCGAGGTATGTGCTTGTCCCTTTTAAAGTTACTGGATATTAAAACACATCCCACCTAATAGGCAAATGGAAAGCAAGTCTTTGGAGAGTGAGGTGGACACCAATTTGGGAAGGACTCTGATGCCTATAAGAAGAGAGAAGCAGATGGAGAGCAAGAGTGGGAGCCCAGTGGATATTTGGGGGGAGCAGTAGTTTGGAGGGAGGGAAACCAAAAGAAGAGAGTCAATGGCTTGTGTGCAACATACAAAGTGTGGTAGAAGCGAGCTGTGCTGGAACTTCTGTCTGTAGCTGTCTGCCCAGGCCCATGTGAAACGTTCAAACAAATGTCATTTTGCTGTGAGTAACTCAGTTTCCAAACTTTTTTTTCTGCCAATAAATTATCAGAAATCATTCACTGGATAACAGACAAAAAGTTAACAATTTAAAAATGAATAATGCTTGTCAATATACTTGCATACATACTTTACAACACACTTGAATATCCTGATATCACAATTAAAGAATATATAATAACTAAGAAAAACAATGCATAACCATGTAGAGATTCATCTTGACTGCACTCATTTTGAATACAGCCACAATCTTGTTCTTTAGGTAAACCTGAGAGTCATTCCAAGCTATTAAAGATAAGCAAGTTATTAAGCTAGACTTCTAGGGACTGGCATTATGCCATAGTTCAGGTCCTGACTGCTCCACTTCCAATCCAACTCCCTGCTAATGCACCTGGGAAAGCCTGTGGAAGATGGTCCAAGTGCTGTGGCCCCTGCACCCACACAGGTGACCCAGACACTGCTCCATGCTCCCATTTTGGGAGTGAACCAGAGAGTGGAAGCTATCTCTCTCTCTTTCTCTCTCTCTCTCTCTCTCTTTCAAATAAATTTAAAAAAATGTAAAAAGATAAACTTCTACTCTTACCTGACACTCTTATCTGATGCCTGAAAATGCAAGTATTTATTGAAAGAGTACAGGTGCATTCAGATTAGCCAAGGAGAGCTGGGTCTTCAAAATCCCCTTTCTCGGACGTCATTGTACAGGGAACCACACCTGTCTCACTGCCGCCAACCTAGGGACATGCCTCTGCCCCTAAATCCTCCAAATAAATCACAGGTTTTGTAATCTTAGCTATTTTATCTCATTCTTGACCACTTTCACCCTTTGGTGGCTTGTTTTCCTATATTGAGCATTTCCATAACAAATAAGTAAACCTAAAAAAAAGTGCTTACATTCATGTAAATTAAAGCATTACTCATCCAAATGGCAACCGTAAAAATTCAAAAACATCGTACATTATTAAGCATGTGGGATATTTCCATACTTTATTAGTAAACCCACAAATTATTTGAAAAACATGTTTAAGCTATTAATTAAATTTAAAATGTATAAACATAACAGAATTTATCTTTACTACTAGAAAGGCATATGCATAAAGTTACCATTTCCTCTAGCTTTATTTATAATGGGAAAAACAATAAAGACAGAAAGGAAGAAAGGAAGGGAAAGAGAGAAAGAGGGAGAGAGAATAAAACTGAACAATTGAATGAACAATAAATCACACTATATTCACTTGATAGAACACACTACAACTGTTAAACAGCAAAATAGAGGGGCTGGTGCTATAGCACAGTAGGGAAAGCCACTGCCTGCAGCTCCAGCGTCCCACGGGCTCTGGTTCGAGGTCCAGCTGCTCCATTTTCGATCCACCTCTCTCTTGTGGCCTAGGGAAGCAGAAGAAGATGGCCCAAGACCTTGGGCCCCAGTATCCTTGTGGGAGACCTGGTAGAAGCTCCAGGCTGCTGGCTTCCATAGGAACAGCTCCAGCCATTGAGGCCATTTAGGGAGTGAATCAGTGGATGGAAGACCTCTCTCTCTCTCTCTCTCTGCCTCTCTGTAACTCTGTCTTTCAAATCAATTAATAAATCTTTAAAAACAAAATAGATTATGTAAAATTATTATTATAAGTTATATAAATTCTGACTTGGGAAGTTGTGGAAGACATTTTAAGAAGAAAATAAATGGAACATTTGGACAATCAAGCTTATCAGAGTGAGAAACTACCTCAATTTAAGAATATGATTTGTGCTAATTAAGGAAGGAAGATCTAGCCGGCTTAAATGAATTTTTTGATTATCTCTTTGTTGTAATATAGGCACAGACCCAGGATCTTTCACTGTGTTCAAGTATCCTGCTAGGCATTTGGCAGAGTTGAAATCATTTAATCTTCTACATATCCACATGTGTTAGCTAATGTTTTTATCCTATTAAAAATACAGGCAAGGGCTAAGTAAAAGTTCCTAAGCAAAATGCCCAATGTTATTTGTCTTGTAAGAAGCAGCTCTTTGCAAGCTATGATGGGTTTCATATTTGCTGCTCCCCACCATTCCTATGCTGAAGCACTAACACCCAATGTCATGGTATTTGGAGATGAGGCTATGAAAGGAGCATGAGGTCATGAGGGTAGGGTCCTGAGAATGGGAACAGTGCCCATATAAGTTGAGAACAAGTGCATTTTCCTCCCCACATGCATGAACGAAAGAGAGGCTCACCACTGAGGACATGGTAAGAAGGCAGTTGTCTGCAAGCCAAGGAAGCAAAGCTGCTAGCACTTCAACTTTGGATTCTCTAGCTCCCAGAGCTTTGAGAAAATAAATGTCTGCAGTTTGTGCCACCCATTCTATGGTATTTGGTTGCCATATCCCTAGCTGACTACAAAGATTGACCACCTACTTCTATGCTATACATTTTTAAGGAAGCCTCACTCTGTGCACCTTTGCATCTCAGGGGTTGGACTTAGGTAAATAACTATTCACACTTACACATTCAGGTGATAACATTCTAAAATCCCAAATTTCTCTACATGTATAAAAAATAAAGTTCAATAAAATAAAATTCATCTACTACAAATATATATTTTTTCTTACAGACAGCAACAAGAAATTGCATAGCCATTTTGTGTTGTCCACAGTGGCGCGGGAAAGTCAGCACAAAGTGGCAAAGTCCTGTAAGGTGAGAAGACACTGAGACCAGAAGTGGGTAAGTGACTTGCTGGCAGTCACACAGTCACTGCCTGATACTCGGATGCAACTGTCAAGACTCAGATCTGTACTAAGTTCACTGGATCACGATCATTTATACAGTGAACTTCAAAAGTCAGAAACCTTTTAAAGTCCCTATTTGAACAAACTATATTCTCCAACAGCTCTTTTCATAGAACAATGCTAGAATCCTCAAACACCTTGGAGACTTACCTTTTAGAAGAGCAAATCTGAAATGTCAGGTTTAGTGGATGAGCAGGCATGGCTGCAGTGTCCTGGGGTGTGCCCTAGTTATTTACAACTTGTCTAGACTCAGGCATTTTACTTCGTAGATGTATCTGCTTTTCAAGACTAAAAAAGTGTATCCATATAAAATCTCTCCTATCTGAATGCTACAAAGCTCTCCAAATTTTCTAAGATGAACATGGATTCTATTTACTTAAAACTAAACCTGAATTACAGTGGGTCTAAATAGCTATCATGTCAGATATTTCAACAATGGGTATTTAATATAGGAGGTTGTTTTTACTGGTGGTAAAGTACCGACTTAAATGAAGAGGAAACATTGATGCAACCCAGTGGCAACAACTCCAAGAGGCAGTTAACATTCCTGGCTCAAAGGAAAGGAAAATTGGGAGGATATCAGAACCAAGAAGCCTGGCAACAGCTGGCAGCTCAGGAGTCTCCAAGGAGAGCCTCTGAAGGGTGCAGAGAGGCTGGTCCTGAAAATGGCTAAGTGGGGAAGGTGGCTGGAACCACCTGCTGCTGTGACGAGGAAGAATTATAGCTAGGACAAAATGCCTGGGACTGCAAGCAAATGGGATGGATGACTTCCCTTCTCCATTCCAATCTCCTATGGCTTCCCATTAGTACACTCTTGACAGTGGAGAAACCAGTTTGCTGGGTCTCAGCCCTAGCTTGGCAAAGCAGCCTGCACTAGCGTAGGTTTCCAGTGGAGAGAAACTCATATACCATCTAATTCTCCTACCAAACACCCTGTACTCCTAAGCTCCTTGGTGTCTCTGTGTGTGTGCATGTGTGTGTGTGTGTGTGTGTGTGTGTGTAAGGGGACAATGACAGGGAGAGTGCACAGGTACTTTCTGCTGCTTTGGTTTCCACTGTGACAACCAACATCTATCAGCAAAAGGTTGTATATTATATAGTGCTCCCCATTAAAATATTCTTACTGTGAATACTAGGTATTTTCATTTGAATTATCATATTCAACATTCATCAAATCACAGTGGAAAAGATGAAATCAAAGTTCTATTTACTGGATAATTACTGTGGACAGCACACTGATAGAAAGACTTGTGTAGATGTCCTTTTACAGGTATATTGTCAGATTTTCCAAGCTAGAGGAAGTTTAGAAAGGTGAAGTACATGGCTTACTTCTGCACAGACAGCATTTGAAATCACTGTATTCTTGTGTTGCCATTGCATGTGGTTGCTGTTTTATTTTGCCTTAATCACAATTCTGGAAATACCAAATGTGTCCATTAGTTTGTCATGAATTTAGCTAAAATAGCATCCAAGAGTACTGAGAACACATGTACTTCTCATTCCAAATCAGGAACACATTTTAGTTCATTTTTCATGCCACTGTAGCTAACAGTTATCTTCTCTTTGGGTAGCTCGATTATAATACTTTACTAATATTTATTGAGAAACAAATAGTAATTCCAAATAGTGATACATTTTTCATTGCTTTAGAAGCATTTGTAGATATTTTCTCAAAAATTTAAAATTCTTTTGTCCTTACACATTTCCTATGGCCATAGATACCTATAAAATAGATCTTATTCTTAGTTTTGTTTGACTTAGACATTTAACACATTTTATTTTGTTGCACCAATACAGAAAAAAAGCAAGCAAACAAATAATAACTGGTTTTAGAAGAGCTGCACACAGCAAATTTACTATGTTTTATCATTTATTCTGTAATTCCTATAAATAATTATTCTTTCAGATTTTCTTTCTACTTTGAAAACATTTATTTTCCTTTTCAATGTCTGATATAAATGTCTGGTATAAAAGTGTATGAAATAGTAATAAAACAAGGGTTGTGGCAACTTTATAGTAATTCCATTTTAAACTCATTGAACTTTAGTGGTAACACCACAATAAATTGTTTTTCAAAAGTAAACTATGAGAGAAGGGTATTAATTATTGTTTATCCAGTACATAATGTTTCTTAAGTGTTCAACAGACATTTGCCAAAATAGACAAAAAATTATGACTGGGGACTGGTGTCATGGCACGGAGGGTTAAGTCCCATCCAGCAGTGCTGACATCCCATAAGGGCACCTGAACTCAAGTCCTGGCTGCTCCACTTCCAATCCAGCTCCCTTCTAATGCACCTGTGAAGGCAGCAGAAGATGGCACAAGTGCTATGCTCCTGAATCCGCGTGGGAGACCTGGATGAAGCTCCTGACTCCTGGCTCCAGCCTTACTCAGCCCCAGCCACTGCTGCCATTTCAGGAGAGAACCAGCAAATGGTTCTTTCTCTCTCTCTCTCTCTCTCTTTCTCTTTCTCTTTCTCTCTCTTCCCCTTTCTATGAAACTGCCTTTCAAATAAATAAATAAAACTTGAAAATATTTATGATTTGAACTGTGTTATATGTACATTTTAAGTTTATATGCAAATTTTTAAAAGCCATTTATATTTTCCTCTTGCAATGCAGTATCTCACTAGAGTTTATAATGAGTGGACAGAAATATTAACATTTTTAAACAAAACATTGTATTTTCCTGACTTTATTATCAGTGCAAAAGAATACTGATGGTCACAGATGTAAGAAATTTCCTTAAAACAAAATATGGACACCAAGAAGCCTTCAAATATTGCTGTTTATTAGATAATTTAATTGATCATTTAAAGCTTTCTGGGTAGCGAAGATGCCAACAGGATTGTGAACACTCTAAATAAAATTTATCATCAAAAATGCTGAATACATCTGAAACTGCTTCTTTGCAGACCAAACTTTTAGCTGTTCTATACAGAATTAGCCATAAAAATGAAACATTAATATATGAGAAGTAGAGGTTCATCATTTTTTATTACAAGCAGTTTTCACTTCACCACATTAAACAGAATATCACAGTCTTAACTTGCAAGCTTGAAAAAGTTAGTTGTCATCTAAAATTTGAGCACTTTTTTTCCTATAGATTAGTGGGCCATGTATTTACACAGTGACCTTCTCCCTGACAGATTAGACTTGCAACATTCATCATTCAAACCAACGAAAAGATTAATGTTCTTGCACAAAAATATTAATCTTGGTTCAAATAGCTGTGCTCAAATCAAATATTTCAAATCCATATGTGAGGACAGCCTCAGGAGCTAAGCTGACAATTCCTTGCTCCTTCTCCCCTAGTAGCTGAAGGAACCAAAGTGCTACCAATAAAGGATGCTACCATTTTTGAAGTCCACAACTCCTATTAACACTGAATTCATTCTCAAACTTAACAATCAAAATACACCCCTCCTTTTTTCACTATTGTCCTCTGAGCCACTGTCATATCTCTTGGGTCCTTCATTAATATCCTAACTGATCAGCCTTCTGCCACTCTGTCCACATCACCATTAACAAAATGGTTGCCAGAGTGATATGTTTAAAAGAAACCTCGTATTTGTAGAATCAGGCATGTTTGTCCAAAAGAAATGAGTTATAAATCAAGATACAAATAATGTCCAGAATTCAGCCACTTAAAGGAATTCAGGGAAGCATGTTATTGGTGGAAAGAGCATTGCATGTGGTGTGTGTGTGTGTGTGTGTATGTGTGTGTGGTGTACACATTATAGCACAGGAGGAGGGCACTGGATGATATTTGATGCACAGTCAATGATGGGCCACATAGATGCCAGTGGTCCCATAAGACTCTATCAAATGGTGACATCATAGCCATATTAGTTTGTGTGAGTACAGTCTGAAGTTCTCACGAAGATTAAATAACCTAAAATGCATTTCTCAGAACATTTCCCAGTCACTAAGTGACGCATGACTGTACTTAAAGCTGCATCTGTGTATCTACAACACAAAATGTGAATTTGGAGAGTGAAATATGAAGCTAATGAGGTAAGCAAGGGTACATACAAAGAGCTAGTTAGGTTTATTGAGGAGTTGATGTTTATTCTAAGATCAACCAGGAATATTGAATACTTAGAATTAAAGAGAGATATCACCAAGTTGGTATTTTCTTTTTTTTTTTTTTTTTTTTTTAACAGGCAGAGTGGACAGTGAGAGAGAGAGACAGAGAGAAAGGTCTTCCTTTGCCGTTGGTTCACCCTCCAATGGCCGCCACCACGGTCGGCGCGCTGCGGCCGGCGCACCGCGCTCGTCCAATGGCAGGAGCCAGGAGCCAGGTGCTTTTCCTGGTCTCCCCATGGGGTGCAGGGCCCAAGCACCTGGGCCATCCTCCACTGCACTCCCGGGCCACAGCAGAGGGCTGGCCTGGAAGAGGGGCAACCGGGACAGAATCCGGTGCCCCGACCGGGACTAGAACCCGGTGTGCCGGCGCCGCAAGGCGGAGGATTAGCCTGTTGAGCCACGGTGCCAGCCCAAGTTGGTATTTTCAAAAGCTTACTTTACTTACAAAGGAAACAGTGGATAGTGTGGGTGCCGTAAATGGACCTTTTAGACGTGACAATATTGTCCATGCAGACATTTGCTGCTGGGTGAAGACCATGACTCTGATATTTCAAAGGCTTCTGCAAGTTAATTCTTCTGCATTCACTGTACTGCGGCCACCAGTATGGCTAATGCTAAATACACAACCATGGCTCCTTATGTCCTAGCTGCTACCGCAAGGAGGTTTTCAGTGTTATGTGTATATCAAATATCAGGTAACACACACACACACACACACACACACACACACATCTGACTATCTATCTACCTATAAGAAAATAACTTTCAAGTTTAGACTTGAGAGTAATTCAATCACATTGGTTTCTCTTCAAGCAGAAATGGACAGAAACCAGATTTCAAATTCTTACTGAATATTATGTTTGGGTTCATAGTCTTCAATCAACAAGAGGCATTTATAACCAATACCCTGACAACACAGACAGTTTACAATTTGATTTCTTTGCCACAGATGATCTCACTGAGTTGCAGAAAAGTGTAATGATAAGACAGGAAATGAACTAAAAATAACTGGGAATTTCTGGCATTTGAATACATTTATCCTAGTCTAGCAAAAAGAAGCCAAAGAAACATCTATAAGATAGACCTGAAAAATCACAACATAATGACAAATATTTTAAGATGATCCTTTCAGAGGGAAGAAATATAGGAAATACAATGAGAAAATCTGATGAAGTTCAAAAAGAAGACTATGAAGAGCCAAGAGAAGAAAAGATTTGAAGACACAATGGTGATCAATGTTCAAAATATGAAAAGGTTATATCCTCATATTCGATAATAATAATGTCTTCTATGAAAATATGACATCAATATCAACTTCTTGTATTATGGAACCTATAAACCACAAGGACAAGAACAAGATAAAATCTGAGTCCCCAGAGAAGAAAGGAGGAAAATATACACAGATAATTCACACTGATAACAGGAGGCTACTCCAGAACACAACCCAAGACTCTCAAGAGAAATTTAAAAACATTTATTGTCATGCTAATAAATAAAGATTAGCCACAGTTCCCAATAATTAAGTTATAATTTTTGCACTCAATTATACATAGAAATAAATAATAAAATTAATAATAGGTAAAAACACAATAGATAGTCTATGAAATGATTCAAATATATAGGTGTAAAGTGCGTTGTATACTACAGAGTCTCTTTAAAATCAATAAGAAAACAAAGAAATGTCAAAACAAATTTTTTTAATTAAAATACCTCTTCATGATAGCAAAAATAAATTGCAGATAAATTGAAGATTATTATGTGGAGACCCAAACATGAATTTTGAGAACAGAAAACATAAGAATATGAATGTTTTTTAAAAATTGACATAGAAAAGTACAAACCACATAAAACAAATTAAAAATTTTAAATATATTTAGATGAAAGATAATGTGTTTTTTCAGAAAAGCTTTTTCCAAAAATCACACATTTATAAAAATTGACATAGCTTAAAAACAATAAAAATTACTATCTAATGAATGTGAATAAAGACTATTACCATAAAATTTTATTTTAAAAATAACTAGGTAATTTATGGAATAAATTCCAATGCCCAAAATTTCATGAAAACTTTTAAAAAATTTTTATTAGTACAAAGAAAATGAAAAAAAATTGGATTCATTTAACACCCAAAATTTAAAAAATCTGGTAAAAACCAAGTATTAACAAGAGTTTATGGGAAGGATCTTTTACATTGATTTCCATTTTTGAGAATTCTGACCTGCATAATCTGGTGGGAAATTTGAAAACTCTGCCATCAAAGAAATATGAATCTATATATCTTAGCCAATAAAACTAGAAAATGAGAAAAAGGAGCAATGTACGATGATTGTTTGCATTAGAAAAAGAAATTGTCAACATGAAACCATATGTCAGTGCAAGGTTTGAATAGAGATTATATTTACGGTAAAGTTACAGGTTGCACTGTTTTCCAACCAAAGAAGGTGACGTCTTAATCTCTAGTACCTACGAATGTAACTTTATTTGGAAATACATGTAGAGTCCTTGCTACATGTAGAGTCCTAGATGAAATCATTAAAGTGACCCCTAATCTGATAGGATGGCAGCCACAAAAATAAAAGGAATTTGGGTACAGAGACAATGACAGAGAGAATGCCTTCTGAGGATACAGATTAGGATACCATGAGCCAAAGAAATACCAGAAACTGGGAGGAAGCCTGGAACTACTCCTTTGCTGGAGCTTTCACATCTTGATCTAGACTGTGGAACTGTTGAGACAAGAATTCTGTTGTTTCATTCGCTCAGTTTGAGGTACATATGGCTATCAAACATAGCAAATTCATGCAAGTATCAAATTAACTAAGTCTTTAAAAGCACTGAAAAAAAAGATGTGCAAGAGTCATCTATTCTGGGGAGGCTACTAGAAGGTGTTTATAGGAATTTTAATGCCTTTTTTAGAAAGACAAAGCAAACTTAAGCTAATGAGGGGGATGTTTCTATACATTTTTACTGATTCGGAAGTGCATCCCATCATTTTAGGTAGGCATTTAATTGTTTCAACTTTTAAAATACTATCAGTGAAATGTATAGAACTTACACTATTTTGCATTTTAATGCCCAAAAGATCTATCTATACTATTATACCACATACAAAATTATTTATGACCATTATGTGGAGAAAAAGATTTTTAGATCAACATGAAATCTTGAAGTCAGTTGTTTCACTCACACACTTAAAGCAGAACAGCAAATTATATCTGATTGTATGAAACATTATAAACATCCTTCCTCCTTGTAACTATTATTCACATCAAGTCATTAGATATTGGATTAAAAAATGAAAGTGACATAGTAGCATACCAGTCTATTTTCCCTGATGGGGATGAAGTCACCTACATATTGATTTCTCTTTTCAATCTCTCAAATGATTAATTTGTTCACATAGTAATCACAGAACAAAGTATAATATTCCTAAAGAAACTTAAAATAACCATGACACCTAATTTATCAGTACAAATCCTAAATCACTTTTTTTTGTTCTGGTTCTGTGTCTTATAATTGAAGCATGAGTAGTGCTTTGCGCCTTTACGTATAACTTTACACATTCTGAAAGGGTATTCACGTGAGAGAGGAAACGCTTTCCCCACTTTGCCTAATGCCTGCAGCATGAACAGTGAAACCTTATTCTTTACCGCACACCTTCTAATGATACTTCAAAGCCTTAAAGAGCACACTACAGGCTGTTCAGAAGTGCCCACTGTTACATGATGAAGCTCAGGTAACAGAACAGGTGGATTTAGTAACACTGGTAGGATAAGCAGCTTTCTCCTAGGAGGTACTGTATATCATAGACACTGGCTGGCTGAAAGGCAACACTACATTTTTACTTTTTAATTAAGAAAAGATTATTTGAACACAAAAACCGGTAGATTATATTTTTCTCATAGTATGTTTTAAAGGATCCTCAAATTGTTAACATTTTTTGACAAAACAATTTTGAACAAGACTTTTAACCACGTTAAACAATCCAAAACACAATACCAAAGTGCATACATTATGTTTTCCTAACCACTGAATTTAGGAGGTTCCAGGCATATAGATTTAGAATCTAGATTTAGGAATCCTAGTTATGGTATCTAAATAGGATATACAAAGGACAGGACTACTCCTTCATAACAACTAAATCACAGGTACGAAACAACCAGACAATACATCCTTGAGCACAGAAGTATTATGTAATATGACTATTTTCCATAATCACAGTCTGGGTTTGTTAACAGTAGGGTATTCAAAACTTACTTTATACTTGTAATATGATTACAAGATTTCTTAAATAACCTCAATAGGCCTAATGTCAAGGTCAGGTCTTTATATATACACATCACCGCTATGTCAGATGCTTATGAATATTTATGTGTGTGGCCCATGAGGTAGAAATATGGATGTTATCATGAGTGGAAGGAATCTGTGAGTTACAGGAGGAATCAGACACTGGCTATTTATAAGACCGCCTGACACCAAAAGGACCTTCTGGTATCCTTAACTTATTTATTTTCAGTTATTTCAGAGAGAGAGAGAGAAGGGGAGGGGAGGGGAGGGGAGGGGAGGAGAGGGGAGAGGGTAGGGGAGGGGAGGGGAGGGGAGGAGAAGGGAGGGGAGGAGAGGGAGGGGAGAGGAGAGGAGAGGAGAGGAGAGGAGAGGAGAGGAGAGGAGAGGAGAGGAGAGGGGAGGGGAGGAGAGGAGAGGGGAGGAGAGAGAGAAAGACACACACAGACACAAAGAGTACTCCCAAAATACCACAAATGGCCAGAGCTGAGGCATGCCAAAGCCAAAGCCAAGAATTCAATCCAGCTTGCCACATGGTTGCTGGGACTAAGTACTGGAGCCCACCTGCTGCCTC
Organism: Sylvilagus floridanus; assembly: GCA_949820135.1. Lineage (NCBI taxonomy): Eukaryota > Metazoa > Chordata > Mammalia > Lagomorpha > Leporidae > Sylvilagus > Sylvilagus floridanus. The sequence goes on along the minus strand of OX463238.1, from coordinate 105,609,065 downwards.
CCATGGTGTGCATTAGCAGAAAGCTGGAACTGGGAGCAGAGCCAGGAACTGAACTCAGGTACTCTGATATGGGATGCAGGCATCCCAAGCTGCCCCTTACCCACTGCAACAAACAACCATCTCCTTCCCCCCACTGAATTATTGCCATTTTCTCCTTTAAATTTCCAATAAATTTCTATTATTTTGTTAGTCAAAGCTAACATTTCAATTCCTTAAAACCTTTTAATGGATGATGGTGGAGAAATCTATCTAGTTAACAATGTTACAATCATTAGAAGAATGGATTGTAGAGAAAGAAAAAATCAATTCCAGTGAAAAATTTCAAGCACTTTCAGTTTATCAAAAATGCTACTGATAGCCCCAGTGGGTAACGTATTGGTAAGTTACTTCTCACAAGCTCAGTGATTGGTATATAGTGAGGCAGGAGTCAGGATTTATAATTGATTTCTGTGTAATTCTTTAGACAAAAAGAAATTAATACTTTTTTCACATGCAAAATTTAATTTTTGTAATAAAGTAGCTTGAAATGCGTACTCAAAAATAAGTGAGAAGACAGTATAAAAATTTTGTTCTAAATGATGAGGTATGTCAGATATATTATTCTGTACTGTTTCCACTTAAGTTACACACAGACATACACATTTTGGCAAAAGGCATGGGAGGGGTAGGTACTCTAAATAGTATCTTTTGGCTATAATGTAAATCAAAATGTGTTATCTCAAGAATTAAGAAAGAGAGAGAGAAGAAAGACAGGGAGGGAGGGAGGGAGGGAAGAAGAGAGGGAGAGAAGGAAGGAGGGAGAGGAGAGAGGGAAGAAGAGAGAGGGAAGGAGGAGGAAGGGAGGAGGGAGAGGAGAGGGAGAAAATGAGTGAAGAGGAGAGGGAAAGGGATAAAAGGAAGTATTATATTCTTGAATTTCACTTGTGAACTCACTCTTTCTAGCTATATCACATTAACATGAGACTTGACAAGAATTGTGTTGTAGCAATTACTATGTTTTTGCTATGACACCAATATTCTATTATATTGACAAATTCCATAAAAACACTCATTTTGCTGTGGTTATTAAATGAAACAATATATAAAAATTATTTTAGAACTAAAATATTTTAAAGTATTATAAAGGTTATTTTTAAATTATAAATATTACAACCTTTTTTTAAACTATCGATCCTATGAAATGGTCAATGTACCTCCAGTAAATGTGTCAGACACGTAGTTAACTCAGTGAAAAATTATTCTGGTGTTTCTAGGAGTTTAGATCGATGTCAGATGCACAGTGGACAAACAGTAACACAAGCCAAAGTCTAGGACTGGTTCTATTTAAAGGATGGTAAAAAAGCCAAAAAGCCATAAGGGAACACTGATCTGTAGCTGCAGCTGTGTCCACAGATTCAGCAGCCTTTAGAATGTACATGTTATCCAGGTCAGTCAATGAGATCATGCAACAATGCAAAACTGCATCACAACACTCAGAGTTTATCAAGAAAGGGTGAACCTGCCTCAACAAATTTCAAAGTGCAGGAAAACTGTATGTCTAGGGAAATGATCCCATTCTAACTTAAATTGACAAGAGAGACTGCAAAGATTGATTTTAAAATTTCAAAGTAAGACCTCAAGTACTACACAGTGGAAATACTTTCGAAACTGCAATCTTTAAACTTTCTTATAAATGGCCTTCAAAAATTAACTTATTTTTTTTTAAACAGAGGGATGTCTACATTACTTTCTTAGCTCTCTCATTTTCTCATTCATAATTTTGAATAAATTAGTCATTTCTCTTTTTTAATAGAACACTGCCTAAATTTCAATGCGTAATCAATTTACTTGGGTTTGCATATGCAAACAGCTGCATACTAGACCTGCTGTTTTTTATTCCTTGCTGTTTTTGCTCCCTACTTCTTGAGAACACCAATCACAAATACTGACAATTCAAAGTTCCTGGTGGAAGTCACTTCTCTAGTCTGCTCATAACTTGAGTAATCGGGATAGACTGAACACTGTGAGGAAGGCATATTGATGCATAAAAATCACTGATGCATGGCAGATAAACACCGATGAGCAATTTTCTGAATCTTATTTCTATTTCTGAATGTAAACACAAATGCCCCAAACATGTACAACAGGTTTTCACACATTCTGAAAAATGAGGAGTTCTGAGGTTATTAGAAATATTATTTCCCTAATAAGAACAGAAACTACACTCCAAGATCACTGATTACACAAGTTCTATTAGTTACACATCTTTAATTTTTATTAACTGAATTTGAAAGAATTTTCTCCCCCTCTTCATGGAAAAATCAGATTTCAGAGCTATTCACAATTACAGTATTTTCCCCACTTATCAAGGTAGAAGAGGCTTCCTAAAACAAAGCTGGGGGGAGGCAGAAATGCTTGTTAAAGAGAACCATGAATCAGTGTGAAAAACTACTATGCAAATGTGCTGGAAATCAGTGGAGTTGAAGCAGGCAGGCATACAGGTTAAAATTGATCAGATTTGTGAACTGGAAGACCACGCCCCTGTGTGACCTCATGACCTGATGCCTTTGCTATGCCCCTGAGTGTCCACATTCCTTTACCTAGCCACACCTGGGTGCCCACCAGCCAATCAGGTTAATTAACCACTCCCCTTTGGAGTGGGTTAAAAGCCTGGGCATGGTGTGGCCTGCCCTGCTCTTTTTCCCTGGCCTCTAGTCAGGAGGGGGTGGCTGTAGCCCTGTGCCTCCAGGGCCCATGGCATTCAGGCCATGTGCTCCAGGCTTCCTGGCCCAGATACAGGCCTAGATGCTCATCCACGTGGCTGGTTCCGGTGCTCAGTATGAACCCCTATTCACCTCTCACTCTCCTATGCATCTTTCTCACTAAATAAAAGCCTAAAATGTACCATGCTGCTTCATTTATCTGTGCCGGTATTTAGAATTCTTCTCTAAATATTAGGCAAGAACGCTCTTGGGCTTGTTAATATCGGGGATTTAGTAATAAGCCCGTGGTGAAATCGCAAGGCACCCCAATTCCGGTAGTACATTTGGCACCCCGGATAGCATTTCTAGGGAACTTTAAGGGGCCACATTTCAGGGTAAATTTTAGGGGGTCTTCTCCGATTTCAGAGTCAGAGTGAATGCCTGAACTGTGCTCTGGCAATGAAAGAATGGGGACCTCTAAGAGGACAGCAGAGACAAATTCTACAGGAGAAGCAGATCTTTACTGCTTTTGCCTGCTTCAGATTTCACAGCATTAATTTCTGTGGTTCCATTTGTGACCGATTCTTTTCCATCCTCCAATTTCCTGTTCCTTCAAGGGAGAGGAAGAAAGTCAGATGATTCTAGTCATAATGTGGAAAGCACTCTATTTTTCCAAATAGACCAGAAAAAGAGGAAGCCATGCATTCCCTTTTAGAATCAATGATGAAATGCCAGTGATGATTAGTATGTCACATCAAGATTCTAAACTAAACTGATATGCTGCTTAATTTATAATAAAGTTTGAAGGAAGCCAATTAATGGATGAATCTTGGAAATGTATGATTGAGATTCTAATAAACATAAAAGGTGATAGAATACAGTTATTCTAAACAAATATGATTTCATCAAAGAATATCAGGTATGAGAGAAAAATACATATAAACATACAAATACAATGCTATTCACTGGCTTTTAATACATCACCTACCTACTTCAAAATTATTAGTACTATATGAAAATTTTTCTTTCCATTAAAAAAGTCACCTATTGACTTCTCAAAAATTGATTAGCAATATATAAGTTTTCCTTCTACTTTTAAGAAAGCCATGGCAGCAATCTGATGGACATGCAGTTATTATTTCTCTCTTTCAATTTGATTAAACTGCTCAATACCTGAAAATGCATGACCCTACAAGTGCTGCTGCTGCCTCAAAGCAGCGATAAATACCTCATACACTGTAAACATTACTGTGTTTATCAGGATGTAATATAAGTCAGTATGCCAAGAAAATGACAGAGGGAAAGAAGTGATCATCTGAGAAATGACCTCCAAAAAATCCCATTAGTATTATTTTTAGAGGTAGGAGAAATAAAACTTCCAGTATGCTATCATTGATGAATTTAAATAAACATATCACAGTCATTTCTCCTGTAGGGCTGGATGGGAAGGAGTACAACGGATTTTACATGAAGAAATCACACATTGCTTGATTAATGGAGTCCAGTACAAGCACACGTGAGGATTCTGCCACGATGCTTTGTGATGAAGGCAAGTTGCCTAAACTCAGGTTCCTCATCGGCTAGATGGGGAAGACACTATGTGTACCTCACAGGGGCACATATTTTCTCTCAATGTGGGTATACATTCTATTTTTGTTAACTAGCATTTTCTGAGAATCACTTTAAAATGTGTTCCTCAACTAAGAAGTCAAGAATTCAAAACTGGGGGCTGCCACTGTGACATAGCTGGCTGCACCTGAACCTTCAGCGCCAGCATCCCATATGGGTAACAGTTCTACACCCGGCTGCTCCTCTTCTGTTCCAGCTCTCTGCTATAGCCTGGGAAAGCAGTAGAAGATGGATGGCCCAGGTACTCAGACCCCTGTACCCACGTGGAAGACTGGAAGAAGCTCCTCGTTCCTGGCTTTGGATCAGCCCATTTGGAGAGTGAGCTAGCAAATGGAAGATCTCTCTCTGTCTCTCTCTCTCTGTCCGTAATTCTGCCTCCCAAATAAACAAATAAATCTTTAAGAACAATAATTCAAAACTGCAAATTATTTCTTTTCTCCTTCTTCGTGCATTATTATTTTTCTGGTCACTAAAGAGTTTCAGAGGTTAACACAGAGCTTCCCTAAATATAGAACAGCACCTACTACATCAGGATTAATAGCAAAAATTGGGTGAAACATAGATATTTTGTCCTACATTACATCTGTATACCACGGGGTCTGTGACTTTGGAAATGCCAGGGTAGCAGATATTTATGCACTTCAGTTTTACTTTTATGGAGGATTACTGAAGACTAATCTTTTAGAAGCAGTTCCCAATACTATGATGTTTATGTAAACATCAATGTAAGATATTTTTCACATTTCCTGTTGTTTCTTTCTTTCTTTCTTTCTTTCTTTCTTTCTTTCTTTCTTTCTTTCTTTCTTTCTTTCTTTCTTTCTTTCTTTTTTCTTTTTTTTTTTTGTGACAGAGTTAGACAGTGAGAGAGAGAGACAGAAAGAAAGGCCTTCCTTCCGTTGGTTCACCCCCCAAATGGCCGTTATGGCCGGCGCACTGCAGCCTGTGTGCTGCGCTGATCCAAAGCCAGGAGCCAGGTGCTTCCTCCTGGTCTCCCATGTGGGCACAGGGCCCAAGGACTTGGGCCATCCTCCACTGCCTTCCCAGACCACAGCAGAGAACTGGACTGGAGAGGAGCAACCAGGACAGAATCCGGCACCCGGACTGGGACTAGGACTCGGGGTACCGGTGCCGCAGGTGGAGGATTAGCCCAGTGAGCCCGGGCGCCGACCCCTGTTGTTCATTTCAACAATTAACAAAAAAATGTAGGAGGGGCTGGCACTGTGGTACATCCAACTCAGCTGCTCCTATTGATCATGGCCTCCCAAGCTGGGGTACCAGTTCAAGTCCCAGCTGCTCTGCCTGTGATTCAGCTTCCTGTGAACACATTGGGAATTTGGGGAATGAACCAGTGGATGAAACATGTCTCTCTCTCTGTCTCTCTCTCTGTCTCTCTCTCTCATTCTGTGTGTGTGTTTGTGTTTGTGTGTATGTTTCCCTGTCTCTCTGTCCCTCTGCTGCCTTTCAAACAAATAATTATTTTTAAATTATTTTTAAAGTATCAAACAGAAAGGGTACCTTCATTTATGAAACTTTAATGGCTTATCATTGAATAGAGGATTAAATAAAATTTAGTATTAAATCTAGTATTAAAGCCTTCCAAAATCTTGCATTAACTCACCATTACAAATACATGATCTCACCATGTCACATATAGCACAATCTGGACTAGGCTAAGTAATTTTTTCTTCATCCTTAAGAGTGCTATTTCTCTGCACTTACTCAATGTATTTCTCTAGCCCAACATACTCATTTCGCTCTCGACATGTTCAGATCCTACTCACAATTCATGGTCTTACTCATTAAAAGTCTAGTCTCCTTCATGAAACTTTCTGATTCTTTCATCTTTAAATAATTACTTATTATTCAGGACACCCAGGCTAATATATGACTCTAACAGACAAACTTGTAAGTTAACCTCATAAGTATTTATATACACAATAACTTCCCCTTTTAATGACTATAATAACTGAAGGTAACAGTATGCCTCATTTCCCTATTTGAACTAATGCCCAAAATTGTGCATTTCTAAACACAGGTATTCAAAATTGTTATAGAGTAAATGTATAAATGGAAGTAGGTTTATTGTATCACTCATATATTAATTCATTTAACCATTTATTTAGCCATTCATTTATATGATTTGTTAACAAATTTGTTATTTTGCTCCCTTTAGGGGATGATTATCATCAGTAAGAAAGCCAGTTAACAAAGCCATTAATATGTATTTGAGTATGAATTTATTCTTCCACGATAGGCTGTAACTTTCTAATTCAAAATGATTTTTCAGTATAATTAATTTTAATGGTCTATGTCATACAAATGATAACCCATGTGAATTTTCATACTTAGACTTTTTCAAGAGACTAAGAATGAATTTAATTTTCATAGTGCCTGCAAACCAGGTAAGCAAGAAAACTATAAACAGAAATTTGAATTACTATGTTTCTTTCTTCTAGAAATTAAATAGTGGTCAATTCCATGCAACACACATCCAAGGATTTTATGATCCAATAACCACATTCAATGCTTAGTTCAATTCGTAACACATTTTAATCTGTAAACAATGTAAGGGGCATAGTACAAATTAATAATGCATTTCAATTCAAATTTTCTGACCTAACATTTGCAAATTACCTTTCCCATCACTATAAAGTAAGCAAGGCAACAATTCGACATATTAAGCTGTATTCACGGAAAATTACCTTTCCAATTTTCCTCAAATGTTATGATATACAATGCACAAATCACAATTCTCTATGGATTTTCATATGTCTTATAATATATAAGATTATTTCTGTTTACCCAATAGCACAACACAAATGTGAATTAATAGCTGGATATAAGGCTTTTTGTTTCAATAAGGATATCAGTTCAGTGATCTTAAATGCAACTGATCACTGACAGGAGATTTACTGTTAAGGCATGATTATCTTCAAATGTTATAATTCTCCACATACATAAAATTATAATGGAGGAATGTATCAAATAATATAGTGTTTTCTGAAGACATCTGCCATTATAAAATTCTGAAAATAGGAAAAATAAAATAAAAAGAGATTTATTTGCCTATGCATTTTCAGCCTTTCATTAGTTAGAATGAGAATAAAAGAAATGCTGAAGCCAATACAGCTGATACTGGGGGCTTCATATTTTTTTTGCAGGAAACCTAAGGTAGAAGTTATTTTGAAATAGAAAAGCCAAAGAGAAAGCAATGAAGGAAAAATCATATTTGTTGATTCTAAATTCTAAATAATCCAACATAAACTGCTTGGACAGTTTCACTAAAATTATGTCTAGTGCTGAATTGTGAACAGGGAACACCACTCAAATCATATATTGAAATGATCTCCCCTCTACATGGGATTATCCAGGAATCACAGCCTAAGACACTTGAAATATAAATTCTTGACCTTTTCCCAGATTCATTTTTGTTTTAATGCAATGTCTTGAAAATATTTTTATTTTAAAATAATATGTACATATATTGGCATATATATATTCTGGAGATGGAAATATACTAAATATGTATGAATGAACAATTATGTTAACCTACATAGAATTTTAATACTAAGTAGTATCAAAGTTGAAATGAATATTTATATGACCTACATATTTCCAAACATGAATTTAACTGATTGGAGATAGTCAAACATTTTTTAAGGATTTATTTTATTTATTTGAAAGACAGAATTACATAAAGAGAAAGGGAGAGACAGAGAGAGAGAAATTTTCTATTTGCCGGTTCACCCTTTAAATGATCACAAGGGTCAGGGCTGGGCCAGGCCAAAAGCGGGAGCCAGGAGCTTTCTCCAGATTTCCCACTTGGGTCATTTTCCTATGCCATCCTTCAGCAGGGAGCTGGATAGGAATTGGAACAGCTGGGACTCAAACCTGTGCCCATATAGGATACTGACATTTCAGGCAGCGGCCCGATTCAATACACCACAGTGCCAGCCCCAAAACGTGGCTTTTAATTTCAGCCTCACCATTAACCATATTATTGAAAAATTACTTAATTTTCTTATGCCTTAGTTTTCTTAATTTCCAATGAAGATTCTAAATAGAAATAATAGAGAATTAAATAAAAACAGCATACAAATTACTTAGCTTTTTGCATGGAACATCCTAAATGCTCTGTAACTATTAGCTACAAGTAATAGCTTTCCAAGGCCAACAGTCTTAGAGAATACATACAATATTATATTTAAATATTTTCATAACAGAGAAACATTTAAATATTACTCATTCTCTTTTTGAACAGAATGATAAAAATAAACCGCTAGATATTTACATTGACTTTTTCAAATAATTTGTACTTATTTTACATTGGAGAATTATTTAAATATATTTTTCTCTAACATTTATAATAGTAATGGTGAAAGAGTGTGTGTGTTTGTGTTTACATGTGTGTTTCTGCAAATATATGGATGTATTTGTGAGGGTTCTTGTTTGAGGTGAGAAGAGAGGGAGAATTAGATTATATCATATCGATTTTTAGTATTTTTCATTTTCTCAGATTTCATTTTTAACCACTTTACAATATTATAATGTGAGAAGTCATCAGTTTGCTACTCATGCTATAAATCCTGTGTGATAAAACATACAGGAACACTGAAAACAACAGAAAGATTTATTGCACTTTCATTCATGTTGTATCTCTACAATGCTCTACAATATTCCCAAATTTTAATCTTTTTGAGATTTTTGTTCACCTAATAACAAACCACAACCAACACTGAGAGCTGCATTGAAAATTTATTCCCAGCCATCGGGACTAAAGAAATGTAAGCACCAAGTTTGGTTTTCTGGTGATGAAGATGTATGTGGAGAACAAATCCAATCACTATTCATGATTAACATTACACTTACGTTTGGCTATACAATTTTGGACTTTAGGTTTTTTTTATGTAGTTTATTCATATGTATTTAAAAATATGTTAACATTAAATCCTATGAATACAAAGAAACTGTCTATAGTGCTCTAAATCTAAATGTGTTACATTATCCTCTTTTAAAGAACTTCCACTTCACTGTAATACATTTTACATGTTTATTTTACATATAACAAGTAAAATCCTAATTATTTCTCAGTATTATCTTGTGCTTTTTAAAAAGTATTTATTTTACTATACACTTCTTTAAAATGTCATAACATATATATCACCAAAGGTTAGATTAATGTAAGTCATCAAGAAAGAATTGCTTTTAAGCACATTATCTAGCCTTTAAAACTATAGATCATGATCTCCTCAAAAGATACATAAACCTTGTAACCTCAGACACAATGACACATTTAAGGGTACAGAAAAACTTCTTTGACAGCTACAAAAAGGGGCAAATTTTAAAACTGATGTATCCAGAGATTCAAGCTTAGGCTCTGAAAAAGGGCCATGAACATACTGTGAAATGTAAAATGGAACAAGGTAGAGCAAAAGACAATGAAGAGAGTCTTATTATAAAAGGAAGTCTGAGCAGGTCCACTGAGATACAGTGACACAATATAACTGATGTTGCACAATCAGGCAGCTAAGCAAGCAGAGCATGCTGTCTACTGTAGGAATCAGGTCTATGCACACTTAAGATGACAGAGATGGGTGGATAGAGTGACAGATGGATGAACAGATAAGCACATTCAAACATTTTCATACATAGGGCACGGCTACTGGAAAAGGCTGGCTTTTACAATTTAAGAATAAACCAGCTGTGTAGATTTGTGGGTCATCTTATGAGAACTAATATAGTTTGTGGTTAAAATGACATTTCTGAAGCGAAGATTTCCCTACTGATTGGCTGTATGTAAATAACTTATATTCTTGATCTGTCAAGGTTCTCTTAAGTCAATGAGAAATTATTGTAACATTATGATAATATAATTGTCATTTTCTGCTCAGAACAACATTATGGGTTTTGTAATATTTGGTAAATATTGCTTCTTGCTGTAAAGAAACTCCCTCACATTTGGTGACTTAGAACATTGATTTAATAATCCTTATAATCCAGCTTGACTACATTCATCTTGCAAGAGAGCTGGCCCTGGGTTTGTCCTAGAGGGGCATGCTTTCAAGCCTGAGGTGTCAGGTGGGGTTTATGGGAGTGACTGCCATGGCTGGAGCTCCAGCTCCCATCAAGGGCTCTCCATCCTCAAGGGACATGAACTGGGTTTCTTCAACATATGATGGTGTCAGGGCTCCAAGAATGGAAGGAAGCTGCAAACCCTTAGAGGCACAGCCATTAGCAAAACACGTGATTCCTGTGGCTCTCCATGAGCTGGCCCATACTCCAGAGCTGATGGATTAGACTCAGCATCTTGACTAAAGAAGTGTGACTAGGGGCTGGTGGTACAGTGGGTCGAGTCACCACCTGCAACGCCAGCATCCATATGAGCGCTAGTTCAAATATCAGCTGCTCCACTTCAGATCCAGCTCCCCAGTAACGCACTTGGGAAAGCAGAGGAAGATGGCCCAACTGCTTGGGCCCCTGCCATCCATGTGGGAGAGCCAGACGGAATTCTGAGCTCTTGGCCCAGCTCTAGCTCTTGTGACTACTTGGTGAAGTGAACCAACTGATTGAAGATCTCTTTCTCTCCCTCTGATTCTTCCCGTTTCTAACTCTGCCTTTAAAACAAATAAATAAATCTTTAAAAAATGTGTGGCTATATTTTTATAGTCTACCACAGCTGTTATTTTTATTTACTGGATGATTAAACAGAATTCCTATCTCTGAATAAAAAATAGAATGAAATGAAATTTTCCCTCAGGTCTCTAAAGAAGCCCACAACTGATAAGTGTAATCATTGGAATACATAAACTGCATTTACTACCCATTATTTTTCAATAACGTTTCCTAATATTTTCTCAAGAAATCAGTATGTGGTACACAGAGGTATGTACTTGTGCATAAACAGTATTAACAGCATCTTCCTTCTCCTCCACTTTTTAAAATGAAATAGGAACCTTCTACCATGTAGAAAATATGTTCTTGCACGTTTGTTCACTCTGAAATCGCACACAGCTCTCTGGAAATCCATTCAGCTGAGATGACTCTTTATGGGGACATTTAATAGTGACACTCACACCATTAAATCAGTGATATCAGTGAGGTCAATCATTTGGCCTAAACTTAACTGTAGTTACTGCAAATGTCAGTCATGAATCTGTAAAAATGATTCTTCAAAAGTTATGTGAAATGTCATTGCTATTTTTAAAAGTTTCTTTGATGTAACAGAAAACTCATTAAACAATCAGTACTGCACTATTGTAAGAGCAGGACCCCAAAGAAATCAACAAGGTACAATGTGAACAAATGCAGAACGAAGATTCTAGAACTCTGCACTGTAGAACTGTACTTTCCAATTATCGGGTAGCCTTTGACAAATACTTCACTTGCTACCATCTTCACTTAAATACTAATGCACTCAGATGTGGTAAAAAATCATTGTCTACAAGCCAAATCAGACAAAATCTTCAGTCTTTTTCTGATGGAACTTAGGTGTTTATTTACTACAAAATTATTTAACGTAAGTATGCATCTTTGGGGATTTTACAATTAGACAGCGTGGGTTACTGTATACTGAGATGCTGAAATAGGTTAGGAATAAGAAGTTATAATGAAAATGCTAAAATGTAGACATCAAGCTGATTTAGTAAACTGGTGAAAATGTATCCTGACTCCTATATCTAAAATTTCTACTTTAATAATTAAGTTTAAGTAAGTGATTCAATATTATATTTGATTCTCATACTAAAAATCTGTACCCATTAAAACTATAACAATATGAAGCAGATTTACATAGAGATCTCATAAAGCTATGACTTTCATCCAGTCTAAGAATTTAGAAAACATGGTAGTAGAGTATCATGAAATAAATGAGTGCAACTCCAAGTACATGAGAGATATTCAAAAAGTTCATAGAAAATGGATTTTATGAAAGAAACTGCATGGATTTGAAAAAAAAATGGAACCAAAATAAACTCACATCAACTTGTTATCATGTGTCAGAACAGCATCCCCTATGAGTCATCAAGAAGGATAAAACATCAATTTGAAAAGAGTCCTTATCACGGCAACATGAATTGCTAACATTTAAGCAAGAAGAAACATCAAGTTAATGGTGAAGCTTGGGTGGAAAAATAGTGAAATTATTGATGCTTTATAAAAAAGTAATGGTGACAATGTCCCAAACAAATCAGCAGTCTCCAAATGGATAAATCACTTTAAGAAGCGATGAGACGAAGGGCTGGTGCTGTGGTGCAGCAGGTTAAAATCCCAGCCTGCAGTATCAGCAATTCTATGTGCATGCTAGATTGAGTCTCAGCTGTTCCACTTCCAATCCAGCTCCCTGGTAATGCACCTGGGAAAGCAGCAGAGGAAGGCCCAGGTCCTTCGGCCCTGGCACCCACATAGGAGACCCAGAAGCTGTTCCTGGCTACTGGGGTTGGATCAGCTCAGCTCCAGCCACTATGGCCATTTAGGTAGTGAACCAGCAGATGGAAGACCTCTCTCTCTCTCTCTCCTTCTCTCTCTCTCTTTCTCTCTCTCTCTCTGTCTCTCTCTCTCTCTGTCTCTCTCTCTCTCTCTGTGTGTGTGTGTGTGTGTATGTCTACCTCCCTTTGTACCTCTATTTTTCAAATAAAATAAATCTTAAAAAAAGAAGGGATGAGATAATACTGAAGATGAAACCCTCAATGGTAGATCATGCAAATCAATTTTTTGCATGGAAAATTAATCTTGTTTGTGCCCTCACTGAAGACTCTGACAATTAACAGCAGAAACAAAAACAAACATCATAAACGACTCTACTTGTCTAGCTTACACAATTCTGACTGATACATTAAAATTAAAAGACCTTCTGCTTGATGGATGCTGAAACCATTGCATACAAATCAACTGCCAACAAGAACAGTTTTCAATGGAAGTTGTAAACAAATGAAACCAAGATCACGAAGCCTTTCTTCCAAGTATTGTACTGAGAGATGAAACATGGTTTTAGCAGTACCATCCTAGAGACAAAACACAATTTTAATGCTGAATGATGTACACATGATGAAGTCAGTTTTTTAAAGATTTATTTATTTATTTGAAAGTCAGAGTTACACAGAGAGAGAAGGAGAGGCAGAAAGAGAGGGACAGAGAGAGAGAGAGAGAGAGAGAGAGAGAGAGAGGTCTTTTATCCACTGGTTCACTCCCTAATTTGCAGCAATGGCTGGAGCTGCGCTGATCTGAGGCCAAGAGCCAGGAGCTTCTTCCCAGTCTCCCACAAGGGTGCAGAGGCCCAAGGACTTGGGCCATCTTCTGCTTTCCCAGGCCATAGCAGAGAGCTGGATTGGAAGTGGAGCAGCTAAGACTCAAACCAGTGCCCATATGGGATGCCAGCACTACAGGCAGCAGCTTTACCCGCTACACCACAATGCCAGCCCCAAATTCGATTTTTAAAAAAGCATTTGAAGAGGAAAGTACACAAAATCATATAAATTATGACCAAAGGCCAAGGTTGATGAAATTGTAATAATCCATCTTGGAAACAAAGTTGATCTGCAGGTGATGAAAGAGTCACAAAGAACTGGTATTAGTATTTCAAGGGGATCAGTTTTCTCTTTATGAAATAACATGTGGGCCAGCATTGTGACACAGTGGGCTAAGCTGCCGTCCGTGATGCTGGCATCACATTTGGGCTCCCAGGTGAACTCTGGTTGCTCTCTTCCAATCCTGCTCCATGCTAATGTGTCTGGGAAGGCAGTGGAAGATGAACCACATGCTTAGGCACTGCCACCCACATGAGCCAGCCAGATGGGTTTCCTGGTTTCTGGATTCAGCTCCTGCCATTGTGACCATTTGAAGAGTGAACCAGCAGATGGAAGCGCTTATATGTGCTATCTCTTGCTCTCTCTCTCTCTCTCTCTCTGTCAGTAGCTGCCCCCCCACTCTGTAACTCTGCCTCAGTTTAAATAACTAAAATATTTTCTAAAAAGTTTTATGATTAAAATAGATGCTTAGTTTTCCTGATTTGAAGCCAATAAACTATCAATGAATTATGTCAATTTATTCATCCATTAAATATTCATTAGTACCTGTTACATGTAAAAAGCATAGCAGCTGCTGCGAATTCAGTCATTAATAATACATGCACAATGACTGATTAGAGGCCAACAAACAAAAAGCGAAGGGAATTAGAGCAAGACCGATGTCTCCCCCGTAGTGTCCTGCACTGTCACACTATGTAACAACATCTTCCAGAGTGAGAATAGCAAATGATCTGAGAATTAGGAAAAATGTACAGACTGAGTAAGCTACACAGTTTTAGAGCGAAAAACATAATGCTGATGTATGGAATAGAAAAATCTAGAGGGAGAAAGGCTGTGTTTGTGTGTGTGTGTGTGTGTGTGTGGTCATGAAATGGTTTTGAAAATATGTTTGAATCAAAGGTGGCCCAAGTGGGGAAAAGCATGAGTATTTTAGAGAGGATAATTCTATACAAGCTAAAATAAGTATGAATGCCTTGAGGACAGAATAACCCCAGAAAGTTCAATGATTAGCAAACAAGCAAGTGGATCTCAAGAAATGAGCGAGACAGAAGATGTTAGGAGACATGATCAGCCAGTGAGTGAAAAAGCCCCAGTTCCCATAGGATTATGTCTTTTAATAAAATGGAAATTCATTAGAGGCTTGTGATCAGGGTGTATCATCAATTGATTTTTTTTTTGTTTTTAAATATTTACTTATTTACTTGAAAGGCAGGGTTACAAAGAGGGAGAGGCAGAGAAAGAGAGACAGAGACAGAGACAGAGAGACAGAGAGGTCTTCCATCTGCTGGTTCACTCCCCAAACAGCCACACAGCTAAAGCTGGGCCAGTCCAAACCCAGGAGCCAGGATCTTCTTCTGAGTTTCCTATGTGCGTGCAAGGGCCCAAGGACTGGCCATCTTCCACTGCTTTCCCAGGCACATTAGCAGGAAGTTTGATCGGAAGTGGAATAGCTGGGTCTCAATCCAGTACCCATATGGGATGCCAATGCTGTGGCACAGCAGGTTAAGCCACAGCCTGCCCCAACTGATATGTTTTTAAAAGATCCTGGTGGCTGCTATATTGAAAATAAACTGTAGCAGTCAAGACGCTAAACAAGGACATGAATTAGGAGACTATTGCAGTAATCTAGTTAAGAAACAATGGTAGTTTGGATCAAGATATTAACAATGAAAGAAGTGATAACTAATTGAGTGATACATACATTTAGTTGTAGACTAGTTAGGAGTTACTGAAGCTTAAATGTGAGATTTTAAGGAAAAAACACACCAAAGTATTGGAACTGTCAAAGCACACTTGACAATACCTGATGATAAGCACAGTCATTCCTGGATGTTTCTTTTCTTTTCTTTCTGCTTTTATGGCAAACAGGCCTATTATTAAAGTCAGATACTCAGGATGGTTGCATCTTTTCTGTATTTTTCTGTATCGTTTCACTCAGGTCTAAGGAAACAAACCCAATGCACTTTAGTTGGCAGCTGCCTCTCACGAATTTCCCACATCTTGCCCACATCTGGGAACATACAGCAAGAAATGAGGCAACAAAAATTGGTACCTGTTAAATCACCACTGGAACACAGAGCGGGTTATGAAAAATATAACAAAAAGATGATGAGAAAAAAAAGAGTAAAATTTAACTCTGGTTCTCAAGAGATACTCACATAGCAAACCAAAGTTACAATGATTAATTCATTTTCTACTCAGAATAATCACAAGGAAGAAGGCAGGGTACCCCTCTGAACAACATATATGAATGTGAAGAGGAAAAGCAAAAGAGAATTTGTATGCTCACAAAATAAATGAGTGCTTCTGGTGATTTCCCAGTGAGAAGAAAATTCTTCAGTTAGGAAAATATTCCAACAATTGTAGATTTGTTGCAAAAAAATGGCCCTAATTCTCCAACTCCCCAATCTCTGTGTCATTTTTCATGTGACTTTGCAGCTCCTCCTTGTTGTTAGATGGAAAACCAATATTGCGATTTTTGAGACATCACAAGTTTCTGGCAGCAGATTACTTTGAAATGATGACACGCTATTTCTTTCAGAAAACTGATTTATTAAGATAAAAACCTGGGCCGACCTGTTGCAGGTTTAAAGATCATAAAGAGAAAAGGTTAGTTATTGCAACTCAAGCCATCTTAAAGCAGCCTGTCTTCTGTTTTTCATGTGCATAAGAGTTAAAATAACATCAACAGTCACTGTGGTAGGCAGAATAAAGGCTGTCCCAAGAGATCCATGTTCTAATCCACAGAACCTCTGCATATGGTACATTTTAAGGGCAAAGGGAAGTTAAAGCTACAGTTGGAACAACGGTTGCTAATGAGCAGATAGGGAAATTATTCTGGATTATCCAAGTGATCCCAGAATAATCACAACAGTACATAAGAGTGAAGACGGAGGGAGCAGAGGCGGCCAAGGTGAGGCAATGCATGGAAGTAAGCTATTGCTGATAGCCTTGAAGAGGGTGAAATGGGACTATCATCAAAGACCGCAGGCGTCCTGAAGCAAGACAGGCAAGGAAATAAATTCTTAAGCTCTGCTAACACTGGGATTTTATCCCATGAGAGACTTTTATTTCTGACTTAGAGAATTTGAGGCAATAAATTTGTGTTGGTTAAGTGTGGTATTTGTTTTACTAGCAGCCAGAAGGAACATAGTTAACTATGCAACCTGCACTCATTGTACCAGGTTGAGGAAGCAAGGTAAGGCAAGCAGGAACATCCAGGGGATAGCGAGTTTGGAGGTGGTTTCTTACATAGTACACGCTTTTGAAATGAAATGTCCTAACACTTTTTTAGTGACAAGAGAAAAAGTTCTAGAGCAGTGCTCTGAGGAACAAGTAGGTA
The DNA here is from genome assembly GCA_949820135.1 of Sylvilagus floridanus. Lineage (NCBI taxonomy): Eukaryota > Metazoa > Chordata > Mammalia > Lagomorpha > Leporidae > Sylvilagus > Sylvilagus floridanus. Next base: position 105,591,891 of record OX463238.1, on the reverse strand, counting down.
CAGACTGATAGGAAGGGTAAAATAATTTTCCAAAGGAAATACAAAAACTACTCAAAGGAAAAAAAATACACATGTGTTATCTTCAAAACATCTATGAAATGGAACACGTGAAATACCTCTGCATTGATTTCAAGATTTTTTGCACCCAACATTAATTTTTGAAGTCTGTTTTTCCATGGACTTTTTAAAGTATCATATCTGAGTGTATGTATCCCTGTTTGAGTGTCAGTGTGTGTGAGTATCTGTGTGTAGGACTGGATTTTCCAGGAGCAAAGGATTTTACTCACAGGGATACTTGGAATACCAAGAGACCACCCTTCAGAAAACTCTTACGGATAAGAACAATGCTCCACGACATGCTGGCTGAGTTTGAATGCCCAAAGCAACTCCATCAACCCTGTGCATCTGGATACATCAGGAGTTCCGCAGAGAACATCTGTCAGAACAGACAAGCTGGCTTATTCCTAATTCCTCCTCACAGTGATGGCTTCCTGGATATGGACTCTCAAACTGGCCCTTGAGAGTCAAGTCTGAGTCCTTAGCAATTGAAGGAAGCAAAGTTTTCTTGCCTTCTGGACGATGTGGTACACATATGAATTCTGGAACTGCTCTAGTCATTTTTCCACAAAGGAAGAATTGCAGCTTGATATAAAGTAGACTGAGAAGACCCAGTTGTGCAAATCTCAGAGAAATGTGGCCAGATGCATAATCACAGATCTTCTGAAACCGGTGCTTTTCAATGATAAAACAGAACCTCTGCATTGTTTAAGTATACTCTAGCTGAATTTATGTTACTTGCAGCTTCATGGCTGCTGTAGTAACTATGAATTTAAATCTCTGGATTACTAACTGTGCATAAAATTGAGATACAAGTTATATACTTCAGAGTTGCTGTGATGAGCAAAAATGATACTGGATGATGCTTTTTATCATTTGTCTTTTAGAAAATATTGCATAAGGAAAAATGACTCATGGAAGAATTAAAAACCAAAGCAATATTTGGGTCAGAAAAAGGCTGGTACAACTTTAGTTTTTCTGAGAAAGAAGCCGCAGGGTTAGACGCCAGTGAACAGTGTAAGGGTTATTTACGAACTGCTTGGAAAGAGGAACACATTCAGGACAAAAAGCAGTTTCTCGCTTCTGTGTTAATTTCACCAAAAATATTTTAGACCCTATCTTAGGTAATTTATTTAATATACCCTAATAAAATTTAGGATAACTTGAAATGGAGCAAAATAGTTTAGCTACAATCACTATTGCTGTTGCCAATATTTTTAAAATAAGTTTAAAGGATAAAGAATTTTAGGATAAATCCTGATTACAAATGAAAATATGAAAAATAAATTAGACACTTAATGAAATAAATCTAAAGGAGAGCAGTGTGCTGTCAAAGCAAAGTATGGCTGCACCAACAACCGATGTGATATTCTCATTCTCTCTCTCTTTCTCTCTCTCTCTCTCTCTCTCTCTCTCTCTCTCTCTCTCTCTCTCTAGCACAGACACACACACACACAGTATCTGGTTCTAAAGATGTTCATGGTTTGTCTCTATAAAGGCTTTTACAATTTTTGAGCCCAAGAATTTAATCTCCTGTGAAGGTAACTGAAGAAGCTACTGAAGCATTTTCTAAATATATGCAGAACATTTTTTTTCTAAAATAAATACCTGCAGTACATATTTTCTAAATAGTTGCAGAACACTCATTGCCTCTGCTGCCTTGTACTAACCAATATTCATACCATCTCTCGAAAAGAGCACAGTGACATGGAGCATTGAACGTTTTTCTTAGAGAAAGTAGAGAAGTTGTAGGACTAGAAATAATGGTGGTATTTAGATACCAGAGAAAAATGTAAAGCTGCGTGATGTTTAAAGTCCCCATCAATTATGTTTAGTAATTTCACAGTCTTTATGGATTCACCACTCATGTTTCTAGGCTAATCCCTGGAGAAATATCTGTAAATTCCAGGAAAAACTGAATGTATAGTTTCCTTCAGAGGGTACAGATGACACCATCTTATTGGGAAACACTGAAAATCGTTAACATTTGAATGCTTTAATTCTCAGATACTTTAGTTATCTGAAATGGGTGAAAATAGAAACCATTAGCAGCAGCCCTACCACTATCAATATTAAGTTCGAAATGTTATCTATTTGCTTTATTGAAGGAACCTTTTTTCTGACATAGAAACATTTCCTCAAATATGAATAGCATATCAAAAATTCATTAGGTGCATATACTATGAAATGAAGCCTTCCTACTATGAATATACTGTTAATAGAAAAAATAAACTGAATGATTAATAATTCCTAAAAAATCAGTTTTCATCTTCAAATAGCACCTGCTATTTTATTAGGGAAGAAAGAAGATAACTAAAAAAATACACAGACCCTCTAAATTTGTATACTTTAAACAGGCAGAAATTATTAAGTGAGTCATAATCCAAGCATCAGTTTTTAATGTAGGTCATATTCTTGGGCTTTAAAGGCTTGAAAATTCAATAAACTATTGCATCTTCTCCTTCTATTGGAGGAAAATTTGTAAAAAAAAAAAAAAGTGAGAAAAAAAGCTGGTACTCAAAGGAAATTTGCTTAATGGAGTACATTCCCATCTGGAAAAAATCTCTTCAATCTATGTGCTCCTTCTGAAAAAGAAAATATTGGTGTCTTGGAGCCAAAGTACACATAGGTAAGTTGCATTGACTCTATTTCAATGAAGTATCAAATGGCACATGAATTATTAATAAAATGTAATACAACTGAGAAAATAAAAATGCTCCCAATAGTAAGATAATCTTGATAGTTCTTTTCTCATTTCATTGTGTGTTAATAGTTCATTGAACAATGGGTCTTATCACTAAAGATTGACTATGCTGGCACTGATTCTCCTCAACAAGGCATGGACACTTAAATAGACATCAGAGCAGTTGCAAAAATGAATTTTAATCAATTGTTAATCACTGAAAAAGTGTACCGTGATTAAGCAGACTTGAGTGAAGTTTCCACAGACACATCCATGTCATAATAGAGGAAAATGAGACAGAAAAAAAGGCACTGTGAAGTCAACAGGCCAATCCATTCAGTCACTCAAAATAATGAATGTGATGCTATCACTATTGATTTTAATGCCCAATTACATTAATTCCTTACTAATTATCTTATTTCATTAGTCTTTATCATTCAATTTTTATCCAGTGGGAAAATAAGATCCTATATAGACAGAGCATGGCTTTGACTACTTCAGTATATTTCAGGATGCTCTTTAGAGTAGAATAAATACAGGAGAAAGTGAATAAATACGTGATATTTGAATGTCAGGGAGTTAATTTCAGGGAAACCACTTGAAAAAGTTATTTCAATACACTGTGCTACAATTTTTCTGTATCCCAAGACTCTGGGTTTATAATATAATAGTGGATTCATGCATATGCTTCACTTAAACATGATTTTGCATCTGTGGTTTCACTACTATAAGACATCTATAAAGCACACTGACAAGACTTACACAAGACCCACAGTGTCTAAAGAAGACACGAATCATACATTTAGGCTGTGGAGTCTATGAGCATGCACTTTAAGATACATATTTAGGTAATTCTTAAATGAAAATGAAAAATATTGTGAATTTCCAATAAACAGCACGGTAATCATTGTATAAAATTTCTTTCAAGAATGGACTAAGTCATAGTCAGTGAATCCTTTTGGCAAGATTACAGTGTCTAAACAAGACATATTAAGAAAGTAGACTGGCTATTTAAGCATGACATTAAAGAATATCTATTTCTGGGTTCTGAAAACCTAAACCTATGAATTAGGGTTGGGGTTCTGTACCTGGATCCGCAATTAAAAAAAAAAAATAGAAATGTCAAACAAATAAAAAAAAAAACAGTATTCAGACAACATCTCTATAGTAACTGGAATTATAACACTGATTTGAATAAGAGAAGCCATCAAACAACTTCTCAATGAATTATATTAACAAACACAAGTATGTGAACTTTCTTGTTCCCCTGTTCCCAGGAAACATCTTAGAAAAGCAGAGAAGAGAACAGATAGTTCTAGAGCCCTGTATTCAGAGTGACCTCATCAGGGCAGAATTGGCTCATATCAGAGATCAGAAGCAGCTTTGGCATGGAAGCAGCAACTTAACAGGATCTGAAAATGGAGCTATCTTGGATAATTTGTAAGAAAACAGGCTCCCATAGAGGAAACAGCACTGTGACACTCTACAGTAACTCAGAATGTAACAGCACTAGAGTAAGAATTCCTTGATTCAGATTCCTATTCCCTCACTTAACAGATCTAAGATCTTGGGAAAATCACTACACATATTTCTCTTCCAGTCTAAAATGGCAACAGTAATTTTATATCATGAGGGTATTGCTAGGATCAAATAGAGGTAAATGAAGTTCTTTGTAAAAAAAAAGTGAGGAAATGCTGACATGTGCTTAGCATCATTTTCAGATTTTCATGTTGCCCCAACAGGGAGAAAGAGAAGAGACAGAAGGCCCTGGACTGTTTTGCAGTCTTTTAGGTGAGTATCTAGCAAAGTTAGTCAGTGAACAAAATCATTAAGTTTTCATCAATGAACAAAGCATGCACGTTGACAGGTTCTAAAAATGGTCCATCCTCTAATCCGTATTAACAAACACTGATGAATTATGGACATGTTCATTGCATTAGAATCTCATCTTTGAATGGTTTTCAAAACAGCAAACAGGCATGGTAGCAAGCACAAGCCAGAGCCTCAAGCAAGCCAGGTTCACAATAGACAGACAGCTTCAGTTGGCAAAATTTAAAAGATTTGTTGGCAGCCATACCAGAAATCTAATCTTGACAGAGACACTTCAGTGTGAGGCCAGTATATGTAATTAAACAAAACAATTTTTCTCCAGATATTTTCCTTTTAAAATTCAATAATTCACCAAATACCTATCCTATCTATGTGAAAACGATGTAGTCAATGAAATTTATACTTTTCCAAATATATACTGATTAAAATAAAAATTTTGAATGTTTTCTACACAAAAAGTATCTTCCCAGTTTGCTCTTATTTTGATACTATCACGTTGCTGTTTCTTCATGCTATTGCTATGGATATTTAACAAAACTAGAAAGATTCAACGTTAATATTAAACTCGATGTTTTAAAAAATCATTGTCCGTTTAGTCCTCATTATAGAACTTTCTTGGTTTAATTCAAGCTTATAGCAGGTGCCTTTTGTTATCAATAGTGTCAGTACTTCTAGTCACTATTTTCATTTTCAAATGCTCATCTTTTTTTATACATTATACTCATAAAGTCCAAACCCTATTTTCTCCATAGTTTATCCCATGAATTCATACTATTTAGAATATTATTGAAAAGTCTCTTAAGTGTTACTATGATAGCATTTTCATGTACTTTGTTACATGCCAGATATTATACTAGCTGTTTTAAAAATATTAACTCATTTAATTGTTGTAATCATCCTATGTCATATGCATATTATTTTATTGCTCTTTATAAGTGGATAAACTGTGGTCTTGGGATATTTATCTAGATCAAAACACTAGCTAATGACACAGACAAGTCAGAAACCAGAATCTTTGGCTCAAAAAATCCAGATCTTTAGCCAAAATTCTAATCAGTTGTCTTAGGTAACAGATATAAGAAAACACAGTTTCTTCTTTGTTTATTTCATTTTGAAGATAATAAAATATATTCAGTCCACCATGTAGGAAAAAGGTAAAGTAACTGACAACAAGGTCCAGTACTTTGTTTTGTTTTCTTTTTTTTAATTTTATAAACTTGTATATAACTGAATTTAAAAATCACTATTCCAGGACTTCAATCTGAATATAGACTGCCTACAAATAGGGTGGTCAAAGAATCTAGGCCCCTATGACTGTGAGAGTTCGTAAGACAAATGTAGTGCATATGTAGCAGTAAAAAGCAGTACATTAGATGGTCAAAATCAACAAGTGTGAACGTAAAGACATTTTGATTTGGTAGAAAATTTCTGGACAGAAAGAGGCATATAATATAGCCAACAATTACATTAAACATATGCATATACTGTTAAATAAACATTCTGTAATAAGAAAACACAAACATAGAAAAATGGTTGGTCTTGTATTTATGACAATATTCATTTATTTATTTGAAAGGCAGAGGTAGAGAGAGAGAGAGAGAAACAGGAGAGAGGGAGAGAGAGAGAATCTTCTTGCTTGCTGGTTCACTCCCCAAATGGACACAATGGCAAGAGGACCCCATCTTGATTTCTCATATGGGTGGTAGGTGCCCAAGCACTTGGGCCATGTACTTTCCCCCTGCATTACCAGGGATCTGGATCAGAAGCGGAGCAACTGGGCCTTGAACCAATGCCCATATGGGATGCTGGAATTGCACATGGCAGCTTAGCCTGCTGCACCACAATATCAGTCCCCAATGTGATTGCTCTTTAACTCAGGAGAACAACAAACGATTTGGGATAGGAATCAAGGATCTGTTTAGTGTCAGAGGATGGCAAATCTGACAACATCAGGCACACAGGGGCAGGTGTATCATCACGTGTGCTCACCTCAAATAAAGTCCTTTATTTTTTGTGAACAAATTTCATCTGTTTTAGTATTTTAAGTATGTGAGAAATACAAAAATATGCAAATTGTATACTGTGTAAAAATGTACTTCAAGGTTATAGGACTAGACCTGCACTGCGGCTCAATAGGCTAATCCTCTGCCTGCAGCGCCGGCACCCCGGGGTTCTAGTTCCAGTCGGGGCGCCGGATTCTGTCCCGGTTGCTCCTCTTCCTGTCCAGCTCTCTGCTGTGGCCCAGGAGTGCAGTGCAGTGGAGGATGCCCAAGTGCTTGGGCCCTGCACCTGCATGGTAGACCAGGAGAATCACCTGGCTCCTGGCTTCGGATCAGTGTGGTGCGCTGGCCGCAGTGGCCATTGTGGGGTGAACCAATGGAAAAGGAAGAACTTTCTCTCTGTCTCTCTCTCTCTCACTGTCCACTCTGCCTGTCAAAAAAAAAAAAAAGAGGTTATAGGACTAGCATTGTTGCACTGCAGGTAAAGTCATGATCTGATATGCTGGCATCCAATATGGGCACTGGCTGAGTGCTGGCTGCCCCACTTCCAATCCAGCTCCCTGCTAATATTCCTGAAAAAGCAGCAGAAGATGGCCTAAGTGCTTGGACCCCTCTACCCACATGACACACCTCAATAAAGCTCCTGGCTCCTGGCTTCAGCCTGATCCAGCCCTGGCTGTTGTGGCCATTTGGAGAGTAACCCAGCAGATGAAGATTTCTCTCTGTGTCTTTCCTCCTTTCTATGTAACTCTGACTTGCAAATAAACAAATAAATCTTCTTTAAAAAAATTCACTGAGAGCTTAAAGACATAAAACAATCAGCTCAAACAAGTTCTCAGCTTAAGGCACGATGAGAAGATGAGGGAGCCCCCAGGATGCCTGTGAAGATGATGGTAGGGCGTTCATCAAGATCCAGTGTGTTTCCACAGACTTGCTGAACTACAATGCGGATGGAATATACTCACGTTACAAAAGGACCACTGACTCGGGGGAAATGAGAAATCCAGGTCATTGGACTTTTCAAATAAACAGGAGAACTCAGGGGACTCAAAATATTCTTAACTTCTAAAATATAAGCACTTTGTGCTAGCATTTAATCTATTCCAAAACTGACTAGAGAAGCCATTCCTTCATTGCTTCAATGTCCACTTCGTACCTCATCTAACTTGGTTAGGTAAAGGCAGGAGGCAATTCTCTTCCTGCTCATTTTCTTCTACCTCAAGAACTCAACATCCTCTTGGGAGCCAATTACCTAGTTAACGTGGTACAACCTTCTTAACCCTGAGACATGCAGGGTCTACAGCTTCAATGTGAACACACACAGGAAGCTATCTGTGTGTGTGAAAATGGATTTTACATTTTCCTGATGTAGAGGCAAGAACGAATCGCGTGGACGATTAGAGATGCTGGAGTCAACCTGCTACCCCTGGTAGCTGGCACAGGTGCTAAATGCTTCTTTAATCATTTGAATACAATCTGGACCGGAAAGTGGTGTAAGTTAAATCACAGTCCTGGGCATTCCTTTTATGAACTGAGAGAAAGAATTCAGTGACCTACTGAAATAGAAATGTTAAGGCAGATTTATTGTCCAGATCTGTGAAATCATCCACCGATTACATCTTCAGAAATGGCCCAGGAGATACTTTCTTTGCCACGACGACGATAGAAAAAAATAAGGATGTGTCGCTTTTTAAAAATTTCTGTCACTTCTGTTCTCTGTAGGTGTGAACACAGAGCTTGAAACTCCAGTGAAATGACTGCCTGGTTACAGCAGGTTTCAGGAGTGAAGAAGCCACAGGGCTGTGCTTTAGCCTGAAAGGAAGGTGAGCGCTGATCTCATACAGGCAGTAGGGCTGGAATGCTAAGAACTATATAGTCTCTGGCATGCGGAGACTGAACTAATAGGACAGTTGATGTGAGCTCCCAATGGTAACAAAGTCTAGGAATCAAATCTAAATGTAGTGACCCAGTCAGTTAGGGCCTTTTCATGACCTTCAGACTTCCATTAGTTTATGAGCCCATGGCCATTTAACCAAGAGAAAGGGGTTACCCTTAAAGAAGGCCTCGGCAAGAGCAATGCATGTTAACACTTTTCATCTTCCACTAGCTTTTCTGAAAGGCATCTGCAACCATTTCTAAATACATTGGAGAGCAAAGGGCTTGGAGGTAAACACCCCAGCCTTTCAGAGGTTATTGACTATTGCCCTTTGAACTAGCTCTGATACCAGAAAACCATTAAGAAACAATGATGGAGATGGAGGCTACTAGGGGCTTGGGTGAATGGGATTTGGGGCTGAGTCCACTTTATAGATGGCACAGTGATACCTCCTATCTATCTTTCAGTTATTTCACTAGTCCTCTGTGGTGTACTTGGAAAGTTTACTCTGTAACTATAAAAACAGCCCTTTTTGCCTCAGGGGTCTATGAAATAAAAGCTGTAAAATTGTAGAAATGGCCAAACTAAGGACCTCTTTCTTAGTTTTCCTCTCCTACCAAACGAGGAAACACAAATTCCTGGGAGAATCTGTGCTAACATCAATAATATGGAAAAAGAAAGAGGGTTACAAACACATAATGAGATTTAAATTGTCTGATCTATATGGAAGAAAACTTAATGTTGGCAAATAAAAATGTGTGTCATCACACTTTGACTAAAATGAAAAGTGTTCTATCCACCAAAGAGAATCAACAAACACCCTGGCACCTGAAAGAGAGGAGGAAGAAGGGTGAGAGTGTGGGCGAGAGGAAGGGTAAGGTGGGAAGAAACATTATGTTTCTAAAGCTGTATATATGAAATGCATGAAACTTGTATACCTTAAATAAAATTTAAAAACAACACCATGGTCAAACAAGTGATAATCAATCTTCGAATATCTCAATAGAGATCACCAGAAAATGACCCCTCTCTTTTTACAGGAACAACAGTGTCCTTTCACCCTCTTAATTCTGTTTCCTTAAATGTCTACCTCTACAGCTTGAGTCACTGTGCTGGTCAACAAGGTTGGGAGCAAAAAGAAAGGGTCTGGTGAACTGGGATGATCACATCCTCCAGATCCCACGGCAAGAACCAAGAAACTACTCCTTCAAAAGACAGGGATCCTCAACTTTCGTGATAGTTCCAGTACACTGGGGCCAATGAGGAGATAGTCTCCAATGTAAGAGACAAGTCTGCTGCACCTGCACTGATGTCATGTCAACACAGCTCTCCTGAGGACACGTTCCAAGCACTTAAACGATTAAAATTTGGCATACTTCAGTCTTTATGTCCCTTTGCATATTAATTAGTAATTCCTGTTTTGGGATTAGAGTGAGCTTATTTTCTCTTGGGATAAAATATACATATGGGTACATTAAAAGAGATGTAAACTCTAGCTTAAATGTGCCTAGTGTGGTTATTTTTAGGGAAAACTTTACATAGAAAATATGATAAATACATACAAATTTATAAGCCGACAAAACTTTCAATGAAATTGCTTTCAACAGAATTTTTTAATTCGTATACTATATGGCTGTCATTCAATAAAATAATAATAATAATAACATTTAATAAATTCCACATGATTTTTTGTCCATTTACAATTAAAATAAATCACTTAAACATATTTCTAAGAAAAAAATCTTTAAAAGAACTTGTGACTAAAGTTTTACACAAAATCCAGATAGGGTTCATACTATTTACAAAATATTCAGACATTGAAAATTAAATACGACAACTCACTGCCTGCAGGATTGGTACTTGATGTTTCTTCAGTCAAGTAGCCTGAAATTTAAAGCTTTTGAGGAGTTACTTGGACTTGATGATTTTTGTGGAATTGAGTGGGTCTGGAATGATGATACTAAGGAAAACCTTGTTTTGCCTTTTGGTTAGGCTTGAAGAATTTTACACTGTGTACCATGAACAACTGGGAAAAAAGTAGCCAGCACAAGTCAACAAGATGTGTGCTCTGAATATGAGTGTTTGTTTTATGTGATAGCTATGCCATAACCAGCTAGATAAAAATTAATCTTTCTTGGCATTTAAGATAGTCAAGTTCAAATAACATACTTTGAAGTCTAATGGGCCAGTGCATCAAAGACAACTAGAACAAATATTTATTTATTTACCACATCATGAAACAAATAAACAGTCACTTCCTGTTATCTAGCTCATCAATGGAGTCTTTCAAGGAAGTTAAGGTTTCTCAAACAAAAGAATTTTCAACTGAAGAGAATGTCAACTGAAGTTTCCTATTGTGACCAAGTAAGTCTGAAAGATGCTATATAGGGGAGGGTACTGGGATGTAGTACGTTAAACCTCCACCTATGGCACTGGCATTCCATATGGGTGCCAGTTCGAGTCCCAGCTGCTTTAGTTCTGATCCAGCTCCCTGCTGGTGGTCTGGAGAACAGCAGTGGGTGAGCTCAGTGCTTGGGCCCCTGCACCCACGTGGAAGGAGTTCCTGGCTAGAGATCTGCCCAGCTCTAGCCATTGTGGCTATCTAGAGAGTGAACCAGTAGATGGAAGACTCTCTGTGTCTCTCCATCTTTGTGTAACTGTGCCTCTCAGGAAATAAATAAATCTTTTAATAAAAGAAATATGCTAGGTAAGAAATGTCAAATCATAAATTTTATAGCCAGAATTATTTGAGAGGTCATAATTTTACAACAACAGGTTAAGTCAACATTGTGATGCCAGCATCTCGTATCAGAGTACTGGCTTAAGTTCTGGCTGCTCAGCTTCTAATCCAGCTTCCTGCTAATATGCCTGGGAAGGCAGCAGAAGATGGCTCAAGTACTTGGGTCCCTGACACTCAAATGGGAGAGAAGGATGGAGTTTCTGTGTCCTGGCTTTGGCCTGTCCCAGACCTGGCTGTTGTGGCCATTTTGGGAAGTGAACTAGTGAATGGACAGTCGGCAGGTCTCTCTCTCTTTCTCTCTCTCTCTCCTTCTCTGTCCATTGTTCTGCCTTTCAATAAATATATAAATACATCTTTAATAAAGCCAGTATTTTTTTGATATGTGAATATGTCCAGAATGACTCTAACTGAATTACTCAGATACCATGCATTATTTGGGGGTACTCTTGACTGTTTCCCCCAATTTTATGCATCAGAGGAAACTGAACTCAGTGCTAAGTGCTTTCTTTTTCTTAACAGGCAAACTCTTAAGTGACATCCGATAGTTTCTGAGACTTATTTTGGATAAGAATTGATAACCAACTCCATTTCTTCCTTCCACAACTGAAAATCTTACACTAACATTACGTGAATCAGTCATGTACATCCTATGTCATCGTGCACACTGGTGGCAAGGGTGCCTTCCCAGTCCAAAGCCCACCAGAGACATCAGTGAGGGACAAAGTCAGGCAACCCTGGACTGAGCTGAGACCCAATCACAGAGGACAGCTACATATTTTGGCTTTTAATGTCTTTATCTTTTCCTCCAAGATACTTTTCTAGTTTTTGTTAGGAAAAAAAAAAGTTACACGTAATTCTTGGGCTTAGAATGATTTCTTTCTACACAGTTGGCTGAGTTTTTAAATCAGCTGCAGTTATCTTCCATTTGATCACGTTGGTTTGCTTAAAATTGAACATGTGAAGGGAAAATGCAGAGGCGTTAGCAGCACAGACTATAGTCTCTACCCTCTAGTAACAACGAGATACTCACATGGAGCTTAGATTTGTTTTTACATGGTTGCACAGTAGTTCACAGCTATTCAAATTTTGCTAAAATGAACCTAGCAAACAAAAATTAGTTTAACTCACTTGTGCTAAAATAACAATAGAAATAAATTTTTAAAAGATTATCATAATCTGTAAAGAAAATTCAGCAGTGATGCCAAGCAAGCAATCAAATAAATAAGCAAATAAATTCTGCCTGATCACAAGGTAAATGAACAAATTAAAAAAAAAAATTGAATGTAACAGAACAACAATGGAAGATTTAAGGTATAAACATGCTCTGAATGAAATTATATAAGACTAAACACTTTCCTACAAATGTATTTGATACAAAAATATATTTTTAAAGCAAAAAACTCAATTAGGATATATGTATATTTTGATCTGTGGGTATATGTGGGCTTAGCTTTTATTCGTTTAAAACTCATAAAGCATTCTGAGATGTGTTCTGCTCTACATCCTGGCTTTCGGCTGATGGGTAGTTCTCTCTCAGAGCTGTCAACCTAGCGCCCGGCTGCAGAGACAACGGAAGGAGCTAGGCCTGAGATACCCGAAGTGGTGGGACATGGCACTTACCTGCTTGATTTGTGGTTACATTTACAGACACATACTGCCGGGCTCCTGGGCTCAAGTCGGACACTCCGTTCACTGCCTCAATCTCAAAGGTATAGTTTGTGTGAGCGAGAAGATCCACCATCATGACAGAGGTGTTTTTCAGGCCGATTTGCTGGGGGAGGTACCTGACATGACGGCCACACTCCTCACACACACCTGCATGGGAGTTGCACTTCTTGCATGCAATATAATAGGACACATCTTTCCTTCCACCAGTGTCAGCAGGCGGAATCCATTCCAGAAAGACACTAGTCTCATTAACATTTGAGATGGCATTCCGAGGGGCTGAGGGGGGTCCTGGTTTGGAAAGTAAAGTGAGAAAAACATATTTTCAGGTGATATGAATAAGGCATTGTTTACCCACTAATCCCTGGCCTGCAGGAAATAAATCAAGGAGATCTGCAACCTCTCTTTTAGGTCATCATTTGTAATTATCTTTGTCAAAGCGTGCCTCAGTTTTTAGGGATAGCAGTAGAGGTTTTACCCTATGGGAATAATTAATCTTAGCATTGCTCTAACACTAGTGCAGAAAAGATGGATGTTTTGCTTGGTGTATATGAAAATAAATCATGGAGTAAAACTATGTATGCACAAGAAATGCTAGATAAGATCAGACATTTGAACACTAACTAGTAGGTGGATCTCTAGGGGCCATGCTTATTATGTCCTGGTTGATAGTAATCTGTGAAAATCAGGAAGCAAACATGAAGTGCCTACTAATCCATGAGCCAGTGTGGCTCTTGGAAACAGACTCTGTAGCAAGTAAATTACCAGCCTTGCCTCCCCTCAAAAGTTGCCTCTTAGTTGGTAAATCACCAGTGTAATTTGAGACCCTATATCCTATGCCAAGAAACCAGTAGGATTTAAGTAGCTGGTCAACATCGAAACCTGGAATAGAATTTCTCTTATTTCACTTTTCTTTTCATATTATGGTTTGGCGACTTGTGAATATTACTTCACTGAAAAATCTAAAATGTACTTTAAAAATAGCAGTAAGAAACACTACAATAGGAAGAATGAAAATTGTTCACATTTTCGAAGATCGTAGAACCAACTTTAGTCTCTAATAACCCACTACAATAAGGAATGAAATTCACTTAAATCAAACATAATACAGACTATAGAATAACATCTTAGATTACTACCAATGTAAATTTCCTAACTTCAGAAACTATTTATCAGACATTTCATTTTTTCAGCCATATGGGAATGGAGACTGGATGTAAAAATCTCACTTCAGTGAGACAGAACAGTTCCACTAAAATTCTAGTAATAGGATCCACATTTAGAATTGCTTAAATGATTTCTCAGTTATAGTGTAACAGTACTCTATTTTTATATTATTTTTTGCTTCTGAACCTAATAATTAGTATAGAGTATAATCTAAAGTTGATTACATAATGTGTAACTCTACAGTTGATTTTTAGATGGACTTGAAACTTCAATCATCTGTTAATGTTATATGATCAGATATTCTCAAAACAAAAATTCAGTAGTCTTGATTTTAGAGACTTAATTATTACATCTCTCCCTACTGGGAAGAAAATAGAGCATGGTGGGTGCTGAATGTTTCAAAAACCAAATGAAAGTATGCAGGATGAACTAAAGTTTATCTCAGTATACACTGTGTGTTCTAAACATAAGCAGTTGCACTAATTTCTACTTAAATTTTCTAATCATAACTGTTGAGGAACAAATTTAAAATTGGTAAGAAAGCTACCTAGTACTTAGTGATACAGCTGTATAAATGACATTTAAATGAATAAATCCCATAACTAAGGAATTGAACTTTTTCCTCAAAATAATCCGCACATTGACTACATTTAAGACTAAATCCCATGAATGTTCCAGATACGCAAACTGATATACTTCAATACAGAACAGTTCCTTTTATGTTGAAACATTTCTAAAGTGGATAGACAAGCATTATTGTTTACTAAAAACTTCAGCTTACAACATTATGGAGAAAATGGAATTTGTGAACAAAATGTTACATGATTAATTTCTAAGAACCAACAGAAAATGATAGCCAAATATGTCTAGCTTAAAAATACATTATCTTGTTTTTTTTTTCGTCAGCTGAAATGCACTAGCATTTAACACCTTCCCTGGAAGTTTGTAAAATTGATAAACATTTAACTCTTCTTTCTCTTCTGACTCTTTTGCTAACAGCTCCTCTAGGTCAAAATGAAACTCAAACTCAAGCTAAGTACTCCAAGTTAAAAAAGTAAAGGCTCCACCTAACTTACTTAAAGAATAATGTAATGAAATTCCACTGCCCCATGAAAGTTACAGTGCTTGAACCAAAGTAGAGTTGTGATAAGTATGCTTGATTAAAAAGCAGATCCATCACAATCTTAGTTTTCATTTTTGCTTGATTTTTTTCTTATATGTCTGTAAAATTCGTTTTCTAGATTAAAAATATTTACAACTATATATTCCAGAAAAAATTATCAAAAGGAGGTTAAACTGTGAGTCCAATTCCAAAGATCCAAAAGCAAAGTGAGGTTCATGATCTTCATCTGAACATCCACCTAGCCATTAATGGATCAGATGCAGAATTTGTGGTACTACAAATGCAACTAAAAACAGACACACACAGGCACACACACTTTAAGGTTATATATTTGAAAGATCTCATACATGAATGCCAAGAGTCTTTTTTTCTTAAGAAATGCATACAAATCAGTGTTCTGACAAACTCACTAGAAACTCATACTTCCACAGAGAGAAAATGCCAAGTCTGCCTGTGATCTTTCTACCTAAGAGTGCTGCCGATCAGAACTTGCCATCAAAGCACAGCCTCTCCCCCTTCCCCAACCCTAACAAATCTACAGAAAGGAAGGCTCACTTTATTCCAATAAAATCAAGGCAATAGCTGGACTATTTAAGTTGGACACTAATTAGAAAATTAACAATATTTCAAAGATAATTCAATAAATGTTCGCTCTAACGTCACCAACACCACTCTCTAGCCAACATTTTTTTTTTCTGTTTAGGGTCATTCTTTTGCTCTAATTTAAATAATTGTTTACATCCCCACATCAATCAATACAAATCACATCCACTCATGATTTGTATCTCCTCCATTCAAATGCCCTCCAAAAGCCTGTATAATAATGTCACCTACTCATCTGCAGAGGAATCCTTTCTCACTAGTAATTGTTTACTACATAAAATTATCTGTCTATGGACAAAAGAAGGATCTTTACAAATGTAAAGCGAATTAATGACAATGATTTGAGAAATTCTGAAAGTATGTTCAATTGACACTATGAAATTCAGACAAACTTCAGCTTGTGATTATTTTATAAGAAGGACTTAATACTGTTTTTCTGTTATTAATGATGAACAGCAAAAATTCTTAAGACTTCTGAATACTTCTGAGAACAAATACAAGTTACTGGGACCTAAAATGTAACATAAAGTAGATAACGGAAACTGAGAGATGAATTCACTTTTATTCCCTGTTGTTTCTGTTTTTGTTTGAAATTTTGCTTTTGGGAAAAATAATTCAGGAAATGATGTCATCAAGTAAAAACTGCATAAATCTATGACATTCCCAGAAAACTAGGAAAACCAAAGTACCAAAAGCCTGGACAGATCACTGCAGATTTTGAAATTAAATGTTTAATACTCATCTACTCTAATTATACAATTAATGAATATGTTTTGAATAATAGTAAAGGCCATGCACTAACAAGAAACATGACAGCTTTTTGGAAACCCTAAAATGTGGTTTGCATTACACTCTTGAATCTGATTGGCAACGCCAGACCTCCAGGTTCTTGAAATGCTTCCTATCTTTTATAAATGACCCATTCATCAGCCTTGACAGCTTAGTGGGGCATGCTAGCTAAGAAGGGGAAAGTGCCATTTACTCCATGTGTATGTGATCGGAAAACTGACCTAGGAGGGAAAAAACAAAAACAAAAACAAAATAGAGCCTGAAAAGGAAGTGGATTAACCAGTAATGTTGGCTATCGTGAGCATTTAAATAAAAGACAAAATGAAAGGAAAACTTCTAGGTCTATGTCTCTGATGCTGACAGTAAAGTTAGGGGAAACAGATGCTTCTAAAAGCAAATAATACAAAGATACTCAGATGTTTTGATGCTTCTCAAGGAAGGAGAAATCTAGTGACAGTTATATGAAGATCTAACATATGCCTGTTTCGGAGGAAAATGCTAATAGAATGTAACAGGCTCAGTCATGCTGTTTCTTCAAACGGGTGAGAGTTAGCATCACCGCATATCCATGGGTTTCCTTACTTGTGCATGCCATTGTGGGTGGATCAGACTCCCTCCTGAAATAATCCTTTTCACAGACACAAGAGGTGGATGCTTCCTCATGGGTGTAACTGTGAGGTGGACATTTGCTGCAGCTCTGGCTGTGAGGTGAGGCTTTGAAGAACCCAGGTCTGCACACTGTCAAGAGAAATAAGAAACTAAGCGTTTCCCAGGAATAGATGCAGCATTTGTTTTGTGAGTCACGTCAATATTCCGAACAGCATACACCAATTACAGATAACACAAGTTTTTGCATCAATTTCAAGAGATTGTCATTAGCTTCTGGCTCTTAAATATCAGGCTATTCATTCATATAATCAAATATTTATGTAAGGTATTTAAATTAAACACATATGGAAAGCACAGATGTTTATTTTTATGCTACAGAAGGTTCTAAGAAATATTTGTAAAAGGCAAATAATTACGTGTATTTGAAACTGAAGTGATTCTTTGGGTACAATTTCCTTTATTCTATTATTATTGAACAACTATGATGAAGAAATGCAATTATCCCATGTGTTCCTTGAATAGCAAAGTACATAGTAGGTCATCAGAATTTTGTTACTGAATTAATCAATTATTTAGTAGATGCTAAAAGCTTACAATTCCAGTCGATTGGGGTGGCAGCATACTGAACTAGTATATCACTCATATTATGTTAATTTCAGTCGGAGTCATACTTAAGGTATTTTGTTTTATGATCAACTCCATTTTAGAATTTGTCTAATATTTAATTATTCTAATATCTACAGTATTTATTCCATACAAATTATAATGATCTATAAAGAATAGAAACCATACCTTGCTATTCCCTGCTATTTTTGTTAATATTTATAAGTCAGTAATCAGGTAAATAAATTCTTGTAAAGTAAATCTTTGATCCTGTGGATTTCCTAGCCATTTCTATGTCTTTCTTTTCAATCACTAAAGAAATCAAATTGTAGTATTCCAATTGCTTAGTAGGAGCAACTGAAGAACACGTAACTGATGCCTAGAATACTTTTTAGGGCTTACTTTTCATAAAACTAATCAATTCTTCTATTTTTTTCTATTTGAAAAATTCACTACATTTACTGAAAAGTATTTTTTCAAGCATCAATACACACTTGCTTTTGCCCAAAGGTGAACTTGTATTTCCACAGAAATTTTGATCGACATAATGAATTGTGACTAATTTTCATATGCTGTAAATGATCTTGGGCTTTAGTAATCCATCACCACGAGTAATCAGGAATTGGCAAAAATGAGAAGGTACTCTTTTCTGTGGATCTAATTATGGTAATACTAAAGCCTTAATGCTCTTATAAACTCAGAGAGAATGTGAAGGTCTCTGAAAGATAAGAAGAGCTTTTGATAGTATTAAGGGTACTCTTGTAGTTAAATGATTAGGAGAAGATTTAAAATATAATTTTTCTCATAATAGGATTCCTGCAGCAGCCAATACCATATGTAACTAAGTTATCCAATTTTTCTTCTTTTATCCTTTTAGGAAACCCATTCTCATTTTAAACTCTATTTGCTTTCAAAGACAGAAAGTGTCAATTCACATATTCTGCATACTTGGAATTCACTTATCACTCATCAAAGAAAGTCACTTACTTTCTTTTTAATAACTGCCTTCAAATGCTTTACATATTAGCATATATAGCACTGCTGTTCAAACAACCATGGCGGCTTTGAAAACAGAAATGATATAAACATATGGAAACAACAGACAAATGGATCTTCCTGTGCAGAAATTCAACAAAATGCTCTTGGCAGGTGCAATGGGCCTCAGATCCTGCGTGGTACTGGGTTACAGAGGTAAACAGGATACACATGCCCTTGCCTATAAGAGTCTTAAAGATATCACACAAAAAATTATGAATGTGATTTTTTTTCCCAGGATAGAGAAAGAGAGGTAGGAGGGTACACAGATAACTACGATTTACTTATTTAACTTGTGTTGGTTCATTTGATAGACGACTAGAAAGAGAGAGTGCCAGACAGATGGATGGAATATAAGAGGTCCCATCCACTGGCTCACTCACCAGATGCCTGCAAAGGTCAGTACTGAGGCAAGGCCAAAGCTGGAAGTCAAATGCAATCTAGATCTTCCATGGGGGCAGCAGGGATGAAATTACTTGGGCCATCACCCTGCCTCCAAGGCTCTGCATTAGCAAGAATGCTGGAGTCAGGAGCCAGAGTTCGATTTGAACTCTAGTCAATGGATATGATTCACAGGCATCTTAATCACTAGGTCAAACAACTAGTCAAGATACCTAGTTGAAATGGAATTATCAAACACTTCCATCAGGAAGTTAGGTCTCTGCTGAAATTTGAGAGAACAGGAAAATTATCCAACTTGAGCAGTCACAAAGCAGTGTTTTAGAAGGAGAAATCTGTTCCAGGGACTATGCAGTGAGGATAGACAGTTGGAATAAACTAGAAAGGACAAATTTATACAAGGAAGAGATCACCAGGTCACAAACCTCATTTTTCATTAATAACAGATGGTCCTCAACTTGCAATGATTCTAGTGAAGAGTTTCCAGCTTCAACAGGGAGGGAAAGCAATGCACATTCAGTAGAAACCATGCTTCAAAATCTGCATTTTGGTATTTTCCTGGGTTGGCAATATACACTTTGATACTCTGTAATTTTGAGCAGTGGCAGTGGCTGCAGCTCCCAGCTCCCAAATCCTATGGTTATGCTTGGAGTTAGATGGACTTTGTCCAATTGTAGGCTTAATGTAACTATTCTAAGCTCCTTCAATGTAGAAAAGGTTCAGCTATGATTTTTCATAAGAGCTTGAATACATTTTTGAAGTATGATCTGTACGGTTTATAATGAGTTTATCAAGATGGAAAACCACTAAAAGTCGAGGAGCATTCTGTATTTGCAACTTTACTGTATAGGTAAAAGGAGGTCATTACTAGTGGTTTCCCCCTCTCATATTACTAAGACATAACTGACAAAATTAATATATGATACATTTGCAGTAACTGAAGGTTTCAAACAGGGAAACAATGAGATCAAAGTGGTGTTTAAGAGATAATTTCTCCATGCATCCAGGTGCATTCTAGTCCTTTAAATCCATTATTTAAGCAAGTCTCCACAAATTCAAAAAAACAAAAGTATACGATACATCTTTTGGGACTACAATGGAATGAAGCTGGAAATTAACAACTCTAGAATCTCAAGAACATATGCAAAGACAAGGAGACTGAATAATATGATTCTGAATGAACAGTAGGTCATAGAAAAAATCAAAAGAGAAGTGAAAGAAAATCACAATACAACATATCCAAACTTCTGTGATACAGCTAAAGCAGTGCTAAGAGGGAAGTTTGGCTAATCTTCTGCCTGTGGTGCCGGCACCCCAGGTTTTAATTTTGGGGTGCATTCTGTCCCGGTTGCTCCTCTTCCAGTCCAGCTTTCTGCTGTGGCCCAGGAAGGCAGTGGAGGATGGCCCAAGTGCTTGGGCCCTGCACCCACATGGGAGACCAGAAGAAGCACCTGGCTCCTCGCTTTGGATTGATGCGGTGCACCAGCCGTAGAGGCTATGTGAGGGGTGAATCGACGGGAAAAGGAAGACCTTTCTCTCTCTCTCTCTAACTCTGCCTGTCAAAAAAAAAGGGGGGGGGGGAGTTTATAGTCATCAGTGCCTACATCAAGAAACTGGAAAGGTATCAAAGAAACAAGCTATCAAAGCCCACCTATGCTGCGAGAGTAATTTTTTCTCTGTCTCCAATTCAATTGCTGCTGTCTTCTGCAAACACCCTCAGACACACACAAAAATAGCCTCTCTTCAGCTACCCTGGCACTAACCCAGTGCAGTTGACATATGAGCTTAACCTTTGTAGCTCTGTTATGTCCTTCAGGAAAGTTCCACACGTTTCTACACACAGCTAGTATTTACTACTTTCATGAGTACTTTTTCATAACTTGGTTGCCATAATAAATAAATATTTTATTAAATATGCTAATAGATATATTTTATATATTTAAAATTTTGATTTTAGATATTTATCTTACGTCTGCTTACATCATTTTTCTTGTATGTGAAGATATTTTTCTTTAGATTCTGCTGTCTGTTAAAGGTAGATAATCATAATATTTACAATGATGATATTCTTTGGTTTGTGTCATAAAATTTAGAATTATATGGCACATTATATATATATATATATATATATATATCAAAGGAAAGGGAAATAAAATGTAGTCTGTTGTGTTCTACAGGGTTGAAGATACAATTAACCTTCAGAAAAGTTATTGGATATATCCAATTATGCATTATTGAGAATGACAGAAAATCACTATAAACAAGATTTTTACCACAGCTCTATCATATGAGAATTATCAGAGGATAGCAGCTAAGTCAAATTTGATTATTTAATAGATTTTTCAAAATGAGGGACCATGAAGATAAGCCTGCCCAACTTTAAGAGATGTGTTTTCTAAGAAAAACAGCTTAACACAGAATGCTATAAAGAAACTAGAAACTCAAAATGTATCATATTTAAATCTTGTAAATAGCACTGTTATTATTGAAAATATTTGAACAATTCTCATAATTAAAACGTCTTATTAGTACAAAAACAGGTATTGTGTGAAAATATGGACACAATTAAAATATAATTAAATTGTGAACTATAAAATTAGGCAACATCTCTTGAGTGACTACAAACAGGAACAGGAAAAGGATCCTGTTTAAGACCCCGGTTTGGGACGGCACTGTGGCTCACTTGGCTAATTCTCCACCTGCGGCGCCGGCACCCCGGGTTCCAGTTTCGGTTGAGGCGCCAGATTCTGTCCTGTTTGCCCCTCTTCCAGCCTAGCTCTCTGCTGTGGGCCAAGAAGGCAGTGGAGAATGACCCAGGTCCTTGGCCCCGTACCTGCTAATTGGATAGGAGATTCAGTGACTGAAAGCAATAAGGCTACTATTTTTTTAAAAATATTTATTGGAAAGTTGGAGTTACACAGAGATAGAAGCATAGGTAGAATGCGAGGTCTTCCGTCTCCTGGTTCACTCTCCAAATGGCTGCAAGGGATGGAGCTGTGCCAATGTGAAGCCAGGAGCCAAGAGCTTCTTCCAGGTCTCCCACGTGGGTGCAGGGGCCCAAGGACTTGGGCTGTCTTCTACTGCTGTCCCAGGCCATAGCAGAGACCCAGATGGGATGTGGAGCAGCCAGCACTCAACCCAGTGTCCATATAGAACGTCAGCACTGCAGATGGTGGCTTTACCCACTATGCCACAGCGCCAGCCCCCAAGGCTACTTATTCTAAGAATATAATTGCAGAGAAGAATAAGACTATGATTGGTAAACATATTACTTCTATCCATGCATATAGTTTTTATTTAAAGCTCACCAAATATTGAGAGAAGCCCAAAGAAATTTTATGGTATTTATCAATGAAGAATAAAATTACTCAGGCTGCACATTCACTCATTCTTTCATTTAACACACATTCAATGAACACGAAACAGGACTATGTGTCAGGGAATGCACTAGACACTGGACATACAGATATAACTAAGACATACAGACTGTTGTCAATATGCTATTATATAACTCAGTCAATGGGTGTCTGTGACTTAAATGTTGTATGGCACATATTTACACATTCACTAGTTGTTTAATGGTGTTTAATATAAATATATCCATTTAAAAGAACATTAAGGCAACAACTTTAAAAAATAACATCCATAGGCCGGCACCATGGCATAACAGATAAAGTTGCTGCCTGTGGTGCCGGCATCCCATATGAGTACCAGTTCAAGTCCTGGCTGCTCCACTTCCAATCCAGCTCCCTGATAATGAGGGAAAGCAGCAAAAGACAGCACAAGTCCTTGAGCCCCTGCACCCATGTGGGAGACCCAGAAGAAGCTCCTGGGTCCTGGCTTTGGATTGGCCCAGATCCTGATATTGATGGAATATATTCATTCTCTCTCTCTCTCTCTCTCTCTCTCTCTCTCTCTGCCTCTGCCTCTTTGTAACTCTGCTTTTTAAACAAATACATCTTTAAAAAAACAATAATATCCACTGTGTGTGTAATGTGTCAGATACATACATTTATATGTGCATAAATAAAATGATGAAATTGTGAAGTGTATACACACACACCCCTGAGAGAGACAGAGTTAAATAGTCTGTGGACAATGGAAGTAAAAGTTTGAGTGCAATAAAAATTTAAAATCCATGCATAGATTTTTTGTTAATTTTTGCTTTTGTTTTTGTAACGATACATAGGATGGGACAAAAGCATACAATGCAACATTTACAAATAGGATAAATGGAAAGTCTGGCTTAGGATCTTGACCTTGATAGCAAAGAAGTAGTGTTTTATTTTTTTTAAAGATTTATTTATTTATTTTAAAGTCAGATTTACACAGAGAGAGGAGAGGCAGAGAGAGAGAGAGAGAGAGAGAGAGAGAGAGAGAGAGAGGTCTTCCATCCGATGGTTCACTCCCCAATTGGCCGCAGCGGCCGGAGCTGCACCAATCTGAAGCCAGGAGCCAGGAGCTTCTTCCAGGTCTCCCACATGGGTCCAGGGGCCCAAGGACTTGGGCCATGTTCTACTGCTATCCCAGGCCACAGTAGAGAGCTGGATGGGAAGTGGAGCAACCAGGTCTCTAACTGGTGCCCACATGGGATGCCAGCACTTCAGGCCAGGACGTTAACCCCCTGTGCCACAGTGCCAACCCCGGAAGTAGTGTTTCTCCTTGTGCCATTGGCCTTACCTTATTGATTCAAGATATAATCCTGTCTGTATAACAAAATTAAGTCTCTCTGACAAAATGAAAAATATACAATTAATGTCTACTCTTTTGAAATAAATAATCATATATAGAATAAGTACAGTGGTGATTAGATTATCTCATTCAAGATCAACAACTACTAAAACAAAATAAATATTCTTTGGTCAACTTAGAGAATTACATCCCAGATTGCTTATAATTTGTGTTTAATTAAAACATTAAGAATGCAGTTCTTTAAAAGGCAAAGACAGATAGATACGGTTAAACAATAACAAATGTTTGGCAACTATAATTTTCTTTAAATACAAAAAGCTGTGTTAAAAACATGCCCTCTGAATGTTTATGACAGTCTACTTGAATGTCAGAAAATCGCATATTGGTAGCCATGAATGTAAATATAATAAAAGAAGGAGAGAGAATGCAGAGGGCATACAGTCTGTTCTAAATCAGTTTCCTCCAAATTGTACACTGAGAATTAAAATGAATGAAGTCATTTCACAAATGTTCAATCCCTATCTATGAAATGCTCCTCTTTTGAATTGAAAATCTGTAAATTAGCAAAAGCAACTGGCTAATGCAGCTCATTTGGTAAAAGCAGTCATCTATCTGCCCCTAATTTTCAGTGTGCAAGTGTCCTACTGGGTCTCAAATTAAACAATTTCAGATGTCAATATTTAAGGGCATATTCTTTATTCACAGAATGGGAAATTCATACCCAAAATAAGTTGATAAAAACTGCACTGCATTAGATTACTCTAAAAGCTTCACCAAGGGAAATGCTCAAATATACTCATTTTTCCATAGCAACAGATATTACATTATTTATATTTATCAATGCTAGTTAACTTATTCATTCTTAATATTATCAGTACTATACAATCATTCACTGATTTTTACAGTTTATTTTATATCTTTTATATCTGGCAATCCCAATTTCAAAACAAGAACTGACTTTTTTATTTTCTTCCAAAAGTCAGAGGAGGGAGAAAACCAACATCAGAAAAGCAGTAACAGCAAAAGCTGTTACATCCAGGGATGACTGGAAGGCAGGTTCCGGATTTTGTAAAATAGAAACTTAGACATCAAGGTTATAATCTCAACTCCAATTCAATTATATTTTAAAGAATACTTCTCCATTTTTATTTCCTGGCTTTCATTTTGCCACCTTTTCTCAGAATACTCCCTGTTTTGTGACCACATGACAGACAGCAATGACAGAAGCCACACTAACAAAACACAATATTTACTCAGCAGGTCACCAGCTTCAGTTGGTGGACAACACTCTGCATAGATTCAGATAATTTAAGTAGCTCTTGTCTGCCTTCAATTAACAAGAACAAGGATTAAGAATCGTGGCAAGCATTCCAAGAGCATCCTGTGTATAATCTCAGACTGCTACTAGCAAGATCCCCCCCGCTTTTTTTTTTTACTATTGTTTTTCTCATCACTCTGGTCTGTTTCCACAATGCCTGCTCTTTCAGCATGTGTGTCCACATACTATAGAGGACCACATACTTTGAGGTCTCACACACTTGAGTTCAAGTCTTATTAATGTGTACATCTTTCTCTCTTTCTCTGTGTGACTCTTGAAAAGATACTTTACAACCTGGATACTAAATCCCTTTATCCCCATAATAGTACATCTCTCATGAAGAATCTGTAAGGATTTAATAGGAACACCCACATGCACACAGGAGGGATACCAAAAAGTCTGAGAAAGAATGCAGTTTGAAGACATTTACTTTGACACACAAAAACTTTGAAGTCCACGCGTAGATTTTTCAGGATATCTATACACATGAACTTTGTGAGGCATAAACAGTAGGTATCTAAAACAATAATGATGAATTTTATGATCAATATGTCAGTCTCCATTGGGTTTTAGATGCTTAGGCTTCTGTCGATTTCCATTCAAAACAGATTTCAATTTCACAATCAAGGGAATACAGAACTGGAAATGACCTTGGATGTGACTGGCATGTCCCTGATATAATCCACAGAGGATGGGCTCAGATAGGATGCTAGCAGGAAGCTCTCCCATCCCCACTGTTGCCCCATTGAGGGACCACACTAATGAAATGTGAGAGTTCAACGCAACACCTCATAAAGAACCGAAAATACAGACTAACAGTCATTTCAGGACTTTTACTTATTTAATCAAGACACTAGGAGATGAAATAATCAGAGGTTATACTGAAATTTGACTAGAATTTTGGTCTGTCATTCTAATATTATGCTCTGTCAAATATATCATTAAACTGCTCTCAAAGGGATAATAACTCATTTTTAGGAGAAAAATAGATGTAATAGAATAACATGCCACCAAAAGTATTGTTTTTTCTCTTAGACTTCACCTCTTCCACTATTAATGTCACCTTAAATATCACAACAATCTTCACTAACATCACCAATTCCAGACTCACTGTCACCAACCTCTGGGTGTATCAGAAAGAAGGCTATAACTACTTCAAAGAATTTCGAAACAGCCACCTCTTTTGAATTTAAAAATCTTATGAGATCACTTTACTAACAGTAAGTCTGATCTTTCTAGTGAGATCTAGTATAAACTGTTCTGAGGCTAAATCTGTGAACATGAAACATAAATCAATATACCCAACTTTTTCTAAATCTATTCTATATGCAGATATTTAAAAGTTAATCTGCCAGCAAACTCTAGAAAAAATAACTGACTTTCAAAACCAGATGTGTGAGTTTACTAGAACCAAAAGTCTTTAGTCCTATGATTAGGCATGTCATGCAGATTTGGCTGTGGATCTGTAGAGAAACAAGGAATCTCAAATTATTATGTGGTTTGGACAACTGGAGTAATTTGTGGTTAGAAAATATGACATTTGGGAGAACCTATTTTGATGATTTATGTCATATGTGTTTGCTCAACCCACATTTAAGGGCCTTCATCTAAGTAATAAGAAGTTACAAATGTGCTTCTTGAGGAGCAACTAAATATTCATGACAGATTTTGATTTACATAAGTGCACAAATAGTAGGAAACTTTTATCTTTATTATTCTTTGGTGATGTGTAGTGCTTAAAGATAAAAGTAGAATTATTCGTAATTCCAAAGATTTCTAAACATTTAAAAGTCTTTCACCTTTCTGTGTTTTGAAGGTGACAGAGGCCCTACAATATGTTTATCTACATTGTAAAATTCAATACTTCATATTTATTTATCGTGTGCTGTACGCAAGCCATGTCGTAAGCATACTGCATTATCATCACTCTAGACCTCCCAGTTCATTCCTTTCCTCTTGAACTGTCTTCTCTACATAATTACTTATAGTCCCTTATTTTTTTTTAATCTTCTCTCTCTCAACTCTGTAACTCCTGTAATTTTACAGTAGCGATGCTTGATCTACTTCAAATCATAAAGCGAATTCTCTGCCTTCAAGTTGTTTTCAAATTCCCTTTACCTTTTTTCTCTAAATATGCACAGGTTTCTCCTGATAACTGTGTGTTCATTGGTACATGATTCCTCTCCTGTGCCCTCCTACCAGTCAACCTGTGAAGGCTTCACCTTGCTCTATGAAAGAGTATATTCTCTACAATGGCAGCTCTAGTCTTGTAGTCTATACTCTCCTCTTCAAATATGATGTTGGAAGTATTATTAGTAAGTCTATTTATGTTCCTGCCCCTTGAATCTGAGTGGAACATAATTAGAGGAGAAGTGATGATATGCAGCTTACTGCTAGGCTTAGAAGTTAATAGCTTCTCTGTAAGCTTCTTGTGACACTAAGTCTCGGAATTGACTCAGTAACCTGTGGAAAAACCCAGTGGTCACATGAAATGCTACATGTAGGTGTTCTAGCTTAAAACCCCAATAAGATCTGATCCCACAACTAAAAACAACTTCTACCTGAGTGAATCTTGACAGTATTCCAGCCTCCAGTATGTGAGCCGCATCCATTGATGAGAGGAACAAAAACGATTTGTTCACACAATGCCCTGACAAAACTGCATCTTTGAAAGCAAAATGAGTATGCGACGTTCTGAGCAAAGAAGTTCAGAATAACTATTAACTATTATTATTAACTATTATTTTCCTGTCTCTGATTCTCACCACAAGTCACACACCATAAAACTATAAAGAATTGATTTCCTTGAGCCTCCCTTCCATTCCTTGAGGATTTGAGCTCTCGACTTTCATCATGATTTTCAATATTTCCTGTAGTAATGCTTGGTAATTAGAATATCCATGTACAAGTGCCCAACAAAACATGCAGCCCTTTGATCTCATTTTCAACAATTCCATTTTACCCGCCTCAGCCAACATTTCCTCTGATAGAACAATTTTTATAACCAATTCAAGCCTTGTGATGACCAATAGCTATGACTTCATGATGTCAGTTTCAAACAGCTCATCCTCCACTTCCACCTGTTTTTAATCACACTTTACTCCCTCTAGTGCCGACTCCGTAAGTTTCTAAAATCCACTTACTCCACTATCGTTAGCAGACTACTAAATTCGTTACTTGTTTTTATCACTTTATTGGTTAGCATCTCAACGCAATCTAATCTCTTTCACTTGATCATGTGCTTGACTGCAGCTGTGAAAGGAATACAAAGCCATGCTGAAAAAGTGTATTTTCCATTTAAGATAATCAACTTCAATTGGACCTTTAACGATATTCTAGAACATAATTCCATGCAATTTCACTTTCCTTTCCAAACCAGGTAGCTATTTCATTCTACCCTGCCCCTCAGTTTTAGTTGTTCTCTTAGCAGAGATTCTCAATTCTCTGGAAAATAGAAGCAGTTCCAAGAAATCTTATAGCAGAGTACATTAATAAATTCATTAGAAAAATGGTGCATAAAATTTTGAAATGAATGTACAGCCTATTTTCATAATATGCATTTCCTATGATCTTTCTGAAGACCTCTCATGCTAGTCCTCATAGCCTCACCTACCCAGAACCTGTTCCTGACTCATATGCCTCAACTTTTTCTGCCAATATGGGTGAACAGACAGTATAACCAAGCCCACACCACTGAAATAAAATGCCCCATGTGTGGGAGTTAATTTTGTGCTCGCTTATGTGTATATCCTTTCATTGTACCACTCTCACTTAATATTCACTGTATGAGAATTTTGAAATCAGGTAGTATAAATCCTCCTTACATTGTTCTTACATTTTTAAAAAAGTACTTTGTCTCCTCAAGTTCATTTATAATTCCTTGTGAATTAACCAGCTTGTCAATTCTAAAAATAAAGTGGACTAAAATTTTAACTGAAATTGCACTGTCTCTCTAGATAAACTTCAGGAGCCCAAGTATCTTAATGTGACTCCACCAATGTATTAACAAAACTACAAGATTATTTCTCTCCATCAATTTTTAAAATTTTTTTATTGAATTTTTTTTGACAGGCAGAGTGGACAGTGAGAAAGAGAGACAGAGAGAAAGGTCTTCCTTTGCCCGTGGTTCACCCTCCAGTGGCCACCGCAGCCAGCATGCTGCGGCCGGCACACCGCACTGATCCGATGGCAGGAGCCAGGTGCTTCTCCTGGTCTCCCATGGGGTGCAGGGTTCAAGCACTTGGGCCATCCTCCACTGCACTCCCTAGCCACAGCAGAGAGCTGGCCTGGAAGAGGGGCAACTGGGACAGAATCCGGTGCCCCGACTGGGACTAGAACCCGGTGTGCCAGCGCCTCTAGGCGGAGGATTAGCCTAGTGAGCTGTGGCGCCGGCTCTCTCCATCAATTTTATCTCTCAATAATATTCTATGATTTCTAGTAATGGTGAGATCATATAGATCTTTGTTAAATTTGCACCTTAATATTTTATGCTTTCTTGTGAGATTATCATTAGAACTGCTAAAATTTTCATATGCAAACATTGCAGCAGCTAATAGAAACAATTTTCATTTGTACATTATCCTCATGTTGCAAGTTTGTGACAAGGACTTTTATTTGTCAACTTGTCCGGCTACTGGGTACCAAGGGCTACAGTCACAGCTGAAACTTAATCCCCACTGTAAAGTGTTAAGAGGGTACCACTTTAATCGTGCTATGGTATTTGAAGGTGGAACCTTTGAGAGATAATTACGGTTACAGGAAACATAAGGATGATATGATTGCGATCCAACAGAACTGCAGGTTTGTAAAAGCAGGAGAGACCTGAGCTAGATGCTGTGTCTCACCATGCGATACCTTCCCATGACATGACCCCGCAGGAAGGACCTCATCAGATGCAGCCCCTCAACCTTTGACCTCTAGAACGGTGAGCATAATGAATGATTCTTCTTACCATTTTTTAAAATTGGCCCAGAGACAGGGTTGCAGACTGGAGGGAGAGAGAGTGAGCAAACACTCCACCACCCACTGGTTCATTCCAAAAACATCTACAATTGCCAGGGCTTGGCCAAGTTGAAGCCAGGAGCCCAGAAACTCACTCTATGCCTCCCACGTGGGTAGAGGGATCCAACTCCCTGAGCAATCACTTGCTGCCTCCCAGGATGTGCACTGGCAGGAAGCCGGAATCTGGAGCAGGAGCCAGGACTCAAACCCAGATGTTGGCTTCTTAACTACCAGGCCAACTGTCTGCTCAGGATAAAGAAAGGATTACTTTATAAATAAATCTGTGGTCTTCAGCGATTGCAACAGTGGCTTACAACTTATCAACAGATAGCTCAGATAGTTCATAAAATCTCTAAGTATGTTTCTGAGTCTCTTTCCAGGAGAAATTAGTACTTGAATTAGGGGACTAAATAAAGAAGTCACATTAACCAAAGTGGGTCAGCATCCTTCAATTCACTGATAACTCAAACAACAAAAGTAAGAGGAAGGACAAACTCATTCTCTTTTCTTGAAAAGGCATATCTAGGTTCTCCTGCCCTTATACCTTAGATCTCCTGGTTCTTGGACCTTCAGACTTGGACTTAATTATACCACCAAGGGTCCTGGTTCTCAGCTTGCAGGCAGAGCATGGTGCTTCCTCTCTATAATCAAATGAACAAATTATTATCTCTCTCTCTTTCTCTCTCTCTCACACACACATATCCAATTGATTTCAATTTGTTAAAGTCAATTATGAATTTCAGCAGTTGTTTTACATATTCTGTAACATATTATCTATAAAAAGACAATTATCTTCTTCCTTTCATATTGTTTGTCTTTATTTCTCTCTTTCTTGCCTTATCACAGTGGCTTAAAAATTCAGTAAAATACTGAATAAAGGGCTAGTACTGAAGTCAAAGTTAATCACATTGTGGTCTGAAGATATTAAGTAAAACTCCAACCTTTTAAAACTCATTGAGATTTATTATACAGCATAGTTTGTGGTTTACCTTGGTCTGCCCTTACAGAGTGTGCATTTTCCTGCTGTTAGTATGATAGTCTACAGAAATCAATTATGCTCAGTTAGTTTTCAGTGTTGTTGAAGTCTTCTAAATTTGTATTGATTTTCTATCTACTTGTTCTATTAACTGCTTAGAAAGTATGTTAATTTTCTCCCACTGTGATTGCAGATTTATCTATTCCTCTATTAATTTGATCAAACTTTATTTCAGATACATAGAATATGCATATTTATGACTATGTCACTCTGAGGAGTTAATGACTTTACCAATTTCAAATAGTCCCCTTTGAACATTTCTTATTGATAACCCAATTTTATTAAATATTAATTATAGCCACTGTAGCCTTCTTATACATCTGGTTTAAATGTTATATCTTTATCATCCTTTCATTATCAAACTGTGTCTTTATATTTAAAATGTGTTTCTCTAAAATATAATAGATATTATTCATTTGTTTAATATTCCCATATTGCACACAATCTTTGTTCAGAATAGTTTTATTTTTGATTGATTATAATAAGTACTCCTTAATTATGGAGACAAGCCTACTCTTATATTATCTATCTTTTCAGCTTCTGTTTCTTTGTTCTTTATTTGTTCTTTCTTATTCTGGATTATTGAATTTTTTCTTAGGTCTCACCTCTAATCTTCTATTGACTTTTCAGCCCTTCTTATTTTCATTACTTTGGTAATTTAAAAAAATTAATGTGCTTCACTTTTCATGTTGAAAAAAACTGATTTCTCCATGCGCCATATTTATTCACAAAGAAGCTATAACACAGTACTTGCAAAAAGACAGAAATACAGACTTTTCCAGGAAGTTTTTTCTGTTCTTAATTTTATTTTAAGATAAGCCAGTTCCATGTATTTCATATATACAGATTTAGGAACACTGTGATACTTGCCACCCTACCCTCCAACCTGTTCTCTTCCTTCCCCTCTCATTCCCAGTCTTAATTTTTGCAAATATCTATTTTCAGATACTCAGAAGATTAATCCTTCAGTAAGTAAAGAGCTCAACAACTAGTAAGAGGAAAACATTGCACTTCAACAGTAGAGACAAGAGGGCTATAAATAATCATCAAATCTCAAAATGTCAATTTCAGTCCTGTACACTACATTTTTGATACTCCATTAGTTAACACAGATCAGAGGAAACATATAGTCTTTGTCTCTTTGGAACTGGCTTATTTCACTAAGTATAATGCTTTCTAGTTATACTCATTTTATTGCAAAAGACAGGATTTCATGTTTTACAGCTGAGTATTATTCCCTATTATAAATGGTATATATACCATAATTACCATAATTTCTTTATCCAGTCTTCAGTTGATATACACCTAGTTTGATTCCATATCTTAAGCTATTGTGAATAGAAAGTTCTTTCAAAGTTTAAATACTTAAAGTTTAAATCCATAGCATTTAAGGTCACTCTCATCATTTCTACTATTAGTAATAGATACATTAAATATGCATTAAAGCAGTTATTCTCAAAATGAGAGTATCCGTAAGGCAGGTATCTGGTGCAGCAGATAAGATGCCACTTAAGATGACTATATCTCATAACACCATGTCTAAAATCCTGCTACACAGATCCTGGGATTCAGCAGGTGATGGTTCAAACAGTTGTATCTCTACCAAAACCAGATTAAGTTCTTAGCTGCTGGCTTCAGGCTGGCCCAACCCTAGCTGTTGAAGTCATCTGAGGACTGAATCAGCAGAATGGTATCTCTCTATCTCTCTGCCTTTCAAATAAATACAATAAGTAAATAATTTTTTAAATAAAACTTGTAACCAAACACAAAACAGTGAGTTACTGACTTTTTATAAAAGTAACATCCTGATACAAATTTAACTGATAGTTAATTTCCAGTGTTACAAATAAGACAAAAGGATACATATGGCATTTCAAATTAGTCTAATTCAAAACACTGAATTACAGTTGGCCCTCTGGGTTTTGTGGATTCCATATCCATGGATACAACCAAGCAAGAATGGAAAATATTTGGGAAGGGAAATTGTCTATGATGATTCTGGAACAAACTTTTTTTCCTTGCTATTATTCCCTACACAAAGCAGTATGTATACATCATTTGCTCTGTACTAAGTATTATGATCTAGATATGTTTTAAAGTAATTGGGAGAATGTGCATAGGTTATAAATAAATATTACACCATTTTATATGAAGGACTTGAGTATCCTCAGATTTCAGTGTCCTTGAGGCTTCCAGAAACAACTAATCTAATTGAAAGAAGACCACATTTTGCCTTTGAAGAGCTGTGATATTTCAAACTTGATGTTTGGATTTGTTCACCATCATAGAAATACTGGTTATTATGTAAGAAAAGGAAAACTCACATCTGTTTTGAATTTTCCATATTTTTGTTGTCCTTTATTTCATCTTTTCTATAACAAATTTGGCAGTGTAAAACAGATCCAACGATCTTAGATTACAAGAGAAATAAAAGGCTGGTTTAAACTTCTGAGTTTGCTCCACACAGATGAGCCTGATCATCCTGTCCTCATGTCAGCTGTACAATGGTACAGGAAATGCACAGGGAAACCCTTTAATAGGGTCAGTGAGAAAGCTTATGAAGAGGAGGTATGCTTCAGGTGTTACTTAGAACAGAAGCAATACGGAAATGTTCTGTTTCGTACTCTGGTCGCTGCTCTATTTTCTTTCAACATTTCCTTTTTTCAATTTTGTGTGTGTCAAAATTAAAGAAAGCTGCGTTTATGAAGTAAGCATCTCAGAACTTCCAAACCTAAACTATTCTGATCCTAATCATCTGAGAGTCAGTGTTGGTGAAGTCTGCCCACTAAGACAGCAACAGCGAGCGTTTCCCTTTGTCTTCGCTGTGTAACCCAGCTCCTGTTCCCACCTTGACAAATCCATTCCCCATTGCTCTGCTTAAATATACCACAAAGTACCCATCTGCTACAAGCTGTTCAGCCCAATGTCTAAGTGTCCAAGACTGAGAGCTGCCAGAGGTGGAACGGTGAGGTTCTGATTCTGAAAATCTTTATTCAGCCTAATGTTTCCCTTCATTTAAATTTCATAATCCATCTAAAATCTCATTTTAGTTAACAAGTAGTTATTACTCTTTGAAACACATCTTTGGAACTCAAACCAAGGGGAAGAGGTCTAAGATCTAGTAAATGATTAAACATCCCAGGAGTGCTGGAGCTAGAGGCCCATCTGAGCACCTGCACTTGTACTGCATCTTCCCAGGAGGCACTGGACCCTTTGTGTCCCGGCACTTTGAGAACATGAGAGACTGAGGCTTTCCACTTCTGCAGGATTAATCAAGGTAGTTGGCCATTGTCCATGAACCATATGAATACACATTTTTTAGCAGGTGTACCTGACTTACTCAAACATGACATTCTCTCACACTTTTCTCATCATTTTTATCTGTCTTTCATATTGGCAAATAAAAAGGCTTCTTCACATTCAAATATAATTTAAAAATCAATTTTGATTCTTCTCCAAATCTAACCTGTCATCCACTCATAATCTACAGTATTGATATTTGCAAGCTGATTGTTAAATAATACACAAGTGCATTTCAAAAAGTTCACAGCAAAAATTGAAAGGTAACATTATTTTGGTGTAAAAATTTTGAAATTTATGCACAGTTTTGCATAATATACCACTTTAAATGAACTTTTTGAAAAGCCTTGGTTTGGTCTGAGTTCAGTTATTAGTTGAAAATAAGAAGTTTAAGATGTCACAGAGTTCATCATCTCATTGCATGAGAACTCTGCTTTCTCAACACCAATGTACAAATGATGCAGATATTTAGTTATGTAATAGAAACAGCAGAGCACCTGGGAAGTTCACGATTGACTTACAGCTGTCCATACCACATCACTGTCATCCATCTATAAGGCTGGGCATTCATAAATGATCTGTCCTTCATGAACTGTTCGCTTGCATTTCCTGTTCATTCAATTCACTGTGCTTAAAATGATTCAATATCACTTTTGCAATAGTCTAAGATGGCATCATATTGAACATTTTATTGTAAACCACTAACTCACTATAAGAGATACCAGGGGAATTGAAAGTGTTTCAAGGGAGTCTAAAATGCATAATCAATAACAAAAAGGGGCCAGCTCTGCAGTGCAGGGTAAGCTGCAGCTCCAGCATCCCGTAGGTGTGCAGGTTCAAGTCCTGGCTGCTACACCTCCAATGCAGCTCCCTGATAATGTGCCTGGGAAAGCAGCAAAAGATGGCCCAAGTCCTTCAGCTCCTGCCACCCATAGGAGAGACCTGGATGAAGTTCCTGGCTTCCTGCATCAGCCCTGTTCATTGCTGACTTCTGGGGAGTGAACCAGAGGATGGAAGATATTTCTTTTTTTCTTTTTCTCTCTCTCTTTCTGCTTTCAAATAAATAAAATCAACAAAAAGCCAAACGTTTAAAGGAAAAGCATCATCAAGTAGTCGCTAACTTAGGGTCTGTGAGTACATTTAATTGAGTTCATGCTCTGTTTTCTTCATTTTTAATACTCAGTCACATAGAAACAGTGGTTACACTATTGAAATAACATTAGATATAGAGTATATTTACTATATGTTATACTATATATTGCCAGAAGGTTGTAAAAGTAATAAATATTGCATAAAACAACTTTGCATTCTTTGTATTTGTTCTTCAGTTTGTCATGTATAATAATTGCTTGGGATTTGAAGCTACAAACTAAAACAGATTTTGTGTCTGTCTTTGCTATATAGTAATAGAGGGGATATTATAAAGGGTTAACTTTCCAAAAGTTCCTTGGCAGTTGGCATTTGTAACCTGCATATGAATAAGTACCTGGGTTAAAAGATTCTGGAAGATATAAAGTTATTTTTCTATACAACAACAACAAAAAATTTAACCAAATATGCAAATAGAAAAACAGGTTTCAATTGAATTCACAAATATGGTGTTCTACAATATTTTCTTTATGAAATCATTCTAGCATAAGAAAACAAGAACTCACAACACAGAAAACAGTCCTCACATACATAATAACAGATATGTTCCATCAAATCTGTACAACTGCTTTGTTTCAATTTTTAAAAGGTATGTTCCAAATAGTATTCATTTATTTTTAGACTCCTCCTGAGTTTTATCAGTAGCTTCTAGCTCCTCCTGTATAAATAAAATTATTCACAAATCTGAACACAAATGAAGCCTAAAGATAAGATCTTGGTTTCAAAGGAGACCAACTTCAAATTCACACAAAGATAAGGAGACTTCTGGGTGCTTCACTTTCCTTTTTAAAATCTTTTATTAATATAAAGAAAATAGTTTTCATGTATTTTATATATACAACTTTTTTGACAGGCAGAGTGGATAGTGAGAAAGAGAGACAGAGAGAAAGGTCTTCCTTTGCCCTTGGTTCACCCTCCAATGGCCGCCGTGGCTGGCGCGCTGCTGCGGCTGGCGCAAAGCGCTGATCTGAAGTCAGGAGCCAGGTGCTTGTCTTGGTCTCCCATGGGGTGCAGGGCCCAAGCACTTGGGCCATCCTCCACTGCACTCCCTGGCCACAGCAGAAAGCTGGCCTGGAAGAGGGGCAACCGGGACAGAATCCGGTGTCCCGATCAGGACTAGAATCCAGTGTGCCGGTGCCGCTAGGCGGAGGATTAGCCTATTGAGCTGCTGCGCTGGCCTATAGATACAATTTTAAGAAGATAACTGTAATGTCCTCCCTCACATTCCCTCCCTCAATGCTCCTCTTTCCTTTCTTTTTTAATACTTTCGCAAACACATAATTTTAGTCCACTCTATAATTACAGGCTTAATGCACCACTAACCATATTATTGAAGAAGTTAAAAAGTAGAAAGACTATAGGAGTATAAACAAGGGCTGAAACTACAATCAAATCACAAGTTGTCTGTCTTGTTAATACACATTTTTTGTATTCTATATTAACTACTACATATCAGAGAGACATATGGTATTTGTCTTTTGGAAACTGATTTATTTCACTATTCCATTTTGTTGCAAAAGGCAGGCCTTTTTCTTTTCTATGGATGAGTAGTTTTTCATAGTACACATGTACCACATTTTCCTTATCCATTCATCAGTTGACGTACATCTGGTAGATCTTCTATCTTACCTATTGTGAACCGACTTGCAATAAATATGGGGATACAAACAACATTTTCATATGTCGATTTGAATTTCTTCAGATAAATTTCCGAGAGAGGAATGGCTGGGTGATACGCTAGATCTATTTTAAAGTTTCTAAGTAATCTCTACACTATCGTCCATAATGTTTGTTCTAGCTTAGAATCCCCCCAACAGTGTATTAAGGTACCTTTTTAACCACACCCTCACCAGCATTTCTTATTTTTTGATTTCTGGATGACAGTCATTCTAACAGTAGTGAGGCAAAAATCTCATCATGGTTTTCTTTTTTATTTTTTTTTTTTGTATTTTTTAAATTTTTTTTGACAGGCAGAGTTAGACAGTGAGAAAGAGAGACAGAGAGAAAGGTCTTCCTTTTTCCGTTGGTTCATCCCCCAAGTGGCTGCTACGGCTGGCACACTGTGCCAATCCGAAGCCAGGAAACAGGTGCTTCCTCCTGGTCTCCCATGAGGGTGCAGGGCCCAAGGACCTGGCCCATCCTCCACCGCACTCCCGGGCCACAGCAAAGAGCTGGACTGGAAGAGGGGCAACCAGGACAGAATCCGGCGCCCCAACCGGGACTAGAACCTGGGGTGCAGGCGCCGCAGGCGGAGGATTAGCCTAGTGAGCCAAGCTGCCAGTCCATCATGGTTTTCATTTGTATTTCCTTGCTGTCTAGTTATCCTGCACAATCTCATTTATCTGTTGGCCATTTGTATGTCCACCTTTGAAAAACACCTGCCCATGTCTTTGCCCATGTCTTAACTGGATTGTTTCTTTTGTTGTTGTTGTTGTTCTTGTTGTTCTTTATAGATCTTGGGTATTAACCTTTAATCAGCTGCATAGCTTGCAAAGATTTTCTTCCGTTCTGTCTGTTGCCTCTTTGTTGAGTGTTTCCATTGCAGCGCAGAACCCTCTTACGTTTATGTAATCCTATTTTTATTTTTGCTTTTATTGCCTGTGCTTCTGGGATTTTTTTTTCCTAAGAAGTACTTACCTATGCCAATGTCTTATAGAATTCACCCTATGTTTTTATCCAGTAATTTGATGATATCAGGTTATAGATTGAACCCCTTGATTCATTTTGATTTGATGTTTTTTCTTCCCCAGAAACATTTTTATATAAGGTATAAAAGCTTCATGCTTTTTCATAAATGCAAACATAGGAACACAGTGAATCCAAGGTGTATGAGGATCCTTGTTTCATATTTCTGCATGTGTAGATCCAAGTTACCCAGCACTATTTTTTGAAAAGGCCATATTTTATTCTGGGACTGATTTTAGCTTTTTGTCAAAAATTAGTTGTAGTACTGTTCATTAATTTCTGGGGTTTATATTCTGTTACATTGGTCTACATGTCTCTTTTTGTGCCAGTACCAGGCTGTTTGTGATGCCTTGAGCTTTGATTTTGTTTCTTAAGACTGTTTTAGATACTGGGGATCTTTTTTTGTTTCCATATAAATTTTAGCACTTTCTCATCTAAACCACAATGTAAACCCCTCTTTCACTATATTTTATACTGGTCACAGTAATCACATAATAAAGCTACAGGAATGAAATTTTTACAGAGAGATTAGAAAAAATTTATATATATATATATATATATGTGTGTGTGTGTGTGTGTGTGTGTGTGTATGTATGTGTGTATTTGTATGTAAAGTTTTCAAATCATAAAATATTTTGAAGTGATTGAATAAAGGAAGAAGGACTCTAAGAACAGACTAGAATGTGAAAAGCAGACTGTGGTTCATCTAACCACTGAGAAATAAATAGGTATATGGATGCATTTTTTCCACATTTTTAAAATACAATACGATTAACTGTTGTCTTACAGCTCTATATTCTAAAAGCATGCATTTCTATGCAATTTTTATTAGTACATTTATATGCCATTTATCAATTATGCAGATATTTTATTTATCTTTTAAAATTTTTATTTAATAAATATAAATTTTCAAAGTACAGCTTTTGGATTACAGTGGTTCCCCCCCCCCATAACTTCCCTCCCACCTGCAACCCTCCCATCTCTGGATCCCTCTCCCATTCCATTCACATCAAGATTCATTTTAAATTATCTTTATATACAGAAGATCAATTTAATATATATTAAGTAAAGATTTCATCAGTTTGCACCCACACAGAAACACAAAGTGTAAAGTGCTGTTTGAGTACTATTTATAGCATTAATTCACATTGGACAACACATTAAGGACAGAGATCCCACATGAGGAGTAAGTACACAGTGACTCCTGTTGTTGACAATTTGACACTCTTGTTTATGGCATCAGTAATCTCCCTAGGTCCTTGTCATGAGTTGCGAAGGCTATGAAAGCCTTTTGAGTTTACCAACTCCAATCTTATTTAGACAAGGTCAAAGTCAAAGTGGAAGTTCTCTCCTCCCTTTAGAGAAAGGCACTACCTTCTTTGATAGCCCATTCTTTGCACTGGGATCTCACTGACAGAGATCTTTCATTTAGGTTTTCTTTTGTTGTTTTTTTGTTTTGTTTTGTTTCTTGCCAGAACGTCTTGGCTTTCCATGCCTAAAATACTCTCATGGGCTCTTCAGCTAGATCCAAATGCCTTAAGGGCTGATTCTGAGGTCAGAGTGCTGTTAGGACATCTGCCATTCTATGAGTCTGCTGTGTATCCCGCTTCCCATGTTGGATCTTTCTCTCGTTTTTAATTCTATCAGTTAGTATTAGCAGACACTAGTCTTGTTTGTGTGACTCTTATTCCTATCATTATGAACAATTGTTAACTGAAAATGATCACTTTGACTAGTGAGATGGAATTAGTACATGACACCCTGATGGGATAACTTGAATCCCCTGGCACATTTCTAATTCTACCATTTGGGGCAAGTCCGATTGAGCATGTCCCAAATTGTACATCTCAGATCTGTATTATGTGTGCCCATATTTTCTCTCTCCAAACTATAAGCTCTTTTTTTTCTTCTTTTTTTATTTTTTTGATAGGCAGAGTGGACAGTGAGAGAGAGAGACAGAGAGAAAGGTCTTCCTTTTGCTGTTGATTCACCCTCCAATGGCTGCCGTGGCTAGCGCGCTGCAGCCGGCTGCCCCGACTGGGACTAGAACCCATTGTGCTGGTGCCTCAAGTCTACTATACACCATATATATTCAATTATAATTACCTCTTTTAGAAATATATGATATCCTCTGTCATTTCCTGAGTTTCATGTATAATCCTCTATATGCATCCTGTGCCTTAAGGAAAACCTAAACTTGATGAAGTAGAAGATACTTTAAATCTTAGAGCCATTCAATTTTCCAGCTGCTAAATGACTATTAACTAGATATCTCTCAGAATATCGGTATAAATGATGTTGGATTCGGGATGAAATATAATGTTTTATTTTAAATTCTTTGAATGAGAAACAATGCAATTTCATTCATTCAGGATTCTTTTGTATTTGGGTCCCAGAGATGTGAAATGCTACAGATTTAAATCTTTTCATGAGCCTAATATATAGCTCTTCACATGTTA
Organism: Sylvilagus floridanus; assembly: GCA_949820135.1. Taxonomy (NCBI): domain Eukaryota; kingdom Metazoa; phylum Chordata; class Mammalia; order Lagomorpha; family Leporidae; genus Sylvilagus; species Sylvilagus floridanus. The sequence continues at coordinate 105,551,072 of OX463238.1, read as the reverse complement.
GGCTGGAACGTTTTCATACAATACATTTTTTTTATCCTGTCTACAACTAGTTATCAATATGTTTGCTATGAATCTCTTCTTGGTCTTAAACTTCACAGATACACATCTGTGGGCCATTTACGTAACCTACTACACTCGTTGGAACCATTGAAAACCTATTTACTATACCCTAAAGAGCAGTGATTTCTGCCTTAAAGTGTTCACATTTAAAGTACCGTCTTTTTCAAATAAAAAACATAAAGAAATAACAAAACAAGGACCTTACTTAAAATATAGAAACTCATCAGTTTCTCAAAGAGAAGCCCCCTGGGATGAATAAACTAGAAATATACCAATCTAGGAGTGATATAAGAATAATCAAAGTTACACCTTATCCAATTTCCCCATTTCTTGCCTTCAAACAAGTACCATGAGACTTTTCAGAATCTGCTCTCTTTCTGGCAGACACTGCACAGAGCTGACTCCTATCTTATACACTGTAGAGAAGAGGAAGACTTCTTTAACTGACTCTGCCCAGTTACTTGGGCAAACCACCCTCTCTGAATTTCAGTTTTTATATACCAAGAGCAATAATAATACTCTCTCACTGTAAAGTTAAAGTTCACCACCATCTCAATCTTTAGCTCAATACCTGGCACATTAGGTAGTCCATTCATTACAGGTGGAATCATTTTTCATTTATCAGGTATGATGGTTGTCTGATAAATGGGATGGTTTGAGAATGACATGCATCTACTGTGAGAGAACAGTAACTTTACCAGACATTCCAGGACACACAGTATACACCGTGAGTATGCTAAGTGCCAAGTACACACAGCACAGAAGAGCCAACCTCAACCAGTTCAGGATGAGTGCTCTTTAGAATTAAACTGTAAAAGAAGCAAAAACAGCAACAAAAGGTATTTACTGTAATTCTAACTCTATTTCACTGAATTATACTGCTCTAACAATAATTTTATTTCCTGGGTTCTACGAAAGATTTCATCCTATAGATCTGGATTACTAGAGTCTAACATGAAGAAAGTTAATTGTAAGGCATCTCTCTCCTTGGTTAAATTTCTATGTCTGTTCGAATAAATTCCCACAATACCTCACAGTTAGTTAAGACTACAAAATTAGCCTGGTCTCTGACATCAATTTGAGGACACCAAAATGCCATGAAAGCCACACTTTACATGAGGACAAGATCACTATCCATATACCAACTGCAAGGAATGACTGGAGTATCAACCCACCTTCTAAGGACCTGAAGGAGCACTCTCATTTCCTTCTACATAACTGACTTTTGATCTTCAACAAGAAGATTCAGCTGATTCAAAATTCAGCTGATTCAAACGACAAATTTACAAATAATTAGGAAAAGTATCATAGAAAAGAAAAAAAAAAACCATAAAATTCACAATTTTACTTCTACTTTGGGAAGTATACATTGTAGTTGCATTTCAAAGATATCACACTAAAAGCCATTAAAAATACTGACATTACTGAGAGATGCATGAAAAATGACAAGAAGAGAGTCTGTACATTGTGACGAGGATATGAGCTTTGGAAAGAAATTAGGCAGTATCTGTCTAAATTCCACCTTTATGTATACTTGCTAGATAGACACTCACATGTAAGTCACGAGACATGTAGTAAGATGGTTATTCTGTTATTACTTGGAATAGGGACAAAACTAGAAATACTGAGCAGTGGTATACTACATTGCCATTAAATTAATTAGACTTATGTTTAACACAAAGATAAATTATGACAAATATTGTTGAGAAAACAGTTTAAATTATAAATAGAATCTTTGCCTACTAGGTAAGTATTGTGGAATCAACAAAATGGTATAATGGTATACACTGGATTGGAGACACACACAGAGTAAAGAGCAGGAGGGAGGGAGAGACAGAAACATAATTACACAGAAATCTAACTTCAAAATTTTTTATACTTGGAGAGGTTTATGGACAGGATGAAATGAATAGTCTCCATTTTTATTTTTTATAATAAAAATAGCATAAAAATCTTGAGCATTTCTCATCTATATTTTCAATCAATAATCTCTATAGTTTGATATAAAAATCTGAGAGCAGTAATCCTGCAAGGACTAGAATCACTAGGAAGTAAAGTTATAGGCACTTTTATTTTTAAAATTTTTAGTAAAATAAATCAATCTTCATGTGTTTAACATTACAGGGTCATTCACTTCATTGTATTGATGAACATTTAAGATATGGTCAGCTTGAAAGGAAACAATCTGACCAGAAAAATGAGAGGAAACACCATGTCTCCCCTAAGCTATTTCTTACGTAATGAGAGCTGCAATAAACCTTCTGTAGATGTTTGCAAAAGTAATTATACAAAGGCATGAGCTAAGCCGTAAGTACCAATCAACTATTAGGTGCCGTAAGCCAAAACACCACAGAAGAAAGAGCAGCAACCAAATTTAGCTCAATTACTACAAAATTAGATAGAGAAAAACTTAATGTGCTTTAATTTTGGTGCTAATTTTTGTAATGCCAAAACCAATACATTTATCAAAGCACATGTTTCCACTGAAGTGCATTTTGGATACTACTAAAGAAATGTGATTAAGTCACCTCTTCCTGCCTCCTCTTGTCCTTAAGAAGAAAAAAACAAGTATTTGAAATCTGTAATAAATGACGTCTGTACAGGCACTCATTCATTAAAATCCATGTTTTAATGCTTAATTGAGGAATTCCCAACAGGGAAATAATGAGTTTAATATGTCCAGTGACTGGCATACTACATACCTGTCAACAGATATGCAGAACAGCCATCACTTTGATTTCCTTTTGTTTCACATTATTTTTCCCTCTTTAGTTACATCTGAATTTTAATTCTGTTCACATTCTGCTATTACTAGGAAAGTGGCCTGAAGCGGACAGCAAGAGGAGCGCACTAAATCGAGCACGTAAATCACTTCTTCCACAGCTCCATAGCCAATTTAAAGAACATCCTGGCATTAATGCCTGGAAATAATATACTGCTGAGCCTGCCACAGAAGAGGGACTCTACTTCAAATTATAGGATAGTCCAGGTGACCGTGCAATTACAATTAACCTGCAGCCCACAGTGTCAGTGATAAACAGTCAGGCGAGAGCTGGGGCTAGAAAAGCACTCAGGTGATGTGAAAGTGTGACTGCATGCTGGAGAGGCTTTAAAAATAATTTTCAATTAAAACCTCTCGCGATCACAAAATTAGGTTTCAGTAAATGGGGTGGTTTTTTTCATTCAAATAGCTATAGTGTATGATGTTTGTTTTTGTTTTTTTTTTTTTGTTTCAATTGTCATACCATTTGTTGAACTTCTACTTAATTTTTAGCTATTCTTACGAATATAAACTTAACTGAAAATAGATCTTTGTAAAAGTTAAGAATGAGAATGGGAGAGGGAGGAGGAGGAAGGGTGGGAGTGTGGGTAGGAAGGAGATAAGGTAGGAAGAATCACTATATTTCTAAATTTGAATATACGAAGAGTATGAAGTTTGTATTCCTTAAATAATAAAGAATTTTTTAGAAACAACTAGGAAAAGCGTCAGACACCTAACAGGTGCTCAAGAACAGCTTACAGAAAAAAGGAGGAACACAAGCTCATGTGCAAAAGCTCACCATCTTTCTAATCCTCAGGCAGCTGTCCAGTGTTTAAAATGCCTTTTCTAAGCACTATTTTGCACAACCATGTTTATATGTAATAACAACTATTTTTCTAATATCAAAGTCAGCAATTGTTTTTCTTTTTTCTTTGAGGTTCATAAATACGTAAGTACATATGCACACACACTCGTATGTGTGTGTGTGTGTGTGTGTGTGTGTGTGTGTGTTTGCATAGAGGAGCAAAAGAATAATAGTGCCAACAGAGAGCTAAGGAATCAGAGAATGGCCAGCCAGGTAGAAGTCCAGTAAATTGTCGAAATCATTGAACATACTGTAGAAATCCACTATAAATGGTGAAGCAGTATTAGGATAATGGTTTAGCTTAGCAGAGATACAAAACAAGTATGGAGTAGTTTCTGCATGACACACTGCTGTTAACTTTTTAAAGTAACTGACTTTACACAAATCACCAAACCTTCTTGAGCCCTGGTTTCCTAATATAAGCTCTGCACTGCAGTGGAAAACAGGATTATGGTAAATACAGTCAACCGCCTATCCACTATCCCTTCTTTTCTTTTTCCTTAGGAACAGAAGAGATAGATAAAGATAGATACAGGGAATGGGGTAGGGATAGGGATAGGGACATAGAGGGGATAAAGATAGATAGATAGATAGATAGATAGATAGATAGATAGATAGATAGATAGATAGAGGCAGACATACATAGAGCTAGAGAGGGTATGCAAGTGTGCACTGCTATAAAACCACATTCATCAGCTCTCCTTGTGCAATTGAGGTAGGGAGAATTCTGTCAGATCTAAGTGGAAGTAGCTGTGTTGCTTCCAGGCAAGTACTGATTTAGCCAGAAGACATGCCTGCTTTCCTTTCAGCTCCCTGGAATGTGCAGTTGATTGCTGGTAATGCAGGGGCCATCCAGGACAAGTCTACAGGTTCCTTAAGAATGGAAGCTCTATACACAGGATGGCTTTGCAAAATGACAAGAATGAGGGCACCTGACAGCAAATTGGTATCATTATCGATATTAGGCTGAATATCCCCCCATTACAGGAGAGAAGAAACAGTTTCACTTATTTGCATAATGAAACTTGCTGAAGTGTTTGGCTTTCAACAGACGGTTATTCTAATGGATACATAAACCTGTCTCATAGGAATACTGTGTTGTATTGCACTGTGCTCCATGATTAAATGAGGGCATGTTTCTATTGGGCTTAATCTACTTCTCATCCTTCAAATAAATCTGCTTCATGTTTGAGGTCTGACCTTCAATATCGTCTTCTTATAGAGGCCTTCCTTGATATAAGGCTCAATATGAAAAAAGTCCTTCTGTTCTTTCTTGAAAGCACTTAGCACAATTCACAAACATGTACTGGTTTACATTCTAGTCTGTTTCTCTCCATTGTGTTTTATGAAACAAGGTTATAGTAAATAAACACAAATGATTGCAGAGTAATGAGTAATAAACATATGTTGGATAAACAAATATAATATTGAGAAAAGGTATTTATTAGCTCTCTTTCTAAAGAACTATTTAATTTTTCAATTGGCAGAGTGACAGCAATACAGGGAGAGAAAAACAGACAGAAGGAGACCATCCATCCTCCGGTTCACTCCCAAAATAGCCACTAAAGGCAGCTCTGTGGCAGGCAGGCTGAAGCCAAGAGCCAACAACTCTGTTCTGGTCTCTTATATTGGTGGCCTGGACCCAAATTCTTGTGCTATCCTCTATTGGTTTCCCAGACACATTAGAAGGAAGTTTAATGGGATGTGGAACAGCCAGGACTGGAGTGAACTGGCACTCTGGTATGGGATTAGCATCACTAGTGATGGTTTAACTCACCGTGCCACAACATTGGCCCCTGATTATCTCTTAAACATCAATTCAACTGCACCTGGAAACCCTTATGCTTACTGAAATAAGCCAGTCTGAAACAGAAAAATATCACATGTTCTCTCTGATATATGGCAGCTACTATAGAATACAAAAAATGTATAGGCATGAAATGGTCACTTTGGGATATGACTGTCATTGTTAGCTCATGTTTACACTTTTGTGGAACTGTGGTCTTCCCACTTTTATGTTTAATATTATAATTGGTGGCAAAGTAATCCTATGAACACAAATTAGATGGAAATTATATTCTTGTAAAAGATGATGAAGAGGGGCTATGGAAGGAGGGTGACAAAGGAGGAGCAGGTGAATGAGAGAAGTGTGGTTTTCTTCTTGGAACTGTACCCAATGGAATGCATAAAATCTGCTTTTCATATTAATAAAAATTTTAAAAAATGGAAAAAACCATTATTTAAATAACATGCTTCACAATACACTTTAAAAAGTATAAAAGTTTTCATTTATTTTCAATTGATTATCAATTAGGAATGGAATTTGATGTTTTTTAAATCTCCCATTAAATATTGAAAGCTCTTCAATGACACTTGAACTATCATCATTCTTTATTTGAAAGACTCTTATTTAAGTATCTTATTGAAATAATTATATTTGGTAACATAATCATCTTCAATTCAGTTAAATAAATTCTATTACCAGGTTTCTTCTTACCATGAAATTTTTATTTAAACATAGGCTAATTCTGAGTAGCTTTACACTATTTTGAGGTTTTATACTTTCCATTAACTTCATCATTTTGAAATTCTTTTCTCCTGGATCTTATCCAACCATTTCAAGGTCATTTAGGGCTTTTTCTAATGTCTTTTTTTTTTCTTTTTCCTCTAATTTCCTTGTCTTTGAATCTGTGGCCAGCGGTATTTCCACCTTTTTCTTATACTCCTTACTTAATAATTCTACTTAGTTTAAAAAACAACTGCAGCATTTACAGACCTGATTGCCAGATTCATACTTTGAGATCTGAGCTGTTTTAATGCTTCAGGCATGCTTTCTATATGAACTCTCAAGGAGTCATACTTCATTGCTATCCCTACCATCATCTGAAATAGCCATTTGTCACAGCACATTTCATTCTCAATTGTCTTCTCCTGTCCATCTCACCTTGGTTAACGATGCACTCAAAATACTGCCTCCCCCACAAAGCTCAGGGAACGTGTGCATTTTGATTCTTTTTTTCTTTACTTTACATACTTAGCCAAGGCTAACAAAATATCTTGGTTCAGTAACATCACTCTCTTCCCACTTCAATTTCAATTATTCTGACTCAAGTCCTTATTCTAAACACCAAATCAATGTTGAGACAAATTATTCTATACAATAATTAAGATCAGGTAGTATCTATACTCTTCACCTTGGTAAATGTGCTGCTAATGTCTTAACAAATGTTAAAAATAATTTTAATTGTGATAGATATTTTCCCATTTGCAATATTCTTTAAAGTACTTTCACTTCTACACAGAATGTTGGAATTTATTAAACTGGCTTCTTGTTCCATAAGTAACTGAGCTAAGCAAAATGGATATCATTATACTCTTTTTAGTATTTGGAAACTCAGCATTGGCACAATTAATTGTACTGCTTAAAGTGACACAGAAAGAGTGCCGGAACTAAAACTCAGGTTTGTGTCATTTTCTATACTACTGTCTGACAAGATAGCAATATATTACCCAGCATTTTCTTTTCTCACGAAAGGCAGAGTGCTATGCTTAAAACTGTGAAGACCAACTCTAAATTTATACTATGAGAAGAGGTTTTCTACAAAGAAAAGTCCCTCAAAAAAAAGCTAAAATTAAACACGTACAAGGAGCACAACAAAGGAAGAAGGAGCTTTACATTATACACTCTGCACTAAGTGTCTTCAGAAAAGTCACTAATGAAATTAATGTAACACAAAATGTCTGCGCCTTACAGGTTTGATGCCCAGCTAGGTAACACCTTTACACGTAAATTACCATGTGAAAGACAGTAAGGAGCAGGTGTTTGGCACAATGGTTCACAATTGGGATAGCATGTCAGAGTGTCTGATTCAAGTCTCCAGCTCCTCCAGTTCTGATCCAGTTTCCTGCTAATGTAATACTTGAGCAGAACATGGCTCAAGTATTGGAGTCTCTGGCCCCCACATGGAAGGCCCAAATTGAGTTCTTGCTTCCTGGCTTCAGCAAGGCTCAGCCCTGGCTCTGGTGGGCATTTGCAAAGTGAATCACAGGATCTTTCTCTTAGTCTCTGTCACCCTTTCTTTGTCTCTCAAATAAAATGAAAGTAATTTAATAAAAGGAAAGAGAAGTGTCTATAAGATATTCTGTAGAAGTAATTATCTACTTTGTGTGAAACTAGAAGTTATATTTTATTTATATTCATGGAATTTTAAGTATGTATTTAGATATTAAAAATTCAAAGTAAAAGCTAAATAATAGTCATTTGGCCATTCCCTACATTCCTGGCATCTGTTAAATACATTGTTTACACAAATAAATTAAGACCACTTGGGGTAAGTTGTTTACATCAATGTTATTTTATAGCATTTCCTATTTTCATTGAATCTGCAGTTACATGGCTGGAACAAAACAGTTGCCTTTTGGAAATACTTTCGGATCCAAAAAATAAAAACTCAAACTTACAATATCTATTTTTTCTAATATTTTCAGATTATTCAGACATTCTAAGGTAATCACATAGAAAACAGTGTCATTAAAAATAGACATATCAGGGCTGGCGCTGTGACATGGCAGGTAAGGCCTCTGCCTGAAGTGCCGGCATCCCATATGGGCACCGGTTCGAGACCCGGCTGTTCAACTTCCAATCTAGCTCTCTGCTATGGCCTGGGAAAGCAGCAGAAGATGGCCCAGGTCCTTGGGCCCCTGTGCCCATGTGGGAGACCCTGAGGAAACTCCTGGCTTCTGGCTTCGGATCGGTGAAGCTCCGGCCATGCAGCCAATTGGGGAATAAACCAGTGGATGGAAGACCCCCCCCCTCCTTTTCTATCTGCCTCTCCTTCTCTCTGTGTAACTCTTTCAAATCAATAAATATATCTTCAAAAAAAGCAGACATATCAGAGATAGTCCATATATATGTACAGTAATTACTGCATATATCATTTTCTGCCATGTCAGAAACAAGAACTCAGATAAATGACACAAGTTTTTTCAGATCCTGAAAACTATGGAGCTCAGCATATTTTTATTACAGACACAATGTTCCTATCTTTGAATAAAGATTACCCTAGACGAGTAGTCAGAACAAGATGGCGGCTCAGCTGCTCTAGGGATCACCTCCCCACAAAGGCAGTAATGTGTGCAGCTACTCGTGAAGTAAGCTCCCTTCACTGGAGGTAAGGACATCAGGTCACAGACCATACTGCCATGCTTTAGTGTCATAATAAGAAAATATGCACTGACGAAGGCATGAATGAGTTGCCTTCCATCACTCCTCCACCAGCTCCATGTCTTAGTTCAGACAGGAAGGGGAAACTAAGTTCAGATCTCAGACTTGAAACTCAGTACCATTCCTGTCACTGTAAAACCCAGGGTCAGACAGAATCCCACAGTTTCTGTCTCCAAGCCTGTAGCTGCAGGCAGTTTCTTTGGAATCTCCTTAGCCAAGTAGCCAAGGGACCACATTCACCACCCTTTCCATAACCTCCAGCAGTCAGTAGACAAAGAGTCTAGTTGCTGGGTAATAGATGGAAAAAGTCAGACAAGACTTTGCCTTGAAGCCCAGTGCTGGGTCTGCCACCATGTGATCCAACACAAGGTAAAGCTCAGTGGCTTCTATCTCCTAACTATGTGCTTGCAGATAGAACCCCAAGATCTGCTCTGGCAACAGGAAGAAACCTGCACCTCTGTGGAACACAGTCCTTTCATGCCCTGGGCACCAGCCTTCAGGGACCTATAGTACATTCAGAATCCCACGGTGCCTAACTACAGGCCAGTGACTGTGGATGAGGCTTCTGAACCTACTGGGGCCCCAGCAAAGTCTGCAGTGACAGACCACCCATTTCTAGATGCATTACCAGTTCATCCTGAACAACAAGTAAACAGTTAATCTGGGACAAACTTAAGATAGGGGTTCTCTGTAGTGTGAACAAAACAGCACCACACTGAGAGCAAGACATGTGGCAAATTTCAATTTAGGGCTCCATCTAGTGCTAAAATGGCACAAATGCCCACAAGCTCAAAGAAAATAAGCAGAAACTTAGAATTTCTAGAAAGCAGTTATGAAGCCTGGGTATGAGAATTGGTAAAAAACAAAAATCCAAATCTTTCACCACACAGATGATTCCATAAACCAACAGACACTGAGAACATTCAAGGAACTGTGACCTCACCTAATGCACCTAACAAAGTATCAGAAACTGGTCAGAGAATAACTAATACATGCAAATTCTCTCCTACAAAACCAAAAAATCACTGTTCGAACAAAAACAGAAACAATTCAATACTCTAACTACTGAGAAACTTAACAGAGAGATGGAGTTTTTTAAAAAAATCAAAGCAAAACCCTTGAGAAGGAAAGAAAAATAAGTAAAATTAAAAATACAACATAAGGCGTCAACGACAGAATACCTCAAACAGAAGAAAGCATTAGAGTTTAAAGATAATATATTAAAAATATCTATAGTCAGAAGGGATAAAACAAACAAAAAAAACCCAACAAGAATGAAGAAAGCTTATGGAACCTTCGGGGCAACATTAGAAGCAAATGTTACTGGGATTGATGAGGAACTTGAGAATACCAACCAGAGAGAAAACACCTTCAAAGATGTAATAACAGAAAGTTTTCCAAACCTACAGAGTTACCCAGGTCTCCAGACACAAGTTCAGGGCTCACTAGTCTCAGAACCAAGTCTACCCTAGACATTTTATGGTTAAGTTCTCCAAGGTTAAAAATAAAATGTCCAAAGCGGCAAGAGAAAAGAAACAAACAGTACATAAGGTGCCCTGATTTGTCTGCCTGATGGTGACTTCTGGACAGAAGCTTACAGGCCAGGAGAGGACAGGATGAAATATTTACAGTATGAAAGGAACAATCTGCCCATTAAGAACTTGGTACACAGAAAAGCTATCCTTCAGATATGAAATTTCTTCAGATAATGACATTTCCCGAAAAACAGAAGCTTGGCTGAATTTATTACCGCACTATCCTACAAGATATTCTAAAAAGAGTTTTTGAAGCTGAAAGGTAGTCTCACAAGTAAAATAGATAAACAAATGAAATAGTATAAGGTAGAAAAACCACTGACTACAGAGCCTAAAAGCAAACCCATGTATCTATAGCCTACAGACATTGACAAAGGACCTAAGAACACACACAGCGTGGAGGACAGTCTTTTAAATAAATGGTACTGGAAAAATTTGATATCCACATTCAGAAGAATGAAGCCAGACCTGTTGTCTTTCACAATAAAGAAAAATCTACAAAAAATGAATTTAAGACCCAACTGTAAAGCTTGAAACTATAAAAGTACTAGAAAACATAGAGGACCACCACAGGACAGTGGAATGGACAAGAATTTTATGGATCAGATCCCCAAAGCACAGGAAACAAAAGCAAAAACGGGTGGGATTTCATCAAACTGGAAAGCTTTTACACAGAAAGAAAACCATTAACAGACTGAAAAGACAACCCACAGAATGGAGAAAACTCTTGCAATTATACATCTGGTAAGGGCTTAAAATCAGAACAAATAAGGTACGAAACTCTTACTATAGGATTATTGCTAATTAAAAATCGGCAACAGAGCTTAAAAGAAGACAAATCAAATACAGAAATCATGGTATATGTATAGCATGGAATACTACACAGAGGTTAAAAAAAATGAAAAACTGTCATTTACAACATAATGCATGCAACTGGAAACCATTATATTTAGTGAAATAAGCCAGTCCCAAAAAGACATATATCATATGTTCTGCCTGATCTGTGGTAACTAAGAGAGCACCTGAAAGGTCATCTACAGAAGTGAAATTGACACTTTCAGATGTGACGATTTTGAACAGCCCTTGTCTTGAATGTTGAGGAATTGTTTTTTTTTTTCATACTATTTGTTGAACTCTTTACTTAGTGTTGGGTTAATCTCATGTATATAAAATTCGTTGAAAATAGGTATTTGTAAAAAAACAAGAATGAGAATAGAAGAGGGAGGAGGAAGAAGGGTGGGAGTGTGGGTGGGAGGGATGATATGGTGTGAAAAATAAGTATGTTCCTAAATTTGTAGATATGGAAAACATAAAGTTGGTATACCTTAAATAAAAGGTTTCTAAAAGAAAAAGAAGACTTCAGTAGCCTACAGGAACATTCAGTCAAGCCACACTGAGTTACTAACTCACTCTATTTGGAATGGTTATTATCAACAGAACAGAAAATGGCAAGCCCTAGAGAGTTTGGGGGAAAAAGAAGCCCTGACACGTTGGCTGGTATGTAAATTCATCCTGTCACTGGGGGGGACCCATGGAGGTTCCTCAGGAAATCTAAAGTGGAGATGCCAGGTGATCCAGCAATCCTATTCCTGGGTATGTGTCCAAATGAGATGACATCAATCTGTTTTGGAGACATCTGCACTCTCTGTTAACTGAGCACTTTTTGCAATGGTCAAAGAATGGAAGCAACCGTGGTGTCTATTAACTGATGAGCAGATAAAGATCTGAAACACACACAATGAAATATTATTCAGTCATTACAAGAAAAATCTTGTAATTTGAGATAAAATGAAGGTTATTAATGTCAAACAAAATAAGCATGGTAAAGAGACACAAGTACCACATGATCTCACTCATAAGTTGAATCTAACAAATAACAATCTCACAGAAGTTGAGAGTAAAACAGTGGTGACCAATGGCTGAGGTGAATATGGAGGAAGAAAAGAGTGGAGAAAGTTGATGAGTAACTAAATTCTAGAACAAGAATGAGAAGTTCTGGTGTTTAACTGCACAATGAGTGACTATTGATAATTACTGCACACACACACACACACACACACACACACAGGATTCTGAATGTTTCCACCAAATAAGAGGATAAATGCTTGAGGAAATAGCTATGCTTATCCTGAACTGAACACTGTACAATGTACACATATTTTGAGTCATCACATGGCACCCAATAAATACATATAATTATGTGTATCAGTTAAAAACTTGAAAGGAAGACATTACTTCAGGCCAGAGAAATAATGTACCAAACACAATAAATATGTTTAAGTAAATATGCATATCATGTTTCCTGGAGAAGTAACCATTTTGGGAAATAACCTGCTGAGATGGGCTTTAATTATTGGGAAAGAACCTTTAGCTCTGGTTTATCTTTAAGTGGAAAGAAAATTCCATGATCGTATTCCCTTGATGTATCTTGGGAATTTCTGAAATCCTTGGTTTATTCACATTTTCATGCCTTTGTTCAAGGCCAAGAAGTAGCTTGTCCTTGCCGATGGACAGAGTTCGTATGTTGCAAATAGTCTCATGGTAAATCTTACAACTTATGAATTTGTACTTGTGAGCTAAAGTCAAATAATGAACTTTTTATGCTTTTACTTTATTATTCGCCATGGGATTTTCTTCTAATCTATTAGTAGCATTTAATTGCTAATGGGACTATTGTAATCTTGTATAACGTGTTATGCTCCCCTTGTCATAACTAAAAGTCCCCAATATCTGTGTCAGGACAAAGTGCTGAATCACAGGTCATAGATGGAACAACAAGGTGAAGGCATATAGAAAATACAGCAGGAAGCTAGCTGTTTTCCCACTACTGAAAAATTTTGGAGTCATCAGCATCACAGATTCCCACTAAGCCCAATTTTGAATGCTGAAGGAATAGATTAATTCATTCATGAATCTTAAGTATTTAGAACATGCATAGTTGTCCAATTTCTCAGCCCATTAAAACCAGAATTATAAATCTTCTTAGACTAAGCAATTTATTATTCTTTATTATTACATAATTTATTCAAGATTTTAAAATCTCCATTTTAAAAACATTCAAAAATTTTCAACACAAGAAAATTTCAATACATATAATATTTGTTAAGGGAATATGCTAAAGATTCTGTTCCTTAATACTGAGTTCACAGTGTTAAACAATAAGGTCACAGTACTAAAATGGATACTGTATCAAAAAGAGCAAAGTATGGGTCCAATGAAGGGAAAACAATAAAACTCATTTAGGAAAAACTGAATCAGAAATGCAGACCTACCTTTTGCTGATGATCTCATAGAGATACAGCATAATAGTTCTAGTATTGTTTATCTAGAGATTAAATTTACCCATTTAGGTATTATGGTTCTTTTTATATAAAAGAAAGTTTAAATATCCTGAAATATGTAGTATTAATAATCTAAATAAAATATCACATTAAATAAAATGTTATGGTTTTAATACATATTGTATTGATCAGTATATTAGTGGATCAATTATTCTTTGCAATTTATAATATCTGTTTAGAAGCATAATACTTCTCATTACTTGGAAAGAGTGGATCTGTATCTGCTCCTCAGTGCCTTGAACAGACAAGGGCCCCCTCCTAATCTCTTCTGAAGCAAAGAGATAAGCAACTTATCACTGCGATCTGACTTCTTTCAGTTCACTTAACTTGTTTAAAATATGACAGGCATGAAGAGCTCTGTAATTGGGTCCTAACTGAATCACAAGGAAATCACTGCATCAGAGACAGTCTCACAGAAATCAAGTTCAGGTTTGCAGAATATTGAGCTTTCACTGCTAGTTATCTAATGTATGAGTGAAACTCTACATTTATTAATTGTGTGACAAAAATGCTGCCACTCTTTCAAAGGTTAATCCAGGTGTTACTGGACCAATTTTACTGCATTCTGCTATGTATATTTTTGTTATTTGAAAGGCAGATAGAAAGAGACTGAGTGAAAAGGCAGAGACAGATCTTCCATCCTCTGGCTTCCACTCCAAAGGACCAAACTGCAAGAGTTTGGCGAGGCTGAAGCCAGGCTGCTGGAACTCTATGTAGGTCGTCCACCCATGTACTTGAATCATTATCTGCCGCCTTCCAGAGAGCACATGAGCAGGGAGCTGGAGCGAAGCAAGAGTTCAAACCCAGGGACTCCAACATGGAATGTGAGTCAAAGCTCCTCTAAAAATCTGCAAGGTCAGTGAATTCTAAACATATATTTTCAGATATTGCTTAAATAAATTAAATCAGATTTTGAACCGAATCACAATCCCAAGGTAGGTAAGCTTGCATTACTTCAATGATTTCTTCCACAAGGTGAGATACCCATACCTTTCATTTTCAGAAAAATGAAATATGAAGCATAAAAGTAATTCATATAGAATTACTGGGACAATAAAATTATAAAAATATTCACATTTAGATGTCAGTTTAAGAATAATGCATGACACCCATGGAGAAACAAAAACTAAACCTAATCAAGTTTTGTTTCAAGTATTCTACACTTGGATTATCATGACATGGTAGAATTCATGCATTTCCTAGAATGGTGTTACCATGATGACAACCTAGTTTCACATTTTTTAAATGGTAGGTGAATTAATCACTTTCATATTTTAATTGGGTCAGGCTATGACTTAAAGGGACAAATTTTCCATAAAACTCTTGGGATCCAAAAATTAGAACATATTTCTCACAGGAAATGGTGAATATCCATATTTTCCCTGTGGTAGAAATAACAGAATGTACTGAACCAAAATTCATTTTCAGTTATAAGAAAATGGGATACAGACTTCTTATTTTCCAAGATTCTTTGTAACTCAACTGAGCATGTCTTCACATATAAATTGGAACATTATCATCTGAAAGTTAAGCAACAAAATTGATCTTCATCAAGAAGTCTTATAGATACAACATAACCATGTGATGAGTGAGAAATATTTTATAAAAGTATATGATAGAGAAAAATTCAACTTATTCAGATAGAATTAAACTGCACCTTGCTACACTGGCAGTTAATCCCTACAAATGTAGCAATAAATATAAGAGAATCCTATCTTCCCAGTAGAATATATTCCCAAGTAAAGAAACTGCCCCCAAATAAATATCTACAAAATAAGTTCAAGTCTATTGTCTTTATGTTGGTTCAATATTGTTTAGTTTCAGAACCATTTTCATATATCTGGTACACCTAATAGCCGAAAAGTAGTTTTAGGCTCAACCAAAAAAAGGGTCAGTTATGAATTTGTCTTATATCAGGGATGGAAGTTCAGCATTGCTAATTCCAGGCCTAGATAAATAGTTTCTTCCTTAATAGTTAATCTTCTAATTTTTAATTAAATAGTAAAATATTTGAGAGTATACACATATAGCTCACTTCTTAGAAAACAGCGATACAATCATAAAAATGCCAGTAACTGACACAAATTCTGCTACTAATTGGCACATCAGAAATGGAAAATTCAAAAGATGAAAGATATTTTGCTCACTCCCTTTTCTATCTTCAACAGTACATTTATAGAGACTGAAAATAATCACCTCAGAAAATATATTTGTCCATCAAATAACATTAAAAATAGGAAAGTTGCACCAAAAAGTCATATTCACAAACACAATCATTCACTTACATTGGAAAAATATTTCTTAAAATATTTCTCTCATAATTTTTCAGTTTAACAACAAAAAATAACACCCTTCAAAGAAGAGGAGAGTTTATTTGCCAGGAGCTTCACTTGAATCCACTATTATTTAACAGGGCACTTATATCCTTGTTTCTGACAAGAGAGAAAACTTGCACACCTTACAAAATGGAAAATAAAGGCTGGCGCTGCGGCTCAACAGGCTAATCCTCCGCCTTGCGGCGCGGGCACACCGGGTTCTAGTCCCGGTCGAGGCACCGGATTCTGTCCTGGTTGCCACTCTTCCAGGCCAGCTCTCTGCTGTGGCCAGGGAGTGCAGTGGAGGATGGCCCAAGTGCTTGGGCCCTGCACCCCATGGGAGACCAGGAGAAGCACCTTCTCCTGCCATCAGATCAGCGCGGTGCGCAGGCCGCAGCAATGCTGGTCGCGGCGGCCATTGGAGGGTGAACCAATGGCAAAGGAAGACCTTTCTCTCTGTCTCTCACTCTCTCTCACTGTCCACTCTGCCTGTCAAAAAAAAAAAAAGTGGAAAATAAAGATTTTTTTTTTTGAAAAAAAATTGTAGGCAGAGACAGCAAACCCCTTGATCTATTCTCCATTCCTAAGCACAGGATTTCTTGAATTTTAGCGGGAACTATAGAGGATCAACCAGGAAAAGTAAATTCTCAGCATGACTTGTGACTAGATATGACCACGTGACCATGTTTGGCCAGACTGGGTCTAAGGAATGACACAGCAGAGCTGAAACTGTTTTCTGAACTTCTGCCCACCTGTTTCTCAGGTTGGTGACATTCTGCCAGCCAGCATCCCTCCATAATGTCTGCCCAACCCACTCTAGAAGGCCAAGACAGAAGTAAACTGATCTCCCATCTGAGGTGCTGTTTTATGTCTCTGAAACTCAAGGTAGCCTGCACCCTACCTAATGCACAGGCTAAGTGACATTTGCCTAATATTAGGATTAGAAATAAATCACCCACAGGTGGAGAGGGCTTTAACATCCTAGGAGAAGAAAGTTCTGGAACCCCGGAAGTTGTCTCATTTTCTCAGACAGTGAAAGTTTGACAAATTAACATCTCCTTACCCCACATTCTACAGTTCTAGAACAACGATATTGTCATCATCTAAGAAAATCTGAAATTTAAAAATGAATGCAGGTAAAATATATACTGCCAAGTGGCAGGTGCCATAACATGTCAGAAATTACTATGTTTCAGAAAAAAGTGGCTTCCCAAAACCTAGTGGTCAGGTTCTTAGTGTCTCACTCTCCACAAGATCGGGTCCTTCCATTTCTGCTTGGTTTCTGATATCTAGATCCACACACTAAACCTTTCATTGCAGCAAAGGTGAAAGTAGTCTTTCGCTTGCAACCTCAAGACAGAAAACTGGGAGGCAAGTTCTTTGTTATAGGCATTTTTACCCCAAAAGATGATACAGAAAGAATAAATAATTTGAAATAATTCAATAAAATGTATTTATGAGAGAAAGTCCTATTAAGGAAATCCATAAGGCTGCAGGATGCACAACAAGAATAACACCACTTGTACTAGGGAGCAGAAGGCATGAAGTACACAGATAGACTCACCATAGGGCATTTTTTGTTATTCCTACCAGATGCTTTGAGCTTGCTGAAAGTCTTCCTGGGTCTAATGAGAGATGACAAATCCATTCTCCTTTCTCAGGAGAGTAATGAGACTGTAGCTGTAATAGCTACTAATTAGATTGATTCCACATATTTCTTCCTATTCCATCATTATTCTACCCAAAAATGGATTCTAAAATTCAAACTGGAAGAGGTTTCTTACAAAAATGGTTAACATTCTGAAAATATGAACAATCAAAACCAGGAAGGAGAGGTAGAGGAGGTGGAGGACAGAAAAACATTTGTTTGAATACAGTATTAAGGAAGCCAAAATCTTTTATGGGTCAGATGACAGAAAGGAAGTAGTAATATTGTCTGGATATGACAGATATCTTATTTTAATTATGGAGATGTGATATAGAAATGAAGACATAATTTCATTTGCTGCTATTAAATTTTAAAGTGCAGCTGAATGTTATTGAACCTTATTTTACAATAAGGTGCACATGCACCTCCATTATTTCCCCCAATAAATGATTTTAAAGGCTATTCTATTCCAAGGCATTTTTTAAATTTACAACTTACAAAAAAACAAGCATTTATGTACCATGATCCTTCTACAAGGATGTTCTATTGACAGGACAATGATGCTGAGAAAGTCAGCACCATGCATGGAATCAATCACAATGAAACAAATGTCAAGAATGTATGGAAGGTTATCATGAATGTTATAAATGAACTGGTAACAACAAGAAATGTGTCAATAACAAATGTCACTGTACAGAACAAAGGATAGATTCTCACAGCCTGAAGAGAATTTTGAAAAGTTGTATTTTCCAAGTGGAAGAAATATGAACATGAAAGCGTATTTCTTTTCAAAAAAATCAAGCCATCTCCCATGTTGCATGCTTCCCCTGAACAATGGGATCTGCCACCAGACAGACTTTGTCACTGGCAATGATCTAGTACAATAAGCAACCATTTTTCCCTCTTTGAGCTGTTTATTTTCCTCCATGTTTGGTGCCCAGAGGATATCTTTTCAGTAAGCGTTTGAAAAATAATTTATATTTTGAAAATAGAAAAGACTATAGTAAACCAAAAAGAAATCAGAACAGATGGTTAATTTTTTATAGTAAAGGAGAGAAATATTTCAAGAGATGCCCACAAACAAGAAATTAAGATGGCAGGCTCCTGTCACACCACTAACCGCACCATGATTAAAACACTCTAGGAGTTTATTTAATACCTGCCTAGTTTCAGCCAGACTCTTAGACTGTCAAGTTTCAGAAGAGAAAAGTCAAGTGTATCTAGCCTCATTTCCCCTCTTGTATGACTTTTTTCATCATATTTCCACTTCCCCTCACTCCTCCCTTTAATGGCATGAGTTTCTAAGCACCCCCCCATTTCCACCTGCTACCCTAGAACCACATAGCAGTTACTTTTTTATGAAAAATTCTTTTCATATGTATTAGTCACATTTGACCACTGACTTCTGTCTAATCAAAGGAATGCTTTTTGGCAAAGGCAAGACTCAGTGTTTGTCCCACCCATGAAAATACAACCGATTTGCCCTCTCCTCTTTCTTTCTTCCTCTCTTCCTTCTCCCCCACTGGCCTCTATTTTTCTCTATACTTAGGACATAAGCTTTATTTCCCTCCTGAATCTCAAATCTGCAATTCTTCTCAAAGCATATTTTAACAGACAAGGACAAAATGTTCAATCATAATAGACAAACACATTGTGGTCAACTAGCACAGGTTTCAGAGGGCAAACCCCAGAAACCACTCAGCAGTCCCCTGGCCTAGGCCCAACAAAGGGGATCTCCAAAGTAGCCCTGCTCAGTAACTGTGAAGACTATGTGCTCCTACGACAACAGCTCAGAGCAGAAACAGGAGTAACACATGATGCCAAGACGTGAATGATGTTTGTGAGATATAACATAGATTGCTATCCATTATTTAATAATTTCCTTAGACCTAGACAACCAGAAGGGAAAACACATTTCTAGAACTTAACTGCTAGCACTAAAAAATTAGAATATGGATAAAATGGAAGCCCTGAGGAATTCCAGAGCTCAAACTGAGGGAGGAGTTTCAGTAGGGACACAGGTTAAAATGGAAAGCGTAAAAATACTTTTAATACTGGGTGGTTTTCTGAGTGACAAAAGATAGTATATGCATAGCATACATAAGTAATGAACCATTGTAAACCCATCAGGAGTTTACATACATGGCTGAGGATTCCCTTTGCTAGGACCAACTCACCTGTTCTGGAAAGTGATCTACAGGCAACTACAGAGCAGTGGTCCCCTGCCAGTTGGCCATTAGTACCTATTTAACAAATTTGTAATGAGTCAAGTGTAGATCAAGTCAGGAATGCCAACTTGCCTCATCAGCTTCACTCAATTAAGCTCTGAATCAGGAGCCTGTAAGGACCAGACACACAAATCAGATATCTACAGCCTAGCAGGACAGATGGTCTCTGACAGACCTGCTCAGTTCTGGCAGACAGCTTAGAAGTAGTAAGACAATATGCAAACAAATGGCCACTGGGTCAGATCTAGCTTGGCATCTGTACTTGATGACCCCTGTGTGAAAGACCCAAACATTGGTAAGCATTTTAATTTTTTACTGCAAAATGGACAAAGTATTATTTATTCATTTTATTATTTTACTTTGTTTACATTGTGCAGGGTTTTAGACATCATTACCAACATTAAATAACTCAATATATTTATGGGATACACTGTGGTATTTCAAGACATTTAACATAGCATGCACTGATCAAATCACAGCAATTTGCAATTCCATCTCCTTAGCATTCATGATTGAGGCCTTTGAGCTCCTCCCTTATAGTTATTCACAAATACATAATGGATTATGATGAACTACCATCCCTTCCCTGTGCTATGGGACATCAAAACATACTCCTTCTATTGAGCTGTGTTTGGAGACCTGTTTCCCAGCCTCCCTCTATCCCTCCTCTGCTTTCTCTCGCATGTAGAAGTTAATTTCTCTTTTATGAGTACATGGTAAGACAATGCGGGTTTGGCAGCAAAGAGATGTGTTAACTGCCACTTGTTGTAATTCATGCACAATATTCATGGTAAAGGAACATATACAATAAAATTATAGCTATCTTGGACACTAATTAAAACAAATATTTATGAGGCTTATTAATATTATGGATATAACAAGATATAATCTTCATTAGGGTTTTTTGTTCTTTTTATTTCAAAGGTAGAGAAACAGAGGAGAAAAATTTTGTATCACTGATTCACTGCCCAAATGCCTACAACAGCCAGGGTTGAGCTAAGCCAAAGCCAAGGGCTGAGACTTCCAGCTAGATTTTCCAGATGTCAGGAACCCAAGTACTTGAGCCATCGACTGTTGCCTCTCAAGGTCACAGGAATCAGGATCCGATGTGCAAAAACCCCGATTCAAAGCAGGCACCTGAATATGGGATGTGGGTATTCCAAATAGCAATCTAACCACTTCACAGAACACCTGCTACCAGGTTTGTTAATATTTGAGAGTGGTGATTAATAGGGGGATGTACTCAGTGCTTTTTTTTTCAATGCAGTTTGGCTCACTTTCAATGGTAAAAATAGGCATTCCTGGATATCTGTTAATCTAGTTTTCTCATTGCTCTTGTTTGCCTTCAAGTTCTCGGTCTTCTCTGTAGTTCAATATCTTGAGCAAGACAAAGATATTTCAACAATTGTTCTTTGATTCTTGAATGTTATTTATAATGCCAGTTTCCTAATTTTGTTCAAAAGTGGCAAGTGAAACTTTAACTCCATGACACTCAAATAACCTGAACAGCAATGACGTTTGACTCACTACAGAAATAAATGCTGGCATCATTATTTAAAACAACCACTGAATCTCTTTCAGTCACCAAAAGCAATGCTTTTTTTGTTTGTTTTCTAAGAAGAAACACTTCATTTTTAAAATTTGTACAAATTCAAGGCAACTAAAACCACTTCTGGTCTAACCTGCAAAGTAACCTGTGTGCATAACATATTCACTAAAACTTCAACCTCTTCCCTAACAGAATAATCATTCATAAGTCCCCATGTGACTGGAAGCAACAATTCTGTAATGGAAGTGTCACTGCAACCTTAAATATAGCATTCACCACTGTGAAACTATAATAGCAGATGCTTGCAAATGCCTGGTGTGATGAATCAGTGCTGAGAAAGGAGAGGAAGAGCTCAGTGCAGGGCTGTGGGGGGAAGGGGGAGAGCCCCTCACACACACAGCAGTAGACAGATTGCACTGAGAAAGGCACTCTTGGATGATCTTGGCTTTCTGCACCCCGTGGACTTCTCTGCTACCTGCAGTGGCATATACATCAAATGGACAAGATAATGAAGATTCAAAGACAAGTAGAAAAGAAGGGAAAAAAAACATGAATGACTTTACTGCTATCACTTGGGCGATGGGAACAAAAGAAAGTAGGTAATAAAAATGAGCAAATGAGACAGGGAACCCGTTTATACAAAGGCCAGTCAATATACCATGCCTAACTCTCTGACACATTCCATCATTTAGGACAGTTCATAATCCATTGATACTTTTAGTTTGCCTTGTGGTATTATATTCAATACAGTGTTCTGACTGAGTCATTTCAGGTTACTTTAATGAAAGCAAAACGGCTTTCGCAATCACCCTTGGTGGGTGCGTGTCTGGCACAGTGGATAAGATGCTGCCTGGGATGCCTGTATCCCCTGTCAGTGTGCTCGGGTTCAAGTCCCAGCCATGATTCCGATTTCCAGCTCCCTACTAATATTCACACTGGAGGGCAGCAGGTGATCGCTTGGGTCCCTGCCACCAGATGAGAGATGCAAATTGAGTTCCAGTCTCCTTGCTTTGGCAAATCCAGACATTGATGGTGCAGGCATTTGGGAAGTAAACCTACCGAGGGGAGATCAGTATTTGTATGTGTGTCTCCCCATCATTCAAATAAATAAAAATACTTTTTTTAACAAATCCTTGGACTTCCTCTTTTGATTAGGATGAAATGGATAATTCAAATTTGCTTTCTTCCCCACCTCCCCACCCCCATGTTCTTTCCTATTTCTGAGGAAATCAGAAAAGCAAACCAAAACATTTGAAAATATCTTCCTGATATTTTGAGGAGACTTTCTTTAGCAATTTTGATTCTCAAAATGAAATGTTAAATGGTCCTTTGATAGGAAAGACAGATTGGAACCCACAGTCACCCAAAGATAGTATTTTGTGCTGGAAGAGAGTTAGATGGGCTGGAAGATAGCAGATAAATAATAATTGCCTTGGGAAGTGAGCCTGAAAAGTTGCAGACTGGATAAACCCAGAGGGCAATCTCATACAGCATTCTGCTTGGCTTCAGATTATCTCAGTTCCTGAAACTGGAATGAGATGATCCCAGATTGCCAGTCCTTAGGACCCTGGGCAGAAAAAGATATTCCTTTAGGTCACACATAGACACTTTCCAATTACATAACACATTATCAGAAACAACTAGGACTATGAGGTAGGATAATGTGACCAAAAGCCAGCATAAAACAACAACCAAGTCCCAGCATCGTGCCACAGCACATTAAGCCATGGCTGGAGACAATGGCATCCCAAATCAGAGTGACTGGTCAAGGCTCCACTTCTGATCCAGATTCCTGGTAATGCTCCTAGGAAAGCAACAGAGGATGGCCTAAGAACTTGGGTTCCTGACACACGTGTGGGAGACACAGAAGTTCCTAGCTCCTGGCTTCAGCCTGGCCCACGGCAAGCTGCTCTGACCATTTGGAAATGAACCAGTGGATGGGTAAATGGGTATCTGTCTGTCTGTCTTTTTCTTTGTATCTTTCTTTATCTGTTGCTCTTTCAAATAAATATTTTTAAAGCAATAACAACAACCAAAATCAACTGATCCATCAGGACTACAGTACTGGAATTATCAACATTGATTTTTTTTTAAAGATTTGTTTTATTTATTTGACAGGCAGAGTTACAGACAGAGAAAGGGAGAGGGAGAGAGGGAGGGGAGAGGGAGAGAGGGGAGAGAGGGGAGGGGGGAGAGGGGGAGAGGGAGAAGGAAAGAGAGAGAGGTCTTCCACCCACTGTTTCACTCCCCAAATGGCCACAATGCCAGAGCTGGGCTGATCCAAAGTCCGGAGCCAGGAGCTTCTTCTGGGTTTCCCACATGGGTGCAGGGGCACAAGGACTTGGGCCATCCTCTACTGCTTTTCCTAGGTCATTAGCAGGGAGCTAGATTGAAAGAGGAGCAGCCTGGATTTGAACTGGTGCCCATATGGGATGCCGGCACTGTAAGCAGAGGCTAAACATACTATGCCAGAGTACTGGCCCCAACACTGATATTAAATAGTCAGAATTCAGCCATTTTAAAATAACTATATAAAACAGATATTCACTGAGAAAAACGAGTATATTTTTTCAGAAATTAAGAATGTATTTAAATGATTAAGAAGTATAAGAAAATTGAATTCCATGGATAGAATAAAAGCATATTAGACAAAGTAAAAGAGGGAGTTGATGATCTGGAATATAAGAGACAAAATTCCAGATTGAAAAAGAGAAAAATAATGGGTAATGTAGAAAACAAAGTATGAGACAAAGATCATGGACTGTCAAGTATTAAACCAGTTCTTATTGAAGTCAGAGAAAGAGAGGAGAGATACAGTCCGTCAGAATTAATGTTTAATAATACAATTACTGACAATTTTCCAAACTTGATTGCACATGTGAAACCACAACTTCAAGCAATTCTACTAACTCCCAGCATGAAAATATAAAGCAACACACTTGGGAGATGCTCTGGTCTTCTGCACGTCTCACGAGCAGAGGCATTGTCTGGTTTGTTCTGGAATACCTTTACACGGATGCGTGCAAAGCACACAGCCTCAGATGAGAGACAGAGACCTGGAGCCAAGAGCAAGTTTCTGAGTGTTCTGATATAATAAATGTAGAGCCATAAACTCTGCTGTCCTCTTAGCTCAAGATCTCTCACTTGAAATACAGCCTACTGAGTGAGCAGGTGTCGCCTGGACTTTTCTCATCAATACGTGGGTACCTGGGCTCAGGGACTTTGCCTAAGTACTAACTGTCTGGCTGGTGCTAATGCCATAAAAAGCGAAGCCTCCTGACTCTGATCTAGGAACATCCTGTCTTCTGCCAGCATCTATGAAACTGTGGCAAGCTAATTCTATTTGGCTTGCAAGTAGAGTCAAAATAGCAGGCCTTTCATAGTTCTTAACACAGTCATGCAGTAAAAGTACAGAAATCTAAAAAGAAATCTGAAATTTGTCAGAATATATCCAAGTAAGAAAAAGTAGACTAACAACTAAATTTCCAACAGAAATCATAGAAGATAGCATAATAAATCCATCAAGACCTGGAAGAAAATACCTGACAACGTGGAATTATATAATCAGTTAAAACAACCTCAAGATATCAAAGCAGTATATATATATATATATATATATATATATTATATATATAAGGCTGTATATAGAATTATGTATATGCCTAAACTTTGATATACAGGGATACTTCACTTATACAATGCAAAGTTAAAATCAGCTCCTGTCCTGGTAAGATTGACTGAATTATCTTTGAGTGACACTGCTCAAAGTCAAAAAGGACATTGCAGATTTATTTACAAAACTAAATATTGTACAGTATTTTAGAATCCTCTGTATTAGTACATAATATCACTATTTTTAAACACTTTTTAATATACAGAACAGATTTCATGCATTCTATAAATAAAATTCTAAGATGAACATATTTTCCTCCTTCCCTCCCCCTCTCCCTCAATATCCCATCCTTCCTTCCCTCCTTCTTTTTTTCTTTAACTTTTGCAATAACATAATTTCAATTTACTCTATAATCACAGGATTAATGCAGCAATATCCATAATGTTCAACAAGTAAACAGCAGAACGACCATGTTCCACAGGAGTATAGGCAAGACCTATAAACAATAATTGAATCATAAGATGTTGACTTCATTTTTACATTGTTTTCATTATTTCATAAATGTCATACTTTTTTTTTTTTTTTTTTTTACAGGCAGAGTGGACAGTGAGAGAGAGAGACAGAGAGAAAGGTCCTCCCTTGCCGCTGGTTCACCCTCCAATGGCCGCCGCGGTCGGCGCACCGCGCTCGTCCAATGGCAGGAGCCAGGAGCCAGGTGCTTCTCCTGGTCTCCCCATGGGGTGCAGGGCCCAAGCACCTGGGCCATCCTCCACTGCACTCCCGGGCCACAGCAGAGGGCTGGCCTGGAAGAGGGGCAACCGGGACAGAATCCAGAGCCCCGACCCGGACTAGAACCCGGTGTGCCGGCGCCGCAAGGCGGAGGATTAGCCTGTTGAGCCACGGCGCCGGCTAAATGTCATACTTTTTAAGTATTTGACACTTGAAGAAACTCACCAACACTGATTCATCTTAAAGCATAAGGAAGAGAATGAGCGTTAATAACAGTTAATGGTTATCATGAAGCTATTGCTTTTATCTGCTTTACTGAACTGAATCACATATAACATAAGGAAAGAGAAACAAAAAACAAGTAAAGGTTATTTTTAGGTGCTAGCAATTAATTTTTCAAAACTGTTTCATGAATAGTAAGGGAAGGGCACATCTATTTCTCTTATCTCTGGTCATTCAATCAATGTGAAGACTTTTTGAGCAATCACAAATTATGGATGCTATTTCATTCTAACATGAAAATGGCCATTTCAGTTAACTAGTATTTTAATAATATTTCAAAATATTTTTATTCCCTCAGTAAATATTTTGTTAACTACAATGACCAAATAAGTGTTTTTCTGATATATTTACCCAATAGCTTTTATGTTCCTCATAAACTCTACTAATCCTAAAACCTCTCCAGAGTGCAACGTTGAAGAATCAATGTCAAAAGCATAAGCCACAAAAAAGCCTGGATTCCATGTTTCCTACTAGGCTACAAAACACCTTCTACTTACTCCATGAAGAGGAAATAGCTAAGCATGTGTGCAAGTTGTCACATACACCATGTATAGGGTGAGCAAGTAATTACCAACAGCAAATTCACCTTTAAGAGGTAAAGAAATTAGTTTTCATAATCACCCTGAAGCTAGTGCTGTTTTGTAAAACCAGATTGTGTGTTTACCCTGAATAAATAGCTATTTGCTTTCTTTCATCAATGGGGCATATGCTAAGAAAAAGAACAAGATAAGCTATATTCCTATTTTTCAGAATTTACTGTTGATTGAGTTTTTTTTTTTAAGAAAGCTGTTGTTTGGTAAATTATCATGATTTTTCTTAACTCTCAAATGTGAATATGTCTTTAAAAATGTTTGCAGGTCTTATATCGTTTACTTTGTATTGTAGTATGTCAAGTATATGTTAAGATATTTCTCAAGAAGCATTCCAATAGATTAAAATTTTATACTATTGTTATTGCATAGACAGTGTCAATTATCAAACTAAATAACTAAGGTTGTCTTCCTCATTTTTGCCCATATTGGTTATATCTCTCAGTATCTATAACAAACACCATTTATTAAGCCACTTAATTTCAGATTCCATCAATGCAATCCCCACACACCCACTTAAGTAATAAGATTATTCACACCATCAGCAGCTACTGGTTCATAAACTAGATGCTATTTTTTTTTTTTAGATTTTTTTTATTTAAGAGGTAGAATTAGACAGAGGGGTTTTCCAACTGCTGCTTCACTCCCCAAATGGCCACAATGGCCAGAGCTAGCCAATCTGAAGCCAGGAGCCAGGAGCTTCTTCTAGGTGCAGCGGCCCAAGTGCTTGAGCCATCCTCCATTGCCTTCCTAGGCCACAGGAGGGAGCTGGATCAGAAGAGGGGCAGCCTGGACTAAAACAGGCACCATAAGGGATGCTGTGGCCACAGGTGGAGGCTTAGCCCACTGCACCACAGCACCAGCCCCTGGATGCTGACATTTTAGTACAGTACTTATCGAGTCTGCATTTGCAATATTTGCAATTATACTTTGGTAATATTTGTTTCCCTTACAATCTGGTACAAGAACAGCACAAAACACCATTAGTGATGCTCATCCTAAGCAAGCAGAGCAATGGCTTGGGTCTCCATCATTTCTACCTGTCTGCTCAGTACCACTGTGTTCATTCAGAGCAAGGGGAAAACAAGACACCAACATCACTAATGAAGCTGTTGGGGCCCTGGCCTGACGTCTTAGGACAGCCAGAGCAGGCGCCGACTTCGTCAGTACTGAAGACTTACAGGAGCTGAGAATGTTTTCCAGTTGAGCATTGTTCCAGTTCTTTGAACCGACTGCCATGGATTCCTGGAGCTTGACCACATTACAATTTTCACACTTAGCAACTGTAAAATTGTTAAAGCGATATCTTTCCACACGGTTTACCCATTATTACTGCTAAGTTTGGCATACCACCTTAGTTACGGCCTTTAAATGCCACTTTCATCACTTCCCAGGGTAACCTTGGCCATGAAATCGGAAAATCAGATCATTTTCTGGTCCGTTTTCTTCTTTTTCTTTGGATGAGATTAGATTTTGCTACGCTTGACTGACAAATCTCATTTAGGATTCAAGGAGAGGCCTGAGCCCCGACCTCTTTAAGAAGTGGGAGGTGAGATGTCTCAGGCAGTGATGAGGAAAAAAGGACCAATTTCAATTCATCACACAAAGGCAATTAGTGATTAACTCACACTGTGAGACAAAAATACTCATAAAATATAAAGAGCCTAAGTGTCAGGTCACAACATTATTTAGGATTCTTTAAAAATACCAATCATATCCAAGGATATTTCTCTGCATATTTTGTTGCCCTTTCGATGGTATTTTTAGATATGCTAAATTGGAATGTGGCAATCGAGATTATTTTTACCTGATTAAATGTCTTCTATAATTAGTAGGAAAAATCATATTTTGTTAAAAAAAAAAAAGGTCTGTGTCATACCAAATTAGACACCACTTCTGGGACATTTTAACTTAAGGTCAATAGTTTTATTATTCACGGACAGAATGCTAAATTGCTGAGTTGTACATTTTCCAAACAGCACCTGCTTTGGCGATACTGATCTATGTTAGAAAGGATGACAAACACACGCTTGGCAAAGGAATTAAAATTACTTGTGAAATGCCTCAAAATGAATATTACATGTTCTAGACTTTGTTCTTTGAGTATGGTGGGTTTAAAACCTCAAGGATAAGTTTAGGGATGAGTTGGCACTTCAAAATCTAGCTCCTCCTATACAAATTTACATTAAGCTCATTAGAAGAAGAAATTCAACTACACATATTATCTTGAGAATTTCAACAATTAAATGGATCCAGAAGTCATTCTGGCCAACTTCGTGGACCTGCTCAACACTAGAAGGCTATTTGATTTAAATATGGAAATCTACAAAAAATAATGTTACCTTCAAAGACAGAGCCAGCTAAAAACAGTTGTTACTTTATATTCATCTCTCCACCTATTTTTTTCATCAACAGTCACATTTCCAATGACCACTGCACCACATTTCCATCACTGAGATTCTCGTTAACCTCAAAAGGAGCACATATTTGTCCTCAGCTTCTCTATTGTTGCATTTACTTTCTGATTTGTTCAGTCAGTGCAGGGCTCAAGCCAAAACACCAGTAAAAGAATAAGCTGAAATTCATTCCACAATATTCTGTGAAAAGAAATGTGGGTCACAGCAGCTTACAGAAAGTATCAGATAAATATTTGTGATAGATTGGGCCATCTCCCTTAATCTCTCTGGCTGTATAAATATTTCAGTGCATATATCAAGTGTTCAGATGTAGGACCTCAAATGTTTTAAAATCAATTATATATGAAGAGGTTCACACTGCCTAAAAATCTAAATAACTTATTTTTCCACAAAATGGAAAATCTTTCAATAATATGGTAATGTGCACCAACCTAATAGAAAACCCTAGTGAAGTTTGATTTCATTTTATATACCAGGTACATTTCTAAGCAACTGTGCAAAGCAAGCACATATATAAAGAATAAATAATAAAAACTCAGTGAATTTCATTATATTCTCAGGAAGAATATCTCAGCAAAAGATGCTGTTTCTGGTACAAAAGAAAAATATTTGTGTACCCGAAGACTTTCAAGGTTCATTTAATAAAACAGCCTTCTGATCCCCTTTGCTTCTAATTTCATATGCTGTTTGAAGACACTAAGCAAAGAAGAAGAAAAAATCCCAGAAATCTGAACTTCTTCCAATTTCAGAGATACAGTTCCTCACTTGAAAGTTCATGCACATATCTATATAAAATAAAAGCATATCATCCATGTGATTTTTTAAATTTACTAGTTACATTAATTTCTTTGAGTTTTATCATTTAGTTGCCTATAGTTTTTGCCATACTATGTGAAACCAACAAAGATCATCTCTGTTTTAGTCACCAAATAATGATTATTTATCACATTCTGTATAAAATTAATTTTGTTAAAAGTTAACATGCTACAGGAAATACAAATGGGATTTCAGATGGTCTCAGAACAAAATCTGATAGCTAATATCAGAAAAAAAAGGTGGCAAAGCAAATACATAAGTATTTATAATGAAAATATAATGCAGATTTTATTTCTCCTGAATCTCTATTTCAATTATTTAAAGAAATGCTAACATTCACTCTATATGTCATTAAGAAACTGCCCCACTATGTGTGGTTAATGGATATCATCATCATGCAATATTTTTCAGTGAATATTTTTACTCCACAAAAAGTACTCTCTTTCTGAAGACAATGATATAAATCAGCTGATCCTCCTTGTTGCACAAAGTATTCACTGAGAACTCTCATTAGGGTCAACTATTGTTTCAAGGCCTGGCGATGTAACTGGGAGGGGAGCAGCCTTTGTCCCTGGAATCCCAGCATTTATATCCCATAATATATCTGTGATGTTATGCAGTGCTAATGTTTCACAGACCAGAAGACTAAAACACCACTACCTCCATTCAACAAAAAGTAGATTTTTTAAATTATTTTTTTCCATTTAAGGATGTTGTGCTTTCTCTGCAGGTTGTTTTTATGCTTTGTTTACTTATGTTTCTACATGAATTCACACCAATTAACCCAAAGCTGTCTCTTTTAGTGGCATTCGAAAATGTCGACCAAACTCTGATTCAACCTCTTTACGGCAAGATGCATCTTCGCTTGCACTGGAAGCAAGTACCCAGGATTAGCAGATTAGGAACAAATAATAAAAAGCTCTAGTAGCTTGGAATCCATCAGTAAGAAATGTCCATGGGCTGTAGGTGGACACACTATCATGAATCAGAATAATGATTTGCAATTAGTGTTTTAAATATATACCCCAATGCTATATCCTCAATGCACTCTAACTACAACCACAGTAACAACAACAAAAATGAGCATCTGTCTGTCTGTAACTGATCAATGAAACGAATTCAATTGCTTTATTTTGAATCTCCCATATTACACACTCTAACACAGTGTGTGAACCTGGGCTGTTTCATCCAGCACATAAGGGGTCACTGCAGTATTCTGACAAATGACAGTGACTGATCTCTGCGAGCTTTTCAACTCAAAATCGTGAGGCTAAACCATTCCTGTTAACAGTCAGGTGCTATATTAAGATCATAAACTTGGAAACTAGGATAACACCCACAGATAATATTTTTAATTTGGCATTTTTCAATCTGCTATATATCTAGAAATTTTTTGTATTGTCTTCCAAGTTGTTATAAAATAATCTGAAGGAAAAAATGGAAAATATATTAAAATAGCTTTCCAAATGTTCAGTAATTTATAATTTATTCTTCAAATAAAAGCCTTTCTGAACCCAATTCTAGCTCCAGTGTTTTCTTTTTTAATGGAACTAAAAGAATACTCTGATACTGATGCATGTGCGCAGGCTTCACCAAATCCTATTGATATTTTATAATGTGAGAAGGACCTGTGCCCTGGATAAAAGATCAGTAGCCGGTCTCCTTGTGGAAAACATACCTTTCTACTGACATATCAGTTCTGAAAAAGCATAAAGCCAATTTGATGGCAAGTGTGGAGATGTGTTATTTCACCACGAACCAGATTAAATGAAACAGGCTCAAGAGATCCTGCAAGAACTATTATGATGTCAATAAAATGTTGTTCCGTGAGTGGCAGGGCTAAGCCAGGGGCAATTCACCCTCTCTCCAGTGGAAGTCCAGCTGCATGCTGAGCGCACTGACAGGAAGACACAGCACGTACGCAGCACGTTTAGAACCAGCCTCAGCATGCCTGGTATCATTTCTTCTCCCATGAAAATAAGCACGGGGCAAGTGGGGACCAAAGAGACGGAATTTGAAAGATTAAAGCATGCTTCCATCAGTAACAAAATATTACATTTGGCAAAAAGTAATGTATCTAATAATTTGAAGCTCCTGGTGACCCAAATCACAATGAGAACAATTTCATAGAATATAGAGGCTTCTACAGATCTTAAGAATCAGCATAACATATTCGATTTTAATATTTTATCCCTAATGCTATTTTCAAGGTATAGGTAGTGGTTAACAAGTTGATTATTAGCACCGGCACTTGGCTTGATTGTACTTTAGCCCCATCAATTGCCCTATAGAATATTATAGCCCAAGAAAAATATTTGCTTCTTTGCTTTGTCTAAGAGCTGAACACTCATGTGTTCAAATACACATCATATATTTGTTAAGAGCTATTGCAGTTAAAGCTAGTAATAGTTTTGTACCAGGTAGTCTCAATCACTTTCAATATTCTGTCCCAGTTCCATATGGAGAAGTTTTAAGCCTTCACTTTCTCTTTTCAACAAGTAATGGACATGCATTATATGTCCTTTATTTGGACAACCATATAAATCATTTTATCTAGTTTCTTGTTTTATAAAGTATGATAAAACTTGGATTAGAAAAGTAAGGTTGATGC
Organism: Sylvilagus floridanus; assembly: GCA_949820135.1. Classification (NCBI taxonomy): domain Eukaryota; kingdom Metazoa; phylum Chordata; class Mammalia; order Lagomorpha; family Leporidae; genus Sylvilagus; species Sylvilagus floridanus. The sequence continues at coordinate 105,518,488 of OX463238.1, read as the reverse complement.
GTTAAATTGCTAAAATATGTACGGAATATTCTAGGTTTGACTCCTGGGACTAAAAGCAAAAAGAGACGGGTGAGGGACACAGAAATAGTGATTGTGGATGAATATATTTCATCTGTCACTTATACTGAGGTATAAATGCTTCCTCTAACCCTATAATTCCCATCTTGTTTCCTAAATTTCATAATGAATTTTGAAACAAATAAATCAGAGACCAGTATGCCACAGAGATGACAACCTAAAACTAAAGGAATTAAAAAATTAAGGTCAACTAAAGACTTATCAGTGTTGAGCAATCATTATTCTATAAGTATTAATGTTATGATTATTCTTACTCCTCATTTATAAAATATCCATAAGCTATTCATGAGGTACCAAACTTTAAGCTGGGCTCTGAGGCCATACCAGCAAAGAGAACACAGAAAAGTCCAACATGACAAAACACATCCAGGAGGGCTATTTCACTAACTCATGAATCAGAAGACCAAGCAGGGAGACAGAGCAACATGTGTGGGGGATGGGCCCAAACCCAGGGGAATCTGTCATAAATAAGAGGGTTGGATGAGGATGGGAAAGGCAGACTCCGTCAAACACTTTCCAAGGACAAACAAGACATGGAGGCAGCAGTCTGAGGCCTCGGCGCTGGGTGGAAGCAGCCATAAAGGGAGAGGGATAGTGACACCAAGACTGAGGGATCTTCGAGATCAGTCTAAGGATTCCAAGCCACAGTTCTTCGTTTGCAGTTCTCAGCGCAAATTTATTTCCACATTCCACCCTAAAGTGTGTGTACGGAATTATGCATGCACTATGATTACCAACAAGGATAACAGATCACATCTGCATCAAGTGAACGATGCACACTGAAACGTCCCGAAGTTCACTGATAAAAACCTAAATTAAACCTGAATTGCACACTGGAGTTGCTTCAGCAAAAAACAGAAAGACTATCATTACGATACTTCATTTGTATCATATCACATCTCTCAGCTTCTTTGCTTTACTGTTTATTTTAGATAAGTCTGTGTATGTGTTTGTGGAATATTTATTAAACACCTTTATACATTACATGCAGAAGGAAATAACCTAATGCAGACACTTCTCAGGAACTGTCATTATTTTCATTTGGTCAGAAAAGAAAATAATTGTAGAGTGTCGCTGTAATTTAAACCTGGCATTTCTGCCTGGCAACTCAGCATTTTAATCAAGATGCCAAAATTTTTCCAAAGCATATTTCTCATTAAGAAATTATTTTAAAAGCAGATAATAATCTTCTGATGCATTTTTGTCTTTTATTAAACAAACATTTCCAAGGTAAAGCTGTTTGTGGTAAATTTCACCCATTCTCATTCTCATTTATTTTTCTCAGATGGCCTCTTTATCATTCACTTATTTATTAACAAACAATCATTTTCCATTTTACCATCTGCTGAGTTAGCACAAACACCCATAAAGACAGACAAAGCACACACAAAAACTAGAGATCTTTTCCATAAATTTGAAAATCACCTCAGAGAAAATCCACGGGCCTTGAATGAAAGCCCTCAAAGGGCCCATGCACTAGCTGTCACCGCACAGTGGGCGTGGGGCCTGCTGTCCCCAAGCTAAGGTGCGCTCTGCAAGTGAGTCGGAGGGACTGGGCAGGAACGATTCCTTTCAGGCACAGTTCCTAAGGTTCCTCCTCCCCCCAGCAACCTCGAGGCTTCTTTGTGGTCTCTCCACAAAACTGTGTTTCACAAGGATTTCACAGGCTCTTCATCTTTAATAAATATTAGCCAGCAGGCGAATTGGGCAGGTTCCCCTGTGTGGTGAGAGCTCACGAGCACAGTGGGCTTGTGGGAAATCCCTGAGGGGTCTGTGAGTAAACAGCGAGTGTTAGGAAGCCTTCCAGAAAGAAAAAAAAAAATGTACCAGAAATTTTCACTGACTTCTGGACTGACTGTTTTTCCATAGCTAACTGCTGCAAAACAACAATTTTCAACAGACTTCGCAACTACAGGCAGTTTTCCTTTACTGCGTGGATTTCTGACAAGATAAAAAGACTGCATCATTGAAAACATAAATGTTTTATGTGCAGATGTTGGCATTAAAATGTTTTATTATACCTACTACAGGAGACAACCTGCATATTACCTAAGCCCATAAACACGGAAAGGACAGCATCTGAATGCACCCACCCAGTCACAGCCAGGGCTCCAGTCAGGGAGAAGATGCTGGCTTCTAGGCAAGTGTGAATTATAATGTACTGGACTCTAAAATCTACTCATTGTTCTGAAATAAAGTGCTTGTTTCTATCAGCTACAACACCCCCCACCCAAAAAAAAAAAAAAAAAAAAAAAAAAAACTTCAGGGACTGCAAAATGATCATTCAGCCATCACCCCTGCCACCTACATCTTTTCATAAAAGGAATATCTGAAGGAAATCGATACATTTACCCAGATACCTATATTGCATCTCTACATGCTGTTTTTTGGGCATTTGAGTAATGTAATTTTCTGAAAGCGGGATTCCCTCTACAAAAGAGTGCATAGCTATTATTCTGTAATCGCAACTTAATTTTTACTCTGTTAGGGTCAAGGGATGCCTACCACCAAGGAACGACTCCAAGAGAAACTCTCATGGCTTGACTTTTTTGCTTTTTAACCCTTCAACTCCATATGAAGAGGGTGTAGATTTTTTTCTTCAGTGGATTGTTCTAAGGATCATTTAAAATAATTTTATTCTGAAGGCTGGCGCCACGGCTCAATAGGCTAATCCTCCACCTTGCGGGCCCGCACACTGGGTTCTAGTCCCGGTCGGGGCACTGGATTCTGTCCTGGTTGCCCCTCTTCCAGGCCAGCTCTCTACTATGGCCAGGGAGTGCAGTGGAGGATGGCCCAAGTGCTTGGGCCCTGCACCCCATGGGAGACCAGGGGAAGCACCTGGCTCCTGGCTTTGGATCAGCGCTGTGCGCCGGCTGCAGCACGCCAGCCGCGGTGGCAACTGGAGGGTGAACCAGTGGCAAAAAGGAAGACCTTTCTCTCTATCTCTCTCTCACTGTCCATTCTGCCTGTCAAAAAAAAAAGAGAGAGAGAAAAAATAATAATTTTATTCTGAGAAGTATAGCATCTTCCTATTATGGTATGAATAGTGAAATCATCACAGAGAAGAGTTTATCACCATCAGGATAAACATCATTACTCCTATATTCCATTTGCCCCGCCCATTTTGGGAGCAATAGAGGAAGTACTTAGATTGCACTTCATTGTCAACTTCCCATGCCATCATCCAAGCTGCCTTTAAAGTCCCTGGTGTGGAAAATGACAAAGGTAATACAAAAATCCCCAGCTTAATTCTGAATCCTTATTTTCACTTAAGGATTCTGGCAAATACTTCCTGTTGTTAAGTGCTTCAAGGAGCATGCTGAGGACAGATGAACTAACATGAAATACATACGACAGGTTTTCAGTTCTTTGAAAGAAATGTCTTAGTAAAATGCAGTGCTTTGGTTTGGGTTAAAAGCTCTCATGGTGATTGTTCAAATAACTTCTTGAGGATCCTTTGTCTCCCACGGATTGTACTTAAATCATTAATTCATAAACATTGGATTAAAAAAAATCTAGCATTGAGGATAATGTCACTTACATTAATTTCATTAACAATTACAAGGCACTTATTGGCATCAACTCATAGAAATTCAAACCTGTGCCCGGTGCCACAGCTCACTAGGCTAATCCTCTGCCTGCGGCACCAGCACCCACAGTTCTAGTCCCGGTTGGGGTGCCAGATTCTGTCCTGGTCACTCCTTTTCCTGCCCAACTCTCTGCTGTGGCCCAGGAGTGCAGTGGTGGATGGCCCAAGTCCTTGGGCCTTGCACCCACATGGGAGACCAGGAGAAGCACCTGGCTCCTGGCTTTGGATCAGCGTGGTGTGTTGGCCGCAGCGTGCCGGCCACAGCAGCCGTTGGGGGGTGAACCAACAGATAAAGGAAGACCTTCCTCTCTGACTCTCTCTCTCACTGTCCACTCTGCCTGTCAAAAAAAAAAAAAAAAAAAGAAGAAGAAGAAGAAGAAGAAGAAGAAGAAGAAGAAGAAGAAATTCAAACATATATTATCCTAGATGATCTGTAAGACTTCGAATTATGAACAAAAAATTTCCTCAATACCTACTGCAACATTATTTAGAGATAAAAATTTCACATCTGAGGAAAAAAACAATATTCTAACTTCCCTGTTGCTAAAATTAAATGATTTTGATTTGTTTTAAATATACCTTTTCTATGATAGGGAATTCTTTTCTGAAATCTATACTCATGGCAGCTGCATTGTCAGAGTGGCATTTTGTTAGGCAATGTGCCAGCAGCAAGTACAAAATACTGATGATATCCACATCACAGACATTTGGCCTGGCCAGGCGAGCATCCTTTGTCCCTTGGTTTGGAACCACCAATCACTACCATGGGCAGGCAGGGACCAGGCTAAGTATAATGTGCTGTGCCTTGACATGACTTAGCTGGCAGGTGCATTTCCGAAGTTAGGCTGTTCACAGTGGTCAACTGATCAGATGGTCACTTCCTAATCTCTCACAAGTAAATAAATCATAGATTTAGTAAAAGCAGAGAGCAAGAGCAACAGGAGCATTAGGCCACTGAAATTAAGACACGCTGTATTGATTTAAATTCTTTCACTGCCTCAACTCATCACCCAGTCCATGTGCCTCCATTACACTAAAAGCCAAATACATGTATTGATTTGTGGTAGATTTCTTGGAAACCACAGGGTAGAATGAACCACAAAAGGTTGAAGGGAAAACCATTCTATGAAATAAGTTTTAAGCAAGATTGATATACCAGAAAATTGAAGAATTGCTCTGCAGCTCTTAATGGAACAGACTTCTCTACTCCACACTAGGGAGCAATTCCGTAAGACATTTCTGGTGAGCATCCAGAATGACAATATTCAGAATGAGCTTGATTGATACCTGCCATCTAGTTAACCCTCGTTATCAGACAGCCAGTTATCTTCAATCGAATACCACAATGCTCTTGATTCCTCTGATTATTTGGGATTATTTCAAGGACATTGACTATCATTTTATAAAAGAGTGAGACCTGCTAGGCCTACCAACAAATATTTTCTGGTTGCATTTCTCATCTATGATCCAAGTAAACTTGGATGCCCATTAGTTCAATTATAATTTCTTAACAAAGACTTCGTTGATTTTATTCTAATTTAATGAAATTAATATGACTAATTTCTACATGTCTACCCACTTATGTATTACTCCTCAGGATTTTATTTACACCAACTGACCGGAATTTAGATTTTAATCCTTAAAGTTGTGCTTCTCAATTGTTCTTCTTGCATGCTTCAGAGACATTTCAGGGTTCTCAAACATAACTTTGAACGTTGGTGAATTATTTGTATACTTTTACAGTATACTTCAGTTGCCTCAATTTTGAAGGGAAAGAATACTTCTTCTTGAAACTAGACTTAAAATATTAACATAAAAAAACCTTTAGATAATTGGAATTGTCTTCATGGGTAGTTCAAATGACATATTTATAAGAACATTTTGCAATCCCATATCCATGCATGGGAGAACACACTGCTCACTATGCAAGGAAGTCAAAGAGAACACACACATGGAAACCTTCTAGCCACTCGAAAACAAGTGACTTTTTCCCTTCACTGTGTTACAATTCTCAAAAAGGAAGCTTCTCATACAAAAGTACTTCATGGACTTAAAAATATTATAAAGAAAATCTCATAAGTCTTCAAGACATGAAAGATACTCATGAACTAAATACACCATACTTAAAGCTTTGCTTTAGTTAAAACATTATGATGTGGTAGAGCATACTTTCAAGTGATAGGATTTAAATTCATGTCCTTGACTTTCCTCTGCCTCATGCTATCCCGATGGTTACAGTCACACCTGGTTCTCATGTAGCTATTTGGCTGATATTTACCTTATAGTTCCATTTGGCAGGGCTACCCCTTGTTCAAAATGTGATTAATTTTATTATTTAAGTGTTGTTAATATGTTGATAAGTGATGAAGACTACATTGATAACTCTTAACAGATAATATTTACACTGTCAGAGTGGCCTTTAGAGCCTTCACTAAAAGTGAGAGATAAAACATTCAGAATTATCTCGAAACACAACAGCATTTTAGCATCCTTCAGTCACAGAGTACAAGCAGTTCCAGTTCTCACAAGAATCTAATTATATTTCTAAAAGAGTAAGTAAGAAGAAATTACATTATGATGAGGTTTTGAACTAGAAGGAAACATGAACTGTTTTTTAAAAATTCTACTAAGTTTTAAGATTTACAAGCAGAATTCTCCAGATATCTCCTTTATGGGAAAATAAGAATGAATCAGCATAAAACATGTGTAGCAGAAAATACCAAAACCACATGTCTCATTCATAATCAGTGTGAAAACTAAAGACTCAAAGCAAGCACTTTTTTGATGAAAATATTTATAAATTAGCACAGGCAAACATGGTTAGTTTTTAACTGGAGAAAAATAAAGTTATTTCTCCCATTTCAGTCCATTGAAAATCTTCTGTGGGTGAAGGAAGATTTTTATATACAATGTAGTGCAAATTAAGAATCAGTAGTATACATTTAGAACTCATCTATTTAGAAAAATCCATGGCTAATAAGCCAATATAAATACTATGACACATTGTACAATTACTAGAAAGATTTCTTTCAAGCTATTTTTTTTTTTACCAAATCCCTTGTTGAAAGGCCTAGGGCTAAGCATTTAACTAAGTTATCAACTGTAGTTCACCCTATTTACTCCTGCTATGTTTTGAAGATTTTTAAACAAACACAAAAGGTTTCCTTCATTCTAGAGTTTACCTTTGCATCTTACTTTATATGGTGATTTCACAGCACAAATAACTCAGGAGAACTGTTTTTCCTGCAGATTAATTGAAAGTGCCCTTAAGGGAATAGCATAGACACTGAACTTAGCTTTTTTCTTTTTTTTTTCTTTTTTTTTTTTTTTTTGACAGGCAGAGTGGACAGTGAGAGAGAGTGAGAGACAGAGAGAAAGGTCTTCCTTTGCCGTTGGTTCACCCTCCAATGGCTGCCGTGGATGGCGCGCTGTGTCCGGCACACCGCGCTCATCCGATGGCAGGAGCCAGGTGCCAGGTGCTTTTTCCTGGTCTCCCATGGGGTGCAGGGCCCAAGCACTTGGGCCATCCTCCACTGCACTCCTGGGCCACAGCAGAGGGCTGGCCTGGAAGAGGGGCAACCGGGACAGAATCCGGCGCCCCGACCGGGACTAGAACCTGGTGTGCCGGCGCCGCAAGGCGGAGGATTAGCCTGTTGAGCCACGGCGCTTTAAAATCAAGCAACACACCCCAGCAGTGCTGCAACCCAAGAGAGGCTTTGACTAAGTGGCACAACCACTTCAACTAACCTTTCCCAAGGCGGGTCCTATTTAGAGGCAAAATGTTGGAGTCCCAGTTGGAAGCTGAAATATTTTACCAAAAGTCGGTCAAGACCATCCATCCCTTTTTTTCCCTCATTTCCATGTGATTTTGGACTTTCGTGAATTTACTTCCATATGTCTTGCTTTCTCATAATCTGGTCATGTATCTATGTATCTTTCAAAAACTCATAGAAATAGATATCAAACAAACACTGTACTTAAATTTGAAAACGTTTTGAAAAAAATAAAATCATCTTTAAATTCCATTTTCTATGAATTAAGTCCCCTCTTAAGTGTCTTTTCATCATATTCGTTTAGTAGCATGGAAAAATGACAGCTGAGATCAGTTTCTGTCTACATCATTCCTGCTACTATCAACTTTGAATGCTTTCTAGCTGCATGTACCAGTTATTCGGTAAAATAGCTGGTGTTCTTGTGAAATGTTTACACATTTTGAGAGATTTCTGACCTCACAAAGGCAGATAAATATCTCCTTAAGTTAGAAAAAAATAAAGTATTATCAAGATTAAGCAATAAACTTACAGAAACAACACTACAAGGATACAGCATTCTGTCTCTATTTCTTATTAGTAATATTTCTAACATGGTGTTCTCAATTGAAATCGAGTCCCAAATAAATTCCTTACTTAATTTATGAGCTAATTTTGCATATTTGCCACCAGAAATAAATCTGATAATAGTCTATAATTTCCATTTCATTACATAGGATCTAGCATCAAGTGTTACACTGCTAATTAAAAATATTAGGTGGAGACCTGCAGAAGTATGAGAGAACTTCAAAAATGCCATAGCAAAATGAAATTGAAAGACAATGTGCGTGTTCCATGAACTTTCTGAAGGCTCCTCGTATGTAGATATTCTTCAGGAAGCCATCTCACACCACTTCCACCAGTTTGTAATTCCCTGGCTCCTAATGGTGTTCCTCTGAAATTCACTGAGACTAATTCAACTAAGACTCTTCCCAAATTACCTTTCAGCAGATAGCATTTTTAGGTAAGAAGCTTCAATGTCAATGGTGATCCACTTGCTAAATAGATCAGAGTTAACAGAACGTAAGCTGGCTAAATTTTATATCACTATTCAATCGTGTGAAAAGAGCACTTTGACTTCAGTACCTAATATATTCAGCGAAATTTCACTTCAATAAGTCTCTTCCTAAGCCTTCACAAACTACTTAAATTCCAAACTTCTACTCTGCATAACAGGGAAACTTCAGAACTCATAATCAGAAAACACATCGTTGGTTTTCAAGAAAATTTAATAAAGGATTTCTACTATGGGCTTAAGTAATTTATATTTTGCTTACATTCCAATTTATTTTATTCTATTACAAGGTTTTTTGGTCAAGCCATAGTGCTAAAAATGTAGAATTCTATCTATCTATATCACCTTATTTTCATAATCCATATTTCCAATAACATTCTGTTTTCAGAAGGGTTAGAAAACTTACATTTGTGTCAGGCAAAAGCAATGCATTAACAGGTACCAATGCCTTTCAAACAGCAAGATATTCCACAAGATCAGAAGCAGCCGAAACTCCAGCTAACACCTATACACAGTAAACATCTCGGGCAGTAAAACACAACCAAAAATTTCTAAAAAGGCTCATTTATATTAGAAATACAAACATAACAAACCAAAAGTACAATACTAATCTAAATGAAAATTAATTATTTGTAGGTTTATAACTTTAAATAAATTATGAATACTTCTGATTTCCCATTCACATTATAGTGGTAAGTAGGAGGCTATTTTTATGTCATTTTCCCCCTGTATGATCTTTCCTTCAAATCTGTTATGTTAGAAATGCTGTGATGTTTCATTTATCCAATTCTTGGGTTACATTCTTGAATTCTTCAATTCCTTCCAAATATCCTTTCAGACTTGTCTTTCATAATTCCACTGTCCTTTGCATTACAAAGAGACCTCTGTGGAGCCCCTACTTTTACAACAGGGAAGTATGGTAATTAAGAGCTTTCAGTCCCTATTTTCTCATGGCTGTGTAACTTGGAAAACAATGGGGTCTCCTCTGTCTGTTTAGCAATTCCATTCATGCAACAAAGATGTTCAATGTACATGTCACAATATAATAACAGTCTAAATGGATTAAATTGCAATGTGTATTAAACACACAATTCTCTCTGGCAGATGTATCCAGATATTTTGTGGGGCAGCACTTAACATGCTTAGAAAGGCACAAAGTGACACCTCTCAGGGTTCCTTAAAAACCCTCTCCCAGAAACTGAGATCCTTCTGAAACACCTTTCCCTAAGAACTTTTTCAGGAAATAAGCCACAGTGTCAATGGTGAACCCTTTGCTAAATCAATTTCACACTCTTTCTTCAATTCCACCCACCCACCTTCTTTTCCCTTTCTTTCCTTCATTCTTTATTATTTTTGATGGAAATCCAGAGAGGCAGCAAAGTGCTACTCCAATTTAATTTTCAGCAGAGACCCTAAGTGTATGTGCCCTAAAGCTCTGAGGTTGCTAGAAACATCTGCCGATTGGCAACGCCTGTTCCCGTCAGTTGCAGTGCCTGTCTATATTGAACCACTCATATCCTTAACAGGAGTGAAATGCCACTGACAGCATGCTAATTATTATCAATTGTTTTTCTTACCAAGACTGTATCAATACTAAGGACTATTTTGAATATACGATGGTTGTTTCAGAATATGAACTTTTTAAAAACATGTATTTATTTTTTGATGAAACAATGTAAGTTTGTTTTTTGCATGTAAATGTTAAGGATGTGTAATTACACATGATCAGCTGCTTATAGATTTCACATATTTAATATCAGAGAATCAGAGAACTACATAATCTTTGACTACACATGTCCCTAAACAAATACTCCACACTTCTGTACATGCATATATCAAACTCTGGCAATTAACAGAAGCTTGAAAACATTTGTTTTCATACTGTGAAAACAAAAGGAGAAAAAAATCTTGCCTTTCATAGGTAATGTCATGAAAAAATTCTTTCTACTTCTTGAAAAGTTTAAAAGTATTTCTTTTCTGAGGCATAAATGAATGAACCTGATAGATGATTTACAACCAGAAATGAACTTCCTTGTAACTTTATCTCTTAGAAAGCTGCATGAACACACTGCTGATCCTAAATTTTAATATTTGATCTTGGAATGGCACTCACCACCACAGCAAAGACATATATTTTGTACAGGTGATGCTGTGGCACATCAAAATAACAGAATTTGGGCCCATTAAGTTACCTATCTGTTAAGGAAAAGATACAGCCTGAGGGAGCTCTAACAAGCAGGAAAAGTAAATGTCTGAGTACAAATGGCGTTAGCCAGCCTCCGACAGTATATGACATTCTGCAACTGAAAACTGAATGAAACCGAAGTGCAGCATTTTTTTCAAATGATGTATACCGAAATTCATCATGTAACATCTCAGCGTGTGTATCTTAAAAAGCATACTTTGCAAAGTACAGCAAAGATAGAACGTGGCCACACCTAATAACTCAAGGGTTTGAGTGATATGCTTCACATACTCACAAGGAAACTCAAAATACAGATGGGAGACAGGGGAACTCCTTTGTAAGTTATGCTGTTTTTAAAGTGATGTCCTTAATTGGTAGATTCAGATTGATCCTTTTTCTGTCCCTTTCAATTTAGTATCTGTAAGGTGTCCAGTGCGTAACAGATCTTCTCAGGCAGACGAATCGATTAATTCACAGGCTTTTATTAGGGTTCCGCTCCTGGGCAAGGTTCCCGGGTCCCAACAGAGCAACAGAGCAACGGGGGGTGGGGGGGAAGTCACTTGTCAGAGATTGGGAGAGCTCCTTTTATAGATTCAGGGCAAGGGAGCTAAAGGTTGAGGCGGGTCTGATCCTCATTGGTTGACCTTTAGGCACCTGCAGGGACCTTGACAAGGACTTTCTTCCCCGGAAGTAGGCCTCTCCATTCCTGGAAATATAGGCCTTCGTTCCATGCGGATCCCAAAGCTATCAGAATCTACCTACTGATGATCAAATTTTCCTCTAATGCTTTTCAGAAATACATAAAATATTTGCTAGTTTTCATTACAAAATCTTGGGGCAGAAAGAATTGATATCAAAAAATTCATGAAGAATTGATATTGAAAAAAATGTTTTTGTTTTTAGTCAAACGTATCTTTTACTTCATGAAGAGGCTTTCTTTCATCACCGGCAAAATCTGTGGCCAGGACTCCACACTGCTTTTGTCTCCTCTAGAGAAAAAGTGCCTTCGCACCTCAGACTAAGTGCCTCTTTCAAACAACTTTCCATTTTTGCTAGAGACAGACAGCTCAGGAAGGAAGTCAAACACCCTTCAGAGTATGATTCCAACAACAGTTGTCGAAGAGAAAGTAGGGAAAGAGGCTTATTTTGCTCAAATCAAAAGTGTGAGAATTTAATATGCAGAGCTTTTAGATACCTAACACAAATCATCTCCCAAAACACAATTAAATTTGACTTAATATCCCTGATCACCAACATTCTTTCCTGTGACCTGAAAGGCTGCATCTACTCACAATTTGAAATATCAAATAATGACAGAACATATTTAGATTAAAATCTATTTTAAACATCAACTATAAACCAACATGTAACAGAAATGTAACAGAAAATGAAAAAAATATTAATGGCTAAGCTAAATCTACTCATTGTTCCATTTGAAAAATAATCTCCATTCCCCATTATTGTTTCACTTAGTATTAAGGAAATTTTAAACAAATGTGTAATGATTATCATTCAACAAAGAACAAATGATTTTTAGGAAATTACTTGTCTGGAAAGGCAGAATGCAATATCAAAAAGGAATAGTGTCCTGAGAACATATTTACACATTAAAAATTGTTTGTTATTTAAAGAAAATAGCTTCTTATAAATATAAAATTGAAATGACTCTACTTTCATAAGTTTTCCAATTTTATGAATACGGCATTAATTTTAAGGGTATAAGAAGGATTTATCAACTGATCTTTATTTTTAATCTACTGTTTTAATCATTAAGAGCCAGCATATATTCTAACACTAGTGTGACCAATATTTATATTTAATATAACATACAGTTTTAAAAATAACTGTGCTTAACATATTTAAACATAATAAAGATAAATTAATTTTTGAAAAAGAATATTCCTATCAGCAATTATTTCAGACTATGCATAAGATTTTTGCAAATACATATTTATCATAATTCTGTACCAGGAACTTCTACTTTGTATATAGATTCATAGCCAGTGAAGCTATTAAAATATTACTATAATATTAAGGGCTAGAAGACAAAAAATATTCAAGTTAGGTGTATTATATTTAAATAAATCCTTTATAACTTTTTTTGACAGGCAGAGTGGACAGTGAGAGAGACAGAGAGAAAGGTCTTCCTTTTTGCCGTTGGTTCACTCTACAATGGCCACCGCGGTCTGCACACTGCGGCCAGCGCATTGCACTGATCCAATGGCAGGAGCCAGGTGCTAGGTGCTTTTTCCTGATCTCCCATGGGGTGCAGGGCCCAAGCACTTGGGCCATCCTCCACTGCACTCCTGGGCCACAGCAGAGAGCTGGCCTGGAAGAGGGGCAACCAGGACAGAATCCGGCACCCCGACCAGGACTAGAACCCAGTGCGCTGGAGCCGCAGGCGGAGGAATAGCCTATTGAGCTGCTATGCTGGCTATAACATTTTTAACTCCAAATAAAATATTTAAGAGCCAAAGGAAGTGAATAATATTTTTGAGGTGTTCAACCATTTTAAACAGCTTTTAAAAACTATTAATTAGTTTTACTGCTTTCTAAGTGGCCTTTTAAAGGAGCCATTTAAACTTAGGACAGAAAAGCTATACCTCTGTGAGACAGTTAGTGAAACTTGGGATTATAAAAATCAGCTTGGTAACAAAGTGACGCTTAGAAATACTTCTCTTCCCCACTCCAAGTTATTATTAAGATAATGTTTTAGTTGAGGTTTAAAATTGATTTCCTTAGAGAAAAGGGAGTATTTCTGAGTCAAATTTAATTGGGCCCAGAAAAATTAAAAGCCATTAAAACATGGTGGTTTGGCAGATTCAACATGCTTATTCTTTTATTCAAAACACACATGAAAAATGATAATAAGGTTGACATATGAATAAAAAAGATGTTCATAAATCATCCACTTGGTATGAGAATGTACATCAAAAGAGAATGTACATATCTTTTCTTGAGGTCTTTCTCTTTAAATGTGTAGGATCTTTGCCATTTGACCTTCAAGTGAAGTATCTGTAACTTCATGAAGTGCATCCCCAGCCCTCGGTCCCACACACCCTCATCTTCCACTTTTTCAGATAAGTCATCTGGGGTGTGATCCAACATATGACAAAAGTTCAACATCTCCTTATTATAGAGATAATCACCCTAAGAAAAATGCCTACAGCACCAAATTTCCAAGTTAGCACAAAATATTCACTAAATAAACTCTTTTGTGAGTGTATGTACTGTGTGTGTGTGTGTGTGTGTGTGTGTAATCTCCATTCAGTATGAGGGAAGGCCCATTACGTATACAAGGAGCACCTTCAAAATTTCACAGAAAATGTTTACTAAAAAAGTAATTTTCATAGATGCCAAATATTTTGGTACCAACACTGACACCTTTAAATTCAATTTTCCATAAACATTCTAACGCCATCTCACACAACAAACCAGAAAGAAGGCTAAATCATTGGGCACAGCTTCAATGCTCTGAGCTCTGACAAGTTCTTTCTCACCTGAAGGATGCATTTAATTTCCTAACATAAGGATGCAACCCTAATAGGAACCCCTAATAGGACATGATGCAACTCCCTCAGCATCTTCTTAATTCCAAACTACATCAGGGTCAAAGGCTTAGGCAATTCATGAAGTCAAGTCAGGTACCATCAGACTGTTCTGTTCAGCTTCAGTGCAGCACAGAGGGTCAAGAAGTTGTTCCAAGGCAAGAGGGAGCCCAGTCCTAGTTTTTGCCACCTCTGCTTGCAGTTTCCCACCTCCACCCTTACACGTAGGTGTGAATGTTCTTCTGGGTACCTTTTTCCAAGCTTTGAAGTGAATGTCACACCCTAGTCAGCTCTCCTTTCCAAAATAGCCCTCATCAGCCATCCCAGTTCCATTGCTATGGGATATAAAAGGTCCTGGATCTAGCTTCCTTAGATACTACTTTCCCAGGTAGAAGACACAGGAGATTGTGAGTATTCTAGAAAGTCTATCTCCAAATACAATCATTCTATCCCCAGGCATAGTTTTATTGCCTGTGGACTTTCAATCTGGGACTATACAATAGTTTCTCCAGTTAAAATTTATTTAAAATTGCATCATTCAATGGAGTTCTCATATGTTGATAATGTATTTATGTTATATATTTAGGCAAAGGAAATGGAAACTTGGTAAGTGGTGATCAAGTATTACGGTTTCCAAGGAGTGGATATTTAGTCTAACAGTTAAAATGCCCAGCAATGCAGACCCTTCAGGAAGTGACAATGACTGAAGGAAGCAGGCTCCTGCCACTGATGTGGGAGACCTGGCCTGACCTCCTGCCTCTGGCTCTGGTCCTGACTCGTCCGGAGCTGTGCAGGTATCTGGGGAGGGAACCACTAGATGCAGAGTTCACTCTCTCAATCTTTCTCCTTGTCAAATAAATTTTTTTTTAATTTTTGACAGGCAGAGTGGACAGTGAGAGAGAGAGAGACAGAGAGAAAGGTCTTCCTTTTGCCGTTGGTTCACCCTCCAATGGCCGCCGCGGATGGCGCGCTGCGGCCGGCGCACCGCATTCGTCCGATGGCAGGAGCCAGGTGCCAGGTGCTTTTTCCTGGTCTCCTATGGGGTGCAGGGCCCAAGCACCTGGGCCATCCTCCACTGCACTCCTGGACCACAGCAGAGGGCTGGCCTGGAAGAGGGGCAACCGGGACAGAATCCGGTGCCCCGACCAGGACTAGAACCCAGTGTGCTGGCGCCACAAGGCGGAGGATTAGCCTGTTGAGCCACGGCGCCGGCCCTTGTCAAATAAATTTTAAAAAAGTTTTTCATAAAGCATGTCATGCTTTCACTTTCTGGAAAGAAGTAGCATAGCATAACCAGGAGAAATAAACACCACAAAGTACAAAAGTCAGAAACAAAGATAACGGAAGGGACTGCTTTCATTCCCTTCCCCGTCCTCATCTCGTCTCTGTCTTCCCAGCATCTATTTGCCATCCCACCACCTCTTATTAAATTTATTTCTAAAAAAATTCTAAGAGAATATGATAAGGAAAAAGCACAGAAAATAGATCTACTGAAGCAGTGGGATGGGAAAAATATGAATAGGGAGCCTTTACCTGAAATTTACCCTTAAAAGAATTCTTGTGTAAATCACACAACACAGTCCTTTTAAGAATATGACGCCACGGCTCAATAGGCTAATTCTCTGTCTTGCGGCGCCAGCACACCGGGTTCTAGTCCCGATAGGGGCACCGGATTCTATCCTGGTTGCCCCTCTTCCAGGCCAGCTCTCTGCTGTGGCCCGGAAGTGCAGTGGAGGATGGCCCAAGTGCTTGGGCCCTGCACTGCATGGGAGACCAGCAGAAGCACCTGGCTCCTGGCTTTGGATCAGCATGGTGTGCCGGCCGCAGCGCGCCAGCCAAAGTGGCCATTGGAGAATGAACCAACGGCAAAGGAAGACCTTTCTCTCTGTCTCTCTCTCACTGTCCACTCTGCCTGTCAAAAAAATAAAAATAAATAAAAATAAAAAAAGAATATGAAAAACACTATGGGTGTTTATCAGCAACAGGCACTAAATTTACATTCCTTAAACTAATAGCTATTAAAATAGATATTGTGAAGTGAGAATATTCAAAAGAGGACTATTATTGTTTTTAATAATAAAATTCTGAGTACATAACTACTTAACACATGCCATATAACATTTTTGTCAACAACAGACCCCATATGCAATTATGGTCTCATAATTTTTTTTAAGATTTATTTATTTATTTGAAAGTCAGAGTTACACAGAGAGAGGAGAGACAGAGAGAGAGAGAGAGAGGTCTTCCATCCGATGGTTCACTCCCCAATTGGCTGCAATGGCCAAAGCTGCACTGATCCAAAGCCAGGAGCCAGGAGCTTCTTCAGGGTCTCCCACGTGGGTGCAGGGGCCCAAGGACTTGGGCCATCTTCCACTGCTACCCTGGGCCATAGCAGAGAGCTGGAGAGGAAGTGGAGCAGCCAGGTCTCAAAGCGCCCACACTGGATGCTGGTGTTTCAGGCCAGGGGGTTAACCGACTACGCCACAGCGCCAGCACCTATTGTCTCATAATGTTAAAATGGAGCTGAAAAATCCCTATAGTCAAGTGACTTCTTAACCATCTCAAGATAGTAGTATAATGTTTCTGGTGATGCTGGTGTAAATACAAGTACAGCAGGTACAATTATGTGTGGTTACACAGCACTTGGTAATGATGCACATTACTGGTTTATATTGTTACTACACACTACTTTTTATTATTTCAGAGTGTACTCCTCCGTGCATCAGCCTCAGGCAGATACTTCAGGTGCTTATTCCAGAAGAAGGCTTTGTAGTCACAGGAGGGGACAGCTGTCTGGGGGATCTGTCCCTGAAGACTTTCCAGTGGGATGAGCTGCGGGAGTGGAAGATAGTGATGTTGACACCAACCTTGCATAGGTCTAGGTTAACGCCTGCGTTTGTGTCCTAGTTTTTAACAACAAAAAAAGTAAAAACTTACAATATAAGGATATAAAGAAACTACTTTTGTTCAATTGTGTTTGTGTCTCAAGATGTTACTACAGAAGAGTCAGACACAAAATTTAAGAAGTTTATAAAGAAGCTATGGTAACTAATTATTTAAAGGAGACAATATTTTAATAAATCTAATGTAGCCTATGTGGCCAGTGTTTATGAAATCTACAGCAATAGGCCAGCGCTGTGGCTCAATAGGCTAATCCTTCGCCTGCAGAACCAGCACACTGGGTTCTAGTCCTGGTCCGGGCACCGGATTCTGTCCAGTTGCCCCTCTTCCAGGCCAGCTCTCTGCTGTGGCCCGAGAGTGCAGTGGAGGATGGCCAAGTGCTTGGGCCCTATACCCACAAGGGAGACCAAGAGAAGCACCTGGCTCCTGGTTTCGGATCGGCACGATGCATCGGCTGCAGCGTACCAGCCATGGCGGCCATTGGAGGGTGAACTAACGGCAAAAGAAGACCGTTCTCTCTGTCTCTCTCTGTCACTGTCCACTCTGCCTGTCCAAAAAAAAAAAAATCTACAGCAATGTATGGAGGCCAACATTGTATCGCAGCAGGTAAAGCTACTGCCTGTGACAAAGGCATCCCACACAGATGCCAGCTCTTGGCCCAGAGGCCCTACTGCTGATCCAGCTCCCTGCTAATGGCCTGGAATAATGCAACAGAGATGGCCCAAATGTTTGGGCCCCTGCTACCCAGTGGGAGACCCAGATGAAGTTCTTGGCTTCAGCCTGGCTCAGACCTGGCTGTTGCAGTCATCTGGGGAGTGAACTAGCAGATGGAAGATCTGTCTCTCTAACTCTGACTTTCAAATAAGTAAATATTAAAAAGAAAGAAACTCTACAGCAGTGTAATGTCCTAGACATTCCTATTGTTTCACACTCACTCACAGATTCACCCAGAGCAACTTACAGTCCTGCAGGCTCCATTCATGGCCACTGCCATGAATATGTAGACACATGTACCACTTCTATTTTGTCATAGTTTTACTGTACCTTTTCTGTGTTTATGTATGTTTAGATAGACAAGAATTTACCATCGTTACAATTTCCCACAATATTCAGTACAGTAGCAGTCAGTGTAGGCTACAACTTCTAGGCTTGTGTGAACACATACCAGGATGTTGACACAAGGATAAAGACACCAAACCATGCACTTCTCAGGATGTACCCCCATTTTAAAGCAATGCATATTTTTTTCATTATAAATATATGTTTTCTTCACAAGAGGTTTGTTTTTGTGGAGTTTTTAAGACTCGTTTTGTTTTGATTTTGTTTGGTTTCTCTATGCAGTCAAAATTCAGATTTTTACAGGTACACATTAGCATGTCAAAACTTGATTCCAAAGTTATATTACATTTCCAAATAGTTCTGTGTCGTGAAATCAGCACATTGTAGCAAGCCTTCCAAAATCATGTTATAATGCTCCATGTTAGAAGTGCAACTCTCCAAAATAATTAATATAACATCTGCTTTCTACACCAGCCTCCTTCCCCATTCCGTCAATTTTTGAATCAATAAAATTTCTACAACTAAAGCCAATGTAAATAGAAAAGTGTTATTTCCTTTACTCTTTCTCCATTCCTTTAGCTGAAAAGATCTTTACAAACAAATTGTGGCCCTGGTGAAGATCTAGTAAATTCCTTGTAGAAATAAAACTATAGAATATGAATTATTTCTCTCATGAGTCAATTATTATCACTTAAAGTAACTGAAGAAAAATAATTTTTAAGGAATAAGGAAGAAAATAATTTAAGGGTTACTCTAAAGCTTAGCTATTTTTTAAATATTTATATGTTTATTTATTTTACTAATTTATCTGAAAGGCAGAGAGAGAAAGAGAGAGAGAGAGAGAGAGAGAGAGATCTCCCATCTGCTGCTTCCCTTTCTAATGTCCCCAATAGCCCAATACTTAACCTTGGCCTCCCAAGTGGACAGCAGGCACCCAAGCACTTGAATCACTGCACATCAGCAGTAAGCGGGACTGGAAGTGGAGGTGGACTCTATGGGAGGCAGGTGTTCCAAGTACCTATTGCACTGCACCATAACAGACACACCGAAGCTTAGTCTTCTTCCTTGCATAATATTTATTTCTTGTTAGTTTTCACTCACTGAGTGATGAATTTCTCATGTTCCTCTTTAAACGTCACCCCTAAGTAGCAATGCTGCTTCTGAAGCTTAAACTCAAGAGTGCAAAGGTTATTCTTACCTTCAGAAGGTTTTGTTCTAAAATCATTCTGCAATTACTTTATGTTTGTATGACTTATGGATGTAAGAATTTTATTATTGATAACGTCATCATAATTATTTTAGTGATTTTATCACTTGAATATATCATTAGCCCCCAAGGCACACATACTAGAGGTGAACATATGGCCCAGAAACAGAATTGTAGCTCGATATTTAAACTTAAGCCTAATTTACATCTAAAAGCTTGCATGCATGAATCATCCCAGTAATATGCGAAATAAAGGGGAAGAGTTTAGATGCTTAGCGCAAATGACATGCTTACGAATTTCTGTCACTTTTAATAATATAATGAGCCTTATGCTAGCTGAAAAGTCTCTATAACAATTGTGGCTGCAAACCTGCTTCTCTGGCAAAGAGTTTCAGGTTTTGGATATGGAATAGTATAAGTCCTTGTGTAGAGAGAACTAAAAATACAAAGAAGTAAAATTAAGATAACGTATCCTTCATGTTCATTATGTATTTGTATGATCATATTCAACACAATTCTGGAAAGTACATTTGAATATCTTTCAAAACTCTCCAGACAACATACTTTGAGAAAATAATTATAAAGTAAAATATTCTTGTAAATGGATATATATTGAAATGTCATTCCACAGAGAAAGCAGTTAAAATCTGCATCACCTGCATATACACACAGAAGAGTGCTATGCAGCCCTCAAATGCCACTGGTCAGGGAGTACTGGATGCTCCAGTTTTGCACCAGTGTTTGTGTAAAGGTCCCATCATTGACTGGCCTTGCTTAAAACCCCTGCAAATTAAAACAGGCTCTCTGGCACCTCTCCTTCAGTTCAAGATCAGCGGTAAGGAAATCGTGATGCTGGCAACAACTGCTTTCCCTGGGCGGTTTCCTTTCTAGGAATCACTGGGCACTACAGGAGTGTAATTGGGAAGAACGCTATTCCACAAAGAAGACACGAGCTTTCCCCTGGGGAAGAAAGGGTTACCTGCCATAGAAAAGGACAAAGGAAGAGAGAGAGAGAGAGAGAGAGAGAGAGAGAGAGCCAGAGCGACAGGGAGCAGGGTGAGGGCGAGGGCGAGAACCTTGCAATCAACAGGATCAAGGGAGATCTGGGAGAAAGGCTCAAATGGAGTGAAGGGAAGCAGACTTGCCCTCTGTCTCTTCACAGAAGACATCTTCCAGAAGCTACTGCTCAGCACCCAGCATGGGTCGGGTCCAAATCTCTGGAGCAGCCTCCTTGTCCCTTCTCCTGATGCGGAAACACCACCCTTCGGGCACATTAGGAAGTAGAAACCCGGCTTTCTGCACCTACTACACGTCTTGAATCTACATGGAGAAGCCCGGCTCCCTGACTTCTCTTCTACTTGGTGAGACTCTCGGAGTCTCTCCCAAGCTCTCTCTTCCAAGGATGGAAGCAGAGGTGGTTTACTTCCTCACCTACCTGGGCCACTTCCCCTTCCCCTCTCTGTGAAGTTCATAATTAGATTTACTCCTAAATTTAGAAATTTGTATCAGCTTTGCTGCAAATATACTGTCTTGTCAAACTTTGTTTCAAGTCTTGGCCAAATTATTACTACTATGGTTTTAATGATTTTGAGACTATTTTAAAATGTACTTGATAGGAGTGAAGTTGAGCATCTTTTCATTTGATTATTATTTACAGCCCTTGCCTATTTCCCTTCTGAACTGTATGGTTTTCTTTTACCTTTTATTTGTGGTACTCCTTATTTAGTGGATCACTAAGCCTTCAACTAGAATGTAAATTAAAAATGTATCTCAAAAATAACAAATAAAATATTAAATTGATAAAACACCTTATCAATCAGACTGCAATCAGTCCCACCATCCTCAGACTTCTCCTACTGTGATCCAAAGCTTTGGTTCCAAAAACATCACCAGTGCAGAGCTCTCTGTCCATATGGAAAAGCTGGCAAGATATAAAAATCAGACAAGCACAAGCTATGCAGTGTGGAATATGCAATTACCACCCACCCAAAGAGGCACTGCTTCTTCATAGTCATCCCCCCAATTTCAATTCCACTACTATATGGAGCACTCCAGAGTCAATGCGCATAAACAAATGACAGGGTCTGTAGAATGTAGCATGATACACTGTTCAAACAAAATAAAACCATCACTTGACATCAAAGATTTAGTCTGTAAATACAGAAATGTTCCAGAATTTTAAAATGAGTGCTACCTATAAAAACCAGGTAAAATTTGTCCCGTAATATTTAAGTGTCATCCCTAAAGTATGTACTTATGAGGGCAAAACATAAAAGTGAGGAACTGGAACTAACAGCAAAGACACCCACATCCCACATCAGAGTACTTGGGTTTCAACCAGCCTCTGGCTCCAGACACCAGTCCTACTAATGCAGACCCCAGAAGGCAGTGGTAATGTCTCATCTGGGATCCTGCAACTCACATGGGTAGCCTGGATTAAGTGCATGGCTCCTGGCTTCTGCCCCCAAGCAGTGAGACTGCAAGAATTTGAGGAGTATGGCAGCAGATGGGAACACTCTGTCTCTCTGCTTCTCAAATGGATAAACACACACACACACACAAACACACATATACACAGACATGAAGAACTTAACCCTTCTATTTTTTGTGCACAGACTTGGCCACATTTTCCTTATTTCCTATTGTGGATTGTCATTTATCTTACAACTCTATTCACCTGGGAAATCTCTCACCCTAGACACATACAAAAAGTTTGAGAAGTTAGGTTAGGACAGGCAGGCATTGGAGGAGTGAGTGCCCCTGGGATTCAGGCTTCGACTTCAAACTCAATGCAAATGCAGGTCCCTGGTCAACTCGCACCATGTCCATCAGTTTGAATGACAATGAATGACATGAATTTATACTCCCACATAAATGGGAAAAGGAAGCCCAATGTTCTTGAGCGGGCATACAACTTTCTAATACTAGTATTAACAGAATAGTGTATGTGCACATTACTCCAAAATAACGAAAAAACTGTTTGCTAAGAATTATTACTGCAAGTAAGGTTTTTTTTTTTTTTTGGTTTGTTAATTATTTGGCTCAATTTGCAGCCACTATAATTTTATTTTTCTATATTAAGTCAATATAGACTGTTGTTTGAAATTTATTTCCTCTGCCTGTAATATAACTTTAGGTACATTTTGCATATACATCACGATTCAACCTTCAATTTCAAACTTACTACTTGGGTTTAATTGTAGGTAGAGGCATTAATACATGAGGGAATACACTAACGACCTAGATGCCACAATATCAATAGATATCCAGCCATAATTCCTGGAAAATACTTTAAAATGCAAAAGGTCAAGTGGAAAGTATGCAGTTAGCACCAGTGTTCAGTACTGTCACACAGCCTGTCACTCTCCTCTCCCAGCAGCCGGCTAGGTTATCAATTAGATAACAAGGGGTCCCCACAAACTCACAACTCTTGCTCCTGGCTCACTTTTCCATCACCATATGTTAGAAGAACAGGTAGCACTTAACTGGATCCCATGAATATTTATTGAACAATTAAGTACAAATTAATTTTAAATCATTGTTAGCATTTGATTTCTGAATAGTTTTAAATTCACAAAACAAAAATTGTGAAGCAATAATACAAAGAGTGCCCATAAGCCACTCAACCAATTTCCTTTATTAACATCTCATATTAAGTTT
This sequence comes from Sylvilagus floridanus, assembly GCA_949820135.1. Classification (NCBI taxonomy): domain Eukaryota; kingdom Metazoa; phylum Chordata; class Mammalia; order Lagomorpha; family Leporidae; genus Sylvilagus; species Sylvilagus floridanus. The sequence continues at coordinate 105,495,437 of OX463238.1, read as the reverse complement.
AGAGCAGTAAGTGCTTATATTATTAAAAAGATCTTACATAAATAATGTTAATTCATAAAAATGAATTATATCATGAGATACTTCTTTCACATATCAAGATCATTACATCTATATCAAATCTCTCTCTTTCTTATCTCTAATCTTCTATCCTTCCCAAACAGATCATTAAAGCTATGTCAGATTATTTTCTGAGTTCCCCATATGACCCCCTCCCCAATATTAACTCCATCTCCACCCCCAGCTTTTTAGGGAGGGAGATGAATACACATGTCACCAAACAGCTCCGCCAATTCCTGACTTCTTCCCAGTTTTCAGAAAAACAATAGCTGTGGTTTTGCCTCCTCCCTCCCTCCGGGGAGAACACCGGGACATTAGAGGTAAGTCAGACGCTCAGCCTGCCACAGCAAGCGATCACCTTGAGCATCCAGGGTGTGGTGGGCCTGGGCAGCCCCAGGGAGCAGAAGAGACAAATGCACCTGTCAGACACATGTCCCCAGCACATACGCTCTGAGTGGTCACATCCATTAACACACCAGCAGTGCAGATGGTGGCAGTAATGACTGAACTGCAAACCCATCAAGACTTCCCACATGTAAAGAATGCATGTAACTGAAGATTTATATGTAGAACGTTCTTCAGTTTTGCACTTAAGAGTATATATGATGCTTATTTTTTTTACAGGAATGGGAACAGAAAGGACACTCTAGAAAACATGTATTTGAGGATCACCAACAAATATGTGGGCGATATTAAGAATCAAGATACAGGATATAATTTCACAGTAGCCTAAAGAAAATGGGGGAGAAGAGTTAGATTAAAAAAGCCCTTATAATCATTCTTGAATGTTTCCAGAGCATACAATTTGACCATTCTTGTATAGAGAATTCCTTATTGGGATAAAACGTTAGAGCGTGCTATTAAAAGTGGTAACATTACATTTTTGGAAATAATCATACACCGTTGTAATTTGATTTCCAATTAGATGTTAAATTAGAGAAGGTAGTTTAATGTAAGAAATAATTTGTATTTGATGTTTCAAAATGTTAATCTAAAATAGAAATTGCTATAAGAGAGTACAGCTTTATAGCCAGCAGGTGTGTTACTTTTTTGGATTAAAAATTATTCAAAAACTCTTAAGTGATTACTTGTTTAAAAAAAAGTAATTAAACAAATAGGCATGAGAATGTGAAATCTCTACTTCGTCCCCATGTTATGCTGTCAGTGTTGTTTTTCCAGGTATGATTGAGTAACTGGAAGGCAGAAAAAGGGTTGCTTTGTGTGGACTGTAGGCAGTTGGGTAAGGAATAGAACTATGTACTCATCTGTGCTCTAAGCTGCCATCAGCTGTCTCAGGATTGGGACAATGCAGCCTCAAAGAAGCATCAATGTGAGATACACAAATATGAAAAAAAAAGAAGGTCTAATTACATTTAGAATATTTTGCTATTTATAATTAATAGTACTTTAAAATAGTTCATAATTATAAAAGATAATTATCACTCATTATATTTATTAAACATGAATTTAAACTACAAGCATTTCTCATTGCATTTCCCCATAACTAGCAGAAACAACTTTCAGGTTTGCTGGCTTACGTACACTCATGTGCACCTACTGTCTACTCAGAGTGACTCCAAGATGAATACTCTCGTTTTACTGAGAGCTGATTTCCAGCCAGTCATGTGTCAGTAAATAAAGGTGAAGTGATGAACCCTGCTAGTGCCAAGCATGGTAACCTCTTTCCAACAGTAACAGGATCTCTGGAGTTCTCCTTCCAATGTAGACTTTATACACCTCTAAGTACTAAAAGTAATTTTCCAGCAGCTTCCATTTACAGGGCAAGTAACAGACACAAGTGAAATTACTGATTGTGCTACAAAGATGAAAAGATCACTTTTGAAGACCTGCATTGTGTGTCAGTACATTAAGCCCACCTGCAATGCCAGCATCCCATCTGGGCACAGGTTCAATTCCTGGCTACTCCACTCCTCATCCAGCTCCTTGATAATGCAACTGGGCAAGCAGCAGGAGATGCTCCAAGTACCAGGGCCCATGCCACCCACGTGGGATCCAGATGAAGCTCCTGGTTCCTGGTTCCTGGCTTCGGTCTGACCCAGTCCCAGTCACTGCTGCCATTTGGGGAGTGAACCAGAGGATGGATGAAAGATATCTCTCTGTCTCTCTCTTTCTCTCTCTCTCTCTCTGTCCACCTCCTTCTGAAATTCTTTCAAATAAATATTTTTAAAAGCTTGTATCTATCTTTTAAAATGTCAATCCTCTCTATTAATATTCAAGAAAACATACTAAAGAGAATGTAGCAGCTTGTAAATGTGCAAAACTCAAGGATAAATCCAGGAAATAACCCAAGGAGCTCATTTTCAGGAAGAAGTCTAGAGAGTTTTTTGTCTCAGACTTCTAAACTGTGAACAAAGTTTAGTCACTTTTTTAAAAGAAAACATGTTCAATCTCTCATGGTTTCCCTGAAAATTTTATAATCTTATTATATGAAAATATAAAGCTAAAAATAAAAGTATTACTTTTGGTTGCTATAACTACAAAACCACATAATATCACAGTTACTGTAAACAAAATTATACAATCAATAAAATTCAAAGTAATACCAGTGAAAGTGACAGCTGAGGTTATTTTGATGAACGAAAATGCTACTTTCAGTTATACTACAACATTACATGGGGAATTTCTGAGTTCAGTGGAAAGTGATCCAACTATTTTCGAACTATTCTGTATTAACAGATGTGAAAACTTATACAAACAATGAGCATTATTTTCATTTGGTTTCACTTGGTCATGCATCATTGGCAAATTATTTTGCTCCATTCTTTTTATTACCTGTACTCTGGATAATTAATATTTAAGTAAATCGAATCTAAATAATGTTTTCCTTAGAAAGAGTGCAAAGGCAGACCTAAAAATATTGCAGATTTGTCCAGCACTCAGATTTAGATTCTATTTATTTCTTTAGATTTTCTACTAAATTAAAAGATGAAATGCAAATATCCTAGTAAAGGCTTTTAGGGACCAGAGGAACATATCTGCGAAGCATCATAATAAGGAAAATAAATAGAACACATCACTGCAACACATGTCACTTCAGCAAAAGGAATATTCGGAGTTTAAGGCAAATGAGAAGTAACAGATATCAAGAACAAAACAAAACAAATCAAAAACCCAACCAAGCTTCTCGGGCCTCTTTCTGCTTGCAAGAGAAAAGATCCCTCCCCCTCCCTCTCCCGGGATGCACAAAGCTGGTCACTGAAGACACCTGCACACGCCTATCAGTCCAGAGATGGCACCTGAGCACGCCACATGACAAACTTCAGCAACTTAAGCTGCCATTGTCCCCCTTTTATTTGCCGTCTCATGATTTTCAGGGCCCTAGAGATGCAGGTCTCTTCCTCTATGTTGTCACTTCTGAGACTGTATTGCTCTTTGTTGAAAATGTTCTGAAGAGACTTCAAACAGCTCATGGAAACATGGACTTAAAGAGATGGTTACTTTGGTGCAAACAATTTTGGAAATATATGAAAAGCTTCTCCATGCCATGCATCTTCCATGAACTTTTTGGAGATTCCTCATTTAAATCTAAAATCTAAGCATTCCTTTGAGATGTATGTATTTTAAATTAGTTATCTCCCAGATATACACAGGACACATCCATGGTAATACCATTGTTTGTTTTTCTTGTTAATCTGTCTTTTGCTATAGGTATCTCAGCTAAGAGTTTAGAAGTATGAAGGGAAAATTATTTTTCCTCCCCTACAGCAGCAGTCCCTCACTTTGAAGTCCAAATGCAGAGGCCCAGCAAGTACAGTGACCTGCCCAAGGCCAAGTTCCTGGCAGCGATGGTTTGAGTATTTGAAACATCACTAATTATTTATGTGCTCAGTCGTCAGGCTTAGTCTTTTAAACTTAAGCTGTTTCTTTTTCTCACTGCAAAGACATATACCATTTACACAGAATAAATATAATGCATTTTAAAATTTATCAGCCATAAGAATATTTTAATTCTTATTCATTTTTACTGCAATAAGTTAAAATTATTTATAATATTCTGAGTTAAAGATGTTTTCAAAGCACTGTTCTTCCTTAAATGAGATGTAAGCTAGGAATAATTAAGTAAATGACATAACTATTCACATCAAGTAAGCAGCAAGTTTTTTCATAGACAACCCAAATTACTTGCTAAACTCACGAGACAAATAATCAAGAATTTTAACAACACTGTTTGCAATTCTTTTTCTTTTATAATTTATTTGAGAAGCAGAGAAAGAGATAAGGAGAACTGCCATCTGCTAGTTCACTCCCAAATGCCCTCAACAGCCAGGACTGGGGTGAGCCAAAGTCAGGAGCCAGGAACTCACTCTAGGTCTCCCTCATGAGTGGCAGTGACCCAATGATTTGAGCCACCACCTGCCACCTCCCAGAGTCTACATTGGCAGAAGTTGGCATCAGGAGCCAGGGTCAAGAATTGAGCCCACGCATTCCAGTGTGAGACATGAGGGCCTTACTGACTACACCAAATCATTACCCTTATACCTCTTTACACATGGACCTTTGGAAGTCTAGAAGAATCATTTGATTGTTTCTCTTTAACTGAAAAATAATAAAATATCCATGTCCTTACAATGTAGGAATTTTAAATGTACATAAACATATTACAAAATCTTATTTTTCTGTAGACACTAAGAAGCATTCCTTATCACTCAGAGCCTAGTTTGCAGTAAGCATTTCCTGTAATAATTTAGGAAAAATAAGTAAATAAAGGAACCCCTCCATATGCTCTAAAGGAAAAAACAGTGTAATAAATTGAAACAAACATTGTTCATGTGATAACTTAGGTAAGTGTCAAAATTTCCAAAAGCCAAACAATCTATGACTCATATTCTAGATATCACAATTCTATTCTCAGGCTAAGGCAGGCATTTTTACCCCTGCCTTGTATAATTTTTAATTTTACTTTTTATATTTGAACTAAATGATATGGAAAATTATGCATCAGATAAGCATAATCAGGTATTCCTTCCTCATAAAATATTTCTCTTACTTCCTTTTCCTCTGGAAAGCAAAGCCTCACTCATGATAGTCTGAATATCATAAGCAATTGGCAATAGGGTGAAAAAAGAAAAATCTCCAAGTCATCCTAGTCTCATCCTTTGCAATAAAAATAATTTGTTTTTTGGCAAATTATGAAAATGCAATAAATGAAGTGCTTTTCTGCAGCCGAAGTTTTCTTGTAACAGGTTTCCAGACGATGAAAGTTACAGGGATTTCTAACTCCTGTAGCCTTGCGCGAGAGAAAAAGCCAACAATGAACCCCAGCATCTCATGCAATGGGACTGTACCAGTGCAGTTTGTGTGTAATCTTCAGGATATGGTTTCTACAAAATGTGGTAAGGAAGACACTTACCAACTGACCCATACTTAATAAAAATTCTGCAGTGCTATAGAAAAAAGAAAAATATCTACCGAGAATCTGGCGGACTGCTTGTCCTTTGATCAAACAACTTTACGTGTGTATATAACAAATAATATTTTCAAGCTACCTTTGCCATTAACTCCAATTTTCCTTTCTTCTTTCTTCATTCCCTCCATAAAAGAGGAGCACTACAGAAACTAGAATATCCGTTTTTTTTTAACCCAACAATAAAAGTCTTTCTAAACTGTTTGTCATTTAGGCCAGAAGTCAATTCTGTCTACCACTCTTAAGCAATGTACAAAACAAACAAAATCTCTATTCTACTCACAGGGAGTTTATACTCTAATGATAGGAAATTATTCATATACAATTATGTTTTAAAAATATTTAATGAAAAACTGTTGTCACTAAATAGAACATTATTAAAAGTTTCCTAATAGTAGAGGTCAAAAAGGAAGTTAAAGTTAAAAAAACTATAATAAGCAACAATAGGGGCCAATGCTGTGGCACACTGGGTTAACGCCCTGGCCTGAAGCACTGGCATCCCATATGGGCGCTGGTTTGAGACCCAGCTGCTCCACTTCCAATCCAGCTCTCTGCTATGGCCTGGGAAAGCAGGAGAAGATGGCCCAAGTCCTTGGGCCCCTGCACCAGGAGGAAGCTCCTGGTTCCTGGCTTTGGATCGGTGCAGCTCCAGCCACTGCAGCCAACTGGGGAGTGAACGAGTGGATGGAAGACTCACTCACTCTCTCTCTCCTCACTCTGTGTTACTCTGACCTTCCAATAAGTAGATAAATCTTTTTTTTAAAAAGCAATAGTAATTAATATTATTGTTTCAAAGTATTTTTTTAAAAAAAGATTTACTTATTTATTTGAAAGGCAGAATTACAGAACAGGGGTGAGGGCAGACAGAGATTGATTTTCCACCTGCTGGTTTACTCCCCAAATAATCGTAACAGCCAGAGCTGGGCCAGGTCAGGAGCCAGGAGTTTCTTCCAGATGTCCCATGTGGGTGCAGGGGCCAAAGCACTTGGGTTATCCTCTGCTGCCTTCCCAGGCTCATTAACAGGGAGCTGGATTGGAAGTGGAGCAGCTAGGACTGGAACCTGCACCTGTATGGGACGTTGGCATTGGCAGGCAGTGGCTTTACTCAGTATGCCATAGCTCTAGTCCTCCTTCATCTCATAGTTTATGTCACCTACAGAAGAGGATGTTAGTTGCTAATCTTACTATTTTTCTAGATTGGAATGGCATCTCCAGAACATGTAAAATATATGACCTAATATATACATACACACACACACACACACATATATCACTAATATAATTCAGTAAAATTAAATATGACAATAGTATATCAAGGTTTTATAATGAGAAGAACAATAGTTTGCAGTGTATAAAGGCCCAGCAGAATGAAAGCCTGATTGCACAATGAATAATGCATACTGCCTATGGTACTAATTAACCTTGTACTCCAGGAAGAGATCTTAGAACAATGAGGCTAATTTGAACGTGGTCCAGCGCTGTTCCCTATGGCTTGTGGTTATCACCCTGAAGAGCATGTAAAATTTGATTTTTTTGATGATAAATACATATATTTGTTATTGTTGACCACATAAATAACAAAATAAACCATATTTTAATATTTTTAAAAAGTAGATTAAAGATTTCTGTATATATAATATTGTAAGTATAAATAATATATTAATAGCACATATTATTTGGCTAAAATGTCAACACATTATCAACCCAAGTAGCTCAGTAAATCCACACAGTTTAGTCACTCTTTCCATTCATGTACATAATATTTTCCTTCTTCTTATAGTAATAAAACAAATTAAAAGGAGATTCTATAGCCAAAGCCTGTAATGGGATTATTTGGTTCAACTACAAACATCAATTGATTAAAAATACAACACTTTTCTGTTCCATGACTAAGTCATTCTTGGATGGAAACTAACAGAGATGCCTGAGAAGATGGAAATTATCTTCAGCTGAAACTGCTAATCTTCAATGTTCTAACTACAGGATTTGAACTTCTATTTAGATAGATTTTGAAGATAAAAAGTAACAATTCAAATCCTTATTTCCAAAAATCCCTTTGTAAGAACTTAATGATCAGGATTCTGGTGGTATGACACAGTTGTGTACCCACAAAGAGTGCTCCTAGGTGACAAAGCGTGTCGACACATGGCAGCCTCTTCTCTACTGTGTATTTATAAGTAGCAGAGCAAGTAAGAATTGGTATGAACAAAACTGAATGCCTAGTAGAAAAAGTTTCTACTACTTTCATAGTAATATAGTCTAATGAAATCTGTGTAATCTTTCTTCGTAAGAATTCCCTTTCAGAAGTTTCCATATGCATAAATGTCACTCTCCATGGAAACCCTTTGTGTCAGAATTGTTCCCCGTTTATCAGGAAAAAAAGCATGCCTAAACACCGCTGAATTTTTTTTAATTAAAAATATTTCTATGACAATGCTGTTCCAGGGGCAGATATTGTACACTGGGTTAAACCACCACTCTGGATGCCCACATCTGTGTCTGAGGGTCTGGAATCCACTGCTGCCTCAACTTCCAATCTATCTTCCTGATCATCTGCACCCTCGGAGGCGGCAGGCGATGTGCTGCCCACATCCAAGACTCAGCTGGACTTCTGGCTCCCGGCTTCAGCCTGGCCCTGCCAGTGTTGCTGTTGTGGGCATTTAAAGAGTGAACTAGTCGACGCAACCTCTTGTGCTCTCTCTCTCTCTCTCGCTCTCTCTCTCTCTCTTTCTCCCCCACACACACCTCCCCTCTGTCAGATGAATGATTTAAAAAAATAAAGAAATAAAAAGGAACAGAAGCCGTGGCTCTGGAATGAATGGTGAAGGTTTTTATTTAACTCCATCACTTACTATTACCTTTTTTACTTGAATCTGGTCTTCTTTCTACAAAACGTAAAGAAGCACCTGCTTCAAAAGCAGCATGCCTGTGAGTGTGTGCATCTAATTTACCCAGTGGATTGAGGGTGCTTGAAATAGTGTGTGGCACACAGAACTTTCTATAGATTACCGGCATGTATCATTGTCATGATTACAGCAACAGCATCCTTACCATCATCTCCAGTGAGAGAACAACAAAAAAGGATCTAAGGTGCCTAAGGATTCCTATAGCAGGTCTTCAGAGCCAGCCTGTGCCTTTACGTGTCACAGTAATTCCATGCACCCTCTCTGCTTTGGCTCTGAATAAACAGAACCCACGTCTTCTTTCGGGCATGTGAAACCCAAAAGAGCTTTATGTTAAGAATTAATTTAAGATTTTCTCAAGGAGCAAAGGTATGTAAATGGATGGAAATGCATATATATTAAGAGAAATTTACAACAGGGAAAAAACGAAAGAAAGAGGGAAAATAATAGAGAATTTAAGTGGAATTAATCAAAGCAACGCTAGAACAAAGTAGCTTTAGAAAAGGATATTATGAATTGGAGAAAAGAAAAAATAAATAAAATAACAACCTGGTTTTAAATCCCTAGAAGTTGGACCTCAGAGGTTTTCAAAATCAAATACTACCGCACAAACAAAAAAAAAACATCTTTCATAGAGGTGTTTTAAATTTAAGAACTAAAGTAGACAGCATCCTCATTAGTTTAAACATGATACATACATTTTGATAGCAGAGGTGCTGGAATGTCTCTATGACCAAAGCAAAGGACACTGCTTTGGCGAGAAAAGGGAGAAGTGAGGATTGTCAGAGACCCCAGTTACCTTTAGCTGGGGGCTCTCCTCCCTTCATAGAGACCACAAAACACCTGCTGTAATCAGCACAGATAAACATGCAAGATCCAAGAAGCAAATAAAATTATGTTATAAATCAGAAACTGAAAAAATAAAGTGAAGGGAACATACAGCAGTCAGGGATACTTATTGGCCTTATTATGTAAAACCAGTAATACTTGTAGCACTAAAAATGAAATTAGCTTTTACTGAAACACACTTAAAAATATAAAACGCTATCATTTTCAGAATGATGAAATTAAAGTCTCCTAAAACTAACAGAGGAAAATAGAAAAAGGAAAATAAAGGGTGATAAGGAATGAGTATGAGGAAGAGAGGGAAAGTTTCTTGGGTATTTCACTCTATGCTAATATTTTCCTCAATTCCTGGATTATTATCATGATATAAACAATGAAGAAGTTTGATGGCATATATATATTTATTACATTGAATCTTATGAAATTTTTTACTTTAGAATTGGTCACCTATTAGGAAATTTATAAATATACTCAATTTAATGTAACACTGTTTCCACTAAAAGTAAGCAATATATTCAAATTCACATTAATTACATCAATTCTGAGTTCATCTGTGATTCTTTTAGCATTACTTACTGCACATGTATCTAAATATAATTAGATCTTTTTATATTTTCTCTGACAACTGGTATCAAGTACTGGTCCTTGAATTTATTTATTTGAAAGGCAGAGTTACAGAGAGAGAAGGGAGAGAGAGAAGGAGAAAGAGAGAGAAGAGAGAGAGAGAGAGAGAGAGAGAGAGAGAGAGAGAGAGAGAGAGCGCGCTTCATTCACTGGTTAACTCTCTAGATGATCATAATAGCCAGGGCTGGGCTGGGCTGAAGTCAGGAGCCAGGAGCTCCTTCCGGGTCTCCCACGTGGGTTACAAGGGCACCAACACTTGGATCATCTTCTGCTGCTTTTCCCAGCCATTATCAGGCAGCTAGATCAAACGTGGAGCAGCCAGGACTGGAACCGGTGACCACCTGAGACGCCACTGTTGCAGATGGCGGCTTTACACGCTATGCTACAATGCTGGACCACTGAATTTGATTAACTAAAACTTGAGCATTTTTATTTTTTTTAAATTCAAAAATATAGTGCAATGAAAATTTTCTCATAATGCAATACATTCTGAGAATTAGAAAATTCAGTTTTTTTTTTCTCTCAAAGTTTAACAAAATTTTTTCAAAAAATTGAAGCCTTGAGAAAAAAAATATTTGAAGCTGACTACTAATTCAGGGTACTTGGAAGTCATTAGCCGCAACTTCCTCAAACATACAAAGAAGAATAGCAGATATCTAGCTGAGTGTTGTCAGGATTAACGTGTTTCCTAGGAGCCACTGTTTGACACAGCAGGTGTAGCCACCACTTGTGATACCAGCATCCCTGTGGGGGCCTCTTAACGTCCCGCCACTCTACTTCTGATCCAGCTCCCTGCTCATGTTCCTTGAAAGCAGCAGAAGACAGCCCAAGTGTTCAGGCCCCTGCACCCACCTGGGAGACTTGGATGGATTCCAGGCCCCTGGTTTTGGCCTAGGTCAGTGCTGGCGGCTTTGGCAGTCACCTAGGAAGTGAACCTTCGGATGCAAGATATCTCAGAAGTGTACCTGGGAAATGCATGAAATCTGTTCTCTTTATATAATTATACATTTTAAAGAAGATATTTCTATCTCTCCCTCTCTCTCCATAACTCTAACTTCCAAATAAATAAATATATTTAAAACAAAAGGCCTTCCCTATACAGCTGGCATATAGCTGGGCTTGAGCACATCTGCTCTCTGTGTTAGAACAGGAGGTCTTTTGCTATCAGAGGCCTTTGCTATCAGGATGATCACTTAACTCACATCACTCAACAGAGAAGTAACAATTCTTTTAATTATGCTAATTTGTTCAGAAAGATGTTTGCTCAGTGTTGTGCTTGTGTTTGGTTTGTATTCTCTTGTAAAAAATTTAATACAAACAGAACAGATTGCATAGGTACATACTTTCCTCCTTTCTTCTTTCCTTCCCTCAATCCCCTCTTTCCCATTTTTTTCTTTAATTTTTGCAAAAAGATAATTTCAGTCCACTCTATAATCACAGGCGTAATGCGCCATCAGCCATAGCATTCAACAAGCAAAAAGTAGAAAGACCACAGTACCACAGGAGTATAAACAAGGGCTGAAATCAACAATCAAATCTCATGATGTCCATTTCATGTGAGCTCTGTTCTTTTCAACCCTCAGCATCCAGAGTGGCATGAAAACACCCCGGAGTAGAAGTTTCCTCCAGGCAAACGCCTTCTACCTGCTCCCTGCACAAGCATGGAGGACTGCTGAGGACATAAAGGATCCTCTGGCTACTTCATTGTAGAGAGGAAAAATCCAAACATTAGACTTGGCCCAGCAGGTGCCAACCAGCTCCCCACTCACAACACACAGCCCAGTTTGCTTTTAATGCTTCCGTTACATACACCAAGCAATACAAAAACAACAGAATAAACCCAACCAGACTTGAATACAATGCCACTTCAATACTCCATTGGCCAAATCATTAAAAAAAAAATCCTGTACTATTTATGGGCATAGACAAGCAAGGCAAAGTAACTTGTGCACCCTGGAATGCCATCAGAAATGGATGGCAGAGTGTTCACCTACAATCACAGTTCCTCTTGCAAAAGCATGTGTATTGGGTTCATGGCCAGTGTCAACTCTCCCAATCTAGAAGCGTCCGTTGAGAAAAAGGTGATAAATTCCAGTTTAATTCCAGACTTTGTACCAAGCCTCATGAAAAGGTGCCAATTGGATGGGGTCAGCAAGACGCTGGAACCCTGTCTGGTCTTGCTCATGCTTTGTGTGGTTCACTGAGTCTCGCCTTGCTTACTCATTCCACTCTCCCGTCCACCTCCACACCACCTTCCTGAATGCCCTTCCCACTTTCCAGTATGAGGTCGGAGAGTAGGCATGGTTTCCAGAAAGACAACTATGGGGTCCCCAGGTCTATCCAGGGTGTCTCCCTCCCCTGTGTGCCACTCACACAGACAACACATTTAGCCTGCAGGCGACGTGAGTTGAGATGACACAATGAAGTGAACCTCAAATGCACTTGAACAGAGAACACAGAATAGAGGCGAGAGACGCAGACTTGGAAACAGACACACCTGGGCTCAAACGTCAGCTTGCCACTTTCCCGTCTTGCTCTGTGTGATGTTAGTAAAATTAACCTTCTGAGCTTCAGCTGCCCCAGAAACTGTGGCTCACAGGATGTTGTCAGGCTTAAAAGACAGAATATGAATAAAACATTTACCAGCACAGGCACACAGCAGTTCTAGCATAGACGTCAGCCCCTCTTGCCGTGCCATGCAAGCTACAGCAGCCTGACAACTCTGACATTCAGATCCTGCGTCTCCCTTCCTGGGATCCCTGCCTTTTACACCCCACTTGAAAGTACAACTCCTCCCGGTGGCCCACTTTCGTCTTTTCTAGAAACAAGGTTCTTGTCTACTCACTTTAATTCCATTCCCGTCCTCACTTCAGAGGAAAATCATTCGCACCCTCCTGAGGACTCATCACGGGGACGGCTCGGCCACGCTCCCTGGATGGTGACAGATCGCCCTTGGCTAAGACGTTCACCTTCATCAGACTGTTCCGAAACTGTTCTCACCCAGTCCTGCTTGCTGAATGCTTAATTTCTCCTTTCTTCAGGTCTAATCAAGGCTCTTAATTAATGGACTCTCCACTCGTGTAACACTCATGTAATCTCTTGCAACAAATCCAGTGTCAAGTTTATTTCTCTCTGAAATGAAGATGCAAACGGTTACACTTCCACTTATGAAAACCACACTCAGAGAGCCTCCTTAAACTGACTGGCCATGCTGTGAGTAGCTGACCTACTGTGACAGGCCTAGCTGTGAGTAGCTGATCAGGTGTAGACTGGATCAGACTGGAGTGTGCTCCCACTCCCCAGGGAGTTACAGACTCCTAGAGGGAAGGCCACAGCCTCAGGTGCTGGGGTCACAACACTCAAATGCTAGCACAAAACCAACATCCAAAACAATCAAGCAAGCAAGCACACAAGCCCCAGCATTTTATTTAGGGATAGCTCTCGGCGAAGTTGCTTGAACTCTCAGTGCCCACCAGCACCCACGGAGCATTTTCTCTGTGCCCTGGCCTTAAGCTTTGTGAGCTCCAATCTTTAAAATCGAAGCCAGCACTTGAAACCAGAAGCACCATGTTTACTGTAGGAGAGAGCAGAAATCTTTGTCAGTACGGGTCGGTTGCTACCGTTATGTTCTGACAGCACGAACTACTCAGCGCTTGGCAAAACAGTATGGAAGAAATCAAGCTAAAGGGAAAGAGAGACAGAAGTGCTCTCTTTGAGTGTTATTTTGGTGAAACTGTTAACAGATGTTTTCCTCTCATCCACAGTGGGGGAAAAAAAATTCTCATTTGGTATTAAAATCCATTTTTAGCTGAATAAAAGGCAAAGGTTCCCAAGTTTAAGTGTCTGCATGGACCAGAAGAACAGCACCCTGACCTTCACTGGCTGTATTGTTCCTGTTTAACGTCCATCCCCACCTCCCCCTCCAGCCACTGCCTCTGTCAAAGAAAGCTGCTGCTGTCACAAAACAAGGGGTCCTCATTGTTGTGACATTTCATTTATCCGGGCAGCAGCACGCCTGAAAGGCGACTGCCCTTCTAAGTAAAGTATGGAAGACAATCAAACGCAGTTAAGCAAACCAGTGTTGACATATTAAATCATGCTTGAACCAAGAGAGCAAAAACAGACGACACGCAAAACCTTCTAAAGAGAATCTTAAATAAATAAATAATACAGGTCAGTCTGGTTCTAAAAAAAGAAGCTTTTAGCATTGGAAAATGTTGGGGATAGGTGAACAGGAGGAAATCATTCACAGGACCAACTAATGATGTTGCTTTCAGATTGTGAGGTGTAAAACTGGTGAGTGTGGGGAGAGGAAGCATGAGGGAGACACTGGGAAACTTTGCTAAAATCACACAATTTCCAATCTATAACATGGAAAACAAAAGTGTGGTAGTCCCATTCTTTATTTTAGAAATCTCCTAATGGAATCCTCTCAAAGCGCTTTGAATTCATCAGAGGAAAAGGCCTTATGCATATGGAGCAGTGTATTATTATTCTCCCTCACAATCACACAGCAGGAACTTAGGGGCATTCATTCTCCAAGCCTGATTCCTGCTAATAATTCCATCAAAGGGATGGAGTTATCCATCAGTCAAATTATCATTTGCTCTAATTGTTACTTCCCCAAACTGTGGCTCTTCATTTTTTCCTTTCCTTTTCTTCTGTAAACTACACCTCCAACAGCACTAAAATGAGCAGGATGTCTTCAAGCTCCGAAAAGATCAAAGCATATCAACAAATCACTTCAGTTCTTATAAATGAAATCCTAAGGGCCAGCCTCAAATGCAGACAAAGCACTTAAACACCAAAGAGAGTCAAACACTGGGAGAAGAGATGTGATCCCCACCCATGACTAGAAAAAATAAAAGGATATAAAAGCATTTTCATGTAATGAAAACCATGAGTTATGAGATCATTTGATAGCTTAGAATTCACTTGATTATTACTGTTGTTGTTGATGGTGGTGGCACACTTTCTAGAAGGAACTACGCCAGAGTGAGTGACCCCATGGATTTTGCTTCACAATAACTGTTATGTCTTTCTGGACAAATATATATACATATATATATATTCAATTCCAAGGCAATAAACAATACAATTTCAGTGAAAGGCATACTTTTTCTTTTCTATAAACAGCATAAAATAGACCCATAAATGAGCTAGATAAATAGATATATGCATATAAAATTAAGCTACAATAATTAGCTAGCTAGTTTTTCATATAATCCACAAAAGAGGTAGAGTTTTCAAGGCTAATCCATAAAGGAAGTTTACTAAATAAATCTGCAGATAAGGCACCAAACATTTAACATCTTACTCCAATATGAACCTAAGAAAAGGTACTGCTTTTTATTCAGGTTTATCATTGATATTGTATGTGATTACAGCTACAGATCAATAACAGTGGTTAAGTGTGGCTATACACTGTATAAAGATTATAAGTAGGACAAAGAGTCTGAAGTTAGATAAATGACTCTAATTCTAAATTTAAATTATAGTGACTGTGTGATACTGAGTGCACTAACTCCTTCCCTCAACTCAACCGAGGCCTAATTATCCCTATTAATTAACTGACCATCATAAAACTTCCAATTCATACGTTAAATTTTCATTAAGGTCACAAAATACAGTATGCTAAAAAATTATTGTATCTGCCTTCAAACTTAAATACTTCTTTATTCTGCATGAAAGACCATCATGTTTTACTTATTTAACACACTGCTGATGGAACCTATCAAGATTTCTATCCATATTAATCTTCACTTGTAAGCAGCATGAAAACTATGATTAATCTTATTGCAATAAACAGTATTGACACAGCACTTTAAACGCACATCTTTTGTTCTTTTTTACAAATGACATGATTTCATTAATTGCTGAGCTGACTAATGAAATTAAATTTAATTTGTGCTATCACTTAGGATTCTTTATGCTAAAATTATTTTAAGTGAACATTCCATCTACTACTTTTGTGTTCTGCGGTTTCACAAATATACTGTATTCCTTTCTGTGTTCTGTATTCCTTTCCCAAAGACAAAATATATTTTCCCTAAGCTAATTTTTAAAACTTTACTTTTTTATTAAAATTTAAGAGATTGTGATCCCTAAAAAAATGGGAGGAATACAAAGAAAAATTGTTTATGTCTTATAAATCACTTTAATTCTAATGCTACTTGCACAAGAAAAATACCTCTTTTCCTCTGTTAAAATGGCAATGCTTATTGAAACAGAAGTTACTTTATTTTCCAAAATTCTCATAGCTTAATTTATATTTTGCATATATTTAATATATAGCAAAATAGCAAGTGTTGAATAAAACATGAAATATATCTTTGAAAAACAAGCTATCTTGATTTTTGATCTAATGAGTATCTTTCAATTTAGTATAAGGTAGATTCAACTGAAGGCATTATATATCATTCAATGATTTTGTTTATAAACATATAACAAAATAACACATGCTAGGTAAAACATAAATGAAATATATCTTTGACAAAAACAACTAACTTGATTTTTGACCTAATGAGTATCTTTCAATTTATTATAAGAAGGATACAACTGCAGGGATTATATATCATTCACTTATTTTATGTATGCATAGGTCCACAGTACGTCAAAATTAGGGGTTTTATATTTGGGCACTGTACACTCAGGGAACTACAAAGTGAGCCACAGAATTGATTAATTTGCAGAAGGCTTCCCGTGCCAATAACATGAAGGGATAAGAAAACCTACAAGTGCTCCAGCTAGGAACACCCAGAAATCCTGAATTAAACAGAACACAGTTTGGGGTTCCTGTTATTATGCTATATTAAAATATAAGAAATCACAAGAAAATTGAAACATTAAAAAGCCTGGAAAGGGTAATCCAGAGGACACAGAAACCATGAGAAGGCGAAGCCTCGTGGCTCAGCTCCAAAGCTGATGCAGGGCTGCACTGCTGCGCAGGTGGGCTGCGGTGGGCTCTGGGAAACCAGCCAACAGGGATTTACATGTCCCAGGATCCAAGACTACTGCCCTGTCTCAAGTGGGAAGTCCTTCAGGAGCCTGAGAACTTAAAGAGCAGACAACGCCCTCAAGAGGACTGCCCCCGGGCAGAAGGACAGCACCACGAGGCCTTGTGTGTGGCAGTGACCTCGATGGAGAAAAGAAATCCTCTTCTCTGTGAACCTGTGTCGGTGGCTTTCCCTAGGGGAGGTTCTGGAGCACAGATTCCTACCAGCCAGCAAAAGCTAAAAACATTACAACACCCCTTGACCCTGGCTGCAATTATCAACTTTTTAAAAAAATACTGATGCACTGGGGTTGGAGCTGTGGCGCAGCAGGTTAAAGTC
The DNA here is from genome assembly GCA_949820135.1 of Sylvilagus floridanus. Taxonomy (NCBI): domain Eukaryota; kingdom Metazoa; phylum Chordata; class Mammalia; order Lagomorpha; family Leporidae; genus Sylvilagus; species Sylvilagus floridanus. The sequence goes on along the minus strand of OX463238.1, from coordinate 105,478,248 downwards.
CCAGTGCGCAGCACCAGCATCCCACATGGGCACCGGTTTGAGTCCCAGATGCTCCACTTCAAATCTCCCTGATAATGCTCCTGGGAAAGCGGAGGAGGACAGCCAAAATCCTTGGTCCCCTGCACTCATGTGGGCATCCCGGAATAAGCTCCTGGCTCTTGGCTCCTGGCTTTGGATCGTCTCTGTTCCAGCCATTGCAGCCATTTGGGAAGTGAACTCACTGATAGAAGACCCCTGTCTCTCTCTCTCTGTCTCTACCTCTCTGTGACTCTTTCAAATAAATAAAATAAATCTTAAAAAAAAAATACTGTGCTCTAGCTAGCACCATCTAACAAAATCAGAATCTCTCTTCAGCGTGCTCAGCAACAATAGTGCATAAAACGACTACGTTGCACTGTAAATGTTGGACACGGACAAATCAGGTAAAATTGTGTCCCTACAAAATACATCAGAAAGAAATGCGAAGTCATGTAAGGATTCCCTTTGACAACAGGAAAACACAAGCATCCCACAAAAACTAGGACTTAGGTATCTTACTTTTTCTCTATATTTCTGTGGTTTGATTGTTTTCCCCAACTTACAAGTATTGTCTTTTTATGGTAATGAGACAAAGAATCAATAGTAAATAGGTGATTCCTAAATCAAGGTTCAGAAATTTAAAGAAATCAACATTGCTAGATCTTACACTGTGAAAATGACATAATTACAATCTATATAATGAAACTACTTTATAGAGCATTTTGAAGGGAGGAGATACATAGCCAACCAACGCAAAACAGTTCTTAAACAACATGGGTAGTGCAAAATTTTGATATGTTCACAGAGGTCATGTAAATATATCCTGTTCTTTGTAGCTGCACCTCTCAGTTTTTCAATCCGTAAAATGTCTATCAGTGCTTCTTAAACTTGAATGTAAAATAAAATCCCAAAGGCTCCTGCTACATACAACACAGCCTCAGATTCAGTGTTTCTGGGATGGGGCCCGAGATTCTTCATTTCCCACAAATTCCCAGGCTTTGCCAATGCTGCTGGCCCAAGCAGATGACATAATGTGATTCACAGGTGCATATTACAGCATGTAACATTTCACAGGGAAGGAAAATAAGGCTCAATCTGGCTTTGTAATCTGGCCTGCCACACAAAAGTGAGACTGAAACTGATGTTCCCCACAAAAGCACAACCCCTAACTTCCTGAACACCCAAATATCTCCTGACACTTTTCACAGATCAATTTGATGATGGAAGTGTATTTAATGATTTCATGCAGATATTGGCTATTTGGTTGCTTATCATTTCTGTTAACATTTTGATTTTGCAATTATAAGAATCAAAACTAACATTAAATTCGTTACTCAGTCCTACTTGGTGAGTTTTCAACATTGAATTTCTCTGTATACATAACTTCTATGAGAATTGTACTGATTCAAGTTATCAGACTTTATATAAATCCTCTTTTTTGGTATCTAATAAGAAATATACAAATAAAACAAAAGGACTATGCTTTGTTTTCCTAGTGCATTTAAATGTTACAGATTGTAAGCAAGTTCTAAATATATCAATTAAGACATGTAAGATTAAAAAATATGTAGATCTTTGTGAGATCTTTATCATTTAGATATTTTTCTGATAAACTTTCTACAATAATTTGTAATAACAAAAGGAGCTTATCCAGTGCACTTCATTTTAATAGAGATGTTTTGCACAAGTATATGTGAATACAAAATATAGTCCTTAATTTTCCATCTGTGTAATCGCAATGGAGCCCAAGTCCATCAATGTTACAATCTACTGGCAAAGTGCTAACACGGAACATGTCTTCACCATGATAAAACATCCTAGGACCTTCCAAAAGTAAAATTTACAGAGGAGATTCTACAATTATTGTAAAGATAAGTAAGGCATGTATCTGCTACATCTGAAAAGATAGAAAGATGGATAGATAGGTGTTCAGAATTTTCACTAGCATATTTTCTTTTCAGTGAGAATGCAAATTAAGGTCCAAAGTTTGACCAGGAGGGATTACAGAACCTTTGGTTCTTTTTCTTTCTTTCACTGCCAAATCACCCTCTTTTTCCATCCCATTACAGAAGATTGACTAGCGTACTATCAATCAATCATGAAATAATGTTTTTTTTTTAAAAAAAGCTTTTATACTTTGGATGGGTGTAATAATTTTCAAATACCACTCATAAATGGATTGTTTCAAGTTGGAGAATCACATTTCATTCTACATATTTATTCAGAATGCTCTTTTTTGTAAGATTTACATTTATTTATTTGAAAGGCAGAGTTAGAGAGGGAGGGAGAGACAGAAAAAGAGATCTTCCATCAGCAGGTTCACTCCTCAAAAGGCCACAAAGGTTGGGGCTGTGCCAGGCTCAAGCTAGGAGTTTCTTTCTGTTCTCCAACATGGGTACAGGGGCCCAAGCACTTGGGCCATCCTCCACTGCTTCCCCAGGCACATCAGTGAAGAGTTGCATCAGAAATGGAGCAGCCAGGACCCAAACCAGTGCATACATGGTAGGGATGTTCATGTCACAGACAGCAGCTCAACCCGCTATATCACATGCCAACTCCAATCGTTTAAGATCGAAACAACTTTTTAGATGGTAAAATCAGATTAAAAGGTCTTTAATTTGTTATATTTTAATATACAAATAGATTGAAAGAATGCAGCATAATATAATTTTAGAAAGAAAAAAGACACACAAATCAATGTACTAAAGTAGACCTGCTCTGGAAGCGCCTGCCTTCCGTGCCGTTTTCCATACCCTTTACGTGTTGGCTTGGCCATGTCCATGTGAAACAACAACCACACTTTAAAAACTAAAAACCTTTCCTACCACCCCATCTAAAATAGCTCACTCCACCCACAAGTATGCACACCACTGTCAGAATCTCCCCCAAACTGTAACTGGAGACGGGAAATCTTACGCATGTCTACTCGCACGTGTATCTGCACTGCCAGGATACAGAAACTGTACTGTAGCACACAGTACTCAGCACAATAACAACTTAAAGAATGAGTGGTAGTTTCTAGGCAGGTAGCAACGCTTTCAGCCTTGAATTTCTGGCACAATCTTTATAAAGTAGGGTCTATGATACTTACACAGTAGGTTCACTCAGCAAATGCGAATGTGGGCTTATCCTTTGGTAAGGGATATAGCTAAACAATACACTACCTAGATAGAAAAACCCACATAATTGTCTAATGAAAGGCTACCTTGCATTTTATAATAGAAGATATATGTTCCTGTGAGCACATTCTATCTTTAATGACACAGACAGGAAATAACTCGTCTTGACTGAGTTGTATACAGTGTGCTTAGCCTTGTATTCAGCAGTTTTCATGTACTAGCTCAAAAGACTGCCATGAAGTGGTTAAAGAGGAGAAAAGGATGGAACAGACAGACTGAAGAACATGCACAGGGCCACCGTGCTGATACATGGCAGAAGCAGGACTGGGATCCATGCATTCCAACTCAGAATCTGCGTGCTAACACTAGTGCCAGTCACAAGCAACATGCGTCCCACTGCATTCCAGTTCGGATTCCCACAGTGCCAAACGTACACCTCCTTCACTCTGTGAAAATGAGAGGAAGAAACACCAAATTCACGTCTGCAGAGGTAACCAGTCCATGAAGCTATCTATGAACAAATTTAGTTTCAGTGGCTCGTTCGTTCATTTGGAAAGAGCGGGAATATTTGGAATAGCGGTTCCCAACTGGAAACGATTTTCCCCTCAGTGTGATTTTGGCAATATCTGAAGATATTTTTGACTGTCAAAATGAGGCACAGGGTGTTCTGTTGCATCTAGTGGGTAGAACCCAAGGAAGCTGCTAACCATCCTATAATGAGCAAAACACTATCCCTGCTGCTCCCGCCACCACCACCAGTAAAAAAGCATCTGGCCCAAATTATTAATAGTGCCAGTGCTGAGCAAGCATGATCTGGAAAACACAAACTGGGGCAGGCATGTGGCTCAGCAGGCTAAGCTGCCGCTTGGGCTGCAGACATCCTGTATCAGAGCCATTTCCAGTTTGAGCTACTCTGCTCTGCCCTCCCCCAAGCTCCCTGGGAAGCTCCTAGGGAAGGCAGCACCGGATGGCCCAAGTACCAGGGCTCCTGTCAGCCACATGGGAGACCTGGATAGAGTTCAGCTGAGCCCAGTCCCGGCTGTTGTGGGCATTTGAGGAGTGAGCCAGCAAATGGAAAATGTCTCTGTCTCTCTGTCTCTCTGTCTCTCTGTCTCTCTCTCTCTCTCTCTCTCTCTCTCTCCTTTTAAAAGTAACAAACAAAACCAAATATGGACATAGTCTAATAGAACTAATCTGAAAGGATGCCACAGAGCAATTTATTTGTTCTTAAAAAAAAAAGACCATGTGAGACAACTGCAAATCGGTTGAAATGGCTACTTAATTGCCTGGGTGTCTCCTCTCAGCTGCACGACAGGGACACACAAAAATACCCCCCCACACACACACATAGGTACACACTGACATTCTGTACTGTCATAATTTCTTCAAATTTTGAAATTAAAATCAGCTTCCCTTTACTGCATAAAACATCCCAAGTTGAACCAAAAGTTCAACTGCTTTGCTTTTTTTTGATATTGTGCCTAGATAAAAATAACTAGGCTGTCCAATGCATAGTTACACGAACACCTAAGCTAGTATAGTCCCAGCCAATTTTGTCTGATCATAAATACACACCAGAAGTATGAATGACCGACATAATGCTCCCTGCTGTATCTGTACTGTTTCTGAACCAAGGATCTTTCTTGAGTCGGGTATTTTCACTACATTTTCCTAGCTGTGCCATCACCTCCAAGCTGGACAATTAATAAGTGCCTTTACTCCACAGCCCCTGGCGTGGATCCCCCCTCACTCTGCATTCTAGTTTGTACTCCATACCCTCATCATTCTCACTGGTTTTGGCAGTGTCCCACTATCTAAATCTCTTCCCTCCATTTGATATAAGTGAAGCTATAATTATCTAAGGCTAATTTCAAATTACAACTTCATTGCACTTTCAACTCATGAAGATTAGTGGTCTTGCCTTGCATCTGAGTAAAGCAGCAACATAATCACAAGAGAACTCAGCAGGCAACATTTGATTCATGTGATCTCAATTACTTCTGTCAAACACATTCAGTTCAATAAAAAAGCAGAAACTCCCAAAATGGGTTTTTGCTAACCATTTTATACTCAAAAAATAGTCTGCCTGTGTCTCTTAAGGGAAGAAAAATAGCATGAATTTCATTAGAAATAATAATAAATAACAAGTAGGGAAACATACTTAGATAAATAGGTTTGGGATATTATTTGTTTCTAAATGTAAAGAACATTCCAAAGGAATAAATGTGTGTACTTAAGCAGTTCATTATTGGAAATTTAGTCATATGTGTAAGACTAACAAAAATAAATGTGCACTATACTAAGTTATTACAACAGAAACGAATACTTTGTTATCTCAGCAAAATCAGATTATTAGAGGTAAGGAATTCTACTTTTCTTCAAGGAAGTTATATGAAGACAATAGATCATGAACTGTTCAACCTGACTCCCTCAATCATGGCTCCGTGATTTTCTGGAGTCAGGTCATGTGTTCAGGAGCCAGCCAGCATTCTGAACACTAGAGATGTAGCCTCTAAAAGACATTTGGTCACCTCTATCAGGCTCCATACATATAACAGGTCATGGGCATGACAGTGCTGGGTCATCTTCCAGCATGGCTGCAGTAAATATCACTATACTATGATAAGCATTACAACACATATATTCAAACTTCAGCATAATATATTGCTAATTAAATCCTAACAGCTTGGTTATCAAAGAAACCAAGTAATCAAATGTCATTACAGAATAATGTCATGCTATAAGTATATTTTGATATATACAAAATTCACTAAGATGGCCTCTATCATAGTTAATACAGGAAGTGCCAATCACATGTGAGTTAATACCCTGGACTTCAGAATTTGGTCCGACTGGCATAGGATTAAGGAAGGTTCAATTTAAAAGACATGTTTGTCAATTTTCAGAAGGACCAAGGAGAATTACACAGACAATACATATGTGAAAAGGCAGTATTCTAAAACACAAGGCTCTTTTATGACTTTGCACATGCCCTCTCCCCTCTTTGGAATTCACTTCCTTCCCCTAGCCATTTGGTTTCTTTCTTATTCCTGAAGCTAACAAACATCACCTTTGCCATCAATGGGCAGGCAGTACAACCAGGGTGGGAAGAGTCATTAATGAAGTAGTAGATCAACAAACATTTGCAAAAGCATTCAGTCTAAAGAATTCTATGAAGGAAAGAATAAGTGAATAAATACCAGTTGGGCTTGACCCTGTCTTGAACACAGAGACAGCTTTCTGTGCATAGGGGATATTGGAGCACAGACGAGGAGGATTCACATGCATTAACCAAACATAAATGAAGGAGAGGAAAACTCCAGAAGAAGAAAATAGAGTCATAAAAGAACAAACAGTAAGTGAGTAAACTGCCTTTGAGAAGCTGAAAAGAGCTAGCATGGGTAGTGCACAGGGTAGGGGTAGTAGCATAGTTTAAGCAGAGTCTGCAGAGGTGACAAGGGCAAAGCCACGTAGGGACTTCAGACGATTATAAAAACGCTGGCTTAAAGAAAACCACTGATGTGTATAATAACGTGAATCCGTGAATCCATATAGGGCAGAGGGCATATGTGGCAAGAAAGGAAATGAGTGTTTACAATAAGAGTTGCATTCCTCTGGCACAAATATCAAAACGACTGGTCATTTATTATATTTGGAAAAAAACAAGATTCTAACAAGGCAGGCTCTTAAACTGATGGAGAAAGCAAACAGAAGTGGGTGATTTAAAGAGTTGTTTCTATAACTACTTTATAAAGGATTGAAACTGAATGCGTAGGAAGCAGATGTCAGGGACGATTCTGAGATTTCTGGCCTATCATACAGAAAGCATAGTTCCAAAACATCAGTGATCCACATTTAAACGTCTGAGGATGCTGTGTTAACATCATAGTGAGTCAGAGCCATAGTGGCATTTTACCTTATACACCTGCCCCCCCCACACACATTTTCATACACATATTGTATGTATATAGCCATAAAGATCACAAGAGTACTTGTGATGTCTTAATTCTCCAGAGCAAATACTCAACAGGTACTTGTTCATTCAATGAGTTATTCAATCAATATGTTGTTATTTACAGAACAAACATCGTTCCTTCTGCAATGGCACACGTCATGTGTGTGCTATAAAACACCATGACTCATCACTCAAAGACTCACAGACTCCACTGTGTACTTACGGACTCCACTGTATACCACACTCTCAGACCAATGAGATCTATAGACTGCCTCACACCCACAGCTAAGATTCCTATCGCCAGGGTTGGACAAATGCGGGAATTCAGTCATTTAGTAACGTGGTCCACACTGCTCACTCTGCAGTTCATCTCACTGTCTCACAATTCAGCCTCTCCTCCTCAGTTACTGAAGTGTAAGGAGAGGAAGAAGATGTATGCTAACGCTTGCACTGAGAAACATGACAGCCAGAACACTGTCTCCACAACATAGTTCTTCAGTACCAGCAGAATGTTCTCATCATATTCAGCAACCCTAATCAGTCCTCCAGAACCTCAGAGCCCCTTCTGCACCCTGCCAACCTGAATGAAGGCAAAAGTCATTGTGGTCTGAACCAAAGCAGCCATATACTCGCTAAAATGATGCACACCAATAATCAAATACAGCATGTTGATCTATAATACTAACAAATGTGTAATTCCTAATTCATATTTACATTATTTTAGACCGAAATGTGTTCACAGCACTGTGCTTAATTTCTGCTGTTTCTAATCCTATACTTAACATTTCACCTGAACTTAAACCAACAATTCTGGTGCGAAACAAAAGTTAATTGCTCTTTAGAATTTTTCTTTATACCCAATTATAAATCAACTATGATTCATTTTGCCAACAAACACACAAGTATTTCAGAAACATAATTTTAATTTCACAAAATCAGATGTGTGTATTTATAAATCAAGTGCAGAGAGTTGTGAATTACTTAGAAAACTGACCACAGAATTAACTGTAGATGGTAATACATAGGACATGGAATTGGAGCTAATGCTGAAAAAGGAAATTTAACTACAGTGCAATGTGTTTCTGGAAAGAATTGATCAACCAAAGTCATTAGGATGTACAGGCAATTTTTCTAGTTTCATTTCCCTGGCTCTATAATCCATCTACAGTCAAGCCCGAGCAAAGGAGCAAGTCTGAGCCACATAGTAAAAGTGGACTTCAGATAAAGGCAGCACCTGAAGGTACAGGAGGGGACAAGGGGACTGGTCAGCATTTGGATTGTCCCCAAGTGATACCCTTGAAAGTCCATTAGCTACTCAGAATGCACCATCACAGTGAAACTGGGTTTGGGCTCACAAGACTGATTTTTTTTTAAAGGGAAGAAACGTCTCTTTTCTTCTCCATAAGCTGTCTTCCCTTAACATCAAGTATTATTATCCTGTTCCAGAAAACCACAGATAAAGATCCAAGTTTAAAAGACAACTCACCATGCTGTGGGCAAAACGAGGGCACCTTCAGATAAACAGGGAAGCATGCATGATCAAGTTTCAATTTAAAAGAAAAATTAAAACAGAATAAAGTGTCCAAGAGCAAACTGCTTTGAAATGGCCTTTAATATTGCCAAGTAGTTCTTTTTGTGGGGCCTGGCTTATTATGCATCTAAAATTGATCTGTAAATTTTAAAAAGAAAGCATGTAGCAGCAACCACATGTAAACAATACAGTAAACTAAGCGCTGTCAGCTTACAAATGTTTTGCTCTGAAGTTCATATGGCTGAACTCACTTCTGAAGTTTTTAAAAGGCAGTAAAAAGTAGGCCAAAACAAACCTCATCTAAGATCTTACATTTGAATTTCATATAGCAAGTGAAGGGTAGAAAACAGCTTCATGGAGAGAAATTACGCAGTAGCAGACAATAATCATGCAATGAAAGGTATTAATCTCCTGGCTTGGGTTGTTCAAAAGTAAAACTTCTGAAAGCAAAATGAATATGAAATATTATACCAAAAGTCAGAAACTCTCTGGATGTTAATTATGTATAGCAAATAGAATACTGGACTAAATCTTTCATCACTGCCAAAAGTTTTAAAATTCTGAGAAGAGAAAAATCAAATGAGAAGAGAAATAATCTAAAGACATTAGGAAAGTAGAAGGCCACTTGCTCAGGATCATGGGCGGAAAGACACACACATGCTGCAAGTGAGGTAGGTGGCCCCTGAGCCACAGGCGCAACTCACCTTGGCAGGTGCCATTTTTCTCCTCATATCCTGCCTTGCACATGCATTTCCCGATGGGCACCAGCCACTCCCCCTCCGCGCTGCAGTGCATTTTGGGAGGTTCATCTGTCACAGAATGGTTGACACAGGAGCCTGACACCTCCAGCAACTGCGAAGAATCTGCTCCGGTGATGGTGTCGGGGAAGACAGCCAAATGTCGCACCACGGAAGGGCACTTCTTATAGTACACTCGCACAGAAACCAGAGCAATGCAGGCGCCAACGTCTTGGAAAGCAAGATAGAAGCCCTTTCTGGTCAGAGGCCCCACATCTCTGACCTCTGTATTCAGCTTCATGACACGGTCACCGAGGTCGAGTTCTGTAAAACTCTCATCAGCGGCAATGGTATCGATTTTGATGTACTGGTTTTCCTTGATGCTTCTCCCATTTTCATCATCGGACTCAAAGTAGTACATGTTGAAAGTTTCTTTGCAGGTTCCCAGTCCTCCGGGAAGGCTGTTGCAGTCCCGCAAGGTGAACTTGAGCTCTATGAAGATTCTGGAAGCACCCTCATTGGAGATCCAACTGGTCAAAAGCCAGTTGTTCTGATTCTGTTCCATAACTTTGCATACTTGGTATGTGTGGATAGGGGCATAGTTTTCATCCACTTCACCAATCTCTTCCCACTGTACAATATAAATGAGAAAGATTTAAAAATTCAAATAAATAGAAAATAACCAGGAAAATAGAAAAAAAAAAAGTCAAGGAAAACTAATTCAGATACAGAAATGCCTCTGGACTTGACATACACACAAATTCCAACAAATTTCATGGAAAATGGAATTAAATGATAAGTTTATTTTGGAGTAAAAAAAAGTTTTGAAGTCCATGTATAGTTTTCTGTAATACACATTTTCTTTGAACTGCTTGAAGTATAGTATTGAGAAAATGAGGTCAATATAACGTGCTCAGAAAAGAGATTCATCAACATTTTTATTTTCCCTTTTAAGTTAAGACCTTATTATTCATTGCATCCACATAAACCAAAGATTAACATATATGAATGATAGGCCCCAGAGGAAAAAATGTGCATTTCAGAGTAAAAAAGAAAATTGAATGTGGATGAAGTTCATCAGAAAGGCAAAGCAAGTATATATTGGGAAGAATGACAAGTATATAAACAAATAGTGAAGACAATGTTTAACTGGGAAAAAAAACAAAGCACAATTTACAAAAGAGAGCAGTAAAAGTGGCAAAGAGGCAGAAAATTTTAATGTGATAAACAGTCATTTATTCAATTCTGTCACATTATAAATGACACATCAATGTAACAAAGGCTGAAAGAAAATCCATTAATTTAAAATTAATAATAGTCTTTATTTCATTGAATGCATCTATTTAGGAGTCTTTCACAAACTGGATAAATATTTACTCATAGATTTGTTCATAGATATAGACAGACATAGAGATAAAACTATAGAGTGAAAATATGGATGGCCTTATATTTCAAATATTAACTCACTTCCTGCTATACCCTGGAAATGCACTACTTCTTTCTTAACAATATATTATTTTATGCACAATGAACTGAAGATTTCTAAAAATATAGAGTACATGGAAAAAATCAACTATGGTTTCTGTAGCTTCCAAAATGTCATTTAGTCAAAGAAGAGATATAAAGCTCTTTCTTTTTAAGTAAAATGCTACAGTTCTGAGAACTTTAATGTACTAAAATGACCTTCTTAACAGTACAGAACCCAAATTTTTAATCTTCATAAAGATGTCATTATAACTTAAGAAATGTCTTAAGCATTAACAGAAATTATGTGTACAAAACTATATATAATTTTTATTTAAATCTTTAACGTTCGTTTAACATAGAGCAATGAAATCACACTGTCTTTCAATAAATGTAGAATGAGTGATTTCAGACATAAAGTATTACAGATAACAAGCTTCACACAAAGTCATATCTTTACATATGAAACACAATAGTGTTAATTCTTGATTCTCTTCAACTGGCAAAGATTTGAGTAGTGGGAAATCAAGGGATAGATGCAAATAAATATTGTACCTTAGACAACCACTCTCAAAATTCTGGTTTCCATTTGAAAAATAAGTAAAAGGTGATGGTGAGGTTTAACTGCTGAGCTTATAAAACTCACAACAGAGAGCCATCACGATTTCATCTTGCCTAACAACTTACAGGTATTGTATTATGGGAAGCATTAATTCCTTCATTTAATCTCATTTTGACCTCTCTGAAAACGTACAGAAACTCCTCCTAGCCTCTGATTTTGTAAATCAGCTTCCTATTTTATCACTGTATTACACTACTTACATGTTCCCCCATGTGAATTAAGTACTAATCTATTATAATGGTTCTTGACTTTCATAATTAATACTTCACACAAAAGAACACCTCAACTAACCAAATCAAAACAGTTAAAGTCATGAATTTAGTACAACAAAATTAATTAAAACTATATTCTTTGAATTAGTAAAAGCAACAGAAGCATAAAAAAACCTCTTCTTCAACAAAAAGGAATCAAAGTCTTCATTATTGCTGTTCTAAATATTTATTTTTGTGATAGTTTTCCAGAAAAAGACCCAAAAGGATTTTAAATCAAGGGCTTTAAATCTCTTAAAGAACACACATTTCTTCATCATATAGTCTAGGAGAATCTTGATAGCAAGTAAAAGCAAGTAGAATAACAGCACCTTGCAGGATTATAAGCTGAGCAACTGAGTCCTTGTCTGTACAAAGCCCAGGGTACCACAGATATCATTAAAAATGCAAGCCAAGCAGCACTTGAACAGGAGCTTCCTGGGTCAGGTGATTTTCAGAGTCTTGCAGAAGCATCTTCCTTCTCTCAACGGTCAAGAGAGAAATCTGAGTTTCTTTGAATTCAAAATCTAGCATGATACGATTTTGTTTTTCTAAGTATCCACAATACAAAGGCTGAAATTTATATTTTTAATAAACAAACAGAAAACCTTAATTATGGCAATAAGCCATTCAGAGAATTAAATGGGTATTTTGTGCATTTGACACCTGCTCTCATTTAGACAAATACATTAAAAATGAACAAAAAATTTCCATTATTTTAGGTTCATGTTCTGAAATAAACCTCAGAACTCTTACGTAATTCATTCTTCTTAGAATACTCAATTTTATTTTATCTTCTTTAATACCAAAAGGACATTTCAGTGTCCTCAGTAAACATCAGCTATGGAAAAAAAAAAAAAAACACATACACACACAGGGGATGAAGGGAAAAACAACACTCACTAAAAATGTGGCAGGCATATTCTTAGATATTTCTATGTCACATCAAGGAGATGACAGTAATTCAATGAAGGCCACAGACAGAACACAATATTTTCTGTTCAGTTTTTGTTGGATTTCCTCTGATTTCATGATTTAATAACAGTATTTGCTGATCCTTCAGTTGCTACAAGTGATGAGCCTGAGTATTTGGGAAGCGCGGTCACCAAAAGCAACAGGCTCTGTTCTGCAGGCCTGGCAGCTCCCAGAGCTCCTCCTCTGGGCCCATGCTGTTCTCTGTTTCCACTTTATTTCCTGTGCCTCTGCCTTCTGATGAAAGAACTGGTTTCACAGTCCTTGTCAGGTGGTTGGGTACTGAGGATTACTCCTCTTCCCTCTAGGCACTGAAAACTCCACACCAGCTGCATTCTCAACTCACACTGGCCAGGCATCCCATGTCAGCCACGTTCAAAGAAGTCGCAAAAAGGACTTAGGTTTAACATCCATATGTGCGCCACAGGGCTACGCCAGCCATACAGTTTCTCCCTGCTTACCCCTCATCGCCTATTGGGCTTCCTACCTCAAGCACCTGCTCTCTCCCACTACCCTGTTAGCACTGGTCCCATTTTCAGTCCCCAAATTATACATCATTTCTTTTTGTTTCAGAACTTGGAAATCCTGATTCAGAAGTTGAAAACTGATTCACATCCCCAAATCATCAACAGGTAGGTAGCATCATGAGAACAGAGTTGACGTGGACTTTCAAGTTATCAGAGGATGTCCAAGATGCAGTTCCATCTGCATCACTCTGATTTCCTTTCTTGCTTCCACATCAAATTAGTCTTATGAAGGAAAGGTGAGGTGTTAAGTGACTTTGTAGGATACATCGTAATACAAACACTTGACTGGTTTTATACAGAGGAAGGCTTATGAGGCTCAAGTCCCAGTTTTAGCCCTCATTCTCACAATACCTGTAGGTATAAAACAAGATCTAACCTGGCACTGACCATGCAGTCTGCAGTAAGGAATAAAAGTCTCCCGAACTACTTATCTGATATTCAGTGTAAGACATCAGAAGTGTCTTTATAAGATCCAGTCTCACCGCTAATTTTGGAATTAAGAAACCGGAGACAAGATAATTGAACGGATTTGCCCAAGCTCGCACAGGACACGCTGACCATCTGACTCGCCCTTTGGCCCACAGTTCCGTCCTGGATGTGTGGATTTCTGTGTTGTTCCTTGATTCACTGCATTCATTGCTATCCAAACTTCCAAAACCTAAATTCGCATTTTTCAGATTTCATGTAACTATACATAAACTATTCTTTCTATATAGTAATGCTCACAGACTCAGACAGGAGGGTAGGGTCACAGCTGTTTTATTTTCAGTTATTAGCTCAGAGCCTGGCACTGCAGGGCACAGATTGGTGTACTCAACAGATTTTTTTGAAGACTTTATTTATTTTATTTTATTTGAGAGGTAGAGTCACAGAGAGAGAGAGAGACAGAGACAGAGACAGAGACAGAAGGAACAGCGCGAGAGAGAGAACCCTCCGCTGGTTCACTACCCAAATGGCCGCAATGGCCGGAACTGTGCTGATCCGAAGCCAGGAGATTCCTTCTGGTCTCCCATGCAGGTGCAGGGGCCCAAGCACCTGGGCCATCCTCCACTGCCTTCCCAGCCCACAGCAGAGAGCCAGATTGAAAGAGGAGCAGCCAGGACTAGAACTGGCACCCACAAGGGATGCCACTGCTGCAGGCGGAGGATCAACCTAGTGCACCACGGTGCTGGTCCCTCAATAGATATTTGATACTGAAAGAATTTACATCAGGGACACACATATACCACCTTAGTCCAGAGATATCATTATTTGAAAATAATTTAAATACAGTATATTCATTACTTTATAATTAAAAAGCTCTCAGTATTGATTTAAAGGTACTTTCTTATTCCAATTAACTTACAATTTTATGATTAGCTTTACATAGCAATTTGTGAAACTATTTTTCACTGGCATTACATTTTGCCAATTATAACTTAGCTGAGGCATTTTATTCTTGAGCAAATGTTTTCAAAATATTCATTTCTATTTTGTTCGCTTAGATTTCTTCAACATTGAAAGTCCATATACTAGCCCATCCGTTGGAGACACTATGCCTTATTTCCTACTCTGGTCAAACAACAGAAGGACAGTCCCAGCAATGCTTTTTGGCACAGCAGTGTAAAAATCTGTCAAGAAATCACTGGTTCCAAATCTGTCCTGATATCAGCAAAGCATCACTTTCTAAGAAATTCTTATCACCCAAAGCCTTCTTCGACCATCCTGCTAACTCTCATGACTCCTTTATATCATGGTATGTTATATGATGCCTTACAAAATGCTCCAAAACAAATAAATTCTAGATTTCCAATTTCATTGGAGATATTTTAAGGTGTCATTTACTACATTTTTCAGTGTGTGCTATGCTTTGTTTACACACTACATTTGGCGAACTTCACTGAAGATATCCCCATGTCAAAATTACAAATGCACAATGTTCTCAAAACTGCAATATGTCCCATGATCTCAGAAACTGCCTGGAAGCTGTCTGACCACGCACTTATTTGGAAGTGTGGTACCATCTCATTTCAAACAATGAGAAATACATTCTAAATGCCTCCTCAAAATTATATTTACTCAAAGTAAGAATTTCTGCAAGCTCTCTGATATGCAAAGATCAGATGACACAGAAAATTGAAAAAAAATAAACAGAAACCACGAACACAGTAAAGGTAATCTGTTTTTTATTGGTGCCTTAACTATACTTTCAGATTTTAATTTCATATTTTCAGTTTCATTATTTCAGTATTTTTCTGTTTTGCCAAAATAACTAGAATGAGGCCAGATTTGGGCCTGGGACTCATTATGCTTACATAAAATCATTCTGTATTTCCTCTCTGTTAGAGGCACAATGCAGCTCATTTGTCTGTCTTCCCAAGCAGAAGTATGACATTACTTAATGCAGTCAACTAGGACATTTCCTCTGACACAAACTGGACTAGAAAATCCACAATGGGTCAGTGACTTAGGAACATGATTAATGGCAGAGAAGTGAGGTTCCATTGTTGGGAAGAAGTTTTTTTTTTTTTTTTTTGGTCTGTTTGCTACTGCTGTGCTTGATGTGTTATAACTAACTGGATGCCATTTCTCTTTACGTAGATGTACTGTATTTCTAAGAGCAACACACTCCAGGTAAAAATATCAGTCCCTCACCAGCCTGTCTTTCCATGGCAGCCCAATGGCTCCAACGGTGAAGAGTCAAATAAAAGAGCAAATGTCATCTCGAGTCATAATACTCTGAAAGCCACTGTGTTATGATTCAAAAGTGATCCTGCAACGTGTGAACATCTCAAAGCTAATACAGTACAGAAGCAAAAAGGTAGTCATGTTTTAGAAAAATGTTCCCACTATACACCGTATGAACAATACAATCATACAGAAGACAACCACATCATTTTGCAGACAAGTAAACTGAAGCCCAGCACATCTGACACCAAAATCAGTGCCAAGGTAATGTCTACGATTAGAACTCTCTGATTAGAATTAAGAGTTTCTCCTGCGTAAGGGTTAAAACTACAACACTTAAGTAAGGCCACATGATGTTATTTCCACCAACAGAAAAATTTTCACTTCCTAATGGACTAGGTATATGTTTTCAAAAGATAAATCATGGACCTTTGGTAGAACTGTAGCACCCACCATTCTTTGTTCAGTGTCCTCTGTGACAAGATCACAGGCATCCATTGGGCAACAGCAGCATGCTGGTTTTATGCATAACCACAAGGAGAAAAGTTTAGAGCTATAGCTATAGTTCTTTAGTAAAAGAAATACGATTAAATGTACCAATTTTCAGCAAAAGTCATCTGAATCAAAATCTTGTTACATTTGTTCAATAATGTTAGTGGAAAAAAAGACTTGTGTCAAGTAGGAGTTTGACTTGTTTAAAACACCTTTAAAATTCATGAGTATGATGTAGCAATATTGCTAGAAATGACTCAATTAATTTTCTGTGCATAAAATAAAACTGAAGATGATTACTTTATTGTCCACAGAACAGTACCACTATTTATGAACTGAAATTCAATTCATGAAACAAATAAAATCACTTGAGAAAGACAGGGATTAAGACTCTCAAGTTTCTATGAATATTTTCACAGGGAAATTCACAGACAATTGAGCGTCTACATACAAGAGTATGTGTGAATCTCAAAGAACAGACTTCTCCCACTGGAAAAATAAAACATAGCTTGCTTTTCCTTCAATGCTGGGCTTAATATTTCCATATGGACCCTTTATTTTTTATTCTTTTTAATAAATGCATGCAAGTTCAAAATAAATAAACTTGAGGGTAGAGAATTCAAAAGTAGCATAACAGACCAAAAATGAATAATTAGATATTTTCGATTTAGCCAAAAAAAATCTTAAATAGCATTATGAAGATAATATAAACATGAAAAAAAAAGAAAACATACACACCAAGACTTTATATATTTATTGTTTTGCTATTCTACTTTTAGGAAGAGATATATTAAACAGTTTCACAACGGGGCAGGCATTGCAATGCAGCAGGTGAAGCTGTCAACTTGGGATGCAGCATCCCATACAGAAATGCTGGATTGGGTCCTGGCTGCTCCACTTTTGATCCAGCTTCCTTTTAATGTGCCTTGGAGGCAGCAGATGATGGCTCAAGTGCTTGAGTCTGCCATCCACATGGGAGATCTGCAGTGAGTTCTGGCCTCCTGCCTTTGGCGTGTCCCAGCCACAGGTGTTGTGGGCATTTGAAGAGTGAATCAGCAGATGTAAAATAGCTTTTCTTTCTTTCATTCATTCTCTCTCTCTCTTTCTCTCCCCCCCCTTCTCCTCTCTCTCTCCCTCCCTCCCCCACTCCTCAGTCACTCTTTCAAATAAGTCCTTAAAAAATAGTTCTACATCCCATACAATGATTGAATGTATCACGACTATTTCAAGAGTTGAAATGTAGCATTTTTCCTTGAAAATTTAACCAATGAAAAATGCAAACTTATTTACAAGTTAATAATACTTTTATAAGACAGAATGAGCTAAGTGGGTAGACATGGCTGAAATTAACAAATTAATAAGCTGAATAAAATTTTACATGATCTTAAGGTGTCACCAAAAAGCATTACATATTATCTAATTTGTCGAAGATTTTGTGCCATGAATTATAATTACAAAGCAGCTAAAATGGTTATAAACCACTGAGGCACTCATTATGGCATCACTCTATCGGAGGACATTGCCATGCTTAAGTTAAACTGGCTTACCATTATACATTTTCTACCACTTTAAAACAACAGATGGTATAGGACTTGATACCACATAAAACTGTTGTAAAATAAATAATCCTTGGTGTACAATTAGAGAATTTTACAGAGCCAGTGATTTTATATCTTTCTAGAGTGACTGTAATCCCAATTATGTACTTGCTTAATTAAGCAAGAATACACATTCACCACGAAGCTTTTGAGATTTTACCAAGGAAACTCAAACACTTGTCTCATGTTTCAGGGTTTCACAGGAACACACAGACTCCTAGCATGAATTCATTCTTGATAGTCATGATGAGAAGCTGGAGCTGTCCTCCCAATGTTATTTCACTGTCTATGTCTGCAGTAACATGTAAAATCTGAAAGTCACATTATTACACCTTTGAACATAAATTCTGTCCTATTATAAATGGCTATAAAGTCCACAAAAGCTTTCTTCTCAAAGCAGTAGGAATGTTTCAGTAAGTGAGGAAAAAACTATTTCACTTGAGATTCAATTTAATGAAAATAAAGTAGATTAACCTCTGGTGCGCTTAATGTTTCAGAGAAAATAAATATAATTATACTCTTGCTACTCTGGCAAGAAAAAAAGTTTTCAGTAAACCATCTGCAATTCTGCATTATATATCTAACTTATAAAATACATCTGAAAATACAACACTGCATGTGCTCTCTGTTCTTTATCCTGCCCTCATTTTTCAGTGGATAATACTATGCTTGTGGTGTAAACCTTGACAACAGGCCCCATAGATCAATTCCATATCTCACATTAATCATGTTCTTGTAATCAGTGGCCATTCAACACAAATTTCCAGCTCACTTTTTGTTGGGAAACCATCACATTATGTTGCCAGAATAAAGACTAAACTCCACCCCATCCACTTTTCACAGCCAAATCAATAAAATTCTGTAGAAACGGAGGCCTTGTTCAGTGAGTGTGCTTTAAAAAATGTATTTATTTATTTGAAAGGCAGATATACGGAGAGGCAGAGACGGAGAGAGAGGGAGGGGGTGAGGGGAAGGAGAGGGAGGGAGGGAGGGAGGGAGGGACGGATTGATGTCCATCCACTGGTTCACTCCCCAAATGCCCACAACATCCAGGGCTGGCTCAGGCTGAAGCCAGGGGCCAGGAACTCCATCCAGGTCTCCTACACGGAAGGCAGGGACCCAAATACTTGGGCCATCTCTGATGATTCCCCAGGCCCATTAGCAGGAGCCAGATTGGAAATGAAGTAGCCAGGACTCAAACTGATGCTCATCAAGGATGTCAGCGTTGCAAACAGTGGCTTAAACCCAGCTCACCACAATGCTGGCCTCAAAAGATGCTTTTATATTTATTCTTCCTACTGTGGTCTTCTGCCTGGTTCCAAACCTTTCTACATGGTCCCTTGATCATGGTGAAGCATTTTGCTTAGCCTAGTCACCACAGATGAAAATAAAAAAAAATAATTTTGCTGTATAATTTTGATCTTAATTTTAACAAGCATTTAACTGCCATTTTCTCTGCCCAGCAGTACAAGCCCTTTCACCAATAAAATCTTATAATACAAAACATAAATAAGGCAAATGCAAATAACAGGTAAGTCTAGTATGGCACCAAAATACATAATCTGGGAACAGTAATTAGTAAATATTATTTGGTACTTCCACATCTACTTGTAAATGAGAAAAGATGACTCTTGCTGTTAAAGAAGACACTATAATCATAGCAGGTAAATGCTCCTGACCCCCATTTATTTCTCTGTTTGCTGTAACACTCCAGTCCTTGGCACTGAAGTATCATAGAGACCCTGGGAATCTAAGTCTGTAGACTATTTCTCCATTCCATTTTGACTGGGTACACTAAATTCAGGTTCATGTTTCATGCATTGAAGTGTGTGCTCATTAGGACAAAACAAGAAGATGTGGAATCAAGTGTTATCAAAGTTATCAGGAACAAGGACTCTTTTGATACTTGTACTGGGAATCAATATTGGTAGCCAACTTAGGGGAACTGACAATACATGGTCAATTTGACAATGCTTTAAGTCCTGTGTTTTCACTTGTGTCTGAGAATATACATGCCAAGATGATGCCTCAAACATTACAATGGCCAAATGGAAATACTTTACCCAACCATTAATAGTAAGAATAATGTATTCTATTCATTTTCTAGATCAACATACAAGAATTAGTAGTAATCCAGTTGTAAGAAGATCTCAGATATACAATGAGAGGAAATGTAAAATTTAATAACCTATAAAACTGTTGAGAAATGCAACAATACTATGATTATGTTTCATTCCAGTCACACAATGTAATACATGAAACTACAACATTTTCAGAAAAAAAAATACAGTAAATTCATGAATACAGCTTCAGAGAATTCCAGGACAAAAGAAAATACATCAGCGTATCTATAACAAAAGTTTTACAACCCAAAAGAAGAAGTTGAACACAAATGGCAGATACAACAGTTGCATCAAAGTGAAAATGTTCCCAAATTGTTGAGAAACATCAAAATGCCACTGAACCCAATTGATTAACATATAAAACTGCACGCCTAGGTTCACTACTGAGTATCAAAACATGAAAACATGTTTGGATGAAGCAATAGGAAAAGATCTCATGTGGGGAGCAGGGAACTTGATAATCGGCCAACTCCTTGGCAGATGCAGGCCAGAGAGGAGGAGAGTGAGATCTGAACGTGTGGAGAATGAACACCTGCACCTCAATAGTTCTGTATCCAGCAAAACTAACATTCAAAATAAAGGTCAAAACTCACAGGTAAAACATAAATAAACCAATTACAAAATAAGAACAAAAGGCAAGAATGGACATATTACTGAAGAGAACATCTAGGTATTAAAAAAATAGCCCATGGAAAGATATTATTAGACATCAGAGAAATTCAAGGCAAAACCACATTGAAATATCACTCTACATTTAACTGTAATGACTGGGGAGTGAACCAGTGAATGGAAGACCGACTCTCTCTCTCTCTCTCTCTCTCTGCCTCTCCTTCTCTCTGTGTAACTCTGACTTTCAAATAAATAAATAAATCTTTAAAAAAAGAAAAGAAAATCATTCCCCTATAATTAAAAACTATAATAAATAATATTAAAATATCCAAAATTTAAAGTGTAGAACAACTTAGTTGTTGCCAGGAGTTAAGAATGAGGATTGGGGAGCAATAATGTTAGCAGCATAGTCATAAAGAATGACTGGAAGACCTTGTGGTGTCATCTCTGTTGCTGTCACACAGCTGGTGAATGTGCAATTCTACACAGTTGATGAATCTGCACAGGGTTTAATACACATACACAAAGAAACAGAGAGGAGGGAGTCGAGACATGCTGGGGTGAGGGTTAGGGAGAAGCTGTGACACAGTGAATGCTCACATAAACAAACACTTTTACTCAGAAACATTGCCTACAAAGCTCATATTTTAATTCACCAAACGATGATGCTTTGCAAAAGAAAAGAAAGAGGATGGGAACACAAACATTCCTAGGAAAAGCAATGAGTGGAATAAATGAAGTCTCTCCGGTATTCTTTCAAAGGCACAGCCATAAATTTCACTCCCAAAATACTACTGTGTGTTTCACTTTTTGCTTCTCTTTAACTTTTAATTAAAGCTTAAGCAGTTATTAAAGTAATATCACTCAAGGTATTTTCTATGCAACTAGAATGTCAGTAAATATTTCCTATACAAGAAAAACAACTTTTCAAAGGAGACTATAAAAGTCCTTTCCATGTCATCTAAATTGAAAGCTTTGAGATCTCTGTGCACATCTGTAATGTAAATCTGTACAATATGTATGTACACATAATAAGGGAACACAACAAATTATCCTATTTGGTTTTATACAATACTTCTCCCACGTCTGGCAGGTGATTCGTTTTCATGAGACACATGTGCACCTGCTGACCATTCTCACATTTGGAGAAATTTCAAGAAAA
This sequence comes from Sylvilagus floridanus, assembly GCA_949820135.1. Taxonomy (NCBI): domain Eukaryota; kingdom Metazoa; phylum Chordata; class Mammalia; order Lagomorpha; family Leporidae; genus Sylvilagus; species Sylvilagus floridanus. Next base: position 105,456,404 of record OX463238.1, on the reverse strand, counting down.
GGTTTTCACTGACAAAGGCTTAGGATGTGGCCTCTCAGAGGGAGATGCTATCATAGTGGCTTAATTCTGACTTCTCCTCTTGCACACCAACTTAAATCCCATTGTCAATTTACATATCTGTATGTCCCAAGAGATTTATTTCCTTGGTTTTGTGGGAAAGAAACCAATTGTCAATCATCCATCTCCTACACAGTGTTAAGGATTATGCTTGGAGGGGCCCACACTGTGGCGCAGCAGGTTAACGCCCTGGCCTAGAGTGCCAGCATCCCATATGGGTGCCAGTTCAAAACCTGGCTGCTCCACTTCCAATCCAGCTCTCTGCTATGGCCTGGGAAAGCCGTGGAAGATGGCCCAAGTTTTTGGGCCCCTGCACCCATGTGGGAGATACAGAGGAAGCTCCTGGCTCCTGGCTTTGGATTGGCACAGCTCCAGCCATTGTGGCGAATTAGGGAGTGAACCATCGGATGGAAGACCTCTCTCTATCTGCCTCTCCTCTCTCTGTGTAACTCTTTCAAATAACTAAATACATAAATAAGAATTATGCTTGGAGAAATGTGCAAATTCAATACATTGCTCATTGAAAGTATGCATGTAAGAATCAGACAAACAGAAGAATGAATGAATGAATGAATGACTCTTGATGCTCTGCTCAGGGATGTGCTATGACCTGCAGCAGGGGAGCAGGAAGAACTGAGTGGCACCTATTTCCCCTTCCTTTCCTAGAAGCAATTTAGTCAAAGAACACTTGGCCTATCAGCCCTGAAATGCTGCCAGCCTTCCACTCTGGCCACTGTTTTCTTCCTCACAATAATGACCCCCACCAGCAGAATAGCGAGGAAAGAAAGAGAAGGTTAAGTTCAACGCTGTCACATGTGGTTAAGGGTTGGCAGCTCCAGGAAAGGTTTTGTAGTGAAGAGAATTGAATCTCGTGGAAAAGGGTACAGCTTGAATCACTGTGAATCCCACTTATCTGTGGATCCCTGCTCTCAATTATCACTGGGAAGTGACAGTTGGCAAACCCATGGAGGACTCAGAAGGTTGTAAATTTTTAATAAATCATCAAAATAAAACACAGGCTCCTGAGATTCATATAAATAAAAGCAGGATTTACATTATGGGATGTTAAAGCTTTCTCTAACAAGATTTTATTTTCTGTCTTCTCATGCAAAAAATATTTAAATTATGGAATGCTATCTGAAATTCCTGTTATAAGGGAACAGGTATAATTAGGTGGGCTATATGTAAAGTCCAAACACTGGGACAAAAATTCTCTTCCTCTTACCACAAAAAAAGAAAAACATGAGCCCCAATGACTTGTTCACACATCTGTTCACTTGGCCCAAAACAAGAAGGAAAGTCAGAAGGCTAAACCTAAGAGTTACTTTGATAAGTGTGTGATAAGCTATCAAGTTTCATTCATTCTTTGATTTCATTCTTAAAAAGTAAATCATATCAAAAGAAAATAACTAGAAGTTTATCACAAAATGCAGCAAAGCAAATTCTTATTAGAAAAAAATTAAAAGCAAAGGATAGAGTAGAAATTTTAATACTCATAGTTCAACCCTCATTTTTTATTGGGAATCTCAGAGTACCTTTAAAAAAACTGTCTATCTGAGAGAGAAAAAGCAAGAGAGAGACAGAGAAGAGGGAGGGAAAGATATCAACAGTGTTCACATTCATTGCTTCATTCCCCAAATGCCTACCTCCAACAGCAGGGGCTGAGCCAGGCCAAAGCCAGGGACCGTAACTCAGCCTAGGCCTTCCATTTGGTGGAAGGGAGGCAAACCATCTGAGTTTTCACCTCCTGCCCCTGGAATGTGCAAGAAGCTGGATCAGAAGCAGAGCTCAGACTTGAACCCAAGCTTTCTGAAATGAGGGTGGGCATTCCAAGCAGTGTCTTAACCATAAACTTAATCACTTGACCCTCAGTGTAAATTTAATTTATTAACATTCACAAGAATTTAGAGCTGTGTTGGGGGGACAGAGCAACTGGAAGCATCACTGGGGCATAAACACGTTAACAAAAATCTTCCTCCAAGCAGGAGCAACATCACGACTTCCTACAATCCCACTGCAGAGAAAGCTCAGTCCTGCAATGATTCCGTCACACAAACATGCTCCACATATACTAGTTTTTGTTTTTCTCATATTTGATGAGAAAGTTTATATCTAAGTTCCTTAGATGATTGCATTTATAATTCCAGTAAGTTTCCATCTGAGACACTTCATTCATAACCATCTAGCATTGATAAAGGAGCAACATCCATACTTGCTCTAATCACAGGACTGCATCATTAAAGGTCCATGAAAGAATAAGCTACTCCTAGTGCCGGTGCTGTGGCATCATGGGTTAAGCCTCCACTTGCTGTGCTGGCAACCCACATGGGGGCCGGTTCAAGGGCTGCTCAACTTCTGATCCAGCTCCCTGTTAATGGCCTGGGAAACAGTGGAAGTGAAATTGAAGACTGACTCCCTAAACTTTTATACAAAAATGTGGCCCCTTAAGGTTCCCCAGAAGTGCCATCTGGGGTGCTGCATATGTTACCAGATTTGGGGTGCCTTACGATTTCACCACAGGCTTATTAATAAATCCCCAATATTAATAAGCCCGAGAGGGTTCTTGCCTCATATTTAGAGAAGAATTCTAAATACCAGCACAGATAAACAAGGCAGCATGATACATTTTAAGCTTTTATTTAGTGAGAAAGATGAATGGGAGAGTGAGAGCTTTATCTAAGAGAGAGAGGTAAATATGGGTTCATACCGAGCACCAGGATCCAGCCACATGGAGGAGCATCTAGGCCAGGAAGCCTAGGGCATGTGGCCCGAACGCTCTATGCCCTGAAGGTGCAGGTCTACAGCAAGCCCCCTCCTGGCAAGAGGCCAGGGGAAAGAGAAGGGCCGGACACACCATGTTCCAGGCTTTTAACCCACTTCCAAAGGGGAGTGGTTAATTAAACTGATTGGCTGGTGGGCACCCAGGTGTGGCCAGGTAGGGGCATGAGGTCACACAGGAGTGTGGTGAAGGTATCAGGTAGGGTGTGAGGTCACACAGGGGCATGGCAAAGGCATGGTCCTCCAGCTCACAAACCTAATCGATTTTAACCTGTATGCCTGCCTACTTCAGAAGATGGTCTAAGTGCTTGGAACCTTGCATTCATGTGGGAGACCTAAAAAAAGCTCCTCACTCCTGGCTTTGGATTGTCCCCACACCAGCCATTGCAGCCATCTGGGGAGTAAACCAGCAGATGGAAGACCTGTCTCTCTGTCTCTCTCTCTGTAACTCTGCCTCTCAAATAAATAAATAAATCTTAAAAATAAATAAATAAGCTACTCCGCCAGAAATCGACCCATGTCTGCATCTGTACACTTGCTGATAAGATATTATTGTATAAGCATCTACACTCATCTACACGTTAATGTTTTCTATATATATGGGGAGTATTTCTGTAACAGGTTATATTTGAGAAATTAAGATTTTGCAGACATTCTCAAACTAGTACTAAACATACACACGCATCTATTCATTTTTTAAAAGCTGAGTTAAAAGAACATTAAAATAATAGCTTCGGTATTTAAAAATGAAATATAAAGTTTTATTCAATTTAAAATCAGTAACAATAAAGAATGCATACCTGCAAAAACTGAACACTGACATTAAATAATTGAACTTGATTCATGGCAGCACAGTTTTGAAATGTATCTCCAAGTGAAAAATGACTTATGACTGATAAAATTTTTTCCTCTTTAAACCATCTTAACTCATCTTCTTCCTCTGTTAAAGCTGACAGAATTAAACATTCAGCAAGAGCTATACTGAGAGAGGTGCACTGAATTCCCATTCACTCTAATGGGGTCATGCTTATATGTATACATATCAAAGAAACCTGAGTTTACCATTCCTCTATATAAAATCAACTCAGTTTCTCTTCTTTGTATTTCCTTCTAAACTATCTACTAAATATATCTCATTTTTTTGTTTTGATAAACAACTGTCAACTTCCTAATTCTACTGATCCCTTAGCTTAATTTGTATGACCTAGAACAGACAGTTCCTAACACTGGTTTAATCATTAACTGTATCATAACCACCTTCGATGGTTGTTAAAATGTAGATTCTTTAGCATCTGAAGAAGATTATACCAGATCAATAAAATCCTGGAGCCCAGAAGTATATATTTTAATAATATGATAATATTATGTAAAATCTTTTAAGAATGTGGTATGTGACTAGAACTTTGCTGAAAGTTTTATATGTTCTAACACAGGTAATCACCATCTCAGTCCAATGAGGAAGCTATGACTATCCAGTTGAGAAAACGCAGAATGCTAATGAGTTGTGGAGCACTGATTCTGGCAATAACACTTCAGAGGCCTGGCTCTTGACTCTCACCAAGTACACTGTCTCTCTTGGGTAAACAAATCTCCAGTGAAACTTGTAAGAGAATGTCTTAGTGACACTAAGCCAGTAGATGCAGGAGATACAGCACGCTGAACCCCAGGTATCTACAGCAGGAAGGCTCCTCTAAGTCAACACGAACCTTTCCTGAGAGAAGCGGAGACACACACACATGTACACACGTGTTTGTATTTGTGAACCTTCTGCAAAACACTTCATTTTTTTAGGTTTCTTGAATTCATTCTTTTCAGAGTTACCATTTGCACTCAGGAAGCATTCATGATATACAATCTTCTAGCTTTTGACCTAAATACTTTATCTTACAATCCTAAAACTCATTTCTTACAAATCTGAACTTACTTTTTGTAAGGACCAACTCATATCACCATTTGTCATACTATACGCATATGGTTTGCTTTAGGGTTTTGAACATATTAACATTCTTTACTTCTTCAGAGAGCCCACAGCAGACTACAGGCAGCAGGCAAAGCTATACCTGTTCTTAGTGTGAGGCCCAGAGGAGAGAGAGGTGCCAGAATTGGAAATAGAGAGAAGATGTTGAGTTGAATTAAAAAGAATGTACTCCCCTTCCCTCAAGTCAAAGTGAATTTGCACACTGTTCTGTTAAATACATTAAAATCAAATTAGGACAAAAGTTCCTTCAAGATACCTGAGTCCCATTCCAGCTTTATCTGTAAGCAAGCCACTATCAGTCCTTTAACCTGCCTACAGAGACAGAGGTAACATCTTAATTTTTTCAAGCTCTATGTCTACCCTCTCTCTGTTCTTTACATTTTATTTATGACAGTTACACACCATTGAAGTTATTTAGTATTGCATATCTGTGGGTTAATATGCGTGTATCCTTTTGTAGGAGCTGAAGTTCAAAGTGAAACTTCCACTCTTGAAACAAGGTACATGTATGGCCATGATAAAAGCAGACCACATTCTTGACTAAAATTTTCTTTGTTTAAGGGTCTGCTAAAACAGAAACAATATTAAGATTCTCCAAAACAAAGAAAATTTAAAGAAACGTGTTCAAAAACAACCCAGAAAATTTGAGGGATCCGCTAACAGCTTTGCATAAAATTATAAATGTTCACATATGCAAAGCAGAAAACCGCAGAGTGACATAACTTCTGCCTTCTTAGAGTGTCAGGAAGACAGGCAGGAAGAAAAGACTGAATATTCAGGGAAGCGGCACATTGCAAAATGTGCCTGTGCATACTTGGACATTCGTATGTATCTCAATGATTTCTCGTAATATGCTGAAACTCAATGGAGCAAAGAAACAGGGTAACTGATAACTTCAGACAAGGTCTTGAAAAACTGATTCTCCTCTTAATCAGGGTACAGCCTCATTTGAAAGATGAACACTGCAGCAATGTTTAGCAAGATGAAACAGATAACACGAAATAAAAGCACTAAGGAACACCACTTGCTCACCCACATTGCATGTTCTTTATATATTCCTGCTATGACAATATGCACCAGTCCACAGGACACCCAAACCCAAAAGTAGGAAATGTTACTGAGGCCAGAATCAGCATGGAGCCAAAAAAATTGTATGCAAAGAGTGACTTTCACTCATCTATAAATTTTTTGAAAGCAAAGATGATCATATAGGCATTATTTAATTCTCCAAAGCCAAGTAGAGTCCCTGGCACATGGTACATAGATGACACGACATTTAGGATTTAATATTTACAGCCTGCATCATTTAGAACCATTCTCATTAGAATTTGAGCAACAGAAACTCTGTCATTGCTCCATTTACAATGTTCATGGCATGCATGCAGTAGTTAGTATAAATATATATATATATACATATATATATATATATATGTATATATATACTATTTAGGATAAAGCAGCTTTATAGTCCATGTTATTTGAGGAACAGACAAAAAGAAGTCACCAAAACAAAAGTGAACTATGTTCACAAATCATCATCCAACACATAAAGAATCTAGAATGAAAGATACGGTCAGGTGCCTGGCACTAGGATATGAGTTTAAATGCTGGATATTCCCAGAAACTCTTCCAGAAGGTTCTAGCAGGTGCTACCGTTATTAAAGCTTCCAGCATGTTTACAGGCACAGTCCTGGGCATCCTTTTGCTGCTCTTCAGCATCTAACCCTAGAGTGCCTATGTAGGGTGTGTGTCTGTATGTGTGTGTGTGTGTGTGTGTGTGTGCGCCACTGAGTGTATTAGCAATTCGGGAATACAAAGAGAAGGTGCACTGGACATGAACATCACCATCAGTATTCTGAGTTTGGAGGAGGCTACAGTCCATTAAGTCCTCAGATTAAAGTTTCACTTAAATTCTATTTTGCTGCAGCCTAAGGAGTATGATTAAACCTTAGATGAGTGTCCTAAGGTTAAAATTATTCACTCAGGCCCAACTTGCTGGAGGCACCCTTATATTAGTTCTGTGCGATTGTATTTTGTTCAGCTTGCTTTATTTTATAGAAAAGTAACTTTCTTTTGTGTAGAACCAGCTCTAATCAGTATTTGATTTGGTATACTCTTCAAAGATGAACCATAAACTTATTACAGTTTTTGATTAAATCTACCAACTAGTGTCTGGGTAAACACACCGAGTTAGAAATAATACTCAGTATTACAGCACTACAAAGCATTTCCAGGAAAACATTTCCCCTTCTATCTAGTTTACTTTTTCACATACGGACCTACGTGAGGTTACCAAAGAGCATTCAAGGCGGAGGTCACAAAGCAGATTCAATAAAGCCCTGGACAAGAAGTCAAGTGCTGTTGTCTATAAATGAAAACACAAATCTGACATCAATCCAAAATGTTAACCAACGAGCCATCAACGTCTTCACTAATTCTTAAGAAAATGGACATGTTGTGGTAGGCATTTCATAAAAACCAAATTTCTTCAATTTAATATTTTCTATTGGTAATATAATCCCCTTTTTAACAAAATTATAATGATAAAAGAGGGTATTTATGGGTTTTTATTTAGGAAGTGCTTTAAGTGTAATATTTGACTGGTTGATGAATAGCATCACTCCTCTATAATTCTAAGAGATTCTTATGGCCTGAATCTTTTTTTTTTAACTGTGGGAAAAAAGGAATAAATAATGCCTCCTAGTTGGACTTAGTCTGGCTTCTGAGGTAAACCAAGTAGAGTATTTAAAATTCAAGTTCATGTAACTTTAATTATTAATAAGAGCTGAGTGGCTGGTGTGTCATGTAGAAATTCAGCAAAGCTGAGAACTGTCAAAACAGAATATTAATATTTAAAGATATGAACATATATTCATTATATAAAATCCTTATCATCTGATTTGTATAACATGAGTTTAGACCATTTAGCTTATGGAAAGGTTGCACCCTCATATAAATTGGAGATAACCTTTCTTAAACTTGGAAGTGATGCAGCTGCCCAAAAAAGCGCTATTTTGATTAAGAAAAGATAGGTTCTTAGACAATTCTTATAAAAGGCTACCAACATATATAAGGTTGGCAAACATATTACTATTTCACATTACTGTTTCTATGAGAATCACATTCAAAGTTAGAAGCTCTTTTACAACAGTGCCAGGGACTAGACTCTCATTACTGAAAATGATGAAATAATTCCCTTTCAACCTCAATTACGTTCATTTATTTGTCCTATCATTCAACAATTATGGTGATCAAAATGATGCTACAGAGACACAACAGTGAACAGGAAAGATAACTGCATTCTCTTTGCATAATACTTAACATGCCATCAAAGGAAGCACAAAACAATGAGTACATAATATATTAGTGCAATATGAAGGTACATCAAAGTTCACAGAGAAATGAAATCGAAATAAAACTATCGTCAATAAACTTTTGAAATGTGTACACAGTTGATGTTTTTCTTTTATAGCTTTACAAGATGGCTATATGAGGCGTGAGCATCAGGGTTTTTGGAATTCTAGGCAAAGCCAGAAGAGCCGCTTCATATGTATTCAGGCATGAAGATTTGAGAGTCAATGATATCCTGATGACTGCCTGAATGGGAATCTGTATACCTCACTACACAATAGAAAGAGATCATATCTATTATTATGACAATTCTTGATGAAATCAATGAAAAGCTGTACATGATGGAAAATATTTATCTCAGTCTTAGAAATAAATAAGCTAAGTGTTTTAACACAAACTATGTGCTCTGTCCACCACAGGACAAATACCACGATCAGCAATGAAAATTTAAGTTTCTATTTAGCAAAGCAACTTAACCCTATGTAAAACTTTAGAAAATGCTAAAAATGTACATATCTGTTCCATCAATAACTAATGAACAGTAGACAGAATATTAAGGTAAAATCCATGCTATTAACCTACTATCACATTACACTACACTGCTACCAATTACGATATACTCATCGATCAAACAATGTGAAAACAGAAAAAGCTAGAATTTATTTATTATTTGTGATAAGGAGGTTAGAATAAAATGAAATGTATGCCTTAGGAAATGTTAAATAATCAGGAGGTATAGAAATGCTCTCAGGGGGGCACACCTCTGAAATTAGAGTCATGGCCGCAGTTGCTGCACATGCCAAAACAGGCCAGGGATGGGCACACCTGCCCCATAGGAATGTGGCAGCAGGAGCAGCAGGAGGCTAATGGACATGAATTGGTACCTGGGGTATTTTTGGGAATTTGTAAATTTGCACAAGCATCTAAATGGGCCTGTCTCTGAAGATTTGCAAAACAACTCCAATTCCTATTTTAGACCACCAGACCCAATTCCTTCTCCCAAATCTTTAAGTTGATGTATAACCTTGCTGATGTGCCTGCTGGCTTGTAGACTTGCTGGTACTCTAAATAAAAGTGGGAGGGCAAAGCTATCCAGTGGTGCTGTTAGAATGGATGCTCCCATGTCCTGCCTCCTCATTTGATAAACCCCACAAGGAGGCAATAACATAGAAAGTATTGAATTATTTTAAATACAAAATCAACTTTAGTGAAACTCTGTAACAAAAATTCAACACTTTTAGTTTGTCATTATTCACTATCTTTCATAATAATGATTCACAAATTCACTGCAGACTGTGGCTGCCACAGCTTGATGGATGTGTGACACGCTGCTTGAAGACAGGGACAAGAACCTGTGTTTACTATTATTAAGCAGTGATTTTCCCTTTGAAATCCTAACAAAAGAAATCTCATTGCTGTACACCACATAATATTTTTTAAAAAGTGAAAGTAGATGCCTCTAAGGTCCACCAACTGTTGAAAAATCACTTCATAAGTAATGGATGAATTTTGTACACAAAATAGGCATTTAAAAACAAGTGCTGTATAAAAAAAAAAGTTGTCACTGGCATAGATTTTCAGTGTTTATAACACAGGATGGATCTTGATACCACATGAATTTAAGATTTGGACAACTAAGGAAAGGTTAAATATTTTAAGTGATCTCTTATGATGGGACATATTAAACTGCATAGTACATAAATTGTTGAAAAGCTAATGAGAGCTAAGTTAACATCAAAATGTAATAATGGACTGAGGTAATAGAAGAAAAATCCAAGTGAAGCCAATTATGGTGATTCACAAATCTATTTTTTTCTGAAACTGCTAGTTTATCATTAAAAATGTGTAAAATGGTTACCTGTCTCTTTTTTTTATTTTTTTAACTTTTATTTAGAATATAAATTTCCATGGTACAACTTATGGATTATAATGGCTTCCCCTCCCATACCTTCCCTCCCCCCCCACCCTCCCCCCTTACCCACCCCTTCTCCCCTTTCATTTGCATCCAGATTCATTTTAAATTCTCTTTTATACAGGAGTTCAGTTTAGTATGTGTTAAGTAAAGATTTAAACCATTTGCCCTCACATAGCAACACAAAGTGAAATATACTCTTTGAGTACTAGTTATAGCATTAAATTACATTGTACAGCACATTAAGGACAGAGATCCTACATGATATATTTTTTAAATTGATTAATTTTTTATGCAACTTCCAAATTAATACCGAGTTTTTTACATGAGTATACAGAAAACATAATCTATAAAGAATTTTGCACACTACATATGCAACTCGGCATATGCAGATGCAATCATACTTGATGTTATGCAGGAGGTAATACCACCATTTCCTCCATTCTTTAAATACTTGCAACTATCAATTACCACATTCAGGAATGGAAAGATACCAAATATTTAAACCATGCTTAAAATTTATCTACAAAGATCTTTTGTGAGGTAAATCAACATTCTCATCTCTAGAAAGATTTAATAATTGACCTAGATGACCTAATTCTTAAAAGGAGGCCACTGCAAGAAATCAGCTCAACTCTTAAAAATAACTGGGGAGGAAATTGCTTACAATACAGTAATAACTGATTTGATTTACAGCTAAAAACAAATAGAACTTATCTTGGTATTACTCAATTGGCACAATCAACTTCCAGATCCTTGTATGTAGGTGTGCTAGCAATCATTTTAATATCCACTTAAAGAATGCATTTCAATAAATGCTAACTGAATATTACATATAGCATAGTTGAGTTGCAATTTTACATTTGGAAAAGAGGCATTATGTAAAACATGTTTTGATATTTAAATTTATCACTGGCAATGGAAGAACAAAATGCATTAATAAAAAAACAAAAAAAAGTGATTTTGAACTTTTCAGGTTTCACAAATATTGTGGCCTAATATGATAAAATGTAAGATTTGTTAACTGTATTCCCCAAGTCCACAGAAAACATAACCATTAACTATTTCATTATTTGGCTGAACATCACTCATTTGAATTTGAAGCTTAAATTTCCTTGTGTTGTACACAACGTGTACTGCTTCATGTATTTAACTGCACAAGGGTACAACTGATGGTTCTTGGGCTCGCTTATTAAAAAGTCAATGAGTGCTTGTTGCATCTTTTTGTTTTAAGTGCCTAGCATAATTCTGGCAAATGATTCATTGTGTAAAGTTTACTAGACAGAAATGAACAAGTGAATCCAAAAATATATCAAGGCCTTAGTTCAAAAGCATTATTATAAGGTTTTCTATAAACACACACAATTTCAAATCAAAATGATATTTAGAAAATCTACTTGCCCATGTGTGATGCAGCAGATTTATGGAAAAGATACATTTCTTCTCAGGGGAGTGAACATGAATCCATATAACTTTCTGTGGGATTTTTCACAGCTGCCTTGTCTGTCCTAACCATGGAGCAATGAATGAGATTACACAGATGTTTAATGAGCATATGAGCTACATAAATTATTTAGTTTCTCCCTTATACAAATTAAAAGGAAATTTGTTTTGCGGAACACTCATGGAAAAGGTAGATCTGAAATCCTCTCTAACCACAGTCTGCATGTCTAAGTTGGTGTGTCTCTGTACCTGAATGTAGAACAAGCCTGATCTGGCCCATCTAACACAGGAGAAACTACAGATAGGCTATGATTTCCAAGGGTAGGCTAGTCAGTTGATACTGTGTTGTCTAAGAAATGAACATTAAGAAAGTGAATCTTAGGTACTGCTCTGTAAGCAATCATAATACAGAAAAATAAATTTCTATTTATCTGTGTTCACATACATTTTGGAAGTGAAAACAAGTTCTTTGTTTGAATTAAAATGTTTAGTAACCTACATTTTGCTGGACATTTTTCATGAAGATGGTTACAAATATGGATGGTGAAATGTTTCCTGAGAGAATAACTTATGAGAAGTTGCAAGTCCATAATTAAAGGAGATGTCAGGGGCCAGCCTTGTGGCGTAGCAGGTAAAGCCACCGCCTATGACGCTGGTGTCCCCTATGGGCACTGGTTCATGTACCAGCTACTCTACTTCTGATCAGTTCCCTGCTACTGGCCTCAGAAAAGCAGCAGAGGAAGACTAAGTCGTTGGGACCCTGCATGCACATGGAAGACCTGGATGAAGCCACTGGCTCCTGACTTCAGCCTGGCCCCATCCTGCCTGTTGTGGCCATCTGGGGAGTAAACCAGTATGGAAGATCTCTCTCCCTCCCTCTCTCTCCGTAACTTTGACTTCTAAATAAATAAGTAAATATTTTAAGTGTCTTTGCATCATTTATAAAAAAGGGGGGGTGGCTTGAAATATTCATAGAAAAATGCAACTGAAAGATTAAAAAATAGATATGAGCACTTATCATAGAAGTTAAGACACTGTTTTGGTTGCCTGTATCACATATCAGAGTGCTTGTAGTTCATTTCCAGCTCGATCCCAAGTTCAGCTACCTGCTGATGCACTCTCCAGAACACAGCAGGTAATGACTCAAGCAGCTGCGTCCCTTTTACCCATGTGGAAAACTCACTGTGACTGCTGTTTAAGTGATGGTAGTTCCCGTAGCTTTACACTATGTACATTCACTTAAACATACCTCTTTAATGTATATTAGAACAGGCTGGCCATCCTTGTCTAATACTATGAAGTGCCTCATCTATAAAACCCTTTGCTTCATTTTTTGTGTTCCATAGCTATGTCATAAATCTTTCATCTGAAAATGTAGGGAGGCTGCACAACACAACAGAATCTTCATTTCAATATTTTACTGGCTGTATATATGAACTATCTTCAATCCCATCTCTAGTTTCAAAGGACAACACAATATACATATATAGATGTCAGAAATGAACCTCAGTGCACTAATGAATAATGCTACCTTAAAAATTACTGATGGCTGGCTAGTTAGAAAGCACTAGCAACACTGAATGAAATGATAGTAGTATTTAACCTTCGAGGTTAATGATATTCTAACACTGCTTTTGGGAACCACATTAAGTATCTTGATACTGGTATTAAAATTATACAGGTTATTTTCATCGAAATGACTCCATATGACCCTAATCTATATATTTTAAGAATGTAAAACAATTCAAAAATTATGATGATAAATGAACTATCTCATTATTTACTCTGGCATCAAAATAAGGCAAACAGCAAACCAGAGAATCTTGTTTATTGAAGTGACTATTTTTCAAGATTATACTCACAGTTATGCCTTTAATTGTGCAGACTGGAAGGATTTGTGGTGCAAACTGAATAATCTTGCATTATTTGAATAATTTGTAATCACAGTAGACCTTGTGATTCATTGGCTTATCACTCATTTGCATGTTATAATCAACTAAATCCTATGCATGCCCAACTATACAAAACTCTGCCTCAAATGAAACTTCCCCAACTGCCTTGGCAGCAGCTGTGCTATCCTGGTGAATACATGAGGGATTAAGTTAGATGTTCATGAAGTATACAAATAGCATTTCTATTATCTCAGTTCCGTATCAAATGTTAAGAAATAAATTTGGATTGGAATATATTTGCTCAATGATTTCAGATTCATAAACTATGTCATTAAATATTCATAATAGCATTTTAGAAGTGTTAAAAATCATATAAGGGAATCCCATATAAGGAAAAGCAATATGAACAGACAATAAAGGTTGCCTTCCTCTTTTGTTTCCGTATGTTTGAATCTACCACTCGTCTCTAAGCACGAGATAACTTTAGATGCAGCACAGGGACTCTCAGAACCAGGTCAACAATCACAAGGGTGATTTTCTCAGGCTCTAAGGAAACAATGAGCTAATAGGATGTTATTAGTTTTATGCCTACTCATAATAACTGGATATACACAGTCAAAGTAGCTTGGAGGGACAGAGGTATTTGTGTTATTAAAAAAAAAAAGAAGAATGACAATGCTGGTGGCACTGTGCAGTAGGTTAAGCCACTGCCTACATCAGCATCTCATGGCAGGGTGCCAGTTTAAGTCCTGGCTGCTCTGCTTCCAACCCAGCTCTCTGTGAAAGTGCCTATGGAAGTATCCATGAAAGCAGCAAAATATGAACCAGCGCTCGGGTCCCTGCACTCATCCAATTGAAGTTCCAGGCTCCTGGCTTTGGCCTGGATGAGTTCTGGCTGTTGTTGCAGCCATTTGCAAAGTGAATTAGTGTACAGACTATCTCTGTCTCTATCTCTCCCTCTTTTTATCCCTCTGCTTTTCAAATGATCTTTTTTTTTAAATCTTAAAAAAAGAGAAAAGAATGAGGATGACTAAAAGATAATCAATGACTAGCAATAAGATAAAATATTCACCCAGAGTGGGACATATACTACTACAATATTTTTAAAAATCAGTCAATTAAATAAAGTATTGATTCCAGGGTAAAATTCATGTGCAAATTGGGCTTTAGAGATGTAGTAGATATAAGTCTGTAATAACTCATTTCATGACAATTTTTTATACCAATGCCTCTTTTTACAACTAAATCAACTTTATACAAAACAACTTTATACTGATGGAAATGCTTCCTCATCAGAATTCCTGAGACAATAATCAGATGGAACTGAGACCATTTTTCCAGAAGCACTCTCCTTCCTTTATGAGTGCCCCCCCAGCAGCTACAGCAACACTGACACTACGTGTCTTCACCTTCCTTCCCAGCCCAGCTTACACGGCTTGCTTCAGTGCTGAACAGCTGAACTAAGTGGAATCCATCATGTCCGTCCTAGGTAGAATGTGGAGCGTCTCCAGGCAATGTGAGCTGGTTGCTTCAATCAAGGAAAAGAAAATGGGAACCACAGGGAAGCCATGGGCAAAGTGAAGCAAACGCATCTTGTGTGTGGAGGGAAGAATAAATAACTGGTCAGAAGCAGGAACTAGAGAGAGAAGATGACCACAGCCTGCCTCACAGGAGCTTGCCCAGTCCCTGGGTAACATTATTTCAAGAATTTAATCCATCTTAGGTCCTGAGAATTAACAGTAAATCTTTTTCTTTCTCTTACACCAGCTGAAGTTAGTTTATGTCACTTGTAACCAACAGAAATTTAAGAGACTAAATAATAAATAACTGAATCAGCTTCAGTTATCTGGGAAACTGTAAAGTTAGAATCCTTCTGGGAAAATAGCTCTGTAGGTGATATTTTATTTTAATAATGTTTGAATGAAATACTTGCCCCATATCCTCACTATCAAAGAGAAGAAAGGAAAGTACTACTTCAGCTGCTTTGAAAATAGAGCTTGTCCTACCTTACACCTTCTACAAAAGTCAACTCAAAAAGGATCAACGATATGAATCTACAACCTGATACCATCATATTACTAGAGGAGAACACTGGGGAAAGGCTGCAAGACATTGGCACAGGCAAAGATTTCTTGGCAAAGACCCCAGAAGCACAGGCAGTCAGAACCAAAATAAACAATGGGATTACATCAAGCTGAGAAGCTTCTGCACTGCAAAACACTCAGTGAAGTGAAGAGGCAACTGGCAGAACAGGAAAAAACATTTGCAAAGTATGAAGCTGATAAAGGATTAAAATCCAGAACCTATAAAGAGCTCAAGAAACTCAACAACAATAAAACGATCCAGTTAAGAAATGAGCAAAGGATTTGAACACACATAACAGGAAATTCAAAAGACCAACACACACATGAAAAAATGCTCAGGATCACTATTCATCAGGGAAACAAGAATCAAAACCACAATGAGGATTCACCTCTCCCCAATTAGAATGGCTCTCATGGGGCCAGTGCTGTGGCACAGTGGGTAAAGCTGCCGTCTACAGTGCTGGCATCTCATATAGGTGCCAGTTGGAGTCCAGGCTGCTGTATTTCTAATCCAGCTCTCTGCTACAGCCTGGAAACACAGTGGAAGACGGTCCAGGTCCTTGGGCCCCGGCACCCATGTGGGAGACCCAGAAGAAGCTCCAGGCTCCTGCCTTAGGATTGGCCCAGCTCTGCCCATTCTGGCCATTTGGGGAGTGAACCAGTGGATGGAAGATTTCTCTTTCTCTTTCTCTTTCTCTTTCTCTTTCTCTTTCTCTTTCTCTTCCCCTTTCTCTCTGCCTCTGCCTCTCTTTAACTCTGCCTTTCAAATAAATAAATAATAAAAAAGAATGGCTCTCATACAGAAATAAACAAATAATAAATGCTGACAAGGATGTAGAAGAAAAGGTACACTGTTGGTGGGAATGTAACTAATACAGCCATTGTGGAAGACAATATGGAGATACCTCAGAAAGCTGAAAACAGATATGCCATACAATCCAGCAATCCTACTCCTGGGAATTTATCCAAGGGACATGAAATCAGCATATGGAAGAGTTATCTGTACCTCCATGTTTATTGCAGCTTAATTCACAATAGCTAAGATATGCAATCAACCTAGATGTCCATCAAATGATAACTGGATAAAGAAATTATGGTGATATATACACTATGGAATACTACTCAGCTATATAAAAAAAGAATAAAATCCTGTCATTTGCAGCAAAATGAATGCAACTGGAAACCATTATACACAGTGAAACAAGCCAGTCCCAAAAAGACATATACCATATGTTTTCCCTGATCCGTGGTAACTAATAGAGTATAAAAAATGTAATGCATAGGAGTGGAGTTGATATTTTCGGATTTGATGACTGTTTACAACCCTTGTCCCTACTTTTGAGAAAAAGCATTTCTTTCTTCATACTATTTGTTGATTTCATTACTTAGTGTAGGGTTAATTTTATAAGTATAAAGTAAACTGAAAGTAGATATTTGTACAAATTATGAGAGAGAATAGGAAAGAAAGGAGGAGGAAGGGTGGGAGTATAAGCAGGAGAGAGGGTAGGGTGGGAAGTATCACTGTGTTCCTAAATCTGTGTAACTGAAATACATGAAATCTATCTACTTTAATAAAATGTTAAAAAGAAGAGAAAATAGAGTTTGTTGCTCAGTGCTGTCCTGTTCCTACACCTCTGCTTTACATCAGGCTTATGTGATGCACAGGGTTTCAGAGATTTGGCAAGCCCGGCATCAATGAACCTACCAAAGAATAACCTGCTAATCTGCTGCTGATTGTTTCCTTCCTTCACTGGGAAATTTTCTTTCTTGCTGCCATGAATGTCATTTGATCTGTGAAAATGAACTGTTCATCAGTGCAAACAAATGTTTTGGGAAACTCTACATATGTGCTAGTAACTAAAATGCCAGGATGACTTTTAGCAAAATCACTCAAATTTTCATTAATAAATTACCCACCTAGGTGACTTATTTAACAAGGAAGTACGTTTTCCATCTATAAGTTTAAAGTGACACATAGTTCAAAGCTACATAGAGATTATGTTAACAGTCAAACACAATCAGCTCAGAAATCTGCTACAGGTATGGCCTACTACTATCTCATGGGGGGAAAAGAAACAAGAGCAAGAACCAAAACCAAGGATGATGGTGACATCACACAGAGTGCTTCACAGGGGCAAGGCATGGCGCTAACTGCCACCATCACTGTCTCAGTTCTAATCCTTATGACAACTTTGTGTAGCAGATGGTATCTGACATCATTTATTGATGAGAAAACAAAGAACCTAAGAGATTTGCTAGGTACATATCAGGTAAGAAGAAGTGGAGTCAGGTTCTGAACCCAGTCTGGCTTATTTCAACATCTTTACCCTACTGCCTTTTGCGTGACCAATGCTTATATGAACTAATAATTCTAATGAATGTAGTAGGGAATAGTCCCAGAGTTGCCCAGACATTTGTGTAGCTTGTGTATTTTGCAACTCAAGCAGTCGACACTCAAAATTTATCTATTCAAACAGTGGGGGATAGAAACTGCGTCCTCTTTTGTTACTGATCTCAGTGTTTGGCACATAAAACTATTTTGGTAAAATAAGCCATAAAATTAAATATTTTTGGCTCAGCCTCGTATAAGGCTAAATAAATGAGAATCCCTAAAGCCAAATTTTGACATATTTTTTCACCATCCCATTTTTAGCTAAAAATGTGCAGCCTCTGGGGTCCAACAATCACTGCTTCTTAAAGATTTAAAGGCCTTATTATGTGTCAGATAGTAGCACAGAGTTGATGTGAATGTATATTTGAGGCGTAGGGTGAGGGTTAGCAGTAGGAATAAAAGGATCTTCACGCAGAGCAGCTTATGGTGTTCATGGAAACAATGGGCAGCACTACAAATATCTAATTTGCAGTGTGCTCAATACCTAAATAAGAACTGTATCGACCTAGCCTCGGAAGTGGTCATCCTTCTGGGTGGTAATGAAAGGTTTCACATTGCATAACTTGAGCTTGGCCTTGAAAAAATGATCAGTATTACCATGGGTAGTATGGAGGGCACAGGGGGAGTATTTCAAGTTAATTCTGCAAAACACTAGAGGGAGAAATGTGTATTGAATCCTTTACAGAGTTAACAAGAGAGACTTCAGTTCATAGGAAGGAAAAGCCGGTGGGTGTGAAGTCTCAAGGACAGCAGCAACATCTAGCCTCCAAAAAAACAAAAATCCCAAGCTGAATAGTTTCAACCATCATTTCCTGCATGAATGTGAGCACTGAACAGTAGAAAGCAAGAGAGAATAAGGCAATGAATAGCAAAAGCCTCAAAAAACTTCAAATGGAAAGGAGTCTAGAGCATTCTTACTTCCCCTGCTGCCTTTAATGGAAATAATCAACAGGAATGCTGGGTGATTACAGTATATTTTTTCTCTGTGGGAGAGGGAGATTATGTACTCAGAACCATAAAGCATTTGCTTGCAAAATTAATTCAAATTGAGTTGCATGGGAGCAGTGTCACATGAATTGAAAACAGCTGAAGGATTTCTTTTTTTTTTTTTTAAGGAAAAAAAATGGATCATGATAAACAGCAATCAAACCACTCGGAAATGTACCCGGTGTTTATTTAACGTCTTCATTAATGAATAGGAAGATGTGAGTATTAAAAAAAAAGCAACAAACAGCATTATATTCACATATGGAAAGTAGTGCAAATATTGAGAGGACAGATTTTTTTTCTTTTTTCAGAAGAAAAAGGACTTTAGATTCAGATTCTGCCTGTACTACATCATTGGGCAGGAAAACATCTACACAGAGAAACATCTAGGCAAATCCCTACACTAAATAACAGGGGAAAGGAAAATATTAGGACTCAATATGAAACAGGTGGGAATTTATAGGAAGACAACTGTGTGCTCCAAGTTCGTGCAGAGATGCCTCAGATCACTGGAGAGTCAAGGGATAAGATTCCTTACAAAATACCGGAAACCCCTTTCCACAGTGACGTTCCCTACTTCTTAAGTAACTGGGAAGCATAATTCAAAGAAGGAAAAAAGAATTAGACTAAGGGCATTTAGCCTAGTAGTTAGGACATCCATGCTCAATCCCAGCTCTGGCTCCTGCAAACTCCAGTTTCCTGCAGACACTAGGAAACAGAGGTGATGGTTTAAGCACTGGGTTCCTGCCACCAACATGGGAGACCGGATAGAGTTCTCAGGTCCAGCTCCAGCCCTAGCATAGTCCCAGCTGTTAAGGACATTCAGGCCGCGGCTCACTAGGCTAACTCTCCGCCTACAGTGCCGGTACCCTGGGTTCTAGTCCTGGTCGGGGCGCCAGATCCTGTCCCAGTTGCTCCTCTTCCAGTCCAGCTCTCTGCTATGGCCTGAGAGTGCAGTGGAGGATGGCCCAAGTGCTTGGGCCCTGCACCCACATGGGAAACCAGGAAGAGGCACCTGGCTCCTGGCTTTGGATCAGTGCAGTGCACCAGCTGTCAGGGCCATTGGGGGGGGGGGGGTGAACCAATGGAAGGAAGACCTTTCTCTCTGTCTCTCTCACTAACTCTGTCTGTCAAAAAAAAAAGAACATTCAGGGAGTGAACACCAATGGGAGCTCTGTCTGTCTGTCTCCCTCTCTCATTTTTTTTTTCTATAAAAGAATTGGACACAAAGCTAGACAAAGGGATGAGCATCACAGTGCAATCTGAAGAATAAAAAAACAGATGGAGGTTGGAACTGAAAGAAGGGTTTCAAGAAATGATATGCTAATTGGGAGGGACAAAATTCTTCTCAGAATCACATACTTGAGGAAGTGACACTTAGAAAAGAACCTAAATGGCAGAACATTTAGTGACCTGCAGTTAAAAAGAAAGGACTAACAGGAAAACAACAAGGATACAGCTCATCTTCCAGCTAATACTACAGGGGTGCCTTCAAAGTTCAAGGAAAATAGAATTAAGAGGTAATGCACATTTTCCATGAACTTTTTTTTTTTAAAAGATATATTTATTTGTTTCAAAAGCAAAGGAAGAGAAAGAAAGAGATATCTTTCATCTGTGCTTCACTCTCCAAGTGGTTGCACCAGCCAGGTCTAGGCCAGGCTGAAGCCACAGATCTGGAACTCCATACAAGTCTGTTGCACAGGCCACACAGGTGGGAGAGACACACGCACCCAGACCATCCTCTGCTGCCTTCCCAGGTGTACTATCAGGGAGCTGGATTGGAAGTGGAGCAGCTGGACTGAAACCTGCACTCCAATCTGGGATGCCAGAGTTGCAAGTGGTAGTTTATTCCCCTGTACTACAATGCCAGCCTAACCCTGGACCTACGGATGAATTTTCCTATAATGTAGGCAAAGTGTTTTTGAGACCTTATAGAGGATGTAGTTGCATTATTTTATATTGATTTTAAATATAAGGTAAAATCAGAGTATAATGAATGAATAATACACAAATAACCTCAATCCTACTTTGCAGGAATATACTGTGGCCACTACTAACTCATTCTGCATGGTTACATATATTAAAGACATGACCAAAGTTGTCTCATATGCAGAAATAAAGCTGGACATTTTAAATAACTTCCTTAATAACTGCTAATTTCTATGAGAGAAGTATAAATGCAAAATGTTATGTCTTAAATTATTCTTTAAATTATTTATCTTAATTACCTTATGGGTTGGCCATGATTCTTGCTTTTCTAAAAAATAATGACTACAAAAATACCCTGGATTGGGCTTGTTTATCATCCTGCATTTACATTATATATGATAATGTTCAATCCCCTTAGAATTCATTTCTATCACTGCCCAAATAAAGAGCTTTTCTACAACCTACTAATGTGTTCTTTTTTTACCCACTTCAGCATCACTTTAATCTTTATCAGGCTCTCCATGCTCCACATGGGCCTCAGAGCTTGTCATTATCTCATTCAGTAGGAAGCAAAACCAAAATAAAATTCTGGCAAAACCCACGGTGATCATAACCAAAATGGAAGAAATTAGCAGTGCTCAAATATTTCTCCTCCTTTTCTGCCTTTAATTTTGTGGAGAAGGCATCATACCCCCCAGCACACAGACACACAGACACACACACACACATACACACACACACACACACACACACACACACACACACACTTATGCCAAAATCCAACTATCAGAATAGGCAATCCAGCTTAAGTTTTCTTGATTCAGGAGAATGCACATAAAACACTAACAATATATTCACAGTCCTTTTTGAGTAATCCAAAGCTGAGTTATTTTCTACTCTGAAAGTAGGTGCACAGATTCTCTATCTGAAATAGATCAGAAAATAGAACAAGAAAACAAGAAAAGCTATAAGCTCTTATTTTGAAGGACACATGCAGGGCTATTGCTTTTTCTTTCTGCTCCACTCCCCACTAGGGAAAGAACAAGTTACTCTATCTCTTTGTAGCACGAACAGCATTTAGGTCTACATTCTGAAATTTCACTCAAATTAATAAATTTGTATGAATGATTTTAATAGTCTCTAAGACAGACATAAGAAAATTTTTAAACCCTGTTCTCCTTATTTCACTGGGAGAAGAAAACGCAGTGAAAACAAAAGCAGAGCTGGCAACACAACTCAGAGGTGATGCTCAGGGGAGCATGGAGGTTCCCCAGCGAGCACTACAGGAAGTGCAGACAACCCAGCAGGGAACAGGCTGGTTCCACCAAAGCAGAGGAGGCAGGTGCACCTATGAACACGTGCAACAGCAGCATGTGGGGTAAAAGAACAACTGTGGAATTTCTAAGCATAATCTGCCCTAAACAAACACCACAACCATTCACTTTATTCTCATCAGACTAAGTCTTGAAAACACTTGCTAAAAATTTCCAGGAAACAATCATGTTTACATCCATGCTCAGATTGTATAGATGGATCAACATCAAATGTTCCGGAAAGTGGCTGACATAACTCTAATATAATTAGAGTGAAGGAAAATATTTCTCTAGGGCTTGTGCACATAGGCTGGTAAAGTTCTGAATACCAGTTGACAGGTAAGGCAGAAAGAGAAAGAGAAAAGGAAATCTTAGTGAGAAAATAGGTATTTCAGACTCCATAGGCTCTCGTTATTCAGCCAAAAGATTCATCCAGAAACTGAGAAAATTTCATTGTTTGTTAATCCACCATAAAAATTTTCATAACTTCAACTGAAGTTGGATTTACATGAAACATAAATTTTGCCTTTAGAAAAACATATTTACATTCCTAAAGATTTTATATACCTTCCTCTAAAGTCTAGACTTGATACTGTTACCACACATTTGGCACTTAAATGGCAGAGTGGATACTTGTAGAAAATGAAGTTCTTAATTTTATAGACAAAGCTACTTCTCAAACTCCTAAAAGCTGGTATCTTAAAAAAGAGGAATATTTTATGATAAAAATATATGCACTATGATGCCACAAAAAGATGGTGGGGAGCTTCAATGCATTTTACTAAGGGAAGGAAGACAATTCGTAAAGGCTACACACCATGTGATTCCAAGCATTCAACATTCTGGAAAAGACAAACTGCAGAGACAGTTACAAGAACAGTCAGAGGTTAAGTGAACAAGCGAGGAAGGAAGGGCATGACACAGAGGTGAACAACAGGGATTTTTCAGAGCAGTGAAACTGTTCTGTATGATCATATAGTGAAAGACCCATCTCATTATATATTTTTAAAAACACACAGAATGTACAACATATCTACAACAGAAAGATCAAGCTCCACTGTTAACTATGGACTTAGGTTAATAATAACGTATCAATATTGGCTCCTCAAGTATAACAAATCTAACTCCATCATTAGTGCAATGTGTTAGTAATGTAAACAAGCTGGGTGGAATCTTAACGTAAAGTATACACTTTTCTGCTCATGTTTCTGCAAACCTAAAAAATATATAATTTATTAACTTTTAAGAAGCAAGTGGTCACATGTTCACAAATATTCAAAAATAAAATCTGATGAAAATATTATTAAAAGAGGAAGGAAAACAGCATGAAACCTGATGTATTGCATGACCTCTTCCTTATTTTTAGTCCCATTATCAAAATCTAGTAACAGAAATACCATGACTGTTCAAGCAATGCCCCCACTTAGTTGAGGTTAAAAAAGCTGGAAAAGCTCAATATAAGATCTTGACCAAAAAAAGTGATATGGAAGGAAAAATATGTATTTACTCAGATAAGTGGTGAAATCCATAATCAATTTACAATCAATCAACTGACATTAATTAAGAATGAAAACACCCTGTGTTTTGCCTGTTCATTTTGTTTACAATTAAAGATCAGTTTTAGGAGTGGACATTACAGCACAGCAGGTTAAATCGCTGCTGGAGAAGACATATCCCATTTCAGAATGCCTGGAGTGGTTTCCAGTTAAACTTCGTGAAAATAAACCAGTTCCAGAAAGACAAACACCATATGTTCTCCCTGATTGTTGGTAACTAATAGAGCACCTAAAATGTAATCTTTAGGAGTGAAATTGGCCTTTGAGATGTGATTATTTTTAACAGCCTTTGTCTCCACTGTTAAGAAACAGTGCTTTTTTTTTTTTCATACAATGTGTTGAATTTTTTACTTAATGTAGGGTTGTGGGTTAACACCCTGACCTGGGGAGCTCACATCCCATACGGGTACCGGTTCAAGACCTGGCTGCTCCATTTCCAATCCAGCTCTCTGCTTTGGCCTGGGAAAGCTGTAGAAGATGGCCTAGGTCCTTGGACCCCTGCATCCACGTGAGAGACCCAGAAGAAGCTTCTGGCTCCTGGCTTTGGATCGGCACAGCTATGGCCTTTAAGCCAATTGGGGCGTGAACCAGTGGATGGAAGACCTTTCTCTCTCTCTGCCTCTCCTCTCTCTGTGTAACTCTGACTTTCCAATAAATAAATAAATAAATCTTAAAAATAAAAAAGTTAACAAAAAACAGATCTTTGTAAAAAATTAAGGAGGGAATAGGAGAGGGAGGAGGAAGAAGAGTGGGAGCACGGGAGGAGGGAGGGTACGGTGGAAAGTATCACTCTGCTCCTGAATCTGTACACATGAAATATATGAAATTTATACACCTTGAATATTTTTTTAAAAAGTGAGGGAATAAACTGTTACAGCTTTTTTAAAGCAAAATGAAACAAAAAACAAACAAACAAACAACAAAAAAAAAAAAACAGGCCTGGACTGAAGATCCAGCTCGGCCTGCTTCTGACCCAGCCTCTTACTAACACACCTGAGAGGCAACAGATGATGGCTCAAATACACAGGTTGTTGTCACCCTCATGGGGGCACCGGCATGGAGTTCCTTGGGGGCATTTGGGGAGTGAATCAGGAGATGGGTGATTTCTCTCTGTCCATTTGTCTTCTACTCTGCCTATTAAATCAATCAATTTATTTAATAAAAGTTAAGAAACAATAAAATAAGTATAAATTCTGGAAGGTTTTTTTTATTTATAACCTTCCCCTCCCTTTAATCATACTCCAAGTGAAACAAGAGTGCTAAGTCCACATCAAGTGCTGTGGCCTGACCACTTTTAATTTCCACCAACCTCACAGGACCAGTCATATGCCAGAGAGAGAACTGAATGCTTCTTTCTTTTAATCACCAAAGTCTACTTTCTGATTCTATTTGCAAAGAAGCAATACAGAAGGAGCTTTGTCAGCCATCATTCTATTTCTTTAGTAATTCAGGGGTCACATGGTGCATTCAAATGTATGTCATTTTTATGCTAAAAACAGCACCATGAGATACATGATATAACAGACATCCACTCTGCTTAACCAAAAGGAAAGTCTACATTCATGAGGCCCAAAGCATTACAATCATAAACAAGTCTGGGAATCAAGTGACTTATCCTATTTAGTGTGTGTGTGTGCATGTATGCTCATATACTTTTATATTTATACAATGCACAGACAACATAAAAATGCAACGTATATTAAGCACCTAATATGCTATATGTTGTTTCTTTTTCTAAGATTTATTATTTTTAAAAAAATTTATTTATTTGAGAGGTAGAGTTACAGATAGAAAGAGCAAGAGACAGAGAGAAAGCACTTCCATCCGCTGATTCACTCCCCAAATGGCCGCAATGGCGGGAGCTGACCCAATCCTAAGCCAGGAGCCAAAAGTGTCTTCAGGTGTCCCATGCAGGTGCAGGGGCCCAAGGACGTGTGCCATCTTCTATTGCTTTCCCAGGCCACAGCATAGAGCTGAATCTGAAGAGGAGTAGCTGGGACTTGAACCAGCCCCCAAAATCAGATTCCGGTGCTGCAGAAGGAGGCTTAACCAACTATGGTACAGTGCCAGCCCTAAGATAGATAGATAGATAGATAAATAGATAGATTTGAAAAGCAGAAATGCAGAAAGAGATCTTCCATCCCCTGGTTCACTCCCCAAATGGTCACAGCAGCCAGGGCTGGACCAGGCCAAAACCATGACCCAAGAGCTTCTTCTTGGTCTCCCACATGGGCGCAGGGACCCAAGCGCTAGGATCAGAAGTGGAATACCCAAATGGGTGCCAACACTGCAGGCTTAACCTTCTATACCACACTCCCAGCCCTGCTAAACAGTATTTGAAAATGCATGACCTACCACGGAATATGATGCCACCCACTCTTGTTACATAAAGCTGTCTTTGAGGGAATTTGCAATTTCTTCTCCAGAACCAATTCCTCTTTTCTCTACATCAAAGGTCTTGCACCTTCCAGAACCTTCTCATGAATATGAAAACCTAACCATCTAGGTGGTTCATCTCTGGTGTTAAATAATCAGTATCATGGAACACATGGCTTTGAAAGAGGCTCTGTCTCAGCCAGCACCATAGCTCAATAGGCTAATCCTCCACCCGCGGCACCAGCACACCAGGTTCTAGTCCCATTCGGGGTGCCAGATTCTGTCCCGGTTGCCCGGGAGTGCAGTGGAGGATGGCCCAAGTCCTTGGGCTCTGCACTCGCATGGCAGAGCAGGAGAAGCACCTGGCTCCTGGCTTCGGATCACTTGTCAATCAGTACTTCCCCT
Organism: Sylvilagus floridanus; assembly: GCA_949820135.1. Taxonomy (NCBI): domain Eukaryota; kingdom Metazoa; phylum Chordata; class Mammalia; order Lagomorpha; family Leporidae; genus Sylvilagus; species Sylvilagus floridanus. Next base: position 105,429,951 of record OX463238.1, on the reverse strand, counting down.
TACCCGGGACCTGGGGCAGTACCATGTAAACACTAACATTTTCTAAGGTCATAAGAAGCCGGGTAAAGTGGCAGCTCTCTCTCTCCCCACCCAGAAGGAGCAGGGCATGAAAGTCCCTCTTGACCTTTCCTGGCCCACTCTCCCTAGATAGAGCCCACAAGTGCATGTGAATTCCCCTCACTTTGTAAATAAACACTGCGCATCATGTTTGTGCCTGTACTTAAAATTTTTCTCTAAGTAAAAGGCAAGAGTCTAGAATAGACATTTAGGCCCAACCTAGTCCACAACAGTAAGAGGAGAAAAGAATTAACTAAAAGATCAAAGGAGGGATATTATGGTCTGTCAGCACTGCAAGTTCCTCTCCAGGTCTCATACAGTTAGTAATTATTATAAAACTGAACCTCATGGGAAAGCCATTTGGAACACAGTTAAGTCATGCTTGGACATTCATGCTCCCGATCTGAGTGCATGGCTTAGAGTCCCAGATCTCTGCTTCTGAGCCAGCTTCCTGCCACTGCAGCCCTGGGAGGCCGGGGAGAACGGCTCAAACACTTGGGTCCCTGCCACCGCTACACGAGAACCAGACTGAATTCAGGCTGCCAGCTTCAGTTTGGCCCAGTTCTAGCTGCCACAGGCAGCTGAGGAGGGACCTAGCAGATGAAGTTCTCCCTATATCCATCCCTCTATCTCTTCCATTCAAATCCAGTGAAAATAAATGAGCTTAAAATTAAACCTCAGCAACTTCTGTCCTGTTTTATAAATTTTAATAAAGCCAACGGAATAAGTTTTACTTGCAATAAATATTTATTGATGTTTTATTCCAAGTCAGAAATGGATCCCAGTTTTAGAAACACTGTAGAGTCGTAAATACGGAACCACTACAAGAATTCACCAGATGGCTGAGTACGGTGTAGCCACACTAACTTATGCTACTCTGAGATATGAAAAGAACAAAGGACTGCATTTCCAGGGGTCTGACGGATGGAAACTTGCAGTGAGCAGCCCTCTTACCACATCAAGGTAGGAAAAAGTTGTCACACACCCCACGGCTTGCAGTGTTAACTGACAGGGAACCTCGCAGTCATCCGGTGACTTTTACTTCAGCCTGGACAGTTGACTGGGGTCAAGCAACTGCTGGGCTTGGAGCAGGGAAGAGGATTTACTTCTTCCTTCCAAACACCCACTCCCTCAGAGCGCCACGCCGGGCACTGGAAAACCCAGCAGTGCACCTCTGTTCTCCACCAGCAGCAAACTCAGTCAGGACAAAGGAAGGACCCTGCATCCAGCAACTGCGGGATCAGCCCCAGAGCTCTGCTCACGCACCCTATGCGAGAAAGGGGGATTCACCTTCGCTTCTGGGGGCTAACACCAGAAGCTGCCCACAAAAAAATCCACGCCCACCCTGGGAGATCAGGATGATGTCCCCACTATTTCCTGCAACACCTGGACTGTAGCAATTCCTTCTAAATTGTTCAATGCCCCTAGAATCAACCCAGTGGACAAAGGAATAATCTACCTGAATTCCAGCTCTCTGGGCTCATGGCCTCCAGGGTCAAATCTCCTGTACAACTTAGAGTCACCTTGGAGGACTGGAACAGGTTTCACTTCACATCCTCCAGTTCTAGGACTAGGGCTGTTGGTATTATAAGCCCGAGCACCAGCTGAACTCTCCTAGCACGACCTGCGGAAGGGTCCAACCATATCACACAGTCTGAGAGCCACAGCACTATTTTTCTTTCTGTTTTTCAAATTAGATGACCTCATTGGACCTACTCTAACATATGCTTATTTTTGCTTCCACTTGCTCAATCTAGCCGTAAGTAGTAGGCCTGGTACTGAGTTTTTCATTTTAGCACTTTCCAAATCTAGAATTTGTTTGTTTCCTTTTGTTACATTTTCTCTTTATTGGTGTTTTGGATTTTAAGAGATATCATTTGTATCCTTTGCTTTAATTCTTTCACTATATATAAAACAGAAATAAGTAAAATTTGCAGGGAAGGAATTCTCAATATAATCTCTATTGTTTTTGCCCTATATAATGGTAATGCTTTCTTGTGTCTTTGTCTCATAGTTTTTTGTTGAAATTAAAATGGATAAAATAAGGCCGGCGCCGTGGCTCAACAGGCTAATCCTCCGCCTTGCGGCACCGGCACACCGGGTTCTAGTCCCGGTTGGGGAGCCGGATTCTGTCCCGGTTGCCCCTCTTCCAGGCCAGCCCTCTGCTGTGGCCCAGGAGTGCAGTGGAGGATGGCCCAGGTGCTTGGGCCCTGCACCCCAGGGGGAGACCAGGAAAAGCACCTGGCTCCTGGCTCCTGCCATCGGACGAGCGCGGTGCGCCGGCCGCAGCGCGCCATCCGCGGCGGCCATTGGAGGGTGAACCAACGGCAAAAGGAAGACCTTTCTCTCTGTCTCTCTCTCTCACTGTCCACTCTGCCTGTAAAAAAAAAAAATGGATAAAATAATATTTTGTGGAGACTACGCAAACTGGACTCTTCCCACCCTCCAAAGCTTGTCGTCATTTATTGACATAAGTGACTTCTCTAAGTGAATCCTGTGAACAGTATTGCCATCAAAGTCATTACTTAGTTACTTATCAGCTAATGCTTTAGCAGATTTCTTCTAAAATCCTCAGAACAATAAATGTCCTCTTCTTGGCTGAGGATCTGAGTGTGTGTGTGTGTGTGTGTGTGTGTTGGAGCACCCCTTAAGCATCCAGATAGCAGATAGGCAATTAAACTCTGCCATAAGCTGGACTTTGTGCTGGTGCAGGCCCTCCAGGCCTGTCAGGGATGAACAGTTTTAGGGTTTTCTCAGGTCTTGCTTGAGCATACACACATCCTTGGGCATGTACACAGCCCTACCGATGAGCACACCCTTCCCACTTGTCAACACTGTACTGGAGAACTTTAAAGCCCTTGAGTTTTGTACACGGGCTATTGTTTATCTCAAATTTGACTCACTGCCACAGACCAGAGAAAATCTGGGCAACTGCCTCTCTGTTTTGAAAATGCTAAAGCAGGACAAGGTTTTTTGCCTAGGACATCCCGAAGTCAAGCGAAATCAAGACTGCCACACAAAAGTAGACTTCGACAGAGCTGTCAAACAACTCAAATCAAAAATTCTTTGCTATGGAGGGCTGGAACAATCTCTTATCCTATTCTGCTACCTCTAGTGTCTGCCAGGTTGCCAGTCTTCAGACTGATGGCAGTTTTTTGCATTTCAAGGCTACCTCAAGGCTGGAGAGGCGAAAAGGATATGCAGGCAGGGTGAAAAACCTCAAATCCTCTGATTACTAAATGATTTAATCACTCTTCTTGAATAAACGTCTGCCAAGGACTAGGCTGATTTGCAGAGTTCTCAAAGAGTTAATGCTCATATTTCCCCTGGGTTCTTCATTTTTTTTTTAAATTTAAGAAAGCAATTTTGGAGGCCCTACTCCACAACAATTGCTGACATCATTCTGACGATCTACATTTCACCCAGGATTATTTGCACATATAATCCTAAATGGTACAGTGTGCCAAAACACATAAAATTTTTGTAGATTTTTACTATGTGTATATTTGAAGAATAATTATCTTTAAAATATAAGAAAAATTTTTCCTCATTTTGCATCCAAATGATTGTATTTGACACATACAACGCATGGATTTCACAAATTTTTCTATATTTGCATTTTATAATTCTGTAAGGTAAATAAGTAAATTGATCTCAGCTTTCAACCAATACTAGCTGTAGATGTTTTGCTTTAGCACCTTTATAATGCAATGATTATATAGCAAATCAGTAGCAAAGCAAATGCTCTTCTTTTTATATAAGCGAACTCGGAAACTGTGTTCATTGTTTCACCTGAAATGCTTAAGGAAACTTTCTATTTCTTTGTGGAAAAATACTCAGAAGAAAATAACGTATTTGTTACTCAGCCATTGCAAACTTCCCTGATGTCCCCTTTTCACTGTTGGAGCTCATTTGAGGTCACTGTCACACATACCTTTCCAAACACATCATTCCTCTATCAACAACAAACATGTAAAAGCTCAAATTCATCTTATGGGTAGCATAATGACAATAAATGTATCTTAAATTTTAGGGGAAATTTCAAAAAAAAAAAAACTTACGCCATTTTTGGGAAAAGCAATCCATCCTAGGTCTCCCATGACCGTGCGTGAATCCAACAAATTCACTGAAAAAGAAAGAAAAAAGAGTTAGGAAAATATATAATGCCCCCCCTATTCGAATAGTGTTACTAAAAGTGTGCAATTTTTCATGACTGAAATTAGATTTAGCTTTCATTACGATGAATAAAAGAGCTATAATTTTTTTAGGAAACATTGCTGGAATGCAAGCGGACAAGTGATTTTGAGCAAACATTTGGAGAATAATTAGAGCAGAAATTTATACACAAGTCATTAACTCCCATACTTTTGTGCCAGGAAAGAATAACGACAAAGAACTAATAATCAAGAGAAAAAAAGAGACAAAATAAATGCCCATCAAAATGAAAGTCCCACCAGCTTGCCTTTTTTGTAAAGGCACTAGAGGTTTAGGGCTTCAGCTGCAGCCATGAAACTGTAGTAAAACATATTTTATTTTCTTCCAGAAAGCTGTTATGAAGCAATTAACAAATAATTTACATTAAACAGTAATAACTATTCCTAAGCTTATAACTTGATGTGGTATTATCCAAAATCTGTAATCTAAATTGCAAGTTTAATTAAGAAATAAATCTCTATACCCTTAACCAAGACAAGGAAATTGTAGCAATTCTGGAGGTTGTTGCTATGGTTAAGAGTCCACCACTGCATTCCCAAATTTAGAATCACAGTCTAAAATGTGTGTGTGTGAATCTATCAGATCCATTATGTCTGAGAATCATAAAATGTTTGTAATCTCCTGGAATGGAAGTGTGAATATTATCATTACAAATAGAAGATATGGATAAGTATGTACACACATGTATGCACAAACCATTTGTCTCTCTCTCTTATACACACACATACACACACACACATTCACATACATATACATACATACTGAGAAACCAAAGTGACTCAAAGAGGGACCAGTGCTGTGCCAGAGCTGGTTAGGTTGCCACCTGTGACACCAGCATCCCATATGTACCATTTTAGAGCACCAGTTCAAGTCCCAGCTGTTGTACTTCTGCTGGGAAAGCAGCAGAAGACGGCCTAATAGCTTGGGTCCCTGGCCCCATGTAGGGGATGTGGCAGAGGCTCCTGGCTCCTGGCTTTGGACCAGCCCAGCTTTTTGGCCGTTGTGGCCATTTTGGGAGTGAACCAATGGATGGAGGATCTCTCTCTGCCTCTCTGCACCCCACCCTCCATGTGTGTGTGTGTATGTATGTATGTGTGTGTATGTATGTATGTGTGTGTGTGTGTGTGTGTGGCTCTGCCTTTCAGATAAATAAATCTTCAAAAAAAAAAAAGGTAGCTTGAAAACAACTATCTCATAAAATGCTTTCAGCCTGGACCACAAATCATTATTTTTCCAAAATAGACTTAATCTTCATGGATGTTCACAGCCCACTGTACACTAGACCACTTTGACACTGGTGAGCATGGCATATGGAGCCAAAGGGAAAACATTTGGGTAATTCCTAGTCCAAAGTAGTTAAGAATCCTTATGTCATATTCAAGAGCCAATCTCCTGAAATGTCACCAATTCTAAATGGATTATTCTATCAGCAAGTATAAGCCTGGGGCTGAAAGAATAGCAGGTAACAGTCTGGCACACGTGTTCTAATACTATTCCAAACGTTTTTTGTACCAAAATAGATTTATGTTTTAAATTCTTTTTTCCATGAACTACTTGAAATCCTTGAATATCTTATAAAAGTGAATATCTTATAAAGAAATTCAGAAGTCTATAATGATATCATTAGCATTAAAATAATCAAAGACAGGCACGTGGCCTAGTGGTTAAAACGCCATGTCTCCTATAGGTAGTCTGGGTTCAGTTCCTGGCTCTGACTCCTGATTCCAGGTTCTTGCTAATGCAGACCCTGGGAGATGGTGGTGATGGCTAAGTAATCAGTTCTTGTCACCCATGTGGGAGACCTGGATTGCCCTCCTAGGTCCAAGCTACAGCTCTGCCCAGCCCTGGCCATCCTGTCCATTGCAAACCTTTGGGAAATAAATGAGAGCAGATGGGAGCTGTCTCTTCCTGTCTGTCTCTGTCTTTCAAACATCACCCACAAAGTTTTATATATATGTGTGTTTTTCTCTTGCCAGTTATACTATGAATTCTCTTATTGCATTGAGTTCTTTAACTATAGATACACATGCCACATGACATTTGCACCATCTTTTTTCATATCATTATGGTTTTGTGGACTAATAAATATGTAGAGAGTTATTAATTTCTTAGAAAACTGATAGCCTAAATGAAAAGTTCTTTTAAAAACAACAAAACAAAAGCAAACCAAAGCTGTTCTAGTACCTGCTGACCTTGGAAATCCTGCCAGTCACATTACTACACCTGACTTCTCGGTTAGATTCACATTCCCATTTTCACTCTATTGTGGGCTTTCCTGGTTTCCATGGGAATAAGGCTACATTAAACATAAATGTCCTTGTCCTCATTTTGGTTTTTCTGGGACACTAGGGCTGTGTCTAGACATGACTGAATACCAGGGGAGCACAGAATCTAAATTGTTATGTTTATTCATCTTAATGATTCATTTGATTAACCTTGGATACTGAGCAGCACATCTGTGTAGATCAGGAAAAGCAGAGCATGCCAGCACACCAAGAGCGTTAACTCTGATGACAGTGGAAATGAACTTAATCCTGTGGTGGCAAACTGACATGCATAGGAATTCTAGGAATTCACAGTCAGCTTGCCAGGAGAAACACCGCATTCCTTGTAGACCTCTTACTAATATGTGCATCTGAAATATTCATCATTGCCAAGAGAATTCCACCTATCCTTTCAAAATCTGATGACTTGAATTTATTTAATATTACCATGTTCATCTTTTTAAGCTTAAGACGTGTGTGTGTGTGTGTGTGTGTGTGTCTGTGTCTGTGTGTGTGGAAGAAATGAATGATCTCAAAATAATAGCTTTACTGCTAATACAATATATTAGGAGTTTCCGATATTGGAATATAATACAAAATGCATGAAAATAACCATAATAGGAATCTATATGTCCTCAGTTTTGGTGATATTATCAAAAGGCTTTCTTTAGAAAAACACATTAGGAGGTTTATAGGCAATCATGGATGTCACTAACATAGCTTTCCTCCTGGAAGCAAACGAGTTCAGAAAATCCACAGTGCAAAGATATTTACATACACCATTACTCAGTTGGAAAATGAGGAAAAGAGAGGAAAATTAAGTGTCTTATTAACTGCTGGCAGATTACTCCATTAAAAGGTTGCTCACATAATATAGAATGAATTGGGGTATGAGGCATCCCAGAAAATGAAAATTCACATGTAAATTTTAAAATATGCATCTTCCTTTTAACACGAAGCCTGGAACAAGCTGCGTTAGCTATCTAAAACACCCTTCTCCTCTGGAATTGCTAGTTCAGGATCTCTCTTCCTAAGGAACACATTTCTGATCCTCCTTGTTCTAAATCTAAGTTAGGTATTATTACTGACTATTCTATTAAAACTAAGTCTTATCTCCAGAAACTTGAATGCCGAGAATTGTACTGTTGCCTTAAAGAACACCATGTTTGGCTCATGCCTCTGCACACAGCCTGAGCCTGCAGGTCTTGTGAACGAATCACTGCAGCAGAGACAGATCAGGAGGGTGTGCCTGAAGCAGCAGACACCAGTGGCTCTTAGTATGGATATTTGATAATGTACAGGGACGTTTTTAATTGCACAACCTGGAGGATGGGGAGAGTATTTGCTACCAGCCTTTAATGCGAAGAAGTCAGACACATGGAAAAACACCCCAGGAACAATACTGGCCCACATTTTGCTAGTTGAGAAGCCTAATGATGCTACTAGAAAATCCCTACTCTCACAATTCTTTGTGTAGCATACCAGGAGCATGATCTTCATGGTCATAATTTAGTATGTGAGTGTATGAGTCATTCCTTACAAATCCAAATAATGTTACTTATATAAGGGAAGAAAAGTCATAAAATAACTTAAATCTTATTTAAGGAAATATAAAGTATTCTGACTGTACAATGCCCCTAAATTATTTTCATATAACCAATAAACTGATTACAAGTGCTCATTTCCCCTATTAGTTGTACAAAAGATGGAAATGCAAAATGAGAAAGTTAAACAAAAATCTCCAAAATTTAGATATAATATATATGCAAATTTTCAGAGGTTCATTTTCCAGTTTCATTACTAGACTTATTAAGAGGGGGGACTGGCCATAATAAAGCACAATCACTAAGTGTCTTCTGTGCTACAATTATAGTAATTAAGTTGTTCTGAACAGTATATATGCTTGTTATGAATTGCAATGAATACAAAATGAGTATTGATCCTCACTGTACAACTTAATTAAAACTTGTCCAGGAGAAGTCACTAATGAATATAATTAGCTCAAATGTTTGATACCACCATTATTCTTGAAGACATTAATTAGATATCAAAAATTTTATATAAAATATTTTTATTCTATTATTTATGATTTTAAAACAGTCAAATGATTAAACTGAGAGACAGCCTTCCAGGTCATTTTCCTTGAGCCACAGCATAATTACACATTGCTAGGCATATTGGTTGGTATTCTACTTATTCATTAAGAAGACTGATCGGGCCAGCACTGTGGTGCAGTGGGTTAATGTCCTGGCCTGAAGCACCCATATGGGTGCCTGTTCGAGACCTGGCTGTTCCACTTCTGATCCAGCTCTCTGCTATGGCCTGGGAAAGCAATAGAAGATGGCCCAAGTCCTTGGGCTCCTGCACCCCTGTAGGAGACCCGGAAGAAGCTCCTGGCTCCTGGCTATGGATCAGTGCAGCTCTGGCCGTTACGGCAATCTGGGGAGTGAACCATCGGATGGAAGTCCTCTCTCTCAATCTCTCTCTGTGCAACTCTGACTTTCAAATAAATAAATAAATCTTAAAAAAAAGACTGATTCCCCAGAAGGAATAACTCTACAAAGTTCAAAGGCTGTTTACTCTATTGCAAACCCCTAAAGATACATAAAAGAAAAACTTCACTAACACAGAAACTAACACTAACAAAGGGACATTTCCATTGGTTCACTCTGCAACAGCTGGGGCTGGGCTGATACCAAGCCAGGAGCAAGGAAACTCCTTCAAGTCTCCCTCATGAGTGCAAGGGCCCAAGCACTTGGGGCATCCTCTGCTGCTTTCCAAGGCCATTAGCAGGGAACTGGATCAAAAGTGCAGTAGCCAGGACTCGAACCAGTGTCCATATGGGATGCCCATAACACACCTGGTGGCTTCACCAGCTATGCCACAGTCCAGCCCCTACAGGATCATTTTAGAAAAAAAAATATCAGGGGCCAGCTCTATGGAGTAGTAGGTTAAGTCTCTGCCTGCAGCACCAGCATCCCATATGGGCATGGGTTCAAGTCCCAGCTTCTCCACTTGCAATCCAGCTCCCTGCAAATGGTCTGAGAAAGCAGCAATGGAAGACAGCCCAAATGCTTGGGATCTGATGTATCACAGATACATTACATATAAAATTTAAAATACACACCTTTCTTTTAGCACCATGCTTTGAACAAGGTGCTTTAGCTATATGAAATGCCATTCTTTCTGAATTGCTAGTTCTTCGGTTGTCCTTCAAAATATATTTTAGGATCTCTCTTCTTAAGGAAAACATTTTGATCCTCCTGTTCTAAATCTAAGTTAGATATTACTACTGAATATTCTATTAACAACTGATTCTTATCTCCAATGCTCTTTCTTTATATCTCATTAAGTAATACTAGTCCCCAAAAGTAGGAAAATGTATTGGACACCCTAGGAAATATAGGCACTTGAAAATGAATATTTTTTCAGACTCTGAGGAGTCAAAAGACAGATCACAGACAGGTGATCCCAACATCATCCATAGGCAAGAACTTGAAAGAATGTGACACCTGATGACCCCGAGGAAGTAGAAAGCCACAAGGCATCATCCTCCTTTTACATTGTCTCTAGGTTTTTTCCATGACTTTACCATCAACAACACTATGACAATGGTAGTTACAGCGCCACCACAGTCTGAAGAGAGAATCATTTGGATTAGTCGAGAGAAGATGTCACTGTCATTCTTGAAAGGCCTTGAAGCAAAGTCCCACTGCATGAAGTATACTTTTGATGGATGTCTGCTTATTGATTTCCACTTAACAATATCAGAACAGCTACTGGATTCAATTACAACACACATTTAACTAATCTGTGGGAACAAACTCCAGGTGCACAGCTGTCTAGCCTCTCCATGGTCCCACTCAGACAGATGTGATTTCTCGCTTCCAGGCTAAATTTTATAATTTGACAACTGCTGCAGGGAACAAAGAACAGCTGACAAACTAAGTGTTGAGAAAGACATGTGTTTCCCACTGGAAGATTAAATTTGTAAATTTGGTCAAAATTGTGTTTTAGGTTTGGGGTGTTGGGTAGATTTCTCGGCAACTCCTGCCTTGAAGGCAGGATTCCATAATCAACTGTACTCCTATGGACAATGAATCAGAGCGTACTCATTGCTTTTGCAATTCACTTCTTGTAGAAAAAAGAAGATAGAATATGAGGACAAAACTTATTGTGTACTTATTTGTGTCAGCAGCTTTCCTGATCAATTCATGTATTGCTTTCCTTGCATCATCTCAACACACCTATGAACCATGGATGTCAAACACTGCTTGAGAAAAATCACACATCAGTGGCATGAAATTTCCCTCAACATTACCTGACAAGCCTATCCTTGTGCCAGTAATTCTTTTTTTTTTTATATCAACCACAGTGTTTTGCAAAAACTCTAACCAAAATGTATTCAAAAACAAACTTCACACTCACTACCAGTAAAGACTTGGTCTCTGTCCTCTTTGTGACGTAAACTACTGAATGAGTTGTCGATACCCTCCAAAATTTTTCTCATTCTTAACCTAACCCATTACAATCCATCTTCCAACACCACTATTCTACTAAAATTTCTGTTACCAAGTTCAACAGTGAGAATTACGTAGCTCTGAGTCCCTAATTTGCTATGTGTTTAGCCAAGATCCCCAAGGAGAAACAAATGCCACACTTTATCTTCAATGACAATCTATTTCTCTGAATTTCCTCTGTCTCTGGACATTTCCTGTGTCTTCTATAAGCTACATTCCCTAGACCAAACCTTCAAACCTAAATTTTGATCAGTCCTTTACTTTTGTAGATTCTCTTCTCACATGGTTTGTGATTAGGACTTCACATGGAAATTTAAAAGAAGCTTTGCCAAAGAATAGAAGTCTTGGTGTCAGCCTGTACATCAACCAATAATAATGGAAAATGGCTAATGTATTCTCTTTAATTTTTGATTGGCATTTTATGTGTTGATTTTAAAGGAAAATCAACACATACCCCTATGTAAAGACCATAGAGGAAAACAGACACTTCAAATCTTCATTTATAATCCAATTGTTAATGACTCCCCAAAATCCATGTGTCTTTGTCAATTTCTCTCTTGAAATTCTTATGAACTTATAAAACCATCTACTGATTTATACCTCTATGACATACGGTCATCCCAAATTCAGATATCCCCACAAAAACAAAGAATTTTCCCTGAACAAGAAAAAAATCCTCCTCTACTGTCCCCCGTTTCAGGGAGCGCAATTCGAAAGAATTATTGTTCCATCCGGAAACGTGAATCCCTGTGTCATCCTCTGTCTTTTGCCCCCCAGTGCACTACCGAGCAAATCTCACCAATTCTAACTGTATCTTACTCATAACTTTTTACAGCACCTCATCTGTTTCATGTCAAAGTAAGTGTAGCCAAATCCTGTCCATGAGTTTTCACACGAAACACTCTTCTACCTGGTTTCTCAGGGGAGAGGCCTAAGCCCTTGACAATTTCTTCAAAATACTCTGCCCAGAAAGATCTTCCTAAACCACTAATAGGATCATGTCATTCCTGACTTCAAACCCAGTAACTGTTTCCAATTGTTTTAATATAAATAATTCCAGACCCTTTCTTCAAGCAGCAGTAATGAACTTATTTGCCTTCCAATTATGCGGCCCCACTACTGGTTCAGTTCCGTCCAATGAACTGGGAAGGGATAGCAAACAACAGTTCAGAAGACTCCTGACCAGCCTGGAAGTTGCTGGGTACGGATGTATTTCCCGACACCAGAAGAGCCATGGAGAGAAAATGAGAAGCAGCGGGACAGCAAAGCCTACAGATTACGGTTGGCAGAGTGAAGGGACAGGATCAGTTCCAAATTATATTGTAAAACAGCTAATCCACCTTAACTTGAAACCTGCCTCTCTTAGGACTAGCTTTTATATGGGAAAATTGAATTTTGTTGCTAATCCAGTGGTGAAGTGATTTGCTGGTAAGTGCAGAGGAAGCCATCCTAACCGACACAACTTCTAAGTGGCTGAGGTCGAAAGCAAACCATCTCTCTCCTTCCAGGGCCTGCCTGCCTCCCATCATGCCACGACACCTTCAAAGCTCTATTTACAGATTCCAATGCAATTCACAATTCATTCAAGTAAACTCTCAGATTAATAATCTCTGCGGTAATATCCAGGAGATGATTTTTGTTGGCCTATTCAATCTCATTAAACTGAGTTGACTGCAAAGAACAAGTGCCTTCGTTTGCTCCAAAATACATTTGTTTTTGTTGGTATCAATCATTTTGTTCCAAAATGTTTTCATCACCATAAGCAAAGAAGTTTGAGCCAGTATCCTTCAAAATGAAGCAGTAGAATGCGCACACCATTTTTCAAACAGCTTTGACTGGGCAAAGATGTGTCAGAAACACACACTACAGGTTTTGATTTGGTAATACACTCTAAAAGCATGAATGCAAACAGGTGGCAAAGAGAAATTTAGAATTAGTATCCCCTGGTTGTTCTGTACAAAGTTTTTAGGGAAATCTAACACAGAAGCCCACTGACAGCTAAATGATGACTAATGAGCCGTCTGCTACATTCACAGGACACATGGCATGAAAAAGAGCCAGACCATATGGTTTTTAGTGGCCACCTTGTCAGGTGTGGTAACCAAAAGTGTCAAATCTTACATATTCTTTTTCATGTTAAAGAGAAAAGTCAAAATTAGATGACACAGGAGTTTTGAAAGTCTTCACAACACAGATGTCCTTTAAAATCTGATTAGTTCCAAACCACGCTGTGTTCAGGTAATATATGAGGCTACCGCTTTCAAAAACAAAATACTGAGAATCCTAGACGCTTGAAGTTACTGTGCCTGTCCATAATTCTCTTTGAGAGTAATTCATGGCACAGAAAACATCCACTTGTCCTGTGGTTCTGGTTTTGCAACCAGGTGACCTTGTGGAAATGGTTTTATTTGGAGGCCTGAAACTCTTGTATTTCTAATGTCCCTGATTAACACCATTAAAATAATCTGTCTCTGTATTTAATATACATTGCATCACTAGCAATCCTAACAATCCTAACAATGCTCTAGTTTATTAATTCATCCATTTTACAGAGAAGGAAATGGAAGTTGAGAAAAGTTCAAAGGCCCAAGATCCCTAAGCTAGTAGACACATAGTCAGAACCTAAATCCAAGTCTAAATTCAGTATTTTCTCTTGGTTGTATATTGTTTCTGCTCAACACAAATGTTCACTCCTTTGAAACTCTTAACTCATGTCAAGGAGTTCGACTGAAATAGTGAATTGTGAATGGTGTGTTACAGAAGTTGGTGCTTACTATAATGCTGTAACCCAGTCTATGTAAGATGGAAGTCTGAACAGAATAGGCATTAGTTTTTCCTTAGGGCCTCACAGTTTAGCAGCAAATTTCTGAAAGTCAGAAATTTTGTAAAGACTCCAAAAAGCAAAAGAGTAAGGAAAAAAAGTAATGATAGTCCCTCTTCTGTTAATTGTTTATTTTGTGATTCATTGTGTTTTAAGAACCTTAATTGGCATGGAAAGCCAAGATACTCTGGCAAAAAAAAAAATCTAAATGAAAGATCTCTGCGAGTGAGATCCCAGTGGAAAGAACAGAAGAACAGGTCATCAAAGAAGGAGGTTCCTTTCTCTGAATGGAGGAGAGAACTTCCACTTTGACTAGGACCTTGTCTAAATAAGATCAGAGCTGGCAAACTCAAAAGGCTTCTATAGCCTTGGCAACTCATAACAAGAGCCTAGGGTGATTACTGACGCCATAAACAAGAGTGTCAATTGTTAAGTCAACAACAGGAGTCACTGTGCACTTACTCCTCATGTAGGATCTCTGTCCTTAATGTGTTGTACAATGTGAATTAATGCTATAACTAGTACTCAAACAGTACTTCACACGTTGTGTTTCTGTGTGGGTGCAAACTGTTGAAATCTTTACTTAAAATATACTGAATTGATCTTCTGTATATAAAGATAATTGAAAATGAATCTTGATGTGAATGGAATGGGAGAGGGAGTGGGAGATGGGAGGGTTGCATGTGGGAGGGAAGTTATGGGGGGGGAGGCCACTGTAATCCAAAAGCTGTACCTTAGAAATTTGTGTTTATTAAATAAAAGTTAAAAAAAAAACTTAATTGGGACAAATAGAGCATGTATCTGTCCAAACACATTTTGTCCTTAAAAAGCACACAAAATATTATCAGAACAGAATGGAGAATGTATGAGAAACTGATACTTCATTTTGAATTAATCCTTACCCTGGTCCCTAATTACCTAAATGCTTGATTAAAATATATCAACTTCAAAGCAATCTATATAACCATTAGCTTTCAAGCCTTCTGGTTAGGATAAATGACTAGATGTCAACATTCACTAAAACAGAAACTTACAAAAATTCACAGTCTGTAATGTAATGTAATACCATATAGCAAAAATGATCAAAAATGTGTGTAAGTAAGAAAGAATCACAATTTTTATGGTAATTTGACTCATTATTTTTATGTCAGTCTTGCAGTTCAGTTAAATTATGATGCAAATCCTACATAATGTTTTTTATTACTTAAAATAGAAAAACGATATTAACAAATCATTGAACAATGTTTTTAATATTGGAAACTGGTCAAATATAAAGTAATATAGTACTAACAAAGTACAATAAATATTGTTCCAAGTGATTTTAGGTGTCTGAACACAAGAAATTTCATATCCAAGTCTCATTATCCAACTAAAAAAGCTACTAGTATTCATGAAAGAAAATATTTTTAAATCAATTTCTTGAAATAGAAGATGATATATATAATATACATATAAACACTATATATAGTGTATATACGTGTATATATATATATATATATATATATGAGAGAGAGAGAGAGAGAGAGACGTAAAACTGATACAGTGGTAATCATTTTTGCCTACTTAGCCTAGTGCTAACTTGGTTAAAATATAACTACAGTTGGTAGCTATTCATCCTTTTCCAAAGATTACAAAGGCAACGACAAAAATAAAGTAATAAAGTAGAACAAAAGTACTATTATTTTTCCGGCAGGACAGCAACACTGTTTTATGCGTATAAACTGCTCACATCCTCTCTCTTGCGTTAGCATCAGAATCGCACTGCTATCCGGAGTGCCAGACAATGGATCCGACTGGGCTTGGCCCATAGTGATAATCATGCTCCTGTTACTGCAGCTCCCATGGAATCTAGTTGCCCTGTTGTGTACGTCTGGCAGAAATCTCCTTGTCATTTTCTGGGAAATTCTCCTCGTGCCAGCTAAAAGCATAATCCAGCTAACACGGTTCCTGGCTCCCGGCTTCCCTTCCTTTGCCTGTACTGAGCTGTGATACTGGCGGATGTGGCAGCCTTCGTGAAATCAGGAGGCAGTGAGCATGAGTAACGCCAAGAAAATCAAAAGTTCTGACCTAACATCATGAAGCCACTGAACCTGGGCCACCAGACACCTGCCCTGAAAGTTCTCTTATGAAAAACAAACTCCATTTTTAAGCCACTATTAAATAGCTTTTCCATTATTTGTAACATACTATTCTACCATATAAACTAAATAAGATATAAACAAGTGTGGAAAATGCCCAACTCACTGGCTTAAGATTTTTCAAGTTTTATAGAACATAACACCTAGAATGAGAGTTCATTCATTCCCCAAATATGTACTGAGCATCTACTGAAGGGCCAAGAATCACAGGAAGCATCCTGCTGATTCTGACTGCTCAGCCTTCCAACTGCCTGGCTTCGAGAGCAGAGGCTTGTTCCAATATACATTACCTGTGAAATAACATGAATACGCCCTAAGAGAGCCTCTTAGAGAATAATTATCTGAGTGAACATTTTGCATTCAGGGATACACACACATACGCAGTATATACAAGTGAGTTTAATATTATTTGGAAAGACAAAAGGGAAATATTAACCAGACCATAAACCTTGAGGATCAGTTTTGAAATCAGTGGCTATACCATTCATTATATATTAAGTAATACTTGAATATTTCTGTATCTTGATACTTGCTTTTATGAATAACTTTTTTTAAAAAAATATTTATTTACTTCAGAGGCAGAGTTACAGAAAGAGAGAGAGATTTCTAGCCATTGGTTCACTCCCCAAATGGCAGCAAAAGCTGCTGCGCCTATCCAAAGCCAGGAGCCATGAGCTTCTTCTGGGTGTCCCACATGGTTGCAGGGATTTGTACCATCTTCTACTGCTTTCCCAGGCCATCAGCAGGGAGTTGGATCAGACGTGGAGCAGACAGAATTCAAACCGGCACCCATATGGGATGCCAGCACTGCTTAACCTGCTGCACCATAGCACCGGCCCCATGACCCACAATTGTTATTTCCTACTGTGCACTGTTATCAGATATTCGTTTTTATTACCTTTAGCTTTAGGATATTCTCATTTTTGACATTAGAAAATATTTATATAGTATTTACTGAGTGTTAGTCATATATAAGTGAGATACAAATACACCATATGCATATAAAAGAGTACTTGGAAAGGCTCTTGGAAAAATGGAATTAAAAGATGAGTTAAGGGTGGACATTTGGCCCAGAGGTAGGATATAAGTTGAGATACCCATGCCCCATATTGGACTGCATGAGTTTAAGTTCAGAGTCCCATTCAGATTCCAGACTCCTGCTTCCTGCTCACTGTGCCCAGGGAAGCAGCAGGTGATGGCTCACGTAGGAGAGTCCCCGCCTTCCACACAGAAGACCTGGATTGAGTTCTAGGCTCCCAGCCTCAGCCTGGGTCTTCCCCAACCCTTAGAGTCATTTGGGGAGTGAACCAGTATGGAGCGCTTTGACTGTCTCTCTGTAACTCAAAGAAACAAATAATTGTTTAAAAAAGAATAAAAAAGGGGTAAAACGTAGATGAATAAGTATATGGTTATTTTAGTGCAAACTATTTGAAAATCATACATAGTTGTTTCAGAATATGTATTCTCCATGAACTTTTTGAAGATTCATGTTAATTACAGACAAGTGTTAATTACATTTTATTATATATTATATATAGTAATGCACTGAAAACCCTTTTTTTTAAAAAATACTTATTATTTATTTGGATGCCAGAGTTGAACAAGGAGAAGGAGAAACGTGGAGACAGATCTTCCATCTACTGGTTCACTCCCTAAATCTCCACAATGAAGCCACTCCACAATGAAGCCAGCAGCATCTCCCAAGCCTTCCATGTGGATGACAGGGGCCCAAGTACTTGGGCCATCCTCCACTGTTTTCCCAGGCCATTAGCAGGGAGCTGGATCAGAAGTGGAACAGCTGGGACTTGAACCAGCCCCCACCTGGAATACTGGCATCACAGGCAGCAGCTTTATCTGCTATGCCACAAAATCAGCCTCTGAAATATACTTTTAATTCCATTTTCCAGATGCTTTTGAAAGTTGCCTCATATACACTCATAGCATTTTTTAAGTGTGCTATTTCTGTTATCCATATTTCAATCACCAGCAGTATTTTTTTTAATGTAGATACACTGGCTCCTAAAACCAACAAAATTGGGGTATTAGGTAGAGCTAGGAGACTGCTATTTAGAAAAGTCCCCACCTATTCACCATCCAAGTAATTCTTATTCTCAATTAGAGTTGACAGCATTAGAAATGGGCGATGCCATGGTTCAATAAGATGAATCTACCTATCACAGAGTTGGATTTTTGTGGCAATGTCCAATTGCAAGAAGTCTCTAAAAGCTAACTCCCTGTCTTTATGCTGGGATCACTGCACACTGGCACCCATTCCAGTCCACACATCCTGCTTTGAGTACCTCTGTTCTCAGCAAGCGTTCTCTAACAAGGACAAAGATAAGAACTATTTATAGATGGTTCTCAAACTGCAGATTCCAAAGGTATACATTTCCATAGAAATTGCTGTAGTAAGCTTAGATTTGTTGAGCTTCGACTGGGGCAGACAGCATATTTAACCACATTCTGAGTTAGTTCTGATGAGCACCTGTGGGTTAGGAACCATTCATTGGCTCAGAGTAAACTTTACCTTCTAATTCACTTCTCAAGTACATGTTCAGAAAGCTACAAGTCAGGATGGTTTCACACTGATCTTGTGCACAACACAGCTCTCCTATATTTTAACACAGTGCTTTTCAGATGGAGCTCACCATGGCCCGAGAAGCTCTAAGGAGACATGACTCAGAAACACAAGCTGATGAGGGGAGGAGGAAACAATGCAGACCAGGGAACCAGAACCTCACCTGGATCTGCTTTATGTACTGGGCATCCACGGTGATTTCTTCTGAATGAGTTTACACTGTCTGCTACTCAACACCAACAAAAAACTTTGAAAACCACTGCTAACACTGTCCTTGGCTTTCCACAATGACTTACACAAGAACCTATCTGATGAAAATCAGTTCTACATATTTTAAAAATCGAGAATATTGTTCACAGCTTCATTCAATATCCCAAACAAAAACACCACTATGATCAGCTTCTCTCAAACCCCAGGGTCAGAAAAAATGTTCGTTTCCTAATGAACTGACAGGGTTTCTACGAGGAAATGAGAGCTGTGTAATAGAAAGCTGACACTTAGATTTCTGTTCAATTGCTTTCCCATTGATGGGAGTGAGATTTTCTTGATATGAGTTTTCCATATTTCCCAATACACGTACTATTCTTACACTCATTTTCTTATAAAGCATATGATTTTTATAAAACGGGATTTCTTCCTTGAAAGCATACATAAAATACAAATCATAAAACTACGAAGTACACTTAAATAAATGTACATTCCAGCAAACTGAATGTAATTAGCATCCTAGCTTCATAAACACCTGACTCCTAGCCTATCAACTTACGGGCTGTGTGACTTGGTAGAAATTATTGAACCTCTCCAAAACTCAATTTTTCTCCTTAAATGGAATAATAATCTCAATGTCAAAATGCTGTTGTAAGAAGTAAAGATCCTATGTTAACAGTCTTTATGAAAGCTGTTACATTGCTCCCAATTGGACAGTCAGTTCAAAGAATTTTTATAATTTATTAGAATCCCACATAAAGCCTCTGATATTTCTGATGTATTTGTTATTATTTCATAATAAATGAAAAATGTTTTTCTAATGGGATAATTAATTACATGTACTAACCAAACACCAACGAAAGTATAGTTATGCGTTTTAAAATTTCTCCCATATATATAAATCTATGCTTTATGTCTACTCTATTGACATGTTGATGGCATCCTTTTTCCTGCTGTTTTCCCTGCAATATTAAGAATTCCTACCACACTGTAAATCTAAAGGGCTTCATAAAGTAAGTGACAGTCAAAAAAATCCAGGAAATCTAGAACAAATGAAAGAGTAAATCCATCTACTCCCAAGAAATTTAAACCGTTAAAAAACAGATGTTTTATATTAATTGTTTTTCTGGAGGTAAAATTAAGTCATGCTTAAAGCAGAAAATCTTACTTTATGTCGTCTAATAGTGGCTTGAGTAAGTTATACAAATTCTGTGAATTTATCATAAGTGGGGGTGGGTGAATTAAATTACAAAGAGATGGTGACCACAGGCTATTTATGAATTGTTTTCTGGTGCTTGCTAATCTCAGTAGAATTCTCTTTTCATTGATACTTTTGGTAAATCTAAAATAAACTATTTTACTGACACATGTCTTGGTATTAACCTGCTTTGGTCAGTATATCACCTAATCTTTTGGTTGACCATGTGTCTGTTTACCAGGCTTTATGACGTAGAACTGGGAAAAGGGACTTTAAGACCCACCTTTAAGATGGGCCCTGCCAGACAAAATGGGCATAAAAGTCAAAGTGGAGCCCAGCAGCCACTGCTGACAAGAGGTTACACCCATGCTCTGTTATGCTCCGGATTCCTGGAAAACCACTTTGCAGCCCTTGCCCAGGCACGTTCCCTTTTCAACTGCTGAGATAAACAATCTCCGAAAAGTTCCACTTGGCCACCTAACCTGACTACTGAACTGTAATATGCAGTTAGGAAGGTGTTCAGTTAAGATGTGACTCCCCTACTACTCAGCTGAGTACCTGGGTTTGATTCTTGGCTTGGGTTCCTCACTCCAGCTTCCTGCCAATGCAGACCTGAGAGCCAGTAGAGGATAACCTAGGCGATTGAGTTCCTACCCCTCAAGTGAAAGACCGGGATGGGCTTCCTGGCTCCCAGCTTTGGCCCTGGCCAAGCCCCAGCTACCACAGGCATGTGGGGAACAAGCCGGCAGATTATCGGTTGGTCTGTTTCTCTCCCCTCTCCCACTGCCTTCCTTCCTTTTCCCTCTCCCTCCCAAATAAATAAATAAATTTAAAAACAATCAAAATCAGTCAACCAGGACTGAGTACTTCCTCCATCTCCACTCTCCATCCCCTCCAGTCTTCCAGCCCTCTTTTGCATAGTGGACTAGAGTAAGAACTTGGGCATCCACTTTCTCTCTGAGACAGCCATCCCCTTGGTTCCTTTGGGAGCAAACTTACATTTCATAGCAAAGGCTGTGCTCCCCAGTTTGCAAACTGTTTCCTGAAATAAAGATTCCTTTCTATCTTCAATTATTTTCGAGTGAAATTCCATCGACAATAAACAACAGATACTAATTTTTAATCGGTATGGGTTCAGGAAAAGAGCTATATTGGCTACACTAGCAGTAGAGTAATAGGTGAGACCGTGTAGGATTTAACATATCAAAATGCCAATGCCATTCTTTACAGAATTATAAAAACAATCCTGAAATTTACATGAAGTCACAAAACACCCAGAATCACCAAAGTGATCTTGAGCAACATAAATCAAGCTGGAAACATCACAATACTTGATTTCAAAGAGCACTACAAAGCTATAGTAATTCAAACAGCAATGGACTGACATGAAAACCAGCACACAGATCCATGGAACAGAACAGAGAGCCTAGAAATTAATCCATGAATATATTGCCAACTGAATTTTGACAAAGGTGCCAAGAATATACACTGGAGATCAAATAATCTCTTCAAAAATTGGTGCTGGTAAAACTGGACATATATATCTAGAGAATGAAATTAGATCGCTATTTCTCACCATATCCAAAAAACAAATCAAATAAGATCAACGATCTAAATTTAAGATTAGAGACTAAAACGGTGCTAGAAGAAAATGTAGGGGAAACACTTAGGACACTGGTGTAGGTGATGACTTCTCGGATAAGATCCCAAAACAAAAGCAACAAAAGCAACAAAGCTAGGCAATTGGAACCATACCATATTCAGAATTTTCTGCACAGACAAGGATAACAACAGAGCGAAGAGACATCTGACAGAATGGGAGAAAGTATCTGCAAGCTACTTATCCAACAAAGGATAATATCCAAAATGCATCAGCAACTTAAGAAAGTGAACAAAAACAATACAGTCCAGCTAAAAAAAAATGAATAAAAGACCTGAAGATAGTCCTCAGAAGAAACAGAAATCACCAACAAATATATGAAGAAATGCTCAGTATCATCAGCCATCAAGGAAATGCAAAACAAAACCACAGTAACATATCACATCATCCCTGTCAGCATGCCAACTACAGGGAAAAGAGAGAGCAACAATGCTGATGAGGACGGGGAGAAAGGGGAACTCTTAGACCCTGTGGGTGGGAATGTAAATTAGCACAGCCACCGTGGGGATTTCTTCAAAAAACTAGAAATGGAACTGCCCTATGACCCAGGAATTGCACTAGCGGGCCTATGTCCAAAATACATGTACTCATGTGTCAAAGAATCATCTGTTCTGCCATGTTTATGGCTATTGTTCACAACAGCCAAAATACAACATCAACCACGATGTACATCATTAGATGAATGGATAAAAGAGTAGGATATACATACAATGGAATATTATTCAATTATTAAAAGCAATAAAACCCTGTCATTTGCAGCAAAATGAATGAACTGGAAAACATCATGTTGAGTGAAATAAGCCAGACACAAAAAGACAAATTCCGCATATTCTCTCTATGTGTGGGGGCTACCGTAGGGGGAAAAAAATTTTAAAAAAATTCAATGAGAACATAAAGTGTTGATTACTAGAGGCTGGGAGAGGTAGGTGTGAAAAAGTTTTAAATTCTTTTTTATTAGAAAAATAGGGGAAGCTGGATGTGATTCTTTAATTGTGACAAATTTCCTAACAGAAGATGTTGACAGGGGACATGGGGGAAGGAATACTGGCAACTCTATTACTACATCACAATTTTTTTTTTGTAAATTTAATACTATTCAAAAATAAAATATTTTTTAAAAAAACACATGCAGTAAGCTTACAATCAGAGATGTCACTTCATGCCACTCATTAAGCATCAATGTGCAGAGTATCCATCCATCCTTGATGCTCCAGGTGGAGGGCCAGGTACTGGAGCTCTCAATGCACTTGGTAAATGTAAAAAACAACAAACACACCCAAAACCTTCTACTGTTAATTTCCTTGGGTTTAACTCACTTTGGCAAATCATACTCTCTCCTCTGGTCATGAATTTTCAGTTCAGAAGAAATCTTTTCTGTGGTTAACCTTTACTTTCTGCAGGGGGTTTCTACTCTGATCAAACATCAGAAACATCCAAAGAAGTGAAAACCTAATTCCATCCACGTGTGAAAGGCTACATCTGGAGTAAAAATGAGCACACAATCTTGTGCAAATCGGTCTGTACAGAGCTAGGTATAAAAATCACATGGTCCAATTGGAGGCAGGAAGTGAGGGTTTCCTGTTGAGCTCTGGGCATCCAACAGCTCTGAAAACAGTGCTCTGCCACAGGGGCCTGGCCGGCAGGGACCAGGAGCAGGTGGGAGAGGGGAGCCAGCAGCCTACCACTGCGGACTTCACACTCAGGCTCAGGGAGGTCGGATTATTTTATCCTGAGGGTGCTGGAGGGCCAGGGAAGAACTTTACACATGGAGTACATACGGGCTGTTTGAGCAACTGAACTGAAGCCAAGTGCTCTTCTTCTAATGGTTCCATTTACAATAAATATTAGACAGGACTTGCCCACTAATATAGAAAAAGTAGGCCTTGCTAAATGTCAGAATGCAAACTCACACTATTTTCTTAGCACATGTAATCCCCAACACTGACACATTACATACTATATACCAGGACTTCACAAAGTACTTTATTGATGTGAACTCATTTAATCTTTGCCACGCTAAACCATATTGCATTAACATTCCATTTTATAGATGAGAACATAGAATCAGAGAGGTTCCTGACTTGCCCAAGGTCACATAGCTCCAAGTGGCTGAGCCAGGCTCTCCAGTGTTACAATGACTACAGGGAAAGGACATTGACTTTGATGCTAGTGCTGTGTTTTTAATAGATCAAACTTTCTTGTTTCAATTACTTCATTTATAACGACGATTTTATCCACTCCATCCAACAGAATTTTTTATGAGTCATGTGGAATAATGTACTGCCTTAATATAAACTTATAAAAGTGATTATAAAATATTTAATTTAACTCCATGTGCAAAGGAATTAAAAAGCACTGAAGGTACTGAATTAGATAGGGGACAAAAGTGAATGTGGGGGCAACTGGAGAGTGAACCAGCACATTGAAGATTTCTGTTTCTCTATGTGTGTCTTTGTTTAAACCTAAATACAAAGCTGACAATTTAATGTTAAAAATAAATAGATCTCTTTCTTAAAGTGAATAAATTTTTTGTGGAATCTTTCAGTCCATCCTCTTATGAGAGAGTAGTGCTGCTTAAAAAATAAATTTTCAGGCTGGCACAGCTTAGGGTGAAACTATGTTGTCAAAACTCTATTCCTAATAGAGAAAGTGCTAGCAATCAGCAAGAGACAGCACTTTGGGGAGGAGAGGTTCTTAATGGATTTCGGGGTGTAGAAAGCTAGGTCTGGAATCTAATCTGGGCTAGGGATTGAGAACTGAATTGTTTCTACACTAAAGTAAGAGGGAAGAAATCACAAAGATAAAGCACACATGCTCTGAAATGAAAAGAGGAAATGTGTGGGAAGAGATGTCGCCCTGTGTTCCTGAGCTCCAGACAACTGAAAGATATCAGCAGGGGGAAATGAGCGCAGAAGGGAAGAGGACCAGCAGTCCCTCAGCTGTTGATGAGAGGGACAACCTGGAGTTATGAGTGACCCTGAGTGGGGCGATGCAGGACTTCATAGGATTTTTTTCTGCATGCATTTTTACTGGACTTCCCTCTGTCTATGAAATAAGCCAGTATTTGGATGGTGAGGGTCAGAGTGACTGAGCATGTCTGGGAGACAATAATTGCCCCCATCTGGAAGGCTGAAAGGAGCAAGGTGGCCATCACCCAGCCTGGGTTTAAAGGGGCTCTTCTGCTCTCAGATGTGTGACCCTGAGAAGTTACGTCATCATGGCCTACTTCACTGTCCTCGTGTGCACACAGAGAGATAGTGATGACAGCAATAACACTATTGCCTAGGCTCACTCTGATGAAAATAAGAAACCACTTAGAAAAATATCTGCCACCTAGAAAAGTCAATACTGAATGTCAGCTCCAATTATTATATAGGTAAGTGTACACACGAGCACACACTCACATACACTTTACAAGCAGATCTAAATAGAATGCATTCCAAAGTTCCTTAAACTCCAGTATGTTTGCCTCCATAAAAACATAATTCCTCATAAAATATTAAAACTTTAGAAAAGATAAAGACTCATAGATCCAAATAATATTTTAAACACAGCATATAATTGAACAGATTAAAAAAAAAAACTATGCAAGGGTATTTCAAAATGGTCATGAAAAAATGGAATTAAGGCAAGTTTACTTGGTTTATATGAGGGTCTTCAAAAATTCATGAAAATGTATATTATCAAAAAAAGTGTGGATTTCAAAATGATTGGCTCCAAATAAAAGTTACCTTTCAACTCCATGATTACACAAATTTTTCAAGCTGAACACAGAGGTGTCAATTTGTATGGTCAGATATCTGTTCCAGAAAATGTCTAAGGATTTGCTTCTCCACATTTTCCACACAGCAGGATCTTCCAGGTCACTGTAATGACTTTTTCTGTCTCTGTCTCTTTCTCTCTCCCTCTCATTCATATATATATATATATATATATATATATATATACACATATATATACACAGTCATCATACCTATTTTTTTAAATATTTGTTAAAATAGGCTGGCGCCACAGCTCACTAGGCTAATCTTCCGCTTGCGGCACCAATACCCCAGGTTCTAGTCCCAGTCAGGGCACCGGTTCTGTCCCAGTTGCTCCTCTTCCAGTCCAGCTCTCTGCTGTGGCCCGGGGAAGGCAGTGGAGGATGGCCCTAGTGCTTGGGCCCTGCACCCGCATGGGAGACCAGGAGAAGCACCTGGCTCCTCGCTTCAGATCAGCGCAGTGCGCTGGCCGTAGCGGCCATTTGGGGGGGTGAACCAATGGAAGGAAGACCTTTCTCTCTGTCTCTCTCACTGTCTAACTTTGCCTGTTAAAATATATATATACATATGTATATATATATATAATATGTTAAAATAAAACTAACACCATCCCATTCTATGACTATATACACAAAATACTTGAAGATACTGCTGAATGTGATACTGCTTGATGTGTTTTGTGGCTAATACATAAATATCTGCCCTCTATCCACTTACCTGGGAGGAGCAGAGGCAAAAAGCAATATTTACAGTCCATGCTCTTTGTAACAATGGTTTTCCCCTTATTTACTAATCAAATACCAATATTCAGTACTAAATAATGAGGCACTCTGGCAGAAAATTAGGACAATTCATGTGGTTGATTTTGAGCTTGGAAAGCCCAGTGGAAAATCTGCATAAGAAATTCCTTTTGTTAGATTGCTTTCCCAGCCCAGACTCCCCTTACTCATCCAATCCTAGGAAGATGAAGATCAGTGATTGTGAAGTCATATTTCAAATACTCTATACATAATAGTGGCAGAAAGACAGGGACTGGATTTTTTACAGCTGTAGAAATTTTACTAGACAACATAAACATAAACACATCATTTTACTTTCACAGCAACCCTATGGGTGTGCTACAGCATCTCCATCTTAACTATTGGAGGGGCAGAGCTGAGTTCGTGATCTTTAAACCTCCCTATTCTGTATTACTCCACAAGAAGCATAATTATGGTGAAGCAAAAAAATGAAGCTACATGGCCCTCCAAAGAGTTCACAAAATCTGTACTGCTGTTAAATCTTCAAAATTAACATATTCTTTTTCTTAAGAATGTTCCCTCAAACAATGTAAGGATTTGCCGAACCCTTACCAAGCCAACAGTGTTAACCCACGTGGGCTGCACCTACTGTTAATCAGTTGCAGGCCTGGGTTTCCCCAACTCCTCCACAGCTTACATTGGTGCTCTGCCAATTAGAATACAGATAAATGCGCTGATGTTTAAAATAAAAAAGGTCAAAGTTAATAAATGAGGGAAATTAGCAAAAACAGGAGCACGTGTATTTGTTTCTTTTGGAATTCCAAAGCCAGTTTTTGTTCTTCTTGCTGATTTTTCTCTAATTCCATAGAACCTAATTCTCTCCCTATGTCCCAGGCTGAAATCAAACACAGGACTCTAAATCTGCAAGATGAATGTTGTCCTTTAGTTCTGTTGCTACCCCTCCCTTCCCTCAAGAGAAATCAAGTATGATGAGTTGAAACCAGATACAGTTTAAATTCTTCTGACACAGTTCTCCAGTGCTCAGTCGCCCTTCCTGCCTCACAAGGCTGGCTGCACCCCTTTAACAGGCTGATCACTGTACACTCCACTGCCTACACTCAATGCTAGGAGGAGCTGGGTCCACTGTCATCTGCACCAGGCAGGGCAGCCTCTCACCTTCCCTGCTAGTGACAAGCCCAGAGCTTGGCTCACGGAGCAAGCTCCTGCTGTGGACTGCTGGGCTGAGCTGGTGCCAGCTGGACTTACCTGCTGAGTTAGTCTTTCCCTAGAAAAGACATTAACAAGCATCCTGGAATGGAAAGGACAGCCAGAGCAAGTAAGTGAGCTGTCTTGTAAGAAGGGCAAAAGTGGCAGAGATGGGCTAACCTTCTGTACTGTGGATTTCTGAAATAAGCCACCATCTGTTCTTTAAGGACTGGATCATTAACGCTGTCTTCTTAACACCTCATCTTAAAGCCTACTTCCTGGACAGTGCTGGAATGTAACAGGCTCAGCTGGTCTCTTACCCACCTAACTCCCGTTGACTTTGTGGAGTCGAGAAGGGACAGGGAGAGAGAGGAAAGAGACGTGACAGATGAACATAAGTGTGACATTATTTTAAGGGAAAAATGACACTATCCATCTCTGAGTAAAAGAACAGACTGTATTTTCTCTAAATCTTCCAATACTTAGTCTGAAACATGTTTCCAACTAGGAACATTTTCTCACAAAGCATACGCAAAATATTTCAGCCCTCAGGTCTTGGCTCTTGAAAAAAAACACACACACACAGAATCATTACTTAACGTAGTTGTGGGCCCAGTTTATGGAGAGTTGCAGACAAAGTGATGGCTGCAGAAGACAGAGCCTGGGCAGTCTTCCTACAGGTGAAAAAGAGGAACCAGCACAAACACCTTAATCCCAGTTATTTCACCCTCGGGCTGTTGAACACCACAAGTGTGTTGCATATTAAAAAAAATAAATAAATAAGGTTTCTCAGTGAAAGAGAAGGGCAAAAAACCTGGTTATACAAACCAAAATGAACTAGAGAGCTATTTTGCTTCTTAGCCAGAATGTTTTATCTTCAGAACCATTATGAAACAAATGTGAGATTGAAATGTGTGTGTGGTATTTTTTTTTAAACAAGCTAAAAACAAAACTTTTATTAATATTGATTTTATATAACTACTATGCATCAATAAAAATATTAAAGAGACAAAATGTCTGTGATGATGCCTATCTGACCCCATTCCCACCCTTTCTTCCACCCTCACCACAATCTCCACACACCCCAGGACACATCCACAGGCAGACATCGCACTCCCAGCAGAAGTAAGGCAGGCTTCTTAGAAGCACAACAACAGAAGGCAGGAACAGTAAGTCACCGGGAAACGCAAAGGAAAGAAGCACAACCCTGATCCACTCGTGCTCACTCAACAAAGTTCTGGGTGCTCTGCCATGGTTTAAGTAATCACTTATCAGGAATAGGAGGGCAGCTCCAAAAGTTCATGGAAAATGGAAAGAAAAGGCATGTTTGTTTTGGTACCAAAATCTGGAAATCCATGTGTAGTTTCTTTATAACGCATTTTCCACGAAGATTCAGGATAAAATAATGCACAAGCTGATGGCTGCATACATAGGCTGTGCATCCTGTGCTAAAAGAAGCGCTACAGAAAATTATGAACAGAACCTGCCAGGGTTGCCTTAAGTGGAATACAACTAACTGCTTCTCCAAAGGCAAAACGTACAGCTTTCTGAAGATTTTCTGGGAATATTTCAGTAGTAGAAAGAACTCTTGGTTTCTTTAAACTGCTAAAGATTTTAAAAAATTGAAGAAGTTATACTAACATTAAATGGCAGTTAATAAATGTCATCATACCAAACCTCAGAGCTTTTAAAAACTCCAAGTGAGGCACACAGTAAATTATAGTTTTATTTAAGACTTTGTAACACTTGGGATTCTCATTAGGAACACTAGATGAAAAATGTGAGTTTTTAGAAACAAAAAAAGAGCAAGATTATGAATTATTACACATTACAAAAAACAATTCAAATCTGTATGTATCACACAGAGCTTTTAATTTTTCTTTGAATCAACAGATTATATCAAGAATTTTTATAATAGTGAAATAAAAGAGAACTTAAAAATTTCCATTTCTCATGAATTTCATTGAATTTATGTTTTAAACAAATCAAATAGTCCATATAGTAACTATAATAAGAATTTTAAGTTAGAGCCATGTTTTTATATTATAAGAATAATTAGTATGAATAGATCTTCTGTATGTGAAATCTATAGCATCAAAATAAATTTTGCAACTTTCAACAGTCAAGAAGGTCTATAGCACTATTCGTAACTTCATTTGCAATAATTATGGCATTAGTGATGCTTTGAGAAAATTTTTCACTACAGTAATAACCATGTATATGTGAAAATGGGTTAGCAAAAATGAACTGCTCTTCCAAATTTATAATTTTTACACTGCAATCCATCTGGCGTTATTCAAACACTTTAAAGCCATTTCATTAACTCTTAAAAAACAAATGTCTGAAAAACTGGAAAGTAAAAAGGCAAAATTATCATCTAAGTGCTTTGAAAGCTAAAAACCAAATACTTAAATATGGGTCATTCCTATTTTGAAAGAACTTTTTTCAATGAAACCAGTAATTCAGACAAGCTGTTCACAGAGAATAACCGTCAAATCTTCCAGTTTTCCAACTGCTGTATAGTGCTTTAAAACTGTTAACGCATGGGGCAATCTACCATTACTTAGTTGCTTCCTGTATGTAACGCATCTCACTGCACAATCACATTTTGTTGATTACGATGTACATTACTATCAAACTCTTTCTTTAAAAGATTAACCATGCCAATCTGTGTCTCCAAAGTTTTTAGAACTTTGTTTTACACCTACCTTTATATCCACACCCATAGAAACATGTCGTGTGATTAGATGAGGAGAGATCATATGAATTTTTTAATGTCGGTTAATTACTCTATTAGGTGTGTCTATGTATACCACAGCCCAGAATATCTCTTTGAGGAAATTTCCACTTATCCTATTGATTATATATATTTTGATAAAATATCTGAATATGTATTTACTCAGTGCAGCATATCAGTAGGAGCTCTCCTGCTCCTACTGGGATAGACTCACCAGAGATATTATAACAGCAAGAATCACCCTGCGTCTCTAAGATAACAATTTACATTTTAGCTCTCATATTGCTTTAATAATCACGATTTACTCTCAGAACAAAAAGGCAAATAAATACTGCAATAAATTTTCAATGGTTAGCACGCACAGCTTGATGTTTCATGAAAACCACTATAAAGCTAATTTAGTATTGTTGAAATGCCGTAACTCTCTCCAAATAGATACCTCCACTAACTTAAAATAATTCACTTGTACAGTGGACTACATCTGCTCACTTAAATCGAAAAACAATGTATAAAGAATTATCAATTCTCTTTACGGTAGTCATTTCTTCACAAAACAGTATATTTTTCTTTTCAAAAGTACTGTGAAGTCAAAGCATAAAAGTAAAAACAGCTACAGTTAATATAATAGTAAGCATTAGACTGTTTTTACAATCAAACCTAGAAAGGTTTATTCCAAATGAAAACAAAATTAAGTAGTCATTCAAGCAAATACAGTCAAAAACACTCCAAACAAAGGAGATTCAAGAGGTAGATTCAATCAACACAAGTGGAGTCATTTCCTCAACAGTGGCAATATCTAATAAAGTATTGAATTAAGCAGTTTGGGAAGACCTGTGTCTCCAGAAGGTTCTATGTGCATCACGATGTAAAGAAACAAAATTTTTATGTAAAGAAACAAAAGCCATGTGCTCTAAATGGTCACCTTCTGTAGAGCACAGGAATATATAAATAATGGTAAATGATGCATTTCTAAGTATAAAATGCGAATCCTCCTCCCTCAGCAACTCTATCCCTTGTGGTTTGGAATAAAGACTTAACAGGATTTCCAGGTGAAAACGTTGCAAGAACATTCTTAATCAAGGAGAAATCGCCAGTGTGTAAATACAGGACTTGCCCACCACCTGTCTTACAAGAGGAACTAAAACCACCTTACCTGAAACCCTGACACCCAGAAAGATCTCTGTCTATCTCAAAAAACAGCTTAATAATCAAGCGCCAGCATCCCACCCCGTCCCACCTCCACCCCTGTCCCAGTCATGGTTTATTAAGCAAAAAGCCAAAACTGCATGGTCTCTTCTGGTGCCAACAATCTAAGATTCAAAAGGGTGTAATGGCTCTCTTTTCTTGTTAGTAATGGCCCAGTGAGGGAATGATTTTACTGTCCCTTTTCTGTGGAGTCCATGGACTTAACTGAAAGGAAATGAATTACAACAGAATGACAAGGCCACAAAATGAAGCCATTTAGTTTTACAAATCTATTATGTCCACCACTCTGTTTTATGGGGCCGGTTCTATTATATAACAGGGAAGACCCTAACCCAAACTTCCTTTTCTTTTCTACCTTTCCACTGAAGATGCGTACAACTTTATGATTGTGGTGTTTCTTTTCTCAGAACCTTTCTGTACCACCTTCTGAACGCTGCAGAATGTTGGGAGACCAGAACCTGGACGTTTCCAATGCAAACTGCTGACCACTCTCAGAGGCTGTTTGCTGGGACGTTACTGACTGCGGCTTCAGTGATTCATGCTGGATTCACTGCGGGTGAATCATTTTCAATGCAGAGCTGTTCAGCAGTAATTGGCCAAGAGTCCCTGCTGCGAAAAGCACTTGTCAAATAATGCTTGTTTACAAATATATCTCCAGACAGCAAAAAGTGGCAGTTACTGAGTAAGTTCAGGGCCACCTCCAAAATTCATAGCCCTGAACATGCCCCCTTATTAGAGCTATTAAAATTTTCACTTGTTGATACACTTCCTAATAATATGTCCTTTGTGATCAATCTGGGCCAAGTCTCTTGCTAAAAATCTTTCTGAATTACTCCCATTAATGTGTAGTCTATCTATCATAGATTAAAAGTTTCTTTTGCATGGAAGTGTTTATGCCCAACTTAACACAATAATGTACTTATACATTTATTAGAATTCTGGATAAAGAGAAAATTTTATTCTTGTTGTCTGCTATTCAACACCTTCTAATATTTGAAATAAATTTCAACATCATTTCAAGATTCTAGATATGTTTATCTTCTGTTCAATTCTGTTTATGATTATCAAAGATAAATTTATAAATGACTTATATTACATATGTAAGTTTACATTTATTTCTATCTTCATAAAAAAAAAACTTTTCCCACAAAATGAGCCCTCATGTTATTCCTACATATAAATGTATATACTCACAACGGTTTGGAAAACCACTACCTACCTAGAGACTACAGAAAGTACAATATATGAGCTCAAGCTATTCATGAATTCAGTGTATACTTAAATCTAATGTCCCTGACCTTCCCAAGTTCCTGCAGGAACAAACAAAAACTGAAAAACGCATCCTGAGATAAATTTTAAAAAAATCAATAGTCTCTTTATATTTTAATATATTTTGCTACTCGGTGTAAAGTGACACTAGTATTGAGAAACAGAACGAATGTAGATTCCACAGAACAGAGTGGAGTGACACTGACATAAGGATGTTAAACTGCTGGGCAGAGATGAGAACCACAAGTATTAATAAGACTTTATTTCCAACTAAGCGCTCCAGTGACATGTCACCGAATGCGACGGGGACATCACACACGCCTTGTGTCCAGACCCCTCCGTTTTGGTTCCACCACTCTGCACCCCCAGCTTCCTGTCGCCCCAGCTCTGCTGCCTGTTCCACGCGCAGGGGGAGAGGCATCAGCCTACAGGTGCCAAAAACCTTGCAACACTGTAGCAGTCCCGGGCTGCTGCTCACCCTCAGCTCGCTTCCATCTCCTCGGCCCCTTTCCCTCCCCTCACTGCCCTGACTAGGTTATGCCCAACCCGCCCAGAGAGAACGCACTTCAGCACGGAGCGACTCCCCCTCACTCCTACCTACCTGCCCGCCCCACCTGAGTGAGGCGCCTGCGACCGACCACTCTCTCCACCCATTCCTGGGCGCCCCTTGCAACAGAAAGACCCCTGGCCCTGTAGCAATCCTGGGGATTTCTCCCGCGACGTCACAAAGCTCTGCGGCTTCAGAAAACACCTGCACAACTTTCCCAGGAAGGGAAAACGCCTTGAACCCGGGAGATGACAGCAATAGGCAGGCAGGGCATTTGAACGAGAGACGCATTTTAAAGAAAAACTCGTGTGTGTGTGTGTGTGTGTGTGTGTGTGTGTGTGTGTGTGCTGGGGAGGCGGAGATTCTCCAGCGAGAATGTGACCGCCTTGGGGACAGGTGTGGGGAGCCTGACCCTCCCGCTGGGTGCTCCCAGTCCCTGCGCCACGCCGTCCCCGTGCCAGTCCCGAGGGCACCCACCACTGGGCCACCGCTGCTCCACCTTCCTGGGCCCACGGCCCCTGCCCCAAAGGAGTGCCAGGAATGTCTCCAGAAAGGTTCTGCACGTCCTGCTTCGCATGCACCCACCCAGGTCCAAACCCCAGCCTTCTAGCCCCGGGGATAGGGTGTTCAGAGCTGGGGGGGGGGGGGGGCAGCTGACCGCTCTCAGCAGCGCCAACCGCGGTCTGAGACGGGGTGCCGCCCCGCACCCTCCCGCCGCGAGGAAGGCGCCCCGGAGCTCAGCAAGACCCGCACGCGGTCGGGGTGTGAGCCTGGGGCGCACGGCTGCGGGCATAGGGGCCGAGGACCGAGCACTGCTCTGGGAGCCTGGACGCGGGGCTGCGGGCGGACGGGGG
This sequence comes from Sylvilagus floridanus, assembly GCA_949820135.1. Classification (NCBI taxonomy): domain Eukaryota; kingdom Metazoa; phylum Chordata; class Mammalia; order Lagomorpha; family Leporidae; genus Sylvilagus; species Sylvilagus floridanus. Next base: position 105,395,973 of record OX463238.1, on the reverse strand, counting down.
CCGAGGACCGAGCACTGCTCTGGGAGCCTGGACGCGGGGCTGCGGGCGGACGGGGGCCGAGGACCGAGCACTGCTCTGGGAGCCTGGACGCGGGGCTGCGGGCGGACGGGGGCCGAGGACCGAGCACTGCTCTGGTTTGCTTGGGGCGCGGGGCTGCGGGTGGAGGGGGGCCGAGGACCGAGCACTGCTCTGGGAGCCTGGGGCGCATGGCTGCGGGCGGACGGGGGCCGAGGACCGAGCACCGCTCTGGTTTGCTTGGGACGCACGGCTGCGGGTGGAGGGGGGCCGAGGACCGAGCACTGCTCTGGGAGCCTGGACGCGGGGCTGTGGGCGGACAGGGGCCGAGGACCGAGCACTGCTCTGGGAGCCTGGACGCGGGGCTGCGGGCGGACAGGGGCCGAGGACCGAGCACTGCTCTGGTTTGCTTGGGGCGCGGGGCTGCGGGTGGACGGGGGCCGAGGACCGAGCACTGCTCTGGGAGCCTGGGGCGCACGGCTGCGGGTGGACGGGGGCCGAGGACCGAGCACTGCTCTGGGAGCCTGGGGCGCACGGCTGCGGGCGGACGGGGGCCGAGGACCGAGCACTGCTCTGGGAGCCTGGACGCGGGGCTGTGGGCGGACGGGGGCCGAGGACCGAGCACCGCTCTGGGAGCCTGGGGCGGCGCGACACAGGTGTTGGCGCTCGCGCCGGGTCCTACTCTCCCCCAGCGCGGAGAGGACAACCTTGGGGGTCCCGAACAGAGGCTTGGGCTAGGGGAGAGAGAGCTGCGCGTGGCGGACGGAGCGGGTGTCTTCCCGTCCCGGAGACAAGCCCCGGTGGGTTCCAGCTGCAACTTCCCAGCAGCGACACCCCAGGCCCTGCGCTGGTCCTCCCGCGGCGCCCCACTTTCGCGCCGTGAGAGTGCCAAGGAGCCCCGCGAGCAGAAGACCACCGGCAGTGCGGGGCTGCTTCTCCTTCGCCACCCTCCTCCCTCGAGGAATCACAGCACTAGCCACGCACCCCGGAAGAGCAGCTGGCGATGCCCTAAATAACGGCTCGCGGAGCGTCCAGCCAACCTCACCCACCACGTTTCGCATCCCGAGCCTCTCATAACGGTTTCTAAACGCCCCACAGCTCCCGGGGTCCCTGTCTCTACGCTCCCAACAGTTCCCATTCCTTGCAGCCAGAAACGCCACTTCCCCTGGCGCCCTCCGGGAGACCCAGCCGCACCCAACCTCCCGGCGAGGGTCCCAGACCCCACTCTCTCTCCGCCTGGCTTTCGACTTCCCAGGGTCCTCGCCGGCCCCCGTCCGCGGGCAGGTCGCTCGCCCAGCACCCCGTGGCGAATGTCAAACAATGCAGCCAGGGACCGCGGAGAGGCAGCGCCAAGGCCGGCGAGCGCGCACGGCGGGCGGTAAGGTGCAGCCTTCCCGGCGCCCGGCGCGCCGCGACCCTCACTCCCAGGCCCCGCCTCGCCCCTCCGCCCCGGGTCGCCGCGGTCCCCACGCCCAGTCCCCTACCTTCGTTGCTAGGGCTGGCCAGGAGGGTCCGGAGCGCGGCGCACAGGAGAAGGCACGTCCAGAGGGGAGCCATGCGAGGTGCGGAGCAGCAGCCGGCCAGGGACGCAGAGGGGCTGGAGGTGTCGCCGCCGCCGCCCGGCGCCCGCTGGCTTCTCGCGGCGCGGGGCCCCGAGCCCCGCATCTTCTCCCAGCCTCCTTCGCCTCCTGGGCACCGGCTCCTGCGTTGCGAAGGGGCCGAAGGAGGCTCGGGGCTCCTCCACGCGCCCCGCGGGGGTCTTCCGCCTTCCCGCACGCGGCACGCGGCGGCTCTTCCAAAATGCGGGACGCACGGGTGCGCCGAGACGGCTCAAGTTTGCGTCGGGCTCCCTTCGTGCCCCCTGCGCAGTGCTTCGAAGGGATCCCAGTTCTCAGTCCGTGCAGTCCCGGACGCGGGGCCAAGGCGCCCGCGGGGGTCCCGCGTCCCGTGCCGCCGCCTCTCTAGACTTTTTTAAGCGTCATGATGTTTTCCAGTGGCACTGGGAGAGGGTCCTTTTCGGTCTTCAGGGCTAAAATGCACGAGGGCAAGGGAGACAAGTCATCCTAAGTCCAAAACCCCAATTTAAAAAGGGGTGGGGGGGACAAGCAGGGTGGCGAGGAATAAAAGGAGAGGGAGTCGGAGAGGCGAGCGCAGGTGAAAGATCCCGGGAGTTCCCGGAGGCCGGCGAGGGCGCGCGGAGCCGGCCGCCGCGGCCCGGAGCTGCACCGGCGCCCGCGGCGCGCAGGCAGGCGGCGAGTGCGCGGCTGCGAAGGCGAAGCGGAAACTGCGCGGCGCGGCGCGCTCCTGCTGTGTCGGGAGCTCGCGGCCTCCCCGCGCCGCGCCGCCCACCCCGCCCTCCGCCCCTCCCCAGCTCCCCGCCCTCCGCCGGAGCCCCCTGCCCGCGGAGCCCTGGCGTCGGCAGGCTGCCCGGGTGAGTGTTGTCTGCGGGCGCGGCGCGTCTTCCTCCGCGGAGAACGAGGGCGAAGGCTCCGCCTGACGACGCCGGCGAGCACCGGGCTTCAGCCCCGGGAGCGGCGGGCCCCTGGGCTGGCACCTGGCCCGCTGCGCGTCCCAGGCTCGGGGCGTCCCCAGCCCGGCGGTCACGTCGCCGCTTGCCCGCAGCGCCGCGGGTTTCTGGCCAGTGTCTTGAACACCGCTGTCGCTGCCTGCTGCTGACCCTTTTTCTCTCCTGCCGGTACTTTCGGTGGCTGGGATGCAATAATTACTCAAAGGCCCAATATCTAAGGATACAGGCGGCAGCTCTGTTTGAGGTCGCGGGGGAGGCGGAGTATCTGGTGTTGAGGTTTGTACTATGCCAGGGACCAATGTGATGATGATCGCACTCATTCATTCCGTGGACAGAATGGGTTAGTGTTTTAGAAACTGTATGATATGCAGATGCAGGCAATTAATTTCAGTGAAATTAGCAAGGGTCAGATAATTCCAGGGCTTTTAAGAATTGGATGATTGTAATTGCTTGTGTTCTGCTTCATCGAGAGACTTACAAGTAATTAAGAAAAATAGCTTAGGACATTAACTTTCTATGCTTCAACTCTTGTATACCTTCTCTTGCTTTACTCTTTTCCCCCTGAATTTACTGTCTTTGAAAGGCACACACCTGGAAGGCAATTTTAGTACACTGGCCTTAAACAAGCAAACAAGAAGGCAGCAGAGAAAGCATCGACAGCAAAGTGTGATTTTAGAAGAGCGAGATCTCACGTAATGTGGGAGGCAGTCACCACTGCCACTCATAATCTCACCGAGTGAAAGGGCTGCTCGCCAGCTTTGCACACTCAGACCTGTACGTGAGACTCACCATCCTTACCGGATGACATTTGTTTCCCGTTTAAATACTTGCAACAGAGATGAGAGAATAAGGCAACAGTGATGCAGTTGTGTGAAGAGGTGGAAACTCATCTTTGATGTATTTTTTCCCCCTGAAATGTTTTGGCACCTGCAATCTGAAAGCAACTTCTTTCTATTATAATGTGCTCCAAATGCATGCAGCCCATGTAGAGAAATGGCAGCGAATCAGTCTCTCAGTTTGGCAAAAAGCCTCCCAGGGAAGTGGGAAGTTAAAATTTATGTTTCTATTTGAGGACCATTCAAAATGTAAGCCTGCCCCCCTCCCGTTTGTAGTTGAGTTACTTAAAAATATCTAAGCAGAATACCAACTAAGATATCTAAAGACTAGGAATACATAATCAAGCTAATGGAAGACTGGGGCAGTTTAAAGGGGCTTTGGGCCAGTTGCTTTACTTCTGTGGGCCTCAGTGTTGTCAACTGACAAGGAGATGATCTTTCTTCCGTGTTCTTTGCATTTCTGTGTTACTCCCCTGCATATCTGTCTTCAGTTATTTACTATAAAATACTCAAATTGCTTCAGCGTAAAACTTAAAGATTTCTACTACAAAAGGCTTCAGCGGGTTTTCTATTTCATTTCACATGAAAATTTCCGGCTCAGTGTTCCTCTGAAGTCGCTGGATTTTGAACCTGCCACTCTACTCTCCAAAAATATGTAACATCTGCCCCCAACACACACAAATACATACACGTATACACACACATACACACAAACACAGCCTTCCTCTCTTCTGCCCAATGCCCAAGCAGAGTCTGACATTCAAGGTTAATGCTTTCTTATCCCAACAAAAAGTGACTTATTTCTCCTCTTCCAGGTATCTGTCGCTTATGAATTATGTCAGTCAATGCAATGCCAAAACTTTGTGAATGGAAAACTGGAAAAATTTGTCCAACCCTAGGTATATGTAAAGGAACAAAAATAATTTAAGTCAAGGAGGTCAAATAACCCCTGGGACACTGGTCCTTATGTCATCCTTGTGTGACCTTGAACCCAAGATTGCTGACATGTTAACTGGTTAAGAATATGTAATGTACAAACCTCTTCTATTCTCAACCTTAAATGCCATCCATGGTTCTCATAGCTGTTTTTAACAGTTATCACATACCTTTGAATGAATGAACGGCTGTCTAATGAAGCCTCAGTGACAACAACTAAATTAAAATTAGTTTTTCATCTAATGAGAGTTGATCTGAGAAGCCAATGATGGTGGCTCAGGTTGGACCTGGGTGACAAAGGAGATGCACACTCGGTCACATGCTGATTTTTGTCATGTAAACCTTTTCACACACCTGTAGGACCATGACATTGCTTGAAAATTCGGGTTTTTTTTTTTTCCTCCTTCACATTTATTTCTTTACACAGCTAAAGGTTATGGTATTGGTGTCAGTTGGGATGTCCTATTGGCTGCATTTCTAATTGTTTGGGATGACTTCCATGGACTCAAAGGATGAAAGTGGCTTTATTACCAAACTTTCATGAAGGAAGGATATTCATAGTAACCTTGATAAGGCATCGTGAGAGCTCACTACCTGCATAAAAAGTTTTACTACTGTTATTAAATTCAGCATATTAATAAGCCCAAACATCTCTTCACTGCATTCAAATGAGAACAAATGCTGTCTTGATAGAAAGACTTGCTAGCATTTACTTAGAGTTTACTCTGTGTGAAGTCTTAGGAGATGTTTTTACAGCAGATATTTTTCTTAATGCTAGCACTTCAGCCATGGTGCTGATGTAATTACTGCTCCTGTGGTAATGATAAGAAAGGAGGTCAGGTGACTCAAGTAGTCTCACAGATGATAAGTCCTGGAAACTTTGACCCATGGCCCTGACGCTATTTGAAACTACTCTAACATAACAGAAGCAAGAAATAGAGTTGATAATCAGTTGGTCAGAAAAAGACTATCCCAGAATTCCGCATTGCTGGAAGCAATTAATAGAAATATTCCAGTTTTCAAGTACATTTAAATGCAAAAGTTATAAAAAACAAAAAATATAAAGCAGGGAAGATAAGCAGGAGAAAACAAGAAACTGAAGACCATAAGCAAATACTGTTTGGAGAAAAAAATTGTTTCTTGTACACAAGGACATGCACACATTTGTTTATATACAATGGAAACAATAGATCAAATCAAGACAATAACAAGATTGAGGTCTGTGACCCAGTAATTGTTGCATAAACAGATGGTCCCAAAATCATGTCAACTCTGGTAGAAAACATAAGCAATACTGTTTGTAATAACGTAAAGAGAACTCCATAAACCTCAGAGCATTTTACCCTAAGATACTATATAATAGCAGTTTTTTACACAATTGGCTCAAATGTGTTACCACATAGCTACATTCTCTCTTTGAGAATACTTGCTGAAAAAAAAAATAAGGAAAGCAAAATTTTAACCCATAATGGGTTTTACATGAGAAATTATAAGGTACCCTAGTAAAACTGTCAGATGCCCTAATGAATTTAATTTTTCAGGTGCATGATTTGCTAAAGATAATACAAGTTTGGTGATGTAACTTTGATCATTATTTTGATCCAAAGGTAAATTTTAACAAACATTTATTTAAGAAAGATTGAACATAAAATATTTTAATCTTTGTCCAGCAAAATTTTGATTCCTGAAGTATTACAATCCCTTCTTTCTACTGAATACCCAAATATCCTCCTATTGTCATAAGATTCAGGCTTATTTAAATTTAATCAGATATCACTTGGGCATTTAATTTAAAATGACAAATTGATAACATTTAAATAAATTAATGAGGGTTTGAAAATATAAATTATTTCATTAACAATACATTGAGGTTTTAGTCATTGCAAACTTCACTCACTAAACATGTTCTTATAAAAATCACTATTTTTATGAATACTGAGAACAGAATGAAGTCCTCAAAGTACTCATGATTATTAATAGGAAGTTTTGTGGCAAAGAAGGAGGAACAAGATGTTCAAGGAAATTACAGTGAGCCAAAGAACCGCAGTGGTTGTTGATGCTGATTTGTTCTTTAACCATTGCTATATCCATGTGCTGGTATTGCAGACACTGCACTAAGTATGAAGCCAAGGCTGCTGTAGTTTCTGACTTGCCAGAAAGTTCTGTGGTCATGGTGTGTCTCCAGCGTCTTGGACAACTGGCATTGCGAGTGAAGCCATAAGCACTGGAATGAGCTGCACTCGTGGAACTGAAGATGTACAAAAAGTGTGCACACGAGAGAAGACTGAAGTGGTGCAACTGTCAGAATAACTGCTGTTTATTCTAGCCCATCTGCTGGACTCCAAAGGTCCTTGCTAATAAGTGGAAAATAAGCTGGAACATTTCACATATTCGGAGGTAGGTTGATTACACTCAGTACGTATACCGATTAGAAATGTTAGCTGATCCATTCATAGATGATGTTTTGTTATATAACTAGCTGTAGTTTGCACGGAGATGGGGGACACATACATTTACTCAATGGTGTAAGTAAAAGAGGGAAAATATTCAACTGGGCTTTTGATACCACTGTTATGGAAGAGAATTAAAGGAAAAGAAGCAGTGGTAACTCATGTACACTCCTGTTCTATTGGTGAGATGCAAATCTGGAATACTTTTTGCAGAGTGATTTCACAGTATCTTCTGTTGCCTTTCACATTTGTTAATTTTAGACACAGCAATGATATATATTACATATATTCAAATTAATTAAAACAAAGTAAAATGGCCTCAAAGATTAACCATAGTGTTATTTTAATAGACAGAAATATATTTATTAATTAGAAATGGTAAGTATGTTAGTCTGTCTATAAAACAGAACATTATGGATTCATTTACATGCCTGAGAGAATACATATGTACATAATAAGGTCACTCTGAAATAGCAAATTATAAAGGCATAATGAGAAGGAAAGTTCTTTTAAATTGGAAAACGGTATGCCATTAATGTAATTTGAATATGACTGGTGGATAATTTGCATTTATTTTCCACTTTTAATTTTTGCATTTTCTATAAGATAAAGTAAACAATTCTAGTGGAAATGGTGTGTGAACTCTTGCACACATACACACACAGGATGGAAAAGGGAAAGAGAAAAAGAAAGAGGAGACAGAAAATCATAGAAAGAAGAAGAGAATGAAAACTTATATTACTGTATATTATTAAAATAAAATGTAATTCAGTGGGCCTTTGCCCTTATGCTGAAAGCAGTGAGAAGCAACTCTGCGACTTAATCATTCTCTGTGACATATCCTTACTCCCTGTATTGCAAACATTCTGAGGCGTGATGTCATTGGTGCGCCTCCTGTCTCAGTGAAGTCTAGGTGCTCCAGCTCCCTCACGTTATTGATTGTGGTTCTGCTCCTGTTTTCTTACTGCTTACTTCGTAATTGACCATCTCCCACTACCGTTCCTGTTACACCTGTAGGTTATGAATGGCTAATTATCCTAAAATATACACAGAGAGAAGAAGGCTGGATCACAAAATCAGCATAAAGTTAGCATTTGACTTCCTGAAATTGCGTGGCTAAGGATTCATGGTCTGAGATAGCACAGAGAATTGGCTTCATCACGTGCTCTCCTGCTGTGCGTCTTCCTGGGTTCCTCCCTCTTCCATCCTTCCCTTCTCAGCGTTCACTCTGACCACCCCAACCACAGTGATCAATTTGCCGTTACTGTGATGAGATACCTGAAGCTTGGTGACTTATATAGAGTTGAGGTTAATTTTGGATCACAGTTCTTGAGTCCAAGGCCAAGGAACCACATCAAGTGGATTTTTACTGGTAGACTTCCATAACATACTGGGCATTTTTGGCCAAAGACAGGGAGTACGGGGATATGTCTGTTCTAATCTCTCTCTCTCTCTCTCTCTCTCTCTCTCTCTCTCTACCCACTTTCCTCCTTCTCCCCACCTCTCTTATAAAGGTTCCAGTCCTCAATCAAGGGAGCCACACCCAGTTGAATTTAAATGATTCTAATCCTGTCCCAGAGCCCCAAACCACCACCCCCCAATTTGGACACCATAGTCATATTGAGCCCAGTCTCTTAAAACCTCACAATGGGGATTGTATTTCCACACATGAACCCTTGGGGGGCATACTCTAACTGTATCCAAACCGTAACATCCACCACCAAGCAGAAGATTCCTTAGTCATTTTCCTAGGGAAACCTTTCCTTGACGGTCTCTCCCAAGGAGGCTGTACTCACAGACGACAGCCATCACTACTCCCAAATCCCAGAGGGAGCTCTCCTAGTTTTTCTGTCTCAAGATGGAGCCGTTTCTTGAAACAGTACTTTTCCCTTCATGTTTCATCCTTGCCAAATTTTTTAACTTTTACAAAACCATAGAAAACTCCATAGAGGACAAACAACTATTATTTTAAAGTGACTGAAGGATGTAAGGTAAACGTCAGTGAAAATGCTAGTGATGGTTTATATTACAGCTGATTGATTACCCGAAAGACACTAGCAAGTCTCTTTTGTTTGTGTGGTAGAAATATATTAAACTAGCAATAGTGAGGGCCTCTGAGGAAGAACACCACACAATAAAGGTCTAAGCATGGGGACAGGGATGGTACTTGCCCTTGTCTCCTCGTGTGATGTTCACTTTTTGTAATCCTGTTTTGGAGTGCCTGGTTGAAGGACTGATTATCCACTGCTGCTCCAGCTTCTTACGAATGTGCCTGGAAGGAAGCAGATGACGACTCAAATCCTTGGGTCCCTGCCACCCCCATGAAAGACCTTGATTGAGTTCTTGGCTTCTGGCTTCCGCCTGGCCCAGGCCTATCTGTTGTAGGTATTTGGGAAGTGAATCAGTGGTTGGAAGATCTTCATCCATTCATCTCTCTGTCTCTGTCTCTCTTCCTTTCAAACAAAAAGAAATAAATTAAAAATTTTTTTGAAACAAGGGCCTAAAGTATGAATCCTAAATCACAAATCCAAACCATGGTTTGGAATATACCAATAGTTCTAACTTTTACATGTGAATTTGGATATTAAATAAAACTTAATAAAAATTAAAAGTATGTTGTTTCATAAAACTTAAAGTATTAAACAGAAGATTTTCTTCCAGAACAAAAAAAAATCTTCCTTTTCCTTATCTTTACAAAATATATTCCCAAGATTACTTGTACCTTAGAATCAAATTCCATTCTATGTTTACAAAGAGTAATCAAAAATGCCAAAAAAGACAGAATAGAAATGCCCCCTGTGGTGTTTTTAACAACAAAACAACTTCCAAGTTCTTTCTCAGGGGCCTGTGTGCACAGTTCCCCTGCAGAGTTGCACAGTGCAGTGGTCTTGGGACGACAGCTTTTGCTGTCCTCGCAGTGCGATGTGACTAGATGTGAGCATTTTGAGGAAATCCTTCAAAATCTAATGGGACTCGCTTTTGCAACATCACCATTTCTCTTAAGGGTTTGCCTGTCAAAATTATTTTGCTTCAAGTGAGTTTTTGGTAAACATTTTGTGTTGAGATAATTATAGATTCACGGGATGTTGCAAAGAAATGTGTGAAGTCTCATGGCCCTTAAATTTCCCCAAGTGTTAGCATAAAATCAAAACCAAGAAATTGACACTGGCATAATTTATAGAGCTCAATCAGATCTCAGCAGTTATACACACCCTCCTGTGTGTGTGTGTGTACACATGTGTCGATGCAGTTTTATCACATGTGTAGCCTTGCTAAATCATTAGGAAACTCAGGATGTCAAACTGCTATCAATAAGGTAACAGCTTTTTTTGTTATTGCAAAGAAGTGTCTGAGGTCACTAATTAATGAAGAAATGAAGAGAAGGTTTATTTAGCTCTTTATTTGGAAGGTTCAAAGTCCAAGATCAGGCAGGCTCATTGATTTCAGCCTTCTTGCTGGCAAAGTCCCCACGTGGCGCAAAGCATCACATGGCAAAAGACATCTTCCTGGATGTCTGTGCGGTCTCTTGCAGAGTCACCAGGATTTCATCATGAGGGCCGCACCTAGGGACCTCATCTGATCTAATCATTTCCCAAAGGCCCTGCCCCTACACAACATAATTGGATTAAGTTTCCATCCTTTTAGTGTCATATCCTTGAGACTTTGGAGTATGAAGTCCTGCCTGAGTTCAGGAGCCAAATCATTAAAACCATAGCTACTACAATATTCCCTCAAGTTACTCCTTCATACCCACACACCTGTGAATCACCCCCATACACAGCCCTTCACTAGCCCCGGAGATGTCTAATCCACTTTGTACTGTCTCATAAATGTCCCACAGATAGAATTCTGTTGTATTCTTCTGAGATGAGCTTTTTCACTCACCATAGTTTTCTTGATGTCCAGCAATAACTAGTTCCTTTTTTATTGTTGAGTAGTATTTCATAGTATGGATATACCACAGTTTCTTTACCAGATCACTCACTGGGGTCATTCAGGTAGTTTCTAGCTTTGGGCTTCAACAAATAAAGCTCCATGAATGTTTGTGTACAAGTTCTTATGTAAAAGTAAGTCATCAACTCTGTGGAATAAATTCTCTAGAGTGCAACTGTTAGGCTACATGGTAGGCTACTTTTCATCATCAGTTTTCAGACTACGTGGTTACTGTCATGGCTATCTAACCACAAATTATCCAACAAAAACAGAATGAATCATACCCAATTATGAATAAATCACCTTAAAAAGAAAATAAGAAGAAAAATAAATAAAAAGAAAAGTAATCAACATGCATATAAAACACTGAAATGAAATAGCCTGTGAAATATTAAAGAAAATGTTAACAGAAAATCAAATGAATATCTTGACACATAAATTCTACAAGCCACTTATACAATTTCAAGAATCAAAATAGTATAAACTATCTTAACAAACTAATAGCCACAGCAACTTACATGTCCTTGATTCACTCAAAATATATTCTACCTCATTCTATCACTTTAAAAAAAATTGTTTCAGACTCTTAACACTTTGTATTACAGCATCCGAATGAGTAACTCATATCACTTGGTCCCAAAGTGACATTTCAAAAGATGAGTTCAAATACATTTCCAGAGATATTTTTGAGTTCATTCAAGCTGAGCAGTACGTCTTATCTTTTGAAATGCCAAGCGGCTGGTCTGAGGAAAATGGAGACAGATCTCGTTTTAAACATCACCATACATGTAGGCATCAGATTTGACTTGGTTTCTCCAAGTACATTGGGGGAAAATAGCATATTTATTTCTCTGAAAAGGAAAAGCACGTATAAAGCAAAAATCAGCAATAGTAGTCATTTTGTATCATGACTTTTACTTGAAGTCTCATTTTTTGAGTATTCTCATGGCTTTAGGTGAGTTAAAACCTTTATCATTATGAAAAACCAATCCAAGGGCTGTATAATCTAGATCAAATACTTTAAATATAAATTTTAAAACCCAAATTTGACATTTACATATTAAAATGTAAAAATTAAAAAGAACCATATAAAAACACCTATGGACCCTTAATCCCACATGACTAAGTGTGAACTTCCATATTTACTTAAAGTCATTGTGAAGTACATAGGGATGAATTTTTGTATTAAAGGTAGTGATTAAATACATTTTGTGATCCCTAACTATTTACCAAATGTCTGTTAACATATTTTTAAAACAAAATCACAAGAGCAGGAGGAAAGGAAAAGAAACAACAGAAAAACACTTTGGAAGCTGGAGAGCAAACGGATGAATCGTAAATAATGAAAAGATCCCAGAAAGTTGAGTCCTAAATCAACAGGTGGAAAAATTAACAGCAATCTGATTTTTTATTACAAGTTCCAAGAAGGCTCTGAAATTCATGGCATAAGGTAAATCTGACATAGAATAATAAGTAAAAAGATTAATGTTAATTAACAGTATGTTTTAATCAGAATTGGATTTTCAGATTCTGGTCCCAATCTATGTGGTAATATACAGGATCCTCTTCCTCATCTCACCCAACATTGGGGTTTTAGTCTCTGGAAAAGGGAAAATAAAAAATCCTCTGTTCTAGTTTATCTCAGGAAGAATTAAAATAAGAATAGAATCCTGAAAGCATTGGCTTTATTAGTTGGTTGATGCTGTAAAACAAACCAGTCAGCTCCTAATCTCTAGGAACTGGGCACAGCTTACCTGGTTTCTGTGGTTCTTGGTCTGTCGAAGTCTGAAATGAATACTTTATACAGAACTGTAGTCACCTGGAGACCGTGCAGGTGAAGGACCAACTTCCAGGTTCACTTTGTTGGCAGCAGCTGGTTCTTTGTAGACTCCTTGAAGCTGTCATCAGGTCCCTGCCACATGGTTCTCTTCAACATTATGTCATGCTTCATCAAAAGAAGTTGAGATGATCAAAGAGTGTGCAAGCCAAAGTGGAGGTTCTCTCCTCCCTTCGGAGAAAGGTACCTCCTTCTTTGATGGCCCCATTCGTTCCACTGGGATCTCACTCGCAGAGATCTTTCATTTAGGTCTTCTTCTTTTTTTTTTTTTTTTTTTGCCAGAGTGTCTTGGCTTTCCATGCCTAAAATACTCTCATGGGCTCTTGAGCCAGATCCGAATGCCTTAAGGGCTGATTCTGAGGCCAGAGTGCTATTTAGGACATCTGCCATTCTATGAGTCTGCTGTGTATCTCGCTTCCCATGTTGGATCATTCTCTCCCTTTTTCATTCTATCAGTTAGTATAGCAGACACTAGTCTTGTTTGTGTGATCCCTTTGACTCTTAGACCTATCAGTGTGATCAATTGTGAACTGAAATTGATCACTTGGACTAGTGCTTTGACTGTGACCCTGTCAGAATAAGATTGAAGTCGGCGAACCCTAAAGGCTTCCATAGCCTCGGCAACTCATGACTAGAGCCTAGGGAGATTACTGACACCATAAACAAGAGTGTCAAATTGTTAAATCAACTTCAGTAGTCACTGTGTACTTATGTCTCATGTGGGATCTGTCCTTAATGTGTTGTCCAATGTGAAGTAATGCTATAACTAGTACTGAAACTGTATTTTACACTTTGTGTTTCTGTGTGGGTGCAAACTGATGAAATCTTTACTTAGTATGTACTGAATCAATCTTCTGTATATAAAGATGATTAAAAATGAAAAAAAAAACCTTGGTGTTAAATTGGAAATTGCATAGAAAATTAATCAGTTTAAAAAAAATATATCATGTAGGATCTCTGTCCTTAATGTGCTGTACATTGTGAATTAATACTATAACTAGTACTCCAACAGTATTTTTCACTTTGTGTTGCTATGTGAGGGCAAACTGTTGAAATCTTTACGTAATATATACTAAACTGATCTTCTGTATATAAAGAGAATTGAAAATGAATCTTGATGTGAATGCAAGGGGAGAGGGAGCAGGAAAGGGGAGGTTTGCCGGTGGGAAGGAAGTTATGGGGGGGGAAGCCATTGTAATCCATAAGCTGTATTTTGGAAATTTATATTCTTTAAATAAAAGCTTTATTAAAAAAAAAAAACAAAGAGTGTGCAAACAAGATGCAAGTTTTAACCTCTTCCTGTCTTATTTCAGAGCTGATATCCTTGAGGGTGGGCATTTGGCTTAGTGATTAAGATGCCCTTGTCCCATTTTGCAGTACCTGGGTCCAGTTCTTGTCTCTGCTCCTAACTCTAGCTTCCTGCTAAATGCAAGTACTGAGAGGCAGTGGTTGCTCATTAAGTTCTTACCACCCAGTGGGAGACCCGGATTGAGTCCCTTGCTCCCCAGCTTCAGTCTCTGCCCAATCCTGGCTATTGCAGTCATATGGGAAGTAAGCCAGTGGATAGGATACTCTTTCTTCTGTCTCCCAGCCCCTCACCAGCTTCCTCTCCCTTTCCCTTTCCTGTGCCCCTCCCTATTCCTCTCTCTTTAGCTCTCTCTCTCTCTCAATTAAATATTTTTTAAAGAACTTACTTTCTATAACTTTTGCCTATGCCTCAGACACAAAGTTCTGGGTCTTTCTACACTCAAGGAGGGAGTTATACAAGGATTTCAATGTTAGGAGATAATAACATGGAGGACATCCTAGAAACAGTGCCTACTACAGGTGACCTCTGTGCCGTCAACTTCAGACTCACCAGCCTTCATCCCCTACTAGGCTCCAAATAACCCATGGAACAGGACATAAAAGTGGACTGGTACCCAAAAAGAGTTTTTTGAAAGTTAAATACCTTTGAAATGAAAAACTCAAAAAATGTTAATTACACTTGAATGAAATTAAGCAGGGAGACAGTATGTATTTTGCAAGTTCTCCAGATGTCTTATATTCACCCATGTGGAGACCCAGAAGAATTTCCTGGCTCCTGGCTTTGGATCCGCCCAGCTCTGGCCATTGCGGCAAATTGGAGAGTAAACCAGGGGATGGAAGACCTCTCTCTCTCTGCCTCTCCCCCTTTCTCTGTGTAACTCTGACTTCCAAATAAATAAATCAATCTTTTTTTAAAAAAAAGACATTTTGATTTGCATATCACTTACATTTGCATAGTAATGACAATGTAAATGGTGTGGATATAATAAAAAATTGGTAAGTAGGAGTGTTGGAAGGATGGAGAAAGATGGCTATAGAGGGAAATGATTAAAAAAGAACTAAAAACTTTGTGTTAATGAAATCAGCAGTGTCTAAATGTTTAAAAATTCAAGATGCTGAAGTGTATATGTGTAACTTAGAGATACAGTGTTTTACTAAAGGATAATGAAAGAATTGAAATGATTGATAGTGGATACAGTTGGCTAAAGTGTGGAGAAAATGATTCACTGTATCAGAACTGTATAGAATCATGTGATTCTTAAGAATGTGACTAAGACTGTTAAGAATAAAATTGATACAGCTTGTGCATTGTTGTGCATTGTGACTTACACATAATTTAGTTATCCATGTTTCTGTGGTTGGCAATGCAATGGAGACCCTTGAACATGTTTTATGAGTTTGTTAGAAATGGAACTGAAGAATTTTAAATATGGACATTTTAAGTTTAACTAGAATTCAACCTGTTTTATAAAATCTTTCAATTGAAATATTCCAAGCATGTGAGGGCTGAATGTTGTCACCCTTCTTCTCCTCAAAGCAGGATGTAGTTCTCCCTTGATAAATTATTTCTCAGTAAACTATTCATTTACTTTATTGTTAAATTTCTGTACTGTGTTTTCTCTAAGGAGTACATAGGGTTTCATTTTTTTTTCTAGGCAACAATAAATTCAAGAGGACATTGAAGCAAAGTCAATAGAGATCTAGTAGAAAAATGATTGCAATTCAAATATGTTATTTCAGCAAAGGTATTGTTCACGTGTGGAGGAAATAGCCAGAGACCTGTGTAGTTTCAAAGGAACACACCCACATATTTTTCCTTAAAAAAATTTCTAGAAGAAATTTTGCATATCACAGACAGATGCATGAAATAGAGCTAAGGAATGGCTGTGAAGCAAATGTGATGTTGTGGGCATTTGTGGAGTGAACCAGCACATCTAATCAATTTCTTTCTCTTCCTCCATCCCTCCCTCCTTCCCACCCTCCATCTTTCCCTTCTTCCCTCTCTCTCCCCATGTTAGTCTTTTAAATGAATAAAAATAAAAAAAATAAGAATTTAAAGATTATAATGTACAAAATCACTGACATCTATAGGAGGGATATGCTATTGAATGTAAACAAATGATGTAATTGTAACTCCAAAATAGTATATGTAATATATGTAGGTCTTAAACTCTGGAGAGATGAATTTTTCTTTAAATATAAGGCCAGAGAACTCAAGATAAAAATAAATATGAACTGGGGAAAAATGCTTAAGAGGTAATATAAGGTAAATGAATAAAAGATCCTAAAATTAAAAGTTTAATTTTAGCATTAATGTAACTTTAGTCTTTTAAACAAATGTGTCAGAATGTCATTGTAAAAATTAAAAATAAGAAGGAGGAAGGAGGGTGCGAGTGAAGGAGGGAGAAAGGGGGGGTAGGGTGCTCTTAAAACTGTTTATGAAATACATGAAATTTGTCCCCCTTATATAAATTTTAAAGGTAAAAAAATCAAAACATTTAGGCAGTCAAATTGAAATTATCACTCCATTTAAAAATGTATATTTAACAGAGAGAGGGAGAGAAACAGCTTGTTCCAATGTGCAGGTATGCTCTTCAGATACACGCAACAGGGAGATGGAACTGCGATCCAGGTCTCTATGTGGAAAGCAGGGACCCAGGTCTGCATTAGCTGAAAGCCAGAGATAGGAGCCAGAACCTTGAAAATGAACCCACGTACTCTGTTGTGGGGAGATGGTGTCCTGCTGGCATCTGAACCATTAGGCAAACATCTACTCCAACATCATATTCTTAAAAATCACAACAGAAGGAATTAATGCAGTGAAACAAACAAAAAAAACCCAGCAAAATGTGTTAAATTATGCATAGTATTAAATGTAATGCAATGGAAATGAATGTGAACATCTTCAATCCCTTGGTTAAAAGTTAAGATGCTTGGGGCCAGCAGTGTGGCACAGAGGGTTAAGCCACCGCTTGAAAACATGGCATCCCATGTTGGAATACCACTTACTGTCCCAGTTGTTCTGCTTCCAGATCAGCTCTTCTGCTCCCCACTAGTGCACACAGAATGTAGCAGAGGTTGGCCCAAGTACTTGGGCCTATGCCATCCATGTGGGTTGGGAGGGAGACATGGGTTGAGTTCCAGCCTCCTGAATATGTTCTGGCCCAGCTGTTGTGGGCATTTGAGGACTGACCCAGTGAATGGAACACTCCCCTACCCCGCCGCTTTTGCCCCGCCTGGGCCTTTCAAATAAATAAAATGTTTTTTTTAAAAAATACTCAAGCTCAGTAACAGAAAAATTCATTTAGTATTATTGATTCATAGACAGTCTCCCCTAAAAATATTCTCTCCAAGAAAATCTGAGTGATAAGAAAATTTGAAAATGATTTAGACAGAACATGAAATGATGGGGAGAGCATCTGAGAAGAATTTAAATTTATCTATGAGACTTCTCTGCTGTGTAATTTCTTCTCATTGTGAAATGATGTGCTCAAAGATCACTTTTATTCAAGTAATGGCAATACAACACAACCCTAAGAATGAATTCCTAATGGCTAGGGAGGTATTGGTCTAAGAGTACAAAGTTTCAATTAGAGAAGAGGAACAAATTGTGCAGATCTATCATATAGCATGATGGCTATAGTTAATGTACAATGCATTAGATGGCTGCTAAGAGTAGATCTTAACTATTTTTCTCACAAAGATAATTGGTAAGATGACAGGTTAATGAGATTAATCATTTTGGAATGTATATGTACATCAGAACATATTTTTCTCCACTGCAAATATATGCAGTTTTGTCAATTATACCTTATTTTTTAAATTACTTATTAACTTATATATTTGAAAAACTGAGTGACAGAGAGAGAGAGAGAGAGAGAAGTCTTCCATGTGCTGATTTACTCCCTAAATGGCCACAACAACCAAGGCGAGGCCATGCAGAAGTGAGGAACCAGGAAATTTATTTGGGTCTCCCACAGGGATAACAGAGACTCAAGTACTTGGGCCATAATCTGCTGCTGTCCAGGCACATTAACAGGATGCTGGATCTGAAGCAGAGAACACCAGACTCAAAGCAGAACTCTGATATGGGATGCGTGCATAAATTGTGGCTTAACCCAGTGCATCATACTGCTTGCCCCATTATACCTTGATTTTAAAAGAAAGAATGAATGACTCCCTCCCTTGGTATTTTAAAGTGACTTCTAGTGTAGCATCTGTACTTTGTTATGCTAATGACTCTTTGCTTCATTATATAAAGTCTTTGGTATGAGAAAACAGGAGCTAAGCATTTTCATTGACAATATCTAGAATGATATCCTATGTGTATGTATTCAAATCATGTTTGTGAGTTACCTTGACTTTTATATACTCTCTGCCTCTCTATAAGTAATAACTTTTCATAAACTGTCATACTTTATAATTTTGTGATAACCAATATATAGTCTAATTCATACATCTTTGAATGTGTTAGAATATTTTAAGTTGTAAGATCATGGTAATATTAACTTTCAAGATGTGAAAATAAAATGCTGATTTTCGGTTTTCAGTCTATCAACACGAAAATATATTTAAATGGTGCATATATCCATAAAAATATATACACAAATGAACTTTAGTCCTTTATCAGCTATTTCTCATCTTTTCACTAACCAAGATTTTGTGGGTCCTATTTTGGAATAGTAAGAAACCTGGAAAAAAGGCACAATTTGAGCTAAACTGCTTTAAAATTTTTTAACATTCCCTAAGGGAATCACAACAGTATGTATGATGTCAGAGATTAAACTTGGACCTGGGTTTCTTCTGGAATCTTTTAAATTAATTAATTTATGTTTGAATGGAATGAGTTTTTCCTTTTAGTTTAATGAAAGAATTTCAATGACATCCTACATATCAATTTTAAATACAGATCCAAATTTAAAAGTATTAGACAAACCTTATCTTAGTTATGAATCACTGCAACCAATTCTACTGTTTTATTTAAGTAAAAAGCCACTAAGTAATAACATATTTTAGAAAGATATGCACTAAATTTCTAATGAAACTATATGCATCTATATAATTGCTATTAAAATGTGCACAACTACTGGCAAAATTGCTGTAATTGTGTTTGTTAATGTGGCTAAAAAGCTCAATGCCTGAGGAAGAGCCATTTTCCCTATTCTCTGTTACAGCAATATTAGATTTTTTTTAAATATTGTTTTCAAGTAAGTCTCTGGCTCAACCTCATAGTCCTGTCTGCTCACTGTCCCCCAGGTTGAAAATTGCCAATGAGTGCTGGCAGACTCAGTTATTCGTTCTTTTTCATGGGTCTGGGTGCTTTTAGTTGTGTGAATTTGCTTTGAGCTGTACAGAACTTTCTGTCTATCTTATCTGGGTTGCCATTCTCAGATCTAAAATAAGAAACACAATTGGAAGACAATTGAGGCACCCATTGATTGTAGCAGAACACATTAACAAGTCATGCCTCTTATAGAAATTAAGTATCTGCAAGTTGATCAGCAGTGAAGGGAAAATTTGTTCTATGTTGACATGAAGAATATAATTTTTAAATTTTGTTTTAATTTTGTTGTTTGAAAGGCAGAGAAACTGAGACAGAGAGATCTTCCCTCTACTGGTTCATCCCACAAATTTAACTGCAAAGGATCAGTCAGGCTGAAGTGGGGAGCCTTGAAATCTATCTGGCCTCCCACATGGGTAGTAGGGACCCTGATAATGAGACCATTGTTTGACAAGCTGTCAGAGCTTAAATATTTAATAAATATATATAAAATAAATTGAATCCATATTGCGAGAATTCAAATTTCTGTAATGGAAAGCAATTACCTGTGAGCTACACATTCTTCATTTTTTTTCTCCTGAATTTCAGACCTTAGGAAGGAATATACATTTATTTCTCAGACTCATAATTTCTCAAATCAAGGCCTAAGAATTGAGCAAGAATTTTTGGCAAACACTATAATTCATCCCTCATTGTCTCACGCATGCGCCATACACTGGTTAGAGACAATCATCCTGCCTGCAATACTTGTATGTATGCTCTCTTTATTATGTCGTAAGCTCCTAATCTTCTTGTAGTGGTTTCATATCTACCACTTTACAGTATTTCTAAAACTGGGCTCAGTTCCTGACTTGGAATAGAAAGTCAATAAATATTTATTGGAAGGATAACATTCTCCTTCTTTAACTTATATAGTAAGTTACTGAGATATAGTCTTAAATTATTTTTTCAATTTATTTGAAAGAGAGAGAGAATTAGATACAGAGATAGGCAAGGGATTCTTCCATCTGCTGCTTCACTCCCCAATTCCTTTGAACAGCCAGGCTTGGGCCAGGTTGAAGCCAGGAACCCAGAACTCAATCCTGGTTTCCCACATTGGTTCCAGGAACCCAACTATTTGAGCCATCAGCAGCAGCTTTCGCAGGGTGCACTTTAGCAAGACACTGGATCAGGGGAGCTAGGACCCAAGACAAGTGCTGTGAGTTGGGATGTGGGTGACCCAAGCAGTGACTTAACCTGCTTCACCAAGCATCTGCCCCTGAAGCGGATAAATGAATAGAAATTGCATGACTGACGGGTTATCTGCATGACTCCATAGAACACAAACACACAGAGAGTCTGTACCTGGAAGGAGTTGACAAAGAGGTTTGTGGCCTGAGGGGATAAGGCTAATAAAATTTCTAGACAGGCAGTTAGTGAGACACTGTTTTTTCTAGCAGATAGAAAAATTAACACTACCTCTATGTCGAGACCTGTTTCCCCAAACTTCTTTAGTAATATCCCATCGTTACTATTTTGGACCAATATCCCCAAACCTAATTACCTGTAAATTATACACTACTACTACTTCTATAGCAATACATTATATACATAAATAATACATATATGTATATATGTATATAAATTATAGAGGGTTACACATGATGAAAACTTTAATTCATTAAATAATAAGTAAAATTCAAGTTATCTTTTTGATGGTTTAGAACATTTTTGTCGACTTTATGTCATTTCAACTTAGTCTATCACTGATTTTGTGTTGTGTGTCCAACCCAAAGATTGAATTTGGTTACCAAATATCAGTGATGCCATATTTGATGTTTGCTCATGTTTTGATGTTATGTGGAATGCCTGTTTATTTGGAAAAATTGTTTTAAAAACATTTATTTATTTATTTATTTATTTGAAAGTTTCAGAGGGAGAGGGAGAGAAATAATGAGAGAGAGAAAGATGGATAGATGTTACTATCAGAGTCAAGAAAATGAATTACTTCTATGACTAAAATGCAAATAAATCTTACAGTGTTTCCAAATCATATTTTCAATGAAATTTAAAGAGAATATAATTTAGTGGTCAGAGATAGATTATTGAAAGTGTAGTTAAAACCACATTTTTAATGAGAAATTAGCATGTAGTTTGGGATACAGAACTCACAAGAGGTTCAAAGAGTTGAGTTACATGCTTTTAATATGGCTATCTGTTATATCTATTTATTTACATGAACATAGTTTCCTCATGCTCAAATACATTTTTCCAAAAATTAATAAAATATGTGTTCATCACTGTTCTCACAGCAAAAACAAGAAAACAAATCGTCTGTGTATACAGGAGACAAGATCTTTCATCTACTTTGTATTACACTTCTATATAATAGTAAAGGTATGTTGAAGTAGAATCGTTTTTTTAATTTATACTTTATTATACTTAAAGGAAATTTTAAAAATATTTTAAACAAACACTTCTTATAATAAACAAAAAAAGACTTACAACAAAAGATTTACATCTTTTACATTTGAATAATTTCCTAAAGAGAAATTTGGATTTATTTATGACATGAAGAAAAAACATGTAATAGTACCCTGGCTCATGTTTCTTTTAATTTGGTTATGCTGCATATCAAAAAAACAAAATTGCATAGCATGTAGTTAAGATGCTGAGACACCATATCTTTTTTAAATACTACTGTTTAAAAGGGGTACATTTTCAACAATTATGTATTTTAAAATGTTACAATTTACTTGTCAATCTGGGAATTTTCTTGATAATATATTTTTATTCTAAATTCTTATGTGGGTATATGGGGAAAACAGTGCTTTTAAAACCAAGGGCTTAGATGAACATTATCATTAAAATATCAGCCTATATTAGAAGTTAATAATGATACAACCCAGTCATACTTTAGTCACCAGATAACAGTGTCCTTAAGGATTATAGAAGGAGGCTGAGAGAGAGGGAACATTATTACAGAAGATTTTTTTTCCCCAAGAATTTTTGTGGTTTTTTTGTTTGTTTAAATATTTATTTTATTTATTTGAAAGAGTTACAGAGACAGAGAGAGAGAGAGAGAGGTCTTCCATTCCATTGGTTCACTCCCCAAATTACTGCAATGGCCATGGCTGAGCTGATCCGAAGCCACAAGCCAGGATTTCTTCCAGGTCTTCCATGTGGGTGCAGGGGCCCAAGGACTTGGGCCATCTCCTACTGCTTTCCCAGGCCATAGCAGAGAGCTGGATTGGAAGAGGAGCAGCCGGGACTAGAACTGGAGCCCATGTGGGATGCCTGCGCTGCAGGTTGGGGCTTCAACCCACTGTGCCACAGCACTGGCCCCTAAAGAGGAGTTTCTTTGATCTGATATAAAACAAACTTGTATTTCCCGAAAATAAGGATTTTTTAAAAATATTTATTTTGAAAGAGTTACAGAGACAGGGGGAGAGGGACAAATGTGAGATCTTAGATCCACTGGTTCACTCCCCATATTTACACAACAGCTAATGCTGGGCAAGGCTGAAGTCAGGAGCCAGGAGCTTCGCAGGGTCTCTCACATGGGAGCAGAGCCCCAAGCACTTGGACCATCCACCACTGCTTTTCCCAGGAGCATTTACCAGGATACTGGATCAGAAGTGGAGCCGCAGAGAGAGAATCAGCACCTGTATGGAATACTGGTATCACAAGAACAGCTTTACCCACAAGAACAGCTTTACCCACAAGAACAGCTTTACCCACAAGAACAGCCCCAATTTTTTTTTTTTAAGATTTATTGATTTATTTTGACAGAGTTGCAGAGAGAAAGAGACAGAGAAAGTGAAATAGGTTTAATTACTGGTATTCCTCAATACAATGTGTATTGTGCCTTTAAATTTATTAAAATTGCTACCTAATGGTTTATGGGTTTGAGGGTGGTCTTCTGTGGTAACCTGAACTTATTTTGTAAAGTGTGTTTTTTTCACAATTACTATTAATACTGTTACTGCTACTATTTATATGACCGACTTTGCATGGGTCATCATAGACCATAGTCTATTAGTCAAATTTGTAAAGCCACATATCATTTTAATATATTTTCTCATGCTTGATCTTAGCCAAAATGGTGAGAAGTGATTTTTAAAATATATTTTCTAAATTGGTAACTATTACATTATCTGCAAAGAATATTATTTAATATGATATTGCTGCTTCCATAGTATCTCTGCCTTAAATTGTTAGGAAAATCTGGCATAGTGGATAACAGTCAGCTTGAGATGACCCCATCCCTGTTGGAATGCCTGGGTCTAAGTCTCAGCTCCCCATCTCAATTCCAGGTTCCTGCTAATGTCTACCCTAAGAGGCAGCAGTAATGGTTCAAGAAGTTGGATCTCTGCCACCCACATAGGAGGCCTGAATTGAATTCCCGGCTACTGACTTCAGCCTGGTGGGGTTCAAGCTGTTGTGGGCATGTAAGTAAAGCAATGGGTGGAAAACCTTTGTGTTTGTTTTTGTGTCTCTGCATTTCAAATACATAAAAAACTAGCTAGTTAATTTTTTTAGAAATAAGAAAACCTTCTCAACTTTAAGCTTTCTTTGCTTCTAATTGGTAAGAAAAAAGTTTTTCAATAAATAAAAATCACACAGATGCATACACATATTGCATTTTAGAATGAGGACATAATGAACCTGCATTATTCACTTTGGGAACATGGAGAAAATAAATGATTAAAAATAATCCCATTATCCAAATGCCATGATCTACACTGATGTACTCTCTGAGTGGGTAGGAAACCAGAAAAAAATGAAATTCAATTCAAAAGGTAATACTTGAATACAAGCTAGAACATTCTGTTATACTTTGCTTTGGTGATGTTAATCAAACACTTTTCAATGGTGACTTTAAAAATATTTATTATAATAAAGATAGTAAAATGAGTAAGATATTGGATATGTTATTTTCTTTATGCCACTTATTTTATACATTATAATAAATATTTTTTAATATGCACATTCTCTTTGTTTTTCCTTCGTGTTACCTACTTGTTTCTAATGTGTATGCATTATCCCTGGCTTTATTCTTAGTTTTCACTTCTTCCTTGGTGACACAAATGGCATTCTATGTTCCTTTTTGGTGGCATGCAGCCATGTTACTCACATTCAGCCTATTGAATATGAACTAATTTTCCCTCTTCTTGGAGTGGGTAATAAGCATCCTTCAATGTGTAGGCTATTCTCTTCCCACCATCTGGCAAAAGGAGAGGAACTCAAGGACTTAGAGGTGGGTGCAGCCACAATATAGAAGGTTCCTGGATGCCCAGATGACCCTGAGGAGCAGCATCCCTGGAAGGGTGTGTCCCTTCTCTGATGTATTTTCTCACCATCCCCAACTCTTTACACATTAGAGCCGCTTCCACCATTTTCCATCACAGCTCCTGCCCCATTGCCCCTCACTCATACCAACCTCGCTGCTCTGTTTCCAGAGACCAAGTTGTTTTCTCTAGTGTGTTAGCATTTATTTATCCGATTTCCTGAAACTCCTCAGTTTGCCCTCTTCTGTCATTGAGATCTCTTATTCCATGTTCTTTTCAGAAGTGATTTCCCTGGGTTGGTTATTTGGTGTGATGGTTGAGAAGCTACTGGAGACTTTCAGAGTGCCTGGTTCAAGTTCTGGCTCTACTCCTGAGTCCAGTTTCCTGCTAGTGCACACTCTGAGAGGCAGCAGGTAATGGCTCAAGCAGTTGTGTCCCTGTAATCCATGTGGGAGATTTGGATTGCTGCGTTATGTTCCTGACTCCAGGCTTCAGTATGGCCCAGTCATTCTTGTGTTTTGGGTATTTTGGGGACTGAACTAGTGGATGGGAGCACTTTCATTTATCTGAGTGTCTGTCTTTCTCTGCCTTTCAAATAAATAAGAAAATGAAGGGTTTTCCTGATTGTCCTGTTTCTACCATAGCTTATCAGTCTTCAGCTCCTTATTTTGCTGATTTTTTTTCCAGTGCTTTTGTGACATTTGATATGCTGTTGAATTTCGATTCTACTTCCTAGAATATAAGTTTTCCCAAAGCAGGTTGATCTGTTCTGTGCTATGTATAAGGGTACTTGCAAAGGTCCATAGGAAAATAGAAAGTTTATTTTGGTGCAAAACAATTGTGAAATCATGCATTTCCATGAACTTCTTGTAGACCCTTCATACATGCCACCCAGGCTAGAACCTTCCTTATAGTTGAGGCTCCATAAATATCTGTTCAATAAACAGGTAAACTAGTGAACAAATCGACCATTATTATTTTCTAGGTTAATTGTAACTGTAACCAAAATCAAAAGGGTTTTAGGTACTTTTCACATGTACTACATCATTTGGATCTCTCTCCCTCTCCCTCTCCTCTACTTCTCCCTCTTTTTTTCTCCTTCTCACCTCATAGCTCTTTCACATATTTCACTATCTAGACATGTAGAACATGCGCTTCAAAGTTACCCTTTACTCCAGAGTCTGTATGATTACCATAATATATCTTCGTCATTAGACAATTTACAGGTTGAGTCTTAAATCATACCTCGCGTTTACCTCTTTAGCATAAGGGCACTTCTAAAATTTCATGTGAAAAAGGTACTAAAATATAAGCTTAGGACAGATGTTGTGGGGCAGCAGGTTAACCTGTCACTTAGGGTGTCTGCATCCCATGTCAAAGTAGTTTGGTAACAATGCCTGGTTGTTAGCATGCAGTGTTTTCAACACTCATCCATAGCACTGAAAGAACCACACAAATGGTTTGCATAGATCTCACTGTGAGTTCAGTTTCTTCTCAATGACCCGCAGTAGGCAACCAAGAAACACTGAGTATGTGGAACCACACCCAGTGATTGTCCAGAGACCCTGCTAAACCCTGCACCCCTCTCATAACCCCCAAGTCCCATGGTTGCAGCACACCAAGCTCCCACAGTCACTGGGTGCAGAGGTTTCATTCTGCCCCCCACCCCCAGCCTGTCCAGCCAACAAGGAGGCAGATGCTCCTGGACCCAGCTCTGCCTTGATGTCTTGATCCTGGGAGGCTGTGGGCCCCTCACCATCCTACGTAGTTACCCAACCAACTTCCAGCCAGGCTTAAAGTCAGCGGGGACTGTGGATTGTTCCCTCCACTAGAATCTCTGGATCAAGCACGTACACAAGAGCTACTGGCCAAATGTTGCTTTTCTCTGCCACTGCCGCCTGTGCTGCCGAGAAGATGGCGCGTGTCTCAGCCAGTTTCTGTGCAGGAACACAGCTCCTGCTCAAACCCAGATTGTGCCCACTCTTTCTCAGCCTGGCAGTAGACACTGTTGGGGAGAAACTTAACCAAGATAACTGTGCCCCCTCTATTTCCACTGGGTCTACAGGCAACTGCTCGGAACTCCTAGCCCCCAGGGCTCCAGTCCAGACTCACAACATGCCTTCCCTCTGGTTGTGTCACCATGGGTTGCTGTAGACAGTCTCACCTCTGTCTCCAAGCTGCTGCCTGTGCTGGCTCTCGGCTGCTGCAGTCATTTGTTGTGTTAGTGTTTGTGCTGCGCGCCCGCACCCTCGACACAGGTCCACAGCATTCCTCTTCCTCTTGTAGGGTTTCCAGTGTGGTTTTCTCTCCAGTCCTCCCCTCCGAGTACACTTCCTACACTTATTTTTCTTTTTTTTGCTATTCATCCCTAGCCTAGCATGGTATGTCATTCCCTAACCTGCCATCTCAGAATCGTGAATATTGTTTGTTGTATACATTTTCCATTAACTTTTGGAAGGCTTTTTATATTTTTTCAATATTTGTTTTTTTGCTGCTCTTATAACTATGTTGAAAACATTTTGAAAGAAGTCACCATATCTTAACATTATAATAAGAAGTTGATTTTGCCCAAAATAGCTATATTGATTTACTCAATAAATTATAGGAATGGGTGTCTGCACAATGGCTAAGAAGCCACCGGGACACTTACATTCCATATTGGAATGCCTAGGCTTGAGTCTTGGCTGTGCTGTCCATTCCAGCTTCCTGCTAATGTAGACCCTGGGAGACAGCAGGTGATGACTCCAGTAGTTGGGTACCAGGCAGCCACATAGACTAGACCTACCCTGCATTCCTGGCTCCTGACTTCAGTATAGTCCAGCCCCAACAGCTGTGGAGTGACAAAGCAGATGACAGATCTCTGTCTCTGTATCGGTCTTTCAGATACATAAAAATAAAATAAATTTTTAAAACTTTCACAACTAATTCTACATAGCTTAATGTGGTACCATTTAGCATTTTTACTTTAAATTTAGTAAAATCCCCTGCTTATATATATGTTTGAAATATAAGTAGAATTTTCTAGTCAGGTACCCAAATAGTGAGATAATGGCCATGTTTTATGCTTTTGGAATAGCAATGAAGACCTGAAGCTCTTGGTTCCTTTTTGGCATATCTCCCTGGTCTTCTGTGAAGACTGTTCAATAAGTTAAATAAATAAGTGGCTAAAGAGTTTGTCATGTATTTTCGTTCAATGATATAGCATGTGCTACAAAACTCTGCTACCTTTTGCACATTGGCTGTTCTTCATTTGTATTTGGACATATTTTTTCTCATCTAAAATAGTCTCAAATAGTTGTAAAACAATAAGAACTATGTAGCATCATGGTAATAGCATATGCTGCATTTCTTCTTAGACAAAGAGAAAGCAGTTTTTCCTCCATTAAGTCATGTAAGCTATGTGTAGAGCTTGCATCAATATAATGCTTGCATTGAAGCATGAGATTGAGCTTTCTAAGAGACTGCTTGAGATTTTTTGTTGTTGTTGTTACATACTTTTAGACTTTGCTTTTGGATTGCAGCCTTGGTTGTAAAATGTATGTGAAGAATTGTGTTCTTTCTAATTCTTGCTTTTTTGCTTTGGAATGGCTTCTCTAACTAGTATTTGAAACACACACACACACACACACACACACACACATATATATATATATAAACTATGCAAGAGGCTTTCTAATTTTTAGAGAAAATATTGCTATCTTAATTTTGAACTTTGATTGTTAGTCCCATTAAAGTTTTTTACACATAATTAGAAAGTTACACCCAGATCATGTTTTCTAAAGCAGCACACTCTCTTGCTATTTTCCTAATAGCTTACTCTTTTAAATGTGACTTTTTTGTTCTTTGCCTTCCTCATCTGGAATGGTAAACTCCATGATATTAAGACCTTAAGTTATTGCTTTTTAAATTATTTTATCCCCATACCCTGGCACAAAATAGTGTGATTAATTGATGACTGGATGGAGATGTGATTGAATTTATATGTTAATTCTAATTCATATGTACCAGGAAAAATGCTAGCCACAGAAAATCAACTACTTGAAATTTGTCAACTTTTAAAAATACTTACCACACTAATGCTATTCATTAATACACACAGAATGCAAAAATGAAGACAATAGTATGCATATTAGAAAAAACATATTTTAAAAAAATAGCATATAATCTGATAACTGTCCTATAATTATTTAATGGTACAATGTTAATATTTCAATATAAGTGAAATATCTCACTTTTATGTTCTTTAAGGTAGAAAGTCATAGTTTTTTCTTTTTCTGTTACAAATGTGTCTGGCAAAGATCCTTTGAGTTCTCATTTAGAAACCCTGGCAACTTACTTTAAAATAGTCTATTTGTTCCTTTCTAACTAAACGTGTGAGACACAGAAATAGAACATTGTGTGGTAGCACAGATGCTGCGGCAATGGTGAGGATGCTGATGACAGATGCTGCCTCTGCGGTATCAGCCAACATAAAAGGATGGGTATTACTACTCACAGTTACTCACAGTGCACTGGGCCGTGGCAACCCTGAGTGCACAACCTCATGTACTACAGGTGATCTTTTACATCAGATATGATAAACATCTCAAGTTAACTTGAAAGGAAGATGAATTCATTTGATGGCCAGTAGTGTGAATCACCTGTTAAGTTATAGGGACGTGTTTTGTCCTCTACGGTAAGAGGAAATCAACAACATTTGCAAGAGAAGATAGTAGCTTTTATAAGTGATAAGCATATTCAATAAGGTTATTTCCTTTTTTGGGTGAACAACTAAGGAAGATGAATAATTGGAGTCCTAGTGAAATTAATAAAAGGCAACCTCCATTATTAAATGTGTGGAATTATGTTCTTTCCATGCCACTAAAAACAAAGGTGTAATACTTAGATATTTCTCATGTAGTGCTATTTATCACAAATGGATTTTGACCTACATATGTAAAATAATCAAACTGAAAAGCAGCAAGTACATAATCAATGACTAGAGTCACCATGTTGCACAATAGTGAGTAATTATATGTATTATCTGAATAATTGCTTAAAGAGTAGACCTCAAATGTTTTCACCATGCAAAATGATGAGAGAAGCTTGTAAGGTAAGGAATATGTTAAATAGCTTAATCCATTCATATCACAACATTTACATATATCAAAACACCATATTATATATGGTAAACATATACAAAATTTATTTACAAAGTATACCATATTAAACCTTCAGAGTGAGAAAAATCAGTGAATCTATTTTGTTCATTTCACAGTCCATGTGAATTCAAGCAGATCCATCTTCCTATTATTGATTATTTCAACTACAGGTGTAACTCAAGTCACCAAATTACATTTGTCTTGTCCTGAGTCGAGTTTGAGTTGTCAGAGATGAGAACCTGGGTACTGGTAATGTAAGTGTGTAGTGATCCCAGGAAATATGAATAAGAAAGTGGTGCAACTGAGGTAGGGAAGAGACGTTTGTGTTACTGGAATTAATACTACCTGGACTATAGGCAGTCAACCCTCCGTGGACTGTTTGGCACACTGGGGAATCACTCCTCCAAAGGAAAGGAGGTCTTGCATTTATTTGTTGATCGCTCCTTTCCCCTTGCTTCAGGGTTGTTGGAAGGATATCAACTCACTGAAACTTGCAGTTTGTCCCTAATTGCATCTAAGTAAGTTCTTGAGATGCCAATGAAATCCTGTGACAGGCAAGATGGAATAAGGGCATAAGGCAAAAATCTGAGGGTGTGCTGGAAATTTTCCACTGGAACTGCTGGTGAACGCCTGTCAGCGAGCGCCTGTCAGATGTAGGATAAGCAGCAGCAGCCGCAGCCGCAGCCTGTGCACTCTTTGTAACCTGTACCATGGTACCTGGGTGTCTGTGGGGGGGGGGGCATTTGTTCTGTGTGTTCTTGTGTGTACTTCAACTGTGCCTTAGTATGAATATTTCTTATAAAGTTAAAAATCATTGCCAGCAAAATTTTTGAAATTGGTAAGGTTAAAACAAATGGTGGGGCTGGTGTTGCAGTGTAGTGGGCTAAGACTCTGCCTGCAGCGCCGGCATCCCATATGGGCACTGGTTCCAGTCCCGGCCGCTCCACTTCCTATCCAGCTCTCTGCTATGACCTGGGAAAGCAGCAGAGGATGGCCCAGGTGCTTGGGCCTCTGCATCCAAGTGGGAGACCCGGAATAAGTTCCTGGATGCTGGTTTCGGATGGGCTCAGCTCCAGCCATTGCAGCCATTTGGGGCGTGAACCAGCAGATGGAAGGCTTCCTTCTCTACAAATCCGTAACTCTGCCTTTCAAATAAATAAATCTTAAAAAAAAAAGTGGTAGCATATAAGAATGAGTCTTGATAGGATAATTTAGCTACTATAAACACTTTATTTTTATTATAAAATTTCACCACTTGCATAGGAAGGGTTCTTAAAATAGGGTTATTAGGAATATCATTATGGAATACAAAGGTGATTTTCATTGAAATTGTTTTGCCCTGATGCATCCTCAATCTAAAGAAAAACACTATAAAGAATTTCTTCTCCATTAGGATGAACGATTTTAAATTCATATTTTCTTTTGTTTTAAAAATGAATTTATTTACTTGAAAGGTGGAGTTAGAAAGAAAGAGAGATGTCATCTAGTGGTTCACTCCTCAAATCTAAGCTAGGAGCCAGGTGCTTCCTCTAGATCACCCCCGTGGGTGCAGGGGCCCAAAAATATGGTTCATCCTCCGCTGCCTTCCCAGACCCATCAGCAGGGACCTGGATGGGAAATGGAGCAGCTGGTACCTGAACCAGTTGCCATATAGGATGACAGTGCAACAGGTCTGGCTCCAATTCATATTATCTTAATTGCCTTATAATTTAGTATCAAGAAATTGATTTTCATCAACATATATAAAATTTAAAATACTTACTGGGTTCTTATGTTTACTTAGAGACAGTTCATTTCTTCCTTCCTCCTTCTTCTTTTTGATGTCAGAGGTCAGGCAGAGGGACAGAAAAAAATAATGTGCTACATTTATTTGGAGTGAAATAGAATCAGCATAGTTCGAGCTGTGTCCAGGTCTGCTTTCAGCCGTCTCTGGAATACTTGCCATCTAAGTTCACACAAATGCCACCAGGTGAAGGGAACAGGTCAGGGCACAGTCCTGCCTGCCCCTTTGTTCAACCCCCAGGCGTGCTGATCTGTGTATAGCCATTCTCTGGAAGCCTCAAGGGCTTCTATGAAATTCTCTGCTGCATTTCATTCATGCTTTTATTGAAAGAATAGTTTCTGAAACTTTAGGATGCATTGGAGATCAGAAGCAAAACTAAATAGGTAATGTTACTGGGACTTTGCTAATCATAGGTACGAATTAACCATGGACCACTGAGCTTTCCTCAAATCCTTTTTAGTTCATTAACTATAATTAATACTTTATAAAATACACATATTTTCTATACTCTTCACAATCAATAAGATAATCATTTTTTCCCTAAGCAATACCATGACTTCTAATTAAATGATAGACACTTTAGAACTTTTGAAGAATTATCAACGATACCTAAAAATACCACAGAGGTCTGGTGTGTCCTGCATGTCCAGATGACCCCGTCCCTATCACTGCCAGCCCCCACGGAGTGATACACTATTTTAGGAAAAATCTGTGCCCATAGTTTATATGCAAGGAATTGGAAGAGATCCAAATGTAGTGCCAGCCAAGTAATTGAGGCCAGGAATTAAACCTTGAAGAGTTGGACTTTCTACTTAAAATAAGTAGCAGTTAAAGAGCTGAATCTGAGCTGGCAGTCCTGAAGGTCAAAGTTACAACTTTTAAAATATAAGAATAAATTCGTCCAGGAAGTAGCAGGTCTGAAAGAGTAAAAGGAGGAAGCGATTAGCATAGGCTAAGATTAAATTGAAGTGGTCCCTGGGCAGGAGTCAAGAAAGGATGTTCAGGGTCCATCGCTTGCTTTTCTCAGGTACTAAATGTGCTCATCGTCACCATAAAGAGGCATGAGAATCAGAAGTGGAAAATTTGGGAAATTCCCAATAAGTCACCAAAGAATGTGGGGGTTTGGGAGGTTACATCATCTAGAAACTCAGTGAAAGAAGTGAAGCACAGATTTGACTTATGGTCAGGGAGTCGTCACGTGGGAGAAGTTAGACTGAAGCACAGATTTGACTTATGGTCAGGGAGTCGTCACGTGGGAGAAGTTAGACTTTTTCTACTTGCCTGGAAGCCATCATCGCTGATCCTGAATGCACAAATCTGCAGGTTTTGACTGGAAATGAAGACTCAGTGTGAAATCGGAGAAGACCCCTATAATTTACACTGAAATGTGGCCCCTCAAAGTCCCCTGGAAATGCTATCCGGGGTGCCACATGTGCTACTGGAATCTGGGGTGCCTTACGATTTCACCACAGCTTATTATTAAATCCCCAATATTAATAAGCCCAAGGGGGTTCTTGCCTAACATTTAGAGGAGAATTCTAAATATCGGCACAGATAAACGAGGCAGCATGGTACCTTTTAAGCTTTTATTTAATGAGAAAGAGGCATAGGAGAGTGAGAGGTGAATAGGGGTTCATACTGAGCACCAGGAACCAGCCACATGGAAGAGCATCTAGGCCTGTATCTGGGCCAGGAAGCCTAGAGCACATGGCCCGAAGGCCATGCACCCAGGAGGCACGGGCTACAGCAAGCCCCCTCCTGACAAGAGGCCAGGGAAGAAGAGCAGGGCGGGCCACACCATGTCCTGGCTTTTTGTCCAAAGGGGAGTGGTTAATTAACCTGATTGGCTTGTGGGCACCCAGGTGTGGCCAGGTAGGGGAATGAGGCCACACAGGGCTGTGGCAAAGGCATCAGGTAGGGGCATGAGGTCACACAGGGGCATGGTGAAGGCGTGGTCTTCAGTTCACAAATCTTATCAATTTTAGCCTGTAAGTCTGCCTACTTCATTTCTGTCTCTGTATCTGTCTCTCTTTCCTAAAACAAAATAAAAATATCTTTCTAGATAAAATAAAAAGATCCATCTTTAAAGAGTAATCAAATTCAGGATAATTCATGGAATTATATTCTCAAATCATCTTATTTTGCATGTAGTGCCATATAAAATACCTAACACCACCCATAGACTATTAATCCCCAATACATTTAATCTGAAAGTAGCATCTAGGCATGACATTCATTTACAGGAAATATGGGAGATGAAAGAACAAGGCCAACATCACCACAGAAATACTCGTGCATATCCAGGGTGTGGGACATTCTGCTCAATTTTCTACAGAATATTGACTTTTCTAACCTGGAATATTCAGTGTCATTTAAAAAATAAAGACAGTGTTCCATGTTGGGACAAGACTGTAAAGGGACAAAAGAATGTATCTTACCAAAAATAGATGAGATTTTATATTAGCAATAATACAATCTTACACTTGTTTGCAGCAGACAATTGACATTATCAAATGTGCTTTTTCAGAAATACCACTCTGTCACAATTTGGAAAAATGGTAGATTTGGTTGCAGTAGCACTATGAGAGAGAAGTAGAGGACTTAAATTAAGCCTAAATTAGAAGCAATAGTTGTGTGAGATCTCTGACTTGGTGACTGAATAAACATGATTTGGAAGGGCAGAAGGGTCCAACATGCCTTGAATGAGCCAGTCACAAAGACAGGAGATACAAAGAGCAGCAGGGTGATAATGAGAGATGGTTTCAGGTAACCTTTCGCACTAACATTGCTTTCATGAGCTCAAAGTGGAGAGACAAAATTTGGCACCAACTGTTTGTTGATGCTGACTACAATTTGGGGCAGAGGATTACATAACTTTGAAAGAGTGCTTGAAACAGAACGGTGCAGCCCATTGTATTTAGTTTCTTGTTGCTGCTGTAACAAATTAACACAAATTCAGTAGCATAAGATGGCACAGGTTAATTAGCATACCTTCTGGAAGCAGAACTCTGAAGCAAGCCAAGTCATCACAGGGCTGATGCTCCTGGAGGTTCCAACAAGCCTGCCTGCAGTGCTTGGCTTGTGGGAGCATCACTGCAGTCTCCGAGCCTGCCATCGCCCTGCCCTTCTGCCACTTCCTTGATCACATGCACAGTCTGTTTGTCATGTAAGGTAACACATTCCTAGAGTCCGACGATTTGGACATTGCTGTCTCTGGAGAACATTATTGAGCGCACACATCACATTTGAGCCCACGGAAAAGGAGAAATTTTTAAAAATTGGGGAAATAACTTCTGTGAGTCAGAGAAGCATTGAAAAAAAAAGTCTCATTTGCCATGTTAACTATAAATGGCCAAAGGTGGTTAATATGGCCCAACAGAGCTCTTCCCACACATCTTCAGTTGGACGTTATGCATATACTTCCTGATAATATTGATCACATGTCTTTGTTGACAGACCTAAATTTATATTGCTCGAAGTCCTCTCATATTTACTAGTATTTCTAATCAGAATATGGATGCTGACATTAGTTTGTTCTGTTCATAGTCAGGTTTGGAGATTCATTTACACTCATGAAACCCTGGAACTAATGGCAGATTTTACTGGACTCTTCAAGTATCGGCCTGAGCATTCCAACACATATGTTGCTGTGGGAAGCATGCGATTTTCTCATTTTAATAATGATCATTGAGTGTCTAGTTAGTGCCAGGTGTACCAGAACCCCAGTGAGTCAATGTTCTACAGGGCTTGTCCAAAAACAGTGGTGCAACTGAACACACAAACACACACGCAAAATCGATCTATCCTAAGATGCTGATCATAAGACACATAATTGTTTTATATACTTTGAAATTTGATTTATAGATCAAACTTTGCCATAATACTAAAACACCATTTCATTACTGTTAAGATATATCTGTAATTCCAGAGACATAACAGAATATATTCTGATACCGATAAAGTATAACGGTTCAATACATTGTCTGTTGTTCTGACAAAGTGAAGTACACAAACTAACTGAAGTAAGGAGATTGATGATGTTTAATCGGAAAACAGGACCAGAAGTTATCAGGCCATAGGCAAAAGATGCTTGATTTTGTTGGGTAATTTGCTGGTTTGTTTTGTTCTCTTAGCCAACATTTCACAGAGGTACAAGATTAGAGAGAAGGCCGAGTAAAAAGTTTGGGTCTGTACTTGATAGGATTACCTGTGTATTGAATATACAACTAGACACTGACAATATTGAGAATGGATACAGCGTTCTATATTTGGCCTAGTTAGCTTCTCTGGATGTTTTATTGGTTCTCACACAAGATGAGAGAGCAGGACGACATTGTTGAATGCCATGGTGAAGGGTGAGAAAATGCTAAAGGAAACGTGGGAAACCTCAGCAGATGCCTGGAAGCAGGAAAGAAATGGCAAACTGTTGAAATCTTTATGTAATATGTACTAAACTGATCTTCTGTATATAAAGAGAATTGAAAATGAATCTTGATGTGAATGGAAGGGGAGAGGGAGCGGGGAAGGGGAGGGTTGCGGGTGGGAGGGAAGTTATGGGGGGGGAAGCCATTGTAATCCATAAGCTGTATTTTGGAAATTTATATTCTATAAATAAAAGCTTTATAAAAAAAAAGAAATGCCATCTTGGAATATGAGGTATGTTGGTATTGTTGAAACAGAGTATAATGGCAGCTGAGTCTGACAGTGAGGTCAGGCAGTTAAACCATCATTTTATGAAGGAAATGACAATTCCTGCTATTCTAAGGAACTGAACTTCTAATCAGCATGTGGTTATTGCTAGAGCAAGAAGGAGATGGTCAGATCTACCTTTGGGGGAAAATGGCTTTTTGTGATTGTAAAAACAATACCCTTTCAATACAAAAATGACACATTCCCAACAGAATATTTCAAACAATATATAATTATAGAGAAAAACATTTCAGCTGTATCAAACATTCAGCTCAGGTATGCCACCACTGTTACTAACCTGAGAACTATGTTGCCCAATATTTTTCCGCATAGGCAACGGAGACACATATACACCTGCAGATCATCCTTAGCCTGTTTAGTTTTACAGTTTCCTTCTCATTGCACTAGAGTAAACATGTGTAAGTCCATTTTGTGCTGCTTTAAGAAAATAATTGAAAGTGGGTACTTAGTAAGGAAAAGAGATCAACTTTGCTTCTGATTCCAGTGTCTGGGAAATGCAAACAGTATCATACCCATGCCTGGCAAGGGCCCTCTGGAGAGTCAAACATGGCAAAGAGCCAGTGAGTGTGACAAGTGGTGAGTGTGGAAGAGACCACGTGGTGGGAGAGGAGACCTGGGAGGGGCTTATCCCCTCACCCCCGTAATAACTGCTGTAGGGGGAACTACTCAACCGACTGACTCCTGGGAGATCCAGCCACTCCGTGAAAACAGCATGAATCCTTGCAGGAGGGTGGCCGTGACCCAGTCACCTAACCAGCTCCCGGTAAGTTCTCACCATCTTTCAACACGGCACACAGGGGACCAGGGTTCTAGGAAATAAGCCTTGTGAGACAAACCACATCCAAACCATAGCAAAATATTCTATTTCATTTTTATGAGGGGACTTCCAAAAGTTCTGGGAAATAAATATGAAGAAAGCATGCATGGATTTTGAAACGTGTTTGCACCAAAATTAATTTTTAAATCACATTTTGCCATAACTTTCTGAGCCCTCTCAAACTATACATATTAAAGTCAATAATACATATGAAATGCATATAATGTTACACAATTTTTCACAACATCAATATTGTATTTGCCTTACATAATTTACATAAATCTGTAGCATTTAGCAGGTGCGTGTGCTATGACTACTCACTCACTATCTCTCATCATTACTGCCTAACTTATTATACCTAGGTGTATGATGAATGTTTAATTTATTTGAACCTTTGTCTTTACTTTGCTTGTATCTTTCCTTGCTTATTTTTCCTCCCCATTTTTGCTTTTGAAAATATTTACTTTTTTGTATCTCTGAATGGCTATATTTTAAAATTTTAAAGTCTTATGGAGCAAAGAATTAGAGGTTAAATACTATCTGCAAATGGAATTTCTTTCTATAAAATTCTTTCTTTTTTTTTTTTTTGACAGACAGAGTAGACAGTGTGTGTGTGAGAGAGAGAAAGGTCTTCCGTTGGTTCGTTCCCCAAATGATTGCTATGGCTGGCACGCTGCACCGATCTAAAGCCAGGAGCCAGGTGCTTCTCCTGGTCTCCCACGCGGGTGCAGGGCCCAAGCACTTGGGCCATCCTCCACTGCCTTCTCGGGCCACAGCAGAAAGCTGGACTGGAAGAGGAGCAACCAGGACAGAACTGGCACCCCAACTGGGACAGAACCCAGGGTGCCGGCACTGCAGGTGGAGGATTAGCCTAGTGAGTTGCGGGCGCCGGCCTCAATACAATTATTTCTAAAATCTATTTTTTCTCCACCAAGTTGCTATAACATCTGCATGAAGCATCAGAAATATTTCATAGACTGTGGTCTGTTGGTCACTCTGGGGGTTATCCGTGAAAATGAGGCATGGTTTTTAAAGCCAAAACCAAAATAGAATGTGACTGACACTTCAAAATGACTCTGACTATGCTCCACCTGAGCCCCAAGGACAGTGAAGATGGTGTGCTTTCAGGATACTGAGACCACTCCAGTTTTGTGATTCATCCGTGTAGCACTTTGTTATGTTCCATGTCCCTGCAGGGTGCTAAATATTAATGATAATACTAATCATGACAGGTGCATACTCACGATTTATAGCCCTAGAATATCATATATACTCATACCTACGTGAAGTCTATGTGTATGCATTCAGAATGAGAAGCCAAATTTCTCAAGCCTTGAAAAAAGGGAAAGCTGGGTAATCTTGG
Organism: Sylvilagus floridanus; assembly: GCA_949820135.1. Classification (NCBI taxonomy): domain Eukaryota; kingdom Metazoa; phylum Chordata; class Mammalia; order Lagomorpha; family Leporidae; genus Sylvilagus; species Sylvilagus floridanus. The sequence goes on along the minus strand of OX463238.1, from coordinate 105,357,766 downwards.
TGTACTTGGAGTTGGTCTTACAGAGTAAACCACATTTACTTGTTGGTAACTTATTTTAGTAATTCACGATTTCAGAGGGCATTAGGACAAGATGCTTACATCACAGCAGTGAGCTGAGAGTTAAGCTAGCTTCATTGCTATCCAAGGCAGAGTTCGTAAATTGCTACTTTTTAACTGCAAATTCTTGCATCTTCAGTTTCAAACCACATCTATTTATGGGAAATAGAAGAGCAAAACAAACACAAGTAGAGGTGGGTAACAAAAGACACAGGTTATTTTTGTTAGAAGATTTATCAATATAACACGACTATTTGATTAGTTTTTGATGTCTCTGAGGTTCTCAGAGAAGTGAAGTTAGATTGTGCCTAGGAAAATGAGAGTTCTCCCTCATGGATCTCAATGCCATTGCGACCAGTGTGTCTGAGAGTCAGGGAACATCACAGCGAACCACAAAGAAATACTTTACTACTACATTCCAGGTGAGCTTCCCTGGAAAGATATGCAGGAACCACAGTAAGGCACTGGGCAGGAAAAAGAATGAAAATGTTTCAGTGTGTAGTAAAAATGCTAATCTAGTTGCCAAAAGGTTACATCTGACATTCACAACTGTTCAGATAGAAGCTTTAAAGAGAGACTTAGCAGACTTTTCTGTAAAGAGCCCATCAGTAATGTCTCTGGCTTTGTAATCCACATGGTCCACAGGGCACCTACTCAAGTCTCCCATTGTAGTGTGAAGTAGCTCTAGACCATATGTGAGTGAAAGGTGAGGCTGTGGTCCATATTTACAAAACAAGGGAGGTGTCCAACAGTCTTCTGGCCTTAGTGTGCTGATTTTTGCTTTAAATCATGAACGTGAATGTGAGCTATATCTGAAAGGGAAGTGAGAGCCAGAATGATCAAGTGAACTATTGTAGTAAGATGGTCAAATTACCCCAGCATTGCGATACTCTGATTTGGCAGCTCTAGACATCATAATTCAATGATATCAGTTTTTTTCAGGCAGATTTTCTCATTCTTTGATGAAAAACTTAGGCTAGAATTTAAGGTCAGACTGTACTCCCAGTGAGGACAAAATAATCCAAATAAAAACTTCAGGTCAAGAATAGGTAAGGAAGAATATGGATTCACTGGCACACATGCAGCATAGCTGCTCTTAGCGTTTAGTTCACATTCCACATGCTATTGGCCCCATATACTAGTCAAATGGGCTTGCTCAGGAACTGGTTCAGCAATCCGGCAGAGTTTAGACTGTAACTTTTGTAGAGACAAAACATATCACTGGTTGCTACTGGAAATATGTAACAATGATCTCTCCAGTACTTACTTCCTGAAATTCTTTCCAGGGGCGGATGCATGACCTAGCCGTGAAGAGGCCCCCTGAGGGGCCAGTGTGGTCACATAGCAATTGAGGCCGCAGCCTGTGATGCTGACATCACTTTTGGCCACCAGTTTGAGGCCCAGCTGCTCCAAGTACTTGGGCTCCTCCACCCACATGGGAGACACAGATGAAGCTCCTGGCTCCTGGCTTCTGCCTAGCTCAGCCCTTGCTGTTGTGGCCATTTTGGGATTGAACCAGTGGATGTAAATTCTCTCTCTCTGTCTCTCTCTCGCTCACTATGTGTGTGTGTGTGTGTTTGTCTGTCTCCTTCTTTCTCTGTAATTCTGCCTTTCAAATGATTTTTTGATAAAAAGATGCTCCCTGTGACACCCATATCCCATATCAGAGGTTATAAGTTAGCTCTTAGCTTCCCTCTCATTCCAGCTCCTACTAATGCATACCCCAGGAGACATCTAGTGATGGTTCAAGTGATTACATTTCTGCCACCCGCATCGGGGGCCAAGATGGAGTTCCAGGCACCGAAGTCTCACTGTGACCCAGCCCTGGATGTTGTGGGCATTTGGTGTATGAATTAGCAGTTGGAAGAACTTTGTTTGGCTGTGTGTCTCTGTGTCTCTTTCTTTCTGCCTCTCAAATAAAAAGTAAATAAAGCATTTTTCTAATAAAAATTAATACCAATTTTCTAGGCATTTAGTCTATTATAATATCATTACCTAAAATTTTGCTTTTAGTAAATATCTTGTAGTAGTTGCTTTTAAAATCCTTGTTAGTTTATCATATTGAATTTCACAGTTTTCTATTTAGAAATTAATTTGAAGAAAAAGGGCTATAGTTGTAAAAATCCATGCCAGACCGTGAAGGATATAGTATAGCTGTCTGATGATTGACATTATGGGATAGTGGTAAACTGAAATCTAATTTTTAATTTCTTCCTATTACTCCTTCTGAAGACATTTTAGGATCACCCTCCATGAAGCAGCAATCTGATTAACTTCCACTTTAAATAAGCCTCAATTCAGAGTGAAAATTAGTTATCCTTTTGAAAGAACTCCTGAGAAGAAAAAGAAACAAACAAACAAAAAAATCCCAGGACATTGCAAAGTAACTGGATATTTAAAGACTCATCCAAAGAACAACCTCAGTAAGCATCGAGAGTGAGCAGTTTTATCTATATTTTAAAAAAGAGCTGAGTCATCTTAGGAACTGAATACGTCATTTTACAGAGTGTCAGTATAACAGAAATACAAGTGAGTCACACGTCCTCCTCGCCAGATTACACAGGTTTTGGGATGAAAGGTTCTCAGTTGATTATTATTGAATATTACTGGATTACTGTTGTGAAGTATATGCAAGTATTGACAGTCTCTTGCTACAATGTATTTTAACTTTCTCAGGACATTGTAGAGTTGCTTATCAGTTTCTAATACACCATGTTGTAGAATCACCATTTAACATTTTAATAATTAGCTAGAGCAGTTCTTCTTTCTTAAGTGGCACATGTCCGTTTTCTGTCTTTTCGTCATCTCTACCACCTGCTACCAGTGTTTCGGGTGACAACACAGCAGTGTTCTCACAGCTGGTGCAGCTTCCTCCAAAATGGTGGCGATTCAGATGGCTCCAGTGAAACAAAACCTTGAAGACCAGGGTAAATGGCTTTTACTTCCTTTTTGTAAACAAATCCCTCCTTTCTTTTTTTTTTTTTTTTTACAGGCAGAGTGGACAGTGAGAGAGAGAGACAGAGAGAAAGGTCTTCCTTTGCCGTTGGTTCACCCTCCAATGGCTGCTGCGGACAGCGCGCTGCGGCCGGCGCACCGCGCTCATCCGATGGCAGGATGCCAGGTGCTAGGTGCTTATCCTGGTCTCCCATGGGGTGCAGGGCCCAAGCACCTGGGCCATCCTCCACTGCACTCCTGGGCCACAGCAGAGGGCTGGCCTGGAAGAGGGGCAACCGGGACAGAATCCGGCGCCCCGACCGGGACTAGAACCCGGTGTGCTGGCGCCGCAAGGCGGAGGATTAACCTGTTGAGCCACGGCGCCGGCCTCCTTTCTTTTTGATGTTTAAATCCTGGGTTGAAAAGAATGATCAAAAGTATTTGGGCTGGGTATACATACATCTAGGAGGATTTTTTTAATGAAGAGTTGAATTTTATGTCCCCCAGTCTTTTTTTCCAGTTTATCTGTAGACATATATGTTTAAGCAGTTATCTGTCATCAGAAATTAACTATCATATTTTGACATTATTTTATACCTGCTTTCCAATTATTTTTCCTCTAGTTAAAGAAAGAAATGTTCTGTCTTTCTAGGTGTTACATGCATCTAAATATTATCTTTTTTTCTTTTTAATGAAAACCTTTTAGCAATTAAAAAGAAATATTGGTGACATGAAAAATGTTTAGAAGCAATAAACACAATAAATATTAAATAATGATTCTGTTTAAACAACATATTCTGAATACAGAATGATGCTTTAATATATTAAAAATTAATTGTTTGTAGAAAAATATATTCGTGGTTTTTTAAACTACCAATGTCCTACAGTGTAGGTTTTGGACTTCAAAGGATGGTAAAATTCCTTATTAATTTAGGAGAGAGAAAAGGAAACATTTTAATCAAAATATAAAATAAGAATATATTTTGAATTGCTCCCTGTTAATTTCATTTACAAGTAAAATGAAATTAATGGTCAAAACATTTATAAGAACTACAGCTATGAGTAACAATCTATCTTCCAACACTTAAACATGTTGACTGAATGGGACGAGTAGGACGGTATTGACCTACAATTTTTAAAAATCAAACTGTGTGGTTTGGTTTGACTTATACCAGTTCCAATAAAAAGAAGTCAAAACTTAAATGAGTTGAAAATGTAAAAGAAAATCATAGCACTTCAGTACTTTTGAGAGGAAGAGTAGTCCACAGAAAGACACTTACCAAACAAAGCACCCTGAACTTCTCCAAATATTCACTTTAAGTTATCACACTGAATAAAATATAAAAATAAATTACAAAACAGATAGCACCATTCCACCTACTAAAGTTCAATTTAATTTAATCAATTTGCAAAAACACTTTTGAATGATACTGTATGAAGTGTATGAAGTGATGGGTATATAGAAGTAAACAATGCAATTCTCTCTCTCTCTCTCTCTCTCTCTTTTTTTTTTTAAAGGAAACAATATGTTTGCTAGAAAAACCACAAAAAAATACGATTATATACAAAACGGTTATCTGCGCGTGGCCTCGGAGGGCGGGCGGGGGCTCTACTCGCGCTTCCTCAGTATCAGGTGTGTGAGGCCAATGAGGAAGGCGAAGGCCAAGGCCACCCAGGCCAGGATGTAGGCGTAGCCGCTGCCGTCCGCGGTCACCTACTTGAACTCCGGGTTGCCGCTGTGAACGTCCTGGCGCCGTGTGCGATCATGGCACAGACGTGCCATGAGCTGGATGATGGAGGTCAAGACAAACCTCTCCCCTGCTTGAGGCGGAAGAGCTGGGGCAGGGGGACGAGGAAGGCGACGCAGCAGAGGATGGTGCACAGCATCATGCTGGCCTGCAGGACCTGCAGCGTGGAGCACTCCTGGAAGGTGTCACCGATTTCCGTACAGTTTGTGTTGCTGAGGCAAATTCTCCCGACGTCTGTAACAAACTCCTCTCCGACCACCAGGCATTGTCAATGGTGGCGATGAACAGCAAGGCCGCGGAAGAAAATGATGAAGACGAGAAGCACCAGCATGTTGGCGGGGCAGGGTGGGCCGAGGGGTCACCGGCAGACCCCAGGAACGGATGTGCTGCTGCGGGCGCTGGCGTTGGAGCGAGGATGGGCTGGGCCAACAGTGCAATTCTTGACCTCAAGAAATCCAGTCTTTGGGGGAAGAAAGATAAATAAAACCAACCATTTTTTTTAAAAGTGTTTATGTAATATTCATTTAGTGTCACTCATTTATTTTTTTTAACTTTTATTTAATGAATATAAATTTCCAAAGTACAGCTTATGGATTACAATGGCTCCCCCCTCCCCACAACTTCCCTCCCTCCCGCAACCCTCCCCTTTCCCGCTCCCTCTCCCCTTCCATACACACAAGATTCATTTTCAGTTCTCTTTATATACAGAAGATCAGTTTAGCATATATTAAGTAAAGATTTCAACAGTTTGCACCCACATAGAAACACAAAGTGAAAAATACTGTAATTCACTATCAAGGAATTTGAAGCAACTATTAAAATATGCTCAATAGGAATGGGCACTTGTCACAGTAGCTAAAATGTTGCTTGGAACACCCATATTGGAGCACCTGGGTTCAGCTCTGTTTCTAATTTCGGTTCCTTTTGGGTGCTTCTCTTTTGGAATCTGCAGTTTCACAGTGATGGGGTTTATTGATGCTCTTGTGTCTGCAGTTTGATGCTTTTCCTCAGATTTTTGAATTTTTGCTATAATACATATCCAACTAATTTTCTCTCCTCTTTTCTCTGTCTTCTCCTGAGGACTCAAATTTTTTATAGTTAGGCTAATATTTCCATTACTGAGATTTGATATTTTTAATTCACCCATCTTCAAGTTCATGTTGTTTCATTTTGCTGCCTCTCATCTCTTATAAATTTCATGCAGTGAAATACTGATTTCAGTTATTGTACCTATTAGCTTCAGGGTGTGGAGTTCTTTTACAAATAGTTCTATTATATTTCTCATCTATTTACTTGTTATGAATATATTTTCCTTTCAATCATTGAGCATACATTTAATTAATTGTTTTATTGATTGAAAGCAGAGAGACAGAGAAGAGAGAACAGACATTTACTGATAGCCAGGAACTCAATCTGAGTCTCCCATATCAGTGACAGGGACCAAGTACTTGAGCCATCACCTGATGATTCTAGGATGTGCATTGTATGAAACAAATTAGAAACAGAGCTGGTACTTGAACCCAGGTACTCCAATGTGGGTGTTCCAAGCAACATTTTAGCTACTGTGACAAGTGCCCATTCCTATTAAGCATATTTTAAGTTACTTCAAATTCCTTGATTGTGACTTACAATATTTTGATAACTCTAAGAATATTTTCACTGAATACATTTTTTTTGTGCATAATGTTGTGTTTTAATTTTTTGTATTCTGTTGATTTCTGATTGCACATTATACACTAATGACTGTAGATTTTGTTGTAATCTCCAGCTATTTTTTCATGACTACATAGAACAATACAATACAATAGAACAATATCTCTAATGTGCTGAAAAGACATAAATTATCAAATATTGTGGCTCTAGAAAAAGATTTTTAGAAATGAAGAAAAATTACAGATAAAGCAAAGTCAGCAAAATCAAGAAAATTCAGATTTGCACAAAAAAGGCTAAAGGATGTAATTCAAAATGAAGGGAAAAAATACCAAATGATAAAGTGAATATATACAGGGTATACAGATATAAAATACAAGTAAATCTAAAAAAACAATTTGTCTTCTAGCCAAAATGGAGCAAAATGCAGCAGATTCATCCTGCCACCAGAAATAATTAACAACCTAGAGAAAAAATAAATGCTGTCTGAGATTCTAGCATCCAATATGGGTGCTAGTTCCTGCCGTGGCTGCTCCACTTCCAGCTCCCTGCTAATGCACCTGGGGAAGCAGCAGAAGATGGCCCAAGTGCTTGGGACACTGCCACCCATGTAAGAGACCTGGAAGAAGCTCCTGGCTCATGGCTTTGGCCTGGTCTAGCCCAGGTCCTGCAGCCACTGGGGGAGTGAACCAACAGATGGAGGACCTCTCGTTCTCTCTCTGTCTCTCCCTCTCTTTATAATGCTACCTTTAAAATTAATTAATCTTTAAAAATAAATAAATAACACAATGACTCACATCTGGCAATGCAAAAGCAACCTTAAGAGAAGGTAAGGGGCCGCTGGTGCTGTGGTACAGTGGGTTAATGCCCTGGCCTGTAGTCCCAGCATCCCATATGGTCACCAGTTTGAGACCCACTTCCGATCCAGCTCTCTGCTATCGCCTGGGAAAGCAGTAGAAGATGATCCAAGTCCTTGGGCCCCTGCACCCTCGTGGGAGACCCAGAAGAAGCTCCTGGCTCCTGGCTCCTGGCTTCGGATCAGCACAGCTCCAGCCGTCACAGCCAATTGGGGAGTGAACCATCGGATGGAAGACCTCTCTCTCTGTCTCTCTCTCTGCCTCTCCTCTCTCTGTATAGCTCTGACTTTCAAACAAATAAATGAATCTTTAAAAAAAAAAGAGAGAGAAGGTTAAAAAAAAGATACAAGCAATACAATGTTCGGAGCTTATTGTCTTAGTAATATAACTCAGACAGATCTCAGCAGTCTCCGCAGTGAAGGAGATGAGTATGAGAGCTTACAGAGGCCAAGACAACTAAATTTCACAATACAGAGTATAAGAAAGTTCACAATGCATACGTGTGTGTACAGACACACACACACACACATACACACAGAGCTCCTGACTGATGCAAAGAATTAGCTTCATACCAATCAGTGCGTGCCTGGAAAATAACTGAATCCAGAAAAGGAACACCAAACGTGGTAGAAATAACAATCAAAGATTGCCTGTGCTCAATAGCCAAAGTGGAATGCTTCACATTTCCTGAAGCAGCAGGTGGGGCACCAAGAAAAGCTTTCTTCCCAAGTGACAGGTTTGACAGGTTAGACAGTGAGAGAGAGAGAGAGAGACAGAGAGAAAGGTCTTCTTTTTTCCATTGGTTCACCCCCCAAATGGCTGCTATGGCCAGTGTGCTGTGCTGATCCGAAGCCAGGAGCCAGGAGCTTTCTCCAGGTCTCCCATGCGGATGTAAGGGCCCAAGCACTTAGGCCATCTTCCACTGCCTTCCTGGGCCACAGCAGAGAGCTGGACTGGAAGAGGAGCAACCAGGACGGAATCCGGTGCCCAAACCGGGACTAGAACCTAGCACCCCAAGCGGGACTAGAACCCAGGGTGCCGGCACCGCAGGAGGATGATTAGTCATGTGAGCAGTGGCCGTTCCCAAGTGATTTTAAATTAACACTAAACACCACTCCACTCACATCTAATAAAGCCTAAAGTCAATATCCAAGACAGTCAAGTGGACTTCAAGTAACTTAACTATGCCCTGGATGGATGATCAGGAATATTAATAGGAATAGAAAAATGTCTAGTCCAAACAAGCACAAATCCACATTGGTCTATCATCCAGTGACCATACGCTCATGTGGTAGAATATATTGCCCACACTGCATTTTTATCAAAATTACCCTGGAAATTATGCAAATGATAGTTAGAAACTGACAATACAGCAGAAAAATGTTCAAAATGGAATGCAGAATAAAAATGGACAGAAAACAGATTGAAAAAGCATTTTCTGTGGATGATACGACTTCTAGCACTCTCATATATATACTTCCTGGGATACAGAATATGTCTTCTTAATGATAAAGCTTTAATTCCTCAGGATATTTTAACAATCTTAAGTATTTCTATTTCTAGTAGACCTCAAAATTAATGAGGGGAAGATTCTAAGAGAAATTGAGAAATCCACAATTAAAGTTGGAACTTTCAATATCCCATTTCAACAGTGAACTATAAGATCTGTAAAGATAAAGAACAATGCTTTCAATCGACTTGACCAAAGGACAGTTCTATAAAGCCCCACCCTATGACAGGTGAACATTCTTTTCAGCATGCGACATTGCAAAGACAAATTATGTCCTGAGTCAGTTTATATACCTCGATAAATGTAAAAAGGCTCAAGTCATATCCAGTGAGATGACTACCCATGATTGAATTCAGTACTAAAGAAATAAAAACAATAAATGGAAAATCTCTAGATATTTTGAAACCAAATCATACATTTCTACATAATCTCTAGGCCAAAGAAGAAATTTGATACACATTAAAAATTATTCTGAGCTGAATAAATATGTAAACAAAACTCATCAAAAAATTCTAGGATGTTATAAAAGAAGTAATTAGAAGGGAATTCCCAATTTAGAAAAGAAAAAGTCCTCAAATCAAAGGCCTCAGTTCCCACCTTGAGAAACTAAGAAAAGAAGATCAGTCCAAGGCCAAAGTATGCAGAAGTAGAAAGTATGAAAGATTGGAGCAGAAATCCAGCAAGTAGAAAATAGAAAAGAAATACAGTCAATGAAGCAAAAAGCTAATTGCAATAAGATAAATACTCTAGCCAGGCTTACCAGCCAACAAGTGAAGAGGTAGATTGTAATTATCAGGAGTGAAGGAAGTGCCAATATTGGAAATTCTACACATCATGAAAACAGTAAAGGCATATTATAGACAACTTTATGTCAGTAAGTTTGACCACTTAATGGAAACATCAATAAATTCCTCATCAATTTATGATAAACAGCTGATGTCATTAAATTTGACCATTAGGTTTATGCTTTTCATAATACATAAACTAAAGACATTCTCCCCTCTCAAACTCTGGACCTATGAAGGAAATTGAATCTTTAGTTACAAACTTTTCCTCTCAACACCTAGAAGTTTGCATTTGCAGGATTTTGCCAAATAGTATTAAATAAAATCCCACTGGTTTAAGAAAATTTCTAAGAGAATTTAAGAAAAAAATAAAAGGAAGAGGTCACATAGCATCTTGTAACACTAGCATTTCTCTGATATGAAAACCAAAATGATACTGCAGGAAAAAAATTCCATGAATCAATACCACACATGGACATAGTTATAGAGATCACATGCTGCACTTGTCAGGCAGGGAAAGATCTTAGCTCATGGCTGTGGAAAAGACCCAGATCTGTCCAGAAAGGTCTCTCTCTTGATTTGTAGGAAACTCCACTGGATCAAAAGACAATGAAACTCAATCAAGCTATGAGGAAGCTGCCCACCTCGTATAAGCTCCTCAAATCACAGCAACTGGGAATCAGACTTGTTACCTGACAATATATCCAATAAATGTGTCTTTACTCACTCTCCCTGACTCTTTGGTGAATTATTCCTCCACCAGGACACCAGCCCTAATTTGTTGCTTCCCCTGACAATAATAATATTAATTTTTTTTGGTAGGATCTATCTATTTGAAAGTCTGAGCAAGAGGAGCGGGAGAGGAGAGGAGAGGAGGGGAGAGAGAGAAGAAGAAGAAGAAGAAGGAGGAGAGGGAGGAAGGGGAGGGGGAGGAGGGGGAGAGGGAGAGGAGAGGAGAAGAGGAGAGAAAAAGAGGAGAGAGAGAGAGAGAGAGAGAAACAAAGTGAGAAGCAGAGACAGAGATCTTTTATTCTCCAAGAAGCCATAACAACTAGGGCTGGGTCAGGTGGAAGCCAGGAGCCAGAAATTCCATCTGGGTCTCCACCTGGGTGGCAGGGGCCTGTGTACTTGGGCCATTTTCTGCATTAGCAGGAAGCTGGCTAGAAAGCAGGGTGGCAGGATACAGACTTGGAGTCTGATATGAGATATTTGCATTGCAAGCCACAGCTTAACACCAGCTCTATGATATTGATTCTTAAAGTAATTTTAGCAAATAGAATCCAACAAAACATAACAAAGGCTAATAAATTATCCCTAGTAGCATTTATCCCTAGGAAAAAAAGATTAGTTTAATGATTGGATGGCAAATGATATAATTCACCATATTAACATAGAACAGTAGCAACAGCGTAATCCTTTCAATGGCTGGAGAAGAAGCCTTTGGTGGGATTCAAAATAAGCATCTATATAGAAGCAAATAAAAGATTGCAAAATATCTGAATCACAAGAAAAAAATTAAACCTCAAAATAGTAGAAAAATAACAAAGATCAGGGGTGAAACAAATGAAATGGAGAAAAAAAAAAAGTTGGGACCAGCACTGTGGCATGGCAGGTAAAGTTTCTGCCTGCCATGCTAGCATCCCATATGGATGCTGGTTCAAGTCCTGGTTGCTCCACTTCTGATCCAGCTCTCTGCTAAAGTACCTGGGAAAGCAGTGAAAGATGGTCCAAGTCCTTTGGCCCCTGTACCCACATGGGAGATCTAGAAGAAGCTCATAATTCTTGGCTTTGGTTTGGCCCAGCCCTGGCCATTATGGCCATCTGGGGAGTAAAACAGTGGATGGAAGATTTCTCTCCCTCTGTCTCTTTATCTCATTCTGTAACTCTGTCTTTCAAATAATAATAATAATAATAATAATAATAATAATGCTAATAATGCAAACATTAATGAAGTCAAGAGCTGGTCTTTTGACAACCCAGAATTAAAAGAATTTCTTCATGGTTCACATCGGTGGTCATCAGAGAAATGCAAATTAAAACCACAATGAGACTTTACAACATCTCCCAGAAACACTAAAATGATAATGGATGACAATAGTTAAATGTCAGTGATGATGTGATGCCAACAGAAGGTCTTGTCCATTGCTGAAGGAAGGTAAATGGTGCAATCACTTTGGAGATAAAAACTTGAAACATCTTATGAAGATAAATATTCGATCTAGCAATCCTATTTCCAGAAATATAAACAAAAAAGAAAATGCCAAAGTGTTCTTAGTGATTTCATTCATAACAACCTGAACCTACAAATAGCCTGTATGCCAATCATCAGAAGAGTGGATGAATGATGTGCGGTGCGTACATATGTCAAATCAGTGTGTTGCAGATCTGCACTCTGAAAACCGAAACACAACAAATTGTTGACGTGCACACAGCATTGCTTAATGTCATGGACATTGGTTTGGTTGAGCCAAAGAAGCTGTACACAAAAGGCACAAACTTCGTGATTCCTTGTATATGAAGTGCTAGTCCAGACCGAACTGAATTGTGGTGAACAAATAAATCAGAACCATGATCCGCTCTGGGATCAAGAGTAACTGACAAACAAGGAATGGGAGGTAGTATCTGCGCTAAGGGTAATAGTCTGTATCTAATTAAGAAAGGTGGACTCTATGGATATCCATGTGATAAAACTATACTTTTAATATTTGTACATTTCAATCTACGCAAACTTTACCAGAAAAATTGACTGAGAGTGGGAATGGGTGATGGCATAAGTTAAAAAAGGATGTTGCATCTTGCGTCTTAATGTTGATACTTTTTGGAGCTGAGTGATGGATGCATGATTATTCCACACACTCTTTTGTTTACTTGATTTTGAAATTTTCCATGTTAAAATGTTTCTAAAAGATGAAATCACTTGTGTTCTATAATTAAGAGCATGTGTATTTGTGTGGGAGAGTGGTCACAATGATAATTATTGCAGAAAATGAAGGCTAAGAAAGGGTACTTTTATAGAGGATTAAATTGGAAATTTTGGCAACAAAGACCATCCTAAATGATTCGCTGTTATTTAATACATGATGCTAATCAGCAGGAGCATCAGTGTGTGAGTGAGAAGGCAGCTAGGTTTATGTATCAGAGACCCAGGTTCCCAGTTTTGTTCTTCTTTATTAGCTTTGTTACTTTGTGCAAAGCAATTAACCTTTCTGAGCTTCAGCTTATTCAACTCTAAAATAAGATTAATTGTCTCTACCTCAAAAAGTGGCAGGGAAAATTTGGCAATCTTAATGCATTGTAATCAGCTATTACTTTGAAGGAAATTTAGTAGATATTAAAGGAAACTTTGTTTTCCTTATTCCCTAGCACACCCTTCAACTCCATCCCCGGTCTTCTTAAAGGAAGATACAAGAAATTAGGATTTGCATTAAATTTTGTGAATGAGTCCATATATGCTTGTAACCTTGGGAAACAAAGGTTGAGGAAAGATTAATATGGTAATAGGAAAATTGGATTTACAGTCAGTCTGAGGTTGCCTTCAGTACAGTCAGCTGTTAGTTGTGCAGCTTCAAGTAACACTTTCTTTGATGTGAAATTGATACAATAACTAAATTGTAAGGATAAATTAAATATTGTATATAAAGTTCCCCAAACAGTGTTACTTTGTATATATCAGATGCCAAAAATATTTAGCTTCCCTTTAAAATAAGTTTTATTTATTTTAAAGTGAGAGAGACTCAACCATGGGTTCATTCCCCAAATACCTGGAATAGCAGGGGACTGGACCAGGCTGAAGTCAGGAGTCAGGAACCAAACCAGTTGTTCCACGTAGGTAACAGAGACCTAAGTAGTTGAAACACTACCTGCTGCCTCCCCGGGTGAGGGCTGGCAAGAGGCTGGAGCTAGGGAGTGAATCAGGGAATCAAACTCAGGCTCAGAAATATGGCATGTTGGCCAGCGCCGTGGCTCAACAGGCTAATCCTCCGCCTTGCGGCGCCGGCACACCGGGTTCTAGTCCTGGTCGGGGCGCCGGATTCTGTCCCGGTTGCCCCTCTTCCAGGCCAGCCCTCTGCTGTGGCCCGGGAGTGCAGTGGAGGATGGCCCAAGTGCTTGGGCCCTGCACCCCATGGGAGACCAGGAAAAGCACCTGGCTCCTGGCTCCTGCCATCGGATGAGCGCGGTGTGCCGGCCGCAGCACGCCATCCGCGGCAGCCATTGGAGGGTGAACCAACGGCAAAAGGAAGACCTTTCTCTCTGTCTCTCGCTCTCAACTGTCCACTCTGCCTGTCACAAAAAAAAAAAAAAAAAGAAAGAAATATGGCATGTTTGCCCCTCTAAGTTATTAGTAGTAGAATAAAACAAGTGATATGAAAAGGATAATTTTGATGGTTTATTAAGAAAAATTTGGAATTAGCCAAGTATAGAATGGAAATGAAATTTGAAAGAATGGTCTGTATGGGTCGGCGCGGCGGCTCAATAGGCTAATCCTCTGCCTTGCGGCGCTGGCACACCGGGTTCTAGTCCAGGCCGGGATGCCGGATTCTGTCCCGGTTGCCCCCCTTCCAGGCCAGCTCTCTGCTATGGCCTGGGAGTTCAGTGGAGGATGGCCCAAGTGCTTGGGCCCTGCACCCCATGGCAGACCAGGAGAAGCACCTGGCTCCTGCCTTCAGATCAGCGCGGTGCGCTGGCCGCAGCGCGCCATCCGCGGCGGCCATTGGAGGGTGAACCAACGGTAAAGGAAGACCTTTCTCTCTGTCTCTCTCTCTCACTGTCTCCTCTGCCTGCCAAAAAAAAAAAAATGGTCTGTATGAAGAGGAACTGAATTCTACAATTTTGTGAGAACCAAGGATATCTGTAACTGAAGAGATGTTTTCACTCACTAATATTGGGGCAGAGTATACATTATGTCCACTCTAGGAACACTAACTCTAATGAGTTATAATAAATAATTTTGCAAACACGGTAGCTCACACAGTTTAAATAGATCAGAAGCAGCAAAATTACCTGTAATTTAAGGAAATTTATATGATCAAACATATTTAACAAAACTGGAGTCCAACAGTGAAGGAATCTGCCCTGATACTGAAGGCTACAATTCTGAAGAGTTGGGTTACGTTATCAGGACCAGCATATAAGGAAGATGGCTTCTGAGCTATCAACTATCATTTAGGATTAAGTATGAAAGAAGTATTAATTTGTGATAATAATAATACCATAGTACATATATCATGTACCATCACACCTTGTGCTATTTTAAATAATAAATTTTCACTTTTGTGATTAATATACAGAAATACTAGGTTACTGCTGTAGTAATGTACATTAGTAATGTACTAATGTAGCCTTGTTTTCTATAAACTCAACAAAAACTTTAATGTCTGAAACATTTTGACTTAACCGTAAGATAAAATCACCAGGATTTAAGTTACTTATCCTTAAATTTCTTGGGGAGTGTAGCTATTCTGGCTGCTATCATGGCAACATCCTAGACTGGGAGGCTTATAAGCAACAGACATCTATGTCATACATTTCTGGAGGCTGAGATATTCAATCCAGCATGTGTGAGTGTGTTGAGGATCTGCTTTCTCGTAAAAGTTGTCTCATTGTGTCTTCACATGACACTAGGAGCAAGGAATGTATGTTTTTGGGTCTTTTTTATAAAAAAAAAATCAATCCTATTCTGGATCGCTTGTCTTTCCTAAAAATATTACCTGGAGTATTAGGATTAAAAAAGAAAATTTGTGGGCGGTGCTGATAAGCAATCTATCCATTGCTCTGGCTAAAAATGGGACTCCAAACATTTAATACACTATTTAAAGAATTAGCTAAAGTATAAACCCCACAGTTTAGAAACAGAACATTAAGTTCTTGCAAAGTGAAAGACAATCTCAAGGTTTTCAGTATCTATACAGATGGGAAAAAAGGTTTCATAATTCATTTAAAGCACACACACACACACACATACACGAATGTATTGTTCACAACACGATCTGAGCCACGATATATAAAATATATAAAATATTGAGACAAACTAAGTAAAATGCACTGTTATTTCCATATTGCATGTTGGTCATAATCAGAAGTGCAAGAGAGGATAATGTAATCATTACTTTTTATAAGTTTTAATAATGATCTCTAATGTATTTTAGCTCACTTGTTACTCTAAGCTTCAGAGTAACTCATTTATTCACCATTCCCAAGTATCTCAAACTTTTTTCAAGGCTTATATTTTTATGCTGTCTTAGTTAATAAAAGACATATTATTTGGGGACTTAATTGTGGAAAGATTGGCCATAACCTCACATTATTTTTGACAACTAATTAAAAATGTCCCCACAAGGAAAAACCAAAGCCTGGATGGCTTCACTGGTTATTTCTATCAAACATGTAAGGAAGACATAAAATTAATACTGAGGCATAGGTAATATTTTTCAATTCTTTCCAGGAGGATAATTTTATCCTGACACAAAAGCTAGGCAAATACAAACAAACAAAACAGAAAAACAACAAAGAAACCTAGATCAATATATTACAATTCCCCAACAGATTAGAAATTGAAGGGAATTTAATCAACCTTATAAGGGCTAGTTATGAAAAGACTACATTAAATATCATATTTAAAGAAAAAAGACTGCTTTCCCTGTAAGTTCAGGATAAATGTGAGTTGCTGGCCCTTGCTAGTTCTTTTCAGCATTGTATGGGAGGTTTTAACGGTTGCTTAACTGTATGCTTACGTCCATTAAACTTTATGGACTCAATACATTTAAGTTTTGCAATTTAAAATGTTTACAAAATAAAAATAAATGAATTAGGTCTTCTATTTCTCCATATGTGTACAGTAAAAGAGATACAGAAAAAACATTTATTTTCAAAATTTGCTCTTTGCATCATGAGATGATTATAAAAGTGTAACTTAAGCTTCATTTGGTTATAAAATTTATAACTGTCTTTCACCAAGGTAAGACTATGTTTTCCTAAGAATATGTTATCTTCAATTAGTTCATGGAAATGATTACTATGAAAATACATAGATTTCAAAATATTTTAGTGCTAAAATAAACATCTTCTATAACTTGCGAAAACAGAAGTTTAGATCGTCTTACTCAGTTGCTACAGGTTTCAAGGGTGTTGATTGGCCATCATTGTAAATATTCATAAAAATTCTGTGGCTTTTGATCAAAATAATTTGCCTCTTCCCCTGGCAATTGGGTTATATGAATAAGCCAAATTATTCAAATTGTAAGTGAAATTAAATTTTTATATACAAAACCAAGTCTCCCAGAATGGGTCTCATTTTTATATCCCATACTACATATCTGTATAAATAAAAACAAACTTATACACTGATAAAGTTGATTTTAAAACAGTTATAAATTAGATCATTATCCATAGTATATACTTATCTACAAAAACACCATTTCATAGCTCCATGAATATATTTATCACAGAGTAATATCTGTAAGTTACTATTTAAAATGGAAGGCAAGAAATGATAATTAGCAACAAAAATTGCAAAATACAGCATACAGATACTCTCTTCTCTAAATCCTTCAAAATATAACATTACAGGAATTTACATATACATATATATTCATTAACAATGTTGGACTATGAAAGGGGGAAGAAAATATGAAGCTTTCTTATGTTCTTATATTGATTGATAATCTTTTAATATCAAGATAGCTAGGAATACAAACATTTCATCAAAACTACAGTAAAGTAAGTGTGGGAGGGACCTGCATTGTGGTGCAGCAGGTTCAGCCATAGCCTGTGGTATTGGTGTTCCATATCAAAGTGCCGATTTCAGTCCCAGCTGTTCCATGTCTGAGTCAACTCCCTGATAACGTGCTTGGGAAAGCGCTGGAGGATGGTCTAAATGCTTGGGTCCTGTTACCCACATGGGAGACCAAGAAGGAGTCCCAGGGTCTTGCCTTCAGCCGAGAACAGCTAGGGCTGTTGCAGCCACTTGGAGAGTGAACCAGAGGATAGAACAATCACTCCCTCTCTCTCTCTCTGGCACTCTGGCTTTCAAATAAATAGTTAACTCTTTCATAAAAGGATGGTGAACATAATAAATAAGCACTGTGAATAACATTTAAGACTTTTTATATCATGCTGAAAAATCTATTAATGTGTGTTTCACAAATCCTACTTTCTAGTAGGGTACTTTAAAAAGTTAGTGGAAAATGTATGTAAAATATGTTTATTTGGGTGCAAAATAATTTGAAACTCATGCATATGAGGGATCTTCTAAAAGTTTGTGAAAAATGCATACTTTGAAAACTGATGCCTAGCATAACTTGCTCCTGTTGTAATAGAATAAAAATAGAAGTCCTAGAATACAAGTATACTTCAAAAAGTTCCTGGAAACCTGGAATTAACAGACAAGTTCATTTTGGTACAAAATATTTTGAAATCCATGCATAAGTTTTTCATAGTATGCCTTCCCAGGTACTTTTTGAAGATTCTTCATATGTTCTCATTCATTTGCAAGTTTGCTCCATTATCTAATACATCTTTATAAAATTAAGCAATATAAAGAAATAATATGATGGGAATGGAAAGAATTAATTCAAATCCTACATCCACTATGGAATCAGGATATGGAATTATATTTCCACATGTTTGGATCTCAGATTCCCCCATAATGCCTTCTAACTCCATAAAAACTTTGTTTCTTCAGAACTGTGAGTGCTAAATGAATTTTTAAAAGGGATTCTTCAAGGTATTTGGAAAAAATAAAGCCAGGAAGGTGAGGTTTCCACTAGAATATTGGAATAGACTTTTTTTGTGTGTGTGCGATTCATAATGGATCTGCCCTTTATGGAAAACTATCCGCATTCCATGAATTACATATATAGACCCTGGATACATCACTGGCAAAACTCACAAACAATTTAATGCCTTGGTGAAGAATAATGGGACACAGGATATCTACCTCGCCCAGGTGAGAGCAATCAGATCTTACTGCGAATGTATTGGGTCTGAGAGCCTCCTTTGTGCAAATAGGACCATAACACCAAGTAAATCTGGGAGTATTAGGTGAGCATGGGCCACCACACTGGCTAGAGAGCAAGGCAAACTGGTGGGGATGGAGAGAGTAGGGGTGGAGAGAGAAAGAGAGACTGAAGGGATAAATGAGTGGGGACACAAGAGGCAAGAGCAAAGCTATTGCATGGGTTCTCTTTTTATTTTCAGTCCCCATTGTTTCTAAGGACTGACTGCATTGTTTTCTTTGGATTCAATGTCATATCTTTGTACTCATATAATAAAATCACTGGATTTTTCCTTTGATTGATTGATTTTGTTTGTTGGTTTGCTTGTAGTTGATTTATTGTTGTTTGTGGAAATTATTTGGAAAGAACTAGGGCAGTGTCAGTGAGATCAAAACTAAATGTAGGAGATTCGTTTAAGGAGCATTTCAAAGAGGGACTGACAGAATTAAAGCTGCTGAAATATATAAGGGAAAACCTAAATCTTAGAGCAAGTGAATACAAAAGAGGTATTTAATTAGCTTATCTCTCAGGCTAATGCTTCACTAAGCTAATGAATATCAATCTTTAAAAATCCATTTATTTAATTTATTTGAAAGTCAGGGAGATACATGGAGGCATAGACAGAGATCTTTGATCTGTTGGCTCACTCTGCCAGTGCCAGCAATATCCAGGACTGTGCTAGGCTGAAGCCAGGAATAGGACCTCTGTCTGGGTCTCCCCGTTGGATGGTAGGGTTCCAGCCACTCAATCCGTCACCTGCTGCTTCTCAGTGTCTGGGTTAGCAGGAAACTGGAATCAGGAAGGGAGCTAGGAATCAAACCCAGGCACTCTGATATGGGATGTGGGTGTCCCAAACAGTATCTCTACCACAAACCCAATGCCCACCCCTAAATATAAATAGTTTAACTTGGGATTGAAATTATCCTCTGGTAGAAACTTAAAAACTAGTGTTAATGAATAAAGTTAAGATTTCAGAAAAATTGTATTCCTATAAATATGTGATTTTTTTATTATTGTATTTGTTATATATCATTATAAAAAATCATACCCTTTTAAATTTGGGAAGAAATTTGGTATCATATATGAAGTGCTCAACTTAATTTTGGAAAGTCAAATGTTAATCTACATTGTTATCTTTTTCATATCTTAATGTATAGTCTCATACATTAATTTTTCTTTGATAATTGAAGATATCAATTCAAGAGATCACTGATATTATGAGTTTAATCCAAAGACCAATAACCAGTTATCATTGACTTGAAATAGCGGATGTCGTCCATATAAGTAAGCTATGTTTAGTAAAATGACAATAGCAACAGATATGTATGATTGCTTAATACATGTATATACCATTATAAGTAATTTACAAACATCAATTTAGCTAACCTTTTCAAGAGGCAGGTGAGACAGGCACAGTCCCTTGTTTTCAAATTTCAGATGAAGAAACAGGCCTGGAATGGTTAATGAACTTGCTCAAGGTTGGCCAGAAGGAAGCAGCATTTCATTCGAGTTGTCTGGTTCCAGACTCTGTGATCTTTACCATTTTTCTCTGCCTAACCGCAAATGAAATGTTATTCATAGATTTTTAATGGTCTTAATCTAACCCAAATATATTGTTTCAACAAGCCCTGTACAGTACTGATCATCTTTTGTGTTCTTTGCCACTTCCTTCATTTGAGCAGACCCTACCCAATGGCATTTCAATGTGTTCAAGCCTCCCATATCTTAAAAAATATAATCTCTCCATCCTCTTTATCTCGTAGCTAAACCTTTACTGTATTCCTCTTTGCCTTTGAAGTAAAAATTGCTGTCTATTGATTGTATTTATTAACTCTTCTGCTTTATAGTTATTTTTCCCCAAACTCATTACAACCCGTACAATGTAACCACAACTCCTCCCAAAGATTTTCATTCTGAGTTCATTATTGCTCTTTTGTCACTGAGTGGGATGAGGTTTTTAAAAACCTTTTTGGAGTTGTCATCTCATTAGTTTTAACCCTGCAGAGTCCTTTGTTCTCTTAGCTGACCTGATGTTCTTTTCTATTTAACAACTACTTTGCTGTAACTTTGCTGGTTGATTGCTTTAAAATAAACTGCTAAGTGATAGAATTACATGCATTTAAAATATGACAGTGGTAAGGCAGCAAAACAAAATGCACATTACGGAGGGGGAAACACACTGGTCATGTAGTGTGAATTTGATGACACAGTATGTATAAATCAATGGAGGAATGACTGCATCTCCGCAGTTTATGTGAACAGCAACAACACATTTCTTTATGGCACTTGAAAAAAAAAACAAAGACAGTAACAGCTGATGACAGGTTATATTTTCTGAGTTGTGTGTACAAGGGTTGTCTTTCATGTGCTAAACTGGAAATTTCTGGCACCCAAATTGCAGAATGGAGTTCAGTGATTTGAAAGAAATTTTGAAAGTAAAAATGGACAAGAAATCTTACAGCACTAACATTCTTGGTAGCACAGTGAGTGGTAGTGTCTGTGTATTTGTGGGAGGCAACAGGTGATGACTTGTCTGGTTGGGTCCCTGCCACTTTCATGGAAGACCAAGACTGATACCTGGCTCCTGACTTCAACCTGACACAGCCTGTCTACTGCAGCATTTAGGGAGTGAACCAGTGAATAGAAGGCCTCTTTCTGTCTCTTTTGTCTCTCTCTATCTTTTAAATAAAATGAAAAATTTTCTAAAATTACAAAAAAAGATGTTATTTTTGGTGCAAAAATTATTGAAATTCATGTTTTTTTTCATAATACCCATTTACATGAATTTTCTGAAAATTTTAGTTATTTGAATGGCCAAACAGAGAGAGAGCAGGGATGGAGAGAAAGAGCAAGAGTGAGAGTAAGAGAGAGAGAGACAGACATACAGCAAGCATACCTAATTATACTCATACAGGTCCCATATCCTGGCTCACTCCCCAAATGCCCACAATAGTAGGAGCTGGGAACTCAATTTAAGTCTTCCATTCAGCTGGCAGGAACCTAACTGAACTATCTCCCAGGGTCCACCCTAGCAGGAAGCTGGCATCAGAAGGCAGAGCTGGGACTCAAACGCAGGCAATTCAACATGGGACAGGAGCATCTTAACTACTCAACTCCTGTCCTTCCGTACGTTTTTTGAAGATCCCTTATATGCATGGATTTCAAAAT
This sequence comes from Sylvilagus floridanus, assembly GCA_949820135.1. Lineage (NCBI taxonomy): Eukaryota > Metazoa > Chordata > Mammalia > Lagomorpha > Leporidae > Sylvilagus > Sylvilagus floridanus. Next base: position 105,336,064 of record OX463238.1, on the reverse strand, counting down.
TATTTGCACAGTTTAGTATATATTACGTAAAGATTTCAACAGTTTGCCCCCACATAGCAACACAAAGTGAAAAATACTGTTGGAGTACTAGTTATAGTATTAATTCACAATGTACAGCACATTAAGGACAGAGATCCTACATGATATTTTTTAAAAAATTAATTTTCTATGCAATTTCAAATTTAACGCCAAGGTTTTTTTTTCATTTTAGATTATCTTTATATACAGATATACAATTATCTTTATATACAGATGTCTTTTCCATCAATATTCAGTATATATTAAGTAAAGATTTCATCAGTTTGCACCCACACAGAAACACAAAGTGTAAAAATACTGTTTCAGTACTAGTTATAGCATTACTTCACATTGGACAACACATTAAGGACAGATCCCACATGAGACCTAAGTACACAGTGACTCCTGTTGTTGCTTTAACAATTTGACACTCTTTTTTATGGCGTCAGTAATCTCCCTAGGCTCTAGTCATGAGTAGCCGAGGCTATGGAAGCCTTTAGGGTTCGCCAACTTCGATCTAAAAATATGTATCTTTTCATTCCATTTTTACATGAACGTAAAAAAATTATTTGAAAGGGAGAGAGAGATATTCTACTCCCTGGTTTATATCCCAACTGCCTGCTACCAGAGGTAGCCCAGACTAAAGCTAGTCAGATCCTGGAATTGAATCAAAGTCTCCCACATGGGCGGCAAGGTACCAAGTAGTTAAGGCATCCAGGGTGTACATTACCAGGAAGCTGAATTAGAGACGTTGGAGCTAAGACTTGATCCAGGCACTCAGATGTGTGATACAGGCATCCCAAGAACCATCCTAAACACTATGCCAAACACCCACCCCTCCATGGCCTTTTTGAAGTCCATTTGTATTATTATGAAATTGGTGATGAAATGCAGAATCATAAGATGACTGTCCGTGATGCCCATGATTATCTGATTGCTATTCATCTTCTCTGGATTATACACTCCATGAGGGCATGTGCTCTGCTCTTCAGCATCTTATCCCAGAGGGTGAACCGGTTCCCAGGGCACATTAAGTGGATAAACTTCCTCACAGGCAAACATACGCATAAAGATCAGTTTCAAGTGATAATGCCTTTCAGAGCAAGGGAGTCTTAAGGGTCCTATTGACCAGAGAGGTCCCTAACATTGAATGATAATGAGGCTTTTGCTCTTTGAGGTCTGTGAAACGTTTCAGGTCCTACAGTAGTGACACCCAAAGGGCATTCCTAAATTTAAAAAGAGGCATTCTTGCAGCCTACATTTCTGGGTTTAAGTCATATTGCCAGCCAGTTCTTCTGACATTATTTACTGGCACAATTCTTCAAGCACTTCTAAAATTGTACATAACTGTCATCACTGTTCAGTTGGATTTCAAGATCTGTGGCTTTTTGAGGTATTTATAATCTGTTTACACCTGCCTCCTGAGAATCCTTAATATCATTTCATCGGAATGCTCGCATCCTTGTGTAATTAGGCTCTACCTCATTGCTCTTTGTGGGGAACTTTCGTACACTATTCAGATGCTTTCCTTTTCCTGGATGTCAGAATTACAACTATCATAGACATGAAAACCATATCTGATTAGATTCTGTACTTCTTATAAGATCACTTTGTCATCTCAGTAACTACAACCTTGAAGTCATGCTTGGGACATATTGTACAGTATACACTCGTTAAGATTAAAGTCAGGAGTTGTGACTATCACATACATAAAAATCACTAAAGTTCCCAAGCATGAAGGTACTTTAAAATGTTCTTGAAAAGATGAAATGAAAACGTAGGTTTATGTCACTGCAAAATGCTTTTGAAATCCAGGCATAGTTTTTTTTTTATAGTATGCATTTTCCTTGCACTCTTTGAAGACCCCTTGTGTTACAGAATGGACATAAAGCAGGCAGCAGTGTCACTCAAATCTACCTTCGGCATGTTATTCCAAGTGTCTCCAGGCCTTGAGCAGATGAGGAATCACACTGGCAGCTTACTCCTAGAGCAGATGGAAGAATGTCAGAGCTCAACCAAGTCTCTCCCTGGGACTGTAGAGTGTCTCACATTTTCTTGCAAAACAAGTCTGCTCTGAGCAGCTGGCCCTGCCGCTGCTGCCTGCCCCCTCAGCCATCGGTGTTATGTTGCTCATCTATCCATTCTCTATTTGGGCCTCTACGAATGTTGCCCCTTCACTGGGCTCCTATGCTGAAGTACACGGTTCTCGTCCTGTGAGCTGCTGTCACTCTTCCAAACACTTGTGTGTGCACACAAGAGACACAGTGCCACATGCACAAGGCAGTTTGCAATGAAGCAGGAGAGAACACTTCAGTATCTGTTGACTTATACCATGTCAGAGCAGAGGGGAAGCCAGGCTGCATATCTTTCAGTGAAATAGATTTTGCTTTTTTAACTTATGGTCTTGACTTCACAGAACTTTCAGGCACTAGGATAGAGGAAGTGTAAGGTGGCTAATATTCCAGAACCATCAGCTCTGTAATGAGAAAGTTGTCCATGTGTGAGTCCCACTCTCTGTGCAGCTCTTTACACTTAGGGTAGAATATTCCAGAAAACTCCTTAGCCACTTCTCTGGGGCCAGCCTTCTCCTAGATTACCTTTGCAATTTCCATGCATTCTGGAACTATCACTCATAGCTGATGACTATAACATGGAAAATACACATTGCTGGCTGACTCGGTGACAACCAAACATGTTTTGTATATGTCACTGTAAATTCGACTTTAAAAATAAGAGAACTTCCACTTTGACTATGGCCCTGTGGGAATAAGATCGAAGTCGGCGAACCCTAAAGGCTTCCATAGCCTCGGCAACTCATGACCAGAGCCTAGGGAGATTACTGACGCCATAAACAAGAGTGTCAAATTGTTAAATCAACATCAGGAGTCACTGTGTACTTACGTCTCATGAGGGATCTGTCCTTAATGTGTTATCCAATGTGAAATAATGCTATTACTAGTACTGAAACAGTATTTTTACACTTTGTGTTTCTGAGTGGGTGCAAACTGATGAAATCCTTACATAGTATATATTGAATCGATCTTCTTTATATAAAGATAATTGCAAATGATTAAAAAATCTTGGTGTTAAACTGGAAATTGCATAGACAATTAATCAATTTTTTTTAAAAAAAAAATCATGTAGGATCTCTGTCCTTAATGTGCTGTACATTGTGAATTAATACTATAACTAGTACTCCAACAGTATTATCATTTTGTGTCTCTATGCGAGGGCAAACCGTTGAAATCTTTACGTAATATGTACTAAATTGATCTTCTGTGTATAAAGAGAATTGAAAATGAATCTTGATGTGAACAGAAGGGGAGAGGGAGCGGGAAAGGGGAGGGTGGGGGGAGGGAGGGAAGTTGTGTCGGGGGGGAGCCATTGTGGTCCATGAGCTGTTCTTTGGAAATTTATATTCTTTAAATAAAAGCTTTATATAAAAAAAAAAAGAAAAAAAAAAGAAAAAAAAAGAAAAAAAAATAAATCAATCTAAAAAATGCAAAGTGGAGGGGGGGAAAAAGAGAGAAAGAGAGAGGGGGAGGTCGGTCTTCCATCTGCTAATTCACTCCCCAAATAGCTGCAACAGCCAGGTCTGGACAAGTTTGAAGCCAGGAGACAGGGACTCCATACTGGTCCCCCATGTGAGTGGTAAGGGTCTGAACACTTGGGCCACCTTCTACTGCCTTCCTCTGTGCATTATCAGAAAGCTGAATCAGAAGCAGAGTAGCCAGGTCTCTAACTGTAGTTTGATATGAGATGCAGCCATTGCAAGTGGTGACTTAACCTACTGCTTCACAATGTGAGCCTTTCCATACAGGATTTAGGAAAAGTACCAAAAAAGGGGCATGAACAAAGAGACCATCTACGAGGCTGGTGAGGTGGGTGTTCACTGGAGTGAAGCCAAAGTCAGTCCTTCCCAGAAGAAACCTCTCTCACGCATGTTACCTTCCATACTTGGATTCCTTCTGTGCCAAATAAATGATGTATGTAAGTACAGTGAGAGAACAAGGAGGACAAGGATTCCTGCCTGCTCTGTGAAGGAAGTTCTCCTTCACTCTGCCCTGAGAAGCCATTCCTATTAAGTGGCTAATTGATCTCTTCAAAAGAATGCAGTATTATTAATTTTTACTATTCACATGAAAGAATATGAAGGATAAATACTTATTTGTCCTATGTGAAACAGTGCCAAAATGAGGTTGTATCAGGATAAATCATTCTATGTGTCCATATACAATGTGCAGAGATTTTGATACAATTAAGATATTTCATTCAAAATTTTCCAGTTTTTAAAAAGTAGATTTACAGAACTTCTCCAATGACATTAAATAATCACATCTCATGATGGTTTTCAAATTGCTTATAAACATGTAAGAAAAAAGAAGACATATACAGGAAAAGTAGAAATAATATATGTTACACATATGTGTTCCCACATGTATATGCATTTGAGTATATGTCATATGCAGAGACAAGGTATTATGAGAGCCAAACAGCAAAACGCTGTTTCTTCTAGAGATTGTAGGGAAGGGAGTAATTTTTAAATGATTTTAAGTCTGAGAACTACTAACAAAATTTCAACCTCCTAATATTGAAAGCTATTTTGACAAAGACAAGCCAAAAGAGAGGGCACGAAGTTCTGGAAAAAGAAGGAATTCTGATGCAGTGAAAGGTCTCTTGGGGACAGGGCAGCAGGCTGTCTGTAAACACACACAGGGCTGCTTCCGTGGTGAACTCTCTTGGATTCCTAGTCGGTATCTGCATCACATATTCTGATTCTCTTACCTGTGTGAGAACTGAAATGTCTTTCAGGATAGATTCACATGATTCAAGCCTAGACACTGATAGGGAGCAGAATGGTGGCTTCTATGTTAATGAGGATTATAAAAAAGTCACATGAATGCCATCTCCCATTGAGAGACCAGCATATTCCATACTTTCTGGCAGGCCTGTGTCATAAGTCAAACTGTAGTCAAAATGTTGCATAATGAACATGATGTCAGTTAGGGGACACGGTCCGTGGTTACTAGCAGCAATTTAAGGAGTATGAAGGTTTTACCAGGGCAGCAATAGTGCCAAAGTGCTCCACCAAGACCTTTAGTACCTTAGAGAGTGGTGGAGTGAGTGTTACCTTAGGAAATCTGCCTTTTTTCTTATTTTTCTCTTTTTCTTTCTTTCCCACTTGTTTTCTGAAAGATATATTCTTTCTTTAGTTGTCTTAATCACTTTTATGAAAATGAATATAGACCTTAGACCTCCATACTTCTTTTAGTTTACTTTGCAATCACATTATTTTTGTACTATATCAGGATGTACTTTGTACATGAAAGTGCATGACACGTGTCTTTTGAGTGAAGGTGAGCTTATTAATGCCCTATTTTGCAGAAAGAACTCTAATCAACTCTATATTTTCTGATTATTTTCAATGCTACTTCCTAATGAATACCCTGATAGTCTTTGTCATAATTTAATTTTTAAATGATTAAAAATATGAAAAGATAGATTTATGGAAGTAAAAATGAGTAAATCATTGATTCTACTTGCATTTTTATTTGAAAGAGTTACAGAGAGAGAGATCTTCCATCCACTGGGGTCACTCCTCAAATGGCCACAATGGCTGGGGCTAGGGCAACTCAAAGCCAGGGACTTCTATTGGATCTCCTACGTGAGTGCAGTGGCCCAACGACTTGGGCCATCCTCCATGGCTTTCCTAAGTTCATTAGCTGGGAGCTGGAGTGGAAGCAGAGCAGATGGGACCCAAATCAGCACCCACATGGGATCCTGGTACTGCAGGCAACAGCTAAGCATGATGCACCACTGTGCTAGCCCCTCTACTTGCATATTTAGCATATTACACATGCCCTACATTTTGTTGGAAGACTCGTCTAAGGTTGGTGGAAAATGATTTAAGGAAGACAGGGTGGGCTTGATCCTAAACACCTCAGTGAATCTCAGCATTTCTGCTTCTTTGTTTGACAAGAGATTAAAATGACTAATTTTTGTATAAGGCTTTCCTTATTTCCTCCTAAAAAGCCTATCATTTCCTCTTGGCATTTACTTGTATTTCCAGGGTGCTCAATTGTTTCTCAACCAGAGACTTTCTGTCTTCAAAGATTTCCAGTCTATTCCAACCTTTAGCCATATGGCTCTTGCTTCCATCTATCATCTCCTATTAGTAACTATTGTGTGCTGAGCATCTTGGTATGTGCCAGGTGTTACCTGGAAACCTATTGAAAAGCATGTTGGGCAATTCCAACAATCTGCTGGGCAGGTATCATCAGAAACATGCCCAGCAGCATCTGTACTCAGGGCTTCTGTCCTCATGTCTTTGATTGTATGGCTATAACAAAATACCACAGATTAGATAGCTTATGAAGAACATAAATTTATTCCTTCCAGGTCTGGCACGTGCGAAGTCCAAGCTGAAAGCATTGTCAGATTTGCTGTTTGGCAAGAGCTGGGTCTCTACTTCCATGGCAGCACTTTTAATTCTGCATCCTCCAGAGAAGAGAAACCCTTATGGAAGGGGAAGAAGAGCCTAATAGAGAGGACCTATTCCCACAGGGCATTTGTGTAGTAGCATTCTTTCATTTGTGAGTACCTTAATATCTCTCATCTTCAGCTGATTTTCCTAGGCCATTAGCAAGGAGCTGGATTAGAAGTGGAGCAGCCAGGACTTGAACTGACACCCATATGGGATCCCAGTATTGCATGTGACAGTTTTACTTGCTATGCGAAAATGCCAGTCTCTGCACACTTTCTATGAGCATCATTCCACAGATAAGAAAATTGAGAACAAATTTCCCAAGTTCGTTGCTACTGTCCCCCAACTTCAAAGTTCCTCAGCATGCACTACAATTCATGTTTCACTTCTGTTGGAGTGCAGTGTTTTGGGTCCACACTTCCCAGTAAGACAAGAGCAGCACACCATTAGCAGGCTGTCTATATGTTCTTCCTTAAATTTATTTGAGACAGTTGTTCATCTTTCCATGTCTACATCGGCTTACAGATGTCAGGGCACATGAAATATCATTGTGTCCTCTGAAAGTGCTCCCATTCTTGTGTTGCTTGGGCAGGGATATTTGTTGGTCTGAGTAAATTCCTGCAGAGTATTCAAGAATAAGACATAATTGCCTCTCAAGTTTGGTGATGGTAGTCCTTGCATTCATATGAGGATAATATAGTTCTCCTTTACAGGAAGCAAGCTGTTGTCATATTCCATGTCCCCACACAGCAAATCCTTCTGTTGTCCAGTCTATCAGTTGCCATTCTCTTGGCTAGATAGCTAGGTTATTGGTAATGGCCCATGAGCCAGTGACAAAGTAGCAATATTTGGCTGTAGGGGTTGCATGCATGGTCTATGTGCTGCTTGATTCATCATTGGACAGATGTCTACATCCAGTCTTTTAAAATACGGCCACCCACTAGCCCAGTGGATCCAGTCTGCTTGTCAAGGCCATCAACAAATCATGCTGTATCACTAGTAGCCACATATCTGAATATTTGAATCTATGCAGCCACAAGGGAGCCAAAACTTTCCTGATGGGTCACTTCTGTTAAGTTAGCCAAATTGTTAAAATTCCAACAGGGTCCTGGCTGGGCCCCAACTTGAATGTACATTTTCCATTTGGAAAGTGATCTATTTGCCTTGTATATTTTTAACGGAGTTTGTGAGCACCCAAGGGAGAATGGGCAGTTATAATTGCAGTGTCACACTGAATTCCAGGTGTAAGCCATGCAGTTTCCACCAGTACTGAATATCAAGCAAGGAGCTTCCATTGGAAAAGGTTTTAGCTGAAAGTTGTTTTTGGTAACTTATATGTTCAAAATGCAAGAGACTGGTCCACTCCAGTGACTATTTTATGTTGCCACATATGCTATTCAGCCTGCTTAGATGTTGTGGACACATATAATTCCACTCTGCTACAGACTTTAAATGGTTCCAAAAGCAGTGCCTCAGTCATGACTTGTTGAATTATTTCCAATGCCTGCTACTGTAAAAGACTCAGTACAAAGTTGACAGCTTTGTTGGTCATATAACTAAGGGGACCTAAAGAACACCCAAGTGGGATACCTGTTGACAGCAACCAAAGTGGCCTAGCAGTTGTTTTGTCTCCTTTCTGTTAGTTGCTACCACCAGGGCTGGTAATTGTTTGCTTAATGGTATCTAGAATTCTTCCTTGGCTTCCTGCCCAAGTAGTCTTGGCATTCAGCCTGTGCAAGTCCATTGTAAGTCTAAAGCTCTGAAGCCAAACTGGATTGTAACAACTTTTTTTTCTGTAGCATATCCTGAAATTACAAAGTATTGGTCTGTTCTCTATTCCCTATAAAGTACTATTTTTAATGAATAACCCATTTGGACTTGGGTAGCTTGGTGAAAGTCAGGAGGGGATATGCCCCACTTTCACTACTTCAATGCTCATCTGAGACAGCCATGCTCCATTAGTTTCTCTGCCACAGTAGGCAAAAAATGTCAATGACAGTAATACACTCACTGGTGGGAACATGGTCACTGGCATCTGAAGTGACCCAGAGGACCACACCCACAGCAGATCAGCACCCACCAGAGAAGCACCATAGGTCACCTGGTGTTTACCTCAAAACCTCCTGGCGTCTTGACTCTACTTTTCCCCTAAAAGAGATCTAGAAATATTGACATGTAGACTACACTATCCAAGAACCTCATGAAAGTCTGGGTCCACTCTCTTTTCCTCTTGTGTCTTTACAGAAATCTAGGGCCACTGGCTTCTTATGGGGACCAAGAGACCTTGGCCCCAACGCAGAATGCAACACAGCACAAAATGTTTGGTTCTCGGATGTTCCTCAATCAAACACAATATGTGGGCTACACAAGACTCCCTTGGGATTTCTCCATAGCTATTCTGCAGAGAGTGTGTCTCCCTGTCTGTTAAGTTATGCATTGTGTGTGTTGGTTCCTTCTCAGATGCCACAGAGTCTGCATATACAATCCTGAGCTCTCCAGTCTCCCAAAGCCATAGTCACCAAAGTGTCCCACACCAGGGATCAGACACCACTCTTGGCCAGCCTCTGTACCTCTAAGTCAACATCTCTGTCCTGGGCTAGTTATTAGGGTGCATTACTCCTTTCTGCTTTGCCAATAAACCATGGTTCTGTTAGATTGGATCCTGTGCTCTACACCAATTTTCCAAAGCACATTCACTGTGCATGGTTTATCAACTGGACTGAGCCCAGTGACACAGAGAACCCACACATGACAAATTATGAAGCAGATTTATTTCTACAGATAGGCCACAAGGGAAAACAGAAGCCTAGAATTTATGATAGGCTAGTCCTCCAAAGCTCAGGAAAGCTGCCTGGGAGAATATAGAGTCTTGTCTGCACAAGTGGTACAGTCCTTGTGTGCTGTCACACTTGCACCAGAGCCAAAGAAGTTCAGAAAGCAGCCCACTATGGGTTTTATACCCTGGGTGCCACATGAAATGCTTAGCAAAAGCATTGCAAGACATCCTATCTCTTAGAGTGTTAGGAACATAACCTGGGATGTTCCAGCCAATCCTTCTCTGATCCCTGGTGTGGGACACTTTTGTGACTATGCCTTTGGGAGACTGGAGAGCTCAGGACATGTATATTCAAACTCGGAGGCTTATGAGAAGGAACCAACACACATAGTGCATAACTTAACAGATGAGGAGACACACTTTCCACAGAATAGATATGGAGAGATCCCTGGAAAGTCTTATGTAGCACATTCTACAGTTGTTTTTGAGAATGACACATGATGGATGGGTCATTCCCAGGTCCTGAGTAGAGGAAGAAGAAGATCAGTTGAGCAACTGACCCAGAGCACGAGCCATAGTAATTCATCAGACATTTATTTAATCTAGATTTGAAGTGGTTTCAGGTTGAATGCAAAACCATTCTGTCTACCTGTTGAAGAAACTCTTTCATTTTTGAATTATATGAAGAGCAAAGAGAGGGAGAGGAGAGGGAAGGAAAGAGAGAGTCAGAGAGAGAGAGAGGAAGATGCAGAGTGAGAGTGAGAGAGAGAAATCATTTGAGGATTTTCACCATCTTTAAATTAAAGAATATATTCTACTGATCATAATCCAAAGAGGATAATATCTAATAATAGACATCCTATATCTGGATCAAGCATAGTAATTTTGTCATTAAATTCCCTTGCACTATATCTAAAACGGACCCTCCTTACTCCTAAATTTCAGATTGCCAATATGATACATTTTTATTTTCCAATTTTTCTGACATTATTCTGATGGAAAGAATGATCTATGGTTTTAATTTCTCATATTTTCTGTGAAGATATATTTCCTGCATGAAACTTCAGCCAAGATCTTACATAGCTGAAAACTTCCTATACATCTATGCATTTTCCCACCAAGCATGCAAAATGTTAATGATATGTCTGTATTTTTATTTTATGGCAAGTGTTTTATGCTGACCCAATCTACAGAAATGTGATCCTTCATTAGCGGCCTGGTTACTGACAGCTTGATTTCCTCCTAACATCTTGCATTATCCTGCTATAGGGCAAATGTAACAGGAGGTTCATTTTTGGATATTGTTTTGTACACAGATTAACATTTAAAACTGTTTTCATAATTAATGTACTTAGAATGTACTTATTCCTTTAGGGATTTAATTTTTCCCTCAATATAAGCTTATCATTTTGTTAGTAGAGAGAAGTAGTATGCTATAATGGCTTTCTTGGGAAATAAATATTTGCATGAGGGCTTGGAAGAACAAAACATTATACCTGACAAATAGCTTAACTTTGAAGCTTTTATGCAGGTGTATTTTCTATTACTTTCTCTACTTGTATGAAAAAAAAAACACAGATTAACATATCAGAGCAAGTGACTTCTAACTTGTTTATTTATTTGAAAATTATGCAGTTGAAAAAATGTGTGACATAAACCATGGGTTCTTATAAATTCTTTAGTTTCATAGCATTCATTTGTTTTGTATACAGGTTGGATGATTTTTAACTGCTAGCTAAAAATTTGGTGGGAAAATTATATATTTAGAGTCTATGATGTATAAGAAACAAGAAAAAACATCTGGAATTGTGAATTCATTCTATAGCAGAGTTCCATGCTATAGAGAGATCTTGTTCAGCATTGTAATTTGAGCTGGGGTAGGCTCCCCTCTAAGTAATCACAATGCTCAGCCTCAGCTGGATATGGGTGCTGTTTCCACAGTGACACTACTTTAGCAGAAAATTGCTCCTCAAACTGCCACCATTGTCCAGCATCCATGACTCTCCCATGAAATAAGTAGTTGCTGGGGATGAACTCATGATTGAAAATTACAATGCAATGGAAAAAACTCACCATTACAGAAAGAGTTCATAGATGAAACAAAACTGAAAATAGATTTGAAATAAATCTGTCCGGCCGGCGCCATGGCTCAATTGGCTAATCCTCCTTCTGCGGCGCTGGCACCCCGGGTTCTAGTCCTGGTTGGGGCACTCGGTACTAATCCTGGTTACTCCTCTTCCAGTCCAGCTCTCTGCTGTGGCCCGGGAAGGTAGTGGAGGATGGCCCAAGTGCTTGGGTCCCTGCACCTGCATGGGAGACGGGGAGGAAGTATCGGCTCCTTGCTTCGGATGGATCGCAGCGCTGGCTGTAGCAGCCATTAGGGGAGTAAACCAACGGAAGGAAGACCTGTCTCTCTGTCTCTCTCTCACTGTCTATAACTCTACCTGTCAAATAAAAAAAAAAAAAAAAGAAAGAAAGTCAGTCAATTAAACAAGAATAGCATGGCCTAGAGAAAAAACAAGGCAGGAAGAAAGGCAGACAGAAAGAAAAAGAAAAGAAAATATGGAAGAAAAATCAAATTAAAAGTCTGGAAATAAGAAACAAGGCCATCAGGGCCAGCTCCATGGTACAGTAGATTAATCCTCCGCCTGTGGTGCTGGCATCCCATATGGGCGCTGGGTTCCTGGCTGCCCCTCTTCCAATCCTGTTCTCTGCTATGGCCTGGGAAAGCAGTAGAGGATGGGTCAAGTCCTTGAGCCCCTGCACCCACTTGGGAGACGAGGAGGAGGCACCTGGCTCCTGGCTTCGGATCGGCGTAGCTCCGCGCAGCTCCAGCCATTGTGGCCATCTAGGGATTGAACTAGTGGAAGGAAGATCTTTCTCTCTGTCTCTACCTCTCACTGTCTGTAACTCTACCTCTCAAATAAATAAATAAATAATAATAAAAAAACTTAAAAAAAAAGAAACAAGGCCATCAAAGCTTACTTGTGTAAGAGTGAACTCTTTGTAGAAGACAAAATTAATAACTATGCAGATCTGGAGAAATTACCAGAATGCAATGCAGAAGATAACAGATCTTTGAAGAGATGCTTCAATCTTATTTAATAATTGTTCAAGAAAGAGGTACAGAATGGGGAGAAACATGATTAAATTGTATAATGGCTGGAACAGATTTTTTTAAAAGATTTATTTTATTTATTTGAAAGGCAGAGTTATGGGGGGAGGGAGAAGAGAGAGAGAGACAGAGAGAAAGAGAGAGACAGAGAGAAAATCTTCTATCCTCAGGTACACTCCCCAAAAGGCCATAACAGCTGGGGCTGTGATAGCCCAAAGCCAGAAGTCAGGAGCTTCATCTGGGTCTCCCCCATGATGCAGGGGCCCAAGCACTTGGGCCATCTTCCTCTGCTTCCCCAAGTGCATTAGCAGGGAGCTGGATCGGAAACGGAGCAGCTGGACTTGAACGGGTGCGCTTATGGGATCTTGGCATTCTAGATGTTAGCTTAACCTATTATGCCACAACACTGGCCTCAGGAAACTGTTTTATAATGGAGAAAAGAAGTGAGCCTCAGGTTTAAAATTAATCTCTAATCCCAAGCAAGGGAAATATAAGCAAATCCACAACTGATCATAATAAATATTAAGAATACCAAAGTTAATCATATATATATATATATATGTATGTATGCATGTATGTATTTCAATTATGAGGTGAAAAACATAGAGTATCCTAAAAGAAAAACCTTTGGCTGTAGGGTTTCCATGAGCAACAGAGGCCAGAGATGTCTAGAGATGTGAAGAATTAACCCAGAATTCTATAATGAACTGTTTTTGGAAAGAGAGTGAATTTGCAGATTTACAAAGATTCGTTGACTTTATTATCATAGGTTATCATTGAATAAACCACTAAAAGATATCCACTAGCAATAAGAAAATGAAAGAGATAAGGAAGAAATAGTACACAAAAAGCAAGAATGAAAAAGTCAAGTAAAATATTTGGTAAATCTAAATTTTGACTTATATTTAGTAGCAATATTATACATAATTATAGACCACAAGTAAATGGATCTAAATTAATAGGAAGAACTGTGCCTGACAACTGTTTTCTACCTTAACTGTATTCCATGGGAGCTACCTTGGATTAGTCTCTGTCCCCACAGTATACTCCATACTCAGGGTACTCAGAGTCTCTCAGCTGTTGTCTTGGATCAAGTTTCTGCACTTTGACTAATCGTTCATTATTCAGAATACAATATCAAGTATCAATCAAGAAGACTGAGTTATTGTTTGGATGGTATAGCTAGATTCCAAGAAAAATATTTCCTCATTTCTCATTCTCAAGCTAAAAATGTTGCAAATCCAAATCCTATATTCCATCTGTTATATGGAGCAACATGGAAAATATATCTTGAATTTATTTGGTGTCAATATATGTCAAAAATTTGATATAGTAATATCTTCTTCCTTATTCATAAACCTATGACTGGGGAATTTTTGTAAATGCATTTGATGGTTCAACTGAATGCATTTCAATTTCAGCCTAACAATGTTGAAATTCTCCCTCATTTTTGACATTCATTGTTTTTAATTTTTAAATTAGTAATTGATAGACATAAAAATCATGACAGAGTCAACTTTCTAAAGTTGTATTACTGGTAAAAAAAAAAGTTCCAGCAACCCTGATGGCTTTAGTGGATTATTGTTCATTAGATATGTTAGAAACACACTTATTAATGTGGTTCAGGCAACTTGAGACTCGCCATTCACTTAGAACTACTGTTCTATTTTGTGCTTAGTTACTTAGGAGAGCTTTGACCATACCAAGTTCTGGGAATGGCTACCTAGGAATGACATGTAAAAGTGGAAGTAATGTCTTTAATTCACAGCTATATATAGACTAGATTTTCTACCCAAAACACAAGCAACTCTTTCTTTTCTCATAAGGGTTGTAAAAGCTGGGTACAAGCTGCCCCAAGCTAACCAACTATTATCCTGCCTTCCTGTCATACAAGCAGAGGAGCTCATCAGTTCTCTAAACTCATGGGGAGAGATTTAAAGTCCTCATTGTTCTTTGTCATTGCTGCTTTCTGAGTAGTGAAAAACTCTTCTTTCCCAAGCAGTAAGGATACTGTTCTTTACATAGTTTGAGCTACTACACAAGACAAAATATATTATATTGCATTATATTTACTCTATGATATCAGATGATTAATCAATTGCCATCACATCCTATCAAATGTTAACCAAAGCTTGGTATATTCAAGAGTACTATATGAAGAGTCATTAGGCTTCGGTGGCAATTCCATGTCCTTGAGAAAATATTTTGACATCGCATAACACCACCTTGTCTAACTTCCAGGTTTTTTGTGAAAATAAAACCAGACAAGGTGTTCTATAGAACCATAGAAAATAAAAACTATATCATTTAAAATATCATTTTATTCTATTTTATTTGTGAAATATTTGCATTGTATGTTTTATTTCATCTGTATTGTTGGTATCTCTGTATTCTCCTGAAAGCCTGCTAAAATTATATATACTTGGAGACATTCCTTATAGATTCAACTTAATAGTCCAGTGATATTTTATGAACATTCCCTTGTATATTTATGATTCAATCAATCTCAAGGATCCTATAAGAGCTTTTGTAATTTTACATGAAGTATTTCCCAGTGACCCTTGAGTAGGACATAGTAGAAGAGTGTTAACTCATATGAATAAAACGTACTTCATGAAGAACTATTCTGAGATAAATGTCCTGTCTCCTTCATGCTCATAATGCTGCACAGAGAAAAATAGATCCCCCACATCTTAGTAAAATCAAACACATCCAGAAAGTGGTCGTATGAAGACGATGTAAAAATTAGTCCTGGGGCTGTGAGCATAAGCAACAGTTACTATGTTACTTTTAACCATGTTTGAAATTATGTGAATAAAATATTTCCAAGTATCATTAGTGTGATAAATGGAATGGCATGATTATTTCATCACAGTGGTGTTGAAAAATCAAAGAAAAAGTAATGTGGTTATTCTCTGTTGAGCATTAAATCAGGTATCCTAGTGTGAACATGAGCAGAGGCAGATAAAAGGGGCCTGGGGAGATTCAGAAGTACTTTCATTAGAGAGAATTAGTACCTGTGCCACTGGAGAAAGGAGAGATAGAGAGCCCTGCATGAATGTGAAAGCCCAGCTCAGATAAGACACCTGCTCAGTTGCTCTCATATGCCTTTGCTAGAAAAGCCACTGTACGCATTTGCCACAGCCAGGTCACTCTGGAGGAAAACCAAAAGAGAAGTTCCAAATCATGTACCAGGAAAATGAAATCCTCGACATTAGATAGACAAGCAGAAAGAATTCAGGGACATGTCCTAGGGATATTTCTCCTACTTTGTGAATCAGAGATAAATTTCAAATATTATAATAATAATGGGGTGTGTAACAGAAAGCAAAATTGCATTAGGTTTACATATTGCCAAATTCCTTTTTTTTATTTTTTATTTATTTATTTTTTTTGACAAGCAGAGTGGACAGTGAGAGAGAGAGAGACAGAGAGAAAGGTCTTCCTTTTGCCATTGGTTCACCCTCCAATGGCCGCCGCGGATGGCGCGCTGCGGCCGGCGCACCGCGTTCGTTGGATGGCAGGAGCCAGGTGCCAGGTGCTTTTCCTGGTCTCCCCATGGGGTGCAGGGCCCAAGCACCTGGGCCATCCTCCACTGCACTCCTGGGCCACAGCAGAGGGCTGGCCTGGAAGAGGGGCAACCGGGACAGAATCCGGCGCCCCAACCGGACTAGAACCCGGTGTGCCGGTGCCGCAAGGTGGAGGATTAGCCTGTTGAGCCACGGCGCCGGCCGCCAAATTCCTTTTTACCTCTGATTTTGCAGATAAGTTAAAAAAATTAATGTAAACAGAATGAATTCCATGTAGTTCCTAGATACAACTCCAATACTATAATACTATTTCTCTCTGTCCTTGCTCCTTCAATTCTTTCTGTTTTCTTTTTTAATTTTTGCAATAACATATTTTAATTTAACTTAATTTTTACAATTGCAGGCTTAATTTTCCACTAAACAGAGAGTTCTACAAGTAAAAAGTAGATAGACAAGTTTTCAATAGGAATATAGACAAGGGATATAAACACTAATCGAATCCCAAGATGTCAATTTCAATCATAAACATGACATTTTTTGTACTCTGTACATTAGCAACCATAAATCACAGAAAATGTGATATTTGTATTTTTGGGCCTAGCTTATTTATTGTCTTTAGTTGCATCTGTTTTGTTGCAAAAGAGAGGATTTCATTTTTATGGCTGAATAGTATTCCACTGAGTGTGTGTATATACCACATTTTCTTTTTTTTTTTTTGTCAGTAAGAATTATTTATTTATTTATTTATTTTTAAAGCTTTTTTTAAATTTTATTTAAAGAATATAAATTTCCAAAGTATAGCTTATGGATTCCAATGGCTCCCCCCCTCACAACTTCCCTCCCTCCCGCCACCCTCTCCTCTCCCGCTCCCTCTCCCCTTCTGTTCACATCAAGATTTATTTTCAATTCTCTTTATACACAGAAGATCAGTTTAGTACATATTATGTAAAGATTTCAACAGTTTGCCCTCACATAGAGACACAAACTGAAATTATTGTTGGAGTACTAGTTATAGTATTAATTCACAATGTACAGTACATTAAAGACAGAGATCCTACATGATTTTTTTTAAAGAATTGATTAATTATCTATGCAATTTCCAATTTAACACCAAGATTTTTTAATCATTTGCAATTATCTTTATACACAGAAGATCGATTCAGTATATACTATGTAAAGATTTCATCAGTTTGCACCCACTCAGAAACACAAAGTGTAAAAATACTGTTTCATTACTAGTAATAGCATTATTTCACATTGGATAGCACATTAAGGACAGATCCCTCATGAGACGCAAGTACACAGTGACTTCTGAAGTTGATTTAACAATTTGACACTCTTGTTCATGGCGTCAGTAATCTCCCCAGGCTCTAGTCATGAGTTGCCGAGGCTATGGAAGCGTTTAGGGTTTGCTGACTTCGATCTTAATGCGACAGGGTCATAGTCAAAGTGGAAGTTCTCTCCTCCTTTCAGAGAAAGGTACCTGCTTCTTTGGTGGCCCCGTTCTTTCCACTGGGATCTCACTCGCAGAGATCTTTCATTTAGGTCTTCTTTTTTTTGTTTTTCAGAGTGTCTTAGCTTTCCATGCCTAAACTATTCTCATGGGCTCTTGAGCCAGATCCGAATGCCTTAAGGGCTGATTCTGAGGCCAGAGTGCTATTTAGGACATCTGCCATTCTATGAGTCTGCTGTGTATCTCGCTTCCCATGTTGGATCATTCTCTCCCTTTTTCATTCTATCAGTTAGTATTAGCAGACACTAGTCTTGTTTGTGTGATCCCTTTGATTCTTAGACCTATCAGTGTGATCAATTGTGAGCTGAAATTGATCACCTGGACTAATGAGATGGCCTTGGTACATGCCACCTTGATGGGAATGTATTGGAATCCCCTGGCTTCTTTATCAGTCATCAACCGATGGACAAATAGGTTGATTCCATATCTTAGCTATTGCGAACTGTGCTGCTGTAAACATGGGGGTACCAATTACTGTTTCACATGTTGATTTCATTTCTTTCTAATATATATCCAGGAATAGAATGGGCAGTTCATTATATATTTTGCAGCTACAGTGCCTACAACATTTTCTGGTTCTTTAAAAGTACCCAATAAATATTTGAAGGAAAAGCAAAAGAATACATGGAGTGATACAGTATTTTCAATGTTTTCTTCAAGTATTCTGTATCTTTCTGGGCATGGCTACCTTGATGTCACTGATAACTGAGTCATTCATTTAATTTTTTTATTTTAGAATGAGCTACTCTGATTCCTGTTAAGTCCTCAGAAATTGTATCAGTGAATGACAACCTCAAATCCCTTTTCCTTATTTTCTTTTCTTGTTTGAAAAAATACTTAATTACAGAAAACTTCCTGTAAGAATTACGCATACATATGAAGGAATTGTGTTGTCATTAGGATCAGCACCTTGTTGAAAATGGCAATTTCAGACAAATAGCAATTACTGTCTGTTGACTTTGCTCTTAATTTTTCTACTCAACTGTAAGAATATTAGAGAGTCGTTGTGAAAGCACACACAAGTTAGTGAACAAAACTGTTACCCAATAGGGATGATTTCTAACAGATCATCATTATATGGAACTAAGAATCTTTCTAAAAACTAGGCTT
Organism: Sylvilagus floridanus; assembly: GCA_949820135.1. NCBI lineage: Eukaryota > Metazoa > Chordata > Mammalia > Lagomorpha > Leporidae > Sylvilagus > Sylvilagus floridanus. The sequence continues at coordinate 105,317,518 of OX463238.1, read as the reverse complement.
TTTATAGTATATTCCAAATATCTTCTTAAGGCTTTTGTTAATATAAAACCCAAAGTGAAAACATCATTGTAGCATTATAGCCGAGACATGGAATGAACCTAAATGTCCACTAGTGAGTATACAGATAAAAGCATAATTTTATATACTATTCATTGCATAATGGGATATTATTCATTCTTTTCAAAACAGAAATTATGCTGTTTTTCACATCATAGATAAATCTAGAAGACTTTGCACTAAGTGAAATACAGCCAGGTAGAGAAAGTAAAATACTGCATGAACTCCATAAATGTGGAATGTAAAGTCCAACTCATAGAATCAGAGAGCAGAATGGTGATTAGAGATAGTGGTAGGAAAATGCAAAATACAACTCCTCAGGTGTAGTCTATTGAGCATCGATAAATACAATATTTACTAAATGATACAGAGGAAAACTGTAGAATATCTAACTTTGTAAAAGTTCTCAAAACCAATTATTACCTGTTAAACTATTTTTATTCATTAGATTCTGAATTTCTTAAGAGTAAAAGATCCTGTCATATTCAACTCTATACCACTATAATCTAGAAAACAATATTTTGTCATTTACAAAGTTCCTTTAAAAATTGGTGGAAAATTAATTGAAAGATGATGGTTTTTTGTTAACAGAAAATTTTGAAATCTTTATGATTTTCAAAAAAGTTCATGGAAAGTGTGTATTATGAACAAATTGTGTATCTTTGAATTCCATTTTTCCAGAAACTTTTTGAAGTACCTTCATATGTATTGCACTTGGAATAGTCTCCTTTTCCTTGTAAATATCTTCCATTTTAAATATTTTGTCCCTATTTTTTTTTTTTGACAGGCAGAGTGGACAGTGAGAGAGAGAGACAGAGAGAAAGGTCTTCCTTTGCCGTTGGTTCACCCTCCAATGGCCGCCGCGGCCGGTGCGCTGCGGCTGGTGCACCGCGCTCATCTGATGGCAAGAGCCAGGTGCCAGGTGCTTTTCCTGGTCTCCCATGGGGTGCAGGGCCCAAGCCCTTGGGCCATCCTCCACTGCACTCCAGGGCCACAGCAGAGAGCTGGCCTGGAAAAGGGGCAACCGGGACAGAATCCGGCGCCCCAACCGGGACTAGAACCCGGTGTGTGTCCCTATTTTTTCTTTTCAGTTGATATCAAAAAGATAGTTTTAAAATTATTTGTTTATGTATTTGGAAGGCAGAGTTACAGAGAGAGAGGGAGACACACACACACACACACACACACACACACAGAGAGATCTTCTATCCACTGGTTCCCTTCCCAAATGTTTACCTCAGCCAGGGCTGGGCCAGGCCAAAGCCAGTGGCTCGAAGCTTCTTCCAGGTCTCCCACATGGGCTGCAGGGATCCAGACACTGGAAGTGCAGCAGCTGAGTCTCTAACCAGTGCCAATATGGGATGCTAGTTTTGCAGGCAGTGACTTTACTGACTACCCGACAATGCTGGCTCTCAATAAGATTCTTTTTTTTTTTTTAATTTTTTTTCCTATTTAGAATATAAATTTCCAAGGTACAACTTGTGGATTGCAATGACTTCCCCACCCATACCTCCCCTCCCCCCCCGCTACCCTTCCCCCTTACCCACTCCGTCTCCCCTTTCATTCCCATTCAGATTCATTTTCAATTCTCTTTGTATACAGGAGTTCAGTTTAGTATGTGTTAAGAAAAGGTTTTAAACCATTTGCCCTCACATAGCAAGAGTGGCAAATTGTTAAGATTCTTAATTGTTTGAAAAATCCAGCATGAACCCCATAACTGAAGAAATTGGGACCTTTGCTTATCATTTTTAATAAATACTTTTTGCCTTGTCCTATAAAAATTGTACTATATTAAGATTTATTGCATACAACTGTTTGCCAATGTTCTATAAAAATTGTACTATATGAAGCTCTATTGCATACAACTTTTAATCCATTACTCTCGCCATATTTAGAACCATTTCATACCTTCTGGGAGGTCAAGGCTTCTGACTACTGCCAGGCAGTCTCCATAGATTGTCTTGCTACTGGCCTTGTTTTGTGTGTCACTTATGATAAGTTAAGGTTTAGGGGAGTGAAGTATCTCTGTACACTCTGATTCTTGCTAATTTTCTTATTCAAATTTTCTTCCATAAACCACCCTTTCTGATCTGAGCCACTTGCTATACTTTCCTTTGTAGACTGTCTTCTGAAGTATTGAGATCTTCACCTATATTCATGGCATTAAATGTTCAGACCCACAATGCTTTTGGAGAACGGTTTGCTTCTGATTCTTGAAAGACTTTGTTGCCTTGTTCAGATAACTTAATGCTGGGTAATAAGAATGTATTAGAATTTTTGTTATTTTATCTGAAATTGCTAATTTATATTGTTGAATGATGTAGATCATTTTCTTATTGGTCATAACACCTTCCTTCTCAAATACCAGCATCTGGCTTGCCTGCAGATTAAACAATTCTCATGTATCAAACTAGTATTAAGTATGGGTCTCACACTAAAATTCCTGATCCTTTGTAAGTTGTTAGTGTTTTTCTGTGAGTTTCAATGAATAACTATTTTTGGAATTACAAAAAAAACACAGGATTTCATATGATCATATTTCTACAATTTCATTAAAAATACAGTTGGAAGGTAAGATTATTTGGGTGAAAAGCTGTTTGATATTCAGACATATGAAGACCCTTAAAAATTGGTGGAAAATATCTATTATGAGAGAACTATGTATAGGTTTAAATTTTTCTACAAACTTAAAATTTGCTTCATCTTATTTTATTTTCTATAACTTCTGGTGCTTAATGGTTTTTCCTAACTATGAAAAAAGTTGAATTGTTGAACATAATTGATATTAGTAAACAAATTTTCCTTTAAAAAATCTCTTTTATCAATTCTGGTTATCCTTTCCACTAGTTAATACCATTGATAAGCATTTTAGCACTTAAAAGTGGTATTGCTAAACCTGAGAATTAGATACAAAAAGGCAAATGTATGATTCGCAAGTATGGGAAATACTGTACCACTCTTCATCCTTACTTTCTAGTCTCTTATACAAAAGGCTGTTTTTATTTGTTGTTATAAATTCTGAAACAATGTTTTGTAAGCTTTTTAATCAGCATGGGTTTTATTCATATATGAGAGCAATTCTAGAAGTTTTTACAGATGCAGGAATGTGGTACAGTGGTGAGGACATCTCTTGAGACCCCTGAATTCTATGTTAGAGATCTCTTCTCGCTCTCTCTCTCTCTCTCTCTCTCTCTATCTCCTTGCATGTGTGTGGGTGTGGGTGGGTATGCCTTTCAAATAACAAAGTAAAATGTATTATCTTTCATACAGAATAAATAAGTTTAAGGAAAAATGGATTATAGTGTAATATTTTGTCTAGCAGTAAAGATGAGGCTTGGAATAACCACAGCCTAGGAGTACCTAGTTTCAGTACCTAGGTTTGAGTACCAGCTTTGCTCTCACTTCCAGTTTCCTGCTAATGTGTATCCTGAGATGCAGGAGGTAATGGCTTGTGTCCTTGGGTCTCTGTCACTCATGTGGCAGACTTGGAATGACTGTCTAGTTCCTGGCCCAGTCCTGATCATTATGGGCATTTGGGGAGTGAATCAATAGATGGGAACTCAGTCTGTCTACATCTTTGTATCTTCCTCAATCTCTGCCTGAGAAATTAATACAAATTTAAAAATAGATATAAAAATAAGTTGATATTGTTGCATAAATTATTTGAAATCCATGCATTTTTTCATCAAAAGGTTCATGGAAAATGAGTATGATTATAAACAGTGCATCAATAACAAAATTTTTCAAGATTCCCTGAGATGATATATGTGTAGCCATTAGCAAAGCACAGGTTTATTTTAAGCGTCCAATAGTTTCACCGTTAAATACTGTTACCACTCATTGTTCTTGAAGTGCCCAAATGAAAAAGTAGAAAAATCTATTTTGTAACAAACACTTTAATATTCCTTTGCAAAACTGTCTTAAAGGTACTTTCTCACAGTTTGTAAAAGTATCTTGCATGGAAATTTGCTGAGATATATATTTACCTCATAAAATAATGGTATATTTAAGAAATACCTTCAAGGCCTCAGATATTCTACAAATGCTTGCCCAGATTCTGGAAAGCAACACTTGGACAAAATCAGTTACCTGCGGAAGGATCCACTCTAGGAAACTGGTTATTAATGTAATCAGGGCGTCTCCCAATTGGTAAATTCCTAGTTCCATCATCATCAAGCAAGTATATATGTTGGAATTTATTGCATAATTTATTATAACAAGTATAAAAGAAGTTGTCATAATAGAAAGCTGATGCTCTACCAGTTAAATTAAAATAAAGGAGAAGAGGAGGATTAAGAAAAGGACCATGAGTGGCAGAAGGGAAGCAAGAGGATGAAAGAATGGGAAAGAGGAAAAGGAGTAGAAGGATGAGCAACACTATCCTGAACAAGGCCAAGGGAGAAAAACGTGTGTGGAGGTGAGGCTTCAACAGTTTAGAGAGGCCCAGCTGAACAGTCACCATGAGTCCTTTAGTTCTCTCTGGAAAACGCCCCTTTGATTTTTTAAACACATTTTGAACATCTTGTTAATAGTTGAAATATATTTCTTATAATTGATTTGGTTTCCCCTGCCAAAATAAATTTTCCTGAAGGGAAGTATTGCCTTCATCAGTTAAAACTTTGCAGACCAGCTGTGATGGTCTTTTGCTGTGTCAGCCTTGCTCAGCTGGAGTTCCTTGCTACTGAATCATACACAGACCAAGGTATTGCCAAGGTGTTCTGTATGTGTGATTAAGGTTCATCATCAGTGGACTTTGAGCAGGAGATTAGCCTGAGCCGTGTAGGTGAGCTGACATTCATTGGTTGAAAGACTTTTTAAGAGCAGAGCTAAAGCTTTTCCTAATGAAGGAGAAATCATCCTGTAGATGCAGCTTCAGTTGCTGACAGTCCCCTCCTATCCTCTGTCAGGGCCTGGCCTATGGAGTTTAGACTTAGCCCTTCAAATGTGTAAGCCAATGGCTTGCAATACATCTCTCAATATGCATCTCCTACTTGATCCATTTCTCTGATGGGACACTGACTATTCCACCTGCGTAGCATTTCTATCCACACAGATATAAAATCTTGTGCATTACCATTCAGCTAGCCAAGAAATACATCCCACAGAAACTATTTGAAACCACAAACTCTTAAGGACATTTTAAAAAGCAGAAAATAAAGCAAAACATTGACTCTAACACACTCAGTAAAGAGTGATATTAGATAGAAAAATATACTAATCTGAACGAACAGTAATTCTCAGGTGGGAGGGAATTTGCTGTTGCAGAAGAAGTAAGATGAAAATAGCATTCAAGTGGACAAGCATTGTAAGACAAAATCCATCATGCAGCATTTATAATCCATGTTTAAAGTGCTGAAGTTTATCCAGAGAGCAAAGAGGAGTCATTGAAGAACCTTCTGTTTGATTTACATGCTGGCTAGGGGGGTAGGGGTTGTGGCACAGCACAATTTGCCACTTGGAACATCCATATCTCACACTGAAGACAGTTTGGCACCTCTGCTTCCATGTATATATGTATGAATGTGTGTATTTATCTTCCATTGGCTGGTTCACTCCACAAATCGCCACAATAGCCCAGGCTGGACCAGGCTGATACCAGGAGCCAGGAGCTTCTTCCAGGCCTCCCATGTGAGTGCAGGGCCACCAGTATTTAGACCATCTTCTGCTGCTTTCTCAGGACCATTAGCAGAAGGCTGGATGGGAAGGGGGAGCAGCAGTGGCTGTAACTGGCTAACAGGAGGCATCCCAGTGCCAGCTGGCTCCTAATGAATGACTTTTAAACTAGGGCTTATGAAATAACATGTGCCTTCTTCAGACATCATTTTGGCTCATATGAGGAGAATAGGTTGTAGTAAGAGGAGGGGAGGCCAAAGAAAGACTAATGGTAGAGGCTGCATTTTCCAGGTGTGTTGGCATGCTTGGTATCACCATCTTTTCTCTTTCTTGAGCCCAGATTTGGAAGGCTAATTCTCAGATTCTTTTTTTACTTTTTTTATTATATATATAAAGCTTTTATTTAAAGAATATAAATTTCCAAACTACAGCAAATGGATTACAATGGCCCAACCCCCCACAACTTCCCTCCCTCCCGCTACCTTCCCCTTTCCCGCTCCCTCTCCCCTTGCATTCACATCAAGATTTATTTTCAATTCTCTTTATACACAGAAGATCAGTTTAGTACATATTACATAAAGATTTCAACAGTTTGCCCTCACATAGAGACACAAAGTGAAAATACTGTTGGAGTACTAGTTATAGTATTAATTCACAATGTACAGCACATTAAAGACAGAGATCCTACATGATTTTTTTAAACTGATTAATTATCTATGCAATTTCCAGTTTAACACCAAGATTTTTTAATCATTTGCAATTATCTTTATACACAGAAGATCGATTCAGTATATACTATGTAAAGATTTCATCAGTTTGCACCCACACAGAAACACAAAGTGTAAAAATACTGTTTCATTACTAGTAATAGCATTATTTCACATTGGATAACACATTAAGGACAGATCCCTCATGAGACGTAAGTACACAGTGACTCCTGATGTTGATTTAACAATTTGACACTCTTGTTTATGGCATCAGTAATCTCCCTAGGCTCTAGTCATGAGTTGCCGAGGCTATGGAAGCGTTTAGGGTTCGCCGACTTCAATCTTATTCCGACAGGGTCATAGTCAAAGTGGAAGTTCTCTCCTCCCTTCAGAGAAAGATACCTCCTTCTTTGGTGGCCCCGTTCTTTCCACTGGGATCTCGCTCGCAGAGATCTTTCATTTAGGTCTTCTTTTTTTTTTTGCTTTTCAGAGTGTCTTAGCTTTCCATGCCTAAAATATTCTCATGGGTTCTTGAGCCAGATCCGAATGCCTTAAGGGCTGATTCTGAGGCCAGAGTGCTATTTAGGACATCTGCCATTCTATGAGTCTGCTGTGTATCTCGCTTCCCATGTTGGATCATTCTCTCCCTTTTTCATTCTATCAGTTAGTATTAGCAGACACTAGTCTTGTTTGTGTGATCCCTTTGACTCTTAGACCTATCAGTGTGATCAATTGTGAACTGAAATTGATCACTTGGACTAGTGCGATGGTCTTGGTACATGCCACCTTGATGGGATTGTATTGGAATCCCCTGGCACAATTCTAACTCCATCATTCTCAGATTCTTGCCATTCACATGTTTTTTGTTGTTGTTGTTGTTTGTTTTTTTTTATTTTTGACAGGCAGAGTGGACAGTGAGAGAGAGAGACAGAGAGAAAGGTCTTCCTTTGCCGTTGGTTCACCCTCCAATGGCTGCCGCGGACAGCGCGCTGCGGCCGGCGCACTGCGCTCATCCGATGGCAGGAGCCAGGTGCTAGGTGCTTCTCCTGGTCTCCCATGGAGTGCAGGGCCCAAGCACTTGGGCCATCCTCCACTGCACTCCTGGGCCACAGCAGAGGGCTGGCCTGGAAGAGGGGCAACCGGGACATGTTTTTTGAGAGTTGTATGCATCCCTTGGGGCTGATGCATTTAATTTCTGGTGATGCCCTCCAGTGGCTTTTGTCTTCAGGAAAGAAGGTCAAGAATTAAAACACTGGATCAGTGATTTGCAGCACGTGGCCGAATTGCCTGAATCTAGAGCAAGCTTTCAAAGACAAGGAAACAAGTCTCTGTTTTATCAAACCACTGAGCTTTTTCTATTGCTCAATAATTTAGCTTAATCAATACATCAGGTGAGAGAAAGATGGTAATTTCAATTTGAGAGGAAATGGAAATTCATGGCAGTAGATATGCCAACATAGGAAGAAAACTTAGAAGGAGGTGAAAAGTGATTTTGGGACAAGCTCTGAAGAAATCTTTCAAGAGGTCTGATACATACATGAATAAGAAAAGCAACTGCTGTGTATTAAGTACTAGAAATCAGGAGTCTCATTTAAATTTGATCTTATTCAATCTGCTCACATTTTTGATTGATTAAATAATGTGCCCAATTTGCCCAGATTTTCTGGTTTTAAAAGTGCTTTAAATGTTCCAATTTGAGCTCTCTTAGTTTTTAAAACTTAATTCAATTAATTAGAATAAAAAAAAAATCCGTATATTGTGTGAGACAAAGCTGGTGGCTCCTCAAGTAAAGCCAATAGATGGCTGGTTCATATCATCTCAGTATCAGACTTTATGCAATTTTAAGGTCATAAGCTGACTTAATTTTTAATAAATTTATTTTATGTATTTGAATATCTTTTACATGTCAACACACATTATATTACATTTTTTTCTGCCTGAAATCAATTCTATTCTTTTGTCCAATGTTTCACCATAGCTAGAAGAAGGGAAGAATGAGAGAGAGAGAAAGAAAGGAAGGAAGAAAATAAAAATAAGCATTTATTTTTAGGGACATGTTAGAAAGTAGTGATTTTGTCAAGAATCTCTGCTCTTTCACAGCCTAATCAGCTTAATTAACCATATATAGTAGTAGAAATCTTTGCAAACATTTATGACATAATGTGAGCTAATACTCTCTAGACATTACACAGTTTGTGCCTGATAGAGTGTGGACACAAAGTCAGTGGGTAAGGAGGACAAACTGCGGTTGCCTAGGGCCATTTTCCAAGGTACCTACAAAATCTTTCTCTTCATACAACAGGCTTCTGTGCTGGCTAAACTTAACTGCTATTTAGTCTCAGCACTTGAAAGTGTCTCACAAGCATATGATTTGATCATATTGGCTATAAAAAAATCCTTAAATTGTGCACTTTTTTATTTCTAAGCAATTTATTGTATATTTCTACGCAATTTATTATCTGTTTCTTCAGCCTGTCCCCTAATTTAAAATCAGAATTCTTTCTAAAAACTCAACAATGAAGTTAGGTCAAAGTTCTAGATTTTTTCTACCTCTTTTTCTGTTTCCTTTTGTCTGTGATCCATAATTTGTAACTTTGAAAGACAGTGGAAGTCTAGAAGTTTAATTTGTATTACTGTTAAATTTTCAAAATTTGAAGCACTTAAAATTAAGCAGCATGAAAGAAGATGTAACAGAGTTAAATCTCTTCTGTGCTCCATGGCTTTGTAATTTTACAAAATCACTTACCTAAATTCTAGCATCTGTAATGGGAATGGAGACAGCCTCTGCTTCCTCTCCAGGACCAAAGTTCTGTTTGTTGATGCAATCACACCTGGCGTTTGATACTTTTCAGCAGCCCGAGGACTTACATACATTATTTCCAGGAATGTAAATCATCCAAAGAATTTCACAAGGCCATTTTTGTCACTTACTGCTGATTGGAAATTTCATGACAGTTGACTTCATCAAATGTGACAACTAACAATTAATTGTATTTTTCCTCACTACAGATTCAAGGAAAAATACTGGCTACAACCAGCACTTAAGACCCCAGGATATGCCTTTGTTTTTTTCCCTGTAAGAAAGAACAGAATTGAGGTTTACCAAAGCAGCATGGGTTAATATCTTGAAATGCGTTCTTAAAAGAATACATGAAAGTCTAAAATGAGCCCACATAATAATGAAGTTAAGCACCTATTTCACAAATGCAGTCCGCAATAATATGTTGAGTTACTCTTTTACAGTATTTTATATTACCCCAAACTTAAGCTTATTCTCTATTACAACAGCTTTATTGAACATTCTAATATCAGCTAACAATTTGAAAATTTTCAAACTTTAAAATGTAAAGTCATTTCTTATATGATAACAGCACATCATCAAATTTTGCACTTTGGTTTAGAATTTAACAATCTGACTTTGAAGACAGGGACTCGTCTAGCATGCTAAAATGAGTGAGTGTCCTTTATATAAAGACTATTATTGAAAGAACTGAAGGTCAGAGAAATAATCACGCAGATGGGTCAATGGCATTTTGCAAAGCCATATGCATTAGAGCTGAAATGTGTATTGACATGGAATATTAGTATTATCTAACTTCACTTTTGTTTACAGGCTAATTTCAAACACAGAACAAATGTGAAAATGATGCAATAAAGTTTTACATAATTCAACACAAAAGGAAATAGTATGATCTTAGAAAGACTAATAACTGTAATATCTTTGTTGGGGGGATGTAGTGAAGGTTCAGAATGACCAATAATGGAAAAATATACTTGGATCAATTGTTAATTCTTGTGTCTTAGGCGGTTTCCTTCTTTTTACCACGAATTGTATTGACAGTGATTTATAAATGCAAATTTCCATTGTTTTCTAATCAACATTAAGCAATGTCTTGATGTGGATTGTGCTCTCTGCTTCCCTTCTCTCTCTCTCTTCCTTTCTTTCTCTCTCTCTCTCTCTCTCTCTCTCTCTCTCGCTCACACACACACACATACACACACAAACATACACATTCAATCACAGCTGCACACGAAATCCTGCAAACCAGCAGGGGTGCAACCAATGCAAGAATCTCAGCATACATCCTTTGTTTTTGTCTTTGTATGAGAAGTGAAACTTGACTAGGAGCAGAACAAAAAAATCAGATGGAAAAGAGACAAAAGAATGAATAGCAAATGCAAAAACAAATAATAGAAATAATTTAGCAGAGCATATTTCTCTTCATCTTATTTCAAATCAATAACTTTCTTTTGGTTTTAATGCATAACTCTAGGAATAAAAATTCAACTATTTAGCTCACTTTTAAAAAAGTTTTGAAATGAAATGTTTTTGATGTTTTATTCAGGGATTCTGTCAGTAACACTTTGAAAGATGATATGGCTATTTCTTTATTTTCTGTTTTATTTTACTTTTTAATAGGATTGATTAAATTATAAAATTATGAAAGTCACAGAACAAAGAAATAGATCACTGAAATACATTGCTGGTGTAACTTATTGTTATTATAATTTGCTGAACATCATTACATTTCTCTATGCATCTAAACATCAAAAAGCATAGCTAATTCATGCCTACATATATAGAAGGAAAGATATTAAAATCAAATAATATCTTAAAATATAATTAAACAGAAAATCATTGAAAGGAAGCAATTTATTTTCTGTATGAAAGCATTGAGGTGAGTGTTTTAACTTTCTTTAACTTAAGTCATGTGACCCAAATCAGTAAGTGTTGCAGGAAGGAACGACTTTATTAAGGCTGAATGTAGCTTCTAAAGATTCTAGGAGAACGACACCTGATGTTACAGAATTCTGAAGTTGGGCTCTGCAATGGCCCTGCCAAACTTCCCATGATATTTCTTCCCACAGATTACTATACTTACATATATATTACCCTTACTTATATATAAATCTATATATCTACCTCTAAATATATTTATCTACATCTATATCTATGATGATACTCTAAGAAGTTTGTGGAAAATGGAATTAAAAAGACAAGTTTATTTTGGCACAAAACATTTTGTGAGCAGTATAATCTAACATGGCTGAATAGTGGTGTCCTGCAGTGCCTCTACTCCAGAGAAGAAGAAGGGAAGCAAAGGAAGAACTTCATTTGGAGGACTTTGACTGAGGAAGAACTCTGGAAGTCACTAAAGAATTCATGGGAACACTAGCCAGCACATCAGCTCTGAGAGCCAGCACAGAGGACACAAACACTGCAACTCCTACCAGCTCTCCAGCAGGGGGCACTCTACCTGGACAGGTAAGGTAAGTAGGAGAGTACAAAGACCCCCATCATTGCTGCAGATTTGCTTCCCAGACTAGAGGAGAATTCCACAGTCCTCATAGACATTAAACCCAGGGAGCTGACTGGGCTCTGAGTGATGAGTGCTTTGCTCCAAAAAAGAAACTCATGATTGCTCCTCATCCCTACAAGTCCCAGACTTATAGCACAGGCACTGCTAGGCACCATTCTGTCTCAGGAACACCAGGCAGCTCCAGTTGCTGCCAGAAGCCCTCAAAGACAGCAAACCCTTCAGGGCAGAAAGCAGGTGCCTGAGTGTCCTACAGCTGTGAGAAATGTCCAATCCCCAGGGTCACCCTTGTCCACTTTGTGGGATCTGAGGAAGCTCCTCTCCACAACTTGGGGCTTAGCACCAGCAGCCCAAAGCATACAAAGTCATGACAAAAAATAGAAAGAAAAAATAAAACTGCAACTTACTATCCTTGATGCATATAAATGCAAAAATTCTCAGCAAAATATTGGCAAAATCAATCCGAATGCACATAAAAAGATCAGGCACCACGATCAAATGACATACATCCCAAGGATCAAGGGGGCCTTAACATTCATGAATCAATGGACAAAATAAATCACATCAACAGACTGAAGAACAAAAGTCATTTGATCATCTTAATAGATGTAAAAAAGCATTCAATAAGACTCAGTATATATATTCATGATAAAAACTGTCAGCAAATTAGACATAGAAGGAACATGCTTCAAAATATAAAGGCTCCCTCCTGCCCCCCAACTCTGCCTATCAAATCTTTTTTTTAAAAAAAACAAACATTAACAAATGCTGGTGAGGATGGAAAGAAACGGGAAGTCTTCTACACCATGGGAATGTAAAATATGAAAGCTATGAAGGGAAACAGTAGGGTCATTCCATAAAAAATAGAAATAGAATTGCCATATGACCCAGTAATTTCAACACTGAGCATACATCCAAAAGAAAGTAAATCATCACATCAAAGTAATACCTGCTCAACAATGTTTATTGCAGATTTTTTTTTTACATAGTCAAGTTAAGAAAGCAATCAAGATGTCCATCAACAGATGAATGGAAAATAAAATGTGGTTTATGTACATAATGGCATATTATTTAGACCTAAGAAAGAATAAAATTTTGTCATTTGTAGCAAAATGTATGGCACTAGAGGTCAAAATATGACATGAACTAAACAACACATAGAAAGACAAATACTGTATGTTCTCTCCCACGTGTGGAAGTTAATGAAAACTTTATCTGAACAGAGAGTAGAGATTACTAGAGATTTGACTCAAAAGGAGGTTGGCTAAATGGGTAGCAAAACACAGAATGAATAAGATCCAAGTGTTGCACAGTACAGTGGGGTGACTATCCTTTATAATAATCTACTAACATTCCTTTCCAGAACAAATCAAAGAGAGGAGGTTGAAGTCTACATTCAGGAAGCAATTACAAATAGAGGGAAACATTAATCACCATGATTTTATCTGTACTCCTTATATTCATTTACTGAAATGTCACATTATGCCCTATAAATATTTATGTGCAATTATTATAAAGAAAAATTCTTAAATGTTAAGAGAAATGCTCACTAACCTGACTTGATTTTTACATATTTTACATATGCATTGAATTATCATATTGTACTCCTTGAATATGTACAGTTAAGATAATATTAGGAGCAGAAATTTGGCACAAGAATAGAGATGCATCTTGGGATGCCTGAAGTCCATATTGCAGTGCCTCGGTTCATGTCCCAACCTGACCCTTCTCTAGCTTCCCGAAATGTGCACCTTGAGAGCCAACACTCAAGAAGTTGGGTCTGTGTCACCCATGAAGGAAATTTGAATTGAGTTCCTGACTCCTGACTTTGGCTTGACCCAGCCCTGACTGTTGTGGTCATTTAGAAAGTCAACTAGTGGATGAACTCTCTCTCTCTCTCTCTTACCATGCTTTTCAAATAAATAAAAATAAATGAAAATTCAAAAAGGTAATATGGTAATTAAAATGTAAATCCATATATGAGAGGCCTTCCAAAATTTCATGAAAAATGCATGCTATGAAAAAGTTATGCAAATATCTAAATTTTTTTGTAGTAAAATTAACTTTACTTTTTAATTCCAACTTCCATGAACTCTTTGAAGTTATGTCTCAAATCTATATCTACCATTTATTATCTGTCTAGCTATTTGGGTTTATTCCCTTCCATCAGGGCTCATTTTAGTAGCCCAAGTTTCTGCTCACTTGTCCCATTCTAAACCTGCCTGCACTTGACATGATCTGAAGACATTGACTCTAGTATCTCCCCTATGGCGAGGGTGTGATGGTATCTGTGCTCCATGCTCTTGCCCCAGTTCCTCCAGCATTTTCATTACTCACCAGCTTCCATCCCGATCTAGTTTGAGATGGGAAGGCATTAGTCAGAGGCTTCAGAATTAATCCCATTCCCTTGCTTTCCTTGCTGATGTTGGGCTAGAAGAGGCCAAGAAGGCCTGACTCAGAACAGTTTGTTACTTTTATAGAAAGCTACATTTTTTCCATTGTTTTTTTGTTGCATATATTTGATTTTGGTATGTATAAAGGGGATTTTATATTAGTATTTTTATTATATTTTTAATAACACACTAACAGAAGATTTATGTAGTTCAGAGATATAAGTCACACAGCTTACTACATCCTATTCCAGGCATTCATTTTCTACAAAGAGAAAAATGCACACCAAATTATAATTTATGTTTCCTCACCCTTTATGAACTTGTGTTGTACATCATTTCAGCCAGGTGTTGACAAGCTAATCATAATCGCAGCATGCTTCAGTGACCTAACATTATTTCAGAAGTATTGTAAATTCTTTCCCTAATCCAGATTCTCTACCCCAGATCAAAGTGTGACATACAGCAAACACTCTAGCATTCAGTAACTAAATGTTATTCAATGAGGTATTTTTATTCAACTTACACTTTTATTATTATAAACAGTCACTGGATTCTCTAACTAAACACAGAATAATAAAAGATTAAAATATAATATTAAAATTAAGTTAAAATCCTACAATGAGTGGCTGTTGAAGGATATAGTGAATTTTGTGATGGTGAAGCTAGACCAGTAATGGAAGTAATTTTTCAGTTTTAATATTCAAATGACATAACAAGAGCTACACATGTCTTTTACCTATAATTATTTTATACTGACGTCACTAATCCACATCTAATATTTTGGCATTATAGAACTATCATATAGAATGTCATTCAACTGAATTGATTTATTTTCTTCTTCTCCCTTAAGGGGTAAGGTTCTGTGCTATTTAATTGTAGACCAACTTCTGGGAGCCATGTATTGCAGCCTATCTAAGGGAGGAGCAGTGGTTTTCATTCACTAGTTCTACTTGGGATGATCTTTCATTTAGTGTTCTGGGAAAAATGCTCTCAGTCCCAGAAATGCAAGAGCTAACACCCAGAATTCATTAGCATGTAAATAGACATGACCAGATCTCATATTTTAGGGCCACCAGTTGGGCTAGAGTAGGCTGACTTCAACTAAGTCTCAGTGGAAGGAACAGACAATGAAGTTGTTAAATCAAATTACCTGTCTGAAATGTAGGATATCCCAGACCAGTGTAATAACCTAGGGTCAAAACAAAAGACCATGGTCATGGAGGAAAAATGTTTCAGTACAGCTCATAATTAATACTGAAACATCTTTTAAATCTATTTTCCTGGCCCAAGATTTATGTTCTGGGCAACAAGAACTGAAAGAGAGTAAGAGTAGAAAGAGAAGTCTTGATTAGACAGTGCCTAGGGTTGGAACAGTGAGGACTCATGGCGGAGTGAACATGATATTTACATGAATGTACCATGCCAGTTCTCTACAGCAGTATCGTGGATCAGGAGTGGATTCATGAGTTGTGAAGTGTGTTCTGTCCATGTGTGTATGACAACCAAACGTATTTCTAGCACGACTGTCCTGCCATGTTTAATAATTCTAGAAAAGTGAGACACCAAAAGTGGTTAATAGAGTCCACACTTATCTTGCATACATTTATTGGAACTAAATTTATGTTGTATTTAAAAACAAACATGAAAGTCCATAATCCAGAATCCAAAAATAACAGTTAAAATCAATGGTACAAAGATAGCCCACTAAAATATGAGCACAGATGAGGGTAGTATACACTCTCTTTGAAGCTATTTAAATGACCAGTGATCATAATGGTGTGCAGCCAAACTCATTAGTGAGAAGTCACAATTGTAGATCACTATTGTCTAAAATAGTTGACATTAAAATTAATAACATCAAATTTTACTAAGGAGGTATAGAATTAAAAATATTAATGCATATGTGACATCCTACTTCTTCAAGAAAATTCTTGCAAATTCAATCGTCATACCACACTTTTTATCTATCTAGCTATTCACTTGTAATTTTAAATTTTTTTATGCATTTGTTTGAGAGGGAGAGAGAGAGAAAAAGAGAGAGAGCACTTATCCACTGGGTTCATTCTCCAAATGCCTGCAAAAACAGTTGGTGCTGGGTAAAGCCTGAATCTGGGAGTTGAAAAAGCAATCCAGATCTTCCAGGTGGGTGGCAGGAATCCAACTACATGACCCATCACTGCTGCCTCCCGGGTCTGCATTCACAGAAAACCGGAGCTGTGGCCAGATTGAACCCAGCTACTCGGGTGCGGGATGTGGGCCCATTAACTGTTAGGCTACACATCTTTTTTAAAGGGCCAACTTGTCATTGTCCAAAATGTCATGATTTGCACTACAAATTACATGGGCTACTAATTGTAGTAGGAGTTGGTACAACCACTTTAAGGAAGTATATATTACTTATTAAATTAGAAAAAAAACCTGTCTCACCTTTTCTTTCTGCTGTTGAGAGCATTTTGCGAGTGAACCAGGAGGAGAGACATGTGGCACAGATCTGAACTAAACTTGCAGCCTGGAGCAAAGCCATCCCTAATGCATAATCGTAGGCAAGAAAAATGAATATTTGTCATTGTAAGTCCCTACAATTTTGAGAGTTTTGTTATGAAGAAAAAAATTACAAATATGCTTATTAAGCTTATAAATAATAAAATTTCCCCATCCTTTCAAATTGTAAATGTCTATCTTTCTCTCTCCGTCATTTTTGTCTTTCAAGTAGATGTAAATAATAAATAAACATTTATAAAAAAACTAGAGGAGGGTGCTGTTTCCTTTCTCTTCAAAAAATATGGAAAATGAGAAAACAGACTATGTCATGTAGTAGATGCTTGAATGGCATATATTGATATGAATCCATATTTGCCTATCTGGAAAGAGTTCAAGTGTTAACATTCAATAGGTAAATATATTATGCCATGATCACAAAATGAAATTCTAAATTGTAATAAAAATTACTATTTGCAGCAATGTGTAACTATGTAGATTATTCTCACAATATATCTTTTAGCAATGTATGCTGGTCACAAATCACACATATAATATGGTTCTGTTTATCAAAAGTTAAAAATTACACAATATCACGTTTAGAAGGGCAGTCTTAATTGATAAAATGTTTTTTAAATGATTTTATTTATTTATTTGAGAGTCAGAGTTACAGAGAGGGAGAGACAGAGAGAAAGCTTTTTTTTTTTTTTTTTTTTTTGACAGGCAGAGTGGACAGTGAGAGAGAGAGACAGAGAGAAAGGTCTTCCTTTTGCCATTGGTTCACCCTCCAATGGTCGCTGCGGCCGGCGCACCACATTTGTCTGATGGCAGGAGCCAGGTGCTTCTCCTGGTCTCCCATGGGGTGCAGGGCCCAAGCACTTGGGCCATCCTCCACTGCACTCCTGGGCCATAGCAGGGAGCAGGCCTGGAAGAGGGGCAACCGGGACAGAATCCGGTGCCCTAACCGGGACTAGAACCCGGTGTGCTGGCGCCGCAAGGCGGAGGATCAGCCTATTGAGCCGTGGTGCTGGCCGATAAAATGTTTTTAAAACGTGGCAGGAATTTAAAGATTAATGTTGACTGAGGTGCATAAAGTTGCAGTTATAAGGACAGATTCTGGACATTGAGGTACAGGATGGCTGCTATTGGATGTGTTAATTAATTTGATGGTTGTGGTCATTGTGCAATGTACACATTGAACTCCTTTTCCATACACAGGGTCTTTGTCAAGCACGTATTTAAAAAATATCATCAGCTAATAAGCAAAGAAGGCATCAATTAATTATTTTTATAAATACAAAATGTGTGGGTTTTTTAAAAGATTTCCTTTTTTTTTTTTTTTTTGAAAGGTGGAGTTACAGAAAAAGAGAGAGCGAGAGCGGGGGAGGGGGGAGCTCTTCCATCCACTGGTGCACTCTCCAAAGGGCCACAAGCCTGGGGCTGGGCTGAAGCTGGGAGCCAAGAGCTTCTTCCAGGTCTCCCACATGGATGGCAGGGGCCTAAAAGTTTGGGCCATCTTCTGCTTTCTCAGGTGCATTAGCAGGGAGCTAGATCAGAAGTGAAGGAGATGGGATTTGAACCAGCACCCATATGGAATGCCTTCCTTGAAGTCAGTGGCCTAAACTGCTGTGTCACAATGTCAGCCTCATATAATGTTCTTGATAGGTTAGAATGTGATGGGGTAGTAATTAGAATAAGGGTCAAAAAGTAGGAATGCGTCTTTTTTTTTTTTTAAGATGTATTTATTTATTTGAAAGTCAAAATTACACAGAGAGAAGGAGAGGCAGAGAAAGAGGTCTTCCATCTGCTGGTTCACTCCACAATTGACTACAATGGCCAGGGTTACACTGATCCAAAGCCAAGAGCCAGGAGCTTCTTCTGGTCTTCCACACAGGTCCATGGGCCCAACGACTTGGACCATCTCCTACTGCTTTCCAAGGCCATAGCAGAGAGCTGGATCAGAAGTGGAGCAGCCAGGACGCGAACTGGCGCCCATATGGGATGCCAGCACTACAGGCGGCAGCTTTACCCACTATGCCACAGCGCTGCCCCAAGGAATGTGTCTTAACAAAGCTTTAAAGCACATGGCTTTTTGCATTTTGGTAACTCATACAGCTGTACACTTTTATTTCATGTACTCTCTATATGTTATACTTTTTCAGAAAATAAAAATAATGTGATATACAATGGGACAAATGGTTACAATAAAATATATGTATAGTCATCTTATGCTTATCTCGTGATTTCTAGATTTTATATAGTTTAACCTGTTTATTATCAAAGTTTATCCTCATAAGCAACTTAAAAATAGGCTTATATATTTCTATTGAACAAATGGCAAAACACAAGAAAGAAGTGATTTTCTTATGATTTTTTCAGCAAGGAAATAGTAGAGCTGGATATCAAACAGTCTTAAGACCCAAGTTCAACATTATTTTTAATGTAATGTGATCCCTAGTGCAGTGCCTGGCAGACAGTGTGAGCTCTCAATGAAAGTTGCTGAGTCAACAATAGGACATGTGAATGAACTTCTTGTTCTGAGTTCCAGCATGCTGTGTTTACTTGTCTGTTTCTGTAGCTATCCTAGTCTGTTACAAATGACTGTTTAAGTCTGCCTTTCCTACCAGTTGAGCCCCGTGAGGACTAGGACAGCATCTTTTTATTTATCTTTGTATTGTTCCCCAGCATGCCTGTCAAAGGCTGGGATCCAATAACTATTAGTTGAATTAATAAATAATCTCCTTGGAAAAACAATGCTAATGTGCAAAGAGACAAGTCAAGTGCAAATAATACCTTAGCTTCACAGTGCTTACTGTAGGTGTATACACAAATGGATCTGATAAAAAATATTTCAATCTCCTTAGAAGCTCTTCTCAATTAATTCCCTGCTCAAGGCTTATTCTAGAGATTGGAGATTTAAACTTTATAAAGAAGGTGATGTTATGCTGGGTATGTGTTAATAAATCCTTT
Source organism: Sylvilagus floridanus (assembly GCA_949820135.1). NCBI lineage: Eukaryota > Metazoa > Chordata > Mammalia > Lagomorpha > Leporidae > Sylvilagus > Sylvilagus floridanus. The sequence continues at coordinate 105,297,982 of OX463238.1, read as the reverse complement.
TCTGGCAATTAAAATCCTATAATTGCTTTGTTTCCTTAGTTCTGTAATTAAAAATCCAATTTTTTATCATTTGTAAAAGGGATTGAAAGTGAATGAGGGATGACATTTTAAAATACGTGAAAATTATTTGCAAATGTGCTTGGATTTTTAGCTTACCTTTAAAAATCAAACAATGGTATACAAGTGCCTAATTCTATTAGAATAAGAGTTGAAATTCACTTGTAGTATCATGTTTACAAAATGGCTATTTTACTTTTCCTGCACCAGGTTCTTTTTCCTATGTTCTTTATCTTTCTATGGATTCTATCTGAAATTAATATTGAAATGAAAAATCAAATTGAAGAGATATGCTGCACAACACTGAGATCAATATTATTTACTAGCTAAAAAAATAAATAAATCTTGGTTGTATCCAAATAGTAAGAGTTATTATAACTGATTTAAATTTTCCCTCTGGCTCTCAAAAAATCAATAAGAATTCAATAAGAGTATGTAAAAGCATAATTATAAATGTAATGCCAGTAAACCTACAGGTCAATATGACACTTATATTTTACTATCTATTAGCACAAAATCACTGCAGTTTAAAACAACAATATCACTAAAAACTGACAAGTTCATCTTGAAAATTTCTTGAACTTGTTCATAGTCCACCAAATTAAGAATTTATAAAGACTTCGTTTATAGAAAGTGAGGGAAATGTTTTGAATGTGAAGATATTTATGGTTATTATACTGAGCATTTTAGCATGCAAAATGTTGCTTTTTAAACATGTAAATGAAGTTTTCATGTTTATTTCATATGTTTCCAAAGCATTAACTTGAAGTTTCTGGTTATGATTATGATGGACATCACACTTAACGCATATGGTAAATAAATATACAATAAGACAAATTAAATTTTTTGGCATTGGACAAAGCATAGCTTAAGAATATGACCCATGAGAAAATTTGTTAGATTAACTCTATTTTCACCCTGCCATTTTGCCTTTTGCCCTTGAAACCTAAGCCTAGGGACTTGGTTCTCAAAGATTCTGCTCAGAGGTCCTGCTGAGTGGAGGAAACAGAGATTGGGTTCATAGATGCTGAAATTAATAGATTTCACAGGAAAGGCCGGGGGAAAAAGAGAGCTATGCAGAGAATGGCTCACATGAAATTTAGCGAGTGTCTCTTAATTTTTTGACCAAATATTAAACTTCACAAACAGCACAAGATTGTGCTAACCATGGAAGAAAGAAAATACTACAGAACTGTAACTGAATGGAGAGTCTAAGAATTACATATATTGGAAGATGCCAGTTTTTTTAATTTTAAATATTTTAATATAAGTAGAACAGATTTCATGTACTTCACTGATACAGTTCTAAGAAGATAATTATATTTCTCTCCCTCGATCTCTCCCCCCCTCAGTGCCCTCTTTCTTTCAATGCCCTCTTTCTTTCCTTCTTTTTATTCTTTAATTTTTGCAAATTCAATCCACTCTATAATCATAGGTTTAATTCAACACTAACCATAGTTCAGCAAGTAAATAGTAGGAAGGTGTCTGGTGCTGTAGTGTAGTGGGTAAAGACACCACCTCAGTGCTGGCATCCCATATGGGTGTCGGTTTGAGTCCTGGTTGCTCCACTTTTTTTTTTTTTTGACAGGCAGAGTGGACAGTGAGAGAGAGAGAGACAGAGAGAAATATCTTCCTTTGCCGTTGATTCACCATCCAATGGCCACCGTGGCCAGCGCACTGCGGCCGGTGCACCATGCTGATCTGAAGCCAGGAGCCAGGTGCTTCTCCTGGTCTCCCATGGGGTGCAGGGTCCAAGCACTTGGGCCATCCTCCACTGCACTCCCTGGCCACAGCAGAGAGCTGGCCTAGAAGAGGGGCAACCGGGACAGAATCTTGTGCCTTGACCAGGACTAGAACCCGGTGTGCTGGCGCCGCAAGGCGTAGGATTAGCCTATTGAGCCATGGCCCCGGCCTGCTCCACTTCCCATCCAGCTCTCGCTATGGCCTGAGAAAGTAGTGGAAGATGATCCAAGTGCTTGGGCCCCAGCACCTAGGTGGGAGACCAGGAAGAAGCTCCTGGCTCCTGATTTCAGATTGGTGTAACTATGGCTGTTGTGGCCATCTAGGGAGTGAACCAACAAATGAAAGACCTCTCTTTCCCTTTCTCTGCCTGTGCCTCTCTGTAACTCTGCCTTTCAAATGAATAAGTCTTAAAAGAAAAAAGTAGGAAGCCAAAGTTCCAAACAAGGACTAAAATGATAAACATATCAAAATACGTCCATTTCATTCCTATATATATATATATATATAGTTTCTATGTTAACTTCCACATATAAGAGAAATCATGATATTTGCCTTTGAGACTGGCTTATTTCACTAACAATAATGGTTTCTAGTTACATCCATTGTATTGAAAAAGACAGGATTTTATTCTTTTTTATGATTGAGTAGTATTCCACAGTGTGCACACACACACAAACACACACACACATTTTCTTTATCCATTCATCAGTTGATGGACATCTGCCTTGATTCTATATCTTGGCTATTGTGAATTGAGCTGCAAGAAACATGGGAGCATAGATAACTCCTGTGTTGATTTGATTCTATTTGGGTAAATTCCAAGGAGTGAGATGACTGGGTCACATGCTACATCTATTTTCAGATTTCTGAGGAACCTTTATATTGTATTCCATAATGGTTGTACTAGTTTACATTCCCACCAGTGTATTAAGATATCTATTTCTGCACATTCTCACCAGCATTTATTGTTTGTTTTCATTTTGTATGATAGCCATTCTAATTGAAGTGAGGTGAAACCTCACTGTGGTTTTGATTGCATTTCTTTTTTTTTTTTAATTTATTTGACAGATAGAGTTAGACAGTGAGAGAGAGCAACAGAGAGAAAGGTCTTCCTTCTGTTGGTTCACTCCCCAAATGGCCTCAACAGATGGAGCTACACTGATCTGAAACCAGGAGCCAGGTGCTTCCTCTTGGTCTCCAATGTGGGTGCAGGGCCCAAGCACTTGGGCCATCCTCCACTGCCTTCCTGGGCCACAGCAGAGAGTTGTACTGGAAGAGGAATAACCAGGACTAGAACCCAGCACCCATATGGGATGCTAATGCTGCAGGTGGAGGATTAACCAAGTGAGCCACAGCACTGGCCCCTTCATTTGCATTTCTCTGATGTGTAGTGATCTGGGAATTTTTTCATTTGTCTGTTCACCTTTTGAGTTTCTTTTTTTTAAAACTTCTATTTAACAAACATAAATTTCCAAAGTACAGTTTATGGATTACAAGGACTTCCCCCCATAACTTCCCTTCCACCCGCAACCCTCCCATCTCCCATTTCCTCTCCATTCCATTCACATCAAGATTCATTTTTCAATATCTTTATATACAGAAGATCCATTTAGTATGTATTAAGTGAAGATTTCAACAGTTTGTACCAACATGGGACACAAAGTGTAAGATACTGTTTGAGTACTAGTTGTAGCATTAATTCACATTGTACAACACATTAAGGACAGAGATCCTACATGAAGAGTAATTGCACATTGACTCCTGTTGTTGACTTAACAAATTGACACTCTTGTTTATGGCGTCAGTAATCACCCTAGGGTCTTGTCATGAGTTTCCAAGGCTATGGAAGCCTTTTGAGTTCGCTGACTCCAATCTTATTTAGACAAGGTCATAGTCAAAGTGGAAGTTCTCTCCTCCCTTCAGAGAAAGGTACTTCCTTCTTTGATGGCCCATTCTTTCTACTGGGATCTCACTCACAGAGATCTTTCATTTAGATGTTTTATTTTTCTTTTTTTTTTGCCAGAGTGTCTTGGCTTTCCATGCCTAAAATACTCTTCAGCTAGATCTAAATGCCATAAGGGCTAATTCTGAGGGTAGGGTGCTGTTTAGGACATCTGCCATTCTATGAGTCTGCTGTGTATCCCACTTCCTGTGTTGGATCCTTCTCTCTTTAATTCTATCAGTTAGTATTAGCAGACACTAGCCTTGTTTATGTGATTCCTTTGACTCTTAGACCTATCATTATGATCAATTTGTGGACTGAAATTGATCACTTTGACTAGTGAGATGGCATTGGTACATGCCACCTTGATAGGACTGAATTGGAATCCCCTGGCATGTTTTTAACTCTACTATTGTGACAAGTCCGATTGAGCATGTCCCAAATTGTACATCTCCTCCCTCTATTATTCCCACTCTTATATTTAATAGAGATCACTTTTCAGTTAAATTTAAACACCTAAGAATAATTGTGTGTTAATTACAGAGTTCAACCAATAGTATTAAGTGGGACAAAAATACTACATGAGATAAAGTATTAAGTTGTTCATCAACAGTAAGGACAAGGGCTGATCAAGTCACTGTTTCTCATAGTGTCCATTTCACTTCAACAGGTTTCCTTTTAGGTGCTTGGTTAGGTGTCACCGATCCGGGAGAACATATCATATTTGTCCCTTTGGGACTATCTTATTTCACTCAGTATGATGTTTTCCAGATTCCTCCATCTTGCTGCAAATGACCAGATTTCATTGTTTTTGACTGCTATATAGTATTCTATAGAGTATATGTTCCATAATTTCTTTATCCGGTCTATTGTTGATGGGCATTTAGGTTGATTCCAGGTCTTAGCTATTGTGAATTGAGCTGCAATGAGCATTATGGTGCAGACAGCTTATTTGTTTGGCAATTAAATTTCCTTTAGGTAAATTCCAAGGTGTGGGATGGCTGGGTTGAATGGTAGGGTTATATTCAGGTTTCTGAGGAATCTCCAGTCTGACTTCCATAGTGGCCTTACCATTTTGCATTCCCACTAAAATGGGTTAGTGTCCCTTTTTCCCCACATCCTTGCCAGCATATGTTGTTGGTAGATTTCTGTATGTGAGCCATTCTAGCCGGGGTGAGGTGAAACCTCATTGTGGTTTTGGTTTTGATTTGCATTTCCCTGATTGCTAGTGATCCTGAACTTTTATGCATGTGTCTGTTGGCCATTTGGATTTCCTCTTTGGAAAAATGTCTATTGTGGTCCTTGGCCCATCTCTTAAGTGGGTTGTTTGTTTTGTTGTTGTGGAGATTCTTAATTTCTTTGTAGACTCTGGTTATTAATCCTTTATCTGTTGCATAGTTTGCAAATATTTTTTCCCATTCTGGTGGTTGCCTCTTCACTTTCCTGTTTCTTTTGAAGTACAGAAACCTCTCAATTTGATGCAAATCCAATATTTAATTTTCACTTTGACTGCCTGTGCCTCTGGGGTCTTTTCCAAGAAGTCTTTGCCGGTACCTATTTCTTGCAGGGTTTCTCCAATGTCATCTAATATTTTGATGGTGTCAGGTCGTAGATTTAAGTCTTTAATCCATGTTGAGTAGATTTTTGTGTAACATGTAAGGTAGGGGTCTTGCTTCATGCTTCTGCACGTGGAAATCCAGTTTTCCCAGCACCATTTATTGAATAGACTGTCCTTACTCCAGGAATTGGTTTTGGATCCTTGATCAAATATAAGTTGGTTATAGACGTTTGGATTGATTTCTGATATTTCTGTTCTGTTCCATTGGTCTATCCATCCGTTTCTGTACAGTACCATGCTGTTTTGATAACAACTGCCCTGTAGTATGTCCTGAAATCTGGTATTGTGATGCCTCCAGCTTTGTTTTTGTTGTACAAGATTGCTTTAGCTATTCGAGGTCTCCTGTGTCTCCATATGAATTTCAGCATCATTTTTCCACATCTGCAAAGAATTTCTTTGATATTTTGATTGGCATCTCATTGAATCTATAAATTGCTTTTGGGAGAATGGACATTTTGATGATATTGATTCTTCCAATCTATGAGCATGGAAGATTTTCCATTTTTTGGTATCCTCTTCTATTTCTTTCTTTAGGATTTTGTAATTCTCATTGTAGAGATGTTTAATGTCCTTGGTTAAGTTTATTCCAAAGTATTTTTGTGGCTATTGTGAATGGGATCAATCTTAGAAGTTTTTTCTCAGCTGTGCATTGGCTGTGTATACAAAGGCTGTTGATTTTTTGCATTGATTTTATATCCTGCTACTTTGCCAAACTCTTCTATGAGCTCCAATAGTCTCTTAGTAGAGTTTTTTGTATCCCCTAATATAGAATCATATCATCTGCAAAGAGGGATAGTTTGAGTTCTTCCTTAGCAATTTGTATCCCTTTAGTTTCTTTTTCTTGCCTAATGGCTCTGGCTAACACTTCCAGTACTATGTTGAATAACAGTGGTAAGAATGGGCATCCCTGTCTGCTACCAGATCTCAATGGAAATGCTTCTAACTTTTCCCCATTCAATAGGATGCCTGCTGTGGGTTTTTCATAAATTGCTTTGATTGTATTGAGGAATGTTCCTTCCATACCCAGTTTGCTTAGAGTTTTCATGGTGAAAGGGTGTTGTATTTTATCAAATGCTTTCTCTGCATTGATTGAGATAATCATATGGTTTTTTCTTCTGCAGTTTGTTAATGTGGTGTATCACATTGATTGTTTTGCGAACATTGAACCATCCCTGTATACGAGGGATAAATCCCACTTGGTCTGGGTGGATGATCTTTCTGACGTGTTGCTGCATTCTGTTGGCCAGAATTTTATTGATGATTTTTGCATCTATGTTCATCAGGCATATTGGTCTGTAATTTTCTTTGAATGCTGCATCTTTTTCAGGCTTATGGATTAAGGTGATGCTGGCTTCATAGAACGAATTTTTTCCAAGGAAGTCTTTGCCTATACCAATGTCTTGCACAGGTTTGCCTCTAGTAATTTGATGGTATCAGGTCACAGATTTAGAGTCCTGATCCATTTTGAGTTGATTTTTGTGAAACGTGTAAAGTAGTGGTCTTGTTTCATACTTCTGCATGTGAAGATACAATTTTTCTAGCAGTATTTTGTTGAAAATACTGTCCTTGACCAGGGATTTATTAACACTTGTTTGTCCAAGATCAGTTGGTTGCAGATGCATAAATTAATTTCTGGGATTTATATTCTTTCTGTATGTCTATGTATTTAATTTTGAGCCAGTACCAGGCTCTTTTGACTGTACATCTCCTGTATTATGTTTTGAAATCTTGTACTGTGATGCCTCTGGCTTTGTTTTTATAATTTAATAATACTTTAGCTATTCATGGTCTCTTGTGTTTCCATGTGAGTTTTAACATCATTTTTTCCTAGATTTTAGGAGTGTATACTTGGTATTTTGAGTGGGATCATATTGAATTTGTAAATTGTTTTGGCAACCATGAGACTTGATTATATCAATTCTTCCAATCCATGAACATGGAAGATTTTCCCATTTTTTCTGTCTTAAACTTCTTTCTTTAATGCTTTATGATTTTCATTCTAGAGTTCTTTGACATCCTTGGTTAAATTTATTCCAAGGTTTTCTAAGTTTTTTTGTAGCTTCTGTGAATGGTACTGATCTTACAAGTTCTTTTTCAACCATGGTATTGTTTGTAAATGCAAAGGCTGCTGATTTTTGTATGTATAGATATTATGTCCTACAACTTCAGCAAACTTTATTATGAGTTCTAATTTCTCTTAGTATAGACTTTTGATTCTTCTCTATATAAGAACATGTGATTTGAAAACAGGGACAATTTGGCTTCCTACTTTCTCGTTTGTATCACTTTGATTTTTTTCTTGCCTATTATCTCAGGCCACAACCTTCAGATTTATATTGAGAACCATGGTGAATTGGCATCCTTTTCTAGATCTGAATCTTAATAGAAATGCTTCCAACTTTTCCCCATTCAATATGATGCTGACTGTGGGTTTGTAATAAATTGCCTTGATTATGTTGAGGAATGTTCCTTCTATAGCCAATTTGGTTCTGGTTTTTATCATTAAAGGGTGTTATATTTCATAAAATGCTCTCTCTGCATCTGTTGAGATAATCATATCATTTTAAATATTCAATTTGTTAATGTGATATATCATATTTATTAATTTGCATATTTTGAACCATCCCTGCATACCAGGGAGAAATCTCACTTGGTCCAGGTGGATGAACCTGCTGATGTGTTCCTAGTGTTGAAGTCCGCATTATTATAGCATTGGAGTCTATGCTTCCACTTGGATCCATTGATATTCATTTTAAGTAGACAGGTGCTCTGACTGTAGGTGAATATATATTTACTATAGTTACATATTCCTGCTGAATTCAACCCTTAATCATGAAATGTTACATAATGCCTTTATTTATCTCTTTAATTTTTTAATTTATTTTTATTTATTTGACAGATAAAGTTAGACAGTGAGAGAGAGAAAAAGGTCTTCCTTCTGTTGGTTCACCCCTCAAATGGTCGCTAAGGCCGGAGCTACACCAATCCGAAGCTAGGAGCCAGGTGCTTCCTCCTGGTCTCCCATGCAGGTGCAGGGGCCCAAGTACTTGGGCCATCCTCCACTGCCTTCCCAGGCCACAGCAGAGAGCTGGATGGGAAGAGGAGCAACCAGGACTAGAACCTGGTGCCCCATGGGATGTTGGTGCTGCAGGTGGATGATTAACCAAGTGAGCCATGGTGCTGGCCCCTATTTATCTCTTTTAACAGTTGCTGTGTTAAAATCTATTTTGTCTGATATTAGGATAGCTACTCCTGCTCATTTTTACTTTCTGTTGGCATAGAATATCTTTCCATCCTTTCACTTTTAGTCTGTGTATATCTTTGTTGGTGAAGGATGTTTCTTGTTGGAAGCAAATAAGTGGGTCTATTAAATTCTTTCATTTGTAATATATCAGTATGATATCTCTTCAATGTCTATCTCTTGGCAAAATTTTTCATCCATATTGTATATGGATTTCTTTATCTTATGTATTTCTTCTCTGTGTTTTTGAATAATCTTCTGATCATTCTTTTGAATTTTTGTTCAGGCATTATTTCAATCTCTTTAATATTGAAGTGCTGTCTTCTTTTTGGGAGTCATATTGTCTGCCTTGTTTATGTTTTTTGTGTTTCTATATTTATTTTTAGGCATTTGTGGAACCAATTGCTGGTTTTACCCTCTGATGGCTTTTATCTTTGAAGTATTCATCCTTGGTTCAGTGTATTGTCTTCTCCTTCAGTGGATATACAAAGATTTGTGCTGGGTGAAGCCAGGGAGCTACTGTCATTGCTCAAGAGTGGGACAAGAGTCCAGGGTGACACCCCAGTTGGGCATAGTAGATATCTACTTTCAGATATCTACTGCCTGCTGGTTGCTGGTTTCTCTTATGGGGGATTAGGGCAAAAGAAATATATTCTCCCTTCATAGGGTTAGGTGGATACTCTGCCCTCCTTTAGTGCTCTAGAAATCATTGAAGATAATTTAATGAAAACTGTGTGAACTAAAGCACAGAATTTAAATGAATATCTTAAAAATCATGAACAGAATCTCTGTGTTACAGGACAATATCAAGCAATATAATAAGAGATATAAGGGTAGAAAAATATTTAAAGAAATAATGGCAAATTTTATGAAAATATTAATTCACGTGTTTCAGGGCAATGAACCCCAAGTCAGAAATATGTAAATATAACAACAGGGAAGCATATCTATACCATCATTTCATTATTACAACTAACATACCTGGGAGGAGAAAATTAAAAAGGGAAAAGGTTGATTTTGATTTAGAAATTGGGAGGTTCATTGTTCAAGATCAAGCGGCCTCATTTGTGTAGGCTGAAGGACGGCAGATGGATGATCATGTGGTGAGTCAGGAAGCAGACAGAACAGCGAGGCTCAACTCAGCTTGTATGTCCAACCCTCTCATAATAGCTAATTTCTGAACCAGGCACCAATAACCTTAAGACTTCACACTGGGTCCACATTCTAGATGGCATATTAGATTTAGTTCCTATCTTCAATCCATAAGTCATTAACATTAAACCATTAATCATTAACATAAGACTTTGAGGACCAAGGCCCCAGAAATGAACATTTTGGAGGCCCCTCATTTTTCCAAACTATAACAATATCACAATAATATTTTAAAAGAAAGGATAGAGAAGAAACTTAAAATTTGCTAGAGGAAAAAGATTTATGAAATAACAAAATGAAAGATTGTTGACTTTAGAAAAATGTAAGCAAAAGGAGAATGAATGACATTTTAAAGTACTAAAACTACTTAATTCTTCTAGAATCTTCTGCTCTGGGGTAATATTTTTCAAAAATGAGGGTGAAATGAACTATTTTCAGATACAAAAGCTCAGGAACATTATCATCAGGAGAAGTCTTACAAGAAATGGAGATTTAAGTTAATCCTGCCCTGAATCCTGCCCACCATATGACTTGCTTCAGGCCAGCAGAACACAGGAAGGCTGTTGTGGCAGTCACACCCATGAATCTGTTATCTTCTGTTACCCTTAGAAGACATGGGAGGAGCTTTACTCGCTCATCTAGCACAATTAAGTCACCACATTGTGAACAGACTTATCAGACGATCATTTGGTAGGATCTGTAACTGGGTTTTTTTTTTTTATATATATAAAGCTTTTATTTAAAGAATATAAATTTCCAAAGTACAGCTTATGGATTACAATGCCCCCCCACACACACAACTTCCCTCCCTCCCGCTACCCTCCCTTTTCCCGCTCCCTCTCCCCTTCTGTTCACATCAAGATTCATTTTCAAATCTCTTTATACATAGAAGATCAATTTAGTACATATTACATAAAGATTTCAACGGTTTGCCCTCACATAGAGACACAAAATGATAATACTGTTGGAGTACTAGTTATAGTATTAATTCACAATGTACAGCACATTAAGGACAGAGATCCTACATGATTTTTTTTTAAAAATTGATTAATTATCTATGCAATTTCCAGTTTAACACCAAGATTTTTTAATCATTTGCAATTATCTTTATATAAAGAAGATCGATTCAATATATACTATGTAAAGATTTCATCAGTTTGCACCCACTCAGAAACACAAAGTGTAAAAATACTGTTTCAGTACTAGTAATAGCATTATTTCACATTGGATAACACATTAAGGACAGATCCCTCATGAGACGTAAGTACACAGTGACTCCTGATGTTGATTTAACAATTTGACACTCTTGTTTATGGCGTCAGTAATCTCCCTAGGCTCTGGTCATGAGTTGCCGAGGCTATGGAAGCCTTTAGGGTTTGCCGACTTCAATCTTATTCCGACAGGGTCATAGTCAAAGTGGAACTCTGAAAAACAAAAAAAAAAAAATAAAAAGAAGACCTAAATGAAAGATCTCTGTGAGTGAGATCCCAGTGGAAAGAACAGGGCCATCAAAGAAGGAGGTACCTTTCTCTGAAGGGAGGAGAGAACTTCCACTTTGACTGTAACTGGGTTTTAAAAGTTGCCCATGGTTCACACCTGACAGCTACTCAGAAAACAGAGAACTCAGTCCCAGAGCTGAAATATGCTAAATTTTGCCAAGAACCTCATGAACTTGGAAGGACCTGAAATTCAGAAAGGAATGGAGCCTGCCAGTGCCTTGATTGATTGCAGCGCTCTGAGATCCTGAGCAGAGGACCCACGTAGGTTGCACCTGGAACCAGCCCAAGAGCACTGTAAGATAATAATCGCGAGGTTTTTTAAGCTCTATCGTGTGAATTCTATTAAAGACTTCCTCCAACCACTAACACAGATACCCTCTGGGTCACTGGATACCCCTGATCTTCAACAGCTTGTTCAGAACTGGACCCACATCATGGGTAACTCTCCTTCTCCTCCACATTGGTATGCATACGTAGTGGTGATGAGTACAGCGGGAGTAAGGGAGTGAAAGTTCTGGTTAGCTATGTAGCTTTCCTGGAGCCAATTTAACATCCAGGTTCTGCAGTTAGGTTCTGCTAACTCCTTTAAGGAGTGATTTTCTCTCTGGATCCCATTAATCTAATTCCTGGTTTGTTTGGAGGCCATCCAGGGACTCCCACAGGAGCCTGACCCAAGTGGAAAACACAAAGGAAGATCTTTCTCAAAAAACTTTAAACCTCAATCAGTACATTGGAATGTTCATTCATTTTTAGTTTATTAATATAAATTATTATGAGATATTAAGCTTATGTAATGATTATGTAAATTAGGATGTGGAATTTGTTGTTTACTTTTTTAAAGATGTTTATTTATTTGAGAGGTAGAGTTACAGACAGAGAGAGGAGAGACAGTGAGAAAGGTTTTCCATCCACTAGTACATTTTCCAAATGGTCACAATGGTTGAAGTTGAGCCAAACAGAAACAAGGAGCCAGGAGCCAGGAGCTTCTTTTGGGTCTTACAAACAGGTGCAGAGGCTCAAGCAGTTGGGCCATCTTCCACTGCTTTCCCAGGCCATAGCAGGGAGCTGAATTGGAAGAGGGGCAGCTGAGAAAAGAACTGGTGGTCATTTGAGATGCTGTTGCCGCAGGCATAGTCTTGGCCTATTACGCCACAGTGCTGGCCCTGTTTGTTACTCTCATAATCAGTTCTTCTGTTTGAGTTCTCATGCTATTCTCTCTGACATTTCTAACATTTCTGCTAAAATTTAACATACATGAAAATCATGTACATTTTTATATCCAAACAGGAATATGCTATACATATTTTCCAGCTGCACTGTACCATTTTTCCATGTCAGTAAAGTTATATATACTGTATTTTTATTGGCTGGATTATAACTCTTAACAAGCACTCACATAAGTACACACATACACACCTAATTTAGTTTCAGGTAATTTTATTATTTCTTACATTCCTCTCAACTTTATAATTTAGAAATGAAATTATTTTTTCCAAAATTCAAATAATATGTAAGAATATGAACATGCATCACCTTTAGGAGAAACAAAGTGAGATATTTTATACACTCTTAGTTGGATATTTTCTGATCCAGAAATTGTTAGCTTTTCATTTCCTTCATTTACAGGATTATCTACTGGAGTGATAATTTTTCTGTATAAAACTCCTTAGACAAATTTAAGTTATCATCTTCCTCTATTGTTTTTCTTAGCTCATTTTGAAATAGTATGTATAGAACTTCTAAGAATTGATTTTATAGACATTGCTTGCAACCTGTAATATTCATTTTAACCTCAAGTTGTCTTTAAATGAAGTACATGAGTCTGGCTTTGATCACAATCCATTGTCCAGAATGAATAGCTTCCAGCACTGTCCAATATTTGCATTCCAACAAAGAAGTGTGATGTATTAATCGTCGTGTTTCTGGAATACGCTTATGCATTTTCCTAGTGTATTTTGGGATGATTACAAAAGGATCACACTGCTTCTCCATTTGGTTTGGGTAAGATAAAACTTCTGCTACAGGACCAGTGCCATGGCTCAACAGGCTAATCCTCTGCCTTGCGGCGCTGGCACACCGGGTTCTAGTCCCGGTTGGAGCTCTGGATTCTGCCCCGGTTGCCCTTCTTCCAGGCCAGCTCTCTGCTGTGGCCTGGGAGTGCAGTGGAGGATGGCCCAAGTGCTTGGGCCCTGCACCCCATGGGAGACCAGGAGAAGCACCTGGCTCCTGGCTTTGGATCAGCGTGGTGTGCCGACTGCGGCAGCCATTGGAGGGTGAACCATCGGCAAAGGAAGACCTTTCTCTCTGTCTCTCTCTCTCACTGTCCACTCTGCCTGTCAAAAAAACAAAACAAAACAAAACAAAAACTTCTGCTACCATGGCCTGAAAATTTCTCCCTAGCAGTATTTCTCCTTACTTAGGAAAGGCGTTTACTAATATCAGAAATACAGCTTATCTCCAGACCCTCTTCAAAATGCTAATTATAAATACTTAAATCAGGAATCACACAAACATTTCTGAGAGATCTTGTACAATCAGAACAGAAATTGATCTCAGAGTAGTGTTAGCTCAGAACTCTAACTGGGGTACTATGATTGGCTGTGAAATGTGGATTGGGAATTGGATGGTTTTGCAATGCATCAACGTGGTTTCCCGAAATTTCTTGGACATTAGTATTTCCCAGGCTTTCTTTCATTGGATGTTTCCAGTGGAGTGAGGAGCCGAGGAGACTCTTGGGTGGTTGGAAATGCAGGAGAGGAGTAGTGGCCACTTTTTAGCTCCCACATTCATTGGCCCTACTGACAAACCTCTTTGGTGGGAAGCAACAGCTGCATCTGTACTTGCTCTACTTTTCCCTAGATCTTTCTTCAGTTTCTCTGGCTAGATCATATAGTTAGCTGTGAGACACAGAACTCCAGTTTCTGCAGTTTATCCTTGTCACCCAGGACAGAGGCTTCAAGAAACCACATAGATTTCAGTCAGTTTTTGTGGATTTCTAGCTCATGGTTATGGGTTCCATCCTGCTTTGACCCTTCTTGACTGCCTGTCCTGTGGATTCCATATTTCAGCACAGACATGGAGGCAGCAGGCTTTTAGAGACAATGTGAGCAGTTTCATAATGGGGTAAGTCTATTGCATTTAACACATGTATATGCATAATTTAGCTGTGCTTCCCTGGCTGTACCCTGACCAATACATGAAATAAATACAATAGGCATAGACAACTCTCAAAAATTTTATAAAGAAAGAGGCAGAAAAATTAGATATCTAGAGATGATATTTAATCAAAGGATAGAGTGTTGGTGATTCTGTTTCCAGAAGAAAATGAAAGTTGGTAATGCAAACATGAGAGAAAATAATATCAGGACAAGGTTTTGGTAAGGTGAAAATACGTGAGAACTGTAGAATAAGTGAACAGTTCAATTTTAAAGAATGTGGGGACTCTTCAATATGAAGTTAACCGTGGGAGAAGAGAAGAGGCAAAAGAGTGTGGAAATAGGTAGGAATAATTGATTTCCCTAGGGGTGGTTAAGGAAGTATGAATCTGATTGCATTTTTAATCAATAAAATATGAGACAAAATTATCATTTGATAATAGGAAGGAGCTATGGTGGATGAGTTTTGAGAAAACAGAAAGAGGTATGGAAAATGGGGGGAAAGAAAGAAAGCTCACATAGTTGGGAAGTGTTTCATGCATAAATAAAATTCATTCTGTGAATAAAATTGAGGATTGTCAGCACGACTAAGGGCTTTTCCTCAACAATATTCAGTTCCAAAAGAAGAGCACAGAGTAAGCAGAGAGTCAGACAGAAATAAATGAGCCTATCCCAGGTGTCTGCAGTAGAGGAACAATGTTCCTAAAGCTGTATCAATGAGTCCAAACCAGCCATTCACAGATAGAAGGACATGCGTAGATTGATTTATGGTGATAAAATGATGAGCTGATTGATGTGGGAGTGAATTGGTGACACTGATGTGGTAGGAGCAGTAATTTAGTTGATGCATGAAAATAGGTGAGCTGATCTAGTTGAGAACCACGCTATTAGGTGCATTTACAACAAGCTCCTCAGAAAGGTGATTGCTGAGGTACCATGGTTCTGAGATCAGTCTGTTCTTTAAATCTCTTCCTTTTAACTCAAGTGAACTTTTGTTTTTGTATTGGCATAGGCATACATCTTTTTTATACTTCAAATCTCAAATGTTTCTTGGAAAAGGACAGATTTGGAAATATTGTTTGATTTCATTTCGACTTTGGAATATTTTCTGTTTATTCTTCATCTTTATTCATTGCTTCATGTATAATTCCATTTTTCCTTAGGTATACCGGGCAATGCTCATAACATTGTGGTTGATATTGCAACAATAAATGTATGGATCTTGGAAGAGACAAGTAATGAAGATAGCAAAGAAATAAAACACGTGATGAGAACAGTCAGGGGAAAACCATTGATGTTCACCAAATGAGAACAGCATGAAGTGTCACAAGGTATCATTCATGCCAGGGTATCAGAGAAGCCTTTTCCCAAAGAGATGATGCTTTGAGCAAGAACCCAGAAATGGAAAGATCCATACACACACAGCATGTGAAAGGCTGGTGATTGGAATCAATTGTGAACTTGAGGAACTCAGGCTGGGGAGGGAGGAGGCTCTGTCAAAGCCAGAGCACAAATCCTATAGTTTCACTATCTTTCCAGTACACAAAATTTTTTATTACTTAAGAAATACTAGATTGTTTAGCTCTTTAAAACCAATTTCTAAGAGAAAACAGTGTTTTTGACATAATAATGTGACAAATCGATTGGTGTACTTTTAAGAAAAATAAAAAAAAAGAGATTTTAACAGAAGGCCAATTAATTGCTTACATTGGGGCAATGAGAATTTCTCTTTTGGCCTAATTGTCAATAATGCTGAGTTGTTTTCTGAAAGATCAGGAGTGTCATAATCATTATCATAAATGTTTCCAAATATAGTTTATAGTACTAAATTCTATTAACTCAAAAGAATTGGGGCTAAATAGAATCTTTAGGTTAAAGAAATTTGGCTTTCTCCCATATCTTAACCCTGGTGCCTTACATAAACATGGCTATTTTAACAAAGTTCATGTACTAACTTAAGGCTGAATGTGCTATATGGAAAGAAAACAGTTCTGGGAGGATCCTAGAAGAAATCTTTACTGTTCATTTAGACAAACTTTTTTAATAACAGAAATAATACCTTGGAACATTAAATAATACTTATTTAGGTATCTGAATGAAGAGTTGTGGATTAACAATTTGAGACAATCAAAATCACTAAAGCTGAAGAATTATCCAGACTATTGGTATATAATATCACTTTCTGTAAAAGAACTGATAAATAAGTCATTTAATCACAGCACTTTCCCTCTCATCATTGAAATTAACAGAAACATTAAAATAAACTTTCTTCTACTGGAATTTAGAAAGAAAAGGGTAATATGGTTATACGTGTAACCAATAGTTATTTACTGTGTAAATATGAGGGGTTAATAGACACACTGACATTGACTTACTTGCTTTAACTTAGTGATGCACATTGAATTATGAATCATTGTTCTTAAAACTAATTGATTTCCTTTCAAACTACTACAGTTTTCATAGTTTTGTCATGAATTTGAATTAATCTTAATTACTAAATCTGACACTATCATTGAAAGTATAATAAAACTGAAATCCTAAAACCTTTTCAACTAAATTGTTGAATTAACTGAATATCTTGAAAGCTGATTCTGATGGTTTCAAAAAATTCATAGGTATCCATTGCAAATTCATCTACTAATGTCCTCAGAGTAATGGAATGAACTTGCTGTTTCCGCATTAAAACTAACCAGGACTCTTAAGAAATAACTTTCTTTTAACCCCTAAGCTGCCTGCTTGTTCCTGTAGGAACAAGAACTCTATCAAGGAAGAGCTATGTTGCAATGTAAAACTTGCCTGACCAAAATCTCACCGTTTTTGTCCCTTTTGCCATCATCAAATATCCACAGATCCAGTACTGAGCTATGTTTCTTTTTAAGGAGACTTCCTTTAAAATGGTGCCTATGTCACAAACTTCTATCCTGTAAGGAAATCTTAACAATATAATGTGGTTTGATATATAGTTCATTATCCTAATGTGATATACTTAATTCATATATAGGTTATTCAGTTCAATAATAATGTTGACTAACAACTCCCAGATCTCAATGATGCATAACACTCCACATGCAATTATCTACTGCATGTCAATAGGGAGCTGTGTAGAAATTGGCTCACATCTATGCCTCAGCAGCTAGTTGGGTAACTGTTGATATAGGATGGTCTCAGCCGGGTTACTTGGAGCACTTGCATCAGCCACCCTTTATGCCCAGCACATAAGTACAGACACAGTTTCACAGGACTTTGCCAAGCAGGAAAGAAAAGAGGACAAGCTCAATGGCACTTGTGTTTTCAAATTTCTGTATTTGCCATGTTTAGTAACATCTATTGGCCAAACCATACACATGGCTGGCCCCGTAATCAGAGTGGCAGGTACTGGGTCATAAATACTGTGATGCACTATTCTGTAAATAAATGCTGTTCTGTACTAATAAATGCTGTTATGTA
The DNA here is from genome assembly GCA_949820135.1 of Sylvilagus floridanus. Lineage (NCBI taxonomy): Eukaryota > Metazoa > Chordata > Mammalia > Lagomorpha > Leporidae > Sylvilagus > Sylvilagus floridanus. Next base: position 105,280,128 of record OX463238.1, on the reverse strand, counting down.
CTATTCATTCTACAAGAATGAAGAGCCAGTTACCCCAGTTGCTGTGAGTGCTGTTGGCAGGCTGCCCTCAAGCGTTAGCCTAGTTTAGAAATTGCCTCAATTAATGAAATCCACCTTGCAGAGACCCTGCCTCCCTCCTGGAGCATCTGTGGTAGTGGATTGATCACAAAATGCTGAAAGAAAAAGACTGATATCAAAGAACTCTTATGCCTAGCAAAACTACCCTTCAAAAATAAAGTATAAATTAAGAGCTTCCTATAGAAAAAAAATGAACAATAGCAAAATGAGGACATTTGTTACTAGCAAACTTACCCTACACAAAATACTATAAATTACTCCTCAGGATGAAATGTTGAAATGATAACTACTGATGTGAATGGAAGCGGAGAGGGAGCAGGAGAGGGGAGGGTCGCGGGTGGGAGGGAAGTTATGGGGGGAAAAAAGGCATTGTAATCCATAAGCTGTACTTCGGAAATTTATATTTATTAAATAAAAGTTAAAAAAAGAAAAAATGATAAGAGGAAGATATGATTTTATGTACCTTATGATAATTACTGTATAATAAGCATTAGTTCAAATAACATATGAAAGGGAAAAAAAAGAAATGATAACTACTTTGGACAGTAATTAGAATCCATATGAAGAAATACAAAGCCATTTTATTTGAGATATTTGCATAAAGCAGCCAATATTAATTCTGTGTTGTTTAGCTTAGAATACATAAATATGTAATGTTCAGGATTATAACAGGCCAAAGGAGGATGTATAAAGTATAGGGATAATCTATTGATTAGTATTAAAATTAATTTGTTATTAAACCAAGCTACATTTGCTATAAATTAATATCCTAATTGTAATCCTCAGGTCCCCAGTTGTAATTATGACAGGTTCTTGCCTCTGATGAGATATGAATTCAAAGTGGAGGGACAGGAGTTGCGACATAGCAGGAAAAAGCCATACAGGTGTGCACTCCTGTCCCTGCTGCTCCATTTCTGAAACATCTCCCTGATAATGACCTGGAAAAGACCAGAGTATGGCCCAGTATTTGTGCCCCTGCCACCCATATGGGAGGCTCGGATGAAGTTCTTGGTTCCTAGCTTAGACCTGGCCCAGTGCTGGCCATTGCAGCTATCTGGGGAGTGAGCCAATGAATGGGAGAGACATTTCTCTCTGTAACTCTTTCAAAATAAATAAATAACTCTTTTCAAAAATAGAGGTAAAAAGAATTCAAAGCAGAAACATAGATGAAGTTTAAGAATGGGAGCAGGAATTATGTAAGAGCAAGAGGAAAAGCACACATTCAGAAGTGAATGTGGACAGCTGCGTGAGGAGAGATGCACACCATCAGGAGAGAGAGCTCCCACACCAACTTGACTGCTCCCAATACAAATGCAGTGGGGTTTAGCACACAGGATGTTGGGGCAGAGTAATGGTGACAGTGACAACTGAGGCTGGAAGAAAATAGTGACAAAGGGCCCAAGACATCAGAAACTCAAGCAAAGAGGTATGACTGGAACAAAGTGCTTCATCACTCAACAAATAACACAAAGAAATTGAAAGCTAAGCAGGAGGGGTTACAGCTGGACCTGTTTGGCTCCAGCTATCACCACTGCAGCAACAAGAAGGTCATCAGTGAGTAACGGGCATGTTTGCAGCACCCTGTACAAACTTCCTCATAGCCCCAAGGATATAAACCGCCATGTAACTCCCCTTAGTGAGATCCCTGTTCAGTGACCCTCCACTGTGGGAGGTTTCCTTTGCTTCAATAAACTTTGCTTTGCAGGTTGTTCTGTTTTGATTCTGTTCTTCATTTCTCATGGTCTTGGGACATGAACCCAAACGGCTAGTACTACTGACTCCTGCAACAGTAGTGTTCTCACGTTCATCGTGGCATCTTCATGATGGAGGCGGCAAAATCATATCACGGGGAAGCAGGTCCGCTGAGTTGGCATGTAAGGGCCAAGGCACACACTATGGAAAAACCCCTCAGGTCCTTCGTACTTCACCAACTCCCTGCCTAGCCCACATCACACACCACTGAGGACACACACACACACACACACACACACAAAGAAATGGCAATGGAACCAAAATGCTACACCTGAGACTAGAAGATCTGATACAAACTGGGTAATGGCCAAGGGATCGAGGAATAAAAGTGATCTAAGACATACAAAAAATGAATAACAAAATGATAAAATGGCAAGAGGTACAAGTTAATAGGTGGGCTTACATGTGACAGAATTTGAAGAAAACATAGTTGGAAAATTGATGATACATTAAGTGTAAACAAGAGATACATCAATAAAGTACTTCAGGTAGGCTGAGACCATCTAGTTACATACATTTATTTATTTATTTATTTAGAGGCAGAGTTAGACAGTGAGAGAGAGAGACAGTGAGAAAGGTCTTCCTCCCGTTGATTCACCCCCTAAATGGCTGCTATGGCCAGGGCACGGCACCGATCCAAAGCCAGGAGCCAGGTGCTTCCTCCTCTTCTCCCATGCAGGTACAGGGCCCAAGCACTTGGGCCATCCTCCACTGCACTCCCAGGCCATAGCAGAGAGCTGGACTGGAAGAGGAGCCACCGGGACAGAATTCAGCACCCCAGCCAGGACTAGAACCCGGGGTGCTGGCATCGCAGGCGGAGGATTAGCCAAGTTAGCCACAGCGCCAGCCCATCTAGTTACTTTTATACCATTTGAATGCTCTTCAAAAATACAATCTCTACAGAGGAAAATGAACAACAGTAAACAAAAATCATAAGTAAAAGGGTCAATAGTCAATTTAAAGACTTGTCTAGGGGTTGGTGTTTTGGCATAGCAGGTAAAGTTACTGCCAACAATGCAGGCATCCCGTATGGGATCCAACTCTCTGCTAGTGGCCTGGGAAGAGTAATGGAGAATGATCCAAGTGTTTGGGCCCCTGCAACCCACATGGGGAACCTAGAGGAAGTTCTTGGTTCTTGGCTTCTGCCTGGCCCAGCTCTGGCCAGTGTGCCGTCTGGGGACTGACCCAGCATGAGGAAGATAACAGCCATCTTCACAGAAAGCTAGATAATATCATGAGAGTACGTATATTCATATAAGATACCTTGCTTTATTTTCTAGTGATTGTGCTTTTAAGTAATACTGTTAATAGAGTTATGGTTATAGAGTTATGTTTATAGAGTTATGGTCATTGTTTTTTTTTCATTTTTGACTGATTTGAATAGTGTACTGAGTGGATTCTTATGGGAGGATTTGGTGTTTACAATAAATACAGAGTTTTATATATAAAATACTACTCCAAGGCTTATAATTAAAATCTCCCTCCATGCCGATTTTGTTTTCCATCACCAAACATTCTTGTGTTGCTTCCTCAGGCATTCGTTGTCATGTATATCATTTCTGCAGTATTTATTCTATTTTGTTTCTTAAACAAAATTCTTGAATTTCTGTCAATTTTGGATGATGAGATTGTAGAATGATGAGATTTAGATTTCATGTCCACATTCACCCTCCTCAAATATGGTGACATCTTAAATTTTGGTTTGAAACAGTAGCTTCTTTTTATCATTGTGATTATTATGCTAGCACAACTAATATATTTCACGGCTAAGCCATGTACTGGCTATGATTTCCTTTCTAATTTTTCTTAGCTATTTTTGGAGTTAATAATTGCCTAGTTCACATTTGCTGGAATTTCTCAGTACCCAATTTTCTTTCCAACAGAATTGCAAATCTCATGTCAGTGTTGTTCAGCCACATCATGGAGTGTATCATTTCATTGTTCATCAGGCAGCCATCACTCTTGGAGTTCTACTTTCTGGCTGCTATATGTAATGATTGTTTTCTGGGTCTTCTAAAAAACTGCAAGGGGTGGAGTGCATGACACATCTTCAGGCTTCCATTCAACATCACCCCGGAAAATATGTCAGTCTTTCTCCTGCATTCGGTCTTTTTTTCTAATTTATTATTTTATTTCTTTGTTTGGGTGGAGGGTGTTCTCCAACAGCTTTCCAAGAAAGGATGGATAAGGGCTGGCATTGATATATCAATAAAGATACCACTTGGGGGGCCAGCGCCATGGCACAGTAGGTTAATCCTCTGCCTGCGAGGCAGGCATCCCATATGGGTGCTGGTTCTAGCCCCGGCTTCTCCTCCTCCAATCCAGCTCTCTGCTGTGGCCAGGGAAGGCAGTGACCAGGAGAGGGAAAGAGAGAGAGGGAGGGAAAGGGTGGGCATGGAGAGAGAGAGAAAAAGAGAGAGAAAGAGACAGAGATGAGTGGAGGAAACCAAGGACTTGGGCCATCATCTGCTGTTTTCCCTGGAGTAGGGAGTAGGAAGCTGGATGGGCAGTGGAGCAGCCAGGACATGAAATGGCATCCCTATGGGATGCTGGTATAGCAGGTGGCAACTTAACCTGCTATACCATAACACTGCTCCAGAAAGACTATATTTTTATTTCACAATATTTTAATCATTTAATGTCTAAATTTTTGTCTTATATGCAGATATCCTATTCCAAATCTTTGGGTACAAATTGTTACTTAATTACCATGAGGATATTTTCACTCTATATTGCATATATTATATATAAATATATCAAACATATAGATGATATGTTTAGGTATCTATGGGAATGTTCAGATCCATACATAACTATTCTTTAGAAAATTGTGTGGTCTCTTTTTTTCCATCGATGTCTTCAAATAACTGTGGGTCTCTGTTAGCCATGTGGAGAATTTTAAAAAAGAATCCCATAATGTTTGGGTTTTTGCTGTTATTTAGTGAGGCAAACGATGCCCATACAAAAATTTCTACTGTTTAATCTCTACCATTTCTCATAGGTGGGATCCCTCCATTTCACTGGTGCTCAGCTCCAGCTGTGGCCTCGCGTCTGTAGTTTTTTTCTTAAGTTAATCAATTTTCCTGGTAAACTCATTCTTCCACTTTCTGCCTGGAGGTGTATTAGCCTAGCTAACAATATTCCCAGAGCCTAATGAGCACGGAAATGAAGCAGTGTCTTCCTGCACTATGCAGCCTTCTATTTTGTCTCTATTTTCATTGCACTGCTTTCCTTCTGTCTTCTAATATGCGTGACCAAGTTCCTAATCTTTCTCTTTCAAGCTTTCTATAAATAGACTACATTCTTCAGGGTGCAGATGGAACAATTACTTCCTGATGTGTGGAGGGAGCAAGAATGTCAGTGTCTAACTTCTTATTGGGAAGAAATTTAACTAATTTATCTTTTTCAGTTCCACCCCTTCAGTCCCACTTTAAGTGGCTGGTAACTGCAGCTGCTAATTCTTCTGGGGATTCTGTAATTGAATTTCTTCATGATTCTTACCACTTCTATCCATATACACTTTCCTTTCAGATGTCCTGCTTTGCTAAGTCAGGTAGTAATGACTCGTATTTGCTTCCCTTAAATGATATTAGCATTACTTATCTACTGTCATGTCATCTTATATTCTTCTTCAACCTGTGTGTTAAATATGTTTTCTTAATTATATTTCTGTGAGTCTTTAAGAGTTGCTAGAAATAAGCGTGTATGCTTAATTATCCAAATGTACTTACACAAAGCATCTATTTGGATTTTCTAACTCAGTTTCATGAGATTTGTATTTTAGGATGGGTATTTATTTTCCTAATTGTGCTGTATCGTTAACACATGGCATGGAGTCCTATCTGCTAATAGAGACTGTGTTTGCCATTTACCATCTCCACCGACTCTGGGCTCCCAGCTGATTTGGTTTTGTTTGAGGATCACAACAGTTCTGGTGGAGATAGTGTACAGCATTGTCTAACTCTTTCTGCAGATATTGATGAAACATGGGTTGTTGGATGGTGTAATCTCCACTGTACAGTGCTATTGATCTCCTCCAGTGAGTCAATATGTGCTTGGTTTATTTTGAAGTCATTTAGACAATTGAGCAAGAGCAGATATTTTACAGGCAAATTCTACCCTTTTGTCTCCTAATAATGTACAAAGAGCAATGCTTAACATTCAATTCCCTCTTCATTTACCTGTGAAGACAAAGTAATAGAAGTCTCTAATAAGGATTATAAATCAAAATTAAGACTGTGTGCTATGCAGTCCTCCTTAGCCCTGCAGTTTATATAAAAAGAAAGCCTATTATGGAAAAGGCACTGAAGCCAGAACACAGGTATACCAGTCCTGACTCTGTCACCTATTATGATGTGATTTGGGTCGATTTTCCTAATCTCTCTGGCTTCCTTGTCTTCATCTTTAAAGCGCAAACAACAACAACAACCACAACCACAGCCACAACCCCGCAGCATGGGGAGTGATGTTTGCAGAATGGCAGAATCACAACCTCCTGACATTCATTCCTCCCACCAATTCACAGAATAAACAGTTTCACATGGATCAATCCTCTCAGAACAAGACAGAAACTAGTTGAGAGGCTCCTGTACAGTGGAAAATGGAGACAGACAATATCCACATCCAAACGAGTAAGAAAGCTGAGAAACACCAGCAGCCAACCCCAACCCAGGCAGGATACCTTACACTTGGGGAAGAATCTTCCACTTGTGGCTTTTTTCCGAGGAATGAAGGGTTTGGACCACATGCGTCATTCTTCAGTATTTACAGTTCCTCCGAGAGGTTTGGCTCTTAAATTATCTAGCTCTAGCGATTTGGCATTTGGCATTTCAAAATTACCTGGGGGCTGGCACCATGGCCCAGTAGGTTAATCCTCCACCTTCAGCTCCGGAATCCCATATGGGCGCCGGTTCTAGTCCCACTGCTCCTCTTCCAATCCAGCTCTCTGTTGTGGCCTGGGAAAGCAGTGCAAGATGGACCAAGTCCTTGGGCCCCTGCACCTGTGTGGGAGACCCAGAAGAAGCACCTGGCTCCTGGCTTCGGATCGGCGCAGCTCTAGGCGTGGTGGCCATTTGAGGAGTGAACCTGTGGATGGAAGAACTTTGTCTCTGTCTCTCCTTCTCACTTTCTGTAACTCTACCTGTCAAATAAATAAATAAATATTAAAAAAAAAGATTATCTGAAACTCAGAGGGAAAAATGGTGATTTTGAAAGGGTATAAGAATACTTCTGTACACTGTCACTCCCGGGATCTTTCAAGGCAGAATGAGCTGAAATGTCCAGCTTTCAATTCTTCCCTGGAAAGGGTTTATTTGCATACATGTTCAGTTTCTTCCTAAAGGCTGGACTTCTGAATAGCTTGCGTCTGAGAGCCAACAGGACAGATAAGCATCCCCTTAAAACTGAATGATGGTAGATATTTCCCAAACCTTACAACTGGGCTTACTCCAGCAATAAATCCAGGTCTACAGATTTGCCTTGAAAGGAGTCTGTACACACACTGACTGTGCAAACTTTTGCAGCTTGTACCCGAGGGCCTGGATCCTAAATAATGTAGCTGTAAGAGTTGATAGGGCTCTGTAATTCTGAGTCTTGCTGGACCACAGAGACAAATACATGATTTTTATAAAAATGGGTACATTTCCAGTGGCTATCACCCCAGGCTCAAAGTGTATAGTCTCAATGAGAGTGCAAGCATTTGTCACAGACCTTGCCCCTGGCTTAGTATAAACTCTGTGGAAGATAAACTCTAGCTTTCAGCTTTTCCTTGAGTATAGAAGCAACTGGGACATATAGATTATACCCCAACTTTTCAACTGCATCAAGTTGAGAATGAATAGTTTCTCACCTGTCCCAAGGCAATGATAGGGTTTGGCACATTCTAATCTTCTGGGGACCACTAAGATGGGGGGCAGCTGTTTGGACTCACACACATATTTGGGAAGCACCTAGAGTCCTGGGCATGGCTGATTTGGTCACCACCTGCCTCAGAGACCAGCCTGAGAAGACTTGCAAAGGTGATTTTCTTATCGAATATGCAGAAACCAACTCAGAGAGGGAGGAAAATTGAACAGAGAAAATTTAACAAAAAAATAAGCTATATCTTCAGAAACTGACCCTAATAAAAAATGGAAACATTCGTATCATAAAGAAATAAACCTAGGTCAGGAGGAAAATAAATGAACAAACTGAAAATTTCAGAAGAGATACACATATTAAAAAGGATCAAACAGAAGTCATGGAGGTAAAGAATATAATAATTGAGCAGAAAATTATTTTTTGGAATACTGGCTGAACAGCACACTAGATCAAGGAAAATAAATGATAAATGAACTCAAATTCAGACAGATCATTGGAAATTATCCGTTCTGACAAGGACAGAGAGGGAGAGCATGAGAGAGAGAGAAAGTCAGCTTAGGAACTTTTAGGATATCATTCAAGGGAACAACGTGTGCATTATCAGAGTGACAGAAGGAGAAAGATAGAAAAATCGAATAGGACAGACAGCTTATTAAAAGAAATAATGATGCCTTGAAACTTTCCAAGCCTGGAAAAAGGCATAGAAATCTGTACACATGAAGTTCAAAATGTGTAAGTGGAGATGAATCCAAAGATACTCATGCATACTATAAATAAGTTATCAAAAGTTAAAAACAGAGTGAGTATTTGAAGGCACAAAGGGAAAAGTGACTTGTTACATCTACAGAACTCCTGTAAGACTGGAATTTTCTGCAGAGATGTTGCAGGACAGAAGGGAGTATGATGATGTATTAAAAGTTCTAGGTACAGTTTTCACATTTTCCCCAAAGTCAGGATTTCCCTCAAAGTCTCATTTGCTGGAAGCTTGATCCCAAATGCTGCAACACTGAGTTGTGGCGGAACCATTAAGAAATGGCACAATATTAAAAGGTGGGACAAAATGGTAGGTAATTAGATAATTGAGGGCATTGACCTTGAAAAGGATTAATATAGTTCTCACAGCACTCCAAGTAAGTTCTGTGAGAATATAGTTGGCCTTTTTGTATGTGGCTAATTCCCCATCCCATTAGGATGAACTGATTGGGCTGCCTAATCTTAGACTTTAGCTTAAAAATTGTGAGCAAATAGACCTCTTTATAAAGTTAATATTGAAAGGTGTTTTGTGGGGCTGGCTCTGTGCCATAGCAGGTAAAGCTGCCGCCTGCAGTGCTGGCATCCCATATGGGCGCTGGTTCGAGTCCTGGCTACTCCACTTCGGATCCAGCTCTCTGCGATGGCCTTGGAAAGCAGTGGAAGATGGCCCAAGTCCTTGGGCCCCGGAACCCACTTGGGAGACCCGGAAGAAGCTCCTGGCTCCTGGCTTCAGATCGGTGCAGCTCTGGCTGTTGTGGCCAATAGGGTGAACCAGCAGATGAAAGACCTCTTTTTCTTTGCCTCTCCTTCTCTCTGTGTAACTCTGACTTTCAAGTAAAATAAATAATTATTTTAAAAAAGAAAAACAAATGAAAGTGTTTGTTAGAGTACCTGGAAACACTAATTGGTTCCAAGGGGTCAGATTATTGCTATAAAAATGCTGGAAAATGTGGAAGCAGCTTTGGAAGTAGGTAACGAGAAGAGGTTGGGAGATATTTGGAACATAAACTAGAGAAAAAGCCCAGAAAGAGGTATCTGTATTACAGATGATTCTGGTGAGGACTCAGAAGATATTAAGACAAGGACTGGCATTCATTTCGGGCTGATTCTGCAAGAGCACATGACACAAGAGCTAGGGGCACCTGGTGGTTTCTACCACGCTTACAAATGAAAACCTGGGAAAAAGAGAGAGTGACATTGGAATGAGTTAGGACTTTGGGACCACTGGGGATGAAATGATCGTATTTTGCATTGTAAGACAGACAGGATCCTTGAGGGTTATGGATAGGATGCTTTGGTTTGGCTATACATTGTGTATTTAAGTGTTCACGTATTAGAAGCTTGGTCCCCAGTGTGGTGATTTCGAGAAACAGTGAATCTTTAAGAGATGGAAGAACCTATAAGAGCTGAGGACCAGTGAGGATTAACTAGGTACATTGAGGCATTACTTTTAGAAAGGATTAATGCAGGTGTCTCAGATTGAACTAGTTCCTATGAGAACACGATGAGCCTGATCATTGAGTCACTACAGCTGCCTTTCTCATCATGAACATTCTCGTACGAAGTCACATTCATGTGATGCCACCTAATAGGAGGCCCTTACCAGAGTCAGGCATAGGTTAGCATCATGCACTCAAACTTGCAAAGGTGTAAACTAAATTAAATCTCTTTTCTTAATCAATTTCCCAGCCTTAGATGTTTTCTTAAAGCAGCAGAATACAGTCAATGCAGTGCTTACACAGAAAATCGTGCCCAGAAAGCTCCCCTCTGTATTTGTGGAAGAGACAGACTTTCTCAGACAAAGGAGTTTATCATCACTAGACTTGCTTTATAAGGAGTACTGAAGGGGCAAGTGCTGCAGCATGGACACTCAAGCCTCTGCCTGCAGTGTCAGCATCCTGGCTGCTCCATTCTGATCCAGCTGTTTATCACTAGGAGGTCATAAAGGGTAAACATGCAATTTTACGTTTGCCTTTCATTCTCTTCTCATGATCTTCTAAAAATTCATGGTGGGGGATGGGGAGTGGTGTTATTACTCCCTTGAGATGCAGGATTTCCTATTCACTTTAATCTTTCTTCTCTGCTACTTGGCAGAATTTGGGGAAAGCCCAATAATAAGATCATCAAAGATGAATGTAAGTTTAAAATCAAGCCCTGTGACTCAATCCCAGGGTTATTAAAAAGATCTGAGATAGAAGAACCCTATGTAATAATTACTTACTTGATTTGTTATTTCTCTCCTTTTAAAAGTTGATGATGTTTGAAACTTTAAAAATGAGTGGACAGGGGCTGGCACTGTGGTGTAGTGGGTAAAGCTGCCACCTGTAGTGCCAGTATCCAATATGGGTGCTGGTTCTAGTCCTAGATTCTCCACTTCCAATCCAGCTCTATGCGATGGACTGAGAAATCATTAGAAGACAGTCCAAGTCCTTAGACCTCTTCACTGGCGTGGGAGACCTGGAAGAAGCTCCAGCTCTGGCTCCAGATCATCACAGTTCCAGCCATTGCAGCCATCTGGGGAGTGAACCAGTGGGTGGAAGAACTCCCCCCCCCCAACTCTGACTTTCAAATAAATAAATAAATCTTTTTAAAAATGAGTGGGCAATTAGAAAGATGTAGTTGAACATTAATGGTAACATTATGACAACAAAAATATAACATCTCCGCTCTTTAGAATAGTGAACTAATTAATATATGAATAATTTGTCTTCATACCCAGTGGATTATAACTCCAAACCATTGAAAACTTTTGTTTTCCTGAGTAGGCACAGATGGCTTGAGAGACTGAATACAGTGGTTGTCTTTTATCATAATATCTTCATACCAACCGTAAATTTTCTATGGTACAGTAACATTTTGTAGGAGAAGGAACAAACTGAGAAGTTTCTGTATTGGAAAGGAAATGCTCAAGGAAGTGAAGAGGCAACAAACAGAATGGGAGAAATTAGTTGTAAACTATGCAACTGATAAAGGATTAACAACCAGAATATACAAAGAGATCAAGGAACTCCACAACAACAAAACAACCCATTTAAGAGATGGACAAAGGACTTAAGCAGACATTTTTCAAAAGAGGAAATTTAGGCTGGCACCGTGGCTCAATAAGCTAATCCTCTGCCTGCGGCACTGGCACCCCTAGTTCTAGTCCCGGTCAAGGCGCCAGATTCAATCCCAGTTGCTCCTCTTCCAGGCCAGCTCTCTGCTGTGGCCCGAGGGTGCAGCAGAGGATGGCCCAAGTCCTTGGGCCCTGCACCCCATGGGAGACCAGGAGAAGCACCTGGCTCCTGGCTATGGATCAGCGCGGTGCACCGGCTGCAGCATGCCGGCCGCTGTGGCCATTGAGGGGTGAACCAACGGAAAAGGAAGACCTTTCTCTCTGTCTCTCTCTCACTGTCCACTCTGCCTGTCAAAAAAAAAAAAGGAAATTTAAGTGACCAACAGACACATGAAAAAATGTTCAGAATCCCTAGCCATCAGGGAAATGCAAATCAAAATCACAATGAGGTTTCACCTCACCCCAGTTAGAATGGCTTTCATATAGAAATCAACAAAGAACAAATGTTGGTGAGGATGTTGGTGGAAATGAAACCTCCTCATAAAGCCGCTAAGGAAGATTGTATGGAGATACCTCAAAAATCTGAATATAGACCTACCATATGACCCAGCCATCCCACTCCTTGTGATTTACCCAAGAGAAATGAAATCAGTAAATAAAAGATTTATCTGTACCCCCATGTTTACTGTAGCTTATTCACAATAGCTAAGACATGGAATCAGCCTAAATGCCTGTCAACTGAAGACTGGATATAGCAATTATGGGGTATGTACAATATGGAATACTACACAGAGGTTAAAAAAAAAAAGAAATCTGGTCATTTGCTACAAAATAGATGAATCTGGAAAACATCGCACTTAGTGAAATAAGCCAGTCCCAAAGGAACAAATATATGTTCTTCCTGATCTGTGTGGACTAATAGAGCACCTAAAATAAAATCTGTAGAAGTGAAATTAACACTTCAAGAAGGGATGACTTGAAGTGCCCTTGTCTTGATTGTCAAGGAGCAATTTTTGTTTTCTTGTTGTTTTTTCATTTTTTTTCCTTCAGATTCTTTGTTGAACTCTTTACTTAACATAGAGTTAATCACATGTGTATAAAGTCAACTGAGGATGAATCTCAATAAAAGAGTGAGAATAAGAGATGGAGGAGGAAGTTTGTAACTGTAAAGCTGCATAGTACTGCATACATTCCTACGAACTTACTTCTAAGGGTACAGTTTAAAAGCTTGTCATGGGACCACAAATCCTTTAGGCTGGTGGCAAAAATGTCATCTTAAGTGTTAAAGTAAGTGATCATATTAAGTGTCAAAGTGAACATATAAATAAGATTAAGTGTTAAAATAATCATATAAATAGGATCAAGTGCCTGGTAAGAATAATAGAATTAAAAAAGAGAGAATGTCCAACATGGGAAGCAGTCCGCACAACAGACTTGTGGAATGACAATTGCTTTAAATAGCACTCTGATCTCAGAGTCAGCCCTTAAGGCTTCCTGGACTGTCTGAAAAGCCCATGAGAGCATTTCAGGCATGGAAATCTAAGACACTGTGGCAAAAAATGTTCTACATAAAGGATCTCTGTGAGTGAGATTCCAGTGGAAAGAAGTGGCCATCAAAGAAGGATGTACTTTTCTCTAAAAGGAGGAGAGAATTTCCACTTTGCTTATTGCCTTATCTAAATACTGATGGAGTTTGTGGATTCAAAGTCTTCCATAGCCTAGGGAGCTCATGTCAAGTGCCTTGGGTGGTCACTTACATCATGCTTAAGTGTGTTAATTGTTAAATTAACAACAGGAGTCGCTGTGCACTAACACCTATGCAGGACCTCTGTCCTCAATGAATTGTATTATGAGAGTTAACTGTAAAAGTAGTTCTCAGTTTCTGTGTGCATGTTCAAGTGTATGAAAATTCTTGAAATCTTTGCTGAGTATAGAGTTATTCTTCTGTGTACAAGGTTAATTGAAAGTGAATCTTAATGGTTAATGGGACTGGCAAGAGGAGTGAGAAGTTGGGGAGGGGTGGGAGTGTGGGTAGGAGGGTGGGTACGGTGGGAAGAATAACTATATTCTTAAAGTTGTAGTTATGAAATTTGTATTCCTTAAATAATAAGTTAAAATTTATAATTAAATCTACACATAAAAGAAATATCAACAGGACTTCTCCCCTCTCTCCTCCTCCCTGTTCCCCCCCTTCCCTCTTCCCTTTCCTCCTGTTCCTTCTCCTTATCCTCCACCCAGAGTAATACTTTACCTTTAAAATAGATAAATGAACTTAAAAAAATAAAGTGGGAATACCAAATATGTTCAAATCCAACCACAAGCATCTTCCCTTAAGATTTTGTACTTCTGGGGCCTGCGCTGCGGTGCAGTAGGTTAATCCTCCACCTGCAGTATTCCATATGGGTGCTGGTTCTAGTCCTGGCTGCTCCTCTTCCCATCCAGCTCTCTTCTATGGCCTGGAACAGCAGTAGAAGATGACCAAAGTCCTTGGTCTCCTGCACCCATGTGGGTGACCAGGAGGAAGCTCCTGGCTCTTGGCTTTGGATCTGCACAACTCCAGCCGTTGCTGCTATTTGGGGAGTGAACCAACGGAAGGAAGACCTTTCTCTCTGTCTCTTCCTCTCACTATCTGTAACTCTCTATCTCTCAAATAAATAAAACCTTAAAAAAAGATTTTGTGTTTCCTGTTCTAGATTAACCATTTCCAAGGTTTTGATATCATTTCCAAGGCAGTTCATTTTTGAAAAAAAGTAAACAAAAATGACAAATTGTTAGCTAGACTAAGTAAAGGAGAGATGACTCAAATAAATAAAATTGGAAGTAAAGAGTCAACACTACAACAAATATCCCAGAAATAGAAAGGATCATGATAATATTATGAGCAATTATAAGACAGCAAATTAGATAATCTAGAATAAATTAATAAATGCCTAGAAATATTAAACGTACTAAAATTGGATCAGGAAGTAGAAAGCCAGAACAGAAAAACCAATTATGAATAACTGTTGAAGTAGTAATCAAACATTTCCAACAAAGGAAAGCCTGTGACCAGAATGTTTCATTTATTTCTATCACACATTTAAGAAATTAATACCAATTTTCTAAAATTGGTATAATTTTAAATTAACAAATGTATATAATTCTTGTGTGCAATATATTTTGATATATGTATACAACATGGAATTAGTAAATCAATCTCATTAACACATTCCTCATCTTTCTTTCAGATTTTCTTTTGATTTCAATTCCTTTGTGTATTTGCTGATATGTGGGATTGCTGGATCATATTGTAGTTATCTTTTATTTTTTTGAGAGAACTCTCTACCATTTCACATAATCCTATGCTAATTTACATACCCATCAGTAATGTACAGGACCTCTGTACTCTTTCTTGCTAACAGTTAACTGTAAATTTTATGAAAAAAGTCATTGCAATAGGTATGAGCTGGTATCTTATTGTGACTTTAAATTTCAATTGTGTAATGATTAGTGTTGCTAATCATTGTTGTTTTTTCATGTAATTGTTGGTCTTTTGTATATCTTGTTTTGTGAAATGTCTGTTCAGGTTCTTTGTCCATCATTTAATTGCATTGTACATTTTCTTGTTAATGAGTTGTTTGAGCTACATTTATGTTTTGAATATTAGCCCTTAACAGATTTTAGGTTTTTCAAATATTTTCTGTTAATTGTTCATTTTGTTATGTAGAAGCATAACTTGATGCAATTCCACTTGACTATTTTTCATTTTGTTACCTGTATCCACAGGGTCATATCCATAAAATCATTTTGTAGGCCAATGCCATAGAATTCTTCCCTCTGTTTTGCTGTAGTATTTTTGAAGTTTCTTGTATTAATGTCTTTAATTTGCTTTGAGTTGATGTAAGCAAAATGCCTGAAACCATAAACTCTTAGAAGAAAAACAGGAGAAAACATTCTTAATACTAGCCTTGGCATTGATATTTTGGATTTCACACTGAAAGAATAAGAATCTAAAGCCAAAGTTAAATTATGACTACATCAAACCCAAAACAACCCCACATAAAAAGCAGTCTAAATATTGAGATAAAATATTAATGAATCCTAGTTCTGTACTTGAGAATAGGTTAATACACAAAAAATATAAAGTTAATAATTACCACTGTACTCAACATCAAGAAATAAATAATTGGATGAAAAAATGTTCAGAGAACTTGAATATACATATTCACAGTAATGACATATGAGTGGTCAACAGGAACATAGGAACATATTCAAATTCTGTATGAGAGATACAGAAATCAAAACAACAATGTGTTATCAACTCACACATGCTGGGTAGTGGGTAGCTATTATCAGGAGATAACAAATGCTAGTATAGAGAAAAGGGAACCTTTGTATGCATTTGATGGGAACACAAGTTGATAGCCAAGCTATTAGGAGGTCAGCAATTTCAGTCCTGTGCCTATACCCAAAGGTAATGAAATCAGAACTTTGTATTGATATCTGCACTCCTAAGTTCATTGCATCACTTCACAGTTGCCATGGTATGGAAAAAAGTGTCTGTTGATGGATGAATGGAGAAAGAAATTGTGGTATTCATACATAATGGAAACTAAGCCTTAAAAATCCAGAAAACATTACATTTGCCACAACATTGATAGGACTAGAGGGCATGATGTTGAATGAAATAAGCTAGTCACAGTTGGAAAAATACTGCGTGATCTCACTTTTATATGTAGAATCTTTTTTTTTTTTTTTTGACAAGCAGAGTGGACAGTGAGAGAGAGAGACAGAGAGAAAGGTCTTCCTTTGCCGTTGGTTCACCCTCCAATGGCCGCCGCGGCCGGTACACCGCGCTGATCCGAAGGCAGGAGCCAGGTGCTTCTCCTGGTCTCCCAAGGGGTGCAGGGCCCAAGCACTTGGGCCATCCTCCACTGCACTCCCTGGCCACAGCAGAGAGCTAGCCTGGAAGAGGGGCAACCGGGACAGAATCCGGTGCCCCAACCGGGACTAGAACCTGGTGTGTTGGCGCTGCAAGGCGGAGGATTAGCCTGTTGAGCCACGGCGCTGGCCCATATATGTAGAATCTTAAAGAAAAGTTAAAAACAGAAACACAGAATAGAAAGTTGCTTAGTAGGGCCAAAAGGAGAGGAAATGGTAAGTTATAAACTGAAGAGTACAATTTGCAGTTTATACAGAATGAATATGTTTAGCTTTCTAATGTACAGTACGAAGACTGTAGTTATAATACTGTATTTTGTATTGAAAACTTGCTAAGATAATAGATTGTACAAACACATATGGGCACATACACATACATACACACATACATACTCACAGAAGGCGATGACACTGGAAGATGATGGATGGATGATGGATTTGCTGGCCTATAGTAATTATTTCACTGAGCATAAGTATATCAAAATGCATGTATGTCTTAAACACATTCAATAATAAATAACTTGAAAATAGTAACTCCCTTTTTTGTTGCTCAGCTAAATGGTTAAATATTTGATCATATTATATGTTTAAAAGCCAGTAAATCTCTATTTTTAGCAGTAGTCATCATAAGAGTAACATTATTAAATGAGAAGAGAGTTCAAAGCAGATAGCGAGGTAGCTGGAGAAAATTTCAGTTTGCTTATTATCTGAAGAAACAAATCGTCCAGAAGGATAAGTACTCTTTTCCCTCTTTTGAGATGATCTAGTCAAACATTTCAAATTTTCAAGTACTTCAGAAGTATCCGAAATTCTTCAGTAGAGACTGCTCTCAAATGGACTCCACACATTCCCTAAATGTGTTTCCTTGTTTGTTTGGAAGCAGGGAAGGGCGGGAGCGAAGAGGAAGAGAAAAGCCCCAGGTCCTTGTCTCTTCAATAGGACAGTGATGGTAGTGTGGAGGCTAAATTTATGGTGTGTAAACTTTCTAGTCCACATTTCCTGCTCCCAGCTCATCTTTCCTCTGTCTTTTTCCACGAATTCTTGGAATCAGGTGCTCTTCCTTTTCTAAGGTTGTGTTACTATGTTTGTACTTTCTCTAGTCATATTTAAGAACTGATTATTAGTTTCCCTGCATCTTCTGCTGGCATCTTCTTGTACTGTTGTATGTGTTCAAACATGAACACATGTTTTTCTATATCTCCAATCATTAAAATATATTCCCATGACATTTTATGATAACATCCTATTAATATCTTCCTTCCATCCCATATTTTTGAGAGCATAGTCTACAAATTCTTTTCCACTAATGGATGCTGATTGATTTTAATGATATTACCCAGATTTGTGTAACAAAGACTCCTGATTCAATGTCAAATTTGCTGTTAAGATAATGAGGATCCTAAACTAATCATAAGGGTGATTTTGGTAGAATATAACTAAAAGTGAGTACCAAATCACTTCAGAGTGCAGTCTTCACTATTCTTGAAATATTGGCAGCATTTAGAATTATCCATTACACATCATCAAAGCTCACAAACCTGTTCTTCATCATCGAGACAATTGTTAAGTTAGGAGAGTGTTGTGAGCATGGGTTGCCTCCTGTTCCCGAACACCAATATTCAATCATCAGTCCCATTTGATCAAGAAACAAGACATTTCAAATTTTGAAAGTACTGAATTTAAAACAGAAACCATTGTATAAAGTTTAGGACAAAGACAAGGTGCCAGTGTCATTTGGCTTATTTTCACTGAGTCTAGAACAGAGGGAGCAGGTGTTTTGTTTTGTTTTGGTTTTGCTGTTAATTATTTATATTTATTTATTCATTATTTTTCCTCCGAGTCAGTTCTGACATTGCTACCAGGAGTAGGCGCCTTTAATAGGAAACCCACACAACTGTGTGGAATGGAAACCCACACAAAATGTGTGATGGTTGTTCTAACCTCAGAAGAAACTTTCTCTTCTTTTTTTTTCTTGCACCAAAATAAACCTAGCTTTTAATTCCATCTTGAAACTTTCTCTTCTGTTGTTTCTATCTTGTATTGCCTCCCATTGACAGAACAGAATCATGTGCCAACTTGGAATAATGCTAAAACTGTCATTTGTGTGATCTCAGTCCTTTCCTATATAAAAAAGAGCCCTAGTGTTGAAAAGATAGTTTGGAAAAATTGGAGGAGCAAAAGAAAGGAAGTTGTAGTCACTTGGCATAATGTGTTCTTCTCCACCTTCAATCTCAGGCTGATAATTCCATAGAAAACCCCAGGATCTGAGGGCAGAGAATAATCACCCACTACTCATCACCTGTTCATAGCCCTTCTTCCAATCACATGACTTGTTCCTCTACATCTTCTAGCTTACATGCATGATATTTCTCTTCCACGGAAAATGATGTACCTGTCAATGTATAACACATTACCAACCTCTTCCTAAGAATACAGCAAGAAAATCTCAGGTCTTAAGTCTTGCTTGCAGCCAGTTACAACACATAATGGAGTATTTTGTAACCCATATTTGTCAAGGTAAATAAGACCAATTGTTTGAAAAGAAACTTTGGGAAAGAGGGTTAAAGGTCTAATTGATTTCTCTTTCTCTCTCTCTCTCTCTCTCTCTCTCTCTCTCTCTCTGTGTGTGTGTGTGTGTGTGTGTGTGTGTGGTTACAGCTCCAATATCTGAATGATCAGGCAATAGTTTCTCTTTGCTGCTCCATCTTCTATGGACTACTATAATTTGCTCTTGGTTTCAGCCAGTATTTCAGTTGTTGGAATTATTTACTTGGAAAGGTGACAAGAACTTCATTCCTGAAGGCTTTGATTCCTCAGTCATTCTGCATGGCCACACAAGACTGTGAAAGAAAATAAAATCTATCTGACTCTATCAGCCTGAAAAGTTATGATTATTAGCTGGCGCCGTGGCTCAACAGGCTAATCCTCCGCCTTGTGGCGCCGGCACACCGGGTTCTAGTCCCGGTCGGGGCGCCGGATTCTGTCCCGGTTGCCCCTCTTCCAGGCCAGCCCTCTGCTGTGGCCCAGGAGTGCAGTGGAGGATGGCCCAAGTGCTTGGGCCCTGCACCCCATGGGAGACCAGGATAAGCACCTAGCACCTGGCTCCTGCCATCGGATGAGCGCGGTGCGCCGGCCGCAGCGTGCTGTCCGTGGCAGCCACTGGATGGTGAACCATCGGCAAAGGAAGACCTTTCTCTCTGTCTCTCTCTCACTGTCCACTCTGCCTGTCAAAAAAAATAAAAAGAGAAAAGTTATGGTTATTGTGTGATTTTCAAATTTTGTCAGAAAATTAAATTCTCACAGTTGGTTATAGATGTACAGGAAACTGAAAAATAGTAAATGATACATATTTAGTAAACTTATTTAAAATGTCAGAAACATTGCAAATTAATGTGTTTCATGGCTGGCGACATGGCTCAACAGGCTAATCCTCTGCCTTGTGGTGCCAGCACACCGGGTTCTAGTCCCAGTCGGGGAGCCGGATTCTGTCCCGGTTGTCCCTCTTCCAGGCCAGCTTTCTGCTGTGGCCCGGGAGTGCAGTGGAGGATGGCTCAAGTGCTTGGGCCCTGTACCCCATGGGAGACCAGGATAAGTACCTGGCTCCTGCCTTTGGCGCCGGTACGCAGGCCGCAGCGGCCATTGGAGGGTGAACCAACGGCAAAGGAAGACCTTTCTCTCTCTCTCTCTCTCTCTCTCTCACTGTCTACTCTGCCTGTCAAAAATAAAAAAAAAAAATTAAAAAAATGTGTTTCATTTCTTTATAAAAACTCACCAGGAGCTGGAACAGCACTTGCCTTCTCCACATCATAGACGTCAGCAGGGAGTGAGCATCTGTCCCACACCTTGGTGAGTTCTCACAACTTTTTTTATGAGTCTTTACCACCTTTCACATTTTTATATCTTCACTTTCAATGTCATGGAGTATCTCTGCCATCTCCTGTAGTTTTGAACTTCCTCAGGGATTTGATTGTCCTTGTCATCACTTAACTTTTTGGCCGATTATCTCACTTTGCTCTATTCCTCTGACTACACACCCACAGACTCTGTAACAGCAGAATGTCAACATCCAGTTCTTCTATCCTTCTGTGTCCCCTTAAAATTCCATTACACTTTCATCTGTGCTGGGACATTTCCTCTTAATTATCTATTGTTCTCAATAGTCTCACAGGTGTCTAATTGGAAGATGGAGAGGCAATATAACATTTATTTCTAAGGAACTGTGAACTGAGTAATAGTGATGAATCATCAATGGACTTTGGGAAAAATGGTATGATTTGTCATTGATTATGATACACATCTATTATTTACAGGTCTATTTGTGGATTGAAGAGTTAGCAGTCAGTGCAATGTTTCAGACAATTTTTCTAGGTTAATTGACGCTGGTATTGAAAGTTTATGGTGTGTTGTTGGGGAACTGGTGCTTTTCTAAACTGTGGTGACTGAAATTTATGCATATTGGAAAACTGCAAAGTGAGAACTGTCAGTACTGTTGATTCCGTTTGATGATGTATACTGCTGCATTTCACATATTTATGGCATTATAGCTTAGATAACACTGAATTCATAAAGAACAGTCCAGTTTGCAGAATTTTAGATTTCTGCCAGGGATCCAATGGCAAATCACAATCTGTTTCTTAAAAGTAGAATAGTTATTTTCAGAAGATTCACAGCTTTGCTCAAAACCCTAGAGCAATGACATATTGAGACTTGCCAGAGATGTGATGCAAGTCTCTCAAATCTTTTAATTTGCCCTGTCTTCTGCAACTCCATAGTTGGCTCTGTTGGCACATGCTGACAGTCTCGGTTAGGCATCTCTTGATTTCATACCTTGAGAGAGGGACCAGTTTCGTAAGGAATTTCAATGCCTCCAATATTTTCACCTTCATGATTATGACATAGTGGTGGTTATAAAATGAGAACCTGACCTTGTAAATCAAGTGCATAAAATCTGACAAGGTTTCCTCACAACTGTTAAGACAAGATGGTTCTTCATAGCATGATTTACACTTAATATTTTCAGTCTCACCTCTACTCAGCCCTCTCTTAGACTCTATGTTTCATTTACACAGAACTACACTGAGTGTCTAAATTAGCTCTGACTTTGTTCCTCTTGGGGCTCTCACTGTATCCACTCCACATTTACCTGGACAACTGTTGGTCATATAACACAAATAATCCTTGTAACACATCATTAGGCAGGCCTTCAGTGTCCTACCTGGTTGGGATAATTTCTGTTTTCTAATTATTTAATGATCACTATTTTAATCTTGATGACATCATCTTTGCATTATTCATCACTTTTTTGTGTCTCCCATGGTTCTTTTTTTATTTTGTAAAAAATTATATTTATTTATTTAAAAAGCAGAGTTACAGTGAGAGTGATAGACATAAGAGAGAATTCATCCATATTCTACCTAGTGCCCATACACAACAGGCAGTTCCATCCATGTGACCATGTGGATAGCAGGGCTCATCTATTTGTCCATCATCTGCTGCCTTCCCAGGGGACATTAGCAGGAAGCTAGGTCAGATGCAGAGCAGCCAGGACTTGCTGCTTCCATACGGGTTATGTGGTTGCAAGCAGCGACTTAACCCAGTGCACCACAACTCTGGTCCCTTCCACTGCTACTGATAAAAGGAAATACGTTTCCATTTTTTGGCCTCAAAACTTTTAGTACAACAAAGCATATTTTTAAGTACTTTCAGCCACTGTTAGTTAATTGTCACAGTATCTAGATCTCTTGTATCCATTTCTTGATGTTAGTCTTGCTCAGCTTCTGACTAACAGATCTTCTACTATGCTGACATATATGTTCTTCTTTGGTGATTCCACTTAATTCTTACATGTTATCTTTGGTGGTGATTTCTAAATCAATGTCTTCAATTGAAAATCTACTCACATAACCTGGGTGGTATTTGAAATTGCTTATTTGAAATTGTACTTTCAATGATACACTTAACTAAATACATTTGTCTCTCACAACCTGTTTATGGTCCTCATTTTAAACAATAGAATAACAGAATACTCAATTTTTTAGAGACATTCATTCTCAAAATTTTTTGTTTAAATAAATTTTATTCATGATCAAAAATTGAGCATGCTTTATTTGCTTTGCACAATGCTAAATTATAGGTAGAAAGTCTTGAGAAACAATAAAAACAACCGCATTTATGTGTTAAGAAAAATAGTGGCAAAAGTGCTGTAAAGGAAAAATGTGCCTTTGAGGAATAAATGAGCAGTTTTTTGTAATTGGGACTAAATAATCATTAACATCTTTAAAGAGGAACACAAGGTATATCTGACTAAGAGTCTGCCATGTGGATGAAATAGTGCATGCAGAGACAAGGAGCTGTGAAAAATTATTTTGAGTTGCTTGATCTTTCCAAACTTAACAAATTTCTAAATCATTTCAGTTGCAACCCTGAAACTTCACTAAAACTTATTACCTGCATTGTGTGAGAACATGTCCTGGGCTCAGCCAGTTTCATCACATCTCCTAATCGTCAGTTTTGCTCCTTTCTAGTCCCCTCAATTTTTAGAGCAATAACTTAAAAATATGATGCCAGTTTCCTGTCTAAAAATAACGGACAGCTCCTCTTTATAAAAATGAAAATCATTTACCTGGAGCGGGAATTTAGCTAAGCAGTGGTTAAACCACTAGTTGAGGTGCCTGCACATTATATTGGAGTACTTGGGTTTGAGTAATTGCTCTGTTGATGCTTCTATCTTCCTGCTATCGCACGCCAGGGAAAATAGCAGTGATAGCTCACCTACCAGGGCCTTGACACCCAGATAGGAACATGAATGAGTTCCTGACTCTCAGCTTCAACCTGGCCAGCCTCAGCCATCGCTGCCATTTGGGTCTGAATCAGCAGATGGGAGTTCTTTCTTTGTCTCTGTCTCTTTCCTTTGTCTCTCTGCCTCTAAAAATAAATGAAGAAAAATAAAGAAAACAAAAGAAAAAAGAAAAAAAGCAATCACTTACTTGCTATAAACCTATATTCATACACTTTTATTCTCTTATATCTCTTAACAATGCATTCAAAAATAAGAAACTAAGATCCCAGCAAAAATACAGCCCTGAGTATAAACCAAAGCACTTGGTGAATAGCCAGTGAACTGGTGGCTATTCGTTCCTGACCTTGAGCATTTGTGCCTGGCTGTTGAAGCCTGTATCTATCTATGTACCTATGTATCTATCCATCCATCCATCCATCCATCATCCATCCATCCATCCATCCATCTATTATCTAAATTTATTTATCTGTGATCCATGTCATTTGTCTACTATCTAACTCTTTATAATTGCTTTACTCTGGAATGCTTCTAGTCTTCTGAGGTATATTTTTCTTTTGTTCTTCAAGATTTAATTGAATTCTTACGACCTATGAGCATATTTATACAACAAATCATTACTGTACTTCTCCTATTTTGAGACAGCTAAGCTCCTCTCTGTATAGTATTTCACAGTAAGGATAATGGGCCCATTGTATTTTAATTGTGCATTTATCTTTTTTTTTTTTTTTGCACAAAATTAAGTTCCTTGGGGCAGAACATTTCTGTAACTAAGAGTAACATCTGACTTATTGTGTATTTTCACTAACTAGTTGTTTCCTAAATAAACAAATTTAACTTAAACTGATTTCAGGAATCAAAAGCACATTTTCCATAGAGCACTTGCAGTAGTGATGTGGAAGATGTACAATATTGCATGCTTGCCAACATTATCTACTAACCTATTCACGTTAGGACTTTTCCTTCCACACATTGTGTGGAAAATTATTGTGTCAAAGATTATTTAGATGGTCTGAATTTTCATGTTCAATTTTTTTTCCTATCAGCAATTTTCATACAATGCTTCAGCTTAGAGAAACAAACAATACCTCAGTGTGAGAACATTCATAAGGACATTTTCTTCAAATATTTCCACTTTTCCACTGTTTCTCTTGACTTATTAGGTCATTTCTTTAAGGAGTTATCAGAGTACACAAATGCCTGTTTCCATGCCTATAATTCTGATTTAACAGGGCTAGAGGTGTTGCCTATGTGAGTTTTTAAAATCTTACTTTAAATTATATATATATAAAATTTCCTGAAATGATTCAAAAGGGACTTCAGAACATTGTTGGAACAATAGAATTAAAAGAGAAATATAAATATAAAATTCATTTTTCTCAACACAAGCTCCATATTATCATATTATTCTGAAAGGTGCTCTTTCAACCTGATATGATTTTAGTATCTAAAACTAGATGCTGTTCAGAGACATTATTACAAGTTACTGTAAGATTTTTTTACTATTTCAAATTTTTGACACACATGCAGTGTTTTTGCCAGTAGCCTTTTTATGTGAACATTTTGAAGACCCTCATATACGCTTTGACTGTTATCTTTCAAAAGTCAGGTGGACTGAATAAACTAACTACATTGTACTTCAAACAACTCACAGATAAGAGAATTAATGAATACCTTATTAGCTGTGATTATAAATAGAATGGTACCTTTGTCTTGAGGAAGCTATTCGTTCTCAAAATTTAGTAACATTTTTGGTTTTATTTCATGTACATTTGCCGATGTAGCTGTATGAATAATTGTGTAGCAGAATAGTCATTTTAGTGGAATTGACTCATCAGTTTAAGAAAGCAACAGATTTGACTGACATTTTCATTGACCATCTGTTTTTAGCTAAACTGATCGACAAAATATTATGTGATCATTGTATTATGAATGTGAATTGTGGGATACAATGCAATTACTAAGGGGAAGTAACATATTTACCTTTGTGAGCAACAATACACTTCAACATATTACTTTTATCCATAATTATCCTATTAATCAGACTGTCAGAAGAATATTAGTCAATTAATGAGAATATAAAGGCTACAAACGAATTAAAAGAACAACATAGCAAAGCTATCCTGATTATTTGAAATAGATAAAATTGCATTATTTCATAAATAGTGTATGATTTTTGAGTCATTAGTTCTTTATATTTCTCTTTGGCTAATGACCACTTCAAAAATATTTCATGATATCTAGTATTGCAAGTGCTAGATTTTATTATAAGGTATGCAATTGCTTATGAAATACAATGCTATTTAAAATAAACTATACTTCACAGGATATATGATTAATGATATGGTCCTTTCTCATAAGCAAAGAAAAAGATTTTTTTGCATTGGGAATTTGTTATTACTCTTTTCTATTACTGTTCTAGATTCTTTCTTCCCCAAGGGATGCTAACACAAGGATAACAGAGACACAAAGACAACAATATGCCAATTAGTTGAGAGTCATAAACATAGGCTGTCAATATAAAAGTTAATTCTTAGTACATATAGAGACCTAGGGGCACTAAATACAAGTTATAACGTTAGCACTGATATTGACTTTGCATCAATCTGTCCTATTCCTCATTTTACCTCTTTGTATGTAAAGTAGTTAAGCACAGTCCAACTAGTTACATGAGTGTAAATGAATGTGCATGTGTACATGACAAAACATCATTTAACACAATTACTTTTATGTGAACATAATCTTCCTCATATTAAAATACATTTTAATGCAGCTTATACATATTAGTAAAGATACTTCTTCTTAAGTAGGCTTTTCCTTTACATTTTTATGACATACTGTACTCTCTTCTTTGAACTTATTGGTTCATCTCATTTCTAACTTTCATATGACACTATATACACTCCATAATACTTTATAATGAAATACATACACATTATTAGCTAAGTGTTTGATGGAAAAGATTTGAATACCACCTGTATACCTATGCATTAGGCAACTTAGATGTTTCCAGTCAGACTTTAAGGTATTTAACATTCAGTTAAATGTACTGATTATTATTTACTTGAGTGTCACCCCCAAACCTCTCAGTAGTTCCATTCACTGGAGAATTGGGCTGAAGTGTCATTTATCTATGAGAAATATTCTTGTCCCTTAGAACAGACTTATTTAAAAACAGACTCGCTATTTTACCTTGATTTACTGTTTCTCTGACTTACATTTTCTCTGGGCCATTAGTGTTGAAGGAGTAAATAAGTATGACTAGGTTATTTTACCACTCATCTTCATTGGGATCAGAATACAAAAGAGAATAATAACTCATATATATATATATATATATATATATATATATATATACATATATATATTTGGACAGGCAGAGTCAGACAGTGAGAGAGAGCGACAGAGAGAAAGGTCTTCCTTCTGTTGGTTCACCCCCCAAATGGCCGCTACTGCTGGAGCTACGCCAATCCGAAGCCAGGAGACAGGTGCTTCTTCCTGGTCTCCCATGCGGGCGCAGGGCCCAAGCACTTGGGCCATCCTCCACTGAACTCCCCTGCCACAGAGAGCTGGACTGGAAGAGGAGCAACCGGGACAGAACCGGTGCCAAATCGGGACTAGAATCCGGGGTGCCAGCGCCGCAGGCGGAGGATTAACCAAGTGAGCCGTGGTGCAGTCCAATAACTCATATTTTTAAAAAATCTCATTCCATTCTAAAATCCCACCAAAGCCGAGCCAGAAACATTCTGTCACTGAGCATGACCCAGTTCTGATATTGGTCCTCTGGCTGTGATGCAAGTGAGAATTAATTCTCTCTGGGTGGGAAGAAAGAAGAGGAAGATCTGTATTCTCCCTAAAAATGAGGATGTTTCACTCAAAATCTCCTTCAGGGAATTTCTGCTGCTTCACTTCAATATCAGCACTAGAACAAGAGCAAGGGTTTCCCCGGGAGAGGAGACTGTACCCTTATGTCTACACCTTCAAAGCACCACATTTGTAACCCTTGGCAATGTTCCTATGTTTCAACACGGGAACAATAGGATGAGTAACTTAGCACTGAGAATGTATACAATTATCATTTAGATGTTGTGCTAAAAACATCTGAAATTTATCAGGACATTACTGAAATTAAGTATGCCTCAAGGACACTTCAAACATTTGGCCAAGAATGTACACTGTGGCCCAATTCACTTCTCAAATTATTCATGGTTACAGCCAGATTTGCCAGATGTTACAATGTACTTCTTAAAATAAATTTATCTCTATTATGCAGCTTTAGTCATATAAAATGCCCAAAATTTCTTCCCAATACCTCAAGTCGCAAAAATACCAAGACAAGATAGATTTTAAGAGAAAGTGAATCCCTAATTTTAATAGAAAATATGTATCCTATCCTTATCTTTTCTGTTTCTGCTTATTGTGGCCAGAATCCTCATTGGATGAATAATTCTGAACTCATTATTTGAGATCCATACTATTGATCCCCCAAATTGTTAGAGACATTATGAAAAAAGGAAAAATAATAATAATTCAATAACATTATTTGCAATGAACATTGATGAAAAACTACTAAACAAATATTGCTGCTCCAGATCCACTGGAATCTTTCTCTTTCTCTCTCTCTCTCTCCCCCTAGGCCCTCCCTTATCAAGAATGTAAAGGTGTTTAATATTAGACACTGAAGAGATTAATTATACCATTAAGAAATAACAGAGAAATGTCATATGAGTCTTATAAGGATACAGAAATAGTTTACTAAAATTAACTACTCATTATCAAAAATTTGATCAGAGTAGGAATAGAATAGAATGTCTTTAATCTAATAAGGATAACTAGCAACAACATGGACAAAACAAAATCCAAAACAACCTTCATGGATTGCTAATATCATGGATTTCTAATAGCACCACATATCTTCAAAATGTGATCAGAATTTCCACTCAGTATAATAAGGTAAAATGAGTAAGTTGTGTAAACATTGGAAATAAATAAATATGTCATTGTTCATTATTGACATGATTTTTCTAAGAAAACACAGATTACCCATTGTAATTGCTTAATGAATTGGCAAGTATCCTAAAAACAAATCAATTGCATTTTCATATGCAAATAGAAAATGAAATTCATAATAATTTATACAAGTAAAATATCATCAAAAATTAAAATATCTAAGAATAAATCTAACAACAATGTTCTATATATACAGGATTCAAAGTTGACCCAAATAAATGGAGGACTGTGTCATTTTAATTTTAAATATTTATTTATTTGAATTTATGTATTTTAGAGTTACAGAAAGAGACAGAGGCAGAGAGAGAGAAAGAGCGGGAGAGAGAGAGAGAGAGAAAAATCTTCCATCTGCTGGTTCACTCCCTGGATGGCTGAAAGAGCCAGGGCTGAGCCAGACCCAAGCCAGGGATCAGGAGGTTCATCCAAGCTTCCCAAGGCGGTGACAGGGGCTCAACTACTTGGGCCATCCTCCTTTGCTTTTCTCAGGCCATTAGAAAGGAGCTGGATTGGAAGTGGAACATCCAGAATATGAACCAGCTTCCATATAGGATGCAGGTGGCAGCTTTACCTGCTATGCCACGGTGACAGCCCCTATGTCATGTTTTTAAATTGGAAGTCTTGATATTGTCATTATGTCAATTATACTCAAGTTTTCTGAATATGTAATGCAATCGCAATACTATTTTAACAAATCTTTTTGTGAAAATTGAAAGGGTCATGTTAACATTTATATAGAAATACAGAGATCAAAGATAAGTCAAGAAAGTTTTGGTGAAAAACAAATTTGCAGGATGTCTATTGTCAGATAGCAAGACTTAGAAGAAACTACATTAATTTTAACAATGTATTTTACTTTATCTCTGTCTTTAGCTTGTATTTATACTTCCATTTGAAATTTGTTTTAGTAAATTTCTCCTGGGGTTTAAACTGTAAATCTTTAATTGATTTTACCATACCATCAAATAATATTTTATACATTTTGTGTATAATACAGGAAGCTCATCACCTTGTAGTTTATAATACAGGAAACTCATCACCTTGTAGTTTCCGTTTCTACTTCCCACATACTGTGTCACTGTTGTCATACATTGTTGTTACATATGCCATAAATACCAAAGTACATTTTTAGTATTTTTGCTTTATCCATTAATTCATAGAACAATTAAAGTAAATAGCTTTAAAAAAGTTTTCTTCTTCATTTGAACTATTTGAAAGGCCAGATCCCTCTTTCTTTCTGTAGATTAAGTCTCTGGCATTATGTTCCTTTTGCCTGCAGAACTTTAACATCCATTGCAGTATATATTTTCTAAAATGAATTCTCTCAAGTTCTCTTTGTCTCAAAAGAGTTTTTACTCTTTATTTTTTAATTTTTTTTTTTTTTTGCAAAAAGTTCCTAAGTTTTCCTCAGTCCTGCAGAGCTCTCACTGTGCTGTCCTCTGCCTTCACACGTACCTTAAGGAGAAAGTGGAATCTTGTCCCTACCTCACTGGACAACACTTCTCTTCTGTTGGGCTGATGTCTTTAGGTGGGGTTTGTTTCTGGCTTGAGTCAGTTGCTGCACATGTCATGCATGGCTGCATCATCGGGGAGACCTTTGTCAGTCTCTGCCCTGTGTCAGGTCTCTCTCCTGACCCCACTGAGGTCTGCAGAGAAAGTCTTCTAAGTGTGTGTAGAAGTCCCCTTTTGTCAAAGGTTTCCACAATTTCACTCTTCTGTCCCACACTTAGCCTCTAGCTACTTGTACAAAAAGGAAAACAAGAAAAAAACAACAGTTGGGTCCTTCTTATGTTCTTACATCGTTTCTAGCATGTTTTTCTCCTGTGCACTGCTACAGGTGAGCCAGGGCTCAGGCTGTCTTAGGAGCATCTTAGTTATCAGGCTAGTTGGCTTTCCTCTGATCTCAGCCATTGGATGACTTTAGAGAGCTTTTTCTTGTTGTTAGCCTTGGAGTGATGCTATTTCTAGCAGTCTGCATCCTAGGCAGAAGGAGTCTCCTTTAATCAATATCTTATTTCTCAGCAACAATACATTGGTTTTAGAGTGTTTTCCTTCTGAAAACCTTATCCTTTTCCTACTTTGTGTGCTATTGTTTTCTAGTTGTTACAAGTTTCTTTTCTTGAATCCACAAGAGTTTTAAAAATTTCTTTATGTAATTTATTTATATTTATATTACTTGAAAAGAAATGTTTTCTACTTTGATTGCTTCCTTCATTTTCACACCTAAAAACTATCTTTTTGATTGTACTAAAGCACTTTTAGGGATTGTATTCATTCTCATGGTTTGTTGGTAGTAAAATAAAATTTGTATCTGTTTGAAATTTATTTTATTTTATCATTCACAACTTTTAACACTTAGTTTCAACAATACACAATTTAAGATTTGTAGTGATTTTCCCTGAATAATCTAAAGATATTATTTCACTGATTTCTGACTTTCATTGTTGCATCAAGAAATTGTACGTCATTCTAAGTATATTTATTTACAGGCAATGTTTTTTACAATTTAATTAATCAACTAATTAAGTTATTTATTTAACTTGAGAGACATAGAAACAACCAGACAAAAATCTCCCATCTACCAGTTCACTCTCTAAATGCCCACAATAGCCAGGGCTGGGCCAGTTAAACCTAGGAGTCAAAAACTCACCTGGGTCACTGGATGGGTGGCAGAAACCCAATTACTGAGACATCATCTGCTGTTTCCCAGTGTGTGCACAAACAGGAAGCTGGAATAAAGGGTGAAGCTGGGACTCAAACCCGGGGACTCCAATATGAAATGGAATGTTCCAACTGTCATCTCAACTGTTGTACCAAAGGCCTGTAATTTTCCTACTTTTTTTTTCCTGAAGTTTTCCTACTGTGTACTCAGATATTAATTTTTTAATATTTATCCTGCTTTATATTAAATTCTGAATACAAAACATTCTTTTTTGTAATAATGCCAATTGGTCTATTATCTCTTTAACTATTGCTTTAACCATGTCTTTATACATATTGTTTCATAAATTGCCAGTTAGTTTTTAGACTACTCATGTATATCTGATAGGAAGTTATTCAGCTTCTTGGTTTTGGTCCTGATTTTGTATTTACCATATACAGTAGGGATGAAAATCATACATCAGAAAACAAGGAGGCACCCAGGAGGAGGACAAAGCCTATATTACTGTATTTACCTTCCTCAAGAGTGTAGACTGATTTTAAATTATATCCCTGATCATCTGAGAAGATGGAGTCTTAAGAGTGGAGGTAGGTTGAGAGTTTCTCCCCTCTCCAACAGTCACGGAAGTAATTCCAAACGAAGCTGCGAAGAAGGGAACTCTTCATTTGCAGAACAGTGTCATATATTTTATAGGCTTTCAAGAATATAATTGATGATGATGATGATGATGTGACAGTGTCATGTGTCCCACTCTAGTTCTTGACACTATAGCTTCCATTATTCTGCCTACTCGTAACCAACTAAACTACAAAATCAGTCAATAGAAATGGGAATTTCATGAGGGAAAATGATGTCAGATTTCAAAATAGTAATTCTTTCTTTCTTCTGGATTCCTCCTTTATTCTAAGCCACTTTTAGTGACAGCTTTTCTCTTTATTATTCCTTTAGAGAACTCACCCCCGATTGCAATGAGCTCCGTCTCCAATTTTTGTGACAGGCATCTGAGAATTATGGCACTAGCATTTACCCTCTTGTTCACATCAAACTGTTCTTTCTGTTCTTGGAATAATTCGGAAGACAAGATCTTTGAGCAATGTAGGTGTAGTGGACACAAGCAATTTCCACTCATGTCAATGGTAGTGACCTCTCATTCTTGTAGGAACGTCCTGACTGTTTTGAACATCTCTGGGTCCATGTGGGCCCTGTTTGAAAGGAGAACAGGATGATTCACAAAATCATGAATTTCGAAACTCACATGCACCCTGGAATCTTTTCTGCAATCCCATCAGTTTATGTATTAGGACACCAAGTCTACAAGACATTCTAAATTTCTCAAAGGCATTCATTTGTTTAGTGGCTAGAATTAGCCACTGTTTCATAATGAATCAATGTATGCATTAATTTTGTCAACATTCCTGTTCGTCAGCCTAAGTCAGTTTTCTGTGATATTGTTTAGTATAAGTTTTAAGTTTTAGTTAATACCAAAAAATGGGTAGAGAAAAATATTCTGTTCTCTCCAACTTACTGATGCCAAGGGCCTAATGATGGGCAAGAAGCTGAGTCTGGCACTGTTTTCACACACTGACCCTATGCAATGATCTTCCTCTCCAGCGTTGGTCTTGGGTCTTTCCCAGAGAAACTGAACAAAATCTCATACACCTCAGAAAATTGTTCCTCGCTCTTGTTGATTTCTCTGCATGAGCTTTTTAAATGACATAGCCTATAAATATAATACAATAATTTTTTTCCTGCACAACTTCAAACTTTTCACTTGGCATATGTCATTTGTATTCATATCCTACTGCTGACGAGTTCTTACATTTTATGGAATAACACAATCAGATAAAGTCTTTCATATTAAGAACTAATAATTTAGGACACTATTCTCAGATGGATTTTTATTTGGAAGGACGACTAGATGGAGAAACTTTTCATCTAAATGCAAAACATCTGATGTTAGCCTTAGGAAGCTGCAGGCTACCCTAGCTATCTAATGTAGTCATTTAGGATATGGTGCAGAAATTTTTGCCTCCTCCTGAACAGTGACTATTATGGTTTCAATGTACCCTCTAAAGATCATAGATTGGAATTTAAATCCCCAATGCAACAATATTGTATTGGTGCCTAATAAGAGGTGGTTAGGTCATAAGGGCTCTGCCCTCATGAATGGTTTAATGTGGTTGCTGTGAAAATTTGCATGTTACAAGCTCAGTGCCTTCTTGGCTCCTTTGTTTCCTGTTCTTGCCATGTGATGTCCTCTATGTTATGAAGAGGCAAGAGAGCTCTCACCAGATATGTCACTTTGATTTTGGACTTCTAAGCCTCAAGGATTATGAGAAGTAAATCTTTTTTTTTAAGTTACCCATCTTTGCTGTTGTGTTATGGCTGGCAGCAGAAAATCAACTAGCACTATCATCAGCCTTCCACGTGAATCTTTGAGGGTAGCCTTGAAAATTACATTGCTTCAATTTTCTAGTGTATTACTTAAGAGTTAGGACAAAAGCCATCATTTGTCGGTACAGTAGATAACGTACCCATCAACCTTCTTAATTTTTACAATTAGTAAACGCTAGTTAGACATCACTATGTGACAGGAACTTCCCAAGCTTTTTATAAATATGAGTGATGAAGTCTTCATAAAAGCAAAGAAGTAAAAACCAGAAAATTTTGAGACAATCTTAATATTAACCCATTACATACATGAAGAAACTGAGGACAAATCCCATGTCTAGTTAAATCCATGATTAAGTATCATCTTTCAATGGATTCTGAAGGTAAGTAAGTTCAGAATTTAAATACTAAACAACTTTAAAAAGAAAGAAGTCTTAAGCCTTACTCATAGTTTGGAAAAGAGACTAACATTTTATTAATATATAGTCCTTGATCATTATGTTATTCAGTTCACCTGAAAATTTGAGAAATTCAGATGATCTGGAGTGTCTAATTTGGTGGGATATTATCTTTCCATGTATATGGACTGAATCTGAGCCCAGATTTCCAGTAGGCTTGCTACAGAATTCTTCAACATCAAAGGTTTGTCATCTGAGAAAATTTACATGATCCAAGGAGATATAAAATCAACATCTATTGACTCTTTCTGAGGATTGAAATTACCTACTAAGTTATTAGGCTTGAATTGTAAAAGAGTAGAAGAAAATAATATAATAAGGGGCCAGTACTGTGGCCCAGTAAGTTAACCCTGCACCTGAAACACCAGCATCCAATATGGGTGCCAGTTCTAATCTGAGTCTCTGCTATGACCTGGGAAAGCAGTAGAAGATGACCCAAGTGCTTAGGTCCCTGCTCCTACATGGGAGATCGAGAAGCAGCTCCTGGCTCTTGGCTTTGGATCAGCACAGATCCAGCTGTTGTGACCATTTGGGGATGTAACCAGCAGATGAAAGACCTTTCTCTCAGTGTTTCCCTCTCTGTCTGTAACTCAACCTCTTAACTTAACCATCTTAAAGAAGAAAATAATATAATAAATATCTATGTACCAATTACATGTTAAATAGATGTTAACAATTTTCATCTTTGTGTATGCATATCTGTGTTTATATTTTACATAAAACAACATATAAACTAATGCCCCAGTTTCTGTTCACTCTATAAACTTCCATACTTACACCAATCACTATCCTAACTGTGAATATATACTTCATATCACCTAAAAATCTTATAAAATAGTCTATTGTTATGTTGATTTAAAAAATAATTTAAATATAGGGTATTTTAAGATATGTATAAATTTACTACTTCTCTATGCTAATTCAAAATATGATATTTAGATTTATCAAGATTGATCTATTATTTATTCAATTTACTAACACTGATTTCTATCATTTATTAATGTGATTCTTCATACATAAAATTCAATTTGTTCTAAATAAAATATTAATTGATTTCATGTGTTAAATTAATTTCACATTTTTCTTGGATTAATAGCTTTAATCTTTATATGTCTTCTTTGTATAACTGTAGAGGGTGTAGCATCATAAGAAAGAAAGAAGAAAGAAAGAAAGAAAGAAAGAAAGAAAGAAAGAAAGAAAGAAAGAAAGAAAGAAAGAAAGAAAGAAGTAAACTTTTGATAAAATATCATCAAAAATAACAAGCCCTCCTGGGATATTAAACATGAATTATGCAATAAGGTTTCTTCCTTACTTTATTCCACAAATATTTGAGAGCCTATTATGTGTTACTATTATAGAAACTCAGGAGATATCTTAGTCAGTTTAGACTGCTAACACAAATTACTCTAGACTGTATGGCTTATACAACCAATCCAGGTCTAGGATCTGGGTGGCAGAATGGTTGGGTTCTTGAAGCAGCTGTCTTCCATGTTGCAGACTGTCTGTTTCTCATTGTATCTTCAAGTGATAGTGATATGGGACTAGTCAGGGAGACAGGATTGGGTGGCTTCCATGGCTAGGCACATGTTGCATGCCTGGTTATCAGAATGACTTTTTATTTTTGTCTCTTTAATTTTTTTTTATTTTAGTTTGTTAGTGTTTGGACTCTGCACAGGAAGGTCAAATTCTTGGATTTCCATCTTTAATTGTTATTTTAACTTGTTATTTTCTTGGCTACACACTGGAATTTGTGTGGAGTGGCATGGCAGTGTGCAATGTCATTTTTCAGGTTAAGCAGTGCTTATTTTTTATTTTGGTATGATATTTTGGTTTCATGATGGGTTAAAAAAAAAGGGAAGACAAAAATTGGCAGCCCCTTCAGTTGACTGGGTAAGATAATGGACCCCATTTTGTGTACAAATGGAGACCCTAACATTTCAAAATTATAGCTAATGCAATGTATTCAAGTCACATGCTTAAGGATAATTAAACCTGAGAAGAGCTGTGTCTGTTTTTATCTACTCAGGTCCTACAAAGAGGTTGTTCAGCTGTATAGTTCTGCATATGTTCCTATGGACTTCTAAAGGTGCAATTTGAAAACTTATCACAGGATCCCAAATATCTTTGCGCTGGATGGTAAAAGTAGCATTT
The DNA here is from genome assembly GCA_949820135.1 of Sylvilagus floridanus. Classification (NCBI taxonomy): domain Eukaryota; kingdom Metazoa; phylum Chordata; class Mammalia; order Lagomorpha; family Leporidae; genus Sylvilagus; species Sylvilagus floridanus. The sequence goes on along the minus strand of OX463238.1, from coordinate 105,244,246 downwards.
TATTGTTTAGTGATAATCTCGATATATAGATATAGATAATGCTCCAACAATGAAAGGAATGCATACAGCAGACTCGATGAATGGCAATTGCTGTAAGTGACATTCAGTGGCCTCAGAGTCAGCCCATAAGGCATTCTGCTATGGCTGAAAAGCCCACAAGAGCGTTTCAGGTGTGGAAAGCCAAGACACTGTCGTGAAAAGTGTCCCCCCAACCGCCACCATGAAAGACCTCTATGGTTGAGGCCTCAAATGGAAAGATGTGTTCCTCAAAGAAGGATCTACTCTTCTCTAAAGGGAGGAGGGAACTTAACACTTTTCTCATGGCCTTGTCTGAAAACTGATGAGGTATGTGGATTCAAAAGGCTCCCATAGCCTAGGCATCTCATGTCAAGAGCCTCGGTGATCACTGACATCATACATAAAGAGTGTTAATGGTTAACAACAGGAGTCACTGTGCACTAACTTCACATGCAGGACTTTTGTCCTCAAAGAGTTGTACTCTGAGTTAAAAGTAACGCTTGGTCTCAAAGATTTACTTCACTTTGGTGTGTTAAATAGAGGATATTCTTATGTCTTATAAGTTTTAGTTATGTTTAAGTGTCCAACTCCATTGCTTGTAAGAGATTTGCCATTATCCTTAAGTGCTTAGTTGAAGTTAATTAAGGTTCTCAAACATGGACTCTTGGATCCCTGTCTCCCTGTAATACTCCTACTTGCCTGTTTGAGAGTCAAATGGAGAGCACAAGACCTCAGGACTGTTAATGAGGCAGTTGTTCTAATGCCTCCTATTGTGTTACACAGAGTTTTCCCAACAAAAGCTCTGGTTTCTAAACAAGAGCTAGATTATCTGGGATATATTCTAATCCCAGTTACCTTCTGCTCTAGAAATTTCCTATCTCCATGCCTCTTGGAGACCTCAGTCATCTGACAAAGTTGAAAAGGCTAACCACAGTCTTAAGAAAATTGTAGCTAAGCTTTGACAAGAGACCTCAGAAACAAGGCTTAAACTATTGCCTATTGCCCTTTTCAGGATGAGAATAGCACCTAAGACTGCCTTAAAGCTTAGTCTATATGAGATGCTGTATGGAAGGTCCTTTCTCACCTCTGAGACCCTGTTTGATTCACAGATTCAAGATAGGATAAAGTGTATTATCAATTTAGGCCAGGTACAGAAGGCCCTGATGGAGTATGGTAATACATTTCTCTCAGTGCCAGATCCTAAGCCTCATGAGCAGCCTATTTCCCTGTGAGATTTAGTTTTATTAAGAACTTGGAAGGGGGCCAGCGCTGTGGTGTAGCGGGTAAAGCCACCATCTGCAGTGCTGGCATCCCATATGGGAGCCAGTTTGAGACCCAGCTGCTCCACTTCTGATCCAGTTCTCTGCTAAGGCCTGGGAAAGTAGGAGAAGATGGCCCAAGTCCTTGGGCCCCTGCACCCACGTGGGAAACCTAGAAGAATCTCCTGGCTCCTGGCTTCAGATTGGCTCAGCTCCAGCCATTGTGGCCATTTGGGTAGTGAATCAGTGAATGGAAGCTCACTCTCTCTCTCTCTCGCTCACTCTCTCTCACTCTGCCTCTGCCTCTTTGTAGCTCTGCCTTTCAAGTAAATATATAAATATTTAAAGAAGAAACACTTGGAAGGAAGGATCCCCTTCAGACCAATTGCAGCCAAATTGGAAGAGTCATTCCCACCAGGTGCTGCTGAGCCTGCCCACCTCAGTGAAATTACAGGGTATCCCAAGCTGGGTACATTTGTCAAGGATTAAGCTTCTACCTCTTGAGTCTTCACAGGTGAACTTGAAAGATACTTCTGCCTATTCCTGTGAGCCATTTGAAGATCTTAAATACCTCTTCAAAAGCAGAAAGATAAGTAAAGTTTTTGCTTTCATGATATCAAGAATGCTGCACTTCAAGGCAGACATGTTGTACCTACCTCTTCTTTTGATTCTTTGTGGGAACTGTTACTGGCAGAAAAACTTCTTCTATTATCATACTGGAAGATCCTGGTAAGCCACATGAAGCTAATTAAAAAAAAAAAAAACACCTGACCATTGCTTTAGGCAATCTGGTTTATGCTTCAGGCCAGCTTTTGCAGCAAGCACTTATGTCTATGGACACTCTGTCCAAGATAGTTATGGACAATCAAGAGGACTTAGAATATATATTAATAGGACAAAGAGGAACATGTGTAGTAATTGATGGACTTTTCTACCTTTACTCAAACAGTAGTATGTTCACTGAAACAGATGTTTAAAAATCTTTATGCTCAGGCTAAATGGTTTTATAATCTGCATAAGGATCTATCACAACCCACCATCAGGGAGTCTATAAAATATGTTCTTTCCATCTTAAAGGGCACTCCACTTGCAATTTGTTTTGTTCCAGTTTTGCTTACGCTGATCGATAAACTTTTATGTTTCAGAACTCAACGACTTCTGAGAGTAATGATGACTATGAAGGGGATACTGCCATCAGCTGTGACTGACAGTTCTCCAGCTCATGAAACAGAGTCATGAGATAAGATAGGAAGGGCTTTCCAGACCCAAGACAGACAGGGCCTGCATCTCTGATCAGCAGGAAGTAGATACAGAAGATATGATGAGTCCATGACCTTCAGCATCCCCTTAAGGGTCAGGAATCTCTGAGGGGGGAATGATTTGGACTAGTTTGGGAGATAGGATTAGGTTCTTGAGCTGCAGGCCACACCTCCATCCCTCCTACATGATATCACCTGTATGCACCCACCTGTTAATCAGACTATGTAGATGCTCTTCTTTTGGAAGTGAACTCGAGGCTGGAGAGTGCTGAGCCCACTGGGTTTGGCTGCTGCTCACCTACACTATTGTTTTCCTGCTCCTGCTGCTTGGCTTGTTCCTGGTTGGACCCCCTGAAGACTGGAAGGAAGATCCTGTTTACCCTTTATGGCCCATTATCCCTTAATAAAGCCCTCATGTTCCCATATATTTTTCTCACTCTGTACATAAACTCTAAACTTTACAATGTTGCATGTCTTGTTAGAGCCATTGCTCAGCATTCTTATAAGTGAATAGCAAGAACACAAAACATTAAATTTTAGCTTAAGTTAGTCCGTAACAGTAGGAGGACAAGAGAAGAGGCTAGGATCCCTTTTATAAGGGCACGAATCCCATACAGAAGGGCTCCATCCTCATGATCTATTTACTTCCTAAAGCTCTACCTCCTAATGGTATCACATTAGCAGGTAGAATTTCAATATATTAATTTGACAGGTCAAAAATATTCAGTCCAAATAAGAGAAATGAGTCAACAGTACAAAGATTCCTGCAGACTTGGGCTAAAGCCTAACATTAGAAGATTGCTTCTTTCTTGGGGCTTATGATCCATGCCAGTCCTTAGAGTTTTGCCTTATAGCATTACTAGTCACTATAACTGCAACATGTTCAAACTTTTAAGAGATAGGGACATTTTCTTCCTTTATATTAATGATTTGAAACATAAAACAATTCCATGGTGTTCAGTGAATAATAAAGATAGCATTGTGTCAAGGTCAAAATAGCTAATGCGATTAAATATATATTGTGTCTCAAAAAGTCCAAGTAGCCCAGGTTGTCTGTAGCACAGGTGGTATGTTTAAGGTTCTCATAGAGATAAGCCTGGGCAGGAATGGGTTGTGTTGTGGAGTATTCCTTTGATGATAAGCCTGGAGATTACTGGTTAACAACATTTCTTCATTTAAGTAGGTTTAGTATTCCTGTTAAACAGTGTTGAATAAAGTTCGTGCATTTAAGAAACTAGCAGAAATTAACCAGTTATTTGCAAATAGTGCAAAGGCAAATGTCATAATTACATTCTGAGAATTGATGAAACTATTGATATAGTTTTAATAAGAAAGTAATTTTCAATTGCTTTCCTCTAAACCACCAAGATTCACTTTTTAATTTAGGATCATCAAATTGCTAATGTTGTTATTCAACATGAAATTGGGCCAATATAATACCTTCAATTTCAAGTAGAAAAAATAATTTTATGTTAGAATTGTTTTTACCCACACCTTCTTACTTTACCTTTCCTACAAAGATGCAGAAAAAAAAAAAACACAGACTATGCTAATTATCATTTTGGTGTTATTGCCCAAGTTCCATGAGCTTCAACATAATACTTTTATTTTCCAACGTATTGTTGACTCTTTCAACCTGGTTAGGTGGAAAAGTGCTTATTTTCACATGGCCTAGGCTGGACAGCAACTAAGCCATGGCAACTATAATAATTCTATAGAAAGAATCCTTGCCTCATTGTTGTTACTCATATGGTTTCGTCAATAGACAGTGGCCATTTCTTTTAAGATTTTGCTTTCACTTTCTGTGGAGGTCATCACTAAAGGATATCGTTGTGTACCTTGGAGAGAGAAACATGATAGTACAAGTGCATTGACCATGCGAGAACGGTCCAAACTATTGATGTCTTATGAGTGGGAGTCAGAAATGAAAAATATAATATATGGGCTAAAGTGCAACAATCTCAACTCACAATTAAATAAAATTTGAAATAATTATCAATCTGATAAATTGTGCATGTTGTGTTTCTGTTTGTTTTGTTAGTCTATTTCAATTTGTTTTGGTTTATTTATTTATTTTTTGATGAGCTTCCCCTTTACATAAAAGATCTGGTACACTTTTTTTCTGTCATTCAAAAATAGCTCCATATAGAAGCTTTTCAGAGAAATCTAGTCTCTCTCTCAAACAGGTAATTTTAATAACCTAATTAGATTGTCTGAGTGCTTCACTGTTATAATGATAAACAATCCATAAACACCAGGGCTGTCACCTGAACACTCAGCATAGCCAAATTTGCATTTGAATAGTTGCCAGAATGTATTTTTTGCTTTTGAATCCACTGCATCATGCATCCTTTAGTCTTTTGTAAAAGGAAAATCTGCAGTAAAATTGCAGAAAGCCTTGTTAATTCATTTTTTAATGAATAACACCCTTTGGCATTCTCTTTGATAGTCATGGTTTGCTGCAATGAACAGCATACACTTCTCTTTTTTGGATTACCACAGCCCTTTTTAAGCTTGAATATGCCTTGGGGGTAAAATAGAGGGTTATCCATTTGTACACAGGAGGGAAAGTACTTAGATGAATACCAAAATAGAAGTATTGGGGCGCATAACAAATTTGCTTAGTGGAGATTGAGGGCTAAATGAGTTTGCTCGTGGAATACTATTTTAATAGGGTATATAGATCAAGATTATACCTTTACATATAATGCAAATTAAATAATTCAGATGGCTTTCCAAATAATATGGCATAATACCTTCGAAAGATGTTATTCTTTGTTTTTCATGCACTTTTATGAGCCTAACTTTAACTTGTTTTAATAAATATCCTTTGAGTTGCTACAAAGGTCCAGATACTGTACAAGGAACTGTGGATATAGGCAAGTACAGGATATTATGTAATCTCTAAATTTAGGACTCTAGCATGTCTGAGGAAATAGACAAATGTATAGCTGACTATGATCCAATGCGATAACAAGCATCCTAATACATATATAACAAGTGCCATTACAACTAACTAGAAAGAGCAATTAGTTTTGCATGGATGGGGCCGGCACTGTGGCATAGTTTCCCACATGCGCACTGATTCAAGTTCTGGTTGCTTCACTTCCAATCTAGCTCTCTGCTATGGCCGGGGAAAGCAGTGGGAGATGGCTCAAATCCCTGGGTGCCTGCACCCATGTGGGAGCCCCAGAAGAAGCTCCTGGCTCCTGGCTTTGGATTGGCACAGCTCCACCCATTGTGGCCAACTAGGGAGAGAACCTGCGGATTGAAGACCTCTCTCTCTCTCTCTGCCTCTCCTTCTCTCTCTCTGTGTAACTCTGACTTTCAATTAAATAAATCTTTAAAAAAAAGTCAATTCCCATGCTAAGAAAATGCATGGAAGGGCAACAAGGCAGATAATACAAAGCATGTGACATTTACATGGAGAATGGTAGTATTTGTTGGCTTGTAACAGGTGCAAGGGGATGTCAGAGCAGTTCAACACAGCAATCCGAGTGGGCAGATCACTGAGTCAGGGGAAATCCTTGGGTTACTTTGAGGGTGAAGAAAAAGCAGATCTGGATGAGTACAAGGAGATGGCAAGAGATGTGGTTGGGAAAATATATTACAATCAGTTTCTGTTAGCTGGCAAGGTAGACATTATCCTATGTGTGTAAGGGGCCAAAGAAATGGGAAATTTTTTGAGGAAAATGGGAATTTGTATGAGGTTGAATGAGAAAAAATACAGCAGCATTGGATTCAGACCTGCATTCACATATCATATATCTCACCCTTGTTCCATAATTTCCTCAGGTGATTTCCAGCTCTCTTCCAGGGAGCAGCTTAGGGGAATCTCTGCTGTCCTGTACCAAGAAGGGCTATTAGGTCCAATAACAGTGTACCGATGATGTTCTGGGAGAAATTTCAAAAATCGCATGCCCAGGAAGCCCTCCAAGCAACAATATCCCAGAAAGGGAGGGGGGAGGAGAAATGAGAGGGCCCTACCCAATTCCATAAAACGCCAGTGGGAATACATACCAGGCTCTCAGTCCTTTGCTAAGAACGCTGCTGGGTGTGTCAGATGTATTCTCTTCATTAAACCTTGCTATATCACTTACTACAATGCTCTGCCTCACATCTGAATTCTCTCTTTTGTGAAGACAAGAACCTCTGGTCAGCTCTCTCCTCTAACATTTCTGCTCAAATTGCCTATGTGGAAATAGTCCCCATCAGAACCTGACAAAAGGGGTCCACAATGATTCTGGAACAATGTATGTATGTTGGTCAATCGTTTTGAAACAGCTACCTTCAAAGATCATGGAATCCTTTGATAATGTAAAATGAGAACAAAGTTTAAATTTAATTCCTCATTCTTGTATTTTCCTTATATATTTGTAGTTGCAGTCTGTTCCATGAGTGATATCAACATAAATAAAAATATTCAAAAGTACATAAATGTATTGGGTCTTATAAAAGAACATGTGAAGATTCCACTCCCATCAAAATGTTCAATTAAGGAAGTGATGGTACAAGGCAGGTAGCTAAATTTGAGTCAGGAGCTGGAAGCCACACCTTCCCTGTCCATATAATTCTATTTGCATACCCCTCAAATGAAATACTTCCCAGGATATGTCTCCCTTGACCTAGAACCAAGGGCAGGCACCATGTAACCAATCCACTTCCAACCTCACGAAAAGGCCAACAACTGTGAGGAAGGAAAAGCTCACTGTCTCTCTCTCTCTCTCTTAGCCAAGGAGCAGACAAGAAAAAGACAGGGTGCTGAGGTATTATCTCTCTACTTTCCTGCCAACTCCTTTCCCTTTCTGGTGCACTCTGGTCCTGAACTATGTTCACAGGTGTGTGTGTGTGTCTGTGTGTGTGTGAGCTTGCTTTCTCAACTTTTAAATAAACTTTACTACTTTGTGCACCATATATATGTGCCTGTACTGAGAATGCTTGTCTAGGTAGAAAGCAAGGAATTGAAATAGGAATCTAGATCCCACTCTCCCACAACAGAAGGACAAAGGATTCTAAGGTCAAATAATTACTCTTGTTAGGAGTCACATCAAAAATGAGGTTCCAAAAATCCTGAAATAAAGAATTCTGTTTAACACTGTTAAATTCATTTTGTCTGAGCAAAAATGAATATTTTACTTAAAATAAAATTTATTCACATTCTAAGAAACTGATTTATCAAAGGGCACACTTTGGGAACATTTTGACTATATATAAATACTTCAAAGTTGAATTAGATTAGACTAAGTATTAGGCAATGTCAGAGATGCACTATTTATGGGACCCATGAAGCAGTCCTTTGTGTGTTTTTTTCACTAAATCATTTCTGCCTGTCTGGTACTGCCATGTTCCTGTGGCAGCAGATGTAGTGGATGGGTTAAACAAATAGGAAGCAATAGGGAGAGGCTAGAGGGTAGAAGTAGGGAGGAAGCCGGTGTCTCCTTTTTCTGGAAGTTCGCATGTTCTCCTTTGTTCCAGGTCTCAATTAACAGGTGATATGTGGTTCTCACAGTCTCTGACTCACCCATCCCCAGGTGCAAGTGTCTGCACCTTCTCATATAAAAATAATGCACGTGGGGTGTGCAGTGCTGTCTTCGGCCCGTGCGGATATTTCACTACCTCAGCAGCTTGACCTCACTCTTCTTACGTTTTTAGTATAAGTCCATTCTAATGTAAATGTTTTGGGAGAATTTTGTTTCCTCGTGTGGACATTGACTGATAACACACGTTACACATTCCATTACAGACGTTATATTGGCACAATTACCTAAAAGGGTTATTTTGGAGACCTGCATTGTGGAAAAGCAGGTAAAACTATTGCCTGCAGCACGGGCATCCCATATAGGCGCCGGTTCCTGACCTGGTTGCTCAACTTCTTATCCAGGGGTCCACTAGTACACCTAGGAAAGCAACAGAAGATGACCCAATTGCATGGGCCCTTGCACTCATTTGGGAGACCCAGACAGCACTCCAGACTCCTGGCTTTGCCCTGGCCCAGCCCTGTGCATCGTAACCATTTGGAGAGTGAACCAGTGGATGGAAGATTGTCTCTCTGTCTCTCCCTCTCTCTGTAACTCTGCCTTTAAAATAAATAAGCAAATCTTTAGAAAAGAAGTTCTTATGATTGTTATCACTTTCACACAAATGAAGAAAAATATAGGAGGAAAAACTCTGTGATTTTATATGATTTTTTGAATCCCAAAGAAATGCTGCTCTATATAATAGCAAAATGCCATTTCCCAAAACCCTCTCTAGGGAAGCAAACCAGAGAGGAGTATGAATAAAAGAGTGCTAGCACTCTCTGCTGATTTCAGCCATGTCCCTTTTAAGATGCATAGTAAGTCTCATTGTAACTCAGGTCTGAGACTCTTGACTTTAAGGTCTTCAACAGCATCCCTGACCCACTACCAATGTAGAAGCCAGAATGGAAGAACATTTTCTCCTACTGGTACATGGTTTTATGTTGCCAATTCCACTTGTACCTTTGCTGAAAGCTACTATATGCAAATATATTTTAAACCCTGTTGGATAAACTGTTGACATACAACCCTGTCTGCTTCCTTAGATATCTGAATCTGTGCTAAGAAAGAAACAGCTGGTTTTAGTGATGCATGAGAGTACTTCAAATTGCTTATAGAAAGTTGAAATCAAAAGAGAATATGATTTTGATGTAAAATTTTTAAATTCATACATAATATTTCACATTACACATTTTCCACACACTTTTAAAGAACCCCCACACGTGTCTTCCAGTCTAACAGAGCACTCTTGTTATTTAGTGTTAATTCCCTTGAAACAATAATAAATGACACCTGACTTCTTTTGGAAACTTATTGAGTTATTTTTCTCTTTTATCCTACCCAAAAGTTCTGAGGTATTAGGAAATACTAAAAGAAGTTTACCATATGTTTTAGGGTATTTTTAAAATTGTTCTCTTTTATTGCATTTTCTCAACCACTGCATACTAAAATCATTTTGTTATCTAGCAGAAAATATTCCCAACATACTTCTGTACTGAATAGGAAAAAGACCCTCAGTACTTAACACAGAGTCTCTAATTCCTTAGCTCTCTCCCCCCAATGTTTAATAACAGTGATTCTGTATGTTCTGTTTTGTTTTACTATTTAACAAGTTTATTTCTTTGAAAGGGACAGGGAGGAAGGGATGGAGGAAGAGAAACAGGAAGGGGGGGGGAGAGAGAGAAAGAGAGATAGAGAGAAAGAGAGAGAGAGAGAGAGAGAGAGAGAGAGAGAGACATCTTCCATGTGCTGGTTCATTTCCTAAATGCCTTCAACAACTGCGTCTGGGTCATGTCAGAGCCAGTAAACCAGAATGCAGTCCAAGTCTCCCAGGTGGATGACAGCCATCCAGGTAGTTGAGCACTCACCTGCTCATTATAAGGAAGCTAGAATCCTAAAGTAGAGTCAGGACTTAAACACTCTATTTCAGGATGCACATGTCCCAAACAGTCTGTTAAATACTGAACCAAACACTCACCCCTTCCTCCTCTCTCCTCATTTAACAAGTTAACAACATTCATACATATTCAATTTCTTTTAGAGCATCAGTAGATAAAATGTTTCTCAGTGACATCAGATTTTGAAATGATGACTTCAGGATCTTATTTTGAGCAGGAGTTATTCACAGGAAAAAAGAATTGTGTTTTAATTCATACATATCCCAAACACAGAATTTAAAGGACCAAAGATCTTACAATTCTCTTGGATAGCAATTATTTCTCCCAACTTTTACTGGATCCCGAACTCTCTTGAGAAGAGTAGAAGATGCACAATGGAGACTAAACAACCATGAGGCAAACAATAACCATGCACAAGCATCTTTCAGGTTTCACTTAAGGTGACTTAAAACATAGTCAAGGATGGGATTCCTACAAAAAACTGGAAGCCCAATAAAGAGCATCTAGCTAGAATTTGAAAAAAGGAAGTGTGACAAATTTGATATAATTTCAGTACTTTGACTTAACCATTCTTTCAAAACCTTTGTATCAAGAGAAGGTCATGTGCACGTGAGAATACACAGAATGAGAAGCAAGTGAACCACACTGGTATACATGAAGAACAATTCAAGCAGTAGCATCCTTGAAGTCCTGATAAACTGCATCCTGAAATAAAGTCTCACTTGCATCCTTAATATTATTTTCGAAGATCTGTATACATATATGTTCATGTTTTACAAGAGGTTATGAATAAATTAACACACAGTAGACTATATTGCTCTCAAGAGAGTTATTCAACCAAATGTTTTATTTACCAAGAATAATGAGTTTTAACTCCAACAATAATTATTTGTATGCACCTGTATTTTGCAGAGATAGCATGTTCTTCACAGTTCTGCCAGCAGAGTACACATTAGGCAATCATTTATTTGCGTAATGGAATAGAAATGAAAGTGATTTCCCAATGAGAAAGGAATCTAGCTATTTAATACTCAGCAAAGAATCATAGAAGGACCTCAATTTAAATAAGCTTAGGTCACATCTGCACTTTGTCACATTTTATATATGTTACTTTAAACATGTGATTGATTCCTTAAACATGTTTCTACATTGGAGACCATATAACATAGTTTTGTAATAACATTATTAGAATATCAAAGAAGGCAATATAGAATTCAAAAGACTATGAAAGGTGATAGCTATTTTTTATTCAAATTCTGCCTACCCAATGCAAAGTGTTCTCTGATACACTGATACAAATGGTTCTTGTGACCTTGATGGCTTAAATTATTAGATAGTGCTGAATCATAAAAAACATTATATTAATATTTATTTAGAAGTAACTTTAAAAACAATTAAAATTTTTAATTGGTACAATAATATACATTTCACTTGATCTTAGCCAAAAGGCTGAGAAATGATATAATATACATTTAGGAGATACAGTGTGATATTTTGAAATGTGTACATAATATGTAATGAGAAAATCAAAGTAATTAATATTTATTTCTCTGCAAACATTCATCTTTTCCTTTGTTGGGAACACTAAAAGTCTAAAAGGTGGTGCAGTTGTTTATTACAGTGGTTACCATGTGGCTAGGACATGTGATTTCCACCTAGAGTGCCTGGGGCTGCGTCAAGGCTCTGGCTCTGGTTCCAACTTCTTGCTAATGTGCACTGAGGGGCAGAAGGTGATGGCTCAAGTGGGTGGGTCCCTTGCTCCTATATTGGAGACCCCGTTTGTGTCACAGGTTCCTGGTTTTGCGCTAACTAGCCCTGACTATTGTGGGCATTTACAATGTGTACCAATGAGGGCAGGTGCATAGGCACAGTAGGTTAATCCCCCACCTGCAGAGTCAGCATCCCATATGGGCACAGGTTCTTGTCCCGGCAGCTCCACTTCCGATCCAGCTCTCTGCTGTGACCTGAGAAAGGAGTGGAGGATGGCCCAAGTGCTTGGGTCCCTGCACCTGCATGGGAGATCTGGAAGAAGCCCCTGTCTCCTAGCTTCAGATCGGCTCCGGCCATTGTGGCTATTTGGGGAGTGAACCATTGGATGGAAGGCCTTTCTACACTAAAGATTTGAAGCCAAGGTTCAATGAAATGGCCAAATTATAGTATCCACAGAGATACTATAGTTTCTCACTGTTTGTAACTCTACCTCTCAAATAAATAAATAAATAAAAATTAAAAAAAGAGAAATGTGAACCAGTGAATGGAAACTCTGTGTTATCTCTGTCTGCCTCTCCCTCTGTTTCTCTTTCAAATTAATAAAATTTAAAAATAAAAGTAATTGAAAGGAATTAGCATATGGCAACATATTTCCAGTTTTACTTTGTAAAATAGTATTTTATTTTCTTCTTATGATTTATTAAATATTTAAGAAGTGTGTCCTTGATATTCATAGAGATGAATATTTCATTTGATAACACAAGTTGCAGAATCTTTCAGATGGCTTCTTACTAACTTCCTTAGTTCTATAGATTACCTGCATTTTTGTGAAGCAGAATCTGGAAAACTAAGTGTTGGTAAGACTACTAGAATTGTGATCTGTTAGAAAGATTGTATTAAAGTAAAACAACAATCTTTGTTTGGTTTATAAGAGCTCCTTCAAACTTAAGCCAAGATGGCTATAATCTTTAATATTCCAAAACTAATAAAACAACCTGGTAAATGCAGAGGGCTTATGGGGAATCAAACAATCACTTTCCATGTGGTAATAACTAGAATGAAAACACTTCATGTTGTAACAATAAGTTATCTTTCAAAATTCCCAGCTTCCTAGACTTGGAACACAATCAGAAAAGCTATTCCTGGTGAATGTTCTTTTATAGAAGTGTTGTTTGAGGCAAGATACAAAAATCAAAATACAAAACTGAACTCCAACCCATTTGTGGGATGACAGATAGTAATAGAGAATATTTCATACTCATAGAATCCATGTTACAGATGCTACCCTTAAATTATACAAGAGGCTGTTATTTTTTTTTCTTTGTATTCAAGCAATCTAAGGCATGGATTTATTAAGAAACCTGCTTGAACTCCTAAGCTTAGAAGATAGAAGAGACAGAATTTAAATTTTGGGTGTCTATACCACTGCTTCTACAGATAACCACTTTTCAAAGCTGTGTCTCTACTTCCTGTCTCTCTAGTTAATGCCTCTCTAATTCCTATCTCTGTAGTTCATGAGGGTTTATTATTAACTTTAGCCAGAAAAGTTTATTATTGATTATTTTGTTATGAAGAGATAGGAAAAACTGACCTTAATAATGACTGTGTGCTGTAGGAATAGGAGAGAAATAGTGTTCCCTGAAGGTTACTTTATTTATTTTTTGATAAAGGAAATCATGAATAAGCAAATACAATGATGACACAGGAGGAATATTGTTTAGTATTTTCAGATAAATCTACAAATATCAATTTTACCCTCTTATATATAAAATGGTGCTAGACACACATGACTCAAGTTCAAGTCAGGTTGTGTGTCATTGTGGTGGGACAGACACATATTTTTTTAAAAACAAGAGCAGCAACTAACAGTATACAGCAGGATTGATTATAAATGTTCTCAAAATTTGGAGGAAGGTACAGTTGCTTCATAACAGATCTAAGTAAAATAACTGTGAAATGAACTCAATAATATGCTGGATTCAAATTGGTACAGGAGGGACAGTATTCTGGATGGATGGTTATGATAAGCAAGCTCCTGAACAATATTGACTTTGGACATTTGAGTAGGCATGGAGAAGCAGACTGAAGAGAAGTGAACAATGAGCCACTGTACAGCACTCAACACATTTTTTTAAAAAAAAAAATCAATAACAATTATAAATGAAACATGAAATACCTACACTAAAGATTTGAAGCCAAGTTTCAATGAAATGGCCAAATTATAATATCCACAGAGAAATGCAGCAGGCACAGATTTGAACCCAAATGTAAGGTGCTAGCTGAAAGGAATAGAGCTTTAAGAAAATACAGAGCATAACCAGCCCAAGAAAATTGTAAAGGCCACATTAAATTCTGCTACCTGTTGACAATGTGGAACTGTGCATGTTCTAGATCAGAGAAGTGACATTATGCATACCATATTTTAGGAAAGTGGAACCTATGATTAATTTTAAGATCAAGGATTCAAGAAAGAATTTACAGAGTTGCAGCTTCTTAGTGCTTTTCATGGCAGATGTCCTAAATAGCACTCTGGCCTCAGAATCAGCCCTTAAGGCATTCAGATCTGGCTCAAGAGCACATGAGAATATTTTAGGCATGGAAAGCCAAGACACTCTGAAAAACAAACAAAAAAAGAAGACCTAAATGAAAGATCTCTCTGAGTGAGATCCCAGCAGAAAGAATGGGCCATCAAAGAAGGAGGTACCTTTCTCTGAAGGGAGGACAGACCTTCCACTTTGACTATGACCCTGTAGGAATAAGATTGAAGTTGGCGAACACTAAAGGCTTCCATAGCCGTGGCAACTCATGACTAGGCCCTAGGGAGATTACTGACGCCATAAACAAGAGTGTCAAATTGTTAAATCAACATCAGGAGTCACTGTGTACTTACGTCTCATGAGGGATCTGTCCTTAATGTGTTGTCCAATGTGAAGTAATGCTATAACTAGTGCTGAAACAGTATTTTTACACTTTGTGTTTCTGTGTGGGTGCAAACTGATGAAATCTTTACTTAGTATATACTGAATCGATCTTCTGTATATAAAGATAATTGAAAATGATTAAAAAAAACTTGGTGTTAAATTGGAAATTGCATAGATAATTAATCAATTTTTTAAAAAAATATCATGTAGAATCTCTGTCCTTAATGTGCTGTACATTGTGAATTAATATTATAACTAGTACTCCAACAGTATTTTTCACTTTGTGTCCCTATGTGAGGGCAAACTGTTGAAATCTTTACGTAATATGTACTAAACTGATCTTCTGTATATAAAGAGAATTGAAAAGGAATCTGGATGAATGGAAGGGGAGAGGGAGCGGGAAAGGGGAGGGTTGAGGGTGGGAGGGAAGTTATGGTGGGGGGAAGCCATTGTAATCCATAAACTGTGCTTTGGAAATTTATATTCTTTAAATAAAAGCTTTAAAAAATGAATTTAAAGCCAAGTCATGTAATGATTTAGGTCATGCGCTTTTTTGTTCTATTGAATAATCTCAACTTTATTAACAGGCAGATTTTTATGAGTTATTTAAGTGACGAAACAAACTGAGAAATAGTTTTAGCACATTTTTAATATAAGAAAGCTGGTGATCATACAAATGCATTCGCTATCATTTCAATATTTCCACCATCAGAACTTATGACCTCTTCATTTAATCTTCACTGCCTAAAAGATTGACTAAGCTATTTAGTGTTCAATTTGACTACTTTGTTTTAATATTCTAAGATAATTTGAAAGAGATATGTAGTAGACAGAAAAGAAATTGAGTCCTTGTCATTTTCTAAACTTAGATTATGTAGGTGTGAAATCAATGTTGGATAATTTATAAAAATATAAATGAATTTAGTCCTTTTTTGTTAACAAACTGTTATACAGAATATCATAATGTGATATAAAGATATGTTTAGGCTGCTGACACTTTATTAGTTATGAAAATTTCTATTGGGTATGCTACTAAGTCAAAATTTCAACGCAGTTGTTTTTTGATTGAGAAGTTTCTGTTTTTCCTCAAGAAAATTAGAAATGCTAGCAACTATGTATTTTCATAAGTATTATTCCTTCCAATGTAACTGTATTAATTTTTTTTTATTTTTGAATAACTAATTTAAGGAAACAGCACCTTAAAGCAGCGCAAATTTATTGCATGGTTTTTATGGGTTGTCGATCTTGGCATGGCATGGCTAGATGCACTCAGCTGGAACCAAGGTGCTGACAGGGCTGTTATATTTCCAAGCTTGAGGTCCTTACTCATGCTTTATGATTTCCTGGCAGAACAACTGATTCCTTGTGGTGATTGGTAGAATAATCTTGGTAGAATTCCTGGTGGGTGTAGGACTAGAGTTTTCAAGCTGTGAATCAGGACCAATCTCTGCTAGCTCCTGAAGCTACCTTTAACCCCTTGCCACAGGTCATTCCCAACACTGACATTTGTCTTCTTCAATTTCAAACAGAATAATGTTCTTTGATAACCTCTGTGACCAGACAGAGAAAACTCTCCACTTTTACCAAGTTCATGTAATTAGGTCAGGTCTACACAGAAAATATTCCTTTTAAAGTCCCCCGTTTAGGGGACATTACTTTTATTTGAAAATTTCTTAAAGCAGCATCTAAATAAGCATTTGATTGAAAATGAGGAGAAAATATTTGCTTAGCCAAGGCGGGGAATTCTGGGAGAGGGCATCTTAGAATGTCTCATTCTGTTTAGTAAATAATCTTCACATTTTCATCTTTCTCTAAGGAATCACCAGCTTGTCTATTAATGCTTATCTCATTGTAATAGAATTGATTTTTTATTGTCTTGTCTCTTTCTACTGTTAATAATGAGCTTCCTGAGGATGGAAGTTGTGGGTTATATATTGTGTGTCCTCAGTCATCCCATTGCCTAACAGATAAAAAGTGCTCAATGTGAATCAAAGAAAACGGCCCTTAAGATCAAGAATTTTTCAATAGCCAAAACACTTATTTGGCATCTCACTATGGACAACCCAGCCTTTTCTATGATGATTTTTTTATTAAAAGTATAAAATCTAACAATGCAGTAGATTTTATCCAATATTCAATAATATTTAGCATTTGATGAAAACAAGACAGTATATTTTTTGTATAGTAACTTAGAAAGTGGCATTTTGGGCTTTAATTTTAGAATAGATCTCTCTGACCAAGGAAACATTTGGATATGTTTTTTGAAATGTCAACAGTACAAGAGAAAATGTCATGTCTGTTTTTAATCTTTCCCCCCACTTTATTCCTGACATCTAGAAAAGACCTACGAAAGCAGCAGGAGATGAAAGGCAGAGGTGGCTTTGAGCCTTCTCCATTCTGTGCTCTAACATGGGCCTGTCACTGCCACAGCCTCACTGAACATGTGTAAAGTGTTAATGTGTCAATAGTCCATCACCATGTGCCCCTAATCTTGTCTTTCTTACACTAGGAATAGCAGATGATGGAATGGGAAGTGCAGGGCTGTATGAATCAACATGTACTCAGATCTTCATTCTATTGCCTTTCACTGCATGTGAATGTGATTCCAAAGAGAGCTAAATTATAATTTCTAAAGAAAGTTGACTGAGCAATGCTGAAGACCAGAAATGTGAAGTGAAATTTTTTACATTCACATCATTTCCTTTCAATGTATTATCATTGTGATTTGTGAATACAAATAAATATCATAATACACTATATTATATGGCTATGTTTCTACTTTTTATCCAAAGCTTATCAATAACTCGTATTTCCAATCCATGTGGCTATGAAATTTCACTTCAAGACATGTACAGATTTCTGTCCTACTTTGGTTTTAGGCTAACCATCAAGAATTACTTTTTCAAATTTTATTTTTCCACTAGAGTTGGTAGAGATTTTAGAAATTTTGTCCAAATGAGTAAAACAAGTAAATGTAAGTCTTACATTTGAATAGGAAATAATTTCTAAAGCTGTAGAAAAATGCTCTAAATTTCTGATCAGTTTACAACATGCAGTTTCTTTGCAACAGTACTAAGTAACCTTAAAAAAACATTTGATTTAAATGCTTGATGATAAAAGTGAAAATGTTTATTTTCCCTGTTTTTTTTAATAGCATTTGCTTTTACCCTGTAGGGTGCAATAGTTTATCTTCTTTATATTGTGGTTAAATGCAGAATAGATTAATTTCAGTATAAGATTAAAGAATTTATAAAAAAAGAAAAGCATTGAATTTCCCCAGAGATTTATATGACTGGTATTTTGAAGTGGAGAAACATCACAACCTCTTTGTGCATAATTATAAGGTTATACTAACATGCCCATTTTAAAAATAGGTTGGTTTGAAAATAGACAACTTTTCTCTAAATCAAAGGTTGAAATAAGCCTTGTTGTTACTCCATGTGCAAGAGAAGGGGACAATAAGAGCTGCATACAAGAGAAAACTAAAGTGGATAATGTCTAGAAACACATAATAGATGTTAATAATTCTAAAACATGAAGAATATTTGTTGTGGTAAACAATTATTTATCTTGTTTGGAAATAGCTTTGTCAGCATTTTCCCTCTGCAGCTAGGAGCCCCCACTGGGAGACACAAGGCTTTTTCAGCTAACTAGCATCATGGATGGTTCATCACAGATGGCCCCAGTGAAACTTCTCACAGCTCAATGGACTGCAGCCCTCATCTTTGGGAATATAGACACATTTTAAACATATAGTGCATTCGTACTGGACTGAGAGAGAAAAACAAGTTGCCACACAAGTGAACTCATCACTGGACTCAAACACTTAATCCAAGTAGACACAGTAGTTAACATTAATTATGCCCAAACTTATGTGACATAGATGTACAAATCAAACT
This sequence comes from Sylvilagus floridanus, assembly GCA_949820135.1. NCBI lineage: Eukaryota > Metazoa > Chordata > Mammalia > Lagomorpha > Leporidae > Sylvilagus > Sylvilagus floridanus. The sequence continues at coordinate 105,225,766 of OX463238.1, read as the reverse complement.
GACAAACTTCAGATTTAAGACATTTGCAGTATATCTACATTCTCATATAATTTTTAGATTGAAATCAGCGTTCTACAACATATAATAAAGAAATATATGATTAGATTATTTAAAAAATGAAATCTTGTATTAACTGAGTTGTTCAAAAAATGTGTGAACCAGAGAACCATTATTTGCTTTTCTCATTTTTCTGAGAATCCTTACTTCTGTAATATTGAGGTCACTTTTGTGATGATTATACCCCAGAACACCTATAAATTTCACTAATTCCTCTTTATAGTCCAGTATCTTCTTCCAAATAATGTCCAAACCATAGTTTAAATTTTTATTCCACCATCCTACATCTGTTCTTCCTTTTTCAGGGAAGATGGTCTCTGACACTAGGCATTAGATAGTTTATTGGGCTGGCGCCGTGGCTCCACCTTGCGGCACCGGCACACCGGGTTCTAGTCCCGGTCGGGGTGCCAGATTCTGTTCTGGTTGCCCCTCTTCCAGGCCAGCTCTCTGCTGTGGCCAGGGAGTGCAGTGGAGGATGGCCCAAGTGCTTAGTCCCTGCACCCCTTGGGAGACCAGGAGAAGCACCTGGCTCCTGCCATTGGATCAGCGCGGTGCGACGGCCGCGGCGGCCATTGGAGGGTGAACCAACGGCAAAGGAAAACCTTTCTCTCTGTCTCTCTCTGTCCATGTCCACTCTGCCTGTCAAGAAAAAAAAAAAAGATAGTTGATTGGGTGAGACGGACTCCTGATAATTACCATATAATTTTATAAGTTCTATGAGACATAGAAACAAAGATGAATTTTTTGAACAGAGTAATAAGTGTACTGAGGAGGAACCCAAAACTCATATTAATCTAATCTTATGATTCAAGTTGAAATTCTTGATTTTCACATTAGTCATACAATAATAGTTACATTCTTTACCCTGGCATTACCCCCAACCTTCTCTTGACCAAAGAGACCAACATTATATTCCATAAATTCCCTTATTTATATGCAACCACACTAATGTGTTTATGCCTTTCAGGAGATATTATAAGATATCTTGGACTTTGTGCATGTTATGACACAGAAATAGAAGAGGATACCAAAAAATGGAAAATCTTCCATGCTAATGGATTGGAAGAATCAATATCACCAAAATGTCCATTCTCCCAAAAGCAATTTATAGATTCAATGCAATACCAATCAAAATACCGAAGAAGTTCTTCTCAGATCTGGAAAAAACGATGCTGAAATTCATATGGAGACACAGGAGACCTCGAATAGCTAGAGCAATCTTGTACAACAAAAACAAAGCCAGAGGCATCACAATACCAGATTTTAGGACATACTACAGGGCAGTTGTTATCAAAACAGCATGGTACTGGTACAGAAACAGATGGATAGACCAGTGGAACAGAACAGAAACACTAGAAATCAACCCAAACATCTACAGCCAACATATATTTAATCAAGGACTCAAAGCCAATCGCTGGAGTAAGGACAGTCTATTCAATAAATGGTGCTGGGATAATTGGATTTCCAAGTGCGGAATCATGAAGCAAGACCCCTACCTTTCACCTTACACAAAAACTCACTCAACATGGATTAAAGACTTAAATCTACGACCTGACACCATCAAATTATTAGAGAGCATTGGAGAAACCCTGCAAGATATAGGTACCAGCAAAGACTTCTTGGAAAAGACCCCAGAAGCACAGTCAGTCAAAGCCGAACTTAACATTTGGGATCGCATCACATTGAGATGTTTCTGTACTTCAAAAGAAATAGTAAGGAAAGTGAATAGGCAACCGACAGAATGGGAAAAATATTTGCAAAATATGCAACAGATAAAGGATTAATAACCAGAATCTACAAAGAAACCAAGAAACTCCACGACACAGCCAAATGCTTTCATGCACCAGTTAAAGTCAGTGGACCAATTTATTACTAACCAGTTTATACAGATTTTCTACGATGCTTTCCAAATTCCAAGGCAGGTTTTAGATTTAATAATTCTATTATTCCATTCATATGTGATATATACACACATAGCTGAATATGTTAAATATATTAATATAATAGAGCTTACCCTATTTTAAAGTGAGCATTTTAGGGTCTGGTGGTATTTTATAGTGGATAAATTTGCTGCCTGCAATGCCAGGATCCCATATGGGGCCAGTTCATGTCCTAGCTGCTCTGCTTCCGGCTGTACTGCCTGCTAATGGTGAGATGGTCCAAGTGTTTGGGTCCCTACCACCCATGTGGGAGACCTGGAAGAAGTTCCTATTCCAGGCTTCATTGCAGCCATCTGGGAAGTGATCCAGTAGATAGATAGGTCTCTCTGCCTCTCTCTCTCTTTAACTCTGACTTTCAAATAGATAAATAAGTCTTAAAAAGTGAAGTATTTTAGAATTTAACACAGTAACTTAACTCTAAACTCTGTCATTTACTTATCATTGTATGGCTTCATAGAATACATGGTCTTAGGTCAGTGTTTGTTGAAGTTAAAATGCCATTTGGGATGGCCGTTATCAGAGTGCTGGGCTTTGAGTTCCAGTTTTTCCCCCAGTTCCAGCTTGCTGCTATTGTGCACCATGGGAGGCATCAGGTGATGATCCAAGTACTTAAGACCAGGTGACCAAGTGGGAAACCTGGATTGAGTTCTCAGCTTTGTGGCTTTTCATTGGGTGAGCCCCAGCTGTTCTGGTATTTCAAGAATGAGCCAGTGGATGGGAGAGCTCTACCTATCCATGTCTCTCTCCTGCTGTCTTTCAAATTAGTCAATTATGATTAAAGAAGGAATACATGTTCTGATAATATTTTACTATCTTTACCTGTTTTTAAATTATAAGCATTATATGCTTAAGGCAAAATATTTTTGAGAAACATACAAATAAATGTATCTGGTATTTTGAAGGGGTGCCTAGTGTGTGTTTTAATTTAAATGTAATAACAATGTAACTTCTTTTTGCCCCCATCTTTCCATTTGCAGCTGTTTAATAGAATGCATTTTTCTACTTCAAATGGATAAAAACTGAGCAAACTTTAGTATTCTCTGGTTGCTCTCAGGAAATTTAGAAAGTAGAACAGCTCTTGAAGTGGTGCAACACAGTCTAGATTCAGACCTTAGAGCCTCTAGCAATGCATTTTCATTTCCAGGTAAACTCCTCTCCTCTTGCATACTTAGATTTGCTGGTAGTAGGCTGTCTTAGCACTTGGTGAGAAGCTGTGTTTGCTTTGCTATTATTCTAATCACCTCTTATATTTTGAACTTAGTTTTCTAAGGCTGTGAGGGAGAAGGATTCAGAGCATCACGAACGTCTTTCTGGAGTGGAACTTCCCTGCTGTGTGCAAGCTTTCACTCTGGAGCTGGCTTGTATTTGAAGCAGAACATCCTCGCGGGCATTTTGCTGGCTTTATCAGAGGCTTCTTTTCTGAAATCCCCACGTTCAGACTTCGCAAAGGCAGCTGCTGATTTCCGTTGTTCTCTTGGTACAGAATCTCCATTAAACACTCAAAAATTACTAAATTAGTCACAGGCTGCTCTGAATGATACTTTCTGAAATCTTGCTTTGTAATTTCAAATTGACTGTATCATGGTTCCAAGGGGGAAATTGCAATTACAGGAGACATTGCATGTAAGAAAGAAACAAACAGTTGATTCCCCATGCCAAATAATGTACACAGAGGTAAAAACCATAAAGAAATATCAATATACTTTCTAAACACTCTCAGGCACACAGGAACATACTGTACATATACATAACAACACACATTTCAATGTCATTGTATGTGTTGGCACACTGATGCATGCGTGTATATAGATATACATGTCTGCATATTTATAGTATGTGGAAAAATGTACTATGAATGCATTTATTCATAGGCAAATATATTGAATAAGAAGTCTCATACATTTTCTATAATTATATGTAAGCATATTATACGTATGGACATAGACCTTTGCAATTTGTTTGAATTGCTTAGAACTTGAAGACATCCTTCCAGTATATTTTAAAGATTTATTTCAGAGTTACACAGAGAGAGGAAAAGTAGAGAAAGGGAGAGAGGACTTCAATCTGCTGGTTCATTCTCCAGTTGGCCGCAATGGCCAGAGCTGTGTCAATCCGAAGTCAGGAGCTTCTTCCAGAGCTCCCAAGTGGGTGCAGGGGCCCAAGGACTTGGTCCATTTTCTACTGCTTTCCCAGATCATAGCAGAGAGCTGGATGGGAAGTGGAGAAGCCGGGACTCGAACTAGTGCCCATATGGGATGCCAGCACTGCAGGTGGTGGCCTTACCCACTGCGCCACAGCACCGGCCCCTGATCCTTCCAATTTTAAATATTAATTTATCTGGGATGGTGAAATGCCTGTTATAATTATTTTCCTTGACTTCCATTATGTTATTTTTCAGCACTTTGATATAGGAAACATTTGAGAGAGACATTTGTTACTTGGGCAAGGCTTGAGTGACCTGCTTCACTAAGAACCACCAGAGCCCAGGTGGACAGACTGTAACAGCTGTGCTAACAAGCACTAATGAATGAGTTTGGCTGTCACTGTTTTCTCTATGGAAAGGACATGGGATGAATACATGTAGGGCTTCATTTTCTCAGTGTGCTCCATTGTCCTGCCAGGGTGTTGACAACGACACACATCAGGATCTGTCTTCTTAAGTTGCATATTGTGGCATTATACTACATATCATCTCTTCATAATGAAGATCTTGGTAATTTATATATGACACAAAATTGTATAACAACTCTCTATAGACACACACACATATGTATACACATAGGCATACAACTGTAGTGTATCTGATTATAAAACCCTTGTTCTGATTGCAGGATATTGAGAAAATACACAAAATACATAAATAAGACACCAACAAAGTATCATCTTACTGGATAACTTTGTTTTCTTCTTGTGTTGACGTATAAAATCCACATTGTTCATTACAACTTAAACAATATTAGAACAACTATATTCTCATAATTTTCTGTGCTGCTCTTAAATAGCACTGGGCTCTTTGTTTATTGCTTAGGATTACAGATGAGGTGAAGGGAAGGAATTCCCCCGACTCCTTCTACAAGATCAATATCACCTTAACTTCATAATGAAAAAAAAAAAGATACAACAAAGAAAGAGAGCTATAGGTCAATATCCCTGATGAATATAGATTCAAAAATTCCTCAAGAAAATACTAGCTAACTAAATCCAACAACACATTGGAAACATTCACTGGGACCAAGTGAAATTTATCCCTGATATATAGGGATGTTTCAACGTATGCAAATCAGTACATGTGATACATCACATTAACAAATTAGAGATTAAAAACCATATGCTTATCTCAATAGATGCAGAGAAAGCATTTGATAAAATACAACATTGTTTCATGATAACAACCTGAAGAAAGCGGCCGGCGCTGCGGCTCACTAAGCTAATCCTCTGCCTTGTGGCGCCGGCACACCCGGTTCTAGTCCCAGTCCGGACACCAGATTCTGTCCCGGTTGCTTCTCTTCCAGGCCAGCTCTCTGCTGTGGCCAGGGAGTGCGTTGGAGGATGGCCCAAGTGCTTGGGCCCTACACCCCATGGGAGACCAGAAGAAGCACCTGGCTCCTGCCATCAGATCAGCGCGGTGTGCCGGCCGCAGCATGCTGGCCGCGGCGGCCATTGGAGGGTAAACCAACAGCAAAGAAAGACCTTTCTCTCTCTTTCTCTCACTGTCCACTCTGCCTGTCAAAAAAATAAAAAATAAAATAAAATATTAAAAAAAAAAACCTGAAGAAAATTGGGTAAAGAGGGAACATTCTTCAACACAATCAAGAGAATTTATGACAAACCCAAAGTCAGCATCATACTCAATGGGGAAAAATTGGAAGCATTTCCACTAAGGTCTAGAACCTGACAAGGATGCCCACTTTCACCACTGCTCCTCAATATGGTTCTGGAAGTTATAGAGCTATTAGGAAAGAGGAAAAAAAAGCAGAGGGATACAAATTGGAAAGGAGGAAGTAAAATTATCCTTGTTCTCTGATGACATAATTCAATATATAGGGAAACCAAAAGAGTCCAGTAAGAGAATATTGGAGCTCATGAAAGAGCTTGGTAAAGTGGCAGGATATGGAATTAACGCACAATACCAACAGAAGCATAGGAGTGACTTGGTCGTTTGAGAATCTGATTGTCATTTTCAGCCCTTGTTTATAGTCCTTTGGAACTATAGTCTTCCCACTTTTTAATTGTTGAATAATATGATTATTGACAAATTAAACCTTTGAATATAAAATGATTTAAATCATGGCTTTGCAAAAGCTGATTTAAGAGAGGGTGGGGAGGGGGTTTGGGAGGTTGCACGGGAGGGAGGGAAGTGTGGTAGAGTTCTTGGAAATGTATCTATGGAATGTATAACATCTATTCTTTTTATGTAAATAAAATTTAAAAAATAATAAATTGAGAGTCTTTATTGTACTTTTTAAAAACTCTAATCCACTTTCAACATTTTCAAAAGTTATAAGTAATTTTATTTGCATTAATTTTGAAAACATATTCCATAGGTCTTTGATTGTCCTTATGTCTTATTTTGTGAATATTCTACTCTCTCTCCCTTATTTTTGTCAGTGTAGCTGTATTATATCTCAATAATTACCAGATCTTTTCACTTAGACTGTTAGCTCTATTCCTATGTTTGTTCTCTGATTTTCTCTTATATTGGTGCTTCTTAATGGAGTTGGCATTTTCTGTGGCCGTTATCACCCCTTCCAAGGAAGAGAGTTTCCCTGGACATTAGTCTTTATATCACCCCCTTCTATGGGACAAAACCTAGCTTATATTTTATCCAGTTGTGAACAGTAACTCACATACACACACACACACACACACACACCATCAGTACTGGTCCACATTTAGACTGTCTTTTGTGTTCCACCCCAGCATTCTGCAGTGTCATGCATTATATTCTCTTACTATGAAACTAAGTAATTTGCCCTCTTGCAAACCACAGACATTTCAGTACCTTCTGCTTCTGGTATTCCATCATCTGACCTATCCATCATCTTAGTTTACTACAACCTCTAACGTGAACAATTGTTCACTTTAGCTTAAACAGATGTGGTGTCTACCTGTAAAACATTAGTGTCTTGGGGCTGGCACCCTGGCACAGCAGGTCAAAGCCCCAGCCTACTGTGCTGGCATCCCATATGGACGCTGGTTCAGATCCCAGCTGCTCCATTTCCTATCAAACTCCCTGCTAATGTGCCCAGGAAAGCAGTGGAGGATGGCCCAGGTCCTTGGGCTCCTGCTCCCATGTGGGGGACCCAGAAGAAGTTCCTGGCTTCAGATTGGCTCAGCTTTGGCCATTACAGCAATTTGGGGAATGAACCAGAGGATGACATACCTCTCTCTGTCTCTACCTCTCTCTGTAATTCTGTATCTCAAAGAAATAAAATAAATCTTAAAAAATAATAAAATATTAGCGTCCGTATTCCCTCCCATATTGTAATTTATAGGTGCAGGAGTTGGGACATGTATGTGTGCTTCCTGTTGCTTCTAGTCAGTTATTCTCCCATCCACTTGTAAGCTTTGTTTCTTTATGGCCATTCTCTTTGGCTCTGCCGTCCACTCTCTTCTTTATTACTTGTAATAAGCTCCCTATCTTCTGCACCGCAGAGAGGAAGCTCATCAAGTACATGGACGACCCATCCAAAACCGGAGCTTCTCACCTTGTCACTGGTCCCCCAGCTTCACTCAGTTACTCAGCCCTGAGGAGCAAACTCACACACCAGAGTTTTCTGTAATCTGCCAGCACTAAAATCACTAAAAGAAATGCTTTGCTCTATAAGAGTCTCTCCCAACAGTTTGCTTGACATACTTGGAAAATGAAATTTTTAACCCACTGATCTCTGAATTTTTCAACAGTCCTACTTCATTACATCTATAGACATAGCTGCACTCACTCTATCCCACTTCCCTCTGCTGCAACAAAATAACCTGTAACCCCTCTAGGATTCTATTGTGTTCTCATGTCTCAGACAGCTTATAAAACCACCTCTCTCTCTTCCCCACCCTATGCATGTGTGTGTCTCCCTTCCAACCTCTTTTATATTGCCTGTTGTCAACTAGATCCTTATCACTGCTTTTATAATACAAGATTCTCTGTTATTGAGTGATAAAAAAGTAATTCACACACACACATTCTCTCAAAATCCCAAATGAAGCCATCCCTCATTTTAGCCTCAATAACTCTTTTAAAATGAATTTCAGAGTTCTCTTTTCCCTGACTCTCACTATCTGTGTATACTCAACACACCCTAACTGGGTTTGTGTCCTCGTCATTTCCCTCTAGGAACAATTGCAAACTCTTCAATTACTTCCAGGTTGTTAAATTAGATGCTAATGTCCATAGCTCAGAAATTGCTTATCTTTTAAAAAATATGCTATCTTGCTAACAACTACTTACCCTTGCAAAGTTTCTTTTTGGGCAAACTCAATTCTTAATTTCATATTCTCTTCTTTTCCCGTCTTCAGTGTCTTTCCCTGGATTACCTTATCCGTTTCTGAGTTTCAATGATCTCCCATACACTGATGATATGTAAATTTATACTTCTAGCCCAGACATTTCATCTGAGTTCTAGAAGAGTGTATTTAAATGAATACATGACATTTGCACTTGAATGTCTTAAAGATAGCTGAGACTCATTATGTCCTATAACAGACTAAAGAATTTTGCCTATTAAAATAAAATTTACAAACCTGATTTTTCCCATACTGTTTCCTTTCTCTGTAAATGGCATCAACGTTCATCTATTTATATAATCCAGGGATCTAAGATTCACATCAGGTTCTGTACTCTCTTTTAACCCACATCCAAGCCGTCATAAATTCTGATTGATTTGACATCCTAAATATGGCTTGTTCTTTCTCTCTCTCTAAAGCTTCACTTCCAATATCTTCGTGCAAGTGACCGTCTGCTGTGGAAATGACTTCCTTTCTGATCCCTCTGATTCCAAGGCATCAGTCACCCATTCATCCTCCCACATGTGCTCTTCTTACATGGAGTGATCATTATCCAAAGTAAATCTGAGCATGTTATTTCTATCTTTAAGTTAAATGGCCTCATTCTGCTGGTGGATGAAAATTTACGAAATCATTATTGTATTATTTACTTTCTGGCAAGTTTGAAGTTTAGCTACTTCTGCTCAGCCATCAAGAACCACCCTCACTCCTCTGTTGAGTCTCTGAACTCATGTCATGGGCCTTCTTGCCTTGCTTAAACACTTAAAGCACATCTTGCCACACTGCCTCCATGTATCTATCATCTAAAACCTTACCAGCCCTACCAAACTCATTTTAGATGTCTTCCTAACTTAACTGATGCTTCTCCAGGAAAATATTTTACCTATTATGCACATGTATTCCTAGTACCACCTATTAATTAGAGTTTTACCTGATGTTATTTTTTGTGACAATTTGGTTATCATTATTCTTTTTATGTAAACTCCATGAAAGCAAGATCTACTTGTATGCTTTTATTCACATCTTAAAAACATTTTTTTTATTTATTTGAATGGTAGATTTCCAGAAAAAAGGAAAGACAGAGAAACAGATATATCTCCCATCCTCTGATTCACTCCCCAAACAGCTGCAATGGTAGGGCTGGGCCAAGCCAAAGTCAGGAGCCTAAAACTCCATCTGGGTCTCCCCACATGGATGGCAAGGGCCCAAGTAATTGGGCCATCCTCTTCTGCTTTCCCAGGTGCATTAGCAGGTAGCTGGGCTGGAAGTGGAGGAGCCTCGACTCAAACCAGTGTTCATATGGGACACAACAATATCTCTCCTTTCATTTACTTTTGTAATCAGATGTACACCAATCAAAATAGTCTGGGATATTCTGTGAGCACTCAATACATAGATATGGGGACAAAAAAACATGGCTCTTATCTTGTTTCAGAGAGGTCTCTTTCGTTGTTGAGGATGTCAAACTTTCTTGTCTTCGTTTTTTTTTTTTTTCCAGTTTCAATAAAAGCTTGTATGAACTATGAAAGCTTTTAAGTGCTGTATTCCTTTTCCTTTGCTAAGAGTTTTGTTTGTTTTAAAATCAACCTAATATTCAATTGTTTTCTCTTCTCTTTATTTATAATGAAGAATAATGTATGCAGATTAGGTATTATCTGAAGTTTCATGTGTGTGTCCCAGATTCATCTTTTTGGTTATTTTGGGATTCAGTTTCACAGTATGGAAACAGGCTGAGCTACAGAGCTCTTACATTAATTTTCAGTTTCAGAGAAAATTCATCAATAACAGTCCTGACACATAAGTCAGTATCACACTCTTTTTGTCTTAAATCTCTGTTGAATTAAAAAAAAATCTGTATTGCTCAGAATACTACAAGGAGTCTTTCTGATATTGCTTCTTTTTGCAAATCTGTTATTCTATATTGTAGTGTCACTTCAAGTTTCTATCCTAATTTTAGTAGATGTATCAATATTACGTCTATAAAAGGGCTACTGGAAAAGAAGGGATAGAATTGAGAGACCAAATAGAAAACTGAGGAAAGTATTTGAAGAACAATCTCACAGAAAAACAATTAAAATTCTTGTAAACACATGCATATCATTAAAGATTTGCAAATGAAGGAAATTAAAATTATCTTAGTGGTAAGAAAAATTTAAACTTAAAATATTTTCTTTTTGGAGAGAGATCACAATTTTCCAATATCTAATAAAATAAGAAGCATAAATTATTTTGTCCTTTTAGTTAACATAAAATTTTTTTCTCCAACCCGCTAAATAAAATGCAAATATATACATTGATGTTCATTGTATAATTTTTTGAAAAAGAAAAATTTTAATGCACTTGAATGATCATCAATATCAGAGAGAATTAGTAAATCTTTAGTTTGTAAAATACAACAGAATACCAAAAGGTTATCAAAAAGAATATGATAGAGTGCCAGGTTCTAATCCCAGTTGATCTTCTTCCATCCAGCTCTCTGCTGTGGCCCAGGAAGGCAGTGAAGGATGGCCCAAGTCCTTGGGCCCCTGTACCCGCATGGGAGACCACGAGGAGGAACCTGGCTCCTGGCTTCGGATCGGCGCAACGTGCCTGCCGTAGTGGCCATTTGAGGGGTGAACAAACGGAAGAAAGACCTTTCTCTCTCTCTCTCTCTCTCTCTCTCTCTCTCGCTGTCTATAATTCTACCTGTCAAATAATAAAAAATAAAAAAAAATATAATATCTCCCTATACTCAATTCACCAATATTTGTTTATAATTGAATACAAAAATCACAACTATGTATGTAGTATTTTTCACTTCCTCAGAGAATAAGAGTACATGAACACAAATGGAATATTTTATTGAAAGTTACCCAAGAAAATATTAGCAGTGTTATCCCCGGACCATATGGTTTAACCATCTGAGAAGGAGGACTGTAGTTTTACTTTCAATATTTTGGTAGGATTTAATTGTGCATACATGTATAATAATAAACTTTTGATCCAACTAGAGTGAAAACTGTACATACCATAACATGTTGGGGAAAAAAGAAAGAAAATTGAAATGAAAGTACTGATATTGAAGAAAATGTTACTCCATTTTTCTTTATGTTTGTTTGTTTAAAGTTACTGGCACATAGGCTTGGGAAGGGCAATGTTTCATCCTGGAGAGAGTAGGGACCGGCATGGGAGTGCGGCCAGGGCAGGGCCAGAGCTGGTGCCAGGAACTGAAAACACAGCCCAGGTTTCCCATGTGAGTGGCAGGAACACAATCAATCGGACGATGACTGCTGCGTCCTAGAAGCTTCATTATCTGGAAGCTGGAATCAAGAGCCAGAGCTGCAAACATAAGTCAGCCCCAGTCTTATGTGCAACACAAGTATCTTAATCACTAGGCTAAAAAATCGCTCCCTATTATAATTTTTAAGAATGTAGATAAAGAACATACTATCCCTAGTTTTATAATCAATTGGCTCTCCAATTTAGCCTGCTTCATTGTGTTTTTGAGAGTTTTTTGCTTTGGTTTTTATAATGGTTCTATAAATATATAGAGGCACAATGTAGTGTTAATAGTATTTAGATTAAGTGTAGTGAAAGCTTGTGATTGCACCCACAATAGAACTTGATTTATTTAGGTATTGCTATTGTTGGTATATAGTGTGAAAGTGACCCTAATGGTTCAGTGCTGGAAGGTTGGTCTGGAGTGTAATGATGTTGAGAAGTGGTAGATTCTCAAGAGGTAGAAATTAGTGCAAGATAATTGGGTCATGAAGGTCTAGGGCGGGGTTAATGCTACTGTCCCAGAATGACCTGGTTCTTCATTAAAATAGTTGCTACAAAGAGAGGCTAACAGGGGCCTGTGTTATGACATAGCAGGTAAAACGCTGCCTGTGATGTTGGCATTGCTCGTGGGTACTGGATTGTGTCTGGCTGCTCCAGTTCCTATCCTGCTCTCTACGGATGACCTGGGACAAGCAGGAAAGCGTAGGCCAGGTGTTGGGAGGAAAAGCAGCAGAAGATGGCCCAAATGTTAGGTCCCCTGCCACTCACTTGGGGACCCAGGTGAAGCTCTTGGCTTCTGGCTTCAGTTTCACACAGTGCTGGCTCTTGGGGCCCTCTGGAGAGTGACCCAGTGAATGGGAGATCTCTCTCTCTTCCCCTCTCTCTTTTTAACTCTGACTTTGAAAATACATAAATCTTAAACAAACACACAAAACAAAGTGAGGCCACATCATGTTATCCTCTTATGTACATAGCCATCTTCCTTTCTGTTTTTCTGCTGTGTTGGGACCCAGCCAAAGGGGTCTTCACCAGAGGCCAAACAGATTGGGCCACCTAATTTTGGATTTTCAGTCTCAAAAATGTGAGATACACCAGCCTGTTATCTTTATAAAGTGCCCAGCTGCAAATGTTTTGCCCCCCCTCAAATGTACAATCATATCTATGTAGATAGGATTAAGAAGCAAGTGGATGTCCTGTGAGAGTGTTCACATTGTAATTAGCCTTGGTTAGGTCTCTTCTATGTATATCCTAATTTGCAAAATAAAGCAGTAATGTCAGACCTATGAGGGTACATAAAAATGTTTCTGAAAAAATGGAATTAAAAATATTCTTTTGGGTGCAAAAATCGAACTCTGTGTGAAGGTTTTTATTAATACACATTTCTGTGAACTTTGTGAAGGCATCTCACGTGCATGAATTTCAGTTTTTGTGGTTTTTTTTTTTTTTTGGCGCCAAAGTAAATTTATCTTCTAATTTCATTTGTCCATGAAGGACACTAGTATGAACTTCATATTAAGATGATGTTTTTGAAAAACTAATACACCCTACAGGGGCATGGAGATTGCTAATAATACAAACCAGTTTGTGCCAGGGATAGTAGGACTGCAATGTGACTGCCTCTAGTTTGTTATATTGGTGCTGGCGGTACTCTGTTTGCTGATATCCTGGTCTTCCTTGCTGCAGCCTGTGGGATATTTTCTATAAAATGATTCAATTTTTTCACTGCATTTTTTCCTCTTAACTTTACCTACAATTGTTTCCTAACACCTTAGGGTAAAATCCAAAATCCACCATGAAGTGCGTGATTGCGTATGATGCAACCCTTCCCTCATTCCCTTCGTGGCTCATGGCTCAGGGTAACTAGATGGACTTTAAACACTCCAATCTCCTTTTCCATATTCTTCCTGTTTTCTCCTGACTATATTCATTGTTACTTCCCCATATTACCTCTGCCCAGATAGTGATCACCCTGTCAAAGTAACTGCCCATTAGTTTTATCTCCTCATTCTGAATAATGTTACATATTTAAGTGTATAGTAGTTTCATTGTCTGAATGGTTCCATTTGGCCAGAGGCTCTGTTTTTTTTTTTTTTTTTTTTTTTTACTAATTTACCCACAGAGATTAAAAGAAGCAGAAATGGGTTCACAGCAAATATTTATTGAAGGACAACGAGTACTTGGACTGATAACTGATATGCGATGCAAATCTACTTAGCTGTCATGCTTTCCTTGTGTTTCTACATGGGTTCTCTCTTTCTTCCTTTAGACATCTAATTGATAAAGATAGGAACTGTGTCTTATTTTAATAATTCATTATGAATCACTCTGAAGAAAAACCTGGTGCTGATTGACTCAATTCTTAATTGAATTAGAAACTTTCAAAGCTACATTTTCCATCCAATCTCCCATCAGGACAATCTGACATGTATTTATCTTTTCTCAGAAGTATTTCTTAAATATTGATTGGGTCAGTTTAGAATCACTTGTTTCCCACTGATTATTGTTGCCAATGCACAGTGAAATGTGATGATAGGTGGTTGCTTCCCACACTAGCACAGACATTCAGGCGCATGTAAGGCAGCATTTCTTAACACTTCTGTCTGCTGCGTTGTGATCCGAGAGCAGACAGCGGCTCCAGTAGTGCACCAGGCCCTTGAAGGGACGCTCTCATTTTCACTTAACGGCCTTCAGTAGGAGCCTCAATCTTGGCACCCGTACAATATGTCTGCAAATGAGCTGAATGCCGCCTTAGGAGCCTGCTAGAAAGAAATTCCAAGTTGGTAGTTTCTCTTCTGTCTATTTGGCTTTAGCTTTAGTCTCATTTTGTATTCTATACACACTTGCATAAGTGCCACTCTCTATACCATATTCAAAGCAAAGTCTCTTTTCATGCCTAACATGCTTACTTAAGAAATATATCAGAATATAAAGCTGTAAATCATTGGTGGATTCTTGAATATTTAGTAAAGAGAGGTGAAATGCATTCAGTCAAATGTTTACTTTTTTAAAGAAGTTAGCCAGGAACTATATAGGTTAAATGCTTATAGGCATTTTTTTTTTTTTTGCTTAATCATGAGAACAATCCTATAGAATGGATTTGATTGTTCTGATTTCATAGGTTAGAAAGGTTTGCCAAGTTCACATGGCTGAAAAATGTTGGAGATAGGCTATAAATTTAAGACTGAACCAAAGCCTACAGTGTTCTTCAACCACCACTGTGTAGACTTGGGAAGAATCATTTGACTTCTCAGAGCCGTGGGCTGCACGTTGATAAAATGCAGTATTTATACTGTTCCTATCCATTCCTGGATAAGGTTGGGGCCTCAAAAGTCTTTGTCATGAGCTTCCCTTAAGCTTTACAAAAATAAAATGGGATCAGTTCATAATTTTTATGCAATACCCTGTTACCTTTTCTTTCCTATGTGTTTGGTGACATAAAGATGATATATACCCCAAACACTTTCCACTTCAAAAGCAAGATATTTAACATGCTTGGCTAAAGAAATTCACATAAAATTAAAGGAATGCAACATAAGCCAGGTAGCAGAGAGTATCATTCCATAGTGCTCTCAGCACTATGATGCTCAGCATCCACGCTCCTCTTTGAACATTTTGCCCTGTCCTTGAGGATCTGACTTTCTGCCTGCAGTGGACTAGAACCCAGGGAAAAGGGCCTGAAGGTGAAGTACCCCATTCATATATCCATAGATCCTAATCTGAGTGACTCCTTGAGTTTTTATTTATTTCTTTGTTTCAGCCAGTTCCCAAAGAAGTTGAAAGCTGCCAGTCAAAATGACCAATTGCTCATTTGTCAGGTTAAATATGTTATATGATTGATGCTCCAATTGCCAGCAAGCAAGAAAGGGGCAAGAAAAAAGTCAGCTGTTGGCCCTTTTTCAGGCACTGGCATATGGTTCTCAGGGTTACGTTGATTGACAACTCAAATAGGCATAGATGTTAAGATTAAAACCTCAATTCAAGGGACAGAAAAGTTAGGACAGAAATTCCTGTATTTACCTGGAAGGAGAAAGTAAATCAACAGAGAGAGCAAGTTTGAGCTTGAAACTAGGAAACGGTAAGGAATCTGTTGAAATAGAAAAAGTATGAACTGCCCAAGAAAAGAACAACAAATAATTTTCTGTGATGGTTGCTAGAAAGGAATCTGGGTTTGGATTTGTGAGGTCTTCTTTCATGGGAAGATAAAGATTTATAAATAATCCAAATTTTGAGGAGTTATTTTAATTTTGATTGGCTAATCGCAAAATTACATATTATCAAATTATTGAAGAAGACATAGAGGAACAGATTAAACACATCTTCAGAGCAACTTCAGTCTTCTGGCTTGAAAATGCGGGGGTAGGAAATGCATTGTTGCACTTCAGTTCTGCTAAGGTATGTGGGGTCTTCACCAAGATGGGAAAAATGGGATTAAAAGATAATGTGAGATTTCCATGGACTTTTTGAACCCCCTTCATATATCCTCAGCATTTATTTGGGTAGATAACTTTAGCTATTTGTCAGAAAGACCAATGCATCGATATGAATTTATATAGCAACCCAGGGCTTTAGTATGCGGTACATAAAGTTTCAGTGTTAGAAATATACCAATGTAGAGGAAGGAGAACCATTCTTCAGTCCTTGCCCTCCAATATCTTGCTCCAAGCTCCCACCTTTTCCTTGCTGGAGTTCTGTGCTCTCTTGCTACCTGGAATGCTGCTTCCATGCCTGTTAGTCCCAACCTGCAGTTTATTTTCAGCTATGTAATCAGAGCAGTGTTTTTAAAATACAGATCAGAATATGTTATGCCTATTTAGTGGTCTGCCTAATAGTTCACAGGGTAGATAAATTGCAATTCATTTACTCATTCTTGTAACACTGTGGATTTAGGTTATTTCTATTTTTTTATTTTCATAAGAACTACAGTAAAGAACATCACCGTGCATATATTTTTATTATGATGTGATTTACTTTATAAAGCAATATCTCTAGGATTTGTATTCCTGGGGCCAATCACTATGATCTTTTGTTACTCTGCAAATAAATAGAATTTCTTTCTTTTTTAATTTAAATATTCGTTTTATTTATTTGAAAGACAGAGTTACAGAGAGAGATAGAGACAGAGAGAGAGGTCTTCCATCCATTGGTTCACTCCCCAAACAGCTGCAATGGCCGGAGCTGCACTGATCCAAAGACAGGAGCCAGGAGCTTCTTCCGGGTCTCCCAGTGCGAGGCCCCAAGGACTTGGGCCATCTTCCACTGCTTTCCCAGGCCACAGTAAAGGGCTGGATCAGAAGAGGAGCAGCTAAAACTGGAACTGGTGCTCATATGGGATGCTGGGGCTTCAGGCCAGGGCTTTAACCTACTGCGCCACAGCGCCGGCCCCAAATGTCTTTACAATAAACTTTAACTTTAATATGCTCATCAATTTGGAGCCTTATAATTTCTATATTTTGTCTCAATAGCCCAAAATACACTCTAAATTTTTATTTTTTTGTATAAAGGGTAAGATTGTATTCTCTATGATTACCAAGATCATCTCTTTATGAATATTATTTTAAAATTGACATTTGTGTTTAATAATAGCCCACAAAACTCATGGACAAAGGACCTATCTAACATCAATTATTCAACTTTTTTGCCATTTTCATTTTATTTCCAGCTTCTCTATCATGTTCTAATTTTAACTTGTGGCCCACAAGGATAATCACTGCCCTGAAAAACTCCCAATTCCTGTGATTCTTTCTTCTATCTTACTCCCCAGTACTATCCAAAGTTGTCACCATGGTCAGCCTTCACCCAGTGCTGCCAATGCTACTGAGAAACACGCGTCCTTATTTACTAGTGTCCCTTGCAATCCATGCTCACTAAATTAGGTCATCAGTATTCTGTTCTTATGCTGCTCATTTTGCCATTTTGCTAATTATGATTGTTATCATTTGTATTTTTCTGCAAGCCTGCATCACAGAGATGTGTGCTCATGTACGGAAGTAGCTGAGGTTGTGTAGGTGACTGCATGTAAAAATAAGAGAGGTTAAGATAAGTGAGTTAAGCATTCAGAAAGTCTGTTTTAAGATGGACAATCTCCATAGAAATTAAACTTACCTGAATTCAAACCACTTCAGAGTCATAACATTCACACACACACACACACATTCACACATTATAATGTTGCCTAGAATTGGAGAAACATGAGTTTAATATACACTGTTCAGATAGCCATGTTTTGTAGACAAATTTGATTCACACTAATTAATGTGAAAATGAACATCTTGTTCCAGTAATTCTGCTCCTAAGAATAATTCTGAGAAGTGCATTTCCCATACTTCCTTGGACTTAAAGTTACCTTACTGTTCAATTTAGAAAATGATCTCAATACCTCTGGGGATAACCCTAGAAAACTTGTTGAGAGTGTTCACACATCAAATAATAATAAAGTGATTCCTACTCTTGGCAACCACTGCTACAGAGAAACCCTGCTTTATGGGTGTAATATGAATGCAAAGAACATCTAGTGACAATAAATACTTATCACAATAAAGGAAATTCAACTGATACATCTACGAAAAAGAGATTAAATACATAAAGAGTGACACATTCACATATGGATCATATAAAGTTTTTAGAATGAGTGAATACGTAACATAAAGGGATGGATCTTGCAAAGAACAGAGAATCCAAACAAGAAAGGACTTTTAAAATATGATAAAAAGGAACATGACAAAGATATTATATTACCCTTAAAAGTGTAAATATAGATACAAAATGAAAAGTTTATGCCACAGGGTGGTTGAGAAGGCAGAGAGCAGCCACCAGCTCTGGGATGTATTAACAAAGAATCAATGGGAAGAACCCATGCAGCTTCACATTTACCTGGGATGTTTTATTTCATTAAGATATCTGAAACAAATATGGCAAATTATAAACATTTTATAAGCTACACAATAATTTTTATAAATTTATTTATTTGAAAGGCAGTGAGATAGAGACAGAAAGCCAGACAGAGATCTTCCATCTACTGGTTCACTCCTTACAACAGTCTGGGTTGGGCCAGATCTAATACAGGAGCCAGGAAGTCAGTCTAGGTCTCCCGTGTGGATGGGATAATAATAAAGTGATTCCTACTCTTGGCAACCACTGCTACAAGAAATCAAGCCATCACCTGCTGCCTCCCACCGTGTACCTTAGCAGGAACCCGGGATTGTGAGTGGAGCTGAACCTTGAACACAGGCCCTCTGACAGGTAGGTTTCCGAAGCAACATATAAACTGCTGTGTAAAATGCCAGCCCTTGTACATTTTTTTAAAGTTTATATTGTGTACATAACGCTAGTTTATATGATCATATTTATAATTGGACATTTTCATTAACTTCTAAAATTCATTAAATTAGAGTAAAATTTTCTGTATGGATAATAGTCACAGATGGAACATGTGGTACATGGTAGTGGCAACTATAATCATTGATACCAGGGATATGTTCTATATCACTTTAATGCTTTGCTTCCCTAGCATAACAACATTTAAATAAATGGCTAATTAATCATGGTTATTCTATGGAATACTTGTATGTTTGGTACTGTAAAATAAGTGTTGCCAAAGATGTTCTATCTATAAGCAAATAAACTATCAAAGTCTTATAATTTTTTTTTATATTACAGAAAATAGATTATAGTGATTAGAAGCAAGCTGGCTATGCACAAGCAACATGAAATTTAAAAAAAAAATTAAGGTATGTAAAAGAAAATACCTCTGTGGAATAAGTGTTATCAGAGGGAATTTTTCTGACAATTCTTGCAGTTTGGATATAACTTTATGCATCTGTCTTGCTAAGCTGAGGTCCTTGACGCCAGGCTTATCTTTTTTTATTTCTGTGACCCCAGAAACAGGACCCCAATCTGACACTTCCCAGTGGCTCAACAGAGGTGGGAATTGAATTCATCTCAGATGTGGTAATAACAATAATAATAAAGATAAAAAACGTATAGAAATTCACAAAAGGATTCCATATTCTAATTCTTGCATATGCTAATAGACAACCAAATGCTAGAAACTTAAAATAGCAATAAAACAAAATATAATACATAAAATACCTCATTGGCTTCCTGGGACCTGTGCTTTCACTGACATTTGAATAGGATCATAACAGAACATGAAAGAAACTTCTGTTCTTCAAAAGTTAAAATTTTTATGGTGTGTTTTCCTTGATCTGTGATAACTAAGAGTACCAAAAAATGTAATCGACATTTTGAGAATTAATATTGTTTACAGCCCTTGTTTCTACAGTTGAGGAACAATGTTTATTCTTACTATTTGTTGAATTCATTACTTAGTGGAGGGCTAATCTTATGATTATAAAATAAAATGGAAGTATGTCATTGTAAAAATTAAAAGAATGAGAAAAGAAGTAGGAAATGTAGGCAGGAGAGAGGGTAGGATGGGAAGTGTCACTGGGCTCCTAAATCTGTATATATGAAATACACGAAATTTGTTTAAAAAAATAAGAAAATAATTTATGTTAATAGTAAAAAATTAAAGTTTTCGTTGTTCTTAAAATATATATTCAGGTTTTCTTCATCACCCTTCAGAATATACTCCATATAATATATAGCGTGGCTAGAAGTTTTAAAGAATATAAACCCTTAATTACTTTTGCAGGGATGAAGGTTTAAAAGATTATCCTTTGATATAAGAAGCCCAATGGTGGCCAAGAATTTTCAGTCCATAAAGCAAAAATGAGTGAAGTTCTTGTGATTAAGTGGCATTTTCTTGCTGATTTGAAACATCATCTATGAATCAGAGTCTGTTTTCTCAGTGCACAATGATGCATATTTAGTGACAGCGTTAGAGAGTTTTTCACACAGAATACTTAGTCACAGAAGGGTTCTTTATTCAAAGTTACAGATGAGACTGTGGGTTAAGGTAACCACAAAAATAGTGAGGTTGCTGTAAAGGCTGTAAAATCTGATGCTCTATCACTGTAGGCATTGCAGCACTAAACATCACTCACTTTTGAATGTTCTTTTACTTTCTCTTGTCCACTAGGTAATGTGCTCTATTAAGGGGCAGTCTTTTATCATGTCTCCAAAATACTTAGCTAACATTATCTGCAGTGCGAGAGTTTAACATTTCTAAAGCATTACCAGCCAATAGTAGTAAAAAATAATGAATGCTGTTTGACAAGCTTAAAAATTATCGTTTCAGAATGATTTCTGGAAGGCATATTCATGGGTAATGTGAAATCAAAATCTAAAAATATTCTTGATTACCTGGCATATTTTCTCCATCAGTAGATTTAAATTTAGAGTGAATCTTTATTTTTCTTTAAAGTTTCATGAGTAATGTCTATGTATGTTTTGGCCGATTTTAACATTGTAAATTGTGCTATCTCTCTCAGGATGGATCCTAAAGAATCATAGCTATATCTAAATGAAGCATTGCTGATGCATCATCTCATTCTTTAGCAGAATGATAAATAAGTCGCCCTTTTGCCTGAAGAATGTTAGATTTGCTAGCAATGGATTTTATATGGATCTAAGAGATTGGACTAATTTCTGCTTCTTTCAAACATTATGTGTATTTAATCTCACAAATAAGCTTTTACTTCCAGGTCAAATTCAGTTCCCATTGAATAACTTCCTACTTGGTCCAGATATTTATATTTTCTGTATAGATGCCAGCACTTTGTGTGTGTGTGGTTTTCTACATAACCAACTACTGATCTATATAATGAAATGACCCTGAGACCCTAATTACGGTGCACTCCTACATTTTATGATACTATTTTTCAAGTTGACTTGCTGCAAAGGAAAACCAAGGTCTGCTAGGAAATCTCATGACCTTTAATACAAACTATAGAGTTGGGAGCAGTGTAGGAGCAGTGTTTTGTTTTGATGCGATAGGGCTTTCAAAGCTCTGTGATACTTTGAGATAATGACTCACTGTGACTCTACTCCATGAATAAGGAATGAGACATTTTGAAGTTAGACCATTTCAAAATGAAATGACTGTCAAACTTGAACTCCTAGTCTTCTTCGGTTAGGTTTCATCCCGACCTGTCAAAAGTTATTCTATAATGTTGGAGTCAGTTTTACATACACACTCAGATATATACCACCAAAAAATAATGACTAGTTTAGGAATAATTCTTCAAAAATATTGCCCCAAGAAGTAATCATGATATATGGCTTCAAATCCAAAACATTACTTGAGGATATGCGTCCTACCTAGGACAAACATCAAGTCTGAAAATAATTTGCTAGAGGACAATTAAATTAATAAATTTCTCCTTGTTCACTTTATTATCTATCAAATTACTTTGTTACCAATAAATGAAACAGAAGACATCTATGTAGTTAGAAGGGTAAGAACCATTACTGCTAAAATGTTTTTAATTTTCATGGTAGTTTGAACTGCCCCATCAGTAAATAGTATTCAAAATGTATGCATACATTTTATGTTAATACCATTGCAATAATTTCAAGGGACATTTCTGTACTGAGTCTGCCAATATTCAGTAGTTTACTGTGGGTCAAATGTTTATAAGTGTACTTAGAATTTTCAAGGCATCAACTGCCTATGGAAACAAGTCACAACCTCAAAGGTACCATATGTTGCCCAGCTTGTTTCTTTGGCTTGTAATTGAGAGTACTCCCTCCCTGTTGATGGGGTGATCAAAGGTCTCCTAAGTAGGTGGAGATTCTACTGTGTCTGTGGCAATGACTGCCCCACATCAGTCCTCTCAAGGCTGCTCCTGCAGGGTGAACAGTGCATCCATTATTATGTTTAGGAATATTATTCTGTTCCTCTAAGCAAAACATTCTTTGCTACTCTCCACCAAATACTACAATATGGCAAACCTGATTACTTCTAGGAGAAAGTCAGAAAATTCTCATTTTTTGCCATGTTAATGATATGCTCTGGGGCCTTGTGGGCTTGCCTATTTCAGTGACACATCTCTTGATTTTTCTCATAGCTTGTGAAAACTACATTCAGGTATGTGACAGTAACTAAAATACGCTGTAAAATGTTCCAAAGACTTATGAGGGTCACACAGGTTTTGTCTGCATTTACTCAGCAGTGAGTGAAATACTCCCATCCAACAGGAAGCTTGCATTCCAGAGGAGCTACAAAAGGGCTTCAGTTCACTTTATCCCAGCTCAAACAGAAGTTTTACGTATAGGATGCTGGAATTTATTTTTATATGTTTAAATATTAGGGTGCACACAATTGAAATTGAATATAATGAGTAATTTTTGCTGAAAAGGATTTAGCCCATGTCCTTCAGAATGAGCTTCTTAAATTAGGATTCAGTCTCACGCTGTGTACAGATGCTTATTGAAGAATTCTGCCCACTGACTCTGACTGTAAGTCTAGGTGTATGGTGCCTGAAGAATATTGATGTGCTTGCCTCTAATGAAAAATTTCATTCTAGACACTCTCAGAACATCTGAAAAGGTAGAGAATTGGGGCTTTGCAAAACTTACAGAATAGCTTGTTGTTTCTGTTTCTTAGTGATAAACATTTGTGTGAGTATGAGCATGCAGTCTATAACTTGGTCCTGCTCCATGCAGCACGGTCAGGAAGAAAATAGAGAAATGTGAGAGTGCATATATGGTCCTTATGTGCCTCTCACAGTAGAAGGTTAACAGTGTTTTCATACAAGAATTAATTGGATACAGTTCAGGTCAGGTTTCACAGGCTAACCTCTGGTATGAACAGTTCAAAATCTCAAAAGCTGTGCTACTAGATTCAATTGTATGTTTAATTTCTTATTCTGCTAGGATGAATTATCATGAAAAATGTTTCACAATGCCCATGGAAATTAACCAAAATTGACCAATTCCACAAATGCACACTCCATTTCTATCATGTTTCTCTAGCTCCTCTGTCTACCTTCAAACTCTAATTTTGTTTCTTAGTGTTAGACATTTTATTTTAAAAATTATTCCTCATTTACTGGTTCACTCCCCAAACTCCTCAAAGGCCCCAGGTCAGGATGGGCCTTAAACCAGGAGCCAGGAACCCAATCCAGATCTACTACAAAGTGGGAAGAGCTCAATTATTTCAGCCATGATCACTTCCTCCTGGGATCTGCAAAGGAAACTGGAGTCAAGAGTTGGAGGAGAGTATCAAACCCAGGCACTCAAAAATGGAATGTCGATATCTTAACGGGTCAAACAATTAACCCTCAAATCCTATTCAAGGAGTTCCTTCCCTCGGTTCTGCATAACTATAAGCATGACCTAAATATCAACACCATAGGTTAAAATCCCTACCACATAAGAGCAAACTTTAAGCCCTATAATTTGAGTCACATAAGCTCTATCATATAGTATTTATTCAGTCTGAGATTGAGCTACATACAATGTAGGGAGATCTTTGATTTTCAGAAGATGCATGTTAAATCATACTGTTATAAGATTTCCAATTAGGTTGTCAGATATGATATCTGAGAATTGAGCTAATATCAATTTAATTACAGTCTAGCTTTATGACATCTTTGCTCTTTAAGCTGCATGCTTTATTTGACAATTAACTATTTTATTGTTTTAACAGTATTTTCTTGGTTACTCTTGGTTGAGAATTTATGTTAAACATTTTTTTTAAAGATTTACTTATTTATTTGAAAGGCAGAGAGTTACAGAGAGGCAGAGGCAGAGAGAGAGAAAGAAGTTTTCCATCTGCTGGTTCCCTCCTCAAAGGGCTGCAGTGGCTGGAGCTGGGCTGATCTGAAGCCAGGAGACAGGTGCTTCTTCTGGGTCCCTCACATGTGTGCTGAGAGCCAAGGACTTGGAGCATCTTCTACTGCTTTCCCAGATCATAGCAGAGCAGCTAGTACTCAAACTGGCACCCATATGGGATGCTGGCACTGCAGGCGGCAGCTTTACATGCTATGTCACAGCGACGGCCCCAACATTTTAAAATTTTTATTTAAAGAATACAAATTTCATATATATAAATTTAGGAACATAGTACTGCTTTCCACCCTACTATCCAATCCACCTACACAGCCACCCTTCTTCCTCCTCCCTCTCCCATTCCCATATTATTTTTTACAAAAGTATATTTTCAGTTAACTTTATACTCATCAGATTAATTTTACAATAAATAGAGAGTTCAACAAATAGTATGAAGAAAAACAAACAAAAAGTATTGTTCCACAAGTGTCAAGACAAAGGCTGTTTCGAATCATATCTTAAAGTATCAATTTCACTCCCACAGGTTACCTTTCAGGTACTCTATTAGTTACCTCAGATCAGAAAGAACATATGGTATTTATTGTTTTTAGGACTGGCTTGTTTCAATAAGTGTAATGGTTTCCAGTTGAAGCCATTTTGTTGCAAATGATAGCATTTCATTTTTTTACGAGTGTATAATATTCCATAGTGTATGTATATCATGGTTTCTTAATTCATTCTTCAGTTGAGGGACATCTGGGTTGCCCACTTCTCAACTGTGTTGTTTGTTTAGTTGTTGTTGATTTTCTTTAACTCTTTATATATTCTGCTTATTAGTCCTTTATCAGTTGCAAAGTTTGCAAATTATTTGTCCCATTCTGTTGCCTCTTCATTTTGCTGAGTGTTCCTTTTGCAGTGCAGAAGCTTCTCAATTTGATATAATCTCATTTGTCGATTTTGGCTTTGATTGCCTGTGCTTTTGGTGAATTTTCCAAATTTTTGCCTTTACTAATGTCTTGCAGTTTCCCCAATTTTCTCTGGTAATTTGATGGTATCAGGTCATAGATTGTCTTTGATCCATTGTGAGTGGATTTTTGTGTAAGGTGTAAGGTAGGGGTCTTGTTTCATATTTCTGCATACAGAGATCCAGTTTTCCCAGCACCATTTGTTGAAGAGACTGTCCTTATTCCACAAATTGATTTAGTGACAATACAAGGCTGTTTTGATTATAACTGCCCTGTAGTATGTCTTGAAATCTGCTATTTTGTTGCTTCAAGCTTTGTTTTGGTTGTTTACAATTGATTTAGATATTTGGAGTCTCCTGTGTTTCCATATGAATTTTAGCAGTATTTTTTTCTAGGTCTATGAAGAATGTTATTGGGATTTTAATTAGGATCTCACTGAATCTATAAATTGCTTTTGGTAATATGGACATTTTGATGATATTGATTCTTACAATCGATGAACATGGAAGATTTTTCCATTTTTTGTATATTCTATTTATTTCTTAAATATTTTATAATTTTCATTGTAGAAATCTTTGACATACTTGGTTAAGTTTACTCCAAGGTATTTAATATTTTTTGTAGCTATTGTGAGTGGAATTGATATTAGAAGTTCTTTATCAGCCATGGCATTTTCTGTGTGTAAACAGACTATTGATTTTTTTTGTGTTGTTCTTATAGCCTGACACTTTACCAAACTCTTTTAGGTGTTACAATAGTTTCTCAGTGGAGTCTTTTGGTTACCCTATATATAGAATCATATCATCTCCAAATAGGGATAGTTTGACTTCCCCTTCTCAATTTGAATCTCTTTGTTTTCTTTTTCTTGCCTAACGGCTCTGGCTAAAACTTCCAGGACTATCGTGAATAGCGATGGTGAGAGTGGGCATCTTTGTCAGGTTCTGGATCTTAGTGGGAGAGCTTCCAACTTTCCCCCATTCAGTAAGACACTGGCTGTGGGTTTGGTATAGATTTCCTTGATTGTGTTGAGGAATGTTCCTCCCATACCCAATTTGCTTAAGGATTTCATCATGAAAGAATGCTATATTTTATCAAATGCTTCCTCTGCATCTGTTGAAATAAACATATGGTTTTTGTTTTTTCAGCTTGTTAATGTGATGTATCATGTGTATTGACTTGTAGATGTTGAATCATCCCTGTTTGTTAGGAATGGATCCCACCTGGTCCACATGAATGATCTTTCTGTTGTGTTATTGGATTATTTCTCTGTTTTAGGAATTAAGGTGTTGCTGGCTTCATAGAATGAGTTTGAGAGGATAGCCTCCTTTTCAATTGTTTTGAATAGCTTGAGAAGAATTGGAATTGGTTCTTCTCTGTATGTCTGGAAGAATTCCATAGTTAAGCCATTGGGAACTGATTTTTCTTTCTTGGGAAGATCTTTATTTCTGATTCAATTTTCATCTTGGGTATTGGTCTGTTTAGGTGGTCTTTGGCTTAATGAGTCTATTTTGGTAGGTTGTATGTGTCCAGGAATCCATCCATTTCTTCTAGGTTTCCTGATTTGTTGACATGCAGCTCTTTCTAGTAATTCCTGATGCTTATTTTTATTTCTGTTGTATCTATTATTACATTTCTTTTTCATCTCTTACTTTATTGATTTTAGTCTTTCTCTCTCTCTCTCTCTCTTCTGTTTTGGTTAGTTGGGCCAATGTTGTATCAATTTTGCTTATTTTGTTTTCAAAATCCAGCTCTCCATTCCACTGATCTTATGTATTGTGTTTTTGCTTTCAATTTTATTTCTTTTCTAATTATAATTATTTATTTTCTCCTACTAATTCACGGTTTGATTTGTTGTTGTTTTTCTAAGTGCCTGAGATGCATTGATAGCTTTCATTATTTGATGACTTTCCAAATTCTTGATGTAGGTTCTATCACCATAAACTTCTCTCTTAACACTGTTTTTACTATATCCCATAAGTTTTTTTAAAGATGTATTTATTTATTTATTTATTTATTTTTAACAGGCAGAGTGGACAGAGAGAGAGACAGAGAAAAAAGTCTTCCTTTGCCGTTGGTTCACCCTCCAATGGCTGCCGCGGACGGCGTGCTGTGGCCAGCGCACCGCGCTCATCCGATGGCAGGAGCCAGGTGCTAGGTGCTTTTTCCTGGTCTCCCATGTGGGTGCAGGGCCCAAGCACTTGGGCCATCCTCCACTGCACTCCCGGGCCACGGCAGAGGGCTGGCCTGGAAGAGGGGCAACCGGGACAGAATCCGGCGCCCCGACCGGGACTAGAACCCGGTGTGCCGGCGCTGCAAGGCGGAGGATTAGCCTGTTGAGCCACGGCGCCGGCCAAGATGTATTTATTTATTTTAAAGGCAGCATTAAAAAGAGGTAGAACAGAAAGAGAGAGAGGGAGAGAAGTCTTCCATCTGCTGGCTCACTCCCCAAATGGCCTCAATGACCAGAGCTGGGCCAATCCAAAGCCAGGAGGCAGGAGTTTCTTCCAAGTCTCCCACTTGGGCGCAGCAACCCAAGGACATGAGGCCATCTTCTGCTTTCCCAGGATATAGAGGAGAGCTGGATCAGAAATCGAGCACCTGGGACTTGGAGCAACCTCCATATGGGATGTTGGCACTTCAGGCAGTGGCTTTACGTGCTACACCACAGTGTCAGCCCCTTTATCTCATATGTTTGGATGTGTTCATTGTCTTCATTCATTTCTAGAAATTTTTTTGTTTCTCTTTGGATTTAATCTATAGGTCCACTGTTCATTCAGGAGAATGTTATTCTGTCTCCATGTGTTTGCGTATGTTCTAGAGATTCTTGAGTTGTTGATTTCCAGCTTCAATCCATTGTGATCAGAGAGGATGCATGGTGTGATTTTGATTCTTCTGAATTTGCTGAGGCTTGCACTATGGTCAACTATATTGCCTATTGTAAAGAAAGCCCCATGCGCGGACGAGAAGAATGTGTATTCTGCAACTGTGGGTTAAAAAATTCTGTAAATATTGGTCAGGTTCATTTTGCCTATAAATTTAATTAGCTCTGTTGTTTCTTTGTTGATTTTCTGGTTGATTGATCTATGCACTGATGAAAGTTAGGTGTTGAAGTCCCCTGTCACTATTGTATTGGAGTCTATGTCTCCGTTTAGATTCATTAGCATTTCTTTTAAATAGGAAAGAGTCCTGCAATTGAGTGTGTGTACATTTATTATAATCACATCTTCCTGTTGAATTAATCCCTTAATTACATAGTGTCCTTCTCTCTCTCTTTTCACAGTTTTTGTGTTAAAGTCAATTTTGTCTGATACTAGGATTGTTACACCTGCCCCTTTTTGCTCTCCATTAATATGGAATATCTTTTTCAATCCTTTCACTTTCTGTCTGCATTTATCTTTCTTGGTAAGATGTGTTTCTTATAGGAGCAAATAGATGGGTCTTGTTTTTTAAGACATCTGGCTGGTCTGTATCTTTTAACTGGAGAGTTGAGGCCATTTACATTAAAGTTGACTGTTAATAAGTAATGACTTGGCCCTGCCATTTTTACATAAATATTCCTATTGTTTACTTTGGGTTTCTTTTATACTTTTGAGGGGAGGATTTTCTGTCTTCATATTCTTTCATAACAGTATCTATTTTTCAGTATTTGTGTATCATGTCCTTAAGCAGACTAGACAAGTGGTGGCAAATTCTTTCAATTTCTGTTTGTTATGGAAGGTCTTTATTTCACCTTCATTCATAAATGAGAGCTTTGCAAGGTACAGTATTCTGTGCTGACAGTTTTTTTCTCCTTAATACTTGGACTATTTCTCCTCATTCTCTCCTAACCTCTGTGGTTTCTGAAAGTAATCTGGCATTTCTCTCCTGCCCTTTTTGAATCTTTTCTTTATGCTTTACTGTGGAGAGTTTGACTATAATATGTTGTAGTGAAGATCTTTTCTGGTTATATCTGTTAGGAGTTCTGTGTGCTTCCTGTACTTGAATGTCCCTTTCTCAGTGTTAGGGAAGCTTTCGGTATTTTCATTCAATAGGGCTTCTAGTCCATTCTTTCTTTCCTCACCTGCAGGAACTTCTAATATGGCTATGTTGGGTTGTTTGTTAGTATCCAATTAATCTCTAATAGTCTAACATTATTTGTAAGTTTTCTAATTCCTTCTTGTCTTTTTTTCCCCAAAGATTTGTTGTCTAGGTTGGATACTCTTTCTTCTGCTTCAGAAAGTCTGTTTTTAAGGTTTTTGCCTACATTTTTAAAAAAAATTATTTATCAAATACTTCATTTCTTTTGTTTGTGGGTTTCCTTCTGATTGCTTTTTAGTAATCCTATGATTAATTTTTTGAATTCTGTTACTGGCATTTCATGCATCTCTTCATCTTCACATTCTAATATTAAAATGTTGGTATATTCTTTTGGGGGATTCATGGTGTCTTCCTCATTTTTGTTTCTTGAAATTTTCTATTTTTTTTTTCTTTTTTTGACAGGCAGAGTGGACAGTGAGAGAGAGAGATATAGAGAGAAAGGTCTTCCTTTTGCCGTTGGTTCACCCTCCAATGGCCGGCGGCCGGCGTACCGCGCTCGTCCGATGGCAGGAGCCAGGAGCCAGGTGCTTTTCCTGGTCTCCCCATGGGGTGCAGGGCCCAAGCACCTGGGCCATCCTCCACTGCACTCCCGGGCCACAGCAGAGAGCTGGCCTGGAAGAGGGGCAACCGGGACAGAATCCGGCGCCCCGACCGGGACTAGAACCCGGTGTGCCGGCGCCGCAAGGCGGAGGATTAGCCTGTTGAGCCACGGCGCCGGCCAAAATTTTCTATTTATTTTAGGCATTTGTGGCATTAATTGTTGTTTGTCTTTATCTCTAAGGTGTGCCTCGATGGCTTAGTGGAATATCTCTGCTTTCAATGAATACTAAGAGTGTGGTGGGTATGGCCAGGGACCTCTTTTCAGTGCTCCAGGGTGAGGTGAGTATCCGGGGTAACACCTAAGTTAGAAGTGGTAGCTCCCTTATTAAAAAAGGGGGGTTGGGCCGGCGCCTTGGCTCAACAGGTTAATCCTCCGCCTTGCAGCGCCAGCACACCGGGTTCTAGTCCCGGTCGGGGCGCCAGATTCTGTCCCGGTTGCCCCTCTTCCAGGCCAGCCCTCTGCTGTGGCCCAGGAGTGCAGGTGAGGATGGCCCAAGTGCTTGGGCCCTGCACCCCATGGGAGACCAGGAAAAAGCACCTAGCACCTGGCATCCTGCCATTGGATGAGCGCGGTGCGCCAGCCGCAGCGCGCTGGCCGCGGCAGCCATTGGAGGCTGAACCAACGGCAAAGGAAGACCTTTCTCTCTGTCTCTCTCTTTCTCACTGTCCACTCTGCCTGTCAAAAAAAAAAAAAAAACAAAACAAAATAAAAAAGGGAGGTTGTTCACATTTGTTCGTTTGATAACCCCCTTATCACCTCTCCTCCAAGCTGAGCAATTTCTGGGCATTAGTCCCCAGTGTGTTCAAAACTCATCCATGGGGCCATGCGATCTGCACAAATGATCTGCACAGTGTTCAATATGAGCAGGTTTCCAGCTGCAGTGAGGTACCGTAGCAACCAAGGAGTTCCGAGAGTGTGACTCTGCACCCAGCAACTCTGGTCCTTCTCACATAGTCACATGTATTCAGTCTCAGCACCCAGGGCTCTCATGGTCAAGGAGTGGAAGAGGGTCCACCCTGTCCCGTTAGCCTGTCCTGTCCACAGTCACTGAAGGGTTCCCAGAGCCGCTGTCTATGTGTGTTTTGCCCTGGCAGGTGGAGCCTGATTCCCCAGCCAGACTCAGATTCAGTGGGAATGGGCATTTCTCCCGCTGGTAAAATCGCTGGCTCACACGTGTTTACAAGAACCACCTCTTGCAACCCCACTCCTTTCACACTTGTGCTGGGCATGTACAAGAGTCCCCGCAGGAGGCACTCCCTTTGATTTGGTTGGGATGGCTCCTCTTCCCTGCCTGATGCTAGGTGGGCACAGCGGAGATGGTGCTACAGCTCCAATGACAAGGTGAAGACCTTTCCCACCAGTTGCCTCGAACTGCTGTGGATGCCCCTGATGACAATCCCCGCTAGCTGCAGAGTGTGCACAGAAAAGCGGGAGCAGCTGCTCCCTGCTTGTGTCCAAAATGGTGCCAGCCCTCCCACAGCTAGCGGCAGGCACTGGTGTGTAGCGAAGGGACAAGGAAAGAGAGGGAGATGCACCACTCCCCTTCACCCCAGCCCCAGGTGAGCAGTCTCCTTGCTCTCCTGAGATTTCTGGGCAGAACTCAAAGATGGTGCAGTCCACTAGACTCTTCTTCCAGCTGCACAACAGTTGCACAGGCCCAGGGAGTCTGAGCTCACCTTGTTTGCCAGAGTGGGCTGCTGGCCCTTTGTTGTGTTCCTTCTCCTTGCTGCACCTCTGGGCCTCCCACTCAGGTCCAGGCCATTCCCACTGCCTTTGCAGGACCGCCCCGAGCAGTTTCCCTGCAACTTTCCACTGAGAGAGTACTTTCTCTACTTTTTCTGTTAAGTTCACCTAGCCTAGAGCAGACCTCCCTGTCGCTATTCCGCCATCTTGCAACTCCCACATCCATGTTCATTAAGAAGCAAATAGAAGACATTATTTTTTAAGTCTCCTTTCTTTGTGTGTGTGTGTGTGTGTACATGGGGAAATGTTCCTCCCCAATGTTTGTGCCAAGGCTCTACCTGGGACGTCACACAACAAATAAGAGATGCCAATTAAACTAAACTTTCAGATAAACAATACATATATTTTTTAAAGCAAACTGATTAATTTATTTGAAAGCGCTCCCACCACCACCACCACCATACATAGAGTGTTCTATCTGCTGGTTTGCTCCCCAGATGACTACAACATCCAGGTCTGGGACAGGCCAAAGTCAGGAGACAGGACTCTATTTGGATTTCCCACATGAGTGCCAGGGCTCAAGTACTTGGGCTTTCTTCTGTCTTTCCAAGCACATTAGCAGGAAACTACTGAAAGCTGAGCAACCAGAACTCTAACCAGCACTCTGATATGGGATACTGGCATTGCAAGTAGCAACATAAACCACTGCACCAAAAACACTGGCTCCTTAATACGTCTTAATATAAGTATATGCCATGGAAACTGGAGACATATTAAAAATATCATTGCTTATCAGAAATCAAATTTTATGTGGGTATTATAGTTACATCTGGCTATACACACATGACTATGTATTTACATCTTTAATTATATCTTTACTAGTTTAGGCATTAAAATTCATCCATCTTTTATATATTTTTATCGTTATAATTTGAGAACGTCTTTCTGTTGTGAAAATTTTGACCACTGCTCTTGTTCTGCAGATAAAGGACATGCGGCCCTGTTCCCCAAGCCCATTCTTCTCTGAATCTTTTAGTTTAAGAATCCTTTCACTTCAAAAACCTGTAAGAAGCCAGAAATAAATCCTTCTCGTGGGCGCAACTGTGAGCCAATCTCAGGCTCACTCATCTGGAAGGCTCAGCATTGCACTGGCTAGCACGTCTTTGCTCTTGGTTTCTTTCTTCCTCATCTCCTGTTTACAGTATTTTAGGTCCTCTGCTCTTAATCTTGTTAGCGGAATTTCTTCTTTTCTGGGTTTTCTCTCTCAGCATTCTGGGTTTTACTGCCAACTGAGACTGTAAGAGAAAATGCCTCTCTGTGTTGGATACCACTGTTTGTGAGCGCCAGTCCACTCTATTTCCTCTGCAAATGAGAGACATTCTACATCCCTACCAATCAAGTTGGGGCCTCAGTTCACGAACTTTTACTATGATACATTTTAAGACCGTTCTCTGAGGGGCTCAACACCCAGCACTCAAATTTTCTAACTACCTCTTACAGATTTTTTTTTTTTTTGACAGAGTGGACAGTGAGAGAGACAGAGAGAAAGGTCTTCCTTTGCCATTGGTTCACCCTCCAATGGCTGCCGTGGTAGGCGTTCTGCGGCCGGCGCACCGCACTCATCCGATGGCAGGAGCCAGGTCTAGGTGCTTTTTCCTGGTCTCCCATGGGGTGCAGGGCCCAAGCACTTGGGCCATCCTCCACTACACTCCTGGGCCACAGCAGAGGGCTGGCCTGGAAGAGGGGCAACCGGGACAGAATCCAGCGCCCCGACCGGGACTAGAACCTGGTGTGCTGGTGCCGCAAGGCGGAGGATTAGCCTGTTGAGCCACGGCGCCGGCCAACCTCTTACAGTTTCTGTGTGAGGGTATGTTTCTCCTGCTCTTGTAGGCCACACGCACACGTGCAGTTTTCTAAAGTTCTCAAATTGTTAAAAGGAGCTCCTAGAAATTCCCATCATTCCCAAAGCCCTGCTCTCCTGCTAAATTCAGACATCTTGTCTTGTTTCCCTCAGGTCCTCCCCTAAGTTTCCTCTTTTCACCATTTCAGCTTAGGTTCCTAAATTATTTTCGTTTTTTGAACTAAATATCATTGAAATGTGTTATTTAAAACAACTATGATTTTTAGCCTTTATCTATATATCATGGTGATGATAGGGACTGCACTTAATTTTTAGGACTAAATGCTAACTCCTGACTTAACTGTGCTACATGGGCAAGTTATTCAAGCTTCCTGTGTCTTGGTCTTTTCAAATGGGAAAAATACTTTATCAGAATTTACATTGGTGAATATAAAGCCCTTGAAGCATTGCCAACTGTTTAGCAGGAATTCAGTAGCCTTCATTGTTGCTGTTGGAATAAATATACTGGGTAAATAGCTGCTATTTATGGAAGTAATTCTTGCAATTTTATAGGAATTCAATCTGGAGTCCCCTCAGTTGCCTCTATACTAAGACAACATGCTTAATTGTTGTTTCTGAGCATTTGGGAGATAAAAATCATAACTTCAAGATGAATGATCCTAGGTATTAATCCTCCCCAAATTTATAAAAACAGTACATGGTTTCATGCATAGAAAAGCACATGGTGGAATCAAAGACATCTGGCTTTGGATTTGGGTATGATTTGCAACCAATGTTCATTATGTTATTTCATTCAATGTTAGTTTTCTCATGTATAAAATAATTGTGATACTAGAGTATATCTTGCTGCTATAAAGATTAAATGAAAGAAAATGTAAGGTGCCTCTGACATGAACTGTGCCTCTGCTGATAGATAGGCAATGGATCAATGTTAGTGGAATGTAAGGCAGAGAATAACTTTCGGAAATATTCACCACCTGCTGTTAACTCTTACTAGAATGTAAGCTGACTTGGAGATCTACTAAGGGTATCACTCAGTAAACACTAAAATCATTTTTGTTACTAAGATTCCTTTCTTAGGAGGCTGGCATTATAGCATAGTGGGTAAAGCTCCAGTCAACAGCGCCAGCATCCCATCTGGGCACAGGTTTGTGTCCCAGCCACTCCACTTCCAATCCAGCTCCCTCACAATGGGCCTTGGATAGTGAAGGAGGATGGTCCAGGTCCTTGGGCCCAGCTTCCACTTGGGAGACCCAGAAGAAGCTCCTGGTTACTGGCTTTGGCCTGCCAAGCCCTGGCTGTTTCGGCCATTTGGGGAGTGAAATGACAGAAGACCTCTCTCTCCTCTTTCTCTGCAACTCTCCTTTTCAGATAAGTAAAATCTTTTAAAAAAATTCTTAATTGTATAATGTATGCATTTTTAATGATAATCATTTATCAAATAAAATGCAATTCTTTAGAAAATCTTAAGGTCTTGAGAGCCATAGCCTAATTCCAACTTAGAAGAGAGACATACAGATAGAGAGAGAGATAGAGATAGAGAGAGAGACAGAGTGGAGCCTTGCACAGAAGATGAGAAGATATGGCCTGAAGCCAAGGAGTGCCAGTAGCTACAAGGAGCAGGAAGACACAAGCAGCAGATTCAATACCAGAGCCCAGAGCCACTCCTGACCCTCAATTTCATACCAGTGACACCGACTTCAGACCCTGGCCAAGAGAATAAAATTCTGTTGGGTTGAGAAAAAAGTAAGTTCTAAAATGAAATTTGTCAAAGTTTAAACAAAGAAATCTTTCCAAGGGGGGAAAATGCCCACGTTGTGATTGGATTGTGTATTTCGTATTCCCATGAGGGACATGTCTGTAAATGGCATTGCTGTGACAATCTGCAGGTAAGATTGGTCTAGTTTAGGAGAAACTCATGAGAGCCTTCTGAAGTATAAATTAAAATGAAATGCCAATAATGTTTACTCAGACTCTGTCATCCTGTCCTTTCTTCTACATTCTCACTTGAATGATTTCACCAACAGTTTATGTCACCATCTGAAAGTGCTGGTTTCCTTTTCGTTTGCAAGTGGCACTGCTCCAATAGTGACAGAATCTTAAAATTCAAATAAATACACACTAGTTGGCCTAGTGTTTAAGATGCCAGCTGAGGCCGGTGCCGAGGCTCAATAGGCTAATCCTCCACCTTGCGGCACTGGCACACTGGGTTCTAGTCCTGGTTGTGGCACCAGATTCTGTCCCAGTTGCCCCTCTTCCAGGCCAGCTCTCTGCTGTGGCCAGGGAGTGCAGTGGAGGATGGCCCAAGTGCTTGGGCCCTGCACCCCATGGAAGACCAGGAGAAGCACCTGGCTCCTGCCATGGGATCAGCGTGGTGCACTGGCCGTGGCGGCCATTGGAGGGTGAACCAACGGAAAAGGAAAACCTTTCTCTCTGTCTCTCTCTCACTATCCACTCTGCCTGTCAAAAAAAAAAAAAAAAGATGCCAGCTGATACACTAGTGTCCCGTGTCACATTGCGTGTGTTCGAGTCCCATCTCCAGCTCCCATAACAGATTCCTGCTAATGAAGACCCTGTGAGATGGCAGATGATGGTGCAAGGGCTTGAGTCTCCACCACTCATTTGGGAGAGACTTGGACTGAGGTTCTAACTCCTGGCTCCTGATTAGGACTTCCTGGGCATCTGGGGAATGAGTTCATGTGTCTGTTTCTCTGTCTCTTGAATAGGAAACAAAAGAACAAATAAATGCATAATCTAATATGAAAAACCGTAGCAAACTATATTTGTGGTAAAAATAGTAAATCAAAATTGATTAATTATGCCCTTAAACTCACTTCCCTTCTTTAATTATGGAATAATGAAAAAGGCACAAATTTTAGTATAAACACATGAAATAATTCACCTTTAATTATTTGAATATTCTCCTAAAGTAAATGATTTTAAAATAAGTCATATACACTGACCTAAATGTTACATCTGGGTAATTATATATATTTCAAATTATGTCAGTTTTCACTATGAGTGCATCATTACTATCTGTTTATAATAATCATTCCCTTTCAACATACCATAGAATATAGTGTAGAACCAAGGCTTCCAACATGTGAAAATTCCTTTTTTTATCCTTGTCTTCCTGTACCTTCTATCTTTTATCACTCAATATATTTTAATTATTTGTCATTTTCATCACTATAATGGTTTATGCTCATTTTTCCTTATAACAGTTTAAAATATGTTTATGAAGTTTCATTTTCTTTGGCTTTTATTATGTTGCTTTCATGTAGCATTTTATCGACTATTTTTTATAAACTTGATTCATATTTCCTTTATACATCAGTATGTTTTCTGTGCTTCTTTTCTTCTTTGCTGTTTAAAGATCAATTAAACAGGTTACTTCTTAAATTCCTTTATCCCCTTTATCAATGCTCACACTATAAATTGTTCCCTAGTATCTTAAGCCAGTTTCTGATTCAAATTCTTCATCAAAACTCATTTATGCATGTCTCAGGGGGCAAAATAATGTGAAAAGGGACTGATGACTCTGTGATTAAGGAATAATTTTTACATAGTTTAATCATATTATTATATTTGGTATTTATTAAACATGTCATACGGATAATAAGGTATTTGATCAAAATAAACTCTCAAAAATAGGGGAGTCATGTAGTATTAGATTTTTCTAATCTCAATTCTAAAGAAGAATATTTAAATGTAAGGCTAATATAGTATATCTTGAATCCATTCATACATTTGATTAAGCAGCGAGCAGTTCTGCCTGCCTGTTGAGTTCTTTTCCTTTAAGCAAAATAATCAACTTAAAGTATTATAAATATTACAATGGAAATTGCAAATAAAAGATGCCCAACTCAGGGTCCCATTTACACATGGAAAGAATAAAGAAGGGTTTGTATAGTATTTGATCATCGGGTTAGCAGATGCTAAATTAATTCTTTTTATAATTGTGATAATAAGAGAATTTAAACAATCGTCCAACAGAAATCAATACTGTTCTTGAGGATCAAGCACTCATTCAGGGACTGTGTGAAATAGATGAATTGCACTGTTGTTTCACAAAAGAAGACTTTCTAGTGGGCAACATCCACTCCACAAAATTGCATTACTTTACAAATATTTTCTACAATAGTAGAAGACATTAGTGTTATGAAAAACAGAAATATCATCTGTAGGCTCTGACTGTGTGACTCTCAAGGACTTTATTCTTTTCTTCTACAAAAAGTTGTGAAGATCTCCTTACACGTGATGTAATTCCCTTGGTTGCTGCAAAGCTGAGGAAGATGTCCTGCACGTTGAAGTTCATGGTCTAAAGGCTGAGAGAAACAAGAAAATGAATGTACAGGCAAAAGAATGAGAGCTATGAAAGAAATGTATGTAAGGAATTGGAAACAATGCGAATGTCAAAGTGAAGTTGGGCAACCCAACAGGTGGGGTGTTCGAGCAGAAGAAATCTTTTCAGGAGCACATGTCTGTAAGGATCGACCACAGGGAAGACGAGACATAGGAAAGTCAGTGAAATAATTGTCTAAAATTTGGAGTTTTTTTAGATCATTGATTTTTATTTGTGTCATTGATTTTGAAAATTGCATTTGCACAAGAAACACAGATTCTGATTCTCTGGGTGAAATCATAGCATTGAGAAAACTTTCTCAAGTGATAGGAATACTGAAAATTGGAGGTTTATTCAGAAGCTAAGGTGATAAATGATAGAAACCAGATCCATGATAGTAGCCAGGAGGATCAAAAGCAGGTAATCATTTGAAATAATTAGAAGGTAAAGGGTTGTTATCTCTCAGATAAGCTGCTGAAGGAGCCAGGACATAAAAATGAAAGCTTTGTTCTTTAATCTTTTCTCCTGCATAGTGGTACACATTGCATATGTTCATAGTGATTTTCTCTCACTTGGTATGGACATATGAATAGCCTGGGGATAAATCACAGTTTCTTAGTGTGTGAACTGTGTTAGAGACTATTTTATGTTTAAATAAAATGTTCTGTAGCAATAAATGAATAACTTACAAGTAAATCACACTTTATGACCTACTATGTGACCTATACTAGAGACTGCATAATGTGAAAAAAATGTGCTTTGTGGCATCTGGTACGTTTTAGGTAATTGTTTTCTTGTACAGAGGTAGTGAAAATTACATTTCCCCCTATAATCATGGCATCAATATTGGACCAAAATTTTGAAACATGGTTGTAATATTTTTGCCACGTATTAAAAATCCAAAAGTCTATAGCTAATGCATAAATTTGTACTATATTTCCAACTGTAACTATGGAGCACTAGGTAAGGGTTACAAAAGAATAATGTTATTGGCAATACTGTTAAGGTAGTTTAGTCATTTAACTGAAGTTACAGTTTCCAGTAAGAGAGAGTGTTTTCTACTACCTTCCAGCATCACTGTGTTATAATATATCCTCTTTGTCCACTAACCTGAGAAGCTGTGAGTTGTTCCAAGAAGTTGTTCAAAGGTAAGCTCAGGGGAACTGTGCAAATGAACACAGAAAACTATATTCATTGCTTCACTCTATTAATAATCTGATTTAGTGTGTGTGTCAAATTGCTTACTTTTTAGTTAAATTAGGAGTTCAAATTCTCTGCGATTGGGTCACTCCAGCTCCGGCAATCATTTGTGATTTAAAGAGTTCTTATTTTGTCCTCTCATGTATTTCTGATCACATTGCAGTTAGCCATAAATCAAACAAAGAAGGAGAACAAGACATCATGATTTACAAAAAGTAAAATTTGTGCCTTGGAAAATAAGTGTGAACTGTAGGGCTAGGACTGAAATTTTTAATTAAATTGGTTTCCGTTTTCTCTTCTTCCATGTGGTTGGTTTACATTAAAATCTGACATTTTAATCATGCTGACTGTGAGTGAACTCCAAATGAAATCTGTACCCAATGTACTTAAGGATAAGAGATATGAAGATGTCAGTTTTTTTCTTCTCAAGTTTCAAAATTCATCAGGAGCTACTTCCTGAATTTATAACTCCTTGAATTTGTTAAATTGGAATCGTAAAAATTCAAATAATTTCAACTCTTCCGTGTAGTCTAGTTTTAAAGCAGACATTTGGTTGGGGTTGTTTTTGATACTTTAATTATTGCAGTTTATTCTAGTTGAAATAATTTTGTTTATATTATCAAAGCTGAAGACACACAAACATTTCCACTGGTCTCTGTGTAGGCTCTTGTGCCAGGAATTTGTGTTTTCTTGCTGTTGTTTTGTTTTATTGCAACCTAAGTGGATGCCTGAAGTTGTTTTTCTCCTCCCCCTAATTCATAATATGTAGCCCATTTTCTAACTAAATTCAAATAATTTCCTGTGTACCTGACACTCTTCTCTGTATCTTCATTCACTCCATTTCCACTAATTACAATGTCTTGCTCTACTTCAATGCTTTTGTTCTACCATGTTTCACAATCTGACATGTTGTAAAACAATTAACACGTCTCATTTCCAAAACTATCTTCTCCCTTCTTGAACCACTGTACTATGATATATAATTAAATCGTACAGTTTTATAACTACTGGTAAAGTTACTTATATACATGCTTATTTTGGATTTGTCTCATTGTCAATATTTTCCATTAAAATTTAAGCTTTTCAGTGGCAGACAATGCATAACTTTATTTTAACATAAACATAATATAACTCTAATTTATTTTCTCTCTGTGTGTGGGAACTCGATAAACAGTACTTGAATTTAATCATTCTTGTATTAAAATTGTATTCTTTATTTTTGTTTTTTCTTGTGAGTACTTCTACTCTTAAATATATTATTTACTACTTATTTAATTATTTTAAATATTGTTTAGCAATTATTCTGGAGCCACTAAGGTGCATGGGTCATTATCAGACACATAATGGATAGTCAATAAAATACTGCAGATAGATTGTTTGCTTTGATTCCTCTGACAATTCTGATTCTAGTTGTAACACAGAAATGTTCCTTTGTGTATCAGCATTGTGGTACACGGAGTAAAGCTATGACCTGTGACGACAACATCCCATATGGGCACCGGATAGTGTATTGGCTGCTCCACTTCTGATCCAGCTCCTTGGTAATGTCTTGGGAAAAGCAGCAGAAAATGGTACAAGTCCTTGGGACCCTGATCCCACATGGGAGAACTGGATGAAATTCCTGGCTCCTGCTTTCGCGATGGACCCAGCCCTGGCTGTTGTGGCCATCTGGGGAGTGAACCAGCAGATGGAAGTTCTCTCTTCTTCTCTCCCTGTCTTACTCCCTGTAACTCTGCCTTTCAACTCAACATCTTAAATAAATTCTACTTTGGTGTATAATCTGTGCTCCTCTGTGTATTCTATGAGAAAAGAATGTTGCTCAGCTTATTGAACGTCAAAGAGTGTAGGATGACTTGAGATACACCAAATAGCATATACAAATTATGCAAATACTATATCCAAATAATTAGTAGTACAATGTGCTTATCTTTCTAAAGATTGAATGCTGCACACCATGACATGTTTATTCATGGTATTTACAGTGAAATGCAGTGTGGGAAGTCAACGTTGAGTTTGTTTCATCCTAAAAAAAAACAGTTCAAAATGTTAAAATGCTGATTGGTCTGGCATTATGGCATAGCAGGTAAAACCCCACCTGTGAGGATGGCATCCCAGGTGGGTGCTGATTTGTCTCCAGGTTGTTCCACTTCTGATCTAGCACCTGGCTAAAGCACCTGATAACACAGTGGGAGATGCTCATGGCCTAGGTTGGGCCTAAATTTCTATTCTAGTCTCATGCCTTTCACTTAGAGAAACATTCTAAGTATAGGCACAGACACAAAAAACAATGTGGTGAGGTATATTTACAAAGTGAAGCAAATACATATGAATGTATGGGCTTTGTTTAGAGACAATGGGCCAACAAAGGTAAGGATAGTTTTCATACCTTGCTCACTCTGGATCCACGTGGAGAGAGAGAGCATGTGCTTTTGCTTTACCCAGCTTCTTTTGAGCTTAGAAAGGGAAATATTTACATGGTACTACCCCCAGGTCCCAGGGAAGGGGAAGTACTTCCTGGGGAAGGGGACACATGATTGACAAATAGATAGGTAAGAATACATGGAATGGGGAGGGGGGTGTGGCTTCTAGTCTATGAATTTAGTCTTGCTACTTGACTTATCCCCTATCAAGATGACCCAAGAACTTGGGCTCCTGCACTCACACAGGAGACTCAACCATCTCCTGGCTCCCGGCTTCAGCTGGCCCAGCCCTGGCTGCTGTAGCCATTTGGAGTGTGAATCAACTGATGGAAGATCTTTCTCTTTGGCTCTCCCTCTCATTCTGTAACTCTGTCTTTTAAATATATAAATAAATTTGTTTTTTACAAAAGTTAAGTTGCAGGGCAGGTGCCATGGTACTATAGGTTTATCTGCCACCTGTGATGTGGGCATCCCATACAGACTTGTGTTGGAGTCCCGGCTGTTCCACATCTGAACCAGCCCCCTACTAATGTGCCTGGTGAAGCAGCAGAGAATGGCCCAAGTGCTT
The DNA here is from genome assembly GCA_949820135.1 of Sylvilagus floridanus. NCBI lineage: Eukaryota > Metazoa > Chordata > Mammalia > Lagomorpha > Leporidae > Sylvilagus > Sylvilagus floridanus. Next base: position 105,183,612 of record OX463238.1, on the reverse strand, counting down.
GGACACCTGCACCCACGTGGGAGAACTGAATGAAGCTTTTTGCTTTTGAATGAAGCTTTGGCCAGGCCCATCCTTCGTTAATGCAGCCATTTGGGAAGTGAGACAGCAGATGGAGGTTCTCTCTCAGTCTCTGTCTCTCCCTTTCTTTCTATAGCTCTCCCTTTCAAAGAGAATAAATGAATCTTTAAGTTAAATTGCTGATATTGAATTATTGAGATAAGCCTGGCAAGCTATAACTGTTTAGTTGACCACCTTTTTTTTTTCTTTTTCACATAGGTAAAATATAGTCAATAAATTTAATTTATGTGAGCTCCAAAAAACAAGTGAACTATGCAAAACTGTAAATCTGAATAGTCATTTAATCATCAGGTTTGTATGGTTCCTCACTGTGTGTTGAGTTGTTGTTGTTGCTTGTTTTTAAGCAATGCATTTAAGACCTGCAGCTTGCCAACCTCAAAGCAACCAGCCTTTTGTCCTTTCTTAATCTTCAGTGGCCTCACTTCTACAACATTGCAACTCCATTCACCAGCAGGCTTGTGTTATGATTACAATGAGTCCAACTTCCTGCTCAAGAAATGTGCTAAAGCTTCTGGCTGAGCCTGAAGACATTTTAGAAGTGCTTCCTCACAGGAAAGAAAAAGCACCAAGCCAGCTACCATGCACATGCATAAATCTGTCAATTAACTGGAATCTGGCACAAAATTCATGTCACTTATGGAAAAATATGCTAAAAGATTGCAGTTCCAGCATATAAATCACTACTAGTTTTATTTGTTTGTTTTCCTCTGTTTTTCATGAATGAGCCTTGCAATTATTTCCCTTAAAATGGGCAGAGGGAAATAAAATGAAAAAGACCAGCAATCATGAGAAACATTCAGAATGTTAATGCTTTCTGTTTTTTAGGGGCAGATATAATCATTTGCACATGTGAATAAGAGAAAAGTTCAATTTCTGAAATATGAATGTCTATGAATTTTTATAGTGGATAAAGGCACACAATGTGGTGAATTTGACCTTCACTTTTTTGGATATTCTTTGGTAGCAATTGCAAATGAATTGGTTTAGTGTGACTTTGCTAATTTATCTAGAGAATGAGTATATATGTGGAGGAGGGGTGAGGAAGGTGAAAAACTAGAACCACAGAAATCACTGCAAGTAGGTTCCACCATGTGAAAGAGTTAAGGGGGTGCTACTATTGGCACCATTTGTACCTAAAATTGAAAGTGATCACATCCAATTTATTCCTGTGCTTCAGGCGTGCACTTAGCCTGACAGCTAGCAAAATGCCAGTACTGTGGAAGACTTCAATACATGAGTGCTATGGAATATTCCAGTTCATTGTCATGGCGTCCACTTGTGTACCTGCATTGCAAACTGAGAGCCCAGGACTTTTATGGAAATGCAGCTCCTCAGAGTACAGAAAGACACAGGCATCACAAGCCACTCAAATGGAGAGAAAGGGAAATGTTTCTAAGACAATTATACTAAACATAGTGAATATAGTGATCAGGATAGGCTTTTCAAAGCTTTTAGGTGTAAATCAGCCTCCTTATAGAGTAAGCTTGCAAATTATTCAGCATTACACTTGCAAGAAAGTGTTCCTAAAGCTGAAATTCAAGATATTTTTTCCTCTGATTTTATCCAATTTATCTAAGTTGCAAGATGGTTGGTGATGCACGCTTGAGTATTTGTTTTTTGCAAACCTCCTAGCTTGAGTAAGAATAAAGCACAGTTTAATTGTAAATAATCAACTTCTGGGATTAAGCTCATTTCATTAGAAATAGTCCAGTATGAAATTTAATTGAAGGTTAGATGCTCTTTACCATCCACCTCACAGTGGAAGTTAAAACAAACATGCCAACTCTTTCAAACGTCTATCTGTTGTTTTTATTCATTATAGAATCAGGTGCATTTTAAATATTTCCATTATGAAAATCATGTATCATACTTTTGATAATTTCAATTAAACAAACAAGAGAAATTAGTACCACCACAAGATAATTTTAAAAAGGAAATCATTAAACATAACAAATATAGCTGATATGCATGTATATTTTATTTTTTTACCAAAGAAAGTTTTTATTTAAGGAATACAAACTTCATGCATTTCATAAAGACAACTTTAGGAATATAGTGATTCTTCTCACCATACCCACCTTCCCACCCACACTCCTACCTCTCCTCCTCCTCCCTCTCAAATTCCCAGTCCCATTCTCCAATAAGATCCATTTTCAATTAACTTTGCACACAGAAGGCCAACTCTATACTAAGTAACAAATTCAAAAGTTTGTACAAAAAAGAAAAAAGCGATTTCTCAACAGTCTAGACAAGGGCTGTTCAAAGTCATTGTATCTTGAAATTAATTTCACTTTTTTTTTTATTTGACAGGTAGAGTTATAGATGGTGAGAGAGAGAGGTAGAGAGAAAGGTCTTCCTTCCGTTGGTGCACTCCCCAAATGGTCACTAGAGCCGGCGCTGCCCATCTGAAGCCAGGAGCCAGGTGCTTCTCCTGGTCTCCCACGCGGTACAGGGCCCAAGCACTTGGGTCATCCTCCACTGCCTTCCCAGGCCACAGCAGAGAGCTGGACTGGAAGAGGAGAGGCTGGGATTAGAACCCGGCGCCCATATGAGATGCTGGGGACTCAGGCATAGGATTAACCAAGTAAGCCATGGCGCTGGCCCCTTTTTTTTTAGAAACTTAATTAACTTTAAAGAAGCACCCCAAAATGATGCGTCTTTTACATGTTGACTCATACACAGTTATAAGAAATATTACAAAAAGATCTCATTTGCTCTTTACCCAGTTTCTCAGTGGGAACATTTTGCAAAATTATAGTGTAATGTCACAGTCAGTATATTGATTGTGATATGGTCCAGATGCACACGCTTCCACCATCACAGAATCCCCCATATTGCCTGTTTGCAGCCCAACTGTTTTCTTAATCCTTATCAAAAGCAATCACTAATCTATTATCAATTTCAATAATTTTGTAATTCCAGGAATGTAACATGTGTGTCCCATGGGTGCATGAAAGGAATGCATATTTTGATGGAGATGCATCTTTTGCATAGAGATGTTCTATAAACGTCATTTACCTCCTGTAGGTTGATGTTTTTTCTTCGGACCTTGTATATCTTTGTTGATTTTCTTTCTAGCTTTTTTGATCAACTGTGAGAGAGATAGAAGAGTTAAGAGAGTTACATTTCTGGATATGTTTATTTGTCCTTTCAATCCTACTAGATTATGCTGGAGATATTAATCTGTTCCTGTGCTTGTTGCATACTCACTTAGGATCGCTATAGTATCTAGGTGGGTTGACAGTTTTATTACTCTGAAGTGTTCTTCTATACCTCTACTTTATATGACACTATGTGCATAATATAGTCTAAATTAATTTAAACATAACTGAAAAATGACATTCTTGTAAACAGTATACTTTTGGGCCATGTTTTTAAATAAATCTCTTCCTGTGTGTTTCTCTACCTAGGCTGATTTAGACCATTTACATTTAATGAAATCAATATTAGAACATACAATGATGAGCCACTAAAGAAGCTCATGTATTTGAGTTTAGAACCAGCTCTATATCCTGCTAGCTATGAGTTGGAGCAGGTTATTATCAAACCTAAACAGAAATCATCTAAATCTTGATTATTATTCCAATCCTCAGCTTTGAAGCCACAGAGATTTCCTAAGGATTAAAATGGTATTACTTTTTTGCTATATTTACTGAATATATAATTAATCAAATCCCACCTAGGAGTTACATAACAAGAGATTGGATTACTAATTTACAACTATAAATTAGAACTCCCTGCTGTACATATTAGTTCAATTTTAATTTGCCAAATGAAGGGACCATTTTCTCATCCATTTCATTTAAATCCAATAATAAATGATTTAAAAATTTGTAAAACAATGTAAAATGTTCAGAAAGTATCCTAATTTTATTGGATAGTAATTTTTAAATGCTCTAAGTAAAAGAATCTTTATAAGTGATTCTCAACTCAACTGCATACTGCATTACCAGCGGGGATTCTGAATTAATTAATCCATTGGATATTCTGGACATTGTGATTTTGAAGACATCCACAGTTTAAAACAAATGAATCTAAATTTACTAATGAGAATTACTTTAAAGACAGTGAAACATCTAAGCACCAATAAACTTCACTCAGCAGCTGTATTGTTAGTAATATCATTGTCATTTTGAAATTATCTTAGCAATATTGTAGGGAAAGCAAAAAAAGTAATTATGTGAATATTGTAATAAAACAGGATTTTTGTTACAAGCAAAATGATACAACATAAAATCAATAAGGTGATAAAAATTTAACTCAGCATTTAAATATAAAACATGAGAATAACTGTTCATGTAAATTCATGATTGTTAGATATAAAGACAAGATTATCACAGCAGCAATGAGTCTCTTAAGATATTAAATGCGACTAAAGCTAATTCCATTTTGGGATTAGGGAGAACAAGGTATGTATCCATTGGTGATATGTCATGACATAGGGGTTTCACGCTCCCATTCTTTCAGCTTCCTGTGTTGCAGCATTTTCATAATAAAATTTAAACATGAAATACAGTCAAGATTTTTTAAAAATAGTGAAATGATAACAGAAAAAACAAATAATTATAAGTAAAAGAGAAATAATTTTTCTTGTTATCACTTGGCTCCTTAGCAAACTCTGACCATTACATACACATCTTTTCCTTAAAAGGAACCCTACATCACATTTCCATGTCATTTGTGCCCTAGAAATGTCACCGTATGCTGAGGGTAATGCAGTTTTATATCTAAGGATGATGGATTTTAACTGTGTACTTCCTGTGAAGACAGAATGGCATGAAATATCAACCAGCAAAGTTTAAGGCGAATTTTATGTGCCATATGTAATGTAGACTTGGGAGAATTAATCTCAAGTTTTCTTTATTTTTTGTTGCTCTGTTATGCTTCTGAGTGTACTTTCTAGATATGTATTTCATTATACTCAGAATACTGTTAGTGAATTCATGAAATAAAAAACAAAGGGTCAGATCATGCTATCGGTTCATGGTAAAGGCTCTAAGAAAAACAGACCTGTATCTCAATCCTTATTGTCTTTATTTCAAGATGTGTTATAATAGGAAAGTTATTTAATCTTTTCAAACTTCTACTTCCAAATCTATAGAAATCAGAAGACAAAATGATGCATGTATTTTTCTTGATACAATGCCTGACTTAAAATGGTGATTCAAGAAAATATTAAGAACCTAAGAGGCCATGACTTAGAAGCTATTCCAAAACTAAACTCATTATTTGCTAAATGATTGCTATTAGCTGGTCATTATATAGTTATTCATAAATGTACTCTTATTTTTATATAACATATATTCAACATATATGTGTCTGTGCATGCATAACTCCATATCAGGATTAAAAAGAAAGAGCTGATGTATTGAAGATCTAAAGTAAGTATGTGGCAAGCCCATTTAAGAAATCATATCAACGTTGGCATCTACCAGAATATCCATTTAAAATTACCTAGAATTGCTCATAGTGCATCAATTGTTAATGATCTACACACTGGGGAGAGGGGTCTGGGGGAGGAAGAGAGAAAAAAGAAGAGAATACAAGGAAAAGGGCACAAAAATCATGTAACCTTCATAAGAATGATCGCATATGCATTTTTATGTGCCATTGGTTCCAGAATCATGTGTGGACAGAAGGAGTCTTTAATGGGTACCAAATCAGAGTCTGCTTAAAGAAATTAAACCTGGTGTTACCAGGATAGTGGGTGACTGTCATTCACAGTGTGTATTTTATGAACAAGTGGAAGTGGGGAGCTCTAAAACTGTACTCATTAAGTGATATGAAAGAGGGGAAATGATGATTACCCTAATTGATCAGAGCACATTATATACTCTTTATTGGAAATTTTCCACTGTGGGCCATTAATATGAATAATTATTGTTCATGAAAACCAACAATTCCTGTATTGTGTCTAGAATTTTTTTTTTGACAGGCAGAGTTAGTGAGAGAGAGAGAGAGAAAGAGAGAGTTCTTCCTTCCGTTGGTTCACCCCCAAAATGGCCGCTACAGCCGGAGCTACACTGATCTGAAGCCAGGAGCCAGGTGCTTCCTCCTGGTCTCCCATGTGGGTGCAGGACCCAAGCACTTGGGCCATCCTCCACTGCCTTCCCAGGCCACAGCAGAGAGCTGGATTGGAAGACAAGCAACCGGGACAGAATTCGGCACCCCAACCAGGACTAGAACCCGGGCTACCGGCACCGCAGGCAGAGGATTAGCTTAGTAAGCCACGGCACCGGCTGGTGTCTAGAATTTTAGGTTTTTTAGATGGAAAGTTAAATCCTGTCCCTGTTATTCTTATGTTGCCTATTAGCAGATCTCAGATCCTTTTGGAGTTTATACTTGTTTTAATTCTATTACCTATATTTATTCTTTCTCATTTCTTATTGTCTTAAAAAAAACTGGAGCTTTTCCAAAGGTCTGTAGACCGTAGTAAGAATAGGTTACTGTTTCTTTCCATAATGTTGGTATAATGTATGTTGAGATAATCAGATTAAATTGCAAGCAACCAGAACTCATACCAATAATTTTGAGATTATGTAAAATACAAGGGAAAGGGGTATAATAAACTTTTAAATCAAATAGTTGGATTCAGAAATCAAAAACTAAAGAATTAACATTTCGTTTTGTAAAATGCCAGTAAATCCCAACACTGCATGGTGAAATATACATTTATTTCTAATTTAATTTTATTTCATTAGAAAGCTGGAGATATGATTTAGAGAATAACTTTTCTAAGGCTATGAGGTATGTGCTTGTATTGTTTAACTTTCTGCTGCTATGATCCTTGCAAAGATTCCTGAAGAATCATTTACTACTTGGGCATTCTAGTTTAAGGAGTTCTCAGATGTGGGTGCTTGAGGGTTTAGAGAGAATAACATGGTTTTTGTGCCACGTGGAGAAATATCTTTTTATTATGTTGAATTATGCCTTTTTTTGCTTTTGTAAAATAATTGATTATTTTTTGCAGATTCAATAAAGTTCATAGCTACAATTGTAATAATATAATGGTATTCTCTGCTTCTTTTCTTCCCTCCCTCCCCCTCCTTTCTTTCCACCTTCCTGTTCTCTCCCCCTCTTTTTTTAAGTTTTGAGATAACATCTTTTAAATTTACAGTATAGTAAAATAGCTTATTGCTTTGCCAAACAAGATCTTGACTAGTATTTTCAATAATTATAGTGCTTCAGGGGTTGTAGAGAGTTATCTATATGACCTTCCTACTGATTCCTATTTTTCTAGAAAGAGCTAAAATTATAGCTGCACAAATACAAATGCGTAGAAAATGAACATACACATACAAAAAATATGCTAACAAATATCCCCGGAGTGACAGCAGACAGACTTGCTGACTCTTAATCACAATATGCCGTCAGCATTCTTCATTTCCAAGTTTTTAAGTATTATACAAGTTAAAGAAGCCAGCCGCCACTTAAAAAAAAGTAAAACATCTGTTTATTCTGAAGGTTTGTTAATGCTGTGACACTTCAGCTCCCAACCGGTGCAATTGCTCAGTGTCATTAGTGAACAGCCCTTTGAACTGACAATCTTTGTGTGCACTCAGATTCTCAATACTGAAACCAGCGGTAATACCCATGCTTAACTACGTGGAGAACAAAGGGCAGATTATAACAAGATTTCCTTTGTGTAATAACTGAAAAGTAGAGAGAAAACTACTGTAGCAACATGAGATTTAGGGCATGCTTTATACCTGCCTTTGTTATAAAGCAAATCTGGCGAGGGATGTTATGATCTATTTATGCAAACAAAATTGTGTTAAATTAAGTAGAGGATTTTTTTGAGGTAGAAAATTAGGAACAAACAATACACTCTTATTTACAGCGGAGGAGGTGCTCACGAGTGAAGTAGCTCATCTAAGTATAAGTAGCAAATAGTGATATTTATCTGTAACTCACAGAATTTTTAGATGACTTTGTTTTTTTAAAGTGCACATTTTTATTCTGTAAAGATATGATATCAGGTTTATGTTTTCAAATTATATCATTTCTGCCTGTTGCATTGTAAAATAAATTGTCATGAACAGCAGACAGTTTTTGGATAACCAAAATGGATCTTGTATAAAAATGCAATTTATAATCTACACAGGAGAGCAATAACACTACATTTGCATTCATACAGAGTGTCAATATATGTTTAATCATTTTATCATACTATGCTTTTGAGTCTCAAAAAGGTAGGCCATCACTGTAGAGTGCATATTGCCATATATGCTTAAAATCCTACTAATGCTAAATCTAACATGGAAGAAAATTTAACTCCTAGGTACTATAAGAGTGAGGAAAAATGTGTTCCTGAGCTGTGACCATCTGTCAAATGAAACGTAGTATTTGGTAGCAACGTGATAGGGTCTCATTTGTTGAAATTGAACTGGGAACACTGCATGCATTTCGCATAAGGAAGGGCGTGAACTTGAACATAGAGAGACATATAAAAGAAAAAAAATTCACTGTGCTTCAGATACATTGCTTGTATTATCCTCATTATCCTACCAAGATATTTAATGGGGAATAAAGATAGGGGAGCAGGGAATCATACAAATGACTTTTCATGTATATGAGCATGTGTATCTAATTTATATATAGATCCAACTGAAACATTTTATATATGCTGAGCTGAAAGGAGCACCTAGCAGTCACTCACTCAATTCAGGGATGGAAGAATGTTTTGAAACTGTTGGGACCACACTAAGTTTCCTCCCATTCTGATGGTTCAATATATAGGCTGATTTTTACCACTTCGGTTTTCTCTTCAGACTCTATCAACCGAATGATTTAGATGAATTCTATGCCCTCTGTAAGCGAAATCTATTTTGGTCGCTCTGCTATTTAACATTGGCATCCTACAGAGAAAGAATTTGAAGTCTGGATGCTTCTTCCATTTGTATATATAAAACAGACTTGTTTTGTTTCTCCCTTATCCAAATATAGAGATGGTAAAATAATTTTCTTCTCCGTAAATTAATGTTTCATAATTTCATTTATTAAAATTGGCTATAGGCCAGGTCCACAAAAAGAAAATTAAAAATAATTTTTGTTATAGCAATGATGCTATGTAATAGTTCTCAGTGCATGCTGTATCCATTTAATATAGATCCTCAAGGTTTTGCCTTCTGTAGCTGTTCTTATTTAGAATTCATGACTTTTGCTCTATTGCCAGAAGTTTTACTGCAAAAGGATGAAACACTGTTTGATTTTGTTTCTTTGACACGGTGTTTTGACACCTGCAGATACAAAACCCACACATTCTTTGGTAGGATCACTGACAGTTCCTTCGACTCCATCTTTCTTAGGCTTCTGTAGTGTCTCCTGCTTATGCAGAATGCTAATTTACTGTTACACCTGATGCTCATTCTAAGAGGACACTGGCTCTTCACACGGAGATGTTGTGTTTGTGCTGCACTGATTAGGAATGTCTTGTCACTGCTCCTCAGGAGCTGGTATTTTGGCGCAGCAGGTTAAGAGACCACTTGTGATAGCAGCATCCCACATCTGAGTGTGATCTGAATCCCTTCTAACATGCTTGTGATCTATCCAGCTCCTTGCAAATGTACCTGGGAAAGAAGCAAATGGCCAATGTATTTGGACCCCTGTCACCCCCATGGGAGAACTGTATATAAGTCCAACCTCCTGGCTTCAACCTGGTCCAAACCTGCCTCTGGGAGATTGAAGCAGCTGATGGAAGATCTCTTTGTTTCTGTTTCTCCTTCTACTGTTGTTCTGTGTTTCAAATGATTTTTTTTCCAAATGATTTTTTTTAGTCAGTTTCTGCCTCATGTAGGGCTTAAGATTTCCTTATATGTCTAAAATCAACACATATATTTGGTATCCAATATTCTGTTTGGCGCAATGTGGACAGAAAACAAATGTGTGTTGAATTAATAAACTGATAAGTAACTGAATGTTACCTCATCAAAGGACAGATCTGGCTGGGAAGGGTGTTTGACCTAGTGATTAAGCCACTATTTGGGAACTCTGGATCCTATATCACAATGCCTAGGCCTGATGCTTATTTTGGCTCCAAATTCCTGCTTTCTGTTAACACAAACACTAAGAGGCAGCAAGTGATGGCTCCAGTATTTGAGTTTCCTGCCAGCCACATTGGAGACATATATTAAGTTCCAGGCGCCTGGCTTAAGCCTGGCCCAGCATTGGACCTTGTGGGCATTGGGAGGGTAAATCAGCAGATGGGAGATTTCCCTCTCTCTTTCCCTTTCATTCTTCTCATAAATGAATTAATAATTTAAAAAAAGACATATTTGGTGAATTTTGGCTTTTATCTTTCAATAATATAACATAAAAAACTTTGGGCCTGCTGCAGATCATCCTGATTTATTTACTTCTTTGTCCCACTTGGAGGAATGCCGTTGACATCACCTCGGCTTCTGTCTCGTGTACAACACCTCCAGGCCAGAGGTGGTGCTGCAGATGCTGTCTACACACAATGCATCCTTCCTGCACAGGGCTATCCCATGCCTGTGTAGCTCAGTCATGCACAACCCTGGAAGGACAGGGACATTAAAACCCCAGGAGCTGAGCTGTAACTGGTGTGAAAGCAACCACTGGACACAGTCAGTGTTCCCCTCTCCTCTATTTTTATGGCTGCTCAGGGACATGATTCTTCAGGTCAAACGATCAGTCACCTTAATGGTAGAAGAGAAAACAATAATACATCTTCTCAAGGCCCATCCCCATTTTTTTCTCTTTTCTTACCCTTCAGTTGTGAGACAGCCCTGTGTAGTAGAAAACAATTTGCTTAAACTCCATGTCTATGACTCTGGACTCTGGGAAACCCAAGGTAAGCAGTTTGGGGATTGCAAACCGACCAACCATTTCTTTGGGCTCCTAGTCTTTTTGGGATTTCCTTAATGGAAAATGGAGGTCTATTATATTTCAAGTACCCCCTTAAATTAATGAAAACATGACCACTTATAAATTATTTTAGTTTACAAAACTTATATATGTACTTTATGCTGAATTATTGAAGATGTAAGACAAAAGAGTATGCCTTAGTCTTAAAGCTCACATATTAGGAAAGAACAAAAGATTATGCAGACGAACCAAATTCAGTGCCTTATATAGCAAGATAGAGGGAAATAGTGTGGCTGAGATACCCAAAGTCCCCAACTATTAAAAAGAGGAAAAATAAAAATAGAGAAGAACATGTATTTTATATGTTTTTAATGTATCAGATTCATGTTCTTGGCCTCGCTACGTGTGGACTAGGGACTATCTAATATCTTCTGTCCACTGATTTTGGGGGAGAAGACCTAACTCTGTGTGGTTCATTTGTTCATTCTGTCTTTGAGCTTTCTGCAGTCTCGTAAAGTATTTATGTTGAAAATGTAAAATAACAACAATTTCTGGGGTGGGAGGTTGTGATTTCTACTGAGGCTTGTGATTGGACCAGTTAAACACAACCTCTGCCTTACGAATTTGCAGTTCTGCTCACCAAGGATATTTCCAAGCTCCTTGATTCTGAGTTCAACAAAGTTATGTGTTAACAAAGGGGTGTTAACAGACATGATCCATGTGTAGGCCTGTAAATACCTGTTTCCACTCTCACTCTTTTCACCTGTCGCTGTTATTATAGCAGTAATGAGTTGATGCGCTATGCATGAGACAAAGGTGGCTAGTAGTCCCTGTTATACCAATCTACGAAAATCAAGAATCACAGGGCTGGTGCCTGTGGCGCCAGTATCCCATATGGGTGCTGGATCTAGTCCAAGCTGCTCCTCTTCCAATCCAGCTCTCTGCTGTGGCCTGGGAAAGCCGTAGAAGATGGCCCAAGTGCTTGGGCCCCTGCATCTGCGTGGGAGACCAGAAAGAAGCACTTTGCTCCTGGCTTCGAATCGGCATAGTTCCGGCCATTGCGGCCATTCGGGGAGTGAACCAACGGAAGGGAGACCTTTCTCTGTTTCTCCCTCTCACTCTGTAACTCTACCTCTCAAATAAATAAATAAAATCTTTAATTAAAAAAGAAAATCAAGAATCATAAGTGGATCAAATTAAGATCAGAGAAGTCACAGATCTTAAAAACGAAATATGGTCCAAAAAGAAAGTGGTTGGACCCATTAATTTTTGGGGTGATTTTTATGTGTGCATTGCTATTCTGAGAGACAGTAACTGAGGCAATAATTGTTTCCAAAAGAAGAGAGCTACTGTAACAGAAATGTCAAGTATGTGGTTTTGGGGATAGATGGCAATAGAAAAATAAAATAGAAGAGAGTGGGAAAGTAGCAGAGGAGAGTTAAGTCTGGGGAAAAATTACAAGGAACCTTCTAAAGAAATAGGAAAAATTGGCCACATGTGTTCTATCTTTGAGGAAACTGGTAAAAATATAACCGAGCATTTTTGAGGTCTTTTGAATTTGGGAAGAGAAGGGAATGTCTTTATTTTATTAGAAATGTATCTATAAATTATATTGAATCTATTAAAAATTAAAATTAAAAAATTTAAAACAAAATAAATATAAAAATAAATAGATACTAATATATGCTGTGGTTTTTGAAGAAAAATATAAAATATATTCAAAATTATAATAGAATACAAAATTATCAGAGCTTCCTTGTTTGGAAAATAAAACTGTTTATTGTATTTAGAGAACCAAATATCCTAAAAGTAAGACTGTCAGGGTAAGGATCAAATCAACAGCAGAGTTTGAAATACACTTTGAAATAACTTCTCAAAGAATTAAGGTGGTACCTAGTAGATCTTGTTAGCTTGACAAAAGTGCTTCTGAGAATGCTTAAAAAGTTGGAGTTATAGGCAAGCGTGCTAGTGAGAGCCATGTATCGAAACTACTGCTGGGGAGATGGAGTTTGGTATTGTAGTTAAGGTGCTTCTTGGGACACCCACCCATATTGGACTGTCTGAGTTTGAGTCTAGGCTGTGCTCCCAATTCTAGCTGCCTGCTAATGCACACCCTAGGAGGTGGCGGGTAATGGTTCAACTAGTTGTGTCTCTGCCCCACGTGGGGGTCTGGGATTGAGTTCTGGGCTTCTGGCTTTGCATAGCTAATCAAGGCTGTTGTGTACATTTGGCAAGTGAATTAGGGGGCAGGCACTGTGGCGTAGCGGGTAAAGCTGCCACCTGCTGTACTGGCATCCCATATGGGCACTGGTTTGAGTCCTGACTGCTCCACTTCCTATCCAGCTTTATGCTATGCCCTGGGAAAACCATAGAAGATGGCCCACATGGTTGACCCCTGAATCCTCATGGGAGACTCAGAAGAAGCTCCTGGCTCCTGGTTTTGGACTAGTGCAGCTCTGGCCTTTGGCAGCCAACTGGGGAGTGAAGCAGTGGATGGAAGACCTCTCTTTCTCTCTCTCTCTCTCTCTCTCTCTCTCTCTCTCTCTCTCTTTCTCTCTCTGATTCTCTTTCTCTCTCTCTATAACTCTGATTTTCAAATAAATAAATAATCTCTCTCCAAAAAAAGTGAAGCAGTACATGAGTGCTTTCTCTGTGTCTGTCTCAGACTCTTCCTTTAACATAAATAAAAAAAAAACTACACAATATTACTCATATGAATTTTGGAGCATGAAATAAACTATAATTAGATACATAAATAACCCACAAATATTTTAAGAGAGTCATATTTACACAATCACTACCAACATGAGACTCACGTTGAAAATAAAAATAAATTTTTAAAATAATTGCATTCTCCTACTTTCAGAATGAAGCAATAATACTTCAATCAAGATATGTACAGAGTACCAGCAGTTCCCCTATATGCCCTTCAGCCATGTTGTTTTTTCATTTACTTTGGAGATTTCTGTCTCCTTAAATGCAATGTGTCCCCAGAATAAAATATCTACCAAGCTAAATTACAGGAATAGAAATCTTAAAATGTATACTGCTGAACACATTGAGACTGAAATTGTTTGTTTCCTATAAGAGATACTTTGTGTGCATTAGATAAAACTACGCAATTTTTGATTTGAAACTAATTACAATTCTCCCAATAATTTATTCTGCTTCAAGAGGAAAAATAAGCCACTCATAAAATGTGAGTTTCACTGTAATATTTATCATTAACATTGTAATTAAAGATTTCCTATACATACTGTATATGTATTGGTGACTGATGTCTTGTTGGTATGAACATAAAATACTATGTTTCTGGGATTTTAGTTAAAGTTTGGGAGATGATGAATACATTATGAATTAGATGTTATTTTAGACTTAAAGCCATTGTGTAGTTTGATTTAAAATATTTTATTTTATCAAGATTTTATTTAATACATTTTATTTATATATTTTCAAATCAATTTGAAACTCTTCATTTAGGCAAAACAAGGAGGCATTAAATTATTTTGATACCCTGTATGAATGAGAAGAGAGTACATTTTCAGAGACACATATCTTCCATGATCAGCTATTCAAACCTTATTTAGTTTCGTCCTTCTCATGTTGATTAATGTGATCATTCAGTTGTATAAATCAATATCACTGGAGTATCTAGTAAGCCACTAGACACTGTGCCATTGACAAAACAGAGAGATGCCTGGAACTCACACACATTACAATCTACCAGGTAAGACAAATTTTAAACAAATAAATTTGAGCATATGTGGAATGAAAGAAAATGCCACAGATGTGAGCAACATGAGAACAGTAACCAGATTTATAATGGCTAGCAACGTAAAGCTGTTCTAAGTAAATTGCTTTGCTGCCTAGACCTGAACGATGACCAAGAATTTGGCAGCAGAAAGGTTGTGTGAACGGCATTTCAAGTAGAAGAAAGCACATAGAATGCAAAGGAACTGTGAGGAATAGGACTTGGTGTACTTCAGGCTAAAAGAAGGTCAGTGTGGCCAAGGCATGTCAGACAGGAAGACTGGAAAGTTAAATAGCAGTGAATTAATTAGTGCCTTGTGATGTTTAAAGAGTTTTAGGTTTTAACCAATGGACAATAGGCATCCATCAAATGGTTTGAATCAGGAAAGGAGCATAATTAGCTTCTTATTTAAAAGCTTTCATCTGCTTTTATAATAAGTGTGTCAAAGTGAGCATTAAGAGATTGCATTGCCCAGGGGAAAGAAAGTGGTGGCTCATGTGTTATTAATCGTAATGCAAGTGAGAGAATTATATATATTTGAGGCATGTCTAAGTGATAGGTGCATACAATTAACAAGAATTTGTAGCTCGATTAAAACAATGGATCATGAGGAACAGGATTTTGAATAGAACAACTCCCAGCTGGCTGATCTGAGCCACATTCTAATGTCAATGACCAGAAGAAGAAATCAATAAATTTATGACTTGAAGTAAGAATCATTCCCTTATCTTAGGTGCAATGTATCTTCCCTCTCTAGATCTTCCCTTTTCTATCTTTTTAAACATTTTTAAAATTTTTATTTTTTTTTTTTACAGGCAGAGGTAGACAGTGAGAGATAGAGACAAAGGTCTTCCTTCCATTGGTTCACACCACCCCCCAAAATGGCCACTATGGCTGGTATGCTGCTCCAATCTGAAGCTAGGAGCCAGGTGCTTCCTCCTGGTCTCCCTTGTGGTGCAGGGCCCAAGGACTAGGGCCAACCTCCACTGCCTTCATGGCCCACAGCAGAGAGCTGGACTGGAAGAGGAGCAACCAGGGCAGAATCGGTGGCACTCCAAATGGGACTAGAACCAGGAGTGCTAATGCCACAGGCAGAGGATTAGTCTAGTGATCCGCGGCGCTGGCCTTTGCTTTTCTATCAAGATGTAATAACAAATATGTGTTTGGTCATTGTTTCCAATTTCTGATCCAGAGCACCTAAACCCTTGTGATTTCCTGAGTGGTAGGAGTCATAAGAATATTTTTAAAGATTGTATTTATTTGCTTGAGAGGTAGTGTTACAAAAGAGAAAGAGAGAGGTAGAGAGAGTGGTCTTCCATCTGTTGGTTCACTCCCTAAATGGCTGCAATGGCCAGAGCTGGGCTGATCTGAAGCCAGGAGCCAGGAGCTTCTGGGTCTCCCACATAGGTGCAGGGGCCCAAGCACTTGGGCCATCTTCTACTGCTTCCCTAGGCCGTAGCAGAGTAGCAGGAACTAGAACTGGTACCCATATGGGATGCCGGTGCTGCAGGTGGAGGCATCCTACTCTGCCATGGTGCCAGCCCCACGATTATTATTTTTTTTCTGTTGCAATGTTTGATTTTTATCCCCCTTTCCCAACAGAAATCTTTGGAGATGTTTGACATTGTCAGGGTGATGAGTGCCTTCTGTATGCTAACAAGAGTCCTAGTGCATGGGGACCCCTTTACCCCTCCATGGCTTCAAGACGGAGTGGCATATTCATTGGTTAGAGACTTTTTGACCTGCCTCAGACCTCTGAGGAGAAAGAACTATTATATATTGAGTTAATCAATGAGCAGTGTTTTTTTTTTTTTAATCACACTTACAGATGGGACCACCATACAAAAGTTGAACAAGTGTATTTGGTAGCTTCTGCAGAAACTCTGCACTCATGACCCGAGTGGACAGCGCTGTTTCTTTGTCTATTCCTTTGCATCCTTAGCATGGCTTTTATGGTAAGCTGGTGATTAACTGCTTTTCCTGAATTCTGTGAGCTATTCTCATACATCATCAAAACTGAAGAAGGGGTCGTGAAAACCTTTGGTTTATAGCTGTCCAGCAGAAGCATAGCAGGCTTGGATGTCTGATGAGGTTAGTTACTGTCGGTATTGAGTTGAGATTGTGGATCCCACATCAGTGTTCAGCAAGCTGGAGACTGTTGGTATGAAAAACAACTCCCACATTGACTATCAGAACTATTCTGTGGGTAGAAACATACTGCAGCCAATACAGTGCAGATCACTGTTGAATAGAGAATCGGACACTTACTGGGGTATGTAGCAGTGTCCCTGAAGAACTTCACCAAGCACATTAGCTTCACAAAGAAGGGTGTCTCCAGTGGGGGTGGCTCTTCCGAGCCACAGCAGTGGCAGATGGTGACACAGGCCTTTTTCCTTGCTTCTTCCTGCTTTGGTTTTATTTAAAGAGCGCAGTCTGCGAATTGCCTTGACAGACTGCGGCCTTTGGAAGGCAGTGATCTGGGTCAGCACTTGTGTGGGAGATGGGAGGAGGACACTGATCCAGTATGTTACAAATGAAGATTAAATTATGGCTAGAATGCTAAAGAAAGTATTTGATAAATCAGTAGTGATTCATATTAGGAAATAAAGGGTTCAAAATTCACATCAATAATGTTTATCAGGAATTGTGAAGTGATGCTTTCAAATAATAATTAATAGTAATTCTTCACAGGTGTAAAATAAATTGACAGAAGTCTTTATATTTGGAAAGAGCAATGCTAATAAGATATGTTAAAACAAATTCAGAGAGAACATTTATTTATGAGAATTTTTAAGTCCAAACAATAATTTATTTCTTTGCAGTTTTACTTATTTGCTAATGTCATCTGGAAAGACTATAACAATCGCTTATTGAGCCCTTACTATATAGTCACTGGTTAAGCATTTTACATGCTTTGACTTCCATAATGCTCATAAATTATGAAGTTGGCATGATCAGCATAACCACTGTACAGATGGGAGTCTGGCATGCTGAGAGATTGAGTCTAATTTGTCAAAGGACACCCAGACAGTAATTGAAGGAGCCTGAATCAGAGCCCAAGCACCCTGAGTTAAGCTCACCACTTACCCATTAAGCCATAAACAGCAGGGAATTCAAGACTAATATTCAGGCTCAGATTAGATTTAATCTTAAAAATATGTAAATTAATTATATCAAGTCTTCTGCACCCACACGGGAGGTTTCTGTCCTTTAATCTCTAGAAATTGCTTCAGAATGAGCCTCCCATTGTACCCGTTCCATAAACTCAGGAGCTTTACCTTCTTGTCTGAGATTATATCCCTTTATTTTTGACAGATTATTTCCTCTGTTGCATGGACCCTTGAATGATGCTTTCTTCAGGCTATATGTTGCTGCCCCCAGTACCACCCTCAGTTTTGATAATCTGCAAAAAGAACAAAGAAGATTCAGTAGTTATAATTAGGACTTATTACAGTAGTTATAATTAGGGCTTATTACAGCTACATAATAAAGATTCAGAACAGCAAAGGGAGAAAAAAACACAGGTAACGGAACCCAGCAGAGACCAGACACAACTCCCACTTTTCATCTCAATGCAGCTGTATATAGACAGCACTCAATCTCCTAGGCAGTGACATTGACAAGATGTGAGGGGCAGTGGCAACCAGGGAAGCTCACTTGAGGCTTGTCCTGGACTTTCCTGGGTGTTGGTCACATAACTATGGGGCACCTGTGTGGCTGACGTTAGTTATTTAAGTTACTCCATCTCCAGCTCCTGCAGATACAGGTGCATCAAGCTGACATCACAGCTCAACACCTCCCACCCCTTGTAAGTCACAAAATTAGCTTCAGGAATCTAGTGGAGCCCCAGGGCTCTGCACATTCAAAGCTTTTCTTATCAAGAAGACATTCCAAGGGATTAAAGGCTTTCTCCTAGAAACCAGTCAATAATCAGTTTCTTGGAATGGGCAAGGTTTGAACACTAGATTGTGTTGAGTTTATGCATTACTGCACAAATTGATCATACTGATAGGTCTAAGAGTCAAAGGGATTACACAAACAAGACTAGTGACTGCTAATACTAACTGATAGATTCAAAAAGGGAGAGAATGATCCAACATGGGAAGTGGGATACACAGCAGACTCATAGAATGGTGGATGTCCTAAAAGCACTCTGGCCTCAGAATCAGCCCTTAAGGCATTTGGATCTGGCTGAAGAGCCCATGAGAGTATTTTAGGCATGGAAAGCCCAGTCACTCTGGCAAAAAACAAACAAACAAACAAAAAAACACCTAAATGAAAGATCTCTGCAAGTGAGATCCCAGTAGAAAGGATGGGCCATCAAAGAAGGAGGTACCTTTCTCTGAAGGGAGAAGAGAACTTCCAATTTGACTATGACCTTGTCTAAATAAGATCAAAGTCAGCGAACTCAAGAGAATTCCATAGCTTTGGCAACTCATGACAAGAGCCTAGGGAGATTTCTGATGCCATAAACAAGAATGACAATTTGTTAAGTCAACAACAGGAGTCACTGTGCACTTACTCCTCATGTGGAATCTCTGTCCTTAATGTGTTGTCCAATGTGAATTAATGCTATAACTAGTACTAAAACAGTATTTTTCACTTTGTTTTTCTGTGTGGGTGCAAACTGTTGAAATCTTTACTTAATATATACTAAATTGATCTTCTGTATATAAAGAGAATTGAAAATGAATCTTGATGTGAATGGAATGGGAGAGGGAGTGGGAAATGGGAGGGGTGCAGGTGGAAGGGAAATTATGGAGGGGGGAAAGCCATTGTAATCCATAAATTGTACTTCGAAAATTATATTTACTAAATAAAAGTTAAAAAAGAAGCAAGAAGAGCAGCTAAAAGTATGAACTTGTAAAGAATAAGAATTGATAGTGGGAAATTCAGAACATAAAATTCTGTTATAATTAAAGCCTTGAAGAATTATTTGACATTTTGAAATATGTGCATGCTTTGGTTTGATAAAAGTAACAATTTATTTTAATTTGGCATTAATATTCCATCATGTTTTTCTGACTTGCAAACTATGAGAAAGAGGTTTCAATTTATTTTCATGAGATTACTCACAAAATTAGTCCTGGTCTTGCTATTTAACTCTTAATATGTCTTTTACCACTAAGCTACAATGAGGATGGGGTAGGCATGAAGCCCTCATAAATTGGATTATATAAAGCTGTTTGAGCATGCTCTTATTTACCTAAACCAAAATTATTGAATTCAGGTGATTTATATACTTTTTGTAGTACTAAAACTTTTTAAGGTTTCATCTTGAATTGTACTCAAATATTAAAAAGAATATTCCAGGCCAGCACCGATGCTCACTAAGCTAATTCTCTGCCGGCAGCACTGGTACTCCGGGTTCTAGTCCCGGTTGGGTTGCTGGTTCTGTCCCGGTTGCTCCTCTTCCAGTCCAGCTCTCTGCTGCGGCCCAGGAGGGCAGTGGAGGATGGCCCTAGTCCTTGGGCCCTGCACCTGCATGGAAGACCAGGAGGAAGCACCTGGCTCCTGGCTTTGGATCGGCGCAGCACGCCAGCCACAGTGGCCATTTGAGGGGTGAACCAACGGAAGGAAGACCTTTCTCACAGTCTCTCTCTCTCACTGTCAAACTCTGCCTGTCAAAAAAAAAAAAAAAAAAAAGAATATTCCAAATTTTCTATAACTAAACCTGGTCATTTTGCATCATTTGATATTTTTCCACTGTTTAATTTTTTAGAAAATTCTTTCTTCAATTTTTAGAAGAAAAGACAATCCTCAACTAGCAAAGATTTATTTACCATGGAAGAAAGCTCCTGAATTACTTAGAGGATTATTACTTAATGGAATCACCTCTTATTTTATCCTAAGCATCATACTTAATTTCAACACACTTACATACAGTTAACTATTTAAAAATTGTAAATATTTTGTGTTAGAAGAGTTAATGATTTTAACCCCCGATGAGAGAATTTTAAACAAAATAAAAAAAAAAAAAAAAAAACATAAGGGGTCCGGCACTTTGATGTAGTTGGTTAAGCCATTATTTTGTTCTTTTTTCTTTTTCTTTTTTTTTTTTTTTGACAGGTAGAGTTAGATAGTGAGAAAGAGAAAGGTCTTCCTTTGCCGTTGGTTCACCCCCCAAATGGCAACTATGGCCGGCGCGCTGCAGCCGTGGCACTGCGCCGATCTGAAGCCAGGAGCCAGGTACTTCTCCTGGTCTCCCATGGGGTGCAGGGCCCAAGCACTTGGGCCATCCTCCACTGCCCTCCTGGGCCACAGCAGAGAGCTGGACTGGAAGAGGGGCAACCGGGACAGAACCAGCAACCCAACTGTGACTAGAACCGGGGTGCCGCTGCCACAGGTGGAGGATATTGGCCGCTATTTGCAGGGCAAGCATCCCAAATGGGCTCTGGTTCATGCCCCACCTACTCAAATTCTGATCCAGCTCCCCGCTGATGTTCATGGGAAAGCAGCAGTTGATGGCCTAGGTGCTTGGGCCCATGCACCCACGTGGGAGACCTGGTGAAGCTCCTGGCTCCTGGCTTTGGCCTGACCCAGCCCTAGCTGCTGCTGCCATTAGGGGAGTGAATCAGCCGTTGGAATTTCCCTCTTTCTTTTTTTTTTATTTTTGACAGGCAGAGTGGACAGTGAGAGAGAGAGACAGAGAGAAAGGTCTTCCTTTGCCATTGGTTCACCCTCCAATGGCCGCCACGGCCGGCGCGCTGCAGCCTGCACATCGCACTGATCCGAAGGCAGGAGCCAGGTGCTTCTCCTGGTCTCCCATGGGGTGCAGGGCCCAAGCACTTGGGCCATCCTCCACTGCACTCCCGGGCCACAGCAGAGAGCTGGCCTGGAAGAGGGGCAACCGAGACAGAATCCGGCACCCCGACCGGGACTAGAACCCGGTGTGCCGGCGCCGCAAGGCGGAGGATTAGCCTGTTGAGCCATGGCGCCGGCTGGAATTTCCCTCTTTCTGTCTCTCCCTCTCTCTCTCTATCTGATCCTGACTTTCAAATAGATAAATAAATCTTACAAAAATGAGAAACTATACCAGGCATTTTTTAATGTGCTAGACTTTTGCATACATAATAAACTAAGAGTTATTTGTAATATTTGTTATATTTTTTATATATACTTATATTAAAACAGCCATGCTATGATCAAAGGATTTGATCACACACATGAATGAATATATCCAACCAAAGAGAGAAATATTACTATTGACTAAATCTCATATAAACATAGAAAATATTTTGAAAATATTACTGGAAACAGTTCTTGACTTTTAATTTAGTGATTAAAATTTCTTTCGGGGCCAGCGCTGTGGTGCAGTGGGTTAAAGCCCCGGCCTGAAGTACTGGCATCCCATATGGGCGCTGGTTCTAGTCCTGGCTGCTCTCCTTCTGATCCAGCTCTCTTCTGTGGCCTGGGATAGCAGTATAAGATGCCCCAAGTCCTTGGGCCCCTGCACCCACATAGGCGACCTGGAAGAAGCTCCTGGCTCCTGGTTTCGGATCATCACAGCTCCGGCCATTGTGGCTGTCTGGGGAGTGAACCAGCGGATGGAAGATCTCTCTCTCTGTCTCCACTTCTCTCTGTAACTCTGACGTTCAAATAAATAAAATAAATCTTTAAAACAAAATTCTCTCTTTGATGAATTTCAGGAGGAAAAGAGGATGATTGATCAATTCATTCTACTCTTCCCATTCTTCAAAGTAACAATTAGTTTCTATATGTTGAATTGACACAGAAAATGTAATTTATAGTTTTACTAAAACTTTATCCTTAGGCAACATAGATCACTTGATTTATGAGGAGTCATAAGGAGATCCTTGTTTTCCAGGGGCAAATTGTCAGTGAAAACATATTCCTCTTTCTGCTATACAATTCTTTAAATGATTTATTTATTTATTTGAAAGGTAGAAATACAGAATGAGAAGGTCACACACACAATTCTTTAAATGATTTATTTATTTATTTGAAAGGTAGAAATACAGAAAAAGAAGGTCACACACACACACACACACACACACACACAGAGAGAGAGAGAGAGAGAGATAGACAGAGAGAGAGAGCGATCCTCCACTTGCTGGTCCACTCCTCAAATGACTGCAATGGCCTAGGCTGGGCCAGGCCAAAGCCAGGATCCAGGATTCAGGAACCAGGATCCAGGAGCCAGAAGCCAGGAGCCTCCTCCAGCTCTCCTACCAGGTACAGAAGTGCAAGCACCTCGCCCATCCTCCACTGCCCTCACAGGAGCACCAGCAGAGAGCTGGATCAGTAGTGGAACAGCTGGGACCTGAACCAGGACCCACAAGAAGCCCCTGGCACTGCAGGCAGAGGCCCAACCCTGCAGGCCACAGCACGGGCCCCTGATGTGCAATTCTTTAAGATGAATCTGCGGAGTAGGAGTTTCTTCTTGTCACTACTTTGGAAGCAACAAAAGGAAGATTCTTGAGTGTGGCTCAATTGGGCATGGTGGTCTTACATATTCTATAACTATGGGAGTCATTTTTAGACCTGATTTAAATTTCCCCATCCCCATAAGGAAGCCATGTTTGGCAGACACATGCCGTAATAAGTTCATTTTATCCCACAGCATGTTTGACCAGCACTGTAACTCTTCAGGTAAAGGAACTGAAAAGAGAGTTTTCTATCCTTAAGAGACCTGAAGGGGACACACGCTATTACTACCTTTTCTGTTCCCTTAACTCACCAGCTGGTCAATTCCAGTTTCGATGGGTGCTTTGGAAACCAAAACACATTTTTGTTTCTCTTTTAATTTTTCTAATTAGAGCAGAGACTCCCTGCGCCAATCCTTCATCTTATAACACATCTTTAACCTCATAGACCAATCCTCAAAAATATTGGTCATTTTTAGCAAATTCTATCTCTTAAATGAGTGCAAATGAGTAGGAGAAGAACAAATTCTGATTATAATTGGTTTATCTATTGGCATAGACTATGGTGTTAAAATTCTGGAACTCAGAATACTTTATGTGAGAACATTTGGATCACATATTGGCAAACAGTTGCTTCAGTTTAATTTTATGAAAGATAATTAATACTGTCAGGAATCTCAAATAGTAAAGGTGAACCAAGGACAAAAAGGGGACCTGGGGGCTGATGATCACAAAATTAAGGTGCTAACCTTTCCAAAATAAATTATGTCACCTGTGTCTATCAATGACCAAAAAGATCAATACTTGTTAGCATTCTCAGTGGGGAACGAGGCTTTGCTGCTATTCATCTGTGAACCTATATTGTGCAATCATCAGTCATGGAACTGCTTCCTAACTTATGTATGCTAGAGGCTCAGCTCTGTCTCTGCAATTTTGAATTAGTCCCAGCATGATGGAAAGAAATCCTGGTAATTCAGGGTAAGAAGCACATAAATTCAGATAGGATGAACAATATCAGAGCAAAAATTAGGTATCTATTCTCTCAAATGGTGGGAAAAATCAACAGCCAACATTTTAAGTATGCTGCATGCTTGCCTGATATAGTTACTTTTCCTTTAAGATCCATTGGGTGGTGTGGATGAGCAATAATACCTGCAAGAGCAGAGACCCTCCAATCCTCACAGCTGTCAGTAAAGCCTGCACTAATGTGTCCTGAAAGAGTGATTAATAGGTTTTGACAATATCATTGCATTGCATGTTTAATCAGATTATACATCTGTTAGAAATGGTTTGCTTCTAACATCTGCAGTCAAAATCCACAATCGGTATTCAGATCATTGCCTTAGCACAAGCATGCAGCTACTATCTATGACAGTCTTGCTGTTGACAAGCTAAAACTGCATGCCAGAAACAGATGAATCGTGACATTTTCTTGATTCATTTAATGATTTTTTTTCAAAATTTCCTAGAAGTTTATCTGTGACTAAATCAATGCTCATTAACAAAGTAAGAGATGAATGTGCTTTACTATAACCACAATCTCAAGGAAGAGATGCACAGGGGTTTCGAGCTGTCCTAAAGTTGGTACTACTTGGTTATGCTTTCAAAGACACATTTCAAATAACAATGTTAGTCTATGAAGGGAGATATTATGAGACATTTTCAGTTTATGAAATTCAATATGACAATTTGTATTTTCAAGTGATTAGGTATTATCTAAAGTGCTGAGACAAGACACTTATTAAATTGCGAGAATAAGAAACTTAAATCCTACTATCTTTTCTAAATGTATTCATTTCCTGTAAGTATTGAAAACCAGTTTTTTATACAAAACATGATTTCAACACTATTATATTTCATTTAGTCCTTATACAAACCTTAGTCTTTTTAAAATAATGCTTTTATTTTATTTTAAAGAGAGGGCAGAGAGAGAGAGAGAGAGAGAGAGAGAGAGAGAAACATCTTCGGTTAGCTGTTTCACCACCTGAATGACTGAAACAGACAAGGCTGAGCCAGGTAGAAGCCAGAACACAGAACTCACTCCTGATCTCCCACATGGGTGGCAGGGACTCGGATATTTGTGTCATCACCTGCTTTCTCTCAGTGTGTGCTTAGTAGGATGCTGGAATCAGAGTTGGATTCAGCACTTGAGACCCAGGCACGCTAGTATAGGGTGTAGACACCCCAACTGGTGTCTTAACCAATGCACCAATGGCCTTCCCCAGAAAATTTACTGTAAACAAGTGCCCTCCTCTGTCTTCCATAACTTTGTCCCAACATTCCCCCAACCACCCGGCAACATGCCCTTCCTCCATACTGTTGTTTACACTCGCTCTTCAGAATCTGCAGTCTGCTGGGTAGTGACCAGTGTAATACAACTTCCCTTGTCAAAGGTATCCATGACATGCTATTATATACCCAATGATAATTTTCTAATCCTCTTACTTGATATCACTGTGTGATTTCACAAAGCTACTCACTGCACTCTTGAAACTCTTCCTTTATTTTTTCCTCTCAGATCTATTCATGTTTTGTTTTCTGGCAACTACTCTAGGCATTTTCCCCTAGATCAGGATTATTCTCTCTCTGATTTATCCCTAACTATGGCCTTCCAAGTACCTTCATTGATCTTTTCTATTAGGAATAAAGCTTCTATAAACTTTTATCAACAGTTTATGTAGACATGTCTTTAGTTTGCCTGGTCAAATGCAGTAAACTGGCATTGTTGATTCATAGTAACTGTATCTTTTTCACTATAAGAAATTGAATTGTTGCCCCCCATGTCGGAGACCCAGATGGAGTTCTTGGATCCTGGCTCTGGGCTGGGCCAGCTCTGGTTGTTGTGGTTATTTGGAGAATGAACCACTGGTTGGAGGACATCTTTCTCCCTTTCTCTCTCTGCACCTTTCAAGTAGATGAAAATAATGAATATATACACATTAGAAAAAGAAAATAGCAAACTATTTTAAAAATTGTACAATTTCACCTTACTAAGAACCTAAAATGAGATATCTAGCACTTCAAATTCTTACCAAATTTAATATTTTCAGTTTTAAAATATAATTAGAATCTTTCTTAATGGTCTGTATAGGAACTGGTGGTTCATTTTTTTCTCATGTATGCATTTTAAGGTATAGATTTCACTGTATATAGCATTTGAGAAGCAACCCCCCAAAAACTGGATATATTACATGGATTTTCACTCAGAGGGAAATATTTTCTAAATTCCTATTTTAATTTTATACCATGTATCATTCAAAATGTGTGAATTTTTTTAAGAATTACCATGAATTGGAGGAGTTAATTATTTAATTTCATTATATTTACAGTAGGTATTATATATTATTTCAGTAATTTTAAATATACTGAGGCTTACTCATTGGCACCCTATATCATCCATTTTATCGAATGCTCCATTTGCACTAGAAAAGAATATGCTAATGTTGTTTGGTATGTTCTGTGTCATTTAGACTTTCTATACCTCATTAAATTTCTCTCCATTTTGCTCTGAATAACAGAGAAGGTTACTGAAATTTCCTAAATGTAGATTTGTCTATTTCTATTTCAGATATCTCAGTTTTGGCTTTGCTATTTGGTGCATTTATTTAGGATTATAATTTCTTCTGGAAGAACTGCCTTTGCTTCCCTTACATTTTCATTTTCTTGAAATCGAAGTATTTAGATAATAATATAGTCACTTTGCAAATTTTTTACTTGGTGTTCACACAGTGATTCTCTATTATTTGGTTATCTAGTCATTTTTTTTTTTTTTTTGACAGGCAGAATCTGACAGTGAGAGAGAGAGAAAGACAGAGAGAAAGGCCTTCCTTCTGTTGGTTCACCCCCAAAATGGCCGCTATAGCCACGTGCTGCACTGATCCGAAGCCAGGAGCCAGGTGCTTCCTCCTGCTCTCCCATGCGGGTTCAGGGCCCAAGGACCTGGGCCATCCTCCACTGCACCCCCGGGCCATAGCAGAGAGCTGGACTGGAAGAGGGGCAACCAGGACAGAACCGGCACCCCAACCGGGACTAGAACCCAGAGTGCCAGCGCCGCAGGTTGAGGATTAGCCAAGTGAACTACAGCACCGGCCTAGTCGTAATTTTTTTTAAAGATTTGTTTATTTATTTGAAAGTAAGAGTTACACAGAGAGAGGAGAGGCAGAGAGAGAGAGAGAGAGAGGTCTTCCATCCACAGGTTCACTCCCTAATTGGCCTCAATGGCCAGAACTGTGCTGATCTGAAGTCAGGAGCCAGGAGCTTCTTCCGGGTCTCCCACGTGGGTGCAGGCGTCCAAGGACTTGGGACATCTTCCACTTCTTTCCCAGGCCATAGCAGAGAGCTGGACCGGAAGAGGAGCAGCCAGGACTAGAGCCGGAGCCCATATGGGATGCCGGTGCTTCAGTTCATAGTGTTAACCCACTGTACCACAGCGCCGGGCCCATATTTACTCATAATTTTTAAATGTGCTTTTAAATGAGTATTCCAAAGATTATTTCAATTATCACAGTCTACTATTCAATGATATTTAGCAACTTCAAATATAATTTAATAAATTGATCATAGTATATGTAGTGAACTACAATCTATTTTCCTCTCCTTTCTGTTGTTGGAATATCTTTCCCTCTACATATATTTTTAGTTCTTCAAATAGCCAATATTATCTTTTAAAGAAATTATTTAATGTCTTTTGCTTTTAAATTGACACATAAAAATTGTATATATATATATATATATATGAGATGAGATTGTACATATATATGTGATGTATTGATAGGTGTATATATTTAAGAAACTTTTAAGCATATTTATTTTTTCTCAGAAACTTTTTATTTAAGGTATACAAACTTCATGCATTCCATACATCCAACTTTAGGAACATAGTGATTCTTCCCACCTTACCCTCCTTCCCACTTACACTTGCATCCTTCTTCCTCCTCTGTCTCCTATTTCCATTTTATTTTTTACTAAAATCTATTTTCAATTAACTTTATACACATAAGATTAACCCTACACTAAGTAGAACTCAAAAAATAGTATGAAAAGAAAAAAAATTAACTATTCTTCAACAGTCAAGACAAGGTCACTTCAAGTTTCAATTTCACTGCTATAGATGACCTTTAAGTGCTCTATTAGCTGTCACAGATCAGGGAGAACATATGGTACTTGTCCTTTTGGGACAAGCTTATTTCACTAAGTATGATGTTTTCCAGTTTCATCCATTTTGTTGCAAACTATAAAATATCATTTTTTGACCACTCTGTAGTATACCATGGGGTACATATCTCTTTTGTTTATCCAGTGCTCAGTTGACAGAAATTTGGGCTTATTCTTTATCTTAGCTTGTGAATTGAACTGCAATAAACAAGGGGTACAAGTAACTCTTCCACATGTTGTTTCATTCCCCTTGGGTAAATTCTCAGGAGTGGGATGGCTGGGTCATATGACAGGTATATATTTAGATTTCTGAGGCATTTCCATACTGTGTTCCACAGTGGCTGCACCAGTTTGCAGTCTCATCAACATGGATTATGGTACCTTTTCATTGCCAGCATTTGTTGTTTGTTGATTTTTGTATGAAAGCCATTCTAACTGGGAGAGGTGAAACCTCATTGGGGTTTTCATTTGAATTTCTCTGATGGATAGTGATCCTGAGCATTTTGTCACGTGTTTGTTGGCCTTTCAAATTTCCTCTCTTGAAAAATACCTGTTCAAGTCCTTTGCCCATTTCTTAACTGGGTAGTTTGTTTTGTTGTTGAGTTTCTTGATCTCTTTATGTATTCTGGTTATTGATCCTTTATCAGTTTCATAGTTTGCAAATGATTTCCCCATTCTGCCTGTTGCCTCTTCACTCTGCTGAGTGTTTCTTATGCAGGGCAGGAGCCTCTCAATATGATGTAATCCCATTTGTCAATTTTGGCTTTGATTGCCTGTGCCTCTGGAGTCTTTTCCAAGAAATTTTTGCATATGCCAATGTCATACAGGGTGTCCCCAGTGTTCTCTCATAATTTGATGGTATCTGGTCATAGATTCAGGTCTTTGATCCATTTTCAGTACATTTTTTTGTGTAAGGTATAGGGTAGGGGTCTTGCTTCATACTTCTGCGTAAGAAGATTCAGTTTTCCCAGCACCATTTGTTGAAGAGACTGTCCTTTCTCCACAGATTGATTTTAGTTACTTTATCAAAAAGAACTGGTTGTGGATGTGAGGGTTAATTTCCGGAGTTTCTATTCTGTTCCATTTGTCTATCCATATGTTTTTGTGCCAATATCAGGCTATTTTGATTATAACTATCTTGTAATATGTCTTCAAAACTGGTGTTGTGATGCCTCCAGCTTTGTTTTTGTTGTATAGGATTGCTTTAGCTAGTCAGGGTTTCCTGTGTTTCCATATGAATTTAAGCACCATTTTTTTCCAGATTTGAGAAGAATGTCCTTGGTATTTTGATTGGTATCACATTGAGTCTGCAAATTGCTTTTGGTAATAAGGACATTTTGATGATATTTATTCTTCCAATCCATGAAGATGGAAGGTTTTTTCCATTGTGTGTGTGTATGTGTGTGTGTGTGTGTGTCTTCTTCTATTTCTTTCATTAATTTTTTGTAATTCTCATCATAGAGATCGCTGATGTCCTTGGTTAAATTTATTCCTAGGTATTTGATTTTTTTTGTAGGTATTGTGAATGAGGTATAACTTAGAAGTATTTTCTCAGCAGTGGCATTACCTATGTATACAAAGGCTATTGATTTTTATGTGTTGACTTTATATCTTGCCACTTTAGCAAATTCTTTTATGAGTTCCAGTAGTCTCAGTTCCATGTTTTTAGTCCATTGATTTTAAAATGTTTGTGTAGATCCAGGATTCCCCCTGATATTTTCTACCCACCTGAAGCGATACTTTCGACTGAAGTATGTTTTAAAGTAGTCTTAATTCACTTCATTTTTCTTGTGTAAACACCTATGTTGTACCTACAGCTGGATCCATGGTCTTTTGTACAAACATTCTGATGTGGGTCTTTACAAGCTGATCGGTGGATTCCTGTTGGAAAACTTGGTGAATGTAGTCTCCTTCCAGAGCTTGGGGGTCAGTTAGCTGTAGATCTTACAGATGTATTCAGCGTTCAGTTTCAAGATTTAATTAGCCCCTTCTCTATTAAATCCTTTCCTCTATATACTTAATTCACCACTATCAATTCGCTTTGCTTAGCATTCCATTCCAAGCACCGGAAGTATTATGAAGAAGAGCCATGTATCTCAGCCTTTTAATCATTAATTGGTTCATATATAAAATGAAGACAATAAAAATTACCTGGAAGTTTTCTGTTCGTATTAAATTGGAAGTGTGTATGATAGATACTCAATAAAGGATAGCACATTTCTTAATAAGGTATGAATATCAGGAACCTTAGATATCACCTATTGTAATACATTTACTCTGTAGCTGAAGAGGTAAAGCATATTTACAGATTCATTAGACAAATACTTGTATATCATGTCCTATGTGCTAATGGGGATAAAAAGTGCTGGTGTAGAATTGATGCTCACATATGAAGGTTAGAAAGAGGCATACATTAACTGAGATTTCAGTTAATTGTTATAGATCCAAATGGCTAAAAGATGATGGGAAACAGGAAGGGGCATATGTGAAAATATCCTAGGAAAAACATTAGCATGATAGGCTCAAAGATCATCAAGAAATCCATTGCATTAAATAAGTTTTGCCTTATGGATTCAGGTAAGAAATGGGTTTAGGACCGGCGCCGTGGCTCAACAGGCTAATCCTCCGCCTTGCGGCACCGGCACGCCGGGTTCTAGTCCCGGTCGGGGCACCGGATTCTGTCCCGGTTGCCCCTCTTCCAGGCCAGCCCTCTGCTGTGGCCCAGGAGTGCAGTGGAGGATGGCCCAAGTGCTTGGGCCCTGCACGCCATGGGAGACCAGGAAAAAGCACCTAGCACCTGGCTCCTGCCATCGGATGAGCGCGGTGCGCCGGCTGCAGCGCGCCGGCCGCGGCAGCCATTGGAGGGTGAACCAACTGCAAAGGAAGACCTTTCTCTCTGTCTCTCTCTCTCACTGTCCACTCTGCCTGTCAAAAAAAAAAAAAAAAAAAGAAATGGGTTTAGAAATAAAAGTTGAGAAAGTGGTGTGGGTTTTACAGGGAAATACTAGCACAGATCTTGGGAGAAGAAGTGAAATAATTTATTAAGAATTGAGAACATTGTTAAGTTGCTAACTCATCTTTTAAATATAATAGACAGATTTTATCAAGTCTAAACTTTCAATTTTAATGTGAACAATGTTATTGCTTCAGAATCAGACATAAAGGAAGTGATACCCAGCACGACAGAATGATGCTAAGGAGTTCTTAAAAACGACACTATTAACAAAGTCTAAAATAATTCAGCTTTTGGTCAAATCAATGTATTCCCTTTGCTGATGTCATCCTTAAAATTGTCTTAAGTTTAAATAATTCATGTGAAAACTTCAGATTAAAATACTTTTCATTATATGTATTATTTCCCCCTGAATCAGCACTTTATAGTTCTGACCCTATATCTAGGCTTTCCTGTGAATGTGTACCTGTGTTTAAATCTCAGTGTTTTCCATCGACCAGTTTTAATTTTTTTAAATTCTTTTTTGTCAAATATATTATTTTACTTAAAATAAAATTATTTGGCTAAATGTATACTGATGATATGGAGTAATTTAATTAGTAAATATCCTATAATTAATTTAGAATATCATTAGCTTTTGTCCTCACTAAATTGTTACCAAGTTTCACAAATGATTCCTTAACTTTTATCTCTGTCTATACTCAGTAGAATAAGTTAATAATATCTGGCTTCAAACGTGCTCCATAACAGCAGTGTATTAGAAGTTACCGTGCTAAAGTATATATATTTTTTTTTTTTTTATAACGCTTTTATTTAAAGAATATAAATGTCCAAAATACAGCTTATAGATTACAATGGCTTCCCCCCCCCATAATTTCCCTCCCACCCACAACCCTCCCCTTTCCCACTCCCTCTCCCCTTGCATTCACATCAAGATTCATTTTCAATTCTCTTTATATACAGAAGATCAGTTTAGTATATATTAAGTAAAGATTTCAACAGTTTGCCCTCACATAGCAACACAAAGTGAAAAATACTGTTGGAGTACTAGTTATAGTATTAATTCACAATGTATAGCACATTAAGGACAAAGATCCTACATGATATATTTTTTTAAAATTAATTTTCTATGCAATTTCCAATTTAACACCAAGATTTTTTTTTCATTTTTAATTATCTATATACAGAAGATTGATTCAGTATATACTAAGTAAAGATTTCATCAGTTCGTACTCACACAGAAACATAAAGTGTAAAATACTGTTTCAGTGCTAGTTATAGCATTGCTTCACATTGGACAACACATTAAGCACAGATCCCACATGAGACGTAAGTACACAGTGACTCCTGATGTGCTAAAGTATATTTTAACAACAATAATCCGAATTACTTATTAGAGTCCAAATATTGAAGATAGAACCTATTCACAGCATGCTCTAATTTTGTAATTAACAATGAATCAAAAGAAGCTATTAAGCTTCTGTAGCATATCTATTCTTAATAAACTTCATGCTGCTTAATGCTCAAAATTCTATTGTCCTCTTAATATGTTTATAGATTTTATAGGATCAAGTAGAATAGTATGTTTGAGGGATAATTATTTGATAAGCATTTATAAAGAATTATTTCAACATCTTCATCTTATTCCTGCCCATTATGACTATTTAACTTTCTGAGCTCTCTACATGTTTTTGTAAAAGTAAAATATTGTCCAGCAATCATGGAACAATTTGTGTGTGTATCTTCCTTTCCAATATGCTGATCTATTCAGCATATGTTCAAATTTCCCAGGTTTTTGTTCACAGTCATGTCTGGTCAATGTTTAATTTTGGCAGACTTCATTAGTTTTTCATTGCACTGACATATTTTTCTGTAAAGAACATCTACATTTACAGGGTAAGCATTTTCAATCATGCAATGAAAATACTGTTCTATTAAATTCACTCTAATACTATCATGCTATTTAAATGCAAATTCTGACACCATCATAATGCAGTAAAAATTTTCTTGCTAAGAAAATGATAGATATTAAAATAGAGTATTTGGCTAAAGTAGGCATTCTTTAAGAGATAAAAAAGATTATGTCTGTTTCCTTGTCTACTGAATTAGGCCGAGAAAGTGATAACTCCGAACACGTGCCATGCTGTGCTGAAATTGGTACTCACACTGCTGGTGGCTTTTGAAAGCATTAGAGAAAGAGAAAGGCAATGTGAAGTAGGTATAAATAGCCGCATAGTTAGTCCTGTCTTTTGACCTTTTGACCAAGGAACTCTATTTTCAGAAATGTAAATTAACAGAATAATTGAACCAATGCCAAAAAAAGAGGAAAACATAAGATACAAAACTTTCTACTCGCAAAAATACATGTAGCACTTTTTAGTATTGAAAAAATTCAAAAGAGAGAATAGTATATTAAACTTTGCTACACAGGAGATGTGCCTTGCCACCTCCTAGACTTTGTGTTTTGTAGGCTACAATGTAGCAGTAATCCCTCAATAATGTGGGATAATAATGCAGGAAAAGAAATGGAGAAAAGTGCACTGAGTCCTTAAGTGCAAATATCTTTAACTAACTATATAGCTTAAGATTGTATAACGATATGTAAAAGTATAAATAGACATTTTAAATGGTTTTAATGAAAAGATTATGATGTTATAAATTATTTAAATATTCATTAATATTTTGATATGGTGTTAATTTTAAGTGGGATCACATGGTAATGATCTGAACATACTGAATCATGTAATTAATTTATGTGCTGTATACTTTAATAAGAAAATGAATAATATTGTTTTATG
Source organism: Sylvilagus floridanus (assembly GCA_949820135.1). Classification (NCBI taxonomy): domain Eukaryota; kingdom Metazoa; phylum Chordata; class Mammalia; order Lagomorpha; family Leporidae; genus Sylvilagus; species Sylvilagus floridanus. The sequence goes on along the minus strand of OX463238.1, from coordinate 105,149,664 downwards.
CTATAAAGTTATTGTCATTGTCAGTAAACAAATTGCAAATTATTTAAATAAACTGAATAAAAATGCATTCCATTTTATATTTTTCAAGTTTTTTAAAAACGTTTCATATAAAATTAAAGTAACTCAAGGCATTAAATCCATTTGGAACAATGCAATAATTTATAAATGAAAGTAAAACACTACAATTTTGTAATATACATATTTCCAAGTTGCTTTTCATCAGTCATGCAACATTTAAAGCTATTCTAATGGAAGGACTCTATTTTCTTTAAAGAAAAAATGATATTAAAAGGGCCCTCTAGTCTTTGCCTCATTATTCACAATAGCCAATATGTGCAATGAACCTAGTTGTCCATCAGCAGATGAGTGGCTAGCAAAGATATGATACAAAATGGAACAGACATACAGAGGGAGACCCAACTCGGTCTTTAAAATGGAGGGACTTTTTTTATCTGCAACAATATGGATAGATCTCTTTGACAGTATGCTAAGAAGCCCAACTCAGAAGACTAAAACTGGAAGACTCCATATCTCTAGAATCTTAGGAAACCACCCAACCAGGAAGCCACTGCAGGATCCGTGTGTTTCTCCTGGTAATTGCAAGATGACTTGTGCTGGAATAGATCAGTGCCAGTGTATTGCCCAGTCTGGAGCTATGACTTCTCTCCTCCAATACATAGCAGCAAAATTCACATCCAAACCTTGTCTCCTGAAGCTCTTAAAGCCAAGGAGTGAGAACTAAGACCTCTGAAATAGCTGCTGGCCAGGCCAGGAGCCAGGGGAAAAGAAACAAATGCTGTCACTAATGCATTTGCCATAGGAAATAGCAGAAGCAGAGGTTGTTAACCAGGCATCCACCTCACCATATTCTAATTCTACTTTCCAAATATTTTGCAGGTGAACCTGAGAGGTGAAACTTCAAACATATCTTCCAACTAAGTCAATCATTGTAGCTTCTGCCATCTACAGTGTAGAAATACACAGTAGGAGAAAGATGAAGCGGATGCTGGGTCAGCAGATTGACAGTCTCTGCAAAATAACCTGGGGAGAAAGTCAGCTTGCAGCTGCTGTTGGGAGCATGGAGAGAATTCACAGGTGCTTACTTGAGAACTGTGTGTATGTATCAAGCACAGAAGGTACTTAAACTAGTTTACTCAAATAGGAATGACTGCCCACTATATGGATGCTTCGGTAAACTATGATTATTTGTTAAATTTTGTTCTCAAGAGATGACAAAAAAGTGTTAATTTTTTTGTGATAATCACTTGATTAGATGACACTAAATGGTTGTCAAATATCAGAAATTATACCAATACTTTATTCCTTTTAGTATTTTTTGTGTTCTTGTTCTGGGTGAACTCAGTAATTAACACACAATTATTCTTAGGTGTTGAAATTTAATTGAAAAGTGATCTCTGTTAAATATAAGAGTGAGAATAAGAAAGGGAGGAGATGTACAATTTGGGACATGCTCAATCGGACTTGCCCCAAATGGTGGAGTTAGAAACGTGCCAGGGGATTCCAATACAATCCCATCAAGGTGGCATGTACCAAGGCCATCTCACTAGCCCAAGTGATCAATTTCAGTTCACAATTGATCAACCGATAGGTCTAAGAGTCAAAGGGATCACACAAACAAGATTAGTGTCTGCTAATACTAACTGATAGAATCAAAAAGGGAGAGAACGATCCAACATGGGAAGCGAGATACACAGCAGACTCATAGAATGGCAGATGTCCTAAATAGCACTCTGGCCTCAGAATCAGCCCTTAAGGCACTCGGATCTAGCTGAAGAGCCCATGAGAGTATTTTAGGCATGGAAAGCCAAGACACTCTGGCAAAAAAAAGAAGACCCAAATGAAAGATCTCTGTGAGTGAGATCCCAGTGGAAAGAACAGGGATATCAGCCTGCGCCGTGGCTCAACAGGCTAATCCTCCACCTTGCGGTGCCAGCACACTGGGTTCTAGTCCCGGTTGTGGCACCGGATTCTGTCCCGGTTGCCCCTCTTCCAGGCCAGCTCTCTGCTGTGGCCCAGGAATGCAGTGGAGGATGGCCCAAGTGCTTGGGCTCTGCACTCCATGGGGAGACCAGGAAAAAGCACCTGGCACCTAGCTCCTGCCATCGGATGAGCGCAGTGCAACCTGCTGCAGCACGCCGGCTGTGCCGGCCATTGGAGGGTGAACCAACAGCAAAAAGGAAGACCTTTCTCTCTGTCTCTCTCTCTCACTGTCCACTCTGCCTGTCCAAAAAAAAAAAAAAAAAGAACAGGGATATCAAAGAAGGAAGTACCTTTCTCTGAAGGGAGGAGAGAACTTCCACCTTGACTATGACCCTGTTGGAATAAGATCAACATCAGTGAACTCAAAAGGCTTTCATAGCTTTGGCAACTCATGACTAGAGCCTAGGGAGATTACTGACGCCATAAACAAGAGTGTCAAATTGTTAAATCAACAACAGGAGTCACTGTGTACTTACGTCTCATGTGGGATCTTCCTTAATGTGTTGCCCAATGTGAAGTAATGCTATAACTAGTACTGAAACAGTATCTTTACACTTTGTGTTTCTGTGTGGGTGCAAACTGATGAAATCTTTACTTAATATATAATATATACTAAATCGATCTTCTGTATATAAAGGTAATTGAAAATGAATCTTGATGTGAATGGAATGGGAGAGGGAGTGGGAGATGGGAGGGGTGTGAGTGGGAGGGAAGTTATGGGGGGGAAGCCATTGTAATCCATAAACTATCCTTTGAAATTTATATTTACTATATAAAAGTTAAAAAAAGAAATGTTAAGTCAGTGGAGATATTGTTGGAGGGCTCAGTGGTTATTCATTCATTATAAAATATTATTATCTATAAATGATAAAGGAGGAGGATTAGTGTACCTAAATCATATTTCACCTTATTAAACACATTATTTCACTTCTCTATCTGTAAAACTGGTATGCAATTCAACTACCTTTCATGAAAGCTACATTTATGATAGAGATGCTTTTATATGTATTTAATTTCTTATTTATCTTATACATCACTACAATATTTGAATTTTTGAATTTTATTGCTGCCTTCAACATTTTTCTGCACACATAAGGAATTTGATAATATTGCAGACACACTAATATTTTAAGTGTAACAATTGTTATCATTATGTCTTAAATATCTTAAATATACATTTTAGAAATAGACATTGAATAAATATATAAACAAAATCTTAAATTTTGTGATAGTATGTCTTAGATTTACTTCATGCATTCCAGTAATAGAGAAGGCAAATGAAAGTGTCAATGACTTCATAACTGTTGAAGCTATATGAAGTGTACAATGAGATTTATTTACTTCTCTGCCTACCTTTATAAATGTTCAGAATTTACCATGACAAAAATATGATCAAAACTTAGAAATATATTGAACTTTGAAAGAAATATATTGTATTTGCAGTGTGTCTGGAACAAAAGTAATGATAAATCATGTGATAAAATTCAATATCAATGAAATTGTAAAAATCTCTCAAAAAGATAAATAACAAAAATTCAATTGATAAGGAATAGTTACTAATTTTAAAGACTTATTTTCATTTTATTTGGCAGAAAGAAACAGAGACAGAGAGACAGGCAGAGATCTTCCATCCACAGACTTACTCCCCAAATGCCTGCAACACCCTGGGTACAGGGACTCAATATTTGATCTCACATTTGCTACCTTCCATGGTATGCATAATATGGAGCTGGATCAGAAATGGAGGAGTTGGGACTGAAATGAGGTACTCTGGCATGGTAGGTGTACCATGTGACATCATAACAGCTATGCCAAGTGCCTGTCCAAATTGTGTCACACATTACCCAACAGCATTTTATTCTTTTCTAGCATTGTCTGAAGTAATGACATCTTACATTACGCAAGATAGAACATATAGAAAAGATTTATAGGCCAGCACCATGGCTCACTTGGCTAATCCTCCGCCTGAGGCGGGTTCTAGTTCCAGTTGGGGTGCTGGATTCTGTCCCGGTTGCTCCTCTTCCAGTCCAGCTCTCTGCTGTGGCCCGGGAAAGCAGTGGAGGATGGCCCAAGTGCTTGGGCCCTGTACCTGCATGGGAGACCAGGAGGAAGCACCTGGCTCCTGGCTTCGGATCAGCGCAGCGCCAGCAGTAGCGGCCATTAGGGGAGTGAACCAAAAGAAGGAAGACCCTTCTCTCTGCCTGGCCAAAAAAAAAAAAAAAAAAAAAGAAATGATTTATATGTAATGTGGCTTTACTAAGAAGAATAACACTTTATTAGCTATCTAGATTTAAATATGCTGTAATTGGTCATTTTTTTAAAATTTTTACAGGCAGAGTGGACAGTGAGAGAGAAAGAGAAAGATCTTCCTTTGCCGTTGGCTCACCCTCCAATGGCCGCCGTGGCCAGCGCACTGCGGCCAGCGAACCGCGCTGATCCAATGGCAGGAATCAGGTGCCTCCTCCTGGTCTCCCATGGGGTGCAGAGCCCAAGCACTTGGGCCATCCTCCACTGCACTCCCGGGCCACAGCAGAGAGCTGGCCTGGAAGAGGGGCAACCAGGACAGAATCCAGCGCCCAGACCAGGACCAGAACCTGGTGTGCCAGGGCCACAAGGCGAAGGATTAGCCCGTTGATCCACTGTGCCGGCCTTATAATTGGTTGTTAATATAAGTTTTTATGTTCATATGTTACTCTTTTTACATATTAATACATTTATTCAGCATAGTATTTCAACCTCCCAGATATCCTGTAGTGATTATCATCACTTTATGTATATTGGTGGGCTAAATAAGAAGTCAAAAGTTCCTTTTAGAGGTTAAACAATAAATTTGAGGTTGGACTGCGATTAAGACATTAACTCAGACTCTCACTGGAGTTCAGCTAAGTTGAAGGATTTGACTTTGCAACAAGCTTACTCAATGTTTGTATTTTCTTTCTTTTAAGATTTATTTATTTATTTATTTATTTGAAAGACAGAGTTACAGAGAGGCAGAGACAGAGAGAGAAGTCTTTCATCTTCTGGTTCACTCCCTAAATGGTCGCAATAGCTGGAGTAGGACAGATCTGAAGCCAGGATCCAGAAGCTTCTTCGGGGTCTCCCATGACAGGTGTAGGGGTCCAAGCGTTTGGCCATCTGTCACTGCTTTCCCAGGCAATTTGCAGGGAACTGGATTGGAAGAGGAGCAGCTGGGACTCAAACCAGCACCCAAATGGGATGCAAGCACCTAATGCGGGAGGTGGCTTTACTTGCTATACCACAGCGTCAGCCCCTATGTTTGTGTTTTCTGTTTTCTTACGTTAGTGTAATTCGCAGTCCTTGATCTTATGTACAACCCCATGAAGTACTGAACTTTCAGTTGCTTTGGAGGAAGAGACATTGGCCTTGTTTGGTTGTTATGAATTAATTCACATTGTTAACATCAGCTATCATCTTAACACGATCATATGCTATGTAGAATACACATATTCATGAATAGTTTTATTGTTTTTGAAAATTATGTATAGACTCTTGGAACTCACTTGAGCTTATATTCCTTTTTCTTTGTGTCCAATTACTTTCATTTTTTGAATGCTTAAATTCTATCGGGATTAAAGTAAAGAACTGCTAAATAATGCAATATCACAAGAAATACATCTAAACTGAGTCTTTAAAAATTATTTATTTATTTGAGAAGCAGAGAGAGAGAGAGAGAGAGAGAGAGAGAGAGAGAGAGAAAGAGAGAGTGGGGGATTTCATGTGTTGATTCAATTCCTTATAAGGGCCAATAAGGATCAAGGCTGAGCTGGGCCAAAGTCAGGTGCCCAGAAATCAACCCATCTCACATGTGGGTGGCAGGGAGCCCACCAGCTGAGTCATCACTTACTGCCTGCTATGATGTAGGAAGTTGGAAGGATGGGTAGAAGGGTTATTAAAACTCAAGGTTTGGGGCCAGGATTGTGGTGTAGCAGGTAAAGCTTAGCTGAAATTCTGGCATCCCATATGGATTCCTGTCAAGTTCTCACTGATCCACTTACCATCCATCTCCCTGCTAATGGCCTGGGAAAAGCCATGGAAGATGGCCCAAGTCCTTGGGCCACTGCCACCCATGTGGGAGACCTATATGATGCTCCTGTCTCTGGGATTCAGCCTGATCTATCTCTGGCCATTGCAGCCATCCATGGAGTGGAAGATCTCTCTCTCTCTCTCTCTCTCTCTCTCTCTCTCTCTCTCTCTCTCTCTCTGACTTTTAAATAAATCTTTAAAAAATTAAATTAAATTAAAGTTTTAAGAGGCAAGGCAGCTAGCTAAACATATAAATAACTTACATCCAAACATTTTCCAAGAGAGCTTCAGTCTTTGGCAAGTAAATTTTACTTCTTTATGTAATTGGCAACACCATGTTGTCTGAGGAAGCCCTTTGTACCCCTAAACTTAGATTTTCACAAGACAGTATTTTCTATTTATAAAGTTAGTCCTTCTCTATTTCTATAGCTCTTATCTAATTACATTCATTTTTTGCTCAATACTATATATCATCATTAACTATAATCATCATAATATAATCTCTTGAACTTATCATCTAACTGAAATTCTGTATCCTGTGACCAACATGTCCCCTCTCACCACATCAACACCAGGTAACCACCTGCTTCCATGAAGTTAATCTTTTCATACATAGATACATAGAAATGAGATCATGCATTGTTTGTCTTTCTATGTCTGGCTTATCTCAATTAACATAATGTCCCCTAGGGTCATCCATTTCACAGTACCAGGAGTTCCTTCTGTTTTTGAGGCTCAAAAGCATTCTGTAGGTATGTAGCACTTCAGGTCAATTTTCAGATCCATCTCTGGAAAGACACTTCTCTGGAAAGCTTCTCATGATAGTTTTTTTCTGGATTATTCTCTCTTCTTATGCTGTCCCATACACCCCTACATCTTCAAGCCACATGTTTATTAAAGGTTATTGATACTGTCTGTGTACATGTTTTCCTTTCATTCTCAATAATATGCACTTTATAAAGGCAATCATCTAGTCTCACTTGATCACTCCCCTTTCCTGGTGTGTCAAATGTCATTTTCTCCGTACACACAGTACCCACTGAATTGCTAGACATTTTCTGAACAGAACTTCTTAATTTTCTTAAATATACACAGAAATATTTTAAGGGTGCTCCTGATACATTGTGACAATGAGATAAAAAGCTAAAAGAGATCGGGGATTAATAAGTGCTAGGAACTGAATGTTTGTGTCCATTAAAAATGATATGCTGAAATCCTAACTCCCACAGTGATGATATGAGAGGTGTGGTCTTTGGGAGATGATTAGGTAATGAGCCTGGCAGCTTCATGAATGGACTTTGTGCTCTTAGAAGACACTAGAGGACTTCTCCGCCCTATTCCCCTACCCCACCTCATTTCTCTCACTTTTCTGCCCCTCATTTCTTCCCCTCCCACTGCTCCTCCATTTGCTCGCTCTCTCTCTCTCTCTCTCTCTCTCTCTCTCATTCTTCCATCATGTGAGCATATATAGAAAAGGACACTCGATCTGACTGTGATTTGATCTTGGGTTCCCCAGCCTGCAGAACTGTAGAAAATGAATTTCTGTTGTTTAAGTCACTCCAATCTATGTCATTCTGCTATAGAAATTGACTAAGATCACCAGGACAGAGCTCAAGACCAAAAGCCACGGTCCACTTGCCAAAGCAAAAAGGTCATTTAGAGAGAGCACTCAGTACTTTCCCCTGCTTCAACACAGTGACATCACCATGAAGCCACAGGTGTAAATATCTTTCATATTCTGCACAGAGCAGCGAATTTTGTACTAACTTTCTTTTAAAATATTTAGATTTTGAGCTTTCTTTGTAAGCTCACACATATTTTGAGAAGTTAGGACCAGGAGGAGGAAGAGTGTGAGTGTGGGTGGGAGGGTGGTTATGGGGGGAAGAATAACTATATTCCTGGGGCTGGCACTGTGGCGTAGTGGGTAAAGCTACCACCTGCAGTGCTGGCATCCCATATGGATGCTGGTTCAAGTCCCAGCTGCTCCACTTCTGACCCAGCTTTCTGCTATGGCTTGGGAAAGCAGAATAAGATGGCTCAAGTCCTTGGGCCCCTACCTATGTGGGAGACCTGGAAGAAACTCCTGGCTCCTGGCTTTGGATCTGCGTAGTTCTGGCCATTGCAGCCAATTCAGAAGTGAACCAGTGGATAGAAGACCTCTCTCTCACTGCCTCTCCTCTCTCTGTGTAACTCTACCTTTCAAATAAATAAATATTTTTTTAAAAAAAGCTATATTCCTAACATTGTACTTATGAAATTTGTATTCCTTAAAAATAAATTTAAACAATCTCTAGAGTTGTTCTTGTGAAATGCATGAAGTCTGTAGTCTTTAAATAAAAGGTTTCTTTGCGGGAAAAATAGTTAAGCTAAAAAGAAAGTATATGCTCTCTGATCTATGACATGTCTAGGAAAATGAACATATGTTTCTCAATACACATGCACACTCACACACACCTGGGATTATCAAAATGTTTATGGAAAAATGGAATCAAAAGATAATAGAGACATTTTGTGAATTCTTTGAAGGCCCCTCACATATATGAATTGGTGTGTATACGTGTCCGTGTGTGTGTAGAGAGGGAGGGAGAGAGAGAGAGAGAGAGAGGTTAGAGTACTTATGCCACTTCAAAATCAAAGTGGGGAGAGATTCCAATCTCCCCAAGTGATATGCGAGTTGTGTGGCTGATTGAGGGATGCTGCTGAAAGCAATAATACAATGTGTAACTCCTCCAAAGGTAACTACTCTGTTTGAGGCTGTGCGGAAAGCATATTTTTCTCCTGAGGTTTGTGCAAATAAAAAATTTCTCTTTGCCAGCAAAGTAATAGCTTCAATCAATTTTTCTTTTAGCTTATGTAAGAGATAGTGATTAAAATAAGGATGATTCACAGATGGAACATGAGGCATGCCGTTCCCCCTGGATATTAAAGGACAAACAAACAAGGTCTCTTCAGACTTCAATTTTCTGTCAGAATGATCAGAGAACGGTAACTGAATGGCATCCATTAGGGAGAATTCGAGGCCAACAGCGGCAATAGGTTTTGGTAACTGCCTGAGAGTATCTCATGGGAACTCTAAGACTCTGACAAAACAAGGCTCTCTTCTTGTCATGTCAGCCATCTGAATGACGGCCTTTATTTAGGACTGACATTTGGGTGATTAACTATATTGTGCACTTTCGTACTTGTTCTTTCTTGTCAGGTTCTCAGCTCAGTCAAAGAGAAGTAACTCCTTGCGTCTTAGAGGTGGTGTGCAGTGATTGCAACATCTGTTTCAGACTCTCTTCTTGACAACACCTGAATCTAGGTGATCCAAAATACCAGAAAATTTCAGAAATTCTAACTTCCAGGATCAATCAATTGCTGCTATTTATTACAAATATCTCAGACTGTCCCTCTGTCTGTTTCTCTACTTCTCTCTTACGTACGCATTGTCAATATGCACCATAATCACCTGTGATCTGAATTGTACCACCAACCTCCTATCTGTTCTCTCTCTGCCATAGGTTATCTGCTGGTCAAGATGTTATCACTCAAAATCTCAGCACTGATTGTGTGACCCTAATGGCTGTGGTGTTATAGCTTATAGACTTGACTCAATTAAATGAGATGAAAACTCTTAGTTTTTTAGCCTATCTGTACATCTCTATTCTTGTAAATTCCTTGCTCTTCCTCCTACTGATTTGCATTCCACAAACGATTCGTGATCCTTCTCATCACCCCTCATTTATCCACAGCAGCGCCTCTACTTGAGGTTCCTTTCTTCTCTGACAGTTCTTATCCATTTCAGCTTTATTTTTTTTCATGTCATTTCCTTTGGGATGTTGTTACTTATTTCTCCAAGACTAGGTGAGATGCCTCAGATGTGGCTACACAAGCCTGTACTTACCCCTAGGTAGCACTTCTGAAATTGTGTCAGAATTGCTTGCTTTCTCTCCTCATCTTCTAAACAAGCCTTCAGAGCAAGGAAACGTTGTAGTTAGCAGTCACTAACATACTAACATTCTTAAGCCATCAGTACAAGCATGACAAATATTTACTGGATAAATAGATGTATACAATTAACATGGTGTTGTTGACATAATTGTTGAAGTTTATATTTTCAAACAAGTGCTTATATTTCTTCCAGCACTGGACATTTGTACGAGCACAGACAGCCCTGTGAATGTGGTGGGGATGAACTCTAATTGAGTGGTAGACTCAGGATAAGTTTTTGCAATATCTAAAGGATGCATTGCAATATAGAAAATCTATTAAATTTTAGGGAAATATTTTAATATTTATTTATTTATTTGAATGGCAGAGTTACAGAGAGAGGGAAAGACAGAGAGAAAAAGAGAGATCTTTCATCCTCATATTCATTCCCCAAACAGCTGCAATGGCCGGGCCTGGGCCAGCAGAAGTCAGGAGCCAGGAGCTTCTTCCGGGTAACCCATGTGGGTGCAGGGACCTATGGACTTTGGCCATCTTCTGCTGTTTTCCCAGGAACACTTGCAGGGACCTGGATTGGAAGTGGAGCTGCTGGGACTTGAACTAATGTCCATAGGGATGCTAGTACTACAGAATAGATCTTAAGTGGCGATGCCACAGTGCTGTCCCCTAAACTATAGGGGAGATTTAAAGCCTTGGATACACATCGAGGAAATGAAAATGAGTGACAATAAATGTACAGCCTGATCTAATTGGTTTATTTATGACAGAATTTAGAATTGAGTATAGCTACAATTCCAGATAACTTCATGATGTAACTCACTGTGGGTTGTAGTCAGTTCACAGAAGGTGTGTGTGGGACTTGTTAACAGGCAGAGTTTGGACAATGGATGAAGCCTATCTTGTCTCCATCTCTAAAGGCTTAAAAACAACATAAACTAAGAAAATGAGAGGGAATAAGAAATTTGTCACACATACTTTTAAGGAGAGCAATTATAGATATCTTTTGTAAGATGTATACATAGAATCAACTATTTAACTCTTTTAGGAGAAATTAGAACATTCACTCCTAGAATCCGTTCTTTCAGGCTTTGACTGATCTCTGCAGATTACTGGATTTCCATCTGAGAGAGAAGAAGTGTGATAAGGGGAGGAAACGTTATTCCAGTGACTTAACTTTTCATGTAAATAGTGAACAACTGTGAAATTATGGAAAGAAAAGTATGCTTATATTGGAAAGAGATTGCCTCGTAGGGCCTGCATTGGCAGGAAGTCAGAATTGGGAACCAGAGCTTCCACTCTGATATAAGGTGCAAGCATCCAATAGACATTGTCACTGGTAGGCACATATTTGCTTTTAAGTTGATCAACTTAATTTGTTAGTTTTATTTTTGCTTTTTACAAGTTTAGTTTTTAAATCATTATCAGTTTTGTAATTATACACTTTTCCCTCTTTCTATCTGCTTTCTGTATGAAAGTTATTTACACTTTCATTTCCTTGTCCCTAGAATGATTTTTTTCTCATTTTTTAACATGCATTGTTGATTTCCTAACGCAAGGGTTGTTATCTATATTCGCTTTTTTCAATAGCAGTCATAGGAACTTAGAACAATAATAATGTTTTAAAATTATTGCCTGAGAAACAAATACAGAGAGAGGAAGAGAGATAGACAGACATTTAGGCAGACTGATAGAGTTCCCACCTTCTGGTTCACTCCTCAAACGTTTGCATCAGCCAGGGCTGAACTGTAGCCAAAGTTAGGAGTAAGGAACTCAGTACAGCTCCTGCATGTAGATGGTAGGATCTCAATCACTTGAGCCATCCTCACCGCTTCTTAAGGTCTTGGAGGAAGCTGGAGTCTGGAGCTGTAGTTGAATTTCAAATTCAGGCACTGTGATGTGGAAAATGGGTGTGTTAACTTCTAGGTTAAATACTCATTGCAGAAATTTGGAATAATTTATTGCCTTCCATACCCTTTGTATTTATGCATTATTATTTTCATATGTGCTGTATTACAAAGTTATATGTTTAGTACATGTTTTCTACTCCCACATGTTATGCATAAATACCTTGTAGAATAAGAACAATAACTGAAACAATATTTACAGTTATATGTACAGATGCTATTATTATTGTTTTATAGAATCAGTTAGTGAGAATCACCACATGTTTGATTTTTTTTTTGTATTTAATTTTTATTGCATCACCTAAGATCACTTTGTTTCATCTATTTCCTTGTAGCATAAAATTGTGTTGCATCCTTTTACTTTTCTCTTTTTTCCATTGTTTTGTGTGGAAAAGCTGGCTGTCCATCTAATAGAGAATCTTTGAAAATATTATTATTTATGTTTACATTTTTGTTAACATAAAGAAAGTGGATTTGATGTAGATACAATACTAAGAATATAATGATACTTCCCTCCCTCCTTCCTTGCTTCTCTTTCTTTCAATTTTTGAGAAAACATATTTTCAAGTTAACTTATAGTCAAAGGCAGAATGCATCACTAAATAGAGTTCAACAAGTCAAAAGTAAAAAGTCTACTGTTTAGCAGGAATATAGACAAAGGCTACAAACAATAATCAAATAAAAACATTTAATATCAGTCATACACAGTAAATTTTTATACTGTGTCTATTAACTAACAGAAATCACAGAAAACATGTGATATTGTCTTTTGGGGTTTGGCATACACATTGTGGCAAAAACCCAGGATTTAATTATTTTATATGCTAGGTAGTATTCCATCATGCATATGTACTACATTGTCTTTATTCGTTCATCAGTTGATGGACATCTAGGTTGTTTCCATGTCTTATCTATGTGAATTGAGCTGCTAAAAACATGGGAGTACAGGTACTCCTCTGGGTATACTCCCAGGAGTGGGATGTCTGGGCTATATGGAAGATCTGCTTTTAGTTTTCTGAGGAATCTCTATACTGTCCTGCATAATGGTTGCATTAGTTTACATTCCCACTATAGTGTATTAGGGTACCTCCTCCTTTACACTCTTCCCAGTATTTGTTATTATTATTTTTTTTTTTGATTTTTAGATGAAAGCCATTCTTTCTGGGGTGAGAGGCAATCTTGCTGTGGTTTTTATTTGTACTTCCCTTGTGCCTACTGGTCATTTTTATTTCATCCTTTGAAAAGTGTCTGTTCAAGTCCTTTGCCCATTTCTTAACTGAAACACTCATGCTGTTATTGTTTCTTGAGCTCCTTTTACATTTTGGATATGAATCCTTTTTTGGACAAATACTTTGAAAAAATTTACTCCCATCCTGTTGGTTGCCTCTCTGTTGAGTATTTCTTTTGCTGTGTAGAAGTTTCTTAGCTTTGTGTAACCAAATGTTGATTTCATTGTCTGTGATTCTGGGGTCTTATCCAATAAATTTTTTCCTAGGCCAATGCCCTCCACCATTTCTTCTATGTTTTCCTCTAGTAATTTTATTGTTTCAGATCTTAGTTCAGATCCTTGATCCACTGAGTTGATTTTTGTATGGTATGTAGAGTAGAGGTCTTGTTTATTCTTCTGTGTTTGGAGATCCAATTTTCCCAGTACCATTTGTTTAAGAGATTGCCATTTCTCTGGGGAGTGATTTCAGCTTGTTTGTCCAAGATTAGTTGATTGTAGGTAATCTTTAAGATTGACCTAGAGATTTATGACGTTTTACTTCAGCAATCATTTTCCACTTTAGGATTTATTGCAATTCATGTGATCATTGATATGACTCTATGGCATTCTTTCTGCTCTCTAGTAACAAACATAACAAGCCTTTTCTCTCTGTCCTCAATATCACTTACTCCACCTTCTTTATTTTGCAGACTTCTCTCTGTGCTTAATTCTGGTAAGAAGTATCTGACATATCTTCAAGTTTCTTAATCCTCATCTCAGGTACTCAAAATATGTCACTGAGGAAATGTTACTTATTCTTTCTGCTCTCTAGTAACAAACATAACAAGCCTTTTCTCTCTGTCCTCAATATCACTTACTCCACCTTCTTTATTTTGCAGACTTCTCTCTGTGCTTAATTCTGGTCAGAAGTATCTGACATATCTTCAAGTTTCTTAATCCTCATCTCAGGTACTCAAAATATGTCACTGAGGAAATGTTACTTATTCTATTTTTCAGTTGAAAAATATCTATTTTTGGTCAAAGCAGCTATAAAGCTGATTAAATGATCAACTTCCTCCACAAATTTTCAAACATGAGTTTTACTATCTTGACCATATCATGTATAGTTAATTTTGAATCTTTCTAAATTACACATTTGTAATCATAACTGAAGTTTATGTATTATTTCTATGACTTCTTCTCATTTCATTTTTTAACTCTTGGTTTTGATTGTTTGCTTTAAAAAATGTAGATGTAATATTTGAATGAGTGTTTGTAAAAATAACAGGAAATAATCATGTTATTATCTTCATCTAATGAGCATATTTGTGTGTGTTTTTGAATATGACCGGATATTGGCAAAAATGGATTAATTTAATCTAACTTAAGAGTGCAGTCTGAATTCTGTGATCCACTTAAATTGTGTTACTAAAATAAGAAAGGTAAACTATACTAGATTTATGATACAATAAAACAACATATTTTGCTAATACAATGCTCAATTGACTGTGAACCAGGAAATATATAAATTTGCCATTTGAATGCAATGCAAAAATATTCACATCAGTGTTTTAAATCCATTTTCCAGAGTTTTTTTGTTGATATTCCATTGTTAGTAGTTTAAAGTTATATTTAATATTTACTTACTGATTTAAGAATTGTAAGTCACCTTTACACTGAGAAACCCATTGATTTTACAGCAACCTTTTTAGATGGATTAGACAGATTATCATACTGGTTCTACATTCAATTAGATTAAAATTTCAATTAGATTAAAAAATTTGACCAAAACTATCTGACAGCAGATATTATATTGCATTAAGCTTTCTCTTTACAAAATTAAATATGTATACAAACTGGATTTATATATATTATATGTGCATATATAAATATAAATATAAATGATTCAACAGATACTTTCAATGGCTCTTAAAATGCATTATATGATTTATATTTTCAACCATCTATTTGGTTTCTCAAATTTGAGATGATATTCATTTCAGCATTAATTTAAAACGTGTTTTCTGAACACCCTTTGTGTCTACATTTCTCATGAGCATGTTTTCTTAACACTCATGCCTGTCTTAGGCAGCATACCACAAACAGTATTGTTCAGAAGCCCTAATCTGGCTGCAGACCAATACCAGGCATTTCTCTTCCCCAGACATGCTTTAAGCAGCCACTTATCAAATGGGTCAGGTACAAGGACACAGGATCCATAATCTGCCCCAGTGTGAAACCCCCATGCTTCCTAGGAGCTAATCTGCATGGCAGCTTCATGCACACATAAAGAATCCCTGCCATGAGCATGTCAATTTCAAGAATTACTATCACTAGGGAAATCCAAAATTCAGATTCCTTCTCACACCCAGAAGCGGTTCACAAGTAGGAGAACATTATTCATATAAATTCTCTTGTGTAGTAATATAGCTAGCATTTTGTATTTCTCAGGTGTCCCTGGGTATAAGCATGAGAGTTAACCAAATGTGAAATACTCTTTCATCAGATGCAAATGTTCATTAATTCCATCTCCTTGTGGGGAAGCTCAGACTACTACTCTATGTTGTTCAGTTCTCAGTTCTTAAAAGCTCACGAGTTGAGGAGGAAGCATATCTTATTCAGAGTTCCAGGAATCCCTTTCACCTATTCATTCCAGCATATTTATCAAGCACCTGTCATTTGCCAAGATAGTGGGATGGTCAAGGGAAGAGGGATTGTCTAGGAAATAAACATCACATTTTTGTAGAAATTCAAAGTAAAAAGAGGTATGAAGGAAAAATAAGGTGAGGCTCCAGACATAGGTTGTATACACCTGCTGATTAAATGCAGAGATAAGCCTTATGTAGATTCTTAGTGGCAGGTATGTGAAACTGGGAATTCACAGAAATAGAAAGATAAACTATAGTAATATGTATCCTGTGGGCAAATGGGAGAATAGTCTGTGAATAAGGGATGTTAGCAAAGGCTTTCTCATATGCTATCCCCTGCTGTGAGAATGATGGCAGAAAGGCCACAGGTGAGATGATTGACATACAAGCACTGCTAATGAAAACCTAACCTAAGATCCCTCATCCACTACTCACACATATGTATATGGACTCAAATGGTAAGCTGTCATTTCCACATAAAAAGCATTTCTCCCTCCAGAAAGTAATCTCTAGGTGCAATGTCTAAAGATCCACAGTGCTTGATTAAGGAAGAGTAAGAAATATGTGTAGTTTTCTTGAGATATTTCTGAGAAAGGAGATCTTTCATAGAAAACTGAGGTTAAATATCCTTTTTTTCTGTAAAAGCCACTATCATTAAATAGAAAGAATCCAATGATATTTCTTTTTGAGACAGTCATAAGGAGTCTTCAAAAATGCGCTTACATGTCACTAAACTTATACACTATGAATTTCTAGAATGTTCATAGATTCATAAAAAGGAGCCGGCACTACTAAACTGTTAGATAGCAAAGGATGTCTGCAAATCTGAAATAGAATTGCTACATTCTAAAGATTCAGGGCTAATCAATTTTATGCATAAAGACTGGGTTCTGAAGTAGCCACACTTGCATGACAGCTCAGAACATGAAAGGAGTGCTAAAAGATTTGACCTTCATTCTGTAGGCCAGCAACAGCCTCAGAATGTTGGGAGCTGGTGGACAACATGATCACATTTGCATTTTTGAAAGATCACTCTGTCAGCAGGATGGAAGAGGGAAAGGAGGTGACAAGACTGCAGACTAGGACACCAATGCTGTATATGTAGTCATCCAGAGATGTTGAAGGGGATCTTGAGCTACAATGCAAATCATCAGGAAAAAATAGTTATAAAAGTAGCAAGAACATTTTCAAAAGGTAAAAATCAATTAAAATGTAAAATATCAGACCCCATCATCAATTGGATTTTGCAAGGGAATGTGTTTGTGTGTTTACAGTGAAAATAAAGATGACCTTGGATTATTCAGAGTTTATGTTTGGCAGTGAGTATAGAATAAGTGCACTGTGGCCAGAATGATGAAGAGACTGAGAGGAAATATTTGAAGTATAGTATCACAAGAGCCAAGAAAAATGTTAAAAAAGAAAGGAAAATGTGGAAGTCACAAGAGATTGTAGTTGAAAGGCAAATCCTTTAATTGGATATTTTCCAGCACACACACACCCACACACACACATGCACACACACACACGCACACACTCACATGCACACACACGCACACACACATACACATGCACACATGCGCGCACACATGCACACACATGTATACACACATGATGATGTTCATTAAAAAACAAAAATGGAAATTGGAGAAGCATAAAAGTAGGATTATAATCCCAAATGCTAACTACAGCCAGTCTAATAACAAATATGAAACAGGAATTTTCTTATTTTATTATCAATTAATTTCTTTATAGCTACAAAGAGCTATGTAGGTTCTCTACTATTTAAAAAAAAAACACTCATTCTCTTGGTCTATATTTTACTTTCTATATTTGACAATGTATTTGTGTATATAGTTTGTATATTCCATAACATCATGTATTGCATGATATATATATATACACTTAAAAGAGTTTTTAGTAAAAGAGCATTAAAATGTTGATTTTAGAGTAAAAAATAATAGAAATTCATATATAGGACACATTTTATATAAACATTTCAAAAACATTTCATATACACTGTGCTATCAAACATTGTATGTATGTGTACACACACATTTCTCTATATGCTTAGTATATATATATATACATAATATATCACTGTATTTGGCATAATACATACATATATATATAAACTATAGACTATGGGAAAATTAACTATGCAGTTGGATTAGGAGTGAATTCTTTATTTTTAAAGATTTATTTATTTATTTGAAAGGCAGAGCCATAGACAGGCAGAGGCAGAGAGAGAGAGAGAGACTTCCATCTACTGGTTCACTCCCTAGATGGCTGCAATGGCCGGAGCTGCACCAATCTGAAAGCAGAAGCCAGGAGCTTCTACCAGGTCTCCCAGGTGGGTGTAGGAGCCCAGGGACTTGGGCCATCTTCTACTGCTTTCCCAGGGCATAGCAGAGGCTGGAATGGAACAGCCGGGACTCAAACCAGAGTCCATATGGGATGCTGGCCCTGAAGGCAGTGGCTTTACCTGCTAGGCCACAGTGCCAACCCCAAAAGATAGTGAATATTTTTAAAAATGTTTGAAAATAAACATAGTTCTCTGTGGATTTAAAGAAAATCAGATAGGCATATGATCAATAGATTGATGGAAAGGAGGTACAGGAAAAGGTATGCAAGCATGACATAATGATGGGCACTTTCTTTTGGCCCTTAACAATGAAGATTGGTGAAGACTGTGGTGAGCTGGACAGGGTATGCTAACCTAAAGAAGCAACAAGTTCTTAGCTGCAGCCTATTGTTGTCCTGGAGGTCATCCATCACCGAGATGAGAATATGAACTCTGCATCCAGATGCCCAGCTCTGTCAGCTCTCCAGACCACACCTCTGACAGATCACTGATCCCCTCTGTCTAAGCTTCTTTGTTCTTAGTGGATGGATTATAATTATTTCCTACCTGTGGTAGGAATATGACTATTCATAATCTCATTTTATAATTGTGACTTCATATTTTTATTTCAGTGCAAGTACTTATAATTGAATTCAGCATATAGTGAACACTCAATAAAGTTTAGAATTCAGCATTAATAAAGCTGAAACAATGTTTCTACCTACTGTGATCATTCAGAATTTTGAAATTTGAATGGTATATGAAATGTTCATTTTTGGTGTTTGTTCATTTTCCTAAAGATTTAATTATTTTTATTTGAAAGTCAGAGTTATAGAGAGAGAAGGAGATGCAGAGAGAGAGAGAGAGAGCCTCCAGCCACTGGTTCACTCACCAGATGGTCACAATATACAGGGCTGGGCCAGGGTAAAGCTAGGAGCCAGGAGCTTCTTCCAAGTCTCCCGCATGGGAGGCAGAGGCCCTAACACTTGGGTCTTCTTCTACTGCTTTTCCCTGGCCATTAGCAGGGAGCTGGAAGGGAAATGGAGTAGCCAGAACCTCTGCCACAACACCGGCCCCTTACACGTTTTTAAAATGCTCTTTAGGCTGGAATGCTGTTGCCTGGGCATCTGTCTGAGACTCGGAGCAAAGATTATTATTCTAGGATACTGTACATAGTTTTGTTGGCAAATATGTTGTTTGTTGTAAGCCATAGAGCATTGCTGGTAGTGAGTGCTTGGATCAGTGCAGTGGGAAGGATTTGAAGCTTACTCAGAAGATTCAAGACAACATTGAAGACCACCATGTAAGATTTCCGAAGTTGGGATTTTATACCATAGAGCTCAGAGTATAGCCATTGACTGATTTTTTGAAGTTAATTTAGGGTAAAAGTTCAGTGAATTTTGGGGCTAAGTTTTATTTGTCTATTTGGAAGTCATTGACTGATTTTTTGAAGTTAATTTAGGGTAAAAGTTCAGTGAATTTTGGGGCTAAGTTTTATTTGTCTATTTGGAAGTCAAAGTTTCCTGTTTTGGGTTAACTTTTTCTATCAGCATGTCTGCATGTGTATATGCGTAAGTCTCCATGTGTGTGCATGTGTGTATACATGTAGATCTTTAAACTGTGGAATAAGTAAGAAAAGACTATAAAATAGAAAATAGATAAATCTGATTTACAGACTTGAAGTTGCTTGGTACATAGACTGAGATGCAATACTGTTATGATTGTTCATGGTTATTAGGAGTAGATTTTATTTCTCCTGCTTATTTGCCCCATTTTTCAATAAAATAAAATAGTTCCCAAGTGTGATATTTTAATATTAAAATTAAAACTTTCCAGGATCCAAAGTACATAATGTACAAAATCAATTTAATCCACTTAAATTGATATTTCATTTTAATTGAATATTTTAGCTTGTTGAGCAAACACATATTTTAAAATGTGCTTTTCTCTAACACATTTTTGAAAAATGAAACATTATGAGGATTGTGCAGCTCTACATCATTAATTGGCCATATTTGTTAAAGTGGCAAATAATGGATTTTTTAAAAATTTAGATATGTAGTCACTACTGGAGACCAGTTATTTTGAAAGCAATAATATACTTGCTGCTGTTTCGGCTTGATTTTACTATATTTTAAATTTAGTGAGGGAAAGAAAAAACTCATTAGCTTACACTGAAAAAATATGTATGGTACTTTCATCACTACATTAAATGTCAGCCAATCCTTTCAAAATTCTTTTTTCTTTTTTTTCTTATAAACATTTATTTATTTACTTATCGAGAAGCAGAGTTACAGAAAGAGAGAGGGAGAGACAGAGATAAAGGTCTTCCATCTGCTGGTTCACTCTCCAAATGGCTGCCATGGTCAGAGTTGGGCTGATCTGGAGCCAGTGGCAAGGATCCCCCTGCAAGCCCTGACACAGGCACGGTGCCAAAGACCTTGAGACATCTTCTGGTGCTTTCCCAGACCACCAGCAGGGAGCTGGAGTGGAAGTGGAGCATCCAGGACTCGAACTTGTGCCCATATGGGATGTTGGCAATGCAGGTGGAGGCTTAACCCTCTATGCCACAGTGCCAGCCCTGAACTTGTTTTAGATTCTTCTAAAATTCAGCAATAGTGAGGGCTGGTATTGTGGTGTAATGAGTAAATCCTGTAATGCCAGTATCCTCTATGGGCACCAGCCCAGGTCCCGGCCACTCCACTTCCAATATAGCTCCCCCTCAACGCACCTGGGAAATCAGTGGAAGACAAGATACCCCAATTTCTGGGTCCCTCACCCACATGGGAGACCAAGAAGAAACCGCTAGCTCCTGGCCCAGGACCAGCCCAGCTCCAGCTCTTGTGGTCATCTGGGGAGTGAAATAGGGAATGGAAGCTCTCTCTCTCTCTCTCTGTCTCTCTGTCTCTCTGTCTCTCTCTCTCTCTCACTCTCTGTCTCTCTGTCTCTCCCTCTCTCTCTACAACTCTGACTTCGTAAGAAAAATAAAATAAAATTTATTTTTCACCAGAAAACTTTTATTTAAGAAATACAAACCATGTATTTTGTAAATACAACTTTAGGAACAAAGTAATTCTTTCCATGGTACCCACCTTCTCACACACACTCCCACCCTTCTTCCTCCTCCCGCTACTATTCCCATTCTTATTTTTTTCTAAGATCTATTTTATTTAACTTTATAACACAATTGATTAACTCTATTCTAAATAAGCAGTTCAACAAATAGTATGCAAAATAGTGTTCCTCAATAATGGAGACGACGGCTGCCCAGACTCATTGCATTTCAAAGGATCAATTTCACTCTATAGATTATCTTTTAGGTGCTCTGTTTGTTATCACAGATCAGAGAGAACAGATGGTATTTGACCTTGTGTTACTGTCTTATTTCACTAATCATGATGTTTTCCAGCTCCATCCACTTTGTTGCAAATGACACGATTTCATTTCTTTTTTCCCACTGTGTAGAATTCCATGGTGTACATGTCCCAAAATTTCTTTATCCAGTCTTCAGTTGACAGACATTTGGGTTGATTCCATATCTTAGCTATTATATTGAGCTGCATTAAATAAGGGGATACAGATAATTCTTTCTAATCTTTTTGGTAAATTCCCAGGAGAGGGATGGCTGGGTCATACTGTAGCTGTATATTCAGATTTCTGAAGTATCTCACTACTGTCTTCCACAGTGGCTATACCAGTTTACATTCCCACCAACAGATTAGGGTAGCTTTTTCCTCACATCCTCACCAGCATTTGTAGTGTGTTGATTTCAGTATAGAATCCATCCTAACTGCGATGAGGTAAAATATCATTGTGGTTTTGATCTGCGTTTCCTTGAAGGCTGGTGATCCTGAGCATTTTTTAATGTGTCTGTTAGCCATTTGGATTTCCTTTTTTTTTTTGACAGGCAGAGTGGACAGTGAGAGAGAGACAGAGAGAAGGGTCTTCCTTTTCCGTTGGTTCACCCCCCAATGGCCACTGTGGCCAGCACACCACCCTGATCCGAAGCCAGGAGCCAGGTGCTTCTCCTGGTCTCCCATGTGGTGCAGGGCCCAAGCACTTGGGCCATCCTCCACTGCACTCCCGGGCCATATCAGAGAGCTGGCCTGGAAGAGGGGCAACCGGGACAGAATCCGGCACCCCTCACAAAATAATCAAAATCTATCCATACAATTGAATGATGACAAGAAAGCAACCAGAACATAACAGAAAAATCCAAATATGCAAATAATATTTTCTCATAAGAACATCTGATATATGCTGAAACTAGATTTTTTAATGATTTGTGTCATGAGGAACTATCCAGTGTGCCCTTTCTATGCATGGTTGCAAAGATGTGAGAGGAAACCTATTTCTATTTTTGAGGAACTTCTTTTACTTACTGTGGTGGGATAAAGGCTTCCACCCAACTGTTTCAGGAATCAGTTGTGAGCAGCTTTGCCATGCATGAGATTCTTCGCACCTAGGTGGTGACTTTTTATAGTAACTTCACCATGTTCTACCATCATACCTTGAGAATGAGCCATGGCAAAGAGTTGAGGTGGGTTTTTTCTGCAGGAAGAGTGGCAGAATGGATACGGTTTTCCTCCAAAGAAGACTTGTTCATGAAAAACAATTAAAGCTGCATGACTAACAGAAACTCTCTTTCTGATAGCAGAAAATGAGTATTTAACATTTTCATAGAACATTAATAAGACAGGAAAGTTATCCTTGCATTTATGAAGAGTAGATTACCTTTGATCATAGTTTCTGTTACTTCCTAATAATTCACATTCATTAACTTTTGTGCACAGTAAAGGTGTTTTTAGATAACTAATAAAAGACACGTAAATTGATGTAGGGTTCCTGTTTATCTGATTTTAGAAACTGATTTTGGAGAGCTGACTTCTTCCAAGAATGTCCAGATATAATGGAACTTATGGATAGATTTTATAACTAATTACTGATTGCACATAACAAGATAGAATATGAAGTCAAAATACAATCAAAATATTAAAGATTACAGGGAAGAAATATTGAAATTATGGAAATAAAAGAAGGCCTTCTTAGAAAACATAAGCCAATGTGTGCTATAGAAAGAATATGTAAATGAATTTTGCCCACAGATTTCCATCAATTAGAATACTATAAAAATATCTCATTTAATATTTTAATTAAACATTTTTCAGAAAAAAAAAACAATGTGAACCTATGATACGTTACTAAGAACATAAAAGACATAAGTATTAAACTACAAGAATTTCTAACTCCCGTGTCTTATAGAAAGACCCTTTTACTTAGTGTTGCACAATTAAAAAAAAATACTCTGGTACACAGCATTTGCCCGTTGCTTAATTATACTCTGGTGCTTTACTTAAATCACTTCAATAAAATGTATTCATGCTGTAGCATAATAGTATTAGAGATGCAGAAAGCCGTATGAATTAACATTATTGTTTTTTCTCTATTCATCACCAATTTAGTCTTTTATGAAGTGAAAAAAATAGGGAAAAGGAGGAGAAAGCTCTTAGGCCTGTCAAGATTAATTGCACTGCCAATGTTGTTAATCTCCCTCTATTCAGGAGAGTACAAAAAAGAAGCTTCTAAAACAAAATTCAGACGAAAATATCGTCAAGAATCCCCAAGGTACTTATAGATTTATTGATGAAACCCTAATACTCCTCCTCCAGGGTGATTTTCAACATTTAAACTCCAGGGTACTGAGCAAGGATGCTTTTGCGAAAGCTGGCTGTGGACATCTGGAGTCGGAGTTTCACACTAACAGCGTTAGGTGAAGTGTGGGTGGATGTTAGCTTCTCTTTTCTTTAGAAATGCTTTGGCACGCTACTGTACAGTACCCCATGGAACAGGCAGATTCCTGTAATTATGCACTACAAACCCTCCCACTGCAGGCAATGGAGATTTTACACTTAGAGCAAGTGAAAGGCTGTATTTTCAGGGCGCGTTTCTTTAGTGAGTAACGAGAGTGGTGAAATAATAGGGTCTTTTATTTATAGAGTTCCTTAGTTCAAAGAACTCAAAGAAAGCGATAGTCATGATCTCATTAACACGCAAAGCAGCTCTGTGAGAAAACATAGAACCAATACCCTTATTCTGCATGGACAGAAGCTTGGACTTGGAAGGTCGTGTGTAAGATCCACTTCTTTGTATGTTCTTTTGTGAAGGGAGTAGTGCTGGAGGTACAGCACCCTCAGGCACAGGCAGGACATAGACTACCTTCCCTGCGGCTTCTGAAGGCAGCTGATCACAGGAGGAGGATGAGACTGACCTTCCTTTCCTTCTTAACCAACTTCTCAACCCTTATCAGCCCATGGAGTACCTTTACATATGTCAATTAATGCCATGATTTTGATTGGGACCACAGATTGGTGGTATTTTGCTGTGGTTACAGTCTATCCCAGGTTATAGTAAAATCAAAGTTCTGGAAGACTGAATCTGAGTGGCGTTTAGCATAGTTTGTAGCATGTATTGTATAGAGGAAACCCATGTCTATGCATATTCTGTGTGTTCCACAAAATGGTTTTAAAATCCTGAGTTAGGGGTACCCATGAAACCCTGAAGAAAAAAATCAAAAATGAAAAGTCTTGGCATTGGGCTGGCGCTGTGGCGCAGCAGATTAACGCCCTGGCCTGAAGTGCCAGCCTCCCATATGGGCACCGGTTTTAGTCTCAGCTGCTCCTCTTCTGATCCACCTCTCTGCTGTGGCCTGGAAAAGTAGTAGAAAATGGCCCAATTCCTTGGGTCCCAGCACCCACGTGGGAGACCTGGAAAAAGCTCCTGGCTCCTGCCTTCAGATTGGTGCAGCTCTGGCAGTTGTGGCAATCTGGGGAGTGAACCAGCAGATGGAAGACCTCTCTCTCTCTGTCCCTACCTCTCTCTGTAACTCTTTCAAATAAATCAAATAAATATTTTTAAAAGTCTTGGCAATTATATTAATATTAAGACAGAAATCAAACATTTCCTACAGAATAGATTAACTCATGCTAATATTTCCTATCTTTTCCTATACTTCTCCTGGCTGACTTTCACAAAGATGCACTGCTCGGGTACTATCCTTCCAAATGATTATTGCAAGTGCTTTCTGCAGAATCCTGAAGTCCCAATGCTTTGGTTCTATCCTTCCATTGATCATTGCTGTGCTTCCTGGAGAACCCTGAAGTCTAAAATCATTTAAACCTCCCAAAAGGCCACATGTTTATCTAGAAGATTAATAAATAGAGTGGATGATCTCCATTTGAATAATTATTTTCTTCACTTGTAAATGTTACAGGTTATTTCCATATTCATAACAATATCAAAAGCTTATGATTTTAAAAAGTTTTGCTTAGGGGCATGATTTGTGGAGCAATAGGTTAAGCAGCCAGTTGAGAGTCTCACATCCCATATAAGAATGCTGGTTCAACTCCTGGCTACTTCGCCAGCTTCTGCTAATGTATCATCAGGTGCAGCAGATCATGGCTCGAGTGCTTGGGCCCCTGCCATCCATTTAGGAGACCTGGATGGAGTTCCAGGTCCCCAGCTTTACCTTGGCCCTGTCCTGGCAGTTGTAGACACTTGGGTGGTGAAGCAGAGTAGGAAAAAACTCTCTGTTTCCCTTTCAAATACGTAAAAATAAAAAAAAAAAAAAACAAGAATTAACAAAAATGTTTGCAAAGACAAGAGCACCAGATATATAGTAAATGTATAGATATTATCAATTATGATATTGATTACAACACTAATTTTGAAGGCTCGCCAGGAAAATGCACAATATATCTTCAGTATTCTAGAGTTATAAAATGGGTATATTTAATGAGATTGATTAATTAATAAGCCAGCTGCATTGTTATTTAAATACTAGCATTCTATGCTTCAATGATTTTAGTTTTCATGCAGAACAGAAATTAATAATTGCTTGATAAAAATTGAGAAAGAAAATGTAACTTCTATCAATGATGTCACAAAATTCATAACAATTTCCTTGTGTTAGTCTACAAACAGCCTAAGAGCTGAGCTTGTTTAATGTCTTTCTATTCCACTTTAACACCAGTGAAAATGACACCAGAGCACTACAGCACTGGGATTCGATGGTTGATGTGTGGCCACATATCAGAATGAGGAAGCTGATTCAATCCTTGCCATACCCACCAAGAACTCTTGATTACTAATATGTCATATATTGGTTCAGAAAATTATAGCTATCTTACCTATAATCATATTGCAAGTAAGAATCTCTATCTGTCCTTAATGAACATTTGGAATTAATTTTCTTTTGTTTCCTTTGGGAGGTGTCAGAATTCTCTTTTCTTTTGCTTTTCACTCTCATGAAAACTTATAGTCTCTTCTTAAATCATGTAATCCATTTACTAATTGCTGCCTGCACTTACTGTCCATGGCTCCTCCCCACCAATATGAAAATCCTGCTGAGTGAAGAAGCACTCTGAGAATTATCAATCAACAGCTAAGATGATTACTGCATGGTGTGGCATCGCCTATACCACCTCATGTTCTGTGGACATTACAGAAGGTGTCAGTGATGTCTGTAGTCCGATGGTAGTGCTCTTCTAGAGTCAGAAAGAAGAGCCCAGAAAAGGTTGGGAGCCCAGAAAAGGGCACCCAACTTAGTTTGGGGGAGAGCAAAGGTATACAAAGTACACTTTCACAGCTGGAGTGATGTGACCACCAGTATATTGGGAGAAAATTGGTATCCCTGATAGTGAAAATCACATATGAGAAGGCTGCAGTGTATGGGAACTATGTTCCGTTTAGTAAAAATAAATTTCTTCTTGCAGCTGATGAATCAGTTTTGTGAAGACCCTAACAGGTATATCTGGAAGGGTAGGGAGAATGGAGCCCATGAAAGGCTTTATGTGCCTATCACAGGCTTGTACAGTTTTAAAAATAAAGGACAATGATATTGAAAATTCATGTTTTATTTAAGAAGCAGAGAAATGTATTATTATATGTGATTAATTTAAGTCACATGTAATCTCAGTATTTTAGGTAATGTAGTATTTAAGTATTTTTTAAACTCCTCTGAATTAGACTTGACTCTAGTTAAACTGAACCATGTATATTACAAACAGACACTTTAGTTAAAATGTCAAGTTATAGGACTGAAAAAGGACATGAGAAACCTGGGTGTCCTTAAACTTTTGTAGTTTTTAGTATATGTCAAATTAATCTATAGTATATGAAAAAATAAGAGTAGTAGCTTTAAAGATCATCCAATCCATATTTCAATATTTTAAAATATTAGGGTGTTTCACAATCAAAAGCAATAAAAAATTTAAAAAAATTTACTTTGACCTTGGTAATGAAAAGTAAGCCAATCTAAATTAGGAAGAAAGAGAATTTCAGTTTCAAGTGAAACTAGAAATAAGGGAACATATGGACAATTTCTATCTTTGTAATCAAAAGTGACATAAAACATTGCAAAGCATTTAATCTCTATGTGAACTATGTAGGGTGATCAGCAGTATGTGGGAATTCAGAAATTGAACCACTCAAATGGTTTATTTTGTATTATTCAAAGTGTACTTCAGGAGCTAGCATTATGGCACAGTGGGTTAAGTCACTACCATTGACATTACCATACCTAAAGAGCACCAGTTCGAGTCCCAGATGCTCTGCTTCAAATTCAGCTCTGCTAAAATACCTGGGAAAGCAGCAGAGGACGGTCGAAGCACGTGGGTCTCGGCCAACAGTGGGAGACCTGGTGGAGCTAAGGCTCAGGACTACAGCTTTCCCAGCCCTGGCCACTGTGATCACTTGGGGAGGAACCAGTGGAAGGAAGATGGCTCTCTGTCTCTCTATGTCACTTTCTCTCTCTGTAACTGCGCCTTTCAAATAAATAAAAATAAACAAACATTCATGATTAAAAAGTGTACTTCAGTAATTTTTTTAAAAAATGTATTAAAAATAAATAAAATCAGTGCACACTATTTCTTCCTGCATTGCACAAAATGGGAATGAGAAAATATCTTTATAAGAAAAAGACAGAGAAATATGTCAGATTCTCCTTTAACTCATTCAAAAATCAATGTTAGACCTCTGGATCTTGTTGAATCAGACTGATGCTGGGGTAGGGGAGGGGAATCCAGATATGCAAAATATGGTGGCTGTGTCTCTGAGATTCTGCTATGATACCACACGGCTATAACTGCTATCTGACTACTGATGGCATGAATGTTACTGTTTAGTTCTCCCTGTACTTAGTCAGGATGCTGTACAATCTCTGTTTTATATTCCAAAGCTATTTACTTATAATTCCAAAAACTCCTATAATGCTTCTGAGACTTTATGATTGCTACTGACACACACTGGGTCATTTATATTTAATAAATTAAGAACTTGTGACTAGATGGATTATTCAATTGTTTGGAGAAAAAATAATTCTATACCATAATATGAGTAAATATTCCCTATGATTAATATTTCCTCATTTACTTAAATACTACAGAAAACAAGTGCACATGAGCTCTGGAATTATATATGACCCTTATTTACCCATAAATCCTCAATTTTCAGAATGAGTCTCCCAGAACCCAGTGAAGGGTGAACATTTTAGAAAAATGTTTCTATGTAATAAGGGAACTATGTTTTCTCACCAAGCCACATCCACTCCTAGGTGAGAATATAGACCCTGCCACAGATGGTCTTCTAGGCATTTCCGTAAGGTTATCACCAATGGTAGAGTAGCTGTATCTACATCTCTTAGGCTTCTTAAAAATCCCTAGAGGGACTCTTCTTTTTCTGTTAAAAATAACATGAACTTTTCATAATATAGTTCTGCTATAACAATGTAACATAACAAACACAAAGCAAAATGATGTAGTTTAAGTTATTCAGCCTTCTGGAAAATAATCTCCCTTCCGTCCCTTAGGTGTGAAGTTTGTTTTTGTCATGTGTATTGATTTTAGAATGTTTGGTTCAACTACAAAGAATTGATACACTATGAGATTCTACAGCTGGGGAATTTCTCAGTCTTGGTATCGTATTTCAGAGAAATACACACTTGCCCCACAAGTGGACACAAATGACAAGTATTTCACTCACTACCTTTTGATCTATATCAAGAGAATTTCTAAGAAAAGATGCACAGAATGATGCCAAAAAGTTGGCATGGGGAACACTTTTATGTTGCTCTTGAAGAAAATCTCAAAAAGTGCATATTCTTGCTGTGAGGTGAAAGGGCTTCTCATTCACAGCTTGGTCTTCTCAAGGCGATACTTCTTTCAAAACGTTTTCCAAGAAGACCGTTAACTGCTGATAGGCAGAATTTAACTACAGATTTTTTAAAAAGTTTCAGCTCAAAGAAACAAATTTTCTTCCCTTTTTAAAATCTGTTTATGTGAATAACTTTTATTAACAACATGGCTTAAAAACAGACATAATCACCACATGTGGATGAAAGTATTCTTGTCAACTAGCTTAATATTAAATATTGTAATTTTATATATGTGCACAGATAAGGTTATTTTAAAAATGACCAAGAACAATAAACAACCATGTTACTCGATCTCACTAAATTCAATGGTGAAGAAGCAGGTTAACCACAATTAACTCAATCAATTATTGAACCCAGTATTTACTATATTAAAATGCATATTTTTGTGCTATGAGTGTCTTGACAGAGAATGAATAATTAAGGACAATGGTGACATTAGAACTTCATGACATCTTTTGTTCTTCCTCACTTTATAGTTTTATGGGTTAATTTTCTCAGAATTTCAGATAGTAAAAAAAAAAGATATCTAAATTTTTAATTATTTACTATTTACCTCGTGTAGATTTTTAAAAGTTACTTTGTATCCACATAAAACATAATATTATCTGATACATTATGTAGCAATCACCTGCTCGCTCTTGTGATGAATTTCAAGAAGATAAACATTAAAATAGTTTATCTGGATATTTGGGTAAAATCAGCACTCCAGGAAGATCTATAGTTTTTATCCTTTGCCTTTGAACCCTTCTTGACAAATCAGCCCATTCCCTAGTTTAAGAAGCACAGTTGAAGTTTATGATGGACTTTCTCTATTTTTTAGAAAGTACAAAGTTGGGCAGATTTACCATGGCTCAGTGGTCACTGTTTGCATATTAGCAAATACTTAGGAAATATAAACATCCTAGCAGTTATGAATGACATTAATGTAAGATTTGTATGGGGAAATATGGAGTTAGAAAAGAGAAGGGCAATTTCCAGAATATGGGTTGGTCAATAATTGCAATAAAAACAGAAATTTGTTTTGGTATGTATGGTTATTGAGCTCTGCTAGGAAGAATCCAAACAGCATCATGAATTGTTCTAGACATAACTTCAAAATTGTTGTTAAGTCAATGCGAGTGGTTTAACGACTTAATCATTGAGCGAATTATGTTACATGTTAGAAATCTCTGTCATTACACACATGGCAAGGCTGCAATGGAGAGGAAATATTCTGTTATAGACTTCAGCATGAAAATTTCAGCCCAACTAAAGGTTACAAAACCACATCCCTCAAATTCTCTGAAACCATGACATTTTATAAAAAAGAAATCACACTCTTTATGTGTTACTTAATATTTGTATTATATACTGTGAATAAAGAGGGAAAATATGGAATATATGAATATATTATTTTAAGAAAAGATTACTTATTTAAAAGGCAGAGTATCAAAGGGATATACATACATATATATGTATATATATTCTCACACACACACACACACACAATGAGAGAGAGACACATGAGAGACCTTCTATCTCTTGATTCACTACCTAAATGACCAGAACACCCATGTCTAGGTCAGGCCAAAGCCAGGCGCCAGGAATTCCATCCTAATCTCCCACATGAATGGCAGAGCCCAAGCGCTTGGGTCATTTTCCCAAATCAGGAAGCTGGATCAGAAATGGACCATCTGGGACTGAAACCAGAACCCTCATATGGAATGCTTGCATTGCAAGCGGTGGCTTAATCTGCTATAACACGATGGTGGACCCATATATATGTCTATAATTGTATAATTCTTTATAATTTAAACCATGCACACCTCCTCATGTCTTCAGCAGATTCGAATGTCCTTCCATAGTTTACAGGATTATGTTTTGGAGGTTTTCAGAAAGAATTGCAGCAGAGAGGAAGAAAAATGGACGGTGAGAGCAATTCTTTCACTTAATGAAAATTATCATATTTGTGGGTTTTTTTTGTTTGTTTGTTTTTTGACAGGCAGAGTGGACAGTGAGAGAGAGAGAGAGAGAGGTCTTCCTTTGCCATTGGTTCACCCTCCAATGGCTGCTGCGGCCGGCGCACCGCGCTGATCCAAAGGCAGGAGCCAGGTGCTTCTCCTGGTCTCCCATGGGGTGCAGGGCCCAAGCACTTGGGCCATCCTCCACTGCACTCCCTGGCCACAGCAGAGAGCTAGCCTGGAAGAGCAGCAACCGGCACAGAACCGGTGCCCCGACCGGGACTAGAACCCGGTGTGCCTGCGCGGCAGGCAGATGATTAGCCTATTGATCACGGCGCTGGCCTCGTATTAGTTTTGCCACACATGTGGGTTTGGATGTTATAAAGCTAAAACATAAGTGACAAAATTCTGAGAGAGCTAATGGTAATTATCATTTGGTAAGAAAGGCTCTAGATGATATATTTTAAATTTATTTCCAAACTAAATAAAAAAGACATTCTCAAAGTAAAACTAAATCTAATGCAATATTGAGGGAAATACACAAAATCTCTCACAAATTTATTTTCACATAATTTAAGTCCTATGTGAGTGAATTTCTGAGTCTATCTACTAATTTTCAGAAAATAGAGAAGACTAAGGAAAATGTAAATAATGTGACCAACAAAATTAAATCAACAAAATCTAGGCTGTGTTAAATCCCACTGGGAAAACAAGTAGTTAGAGGAAAATAGTTGCCAGAAGAAAAGAAAAGGAGATGGAGCTAGAAACTACAGATTAAAAAAATACAATGAATAATAAACAAACAAATTATAATGCATGGACCCTACTTTGTCAATGATTGGTATTAATACTGAGTTAAAGAAGACAGTCAAAGTCATATAAAAACCAATTGGACAGTTACCAATTTTGACATATTGTCAATAGTATTATAACTATGTTTTAAATGGTCATATTCAAGGTGCATACTTAGGCATTCATGGATAAAATGATGTGTTTTCTGAAATTTACTTAGAAAGTAAGCTGGTGGTGTTGGAGAATCACTTAGCAGACAATACAAAATTAAATGATATATCAGGGTTCATTTTATTAGTATTTCTATTTTGCAGTGAGTGTGAATTTTTCATAAAGCAAGTTGGGAAAACATTTATCTGTGACTTGTGAGGGGCAGGCATATTGTGTGGCTTCTTACATCACCCATTGGGAGCCCAGGTTCCATTCTGGAGCGCAGGGTGTGAACTCTGGCTCCTCAGCTTGCTCTCCACCTTCCTGTTGATGTGCACCATGGCAGGCAGCAGATGATGGCTCAAGTACATGGATCCTTGCCAGTCTCAAGGGAGACATAGTTGTAGTTCCAGGCGCCTATGAACATTTACAGAATAAACCAGCAGAGGGAAGTTCGATCTCTCTCTCTCTTTCTTTCTCTCTCTCTCTCTCTCTCTCTCTCTCTCTGATTTATTTTCTTTATTTGACAGGCAGAGTGACAAGGAGAGACAGAGAATTTACATCTGTTGTTTCAGTTCCTAAATGCTCACAGCAGTAGGGGCTGGGCCAGGCCTAAGCCTGGAGTCTGGAACTCCATCCAGGTCTCCCAAGTGGGTAGCAGGGGCCCATGTACCTGGGCCATCTTCTGTTGCTTTCCATGTACATTACCAGGGAACTGGATTGGAAGTGGAGCAGCTAGGATTTGAACCAGTGCTCTGATACTGGATGCAAGCATTGTAAGTGGTAGTTTAACCCGTTGTTGCCACAATGCCAACCCCCTGAATGATCTTTTTTTGTTTGTCTCTCTGTATGTATCCCTCTGTCTCTTTGCTTTTGAAGTGTGGTGAAAATAAGTAATTTTTAAAGTTACCTTCGGTGGTAGTCTTTTGGTGCATTCTGTTAGGCCACTGTTAGCTACAACAGCATCTCATATCCAAATGCAGGGGAGTCATATTTTGGCTCTGCTTCTGATCCAGCTCCCTATTAATGTGCTTGGGAAGCTAACTGATGATAGCCCAAGTACTTCAGTTCTTTTCACTCACTTGTGAGACCTGGATAGAGATCCTGGCTCATGGTTTAAGCCTGGCTCAGACTTAGCTGTTGAGGTCATTTTATTTGAAGCATAAACCTGTAGATTAAAATTGATCTGTCTCTCTGTATCTGTCTCACTTTTTTAAAAAGTGAATTTTGGAGATGTAAACTGAATTCAGACTATTTTCGAGAAATCAAATATTTTAACATCACAGATATATTTTTCATGAGAAATATATTGTGTGTACAAATGCAACTAATCTTTTGAGAGGTAATATGAAGAAAATGAAGTAAGGGACATGCTTTTTACAGTATATAGTTACAGTTAATATTATAATAAAATGATTTCATTTCCTATGACAAATCATACACAAATGTTTTGGGAGAAGTGGCAGACAAGAGTTGTGGGAAACTTCTGACAGGTTCCAGAGACCGCTGTCTCAGCTCTGTGCTTGATCACTCCTCGAAGCATATTGGTCTGCCACTGGTTAGGGGACCACCTGCTTTCTGATCCTGACCCATCCTTTCCTCCATGAATGAAGCTGAACTTGGTACTTCTACTTTCTCAAGGAATTTGCCTATCATTATTTCCAGACATGTGCCTTGGGAGCAATTTTTATTTGAATAAAACCCTTACTTGCAGTATTGAAAAGCAATAGTTGCTGATCTTTTTCATGAAAAGTCTATTTTAAATGTATCAGAGGCCGGCAAAAATAGTTATAACCATTACCTTGAAGTCTTAGGGTCATAACTAAATTAAGAAATCCCCCTCTGACTCTCCTTGTAATATGTGCAGCAGCAGAGAGCAGAGAATTTTTTTTTAATTTAGTCCCAAGCTCTTCATGATGCAAATTTCACTCCTAAGAAGTGAATGAAGTTTCAGAATCTATTTTATTTTATTACTGAACAAATCAGTGAAGACAAGGCTAATTATAAAAGAGGTTGCTACTATTTATGGCCAAATATTCTTGTAGTCTCAGCAGAACGGATATGAAGAAGTTTTAATTAGGAAATACTAAAATTATGTGACAAATAAATAGACATTTTGTTAATGGGTTTTCTCTTGGGATCTCTCCTGCATGTTGTTGAATTTGTTCAAGGAAAAAACTCATAAATTTCCTAGGAGAATGAATTTCGAAATTTAAGACTAATATTATTAGTAATGTGATCATTACATTTCAAATTAAGATAGGTTTAAGCCACTTTGCTTTAATGTCAAACTATCATTTTTAGTACCATATGAGCATATGCAATTGCAGTGAATTATAGAATTATGTGATATGAGATGACTTGATGAGTTTCACATCTAAAATGAGATGATTTAATTCAAATGGATTGTTGTTTACATACCATTTAACTACATGCATGAGCTGATC
This sequence comes from Sylvilagus floridanus, assembly GCA_949820135.1. Classification (NCBI taxonomy): domain Eukaryota; kingdom Metazoa; phylum Chordata; class Mammalia; order Lagomorpha; family Leporidae; genus Sylvilagus; species Sylvilagus floridanus. The sequence continues at coordinate 105,115,051 of OX463238.1, read as the reverse complement.
ACATCATAAAGCAAAAATTTTTGCTTCAATGACAATAAAAGGACATTTAATTCATATCCAAGGAATAGTATGCCAAAGTTAAAATTCTGACCTGTGATCTCATGCTTTTAAGCTGTAACCTGGCTCCTTGCCTCAGTTTCTTTGTTAATCAAATAAAGACATTATAGCATGTCAAAGCACCATGAGTGGTCCCAGGCAGACAAGAGAATTTTTGAGCTACAGATGCAAATTCTAGAAATAATAATTTCTTGTTATTTTTTTGCATTTGAATATGCCCACATTCTGGTTTCAAAGGTTACTGATTATGCCATAGTCAATGATTTTTTTTCCTCTGTTAAATTTCTTAGCTAGAATTTGCAGAATTTGCAGAAATGATCTTCATTTGAATCTCCACATTAACTTAATTATATTCATTTTTTATGCTTTAATTTTCTTTCGACTAAAATGTCTAAATTACATGACAGTGACTCAGACATTTATATTTTGTAAGTTTCTAAATAAAATGCCCAAAACATCTACAGGGGAGGAAGGAACAAAGTAGGGTTCTGTTTTGCAATGCTATCACTATCCTTTCCTGCTTCGACCTCCTGGTTTATGTTTCCAACTCAACTCCGTTATTTTTTTTTATTTTTTATTTTTATTTTTTGACAGGCAGAGGTAGACAGTGAGAGAGACAGAAAGGTCTTCCTTTGCCGTTGGTTCACCCCACAAGTGGCCGCTACAGCTGGTGCATTGCGGCCGGAATGCTGCGTCGATCAGAAGCCAGGAGCCAGGTGCCTGCTCCTGGTCTCCCATGCGGGTGCAGGGCCCAAGAACCTGGGCCATGCTCCACTGCACTCCTGGGCAACAGCAGAGAGCTGGCCTGGAAGAGGAGCAACCGGGACAGAACCAGCACCCCAACAGGGACTAGAACCCGGTGAGCCGGCACCGCAGGCGGAGGATTAGCTAGTGAGCCATGGCACCAGCTCAACTCCTTTCTAAGAGAGCCATCCAGTCTTCCAATATTGACTATTAATTTCATGTACATGGACACCTAAATTTATATTATTACATTTGCCTTTGCATCTGTATATAAGACATTTCCAACTGTATATAAGACATTTCCAAGTGAAGGGTTTTCTAGAACTTCAAATATAAGAAATCCAAAACACCACCCATCAATTCCATACCTCACACTGTCCTTTTGAAATTCCAAATTTACTACATTTAAAAAGTCACTTGCACAAGAAAACATTAAATAAGCCTTAATAATTACATCTTCTTCATCTCTCACAGCACATTCAGGTTTCATTGAACAGAATATTTCCTCTTTGTTTTTCTCTCTTCATCTCTCTTTTTCTTATCACTCACAGTTATCGCTGCTTTTTAGTTACTGGTGCTACAAATTTATCTCATGACACTGATACTTTATGCATTTAGTTTATTGCAGTTGATCCTTACCTTATCCCCTGTTCTGGTCTTCCTTTTTTGTCATACCACTTTGATTATAATTCTTCAGAATATTTTTCACAGAACGATTTTTATTTGTATCCCATTTATTTATTTCCTTTTTTTTTCTTGCTTAATTGCTCTGGCCAAAACTCCCAGGACTATATTCAATAGCAATGGTGAGAATTCACATCCTTGTCTGCTTCTGGATCTCAGTGGGATGATTCCAACTTTCCACATTCAATTAGATGCTGGATTTGTCATAAATTTCCTTAATTATGTTGAGTAATGTTCCTTATATACTCAAATTAAGTAATGCTCTTTCTATACTCAATTTGCTTAAAGTTTTCATTATGAAAGGATGTTTTATTTTATCAAATGCTTTCTCTGCTTCTACTGAGAAAATCATATTTTTCCTTCAGCTTGTTAATGTGACATATCACATTAATTGGTTTCCAAATGTTGAACCATCCTTGCATACCAGGGATAAATTACACTTGGTCTGAGTGAATGATCTTTCTGATGCATTGTTGGATTTGATTGGCTAGTATTTTGTTGAGAATTTTGCATATAATTTTACGGGGATATTGGTCTATAGTTGTCTTTCTCTGGTGTATCTTTTCCTGGTTTAAGAATTAAGGAGATGCTGGCTTTACGTAAGGAGTTTGGGAGGATTCCTTTCCCTTTTTGAATAGCTTGAAAAGAGTTGGAATTAGTTCTTTAAATGTTTGGTAGATTTCAGTGTGAAACCATCTAGTCCTGGGCTTTTCTTTGTTAAGACAGTCATTATTACTGATTCAATCTCTATCTTGGTTATCGGTATGTTTAGATTTCCAATGTCTTCATTACTCAATTTTGGTAGATTTTATATGTCCAGAAATCTATTCATTTCTTCTAGGTTTCTTAATTTGTTGACATACAGCACTTTGTAGTAATTCCCACTGATTATTTTAAATTTCTATGGTGTCTGTTATTACATTTTCTTTTCATCTCTGATTTTATTGATTTTCTCTGATTTATCTCTCTTTTTTTGTTAGTTGAGCCAATGGTATTAATTTTGTTTATGTTTTTTAAATAGCTTGTCATATTACTGATTTTTTAAATTTTGTTTCAATTTTATTTATTCTCTAATTTTAATTCTTTCTTTAGTTATTTTGGGTTTTGTTTGTTGCTATTTTTCTAGGTCCTTTAGATGCATTGATAGCTCATTTATTTGTTACCTTTTAATTTCTTGATATAGGCATCAATTGCTATAATATTCACTCTTAACACTGCTTTTGCTGACTCCTATATGTTTTCATATAATTAATTATCACCATCTTTCCTCTCTAGAATTTTTTTTCTGTTTTGATTTCTTCAATGACCTACTGTTCATTCAGGAATATGTTGTTATATCTCCATGTGCTTCTAGAGAATCATGATTTGTTGATTTCCAATCTAGTTGTTCATTTCCAGCTTCATTCCATTGTGGTCCAGGAAAAATCACTGTGTGATTTGAATTTGCTGAGACTTGCTTTAAGGCCTACCATATGGTTAATCCTAGAGAAAATGCCATACACTGATGAGAAGAATGTGTTTTCTGTAACTGTAGGGTGAATAGAAAATAAAGTAGTAAATTAAAATCATAATATAAACTTATAAATAGTTAGAAAAATAATATTTAAATGGAAAAGAATTTAATTTAAAGTCACTTATACTTCTGTTGCTGTGTCATGCGCCACTATTAGCATAAAGATAAATTTAATTTGGATTTCAATTTCTCTTATCTCCTATTTTAGCTAGCATTGTGTCTGGCATATGAAATACTTATTGCAGTATTTGACAGAAATTAAATAGTCAATAAATGAGAGTTGTAAACACAATTTTTCCTTAAATAATAGAAAGCTTAATCTTTATGTGCATTTTAAATTATTGCTATATTATTTTGCCTCACTAAAATAGTTACAAAGCTAGTTATGAGCCAAAAATCCAAATTAAAATTAATTACCTAAAACTAAAGTCATCTATAATCTCTTTCATACCTGAGATAGATCATCACATAATAAGATCATTCACTTACGAACATGAATATTTTGATATATTATGGAAATTAAGTTCCTTCATGCTGCTGTGTATCTGAAATGTTTTTATGATGAATTGCATTCCTAAGTAACTAGTTGATTAAAAAATTTTTATATGACAATTATACCTAAGAAATGCAACAAAACTAATATAATTAGAATATTTTCCATTATGTAATGTCTCACTAAATAATAAATTTATTACACAGTTATCAGCTGATTCAGCACTATCAGGAAAAGACTTAGGGAATCTTTATAAGTAACAGGACAACTGGCAAAACTGGAGTTATTGATGGATATTACTATCTCTATAATTAGAGAAAGTAATCTTTATTGCCTTCTTTTGAAGTTAGTTAAGACAACACAACATGGCCTATGGAGTATTTTTGCCCAAAATTTAAACCTAAATATTGTGCTTCAGATCTAACAATTGGTTTAGAGAAAATAAAAGAGATGGAGAATGAGTTAAATAAGACAATAACATGAGGAAGCAATTTAGAACATGAAAGAAATCACTATTGATAAATGGCCTAATAGTAATGTGAAATTCAGACCTCAAGTTTTAAATATATCAATTAAATGAAATATGTGAATGATTTTTAGATACTACATTGAATAAATTAAATTTTGGAAATCCAGAAGAAAACATGAACTTAGACTCAACATTAGAAATTTTAAAAATTGTTAATTGCTTCATTAGTTTGCAAATGACATCCTAGTGTTATTTCTTATTGGCTATAATATACTGAAGAATAATTTATCAATGAAATGATATATATTTGGCATTTCTTTTAAAATACTCCATAAGAAAGTGAATATAACTAAGACAAAATCAATAAAGTAATACTAGTTAAGCTGCTGATAGCTACTTGACAGGGTTAATCATACTACATTTTAATATATGAATAATTTTTGAAATAGAGATTAACCATGCATAGCAAAATAATTCAATTTCATATATTATATCTGTCAAATTATAAATGATACAAATAATATAATGAATTGTTGATATGATAGTAAAACTAACATCATGTCAGTATTTCCTATTTCTTGCTTTTTGGCATGTGACTAGATTTTAAGCTTGATATATTGATATTTTTGCAGGGATTTGTAAAAATCCATTTTTTGGCTTCCAAGTAGATATGGAAGCATGCCTAATCATAACAATTAACCCTGAAATGTTTCAGGCATCAATGAAAGCATGTCAAGAGGGCATGAAATACACCCATGATATCCTGGGGATAAAGCTTCTGTTACATTGCTATTGAACATGGTGATAATGAAAGCAGGAAAAATGCTTTTAAAGGGTTGGACAGAAATGCAGATGGTTTCTCACTAGGCCATTTTGTATTTCACACTAGTCTGTCTATTCAACTAGTGTTTCATTTTGAGCTAGTACAGGTAATTAATCATTTTTCTTACGTTTGAATTTGCTACTATTTGATGAAAGTGGATTTAATGTTATAGTAAAAAGGAAAATAAACTAGAGTTGTTTATACTGATAAGAATTTTTGAAAAATAAATTTAACATTTCTCTCTGCCATTGTTGCTTCAAACAACAGTATTTGGTGAATATGTAATATCTCTGTAACGTGAGTAACCTAGGAGATATTATGGTTTATCTAGGAGCCTAGAATATTTTCATCTGAATTTGAATCATGCCAATTAGCATTTGGTTTTCAGATGATTGGCTTAGATTCTATAAATGCATAGAATATATGAAAATACTATTATAAATGAGCAAAACCCCTCAAAGAAACAATGGTGACATCTGATATAAGTCTCTCTAAAAATCATGTATCTTTTCTCATTTATTTATTTATGGGGATGAATAGATACAATTTTAAAAGTTGAATTTTATATAACTTTTATTCTACTACATTATCAAAATTGTTCAATATTATCATATTTCCTATTTTACTTAACAGCTAGTGGATGTTTTCTTATTGCCCATCGCATTTTCTGTGTGCAGCAATTGAAAGTAAATAACTATGTACTTTCTCAAACCTACTTGTGTCTAACTCTAACAGAAACTTTCCCAATCCTTCCTCCTCCTTTTGACTTCTGGTGGGAGGCTGCTTGCTGCTTGCCCCAATGTGTGTACTCTCCATCTGGTGTTTTATCCATCTTTAGTTGGGTACATGGCCAAAAGAATCAGAACCATATTTTGTCATGTCTCTTACATATGAGTGGTAATTTAAGATCCAGTCTATGAGATAAAAGTAGATATTTTTATGATGCTTCAGAGCAATGTTCTTAATGGGGACAGATACTCTCATCTTTGTTCCTTCCATTTTCTTTTATTATTATTATTATTATTATTATTTTTTGACAGGCAGAGTTAGACAGTGAGAGAGAGAGAAAGAGAGAGAAAAGGTCTTCCTTCTGTTGGTTAACCCCCCAAAATGGCCACTACGGCTGGCGCGCTGCGCAAATCTGAAGCCAAGAGCCAGGTGCTTCTCCTGGTCTCCCATGTGGTGCAGGGCCCAAGCACTTGGGCCATCCTCCACTGCCCTCCCGGGCCACAGCAGAGAGCTGGCCTGGAAGAGGAGCAACCAGGACAGAACAGGTGCCCCAATCGGAACTAGAACCCAGAGTGCTGGCGCCACAGGCAGAGGATTAGCCTAGTGAGCTGTGGTGCCAGCCCTCCTTCCATTTTCTTAAAGACTTGAATTTAAAAATAGTGCTTGAATATTAGTAGCTGTCCTGCATGATGACTTCATGTCAGATCTTGGCTGAGAGAGCAACATACACAGGGGCCTGTGAAAGAAACAAATAAAAGAATCTGAGTTATTGCATACACCATAAACAATTTTATAAGGCAGGGAACAAAAGTCTCACTATATTCTCATCATTTTTCTCCATTCTTCAAAGTTGACCCCCATATTGACTTACATAGAAGCTACCCAAAAGATTGGAAATAGCATGTTAATACTATTATTTCTTAATTATCAAATTTGAAAATCCCAAATAAAGAATTTGGTTAACAAATCTAGCTGAAATAATTCAATTTCCACTTTACATCCCTTCATAATTTATCAGAATTTTGGAAACCTTGATTTTTTAGTATTTATAATTTTGAATAATATAATCTGTTTTTCATAATTAAGCAACCTAAACTTATCAGGTAACCTCAAATAAAATGTTAGAGTTGAGTATTTCTATTTCTCTTCTACTTCTCATTGCACAGCCCTTTATTTTTCAAACATAGCAGCATTTTCAATATTTCAAATTTTGCTTGCAACTTGGTAACCATATAAAATAGTATATACTTTGTCTTTAATTTTTATAAAACACAGAAATCCTAAATGAACAAAAGGGAATATTTGGTTGAAAATAACATTAATAAAATTGGTAAACACTTAGCAAGCTTGATGCAATAACAGAACAAAATGAATAACTCAATATCAAGAGTGATATAATATCACTACAAATCTTTGGACAACAAACACATATTTAGAGATAATAGTATGAATAATTGCATGAGAATAATTTGACAATATGAATGACAAGGACAAATGTATGTGAAATGTAATTTAATAATGATGCCAGAAAAAAGAAATGAAAAATTAGAATAATTTGACTGCTATTAAAGGAATCAAATCTGTTATTACAAACATTTCAGAGTAAATAAAAACAACACCAAAAAAAGAATGAAAAGACATTGAAAACCGCAGACACAGATAGATTCATTGAAGAGTCTTGCAAATAAACAGTTCAACTTTTCTTAGAGCAATGGAAAGGAATTTAAGTTCTTGCTTCATTTTCTAAACCAGTTATATAAGTAAGGTAACTATATTTTTTAACTATTCAAGTTTGTTATGAAAATGTTTTAGTCTTTCTATTTTGTATTATCTTCATTTAATCCATGGAAAAAGTCTTTATGAGATGAAAATAAGAAAGAAAATTATGACATTGTATCTGCGTGAGCCATTTAGCTGCAGGAGGCTGGTCATCTCAACATAGAAAAAACAGTAAGTAGATTGCTTCCAGAAAATTTGGCAACACATGATTCAGTTCTCCCTGCTTTACAAAGATAGGATAGATTAGGAGATGAAGAGTTTGTAGTTCTACAGCTTCAAGACCTAAAAAGAACAGATGTCTGGAGGATTCACTGCAGTGAATACCTGACTGATCACTAATGCGATCTTAAAATGAAAATAAAGTTGGTGACCAAATTTCCTAATAGATGATGATCTCTTGGATTTCTGAAATTTTCCACCAATGGCTATAACGTGGGTCGGGCATTCGTGAACAGAGAATGATACTGTCCAAGAGCTTAAAGACAGTAAAGTCAAACTCCTATGAGGAAAATGCATACCATTCTATAAGAACACATTAGTTTCCCTTTTGGAATATAAGCATCCCAGGGAAGTCATCTTGCCACCAATTAGTCAAGAAGTCTTCCCTGATAGGTCTAAGAGTCAAAGGGATCGCACAAGCAAGACTAGTGTCTGCTAATACTAACTGATAGAATGAAAAAGGGAGAGAATGATCCAACATGGGAAGCAGGATACACAGCAGACTCATAGAATGGCAGATGTCCTAAATAGTACTCTGGCCTCAGAATCAGCCCTTAAGGCATTGGGATCTGGCTCAAGAGCCCATGAGAATAGTTTAGGCATGGAAAGCCAAGACATTCTGGAAAAAACAGAAGACCTAAATGAAAGATCTCTGCGAGTGAGATCCCAGTGGAAAGAACGGGGCCATCAAAGAAGGAGGTACCTTTCTCTGAAGGGAGGAGAGAACTTCCACTTTGACTATGACCCTGTCGGAATAAGATCGAAGTCGGCGAACCCTGAAGGCTTCCATAGCCTCAGCAACTCATGACCAGAGCCTAGGGAGATTACTGACGCCATAAACAAGAGTGTCAAATTGTTAAATCAACATCAGGAGTCACTGTGTACTTACGTCTCATGAGGGATCTGTCCTTAATGTGTTATCCAATGTGAAATAATGTATTACTAGTACTGAAACAGTATTTTTGCACTTTGTGTTTCTGAGTGGGTGCAAACTGGTGAAATCTTTACATAGTATATATTGAATCGATCTTCTGTATATAAAGATAATTGCAAATGATTAAAAAATCTTGGTGTTAAACTGGAAATTGCATAGATAATTAATCAATTTTTTTAAAAAAAAATCATGTAGGATCTCTGTCCTTAATGTGCTGTACATTGTGAATTAATACTATAACTAGCACTCCAACAGTATTATCATTTTGTGTCTCTATGCGAGGGCAAACCGTTGAAATCTTTACGTAATATGTACTAAATTGATCTTCTGTGTATAAAGAGAATTGAAAATGAATCTTGATGTGGGCGGAGGGGGGGAGGGAGCGGGAGAGGGGAGGGGAGGGGGAGGGAGGGAGGTTGTGGGAGGGGAAGCCATTGTGATCCATAAGCTGTTCTTTGGAAATTTATATTCTTTAAATAAAAGCTTTATATATAAAAAAAAAAAAGAAGTCTTCCCAAGAAGTCCTGCCTACCGAAGAGATCACATATTGCTGCCGTATAATCAGACGCAGCATCTGCTAACAGGCCTTGCTGCGTGGTAGTCCAGTTTCTTTCACTGTCACTGTGGCTACTTGACTTCTGTGTCCTTTGCATAGGAACTGATGATTATTGGAACTTGCTGTTAATATCAGCTGGTTACATGAGCACATATGAGTACAGAGTGAATTCTTTCTGGTGAATGTTTACATTATACTACAAAGATCAGACTTTGTGCCCACTTCATGGTTAGTCACATGCCTTTAATATGTGCCTCCTTTCTCTAATGCTTCAGGATTTTCCCTCTCAGGCTTCTAGCTGGCTAGCTCGTGATGACCAATACGTCCAAATTTGTCATATTCTTAGCCTGCTTTTCTTACTACACAAAGTGGTCACTACTGTAAATGTGTTATACAACATGAAGCTCACATGGAGTACATTGGAACACGGGGCACCACTTCCTCATTTGGTTTATGTAAATCTTCTGTTTCTACTTCAACTTAGTCTTGGACATTCTATTTACATCTTACAAATATTGCAGGGTTGTCTCAGATTTGTCATTGTTGGGCTCAAAAAGACTGAGTTGATGGTGGTCAGTTCCAGATCCATGGTCACTTGATGCTCCATGGTCAAATAATCCATCTCCACTGAGTTCATGCACATGGTTACTGGCTCTTTTCATTAGACATGTATTTTTCCCATAGATACATAGTATTGTTGCAGCCTGGGTTTGGACTCTTTCTCTAGGATTTGGCTAACCACCATACAGCATGTTTTCTGGTAATGATACTTGTGCCACAATAATAGGTTCAGCTGAAGCCTATGGTCCATAGAACAAAACTGTTCACTACATACCTGTAGATGTCACAGGACTTCCAGGTTAGCTGTTGATGGGTTAGAGCAGCATTGTTACATATGCAATATTACTTTTGTGATGTATAGGAGTCTGTTAGGCACTGTACACATCTTTTGTAATACAGGATAGAGGATGCAAGGTGTTACTTTATTTTTTTTTTAAATTTGGTAGGGGTATTTGGAATACCACTGGTAAATAAGTCTAAATATTTTACTGAAGTAGCAGATTTCTGAACCTTTGTAGGGATTTTTCTCCACCTGATTCATTTTTAAAAGATTTATTTATTTGTTTGAAAGGCAGCGTTACAGAAAGAGAAGGTGAGAGAAAGAGAGAATGAAAGTGAGAGTGAGAAGAAGAAGAAGAAAAGAGATGAGAGAGAGAGAGAGAGAGAGAGAGAGAGAGAGAGAGAGAGAGAGAGAGAGAGAATCTTCCATATACTGGTTCACTTCCCAAATGGCCACAACAACTATGACTGGGCCAGACCAAATCCAAGAACCAGGAGCTTCTTCCAGGTTTCCCAAGGCAGGGACTCAAGCATTTGGGCAATCTTCCTCTGCTTTCCCAGGAGCATTAGCAGGAAGTTGGATCAGAAGGGGAACAGCTGGTGCTAAAACTGGTACCCATATGGGATGCTGGCACTGTAGGCAGGGGCTATACCCACTGCGCCACTGCACTGGCCCCGGTCCTTACCTTCTAAAGTGAATATCTTACAAGTTTCCAGAATCATAGTTACCTTTTGTTCTTCGTGAATAATCAGTAGATAACAAAGATACAGTAGACCAAACTGATATTTTATGTGAAATCCAGATGACTCAGATTTCTCTGGAATGTTACTTAACTTTATTCCTAAGCATGTTGCCTAGAAGAGACAGTGGGAGTAACTCTTGAAAGGGAGAGAGTAGGAAAACTCTTATTTCCTTGTTGGGAAATATGTCTTTATTTTCTTTTCACACAGCAAAATGTTAGCTCTTATTGTATGACATGAAAAATATATGAAGCCAAAATCTTTGGGACCATCTAAAAAGTTATTCCAGCAGCTCAAGTTTCCTCAGTTAAATATTTGACCTTGATATAATGGACTTGCTGATGTTAAATATTCAGTCATCTCTTAAGTTTAGCACATTTTTAAAGATTTATTTTATTTTTATAAAAGAGTTACACAGAGAGAAGTAGAACGACAGAGAGATCTTCTGTCAGCTGGTTCATTCCCCTAAATGATTGCAATGTCCAGGTGGGGCAAGTCAAAGCCAGGTGCCTGAAACTCTTTCTGGGTATTCCACATAGGTGGCAGAGGTCCAAGCACTTGGGCCATATCCTGGTGATTCCCCTGGCATATCAACAGTGAATAGGAACAGGAGTGAAGTAGCCAGAGCATGAGCTGACGCTCCTATGGGATGCTGGCTTCCCAGTGGTGGCTTAATCCACTGTGCAATCATGACAACCATGACATTCTTTACTGCTAAATCGTGCAGGTACACACCCAGCTGTTTCTCCTGATCCACTTTATAAGACTTTCCTTGAAAGTTGATAAAGAAATTCTTTGAATTCAACATTAGTTTCATTTTGTTATCATTGTCTTCAGGTTTTTTTTTTTTTTAATTTTTTTTCCCATTGTTAGGAGTCACCTTAGCCAAGAGCCCTGAATCAAGGACTCCCCCTTGGCAGATTCCATGTTCAGCAACAATGGCCAGGCACTTGAGCCTCTTCCTTCTCAGTCAAGGACATGCCCCATCAGTGGGTAGCCCTTGAGTAAGTGTTCATTTGGAGTCCATCTGCCAACCACTCACCTGCAGCTGAGTAGGGACCCTTAGGAGTCCAAATAAGTGTTTGCTACATATATATTCAAAATACTTTGTAAATCAAATAATTTGTAGTCTTTCTTTAAAAAATCAACTTTAGTTGAAGGAAGGGACAAATTATCAGCATGAATAGTGTGCATTTGCGGAAGTGGAAAATGATGCAACAAGAAGAAAGACTTTCAAGATTTTTTTTAATTTCATATTTCTCCTTTTGCTAAAATTATTATAAAAGAATGATACATACTTTTGCATATGTGTTTAGCTTAAGACAAATCATAAAATAAATTATTTTGTTAGATCATGTTATATAAATATATTATAGGAGTCACATCCTAAATGTGTGGATTGAAGGGTTTAAGATGAACAAGAATGGAAGGATTTAACATGAACAGGAAATAAACATTCATGAGACTTAAATTCTTTTTCCCCCTAAATTATTGATTAAAATACAAGAAAAACTTATAAGCACTTCTTGATTCTTCCCCTCTTCCTCTCCAGTGAAAGGTTCTCATCCTGGGTACCTAATTATTACCAGATTTATTTATGGAGTGGTGGTGTTTGAGAATACTTGAATTCTACTCTTCTGGTCTTTGACAAAGAGGATCTAAGTGGATTTTTTTTTTTTACGTCATGGTTGGCACTTATTATTCTTAGTGCATTCAGTGAAATATCCCAGCAAATTAGCCCCTGTCTCTCGGTTAGCTTCAGACCACATAATAAATGCATTCTACTGTAATGTTCACATTGACTTTATATGCAACGTTTTTTATTTAAGTAAATTAGAACCAACCATTGAATTCAAAGTTCATTATAGTTTGGAGAAGTTGAATGTAAGCTAACTTTCCTTTTGAAAGGGTTTTTTAAAAGAGCAAAATTTAGATTAATATTTTATGTGAACATTTGCATTTGCTGTGAATCATTTTAATTCTGCATTTGTCCTATTCATCTGCTGACTTTGGGTAGGAGCAGCCTCATTCTGGATTTTCAGTTCAAGAATTCAAGTTGCACAGTAGTTCATGGTTTATGAAGATCATGGAATGTATTTTCAGTACATCTAAACTGAGTATGTACAGCATATAAACCATCATCTCTCTGAATCTATTCCTTTAGCTATGCAACTACACAACTCAGAACACATTCAGACTAGGTTCAATTGCACATAATTAAATTGCATCATATTTCTTAGTTCTAAAGTCATCTCAGCTTTTCTAGATTTTGTGAAGTCAATAAGCTTATTTCATTAATTATCTTAATGCTACTGTCCATATAGCCAAACATCTACAAACCTGTATTAAGTGAGTGAGTCACTTATTTGTTTAAATAATGATTTGACATTTAGACTATGAATTGACACTGAATTCTTCACATTGTTTGTATTTATAGTGCATTTTGAGTATTTTGTCATCATATAGCATCACAGAATAAAATCTGCTCATGTTTATGTATGAACATGAGTTTATCCCACTAACAAAATGTTATAGTATTTCCTAACCCATCTTGGTTTAGTTTGTCCTTTAAGATATTAATTACCAAAGAGAGGAGAGAGCTTAAAATTGATATATAGAACTTTATTGTTTTGAAGTAATGAACAATTATTTTCTAACAAGGTAACTACATCATAATATAAGGCCAGCACAATCAGTTTAACTTATATGATTTGGACCAGGGTAATCTAGGTTCCCAGGTAGTGCGTTATGCCACAACCTGCAATGCCGGCAGCCCATAAAAGTGCACTTTCCTGTGCCAGCTGTTTCACTTCAGACTCAGCTCCCTACTCATGAACCTACAAAGCAATGAAAGATGGTCCAAATACTTAGGACCCCAGCACCCATGTGGGAGACACAGATGGAGTTCTAGACTACTAAGTTTGGACTGACTCAGTTCTGTCCATTGCAGCCATTGTGGAGTTAACCCTTGGATAGAAAATCTCTCTCCCTCTGCCTCTCTGTCTCTGTATCTCTGCCTTTCAAATAAACAATAAGTAAATCTTCAAAGAAAATGAAAAATAGAACTATCATAAGATGCAGCAATCCCCCTCCAAGGTGTATGTCCAAAGCTAATGAAATCAGTATGTTGAAGAGTTAGCTAAAATTTCATGTATTTAGTTGCATTATTTCCAATAACCAAAATATGGAATCCACTCAAATGGCCATCAAAAGATGAATGATAAAATCTGCTAGATTCAGAAAGTGAAATTAAAAAATCATCCTATGGACGATGCCACTGCTCACTAGGCTAATCCTCCTCCTGCGGCGCCGGTACTCTGGGTTCTAGTCCCAGTTAGGGCACCAGTTCTGTCCTGGTGGCTCCTCTTCCAGTCCAGCTCTCTGCTGTGGCCCGGGAGGGCAGTAGAGGACGTCCCAAGTGCTTGAGCCCTGCACCCGCATAGGAGACCAGGAGGAAGCACCTGGCTCCTGGCTGTCAAAAAAAAAATCATTCTAAAAAAAGGAAATTCTATCATTTGCAACAACATGGATGGATCTGGAGGATGTTATGTTAATTGAAACAAATCTATCACAGAAATACAAACACTGCAAGTTTCAACTTTTAAGGTACATAGTCAAACCTATATAAATCAAAATAAAATGAGGCCTGCCAGGGAATTGAAGGAGGAGTGGGGAGTTGTCCAGTGGTATAAGTTTACACAATAGCAATAAGTTTTAGAGAGCTGATGTAAAGCACAGACAATATGCTGTTGTACACTTAAAAATTTACAAAGAGAGAAGAACTCTTGCTAAATGTTCCTACTGCAGCATAACAACATATAAAAAAGGGTCACAAGAAAAATTTTGCAGGTGATGAATGTATTTATTATCATGACTGCTATGTTTGCATTAGAAATGTAGGCATTTATCCAAATCTTTCAAATTATGTACATTAAATATCTGCAAATTTTTAATATAACTGATCATACCTCAACAAAGCTGTTAAGAAATATATATTGTATGGGACGTTAGAATAACTTTACCTTATTTTCAAAAGGCAGGAATTGAAAATGTCTTTCACCAAAAACCAGGCAGAATGATAGTTCAATGAAAACATAGAAAATAGGATGTAAACATCTCTGATGTATTCAGAGTTAATAGGATAAAATTGCAAACAAGAATACTAAATTCTATCCTTCTCATTTTGGCTCTCAATAGAAACAAATCAAGTTTAAGGGCTTGAAACTACTTTACCATTTGGAGTATTTTCAACTTTTAATTGTATTTTTATTGATAGTGTGATAACATAATTACTCATCATTCTAGTAATGACAGAATTCAGAATACAAATGCTATTTGTTGTGTTTTTGCCATTGATTTCATACTTATTTTAATAAAAACATTTCATATTACTGCTGAAATATACTTAGAACTTTATTTTCTTGTTCCTCTTAGAAATTATCTTATGAAAATGTTTAAGATATTGTTTAAAAGACTGATGGAAAATGGAGAATTACAGGACTTAATTAACGATGAAATTTAAAATTCACCCTAAGAAAAAATTTTCTTTGTAGTCAACAATTTGCTACCTATAGTAATAGTGAAGAAAAAGAATACTTGGGTTGATTATACATTTAAACATAGTCTTAGAATAATTACATTTGTCCAACTTAACATTCAATTATATGTATCTAGACAAATATTTAAATTACATTATTAACATACTTGCATGAATATTAAAGAAATCCACAGGCCATGTTTTTCCCAGACCATTGTTGCTGAAATAACACTCAGTTGTTAACTGAGATGTTGGCAAAACTTACTCAAAGAGAAGCAAAGGATATTAGCCCACCCTCTAAATATAGCCATGTAGCCAGAAAAAATAGAGGGCCTCTCCTTGTTTCAAGAGATCCTAGAATGCTACAGAAAAGCACCTTTTTTCTTTAGAAATGTCTTTTACTCAAGTGCTTTTCAGCAGAAACTGCATTCTGGACAAACGAGTTTCCCATTCTGCTGAACTTTAAAGGATCATAAAAATATAATCATTTTCAGTACAAAAATATTTTATCCTGCTTTACAGACTGTTCTTGACTATTTTTTTTTTCAATTAATGGAGCTTTGTGGATAGGCAGATTTGCTAATTCAAAAGAGAGTAGGTATTGTGTCAAATATATCTGTGAGATTTATGACAAATCCAAAGCTGACCCCGGATGGTGCAGGGTCTGAGAGCATAGCCAAAGAGCTTACATGGCAACGCTTGACTCTCTGACCTTTCACTCTTGGGGCTTTAAAATCGTTTTGTGGAACTCCTGAAGACATGATTAACCCAAGCCAGCGCTGGATTCCTTGCCTTTGGCTTTATCTTCAGTGGCCTTTATTTTCCCAAAAAATAGTCACATAGATCATGATAATAGCATTTTGATCAAAGCATAGTATAGCTGGTTTTTCAGTGGAATAAAATATTCTGTAATAAAATCCAGTTTTACTACTCAAACACATTCTTTAGAAGCAACAGCTATAGTTAAATAATTTTGTCAGCATTGATAAGAGGGAGAGAAGAAGAAATAGGAGGTGAACATAATTATTATCTTAGGTCATTGCAACAAAAAATGTGAATATTCATAATACTCAAGAAATGATTGTGAGTCAAAACCCAAGAAACTGGAGCTGTAAAATTAACTATTCGGTATCAGATTGACATGAATATATTTGATTGAATTTCTGCGTATATCAAGGACCACAAAAGACTGGAAATGCGTCTGTATTGGAAAAGCTGCACTCAGAATAACTACAGTAGGAGAGAAGGCATGGCGTGTTGAGTTGCAGAACATGTCAGTAAGAAGATGGTCAAATAGCTTATCACAGGATTTGAACTTGCGTTAGGTGACATGAGAGGAGGGTTTAAGGAATAAATAATTGGCTTTGCTTTGGATTGCGTGTTGTCAGAAAGTCGTGGTAATTTTGATTGAATATTTTTTATTTTGTATAAATATTTATTTATTTATTTACTTAAAGTATAGTTTGAAACAGAAAGACAGATGTTTTCCATCCACTGGTTCAGTACCCAAATGCCCACAACAGCTGGATCTGGGCCAAGCTGAAACAGGAGTCCAGAACTCTATGCAAGTCTTCTCAACTACATGAATCATTGCCTACTGCCTCCCAGTGTGCACATAAGCAGGAAACTGGAGTTGGAAGTGGAACTGAGACTTGAACTGCTGTACTCTGACATGAGCTGTAGTCATCTAATGTTTAACTACTGTGCCAAACACCAACTGCCTAATTAGGTATCCAAATAAATAATAGGAAAGATAGAGGCACCAGCATTGTGGCACAGTGTGTTAACCCTTTGCCCGCAATACTGCATCTCTTATGGGCAGTCATTCAGGTCCCAGCTGCTCCACTTCTAATCCAGCTCCCTGCTAGTGATCTGAGAAGGCAGCTAGAGAAGGTCCAAGACCCGGGGCCCCTGCATTCATGTGGCAGACCCACATGGAGGTCCAGGCTCCTGGCTTTGGCCTGGCTGGGTCCCAGCCATTGCAGTCTTTTGAAGAGCGAACTAACAGATGGAAGATTTCTCTCTCTCTTGCTCTCTCATTCTCACTCTGGATCTCACTTTCTCTCCTCCCCACCCCATCACTATATATTTCAAAATAAAATAAAATAAATCTTTAAAAAAAGAAATGAATGTAAAACCAAGCTAAAATGTCTGAATATTTACTGAGATAATGGATGCAAAGGAATTATTTAGGGTCAACCTTGCATTATATAATTTGCTTGTAATAATGATTAGTGCAATTATTTATACACTTATCATTCACAAATTTCTTAAAAATACTTGGTAAATCCCCATATTTTTACTACATGTTCTTTTGTATATTCTTACTGCTTGTCAGGAGATGAATAAATGTATTAAGTTTTATGATTTTATATGTCAAACTTGATTATTTTCTTTCATAGAATTTTTAATAATTTTTATAGGATTGGCAGTAGGTGAACTGATAAAAATGATTTAAATTGTCACTGCATTCCCACCATAAAATATTTTAGATAATGTGTAACATATCAGAAATTTGTCATTTAAGAATGAAAGATAAATTTTGATCCTGAAGTACATCTCAGGGGAGGTTTATGAAAATTATATATATTAATCTTCAGTGGTGAAAAGATGCTTTCAAGTAAGCAGTCCTAAAATATTAGCCCTACCATTTACTAAGGTTGATATATAAAATGAATTATACCATTTTTATATTTT
The DNA here is from genome assembly GCA_949820135.1 of Sylvilagus floridanus. Taxonomy (NCBI): domain Eukaryota; kingdom Metazoa; phylum Chordata; class Mammalia; order Lagomorpha; family Leporidae; genus Sylvilagus; species Sylvilagus floridanus. The sequence continues at coordinate 105,097,236 of OX463238.1, read as the reverse complement.
TTAAAAGTATTTTATTTATTCATTTGAGAGTTAGATTTACAGAGAGACAAGGAGAAAGGTCCTCCATCTGATGATTCACTCCCCAAATGGCCACAATAGTTGGAGCTAAGCCCATATGAAGCCAGGAGCCAAGAGCCTCCTTTGTGTTTCCCATGTAGGTCAAAGGCCCCAGGGCTTGGGCCATCTTCTACTGCTTTCCCAGGTCATAGCAGAGAGTATGAATTGGAAGAGGAGCAGCCACGACAGGAATTGGCACCCATATGGGATGCCAAGGCTGTAGGCAGAGGCCAAGCCTACTGTGCCACAGCCACGGGCCTTAAATTATTTCATTTTCAAAGCTTCATTTCCTGGCCTATAAAATGACATCCATAGCACATCAATATTTTTAAAGGAATTCATGAAATAATGTATGTACCGTGACTGACACACAGGTTTGTTTCATTATAACTACTATTACTATTTTTTTTAGGATTTAATTATTTATTTGACAGGCAGAGTTAGAGAGAGAGTGACAGAGACAGAGAGACAGAGACAGAGAATCTTCCCTTTGCAGGTTCACTCCCCAAATGGCTGCCACTACTGGAGCTGAGCCAGTCCAAAGCCAGGAGCCAGGAGCTTCTTCTGGGTCTCCCATGTGTGGTGGGGCCCAAAGGTTTGGGCCATCTTCCACTGCTTTTCCCAGGTGCATTATCAGGGAGTTGGACTGGAAGTGGAGCAGCCAGGACTCGAACCTCCATCCATATGGGGTGCTGGCACCACAGGTAGTGGCTTTATCCATATGCCACATTGCTGGTCCTACTATTTCTTTTTTAATAAGTACTTTACAATAAGATACTGGGTGTCTTCAAAAAGCTTATGGAAAATGTGTATTATGGAAACATTATGCATGGATTTCAAATTTTTTTCACACCAAAATAATCTTTTATTTCCATTTGTCTAAAAACTTTGGAAGACCCTTCTTAGTACATAGGGTAGAATGGTACACAGTGATGGAGGATTAATTTGTGATTTTCTGTTTCTTGCTATAGATTGCTATTTCACATGTACGTGGACTCTATCTTTAATGAAAGGAGTAATGTGTTCTCAGAGTTTCACTCAAAGCCAAATTAATACATAACTTTTAAATACTTTGTTTTTTCTCATGTGTCACCAGAATTGGAAATGGAAATAGAATGTCATACAGAGGGGATGGCTTTGTGGCGTAGTGGGTTAAGCTGCCTCCTGCAGCACCAGCATCTCATATGGGCATCAGTTTGTGTCTCAGCTGCTCAACTTCTGATCCATATTCCTGCCAATGGCCTGGGAAAACAGCAAAAGATGGTTCAAGCACTTGGGCCCCTGCACAATCATGGAAGATCTGGAAGAAACTCCTGGCTCCTGGCTCCAGTTTGGCCCAGTCCTGGCCATTGAAGCCATCTGGAAGGTAAACCAGCAGTAAGAAAATTCTCTCTCTCTCTCTCTCTCTCTCTCTCTCTCTCTCTCTTTCTCTCTCTCTCTCTAACTCTGCCTTTCAAATAAATAAAATAGATCTTAAAAAATGAATATTGTACAGATAAGTAACTTGGCAGATCTCATCCTGTGACTCTTTAAAAAACTATTTATTTCCATCTGCTTGAAAGATAGATACAAAGGGAGCTCTTTCATTCCCTGGTTTACTCACTAAATTTCTGAAACAGCCAGGGCTGGACTGAGCTGAACCCAGGAGGAGGAATTGAAATCATCAGTGGGATGTGAGTGACCAAGCAGTGGTTTAATTCACTGAGCCACAATGCCCACTCTCATCCCAGTGACTTTTAAGATGGACAAATCATATGCTTGTTTTTATAGTAGCGTGGAAGAAAGAATTTAGTGAGTATATTCCAGTATAATGTGAATCACTGAGCTTTCTCATCCCAATAGTAGAGTGGGCAAAGAATAGACAGCAAGTATATTCATAAAGTGGTTTGATTTTGTATACAGTTTAGAATCTGAGATACACAATTGGCAACACACTTTTACAAAAGTCTAAGTCTCCAGGCCAGCGTTGATGCATTGTGAGTAAGATGCCACCTGCAATGCTAGCATCCCATATGGGTGACAGTTCATGCCTTGGATACTCCACTTCTGATCCATCTCCCTGCTGATGGCCTGGTAAAAGCAGCAGAGGATGGGAAATGTGCTGAATCCTTGCACCCACATTGGAGACCTAGATGAAACTCCTGGCTCCTGGCTTCCACCTGGCTCATCCCTGGAAGATAGAGCCACTTGTAAGTGAACCAGGAGAAGGAAGAAGTCCTTCCCCCTTGGTTTCCTTCTCTCTGTAACTGTGACATTCAAATAAATAGATGAATGTTCAAAAAAGTAACCTTTTTCATCTATTTTTTACTTTTTGTACTCATTTATGTATGCATTTAATAAATACATCTGAGCACATTTCATGTAGCATGAAATGGTCTTGGAGTGTTACTTAAGCAACACAGATGAATTTTTCACAGAGCTTATACTTTTTGTCTCAAAAATTTTTCAGCTATATATTAATCTGCTTTTCTTTAAAAACCTGAGAGGAGCTTCTAGGGAACAGAGAGGTCTATTTGGATTTAGAGTTGGGATTTGCAAAGTTCAAGATTGGGCAGCACTAATAGTCTGTCTGGTGGAAGCTAAAAATGGTAGAACATGTGCAGAAAAAGGATCTCATGGTGAGCCAAGAAGCTGAGACAGAAAATTGGATCAAACTTGGTTTGAATAACCAACCGTCTCTGAAGAACTTCCCAGAGCAAGCCACTAGTGGCTTAAAGACCTCCTGTAGCCTCACCTCCTAGCCACCAATATTAGATAAATTTTCACCCCAGATTACTTACCATTAGCATTAATCAATTATCTGTTAATAAAAGATATTGTGGTTTAAATGTCTGCTGAATCTAAGGAGTCAAGTCCTGTTTAATCTGTAAGAACCAATAATCAACAAAACCACTATATGCCTTGGTGGCTGATTCACTTGTGAAGCAAAAAAAAAAAAAAAAAAAAAAAAAGGAACAGAGAAAAACTGCAAAGGTTTAATTCCATTTCATTATGATGCTCCTTTATAGTCAGAGAAATTTTAAAAGAAATTCATATGGAGGCACAGGAGACCTTGAATAGCTAAAGCAATCTTGTACAACATAGCCGGAAGCATCATAATACCAGAGCAGTTATAATCAAAACAGAATGGCACTTGTACAGAAACAGATGGGTAGCCCAATGGAACAGAACAGAAACACCAGAAATCAATCCAAACATCTACAGCCAACATATATTGGATCAAAGATCTAAAACCAATTCCTGAAGCAAGGACAGTCTATTCAATAAATGGTGCAGGGAAAACTGGATTTCCACGCGCAGAAGCATGAAGACCCCTACCTTACACCGTACAAAAAATCCACTCAACATGATTAAAGATCTAAATCTACAACCCGGCACCATCAAATTATTAGAGAACATTGGAGAAACCCTGCAAGATATAGGCACCAGCAAAGAGTTCTTGGAAAAGACCCCACCCAGAAGCACAGGCAGTCAAAGCCAAAATTAACAACTGGGATTACATCGAATTGAGAATTTTCTGTACTGCAAAAGAAACAGTTAGGAAAGTGAAGAGGCAACCAACAGAACAGGAAAAAATATTTCCAAACTATGCAACAGATAAAGGGTTAATAAGCAGAATCTACAAAGAGAGTAAGCAACTCCAGAACCAACAAAACAAACAACCGACTTAAGAGATGGGCCAAGGACCTCAATAGACATTTTTTAAAAGAGGAAATCCAAACTGGTTAAGCCACAATGGAAGTCAGTCTGGAGATTCCTCAGAAACCTGAATATAACCCTACCATTCAACCCAGCCATCCCACTCCTTAATGTGTTATCCAATGTGAAATAATGTATTACTAGTACTGAAACAGTATTTTTGCACTTTGTGTTTCTGAGTGGGTGCAAACTGGTGAAATCTTTACATAGTATATATTGAATCGATCTTCTTTATATAAAGATAATTGCAAATGATTAAAAAAATCTTGGTGTTAAACTGGAAATTGCATAGACAATTAATCAATTTTTAAAAAAAAAAATCATGTAGGATCTCTGTCCTTAATGTGCTGTACATTGTGAATTAATACTATAACTAGCACTCCAACAGTATTATCATTTTGTGTCTCTATGCGAGGGCAAACCGTTGAAATCTTTACGTAATATGTACTAAATTGATCTTCTGTGTATAAAGAGAATTGAAAATGAATCTTGATGTGGGCGGAGGGCGGGAGGGAGCGGGAGAGGGGAGGGTAGGGGGAGGGAGGGAGGTTGTGGGGGGGGGGAGCCATTGTGATCCATAAGCTGTTCTTTGGAAATTTATATTCTTTAAATAAAAGCTTTATATAAAAAAAAATAAATAAATAATTAAATCTTAAAAAAAATAAAAAAAAAAAGAAATTACCCAAAGGAAATTAAATTGGAAAACAAAAAAGCGGTCTGTACCTTAATGTTTATTGCTGCTCAGTGCACAATAGCTAAGACCTGGAATCAACCTAAATGCCCATCAATAGTAGACTGGATAAAGGATTATGGGATATGTACTCTATAGAATACTATACAGCAGTCAAAAACAATGAAATCCAGTCATTTGCAACAAAATGGAGGAATCTGGAAAACATTATGCTGAGTGAAATAAGCCAGTCCCAAAGGGACAAATATCTTATGTTCTACCTGATCAGTGACAACTAATCAAGCACCAAAAAGGAAACCTGTTAAAGTGGAATGGACACTATGGGAAACGGTGGCTTGATCAGCCCTTGCCCTGACTGTTGATGAACAACTTAATACCTTATCCCTCTTAGTATTTTTTGTCTGTTCTACTTAATACTATTGGTTTAATCCTGTAATTAATACACAGTTACTCCTAAGTGTTGAAACTTAACTGAAAAGTGATCCCTGTTAAATATAAGAGTGGGAATAACAGAGGGAAGAGATGCACAATGTGGGACATGCTCAGGCTGACTTGCCCCAAACGGTGGAGTTAGAAACATACCAGGGGATTCCAATACAATCCCATCAAGGTTTCATGTACCAATGCCATCCCACTAGTCCATTTGATTAATTCCTGTTTACAATTGATCATAATGATAGGGTTAAGAGTCAAAGGGGTCACATAAACAAGACTGGTGTCTGAAAATACTAACCGATAGAACAAAAAAAGGGACAGAATGATCCAACATGGGAAGTAGGATACACAGCAGACTCATAGAATGGTGGATGTCCTAAACAGCACTTTGGCCCCAGAATCAGCCTTTAAGGCATTTGGATGTGGCTGAAGAGCCCATGAGAGTATCTCAGGCATGGAAAGCCAAGACATTCTGGCAAAAAAAAAAAAAAATGACCTAAATGAAAGATCTCTGCGAGTGAGATCCCAGTGGAAAGAACAGGTCTTCAAAAAAGGTGGTACCTTTCTCTGAAGGGAGGAGAGAACTTCCACTTTGACTATGACCCTGTCAGAAAAAGATCAAAATTGTTGAACTCAAAAGGTTTCAATTGCTATGGCAACTCATGACAAGAGCCTAGGGTGATTACTGATACCATAAACAAGAGTGTCAATTTGTTGTCAACAACAGGAGTCACTGTGCACTTACTCCTCATGTAGGATCTCTGTCCTTAATGTGCTGTGCATTGTGATTTAATGCTATAACTAGTACTCCAACAGTATTTTCATTTTGTGTCTCTATGTGAGGGCAAACTGCTGAAATCTTTACGTAATATGTACTAAACTGATCTTCTGTGTATAAAGAGAATTGAAAATGAATCTTGATGTGAACAGAAGGGGAGAGGGAGCGGGAGAGGGGAGGGTAGCGGGAGGGAGGGAGGTTGTGGGAGGGGAAGCCATTGTAATCCATAAGCTGTACTTTGGAAATTTATATTCATTAAATAAAGTTTTAAAAAAAGAGGAAATCCAAATTGCCAACACGCACATAAAAAAATGTTCAGGATCACTAGCAATCAGGGAAATGCAAATCAAAACCACAATGAGGTTTCACCTCACCCTGCTTAGAATGACTTACATACAGCAATCTACCAACAACAGATGTTGGCGAGGATGTGGGGAAAAAGGACACTAATCCACTGTTGGTGGGAATTTAAACTGGCAAAGTCACTATGGAAGTCAGTCTGGAGATTCCTCAGAAACCTGAATACAACCCTACCATTCAACCCAGCCATCCCACTCCTTGAAATTTACCCAAAGGAAATTATATTGGCAAATAAAAGAGCTGTCTGTACCCCAATGTTAATTGTGGCTCAACTCATAATAGCTAAGACCTGGAATCAACCTAAATGCCCATCAACAGAAGACTGGATAAAGAAATTATGGGTTATGTACTCTATAGAATACTATACAGCAGTCAAAAACAATGAAATCCGGTCATTTGCAACAAAATGGAGGAATCTGGAAAACATCATGCTGAGTGAATTAAGCCAGTTCCAAAGGGACAAATATCAGATGTTCTCCCTGATCGGTGACAACTAACTGAGCACCTAAAAGGAAACCTGTTATAGTGAAAAGGACACTATGAGAAACAATCCCGACTGTCGAGGAACAATTTGCTATTTTATTCCTTTTAGTATTTTTTGTTCTACTTAACACCATTGGTTGAACTCTTTAATTAATACACAATTATTCTTTTTGTTTAAATTTAACTAAAAAGTGATCCCTGTGAAATATAAGGGTGGGAAGAAGAGAGGGAGGAGATGCACATTTCTGCACATGCTCATTCGGACTTACCCCTATTGGTACATTAGGAAATGTGCCAAGGGTTTTCAATTCAATCCCATCAAGGTGGCATGTACCAATGCCATCTCACTAGTCAAAGTGATCAGTTTCAGTTCACAATTGATCATAATGATAGGATTAAGTGTCAAAGGGATCACATAATCAATACTACTCTCTGCTAATACTAAGTGATTGAATTAAAAAGGAGAGAATGATCCAACATGGGAAGAGGTATACACGGCAGACTCATAGAATGGCAGATGCCCTAACCAGCATTCTGGACTCAGAATCAGCCCTTAAGGCAATTGAATCTGGCTAAAAAGCCCATGAGAGTTTCCCAGGCATGGAAAGCCATGACATTCTGGCAAAAAAAAAAAAAATGACCTGAATGAAAGATCTCTGTGAGTGAGATTCCAGCAGAAAGAACGGGCCATCAAAGAAGGAGGTACCTTTCTCTGAAGGGAGGAGAGAACTTCCACTTTGACTACAGCCTTGTCTAAATAAGATCAGAGTTTGTGAACTCAAGAGGCTTCCATAGCCTTGGCAGTCAAGACAAGAGCCTTGGGTGATTACTGGCGTCATGAATAAGAGTGTCATTCGTTAAATCAACAACAGGAATCAATGTGCACTTACTACCCATGTAGGGTCTCTATCCTTAAAAGTGTTGTACTATATGAATTAACAGTAAAACTACTACTAAAACAGTACTCTATCCTTTGTGTGCCTTTGTGGGTGTATACTGTTGAAATCTTTACTTAGTATATACTAAGTAGATCTTCTATATGTAAAGATAATTGAAAATGAATCTTGATGAAGAAGGGGATGGGAGAGTGAGTGGGAGATGGGAAGGTTGTGGGTGGGAGGAGGTTATGGGGAGAAAAAGCTGCTATAATCCAAAAGTTTTACTTTGGAAATATATATTTATTAAATAAAAGTTAAAATATTATTTTCATATAACCAGCCCATGGTTACTTTGAGCTTTTTATTTGTTGTCTTAGATTCATGTTGAAGATATTGACCAACAACAGCTATTGCACTGACATATACTTAGATTCGGAAGTCAACAGCAGGATGGGGCCAGCGCTGTGGTGCAGTAGGTTAATCCTCTGCCTGCATCCCATATGGGTGCTGGTTCTAGTTCCGGCTGCTCCAGTTCTGATCCAGCTCTCTGCTATGGCCTTGGAAAGCAATAGAAGCGAGGCCCCTGCATCTGCGTGGAAGAACCATAAGAAGCTCGAGGCTCCTGGCTTTGGATCAGCTCATCTCCGACCTTTGCGGCAGATTGGGGAGTGAACCAGCAGATGGAAGGCCTTTCTCTTTGTTTCTCCCTCTCACTGTATTTCTAACTCTCAAGTAAATAAAAAAAAAATCTTAAAAAAATTTTTTAAAGTAAACAGCATGTTAAACACTTATAAGGAGTATAAGTATTTGAAAATTCTTTACGGGATAGCAGTTTAACAGATCACTGCCAAAGGTAAGGCCTTCACCTTAGCTTTCTACATTACAGTTTGTTGTGTCTGTTAACGCCCTTGACCCAGGCCACTCACATGGAGAGGTTCCTTTTATGTGGGATATTCAGAGTGCAATGCCAATCATTTCTCAGTGAAGTTCAGTTGATCTCCAAAACTCTGGTGACCAACTTATAGGAGACCATATTTTGTGTGCCTGTGATATTTGCCGGTTACTTCACAGTTACCATGGCACAATATTTAAATCATGCATCATTTTTACTATAAAATATGAAAAGTTTTCTTAAAGAAATAATCCATGTGAAACTCCTTCTAGCAGACACTCATGGAAGGATTTAACCTAATTCTGTTTCATCCAATACGTGTTTGAAGACCACCAGTCTTCAAGCTCAGCTTTGTATGTATTGCAATTTGATATAGTGGTTGAAAAGCATCCAGCTAACAGGGAATTGCAGTAATCAAGTTGTTGGGGAAAAAAATCAATGTACTGAACAGAGTTTCAATCTTATTATTAGACCAACACAAGTAAAGACCAGCAATGGCCCTCTGCTGCCAGCATTGATGTGGATAGGTAGGAGGGGAAAAAAGAAAAATGACTCGACATCCAAAGGAAGAAATATCATCCAAAAGCCCACTAAGAGTCTAAATAAATCCTAAAAATCATAAAGATTGAATAGGATCCAAATCCATTATTTTCAAATGTAAATTAAATAACCATTAATTCTGAAGTCACTAAGAATGAGTTAGTAGAACACCTTTATTATTTGTGTATGTTAAGTTTTAAGTACTTCCATCACAACCAGTGCTACAAAATTATATATAACTCAGGAAAAAGAGAATAGTGGACTATGCTTAAATATAGTCAGATGTTAATGAGTTTTCATAAATGGCTCAGTTACCTCAATCTTTTCAAATACACATATCCATAGTAGTTTGGATACGCAAATTCAACTGAAACAGATTTTTGAATATTTTTCTCATTCACTGGTGTACTTTGTTTCCAAGAGGAGAAAAGGAGGAGGACTTAGATGAGGGAATCAAAAAAAGAGAGAGAAATGGAGGGCAAAGGGAAAGAAGTATTATACATGAAATGGCGTGGACTGTTCTCTTGGGGTTAGCTAAACCCTAAATCAATCTGAGGCTGCTGTTGAAATGCAGGCATAGGTTTCCAAGCATTATATTAAAATTTCATGATCAATAATGCTGAAAGCTGCAGAACATACAAGCAAAATAAGTGCTGACAATTCACCAGCACATGAATTTAATAAAATGTCATCCTCCAGCCTCAGCAGCAATGCCAGGAGGAGATGACCATCTTGATTAGAATCTGTCAAATGAATCTCCATTTGTCAGGTAATCATAAACTCAGAACAGTACCTTTTGTTCCAGGCTGTGTTTACTCCCCCCATACAATAGTCAATTCATATTCTAATGGAATTCTATTATTTTCAACACTAAGTCAACAAATAAAAGACTGAAAAAATAAAGTAAAATCCATTTTTACCTACTTTGAGTCTATACATAACATCATAATGTGAGGATGAGTTCTCTCTCAGTCAAGCAGGTATTAATTCCAGAAGTTCTGTATCAGTATTCACACATCTCTCATTCATTTTCCAAAGCAGTTTCGTTATCACTGGGTTCTTATATATTACTTGTTAAGGGCATTGAGCATTTTGCCTTCCATATTTACTGAAAAAGTCAATATGATTTTATTTAAGATATTCTGCATGTATTAGTCCTATGCAGTGATAATCTACAAAAATAGTCAGTTTTTGCTTAAAGGAAGCTCCTGTCCACTGACAGATCATTCACATGGCCAAGTAAAAGCTGGTGAAATGGTGATGATCATGTCTGATTGACTGACCAGAAAGGTGATCTCTTCTGTTTTCTCTGTTATTGCATCAATAGGTTGGAAAAAGGAACCTGGAGAGTTTGACAAAATATTTCCTTCATAGGTATGGTGTATTACTTAACCTTTGGATATATTGCTAAATACTGCTACAGTCTAAGAACCAGCATTAAAACATAGGAAAGGAATAGTCATGAGTTATCTTTGACTGAAATGCTGAAGAGTTGTTCTAAAATCAGTCAATCCATTCACCATTTCGTCCCTGAATATTCTTCCATTCCAAACATCTAGTCAAGGGCTGAATCAGTTATTCATTTGTTCACTTGATATTCATTTTGCTAAAGTACCATGTATCCATCTTCAAAGTGTGCCTAGCAGCTGCTACTGAGGAACATTCACATTGATACTGTGCCTGTGTGATAGCAGGACACGGACTCTGAACTCAGTCTTGTCTCCTAGTCTACCCACTATGGTTTGGGATCTGTCTAGAAAATATATTTCTGAAACTGACACTGAATTCCTGAAATAAGTCCTACTTGTTCATGCAAAAAGTGAAATTAGATAAAGTACACCATAACTAAAGAAAAGAATATAACAAGTCATAACTAATAAAACATATGTATTAGAAATAAAATGGGGCCAGCAATGTGGCATAGTGCGGTGCCACCTGCAGCACCAGCATCTTATATGGGTGCTGGTTCAGGTCCCAACTGCTCCACTTCTGATCCAGCTCCCTGTTAACGGCCTGGGAAAGCAGTAGAGGATGGCTGAAGTGCTTGGGTCCTTACATCTGTGTAGGAGACCTGGAAGAAACTTCTAACACCTAGCTTCAGATCTGCTCAGCTCTAGCCATTGCAGCCTTTTGGGGAGTGAATCAACAGATGGACGATCTCTCTCTCTCTATCTATCCTTTTCTCTCTGTAACTATGTCTTTCAAATAAATAAATACATCTTTTGAGAAAGAAATCAGTGGATCTTTCATTGATTTAAGATAGTCCTAATATGGATATACATAGAATTCTTAATCATATTCTGAAAGGTCAATCAGCACATTGGAATATTTGTTTCTTTTTGTTTTTGCAACACATGCAATAAACCTGTAATGTGTATTTATCTATTTTATTGTTTCTATAACAAATGATAAGCCACATTCTATAGGAATTGAAATATTAACTATTGAAAGTCTCCTTGCTATTATTTCCCCTATGACTTATTGTGGGAGAAATGAAAATTAATTCATTAAGTGCAAATTTGTCGCTTATCATCCTCTGCTCCTCAGAAAACTTCATATTTGTGGCATTTTGCAGCAGTGGTGGCTGCCATACGTGATTACAGGAGTAGAATAATACAATTCTGCAACATATCCTGCTAGAACTACTCTTAAAGTTTGTTGATCACACAATGGAAGATTTTATCTTTGAATGAAAAATTTTACAATTTCCCAATTTCAGGTAAATTTCCAGATATTGGAGTATTAGGTCCTACAGAAGACTGTTTTAAAACATTGTGGTATATAGACATTGTGTGCAGTAGTGTGGGCATTGCTTGGCGGGCGTGCATTTCTTATCACAGTACAAGTTCCCTGTTAACACTGAGGAGCAGCACGTGGAGGCTCAGGACATTGGGTTCCTGCTACCCATGAGGTTGACTAGGAGTGAGTTCCTGACTCCTGACTTTGGCTTGTCCACCTCCAGTTGTTGTGGGCATTTTAAGAGTGACAAAAGGACACAAAATACCTCTGTTTCTCTCTCTCTCTCTCTCTCTGCCTTTCAAGTAAACAATCAATCAATCAATAAAATATAAAAATAAAATTTTATAATTAATAAACATTAATATTTGGGAAAATAGCTGATGTAGGAAAAGTTTGATGATATTAAATGTGTGATTTAATTGTTATAGGTCTGCAATGGAGAAATAAAATGCAGCATGGATGTGCTATTTATGTGCCTAAAACATTTCTTGTTCTGTTTCATTTTTCATTGTTTGCCTCCCCAGTCATTATAAATTTGTGTGGATTTATAGTTATCCTTTAAATTATCCTTCTTTCCTCCATTTGCAGCAATATTTTAGATTTATTTATCTATTTGAAAGGCAGAGTTACAGCGAGAGAGAGAGAGAGAATGAATCCCTTCTTTCTGCTAGTTCACTCCCCAAATGGCCAGAAGGCCCAGGGCTAGGCTAGGCCAAGTGAGGAGACAGGAGCTTCCTCTGGGTCTCCCAGATAGGTGCAGGGGCCTAAGGACTTGGGCCATCCTCTGCTGCTTTCCCAGATGCATTAGCAGGGAGCTGGATGGGGCAGAGACTCAAACCAGCACCCACAGGGGATGCCGCCATTGCAGGCTGAGATTGAACCCACTGCTCCACAGAGCTGGCCCTGTAAAGCAATTTTTGTATAACGGTTCTGAATAATCTCTAGGTTTTATACTGATTTTAAATTAGTGATAATATCTGCCCAACATAGGTCATGAAATTTATAAAGCTTTGTGGAATTCAATAAGTTTTCATTAATGATTGTGTGTGCATGAAACACACTTTTTTGAATTTATGATTTTTCTGTAGTTGCCATATATGTCATTTAATTAAAAATCTTCCCACATCATATGAGTTAACCTATGTGAAAATGTGTTATTCGTGAGTCAAAAGCATAATTTTTATTTTTTTACTGTACCATTAATTATAAAATTAGGTTTAGACAAAAGTGTGAAATATCTAAAACATGGGAGCATATTCTCACATTGCCAAATAAAATTACCAGGTCCTAAAGAGATATAGATTGCCAAAAATAAACCAATATTTTACAAAATGGATATATTCTGTATATTCAAATGTGTGTATCTGTGTATGTGCTAGCATCTCAAAACATCAAAGGCCAAAGTGTATTTTTTTTTTAGATGCAGAGTTAAACAGAGAGAGAGAGACAGAAAGGTCTTTCTTCCTTTTCCGTTGGTTCAGCCCCCAAATGGCTGCTAAGGCAGGCGCACTGTGCTGATACGAAGCCAGGAGCCAGGTGCTTCCTCCTGGTCTCTCAAGTGGGTGCAGGGCCCAAGTACTTGGGCCATCCTCCACTGCCTTCCCGGGCCACAGCAGAGAGCTGGACTAGAAGAGGAGCAACCAGGACAGAATCCAGCGCCCCAACATGGACTTGAACCCAGGGTGCCGGAGCCACAGGCAGAGGATTAGCCTAGTGAGCCATGGCACCGGCCTGAAGTGTATTTTTTGAGAGAAACTACAGGTGGTAAGACAAAGATGTTCAGAAAATGTGTATTTTGTGAGATGAACTTTCGAAAGAAATCAGAGATTATTTTAAAGATTTATTTGAAAGTCGGAGTTACACAGAGAGAAAAGGAGAGGGAGAGAGAAAGGTCTTCCATCTGCTGGTTCACTCCCCAGATGGCCGCAACGGCCAAAGCTGTGCCGATTCGAAGTCAGGAGCCAGGAGCTTCTTCCAGGTCTCCCACGTGGGGTCAGAGGCCAAGGACTTGGGCCATCTTCTACTGCTTTCCCAGGCCAAAGCAGAGAGCTGGATTGGAAGTGGAGCAGCTGGGACTTGAACCAGCGCCCACGTGGGATGCTGGCACTGCAGGAGGTGGCTTTACCTGCTATGCCACAGCACAGGACCCCAGAGATATTTTTTAACCTATATTCTTGTGATGGCACCCAAAGCTCAATGCCTGACTTATTTTTCCTACTTGCTCAGGGGATTTTAAAAAATAATTTATTTAATTAATCATTCAAGAGACAGAGAGCAAGGGAAAGAGAGAGAAAGAGAGATGGGAACTCAACTCAGGTCTCTCACGTGAGTGAAAGGATCCGAGCTTGTTAAGTTATCACCTGCTCCCTCCCACTTCTTCCTTAATAGGAAGCTGGAGTCAGGAATCTTCACACAGCACTTTGAGGTGGAACACAAGTATCTTAACCATTGCTTAACTAACCAGCATCTTACCCACGAGGCCACAGGAGTTAATGCGTGTTTTCATAAGGGTTTTTACTTTAAGACCAAATGCCTTGCCCTCCCCCCACCACCAGAGTTTGTCAGCTTCAATAAAACACAAAGAATTTGAAACGCAAATGATGTCGTATCCTCAGCTTTTAAAAAATCCTGTTTCAAAAATGAACCGAGGAGCTGTGATTTTGATCACATCATGGTTCCCATATTTGTATTTTACTTCTCACAGTTTTAATTCATTGTATAATGAGGTTGTTTGCTCTAAATATGTGTCTTATTTTCTCTATCCTTTTATTCAGAAATATAAACTAGGAGTTCACAGTTATCTTTTGTAATCTTTGTGAGGAGAAACAACCACTTAGAGAAATCTCTTCTGTTTTTTTTAAAGCTTAATTTGTTCAGATGAGTTTCTTCATCCACTGTTTTTGTATTTTATTTTTTATTTCTTACACTTTTTAAAAATTGTTTTAGTATCTTTGCATTGTCAAGTCAATTCATCTGAGCCATTCCAAATATGAGTAATCCTATCTGACTAATACAGAGCACCTGTATTTTTCTTCCTTCTTGATATTAGCCATGGCTTTTGAATTTCAGTCTAAAGCTGGGTCGTGGACTACCAGTTTCCTATGTGCTTTCCAATTGCATGTTAGATGTTGGAATAGAGGGGGTCATAATCGGTTTCATTTTTAACTCTTTGGAAATTTTGAAGAGCCGTTCTGGAATTCATTGTTTGTAATCAAGGGCATACCGTATTCCTGTGGGGACTTTTCTTCAATTTTGTTATTTCTTCTCTGAATCCATGCTGATGCATTAGACTTTGGTTTTATTTTTAAATTTATTTTAAAAATTTTAACATTAATACAATTTTTGCATACATATGGAGTACTATGTGATGTACACACTCACACACACATGCACAAACACACTGTGTGATATACAGTTATGGTACATATATTTAATATTTCAAGCTTTTAAAATTTCTTTATAGTAAAAGCATCCAAAACACTATATTTTAGACTTTAAATAGAAAAAAATATGCACAGCATTACCATTATCTGTAGTCACCCTACTGTGATAGAACCCCAGGACTTTTTACTCCTACCTAACTATAACCTATTAGTCAAAAGCTACCATCCCACTTGACTTCACCCACCCCACTCCACCTCCTCCACAGGCTCTGGTAACAGTCTTTGCATTTTTAACTTCTATGAGATCAGCTATTTTTCGGACTCATATAATAGAGAAAATGCAGTATTTATCTTCTGGTATCCAGTTTAATCTACTCAATATTATGTCCTCCTGTTGCATCCATTTTGATGAAAATGGTAGAATTTCATATATGTATATATATATATATATAATTTATGTTTCCTTTATTTATTCTTCTGATGATAGACAACTTGGTTGAATTCCATATTTTAGCTATTGTGGACAGTGCTGCTATATACTCAGTGAGACAGTTGTCTTTTTGATACGTGAGTTCATGTCTTTTGTGTATAAACCCAGTAGTGAGGTTGCTGGATACTATGGCATGTCTATTTGTGAAGCATTCCATATTTTAAAAACACACAGTGGCCATAGTAATTTACATTCCTATATAATGTATAAGCGTTGTACTTTCTCTACATCCACTCAAGCATTTGCTACTCTCTGTCTTTTGAATATTAGCCATTCTGACGGATGTGAGAGAATATCTCATTGCGATTTTAGTTTGCGTTTCCCTAATGGCTAATTATTTCGAGCATTTTTCATGTATTTGTTGACCATTTGTATTTCTTCTTTTAAGAACTGTATATTGAAGCCCTTTGCCCATTTCTTAACTGCATTGGTTGTTTTTGTTGTGGCTGTTGAATTTTTTGAGTTGCTGACATATTCTGAATATTAATCTGTTGTTAGATAGGTAATTCACAAACATTTTTTTCCAATCTGTTGGGTGTCTCTTCATTCCATTAATTGTTTCTTTGCTGTGCAGAAGTTTCTGAGTTGGATGGAATCCCATTTGTCCAGCTTTGCTTTGGTTTCCTGTGCTTTGGAGGTCTTATCTAAGAAGATGTCAACTACACCGATGTCTTGGACTGTTTCTCCTACATGTTCTTCCAGCAACATCATTGTCTCAGGTCTTAAATTGAGGACTTTGATAGATCCTGAGTTGACTTTTGTGTATGGTGAGAGGTAGGGATCTAATTTAATTTTACATATACACAACCAGTTTTGCCAGCACCATTTATTGAATAGGTAATCATTTTTTTTTTCCTTTTTTTAAATTTTATTTAATAAATATAGATTTCCAAAGTACAGTTTTGGATTACAGTGGCTTTCTCCCCCCCCCCCATAACCTCCCTCTCATCCGTAACCCTCCCATCTCCTGCTCCTTCTCCCATTCCATTCACATCAAGATTCATTTTCAATTCTCTTTATATACAGAAGATCAATTTAGTATATATTAAGTAAAGATTTCAACAGTTTGCATTCTCAAGGTCATAGAAAATACGACAGTCAGGACAACACAATTATTATGTTAATGTGACTTTAATAGCAAGAGAACAAATCCAGTGTAGTTCATAGATACAACTATAAGAATGTAATATATTAACAAATTCCTTAAAAACACAAAAATGTTCTTAAAAAGAAAATAATATTCTTTCTTTCAATGCAAGCTCTTATCACCATTGTAAAAGATCAATTGGCTGTAGATTGTGGGTTTACTTTTGTGGAATTTATTCTCTTCCATTGGTGTACTGATCTGTTTTTATCCCAATACAATGGTGGTTTAATTGGTGTAGCTTTGTAATATATTTTGAAGTTAGGTATTGTAATGTCTCCTGTGTTTTCTTCTTTATTCAGGACTGCTTTAGCTGGATATTTTGTGGTTCCATATGAATTTTAATAATTTTTTATAGTTTTGTGAAAATGTCTTTGGAATTTTGGTAGGGATTGAATTGATTTCTAAATTTCTGTAGGCATTATGCACACTTCAGCAAGATTGATTCTGCCACTCCAAGAATATGGGATGTCTTTCAGTTTTTTTGTGTTCTCATCAAATTCTTTCTTCAATGATTTACATTTTAATTGTAGAGATCTTCCAGGTATGTTTTTCTAGCCAATTAATTAAATTAACAATTTTTCAGATTGATCACCATTAGTGAATAACATTGTTACTGATTTTTGTACATTTAACTTGAATCATAAACTTTGCTGAAATTGTTTGTTGGCTCTAGTAGATGTTTGGTGGATTATATCAGGTTTTATATACACAAGAATATATCACCTAAAAATAGTTATGATTTGTCTTCCTCCTTTCTAGTTTGGATGTCCATTATTTCTTTCTCTTTGCCTAATAGTTTTAGCTGAGGCTTGCAGTAACATGTTGAATAAAAGTCATGAAAGAAATCATTCTGGTTCGGTCTTGGTTATGGTCACCCCAGGGAAACAAAGTGTGATAACACTAGCAAAGGATAATACTATCTAATTTAATAGGTGAGGAGTACTTAATATGAGATTTTTGTTCCTCTATATTTTTCCTTGATCATTAGAGTCACTTTCTTATTTATGTTATGGGTCTATTTTTCATCATCTTCTGGAATATCTAAAATTGCATTGGAATGTTTAACCCTTCTAACTTTTTCTGATTTTGAGATAACTTATGTTATCAATCACTCACTGAGTGAGTGCTAGTGATGTATATTTTCCCTTTTATGTGTATTTTTATTTTTTAAGGAGCTAGGCTTTATGTTAGTATTTTTAATCTTTCATCTTTCACCCAGATAGAAAATTTCAAGGCACACAGACAAGCATACTTCACCTGGAAGCTTGAAGCAAATGGTGACAACAGGTAGTGTGTTAGACAAGAATCAGTAATTATGAAAGGTTGGTTACAGTCATACGATTAGTATTCAGCATCTTACTTCCAGCTGCTGCACATTTGCTGCCCGTGTCATAGGGGCTATTATTAAATTTGTCTGTTCAGTCACCATTTATGTAACAGAATGTGAAGCACTGTCTCAAAGAATACAACAAATATATTGTTCTGTTTTTCACTGCCCAATGGCTGCTGAAAAGTATGAGCTAGTTTCCAACATGATATATGAAAAGTTTGTAATGCTTCACCTCATTCTAAAATTAAGTAAACAGGGGTAAAAAAGAACCTGAAAGCCAACAAGTCCCTGTAGACATGTCAGAGAAATAAGGTCATGGGGCAAACTGTTGCCCCCCAAATTGATGTGACAGATGGGCTAATGCAGAGATCACACTTACTGTGCAAACCATGAACCGAATCCACCACAGGAACCAGGATGACAGCATCAGAACCTCAACAGCAACTGGAAAACAGCAGGAGATTCATTGTGTACAAGTGTGAGATTTATTTACTTATTTTTTTAAAGATTTATTTTATTTATTTGAAAGACAGAGTTACAAAGAGAGGTAGAGACAGAGAGAGAGGTCTTCCATCCGCGGGTTCACTCCCCAGATGGCCGCAACGTCTGGAGCTGCGCCAGTCTGAAGACAGGAGCCAGGAGCTTCTTCTGGGTCTCCCACGCAGGTGCAGGGGCTCAAGGACTTGGGCCATCCTCTACTGCTCTCCCAGGAAATAGCAGAGAGCTGGATCAGAAGAGGAGCAGCCAGGACTTGAACCAGTGCCCATATGGGCGCCGGTGCTTCAGGCCAGGGTTTTGACTCACTGCACTACAGCGCCAGCCCACAAGTGTGACCAGGGGACCCAGTCTTACCTGTGCCTTCATACTTCCCTACTACTTGCAAGATTCTTAGCAGTTTCTCATAATGAGAAAGTAACCACATGATATATGCCCAGAGCATTCTACTTTTCCTAACAAGACTAGCCCTCAAGAGAACAGAATTTTTTTCACAAAAGACAAACTGACCTGAGGGAAGGATCATATCCACCACTAGCCATCCCTGCCTCCCTGCCTCCTTTCTGTAACTTTCATGTCTGTGTTGGCTGCTTTTGGTCCTCAGACTGAAATATCTGGGGAAGAAAAGGTTTACTTGAACTTGCAGTACAGAGACTGCAGCTCAGCACTGGGCAGTCTCATAGTCCAACACCTGCGGCTGCTCAAGGCAGGAGCAGAGGCACTCAGGGGGTGACCCAGCAAAGAGACAAAACCTAAATTGAACTTGAACTCAAAAACAACCAAAGCTCTTATGAGTACGACGCTCTGAGGGCTCACCCCCTGTGACACAACTGTCAGATACCACTAGTATAGACCAAGGCTCCAGGCCTAAACTGAGAGCCAAGAACTCAATCACAGGTGCTTTGTGGGTGGCACGGATCCAACCACTTGAGCCATCCCCTGTGTTTTACCAGGAAGCTAGAATTGGAGCAGAGCGAGGAATTGGACACAAGCGAACTAACAAGGGTGTGGGCATCCCAAACAGTTTCTCAGCTGCTGGGCTAAATGTTTGCCCCTTGTTTTTTGTTGTATATAGTTTATCTGTTTTGTTTTATTTTTTACATCATCCATGTTGATGGATATTCAGAGGACAGAAGCATATTTTAGATATGAAAGAGGATACTGAAATATGCCACAAAAAAGCAAACATATAATTGAAGATTTTAAATTATACATTTAGGGGCTAGCGCTGCAGCACAGCAGGAAGCCATTGTCTGTGGGGTGTTGGTTTGAGTCCTGGCTGCATTAGTTACTACTAATGTGCCTGGGAAAGCCACACAAGACGGCACCTGCAGCCATGTGGGAGACCACGATGAAGCTCAGGCCTAGCCCAGCCTCAGCTGTTGCAGCCATTTGGGGAAGAAAGGATGGAAGGTTCTCTCTCTCTCCCTTTCTCTCTCTCTCCATTTGAATTAAATATAGTAAATCTTTTAAAAATATTATATAACAAATTTCATTTATCAATTTTACTAGGTCATGGTACCCAGTGATTGATCAAACATTATTCTGTGTGTTTCTGTGCAGGAGCTTTTTGAATGAGATTGGCATTTGCATGAAGTATATGTTGAATAAAACACATGCTCTATGATCTAATTGTGTTAGTTGAAGGACTTAATAGAATAAGACTGATGACCTCTTTGAAAAAAAGGAATTCGGTTAGGAGATCATATTTGGATTCATTCTGCATCCTTTCTTTAGGTGTCCAGTCAGTCAGCCTATGGACACTTTGGAATTCCCAAAACTCTACAATATGGTCAGTCATTTCCTTACAATTAGCCAAAATAAGACACCCCCCCATATCTAGCTCCACAGACACACACACACACACACACACACACATACAATACACATACACAAACACTACTATATTGAAATGTCAAATAATTATATACATACATTAAAATTTTATTTTCTGTTGATTATGTTTCTTGGGTATCCTTGATTATTACATCAAAGAAGCTTTTTTGGTTCAATTTGCCATTATCTGTCTTCTCTCCTTTCATGCATAAACTATTAATTTCATATCATCAGTTGAGGGCCTGGCATTGTGGTATAGCAGATTATGCTACTGCCTGCAACACTGGCATTTCATATGGGTGCTATTTTATTCTCAGCTGCTCCACTTCCAACACACTACTGAGAAAGCAGTGGAAGATGGCCTAAAAACCTGGACTCCCAACCCCATGTGAGAACCAGCGGAAACTCATGGCTCCTGACTTCGGTCTGGCCCACCCCTGGCCATTGTGACCATTTGGAGGGTAAACCAGTAATGGAAAGTATTTCTCTCTCTGTTTCTCCCTCTCTCTCTGTAACTCTGCTTTAAAATAATAATGATAAATCTATAAAGAAAGAATATATCAGCTAGTAATAATTTTCATGATTTTTGTGCCTATGAAAGCAAAATATGGAAAATAAGTAGAAGGAACATCAGTTTGGTATTCCCTGGGGATGTTTTCTTTCAGACATATTCTTTCTTATTTTAAAGATATTTTAGGAATATTTTTTTTCTTTTTCTTCTCTAAATATAATTTAAGCTTCTCAAACTGAATGCAGTAGTGCTTAACTAAACTGTTTTCAAAACCAAAATGACAAACACTCAAATTTAAACTAAAAGATCCTTCCACTTAACAATCAGTAATTCCAGAAATGGTAATTATGTAGTTCTTTAGGAATAATGATATATATTCTAGATTTATTCAGCTAATGTAGGTAAATGCTTAAATTTTTTGTAGCTGAATTTAAATTCCAATTACTATAATCTCAGGTAAAAATACAATAGATTTGAAGATTTCTGTCAAGGAGGTAAATGTATATTTTCCACATCTAGTTATAGAATCTTGAATTATATAAGAAAATATGAGCTATAATGTATTAATTTAAATATTTATTTATTTCAATATTCATTCATTTTGAAATATTTACTCAGCTAACTTGATTAGCACAGGAAATCCAATGGAAACTAACAAAGCAAGATCCCTGTCTTCAATTTGTTCTTAGTGTAATAGTAAGTGCACAAATGAAAGCAATTATAGAATAAATGATAATAAATGAGATGAACAGCTACATGGTTGTATAAGAGACAATGAAGGTAGCTTGCTTCAATTGTGGACAGGTGTCAGTGAATATCAAATATGGAAGTATGATTCTACTGTGTTATCAAAGAGAACTAGAAAGCGGAGGGGAAAAAGCAGAACAGAAAGACTATATTGTCAATAAATTAGAATATTCAAAGACTAAAAAATAGGAGAAATCATAACAATTTCAGATTTCCAGGTAGAACTTGTTGATGTATAGAAATGATCTATGGGCAGGGTCTCTAAAAATTAGTTTAGAAATGTTATGGGCCCCAAATCATGAATAGTTGAATGGGCAGCAGAATTCTTGACAAAGTATGTTGAATGCTTTGTGCAAGCTAAGTGTTAAACATTTATGCATTCAGATGAATAAACTGAAGCTCAGAGAACACCGCAGGTAATAGGAAGTCACAAGATTTTCATAAGGGACTTTCTGATTCAAAAGTCTTTTGTATACAGCACAAAAACAAAGCATATCAACTTCCAAGCTATGTAGCTGTACAGATATTACAAAAGATTCAAAGAAATTACCACCAACTATTCAATTGACATCGCCTGAGTACAGGCTACAAATAGGTCGTGATACCCTTTGTGCGTAGGACTAAGCACGTTCTTTCTCAGCCAATGCATTGGCAGGATATACAAGGGCATTTATGTCTCTCCATTCTCTCATGACCTGTAGGGCTTCGCTTCTTTTCGTTTCGTTTCGTTTCTTTTCTTTTCTTTTCTTTTCTTTTCTTTTCTTTTCTTTTCTTTTCTTTTCTTTTCTTTTCTTTTCTTTTCTTTTCTTTTCTTTTCTTTTCTTTTCTCTTTTCTTCTCTTCTCTTTTCCTTCCTTCCTTCCTTCCTTCCTTCCTTCCTTCCTTCCTTCCTTCCTTCCTTCCTTCCTTCCTTCCTTCCTTCCTTCCTTCCTTCCTTCTTTCCTGTCTTTCTTTCTTTCTTTCTTTCTTTCTTTCTTTCTTTCTTTCTTTCTTTCAATCAGCTGTAAATCTACTTGGAGATCTTCTGAAGTTAATCTGGTGTTTATCTCATGCACATTTTAGAATCTTTATGCTTTACTGTTTAAAGTTCGACTACATTATGTTATGTTGAAGATCTTTTGTGGTCATGTCTATTAGGGGTTCTAGGTGTTTCCTGTGTTTGGAGGTCTCTTTCTTGCTCCAAATTAGGGAAGCTTTCTCTAACTATTTCACTAACCCAATCTCTATTTCCACACCTTCAGAAACTCATAAGACTCATATATTGTGGCTTTTTTTTTGTAGTATCCCATAAATCTCTAACACTGTTTTTAATTTTTCTAATTTCTTTTTTTTTTCAGTCTGAAATATATGCTTCCAAAGATTTGTTTTCTAGCTGAGATATTTTTTCATCTTCCTCATCAAGTCTGCTGTTAAGAATTTTCACTGTATTTTTTATGTCATATTGAATTCTTCATTTCTAGTATTTCAGTTTAATTTCTCTTCTAAACTTCCATCTCATGGGCAAATTTTTCACCCATGTCCTGTATGGATTTCTTTAGCTCATGAATTTCCTTTTCATTGTTTCGGAGTAATCAAATGATTATTATTTTGTATTCCTTTTCAGGCATTTCATCAATCTCTTCATCTTCACATTCAAATATTGAAGTGTTGTTTAATTCCTTTGGGTAGTCATGTTGTATTCCTGGTTCTTTTTTCTTGTATTTCTGCATTTTTAGGCATGTTTGAAAATAGTTGTTGGTTTTTCCTCCGATGGGTTTAATCTTTGAACTGTGTCTCTATGGCTTAGTGGAGTGTCTGCTCTTTCAATGAATACTGAGAGGCATGTGCTGGGTGTTACCAGGGAAGTCTGTCCGGTCAGTGCTCAAGCATGTGGTGAGTATCTAGGATGGCACCCAAGTTGGACGTGATTTATCTCCTCTATTTTCAGCAGGGGAGAGAGCACGATCACTCCTGTTGGCTTAATCATAATTTCCCCTCTTTTCTTAACAGTTGATCCATTACTGGGGTCAGCCCACAGCGAGTACAACCCTCATCTACACTGGCGTAAGAACCACAAAAAGGATCTGAGCAGACCTCAGTGTGAGCACAGAACCCTCTCAATGACCCACCACATGTTGTTAGGAAGTTCTGAGCCTCTGTTACCAGACACAGTGATTGCCCATAAACCCAGCTACACCCCACACTGTATCATGCAGTTACAGAATGCCCAGAGTCACAGTGTGCGAGGCTCCGGCAGTTATAGGGTACGAAGCATCCACTCAGTAGCACGAGCCTACTCCATCATGGGGAGAGCAGAACACTTCTAGAGCCAACTGCATGTAGTTGCTCCAACTTGGCAGTTTGAACTCTGCAGCCCGGGAGAGTGCTGGGAGGATGGGGGCAAATCCCAGTCCTACATGGGTGCCTGGCTGCTGTCAACCTTCCAGCCAGACTCAAAGTCAGTGAGGAATGTGGATTTTTCTCTCTGGTAACTCCCCTGGTCACACTTGTGCAAAAGAGTTCCCTGCAGCCTCTACTGATGTCAAAATGGTGCCTTCTCTCCATCAGATGGGGAGAAGGAGATGTGCTTTTCTTTTGCTGGTTTAGGTGTGTACCCTGCCACCCATTGGGGCTCCAGGCCTGACTCAGTGTCTGTGTCGTCCACAATGTTCTCCCTCAGGCAACATCACCAGCAGCACTGGCTACTGCAGTCTACACACATCTCAGATGTGGGCGAGTCCTCTAGCCTCTGGCTGTGAGATTCCTGTGCATGGTTTCTTCGCTGGCTGTTGCACTTCCACACTGCTCTCTCTTCTGTAGAATTTCTATTGCAAACTTCTAACCAACTTCCTCTGCTTCTCTTGTGCTATTTTCCCCTGGTCATTTCTCTGTTCAGACATCATGGAAACCTCACCACATTTTCTATATCCATTCATCTGATGAAGTGCATCTTGGTTGGTAACAGATTTCGGCTATTGTGAACAGTGCTGTTTTAAACATAGTGGTGTAGGTATCTCTTTGTTACATTGTGTTCATGGTTTTTGGGTATATACTCAGTGGTATCGTTGTTGAATCATGTGTCAAGTTTATTCCTAGTTTTTAAGAAATCTCCACACTGATCTCCATAGTGGTTTCACTAATTTACATATGTTATGTGATATTAATTTATCCACCTCTTTGAAAATAATTGTTTGCCTGTATATATATATATATATATATATATATACATATATATATGTGTTTACATATGAAACAAATATGGCAAAATGTTAAAAACTGTTAAATCTGTGTGCACTAATTGAACTCCTCTTTGTACTTTTCTGTATTATTTGGAATATTTTAAAATAAAATACAAAAAAAGGAAAATATGTTATCCAATATAAACATTATGACAATATGGATTTTTAATATATAATATAGTAAAATCTTTTTCATCAATAAAAATGTAGAAGACTTCACCTTTTTTTAGGATTTATAGTACAGAGATTTTCAAATAATATCAAGAAGAAAACTTTTCTTTTTCATAAAGATTTTTTAAATTTTATTTTAGAGGTAGATTTATATAGAGAGAGTCATATTCAGAGAGAGATCTTCCATCTGCTGGTTCACTCCTCTAATGGCCGCAATGGCCAGGGCTAGACCAGACTGAAGCCGGCAGCCAGGGGCTTCTTCCTGGTTTTCCACAGGTTGCAGGGGAACACGCACTTGGGCCATCTTCCACTGCTTCCTCAGATGCATTAGCAAGAGATGGATCAGAAATGGAGCAGTCAGGACTTGAACTGCCAAAATGGGATACTTGTGCTGGAGGCAGAAGCTTTACTGGCTAAGCACAGTAATGTCCCTGACATTTATCTTCTTAATTCAGACATGCAACTGGATTCCTATGTAGTCAATGACTGTATCTGTTGCAAAAATAAAATGTAGATTCTGTTTTCATGTTAAATAATGCCATGTTGGATTTGATGATAAAAATTGTTTCACAAGCTTGCAAGAAAACAACTCCTACTCCAGCTTACTATCACTACTGTGTTGTTACAATAGGCTTGATTCTCAGAGACTGACTCTAACTGAAGTAAAATAAGAAAATCGTGTTCCACATTTTTCCAGCTTCAACTTCAGCTGAGAGTAGACATACGACACAACTCAGACCAGTGGAGCAGGTCTGAAGTCCACTCTGGGGAATCAGGACACATCTGGTTTGGGGGAAACATTTACTTTGTTGAGAAAATGGTGTGGTTCCAAGTGGCTTCTGCTTTTGTCTTTCTGCCTCAGAAACAGATGAGTGGCCAGAAATGTAGCAGCTACAACGCAGGAAAGGCTAGAAAATCAGGTGAACTTGGCTGTGACATAAATTAAGTTTTAAAATGATGTTTATTTCTTTTATTTGAAAATTGAGAGAGAGACAGAGCTATCATCCATCTTCTGGTTCACCCACAGGGGTGGCAGAGACACAAGGACTTGAGCCATCCTCTGGTACCTTCTGTTATGATCAGGAAGCTGAGGCAGAGGTCCAGTAGCTAGGACTTGAACGGCAACTTCTATTGGGGATATTCGGTTCCAAGTGGTGGCTTAACCCTCTATGCCACGTTAGTTCTGTGCAACAAAACACATTCTGTATCAGTAAAATGCAATGCTGGCAACTTATTGATGCTTTCAAAAGGACTTATGGATGATAAAACTGAATCATACTGAAGCTACAATGTGAGTCACACTTGGACAGAAAGCATTTTGAATGCTTGAAAAGGAAAAAAAAATGGTAATGATAAACAACTAAGTTGTTAAAACTCCTGACATTGAAAGAATAAAGTACATGCTGTTTGTTGTCCTATTAATCCTTGGAATTATATATTCCTAAATAGAGATTTGTGTTCACAATGTGAATCATGCTACTTCAGATTATTTATGCAAAATAAGTCTGAAGGGAGGAAATGTAGATAATCTAGAGCAACTATTATTTATATTTTGTATGCCTTAGCAGCACACAAACATGTGTTTGCCAATTTATTCAATAAATATTTATTACAAGCGAAGTTTGTTACAGACATTATGTGAGAGATCAGAAACAAAGGGTGGATAAGGTATAAATTAGTCCAGAATCCCGGGAAGCTTTTTGCAGAATGAAATACAGCAAAGCAGGGAAAAACAAAGAAAGGAAAAGAAGAAAAGTTTACAAAACATCTTGGGCTTAGAGAAATTTGGAGCTATATGGAAAGAAAGGGAGAGAGAGAGAGAGAGAGAGAGAGAGAGAGAGAGAAAAGACAAAGAGAAAAAGGAAAGCAGAGACAGATGTGGATTAATCCTAGAGAACTGGAAGAAGCTGGATCCTTGGAACATCAGTGTCATGTTGCCAAGTTTATCTTCTAGAATAATTCAATGATGGTAGTTGTCCAGGATTCTAAGAGGAAGTGCAGCATGGGCAAATATGTCAGGGAAACAGGACATGCTATATGCCCTTTTTGAAGACTAACTATGTATCACCAATTTCAAAATTCTATTGATTTGAATAGTTTATTTTCTAAGAACATTGTCTTTTAATAAGGAACATCAGATAATAAGAGATAAGTTATATTTTACAAAATGCATTCTGACAGGAGTTTGAAAGAAAGTACAAAGAAAAGATGAAGAACAAAACTTTTATTGCTGAATGATGCTTTATCCAAAATTAGGACCATTGAAGTTGTTAATTCAAAGTGTGAGAAGGTCATTATTTTGGAGCACATTTATCACCACGTAATACAAGCCATCCATGCTTTTCTTTTTTATTCTTGTTTCTGTGAAGCTAAGAAAATGTTAAATTTAGTGAGTGGAAAAACTTTCATTGTATTGTTGAGGTAAAAATTAATTTAAGAGGATGTAAATATGTATAAGGCAGGGAGACATTAAAATATTGAAATAGAAAACTTGCCTTTTAATTTTGCTTCTGCCTGTTTTATTTCACATAGATTACTATTTAATTAAGGAAAACAATTCAGTTGTATATGTCAAAAAGAAGACTGACTTGGATAAAATACTGGATATTTTAAAAAAGTTAATCATCTGTAGTAAAAGCAGACAAGGGATATTGTAAATCTACCTTGTTTCATACATCAGCAGTCAAACATACCAAAATTGAATACTTCAGATACATTTCTGACAATGTCTAAATTACATGCATTTTCATAACTAAGAAAGTAATGCTCAGTGAGCAAATAAGTAAGGAAATACATCCCAAAAGAATCAGTGTGGTATCTGGAGGAGGTGGTAGGAAGCATATCTGAGAAAGGAGAGCAAACCCAGGACTAGTTTTGTTTTGCTTTGTTTTTAAAGATTTATTTATTTATTGAAAGTCAGTTACACAGAGAGAAGGAGAGGCAGAGAGAGAGAGGTCTTCCATCCACTGGTTCACTCCCCAATTGGCCACAACAGCCAGAGCTAGGAGCTTCTTCCAGGTATCCCACGTGGGTGCATGGGCCCAAGGACTTGGGACATCTTCTACTGGTTTCCCATGCCATATCAGAGAGCTGTATTGGAAATGGAGCACCTGGGACTCAAACCAGCGCCCATATGGGATGCCGGTACTGCAGGCAGCGGCTTTACCTGCTACGCCAAGGCGCCAGGCCCACCCCAGGACTAGTGTAATGGATGTCATTACCTTGGCATCTGAGATTATACTGAAGCAGGGCAGATAATATGTATCTAGTACTCATACATATTTGACAAGAACATTGAGATAAGTGAGCATGGAGTTACTAATACTTAGTTTTGTGGTGGAACAAAAGAGAATAATGGCAACAATGTTCTGTATGCATTTAATAGTACATATAGAAAACAGGATTTTGTATAGGTGATGCTTTCGTCTGGGGAAACAAAAAAAAAATGGTAGTGCCATTCATTCAATTACAAATAGAAACATCCATTAAATGACTGAAAGAAAACATTATAAGAAGGAGTCTGAATTTATTTCATGGGAAAATAATATGACCATATCTATTAACACAGGCTGAATAAATATCAATAGTGTATGATTGAAATGGATGTAAATCAATCTTTTCAGAGCAAAACTTGACATATATGTCACTCAAGAAAAATACATTTTATATCTATGTCATAATTGGCAGCTATGGGACACTCAAAATCACCTTTAATATGAATGACAATTTCATACTACAGTTAGCAGATTGTAATGAGTCCTACGATGACTGTTTACTTTCAAGCTGTTTAAGGCATTTGAAAGGGTTGATTAGATAATGTGGTGGCTGTTTACCTGAGACTCCTGATAAGGTCCTCCTCCAGTCTCTGCTGTATTTATGCAGGCTTGATATCTTTTTCTTCTCAAATATTTAGGCTACTAATACTATTAATACTACTAATACCAGCTAATACAATACTCATACTACTAATACAAGCACTATAGTTTGTGCTTGCACTGACTTTGCTCTCCTTTGTGATTAGAGGATCAGTAAAAGTTCAATGAGATATCACAGTCTCCTAGGGGTAGTAGGAGATATATATTTCACTACTGTAGTTTTAGTTGGCTTAACACAATAATGGTAGCTTGAAATAATTATTGTGTATTCCAGCTGTAACTTATGGAGGCCATGATGATAATAATTTATTTATTGAGAGCGAGAGAGAGAGAGAGAGAAAGAGAGAGAGATACAGAGAGTGCTCTCATTTGCTTGTTCACATCCCTAATGCCAATAAGGACCAGAGCTGCTTGAGACTGAAGCTAGTAGCTGGGAACTCATGTCTTCCATATGGGTGTCAGGGACACAACTACTTGATCCATTACTGCTGCCTCCCAGAGTTCACATGATCAAGAAGCTGGAGTCAGAAGACAGGGCTGGGTGTTGACTCTGATGCACTGATATTGGACAAAGGCATCTTAACCACCAGGCTGAATGCTTGCCCTGATCATTTAAACTGGTTATTATTTTCAACTTATTTCCATGACTTCTTTTCAAAGTTACACTAGAAGGAGGTAAACCTTAGCATATTGAAAGTTTTACACTTTTCATACTATTATAATCAAATATCACTTATTGTGACCCTCATTTCTTCTGGACTTATAAATGCCATGATGAAAAAGATACAAATCTGGAACTTTTTAAAGATAAAAGTAATCAAACATTTTGTTCTTTCACAAATAGACATTATAATCATTATTATAATATAAAAAAATTATGGAGAAGAAATATTCCACAGAAGTGATAAATGAAATGACCAATGCTACAAGACAGCCTAAGGACAACTTTTAGCAGTTTCTATATAACTACAAAGACATTTAGTTCATCTAAAACTGAGATCTTACACAGACTCCTATACATATACACATATATGAGGAATCAAAAAACAAAACTTTAAAAAGGTACCCATCGCTTCTGATCTGAATGTTATAGATAACAGAATCTGTTGGCTCTTTCAAAAACTATTTATATCCATCACCATTCAACAGGTACTTAACTGCAATTTTACTTATTTTCTTTGAATGCTTCATGAAAAAGAATCTTTTAAAATATCAGTTATTCCAACTATGCTGACTATTTGATAAATGAAGATTGAATATTGATAATAAATTATGAACTTCTAGGTGATGATGTATCCCAAATGCTGCTGAATCCTGACAAGTAGTGCTAAGGTCCATATGATTGCTTAATTAGATCTCAGGGGATTACTGGGAACTCCAATGAAATGGAAATTAAATATGTTTTCTATCTAGATATACAGTGGTTTCTCCTTAATGCAACCATTTCAGGCAGAGGTGATTTGTGGCCATTAATTAGATAATCGAATTCAAATTAAGCCCTTTTCCCCAAAGGAAAAGTCTTAATTTCCAGATGCTCAATAGCTGTTGACCATGTATTGTATTCCAGTTTGACTTGGACTTTCCACAAATTAGCTTTGTTATGCTGTGTTGAAACATTTATTCCCATAGGAGAAAGAAATCAACCAATCACAGTCCTTCACATAACCTGCAAAAATGTGAAGACTGAAAAGATAAAGAAAATAAAATCCTTAAAGCAGTATGGATTTATAAGTTAGGAATTTTCAATGAAGCTCTCAGGAACTGCATTAGTTCATGTGGTCTCGGCTGCCATAAATAGCAGACACTGAAATTTCAGTGACGTAGAATGATAGAACTCATATACAAATATGAAGGAAACCAGAGGTTCCCCTATTACATCTCCCAGGCATTCAATTTGCTAGGCAATTTTTTCATTTTAGCATCGGTTCCAATGTCAGGCTGCTCTTGCATAGTCAAGTGCAAGGTGCAACCTACAGTTTCCGACCTGAAGAAGAACAAAGAGGGTGGTTACAAGCATGAGAAATGTTTGTGTTCCATTATGGAAGTAGCACCTATTGTTTCTTCTCAAGTGTATCATTCAGGATTCAATCACAAAGCCACATATGTCGTGCAGGCAGGGAAATGCAATATGAGTGGCTGCCTAGAAGAAAAGGACACAGATTTTGATGAAACACTAAAATGTCATTACTGGGGAATGTATTTAAACAAGTATAATCATTAATAGAAGGGACTTAAATACCATACTGATGGAAAGTGTCAAATAAATTCAAGCCAATGATTGAATAGGATTAAGCTCTACTACAAGATGCTAAATGTACTGTTATCACCTGCATGCACCCCATTCTAGCGGTGTGTGTGGGTGTGTATGTGTGTATGTGTGTGTGTACAAGTCTCCATGGAGTTAAGTGTCCACTGATTTTTTTTCTGTCCCCTAGATTTTCTCATACTGTGGAGATTAAAAAAAAGGAGAAGCTCTGAATTTCCTGTAGATGCAACAGCTTCACTTAAATGGTTGACATGCCAGGCATTAATTTGCCTTAAAGCCTCACTTTTGCTCTTTGTTCAGTATTCCCTAGATTAGAAAAAAGCAGTTAATAGCCATTCAGTTGTAATTGTGTGGCTATTGTACTGATATTGAATTCTCAGGTTAAGATGAAGCTGGGAGCAGGTGTTTGGCGCAGCAGTTAAATTGCTGATTGGGTCAAAGAACTCCATACCAGAGCTCCTGATACAAATCACAGCTACTCCAATTTTGAAACAGCTTCCTGCTCATGAACACCATGGGAAGCAGCAGGTGATGGCTCACGTATGTGGGCTCCTGCTACCCACGTGAGAGACATGGATTGGCTGCTTCTGGCATTTGAGGAATGAACCAACAGATAAAAAAACTCTGTCTGCATCTCTGCCTTTCAAATACAATGACAATAAATAAACAAAAAGTTAAAAAAGCAAGATGAAACCAGGCCAACCTATAAAAAGGGCTAGAAGATCCCTAAGGAGAAAATAAGCCTCATGATCAGTTATCTTAGTATAATAATGAGGTTAATAATTAATGCTTGGGAGAACCAGGGACCCATTCCTTGAAGTCAAAGGTGAATGATACTGCCAGTCTGAGGCATAGTCAAAGAAGTGGGCTGCTATCAGCAAGTGGCATCGTCAGCACAGAAAGAAACAGTGGAACAAGTGAAGGATGTGGTTCTGAGTGTATATGGGAAAAATTCACAAAACCACAAAGGATACGTTAGAGAAAAGCAAACGTCTAGCAATAAGTTGGAGGCGACTTTTGCCATGGACACTCTGGTCTTGGAACACATCTTGAATATTATAATAGTATATTATATTATTATATTATAATATTATAATGTAATAATAAATAATGCATAATAATAAAATAATATAATAATATAATAACTGGAGAAGATGTAGTCACTATTCATGGCTTCAATTTCCCAAATAAGTAATACAACACCCTATGTTTTTATTTAAACAAGTACCGATCTAAAAAGTGATTTTCTTTCATGTTTTGTGCTTCTTGTAATCTATTATACATTGATTGAACATTGATCAATTTTTGAGGTGGGGATTTTTTTCTCCAAAGTGGTTATATTTAGCTTGCAAAAAAAAAAAAAAAAGAAAACAAAATAGCAAATAGCAAATCCAGAATTTGAGAGGCAGAATGGCTCTAAGAAATTAAAGCATAGGAGAAAAATAAAATAATTCTGAGAATGTTAACAATAACTTAGAATATCTGTAATATGTAGCAAACATTAACATTATACTTTAGTTTCATTATAAATGTCACTGCTTAAACATGCTAATTATGAACTCTAATAGAGCATATATCATCTGGTTCTAGTCTCATTAAATATGGAACTAAGTCACCTAATTATGACACCTTGGTTTTGTGTAGTGCTCAGCATTTTATTTTTGTAAGGGATTCTACAAATTATTTGTAAGATATAACCTATTGATTCTTATAATAGCCCAGTACAAGGTATAACGACCAAACTGGCTTTGCCATGGAAAACAGCTTCTACATATAAATATAATGGAGTCTACATGAGAAATAAGTTGCTTAGTGTTAAACACACACACAAATCAAAGCAATAATGAAATATGATAAATGATAGGAACAGGAACAGCAAAAACAACAAATAATAATGCTTCTTGATATACAGGTTACTCTTTTTTCATCAGACCTTCAGGGAGATGCAATATCTGTTATATTGAAGTTAAACATAGAGTCATCTGAATATTATACAGATCTCAAATAGTTATAGTTAAAAAAATGATCTCCTGGGGCAGGCTTTTAGGAGACTACATTCCTTATCAGAGTGCCTGGGTTTGCCCTGTTTCTAATTCTGGCTTCCTGCTAATTATACCCTACGAGGCAGTGGGTAATAGCTCAAGCACTTGGATATCTATTACTGGCTTGGGAGATCAGGATGGAGTTCCTGGCTCCAGGCTTTGGCCACGTGCACCCCTGTGTCTTGTGGGTATTTTGAGGAGTGAACTGGTATCTACTTGATGATCTCTCTCTCTCTTTATCTCCCCCCTCCTTCTTCCTTTCCCTCTCCATCTCTATATCTCTCTCTAGCTGCAGCTGTCTCTCTCTCTCTCTCTCTCTCTCTCTCTCTCTCTCTCATCTCTAATTTCTATCTCTATTTATAGCTTTGTCCCTATCTATATTTCTCTGGCTTCATAGTAAATAAAAAATAAAAATAAAATTATTTTGAAAAAGAACTGGGATGCCATCTAAGCTCTTTATATTACCCCCTTGTTATATTTCTATATTAGCACTGCCCCATTCATTTACTTATCCAAATGCTCATTTTGATCTATCCTGCTATTTCATCTATCAGCCTCAGAATCATGTAGTTATGCCTGTGAAAGGCTTGTCAAGGGGAGACTATTGGAATATTATTACAAAAGGTTAGCAATAATGGGTTTAAACATGGCTACCATGAGGAAGGAATGGAGTCGATGGATGCCCTCATCCACAGCCTCTCCACAGTGGAAAAAGTGGAAGAAGAAGGAGAAGGAGAAGTAGAGGAGAAGCAAGAAGAGGAGAGGGAGGAGGAGGAGGAGAAGAAGAAGGAGAAGGAGAATGAAGAAGCACGAAGTACATAAAAATATAATGTCAATCATGGCATGTGATACCTTAGCCAGATTAACATGACATTAGGGACTCATACCAGTGTCTTCCTACAGAAAGAGGTTTCAAGGCCGGCGCCGTGGCTCAACAGGCTAATCCTCCGCCTTGCGGTGCCGGCACACCGGGTTCTAGTCCCGGTCGGGGTGCCGGATTCTGTCCCAGTTGCCCCTCTTCCAGCCCAGCCCTCTGCTGTGGCCCGGAGTGCAGAGGAGGATGGCCCAAGTGCTTGGGCCCTGCACCCCATGGGAGACCAGGAAAAAGCACCTAGTACCTGGCTCCTGCCATCCGTGGCAGCCATTGGAGGGTGAACCAACGGCAAAGGAAGACCTTTCTCTCTGTCTCTCTCTCTCACTGTCCACTCTGCCTGTCAAAACAAGAAAAAACAAAAAAAAAAAAAAAGAAAGAGGTTTCAATTGACTTGTGCGTGGGGCCATGGGAGATTCAGCATGTAGTCTGACTTTGATCTAAATTGTTTAGTCACAGGGTGACTGGATCTGCAAGATTGACATTTCCCAAATAATTGTCAGAGGGAAATAACAGGCCTCCAATTAAGAAAAAATAAAGAATAAAAAAGAAATTTTATTGTTCTATACAATTAGTTTTCATGACAGAAGGAAGCAGAAATGGAAATTTAAAATATACAATAAATAAGCCTACAAACTAAAATTCTAAAATGTGAGAAAAGATCATCAACAGAATCAATAATCATTCTTACAAACACAAATAATGGGACAATCATCTAAAAATAAGTAGCAAGAATTAACATACAATTATTTTCTATTATCACATCCTTATTATTATTATTATTATTATTATTACTGTATGTAATCATAGTTCTTTGAAGTAGACAAATTTTAAAATGTTTTTAGGGCATTAACATATGCTACTTTTGGGGTAATAATTATTTTGCTTGTTCACATTGTACATTCTTTTCATTATTGGTGGAATAAGGTGGACTCTTTATTCTCTACCCAACTGGTACCTTTCCTCGTAGGATTTACTCAAGGGTTAAGTGCAATATGAAATATCAAGGAATTTATTACTAAAATGTGATTCATCTTTTTCTGGATTGATTATCATAGTGGCTGCTAAATTTGCTCATGAAAAATTACTTTTTAATGACATTAAATTAAAATTGTAATCAGGGAAACAAACATGTTAAATGCCAGTTGCAACTTGGGTTTCTGACATGAGTAAAGATTTCTTTCATAAGTAAGAGAATATTGAATAGTGGAAAATGCATGATTTTGAGCATTCAACAAATTTGATATCAAATCTTAATTTTATTACTTAATTCAAAGTACCACATTTCATTGGAAAATGCATTTCCTAATCTATAAAGTGGATTGGGAATTGTTTGAAAAAGATTTAGTTATGTATTTATTTGAAAAGCAGAGTGGCACACACATACAGAGAGAGAGAGAGAGAGATTTTTCTATTTACTGGTTCATTCCCAAAATGGCCACAACAGCCAGGTCTGAGTTAAATAAAGCCAGGAGCAAGGAATTCGGTTCATATCTCCCACGTGGGTAGCAGGAAGGCAAGCTCTTGGACCAACCTCCACTGCTTTCCCAGGAGCAACAGCAGAAAGCTGGAAGGCAAGCAGAGTAGTCAGGACTTAACTGACAATCTGACACAGGATGCCAGTGTTACAAGATGGAGGTCAACACAATGCACCACAACATCTGCCTCAGATGTAGGGATTGCATAGGACAGTGTCTGTAAGGTGTTTGTTACAATGCCTAACAGTCCTCGTCTGCTTGGTTTTTTTAATTATTATTTATTTATTTATTTTTGACAGGCAGAGTGGACAGTGAGAGAGAGAGAGACAGAGAGAAAGGTCTTCCTTTGCCGTTGGTTCACCCCTCAACGGCCACTTTGGCTGGCGCACTGCTGCCTGCCCACCTCGCTGATCCGAAGCCAGGAACCAGGTGCTTCTCCTGGTCTCTCATGGGGTGCAGGGTCCAAACACTTGGGCCATCCTCCACTGCACTCCCGGGCCACAGCAGAGAGCTGGACTGGAAGGGGAGCAACCGGGACAGAATCCACCTCCCTGACTGGAACTAGAACCTGGAATGCTGGCGCCAGAGGCAGAGGATTAGCCTATTGAGCCAAGGCCAGCCAATCTGCTTGTTACATACTGTTGTTTTCTTATGGTGATTTTATTAGCTTTGTGGATTCTATCTTAATGGACTAACAAAATGTGCATAAAAGTTTTGGTTCATTATTGATTGATATTAAAGGGAAAATTACTTTTAAAAGATATTTTCATCTAAATTGTTTCAAGCATTGACAATATGTAAAGAGATACACTAGATAAAAATACAACAACTCAACCCAACACGTCTAAAAAATAACCAAGTAAAGAAATACACAAAGAGCTAAAGCAAAAAGAAATCCAAAGGAAATGCTTTTATTTATTTGTTCTTTTCAACTTTACTTTTTTTTTTTTTGTTATGAAGCTAGTATTAAAAAGAGTTCATGATTCGTGTACATAAATGGATTGTGCTGGGTAACATGTCACCTGAAGAGTCTGCAAAGGTGCTATTTGAAACTGTGAATCTAAAACTAATGTGTCCAGTTTTGTTTGGATTTCAGATTCTAACTACTTCAATATTTCATGCAAAATCTAATATAACAGAAACAAAAAAACAGAAAAGAAAAATATTTTAGATAAAGGTAGCAGGGGAAATTGTCCATACTCCTGGTCACTGAATGTATCTGTCTATTCTCTCTCTATTTATGTGTTAATTAAAATTAAGTACCCAATAAGTGACTCAGGATTTTTGAACTTCTATTGGAAAAAACATGATATATGTTTTAATAGGAAAAAATGGAGTTTAATTGCTTTCTATTTCTAAATGGGGAGGAAAAAAGACATCTTGAATTAAAACTGGATGAAATTCTGAAACTGTATTGCTATTCCCTACACGTTCCATTCCTATCACAATAAATCCATTCTTGGTTGACTCCTCATTCTTTTAGCAATTAACACAATTTATCAGGTCATGAATATGCAACAAAAATAACCCTTGACAGATTTTTCTCCATCCTGGTTATGAAACCAGGCTTCGTTTTTCCATATGGCATTCCAACTGCTGGCACAATTGTTATATTTCACTTGGCACTGACTGTCCTACTACTGTCTTCCATTGACTCTTCTCATCAGTTTGTGTCCAAATTAACCATTTCTGCCACTTAACACAGAATTATTCAATCATTTCATGTGAAAAACAATAAGAAGTTTTGATCAAATGGGTGACTTTTAAGCAAAGACCTGGAATTATTTGTAGGCTGCATGACAATTCAATTATATAAACACAGCATGAAAATGTCATTCAGAGTTTTAATGCATAAAATATGTAATTTTTATTTATTGTAAAACCTCCATCTTGCACCATAAACATAAGAAGTAAAATTGATGCAAAGAACAGGCGAATTGCAAAAGGAATCATTTATTTGCTCTCAGTGCTTTTTGGAAAACCAGCTCTCTAACCCTTGGCAAGCCACAGGGCCCCCCTGGATCTTGGTTTCCTTAGTGCACAGTGAGCATATGATGTCTGCTCTTTGTGTACTACAGCAAAGGGAAAAAAGAGAGTGAGTGAAAGAGGTGCAATGTTCCTGACTTTCTGGAATATGGAACAACAAAATCCGGGAATGTTGCAATGACTAGTTTGTGTTATTGTAATAATAATAGACCACTTTGCTGCTATTTCTTTTCACTTAGTTTAGAATTTCAGTTAAACCAAGTACAGCTTCAAGATGAATGTAATTTATAGCAAAAGTCTAATCTTTTTAGAAGCTTACCTACTATAATTTCATATTTAAGTCAATGAGATTTTAAGGCATGTCTTCTATTTTGAGTTGGAGAGATATTTTTAAATTTTGTTTCATTAATATTTGAACAATACTTTAATCATTTTGGTAAATAAAGGTTATGACAAGGGAAACAATTGTGACAATCAGACCAAAATTTCATGTTTGAGTAAAAGCACCCTGTCAATGACATAAATATTGGCACAATAAAAAACCAAAATGGTCTATGAGAGAGTAATGTCAATGAAGATAGCAAACTCTTAAAGAACATCCTTAGTAAAATCATTATCCTTTGTAATAATACCTTGAAATGACTGTTGAAGGTAGTCACGTCTGCGAAAACGGTGTGCTATACATGTGAAGTACCTACAAGTCACTGTCCCTTCTGCCGCAGTGTAGTACTCCACAGTTACTTAATTATATGACATGCGAGCTGTTAAGCATCTATGTTATCACAGCACACTGTGCAACATGCACTATTTAACACTTGGCATCTGATGGTTTCATGGGACTCACCAACTTCCCAAGTACTTTCAAATGCCAGATTTCATTTGCATTTAATGTGGGTCTTTATTTCATTCTTGAACTACACCAATGTGTACCCTGCAGACTGAAGATTGCATTTGGAAAAAAGAATAGAAAGGCTTATATTCAAGTGACTTGACAAGTTTGTCTCCCTAAGAATTATGCCCATTGTGAATTTACTCTCTTCCTCTTTTGATTATCTCCTTCCCTGCTAAGATAAAAAATGCCTGGAATTCAGATAAGAAAAAAATGAGAAAGTCACACTGTGTGCAGGTTCCCTGATTATACCTGCTGGTCACCTCTGGTTTCCTAAAATCTAGACTGGGAACATCATCCCCTCATCTTATGTAAAGGATTTCAACACAGCCTCAACTTTAAAAATTCTATCAGATAACTCCTAAATTCTTTCCTTTTTAAAGATTTATTTATTTATTTGAAAGTCAGAGTTACACAGAGAGAGAAGGAGAGGCAGAGAGAGAGAGAGGTCTTCCATCCACTGGTTCATCCCCCAGTTTACCGAAACCTACTGATTTCCCAGGCCATAGCAGAGAGCTGGATCAGAAGTGGAGCAGCTGGGTCTCGAACTGGTGTCCATATAAGATGCCAGCACTACAGGCAGTGGCTTTAGCTGCTACGCCAAAGCTTCGGCCCCACCCCTAAATTCTGTCATTTCCTACAATGGCTTAAGCTGCCCATGGTAATAAATATATATATATATATATATATATATATATATATATTATTTGAAAGGCAGAATTACAGAGACAGACAGAGGAGAGAGTTCTTCCATCTGCTGGTTCACTCCCCAAATGGGTGCAACGGCCAAAGCTGTGATGATTCGATCCGAAGCCAGGAGACTGGAGCTTCCTCTGGGTCTCCCCTGTGGGTGCAGTGGCCCTAGGATTTTGGCCATCTTCCACTTCTTCCCCAGGCCATAGCAGAGAGCTAGATCAGAAGTGGAGCAGCTGGGACTTGAACTGGTGCCCATATGAATGATGGGAGCAGCCAAGCAGTGACTTAACTGCTGAGCCAAAGATCCACACCAGAGCCTTTGTATTCCCATCTGAAGCTTTGAATATGATAAAGTGTCTTTGAAGTCAGAGTTAGAGTCATTTTTAATTATTTTATTAAAAAGCAATCTATCTTGTTTAGCTATTAAAATTTTAGCTATTAATATTCAAATGCAATTTAGAAAAAAAAGAGCATAAAACCCCAACATGATTAGAGTCCTAGAGTAATATATTGGCTGTTGAGCCATGTGTCTAGCTGAGAAGTTGAATACCGTCACCTGGCGGATGTGTGGTAGAAGGCGGAGGAGAAATAATTGGAGTGACCTACAAGTACGTGCGTGCTCCACCTTAATTCCTGAACTGAATTTCAAACTTCAGCATGGTTCCAATATAGAAGGAAAAGATCCTATTATCCTGTAAAAACATGGATTGCATTACAACACGTTTCCTACCAAAGGGGAACATTTTTCATTACTTAACACTAAAGTGCTGAAACCATTAGTCTACCCTTTTAGACTTAAAATAAACACGTGTATTATGAGCCTATATCTCCCACAGGAGATCACAAAATGGTGTCACATTGCACTGTGGGTCCATTAGTACATAATGGCACACAAACACAGGCCTCGCTAATGGCTTCCACTGGAAAGCAGTGCCTTTCTTTTTCCTTTAGCTCAAAAGAGCAGGGGAGAGAGGGAGGGAGAGAGGGAAAGAGGAAGGGAGGGAGAGAGGGAGAGAGGGAGAGAAGGGAAATGAAGAAATGGAAAATGAAAGGGAAAAGAAAGGAGGTGGAGAAGGCAGGAAGAGAGCACTCTTGTTTTAAGTGCACCGTCAGCTTCAAACTTTGTCTCTGCTGAGTAATTCAGGAGGTGACACTTCAAGAAACAAATGAATGAATCAAAGACCCCATACTTTCTCAAAGTTGTCTGGCTTGCAAGAATTACTAAAGGGCATTGCCCATGGAAAGTTGTTCAACAAGTTTTTTTTTTTTTTTTTTTTCTGATTGGACAGTGGAGAACAATAACATTTTAAAATTGGAGCATAGGAACTAATTTGGAATAGATATCTCAGGACATCCTAAATCCTGTTTGTATAAATCATGTACAGAAAAAAAGATAATTGGATCCTCAGTGTGAGTTACAATATCATCTTTATAGCAAAATTGCTGCAATTACTAGGGGAAAAAGGGGGGGTGGTGGAAATAGCATAGTCATGAAAGATATAAACTCTGTTTCTGGAAAAATAATTCTATGGTAAGATTTCAAGTATTGAAATAATGTCCATCCTGAATTCTCCCTTTTCTTGGTGTGCTTTAAGAGGATATAGAAAATAATAGACGGGACAGCTGATTGAGATAGGTCACACTGTCACTGTTACCTGACTCTGTTAATATGGCAGACTTAGAGGGAAAATTGCTGGGGAGATTTCTGGCTTTCAGGTATTGTGTCTTTAATGTAAATGCCAGTAAGAAGCCTCTCCACATTCCTGGTTCTCCAGCAGTGTCCTAAGGCCACCAAGCCCCATTAAATCTCTCTCTCTTTTTAGAGCCCTGCTGAGAATAGTGATTCCGATCATTATTTTCTTAGGAAAATATAGGCATATGTTCACTCATTCTGCCATGTTGCACTTAAGTGATTAAAAATTCATGTTCCAAGTAAGAAGCTGTTAAGGAGCTAATTATTTATTCTGTTTACAAGATATGCCCCAACTGGTTAGGGAGAATGGATGCTGGGGGCTGAAGAAAGCATTAAATATATTTAGGGTGAGAAGGCCAACCTGCCTCCTGGTGGGTATATTACCAAGTGGTGCAAATTGAAAGACGGCCTTAAGCAAACAAACCGCTCATTAAATGAATGGAAGATTCATGTTAAGAAGACATGGGGTATCCTTTACCTCTTAATAATCTCACACAAAAAATCTATTTGACATTCATTGTCAGGGGAACTCAAATCATTGTATACCTCAGACTAGCTTGTTAAGTGGAAAACATTTAAAATTAAATACATATCATGGTAATGAATTTGCACTTATTACTTAAAGAAGGAATGAATGGGTGGAAAAGAAGCAAACTTAAAAATAAGATAAACATGATATATTTTAAAACACCAAACAAACAAATAAACAGAAAACACACACACTAAACTGCTAAAGAATGTATTTACAGAGATTGGCACTGTGGTGAAGGAGGTTAAGTATCCACCAGCTGAGCTGGCACCCTTTATGGTGCGGGTTCCTGCTGGCTGCTCCTCTTCCAGTCCAGCTCCATGCTAATGGCCTAGGAGGGCAATGGAAGATAGAATGTATCTAGAATGATATTTCTGCACTTTAATGGTAGCCATTTCTAAATAAATAGTTGATTAATATTGTTTGAGAATATTTGGGCAATAGGTTGGTTTCTTAATTAAATAAGCCTAGTTAATGCATATCACATAATTAACACTTTTCATAATGTTTTGGATAATAAAATATCCTTACATAAACCATGATAATAAAATATAATGTTTGTTATACTTCTGATGATTCAAGACACTTTATATCATAATCATGTACATTTGTCAGCATTATATTTAATTTTTTGATCAAAGGAAAACACAAAGTAGACTTCACCATATACAAATTTTTCTTTGAATCTTGTGACTTAAGGATACACTTCTTCAATTTCTGATGATGTAACAGATGATATGACAGGCCACAGGAATAGTGAGACCTGAAAGATGTGTATCCAGGTCTTGTGAATGCTATCTCAATGTTCTGGTCAGGGAGTCATTTATAGGCTCGCCTACAACATTTATTTTCTGTAGCCATTACCACATAAGCTGCAAATGTGTTAGCTAACATCATATCACTAGCATTTGCACTTGCAACAAACAGACCATCTCTGAGTTGTGTCTTTTCACAACAGCAAGCTTTGTTCATGAACCACACACTAATTTATTCTGCTTTGCTAAGTTCACACAGAACACAGGCTCTCCTCTTGCACTCCATAGTGCTGGTGAGGCACATGTGGTCACAGAAATGACCACATGCATCCACCATATACATGCTAACAACTGTGTGCATTACCACTTAACACAGATCGCACAATTAAAGAAAAAGGAAATGAGTGAGAAAGGAAGGAGAGAGAAGGAAGTCTTTGGAGAGGTCTGGATATTGGTCCTGGTCCAGTGAGGACATTAGTAATGAATCAGGCAAAGACTTTTGCAACCAATCCTGGGTTTTCAGTCTCTGGCATTGTGGCTCATTGCACAGATGTGGCATCCAGTACACACTGGGACTGGATAAGGAGGCTCACCCTTTCCAGGATCCAGATCCAAGGTGTGGTTCCTCATGACTTAGTTTCCATTGGCCTACCCTTGGGTGCTGTGTGGGTACTCCTGCACCATGGTAAATATTTTTTTAAGATGTATTTATTTATAAAAAGGAGAAAACAACCCAACATGGGAAGCAGGATACACAGCAGACTCATAGAATAGTAAATACCGTAAACAGCACTCCAGCCTCAGAATCAGCCCTTAAGGCATTTGGATATGGCTAAAAAGCCCACGAGAGTTTCTCAGGCATGGAAAGAAGCCAAGACACTCTGGCAAAAAATGACCTAAATGAAAGATCTCTGTGATTAAGATCCCAGCAGAAAGAACGGGCCATCTAGAAAGGAGGTACTTTTCTCTGAAAGGAGGAGAGAACTTCCACTTTGAGTATGGCCTTGTCTAAATAAGATCAGAGTTTGTGAACTCAAGAGGCTTTCATAGCCTTGGCAGTTCATGGCAAGAGCCTTGGGTGATTACTGACGTCATAAATAAGAGTGTCAATTGTTAAATCAACGACAGGAATCAATGTGCACTTACTCCCCATGTAGGACCTCTGCCCTTAGTGTGTTGTACTATGCAAATTAATGGTAAAATTAGTCTTCAAACAGTACTCTATACTTTGTGTGTCTGTATGGGTACAATCTGTTGAAATCTTTACTTAGTATATACTAAATTGATCAACTGTATATGAAGGTAATTAAAAATGAACCTTAATGAAGAATGGGATGGGAGAGGGAGTGGAGATGGGATGGTTTGCAGTTGGGAGGGTGGTTATGGAGGGGAAAACCACTATAATCCAGAAGTTGTGCTTTCAAAATTTATATTTCTTAAATAAAAGTTTTCTAAAAAGA
Organism: Sylvilagus floridanus; assembly: GCA_949820135.1. Taxonomy (NCBI): domain Eukaryota; kingdom Metazoa; phylum Chordata; class Mammalia; order Lagomorpha; family Leporidae; genus Sylvilagus; species Sylvilagus floridanus. The sequence goes on along the minus strand of OX463238.1, from coordinate 105,053,817 downwards.
GAAAAAAGAAATATAATAAAAATAAGTCATCTAAAAACAGATTTACTTACTTATCTGAGCTACAGAGAGAGAGGGAAACATGCACATGCACACACACACACTCAGAAAAAGAGAGAGAGAGAGAGAATATCTACCATCTGCTGATAGCAGGGAGCTGGATCAGAAGTGGAGCAGCTGGGCACGGACTGGCACCCGTATGGGAAACCAGTGGCTTTACAGCGCTGGTCCAGGTAACCATGTTTTGATTTTAAGATGTTGAGCCTTTGTGTCTCTCTGAGTTTTATGTTTCACAACACAGAATCAGTCTTGACTGTACACATCATAATAACGAATAAACCATAACTTCTTTTGTTCTCACCATTCAACTTGAAAATTCAAAGAAATATTATTTTCATTCTTTCTGCTTACATTTTTTTGACAGGCTGAGTGGACAGTGAGAGAGAGAGAGAGAGAGAGAGAGAGAGAGACAGAGAAAGATCTTCCTTTGTCGTTGGTTCACTCTCCAATGGCCGCCGTGGCCCATGCGCTGTGGCCGGCGTACCACGCTGATCCGAAGCCAGGAGCCAGGTGCTTCTCCCGGTCTCCCATGGGGTGCAGGGCCCAAGCACTTGGGCCATCCTCCACTGCACTCCCAGGCCATCTGCTTACATATTTAGAAATTGCAAAGGTCTTTTATATAATATGTATTGAAGGTTTACCTTTAATGAACATGCTTCTTAATCAAATATGAATAAATTCAGCCTGCCTGTCATTGCCTAAATAAATCGATGATCTATGCCATAAGGAAAGATGGTAAGGTTTTCAGTTTTATGGAGGTTAAAACTATGCTGATTTCTTTCTTGAGTCATTTTGACTGTAGCTGGCAAAATACGGCCTCAAGGATAAACTTGGCACACTCTGTTTTTGTAAATAAAGTTTTGTTGGAATGTTGTTATACAAACGCCTCAAATAACATTCATGAAAAATAACTTCCAGACATAATCCCTGGGAATGCTGAGCAATCTTCATGGAGTGTAGATGTGTGTGTGTATGTCGGGGGGTGTGTATTTACATAGTCACATATGGCAGTCATTGTTATAATAATATTTTTCACTGTAGTTTTGCAATTTTTTAGTGATTGTTGTAGGGATCACAATATAACACATTAATGTCATAATCTACATAAGATTTGCACTAACTGAATTCCAGCGAGATATAAAAAAGTTGTAGTTTGTGCTATTTTTGTGTATCTATATATCTACATCCATATCCACAGTTATACCCACATTCTCATCTGTATCTATCTCCATCTCTATGTCTATCTTCTATATAGCTGCATTCAAAGCATCTGACGCTGGGATATCTTGGTAGTGGAAGAAGCAGAATTTTAAATTAATAAGGCTGGAGTCAGCTCTGTGGCTTAGCAGTTTAAGCTGCCCCCTCAGTGCTGGCATCCCATATGGATGCCAGTTCCAGTCCCAGCTGATTTACTTCTGATCCGGTTCCCTGCAAATGAAGAAATAGTAGGTGGAGTGGAGATAGAAACAAGGAAATTGCACTTGCCATAACATTGCCTGTATTGACCCTTCACTTTAGAAGAGGGAAAGACCTTTGGAATGTTTTGAATCTGTAGCTTGGGCCGGCGCCACGGCTCAACAGGCTAATCCTCCACCTTGCAGCGCCGGCACACCAGGTTCTAGTCCCGGTCGGGGTACTGGATTCTGTCCCGGTTGCCCTTCTTCCAGGCCAGCTCTCTGCTGTGGTCAGGGAGTGCAGTGGAGGATGGCCTAAGTGCTTGGGCCCTGAACCCCATGGGAGACCGGGAGAAGCACCTGGATCCTGCCATCGGATGAGCGCGGTGTGCCAGCCGCAGCGCGCCAGCTGTGGTGGCCATTGGAGAGTGAACCAACGGCAAAAGGAAGACCTTTCTCTCTGTCTCTCTCTCTCTCACTGTCCACTCTGCCTGTCAAAAAAACAAAAAACAAACAAACAAACAAAAAGAATCTGTAGCTTGATGAACAAAATATATTTGCCTCCTGTTGTATGCAAACTAGTACTATACCTTATTTATTTATAGTTAATCCTAAGGAAGTTAAATACATTATCACTAGCATAACATCCTGAGAGTTTAATCAATTTTCACTTTTACATATGCAGAATTTGAGGAAAATTAAATATTTTTTCAGCTTTTTTATAGAAAACTGGGGCCATAGCAGTGACAAGAGCTGAGAGCTTTCAGTTCTGGGACTGGGGCTGCAATGTGTGTGAATGGCAAAGGGTCCTGAACTCTCACGTTTCCTTCAAGCTCGACTTCAGTTACATCACCCTTTGCCAGTATTTTTCTTTAATCAAATTGCCACAGATATTCTTCTTAAAAATCTTTATATCAGTTATCCCTTGCATGATAACAGCACCAAAATTTTAGGTTGTTTGCTTTAGTATTATTTTTAATTTTACAAGTGCAGAAACAGAGGAATAGTTAATGAGGGTTAACTTGGACATGAACTTTCATCACATAAAAACTGAGCTCTCTGGAAACATAATAAAAATAGACTCAATTACACTTTAGTATTTTTTCCAGACTTTCCATATCTCCTAAGGAGAACTCTTTGTCCTTTTAAAAAAACATGTATTTTCACTTCGCAATCACCAATTACTAAAGGATAAAGTTTACTTATTAGGTGAAGCCAGAGCATAGAAAACATTAAAGTAGAAGATGCGATTTGATTGAACAGTAATTGAATTCATGCACACACATTTACATATGTTTCTGTATAGCATATTATCAGGATGTGAGATACATAATTGCAACATAAAACTGAATGCTAATCATTTAAGGAGTTGAATCTGAGTATAAGGTAGACTGAAGGTAATGCCCATGTCAAGGGCCAGCCATTTGGCACATCAAGTTAAGCATCTGTTTGCAATGCTGCATCTGGTATCAGATGTTCAAGTCCTACCTGCTCTGCTTCAGATCCAGCTCTACTACTCAACCTGGAAAAGCAGTTGAAGATGGTCCACATGTTTTGGCCCTGCCACCAATGTGGAAGATCTCTATGGCGATCCTGACTCCCCTTGCCTTTGTGTCCACTTAGGGAATGAACCAATGGATGAAAGATCTCTCACTCTCGCGCACTCTCTCTCTGCCTTGCAAATAAATAAATAAATGTTTTTAAAATTGGTATGCTTCTTCTACATAGTACACCTACTAAGTTTTGGTTGCTTCAAATAAGGGAAATATAAGCAACACCCAAAAATTCATAAAATTAACCAAAATAACACAAATACTGCTTTTCAAAGATCCATTTGTGGAGGTGATTATCATATCTGCATCCCACATCTGGATGCTGGTTCGAGTCTGATCGCTTCCCTTTGCAATACTGCCCTCTGCTATAGTCTCCTGGGAGGCAACAGATGATGGCCCATGCACTTCAGCCATCCCATATCTGGGCACCAGAGGAGCTCCAGGCTCTAAATGGCCCAGACCTAGCTGTTATAGGAATCTGGGGAGTGAACCAATAGATTCTCTCTCTCTCTCTCTCTCTCTCTCTCTCTCTCTCTCTCTCTCTCTTTCTCTCTCTCTCTCTCTGTGTGTGTGTGTGTGTGTCTTTCCCTCTTCCTTTCAAGTAGCTAAAAATAAATAAGGAAATGAACATTTTAAAAAATTAAGGTGCTCTTGTCCCATATCTGAGTGCCTTGATTAGAGCCTTAGCTCCTTCCCTCTATTTTTTGCCACTCAGATATTGGAAGGCAGAGGTGATGGCTCAGGCGGTGGGTCCTTGTTGCCTATGTGGGAGACATGGACTGAGTTCCTGGCTCCTGGCTTCAGTTCTGGATGGTGGCACTTGTAAGCACTTGGGAAGTGAACAAGTAGACGGGAGCTCTGTCTGCCTATCTCTTGGTAACTGTTTCTTTGCCTTTAGAATAAATATATTTTTAAAAATCAAATTGTCTATGTTAGTATTAACTAGTTTAGATTCAAAATGATTATATATATTAATAAAATTTTATATCTATAATGAAGTAATATATATGCTCATATAACAATGATAAAAGAATATAACTAGAGATAATATATACATTATTATAAATATACAGGCATATATATCTAGATTAATGCAGGTAAATTTACTTATTTAAAAAATAATTCATTGGTTTGAAAGTCAGAGTTATAAAGAAAGAGGTAGATACAGAGAGAGACAGGTATTCCATCCACTGGTTCACTCCCCAACTTTCTACAGTGGCCTGGACTGAGCTAAGCTGAAGTCAGGAGCCAGGAGCTTTATCTGGGTCCCCCACATGAGTGGCAGGGGACCAAGCACTTGGGCCATCTCCCACTGCTTTCCCTGGGCCATTAATAGGGAGTTGGATCAGAAGTGGAGCTGCTGGGACACAAACAGCACCCATATGGGAAGCCAATGTTGCAGGCAGTGTCTTTCCACACTGTGCTGCAATGCCGGCCCCAATCTAGTAAATTCATTTAGTATAATAAATTACTACAAAACTATCAGAAGCAATAAATCAATGATACACACCAGGAACATAAATTATTTTAACATGATGGAAACTGCAGAGTCTTCTCTTGTTTGTTCACTCACTAATGTAGTTGGAGGCCTCTCTGTTAGTGCCTGCAATGACTTTCTGCCCCAGATGCTGCTACATTTTATATCCATGATTTTCTCTCTGCCGGGAGAATATTCTTGTAGTGACCAGCTGAAAAGTTCAAGTCAGAGAAGCAATTCTCACAGCAAAGTTATACATTAAAAAGGAACGGTCACATGGCAAGCTATGGAGATTTAGAAAAATGGTGCAAGTTGTAAGAAACTAGTAGTTGGGAAGAAGTGGCTCAATTTTCTCTCCTCTATCACACAGAAGAGAATAATAAACGAACATGTGACAACACACATGCATTGGCGTGTTGATATATTCTTGTGAGTAAAAGCATTTTGTTTCCTCTAATAAAGTAGAGATTACTTAAAGAATAGTTTATATGTACTTGTCACTCATGCTGTATATATGTGATTGAGTGACTTTAATATTCCAGTTACATCTCATCTTTAACGGAACAGAAAGGATAGCTTTGCAGTCAAAGCATATACTCCTGAAAGTAGATACTCCTGTGAATGATGGCCGAATACGAGTTTTCTACCATCACCCCTTGCAGAAACATGATTTTCACAACTCCTCATGGATGGCAACACCTTTGTGGGAGTCCTGGAGTCCAACAGAAAAGTTCCAGCACACAGCTGGAAAAGGACCAGGCCCGGTGGAGGCACACTCCTCACTGGTAAAGGTGTGTTCATACAGTCCAGTTATGCATCACTCAACACAGGGACACATTCTGAGAAGTGCATTTTCAGGGCATTCTTTTTTGGTCTGTACATACAGAGTGTACAGACCAGATGTATCACGGCTGGCGCTGTGGCTCAATTGGTTAATCCTCCACCTATGGCACCAGCATCCCATATGGGCGCCTGGTTCTAGTCCTGGTTGCTCCTCTTCCAGTCAGATCTCTGCTGTGGCCTGGGAGTGCAGTGGAGGATGGCCCGAGTGCTTGGGCCCTGCCCCTGCATGGGAGACCAGGAGGAAGCACCTGGCTCCTGGCTTTGAATCAGCGCAACACGCTGGCCATAGCAGCCATTTAGGGGGTGAACCAATGGAAGGAAGACCTTTCTCTCTGTCTCTCTCTCTCACTGTCTAACTCTGTCAAATTTAAAAAATAATAATAAATTTTAAAAAAATCCAGATGTATGGCTGCTACAAAGCTAGGCTCTCTGATATTGTCTGTTGCTCCAAGGCTACTAACCTGTTCAGCATGTTACTCGACTGAATATTGAAACTGAAAACAATAGCAAGTATGTGTGTACCTAGACATATTTAAATATAGGAAAGGTACAGAAAAATATAGCACAGGTTGGCACTGCGGCTCACTAGGCTAATCCTCCACCTGCGGTGCTGGCACCCCGGGTTCTAGTCCTGATCGAGGCACCGGATTCTGTCCTGGTTGCCCCTCTTCCAGGCCAGCTCTCTGCTGTGGCCAGGGAGTGCAGTGGAGGATGGCCCAAGTGCTTGGGCCATGAACCCCATGAGAGACCAGGAATAGCACCTTTCTCCTGGCTTCGGATCAGCGTGGTGGGCAGGCTGCAGCGCGCCGGCCGCAGCGGCCATTGCAGGGTGAACCAACAGAAAAGGAAGACCTTTCTCTCTGTCTCTCTCTCTCACTGCCCACTCTGCCTGTCAAAAAAAAAAAGAAAAAAATTAAAAACAAGAAGGCCACTTAGGATTTTTACCATGAACGGCGCTTTTAGGACTGTTATCCTGGGTGAGTTAGTGAGTGATGGGGTAGTGAATGTGAAATCCTAACACATTAATGCACACTACTGTAGATGCTATAACACTGGTTACCTAGGCTGCATTAAGTTTATAAAAATATTTTATTAAATAATAAATTAGCTTTAGTTGACTATTTTGTTTATAAATTAAAATTAACTTTTTGTCTATTTTGTAATAAAAATTAGCAGCTTCAAATACAAGCACAACACACAGGTGTATAAATATTTTCTTTCTTGATATTCTATTAGCTTTTTCTATTTTAAATTTTTATTTCATCTTTTTTCTGCTTTTTGAATTTTTGTTAATAACTGAAACAATGGACACGTTAACCCTGGTCTCTCACTCTTTTCATAAGTATGTCCATGGTGATATGCTTGGTTTGGCTCTTTTATTTATCCTGGAGTTGACGGTAAGCAGATAATGTACCATCATCATTGCTGTTTATTAATGAAACTGCAGGGGTGGGGGATTTCAGCAGGGACAGGTGCGCTCCAGGAAGTTGGCAAGTTTCCCCCTTCTCCTTCACTTCACGCGTCCACTGGATTGGGCCAATCATGCCCCCTTTCACGCTCTGAAAGTGCCTGGGAAAGGCTGGATCCAACCGGCCCCAGCCCCTTCCAGGCTCTCGGGGGACCCTAGTCCGGACGTTACACAGGTGACATAGATGGAGGGAAGTTAGGATATGTATTAGAGACCGAGGGTCACCCCACCAGACTTCCATCTCTGAGGTTCCCTCTCCTTGTCTTATCACCCAGGGAGCTCTGCTCTTGATTTCTCTGGCTTCCCTTGGTTCTCTCACTTGGTTAATAAAATACTCACACTCTGACTCGGACTATTCTGTTATTTCTATATGGAAAGAGGTCAAGAACCAGGACTCAAGCTCCCAGGGTTACAAAACCTTTTGGTGTTGAGGGTGCACATTTTTAAACTTTTTAAAGAGCTTGTTGTGCGGGGCTAGTGCCATGGCTCACACTTGGTTGATCCTCCAGCTGCAGTGCCGGCATCCCACATGGGTGCCGGGTTCTAGTTCTGGCTGCTCCTCTTCCAGTCCAGCTCTCTGCTGTGGCCCGGGAAGGCAGTGGAGGATGGCCCAAGTGCTTGGGCCCTGCACCCGCATGGGAGACCAGGAGGAAGCACCTGGCTCCTGCCTTTGGATCGGCGCAGCGCCAGCCATGATTGCCATTTGGGGGCTGAACCAACGGAAGGAAGACCTTTCTCTCTGTCTCTCTCTCTCTCGTTGTCTAACTCTGCCTGTCAAAATAAAAATAAAATTAAAAAAAAAAAAATAGCTTGCTGTGGTCTGCAGAAGCATCAACTAAACCCTTCACTGAGTTTTCTTCAGAATTTGTTTTCTTCTCCCCAAATCGCTTCTCCTGTCTCCTCTTCAGCTACATGGTCCTTTTCAGTCCCAACATCCTCTTGTTCCTGAGTTGCTCAGTAAGCACTTCTAGGAGCTCCTCAGTGTCATCCTAAGCTACACCCAGGTTCAGCCGTTTGCCGACGCAACCTCAGCTTTGGCGTTTTTTGGAATCTCCTCATTCTTAGCAAGTCTGATCACACCAAGTCCAGGCAAGGTTCTTATGCACTCATCTTTCCAGAATTGCATTTGTGTTTTCTCAGCGTCACTCTGAGCTGAAACGACAGCCTGGGCACACACACTCTGCAGGTAGTAGTCCTTCCAAACAGCTAAAAGTCCTTGCTACATCGGTTAGATCAAATAGGTGTTATTTCATATGAGAAGCACAACTTTGATATTGGATGAAGTTAGCCAATAAAAATAGAATATGCGGGAACATTATCCACTGCAGGTAGAAAGGTGAACGGCATGTTATTCTTCAGTGTGTCTCGAGTTGGCTGGCCTGGAGGTTCAGGAGGGCATCGTTAACAGGGGCTGACCCATCCCTGCCTTCTTTCTGCTGTGTGGTGCACCTGCTGCGTGTGCTCACTGTCCTGCTTCAAGGCCCTGGTGATTTCACTGCAGCAGGTCACAGTTTCAGTTTGGAACCTCCCACATTGCCCCAAGCAGTGCAATTACCCTGTCTTTCAAAGCTTTGAAACCTGCCATTTCTTGGCCTCTAAATGGATGAAAGCTCATTCTGGCATCTGTTTCCAGAACATGAAGGTTTCAGCCATATTGAATATTTGCTCTGGCAAATAATATTTCTCTACATCACTTTATCTGGAGATTCCAAAAATTCTTCAGCAGCCTTCACATCAGCACGCATAGACTTAGCACATGCTTTCACACTGTATGGTGAATAACAATTATTAAATAATTTAGATGATCTACATCTAGCAGGATATTCAATACTGTATTCAACTCTAGACTTTTTTTTTAAGATTTATGTATTTATTTGAAAGTCAGAGTTACACAGGGAGAGAAGGAGAGGCAGAGAGAGAGAGAAATCTTCCATCCGCTGGTTCACTCTCCAAATTGGCTGCAACAGCTGGAGCTGCGCTAATCTGAAGCCAGGAGGCAGGAGCTTCTTCTGGGTCTCCCAAGTGTGTGCATGGGCCCAAGGACTTGGACCATCTTCCACTGCTTTCCCAGACCATTGCAGAGAGCTGGATAGTAAATGGAGCAGCCAGGACTCGAACCAGCACCCATGTGGGATGCCGGCACTGCAGGCCATGGCTTTACCCGCTATACCACAGTGCCTGCTCCTCAACTCTAGACTTTTTCACAACATCATAAACTTCTTGCTTTGGTGATTATCATCATAGTGCTAACAGGGATACACGCATGTGTCTGACCTACAGTCCAAGTCAATGCTTCTTCATCTGATACAGGCTTTTCTCAAATGTTTATGAGTCTTATTGTCTTCACTAGAGCAAATCCTTTAACAGTTTCTGTCACTTTGTTTTATTCTTCAAGATCCTAGCTATGATGGAATGGGATTTATCTGACCAGTAGACAGTAACTATCACTGCTTTCCATATTCATAGTATCAATCATTTTTAATTTTCTTGCTAGGTCTATAACTGGGCTCTTCCTAGTACCATTAACAGTGGGTGTATTTGGAGGTCGTAATGAAAAAATAAAACAACAGGAGAGTAAAAAAAAGCTCATTAAAGATGATATAATCAAAAAATGAAGTAAACACGATGTGTGAGGCTGCTACTGACAAATGCAGAATACCATTTTAGAGTTACATTTTTATGTAAGTTCACTCTAAAGGGATGTACACTAAAATAATGATAAAAAGTACATTTTAGTAAATACATAAACCAATAAAATTGACTATACACAAACTACCAAGATCATTAAAAATGGAAAATCTCAGTAAGTCACCCATTATTAATGATATTTAATTTCTATTTAAATATCTCCCAATAAAGAAAAACCCTGGCTCTGATGGCTCCACTGGTGAATTCTACCAAATATTCAAAAAGGTTTTTGTACCAACCCTTCTCAGGATTGAAACAATAAAAAGAACTGAACATTTCCAGACTCAAATTATAAGACCAGCATAAATCTGACACCAAAGCCAAACACTTGTATTGTGAGGAAAAAAAAAACCTCACAGGCTAGTGTTCCTGATAAACTCAAGTACACAATTCCTCAACAAACCACTAGCAAACTGAACTTAACAGCACAAAGGATCATACATTATGAGCAATTACTAACAGAGAAGGAAACATCAATTATTCTGAATTGATCATTATATATTATAGACAAGTATTTATATGTCACACTTAACAACATAATTATTGTCATAGTTTACACTATTTGACTATTCAATGAAGTGCCTATAAATAATAGAATATCATTTTCACATAGAGAAAATAATAAAATTTGTATAGAACTGCTAAAGATCCCAAATAGATACAACAATCTTGAGCAAGAAGAGAGCTGGAGGCATCACACTCTATGATTTCAAATTACAATACAGAAACTATCATTCTCAAAACATCAAAGAACTGACATAAACAAGCATGTGGCCCAGGGGAGCAGAATAGAAAGCACAGAAATAAACTTGAGTACATACAATCAACTAATCTTCAGCTAAAGTGCCGAGAATACATGAAAAGGAAGTGAGTCTCTTCAATTATTATTGTCACATGCAAAATAATAGGATCACATCCTTATCCTACACCATACCTGAAAGTTATTTAAAACTTCAATAATTCCTAAAATAATAAAACTCCCAGAAGAAAATGAAGCAAAAAATTTCCATGACATTGAATTTGGCCAGGGTTCTTAACTAGTTTTTTTTTTTTACTTTTTATTAATTTTCAATGATTTTTAAAAATATGATATATGCAAATAAAGTGAAACTAAATAAATGGAATAATGTTAAACTAAATACTGACTGCATAGCAAGAAAAAGTCAACTAAGTGAAAAGCCAAAATATCTGCAAACCCATCTGACAAAAAACTAATATGCAAAATTAATTTATAAAACTCAATAGTGAAAAAAATCAAATTAAAATATAGGAAAAGGACCTGAATGGAAATCCCTCAAAGGAAGACATACTAATGGCCAACGGCTATATGCAAAGGTGCCCAACATCACTAATTATCAAGGAAAAAACAAATCAAAACCACAACGGGCTGTCACCTCACAAATGTTATGAAGACTCTCCAAAAATTAAAAGGGAAGTGTTAGTGAGGGTGTGGGGCAGAGGGAACCCGTGAATATTATTGGAGGGAATGTAAATTGGTATAGGCATGATGGAAAAGAGAATGGAGACTCCTCAAAAGTTAAACACAAAACCACCATATGATGTTGTTAACCTGTTTTGAGGCATACAGTCAAAGCGAATAGAGCCACTACCTCGAGGAGGTATATGCACTGCTGTGTTCTTGGCAGCACTACTCAGAATAGTCAAGATACGTAAATAACCTAAGTAATCATCAACAAATACATGATTAGAAAAAATTTTATAATGCTGCATTACACACATACACACACACACAGCAATCCTGACAAACTTAGAGAGCCTTATAGTAAGTGAAATAAACCACAGACAGAGAACAAGAACTGCAGAATCTCCCTCATATGTGAAACCTAAAAAAACTAAACTCATGGTTGTGGAGAAAGGGTGCTGTCCAAGGTTAGGCCATAGAGCAAATGGGAAGCTGTATCTAATGGTACGAATTTGCAGTTATAAAATGAGTCCGTTTTGCATGCTTACTGCATAGCATAGCAATGATAGTTAATAATAATTTAATCTTTTAAAAGTTGCTAAGGAAGTATATATGAGTATTTTCACAACATTAAAAAGTAACTTTGTGAGGTGATAGACATTAATTATCTGATTGTGGTAATCAATTCACAATATATATGTATTTCAAGCATCATGTGTACAGCTTGCACATATGTAATTTGTATTTGTCAATTATACTGCAATTAAGCTAAGAAAATATGTAGATACTCCTCTGACTTGAATGTATAAAGGAAATACTTGCCTTATTGTGAAGGGAGGATTGGGGCATGGAATAAAAGTTCTTTTTAGAAAAATGCAAGCCGGAGCCGTGGCTCAACAGGCTAATCCTCCGCCTTGCGGCGCCGGCACACTGGGTTCTAGTCCCGGTTGGGGCGCCGGATTCTGTCCCGGTTGCCCCTCTTCCAGGCCAGCCCTCTGCTGTGGCCCGGGAGTGCAGTGGAGGATGGCCCAAGTGCTTGGGCCCTGCACCCCATGGGAGACCAGGAAAAGCACCTGGCACCTGGCTCCTGCCATAGGATGAGCGCGGTGCGCTGGCCGCAGCGCGCCGACCGCGGCGGCCATTGGAGGGTGAACCAACGGCAAAGGAAGACCTTTCTCTCTGTCTCTCTCTCTCACTGTCCACTCTGCCTGTCAAAAAAAAAAAAAAAAAGAAAAGAAAAAAGAAAAATGCAGTATTTGTTCTAGCAGCATGAAAATTATTACATGTACTAGGAACATATTAATGCTTATTCAAGATGAATACATTTAAACATATAAAACTCTATCTTGAATGCAATTCTCATGAGCTACGTGACAAAACATTGAAAGTGAGAAAGAAAATTCTGTTTTATTAGTTTAACTAAGGGAATCAAGATTTTCAGAGATATTTTAGACTGCTAATGCACACTTGTTTCAATTGGTCATCAGACTTTGTCTAGTTGTCCCTATCTTTAGGCAGATTGCTAGAGTAGATACAGAATGAATGTAGCAGGATAATTCAGCATACCAAAGTTCCAAGAACCTGTGCTTTTTGGTATTTTTTTAAATATAGTCAATGTTTTAAGAATTGCAAAAGCAATATTGCAAGTTCTGTATTCCTGAGAAGTGTCACTTTCTTAGCATTCACTCTTACTTGTCCCTTTTTGGGGGATTTTAGGTTTTAGCTTTTAATATCAGAGAGAGAGAGAAAAAGAGAGGGAGTTTGCTTTACCCTTTTTTCTTAATTAGATTTTCAGCATAGAGATGTCAGGAGGCAGTATGGTGTGTAGGGATTTCTTTCTAGTAACCTATTTACTTTCTCTGGTCTTCCATCAATTTGTTCAGGAGTCAAACATTTTTGTAGGTATACTGGTAGGGAGAGGCTACCTCCGGGGTGAAACCTCTTAAAAAACTAAATTATAAATTAGGCTCTTTAACACAGCTTGATTGCCAGTAGGGGTTAACCGAATTCAAGTTGAATTAATTACCTCATGCATCTTAGAGTATAAAGATATTTATAATTAGTGCACTTCCCTTTAATTCCTGGTATTATATGCCTGGTTTTATATTGAGAAAAGCAGAAAGAAGAAAGGTAAAACAAAAAGTGTTTAACACAAAATTGTAATAATGAATTGTTACTGAGAAAAAGGGATTTTCCATGTATTGTTATAAAACCAGAGTTCAAAATCCCTAGAAAAGAAGAAGCACTTTGAATTAATATAGTAATTAATTTGTTAAAAATACCTATTCCATTTTGAATGATATATTCCATGTATGAATAGGAAACAATTAACATATGATTTTTTTCTTTTGAGAGTTTTAAAATCTAAGAAACTTATGTAGCCATAAAAAGACTAGAAATAAAATATTTATTAGCTCTTTATAATATAGGACAATCTGTATGATATAGACTCATGCACAATACATGTGGAAACACAGCAAAATGACCACAAAGGAAAGAGAGATCACTGAACAGTGAATAATCTCTTGGAAGTCATCAGTTATATCAGTATTCTATGGCATTTTCTTGGTGCCTTTCATATATTGGATGAAAAATAAATATTGAAAAATTAGATTTCCTCCATAAATTCAACGGTCAAATGTTAGTTGATGAAATGAAATGATTGTAGAATTAAAATTAGACTCTTTTTCTCTTTATTTTAGCAAAGGCATAAAAATCATAGACACAAAATTGCAAAACGAGTTGTGGCTAGACCACCACAGAGGAATTGAGAAGGAATGGTTGTCAAAAAAGTTGTTCTGACAACTCATTAATTTTATTACTTGAATTGAGGTTAAGGAAGATTTAAAAGAAATATTTGTTAAAAGATTTTATGGATATTTTTGAGAGGGCTTTATTTTTTTTATTACCTACTAATGGTAGGTTTATTTTCCAGACAAATTTAACATTAATATGAGAGAACATAGCTTTCAATAAACATTTTATAAAGAACATAATTTCTCTGGATAAAAGTCAAGATTTTCAGCAATGAATATGACATTCAATGTATTAAGTAATGAATTTGGAAAACACTGTGCAATATGTTATTATTTTCTACTAAATTATTCTGAAAATCATTACATGGTTTGCTTCTATTTAGGTGGATTAGAGAACTGGTGATAGCTTCTGTTCTTTCTTTTATTAAACGATGATTTTTATGTATATATATGTTATATACATATAAAATACATAATGTATAGTCTAAAATAGCCAAAATGGAAAAAAAAAACTTATGATAGAATGGTATTTTAATATACATCACATAAATAGAAATTTAAAACTGTTTACATTACTATGACAGTAAATCATTCCCAATAAATTGAATTGCCAAATTCTCACAGAGGATAGTCAGTAACAAAAGCAAAGTATTATTATTTTTGCAAAGCTGCCTACTCCCTCTGTCTGACTTAACCAGGTGGTAATAGCTTTTAAATTTCAATCAATTAGGATTGGAAAGATCCCAACATTCATTCAAAATTCCATTGCTGCGACAGATGGGAGCATTTTCTGGTACCTGCATGGCAACATTATTCACTGTTTTCCTGTTTTGCTGACTTCTCAGCTGACTGTGAGTGCCACAGACTCACATATATCAGCAACTGCAGCATGTATCTTGCTTTTCTGCAGACTTCGGGAGCAGGGGCAGTAATGGCTTCCTTACTATCCTTTCAAGGATATGTGTATGGCAAAAAGCCTAGCAGGAATGACATAACATCTCCTTTCTGTTCAAAGGATAAAATCTTTTCTGCTTTGTGCTGCTTCTTTTAGTAATCAAGATAACAATGGCAGTGTCTCCATTGGAGCAAAGGTCACACGGGATTACTCAACATTTAGTTGGGATTACCTCACCTGAAGTTCCCACTGCTTTAATATAACCCACTGCCTGTGAGGTTTTTTCATTAGTAAAATGAAGGTGATTCTTTGTACTTGCAATCAAACTAAAAATATCGATTTACCTTCAGAACAGCTATAAAATTATCAGGATTACTTGACGCATTTTATGGCTCTAGAAAGATGAAATGTCATTCCCAATATTATTCTAATTATAAAGTAAGAGATCCAGGTCTTAAATCTAGACCCTTTGCTACCAAAGCCCAGTACTTAGAATAAATACATTATTTAACTGAATCTCAATAAATATAACATACGTAACTAGATAATGCAAAAAAGTACAAAAATGAAACTCCCTTCATATCTGTCACAACCAATTAATTCCTCACCTACAGGCCAAAACTTCTGTCACAGCTTTGTGCATCATTTATGAGAGAATTTAGACTCATACTGGAATTTACATTTTAAGTTGTTTTATAGAATATTAGCACTGAATATACACAGTCACTCACTCACCTTCTGTTAATTCAGAGAACAAGGGAGAGAGAACAGAGAAAGAGAGAAGATAGATATAAGTGAGAAAGTCCCTTCGTGAGAGCACTGTAGCTATTTTTGAAGGAAAAGGTGTTTAAGAAAGAGAAATCTGTTACACACAAAAAATAATGCTGTTTTACTTTCTGAAGGTGGAATCTCACCAGCAAAATTGGGCTGTAATCATAACACATAACAAAATGTTTTCCTGACTTTGAAGATGGGTAAGATTTTATAGAATAAACATTAGCTAGACAAAATTAAAAAGTAAGTACATGAGCTTGATGACTGCCTGACTGGTAACATTTCTTAAGACCCCTTAGGTCTGAGGCCACTGCTGTGGTGCAGTGGGTTAATCCTCCGCCTGTGGCACTGGCATCCCTATTGGTGCCAGTTCTAGTCCCGGCTGCTCCACTTCTGATCCAGCTCTCCACTATGGCCTGGAAAAGCAGTAGAAGACGGAACAAGTGCTTGAGTACCTACACCCAGGTAAAAGACCTGGAAGAGGCTCCTGGCTCCTTGCTTTGGATCGGCTCAGCTCTGGCTATTGAGGCCATTGGGGAGTGAATCAGTGGATGGAGGGCCTTTCTCTCAGTCTCTCCCTCTCTCCTGTAACTCTATCTCTCACATATAAATAAAATCTTAAAAAAAAAAGGAGCTTTAGGTCTTCTATCACCACTGCAAGATCACTTCTTTGAGATTATGACTCTTGTGCTGTTGTCCTGCTGGAGGTACAGGCTAGTTCTTTATTTTAAAGATTCATTTTATTTATTTTAAAGGCAGAGTGACAGAGTGGGAGAGACAGAGAGAACGAGATCTTCTATCTACTGTTTCACTTTCCAAATTACTTCAACGTTTGGGGCTGGGCCAGGCTGAAGCAAAGAGGCAGGAGCTCCACGTGGGTGACAAAGGCACGAGCTTTGGGGCCATCTTCTGGTCCGTTCCCGGGCGCATTATCAGGAAGCTGGACTAGAAGCAGAGCAGCAAGGGCCCAAGCTAATGCTGTAGATGTGGGATGCCAGCATTGCACACAGTGCTAGCCCTACAGAAGAATTCATTTTTCTCTCTTCCTTCCTTCCTTCCTTCCTTCCTTCCTTCCTTCCTTTCTTTCTTTCTTTCTTTCTTTCTTTCTTTCTTTCTTTCTTTCTTTCTTTCTTTCTTTCTTTCTTTCTTTCTTTCTTTCTTTCTTTCTTTCTTTCTTTCTCTTTCTTTCTTTCTTTCTCTTTCTTTCTTTCTTTCTTTCTTTCTTTCTTTCTTTCTTTCTTTCTTTCTTTCTTTTCCTTCCTTCCTTCCTTCCTTCCTTCCTTCCTTCCTTCCTTCCTTCCTTCCTCCTCTCCTCTCCTCTCCTCTCCTCTCCTCTCCTCTCCTCTCCTCTCCTCTCCTCTCCTCTCCTTTCCTTTCCTTTCCTTTCCTTTCTCTTTCATTTCCTTTCTCTTGCTTTCTTAACAAATAAAAATTTCATACATACAACTTCAGAAATAGTTATTCTTCCCACCATGCCCTCCCTCCCATTCACACTCCCACTCCACCTCCTCCTCCCTCTCCCCTTCCCAGTCCCATTCTCCATTAAGATTCAGTTTCAATTAACTTTGTACACAGAAGACCAACTCTATACACAGAAGACCAACAATTTGCATACACATGCAAACACACAAAAAAAGCTGTTTGAGAACTACTTTAACAGTTAATTCTTATTGCACTGAGGATAGAGGTCCTGCATGGGGAGTTAGTGCACAGTGACTCCTGTTGTTAATTTAACAATTAACACTCTAATCTATGACGTCAGTGATCACTTGAGGCTCTTGCCATGAGCTGCCTGGGCTGTGGAAGCCTTTTGAATCCACATGCTCCATCAGTATTTAGACAAGGCCATACGCAAAGCAGAAGTTCTCCCTTCTCTTCAGAGAAAAGTACCTCCTTCTTTGATGGCCACTTCTTTCCACTGGGGTCTCACCCACCAAAGTCCTTCATGTAGGACATTTTGCCACAGTCTCTTAGCTTTCCATGAAAGAACATATACATTTTGATCTGGAAATATGGGTAGGATAATGATAGAAAGGAGGAGAAGAAACAGACATGATTTTAAGCTAGAAAAAAACTGGAAAAATCAGGCATAGAAAATACAATGACTTAGTTCCCTCTGATTGTTACCATGCCCTTTACCCTTAAAACATACATGCTCCTTGGAAACAACTCAGAATCTCTTATTGTTAGACAATCGATTACTAAATGATGTACTTTTTAGTTTAATGAGAAACAGGTTTTCATTATTTTTCTTCAAAATGGCTTTATATAACAAACATCACTAAAATAATCTCTTTCACTGCTAACAGAAAAAAAAGTTGATGATGTAGTTTATGCCATTTATAAAAACAATAAATCACTGAATATGTTTTAAATTGTGTTCCAATGTTCATTTATTACATTTTTATCCCATTTCTTTTTTTCATCAACAACCAACTCATTTTTACTCACCGTCAAGTGAGCCAGCCTGTAACACTAATTTGAATTTTTAATAGAAGTACAACTCATCACAATCCTCCCTATGGTCAAATCTATTTTATATTCTTTTTCCAATTTTTGGTCCGAAACTTGACAAATATTGAAAGGAAATAAATTTTTAAAATGGAAACATCTTGGAAAACTCATTATAAAATTCAGTACAGATATGGTTTTATTACCTTAATGACCAATTATGGTATGTTTAAATCTAGATAGCTAATAAAGTGTTTTTCTTCTTAGTAGAGCCACATTACACATACAAATCATTTCTCTGCACTTTATCTTTTGTAATGTAAGATGTCATCATTTCAGATAATGCTAGAAAAGAATAAAATGCTGTTGGGTACAGTGTGGCACAGTCACATGGCAGTTATGTCACTTGGTACCTCCCCTGCCATGTCAGAGTACCGGATTTCAGTCCCAGCTCCTCCACTCCTGATCCAGCTCCACACTAATGCACACTGTGGAAGGCAGCAGATGGTAGATCCAACACTGAGTCTCTTTCACCCACGTGCGGTTTGGACTGAATTCTAGAATACTGGCGTCAGCCTAGTGGAGTCCAGGCTGTTGCAGGAATTGGGGGAGTAAATCTGTGGATGGAAGATCCCTGTCCATCTCTTAACTGAGTGTTTTGATGTTGTGGAGTTTCTTGACCTCTTTGTATATTCCAGTTATTAATCCTTTATCAGTTGCATAGTTTGCAAATAACTTCTACCATTCTGTTGGTTGCCTCTTCATTTCCCTGAATATTTCTTTTGCAGTAAAGAAACTTTTCAATTTGATCTTTCTCCTACAAAATATTACCATGTCCTAGAAAATTTATGATTGGTATGAAGATATTGTTATAAATGACAACCACTTTATTCAGTCCCTCAAACCATCTGTGCCTACTCAGGAAAACAAAGTTTTCAATGGTCCGAAATTATAATCCACTGGATATGAAGAGAAAATTCTTCATATATTAATTAATTCACTATTCTCATAACCAGCTGAGAATATTATATTTTTGTTGTCATAGTATTTCCATAAATGTTCAATTGTATCCTTCTAATTGTCCATCCATTTTTAATTTTTTAAACATCATCAACTTTTGAAAAGAGAGAAATAACAAATCAAGTATGTACTTATTACATAGGTTTCTTCTATCTCAGATCTTTTTAATAATTCTAGGTGAGTCACAGGGCTTGATTTTAAACTTACCTTCATCCTTAGTGATCTTATTTTTGGGCTTTCCCCAATTTCTACCAAGTAGAAGGAAGAAAGATTAAAGTGAAGAGGAAATCCTGCCTCTTGAGGGAGTAATAACAACACTCCCCATCCCCCACCATGAATTTTTGGAAGATCATGAGAAGAGAATCAAAGACAACATGTAAAATTGCACATTTACCTTTTATGACCACATGGTGTGATCTGAACTATCCCAAACAGATCCATGTCTAAGGTTGTAGAGAGAGACGGGCCTATTTGCTTTAACGAGAGGAAGATACTTTTTTTTCCTGTTTAGTCACACGGTGAATAAATACAGCTAACTTTTAATCTACCCCTTGATGCAAAGCCATAGCTGTTAGGCTATAATAAAGTATGTTTTCACTTTCCCACAATGATGATTAATCCTGCAGCACTCCATGAAACTGATACTCTTGAGAGATGTAGTCACTTGTACAAGAAATCTTACTTTTGGTCAATAGGCTTGAAAAATGTAGTCCTTATATAGTAATGCTACTGCTTCCTGCCTTAACCTGGCCTTGGAACATCAGGATTAATGTAAAATCATCACATATTACCGTACCATCTTCTGAGCTTGCGGTTATAAACACACACATACTCTGAGTTTCTTCTTATCCTAATGGAGACTTTGTTTAACTTGGCTTCCTAAGATTAAGATTTCATAGCTGCCGAATCTGTTCCTAAATATGGCTAGCAATGTCCCAGGGGTCTTTTCTTTTGATGAAGGATACGTTGCTATAAAATGGAAACAAAATATGCCCAGCCTTGAATCATGTTTAGAACACAGTAGACAGTATGAGTCTCCAATTGTTTTAACTATGTAAAAAATAGTCTTTGGTATTGTCTAACAGCACCAAAATATTCATTGGAACATTATTTCAGTTAGCCAAACTAACCAGAAAAATAAAGTGGAAAACTAATTTATTATGTAACTATATCATATATGAAATACATAAAAGTGTATACCTTAAATAAAATTAAAAAAAAATTGATTTTCTGGCTTGTGGCTTATTCATAAATGGAATCATTCAGCCATTTTGAAGTGGGTACAAAAATGTTAATATTAGACACATGTACCTCATATTAAGTAAAATTATTTCAAATTATTTATGCAAAATTCCCTTTGTTATAAAAACATACTGTACAAGAAAAAATGGAAATTTGCCAAAATTCAGTTAACTATGGTCACTGAATGTGGTTCTTTGGATAGATTTTATTTTAAAGGTATTTTCTGCTAAAAATGTGCATATTTTACTTATATAATCAACTCTTTCAAAATTGCTTCTTTTAAGCATATTATAAAAAGCAACTTAACTGTATGGTTTTCATAAAAATTTACAAGTTAAATGATTAAGCACTTAAAATTTGAAGAAGATTGTACTCTGTACCAGTCTGATAATTTTGTCAAATTAAACTCCCTATTAGCAGAAAAGGGTGAAAGTGTAAAAACTTTGGTAAGTAGAATTTAAATGTCTACAACAATTCATAGTGTAGCCTGACATGTTTAATTCCAGTCTCCCATTTTGATTAGGCATGCTGTTCTTTGATTTTTAGCCAATATAATAAGAATTGATGAAAATCATTATAGCCTTTTTTCCACACTCGATGTACAGATTTGTCATTTGTGGAATTGTATGCGCTTTAACCCTCTTACTAACCACTCTGAAATTCACTGCATCTAGGAACTGGGCTTAGTTATTAACCTGCCGACATCTGAGTGAAAATTCACAGTCATTATGTAACCATGTCTAAATCTATTTTCAAAAGTGAACAAAGAGATTGCCCTGCAAAGCTTAATTAATCAAGGGATAGTCACCTAGCTTATTGTAGAGGCCTGACTGTATCTAAATGGTGATAAAAATTTCCATTACAAACTATCTTTCAAGCTACCCCTGATTTATTATACATAATTTCCCTGTGGTCTGCAAATACATTATTGTATCTACCCTTAGGAAAACATTCTATATTTTTCTCTTCTATTCACTACATAATTGGGTTCGAATTCATGGTAAATTGAAACCTACAAATAAATATGAAAGACTCCCTTTTGGCAAGAATTCAACAAAATATGTG
Source organism: Sylvilagus floridanus (assembly GCA_949820135.1). Classification (NCBI taxonomy): domain Eukaryota; kingdom Metazoa; phylum Chordata; class Mammalia; order Lagomorpha; family Leporidae; genus Sylvilagus; species Sylvilagus floridanus. The sequence goes on along the minus strand of OX463238.1, from coordinate 105,032,711 downwards.
TGAACATAGAAATATGCTTTGATACTGATCCAGTTCACCTTGGAAAGGTAGTTTGAGTTTGGTCAGTGCAATTCACTGCTGTCTCATGACAAGTCTGGTGAGTACCAGCATATTCAAGTCACTGTTTCTTAGAGTAATGATGAAGCAGGCAATGGAAAATAGGATAACCAAATTTTAGGCTAGTGCTTACTAGCATGCACAGATCTGTTTTCTAACCTTTGTTTAAGGAAAATGAATTGTGTGCTTTCTGTATCCCAGACTATATAGTGGCAAAAAAAAAGAAGGAGAAAAAAAAAAAAAAGGTTAATGACACAATCCTCCTGTGCTTCTAGTGTTTGCCATTGAATGACTGATTCAGGCAAATAGATACAGTTTTTCCTTCACATCTACTGGGAGTCAGTTCCAGAACCCCTACCGATACCAAAATTATGTATGCGCAAGTCCCTTATATAAAATAACATACTTTTATATAAAAAGGACTCACATTCTTCCGTATGTTTTAAATCTTTAGATTACTTATAATACCTACTGAATACAATGCAAATCCTATGAAATTAGTTATGTGACTAATGTTTAAGGGATACTGGCTAGAACAAAAATGTCTGCATGTATTCAGGATAGACGTAATTTTTTCCAAATGTTTTCAATTTACGATTGGTGAGTTCATGAATTTGGAACACATGCATATGGATGACTGTAGGTCTCCAACAATGAACCAAATTTAATAACGAATGAACTATAGGTCTGTGTTTGCAGGTAAGTGGAAACATTAGCATAGACCTGGTGAAGAAGAGGTGATATACTTATGGAAGTGATGTCTATTTTTGAGCATAGAAAATATGCCAAATAGGTAGGAATGGGACAATTAGGCAACTGACAAAATGTTCATATCAGAGCAAAGAGCACATACAAAGCTAGAGATAAGCATTTCATGGAACCTAAAACAGGTAGAAATGGTTAAAGCTCATGAAACATAAGGATTGGTTCATCATTTTTCAGTATGTACTATGTCATATAAAATTTTCAGTTTTTAATAGCTGATAAATTAATGTTTTAATATTTGCAAAATTACTTCATAAAATATACCTTTCAATACTTTTGGTATTTATAGTAAATGCTAGGCAAGATGATATTTATCTTAATTTGTTTGTAAGGTAGTTATGAGTAATTTTCTTACTCGGTTTGGATTGCTTTCAGAGAATACTACCAACTTTGAGGTGTAAACGGAAAGCATTTATTTCTTGCAGTTCTGGAGATTGGGAAGTCCAAGGGCATCAAGCCAACAGTTGGGTATCTGATGAGGGCACTTTTCCTGGTTTGCTGATTGTTTCCTTCTCCTTGTTTCTTCACATGGGGGAGAACAGAAAAAGAGAAACTCTTGTGTCATTTGTTGGGCACTAATTTCATTCACAAGGATTTCACCTTCCTGACCTAATTTCTTCCCAAAAGCCTGCCCCTGAATACTATCAATATCACCTTGGGGTTTAAGCTTTTAACCCATGACTTTTAGGAGAGACATTAATAGTTTATAACCCCCTACACCTAGTCATTGTGTCTTGTATATATCAAAAACAGAATTTGAAACAAGACTATCTGACAAAGTATTATTTCATTAAATACTCTATTCTCTCTAAAAAATAACACAGCCAATAAAAAAAAAAACTACTCATATTCAACCTATATTGGAAACTCAGCATCTTCACTTTAGGTTTAAGTTACCTACAGTCATAACACTGAAATGTGCAGTGATACAACACCCTTCTTTTTTATAAATGATCCCAACCCCAGCTTTAACCCTTATATGCCCATAGAGTCAGAAAGCTTATTCTTAGCAATTCAAAGTCTTAGTCACTTCTAATTGAAATCATAGTGTCCCTTGATCAATAAAAAAGATCCAAGTTTCAAGGCCTAGGTTCTTCTACAGGGTAAAACTTAAATGGAATTAGAACTTAATTATAAACCTGGCACTGAGGGCCACATTCTCAAATGTTTAATACTGCATTGGTCCTGCAGCCTATGCTGTGAGGAGGAATTTCTTCTCTAAAGTATTTGGCAGTCAAACTCTAACTCGAGTGGATTCCATAGCTGATGTCCAACTTTCCACAATGTGCTCGGAGACCCCTTATCAGGGCTTGAGTTCTTCTTTTGGCATATGGCATTTCAGTTGCTCTTGCTAAAATTTCAAAATCTCCAGATTTCTGGGATGTTGAACGTTTATAAAAGTGCTCTCAAACCTATGTTTGTAGATATCTCCCTCCCCCTTGACTTCTTTGGTCATGAATGTGATAAAATTCTGCTAAATGGTTTGCTGTCTATCTCTCCTATCATCTAAGAAATGAGTTAAATTCACTCTGAACACTGGAATTACCTCAAATTATTACAGGATTCTGTGGTCTCTGATTCAATTTTGGGATAAAAATCTTAGGAGATAAAAGGACTAGAAATCTCTATGAGTGAATTTTCTATTTTCTTTCTTCCTTTTGTTTAAACCTTACCTCTAAGTACAAAAATAGTTTGTACTTTAACTGTGGAGTTAATTAATTTTTAAAAATCTCTTGCACTGTCATGAGTGCATTCTCAATATTTGCACTAGATGTAGTCTAAATTCCATAGAATCTATGCTCTTATTACTGTAAAGTAGAAATTTAAGAGTTTAAAACACTATTTTTACATTTGTCAGGCACATAGCTCTTCTTTTAGAGAGAGATTTACTTATTTATTTGAAAGGTAAAGACATCTTGAGATCTTCCTTCTGCTGATTCATTCACCCAAAGTGCCAAAACAGCAAAGGCTAGGCCAGTCAGAAGCCAGGATCCTGGAATTCCATCTGGGTCTGCCACATGGATGCAGGGGTCCAAGAACGCAGGCCCTCTTCCATTTCCCAGGTGCATTCGCAGGGAGCTGGCTGAGAAGGTGAGCAGCCTAGGACTTCAGCAGGCATTCATGTGGGATACCTGCACCACAGGTGGCTACCTCATCTGCAGCAGCACAACATGGGCTCCAAGCACCCAGTCCTTGATAATAAAATATTAGGGCTTTTAGACAATGTCTCTGTAAGGCAGAAATGCCCATTTGTCTACGAGTTCTTCAAAAAGTTCATGAAAAGTGCATTTAAAGGTTCACTTTGGAGCAAAAAATTAAAATCCATGAGTGTGCAAGATCTGCAAAATGTCATGGAAATGAATACTATGAAAAGACTGCATGAATACTTACTGAAATAAACTTATATGTTAATCCAATTTTCCATGAACATTTTAATGTCCCCTCTTATAGTCAAGTGATTTTGTTGTAGGTTGTACATGACAAGCTTCACAAAATGGTGAAGAACCACTGAATTAATTAGTGTAAAGAAGATGGCAACAGAAAAATAATACAAGACTAAAAACATGCTTATTTATAGCTACAAAGTGTCCTTACACACATTTTATAAATATTCTCATATATTTAAAATGAGAATATGGCCGGCGCCGTGGCTCAACAGGCTAATCCTCCGCCTTGCGGCGCCGGCACACAGGGTTCTAGTCCCGGTCGGGGCGCCAGATTCTGTCCCGGTTGCCCCTCTTCAAGGCCAGCCCTCTGCTGTGGCCCGGGAGTGCAGTGGAGGATGGCCCAGGTGCTTGGGCCCTGCACCCCATGGGGAGACCAGGAGAAGCACCTGGCTCCTGGCTCCTGCCATCGGACGAACGCGGTGCGCCGGCCGCAGCGCACCGGCCGCGGCGGCCATTGGAGGGTGAACCAACGGCAAAAGGAAGACCTTTCTCTCTGTCTCTCTCTCACTGTCCACTCTGCCTGTAAAAAAAAAAAAAAAAAAAAGAGAATATTATCATAGAACGTATATGATAAGAGAAAATACTTTAAGCACGTTTTGGTAATCAGCCAATTAACTTTTACAAAGGTTAATCATGGATATTTATGGATATATGAAGACATATTTACCTTTATGTATATTAATAAACTTTTGGTACTATATTTAGTGTCTCACAGTTCAAAAATAAAAGAATAAATTAAGTCTAAATATTATCTAGGAAAAAATTGGTACAATGTGGATGGACAATTTAGGTTAGAGTGGATATGTAGCAAAGCATGAATGAATTGTCCAAAGAACTTGAAAAAAAGACTACAATCACCTCTGATTCATTTGTTGATTACTATTTTTTCTTTTTTCATTTTTTGTTTTAAAATCTATATGCCAAGTAAACAAAGATTGCTAGGAATTCTAGGAAGAGAAGGGACATTCAACTCAAAGGACTGCATTTAAATGCTGTTTAGTTTTTTAGCTCATTTATCCTTTGCTTTATAAATTTCAAAATATTTTTGAAGAGTGCAGGAGCTAGTATTGAGGTATAACTGACAGAAACCTAGAAGGTCCGAGGGAGAGAATTATAGGCAGAGATGTTCAGCCTGTTGGCATCAGAGCCACTATTTCTGCACTTCTCTTAGCCTGTGTTTATAATCTGTGACCTCATGGTTACAGGATATTTACCATTGCTATACCAGTCACATTTATAATCAAGGCAGTCCAAATCAGTGAGTGAATAATCCTATTCTAGGTATAGCTCCCCCGCTTTCATCAGAAGTTTCAAGAGCATGCTTCTTCTAGCCCATCACTGCCTAGGTTTAACAAGGTTTTAGTTCAGAGGTAGGCCACATGGCCAATTCTGTTTGCAAATAGGTGGAACAAATAGAAAAAAGGGCTGTCGTGGTTGACAAATCTGTTGGGGACTAGAACCATGAATCAGGGTTCTGTTAAAGAATAAGAGAAAACAGATTTCAATCCAAAAACATATTCCACAAATTTACCGTTAGATTCTCTCTAAAAATTGGAAGTTGATCTCCTGATTATCTAAACTGATGTCGTATTCCATTTCATGAGTGAGGTATAACACATGAACTCATATAATTTCTTTGATAAGTTAAATTCAATGACTTGGTGTCAATAACTCAATTCAGAGAGTCCTACTTTGTCACACTTATGTGATAACATATAAACCTGAAAATCTGTGTGTTAATTTAGCCAGTGGGACATACTTGCTAGCAAACATTTCTCTGTCATTAGCAAATAACATCACCACCTAAACCATGCGTTCTAATAATCTTAAGGAAAAGCTCTACACCACAGGAAGCCTCATTGTTTATAATGCTGTGCTTGTTACAGAAGCAAACCTTGCAGTATTAACTGCAGTCTATATTTGTATGATGGCAGAGGGACATGAAAGTGTCTGTTATTATCAACCATCAGAATATAAAAAAACAATTATAGTACACATGAGGCAAAAAGCATTGTCTTATGTTTGTATGGGCTGAGTAGATATTCAAGATTGATATTACATCAAGATCCTCAGACATCAATGGATAAAAACCTCTATGTATGGCAGTTTGCATTTATAATGAATAAAGCTGTGGACTTTCATTTGTGTTGAAATCAGAGAACACATCTATGGTGTAGTGGGTTGTATTTTGGCTGGTCTCTGAAGTATTTGTTCAGCTAGAACTTCAGAATGTGAAATTCTTACAAATAAGAGTATTTTTGAATGTCATTAAGAGGAGGTATCCTGGATTGGGTGAGCTCTAAATCCAATGACTGATATCTTTGCAAGTGACAGAAAAGGAGAAAACAGGTACAGGAGTTGTAAAGTCTATAAACTGAACACTGCCGGCAGCCACCAGAAGCTAAGAGTGAGTGGTGAAATAGATTGAGAGAAAAGCATTCTGTTTGCAGCCACCACATTTGTGATCACTTGTTGCAGCATTCCTAGGGAATGAATGAGCATGGTAAGACGCTCTGTCTTGTGGCCACTGGCTTTCAAGAACTGAGCAAGATGATAACCTGCATTTATTAACTGATTAGTGCCTGTACTAGAGACATTCCTGTAGAGTCTCTCTTAGAATTGCCTGAGGGCTCTAAACTGTGTTGCAATGCAACTTCTTTCTTGTCCCAACCTTGCTATTCTGATGTTGTTCCTGAAAACATAGCTAAACCAACATCTTAATCTCAGAGTCGATTTCCCAGGGATCCCAAGCTTTGGGAGTTGGTGACATTCTTGCTTCTAAAATCTGGGAACTGTACCACCTAAATGAGAGCTGGAACGAGGGACACAGTGACTGCCATAAGGCAAATTATCACAGCCAGTGACACATAGCTTTGATTATTACAGCCTTCCACAGGCTGACTCTGGACGCATTGGATCACTGTGGAAGAGGTAGCATTGGCTGGAATATCACTCCAGATATCGAAATGTGGGGGATGTAATAATTAGAAAGTATTCCATGAGGATTAGTGAATGGCTTTGCAGATTGATCAGGGCCTGAGAAGAAAAGATAACAATTGTGGGAAGAATAACGACTGAAAAAAGATGTAAGCAGATGGAATCATAGAAAGGTGAAAATGATATAGGCAGGCAGATAGATTAAATCGATTAGAGACCATGCCTTCACCCTACCCCCTTTTGTGATCTCACCCCCTACTTGACCTCACCTGTAAACACACCTGCCAATCAGACTAGGTAACACTCCCCTTTGGAAATGAATAAAAGGCCTGGAGACCAGTGGGCCTACCCTTGCTCTCTTGCGACTCCCAGTGCACAGCCCTCTGGCTGCTACTCTCTCTGCTTTCCTGCCCACGCTACAATACCTGTGGCTGCTCCTAACTGCACGCTGGCTCCATGTGGCTCCTAGCTTGCTCTCTGCCTAGTATGGACCCAACTTAGTTTCTGGACTTCTTTCTCCCCTAAATAAAGTCCTCACTTCCCTGCCTATTTCTCTCACCGAATAAATGCTAAAAAGTGTACCATGTTGCCTGTTTCATTTATAAGCAGCCAATATTTATAATTCTTATCTAAATATATGGCAAAAAATTTGAGTAAAATTCCATGGTTTCAAAACCTTCACATGTAACTTTCAGTAACCAAACCAAATAAAATCTTGGACACCAGGTTCCCAAACGCAGCAAACATATTACACAAAGCAAAGGGATCCTAAGTAGTCAATAGCGGTCTGTAGTTGATGTTTTAGATTTGTTCCCTGTCTAGCTCCAAGATCAAAGTCATTAATACTCCACCTGTAACGATTGGTGGCAGCATATAGTCAACAGATGAGACTGTCAAGCAAAATACCATGGATGAGGGAAACAGCTCTGCCACAGTTACAACGTATCTCGGGCCAAAAGCTAGTCCACACAGAGGTAGAAAGCTCCAGTAGTTGCATGTTAATTTTGGATATCTCTAAAGTGCTCTCAGCTAAGGCTTATGTGGCAGGTGTATTGAAGTTCAAATTTTCTCACTGCTTAATCCTGCTTCACTCATTCACAGATGTTATGCAATTAGGAGAGTGAGTGCACCTTTGGATCACAGGTTAGCTTTCATTGAAGACTATCCATTAGCTGCCCTTTTCCGAATGTCTCCTAGCCTTTCCATGAATATCTTCACTGACCCACAGGTTTACACATACCCAGCTGAGAAACTAATATATTCCACTCACTATGCAAATCTCTTTGTATTTGTAATCCCCTTTATAATTCATTTTACAAAAAACATATCATTAAACATCAGACAGAATTATTCCTAAAAAATAAAAAATTGTTTATACTTTTAAATATTTCATCAAATATGACGATTTACTTATCTGTGTCCCCCATTTAACTGAGACATTTTACTTTTCTCAGTTTATATCAACACATCAGAGCACTTGGCTTCTAAAAAGTATTCATATGCATTTGAAAATTAATATGTGAAAAACATATGTATAAAATCAATGCATACCATTGGTATAGGCTATGTTTGAAATAAAATTATCAATGAGGAATTAAAAGATGATATAATTCAGGAAATTTATTTTTATAATCCAAATGCTTTGTTCCTGCTTCAGGAGAAAGAGTGAAATTATTCCAAACTCAAGCATCAGATATTACTTCTGGCTGGAATCTCACTAGGCAGATGTGCAGTCACTCTGAAGGCTGATAATGTTCTTGTTTAGTACAGAATGTTTATAATTTCTCATGTAATCAATGACAGCCTGTGACAGATTTCTTCCAAATAAAGGTCAAATTTCATCCTAGCCTGTCATAATTGATCTTTGCACAAAAATAGAAAAGGAAAGTCCCAAGAATTGCTGCAGAAAAAATTTTCAATTTTCCCTTTCTTTTTGTACAATGTTCTCTGTATAGGTTAGGAATTGGATATCCTCTTATTCTTCCTACAATACAGCAACAGGTATTCCCCAAAGAAGCAATATTTGTATGTGGATTGTTCAGGGATGTTTTAGTACTTAACTGTTTTCATGACGATATCTAACGTTTTTGGAGAATTAGCACACCATGAATTAAGGGCAGTCAATTCCAGAACTGAAAGCCCTAATTATCTTCAGGATTGTAGGAAATGAACACACATAATTTGTTTCAGTTGTTCCCACTTGGTGACAGTTTGTCCTAAAGGGAACTTTGGCAGTGTTAGGAGGCATACTTGGCTTTTCACTACTGGGAGGATACTGGGAGGATGCTAGTAACCTTTAGAGGGCAGATGCCAGGGGACCTGCTAAACATCGTACAATGCACAGACGAGGTCCCCATAATAAAGGGTCATCCAGTTCAAAATGTTAATAGTGCACAGTGTTAGTAAAATGGCTTAGTCTTATGAGGCATCTATGCCTCACTCGTCATCTTGGCTGGCAGGCTTTGGTCCTAAGCCCCATGGCCCAAACACCCGTGTCAGCTCCTCCCCTACCCTGATGGGATTCACTACTCAAACTTCCTTGCCTGCCCCCCTGCAAAGGTTTAAGAGGACCTGTTCCTGAACCCATGCCCTTTCTTCATCTCTCTTATATGCTCTCCTTCTCTCTCTTACCTCCTCGCCCTCTCCCCGCAGCCCATCGGGCTTCCCCCACCCAATAATAAACCTTTCCTTTAACTCCAGTATTTGTTGTGTTTTGTGGCAGCCTTACACTGAGAAAGCCTAATCTAGCATAATATCAGTATCTTAGATGACATCTAGTTACATTTTTGGGGAGAAACATGTTAGTTTTCAAATGACTCAAACACTAGACTCTACAGCAACTCCAGAAGAAAGAATTTCCAGGCCGGCGTCGCGGCTCACTAGGCTAATCCTGCACCTGCGGCACCCGCATACTGGGTTCTAGTCCTGGTCGGGGCGCCAGAGTCTGTCCTGATTGCCCCTCTTCCAGGCCAGCTCTCTGCTGTGGCCTGGGAGGGCAATGGAGGATGGCCCTGCACCCGCATGGGAGACCAGGAGAAGCACTTGGCACCTGGCTTCGTAGCTGCCATTGGAGGGTGAACCAACGGCAAAGGAAGACCTTTCTCTCTGTCTCTCTCTCACTGTCCACTCTGCCTGTCAAAAAAAAAAAAAAAGAAGAAGAAGAAGAAGAAGAAGACAACATTTCCAGGCGAGCATTCAGCCTAGTTAATAAGACACAAATCCAGATGTCTACCATTTCCTTCTGAGTATCTGTGCTTAATTCTGCGCTCCAGATCTGGATTCCAACTGCGTGCCAATGCAGATCCTGAGTGGCAGCAGGTGATGGATAAAGCAATTGCGTCCTCGATACCCACCCGGGAGACCTGAACTGAGTTCCCAGCTGCTGGCTTTGGCTTGGCCCAGCCTGTGCCGCTGCAGACATCTGGGGGAGTGAATCAGGAGAAAGGAACAAAGAAATAGCTTCAAAACAAACAAACAAAACAAAAAAAGAATTCTTTATATTTGACTTAATGATAAAAAGTGGTAATACGTAAATTTTCTATAGTTGCTTTAAATTGGGACTAGTTTATGATTTCTGAGTTACTTATTTACCTATTTTACTTAATTTGTTAAGGAACAAATATATATAGATAGATATGGCTATCAATGTCCTAAGTAATAATTGAGGAACTATTTTGTGCTATAATCCTCTCATAACTTAGGCAGAAATATAAAAAAAATCTTCCCAGAACTAATCTACCTATAAATACACTAATATTTCTACTTAATGATATTATTGATTTTTTAAAATGGTAACTATAAAGTTCCTGCATATTTTAAATATGTAATGTTTTTTATGTTTTAGTGTTTATTTTAATGAAAAGCATACATTCTTATGGCTTATTTTATACCCCACACACATTATTATTTGTGGTTAGACTCCCTTATTTTATATTCCAGTTACTTTTGTCTTTTCTACTTTTAGATTTTTGAAAATAATTTTTAAGTTAATTTTCCTTCTGCTTACTATGTACACCTTATGCAACCCATTCTATTAACTTTTCCTTATTATAGTTTAATATAAATTAGCATTTTTATTAATTCTGCTAAAAAAATTTAACTACTAAGTCCCAACCACTTTTTAGGTTATTGTTCCAAACAGTTTTAAAGCTACAACAATGCTACTGGTATTTTTTGCCTTTCTTTTTTAATCCATATATATGTATATGTATATACATGGATCTCTCTCTCTCTCTCTCTCTCTCTGTCTCTCTCTCTCTCTCTCTCTCTCTCTCTCTCTATATATATATATATATATATATACACACGTATATATACAGATATTTCTTTCATCCTCTTGAGCACTTTACGTCTTCAGATAGCAATAAATACTGTTGAGAATTTTTGCTGACTTGATATTACTCCTTCAAAAATAATGTGTATTTTTCTTTGGTTGCTTTTAAGAATTTCAATTCGGACTGTTGAGGAGCCAGAGCTCTTTGCTGAACCGGCTGATTCTAAGATGGGACTCTGTACATCTAAGCTGATCCTGGGACACCTCGTTATAACAGAAAGGAGACAGCCTTCTCAGTCATGGTAAGGACAGTCACGGTACAGAAAATACAGCCTAGAGGAGCTCCCAGAGGCCAACACCAGGACAGTTTGCATATAAGAAACCAGAAACATAGTAATTGAAGATATACCAATGAAAAAATCTCATGAGTTTCTAACAAATGACTCCAGAGAAGGCAGAACTCTTGCTTACAGTGGTCAATTGGTAGGGAGTTTTGGAAATGGAAAATCATTAAGCATCATGGCAATAATTTGTTACAGCAAGAACTAATGGCTTAAAGTCCTTGTCTATACTTCTGAGGAGTAGTGGTTTTTCTAGTTACTACTTGTTGGATTCTTTCTTTAGTGGAGGATTAAGCTTGTGATTATGAATTAAATTTAAAGTGTGTCTTTGCAAAAATTAAAAGAAACATAAGAAATGAAGGAAGAAGGAGGGAGTGTAGGGTGGGAAGTATCAATGTGTTCTTAAAACTGTATATACGAAATAAAATAAAAGTTTGTAGCCTTTATATAAATTTAAAAAATAAAAAAAAAACAGAATGAATGACATAGATGGGGAATTTAATAAGGAAGGGGATATCTGTATAACTCAAAAGGTCTACCTATATATTTCTTGTGTCCAAGAAAAATGCGAACTACACGGACAACACCTTTACTGAGTGATTAAGATTAACATCACCAATGAAGAGCAGATGGATGATGTATGTCTCCTGATGTTATGACCTGAGAACACGATCCTATATATATCCTATATATAGTAAATCACTGCTAGGAAATAATATATTTATATAGTCACAAGGAAATAGATAAAACCAGAATATGGAAAGTTCTTTTGAAAAAAAAAAAAAGGCTGTAGAGGTAGGCACATAGCACAGCTTGGTACTTCTGAATCCCATATTGGAGTACAGATTTCAGTACTGGCTGCTCCATTTCCAATCCCAGCTTCCTGGTCTTGCATCCCAGGAGGCAGCAGAAAATGACTCAAGTGCTGGGACCACCACCATCCAACTGTGAGACACAAGTGAATTTCTGACCTGCTGGTTTGGTCCAGCCCAGTCCTGGCTGTTGTGGGCATTTGTGGATTGAATCAGTGGATGGAAGATTTCTCTTTCTCTCTCTCTCAAACATTCAAGTAAATAAAAATATACAAATAAACATTTAGGAAAAAGTGGTGTGGAATGTGTTCTTTTAATAATGCCTATATTGCAAACCAAAGGAGACTAAATAGGCATGAAAATCAAATGCTATATTTGATGTTGGACTGTATCAAACATGCTGATGTGGCCAAATTGACATAATCAAAGTTTATATAATCAAGGTATTGCATCATTTGAAACACAGATAATATATTACATAAAATCATAATATTAGGTTTATTTGATATATGCATAAGACTTATGCTACAGACTATTCTTGTTTTTAATTTATATTTAAAATATTTGAAAAAGAAGGTCATGTTATCCATATTAATCACAAATATTTATAAATATTAAAGTCATCAGATAAACAGAAGAAATATTAAAAATGAATTGTGTTAGTATGAATTGAGTTAGTATGTGATGTCTGGTTGCGTTATGAGTTGTGAAAGTCTAGTAGTATAGATGTTATTGTCAAAGTCTTTTGTTAATATGATTAACATTTGAATCAGCAGAGCTTATCAAAGGTCTTCAGATCAAAGACCAAAAATTCCTGAAGATGAAGAAATTCAGCCCAAGGCTACAGCATCAGCTGTTATCTGAATTTCCAGCCTGTCAGGCTGCCCTAAGGAGTTCAAACTTACCAACCTCTATGTGTGAGTCAGTTCCTTAAAATAAGCTATCTCTGTCTCTCTCTCTCTCTCTCTCTCTCTCTCCCTCTCTTTTTAAGTACTAAGTTAATTAAATATTTTTCCGCAAATAGCTTTTTTTAAAGATTTAGTTATTTATTTGAAAGGCAGAATTATGGAGAGGCAGAGGTAGAGAGAGAGAGAGAGATTTTCCATGTGCTGGTTCACTCCCCAGATGGCCACAAAGGCTGGAGCTGCACTGATCTGTAGCCAGGAGCCAGGAGATTTCTTTGGGTCTCCCACACAGGTAGGTGCAGGGGCCCAAGGACCTGAGCCATCTTCCACTGCTTTCCTAGGCCATAGCAGAGAGACGGATCGTAACTGAAGCAACCAGGACTCGAACTCGTACCGATTTGGGATGCTGGCACTGCAAGCAGTAGCTTTACCTGCTATGCCGCAGTGCCGGCCTTTCTCTCTCTTTCTTTCCCCCCAAAACTCTAGTTTCTAGCCCTGTCTTTACCCATATATGTATATATACACATTGATTCTTTATTTGGAAATTCTAATCCAACAGTATACATATCTCGAAATCTTTTACTTGAAATTATTATAATACTGAAAATGATTACACTTTCAACTTTTCTATGTGTTTGAAATTATTTCCATATAAAGTTATTTAAATGATCAAATATATTACATATAAAACATTAAAATATTATTATTCTAACATATCTATTTGCATGCAAATTTTCAGATATATGCATATGTTTGTGTATACATACACATAGTGTATTTCATTACTTCACACTTAAATACTTCATGGCATTTTGATAGTCTTATTCAAGAAAGTGTCGGGCTGGCGCCATGGCTCAATAGGCTAATCCTCTGCCTGCAGCGCCGGCAACCCAGGGTTCTAGTCCCGGTTGGGGTGTCGGATTCTGTCCCAGTTGTTCCTCTTCCAGGCCAGCTCTCTGTTGTGGCCCAGGAGTGCAGTGGAGGATGGCCCAAGTCCTTAGGCCCTGCGCCCACATGGGAGACCAGGAAAAGCACCTGGCTCCTGACTTTGGATCAGCACGGTGCGCTGGCCGCAGCACACTGGCCGCAGCGGCCATTGAGGGGTGAACCAACGGCAAAAGGAAGACCTTTCTCTCTGTCTCTCTCTCTCACTGTCCACTCTGCTGTCCAAAAAAACAAAAACCAAAACAAAAAACAAAAAAAGAAAGTGTAGAATATCCCTGAAATGGAGAGCATTTTTTGGCTTAAGTAAATCTATTGTGAAATTTATTTAAATTATTAACAAATTCCTGTAACATAAATGAAGAATGTTTTCTCAGTAGGAGCAGTTCTTATCTATTGCTCTAGCAGTCCATCAGTCTATGTTGGTTTATATGTTTATGTGGTATCTCAATCTACCTTTTTCTGTTTATGCACATTTTATAAGATATACTCTGTAAACAAATAAGTTAATTTACCTATTACATGGAAGTCCAGACATTGTAGACTGAGTTCTCATTTACAAATGAAAGGTAAATTGTACATCTTGCAAACTTTATGCCTGAAGAATACTTGAATACTCTTGGACTTAGGTGTACAACAATTCCTAATATGGCTTGCTTAGATTAATGGGTTTATTTTTTTTTCCTCTGGGAAAATACTTGCTTCCAAACTTCTGTATCTCAGAGGGATAGAATGATGCTCAGTCCCCTTGAAAACGAATATGTATGTATAGATCTTCGTAATTTATTCTACCAAAAAATGCTCATCTTTTTCACTTTTCAGTTTATGTCTTTTAAAGTACCACAGAACTTAGTCAAAGTCCTTATCAATTCATGCAGTTTTAGCTCCCATTAACAATTCCTTCATGTGGAGATGTATTCCACATTAAAAATTGCAGGGTCTGAGTCCACCTGTACAAGGATGGACTGGGTCCGAGGAAAGGTGAGTGTGCCGCTCGCCCGTTCCCCAGCCTCCCGATCCTGGAGACAATCAGACGCAGCGGTGAGCCAAGTCTAGCAAGGACTCATTTATTCCGTGTGTAACAGAACATTTTATAGCACAAAACTGCAGAGTCATTGGGGCAGGGCTAAGGACCAACCAATCACTTAAACTGTCACCTTACGGGGGGATTTCTATAGGACTAGCCTTATGTCTATACACTTGTTACTAGTTTTGTTACCTCCCCTGATGTTGCGTAGCCAATTAGTTTTAGTGGTAAACAACTTCGGATTCCACCCACCACCTTACTTCTTTTCGGCACCATCTTTGAATTGCTTCGTGTAACTAATTTCCCCACAAAAAATAATTTTAAAGTAAATATTGGGGTATAGTGGGTAAAGCCGCTGCCTGCAGTGCCGGCATCCCATATGGGTGCTGGTTCGAGACCTGGTTGCTCCACTTTGAATCCAGCTTTCTGCTATGGTCTGGGAAAGCAGTAGAAGATGGCCCAAATCCTTGGGCCTCTGCACCCACGTGGGATACCTGGAAGAAGATCCTGGCTCCTGGCTTCGGATCTGCACAGCTCTGGCCGTTGAGGCCAACTGGGGAGTGAACCAGTGGATGGAAGATCTCTCTCTCTCTGTCTCTCCTCTCTATACGTAACTCTGACTTTCAAATAAATAAGTAAATCTTTAAAAATAAAGTAAATAAATATTACCTTACAGTTAAAAATTGGGTAAAAACATCATGGTACTGTCATGAAGATTAAAAAATATATAAATTATGCTCAAAAAAACACTATAAAAAGGCAAATAATATAAATGCCTTCAATGTTGTGAAAGTGAAGTGGGAATATAAAAAAGGAATAGGATGTCAACCTTGGTGACCAGGAAATGCTAAATGGATGAGTTAATTTAAAGTAAAAATGTGAAATAATAAGGGATTATCTGGATGAAAACTCAGATTCCTTACTGCATCCACTTATTTCCTCTGATTGCTTTATTTACACCACCTTCTAATTAATTCCCATGGTAACTTTCATCTTTGGACTCTTTATAATTTAAAAGTTTAAAAAATATCTCTTAAAGTATTTATATATGCAAATATACACACTTTTGTGTTTTAAAACTCTGTAAATATCAAATCACATGATTTATATCTTTAACATAATTATTTAGTTAGTATAAATAACTAAGTTGACATACATAAATGTGTATATAAGCACAGAACAGTTATTTAAAAAGCAAAGACTCTTTGTAACCGGTCTTTTGTTCTTCACACAGCATTCAGTGGCATCTACAGCTGGTTTCAGTAAATGATAGCATTGTTATCAGTATCCATGGAACAAGAATAGCAGTGCATGAAATTGAATCCATAAGGATGAATAATTTATAGCTGATATTTTCTTTAAAGTTTTCTAAGAAACTTCTAGGAAATAAGTGCACCAACATTCTCAAAGCTGAAAGGAAAATCATTCACCTTAACGAATGGGTAAAGAAAGAAATAATAACATAAACACACCCAGCCTGTGCTGATCCAGATCCTTGGCTAAGCAGCTCTTGTGCACCATGTCATTTCCTCTTCAGACAGGAGACTCACGTAGCTCACTGATTCTAATTTCTATACCATATTCAGTTTATGAAATATAACAAATTTAATTTTACATCTGGAACCATTCAGATAACCTTGTTCAAAAACTTATGCAGTTGGGCAAACCACAAACCTAGGAGGTACAGGCGTATGTCCAATGACAGTTAATAGCAGAACCAGTTTTCAGTTTCATGACTTCTGTCGGGTGCTTTTTTTGCCCTGTTGTATTTTGAGAAATACCTTTAAATTGAGAATAATTTAATAACAACAGGATCCTCCTGTATCAGTAACAAAACAAAAGTTTTTTTTTGAGGCAGACTTTCCTCTGATGCTTTCCTTTAAATAAGGGAGCATGTTTAAGTTCCGACTACTGCCAGGATCCCAATGCCTTGTCCATTCCTGGGGACAAATCAAAGAAGAAAACTAGAAGGTCATGTTTGGGTCACTGCTATTCAGTTTGCTGTGCCAAGCTGAAAACCAAGGCCATTAAATATGAAAATCCACTCATTGTCTCAGGCTTGATTGTATCCTGTGTTTCAGATCAGACTCACCATAGTCATAGCAACCCTAATAGGCGGATGTGCATTGGACCACATCATTTGCAGGGTGTCTTTAACTGAGAAAAGTTTTGTTGAAAATATGTGTGATTAATGCCTTCAACTATTATCTCTAATTGAACAGACATGAAAAGGGGCCACTTTGTCGGCCCAGATAAGCCTATTGCATGGCTATTAATGGCATATTCAGCCCTTGCTGAATTAATCTATTATTGCCTCTTGTCTTTGGTAACCATAACATGTTGTTGGAAGGCTGTGCAAAATTTGAGTAACTATTTGAAACACAGCTCCAGTAATCCTCTAGACATGGGTGTAAGAGAAGAGGGAAAAGCTGTTTAGTGCATATTTGAATGTGCTGTGCAATTTACAATAGTATTTAGTTTTTTATTTCAATCTATTGAGATCAGAGTGATTCATCACCTTAACATTATCACTCAGCAAGATTCAAAGTTCCTCTACCCACAATATTACTAAAATAAAGGATCAATAGGCAGACCCCATTCTTATGCTGGACAGAGTAGAGAGGTAGTAGGGAGGGGGCAGTGTGTGTGTGCGTAGAGAGAGAGAAAGAGAGAGAGAGAGAGAAGAGAGAGAATTCAAAATAAAATGACCCAAAAGTTAATCAGAGATATACAGCTGACATCAATATCTGATTCATGTAGAATATGACAAACAGGTACTACAGGTATTGGAAAAGAAATCCCTACCTACTACCTACTCTTCCAGACTTATTCTGGGTGATTGATCTTCCTGGCAAAACTGAATAGAATAATTTTTGTTGTGATCAGGGGGGTAAATAAGGAGTTTGATGAAGACATAAGTTAGATCTGTGTTCACAGCATCGGTAAATAAAAACAGCATTGACTTTTATTTTATAAACATAAGAGTAACTTCTACTCTGTCAGTCAATGAGATAATCAAGAAGCTGTTACATAGAAGAACAACATTTGTAGAAATTCAGCATGTGTTGAGCAATGGGAAATGTAGAAAATTTAAACATAGCCAAGCTGAAATTGTAGGAGAGAGAAGAGTTTTAGCTTAGTGGCTAAGATGTCTGCATCTTAAATTGAAATATCTGTTTCTAATACGGATTTTGACTCCTGATTACACTTTACTGTTAATGTGTGTTCTGGAAAGAAAGATAATGGCTAAAATGCTGGCATTCTTGCCAACCATGTGGGAGCCCTGGATTCAGTTCCCAGCCCTAGATGTTACAGGCTTTTGGGCAATGAATCAGCAGAAAGGAACTCTCTGTCTTACTCTCTTTTCCTATCTGTCTGCCTCTCAAATAAATTAAAAAATAAAAATTCAGAGGACATAAGATGATTTTAAATGTTTTAACAAATGAATTTTCACATTCTTATATTGTCTAATACAATTTATTAACCTAAAATTGGCTCTTCATTTACAAAGCAATAGAATTAAATATGTACATGGTACAAACATGTGAAAATATGTTCTAGAATGATAAAGAATCACCCACATATATAATCAAAAAGAAAAATATGGGAATATGTGTAGGATTACTTTTTTATTTTAATTTTTTTGACAGGTAGAGTTATAAACAGTGAGAGAGAGAGACAGAGAGAAACCTTCTGTTGGTTCATCTCCCAAATGGCCGCTATGGCCGTTGCTGCGTTGATCCGAAGCCAGGAGCCAGGTGCTTCTTCCTGGTCTTCCATGAGTGTACAAGGGCCCAAGCACTTGGGCCATCCTCCACTGCCCTCCTGGGCCACAGCAGAGAGCTGGACTGGAAAAGGAGCGACCAGGACTAGAACCCAGTGCCCATATGTGATGCCGGTGCCTCAGGCAGAGGATGAGCCAAGTGAGCCATGGCGCTGGCCCCAGGATTGCTTTTAAAATACCATGGAATACAAAATGTTTAACATAAATCAAAATTCTGAAATAAAATATTTCTAGATTTTGTCAATTTTGAAAATTCTATATAGAAAAATGTTACATTATCCAAGAAATGAAAATATTGATGCAATACATATACTGTAGAATACAAACTTATCTTAATACAAAAAGAACATTCAGTTTAAGAGTGAAAAGTGCATAGTTATTCCTAAACAATTCAAATGGAGGGTAGACGTTTGGCTCAGTGGTTCCGATACCATTTGTGATGACTATATGCCATATCAAAGGGCCAAGTTGTGTCCTGGCACTGATTTCGATCCACAGTCCTACTGATTCCCACCCTAGGGGCAGAAGATGATCACTCAAGTCCTGGAGTCCTGCCACCTGCCTGGGAGACTGAGATTGAATTGAAGGCTGCTGGACTCCACATGGCCCAGTCATGGCTGTTGCCAGCATTTGGGGAACAAACTAGTACATGGAAGATCTGTCTCTCTTTCTCTTTGTCTGTAAAATAAACTATAATAAACACTTAAAGTAAATACTTAAAATTAAAATGTCTTGTGTACCTTTGCCACGTGACACTCATCCTATATAATCTTGTGTAATTTTTATTTAGAAAATAAACATAGACATGAAAAACTGAAACAAATATACTGTTTTTCTCCTAAGAGAGTGGCAATATTTTTAATTGATTAAATCCATTATCAAACTGGGTATGAAGATAAGAACCTTTTTTATACCCTTGGTGCAAAGTACCTTAACATAAGCATTGTGGGAAAGCATTTATGCATCTAAGACAAATTTAAAATAAATTATTTCAAATGATATAAAACTCAACATACACAAGCTATCACATAAAAATACAACTCCTTCTACTTTTTTAAAAAAATTACATTGAAGTACATGCATAACTGTATTGCTTGGAATCATGATCAACTGGAAATGATCTATAGCTCAATCAGTAAGGGAAGGGTTAAGTGACAGAAAAAAATATCTTCTGGAAAACCTGCAGCCATTAAAAGAAATCATACTATAAAGCACAATAAATCAGCTTATGTAAAAATAATCAGAAAAATAGGACATCATCATATTTTTGCACACAGATACATAAAAATAATTTGGAAAATGTAAAACAAAATGCAAATAAATATATGTGTGAATATATTTTCAGTTCATTATCTCCTAGGTCCATAGAGAACCTACTAATAGGAAAATGATGGGCTGTAGAAAATAGAGCACATATAAAAATTTTTAGAACACTCAAAGGTGGTCAAAACTAGGAATCAAGCTAACAGTAGTGCCCATAACCCTCTGAGAAAATAATGTTTCCAGTACTTTGTAAGTTGTTGCTTCTTAAAAAATATTTATTCATTTATTTATTTTTATTTACTTAAAAGCAGGGAGACACAAAAAATCAGAGACAGATAGAGATAGTTCATCCATTGTTACACTCTCCATATGCCCTGAACAGCTGTGGCTGGGCCAGGATGAATCCAGGAGTCAGATATTCAATCTGCTCTCCCCCATGAATGGCTGGGGCCCAAGTAGATGAGCCATCACCTACTACCTCCCAATGTGTACAACTGCAGGTCACTGGGATCAGATGCAGAGTAGGGACCCGCATTCCAGTAAGGAATGTAGGCTTCCCAGATGGCATCGAGGTACTGCTTGTATGTGCTGTTTCATTTAATTCCTATAACAGCTCCATTTTTTTTGCCAAAATCATAGATAAATAATTTGTTCAAATCATATAATTAATAAATAACAAATCTCAAAGTTCTAATCCAGGTTTCATTGACTACAAATTCAGTGTCTTTTGAAGTAAGAACAATAACCACTATCAAATTTTGCTTAGAGAGAAAGTTGTGTTGATAAATTACTTTTAAGTAATTACTTTTAAGATAAATTACTTTTAAGTATTTACTCATGGAAAAAAATGAAACGTTATTGAATAATTAAAAATCTTTTTTTTTTTTGACAGGCAGAGTGGACAGTGAGAGAGAGAGAGAGAGAGAGAAAGGTCTTCCTTTTTCGGTTGGTTCATCCTCTAATGGCAGCTGTGGCTGGCGCGCTGTGGCGGGTGCACTGCACTGATCGGAAGCCAGGAACCCGGTGCTTCTCCTGGTCTCCCATGTGGGTACACGCCCAAGGACTTGGGCCATCCTCCACTAAACTCCCAGGCCTCAGCAGAGAGCTGGACTGGAAGAGGAGCAACCAGGACAGAATCCGATGCCCCGTCTGGGACTAGAACCCGCTGTGCCGGCACTGCAGGGGGAGGATTAGCCTATTGAGCTGCTGCTCTGGCCCAATAATTAAAAATCTTTTAAAAGTAAAATAAAAAATTGTAAATGAATGTTATGTACAAATGTTTTACTTATGTAATTCAAAATATAATGCAAACAATCCTGCCATTATCTACTTGCAAAATTTAAAGTCAAAGGAAAATTGCACAGCCATATTCGTTTCTCTTATAGGATAATTTTCCACCAATTCCATCTAATTATATGCCCACAAGTAGCTCAGAATATACCAACTTCATAAATGCAAATTCATAAATATGTAGTGTTCATTGCTTAAGACTTTTAAATGTCTCCCACATGTCTTTACATATAAACCCTTTAATGTCATTTACTATGGCTAGGCATGAAATGTTAGTTAAATGCCCAAATTCAGAAACCAGCCTGTGTTCAAATTCTAAATCCATAATATTCTTCCTTTTTTAAACCTGAGAAAATTTCTGGAATTCCCTTTACCTCTGTTATCTTACTTATCTCTAAGTTGTTTTGAAAAAATGCCCAATAGACAATAAAAATTAAATTAAAAACACATATGAAGTGCTTTAGAATAATGCATATTATCTAATGCTAATTTTATAGCAGTCTAGACAGACTAATCTACATTTTTTATTTGCTCAAAATTCCATACATCTTTGGCTCTGAATCTTTGCATATGTCATTCTGTCTGTTGAAGCATACGTCTCAACCTCTTTGCCCGTCTACTATTTATCCCTGAGGTCTCAGCTTAGATCCTGCTTTCATTAGAAATATTGCTTTGAAGCATCCAGAAGTGCCAGATAGAAGACTTCATAGTTTTCTCTATTTCTCCCATCATAATTCTGATCTCACTGTATTAGTAGAATTAGGTATTTTAATGCCCTACACAATTTGATACCACAAAGCCACTGGCTTTGGAGTCAAACCAACTAGTTCTGGCTCTTCCTTACTGCATGCTGTTGGCTATTTAATCTCTTTCATCCACAGTTTGTCTAAACAATAACTTTTGTGATGCCTTCTCTTCAGTAATTGATAGTGTAATTAATGCAGATATCATAGCACAGATATCAACTAAGGCAAATCTGTAAGAAATGATAGTTTAGGGAGCCAGCTTTGTGGGGTGATGTGTAAAGGCACTGGCTGAAATGCCAGCTTCTCATTGGATTGTTGGTTAGTGTTCCAGCTGCACCACATCTGATCCAGCTCCCTGCTAATGGCCTGGGAAAAGCAGCAGAAGATGGTCTAAGTCCTTGGGCTCCTGTCACCCACGTGGGAGACAGATCACAATACTGGCTGCTGGCTTCTGACCTGCCCAGTGCTGGCCATTGTAGCCATCTTGAGGGTGAAACAGTGGAAGGAAGATTTTTCTATGTCTTTCTCTTTCTGTAACTCGAACTTTCAAATAAATAAATGAATGTTAAAAAAAAAAAAAAAGAAATAACAGTTTCAAGTGTCCTTCACCTGTTGAATCAATGTCAGATATAAAACTGCAATTCAAAAACACTTGAGTGAATAGTATAAGATTTGCCCTCAGTGACATGAAATGTTTACTATTCCTTTACAAATAAAAATAACAGCATTCCTATGTATCAATATACCCAGTAACATTTTAGTAAAACACTTTAACATATATATTCCACAAAGTCAGAAAAAGACAGTAAGACAATAAAAAACTAGCAATTTTGACTACTTTAATGCCTATTCTTTCTAAAAGTTAAGAAAATCCAGGAAGACAGTAAAAGCACAGCAATTTGGACTGTTTTACTGTGATAAATTTAAAATACTGTCAAAATTGTCAAGATTCTAGGGAAATGGGTAGTTTTAAGATATTATTGGAGAAAACAGAAAACTGACTTCATCATTTTGAGGTAATACGTATCCAAATTAAAATATTTTATGATGTATGAATCTCAGAGGAAGCTAAGTAGAAAGACACACACACACGCCACACCATACATACACACACACACACACACACACACACAACTCCTATCTGCTGTTTCACTATACAAATGACCACTATAGCATGGAGTGGACCAGGGCCAAAGCCAGGAGCCAGGAACTCAATCCAGATCTCCCACAAGGTGATAAGAACCCAATTACTTGAGCCATCACTGCTGCCTCCACCCCTCAGAGTATGCACTAGCAGGAAACCAAACCCCAGAGCTAGCGCCAACATAGAACCCTTTAATGTGGGACGAAGATATCTTAACTGTTTGATTAAATGCTGCTCTACAATTTGGGACATGCTCAATCGGAACTGCCCCAAATGATGGAGTTACAATCCCATCAAGGTGGCATGTACCAAGGCCATCTCACTAGTCCAAGTGATCAATTTCAGTTCACAATTGATCACACTGAGAGGTCTAAGAGTCAAAGGGATCACACAAACAAGACTAGTGTCTGCTAATCCTAACTGATAGAATCAAAAAGGGAGAGAATGATCCAACATGGGAAGCGAGATACACAGCAGACTCATAGAATGGCAGATGTCCTAAATAGCACTCTGGCCTCAGAATCAGCCCTTAAGGCATTCAGATCTGGCTCAAGAGCCCATGAGAATATTCTAGGCATGGAAAGCCAAGACACTCTGGAAAAAAAAAGGAAGACCTAAATGAAAGATCTCTGTGAGTGAGATCCCAGTGGAATGAATGGGGCCATCAAAGAAGGAGGTACCTTTCTCTGAAGGGAGGAGAGAACCTCCACTTTGACTATGACCCTGTTGGAATAAGATTGAAGTCGGCGAACCCTAAAGGCTTCCATAGCCTTGGCAACTCATGACTAGAGCCTAGGGAGATTACTGATGCCATAAACAAGAGTGTCAAATTGTTAAATCAACTTCAGGAGTCACTGTGTACTTATGTCTCATGTGGGATCTGTCCTTAATGTGTTGTCCAATGTGAAGTAATGCTATTACTAGTACTGAAACAGTATTTTACACTTTGTGTTCCTGTGTGGGTGCAAACTGATGAAATCTTTACTTAGTATATACTGAATCAATCTTCTGTATATAGATAATTAACAATGAAAAAAATCTTGGTGTTAAATTGGAAATTGCCTAGAAAATTAATCAATTTTTTAAAAAAATATATCATGTAGGATCTCTGTCCTTAATGTGCTATACATTGTGAATTAATACTATAACTAGTACTCCAACAGTATTTTTCACTTTGTGTTGCTATGTGAGGGCAAACTGTTGAAATCTTTACTTAATATATAGTAAACTGATCTTCTGTATATAAAGAGAATTGAAAATGAATCTTGATGTGAAGCAAGGGGAGAGGGAGTGGGAAAGGGGAGGGTTGCGTGTGGGGGGGAAGTTATGGGGGAGAAGCCATTGTAATCTATAAGCTGTATTTTGGAAATTTATATTCTTTAAATAAAAGCGTTATAAAAAAAACAAATTTTTTAATGTACATTTTCTTGCAATTTGGCATTCCATTTCAATGACTTTATTAAAAATAGGTAAATAGGTAAGTGAACAAGAATTCACAAACTGTAGTTTTAATGCATCATTTTTATAATAGTGATAAGTTAGTGACTATTTGATTTGGCTGAATGCTCAATTGATTATAAATAAATCGATGAACTATATGTACAGATAAAGTTATCTGAATTTCAGCTCTTTGACTGAAATAGAAAAACAATGAATTGCAAACTAACTTTTGTAATTTTATTCTATTGGAACATGAATATTAACCTGCAATGGGACTCCAAAAAGTTCATGGAATATTCATATCAAAATACAACTATGCGGCAGGCACCGCGGCTCAATAGGCTAATCCTCCACCTGCGGCACCTGCACACGGGGTTCTAGTCCCAGTTGGGGTGCCAGATTCTGCCCCGGTTGCCCCTCTTCCAATACAGCTCTCTGCTGTGGCCCAGGAGTGCAGTAGAGGATTGCCCAAGTCCTTGGGTCCTGCACCCACATGGGAGACCAGGAGAAGCACCTGGCTCCTGCCTTCGGATCAGTGTGGTGCACCCACCACAGCGGCCATTGGAGGGTGAACCAACGGCAAAGGAAGACCTTTTTTTCTGTCTCTCTCTCTCACTGTCCACTCTGCATGTAAAAAAAATTTTTAAAAAATACAAGTATGCATGGATTTTAGCAATTTTTTCCAAAATAACCATATTTTAATTCTTTTCCTCAAACTTCTTGAAGTCTGCTCACATGTACATGTATCATACTAATATTGAATCCTACAAATTTTTATACCCTAGGAGTTTTCCTAGATTTTTAAATATTTTGTAATACATCTTTTGTATTTTGTTTACATCTTTGAAGACCTATTTATCTGCTATCTTTCTTTCTGAACTGTTTGAGCTGTGTTTATTTTCTTTCTGATTAAACTGACTTAACCTGAAATGGCATTGTGCATTCTGTGGTCATAGACACATGTATGATGACGTGTATCTCCATTATAATATCTTACAAAATAGGTTTACTGCCCTAAACATCTGCTGTTTTCTCCTATGCATCTCTGCCTCTCCCCAATTACTTGCTCATACCACTCATATTCTTATAAGAATAGCACTCATGTTCTTACTGTCTTCAGACTTTGCCTTTTCCAGAGCATCATATAGTTGGAATCTCATAGTATGTAGTCATTTTGGATTGACTTCATTTACTTTGCAATATGCATTTAAAATTCTTCTTTCCATTTCATGGCTTGATAGTTCATTTATTTTTCACACTAAATAATAATCCAATCAACTGCTAAAGGACACCTTGGTTACTTCTGAGTTTTGACAGTTATTAATAAAGCTGCCATAAACTTTCATGGGCAGTTTTTTTTTGTATAAGCATAAGTTTTCATATATTTTGTAGAAATACTAAGAACATGATTACTGGATCACAAGATAAATGTATGAATAGATTTTAATTAAACTGACAAAAATCTTTTCCAAAGTGGTTGTTGTTTGCATTCCCAATGCAATGAATGAGAGTCCCTCGTGCCCTCATGGCTCACACATTCACAGTATGTTTTGGCCATTCTAATAGGTTTGCAGAGTGTATTATTCATGTTTAGATTTCTGTTTCCTGAATGTCATAGGATGTGAGCATCCCATATTTATTTCTTTCTATATATCTTGTTTGTGAGGCATATGTTCAAGTCTCTTGGTCCAGTTTTTTTTTTTTTTTGAGAGGTAGAACTATAGACAGTGAGAGAGAGAGAGACAGAGAGAGAGAAAGGTCTTCCTTCTGTTGGTTCACCCCCAAATGGCCGCTATGGCCAGCGCTGCGTTGATCCGAAGCCAGGAGCCAGGTGCTTCCTCCTGGTTTCCCATGCTTGCGTACAGGGCCCAAGCACTTGGGCCATTTTCCACTGCCTTCCCAGAGCTGGACTGAGAAGAGAAGCTACTGGGACTAGAACCCAGCACCCATATGGGATGCTGGCACCACAGGTGGAGGATTAGCCAAGTGAGCCACAGCACCAGCCCCCTCTTATTGCTTCTTCTGAAAGTTCTTTATGTATTTTGCCTAATATCAGATACTTCTTTAACAAATATTTTCTCAAAATCTCTTTTGCATTTTAGTTATTTAGTTTTTGCTATTTTTAGTAGTTGCTGTAAGAATTTCAATATACATCTTTTATTTAACAATTTTTACTTCAAATTAACACATCTTTATTCAAATCAATTTTCTTTTTTAAAGGATTTATTTATTTTCAAATCAATTTTTCACGTTTTTAACTTCTCCCCTACATTTGTATTCTTTTCTCAAACACATATTGCATTTATATATGTCATAAATTTTATATTGTAGGATTGCAATTGTTCCTTTAAGCAATCATATGTCTTCTGGAGAAATGCAGAGAGAAATATAAACAATTATACATGCATATCTAGTCGAACAGGTAGACATTCATCTTTTATATTTATACATCATGTATATTGTTCCACAATATACTCTGTATCTAAGTTACTGTCTGCTATAATTTATCTCAGCCTAAAGGAGTTCTTTCTGCAATGGACTTTTTCAATTTTTTAGATGGTTGTTTACGTGAGTATGTCTTTATTTTCCTTTACTTGGAGGACATTTTGCTAAATATAGAACCATTTGTAAACTATTTTTACCACTTTCAATATGTCATTTCACATATTTTGACACCAACATTTTTGATGTGAAGATAGCTGCTAGTTGTCACATTGGATCCCTGTAACCTATCATTTTTCTCTCTCTGCTTTCAGAATTTTCTCTTTATTTTTGGCTTTCAATAGTCTTAGTATAATCTGGCTCTATGTGGATTTCTTTGTACTAATCCTATTTTGTTCCTCCCTCCCTAGAGTTGGGCAATTTTTTAAAATCACTGGAGCAGTGGCATGGGTAAAGATTATGCCCAAACACTCAAAGACAGTAGGGAGTTCAGCCTCTGTAGCCCGAGCTGTGTGTGAGTCAAGGATCACATATGGAGGCAGCTAATTTGCAACTTTCCTGTGGCTGTAAGTTGTCTCTTGACTCCTGGATTCTACCTTCTGCTTACGTACCTTACCAGGGAACCAGGGCTGTGTAGTGATTTTATACGTCATACCCTTACTATGACTTTCACTTTCAAAATCTTTTCATTGAGTTTCTTTTTTTTTTTTTTTAACATTTCTTTATTTGTTTGAGAGTGAGAGACAGAAAGAGACATAGAGAGTGAGAGAGGATATCTTCCATCTGCTGATTCATTCCCCAAGTTCCCAAAACAGTGAGGCCCAGGCCAAGCCAAAGGCATGAGGCTGCATCTCTATTGTGATCTCCCATGTGACTAGCAGGAACCCAAGTTCATGAGCCAGATCTGCTGCTTCCCAAATGCATTAGCAGGAAGCTGGATCAGAAATAAAGAGCAGGGGCCCACGCTGTGGCGCAGCGGGTTAACACCCTGGCCTGAAGCGCCAGCATCCCGTATGGGCGCTGGTTTGAGACTCGGCTGCTCCACATCTGATCCTGCTCTCTGTTATGGCCTGGAAAACTAAGTAGAAGATGGCCCAAGTCCTTGGACCCCTGCACCTGTGTGGGAGACCCGGAAGAAGCTCCTGGCTCCTGGCTTCGGATCAGCACAGCTCCAGCCATTGCAGCCAGTTGGGGAGTGAACCATCAGATGGAAGACCCCTCCCTCTCTCTCTCTGCCTCTCCTCTCTCTGCATAACTCTTTCAAATAAATAAATAAATCCTGAAAAAAAGAAGAAGTAAGGAGCAGCCATGACTTGAACACTATAATATGGGATGTGGGCATCCCAAGGAGCAGCTTACCCTGCTGACCTACACCTGCCCCTTTTCATTGAATTTCTAGCTTTATTGTCACCAGTCATAAATTCACTTCTACTGCTAGTGGTATGTATTTTGCCACCTTTGGTGGGGAAAGTGAAAGCTCCACAAGGTAAGAATGCTACAAAATCACTCATGTGATGCAACACAGTGGTAACTTTTATGCACAGATACAGTTATGCGGGGCATGAGTACGGCCATGGTGCAGTCAGGCCAGGCCCGGGGGCTCCGCATGCGCGGGCGCCCCCGCCCAAGCTGCGTGGGACGGAGCCACGTGGAGCCGAGCCCGTGAACCAACCCGAGCCAGGGCCCGAGGAGCCAGCCAGCAGGTGTCCCGGGGAATAGCAGCGCAGGGAGGGGCCCGGCTTGCGCGCACGTGGCCGCCGGACTGGGTGGCGCAAGGAGGGGCAAAGAAGATGGCGCCCAGAGGAAGTAAGATGGGCGGGACTCAAGCTAATTGGCTACGCAACATCAGGGGAGGTAACAAGACTAGTATAGACATATGGCTAGTCCTATAGAAATCCCCCCGTAAAGTGACCTTTAAAGTGATTGGTTGGTTCTTAGCCCTGCCCCAATGACGCTGCAGTTTTGTGCTATAAAAGGTTTGGTTTCACATGGAATAAATGAGTCCTCGCTAGACTTGGCTCCCCGCTGCGTCTGATTGTCTCCGGGATCGGGAGGCTGGGGAACGGGCGAGCGGCGCACTCACCTTTCCTCGGACCCAGTCCATCCTTTTACGGGTGGACTCAGACCCTGCACAGTTAATCATTATTCACAGATTCTATGTGTTTAAATGTACCTATTGGCTAAAATGTATTTGTATTCCCAAAATTGATGCTCAGAAGCTCTGGCTTTGTCATTCAGAGATGTGCAGAGTGCTGAAAAATGTGGCTGGTGCAAGTTTCCAGCTGAGACAGAAAAAAGCAATGTTGTGCATTCCTGTTTAGCTCCCATACTATAAGTGTCCTCACCATGCACTTGGTACCACATTTGTCATATCTGCACTTTTTGGTAGTGATTTTTCTATTTAAATTGACCACCAAGTATAGTGCTAGAGTGTTGGGTGGTATCTCCAAGAACAATAGAGCTGTGATGTGCCTTCGAGAGGAAATACATGGGTTACACAAGCTCATTCAGGCATGAGTTAGTGTTGTTGGCCATCAGTTCAATATGGACAAGTCAAGAACATGTATTAAACAAAATAGAAATACACATTAAGGAGATTATTTATTGATTGGTTGGGGAAAAATATTGTAACCAGAGGCAAGCAGGAAACTAATCATGAATTGCCCCTAGGGCAAATGACTCAGTATTCTCTAATTCAATGCTCTCAGCACATTTGTAGAATCAAGAATTCAAGTTGTCATCCATCCGTGATTATTTTCTACTGTTCTGATATTGTGTCTATGATGATTTGGCTCAGCTATAAACTTCTTTACTCTAGAGTAGCTTTTCCTGACCTTCTCATGTTGTCATTTCTGGAAGTACAGTTAGCTACTCATTTTTATTTAATTCTGCAATATTAAGAGATATTTTAGGGGCCAGCATTGTGGCACAGCAAATAAAGTTGCCGCCTGCAACACCTGCATGCTATAAGAGTGTCGGACGTGCCCCGGCTGCTCTACTGATTCAGCTGAATCAACTCCCTGCTAATGCAGCTGGGAAAGCAACAGATGATGACCCAAGTGCTTGGGTCCCTGCCACCCATGAGGGAGACCTGGAAGAAGCTCCAGGATCCTGCTGGGCCTGTCTCAGCTCTGACCATTGCAGCATCTGGAGCGTAAACCAGGTGATGGAAGATCCCCCCCCCCTTTTTCTCTTCTTCTCTATCTGTAACTCTGATTTTAAAATAAACTTTTTTAAAAAGGATATTTTATGCATTTCATAATTTCTCTCATATCTTTATTATATTAATAATGACAAAATATATTAAAAGTATGACTTTAAGAAACTGCATTTTCAGTTTTATGTTATCCATGAGCAAGGATTTTTTTTTTCTTTTAGCTATGTGAAAAGAGGAAGCTGAAAATATTTGGAAGAGATTCATACTCAAATATTAACTTTACATAAATCTTGTATACGATATAATGCCCATATAGAAAAGTGAATAGGACATATATTTAGAATATAAGTAAATGTAATAGAGTGAATAATTTTGTATGCATATTTTACTACCCAAATGCCCACAACAGCCAGGGCTACGCTAGTCTGAAGCCGGGACTTTAGAACTTAGTCTGTGACCCTCATGTGAGTAGTAAGGACCCAACAACGTGAGCCGTTCCTACTGTCTCCCAGAATGTGTTCATTGAACAGGAACAGCGTGAGGACTAAAACTCAAGCACTCCAATAGGGGATGTAGGCATCTCAAGAAGTGTCAGTCATAAGCTCAAGCACTCCCCCCTGATTCTTAATTTCATTAGACATCTTCCAACATGGTTCTTTTCTATTTCAGCTTCTTACTTCAAAAAACACCCTTAAAAATCTTTGGGCTATTTTATGTTTTTAAATGAGTTGTTATATTTTTCTTGCTGATTGTAAATTTCCATCTTTAGGGTACTTGATATTTGTTAGCTTTCTATCCAATAATTCACTCCCCAAATGGCCTCCACAGCCAAGTTGGGCCGATTCAAAGCCAGGAAACAAGAACTTCTTCCAGTTCCACAACGTGGGTGCAAGGGCCCAGCTTGGGCCATCTTCTCCTGCTTTCCCAGGCCATCAGCAGAGAGCTGGATCAGAAATGGCGCAGCTGGGACTTGAACCATCTCTCAGAAGGGATGCCGGCACTGCAGGCAATGCTTAACCTACTATGCCACAGCACCAGACCTATAACCTGATCTTGGAATTCAATATTCCAAGTATTTTTGAAGTTCCCTCATATAATATTTTAGTCAATTTAATTCCTTACTAGCCTTTGTAATCTCCTGTCCTGGCTTTATGTGTGTTGTTTAATAATTTTTTCCTTGCAAGAGGAATGTTACCCTGTATTACATTCTAAACTTTATAATATTAGCTTTTCTTTATTTGGAATTTATCATTAAATATGGCAGAAGCAGAAGCTGTGATTCAATTCTATTTTACAGAAATAGCCCATTCTCTTACTATCATTTATTTTGAAAGTGAATTTGTGATGAATGTTGGAGTACATCTGCATGGAATGCCAGCATCCCACATCAGAGTGCTGGTTAAAGTCTGGCTTTTTCACTGCCTGTCCAGCTTCCTGCTAATTCATCCTGGGAGGCAGCAAATGAAACCAGAAGTGCTTGGATTTCCACCACCCATGTGTGAGACCCAGAGGGAGTTCCAGGCTCCTGGATTTGGCCTGATTCAGTCCTGGCTGTTGCAGGCAATTAGTGAGTGATTCAGTGGTGGAAAGTATCTCTCTCTCTCTCCTGCTTTCTCTCTCTCTCTCTTTTTCATTCTCCTCTCTCCATCCATTCTTTCATATAGATTAAATTAAATAATTAAACATAATATTAAGATCATTTTTCCTAGTGGTTATTCATGACATATTGCTCATACATTGTGTGCATGCATGGATCAACTCTTTATTTTATTTAGATAGGTCATTTACTTCTCTTGATCAATTATAAAATGGTTTTAACTGTTATTAGTTTAGTCTTGTTTTGCTATATGCAAAGCAAATTTTCAAACTTGTCATTTTATTTTATTTTATTTATTTATTTTTTTGACAGGCAGAGTGGACAGTGAGAGAAAGAGACAGAGAGAGAGGTCTTCCTTTGCCGTTGGTTCACCCTCCAATGGCCGCCGCGGATGGCGCGCTGTGGCCGGCACACCGCGCTGATCCGATGTCAGGAGCCAGGTCCTTCTCCTGGTCTCCCATGGGGTGCAGGGCCCAAGCACTTGGGCCATCCTCCACTGCACTCCCGGGCCACAGCAGAGAGCTGGCCTGGAAGAGGGGCAACTGGGACAGAATCCGGCGCCCCAACTGGGACTAGAACCCGGTGTGCCGGCGCCGCAAGGCGGAGGATTAGCCTGTTGAGCCACGGCGCCGGCCAAACTTATCATTTTATTAATAATTGTTTTGATTATTACTTTCCTTTTAAAACTGACTTTTAACAGTATACTAAGAAAAAGTAATCTTGTGGATCACATTAGTAGAATTGTAATGAATGTACTATTTATAAAAAGCACTCATTTTTACAATCTTGAGTTTTCCAGTCTGTATGACCATAATATGACTCTACATTGATTCAATATTTCTTACTATTTTCTGTAAGTTTAAGCAATTTTCTTCTGGAAATTTTCATTCACTTTGAAATTTACTCCCATGCCCTCCTTGTATCCAGAGCAGATCGGTGCATTTTATTTCCATTCACAGTACATATCATACTCAAATCTGCAACTATCACTTCCTACACTAAATTGGAAGTGTTTTAATATATGTCTGTTTCTCACACTAGATTTATAGGCTACTCAAGGACACGGAAGATGTCTCATCCATTTTTGAGTCTAATATAGTTTCTCACAGTAGATTCTCAGTACCCATATGTTTATTAAAATGTGACAAGAAGTCAGCCATATGGGAATGTTAAAATAATTATGGTGAAGCCATTCAATGTAGTGTTATATAAGAAATGATTATACAGTTGGTCATATCATGGAAAAATATCCACGGCAGGTTAAACTACAATTTTGAGTCATCCTCATTTTCCCTGCTTCTCACATCTTTCACCCATTATCCGTAGATCACGTAGGATCAGTTCTTAAACCATACAGTACATCTTACCCCTTACCCTATTCTTTGCACCATCACCCTAGTCCAATCCCTATCATCTACTGCTGAGACAGCTGCAACAATTGCTTTTCTCCCACTTGGTCAGTATATAAACTTTTCAAACTAGTCTCCCAAAAATACAAGGAAAATAAAAAGAGTACAATTTATTCTATTCACCCACTATACAAGCACACCTTAGACTGAGTAATTTATAAGTATGGGGGGGGGGGTCCTCATGACTTAATTACTGTAAAAAAAGATCTCTCCTCAGTTTTAACACACTATGTATTAGATTCCAGCATATAAATTGGGGGATCACAGACATTCAGACCACAGCAACCACTCTGCAACGAGTGTTCTAAATCACTTTTCTTCTCACGCCTAGTAAAACGTTTTACAAAGTCTCAAATATGTTTATAGTTCCCCCATAGGGCTATATAGATGATCTGGTCTCACCTTAGCTCTCTAAATACATTACTACCTTTATCATCTTTTTTCTATTGTTTATTTACACTGGCCTCCCAAATATTTCTTGGAAACAAAACAAAACAAAACAAAAGCCAAGGCCTGTTTCATGGCTCCGTGGCTTCTCCTTCCTCTAAATCAAATCTTTCATGGATATCTAAACAGATGTATTCTTTCTTCAGTTCAGTCTTGCTTATGTGCCATATTTTCAATGGAGCAGTCAGTAATGAGTCCATGTAAAAGGACACTGTCCCACCCTCCATGACATTGACTCTAGTTTTATTCCCATTGCCAGTGTACTTTTCTTCAATTGGTTAACATCAAACACACCACCTGTCTTACCATTCAAAATTCACGACATGTTATAACTATACACATTTAGTTTAGCTTCTCTATTAACTTTGTTTACTTATTATCTTTCTTCTTCCCCTCTAAAATAAAAGCTCCAACAACAGAGTTTTTCCCATTTTGTTTATTCCGTTATACTAAGACATATTACAGAAAGCTAGCACATGACAAGAATTACAATTTATTTTGGATAACTTTAACAAAATATGTAAATTAAAAATTTTATTTATTTTTGTTTGAGAGGCAGAAAGAGACAGAGAAGGGAGAAAAGAAAGACACACAGAGAGAAAGAGAGAGATCAGCTCCACTCTGCAAATTCACTCCCCAAAAGACCTCAATGGCCCAGGCCGGGCCAAGGCTAAAGCCAGGAGCCAGAAGCTTAATCCAATTATCCCTTGTGGGTTGCAGGAACACAATTACTTGAGTTATCATCGCTACCTTCCATGGTCTGCATTAATAAGAACCATAGTCAGGAGCCAGAGTCATATACTAAAGTTAGATACTATGATTTGAGATATAGGTATCAAAATCACTAGGATAAATGCCTACTCCAGATTTTTACACTTTTACTAGCTTCTAATAGATTCATCAATTCATAATGTTGAGGAAAGAACAAAGTAACTGCTATGTGTTTATTATCAATTTATTATTCACAAGTCATTTTTACAAGGCAACTTGCCTTTGCAGAGAGATTTTTTTCTAGTCATTGTCATATTTAACAGGCACCATGAGAGCCCCATTAAATATGATCTAAATGGAGGGGAAAACATGAGAACAGTGGTTTTTTTGAACGATATAATTTTTCTTTGGAATTACACAGTTGGCATTGACACCAGATCTTCCTAGATAATTAATAACAAACTTCTTAATGTTCATCCTTTAATGGTTTAAAAATAAGTTCAGTGAAAGAAAATTCCAAAGGCCCATTCTAAAATACCTGATCAATCTCTACTGGCAATATAAATTGAAAAGAAAATATAGAAGATAAAATTATAAAAGTCCCAGAATACGGGGTAGTATTTTTAAATTGTATTTAGTTAGTTAATTATTTTAATGGCTACCACCAAAAATCACAATGGATTAAAATTGCAACGTGTCATTTCTCCATGGCTGGATATGTCTTCCATTGGTTGCATGTGTGCTCACTTTGTTAGGCCATCAGTTATCCTGGGAGATCAACAATGGTTTTAGTTATATGTCTGGAAGTTTCTGGATGGCTTCCAACTGAGGCACCTTGGTTCTCCTCTACAGGGGTCACTCGTCTCACAGGTTATTAGACTGGAAGTCCTCATAATAGAATCAAAGTGATCCAAGAGGGTAACTGTGGGAACTCCAAAACCTCACGTGGTTTGGGAGCAAGAGCTCATCCCTTATGACATCCACCACCCATTGGTTGGTCAAAACATGGCATGAGTGTTGCTAAGGGTCAATGGGTAACAAAACAGCTCCATTTTTTTTTTTGGGGGGGGGAGGTAAAATAGCAAAGTTTATTAGGGAAGGGACATCCGTAAAAACGGATGGGCACCTCTCCAGACAGGACCTGAGAGAGAGTGCGGGGGGGGGGCAGTGGAGAGAGAGTACACCTGACCAGGTCAGGCGGGCGGCTCAGCAGACAGGCAGAGGGCTGAGTGCGCAGTCTGGTTGAGGCCGGGGGTTTTTAAGGAGATGGGTCTTGTTTCCCACCTCTGCTCCTCTTGGAACAAAGGGCTTTTTGGATGTAAATAGAAAAACTCCTATCTGAGTTTTTCCCTGAAGGTATCAGACAGGAGGAAGGCTAGCTGGCGCCATTCTGGGTTTGGAGGAAGGGTGAGCAAGACCTCCTGGAGAGTGGGGATCCGGAGCAGGGTGTTTGAAATGCAGATACTGGGCTGTACCTGGGAGAAGGGGCAGGGACCCCCACCAGGCAGGTTATCAGGTAGAAGGGGGCAGGGTAGGATGTGGAGGCCTGACTGCCCCTGGAATGTTGCCAGGCTGCCGGGATGACTCTGAGGTGCAGATGCATACGCTGGACATAGATGTCTTTTCCTTAGGCCTTTATGTCACACACACATAAGCTCATAACTAACTTCCTACCTAACATTCCCCCCTCAAGAGGTAATACCCAAAATTCTTCTTTGGGATTATGGATGAAGTTCCGTTTTCTGTAACTTCTTCAAAGCTGGCATGTGGGCGTTGAGGGGGATTTGGGTATTTCCTCTTGCTATCTGTCTTATGGTGTGCAACAGTGGCCTTGGAAAGACTGTGCTGCTCGGTCCAGAGGGCTGCTCAGGTCATCCAATGGAATGGGCTGGAAGCCTTGTCTGACGACCATTTGGAGTTCGACCATTTGGAGTTCGACAGCTTTTAGTCTGTTAGAGACAAAATGAACAAGGGCATTAAAAACACACGGTCCAAAGAGAAGCAGCAAGATTACAGAAGTTATTGGGTCAAGGAGAGGAAATAGCCAGGATTTCCATGACCAGATGTCAGGCCAGCAATCCCAGCCCTGCTTGGCCTGGTCCTGGAGCTAAAACAGCTCCATTTTTAACAAGAGAAACTGCATAGACTCCATGATCATATTTAATTTATCATGGTAACAAATTATTTCATCAAATTAGCTTTTCATCAGTAGGCTCTTAGACACAGATGTAGTGCTTAATAAGACTCTGTAACAACATTGAAAGTTGTAGATAAAGGGTTACTGACTGAAAGATTTAATGTAAGTTTGAATAGTCAATCTATTTTGATGCTCAAGTTGCAAAGTTCATTTTTCTATAGACACATGGTTCTATGATATATTTTTCATGAAGATGAAGCAAAATGTAAATGAAACGGTTTATCAAATCAAGGTGAAGAATTATCTATACATTGACTAAATGTAGGTATAACTGAGCTGAACTATATTGTTTAATGAGGAGATTATGAAACCATAAAGAAAAACTATTGACCACACAGGTTCTCTAATTTCTAATAAGATAACATATACAATACATTAAATAGCTCAAACTTGCTTTTTAGTGGCATGGTGCCTGGGCATGTTATTAATAGTGTATCCACTAGGGCATTAGTCACCAGCACCTGCACAGTTGTCAAATCAGAAGGGGATACAAAACAAAATGTCAAATTGCCAAATTAAAACAGGATTAGATAAGGAGTTGAACTTCAAAGAAAGTGAGTGAGAACCCAGGGGAACTGATTTGTATGCTGATCACATACTGAAGTCAAAGAAATCCGAAAAAGAAGTCCTTGAGGGTGAAGTTCAGGTGCTTTTCATGATTTTTTTCTTGCGATGTCTGCAGCTACTGGTTTAGCCATGTCGTGGCTAGTTAAAGTTGCTGACATTATGCAGAAGTAAAGGTGCTAGCAACAAAAGCTCGTGTCAGGGCCAACTGGAGTATCTAGAACAACCTGAAATAGTGTCCTAAGTAATGATCGTCCACCTGTACTATCCATCCACCTCAAGATCTTGCTGAAACACAATTGTTAGCTACCATTCACAGAGTTTCTTCAGGTTTAGTAGGTTTTGGGTAGAGCCTAGGAATTTGCATCTTTGATAAGTCCCAGATAATACTGTTGCTGGTGGTGCAGAAAATCCACTCTAGAAACAGGAGCCTATCTTGAACCAAAATAAGTCATCAGCCTTTAACAACCACTCCTGATATTTTACATTAGAAGGACCCAGAATAGCAGAAGCTGCTGCCATACTCTGACATTACTGCTACTCCTGGAAATTCTATCTTCAAACCACCACACACATCTCCTATATTTTGTGCCACTATTCTGTGATTTCATCACCAAAGCGCAGTTTTCATTGACCAAAGCCTAGCCCAGGTGTTGTTTCTAGCTACAAGATAACAGGGAGAAGGAGTTTAAATCACACGTTCTGACATTTTTTAAAACAAAAAGCTGGTTCAGATTCGGAACATCAAATAAAAATGAAATTATGTGTTTCAGGAGATGAGATTTCAGTTGGTAAGAATTCCTGCACTTGATGTTGGAGGGCTCAATTCTGAGGAATCTGGATGTGGTCAAGTAACTACTACACCGTGTTGAAGATAAGCAGCTCCAAAGTGGAGGGAGCCTGAACCTGACCAGAGAAGTATTTGCCTGGAACACTCCAATTTAAAAACAACGTTTGAAATGTTCAAAAGTCGAAGACCTACATCCATCCTCAGTGTTTATGTGTAATTTACTATCACCAAATCAGTGGAAGGTTTTGATTTAATTGTTCTAAATTATTCCCAGTCATATTGCTTTCTTAATTCCTCTTCAGAGAGGGAAAGAAGTACCTCTAACTACGGATGTGATGATGCTAATTAAACTGGATATTGATATTAACAGGAGATAACACTCAGAGGACAAAATTCAAGCCTGTTAAGATCTGACTACAATTTTCAAATCTATAAGACCAGGGATTTTTCCTAGGGAGTGAATGATAAATCTAGCCTAGAAGGTTACATAGAAAACTATTTTAATAATGTAAGATGAAGGGTTAAGTAAATGAGTTAAGATGGTGACATGAAAAATGAATAGAAATTTGGTAAAAGAATGCATAATTTGAAGGAAATGATGTATCTCTGACTGAAAAATTACAGGCAGTGAAGAATTTGCTTCAAGGATAATAGGAAGCAAAGGAGGCCATTGTTAAAATAGATACCCATTGGAAGAGCCAGAGCCTGATTGAAGAAAAGGTTAAATGTCTGGGCATACCACAATATTGGTCACAGGACATTTTAATAGTTATTTGGAGATATGACACTGGAACATAGAGACAGGAGGGTCTCTGATGTAGATGGCAATGTTGTTTTCCAATGTGACAAGTTGAGTTTTGTTTATTTATTTGAGAGAGAAGAAGGGAGGAGAGAGAGAGAGAAGAAAAGAGAGAAAGAAAAAGTGTACCTTCGGTTCACTTGTTAAATGCCCACAACTGCTGGGACAAGGCTGTCCAAAACTGGGAGCTGGAGTCAGGAATGCAATCAAGGTCTCCCACCGGCGTGGTGGAAACCCAATGACTTGAGCCAGCACCTCTGCCTCCCCCGGTCTGCATTAGCAAGAAGCTGGAATCAGGACCTAAAACTGTTCTGTCTTTAAAGTTGAACATATTTATTTTTGGCAAGACACCATTTTATTCCAGCTCCTTAATTCTTTTATATTTGTACCATTTTTATTTTACCATATCTAGCTGGGCTAGTCTTCATTTTATTTCCAAATTTGTTTCACTGTTTTTCTTATGAAACTTAGGCCCTAAGAGAAGTCCCTACAAGCCATTGTTGATCACATATTTCACAATTCACTTTCCCCATTCCCTGTCATATTTTCCTTCTCAGAGACATTGACAACACTCATAGCATTGAACCGTAACAGTTGCTTATGTGCTTCTCCCTTATACTGTGTGTCACTGGAGGAGACCTTTACTGCTATGTGTCTAAATCCTCACATTTTGTTACTTTTGTAAAATTATAATAGAGCTGAACAGTAATGTATTCATCAGTTATTATAGGAAAAGAAAGCAATATTTGTTTATCCAAAAGGAAAGAATTAGGCAGAAAAAAAACGTTCCAATAAATTTACATAAACAGTGAAAATAGCCCATTTTAATTTGAAATAACCTCTGCCCAAGAATATCAGAATACTTAAATTTATACTGTATATGTTGTTATTAACAAAGGATTTCTGAACTTTAAGTAATGAGTAGAGGATGACTGTGAATATCTGTTCTATTATCTGGCCAATATTTAGCCATTTCCCGTGGTATCAATTTGGAGCATGTCTACGTGTTAAAACACGGTAGGTAGAATCATCCACTGCAACTTATGCCACTCCTTGGGTGACTTAAAAGCAGAACAAAATAGATTTTACTATTAAGTTTAAAGATACACAGAATTCATAAGAGACTAGAGGTTATGACATAAAGTGTTAATCTGTATTAATTTTAAGAGTTCAAAAGTATTTAGAATTCATAAACTAGATAAAATTGGTAAAGCTAAATATTTAATAAATTTTGAATACATAGGATAGCATTGAAATGAAAGAATTTTATGAGCTAATCTCATGTATTTTCTCAAACTTTCCCCTTCTCAAATAATCTCATTTTGATTACGAACTTGAAAAAATAATTGCATTTAGTATGTGATAGCAACATTTTTATAGATAAATACCTATAACTGAGACTTTCCTGTTTTTCCAATCAGTTTAACCTCTTTAGTTAATGTCATCAATTTTATTAATGAGCATTTCATATTTTACTTATCAAGGCAACAAAAGTATTATTACAAGACAGTCCCCATTCCTCACTTTTTTGTCTTTTTTACTTTTAGTTTCTTTTTCTTTTTCTTTCTCCTCCTGCTCTTGTTCCTCTTCCTCCTCCTCTTTCTCATGTTGGTTATTAACAAAAACATCTCCAAAGTTCAGAAGAAAGTTATATGCTTCTGCAATAATCCAGCAATGTATATGTGATCATATACATTGTTTTTTCAGATATACAAAATATTTTCAGATAAAATATAATGTAGTCATCCTTTTTATATAACATATTTTACACTAATATTCCAAGAATTCAAGTATATATCTAAAAAGAGAAAATAATTCACACTAAAAGGACTTTATTCCATTTTTGTTATAATATGACAAATAGAGTCTTATTTGTATTTGAATTTGTATTTTTTTTGACAGGCAGAGTGGACAGTGAGAGAGAGAGACAGAGAGAAAGCTCTTCCTTTGCCGTTGGTTTACCCTCCAATGGCCGCCGCAGACAGCGCACTGTGGCCGGCGCACCGCGCTCATCCGATGGCAGGAGCCATGTGCTAGGTGCTATTTCCTGGTCTCCCATGGGGTGCAGGGCCCAAGCACTTGGGCCATCCTCCACTGCACTCCTGGGCCACAGCAGAGGGCTGGCCTGGAGGAGGGGCAACCGGGACAGAATCTGGCACCCCGACCGGAACTAGAACCCGGTGTGCCGGCGCCGCAAGGCGGAGGATTAGCCTGTTGAGCCACAGCACCGGCCTTGAATTTGTATTTTTAAGAACCATAATTCTTTTCTACTGAAATTTGAGTTCCTTAATCACTTATAGGTTATAGTTTACTCATGAGTAATTACTGTGGTCTTTCACTTCGAATTTGTAATTATATTCCAACAGTAGACACAAATTCAAACAAAGTTCTTAGCTCATTGTTTCTATTTCTACACTCATGTAAAATATGTATTTTTGGAAATTATTTTATATTTGGTCAAAACTAGAAATAATATTTGACATGCCTGTTAGCTATTTTTTCATACATATAATGGTGAACTTCTTAATAGTTGGAAAATTCACAACTCGGTATTTAAATCATCAAATTTTCCAAATTAAATAATCTTTAAGCTTTCAAATACTAAGAAGAATGTTCTAAAGATTCTGTCTTCAACAGAACAGTGATTCAGGAATTGAAGAGTATAAGGAAGAGCAAACAATATGTCCAAGGGTCATCAAGTATTTGCTGGAAATTTTAAGTGACATTGATAAATTAAAACAAATGGAAAGCAAAACTAGTAACAAGACACTGGAAACTAAGTGGTAACTTACAAAGAGTCCCTTTCCTGCTACTGGAGGAGAGCAGTTCTGAGAAAGTTCAACTCAGGATGCAATATTTAGAGCCAATGAATCTCAAAGACCATTGACTTTGGAGTTTGTGAATGTCTTTTATATCACTTCTATTGAACATAGTCCTGGAAGTACTAGCAAGAGCAAACAGACAAAATAAAATAATAAATAAAAGATATGCAAAATGGAAACAAAGATGTAATATTATTCCTCTTTCCAGGTGATCTGATCTCATGTATAAAAACGCTCCTTTCCTCATTCTAAAAAAAAGTAAGAACCAATACACAAATTTAGTAAAGTAACGAGATTCAAAATCAACTTACAGAAGTCAGTTGTACTTCTTGATATATATCCAAATTTATATACAAAAAAGAAATTAAGAAAACAATCCCATTTGCAATATCAAAAAGTATACTGAAGAACAAACTTAGTCAAAGAAGTAAAAGATCAATGTATTGAAAACTATAAAATATTGATGAATGAACTTGAAGATACAAATAAATGGATAAATTCTGAGTTTATATATTTGAAAAATTAATATGATTCAGATGCCCATCCTATGCATATCATAATACAGAGTCAACGCAATCCCTATCAAAGTCCCAATGATATTTTAATAAAAATAGAAAAATAGAATTGTTTGAGTCATATAGAAATTCATGTCAGGAACATTTCAGTTGCAAATCCAGTCACATGACTTGTTTTCTTAAATCCCATCAGTATTTTCCTAATAATTCAAGGTTTGAAAGATAATGTATATGTTATTCCAGAGGATCACCACAGTGTATTTTTGTATCAATTTTGCTGATTCTATGGGAGGACTCACGGTGTGGCTGCACTTTGGGCAGTCACTGTGGGAGACTCTATACGCTCAAGGCTTCCTGGTTACCTGGTGAGGGATATTGCTGGGGAAGCTTAAACTGAGGACTTCCCAGATCCTTTGTGCGGTCCTTGGGGCAGAATAGACAGATACTATAACCACTGGGGCTAGTGCTCAGGTAATGGTCTCCTTTAAGGAGAAAACAGTTGAGCAGAATAAACTTCCCTTCTGATTAAAAACAAAAAAAGAGGAGATTTACCATCCCAAACCTGGATGTGTAACCTTAAGCATGCCCTTAACCCTAGATAACTGAACAGAGCTCCCTGGCCACACCTACTACAAGCCTCTAGATATTCACTGAAAGCAGACACTACATTTATATACAAAGGCATAGTACAAAGATAAAATCCACCACAGCAAAAAAGCAAAGAAGAAACCAATGAGTATCTCCACAAATGCCAAATAACAAATGCACCAATTCAAGAAATAAGAATAAGGAAGACAACATGCTGCCCCCAAAAGAACACATCACTTCAATACTAGATTGTGAAGAAGATGAGATAGAAGAAATGCAAGAAATGAAATTCAAAAAATTGATCATAAGATCACATAGAGATAATCAGAAGCAAATGTACGAACTACTGAAATATGCACAGGACATGAAAGAAAATGTATCTCATGAAAATGAGAGCTTAAAGAGAAATCAAAATGAAATGAAGAATTCAACAGAACAAATAAAAAATGCAGTGGAAATCTTTAACAACAGAATCAGTGAAGCAGAAGAAAGAATATCCAACTTAGAAGGCAAAACACAGGAAACTATACAGTAAAACCAATATCAAAAAGAGGAAATTATGAAATTAAAAAACACTGTTGG
This sequence comes from Sylvilagus floridanus, assembly GCA_949820135.1. Lineage (NCBI taxonomy): Eukaryota > Metazoa > Chordata > Mammalia > Lagomorpha > Leporidae > Sylvilagus > Sylvilagus floridanus. Next base: position 104,989,918 of record OX463238.1, on the reverse strand, counting down.
AGATCTACAAGATACTATTAAATGACCCAAAATATGAGTTCTAGGAGTTCCTGAAGGTGTGGAAAAGAAAAAGGATTAGAAGGCCTTCTTAGTGAAATAGTTATAGAAAACTTCCCTAATTTGGAAAAGAAATGGGCATCCTAGTAGAGGAAGCACATAGAACTCTTAATAGATATTACCAGAAAAGATCTTCACCATGACTCCCTGTAATCAAGCTCACCACAGTAAAATGCAAAAAAAAAAAAAAAAAGATTCTAAAATGTGCATGAAAAAATGCCAGATTATTTTCAGAGGATCTCCGATTAGATTCACAGCAGACTTTCATCAGAAAACCTATAGGCTAGGAGAGAATGGTGAGATACATTCCAAGTCTTAAGAGAAAAAAACTGTCAACCCAGAACCTTTTGAAGTAATTAATAGTAAAGATTCTAGCATGAAAATTAGGAAACAAGCATGAAAATACGCAAATATTATAAGTATAAACTATAATTCCAGGATCAGGCATAATGCTTAGTAGTCAAAATGCTGGCTGGGGCCAGCACTGTGAAGTAAGAGGTAAGGCCACTGCCTGCAGTGCCAGCATTCCATATGGACACCAGTTAGAGACCTGGCTGCGCCACCTCTGATCTAGGTCTCTGCTATGGCCTGGGAAAGCAGTAGAAGATGCCCAAGTCCTTGGACCCCTGCACACCGAGAAAGACCTGGAGGAAGCTTCTAGCTCCTGGCTTTGGATTGGTACATCTCCAGCCATTGCGGCCAATTGGAGAGTGATGGAAGACCTCTCTCTCTCTCTCTCTCTTTCTCTCTCTCTCTCTCTCTGCCCCTCCTTCCCTCTCTGTGTAACTTTGACTTTGAAATAAATAAATAAATCTTTAAAAAAAGAGAGAGAGAAAATGCTGGTCAAGGACTCCTGCATTCCACAGATAGCACTTGAATTTGAGTCCCTGGTCTATTGAACATTCCAGCTTTCTATTAATGCAGACTCTGAGACAGAAGTAATGGTTCACGTGACTGGGTTCTTGCGATCCATCTAACAGACCTGGACTGAATTCCTGACCTGCCTAGGCAGCCTTGGTTGTTATGAACATTTGGGGAGTGAACCAGCAGATGACGGCTCCATCTGTTTCTCTGCCTTCCTGCATTTTGAATAATTAAGAACAAATAAATATATTAGTCTAAAAATAAATACTATTTTTGCATCAACATTTCCTGAATACTGGAAAATTTTTCCTATGCCATTGTGTTTCATATAATCTCAAGGCACCGTAGTGGGGATGTTTGAAATACGAGCTTTATCATATAACATTCATGCACTTGGGCTACACAGATACTTTATATCAGTCCTATAGTTTCCAATTTCCTAACCTATGTTGCAATAACACATCTCATCAAATATTTTCTCATGTGTCTATAATTCTGTACATTTTTTTGCTAGAATATTATTTTCTACTAGACCTCATTAGAAAAGTACATTTCATAAACTGCAATTTGATTATTTGTGATTGCACAAATTCGAACACTAATTAGTGTTGCTACAAATTCAAAGCATAAATTAGTGATCAAAAATCTACATTATTGGGTCAGAGCCTGTGCAGAATCTCTAAGGACAATTATTGTCTTTTAAAGCTACACGACCAACAGGCCCTGGTAGAGCCCTGATGTTTTAAGGATTTTCTAGGATATAGGCAGTGATGATGGTCAACTTCTAAGACAGTGCCCACATAATTTCCAAATATTCTGTACATCACATCCTCCTTTTCCATCTTTTTTTTTTTGGTCTCTGTTTTATCTCTTGTTCCCTTCCCTTCCCTTTCTTCCTTTGCCTCCCACACCCTTTCCTTTGTGTCCCTTCTCTTCTCCTCTTATTTGTGTGAGTTGGGGCGGGGGGGGGGGGGGAGGGAGAAGACAACAGAGACCCTTAGGCTTGGGACAGTGAGTGAAACAATTCCATGCATACAGAGGAGGAGGAATGTATAGGAAATGGCCTGATGAACACTGAGACATATCGGACCCTTAGCATATTCTCTCTTCATTTCATCCTGTCATTACTTTCTCCAATAAAGCTTCCTGTCTCATTGTAAACTTCCAGGACTGCTAATCAGCACTTACTTCTCTGTAGCATTCTTAGCTTGTCTTCTGCAAAAACAATTACATTGAACTTTATCTTTTAGTTGTTTATCTTTACAGTAAGACTCTTGGGGTTTTTATGGAGGGCCAGTGCTTATCACTTAGTAGACATGCAGTAAACGTCTAATTGAATAAGAATATGTTGTACTGTATCAAAAATACTGAATCATTGCTACTGTTTAAAAAAAGGAAAAATTACATTAACCTTGAAAAATTACCATAAGACAAGCCAGATGCTAATACTTGATACTGATAGCAGTCTGAGAAAGCAGTCTCCATGTTGAATAGAGAAAGAGCCACTTCCACCTTAATCTAAATGGGACATGTAGTAGAGAGTAAAAAGAAATGTCTCAAGTGTTTTAATATGTTTTTAAGTACAAGAATTATCCAAGGGGAAAAGGAAAGAGAAGTTACCATTGAAAAATGGAAAGACGAATCTTACAAATCTTAAACATAAAACAAAGAGACCAATTCAGTTGTGGCAGAACCTCTTGCAAACTATTGCTTTGGAGAGGAAGGCTGCGTGTTGAATTGCTGTTTTATATCAAATTCTAATACAATTGGTTTGGCTGCCTTTTTCATAGAGTAATCAAGTTATCCATGATAAAACAATGACACAAGGATGTTGGTGACAGCCCAGAAGTATGTTCCTACTATGGTGATGATTTTCAGAGCCAAAGTTGACTTCCAGAATTGCTTTATGTTCTAGAATAAAAGAAAAAAAAATGGGAAATGCATACACATCAATTAAAGCCAAAGATAATAAATGAAGGAAAGACAAACCTGGTTATTTTAAAACATTGAGTGTTAGCCAATGCATTATGGAAAATTCCCTTCTTCTTTACCGTCTTGTTCAATTTCAGATTTCTGCTTATCCTATTTCACAAATTTACATAAAGTTGGGAGATTAAATGGAACATGATACTGACAGTTTTTTGTAGTCTAGAGTAGTGTGTTGGCTTTTAAAAGTATATCTGAGGCCGGCGCCGCAGCTCACTAGGCTAATCCTCCGCCTTGCGGCGCCAGCACACCGGGTTCTAGTCCCGGTCGGGGCACCAGATTCTGTCCCGGTCGCCCCTCTTCCAGGCCAGCTCTCTGCTGTGGCCCAGGAGTGCAGTGGAGGATGGCCCAGGTGCTTGGGCCCTGCACCTCATGGGAGACGAGGATAAGCACCTGGCTCCTGGCTTCAGATCAGCGCGGTGCGCCGGCTGCGGTGGCCATTGGAGGGTGAACCAACGGCAAAGGAAGAGCTTTCTCTCTGTCTCTCTCTCTCACTGTCCACTCTGCCTGTCAAAAAAAAATAAAATAAAAATTTAAAAAAGTATATCTGAACACTCTCCTTGGCAAAAATTTGACAAAGAGAGCCCAACAATTCTTACAAAGCAACACAGTCCTTAAGGAATCATACGAATACAATTTGTGTACATGAGAGCACTTGAGAAAGTTCATAGAAAATGGAATTAAATGATAAGCTTGTTTTGATGCAAAAATTTTGAAATTCATGCATAGTTTTTCTCATAGTATAGATTTTCTATGGATATTTAAGGTGGTGATTTGTATGCATGCATTTCAAGATTTGTTTTGAAAATAAACTTTTATTTTAATAACATTTCTCCATGAACTTTTTTAAGTACCCTCATATGAATAAAAGTTTTGAACAAAGATCCTAAAAGAGTTGTAAAGCAATGAGGCAGTCAAAGTCATAAACATTCAATGTTGTAATTGATTAATTTCTAACTGGCTTATTTAAAACACACTCATAAAGAGGATGTAAGACAGTTTCAACAGAATAGTGTCTATGAAATATTTTCTTCTTGAAATTTTTGAAAAAAATTCAGTAGGTAGAAATCTCAGTATTTGAATTCACTTATGCAAATAAGCTAGTGGTGTAAAAAGTACATATGCTAAAAATACAATTGTCAAAATTGGTGTTTGTTCTGAATGCTTTAATATATTTTCTCCTACATAAGCCTAGATTAGTCTAGCAGATCTGCACTTTAAATTTCTCACCTCTAAAGATCTCAAATATTAAGCAAGTTTGATGAGTTTGTGTGAGGGTACTTCAAAAAGATCAAACAAAATAGAATTAAAAGTATCACTTCCTTTCTGATTATTTTAATATTTTTATGATTTCCATGAAAATGTAAAATGGTTTCAGGCTGTATAAAACATTTTGTTTATAAATCTGTTACCTGAATTTGAGAAAGAAAGCATGGCGTTTCAGATTCCAAACAGAAATTTTATTTAATATTTGCAATGTCTGTCTCACCATGACATTTACCTCAGTTCTCAACACTATCACCATCTCTCAGATGCTGAGTGTCAACAATTATAATAGTCTAACATCCAGTTTCCTCTCCCTGTGTTTACTAGAAGCAACTCAGTGATTTTAAACACTTTCAACACAGAAAGGAAAAACCTTGCATAAATAGGAAGCTAGGTAACGGAACACAGTTGGATGTCAGGTATATTCATTCAAGATCTACTTATTCTACATTCAGTTTTTAAACCCCCAAATTTTATTCATTCAGGTCTGTGACTTTCTGTGTTGAGCTTTATGATGGCAGCCTGTAATGCTTTTGTTGATTTGCTTTTGTAAAAATAACATTTATTGGCCTTAAAAATTGCAAAATATATGAAAATCAAGAACAAAACAGCAGTGATTCATAATAGCAGTACTCAGATCACTCTTGATCTGTAACTTGATTTCATATCCTCCCAGACATTCAGTTTTCTCTCTTCTGGTAAGTCCAGCACTGATTCCTGATCCCACATCTGGAAAATAGTCCTTATTGATTGAGTCATGTCATCCAAATTGCCTTGGAATGTCTAAGTATTCTTTATTTTATTTAACCCACACTCTTTTCTTTTCAAAAGGACAACGTGTCTCTGCACTCATTCAGCAATAGTAGTATTAATGGCAATGGTAACAAAAACACCAACAAATTAATACTTTTGTGGACCATTAACTGCTAGGATGGATTTGGAATTTTGATTGTATTAGAGAATCAAGTATTCTCCTATGTAAGACCACTTTGCAATGAGAATTTAGTTTCTGCACTGAATCATTTTCACTCTGAATATATGATGGATTGTGGGCTGATATGGGTTTGGGGATGTTAATGCAATACCATAAGATATGTTTCTCTAAGTAATGTGCCCTAGGGTCTAAATAGAATGACTTTAAAACACATATGTCAGTGGTTCTTTTGACAACCTACTTTGACGGGTCATTGATTGACTGCTATGATGGTTTTTACATTTTTCCCCAGAGATCCTTTGAGTCAAGTATCTTTCTGTGTGCTAATGAATTATGCATCGTTGTGTCTGCCAGTCTTCTCCTTCTCTCTCTTCTCTACTCAGTTTCCTGCCCCACCTCTGATCCGAGGGTCCCAACATGTGCTAAGCTGTATGAAGATGTCTTGATGGATGATTCTGGTGCCCACAGTAAAGTCACTTACCCTTGGCTTTCAGTACGTCCCTTTCCCTGGTTTTGCTGACACTTATTCTGGATATAACACTGCTCCCAGGCATCATTGCCACCTCAGCCTACAAGGCCACTTTCATTGAACAGTGCATGTCCTGTCAAGTATGACTTTTCCCTCCACTGGATTATACCACCTCTTTTTGCATGATCGAACTTGACCTGCACATTATATCCATCAGGGAGATTAAGTCTGTGTGACTAATCTGTAGAACACAGCATCAAGGAGTTTATTTCCATAGGATGCTAAGGGGTAGCCCTCCCTTCAATACAAAATGTACATCAGTGTTGAATACTACTGTCATTTACTATTAACACAAGTTTCACTTTCTTGTTTTCTACAATTTTACTAAAGTAAAATGTATATATAAAAGCTAGCATGCATTTAATGTATAGACTTTGATAACATTAGGTTGTTAACTGCACACTGATGTATTATTGATTATAGGCACTCTATGGCACAACCGATCTGTAAAAAACTTACTCCTCTTATTGGAATTATAACTTGATTCCTCACTGTCCCCTCTCCCAGTCTGTGACCACCACCATTCTATTTTCCACTTTGATAGATTTTGATTGCTCTGTCAGGTTGGATTCTCATGGGATCAAATAGAAGCATACATATATGAATTTTATTGCGGGAAATGCTGTTAAAGTAGGTGCTCAAGTACATCGTGGGAATCTAGCCTGCATATATGCAACCCCTTTGAAAGGAGGTAGGGAAACAAAATTTGGGTAGGAAGTCTCCTGGAAGCTACACAGTACTGAGAATGTCTTGATCAGGTCCACAAAGTATACTTCAGCAGAGGTTGTTGCTTATAGTCCTGAATCTAGTTTGGGTTAATCAGATCTTTTATTCCTCCACTCCCACTATGATCATTCATTAGCTGAGAGCAGCAAAGAGGAAGTATGGTACTTATAGTGAGTACTATGAGTGGGTGTGAATGTATTGCTCTATTAGCAGCAGGATACCTTGAAGGAAATGAGCAGGGCTCCTCCATGGCCTTGGCTCTATCAACCTCCAAGACCATAACTCCAAAGGATCTTGAAGTTAACTAAGAGTGAAAGTTCCTCGCAAGTAAATGATGCCTTATTTCCCAGTCCCATACTGAAGTGTTGTTCAAATCAGATTTTTCCATTTTCACCTATTATCTTCCCGCCATTCTGCAAAATTCAGTGGACACAAGTTGAACAAAAATCTGAGTCTCAGATAACAGGGGACACTCAAAATTTTTCCCACCTTTTTAAACAGATTTATTTATTTATTTATTCAATTATTTATTTATTTGAAAGGCAGAGCTACAGAGAGGCAGAGGCAGAGAGAGAGAAAGCGTAGTCTTCCATCTACTGTTTCACTCCCTAAATGGCTGCTACAGCCACAGCTGAGCCGATCTGAAGCCAGGGACCAGGAGCTTTCTTCTAGGTCTCCCACAAGGGCACAGGCCCACATGGGTGCAGGGGCCCAAGGACTTAGCCCCCTTCTACTGCTATCTCAGGCCACAGCACAGAGCTGGATCAGAAGAGGAACAGCCAGGACTTGTACCGGCACTCATATGGTATGCCAGCACTGCAGGCAGCGCCTTTACCTGCTACGCCACAGTGCTGGTCCCCCTCCCTCCTTATGACATTGAGTCAGTTTGGAGATAGTTTTGTCCTGTTGATTTCATTTCACTGAGGATTAATCCTTTCTTAGATTACACTTCAAGGAAATCAAGTCTGTGACCATCTGCCTAGAATATTAGTCACACAGGTTTGAAATTACCTAATGCAAATAGCTTGGGGACCAAGCTAGGTCCCCTATTCCCCTCGACTATGGCAAAGGAGTATAGAATAGAAGAAAAAGAAACAAGAAATACTTTCTCCAGGGATGTTGAAGGCAACCAACCCCTAAAACTATTAGTTCTGCTTTGGTATGGGGATTTTATAAAACAACCCATGGGTTTGCTTTGATCTCTCTCCTGGTGTCTGCTATAATAGATTAACTCACTGTTCAGTACGATTCCGGCCTGCTTGCTCCCCAGTTAGGTCTTCACACCCTGTCAACGATGGTCTTAACTGTGTTGCTGTCTTTTTCCAACAGCATGTGGATGAAGTGATAGAAGGCCCATTTAAGCCCATGTCTAAAGAAACAATTTGAGATTTTGCTCATTCTTCTGATGTGTTTAAGCTCTACCATAAAAGCTAGTTCCTGAAGAATCTCTTCCACAAAGAGATCTGTGTAGCTGAAGCGTATTCCACACCAGACGCACCAAAAAAAAAAAAAATGAACAGAAATAGAGCGATAGAAGCTAACATGCATATGTGAGATTGAGACATAACTGTCTATTATCTCATGATACCATGATTACATAGTAAAAGCTACTGAAATCAGTATATTATTGTCCCCATGGCATGGATAAACAAGTTAAGTTTTGGTGTCATTATTTTTTTTTTTTTTTTGCTTGGAGATTTAGTACCTGAGTCTCTTTCACGAAGGGCAACTCTTCAGATTTCCAGTTATAGTATTTCCCATTTAAGATGCTTTACTTCCTATGCTCATATTGGTTCTGATTAGAATGGGTTATGGGAAGCACACATTAAATACATTGAAAAATATAAAATCAATAAGGGAAGCAGTGTTAGTTTTCAATTTCCAGTAACAAGATTTGGGGCAAAAGAGTGAATCCCATCACATACATTTGTGCCTATAAGGTAGGCAGATTTCTCAAAGCATGCATCAGAACATACAAGCCAGCACATGAGACAGAGAAGATGTCTACCTTTGAATGCAGCATCACTCTCCTTTGTAAGTAAAACTGGAAGTGAGGCACAGCCTCACCACTGCACACTTGTAGGGTATTTGTAGTAATAGAGAAGATCATTAATTCAGGGAACTGACCTAATATTCTTCTTCTTCTTTTTTTTTTTTTTTTTGACTGGCAGAGTGGACAGTGAGAGAGAGAGACAGAGAGAAAGGTCTTCCTTTTCCATTGGTTCACCCTCCAATGGCCACTACGGCTGGCGTGCTGGGGCCAGTGCACTGCGCTGATCCAAAGCCAGGAGCCAGGTGCTTCTCCTGGTCTCCCATGCGGATGCAGGACCCAAGCACTTGGGCCATCCTCCACTGTCTTCCCTGGCCACAGCAGAGGCTGGCCTGGAAGAGGGGCAACCAGGACAGAATCCGGCGCCCTGACCAGGACTAGAACCCGGTGTGCTGGTGCCGCAAGGCGGAAGATTAACCTAGTGAGCCACGGCGCCGGCCCCTGACCTAACCCATGTATAGTAATAAAAATTAATACTGAAAAACTGAGCAGTTTATTTTAAACTTTTTTGGAAAAATTTCATGCACTTTAGAAAATATTGTCAGTTCTGCTGTTGCTTCTGAGCAAAATGCAAATTAGAGCAAGTTACAGTCAATTCGAAGGTTGCTGAAATCAATAGTAGACAGAAGTTAGGATACATACACAATCGAATATGTTGATAAGCAAAAGCTTTGCAGCTTAGATTTGACAATTTTTGAGAGCAGCTCAAAGTTGTGCATACACTTATATATGTGTGCACAAATGAGTTTTCATTCATTTGGCACCATGTGTGTGCCTTACACCTTCTGCTTTTTACAGTCTTCTATAAGTTTTAGAAGTTCACGGTATTTTAGAATATCTCACAACTGTCATTTTCATTTGACCTGCAATTTGTGAAACTGTACCTTTTCAATAGTTCTTCTCCCATATTTCACAGAACTATGCCCTTCCTGGTTGTCACTCATCCTTTTTTTGTGTGGGTCATGGGCACCCTTACAAAAACAGGAAAATATTCTACTTTTTCTTCCACACAAAATCTTAGTAAATGCTAAAATAGATAAAAAAATTTTGATGCTGATTACCAAAAGTAAATTCTTTTTGTGCAGTTGAATTCCCAAATGTGCTGAATTTGTGCAGTTGAATTCCCAAATGTGCTGAATTTGAATATAAATATACATTTAGAAAGAAAATAACTACTGCTGATTTACATGTTCTGTTTTTGTTTATTTGAAAGAACTCAAAGCATATTGTCAGTCCTCAACAGATAGACATGGTTTTTGGTGAATTAACTCAGCCTCTGATATTGTAATTCTTAAAGATACACATAGACATTTGCTTGCAATCAGAAAGAGAAGCTTTGGTTTGGGATTTAAACTTCAGAGGAAATCAAAGATACTTTCAGACATTATCTAGTTTTACTTTTTAAAAAATTATAGTAAGCAAAACAAAAGATGAGCAATACACATTTCTTATCCTATGGTATATTTTGTAATTTAAATTCAAATTGGAGCTGTTGCAGATCATGTTATGCTTAAAGACTACACTTCTTCTAAGGATATAAAAATATCACTTAGGCAAAAAAAGCAAAAACAACTATTTTTTATGTTTTTATTTTGTGGGAAAACATTTTTAAGACAATTTCTTTCAGCCAAATCAAAGAATGAGCAACTGTTGCACTGCAAAAGTGTAAAGGCACCACTTTTGTACAATTATTCATGTAAAACTATAATTTTATTGATGGTTAAACTATACATAAGTTCCTTCCTATATGCTGTTTGAATGCAAATAATAAAATTGAGTTAAAGTTATGAATTATTGTGACTTAAATACATGTTATAAATCAATTATCTCTCAGAATTAATACCTTATATTTATTGTATTGATTCAAATAAAATAGAGCAAAATGTATTGCATCAAGTGGATTTGTACCTTTCTAGTGGTTCAGTGAAGATATTATTTGTAAAATATCATTCAAGTTGGATTATAGTGTATCACCACCAACTTGGCAGTTAGGATTTTCACAGTGATGTAACAGCCAGGACTAGACACACTGAAGCCAGGAGTCAGGAGCTTCATCCTGATATCCCACGTGGGTGCAGGGCCCAAGTACTTGGTCCATCCTCTACTGCTTTCCCAGGTGCATTAGCAGGGAGCGGGAGCAGAAGCGGAGCATCTAGACTTGAACCAGCACGCACATGGGATGCAGGGTCACAAGTGGCAGGTTTACCTGCTATAGCACAAGACTGGCACATTTCTTTGGCTATTGAAAGGGTTTCCTATAAATGTGTTTGTATATGTCCATTAATCTGTCAATATAAATAGAGATTTACTCAAATGAAGTTAGCAATATTAAACTAGCTGGTAGAAAAAATAATGGTTTTGTATATTCAATATAGTACATTGAGTGTAAAAACCCCTGGTTTTATTTAGTGCCCTTAAGTGGATATTAAATATGATTAAGTTAAATTTGGGCTATGACTTAGTATTTAAAAGTCTCCTTTTTTTTAGATTTATTTATTTATTTATTCAAAGGGGAGCATTACAGAGAGAGAGAGAGAGAGAGAGAGAGAGAGAGAGGTCTTCAATTGCTGGTTCACTACCCAGCGGATGAAGGTGAGAGCTGCACTGATCCGAAGCTAGGAGACAGGAGTTTCTTCTGGGTCTCCCACATGGGTGCAGAGGCCCAAGGGCTTGGGCCATCTTCTACTACTTTCTCAGGCCATAGCAGGAAGCTGCATCAGAAGTGGAGCAGCTGGGGCCCGAACTGGCGCCCATTTGGGATGCCTGAGCCACAGGCGGTGGCTCTACTCACTGTGGTACAGCGCTAACCCCTTAAGAGCCTCTTGATCAAAAAGAAAATAAGAAATTTTTCAAAATCCAATATATGAAATGATAGATTATTCAAATGGTATAGCTATTAGAAATTCCTTTATTAGTTCACAAGTTCTCCAGATGCTAAATGCAGCTGTATTTTTAGTAAGAAAAACTTGGAACATGTTATGATTTTATATAAATAAATTATTGATATGTTGCTATTTCCAGAATGGTTACAATAGTATATACCAAAAGTGTGGGTGTTCTGGCGCTGTGGGTTGGGTTAAACCACTGCTTGGGAAGCCTGTATTCCGTTTCTGTGTGCTGGCTACTCTGCTTCTGATTCAGCTCCCTGCTAATGCACTTACAAAGTAGCAGCTGATGGCTCAAATAGTTGTATTCCTGCTACCCATGTAGGAGACCCAGATGTGTTTCCTGGCTCCTGGCTTTGATTGGACCAGCCCTGGCTATTGTGAGCCTTTGGGAAGGGTAATAGCAAGTGAAAGATCTATCATCTCTTTCTCTGTAATCTATCTATCAATCTGCGCATTTATCTATCTGTCTTCTACCAATCATCTATCATCATCATCTATATCTACCACTGTCTACCCCTACCTCTTTGTCATTCTGACTTTCAAACAGATAAAATGTCTTAAACTATTAATGTACCTGAGACAATACAGATAGAATCACTTTTATAGACATTTATTTGCCTATCAGAAATGAAAAATAAGTTGGCAAAACACCATACAAAGGCTCATCTGGGAATAACCACTGTTGAGCCAGTACTGCTGCAGAGGGAAGTTACTTCTGAAGGCCAGACCCAATCTGACAGAAGGACATCTCTGAACATTCAGAAGGACATCTTGTACTTCCACACTCCTCAGAGGCCACATGACTTGGGATCATCCTGGTGCCATTGCTGCCATGTCTGTTCACCTGAGCAAGATGCAGGCTGGAAATGGTGAACTCAGGATGATTAAGAAGCCTGAATCACAGGAGACTTCAGAGACTTCAGTGAGATCACCATCAAGTGAAACCATCGTTACTCAAGGATTTTCAGTAGCTGGAATCATGACTCCATGCTCCCCCATGTCTGGCTTCTCCCATGTTGCACGCCATTTTGAGTTTCATCTGCAGGTGCCTTCTTTTGGCTGCTGAATCATATTCCACTTCATAGAGGCACCACATCTTGTCAACTTTCCTACTGATGGACATTTGGATGGTTTCCAGCTTGGGGAGTTTATGGGGGCTGCTGCTGTGACTATCTGGTAGAAGTCTTTTGTCTTCTCCTCTGTGGGGTCGACTCTGAGGAGCAGAATGGCTGTGTTGAGTGTACAACTTTTCTAGGAGAGAGTTTCAGAAAAACAATGACTTAGCCAAGGGCACCTGCTACAGAGAGGCACCTGTAACTCCTCAGCAGAAGTTGCCAAACCAAGGGTGATCACCTCGCTGGACTCTCTCTAGCGATGTGTCCTGTCCAGTGGGTATTAGGGTGCAAATATATGTACAGTGCATGTGTTCACTCATCAAAGTCACTGCCACTTTCTCTAGCCTGGAGTAACTCACAGCAAGCCCGCACCCAGGGCTGCTCCTAGGTAGTATACAGGCAGTGTCAGCTCTGACTTTGTTCCTCTCACTTTATCTCGAGAAGCATGCTGGTCTGCCCACACAACTGTGGATGAGTTGATTTCTCTTTTTCTTTCCTGGAGTACTTGTTTTATCTATTTTAAATCTGTTAGATGCATAAAGACCCATGGTGTTTAGTGTGCTATTTTTTAATCACTTTTCAAAAATTCTCTGTGTTTCATATAATGAATTCTACTTTGTATGCTATTAATTATGTCTAAGCCTGAAAAATAAATCAGAACTTTATTTTTAAAAAGTTCATCATCTTCTCACTGTGCTTTCTGCAGGTTGCTGGGGTGATGGGGATTTAGAGTTGCTAGTTTTAAAGTAAAAAAAGGATTAAATACAATTCATATGGAGTAGTGTGAATCCAGTGTCTCATCTTTCTTAACGGATAATAGAGAACCTCTTTTATGCTGATACAGTTTTCATCTTCATGGAGATTGACTTCTTACTGTTAAAAGCCATCTGAGTGCCTACAGGAAGTGATAATGGAATGAACCAAAGCCTTCACCAACCAGGCAGTCAACCGAACACTGCTAAAGGGATACACTCAGCTCCCTACCCAGGAGACTGTGACTTGAGACATTGCCCCACGCCAGTGGGGAGTGACTCATTGCCCCATATCAGCAAGAAGTAGCTCTAGAATACAGACCATCATCCCTTCACCCCTCCTGGACTTTTGGGGCTGATGTAATCCCATACAACTCTTGCTTTATAAAAAACAAGAGGAGGGAATGTTAGTAAAATGGTGTTGTCTTATCCGAGGTGCCATCTAAGCCCCAGAGGCCATCTTAGGCCCTGGCCAGTCTCCATCTTACAAGTAAGCTTCAATCCCAAGACCAGCCTGGCTTACTAGAAGTCAGGTGACCACGTGGGCCAACCACAAGTGTCAGCTTCACCCCTGCACCCCGACCATAAAGGGATTCATTGCTCCCGCTTCCCCATCCTCTGCAAAGCTATACCAAGACGTGCTTGCCCGCACACGTGCTTTCTCTTGACCCCTCCCTCGTTCTCTTCTCATTTTCTCATCCTCTCTCTCCAGCCTGTCAGGTTTCCCCAACCTGACAATAAACCATTTCCTTTAACTCTGGTGTTCGGTGTGTTTTTGGTGGCCTTTTGCTGACAACATCTAAGAGATCCTGAAGAAATGGTTGCAATTTTAAGGACTTAATTGACCAACCTAGCACACAACTGTCCAGTAACTACCCTGACACAATGGGAAAGCAGAAAAAGATAAATGTAACACCTACTAATAGTGGCTTCTCTTCTAATTCTAAAAGAGAAAAAAAAAGCAAAAAGATTGACTTATGAGACATTTGACTATTTCCAAGTAAGGAAAGACAGAATAGACTAGCACAGAAGACAGCTTCGTATTGCAAGCCATGGTTTTGTCTATGTTAGACTTCTACACTAGCATTTCAGTTTTCTCCAAGTTTCCAGTTTCAAGTACTTCCCACCACCACCAAAAAACCAAAGAGTATTCTCTGTACAATTTTTTTAGACAGGTAGAGTTATAGACAGTGAGAGAGAGAGACAGAGAGAAAGGTCTTCCTTCTGTTGGTTCACGACCCAAGTGGCCTCTATGGCCGGCACTGTGCGGATCTGAAGCCAGGAGCTAGGCGCTTCCTCCTGGTCTCCATGCAAATGCAGGGGCCCAAGCACTTGGGCCATCCTCCACTGCCCTCCTGGGCCACAGCAGAGAGCTGGCCTGGAAGAGGAGCAATCGGGACTAGAACCCAGCAACCATATAGGATGCCAGTACCTCAGGGGGAGGATTAACCAAGTGAGCCAAGGTGCCAGCCCCTCTCCATACAATTTAAAGCAACATTTGATATTTTAAATGTAAATCAAACCCTGAATCTACTCAAAATCCCCCAGAAATTTTTCCATCTTACCCAGAATAAACCCTAATCTCTGAATCATCATAAAAGAGGCCTTTTGTGATGTGCCCTATGATGACTGGTGGCTAATTCACTCCTAGTTCAAATAGACTTGGGATTTTAAGGAAATGAACTCAAAGAAATTTTCATTATGTTTGCATAAAATAAAAAATCCAATTATTTATAGGAAACATTGACTTAGAGACAAACATAAAGAGGAAGGAGAGAAGAAAGGAGAGAGAGTGAGAGCAAGAGAGAGAGAATGAGGATGCATAGAAGGACAAAGTGCAAGAGAAAACTTTCTCCCATGCACTGAAAAGTTTGTGCCTGCCAGAGCCATTTATTTGAGCCGGTAAACAGCTTTGTTAAGGTGTTTATCCCCTAGACACAGTTCTGAGCTGTGAGCATTCAGTGGTATAGAAATGAATTCAGCATATGCCAAGCCCACAAGACAAGGTCTCCTAGGCAGACACACTGTTGTGGCTCATCTGCATAATCCCTTCACCAAGCTCAAGAAGGAGGAAGGAGGAGACCATGAATCCTGGAGATGTCAGTCCTGACAGCTTTATTAGAAGCAAGGAGCCACTTAACTGCTATGCATTCTGGCATTGCTACTTCCAGGCATGTTAGATCTACCCAATTAAGAGTATACTCTGGTTTATTACTAATTTATTTCTCTCTAAGGTACAACAGGGAGAAAGATGAAAATGATGGGAATGATTTGATCGTCTTAAATCACGGGTTTAATTTCATCAGTTTCTTTCAGCTACCCAAGACTGTGGGAGATAAGGAGCCAGAGAGAGCACAGATTTTCTAGCCCCCCTCTCTACCCACCATTGCTTCCCTCCAGTACATTCAACATCACTATCACTGCCATTATCCTCCCTTTCCTTCTCATTCCCCCTGTCTCCTGTTAATTTGGAAAAAGACAATTTTTTAAAGATTTATTTATGTATTTGAAAGGCAGAGTTAGAGAGAGAGAAACAGAGAGAGAGCTTCCATCTGCTGGTTCACTCTCCAAATGGCTGCAATGGCTGGAGATATACCAATCAGAAGCTAGGAGCCAGGAGCTTCTTTTGGGTCTCCCATGTGGGTGCAGGGGCCCAAGGACTTGAATCATCTTCTACTGTTTTCCCAGGCCATAGCAGAGAGCTGGATAGGAAGTGGAGCAGCCAGGACTCAAATTGGCACCCATATGCGACGCCAGCATTGCAGGCAGTGGCTTTACCCGCTATACCAGAGTGGTGGCCCCAAAGTTAGACAATTTTAAAACCATCTAAAAATACTTTATTTATATACATTCAGTTGTAATTAGTATATAATTATATCTAACTCTATGTATAATTGGTTGCACAAGAATTGATATTCCCACATTAAGAAATAAACATGTTGCTGTTTTAATTAAAGAATTTACCCAGGTTATTTTTTCTGAGCCAAAAATGGAACTATAGAGAAAAAAACAAATGAGGACATTAAAGAAAAAGCACCTAGCACCTGGCTCCTGCCATCGGATGAGCGCGGTGCGCCGGCCACAGCGCACCGGCCACGGCAGCCATTGGAGGGTGAACCAACGGCAAGGAAGACCTTTCTCTCTGTCTCTCTCTCTCACTGTCCATTCTGCCTGTCAAAAAATAAAAAAAAGAAAACCACAACTAAGTGTTACGAGTGAAACTGTGTGACTAAAAAGTGGCGAAGATGTGTCTACTCACAATTTGAGGATTTCATTCTAGCTTAGACTACTCTCCTCAGTATTAGAACACTTTCATTGTGTGGGTAGCTGCGTATTAAGTGCTGTACACTACAGTTCTAGATATTGGAGATACTGTTGAAGACAGAGAAGACAAGGCCACTATCTTAGTGGTGATTACATTATAAAAGATGGTGCACGTATAAATAAATGAACTTTAAAGAGAGAATAGTTGTGGCCTGCGCCATGGCTCGATAGGCTAATCCTCCACCTTGTGGCGCCGGCAAACCAGGTTCCAGTCCCAGTCGGGTCGCCGGATTCTGTCCTGGTTGCCCCTCTTCCAGGCCAGCTCTCTGCTGTGGCCTGGGAGTACAGTGGAGGATGGCCCAAGTGCTTGGGCCCTGCACCCCATGGGAGACCAGGAGAAGCACCTGGCTCCTGCCTTTGGATCAGTGCGGTGTGCCAGCCGCAGCGCGCCAGCCATGGCAGCCATTGGAGGGTGAACCAACAGTAAAAGGAAGACCTCTCTCTTTGTCTCTCTCTCACTGTCCACTCTGCCTGTCAAAAAAAAAAAAAAAAAAAGAGAGAGAGAGAGAATAGTTGTGAAAAATAAATCGCAAAGCCTAGTGCAACAATACTGATACAATGAATTATTTCTTCACACTTATTTGTAGAAAAGGCAAATACATAGATTATATAAATGATAAATAGATATAGACCAATATATAGATAATAGGTGACATGGTTGATATAGATCAATAGGTAGATATGTAGATAAATAGATAGAAAGGTAGATCGATAGATGATAGATCTTTCAACTGCTGGCTATCTCCCAAAATTGGTACAATAGTTGGGGCTGTGATAGGCCAAATCCTGGATCCTGGACCTCTGTCCAGATAACCATCACAGGTGGCAGGGTTCCAACCATCTGAGCCATCTTCTGCTGGCTCCCAAGGTATGTAATAGCAGAAGCCAGATTACAAGGAGAAACAGGACTTGCTCCCAGGCTCTCCAGAATGGGATTGAATGTACGCATGTGTAGCAGTGTATGTGTGTGTGTGTGTATGTCTATATGTCTATATGTGTGTATTTATAACCAAGAATAGAATTGCTGGATTATATGGAGGAGTCTCCATATTGTTTTCCACAATGCCTTTACTAGATTACACAACCACCAACATTGCACAAGGTTTCACTTTCCTCCATATCTGTTCTAGCATTGCCATGATGATCAGTGATGTCAAGCATTTTTTAGGTAACTCTTGGTTATTTCTATGTCTTCTTTTTAGAAACGTCTATTTGGGTGTTTTACCCTTTTATTCACTGAGATTTTTATTTTTATTTTTTTGGTAAATGAAGTTGAGTTTCCTGTGTATTTTGGATATCATTAATCACTCATAAGATGTAATATTTGCAAATTCTCTCATTCTATAAATTTTATGTTCACTCTATTGTTTCATTTGATGTAATTTTTTTTCATTTTAAACAATTAAATTTGTCTAACTTTGCTTTTTTTAAAGTTTTTTTTTTTAATTCAAAAAGTAGAGTTACAGGGGGAAGTTGCCGAGAGAGAGAGAGAGAGAGAGAGAGCTTCTATCTGCTGATTCACTTCCCAAATGGCAATAATGGCTGGAGCTGAGCCAATCAGAAGCCAGGAGCCAGGAGCTTCTTCCAGGTCTCCCATGCTGGTGCAGGGACTCAAGCACTTGAACCATCTTCCACTGCTTTCCCAGCAGCCTTAGCAGGGAGCTAGATTGGAAGTGGAACAACTGGGATTTGAACCAGCTCCCATATGGGATGTTGGTGTTGCAGACAGCAGATTAACCTGCTACACCAGAGCTCCAGCCCCTTAATTTCGATTTTGTTGTCTATTCTTTTGGGGTCATATGCAAAAAATAAAAACATTGTGAAGTTCAATCAAGAATGTTGTTCCCAATATTTTCTTCTAGGAGTTTTATGGATTTAGGTTTTATTTAAGTCTTTAACCCATGTTGAGTTGATTTTGTATATATATTTTTTATATTTGATATAAATGTCCAATTTTATATTTTCCTTCTGTATGTTGATCTTCAGTTTTCCCAATATTATCAGTTGGACAGATTATCCTTTCCCTCCTTGTGTGTTCTTGCCATTATTATCTAAGATCAATTGTGAACATACCAATTTATTTCAGAGTTCTCTATTCTGTTCCATTGATGTCTATATTTTATACCATATTGCATTGTTTTGATTGTTGTAGTTTTATAGTATATTTTAACCACAGGAAGAATGATGCTCCCAGCTTTACTCTGCTTGCTTAAGCCTGCTTTGGCTACTAGGGATTTTGTGATTACATATAAATGTTTTGATGATTTTTTCTGTTTCTGTGAAATCTGTATTTAAATCTATACAATTATTTGCAGAATGTATATAATTCAAAAATATGAGTTATTCCAATCCATAAACACAAGACAACTTTCCCTGTGTTTATGTCTTCTTCAGTTCCTTTTATCAGTGTTCCATGGATTTTATTGTGCAAAGTTTTTATCTCTTGGTTATATTTTCATTCATAGGTATTTTATTTGTTCTTATGTTTTTATAAATGGGATGGTTTTCTTATTTTCTTTTTTCAGTAGTTTCCTATTAGTGTAGAGACATGTAGCTAATTTTCAAAAAATTATTTTTTTACTTAATTCTTAAATAACTTTATTTACTTTCATTTTTATCAGAAAGGAAAAGAGACAGAGATCTTCCATACACTGGCTCACTCCACAAATGCTCATAATATCTAGCACTGGGCCAGGCTGAAGCCAGGAATCTGGAATTCAGTCTGGTTTCCTACCTGAGTGGCAGGGACTCAACTATTTGAGACATCATTGGCTGCCTCTCAGAAAGCACATTATCAGGGGAATGGAGGGGAAGTAGAGGAGCTAGGATTCCAATCAGGTGCTGCAGATATAAGATGTGGGGTTCCCACCCCCTTATTTTATTTGAAACGCACAGGGGCCAGCGCTGTGGCCTGAATCCCATGTGGCCAGCATCCCGTGTGGGTGCCAGTTCTAGTCCCGGCTGCTCCTCTCCTGATCCAGCTCTCTGCTATGGCCTGGGATAGCAGTGGAGGATGATCCAAGTCCTTGGGCCCCTGACCCACACGGGAGACCTGGAGGAGTCTCCTGGCTCCTGGCTTTGGATCTGCATATCTCCGGCCATTGCGGCCATCTGTGGAGTGAACCAGCAGATGGAAGACCTCTCTGTGTCTCTACCTCTCTCTGTAACTCTTTCAAATAAATAAAAACACATCTTAAAAAAAAAGAAATGCAGAAATACAGAGATATATAGAAAGATGCCAAGAAACGGAGACACAGAGGTAATTTTTATCTGATGGCAACTCCCCCAAATGCCTTCAACAGGCAGGTCTGGGCCAGTTTGAAACCAGGAGCCCGGATTCTACCCATGTTTTTCACATAGGTGCCAGGAACTAAGTACTTTAGCCATCACCTGCTGCTTTCTAAGGTGCACATTATCAAGAAGCTGGATTGGAAGTAGAGGAGTGGGAATTTGAAGCAGGCACTCAGAGGTGGGATGTGGATATTCAAGTCAAATGTTAACTGCTGCTCCAAGCATCTGCCCCCACCACTGATTTTTTTTTTTTTTTTTGGCAGGCAGAGTGGACAGTGAGAGAGAGAGACAGAGAGTAAGGTCTTCCTTTTTCCGTTGGTTCAGCCCCCAATGGCCGCTAAGGCCGGCACACTGCACCATTCCAAAGCCAGGAGCCAGGTTCTTCTCCTGGTCTCCCATGCGGGTGCAGGGCCCAAGCACTTGGGCCATCCTCCACTGCACTCCCTGGCCACAGCAGAGAGCTGGACTGGAAGAGGGGCAACCGGGACAGAATCCGGCATCCCGACCGGGACTAGAACCTGGGGTGCCAGCGCCGCAGGGGGAGGATTAGCCTATTGAGCCATGGCGCCGGCCTCCACTGATTTTTATACATTTTGTATCCTGTGACTTTTCTTCATCCAACAACATTGTTGAATATTGAGGTAGCCTGTTTTTAAGATTAGTCCATCTATGGACAAATAATATTTTACCTCTTGCTTTCTGATTTCAATGCCCTTTCTTTCTTTTTCTTGACTTATTTCTAACTGGAAATTTAAGACATATAGTATTGTGTTGAATGGATTTAATGTGAGTGCACATTCTTGTTTTGTTCCTATCCTGAGAGAAAAACATTTCCACTAATTAATATCAGCTTTGAGTTTATATTGAGTTTATATTATATTGAGTTACATTCTTATTACATCAAGTTTTTAAAGAGTTTTTATCAGGGAAAATGTGGAATTTTCTCAAATTCTTTTTTGGCATCTACTGAGATGAATGTATTCATATAATTTTTATCTTTCAGTTTGTTAATGTGGCATTCCACTCCATGTGAGCTGCTAATTCAAGGTACCAGAGATTTGACTGGTTTTTTGTGAATAACATGGATGTGTTTCTCAAAGTTCTAGAGGCTGGGAAGGCCGAGACCAAAGTGCCAACAAATTGCAATCAAGGGAGGGTTCTTTTTCTGATTCACAGATGTGCCCTCCTCTTCTGTCTTTACACAGGGTACCGATATCATTTGGGAGGACTTTACCCTCAAGACTCAAAGTAAACTCTCTTATCTTGGAAATGAGTCATTCTGTTACACAAAAAAGCAGTAGATTGATTTTTAAATTTTCATCATGAACTGACTAAACAGTTTCAGTTCCCCAGGCGAATTCTCTTGACTCTGACTCGCTTTATCAATCCCAAATTATTCATTTTCTTCTTGTAGATAGTCTTCTTTCTGTAAAAGTATACTTTGTGTGCATTAAGAAAGATGATTGATAATAAACACCTACATCTTTTATCAATTTTGCAAAGATTATGTGCCTTAGAGCCAATGTACTATATGATTAACAATGGTAATTCATTTACATAATAGTCAATGATTTTATTCAATTTACTTCTTTCTGAACGTCTCTAAAAGGAACAAAGGAACAGAATTCAGACTACAGTGAAATAACATACAAAAGTAAGAGTTAACTGGAAAAGAGAATACTCAAAAATACCCATCTCTAGAAAAATATCTTTTATGGAAACAAAACAAAATAGATGGGTGAAATAATAAGCTTGGGTTGTTTTCCCAGATTCCTCGGGTCTTGATGTGCAAATTTGGCTTTTTTTCTGTGTATGTTTTAGCCAAACTCTATGAAAAATAGATTAAAACTGTACTTGGAATAAACAAGAAGGTACCCTAAATTGTTTTTCAAGTTCTGCCAAAGCGTTTTGAAATATACATTATCTTTTTAATAATTTAAAGAAAGAAGGGAATTTTGAGTTATATAAAACAAAGGGCCCTACCTATGTAAACATTCAGTTTGTCTTTTTATATTTATAACAGATTTACAGAAAGTAGAACTTGTAAATTGTAATTTTTTTTGTTAAAGGGATAGAAAAGTTTTGCTAAATAATAAGAAGAACCTAAATTACAGTGTTCCAATTAAAGCCGTTTTAGGAAACATTCTTTAGTGTCAACCCTTAGGTTAAGGGTCATGAAATGGGGCAGCACGGAGGCACTGCTAGTAAAGCTACCACCTGGAATCCCATGTGGTGTCAGCTCACGTCCCAGTTGCTCTGCTTCCAACCCAGGTCCCCGCTGTTGGCCTAGGAAAAGCAGCAGAAGATGCTCCAAGTGCTTAGGTCCCTGCTATCCATGTAGGAGATCAGAATGAAGATTCCAGCTCCTGACTTCAGCCAGGCCCAGCCCTGGGCCATGGTGGCTATCTGGGGAGTGGACCAGCAGATGGAAAATTTCTTTCTCTTTAACTCTTGAGATATAAATATAAATATATATATATACACACACACACACACACACACACACACACACACATATATATATATATATATACATACATGGATGGATAGATAGATGATAGGTAGATAGATAGATATAGGTTATAGTACCCAGTTATCCAATCACACATAATCTAGGTGCTGCTGAGAGCATATCTTGTAGATGTGGTAGGAGCCCAAGGTCAATTGACTTTAAGTAAGGGAGATTATTGTACATAGACTGAATGGCCCAGGGTTGTAGCTAAGCACTCCTGCGTGAGAGGAAATGGCATCATTTCAGGTAGTATCCACACTTTCTAGTGACCTCTGTCTGTTGACCTCCCTACAGACTCCAACTCTTGCCATCTCAGAAGCCCTTGGCAATATTAACACCTTAATAAGTGTATGACGTGTGTTTTTTTCTGTGGTTATACTCACACACAAGTGCAGAGGTGATTCTTGGACTCTTATTCTTCTCATCTACTTGCTGGGTGTTTTGATAATTTGGGAACTGACATCTACATCCCTGTCCAAAATTTCACTTTAAACTGATACTATTAATCACAATGTAAGTTTAAATGATATAAGCAGGGGGTTGTCAAAGATGAGCTTTTAAATGACACAATATCTCTTTTTAATGTAAGATTGAACATTCATATACTCTGGAATGAAGTGGAATAGCTAGAGAAGGCCAGATGATGAAAGAGAAGATCTTTTATTAATAACTCAAACAGTAAGTATAAATTGTGTCTCCAGACAACTATAGGGTCAAATAATGAATAGTCATAGATATATTATTAAAATTCCTCCTTTGTGATTTAATATATAGGTCATATGTAGTAATATGTTGTTTCATATAACATGGGTTTCATCTCAATATTTGTTTATAGATTTAATTTTGTTAAGTGTAAGTCATACTTTAAAATTTCTCCATCTGGGCTTTCCCTAGAACTTGCTGCAGCAAGGAAAATATTCTTTATCTGCAGTTTGGAATTGCACTGTTCATGGGTCATGGGTGTCAACTGAGTCCCTGGTATATGGCAAAGTTGAAGAAATGCATTTTTTATTTGATGTTATCAGTGCAGTGTAGATATTCAGATGTAGCAAGCGTATTATACAGACACTACAGGCAGAGTACACAATCTTAACAAAATTTCTGTGAAGCAAAATCTTTACATAAGATCTTTACATAAAATCTTTACATAAAAATTTTGGGGAAGTTGGCCGGCGCCATGGCTCAACAGGCTAATCCTCTGCCTTGCTGCGCTGGCACACCGGGTTCTAGTCCCGGTTGGGGCGCGGGATTCTGTCCCGGTTGCCCCTCTTCCAGGCCAGCTCTCTGCTGTGGCCTGGGACTACAGTGGAGGATGGCCCAAGTGCTTGGGCCCTGCACCCCATGGGAGACCAGGAAAAGCACCTGGCACCTGGCTCCTGGCTTCGGATCAGCGCAGTGCACCAGCCATAGCATGCCCACGGCAGCCATTGGAGGGTGAACCAACGGCAAAGGAAGACCTTTCTCTCTGTCTCTCTCTCTCACTGTCCACTCTGCCTGTCCAAAAAAAAAATATTAATAATTTGGGGAAGTGGATAACAACTGACCTTAAGTCAATGACAATTAACGCTTTTATTTAGTTCTTTAAATGACGAACAGATATTGGTCACAGCAGTTAAGATACTGCTCGAGGTGTCTGCATCCATTATCATAGTGCCTGGGTTAAAATCCCGCGTCCATTCTTCACTACAACTCCCTATTAATGTACACCCTAGGAGGCAGAAGTGATGTAGGACACCCAGATTGAGTGTCTGGCTCTTAGCTTTGGCCCAGCTCTGGCTGCTGAAGGCATCTGGGAACTGAATCAAATAATCTGAGATTTTTGTCTTTCTCACTTTCTCAAATGATTAAAAAATATTTTAAATAATAAAATGTGTCAACAAATGATATATATGTTTAGAAGTATATGTGTATTTTGCATTTATTAAACATAATGGGTTTGCTATTTTCATTTTGCCAAATCAAAGTAGTGAAATTGCAACTTATATCAATTACCTGTGTTGAAGATACATACACTGCCTTTAAATATTTGGGATATGGCTACCACATTAACAATTTGGTAAATGCTAAAGAACTCCCCTAGCCCCCTATGCTTTTCTCTATATGTCTTACTTTGTCTAAACTTTTACCAATTCCATCTCTTTCATTTTTTTCTTTTTTTCATTTTTCTTTACATAAAGAGAAAAGATTTCATGCATTTCACATGGACAACTTTAAGCACCTGATAATAATTCCCAGACTCCCTCTCTTCCTCCTTCTTCCCTCATTTATTACTTTTTCTTTTTTAATTTTTATGGTAGCATATCTTTAGTTTACCTTATAATCATAGGCTTAATTTTCCACTACATGAACAATTAGGCAAGTAGAAAGTAGAAAGATTGCAGTTATGTAGGAGTATAGACAAAGGCTATAGACAATAATAAAAATTTCAATATTAATTTTAATCATAAGAATTATGAATTTTATACTCTATATCAGTTAACACAAATCTGAAATAGCATATGATATTTGTCATTTCTGGTCTGGCTTATTTCACAAATCGTATGGGTCTCCAATTGCATCCATTTTGTTGAAAAAGACAGGGTTTCATTCTTTTTATGGCTGGGTAGTATTCCATTATATGTGCGTATATGTATGTGTGTGTGTGTGTGTAAACACACTATAATATTCATTCACCAGTTGATGGACATCTGGGGTGATTCCATTAGCTATATTATATTGAGCTGCTATAAACATGAGGATACAAAAAACTCTTTCATATAATTTTGTTTGGTTAAATTCCCAGGAGTGGAATGGCTAGGTCATAGGATAGATCAGTTTTCAGATTTCTGAGATCATCCTTGATATTTTGAAAGCAACTTCACTGAGGACCTTATATATACTTCATTACTGTTTTATAATTTTAATTATAGAGATTATTCATGTCTTTCATTACATTTATCCCAAGATACTTGGTTTGTTATGATTATTGTGAGTGGGACTGATATTCCAAGTTCTTTCTCAGCTATGGCGTTATTTCTACATACAAATGCTATTGATTTTTTGTGTTAATTTTATACACTGCAACTTTGCCAAACTCTCTTGAGTTCCAGTAGTCTCTCAGTGGAGCTGAAAGGAGTCAGTTAGATACGGTATGGTAAATGGTAGAGAGGAGAAAGGAGCCCCACCAGGATTATTGAACATTTTCTAAACCTAGGTGGGAAACTGGCCTAGAAATCAAGTGTGATAATGAAAGAAACATAAAGAATTGCATTGATCAGTCAGAAGAAGAGCAGGCTCTGGTCCCAAGGGCAAGCAGAAGGGCATGCAGCTGGAGTTGTCTGTGGCCAGTCTTGGCAGTATGGTAAAGATAAACAGCTTCCTCTCCACCCACCTCAGCAGATCCAAGATAAAAGTTTTTCTCTGTCCTATAAAAAGTCACAATCAAATGGGTGAGTGGAAGATAAGAAGGCAGGATGAGTTCACCACACAAGGAACACTTTAAGGCCATCATACAATCTTTCCAAAGAATAGAAAACCCTCAAATCCCTTCCTTTCAATAACGTACTCCTATTGAAGAAGCCCCTTCTGGATGTTTTCCCAGGAGCTTTCCAGCTCTTCTTTCTACCTGTCTTCTCTTTTCAATTAAACACTTTAGCTGAATCACCTTCCCGGGTGGTTCACCTACCTCATACTTCATCACAGATAAGGCAAGTTCCTGGGGTTCAGATCAGCCATAATGTCTCTGGATTGGTGGGGAACTCTGCTTCCCACTGAAATAGCACTGAGTGTTATAAGGCAATTACTATCTCATTTCTCTTTCCTATCACCTCTGATTTCCTTTGGGGACAAAGCCTTGAACATATGTGGGTGAAGAAGAATCTGGTGGCAATTCTAGGTCTTGGGCCAAACCTAGTCCTCAGTGTGACCCAAAAATCTACTAATTAAAGCTGTCAACAGCCTATTTGAATAACAGAGAGCTTAGTCCCCTTCGCCTGTCATTTTTGAATGAGCATTTATCCTCAGAGGGGGAAAGATGAAACCCTGGAGTGCCCCTCAGATATCCTCTGTGGAACGGCCTTTGGAGTGACTCGAGTGGCCTTCAGAGAAGCCTGTAGGCTCCCCAAATGTGCTGACAATGATGCTGATCTCTCTCCCTTTGCCATCTGCACAGACTCCCATGCTATAGCTTCAGGTAACTCTTGGCCTCACTAACTCTCCTTATATACTCTGCTCCATCCTCCAAATCCAAATCCCTGACTCCACAGATTAGGCCTTTTTGGGCTGATTAGTTGCATTTAAAACAAAATTTAAATGCCCAACTTGTTTAGAAAAAAAAAAAAAACAAAAACTAACAAAACTCCAAATGAGGCCCTCTGTTTGGAAGCTTACTTCCAATTTCAGGCTTATAAAATCTTGCTTAAGGTCAGGAGAGATTGGATTCCTGTTTTGGCTCAGCCAACCACAGAATGCCCAACGGGGTCAATCCCAAGTGGCTTGTCTGTGCCAGAACACAACCCAGGTTGGTAGGTGTGGATTGGGGGCCTCCCCATCACCATCAGTGACACAAGCAAGGAGGCTTCTGCCTTTAACCAAGCAGGAGAGGGGTGGGCAAGAGATGCCTTGACCTGCTGCACACTGGGGGAGCAGGGAGAATGGTGCTTTTCTCTACACAGTAACTTAAAGATGGGCAACCCCAAATCCAAAACCACTTCAATCACATTCCCGCTGGGATGTATCCTTAAAAACTGGAACACTTTTAGGAAAGACACTCAACCAGGAAAAAAAAAAAAAGAAGAAGAAGAAGAAGAAGAAGAAAAGAAAAGAACGCCCACTCTTTACCTCAGTATTTCACCCAGTTTCTAGCTCTACTTTC
Organism: Sylvilagus floridanus; assembly: GCA_949820135.1. Lineage (NCBI taxonomy): Eukaryota > Metazoa > Chordata > Mammalia > Lagomorpha > Leporidae > Sylvilagus > Sylvilagus floridanus. The sequence goes on along the minus strand of OX463238.1, from coordinate 104,962,772 downwards.
TGTTACAATATATTGTCATCTCAGATCATTACCCATAAGCTGGCTTAAGGATCCATTATCAGTTGTGCTTGGATAAGTGCACAAAGGGTTAAGCCCCACTCTTCCAACACCCCTCAGCTACACAGGTATTTCTTATTCTACAACCAGATTGCAGCTTATTGACTCCACCCCTTTGCTTGGTAGGAGGAAGGGGTGGGAGGGAAAACTGGTTGTCTCAATGTCTTGCACGCTAACTTGGTTCACCTATAGCTAGATACTGGGTTTAAAGACATTTTTTCCCTTTTTGTAGCTTAAAATAAAATGACTGCCTTAGAAAATTGCTTTCTAACTTGTCAAACTATTTTTAAATTGGGTTCAACAGATATGGCCAAAATAGCAATGGGAATCAAAGCTCTATTTTTATAATATTTATGGTGTGCTTTATAAAATTAGAAACTTTATACTTTTGATCTTAAAATATTCAAATAAACATATATTATTCATTGTGTTCTGTGTATTAAGTGTAAACCATAACTAACCCATAGCGGTTTCTGACCAAAACAAAAGATTCAAAATGACAGTTATACATGTCTAATATCTTAGTCTCTTAAGTCATCCAGATGTAATTACTAAATATGAATTCATTAGAGGTAAATAAGATAAATATCTCTAAATACTAACTTAAGTGCTCTTAGCATCTTAAATTTTATTTAAAAAAGGACTATTTGGGTTTATGAGCATGTATGTTTTGATAAATTGTCCATGTATGGCAAATAATTCAAGATTGTTTAAAAGTAACTAAGTTAATATTTGATATATTATTTTAAAATGTTTATTTTAATTTTAATTAGTGTTTAACAGTTTTAAGTTATTTTGAACATATAGTTTTAGAAATACAATGATTGTACAATTTGGGGCATGCTCAATCGGAACTGCCCCAAATGATGGAGTTAGAATTGTGCCAGGGGATTCCAATACAATCCCATCAAGGTGGCATGTACCAAGGCCATCTCACTAGTCCAAGTGATCAATTTCAGTTCACAATTGATCACACTGATAGGTCTAAGAGTCAAAGGGATCACACAAACAAGACTAGTGTCTTCTAATACTAACTGATAGAATCAAAAAGGGAGAGAATGATCCAACATGGGAAGCGAGATACACAGCAGACTCATAGAATGGCAGATGTCCTAAATAGCACTCTGGCCTCAGAATCAGCCCTTAAAGCATTCAGATCTGGCTCAAGAGCCCATGAGAATATTTAAGGCGTGGAAAGCCAAGACACTCTGGAAAAAAAAGAAGACCTAAATGAAAGATCTCTGTGAGTGAGATCCCAGTGGAACGAATGGGGCCATCAAAGAAGGAGGTACCTTTCTCTGAAGGGAGGAGAGAACCTCCACTTTGACTGTGACCCTGTCGGAATAAGATTGAAGTCAGCGAACCCTAAAGGCTTCCATAGCCTTGGCAACTCATGACTAGAGCCTAGGGAGATTACTGAGGCCATAAACAAGAGTGTCAAATTGTTAAATCAACTTCAGGAGTCACTGTGTACTTACGTCTCATGTGGGATCTGTCCTTAATGTGTTGTCCAATGTGAAGTAATGCTATAACTAGCACTGAAACAGTATTTTACACTTTGTGTTTCTGTGTGGGTGCAAACTGATGAAATCTTTACTTAGTATATACTGAATCAATCTTCTGTATATAGATAATTAAAAATGAAAAAAAAATCTTGATGTTAAATTGGAAATTGCCTAGAAAATTATTCAATTTTTTAAAAAAATATATCATGTAGGATCTCTGTCCTTAATGTGCTATACATTGTGAATTAATACTATAACTAGTACTCCAACAGTATTTTTCACTTTGTGTTGCTATGTGAGGGCAAACTGTTGAAATCTTTACTTAATATATAGTAAACTGATCTTCTGTATATAAAGAGAATTGAAAATGAATCTTGATGTGAAGCAAGGGGAGAGGGAGTGGGAAAGGGGAGGGTTGCGGGTGGGGGGGAAGTTATGGGGGGGAAGCCATTGTAATCTATAAGCTGTATTTTGGAAATTTATATTCTTTAAATAAAAGCGTTATAAAAAAAACAAATAAATAATTAAATAAATATATAAAAAAAAAAAGAAATACAATGATTCTTTAATCTTAAAAGTTGCCTTAATTTTGAATTTAAAGAATTCTTTCAAGCATAAATTAAGAAAATCAATAAATGAGACAAAGAAATAAAAAGAAAGTTATAAGCATAAAAATATGTTATTGGTAAAAATTAAAAAAAGGGTTAAGAGGAAAATGATAATTTTTGAGAAAAAAAGGTCCTTGCTTATCAAAATTATTTTTTCCTAAATTAAAATTGCTATATTACACTAGATTGGAAAATGAATGGGCAAAATGCCTCAATGTTTAAGTGAGTCACAGGGCCAGCACCGTGGCTCACTAGGCTAACCCTCCGCCTTGTGACGCCGGCACACCAGGTTCTAGTCCCAGTCGGGGCGTCGGATTCTGTCCCGGTTGCCCCTCTTCCAGGCCAGCTCTCTGCTGTGGCCCGGGAGTGCAGTGGAGGATGGCCCAAGTGCTTGGGCCCTGCACCCCATGAGAGACCAGAAGCACCTGGCTCCTGGCTTCAGATCAGTGTGGTGCGCCAGCTGTAGCATGCCCGCGGCGGCCATTGGAGGGTGAACCAACGGCAAAGGAAGACCTTTCTCTCTGTCTCTCTCTCTCTGTACACTCTTCCTGTCAAAATAAATAAATAAATAAGTGAGTCACAGATGTAAGCAAGTTGTACAAGGTTTGAGAGTTTGAGAGAAATACATCTTACAAGAAAAAAATTGTATGTGACATGAAATTAAACATTAATATCTTTTGTTTTTTCATTTATTTGTTTAATTTGACAGATAAAGTTAAACAGTACGAGAGAGAGACAGAGAGAAAGGTCTTCCTTTCATTGGTTCACCCCCTAAATTGCTGCTATATGGCTGGTGCTGCACCAATCCCAAGGCAGGAGCCAGGTGCTTCTTTTTGGTCTCCCATGCGGGCACAGGGCCCAAGCACTTGGGCCATCCTCCACTGCCCTCCTGGGCCACAGCAGAGAGCTGGACTGGAAGAGGATCAGCCAGACCTAGAACCCGACGCCCATATGGGATGTCAGCGCTGCAGGTGGAGGATTAACCAAGTGAGCTACGGTGCTAGCCATAAACATTAATATCAGAAGTACACCGACATAAGATTAAAATCTGAACTTCTGTCAAAGCAAGCAGGTTTTTGTTGAGTAAAAGTCTGAGTAGCTTACTGTGTTGGTTATCTTGATAAAACAGGCCCAGAGGCCTAAAGGGGATAGTGTTTATAAAATTCTGGTAATTTCTAAAATGCTGTGTAAAGTAAAACATGAGTGCCTATACTTGTCAATTAATTAGTTTTATAATTTTAACCATGACTACTTAAAGTCTTTTGTCATCCAGTTTTGCATTCTTCTCTAAATTTACAGATTTATGAAAAAGACTCTAACAAATATTCTTAAATAAAGGCTTTCTGACAGTTTTAAGATCAATAAACTCTTAGACATAGTTACTTAAGACCACTTCTAAACTCTGACTGTTACTTGAATGTGGTTAAAAGGATTACTGACACTTGGTCATCAAATACTTCTCTCCCTATGTGAGATCAAATCAGCATCCAGGTCAGATCTAACCTGGCAACGAGGGACAAATGTTAGCTATAAGATGATTGATCAACAATGCACCGTTGAAATCTTTACTTAGTATTTAAAAGGTTGATCTTCTGTATATAATTAAAAATGAATCTTAATGAAGAATGGGATAGGGGAGGGAGTAGGAGATGGGATGGATTGCATTTTACCTACTGCAGACTGGGGGAGCAGGTGGGAAGGTGGTTATGGGAGAAAAACCACTATAATCCAAAAGGTGGACTTTTGAAATTTATATTTATTAAATAAAAGTTCGGAAAAAAAAAAGAAAAGTATCTTAATCAGGAGAAAATAAAAATCAAGGTGACATCACTGGTGTCAACCCTAAACAGAATTAAATACAGCCCGGAGAGTGTGGAAAGAGTTCTTACCCATGGTTGCCTGATTATTGCCCTTATTAAAACAGTTCCCTAAAGTACTGTAAGTGCCTTTACCACCAGTCAAGGACAAACTTCATGGCAGCTACTGAGCATCTGGCTATCAAAACAGCTTTACATATTTTAAATCTAAAAAATCCCTAAAAATATCTGACAAATGTAACAATAATAAAATGGCCTAAGACTATCTCCTTGCCTCAGCAAGGGGCACTAGTATACTGTTTCATGGCCACTTAACCTATCCAGCTGTGTATGTGAGTGGTTTTGTGCAGCTAAAAACGGTTTAGTCACATTTCAAATGCTATGGCCTGGATGAGAGAGAACCAACATTTGCTGCCAAGGAAATTTAGAGAATAAAAAATCTTGGTTAACCGATTGTTCTTTATGAGCCAACAGACAGTCAAAATCCTGGACATCTTTTTTCTCCTTAGTCAGTTTATAATCCTTGCACTTTGCCTTATTTTCATACAGTTCTCTGAGTTCTATTCAACACTGTGCAGCTAACACGATAGACATTCTTTTTACTGTTAGCACTTCAATTGTTTTACTTTGGCTTACTTGCCTCGCTCAAACCTCCTTGACATGTCCTTTCAGAAAGTCCTGGCCTTGAGACCTTATATACTAAATTGTTTTGCACAACTGATTTCTTCCAGACAGGTATGAAAAAGATAATGTAGGCCGGCACCGTGGCTCAACAGGCTAATCCTCCGCCTTGCGGCGCTGGCACACTGGGTTCTAGTCCCGGTCGGGGCGCCGGATTCTGTCCCGGTTGCCCCTCTTCCAGGCCAGCCCTCTGCTGTGGCCCAGGAGTGCAGTGGAGGATGGCCCAAGTGCTTGGGCCCTGCACCCCATGGGAGATCAGGAGAAGCACCTAGCACCTGGCTCCTGCCATCAGATGAGCGCGGTGCGCCGGCCGCAGCGCCATCCGCGGCAGCCATTGGAGGGTGAACCAACGGCAAAGGAAGACCTTTCTCTCTGTCTCTCTCTCACTGTCCACTCTGCCTGTCAAAAAAAAAAAAAAAAAAGATAATGTAAAAATTCATTTATGTTGAAAATGAATGTTGATTAAACTAATTTCTATCAATACTTACAATGACACTCTTGGGTCGTCCTTGGTTGTGTAATTATTTTTTTCATAAATTCAAGAAAAAAAGGTTCTATCCACAATATTAAAACATTGAGTAAATAATGCCCCATTCATTTATTCTGGACTACCAGACAATGATAGGTGAATACATATTTCTTTTTCTTTCTTTCTTTCTTTCTTTTTCTTTCTTTCTTTCTTTTTTTTTTTTTTTTGACAGGCAGAGTTAGACAGAGAGAGAGAGACAGAGAAAAAGGTCTTCCTTCCGTTGGTTCACCCCCCAAATGGCTGCCATGGCCAGTGCACTGTGCCGATTCGAAGCCAGGAGCCAGCCAGGTGCTTCCTCCTGGTCTTCCATGCGGATGCAGGGCCCAACCACTTGGGCCATCCTCCACTGCCCTCCCAGGACACAGAAGAGAGCTGGCCTGGAAGAGGAGCAACCGGGACAGAATCCGGTGCCCCAACCGGGACTAGAACCCAGGGTGCCAGCACTATAGGCAGAGGATTAGCCTAGTGAGCCGTGGGGCCAGCTAGTGAATACATATTTCTAACAATGAAATAATGTTGTACTTTCATCATGTTGTACTTTCTGTTAATTGTATCCCATCGTACATAATAGTTCAATAAAAAATTTTAAGCCAAGACTTTATTGCTTTTCTCATCATGAGTCAGTATTTTAGCAATCATCCAAAGATTTGGAAATAACATTGTTTTGTATTGAGTGTGACTGCATTTGTTTTCAAATAAAAAATTTCAAATGGAGAAGCTGGTTTAAATGTGCATAGAAAAGCTAAATTAAGGTAAAATTTAAGTACTAACTTTTGGATTTGAACTTCTATATAACAGTGCATTAAGCACACTATCAAATATTAAAGCTGTGGGACAGATTTAATACTTTCCTAAAATTAGTCATTTCCTTCAACATTTAAGCAGCTATCTCATAAATACTTCTTTCCTCTGAACTTTAATAATAGCTAATAGAAGGAAAAAGAAAATATCTGTGAAAATAAATTTGTCAGTTCAATCAATCGGTAAGTATTTGTTTACCCACATTTGGTAAGAAATGTGATTTTATATCAGGAAAAAATATATCCTTAGAGTCCAAAACCATACAGGGCTTCTTTGCCAAGTGTCTCTTGAATTTTGACAATAACCTTTGAGCAGTAAATGAGTGTCAGAGATCATTTATGAAATGGCATAGCAATGCCAGAATCCCCTATGGGCACCAGTTTATGTCCCAACTGCTCCACTTCCAATCCAGTACCCTGCTAATACGCCTCGGAAAGCAGAAGATGGCCCAAGTCCCTGGGCCTCTGTATGAATGTTGGAGGCTCAGATAAAAGTCCTGGCTCCTGGGGCCTGCACTGTGGCATGGTGGATAAAGCTACCACCTGCAGTGCCGGCATCCCATATGGGCACCAGTTCAAGACCTGGCTGTTCTACTTCCAATCCAGCTCTCTGCTATGGCCTGGGAAAGCAATAGAAAATGGCAGAAGTCCTTGGGCCCCTGCACCCACATGGGAGACCTGGGAGAAGCTCCTGGCTCCTGGCTTCAGATCAGCTCAGCTCCAGTCACTGTGGCCAACTGGCGAGTGAACCAGGGGATGGAAGATTCTCTCTCTCTCTCTCTCTCTCTCTCTCTCTCTGCTTAACCTTTTCTCTCTGTGTAACTCTTTCAAATAAATAAATAAATAAATCTCTTAAACAAACAAACAAACAAAAAACCCTGGCTCCTGGCTTCCACCTGGCCGACCTTCCAGCCATTGCAGCCATTTGAGGAGTGAGCAGCTGATGGAAGATCTCTTTCATTTGCTCTCTCTATAAACCCACTTTTCAAATAAAATAAGTAAGTATTTTTTAAGTTATTTTTGTACTCATGAGCACCTTTTGAGCAAAGGTTTCAGGTAAGAAATTATTAATAAAAATGAAGGAAAGTAATTCATTTCAAGAAATCAAGAGGTAGTTGCAAGGAACTCTAAATTATCTATAGTTCTCAAGTGACTCACCACTTGATTGTAAAAAATGCAAGATAAATCAAGAAAATAGATTATGGTATCAACATCACTCATTAAAGATGCGACCATAATAACCTTTTGTTCACCATCTCACTCCTCACTGAATGTACATTATGGAACGTAATTTTTGAATAAAATTAAAGCTAAGCACACAAAATTCCCATAACTAGGATTTCTGTTACTGTTTCATAGCCACTCACATTTCCCTACTGCTGATCCTTTTCCTTATCTGCTAAGATTCACTAATCTATTTCATTTCACTTCAACAGGTTTCCCCTTTGGTGCTCAGTTCGTTGTCGCCAATCAGGGAGAATATATGATATTTGTCCCTTTGGGACTGGCTTAATTCACTCAGCACGATGTTAAATATAAGAGTGCAAATAAGAGAGGGAGCAGATGTACAATTGGGGACATGCTCAATAGGACTTGCCCCAAATGATGGAGTTAGAATCGTGCCAGGGGATTCCAATACAATCCCATCAAGGTGGCATGTACCAAGGCCATCTCACTAGTCCAAGTGATCAACTTCAGTTCACAGTTGATCACACTGATAGGTCTAAGAGTCAAAGGGATCACACAAACAAGACTAGTATCTGCTAATACTAACTGATAGAATCAAAAAGGGAGAGAACGATCCAACATGGGAAGTGGGAGACAGCAGACTCATAGAATGGCATATGTCCTAAATAGCACTCTGGCCTCAGAATCAGCCCTTAAGGCATTCGGAAATGGCTCAAGAGCCCATGAGAGTATTTGAGGCATGGAAAGCCAAGACACTCTGGAAAAAAAAGAAGACCTAAATGAGGGATCTCTGCGAGTGAGATCCCAGTGGAAAGAACGAGGCCATCAAAGAAGGAGGTACCTTTCTCTGAAGGGAGGAGAGAACTTCCACTTTGACTATGACCCTGTCGGAATAAGATCGAAGTTGGCAAACCCTAAAAGCTTCCATAGCCTCGGCAACTCATGACTAGAGCCTAGGGAGATTACTGACGCCATAAACAAGAGTGTCAAATTGTTAAATTAACATCAGGAGTCACTGTGTACTTGCGTCTCATGAGGGATCTGTCCTTAATGTGTTGTCCAATGTGAAGTAATGCTATAACTAGTACTGAAACAGTATTTTACACTTTGTGTTTCTGTGTGGGTGCAAACTTAATATATACTAAATCAATCTTCTGTATTTAAAGATAATTGAAAATGAAAAAAAAAAACTTGGTGTTAAATTGGAATTGCATAGAAAATTAATCATTTTTTTAAAAAAATATCATGTAGGATCTCTGTCCTTAATGTGCTGTACATTGTGAATTAATACTATAACTAGTACTCCAACAGTATTTTTCACTTTGTGTAGCTATGTGAGGGCAAACTGTTGAAATCTTTACGTAGTATATACTAAACTGATCTTCTGTATATAAAGAGAATTGAAAATGAATCTTTTTTTTTTTTTGCTTTTATTTAAAGAATATAAATTTCCAAGGTACAGCTTGTGGATTCCAATGGCTCCTCCCCCCCACAACTTCCCTCCCTCCCGCCACCCTCCCCTCTCCCGCTCCCTCTCCCCTTCTGTTCACATCAAGATTTATTTTCAATTCTCTTTATACACAGCAGATCAGTTTATAACATATTATGTAAAGATTTTAACAGTTTGCCCTCACATAGAGGCACAAACTGAAATTATTGTTGGAGTACTAGTTATAGTATTGATTCACAATGTACAGTACATTAAAGACAGAGATCCTACATGCTTTTTTTTTTAAAGAATTGATTAATTATCTATGCATTTTCCAATTTAACACCTAGAGTTTTTAATCATTTGCAATTATCTTTATACACAGAAGATTGATTTAATATTATAGTACGTGAAGATTTCATCAGTTTGCTCCCACACAGAAACACAAAGTGAAAAAATACTGTTTCATTACTAGTATTAGCATTATTTCACATTGGATAACACATTAAGGACAGATCCCTGATGAGAAGTAAGTACACAGTGACTCCTGAAGTTGAATAACAATTTGACACTCTTGTTTATGGCGTCAGTAATACATCAACAGTTCAGACAGGAGCTGATCATGTCTTATTTTCTCATAGTGTTCATTTCGTTTCAGCAGGTTTCCTCTTTGGTGCTCAGTTAATCATCACCAATCATGGAAAACAAATGATATTTGTCTCTTTGGGACTGGCTTAATTCACTCAGCATGATGATTTCCAGATCCCTCCATTTTATTGCAAATGATCGGATTTCATTGTTTTTGACTGCTGTATAGTATTCTGTAGAGTACATGTCCCATAATTTCCTAATCCAGTCTACTGTTGATGGGCATTTGGGTTGGTTCCAGGTCTTAGCTATTGTGAACTGAGCTGCAATAAACATTAGTGTGCAGACGGCTTTTTGGTTTTCCAATTTAATTTCCTTTGGGTAAATTCCAAGGAGTGGGATGGCTGGGTTGTATGGTAGGGTTATATTCATGTTTCTAAGGAGTCTCCAGACTGACTTCCATAGTGGTTTAACCAGTTTGCATTCCCACCAACAGTGGATTAGTGTCCCTTTTTCCCCACATCCTCTCCAGCATCTATTGTTGGTAGATTTTTGGATGTGAGCCATTCTGACCGGGGTGAGGTGAAACCTCATTGTGGTCTTGATTTGCATTTCCCTGATTGCCAGTGATCTTGAGCATTTTTTCATGTGTCTATTGGCCATTTGGGTTTCCTCTCTGGAAAAATGTCTATTGAGGTCCTTAGCCCATTTCTTAAGTGGGTTGTTTGTTTTAATGTTGTGTCGTTTCTTGATTTCGTTGTAGATTCTCGTTATCAGCCCTTTATCTGTTGCATATTTTGCAAATATTTTTTCCCATTCTGAAGGTTGCCTATTCACTTTCCTAACTGTTTCTTTTGCAGTACAGAAACTTCTCAGTTTGATGCGATCCCAATAGTTAATTTTGTCTTTGAGTGCCTGTGCTTTTGGGGTCTTTTCCAAGAAGTCTTTGCCAGTACCTATATCTTGCAGGGTTTCTCCTATGCTCTCCAGTAATTTGATGGTGTCGGGTCGTAGGTTTAAGTTTTTGATCCATGTTGAATGAATTTTTGTGCAAGGTGTAAGGTAGGGGTCTTGCTTCATGATTCTGCAGGTGGAAATCCAGTTTTCCCAGCACCATTTGTTAAATAGACTGTCTTTACTCCAGGGGTTAATTTTGGGTCCTTGATCAAATATAAGTTGGCTGTAGATGTTTGGATTGATTTCAGGTGTTTCTATTCTGTTCCATTGGTCTATCCATCTGTTTCTGTACCAGTACCATGCTGTTTTGATTACAACTGCCCTGTAGTATGTCCTGAAATCTGGTATTGTGATGCCTCCAGCTTTGTTTTTGTTGGACAAGATTGCTTTAGCTATTCGAGGCCTCTTATTCCTCCATACGAATTTCAGCATCATTTTTTCCAGATCTGAGAAGAAAGCCTTTGGTATCTTGATTGGGATTGCATTGAATCTGTAAATTGCTTTTGGGAGAATGGACATTTTGATGATATTGATTCTTCCAATCCATGAGCATGGGAGATTTCTCCATTTTTTGGTGTCCTCTTCTATTTCTTTCTTTAAGGTTTTATAATTTTCATCATAGAGATCTTTAACATCCTTGGTTAAGTTTATTCCAAGGTATTTGATTGTTTTTGTGGCTATTGTGAATGGGATTGGAGGAGCCAAGATGGCGGAACAGTGAGGGCGCACACAAACAGTCCGGGAAAAGATAGTTTAATAAAAGTGGAGTTGCAGTAACTCCAAGTAAAGACTTCGAAAAACAACGCGGGGGAAATTCTCCCTGATCCACTGGACTTGACGCGGAGGAGAACGGACTCGCCGTGCTGCGGGAAAGGAGAAGTGCCGCGGGAAGGGAGACGCGAAGGGGAGCGCGGCTGCGGAGTCGGCTTGCCACCGCCGGAGGGGGAGGTGAGGCGGAGATCCCTCGGTAACTCCAGACATTGGCGGGAAGAGAGGGACCCCACTGGGGTCACCTCGGAACCGGGTCCCCCCGGCCTGCCCTGCCAGCCAGCGCCCGGCGGCCCCAGAACCGGGTCCCCCAGGCCCGCCCCGCGAGCCAGCGCCCGGCGGCCCCGGAACCGGGTCCCCCCGGCCCGCCCCGCCAGCCAGCGCCCGGCGGCCCCGGAACCGGGTCCCCCCGGCCCGCCCCGCCAGCCAGCACCCGGCGGCCTCGGAACCGGGCCCCCGCACAGCCCACCCGCCTCTAAAGCAGTGAAGCTGCACAAATCTGAGGGGGTGCTGCAGCCAGCAGCTCCGTTACATCGACAACCCGGGGAGACAGAGTGGAGAAATGCCAAACAAAAGCAGACACCGACCTAACAAGAGCAAGGAAGACACTATGATGACCCCAAATGAAAAAGACACCCCAATTCAAGATTATGAAGATGAGGAGATAGAAGAGATGCAAGAAGCAGACCTCAAAAAATTGATACGAACATTAAGAAGCTCACAAAAACAAATACTTGAACTACAGAAATCTTTAATGGATAAGATAGAAAACCTCTCTCGCGAAAATGAATTATTAAGGAAGAATCAGAATGAAACGAAGCAACTAGTAGAACAAGAAGCTACGATAGTGACAAAAAATCTTAATGAATTGAAGAATTCAATTGATCACATAACAAGCACACTAGAGAGCCTTAAAACCAGGATGGGTGAAGCAGAAGAGAGGATATCGGACTTAGAAGACAGAGAACAGGAAAGGAAACAGTCAAACCAAAGACAAGAAGAGGAAATTAGAAATCTAAAAAATATTGTCGGGAATTTACAGGATACTATTAGAAAACCTAACATTCGGATTCTAGGAGTTCCTGAAGGCATGGAGAGAGAGAAAGGGCTAGAAGGCCTTTTTGGTGAGATACTAGCAGAAAATTTCCCAGGTTTGGAGAAGAACAGAGAAATCCTAGTACAGGAAGCTCATAGAACCCCTAACGAACATGACCAAAAGAGATCCTCACCACGACACATTGTAATTAAACTCACCACAGTGAAGCAGAAAGAAAAAATCCTAAAATGCGCAAGAGAGAAACGTCAGATTACCCTCAAAGGATCTCCAATCAGACTCACAGCAGATTTCTCATCTGAAACCCTAAAAGCCAGGAGGGAATGGCGAGATATAGCCCAGGTACTAAGAGAGAAAAACTGCCAGCCCAGAATATTATACCCTGCAAAGCTCTCATTTGTGATTGAAGGTGAGATAAAGACATTTCATTGCAAACAGAAACTGAAAGAATTTGTCGCCACTCGCCCAGCCCTGCAAAAGATCCTTAAAGATGTGCTACACGCAGAAACACAGAAACATGGTCATCAACATGAAAGAAGTTAAAGGAAGGAAATCTCACAGCAAAAGATCATAAGAAACCCAAAGCATACATAAGAAAATCATTGGCAAATGGTAGGGCAAAGACACTACTTATCGATAATTACATTGAACGTGAATGGTTTGAACTGTGCTATTAAAAGGCAAAGATTTACTGACTGGATGAGGGAACAAAACCCAGCTATTTGCTGCCTACAAGAAACACATCTTTCCAACAAAGATCCATACAGTCTCAAAGTGAAAGGATGGAAAAACATATACCATGCGAGCAGAAATGAAAAAAGAGCGGGCGTAGCCATCTTAATATCAGATAACATAAATTTTACCACAAAAACTATTAAGAGAGACAAAGAGGGGCACTATATAATGATTAAGGGATCCATTCAACAGGAAGATATAACGATTATCAATGTATATGCACCTAACCACCGGGCACCGGTCTATTTAAAAGACCTGTTAAGGGACTTAAAGGGAGACTTAGACCCCAATACAATAGTACTGGGAGATTTCAACACTCCTCTCTCAGAGATAGACAGATCACCAAGACAGAGGATTAACAAGGAGACAGCAGATTTAAACGACATTATAGCCCAAATGGACCTAACAGATATCTTCAGAACCTTTTATCCCACAGAAAAAGAATTTACATTCTTCTCAGCAGTACATGGAACCTTCTCCAGGATTGACCACATACTAGGCCACAAAGCAAGCCTTAGCAAATTCAAAAGAATAAGAATCATACCATGCAACTTCTCAGACCACGAGGGAGTGAAGTTGGAAATTAGCAACTCAGGAACCTCTAGAGCATATGCAAACACATGGAGAATGAACAACATGCTCCTGAATCAACAATGGGTCATAGAAGAAATCAAAAGAGAAATCAAAAATTTCCTGGAAGTAAATGAAGATAACAGCACATCATACCAAAACCTATGGGATACAGCAAAAGCAGTGTTAAGAGGAAAATTTATATCAATAGGTGCCTACATCAAGAAATTGGAAAGGCACCAAATAGATGAGCTTTCAGTTCATCTCAAGGATCTAGAAAAACAACAGCAAACCAGACCCAAAGCTAGTAGGAGAAGAGAAATAATCAAAATCAGGGAAGAATTAACAGGATTGAAACCAAAAAAACATTACAAAAAATCAGCCAATCGAGGAGCTGGTTTTTCGAAAAAATAAACAAAATTGACACCCCATTGGCCCAACTAACTAAAAAAAGAAGAGAAAAGACCCAAATTAACAATATCAAAGACGAAAAAGGAAACGTAACAACAGACACCACAGAAATCAAAAGAATCATCAGAAATTACTACAAGGACTTGTATGCCAGCAAACAGGAAAACCTATCAGAAATGGATAGATTCCTGGACACATATAACCTACCTAAACTGAACCAGGAAGACATAGAAAACCTAAACAGACCCATAACTGAGACGGAAATCGAAACAGTAATAAATGCCCTCCCAAGAAAGAAAAGCCCAGGACCAGACGGATTCACTGCTGAATTCTACCAGACATTTAAAGAAGAACTAACTCCAATCCTTCTCAAATTATTCAGAACAATCGAAAAAGAGGGAATCCTCCCAAATTCCTTCTACGAAGCCAGCATCACCTTAATTCCTAAACCGGGAAAAGATCCAGTATTGAAAGAGAATTACAGACCAATATCCCTGATGAACATAGATGCAAAAATCCTCAATAAAATTCTTGCCAATAGAATACAACAACACATCAGAAAGATCATCCACCCAGACCAAGTGGGGTTTATCCCTGGTATGCAGGGATGATTCAACGTTCGCAAAACAATCAACGTGATACACCACATTAACAGACAGCAGAAGAAAAACCATATGATTATTTCAATAGACGCGGAGAAAGCATTTGACAAAATACAACACCCTTTCATGATGAAAACCCTAAGCAAACTGGGTATAGAAGGCACATTCCTCAATATAATCAAAGCAATTTATGAAAAACCCACGGCCAGTATCCAATTGAACGGGGAAAAGCTGCAAGCAATCCCACTAAGATCTGGCACCAAACAAGGATGCCCACTCTCACCACTGCTATTCAATATAGTGCTGGAAGTTTTAGCCAGAGCTATTAGGCAAGAAAAAGAAATCAAAGGGATACAAATTGGGAAGGAAGAACTCAAACTATCCCTCTTTGCAGACGATATGATTCTTTATTTAGAAGAACCAAAAAACTCTACTAAGAGACTATTGGAACTCATAGAAGAGTTTGGCAAAGTAGCAGGATATAAAATCAATGCACAAAAATCAACAGCCTTTATATACACAAACAATGCCACGGCTGAGGAAGAACTGCTGAAAATGAATCTTGATGTGAATGGAAGGGGAGAGGGAGCGGGAAAGGGGAGGGTTGTGGGTAGGAGGGAAGCTATGGGGGGAAGCCATTGTAATTCATAAGCTGTACTTTGGAAATTTATATTCTTTAAATAAAAGCTTTAAAAAAGATTCACTAATCTATTTTCCACTTCTATAATTCAATAATTTTACTAATACTATTTAAGTAATATCTAAGATTGTGGGTTTTTTTCACTCAATATAATTCAGGAGACTCATCCAAATTATTGCATGCATGAATAACTGTTTTCTTTTTATTGTTTCATGTTAGTATCCTGTGTTATGATTATACCATTACTATGTTGACAAGCATCTATGTTGTTTCTCAGATTCGGGCTTTTATAAAAAAATCTGATACAAGGTTGTGTGTGAATGCTGTGTTCATTTCTCTAGGATAAACTGCCAGAAAATAAATCGTCAAATCTTATGATAATTGCTTATTTAGTTTTTAAAAGAAGTTTTCCAGCTGACTGTCAAAATTCACATTTCCATCCAGAAATATACAAGTAATCCAATTTATCTGTATTCTCATCAGCATTTGATGCAGTTTTTTTTTTTTTTCAGAATTCTGATTGATTTGTAGAGGTATATCCTTCTGGTTTTAATTTATATTTCTCTAACAACTAATAATCTTGCAAATATTTTCACATGCTTATTTGCTTTCTGAATATTTTATTCACTTCCATATTTGCACCTTTTGTCCATTTTTGAATGGGGTAATATCTCTGTTGAGTTCTGAGAGTTCATTAGAGATTTTAGATATTAGTCCTTTACTAAATATGTGTGTATACAAATGCATTCTTCCATATCATTTTTCAATTTATCTTTTTTCACACTTACAGGGTCTTTGAGAGAAAAAATAATTTTGATGAAGTCAAATTTATCAGATTCCTTGGTATCAAATAAAATAAATGTTTCTCTAAATTAGATGCTTCTTTCTATTAAAATGTTTTATACTATTACTATTTAAATTTCGGTTGATGTAATATATTGAGTGTGATCCACAGAGTAAGTGTAAGGCAAAATTTTGGTCTTTCATTATCCAATTGTTCCAACAGCATTTGAGAAAAGACCATATTTTATTCATTTTTCTCTATCTTTGTAAAATTTCATTTGGGAATATCTGTGTGAGTCTACTTCCAAATTCTCTATTTTATTCCACTTATCTATGTGCATATTGCTTCGCCAGTGCCACACAGTCCCACTATTCAATACATCTTGTAATCACAGAGATTGGCTTCTTCTACTTCAACTATTCCAGTCCATATTCCTACTCATGTAAATTTCAGAATAATTTCATCTTTGTTGATGAAAATCTCACCAGTATTTTTTCAGGGTCTGTGCTAAACATATAATCCTTTGATGAAGAATTCACAATACTGTGTTCAGTCTTCTAGCCCATAAATAAAATTGTATCTCTCCAGTTAGGCAGATCCTTGGTTTCTTTCCTCAATGTCAAGCTTTTAGCACATAAGCTCTGAATATGCTTAGATTTACATAAAAGTATTTCATTTTTGCATGATTTTAAATAGTACAATGTGTTATTTTTTGGTACTTTTTGGGGATTTTTCATGTAGATGAAACTATGAGGTCACTTACAAAATAACAGTTTTATTTCTCACTTTCCAGTATGTATGTCATTTTACTATTCTTGCATTATTTGGATGGATTGACTTTTCATCACTGTATTAAATAAAAATATTGAGAGGGGACATTTTGCCTT
This sequence comes from Sylvilagus floridanus, assembly GCA_949820135.1. Lineage (NCBI taxonomy): Eukaryota > Metazoa > Chordata > Mammalia > Lagomorpha > Leporidae > Sylvilagus > Sylvilagus floridanus. Next base: position 104,946,162 of record OX463238.1, on the reverse strand, counting down.
GTTCCTAATTTTAAGGGGTGAAAAATTCAGTATTCACCCTTAACGGCAATCTTATATGCAGATTTTTAAAATTTATTACTTTACATTTTTAAAACATTTCCCCAGTTACTTCAAATGTAGATATAATATACATATAAATATATACCACTTTTTCTTGAAAACAGAAAAATTAACATCACAGAGCAAGATATTCATGACAGTGATCATGATTTGGGGAATGAAGTATATATGGTCATTTACATGTGATGATTCAGTAAAGCATTTATAACTAAATACCAAATGATATAGCATCCACACAACTTTAATACTTGCTCTACATATTCATTTCCACAAATGAGTAATAGCATATAATATTTGTCTTTCTCAGTCTGGCTTATTTCACTTAGAATAATGATCTCCAATTCCATCTATTTTGTTATGTGTAAATTTGTATAGATATTTTTCATGAAAGTGAACAAGTGACTTTTATTGATATTGTTCTGAGAGTTTTCATTATTAATATTTGTTTAATTTTGTCAAATACCTTTTCTTTATCCAACAATAGGTGGTTTTTTTCTTTATCCTGTAATCATGGTAGATTCATCTCTAGAATGAATATCAATTCCTCCAGTAGTGCAACACTATTCTCTTTTGTAAAATTTGATGAAAATTCTTGAATTTAAATTCTTCATAAATATCCATATGTAGGTTTCTTTTGTTGTACTATCTTTGTCAGGTTTTTTAAACCCAGTAAAACTAATCTACAATGAGTGAGGAAATATACTTCCCTACTCTATATTCTGGAAGAGATTGCATGAAGAACGGATATTTATTCTAAGATTTGACCAAAATTCTCGTGAAATCATCTGGGCCTGGAGATTCTGTCTTCATTGGATCTTAATTAACATATTTAATTTTGTTAATAATTATATATGAATTATAGAAAATCTATTTCATATTGGGTGAGTTGTGTTATTTTGTCCTTGTCAATGAATTTTTGAATTTCATTTCAGGTACTATAAAATGTATGTGTACAGAGGTGATCTAAATATTCTCTTACTGCATTTGTTGATACTTGAATGGTCTTAAGGCTATCCCTATTTCATTTTATCATTTTTCTTCTCCCTTTGTTCTTTATCTGTTATAAATTGTTTCTGAACTTTGTCTCTCTTAATCAAAGAACCATTTTTTTACATTATCTGTGTGCTTTCAATTACATTTATTCCTACCATAATCGTTATTTTTTTCTTTCCTTGTGCATGCTTTGGTTATTTTGAGGTGGGAATTTAGATTACAGATTAGGAATTTTCCTTTATCCTAAGAGATTTTCTCTCACTGTTAATATTGTAGATTACATTGATTTTCGAATACTGAACCTGTTTTATAAATCTGTGAGAACAATAAATAAATATAGTACTATGCATTTCCTTCCAAACATTGTTTAAATTATTTCTCACTAATGTGTTGCGTTTTCATTCTCATTTGTTTCAATGTATTTCTCTTGAGATAACCCTTTTAGCTATAGATTTCTTAAAAATAAGTTGTTAGTTTCTATTTATGCAGAGGTTTTAGTGTTGTCTTTCTGCTGTTATTTTCTAGTTTGATTCCATGTGGTTTAGGAACAACCACCAAATGGGTTTTATCTTAAATTTGCTAACATTTGTTTTCTGGGCCAGGATATGCTTGAAACACCATGAAAGCACTTGAAGAGAATGTGAAGTCTTCTGCTGTAGGGTGGCGTGTTTTGTAAACTAGTATTACATCTTGTGGGATGATGGCTTCTGTTATTTCATTTTTCTAGAGCTGTATTGTTTTTCTGTCTGGGTGTCTCAATCACTAAGAAAGGAATCTTGAAGACTCAAATCGAGGATGGAATGGTCTATGCTTTCCTTTTATTCTTTCGGTAGCTGTTTCATGTATTTTTCAGCACTGCTTATTGTGTGAATGTCAGATGTGTATGTCATCTGGGTGGGTTTGTCCTTGCATCATTGTAGATGCCTTTCTGTCTCTAGTAATTTATTTAATCTGGACATACTTTATCTGATACTACTGTGGCTGTACCTATTTACTTTGATTAATATTTTCACAACAGATATTTCCATTCCTTTAGTTCTAATGTACCTACATGTTAATATATTAAGGTTTTTTTTCTAGAATGCAATATATAGTTATTTTCATTCTTAATCCATTCTGTCACTCTCTTTTTTGAGTAGCATATTTAAACCATTCACCTTAAATCATGTTAGGGATAACTGCAACACCTAATGTTCTTGTTTTCTATTTGTTCTCTGTTCTTTATTCTTCTGTTTTATTTTCCTATTCATTTGTGGGCTACCTACATTTTAAATCTTTTTTGGTGATTTACAGTGTTGAGGGCATTGTTTTGTATGGTGTTTTTAGTGATTGCTTCAGGTGTTACAACAAATATGCCTTTGTTATCCCATTCTACTGATTGTCACCATTTTGATTAAATTAAATATAGAGAACTTACTTGCCTGACCCTCCTTGTGCCTCCCCATTTATAGTACATCTATCTCAAATATTCTATGTACATTTAGAACCACATGAAACAGGGTTACAGTTTTTGCTTTAACCGTCAAATACAAAATAAAGACAAACTCAAGAGGATATGGAAAATGTATTGCATTTATCTATATATATCTTTCCATCTTCCTTTCTTCCTAATTGTAGTGATTTTTTCCTTTCATCAGTTTCTCTGAGTAGAAATGTTCTTATTCCCTTTCTTTAGACTACGTTTACTAGAGACAAATTTAAGCTTTCCTGTACACGATAATGTCCTCATTTCCCTTTCATTTCCAAGCACATTTTTCCTGGATATAAAATTCTGGATTGACAGTTCTGTTCTTGCAGCACTTGAAGTTCATCATGCAACCTCCCTCTGGCCTCCGTGGTTTATGATGAGAAATCTGCTCTCATTTGAATTATTCTTCCACACAGGTAAGGCTATGTTTCTCTCTTACTGCTTTTGAACACATTTCCCTGGTGTTCAGAAGTTTCACTCTGGCTTCTCATCATGTAGATGACTTTGGTTTATTCAGCTTAGGGTTTTTAAGGTTCTGTCAGCTTTTGAATATGTAAGTTTCTGTATTTTGCTAGCCATTTTTTTCTAGCAATGCCCCTTTTCTCTTTAACTTATGGAGCTCTATCGACACAGATGGTAGTTCTGTCAGACTCCTGAAGCTTTGACTAAGTATTTTTTTCCAGGCTATTTTTTTAGATTCAAATTATCTGTAACTCTGTATTTGAGATCGCTGATTCTTGAGATTCACTGGGTGATATCATGTCAGGGGGAGAGTGCTCTGCTGCAGATAAGTGTTGGTGCAATCCAGCTCTCCGTGCGGTTCCCAATTCTTCCTGCTGGAATGAACCTCCTTAATCATTGTCCAACGTTTTTGAGACGAACCTGGTTTGGAAATTGAAATGATGAGTTTAGGGAAATCAACCAAAGATGACACAAGGAAACGAAAACTTTAGACGTAGAATCACGTTGCCCAAACTAAACATAACTCCAATCTGGAATTTCTACAATTCTAATTTGAGGATATTCTATTTGGTGAAAATTTTAAAACTAAGAATGTATTTTCTGATTCAAAGGCTTTTACTCTTGGAAGTCTAACCAAGAACTACAGATAAGGACCAAGTACATTGTGAGCTACAACTTCTTTTCTTTCTGTGTTCTCTATAATTAGTTAACATTTTCAATTTTGTATGACCATCAAGAACATTTAAGTATGCACAGCTTAGCATTTAACCTTCTCGATTTTTTAATAATAGGAACTTATTTTGCTCTCTCTACCAATCACTTCTTATTAAAACATGGGTGTGGGACCGTCTTCGCTTCAACCGGGTAAGTTTTGTTAGACTAACCTGCTTTTTAGAAGTTACCAGAAGCTGAATCTACATCCCCAATAAAAAGATAAGATCTTTTCAGAGAGAACACTAACTTGTTAATGTGCAGTTTTTTGTTAGTAAGCTGAAGTCTAGCAACTTTTGGAGATATTGGGGAATTTTAAAGTTATAACCAAAAGCAAAGGATATATAAAGATTACAAAGTTCTAAGTAAAATGAATTTTTGTACCTTTCTCAAAAGGAAGCCATTAGGATAAAATTCACTTTAGTATGAGATACTGGAAAAATAATTTACTGTACCTAAGTTTCTTTCATTCTCATTGAAGTTGTTTTGAATATTAATTTATTCTTAAATAAGCATGTTGCATGGTGCTTGGTAGACTCCCTCCCCCCCCAAATTACTGTCTCTTTCACACTGTCCTCCATCAGCAATTCCATAGTGCTTCCCCATTCACTACCTTAAAGAAATTTCTGACTGTGCTGGCTCTTCCCTCTTTCATTAGAACTCTAAGGACAGTATCAGTCAGGAGTAAACCACATTGTTCCCATGATGCACTGTTGAATTGAATCAAATGGAATCGTTCCTTTTCTTGTCAGGTTAAAAGCTGTGTTACACAACTTTTTGTAGCTTTGTATTAAAATTCTGAACACAGGCTTTATAGGCTCTTAAATTTTGTCAGATAATGGCCAAAAGATGAAACAACGGATGTGATCATTAGGAGTATGTTCCCCTTATCATTAAATCTTAGAACAAATTTCCTGAGCTCCTAAACACGATTCGGGTTTACTTACTCATTCCTTATACACACAGGATGACTAATCTGAATCTGCCCTAGTAGTCTGCCTTCCATTTTGCCTTAAATGATAAAATCTCAGTCAATAAGCCTTTGTAAATTATACATATATAATTATTACAGATATAACACATATGTGTGAATATTAAGGTAAGCCTTGGAATGATTTGGGATTCAGGAAATGATCATCTGAGGTCTTTTGACAAATGTTTTTGAGTGAAAAAAAAAGGAATTGAATTTAAATGATTTCCAAATAGTGAATTTCAACACACAACCAATTTCTTAAAATTGCTATAATTAATACTCTAAAGTTTGTTCTTTGGAACTAATCTAATGGTGGTGAATGCTGATGATAATTTTCTTGACTTCCTTGGTGGCCCTTAGGAATAAACTTGTATTTACTTCATAGACCATCACTTTAATCTCCCTCAATGCCATTTGGTAGCTGCAAGATGCAGCCGCTATCTTCCCAAGTCTCCACATCTTGATATGGCTGTACACCCTCATCTCCTCCATGTGTTTAAGGAGATTTGCAGCTCCCATGGTTATTATCTGCACCCACCCTGCACAAGGCAGAATCAAGCCAGAATCTCTAGAGTAAAACCCACTGCTGGGCCATCTGTTCATACAGAACAGTTTAAAATATTATTTGCATTTACCATATCCCACAGGAAACCACGGTAGAATTCCCTCTTGGGCAAATCTGTGAGATAGATATAAGCATTGAATTTGTAAAGCCAACTATTTTTTTATTAGGAGATAACATAACACCCATTAACTCAATCGGGAATATAGTTAAACCTCCTTATTCCCACACCAACATGTTGTCTGCATGAGCAGATGTTAATACAAAAATGAAAATCACAATACGCTAATCACAAATCAACACTTGAATTAGTGGGCAAGCTTCGACACACTGAAACACATTATTATACTTTCCCATTCATGGGGCAAATCCCAAAGCTTATGTGATAACTTGCCTTTTCAATGGCAGTCTATTTCTCCCTAGAATTTTTTAAAACATGCTGGTAAATCCTCTTGATATGGTTTTAGTACTGTTTCTCATCAATAAATAAAATATTTCCCATCTTTAAACATTAGAAATAGAACATTTATGCTACTGTTGAGCTTGTCAATTTTTCTCTAGAAGGTTTAAAGAGGTCCAGCTTGCTTCTGCATGGTACACACAAGAACTGTGTGTTCCTATTCTTTATAAAGTACTCCGATTGTACTTAGAGTAATATACACTACACCTCCCATCTTAAAGTGTTTGTGATCATCACTAACTACATTTCAGGGAAAAGCACAACTAATATCTGGTACCTCATTAAAGAAATGGAGAAAATGGAACAGGAACTTGGCTGAAACTCTTCATTTTCTTGTTGCTACATGCTAATTATTCTGCAACACAAATGTAGATTTTGTTTTAGGACTTCTTGTATAGATTATTCAATGACTGTCTTCTTTAAATTCCTCTCAAATTTTTTCTCAACCTTGTTGTCTTTAAGGTAATTCTATTGTCTATTTGTTATATTATTATCACAAAAATCAAGATATTGTTTTTGTCACAATAGGATATGTTGGTAGCAAACACAATGTATGACAAGAAATAGAAAAAATATGAACATAATTGCTGTACTTCTATCAGGAATAGGCAACATCATTAAACTTGGGTAATTCATTTTTATTTGTATTTGTTTATGGAAAGATTGAGAGATTTAAATAACTCAAAATATTTCTATACATTTTTTGTATTTTATGTGGTAATCTGAATATGAGTTGTAAGGTTCTATTTATATTATCAAAAGATAAAAAGTCAAATTGAAAGTGAATAAATGGCTAAACTTCATGTAATATCTTTAAGACAAGGAATACTATTTCCTAAAAGATTGTCTCAACTATTAATTTAAGAATGACTACATTTAAAAGGTTGCAACCATTGTATTTCTTTTAAATATGTGTCTTGATTGTGGGCAATTTCTTTTGCTCTCTGCTGCATGACATCATTAACACTCTCATATTTCCTCCTAATCCTCAATCCTATTCTGTGTTAATTCTAGTAGCAGTTTTTCATCGTTAACCAGTAGTTGTTTTATTATTTTCTTAACAATAATTTGAATAATTATCTAGATTTGTTCTGGAAATTGTTCTATGCTCAATGTTTAAATGGAATATGCGGTCAACCTAGTTTTAAATTCAAACATCTTTTTAAGTTTTCACACTTCCCACAATTTTTGCTTAGGACTCCTGTATGTGGATATATTGCTCATCTTAAGTGACTAGATTCCTTAATCAATACTCCCTCACTCATTCCACTGCTTCTTTCCTTTTGTCCCTCCTTTCTTTATTCTTTCCCTTCCTTTTTGTTTGCTTTCATTTCTCCCCAAGAGGAGCTAATACAGACTTGCTGACATTTTAAATTCTTACAATATTTGTCTTTTGATATATGTGACATTACTTCAGTGTGTATAGTATTTTTGGTTAACACCTTCTTCATAAGTCCATAAATTTTAGTATTGAATCACATTATGTTTCTGTGAGAAATCTGAGGCCAGCCTGCTTTTTGTCCCTGTGTAATTAGTATCCTTCTGAGAGTTCTGACTTCATTTTTGACTACCAGTAAGCTAAGCAAGATGGGACACATTGTGGAGTGTCCTGTATTTTATTAACCTGTTATTTCTTATTCTTTTTATTTCTTATTATTTTTAGTTTAGGTTGAGGTTTTTCTTTACTTTAAGAAAATTATCCATGTCATTTCATAGTTTTCACATTTAGGACCATTTATTATTCTTAAGGTCGGTTATTTGATACTATCTACATATCACCTTCTCAGTAATCTGCTAAATAATTGTATTTTTCCCTGATTTTACAATGATTAACCTAAAAGTTTCCTTTATGACAGATTTCATTTTAAATTTCAGGTATCAGATATAGAAAATAAGATGCTGAAATTCATATGAAAACACAAGAGGCTGTGTATGGATAAAGCAATCATATACAACAAAATAAAAGCCAAAAGCATCACAATACTTGATTTCAAGACATACTACAGGGCAGCTCTAATCAAGAAAGCTTGGTACTGGAACAAAAACAGATTTGTAGACCAATGCAACAGAATACAAACTCCAGAAATCAATCCAGGCATCTACAAATAACTTATCTTTGACAAAGGAGCTAAAATCAATCTCTGAAGAATGATAGTCTCTTTAACAAATGGTGTTGGGGAAACTGAATCTCCATGTGCAGAAGTATGAAACTAGAACCCTACCTTACACCTTACACAAAAATCCACTTAAAATGGATTAAACACCTAAATCTATGACCCGATAGTATCAAATTGTTAGAGATCACTGGGGAAACCTTGTTAATACATTGGCCTAGGCAAAGAGTTATTGGAAAAAATCCCAGAGGTGCAAGCAAGCAAAGTAAAAATTGACAAATGGGATTTCTTCAAATTGAGAAGCATCTACACTGTAGAAGAAACACTCAGCAAAGTGAAAAAGCAACAGATAGAATGGGAGAAATTATTTGTTAACTATGTAATTCATAAAGTATTAATTACCAGATTATATAAAGGGATCAGGAAACTCAACAACACCAAAACAAACAACCCAATTTAAAAATGGACAAAGGACTACACAGGTATTTTTCAAAAGAGGAAATCCAAATGGCTAACAAACACATGAAAAATGCTCCGGATCACTAGCCATCAAGGAAATGCAAATCAAAACTACAATGAGGTTTCACCTCATCCCAGTTAGAATGGATTTCATACAGAAATCAACAAACAACAAATGCTGGTGAGAATGTGGGGTAAAAGGTACCCTAATCCACTGTTCGTGAGAAATTAACCTCTACAACCACTGTGGAACACAGTATAGAGATACCTCAGAAATCTGAATATAGACCTACCATATGACCCAGCCATTGCATTCCTGGGAATTTAACTAAGTTAAATGAAATCAGCATGTGAAAGTGTTATCTGTACCACCATGTTTATTTTAGCTCAATTCACAATAGCTAAGATATGAAATTAACCCAAATTTTCATCAACTGAAGACTGGATAAATAAATTACAGGATATTCCACACCACAGAATACTACATAGTGGTTAAAATAATGAAATCCTGTCATTTGCAACAAAATGGATGAAAGTGGCAAACATCATACTTAGAGAAAAAAAGCCAGTCCCAAAAGGACAAATACCATATGTTCTCCCAGATCTGTGATAACTAATAGAGAACTTAAAAGCTAATCTATAGAAGTGAAATTGGGCCGGCGCCGTGGCTCAACAGGCTAATCCTCCGCCTTGCGGCGCCAGCACACCGGGTTCTAGTCCCGGTCGGGGTGCCGGATTCTGTCCCGGTTGCCCCTCTTCCAGGCCAGCCCTCTGCTGTGGCCCGGGAGTGCAGTGGAGGATGGCCCAACTGCTTGGGCCCTGCACCCCATGGGAGACCAGGGAAAAGCACCTAGCACCTGGCTCCTGCCATCGGATGAGCGCGGTGTGCCGGCCGCAGCGCGCCATCCGTGGCAGCCATTGGAGGGTGAACCAACGGCAAAGGAAGACCTTTCTCTCTGTCTCTGTCTCTCACTGTCCACTCTGCCTGTCAAAAAAATAAATAAATAAATAAATTAAAAAAAAAAGAAGTGAAATTGACACTTTGAGATATAATGACTTTGAACAACCCTTGTCTTAACTGTTGAGGAACAGGGTTTTTTTTTGTTTGTTTGTTTCATAGTATTTGTTGAACTCTTTACTTGTTATAGAGTTAATCATATGTTTATAAAGTTAATGAAAAATAGATCTTAGTATAAATAAGAATGGGAATAGGAGAGAGAAGAAGAATGGGGTTGGAGTATGGGTGGGTACAGTGGAAGATTCATGATGTTCTTTAAGTTGTACTTATGAAATACATGAAGTTTATACTCCTTAAATAAAAGGCTTCTGGGAAAAAGCCAGTAAATTAGAAATGAGGGCCACATAAATGTTTTCCAATTTTTTTTGGAACTGAGAGAGCAATTTAAAGAGATCTGATTTCCATGACAAGAATATAAAAACCCAATGATCATTCTATAAGAATGACCTCTGGATTAGAGAAGAAGGATAATAAGCAGGTCCAAAACTGATCTTGGGCCAGTATAGGCAAATAATTCCATCCATGTACACAGATATCTGGTGCCTGGTCATAGGAGCAGTGTATAGGATCTAGATAAGAATGTCTCATTGCATATGAACTCCTGGGATGTGGGGATGTTGAAAAGAGAAAAGCCATTCAAGCTTCCTGAATCTCAGTGTCACATAAAGAATTTTCTTTATTTGAGTCAAAAAAAAAAGATACTGAAAAGATTCTTAGAAGTGCATGATATTAAGTTTAAGTGCATTAAATCGTTCTACTGTTCCATTTTTTTAACTATATAATCTGCAATACTTTTTAGGCAATAGTCAAAATGTCAGAAATGCTGTAACACATTTTGTTTTCTGTTGATATAAATATGCATTTTCTCAACGGTAGAAATTCTCTAAGTTCCCACATTATGATGATCATCCATTTAAACTACTACTACTTATTCTGGCCCAAATATTGTTCTAGGGGCTATCTCTACAGAAATATGCCATAGTTAGTTCCCTCAAGGATCTTTTAACTTATTGGAGAGAAAGAACAAACCAGCATTCTGGACAGAAATGTCATAGAGATAAGTCAGCATGAAAGGCCACCACTGGTAACACAGAGACACAGTAAGGAAGATTTCTTTTCGGAAGTTGTATTTCAACTCAAAGTTGAGTTAATCAAGTTTATTCCGGGAGAAGGAAAGCTAGAAGCAGCTTCTTTTCAGCACAGTGACCAGAATATCTAAGTGGATAACACAGGATTGCTAAATGTAAGTTTAACAGATTTCATATGAGAGACTATTTTGTTGTATGAAATAAATGGATCCCTTGTACGATCAGATCCAGTCATAGGATACATACAATCACCTCTCTGAAAGCAGTGACATTATTGAAGAAGTATGGTTAGCTGCTTCACAAGGAGTCCCAGCCTTAGTGCCCTTTGCGTTGCTATAGTGGCATACCTGATACTAGGTAAACTAGAATGAGTAGGACATTTTGTACATACAGTCTGAAGTGTGGGAAGCCTAATATCAAGGTACTGGTGCCTAGAGAGGCTGTGTCACCACATGATGGTGTGCTGCTGTGTGCTTCACCACATGGTGGAAGGCAAGAAGATAAGAGAGAGAAAGAGGGGATCAAACTGGTTTTATCAAAATAGCACCAATCTTATCCAGAGGGTAGAGTTCTCATGTCCTAATCACCTTGCAAAAATCCATCTCTTAAATTCCACTGTTACAATGGCAATTGTATTTCAACGTGTTCCTACATATAAAACACTGCAGGCCCAAGATTGCTTTAAAATGTGATATATAGGAACATTCGTTTGGCATAGAGTTTAGAGACTTGGGAGACCTGTATCCCATATCCAAATGACTGGGCTTGAGTGCTGGCTCTGCTCCCAATTTCTACTTGCTAGGAAATGCATGCCCAAAGTAACAGCAGGTGATAGCTCAGGTGCAAAGGGCCCTTACTCTCAAGTGGGAGAACTGGATTGAGTTCTGTGCGCTTGGCTTCAGTCTGGCTCAATTGTGGGCAATGGAAGAATGAAACAGAGTTGGAAGCGCTCGCTCTCTCTCTCTCTCTCTCTCTCTCACTCTCTCTCTCTCTCTCTCTTTCTGAGTCTCTGTACCTTTGAAGGAAAATAAGCAATGTAAAAAATATATAATAAATAAATATAAAGAATCCCACAGTTGAACATGTCTTAATATACATGTTTATCAGACAGCTATTGGATTATTTTTTTTCTTTCTTTTTGACAGAGTAACATCATTTAAAAATTTTATTTGGATGACTTTTTATTTTTAACTAGTATTTAAAAGATTTAACATAAATGTTGTTTTTTCAACTGATGAGAAAAATAAAGTGCAACACTCAAGGACAATTAGCATGAAGCTATAAAATGGGGTAGAAAAAGATTTTTATATTATTTGCCTTGATGAGTGTGCCTAAGAGGAGATAAAAATCTCCAGCTCCCTCCATCATTCGTCCTGGAATTTCTTCATTTCCAGTAATATTTTACCTCCTACTGAAGCAGTTCCACAGGCTCTGAATGGGAAACTTAAAGTTCATTAAAATTGAGTGTTTCTTAGGGTTGATATCCTTTCTCACAATTCCATGTTTGTCGTGGATATGCAAAGCACTGAGTAAGGCAGATTTTGTGATCCATATAGTTCCCAGAAAATTATTACAGGTGATATTGAATAAAAAATCCGTGTGTATAGGAAGCTGTTTTTTGGCTATTCATTTTTCCATGTTACTTGTTTTGGAAAATGTACTATGAAACAAATATAGACCAATAATTTTATTATTAAGTATTGGAAGTATATTTCAAATATACTCATGATATAAAATATTTCTGGAAAATATTTGAATACCCACTGTTTAGATAAGTTCCCTATAAGAAGGCAGAAGTTTTATTTCCAGAAAAATCAGTATTTATGAAAATAGGTAAAGGGGAAGGATCAGGATGACAATAATATTTAATTTTGGGTCACTCTCATGGCCTGATTACATTGTAACTTATGAGGGAACATTGAAACATTTGTGGGAAATATATGTTATGGAAAAACTCTGAAAGAATTTCAAAATTATTATGCACCAAAATAAAATCATTCTTTAAATCCATTTTTCCATGAACTTTCTGAAGTACACTTAATTTTATAAAAGATGAAGTCCCTTACTTAGGAGAAATAGTATACTCCTGTATCCTCAGTGTACTGAAAATTCAGGGTTTTTCTGGGTCTAGAAAGCCAAAGAAAACCTTTAACGATAAAAAGAAATAAAAACTCATCAACAGTCATTTTAAAATAACAATCTTTAAAATAAAAGATAAACATCAGTGGACTTCAAATTCACTTCCACCTCCACAAAAGAAATTGACTATACACTCTAGTGACTCTGCCAAGGTTTTAACATTCAGTAATATCCCACCAGTGCATACTACAGGAAATGGAAAGCAAATGCCATGCCAAGATTAGACGTTTGCCGTTCTGTCTGCTTTTCCAGCTCTCATCACACTCAGACACCAGGGACTGAAACAACATCATTTTAAACTTAAAAGCAAATTTTGTCATGTGAAAATTGCAGATGAAATAAATCCTGGATAACCATGCCCTTTTCTCCCAGGGAAAAAAAAAAGTAAACTGGATTATAAGGATCAAATTGCCCCACAGCTTTGAGACAAGTTCAAATATTCATCAATGCACTAGGCATTTGCAATTTATGCATTCTTATTACATGTCTGGTTTTGTCATGTACTAAAGCTAGATAAACAGATTATCTGCAAAATAATCTCTGCTTAAGAGATGGTAATGTTAACACACACGTGCTTGAAGGCCAGCAAATGTACAGCTGGAGCTGCTTTTCAGGGCTGAGACTGTTCAGCTAGGGAAAGAACACATTCCCAAACACAGGGAAAGAAAGGATCAACGTGACAGGTTAGCATGCCCAGAAATCTGTGTCCTCTTTTTCATCCTTCAATCTCAACTTCAGGTATTTGAACTGTTTCAGTTAAAAAAAAAAAAAAGTGTAGTTCAAAAAGTACGGTCATTAGCAGCAAAACATTTAAAGCCTCTATTTTGCATAATCAATTTAAAAATGCCAAAGCCACTGTCTTTTTACCTTTTGATAGTGGTTTATAGTTCAAAAAAGATGACAAGTTGTCAATTGTGCTATTTTGTCTATAGCACCTTAAGAATTATGAAAGCATAACACTTGCTAATTGTTGTAGCAGTTTTGTTGCAATATAATTCACAGATCACACAAATACATATGCTCCCATCTAATTTCTGAATATAAAAATATGAAATTCAGAGATTTTAAGTAAATTTTTCCTTTTTCTAAAACAAAGTATCGGTTGAATTCTTAGAGTGCAGTCATGAAGGCAACCTGCTCTCTCTTTCGTCTGTAATTTATCTCTTGCTTTGCTTTATCTAGAATCATAACTAATACAATTTAAAACTAATTCCATTTCTTTTTCATTATCATTATCATACCCTCAACAAACATCTACAAATATAAATATAAATCGAGTTACCAGAAATGTATTTAAGTTAAAAAGTCAATTAATGTACCTTTCCACCTAATTAAATTAATGATAATCTGTACCAACCATACAGACCAACATTGGGAGACAGCTGATAGAACAGATAACGCTACACACACCTGCTGCATATGCACAATAGATAAAAGTGTAAGTGATGAAAAAAGATGATGGAATTTTAAAGTAAATTTGTATGCTAACTATTCCAGAGAGGCAGGTTAAATAAGTAGTGACTTCTTATTATAGATTCCCCAATTTAAATAGCTCCGTTAAGCCATCTGGACATAGTCACAGATGCACAGCGTGGCAGCAGGCACAGCAGTTTACAGAAGGTCAAATGCTAAGTTTGGCCATCCAGGCCATTCCTTTGCACAGTATTTTCAAATGCAGATTATGAAGAAAAATGTTACAAATTTAATGCACATGTATACTTAGCAAGATTTTTGCATTTGATGTATTTGAAATTGATTGTAGTATAAAGATGCAGTTATATGCTTTCTAACCCCATGCTGAACATAACATGGGAAGTCAATTTCAGAGTAATTGCCTTATGCAATATAGTTAAGTTACTTCCATAAATACGTGTTTCAAACTTGTGCCCTGACCAATTTGTGGATTCAAATCTTGATTAAATTACTTAGTTTCTGTGTGAATATAATATGTTCTCAGTAAAATGCTGGTATGAATAGAAATAAACTAAGAAATTTATTTTATGGGCCGGCACCATGGCTTACTTGGTTAATCCTCCGCCTGCGGTGCCAGCATCCCATATGGGCGCCAGGTTCTAGACCCAGTTGCTCCTCTTCCAGTCCAGCTCTCTGCTTTTGCCCAGGAGGGCAGTGGAGGATGGCCCAAGTGTTGGGCCCTGTACCCCATGGGAGACCAGGAGGAAGCACCTGGCTCCTGGCATCGGATCGGCACAGCACCGTCCGTAGCAGCCATTTGGGGGCTGAACCAACTGAAGGAAGACCTTTCTCTCTGTCTCTCTCTCTCACTATCTATAACTCTACCTGCCAAATAAATAAAAAAAGAAATTAATTTATTTTATTATGCAGTGGTTCTTAACTAAGCATATTTTTGTTTATGACAACAGAGGGATGTGGATGCTGTGGCATAGGTTGTGTCAAGGCCACGGCAGCTGTTGAACACTCCCCAGTGAATGGGGATCCATTCATTACCCACCTCAATATATCACAACTCTAGGGCTGGAATCTCTGTCATAGCATAACATCTGATGATGGCGTTTTATTACCATGTCACTATATCACAAATACATGTGCGTTATGTTTGGTATGTGTAAAAATGTGAATTCCCTGAGTAGGCGTGAAAGCAGACTGGAGATGGCAGAAGAAGGATCAGTAAATCTGGGTCTAAATGGTGGAAATTATTCAGTCTGAGTGAGATAAAAATAAGTGAATTAATGAAAATAGACAGCACAGTGGAAACATGTGAGCAGATGTCACAAGCAGCTAATTGAAGTCAAGAGGTAGAAAATGAATCAGAAAAATAAAGGTGCATTATGATGAGATGTTTTCAAACTTTTGTGATGAACACAGCTTAAAATGTAAGTTCAGTAACTCTCAAAAAGGGTAAAACAAAGGAAAACACATGTAGGAAAAGCAGAGTCAAGCTTCTGACAGTAAAATACAAAATCATGAAGACAGACCAATAAAATGAAGGAAGAAAAATCATAAACAGGGTTACAATAATGTGAATTATGTGAGTTTTCCCTTTAGAATCTATGCAGCTCAGAAGGATAAAGAAAAATGCATCATTAAAAATATGAAAATATGGGCCAACCTTGTGCCACAGTGGGTTCAGCTTCTTCTGCCACCACTGGCATCTCAATCAGGGTGCTGATTTGAATCTTGGCTACTTTCCTTCCAATCCAGCTTTCTGCTAATTTCCGTGATTAGGAAGCAGAAAGTGGTTCAAGAACGTGGGCCCTGTTGCCCATGCAATTGCTGGTTTCAGCTTGGGCCAGACCTGGCTGTTGCGGCCGTTTGGAAAGTTGAACAAGCAAATTTAATGTCTCTTTCTCCTCTCTGTGTGTGTGTGTGTGTGTGTGTGTCTGTGTGTGCGCATGTGTGTGTCTCCCCTTCTCTCTCACTCTGTATCTCTGCTGCTGTTGCTCTGCCTTTCAAACAAAGAAGCATTTCAAAATAAATAAATGAATAAAAAGATAAGAAAAAAATTCCCATCTGAATTTTATACCCTGCAAAGATACCATTCAAATATAAACACGAATTAAAGTATTTTCTGATAAATGACAGCTGACAAAATCTTATTACTAGCAATATGCACCACCAGAAATAAAGTAGTTATTCTGTTTGAAGATAAGCTAAATCAGAATACCAAGAAAAATAAAAAGTTCTAAAAGAAGGGATGAAGATCAATAAAATAAAAATAAAATTACTCTGCTTACTCTTAGTAATGTGAAAACAAATTACTATGGGGCCACTATTGTGGCACAGCACATTAAGCTGTTGCTGGTAACGCTGGTATCCTTTACTGGAGTACTGGTTTGTGTTCTGGCTGCTCCACTCTGATCCAGCTTCCTGCTAATGTTTGTATGAAGGCAGCAGAAGAGGACCCAATGTGTGGGCTCCCACCACCCACATAACACACTGGGATAGGGTTTCTAGCTCTTGGCTCTGGCTCAGTCCAACCCTTAATATACTCTCTATGGGGAGTAAACCAATAAATGGAAATAATTTTTTCTCTCTCTCTCTATTTTTCTCTGACACTACCTTTTAAAAAAATACAAACATACATGCATACATAAATAAGTATTTAAAAATTGATATTGAAGTAAAATATAACAACGTTGTAAATTGTGGTTAATATTTTGTAGAAATAAAATACATTATGAAAATTGCCCGGGGCCGGTGCTGTGGCTCACTGGGTTAGCGCCCTGGGCTGAAGTGCTGGCATCCCATATGGGCGCTGGTTTGAAACCCGGCTGCTCCACTTCCTTTCCAGCTCTTTGCTATGGCCTGGAAAAGCAGTAGGACATGGTCCAAGTCCTTGGGCTCCTGCACCCATGTGGGAAACCTGGAGGAAGCTCCTGGCTCCTGGCTTTGGATTGACACAGCTCCAGCTGTTGCGGCCATCTGGGGAGTGAACCATTGGATGGAAGACCTCTCTCTCTCTCTCTCTCTCTCTCTCTCTCTCTCTGCCTCTCCTCTCTCTGTGTAACTCTGACTTTCAAATAAATAAACAAATCTTTAAAAAAAAAGAAAATAGCCCAAGCCCAGTGGATGATAGATGTAATTATACTATTCTAAGTTTACATATTTTAAAATTAAGCAATGTGGAGAGCTTTGGTAAACTTAAGTACAATGGAATACATTAAATATATATTTTTAATCCCTAGATAAGCTACATTTATACAACAAAATAAATCCAGCTAAAATTTCAATATAGAGAATAAAATTCATCTAAAATGATTAAAATAATCCAAAACTAGGAAAAAAGACACACAAAATAAAAGAATGGGAAACGCACACAAACACAGAGCAAGTATTTAGATTAAAATATAAATATTAATTGTGCTAAATGTTAAATGTAGTGAACTAAATACTTCACTTAAAGGGCATACATTATCCGACATAAAAAAATAATAATGTGAGCAACCACTGGCTGGCTGAAAGAGATGCACTTTAAATATAAAAATAAGCTCTAGGCATTTTGTGCAGTGGTTAAGACACTGGTTTAGATGTCTGGCCGAAAAAAGAAAATCATACGGAGCATAAGGTATAAAGATGGAATAAAACATTTACAAAGGTTTGACAAATAAGTAAGAAAAAATAAAACAAATATGACTCTATGCTCATGGGCTCATGGAACGTGGAGACAATCAACACCCAGAGCCATCCACAAGCCAGACTTTCTGATAGATGACGTGATCGCATTGAGCATTTCTGGCATGTTAGAGGATGTTCTAGGCGCTGAACATGTGCTCACCCGTACATGGCCTCAGGAGAACCTTGGAAGGCAAGTTCATCTTTATCCTCATTTCACTGAGGAGCAAACCAAAGTAGGAGTGTCAGGATCACATGTCTTCTATGTTCTAGAGCAAAATAGCCACACAGATCCCAAACTCTCACTCCACAGATATAACATTTTGAGCAAGACAAAATTATATTCTTGTTGTCAGATAGGAGCTGTTTTAGCATGAGACAAATCAGTGAATGTCAGAACTGCACTTCAAATCACCCCCCACCCCCAACCCCTAAATAAAAAGCCATCTAAGTTTAAAGCCTGTTCTAAGAACAATGCTGTATGGAACTGTGCAATGCACATTGATTACACCCTATATACCCTGCAGTATGCCTTATTACTTTTAAACATGACACTTGAGCTTTACGATGTTCTTATGTAAAACTACTATTATTTTTAAAATATTTATTTGAAAGACATGGGATATTTTATTTGAAAGATAGAGAGGATTGAGGAGGAGAGGAGAGAGAGAGGGAGAAAGATAGACAGAGAAAGAGAGAGAGAGAGAGAGAGAGAGAGAGAGAGAGAGAGAGAGAAACGAATCTCTCCCATCTGCTAATTTACTCCGTGAATGCCTGCAACAGCCATGGCAACCGGGCCAGACCACAGTCAAGAGCCAAGAACTCCATCCAGGTCTCCCACAGGGGTGGCAGAGGCTCAAACAAGGAGGCATCAACCACTGTCTCCCAGGAGCATTAGCAGGAAGCTGGATTGGAAGGCACAGATAGGACTTGATGACTCGAACCCAGAGCCTACAATATGGGATGTGATTGTCCCAAGCAGTCTCTTATCCTGCCACACAACATCCACCCTACCGAGTATTAATGAAGACTTTTGGACACAGTTGCATTAATAGTTTACATAAAACTACAAGGGTGGATATCCACATCCTTTATTGGAGTGCCTGGGTTTGATTTTCCGCTCTAGACAGCTTTCTGCTAATGTAGCCCCTGGGACATACTGAAGATGGCTGGAGTAACTGGATAATCATCATCCAAGTAGAAGAACCAGATTGAGTTCCCAGTTTCAAAGTTTGGCTCAGCCCCATTAGTGTGGCCCTATAGAAACTAAACTAGCTGGTGGAAACTCTGTTTGTGTTTGTGTGTGTGTGTCCTCCTCTCTCTTAAATGAATACTTGTTGAAAATGCCTTTATTAAAACTAAAATTATAAAGACAGAGGATGCACTAATAAATCTTGGCATTGAAAATTTCATCTAGTTTTGAAGTGTATAAAATGTCAGCCTAGGGGTTTTGGGATAAATGAAACAGAAAAAAAAATCACTCAATCTGGCTACTTTAAAAAAGAAGAATGTGGTATAGAGCACAGAACTGGATCAAGAGCTCTTCTTTGGTCAGAAGCTGTGGAATAGTCACATCAAACTAGCATTTCTTTATACAAATAAAGCTGCTGTCATTAAGGAGGATCAAATATGACTCTAGAGATTTATTACAAGGATAAGTCACGAAAGGGAAAAGATTGATTCATGATTATGTGTAATCCAAAGGTATATAAGACTAGACACATTTATTTACAAATAAATATGGAAGGATGATAAGGATGATGCAGTATGTCAAGTCAAAACCATGTAAAATGGGCTAGATGAAATGGATTTAAGTATTCTAAATTTGGTTACAAGGGCAATGCCAACCATGTGGAAGAGTGGTTTTATTAATTTATTTTGGGAAGGTAATAGTTGTATTGAGAGGTTTTGTATAAGAACATTTTTTTTTCTAGAACACTGATGCGTGAAACCAGCATATGGAATAGACTACATTGGAACTGCAGTGGCAGAAGCAGTTGAGGGGATCAAGTTCCCAGGACCAAATTAGACATTTAGCAGTCTGAACCACTGAAATTGGGATGGTTCCTTCACCATGTGGAAAGAAAAATGCCACAAAATTGTTCAAAATGAACGTAATCCTAAATCTCACAGTGTCAATTCCTAGTTGATTCTCATTTTTCAACTACATTTTTAAAAAAATTATCTTGTGGAGCACTTGCTTTACTGGTACCCTATCCTAGGACGTAACAAGGGCAACATTTATGATGTCTCTCCTGCTTCTTCCAAAGGACAATAAGAAATGGGATCAAGGAAAATATCTGGGATAGAGGTCCATAAGCTCAGTAAAAAAATGATTGAAATTATAATCAAGAAAAAATGAAAGTTGTGAAATGTAGAGTCAGAGACGTTTGTCTTCCCTGATCATTTTGATATCAGAACTAAGAAATTGTTTTTGCACAAACTAGAAAATTTTACAAAGGTACATTGAAATTATCTGATTCCTGTGATAAGACAGAATTCTCACAGGGAAGATAAGAATAATGGGAGGAACAGAAACCCCATTTTTATTTCAAGCTGGCAAAGGATGGGTATAATTTAAAGTAGAATATAAAGACATCTCTCACAGATAAGAAGTACAAAGCTCCAGGATTCAAAGAGCATACGTAGGTATTTCCAATTGCAAAATCATTTAATGGAGTTCAAAGGCAGAGAGTAGGAACTGAAGAAACAGCAGGAAATAGAAATACTGCCTCTTCTACTATACTCTGTGAGCCTTTGCAGATATTCTGGTCACAGGATTTAATTGATTACACTCCTCCTGGGCATTCCCGCTTGCTCCCAGGATTTCAGGTATCTCCTCGGTGCTGTTAGTGTTCACAAATAGAATAGATATTTCAACATTCCACAGGGGCTTTGCAGAGTGAGGTTGATAGATGTCATTTGGGCACAGACAAGTGGTAAAGGAAGAGAAACAGTATATACTTTTGCATTGCTCCTCAAAGTCAGCCACCTTGTTGGGAAACATGGAATGTCACAAATCCTCGCATAAGGTGCTTACTTTGGGGAAAGGTAAGCAGTGAAACAGGAATAGAAGTACAATTTTGCTTGTTTTGAAAGCCTAGATTCTTGATGGAGCTGTACCACTTGACTTGGAGGACAGCATCCTTAGCAGAAAAAGCTTAAAGGTGTATTGCTCATCCCAGGCTCTTAGTGCTCTCATACCATTGGGTCAGATGCTGAGTTGAGAGGTGGCAGATTGCTGTGAAGTCTACAGTAGCACAGCAGAACTGCTTTTCCTTCACCAGCCTACAGACCCTGAGGAACACTCCTAGCCATAGGCGGGACCTTGTTGCTGCCCATAGTCGAACAACCTTTGAGAGCAGTACCAGTGGATTCTGTCCAATCCAATGGTGAGATTAATCCACTAGTTCTCTTATGTTTAGATTCCAGCAATAAGGTGGGCAAACAGCCTGTGATGGAAGAATCCTGAGGATAGTGTCTTAGTCCAAGGTGACACCTTCTCAGCATCACTGTACCACCTGGGTCCTGTCCCTGCCCAACCCTCCCAGTATGCCATGGGATTGAAAAGGTATTAGTTAACAAATTCTGAAAATCTATGTGGGTTTTTGTTTTTGTTGCTAAAATGAAATTGAGCATCACTTAAGTAAACTATATTGCTCCATAAGATTAAGTTTACTTATGGGTAGGTGAGTTTTACAAACTCACTGACAAGAATTCTACTAAATTTACTAACATTTAATGAGAATCACACTACCGTTTGGCATATTCCTCTAAAATTTCATAATGGAGGAGGCATTATTGTTGAGAGAAGGTTGAAGTCCTATTTTGAAGATCTCTTTGCACTGAAACACTCTTTTTCACATATTGTGGATGCCTATTTAGTGTGGCTTCGGAGAAATTGAATAAAACATATTCAATGTTTTCCTCACCATCTTAATGGGTTCCAATCTCAAGCTACTTACTTTGCTTTAAAGCAGATAATGCAAAAATTATGACTGGTGGTTATATGTGAAATTTCATTAATACAGGCAGTATGCGAGTTCAGTCGCTGAAGTTAAACATGTATCGCTGACTATTTTAGATTCTTATTCAAATAATGCATACTCATTGCTATTTCTAGATCAGACACAATGCCAAGCTCTTTACAAATATTTTAGCATTGAAATCCTCAGAAAATTCTGTGTGGCAAATATTATTATACCCAGTTTATAGATGAGAAAAGTGATAATGAAAGTGGGTCTTTCTGAGAACAAATTGCATTAAAAATGCTAGATCCAGGATTTGAGTTTTGCTGTCTTGTGTTTGGAGCTCTAAATTTTTTGGGTGGTTTTTAATGCTTTTTATCTGTGTTATTGTCTGTTTTTTTCTGTTTTCTGCCACGTTTGAAAATCCATCTATATTCTCAGGACTCTAACGTTGAACCATCTTTCCTTGCTCCTGAAATCCCTACTAAGATACTAGATGGAGGTTTTAAAATTGTGTTTCAAAACATTGGCCAAAACAAACACAGTTTAGCTTCATGGCAGATGTTCTAGTTCTAGGCTGAATTGGTTATCAAATTTCCTCTCCTTTGTATGTTTTCATTGTCGTTGATTTTGGAGAATGACACCAAATTAATGAATTGCTTTTCAAATTCCCTCTTGAAAATGTGCTTATGGTCATGGACAGTCGGCCCAGGTGTGGTAGCAGAGTTAATTAGTAGACTGCACATCAGACACATCTCAGAAGGCTGCATATCCAATGCAAATTTCCAATGCTTAATGTTCATTCAGAGGACAAAGCCAGAATGCTGGGAGCTTAGGAGCTGGGCAGAGCTTCCTTGTGGACTCAGGAGAAAACTGAAGGAGGTAAGGTGTTGATATCTTTTACTGATTCCATCGGAATTGATTCGTATTGCCTTAGCCAAAAGGATGCACCTCTTGCATAATAATAACTGCATTTCTATCACGGGACATTCATTGTGTTTGGATTCAGTGCACAAGAGTCAGTGTCTGCTTATCTGCATGCTGGCCTGTTTCAAAGTAACCACTGTCAAATAAAATGGTAGTTTTACATGACAAATATGACTAAGACTCCTGTTTACCATCCAATGATTATACCTTAGCTGTAAAAATTCCTGTTATTTTTGTATTACAAGATGTTTTGCACCTATTTGTAACAAATTGAGAGGGACACAAGAGTCTCTGTCAGACAGATGGAAAGCAACATAACATTATTCTTACTGAATCAGCCAGTGGGAATACAGTGCTCTAGATGCAAAATGGACCTGATGGCAGAATTAGGTTAGAAATAGACAGTCACAGGCGGCAACAGACGGCCTCGGACTGCTGCTGTCAAGAAGAGGTCTCTGCACCCAATGTAGACAAAGTGCAGAATGAATTCAGTGGGCAGAGAAAAGTTCCCACAAACAGAATCATGACAGAGCCTGACCATATGCCTTCTATAGTTCTTCTCTAGAACTCAGCAATCAAGTCAATTTGTTACCATTGAACATGTGAAGTTCTTTGATGCATAGTAAAATAGTATAGCATCTTGCTTTGTTAAGACAAAACAAACCTCCAGAATTGTTAGTTTGCGATTTTTAATACTAAGCAGTTATTTATTTATTTATTTATTTTTCAAATAATTGGTCTACAGGTTGAGTTGTTTCTTGAGATTCACATTGCACACTGAAGTGCCTGGTTTGAGTCCTGGCTCACCTCCCAGTACCAGCTGCCTGCTGATGTGTACCTTGAGAGACACCAGGTAGTAGCTGGTCCCTGCCACCCTTTTGGGAGATCTTGATTGAGTTCCTGGCTCTGGGTTTTAGCCTGCCTCAGCATTGGCTGTTGGAGGTATTGAAGAATCAGCCAGTGGATAAGTCTCTCTGCCTTTTAAATAAAATAAATAGAACCAAATATTTGTTTTTTGTTTTTTTTTTTTAATTTTTTTATATAAAGCTTTTATTTAAAAAATATAAATTTCCAAAGTACAGCTTATGGATTACAATGGCTCCCCCCCACACAACTTCCCTCCCTCCCCCCACCCTTCCCTCTCCCACTCCCTCTCCCCTTCTGTTCACATCAATATTCATTTTCAAATTTTCTTTATACACAGAAGATCAGTTTAGTACATATTACGTAAAGATTTCAACAGTTTGCCCTCACTAGAGAACCAAATATTTGAAAAATAATTTATTTAAAAATGAGTTAGGGGGTCAGTGCTGTCGCATAGTGGGTAAGCCTGCCACCTACAGTTCCGGCATCCCATTTAGGCGCAGGTTTGAGTCCCAGCTGCTCCACTTCCTTGAAATCTCTCCTATAGCCTAGAAAAGCAGTCGAGGATGGCCCAAGTCCTCGGGCCCCTGAACTGCAATGGAGACCTGGAAGAAGCTCCTGACTCCTGGCTTTGGATTGGCTCAGCTCCAACCATTGCAGCCATTTGGGGAGTGAACTAGTAGATGGAAGACTTTTTCTCTCTCTCTCTCTGTACCTCTTCCCCTTTATAACTCTGCCTTGCAAATAAATAAATTAATCTTTTATTTTATTTTATTTTTGACAGGCAGAGTGGACAGTGAGAGAGAGAGACAGAGAGAAAGGTCTTCCTTTGACGTTGGTTCACCCTCCAATGGCCGCCGCGGCCGGCGCGCTGCAGCCGGTGCACCGCGCTCATCCGATGGCAGGAGCCAGGTGCCAGGTGCTTTTCCTGGTCTCCCATGGGGTGCAGGGCCCAAGCACCTGGGCCATCCTCCACTGCACTCCTGGGCCACAGCAGAGGGCTGTCCTGGAAGAGAGGCAACCGGGACAGAATCCGGCGCCCCAACCGGGACTAGAACCCGGTGTGCTGGTGCCACAGGCAGAGGACTAACCTGTTGAGCCACGGCGCCGGCCAATAAATTAATCTTTTAAAAAAGTCCTGTAAAATCAAATTAAAAGATCACTTATTAAAAAAATGAGTTATGGGGATTCCAATTTAATTCGATTAAGGTGGCATGTACCAATGCCATCTCACTAGTCAAAGTGATCAGTTTCAGTTCATAATTGATTATAATGATAGGATTAAGTGTTAAAGGGATCTCATAAACAAGACTAGTGTGTGCTAATACCAACTGATAGAATTAAAAAGGAGAGAACAATCCAACATGGGGGGCAGGATACACAGCAGACTCATAGAATGGCAGATGTCCTAAACAGCACTCTGGCCTCACAATCAGCCCTTAAGGCATTCAGATCTGGCTAAAAAAGCCCATGAGAGTATTTCAGGCATGGAAAGCCAAGACACTGTGGCAAAAACAAACAAAAAAATACCTAAATTAAAGATCTCAGTGAGTGAGATCCCAGTGGTGGAAAGAATGGGCCATCAAAGAAGGAGGTACCTTTTCTGAAGGGAGGAGAGAACTTCCATGTTGACTATAGCCTTTTCTAAATAAGATTGGAGTTGGCAAACTCAAGAGGCTTCCATAGCTTTGGCAGCTCATGACAAGAGCCTCGGGTAATTATTGACGTCAAAAATAAGATTGTCAATTGTTAAGTCAACAACAGGAGTCACTGTGCACTTACTCCCCATGTAGGATCTCTGTCTTTAATATGTTGTACTATGTTAATTAACGGTATAACTAGTACTCAAACAGTACTTTATACTTTGTGTTTCTGTGTGGTGCAGTGTGTTGAAATCTTTACTTAGTATATACTAAGTTGATATTCTGTATATAAAGATAATTGAAAATGAATCTTGATAAAGAATGGGATGAGAGAGGAATTGGGAGATGGGATGGTTGTGGGTGGGAAGGTGGTTATGGGGAGAAAAAGCCAATATAAGCCATACTTGTACTTTGGAAATTTATTTTTATTAAATAAAAGTTTAAAAATTAAAAAAAAATAAAAAATGAGCTATGATCATGTAATATATATGAGTGAAATTGACATCTCGAGATTCAATTGTTGTCAAAGTCCTTGTAGATGCTCCTGAAGAACAGTTGTTTTCCTACTTACTACTAGTTGAATTTTTTATTTACTTGAGGATTAAGTTTGTGCTTATCAAGTAAATTGAAAGTATGTCATCACCAAAATTAGAAGAAAAATGAGAAAGAAAGGAGGAGGGAGGGTGGGAGTGTGGACAGGAGAGAGGGTAGAGTGGGAAGTATCGTTACGTTTTACAAACTGTATATGAAAAACATGAACTCTGTTCATTTTATATAAATAAATCAAAAATTCAAAAAATTGTTCCATTAAGAAAAGAAGGAAGGGTATATAACTCCTCTGAGATTATGTCTGTCTTTGTCCCTCTCTATTGCCATCTCTGCTCTGTTTTTTTTTTCTCTACCTTTGTCTCTCAGATACTTTTAAGGAATGAGCATAAAACCGCCAATCTACAGGCAGGTCAGTGTACTGTACTGAAGTACTGTAATGACTTAATAATAGCTGCACAAAGCTGCCACAGTTCCAAGAGACTTACAAATTGTGACACATATAAAACCATCTCTGAGGCCTGTGCATTTAAGTTGTGGTGGCCCAAATCGTGTCTTTAGCACCCAAATATTCTGTTGTACTAGTTTCTGACTTAGACTGTTCCAAATTTCCACGAACTTAGTGGTTTAATTTAACACACATTTGTTATCCCATAGGCCTGGAGGTCTGAAACAAAGTGGGTTTCACTGGGCTAAAATCCAGGTTCTGCTAGCAGTCATTTCACTGGGGACTATGGGTATGCCCTCCCACTGCATTTCCAGCTATGGGGTCACCTGCATTTCATTGCTCATGGACTCTTTCTCCAAAGAGTCAGAAAATGACATCGTCCAGTCTCAGTGTCTGTCTCTCTCTCTCTCTGGCCCACAGGCTGTATAAGGACTGCGGAATCATTTGGTCCAGCCCTGCCAGAATAACTGCCTGCAGGACTCTAAATCCAGTGTATCCATAGCAGGCTACTTTTCAACCTGTGAGACCACTGGACCCACCCAGGTGCTGCAGGATCCTCTTGCCAAAACAAGCCTTGAATTTGAGCTCATCTGCATAGACCCTTGGCTATGATCAACGTAAGGGGACACATCCACAGGCTGCAGTGGCTGGACAATAGACATCTGGAGGGGAAGAATGCTGTTATTCTGCCTACCTTTGCTAAGCTTCTTATTTGGTTAATGGGTGTGAATTTTGCTCATGCTAGTACCCACAATCATTGACTATATCAAAGTAAAAGTGACCCTATATAGTTATAAATAATAAATGTTATATTTATCTTGTAGTAAAGCACAAGAATCACATGATCATGTCCATAGAGGCAGACAGAGGATTTGACAAAATCTAGCACTCATTCATGATAAAAATAATAATCAAGAACAGAATTAAAAGCCTAGAAATAAGCCCTTATAATTATCTTCAATTTATTTCAACAAGGTGACATAATTAAGGTGCAGAGGGGGAATAGTCTTTTCAACAAGCAGTCTTTGGATGCCTGAAAGCCATAGGCAAAAACTGAAGGTGGATTCCTAGACCACCAAATGCATCACAGATCAAAATATGAGCTGATAATTCTTAGAAGGTGATAAATGAGTATGTCTTTATGTTGTTGGGTTGATAGGAAAATGATTTTTATATATCACATCAAAATATGTGCACTAAAATAAAGACAAGATATACTGGACTTCATAAATTATAATCTTTCATTCTTTAAATGACAACCATGAAGAGAATGAAGACACAAACCTCAGAAGGGAAGAAAATGTCCTCATCATATGTCTGATAAATAGATGATATCCAAGTACATAAAGAATTTTTACAATGCAGAGAGACAATAAACAGGTCTGAAGGTTTTTGGTTGATGTACCAATAATAAGGCATGATTTAAGATATTTTACTTAATTATATGAAACTATAAGAGGTTCTTTAGCCTATCTTGACACAGAATGGCATGGAAGCTTTTCTACCTCTTCAACTTGTTGCAAAACTCAAATAACATAAATGGCTATTGATATCCCCATGAAGATCTGTAACTATGACAATAGAGATAGCAAGAAATGCAGATATAGACAGATTGTTTCAGAGCCTAAGTATGTTATTCCCTATGTGACTGTTCAGAAGTCCCTTAAAATTAATAATCATTGTTTTTATTATCTTTCCTTGAATTTAAAATTAATAGCATTGATTGACAGACTAATTCCATAAGCAATTATCACATCCTTATTGTAAGCTGGTCACTACTTCAATTACAGAGGAAATAATGTTGAATATACAAAATGTAATATACCTAGATAGGCAGGCAGCATTGTTGCAAGGATTACCTAAAATAATTTAAGCTCATCTCTTTGTAGTATCATATACATAGTGGGTTTAAATTAAAGGGAGACATTTTTTTTTTTCACTTGCTGGTAATGCATTTGTAATATTGTGTGTTTCTCCCCTCAGTTCAGCTGAATTTTTATTCAGGAGACATTTGTTAGGAGCTACTTTGCTGTCGCACACTTAAATTATACCATTAGTGAAATATGATTTATGTGAAATATACTTCCTTCTCTAATTGTTCTCAGTATTTAGAATCTTCTCGTGAAGGCTGTATGCTTAGACAGTGCTGTCTAGCTGTGTCCTCACAGGGTAGTACCTTATAGGCACCTCTCAGGAATCCCCCATACAAGGACATTAATCCCATCTGTGAGGACTCTGTCCTCGTAACAGAATCAGTGCCCATAGGGTCCCATGTCCCAGTACCTCTTCTTTGGAAATCAGACATCAGCATGTCAATTTGAGAGGGACACATATATTCATACCTTTGAAGATTATCATCAGAAGAGTAAGAAGAGTCTGAATGAAGACAGCAGGGGAGACCTAGATGAAATGGGAAGAAAGAAATTGTGTTCAAAACGGAGGGATGCAGCGCATTACACAGCAGCATCACACAGCTGTCATCATCAAACCTGTGACTGTGTTCACTCCTGGTTGAAATTTACCAGCGTAGTCTGAAGCTTTATTCTCCTCAAAATGCTTTTCCCATGCATGTGTAATTTAATATAATTATGAAGTCTGAAGATTTAGAAATGGGAATTTTACAAAGTAATAGCACATCTCTAGGAGAAGTGAAAGCTTTCAAGTTTTTGTAAAATCATTTCCTGTCCAAACTCCCTGCTTCATTAGCTTATGAATGAGGCATTGGTAAAAATGGAAACTCATCAAGAATAAGATTCTTTAGCAACTCTGTTCCCTGTTTTGACCTTTGCCTTTAATCAGCCATAGTTAACAGGGCCTTAGTTAACAGGGCCTTAGTTAACAGAGCTTATGTAAGAAAAAGAGGCTCATGAGTCTTCAAACACAGGAAATACCTGCCCTGAACATTGCCCCTGAAAGTACTGACTCCCAGATGTAAGCTCTGTAATATCCATAAGCTCTGCGAGGGGGAAAAAACCATGGTTCTAGGCATCTCGTAGGAAAGATTGTTCCTGGGAAATTCTCTGCTCAGTGTTGTGGCTGCACAAGGGTGAAGAGTTCATCTGAAATGAGCTTCCTGAAGCTTTCAAGGTTTCTAACACAGTTTTGGTACAAAATACATTTCATTTGTCTCAATCTGGAATGTGGAAATAACCTCTAGGTGAACCAGTGTCAAATGTGACAGTCTGATATTAGCAAAACTTTTTACTTTTTCTAAGAATCTATCAATCAAAGAAAGGGAAGTTAGGAGAGTTGATGGGCTGTACCTATATTCCACTGTAATAATGGAATTTGTCAATAAAGAATGCTCATAAGCAGGAGCAGTAATATATAATAAATATATATATGTGTGTGTACTTATATACATATACATATGAATATACATATACATATACATATGAATGTAAGCAAAATTACTTAACACTTTTAAAAAGAGAATTTTGACTCTATGTCTTTCTCCCTACCAGTTCAGAAAACTCTGACCATGGAGTGAACAAAAACAGATGTTAGTTCATGAGTTCATAGTCAAATTACATGTGATATCAGAAGATGTTGGTGAAGATATAAAAGTGAAACAGGAAATAAAAACAATGACAAAATGGGTCAAAATGTTAATTTTCTAAGATAATAATCAATTTTGAAATATTTTAGTTGTAAGGAATGAATTAATACTTAAATACTCAGGGTCACAGCAAATGCATGATAATTATTACAGCACAATTCTTGTTAATTCTCATGTTAATGTGATTTTAATACAAACAGAACAGATTCAGTGAAGTTCATAGATACAATTCTAAAACTATAGTACTTTCCTCTCTGTCTACCTCCCCTGTGTTTATTTTAGATTTACAAAAGTATAATGACATGGTATATGGAGTTTCCTTATGCCCATCATTCAATTGCTTCCACTATTAACATCCAGCATAACTAAAGCATGCATCAAAACTAGAAATTAGTATTATTACAGTACTATACTACGCATTGTATATGAATTGTACCAGTTTTCCCATCAGTGTCCATTATTCTGCTATTGAATTGAACCTAGGATACAACATTGCAATTTTTCCTTATTCTGTCCAATCTACGAATATTTCTTAATGTTTCCTTCTTTTCTATGATCTTGTGACTTTGAAGAGTTTGAGGTAGGTATTTTAAAGGAAATCTTTTCAACAGGGTTAGACTTTTTTTTTAATTGGACTAGTGTGATGAGTTTGGAAATAATGTCTATCCACTGAAGTGAAATGCCATTTTCATGCCATCCTATCAGGAAGTGCATGATACCAACATGACTTATTAGTGTTGATATCAAACTTGACCACCTGGTTCATGTTGGGTTTTCCAGAATTCACTGTAAAGAAGTCATTCCATTTTTTATTTCTGTATGCTATTCTTTGGATGTAAAAAACTGTCCCAAACTTGAGAAGAGGTGGGGAATTTAGAAGCCACTAACTAGAAGAGGAAAGTATCATTATTTTAAGTCTTTCTGTTGGGATGAGTTGACCTTTTTCCCATTCTATAATTCACCACTTTAATCTCAGTATGACCTCACATGTATTTATGCTATTTCCAGATATGTAAATTAGCGCAAAAATTAGCAAACATATTTGGCTAAAAAAAAGATGACAATTATTTCAGATTTTTTCAGGTGAAGAGGTAAGTAAGTTCTTGACATTTGCACATTCTTAGATTGTTGAACCACTTAAAAATTGATGGTAGCCAGACCTTGTCTGCAGATTGATTTGCTAACCACTGAAATAGAGTACATTATTTATATACAATTCTTTGAATAGATACATATTCAAAATACCAGTTTCCATAGTCCAATCAGATTTTTAACTTTCAGTAAGATTATATCGTGCATTCCTTTTCAATTATTTTTAAGCTACTCAACTACGTTATCTAGGTTAATGTTATTCTTCCAGGATAATCAATATCATAAAAGTGATCAATTACATTTTTAATATTTCATTGTTTCTCTAACTACGTAACATGTAATTCACTAACTCATAACCAAGTTTAAAAAAATAGAACTTTTACAACTATGGTGCAAGTTGAGCTGACAATTCAATCAATGCAAAGGGTTATTTCAATCAGAGATTTGTTGAAGAAAGTGCTAAAAAAGATAGTTACTCAATTCTTCAATCACCTATGTTTTCCTTCCTACAAAGTCTTTAGGAATGCTAGAGTGAGTTTTGGAGAGGTCTGTACTGTGGATTCTTTACCCTAATTCTTCACTCTAAAGCTAACTTGAGAGGTTTTCATACAGATAAGAAGCCATTTAGCCATAAATACATCTCAAGGTGAAGTAAACACTTAAAACAAACTCTTGTTCGTTATAATATTTATTTCTCACTACCGAGGTGATGAGAAAAGTCCTGCCTGTTAGTAGCAGAGCTATGCTATCATATAAGTAGAATCACACAGCCCATGGCCTTCTTTGCCGGGCTCATTTCTCTCAGCAGTATGTCCTCCAGGTTCTCCCACAGCCACACTAATTAAAGCATTGAGGAGAATAGTAGTTGCCAGGGGCTGGGAAGAGGGAAAAGTAGGAAGGTATTGTTCATTGAATATGAAGTTTCAGTAAGGCAAGATGAGTAATTTCCATATACCTGCAGTACCAATAGTTAATAATATTGTATTTTGCACTGAAAATTTCATCAAGGGCATTTGGTCTACTGGTAAGGTGCCAGTTAAGACGCCTGCATCCCACTTAGGAGTACCTGGGCCTAATGCACAGCTCTGGCTCCTGATACAGCTTCAGGCTAATGCAGTCCCTCGGGACAGAGTTGATGGCTCAAGTGACTTGGTTCCTGATACCACATGAGAGAACTGCATCGAGTTCCCAGATCCTATTCGGGGACAGTCCCAGCTGTTGTGGGTATTTGGAGAGTGAACCTTTAGATCGGAGCATTCTGTCTCTCTCTTTGATTCTTAAATAAATAAATAAATAAATAATTGTAAAAATTTGTGAGGAGACTAGATCTCATGTTAAGGGTTCTTACCACAATAAAACAAAAGATTTAAAAATACATATTTTATGGCTGAATAATATTCCATTGTGTGTACACATATGTGTATATATATATGTATATATAAAATACATTTTTACCCAAGTATCAGTTGATGAAAATTTATGTAGATATATGCAAGAATTAAATCCTAACATTTGCAACAAATTGAATGCAACTGGAGATCATTATGCTAAGTGAAATAAGCCAGATCCAGACTAATATCACATGCTTTCTCTTTTCTGTGGAAGTTAATACACAGAGTACGAAAGCTATGTGGGCATTTTATCACTTGGAGTTCATTCATAAATCCTGCTTCACTGAATCATACTGTGTAAATGACAATATTCTTCTTTCCCTGCATTACCATCATTGTCATGAATTCCTCACTCTGGGGTATTAATGTCTCTGGCTTAAAAAAACATAGTATACATGTGCATGTATATAATGACTACATTTGAAGTAAATGTGGAAAAACAGTAAAAAAAATACATATTTTGGGACAGGCTTTGTGGCATAACCATTGCTGCTAGACACCTGAACTCCATATTGGTGAGTCCAGACTATTCCACTTTTGATCCAGCTTCCTGCTGCTACAATTGGGGATGGCATTGATGGCTTAAGTACTACTCACACAGGGGATCTTGATGTAGTTCCTGGCTCCTGGCTTCAGCGTGGCCCTGGCTATTGCTGTATTTGGATAGTGAACAATGGAAGGAAGATTTCTTTTTTCCTCTGTCACTATGTTTTTCAAATAAGCAAAGAAATAATCAAAAATTTATGTATTTCAAAATACCATAGAAATGGTACAAATAATCATTTCAGACAAAAAAATTTTGTACTTAATCCTCATGTCTGGATCAGAATAAGCAGAGAAGTCATTTTGAGGTTTTAAGAAATTCTCAATGCATATTGTGATCGGAAGCATTTAAGGAATGCCACGACTTTTACCTTTGGTGTATACTGTATGAGCAATCTCCAGGAAGGTTGTTGTGATAGATATTACTGCCGGGGTTAGGCTATGCTCTATGGCCTGGTGACCTTAAGATAGGAGCAGTATGTGGGGCTTCCTGATCTAATCTTGGGATCCCTTTAAAAGTAAAAGGTTTTCCTTAGTTGGCTGCAGTAACTGGAGATTTGTAGGCCAAGAGGAATGTGATGAACTATTACCATCTTGATAATTGAATGGAAACTCCTAGTGAGGAAATAAGTCCTCAGCTCTATGAACACCAGGAAACTGATTCTGCCAACAACAAAACTTAGGTGGGAGGTTGGGGAGAGGGGAAAGCACCTGGCTCCAGGCTTCCGGTCGGCCTAGCTCCGGCTGTGGCGGCCATCTGGGGGGTGAACCAACAGAGGGAAGACTTTTCTCTCTGTCTCTCTCTCTCACTGTCTAACTCTGCCTGTCAAATACATTAAAAAAGAAGAAGAAGAAGAAGAAGAAGAAGAAGAAGAAGTAAAGCACTCTTACAGTTTAAACCAAGTTAACTCTTTCCTGGCATGCTTCCTTACTTTTATATGGAAAACATCTAATTTCACAGGAATTATTGTAGTTTTTAATTTGTTTTCCTTTTCTGTGTGTATTTTTGTAGGTTTTTTAAAACAAAATCTGAACTGACAACTAAATGCGCAATCTATATTTTATCAGAATAAATGAACCCAAAATTCCAAATTAAATTTTTATCTTTAAGATACTTTGAAAACATCTTATAATATTTCAAAAAATTTTCATAGAGTTTCATGGTAATTTTATCCTTGACTTTTACAAGTGGATTAGTTCAGTGTTAGGAATCATTAATGAATTTTAAAAGTACTTTATAATAATATAGATCATGCCAAGTAATTTTGATGCATATAGTCAATAATTCTCACTATGCATATTACATACCTGTTGTGAAATATTATAGATAAATTTCTATATTATAAACAATAAATAACACTAGAGGTAATATTAATTGATATTATTGGATTGTTTTGGTGAATTGCTATTCATCACTGATTCATATTTCTCTAAATAATGCAACAAATGATAGAGAATCCCAATTGTTACAGGAAAGCTTAGACACCTTTTGGAAGGAATAAAAACAACTCCTAGAATTTCAAGTTCGAAAAATGTTCTCAGATGTCCCATAATTGTGTATTGAAAACCTTTATTCCCCAGATAAGAATAACACAGTGTATGTGAACTCACATTAGGTGGGAGAAAAGCATTTGCCTTGGTAAATGTTGTTCCAGCACAAAAACCTAAATGTTTGGGGCTGACATCCTGGCACAGCCAGTAAATCTGCTGCCTGTGACGCTGGCGTCCCATGTGGGTTCATGTCCCAGCTGCTCTACTTCTGATCCAGCTCCCTGCTAATGACTTGGGAAATGCAGCACAGGATGGCCCAAATATCTGTGTCCCTGCACTCACATGGGAGACCCCAGAACAAGCTCCTGCTCCTGACTTCAGCCTGGTCCAATCCCAGCCCTTTTAGCCATCTTGGGGAGTAAACCAGTGGACGATGACCCCCCCACCACCACCTTTGTCTCTCCCTCTTTCTCTGTGACTCTGGCTTTCTGGCTTCCAAATAAATAAATAAATAAAAACTTAGGGGGGAAAAAACCTTGAATGTACATGAGGTAAGTGCTATTTCTTGGTAGAAGTTGTGATTATAGTTGGAAACCCATCTATTTGGTGTGCCAGCAAACTTACGTTGCAAAAAAATAAAGTCTAGAGCTGAGACCTTGAAGGAAAAGTAAATGTAATCTCCAGGCTGAAAAGCAGAGAACTTACTTTTTCATCCTGGACCTAAGAGAGCCAGAGAATATTGGCAACCCTGGAAGGTATGCCATCAAGACCCACCCATTCTCTGAGAAAAGCAGCAGAAGATGGCCCGAGTGCTTGGGTCCCTGCCACCCACATCGGGGATCTGAACGAAGCTCCTGGGTCCCGGGTCCTGGATCAGGTCTGGCACAGCCCTGGCTGTTGTGGCCACCTGCGGAATGGACCAGCAAGTTGAAGATCTCTCACTCTTCTCTCTATCCCCCTGCAATTGACTTTTAAAATAAATAAATAAGGCTAAAAAAAAAAAAAAAGACCTGTTAGCATATCCCTATGACAATGACCAAAGTAACACCTATATTGACTTTGTAGTTATCACACTGTTGATATTTGAGCACATCACTGAGTATTTTGGATGGAATAAACCATGCTTGGGGTGATTAAATTATTCCAGGCAAGGATAGTCTCAAGAGAAAAATAATGGATTTCTTACTAATAAGGTCAGCAGGCGGTCAATGTGATTTAATGGAATCATATTACTCTATTTGTATCCTAAACAAGTAAGTTAGGTTTGCCCAGTGATATATAAGATGAAATAATATGCAGTTATTAGGAAGTTTGTAGAAAGTATTTTATAAACTTGAAAATATTTAAATAAAGCCAACTAAAACATACTGGGTTTCAAAATCATACACCATTCTAATCACACACACAAAATTCAGAATAATTAAAACTGTACATCTTTGGCTGTTCGAATGATTGCTATTGCAATATTCCCATTTTATATTTTGCCAATATGTGTAATGCAAATGCATTGCTCATAACCATTTAAATAGTTTCAAATTGAAAAACAGAATTTGTAAAACTTCAGTGATTTTCATACTTTATAATATCCCAATCTTCCAACTATAGGGAATCAGTTTGAGAATTCAAAGGGATAAATACAAGCCATATTTTTCTTTAAAAGTTTGTTTTTAGCAATTCATCTAATTTTCCTTACATAGTAACAATTTTTAGTTAAACATGTTTGATACTTTGAAATTTGCCTAGTGGTATTTTTTTTTTAAATGTTCTCACATAATCACTTGAAACTTGGATTTGCAAGTGTGTTTGCATCTGTTTGCTTTCCAAAAGTCATTGTCATGAGGACAACTTCCCATAGGACTGCAAGAATATTTTGCAGAAATAATCTCAATCATTGATAGGACAGACACATAGAGTTAAACTCATACAGTGTTGTTTTTTTTCTTTAGACTCTGATCTAAGAAATTGTGTTTTAATATTTTTATTATTCTGGAGTGTTTTATAATAATTATTTCCACTCAACTTTTCTCAGTGCCACTACCTATGTTTTTGAAATTAAAAACAGTCGTATTTGTCTCTGTTCTTATTTAACTCCCTTTTAGTCTCTTGGGTTGTTATCTTGCAAAGCTTTCATATTATAGAATTGAAATACTGATACTAGCTATAATTTATAAATGTGTTTTACTTTTACATTTCCTCCTTGACTGTCAACACAACTAAAGGCTGTCCTCCAACTGAATACAACAGAAATTACAATTGCACTTAGCAAAACATAGTTTCTAACTAATTTATTCAGTTTTCTAAGATGTTTATAATGACAGAAAATAAAGGCTGTTTTAAAAATTATGTCAGGCATCCATATTGATCAAATGAAATGATAGGTATGGGAGATATGAAATGCACAATCAAACTTATTACAGCACTGAGACTTCTGGCATTTTTATGCACATTTTGTACACAGAGACAAGCAATTAAATATCAATTCAGCGATAACTACAAAACATCAGCATAAACTCAATGGCCAAGGACCATTTCTTATGCCTATGGATTGGTCGTAATGATTCATCTAGTCTAGATTTGACTTTGTTGGTCTTGTCTTAGCTGATCTATGCATCTGAGGATTCCATGAAGATTCAATTCTTGTTCAGTCTTTTGTGGGAAACTTCACCCTGGTCAGCTGCATTCTGTGGCTTTCCTCCTCTTCCTGAGACAGAAAGGCTAGCTCAATGTGACCTTAATCTGCTATTGCCAAGAGTCAATTAGCCTAATCAGGTGAGTACTTGCTCAGCCATCTGTGTTATATGAGAAGAATCTGTTGTTTTTTTTTTTTTTTTGCCCTGTGGAACGATACAACTTACAGACACATCATGACGGGGGGCCTGGCATTGGGTGTAGTGAGTTACATTGGTTCCCCACAGCAACCCATTTAGGCACTGGTTGGAGTCCCATCTATATCAGTTCTAATCCAAGTCCTCGCTAATGCTCCTGGGAAGGCAGAGGGAGACAACCAATTGCTTAGGTCTTTGCCACCCTGGGTGGTTTGTTTAGACATGGCCCAATCATGGCCTTTGCAGCCATTTGGCCAGTGAACCAGAAGATGGACAATCTCTTTCTCTTACTCTTGCTCTCATTCTCTATAACTCTGTCTTTCAAATCAATATTTTTTTAAAAGCATTACATAATGTCTCTCAAACTTCTTTTAGAACCAAAATATTTTTAAAGGGTAATCAAATAGAAACTGGTCATATGAGTGTCTTGAGAATGTGATTCAAGTTTTGTTTTAGATATTTATCCAAATTTTCCATTGTACATCACTGAGTTTAAAAACATAATCCTTTTTATTACCATTAAGAAAAGTAGGAAAATATTCCTACCATCTAGCTGCTTAATCCTGTTTAATCATGTCTATCTAGTATGAAGAAAATGGGAGAACTGGAGACCTGATTCAATTTTTTGTTTTATCTTTCCTTAATTTTATTTTCTGACTTAGTAACATAATACTTCAGAAATAACAAGCACATAAAGATAGGTGACTATAAGCTAGGGCAGGTCTTTGAAAGCAATTATGTATTATAAGAAGCAAATGACTGCATTCATTTGTCTAGAATGATGTCAAAAGTAAAGTTTGGTTCAATATTTTTTAAAAAATAGTGGTGTACATTTTGATAAGTGTATTTTCTTGTTGAGAGTTTAAATTGATTGTTTTTATGAACATTTATCTATCTCCTAGCCATATTAAAACAAATAAAACACATTTTTTCTAAAAGAAATGCATGAAATACGTAATTTGTTTATAATAGTATTATAAAAATCAAACATGATACATTTAATTCTATTTTATTTCTATTATAGCAAAAATAATATGAGAGGACAACAGAATCAGAAAAATAGCAAGATTTCAAATATTTAACAAGTCTGTCCTTCCTTTTAATTTATATAATCAACAAATGACGGCTATGTTTTGGACAGCTTGAGAAGCAGTGAGTTTACCAAGAAGAGCTACTTCCTCTGCTATGCCAAAGTTATGTTCCAGTAGGGGAACCAGATATTAAATAAGTGTTCATACAAATAGCATAATTTACATTCTGCTAGGAGTTAATGACTAAACTTAGGAAACTATGAAGCCACATTACAGGAGCTCTGCCCTGAATGAGGTGAGAATAAAGAGAATTTCCCTGGGAATGTGATACTTCACCATGGATTAAAATAACAAGCAGGGGGTGATGCAGCTGAGTTGATTTTGGGGAAAAGGAGGGAGCAGCCAAGCAGCACAAGGACATCAATTAAATCCGGAAATGTCATGTCCAAGAAGTTTCTTTCAGAAGCACTCTTCAACATTAAAATTAATAACAAATAAATCTATGTTATTAAAGTTTTCTTCCATTCACTGTAATGCGTGTTCATCTCTGAAGAAAAGTTATAACTAAGAATTGATTCAGAAAAAAATCTAGTAGCATTTCCAGTTTCTTCACTATTTACCTGTGAAGCAGAGTAAATTTTCAAGATCATATTTCCTTCATTACAAATTTCTATAAAATCAAAAGCAGGTTGGCTCATTTCTGTGTAGAAGGCTGAGTTTTCAGGATCTTTCTTGTCTATTAAGTTATCTTCAAGATGCCCTGGAGTAACCAGAGTTTCCAGTACATCTTTCTCTGAGATCCAAACTCCTAAGAGCTATAACTAGACTATACTATAACTAGACTAGCTATAACTATACATCACAAAAGCTTAAACCAACCTTGACCCTGGAGTCTTTTTGGATGTCCACTGAAGGAAAGTCTCAGGATTCAACAGCCTCTCCTTCTACCTGTTCAAAACTTTTAACAAAGGTCCTTAATAACCTGACTGCCAACCTGGTGCCAAATTCCTTTCCTCTATACCAGAAGATGGACCCTCAACAACCTGACAGAGTCTGAAGATATTCCAGATCAGAGGTAGCTTGTCCAATAGGAGGAGAACAGTTAGGGCATTGTTATGGAGCAGAGAGAAAGGCTGCTGAAATTGACCTACCTCTGAGTCAACAGACAACCTTCAGTTTCAACGAGAGCACCAGTGCAGATATCATTTTTAAGGGATTTCAGAGTGAATCAAGAAGTGAACCATTCAAATGTATGTGGAGTTACTGCCTATATTGTGGTTGGGATCCTTTTGAAAATGGTATTGGTTATGGAATTGGTTATGATCCAGAATCAGTTTACACATAAGCTGTATTCTTATACTGCTCTTCTTCCTAATTTTATGTAGCAAAGCTATCTATGCTAAATTAGATATGTAATTATGATGACCTATGTTATGAGTTCCATGATATCCTCTGCCTACCTTAATACCAGTAATTTATAATGAATCTTTAATGGGAATATATTTTAATGACTTCCAATATACATTAGTTCCTTTTTATTGGACCAAAAGTAGGAGCAGCAATAGGTTTCAAGTATTCCCATGTGTTTTAGGAAACTGAAGTCAATGAGATGGAACCCAGCATCAGGGAGATGGAACACAGCACTAGGAAATGAAGTGCAAATTAACTTGTGGGAAAGGAATGTAAAGAACACAGTTTGACTACAGCATAATAATTAAGGCATATAAATAGATTTTCTGGTTTTCAAAAATTTAAATTACAATAAAAAGAAATTTTGATGTGCTATTTAAATTTTCAAGAACACATAAATGTGTATATAGAGGAAATGTAAGTATTTGAGCTTTATAAATAAATAAATAAATAGATAGACTCAATTCCATCTTAATGTAAGATTTTATGATCTCTCTGTTCACTATAGAAGAAAAAAAGGGGAGGAGAGATTTGACGTAAACGTTTCTTAGTGAACAAGCCAATGGTTGCTTAAGAATTTAGGATTCGCAGTGACCTTGACATGACTTGGAATCTCCTACTCTTGCCTTTCATCAGGTTGCATAATGTACAAACAACTCTCCTACAGTTCCCAAGCTTTCCTATTTGATTTCAGAGCCTTACTGAGGAAAGATTTCCAGCTTATTGTGGTATTTTATTTTAAATTCTCTGTGTATTTTTTACCAGAAGATTGTGCAGATTTGTTGAATTCTATATACTGTCATATATAATAAATGGTTTCTCTTTCTTTAAAAAGTAAGCAGGAAGTAGTAAATTGTTTTTCAGTAACTAGCCATGGAGCCCTTGTAAATTTAGTATGAAACAGCACATGCCCGACTATTTGTTCTGTTAAACAGTAACACAGGGGCTGGTGCTGTTGCACACTGTGTTAAGCTGCCACTGGCAACACAAACATCCAACTTTGGAGGGCCAATTTGAGTCCCAGCTGCTCTTCTTCCTATTGCTCTCCCTGCTGATATACCAGGAAAGGTAGTAGAAGATGGCCCAGGTGCTTTGGCTCCTGCTACCCGTGTAGGAGATCAGAATGGAGTTCTTGGTTCCTGGCTTTAGCATGGTCCACACTAAGCTGTTTCAGTCATTTGGGGAGTAAACATTTGATGGAAGAACTCCCCCCCTTTCTCTCTTTTATTAGAAAAAAAAGCAGTGGGGCCAGCACTGTGGCATAGTGAGTAAGATTGCCACCTGTAGTGCCAGCATCCCATATGGGTACTGGTTCAAGTCCCGGCTGTTCCACTTCCTATCCAGCTTTCTACTAAAGCCTGGGAAAGCAGTGAAGGATGGCCCAAGTCCTCAGGCCCCTGAACCTGTGTAGGAGACCCGGAGGATGCTCTTGGCTCCTGGATTTGGATCAGCATAGCCCCACTGTTTCAGCCATCTGAGGAGTAAACCAATGGATGGAAGATCTCTCTCTCTCTCTCTCTCTCTCTCTCTCTCTCTCTCTCCCTTTCCCTCTCCCTCTGCCTCTCTGTGACTGCCTTTCAAATAAAATAAATAAATCTTTTTAAAAAAGTAAAACATTTTAAACAATTGTCAATACCTTATTATATACGCAAATATTCTGATAGTGTTTAATGTGATTGCCTAATGCAAAAGCAGAATTATGCTTCGTCCATGTATCCACACGTAACTAACGAAGATTATGACCCATCTTAGACTTCTTTGGAAAATGAACATTTTTCTTTTCCCTTTTTGTCCTTTGTAGGCCCTTTTAAATTTATGCCTGTAGAGACCCCTGAACTCATTTCATGCCTGATGCAGCTCGCTTGAGAATAAACTTTGTTGTTTTTGACGATTATTTATTTATTTAAGAGGGAGAAAGAGGAGGGTAAGGAGGAAAAAGGAGGAGTGGAAGAGGAGGAAGAGGAGGAAGAGAGAAAGAGAGAAAGAGAGAGAGAGAGAGAGAGAGAGAGAGAGAGAGATGTCCACAAGTTGGAAAATACCCCAGATGCCCACAACAGACAAGAATTGATAGGCTGCCGTGAAGTCTGGAGTCAGGAACTCAATCAAGGTCTCCCATGTGTGTGGGAGGGACACAATTACTTGAGCCAACATCTGCTACTTTTCAAGGTCTGCATTAGCAGTAAGAATCTAAACCCACGTACTCCAATGTGGGATGCAGGCAGCTTAACTAGAATCATAACCACTAAAGTAAATGTCCACCTCTAGAACCCATTCTGATTTTCAGTACAGTTAATATTTTTTGATACAGCACATGTGAAGTTTATCTTGTCATCATTCACATCTCATATTCTGCCTCGTACTGTCAATTTCTTATACTAAGGCTACTATTACTACATAATGACTTGGCCCTGCCGTTTTTCTGTAAATATTCCTGTTGTTTGCTTTGGATTTCCTTTGTATATTTACTGAGAGATTTTTCTACCTTCACATTCTTACATAATAATGGACATCTTTCTGTGTTTCTGTGTATAACACGTTCTTAAGCATCTTTTGTAAGGCTGGTTGAGTGGTGACAAATTCTTGCAATTTCTATTTGTTATGGAAGGTCTTTATTTCCCTTTCATTCATAAATGAGAACATTGCAGGATACAGTTTTCTGGGTTGACAGGTTTTTTTTTTTCTCTAAATTCTCGAACCTTATTTCTCCATTCTCTCCTAGCCTGTAGTATTTCTGATGAGAAATCAACTGTGAATCTAAATGGAGTTACTCTAAAAGTAATCTGGCATTTTTCTCCTGCACATTTTAGAATCTTTTCTTATGTTTTACTTTTGAAAGTTTGACTACAATGTGTCATGGTTATTAAGATCTTTTCTGGTCCTGTCTATAAGGAGCTCACTGTGCCTCATGTACTTGGACATCCCTTTCTTTCTCCAATTAGGGAAGTTTATGTAATTATTTCACTGAATAAGCCTTCTAATCCATTCTCTTTCCACACCTTCAGGAACTCATAATACCCATATGTTGGGTCATATGATAGTATGCCAAAAATCTCCAACACTAGTTTTAATTTTTCTAATTTCTTTAATTTTCTATTTTTGGCCTGACTGAAAAACTTCCAGATTTGTCTTCTAGCTCAGATATTCTTTCTTCTGCATCACAAGTCTGTTGTTAAAGCTTTCCCCTGTATTTTTTTATTTAACATATGAATTATTCATTTCTAATATTTCATTGTGATTTCCCTTCAAAATCTCCATTCCATGGGAAAATTTTTTATTCATGCCCTGTGTGGATTTATTTAATTCATGAATTTGCTTTTCATGGCTTCTGAGTAATCCTGTAG
The DNA here is from genome assembly GCA_949820135.1 of Sylvilagus floridanus. Taxonomy (NCBI): domain Eukaryota; kingdom Metazoa; phylum Chordata; class Mammalia; order Lagomorpha; family Leporidae; genus Sylvilagus; species Sylvilagus floridanus. The sequence goes on along the minus strand of OX463238.1, from coordinate 104,903,485 downwards.
TTAATCTTTTGGATTCCATTTCAGTCATTTCTTCAATTTCTTCATCTTCATATTCTAATATTGAAGTGTTGCTATGTTCCTTTCGGGAGGGGATCATGTTGTCTTCCTTATTCTTGTTTCTTAAATTTCTGCAATTATTTTTAGGCATTTGAAGAAGTACTTGCTGGTTTTCTCCTCTGATGGCCTTTTTCTTTTAACTAAACCTCTGTGGCTTAGTGGAGTGTCTCCTGTTTCAGTGAATACCCAGAGGTGTGTTCTGGACAGAGCTCCATGGTAGGGCAGGTATCCAGGTTGACACCCAAGTTGGGCATGGCAGATCTCCCAATATCAACAGAAGGGGAAGTATGGTCAACTCTGTTAGTGTAATCACACCGTCAACTCCTCTCAGGTCTAGCCCACGGTGGGTGCATGAACCACACAAAGGTCTGTGCAGTCTTCAATGTGAGCATTTTCCTGTTGCAATGACCCATCCCAGGAAATAAGGGAAATCTGATCCCACGGCTGACAAAGGACTTCTAAGATCAATCCCATTCACAATAGACTCAAAAATAAATAAATAAATAAAAACCTTGGAATAAATTTAACCAAGGATGTCAATGATCTCTATGATGAAAACTACAAAACATTAAACAAAGAAATAGAAGACAACATTAAAAATGTAAAAAAACCACAAAAACCTCCATGTTGAGGGATTGAAAGAATTATACTACCATAAGCAATTTGTAGATTCATTGGAATCCAAATGAAAATACCAACAACATTCTTCTCAGATCTAGAAAAAAATGATGCTAAAATTCATATGGAAACTCTAGAAACTCTAAATAGTTAAAGCAATCTTATATAACCAAAACGGAGCCAGAGATCGTACCAGTTTACATTCCAACAACTGTGGAAGAGAGTATGAAGATACCTTGGAAATCTGATTATAGACCCACCTTATGACCCCACCATCTGACTCCTGTGAATTTACCCAAAATAAAAGAAATCAGCACATGAAAGCGTGAACTGTACCCACATGTTTACTGCACCTCAATTCACAATAGCTAAGATATGGAAACAACCCAGATGCATATCAGCTGAAGGCTGGATAAAGAAATTATGCACTGTGGCATAGTGAGTAAAACTGCCGCCTGCAGTGCCAGCACCCCATATGGGCACTAATTTGAGTCCCAGCTGCTCCACTTCTGATCCAACTCTTCTGATCCACTTCTGATGGCCTGGGAAGGCAGTAGAGGAGGGCCCAAGTGGATGGAAGACCTCTCTCTCTCTTTCTCTGCCTCTCCTTCTCTCTGTGTGTAACTCTGACTTTCCTATAAAGTAAATAAATCCTTAAAAAAAAAATATGGTATATGTACACTGGAATACTACACAGTGATAAAAAAAAATAATGAAACCCTGTCATTTGCAACAAAAATAAATGCAACTGGAAAACATTATGTTTAATGAAATAAGCAAGTCCCAAAAATATCATGTTTTTCCTGATATGTGGTAACTAATAGAGTACATAAAATGTAATCAATAGAAATGAAATTGACACTTCAAGATGTGATGACTTTGAACAGCCCTTGTCTAAACTCTTGAGGAAAAGTTGTTTTAATACTATTTTTTAAATCTTTACTTAGTGTAGGATTAGTATAAGGTGTATAAAGTTAATTTAAAATAGATCTTAGTAAAAAATAAGACTGGGAATGGGAGAGGGAGGAGGAAGAAAGGTGGGGGTGTAAGTAGGATGGAGGTAAGGGTGGAAAGAATCGCTATGTTCCTAAATATGTATTTATGAAATGCAGGAAGTTTGCATACTTTACATAAAAGATTCTAGGTAAAAAAATAAAAAAGGCACTGATTATTCAGGTCCCTATTTATTTAACTTCTAGAGTAGGAAGCAAAGCTTTATTAAATAATGTTATTACTGTATTCTTTAAGGCTGTATTTGTGACTAATTAATAATCTGGACTTTCCTAATGGCCAAGTTTTATGGTTAGTTGATAGCTTAATATATGTTAAATATAACAAAAATAATTTAATTATCTGAACCACATTTTATAAGGTAAAACTTAGTTCAAATTATATGTGGAGGGATTTATGTTCAATAAATTTAGTTTGATTTTCCTAGATTTTAGAACCACTGACAGAAATATATCATTAGCTTTCTGTTACTCATATACATAATGGTATTTTTAAATTTTATAAATATAAGTCAAATTAAATTTCCTCACAATAAAAAGCCAGAGGCATCACAGTTCAAGATTTCAAGACATACCACAGGGCAGTTGTAATCAAAACAGCCTGCTACTGGCCAAAACTAGACTTGTAGACCAGTGGAACCGAATGGAAACTGCAGAAATTAATCCACACATCTACAACCAACCAATCTTTGACAAAGCAATTTGCATCCTTACCAGTTACCACTATATATTTTATATTTATCTTGCTCAGTGAAGTCTTCCTCACAATTGTGTTGGCCTCATAGTTATTAGGGTTGTTCTTGTACAATAGAAGCATCTAGGACTGAACTGACCAGACTACCAAATAAATTGTTGAATGAATGACTGAGCGAAATAATAAATGTACTTATTACTCTAGAGCCCACAAAGCACTCAATTAATAACATGATATGAATTTTAAATGTGGGTGAAAAACTGGTTAAAAATGTTTTCATCTATTTGGATTATAATGTACCAAATTGTCATTTTTTCTAGATGTTGTTTTTGTTTTTCTTTGCAACTCTTTTTATGAGTTTAATTTTCAGTGGATCATTTTATATAATTTGTTTCCTTTCTTGTAAGATTATTTATTCTCCTTTCAAACCAAATTTTAATGGTTTCCCTGGATATTATAAAATGCATTTTTGGGGGGCATGCAGAGATAGATAGTGAGAGAGAGAGACAGAGAGAAAGGTCTTCCCTCCATTGGTTCACCCACGAAACAGCCACTACGGCCAGCACTGCTTCCTGCTGGTCTCCCATGAGGTGCAGGGCCCAAGCACTAGGGCCATCCTCCACTGTCTTCCAGGCCACAGCAGAGGGCTGGCCTGGAAGAGGAGCAACCGGGACAGAATCCAGCACCCCAACTGGGACTAGAACCCAGAATGCCAGTGCCACAGGCAGATGATTAGCCAAGTGAGCCGTGGCACCGGCCATAAAGTGCATTTTTAAATAATCTAAAACAACATTTAAACAGCTATGTTTTGTTATTTCTTTAGCTATGAATTTATTCCTTAAAACGATATTACTTTTTACCCCTCTGTGGGCCATATGGCATTGTTTTCATTCATCGCTATCCTTGGGATACATTTACCCTACTCATTATCATCCAAATTTCTTAAAGTTATCATGTAGATCAATTGGGAAAATAAAAGAAAACATTTATCTTTATTTATTCTTTCTTTACCACTCATTAATTTTTTGTTTAAACTTGAGTTTATGACCTAGGTACTTTTCCTTATACCTGTATAATTTACTTATTTATTTATGTATTTTTATTATTCAGGTGAGGTTTGCTGGTAGTGTATTTTCTCATGAGTTTTTTGAGAAAATTTTCATTTATCCTTTGTATTTGAAAAATAATTTCATAAGATATAAATTACAGATTGGGATTGTTTTGTCTGGTGGTTTGTCATATATACCCTTTACAATTTTGAGGCACGTTCCTTCTGTATACAATATGTGGAAGCTTTTCAGCATGACAAGATGTGGAATCTTATCAAATGCTTTCTCTGAATTTTTTGATATGACCATATGGTTTTTGTACTATATTCTGTTGATGTTAATTGGGACATTTATTGATCTGACAGTGTTGACTCACCCTTTCATCAGTGGGACAGATCCCACTTGATAGTGATATATAATCTTTTTGATGTGGTTTTGGATTCAGTCTGTTCATGTTTCATTGAGAACTTTTACATCTATGTTCATCAAGGATACAGTTGTGAACTTTTCTTTTCATGTTGTGTCTTTGCTGGGTTTTGGTATCAAAGTGATTCTGGCCACAAAGAACAGAGTCTGCAGAGTTCAATCTTGTTCAATATTTTGGAATAGTTCTTAAAGTAATAGGGTTAATTCTTCTTTGAAAGTTTTGTGGAATTCAGTAGTAAACCCACTAGGTCTTATACTGTTAATTATTGCTTCAATCCTATTGCTTTCTATGAATTGGTTTACATTTTCTGTTATCTTATTGATTTAATCTTGGTAGCTTATATATGTGAAGGAATTTTTTTAATGTTTTCTACTTTGTTGGTATACTGTTTTTCATTTTAATTTTTATGATCAATGGTGTTTCAACGGTGTTGGTTTTAATATCTCCTTTTCCATCTCTAATTTAATACTTGAGGTTTTTTTTTCCTTTTATTTGTTAGTCATGTTAAATGTTTGGCTATTTTGTTTATCCTCTCAAAAAAAAAACACAGCTTTTTGTTTTGTTGCACTTTATATATACATACATATTTTTAATTTCAGTTATTTATGCTCTGATCCTAATTATTTCTGTAATTATTTTGGATTTGGTGGTTTGTTCTTATTTTCCTAAGTCTTCATGATGCATCACTGAATCATATCTTAAGGTAACCACTCAATGCTATAAGCTTCCCTGTAATGCTACTTTTGTTGTATCTCACAGGTTTTGAAATGTTCTATTTTCATTTTAATTTATTTTGAGAAAGTTATTGGTTTCATTTTTAATTTATTCAATGACCCATTGGTCATTCAGATCATACTGTTTAATGTTGACGTATTTGAGAATGTTCTACGTTCTTCTTGTGTTTGATTTCTTCTTTTATCCTTTGTGGTCTGAGAAGATGCACTGTATCTGTATGATTTCAACCTCTTTAAACCCATCTGATATTAGATGTAATTCCATTTTCAATAATAGATTAACATATTAGTCATATTCATTTTTTAAAGATTTTATTTATTTATTTGAAAGACAGAGTTACAGACAGAGAAAAGCACAGAGAGAGAGAGAGAGAGAGAGAGAGAGAGAAATCTTCCATCCGCTGATTCACTCCCTAAATGGCCGCAACATCTGGAGCTGTGCTGATCCGAAGCCAGGAGCCAGGAGCTTCTTCCGGGTCTCTCATGTTGGTGTAGGGGCCCAAGGGTTTGGGCCATCCACTGTTGCCTTCCCAGGCAATAACAGAGAGCTGGATTGGAAGTGGAGCAGCCGGGACTCGAACTTGTGCCCATATGGGATGCAGATACCACAGCAGGAGGATTAACCTACTGAGCCACAGCTGCAGCCCAGTCATATTCATTTGAATTATTTTTCTGATAACCTACATGCCACATCTTAATTTAGTTCTGAGATTTTTTTAAAATCTTTTGGAATGTGTTTGTTCTTGTCTTTTTGCATTCCCTGAAAATCAGGAATTGTGTATTGGAAAATAGGTGTGAACGTTAATGGGCCTCCAGCCAGCTGATTTGTGTTAATACGGCAATGAATTGAGCATTATTTAATATTCAATGTAGTTATAGGGACAAGAGACTTCAATTTCCTCTAATGTCCTTATTTTTCTCCCTTATGGATATTCTCATTTCCATTGTACTGCTGCTCAGAAAAAGTATGTGTCCTGGAGGTGTACTCCACTATTCGTTGGTGTGCTGGTAGGCTATGAGGGACAGAGATGTTGATAGAATCTCTGATCAAGTCTTCATCATTCAGTGGGCCAAGTATTTCTCTGTCTCCTCCAGGATAGGTTGCTTTTCTTTCTATCCTTTAGTCTCTTGCTGGGCCGCAGGAAATTTCCTTGAATTCTTCCTTCCTGCTGGCCATTTTCCTTTGGTGATACAAGCCTGTAACAGCCTGAAATGGGGCAGAATTCCAGTCTACTGAATTATTTGCTGGCAGATTTCTGCCCAGTAGGAATCAAGTCCTTATCACAGAATGGAGTCTGGGAGGATTTCACTGCGCAAAGGCCAAGGCCAAGAGGAGTTCTGCTTCAGGTCGTCATCAGGAGCGTGTTGTGGGGCTGCTGATGAGACACGGTGGAGCCCACTCCACCTGTGACTGCAGACTTCCAGGAAGTTTCTCACTTTCATAGGGTTCTGCACTGAGTCCCAGCAATTCAACACTAGCGTTTATATTTCCTTTCCAGTTTCAGGCCGTCAGTGGCTTCTGCACCTGGTAAACAATTCTTGGGCTGTCTATCTCTAGATTTTGCACTCTCTCCAAATTTTAGAGTGACAATTTGCCCTTCGACCTCAATTCTCTGAAGGGCCCAGGAGAAGTTATTGATTTTCAGTTCGTATGCTCTTCCTGTAGCATAGGAGGGAGTTGTTCTAAGCTCTCGGGTTTTTTTGTTTGTTTGTTTGTTTTTGGTTTTTTGTTTTTTTTTTTTTTTTGTAGCTGAACTGAAACTGCCTGTGCATGCATTTTCTGGAAAATATGTGTATAGATATGAGCTGATAAAACAAGTTTCACTAAAGAATCATAAGCAGTCATTACGCTAGCCTTCATATCACTTAAGAAAGATAATGCAACAGGAGGATCAGTAAATACAACAGTGGCAGCCCAGAGTAGCCATGATCCAGGCACTGATCCTTTTCAGCAAGATATTCAATACCACGGAGGCTTTGACAGCAGAGGGTAAGGCTGTATGTGCTCAGCAGCCCAGAATGTAGAGCTGAGAAACTCAGTGAGAGGCAGTTCAGTGTGGAAGCTAAAAATTCAGTATAACAGACAACAAATATTTCAAAATGTTGTTTTTAAATCCAGATGTGGATCTCCTCTTTTCTGAAATTTTTCATTTAATCAAAGGCACAGATTATTATTAAAATACAGCACTTGGAGAAAGAAGAGTGGGGATAGATTTTTCTCATTTATAGCACTATATATAATGCTATAGACACCAGCATTTCATTGTTTTATTAAAAGAATTAACATTGCTGCATGCTTTCATACATGCTCATCTAGAAGTACTAAACTATTCTTTTTATAGGATATTAATTAAGTAGTATGTGAAATGAATCGAGAACATCAATTCTTACATACTTAAACATCTCACATGTTAAAATTTGTGACATGTTCACCAAATATCTCTTAATTGTCTTTTTAACTTCAATAAAAACACGAGATGATTGAAACCACATTCACTAAAAGCTACCCATTTAACTGTTTCGCTAGATTTCTTCTCATTTAAATTCCTCTGGGCTAAATAATCATCAGTACTGAACTGAAAGCATATTATTAGTTCAAGCCAGTTTCAATGAATCTGGAGTGATCACATGTTAGTAGTAGTTATGAAAATGACTTGCTTGATTTTCAGAGAAAGGAAATAATGAAACAATAGGAAACAATAAAAATTAAGTCCATATTTCAATGACTTACAAAATGGAATGACTGAAACAATGAAAATATGGCAACAGTTAGCAGGAAAGTATAGCTATAAATTTAATTAGAAATGTGTAATTCGTCCTTTAAGAGAACATAAATGGACAAAGATGCCTAGTGAAGAGACCTCATATAAAAAGTATCAGACTTGAACAGTATTTTAAGAAATTTTTCTTACTCTTATTTGTTCCAGAAAGAATAATTTCATAGAATTACACAAAGTCCTGTAGAGAATATACAACTAGATCATGACTGTGTGCTTTCTTCCTGCCCTCCAACAATCCTTTGGGGTAGGCAAACTGGTTTTCCATTATTTCCTAACCCATAGATACTAGGGCAATCTTATTGGAAATACCTCCTACCCTCTCTTACTTGGGTCTAAATCTCACCATTCCTTGGAGATGGACCTAATCACACTTTTCAGGAAGAATTCTCAATGATTCTACACAATATATAGCTATTGCTCAACCCTCTCAACTCCCTGATCCATGTAACAGCATCGTCTTTGCATGTTCTGTCTGTGGCCCTCAAATCTTTCAAAGACCGAGACATATCACAAAACAGAAATGTTATACTTGAGCTTGAATTTTCATCAAATCCATATTTTATTAGCACATTGCCAATATTGTAGTTATTTAAAGATTTATTCCTTATTTTACATAGATCAAAAATAAAGTTTTAGGGAGTATGCTTCCAGTTAGAATGTAATATAATAATATATAATATAATATAATAGAAATGGTAGTAAAATACAAAAGTAACAAAATAATTACTGCACTTCTATTTTTCTTTGGTTTGTCTTTGGAATTGAGCTCTAGTTTCATTGTCCATCAAGATACACACACACACACACACACACACATATACATATAAACATCTTATTTTATAAAATGTTATCATTTTAGAAATTAGAAAAAATATCTTAAAATCAGTTCAAATCAGCCAAAAATTCTGGAGAGAAATTAATCTCAGATTTTACATAGGGTTTTGGATGAGTGTGTATGCACCATTTATTTAGCCAGGGAAGGAAAGTTTAAAAAAAAGTGATATCATCACAGTATTACATCCTAAATTCAATAGAAAGCTGAAGGACTTGAATTTATGGAAGATATTTTATTAATGAAACTCAAAAATTCTTAAGTTTAATATGTAAGGAGAAAGTAAGCTGAATACATAGAGAAAACAGAATTCCCACCCAGCCTTCCCAGGCTTCTGTTTTAAATACAGCCTTTGCTTTGGGGTCTTGCTCGTGCACTGGGATGTGTTTTCATTGGACATTGATTGCTATTATTGTAGAGCTAGTTTGGATCTAATTTTACTTTCAGCAACCTATTTCCTATCAGAGCTAATGGGTTGGCAGCTCATTTATAATGATCATATTGGCAGGAATTTAGCTGATATTTCCAAATACTCAATTGGAGAGGTTTTTTTTCTCTCTCCCAAGTGCCTTTCAGCTGCAGGTAAAGAATGTTACAGCTGGAAGAGAGTTAATTAGAGCCAATTAGAGCCTGAGTGACCAGCAGCGACATCAAAATGTCTGGCAGAGTCTACCTTGTCCTTGCAACACAGAGGATTTGATTCTTTACAAATACCTGTCTTGGAACACTAAGCATTTTATAGAACTGTGGGTAATCAACACTTAAATTTAATAATCAAAAGAAGAACTGCCAAATTAATCCTGAAAGTAGGACTATACTAGAAATAATTTTACACCCACTGCCAAAGGCATCTCAGAATTAATCGTACATTTCAGATACTTAATTAGAGGCATCAAAGTTCTGCAACAAAGTTGAACTTAATAATTCCAGTGATCTGAATTTAATAAAACATGTATATTTATGCCTTCTCATGTGAAGCATACTGAGTTAGTATTTTGAAGGAAAATATTGCCAGAACGTTCGTTTTGCCCCCAATAGAAATGGAGGGCACCAACCCATTGTGATCGGGGCTATGTTTGCCCCAGCATCTCTCCTCCAATCCTTGTACTAATAAGGTTGTAAGGCTCCTTCCGTCTCCTGGGAAATGGAGAAGAGTTTGTATGGACAGGATAAGAAAGACGGAATCACCTTATTTTTACCATCTTTGTGTTTATTTTTCTTTATGTAACTATTGATTTATTTGAGAGGTAAAGAGATAGAGAAAGCTCCTATCTGCAGAATTACACCCAGAAAGCCTGCAATGGCAAAGGCTGAGCTAAGGCACGAGCCAGGAGGCAGAACTCGGTCCAGGGCTCCCATGTGAGGGACAGGAACTCAATTACTTGACTCATGGGATATGGGCGCCTTAACTACTGCTTCTTTTCTTTTCTTAATAACTTTTGTTTGACAAACAAAATGGTGTAATTGTGATCGTAATGGAACACTTTGTGCTATGTACTATTTGAAAGACACATTGAAGCGACAGCATTGTTTTCATAACACAATTGTGCAGAATTATATTTTAAGTCTGTCTGCCCATTTACCTATTCATTTGTCCATGCAACTATCATGAATATAACTATCTCAGTCAACATAGCACTGTGTTAGAAAATATCCAGATGCCCCAAACAATGATGATAAGTAAGCATGATAAGTAACTTTTTGAAATATTTTTAAATTTGAACATATCACAAATAAAATATATATATAAAAGCATTTCACATAAATGCTTTATTCTTAAATTAAAAATATAGATTATAATAAAAATTTCTACTGCTTAACTACCCTTTAAAACACAAAACCTATATTTATTATAATTGTGTATATTTACAATGCACCATTTTCTGAAAACTACAGCTAAAGTATTTCCCCATAATTTATAAGAGAGCAATCAATAATTTCTGATATGTTGCACACAGCAAAATCAATTTGTATCCATATAAAAACAAAAATAGTTTTTCTGTATGCATTTCTAAACAGCTTTGAAAACTACCTGATGAAAATGAAAATCATGGAATTGTTTGTCCTTACTAAAATTCAATTCCAGATATGACCCTAAGAGATGATTAGTAAATTTGACTTTTTAATTAGCATTTTGCATAATTCATTGAAATTATAATGCACTCATGCATTTGATTGTCAAGGTGCAGATGTGCTAATATGAAGCTATAATTTTCTCATCTAAATAACTCTTTTAGTGGAACCTCTAATTTCTTACACTTCTATTGTTTATGACCTATTTTAGTTCATTTTTTAAAAATGAGTTCAGAGGTGGATTTTGAAGTTAGCTTGTATTGTTACAGAAGGTTGTTTGGGAAGTAGGAATCAGAAACTGTTATTAAAAGGTTGTTTATTATATTTTACCACAGTTAAAGTAACTTTTAAAAGTACAAAGTGCAGTTCTATTTCAGATTACTGAGTTGTGGCCAAATATAATCAAGTAGGAATTATAACATCAAAAATTAAAGAGATGGCTTCTTTTGGCTTCATTGTGCAGAAGTTGAGGGGTCACAATAATTAGAGTGTTCACCACAAGATGTTTGGGTGATATTGGTACAAAACACACATGCATTTCCTTGATATTTGGTTTCGTGAAATGAGGCCTGGTACTTAAAAAAATTAAACGAAAAGATAGTAAACTGATATTTTTGTGAAGGAGCTTCCCAAACCTTCCACAGAAGTAGGTGAAGTATTGCTTTCCACCTAAATCGCATGTGTCTATGTGAGCAGATCTGCTTCAACCATGAAGAAAATGAGAAAAAAAAAATATGGAATGTGCTTATCAAAGGAAAGGAAGGGTGCATCATGTCTTTCTTTAAAAAGTGCTCATGACTCTGTTTTTCTTTCTGTACACCAGACGGGCTGTTAGAATGAATGAAATGTTTCCAAATGAAGTGCGAGAACTCACAAACCAGAATTCTTGGCCATTGGTCCTGTTCAAAAAGTGAGGTAAGCTGCCGGGAATCGAGCACCCACACACATGGAGGGTAGCCGTCTTTGCCAACATGGATTTTTTGTGCTATCAGTGCTGAGAACATTGGCCAGCCAAAGTGCTATTATTGCAAACATGTGTGGTGAGGCCAAATGAGATTTCTGGGGAACAGTGTGGTAGAATGGATATTAGTGTTTAGGGCAAATGCTTCCTCCATACATAATTTAAAAAGCACTTCCTACATTTCCAAACTCTGCTGTACAGAATTCTTATTACGTGGATGGTAGTATGAAAAGACCTCTGTTTGCTTCTGGCATGGCCTACATGGGTCCCTCATAGGTAATCCCTCACAGCAGCTTTATAGCATCTGGCTCTAGGTAGCTCATAAAACAAAGTGAAGCATGGCATTCCTGGAAGTGCTGATGAGCTGAGATTGGCTCACAATGAGTTCTACTGTTGTGCTTCCAAGCAGCATTATAGTGTGTCTCGTGATTCTTTCATGCTAAGAGAGTGTTTTTGTTCTTTACTTACAAATTGTTCTATAAAACATAGAAGTAGCAGTCAGGTTCGTCTGATAATATCCAAATTAACTGGAAATTTGTGAGGATAATGGTTCTAAAGGTTGCCAAGTTTTCCGAACATTTGGAAGTCGTCATATTAGAAATGGTAATACGGAAATTTGTTTTCAGAGACAAGAAAGATGACTTCCAAACAAAATAGCGGTTGACAAAAAAATTACGTTGCAGACTAAGGCCTTGTGTGTAAACATATAAACTAAAATTGTTTGTCTGATAGACTTTTTAATTGAACTCTATCATTTCCATGAATGCAGTGCTTTTAACTTCATTCAATAACTTTTATTTTTAACAATGGTTTGAAAGTCACTATGATGGTTAATTTTAGATGCCAAATTGACAGAATGAAAGGACACCTAGCCAACTGGTAAAGTGCTACTTCTGGGTCTGTGTTTCCAGATGAGATTGAGATATGGACTGGTACACCATTCTTCTCCTGCCCTTTGGTTCAGAACTCTGGTTATCCAGCTTTTTGGGTCTGGGGCTTGCTCCACTGGCCTCATCTGAGGGCTTCAACTTTGGAAAGTGAGTTCCACCATCAGCTTCCCTGTTGTGAGGCCTTCAGACCTGGGCGGAGCTTGCTACCAGCCTGCCTGAGCCTCCAGCTTAGCAGATGTCTAACACGAACTGAGTTCACAGCCTCCATAGTTCTGTGAGCGAAATCTCTATCTGAACCTCTCTCCTAAAGTCAATCACCCCATCTATCATCTATCAACTATCACCCATCGTCTATTACCTGTTTACACATCTATCATATATCCATCTACATAGCTATCATCTGTCAATATCATCATCATATTCTATCATCTATCCTTTGATATATCTGGAGGAGAGACATGAAAGTGTTATGAAATCTTAACAGTAAAATTTCAAATGATGAAACTCTAGGGTTATAATATACTTCAACAAGTCATTGCCAAATATTCTATTGAAAACATAAAGTCAACTATTTATACCACCAGAGAGAAATGAGGTCCTACTTTACGGGAGCTTATGATAATCGTTTCTCAATGCCCGTTACCAGGAAGCTGTCAATAGGAAGCAGGTGATTTTAAGACAAGCTACTGAAAGGGAACAGTGAGTTGAAAGTAAAACCTGCTACAGCATGTTGGAAATCATGCTCTTGAACGTTTCTTTATTTGGTGTAATTGACCATGTTCTCCAGGTTTACCATTAAGTGCTGGAATCAATCTGTTTGTTTTACTCCCAGAAAACAAAAAACACACGAATCTACACACAATTTCAAAGGAAGGCATCACATTTATGAAAATATGACGTGGGCAGATGACAAGTCTGGGACATAAAAAAACCAAAGTGAATGACAAGGCAGAGTCTGAGCTATGATGTATTTATGAGGCTGTGCGAAGTGGTATTTACACTGAGTCACATGTACATTTGTATCTAGATTATAAAGAAAACTATTTCGCCATGTTGAGTTTGGCTTCAGAGTTCTTAGTGAAAGCATTAGTCAGTACCCTAGTGCTGTTCAGTTTTTCACTTCCTTTTAGTTTTAGCCATATGGCATTGAGAATGACCAAGTTTTTGCTCTATCATGAGCAATTTAAAATAAGAGGAGGGACAAAATGCACAGAAAGAAGATGTGGACTGTTTTCCAGAAAAAAATACTTCACAAAAAGAACCATGCCAAGGAGTTGATGAAGTGCCTCATGGAGGAAAGTAATGGGGAAGTTATTCACGAACAGAACTGCAGAACTACACACAGCACCGCTCACTAAAGCAAGTAACAGATGATGTTTGTAGGTGTTCTATTACTCATCAGTAGCATCAGCATCATCAGCAGTCATAGAAACTTGTCTATTTAAAAATAACTGCTTTCGCCACCTTCGCAAGAAAATAATATTTCTGGATAAGACATACACTTGAAGTACATATGAATTTACTTTGAAAGGTTTGTGAAAAATAAATTAAATGATGAGTTTATTCTGGTGCAAAAATTTTGGCATCAAACATGCTTTTTTCAAAAGTATTTTCTATGAATTTTATGAAAATATCCTCATATTTAAGGTGTTTAAGAAAATAAAATTTGAGGGGGGAATTAGTCAACACAGACTGGAAGAAAATGGAAAACTTGAAAAGTTTACAAAGTTAGTAAGAATTACGGATAATGGGGCCGGCGCCGCTGCTCAATAGGCTAATCCTCGGCCTGTGGCGCCGGCACACCACATTCTAGGCCCGGTTGGGGCACCGGATTCTGTCCCAGTTGCCCCTCTTCCAGGCCAGCTCTCTGCTGTGGCCTGGGAGTGCAGTGGAGGATGGCCCAAGTGCTTGGGCCCTGAACCCCATGGGAGACCAGGAGAAGCACCTGGCTTCGGATCAGCGCAGTGCGGCTGATTGGAGGGTGAACCAACGGCAAAGAAAGACCTTTCTCTCTCTCTCTCTCTCTTACTGTCCACTCTGCCTGTTTAAAAAAAAAAAAAAGAATTATGGATAATGGAAGTGAGGGTATAATATGTCTCTCATTCGTGTAGCAAGAAGCGGGAAGATTATGCAGTAAAGGAACTGAGAAATAATGACTAAGAAATTTCTAGAAATGTTGAATATGTGAATTGACATTTAAAGGAAGTGCACTGAATGTCAAGTATGCTAAAGAAAAATAAATTCATATATAAAAATGTGTTGTTACCAGGCCATTAAGAGATTTTCAACGAATTTCTAACAGATTGGTAACATACAAGTCAAGTTGTATAATTTTGTTTCCTATGCTGTTTTGAAAGACATTTACTGAATTACTATTATCTTACAACACATTTTTAAAAGACATTAATTAACTTAAATTTATTTCTAAAAAAATTTTAGTCAATCAGTATTTATTCTTTTGGTTAGCATCTTTGAATAATTTTGCACAATTGCCCATTTTAATAATTTGGTTTCTAATTTTTGCAATGCGTTTTCAAGCATAATTAAAAATAATATTACTTTATGTTCAATACTTAATCCAGCTTATTGACATATATATCAACTTCTGCACTCACCCATAACTTTCTGTATAGTTCACTTTTTTCCTTGTTGAAACACATTCTTCAGTAGTTTTATTTATTTTTAATTGAAGGAGTTATAAAATATACTAATAGTTATTGTACACAGAAACATACCTTTTATGCCTAACTATAAACAATGGCAAGGGTATATAATCAACTATTGGTTGAGTGCTTATGTAGTATTTCACAATATTACAATCTACTATTTATTCTGCTAATGTTGATAATATAGGCTGTTAGCAACTATTCACTTATCCTCTGGTAGTTTTAAGATAATTTATATAAAAATGTATGTATATATAAATACATAATTTACATAAATAAATAATTTAAATTATATAACACATAACATACAATAAATTTATATTTTATATTTTGAAATTCCACTGGCATGTCTAAGTATAACTTTATTTTTATTCAATTTAGTTCCTAATTGGGAGCACATTTTGTCAGAGACCTCCAAATTTAGGTAATTTCTCAGCAACAACCCCAGTAAATATTTTTTTAAGATTTATTTTATTTTATTTCAAAGCCAGAGTTACACAGAGAGAGAGAAGCAGAGAAAAAATGAAGTCTTCCATCTGAAATTTCACTCTCCAGATGGCTGCACAGCCAGAGCTGTGCTGATCAGAAGACAGGAGCCAGGAGCTTCTTCCGGGTCTCCCATGCAGGTGCAGGGGCCCAAAGACTTGGGCCATCTTCTACTGCTTTCTCAGGCCATAGCAGAGATCTGGGTCGGAAGGGGAACAGCCGGTACTGGAACCAGCACCCATATGGGATGCCGGCGCTTCAGGCCAAGGTGTAAATCCTGCTGCACCACAGCGCCAGCCCTCCTGCCCCCCAGTAATTATTGATAGTAATTCTCTTAGTTCTCTCAATATAGAACTGATAGAATCAAAAGGCGAGAGAATGATCCAACATGGGAAGCGAGATACACAGCAGACTCATAGAATGGCAGATGTCCTAAATAGCACTCTGGCCTCAGAATCAGCCCTTAAGGCATTCAGATCTGGCTCAAGAGCCCATGAGATATTTTATGCATGGAAAGCCAAGACACTCTGGAAAAAAAAGAAGACCTAAATGAAAGATCTCTGCGAGTGAGATCCCAGTGGAATGAATGGGGCCATCAAAGAAGGAGGTACCTTTCTCTGAAGGGAGGAGAGAACCTCCACTTTGATTATGACCCTGTTGGAATAAGATTGAAGTTGGCGAACCCTAAAGGCTTCCATAGCCTCGGAAACTCATGACTAGAGCCTAGGGAGATTCCTGACACCATAAACAAGAGTGTCAAATTGTTAAATCAACTTCAGGAGTCACTGTGTACTTACGTCTCATGAGGGATCTGTCCTTAATGTGTTGTCCAATGTGAAGTAATGCTATAACTAGTACTGAAACAGTATTTTTACACTTTGTGTTTCTGTGTGGGTGCAAACTGATGAAATCTTTACTTAGTATATACTGAATCAATCTTCTGTATATAAATATAATTAAAAATGAAAAAAAAATCTTGGTGTTAAATTGGAAATTGCATAGAAAATTAATCAATTTAAAAATATATATATCATGTAGAATCTCTGTCCTTAATGTGCTATACATTGTGAATTAGTACTATAACTAGTACTCCAACAGTATTTTTCACTTTGTGTTGCTATGTGAGGGCAAACTATTGAAATCTTTACTTAATATACACTAAACTGATCTTCTGTATATAAAGAGAATTGAAAATGAACCTTGATGTGAATGCAAGGGGAGAGGGAGTGGGAAAGGGGAGGGTTGCGGGTGGGAGGGAAGTTATGGGGGTGGGAAGCCACTGTAATCTATTAGCTGTATTTTGGAAATTTATATTCTTTAAATAAAAGCATTATAAAAAATTAAAAAAAAAGAACTTCCATTAGATTGTTATTGGAACTCCTTGATTTAACCTTATTGTTTCAAATGTTGGTTTCTATGTTTTAATCATTGTCTTTTTATTTCAATCCAGGTGTGGTTCTTTGTAATTTCTAATTTCTTTTCTTCTCTTTGTGTTTCAATTTATTTCACTGTTTATTTTTTAAAGTTATGCAATTAAACATTTATAAACAGTCAGTCTCAGTTTTGATCATTCTTCCAAATTGCATTGTCATTTTTAAAGATAGTTACATCTTGCCAATTTGATAAATAAAAGCAAACATTTTGGTCTTTCATCCATTTTAAAGTCTTTATCAGAGAATCATTAAATCGTTTTCGTAGAGTGGATTTCCATTCTGGTTACTGATTATGTTCATTTTCTTGGTGTTAAATTTCTCCATATGTTTTTGAATTATCTGCACACGCATATTCATTAAGGCTTTTGTATTGGTCTGCTCCATGGAGGTTCACTTGTCTAATCCTACGCCTGCGGTGGCTCCTCTTCCAGTCCAGCTCTCTGCTGTGGCCTGGGATAGCAGTGGAGGATGGCCCAGGTTCTTGGGCCCTGCACCTGCATGGGAGACCAGGAGGAGCACCAGGCTCCTGGCTTCAGATCGGTGCAGCGCCGGCCATAGCGGCCATTAGGGGAGTGAACCAATGGAAGGAAGACCTTTCTTTCTGTCTCTCTCTCACTGTCTATAACTCTCTCTCTGTCTCTCTCTCTGTCTAACTCTGTCAAAAAAATTTTTTTAAAAAAAGACTTTTGTATCTATTTTCTCTTTATCTCGAATTTCCAAGTGCAGTGTTAGGCAGTGACTGTGCCGTTATTTTGTGAACACTTACATTCAAACAGAACATTTTCATCTTATAATGTGTGTTGAACTATTAGTTAGACAGTGGGGGCTGGTGCTGTGGCTCAGTGGATAACGCCCTAGCCTGAAGTGCCAGCATCCCATATGGGTGCCAGTTCCAGTTCCTGCTGCTCCCCTTCCAACCCAGCTCTCTGCTATGGCCTGGGAAAGCAGTAGAAGATGGCCCAATTCCTTGGGCCTCTGCACCTGCATGGGAGACCTGGAAGAAGCTCCTGGCTCCTGGCTTCTGATCAGCACAGCTCTGGCTGTGCGGCCATCTGGAGAGTGAACCTTCAGATGGAAGACTTCACTCTCTCTGCTTCTCCTCTCTCTGTGTAACTCTGGCTTTGAAATGAAATAAATCTTAAAAAAAATAAATTAGACAGTGGATCATTAATTAGCAAGTGGTTGGTGTTCTATTTTGGACAAATCTATACTCTTGCCTGTATATTATAATCCATTTGAAATTGTGCCAGTTTGATGGATTAAACACAACACCTACCTTATTTCTCTGATCCCTGGTGACCTTAGGCAACTTATCATGCATTTATTATCAGATTTAAGTCGCAGTATGTTGATTTCATGTTATGATAGCTTGTCTCAATCTTCTCTTCACTAGATCCCCAATGATTATTACCACTTTTGTCGTAAGGTACCACACGTTTTAGGATGGTAATTACCTCATCTTGCTGAGGATAACCAGCTTCAAGGTAAACTAACACATTCCCAACATCAAAGCTAATAGAATTCCACGTTTTTAAATGAAAAACACTGCATGGAAATGAATGGCATCAAATGAACACTATGAAGATCTATAATGATTAAATGGTGTGGACTTGGAACAAGATCCATCAGAAAGCTACATATATCAAGAAGAATTTGCTCACACACAGTGGCATACACAAACCCACATATATACAAACAAAAAGCACAACAAAAATATTACAAATTAGGAAGAAAGAATAATTGAAATTAAGAATTAAATTTGGGCCTCTAATTCCTATTTTAATTTATGTAACAAAATAAATTCCATAAAATATGTTAAAGTTCTGTGAAAAAATGATACAAGATATAAATAAGAAAAGAAATTCAAATATACACATAAATTTGGGATAAGGTAGTATTTTTAAGTATAATCCAAAGGAAAAATCATAATCAAACTACTAAAAAATTTAAATAAGTAAAAAATGAAATATTATTGACAAGCAAAATTGACTCAGGTTTATATAATATGGCACATGACAGGGACTTATTTCATTTTTTTCCAATTTTCTGACTAAATTACTCATGACTTTCCAGAAAATGATAAAATATGCATCTGAAAATTTAAATTTTTAAATTTATAAAACGCTCAAATAATCAGCTAAAATTAGTCTTAGAAATTAATAATGATAGGGGCTGGAAAGGTGGTATTGCAAGTAAGGCAGTGCTTGCAATGCCAGAATCCTACATGGAAATCGGTTCATTTCCTGAATGCTCCACCTCCAATCCAGCTCTCTGCTATGTGCAGCACAAGATGGCACAAGTGCTTGGGACCCTGCACCACCATGGGAGACGCAGATGAAGATCTGGGCTCCCGGATCCAGCCTGGCCCAGCCCTGACTGCTACATCCGTTTGGGAAGTGAACCAACAGGATGGAAGATCTCTCTCTCTCTGTAACTCTTTCAAAAAAAAATAAAATACTTCTATTTAAAAAAAAATTAAATGATGAGATTCCACAATAAATTGTTAGGTACAAAATATATAAGTAACAATGGACATATGCAGAATAGGTTTTATTATGTGTGTGTTCTTAACAATCACCATTACTTAAATAATGATAAAATTAACAAATAATTATGGTTTACACAAATATCTAATATAAATGTGAACACTTTTATGATTTTATTAATAAAAAATAAAATGCCATATTGCTAAAACTATAAATCCTTACTGAATGCTAAAATAAAAATTTTGAATAAATGTAGTAATTTTCCATGTCTGTAGTGGACAAATACACAAATTAAAATGAATCAATTCTCCCAAAATTATTGCACATATTTAACATAATTGTAGGGGCTTGCACTGTGGTGCAGTGGGTTAAAGCCTCAGTCTAAACTGCCAGCATCCCATATGGATGCTGGTTCTAGTCCTGGATGTTCCTTTTCCATTCCAGCTCTCTGTTATGCCCTGGGAAAGCAGTGGAAGATGGACCAAGTTGCTGGACCCTGCATCCAGGTAGGGGACCCAGAAGAAGCTTCTGGCTCCTGACTTCAGATCGGCGCAGCTCCAGCCTTGTGGCCATTTGGGGGATTGAACCAGCAGATGGAATATTTCTCTCTCTCTCTCTCTCTCTCTGTCCCTACCTCTCTCTGTAAATCTGTCTTTAAAAAAAAAATAAAATAACTGTAACAAACATGTTTTGTTTTATTGGACAGAAAAGACAAAATAATTCTGATATTTATTTGAAAGAATATAAAACAAGAATGATAATTCTTTACAAATAATAACTCTGTCATTGAATGTATACATGCAGATAATGTATAAGTAAATAACTTCCCTGAGTATGGGACAAACCGTAAAAGAAAGCAACTATGGCTGTTATATGTAGATAATAAACACTTCCGTGTGTAAAAATAACCATGAACAAAATAAAATTGGTTCTCCACAACAAGATGAAACTTCAATAGAATTGTTATGCTACTTTTACATCTCATATTAGCAAAGCTGATATGAAGGCAACACGTAATGTTCATTGTTACAGTGAACGAACCATTTTCATGCATTGTTGGCCAGAAGAAAATTGGAAACAGCTGTTGGAAAATGTGCTGATATCAATATGACCATTCAGCAATTCAGGAATTTCTTCTAAAAATAATAAAAAATTGGAAAAAGGGATATATGCAAAAGTTGACTGAGGTAATTTTGCCCTTTTGAAATGGCTGTTTTATTAATGTCAAAATTATGGCATTTTGCTACTTTGTCTAGAATACTAGAATACTAACGGTACTTATTCATATAATATTTTAGGCTATGCCATAATTTTGGGGATAATTAGTTATCTTTAGAGTTTTCAATTTTTTTTCTTAGAGACAATAACATTTTTCATGGTATATCATATGAATAAGATGTAATTTTGTTTTTCTAAAAATATTTTATTGTAGAAAATATTCATAAGAGGATATGCTGCAAAATGTTAATAAAACAATTGTCTTTGAGATGGAGGGTTTTTGTTTATTTAATAATTTTTATTTACAGTCAAGCATTTCAATTGGAAAGTATATGAACCATAAGCATATATTTAAGTGATTTTTTTTTTTTGACAGGCAGAGTGGACAGTGAGAGAGAGAGAGACAGAGAGAAAGGTCTTCCTTTTTGCCATTGGTTCACCCTCCAATGGCCACCGTGGCCGTCGCGCTGCGGCCGGCGCACCACGCTGATCCGAAGGCAGGAGCCAGGTGCTTCTCCTGGTCTCCCATGTAGGTGCAGGGCCCAAGCACTTGGGCCATCCTCCACTGCACTCCCGGGCCACAGCAGAGAGCTGGCCTGGAAGAGGGGCAACCGGGACAGAATCTGGCACCCCGACCGGGACTAGAACCTGGTGTGCCAGCGCCGCAAGGCAGAGGATTAGCCTATTGAGCCGCGGTGCCGGCCCTAAGTGATTTTTCACTATAAATCCTCCTGATCAGTAACTAAATTCAAGAAACCTAACATTACTAGTATCCCAGAAAACACAACATGTTGATTTTTACTCAATATTCAGTACACTATCTTATCATGACTTCTAACGCCAGAAATTTGTGTTGTATGTTTTTGACCTACATACACATTTAAAAAGAGAATATGTATTCACTGGTCTATTCCTTTCCAATGTTATATTTTGAGAGTCATGCATGTTGTGACTTTATTTGTGGCCCACCCTTTCTCATTGACCCATAATGTCCAATACACACAATTTGAAAAATATCCATCCGTTCTACATTCATTGAACATTCAAATTGAATCTACTTTCAGGTTATTATGAATAAGTACTACAATGAAAGTGTCAAATATAAGGTGTTCTTTAAAATCCATAAAAATGCCCATTATGAAAACCCTGCATTGGTTTCAAAATGCCGTGCACCAAGTTAATTCATATTTTAAAATTTATTTCATGTTTTTGAAAGGCAGACACAGAAAGAGATATTCTGTCTCCTGGTTTACTCCCCAAATAAGCACAACAGCCAGATTGGGCCAGAGTGAATCCAGAAGCCAGAATTTTCCATCTGGATAGCTGGATACAGTGGGTAAAGCTGCCATGTGCGATGTCAGCATCCTATAAGGGCCCAAGTTTGACACTGGCTTCTCCAATTCTGATCCAGTTTCCTGCTGGTACACCTAGGACAAGCAACAGAAGATGGCCCAAGGCTCCTGCCACCCCCATTGCAGACCCAGATGAAGCTCCTTCAGCCAGGCCATTGTGGCCATCTGGGCAGTGAGTGGCGGATGGAAGATCTCTCTCTCTCTCTCTCTCTCTCTCTCTCTCTCTCTGTATATATAACTCTTTAAAATAAAAAAAATAAATCTTTAAAAAATAGGATTGTCTACTTTCTACTTGTCAAAGTCTTTACTGAGTGGAACTTCAGGTTGTGATTATAAAGTAAATTAAGGATCTGCCACTGTGCCGTAGCAGATAAAGCTGCCACCTGCAGTGCCAAATCCAATATGGGACATGGTTTGAGTCCTGACTGCTCCACTTCTGATCCGGTTCCCTGCTAATGAGCCTGGAAAAGCAGAAGATGGAACAAGTCCTTAGGCCCCTGCACCCATGTGGGAGACCAGAAAGAAGCTTCAGGTTCCTGGCTTTGGATCAGCCCAGATTTGGCTGTTGCAGCCATTTGGGGAGTGAACTGTGGATGGAAGATATCTCTCTCTCTGTCTCTGCCTCTCTGTAACTCTGCCTTTCATATAAATAAATGAACTTTTATAAAAAAATAAATTGAAAGTATGTCATTGCAAAAACTAATAGAAAAATAAGGAAGATGAAGGGTATGGGAGGAGGAAGGATAAAGGTTAGGTATGAGGGTGGGAAGTATCATTATGCTCTTAAAACTGTACATATGAAATAATGAATTTTTCACTTAATATGAATAAAAAGATAAAAAAGTTTTTTTCTTAGAAACTGTAACTTTTTTAGTTACATAGAAATGCTTCCTTTTAGCAGTTCCTAAATGACACTAGTATCAACCATTCATCCTCTCCAGAGTAAGGGGAGACTAGAATTACTTTAGAACAAGTTAAAGCTCATATTTTGTAACCTCTACCTTCCTGTAATTTTTATTTTTTTTAAATTTCAAATATATATTAATTATTATTTTGCCTATGTGAGGATGTGGAGGAAGGGAAAACTTATACATTTTGGTGACAATGTAACTTAGTACATCAACCATGGAAAACAGTGTTGCTATGGATTCATTCTGAGAGGAGGAGCATGCTGGGGGCAAGAGGTGCAGAGTCACCACACAGACCCCAGGAGTCGGGTGAAAGTGGGCCAGAGGCAAGCAGCCTGCAGACTTGTTTATTTAAGTTGGTACAGCAGCTTATACAGCCAAGGCAGCCAATCCAGTCAAGGGGTGGTCTATGCCCTAACCAATCACAACCTGTTGCAAGCCAGTATCCAAAGTCATCTAATCACAGCCTATTGCCAGGCAGGCTCCATTGCCAGATGGGTTTCTAAGCCATTCTTGAGTAACTAACTGTCGCTTGGCAGGGGCCATCTTGGCATGGCCTTCTCATTCCACCACAAAACAGTATGGAGATTTCTTAAAACACTAGACACAGACTCATCATATAACCCAGAAATCACACTACTGGGTATATACTCAAAGAATATGAATATGTATCAAAGTGATACCAGTACCATATTTATAGAAGTGCTATTCACAGGAGCCAAAATATGCAATGAACCAAGGTGCCATCATTAGTTGAATGGATAAAGAAAATGTTATATATATGCAAACATATATATTTATATATAATGGAATATTCCTCAGCTATAAAAAGAGAATAAAATTCTTAATGAATGCAACTAGAGGAGATGTACAATTTGGGACATGCTCAATTGGACCTGCCCCAAATGATGGAGTTAGAAGTGTGCCAGGGGATTCCAATACAATCCCATCAAGGTGGCATGTACCAAGGCCATCTCATTAGTCCAAGTGATCAATTTCAGCTCACAATTGATCACACTGATAGGTCTAAGAGTCAAAGGGATCACACAAACAAGACTAGTGTCTGCTAATACTAACTGATAGAATGAAAAAGGGAGAGAATGATCCAACATGGGAAGTGGGATACACAGCAGACTCATAGAATGGCAGATGTCCTAAATAGCACTCTGGCCTCAGAATCAGCCCTTAAGGCATTCGGATCTGGCTCAAGAGCCCATGAGAATATTTGAGGCATGGAAAGCCAAGACACTCTGGAAAAATAAAGAAGACCTAAATGAGGGATCTCTGCGAGTGAGATCCCAGTGGAAAGAATGGGGCCATCAAAGAAGGAGGTACCTTTCTCTGAAGGGAGGACAGAACTTCCACTTTGACTATGACCCTGTCGGAATAAGATCGAAGTCGGTGAACCCTAAAGGCTTCCATAGCCTCGGCAACTCATGACTAAAGCCTAGGGAGATTCCTGACGCCATAAACAAGAGTGTCAAATTGTTAAGTCAACATCAGGAGTCACTGTGTACTTACGTCTCATGAGGGATCTGTCCTTAATGTGTTGTCCAATGTGAAATAATGCTATTACTAGTACTGAAACAGTATTTTTACACTTTGTGTTTCTGTGTGGGTGCAAACTGATGAAATCTTTACATAGTATATACTGAATCGATCTTCTGTATATAAAGATAATTGCAAATGATTAAAAAATCTTGGTGTTAAATTGGAAATTGCATAGATAATTAATCAATTCTTTAAAAAAAATCATGTAGGATCTCTGTCCTTAATGTGCTGTACATTGTGAATTAATACTATAACTAGTAAATAGTATTTTCACTTGTGTCTCTATGTGAGGGAAAACTGTTGAAATCTTTACGTAATATGTACTAAACTGATCTGCTGCGTATAAAGAGAATTGAAAATGAATCTTGATGTGAATGGAAGGGGAGAGGGAGCGGGAAAGGGGAGGGTAGCGGGGGGAGGGAAGTTGTGTGTGGGGGAGCCATTGTAATCCATAAGCTGTACTTTGGAAATTTATATTCTTTAAATAAAAGCTTTATATAAAAAAAGAAAAAAAAAGAAAGATATACTTTTATATTCTAACTAATGTTGATTATTTCTCCTCTGTAACATTCACTTTTAATATTTTGGTTTATGGGGCTGATATTGTGACATGTTCGGTTAATCTGCCACCTGTGACTCTGGTATCCCATATGGTTGCTAGTTCAAGTCCCACCTGCTCTGCTTTCCATACAGATTCCAGCTATTGTGCCTGGAAATGCAGTGGGAGAGGTGCAGGTGCTTGGGCCCTGCCACCCATATGGGAGATCCAAATGAAGTTCCTGGTTCCTGGCTTCAGCCTGGAGTAGCTCTGGCATTACAGCCACTTGGGGAGTGAGCCAGTGGGTAGAAGATTTCTCTCTCTCTCTCTCTCTCTCTCTCTCTCTCTCTCTTTCTCTCTCTCTAACTCTGCTTTTCAAACAAATAAACAAATATGTATTTTTATAAAAAGGTTTTTGGTTAGTCCCAATTGTTACCTATCACATCAGGCAGCTATAATGTTGAATAATTGCCTCTAATCATTTGTGACAAATTACCCTAGCCATTATGTTGTTCTCTCTGAATGAACTTAAATAAGAATAGCTCCACCTTGGAGCACTAAACAGAGCTCCCTGGATGCATCCACTAAAGACCTCTTAGTATTCATTGAAAGCACAGACATTCCACTAAGCCACAGAGGCACAGCTCAAATAAAAGCCATCAGAGGAAAGAAAAATAAATGCCACAAATGCCTAAAAAATGCAGAAAATCAAGCAACAAGAATAAGGAAGACACCATGATCCCCTCATAGGAAAAAAACCATATTTCAGTATTGGAATGTGAAGATGAAGAGATTGGTGAAATGACAGAAATGTAATTCAAAAAATTAATCATAGGATTACTCAAAAGCAATCAGAAGAAAATCTATAAACTAAAGAAAACCAAATGTGACATGAATGAAACTTTTTCCCATGAAATTGAGATTTTGAACAGAAGTCAAAATGAAATACTAGAAATGAAGAATTCAACAGATCAAACAAAAAAATGTGGTATAAAGCCTCAATAGCAGACTCAGCAAGTCAGAATATCTGAACCAAAAGATAAATCTTTGGAAATCCTAGTTACAACAAAAACCACAAGAAGCAATAAAAACATAAAATCAGTGTTGGAGATGTATGGGATACCATCAAACAACTGAACATGTAAGTCAGGAGTTCCTGAAAGTGTGGAAAGAGAATGGACTCAAAGGTTTATTTAGTGAAATAATTACAGAAAATCCCCCCAATTTGGAGAAAGAAAAAGATGTCCAATAGAGGAAGCACACAGGATTTATAACATACATTACAAGAAAAGATCTTCACTATAACACATCATAATCAAATTCTCCACAGTAAAACATAAAGAAAAGATGCTAAAATGTGCATGAGAGAAACATTGGATTACTTTCAGAGGTTCTCCAATTAGACTCACAGCTGACTTACCAGAAACCCTACAGGCTAGAAGGAAATGGTGAGATATGCTCCAAGTCTTAAGAGAAGAAAACATACTGTCAACCCAGGATACTTTTCCCTGCAAAACTCTCATTTATGAATAAAAGTGAAATAAAAAACTGCCATAACAAATGGAAATTGGAAGAATTTATTGCCACTGACTAGCCTTACAAAAGATGCTTAAGGAGCTGCTACACACATAAACACAGAAAGATAGCCATCATTATGAAAGGATGAGAAAGCAGATAATCCCACAGTAGAAGTATTAAAGAAACCCAAAGTAAACAATAGGAATATTTATGTAAAAAGGGCAGGACCAACTTGTTCCTTATCAATAGCTACCTTGAAAGTAAATGACCTAAACTCACCAGTTAAAAGATACAGACTGTCTGAATGAATTAAAAAAACAAGACTCCTCTTCTTGCTGTCTAGAAGAAACACATCTCACTAACAAAGATACACGCTGACTGAAAGGATGCAAAAAGGTATCCCAAGCTAAAAGAAACCACAAAAACGCTGGTGCTGCTATCCTAATATCGGACAACATAGACTTTAATGTAAAAAATGTTAAAAGAGATGAAGAAGGGCACTATGTAATAATGAAGGGATCAATTCAACAGGAAGATATTACTATAACAAATGTATATATACCCAAATACAAGATGCTTGGCTATTTCAAAGAGATGTCCATGGATAAAAAGGGAGACACAGACTCCAATACAATACTAATGGGGGACTTCAATACTCTACTTTCAGCAATGGACAGATCAACCAGCCAGAAAATAGGTGAGGAAGCAACAGAGTTAATGGACACTACAGACCAAATGGACCTGATGCGTATTAACAGAACATTTCATCCAACAGTGCCAGAATACATATTATTTTCATCAGTGCATAGGACTTTCTCTAAGATAGACCATGTTCTAGGCCTGAAAGGAAATCTCAGCAATTTTTTTTTTTGACAGGCAGAGTGGACAGTGAGAGAGAGAGACAGAGAGAAAGGTCTTCCTTTTGCCGTTGGTTCACCCTCCAATGGCCGCCGCGGTTGGCGCGCTGCGGCCGGCGCACCGCGCTCGTCCGATGGCAGGAGCCAGGTGCTTTTCCTGGTCTCCCCATGGGGTGCAGGGCCCAAGCACCTGGGCCATCCTCCACTGCACTCCTGGGCCACAGCAGAGGGCTGGCCTGGAAGAGGGGCAACCGGGACAGAATCCGGCACCCCGACCGGGACTAGAACCCGGTGTGCCGGCACCGCAAGGCGGAGGATTAGCAGCAAATTTATAAAAACTGAAACCATGCCATGCATCTTCTTTGAAAAAAAAAATGAAATGAAGCTGGAAATCAAGACTCAAGAATCTCTAGACCATATGCACACACATGGAGAATGAACAACATGGTCCTGAATGAACAGTGAGCCATAGGATAAATCAAAAGAGACATTTAAAAAAATCTGGAAACAAATGAGTATGACAATATATCATATCAAAACCTCTGGGATACAGCAAAAGTGGTGTTAAGAGGGAAGTTTAAAGCAATGGTGCCTACATGAAGAAATTGGAAAGCCACCAAATAAATAAGCTATGAATGCATCTCAAAGACTCAGAAACACAACAAAAAAATCAATTCCAAAATTAGTAGGAGGAAAGGAATAACTAAAATTAGAGAAGAAATAAGCAAAATTGAAACAAAAAATATAAAAATCTGCAATGAAGACCTATTTTTTTGAAAAAAATAAACAAAATTGATAAACTTTTGGCACAACTAACCAAAAAGAAAAGATGCATAGGACCCAAATCAATAAAATCAGAGATGAAAAAGGAAATGTAACAACAGATACCACTGAAATGAAAAGAAACATCAGGAATTACTACAAAGAGCTGTATACCAACAAAATGGGAAACCTTGAAGATTCCTAGACAAATACAACCTAACTAAATTGAGCCATGAAGACATAGAATACCTAAATAGACCAATAACCAAGAAGGTAATTGAATCAGTAACAAAGCCCCTCCCTACTAAGAAAATCCTGATGATTTCACCACTGAATTATACCAGACATTAAAGAAGAACTAATTCCAGTTCTTCTCAAGAACTTGGGCCCTGCACCCACATGGGAGACCAGGAGAAGCACCTGGCTCCTGGCTTCGGATCAGCATGGTGCGCTGGCCGCAGCGTGCTGGCCGCAGCAGCCATTGTGGGGTGAACCAATGGAAAAGGAAGACCTTTTTCTCTGTCTCTCTCTCTCTCTCACTGTCCACTCTGCTTGTCAAAAAAAAAAAGACAGAAAACTCCCAAACTCCTATGAAACCTGCATCATCTTAATTCCTAAGATAGAAAAAAGATACAACAGAGAAAGAGAGCTGTAGATCAATATCTCTAATGAATATAGATACAAAAATCCTCAACAAAATATTATCCAATTGAATCAAACAACACATAAGAAAGATCACTCACCTGAAACCAAAAGAGATTTATTCCTGGTATGCAGGGATGGTTCAACACTCATAAATGAACAAATGTGGTACATCACATTAACAAACTGAAGAAAAAAAACCATATGGTTATCTCAATAGATGCAGAGAAAGCATTTGATAAAAAACAACTTCCTTATCTGATGAAAACCTTAAGCAAATTGAGTATAGAAGGAACATTCTTTGAAATATTCAAGGCAATCTATGACAAACCCACAGCAGCATCCTATTGAATGGGAAAAATTGGAAGCATTCCCCCTAAGATCTGGAACCAGAAAAGGATGTTCACTCTCACATTGCTATTTAATATAATACTGGACAATTTAGCCAGAGCCACTAGGAAAGAAAAAGAAATCAAAAAAGATACAAATTGGAAGGAAGGAATTTAAACTGTCCTTACTGGCAGATGACATGATTCTCTATATAGGGGATCTGAAAAATTACACTTAGAGACTATCAGAAATCATAAAAGAGTTTAGTAAACTGAAAAATCAACACAGAAAAATCAATAGCCTTTGTATACACAGACATGATCATGTCAGAAAAAGGACTTTTAAGTTCAGTCCATTTGCAATAGTTCAAAAAAGAATCAAATAATTTGGAATAAATTTAACCAAGGATGTCAATGAACTTATGATAAAAAGTATAAAACACTAAAGAAAGAAATAGAAGAAGACATTAAAACTGGAAAAGTCTTCCATGTTCATGGATTGAAAGGAGCAGCATTATCAAAATATTTATACTACAAAAGCAATTTACAGATTCCATGTTATCCCAATCAAAATACCAATGACATTCTTTGCAGATCTAGAAAAAATGATGCTAGAATTCATGTGGAAACAAAAGAGACCTTGATTAGCTAAGGCAAATTTATGCAATGAAAACAAAGCCAGAGTTATCACAATACCAGATTTCCAGACATACTACAAAGCAGTTATAATCAAAACATCCTGGTACTGGACCAAAAACTGATGAATAGATCAATACAACAGAATAGAAACACCAGAAATCAATCCAAGCATCTATAACCAACTTATTTTTGACAAATGAGATAAAATCAATCCCTGGAGAAATGACAGTCTCTTTAACAAATGATGCTGGGGAAATTAGATCTCCATGTGCAGAAGTATGAAACTAGACCCTTACCAAACACCTTACACAAAAACCCATTGAAAATGGATTAAAAACTTAAATCTAGGACCTGATACCATAAAGTCTTTAGAGAACATTGGGAAAACTGCAAGATCCTGGTATGGGCCAAGAGTTCTTAGAAAAGACTCCATTAGCATGGGCAATCAAAATCAAAATTGATAAATGGGATTATTTCAAGCTTAGAAGCTTCTGCACTGCAAAAGAAGCAGTCAGCAAAGTGAAGAGGCAACTGACAGAATGGGAAAAAACATTTGCAAACTATACAACTGATAAAGGGTTAACATCTGGAATCTATAAATAGCTCAAGAAATTCAACAAAAATGAATCAAACAACCCACACAAGAAGAAATGGGCCAAGGACTTGAACAGTCATTTTACAAGAGAGGAAATTCAAATGGCCCACAGACACTTGAGTAAATGCTCAGGATCACTAGCCATTGGGGAAATACAAATTAAAACCACAGTGAGGTTTCAGCTCACTCCAGGTAGAATGGCCCACATACAGAAATCAACAAATAACAAATGCTGGTCAAGATGTGGAGATAAAGGTACCCTGGTATATTGTTGGTGGAAATGTAAAGTGGTGCAACCACTGTGGATGACAGTATGGAGATGCCTCAGAAATTTGAATACAGATGTACCATATCATCCAGCCATCCCACTCCTGAGAATTTACCCAAACCAAAAGAAAACAGTATATGAAAGAGTTACCTGTACCCCATGTTCATTGCAACAGAATTCACAATAGCTAATATATGGAGTCAACCCAGATGTCCATCAACTGATAACTGGATAAAGAAATTATGGTATATATACACTATGGAGCACTACTTAGCTGTAAAAAATGAAATTTTGTCTTTTGTAATAAGATAGTTACAACTGGAAACATTTATACTTAGTGAAATAAGCCAGTCCCCCACCCCCAAAAAAAGACAGAGACCATGTTCTCTCCGATCCATGGTAACTAATAGAGTACTAAAATATAATGTATTGAAGTGAAATAAGAGAATCAATGATTATTTATAGCCCTCGTCTCTTCCATTAAGGAATAGTGTTTTGTTTTATTTTCCCTTCATATTATTTGTTGAACTTTTTCACTTAGGGTAGGTTAACTATATGATCCTTAAGATTACTGAAAAAAGAAGATTGTAAAATTTAAGAGTGGGAATCCTAGAGGGAGGGGGAGGTAGGTTTGGAGTGTGAGTGGGAGGGACAGTAAAATGGTATAAAAGGAAATATATTAAAATTTATGACTTGGCCAGCGCCGTGGCTCAATAGGCTAATCCTCCACCTTGCAGCACCGGCACACCGGGTTCTTGTCCCAGTTGGGGCGCCGAATTTTGTCCCAGTTGCCCCTCCTCCAGGCCAGATATCTGCTATTCCCCGGGTAGTGCAGTGGAGGATGGCCCAAGTCCTTGGGTCCTGCACCCGCATGGGAGACCAAGATAAGCACCTGGCTCCTGGCTTCGGATCAGTGTGGTGCAACGGCCACAGTGCTCCGGCCGCGGCAGCCATTGGAGGGTGAACCAATGGCAAAGGAAGACCTTTCTCTCTGTCTCTCTCTCTCACTGTCCACTCTGCCTGTCAAAAGATAAAAAAAAATTACATAACTTAAATAAAAATATAAATAAAAAAATAATTGCTTTCCCCATTGGAACTTTTAGAGAGTAAGTGCACAGCTTAAATGATGACAGTGCTGAAGCGTATCCCCACTCCTATTTGGTACTCACCAGTGGCTTGAAGGATTGTGTTTATAATTTTGGGGCTGTTGGTTTTTAGAGGTACAACTGGGCAGGGAGGAGAAGATGGAGAAGGAGCAAGTTTATTTATTTTTTAAAAAAAAAATACAAATCCCACTGTGCTTACAGAAATTCAGCTATTTTTCTTAAATAAATGTTTCCAGATTACTGCAAACCGATTGCTAAAATCTAAAGACCATTTTTCATGGTATTCTTACTGTTTTTATAGAGAAGATTGTTTTTTGAGGTGCATACTCTACTTTTTTCTGCCATGGTTATTCAGATGGATTTTTTTAGTTATTAAAGTAACCAGCATAAGCCCCACTGAGTTATGATATATAATGTTTTCTGTATAGTACTGGGTTTGATATAATAAGATTCTGAAGGAATTTTACAGTTATGTTCATTAAGAATATTGGTCCGTATTTGGCTGTCCTATCAATGTATTTGATTTTGATATCAATGTTATGCTGACTTCATAGAATGAGTTGGTAAGTTTTCCCTTAGGTTTAATATTCAGAAAGGGATTTTGTATAATTGCTACTATGTATTTCTTAAATTCTTCCTTGAATTCACCTGTGAAAACATTTGAACCATTATGTAAACTGCTATTGTTTTTTTTACAAATAGGGCAGACCTATCTAGGTTATCTATTTCTTCTCTCACACTGTACATATAAGAAGCTTATAATAATATATTTACATTTCTTCTCTCCCAATATTATGCTATTTTTGTTATTGTCTCATATGAATATATAAATGCAAGGGAATAATACAAATACATATAAATTCATATGAACATTTAATTATATGTAAAAACAATAGATCACAAATTATAATTTGTGTTCAATGCTTGTTAGCTCTTAAATATTTGTATGTAATAAGAAACTTACACACTTAGCGATGCAGTTAAAATTTCTAGTGCTCTTAGACCTATCAGTGTGATCAATTGTGAGCTGAAATTGATCACTTGGACTAATGAGATGGCCTTGGTACATGCCACCTTGATGGTAAATTTTCCTGTATATGGTATAATTCAGTATAGACAATATATCTGTAAATATATACTAAGTAATATGACATCCATGCAATTGTATACTCTCTATGATATTAACTTCCTTATGCAAAAAAGGACTCAAATGAAAAAAGAGTTCTCCCCTGCGGGTAATCTCTAGTTCCTCCTTCCCATCCTTAACCATTGATTATCACTAATATGTTCTTTCTTTCGGTAATTTTGGATTTTCAAAAAATGTTCTATAAACAGAATAACATTTAGTGTGATGTTTTAGGTGCCTGTTGGTTTTTCCAGTGGAGATTTCTAGAATGCCCTGTCCATTCTAGTTTATGGAAGACATCAGGAAACCTGAGGAATGGCTGTGCTGTCTTTCTCATGGTTCCCGGGGAGCCCATTTTCCTCTTTCTACCTGTTGTCTTTCTCAAGGGCACGGTTCCCGGGGAGCCCATTTTCCTCTTTCTACCTGTTGTCTTTCGCAAGGGCACGGTTCCCGGGGAGCCCATTTTCCTCTTTCTACCTGTTGTCTTTCTCATGGTTCCCGGGGAGCCCATTTTCCTCTTTCTACCTGTTGTCTTTCGCAAGGGCATGGTTCCCGGGGAGCCCATTTTCCTCTTTCTACCTGCCACAGTCTGTTCTTTCCAGAATGTCTGAACTCTAAGAAGGAGGTCTTGATAACAATGGGGCTAGTCTGTCTTTGCCACAGCCCCTTTTTAAACTACTAAAATTATGAAAAGAAATTTGATTTCCATGAGGTAATCAAATTCAACTCATTGAATTTTCTTCCTGTGAATAGCAAGTACAAATTTTCACTATTGAAATCCGATATAGTTCCAATGACTGTCTTTCACACATAAATTATAAAGTTTGAAAGTCCTAAATTATGAATTTCCCTTCTTTCATTCCAACTATGTTCTCTAAGTGGGCATTTATCTGTATTTATTTGTTTTTTTAAACCACTAGTTTTAATTAAATTAGCCCCAGATTACTTTTAGCATTAATGGAACTTTCCTTTGTATAGGACCATACATATATCACAGTAATAAAATAATAGATTTTACATGTGCGTGATTTATCTCTTACTTGAGTTGCTAAATGATGTGGTTGTTTCCATATCTGCATAAGCACATAATCAATGAAGAGGAAAAATAATTTTGTTTCCCATAACATTATAGCTGCAAAGAGCAGGATATATTTTTCAGAGTGTAAATGAGGTTGTAGTTCAAGAAGCCAAATAACCTATTAGTTGACATGGATGATGAAGCAGAGTATCACAGGAATGATACTACTTCAAGCAAAGCTCAAGGCCAAACTTGGCCTTCTGGCTCAGTTCAGACTCCACCTCTAGTAACCCATACTTGACTATTTCTGAGTACTTATGATAATGAAAGCAAAGTCATAATGCATGTGTCAATTGAAATGAAATAAGTCATGGTGGCTTCTTTTTCTCCTTTAATTTTGTTTCTATTGAAAAAGTGAAGATTCTCAGGAAGACAGTTAACAGATGGCCTCATCTATAAATTTGTTTGCTTTTTGTTTTTGTCAATAATCAAAACGCCATGGCTAGAATGTGCTTAAAAAATTGAGGGGCTATGTTTTCTTTTTTTTTTTTTTTTAATTTTTTTCACACTATTTTTCATGCCACTGTAGTTCATTTTCTGTTCCTCCATGTAGAGCCTCTCTCTATTGTTTTTTAATTTTAATTTGACAGAGTTAGTGAGAGAGAAAGACAGAGAGAAAGGTCTTCCCTCCATTGGTTCACCCCCCAAATGACTGCCACGACCAGAGCTACGCTGATCTGAAGCCAGGAGCCAGGTGCTTTTCCTGGTCTCCCACTCAGGTGCAAGGGCCCAAACACTTGGGCCATCCTGCACTGCCCTCCCAGACCACAGCAGAGAGCTGGACCGGAAGAGGAGCAACCGGGACTAGAACCCAGTGCTCATATGGGATGCCAGTGCCATAGCTGGAGGATTAACCAAGTGTGCCACGGCACTGGCAAGAGGGGCTGTTTTCAAAGGAAAATAATTTTGTGTGTGTGTGTGTGTGTGTGTGTGTGTGTGTGTGTTTGTGTTTGTGTCTTTAGAGTAGCTGAAACAATTATAAATTAGGATGACATATCATCAATGCCACCCTACCAATTGGAGCCAAAGGCCTGCAAGTTTTTATTAGGAAGGATAGTAACTAGTGAAAGTAACAAACAGAGAAAGTAGAGTGACAAACAGCGAAATAGACACAACAGATGGAATACCTCTCTGCCCCTACCTCTCTCTGTTGCTCTATCAAATAAATAAAATAAATCTTTAAAAATGAAAAATAAAATAAAATGGGTAGAATATAATGAAGTAAATCAATGGAGAGCATTAAAATCTAACCCCAAAATTGTGATTAACTTGGATTATGGAATTTCTAAGGATAAATTATAAGACTATTTGTGGTGACAGAAAAATCACAGAGCTCAGATAAATAGAGATTGTAGGTAAATAAATTATATAAACAACTTGAAATAGGATAAATTAAATAAATTTATGGATATTGAGGTAGTGTTAGAGATAAAAAACACCAATTATGAGAAAAGACGGAGGAGGCTCAAGGTCAGGTGGCTGTGTCTCCCAGACTTCTTTTCAGAGTCTTGATGTATATCTGATTTTAACAGCATATTTTCCCTCCCCAAATTGTGTTGCTTAGGTGATAAGGTATTGTCACCTTCCATATTGCTAGTATCAGTTATCATGATGAAAGTGTAAACAAAAGACAAGAATGTGACTCAAGTACTAAATGATCCTGCTCTTTTATTCCAGCCCTCATTTCTTACAAAGAGAGATTGGGTTCTGGTTCTTAGCAGAAGAACCCAGAGCGACGTTCAGGACCTCTAAGGCCACTCTACTGTCATTTGCTTTATCTTGTAGAGTCTCCCGGTATAATTAGGAGGCGGCTTCGTATTTGTATGCTTAAATGCCTTTTGATATTTATGAGAAAATTATCAAGGAACCAATCATCACTTCAAATAATGCATCTCTCAAGTGATATTTCTTAAAATTAACTGCAACATAAAATAGAATACTTTAAACACCATTTGTGATAAATTTATAACTTAGATAAAATATTTGAGTTCCAATTCTTCCTGGTTGTCTGATAGACATAAATGTTTTATGTTCATTGGGAGGAGCACACTTATGGATATGTGACAAGAAGCTACACACAAGATGCCAGGGATTCAGAAATTGTTTACCTTCCATTCTGCACCTGAAGGCACCTGGAAATTTCCTACAGTGATCACACTGTCGTCTCCTCATCTTGGCCAACCATGGATTTCACTCCTGGGAGGAGAAGTAAGCTTGGTTTGACAATGACAAACTATATAGTATTTCTATATGGAGCAATTGGATAGAAGTGTATATGATATATTCTCAAAGTCTATTTTAGCAATGAGTGAATCAGCAAAGGGATAGGAAGTAATCCGTGGTAAAGATCAGAATCAGCTCTTAAGGCATTCAGATCTGGCTAAAAAGCCTATCAGAGTATTTCAGGCAAGGAAAGCCAAGGCACTCTGGCAAAACAAAACAAAGCACCTAAATGAAAGATCTCTGTGAGTGAGATCCCAGTGGAAAGAATGGGGCCATCAAGAAGGAGGTACCTTTCTCTGAAGGGAGGAGAGAACTTCCACTTTGACTATGACCTATCGGAATAAGATCGAAGTCGGCGAATTCAAAAGGATTCAATAGCCTTGGCAGCTCATGACAAGAGCCTAGGGAGATTACTGACGCCATAAACAAGAGTGTCAATTGTTAAATCAACAACAGGAGTCACTGTGCACTTACTCCCCATGTAGGATATCTATCCTTAATGTGTTGTACTATGTAAATCAATGGTATAATTAGTACTCAAACAGTACTTTATACCTTGTGTTTCTGTGTGAGTGAAATCTGTTGAAATCTTTACATAGTATACACTGAATCAATCCTCTGTATATAAAGATAATTGAAAATGAATCTTGATGTGAATGGGATGGGAGAGGGAGCAGGAGATGGGAGGGTTGAGGGTGGGAGGGAAGTTATGTGGGGGAAAACATCACTGTAATCCAAAAGCTGTACTTTGGAATTTTATATTTATTTAAAAAATCACTGTGAAACAAAATTGCAGAAGAAATCTGTCAGAACCCATTTAGTCCACTAAATAATCACATCATAAATGGAAAAGAAATATATATATGAATGTGTTATATTTCTAACACTAGTTCTCCTGGAGAAATAGGAAATAATTTAATAATTATAAAAATATCTGGAGATATCTCCTTTCCTTTGTAAAACATTAGCCAACAATGATTTTACCTTATAGGTCTCTGAAGAATCTGAAACAAGATCAAATTGGTATAAATATGTATTTTCATATTTATGTTTAGCTATGTTGGATGCAAATTTTGTCATTTTGGGGAATCTGAGTTATCATAATCTGATAGCATATAAATCTATTTATACACATACATGTTTTTTTCTAACATTTAAATTATTCTTAGAGTAATAATGAACAAATATTATTTAACAAAAAATCTGAGTGAAGATCATTTATTGGAAACAACACTACCTTAGAAGTACAATTCTTATTATGTATTAATAAAAGCATATCGTCTACAAGATCACTCTTCAATCTTCAAGTTTGTGGGAACCTGAAAGGAGCATTTGGACATTATTAGTGTGGAGATGCTTAAAGGTGAATATGTAGGTAGGCAGGGGCTGTTCTCTCGTTCATGGGGAGGCAGCCTGTTGTGTTTCCCCACCGCAAATAAACTTCTCCCTACTCCAATGTTCTGGAAACACAACTGCCCTGGAGTTGAAGGACACCCAGATCAGAGCCACAGAACTTGTTTGCTAGAAGCTGAAAAGCTTTTCACTCTGCCCAGGTTCCAAAGTAACCACTGCTGCTGAGGGGACAGCCCTGAAGAGTCAGAAACATGCAGGCAGAACTGTACATTTCCTGTTAGCGATGCCACCTGCTTTTACCTGACCAGCTCCCCTCCCAGGCCAGCTAGGTAATGGAAATCAACCGGGTGCCTTCCCAAGGAGGTTCACACCCCCTTTATGATGTATTGCATGTGAAGTGATAGGTCTGGGCCTTATGACTGGCATGGTCTTATAGTCCACCTGATTATTATCAAGCCCGTTCTATCAGTTTTTATTTGCCCCTAAATGGGAAAACCTGCTTGTGATTTAGACATTAATACCTTTTTTTAGGTCCTCTAATGATGACTCTTTATCCTTTGTTCTAGACGCTGCCTAGCCCACTTGGGGCCTCATTCCTTTGTAATCCACCCTTTACTCTTACATCAATGACTCTACTCCCGACCTGTGTGTATTGATAGTCCCCACCACTTAACATTGTATGATTATTCAGAACTTTTTACGCAAACTCCTCCTCTCTCCCTTCCTATGTAGCCCTCTTAACTTGGCTAATGCTACTATTAGGACCATCGGCTACTATTCTCACCCTGGCCTTTATACTACATTGTCTGTTTAAGTGTTTACAGGAAGTGATGATGGAATGAACCAAATCCTTCACCAACTAGGTGGTCAACCAAATGCTACTACAGGGATATACTTGGCTCCCCACCTAGGACATCACAACTGTCAACATCACTCCACGCCATCCAGCAGAGTGTAACTTGTTGCCTCCATGTCAACAGGAAGCAGCTTAGCAGATAGATCATCACCCCTCCACATCTCCTGGACTTTTGGGGCCAATGTAATCCCAAACAACACTTGTTTTATAAAAAAAAAAAAGGGGGGGGGGAGAAGGTTGGTAAAATGGTGCCATGTTCCTAAGCCCAGCCTGGCTTACTAGAAATCAGCTGACCAAAAGGCCCAATGACAAGCATCAGCTCCACCCCAACCCTAACAGGATTTGCTGCTCTCACTTCCTTACCTCTGCAAAGCCATAGAAGACCTGTTCTCCCAGTACAGGCTGTGTTCTCTTGTGCAGGGAGGCAGCCTGTCAGGTTTCCCCCACCCAACAATAAATCTTTTCTCTTAAAAAACAAATAGGTAGGTAAATAGATCTTAATAGACATAAGCTATTTCATATTTTAAATAAATATTTTAAGGGTAGAACAGGAAAACAGAGATATAGATAGTATTTTAAAAACTCACAGCTATTTTCCTAATATTTATCTTTCTGCATTTCCTTTGGTATTAAGGACCTCACCAGACCACAAGTTGATATGGTTAGTCTTTCTTTGCAATGAAAGAGAAAATCAGAATGTAAATTTTCAGCTTTCTCCAAGGGAACAAGTCAGATTTCTTATGCATGCAAATGGAATTACCTCCTAGAGATTAAGAGAGCAGAAAGAAGAAGGACAAGATATCTGGTGTAATATTTGCTAAAATCTCATTACCTAGAGTTGGAGTTCTCAGTTTTCCCAGAAGAAGCTATTATCCATTTACTTTAAATTCTAATATATTCCTCAAAATCATAAGGCTTTTGGCACTTTTTCAAAGTAAAATTCAAGTGTGTAAGCTGTCATAACCAGACACTGTAGTATCTTAATGGGCATATATTTCTGGGATTAAAAAATGCTCTTAAGAGTATACACAGTGGGATTTAGCACTTAGCCTAGCATTTATGAAGTCAGTTAATATGCCAGCATCCTGCATACAAGATCTGGTTTCAATACCCAGCTTGGCTCCTGATTCTAACTTCCTGCTACTGTAGATTCTGGGACACAGGAGTGATGACTCAAGTCCGTGGATCCCTGATACCCACTGGGGAGAACTCTATTGTGTGTCCAGCTCCTGCCTCCAGCTCCAGACCGTGGCTCTGCTGAGAGCATTTGGGGAGTGTACTAGTGAATGAGACTGTGCTATCTCTTTCTCTCTCTCAAACACATAATTAAAAAAAAAATGCCCACTGAACACTTCTATAAATTTTACATACTGAAGTTTTGCCACAAGGAATAGAATCTTTATCCACCTTTCATAAATATCACGAAATCATATAAAAGTAAGAATTACCAGTTTTCCTTGACATAATTTTAAGAAATGTTTTCTACGCTGTCAAGTACCCATAGCAGGTAGGCTTATATCTTGTTTCTGGGTGCAAATAACCAGTTTGAGTTTAGTTACACTGGACATGCATTCATCTTGTCACCTTTTTGAAGTCTGATTTAGCATACTCCTGATGGAAAAAAAACATACTACTAATATATGGGGAAGAGGGGAACACTTGGAGAAAAATCTAAGAATAAAGTTATTTGGCAGTATAATTTTCATTCTGTCCTTAAAATAAATCTTTAGGGCCTAAAAAAATCATTGACTCCTGATGGGCCACTGAAAAGAAAGTAACCTTATTTGGGGCAAATTGGTTTGGAGAGGTTGGGGACTCAAATTTACTTGAATGCAAATGGGGCATTCTGTATGCAAGGCACAATCTTTTGAACAATCCTGAAAGGGATAAAAAGAAGTCTCTCTGTTCAGGAAACAGCACATTAAAAAGTTGTGTGTAGCCTACTTATGTCAGTAAACCAGTATTATGTGTTGCAGACCATCTCAGAAGATAAGATGTGTTATAATCAGGGTGCTTATCATACATAATTACTGAGCTGGAGCTGCATTATATGGCCCTGACAAGCATGGATCTGTACTTCCAGATTTATGTTCTTTTAGATTCCTAAACAGAGCTTGTTATGTAGCACACCAGCAGAAGCAGTTGGACTGCTCTCCAGAGTCCAATAGAATAATGTAGGATTTTATAGGGGTGAAGGTTTCCTCTAGCAAAACCACAGGCAGCTGGAGAGAAAAAAAGAATCCCACAATTGACCAGAAAGAACTACTGGTCACATTTAAAATCTTCATGAAATGTATCAAACCTGACAAGCAGATTACTTATGGACAATAAAGAGAGGACGGAGAGAATTTATCATCTTTTTAAAGACTGGCATAAATTAGGCTGAATTGAATAATAGCTGAAAACACAAAATCTAAAGCCACTCTAGTAGATGTGGCATTTTGAACATA
Source organism: Sylvilagus floridanus (assembly GCA_949820135.1). Classification (NCBI taxonomy): domain Eukaryota; kingdom Metazoa; phylum Chordata; class Mammalia; order Lagomorpha; family Leporidae; genus Sylvilagus; species Sylvilagus floridanus. Next base: position 104,862,920 of record OX463238.1, on the reverse strand, counting down.
TTTCATCCATTTCCTCTTCCAAAAAATGTGAACAATGGCAGCATTGCTTATAGGGTTGCAATGAAGATAAATGTGGTGATGATTAAATAGGAAGTTGTATACGGTTGTTGACAGTTTTTATCCTGATTTCATTCATAAGAAAAAGTCCGAGAGTTCATGAGACTTTTTCAATATTACCCTGTGAGTAACAGAATTAAAGGCAGGTAAGGGCCTCAGTGATCTGATGCTTCAAAAAAAAAAATCACCCTAATAGTGACTCAGAAGAACAATTTATTATTTGCCATGATCTACTGGTTGACCAGATGATTCCGCTGGTTTCACTGGGGTACACTTCATAGTTGCATCTCCTCAACATGTCAATTGGGCAGGTAAAGCTCATCTGGAGCACTTGAGAGCCAATGGCCTTTCTTTCTTCCTTCCTTCCTTCCTTCCTTCCTTCCTTCCTTCCTTCCTTCCTTCCTTCCTTCCTTTTTTTTTTTTTCCCAGGGCTGGTCCAGAGAATCTTTTTATCAGAGGGTTATGATGCAAGCTCACAATGTGCAAATGCTTTTTCATACATCCACCTGCCTCACATTTATTAATTTCACATTGGACAGATCAAGTTATATGAGCAATCTCAAGGTCAATATGGGAGGGGACTTTTTAAGGGTATGGCTGTTGAGCAGTTGTGATATATTGAAGGAATTAAGGAAACAATTGTTCTGAAAATCCTTATACCTGAAAACCCTTTTGAAATTTACTCTTTCATTATTCATTCCAATTAAGAAAACAAGTAAAATATATAATAACTATGTTTAGAAGTGTAATGTGTAGAATCAGAAAATGTATGTATTTGTGTGTGCATGTGCACAAGCATGTGTGTCCAAACCTGGGCAACTGCTAATTTAATTTCTTTTTCTATGCATTTCCCTGTTTTCACATTTCACAGGAATGTAATCATGCAATTTTGGGCTCTTTGTGAGTGACTTTCTTCATTTAGCATGTTTCTAGATTATCTAGGATATAACACATATCAGCATTCTTACTATTATCATATTATATATATATGATAAAGTATTATATAGCTTTCATTGCTAAATAATACTTCATTGAATTTAAATACAATTTTGTTTATTCATTCATCACTAATGGACATTTGGATTTTCTGTAAGTTTTCAACCATAAGTAGGCTTTTATTTATATATGCATTTCCATTCTGATGGGTATATTCCTAGGACCAGAATTCTTAGATTGATGGTAACATCGTGGGGTCAATCTACTTTTGAAAGCAGCTACAACACTTTACATTCCCATAAGTAGTGAATGAAGTTCCCAGTTTCTCCACATGCTCACCAACATTTGGACTCCAAACACACATCACTATCTGTCTATCCACATGCCAGTACCGCACTGTACTAATAAGTATAGTCTGCAGTAAGTTTGATATTGGTAAGCATCGGACCTCTAACTTTGCTCTTTTTTTTTTTAACATCATTTGGGCTATACTAAATTCCTAATATTTACAATTAGTATTTTAGAATAAGTTTTTCAAATTCCATAAAACAGCAGAGATTTTGAAAGAAATATCATTAACTTTATAAATCAATAATGGAAATATTGTGGTATCAACAATATGAAGTCATAGAGTATAGCTACATGGGATGTTTTTCCATTTATTTAGACTTTCTTTAATATCTTTCCACAATGTTTTATAGATTTAGATGTACAAGTCTTTTACTTCCTTTGTTAAATTTATTCCTAGATATTATACCCTTCTTGATGCAATTGTAGACAGAGTTGTTTTCTTATTTTCCTTTTTGAGTTGATAATTGCTGGAGTACAGAGACTGAAGAGAATTTATGATATTCCTCTTGTGTATTGTAGCTTTGCTGAAATTAGGTATGACTACTAATAATTTCACTGTGGCTCTCGTCAGAGGTTATATACACAGGGACATGTTACCTATAATTAGAAATAATTTTACTTATTTCTCTTAATGATATGTATACAAAGCTTTTTGTTTCCCTTTAAGTGTTATGGACAAACTTTCCAGTAAAATGAAAATGCTGATTAGAAGTGGTGAAAGTGGCCATCATTCTCTTGTTCCTAATTTGGCATTCACCATTTCACCATTTTTTAATGTCAACTGGGGGCTTAGAGAAAATTCTTATTGAGTCTTAACATGTTGAGTGTTCTTATCATAAATTCTTGAAATGTATTAAACATTTTTCTGTGTCAAGAGATTAAGTGTAAATTATCAAATGCAAACATTTCTCATCATAAAGTATTACTGTATTCAGTTTGCAAGATGTTTATGGAGGGCTGTTACCTCCATGGTCAAAACTGTTAGCCCATATTTTTTTTTCTTGTGACTTTTCAGTGTCAGGGTGATGTCATCCTCATATGTATTTTAAATACTCCCTGCTCTCCCATCTTTAGAAAATGTTTATGAGAAATTGATATTACTTCTTTAGGGTTTTTTAGATGTCACCATTGAAACCACTGGACTGGATTGTCTTTGTGAGATTGTTTTTTTTTTTTTTTTAAATCATGAATTGAATGACTTACAAGTCTATTAAGATTCCTTATTTGTGAGTCAGTTTTCATAGTTTTTTCCTAGGAATTTATTAATTTCACATAAGTTATTTGCATTTTTGGCATATCTCCTTATAATCCTTTTCTGGGTGTGTACTTCAAGAATATTACAGACAGACTGAATTGAGGGCAGCACCGTGACTCACTTGGCTAATCCTCCACCTGCGGCGCTGGCACCCCGGGTTCTAATCCCAGGTGGGTGCCAGTTCTGTCCTGGTTGCTCCTCTTCCAGTCCAGCTCTCTGCTGTGGCCTGGGAAGCAGTGGAGGATGGCCCAAGTGCTTGGGCCCTGTACCCGCATGGGAGACCAGGAGGAAGAACCTGGCTCCTGGCTTCGGATCTGTGTAGCACGCCGGCCATAGCGGCCATTTTGGGGGTGAACCAGTGGAAAAAAGGAAGACATTTCTCTCTGTCTTCCTCACTGTCTAACTCTGCCTGTCAAAAAAAAAAAAAATTGAATTGAAAGATCAGTTTGGAGCAGACATTGTAACATAGTGTGTTAAGTCATTTCTTGTGACACTTACATCTAATGTTGAAGTGATAGTTCAAGTTCTGGCTACTCCACTTTCTATCCAGCTTCCTGCAAATATGCCTGGGAAGCTGCACCTGATGATTCAAGTATTTGAGTGCCTATCATGCACATGGGAGACCAAAATAAAGTTCTCAGATCCTGGCTGTTGAGGCCCTTTGGGTAATGAGCCCACAAATGGAACATCTGTCTCCCTCTCTCTTTCTCTTTCTCTCTCTCTTTTAAAATACATATGTAATTTTAAAATAATGGTTATTTTGGTACAAAATAAGTTGAAATCCATGCAGTTTCTTATCACAAGCATATTTCCATGAACATTTGAAGAATTATTGTATTTTACTAAAGTCACTGTATATTTCCTTTTATTCTTAAATGTAGTAATCTGAGTTTTCTTATTTGTCTATAATGTGTTTTTCAATTTTTTTGTTCATGTCTGAATAGCAAAATTTGTTTTAATTTTTCCAATGATTTTCTATATCCCATTCCGTTATCTCTGCTATAATCTTCATGGTTTCCTTTTTCCCCTTCCTGTTTTGTGTCTAGCTGGATTTTCTCTTTTTAAGTTTCTAGAGATGGTGAGTGATGTGTCCAGTGGGCTATCCAGGACTTCACAGCTCTGCCATGAATTTCACTGTCTATGTGTGGAGTACATCATGGTCATACAGGCAGCAGACTAGGATCTGTCCAGGTATTTCATAACCACACACCTAGCCTGCTCACAGAAATACTCTTTTAGTTTCTCAGAAAGTTATTAGAACTTCGGAAGCCTACCACAGACATCTCAGTTTCCCGAGTTTCATTTTCACGTTTCTGGGCAGCCTCTTTTCATACTTCACAGCATGGTCATGACCTTCAGTCATGATGTAAAATGGTTGCTGATGATGATTTTCCACACATACCCCTGGGGACAGGACTTTCTTCAGTTAATCTGAGTTAGGTAAAATAAAGATAGGCCCAGTGAGTGTGGCTTTCATAGGGGTCCACAAGGCAGGTTAAACAAGGATAATTCTCTGAAAATGTTTTATTGTGTTCTAAACCCATCTTCTCCCACCAGTGGCTGCCAGCTCGAATCTTAGAATTCATAGTTCCAAGAATGCTGCTTTTAAAGTCTAGGCACACAAAAAAAATACTTACCAATATTTGGCTATTTTTCTTAAAAAAAAAAAAAAACCACTCCTCTCATCTTTGTAAACTTTGGTGATTTAGAGTTTTGATTTATTGGATTTTGATGTTCTTTGCCAATGTTTTGAAGCTTATGAACAGATTGGTACTCTGACATTCTGGAAGTTCTATCCCTCCACTACCTGAAAACATGTTTGTGGTTTTATTATCTTTAATTTCAATTTTGTATTTAGTTTCTATTTAGAAGTATGCTATTATCCTTAACAGAAGGATTTATATTTTTACAGTTTCTTCTTTCTGATTTATTCATTCTTCCAATGTGTTAATTTCTAGTTTCCAGAAAAAAACACACAATCTATTCATTTGATACTATCTGTGTGATTCTTTTCTTGCTTGTGTACCTATGTGCACACAACATATTATTATTATTTTTAATTTGACAGGAAGAGTTAGACAGAGAGAGAGACAGAGAGAAAGGTCTTCCTTCCATTGGTTCATGCCCCAAATGGCCGCCACGGCCGGCGTGGTGCCAATCCAAAGCCAGGAGCCAGGTGCTTCTCCTGGTCTCCCATGCAGGTGCAGGAGCCCAAGCACTTGAGGCATCCTCCACTGCCCTTCCAGGCCACAGCAGAGAGCAGGACTGGAAGAGGAGCAAGCAGGACTAGAACCAGCACCACAGGCGGAAGATTAACCAAGTGAGCCATGGCCTCATATTATTTAAATCCCTTCCCTCTTATTTCACTGGGAATATGAGGCATAAAATTAGACATGGGCTTTTTTTGTTTACAAACTTGATATAGATCCATCATTCACTTATAATATTTGATTTACAAGATCCATATATACAAAGATCATAATAACCCTAATGTTTAATAAATATCAATTTTTAAATGCTTCATTAGGAGAAAAAAAGAGCATTGTAAGAGCTTTCTTCTTATTAACGGACACTTTTGCCAAGAGAAATACTCATGTTCACTGTTATCTAGTTCAAGTAACTTAAACACTGAAAGAACAAATAATAGAAAAACCTCAGAAAGAAAGGGGTGATTCTTGATTTGGAAGTAGTTGGCTCTACAACATGAGAGGAAAGTGTGGAGTCAGTGTCATTAATTGCAATATCAGTAATCTGAACATTATTGAAGTTAATGAATATTTAAGAAGCACTATTTAAATTTTATTCCTTCAGTATAATTTCAAGTATGTATAAAATAAAGGATCACCATGTATATTCATAAAAATAATATTATTTAAAATCAAGAACTAACTAATTAGCTTCTAGTTAAATATATTAAGGTATTTTGAGCAGGTATGAGAAGGCAGATGAAAATGTCTACCATCCATGATATATAAGGTTTCTACTTGATGGCAAATGAAAATGCTCCTCATGAACTTCCAATGCTTTTCAATTATAACTATATAACATTGCTGGTATTCTGTGCCTCCCTTTTTTTATTTCTTGCTCTTCTGAGAAATGTATTGCACTCACGAGAATAAAAAGTGGCATGAAATGGTTATTGAGATTGGAGCCAGCTCTCTTATTTTGACCACTTTCCTTGAACTGCAGACCAGGGCCTTGGGTTTTCAGAAGTGCTCAGGCAATTTGGAACTGTGGAGTTCTGAATTGTATGAGGAGAAATGGCTCATAAGTTAACCAGAATTTGTGCTTACTCATGGACATGACACAATCTTCACTTCTAGGAATTGCTTCTCTTGAAGGGACAGGTAATGAGCAACATTACTACCAGCTGTATGTAAGATGTAGGTATACAGATTAATAAAGTGTTTCTCAGTGTAGGCATTTGGAATATGGCTGAGGCAGGGCTTGGGACACCAATATCCCACAACTAGAGTGCCTGGGTTTGAGTTCCATCTCCACTCTTGATTCCAACTTCCTACTAATGTGCATACACCCTGGAGACAGTGAGTAATGGCTCAAGAATTGGATCACTTTCACCCACATAAAAGAACCAGATCGGGTTCTCAATCTCAGACTTTGTTCTGGCTAAATTGGGTTGTTGTGGACATTTGAGGCATTAACCAGAAGATGTGAGTGTGCTCTCTCTTTCTCTTTTGCTCGCTCGCTCGCTCTCTCCCTCCCTCCCTCCCTCTCCCTTTCAAATAGATAAAATGAATTTAAAAAAGAAAGTGTTTCTACATAAAGCTCACTCCTTACAACTTATGGAAACTAGCTTTAAGAATGTCTGAGATGACTCACGTCGATTCTTTGCATTGTCTAGATGTGTGGGATGATTGTTCCTCGAGATCTTGAACCCTCTCTTTTACATCCTTTATCTGCTCACTATTACCTGCTCTTGTTCACTCAAGAAGTATCTCCTGCCTAAGTCCCCCTCCCTGGGCCCTTGTATCCAATCAAATCTTTAGAAGACACCTACCATTCACCTAAATATGCCAATTGAAAAGGGCTCCTGTCAGAAAATGAAGAGAAAGTTAAGTCAGTTTCTGTTGTCAAAAAGACAGGTGCATGAGAGAGTGCCCAATACCAGCTACGAAACAGGCAACTGTCTAACGGAGTTTAGAAGGCCTTCCATTTCAAGTCCTCATTACAGCTGAGCACATCTGTTTGGATCTGAAGATCCTATGGAAAGCATCCCACAAGTAAACACTTCACACCCTACATTTCTGAAAACATCTCAACCATCTTTTTCAATATTGAAGATGAACAACCAGTGATGGTTTACACAACATAGCAGATGAGTCCAGACTTACAAAAACTTATATTCAGCAAATTATTCAGTAGCCTGCAGGTGTAGCACAATTAAAGCCAATCAGCTATCCCAAAGGACATTAACTTATGTACAGACATTCATTTCCTCAAAAACAACATCTGCCCCTCCTTATGTGGGAGAAAAGTGAAATAATTCAAAGAAGAAAGTGTCCTCCATGGGTATACAAAATGCCTGGAACACGGCCCACTCGTGCCGTGGACGATGAGCACAGGAGGACATCTCAATCTGTAAAGGACCTTCCTGAGGGGAGCACAGAATAAAATATCAAGCTAGCAAACAAGGTTGTTCAACAAAACCACTAAGCAATTCAATAAATTTTCACATTCTTTTAAATACATATGATTGTAGAAACTGTGAGTGAATTTACCCAAATGTGCAATTGAGTATGAAATCCTCAGGATGATTCTAGCCCTGAGGTCTGGGACACACACACCTCACCACAACTAGCCCAGAATATACTTTTCTAAGAATGAAGGATTTAATCTATATTAGAAAAAGTCTTGAGAAAAAGAAAATCACATCTAGCCAGGATTCTGCTTTACTTTTTTTTTTCTTTCTACAAGGCTGTATTTATATGATTCCTACAAGATGAAATTTTTCGAAACACTCAAGTAGTCACATATGTGCTGTCCAGAACTCAGTCTGATAGCTTCGCTGACTGCTGTCTGGAAGACACAAGACTTCTGCAACATGAAACTTCCATTGTTGAATTACCGTTTTATACCAAGAATTACAAAAAAAATGGAATGTTGACACAATCTTCTGTTTCTCCCTTTCTCCCATACTTGTTTCCTTGCCACTTTTCTTTTATTTCTGAAAATATACATTTTATATGCTGTAATCACTAAGCCCTGAGACTTTTTAACGCTCTGACTGGTTTTAACATATCTCCACTTTTCATTTATTTATTCCCTCACCCCTTTTATGCCCCCTCCTTCTATGAATGTAAGCTCCATGAGCACTAAGACTTGTTTGTTTTGTTCGCTCTTCTATTGTGAAAGCCTAGTCCTAAGTCAGAGCGCCTGTTATGAATAACTGCTCTGCTTCCATTTCCAATTTTCTGCTAAAATGAACCTCAGGAAGGCAGCAGATGATGCTCAAGACTTGGGTCCCTGCTATCAACCTGGGAGAACTAGATGGAGTTCTTGTTTTCTGGCTCTGGCGTGGCCCAAGCCTGGCTATTAACGGTATTTGGAGTGTGAACCAGTCAAGGGAAGATGTTGCTCTTTTGTGTGCGTTTGGCTTTTAAAGTTTATTTCCTTATATGATTAAATTTCTTCAGGTTAAAGAAAAGAATTGGGAACATAGTGACACTTCCCATGCAAACATCCTTCTTATAAGAAAAATGGAGGCTGGCGCCACGGCTCAATAGGCTAATCCTCCACCTGCGACAATGGCACACTGGGTTCTAGTCCCGATTGGGGTGCCAGATTCTGTCCCGGTTGTCCCTCTTCCAGTCCAGCCCTCTGCTGTGGCCTGGGAGTGCAGGCCTCTCCCTGCACCCGCATGGGAGACAGAAGAAGCACCTGGCTCCTGGCCTTGGATCAGCATGGTGCGCCAGCCGCAGCTCTCCGGCCACAGCGGCCATTGGAGGGTGAACCAAGGGCAAAAGGAAGACCTTTCTCTCTGTCTCTCTCTCTCTCTCACTGTCCACTCTGCCTGTCAAAAAAAAAAAAAAAAACAAAACAATAATGGAAACTGAACGTAGATGATTGTAAAAATTAAGAAAGAGGATATGAGAGTAAGCAGGAAGGGTGGGACCATGAGCTAAAAGGAGGTTTCCATTTTTTGTGTCTTCTTCTATTTCATTCTTTAATGTCTTGTAATTTGCGTTGCAGAAATATTTTACCTCAATTGTTAAAATTATTTCAAAGTATTTAGGTTTTTTTGGTAGGTATTGTGAATGGCATTGATCTTAGAAGTTCTTTATCAGCTATGGCATTGTCTAGGTATACAAATATTGATTTATCTGTTTATATTATACCCTGCATCTATACCAAACTCTTCTATGAGTTTCAATAGTATCAGTGGGGTCTTTTGGTTCCCTTATACATATAGAATCAAGCTATCTGTAAATAGAGATAGCTTGACTTCCTCCTTTCCAGTTTATATCCCTTTGATTTATTTTCTTGTAAAATGGCTCTGGCTAACTCTCCCAGGACTATATTGAATAACAGTGGTGAAAGTGGGTATCCTTATCTGGTGTCAGATGTTAGCATAAATTCTTTCAACATGTTCCCATTCAATTAGATGCTAGTTGTGTTTTTGTCATAAATTGCCTTGAGTGTGTTTAGGAATGTCCCTTCTATACACAATTTAGTTAAGGTTTTCAATCATAAAAGGCTGTTTTATTTTATTGAATGCTTTCTCTTCATTATATATTGATATAATCCAATGGCTTTCACGTGTTGATTTGCATATGGTGAACCATCTCTTTATACCAGGGATAAATCCCACTTGGTCAGGGTGAATGATATTTCTGAAGTGTTGTTGGATTCAATATATTAGTATTCTGTTGAGGATTTCTGCATTATATTCACCAGTGATTTTGGTCCGTAGTTCTCTTTCTTTGTTGTATCTTTTGTGGTTTTGGAATTAGGATAATGCTAGCCTCAGAGAAGGAGTTTGAAAGGATTCCCTCCCTTTCAATTCTACTGGAATTGGTTCTACTTTAAATGTCTAGTAGAACTCAGCAGTGAAGCCACCCAATCCAGGGTTTTTTGTTGGGAGGGTTTTTATTACTGATTCAATTTCCATCTTGGTTATTGTCCTGTTTAGGTTTTCTGTGTCTTCTTGATTCAATTTTGGTTGACTGCACATGTCCAGGAATCTACCCAAGAGTTTGCCTTTTCTGTCTGTTGCTGTCTCCTTTAGGCTCCCCAACTGTCCTTTTTCTGCTATTGTTGTTTAAGATTAATTTTATTTATTTGAAATATAGGTTGACAGGGAGAGACAGAGAGAGAGAAAGAGATCATCCATCTGCCATCTCATTCCTCAAATGGCTCCAATGGCCAGGGCTGGGCTAGGCCAAGTCCAGAGCCCGGAATTCCTCCCAGGTCTTCTTTGAGGTTGACAGGAGCACGGGACCAAGGCTATCTTCTGCTGCCTTCCCAGGCACATACGCTGGGAGCTAGATTAGAAACAAAGCAGCTGGGACCTGAGTTCTGATTTGGGGTGCCTGCTTCTCAAGTGGTGGCTTAATCTACTGTGCCACAATTCCAGCCCATCTTTGCCTTTTGAAAGCCAAATAAATAAATAAATACTCCTAAAAGATAATCAAATACTGCAAACTATCTGAAATGAAAATGCCCTAATGAAAGAGTCTGAAGACAGACATCTTTGATACAATACAAACACACACACACACACACACAGAGGATTAGGAATGCTGAAAATGGTAGGAGTGCTTCGGTATCCACAAGGTGAGTTTCAGAAATACTTAGTAACTGAAAATTTAAATATAAATATCATCACTAATTTGTCAAATAGTTGGAAGAATAAAGACAAATTTGCAACTTATCCCAGGCCACACAGTAGTAACTACCTTATAATCTGTGACCCCAATAGGATTTTCCAAATGTTTCGTTTTCTATGGTTGGATTTACTCTTGTAATCCTGAAAGAGGAGTTGGTTTGAACTATGCTTCCTACAGCACAGTATTTTTATCTCTGAAATAACTGTGGTTTGCATGTGGCCAATATTTATACTTAACGTATTTACTGTAATACTCGCAAATCTGACAATTTTTTTAATACAGAGTTGCATTGATCTAGCTCACATATTGTTAGTTCTTTTCATGGAAGAGTTGAGAACTTTTTCAGAATGAAAAAGCATAAATAAGCTCTCATTTACTAGTAACTAGAATCACCAGAAGAAGGGAAGGGTATTCCAGATCAGGGAGAATTCAGCCTTCTTCCTGGAAGTACTTCAACTAAATATTAAAATGCTCATGAATATACTGTGGATTAACAAATATTGGAAAGATAGCAGCTGAAAATAAGAAGTTCTAGTCATGTGTTGTTGATACATCATGGTATGTAGACATTCAGTGAGAGATTGATTGGTTAGGTTTGTTTTCATCTGTCCTTAAGTGTTGAAATGTTTACAGATGTTGTTAAGAGTAATATTTCACTATTTTCTTGTGTCTGCCTCTGCTTTATACTCACTTCTGGCTTAGAAGTGCCACATTTAGCATTTAAATAGTTGCTTTAGGATTTCTCCTTAGATCTTGATTTTGTGAACACAGTGTCACTACAGAATCAATACCTTTAAAATTATTTTGGAAAAAATATTGTGTATGAAGAGAAAAATAATGGAAAATAACACTGAGACATCTAAGATGTTATCTGTGGTTGTTCCTGGAGAGGGTAATTATGAATCATTTCATTCCTGCAGTTTGTCACATTGTGTAGCTATATTCTCAATAGAAAAAATCCTAGATTACAGAAAAAGGCAAAACAATTTAGAAAAATGGTTAGCTTATGATAGTTGATATGAGCTTGCTTTTAAAAATCTTTTAACTTATTGTTTTATTAAATTTCAAAATCAAAAACATTTAGAATGAATTTTTTCATATTAAGTGATATGAATATTAGGTTATAATGATGAAATTATATGTTCTTAAATGTGTTTTAAAGTAGGCAGTAATTTTCATATTTGTTGATTGTAGTATAGACAGACAACCCAAAAATAAACTTTGTCATAAGAATACATATTTTACCTCTGAGCTAGCCATATAAAATTACTATAGAATTACAAAAACAAAAAAAATTGTCTAAACAACTAAAAAATGAGGCAACATAAGTATTGACCATTGTCATTCTATTTAGCAATAATTAATTTTGGCATGCTAAAAATACAATGATTGTCCAAGGTGAATGATTCAAGATGATTAAATTCTGTCTATAAATTCAGCTAAGAAAATTTGGAATAATTGGGAATCAAATCCATGTGTTTCAATTTTTTCATTGCATTTCATATTTGTTGGCTGTTCTCCAAAATTAACATGCATTAAAAATGAACACTGCAATCTATAACCTGGAGGGATAATAATAAAACCCAATTACAAATGTTTATCAGCTGAAAGTACCAATAAGAATTTAAGATTTATTTATATATATACATCATATATCCCACTTTATAAGAATTTATTCAAACATTTACATCAATATATCTGCATGTTGGCCTATAGCTATTCATCGATGTGGTATTTAGGTTATTAAAAAGAATTCAACATAAGCAATTCATTTTCTAATATTTTGACTTACTTTTAGATACATTTTAGAAACTATCTCTCTAATTACATAATAGATGCTGTGACAGGAAGGGTTCAGTCTTGGATGCTTTGTGTATGTGTGTGTATGAATGTGTTTGAACAATACTCTCAGGTAGTTACCCAGTGCAAAAGTAATAAAGCACTATAAAAGTAGCCAACAAATGCAAAAGTAGTAAGGTAGGAATGTTTTAGAAATAAGTTGACAATTATCCAGCAGATTTTACATACCTGGTTTTAGATGACATATTAAATTTATTTCAGCCAAATATTTGGTACTTAAAAATATCTGGCATTTATTAAAATACATGTAGTAATAACTAGGAAATAAGGAACACAAAGCAGACCTAAGGAAAAAAAATACATGACTGAATGGAAAAGATATTTATTCAAGCAACATTAAAATGATTTTATTTATTTTTCTTTTTATTCATTTAATTAGTAGACATGTATTACCAGGCACTGCAATTATCATTGTGATTTCATGTGTGTTATGTATTAATGTTAAAAAAACCCTTTCTATTGCATTGATATGTGCCTAGATTTTGAAAAGGTTATGATGCAGCTGAATTCTGACTTCATTTATTTTATAATGAACCACTTACAGATGTGTCAATATGAGTAATACAATAGAAATTCTGAAAAAAAGTGAGTTTATTGAGTTTCTTTTTCAGCTCTAATAACTGCAGGTATAAAAGGGAGTGATTATATTTTGCATGAACATTATAGACATGCATTCAATACAGTGTAATTATAAGTTTAATCAGGTCAGCAGAGTGTGAACCATTACACAGAACGTGCAGTTCCTGAGGCAGTGGAAATCTTGTGTGGAAATGGACACTTACTACCTTATTGAGAGTGTTAGGGTTTGCAGTTTACCCAAGTGTACAATACCCAATAGCTTTTATGTGTTGTGTGTTACTTGTTTAGCCCATAAACCATCCTAAAATGCATAATAAGCCATTTTACTAGATGCACTGACCCATTCAAGCCTGTCTACCGAGCTGTACAGAAAAGGACATTTGCAGGAGGGCGTATCTATTTCTTTACGCAGAGTCTCTTTGTAACTTGGTAATTAGTGATAGGTCTCAGGTCATTTAACGTGTGTGAGCAAGAGCCCAACTCTACCACCCACCATTAGGGTGGAATAGCTCATTTGCCCTCCACCTTGGAGCAGGGTGTTCTTTCACCACTGGAGGTAAGTGGAGAGGACAGGGCCTTCCTGAAGCAAGTTTTACCTCAATCTGTATTAATGAGGGAAGAAAACGTGAGATTACTTTTATTTATCAGACCCAAATTATAGTAAATCATCGCATGAATGTGTACTTTTGTGGTTTGAGTCACAAACTGAAGTCAACAATATTTTTGTCATTTCTTTTATGAACAAAAACGTCAAACATAAAATAAACATTTAAAATTGCTTTTTCTCTCAATATGCAGGAGGAGAAACAATTTTCTGAAGTTAATAACATTTCTGCAAAGGCTGTGGGGAAATCATGCAAAACTAAACTGCATAGCATGGGAGTCAGACAAACAAAAAACTTTTTGGAACTTCTATTACTTTTTAATGTTTTGTTCTATGAGATGTAAAGTACCTTTAAAGAGTAACTATTTTTTAGAAGTTGGATGCCTTATACATCTCAGAGAAGGGACATTTAAGCTGTCATCCACTCTTACATCAAATGCATGCACGAAAGAAAACAGTCCCTCAAGTATATTTTCTTTAACATTTTTAGAAATGTATGTGAGTTCTGTGTTTTTAATGTATACTTTCAAATAGATGATGAAAATAATATTTGGTAGGTAAAATTTTTTTTTGATAATTATTTTTCCAAATTATGATTTTATACTTATTACTTAATGGAATGGATACAATATTCTTTTTCTATTTTAACAAGGTAAAAGTCCCTTGGGAAAAAACATGATGCAGCATTTTAATGTCCTCTGAACAACAGAATGTGTACGTGACGTTGCCTTGCTCTTTACTTTCTCAGTCTTGACAGACATCACAGAAGAGTGAAGACAGCCACCTTGCTAAGTCTAGCACCTTTTATTGATAGAATAGAGCAGAAAGACTGTCACTCTGGCATCATTGGCTTAAGACAGCGGAGAGGATACTTTCTCTTAAAGGCCCAGAGAGTAAATATTTCAGGCTTTCTGGGCCATATGTTCTTTGCAGCAGCTACTCAACCCTTCTGCTATGGTCTGGAAGCAAGCATACATGATATGTAAACACAACAGCATGGCTGTTTCCCAATAAAATGTCACAGACACTGGAATTCAATCTCATGTAGATTTTAAGTCTCAAAAAATGCTTTTCTCCTTTTGATTTCTTTCAAGAATGTAAAATATGAAACAGTCTAACCTTCAGGCCTCACACAGATGAGCATTGGTACACTCTTGGCCTACGGAGTCATGGTTATCTCTGACAGTGACCTCTGTCTTAGGATAACACATTTTATTGTTGTACTGGCTAAAATATGTGCTTGCATTTCTAAGGCCATGTTTTTGAATCTTCTTCCTTTTAATTTTTAGTCAATAGACATTAACCTTAAATATTATACAGTCCTTGATGGATACTCTGGGACTTTCCTGACTTTCTGATAAACTGCTCGCTTGCTCGCTGGTTTTCTCTCTCTCTCTCTCTCTCTCTCTCTATATATATATATATATATATATATATATTATTTATTTATTTATTTATTTTTGACAGGCAGAGTGGACAGTGAGAGAGAGAGACAGAGAGAAAGGCCTTCCTTTGCTATTGGTTCACCCTCCAATGGCTGCCGCGGCTGGCATGCTGTGGCCGGCGCACCGCGCTGATCCAATGGCAGGAGCCAGGTGCCAGGTGCTTTTCCTGGTCTCCCATGGGGTGCAGGGCCCAAGCACTTGGGCCATTCTCCACTGCACTCCCAGGCCACAGCAGAGAGCTGTCCTGGAAGAGGGGCAACCGGGACAGAATCTGGCGCCCCGACCGGGACTAGAACCCAGTGTGCCGGTGCTGCAAGGCGGAGGATTAGCCTGTTGAGCCATGGCGCCGGCCGGCTTTCTCTCTCTTTTAACAACTTCTCCTTTGTATAGTTCCCTTACTCGAATCAACAAGGATAAATACTTGTATAGGTTCATGTCAGGTGCTAGCCATTTCTCCAACCTATTATTTCTTTCCATTTCTACCTAGTTTACCTCCTTCTTCAACACCTAAGTTATGATACATATAATGATAGAAGCAAGAATGGAAACAGCACTGAATATGTCACATAAGCTCTTTGCTTACATACAGCTAAGGTAAGAAAAGAAGTCATCTCTATCAAAAAAAAAAAAAAAAGAACAAAAATAATGATTGTTTTCTATCCCCATTAAAGTAGCAGATACTTTGTTTGGGATCCCAGTTTCAAAACACATGGGTAGATGTTGAGACAATTTTGGTTTATTACAATACATATGAGGACAAAATTAATTTGTTCTCCATGATAGATGCATATGCAATCCTTTCTTTCTCCTCTCTCTCTCTCTCTCTGTGTTTGTGTGTGTGTGTATTTAATTTGTTCTAACCAAACAAACCCTCATCCAAGCTGCTTTATACCAGAGTAACTAGATCTTTGTATGTTAGTCATATGCTAAAGATTGAAGATGTTATAAATATTCTAGGAGTTAGTGTTCTTTTTAACTTTTAATGTGATTTCAGTTTTCTTAGGAATTTAATATAAAGGTAGTAAAGACTCTATATAGTTTCCAGTGCATGTACAAGAGAAATCCTATGCATCAATTTCTCAGGACACTGATTTCAGTGGTCCATAGTAACACCAGAGTTTGAATTTCCAACCTGGTAAGTCACAAAAATAAATATTTTTGTCATATAAAAATCTGCATGTCATAATTATGTAGATCTATGTACTGTAAAACATAATTTTAAAACTACATCAAAATATATCTTTCTTACTGGCAAATACTTAAACATTCAGTTCTCTCATTTACTTCATGTCAGAGAATCAAATCACTGAGTGAAAATTAATGGTGCAAAAACAAAACAAATAGGTCTGAAAAAATGTAATAAAAAGGCTGATAATAATTGGGTCTAACTATAATATATTTCATCAGAAATCATTAAGCCATATACTGAACATGATTGAACAGTAGAGAATTTATTTAAAATTATAATTTATTATAGAAATTTATAGTGCAATTGTGACATAGAAAGCAAGATAAATGTTTCTTTAATATGCCACTCTTTGAAAAGTATAATTTATTTACTTAATTCATTTTATTTATTTGAGCAGAGAATGGAAACATATATACACAGAGAGCTCCCATATTATATGCTGTTCATTCCAAAAATGTTCCCAATATTAGGGGCAGGAGCTAAAGCCAAGAGCAGAGCATGCAATCCAGGACTCCCATGTGAGTGACAGGAACTAAACTACTTGAGCCACCTCTATGATTCCATCAGTGAGAAGCCAGAGAGAGCCAGATATCAAACCCAGGTAATCTAATGTGGATGCAGGCTTCTTTTTTTTAATATTTCTTTATTCACTTGAAAGTCAGAGTTACAATACAAAGATAAATAGAGTAAAAGGAGAGACATAGAGAAAGAGAGAGGAGAGAGATCTTCCATGCACTGGCTCACACCCCAGAGGGCCACAAGAACAGGGCTAGACCAGGCCAAAGCCTGAAGCCATAGCTTCCTCCTGGTCTCCCATATGGATGCAGGGGCACAGGCATTGGGCCATCCTTGACTGCTTTCCCAGACACATTAGCAGGGAGCTGCAATGAAAATGGAACACCTGGGATTCAAACTGGATCCCATATGAGATGTTGGTGCTGTAGACTTTGGCTTAACTTGCTGAACCACAATGCCCGCCCAGAGCAGACTTTTTAACTACGAGGCTAAATGCCTACTAAAACTGTCCCTTCATGAGAGGATACGTAAACCTGCTGTATTTAAAAAAAAAAAATGAAGAGTTAATAAGCAGCAGCAGTTTGAGAAAAATAAAATGAATGCTATTCAAATTCCCTTTTTAAGAGAATACTAGTGGGAGAATCCTGACACAAAACTCATGGTAAAAATTAGCTCTAAAAAGAATCCTGAAGAAAATAAGAATGATATTCATGGTTGTATAGACTCATCACTCAGTACACGCATTTAAAATTTGGGGGTCACTTTACTTCTGTATTTTGATAAATTAATGATGATATTCTCTAGATTATGCAGATATGTCTGAACTACCTGAATGGATAGGACGGATTCCTTCTCAGAATGTGGTGGAGATCGTGGTGGTGATGATGCTACAGACAAATCTACAGACCCATAACTGAGACAGAAATTGAATCAGTAATAAAGACCCTCCCAACAAAGAAAAGCCCAGGACCAGATGGATTCACTGCTGAATTCTACCAGACATTTAAAGAAGAACTAACTCCAATTCTCCTCAAACTATTCAGAACAATCGAAAAGAGGGAATCCTCCCAAATTCTTTCTATGAAGCCAGCATCACCTTAATTCCTAAGCCGGAAAAAGATGCAGCAGTGAAAGAGAATTACAGACCAATATCCCTGATGAACATAGATGCAAAAATCCTCAATAAAATTCTGGCCAATAGAATGCAACAACACATCAGAAAGATCATCCACCCAAAGTGGGAATTATCCCTGGTATGCAGGGATGGTTTAATGTTTGCAAAACAATCAACGTGATACACCACATCAACAGAGTGCAGAAGAAAAACCATATGATTATCTCAACAGACGTGGAGAAAGCATTTAATAAAATACAACATCCTTTCATGATGAAAACCCTAAGCAAACTGGGTATGGAAGGAACATTCCTCAATATAATCAAAGCAATTTATGAAAAACCCATGACCAGCAACCTATTGAATGGGGAAAAGTTGGAAGCATTCCCACTAAGATCTGGTACCAGACAGGGATGCCCACTCTCACCACTGCTATTCAATATAGTTCTGGAAGTTTTAGCCAGAGCTATTAGGCAAGAAAAAGAAATTAAAGGGATACAAATTGGTAAGGAAGAACTCAAACTATCCCTCTTTGCAGATGATATGATTCTATATTAGGGGATACAAAAAACTCTGCTAAGGGACTATTGGAACTGATAGAAGAGTTTGGCAAAGTAGCAGGATATAAAATCAATGTATACACAGGCAATGCCATGGCTGAGGAAGAACTGCTAAGATCAATCCCATTCACAATAGCTACAAAAACAACCAAATACCTTGGAATAAACTTAACCAAGAACGTTAAATATCTCTATGATGAGAATTACAAAATTTTAAAAAATGAAATGGAAGAAGATACCAAAAAATGGAAAAATCTTCCATGCTCATGGATTGGAAGAATCAATATCATCAAAATGTCCATCCTCCCAAAAGCAATTTATACATTCAATGAGGTGCCAATCAAAATACCAAAGACATTCTTCTCAGATCTGGAAAAAATGATGCTGAAATTCATATGGAGACACAGAAGACCTCGAACAGCTAAGCGATCTTATACAACAAAAACAAAGCCAGGGGCATCACAATGCCAGATTTCAGGACATACTACAGGGCAGTTGTTTTCAAAACAGCATGGTACTGGTACAGAAACAGATGGATAGACCAATGGAACAGAATAGAAACACCAGAAATCAATCCAAACATCTACAGCCAACTTATATTTGATCAAGGATCCAAAACCAATCCCTGGAGTAAGGACAGTCTATTCAATAAATGATGCTGGGAAAATTGGATTTCCACGTGCAGAATCATGAGGCAAGACCGATACCTTTCACCTTACACAAAAATTCACTCGACATGGATTAAAGACTTAAATCTATGAACCAACACCATCAAATTATTAGAGAGCACTGGAGAAACCCTGCAAGATATAGGTGCCTGCAAACACTTCTTGAAAAATACCCCAGAAACACAGGCAGTCAAACCAAAATTAACACTTGGGATTGCATCAAATTGAGAAGTTTCTGTACTGCCAAAAAAACAGTCAGGAAAGTGAAGAGGCAACCAACTGAATGGGAAAAAATATTTGCAAACTATGCAACAGATAAAGGGTTGATAACCAGAATCTACAAAGAGATCAAGAAACTCCACAACATCAAAACAAACAACCCACTTAAGAGATGGGCCAAGGACCTCAATAGACATGTTTCAAAAGAGGAAATCCAAATGGTCAACAGACACATGAAAAAATGTTCAAGATCACTAGCAATCAGGGAAATGCAAATCAAAACAAAATGAAGGCCAGTGCTTCGGCTCACTAGGCTAATCCTCCGCCTTGCAGCACCAGCACACCAGGTTCTAGTCCCGGTCACAGCGCCAGATTCTGTCCTGGTTGCCCCTCTTCCAGGCCACCTCTCTGCTGTGGCCAGGGAGTGCACTGGAGGGTGGCCCAAGTGCTTGGGCCCTGCATCCCATGGGAGACCAGGAGAAGCACCTGGCTCCTGCCATTGGATCAGCGCGGAGCACTGGCCAAAGCGAGCCAGCCGCGGTGGTATTTGGAGGGTGAACCAATGGCAAAAAGAAAGACCTTTCTCTCTGTCTCTCTCTCTACTATCCACTCTGCCTTTAAAAAAAAAAAAAAGATGAGGTTTCACCTCGCCCCTGTTAGAATGGCTCACATGCGGAAATCTACCAACAACAGATGCTGGTGAGGATGTGGGGGAAAAGGGACACTAATCCACTGTTGGTGGGAATGCAAACTGGTAAAGCCACTATTCAAGTCAGTCTGGAGATTCCTCAGAAACCTGAATATAACCCTATTATACAACTCAGCTATCCCACTCCTCGGAATTTACCCAAAGGAAATTTAATTGGCAAACAAAAAAAGCCGTCTGCACAGTAATGTTTATTCAGCTCAATTCACAATAGTTGAGACCTTGAATCAACCTAAATGCCAATCAACAAAATACTGGATAAAGAAATTATGGGACATGTACTCTACAGAATACTATACAGCAGTCAAAAACAATGAAACCTAGTCATTTGGAACAAAATGGAGGAATCTGGAAAACATCATGCTGAGTGCATTAAGCCAGTCCCAAAGGGACAAATATCATATGTTCTCCCTGATCAGTGACAACTAACCAACCACAAAAAAGGAAACCTGTTGAAGTGAAAGGGACACTATGAGAAACAATGACTTGATCAGCCCTTGTCCTGACTGTTGATGTACAATGTAATACTTTATCCATTTTAGTATTTTTTTGTTCTAGTTAATACTATTGGTTGAACTCTGTAATTAACACACATTTATTCTTAGGTGTTGAAATTTAACTGAAAACTGATCCCTGTAAAATATAAGAGTGGAAATAAGAGAGAGAGGAGATGTACAATTTGGGACATGCTCAATCAGACTTGCCCCAAATGGTGGAGTTAGAATCGTGCCAGGGGATTCCAATACAATCCCATCAAGGTGGCATATACCAATGCCATCTCACTAGTCCAAGTGATCAATTTCATTTCACAATTGATCACTCTGATAGGTCTAAGAGTCAAAGGGATCACATAAACAAGACTAGTGTCTGCTAATACTAACTGATAGAATTAAAAGGGAGAGAACAATCCATCATGGGAAGCGGGATACACAGCAGACTCATTGAATGGCAGATGTCCTAAACAGCACTCTGGCCTCAGAATCAGCCCTTAAGGCATTCAGATCTGGCTGAAGAGCCCATGAGAGTATTTGAGGCATGGAAAGCCAAGACACTCTGGAAAAAATTTTAAAAAGAACCTAAATGAAAGATCTCTGCGAGTGAGATCCCAGTGGAAAGAACGGGCCATCAAAGGAGGAGGTTCCTTTCTCTGAATGGAGGAGAGAACTTCCACTTTGACTTTGACCTTGTCTAAATAAGATTGAAGTCAGCAAACTCAAGAGATTTCCATAGCCTTGGAAACTGATGACTAGAATCTAGGGAGATTTCTGACGTCATAAACAAGAGTGTCAAATTGTTAAGTCAACAACAGGAGTCACTGTGTACTTACTTCTCATGTGGGATCTGTCCTTAATGTGTTGTCCAATGTGATTTAAAGCTATAAGTACTACTGAAACAGTATTTTACACTTAGTATTTCTGTGTGGGTGCACGCTGATGAAATCTTTACTTAATATATACTAAATCAATCTTCTGTATATAAAGATAGTTGAAAATGAATCTTGATGTGAATGGAATGGGAGAGGGAGTGGGAGATGAGAGGGGTGTGGGTGGGAGGGAAGTTATAGGCGGGAAAAGCCATTGTAATCCATAAACTGTACTTTGGAAATTATATTTACTAAATAAAAGTTTAAAAAAAGAAATTCCCTATGGACTGAGACTAATTTGTGAGTGAACATTCTCTTTAAAAAGTAATTCATATGGGCTGTGATGCCGGAATACCACATGAGCACCAGTTCATGTCCTGTCTGCTCCATTTTCAATCCAGCTCCCTGCTAATGCACCTGTAAAATCAGTGGTGAAAATGTGCAAGTGCTTGGGTCCTTGCTGCCACATGGGAGATGCAGAAGAAGCTCCTGCCTCCTGGCTTTAGTCTGGCCTAGCACTGCCCATTGTAGCCATTTGTAAGTGAACCAATGGATGGAAGATCTCCCTCTACCTTTCTCTCTCTCTCTCTCTCTCCCCACCCACACATTCTGTAACTCTGCCTTCAATTAAATAAATTTTAAAAAAAAGTTATTCATAAAATCAATCATATATATAATTATAGATATTCTAGCCTATTTTGTGTTTTGTTAGTTTTTTTAAGCAAGATACACACACACACACACACACACACACAGATACAGAGAAAACGAAAGAAATGTCCATCAATTGTCTCAATCCCTAAAAACCTATAGTGATCGAGGCTGGGCTAAGCCAAAGCTGGGAGCTGGTGGGAACACAACTCAGGTTTCTCAAATAGGTAGTAGGAAACCAATTACTTGAGCCTCAGTGCTGTCCTCTTGCATTACCAACATGCTGGAGTCAGGAGCAGGAGCTGGGAATTGAACCCAGGCACTCTGATATGTGATACATGCATCTTATCACTAGCCTAAATGCACACTCTGTTTTCTTTGATTATGAGACCATGATGAAAAATTTATAAAATGTTAATGCTGAATCTTTCATGATAATATAATGATATATATTATATATAATACTATATATAATATATAATATTTAATAATAATATATAATAATTATATAGCAATTGTAGGATTCCCAAGTGTAAAACTTTCCAAGAAGAAAGAGTAAAGTTTGAAGCAAGCATTTGGTGCAGTAGTTAAGACAAAATTTGGAACTCCAGTAGCCCACATCAGAGTGTCTGGGATTGAGTCCTGATTCTGCTGCTGATTCCACTTTCCTCCTCATGTGGACCCCAGGAGACAACAGATGATGGCTACAGTACTTGGGTCCCTGGCACCCATGTGGAAGACCAAGATTGATTTCCATGCCCTTGGCTTCAGCCTCTTTCAGCTGTCCCTCCATCCCTTCTTCCTCCCCTGTCTCTTTGCATTTCAAATACAAACTAATTACTTAATTAATTATTTAACTAATGTGAGATGTATTATTCTTATTGAACTCAACATGACCTTTGTCATGGAATGCAGTTACACTTGGGATTTATACATCATTGTTGGTATGCTGATTGTTATACGACACCTATTGAAAAATAGACTAGCTTATGTTCTACTTTCTTCCATAAAATATTGTCATTTAGTCATTGGCATAGGCTATTAGAGAACAGTAATAATGCAAATAAATTTTGGTAACTCCCATGTAGGGCCATAAGTCTTCCTGTTTGTTTTCAAGTCTTTATGGTAAATTCAATTTGTTCTTTTGAAATTTCTGTGAATCATTAGAGTTAAGAAGTAAGTTTTCCATCCTGTTTTATTTCCATAAGGACAACTTTCTATATTTTTGTAGTCTGTAATGGAGTTCATCAGTAAGTAATAGCTAATCAAGCTGCTTCTGCATTTTAGTACATTTCTTCATTGCTGAGCAATGAATGATTCATTAGCAAGTCATAAAATATGAACTGGCTTAAAATTATAATAAGAACTAATTCTTAAAGACAAAATTCAAAATTTATGCATAATTTTCTTCAATACTTGGAGTTACCAATTGTGAATATTTACATACTCTAAAGGGGCTTTTACCTAATACTCACAATAAATGGCAAGGAAGATATCATTGCCCAGATTCAGCAGATAGAGAGATGGACATTCAGAAATGTTAAGCAACCCACAAAATTTCACACAGCTGGAGACAGGTTCTGTCATGAGACGTGTTTCCCTCTATAGTCTATGCCACTTCTTTTGCCTTGATATTAAACTCCTTTCCTTCCTGTTCCAGAGAACCAACTGTGTGATCTTTCGGAAAGTATTTTTAGAAGAAATTGCATATTTTGGAGGGAGTGATATAATGTGGTTGGAAATGTTTGCTTGCAATAAGGGATGTCCAGCAACAAGGTGTGTTTCATGAAATGAACACTGTTCCTAAACAATTTAGCTCACACATGTTGAAAGCATCTAACAACATGACAGTAACCTAAAAGAACTAATATGATTTCGTCTTTTCCTCCCCAGAGTAGCAATATCTTTAATTAGTATTTTATTTATTATTTTTTGAGATAACATATTTTTAATTTACATTGAAGTCAAAGTCTTAATGGCTCTATTAAATAAAAAGTTCAATAAATAAAAAAGGCAACAGTCCAGCAGGAAAATAGAAAAAAAATCTATAAAAATAAATGAAAAGATACTCAGCTTCATTCATACAAAGTTTGAAATAGTCACAAAATCATTATATTGGGAGTAGTATATAAAATTTTCTACCTAATTTACACTGAGACATCTATCTGTTGTTGAAATAAATTGACATCAAATACATTTGTTGGGACTGCCAGTGACCTCCAGATTTCATTTTTTCAATAACTGCAAGTTACAGATTCTTTTGGTCCTATTACTTAGGTCCATGAAAACTAACAAGCAAGAGAAAAATGAAACAAATGACTATTGATTGTTCTGAGGAACCATACACGTATAGTCTTGGGTGGAATATTAATAATGGTGATCTATAACAGTCTTATGTTTGCCAAATAAAACTCAGAGTTTCAACAAGTAATTCACTAAAATTAAATCTCTCCATGCTCTTTTTGTCATATCCCCACATTTTAATAAGAAATTATATTACAATGATAAAAATTTCCATTTTAAAATATTATCCATAGATTTTTCATTTCTAATACAGTAAGGGACTAATTCTCTGACTTCAGCTTTGTTTTTCTTTTATTTATTTATTTTTTATTTAGTAAATATAAATTTCCAAAGTATAGTTCAAGGATTACAATGGCTTCCCTGCCCCATAATTTCCCTCCCACTCACACCCCTCTCATCTCCCGCTCCCTCTCCCATTCCATTCACATCAAGATTCATTTTCAATTATCTTTATATACAGAAGATTGATTTAGTATATATTAAGTAAAGATTTCATCAGTGTGCACCCACACAGAAACAGTGTAAAATACTGTTTCAGTACTAGTTATAGCATTACTTCACATTGGACAACACATTAAGGACAGATCCCACATGAGAAGTAAGTACACAGTGACTCCTGTTGTTGACTTAACAATTCGACACTCTTGTTTATGGCGTCAGAAATCTCCCTAGATTCTAGTAATGAGTTGCCAAGGCTATGGAAGCCTGTTGAGTTCACCGACTTCGATCTTATTCTGACAGGGTCATAGTGAAAGTGGAAGTTCTCTCTTCCCTTCAGAGAAAGATACCTCCTTCTTTGATGTCCCCGTTCTTTCCACTGGGATCTCACTCGCAGAGATCTTTCATTTAGGTCTTCTTCTTCTTCTTCTTTTTTTTTTTTTTTTTCCCCCAGAGTGTCTTGGCTTTCCATGCCTCAAATACTCTCATGGACTCTTCAGCCAGATCCAAATGCCTTAAGGGCTAATTCTGAGGCCAGAGTGCTATTTAGGACATCTGTCATTCTATGAGTCTGCTGTGTATCCTGCTTCCCATGATGGATTGTTCTCTCCCTTTTTGATTCTATCAGTTAGTATTAGCAGACACTAGTCTTGTTTATGTGATCCCTTTGACTCTTAGACCTATCAGAGTGATCAATTGTGAAATGAAATTGATCCCTTGCACTAGTGAGATGGCATTGGTACATGCAATCTTGATGGGATTGTATTGGAATCCCCTGGCACATTTCTAACTCCACCATTTGGGGCAAGTCCAATCAGCTCTTGTGCTGACTGTTGATGTACAATGTAATACTTTATCCATTTTAGTGTTTTTTCTTTGTTTTTTTTCTAGTACTATTGGTTGAACTCTGTAATTAACACACAATTATTCTTAGGTGTTTAAATTTTAACTGAAAATTGATCTCTGTTAAGTGTAACAGTGGGCATAAGAGAGAGAGGAGACGTACAATCTGCTTTGTTTTTCTAAAGTCCCATATAGTTCCATTGCTACAGCTTTACATTTCTATATTTGTTCTTTCCTTATGCAAATTTTGATAGGATTTAATGCGAATTTCAAGCTTTTATGAAGTATTTTAATTGTATTGATATATCCCTGAGTATAAAATAAAGAATAATAATCTCCATATTTTTGAAATATTATATATGACACAAGTGGGTATTCTTTTTAGTTCAAAAATATATGTTAAATGTTTGCCATTAATTCAGACATTCTGTTCAAAGCTGAGGAGCAGCTGTCATAAATAACTAAGATGAGACTTTTGTTTTCATATAGCTTCTATCTAGTTGGAAAGAATAGGAAATATCACAATAATAATTAGAATGCCTACTACTGAGGACATAAACAGGGCTTGTGGGTGGACATAATGGAGCCATGCACTCTACTGTCTGAGGAGTTCATACTGATATGGGATAAATTAGATTAAGTCTGTGAGTTCAAAGTCTCACCTCCCTCATTCTGTATTACCACACCCACTACCTGTCAATCAGATAACCCCTTCCCCAGGAAGCACCTCCCCTTACCAGGGACCTGGGGGTGGTACCATGTAAACACTTCTGTTTCCTAAGCTCATAAGAAGCCAGGTAAAACAAAAGTGGGCTCTCTCTATACTCACGAACCCAGAGCGAGCAGAGCAGGGTATGGAAGTCCCTCTTTACATTTCCTGGCCCATTCTTCCTAAATGAAGCCCTCATAAATCTTACCACATTGCACACTGTGCTTGTGTCTATACTTAGAATTCTTCTCTAAGTAAAAGGCAATAGTCTGGAATAGAAATTTAGGTGCAGCCTAGCCCACAATCCCACAGATTAAATCAGTGCTTCTTTACTGAAATGAGACAACCTGATGCCTCATTGCTCCATGGAATTTTAACTTCAAGGTTCTCTGATGTTGAAGTTTTTTTTTTTTTTTCCTGTTTGTGCATTTTTTGTTTTTTCTTGTTTCTTACTAGCAGTTATAATGGAACATTATTTCATCTGTACTGAGAAAAAGAGAAAAACTATGTTGCTTTCTTCCTGCATTGGAATTGCTCACAGTTTTTTAAAGATGAGATTCAATTCTTTTTAAAATAGAATTTTTAAAAAGATTGATTTTATTTATCTGAAAGAGTTACAGAGAGAGGTAGACCCAGAGAGAGAGGTCTTCCATCCACTGGTTTACTCCGCAGATGGCTGCAATGGCTGGAGCTAAGCTGATCTGAAGCCAGAAGCCAGGAGCCTCCTCCAGGTCTCCCACATGGGTGCCGGGGCCCAAGGACTTGGGCCATCTTCCACTGCTTTCCCAGGGCACAGCAGAGACCTGGATTGGAAGAGTAGCAGCCAGGACTAGAACTGGCGCCCATATAGGATGCTGGTACTTTAGGCCAGGGCGTTAACCTGCTGCGTCACAGCACCAGCCCCTAAAATAGATTTTATTTTGCTTTATTTTGGAGATTCATTTACTTATTTGAAAAAGTATAGTTACAGAGGGAGAGGCAGAGACACAGAAGACAGAGAGACAGAAACAGTGAGAGACTGATCTTCTATCCAATGATTTGCATTCCAAAAGGTCTTAATGGCCAAGGCTAAACCAACCCAAGTCAGAAGCCTGAAACTCCAACTAAGTCTTCCACCAGGAACCAGGGGCCAAAGCACTTGGGCCATCTTCTGCTGATATCCCAGGCACATTAGCAGGGATCTGGAGTGGAATTGGAATAGTCTGGACTCGAACTGCTGCTCATATGTAATGCTGGGATTGGAGGCTGCAGCTTAACCCACAGTATCACAATGCTGCTCCAGAGAGTTCTATTCTTGAATGCACATTTGCCTGGAAATCCAAAATAAAATGTTTTGGACTAGAGGCTTTATGATAGTGATTTTTCAACCAGTCACTAAACTTCCTAGCTCCAAGTTAGTTCTTGATGTTTTCATAAATTCAATAGTTTATTTTTTATTTAGTGAATTTTATAGTGATTTTCATTATAGTTTTTACATTTTTATTTATGTGAGAGACATACAGACGGAGAGAAAGTAGTAAACAGAGAGAGAGGGTGGGAGGGAGCTCCCATTGGCTGGTTCCCTTGTCAAATGCCTGCAATACACAGAGCTGAATCACGCTGAGCATGGGATCCCAGGGCTCAATCTGGTCTCCCACATGCGTGGCAGAGTCAATACCACCTGAACCCTCACCTGCTGCTTCACAGGTTGCAATTTATTCCCAAATTTCTTCACTGTCTTCTTGTTAATTTAGCCAAATTTTGGTGCCATTATGAGATTTTTCTCTCTGAATCTGCCCTTCTACACTTTGTACTGAGTTCCTGGGTCTAGAATTCTGGAAATTATAATTCCTAGTTGTCCCTCCAGCTAGTTTGCTGGAGTGTCTCTCAATGAAAGTCAGTCGAGGAATTTAGAAGTCTAAAGAAATTAAGACTTCCTCCCAGCATTAGTTTCTGATGTTGTATTAGCTGACTTCCTGTCACTACTATGAAAGGCCTAAAACAAGCTCCTAATGAAGGTATTCAGCTGATTTGGGAGGGACACAGTCCAAGATCGGGTGACTCCCACTGGTTCATCCATCAGGTGAGACCTTGGGACAGCAATGGCAGAGGAAGTGCAGAGGAACGACCGTGCAGAGTCGGGGAGCAAAGAGTGTGGTGAGGCCCAACTCAACTTTCATAACCAATCTTCCAACGAGAACTACCTCCCCCTCAGCCCACCTCCCAACCACCGTCATTGGACTCATTTCCCCCCTTCTTCTACTGCCATGGACAGAAGACTTTGAGGCTTGAATTTTAAACATCTGTATGAATATGGGTCCATATACAATTCCAACTACAGCACTACAGTGATTGTTAGAAACCATCAACTCTAGCTCCATCTTTCAGATTGAGGTCTGCTTGATCTTGAAGTTGGAATTACAGCTGTGCCTAACCCCTTCTTCCACATTCGAGTATCAGACTCATGAAACCCTTTCCATAGAGCCTTTCGACATAGGTCCAACTCTACAACATTGATTCTCTAAGCTCTTAGGTTCTAGTGGTACATTCCTCCCTCTGGTTTAGTTATTAATCACTGGGTAACCTCAGTAGTCCCCTTATGCTTTAGGGGCTCTTTGCTACCTATGTAAACAATTTCTTGTATTAATTAATTTTATTTTTTTAAATACCTTTGTTCCTGATTGTCCTAATTAGACTTGGCCTGATGATATGTCGGTAGTATCCTCACATCATGTTTTACCCAGCATAGTAACTTGAGTACCATTTACCTGATTCAGAATAATACAAAGTAGGCCAAAACAAAACTTACCTAATTTTTAACTAAAAATCTTCACTTTGTTTAGAATTAAAATAATTATTTAATTTTGAATTTAGAAGAAATCGAAAACACATGACATCTGAAGTGAAACGTACTTGGAGGCCAAATGTTTTATGAAATCATTCTTTTCCAATTAGAAATGAGTTCTATTTTTGAAAATTGAAAAAGGGCGCCACCTCCAGGCCAAAATCATCCGATTCTTAACTAAGCCAGGCAGATGAGCGCTTGAAGACTGTGACAGGAACTTGATTAGATCTTGCTCATATGCTTTGAGGGAGTTACTTGTCATTTCTCTCTGTCTCTCATTTTTCAGCTCACTACTCCAATCCCTTTTCATACACCAGGAAGGAGTTTAGAGCACCCCATTGGCAAACAAACTCACTTAGGCCAAAATGGACTTTATCTGAACCAGGCAAGTGTAGATAATTTTTGTTAATAATTCTGAAATTTATGATTTAAGAAAGAAGGAACATATTCATAAGCTTATAACAGTAACAAAAATTGCTAAGAAGAAAAGAAGTAAGTATGACATATTATTTCTGCAATATTGGTTTCTTAACTGTCCTTTCCTTGGGTGGACGACCAAATTATAAACGTGCTAAAGCCTACCAAACTATCTTTTATGATCAAAGAATTTAAGATGAAAAATATCTTTAAAACCTCAAAAGACTCAAAATTTATGTTGTCTATCTGTTTTCTCTTCAAAAGATTACTTAAGGAAATGTTCCAAACTAGAGAAAACTGATCAAGAATAAAACTGAGCCAGCCATGGGGCTGGTGCTGTGGCATAGCAGGTAAAGCTGATGCCAGCAGGGCCGGCATCGCATAGGGGCACCGGTTCAAGTCCCAGCTGCTCCACTTCCGATCCAGCTCTCTGCTATGGTCTGAGAAAGCAGCAGACAATGGTCCAAGTCCTTGGGCCCCTGCACCCACGAGAGAAGACCCGGAGGAAGCTCCTGGCGCAAGGTGCTTAACCTGCTTCACCAGAACGCTGGCCCAATTACACATCTCTGTTCTATATCCATATAATGAGTATAGTCCCATGTTATAAAATTAGAGAGTGAATAAATGTTTTAAGTATCAACAATGTATGTTTGTTAAAGATTTATCTGTTTATTTATTTGACAGCCTGAGCAACAGAAAGAGACAAAGAGATGGGGGGGGAGAGAGAGAGAGAGAGAGAGAGAGAGAGAGAGAGAGAGAGAATCTCCCATCCCTGGTTCACTCCCCAGTTGGTTACAAAACTAGGGCTGAGCCAGGCTGAAGCCAGGAGCCTGTAACTCCATCTGGGTCTCCTACATGCGTGGCAGGGGCCCAAGCACTTGGGCCATCATCACTGCCTTCCCTGGTGCATCAGCACGGAGATGGATCAGAAACAATGCAGCCAGGACTAGAACAAGCAGTTGATATGGGATGCCAGCATTGAAAGCTGTGGCCCAACCCTTTATACTACAGCATTGGCCCCTAAAATGTATCTTACTAATTTGACATCTGTATTATGGGATTTGTAATGCTCTCAAAGAATTGAAATAGAAGTGGCATAGTATGAACAATAATACTAGAAATAAATTTTAGTATGTTGGCAGAGATGTTAGAATATAGGAAAGAAGTTTTCTTTCTTTTAGGAGTATATATAAGTACATTTATAGTTGAATCTTTGTATTTTTGAAATGAAAATGGAAACACATTTCCACTATTATAACAATGACTGAAATAAAAATAAGAACATAGGGAATGGTGTTGTGGTGCAAAAGATTTGGGATGCCTGCTCCCTATGTAGGAGAGCCTGTTCAAGTCCCAGATACTCCACTCCGGCTCCACCTTCCTTCTAGTGCATCCTGAGAGGCAAGGGATGATGGTCCAAGTGCTAGGGACCCTGATACCCACATAAAAGACCCATAAGAATTATGGGTTCTGGGCTCTGGCACAACCTAGCCTTGACTGTTAGGGAAATTCGAGGAGTGAACCATCAGCTAAAAGATCTGTCTCTCCTTCAAAAGCAATCTAATCATCATTATGACTATATTAGAACATAGGAGTTTGGGGAGGTAATCAGGGTGTGCATGCAGAGCTCTTGTGAATGGGATCCATAGTCTTAGAAAAGACCCCAGAGAGCTGCCTGTACTCCATTCACCAAGTGAGGGCACAGAGATAAGGCACCACCTGAGTACCAAGAAACAGCAGGCCCCTAATAGTTGTGGAATATTCCAGAACCTTGATCTTATTTCACAGCCTCCAGAACTGTGAGAAATACATGTGTGTTATTTATAAGCTAAGTAGTCAACAATATTTTGTTATATCAGTCTATTTTTTTTTTTTCGCATAGGAAGGGCTCGTTTCCTACCCAAGGCCCACCACTGAGATGTTTTTATTAAAATGCATGTTCAGGTAACCCAGGTGGAACCCTTTTCCCATACAAGTGGCTCAGGCCCATGGGATGGTCTCCCTGGTGGTAAGAAGGAGCCAAGTGAGGGAAGACCTCCCACACCAAGGCATAGGTGATGATGTGAAGTGAGTTCAGGGAACCAGCAGGATTATGGAGCTTGTTGAAGGCCCCACATGGTCTCATTCTCAGCTGCAGCTGCTCATTTTTCTTCATTGGCTGCCTCCTCTGAAGATGGGCTCTTTTTTCTGCAATTAATCGTTTAACTCCCACCACCCACTGACTGACTTCAGTCACATGGTCAACCACGAGTGAGCGGTGGATGTCCTCTGCTGCCTCCCACTGGCGGCTTGATAGTTCTTGCGCCAGCAGAACCATCCTCTTGTTTACAGGCACTGAGAGCTTCCCTCCAGCCCCCTGTTCCCGCAGCAGTACCATCACATAGCTGCTTCCTTGTGTGGCCTGACAGTCCTTCAGTGCCTGTTCTGAAGGTCTCGACACACCTCCAACAGAGCCTCAGGCTCAATGGTTGGGTAACTTGACACCACACAAGAGGAAGGACAGCCCTCCACAGATGCAGACCTGGGAGCCTTAGTTGGAGGTGGAGACCCAATTGGGGGATGCTCAGGAGATAGCTCTGACGTGGGGACTCTAAGATAAGATAAGATAACATAATGGGCAAATAAAATTCTGTCCTGGAAGGAGGGAAACATGACATTGAAGGGATATTTGAACTCAAACCTTAATTTAATAGGGTTTACAATGACACACATAATAAACAGGTAGTCCTAAGAGGTACTGGTGGCTATCAATTTAGTATTTGTTCTAATTTTCATTTCAAGCAGAAAATCATATAGAATTGTACAGTACTTTTTATGTAGTTGGAAGACAAAAGATTTACTATAATAATAAAGATATATTATAAATCATACATTGTAAATATTAATCTCATCGTTAAATTATTAAGTGCCTAATGTCATATGTTATTTATACTCAAGTAATTCCATAACATCACAGCACTGACAGCAGAGAACTTAATAAACACCACTTAAGGCATGAATTAATAAAAATACATGCAATGTAAACTTACAGAAATACAACTACTTCATCAGAAACAAAAAGGAGCTACATAAAGCTGAAACACTGAACAGTGCGTGCAAGCTGATGCACGTGCTTCTTCTAGATCATTTCCAAGCCACAGGCAAGGACCAGATAGCACCATTCCTCATGCTGATAAAAAGCCCATGTCTTCCCCCTCACTTGTCATCTTGGCTTGTGCGGCAACTAGAGTGAGGAGACTGACGCAGCCTCTGGCGGCAATCGACTCCCCTCGTTGGAATAGAAAGTACACAGAGGAATCAAATAAGATCTCACCCTCCCCCACCAACACACACACTGCTAAGTGATTTGTGTGCATGTGCATGTGTGTGTGTGATTTCACTAGAATCTTAAAGAAATATCTCGTAACTACCAGATATAAAATACAAGAGGGAGAGATTGCTGTTTATGATCCAACCTTAACTTTAGACCACGGTAGAGTGAGTAATGGAATGCCACAGATCTAATTTAGATAATGTAAAGCCTGTTTATTAATTAGTCATAGCAATAGTCCTTTCATCCCAGCCCCTCAACAATTATTCAGTTATACAGCAGAGTGTAGAGCAAGCTGTGATATGGTGGACACCAGTAGAGGGAACAGACTCACTCACATTTTTCTATTCCCTTAGGTCTTTGAGCCCAACTGATGATGTATTTGTTGATTTCTACTTCCAGTGGCAAATAAAGAAGTGGCCGCATCTCTAATCTTGCTGGCACCAGTATTCTCAGAATGCAGCCTCTGCAAAAGAGCCAGTTTACTTCAAATTCATATGTTGTCAGTTAAAATTCATGCCTCTAATCCCCTCACTGGATCGCTGCTTTGTTGAAAAGTGGCATCGTTTACAATCCTGACAGTGGGGGACTGGGGTGCCAGCAACTGCAAATGTGTTGTCATCCAACGTTAGCGATGAGTTTTGAATTCAAAGAATAGTGCCACACGTTTTCTACAAGGAAACGTCTCTTAAAAAGAAGAAGACAAAACAATAACAAAAAGTAAGAATAAGACAGAAGTAAAACCTGCTTTAGGCTCTGATTAATAGATTTTTACCTATTTTATTTTCTTATTATTTTACCTAACTATATTTTAATGTTTTCTCCTGCTCAATTCTAATAACTTATTTTTGCTAACTCATTTCCACAACAGAAGCCTTCAACCATAGATTCATTATTTACTGTTGCCTGAATTTAGTACTTTTCAAATGAAAATTTCCTTAAAGATTTTTTTAACAAATGGTGATAATCTAAGAAAAATGATCATGTGCTTCTAAATCCAAACCTGATATACTCCACAAAAATGTACACAGGTACAGCCAATGTATTAAGTCTTAGATTCCTTAAAATGATAGATGAAAATATGAATTGTACATATTATTTCTCTATGGTTAAAAGTAAGAAAAGTCATTCGCGACTTCTATCTTCTCCTAATTCTTCGCCAGCACTCTGATCTACTCACACTAATTAGACAAGGAGAAAGAATAACTGATTCTTAATTATTTGTTCAGGCCTTTGATCTCAAATGTGGTCCCCAAAATACCCATTATATGTAAACTCCTGTCCTTTCAAATGTTTGAACTGTACTAAGATTCAGGATTGTCTTGGTGGGGAAAAGTGATCCACAGTTTCTATCCTGGCTACATTGGAGAAATGGGCTTTATTCCTTTTGACGTTGACTTGTAGGCCTGTGATACTGTGTGGGTCAGTGGCAGGTGATGTGGAACAAGATCCTGTTATGTCTATTTCTACTGGCAAAATGCCATAATAAAAGACCCTTTCCTACATCCTGGATTAGCATCTATATTGGAAGTTTAACTTATAAAACATTTATGAAATCAACTCTATAAACTCAAATTTTGTATTAGTCAACTTTTCATCACTCTAACAAAATATCTGAGGCAGGTTACCTTTATAAAGAAAGTGATTTGTTTTGGTGCACAATTCTGAAGTTTATAGTCCAACATAGGGTAGGGTTCATTGAGTTAAGTTTTGAGGGTGATATTCTTGCTGGCAGAATGCCAAGGTGGAAGCAGGTGATGGCTCAAGTAATTGGATTCCTGTTACCAATGTGTCCCCTGCTCCTGACCTCAGCTCTGAGTGAGCCCCAGATACTGCAGTCCTCTGTAGAGTGAACAGTGCAGAGCAGCACTCTTTCTCCATCACTCTGACTCTCTGCATTTAAGATAAATAAATAATAAATAAACTTTTAAATAAAAATAAATTTGAAAGCTTAAAATTGTTTAATAGATGGAGTAAAACTGCCACCTTCAGCAGGCCCATAAATATCAGGCAGTAATTTGTCAATTGAAATATGGAAGTATTCCTGAAGGAGGGTTATATAATTTTTAATGGCTAAATAATGGTAGACTCATTACTCTTGTATGAGCAGAACATTTCAAGACACTGCAATTAATATGCTATAGATGTCCCTAGGATGGTTAAATATTTTTTGGAAATAATTAAATAGTACATTTGACAATAATTTGTACCGTAATGAAAATGGATTTAAAGAAGAGTCACTCATTTTCTTTTTTAAATAGATAATGAAAGAATTTAACTTTGTGACCTTTTCTTTGATAAGTCAGTGGTTTGCTACTAAGCAGATACATTCAATGAGAATAAAGACACTTAATCTGTCATTTCAATAAAAAGGTGGCATTTTCATATTAAGGGGAGAAAGTAATTGGTTTTCAAGGGAAGTATTCCTGTGGAGAGGGCAGTGTAAAAAGAGACGTCTGGAAATTTTTCCATCACTATATAATTTTCTTGCCAAAATATGTACACCACTTATATCTGAGACTCTCACAATATGGAAATGACATTTAATAATTAAAACACTTTTAAATGAACATTTTCAGCTGTTTTTAGCTTATTTAGCAAGAATATAAAATTCAGTATCACAATTCTATAAGAATTGCCCAAAGTAGGGGAAAATGGAAATTTACTATCTGTATTTCAAAAAAAACCTATATATAATTGGAAGAATGAAACTTATAAGAGTTTGGTAACTGCAGTCAGTGATGCTTTATTTGGTTTGTTTTTAAAAAATATAATTTATTTACTTGAAAAGCAGGTGGGAGTGATGATGGGAGAAAGAGAGAGAGAGAGAGAGAGAGAGAGAGCTAGAGAGAGAGAGAGAGGCAGAGAGAGAGAGAATCTTACACACAGTGGTTCACTCCTAAAATACCCAAAACAACCAGTGTTGGGCCAGGCTGAAGGCAGGAGCCAGATACTCTATCAGAATCTCCAATATGGGTGGCAGGGACGCAGCCATCACCTGCTTTCTCTCAGTATGCATTAACAGCAAGCTGCAATCCAGACCAGAACGAGGAGTCAAACCAAAGCAATCTAGGTTTCAATATGGGATATGAGTATTAAAAGCAGTGTTTTCACTGTTACCCCAAATTCTTGCTCTTTATTTCTTTATGGGTTTTGAAAGATATTTCTCTGAACTTATCATGGCCATTAAAACAAATATTAATAAAACGTATATTGAACTTTAGCAAAGAGCCTTAAATTTATATATCATAAATTGGTAAGCCAAAAATTATGAAGCAAACAATCACTTTTACTCAATGAAAAATTACAAATATTCATTTTAGTAAAACTAAATATTTGAATAATATGAAATTATAACATAACTAAATATTTACATCATTCATCTTACATCTCATATTAATATATTTTAGAATACATATATTCTGTTAGACATAGAATATTCATAAAATTTATCCCTTTTAGTATTTTTTTTCTTCTAGTACTATTGGTTAAACTCGGTAATTAACACACAATTATTCTTAGGCATTTAAATTTAACTGAAAACTGATCCCTGTAAATATAAGAGTGGGAATAAGAGAGAGAGGAGATGTACAATTTGGGACATGCTCAATCAGACTTGCCCCAAATGGTGGAGTTAGAAATGTGCCAGGGGATTCCAATATAATCCCATCAAGGTGGCATGTACCAATGCCATCTTACTAGTCCAAGTGATCAATTTCAGTTCTTAGGTCTAAGAGTCAAAGGGATCACACAAACAAGACTAGTGTCTGCTAATAGTAACTGATAGAATAAAAAAGGGAGAGAACGATCCAACATGGGAAGACTCATAGAATGGCAGATGTCCTAAAAGCACTCTGGCCTCAGAATCAGCCCTTAAGGCATTCGGATCTGGCTGAAGAGCCCATGAGAGCATTTGAGGCATGGAAAGCCAAGACATTCTGGAAAAAAAAAAAAAAGAAGACCTAAATGAAAGATCTCTGCGAGTGAGCTCCCAGTGGAATGAATGGGGCCATCAAAGAAGGAGGTACCTTTCTCTAAAGGGAGGAGAGAACTTCCACAGCGAACTCAACAGGCTTCCATAGCCTTGGCAACTCATGACTAGAGCCTAGGAAGATTATTGAGATTACTGATGCCATAAACAAGAGTGTCAAATTGTTAAATCAACAACAGGAGTCACTGTGTACTTACGTCTCATGTGGGATCTGGCCTTAATGTTTGTCCAATGTGAAGTAATGCTATAACTACTACTGAAACAGTATTTTACACTTTGTGTTTCTGTGTGGGTGCAAACTGTTGAAATCTTTACTTAATATATACTAAATCGATCTTCTGTATATAAAGATAATTGAAAATGAATCTTGATGTGAATGGAATGGGAGAGGGAGCGGGAGATGAGAGGGGTGTGAGTGGGAGGGAAATTATGGGGCAGGGAAGCCATTGTAATCCTTGAAGTATACTTTGGAAATTTATATTTACTAAATAAAAGTTAAAAAAATTATTGAAGTTAATATACATATTTGGATAAAAGATAAAATCTTTTCACTAGTAGGTGCAGAATCCAAACAGCTTGCACATCATGGGAACAAATATATAAGAATTTCCAGGAATAAAAGTATATGCTTGATTCATTGTCAGTGGACTATTTTTAACAATTCACTTGTTATTTTGACTGTGTTCCTCCTAATAACCCAAGTGGTCATTTATAAACCATTACTTTGTGTGGATCACCTGAAGTGGATCTTCCCAGCAAAATTATTTGTTTCATATTTCAGTTATTTAATATGTTCTTGTAATTGTGGGTATATTTTTCTATATCTGTGTTTAATGATATGTAAGTTCTCTCTTATATAAGTGACTATTTCAGGAAATTTTACTAATTTTGTTGTTCTCTCTCATCCTACCCCACAATATGCACCTTGGGTTTGAACATTCAGGTCCAGTGCACAGATTATTGCAGGAATGTCTTAATCAATCTCCCTCTCTATGTCTTGCCATAGCCTTTACAGTGTTGCTATCTGAACATTTCCAAATATAAACCCCACAATTAAATCTAAAAATAATATCCCAACTCCTGAGCATGGTGGCCATGTTCCCTCTTGATTAGGTTGTTGTCCCCTCACCCTCTTATGCAAGTGCACAGGTCTGCCAACCAGTTCAACACTTCTACACCTGCATTTTCTTCTGCTGAAAGGAAATGATGCCACCAGATTGGCACTACACCAGCACAGTTCGACCAGCTGGCTACGCAATTCTTCACATGGACCGTCTTAAGGATCATCACTATCTGAGTGACACCTCTTAGCTTCTTCCTTGGTCCTGGCATATTACACATCTGACATGAGTCTCAAGGCTTTCCACTTCCATTTGCTCTGCATCCCTGGTCTGTACTTTCATTGCTTCCACACCAATGTTTAATAGCTCATTGGTTCTATTTTAAAATTAGTTATATTATTGGCAAGAGTACTGAGGCAAGATCTTTGTCCAGAAATCCTAAACTCTGTAAATCTCCACATTCTCCCCCCAAAAATAGAATGTTGAAAGTCCCAGTAATATGAGCTGAAATAATGGTTTGATTTTACTCATAATTATAGTATCTACTTTGTCTATGACCCTGTCGGAATAAGATCGAAGTCGGCAAACCCTAAAGACTTCCATAGCCTCGGCAACTCATGACTAGAGCCTAGGGAGATTACTGACGCCATAAACAAGAGTGTCAAATTGTTAAATCAACTTCAGGAGTCACTGTGTACTTACGTCTCATGAGGGATCTGTCCTTAATGTGTTATCCAATGTGAAATAATGCTATTACTAATACTGAAACAGTATTTTTACACTTTGTGTTTCTGTGTGGGTGCAAACTGATGAAATCTTTACATAGTATATATTGAATTGATCTTCTGTATATAAAGATAATTGCAAATGATTAAAAAATCTTGGTGTTAAATTGGAAATTGCCTAGAAAATTAATCAATTTAAAAATATATATATCATGTAGGATCTCTGTCCTTAACCTGCTATACATTGTGAATTAATACTATAACTGGTACTCCAACAGTATTTTTCACTTTGTGTTGCTATGTGAGGGCAAATTGTTGAAATCTTTACTTAATATATACTAAACTGACCTTCTGTATATAAAGAGAATTGAAAATGAATCTTGATGTGAACGGAAGGGGAGAAGGAGTTGGAAAGGGGAGGGTTGTGGGTGGGAGGGAAGTTATGGGGGGAAGCCATTGTAATCTATAAGCTGTATTTTGCAAATTTATATTCTTTAAATAAAAGCGTTATTAAAAAAAAATCAAACACCACACATATACCTAAGAATGCATAATACTTATATACTATCTTGATATTAAACATGAGAAAAATAACCATAAAAAAAAAGAATATAGAAAACATATCTGGAAAGGAGAAGAAAGGATATGGGACACATTGCAACACTACCTGAAGAATCTACATATAGTATTTTTTAAGAATTTATTTATTTGAAAGGCAGAGTAGAAAGGCAAAGGCAGAGAGAAGAGAAGGGAGGAGAGGGGAGAGAGGTGAGCGGAAAGGGGAGGGGGAGAGGGGAGAGGGGGAGAAGGGAGAGAGAGAGAGAGACAGAGAGAGAGACACAGAGAGAGAGACACAGAGAGAGAGACTGACTTCCATCCTGGTTCACTCCCCAATGGCTACAACAGCCAGAGCTAGATCAATCCGAAGCCAGGAGCCTCCTCTGGGTCTCCCACACCAGTGCAGGGACCCAAGGTCTTGAGGCATCTGCTACTGCTTTCTCAGGCCATAGCAGAGAGCTGGATCAGAAGTGGAGCAGTTGGGACTCAAACTGGCACCCATATGGGATGCTGGCACTGCAGGTGGTGGCTTCACCTACTACACACAAAACCAGCTCCTGCATGTAGTTTTGAGTAGTATGTTTTTGTGTAGCATATTCTGTCTTTAAGTGTAAATAAAATATTCTTATTTTTAACTGTGAAGAGAAATGTAAGTCAACTTAATTAAGCAAAATAAAACTCCAGAAATCAGATGAAATGCCTTAAAAGTTAAACTTATTAACAGAAAAAGTTGAATATGCCCTTCATGTAAGAGGAAAAATTTATGCATCATTCAGTATAACTTAACCAATGCAAAGTGATATGATTTTTTGAAATGTGATCTTACAGAGTTAACAGAATTAATAAAGTCACTCAGATGCTTACTTTAATACTAAAATTATTCTTAAAAATATTATGGCTATGACTCTCAGGATAAAACTAGAAATGTCTTGCAAAAGCTTGTTGTGATTTGGTCCTGCTAATAGGAATTTTCCACCTGGTAAAATAAAAGTGATTTTCTAAATGAAAATAAAACACTTGCTTATTTTAAGCTTTGTTTCTGCTCCTGGCAGCAGGGATATATTGTGTGTGTTGCTATTCCTCATATTTACTGAACCTTCTTATGTCCTATTTTGCCTGTCCCCTCTCTGCTAGCTCCTTCTGGAAGGGAAGACCATCTTTCTCCTCTACCAACTCAAGGCATTTATTTCTTTTGGCCAGGGACACATGAGAGGAAGTGCTGTGTGATAGCTCTTAGTGGAAACTCAAGACGTATGGCAAGATTTATGACAAGCTCTTTTCCCTCCAACGTGAGGCCAATTTTATCTTCATCCTAGAAGAAATATTTGCACCACCTGAAAAAATACTATTGAGAGAGAATTAGCTGTTGTTACTTGAAGCGGTTGAGATGTAACAGGGAAGTTTGTTACTACAATCCAACTTTTTATTACTAAGTTAGTATGGCACAAATGGTGCACTATTTTTCTTTATATTCCAAGTATAAAATTATACTAATTTATTTATATGTCTGAGTCCCTTGCTAGTCAATAAGTTTCTTAAAGAATGGATCCATAATTTATTAACTTTTGTTTTTATCATGCCTAGTCTGAATCTAGCTCATTGAGACAGATGACTAAGGAATGTTTCAAGGAGTGAATGCAGAGTCAACTACAAAGTCTGTGAATTGAAAAGGTGGAGTTTTTGTTGAAGAGATGGAATAAAAGAAAGTGTGGAGGAACTTGACAAAGGCAAAGGACCATGAGCTCTCAGAAGTAGGCACAGAGTAAGAATCCAGGGAGCTATCCACAGTTCTGAAAATCAAGGCAAAGATCTTTTTTTTAAAACATTTTAAGCACATTTATCTATGCTTCACCCTAAAATGTTCTTTGTCTTTCATTTAGAAAGCCTTTGATTACTGATACTTTCTCATTTATCATAAAATATTCATTTATTAGTTGTATTACTTCAATTATGTGTTTGCCACCAAATTTCAAAGGCTGCTGCCTTTGAATGAATGAAGGGAAAACATATTAAGACAATTTTGGCTAGCGGATGAATTAGGTCATAAACAGAATATTCTTGCTGAAATGTGAGTTTCATAATGAAAGACATCAACTCCACCAGGAAAGACAATTTGTTTATTTCATCATATTTTACAGTTGATTCTGATATCTCATTACACCCAGAGGCACAACAAAATGTTTATTAATCAGATTACAGGAATGAAAGTGTAATAATGCTGTAAGAAATCCTATCTATTCTGGCAACTGCTGCATTTTTTAGACATATTTATGAAGAAATGATAACAATGCCTTGTATTCATGAAAAATTTCACTAAGCACTAAATGGACATAATCTGATTCGATCCTTCTAAAAATCTTACAGGTGAAGTTCTCGTAGGAAGAAATTAAGTCAGAAAACTTTTATATAACATCCCCAGATAGATACAGCCAGGGAATATAGAAGCAAGATTCAATCAAACTCCCAGACTGTGTAAAACCAAATTGTCATACTGCCTCCCCTAATGATACATATCTTAATCACAGTATTTCTATTGAGGTTTAGTTCATGCTTGATAGGAGAGTCTAGGGTAGAGGCAGGTGGCTGACATGCCTGTACTGTGTGACTTTGAGTGATTAAATGAAAAAAAATGGATGGAAGAAAGAAGATGAGAAATGAAAAGAAGGAAAGGAAGAAAGGAGAAAGAGAAGATGGTAGAAAAGGAGAGAGGGAGATGAAAGTAGGAGAGAGGAGGAGGGAGTTTAGTCCAGTGACTTCTTTAATTTTTTTTATTCATTTAAGAAGCAGAGTTACAGAGAGAGGGAGAGACAGAGAGGTCTTCCATCCACTGTCTGACTCCCCAGACGGCCTCAATGGCTGGAGCTGGGATAATCTGAAGCCAAGAGCAAGATCAGAAGTGAGCATCTGAGACTCAAATCGGCACCCATATTGTATGCTGGCACCACAGGCAGAGGCTTAACCTACTATGCCACAGCACCAGCCAGAGTTTTGTTTTAGTCTCTGAGATCTACGTTGTGTCCCCAACTCCTTCCACCCCACTTTCACCCACTCATACTCCCCACGAAGACAAAATAACTAACAAAGTTACCAAGACAAAGTTTCCACAGCACACCTAAGCTAAAGAAGCCAGGATCCTCAGGGGGAGGGTGAGTCACAGTCCTGAAAATGTTGGCTTCTGCAAGAGATCCATGTGCAGGCTGAAGCTGCTTGATGGGAGCCCAGGTCTAGGTCTGAGTGATTGGATAAGCGGAGCTGTAAACTCTGGTTCCAGACAAGCTCCCATTGAGACCACAGAGCTCAAGGTCCACAAGAAAACTTTTCATATCACAAAATCTAATTTTTTTTTACTTTATCATTTGGACTTCAGTTTCCCCAGCTTTAATGGGATATGAATAATTCTAAACGTTTATATTGACTACAAGATTGAAATGTTTCTGACACATAGTAAACTCTCATTCAATAACAAAAATATATTTTAGTGAGTCAAAATATATTTGAGTTTGGGTCAAATTATACATAAGGTTAAGAAGAAATTTATTTATTTATTTTCCCTAATTAATTTAAATGTTTCTCATATGAACACATGACTATGGATTCCTCCTTAGTACTCCTTCAACATTCTGAAAGTATTGCAAAGAAGCATCTAAAAGTTGCTTTAGAAGAGATTTATTGGGAGAATTTTCACAAATCATGCCATGGCACCTTTTAGAGAATAATCCTTTGTAATTTAGAAACTGTTCAGAAAAACCACTTCATGAATTTCAAATAAAAATTTTTTAACTGTTCTCCTATATTACCTAACTGATTTCAAAGCAGAGTTGCAAAATTTTGTATAGGTTTTAAGGTCAGCATACAAACCTATCAAAGATTGATGATATACTTTTCATTTTCTAAAAAAATACATGCAAATAGAGAGTATTGATAATAGAAAAATAAAGACTTAATTTCATTTTATTTAATATTCATTTTAATTTGTTAATTTGTTTATTGACTTAGAATATGACCTATTTGGCAATTTCTAAAGGTTTTTCATTTAATTCATAAAATCAAAAACAGTTTAAATTGAATGAATGCCCAGTTGATAAAAATATA
Organism: Sylvilagus floridanus; assembly: GCA_949820135.1. Taxonomy (NCBI): domain Eukaryota; kingdom Metazoa; phylum Chordata; class Mammalia; order Lagomorpha; family Leporidae; genus Sylvilagus; species Sylvilagus floridanus. Next base: position 104,819,728 of record OX463238.1, on the reverse strand, counting down.
TCAATTAAATAAATATAGTTAGGAGATACCAAGATGTATCCAAAGCATATGGTAACATGTTACTAAAAATGAGGAAATATCACCATATAAAATAGGAGAAATAATGAATGCATTATCTTGATTTATAAAATCCATCTTACCAAAACTTCTTTTTCATCTCAACCTACTTAGTTCACTGTAAAATATACAATTAGTTTTCTCAATCACTATTCTCAACTTTATCCTATTTTATTTCATCTTTTCTTTTTTCTTTATCATGGAAATAAATACAAAATAAACATGCACTGTTCTTTTTCTGTTTCTTCAAAAACCACTTCAGCTTGCAAGTAACATCTATTTTATAATATAATAGCCTCTGAATGAACTGTTTTACTAGAGCTATTTTCCCCATTTCTCACATATAGGCTTCTTTTCTTTAACTAAAAGAATAGTTTCTGTGCAGTAATGATTAAATTTCAAGAATGTATGGGGGCCAGCGCTGCAGCTCAATAGGCTAATCCTCCGCCTGTGGTGCCAGCACACCGGGTTCTAGTCCTGGTCGGGGCGCTGGATTCTGTCCCAGTTGCCCCTCTTCCAGGCCAGCTCTACGCTGTGGCCCAGGAGGGCAGTGGAGAATGGCCCAAGTGCTTGGGCCCTGTACCCACATGGGAGACCAGGAAGAAGCACCTGGCTCCTGGCTTCGGATCAGCGCAGTGCGCTGGCCGTGGCGGCCATTGGAGGGTGAACCAACGGCAAAAGGAAGATCTTTGTCTCTCTCTCTCTCTCACTGTCCACTCTGCCTGTGGAAAAAAAAAAAGAATGTATGGGACACTAAAATAGACCTTGTGATTTTGTAGTTATAGTCCTGGCTCGGCCACATACTACTGAATTGTGAATAAGTCAACCACCTACCATGTTTATCAATTCTCCCGTCTTCAAAATATATCAGATGTCTACTAGAAGAAGATAACTATGGTCAAAAGTATAATATTGCCATATTTTATACAAATTCATTTTGTAGGTGTGGACTTTTGGGTCCTAATAGGATCTCATTCACTATTTTTGATCCTTACCATTTTTATAACGAATTGGTAGAAATAATCATTAGCAATGATGAGGTACCTCTGAATAATTAGACTAATTATTTTAATACAAACTTTTTAATATTATTAATGTTTCTGTCTCCTCTATAAATCAGAAATATCTTAAGGCCTTGACCAATTCATCTTTGTATTTTCATAGCACATAAACAAACTGCCTTCATGTCAGGGTCCTAAAAATGGTTATTGAGTAATAAAAAAAATTACATTTCTAGCATGATTCATATCTAAAAGACTAAATTTTCTGGAATCACCATCTCAACAACAAATTCACCTTTCTTATTACTACAGCCCATAGTTTTAAAGACTGGGAAGCCCAAACTAGATGATGCAAGTTCAGGCAAAGGCCCCATGGAGGTAGTGAGGCACTGCAGAGGAAGAATCACAGGTAAGCCAGAAAGCAGAGGGGGGGAGGGGGCAGCTTACACTTAAGCTTTCATAACAACTCTCCCAGGAGAATTCAAGAGATCAGCTTCCTGGGACATCCTGAGAGTGACCTAAGGACTTCCACTTGCTCCTACCTCCTAAAAGTTCCACCACCACCCAAGTGCGGCACCCTAGGGAAAAAGCCTTTAACACATGGGCTGGACCTTTGGAGGAAATTCAACATCCAAACCTAGAAACTATTTCTGTAGGAAGTTCTCATTCATGTAGGAGATAATTCTGACTCCTTTTAAAAATCAGAATCCAAGAATCTCTATTTAATTTCCACTGCCCTTTCATGTCATTGCTCCTGTCTGTTTTGGGTGTGAGGGATGTGGTGGCGCAGCCTCCCCAGCATCATTGCCTCATGTGGTTTGAATGCATGAAGTTGATGGAATCTCGAACGATCAGCAGCTGTTCCTCCTTTGAGGAAATACCTGCAGTGAGCAATGAATTACATTTCAGATCCTCAGTGAGCCACTTACAGACGATTTAGCAATACTGTTCATGGACACTCTATTGATTTATATTTGTGACAAATTTATCTTTGCTTTTTTAGACTGAGGATAGTTTGCAGCATTTTTTTTTTTCTCTCCCTGTAAAAAATGAATATGGGCTCAACTTGCTTCCTTTTTTGATATGTATGTGAAGGTCTTGATTCTTAGTACCATACACTGGAATTTTCAAGAATATAGAAGTGAGAACCTAATTTTGCGAGTCAAAGAAATCCTATAGTCCCTGAAGTTCTCTTCTTAGGTATCCATAGCTGCACTTCATAACTCAGAGCAAAAATGCTCCAGCGAAATGCAGCTGCCCCTTCCCATTTCCGCTGTCTCTGCACACAGAAACACACGGAAAGGCACCTCAGACACTTAAGATTGTCCAGTTCTGCAGAAAATACTGCCCTTCTAGGATCTACTAAAATCTATTCTATGACCAAGTTAAGTAGGATCACCAGAACAGGGGTGGAGAAGAGGATCTAGGCAATTTATTATTATGTTTATCAGCTAAGAATACCGACATAAGAACAGCCTAGGATAAGGGGGAGGGGCATGAGTTTACAAAAATATTCTTAAACTTTCCTGCAATAGTGGAGGGAACATGTGGAAAGGAAGAACAAATAGTTAGGTAAATAGCTGTGTTTGTGTATGTGTGTGTTTGCATGCACACCCTCACCCAGAAATCAGCATGAGCTTCAATATCTAGGTATTTCAAACTTCAATCAGTTTTTAAGCATCCTCATGAATGTAGCTACCCATTGATATTAAAATTAATTTGTAAGCAAAGCGTCATTGTATTCAGACATAGAATGTGTCAACCCTCCTTCTCTTCTGCATTGTCCTACCACTTCACTGTCCACAGCATGGACAAGAAGCGCTAAACATTGACCTAAGAAACGCATGTCTGAGATAGGTGTGTATTTGAATGTGGTCTTGTATATCTGTGCTTTTTCATGTTCTTGTTTTATTATTATTCACAGAAATAGTAGGCTTTGTGCATTGAGAGAAGACTGACCCAAATAAGAGTTCACTTAAATTTTGTTAGCAGTCTAAGTCTCATCACCTGCAAGAGACTACTAATGTATTTACTCTGTCAATCAATTTTTCTGGTTAAAATAGTAATTTTAAATTTTCAGGATTGTTCTTTAAAAGTTTATGCTGAATTGAGTAGGTTGGTATTCATTAATTCACTTGTTTCTTATCCTAGGTGCAGTGTTTACTTTCCTGTTATTGTAAATCATAGGGTTCTCTATACATTGCATGTGCCAAGGAATACAGATGCAGTGTAGCCAGTAAATACAATGGAAGTGTCCTATTTTGTCAGCAACTTCTCCAGTTCCTGATGGCTCTATATCTTGGTGAAACTCCAGGACAACATTTTCATTTATCAGAGATCTATGATGCTATTTCTTAGTTAAACTCTCCAGGAAACAAAAACAAACAAAAAATACCCAGAGGGGCTGGCGCCGTGGCACACTAGGTTAATCCTCCACCTGCAGCACCGGCATCCCATATGGGCACTGGTTTTAGTCCCAGTTGCTCCTCTTCCAGTCCAGTTCTCTGCTGTGGACCAGGAGGGCAGTGAAGGATGGCCCAAGTGCTTGGGCCCTGTACCCGCATGGGAGACCAGGAAGAAGCACCTGGCTCCTGGCTTCGGATCGGCACAGCACCGGCCTTTGCAGCCAATTGGGGGATGAACCAATGGAAGGAAGACATTTCTCTCTTTCTTTTTTTTTCTCTCTCTCTCTCTCGCTCTCGCTCTCTCTCTCTCACTGTCTGTAACTCTGCCCGTCAAATAAATAAATTAAAAAAAATTACCCAGAAACAAAAAAATAAAGTTAACAAGCATTTACTGTGCAGATTAAGCAATAATCTCAAAATTGGAAAAGGAAATTTTGCTGCTACACATGTAGCTTTCTCACAGCCACTCTTTAGAGCTACAGTTGCCATTATGGGGGAGGAGACTGAAAGATAAGACTACCAACCTGTCTATGGCTTCAATATTACAAGTGACATCCTTCGTATTCTCATTAGAGTGTCTATAATGTGTGGGGCTTGCTTTCACCATGCCATACTTGTCATATGTGATTTTATCCACTGTAATGTAGTTGACACCATGAATATAGGCAGCAACAAACATCATAATGTTTGTCTAAAAAGTTCAATCCAAATTTTAAAAACATCACTTGACTCCCTTTGGGACTCCATTGTTTGAAACCCTTGATCTTACTAGTTCAAGCAAGAAAGAAAGAATTTAAGAACTGTTGCTAGAGGTCAGCATTGGGCATGGGTGTAAAGCCGCCACCTGCAGCAGAGGCATCTCACACACCTGCCAGTTCATGTCCTGGCTACTCTCCTTCTGATCTAGATCCCTGCCAATGACCCGGGAAAAGCCCAGAACATGGCCCGTTTGGGGCCCCGCCAACCACATCAGAGACCTGGATGAAGCTCTTGGCTCCTGGATTTGGCCTGACCCAGCTCTGGATATTGTGGCCATCTGAGGAGTGAATCAGAAGATGGGAGATCTCTCTCTGCCTCACCCTCCATCTCGCTTTCAAAATAAATCAATAAAATTTTAAAAATAAATAAAAAGTATTAGCTGCACAAGTGCAAAATTCTATATTATGAAATTTTTCATGATGAATGCGTCATTTAGTTTGATTCCATACCTTGTCAATTGTGAATAATACTGAAATGAATATGGGAATACAGACACCTAGTTAAGATTAGGATTTCATTGTCTTTGGATATACAGTCAGTAGTGGGATTGCTGGAACATATGTTAGTTTCACTTAGAATTTTGAGGAACCTCCCTTCTGTTTTCTATGAAAGCACTATTTTACATTCCCATCAAAAATTTGTTAAGTTCCCCTTTTCTACATCTTCTCTTTAATACTTATCTTTCTGGGTAAATTACCACGAATTTGAGTCTAAAATAATTATATGTACCAAATAAAATTTGGAAATTCTTGAAAATGCCCTGAAGGAGATACAATAACACTTTCCTTTAAAGAGTATTTTATGTGAAAGCAGAGTTAACATAGTGAGGGGAGGAAGGGGGGAGGGGGAGAAAGAGAGAGAGAGAGAGAGAGAGAGAGAGAGAGAAACAGAGAGAGAGAGAGGGATAGCTCGACCTTTCACTAGCTAGCTCACTTCCCAAATGGCTACAATGGCCAGGGCTGAACCAGACCAAAGCTAGGAGCCAAGAGGTTCATTTGGGTCTCCCACATGAGTACAGGGGCCCAGGGACTTGGGCCATCTTCCACTTCTTTCCCAGGCATATTAGCAGGGAGCTAGCTAGGAAGGACAGCAGCTGGGACTTGAACCGACACCCATATGGAATGCCAGCATTGCAGGTGGAAGTTTAACTTGCTATACCACAATGCTGGCTCCACTTTCATTAACATTTAATATCTATATATTGAGATATCTATATATTGAGATATGATATATATTGAGATATGATTTCATAACATAGATATCTTCATAACTAAAATGAAAGACACTGATATATATATATATATAAATTAAGAAATTGCATTGAAGATTATATTATTGTGTGTTTATTACACACACACACACACACACACACACGTAGGTGATTACATTCATTGTTTTTATTTCATCCTGAGTTCCTGCTGGTAATGACAGAAATATCAATTGCTCTGAAAAAAATCAGTTAGTTGATGGCTGGCCTAAATCAATAGAGGTTGCATGTATCTATTCAAGAATACAATTTCCTTTTTGAAATTCAGGATGATAGCCACTTCTAAAATGTTACTTGATCAGATAACCTCTTACTGTTGTATTACTACTACATTTTCTACCCTTGAAGTTGATGACAGTTCTTTTCTCAGAAATGTGACCACATATTGATTTAGGCTAATAGTTTTAAGTGTAATATTTAGTTAAAAGGCTTCCCTCATGGACAATAGAAGATGACTTGAGAACTTGTGGATGGGAGAATAATAATTCGCTAAATGAAATATATTGGCTTCAAAAGGTTTATCTTTTGAATTGCTAATCACATTATGAGTATGTCATCAAGATAACTCATGTTACCTTTCTCATGTTCTTAATATGGACATCAACAAATTGTATACAATCTAATTTCAGATTTCTTAACAGTGAGCCTGTGATGTCTAATGGAAACTTTATGTCTATACTAATGAGATTTCTATTAGAAATAACACCATCTTATTTCGAGAGAAAACTATGATATGTTTTAATATCTAGTTCTATGAGAGCAAATGTGTTTCAATATATGGTACTGCTCTGTCATATATTTTGAAGTAATCAGTTGGGAGATGTTAAAAGAAAAGGTTGTCATAATACTTATGGAATAAACAAACCCTAAAATCATTAGAATGACAAGTCAGGAGAATGTATTCTCCCTGAAGTTCATATGATCACCACAAACATTACCTGACACGTGAGAAATTCACAAAGTTTGAATTCCATTGAAATACAATTGGATTTTTTTTCTAAAATTATGGTTTTGTTCAGGAGCCAGCTAATATTTTATAAATCATACTTTGTATTGCATCTGCATTTTTCAAAACGACTTTATAACATGTATTAAAATAAAAGCATTATGATATAACTAAAACCTCACATTTAAAAAAAGCTTACCTGTTCACTTTATACTGATTTTTTAAAGATGCATTTATTTATTCGAGTAGCAGTTTGCAGACAGTGAGAGGGAGAGACAGAGAGAGGTCTTTCATCCACTGGTTCACTCCCCAAATGGCTACAACAGCTGGAGCTCAGCCAATTTGAAGCCAGGAGCCAGGATCCTCTTCTGGGTCTCTCGTGCAGTTCCAGGGCCCAAGCACTTCCATTGCTTTCTCAGGTCATTAGCAGAGAGTTGGATCAGAAGAGGAGCAGCTGGGACACAAACTGGTGCCCATATGGAATGCCAGCGATGCAAGTGGAGGCTTAGCCCATGATGCCAGAGCACCAGCCCCTATACTGATTTTAAAAAAGATTTATTTTATTTACTTGACAGGTAGGGTGACAGAGAGAAAGGGACAGATAGAAAAAGAGATCTTCCTACTGCTGGTTTACTCTCCAAATGGCCACAATGGCGAGGGCTGTGCTTGGTCAAAGCCAGAAGGCTAGAACTTCATCCAGGTCTCTTGTGAACGCTGCAAAAGCCCAAGCATTTTACTTTCCCAGGAACATTAGCAGAGAGCTGAACTGAGAGCAGTCACTCAGGACTCAAACTGGGGTTCGAGTATGGGATGGTGATGTCACAGGTAAAAACTTAACCAGCTGTAGGCCGGCGCAGCGGCTCAATAAGCTGATTCTCCACCTTGCAGCGCTGGCACACGGGGTTCTAGTCCGGTTGGGGCGCCGGATTCTGTCCCAGTTGCCCCTCTTCCAGGCCAGCTCTCTGCTGTGGCCCGGGAGTGCAGTGGAGGATGGCCCAAGTGCTTGGCCCTGCACCCCATGGGAGACCAGGAGAAGCCCTCTCTGTCTCTTTTTCTCCTCCTTTGCTTATAATTCTGCTTTTTAAATAAATAAATAAATAAATAAATAAATCTTATTTAAAAGAATTATTATGAAAAGGTGTAAAAACCCCATGATTATATCATTATATTAGTATGTAACAAAATGATGCACATTATATTGCACAAGATTTTATTTTAATTATTTGTGATTGAAAATAAATCATTAGACATGCCTAATTTCCTTAAATGTTAATGTTAAACTGCTAAATAAAATTAGAGATACAATGCTGTAATGCTGTTAATAACAGAATTAACTGGTTATCTTGTTTCCTTATTGATAAACCATGAAATAAGTAAATCAATGGTTTTTCGCATAACAGGATTTAACCATTACTAGACCAATTACTCTTAATAAAAACTTATTGTCAAGAGAAACTAGCAACATGTTTCTTTTTGAAGAAATAAATACAAACAAAAGCAACTTTATATGCAAAGGACTTAGCAATAAATAGCCATTAACTTTTAACATAGTCCTAGAATTTCTAGACTTTCTGCTTATTCAGGATGAAAAATAACAGAACATTTCCAGGCATGGTTGGTAAATTAATCAAAAAAGGATTCAGCCAAATTCAGTTTTGTTGATGGCTTTGTTTGCCTAATCTGCTGCTTGATCTATAAGAGGCAGAGGACAAACATTAATATATTTTAAGACACATGGGAACCATCACAGTATGAATAAATGGGTAAGAGCCCCTGTGAATGTGTTGGTATGCAAGCAATTTAAACGCCATAGGGATCTCACAAAACAGAGACTATTAAGAATTGGCTTTACATTTTGACACTGAAAACGAAACATAATATTTTACAAATGCTTCTTTGTAGAAGACCATAGAAACCAGAACAATCACAGCTTTTCTGATCCTCCCAACCACCAGCTCAAATCCTGTTAGAATTTATTCCTGAGAGCAATCAGTTGCTTTACATTTATTTATATATTTTGTACATAATCATAATGGACATCTTCTTTATCTAACTTCCTGAAGTTCATTTGCTATCTGCAATTTCCCAAAGGGCGGCATCTTAATTGTGGGTTTAGAATACAGTTATTTTGATTCAATGTTGTGCTAATAATCTTCAAAAGTAAAATCCAAGGGAAGGACTTTAAATGAATTTTAATTTCCAAATATGTGCCCCCTTTCAATGAAAATTATATTATTTTTCAGAATTGCCTATTTAACAAGCACTTATTGTCTGAGTATGTTAGATTACGCAAACTATTTTCACATATCTTTTGACATTTAAGGTAGTCACCTCTTTGAATGTTGATATCACACAACTCTATTATTATGTCTTCCTTGGACTATGGTCATTTATCAAATATGCCAAGTTTAATTTCTTTCATTATAGATGTATTACAGTATACTTTCCATAATTATATGCAAGCAGTCACTGTAATGTTTTTAGTTTATTTAAAATAAAAAATTGAACTTAAAAACTACAATTTTATCATGGTTACATACATTTCAAATATAGTATATTTGATTGATCCATTTGTACCATTGAAACATAGCTGATATTATGAGGAAATTCAGGACAGACAGAAATTTGACACAGATAAATGGCCAAAGAAGGTCACTGTTCTCATTTATTTCATGGAAGATCTCTGCGAGTGAGATCCCAGTGGAACGAATGGGGCCATCAAAGAAGGAGGTACCTTTCTCTGAAGGGAGGAGAGAACTTCCACTTTGACTATGACCCTGTTGGAATAAGATCGAAGTCCACGAACCCTAAAGGCTTCCATAGCCTCGGCAACTCATGACCAGAGCCTAGGGAGATTACTGACGCCATAAACAAGAGTGTCAAATTGTTAAACCAACATCAGGAGTCACTGTGTACTTACGTCTCATGAGGGATCTGTCCTTAATGTGTTGTCCAATGTGAAGTAATGCTATTACTAGTACTGAAACAGTATTTTTACACTTTGTGTTTCTGAGTGGGTGCAAACTGATGAAATCTTTACATAGTATATGTTGAATCGATCTTCTTTATATAAAGATAATTGCAAATGATTAAAAAATCTTGGTGTTAAACTGGAAATTGCATAGACAATTAATCAATTTTTTTTAAAAAAATCATGTAGGATCTCTGTCCTTAATGTGCTGTACATTGTGAATTAATACTATAACTAGTACTCCAACAGTATTATCATTTTGTGTCTCTATGCGAGGGCAAACCGTTGAAATCTTTACGTAATATGTACTAAATTGATCTTCTGTGTATAAAGAGAATTGAAAATGAATCTTGATGTGAACAGAAGGGGAGAGGGAGCGGGAAAGGGGAGGGTAGGGGGAGGGAGAGAAGTTGTGTGGGGGGGAACCATTGTAATCCATAAGCTGTTCTTTGGAAATTTATATTCTTTAAATAAAAACTTTATATAAAAAAAAAAAGAAAACTTTTTCCCTGATGCCAAATGTCAAACATTTAAAGATTTATGGGTAAAATTTATTTTTTTATAATTATCTCCTAGAAGTACATTCATTTCCTTGAAAAACTGGTAAAAACTGTCTCTGATTCTCTGTCTCTTCCTCATATATATGCTTATATGTATGAGCATATGAAACATTATATATAGTATAAAATGTCATATCTGATGTTTTATATTATTATCTCTATTATGTCCATATTATAGCTGCAAGTTTGCTTGTCAATGGATCTTTAAATTCTGTCTATTTTAATACTTAATTATTTTGTTAAACATACATTTAAGAAAAATAAGTTACCGGTACACACATGAGCAGGTAATTTGTATCATTCTTGTATCTAAGACTCAAAAAAGAATATCAAAATACATTTTTCAAAAGCTCAAGAAATGTTTTATCAAATCACAAGTAGACGCCAAGTTTACCATTCCGGCCCCATGTACAAAGTTTTATGATGTCAACATAACAACCTACCAGAATATATCAAATGTCAAGAATTGTAGAATCTATTGGATTAGATATTTCTTTTAACTAAAATGATACAGATCAAAATATATTAAATATATACAAATGAGTTATAAAATTTGATTGCATATTTTTTCATGGTATTATTTTAAAAATTTAAGGTATATAAATTTCTTTTTTTTTATAAAGCTTTTATTTAAAGAATATAAGTTTCCAAAGTACAGCTTATGGACTACAATGGCTCCCCCACACACACACAACTTCCCTCCCTTCCGCTACCCTCCCCTTTCCCGCTCCCTCTCCCCTTCTGTTCACATCAAGATTCATTTTCAAATCTCCTTATACACAGAAGATCAGTTTAGTACATATTACGTAAAGATTTCAACAGTTTGCCCTCACATAGAGACACAAAATGAAAATACTGTTGGAGTACTAGTTATAGTTTAATTCACAATGTACAGCACATTAAGGACAGAGATCCTACATGATTTTTTTTTAAAGAATTGATTAATTATCTATGCAATTTCCAGTTTAACACCAAGATTTTTTAATCATTTGCAATTATCTTTATATAAAGAAGATCGATTCAGTATATACTATGTAAAGATTTCATCAATTTGCACCCACACAGAAACACAAAGTGTAAAAATACTGTTTCAGTACTAGTAATAGCATTATTTCACATTGGATAACACATTAAGGACAGATCCCTCATGAGACGTAGGTACACAGTGACTCCTGATGTTGATTTAACAATTTGACACTCTTGTTTATGGCGTCAGTAATCTCCCTAGGCTCTAGTCATGAGTTGCCGAGGCTATGGAAGCCTTTAGGGTTCGTGGACTTCGATCTTATTCCGACAGGGTCATAGTCAAAGTGGAAGTTCTCTCCTCCCTTCAGAGAAAGGTACCTCCTTCTTTGAAGGCCCCGTTCACAGATTTATATATACAGATTTATCCTTCCCTCCCTCCCACATACACTCCCACCCTTCTTCCTCCACCCTCTTCTACTCCCACTCTTAATTTTTACAGAAATCTATTTTCAGTTTACTTTATACTAATAAGAAATCATACATTTGGTACATTAAATTTTTGATCACTTGAAGTTACTTAAAGAAAACTTTAAGATAAACTGTATATGTTGGCATTTATATTGTTATTTTTTGTTTAATATTTGAGCATATTAAATAATAGACGTAACCAACAAGGTAGATGATGGGTATGAAACAACATAAATAGATACAGGGAAGCTTCTCTGTTAAGGAACAAAACACATGACAAGCTTCTGCTCTCAGAAAAGGACATGAACACACGTTTATTTCTGACTTGCAATACATTGCCTACCTTCCCCCAGGTACATTGGTTTGTAAGAAACAAATGCTATGTGTTCTTGTGATACCTCTTAATTAATAGACCTACTAAGCGTACCAATGTCATATATTAATTCATTTTACTTTTCCTCCTGACAAAATATGGCGAGGCAATGGGATGCACACAGGATCCATAATCGAATCAAATAAAGAGAAGGTCAGCCCTGTGCTATTTTCACACTGTTACTGATAGATATGTTTTCTATCTTATTGCCAGCCTTACTCCAGGGATATTTTTCATGTCTAAACACAAACAATATATCAAGAGTATACATTGGGGTCCAAAGAGAAACTTTTTATTCAGTAAGAAATATCTTAAAACTATTTCATGTGTTTTACAAATGAGTTCTTATAGAAAATAAGATTTCATTAGTTAGGAAGAAAAATTGACAAAAAGGCAGTACTCTAACACTATTTTGGCAGAAGCTGTATCAGTAATGCATTAGTTGTTTTACAGGAAGTGCTATAAAAATACAGAAGTAAAAGGCACAGCTATTTATTATTTTTCCCTTGAGCAAGGCAGACTAAGTATCTTTCAACATATTTCATTCCTTTGGCACTTTTAGTTAATGTATTTACCTAGCACATTTCAGCTCAAAACCAATATCTGCTTTCTGTCTCACTTTATTATAATATTAAGAGACAAAGCAAAAATAATTATTATGAGGTAAACTACTCATATTTTCTGTATCACCTATGTGGTACAAAATATCTAAATCTTGAATTACATAAGGTAAATTAACAAAAAAGTTCCAAAAGTATCTATGTACATAATTAATGCCTACAATCATAGAGGAAAACAACACAATTATTCCACAGCAAAGAAGTAGCATTTCTAGTTTCCCATTGTGTAGAGGAAGAAACAAGAGTTTAGAAAATTAATTTAGCATACTGAACTCTTTTACATCGAACTTGAAGAAGAAAGTTGAACACATTTGCATGTATTGAATGCATAAATTTGAGGTTAAGTCTGAAAGCGGACTTGTATGTATTTATTTTACAAATTTCTATTGAATGCACCCTTCATGCCAGACGATGGTCTAGACAAAAATATCTACCATTGTGGAGCTTAAAACAGATCACATAATTCACTAAAATGTGGTACATATTTAAGCAGAGAGAGAGAGAGAGAGAGAGGAGGAGGAGAAATAGACACAGTGAAAACTAAGATCCTAGAGGAGAAGGCAATGGTGCAGATACTTGGGAAAGACACTAAGAAGATCTTTAAAAATTCCACAGAAGGAATCTAATGTGAATGATTTTACCCTGCTGCTTTCTCATCCCCTTCAGATACTTCCACCAATGTCGCCTTTTTGGTATTCTTGTCAGATTTTTGTCTATTCTTCCAATATTTGCTCAAATTTCACCTCTTCAATGATAATTTTTCATTCCTTCTTTTAACTCTACCCTCCACAAGCTATTTATTTATTTATTTATTTAGAGAGAGAGAGAGAAAGATCTTCCTTCTGTTAGTTCACTCTCCAAATATAAGAGCCAGGGCCAGTGCTGTGGCGGCTCACTAGGCTAATCCTCCGCCTGCGGCACCAACACTCTGGGTTCTAGTCCTAGTATGGGGTGCAGACATCCTAAGCAGCATCATAATTGTTCCACCAATTACCTGCCACTCAGATCTTTGAGTTCATTATTTTTCCACTTTTGACAATGTAAAAAATTATAAATTTTACCCCCTAATTGGCTTGTTGTCTGTCTTCCTCAACTAAAATATAAGTTCATGAAGGCATAAAATTCTTCCTCTCTTGTTCTTTCCTTTTTTCTTTCCTTCTTTCTTTCTTTTTCTTTTTTCTGTCTTCCTCTTTCCCTTTCTCCCTCCTTCCCTCCCTCCCTCCCTTCCTTCCTTCTTTCCTTCCTTCCTTCCTCTTTCCTTCTTTTTCTTTTTCTTTCTTGCTTTTTTCTTTCTTTTTCTTTCCCTTTCTTTCTTCATTCTTTCCTCCCTCCCTCCCTTCCTTCCTTCTTTCCTTCCTTCCTTCCTCTTTCCTTCTTTTTCTTTTTCTTTCTTGCTTTTTTCTTTCTTTTTCTTTCCCTTTCTTTCTTCATTCTTTCCTCCCTCCCTCTCTGCCTTCCTTCCTCTCTTCTTCACTTCTTCCCTCCCTCCCTTCCTTTCTTCCTTCCTTCTTTCTCCTTCCTTCTTCTCCTTCCTTCCTTCTTCTTCCTTTCTTCTCCTACTGCTGTGGCTTTACCAGTTGAATGGCATTTAGAATGAACAGAGATTCAGCAAATATTCATTGAGTTAATAAGTTAATAAAACTATCACCCACGAAGCATCCACTATCTTCACTTTTATGGAAATCAACCATAATATATCATGTATGTTCCCTCCTAAATATCTGTCTAATTTGCATATCTCCATATCTCCTGTAATCCAGACACCATCTTCTTTCATCTCAACCACTGGTATACTGTCCTACTAGTCTCTGTGTCTCCCTTTGTCCTCTACAAACCTGATCTCTTCACTTCAGGCAGAAGAAATGTTAAAATGTGTACATGATGAAGTCATTTCCATGTTTAAATTCCTCAGTGAAGTCCTATGGTTCAAAATTTAAGGTTCCAAAACCACCGTGATGCAGACATGCCAATCCCCTTAGCATCCTGTTTTGCCATCCCCATGGTTTTCTTCCTTCAGAGAAATGTTGACATTTTACCATTGACTAAATTCATAATGTTTTTGTTTTTCCATTCAGTTTTGAACATAACAAACCTACTCCTAGGATACAAGGAACCTTAAAATAGCTCATGAAAAATATGAATTATAAAAAAAACTATGCATAGATATCTTAAAAATGTTTGCACCATAAAAATTACCTTTTCACCTCATTGCCCCATAAACGTCACAAAGTTCTCTCATCTACTTACTTCTCTTCACCAATTTGCTGCTTTTGGGTCGATTAATTCTCTCAGGAAAGTGTTCTCTAACCGCTAGAAGTTTGACTTGTAATGTTACACAGATCCCTAAGCTTTTCTTTCATTGCACTTACATCAGCTTGTAAATATATATTTGACAGCTTAATAATTTCTGTCTTCTGGACTGGACTGTATGCCTGGTGAGTATGGAAATCATTCCTGCTACGTTCACCTATTTGTCCCTGGTATATTGCATAGGATAGATGCTCAAAAGTAAAAACAGAAGAACAAAGACTAATCATACTGGATTCCTCCCAAATAGTTAGTGATATAATAAAAGAAAGATGAGGCATAATTAAAAGTGGCATTCTTTGAAAGGAAGGACTATCCAGCTGAGTCAGTATCTTTTGATGCTAGTTCAGTGCCCATTGAGATAGGGGAGTCGAATAATGCTCAAATTGGAATAGCATTTGAAATAAATCAGTAAGTAAAACTTGTGAAACATGTAAGACTAAACATAATATATAAATCTAATTAAGTACTTAATGTATTTTTCCTTTTTTCATTATGCCTGACATTTCTGAAACTGAGTTTTGTTACAGTCCATTAGACTACTGCTACATGCGAGTATGATGAGATCACAATGAGATGCATAGCATAACATTTTTAGCATGAACAATGCAAATTACAAGATTGCACAGAGAATGTGTTGTGGAGATTGTTTCAGCTTGGCCTTGATGCTTGTTTGTAAGCAGGTAGCCTGTTGTAATGGAGTGAGATGGAATTGGTGCCCGATCATTGGAGAAAGTTGTAATGATGTATGAAATGAAAAAGCCCTGCCCACTCAGGGCAAAAAGAATAGAAACCCTCCCTTGCAATCACTACTATGCTATTTTCTCTAAAATATCATTCAACTGCAGAGAACAGAAAGTCTACAGCACAGCCAAAACTTGCACTTTATTAGAGAATGTGTGTGTGTGTGTGTGTGAGAGAGAGAGAGAGAGAGAGAGAGAGAGAGAGAGAGAGAGAGAAAGAGAGAGAGAGAAATGTTGGGGGGATTTGGAAAAATTCCTTGTGCAAGTGAAGTTTTATTTTATCTTTATTTTTTACCACAAATACATCCCCATTTAAACAAGTAAGCTCCAACATTAAGACAAATGTGTGTTAACTTGCACATGCACACACACGTCCACCACAGAAAACAGCCTCTCTACATTAAATATTTCTAAGGAACTACTCTAGTATTTCTTTCCCAATGCCTGTGATAGAATTGTTCATTCACTAAATCATTCATTAAGCAATTATTTATTGAAAATTACTATATGTCATGCACAGAACTCAGCAGGGTGGTACAAATGAGCAAAACCGCAAACACCTCTGCTTTCCTGTGATTCTATCTCACACAATAAGGAGAACAAGGAGAATGTGTTGTTTGCAGGAAGAGCAGGGAGCAGAATAAACTAGAAAAGTGAGTAGACAGTAGGCAAAATACCACTCTGCTACTATAATAAATACATTGGCCAACAAAGCTCTACCTGTGAAGCCCTTTGAGAAAAGTCTTAAAGGAAGCAAGGTAACAAGCCATCCTATCCCACTGTTAAGCACAGTAATGAAAACAGGGGTGTTAGGATAGTGCCTCCTCTGTTGGAGAACACCAGTGATAGCCCCGAGTGCTTGCCAAGTGGACTTAAAAAGAATTTGGAAGAGGAGGCCAGAGTGTTAATGGCAGGAGGCAGCTCACGTAGGGAATTATATGGTATTATAAGATCTTCATTTAAAAATGAGAAGCCATTAGAAGATCTAGAGGCAGACAGATGAACAATCAGGAGTCTGTGTTGTGTCACCCTGGGTTCTTTACAGCAAGGTGAATATCAGTCAGGGATTACAGATTCAGGGGAGATGGAATGATATCTTGCCCTAGGATAATAGCAGTAGAGAAGCCAAGAGACTTGAAATCTTAAAACACAGGAAAGACTGAAAATAACCTAAAGCTATTTCAAATGAGTAATATAACCACATGGAAAAAGGAAAAACAATACTAATTCAGGGAACTTTCAAACATAGGATTTTAATAGCATCTTTTCAAACTAATGACAGAAAGAATTTTAAACAATTATGAAACCTTAGGTTTAGCAGGTTTATTTGGTCCCCAACAGAATACTAAAGTTAGTGTAATGGTGGCCAAGTCTCTCATTTGGGGAGAAGGATGTTACACATACAAAAGGGAGAGGGGGCTCTACAGTAAACCTTATGTTCTTGGATTGCATCAACTTAAACTCAAATAATAAACATAGAATTAGACCGTGGTATAAACACACTCATGTTTGCTGGGCCATTTTCCCCTCTTGAGAGGACAGAGAAACAAGGAGATCCAGATGTTTATATGTAAATATTCCTTGCCACTAAGACTGAAGGACCATGGAGGGATTACTCCAGAGCTGGATAATAAAGAGCAAATGTTTGGGGCAGGCTTTTGGTTTAGCAGCTAAGACGCAGATTAACACCAGTGTTCAGCATCAGAGTGCCTGGCTTGGTTCCTGGCTCTGGCTCCTGACTCCAGCACCCTGATAACGTTGACCCTGGAAGCGATGGCTTCAGCTACTGGTGTCCTGCCACACATACAGGAGACCTAAATTGTATTGCTGGCTCCTGAATTTGGCTCTGGCCTAGCCCCTGCTGTTATGGGTATTTGGGGAGTAAACTAGCAGATGAAAACACTCTTTCTCTTTCTCTTTCTCCCCCCATCTCTCTCACTCAAAAAATGAATAAAAATTAAAAAATGTTGAAGTACTGACAGGAACAAGTCAATCTAAAGGGACTCTTACTGCCCAAATCAAAGAACATGATAAATAATAATGGTAATGTATAATAATCCATAGACTAAACTAAAAATCTATTAGTCAGTCATAATCCAAAAATAAACCTAACCAGTTAATTAATGGAGGAAAATGGAAAATCATTTCCTTACAGTAAACTTTCAACTAATTAACCAATAAATGCAGAAGACAGGATGTCATTAATTCATCACCATTTGGCAATCATCAGGGTTATAATTGATTCAGTCAGGAATCATTGATGGAAGCTAAAAATAGTAAGTGAAAGTTTGATGAGGAACAGGATGTTCACATAGTCTCAGTCTCTCTCCCCTCCGATTACTCACTAATTTCAAAGGAGAAAATGGGAACTTCACAGTGGATAAAGCTGTGGGCCCCCATCTTAAATCAGTGAGCACAGTCAATGAGTGAAATTGACACTGTCTTTTCTACCTCTGATTTTCTACCTTTTCTACCTCTTTTCTTACCACTGATAAGTTCAAAATACCACTTGCATGAAACTCATATTTAAAAAAAGATAACCTGAATCTAAATGAGAAATATTTGAGGAATATTCTACAAAATGATAACCCAGAACTCTTTAAGTAGACTATGAAAGACAAAAATAAGGATGGGTTCTGGATTCTAGGAGATGAAAGTAACCTGGTAAGGAAATTGAATGCTTCCTTTCCTGATTTCAGGAAATATATTAAAAGCCTCATTGTCCTTAGGAAATACACACTGAAGTATTTAGGTATAATGTATATTGTCTGCAAATGGTTAATAAAAATAAACACCTGCTGAGAGGGGCAGAGATAATAAATAGGATAAATTTAAATAAATGTTTAAATAAGTGAAAAAAGACTTACAAACTTCTGAGAACTATTCTTGCATCATTTTTGAAGTTTGAAGTTAAGTCAAAATTAAAGTAATGAAAATGTTATTGAATTTTTGTATTCTCTTGGGAAGATATAGTATCTTTTCAATGTTGAATTTTTCAGCGTAGGAACAGTGTACTTAATGTCTGTAATTCCTTTTTTAAAAAATCTTTCCTTGGGGCTAGTGCTGTGGCACAGTAGGCCGCCAGCATTCCATGTGGGTGTCAGTTCATGTCCCGGCTGCTCCACTTCCAATGCAGCTCTCTGCTAAGGCCTGGGAAAGCAGTGGAGGATGGCCCAACCGCTTGGGCCCCTGCACCCACGTGGGAGACCCGTATGAAGCTCCTGGTTCCTGGATTTGCAATGGTCCAGCTCTGGCCATTGCAGCCATTTGGGCAGTGAAACAGCAGATGGAGGACCTTTCTCTCTGTCTCTCCCTCTTTTTGTCTGTAAGTCTATCTCTCAAATAAATAATAAATAAAACCTTAAAAAAATCCTGTCACCCAGTAAAGTCTTATAATTTATCTAGAAAGTGATCTTGGTGATACCTTATAAAATTACTTTCTAGCAGCTTTTAGTTGTTACTGCCTTTGTAAATGGAATTTTTTTTTCAAAACCTGTTTTTGAGGGGTCAGCAATGTGCTGTAACAGATTAAGCTGCTGACTGTGACCGTGGCATTCCAAAAGCACTCTCTGCTGCTCCATTTCCAATCCAGCTCCCTGCTTATGCACCTGGGAAAGCAGCAGATGTCAGAAGTCTTTGAGCCCCTGCATGCATATTGGACCCAGAAGAAGCTCCTGGTTTCTGGCTTCAGCATGGCTCAGCCCTGGTCATTGCTGCCATTTGAGGAGTGAACCAGCAGAAGGAAGACTCTCTCTCTCTTTCTCCTTCTAACTCTGCCTTTCAAAACTAAATAAATCTTTTAAAAAATAAATTTGTTTTGATACTTATATATTCTTCTATATTTGAGGGTATTTTTTAAAAGTTCATGGCAAGGGCAGGCATTGACCCTCCTCTTGGGATACCCTCATTCCATGTTGGAGTGCCAGTTTTAATTCTGGCACTTCCACTTCTGATCCAGCTTCCCACTAATGCATCCTGGAAGGCCACTGATGATGTTACAAGGCTCAAGAGATTTTTGCAACTGCCAACCACATAGCAGACCCAGATAAAATTCCAGGCTCCTAGGGGCTGGTGCTGTGGTACAGTGGGTTAATGCCCTGACCTGAAGTGCCAGTATCCCATATGGGTGCCAGTTCTAGTCCCGGCTGCTCCTCTTCCAGTCTAGCTCTCTGCTATGGCTTGGGATAGCAGTAGAAGATGGCTCAAGTCCTTGGACCCTGCACCCTTGTGGGAGACCTGGAGGAAGCTCCTGGCTCCTGGCTTCAGATTGGCACAGCCCCGGCCATTGAGGCCAACTGGGGAGTGAACCATCGGATGGAAGACTCTCTCTCTCTCTCTCTCTCTCTCTCTCTCTCTCTCTCTCTCTGCCTCTCCTCTCTATGTGTAACTCTGACTTTCAAATAAATAAATAAATCTTTTTTTTTTTTGACAGGCAGAGTGGACAGTGAGAGAGAGAGACAGAGAGAAAGGTCTTCCTTTGCCGTTGGTTCAGCCTCCAATGGCCGCCGCAACCGGCACACTCTGGCTGGCGCACCGTGCTGATCCAAAGCAAGGAGCCTGGTGCTTATCCTGGTCTCCCATGGGGTGCAGGTCCCAAGGACTTGGGCCATTCTCCACTGCACTCCCAGGCCACAGCAGAGAGCTGTCCTGGAAGAGGGAAAACTGGGACCGAATCCGGCGCCCCGACTGGGACTAGAATCCGGGGTGCTGGTGCCGCAGGCGGAGGATTAGCCTATTGAGCCGTGGCACTGGCCAAATAAATAAATCTTAAAGAAAAAAATTCTAGGCTCCTGACTTCAGCCTGGCACAGCCCCAATTAAAGTGAACCAGTGGATGGGGGAACCCTCTCTCTCTTTCTCTTTCTCTTTTCTTCTGCCTCTCAAAAAAATATTTTTTCCTACTATCTGATGTGGTTCAGATGGATTCAGTCTTCCATGTAGTACATGGCTGCTTATTTTACTAGTTGAACATTGTGGTTAGTGATTCATTAGGCCTAAGATTACAAAACAAATTGAAGATATGTTATGGTAAAATTTAAAGGAGAAAGAAAGAAAGAAAGAAAGAAAGAAAGAAAGAAAGAAAGAAAGAAAGAAAGAGAGAGAGAGAGAGAGAGAGAGAGAAAGAGAGTATTAAGGGAGAGAGGGAAGGAGTAAAATATGGTTATCTTCTTAGAATTGAATCTATGAAATACAAGAAATCTATCTTTATATTACTAAAATATTTTAAAATATAAATAAAATTTTAAGGTGTAAATTTGGTTTCATTTTTGTTTTTTTTCTTGAAGACTCAATGAGTATATCATTTTAAATATTTGAGTGCCCAGAGTGGGGGTCCAAATCAATTAATGTGAGAAGGTGAATTAAATAGCTCACTGTCCTTAATTAATCCCTTTAGCCATTTTATAAGAAATCTGTTACAGGAAGCTAATCCACTGAGTTATTGGAAATACCCAACATTATTAAAAGAAAGAAGGAGGGTAAATCCAGGCAAGAATATAGAAGACAGATATTTTTCCTTTTTCTTTTTAATTGTTTAATATTTTATTTACATATGCATAACAAGAAATAATATATTTACATATGCATGACAAGAAATGACTATAAGTAGTCAGATAAATGAATTTTTTGTATTCCAAACACATTCATTACTAACACTCAAATGAAAGAAAGCTACTCATACCACCACTATAGTCCTCACTATTCTCCCCTCTCCCTTTCCTTTTTTTAAACTGGAAAAGAAGAATTATTATCATTTATATGGAATGACTTAGTGAAGCAATATTTATAACTAAATACCAAATAGTGAGACAATTTTTATACTGTATTTTTTACTTCCTTAATCAGAGAAAGCACGATATTTAATTTTTTGTGTATGGCTTATTTCATTTAGCATGATGATCTCCAGTTACAAGTGTTTTATAAGCATATTATTAATTTTTTAAGGACAGAGATCCTACATGATGTTTTTTTAAAAATTGATTAATTTTCTATGCAATTTCCAATTTAACACCAAGGTTTTTTTTTTTTCATTTTCAATTATCTTTATATATAGATCGATTCAGTATATACTATGTAAAGATTTCATCAGTTTGCACCCACACAAAAACACAAAGTGTAAAAATACTGTTTCAATACTGGTTATAGCATTACTTCACACTGGACAACACATTAAGGACAGATCCCTCATGAGACGTAAGTACACAGGGACTCCTGTTGTTGATTTAACAGTTTAACACTCTTGGTTATGGCGTCAGTAATCTCCCTATGCTCTATTCATGAGTTGCTGAGGCTATGGAAGCCTTTAGGGTTCGCCGACTTCGATCTTATTCCGACAGGGTCATAGTCAAAGTGGGAGTTCTCTCCTCCCTTCAGAGAAAGGTACCTCCTTCTTTGATGGCCCCGTTCTTTCCACTGGGATCTCACTCGCAGAGATCTTTCATTTAGGTCTTCTTTTTTTTTTTTTCTGAGAGTGTCTTGGCTTTCCATGCCTCAAATATTCTCATGGACTCTTCCGCCAGATCTGAATGCCTTAAGGGCTGATTCTGAGGCCAGAGTGCTTTTAGGACATCTGCCATTCTATGAGTCTGCTGTGTATCCCGCTTCCCATGATGGATCGTTCTCTCCTTTTTTGGTTCTATCAGTTAGCATTAGTAGACACTAGTCTTGTTTGTGTGATCCCTTTGACTCTTAGACCTATCAGAGTGATCAATTGTGAAATGAATTTGATCACTTGGACTAGTGAGATGGCATTGGTACATGCCACCTTGATGGGATCGTATTGGAATCCCCTGGCATGATTCTAACTCCATCATTTCATTTGGGGCAAGTCTGATTGAGCATGTCCTAAATTATACATCTCCTCCCTCTCTTATTCCCACTGTTATTTTTAACAAGCATCACTTTTCCGTTAAAATTTAAACACCTAAGTATAATTGTGTGTTAATTACAGAGTTCAACCACTGGTACTAGAACAAAAACAAATACTAAAATGGATAAAGTATTACATTGTACAACAACAGTCAGCACAAGAGCTGATGAAGTCATTGTTTCTCATAGTGTCCATTTCACTTCAACAGGTTTCCCCTTTGGTGCTCAGTTAGTTGTCGCTGATCAGGGAAAACAAATGATATTTTTCTCTTTGGGACTGGCTTAATTCACTCAGCATGATATTTTCCAGATTCCTCCATCTTGTTGCAAATGACTGGATTCCCACTGTTGGTGGGTATGCAAACTGGTTAAGCCACTATAGAAGTCAGTCTGGAGATTCCTCAGAAATCTGAATATAACCCTACCATACAACCTAGCCATCCCACTCCTTGGAATTTACCCAAAGGAAATTAAATTGGCAAACAAAAAAAGCCATCTGCACATTAATGCTTATTGCAGCTCAATTCACAGTAGCTAAGACCTAGAACCAACCCAAATGCCCATCAACAGTAGACTGGACAAAGAAATTATGGGACATGTACTCTATAGAATATTATACAGCAGTCAAAAACAATGAAATCCGGTCATTTGCAATAAGCATATTATTTTTAGAAAATATTTATTTACTTATTTGAAAATTAGAGTTACATAGAGGGGAGAGAGAGAGAAAGAAAAAGAGAGAAAGAGTGAGCCAGCTTCCAGTTGGTTCCATCCACTGGTTCACTCCCTAAATGTTTGCAGTGGCCAGGGCTGCTCCAGGCCAAAGCCAGAATCAGTAGCTTCATCCCCGTCTAGCGCTTGGGCCATCTTCCATTGCTTCCTCAGGCCATTAGCAGGGAGCAGGATTGCAAATGGAGCAGCAGGGACACAAAGTGATGCCCATTTGAGGTGCTGGCATTGTAGGTTGTGGCTTATCATACCATGGCCCAACACAGGCTCCTCATTGCTGAGAACTGATTGAGCACTACTGTACCTAGAAATTAGGTTATGCTGTGCATAGTTATTCCCTCATTTAATGCCTAAAGCACTTCTAATGTTGACATTACTAGAATCTTCCACAGTTGGGAAAAGTCAAGGATTGGAGAAAGCATGCAGACTACCCTGAAGCCCGCAGCTGACAAACACTGGAATTGGGGCCAACAACCTGCTTTCCACAGCTTCAATGTCTTTACTTCTAACGGCCCCATTGTAGACAATTGATCTTATGTGATTGCTTTGCAGACATCTGGGAATTTCACCCAAAATGTCTTCCCTGACTTTATGTTGTGAAATTGTCAAATTGAAGAATGTTTTCTTTAACAATATCTTTGAGCTGGTTTATTAAATCAGCTTGCTTTACAGTTTTCAGAACTCGTCTAATAGTCAGTCACTTTTAGACTTAATGTCTGTGATTCAATAATAAAATCAGTTTATTAGGGCTGCAGTTTGTTGTTATCCTTTGCAAGAAACAGACAGATGATTCTTACACTGCTAAATGTTTTTGTCTGCAGGCCTAAGATAATTATATACAGATGTAGGGAAAGAAACAAGGAGACAGGTTCAGAGAATTGAGGGTGGTCCATGAATAAAAATAAACAGCTTAAGAAGAGGACAAAGATGAGATACAGAAAACATCAATCAATAGATGCTATGTTAAGAAAACATATATTATTTTACAAAGGGTAAGCAATAAAATTATCTTCTTTCAAGAAATGTTACAGCTGGGCTTTCAGAGTAACATGGATTAAATAAGTTTGCTAGAAATATACTGTTAGATTAGAATAATTCATATATATATATAATCTTCATGACTTTATTAAAACATTTTGCATATATTATACTGCATGAGGAACACAAAACTAGAGCGGATTGAATCTATACAATATTCTGGTTTGAGAATCCATGAACTATCTTACAAGCTCTGACATGACTTTGGATATAATGTTCTCAAAGTATAGCTCAATCATAGATTCTTATAGAGGAAGAGAGAGCCCAACACGTTCAATAAATTCAATTGAATTGTTCAAAGGGTTATACTGTGGGAACTGCAGTACCCACAGGTTAAGCCACTGTTTGGGATGCCCTCATCCCACATCAGAGTGACTGGTTCGAGGGTTGCCTCCTCCACTTCCAATCAAGATTCTTCCTGATGCAGGGAGTCAGTAAAATGATGGCTAGTGCTTGGGTCCCTTCTACTCACATGGAGTCCTGGATGGAATTCCAGACTCCTGACTTCAGCATGACCCCAGCCCTGGCTGCTGCTGGCATTCAGATTGTGAACCAGTGTATTGAATCTCTCTTTCTCTCTCGCTCTCTGTTGCTTTGCCTTTCAAGTAGATGCAAAGAAATAAACTTTTTTAAAAGTATATTTATTTCAAAAAAAAGATTTGGAGTGAAAAGGGGTAATCTGGAATTGTGTACAACAATAGCAATGATAGCAAAATAATAAATTATAGAATTTAAACAAAATTTAAGCAATTTAAGAAAAAAAAAGGATTGGTGACACTCATTTTAGGCAAATTGTATGAAAAAAATCAAAGGGGCTGGCGCCGTGGCTCAACAGGCTAATCCTCCGCCTTGTGGCGCCGGCACACCGGGTTCTAGTCCCGGTCGGGGAACCGGATTCTGTCCCGGTTGCCCCTCTTCCAGGCCAGCCCTCTGCTGTGGCCCGGGAGTACAGTGGAGGATGGCCCAAGTGCTTGGGCCCTGCACCCCATGGGAGACCAGGAAAAAGCACCTAGCACCTGGTTCCTGCCATCGGATGAGCGTGGTGCGCCGGCCGCAGCGCGCCATCCGCGGCAGCCATTGGAGGGTGAACCAATGGCAAAGGAAGACCTTTCTCTCTGTCTCTCTCTCACTGTCCACTCTGCCTGTTCAAAAAAAAAAAAAAAAAGAAAAGAAAAAAATCAAAGAGATTTCAAATATACATAAAAGCAAAGTGAATCAACATCATTCATCTTCTGTTTTCTACCCAGCTGACATTGCTCTTGCATGTCAACTAAACCCTCCTATTTCCAAGTTAGGAGGCCTTCCCATTTCCCCGCAGAGTCACAGGTAAGTGCAGCCCAGACAAGATGTTCAGCAATGGGAGATACAGAACTTGAGTTGTCTTCAGTGTTTGTAGGCACTGTTGCAGGCCATGCTCCCCGGCACTTAGTGAGCAGCAGCCAGGCCCACAGTTCCTACATGATCTCCTGTGTCAGCCTCAACTGCCGGGCCAGGCATGTGTTTGGTTCTGTGGTGAACAGCATCACTGTTGTGCTCAAGGCACTCACATCACAAAAGCTGGATACTCCTAGACGGTCAGAGACCAACATGGGGACCATTCCAGCCTTAGAGGTTCCAGATCCTTCTCTTGGGTTCCATTTAATAGCTGTCATCTCCCAATTAGCATCTATCTTTTCTTCCTCACTGAGTGCTCTGCTTCCTGGAAGCCCCTGCATCAGAGGCAGAAAAATCAAATCTACAAAGTTTCATTGAACTAATATATTTTGAAATTATGTAAGTATAAAACATATTTATATTATACTGTAATATTTTCTTTTTTTTTTTTTTTTGACAGGTAGAGTGGACAGTGAGAGAGAGAGACAGAGAGAAAGGTCTTCCTTTTCCATTGGTTCAACCTCCAATTGCCGCACACCACACTGATCCAAAGCCAAGAGCCAGGTGCTTCTCCTGGTTTCCCATGCAGGTGCAGGGCCCAAGCACTTGGGCCATACTCCACTGCACTCCCTGGCCACAGCAGAGAGCTGGACTGGAAGAGGGGCAACTGGGACAGAATCTGGCGCCCCAACTGGGACTAGAACCTGGGGTGCTGGCGCCATAGGCGGAGGATTAACCTATTTAGCCACGGCGCCGACCCTATATTGTAATATTAATGATTATATTATTGCACTTACTTTATTATTATAGGTATATTCATATATATCATTTGAAAAAGAAATATACATCTGAAACATTTTAGAGTGCTTCTTGCTTTAAATCCTGATTTTATATCTTATTACATTTTTTGGATTATAGTCAGGAAAAATCTAAATTACAGTTTTCATTAAATTTGCGCTTTGGCTAACCCTTTTTTCCTATTAAGAATATATGTTGGGGGCCAGCGCCATATTTCACTTGGTTAATCCTCCGCCTGTGGCGCCGGCATCCCATATGGGAGTGGGTTCTTGTCCCAGCTGCTCCTCTTCTTGTCCAGCTCTCTGCTGTGGCCCGGGAGTGCGGTGGAGGATGCCCCAAGTGCTTGGGCCCTGCATCCACATGGGAGACCAGGAGGAATCATCTGGCTCCTGGCTTCGGATCGGCGAAGTGTGCCAGCCATAGCAGCCATTTGGGGAGTGAACCAATGGAAGGAAGACCTTTATCTCTGTCTCTCTCTCTCTCACTGTCTGTAACTTTACCAGTCAAATAATAATAATTTAAAAAAAAGAATATATGTTGGGGCCAGCGTTGTGATTCGTGGGTTAAGCTGCTACTTGCAACACTGGCATTCCAAATGGGCACTGGTCCAAGCCCTGTTTCCTCAACTTCCAATCTAGTTTCCTAAGAATTGGCCTGGGAAAGCAGGGACTGGTGCTGCAAGGGACTGGGCCTCTGCCTCCCATGTGGGAGACTCTATAGATAGAGTCCCAGGGTCCTGGCTGCAGCCTGGTCGGCCCCATCCATTGCAGCATCTGGGGATACAGCATCCCTCACCCTTTCGCTCCCTGTCTCTCTGCAACTCTGCCTTTCAAATAAACACATAAATCTTAAAAAAAAAGAGAGAATATTTGTTTATCTAATTTTTTTACCCCAAAATTCACTTGCTTTTAATAGAAGCCTATTTTGATCCATGGATTCTGCATTCTCCATTAGTCTTCTGATCCTATTAATTACACCTCTTTAATTTCTCTTCTAATACTGTTGTGATTTTTCCTCACTGCATTGGTTTTCTCTCATGGAACATGCGGTTCAGTTTATGCATTTCACTCTTGGCTCTTTCTGAGTGCTTCCCCTAAATATCTGCTGAGGTGTGGCTTTGTGGGTTGAAGCTGGAGGTCTATTTCTCATGTGCCTAATTGAGGCTGCTTGTTTCCCAGATGGTAACAAGGAGACAGGGTCAGGCTCTGGGTTGTGTGTGTGGCGATGCTGTTTCCCTTGGTGCCTGCTGTGTGCCCCCTTTATCTCAGCCATAGCTTCTCAGTCGCACCTGCAGTCCTGGGGGGAGTATGTCTGCTACATATTGTTCTTCACAGGGGTGGCAAAGTTGTGTAGGCGGTCCACCCAGGCACTCCAAACGACTTCTTTATGTTTCTCGGTTTATGTTGCCACAGTCCCTTTCGCTGAACCTTCTCCCATGTGCTGGTGCCTTTTCTGTGCTTTCCAGTGCCCGGTGCATGGCTCATGCCTTGTAAGGGTTCATGGACCTGAACTGGAAGTGTCCAGGCCAAGCCATCTGAGCACACAGCAGAGTCATCACAGAAGCT
Organism: Sylvilagus floridanus; assembly: GCA_949820135.1. NCBI lineage: Eukaryota > Metazoa > Chordata > Mammalia > Lagomorpha > Leporidae > Sylvilagus > Sylvilagus floridanus. Next base: position 104,791,915 of record OX463238.1, on the reverse strand, counting down.
GTTTCTAATGTCAGAGGAGACTCCAGTGGCCGATTCCTCAGTGCCCTCTCAATTTTTAAGCCTATGATTTGAACCCATGGCATTTACGGCTGGGAATTTTTTGCAACTTCCAAGGTAACATCCCTCTTCCTACTTTGTCTCTTTAAACCTCCCTGATAATTAAACAAAAAGAAAAGGAACATAAATAAAAGAATGCGCCCAAGAATATTTCATTATTAATGTTCTTTGACTAAATTAGAAATCTGCTACTGTACCCCAAGGGGGTGATTAATTTAGCAGACTTGGAGTTTTGATTAAAAAGGAATGAAATGTCTGACACGTCGTCTATTTATCAGTTATTATGATATTAAAACACTCTAATCATTGTGGGGCTTAAATTAAGACTTCACCACCTAAATGTCACTTCATTTTGCCTCTTTTGATTTGCTGATGTTTTATAGGCTTATTATCTATGAATGTGTGTGTGGGTGTGTGTGTGTGAGAGGCACACATTCTCTCTGATCTTAGAAGAAAAATATCTTAGAAGAAAAAATATCTTAGAAGAAAAAAACAAGAAAGCTTTCTGTCACAAACTATGGTCCCTATTTCTTCATATTTCACAAGAGATGTGGAACTATGTAGAGAATTTATAATTTCTGAATATCTAATCATTCTCTAAATGCAGATGACATTATAAAATATGAAAAATTTTCAAAAAGTTCATGGATAATGCATATTATGAAAAAATTATGCATGGATTTCAAAATTTCAAAATAAGCTTCTGTTTTAATTCTATTTTCCAGAAGCTTTTAAGTCTTCCCTCATATATTCTATTGTTATGAACAAAACATAGCAGTCATTAGCATATAAAATTTAAGATTTTGTTTTAATATAAGATTGATTCTGGTAGACCCAAATATTAAAATAAAATTTATACCATGCCATTAATTTCAATGTTACCTCTACTTGGCAAATAACAGGAAAAATGAAAACAATCAATAACAGTTTATAGAAACAACCACTCAGTGAGAATAGCTCTATTTGATTATTTTAAGCCTGCAGAGTATGCTAAATATTTCAAGTATGAGTGAATTTATAAAATAAATAGCATATGCTAATCATAAATGTTGATTTTTCTGTTGATGAAATTGTTTGCCATGTTTTAACCTTTCTCTTCTCAAATGATTTCATTACCTTTCCCTTTTGGAGAATTAAGCAGAATAGCATTTCTTTTTTTAATATCTATCTATCTATCTATCAATCATTTTTCCCTCTACCCCTTTCTTTCTCCCCTCCCTCAGCATGGATCCACAACCTGCCTTTCTTATTGACTCCAAAGCAACGTTGAAAACAACCTAAATTAGATATTTTACTTGTTTGTCCTTTCTAACTCTTATTTCTAGGCCATTTTAAAGCTCCAAAACACTTTCACCTAGGGCAAGACACATTATCTTTAGAAAAACAGTGGTTCAGTCCTTTTCCCTCCTTAATCTTGATTCATAGATTAAAAAGTGATATAATATGTTGGGTTTAAAGAAGCCAGAAAGCAAAGAGGTCCCAGAATACAAGTTCAGGAGGAAAATACTTAATTAGTCTCTGACCCTATTCAACTGTTTACTAACTCCAATTTCAAAGTCTCGAGTTACTTCAAATGCCCAAATGAAAGATGGATTAGATACCCAAGATGATCTTGGTGGTGTGAAAGAGGAAATATTCTATCCTCTATTGTGAAACAGAATCAACACATAATCTCCCACAAATTCATAGCAAAGATGGAAACGGATTCCAATTCTCTTCCCAACCCCACACAACAAAAGTCATATAACTCATTTGAGGTATCTGAAAAGTAATAACTGCCATAATGCAAAAAAATATAGGATTTATTAATGCCTTGCTATACTATATCAGACACATTGGGAATTGTTTCCTGTATATTTTATTTATCAAACTTCACAAATTTTCCACATGGTAGATAATATCACTGTCCTCATTTCATAGTGGTTGCCTTATTATTCAAGATCCATTAACTAGTAAGTGTAAGAAATTAGACCATTAAAAACCAACATACAATCTCCTACTTGCTACTGAAATGTAGCAAGAACACTCTGAGTTCTAGCAGCTGCTAATTGACCAAGAGGTAGCCTTATCTCAAGTATTTGTTGAAAGTGAACTACTAATCTGAAGTCACTCCAAGACACAACAATCATAGACCCAGTTTCAAGGGTCAGGGAGCCTTCCCAGCAATAAATGTTGACCTTTGTCTTCCCACTCTGTTCAGGTTTTAGAGATGGATGCAGATGCACCTCACATGAAGTTGGTGAGAGCAAAGCTTTCATCACACTGAATACCTGACAGCAATTCAGTCTCTGCACTTATGCTCGACTTTCAGTTTTCTCATCTAGAAAATGAGAGCATGAGATAATCACTTTGTAGTTTGAGCTGTAAATATGTAAGATAACCAATGTAAGATGTGTAGTGCTGTGACTGACATAGATTATGTTATCAAAATCACGGACACTACTAAAGATTCCGTTTCTGAGTGATGGAGGAGAGTAGAGAATATCACCTACTTCACCTGCCTTGCTTCCTTAACTCTGCTTCAAGCTAGTATTGTAATCTAGTGACCACTTAGACGTTTTCTCTTCTAATTCACAAGAGTTTGGGCCTCCATGTGGATAAGGAAGAAATTGAACCTCAGAGAATGTACGTGATTAAGAAGAAAATTAAGGACCCCCAAATCTGGGTCTTGCCTACTCAGATGATGCTGAAGTGCCTTTGGTGCCCACTGGCCTGAAGCCAGCCAAGCATATTCAAGTCCTCCCTGTCTTTACCAGTTTCCTCATAGATGCTGATGGAGCTCTAAACCACAGTCCAAACCTGGGTGCCGAGCATCTTGAAGGTTTCCTAGTTCTTGGCTCCAGCTTGAGACAGAAAAATGGAAACACAGTTGATGGCCCAATATAGGCCATTCACCTCTCACCCAGAATGGGTTATATTTATTTTTTGTTCTGGCTTCTGGATATGTTGTAAGGGACAAGGTGTCGCTCTGGTTTTGCCTCTGCCCCTCCCAATTTCTTCATTTTGCTTTGTAATCTGTGACAGTTTCTAAGCAAAGTCAATAAAACTAAGTAAATAAAATAAAACTAAACAAGCAGCTCAAAGACAATCCAATGCATTGCCAACAGGAGCAGAGCAAATAAAAAACAATAAATTTTGAGATGGTCAAGGGAAAAAGTGAGGCAGCCACATCACACATTATTGCCAGATTCTGAGCTTGAGAAAATAAAATGAAATGATCAAGTTATGGGAGATACTTTTTTTTTTTTAAGGAAAAGATGAAGCCAAGAATGACAATAAATTTGCATTGCAACTGAACAGGAACTTAATTCCATAAGCATGTTGCCATTTCATGTTTATTTAATACACAAAGTTTGGCATTCAGAAGGTAGTGTGGGAATGGGGTGATAAGGATCATGTTCACAAAGACCAGTTCCTTTAGATGCTTATATTCAAAGTACTCACAAAGCATACCTGCAGCAATTGTGAATTTTGAATGTTGGCTATTTGTGTGTGAGCTTGTATGTGTGTGTGTGTGTGTTTATTTTCCTGAGTGTTATTTTTCTTTTGTTAGTGAGAAGTATTTCAGAAAAGGGGGTCATGCTTCCAAACATGTTAGGTATCATTATTGGTTTCTTATTGTGTGTGGTTGGAATGAATCAGGCAAATGTGGCAGATAGAATTATGTATGGTAGTACTAACAGGAAAGTGGGGAAAGGATGCCAGAAGTAGAGAAAATAAAGTTATTTCTGACTATAACTTGAATTATTATTATTTGAGTATGCAAAGATAGATAGAAAAGTTGTTGAAGTGGATAGCACTAATATTATGAGTTCTGTTCTCAATCCATGCATGCCAGCTTACATTGCTTTGTAAAGATTTTTAGTTCCTTACGGAACAGAAATGAGCAGTTCATAGTGCTATTGTCTCATTTTTATTTTTACCATCATCATTTCACCTCTTATACAACATCATTTCTGTCCTCTGGGATACTCTGAGGGAAAATAATGAGAGATTACAGTAATCTCTGTTCGTGGAGGCAGCTGGTATACCCGTAAGAGTTTGTCTTTCTCATATCTATTTAAATTGGAAGATACTACATGGGAAGTCTGTAGGTCTAAAGATTGACAGCATATATTCCCTTACAGAAGATCACTCAATTCTTATAAGTAATAAGAAGGGTGAGTTTAAGGATTTGTTCCATTTTCTCCAAAATTCATGTGATTTGCACCTTGTTTAAGTGTAATAAACAGAATAAATATTCTGGCAACTGGGTTAGAAGATTGATTTCTTATGTTGAAAATAGTATCATAGCAAGCAATAAAGAGCCATCCCTGGCATGAAAGTGAGAAACAGACTCATACAGATGAGCATCTGCAGAAGGTTTTATAAGAGACGAATGTTTCCCTTTACATGACTCAGAATGATGCTGCTAAACAGAAGCATGCCTTTGCCCAACTGCCAATATAGCTGCAACAGTCTATGTGGGATGCTGACTTGGAACAGAGATGTAAGGGCCATACCAGGTAGACTGCAAATGTGTAACTACAGCCTTCAGCTTTTCTGAACACTTTCAGAGCCTCCTGAAACCCATTTGAAACAAATGTGCATCTGTTCTTGGTGTCCAATGGATCCCAGCAAGTCTGACTCCATTAGAACCAATCTCTCAAACTTAAAAGGGCATTTTGAAACATATAAAAAGAATCTCTGGGTTTTCTTCATAGACAGACAAAGAAATAATTGTTTAAAATATTTATCATCTGATATCTTTTATATACACCCCAGAACTTTGAGCCATCTTCCCAAAAGTTACGAAAGCGATTTGTAATTTTTGAATTCAAAATACAATCTATTCATAGTAGCTGTCTAACAAATAAGTGATGAATGTAAACATCCGATGATAGAAGGACTGCCATAAGAATTTGGTAGGGAACTTTTTTCTGAGCTCTGAGAATGTGCAAATTGACTTTTTCATAGCACTACTAATCTGGCTAATATCAAGGAAGATAGATAAACAGACAACAGATAGACGGCTGGATAGATAGTCAAAAACTTTGTGCAGCTCCCTCCAGACTTAATTCGAAAAGTTTCTGTGCTTAGGATAACTCAGTGGTCATACACAAAGGGAAAATGATCAGTTCCAATCAAGACCAAATGATCTTGCTTTAACCATTACAAATACGTTTTAAGATTTCCCATTTCATCCTTATTTCTAGTCACCCCATTCTTCACTTGGAGAATTCCTTGCACACGCTCTTGAGTGATGCTCTCTCTTAATTTTCCAGCTAATCCATTCAGTTTTAAATAAGCTACATTAGAGATCTTAGATTATTCTTTCACAGTTTTTTTCCTCATTTGAAGTACTATAATTCATGTCCTTTGCCTAATGTGTCCTTTTTTAGTTTCTTCTAGGCTGTGATGATCCCTGTCTTTTCTTGTTTTACAAATACCCACATCAAGTCATAGAAGCTCACTTAGGCCAAATTATATAAAGATACAGGGTAATTTCACAGGAAATTGCTCTGTGAGTCTCCTAATCCTTCCTCCTTGTCTTTTATCACCAACTTGCATGAGTTTTACTCATAAAAAATGGACTTTGACCAGCGCCCAGGCTCAATAGGCTAATCCTCTGCCTGCAGCGCTGGCATCCCGGGTTCTAGTCCCAGCCGGGGCGCCGGATTCTGTCCCACTTGCCCCTCTTCCAGGCCTGCTCTTTGCTGTGGCCCGGGAGTACAGTGGAGAATGGCCTAAGTCCTTGGGTCATGCACCCGCATGGGAGACCAGGAGAAGCAACTGGCTCCTGGCTTCAGATCAGTGCGGTGGGCCAGCCACAGCGGCCATTGGAGAGTGAACCAACAGTAAAGGAAGACCTTTCTCTCTGTCTCTCTCACTGTCCACTCTGCCTATCAAAAAAAAAAAAAAAAAAGAATGGACTTTAATTAAAATCCTTAAATTTCTGTCCAACTCAAATAGCTCTAGCTATGCTCTCTGATTAAGCTGATGGTTCCCCCCAATCCAGGAATTTAAAAAAACTCGGATAAAAATGTCTTCACATTGGTCTTCACATGGTCTTTGTGTATATACATCCTAAGAAATTCCTCTATTGGTGTTGTAATTGGTATTATATAAGAACTGTGTCTATTATTATTATTATTATTATTATTATCATCATCATCATCATCATCATCAAGAACTGTGTCACTTGGACCCACACTGGGCTCAATGGTTGTTAGGTCATTGACAGCGCAAATCCATCTATTTGATCAGAGGGAGCAAAATGTACTACATACAGTCTTCCATCAACTTTTGCCTCTTTGTTGGGTTTTTCTACTCCTAAACCACAGATTCTTCCTAGGAATATCTTCATCTTTTAGATATTTTTTTCTTTATAATGCCACTTGTTGTTCATATCTTTATGAATGAAATAACTGCACAAAACATGGCTTTGCATTGTACTATTTTCTGCAAAAACATTGACTAAATGGGTGCATCCTTAAAAAGAAAGAAAGCAGATTGTTAGTTGTGCCCAAAACTTCAACTATAATTTTTAGCAAATTTTGAATGTAACTAGGCTTTGCAGAAGATTTCTTGACTAAGGTGAAAGAGAAAATGTTCCTGAATGTCAATTGTAAATGAGTCTTTTATTCACCACTCCCTTCTTTTCTTATTATGCTGAGAACTTAATCTGAATGATCATTTCTGTAATATTATAATTTATAATTAATTTACACTAAAAACTGCCTAGCTTCATGAAAGTGACACCACTTAATTTACATTAAAATCCCACCTCTGGTTTACAGCTACAATTAAGGACTTCTGGAAATTAAAGAAAATAAACAAGAGTTTAAAATTGTGTTAGTAGCAATACTCCAGGTTTGTCCTGATACTTGCTAGATCAATCAGATGGAGAAAATAGACAAAGATTGTCAATGAAATCCTATAAAAGTCATAAATTGCCTAAAATGCCCGATGCCAAATAAAAAGTTCTATGATAGTCAAAAGTAGGGGACAGCCCTGTACATGTCTATCATTCACTTATGGGATATTGGACAAAATTTCAAAACTTGGAAGATCATGATAAAAAAATGAATGAAATTATGAGAAAATTTCAAAACCAAACTTCATTATGTTTTAGGTAATACAACCCAGATGCAGAAGTAAGGGAGCACTTAATCTCTACCTGCCTTAGGTTGAACATGAAAAAGATGATATGACTTAGAGCATCTTTATGTCAATATAGCTCTAATGAATATACAAACTTAAATGCAAAGTATTTCCTCATCTTAAAAATGAGGCTTCAACTTGCGGTGTGGTGTATGACTACTTTGCTGGCATCTCGTATGGGTGCCAATTCTTGCCAAGCTGGTCCTTTTCTAACCCAGCTGTCTGCTAATGTGCTTGAGAAAGCAGTGAATATGGCCCAAGTGCTTAGGCACCTGCAGTTACATGGGAGACCTTGATGAAGTGCCAGCTTCCTGGCTTCAGGCTGGCCCAGCCATTTGCAGCAATCTAGGGAATGAGCCAATGGGTGGAAGATGTTTTTCTCTCTCTCTTTCTCTCTCCCCCGCCACCACCTTGGGGAATATATATATATATATATATATATATATGTATATATATAATGTTCAATTATTATATGTATATATTACATGTGTATATATATTATATGTAATGTTCAATTATTATATTATATAGATCATATATAATATATATCACATTCAGAGAATTCACGTATACAATTTAAAACCTTTATTTGCGATAGAGATATAAAAATGTCTGTAGATATTGCAAAAAGAAAAAAAATTGGAAAAAGCCCAACCCTAGAAAATTATTATAATTTTAAGACACCATAGCTAAAACAGGATCATGGTGCTCTGGAGAATAGTAGGGACCCCTATAACTCATCTGGACTAGTACAAGAGAGTTGACAAGTGTCATAGGAGCATGCACATGTAATTACCAGGTGACACAGGTATCACTGTATAAAGCCTAAGTACTCTGTGTTGATAGCATTTATCCATTGAAGTATGCAAAATGACCAATTGATATGAAAATTAAAATCTTTGGGCAGGCATTTGGCACCACAGTTAAGATTCTGCTTGGGTACTTGGGATACCTGCATTCTAGATCTAAGTGACTGGCTCAAGTATTGGCTCCTTCCCTTACGACTCAACTTCCTGGTAGTGTGCACCTTGGGAGACAGCAGGTAATGGTTCATGTACTTGGGTCCCTGTAGCACTTATGGGAGATCTGGATACTGAGCTCTTGGCTTCAGGCTAGACCAGACATGTCTGCTGTGGGCATTTTAGCAATGAACCAGTGGAAATTTTCTGTACCACATATCCCAAGTAGTACCCTTACTGTTACATATTAAAGTTATACTTTACAGTAATATTCCTTAACAGCAAATTTTATGCTGTTGTAGATCTCTGCTTTTTTTCTAGTCACAGTATTTTTATTTACTTGGTAAAGTTAATAATACTCTTGGACCATAATGCTTCAGAGATTCACTGAGTCTTCCTCTATCTCTCTGTTTTATTTCTGTTCAACTCAGTGTTCCAAAAGAAACATAATACAAGCCAAAAATGGGAAGCTCATTTATATTAAATTTCTAGTAGCCACAACTAAAATAATTTAAGAAACAGATAAAATGACACACTACTGTATATTTTATTTATCCCAGTTTATCCAATATATTGTTTTGTCAATAATTAATATGAAATTTCAATGAAATATTTTAAATTGTTCTGCTCATATTAAGTTTTTGAAATTCAGTGTGTATTTCATACTTATTGGACATCTCAATAACTACAGACTACCCTTCAAGTATTCAATTGCCACTTCTGTCTAGTGGCTACATATATGACATTATATTATTGCTCAAATTCCCAGATCATTTAGTTGGGCCACCAATTAAGAATAAAAATAGGTGCTATACCTCTGAACAAGAATAATGTGCCATTGCAGTACCTTGAAAATATACTTAAATAAGAAAAAATGGATATCACCAAATAATAATATAATTATCCTCTGAAGCCATAGGGTAATAAGAATTTCTTGACAGTATGATTTGCTCTGGGAAAATCCAGTGCAGTTCAATTCATCAAGTATTTATTGAGTTCTTATGGGGTATAAATCATTAATTAATTATGTAAATATTTATTGAATGCCTGTTAAGTGAAATGTACATTTTTGCTATCAAAATTTAAGAGAGACAAATTTTTTCTGTAGGCAGTTTTGAAACATTGAGATTGTTTAATACTATTAGGAAAATATTTTAGACATTATGCAAGCATGCAGGGAGTTTGTTCTTTATTCAAAGAAATGTAAAACAGAAAGTGCTACAGGACAGTGCAAAATCCTATAGTTACAGTAATGGTAAATGAAAAGACTGTAAGTGAGGAGACTGAAAAATTAAATGCGATCTAGAAAATGAAAAGTATATTGAAGGATTATAAGTGGGTCAATTATTAGTTAATAATGCAGTGTTACTTGATATCAAGAGGCAATTCTGATAAAATTACATAAATGAAATGAGAGATGAGTCATGCGAACATTTGAGAGAAAGACTTTCTAAGACCAGGGAAATACAAATGTAAATACCCTGAGAGGAAAAATAAATTACATTCCTCCCCAATTTTTTATGTATGTATATATGTATGTATTTTTGAAAAAAAGCAAAATAATGGAGCCAGTAGTGAATTTGAACAAAAAATAGATAGGGACCAGAAACCAGATCACTCAGATGCACTCTGAATTTTTTCCGGATATGATAATAGCCACTGGATCATGAGTAGGGAAGTGTGTGATATTATACTTCTGAAAAACAGAAAACAAATGGAGGGCCAGCACTGTGGTGTCTTGGGCTAAGCTTCCGCTGGTGGCACAAGAATCCCTTATATGCCCTGGTTCTAGTCCTGGCTGTTTCACTTCTAATCCATCTCTCTGCTATGGTCTGGGAAAGCAGAAGATGGCCCAAGTCCTTGGGCCCTTACACCTGCATGGGAGACCCAGAAGAGGCTCCTGGCTCCTGAATTCAGATCAGCCCAGTTCCAGCCATTGCGGCCATTTGGGGAGTGAACTAGTGGATGGAATACTTTTTTCTCTGCTTCTTCCTCTCTGTAACTCTGCCTCTCAAATAAATAAATAAAAATATTTTTTAAAAGAAAACAACTGGGTGGAAATATTGGATACAGGGAAAGTTGCTACAGTCTAATGTACTTATCCACATACATATGATAGCTGCATGTCCAGTGTGAAAGATAAAGAGGTAGTGTTGGGATGCATTTGGAAGGTAGAAAAACAGGGTAATTATTAATGGTTTTGAAATTAAATTTTGAGGCCGGCGCTGTGGCTCGATAGGCTAATCCTCTGCCTTGCGGCACTGGCACACCAGGTTCTAGTCCCGGTCAGGGCACCGAATTCTGTCCCACTTGCCCCTCTTCCAGGCCAGCTCTCTGCTGTGGCCAGGGAGTGCAGTGGAGAATGGCCCAAGTGCTTGGGTCCTGCACCCCATGGGAGACCAGGAGAAGCACCTGGCTCCTGCCTTCAGATCAGCACGGTGTGCCAGCTGTGGCAGCCATTGGAGAGTCAACCAACGGCAAAGGAAGACCTTTCTCTCTGTCTCTCTCTCACTGTCCACTCTGCCTGTCAAAAACAAAAAAAAGAAATTAAATTTTGAAAGTTTCAAAGAGAAATGATTATATGAGTCTTTCAAGAGATGTTTCAAAGAGCAGTGGACACTAGACAATCTTAAGGGCACCAAACACCAGGAACAGAATTGAGAATGGAGCCAAAGCACCCTCTGTATGGATGGAATTCCTGGTCTGGACAAAACAGCAGTGGGACAGGCCTGACACAATTTTCACAAGGTTAGGAAGAAATTTATAAAATCACTAGATGACTGTAAATGGGCAAGACTAGAGTCTGAAATAATCCAAAAGACAAAGAACCATTTCTTGGTTCAGTAACTCACACTCTTCCCTCACACCACTGTTTATTGAGTAAGCAGCATTGGACTGTAAAGAAGTCAAGAAATCCAGGACATTTTTAGAGTGATTGGATTCTGATTCTGCAATACAGGATAGTAACACACGTACACAGGTATTTCATGATGTATGTATATATAAGGTTATTTCAAAAAGCTCATAGAGGAATGGAATTAATATATTTTTGTATTGTGCTACAAAAACTATGAAATCCCTGCATAGTTTTTTTTTCATAATACACATTTTCCATAAACTTTTTGGAATGCCTGGTATTGCAGATGGGTATTCACTGAAAATTAGTTCTTGGCTTGTTCATGGGATCTAACAGAGACTGAGTGTGATCCACTAAGCTTTCCTGTAATATGAGCTGCCTATTACGAATAGGGTATTATGTGACACACAATGCTATGAATTTGAGTATGCACTGCAGCACTCCAGAGAGTGAAATTCAATATGAAGAGTAAACGAGGTTTGCGCAAGTCTTAAGGGCACAAGTAGGATGAAAACAATGGCTCAGTCTTGTTGGCCTCTATTCCGCCTATATTAGCCATTTCTCATTTAACTCAAACATAAGGTCCCTGGAGAAAAATTATATATAACAAGGTGGCCATGGAATTATAGACTACATAATGACTCAGAGAAGATTAAGTATAAAATCTGAATCAGTTGGTTCTAATTATCAAGAGAACACAGCGCTGATATGATTTTATAGGCCCACAGTGTAGAGGATTTCTGAGTAGCCTGTTAGCACTCTTTTGCCCAGTGGCATAATTGATAGGGGAGCTACAGAGACAAAGAGACCATTTATGGCACAAGCCCCTTGAGAATAAATGCTTGGGTTACAGTTTCAAGTGAAAAAACATGATCATTTTTTGGGGTAGTCCTTATTCATTTAAAATACTTATCCAAATACGATTTTAAACATTCTTAGGAATTTAAATTTTTTCACATCATTTTGCAGTCTGGTGACTTTTGATGCACTTTGTTGGAAATGATGACTCATTCCTTACTATTCAGAGTAAATATGAAAATTCTTTGGGTAGACAAATACCACATTCAATGAATGTTGGAAGAATTATTTTAAAAAATGACAATTTCTTAGGTGATATGTTGTGGAGCATATACAAAATGCACACTGGCAATGGTAAGGGTTGTTTTGTGATCCTGAAAACTGGAACAGTATATACCATCTAACATGTCCCATCACTCTTTTTGGCATGAAATGCAAAGTGTAACATTCTATAAAGAACAATATTCTAAGTATCCCTTATTATTCCTTAGCCAAGTGCTATTTCTTGTAAAACCTCTTCCTTTGGACATTTTTAAGAATTCTGAGGACCTACAAAGTCTGGATTAAAAGAGAGAGGGAAAGAGAAATAGAGGCAAAGAAAGAGAGAACTCCATTATACATGTAATTTAATTAATGTTGTTTCTCTTGAATTAATTTTCCAGGTTTCTTTCATCAAATTCAATACGGTGAGGTATATTTTTTATTTACTGATTAGAAAGAAAACTATCTAATTTATGTTTACATATGTTTGTATTTCTAGGATGCATAAAGACAAAGTGCAAAAGCAGCTGAATGGGAAGATGTTGTCATTAGAGGAATATCTACTGTTCGTGCAGCCAGCTGCTGCGAATGATTCAACTGAGATGTAGTAAAATAGGAAGCCTTGATGTGAGAAAGTATAAATCCTTCCAAGAAGGAGTATAACAAATACTTGTTTTGCTTTATTTTTTGAACTTGTATATAGCATTTGAAAGATTAAAGGATAAAGACATTAAACTTCTTAAGAAAATTTTAGATTTTTTAATTTCTTTTGCTTATTTTCAGTCCCTTTAGTAATCATCATTTTCATTTGTTCAGATCTCTTCTCATTAATATAGATTTTATACTTGATAAATGCTGAGGTTAAAAATAATTTTAATTTTAAGAAGCTGGAATTCCCAAAGTGAAGGACCTTAAAGTTCATCTCATCCCTGCTTTCTGACAGGGCGATTCTATCGTTCTTTACTGTTTATGACACTTTGCCATTGGAAGAATACAAGGAACCCTAATGTCTAAGAGCAAATGTGAAGTTGTTGAAATATACTAGGGTTGGATTAGGAGTCCTAGGTTCCAGAATTGGTTCTGTTTTAATTTACTTAAGTAGAACGTAGAAAGCACACACAATTCTTCATACATAAATTAAAGAAACTAGACTGTTTTACTCTTCAGTCTTTTACAATCGTGAATTTGGTAGTGATTCTACTTCATGCTGTGGTGGTAATCCAAGAGTGTAGACTTCCCATGAGAACATGCAGCACAGCATTAAATGACAGTGGCACCAAAAGTTCATCAAAGGTGATTGGTGGAGAGCATTGTGGGTATTTTGAAGAAAATCAGACCAATCACTTTCAGGAGAGCCACAGCTGAAAGAATATGCCTCACTTTTAAATAAGCAAATCCACACATAAATAGAAGGAAGCTCTTCTCTATTAAAAGGCTTCCATGCTAAATTGTCACTATTTGAGAAAAGTTACAGTTGAGAAGAATGAAGTGAGAATTGCTGGCATCGGACTCTTTAAGGATACTGAATTCAGTTTATATTTAGGATTTAAAATCAAACATTTCCAATGAAGTCATGTTGAAGGAATGAGGAAAAATTCTTCAAGCAAATAGACAGCCATTAGACATTACACCCATTATTTTCGCATATACACATTCCTTGTCCACACCCACACAGCTAATATAAAGTGGAGGTTATCTGAGCAAGACCAGTGAAAAACTAGTTTATCAATGAAAGCATTGTTAGGCAAAGCTTTATTAGGGAAAATAAAAAGTAAATTCATTAGGTCAAGTGTCTAGGATGAGGTAGGAACTGAAAAAGTTTTCACTACAGAGCAGTTATTATTTTAATGCCATAACTTGTTTTCACAATCTCCCAAATCATTTAAAACTGAAACCTGCTGTTTTATGGAGTGGCACTTGGACTTTCTGTATTGCATTTCCAGACTTTCGCTTTCTCTTTTGATGTGGGACTTTTTTATTAAGACACAAACAAGGTTCCGTAGATTAGCAGCTAGTCAAAGACGACTACCTTGGAAGGGTTATTAATGATCCAGTATAATTGGCTGCTCATGCAAACGGCATAATCCTCTTGGCACAGTATGAATGTGCTTATGAGTGTGCTAGGAGGACAGCAGCCGAGAGCCGGGTAACAAGCTGACCCTCCCAACCCTGCGTTTCTGTTCTCTGCTGTGCTCTACTGAAAAGCCTGCAGGACAGTGCTGGCACTGTTCACAGGAGAGTGGAACCACAAAGAGCTTTCTTCATAGCATTTTGCATTTTCCTTGACAATCTAAATGATGGCAGTCAGACTCTTGGAAGTGAATTTCCGTTGTTTGGAAAGCACTAAGAAAACACACCTCATAGGAATCTGGCATAGTGTATTTTAAAAACACGTATACACATGCACACTTAGTTTCAATAATGGTAGCCCTGCCAGTGCTGTGGCACAGCGGGTAAAGCTGCTGTCTGCAGTTCCAGCATCCCATATGGGAACCAGTTCAAGCCCCGGCTGCTCCACTTCTGCTACGGCCTGGGAGAGCAATGGAAGATGGCACAAGTCCTTGCGTCCCTGCATCTGCCTGGGAGACCCAGAGGAACTCCCAGCTCCCAACTTCAAATAGGTACAGCTACAGACATTGTGGTCATTTGGGGAGTAAAACAGTGGATGGAAGATCCCTCTCTCTCTCTCCCTTCCTTTGTCTCTCTGTAACTCCATCTTTCAAATAACTAAATCTTTTTTTAAAAAATAATAGTAGTCCAGGCTATCTTTTGAAAAATTATGTTAACAGAAACTATATGGATTTGTAAGGACCTTAAGTGTTCAATAGTAACCTAATTTAACAACGCAACTGGAATTAAATGTATAGGAATTTCTAGTTGTGGTTGGACTGGAAATACATCCTGGAAAAAAGTCAATTACAAGTGGAGGTATTAAGGTTCAGTGTTAGTATTCTTTTGACTTTGGAGTTCTTTCTAGATTCTTCTGCTTTATTCTAAACCTACAAATACACACACACATTCTCTCTCTCTCTCTCCATCTCTCACACACACAGTGTAGATGGTGAACTTTACAGGGCACTAACAATCCTAAGAAATTATAAAAACCTTTATTTTGCACCCATTGTATAACTTGCAAATTATGCAAATAAATCAGAGAAATATTAAGAAACAACTGAGAAAATATTATATCATTTAATAACAGGAAATGTAGTCAAAGTAAACTAAAATTAACTGCTTGCTTGGCCAAGACCAAGTGCTAAGTTTTGATATAATTCATGGTTCTTTTTCTAATTTTTTATGATACATATATGCAAAATTTATTTTACCCCTTAATTAAGTACAACTTTTGCCATAATTAAATATCTTTAGTCATCTTGATGGGTGTTTTAGATTTCCCCTGTCTGAATGTATGTTTTAGTATCACTGGTCACTGACTTGATTAAAATTAACATCTGTGATATGTTGAATGGATTTAAATTTTTTAAAAGATTTATTATTTATTTTTTAACTTTTATTTAATAAATATAAATTTCCAAAGTACAGCTTTTGCTTTACAGTGGCTTCCCCCCCCATAACTTCCTTCCCACCTGCAACCCTCTCATATCCCACTCCCTCTTCCATTACATTCACATCAAGATTTTCAATTATATTTATATACAGAATATCAATTTAATATATATTAAGTAAAGATTTCAACAGATTGCACCCACACAGAAACACAAAGTGTAAAGTACTGTTTGAATACAGTTATAGCATTAATTCACATAGTACAACACATTAAGGACAGAGATCCTACATGCGGATTAAGTGCACAGTGACTCCTGTTTTTGACTTAACAATTTGACACTCTTGTTTATGGCGTCAGTAATCACCCTAGGCTCTTGTTGCCAAGGCTATGGAAGCCTTTTGTGTTTGCCAACTCTGATCTTATTTAGACAAGGTCCTAGTCAAAGTGGAAGTTCTCTCCTCCCTTTAGAGAAAGGTACCTCCTTCTTTGAAGGCCCGTTCTTTCCACTGGGATCTCACTCGCAGAGATCTTTCATTTAGGTGGGTTTTTTTTGTTTCTCTTTGTTTTGTTTTGTTTGTTTGTTTTTTTGCCAGAGTGTCTTGGCTTTCCATGCCTCAAATACTCTCATGGGCTCTTCAGCCAGATCCAAATGCCTTAACGGCTGATTATGAGGCCAGAGTGCTGTTTAGGACATCTGCCATTCTATGAGTCTGCTGTGTATCCCGCTTCCCATGTTGGGTTGTTCTCTTCCTTTTTAATTCTATCAGTTAGTGTTAGCAGACACTAGTCTTGTTTATGTATCCTTTTGACTCTAAAACCTATCATTAAGATCAACTGTGAACTGAAACTGATCACCTGGACTAGTGAGATGCCATTGGTACCTGCCACCTTGATGGGATTGAATTGGAATCCCCTGGCACATCATTTGCATGAAATCCGGTCATTTGCAACAAAATGGAGGATCTGGAAACATCATCCTGAGTGAAATAAGCCAGTCCCAAAGGGACAAATATCATATGTCCTCCCTGATCAGTGACAACTAACCGAGCACCAAAAAGGAAACATGTTGAAGTGAAATGGACACTGAAAAACGGTGACTTGATCAGCCCTTGTCCTGACTGTCGATGAATAACTTAATACTTTACGCCTTTTAGTATTTTTTGTTGTACTACTTAATACTATTGGTTGAACTCTGTAATTGACACACATTTATTCTTAGGTGTTTGAATTTAACTGAAAAATGATCCCTGTTAAATATAAGAGTGGGCATAAGAGAACGAGGAGATGTACAATTTGGGACATGCTCAATCGAACTTGCCCCAAATGGTAGAGTTAGAAACATGCCAGGGGATTCCAATTGAATCCCATGAAAGTGGTATGTACCAACGCCATCTCACTAGTCAGTGATCAGTGTCAGTTCACAATTGATCATAATGAAAGAGTCAAAGGGATCACATAAACAAGACTAGTGTCTGCTAATACTAACTGAAAGATTTGTTATTTGTAAAACACAGTGACAAAGGAAGGAGGGAGGGAGGAAGGGAGGGGGAAGAGAGCGAGACAGAGAGAGATACAGAGAGACAGAAAGAAGGAAAGGGAAGAAGAGAGGGAGGAGGAAGAAAGAGAAGGAGGCAAAGAGGAGAGAAAGAAATCTTCCACCTGGTTTCATTGCTCAGGTGGCTACAAGGGCTTAGGCTGGACCAAGCAATTTCTGTAGTTTGGAATTGCAATTGATTCTCCCAATGTGGGTGACAGGTGTCCAAAAAAGTGTGCTACCACCCAGTGCTTTTCCAGGTGCATTAGTAGGAATAGGGATAGTGGGATAGGAAACGAAGAAGCTGACACTTGAACGGGGTAGTGATACAGGATTCCTGCATTGTAAGCAGTGGCCAAACCTGCTACACTACAAGGCAGATGCAAGAGTAGATTTTGATTGACAGCAAAACATTACTATGTTCTCTTACAGGTACAGCTTGTATAAAATAATATTTAAAGATAAACATCATGCTTCCTTGAACATTATTTATCATTATACCATAGGACCATCTGTGAAGGAAAATTATCAACACAAATGATTATGACCATTAAAATATTCTGCTTTCTCAGGAATTAATTAATTTAAAAATGACAATATAGCTTTATGGAAACTTCCTCATAAAGCTCCATCTTTCCACTAAAATTAACCTATAACATGTTCTCATGTTTTTCTTCCTAGGTGGAATTCAATTTTTATAAGTATTTATCATTTATAGTACTAATACATCTACACTTATTTGCAATTACAGTATGTATTTTTCATGGGAAGAATACAGAAGGGATTTTTAAATGCCCTTCCTCTACTTGCTCCTCCTTCTTTTCTTTTCTGTCCTTTAGAACAAAAGATGTGTTTTAAAAGTAAAAGGGTTGCTGAGGTGTTCTACTAGAGGTCTCAAAGCAAAAATGCTGCAACTTCTTGGATGCGAATGTGTGTAGAAGGGGGAGAAAGGGATATTTTAAAAGGTACTTTGCTATAAAAATTATATATATGATTTTTCAAGCTCTTTACAGATCTAAGTGTATATTTTCTGGTGCTACTTAAAAATGATAGTTTCCTCATTCATGAACTTCCTTCATTGATCAAACTTTAATACCTACTCTGTGCCAATTTTTTTTCTAACATGGTAAAATATTAGCAGTGAGAAAAAAAGTTGTCAGAACTTCTGCTTTCTGACAGATATTTTCAGCCAAGGGCATAGATAATAGATATTAGATAATACACAGATATTATGTTTTACTATTATAAAAATAATGGACTCCTAACTGACCAGTGCTTTTCAGAGAATGAAGTAGGCTGCTATAATAGACTGACATGGAGATCACCTGGAGGGTGGGAGCATACACCCTGAGAACTCAATGACAAGAAGGAACCAGGATTACAAAGAACAGGGGAAAGCACTTCCAGGTAAACAGAGCAAAGTGACCATTGTTTATGATGGGAAAAGCCTTGGCAGTTTCAAGAAGAGAGAGATGTGGGAGAGGGTACGCAGCTAGCAGAGACGAGCTGAGTGCCTGGAATCTCGGCTGCTTATCTAAATTTAATCAAGTAATGTATGCCAGGCACCATTCACAAAATTAAATTTGTAATCGATTACTAACTTAACATTTCCATGAAAGAATTGGGTAATATATGTTCAATGCTTCTATAGAAATTTCCACAGAAGCCAAAACTACTTTTCCTAAAATGAACGATTCATTCCATGTAAAAAACACTTGATGAAACAGGATTTGAACATATGAGTGGTTGTATCCTGATTCACTGATAGACAGATGTGCTTCAGATATGTATTCAGGTGACAGTTTTGGGTATTATAATCTAGAAAATGAAAACAACCAATTAAAAAACCTATTACAAACCAGATGACTTACTAAAATAAAATTTACATATTTTAATTTGGGAAAAATAACATAAAAGCACACATATAAATAATAACCATTTTGATTATATAACTGAAATAAAGATCCCATTTTCAGTAACAACAAAATTGCTAAAATATCTAGGCATAAGCAAAATAAATCAGCAAAATTTCTATGTATCATTTTAAACTTTGAAACACTCCTAAGATACACAAAAGAAATAAACAAATGGAAAAGATATCACATTCTAAGACAGGAAGCCTTGAGAATCTAAACTATTCTATTAGTTTATACTAAAAATATCATGATAAAATTTTTTAATATTTATTCATTTATTTTTTGAAAGGTAGAGTTACAGACAGAGAAGGGGAGAGACAGAGAGAAAAGTCTTCTATCCGCTGGTTCACTCCCCAAATTGTCACGATGGCTGGAGCTGGGCCAATCCAAAGCCAGGAGCTAGGAACTTCTTCTGGGCCTCCCATGTAGGCACAGGGAGACCACGCATTTGGGCCATCATCTACTGCTTTTCCAGCCCAGAGAAGAGAGCCAGATCAGAAGAGAAGCAATGGGGACATGAACCAGCACCCAAATGGGATGCCGAGGCCACAGGTGGAGGCTTAGCCTACCACGCCACAGCACGATCATGATCAAATTTTTAACATTTTCATTCGTTTTTTCATGAGGGAAAAATAGGATGATTGTAAAACGTTGATGAAAAATCAAACCATCAATTAGCAAAAAATGAAGAAAATGCAAAAAAGGAAGAATTAGGCATACACAAGATTGAAACATGTTAGGAAGCTGGTGTCATTAATGTATGCATTTTTTGTTGCTGATTGTTGAAAAAATTAATGAAATAAAACAATAGAGACTCCAAAAAGATATCAAGTATCAAACATCAAAAACATTTGTGCAGAGGAAATATCTAGGGGGGAATCCATCCATAATTTGTTTTTTCCAGTGTCTGGTGGTTGTCCCGTAGCTTGTCCTGTGACTGCATTATGTCAAACCTGAAGGCTAGTATCTCAAATTCCTCCCTATCTCATCTCCACATCATCCTCTCCTCTGTATGTTCAAATTTCCCTCTGTCTCCATCTTTTGAGTGTATGTGATTTCACATACAGCCACCTTGGCTAATCCAAAATAATTCCTGTATCATGATCTTTAACTTCATCATATTTTCAGAAAGCCTTTTTCTTCAGAGATTAGGATATAATATCCTTGAGGGAAAAAGAATGTCATTCTATGATTATTCATCATAATAATCATATTTGTGAGAAGAAAACTCTACTTTCTAAACAATAATAACTTTTAAGTATAGCTTAGTTTGAAAATGTAATTTAAGAGCCAGTGCTGAGGTATAGTAATTTAAGCCTCTGCCTGGGGTGCCTTTATCTGACATGGGTGCTGGTTTGGGTCCTGGCTGCTCCACTTCCAATCCAGCTCCCTACGGATGACCTGGGAAAGCAGTAGAAAATGACCCAAGTGCTTGGGCCCATGAACCAACGTGGAAGATCCAGAACAAGCCCCTGGCCCCTGGCTTCGGATCTGCTCAGCTCTGGTGCTTACAGCCATGGGGAATAAACCAGCAGATGAAACGATTCTCTCTCTGTCTCTCCCTCTTTGTGAATGCAGCTCTGCCTCAAATATATAAATAAATCTTTTTTTAATGTAATTCATTCACAACATAGTGAATTATTTTTCAATGACCACTACCAAGAAGGGAGGTAGGTATGTAATCATCCTTTAGCTCAGAAAAACGAGCGAATAATCAAGGTGACAACTAGAAAGAGTAATTGGTACCTCGTGAAGTTATGGGCTCAGTGGACTGGCATATAATGCCTCTAGGAAAAACCCAACAGACAAGTGGCTCAAAAAGGACATTGAAGGAGTGGTTAGTACTGGCTAGATGAGCCCTGCACCCTTGGAATGTTACAGGCAAAGAACAAAATAAGAACTTTCTGTTAATAAAATCTCAACCATCTACACAGGATAGCTAACTGAAGGGAAATGAAAATGACCCCAACAATGAGGACCAAAAGGCAAATCTGAGGAAAACAGGAAAGAAAGTACACCATTTAACTCAAGTAGTGGTGAGGAAGGAATTGTCTCAGCATTTACAAAAATTTCCCTGAAGAGAAAAAGTGAGATCTCAACAACAACCAAGATCAGAAAGAGCAACGTCAAACCCTGAAAGCTGAAATGAAGAAAGATCTTTGATATCGCTTTAACTGCTTCCCTCTCATTTGAACTCCAACCCAGAAAAGGTCAGAATTGAGGATAAGTTAGAATAAAAGGAAAGAAAACAGAAAATAAAAAACAGTTCACCAAAGACAGGCTAATTTAGTCATTAATTTGGCTGAGTTTTTTGACACTAAAGATAAATTGAAGCAATTAGATGTAATAGATTGTTTGCAATTCCTGGTGAAAGAAAACACACATTTATATGCATAGATGATCTTTTCTAAGAAAAAAAACTGTTTACAAGTTAAATCAAGAATAAAAGGAGGTCTAGATTTTGCTTAAAAGCAGTCTTTCTTTTTAATGGCTTATATAAAAGTTTGTCATATTCATGACCAGCAACTACTTAAAAAAATCAACATTTTCTTAACATGCACTTTGTATGCCACTTTCATTCCTATTAGAATCCAATTAATAAAAAAATCACTGCTTTTATTTGTGCCTAGAAATTTTTAATTAGAAAAGAAAACTGTAATTAGGCAGCTAGAGGTTGTGGATTAAATTTAAGCACTAATGTGTTTGAAATTCCTGCGAAACTAATATTTATGCCATTTAGGATAAAAAGTTTGTTAATTTCTAAAGAAATTCACTCACCATCATCCTTTCCACGAGAGCTGTTTCAGTTACTTCATAAATAAGATCATAGACAAAAATGATCAAGCCTTTTCTGTTCATATAACCATCTCAAGGACATAATTTACTTCCACAAATAACCGTGTGAAAATAATAGCACAACACATCGCTGGTAACCATCGCAGGCCCAGAGGCTCAGGCTCTTCAATTGAGTTGCTGCCCAGCTGCTCACTTGGAAATTCATAGGATATCAAGGGAGTGTGGGGGGGTGGAATTGAAGAGCTCAAATATGGTTACCTCCTAGTGGAGCGTTTTGTCTTTGCCACTCTGTTATATAGGAGAGCTTGTGTTTAGCATTTAAGAACTTGCAGCTACATTCCATTATCAAAGACATATTTGTTAAAACATGCATATAAAAGGATTTGTAATTGAAGCGCAGCTTTGATATATTTAATAGGATGTAAAACTGCCATCCTATTTTAATAGGCAATGTTTTATGTGCATTAGCAGTAATATAATAATGCCTCTTCCGTGTGCTCTTGCCATTAGCACTTTTCCCCTCCCTTTCTTTTAGTTAATCTTAAAACTTTAATGTAATCCAAACACATTAACATCTTTTTCTTCCCTCACTGTTCCTCAACAGAAGGGAGGTTTGAAATGAATTTTCCATAATTGAAGGATAGTTACTACACAACTCAATCAGCAATGCTTTTCCCCAGTTCTGCCTCCCCACTGCTTCATATATATTTTTTGCAGACTTAGAAATGCTTATAGTCACAGGAAGTGTGATCAAAATGATGTAGAATGCAGAAAACAGGGAGTGAATTTAATGCATTTATGCGCTGTTAGGCCAAACCACGTCTGATGTCATTGAATTAAAATCAGAAAGCAATGGATACACTAGCATATTTCTTAATAAAGGCAGAGTTCTCAATATTATTATAAAAACTCATTAGCATTACCTCATGTTTTTGCTTTATAATTATATAAATATAATATCTTTAATTTTCTCTGAGCAGATTCAGAATGTATATATTTTCTTTACTAAATTTCAGTAAGCCTTAGCTAGCTTTCTAGCCCAAGCTAGAAACATGTCAAGAAAACTTAATCAAGGTAGCAGAAATGAGCTTATTGAATTCTCTGAAAGGAGCCTCATCAGCATTGTTGTTGAGTACACATAAATCAGATGTTCTACAACATCCAAGAAAAATATGCAGCCTTCAGATAGCAGAACTGTACATGGTTTGAAGGTCTTGTCCTCTAAGTTTAAAAAAAAAAAACTACTCTCAAATGTAGTATTTTTATGTTCTTTCATAAGTAATTTTGGGTACATGTTTAATTATTTTGTTATGGCTAAACTGGAGATTTTGAAATAAAAGGCAATTGGGTAGGATTCACTTTTGACTTTGTCAAAAGACAGGTGATCTGGGGCTCCAGGACCAGAGAAGTAAATTTACAATTCTTGTACAAATTTAAAAAGGTCCTAGACCCCCAGGTGTGTATTTCAGTATTTATCCTTCTCCAAGGAGACCCCATAATATAACTGGAAGTCCCCAGGACATTGTGTTTGCTACTCTAGAAGTGTCCTGTGTGACGAGCTTAATAAAGCCTACAAGATATATTTAAACATGTGGTGTGCCTCTTGACCTTTCTATATGTGAAACTAAGTTGACGGTGTTTAGATTAAATTTTTTGCTAATAAGTAGCAAATTAAATATTTTCTTGAAGTAAAATTTAAAGCTGGAAGCTACTTCATCGAGATTAACTTGTGATGAGTATATGTTGTATACATGTGTTAAAATATCACTTTCTGCCTCATAAACAGCTACAACTGTTAGTGTTTTCAAAGATCTTGTCATACCTAAGTTTTGGGAAATAAGTGTCAAAAACTAATTCATTAAATAAAATCTCAGTGTTCACTGCATAGGATGTGTATATTTCTTACAGCTGCATTTCAGATACAGAAGAGGAGAAAAAGAAGTTTTAGTAAAGTTGGCATCACAGATTCGATTTTTTAAAATGTATAACACCCTTTCCCAAAACATTAACATTGCTGTTTAAGCAAGAGATTCATCTTCAATGTATTAACCCTAAATATACAGTTTCAGTACTGAAAAGAGTTATTTGCAAGTTTCAATATGTTGAGTACAAAACTATGCAATGCATTTTCCACTCCATAGCACCTATTTCATAATGTGTGTATGTTCTTTATATTTGTTAATGTTTGAGGAAACAAAGGAAATTACATGGAAATATAATTAAATGTGGATTTTAATTTTATTATTTTTAGGCCAAATGCAACTTTATGATAGATAACTGATAGGTGGATGGATAGATGGATGGATGGATGGATGGACAGATGTATGGATGGATGAAAAGTCAGAAGTATTTGTAGCTGAATTTCTTGGAAAGATTACTTGTTGAAATTTGAAAGTGTTGAGTAGAAAGCATTGTGGGCCGGCGCCGTGGCTCAACAGGCTAATCCTCCGCCTAGTGGCACTGGCACACCAGGTTCTAGTTCCCGTCGGGTTGCCAGATTCTGTCCCAGCTGCCCCTCTTCCAGGCCAGCTCTCTGCTATGGCCAGGGAGTGCAGTGGAGGATGGCCCAAGTGTTTGGGCCCTGCACCCCATGGGAGACCAGGAGATGCACCTGGCTCCTGGCTTTCGATCAGCACAGTGCGCCAGCTGTAGTGCGCCAACCGCGGCGGCCATTGGAGGGCGAACCAATGGCAAAAGGAAGACCTCTCTCTATCTCTCTCTCTCTCTCTCTCTCTCACTGTCCACTCTGCCTGTAAAAATTAAAAAAAAGAAATTTGAAAGTGTTGGTTATTATATAAAAGCATTGGGTTTACTTATGGAAAGCGTTTTTTTAAAACTTTGTTTATGTGTGTGAATAAATTTTAACAAACATTCTAATGTAATGTTCAGTAGGAGATAAGTAATCTTTTCAACAAATTGTGCTGAAAATTGTTTATTCAACTTTCTGAAAGGGATCAAAATTTTTATTTAAACCACATGCAAAAGTTAACAGGAAATTGATCATTTGATTAGAATTTTTTAAAAAAGCTTTTGTTTAAAAGAGAATTTAAAAAATGCGTATGGTTTGTATAACAGTTGGAAATCTATGCATATTTTTTCATAATAGGCTTTCTCCATGAACTTTTTGAAGGCCCCACATATGCATGGATTTCAAAATGTTTTGCACCAAAATCAACATATTTTAAAATACCATTCTCCACAAGTGTTTGAAGTACTCTGAGACTCAAAAGTAAATGTTTATATTATAAAACTTCTTGAAAAAAATCATTAAAAAATTCTGTGTGACCTCTCTGTTTAGAAAATATGCAAGAAGTCTGAACTTAAGAAGACTAAATAGGATACAAGAGATTCCATCAAGTGATAAAGATTTCTAAAAGTGCAAAACAGGCTTGCAGGATATATTTGGAAGACATCTATCTAACTATTTTTATCAAAAATATTAAGAACATTAGAAGTTACAATTAAATTTAAGGTAATAAAAATAAATAAATCTTTCATTAATGAATTGTATGATGCAGAAAAAGCATTTGATAAAATATAACATCCTTTCATGATTAAAACCTTACACAAATTTTTTATAGAAGAAACACACATCAACACAACAAGGCAATATATGTCAAACCCATGCTCTCCATCATATTGATTAGGAAAAGCTGGAAGCATTTCCACATAGATCCAGAAACAGACAAAGAGACCCACTCTCACCATTACTTTCCAATATAGTTCTGGAAGTTTTATTCAGAGCCATTAGGCAAGAAAAAATAATTCAAAGGGACATAAAAACTGGAAGGGGAGAAGTCAAAATGCCCCCAATGATGATGATATGATACTATACACAGGGAAACCAAAAGCCTCTACTAAGATATCTCTGGAACTCTTAAGAGATTTTGGCAAAGTTCAAGATATCAAATCAACACACAAAAATCATCAGCCTTTGTATACACCAACAATGCCATGGCTGGGAAAGAACTTTAAGATCCTTCCCATTCTCAATAGCTACAAAAGTTTAAATACCTTGGAATAAATTTAACTAAGGATATGAAAATCCATATAATATAAATTACAAAACATTAAATAAAAAATTGAAGAAGACACCAAATATTTAAATTTTTTTTCATGTTATTGGTTGGAAGAATTAATATCATCAAAATGCCCATACTACCTAAAGCCATTTATAGATTTAGTGCGATATCAAAACAAAATAATAATAATAATAGCTAAGATATTCTCAGATCTGAATAAAAAAATGACCCTAAAAGTCATATGGAAACACAAGAGGCTCTGAATAGCTAAAACAGTCCTAAATAGGTACCTTTCTCTGAAGGGAGAACTTGCACTTTGACTAGGACCTTGTCTAAATGTGATCAGAGTTGGCGAACTCAAAAGGCTTCCATAGCCTTGGCAACTCATGACAAGAGCCGAGGGAGATTACAGATGCCATAAATAAGAGTGTCAATTTGTTAAGTCAACAACAGGAGTCACTGTGCACTTACTCCTTCATGTAGGATCTCTGTCCTTAATATGCTGTACATTGTGATTTAATTCTATAACTAGCACTCAAACAGTATTTTTCACTCTGTGTTTCTATGTGGGTGCAAACTGCTGACATCTTTACTTAATATATACTAAATTGATCTTCTGTATATAAAGAGAATTGAAAATGAATCTTGATGTGAATGGAAGAGGAGAGGGAACGGGAGAGGGGAGGGTTGCGGGTGGGAGGGAAGTTATGGGGGTAAAAGCATTGTAATCCATAAGCTGTGCTTTGGAAATTTATATTCATTAAATAAAAGCTAAAAAAAAAATTCCTAAACAATAAAAATAAAGTTGGAGGCATAGCAATGCCAATTTCAAGACATATTACAGGGCAATTATAATCAAAACATCTTGAAAGTGGCACAAGGATAGATATATCAACCAATTAAGAAACTAGACATCCCAGAAATTATTCCAGCAATCTATAACCAGCTAGTCTTTGACAGATGAGCTAAAATCACTCCCTGGAGTGTTTGGACAATTGGTGTCCCTGGTGTTTGGACAATTGGATCTCTGCACTCACAGAAACAAGACCCCTATCTTATACTCTATACAAACATCAATGCACAATGGATAAAGCATCTAAATCTAAGTTCTAAAACCATTAAAGTACTAAGGAAATCATACGGGAAACAATATCAAGACTTTGGCATTGGCAAAGACGTCTTGGATAATACTCTAGGAGTACATGCAATAAAGGCAAAAAAAAAAAAAAAGACAAATGGGATTACATTAAGCTAAGAAGCTTCTGAACAGCAAAGCAAACATTCAACAAAGAAAAAAGGCAACTGACAGAATGGAAGAAAATATATTTTGCAAAGTATACATCTGATAAAGGAATAATATACAGGATAGATAAGGAGCTCAAAAACTCAACAACAATAAAACAAGCAATCCAGTTAAGAAATAGGCTAACGATCCAAACAGGCGTTTTTCAAAGGTAAACTACAAATGGCCAACAGACATATGAAAAGATTCTCAGGATTTCTAGCCATCAGAGAAATGCAAATCAAACCATAATGAGGTTTTACCACCCCTAGTTGAAATGACTATCATGAAAAAATCAAAAAATAACGAATGGTGGTGAGAATTTAGGGGAAAAGGTACCTTGATAGACTGTTACTGGGAATATAAACTAGTAAAACGATTGTGGAAAACAATATGGAAATTCTTCAGAAATCTGAAAATAGATCTATCATATGACCCAGTCATTCCTTTCTTGGGAATTTATCCTAAGGAAATGAAATTAACATAAGAAAGAGTTGTCTGTACCCCCTCTGCTTATAGTAGTTCAACTAATAATAGCTCATTTATGGAATCAACTCAGTTGTCTAACAAGTGATGACTAGATAAAGAAATGGTGGTATATATATATACTATGGAACACTATAATAATAAAACTGATAAAATCAAGTATTCACAAAGCTGTAGGATAAGTGGAACTCAGAAATATTGATGATAGAAATGCGATATTGTGTGTATACTTCAGATAACAGTTTGGCAGTTTCTTATAAAGTCAGCACACAACACAACTATGACCCAACAACTCCATTACAGTGCATCTATCAAAAACAAATAAACATGCTCTCTCAAAGACATGTATTTGAAAGTTAGTGCAAGTTTATTCATTATAACTGAAACCTGAAAAAAGTCTAAATGCCCATCAACTAGTGAACTAACGTGATACTTTTACAAAATGAAAAAGCACTCAGTAATGAAAAGAAACAGAAAAACAATGGATACAATATACATCAATGGATCTTCAGAATATTAGCTAAGTGCATGACTTCAGACACAAAAACCTAGGTATTGCATGTTTCCTGATGGAACACACTCTCAGAAAGACAAAATTACAGTGACAGAAGTTAGAACAGTGCTAATCAGAGGCACGTTTTGGTAGAAGGGAATCCTCTGGCCAGAAAATGGAGTAAAGGAACTCTCGGGTGGTGCAAATATCGCGTCATGATTATTGTGGCAGACACTAGATAAAATTCTAAACACTCACTGAGTTCTGAGAGGAAAATGGGGGAAAACTGTATCTGAACTATACCACAAGAAAACAATCAGAAAAAAAAAATACATTTTCAGTGTTAGAAAACAATATATAGTTAATGGAACCTCTTAGAGAAAAGGACATAGTACCAGAATTCCTAATAAAGCATTTATGTTACTTAACAAGCTTAGCTTTAATCAACACTCACTGTATCATCCTTTTATTTTATTTTTTTCCCCAAAAGAAACCTTTTATTTAAGGAATACAAACTTTATGCATTTCATAAGTACAACTTTAGGAATATAGTGATTCTTCCCACCATACCTGCTCTCCCACACACACTTTTACCCCTTCTCCTTCTCCCTCTCCCAGTCCCAGTCCCATTCTCCTCTAAGATCCATTTTCGATGAACTTTCTACACAGAAGACCAACTCTACACTAAGTAAAGAGTTGAACAATTTGCAAGAAAAACAAAACAAAAAACTATTCAACAGATGAGACAAAGGCGGTTCAAAGTCATTGCATCTTGAAGTTCATTTCACTTTTTCTAGAACCTTAATTTCATACAAGCGCTCAAAATGATACATCTTTTGTGAACACTTAGATATAATACAACTCTTTGAGAACAGAGGTCCTGCATGGGAAGTTAATGCACAGTGACTCCTGTTAATTTAACAATTAACATTCTTTTTTAAATTAATTTATTTGAAAGTCAGAGTTACACAGAGAGAAGAGAAACAGAGGGGTCTTCCTTCCGCTGGTTTTTCCCCTATTGGGTGCAACGGCTGGTCCTGTGCCGATCTGAAGCCAGCAGCCAGGGAGCTTCTTTTGGGTCTCCCCCAGGCCATAGCAGAGACCTGGATTAGAAGTGGAGCAGCCAGGTTTTAAACCAGTGTGCATATGGGTTGCTGGCACTGCAGGTGGAGGCTTTACCCACTATGCCACAGCGCCAACCCCATGATTAACACTCTTATGTATAACATCAGTGATCACCTAGGCTCTTTGACATGAGCCGCCTAGGCTATGGGAGACTTTTGATTCCACAGCTTCATCAGTATTTGGACAATGTCATAAGCAGAGTAGACATTCTGTTCTCCCTTCACAGAAAACTACCTCCTTCTCTGATGACCACTTCTTTACACTGAGGTCTTACCCACTGAAGTCCTTCATGTAGGACATTTTTTTTTTTTGCCACAGAATCCTGGCTTTTCATGCCTGATTTGCTCTCCTGGGCTTTTCAGCCAGACCAGAATGCCTTAAGATGCAAATTCTGAGACCAAAGTGTTACTTAAAGCCATTGTCATTCTATGAGTCTGCTATGTGGACTGCTTCCCATGTTGGATCATTCCCTCCTTTTTAATTCTATCTATTATTACCAGACACTTAATCTTATGTATATGACCACTTTAAAATGTAAGGTGATATTTTTGCTACCCAGCTTAAGGGGATTTGGGGTCCCATGGCAAGTTTTTAAACTGTATCCTTAGAAGTAAGTCCATAGGAACATATACAAAACTATACAGCTTTACAGTTACAAACTGCGGTGCCAGCACACCGGGTTCTAGTCCCGGTCGGGGCACTGGATTCTGTCCCGGTTGCCCCTCTTCCAGGCCAGCCCTCTGCTGTGGCCCAGGAGTGCAGTGGAGGATGGCCCAAGTGCTTGGGCCCTGCACCCCATGGGAGACCAGGATAAGCACCTAGCACCTGGCTCCTGCCATCAGATGAGCGCCGTGCGCTGGCTGCAGCGCGCCATCCGTGGCAGCCATTGGAGGGTGAGCCAACGGCAAAGGAAGACCTTTCTCTCTGTCTCTCTCTCTCACTGTCCACTCTGCCTGTCAAAAATAATAATAATTAAGTTTGTATCATCCTTTTAAACAGCAGGATTCTACTTTTTACAAAACTATAAACTTGATCATCATCAGTACGTTTTCTGGAAAACGGCCCTAAAATTCTCTTTCATTAAGTTCTCTTTAGTACTGCTCCTCCTGGAGACCTCACCTGAGATGCACAGACTGAGTCCTGGCTGTCTGGACCCTCTTTCGGACGCTCTTAGGCAGAAACCTGAGTCCTGAACAAGATCTTTCTCCTTCATCCTATTCACTCTGGTCTCCTCCAGTCAGGTTTTCGGAATATCCCTTTTGTGAATGAAACCACATTAAGATATTGATAACTCTTAACAGTTAAGTGTGTCTTGGAGGCCTATTTACCCTCACTAAATTTATATCTTAAGTTACATTTATATAATACATCAAGGTTAATAAAATGCTTTCACAAGAATTATCTCATTGCATTCTCACAACCTGGGGAAGTAAATGACAGGCAATATCATTCTCTTTATTTTACAAATGAGGCATCAGAGACTCCTAAAGATTCAAAGAGTTCTTGCTATGTTAATATTGTAATTTGCCTAAACTGATGAAATTTTAGTGATGATCTGAGGGTCCAGTTAAGGGAGGATTTTAGGGGCAACCTATCAGCTATCTCTAAGTCCCATTTTGGAGCAAGTCGTGCAGATCCTCCTCTTACACCTGAGCCATCTTGGATAGCAGGTACATATTCCTTGAGAGTCTCTATGACAAAGATCTGAATGGCAGATATTAATACAAATCCAAAAAATAAGTTTATATATTTATACCAAAAGATATCAGGGTAGGATTTTTTGTCCCTCTTCTTATAATCTCACTAACAACAGTATGAACTCATGAAATGTCAGGGCCAGTGCTGTGGTATAATGGGTAAAGCAGACACCTGCAGTGCTGGCATCCCACATGGATACCGGTTCAAGTCCTGGCTGCTCCACTTGCTATCCAGGTTTCTGCTATGGCGTGGGAAAGCAGTAGATGAAGGCCCAAGTTCTTGACCCCCTGCACCCGCATGGGAGACCTGGAAGAAGCTCCTGGCTCCTGGATTTAGGTCAGCACAGCATCAGCCATCTGGGAGTGAATCAGTGGATGGAAGACCTTTCTCTTTTTCTCTCTCTCTGCCTTTGCCTCTCTATAACTCTGCCTTTCAAATAAATAAATAAATCTTTAAAAATATAAAGAAGAACTCATGAAATGTCTGTAAGCCTTATCAGTTTAGAAAGGTCTATGATATCTTTCAAGCCATCAGACTATGTTAATTTTATGACTGTGTTAATTTCCTAAGTGACAGACATTATGAAAGTGATGAACAGAATACATGGTGATTAGGACAACATTGATTTTAATGGGGGGAAAGGTCAGCAGTTGCATAAATAGCACAAGGCAAGTGGAGAGAGTGATGCCAGAGTGAAAATCTCTGACACGATGATGGATTATTAATGACAGAGCCAGACGACAGAAAGCAGGGTTCTAGTCCAGTCCACTCACTGACCTTCTTTGTTACCACTCTGAAGAAGGCAGCAGTCAACTGACACACTGCTTTAGCACTCATTAGTAAAAAAAATCAAGTAATTTATGAATCAGAGTATCAGTTCATGCTTGAATCAATCTACAAACTTCAACTTCAGTCATCTGGCCTTTATGGAGGCTCAGTAATCCTTACATCTTTACATTTGGGTTTGACTCAATTTGTAATATCTGAAAGAAGTTTAAATAATAGTTTCTCATTAACTTTCAGTGTTTTGAATTCTTACTATTCCCTAGATAGACACAATATATAATGAAATCTGTTTCACGGGATTGATGTTTAAATTCTGAAAGAAATCAATTCTGTCCAGTCCTCTCCATCCTTATCTTGTAATGTCAAAGGTTAATCAACTCTTTGGGATCAAATCCAGTGGCCTTATCGTTTGACTTATTCTTCTTTGGTTTCCCCTGCCACATTGATCACTTTTTGGCCTTGATTCCTGATCGTTTCTTCTCCCATTTTTCTTTGGCAAACTCTTACCTACTAGACAAACCCCTGCCTCTCAACAAAAAACTACATATCTTTGGTGCTTCCACCATCTCCAGTTACCAAAATAAAGCTAAGCTTGAAAGAGATCTTTCTCTTCCCCCAGATTTTATTTTCATCTCTTAGTTTTCTACATTCTTTTCTTTTCTAAGAGCATTGATTATCTGGCTTTGTAGATAGTTTCATATTATGTATCAACATCCCAATTGTTTTTTCGTAATTTCATTTCTACACCTCACCTCTAACTTGCTGCATGTCTTAGGATCAATGCCCATTCAAATATTATAATGTAATATACATAAAGTGGAGTGGATTGTGTTCCTTTTTACACATTTCTGTAAATGATTCCTAGTCATACTGGTTCAAAATTTTTATTTCCTCCTTTTATTTCCTACTTTCACTGATTTGATAAGTTCTGCCAATTTGATTTCTTCAATATATGCTGAAATTGTAGTCTCTCCATTTTGATAATGTCTGTTCTGTCTTGCTTTATGCAAAAGAGAAGAGAAGAGAAGAGAAGAGAAGAGAAGAGAAGAGAAGAGAAGAGAAGAGAAGAAAAGAAATATCTTCAGTTAATATTGCTCAGAGTTCCTAAAATAATCTTTTCGGAATACACATGTTCTTTTGCCAGTTCATTACATATGTACTTTCAATATGTAATCTACCACTTATAGAACTGTGAATAAAACACACAACTGCAGCATTTTTTTGCAATTCCTTCATAAGTCTTGTTATCTTACTAAACTTCCATACCCAATGATCTTCTTGAATATTTTCAATTTCCAAATTTCTTGACTTGTTTATGGTAGTCTATTTTTATTTTCTGTTTTTAACTCCCTACTTAATTTGCCTCCTGTACACAGCATAAATGCAACCATCATATTAGTGCTTTTATAGGCTGTCCTCAAACAGACCTAATCCCTTTGAGTGCTAACATCTCAAACCATTTTATCTGCAAAACTTTTTGGTGTGGTTACTTACCATTTTTGATAACCCTTGAATGTCATCTACTAGTCAGTTTATGTATGGTTCATCTTCAGTAATTTTCTGGTAGCATATGTTATTCTCAATTATGTTTAAGAAAGACAGACAAATTGGATAAAATTTGACATATTTCAATTTCAATACCCTTACCAAAAACAAAACAAAACCAACAAAAATCATGTCCCATGGCAACTTATTTTCAAAAACAGAGCTCTATACTTTCTACAGCAATTTTCTGTTGTTACTGAATAGATCTGTACTGAGTTTAGAATAAATAAAACATAATGTACATTTTACCTCCTGGCCTATGAATGACTGATACCAAACTTTTCCCAGCCTTTCTTTTATGGTTCCTGTTGATATAGAAGGGTATGCTAGCTGCAAAGAAATGAGGATATAAATCAATATTGTTTAAAGATTCAGGGAAGAGAGAAAATAAATCAGACTGTTTGGGTGGTTAATCTGAAAAAGGGGGGGGGGGACAATATACGTGGCAGGTATTTGGTCTAGTGGTTAAGACACTGGTTGGAACACCTGCATCTCGTATTGGAGAACCAGGTTTCAAGTCTCAGCTCAATTTCTAGTTCTACTTCCTTTCAGTATGCACTCTGGAAGGCAGCAGATGATGTGTCAAGTGGCTGGGGTTCTACCACGCATGTAGGAGACTCAGGTTCAGTTGTCAGTTCCAGGCTTGAGCTTGGCCCAGCCCCAGTAGTTGTTGATGTTTGCGGAGAGTAACAGCAGATAGGTCAGCTGTCTGTCTCTCTCAAATGAATAAAATATCTTTTTTATTTTAAAAATGTTTTAGCAGACATAAAAATTGTGTATATTTACAGGAGCTCTGATATTTTGGTACATGTTTACATTATGTAATGTCTAATCAGGGTACATGTATTACTCTCTTCAAACTTTTTATTATTGCTTTAGAGTAAAAGCATCCAAAATCCTATCTTATGGTTTGCTTTTCACAGCAAAATATTAAGTAATTTATCTACAGTCACTCTATTGAGCTTTAGAAAAATCTTTGAAAGACAAACTATACAATGAAGAGTTACTAATAAAAACTGAGCCGTTATTTTAAAATGTTTTGAGGGAGATCTGCAGAAGCCTGTGGATCTTAGGGCTAAAGAGAGAAGCAAAAAAAAAAATTCACACAAAAAAATTGAGGAACAGCTAAGAAAAGAACATTTCTATTTTCTTCGTCTTCTCCTTCACTTCTCATACATGAAAAAAAAATTGGTGACTGCTGTGTTTTCCTCACAATAAACTTTATATAATTCAGAGAACACAATAGAAGATTTTGTAACTAAGGAAGTAAAAGAATTTAGAGATATTACAAAGAATGAAAATGCTTCGTGCATTAATGAAGATATAACAAAGCTTGAATATGGTAATCAGCTTGATTTAATCATTCAATTGTGTACACATATCGAAACATCACATATGTAGTTATTATTTGTCTATTAAACAGAAAACAAAAAAAAAGATTTTGAGAAGAATATTACAAAAACTAGCTTAAACTCTAGAAAACTGCAAATTACCAAAGAAAATCCATTTACGTTGTGTTGTAGGCATGTTTACCTTAATGTCAGAAATTACAAATGAACACAAAACTAAGTGATAGTCAAACAAAAACATATTATGAAGGAACTACTGGAAATATATATACACTTTTTAAAAGCAAGAATGATGAAAATACAAAGAACACAGAGGTAAAACAACATTTGGTAACTAGAGACTACCTTTCAGAAAATTGATGTTAAGAAAAGCAAAGAAAATGGGAGGATTAATATAATCAATCCAACACTTTAATAATAGGAAGCCTTATAAGAGAAAACAAATAAAATAGTAGCAGAGAAATTACCAAAGATGTGCATCATTCCAAAGCACAGAAATAAATCATGTTTTCAAGATTAACTGTGCCTGCTGAGTTCTCAGTTTAATGAATTTAAAAAACTCTCATGCTGAGACAAAGTATAATGAAATTTAGTAGCACTGAGGGTGTAAAAAAAGAATACTAAAAAATGTTCCAGAAGAGGAAAAAATAAAAGACCCAGATTTTCCCAATGTACTAAGAATCGGGAGGCATTAGGCTCTGGAGGTGCATGTCTTATTAGTAGGTGGGATATAGCTTGTGGTGGAATATCTCCAGGATTTATTTTTCAAGAAACAATGCTATGCCCAGTCTAAAAGTATGAGATTGTTCTAAAATGGAATATCTCACTACTTCTAGCATTCATACATCCCTTTTAAAATGCTAAAACTATATCCATATTTTAGACGGGGCAATCAGATAAAACTGTGGCAGCATGTTAGTTGAACTGTGTACAAAATGCTAATTATATTTGAAAGCCAAACTGTTAACTTAACATGAATGTTTCATTGTCTCTTGTTCCATAACAACCATTACACAATTTAGTGGCATAAAACAAACATTTTATTTGGCTTCTGGTTTCAATGGGCCACAAATGCAATGAGGGTGCTTAGTCTCTGTTCTATAGAGTTTGAGGCCTCAGTTTGGAAGACTCAGGGGCTGGAATCTAGTATTATCTGCAGGAGTTTCATTCACATACCTGGTGTTTAATAGTGACTTTCAACTTGGACATCAGCAAAAGGTATGGTTGGCACATCTACTCCAGTCCCTGCTATGCAGTTTGGGCTTCCTCATAGTGTGGTAACTGTGTGGCAAGAGCAAATGTACCAAAGGAACTAGAAGACACTTTACTGTCTTTTATAAACAGGTTTGGAATTCACATGGAATTTCTTCCACTGTAATCACAAGCCCATTAAATTTCACAGAGAAAGAACATAGATACCATTTTTTAACAGTTGCAGTGACCAATTATGTGATTGTGAATTTTTACGTGTATGAAAACTTGGGGACACTTCCTTCAAAGAAGGACAATCATTGGGCAAAAGTTTTTCGGTTGGTTGTTTTTCTTTTCTTTCTTTTTTTTTTTTTTTTTTTGACAGGCAGAGTTAGTGAGAGAGAGAGAGAGAGAGAGAGAGACAGAGAGAAAGGTCTTCCTTCCGCTGGTTCACCCCCCAAGTGGCCGCTACGGTCAGCACATAGTGGCCAGCACACTGTGCCGATCCAAAGCCAGGTGCTTCCTCCTGGTGTCCCATGTGGGTGCAGGGCCCAAGGGCCTGGGCCATCCTCCACTGCCTTCCCAGGCCACAGCAGAGAGCTGGACTGGAAGAGGAGCAACCAGGACAGAAACCAGTGCCCCAACTGGAACTAGAACCTGGGGTGCTGGCACCCCAGGCGGAGGATTAGCCTAGTGAGCCATGGCGCCAACCTTGGTCAGTTCTTATTCTGCTGCATACCTAGAATATTTATATGATGGCTAGGCTAACTGTTACTGTTTTAGACCATGAAGCAACTTGAATACATGCAAGACATCTGTATTAACTTATTTAACAAATCAAAAATTACAGTCCAAGTACCTGTTTTGTGCAAAATTCTATTCTAGGCACAAAGAAAGAGGATTTTGAACAAAACAGAAAAAAAAAAAAGTTTAGCTTCTCAGCTTACACTTGATTGAATCAATGGGAACATCAGAAATAATAATGAAAATAATCAATTAAATGATGATAAGAGCTATGGAAGAAATAATGATAAGCACTATAAGAAAACAACAGGTAGACAATAGAAAAGATATGGAGAGAGGATTGAATGTTAATATCATAATTAGAAAATAAGAAATAAACTTTTAAATTACATTATTTAGCTATTACAAAGGAATGATTTGTCAACTAAGACATACAAATCACTGATCACGCTCTAAAACAACTTCAGGGATATAGGAAATCAGAAAGCTTACATGAAGTAGAGATTAGAGACATTAAAGGTATCTACAGATCATATCTTTCCAGGTAATGCATTTTTCTTCACTTGAAGAAATTGATAAGATCTCTAATGAGGTTCATGGGTCATCTCACCTAGGAGGGGGCATTTAAGTTATCAATAATCTCTATGCTATACTCCAGTGAATTGAATAACAAGTGATACGTTTCAGGGAGCTATGCCTCATAAGTACATATATTCTATTTTATTAACTATATGTAATCCTTTTTCCAGGGTATCTTGTTAAGGGAATTCTATAGGGAACTTCTCCTCTTTGCCAATTGTTATTAATCTACTTGCAAGTAAAAAAGAATTTAGACCAGTCACCAGTCTTTTATTTTACCTAGAGCTATCCCAACCCTCAGTGAAATGAATGAATGAATACTAATGCAGTTATTCATGTCTTCCCTGTCTCCTACCATGCTACTTAAGCATACCCATGAAGGAGATGGATGAGTCCCTTTGAGACTAACAGAAAATCTAGGGTAAGGGTCTTGAGGCAGGGTAATTACTGATATGCTCCAATTACAGCAGAGGCTGCTTCTGTATAGCTTTAGGTAATTATAAGAACTCTGAAGACTGAGATGAAAACTCAATGAAGAGAAACCAGCAAAAACTGACATGATAATATTTGATTTTTTTTTATAAAAATATCTTTTGTGTTGAGTTTAGATGGTAGGGAATTTAAAAGAAGGGATTAGAATTAGTAGAAAATTGGAAAAGGATCATGCTGTCTAGAATAGGAGTTTATAGAAATAGAGGTAGCAAAGCCAAATCAAATCTGTATACATTTTTGAAGAAAGTAAAACATAATTTGCTGAGATGCTGTATGCAGAAACGGGAAGGCAGAGAAAGAAGTAAGAGTGACTTCAATTTTTTTGTTTAAGCAACTGGAGATACTAAGGTTGTCATTTCCTCTTGGGGGTATATTACAACCAAAAGGCAAGACAGGACATGGGAAATCTTCCTCTGAAGAGTGCTACCAGATTGAATAGTGCCACCCCAGTGTGCTTCTTTTATTGACAAGGATTATATCAGCCATTTGTACAGCACATTCAAGTGCTCATATAACTCTAAGATTACTTGTAACATTACTTGATATTATCTAGAACATGATTGTGATGACATTGGGGGGGGGGGGTGCCCTGTGACTTGGTTTACTAGATATATAAGTCTGGGGAAGTAGCTGCACGTCCTCATAGGAGCCAGTGTTCCCATGAGAACTCAGTGCTCCTCTGGGTAATAGGTCATTTACTATCCTTAACCAGTTCTGTGGCCACACTGTGTGCAGGAGGAGCGTGTCCTCACTGAGAATGCTTTGGCAGAAACTTTGTTCCCTACAATTTCCTGTGGTGGAGAAGATCAAAGAAGGATTGGGCTGCAGAAAGGAAATTTTCTAACAAGCTATTTTTAGACTTTTTAAAATTTTAAAATGCCTCTTCCAAGTAGAGATAACAAATCTTTACTTAGGCATATTATCCAGGATTTCATAGGCGGGGTTATAAATTATGATTCCACCAACTTATGTGTGTTATTTAAAAGTAAGAGGGAGAATAAACTATTAAGGGAGTGAATTCAGACCACAGAAAGAGGATTCCAAATTATTAGAATGCTCAATAATTAGCACCATCACATGAGATTAAGGAATAGTAGGTTGAGCAGAAGGAAAAACTTATATCCAGGAGGCCAAGCAAAGAGCATGTTTCAATAAGGAAGATGCAATAAATCTTCTACAGCCCTGAGAAATATTTAAAAAAGAAGAGTGCAGAGAGTTGTCCATCATGTTTAGCAATGTAGAAAGACCATAAAAGACTTTTGATAAAGCAATTTCAATGAAGCAATTAGGGCAAAAGCCAGACTGGATTGCTTTCAAAGTAACTGGCAACAAATATAAAAGCTTTCAAAGTTTTGCTGTGAAAACTAACAGAAAAAGGTGGCATCATGAGGATTCTTTCTGTAAGTCAAATGCTTATATGATTTAAAAGAAAAATAAAAAGTAACTGTTCAGGAGATGGCACAATTACTTGTACAACAGGCATGAGTGTGTAAAAAGTAATGAGCTTAATTAAAATGGGGCAAGCTCAGTCCTGAGATCATGAGGAATTTATCTAGTCATTGGAGGAAAGCAGGGTGGGCCAGTACTCATGAATGTGTGGGTAGATCACGCCTGGAGGAACTTCCCTTTTGATGTGTGTCTCAGTGAAATGAAGAATAAGGCCAGCGTGGTGGGCATTTGACACAGCAATTAAGATCCCACTTGTAATTCCTGCACCCCTCATCAGAGTGCCTGAGGTCAGGTCCCGGCGCTATTCCTGATTCCAGCTTCCTATGAATACACTCCTTGGGAGGCAGCAGATGATGTTCAAGTGCTTGGGTCCCTGCCACCCACAGAGGACATCTGGACTGGTTCTAGTCTCCTGGCTTTGACCTGGCTCAGTCCCAGCTGTTGTAATCATTTGGAAAGTGCATCCATGGATGGAAGATCTTTCTTTGTCTCTGTCTCTGTCTCTCTCTCTGTCTCTCTCTCTCTCTCCCCGTGTATGTGTATTTGTGTAACTGCATTTTGAACAAATAAGTACATAGAAATTTATTGTTTAAAAAAAGAACAAATAGTTAATGAACTGAGAGTGAAGTAGAGAAGGAAGCAATGGAGGAATGAGAACAAGAAACAAGCTTTGACCTCAAGGGAAGGAGGGAGTACATGGAGTAGCAAAATATGGTGGGCATGTCACAAGAGCATCACACTTCCACTTGGCAACATGACTGGGATTCTCAGGTGTGAAAAGTCAAAGTTATTCTTCATCCTTGGTAAGCAGTACTGTCAAAGAGCATGGGTACTGTCAAAGAGCAGTTTGTATTTGAACAGAATTGGGGCTTTACATGATGAATCTGACTGTGAAAAGCAAGCAATGAGCTCTATGTTGAGGTTGGTATATGGTGAATGGACTTGACCAATGATTATTTGAACTTCCTTCTAGGGAGTCTTCCAACATCGATGAACCTGAACAATTAAAATGTTTCTCAGATGCCTATGGATCTCAGTTTCAGATGAACATTAGGCTGTTTACTATAAGTCAATTCTGGGGAGAGGAGGGCGTTTTCTTCCTGTTGCTTCTGTGAGTTTTTTGTTAGGAAGTAAGGTTGTGGAGTGTGCAACATGTGTGGTTCCAGTACAGTTGGGAGGCAATTTCAGTAGTGACAGAGGATAGACTTTATGCTAATGCACCCATCTAACATAACTATGTGTTGTTAGACATCTGAGACAGAAGTTACTTAATCTTACATCCACAGTTATAGGATCATAGTTTATTTTTTAATATTGGAGTTGAAAAGTGCCTCCTAATTCTTTTTCTGATTGCAGGACTGTTGGTAGCACTCCGGGTGATTGGTCTGTTGTGGTTTTTCTAGTGTCAGCTACTGAACAGACTCTGTGCACACTTAGGATGACCTCTTGTCCCAGCTCAGTTCTGGATCACAGACTATTGTCTTCTGGGCTATCAGCACCTCATTTACTCTCTATATTATTCCAACAAAAGTGATAAGCTTGATGGTCACTGTCAACCTTTGGGAGCTCAGTTCACAAGAATGTCAAAGATGTTTCAATGCTACTGGTCAAAAGAATTTAAAGATCCACTTTACACATGAAGGAGTTCATAAAAATGAGACTGAAACCATGTTTTCCTATATTCATGTATATTTTCAAGTTGACTTTAAACTTCATTATTTATTTGAAAGGCAGAGAGACAGAAACAAGAAGAGAGACAGAGAGAGATCTCCAATCTGATAGCTTAGTCCTCAAATGCCCACAACATAAAGGACCAAAGCTAGGAACCAGGAACTCAATCTGGGTCTTCCATGTGGGTCACAGGGACCTCAATTCTTGAGCCATAATCTACTATCTTCCAGGGACAGCAATGCAGGAAGTTGAAATGCAGAGTGGAGCTAGGACTTGACCCAGGCATTCTGATATTGCCACAGACATCTCAAGCAGCGGCTTTAAACACTGGACAAAATACCCTCTGCCCTGTAATTGTGAGTAAAATATAATATTTAATTCTACAACCGGTATAATTTATGATTATAAGGGATATCAGCAATTGGCTATATAGCACTTCTGAATCTTTCTGTTTTGGGGCTTTCTAAATTTTAGAGAAGTCACATCAAAGATCCAAGCACTTTGTCCAGCTTTCCTTGTCGATAGGTTGAAGTAAATGGTTATGTTCCACTACTGAGCCACATCTACCTGAGAACTTTGAATCTTATGCTAGATGAGAAACTCATGAAATAAATTCTCAGAGAATGACAGCAGGATCTCCACAGGACTACATCAGCTTTGGGGGTTTGTTCATGGCTCTACAGAAAATAAATGTATTTCTGTCCATTAGAGAGATATTTAATGTATCTCACTCAGCTTAAAGTGTTCAGAATTATTTTCCATTTGGGGCAACAAAGAATAATGTCAGTCTTAACAATAGCTATAATAAATATTGATTTTTTTTCTTATGTCTGTTTCTGAACAATAAATGGATATAATATATTATCTGGAATTTATCATGGATAGAAGGTTAATGGTAGCCACAGACCTATCCAAACCTTTTGCAAGGCCTACACTATGTGTCACTATGCAGTTTGATAAAACCCCACTTGGGATTCTCAACCCTGGCCAGAGATTACAAGGTCTCTATGACAACAGAATTTAAAAATCCTGGTTGCCCTAGAGACAAGGTCACCTTAGCACAAATGCAACTGTCATGGAGCTTAACACAAAACTTATCGTCACCAGAAAACCTGATCCCTTCACGAAAGAAACACCAGGTGACTGATCAAGACTGAAGACAGGTGTAAGAAAGGGGAAGAATCGCCAAACAGAGTGAGCTCCAGACAGAAGTTTTCTGGCCAGGCAGTTCTCCAGGCATTCCACGGGCCAGCTTCCACTGTCCATCTCACAATGGCACGGCCTGAGCAAAGTGCTTCAGTTCAGCCTACGACTAAGATTCATCTTGGAATCATAACAGACTAGAGGATAAGTCACCAATGAGAAACCTGCTCCACTAGGACCAGACAACATGCTGAACATAACAGTGAAGTAAATTGCAAAATGCAGTGACAGCAAAGGAACACCTGAAGGAAATTCAGTTAAGGTCAAATTTGAAATTTGGAAGTAGATTTTAAAGAAAAAAAATCATGCAATGGGATGATATTCAGAGAGCAAAGGGTAGTTTATAGCAGCATATTATTTAATTAATATTTCTTGATGCTAAGCAGGCCAT
This sequence comes from Sylvilagus floridanus, assembly GCA_949820135.1. Lineage (NCBI taxonomy): Eukaryota > Metazoa > Chordata > Mammalia > Lagomorpha > Leporidae > Sylvilagus > Sylvilagus floridanus. Next base: position 104,749,580 of record OX463238.1, on the reverse strand, counting down.
CTTCTCCACCTCCAGAACCTGGAAGGGTCCCATTTATTTATCTACACATGTATTGATGGATTGCAGCACCTCATGGGCAGACGAGATAAGTCTGAAAAATCCTTCAAAACGTCAAACTTCTCCACAAACTTTTCCTCATGTAAACCATCTCTTGAACTTGTTCCCTCTTCTATGAGGCTGTGTAGTAATGTCCAGTGGAAAATGAATGAGAAAACTGATGCCAGGTTTAAATAATCCACTATACCACTTTGTTTGTTAAGTTCGCTTTCTCTTCCTTTCCTTCAAAACTATGTTTGAAGGGCTGGCGCTGTAGGGTAATAGGTTAAGCCACTGCCTGTGCCACCAGCATCCCATATGGGCGCTGGGTCTTTCTTGGATGCTCCTTTTCTGATCCAGCCCTCTGCTTGGGGTCTGGAAAAGAAGTAGAAGATGGCATAAGTCCTTGGGCCCCTGCACCCATGTGGGAGACCTGGAAGAAGCCCCTGGCTCCTGGCTTTGGATCAGCCTAGCTCTGCAGTTGTGAACCAGTGGGTGGAAGACCTCTCTGTGTCTCTTCCTCTGTCTGTAAGTTTACCTCAAATAAATAAATAAAATCTTTTTTTTCTTTTTTTTTTAATAACTCTTTTATTTAAAGAATATAAATTTCTAAAATACAGCTTTTAGATTACAATGGCTTCCCCCCCATAACTTCCCTCCCACCCGCAACCCTCCCCTTTCCAACTCCTTCTCCCCTTCCGTTCACATCAAGATTCATTTTCAATTCTCTTTATATACAGAAGGTCAGTTTAGTATATATTAAGTAAAGATTTCAACAATTTGCCCTCACATAGCAACACAAAGTGAAAAATACTGTTGGAGTACCAGTTATAGTATTAATTCACAATGTATAGCATGTTAAGGACAGAGATCCTACATGATATATATATATATATATATATATATTTTAAATTGATTAATTTTCTATGCAATTTCCAATTTAACACCAAGATTTTTTAATCATTTGCAATTATCTTTATATACAGAAGATCGATTCAATATATACTATGTAAAGATTTCATCAGTTTGCACCCACACAGAAACACAAAGTGTAAAAATACTGTTTCAGTACTAGTAATAGCATCACTTCACATTGGATAACACATTAAGGACAGATCCCTCATGAGACGTAAGTACACAGTGACTCCTGATGTTGATTTAACAATTTGACACTCTTGTTTATGGCGTCAGTAATCTCCCTAGGCTCTGGTCATGAGTTGCCGAGGCTATGGAAGTCTTTAGGGTTCGCCGACTTCGATCTTATTCCGACAGGGTCATAGACAAAGTGGAAGTTCTCTCCTCCCTTCAGAGAAAGGTACCTCCTTCTTTGATGGCCCCGTTCTTTCCACTGGGATCTCACTCGCAGAGATCTTTCATTTAGGTCTTTTTTTTGTTTTGTTTTTCAGAGTGTCTTAGCTTTCCATGCCTAAAATATTCTCATGGGCTCTTGAGCCAGATCCGAATGCCTTAAGGGCTGATTCTGAGGCCAGAGTGCTATTTAGGACATCTGCCATTCTATGAGTCTGCTGTGTATCCTACTTCCCATGTTGGATCATTCTTAAAAATGTATTTGAAGCTATTTTATCAATAGATCCAAGAGTTAAAATGATTTAATATTTTACTTACTAATTTTGAGAAAACATGTTTTATTTTACTGTAAGGTCATAAGTTGAATGCTCCACTAAACAAAGTTCAACAAATAAAAAGTAAAAATACCATAGTTCAACAAGAATAGAGGCTAGTACTATAAACAGTTATCAAAGGAAAACATATTCAACTTACCTCATATAAATTTTAAAATAATCACAGATCATTAAATCCATAGTAGTCTATCATTGTAAAAATTTTTAGCAAAACCAATATACACAGCATCTTTTAAAGTTTAGTTATAATTAGATAATGTTTTATATTCATATTAGTATAATATGAATATTTTATTTTTATGACTCTAGAGTTAGTGGAGTCCTTGTTTTCAGGTTTCAATTTGTCAGCAAAAGGGTTAAAGTTTAAAGTATATGCAATATTTTAATTATATTATTTGCTTGTTTGTTAATATGCATTTAATCAAGTAATATATCTTGTCACCATTTTTTTTAAAGATTTATTTACTTGAAACTCAGAGTTACACAGAGAGAGGAGAGGCATAGAAAGAGAGAGGTCTTCCATCTGCTGGCTCACCCCCCAATTGGCCACAATGGCCATAGCTGTTCCGATCCAAAGCCAGGAGCTAGGAGCCAGGAGCCAGGAGCCTCCTCCGGTCCCCCCATGCTGGTGCAGGAGCCCAAGGACTTGGGCCATCCTCCACCTTTCCCAGGCCACAGCAGAGTGCTGGACCAGAAGAAAAGCAGCTGGGACCAGAACCAGCACACACATGGGATGCCGGTGCCTCAGGCCAGGGTCTTAACCCACTGTGCCACAGCGCTGGCCCCTTGTCACCATTCTTGAAGAATAACTGTGTGTTCAACCAACTTTTCATAGTACATTAGGTAAGCATTCCAGAGATTGCTTTTCCTAAATCACCTTCCCTTTTCTTTTATTGAATTCTTTTTTTATAGATTTATTTATTTTACTTGAAAGTCAGAGTTACAGAGAGAGAGAGAAACAGAGACAGAGAGAGAGGCCTTCCATCAGATGGTTTACTCCCCAATCTGCTGCAACGGCAAGAGCTCACCGATCCAAAGCCAGGAGCCAGGAGATTCCTCTGGTCTCCCACGCTGGTGCAGGGGCCCAAGGACTTGGGCCATCTTCTACTGCTATCCAAGGCCACAGCAGAGAGCTGGATCGGAAATGAGTGGCCAGGTCTCGAACCGGCGTCCATATGGGATGCTGGCACTTCAGACCAGGGCATTAGCCTGCTGAGCCACAATGCTGGCCCCCTCTTTTATTGAATTCTATATCTGGATTCTTTTTTTTTTATTTGACAGGTAGAGTTATAGATAGTGAGAGAGACAGAGAGAAAGGTCTTCCTTCCGTTGATTCACTCCCCAAATGGCTGCAACTGCCGGCGCCACGCCAATCCGAAGCCAGGAGCCAGGTGCCTCTTCCTGTTCTCCCATGCGGGTGCAGGGCCCAAGCACTTGGGCCATCCTCCACTGCACTCCTGGGCCACAGCAGAGAGCCGGACTGGAAGAGGAGCAACCGGGACTAGAACCCGGCACCCATATGGGATGCCAGTGCCACAGGTGGAGGACTAACCAAGTCAGCCACGGCACCAGTCCCTGTATCTGAATTCTATGTATGGCCATTTTAAAAAACTTTTATTTAATAAATATAAATTAACAAAGTGCAACTTTTGGATTATAGCAGTTTTTTCCTCCCGTAACTTTGCTCCCACTTGCAACCTTCTCATCTCCCGCTCCTTCTCCCATCCCATTTACATCAAAATTCATTTTGAATTATCTTTTTTTTCTGACAGGCAGAGTGGACAGTGAGAGAGAGAGAGACAGAGAGAAAGGTCTTCCTTTGCCGTTGGTTCACCCTCCAATGGCCGCCACAGCCGGCGTGCTGAGGCCAGCGCACCGCGCTGATCCGATGGCAGGAGCCAGGTGCTTCTCCTGGTCCCCCATGTGGGTGCAGGGCCAAGCACTTGGGCCATGCTGCACTGCACTCCCTGGCCACAGCAGAGAGCTGGCCTGGAAGAGGGGCAACTGGGACAGAATCTGGCACCCCGACCAGGACTAGAACCTGGTGTGCCGGTTGGAGGATTAGCCTATTGAGCCACGGCGCTGGCCTCAATTATCTTTATATACAGAATATCAATTTAGTATATACTAAGCAAAGATTTCAACAATTTTCACCTTTTAAATTTGATCATTTCATTTGTGATACTATGTTTTTCTTTGAAATCTAAAATCATAAAATAGACATTGTTTACATGATTCTTAGTTTTTATTTTTTTTCTAAATAACTATCTTTTGCTTTTTTTACCTATGTTCAAAGTGCTTATAATCTTTTCTCCTGGAAGTAAACACACATCATATTAATGTCTGAAATATGTTTAGGAGATTAATTTCAAGGTATTTCTATTTCCATTATAAATGTAAGGTCATATAAATATTGGCATGGATCCCATGAATATGCAAAGTCAATTCAAATGGTTAGAAACACCCTGGGAGAATCTTGTTTCATTTCAAGAATGTACAGAAAGGCCCATTTTTCACTCATGCATGAAGTTTTATATATGTGATTATCTTAGAGACCCCAAGATGGTGGAATAGGAAAGGTTTTACTGCTTTACAGTAGGCAAAACTAGCAGCAGAAAAGTGGAGGAAATACATCCCCAGGGGAGAGTTGGAGAGACATCTGCAGAGGAAATTCTATAGAAGGAAAAGAGAACCTGTGGATCAGTGTGAAAGGTGCAGGCATGCAGCAAGGAGCATGAATGCAGAGCAACAACATACAACCCATGCAGCTGAGAGCTGGAGGAAGAACCAGCTTGGAGAAGCAAAGTGAGACCACATTGCGGCAGCCCTTGCCCCTGGCAATAAAGGAGAGTGAAACTGGCAGAGCACACTGTCTTTGAGACCTGGATCCCTAAGAGGGACAGGGTTCCAGCCTAATCCAGTGAAAAAAGGGAATGTTTCTCTTTCCCCAGTCCCCTACAATGGCACCTGGCATTCGGCTGGGAAAGGATTCCAGTTTGACATCAATTTCAGCTGTATCAGCTCTTGTGTGCACACCCAGCAACTGGCAGGGACAAGGAGCCATCCTGATAACAGTACTGGCTGTTGCAGATAGCGTCACACACCTGGCGATGGACAGGGAGAAGCTGCCATTTTGAAATGAGTAGTGGCAGTGGGTGGTTCTTGTGTACATGTGTGATCCAGGTATTTTACCAAAGGGAAAAAACCATGTTCCACACTGACTTTAAATCTGGTTGAGAGAACTGATAGGTGTTAGGCACACATGGAAGACTTTGAAGTAATGTCAGACTCTAAACATATCACAGGATCTGGGGTTCAAACCAGCAAGGTGGAGAACCCATAGGCAGCTAGCTCTGGGAATTTCTCTGCCTCTATATGAATGGGATAGGTTGCAGGAAGAGTGGGTCCTCTGCACAATGCAACTGTGGGAGCCTTATGTGATAGATGGTGGGGACTCTGCACGATAGGGCACCAGGTTTAGCTGGGTCTCTGGGCAATCATTGTGTGCAGCAGCAAATCTCAGAGCTCTGGATTGTCTGTCGTGGGTCACTGCAGAGGGATCTGTGGACTGCACAGATCCTTTGTGTGGTTCATGTGACAGCACAGATGAGTGTTGCACCCAACTTCTTATTGGTTTCCATTAGCATGTAGTTTCTTTACGCATCCGTTCACTTTCAGTCTGTGTGTATCTTTGTTGGTGATGTGTGTTCCCTGTAGACAGCAAATCGATGGTCTTGTTATTTTAATCCATTCAGCTAGTCTGTATCTTTTAATTGGAGAATTTAGACCATTTACATTCAAGGTTACTATATTGATAAGTAATGAATTTGCCATGGCATTTTTCCATAAATATTTCTCCTCTGTAGTTTGTACTTTTACTTTTGAGATTATCTGCCTTCACATTATTTCATAATGGTGAATATTCTTCTGTGTTTCTGTGTGTAGCATATCTTTATGGATCATTTATTAGGCTGCACAAGTGTTGACAAATTATTCCAATTTATGTTTGTTATGGAAGGTCTTTATTTCACCTTTGTTCATAAATGAGAGCTTTGAGAGTTACAGTTCTCTGGATTATCATTTTTTTAACTTTTAAGATTAGTACTATGTACCTCCATTCTCTCTTAGCCTGTAGGGTTGATGAGAAGTTAGCTGTGAATCTAATTGGAGATCCTCTGAAAATAATTTGACATTTTCATGAACAGTTTGGAATCTTTATGTTTTACTGTTGAAAGTTTGACTACAATGTGTCAGGGTGAAGATCTTTTGTGTTCATGTTTGTTAGGAGTTCTATGTGCTTCCTCTACTTGGAAGGAAGTCCCATTCTTTCTTCGCATTGGGTAAGTTTTCTATAATTCCTTCACCCAATAGTCCTTCTAGTCCATTCTCTGTTTCCTCACCTTCAGGAACTCCTAAGACCTGTATGTTGGATCCTTTGATAGTATCCCATAAATCTCCAACACTGTTTTTCAGTTCTCCATTATTGTGTAGGAGACATCTGAATCCTTTGAAGGGTAAGTAATATAGTCTGGTTTTGAATGATTTAAGTAACCGATTGCCATCACATCGCTACAGTTGGAATCAATGTTGATTGGACTTGGGCAGCACAGAGGTGCTGTAAACGGGGCTTTGGCAGCATTTTCTGAAAGGCCTGCAAGGATATAAGCCTGGAAGGAGAAACTCAGTTGGAGAATGTTGGCGGCTTTGGTTTCAAAGGCTGGCCTGCATCACTGACCTGGCTATGATGCTAAACACAGACTGGGGACATATTATTCCTTTCAGAAAGATCTGAGTTACAGGTGTCCCCTCCATATACTGCTTCCAGGACTCTGGCTAGAGAAATAAATAAGTGATCTCTCATCTCAGTTGTAATCTCAAAATTTTATATTCATGCACTGGAATGCAATATCTTATCTAGTCATATTTCTCAAACATCAGTGATCATATGAGCTATATCAGTACCTTGTGACACTGTAGGTTCTGACTCAGGGAGGCATCGGCCCAGGATTGAAAATATACATTTTTGGGGGTTTCTGTCGTGGTGTGGTTGGTTAAGCCACCACCTACATGCTGGTATCCAATATCAATCACTGATTTGAAAGTCCTGGTTGCTCGTCTTCTGATCCAGCTCCCTGCCAATATGTCTGGGAAGGTAGTAGAAGATAGTTCAAGTACTGGGACCCGTGTCACCCAGGTGGCAGCCCCAGAAGTCCTTTGCTCCTTACTTTGGCCCATCTCAGCTGATGTAGCTATCTGTGGAGTGATCAAGTGGATAGACAATCTCTTTCTATCTCTGTCTCTATCTTCCACTCTGCCTTTCAAGTAGACAAGTAAATCTTCTTAAAAAAATTAAAAATCTACATTCTGACAAGCTCCCAAGTGATGCTGACACTGCTGGCCCACAGACCTTCAGCCCATAGGTTGTAGGAATAGCAAGTAAGGGTATAAGAAATCAAGTAACACACATTTAAGAAATAATTTTTAAAAGAGAGAGAGGGTTGACATTTGGCAAAGGGGCTAGAATGCTACTTGGGATACATTCCATATTACAGTGGTTCAAGTCAAATCCTGTCTCTAGTCTCAATTTCAGCTTCTTGTTAATGTACATTATGGGAGGCAGCTAATATGTGGGTCTTTGCCACCCTGTTGGGAGCCCCTCATTGCCTTCAGCCTGTCCCAGCCCTAGGTATGGAGACATCTTGGGAATGAACTAGTGGAAAGAAGATTTCTCTCTCTCTCTCTCTCTCTCTCTCTCTCTCTCTCTCTCTCTCTCTCTCTCTCTCTCTCTCTCTCTCTCTCTCTCTCTCCCTCCCTCCCTCCCTCCCTCCCTCCTTCCCTCCCTTTCCAATCTATAAAACTATCATTTAAAAAATTTTAAAAATTAGATAGTTAATCACTATCTTAACAGCAGCCAAAAGGTAGAAGCAACCAGGAAACATGAACTTTTTTTTTTAATTCTTTAAAATATTTCCCTTTCCCTCTCCTGACTTCATTTGTCTTATATGTTATTTCTTTTTTCAAATAAGTCTATCAGCCTGTTTTCTGATTCTAGAATGGAATACCTCAGGCCCAGTACTTTATAAAAATACAAAGCCTATTTGGCTCACGCCCTGGAGGTTCAATAGTACAGCACTGTCATTGGCTGGGCTCTGTAGAGGACCTCATGGTGCAGAGGCAGTGTGTGTGCAGCAAGGGATCACCCAGGGGGACAGAAGCAGCCTTGGCAGTGTAGGGCGTGGGGCGTTTGCTGTTTCTGTAACGATCCTTAATGGTGCATATTTTGATAATCCTCTTACTGGGGCACAGCTCATAAGAATATTTTCCCTAGATGATTTTATAACGAATACACTTGCAGAAGCAAACATACTTTTGATTTATTACTACTTTATTTAGCCAAGTGATTTTAAAGAAAAGTTTGATGTCTAATAAGAAAAGGGGCTGGCATTGTTGCATAGCAGGTAAAGCCACTGCCTGTGACAATAGTATCCCATATGGGCTCTGGTTCCAGTCCTAGGTGCTCTACTTCTGATCCAGCTCCCTGCTAGTGCACCGGGGAAAGCGGTGGAAGATTGTCCAAATGCTTGGTCCCTGGTACCCATGCGAGAGACCTGGAAGGAGCTCCTGCTCCTGGCTTCAGATCAGCCCATCTCCAGCCATTGTAGCCATCTGGGGAGTGAACCAGTGGAAGGAAGATTCTCTCTCTCTCTCTCTCTCTCTCTCTCTCTCTTCCTCTTTCTCTTTCTCTTTCTCTCTAACTTTGCCTTTCAAATATATTTTGTAAAAAAAAAATTACAGAGTAGTTCTACAATAGAAGAATTTGTCATCTGTAAGATTTACAAAAATCTCCTTACTGACATTCTGTCTCCTCCAAGTGCATAATAGTTTCAGGTGACAATAAACAAAAAACCCTTCTACCTCTAAAGGATTCACAGTAAATATATATGTTGAAAAATGACAGCAACACGTTAGTGACTAACAGAAATGGTAATTTTTTAGATGGCCTTCAACCTTTCTATGTGTAAGCATTATGAATTTTAATGGCAATGTTTTTAACAAACCTGGTTATAACATTTGTAAATTCCATTTTTGGCCAAATTCATAAACTGCAAGGATATGGAAGGTTACCTCCTATAACTAGTGAGCTCAGAAAAACAAGTCTAAACCCAGTTATTCCTCAATGTGTACTTTGAATACTTTTCTGTCTTTATTCTTCAACAAAATATTTAAGTTGAATACACTTAAAATGTAATAAAATGAAATCCTGTATTTTTTTCTCTGAAACTAGAAACCAAGGAATCTATCCAGGTCTTGCACATGGCTGGCACAAGCTCAAGCACTTGGACATCCCCTGATGCTTTTCCAGGCACATTATTAAGGAGCTGGATCAGAAGTGACACAGCTGGGACTTGGTCTTATGATACGGGATGTAGGCATCACAAAGCAGCAGCTTAACCCACTGTGCCACAGTATCAGCCCCAGGGGCTTTGGTTTATAATGTGTACTTTTTAAATAAGAGAAAATCTGAATTAATGGCATTACTACTGGAAATTTTACTCTTCTCTTTAAAATAATAAATATATTGGGAACATTTTAAGAGTTAAGTGCACAATTATAATTTGGTAGAGCAAATTTGAAGAAACAAATTTTCCCATGAAGACTTTTTTTTTAAAACTGGGGAGGGAGGGAGCCCATCTACTCGTTCACTCCTCTCCTCAAACATTCACAGTGGCTGGGGGCCAAATGCAGAAGCTAGAAACTCAATCCAGGTGTCACAAGTGGGTGGCAGGAACCCAGCTACATGGTACTTCTCAGGGTGCATATAGGCAGGATGTAGAAATCAACAGTGGATGTGAGAGTCAAACTCAGGGACTATAATATGGGATGTGGGTATACCGAGCAGTATCCCAACCACTAGACCTCATGTTTGCTCTTAAATCAATTGTTAAAGTGTGCTCTTTGAATAATATAAAAAAACAAAAAGTCCGAAGTCTCAGGTATGTACACTCTGAAACAAAATAATATAGACAAGTATCCCAGCATTCGCAAACTCTAGACACAGTAACACAGAGCATGAAAAGATTGTTCTTTCCAGGTCCTCAGAAACAACAGGAAGAAAAACCATGAAGGCCCTCTTGGTCTTCTCTGTAACCAGTGTATTATCAAAGTCTGATATCAAATTGCTCTGCGTGTGTGCCCCTCTGTGTATAACATTACAGGCTGTAACTTTCTGTTGGAATAGGATATCAGAGGTTATTATTTAAGAAGATATTTTAAATATATAATATACCAAGTTTAATAGATTTTGTGTTCTAAGAATCAGGCAGGTTAGGCAGTTTTTTTGTCTCTGTAATGAAATACCTGAAGCCACGTAAGGTAATAAACAGAAAATTTTCATTGAAGCTCACAGCTGTGGAGGTTCACAGGCCGAGGTCAGTGGAGCCAGATTGGTTTGGCCTCCAGTGACAGGGTTCTTGCTGGCAGAGTCTGAGGAGTTGCTGCATCACAGGATGAGAGACAGAGTGTGTTTGTATCTATGTCTTTCCAACATGGGGGCTCCACCCTAATAGCCTAATCCAATCACATCTCTTCCCCAAAGCCCCACCTCTAAACATCATCATAGGACCAAGTTCCCACCCAGTCAGTACTATTAACTCATAAGATTTTGGCATTAAAACTCCTGAGTGAGTTCAGGGCCAAATCATACTCAAGCTGTAGCACAAGCAAATGCCAAAAGACCACCCTGCCTTTGCATATTCCAGGATAAAGCCTGGCTCTGTCTTTCCACAGCTCTCCTTTTTTTATTGCCTGCTTTCTATAGCACCTCAGGAGGCCTTTCTTTACTTTGAAGGATTCTGCATTGATGATTTTCTCCCATATTGCAGTGGCCTGAATAATATCACCTCCTCAATTGTTCAGTTTGTACTGAACTTCACAGTAGGCAATGTCTATTTTCAGAGTCCAGCACCGTAGTTAAATGTGTGGCCCCCAGAGTCAGACTAATTAATTTCTGGTTCTGGTTCTCCTGATTATGAACTATTCTACCTTGAATAAGAGATTAAATTTCCCCATATTTCCAAGTCCCCATGCCTCCATTTCAACATAAGAATAAGATAAACAATAAAGTATTTGTATCCAATCACTTCACTTTCTTGTTCAAAAATCTGGGAGCTCCCCCCACCCCACTTAGTGGTTCCCATGGCCTCTCTGCCTCTCATCACCCGTTCTCTCTCCTCTCTTCTAACTTCCGCCTACTCTGCTGGGGCCAGAATGACTTCTTTTTCCATTTTTGGACTCATGAAGATGTTTCTCATATCTAGATGTTCATGAAATCTATTTCCTCCTTCCTAGGTATTCCCCAGGCACCTCCATGGCTGACTCCTTCTCATCATTCAGGTTTCTGATATCATGCCTCCTTTTGAAAAGCCCTTTCCTACAATCTCTATCCAAATGTCCACTCCCCATCACTGTCAACTCCCTGCCTACGTTACAACATTTCCACATCTACCATTCTAATGGCTTGTTTACTTTCTGTTTCCTCCTGAGAATGAATGTCCCAAATGAGGCAAGCTACATAATTTATGGGTGCAGTGAAAAATGAAAATAGGAGGCTATTAAAATAAAACTTTCTCTTCTTTCCTTTCTCTCAACTTCAGTGTTTTTTTATTTCCTATTCAATGTCATTTAAGTAAAGAAATATTTTAATTTTAAATTATTATCATGAATTTTAATACTCTGTTTCATTATTCAATGCCATTTTAAATGAAAATGTGACAGCATTTAACTCATGCAAAAATCACAGAAATTATACAATTCATACATTTTCTGTAACCAGAACAGAGGAAACATTATACAAAAGTAACTCAACTTTTCAAACATGGCTTCATGATACTTGCACAGTCTACCAATACTCTCTACCTTAATGATGAGTAAGGAAGGGCTAAAGGAAAAGAAACTATTGGTTTTATTATTTTCCCCTTTCTTTCTACGGCATCATTTCCTATGTAAGTTTCTGGTAGCTTCCACAGATTCCTTATCTTGCAAATATACTTTTGATCCCTGCTGAATTCACCTGCATCAGTGGTTCACCAGAATGGTTCATGGTCACCAGTCAATGGTCATGAAGAGTGCCACAGGAGAGTGACACAGGGAAGAACAGTAATATACCTGCCTACAGCATACACCTCTCCTGTCCATAGTTGACTGTTACCTCAGCCCTCACATACAAAACACAAGTTCAAAAACACAAAGTTAATCTTCCATGTGGCAAAAGTAGAACATTAAACCAATAGAATGGTTCTTCTGAACATGAGGCATAGCTCACATGCCCACGAAGCCAAGCTGTCTCTCTTAATTTAGGAACACTCAGGTTCATTTATATACTCCTAGTGGTAAGAACAGAGACAGGATGCAGGAAATGAGGAAATGCATTTGAGTAAATGAATGAATGCATGAACATTTATGTGGAGAGTTATATGTCACAGCATCCCCTTTAAAATTCCTCATACTTAAGGCCGGTACCGTGGCTCAACAGGCTAATCCTCCGCCTTGCGGCACTGGCACACTGGGTTCTAGTCCCAGTTGGGGCACTGGATTCTGTCCCGGTTGCCCCTCTTCCAGGCCAGCTCTCTGCTGTGGCCCAGGAGTGCAGTGGAGGATGGCCCAAGTGCTTGGGCCCTGCACCCCATGGGAGACCAGGAAAAGCACCTGGCACCTGGCTCCTGCCATCGGATGAGTGCGGTGCGCTGGCCGCACCGCACCGGCCGCGGCGGCCATTGGAGGGTGAACCAATGGCAAAGGAAGACCTTTCTCTCTGTCTCTCTCTCTCACTGTCCACTCTGCCTGTCAAAAAAAAAAATTCCTCATACTTAGTAAGTTAACAATTACAAAGGTATTATTATCACTATTACACATTATGTAACTTCTAAGTTGTAAAATTAATTCTGGAAAATGGATAATACTTTGAAGAAAATCCTTCTTGTGAATTCACTCTAATCCTAGAATTAGCTGATGGAGATCAAATGGGGAAAATTTCAAATGAATTCACTTCACCTCCTGCTCATTTGCCTAGTAAATGTTTTAGCAAAATAGTAGATTGAATTTTATAGAAAAATATTACTTTGGGGTTAAGCACAGTTCAATTATATAAATGTACATTGTACTCAATTACCATGAACAACTCTTATAATTTATGTATATTATATTTCTGATAAACCCCAGAACTTCCATTTTATTATGTATTTTAAGACTTTAAATAAGCAGGGGTGGCTCGCTGTCGAGTCCATCTTTCAACTCTGTCCCCAGATGGCTTTCCTGTGAATATATTGCAAATCTCCTCCTTTCATGGAAATTTTCCAAGGCTTAGAGCACTAGAGCAGTTAATGGTAGCATTACATGGGGAGCAATTAGACTGACATCTTCAATTTTTAAATAGTTCAAGAGCTAAGCTTCCTTTTGTAAGTTTGATTCACAGAATGTAGATAAATCTCAATAGTTATCTATAAACATTTTCATAATATTAGCATTAATAAGACTAATTAAAATGAGAAGGATTCTAGAAAGTATAATATTTTAATTACATCTGCATGATTTTAAAGAGATAAATAAGATTTCATTGGGGTATTTCAAGACAATACATATTTAATTACTAATGAATAATATTTAGTTTAAGATTTTTCTACTATACGTAAGGTCATATATTTGATAAACAAAACAAATATTTGCTCCCATGACATTTGGCATATAAGCATCCCATGTTGTACCATCCTAGATTGTGTCGATGTAGGGAAAAATAGGGAAAATATTTTCAGTGGGAAAATATGTATTATATACAGATAGCCTCAGAAGTATATGAAGGAAATTATCCGTAGGATCCATTTTCAACCCTGTTAATTATATATAATTGACAGCAAAGCATCATTATTCTTCCCCATAAACATAGAAATTAATTCTGCTTTGTGAGACCACTTTCATTCCCTACTTTTACCAGTATTTGTGTATTTATTTTTAACATACCTGATTTACAAAAGTTCTGTTCTTCAAGATTTTCTTTAACTAGTTATAACACCTCTCCATATGCCACATGGTGGAGTTAAACAGTATCTTTAAGGCATGTTCATTTTTATATCTGCAATATAGTTATGAATTCACTCATTTCCAAAAACAGAGATCGTTTAGCAGGGTATAAAGCCCCTCTATTATTTTACTCTCCATCCAGAACATGCATTTCCCATGTCATCGTCTACGATGTCCATACCAGCATCTACTATTCTGTCCACATTCCATCTAGCAGGTCATGGGAAGGGGGAAGGGAGGACAAGTCCACTTCCTTTCCAGAGGAAGTACACTGCATGTCCTACTCACTTTCCATTGTGCAGAGTTAAGTCAAACACCAAACTGAGTAGCCAAAGAGGCTTCAGTATGTTTTCTTCATCTGATCAGCCAAATTACAAACCTCAAATCTGGAATTAAATTACTCAATGAAACAAGGAAAAACAGGCACAGGTAACTGGCAATCTCTGTCCTTAGTAGTTCTGTAGGGTGACCAAAAAGATCTCAACCTTCCCCTGAAAGTGACTGACCTTCAGCCAGTCTTTATCCTTTTTGTTTAAGATTTATTTATTTATTTGAAAGAGTTACACACAGAGGGAGGAGAGGCAGAGAGAGTGAGAGAGAGGTCATCCATCAGATGGTTCACTCCCCAGTTGGCCACAACGGCACGAGCTACGCTAATCTGAAGCCAAGACAAGTCTCCCACGCGGGTGCAAGGGCCCAAGTACTTGGGCTATCTTCTACTGCTTTTCCTGACCATAGCAGAGAGCTGGTCAGAAGTTGAGCAGCCAGTTCTTGAACTGGTGCTCATGTGGGATGATGGCACTTCAGGCCAGGGCACTAATCCACTGCTCCACAGTGCCGGCCCCAACAGTCTTTATCCTAACGCTAGGGATTTCACCTCCCTTTTCTTCAAACATGCACTTTGGGAAATTTATAGGTGTAAAGTTTTTCTCTTCTTCTTTGAGATATAAATCTCTTGAGAAAGCTACTTACCAACTTAGCAACAAGGGATTTCTTTGTCAAAGACTTAGGATTATAGGAATATATATATACACACTCACATACAATGATTATTCATCCATATAAAGAATAAAATCCTGAAATTTACAGCAACATGGAGGAACCTGGAGGACATTACACTCAGTGAAATAAACATGATAGCAAATAGCACATACTCTCACTCATATGTAGAAAGTAAATCAGCTTTATACAAGTTAGGAGCAGAGAGGCAAGAGCTACGGTGTAGCAGGATAAGCCTCTGTCTTCAGTGCTGGCATGCCATGTGGGCACCAGTTGGAGTCCTGGCTGCTCTGCTTCTGATTCAGCTCCATGCTAAAGAGCCTGGGCAACAGCAGAAGATGGTCCAAGTGTTTGGGCCCCTGTTACCCGCGTGGTTGTCTAAGAAGAAGCTACCAGCTCCTGGATTCAGATTGCCCAGCTCCGGCTGTGGCCATTTGGGGAGTGAACCATTGGAAGGAAGACTCTCTCTCTCTCTCTCTCTTTCTATTTCTGTCTGTAACTTTGCCTCTCAAAAAAATAAAGACATCTTTAAAAAAAAGAGTTAAGTGTACAATATTGATCACTAATTGGACATAGAGAAGATGAAAGATAGAGGGCAGTGAGAACATCAATTATGAAAACAGTGCAGCATAGGATGACCATGTTCTACAACAGTGAAATAACTACAGCTGACAATTCATTATGCATTTTATAAACAATTATGAGAGGATTCTAATGGTTCCTGGAACACAAAATGAAAAATGTTAATGTTAAAATATTAAAAATGTTAATGATGGAGATAATTATCCTGATTTGAAACTATATCTTTTATACATGTATTGGATCATCATATTGTATTGAATCATCATATTGTACTCCCAAAATATATACAATCATTGTGTTAATTAAAAATAAAATTACTTTCAGAGTAGTGAATTTAAATAAAAAGACCTGTAAGCTATCTCTTTGAAGTGACATCTATGTGGGAGAGTAGGAACCTAATTTGATAGGCACCAATTAGCACAGATTTCCTAATCAGAGAGAAAATATTTGCAAAGTGCTCTAAATATTTCAAAGTGCTCTAAATATCCCATTAACTAATGTCCCTCCTAATTCCTACAATAGTTTCCCACTAGCTCACTCAGTGCTTATAAAAAACCCTCTTGCCTTTTGTCAGCAGACTTGAGGTCAAAATGTGGTCTGATCTCAGTTCCTTATTGCAATTCCCCTGAATTAAATCTTCCTTGCCTGTTTAGCATTTTCTATTGCAAATTCATTGGATGAGTTTTGGAGGAAGCAAGCTTATGAGAATGTGATAAAATAATCTGAGAGACACTGTCACAGAGAAAAGATTGACTCGTGTGTTGCACAATTAGGAAGGTCCTCCTAAATGGAGAGTTACAGAGATTCATATTCCAGATTAAAGCAATGGTGTGGAATCTAGTGCAGAAGTTCTTCTGACACAGTGACAGAACTACATAGGGTCATAACTCTAAAGCAGGCAAGGTAATGAGGAGCCCCAACGTCCAGTAAAGGAGGTAACAGGAACTCTAAACCAGACAGCTCCAGCTGCTTCCTGAGGACATTGCTCTGCAGAGAAGCATCTAGTCACTGCATGTTGTCATATTTCTTAATTTTTCAAAATAAACTGGAATATGGGGTTTTGTCTTAATTATTCATTTTAGGTATATAACAAATACAAAGTTAGAAAATAGGTGAGCCAACAACCAACCACTTGAGTATACAGTTTCCTTTTTTTGTGACTTCTTATAGGAAAAAGAATATTTGAGGCATTTGGTAGTCAAAAGAGAACTGTATTTAATAGAAGCCCATTACTTTCTAATTTTGTCACCTGGGCCAATGCAATTAATGTTTCCAAACCTCAATTTCCCCATCTGGATTCCAGGTAACTATTACATGGGGTTGGCTTACTGATATTGAGACAATGTACCTAAAGATGTTTGGAAAACAATAAAATGTGATTCACATGTAAAACATGAGTACAAGGAAGTTTCTATCATAGAAATTAAGCATGTGAACACAGATACTAAGTTGTTTATAAAGATCCCATTACTTCCTTTCTGAGACATGCATATAAAAATACCATTTGTCACACAGTGCTTTAATGAGGCTAAAACAGGATCACTCATTACGTTTTTCCTAGTGGTTTGTGTTGAACATACACTAAGTGCCTGTGTCTACCCACAGGAAGAGGTGTAGGATGTGGCCTAACCACTCTGACTTTTAGAAACTCAGAAATGATGTCACCTTCTTAAGGAAAGCTAAAATGGGAGAAAAGAAACAAACCCAAAATTCCCACCTTAAAGGTTGCCAATTATCCTGCGGAATATTAATGTTCACTTTATGCTGATGCTGCCTTAATGTTAATTAGGTTTTCCAGAGTCTTCCTTTATGCACAAAATGGATATGCTTTCTCAGTCTCTACTTATCTGTCCCTGACAATTACTAAATTAATTACTTCAAATCTGAGTTTGCATCTGTTTTAACCCTTCAAGTTTGTGTGCTATATGCAATTTAAAATTATCACTCCAAAGGTCTGTATTATTTCATGATGTAAGGAATCTTATTTCAACCAGATATTTGGATTTTGAGCCTTCGTGGCATCCTTGACAGGCATTCAAAAAATCAAAAATCAAAGTTCCAAAGAATTTGCACTCTGAAATTTCCAGTAAATTTTGGACTTTGGTTTTTTTCCAGTTTGGGCCCAACTGGAAAAAATCGAAGGACATATATATGTCTCTCATCTTGTAGAGACACCAACTAATCAGGCTATTTGGACTATATTCAAAGTACTATCAAGATGTGAAGTGGTGCTAAATTTTAAGTTTCTTTTTTTTTATAACGCTTTTATTTAAAGAATATAAATTTCCAAAATACAGCTTATAGATGACAATGGCTTCCCTCTCCATAACTTCCCGCCCACCCGCAACCCTCCCCTTTCCCACTCCCTCTCCCCTTGCATTCACATCAAGATTCCATAATATAAAATTGTATTGATACAGATGTCTGAGAATGAAAAAATCTGATGATCTTGTCTCACTAGACATGATGGTTATCTTAATGAGAAAGTCCCAGAGGCCTGAAGGGTTAAATGCTCTATGAAATCCTAGAGGTGCTTTCAAAAGTTCTGTGTAAAATAAACAAATGCCTCTTGTTGAGTTTGTAATAAGTTTATAATTATAAAAGTGGCAACTTAAGAGTCTTTTGTCATCCAGTATTATATATCAGATTTGCTGCTCATAAAACTAAAACATTGTTGGTTCTGTGTTTAGCTGTCCTATAGGTTCTGATGGAATTTTTCCAGCCACATCTATTGTATTCAGTATTTTGGGATGGCTCTTTAAACAGATGAAGCCAATAATATATTACAGGTACTAACTGCGAGAAAGTATGTTTAACTGAGGTTACTAAGAGCAGAAAGTAATTCGAATCAATTGAAAAATTAAAAAACAGTTAAAGAGTTTAAAAAAACTATTATTAAAACTGTTATATTCTTGTATGTTATATGTGTATACATATTTTATATCTACATGGAAAATTTATTAACAGCTTTATTTTAATTGACTTATAGATAAAAGAATGCCCATAAATTTAAACAGCTAAAATTATTCAAAGATACATTTTGATTCATGTGACCTGAATCTCTATATCAGATATTTTAAGTCTGTGGTATAAAGAAACTAAAAACATTTTATATGCTTGTGCTTAAGTTTACTGGCTAAACAAGCTACACCATGTTAGATATTTAAGAGATGTTTCCAAATACATGTATTCTTAAAATTTATAGAAGGCATTGGACCTTCTGGTAAATGTTTTCCTAAGGTGTTATCTAATGGTTGAATCTGTTTGCTAAGTTTTCATTTGATATTGCTATTGTCAGTAAGAGATCTGGGACTGGCTCCCTTATTTCTCTATTCTAAGCCCAACTTGTTCTTTCATTTCTCTATTCTCTTCAAGGTAGGAAGTTAATTCTATTCTGAAGGACTCTCCAAGATGCACAATTTGATTTTTAGATCTTATAAAAGGGATAGCTAACATTTTCTGTAATAGCATAGCCAAAATGAAAGTTTAAATTATAATATCTAGAGTTACTTCACCATCAGTGAAGTAAACAGTAAACAGCGAAAACCTCCCTTTCAGACCAAACAAAGGGAAATAAAGTTTTAAAGTAAGGATATAGCTTTCCCCATGGGCATTGTCAGCCTCAACATAAACCACTATATAACATGCCTGTGCCTATAGACTTCTAGTTTAGGCCACTGAAGATTAGAGATGGGACTTGAGCAACCCCTTGACTTGCATCCTCTGGTTTGCTTTAACAAAAACCAGGAGGAAAAGAAATCTAGGCATCAGAAGCAATGTAAAGATAGGTGGCAGGCCTATTAATGGCTGTTCTGTACAGTGATCTGCCCTTAAGGAGACCCAACAGGCCAGTCCACTGCAGTGGCTTTCAATGTGGTAAGCCTGGGCTTCAGCAGAAGTCAGCTTGTGAAGAGCCCTGGCTGCTCTGCCAGCCGAGTTGGATCACTGGAAATGGAACTGCCCCGGAGTCGAAGGACGACCAAGTCAGAGCCACAGATCTTACTGGCTGTAAGCTGAAAAGCCCTTCACTCGGCCCAGATTCCAAAGTGACCACCGCTGCTGAGGGGACAGCCAGGTTGGGTCAGTAACATTGCAGGCAGAACTGTAAATTTCCTGTTAGAGATGCCACCTGCCTTTACCTGGCCAACTGTCCTCCCAGGCCAGCTAGGTAATATAAGTCAACAGAGTGCCCTCCCCAAGGAGGTTCACAACCTCCCTTAGGATTTAGGCTATAGGAAGAGATAGATGAGTCTGAGCCTCATAATTTACAAGGCCTAAAGCCCACCAGATTATTATCAAGCACCTTCTGTCAGGTTCTATTTGCCTCTCAATTAGGAAACTTAGTTGTAGCTTAGATAGCACCTTTCTTGGGTCCTCTAATAATGACTCCAACAAGGGAAGCGGGACACACAGCAGACTCATAGAATGGCAGAGGTCCTAAATAGCACTCTGGCCTCAGAATCAGCCCTTAAGGCATTCAGGTCTGGCTGAAAAGCCCATGAGAGTATTTTTTGCATGGAAAGCCAAGATACTCTGGCAAAAAAAAAAAAAAAGTGACCTAAGTGAAAGATATCTGTGAGTGAGATCCCAGCAGAAAGAACGGGCCATCAAAGAAGGAGGTACCTTTCTCTAAAGGGAGGAGAGAACTTCAACTTTGACTATGGCCTTGCCCTTCAATTTTTAAAACAGTATTTCAATCTAAGGAGCACATTTATTTGCTCAGAAAATATAGAAGCTATTATACAGATAGAGTAACACACCTTAAAAACCAGCAGAGCCTTAGATATTTTGGAGTACTCCAGCTTGGACAATAAAAATGAGAAACAGAAACATTAAACAAATAATTTTTAAAGTAAAAAGAAAAAATTTTTTAGTTGTGCTATTATCAATTCTACTGTTTTATTCAATGAGATCATTTCAAGATCTTTGTTCCCTCCATTATTGACAACTTAAATTTGTTTTAAAAGGATATTAGAATATCTCCTTTTTGAGAATCTTTCATTATAGTAAAATATATTTACTATTTTAACCATTTTAAAGTATAGCATTCAGAGGGCTAACCACAGGAACATCATTATATTTCCCTTATCACCCTATATTTCCAGAAATTATTCACCATTCCAAACTGAAAGGTTGTAGTCATTAAACAATAATTGCACATTTTCTCCTTCCTCTAGCTCATTGCAGCCATCATTCGTTCTTATGTCTCTCTGAATTAATGATTCTAGGTACCTCATGTAAGTGGCATCACTCACTGTTTGTCCTATTGTGTATGTCTTATTCACTTAGCATTTTATTGTCAAGGTTCATCCATATTGTCACCTTTTAAGGCTGAATACAATTTTGTTGTATGGAACATGTCTTTAATATAATGAACTTCCTCATTGCTATGTAGTTTAAGTGGGATATGGCTCCTGACCTCATGAAAATGTTTAATCCCAGATTCTTGTGTTGATGATGCTGGGAGGATGGAAATTTGATCCAGTTATGAAGTTTCGAGGGTCACTGGGGGCATGCAGGTTGTTGTAAACCCGAGTTGGAACTAGACAATCTCTGCTTCCTGGTTTCCCTAGTGATTGCTTTTCCTCACCTGCTCTGCCATTGTCATCATCTGGCTTCAACAGACGATTGAACCAAGGGGGCCCACCCAGTCTTGGACTGAGAACTATAAAATCTTGAGCCCAAATAAACATCCTTCCTTCAAAATTAGCTTCTTTTAGGTACTTAGTTATAGTGATCAAATTTTTCCAAGACATTTGTTTTCCATTCGAGCTTTGTAAGGATAATAGCCTCTTGCAATGATGCTGAGTTGTTAATGGATGTGATCAAAAACAGAAGTTTATTATTCAGCAGGTGACATGTCATAATCTGTCCTCGTCTATACCAATACCAAAGTATAAACCAAGAAGATGATTTGCTTCAAAGCATACATGAAATCACTGAGATCCAGGAACAGGGTGATTGTAACACATAGATATATAGTTTGTACACAAATGCACACAGTCATATGTCACTTAATGGCAGCAATACAATTTGAACAATGCATAGTTAGGCGGTAGTTTCATTTTTGTGTCAACATCATAAAACATATGTACTTACACAAACCTAGAAAGTATAACCTGCTATACACCAATGGTATATGTTTACATGCCATTAGATATGTGGTCTGTCATTAATTGAAACCCCATTAAGTGGTATAACACTATGTGTATGTCTATGTACATTTTTTTATACACAAACATACTATTTATGGCATTACATATGGGTTAGGTCAACATATGAAGGGACTTCAAAAAGTTAGTGGAAAATGGAATTAAAAGGCAAGTTTATTGTGGTTTAAAAACTTAGGGAAATCCATGTATAATTTTTCCTTGAAGCACATTTTTTATTAATTTTTTTAAAGATCTCTTGTATGGCTTCAAAAGTGACAACTCAAGTTACCAACCAAAATGTTTTGGTGATATTATTCAACATTTTTTGCAAGGTGTAATGAGCTGACTTGTGTTTTTCAAAATTCATATATTGGGTTCCAACTTCTATTGTGATTGTATTTGCACACAGGACCTTTAAAAGAGGTAATTGAGGTTAAGGGGGTGGAGGGTCTTAAGAGTGGGGCACTTATCTGAAAGGACTGGTGTCTTATAGGAAGAGGAAAAGGCACGAGGAATACATGTGCAGAGGGGAAAGACAATGTGAGGACAGGATACGTACACAGTCATTTGTAAGTCAAGGAAGAGAGCTCAGTAGAAACCAACACTGCCAGTACTTTGATATAGGACTTCAAAGTCTTGCAAGTACTATGAGAAATAAAATCTGTGTTGTTTGAACCACTCATTCTGTGGTATATTTAAGAAAACAAGTAAAAATTCCTGCTAATGTTATCGCCCAACAAAAATTCTAGCATTTGTTTTAGTAGCCATTTCTTTGTTCATGTATTTAACACCCAAGATGTGAAAGGTTAAGTGTATTAGACTTTATATCTTCATATTAATGTATTGGATTCTTACTAGTTTCATGCCAGTAGATAGTAGATTCCCATTTCCAAGTGTTATGTTTTATTTAATCGTATGTGTTGTATCACTAAGGCCAAGAAACATTAATATCAAATTATTTACATGACATTTAAACTAAACTAAAATATCATTTACTTACTTGAAAGGCAGAATGACGGAGAGAGAAAAAGTGATTTTTCCAGCCTCTGGTTCACTTCCCAGATGCTTGCAACAGCTGGGGGCTTGGGCAGGCAAAAGCCAGGAGCCCAGAACTAACTCAGTGCATGTTTCTCATAGGGATGACAAGGGTCCAATTACTGGAGCCGTCACAGCTGCCTCCTCTGTGTGTGTGAGCAAGAAGCTCGAATTTGGAGCCGAGTTTGCACTTGAACCCAGGAGCTCTGATAATAGGATTCAGCTCTTAACTGCTAGGCCAAATACCTACATTATATTTGCATTTTCAAACCTTTCTGTATAAACTACTAAATTTTGTATGAAAGATCATTAATTATTATTCTTGTTTTCTATTTATGTACTTACTGTTGAAAACACTTTTTATTTTTAAGGGAAAGGGTTTATTGGGGAAAATGCAGCAGACCAGAGGGGTGGGGTGACAAAGGGAAAAAGGGAGGGAAGGAAAGTATAAGAGAGAGAGAGAGAGACAGAGAGGAGAGGAGCTAGCAAGGAGAGAAGAGAGAGCAGAGAGGAGAGAGACAGAGGAGAGGAGAAGAGCAGACAAGAGGAGCCCAGAGAGCCACGTGTTCAGGAACAGGCCCTGGCCCAAGTGATCAATTTCAGTTCACAATTGATCATACTGATAGGTCTAAGAGTCAAAGGGATCACACAAACAAGACTAGTGACTGCTAATACTAACAGATAGAACTAAAAGAGAGAGAGACTGATCCAACATGGGAAGTAGGATACACAGCAGACTCATAGAATGGCAGATATCCTAATAAATCACTCTGGCCTCAGAATCAGCCCTTAAGGAATTAGGATCCAGCTCAAGAATCCATGAGAGTATTTTAGACATGGAAAGCCAAGACACTCTGGGAAAAAAAAAAGAGGAAGAAGACATAAATGAAAGATCTCTGCGAGTGAGATACCAGTGGAAGGAACAGGGCCACCAAAGAAGGAGGTACCTTTCTCTGAAGGGAGGAGAGAACCTCCACTTTGACTATGACCCTGTCAGAACAAGATCAAAGTCAGCAAACCCTAAAGGCTTCCATAGCCTCAGCAACTCATGACTAGAGCCTAGGGAGATTACTGACGCCATAAACAAGAGTGTCAAATTGTTAAATCAACATCAGGAGTCACTGTGTACTTACAGCCCATGTAGGATCTGTCCTTAATCTGTTGTCCAATATGAAGTAATGCAATAACTAGTACTGAAACAGTATTTTTAAACCTTGTGTCTCTGTGCGGGTGCAAACTGATAAAATCTTTACTTAGTATATACTGAATTGATCTTCTGTATATAAAGATAATCAAAAATGATTTAAAAAATTGGAAGTTGCATAAAAGTCAATCAATTTAAAAAAAATCATGCAGGAACTCTGTACTTAGTGTGCTGTACAATGTGATTTAATGCTATAACTAGTACTCAAAGAGTATATTTCACTCTGTGATGCTATGTGAGGGCAAATGGTTTAAAATCTTTACTTAACACATACTAAACTGAGCTCCTGTGTACAAAGAGAATTGAAAATGAATCTGGATATGAATGAAAGAGGAGAGGGAGTGGGTAAGGGGGGAGGGTAGCGGGGGGAGGGAAGGTATGGGCGGGGAAGCCATTGCAATCCACAAGTTGTACCTTGGAAATTTATATTCTAAATAAAAGTTAAAAAAAAAAAACATTTTTGGAGGGCGGGCAGGGAAGCAGGATCAGCGAATCGCATTAGGATGAGGGTGGAGCTTGACAACAGCACTTGGGCCATGTGCTACCTGGCTTTCAGCAATGGCAGAAGGGACCAGGGCTTAGGATGTAAATCAGGGTGTAGATCACGCCATAGATAAAACTGTGCCATTTTCCTAACATTCCCCTCTTTTGTTTTTTATAAAGCAGGAGTTGTATGGGATTACATTAGTCCAAAAAGTCCAGGAGGGCTAGAGGGACGATGATCTGTCTTTAGAGCTACTTCCTGCTGACACGGGGCAACGTTCACTGGCATGGGCGATGTCTCAAGCCGCTATCTCCTGGGTGGGGAGCTGAGTATTTCCCTGTAGCAGCATTCGGTTGACTGCCGGGTTGCTGAAGGCCTTGGTTCATTCCATTGTCACCTGCTGTAAACACTTAAACAGACACTGTAGTATACAAGTCAGGGTGAGAATAGCAACCAATGATCCTAAGAGTAGCATTAACCAAGTAATGAGAGGATTTCATAGAGGTGAGGAAATTGTGGGGGAGTTTTGTCTCCTTCTTAATTCTATCAGATAGTATTAGCAGACACTAGTCTTGTTTATGTGATCCCTTTGACTCGTAATCCTATCATTATGATCAATTGTGAACTGAAATTGATCACTTTGACTAATGAGATGGCATTGGTCATGCCACCTTGGTGGGATTGAATTGGAATACCCTGACACGTTTCTAACTCTATCATTAGGGGTAAGTTCAATTGAGCATGTGCCGAACTGTACATCTCCTCCCTCTCTTATTCCCACTCTTATATTTAACGGGGATCACTTTTCAGTTAAATTTAAACACCTAAGAATAATTGTGTGTTAATTAAAGAGTTCAACCAGTGGTATTAAGTAGAACAAAAAATACTAAAAGGAATAAAGTAATAAGTTGTTCCTCGACAGTCAGGACAAGGGTGTTGGGGAACTCAAGAGGCTTCCATAGCCTTGGCAGCTCATGACAAGAGCCTCAGGTGATTACTGACATCATAAATAAGAGTGTCAATTGTTAAATCAACAACAGGAGTCACTGTGCTCTTACTCTCCATGTGGGATCTCTGTCCTTAATGAGTTTTAATATGTGAATTAATGACATAACTAGTACTCAAACAGTACTTTATACTTTGTGTTTCTCTGTGGGTGCAAACTGTTGAAATCCTTACTTAATATATACTAAATTGATCTTCTGTACATAAAGATAATGAATCTTGATGTGAATGGGATAGGAGAGGGAGTGGGAGATAGGAGGTTGTGGGTGGGAGGGAGGTTATGGGGGGAAAAGCCACTGTAATCCAAAAGTTGAACTTTGGAAATTTATATTTATTAAATAAAAGTTAAAAAATAAAAAAGAGGATTCTGGGCAACTAAGACCTGAAACAATTAAAAAATAACAGACGGTAGAAGATGAGGTAGATCACAGAAAGGAAAAAAGGATGGCAAGATATTGCCTGCCTTAGGGCAACATCTCTTTAATCACAGAACATTTTTGAAACAGAAAGACTATATCTATTTAAAATACAGAGTAGAAAAAAAGAAGGAAGAGAAGAGGAGAGGAGAGGAGAGGTATGGAGGAGAGAGTACAAAACATTTTAAGGCAGCGGAACAAAATTAAAAGCAAGAACTCTTTTAATTTGCAAGAGATTAATCTAAATCATATGATGGTATCCAAAACCCCCCACTGTTTGCATATAAAGCTCTGCTGGGACACAGCAATCGTCATTAATTTATGTACTGAGGACTTGGGAAAGAGACTGGATGGCCCACAATGTCTAAAACCTGTACTATCTGGTCTTTTTTTTTTTTTTTTTACACAAAATTTTGGTTACGCATTAATCTAGAAAAAGAAGTTGAAAATTTGCAATAAAATTATGTTTCACAATAAAAAATAAAAAATTGAATTACTAAATTCATGTGAAGACATGTATGTGTATGACTATTCATGTGCATATTTTGTGGATGTGTACACATGTATGTGAGAGCCTTTGTGTCTATGTATGCATGTATGTGTATATATGTGTGCGTGTGAATGTATAGGTGTATGTGTGTGTTTGCATGTGTGTGAATGTGGGTGTGTGTATGTTTAAATTAAGTCCATTTTAGATTAAACTCAAGAGCTACAGTGTTTTTCAATTACAACTGAGTAAAGGTGATAGTTTGAATTACAATGCATTATGAAAATCTGGTATATACCAAAACTCTAATATTTCCCATTGCCTATCAGCTTGGATAATAACATGAACCAACATAAAGTTATTAGACCGTTATTCTAAGACAACAAGAACCTTTTAATGTGCTTTCTTATGTTTTACATATCTACAGACAATAGTATCTTTATTATGTACCATGGGAAAACTGAATAGGTAAATAACAGAATAATGTGCTCAGCTTCACAGAGTCATCATGAGATCAACTGGAAAAAATCCCTTGTAACAGATACTCCTCCTCCTTAGACAGGTCATCTGTTCACTAACACTGGCTAAAGTGAAGAAGCATGCTTCTTTCATGACAATGCACAGTGTTTTCATCAGGATACTACAATATAACCGAGGTAAATTCAGTTGAAATGTACTTATTATTAATTTTTTCACATTAATGAAATTGTAAAATATACATTATACAAGTGATAACCTATCTGGATTTCAGGAAAGCTTTTGTTCTTTTACGCAAAGCTGATTGATCTGTATGGACAACACCAGGATAGAATGCACAGAGACCTATTGAAAGGGATAGGAAATAGCCTTACATGTGGAGAAAGACCTTGTCAATCAAAGGATTAAACAAACAAACAAACAACTCCTCCCCCTAAGAAGAAACCTGACAGATTGGACAGCAGAGGGTGCACAAGGAAAAGAAGCAATTTTGTGTCTTTTGCTAAGAGAGACATGACTATGAGAAAAACCTTTCTGTAAGACAGAATTGTAGCCGGCGCCACAGCTCAACAGGCTAATCCTCTGCTTTGCGGCACCGGCACACCGGGTTCTAGTCCCGGTCAGGGTGCCGGATTCTGTCCCGGTTGCCCCTCTTCCAGGCCAGCTCTCTGCTGTGGCCCGGGAAGGCAGTGGAGGATGGCCCAAGGGCCAGCCGTGGCACCAGCCTCGGTGACCATTGGAGGGCGAACCAACGGCAAAGGAAGACCTTTCTCTCTGCCTCTCTCTCTCACTCTCCACTCTGCCTGTCTAAAACTAAAAAAAAAAGAAAAGAAAAAAAAAAAGAATTGCAATGAATAATAAGATTAGATTTAAACAATGGTAATATATCTGTTTTTAAAAATTAATTTCCACAATTTTCTTTATAATTTAGGAATTTAAATGTGTTTTATATAGCATATGCTTTAAAATTCTAATGAATAATGTATGTATTTAACTTGACTTGGCCACAGGATACCCAGATAGCTTTTCATTGTTTTCTGATGTATCTTGATGATGTTTTCAGGTTACCATTTGAATTGATAGACTGAGGAAAGCAGACGCTCAATGTGGCTGGGTCCAAAGAGAACCTGGATTTCTTCTTTGCATAAGTGCTAGATTGGGACTTCACTCTCCTCTCCCTATGGACTGTGGGTTATACCATGGGAGCTCCTTACTCTCAGCCTTCAGACTGGGACTAGAATTTATACCACCATCAGCTTTTTTGAGTCGCCAGCTTGCAGAGCATGGAAGACCTTACAATAAATCTCTGTCTAAATTTACAAGGTTCTGTTCCCCTAGAGAACCCTGACTAATATAAAACTAGAATAATCAGAAAACTCCACTTCAGAAAAGCCAAACACAAAGACCATTTATTACCTCACCAAAAACCACAGATGTAGCATAAAACCCCAGACATAATTGGATTAACAATTCAGTAATATCATCACAGACCAAGCCCATTTTGTTTCCCATTCCATCCCTTCCAGTCATCCTTCTACTTTCTTCTATTTGCTCTAGTATCCATCACTGTTTGGGAATTACATCCGAGTACAAGTGATTGGTACCCTAATGGTGAAGTTAGAGTTTTCTGTTAAGAGTAAGGAGCTCTGGGGGATGGCACCGTGGCTCACTTGGTTAATCCTCCACCTGTGGTGCCGGCATCCCCTATGGGCACTGGGTTCTAGTCCCAGCTGCTTCTCTTCCAGTCCAACTCTGCTGTAGCCTGGGAGGGCAGTGGAAGATGGCCCAAGACCTTGGGCACCTGCACCCACATGTGAGACCAGGAGGAAGCACCTGGCTCCTGGCTTCGGATCAGCACAGGGCCAGCCATGGTGGCCATCTGGGGAGTGAAGCAACAGAAGGAAGACCTTTCTCTCTGACTCTCCCTCTCACTGTCTGCAACTCTACCTGTCAAATAAATAAATAAATAAAATCTTCTTCCAGGCCAGCTCTCTGCTGTGGACAGGGAGGGCAGTGGAAGATAGCCCAAGTGCTTGGGCCCTGCACCCCATGGGAGACCAGGAGAAGCACCTGGCTCTTGCCATTGGATCAGCGTGGTGCGCTGGCCGCAGCGCGCAGGCCATGGCAGCCATTAGAGGGTGAACCAACGGTAAAGGAAGACCTTTCTCTCTGTCTCTCTCTCTCACTGTCCACTCTGCCTGTCAAAAACAAAAACAAAAACAAAAGAGTAAGGAGCTCTGCTCAGGTGCATAATGTGTTTTAATTGATGCTTTGTTGGACAGAACTGGATTACATGCCCATTCCTAAAGTGGCCACTGATAAGAAAAAGGCGATTCGTTTGACTGACTACAAATAACACTAGCAAGAATGACATGAATATTAGGGTTAATTTCTGTAATCCCAAATGAGGTGTTTTATACATACCCACAATTTTAGATATTTTCACAATGTTTAGTAGCAAATTCCAGGCTGTACTGGAATTATATCTCCAGTTAGAGATATAACTGATCTGTAATGATAAATTTGATGACATGTTCAGTATGTTTTAAATTCCAGAGGAACAGCTCGAGGTGGCTAAATTGATTTAGGTGGTTCTGAATTGTACACAGTTTGAATTAATTAATATATAATGTTACAGTCATTTATGATTTCTCTGCTTAGAGATAAACCTAAATACTCTAATTCCCCATTTATTCATTTGTGTACATGTATGTCCACACGTCCCCACCTAAATCATTTATTTTTTTCCTCCAACTTTTTATCAGCACTTAAGTCTTTAAGTTACTATACTGACCTGTTAAATATTCCTTAGCCTGCTGAGTTTCCTTGATGTCTATGCTCTCATCTTTTTAAAGAAAATTATACCTACATTAATACAGCTTTAAGTCTAAAAATTGTATTTTAAAAATGCTCTGCAGGTCTACCAAGAAAAAGTCACTTAAAATGGAAATATAAAGAAGTTTACAAAGTAAAAATGCAGTATTTTCACACTTCCCTTCATCATTCTTACTTAAATGAACTATGTTAATTATTTTACAGAAATGAAACACATTGTATCTGGTATTTGCCAATTTAGCTATGGTCAGTGATTACCAGGTAACATTGTTTTTTGCTTTAGTTAGCTCTCCATCCTCTGATGTTTCTGTAATGTATCCCCTGATTTCCCATTAACAATTGCTTCTAAGGAGGCAAGTAACCATGCCTTGATACAAGTAGAGAATATGGGATTAGCACCAAAAGTCCCAGACATCCAGACAAAAGCTCTGGGTCTGCTATGTCAGTGATTATTGTAAAGCCAGAAAAGTTTCTATCCAATCTTTTTGTGTCCTTGTTTAATGCAAGGCTGATGTTGGAAGAGCTGCTATTAAATTTTAAAGCAGTGTATTAAATAAAGGATCTATGAATCTCATTCAATTTAAAATCTAGCAGCTAATAATCCTGTAGACAACCTAGAAAATATAGTGTAGGTGAGCCCAGGGTGAGTAGTTGATCTTGATTGCCCTTTTAAAAGTATCTCTCTATTTTGTTGAATTGTACAAGTTAGATAACCCTGTGGCCACATGATCTATGCTCAGGATAGAGAAAACTAAGTAGAACTTGGGAGACTGTATGTCGCTGTTGACAAAGCTAAACTTCCCAACAAGATATCATTTACTTTAGTATAAAGAGCACAGAAGCAAGAAAAACTATACCTGAGTTTAGGAAACTGTCTTTTGTACTTGCTGGCGTTGTGCCTGCATCACAAACGTTTCTCAGGTATCAATTTGTTTAAACAATAGAAACCCATGTACATAATCTTATTAAATAGGGTGAGAAGTGGTTATGGGTATAGAGCCATATATTCTGAATTATTGGCATTATTCTTTCTCTCCTCAGTCCTCTGGGGAGCTAGACACTGTGGCCACTTTTAAGATAAATGAATGTCTTGACAATAGTTTTTGTGGAGCCCCATCGTCTTCATTCTCAAATATGTTGTTTCTGGATAATTTCACATCTCCTGTCATAAGAAAAGGGTGGCCATGTGTTATGATTCACAGTGGCATGGCTCTTTGGAACCTGCCTCTGTAATGAAACTATATAGATCTTCTTGCCGCTGAAGTATTCCACAGAAAAATGAGAACAACAATCTATTCAATTTACTGCTTGAAGTTTTATAGTGTAGAATTATAGCAAGGCCTCTCTAACCATATTTCTATTGAACATTTTAGACTTGTTATTTTTTTTTTTTTTTGAGATTTAAGCTCTTCTCTTGCTATTTAGTTCCTTAAGGATAGAACCTTAGCCTAGCATATTCACATATTTTGATGGGTTAAACCAAACTAATATTCACATTAAGCTATATAATAAATAAAGTAAGCATTTAGTATGATTTTTCAAGAGCTACTTCTTTTAAAATGTGTTTCCTGTTTATTTGAAAATGCAAGGAGATTAAGAAAGAGAATGGAAGAGAGAAGGGGAGAAAGAGACACATAAAGGCATCCTCCAATTGTTGGTTCACAACCCAGTCATGGCTGGCCCAGGCAAAGCCAAATGCCAGGAACCCCACCTACGTCTCCTGCATGAGTGGCAAGGGCTCAAGCACTTGAGCCATCATCTGCTGCTTCCAAGGATGCATTAGCAGGAAGCAGAGGACCTGGGACTTAAACCAGCACTCCCATGTGGAACACAGGCATCCCAGGAGACAGCTTAACCTGCCGTGCCTCAACACCTGACACCTAAGAACTACTTCTAATTTAATTTTTATGAGATAACACTATATGATACAGGGCTTTTATTTACATTTCATACAGGAAAACTGGGATTACAGATAATTCAGGAAGAGAAACAATAGCATCAAATTGAAATAACTTTATCTGAAAACAATTTAAAACTCTGATTTTGAGGTTAAAAAATGTCCTATACTGCAATGTTTCATACCAGATGTCCATATCTATGATTAATAAATTTAGCAAAATCTTTGTAACATTGATGTTGAAAATATATGACAAGGTTGTTCATGGAATTATTTTCCCCAACAGCTCATATGTTGAAGCCCTAACTCCAATACAATCAACAGAAGTATCTTATTCTTTGAAAAATGTATATTATAAATAAACTGAATAGATTTCAAATTTTTAAAAGCAACATCATTTAATTCCATCTCCACAACATTTTGAAATATTCTGATATTTAGAGATAGGCACTTTGAAAAAGATAATTAAGGTTAAACAAGATCCAAAGGGTGGATGCCTAATCCAGGAAGACTGATATCCATGTGAGAAGAGGGAGAAACATGAGGTGTGTGCTCACAAAGGGAAGGCGATGTGAGAACAGGGAGGCAGCCGTCTGCAAGCCAGAAAACCAACTCTCACAGTACCTACCCATGGTCCAGAATGTAGATAAAACAAATTTCTCTTGCTTAAGCCACTTATTCTGTGATATTATGTTACAGCAGCCTGAGCAGACTAACACAACAATGCAATCTTGCAATATCCATGTATTTTGCCATTTTTTATTAGAGCTTTTTTAAGGCCCTCTGAAAATAAACTCCAATCTTTTTGATGTAATTCAAACTATTCTTATAAAATTGATGTTCATGTTAATTGTGAACAATATTATACAAATAAGCACAGTATAAATAAAAGTTTAGAATAATATTCTTATAATTTTTATTTTTAAACTTTTTTTTTTGTTTGAGAGGTAGAGTTACAGACAGTGAGATGGAGAGACATAGAGAAAGGTCTTCCTTCTGTTGGTTCACTCCCCAAATGGCCACAGCTGCTGGAGCTGTGCCAATCTGAAGCTAAGAGCTTCTTCCTGGTCTCCCATGTGGGTGCAGGGGCCCAAGCACTTGGGCCATCTTCTACTTCTATCCTGGCCACAGCAGAGAGCTGGACTGGAAGAGGAGCAGCTGGGACTAGAACCAGCACCCATATGAGATGCTGGCACCGCAGGTAGAGGATTAACCTACTGCGCCACAGCACCGGCCCCTATTATAATAATTCAGGGCCAGATTTAAAAAGGCATGTTTTTTCTAATTTTATATTGATTTTTTTTGACAGGCAGAGTGGACAGTGAGAGAGAGTGACAGAGACAAAGGTCTTCCTTTACCATTGGTTCACCCTCCAATGGCCGCTGTGGCTGGCACGCTGCAGCCAGGGCACCGCGCTGATCCAAAGGCAGGAGCCAGGTGCTTATCCTAGTCTCCCATGTGGGTGCAGAGCCCAAGCACTTGGGCCATCCTCCACTGCACTCCCAGGCCACAGCAGAGAGCTGGCCTGGAAAAGGGGCAACCAGGACTAGACCCCGGTGTGCCGGCGCTGCAGGCAAAGGATTAGCCTATTGAGCCGCAGCGCTGGCCAAATATGTCTTTTAAAGTATCTAAAAGAGACAGCTAAGATTAAGTGAATTTAAGGGTTAATAGATTATCTTGATCCTATAGGACTCATGTGTTTATAGAAAGAAACACCAGAGAGTTCCCTCTCTCTCAGTCCAAGTGCACAAAAATTAGGGCACATGACCCGTGGTGAAATGGTAGCTGCCCAAAAGCAAAAAGAAGAGTACTCGGGATGAAGCTCACTGGGGTAATGTTGTGGTACAGCAGGTTAAGCTGCCACTGCAATGCCACCATTCCATATGGGTGCCTGCTAGAATCCAAGCTGCTCTACTTCCAATTTAGTTCCCTGCGAATGTACCTGGGGAAGTTCTGTAAGATCACCAGGTACTTGGGTCCCCACCAATGTGGGAGTTTTAGGGTGTCAGCTTCAGCCTAGCCCAGCTCTAGCTATTTAGGACATTTAAGGGGAGAACCAGCAGATGAAATGTCTGTCTCTCCTTCTCTTTCTTCTAAACCCACCTTTCAAATATATAAATAAATAAATCTTTAAAGAAGAAATGAATGAAGTTTACCTTACAGGAACTGGGTCCTTGACATCTCACCCTTGAGAACTAACAGAAATTAATTTTGGTTGTTAAAGTGACCCAGTTTGTGGTTTTGCTATGCTAGTAAGACAGAGGGGAAATTACAATTTGGTAAATTGTCTCTTGTTTTTCTGTTTGTTTTGGTATTACTGTTTTTACTACTGTTTCAGTTAACAATTTCCTTCTCTGTATTGGAAATCAAACGTAAAGCAGACCATATTCTTTGATTAGAAGTTTGGCTGCTCAAAAGTGAGTCTGTCATAGATCAATAAATTTCTGTATTCAAATCACAGAGATTTCTGTATTCAAATCATTTTTGGGTTAGGAGAGCTAGTGCAGAGTGAAGGTGCAGGGGTGAAGAAACATTTCTCTATCAAGGGTCACTTGGATGTTTGTAACATCATTCACAGGCCATAGAAAATTATCAGCCTAAAAATTCACCCACAGTAGATTTACTGAAGCTTGATTCCCTCCCCCAGTTGCCGTGGCAAGGCCAGAGCAAATGATTTTGTGGATCATATAGTGCCAACAGGCTGGATGTTCCCCAACCCTGCTACCATATGGATGCTGAAAGCAATCTGTCTAGATTTGACTTATAGTTCTGCCACCTTCTAGCTGAATGACCTTGGAAAAATCACCTGGTGCACCAGCTTACCTAGAATAATGGGAATAATAATTCCCCTATGTCATTTATTAGGCATGTTGAATGAGTTAATGTTTGAAAATTGTATATAGCAACTTCTGGTATGAAATACAAGCTATTTGTGTTAGTTACTGAATAAAAATAAATAATGGCCTTGTCAGAGTAAATTAGAGATAGAAAACAACTTTATAGATTGACTATACTTTTTTCTACTTTTAAGTGGAAATGCAACTTGATTTTTGATATTATAATATAATTGCCTTGATTTTTAATTTTATACTCAAGCAATTATGACATGCTGGAGGACAGGGAAAGACCACGACATACCCAACACACAATGCTGTTGACAGACAAATATATGTAAGGAATGTGGCATATCAGAGGTGATGATAAAGAAGTTACTCAGCAGGGTGGGGATTAAGCTGGCAGAGTAGAGGGGGCTTGCTGCTCTAGTCTAGGAAAAATAGCTTAAAAATGTGGAAAGAGTGCAGTGTAAGGGAAGAGTTATGTAGAAAACAGCAGAGAAAACTCTACTCAAATTGGAGAGACACAGTGGACCTAGATGGAGGGTGAGGACATACACAAACCAGGACCCCAGCAGCCAAGAGACTCCATACCTGCATTGGAGATTGAGGTGAGACCAGACTATAGCAGCCCAAGCCATTGGTGAAAAAGATTCAGGAAGTGCTTAGAGGGAATCTGAGTTGGAGCCCCGTGGGAGATAGCATACCTGCCAAAGTAGTGGAGAAAACACAAAGTGGGGGCATGTTTTCTCTCTCCCCATCACCCTGCAACTGTGTGTTGTAACAAGCTGATAGAGAACAGGCATCATTTTGGACATACATAACAGTTATGCCAGCTCATGTCCACGACTAGCAGCCAGCCAAGTAGAAACTCCTGAGTTTGTTGGGGAGAAGAGACAGGGGGCTGGGTGCTTGACTGTGGGAGGCTTGTGTGCCAGGACTGTGAAAACAGAGATTGTGTGGGAGGACACGAGGTGCGGCTGGGACATTGGGCAGTCACTGAGGGAGGCTTCACATGATCAGGGCTCCATGCATATCTGGCAAGTGACATTACTGTGGAATCTGAGCTTATACTGAGGGCTGCACAGATCTTTTGTGTGGTCCTTGTGGCAAAGCAGAAAATAATAATATACCAACTGGAAATAGTGCCCAGGCACTGGGTATCCTTTGAGGAAAGAGCTCAGCAAAGTTTACACCAACAAACAGCCTCTCTTATAAAAAAAACAATTCACCAAGCAAAACCTGGGTGTGTCACTTCGTACACGCCCTTCACACTGACTGGAGCATGGACCAGAGCTCCTTGGCCACACCCACCACACACCTCTAGGTATTCCCTGAAAGCAGACCATCTACTATCCACATAGACATAGTCCAAAGATAAAAGCTGCCACAGTTAAAAAAGAAAGCAGAAACCAATGTGTATCTCCAGAAATGCCGAATAACAAATGCACCAATCCAAGGAATAAGAATAAGGAAGACAACATGACACCCCCAAAAGAACACAATACCTTAATACTATATTGTGAAGATGATCAGACTGAAGAAATGCCAGAAATGGAATTCATAGTATTACTTAGAGTAATCAGAAGCAAATGCATGAACTAATGAAATCTATACATGACATTGAAAAAAAATTTCTCCTATGAAATTCAGATCTTAAAGAGAAATCAAAATGAAATCTTGGAAATGAAGAATAGAACAAATAAAAAATGCAGTGGAAAGCATTAACAACAGAATTGGTGAAGCAGAAGGAAGAAAATCCAACTTAGAAGATAAAGCATAGAAAATTATACAGTCAGGCCAAAACAAGAAGAAATTAGACAGCTAAAAACACTGTTGGTAATCTACAGGATACTATCAAATGACCTAATATACATGTTCTAGGAGTTCCTAAGGGCATGGAAAGAGAGAAAGGGTTATAAAGACTTTTTAGTGAAACAACTGCAGAAAATTTTCCCTAATTTGGAGAAATAAAGGGACATCGAAGTACAAGAAGACATAGATCTCCTAATAGACATGACCAGAAAAGATCTTCACAACGACACATTGTAATCAAACTCTCCACACTAAAACATAGAAAAGATTCTAAAATGTACATCAGAAAAATGCCAGATTACGTTCAGAGGATCTCCAATTAGCCTTAGTGGACTTCTCATCAACAATCCTACAGGCTAAAAAAGAATGGCAAAATATATTCTAAGACCTAAAAGAACTGTCAACCCAGAATATTATACCCTGCAAAACTCTCATTTATGAACAAAGGTAAAATGAAGAACTTCCAGGACAAACAGAAATTGAAAGAATTTGTTACCACCCATCCAGCCATGCAGAAAATGCTTAAGGATGTGTTGCATAGAGAAATACAAACACGGTCGTCACTATGAAAGAAGGTAAAGGAAGGAAATCTACCAGTAAAAGTACAAGGGAAGTCCAAAGTAAAAAATAGGAATATTTTTCGAAAAATGTCAGGGCAAGGTCATTGCTTATCAATAGTCACCTTGAATGTAAATGGCTTCAACTCTCCAATTAAAAGACACAACAGACTGGCTGAATGGATTAAAAAACAAAACCCATCTATTTGCTTCCTACAAGAAACACATCTCACCAACAAAGATGCACACAGACTGAAAATGAGAGGATGGAAAAAATTAATCCATGCTAACAGAAACCAAAAATGAGCTGGTGTGGCCATTCTAATATCAGAAAAAAGGGACTTTAACACAAAAACTGTTAAATGGGACAAAGAATGGCTCAATTTAGGGGATCAATTCAACAAAAAGATGTAACTATTATAAAGATATATGCAGCATATGAGGCTGGCGCTGTGGTGTAGCAGGTAAAGCCTCTGCTTGTAGTGCCAGCATCCCATATGGGCACCTGTTCAAGACCTGGCTGCTCTACTTCCAATCCAACTCTCTGCTATGGACTGGGAAAGCAGAAGATGGCCCAAATCAAGGGTCCCTGCACCTCTTGGGAGATCTGGAAGAAGCTCCTGGCTCCTGGCTTCAGATCTGCACAGCTCCTGCTAGTGTGGCCAATTGGGGAGTGAACCAATGGATGGAAGACCTCTATCTTTCTGCATCTCTTCTCTCTCTATGTAACTCTGACTTTCAAATAAATAAATAAAATCTTCTTAAAAAAGATACATGCAGCTAATTATGGCACCTGGCTATTTAAAACAAATGTTAAGGGATTTAAAGGGACACACAATAGTAATGGAGATTTCAATACCCCTCTTTCAGCAATGGAAAGATCAACCTGTCAGAAAGTCAGAAAGGAAACAGTAATCAATCTATAGACCAAATGTATCTAACAGATATCTACAGAACATTTCATCCTACAGTCATAGAATACACATTCTTCTCAGTACTGCACAAAACTTTAACTAGTATTGACTACATGCTAGGCCATACAACAAGTCTCAGCAAATGCGAAAAAAAAATGAAATCATACATCACATGAACAAATTGAATCACAAAAACCATACGATTATCTCAATAGATGCAGAGAAACCATTTGACAAAATACAACACCCTTGCAAATAGAAGGAACATTCTTCAACACAATCAAGGCAGTTTAAGACAAACACATGGACAGAGTCCTACTGAATTGAGAACAATTAGAAGCCTTTACATTGAGATCCAGAATCAGACAAGGATGCCCAATTTCACCATTGCTTTTTAATATAGTCTTTTAAGTTCTAGCCAAAGCTATTAAGCAAGAAAAAAAAAATCAAAGGGATTCAAATTGGGAAAGAAGAAGTCAAACTATCTCTATTTGCAGATTCTATAGAGAGGGAATCCAAAGGCTCCACAAAGAGACTATTGTAACTCATAGAAGACATTTTTTTTTTAAAGTGGCAGAGTAGGCCAGCGCCGTGGCTCAATAGGCTAATCCTCCATCTTGTAGCGCCAGCACACCAGGTTCTAGTCCCGGTCCGGGCACCCGATTCTGTCCCAGTTGCCCCTCTTCCAAGCCAGCTCTCTGCTGTGGTCCGGGAGTGCAGTGGAGGATGGCCCAAGTGCTTGGGCCCTGCACCCCATGGGACACCAGGAGGAAGCACCTGGCTCCTGCCTTTGGATCAGTGCGGTGCGCCGGCCGCAGCCTGCTGGCCGCGGTGGCCATTAGAGGGTAAACCAACGGCAAAAGGAAGACCTTTCTCTCTGTCTCTCTCTCTCACTGTCCACTCTGTCTGTCAAAAATTAAATAAAGTGGCAGAGTATAAAATCAATACACAAAAATCAACAGCATTGTATACACATAAAATGCCACAGCTGAGAAAGAACTTATAACATCAATCCCATTAACAATAGCTATACAAAAAAATCAAATACCTTGGAATAAATGTCACCAAGGTTGTCAAAGATCTCTATAATGAGAATTACAAAACAAAAAGTAAGAATAGAAGAAGATACAAAAAAAAAAATCTTCCATGTTCATGGAGGGGATGAATCAATATCATGAAAATGCCATTCTTCCAAAAACAATTTACAGATTCAGTGAGATCCCAATCAAAATACCAAAGACATTCTTCTCAGATCTATAAAAAATGATACTGAAATTCATATTAGAAATATTGGAGATCTCGAATAGCAAAAGCAATCTTACACAACAGAAACTAAGCCAGAGGCATCTGCCAGATATCAAGACATATACAAGGCAGTTATAATCAAGACAGTATGGTACTGGTACAAAACCAGATGCATAAACCAATGGAACAGAATAGAAATGCCAAAAATCAACCTAAGCATTTACAATCAACTTATATTTGACCAAGAAGCTAAAATCAATCCCTGGAGTAAGGACAGTCTCTTCAACAAATGGTGCTGGGAAAACTGGATTTCCACATGCAGAAGCATTTGAAGCAGGACTCTTACCTTACACCTTACACAAAAATCCATACAAAATGGATTAATGACCTAAATCTACAACTTGATACCATTAAATTATCGGAGAACATTGGGGAAGATATCAACACAGGCAGAGTTCTTGGGAAAGACCCCAGAGACACAGGTAATTAATGCCAAAATTAACAAATAGGATTACATCAAATTGAGAAACTTCTAGAAATTATTTGCAAACCATGCAACTGATAAAGGTTTAATAACCAGTTTTATATAAAGAGATCAAGAAACTCCACAACAACAAAATGAAGAACCCAGTTAAGAAATGCACCAAGGAGTTAAACAGAAATTTTTCAAATAAGGAAATTCAAGTGGCCAACATACACATGAAAAAATGTTCAGAATCACTAGCTTTCAGGGAAATGCAAATCAAAACCACAATGAGATTTTACCTCATCCCAGTTAGAATGGCTTTCATACTGAAATCAACAAACACAATGAATGTTGGTGAAGATCTGGGGAAAAAGGTGTATTAACCCACTGTTGCTGGGAATGCAAACTGATAAAGCCTCTATGGAAGACACTTTGGAGATACCTCAGAAACCTGAATATACATCTACTTTCGGAATTTATCCAAGGGAAATGAACTCCACAAATAAAGGAGTTACCTGCACCCCATGTTTATTGCAGCTCTATTCACAATAGCTAAGACATGGAATCAACATAAATGCCCATCAACTGAAAACTGGACAAAGAAATTATGGAATACTAAACAGTGGTAAAAAATGAAATTTGGTCATTTGCAACAAAATGGATGAATCTGGAAAACATCATACTTAGTGAAATAAGCTATTCCCAAAGGGAAAAATACCAAGAGTTCTCTCTTTTCTTTGTTAACTAACAGACCACCTAAAAGGAAGTCTGTAGAAAAAATTGACACTTTGAGAAGCAATGACTTGAACAGCTCTTGTCTTGACTGTTGAGGATCAGTTTTCATTCTCTTCTTCATACTATTTGTTGAATTCTTTACTTAACATAGAGTTAATCATATGTGTATAAAGTCAACTCAGTAAAAATAAGAGAATAAGAGAGAGATGAGAAAGTTTGTAACTGTTAAGCTGTATAGTTTTGCATACATTCCTATGGACTTACTTCTAAGAGTACAATTTAAAAACTTGCCATGGGGGGCCGACGCCATGGCTCACTTGGTTAATCCTCCACCTGTGGTGCTGGCATCCTATATGGACACTGGGTTCCAGTCCTGGTTGCTCCTTTTGCAGTCCAGCTCTCTGCTGTGGCCCAGGAGGGCAGTGGAGGACAGGACTTGGGCCCCTGCACCCACATGGGAGACCAGGAGGAAGCACCTGGTTCCTGGCTTTGGCTCGACACAGTGCTGGCTGTGGAAGCCATTTGGGGAGTGAACCAACAGAAGGAAGACCTTTCTCTCCATCTCTCTCTCTCACTGTCTGTAACTCTACCTGTCAAATAAAAAAAAAAAAAAACTTGTCATGGTACCTCAAATCCCATTAAGTTGGGTGTTAAAAATGCCATCTTAATTGTTAAAGTGACCATATTAAGTTTTAAAGTGATCATATAGATAGGACTAAATGTTAACGAGATCATATAAATAAGATCCAATATATGTCAATAATAACAGAATTAAAAAGGAGAGAATGTTCCAACATTGGAAGCACTCAACACCACAGACTCATAGAATGACAATTGCTTTAAACAGAATTCTGACCTCAGAATCAGCCCTTTATAGCCTTTTCATCTAGCTGAAAAGCCCATGAGAGCAGTTCAGGCTTGAAAAACCAAGACACTGTGTAAAAAAATATCCTACATGAAGGATCTCTGTGAGAGAGACCCCTGTGGAAAGAAGTGTCCATCAAAGACAGAAGTACTTTTCTCTGAGGGGAGGAGAGAACTCCTGCTTTGCTTATGGCCTTGTCTAAATACTGATGGATATTGTGGATTCAAAGCCTTCCATAGCCTTGGCAGCGCATTTCAATAGCCCCTGGTGATCACTGATGTCATATATGAGAGTGATAATTGCTAAATTAACAACAGGTGTCACTATGCACTTACTTCCCATGCAGGAATTTGGTTCTCAATGAGTTATATTATGTTCTCAGTTTCTTTTTTTCTCTTTATCTCAGTTTCTTTTTTCTGAATGTGTATGCAAATTGTTGATATCTTTACTTAGTATAGAGTTGGTCTTCTGTGTATAAAGTCAATTGAAAATGAATCTTAATGGAGAATGGGACTGTGAATGGGATTGGGAAAGGGAGGAGGAGGTGGAGAGGGAGTGAGGGTGGGAGTGAGGGTGGGAGGGTGAGTAGGGTGGGAAGAATCACTATATTCCTAAAGTTGTACATATGAAATCTGTACTCATTAAATAAAATATTTCTTTAGAAAGAAAAGAAGTTATTCAGAAGAGAAGTATAACATTTATTTTTTAAAAGAGATTTCCAAAACCGTGTGAATGTGTCCCCATCTAGCAATATATTTGACCCTTCTGGGAAGCTGATGATCCTTGGAACATATTCTGGGAAAACAGTCATTGAATAAATAAAACCTAGCATGTGTTATGAAACAATAAGAAGTGGCTCAGTTAACTGAAATGTTATGAGGTAGAGAGAAAATCGTGGGGCCTGGAGCCAGACTATCTATTGTGGTGTGAATAAATGAAGAAGCTGTAAGAAGACCTAACTAGTAGTCAGTGATGAGAAATCTCATTCCAGAGTTTGCTATAAGGGAAGCAATTGGTCAGAAGTTAGGACAGACATCAGGATGACTTGACACTGACTTGAAAACTTAGGTTATAGCATTTTAAATATTTTCTGCATACAGTGAATATTAGCTGTAGGGAGGTGACTGAGGTCATAGGGAAGCTTCAAGTCCTCACACTTTGGAACAATGGTTGACAAATTTCTTTAAAGAATCAGATGGTTAGCACTGTGGGCTTCGTGGTTCTCATTACATCTACCCAATGCTGCTGTTACAGTATTCAAGAGTAGCCATAAGGGATACATAAGCAGATGAACATGACTGTGTTAAAATAAAACTATTTTTGATCATTGAACTTAACTTTCTATTATTCTCACTAGTCACAAAGCATTATTCCACTTCTTTTTTCTAAAACAATTAAAAATTAAAAAGACATCCTTATTTCATAGAGTAGACAAAAACAGTGGATAGGCTTTTCCCCTACTTTGTTATATTCTCTTCTTAATGACAGTAATTTAATGAATTAAGTTGTGAGAGCATCTAATAGGTCTTGAATTAGAAACAAATTTTAATATTCAAAAGACTCTTCTTTAAAATGAAAAATGTGATTTAAGATCACATTAAGAACAAATGCAATTGAGTTATTTTTAATATATTTCAATGATCATTTTAACATACAAGTTAATGTTTAATTATTTAGTTATTTCGTTGTTTATTTGAAAGAGTGACAGAGACAAAGAGACATCTTTCACCTGCTGGTTAATGCTGCAAACGCTCGCTTGCAACAGTCTGGGCTGGGCCAGGCCACAGCCAGGCACCTGTTCTCCCACATGGGAGTCAGGACCCATCTCCTGCTTCCTCCCAGGGTATGCATTAGCAGGAAGGTGGGATTGGAAGCAGAGCCAAGAATCAAACCCAGGCACTACAATGTAGCATAACAGGCAGCATCTTAACCATTTTGCTAAATGCCCAGCCCCTGATTCTTTTATTTTTATAAAGTGAAGATAGCTTTGTGGTTTAAGGCTAATCATAAACACACAAGTAATAAACTAAATTACAAATGAAGTTTTGGGGAGAATGCAATGAATATGGTATTATTGGGAAAGCATACTAATTACTGTATTGTGAAATTTAATGGAATTTTCATAGTTCAGTAGGACCAATTGGGAGTACATCCCTTAAAAAAAAGGTCATTTATTATATGAAAGTGTTCTTTAAGTACCATTTGGGACCACCAAAACATTTGTTTGAAATATGTGT
The DNA here is from genome assembly GCA_949820135.1 of Sylvilagus floridanus. Lineage (NCBI taxonomy): Eukaryota > Metazoa > Chordata > Mammalia > Lagomorpha > Leporidae > Sylvilagus > Sylvilagus floridanus. Next base: position 104,706,588 of record OX463238.1, on the reverse strand, counting down.
GCTTATTGTGCATGTTAATGGGCTTAACTGGAATGTTTAATAAATTTAGATCCTGCAGAAGTAATTGAAAAAGTGATTGATAAGGCTAATAATAAGGTGAAACCAGTAATATCGAGAAGTAGCTAATTCCATGAATATTGTGAGAGATTTTAGTAATTATGATGGTGTTTGTGTCAACTCAAAGCCAAACATCTGGATGCAAAGTAAAGCATTCAGTGAATTAACTCAAAGCTTTCAGGTTAAGAGCAAACATCTTAGTGATTCAGTGGAATATTCATTTTCTATTTGAATTGGTAGTATCTCTGAGTTTGATTAAAATGGAAGCCCTTTTATAGGTATACAATTGAATTAGATTTTCTAAGCTGGCTTTTGTGATAATGAATTTTGTTCTGAAAATATAGTAGCTCATATATTTAAAAATAACACTATGAATAGCATCTATAATTAAAATAGCAACATCGATAGAACAAACTGACACACTGTGTTCTGTGTTTCCCTGTTACATACTTTTCAAGCACAATTCTGACCTAGGCAGGTTTTCAACAATCCCAGTTGAAAACAAAGTCCCAGGCCAACATTGCTGCCCAGAGGGTTAAGCACTGCTTGTGAAGTCAGCACCCATATCAGAACGCCCACTGGAGTTCTGGCTGTTCCCTTTCCAATCCAGATTCCTGCTAATGTGCCTGGGGAGGCAATTTATGGTGGCTCAAGTACTTGGGCCCCACACGACAGATCTGCAAGGAATTCCAATTTATTGGCTTCGGCCTGCCTAACTCTGGCTGTTGAAGTCACAAATTTGGGGCTCATATTTGGGGAGTAAACCAGCTGATGGGAGATATTCATTCTCTCTCTCTCTCTCTCTCTCTGTCCCTCATCTCTCTCTCTGCCCCCATCCTGCTCCTTCTCACTCCCCTACTCCCTCCCTGCCCATGCTATGCCTTTTAGGAAAACAAGCAACTCAAATTTACAGAGTGAGTAAATAGTGGGTGCTAAACTCAAATGTAGGTTTTTCTACCCCTTACACAAAACAGCATTTTGCGCAAAATATACCCTAAAGTTATGCAACATAATTCATTGGTTGGTTAATCTGTAGTAAATAAAGCATTAAGTAGAAAAGCAAAAAAAAAAATTATACATAGCAATGAATAAATTGAATAAAAACACAAGGATGAAGACAGCATAAAGATATAAATTATATATGATCTATAAATAAAGACAGTGAAAAGACTAGAAAATATTAATTCTATGTAATTTTCAATAAGATTTCTAATCAGTTATATCCATATATATATATATATATATGTTCAAAAGAATATGACCTTTCAAAATCAGTATTTTTTAGCTTTTATTTAGTAAATATAAATTTCCAAAGTACAGCTTATGGATTACAATGGCTTCCCCCCACCATAACTTCCCTCCAACCCGCAACCCTCCCCTCTCTTGCTCCCTCTCCCATTCCAATCACATCAAGATTCATTTTCAGTCATCTTTATATACAGAAGATCAATTTAGCATATATTAAGTAAAGATTTCATCAGTTTGCACCCACACAGAACATAAAGTGTAAAATACTGTTTCAGTACTAGTTATAGCATTAATTCAAATTGAACAACACATTAAGGACTGAGATCCTACATGAGGAGTAAGTGCACAGTGACTCCTGCTGTTGACTTAACAAATTGACACTCTTGTTTAAGGGTCAGTAATCTCCCTAGGCTCTAGTCATGAGTTGCCAAGGCTATAGAAGCCTTTTGAGTTCCCCAACTTCAATCATTATTTTTATTAGCCCAACATCTACCAAAAATTTCTCTTTTCTTAGAGTTCAGACATAGCTTCCAGAAAAGTATCTAATTTAGTATATAATGTTAATACATGCTAACTGAAGTCAACTCATTAAAAAAAAATCACACCAAAAATCTGTCATTTATTAAGGACTATTGTTCTACACAATTAGAATATGGTCATTTTGATGATTAAATACTTTAACTCTCAAATTCTAGCATATTTAATTCAGAATGACCATATTGGATTACCACTATATTAATCAGAACAGACTCAATAGCATTTCATTGGTTTTGTAAAATCAATGCCATCTTCACAGAACAAGTTTCAGCCACCATTAAAATGTGACATTTGTAGCCCAAAGAAATTACATCATGTGTGACAACTAAGAAAGGAAAAAAAAAACTATTGTCTATTGGTGGAAAAGCAAAACTGGTTGTCAAAATACCTGTGCCATGACATTTAATTTCTGCACTGTACATAGATGCAGAGACAGTTGAAGAAGAACACAAAGCTATCCTTGAACAAGGACCACCTCCATGAACTCTGCATAGAGACTTGTATGAAGAACTGTTTGTTATTGTTGTTGTTGTTGTTTTTTAGATTGATTGACTTATATTTAGCTTTGATCAACAGGCTAATAAAAGATACTGGAAAAGAAAGCATGCAATTCAAATGAAAAGAAAACATGTTAAATACATCTTGCATAGTTTGCCACAATATTGATGTTATTTCATTTAATTTTCAGTCCTTGTTTTAATTGAACTTTCACCATCATTTTACTCCGTCCATTGCTCCTTCCTCTCAGATCTACTTTCTGCAGTTAGTTTCTCAGGCACGACTTTCTTCTTTCTTGCTTTTCCCTCCCCTTATCTATCATTGATTGCTCTTAATCAGTCTTTTCTGCCGTTTCTAGCTTCTCTCCCGCATCCTTAAGTGTTAAGAAGCCCCATGATACCAACCTGTATGGGCTTCTCTTTTCTTTCTCTGCCACTTCCCTTGCTGATCTCACCCAGTCTCAGGATTAGGTACCACTAGTACATTGATGACTCCAAACGCATTTCTCCAGCACATGAAAACTCTCCTATTCTTACTCTCACATATCCAACTACATCTAGTGGGCATTATAGTTTCTGCATGTCTGAAGTTGGAACCATTTGTCTTGGTCAACTTCAAAGGATGGCAATTCTATTTTCCTAGTGGGCAAGCCTAAAAATGTAGTAGTCATACTGTATTTCTTTGATTATCCCACATGTCTTATCTACCTCATCAGTAGATTCTGTTGGATCTATTTTCAAAAGAGCACATAATTATTTCTCACGAATCCTGTAGCCACAAACCCAGCCTGAGCCATCATTGTCCTTCAAGTGGGTGAATATTTTAGCCTCCTGACATTTCTCCTATGTCTATATTCTGCACTTCACTGTTTTCTACACAGTAGTCCCACTCTAGAAAACAGAGCAGATTGGAGTGTTTTTTCTCTTTTTTTTTTTCTTTTGGGAACAGCCAGAGATGAAAGCATACAAGATTCCAGCTTAATCTTGTTCCATGTCATTACTTAGCATTAATAGTGAATAATAACATAGTACCTTAGAGCTATGGAGAAGTATTTATGAGCAGGAGTATACAAGTCAAAAGTAGAAAATTAGAATAAGATTATGCAAAAGCCAAAAACCTTGGAAGATTCCTACTAATTTCCTAAATATTAACCAACTCAATTGGTGTGTTATTTTATTATGACTTTCATTTGTGCTTTTCAAAATATCCTTAGAACAGAAGAATTACACAAAGAATGAGAAAATTTATTCCTTTTTTCACACTCCTATGAAGTGGGATTCAGTGTCAAGAAGGCTCTGGAATCTACAAATTTTAAGATTTTAGGCACTAATTGTTCCCAGAATAGAAAATACATGATTTTCTTCCAAAAATAAAAAAAATACAATGTAAATCTAAGGGAAAGTATTTGTATCCTGACACTTTATAGTCAGCACAGTTAATGCATCGAGACCTGGGGAATTTCACCAGGACTGAGGGCACGAGTGATATCTGCGGTATCCTGGGATAGTGGCAACAATTCTGTACTCTTATCAAGGATGCACAGTGAGGGATGAAGTCTCAGAAGACTAATTGCAAGGTTTGTAAAGGCAGGAAAAGATGGGTGTTGGAAAACACTGACTGCTACCTTTACAGGGGAGCACAGAAGCCAGGGAGTCATTCTGAGTCCTCTCTGTCTAAGGAACTCTGCAGACTTGGATACAAAAGAAACAGCCCATCAACTAATAAAATCCAAATCCCTATCCACCTGTGAGCTGTGGATTCAGAATCATTTGTTTTAAACTAATTCAACAAATACGACCTTCCCCTTATCTCATTAGTGTAATACATGGAATAACTATCATGACTTCCTTAGCAGGGCCAGTCCTACAGAATACATGCATGTCCAGAGAGCTACGCCAAATGCACACACTTGATATGGGGCCCACAAGAATCTGTTAAGAAGTTAAAGTAAGAACGTGCCCCAGATATTAGAATTTTGTCTTCACTGAGCATCTCTGTTGCAAAATTTTGATAGACTTGGTTTAGGGCAAGTTCCAGATTGGAGAAAAAATTTAAAAGGACAGCAAGTAATGCATATAACTCCCAGAAAACTTGCAGTAATCTTTTTTTAACAAGATTTTATTTAATAAATACAAATTTCATAGGTAGAACTTTAAGAATATAGCACTTCTTCCACTCATTCCTGCCCTCCCAACCCCACTCCCATCCCACCTCCTACTCCCTCTCCTATCCTGTTCTTCATTAAGATTCATTTTCAATTATCTTTATATACAGAAGTTCAACTTAGAATATACTAAGTAAAGATTTCAACAGTTTGCACCCACACAGACACACAAAGTATAAAGTACTGTTTGAAGACAAGCTTTACCATTAATTCTTTCTTTTTTTTTATTTGACAGATAGCTAGACAGTGTGAGAGAGAGACAGAGAGAAAAGTCGTCCTTCCATTGTTTCAGCCCCCAAATGGCCGCTATGGCCAGCAGTGTGCTGATCCGAAGCCAGGAACCAGGTGCTTCCACCTGGTCTCCATGCAGGTACAGGAGCCCAAGCACTTGGGCCATCCTCCACTGCCTTCCTGGGTCACAGCAGAGAGCTGGACTGGAAGAGGAGCAACCAGGACTAGAAGCTAGTGCCCATATGGGATGCCAGTGACTCGGGCAGAGGATTAACCAAGTGAGCCACTGCGCTGGCCCCACCATTAATTCTCAATAAGGACAGAGGTCCTACATGGGGAGTAAGTGCACAGTGTTTGCTGTTGTTGACTTAACAATTGACACTTTTTTTTTGACAGGCAGAGTGGACAGAGAGAGAGACAGAAAGAAAGGTCTTCCTTTTTCCATTGGTTCACTCCCCAGTGGCCTCTGCGGCTGGTGTGCTGCAGCCAGTGCACTGTGCTGATCTCAAGCCGGGAACCAGGTGCCCCTCCTGGTCTCCCATGCAGGTGCAGGGCCCAAGGACTTGGACCATCCTCCACTGCACTCCTGGGCCACAGCAGAGAGCTAGACAGGAAGAGGAGCGACTAGGACAGAATCTGGCACCCCATCAGGACTGGTTTCTACCGGTGTGCAAGTGCCACAGGCAGAGGATTAGCCTATTAAGCCGTGGCACTGGCCAACAATTGACACTCTTATTTATAATGTCAGTGATCACCTGAGGCTCTTGTCATGAACTGCCAAGGCTATGGAAGCCTTTTTAGTCCACAAACTCTATCAGTATTTAGAGAAATAAGCAAAGTGGAAGTCCTCTCCTCTCTTCAGAGAAGGGCATCTCCTTCTGTGATGTCACCTTTTTCCACTTGGATCTCACTCACAAAGATCCTTCATGTAGACCTTTTTTGCCACAATGTCTTGGCTTTCCATGCCTGAAATGCTCTCATGGGCTTTTCAGCCAGACCAAAATACCTTAAGGGCTGATTCTGAGGTCAGAGTGCTGCTTAGGGAGTTTGTCATCCTATGACTCTGCTGTGTGGCCTGCTTCCCATGTCGGATCATTCTCTTCTTTTTAATTCTATCTATTGTTATTACCAGACGATTAGTCTTGGTCGTATTTATGTGATCCCTTATTTAGGTGATCCCTATATATATAATATATATATATATATATATTATATATAATATATAGGAATAAGTTTTAAAGGGATCACATAAATATATAGGGATATATATATAAATATATATAGGATATATATAAGGAATATATAGGAATATATATGTATGATCAGTTACACACTTAAAATGATCACCTTAACAGGCAAGATGGCATTACTACCTCCCAATTTAATGGGATTTGGAGTCCCATGGCAAATTTTTAGCTTTACCCTTAGGGGTAAGTCCATGGGAATGTGTGCCAAACTGTACATCTCCTCCCTCTCTTCTCCCCACTCTTATTTTTACTGGGACCTATTTTCAATTGGATTTAAAGACCTATGAATAATTCTGTCTTAAGTAAAGAGTTCAACCAATGGTATCAATAGAAAAATAGTAAAAAAAAAATAAAATAATAAACTGTTCCTCGACAGTCAAGACAAGGGCTGATCAAGTCATTGCTTCTCATCGTGTCAATTTCATTTCTATAGGTTTCCTTTTAGGTGCTCTGTTATTTATCACAGAACAGGGAGAACATATGGTATTTGTCCATTTGGGACTGGCTTATTTCACTAAGAATAATGTTTTCCAGATTCACTCATTTTGTTGCAAATTACTGGGTTTCTTTTTTTTTTTTTTTTTACTTTTGTGTAGTATACTATAGAGTACATATCCCATTATTCCTTTATCTAGTCTTCTGTCAATGGGCATTTAGGTTTATTCCATGTCTTAGCTAATGTGAATTGAGCTAAAATAAACATGGAGGTGCAGATAGATAGCTCTTTTATTTGCCAATTTCATTTTCCTTGGGTAAATTCCAAGGAGTGTGATGGCTTGATTGTACATTAGGACTATATTCAAATTTCTGAGGTATGTCTAAACTGTCTTCCACAGTGGCTTTACCAGTTTGCATTCCCACCAACAGATTAGGGTACATTTTTCCCCATATCCTTGTCAGCATTTTTTGTTTGTTGATTTCTGTATGAAAGCCATTCTAACTGGGGTGAGGTGAAACCTCATTGTGGTTTTGATTTGAATTTTTCCTGATGGGAAAATAAGAACTGGAATCTTATTTGTCAAATATTTGGTCATTTTGTTAAATTATATTTTGAGACAAAAGTCATTCAAATAGAGAAAGGTCCCAACCAATATTAAACTCCACTTAAATGAATTTGTTTTTTTGACAGCGTACTTGAGATCACTATTAACAAAATGATGCCATCAATTATGTTATTAGTTAAATTGCTCCAATCTACTGTTTCAATTACAAAGAAATTATTTAAAATCATGTTCACTCATTCATGAATATTGATCTTTGTGCCTTGTTTTACAAAATATTCTCTGGCAATTCTCTTAGGTAAAAGCCTTGTTACTGGAACGGATTATATCTGTTTTTTAAATATGCAAGATCAAGTTTTATGTCATGAATTAATAAAGAAAAATGTTTAATTCTGTTCCACATTCTTTTCTGATAAACCCACAACTAGCATACATATTACAAGTGGCACAACAGAGTGACGCTAACATTTGCCTGTATAGTAAACAAAATTGGGACCTATCAGAAGAAACTGAGATTTCCAGGCCAGCATTGTGGTTCAGTTGGTTAAACCATGCTTGTGATGCCAACATCCCATACTGGAGTGCCAGGTAGAACCCCAAGTGTACTGCTTCCAATACAGCTATTGGGCCCAGGAAGGCAGGAGAAGATGGACTACGTGCTTAGGCTCTGCCCCCAAGTGGGAAATCTAGATGCAGATCTGGGCTCCTGCCTTTGGCCTAGCCCAGATCTGATTGTTGTGGCCATTTAGAGAGTGAACCAGGGGATGGAACATCTCTTTCTCTCCTTCTGTTTATGTCACTTTGCCTTTCAATTAAACCAATACATTTTTTAAGTATATAGAAAGGCTTAACAGTGGGTTGCATTGAGCAAAGAGAAACAAATGTATCAATATAAGCTGTAAGATTCTCTGTGCAGGAAAACAAGACAATGTTTTTCTTTTCTAGGGAAACTGAGAAAAGAAAATGTTAGATGTGGAGATCACATGGAAAATATCACTATCAATTCTATAACAAAGACACATCAAAAATGCAACTCCCTAGATTCTGTATTTTTGTCTCTTTAAATCTGAGTTCTTCATTCAGTTTACCTTTTAGTCACATTTCCTTAAGCCATCTATAATTCAGCTGACAGTCACGACATTTTGAGAAAAAAATATGAAGGGGTACATATAGCCTACTTGGTATTCTTCTTTTTCTTGAAAATGTATCACTCAAATGTTGCTTTAGATATAGCCCTGAAAGCATGAGAAAAGACTGGCTTGGCAAAGTATCTGGTTTTAAATCTGGACAAGAATGAAAGGATCCGGTGGTCATAAATCTGTGAATACTATTTATTGAATACATTTTTCAAGTCATTGTGGTGAGACAGACAGAATTGAAATGGGTCTATGTGTATGTCTGCTTTATTCCATTTTATGTGGAAACAACTCACCCTGGACTGGGTCCAAACTGACAGAAGATGTACAGAAGAGTGATAAATTTTAATACATCTGTTAGCTGATAATGATTAATGGGCACATATCAAACTCTTTAAGAAGTTTGAGATTTAAAATGTCTTAATGCTTCTGAGTAGGTTTCTCAGAGACAGTTAATGGATGTTTCTACAAGGAAAATTACCAATACTAAAAGGACTCCCTACTATAAGTTGATTGAGGATATAACTTATGAATATGCACTTCATTTGTCTTTTACATGAAACACCAGTAAATATGAATAGCAGCTTAAAAATGGGAGTGTTATTAAGTCTACAATCTTATAAGTCCTGTGAAAATTACAGTGAATTCAGCAGAGTGTGAGAATTTTCTACACATTTGTAACGATCCTAATTAATCAATACTTTCAAGTTAAAATCACTTTTTAAGTTCTTTAAATTTCACTCATTATGATTGTCAACAAAGTATACATGGAATGATAAGGAATTTTACCAATCTCTGAACTCCATTTTCTATGAAATTTTTGGAGTTCCTTGTCAAGTATTCTATATCATCTTCTTATAATGGAGCATTGTCTTCCCTCATCAAAAAGTGGGATCTAGGAGCCAGGATTGCGGTTCTGCAGGTTAGGATGCTTCTTGGGATGCCAGTACCCCTTACTGGAGTATTGCTTCCAGTCCCAGCTGCTCTGCTTCTTGTCCAGCTCCCTGTTAATTCACTTGAGAAGGCAGCAGATGGCCCAAGGACTTGGACCCCTGCTACTCATGTGAGACAGCAGGATGGGGGTCCTGGACCCTGACTTCAGCCTGGCTCAGACCTGGATGTTATGGCCATTTAGGAAGTGAACCAGTGGCTGGAGGATCTCTTATTATCTCTCCTTCTCTCACTGTTATTCTGCCTTTCAAATAAATATATTTTTAGAAAGGTGGGACACTCACATTATAGCCCTTTGAATCTGGCAGACATTTTATTTTAATTATATATTTTTAGAAAACATATTTAATAACTATAAATTTAAAAAGCTCAACTTTTGGATCATGGTGGTTTTTCCACCCATAACCACCCTACCACCTGCAAAACATCCCAGCTCCTACTCCCTCTCCCATCCTATTCTTCATTAAGATTCATTTTCAATTATCTTTATATACAGAAGTTCAACTTAGTATATACTAAGTAAAGATTTCAACAGTTTGCACCCACACAGACACACAAAGTATAAAGTACTGTTTGAAGACTATTTTTAATGTTGATTCACATAGTACAACACATTAAGGACAGAGATCCTACATGGGGAGCAAGTGCACAGTAACTCCTGTTGTTGATTTAACAACCGACACTATTGTTTATGGTGTCAGTAATCACCCGAGGCTCTTGTCATGAGCTGCCAAGGCTATGGAAGCTTCTTGAGTTCACAAACTCCGATCTTATTTAGACAAGGCCATATTCAAAGTGGAAGTTCTCTCCTCCCTTCAGAGAAAGGTACCTCCTTCTTTGATGGCCCCTTCTTTTGACTGAGATCCCACTCACAGAGATTTTTCATTTAGGTCATGTTTTTGGGCAGTCTTTTTAACTTCCAAGACCAACAATGTAAGGCAGAAGTACTGCTGGAAATAAGTCAGAAAAGATTCCATAGCTTCTCTCTCTCCCTCCCTCCCTCCCTCCCTTCCTTCCTCCCCCTCTCCCTCTCCCTCTATCAGTAACTGGGCTTTAACTCAGTCACCTTGTTTAGAGAAAACTCTGACATCATGAAGAAAGCATGTATTGATGCTTCCACTTACAGCCTCAGTTAGGCCCTTAGATCAACTCTAAGATTTGGGAATGAATGTACAACCAGACAAGTGCCATCACAAGTTTGTAGAAGTTATAATGTCATAACACCAAAATGTCATGTTTCTAAGAGGGAGGGGATCCTGATACAAATAATTCCATTATTCTGAGTTTAATTTAGAATGATTAAACATTACCTCAGAACTCACAATACTAATATTCCCAGAATTTTTGAATATGACATGGTCACTCTCAATGTAAAACTACTGAACATCATATCAAAATACTTACCAGTGTGTTATAAATTAGAATGGATTGAAAATGTTTCTCTTCTTTTACCTTCCTAAAGTCATTGTGCTACTTTATTCCCTTATTCCTTCCTCATGTTTTCTTTCAGTTTTGGAGGTTGCAAGGCAAAACAGCAAAGCACTAGCACTGGCAAAGTCCCCATGGTAGATGGCAGGAATGTTTGTAGGAGGAAGGGCCACATCATGAATGAACCAGAGCCAGAGAGACCGTGAATGGGGTCAGGTTCCAGGTCTTGTGACAACCTTCTTTAGAGAATGACCAAGAGGATGGCAGATGTGTCTTAATCTCTATGGCAGTACCTTCAGCAAGGCCTAAGAATCTTTTACGAGGCCCCACCTCTTACAGTTTCCGCAGCCTCTCAATAACAGCATCCAGCAGACGGAACCTTCAACACACGGACCTGCAGAGGACACTCTAACCAACGTGCTCTACCCTGGCCACCAAGGGTTCAAGTCCATCTCTCAATATACTAGGTGTTCCCTCCACCTCAATAGTCCCAAAGTCCTAATTGCCCTAGTATTACTCAAAAGTCCAAGTCCAAGGACACATCTGAGTCTCTAGGCTAACCCTGGACAAAATATAAATTATAGTTGAAGATGCAATGGTTGGTTAGGCAAAGGGTCAAAATTCCTATTCTAAAAGGAAATAATAGCCAAAAAGAAAGGAATAAGTGACCGAAAGCAGGACTGCAATCCAGCAGACAGACATTAAATCCTAAAAGTCAGGCATTCTAGGTGCACTGCAGTGGGGGCTGAACACCAAGCAGCTTGGACAGACCCACTCCTACGGCTTCGGTGGTGTCGGCCCACATGACTGCTCTCTGAGGCTGTGCAATGCTGTGTCTTTCCCAGTTGGGGAGACTCCAGGATTCTTTCTTGGAATAGCTCTGCTCTGCACAGTCTCTAAAACAAATCTGCACTTCTAGGCCTTGATCCTGTGATAGAAACGCTGCCCTGGAAGATTTCTGAAACACCCTGAAGCCATCTATGATGCAAAGAACTTTGCTTTTTTTAATTCACATTCTCCTCTTTTGCCAGAAGAATGTCACTTTGGCTCCTTCCCTGGACAGGCTGTGAACCTGAAACCCTCTGCTCCACTATCCTTTGCTGCTGGATCTCACTATAAATCTCTGAATGAAAGTAGACACTATGCTCCATGCCACAGCCCGAATGTGGGTTGTGTTGTAATCTTTGCCAAATACACCAGTCTGCAATTCTTAAATTCTGTTTGTAGAGCCTTAGGCCATGGAGTCAACGGCACCGGAGTCTTCCCACAGTTATAACAAGGGCGGCCTGTAGGCCAGTTTCCAATAGAATCTTCACTTCCATCCAGAGATCTAAACAGCATGGCCTTTAGTGCCCACCCTCTGTCCACATTCTTGTGATATCTGAACCAATTTCCACGGCAATTCGAGTCTTCCGTGGTCGCTCTCCTTCTGAGCCCTCTGAGTCACCCTGAGTGCTCCACTGACGGCATTCCAGGGTTTTTCTGGGCTATTTTTCCTCATTCTGTCAGCCCTTTGTCAGAAATCCAGTTCCACATCTGCACCCGTACATCTCAGGGGCAGTTATAGTGACACTTCACTCTCGGTACCAATCTGCTGTATTAGATAGCTCTTCATCACTGTATCAGCACACTTGACACCTGCTGACTTACAAAGATGGGGGGTTTATTGGGTGCACAGTTTAGCATGGCACAGGCTCTGACAGCAGATAGCAGGCGTATCTGTGGATTTGAAGGAACCTGTCACGAAGTAGGAGGCAGAAGGAACTTGGGTAGGGCCAGGCTCAAGTTTTGTAACAACCGTCACCTGTGAACTACTGTTTGGTCTCTTGGGATACGCATTGATCACTTCTAAGGGTAGTACCCCCAGTAAGTCCTTAGAATCTTCTACTACGCCCCTCTCTTAAAGAGTCTACCACCTGCCCAAACCAACATCCTGGTAACCAAGCCTCTAGCATGTGCACCCTCAAGGGACATCCAACCATTTATTTTATTTTATTTTATTTTATTTGACAGGCAGAGTTAGACAGTGAGAGAGAGAGAGAGAGAGAGAGAGAGAGAGAGAGAGAGAAAAGTATTCCTTTTTCCATTGGTTCACCCCCCAAGTGGCCACTATGGCCAGCATGCTGCAGCCAGCGTGCTGCATTGATCCAAAGCCAGGAGCCAGGTGCTTCCTCCTAGTCTCCCATGTGGGTGCAGGGCCCAAGCACTTGGGCCATCCTCTACTGCCCTCCCAGGCCACAGCAGAGAGCTGGACTGGAAGAGGAGCAACCAGGACAGAATCCAGTGCCCCAGCTGGGACAAGAACCCGTGGTGCCAGTGCTGCAGGTGGAAGATTAGCCTAGTGAGTCATGGCGCTGGCCCACAACTTTCATTTTCTACTTCTCATGATTATTTGAAACTAATAGTTCACAGTGAGATTTATATATTCGATCAGTTCAGGCAAATCTTGGCAATATCCATGACTTATTTTAGAACACTAAATACTCTTACAAAAGTAAAAGTTTAAGTGAGCAACACACACACACACACACACATAAAGATGATGATGATGATTTTATTTAATAAGATGCAATAATCCCCAAATTATATTAAGTCTCTGCTAGTTGTGATATCTTTACACCCACTATTGTGAAGACACCTGCACCGTTGTTCACATTCACAAAATGGCAAGAATAGTCATCATTGTAAAAAAGTAGATTTAGAACAAGTTTATGACAGAAAAGAAAATTGCTTGTTACTGGAAGGTTAGTATAGCTGTCTTATGATGCAGTCCAATGTTGAGAATTATAGATGAAAAGCACACAACTGAATGTTAAATTTTCTCTGGATGTTTATAAGGCTCTTTTAGATGAGAACAAAAAGAGTGAAGTAAATTGACAATTAAAATACCCTGGGGCAATATTTCTCCAGGCATAGTCAAAATTTCTTACAGGGCTGGCATTGGGCAGAGTAGGTTAAGCTACAGCTTGGGACACTGTATCCCATACAAGGGTGCTGACTCAAGTTTCATCTACTCTGCTTCCAATCCATCTCCCCACCAATGTGTCTGGCGTGCTGTTGACGGCAGTCCAAATACTTGAGTTCTTGCAACTTTCATTAGAGACCTGAATGGAGTTCCTGGCTCCTGGCTTCAGCCTGGTACAGCCATGTCTTTTGTAGTCATTTGACAAGTGAGCCAGCAGGTGGAAAATCAATCTCTCTCTCTCCCTGCCTTTCAAATAAATAATGTGTCTCCTTGGGGGAAAATTATCTTACTTTGTTCAAATGTTTGTCTGCTTCTTTTTGTAATGGAAAATATTCTATTCATCACAACACAGACATGCTTAATATACCTGATGTGTAGAATGGAAAGTAACAGAAGGTCCTTACCAATTCTTATGCTTGGAGAATCATGAATTTAAAACTAATTTCTAAAGTGTAAAGGAGGTGGACACTGCATCCACTTCCATGAAGGAAAGCAATATTGCTCCTGTCAACTAACATAGGGTACTAGAAGTGTCACACATTGTATTGTTGGTTGTGTAAAAAGAATAAAGATCAGTTTAGAGAGTTGTAAAAATCCAAAATACTTTTAGACATGTATGCTTCACATTAAAAACAAAAATACAGGGGCTGGCGCTGTGGTGTAACAGGTAAAGCTGGCGCCTGCAGTGCCAGCATCCCATATAGGCGCCAGTTCAAGTCTTGGCTGCTCCACTTCCCATCCAGATCTCTGCTTTGGCCTGGGAAACCAGTGGAAGATGGGTCCTTGCGCCCATGTGGAAGACTTGGAGGAAGCTCCTGGCTCCTGGCTCCTGGCTCCTGGCTCCTGGACTTGGATTGCTGCAGCTCTGGCCATTGTGGCCATCTGGGGAGTGAACCAGCAGATGGAAGACCTCTCTCTCTCTCTCTCTCTCTGCCTATGCCTCTCTGTAACTCTGCCTTTGAAATAAATAACCCTTTAAAATATAATATTTCACATTTTTCATTGATAAATACTAAAAATTGTACAGTTAATGAAAAATAGTTATAACATTTATGAATAAAATACAGTAAATCACAAGCTAGCATGTGAAAGAGGACACTATGCTTGTTATTTGGAAGTAAGAGTACGTGTTAACTGGTAAGTGCAGAACAAGTTCAGACCTGGCAATTCAATGCTTTAATATATTCTGGGAGAGATAAATAGAATAAAAAATTGAGTCCCATCTATAACACAAAAATGAACCAGATAAAACACTTGATAAAACTCAGCGATCTTAGGTTAGCAATTAGTTTTTAATGTTCATTCATACTGAATCTTACATAAAACTTAATATTGTCTGTTTCATAATGTTCTACTTCTATTTCTAGATTTCAGGGTAAGGTGCTACTGAGCTATGAAATTCATAGTTAGTACCAAATAGAAATAAAGTTCATGAAGTAGCCCAAATTAATCTGCCAAAATTACTGAGATTTTTACATAATAGAGAGTTAAGATAAATCCTTGTTAACAATAGAAGCTTTAGAAACAAAATATGAAATATTCATATTGTGACTCCAAAATTATCAATTATATACATACTATTTGTATGTAACAATGCTTTGGGACTTTTTTTTAATTTGGCATTTTACCAAAGGAGAAAAAGAAACTCAGAAAGGAGTACTGATGTGGATTCTGTTGAATTAATTGGAATAACCCAAACAATGTCCCAGCAAATGTCTAGTATACAGTATCCTATTAAGTAAGCACATTACTCTTGGTTTCATAGTTCAAAATCACTACTTTCTTTATAATGCAGTATCATTTACCACTATATAAATCCCTAAATATATTTTGCCTTTTCAACAGTTTCTTTATCTTTTTATTGTCTTTAATATAAAAGTATCTTATTGAAGTAGAAGAGTCAACAGTGGAGTTGTATTATTAAAAAAATTTACTTTCTATTGGAAATTTTGATCTAGTGGATATTCTAGCATTATTAGTCATTACAAGACTTCATAACATTTGATAGATAGCCTTAGCTTAGTTCTCATAAAGTTTGTCATTAAATTTTGAAATTTACATTATTAAATCAGATAAAAAAAACTGTCACTGTACAATAGCTTTATAGAGAAACAATTTTAGAGTCTCCTGTTTGGGGAAAACAATTCACGAAACACCAAAAACATTACTCTGAATGCCATAGCTGAGCCCTTCCTTTCCAGACTTAGCTGAAACTTTTTGAATCCACATGACATGTGATTTCAATATATTTTAAAATGAAAATGATAACCAGATATTTTTACTATTGACAAAAAGATATGAAAATTTTATAAACTTATTATATAATAAAACATGATATTTTAAAACAAACATACACCAGCACTTTGGTTATCCTTATTAGTTTATTAATGAATGACATGTGTTATTTACTTTCACCTCTCAGTGATGTAATTTTGCCATCACTTGCCTCAGCTGTCTAACACTTAATTGTCGGCTCATCAGGCACTTTTGAGCCCTCACTAGGTAATGCACTTTCTGGCAGTGGTGATATTTGGATGTCTTGTGTCTGATTTGAAATTTTCAGACATCTGAAATGAAGTTCTCAGTTACACTTGACCAAATCAACATTTATATTATTAACAATGGATTACTCAAATTGCTCTAGTCAACGAGAGGATTTTTCTACATTGCTTTTAAACAATGTTCACAAAACTATTGCAGCACAGTTGTATCCCTACCTAAGTTTCAAATAAGTTATGAGATACACTCTTCAGAATACACAAAATGTACATTTTAAATGAATTACTAAATGACAGATGGGTGCAAAACTGCATCTTCAGAGTCTGACCACATTTCTTCAACTCCCATCTCCTTCACTCTGGGCTGAGTGCCCATCATCTCCCATCAGAGTTAGAGTGATAGCATGCTTAAAGTTCTCCTTGATCTTGACTCTGCTCTCTCCAGTCTAGTGGTAACACAAGAGCAGAAGGATACTGTTAAAGTATCTCACCCAACTGCACAGACCTACTAAAGACCATGTTGTATGCAATGCAAAGCCTAGTATTAGATATACATAAAATTTACAAAATAAGCCCACATTTAATCAGCTATCAAAATCACTGAGATTTTACATAATAGAGAGGTAAGAGAAAACTTTATCAAGGTTTAATGGCCAGAAAAAATCCTCCAGAGTTCCCTCTCTCCCAGCTAATGCCCAATCTTAACTCTGCAACTGTCCTATCTCCACTCCTGGCCTTCACTGTATCTTGTCTCAACATGTCAAATTCATGAGTCTTCCACAACTCTTCAGTGCTGCCATGTCTAATCCAGGGTCCCTCTCTCTGTTTAAAAGATTCCTCTCCAGAAATCACCACGACTAATTCCTATTTCCTTTGAGGCTGTGCTAAAATAACTCCCTCTTAATGAAACCAGGCCCATCTGCTTGTTTTTTTTTTTTTTAGACCCATCTGTTTAAAATTGTTCCTCCTCAGAGCTCCTGATTCTCTCACTCTGATAAGCATTTTCTTTTTAGGCAGAAAACTCAATTGATAATACACTGATTTATTTGTCCATCCTGACTATTGTTTAATGGCTACCTCCAGCTTCAGAACCTAAACTCTATAAGGTTGGGGTATTTTGTGTTTGTTCACTGATGTATTCGAAGCACTTAGAACAGTATGTCAACTGAATAATTATCACTAAGATGATTCTCTCAATCAAGTTATATTAATAGTATTGCTGTTTGGGGATAAAGAAAAATAATACTTAAAGGTTTTGAACTTTTACCAAAATACTTAACTTATCATTAGTGCAGAAGAGATTTAAACGTAGACACAAATTTGAGAAAGTCATCCATCATTAACATCTCTGTCACACTATAACCACAAGTTTCCAATCCTTCCCGCTACACTGGCTCTTGTTCAGAAAGTGGACTACTTGCCTAATCTAGTGAGATTCTTAAGTGCTAGTACTGAGAGTGGTACATGAATTGATATATAGGAACTGAAAAATCATCATGGAAAACAGATTAAAAGTGAAAGTTTTCTTTCTTCCTTCTACATGTTCTTTAACATACAATAAAGAAAAGCAAAGGGCAGAAAATTAGACTAGATGTGATAGATCAATATATTTTATAATATGTAAAGTAGAAAAACAAATAACTGACTTAGAAAATCAGAATCTGAAAAGCAATAATAATGGAAGGACTTAAATACACTGGTAAGGAGAGCAATGAATGAGAGAGCAAAATATCAGATTATTAAATTGTGTGTGATGATAACTTTAGCACCATTTGTTTTTCGACAGTAAGCTGTTTGTGTCTCCCACAACATATCAGTTACTCTGGAGAATGACAGCAGGGGGTTTCTTCACCAGGGGACACCAGGAACAGAGAGGAGATAGGAAGGATGTGCAATGTGGGAGAAGTGAAAATGTAGTCAAGGTGAGGCATGTGCCTTCTTCCCCCACACTCAGCTCCTACAACTGAGAGCCTGGGATTTGCCTGCTAAGCAGGAAATACTCTCCAGAGAATTGATATTTGTAAGAGAAAATAATATAGAACTTTTTATCCCTTGGCTAAATGAGTCACCAAAGACAGCTCTAAAATAGAATGTGCAATCAGGTTTTATACAGCCTTAGGAACTAAAAATCTTCTCCTATATTTAGGAAACATTTCCAATACAAATTACAGAGTAAAACAAATGTACAAATATTAAGCGAGAAAAGCAGGAACACACTGAGCAAAATATTTTTTTTAAAGATGTATTATTTGTTTGAAAGGCAGAATGATAGAATGAGAGAGAGACAGACAGACACAGAGAGATCTTCCACCCACCGGTTCATTCCGTAAATAGTGGCTTGTTAACAACCATGTCTGAGCCAGGCCAAAACCAGGACCCAGGAGCAACTTGTTCTCCCACATCGGTGGGAGCAGTCCCAGTAATTGGGTCATCTGCTGCCGCTCTCCCAGACTATTAGCAGGAAGCTGAATGAAAAGTACAGTAGCAGGAACTCCGACACAGGATGCCAGTACTGTAAGCAGCAGCTTAACCAGGCACTCCACAACGCTGGTGCTAGAAAACTTTTTACACAGCTGTAGTTCATAACTTTAACTATAATACCAGTATAGTATGAGTGTATTAAAAATGAAATCTCAGATTTAGAAGGTCTCAACATATTTTTTTTTTACCATGTACCCTTTATCAGAAAGCTACTGTAAAATATGTTTCAGTCACAGAGGAGGAAACTTAGAGAAGGGACAGAAAAGGGAACACAGACAGGGCTTCAAAATTAGCAAATTCTACAAAAAGGAACTGAGATACAGATTTTTGCTGCAGTATTAGGATAATAATTGTGCAACAAGAATCGGGAAATTTGTGTTTGCTCATAAGGTACAGTTTGACTCCACTGAGAGTTTGATAGAAATTTCAAGACTCTAAAGGAGAATTAAAGCTATATAGTAACACAAGAAATCACAAGAGCAAACAAAGTAATCAAGAGTCAAAACAGGAGGTCATTTCATCTTTAATAGCGCCTGTGTTCATATCTGTCAGCCTTTTCCCTTATTCTGATTTTTCCTCCATTATATTTGTTGAGGATTAAGGGGCTCCTAGAAAAGTAATATATTTTAGTGAATTCATGCACAAATTAATTCAAAATTGAAAATGTAAAAATTGAAAATGAAAGATCTTGGTTTATGTGCACTGGTGAAAGTTTTCCTTAACTTTGCCTGCATAATTACCCAGATTTATCAGCCTAGAAATGGGTACTACAGGGCCACTGCAGACCTCCATATGTCTCTTAACATCTTGAACAAATGAACATGATGTGTTCAGCTGCAGGATGGTGGTTCTTGAAATAAAAAGAAAGAAAAAGAAAGTACATTCCAATCCCAAATTCATTAGTGAGGTCACCCTCTCCATCCAGGGACCTTTCATGATTTTTTCTTATGTTGTTTTGGTTTTATCAATTTAACAGTACATTTTATTCAAACCGCAGCTATGGGGAAGAATAACTCCATAATATGCCACTTGACATAACTGAGCTTACCACCCCCAGTGAACCTAAGCTGTGATTATGCTCCACAAGAGAATATCCACAGACTAATATAGAAGGGCTTTCTCCACCCTCCCAGACTTCTTGCTTGATACTACATCTGCTCTTATTTATTCTAATCTTCTTGGGCCCTCTAGTTGGGAGTTGAATTATTGCTCATAGAAGGTACGTTCTGTTATATGTTACATTCTAAATTATGTCTAGAATTGTTGCTCAATATATTATATTAGAACTGCAAAACAAACCAAGAAGATAACAAATCAAAAAATGAAATATATGATATTGTCAAATGTGAATAAGAATTCCTTTCTACCATGAATTTCCTGGAGTATAAAGTAAGTCCAAAGATTGAATAACTTGACCCACATGCTTCCAGTTTTATATATATATATATATAATTTATATATAATTAATAATATAATTATTTATCTATAATATAGGCCATTTTAACAGTTGAGGTTATATCTCATTGTGACTTTCATTTGCATTTCCCTAATGAATAATCATATTGAGCATTTCTTCATAAAGTTGTTGGCCATTTCTTTTTCTTCTTTGGAAAAATGTCTATTCAAGTCCTTAGCCCCGTTTTTAATTGGATTATTGATTTTCTTTTGCTACTGAGTTGTATAACTCCTTACATATTTTCAAGATGAGCCCATTATTAGATATATGGTTTGAAAATATTTTTCTCATTCCATAGATTGGATATTCACTCTGTTAACTGCTCCCTTGTTTGTGCAATTCTCAATTTTATTCCACCTCACCTATTTTAGTTGTTGTTTCTGCCTGTCCTTTTTATGACATATCCATGAAACCACTGTAAGGAATGTCATGAAAATTTTCCTGTTTCCTTCTACAATTTTTTATTTCATTTTTTGTGTTTAAGTTTTTAATCCATTTAGGTTTTTGTGCTCAGTGTAAAACAAAGATTCAATTTTACCCTTTTACATGTAGCTATCTGGTTTTTCTAATGCCATTTGTTGATTAGACAATACTTAAACTTGACATTCCTGTTAAAGATTATTTGATTATATATTTATGATAACTAAATTCTAGTTTCTCTATTCTATCCTGATGGTCTTATATGTTTATCTTAATGCAAGTAACAAAATGTTTTGTTTGCTATGTTTCATGATAGCTTTGTAAATATTTTGAAATCAGGAAAGGTAAAGCCTCCAGATTTGTTTTTCATTCTCATAATTGAATTGACTATTCATGCTATGTTATAGTTTTATATGAACTGTAGAGTTCATTTTTATCATTCTTTACAAAATTTTATATTTCAGTTGATTTCTTGATATTTTGCATTGAACCTGTAGGTCACTTTGGATAATAATGACAATTAAATGATAACTTAAAAATTATTAACATTAAGAAAACAGATTTTATGCATTATTTAGGTACAGTTCTAAAAAGACAACAAGACATCCCTCACTCCCCTACTTACACAAACCCCCATTTCTCCCTCCCCAATCTTCACATTATTGCAAAGACTTAAATTAAATCCACTCTATAGTCACAGGCTTAATTTGCCACTAAATCATAATGTTCAACAAGTAAAATATAGGGAAAATTGCACAGAAGTGATAATTTCATTCCTCTATATTTTTTATTTCACATTAGCTTCCAAATATCACTGAAACTGTAACATTTGTCTTTCTGGGAATCACTTTATTTCACTAAGCATAATGGTTTCCAGTTGCATCCATTTTGTTGCAAAAGACAGGATTCATTTCTTTTTTTTTTATTTGACAGGTAGAGTCATAGAGAATGAGAGAGAGAGAGAGAGAGAAAGAGAGAAAGGTCTTCCTTCCGTTGGCTCACTCCCCAAATGCCCGCTACAGCTGGCTCTGTGCCAATCCGAAGCCAGGAGCCAGGTGCTTCCTCCTGGTCTGCCATATGAGTGCAGAGGCCCAAGCACTTGGGCCATCCTCCACTGCCCTCCCAGGCCACAGCATAGAGCTGAACTGGAAGAGGAGCAACCGAGACTAGAACCTGGCACCTATATAGGATGCGGGCACCACAGGCGGAGGATTAACCAAGTAAGCCAAGGTGCTGGCCCAAGGATTCCTTTCTTTTGTTATGGCTGAGTAGTATTCCATAGTGCGTGTGTGTGTGCATGTGCGTGTGTGTGTTTGTGTGTATGTGTGTATATATGTATACATATATATATATAATATTTTTTCTTTATCAAGACATCAGTTGATGGACATTTGGGTTGATTCCATATCTTAGCTATTGTGAATTGAAATGCATCAACATTGTGGTATAAATATCAATTCTGGATACTGATTTCATTTCCTTTGGATAAATTCCCAGGAGTGGGATGGCTGAGTTACATGGTAGATCCATTTTTAGATTTCTGAGGAATCTCCATACTTTATTTTTTTAACTTTATTTAAGTACACAAATTTGATATATTTCATATTTATAGATTTAGGAACATAGTGATACTCCCCTTCCCAACTGTCCTCCCACCCATGCTCCAATCTTCCCCCACTCCCTCTCACATTCTCACTCTTAATTTTTACAAAGATCAATTTTTGTTATTCTTAATTATCATATAGTTAAGCCTAATCTAACAAAAAAAAAAAACACTATGAAGAGAAAAAGGAAAACAAACAAAAAAAAAACAATATTCCTCAATGAAAGAGCCAAGGGCTATAAGCAATCATTGATTCTCAGAATCTCTATTTTACTCTAATACATTACATTTAAGGTACTCTATTAGCTACCTCAGATCAGGTAAAACATATCATAGTTGTCTTTTGGGGACTGGTTTATTTCACTTAATATAATGGTTTCCAATTGTGACCATCTTGTTGCAAAAAATAGGATTTAACTTTTTATAGTTGAGTAGTATTCCATAGTGTATATATATCACAAACTCTTCATCCAGTCAATAGTTGTTGGATATCACATCTTATCTATTGTAAATTGTGTTGCAGTGAATATGGAAATAGAGATAACTCTTTCATGTGCTGATTTTTTTTGGTTTGATTAAATTCCAAGGAGTGGGATGGCTGGGTCATATAGAAAGTCTGTATTAAAATTTCTGCGGTATCTCCAAACTTTCTTCCACAGTGGATACACCAGTTTAGATTCCACAAACAGGAGACCAGGGGACCATTTTCGCCACATCCTATCAGCATTTGTCATTTGTTGATTTCTCTATGACAGTCATTCTAATTGGAGTAAGGTGAAACCTCATTATAGTTTTGATTTGCATTTTCCTGATGGCTAGTGATCCTGAGCAGTTTCTCAAGAGTCTATTGGCCACTTGGAAATCTTTTCTTGAAAAATGCCTATTCTAGTCCTTTACATACTTATTAACTGGGTTGCATGCTTTGTTGTTGAATTTCTTGACCTCCTCATGGATTCTTAACCCTTTATCAGTCGCATAGTTTGTAAATATTTTCTCCCATTCTTTTAGTTTCCACTTAACTTTGTTGAGTGCTTGTTTGGCAGTGCAGAGGCTTCTCAGCTTGATGTAATCCCAGCTGTAAATTTTGGCTTTGATTATCTGTGCTTCTGGAGCCTTTTCCAAGAAGCCTTTGCCTATGCCAATGTCTTACACAGTTTTCACAATGTTCTCTAATGATCTAAGGCATTGGTTTGTAGATTTAGGTCTGTGAGTGGATTTTTGTGTATGTGTAAGGTAGGAATCTAGTTTTATACTTCTACATATGGAGATCCAATTTCTCTTGCACTATTTTTTAGAGAATGTCCTTGCTCCAGGGATTAATTTTGTTCTGCTGTCAAAGATAACTTCATTTTAGATGCATGGATTGATTTTTCTATTATGTCCCATTTGACTATAAGTATGGTTTGGGCCACTACCAAACTATTATGATTATAACTGCACTGGAGTATGTCTTGAAATCTGGTACGGTGATGCCTCTGCCTTTGTCTTTATGGTAATTACTTTAGCTGTTCAGGGTCTCTTGTGTTTCCAAATGAATTTAAGCATAATTTTTCTAGATCTGTAAAGAATGTGATTGATATTTGGATTTGCATCAAATTGAATCTGTAAATTGCTTTTGGTAGTATGGACATTTTGATGATGTTGATTCTTCCAATCCACGAACATACTAGACTTTTCCATTTTTAAATATTTTCTTCTATTTCTTTCACTAGTATTTTATAATTTTCATCATAGAATATTTTGACACCCTTGGTTAAATTTATTCCAAGGTACTGGATTCTTTTTGGAGCTATTGTGAATTTGACTGATCTTAAAACTTATTTCTTGGCTATGTTATTGTATGTGTATAAAAAGGCTATTGATTTTTCCAGGTTCATTTTATATCCTGCCACACTTTTATGCATTCCAATAGTCTCTCTTTGGAGTATTTTGGATCTTCTATATATAGAATAATGTCACCTGCAAATCAGGATAGTTTGATTTACTCATTTCCAATTTGTATTCTTTGATTAATGTTTGTTGCCTAAAAGTTTTGGCTAAAACTTCCAGGACTTTATGAAATAGCAATGGTTAGATGGGCATCTTTGTCTGGTTCCAGATCTTAGGGGGAATGATTCCAGCATTTCCACATTCAATAGCATACTGGCCATGGGTCTGTCATAAATTGCCTTTATTGTGTTGAAGAATATTCCTTCTATATGCAATTTTCTTAAAATTTCCATTAGGAAAGGGTGCTGTATTTTTTCAAATGCTTTCTCTGCATCTATTAAAATAACCATCTGGTTTTTGTTTTTCAGTTTGCTAACATTATATAAACATTTATTGATTAACAAATGTTTTACCATTGCTGCATTCCAGGGATAAATCCCACTTGGTCAGGTGAATGATCTTTCTGATATGTTGTTGGATTAGCTAATATTTTGTTGAGGATTTTTGCATCTCTGTTCATTATGGATATTGGTATATAGTTCTCTTTCTCTGTTGGATATTATCTTGTCTTAGGAATTAAGGTGATTCTGTCTTCATAGAAGGAATCTGAGAGGATCCCTTCCCTTTCAATTGTTTTGAATAGCTTGAAAAGAACTGGAATTAGTTCTATAAAGTCTGGTAGAATTCAGTAGTGATGTATTTATGAACTCCTCGGAAATGTATGTTAGATCATTTGATGGTATTCCATAAATCTCAAACACTATTTTCAGTTTTTTTCCAATAGTTTCTTTTTTGCTTGATTGATATTTTCTAATGATTTGTCTTCTAGATTGGATATTCTTTCTTCACCTTGCCAAGTCTATTATTGGGGCTTCCCACTGTGTTTTCTCTTTGACATATTGAATTCTTCATTCCCATTATATCAGTTTCCAGCCTCCTGTCAACCCTCCTAGCCAGATTCAAAGTCACTAAGGAATGTGGGTTTTTCTCTCTGGCAAAATCCCCTGGCTCCATGTTGCTGAGAGCCTCTGCAGCCTCTACTGGTGCTAAGATGGTATTCTCTCCTGCCAGGCACTGCACACCCTTGTGTGAGGATGAGAAATAAATGTGCTTTTCACTGGACTGCATGGAGATTCTGCCCCATGCTAGGGCTCCAGGCTGGAAACAAAGTCAGTGTGGTTCACAAATTTCTCCATCAGGCAATGTCATCAGTGGCACTGGCTGCTGTATTCTGCTCTCACCTCACTCTCAGAATGTGGCATCTCCTTCATTCCCTGGCTACAGGAGTCAGGGGTGGTGTCCCACTCACTGCTCTGTGTTGACATTTTCCATTCTGCTCCACATCTTCTCTCTTCTTTCTGTAGAATTTCCACAGCAATCTTCTCTCCTACTCTCCAGTGGGAATACACTTTGTCTACTCTCTTTTGTTATCTTTCCCTGGTAGAAATCAACACGCCCTGTCCCTGTTCAGCCATCTGGGAATCGACTTTCCTCTTAGAAGCCACCCATGTGGCATGGTGGGTTTGATATGCAGTCTTTCAATATAGGAACACAGCTGCTTTCCCCTTTTTGTGTTTTCTTTAATCAGCATCTCATAGCTTTTCATGGATAAGATTTACATGAAGTTAACTTCTAAGAATTGTATTTATTTTGGTGATATTGGAAATGAGATTATATTCCTAATATTGTTTTCAGAGAGTTCATTGTTAGTGCATAGAAACAACTGATTTTTGAGGTGGTGGAGAAATTCAAACCCTCACATACTCTTTGTAGGTATGAAAAATGATTCAGTTACTATAGAAACCAGTAAGGTAGTTCTCACAAAATATTAAAAATAGAACTCCTATATGATTCAGCAATCGTTCTTCTAGGTATTTATCCAAAATAATTGGAATCAAGATCTTGAAGAGATATTAGCAATCTTACTTAAAGATAGATTTCTCTCCCTTCCTTCCCTCCTTCCTTCCTTTCTTCTTTCCTTCCTTCCTTCCTTCCTTCCTTCCTTCCTTCCTTCCTTCCTTCCTTCCTTCCTTTCTTTCTTTCTTTTGACAGGCAGAGTGGACAGTGAGAGAGAGACAGAGAGAAAGGTCTTCCTTTTTGCCGTTGGTTTACCCTCCAATGGCCGCCGAGGCTGGCGCGCTGTGGCCGGCGCACCATGCTCATCCGATGGCAGGAGCCAGGTGCCCGGTGCAGATGGCCACAACAGCTGCAGTTGGACTGGGCCAGGCCAAAGACACAAGCCTGGAACTCCAGCAGCTCTCCATTTGAGTGGCAGGAGCCCAAGCAAATGTGTCATCCCCAGTAGCCTTCCAAGCTACATTAGCAAGGAGCTGACTTGGAATTGGAGTAGCTGGGGTTCAATTGGTGCCCAAAGGTAATGCCAGCATTGCAGGAGGAGGCTTAACCCACTAAAGGACAATACCTGTCCCAGATATTAACAATCCTACATTCATTTCAGCACTGTTTTGTAAAAACCAAGATGTAAAACAACCTAAATTCCCCCTAGCAGATGAATGGTTAATAAAAGTGTAATATATACATACAATGGAAAACTTCTCAGTGTTAAAAAGACAAGTTTTACAATATGTAAAATATGATCACACTGATGACAGTAAATGAAATATACTAGTCACAGAAAGACTAGTGCTTGAATGCACTTAGATGAGGAATCCAAAATAGCCACATTCAGCAGTGAAATGCAGTTTCCTGGGTCTGGAGAGTAAAAACTTTAAAGCTACAAATGAATGGTTTTAAAGTTTCATTTAAGCAAGAAAAGTAAGTTCAAGATATCTCCTATTCAACATTGTGCCTACTATCAGTGGCATTGTATTATACATACAAACATTCTGACTTAATACTGATCTTTCACAATAAAGTTTTTTTATTATTTTTTTTGACAGGCAGAGTGGACAGTGGGAGAGAGAGACAGAGAGAAAGGTCTTCCTTTTTGCCATTGGTTCACCCTCCAATGGCCGCCATGGCCGGCGCACTGTGGCTGGCACACTGCGCTAATCTGATGGCAGCAGCCAGGCGCTTCTCCTGGTCTCCCATGGGGTGCAGGGCCCAAGCACTTGGGCCATCCTCCACTGCACTCCCGGGCCACAGCAGAGAACTGGCCTGGAAGAGGAGCAACCGGGACAGAATCGGTGCCCTGACTGGGACTAGAACCCGGTGTGCCAGCGTCGCAAGGTGGAGGATTAGCCTATTGAGCTGCGGCGCTGGCCCACAATAAAGTTTTTAAAGCTATTCATTACATATAAAAATAATTTATCCTACAGAGATAACAATTAAAACTTAAGTGCAAAAAGGGACTGGTATTATTCCCTCTGTGTGAAGCTAGCACCCCATATCAGCGCAAGTTTGAGTCCCAGCTGCTCTATTTCTGATACAGCTCCTGGTTAATGCACCTGGTAAAGCAGTGGAAGATGAAACAAGTACGTGTGCCTCTGCCACCAATGTGGGAGACCAGAATCAAGTTCCTGGCTCCTGGCTTTGGCTCAGCCAACTATACAACCCTGGCCACTACAGTAAATGGAAGAGCACTCAGTCTCTCTCTCTCTCTCTCTCTCTCTCTCTCTCTCTCTAAATGTGGAGATATATATATATATATATATATATATATATATATATATCAGGCTGCCATTAAAGTAAATAAAATATTCTAGAAAAAAATAAGTGTAAGGGAAATAAGCACACAATCATATCTGTTAAATGCTGTATAATAAAGATTCTTTAAGAAACATGGAATTTATCCTCCTACATTTTATTCTGTTCAGTCTTAACTGGACTATCATGATAGCTCTGAAAAAGGTATAGCCTGTGAAATTTCTAAAAAGTAAATTTTAAAGTTATTCTAGAGCTCCAGGCCACTAGAATTTCAGTCGTAATAAAATATAATGCCACATCTTCTTGATGGTGATTTCATCCCACATGACTAACAGTCACCATGAGCTCTTTGTGGTGCTCTCCCTCTCTTGTAACATTGAAAGGGTAATAGAAACTATGGCCATAAAGTTTTGGAAACCAGATGTCAAAAATGAGTGTTTCCGATTAAATGGTGGAGTTAGAATCATACCAGGGGATTCCAATACAATCCCATCAAGGTGGCATGTACCAAGGCCATCTCACTAGTCCAAGTGATCATCTTCAGTTCACAATTGATCACACTGATAGGTCTAAGAGTCAAAGGGATCACACAAACAAGACTAGTGTCTGCTAATACTAACTGATAGAAACAAAAAGGGAGAGAACGATCCATCATGGGAAGCGGGAGACACAGCAGACTCATAGAATGGCAGATGTCCTAAATAGCACTCTGGCATCAGAATCAACCCTTAAGGCATTCGGATCTGGCTCAAGAGCCCATGAGAGAATTTTAGGCATGGAAAGCCAAGACACTCTGGAAAAAAAAAAGAAAGACCTAAATGAAAGATCTCTGCGAGTGAAATCCTGGGGGAAAGAACGGGGCCCTCAAAGAAGGAGGAACCTTTCTCTGAAGGGAGGAGAGAACTTCCACTTTGACTATGACCCTGTCAGAATAAGATCGAAGTCGGCGAGCTCAGGGGGCTTCCATAGCCTCGGCTTCTCATGACTAGACCCTAAGGAGATTACTGACGCCATAAACAACAGTGTCAAATTGTTAAATCAACAACAGGAGTCACTGTGTACTTACTTCTCATGTGGGATCTGTCCTTAAGGTGTTATCCAATGTGAAGTAATGCTATAACTAGTACTGAAACAGTATTTTACAGTTTGTGTTTCTGTGTGGGTGCAAACTGATGAAATCTTTACTTAATATACACTAAATCGATCTTCTATATATAAAGATAATTGAAAACGAATCTTGATGTGAATGGAATGGGATGGGGAGCAGGAGATGGGAGGGTTGCGTGTGGGAGGTAAGTTGGGGGGGGAGCCATTGTAATCCATAAACTGTACTTTGGAAATTTATATTTACTAAATAAAGAATATATTAAATAAAAAAAATGAGTGTGTCAGCAGGGCTATGCTCTATTTGAAAATTTTAAAGAATGTCTTGTCCTCGCCTCCCCACCTGCCTTCTGGCACTCCCAGGCATTTTTGTCTTGAAGACTCAATACTCCACCATGCAGCTTCACACATGGTGTTCTCCCTGCGTGTCTTCCCATTAGTTTCTGTCATATGTGTGTTGGTCTCTGCACCACAGTTTCCCATATGTAAGGATAATTTTTTTGCTGGTTTAGGGCTTCCCCTGATGAATTCATTTTAAAATAGCTATCTCTGCAAAGACCCTACTTCCAAATAATGTCAAATTCTGAGGTGCTTAGGTATGGGATTTTACATATCTTTTTGTGAGGTGACATAATTTAATCCATAACACCTACCATGCAAGCCATGCTATAACCCCATAGACTGCCTGCCCATCTGAACCCCTCTCTGGAACAAAGAATACAGTACATGTGCCTCATGCTGGGTTAATTCCCAACGCAGAAACGGGTATCAAGTTGAGTAAGTGGGGATTGGGGCAAGTTTCTCAAAATGTTCATTTAGAAAACAAAATCCATGGACCACTGTTGCGGCACAGTTGGTTAAGCCACTACCTATGATACCTGGCATTCCATATGAATGCCAGTATGAGTCTATTTCTATCCCATTTCTAATCTACACCATTTCTACACCACTTCTAATCTGGCTCCCTGCTAATGTGCCTGGGGATTAAGCAGAATATGGCCCAGGTGCTTGAACCCGTGTTGCCAATGTGGGAGACCCAGAAGAAGCTCATGGCTTCAGGCTGGCCCAGCCCTCCTGGCTATTGGGACCATTAGAAGAGTGAACCAGCAGATGGAAGATTCTCTCTCACCCTTTCTCTCGCTCTCCCTCTCCCTCCCTCCCTGCCTCCCTCCCTCCCTCTCTCTCTCTCTCTCTCTCTCTCTCTCTCTGACACACACACACACACACACACACACACACACTGCCTTTCAAGTAAATGAATAAATATTTTAAATAATAAAAAATAAAATAAAAACACAAAATCCAATGAAAACCAATAGGCTGCAGCAGAAACCTTCTCCATTATGTGATCATCATTATTTGAAATGTTATTTCCTTATTTACTTTATGAGTTTCTCTCCAACCAACAGAATGATTATATGGTTATCAGCTATGTGGTTTGCTGCTTCAATTCATGTTCCTAGGACACATTACATGCTTAGTGAATAGTTATTATCTTTTAGAGATATCTTTATATCTGAATGATGGAATATTGTATAGCTTTTAAAATATATAATTCAGTATATTTCAGTATTTTTATCTTTTCACTAAAAACAAAATACATAGTTAAATTATGAATATTTTCATGCAGAAACATGTCTTCAAAATAATAATCCATTAACCTCCAACATGTCACATCGTTAGATATTAATTATTTATTACTCAAATGACAGCAAAACCTGTTCATATAACTGTGGCTCACTATCAAGTACAACCTCAGATAAGGAAATCTCAGGACACACTTTGTTTCCCGAAATATGCATAAAGATCAAATGCTAGAAGAAATTTTCTTCCTTCATGCTAGTGTCCATACTCTACGGAAGGATGTCAAAGTGTGCTGATAACATAACTTTTGAAGTCAGAAGTCTTCCTAAATTGTATCCTACTTATACATATTTCAAAAACCACTTAACTGAGCTAATCTCATTTTGCACTAATGAGCAAGAACAGTAAAATCAACAGACACCTTGCAGATTTTCTGAGAGAATCAAATAAAATGAATTATACAAAAAATGTTTCATTACCACTATTCAAATGACAGCTAATATTATTATTTTATCAGCAAGGTCTTTGGAAAGATTGCTAAAGCTGGTTCACTTTTAAAGAAGTTACAGCGCTGAAACTTTATGTTTTTGGAAACTGGCCTATGATTGTGAAATATACTTAACAGAAAAGTATTATCTTTCAAAAAATGGGAGCTTATTTGTAAAGTAAAATGGTTAGGATGCAAAAATTCTATCCTATCCTCAAACTGTTCGTACACTTAAAACATTACAAATATAAAAGGAAATTACTTGGGCCAGCATTGTTGTGCAAGGAGTTGAGCTTCCACCTATGATGTTGGCATTCAATGCGAGGGCCAAATCAAGTTCTGGCTACTGCACTTGCTAACTTCTCTTGGAAAAAAGTCAGAAGATGGACTGAGGACTTGGGTTCCTGTAACCCACTTGGGACAGCCAAACGGAGTCCTAGATCCCTGGCTTTGGCCAGGTCCAGCCCTGGCTGCTGTGGCCCCAGAATTCATGATTTTATTCCATAACTTTTAAAAACTCAACCATATTAATAGCAATCATGAGAGTTGGCATCCTTGTCTGGTTCTGGATCTTAGGTAGAATACTATTTAATATAAAACTGGAATTTTTAACCATAGCCATTAGGCAATAAAAAGAAATCAAAGGGATACAAATTGGAAATGAGGAATTCAAAATTTCTCTATTTGCATGTGGCATGATCCTATATATAGGGGATCCAAAAGACTCCACTGAGAGACTATTGGAACTCATAAATGATTTTGGTCAAGTGGCAGGATATAATATCAACACATAAAAATCAATAGCCTCAGGCTGGAGCTGTGGCATAGTGGGTAAAGCCACAGCCTGCAGTGTACATCTCATATGGGCGCCGGTTCTAGTCCCGGCTACTCCTCTTCTGATCCAGCTCTCCGCTGTGGCCTGGGAAGCCAGTAGAAGATGGCCCAAGTCCTTGGGCCCCTGCACCCTCCCCGGGAGACCTGGAAGAATCTCCTGGCTTCAGATCAGCACAGCTCCGGCCATTGCGGCCATCTGGGAAGTGAACCAGTGGATGGATGGCCTCTCTCTGTGTCTCAACCTCTCTCTGTAACTCTGTCTTTCAAATAAATAAAATAAATTTTAAGAAAAAATCAATAATCTTTGTATACACAGACAATGTCATGGCTGAGAAGGAACATTTAGGATCAGTCCCATTCATGATAGCATCAAAAAGAATCAAACACCTTGGAATAAATTTAACCAAGGATGTCAAAGATCTTTATGATGAAGATTACAAAGCACTAAAGAAAGAAGTAGTAGAACATATTAAAAATGGAAAAAAAATCTTCCATATTCATGGATTGGAAGAACTAATATCATCAAAACGTTTGTATTACCAAAACCAATTTACAGATTCAATGAGATTCCATTCAAAATACCAATGATATTCTTTGCAGATCTAGATAAAATGATGCTAAAATTCATATGGAAACACAAGAGACCCTGAATATCTAAAGCAAATACAACAAAAACAAAGCTGGAAGCATCACAATACCTGATTTCAAGACATACTACAGGGCAGTGTAAGCAAATCAGCCTGGTACTTGCCTCAAAACAGACTTGCAGACAAATGGAACAGAATAGAAATTCCAGAACTCAATCCACACACCTACAACCAACTTATCTTTGACCAAGGAGCTAAAATCAATCATTGCAGCAAGTACATTCTCTAACAAATGGTGCTGGGGAAACTGGATCTTCATATGTATAAGTATGAACTAGAACCCTACCTTACATATTACAAAAATATCCACTCAAAACAGATCAAAGCCCTAAATCTACAACCTAATACCATCAGATCACTGAGGAATACTGGGAAAACTCTGCAAGATATTGGCATCGGCAAAGGCTTCTTTGAAAAGACACCAGAAGCACAATCAAAGCCAAAATTGACAGCTGGGATTACATCAAGCTGAGAAAGTTTCTGAACTGCAAAAGAAACACTCAGCAAAGTTAAGAATTAACTGACAGAATGGGGGAAAATATTTGCAAGCTACTCAACTTATAAAGTGTTAATATCTAGTATCTATAAAGAACTCAAGAAATTCAACAACTAAACAACATAGGTAAGAAATGGGCAGGGGCTGGCACTGTAGCTTACTTGGTTGATCCTCCACCTGTGGAGCCGGCATCCCATATGGGCGCCGGATTCTGTCCCGGTTGCTCCTCTTCCAGTCTAGCTCTCTGCTGTGGCCTGGGAGGGCAGTGGAGGATGGCCCAAGTGCTTGGTCCCTGCACCTGCATGGGAGACCAGGAGGAAGCACCTGGCTCCTGGCTTCAGATCAGCATCATAGCAGCCATTTGGGGGGTGAACCAACGGAAGGAAGACCTTTCTCTCTGTCTCTCTCTCTCTCATGGTCTAACTCTATCTGTCAAATAAATAAATAAAAAAGAAATGGGCAAAGGACTTAAACAGGCTTTTTCAAGAAAGAAAATTCAAATGGTGAACAGACACTTGAGAAAATGTTCAGGATCATCAGCAATCATGGAAATGCAAATCAAAGCCACAATGAGGTTTTACCTTCCTCCAGTTAGAATGGCTGTCATACAGAAATCAACAAATGACAAATGCTGGCAAGCATGTGGGGAAAATCAAATCTGATGTCCATCAACTGTTGACTGGATAAAGAACTTACGGTATTTATACACCATGGAGTAGTACTCAGCTATAAAGAAAAAAAGAAATCCTGTCTTTGCAGCAAGATGCTTACAACTGGAAATCATTATACTTCGTGAAATGAGCTAGTCCCAAAAACACAAATGTCATATGTATTCCCTGATCCGAGAGGACTAACGGAGTACCTGAAACGTAATGTACTGGAGTGTAACAGACATTTTGACAATCAATGATTGCTTATAGCCCTTGTATCTTCCATTGAGGAAAAGTGTTTGTTTTGTTTTCTCTCTTCATACTATTTGCTCAACTCTTTTACTCAGAGTAAGGTTAACTATACGATCATTAAGTATACTGAAAACAGATCATTGTAAAAATTAAGAGTGGGGATCTGAAAGGGAGGGGGAGGAAATGTTAGAGCATATGTGGGAGGGAAGGCAGTGGGGAAAGTGCCACTATGTTACTAAATCTCTATATACGAAACACACGAAACTTGTATAACCTAAAGTACATTTAAAAATAAATAAATAAACAATCCACCTTAAAATTAAGAGTGTGGCCAGTGTTGTGGCCCAGAAAGTGGTCAGCATCCCATATGGGAGTGGTTTGTGT
This sequence comes from Sylvilagus floridanus, assembly GCA_949820135.1. Classification (NCBI taxonomy): domain Eukaryota; kingdom Metazoa; phylum Chordata; class Mammalia; order Lagomorpha; family Leporidae; genus Sylvilagus; species Sylvilagus floridanus. The sequence goes on along the minus strand of OX463238.1, from coordinate 104,672,694 downwards.
CCCCGCTGCTCCACTTTCAATCCTGCCCCCTGCTAATGCACCCCAGAAAAAACAGTGAAACATGCTCCTTACGCCCGGCTTCATAGCCCTTAAAAACAAATTACACAGTAAAACTATATATATATATATATATATATATATGGTAATTAGATCATTAGAAATTAGAGAGAAAGTACATGATTCTCAAAAGATCAATCATTTTTCAGCACCTGGTCTCTTATAAACTTATTGATAACAATGAAGGAAACCTGGAGATACTGCAAAAATATCATCAAAATACCAAGAAAAATATCCTTTCATTTATACTGATAAATCACTTCAAGAATTAGAATAATACAGGAAAATTTCCAAAAAGAAATCTGCTGTAGGACTATTAAGGGAAGTAGAAGGATATATAAACCATGTGGAAATTCAGGGATAAAATAGGAATAATGGAAGAAAGGAATAAAAGAAAAAAATTTTAATTGAGAGGAAAATTAAAGGAAAGATACATATCTATTTAAAAGACGATGAAAGGGCAGGGGAATAGGCATGTTGAGCATAAATAACTAAATAAGGCCTTAGAAATGAACTCAAGTGTATCAGTGGTAAATGAGAAACAGAAATGATGTGTAATACATCCTGACCTAAGAAAATGTCACAGTGGACAAAATATGCCCCGTGACATATCTAGCAGATATCCACTATTACAAGCCACACTTTCTCGTACTTGAGTGTGTCTGTATTTTTTTCATGTTTTGAATTTATTTTAAAGGCAGCGAACATAGAGACAGAGACCCATATATGCATCTGTGCTCCAAAATGCACCATTTTGAGATAGGCCAGGCCAAAGTTAGGAACCTGGAACACAATCCAGGACTCCCAAGTGGATGGCAGGTACCTAGGTATTTGAGCAATCATCTGCTGCCTCCCCAGATGAGCTTTAGTAGGAAACTGGAACCAGAAGAGGAGCCAAGACCCAAACCTAAGCACAGTGAAAAGGATTGAACGTATCCCAAGGGTCATGTTGACTGCCATGCTAACCATCTGTTCCAAGTCTTTTTTTTATTCATACATTTCTCTATGTGGTACATTACTCTATACCACATTTTTCTACTGAATCCTACCCATGTTGCAAGATCTATCTCAAATTCTGTCTCTTCACTGAAATTCTCTGTTGTTTTTCCATACCCTAGAAGAAATAATTGTTTTTCTTTTACACCATCAAGAATGCATGTTTTGAAGAAGTTTTTCAATATCTCATATCATTTCCTACTCTGTTTTATTGTCTTTGTTTATCACTGATGTGTTTTGAGATCAAAGAACATGTATTACTGAATTTATATTTTCCATAAAATGCAGCATCCAGAAGTCCAAGTATATAAGATAGGGTAAATTAATAAGTGCTTAAATTTCTTTCAGTTTCATACTAACTACAAGGGTACTTCAAAAATATTGCAGAAAAATTGAATTATGTCATTCACATGGTAATGGCTAGGAGGCAGTGTTGGTCCAAATAAGGCCTTTAATTATGCAGTAGGGAATTCACAGGTTTTAATTTGTATAACACAACACACTGGATAAACCAACCACCCAGAGTTCCCAAAGTACCTCCAGTGTTCTTCAGGACATGTCTTGGCCACAGAGGGCTGAGTTGCACAGCATCCACAGGGGTGGTGCCTCTGAGCCAGAAAGCACAGGTCTTCCAGAGCAATTAGAGTCTAGGCATCTGGCTGGTCTTCCACTTCAAATGGGCGGAGTCAAGTAGAGCATTCTCAATGCCCAGTGAGTGCAGCGCTGGTGGGAAAATTCTCACAGGAAGGTTTGAATGTGGTGAGTGACCCAGAGCTTTCGCTCAGCCACACTCAGAAGAATCTGTTCAGAGAGTCCCCAGGGGACTTTTTTGACAGTCAGTGTAGGGTCGATGTGGTCACAAGGAGGGTATGTGCAGGACATGGGTGGTTCTTATCAAGCCCATGAAGATCTTCTGTCATCAGTTCAGCTTTTGCTTATTTTTGTTAATATTATGGTGAAGTTGTTTAATTTCCTGCTCCTTTCAAATTATGTTTACTTTGGCATAAAAATTTTGAAATCCATGCACTGTTTTTTTGTAACACACATTTCTATGAATTTTATGAAAACTCATATATATAGATTTCAAAATATTTTGCACCAAAATAAATATATTCTACTTCCATTTTCCATGAAACTTCTGGCATTATCTTGCATATATTATGAGAATTAAAAGAACATTTTTTCCTTCTTTAGAAAACAACTTGAGAAATTTCATTTTCAGTCCTTAGCTTTTGATTAACCACCAAAATTTTGATGTAATACCCTGTAAAGAATGAACACAGTCAGGGCCAGGGCTGTGGTAGGGTGGTAAAACTACCACCTACAGTGCTGACATCCCATACAGGTGCCAGGAAGTCACGCCTGCTCCTCTTCCAATCCAGCTCTCAGCTGATGGCCTGGGAAAGCAGTAGAAGATGGCCCAATTGCTTGGACCCATTCACCCAAGTGGGAGACCTGGAAGAGGCTTCTGGCTCCTGGCTTCAAACTAGTGCAGCGCCAGCTGTTGTGACCATTTGGGGAGTGTATCAGCAGATGGAAGACCTTTCTCTTTCTCTCTTTCTCTTTCTCTCTATCTCTGCCTCTGCCTCTCTATAACTCTGCTTTTCAAATAAAAGTTGTAAAAAGAATGAACACATGCTACTCTAAATATTATGTAGGTAGGAAAGCGTGGTGCAGCCCTACACAGCCATCACAGCTCTGCTCTTTGCTCAGTATGTTCTTTCTTGGCAGGCAGGGATATGGGGTATGGTACATGGTGCCAGTTTCAGAACTGTCAGTGGATTTACCAGTGTAGCTTGAAGAAAATAATTCATTCTTTCTTTATAGTCAGGTCTAACCCTAGAGTTTTGTGATGTGAAGAAACAGGATGCTGGGATAGGCTGAATGGGCTTCAGCTCTGCATCTTTTTATGCGAATGGAAAAGACAGTTGTTCCCACAGGTTATGCATTCTATTTTCACCTTCACTGAGTCATCATTAGTTGCTCAAATCAAGAGCTGCATATCTATGGCCTCTATTATTTATATATTTTTTTTTTTTAGAAAAAGTCATTCTCTTTAAGGATGTGCAGGAAAATGAAACTTCATAACCTATATGGTAATGAGCCACATTCAGTGCCATCATATTAGATTTTGTTTGCTTTATTTGATAGATTCTATTATCAATGTAAAAAAGACCCTGTATGAGTAATAGCCATGTGTTTTTTCAATATTAATTTTTTTACTATTAAATGGACACAGGACAGAAAATTTGGTGACTGGGTCTAAAATTCCAGTGATAGAAATCCTCCAAGCTTTTTCTGATTGTAAATTTTCACTGAAATAACCATCAATTAATTGAAAAGCATATGAATTTGGGAGACATTTGGCCTAGTGGTTTAGAAGCCTATTTAGATGCGTGTACCCCACATCAGGGTGGCTCAATTCAATTTCTGGATCCATTTCTCAATTCTAGCTTCCTGCTAATGTGAACCTTGTGAGGCAGCAGATGTGGGTCCTGCCATTCACATGGACTATCTAGATTGAGTTCCCAGCTCCTGGGTTCAGCTGTCCCAGCCCCAGCTTTTGCAAGAATTTGGGGGTGAACCAGTGGTTGGAGCTCTCTCCTCTGTCTCAATTTATCTCTGCCTCTCAAATAAAAATAAACATTTTAAAATATATGAATATAAATTGTCTGTATAAATTGGGATATAAGGATAATCTGAAACTTTTTACCAAGTCATATTCTAAATAATTTATACAAATTAATTCATGAATAGAAACCTCTTAATGTAGGTGTTATCATGAATACCACCATCACCATTTACAGATGAGGAAGTGAACCAACAGAATTGATAAATAACTGGTTCAAAGTCATACAGACAGTAAGCAGTAGCACCTGGGATGCAAACCCAGATGGTTAGGCTCCACAGCCTTTGCCATTCACCATTGTACCTGTCAAGAACTTCTGTCTCTCCATGACATGCTGTCACTTAATTCCATAGTGCAGAGAATCATTTTCTTTCATTCACAGTGATGACTCCATATTTAATGATAAAATAAACTGATCATTTTTGTTGTCATCCTAATGGGAAATTGATCTAATTTCACTACATGGAGCAAAGAACTTCTAGAGTAATAATCCACCATGTCTTTAAATGTTCATAGTTAAATATAGACAAAACTGTATGTACTGATATATTTGAAGTGGCTTTATTTAGCAAACTAAATGAGTTATTTAACAGTAATGAGAAGTAAGAGTAGATGACTGGCACAACAGTTAAGATGTCGGTTCCCATTTCTGCTTCCAAATTAGTTTCCTGCTATTGCACACCCTGGGAGGCAGCAGATAATGTGGTCCCTGCCACATCAGACACAGATCTGTGATCCTGGCTTCATCTGGTCAAGTCATGGATGTTGTGGAAATTTGGGGGCAAACTAGCAGATGAAAGCTCACTCACTGTCTGTATCTGTTTCCACCCCTCCAATAAATGAAATTGAATAAAAAACTTTAAAATTAAAATATTTTGCAGCAGATAGAAACATATACATTCAATACTGTTATAAAGTACTCAAATATAACATAGGATAATCTATTTTTCATTCATATCTTTGAAGATACAATTGTGCTATTATTCACAATTATTGTAATATATCCATACGTATCTACATGTCATATATTTGTTTGGCAATCTGCTTGCCAGAGCTACCTTCCATAGTTTCTGAATTGGTGATACAAATCAAGAAGGGAAATAAGTAGAATGATAAGCTCAACAACCAGGGTTAGTCTCCAGTGATTGCTATTTTCTTTAGGAAAAACTTGAGAAATGACTGTGCAGCAGGAAGCTCACCCTTCGTTGCTGGGAAACAGTCATTTGTGATTATATCAAGGCATTGCCACCTGCAGTAGAAAACTCCTTTCTGTGCCAAGGTGCCAGATTAGACAGATCACATCATTTCAAGACCAAACATCTGCTGAGACAATGTTGAGTATGCTGTGAAGTCCTGTTGGCTGGATTTCTAAGAACATTCATTTGGAATTTTCATGTGCCAATTAGTCCATAAAATATTTATTGAGTCCTCAATACGTTCGGAACACTGCAATAGTCACTGTGGGCAAACAAAAGGTAATAGATGGTTTACAATCTAACTACCTCTATAAAGAGTTATTTATAAGCTAAGACTGGAAATAGTTTCCAACATAAAACAGATGTGACCTTGTCCCTAAGGAACTTACAGAACAGGAAGTTCTGAATCAGAAGCCAAATGAAGAGCAAAACCAAAGACTGGTCTATCATCCTACCCAATGCAGTGGTTCCCTCTGCAATATATTAATATCAAAGTACTGTTTTAAAAAAATTATATCTGTTTAAGAGGAAATCATCTTATATTTAGGAGAATTGCAATTACTAAGAACTATTTACATCATTCATCTTTTGGAGGACATCATAGTACATAGTACATAGTTCATAGTACATCTCTTCAAACATTTAATAACTGTTCCCCTTAAAATGAATCATTTTATTCTTTACGCTCTACTCTCTAATTCCTTATGTAATCATATAGCTTTATTTTCTTTTCACGTACCTTTCTTCAAGCTTTTAAGATGCTATTGGACCTATCCAACACATATCATGTTTGTTTTTAAACAATTGTCAGGTTTCCTCATTGTTAAGAGTCAAAATGCAAGATTCATGAATAAACAAGAATTCATTTTAGTTTTTAGCCACCTAAGATATAATTACAAAGAAGATATGAAAAAAACCCAAGATGCTCATAAATGTTTTACCCCATTCTCACAGAAGGAGAAATAGGAGCCGCAAAATTATTTGAAGCCAAATAGTTCATGGCCTTGGTATCAATCAAGGGATTGGGTAGATTTGGAACAAAGAAATATAGCCAGACCAGCAATACATGGTGCCAGAGTTTGGCCAAGCTTTGGTTGTAGTGGTTGTGGCATGAGGTGCTGACAAGAAAAAGGAGCAGAGAATAAGCTGGTAAGAAGTGGTAAAGCTAACTAAAAAATAATTCAGTTGATTCTGGATGCTTAGTGCATCCTGGTTTGTATATGAAGCTAGAGTATAGGGGCATTTGATGCCTGTCACGATGCTGATCAAGAACAGTTTCAAACAAGTAGGGACTGTCTCTAGACAGTGTCAGGGACTGTTTCAGTCTAATCTGCAATGAAAAGTTTGTACTTGAGGGCTTGACAAACCATTGTCTGAATGACCAAATGCATTCTGATATCACCTGTTGCTGCCCTGTTGCAGATATGACTTGCCAAAAAAAAATGTGAGACTGAGATCTATAATCTTTGTTCATCTTTGATGAAATCCTTAACATCTATTATGATTTCCACAGACTTATGGATTTAGCAAATTTTCAAGTTCTTTATCTTATTGAATTCTGTAGTTTTGTGCTTTACCATTTAAAAGTAATGCTTTGCACACTATTATGGCCACAAAATATATCATCTAAAAATCACTATGTCGTCACCAAGTCCGAACTTCTAACACATGTCTCTTAATTTTAGCAAAGTTTAATTTCTCTGGTAAGTATTGGGTTGTAGTTTTCGACTTCAAAAAATTAGTCATCATGAACTTTCATTGAGTTTCTAATAGTTTCATTTGGTTTTGCATGACTGGAAAAAATCCTCATAATATAACAGAAAAATACAATATTTTGATTTGGATGTATGTCTGATTGCCAAAGACTATTCTATTTATACTTTCTGAATACCATGGTTTCTTCTTGAGAAAAGAGAGCGAGATCCCTATTCATTCAATCTTTCACATTGGCCACTGTGATGAGATCCTAGTAAATATTTCATATTCTTGTACTGACAAAGAACATTAGACATTATGCAAAACCTGACACCAACTAGGTTCACAAAAGCATCTGCTGAAAAAAAAAAAACCTGGAGAACTTTGGACTTTGCATATAACACTGCTCCAAAGCAGGCAAGCCAGACAGTCCACATCTTCAGGGATGTTGCTCTGTTCCTCTCTAAGAATATTCTGCCTTTTACTTTATGAGGAACCTCTGGGCCCTAGCTACCCTTAAGTCCCTAAGGAGATGTGGCAAGTTTCTCACATTTCTGTCCTAAGGACAGAGCACAAGGACAGCTGGCTTATAAATTAACTATTTAAGGATTTCTTTTAGTGACAGGACATCAAAATAAAGTTGGCTTTAACATTTTTCAAGTACTATTTTCACAGGCCTGGTACAATGTCTGTAATATAGTAGACAAAAGTTAAATGAGGAAAAATAATATTCCTGTATGTATAAATGTGATTTGCCTGAAAATCTGCTCAAAAATTTTTCTTGAAATAAGTTAGTAATCCATCCTGGCATCACTTTTACCTAGAGACCCACTATTATTTGATGATCAGTGTCCCTCATTTAGAGATGGCAAGGTTAATGACTTGAACCTTTCTTTAAAAAGCTAAGAAAGGGGCTGGTGCTGTGGCATGGCAGGCAAAACCAACATCTGCAGTGCCAGCATCCCATATGGGTGCCAGTTCGATTCCCCGCTGCTCTATTTCTGAACCAGCTCCAGGCTGATGTGCCTGGGAAAGCAGTGGAGGATGGCACAAGTCCTTGGGCTCTTGCACCCATGTGGGAGACCTAGCTCCTGGCTTTGGTCTGGCCCAGCCATCGCCATTGCAGCCATCTGGGGAATGAACCAGCGGATGGAAGACCTCCTCTCCCCCTCACCTCTCCCTACTTCCCTCCTCCTCCCTCTCCCTCTCCCTACCTGTTTCTATAACTCAGTCTTTCAAATAATTAAAATATGTCTTTTAAAAAAAACCTAAAAAATAATAGAACAAATCTCCTTTATTAGACTACAGTTTTCTTCTAATATCTCTATTTCACTGGTTCTCTTCTGTGGATAAATCATTCACCATAATTAAGACTAGGTTGAGCTCATTTTTCTGGTATAATATCTTTCTGTCTGTAGAAAAATCCGACAAAAATTAGTTTTATCTTTAGAGTTACTAGGATAGAAATAGTCTAAATGTATCACTAAGTCATTTTTTTCTCATGAAATTATGAAACTATATAAAGAGGAATATAAAATACGACCTATAAGAATACGACAGAATAGCATGATTGACAAAAACAAAGGATAAGAGAAGAAGAAAAAAAGCCATGGCCAGAATTAGAATGGAAAATGATGGTATATGAAAATTTTAAAATTCTTAAATAATGATGGAACAATTTTGATAGATTTCTTGAGGGGGTGCCCATGTGAGTAAATCAGTCTTACTGAGGGATTTCAAAATGATAGATCAGAGAAAGCTCCATTCTTGTAAACTTTGTGATAAAGTCATAACACAGATACAGAAAAACATAGACATAGACTAGATTGAAGGCAAAATTAGGCTAATTGCTTAAAGAAAAATAATGATCAATGAATAAATTTTTATATTTGTTTTATGTTCACTAAAACTTGTACTTTAGGATACTGAGCAAATTCTTAAGCTCTCCAAATATTCCTTGATCAGATAGAAAAGGATTTAAAATAAGCCCTGTTTCTCACTAAACATGCAGTTTTACTTCTTAAGGAGTCAACAGTCTTATAAGTAAAGTGAAAAAAAATCATATAAAAATTTAATATAGTTTATAAATTTCTTTTCAAAGCAAATTATTTGGTCATGGATATCTAAGCTGCCATGAACTTCATGGTGTTTCATGCATTTCAACAAATTCTGGGTATAAGCTTAGTCTGATTTGTTACAAGGGGATGGAATTATATGGCATAGGAAATGCATTCAGCATTCTTTATGTGTATTTTTACTTTTATGCCCAGATATAAACACTTTTACACAGACAAAAGTTGAAACATTCCTAGTGAAAACATCTTGGAAGAATTTAAAAATGTATTAACTTCCCACATCTTTACATGACATGCTTTTCACAGCCTAAACTCCTTTAGACATAGTTAAATTAGTTTTAATAATAAAATATATATACTATAATTATCAGTGTTTTTCTTCTAGAGGTGGTGAATAAAATTAACAGTGTCAAAATATACTAAACCAAATAAATTGAACCCACTTTTGCCCTTTAATGAATATTGGGCTAAGTAACTCATGTCTTTAGTAATCCTAGAGCTTAAAGAACTAGATTTTTACTTCAGTATTCTATTCTGTTGCAACTTTTAGAAAAGGTTATAAATTTCACTGAACTCAGAGTTTTCTGTGGCTTAACCTCCAAAGAATGATTGATTTTATCTATATAGAAATGGATGGCATACCAATCATGCTGGTGGTTTAGGTTGGGTACATACTCAGTGAAATTATATGAACCAAAGGGTTCAGAAAAAATTAATGAGGTTTGTGCCTATATCACTTTTTTCTAGGAATTAAGTTTGTATAAATAATCAAGGATCAGTTCACAGGAAAAAAAATGCTATTGTGATCAAAAAACAGGAAGGGAAAAAATAACACAAGAAAATATGCTGATGATGCTGAGGAATGCTAATTTCCCAAAGTTGAGAACTTTATGATGTGGAAATGCTCATGGAATGAGGAAAAGAGCCTTAAGGGTTGGGAGTTGCCTGCACCAAATAGATAAGGTTGGTGGTAGATATCAATGACATGATGTTCAGAGCCAACTTTGTGATGGGGGAAGGAGTACTAACCTAGAAGCAACAAAGCAAGGGGTACCATGCTCCAACTCCAGGGGTTCTGAAGGTCATGGAGGGAGAAGAACCATCTTTTGAATGGGCTGAAGACAACTAGAAAGAATCCTATTTCAATTCAAGGAAGAAAGTATAGGGAACTTCAAAGAAGAGTTTGAGAATAGAAACATACGTACTGGCAGCTGTGCCTTCTGACAAGCACATTGGAAGCTTCAGAAAAATAAAAAGAAATGACTAAGTAGCATTACTCTTTCTGACATAAGGAGTGCCTGAGAATTAGAGTTTATAGGATGAGAAATGCCTTGGGAGACTCTGTATCTTTGTTTTTTTTTTAAGATTTATTTATTTATTTGAGTGGTAGAGTTTCAGAGAGACAGACAGAAAAATCCTCCATCAGCTGGTTCACTCCCCAGAGAGCCACAACTGCCGTGGCTGGGCTGATCCGAAGCTAGGAGCCAGGAGTGTCATCTGGGTCTCTCATGTGGGCGCAGGATCCCAAGCACTTAGGACATCTCCCCTTGTTTTCCCAGGCCATATGGGATGCCAGCCTGGGCAAGCAGGACTGGGTTTGTTCTCAGGGTTTCAATGCAAGCAGTGACTGGCACACTGAGAGTTAGGAGGAAAGAGCAACACATCGCAGGAACCTCAACAAACATGTAGAAGTTGGGATTTCCACTTGACCTTGGCCAAAGGAGGCCTGCAAGCAGATGTCTGACCACAGAGACACTCGTAACCTCTGGCACTATAAGCCCATGTGGAATTGGTAACCTACTTAAATTTTCGGCCTCAGGTGGAATGTGATCCTAGAGTCATTAGTTCCTCTTTTGTTTTTTTTTTTAAGCTATATTTCAGAGTCTTCTGCAGCAGTAGGTGAGCCTCCCACCAGGGATTTCAAAGGTAGAGTTCTTGATACAAAGAAAAAAATAAATAGTACTGCTCTTCAAACTGTCTTCTCCTTGAAATTGGGCAGCCACTATTTAGAAATTACACTGAACAGAAAAAAATTTAAAAAAAAAAGACAAAAAAAAAAAAAAAAACTAAAGAGAACAGCAGGTGTTCAGCAAGCAGTTTGAATGAGCACAACATACCAAAGTGCTAGTCTCAGTCTCATGATTCCAGCTTCAAACTAACACAGCAGGAGACCGTGGTGATGGCTTAAGTAAATGGGTTCCTGCTAATCAAATGGGAGTGCTTGGTTGAATTCCTTGTTCCTAGATTCAGTCTGGCTCAGTATTTATGGAATAAGCTAGAGGATGGGAGCTATGTCTTTATCTTTCTTCCTCTTAAATACATAGGTAGCTACATAAATAAATAAATAAATAGAAAGAGGGGGTCAGCATTTGGCCTAATGGTTAAGACACTGCTTAGGATACCCACACTCCACATTGGGGTGCCCAGGTTCAAGTCTCAGCTCCATTCCTGATTCCAGTTTCCCACTAATGTGCACCCTGGCAGACAACAGGTTCAAGTAGTTGGGTCCTTGCTACCCATGAGAGAGCTAGATTGTGTTCCTGGCTCCTGGATTTGGCCCAGCCCAGTCCTGATGGCTCTGTGCATCTGGGGAGAAAACCAGCAGATGGTAGTGCTGTCTCTCCCTCTCCCTCTTCCTCTCATTATCCCTCTCTTTTTCTTTCTCCTTCATCTACTTGAAGGTGAGATTTTGCTATTATTTACAATTATTGTAATATATTCATATGTGCTTGCATGCCACATATTTGGTTGACAATTTTATTGAAATTAGTTTAATCTCTCTTCCAAATAAAATCATTCTTTTAATCTAAGGAGTAATCTAATTTTCTCTGGACCCATAATGTTGAGTCAGTCAAGATTAATCAATAACAAGGATTTTGGACACTTCTACCAGTAGTGAAGAAAGTACATTTTCTTCTCTCATTTACCATGCCCAGAGAGAAGTTGTTTCTCTCCTTAATCATAAGAGAGAAAGGATCTGAATAGTCATGGTTTTGGCATCTCACAGCCTGTGTGCCATACATGTCCTTCTTCCTTCCTTATGAAATCAAGCAAGAGATGTGACACTTGATATCCCATCTACATATCTATCTCTATTGACAGAAAATGAAGAGAGGATAATCAGTTTATGATCAACTCCACTTCTTAATTAATGTATCAAATTCAATTTTTAGATAAGAGAACAGAGATTATAGAATTTAAAAGTTGAATTAGTTCCATGTCTATTAATTCCAGATCTATTGCTTTCTCTACTACACTGTTGTACTTTGAGCAGTGGGGAAGAAATCAGTTACTTGTTACATACTACATTAAGTGACTGTCAACATCATTGAAGGTATTATTGATGAACCATCCCAGGAGAAGAGTGGATGTAGAAGTAGAAACTGAACCCATTAGGCTTCTCACTACTATATCTCCTGTCTACCTTTCCCATCAAAAGGCAATTTGTTCTGATGATATTTAAGTAATTGCTCTAGTGCCCACTTTTCTGCAAGCCCAGTCACTCCCTTGAGATGATATCCAATATAAATTACCAGGAAGACTTTTAGTTGTACCCCTGCCAGGAAACATTCCTCTTCACATAAGTCTCAAAGGGGCTTTGTGCTGTGACACAGCGAGTTAAGCTGCTGCCTATAACACCAGCATCCCATATGGGTGCTAGTTCTAGTACCAGCTGCTCCATTTCCAATGCAGCTCCCCTGAAAGGGGGCCTAGGAAAGCAACAGAAGATGGTCTAAGTCTTCAGGCACCTGCCACTCACATGGGAGACCCAGAAGTTCCTGGTTCCCGGCTTTGACTTGGCCCAGCCCTAGCCGTTGCGGCCATTTGGGGAGTGAACCAGCAGATGAAGTCTCTCTCTCTTTCTCTCTCTGTATGACTCTACCTTTCAAATAAATAAATCCTTACAATAAAATAAAAGTCTCAAAAGAATTTTACCAGTATCTCATTGTTAAGAGTTAATTCTGGAACCAAACTGAATCCAAATCCCAGGTTGGTCAATATTCACCTTAGAAACCTTGGGCAAATTTTATAATCTCTTCATCCCTCAGGTTCTTCATGTAGAAAGAGAGAGAAAGAGAGAAAGAGAGAGAAAGAGAAAGAGAAAGAGAAAGAGAAAGAGAGAGAGAGAGAGAGAGAGAGAGAGAGAGAGAGAGAGAGAGAATAATTTATCTACTCCAGAGGGTTGTCCAGAGGAATGAACTGAAAATATTGCAAGTGCTCGGAAGAATTCATGGCAAATCAAAAAAAAAAATCATGGAGCTATTACAATTGTCACTACTTTCTTGTTGATCTTCTACTCATTTTTACAAGGGATCCTGACCATGGCATTTTAGCATTCTCAGTTGACCCTAATTTCAGAACTTGTTAGGATATTATCAACATTAATACATTTATTAATTCAGCAAGTATTTTTAGTGCTCATGTGTCATAATTTATGACATTACTAGTGAATGAGAAAGTACCTACTCTCAAGGTGTTTATGGCCCCACAAAGGAGATAATGCTCTGCAGTCTTTGGAAATAGCAATTTGAGTAATCGATTATGAGATTTAAACACAAGAGTAATCCTTTGTGAGCAGTAATTGTCTGGTATCTATGTTTCTTTTTTTAAAAGCTTTACTTGATTTATTTGAAAGAGTTACAGAGAGAGGTAGAGACAGAAAGGTCTTCCATCCATTGGTTCACTCCCCAGATGGCCGCAATGGCAGGAGCTGTGCTGATCCGAAGCCAGGAACCAGGAGCTTCTTCTGGGACTCCCAAGTGGGTACAGGGGCCCAAGGACTTGGTCATCTTCTACTGCTATCCCAGGCCATAGCAGAGAGCTGGATCGGAAGAGGAGCAGCCAGGACTAGAACTGGTGCCCATATGGAATGCCGATGCTTCAGGCCAGGGTGTTAACCCGCTGCACCACAGCGCTGGCCCCTGGTATCTGTGTTTCAATTTCACTTTCTTATAAAAAATAAAAATAAAATAGAAATAAAAAAAAACTCAACACTTATTATTGTCTAAATACTTTAGGTGAAATATTACTAGGTGATCATACCAAATTTAGATTTTTCTTGAAATTCTCATTTGAATTCATGAAAGTCTATTCTATTAAAAATTTCTTTTCCTCATGATGGTGTCTTTGGTTCCTAAATGGTCACTGGTCAGTAAACACATGTTGAATGAACAGTGGCTGTGTTCATTTGTCTTATTAGCCTTGTGGAGTCTACTTCGAAATCAGCAATTAGCTTGAGTAACACTTTTACAATGAATCTAACTAAACCAATTTTCTCCATTGCAATTAAAGCACCCAGAGTACACAGGACACTCCTAAAGCACTATCCACATTCAGAGGAATTAAATGGTGTCCAGTATTTTCTTTAATGCTTTGGGAGAGATAGAGAACTAAGTAGTGAGAAGAGATAGAGGAAGTTTAACAACACTTAGCTATGGTTAGTATGACAACATAATAAAGCAACATGCTTAAATGACACCACACTGGTTACCATAATATATTTAGGGTTCTATAGAAACATTTTAAAACAGTTATTTATTTATTTATTTGAAAGCTAGAGTTACAGAGAGGGAGAGGCAGAGGCAGAGAGAGAGAAGTTTTCCATCTGCTGGTTCACTATCCAAATGTCCTCAATGACCAGGGCTGTGCCAGACCTAAGCAAAGAGCCAGGAGCTTCATTCAGGTCTCCCTTCTGGGTACAAGGGCTCAAGCACTTGAGCTATCTTTGGCTGCTTTCCCAGATACACCAGCAGGGAGCTGGATTGGAAGTGGAATAGATAGGACTTGAATCCATGCCCATATGGGATGCCGGCACTGCAGGTGGCAGCTTTACCCGCTATGCCACAGCACTGGCCCCCATAAAAACATTTTATTGCACACATCAATATTTTCTTAGACAATCATACTGTCAATCTAAAGAATTTTTTCTTTTTTTATTAATTTGACAGGTAGAGTTATAGACAGTGAGAAAGAGAGAGACAGAAAGAAAGGTTTTCCTTCCGTTGGTTCACCCCCCAAAAGGCTGTTATGGCCGGCACTGCGCTAATCCGAAGCCAGGAGCCAGGTGCTTCCTCCCAGTCTCCCATCTGGGTACAGGGGCCCAAGCACTTGGGCCATCCTCCACTACCTTCCTGGGGCCACAGCAGAGAGCTGACTGGAAGAGGAGCAGCCGGGACTAGAACCGGCACCCATATGGGATGGTACTCATATGGGATGCCGGTGCCACAGGCGGAGGATTAACCAAGTGAGCCATGGGGTCAGCCCCCTAAAGAAGACTTTTTAAAAGTCATAGAGGAAACTTCAAGTGAAAAAACAGGAATGCAAAACAAAATCTGTTCCCTGGACGAATTTCAGCCAGTCATGTTGCCCCAAACGGTACAGAGACCAGAATTAGCTGCTTTTCTGGGTTCCTCAGATATGGAGAATGCAGGACACCTGTAAACAAGACTCAATCTAACATAGGGAGCTTTCCTGAGCCATGGGGATCACCTCATGAATTCTAGGCTTCTGTAATCTCTTGCTGCCTGCATGTAAACAGTAAATCTGCTTCATGTGACTTGTCCATGTGAGTGTCCTGTCTCACTGCACTCATGCAAGTTGTAGAAACTGCAGCCCAAGATGTAATGGGTGGAATTGACAACCATTGTATAGTGAGTTTGCTTGGAAGACACCAATGATCAAATTTGCCCCCACCCAAAGAGTAGGAAATAAGAAAACCATTCGGGAACCTTTGCACAATCAGAAAGAGACAAAGAAGTGTGCAAAATGAGCAGCAGAGAGAGAAGTCAGGGCCCTGTAAGACTGTGGATATTCTGCAGGGATTGTATGACCTCTGGAAAGAATTCCAAACAATAATTTTTTAAAAGATTTATTTATTTATTTATTTATTTATTTATTTATTTATTTGAAAGACGATGTTACAGAGAGAGGTAGAGACCAAAAGAGAAGTCTTCCATCTGCTGGTTCACTCCCCAGATGGCTGCAATGGCCAGAGCTGTGCTGATCCAAAGCCAGGAGCCATGAGCTTCTTCTGGTCTCCCACGTGGGTGCAGGGGCCCAAGGACTTGGGCCATCTTCTACTGCTTTCCCAGGCTATAGCAGAGAGCTGGAATCGAAGTGGAGAAGCCAGGACTCGAACTGGTGCCGATATGGGATGCCCATACTGCAGGTGGCGGATTTACCCACTACGCCATATCACTGGCCCCCAAAAAACACTTTTGAGATTTGATGATTATTTACAGCCCCTGTCTCAGCTGTTGGAGAATAGTGTTTTTTTCTTCTTACTATTTGTTGAACTCTTTTCTCAGTGTAGGGTTCATCCTATGAATATAAAATAAACTGAAAATAGATCTTTGTAAAAATTCAGAGTGGAAATAGGAGAGAGAGAGGATGAAGCAAAGTAGGAGCCTGGGCTGGAAGGAAGGTGGAGGGGGGAGTATCACTATGTTCCTAAATCTATATTTATGAAATGTGTGAAATTTGTATGCCCCAAATAAAATAAAGATAAAATACAAGTGGAAAAATAAATCTGTTTAGAAATACCATGATGGAGAAGAAACTTTCAGTGTGAACTTCAGTGAGTTAGAAACTGACTGAACTTCCCAAAACTTGACATAATGCCCAGACACAGGCAGGTGGCCCTTCTGCCACAGCCTTTCTTGCATGAGTCAGACAGGGCACATTAAAGAAGGGTGGAAACTGCTGGAACCATGATATGAAGGCTTTGACATAAGGGATGTTTGTGTGTTTCAACTGCTTATGTTATAGCCATTAGCTTTATAGAGAGTTATAGATACATGTACTTTCATAAATATGATGTGTTAATTAACAATACAAACTATTTCAGTTTTTTAATGTTCTACAAATAAAAGATGAAGCCTTTTTTTAAAGCATCTTCACCTATTAAGGATCTGACATTACATCATTTCCAAGCAAAATACTTATTTTTGTTTAGTATATTAATTTGTTAAGGAAACAACACCTTGATTTTCATGTGCAATTTCTTTGTTACTCAAAGCATATGTAGAAGATATTTATCATAAAATAATTTGAGAAAAAGGCCTCATCAAAATATCATGATTACTTTTGTTAATAAGAATTAATTAGTACTCTTTTAGGTCATTAATAGCTTCTTGGACTTTTATTCTTTTATGCTTTTAGTGTACCATGCCACACTCCATTACAAGAGATGTGACTGGCTAAAAGAAATAGAAAGAAGTATAATTTATTCTGAATAGCTTAAGTATGATTTTATAAACATACATAGCACACTAAAGTCACTCTGGTGTGTGTGTGTGTGTGTGTGTGTGTGTGTGTGAGTATGCTTAGAAATCAGGCAAAGACAAGAGAGGATACCGTAGTGCGGCAGGATAGGCCTACCCGTAGGGCACCCACATACCATATCAGAGTGTGGGTTCAAGTCCTAGCTATAATATTTCCAATAAAGCTCTCTGCAAGTTACCTGGGAAGGAGAAGATGATGGCTCATGTACTTTAGTTCCTGCCACCCAGGTAGCAGACCCAGATAGAATTCCTGACACTTGGCTTTAGGTTGGCCAAACCCTAGCTATTGCCGTCATATGCGGACTGAACCAGCAAATGGAAGGTGTCTCTCTCTCTCTCTCTCTCTCTCTCTCTCTCTTTCTTTCTCCCCCAACAAATTGCCTTTCAAATAAATCTTTAACAAATTATTCAAATATGACACATATCAATTATGAATGTTGACCTGAACTAACAAATCCTGCTACAATCAGAATTTTTTTCTATGCAATTTAAATCTCTTAGTCTTAAAATGTATCCTTTATTGGCCGGCGCTGCGGCTCACTAGGCTAATCTTCCGCCTACGGCATCGGCACCCCGGGTTCTAGTCCTGGTTAGGGCGCCAGATTCTGTCTTGGTTGCTCTTCTTCCAGTCCAGCTCTCTGCTGTGGCCTGGGAAGGCAGTGGAGGATGGCCCAGGTCCTTGGGCCCTGCACCAGCATGGGAGGCCAGGAGGAATCACCTGGTTCTTGGATTCGGATTGGCACAGCACGTTGGCTGCTACGTGCCAGCCATAGTGGCCACTTGAGTGGTGAACCAATGGAAAAAGAAAGACCTTTCTCTCTGTCTCTCTCTCTCACTGTCTAACTCTGCCTGTCAAAAATATTTTTTCTTTAAATTTAAAAAAAATTTAAAAATATATCCTTTATTTTTATTATTTACTATCACAGATTGAAACACTGATCTCAGTTCTTCATTCATCATTCACACATGTACCATAACCTCCTCATGGGAAAATTACACTTTCCCAACTCCTTGTCCTTGGGCTTTGACATGTGACCTGTTTTGGCCAATGGAGTATTAATGGACCTGATATGAACAACGGTTTAAATTTAGATTGTGTAGTGGAGCTTGACTTCTCTAACTCCAGGAATCTAGTTTCTGTATCCATAGAGTTTGCCAAAAGTAAAGCACATTCACAATTCTTTGTTTGTCTCTAATTCCAAAAAATCACTGTACTTATGGTCAGCCATTAGCATAGCCATCCAAGCTATGTGAGTTCATTGCGAAAGTAAATTTGCAATTTCCTATAATCAACAACCTCACTGCAGAAGCAGTTGCATCTTCTAGTCTCTATGATATTCTATAGCACTGTTTCTGATCAGATTTAAAATAATGAGATTTTCACAGTGACTATAAAGATATAGAAACTGAACTGGAGTTACTTTTATAATGTATGTGATGACTAAGCTTGTATTTGATATCAAAAAATTTTAAAGTGGTAATGCAGATTTCACAAGGTAAATATTTTGAGAATGCAAGTCTTAGAACTAATAGGGAATACTTCATTGTATTTGAACAATAGCTTTAAACTTTATGTATATAATTATTTAAAAGACCTATTGTTCTGCACCAGTGCAGTGGCTCAGAGGGTTAAAATCATAGTCTGCAGTGCCAGCATCCCACATGGGTGCTGGTACAATCCACTTCTGATCCAGCTCCCTGCTAATATAGCAGATAACGGCCCAGGTCCTTGGGCCCCTGCCCCCATGTGGGAGACCAGGAAGATGCTCCTGGCTCCTGGCTCCTGGCTCCTGGCTTGGTCCTGGCCCAGCCCCAGCTTTGACTGCCATCTGGGGAGTGAATCAGCAGATGGAAAATCTCTCTCTCTCTTTTTTTCTCCCTCTCTGTAAGTCTGCTTCTCAAATAAATAAGACTTCAAAAGCTTAAAAATAAATGACCTATTGTTTTAAACCAAGGAAAATCCAAACAGTGATTATTACTTTTTAATACATGATCATTTCCTGGTTATTATAAAAAAACTATCTTGGAATTAATAGAAAAGATCTTTTCTCTAGGTTGTAATATACAGCAATTACGTGCCTGAAGAAGGAATTCCTTACACAGAACTTCTTCATTCTGGTTACAGAAGCTGTCTGAAGTATTGACCCAATCACAGCCTACCCAAGCCAAGTCTGATGCTGAAGGACAATTTACACACTAGTAAATGTGAGATAGGGGTTTTCTATTACAAGCATCAACACTCTGGCTATGGCTTATTTAGAATTATTGTGGCAATTGTACAAAAAACACGTACTAACTTTAGAGACTTTCATTTATTTACTGCTCAAATTGCTTTATCCATCATTTACCTTATACAATGTCTCAATCATAGAAAGGGCTCAGTGATGAACTATTGATTGACTGATACACAACTGTAGACTGAAGGAATTTATAATCCCCACTGGGTAAAATAACCCATAGGAAAAGTTACAAAAGTAAAGGACACCATGTGATTATACAAGCGGATCGTCCATGGTGAATCCTGCATTTGTGCAGAAGAGGTAAGAAGATGCAGTTTTACAACTGATGTCCATGGAAGAAGATGTCAGAGGGATTGACGAAGTCCATGAAACAAAGCGAGCTTAGGCTGCATTTTAAGAAATTATATAAGTAAGTCTGTGTATAGAATGGGTGATAATGAAATATCTAATAAGGGCATAATACAGCTAAAAATTTTGGGAGCCAAGTGTGCGGTGAGGGTATATTGTTATGCAGAGAGCACTACCTTCACATCTTGCTGCTTCTCCACCTGCACTACTGAAGGGGGATCCCAAGCATTTCAGGACCCCCGTCTTCTCTGTAAGGAAGCTACATGATGCCTTCTCAGTGGAATCATTCTGGTGAGTCAACGCAATAATGACAAGCAGACATACTGACTACATTTTTAAGAACTATTCTCATCACTCACAGGATTTGCACTTGAATTCCCCTAAACAATTTTTTTCTTTATTGTTTTATTTCCATTTCCAAGCTTGAAATAGGGGTTTTCCACTGTTCAGTTTAAGACTGGGAGCTTGAAGTAGAGAGCAATACAGCTATAAAACAGGCAGACCCCACCACTATGGTTCTCAATAGAATGGCATTCTAGAATTCTTTTGTTAAATTTGGCCCATTTTGCCAGCAAACTTCATCTAAATGGTCACACCAAGAGACCCAGAGCCCACAGCTTTTTCCAGCTTTCCTCAAATGAGAGTGAATCAGCATGTGCAATCCCTGCCAAAAAATGACAATACTCTTTTGGTTAAACAATTGTTGCTTTTCCAGGTGCTCATGAAAAGTCAGATACAAGTGAGCAAGCAGTGGCACTAGAGTTGACAGAGGTTATTTAACAGATGTGCAGGCACAGGCACACTCACACACAGCATCTTATTACAGCTTTCTCTGAGGTTTAACAGACTAGTGCTGAGATATGTTTAATAATGCACTGAAAAATTCTGTGGCAAACAACATTGCCTTTGAGACAGGCACACTCCTTCTGTGATTCCCAAGTCAAGAACAAATCCTTTGAAAGAAGATGCTGTCTGCTTTCATATTTTTATTTTTTGTGATTGTTGCATTTTTTCACACAACCTTGCACAATGTTTTACTCATGACATCATTCATAACAATAATTTTCAAAAGAGCAAAATACTTGAATTGTGCCAACAGGGTCCAAAGTATAAAAGCGTATGCATGCTTGTATTATGTAAAACTAAAAGATACCTAGTAAAATCATTTCACTGAGATTACTTTTCATTTTTTAAGGCAGACAGTGGTGGTAGAATTCGCAAGCCCCATATTGAGACCCTTAGGGCGTTCAGAAACATTGGCAGAGAACAGCCAGAGAGAGCAAGGTTTGGAGAGTACAACACGGAGGAAGCTGTAGAGTGTCTCCTCTCAGAGGCACAGGTATCAATGCATTCCAGTGTTGCAAAGGGAAATAGAAACTTAGGTTGAATTAAATTAGCCTGAGTAGCAAAGATTTGCAGACACTATGGGTAGGACAGAGCAGCATACATTCAGCTGTCCAAGTTAAATACATAGTTATTATCTTTTCAGATTATAAAATAATATTCAATGTCTACTGGGGAGCTGGAAAGAATTAGAAAAAAGTACGTTGGGGCCAGTGCCATGGCACAGGTTAATTCTCCACCTGTGGCACCAGCATCCTATATGGGCGCCGGTTCTAGTTGTTCCTCTTCCAATCCAGCTCTCTGCTATGGCCTGGGAAAGTAACAGAAAATGGCCCAAGTGCTTGGGCCCCTGCAACTGCGTGGGAGACCAGGAAGAAGCACCTGGCTCCTGGCTACGGATTGGGGCAGCTCCAGCCATTGTGGCCATTTGGGGAATGAACCAACAGAAGGAAGACCTTTCTCTCTGTTTCTCCCTCTCACTGTCTGTAACTCCAACTCTCAAATAAATAAATAAATAAATAAATAAAATCTTACAAAAAAAAAAAAAAACAGAAAAAAATGTGTGCATCTGGTTGGGAGGGGAAATCAGTGGGCATTTTCATCAAGATGGTTCATATTGGAAAGACTGGATATTCAGCAAGAACCAGAGTACACAGAGGTTTTGGGTGAAGAGTAAATCTGGTTTTTCCACCTCCTTCAGAATCACCTACTACCCAAATCAAGTCGTTAAAGTGGAGGTCACAGTTTCAGTTGAGGCAGTGAATTATGGTTTGAACAAGAGAAAAGTGGGCACTAAACAGAGCCTCAAGTGTAATGTGCACAAACCACCAGAGCCTGCCTTCAGTAACAGTGGGTCCCTAGCGAGCAAACTGTGGGCAGCAAACACTCAGAGGGTGCAGGTCTGAAATCCAATAGCATAGGTCCAGTGTTTGTCCAAAATGAGCACACAGAAGAAGGTAAGAGTAAGTTTCTACAAGCAATTGGCTGAGAGAAAGAGGGAATTGGTTGGATAAGAATTAAAGTGTGATGCTCCATGGGATTTCAGGTCATGTGAAAAATCAGTGCAGACAGCACAATTTAATCAAGATTGTAATGCTAAAACTACAAACAGAACACAAAGTGTGTAATGTATTTTGAAACAGATCCTCGATTCTTACTTCAACATGCTGTATGTTCCCACCTGGTGCTTCAGAGTCTCCCCAGGTCCACCCGTGAGGTTACAGGTGTGTAACGAAGATCCAGTGGTAAGTTCCAGCTGCTTGGATGCTTCCTGACTTACATTCCGTCCTCTGAAATGAGTCTGCTCCATTATCTTCATTTCCTCTCCTACTGCTTGTTTTCCATTATTTCTCTCAGCTGCAACTTCACTCTGCTTATTTTCTTGGCTCTTAATGGATATGATATCATCTTTGTGTTTTTCATGGCAAACTTAGGACTTCTGAAATCCTGCACGACTGCCAGAGTCATGGTCTTCAATCCCCTATCCTCAATACAGGTCATTTGCCTGTAGGCACCCATTTATGTAGGAAGGCAGTTTACACATAAAAACTATCACACTGAAAGGCTAGTTACTGAACATACACATTTGTCATCTTTCATTTTATATTCTAAAATTAATTGATGAAATTTTTTAAAAAATGCTTTTGAAATTTACTAAACACAAGCTTTCAGAAGGCAGGGATTTTTTTTACCCCAGCACCTAATACAAAGGTAGTATTCGTAGTATTTCTAGTCCCTGCTTATCCTTGGGGGATATGTCCCAAGACCCACAGTGAACAATTGAAATCACGGATAATAGTGAACCCTATGTACACTATGTCTTTTCATGTACACAAATACCTATGATAAAGTTTTAAGGTTAGAAGCATTAAGAGATTAACACAAATAATTAATACTATAATAATTATAGTAATATACAGAAATAAAAGTTGCATGGATGTGGCCTTTCTCTTTGCTGCCCCAGGACAAGTAGTAGTCATACACAGCAAGAACACACTGCACAAAAAGATGATTCATGGGATGTGGGAGAGCAAGCTACTCAGGACAATTGGAATGCTTCATTAACATGTCTGAAACCCAGTTGACGGCAGGTATTTGAAAGTGCTGAAACTGAAGCTGTGGATAAGTGAGGCCTGCTGTACACACAGGCGGTTTAGTGGCTCACTGACTCCGTACCTGGCTCACAGAAAGACGTATGAGTGAATGCCACCAAGTATCTTCTGGAGCCTCTCATATAACAGATGTTACTGCTGAGGTGCGGATGGGTAGGAAGCACACAGACATCATTAACGGGAAACTCTGGAAAAGACTTATGAAATTTAATGTTTCCATTTTGCCTTTCACATAGAAAGTTTCAGTTTCAACATTACCATTTTGAAAATCAGTTTCTAGTAGTTGACAGTGCTGGGCTTTCCAACCTGATTCCCTCCTAGAATTCAAACCATAGCATAAGCATCTTTAATTTGTCACTGACATCGCTTAGCGTGAGGCTACACCCTAAAAATCCACTGCCTTTGAGTGTCCTACCTTTTTTCTTTCTGACTTATTTATTTTGATGGCCTGCCAAGCTCTGCATTGGCCTTCCACTCCATTCCCCGTTTGCCTTTCAGCCAGGTGGCTAGCACTGACTGTCTATCATCATTCATCACCATCAGCAAGCTGCTCACTCTTTATTGCCTTTCAAATGGATGGCGCACTTCAGTTCTCACATCTCCAATGTCTTTATCACCTTTGCCAATCATTCCCCTACTTCAATATTTAAAAGAACTCAAAAGCTTGGATGTCTGCATATAAGCTTCTCAAGAAAACAGGATGCAGCAGCAGAATTTTTTTTTTCTAAAGACTTACTGTATTTATTTGAAAGGCTGGGTTAGAGAGAGAGGGACAGGCAGAGTCAGAGAGGAATAGAGAGGGAAAGGTGGAGAGAGAAGGAGAGGGAGATGGAGAGGGAAAAGGGAAGAGAGAACGAAAGAGAGAGAGAGAGAGAGAGAGAGAGAGAGAGAGATTTTCCATTCACTGGTTCAACCCCCAAATGACCCTAATGGCTGGGACTGGGCCAGGCCTAAGCCAGGAAACAGGATCTTCATCTGGGTCTCCGATGTGGGGGCAGGGGCCCAAGGACTTTGACCATCCTCACTGCTTTCCCAGGCACATTAGAGGGAACGGGAACTGAATTGGAACTGGAGCAGCTGGGACTCAATCAGAGCTCATAAGTGATGCCAGTGTTGCAGGCGCCTGCTGGACCACGACAGCAGTCTTATGCAGGAGAAAATTCTAACTTTGTGTCTCTTCCCTGTTTGGTGTATGTGTGCAGAGATGGGCTAGGAGTTGTCCTTTAGTGGTGAATCACCAATCCTCTATTAATGGTGATCATCTCAGTGTGGAGAATACTGTTTTCTGGCAAATATGTAACATTTGAAATCTGTCAGGTGAAAGGAGATTTGGAGTCTAATTATTTTGTTCATTTATATGCAACATTTATTCCAGAGAGCTGAAATTCAAGTTATTCTCAAAATGATCATATTTTTGCATCTAGAATAGAGTTCAGATTATGAAGTAAGCATTCATTATTTTAAACTCAGGGCTTTCTTTTCTATTGTTATTTTATTTGGTTCTACTTTATTTCCAAGAAATGGATGTATTTTCACTGTACCAGTTCCAGCTGACATAAACAATTCAGAAAAATAAAATAGCGGACTTTTCATTTGTTAGGCTGGAGTGTTTATAAAGATAAGGGCACTACACGTGAGAGTATGTAATTAAGTATTGAGAGGCCTAATTTTAATTGTCAATTACCATGTGATCTATAATTTCTAACAGGACTGATATACAAAAAATGATTTTAAATGCACTTCTCAGATGAAACTTTCAGGTTTCTTTGTGTATGTCCTCCATGAATGCAGTAGCTACATAATACACTCTATATATCAGAAAGCTTTAGATTGTAGAAAGAGCATACTTGCATTTATTTTTGACATATTTATTTACTCAATTGATTAGATTGTTAAGCTATTAAATAGTTCTATTCACAATTGACATTCAAAATAATTAAACCAAAATAATTCTACTGACATATGCATATAAATTAATAAATTTCTTACTTTAAATTGTCTCTAGTACCATACTAATTTTAGATGACGATTTCTTAAAAATAAGATTTTCTTTGGTAACTGAGTTTTTATGGTCTTTTTCCCTCAAAGCTTCTTGAAAGTTAAGGGTAACAAAAAGAGTATATTAAATTCATATTTCTTGGTATAAAATATTTAATTGAAAGAAACATTTTCCTCTAGTATCTGACTTTGATACACCGAGAGAAAAACAAGCACAATAGAGGATTTTTCTGAACTCTAAATTAATTCAGATAAAATATTTAAATATTTCACCTCAATTATTTATGAATGATCTTAATTGAGAGTAAGAAATATCTTCAAAAAGTTATCTTTATTTATGACACATTTAATGTTATGCCAAATTTAGCTGCTGCCAATCACAGGCCTTCTTATTACATTTTGGTATATAATTTAAATTTATCTAACTGAATATTTACCTTGTACCAAAATATTGTAATATGAAATTTGAATATTTCAACAGGCATGGATGGAGCTTCACAATTTAATGTTTTAAATGAGTATCCATAATTTAGTCTTTCAGTTCTTGAAATCTGAGAAATACTGCGATTTCTCTATTTGTCAAGCTTTTGTTTCTGTATCTCTGTAAAAGCTTCAGAAGTTAAATTTTTATTATTCATTAGATAATTTAGATATTTTCAATGATTTTGAGATAAATACTGCTAAACTTAAAGGAATAATTTACAAGAAGTTTCCGTATCTCTATACGTTTATTTATCAAGGTTGATTTTTCTACAAATTAAACATTTCTAAAATTAAATTTATAATAAACAGTGAAAACATGCCATGCTGAAGTCTTTTTGGTGTTCAAAATTATATTTTCACAATAATTTTATTGTCTTTTTGCATTATTTTATAATATAGGATATGAATTATTTTTATTTTTTTGGTAATCATATCTGGATGCAGTTATGGTTTATTTCTCCACAAAAAAAAAAATCTTAGAATACTTCTAATGCACTGTCTTCTTAATCTAGTCAAATAAATTTAAAAAGCTCATTTATGAGGCCAGTGCTGTGGCGTAGCGGGTTAAAGCCCTGGCCTGAAGCATCGACATCCCATATGTGCACTGGTTCAAGACTCAGCTGCTCCACTTCCAATCCAGCTCTCTGCTACGGCCTGGGAAAGCAGTAGAAGATGGCCCAAGTCCTTCGGCTCCTGCACCCATGTGGGAGACCTGGCTTTGGATCGGCACAGCTCCAGCCATTGTGGCCATCTGGAGACTGAAACAGCAGATGGAAGACCTCTCTCTTTCTCTCTCTCTGACTCTCTTCCTCTCCTATCTCTGTGTAACTCTGACTTTCAAATAAATCTGGCCGGCGCCGTGGCTCAACAGGCTAATCCTCCGCCTTGCGGCGCCGGCACACCGGGTTCTAGTCCCGGTTGGGGTGCCGGATTCTGTCCCGGTTGTCCCTCTTCCAGGCCAGCCCTCTGCTGTGGCCCGGGAGTGCAGTGGAGGATGGCCCAAGTGCTTGGGCCCTGCACCCCATGGGAGACCAGGTAAAAGCACCTAGCACCTGGCTCCTGCCATCGGATGAGCGCAGTGAGCTGGCCGCAGCGCGCCAACCGCGGCAGCCATTGGAGGGTGAACCAACGGCAAAAGGAAGACCTTTCTCTCTGTCTCTCTCTCTCTCACTGTCCACTCTGCCTGTCAAAAAAATAAATAAAAAAAAATCAAATAAATCTATAAATCTTTTTTTAAAAGCTCATTTATTTTTCTCTACTTGAAAGACAAAGAAAGGTGGTGCAGGAAGGAGGGAGGGAGTAAGAGAGGGAGGAAGGGAAGGAGGGAAAAGAGGGAAAGGGAGAGAGAGAGAGAGAGAGAGAAATGTATCATCAGCTGATTCACTCCCCATATATCTGCAACAGCTAGGGCTAGAACAGGGCAAAGCCAGGAGCCAGGACCTCCATCCAGGTCTCCCACCTGAGTGATAGGAACCAAGCACTTGAATCACCATCCGCTGCCTCCCAGGACTTGCACTACAAGGAAGCTGGATCAGAAGTAATCAAACCAGGTACACCAACATGGAACATGGGTATCCCAAGCATGGGCTTACCCCACTGTACCATAATATCTGCCCCAGGAAAACACTTTTTAAACAACACTGTGCTCCACCAAAATCTTTACATCTTATTAAAATGGCCAAATGAAACAGATGTGTTTCCAGCGCTGCAAGATTAACTGAATTTGCAAAAGTATTCACAATAATGTGTGATATTTTATCTTCAATGGAATGAACATTCAAAGCTTTGAGTTCATAAATTGGATGGGGAAAAATCAGAACATTGTTTGTATTAAGTAATCTTCTATACCCATGATCTGATGAAGTATTATAAAATTGATATAATTTCAAACTCTGTGAAGTTTTTTCATCTGCTAATGGAGTCAGTGCCTTAACAGTTACTATTTAATTTGGGATAAAAATCAGTGAAATTAATTTAGAAGAACATCTGATAATCTAAACAAAAATCTTTCTTTACTAACCAACATTAAAATATATTTTTGCAGAGTCATAATTAAATAGCTGGCCAGGATATAGTATTAATAAAGTTATATTACTTAAGAATAGATGGTGATATTTTTTATTTGACTTGCAACTTCTAATTTTCAGATATTCAGTGATAAATTCTGACACTATAATGGGAATAAATGTTGATAAATGTTTAAATTTGACATTTATCAACAGTCTTTTAAAAAAATTACTTGAAGGGCAGAGAAGAATAGACAGACAGAAAGCTCCCATTTGCTGGTTCTCTCTCCAAATTTCTGCCAGAATTGGGGCTGGGCAAGGACAAACTGGGTGCTGGGGGTTTAGTCTTGGTCTTCCACTTGGGTGGCAGGGACCTAGATACCGGAGCCACCACTTGTTACCTCTCAGTGGGCTCATCAACAGGAAGCTGGAATTGGAGAACTACAACTAAAACCCAGGGAATCCAATATGGGATTTGGCAATATGGTACATGTCAGTGACAACCACTAGGCCCAACAACTGCCTCTATCAACTATCTTAAAATGTAGACACTCAGCATTCTCACTTCAATTAAGCAGATGTTACTGACTTGTAGTTTCAGATGTCATGTGAAAATGGCTTAGAATTCATCAGTCCCTACTTTACAATAACAAAAATCATGACAAGTTGTACATCAGTGCTCAACAGAGAACCCAGGTTGCATGGCAAACTGCCACACCAAAATCTGAAGAGTCTGGTACATCCACAGACACACACGTAAGACCTGTTCATTCGGAGCAGAAGCCTCTCAAGCCACAAACGAGGAAGAACATTTAAATATCTGGTTACATTAGTGGATTGTTAGTGGGTGATGTTAGTGAACAACTGTGAGAGCTAATGTGCTATTGGACTGCTGTGTATTGAAACACTCCTGGACCCCAATGTTAGAAGGCTCCACCCACTTTCACTGGGTTTACTTTCAGGAGCTGCTTCAGGTTTGCCCATGCATAATCTAAGAAATGTTTCCATTATGATTCTAGCAGGAAAAGGAGTAAAATACACCCACAGCATTGTCCACTCTAGAATCCTCCAGAGCACAAAGCATTACCTTATTATGTACAGATGTGTATCCACAGGTATTTATATCTGTAAATATGGTATGTGTTTATGAATATGTGTATGAACATGAGTTAGTAGACAAGGAATCAGAGATCCTTCAAGAAATGTCTCATTTCAACACCAGGGTGGAAATATTTGTAATGATACTGGAGTATCGTATAATGCCAGTAGAGGAAATTATATCTTTGGGAGAAAGGATCTCACAATAGCCAAAGGTTATAACAATGTGAGTAACTAAGAAAATAAAAGTCAGATTACAACCCAGTGTATAAATCAATTTTCAGGAGCTCCTACTAACATAAATAAATGACTAAATAAATAAAAAATGGGAGAGACTAGACAAATAGCTCATATAGAAGAACTTTCAAAACTGATACAGATACTCTCTTCTCAAGGAAGTCACACATAACTTCCCATTCCTTAATTGTGGGCTGTACATAATGACTTCCTTGCAAAGAGAAACATATGAAAAAGAAGAAAGAAGAGGAACTTTAGACTGGCAAAACATGACTACAAGCTATCTCATGATCATGACGGACATAAACAGAAAGAAGTCATGTTAACAGTAGGCCCTCATATGATGTTATAAAAATGGCATCATCCCCTGTAATCTTCCTCCCATGAACCCATAACTCCAAATTAATCTTGAGAAAAAAATCAGGCAGATCCCAACTGACATTCTATAGAGTACTCATAGTTCTCAAAATTGTTGAATGTTTAGAAAGAAAATGAGTCTGAGAAATGGTCACAGCCATGAGAACACTAAGAAGACCAAATGACTTAAACTGAGTCACAAAACAAAGGTACCACTCTATCGGATGAACATCCTTCTTATGAGATGAGCCCAATGACACAATTAAGGCAGTGATTCAATCAAACTCATCCTAAGGAGCATGAGCTGTTTCTAAACCACTGTGGTGGTATCTGAGTCAGGAGATGAGATTGTGATAAAGAGTAAAATGTCCATTAAGCTGGTCTAGCCTTGAAGATCCTAAACTGGATGCAACTCAAAGCAAGGCCTATGATCACATAGAGTAATATCAGAAAACAGTTGGAATAATACTAATTCAGATTGAGACATCAGGTGGAGAGTCATAAAAATGTGCTATATGAATCTTCAGGCTGAAGTCGTATGGTGTAGTAATAAAGGAATAAGGGAAAAAACACATGCTATTGGTGACTGAATAAGTTCCCTTATTGGTCATCCCTTAAGATATTTCTTTATTGTGATTAGGATTTTATAGAAAGGTTTATTGAGGGGAGGTTCCTATTTATGTATCTCGTATGTCTGATAGATTCTCCCAAAGGCTACTAGCAAGAAAAAAATATTTATTGAGTACCTTTAAATGACTCTGTGACAAATATTATATAGTTGCAGAAATACCACCATAGAAGAAAGATCTCTGTGAGATCCCAGTGGAAAGAACGGGCCATCAAAGAAGGAGGTACTTTCCTCTGAAGGGTGGAAAGAACTTCCACTTTGATTATGGCCTTGTCTAAATAAGGTCGGAGTTGGCGAACTCAAGAGGCTTACATAGCCTTGGCAGCTCATGACAAGAGCCTTGAGTAATTACTGACGTCATAAATAAGAGTGTCAATTTGTTAAGTCAACAACAGGAGTCACTGTGCACTTGCTCCCCATGTAGGATTTCTGTCCTTAATGTGTTGTACTATGCAAGTTAATGGTAAAACTAGTACTTTATACTTTGTGTTTCTGTGTGGGTGCAATCTGTTGAAATATTTTCTTAGTATATACTAAGTTGATCTTTTGTTTATAAAGATAATTTAAAATGAAAAAAAGAAGCAAGCAATGTTTACTAAATTTTATCCATGATCATCTGTATGAAAGTTTCCTAAGTCTGTTCTATTAAATCTTGAAAGGAAAAAAGATGTAAGTGTAATCACTGAAGGCTGGAGTAAAAGTGAGCAACGATGAACTTTGAAAGGTTGCGGCCATCAGGATACGAGAAGTTAATTATGTCAAGGGCAGCTGTGACAAGGCTTCCATATCAATGGTGAGACTTCCCTGGTGTTGGTTAGTTTCTTTACAGACATGAGGTCCTGCCTACGCAAGGCCAAAAAACTATAGCTATTAGAGGCTTCTGAGTAGCCTTTACTAGGTATACACTGAAAATAATGTATTTGATTACCAACACAATAAATATCAGAACATATATGGCAATGTCATTTCAAAGGTGACAACTTGTTATATTACAAATCTGTAATAATGAATTAGGACAAAGGTGATGGGGAGATGATTATGAAATAATTTATGTATGTTTCCTATAAATGTATTGCAATACTAATTTATACATAGGCTTTTAAGCTTCTAATTACCAACAGGCTACACTCTTCAAAATACCACTTTTTAGAAAAAATGAATAGAAGATAATATCATTTATTTTAATTGCAATGAAAATAATGCAAAATTTATTACTATTGAAAAATTGACAGCAAATAAGCCAAGGAATGTTGGAATTTAAAAGTAACAATATGACATGTAAATATAATAGAAACCTTTCCAAGGTCCAAAATAAGTGTGAGCATTAGAATCATTTAAATTAAGTAAACATAGACTTCCATAAATAATTACTGTTTTAGAACTTACTGTGTGACATACTCTCATTGCATAAAGTCTTGTCACATATCAAGATAAATTGAAATAATGGCATATATTTAATAATCTAAATGCAGTATGTAAGTTATACATTATAAATGCACTGCTCTACATGCACCAATCTTGAAGAATACATGATGTGAAATAAATAATATTTTATTATTCTTAGAGAATGCAATGAGTTTCTACGTAACTAAAAGTTGATTGTATTTCAGGAGTGCAAAAACAAAACTGACTTTTCCAACCCTTATTATAGGTGTTATTTATAGTATCTAGATAGGTATGGATTTTTGAAACCTTAGATAGTTTCAGATTGAAAACTATGCAAAGTTCAGGAAATGAATAACAAACTTGTAATTCTAGTCCCAGATAATAAGTTACTCTAATCTGCTACGTGGCTCATAAACCACAGATGAGAAGAAAATTTAAGGAATGTTAACTTGTCACTTAAGGATTCCACCACTTTACAAGAGATCAACAAAAAAACTTAGAGAATTATATAAAGTATTTGCACATGCAATATGCTAAGAAAAAAAAAACTCGACAGACACAAGCTTATTGTTTTTAAGCTTCTTCTTTCCATAGTAGACAAAGCCTATCTCAGATCACAGACAAACTGCGTCATCCACACTAACCCCTGCTCCTCAAATAGCTAACTGATTCCAAATTGTTGAGCAGAACATTTTTGGACAGTCTGGTATGAAACTGTCCATCAAGCAGAGGCTTTATCACTTAGAGATTCTATGAAGGAATCAATCTTCAGGTTAGAAATGAGACATTACAATCGTGCTGCTACAGAGACGATTTTCTAGATAATTAGAAACAAACAAATGTTCCAGTGCTCACTTCACACATTCTGCAGATGGTTTCTTTTTTTATTTTCTGAAGTGAAAATCAAATGCTTCTTTATGAAATGGCCTATATGTTTCTGAAGTGACTGAATCTACACAACAAAGTCCTTTTGGTTGTTTTCTTTTGTTTATTCCCTCTAAATGCATTCTTAACAGGGAAGTAATGATCTTGTAAACTTCCAGGCTTATGTTTGTGAGTCTCTCCCCTTCATTTTCCTTCTGTTGCCTGTAACAGCAAAATGATATGTATACATCTGCCAGTATAACTTGTTAACATGGTGGTCACTGATGCATGGGACCAGAAGTACCCCCTCATCAGACTCACTGAATGAGATGTGCCTATCTCTCTCTTCATCTTTTAGGTCTAATTTCCAAAGGCTTAAGTATTCTGAAATTTATTTATGCTAGAACTATACTTATCAGCAAGCACAAAGTTGAATGTATATTTGTTTGAAAAACTGAAATAGGGTATTTATAGGAGATGTATAAATTTTAAGGCCAAGAATTTATTCCTGACAGTTAAATTTTGCTGGATTCTATTTTGAACTGCTAACATAAGTACAAAAATAAAAATATACACAAATATATTTGTGGGTATAACCTGCTATTCATGTTTCTACCTATTGCAACTACAATTTTAAGTGCATATATTACTATTTTTATAAAATAATAAGTATACAAAATGGAAACATGGGGTCATATTTTAATTACAAGAGAAATACATAAAGAAGCTACATCTGTAAGTGTAAGAACATATATTTTCTATTTTATCTATTTTTCCTTTCTTTATTTGAAAGGCAGAGATATATATATAGAGAGAGATTCAGAGACAGGGACAGACAGAGAGAGAGATCCTCTATACACTGGTTTACTCTCCAATTGCCTGAAACAGCCCAGTTTGGGTTGGGCCAAAGCCAGGAACCAGGAACTCTGTCTGGGCCTCCACTGGGTGGCAGGGACCTAAGTACTTGACTCCAGATGTTGTGTTATCAGGAAGCTGGAATCAGTAGAGGACCTGGATGTCAAACCCAGGCTCTGATTTGGGATGTGGGTGTCCCAAGTGGTGTCTTAACCATTATTCCAAACACCTGCTCCCAAATCCATATTTTAATATGGAATAAAAGAAGGGATAATCAAACAGGAAACAAAGTTAGATGATATTGGAAGTTAGTTTTTTTCCTATTAATTTCCCCATTTATATATTACAATTTAGAAATCATAGTATTGACAAACTCTATTTTTTCAAAGAAACATTTTCTACTTTTAAAAAATTTCTATTGTAGGGGCCAGCACTGTAGCGCAGTGGGTTAATGACCTGGCCTGAAGTGCCAGTATCACATTTGGGCACCAGTTCAATCCCAGCTGCTCCTCTTCCCATCCAGCTCTCTGCTATAGCCTGTGAAAGCAGTAGAAGATGGCCCAAGTCCTTGGGCCCCTCTACCCATGTGGAAGACCCGGAGGAAGCTCCTGGCTTTGGATCAGCACAGCTCCAGCCGTTGCAGCCAACTAGGGAGTGAACCATCGGATAGAGGACCTCTCATTCTCTCTCTGCCTCTGCCTCTCTGTAACTCTGACTTTCAAATAAATAAATAAATCTAAAAATTTCCTCTGTAAGTTAGAATATAATTTCCAATTACTGACTCAAGGAGCACTTGCTTTATTTTCAAACCAGAGACACATTATTAAAATTGATCTCAATTCTAGTTTCTACCCATAAGAATTGTGCATATTCTGTCTGCAGTATGTGAAACATGATCTCTAAGCTCCTTTGAATTGTGATATGTGACAACCGTATATTGGCTTTATTTTAGATATAAAATTATATTTTAATTAAGTAATACATGTGAATATAGATACTAATATAGCAAAAAAGTGCAACAAATACAGATTAACACAAAAATTTCCTGAGGTACTATCTAAACACCTCTCCTTTTGAGATTTACCATCTGCAATATTTTTAATCCCTCCAAACATTTCATGTACCTATGAACATAAACATGTACTTTAACAATATTATACATATATTTAGTCAATTTTTATTTTGTTGTAGGACAGATTAAAAGTATGCATCTGAAAAGTTGAAAGGGGGTTGTAAACATCAAAACAGAAGGGTGACCAGCATTCTACATTTGGTACCTACAAGAGCTAAGGACAGCATTGTCGTCCCACTCGTTAAGAAGGTTTGTATTCACTTCATCCTCAGCCCTGGGCTCCAGTTGTTTCTCTGGAACTTGGTCCCTGGAGAAGACTATCTTGATGCAAGAGTTGATAATGTCACAGCAGAAACCACTCAATTCAGTAGAACATCCTTCTCCTGTGTGTGACTCCGTTATGTGATGGATACAGTTTTAAATCATCACATACGCTATATACATCCCTTCAAATACAAGCACATAAATGAATCTGTAACCCGGGAATGGTCCCAGTGGATCCTAGGACATTGTTAAGACAAAGGCTGGAATGAAACATTTTTTTTTTCTTTTTAATCAAAGAACCTCCACGTGACACATTTCAGTTAGGATGTTCTATGTTTCAAGGATAAATTAAGGTCAGGCTCTAGCCTGCATCTCAGAAGTATTTGTAAGAGCAAAGATTTCCAGTGAATCTCAAAAAATAAAGACTTTTATTTCCTGATCTGCGCAACATTTTTCACCTAAGAGAAACTAATAAATATAGTACAAAGTTATGTAAAACTTTGGTTCTGTATTCTATCTTGTCAACAAGACTTAATAAGAGGCCAGTATAATATTAAGCTCAAGATCAAGCTACCATTATGGAAAGAAATAGTTGAAATTAATTTATGTAGGATTAGCGAATTAAACAGACAATGGTATTTTTTATCCATTTCTTTCCTGCACTTGGACAGGTACTGAAAATCAGTACCAGTGTTTGGGGGCTGTAGTGAAATCAGTTTATAACTCAGCACGCTGTTGTGTTTCATTTAAATGAAATTAAGATGGGATCAGCTAGTAAGAAATGCCAATTAATTCTGCCTTTATTCTCATATGAAGACCAGAACATCATCAGCAAAAATTTAATTCTTCTTTATTAGCAAAGAAAACTAGAGTTAAGACAGGTGAAAAAAGAGCATCTAGTAATGGAAAATAATTCACTGCAATTTTTTTCTGATGAAAAGAGACTTGTGTATATGTGGGTGTGTGTGTGTGTGTTTACTCTCCTTTATCTGTATATGTCAAAGAATCATATTCTGAACTGCAGAGAGATGTTGAAAAAGATGAGACTGGTGGCATTAAACAACTGGACTGCTGAAGGACATCAAGAAATTGAAAAGAGGCCGACGCCGTGGCTCAACAGGCTAATCCTCTGCCTTGTGGCGCCGGCACACCGGGTTCTAGTCCCGGTCGGGGCGCCGGATTCTGTCCCGATTGCCCCTCTTCCAGGCCAGCTCTCTGCTGTGGCCCGGGAGTGCAGTGGAGGATAGCCCAAGTGCTTGGGCCCTGCACCCCATGGGAGACCAGGAAAAGCACCTGGCACCTGGCTCCTGCCATCGGATGAGCGCGGTGCGCTGGCCGTAGCGCGCCAACCGCGGTGGCCATTGGAGGGTGAACCAACGGCAAAGGAAGACCTTTCTCTCTGTCTCTCTCACTGTCCACTCTGGCTATCAAAAGAAAAAAAAAAAAGAAATTGAAAAGAACGAACGTCTTAAAAAGGAGATTTAGGTAGCGTCAGAAGAAGCAAAGAATGGAGATAGGGAGAGAAGAAGGAATACACTTCAGACAATGAAATGCCCTTTAACCTGAAGCAAAATTATTACAGCTCATTCCCTATTGAATTTATGCCAGGGCAGAAATCTGAGAAGAAAGTTCCTTAACATTAGAGAATTTTGGCTCATATTTGGTGATAATTGGATTTGTTCATCTTTTCAATAATTTATTCATCTGTTTAAAAATGTTTGTCTAGAGTCTTCCATATTTTGAATTATAGGCTAGGCCCTCGGAGCATTTTGGACAGGTTTGTAATCTAAGATTTCACTATTCTGAAAATGATAATATTCAATGCTTAAAGCATGATTTTTTTTACCTATTGTTAAATATATTTTAACAATAGGTACAACAAAGAGGAGAACAAAGTGGAACCCCAAATATCATATTTCATGTATAATAAAGCCTGAAATTACAACTTTAGATTACAAAATTATCAATTAGGATGATTATTCCAATAACACCCTGGTCTCCTTTCTTTTTACCCCACATTCCTTAAGGAAAAGCAGATAATCACTCGCTGACAATTGCAGGTAAGTAGGTTAATTCCCAACAGAAGGAAGGAGAGAGATCTGTGGCCAACAGTCACTGCCAACCATGTATATTCTTTTCTCCAGCACTTCCTCAGCTGCCCCAATGCCTGGGACAGTGTAAAGTGTCAGCCTTAACTGAAGAAACAGCAGTTGTATTCTCATTTTACGCTTCGGCAGATTTCCTCCTCCTCACCCCCAAGAAATCTGATTTCTTTTAAAAGTCTGGATAATGAGTAATGCATGGGTAAGGAATGAGCAATGTCTAAATCACACTGGAAAATACATCTAACTGGTTCCATCTGAGTGGGAGATACTCAGATGAAGGCAAAACCTAAATGGACAAAGTGGAAGTTAAGAAAGGGAAAACACTTGTTGGGATAGGGGAACCCCAAAGTGTGCTTCCCTCAGTTTCCTCTGGAACTCCGTAAGTAAGGATACATGAACACACACACTAATCACATAGACACACACTATGCACACATATGTAAAGCTGCACATATGTGTCTGATATATCTACTTGTTGGTCTATTTATCAAGAAACCTTTCATAAAATAACCTTTGAGAATGGGATTCAGGATGTAAGTTTCTCCTAATGAGTTGCTACAAGTACTGCTGTGAATACAATAGGTATTCTATTAATTTCCCAATGAACTCAAGGATAAAAACAGAAATACTTCCTATCTCATAGGATTTACGACGTTAACATAAACTTAACTGATTTTGTTTCCAAATTAAGCAATACAGGAGCAAAATAGAAAAGAGGTAGAGGATTTTTAAAATGCAGAATATGATTTCTTTCACAGTGAAAATGAATAAGATTTATTACAGCTAATGCCCTCAGCATCTTTACTGAATAACACATTACTCATAAATAATCCAACACTTAGTGTAATATTGGTTACCATCATTTTAGTTAAAGGATGCTAAAGGCTTCTAGATAACAGCCTGTTTCTTTTCTTTGCAGACTAGAATCCCTGGAGACAAACACAAAACACTAGATCTTAGGCAAAAGGCCAAGAGGAAATATTGGTGACACATTTGAAAGCATGGTATGATATATGGTACATACTCAACTGCAACAGTTGAACAATAAAAAGCACTAATTGCACTACTGACGCTTGTTTTAATATTTGCAGAAGAACAAAGAAGAGGGAACCTGCATTTCATTTTTTAACTTTGTGTTCTTCAACGACATTATTGTTTACCAAACAGTTCCACAAATAAGATGTAATTTCTCTCATATTTATTATATTTTAATGGGTAAACTTAGATATTCCTAGTAAAATCTGATTTATACCATAATGAATCTAAATTTAGGGAACTATTAATTAATCTGATTTTTAGATAACTATAATATTTGTGAATATCTAAGATAGGAAAATAATAAATACTATTTTTCTTTGTAGAAAAATGAAAGGTACATGAATATCAAGAATATAGGTAAGAAATCCCTGAGGGGGTGTATTACATATTTTTATAAAACAAGAGTTGTTTTCAGATACCATGATTTCTTTCAAACTACAATGGCTATTATAAATCTCATAGATGTTTAGCTATGATTTTCCAAGTGAATTGTTTCCTACATAAACATATATTCATCTCTTTATTTCTATGAAGGCAAATATGCTGTATAAAAATACTTCTATTTCTGCCCTACCATGCTGTTGTTGGGGGAGCAGAGACTATGTCGGAGCTGAGACTGAGCATTCCAGCAGGAGCACATTGTGGTTTTCAGCTCCTGGATATCCTGGGCATTAGCTTTGGCTTCATTCAGTAGAAGTGCAATTGGCCCCTATTTCCCATCTAAACTGAAGTCTATTTTATTCCTAATCTTGATAAAACTTCAGCATGCACGTTAAACAACACTTGGCTTGTTTGACAAACATCAATAAGGATCGCAATAATAAAGAGTTTACAGATTAATTTTAATGTGCCAGGGACTGTGCTGAGTCCTATTTGAGGTTATATCTATTCTTTCATATACGTCATCCATTAAGATGGATGGGTATAGGGTGCAATTAAACATGGGGACTGTTAACCTTCTATTGCACAGGATAAAAATGGTCGCCGGCAATTAATTGAATATTTCAAGATAGCTGGTGGAAATTATTTTTGAATGCTCCCAACAAAAGCAACTATGCATTTCCAATATGATAGAGGTTCCAAATATCCCCATTATATACATGTATTGGAATGTCCCACTGTACTCCATAAAAATAAATAAGTAAATAAATAAATAACTCATCAAATCTAGAAAGTAGTTATCTTCCCTGTATAATTATTGTCTTCTGTCACAGGCAGGAATCCAAGACATTTACCAAACTAAATTTGGGCAGCACTAGAGAAAAGTGATGAAACTTGATGGGCTTCAAAGCTTGAAAATATGACTATAAAGCCTTATTTCCTAGAAAATACACATTATCACCTTAAAAATCAAATACAGGCCAATTTAGTTATTACCCAGCCTAAGTTTTTAACTTGTAAAATACTGCTGTCTAAGATACTGATTTTTTTTTATTTTTTTATTATTTTTTAAATTTTTGACAGGCAGAGTGGACAGTGAGAGAGAGAGACAGAGAGAAAGGTCTTCCTTTGCCATTGGTTCACCCTCCAATGACCGCTGCGGCCGGCGCACTGCGACTCGCGCACCACGATCATCTGATGGCAGGAGCCAGGTGCCAGGTGCTTTTCCTGGTCTCCCATGGGGTGCAGGGCCCAAGCACTTGGGCCATCCTCCACTACACTCCCTGGCCACAGTAGAGAGCAGGTCTGGAAGAGGGGCAACCGGGACAGAATCCGGCGCCCCAACCGGGACTAGAACCCGGTGTGCCGGTGCCGCAAGGCGGAGGATTAGCCTGTTGAGCCACGGCGCCGGCCTGATTTTTTTTTTAATAAAGCTTTTATTTAAAGAATATAAATTTCCAAAGTACAGCCTATGGATTACAATGGCTCCCCCCCACACAACTTCCCTCCCACCCACAACCCTCCCATTTCCCACTCCCTCTCCCCTTTCATTCACATCAAGATTCATTTTCAATTCTCTTTATATACAGAATATCAATTTAGTACGTATTACGTAAAGATTTCAACAGTTTGCCCTCACATAGAGACATAAAGTGAAAATACTGTTGGAGTACTAGTTATAGTATTAATTCACAATGTATAACACATAAAGGTCAGAGAGCCTACATGATTTTTTTTTTAAAAATTGATTAATTATCTATGCAATTTCCAATTTAACACCAAGATTTTTTAATAATTTTCAATTATCTTTATATACAGAAGATCAATTCAGTATATTCTAAGTAAAGATTTCATCAGTTTGCACCCACACAGAAACACAAAGTGTAGAATACTGTTTCAGTACTACTTATAGCATTATTTCACATTGGACAACACCTTAAAGACAGATCCCACATGAGAAGTAAGTACACAGTGACTCCTGATGTTGACTTAACAATTTGACACTCTTGTTTATGGCGTCAGGAATCTCCCTAGGCTCTAGTCATGAGTTGCCGAGGCTATGGAAGCCTTTAGGGTTCGCCGACATTGATGTTATTCCGACAGGGTCACAGTCTAAGTGGAAGTTCTCTCCTCCCTTCAGAGAAAGGTACCTCCTTCTTTGAGGGCCCCATTCGTTCCACTGGGATCTCACTCACAGAGATCTTTCATTTAGGTCTTCTTTTTTTCCAGAGTGTCTTGGCTTTCCATGCCTAAAATATTCTCATGGGCTCTTGAGCCAGATCTGAATGCCTTAAGGGCTGATTCTGAGGCCAGAGTGCTATTTAGGACATCTGCCATTCTATGAGTCTGCTGTGTATCTCACTTCCCATGTTGGATCGTTCCCTCCCTTTTTGATTCTATCAGTTAGTATTAGCAGACACTAGTCTTGTTTGTGTGATCCCTTTGACTCTTAGACCTATCAGTGTGATCAATTGTGAACTGAAATTGATCACTTGGACTAGTGAGATGGCCTTGGTACATGCCACCTTGATGGGATTGAATTGGAATCCGCTGGCACGATTTTTCAACCACTTCATTATAAAGAACTTGGGTATAGTTTTCTTTGTTGTTACTAGTCAGGGTTAGTTGAGTGGTTTACATCTCTAGTGGGATATTGCCAATCAATTTCAGAAAATTTTTCATTTATTATTTTTCATAAAGTGTTTCTATGCCCTCTTCTAACATCAACACTATATATGATAAAACAACTTGATATTTCCCATGCATCACTAATCCTGTCTTTATATATTCTCACTCGTTTCTCTTTTCATGCATCAGTGTTCATGGTTTCTCTATCCTTTTATTCAAGATCAATTTGTGGTGGGGGTGGGGGTTGGACTTTTGGCCATGCATAGTCTCCTGTTAATCACTTTAGTGAAGTTTTCATTTCAGAGATCATACAATTCAATTCTAGAAATTCCATTATTTCTTAATTATGTTTCTCCTTTCATTTATATTTTTAAATCTTTTTTTAAACGATTTTAATTTTATTTATTTGAAAGAGTTACAGAGAGAGGTAGAGAAAGAGAGAGAGATCTTCCATCCACTGGTTCACTCCCCAGATGACCACAATGGCCAGAGTTGTGTTGATCAGAAGCCAGGAGACAGGAACTTCTTGCTGGCCTCCCACACAGGTGCACGGGCCCAAGGATTTGGGCCATTTTCTACTGTTATCCCAGTCCATAGCATAGAGCTGGATCGGAAGAGGAGCAGCTGGGACTAGAATCGGCACCCATATGTGATGCTGGCACTTCAGGCCAGGGCATTAACCCACTGCGCCAGAGCGCTGGACGTGATTTTCTTTCAAATCTTAAAACATATTATAATCCTTGAAGAATAAACTTATTATTTCAAAATCCTTTTATACTAATTCTTTGATCTTTGTAATACCTGTTTCTCTTTCTATAGACTGGATATTCTCTTCATTATAGGTCATATTTCCTGCTGTTTATATCTCTAGTAATTTTTTTTTGATGCTAGGTATTGTGATTAATCTATAGAAGAGAATTTTTTTTTTTAGGATTTATTTAGTTGGAAGGCAGAACCATTGGAGGAGGAGAGGAGAGACATAGAGAGAGATCTTCCACCTGTGGGTTCACTCCTCAGATGGCTGCAGCGTCCAGGAGCCCAAGCCAAAGCCTAGAGCCTAGACATCAACACCCAGGTCTCTCCTGTGGGTGGCAGATACCCAAGCACTTGGGTCATTCTCCACTGCCTTCCCTGACACACTAGTAGGACTCAAACTGGCACTCTACTCACCTGAGATACCAATGTCAACATGGCAGCTTAACCCAATGTGCCACAACACTGGTCACAATCTTGATGGTTTTAAACTTGGATTTGATAGCTCTAGTGAAACTTTATTCTGGAATAGATAGCTTTTATATAGGGAAGCAAATCCTGCCTCTCAGGTGAAGTCGTGAGTATTCAAAGAGGTCTCTTCACTCTGGCTCATGGGATTTCAAACATTCCCCTATCTTGTTTCAACTCCATAAATTTTAAAGATGATGTTTTCCCACTGGTTGCGTTTACATCGTCTTCTTGTAGATTATATATATGTATAGCTAGACACCCCAGGTGCACCTCTGAAAATGTGTGGAGCATTTTCTATGAGTGCCCTCCTTATTCCTGCAGACTCTCTGAAGTTTTCAATGTCATCTGTCTCTCCAAATTCCCACTCCTGTCTGCTCTGCTCAACATAGCTCATATGCTCTGTTTGTATTTCTCTTGTTTTGATTGCCCCAGAAATTCCTTTCAGGCCAAGATCCTGTAGAATACAAGGCTTATCTATTTGTTTTTTCAGTAAGGAACATAGTATACTACAATTCCTTTTTCTAAATTCTGAATAGTTATGCTGTCTTGTCCAGTCTTAACGGTGTTCAATAGCAGAAGCTTACTCTCAAAGCAGAATCTCTATCATGGTGAGAGGCAGGAATTTCTGGATTCATTTTGAAGGGGTGGCTGACACAGTTTCCTTATAGACTGGATGTTAGTGACAAGGGAGAGCAAACATAACTCTAACATTTAATGTTGTTTACTTAGCCTGAAAAAGTTGCTGTGAAGGAAGTAAGGATCACTGGATGGAAGGGGATCAAGATTTTAATTCTTTGTTCTTATGTTTTAGAGTGATATAAACCCAAAATTCACTTTCAGCTTTCACATGTGAAATACATGTTATAATCCACATAGCTATAGTACGAAGAGAATCAGATACACGAATATAAGTTTCAGGAACGATGTATGAGATGGTGATTTAAATTCAGGAGTTCTCAATATATAGAAGAAATGTAAGGTCATGAAGCCAGGAAATAACACGTCTAGAGATCAAATGTTATATAAAGAGGGATGACAAAAAGACTGCAGATATAGGGCCTTAATTGAGTTTCCCTTAATGGGAAATTAATTATGATCAATTGAATCATTTTCTTATTTTCAAAGGATTTTTTTTTTTGCTACTTAGACATCATATAGTGGTGGAAATTTTCTTTTGGTTTTCCCTCATACTTAGTG
Source organism: Sylvilagus floridanus (assembly GCA_949820135.1). Lineage (NCBI taxonomy): Eukaryota > Metazoa > Chordata > Mammalia > Lagomorpha > Leporidae > Sylvilagus > Sylvilagus floridanus. Next base: position 104,629,900 of record OX463238.1, on the reverse strand, counting down.
TTAATGGAGAAGAAAAAAATTAAGACCTAAGAGGATTCAGAAGGCTGAAATAGAGGGTACCACAACAGTGAAGTCAGACACATTATTTTTTTGTTTGTCTGTCATGCTAAATAACAAACTCCTGAGGGGCAGAAAATACTGTTATGTTTTCTTTGTTATACACTTCTTGCATGTTCTGTGATTGAGTATGGTATAGCAAGAGTTAACTTCTATCGGACCCATGCCATGAGCTAGGCACTTATTTTAAATATTTTGCAATATCATGTTTCAACATGTTAAGAGAACATTGATTATTAGATACACAATTATTAGTGAATTACTAAGAAAGAAGCACTACAAATTGAACTATGACATGTCATCAAATCTATGATACATCCTAAATTTTAAAATGTCATTAACTTTTAAAATGTATCAGAATTTAATTATTATATATGTACATTTTATACACACACACACACACACATATATATTATTGAATTTCTGGCCACTCTATGGAGGAAGAGGAAAAAGAGGTAGCAGAGAGGGAGAAATGGACAAGGCAAAAATACATCTACATTTAGTAATTCTCAGCAAAATTCACTCATTGATTGAACAAATGCATAGTTCATCCTTTCATTTCCATGTGAAATGAGAGCTTTCAGAGGAGACTTCTGGGGAAGTACCAGGTGAAACTAGTTTAGTTTTGAATTTAGCTAAATATAATTTTTGGACTAGAGCGAGAGAAACAGAGTTATTCAGTTTCATTGCTTTATTAGTTTCAAACCACTTCATACTGAAGATAATGTTACTTTTAAGCCATGGGAAAAAAGTGATTTTCTGTTTGGTTCCATACAAAACTAATGTTAACATTTTAATAATTGAATCTGAAATTGCCTTCTTTTGTTTACTGATGCAATAGTGGTTATATCACAAGACTGTAAATCATTTAGGCAGTAATAAAGATGTTTCTACAGTATTATTCAAGAGCTACAGCATTGCCTGTGGATTTTATAGCAATAAAGACCACTTAAATATTTATTTGTAATAGTCTATATGTAATCACTGAAAAATTATATTCTGAACATAGTTCCTGTTATTAGATTTCTATATTGTAATGAGTTGTAAGTATAAGCAGACTTGTAAAAGTCTAGATTTTTAAAATGAATCAAAAAATTGTAATCTCTTCCCACAATACATTTCCTTTAGATACTGGAGTTGAAAGTTATGAAATAGATCTTGAGTTGATACCTAAAGTTGTGTTAGCATTCTTCATAAAAATCTTACAATCTATTTTGGAAATGAGATAGTAATTCCCAAAAATAATAAGGGTCATAGCTATTATTGTTTTCTAATTTTGAAATGAATAAAATTAGAAGAAAATCTAGGCTATGAATGAATCCCATATCAATCTATACATTTCATATAAAATAAAACTAATTACCATCTGAAAATAACTTGGGCTCCTTAGAAAAAGATTCAAAGCCAACTGCCAAATAAATCTTGATATTCAAGCGTTTGATCTTTTCTGCCCCAAAAGTTTTGGATTGCCACATATAGAGGTCATTATGAGCCCTGAGCGTCAACATAGCCAAGGTGAGGTTTCAGAGACAGTATTCCTTCAGTTACGCTCTGTGCTGTCAGTCATTAGTTAAGTTGAAGAAAAAAAAAGTTTCTTATTGACTTATGAACATAGAGGCATAAAACTTTAACATAGCAGCTTTAACAAGAAGCAGTGTGGCCAAAGAATGATGTTTAGTGAACAGAATTCATGTAAATGTAAACACAAAGAATACTTCCCAAATCCATTCTCAAGGACTTATTTATTCACAGAGATTATTAGTGGTATGGATTGTTAGTAGTGCCTCAGCTGATACCTTCGTGATTGATTCACTTATTTCTGAACTTCAGTTTTGCACCTGCAGAGTGGTTTTAAGAATTTGATAAAATCAAGGAAAGTGAATAGCATACAAAGGGCTGTGATTATTCTTGTTGATATCATTGTTGTAGCAAATGAAACCAGTAATTCTCTGTAGGATCTGGCATTATCAATGTGGAATGTTATAGTTTATCTGTGATTTGAAAGATAAGAGATATATTTGAGTTAGAGTGCAATATAGGACTTTCTAAATACAAGAAAGAGTATAATTAAAGGTAAGGATCCCTGTAAGTACACCACATATAAAGAAAATTAATAGAGATTTGCTAAGCTTGAAGTATAGGTAACAAAATAGAAAACCATTGAACAGGCAGATAGACACAAATTCTGAAACAATTTGATTAGCACATTAGATATATTTTAGACACAATCTTATATGCTAACAAACCAGATTTTTTGAAAGACTTAAGTGTGATATTAAAGAGGTTTTTTACAAAGAAATTCAAATTTCATTATGGAAGAAAAGCAAGAATGAGACCACCCACAGGGAAACAGGACAAAGTCTGTTGCAATTGATTAGGCAAGAGAAAATTGATGTTTAAACAAAATCGATGAAAGCAGGTGTACATAAAGATACGAACAAATTGATGAGATAATCCTAAGTGGAATCAATATTACTTAGTAAGCAATTTGGTTTATGAAGTTTGAGAAACTGTATAATTCTAGTAACTAAAATTTTCAATAACTATGGATGGAACAGATTTATGGGAGAGAAATTAATTGAGGAAGTATTATAACACCAAGTTTTTGCTCAGAGCTTAGGGGAAAATACATGCCTCAGGTATGTATCCTTAAAGTAAAATGCTGCATTGGTAAGCAATTTAACTTCCTATTTTTGCTGTAACAGTCATCTCGTCAATCTTCATACCTGTTCATGACATTGTATATGGCACAGCTGCTCATATCCAAGAAGGCCTTTGAATTTCAGTGGGAAGAGCTCATTGCATTAAAGATCAGCAGCTTAAGCTGTGTGCTCTGTGCTAGGGATAGAACTATGAACACATTGGTTGTGGTTGCTGCATTAACGGAGTTGAGAGTCTCTGGGGAAACGCATGAGCTTAGGATCTGTCTATGAAGATTCTATCGTGATCAGTGGTGAAGACAATGGGAAGGTGGAATCTGAATTAGGTGCCATCATGTGTAAGCAGCATCATGTAGCTATTTCACTCAGACATGCTCCTTCTCTGCCAAAGGAAAGTTGCTGTCTCTACATTTCTTGCTTCAGATGAGTTCACAATTATATTTTATTTGGGAAAATTAAAATGCAGAAATGCAGAGTTACAAACAGATGGTCTACAATTCAATCCTCACACACACACACACACACACACACGCAATCAAGAAGCTGCAGACATCATTAAGAAAAAACCTTCTGCAAATACCCTCCAATAGGCTTACCTACCTAATCTCTATTGGAAACAGAGTGTTTTCCAGCAGGAAAAAAAATTGGAATTCATTAGAGAAGGAAAAGCAAAAAGCTACTCCTGTAGTTTAGAGAAGCTTGGGCAGAAGTACTGACTGAGAGGAGAAAAAAAAGAAAAAAAATTGATTTTTTAGAGATCAATTCATTAGAAAATTTTCCATGTTCAATTAAAATGGACTAGTCCTGCGAATTTCTGAATTGGCCCCTTCAAATACAAAATTGAGACCCATATAAAATCAGACAATAAATATAAGAAAATAAAAATAAAATAGGAAAAAAAAAACACGCTTTCACTCAACACACAAATTAATAAAAATGGATGTCTAAAGACAGAATAGAGATTTGGGTAAAGAAGCAATGGCAAGAGTAAATCTCTGAATATGCCTTGCTATACTGCCTTGATTTATAAAACATGTAAACGCTTCACGTATTCACAAGGGAAATTTAGATTCGCAGGAGCAAGCTTCCGTCAAATTTAAGAGAAATATATAAACAAATCCAAATGTAAATCAAAGTGGTGGCACAGTCATATAAAGAAATGAATTACTTTAAGTGAGTTTAGAATAATTTAGAAGTGTAAAGAGATTGTAAATATCATTAGAAGTTTAAACTTTGGAGCAAAATTATTATTGCTATTTTAAATTAATTTATCATGTAAAAATGTAAATGAGTAATTATGTTAATGTTAGTATGAACCAGAATTTACAGTACAAAGGAACAAGACTGAGATCAAATAAACTCACTTTAGTTTCTGTAATATTAAGTTGAACTTGAAAATATGTTTTATGGACTCAGAATTCTTTTACAAAATTACATATTGCTGCTTGAAAGAATGTTCTGTATCTTTGAAAGTACCTATGTCATGGAAAGCAAAAGCAATAAGTATAGCAGAAAAAGTAAGAATCAATAAACATAATGAAAGCATTCATTTAAATCCAACTCATTTAAAGCTGTTATTTAGAAAAGAATAAGCAAATTTGCTTTAAATTTTAAAGTTAGATGTAACAACAATTGCCCTAAAAATACCCTTTTGCAATGTGAAACATCAAAATATTACTGAAATCATTGATTGAAAATATGTTTTTGATAGATTGAATTTTACAAACATATGATACTCTACAGCTACCTAAAGACAAAGCTTTTAAAATCCCCAGACAGAGTAGGCATTTAGCCCAGCATTTGGTACACCCGCATCCCATATGGTGTACTGAGTTCCACAGCCAGCAGTGGCTCCTGACTCCAGCTTCCTGCTAATGCAAGTCCTGGGAGGCAGTGGTGAATGCTGTTCTGATTGGGTTCCTGTGGTCCATGTGGAGACTGCATTGAGTTCTTGACTCCCCACTGTGGCCTAGCCCAATCCTAGTCTTTAGTGAGCATTCAGAGGTTAAATCAGCATACAAGAGTTCTTTGTGTATCTGTCAGCCTCTTTCCACTAGCCTTGCAAATAAATAAATTTAAAATAAAATCAGATTTTCAGATAGCTTTTATTTAACCACATTTGGGAGGTTGGGTGAGCAAGAGTTAATTCATAAAAAAAGAAAAAATATATTTAAAATTTATTTTCAATTGTCTTTAAAGTTTCTGAATTATTTTGTTGTTACTTTTTTTTAATTCTAAGAACTATATTGAATTAATCTTTCTTTTCCTGGAAATAAGAAAACTGGGCTTTGAAAAACATCTATTTACATACGTGATGTCATTTTCTATGTTATTACAGCTCAGGGAAGACTATGAGCATACCGCTACGTATATTTACCTTTGCTTAGAAAGAACCCATGGTCCTTTAGGACATTTTTTTTTTAAAACATAAGATTGTGGGCATGAAAATCTAGTGGCTAAAGAAATTATTTATTAATGTGCTGCTTATATAATGACTGAAAATGTCAGAAATGTAGAGTAATATTTGAGCTCAGTTGGAAACTGTGGTATCAGCGTTTCATGTCGATTCAAGGATTGTTGATGTATTTTTATTTATTTTTAATAGAGCAGTAGAAACATTAACAGAACTCAGGATAATTCTCAGTCTGTCTCACCACAATCTGAGTGTGCAGAACTGCAGGTATCATTTGCTTTCACTTTTTCACCATTCACTTTTTCTAAAATGGCTTGATACAGCACAAATTTACATTATTTCACTTACAAATAAAAGAACAGTCCTTTTTGTCTTATGAAATAGTGTTCCTTCTTACATATATTTTTCCAAACTGACAATACTAATGCCCAGAGCTAGTGTCATCTCACACATTTCTAGTCTTTTTGTCAGGTAAACATATAAATCTACATATTTGAATTACTACACATCTAAAAAGGTTAATTTGAGCATAATTTTTCAGCACATCATCTGCTATACTTGAAAAGGAAAGTGATGCTAATTTTGCTGTCTTATATTCCTTCCAAATTCCTCTTTCCAAATTTTTCAAATTCTGCCTTCCAGAAATCAAACAATTTCAAGTTATACTAATACACAGTAGCACATATATCCAAAACTAATTCATTTTGGGGCCAGTGTTCTGGTGCAGTGAGTTAAGCCACTGCTCGTGACCCAGCATCTCAGAGTTCCAGATGCTCCACTTCTTACCCAGAATTCCTGCTAATGTGTCTGGAAAGGCAATGGAAGATGCCCCAAGGACGTAGGCCCCTGATACCCACATGGGAGACCCAGATAGAGTTCGTTACCTGGCCTTTGAAATAAAAGTAAACAAATGTTTAAAAAAGTAATTTATTCCACATGATTTAAATGAGCTTATTCTTAAATATTGTTAAACAAGTTTTAATACAGATTGTGTATAAGTGTATGGGATTTCCATTTTTCTCCCCATTATTCCTGCATGAATGTGGTTCCGTGAGTGGTGTAATACTATCTAACTTTTTTTCTGATTCTATAAGAAGTATTTATAACAACTCCCTGAGGATTTAGTTCATCTAAAATATATATTAAATTATTTGAAAAATGTTACTCTCTTTAAAACAATATTTATTTTTATGAAAATTTTATGAGGCATAGTACTATTTTCTATCTACTAAAGCAGAGTGATTTTTATGGTTAAAATATTTTCAACAGTTTATGTTCCTATATTCCTAATTAATAAACTATTAAAAATTTTTAGTCTTTCTTTAAATTAATAAAGTTTCCTGGAAACATAGATTGCATTTACTAAATTCCCTGAAGTGTGTTTACTGTTCTGACTGACTGTGCTGACTTCTGTGTTAAGGTTTTGAGATAGACATATTTCTATGAGACATTTTTAATACACAGAGATGTAATCATCTAATTGAATTTTTTCTTTCATGAATTCATTTACAAAAATTTTAATGAAATATTTAAAAGAACATAAAATTAATTGTTGACCTCGACTTTTCAGTGTTACGCCAGAAATTAATTTGAAAGTCAATTCTCCAAGTCTCTATTTCTACAAACAAAAAATTAGAAAGCTTGACTAGAATATTTCTAAGCTTTTTGGTGTGTTAAAATTCTGGGACATCATAATTTTGCTGATATCATTTCTTTAAATTATATTACAAAATTGAACATCAGTTTAATTCTTTGTACACAAGTTTATTGTCCTACAGCTTTGACATTTGTTCTTGTTATTCTCAAAGATCTCAAAACAAAATGCTTCTGTTTTTTGACTCACATTCAAAAAGTCTTAGAGTGTTTTGTATTTCTTTTTAGAAAACTGATTACTATGTTACCGTTTCTCTTCTTGTTTGAAAATGATGTTTAAAGACTATGACTAGGACTACTCTGTGTTTTTCATTAGGAAAATATTAAAATATTAAGTATCAGAGAAAAACTGCTGAGCACAAACAGTACTTGCATCACAATATTTTTTGCTATTTATAAGCACCTTCTGGCTCCTCTAAGACAGAGTCCATGTGTCTGACCTCTGCTTTTCCATACCACTCAAAACAAGTGCTACCTGCTGGCTTAGTCACACATGACGGGGTGATGAATTTGATATCACTTGCCTCTGTGGCCAGGCATGTTAGAAAGAAAAAAGGAAGGAAGAAAGGGATGGGGGGAAGGCAAACCAGTCTGCAGGTCTCTACCACATGTCTTGAAATTCTATGTTCTTTTCCTCAAGTTAACTGTTTCTAAACTGGAAAAATCAAATTAAGCAAACTTATCCTCCCCTCTCATTACCCTCTTCAGTCCAGCTTCCGCTCTGTTCCTTCTTAACCTGGCTCTAGCCCTCCCTTGCAAAGCTCAGGTCTTTGGCAGAGGCAAACAAGCCTCAGCCCTGGATTCATGGTCGGTGTGCCCTACAGCACGCACATCCATTCTAAAGAGGAAGGCGATGCCTGCAGCATCCAAGGGAGCAGATACCAGGTACCGCCATTCACCCCATCACCTCTCTGTATTGGCCGCACACTTGTCTCAAGGACTTGCATTTAAGACTTAGTTATATCAGGCCTTTGGGAGATGACAGGTAGAAATTAAGTGAAATGATGTTGTTTACAGGGCTTTAGCTCAGTGGTTTCAACTGTTTCACATTGTATCCTCCTAGGAAACTTTAAACAAACACCACTCTCAAGCCCTGCACATACAAAAGTCAGACAGAATCAGCCTGAGAATAGACATTCGTGTTCTCACATGCCACTAGCCAACTTGATAACCAGAGTAGAAATGTGTATGATTGTCTTTTCTTAATTAGCCAGTTTCATGCTTCTTGTTGTGAACATTATCTTGAATGTTCCATATTTGAGCAGAAGTAACTTTCAAACTACTGCAAGGATATGTGTTGAGGGATGCAGTGTGTATTTACCTAAATGCTGTCTCGTGGGCAGGTGTTACCCAGTGAGAGCCAACAAATATTTTCAACTCAGATATAATTCATCAAAAAGAACTTAATATATTCTTTTTCAACACCGATATAAGGTTTTAAACAAAAACAAAACCAAAGCCCACATTCAATCCAATCAGAAAATACAAAGAATATTCTTTCTTCTTTTATTTAGTACATATTTTAAGAAAATTCATACAAATGAGTTTTTCCTTTTCCTCCTACTCCTGCTTTCGAGCATAAAATCTGTTCCTCAAATGAAGATTTTCCAACTCTGAGAGTGTTTAGGGTCACATGTCCCATAATTGAAAAGTGGCTATTCTAATACTTAATTCAAAGGATAAATTTATATTTCTTCAATGTCATATTTGGCTCCGTTTCCAAATTTCAATTCATTATTAATCATGATAGCAAAGTCTAAGACAATTCATTATTTCTTAAATAACATATATAGTATTTTATAAAAAGTTATAAGCCTGATATTTTTATATGCCATCTACTTAAAAAATGTTCTTGCATTAATTCCTGTGACTTATTTAAAAAGGAGTTTTCTGTGTTTTTCTCTATTTTCAGGGTTAATTAAATGAGTCCTTATCATGCTTTAGTTGATAAAACTTCCTTCTGAAAGAACTGGAACAGGATGCCATATATGAACAAATTTATTACTGGATTCTAATAAAATTAAAGAGTTCACATTTGCCTTCTAAGTGTACTGAGTTTCTGCATTATGTCAATCAGTCAGTCAGTCAGCTAGTCAATAAATGTTAATTTAGAACTAGGCTCTGCATGTGATTAGATTCAGGGTCAGAAAAGCCACCACACTAACAATATATTCAAGAAGGTAGGACAGTAGTAAAATAACTATGCTCTTTGTAAATGGCTAAGCTTAAGGATTAATTAACCACCTTAAATTATGCAATAAACTCAAGCTATACATTCTGTTACTACCACTTAACAATATTTGGTTCTGACTAAATTTCTTTGCTCATGTATATACTCCTTTGATTCACTGTAATCTCCATTGAAGAGAAAATCAATTCTTTCAATGCAAATTATAGTCAAAGTCAGTTTTAACACGAAAATCTTCCAAAAGTATTTCCTATTACGGAACATATATTGTAAAAACCACATACAATCAACTTCCAAATGTCAAAACACAAACACAGAATTCTACAAAAAGTGCTTTCAATACTGCAAGATTAGTAACACCTAGAAATAACAAGAAGAGGGGGGAAAATATGAAGGTAACTCAGAAATTGTTCCTATAATGATAACAGATTATGTGAAAAGGTCCTCACTATTCAATATGCAAATAAGGCCATAAATCCTGAGTGGGATGAATTTTATTTCTAGAAATCAATCTTTTGCAAATTCTTTAAGGCCAAGGACAGAGGAAGGTTAATAGGTTATGCAGGGCTTTTTACCTTTAGTTTCCTGTTCTTTGATTCAAGGTGATGTGGTGAAAAGAATTGGTTTCAGACTAGAAGAACCACCTAACCTGTTTTCCAAACCAGGGAAATTTTAAGGAAGAAAGAGCAACGCTGGTCATTTAGCTAGGCAAATTCACAGAAACTACATCTCTACTGTTTATATCAGGACATACGGTCATGCCTACTGTAGCATCCCAGGGGCTCAAGTTCTAATTACATTAGTTTATTAGTTATGACAATTTGTGGAAATTATCTAAGACACTTATATGTCTATCTTCTCATTTCTAAAAGATGCATTGTTCTATCCAGTTTTTTTTTAAAGATTTATTTATTTATTAGAAAGAGTTACACACAGAGAGAAAGAGTGGCAGAGAGAGAGAGAGAAGTCTTCTATCTGCTGGTCCACTCCCCAATCGGCTGCAACAGCTGTAGCTATGCCAATCTGAAGCCAGGAGCCAGGAGCTTCTTCCAGGTCCCCAACATGGGTGCAGGGGTCCAAGGACTTGGGCCATCTTCTACTGCTTTTCCAGGCCATAGCAGAGAACTGGATCAGAAGTGGAGCAGGTGGGACTGGAACTGGCACCCATATGGGATGCCAGCAGAACAGGCAGTGGCTTTACCTACTAAGCCACAGCACCGGCCTCGTCTATCCAGTTTTAAGCCAGAATATACAGTGAAGAGACATGTCACATTCTAAGCATTTAAAAAATGGCAACTATTCTGGGAGATTCAGGGGAGAGAGGACTTTGATTTAAATTTAGGCATAAACTATTTCAGATTTTTCATTGGGCAAATGCTGTCTATGTGTGCATTCCAGAATATCATCACACTAAGAAATATTTACACCTCTCCTCGCATGTAATCATCGTTTAAAAAGCAGCATGCCAGTTAGCTCCAGGGTAAGGATGAAAAATACATGGAGAAGAACTATCTTAGGCAAGTTCAGTCAAGATCAGCCAAAAATATAGCTTAAGGGGTCAGAAAATTGTTATTTTTCCTATAAAGGAAATGACAGTAAATATTTTCATCCCTGTGGCTATAAAGTCTATGCACCAACTATAAACTCTGCCATTGTACCACAAAAGCAGTTATAGATAGCATAAACAAACAGCCATGGTTGTACTCCAATAAAATGTTACTCATGGATATTGAAATTCTAATTTCATATTGTTTTCATCTGTAACAAAATATTCTTCTTCTTTTGATTTTTTTAACCATTTAAAAATGTAAATCCTTCCTTAGCTCATGAGATACACAGGAATATGCAACAAGCCATATTTGGCCCTCAGACCGTAATCACTCAGTGCATCATTACCTTATTGTTCATTTCAAAATGCTGTTAAGTTTGGTAAATTTTGTAACTTTGCATTGTTTTAGAAATAACAAAATGATACAGACTCAATAGAGAATGGACAAAAGAAATTATTATAAAAACATCTGTGTAGGTCATCTGATTGATGATAGGACTTCATGGGGATGGGGTAGATGTAGCCTTCAGCTCATGAACTTAATCTATCACCCTGACTTTTCCCACATCAGTACAATATACACAATGGAATACTACTTGGCCATAAAAGCATTAAATCCTGTCATTTGCAACAACGTAATGGAACTGTAGGTCACTATGTTAAGTGAAATAAGCCAAATATACAAAGACAAGTATCACATGATTTCACTCATATGTGGAGTATAAAAAATAGGTGATCTTATAAAAGTTAAAAATATGTGAGAGCAGCAAGATGGCGGAATAGGAAGGGAGCACACCGATAGTTTGGGGAGAGAAAGTTTAATAAAAGTGGAGATATTGCAGGTTCAAGGAAGAGTAGGGGAAGAAACAGCAGAGAAAACCCTTCCAGAACTGGAGATTCACAGTGGACCTGCGTGGAGAGCGTGGGAGCCCGCAGTTTGGGACACCAGCAGCAGATTCAACACACCAGTGCTGGAACACGAGCTGAGCCGAACCTCAATAGCCCAAGATACCAGACTACATAAACTTTAACACAAAAACTGTTAAGAGAGACAAAGAGGGACACTATATAATGATTAAGGGATCAATACTACAGGAAGATATAACAATTCTCAATGTATATGCACCTAATTACAGGCCACAGGTTTATTTAAAAAATTTGTTAAGAAACTTAAAGGGAAACTTAGACCCCAACACAATAGTACTGGGGGACTTCAATACTCCACTCACAGATATTGACAGATCGACAGGACAGAAGATCAACAAGGAGACAGTAGATTTAAACAACACTATAGCCCAAATGGATCTAACAGATATCTACAGAACTTTTCATCCTACACGTAAAGCATTCACATTCTTCTCAGCAGTACATGGAACCTACTCTAGGATTGACCACATATTAGGCCATAAAGCAAGTCTCAGCAAATTCAAAAGAATTAGAATCATACGATGCAACTTCTCAGACCATAAGGGATTGAAGTTGGAAATTAGCAACTCAAGAATCCCTAGAGTATATGCAAACACATGGAGATTGAACAACATGCTCCTGAATGAACAATGGGTCACTGAAGAAATCAAAAGAGAAATCAAAAATTTTCTGGAAGTAAATGAGGATAACAGCACAACATACCAAAACTTATGGGATACAGCAAAAGCAGTGTTAAGAGGAAAGTTTATATCAATAGGTGCCTACATCAAGAAACTGGAAAGGCACCAAATAGATGAGCTTTCAATGCATCTCAAGGATCTAGAAAATTTGCAGCAAACTAGACCCAAATCTAGTAGAAAAAGAGAAATAATCAAAATCAGAGAAGAAATCAACAGGATTGAATCCAAAAAAACATTACAAAAAATCAGCCAAACGAGGAGCTGGTTTTTTGAAAAAATAAACAAAATTGACACCCCATTGGCCCAACTAACTAAAAAAAGAAAAGACCCAAATCAGTAAAATCAGAGATGAAAAAGGAAATGTAGCAACAGACACCACAGAAATCAAAAGAATCATCAGAAATTACTACAAGGACTTGTATGCCAGCAAACAGGGAAACCTATCAGAAATGGATAGATTCCTGGACACATGCAAACTACATAAATTGAACCAGGAAGACATTGAAAACCTAAACAGACCCATAAGTGAGTCAGAAATTGAATCAGTAATAAAGGCCCTCCCAAACAAGAAAAGCCCAGGACCAGATGGATTCACTGCTGAATTCTACCAGACATTTAAAGAAGAACTAAATCCAATTCTTCTCAAACTATTCAGAACAATTGAAAAAGAGGGAATTCTCCCAAATTCTTTCTATGAAGCCAGCATCACCTTAATTCCTAAGCCAGAAAAAGATGCAGCATTGAAAGAGAATTATAGACCAATATCCCTCATGAACATAGATGCAAAAATCCTCAATAAAATTCTGGCCAATAGACTGCAACAACACATCAGAAAGATCATCCACCCAGACCAAGTGGGATTCATCCCTGGTATGCAGGGATGGTTCAATATTCGCAAAACAATCAACGTGATACACCACATTAACAGACTGCAGAAGAAAAACCATATAATTATCTCACTAGACACAGAGAAAGCATTCGATAAAATTCAACACCCTTTCATGATGAAAACCCTAAGCAAACTGGGTATAAAAGGCACATTCCTCAATACAATCAAAGCAATTTATGAAAAACCCACGGCCAACATCCTATTGAATGGGGAAAAGTTGGAAGCATTTCCACTGATATCTGGTACCAGACTAGGATGCCCACTCTCACCACTGCTATTCAATACAGTGCTGGAAGTCTTAGCCAGAGCTATTAGGCAAGAAAAAGAAATTAAAGGGATACAAGTTGGGAAGGAAGAACTCAAACTATCCCTCTTTGCAGACGACATGATTCTTTATTTAGGGAACCCTAAGAACTCTACTAAGAGACTATTGGAACTCATAGAAGAGTTTGGCAAAGTAGCAGGATATAAAATCAATGCACAAAAATCAACAGCCTTTGTATATACAGGCAATGCCACAGCTGAGGAAGAACTTCTAAGATCAATCCCATTCACAATAGCTACAAAAATAATCAAATACCTTGGAATAAACTTAACTAAGGACATTAAAGATCTCTACAATGAAAATTACAAAACCTTAAAGAAAGAAATAGAAGAGGATACCAAAAAATGGAGAAATCTTCCATGCTCATGGATTGGAAGAATCAATATCATCAAAATGTCCATTCTGCCAAAAGCAATTTACAGAGTCAATGCAATCCCAATCAAGATACCGAGGACATTCTTCTCAGATCTGGAAAAAATGATGCTGAAATTCATATGGAGACACAGGAGACCTCGAATAGCTAAAGCAATCTTGTACAACAAAAACAAAGCAGGAGGCATCACAATACCAGATTTCAGGACATACTACAGGGCAGTAGTTATCAAAACAGCATGGTACTGGTACAGAAACAGATGGATAGACCAATGGAACAGAATAGAAACACCAGAAATCAATCCAAACATCTACAGCCAACTTATATTTGATCAAGGATCCAAAACCAATCCCTGGAGTAAGGACAGTCTATTCAATAAATGGTGCTGGGAAAACTGGATTTCCACATGCAGAATCATGAAGCAAGATCCCTACCTTTCACCTTACACAAAAATTCATTCAACATGGATTAAAAATTTAAACCTATGACCCGACACCATCAAATTATTAGAGAGCATAGGAGAAACCCTGCAAGACATAGGTACTGGCAAAGACTTCTTGGAAAAGACCCCAGAAGCACAGGCAGTCAAAGCCAAAATTAACTACTGGGATTGCATCAAATTGAGAAGTTTCTGTACTGCAAAAGAAACAGTCAGGAAAGTGAATAGGAAACCGACAGAATGGGAAAAAATATTTGCAAACTATGCAACAGATAAAGGGTTGATAACCAGAATCTACAAAGAAATCAAGAAACTCCACAATATCAAAACAAACAACCCACTTAAGAGATGGGCCAAGGACCTCAATAGACATTTTTCAAAAGAGGAAATCCAAATGGCCAACAGACACATGAAAAAATGTTCAAGATCCCTAGCAATCAGGGAAATGCAAATCAAAACCACAATGAGGTTTCACCTCACCCCAGTTAGAATGGCTCACATTCAGAAATCCACCAACAATAGATACTGGAGAGGATGCGGGGAAAAAGGGACACTAATCCACTGTAGGTGGGAATGCAAACTGTGAAGCCACTATGGAAGTCAGTCTGGAGATTCCTCAGAAACCTGAATATAACCCTACCATTCAACCCAGCCATCCCACTCCTTGGAATTTACCCAAAGGAAATTAAATTGGCAAACAAAAAAGCCGTCTGCATAGTAATGTTTATTGCAGCTCAATTCACAATAGCTAAGACTTGGAACCAACCCAAATGCCCATCAACAGTAGACTGGATTAGGAAATTATGGGACATGTACTCTACAGAATACTATACAGCAGTCAAAAACAATGAAATCTGGTCATTTGCAACAAAATGGAGGAATCTGGAAAACATCATGCTGAGTGAATTAAGCCAGTCCCAAAGAGACAAATATCATTTGTTTCCCTTGATTGGCGACGACTAACTGAGCACCAAAGTAGAAACCTGTTGAAGTGAAATGGACACTATGAGAAACAGTGACTTGATCAGCTCTTGTGCTGACTGTTGTTGTACAATGTAATACTTTATCCATTGTAGTATTTTTTTTTATCCTAGTATTAGTGGTTGAACTCTGTAATTAACACACAATTATTCTTAGGCGTTTAAATTTAACTGAAAAGTGATCCCTGTTAAATATAAGAGTGGGAATAAGAGAGGGAGGAGATGTACAATTTGGGACATGCTCAATCGGACCTGCCCCAAATGATGGAGTTAGAATTGTGCCAGGGGATTCCAATACAATCCCATCAAGGTGGCATGTACCAAGGCCATCTCACTAGTCCAAGTGATCAATTTCAGTTCACAATTGATCACACTGATAGGTCTAAGAATCAAAGGGATCACACAAACAAGACTAGTGTCTGCTAATACTAACTGATAGAATCAAAAAGGGAGAGAATGATCCAACATGGGAAGTGGGATACACAGCAGACTCATAGAATGGCAGATGTCCTGAATAGCACTCTGGCCTCAGAATCAGCCCTAAAGTTGTTTGGATCTGGCTGAAGAGCCCATGAGAATATTTTAGGCATGGAAAGCTAAGACACTCTGAAAAACAAAAAAAAAAAGAAGACCTAAATGAAATATCTCTGTGAGTGAGATCCCAGTGGAAAGAACGGGGCCATCAAAGAAGGAGGTACCTTTCTCTGAAGGGAGGAGAGAACTTCCACTTTGTCTATGACCCTGTCGGAATAAGATCGAAGTCGGCGAACCCTAAAGACTTCCATAGCCTCAGCAACTCATGACTAGAGCCTAGGGAGATTACTGACGCCATAAACAAGAGTGTCAAATTGTTAAATCAACATCAGGAGTCACTGTGTACTTACATCTCATGAGGGATCTGTCCTTAATGTGTTATCCAATGTGAAATAATGCTATAACTAGTACTGAAACAGTATTTTTACAGTTTGTGTTTCTGTGTGGGTGCAAACTGATGAAATCTTTACTTAGTATATACTGAATCAATCTTCTGTATGTAGATAATTAAAAATGAAAAAAAAATCTTGGTGTTAAATTGGAAATTGCATAGAAAATTAATCAATTTAAAAATATATATATCATGTAGGATCTCTGTCCTTAACGTGCTATACATTGTGAATTAATGCTATAACTGGTACTCCAACAGTATTTTTCACTTTGTGTTGCTATGTGAGGGTAAACTGTTGAAACCTTTACTTAATATATACTAAACTGACCTTCTGTATATAAAGAGAATTGAAAATGAATCTTGATGTGAACGGAAGGATAGAGGGAGTGGGAAAGGGGAGGGTTGCGGGTGGGAGGGAAGTTATGGGGGAGAAGCCATTGTAATCTATAAGCTGTATTTTGGAAATTTATATTCTTTAAATAAAAGCGTTATTAGAAAAATAAATAAAAAAATAAAAACATCTGTGTAAATAGAAATGTGTGTTCAATTTTTAACTCTCCATTACCTTTGCATTTAACAGCACAATATTAATTGTAATTTGTTCAAAAGTGGTGTTAAGAAAGCACTACAGGGGCTGGTGCTGTGGCTCACTTGGTTAATCCCTCCGTCTGTGGCGCCGGCATCACATATGGGCGCCGGGTTCTAGTCCCAGTTGCTCCTCTTCCAGTCCAGCTCTCTGCTGTGGCCCGGGAAGGCAGTGGAGGATGGCCCAAGTGCTTGGGCCCCTGCACCCACAAGGGAGACCAGGAGGAAACACCTGGCTCCTGGCTTCGGATTGGTGTAGCACCAGCCGTAGCGGCCATTTGGAGGGTGAACCCATGGAAGGAAGACCTTTCTTTCTGTCTGTCTCTCTCACTGCCTAACTCTATCTGTCAAATAAAAAAAAAAATGAAGAAAGAAAGCAAGCACTACAAAACCTTTTAGGATTCTGAAAATTTTCACCTGACCTCTGGAAATTAAGAACAGAAAAAATAATAATTGATTGACATATTCCTAATAATCAATCATACTAAAACCATGTATCAAATATATACATAGTTGTATGCACATATAATATCTAAGAATCACTATTAATTGAGACCTATATGTGAGTGTTAAGATGAGTCCATTAAATATATCTATCTCTCCACTTTTTAAACATGTGGAAGAAACTTTTTTTGCCCTTCTCATCATGGGATTCTTTGGAGTCATGTGACTAATTTTGACCAATCAGTTAAGTGATGCAACAGGTATTACCTTAGGAGTGAGAATCTTCAGAGCTCACTTTTCTTCTGAAATAATGAAAAGCAACTTCAAAGACAGTGCTCACTTCATTTTCCTAGGTCCTAAAGAGAGCACATTTGTGGTCTC
Organism: Sylvilagus floridanus; assembly: GCA_949820135.1. NCBI lineage: Eukaryota > Metazoa > Chordata > Mammalia > Lagomorpha > Leporidae > Sylvilagus > Sylvilagus floridanus. Next base: position 104,612,432 of record OX463238.1, on the reverse strand, counting down.
CTGTTGCTGTTCAAATGGAGACCATATCTCTAAAGCCTTTGATGTAGATTTTATCAGGTCCCATCTCCCTATTTATCTTGCAGTTCCTCTGTCTTCATTGTGGTGATCACACCTCACCTCCTTACCCAAGATTAACTCACTAAACTAGAGCAGTGGTACAAAGTGTCAGGCTAGTCCTGTCAGATCACAGGTCATAAGACTGAGAGTTCAATTATCACTACCATACTTAAGGTACTAATACTAAACTGTAGCCTGAGATGGTTGCCAGGAACTCCACGACCAAACCCAAGTTATAGCCAGTCTATCTGTAGACTCCAGATCAACTGGATTCTACTTTGCCATCACAGCATTTTTGCAACCTGCCAGCCTACTCTCATCAACCAATCAAAAGCAGTCCATAGCACTGTGGATGAACCAAATATCTACCTATGAGCTTATTGTGCACTGCTCAAGTACAAGTTTAATCTGACAGATTCGCCACCTTTAATCTCTTGCAAAACCTGGGAAAGCAGCAGAAGCTGTCTGACTCTTGCTCTGCATTTTGCAAAATAAACTCCTCCTGCATTGCACCACTGTCATGTTATTGATTGACTTGCTGCATGTCAGGCAAGAGGATCCAGATGTTTAGACTTTCTAAAGCATTGCCCACTCTTGGATATGTCGTTTCAATGAGAATTAAACTTGGTTAGTCACATAGATTTGGGGATGTTCTTTGTCACCTTGCAACTAAGTGTAATTTTGTACATATAAATGCTTAAAATTTGACTCCCAGCCCTACATCTAATTCCAAAGATGCTTTCTGAAGTTAAATAAATATTGTAAGATAAAATACAGCATTAAAGAAAATACTGCAGTCATCCTTTTAAAAAGGTGAATACTGTTTGTTTTTATTACCATATCATCGATCTGTGAATTTCACAGGACCTAACATTTTCTCCACATGAGGTTAAATATAGTATTCCAGGAAGTAAATATAAATGTCAAATATTGTATTTAGGCAGATATGGCTGCTCTCACCACCCAGTTTTAAAATTGCTAATGTGGACCACAGCAATTCCATTACATAGGCTAAACTCCTATCACAAAGTCTAAAGCAAGTCAATTATGGACTGCAAAGAAATACCATAAATTGTTCCTCCATACAAACAAAAGCAAATAAATGACACTCTGGATGAATCTTTCTTATCTACAAGTAATTCTCATAGTTCTAAAAAGGAGTTGAGGTCTGGTGCCTTGAAATAATGCAATTGTTAATCTGGAAGTTGTTTTGGCTTTTCCATGCCCTACCTTATTGCACAAAGCACATTAATATAAATTCTGTAGTGCGAGTATCCTCTCTTGATTTAAGGAAATGAAAAGGCAAACAAGGAACCACCATACATTTTTCTAAACCTTTTACCACACAATCAATTGCATTCAGTCTGTTGCTAGAAATCCTCTAGAACTGCTTAGTCCTAAATCACGAGTATTCAAAGGTTTATTGCACATTCACACTCATTTGTCATTTGCAGGAAGTCTAATTGAGAGAATTTACAGTTGGTTGAGTGCTTCATTTAGAGTGTGCATGTTTAATAAAAGCCTTTTAAGTTACTAATCTCAGTTCAGGAAACAACAAAAGTGCTTGAGAGTGAAAGAATAAAACATAGCAGGTAAATGTTATGGTGTGACATTTCCTTATAATGTTTCCAAGTAACTGCATTTACTGGCTTTGAACTGTTTTTACACATACAACATGCTTTGCTAGAAAAAAATTAGCCTATTATTTATACCATGTGACAGAAATGTGAAAGTAGAGTTACCTTCTCAGTCAAAATGCTGTGGTTAGCTCAAAATAGTGTCAATAATTATTGCCCTGTAGGAGAAAGCCTCAAATAATACCTCAGGTTAGCATCTTCCCTTAAAAATAAATCAAATTAAATAGTAGGAGCTGACTTCCATCGCTGCTACTCTGAGGTAATTTTAAAATGTGATACTGATCTTCAACCTGAATATTGACTCTTATACATTGTTTTTGGAATGGAACTGCACAGTGAAACTTGTTTTGCACAAATAACACTTGCAGCCAATATAGTCTTTCATTTAAAAGAAAATGTGAAGCTGAAGAAAATGCTAAAATGTTAAGACTCAAAACATGGCAGGAAAATACTTCAGAAACCTAAATACAGCAGCATCTAAACTTTTCTCTCTGGTCTGGTACAAATTCTTAAGTCACATAAAAATAAGAAAAGTCAGATGGTGCTGATGACAAAATAGAAAGAAAAAATGGTACAACTCTTTTAGGAGAAAGTCAATAAGAATCTGTTTTCTCATGGCTTAGTAGATAGGACTGCTTCATTGTTTTCCTTAGCTTGGTGAAGTGAGAACTAGGATTACTGCCCAATGCTAAGCAGCTGTTTAAACTCTCTTGTTTCTTAAGAACAAAACAAAACAGAAAAAAATCCCAAACAAAGCCTCTTGAATGAAAGTGTTAATCCAGTGCTACCACCTTTCTCATTTGAATTAGAGTGGAGTAATGTAAATATCCATAAATTCTTGAGACATTGTCTTGGGGACCAGTGAGGCATAAGACATATTTGTATTACAGAACCATTCTCCTTTTCTCAGAATTGAATTTACAGCAGAGAAAGTAATGAAAAGCATTCTCCAATCTAAAATTATGGCAAGAATTACTAATAATAAAAATAAAAATATACTGATTAAACTATAGAGAAAATAGGCTTTAAATAAAATATTTGAATCGTGCTTTGATTCTAACTGAGTCTGGTTCAGATTCCCTTGTCCCATTTACCTTGTGGAAGAGGAATGAGGAGGGAAAGGGCCACCATGGCAACACAGCAGACAGAGTTGGAAGCAGAGAACAGGATTCTCTCAGCCATCTGTTAACCAACGACAACTGAGCATCTTATATGAGTATATGATTAGATGCTGTGACAGAGCAGTGAACAAATATACTTTCTTTCTTTTTAAGATTTTATTTATTTATTTAAGAGACAGATTTACAGACAGTGAGAGGGAGAGACAGCGAGAAGGTCTTCCATCCACTGGTTCACTCCCCAAATGGCTGCAATGGCCCGGGCTGTGCAGATCCAAAGCCAGGAGCCAGGAGCTTCTTCCAAGTCACGTGGGTGCAGGGACCCAAGCACTTGGGCCATCTTCTACTGCTTTCCCAGGCCATAGCAGAGAGCTGCATTGGAAGAGGAGCAGCCGGGACTAGAACCTGTGCCACAGGCAGAGGATTAACTGAGCCATAGTGTCGGGCGCAATAAACATACTTTGTGTTCACAGAGCATATGCTCCAGTGGGAGAAAGAAATAATAAGCAAATTCTTTATTTCATGTTTATTTATAAATCTTATGCAGACAACTAAAGCTTGTAAAGAAAGGTAGCAAGTGAGAATTTTGGAGATGGTTTATAACAGAATGTCAGGAAGAGTCATAGACAGTGCAACACTTGGAGAGAAGCTAGGGTGAAGTGACTGAAACACATGGGTGACCAGGGAGAAGAATGATCAACATTTAAGTACAGTATCATGTCAAGTCAAAACTAGCTAAAGGCAAATAAATAGAAATATCTGGTGAAATTGTTTCTTGAATCATTAACCTTTTGAAAGCTTTTATGTAATGAAGCACAAAATTAGCATCTTTATTTAACATTCCTTTCCCTTTCGTTTCTAAGCCGGTCCATCCATTACCTTGGTTTCCACATCACTACACCCCAAGCACAGTCTGCTTGACTACTTGTAGTGTCTCAGCTGCTTTCTGCAACTATAACAAAATACTATAGTAAGGGGAACCATAAATAATAGGACTTCCTCACCGCTCTGGAGGCCTGAAAGCTCAAGACGAAGGTACTGGCAGGTTTGGTACCCAACACGGGCTTGGTCTTGTTTCCAAGAGGGCATCTTAAACCCTGCTCCTCTGCAGAGGGCGAAGGCTGTGGGCTCACATGGTAGAAGGGATGAACTCATCTCCTTAATCCCTTTATGAGGCACTGACCCGTCCTGAAGGCTCTGTACCCTCTAAACACTCACCTCTTCTTAATCCTATCACACCAGCAATTAAGTCTCAACATATAAATTCGGGGAGACATATTTAGATCATAACAACTAGTAGAAGGTCAAATAACTTACACAACTGCATTATTATCACTCCCAATTTTAGTTTGTGTAAGGCTTTGAGGTTTAAAAGACATAAGGAATTTGTTCACTTTCTCTTAAAGTTAACTCTTTTCCATCTTATAATACACAGTCTTTTCCAAATATGTGTCTTATCCTATAACATGTTCATTTCTTTGACATTTGTGCATTATTTACATCAAATGGCAAAGACATCCTTGCTACCCAGTGACAGCATACTTAACCACTGTACCTTCTTCAGAAAAAAAAAAAAAAAAGCAAAAACAAAAGCACATGTTTGTTCTCATTGCTGCTGCAAAAAGTACCAACTTAGAGGCTTAAACAACACTTATTTGTTATCTCCCATTTTTGGTAGGTCAGAAATCCAGGCGAGGTGAGCTTCAGTTGGTGCTCTGTCTGGTTTGACAGTGTGTCCGTCAGCATGGCTGTATTCTATTCTGGAGGCTTTGGGGTATATCTGCTTCCAACTGCATTTATGTAGGCTGGGTTCAGTGCCTTGCGGCTAATAGACAAAGTCCTTGTTTGGTTGCTGGTTGTCAGCCAGGGATAGGCTTCGATCTTGGACGCCACCCATGCCTTCCCCAGTTCCACAAATACTCTCTTCTAGCAACAGTTAGGTCCAATCCACACACTCAGGATCTCTCTGATGTCTCTCTGCCTCCTTTTGTCTTCTGTGCCTCTTTGTCCTTGAGAAATTTCTTTACTTTGGAAGACTCAAGAGGGTAATGTTATTTTAAGGTTTTGAGCCAATCTGCAAAGTCTCTTCACAGGATCAGTGTTTGCTTTAGTAATCAAGAGACAAAAATCTTGGGGGAGCACCTTTCAGAATTCTTCTATCATAGAGTGCTAACACATCATGTCAGAATGCATTATTGTAAGAAAAGCAACTGCTTAATCTTCACAATTTCATGTTGGACTGTTATTATCTTCATATTAGAGATGAAGAAATTGAATGTGATTTAAGTAATTTACCCAATATTCTTTACCCAGGGAAACATGGAATAGAAATTAAACCCAAATATATATGACTCCAGAGCACATACTCCTCTGACATACCAGTGAGATAAACTGCAGGTCAGATGATATTCCTAGATAATCAGCATTCTAGCAGATGGCTCTCAATTAAGCTTCATTAAGAAACTGTTTTTAAGTTCAGATTACAGATGTACTTGAGCCACTCCCCCCTATAATATTAAATATTGGTCTTCATAGTGTAAATGTACTGCAACTAAAACTATTTTAATACTTATTAATAAATGTTAATTCGTTTTGCTCTGTAGAATAACTTAAAGCCATCAATTCTCCATTTAAGAGAGAAATAATACAAATAAATTTATATCCAGATAAATGAAATGAATTCTACAACACCAATGAGCAGAAAAATAATATATAAAGTATATGTTTTAAAATTTTAAAAATATAATTTTAAAGGTAAAAATTATAATAATCATGTGAATGTCTGAAACACAACCACTTTAATAAGGCTAAATATAGAGTAGTGACAATATTTTTAACATCAACTCTAGATCACAGAGGTAAAATTAATCAGCAGCTTTTCAGGCAGGTTCATATTAATGAGTATTATCCATGAACTTCAACTTCAACAAATAATTTATTTATTCTAGGGGTTTCCATTCTATGTCAGTAAATAAAATACAGAATAAGAATTTCATAGAATAGGGTCCCCAAAGCACAAACAGAAAAGGGGGAGATTTTGGCAATACACATTTAATCCTAAAGTCAAACTGTAAAATTTGCAAACAGATTTGCATTTGTAGGCAAACTAGAAAACTCAGAACCAGAGATTCTTAGGAGCATTAACAGTAGCTACATTTTCTTCCCTGATTCTATTAGATATTGGAGACAGCATTTCCTAACTTATATTAAGGATGCTTTGCCTTCAGAGAAGTTTAAAAACAAAGATTTCAATATTTTCTACAGCTAATAAACAAACTCAACATAATTTTTATTAAAATTAAATTTATGTTTGAGTCTGTACATTTTATTGGATTAAAACATAAAGAAAAAGAAACTAATGCAAATTTGTTAATTTGAAAAATTAAAATTTGATTAATTAGATTTGATTAAAGCAAGATACTTTAAAAGTCCATCATAATATGTAATAAAAATATGTTCCTTTTGGTACAAAAATGTTGAAATTCATGAATATGAGGGAAGTTAAAAAATTTTTGGAAAATGTTTTATTTAAAAAATTATACATGGATTTCAACAATTTTAAACCAAAATGTAGTTATTTTTAATTCTATTTTCCATGGATTTTGAAGAACTTCATATGAAGAAGCCAGTGATGAGATGTTGTTATTTGTTACTTGTGATTATTTACATATAGAATTTCTATCCTTGTTCTTCGAAACTAGATTTTGCAAAGGAAAACAAAAATACAATTATAACAAAATAACTTACAAAATGGAGTTCTGGTAATGGAGCAACAACAAAATAAAGATTCTCCTCTCAGTTGTTGACAAATTTAATTTCTGTTAAGTTACAATAAAACCCTTGTTGTGTGTGTTTAATTCTATATAGGACACAAAGAATGTGATATGGTTGAAAGGTATCTCTAGCTCTTTGTTGAAACTTACAGAGCTTATCTTCAAGGATTTTATATATTAAAAAAAAAATCCCACTAATGGGAAAATGTCTAGGGCAAAGTTAGACCTAACTTAGTAGGGGCAAGACCATCTCTACCACTGACATGACTTTCATTGTACTTTTCCAGCCCAGCCATCTACTTTTCTAGAGAGTGAGCTTTTTCCTCCAGCACCAAAGGGCTCAATGCTGAGATTCCACTTGGCAAGCACAGGGTTACCCAGAGGAGCGGGCTGTCAGGGCTTTCATAGCCTCGCCTAGAAAAGGAGGTTTGCGTGTATCAAGTCCTTGACAAATGTTCCAGCAGTTAAGTAAAACTTTGTTTATATTGCGTGCCTCTCAACAGAAATTAAGAACTGTGGAAACAATCCACGCAAGTGGTCGGCAATCTTCTCTTGTTCTGTCTTAGTGAATATGACAAGCTCACCTGCTGTGGGAGGCTGAAAATAAAGGACAATCTCACTGCATTAATAAAACATGAGCCACAACTGAATCGGAGGCCAACCGAGCCACTGGAGACCTAATGTGACGCTTGATTTTGCCCATGATGGAAGTACTTTAGCCCGAGGTAACTTTCATGGAGGCCATATTTGCGTGCAAACCTTCACTTAAAGCATGACTGCTGGGCAGAGTTAATGTTCATGGGAGTGTAAACTTAGGATAAAAGGCAGGAACTGCATAAGATGTTCATCACTCAAGCCAGTCAACTTTGGTAGTGGTCTAATGTTTTATTGAAGCTCATTCCTCCTCACGGGAGATCTAAAAATCCATTTAGTGCCCTCAGAAAATTGTCTGTTTTGGCTGTATGGAGTGATTCCCAATCATAGAAAGATAAAAACATCAAAATAAGCTAATAGGGTTTTGCCATGAAATACAGTCCCAGGAGAGCTAGAAGTAAGAGGAGGAGGCTTCAAGGGGACCGATTAAGTTCAAGGGTTTGCTGAAGGGAACATGCACCAGGAACGCAAAGAGGGGAGAGAAAGAAAAAGGAAAAGAAAAAAAATAGGAAATGAAGAGAAAGCAAATAGTTTCTAGGAAATGGCAAGAAGGAAGACCCAGAAAATTGAGTTAAAAAGCATCATTAAATTTTTTATAGTCATTCAGTGTTTGAAAATGATACTGAACCATTGAGAGAGAAGTATTGGGTGATTCATGAAAAATGGTCCTTGGAAAATCATTTTAAATAATGAGAATTCCTAAGGGAAGGCCACCAGCAAAAATGTCACTTTGTGATGCAGAATTCTTTCTCCTGTCAAGTCCATATTCCCAGGCGTGGAATGCTGTATTGTGGTTTCGTTTATTTCCACAATTGATTATTGAGAGAGATGTTCTGATTTCTTTAATTAATAGTACTAATTTATTGTCTCAACCAGAGAGTACTTGAAAATGAGATGAAGAGAAAACATTGACCTATTGTCAATGGGACTCACTGTTGATAACCTTCCCTTGTTTGTGGGGTTTTAGCTAAAGGCTCATGAAAAGACATCTTTGGGGGAAATGCTGCCACTGCTGAAGGGCTAATGTGTCCTGGTTGAGTGCTAGTCTACCCCGGCTCAGAAGGTAAGTGCATTAGCATCTACACAATGGTAAAATGTCTTCTGTAAGTACCCATGGAAATTCTTTTTAGAGGCAACAGTACCAACTATATGATTCATAGATTTATTACAAATATGGTATTGATGTTTTGGCAACGGCATTAGGGCACAAATTTAAGAATGGTATATTCTTGATCTTAACCAAGAGACTAAGAAGCACTGGGTAGGAAGGAGGGAGAGTAGTGGGAAGTATCATTGTGCCCAGAAACATGTACATGCCCACCTTGCCAGTGACAGAGTAAACTGGCACAATTCTTCTAGACGTCATCATAAAGTTTTAAATATTATTAACCCAGGAACTCTCACTGGGAAAACGTACTCTGATGAATTCGTATGTGAGATAAATGTTATTGTAAGTCACTATTTAACAATAAAAACAATATATGTGCAAGTTTACTAGCTGTAGGTAATCTTAATTTTGGAGGACACATAAAAGCAACTATGACAAATTAGGATTTTGAAGAAGAGAATGTGAATGTTACAGGTTATTTCATTATTCAGCAGTTTTGTGGGGTAACCAATATTATTACGTGATATTTATATTTCAATTTATAAATGAAACTAGTTTCTAGTAAATACGAACATATGAGTTTTAGAAATCTGTTAAGATCATGCATACTGCTTTATAGAGTAAAAATGATATTGTGTTGTATAACAAATTTGTGTTCAACTAATGATTTTTCAAATATTCATAATGGTCAATACTACTCAATTGTTGAAAAACATTATTTCATGTAAGGTTAATTATTTGCTTAATATTCATGCTTCTTCAAACTCATCCTTAGGATATTATGTTCAAGTAATTTATAAGGAAAAATAACCAGAGGGAGAATACAATGGAAAGAAAGAAAATGAAAGCAATTTTTAAAAAAGAATCATATATTATGACATTTGCAAGATCATGTATGTCATTCTCTGCTATTTCTTAAGTTCCATAGCAAGAAAAGGTTTTGAAGGATTAAAACAGATTATATAAATGTGTGTCACTCTGACAATTCTTCTTCTATTGTATTTGTTGTGAATATAAACCAAACAGACTTAGAAATTATTATCACTGAGGTAAAAAGTTCTCCTATTCTTTCAGACTGAAAGTAACCTCAGGCAGCATTGTCAATTGTCTCCTCTGGCTGAATTCAGCATATGCATTTCATGTGGCCCAGCCACATTTTGTTTTCAATTTTTGATGTAATTTTTGAGATTTTACATTCAAAACTGCCATTCCAGTTCCTCTCAAAAGCCAGCAGATCTGACAATACAGAACCCACTACAGCCCTTGGCCCATCAATCAGCTAACGCCTCACCAACACTGAGCCCTGTGTTCAGGGTCCACTCACCACCAGTTCCACCCCCTGCAGCCTCAACAAAGCTGTCACAAGTCTTTACAATTTATTTCCCCACATACTCCATCTTAATTTTTACATTATATTTCTCTGTATCCTTATCTCTATCAACTGTAGAAAAATATGTTTTAAACCAGAAGGCAATTCAGTGCAAGGGTCATAAAGAATATGACTGTGTGTAATATAAGGTATGCCTGTATCTTCCACTTGGACTGCATCACACATTTTCCTTACCTGCTTGTACCCTGAAGACATTCACATTTCAACTTGTGTGTTTTCTCCTATAAGAATGTTAACCCCTGGCCCTGTAAACTCCTGAAGTATTTCTTATGAAACTTAACCCCTTAGCTACTGTATTGAACAATGGGTGTGCTTCTTCCTTCTAAAAAGACTCAAGGATCTTAAAGGGTAAGTTCACCCATGCTTCAGTTGGGTAGTCCCCAAAATGCTTGGAAATAGTGCTGTTAAATAACCCTCACCAGGTTTTGCAGAATTAAGAAATGTGTGAAAAACAAACAAGTTAACAAGCACTACTTCCACTGAAATGGAAAAGAACACAAAAGGGTTCCTATCAAAAAAAATTAAACTCTGGAAGAGACTGGTTTGCTCATCACTGGTTTCAATAACCACATCCCTTCCTTCTTTAAATATTATTGATGAAATTGTTAGTACAAACCTCATGTATGCACTTTTGCCAACTATGCCTTTTGATTGCATTCCATTTATTGGCCAAATATAGCTCATAATTTGGCAGTGAAATCAGATGTAGAATGGCATTTTCTATGCTTTTTCCATCTCAGATGAAAGGAAATATTTGATGACTATTTGTAGACACAGTTTGACATGACTAAAGACAAGATGGTGGTAACCACCAAGTTGTACACCAGAGGACCCTGACATGCAACCCACATCTATGGGATAAACAGTTTTTAAGGCATTCTACCAAATTTCACATCCAGGTACAGATACCTGGTATATTATTTAACTGCTTCCTGACTTGTTAATATTTCTTGAGAAAGTCCACCTCTGTCTGGCTTAGCATATAAACTGCTTCCTGTTGCCTTGGTGCATGGAGTCCACCTAACTTGCCATTACCCAAGAGCAGGCTTCTACCATAACTCCTCAGTAAATTAGATTCTATGTAATCCTGCATTTGTTCTCGTCTTTCTACATTTGATCTTACCCAAAAGGCCGAGAAGCAACGTTCTACTTTCTTTGGGCTCATAACCACTTCTACATTTAGTTATTTGTTCTCAAACACCAGGTTTTTCTGAGATACTACTACTTTTTATAAGCAAATTTACCTCATCCTATATTTGAGGTTTGCTTCTTAATTGACTCACAAATATCTGGCAGAGTCATTTAATATATCATAGGTTATAGGACCAATGTTCTATCAATTAATTTCATTAATTAATATCTCAAATAGCTGGAATTTTCTCAAATTCAAAGAGAAATTCTAATACCTAAAGTAGAGAATGACTTTCACTGTGGTTTAGATGCTGCTCTATGGAATGCTTTTTATGCTGTCATATATAATGAGTTAATATCCTAAAGTTTTCTTTTTTAAAAAATTAGGTCATTTTGAGCATGTTTCTTTGCTAAAGTAAAAAATAAGACAAATAATAATAATCTGGGTTATAAAAATCATTGATGAGTATTTTCTATATACTTGGTATAATAACAAAACTTTGCATGTATAGAAACTCCCATATTCACAAAATGCTTAAATTCAACTTACATGTTTATTAATAATCTCTAAACTTTTAGTATTCCAATATGATAAATTTCCTTGTAATCAATATACATTCAATATCACATAATAAAACATTAATACTTTACAAGAGAGGCAGAAACAGTTCAACTGGAATTAAAAGATATATTCTTTGGAAACAAATACATTCATATTCTCATTTTGGAATTCATTAGAATGAATGAAGATGTAAATTGTAATGAAATGATCAAAGAGAAGGCTGGCTGCATCTGGCTCTCTGCTTGGGAAGCTCAGGGATGCCCTTCTTTCCATTTTCAGGGATAATCAGTCCCTGAGGGACAATTTTATGCTAACTAAACAGCAGAGACTGAAGAGAAAAAACAGATTGCAATTTTATTAATTACAGTGAGAATAAAGTTGTCACAAGACCTGAAATTCAGAATTTATGTCGGATCAAGTACTACATCTTCATCCTGTAGTTACACTACATAGAAACCCCATTATTGTCAGGAGAGCTTTGATTGTAGTAACTTTAGAAACAGTTTTCTCAAAGAGCTAAGACTCAGGGGCAGCATAAGCACCCTGTCTTAGTTTTACTGTAGAGGCCTTCCTTGATTAGCAACGTCAGCAGAGGTTAGCTTCAGATGAACAAATGAAGCTTGAAAATCACTAAAATCATTGCCCCCCCACAGTGTCACATATCCCTTCAGCTCGTATCTCTGAATGAGAGATATTCAGAGGGTCACACTCAGATAGAGTGTGATGTTAGCAAGGAGGAGTGTGATGTTAGTCCTTGGCTGGGTGGCTATTCCCAGTGATAATTCAATACCTTGGAAAAGGACATAGATTTGGTAATGAAATGGCCATCTCAACTACTTGCATGAACAAGTCCAGAGAGCAAAAGATAATCTTAAGGATTTTGAAAGCACTCTACATGTAATATTTTAATAAGTAAATCTTGCTTTGCTGGCTATAAAGAAGCAAAAGTAACAGAAACAAAACTAAAGGATATGTTGAATATAAGATAAAATATTTTTCTAGAAGAAATATTACATTGACAAATAACTCTAATCTTAAAAGACTATATATAAATATTGTTTTCACAAAATTATACCACCTGCAAGGCAATCTACCCTTCTTTCATCACTCTATGGTCATTTCTATTAATCTGATTATGTGATTTAAATATTCTTATTTTCAAGAAAATCTAGTATATATGTGTATATATAAAACATCTATTTATGAGGTGAATATGGCAAAGTGTTAAAAACATGTTTAATCTTAAAATAAATTTAAAAAGTGCTTCTAGAAGCACAATATACCAAACATTGTACCCCATAAATATATATAATTATTAATAAAATATTTTAATAAAAATAGAGTTTAAACAATGAGAAAAAAACTGTTAGTGGTTGGAATAATTTTGAATCTTATTTTATTTAAAACCATATTGGCTGACTGACAAAAGAAACTGATAACTCTGAGTTTACCTTAGAGCAATATGTCAAGATAAGCTCATTCAGTAACTAGGGGAACTTGTCCCATGGTTCCAAATCATTTGCTGCCTCAGCTTCTAAGAGAAGTGCCTTCCCACGTCCTCTGACATGGCTTGGTCATGTGACACACCAATGCAACTGACTAGGATGATCTGAGCATGGAAATGAGCATGAATGTTACCCAACATCTCCTGTTTCAAACATGTTTCTGTTACAAGTATCATGATTCTGCTGCGTATATTCTACCCTAAGAATTTTCCTTAAGCCTGGATTCTGCATATGGAAAACATATATCAAAGCAAAAGTTAACTTGAGAAGAACATTTAATCTGATGCAGAAATAAACCTTTGTTGCTTATAAAATTGTTTCACAAGAAAAAGTGCTTATGAGAAAAGCTAATACATGAGATTTGCATTCAGCTGAATGTTCCTGAAGGAATCTCTCTCTCCACGGTATTTTTTACCTCCTTTTTCTTTTAGCGAAAGGCTTTTCATTTGTTGGATTCTTATATTTTAATAACTGCTTGTGCCTCAGTCTAGTCCCTGGTATGTTTTTAACTGTATCTTATAACATTGCTACTATCTACATACATTGTAATATAAAGATAGAAATTAAGTCTATTTGAAGCTCTTGCTAAAGGAAGATCTAGTCTCCAGAGACCGCACACCTTCAGTTCCAACTCTTGATTCACAGAAACTATGTGGAAAGACAATTACTCACAGGTTGCTCAGAAAGTTAGTAAAACAAGTTCTTTCAAATGTGAGTGTTTGAAGGGTTGCTTTCAAATTTCATCCTGAAGATCCATTCATTTGAAGTATTGCCCCATCTGCAATATTTGGATGGACTACCAAGGGCACCCTTATGTTCCTTTAGGTACTAACTGTACATCACTATACAATTTCCTTCAGTTTTTTTTAAAAAAAGTATTTGTGTTGGTCTGAATGTAAAACACAAAAATGTCATCTTTTAAATAGCATAGATTCAAATTCTTGTTCACTTTATCATTAGACAGTTAAGCTTAAAAGTTGCAAGACATTAATGCTAAGGGTAAATTTTACATAGACATCTTACCATGGACCAAAAGTTTTTAAGGGAACATCTGCCTTGCTAACTCCTATATAGAATCATCTAACAACACCTGCTCTGCAGATGGGAGGGAATTGGGAGATTTGGCTTCTGCTTCTGATCCCAGAAATCTTTACTATTTTGGATAATATATAGAGACTGTGGTCTGTGATTGGGCTCCATGAGAGAGACAGAGTATGGACATGATTATGCTCCTGTCAACTGACAAGAGAAAACTCAAAGAAAGTAGTAAAGGTGAATGAAAGCTAGGGTAAGGAACCCGATGGCTTAGTAACAACTGAGGATGAAAGCTCCTCTTTAATCAATTCAGGAGTTTAAAATGTCAAGCACAAACATTTATAAAAGTGGGAAGCAGCCCTGTCTATGCAGCAAAGCTCTTAAGAGTTGGCAGGAAATGTTAGAGCCAACAAGGCTATGTGGACAAGGAGATACATATGCAAAGAAAGACACACAAATTAACAAAAGGAAAACATGTATCTAATTATGGAAATAATGTTCAGCTTTTATTTTCTTTTTAACCACCTCTCTTTTTGTCATATTGAGGAGCTTAGGACCTCTTGTCACAATATAAACTACATAAGCATCCTGTGAGTTTTGCTGGGTTGCATTGTGATGCACAATATCTGAAAATAAAATAGGTTTTTTTTTCATCCTCTGACTCTCTCTTCAATACACACACACCAGAGGTGATAGGAAATGAAAAAAAAAAAAAAATTAGCCATCCATCCACCTTTGTTGTTCAGATTGTGCTTAATTGGTCCAATACTACTTTATACTAAGAAATTTAAGAAACACTTTCTATTTTGAAAAACACACAATATATCAGCTTATTTCTTCAGTTTCGGGTTGCTGCTCTTCTTCATTGTTAAAATAGCAATGGTTTCTGGCACACCGGGTTCTAGTCCCGGTCGGGGCACCGGATTCTGTCCCGGTTGCCCCTCTTCCAGGCCAGCCCTCTGCTGTGGCCCGGGAGTGCAGTGGAGGATGGCCCAGGTGCTTGGGCCCTGCACCCCATGGGGAGACCAGGAAAAGCACCTGGCTCCTGGCTCCTGCCATCGGACGAACGCGGTGCGCCGGCCGCAGCGCGCCGGCCGCCGCGGCCATTGGAGGGTGAACCAACGGCAAAAGGAAGACCTTTCTCTCTGTCTCTCTCTCTCACTGTCCACTCTGCCTGTCAAAAATAAAAAAAAAAAAATAGCAATGGTTTCTTTTCCTCTGAGGAATTTCTATGACTTTGAAGGCCTTTGTCTAATATTCGTTTTTTAAATTTTTGTTTTTCATTTTTATTTATTTATTTATTTTGGACAGGCAGAGTGGACAGTGAGAGAGAGAGACAGAGAGAAAGGTCTTCCTTTGCCGTTGGTTCACCCTCCAATGGCTGCCGCGGTCGGCACGCTGCGGCCGGCGCACCGCACTCATCCGATGGCAGGAGCCAGGTGCTAGGTGCTTATCCTGGTCTCCCATGGGGTGCAGGGCCCAAGCACTTGGCCCATCCTCCACTGCACTCCCAGGCCATAGCAGAGGGCTGGCCTGGAAGAGGGGCAACCGGGACAGAATCCGGCGCCCCGACCAGGACTAGAACCTGGTGTGCCGGCGCCGCAAGGTGGAGGATTAGCCTGTTGAGCCATGGCGCCGGCCTAATATTCGTTTTTTAGGTTAGTGATCATTGCATTAATGTTATTTTCCTAAACCTCAAGTCCTCCTTTTTCAACAATCTTTCATTCAACCTTTACCATATATATATATGGTATATATATATATATATATATATATATATATGCTATGCCCTTCCTCTAGTCTCTCAAGCTTTATTAAATTATCCATGTCCAAATTTAAGCAGTTGGTACCAATACTGTATATGACACAATTACAAGCATAGCTTTTAATATAAGTCTAAGTAGGTTTTTAATATGACCAAGGTATTATGCTCATATGACATAATAAAAAATGCCCTTCTTAAAATAAATAGATTTTTCTTAATTAGTATATATACTCCTGAATTAAGACCTGAAAATGTGAGAGGCTCTAGGGAAATTGAGTGTTACACCTAAGAGAAACTAGAGTAGTGTAGGAAACAGAAATGTTTTCATAAAGTTGTTTTTAATCTTACTTTGGGGACTATGAACACACACTTGGGAAACTTAATAGAAGAGGTAAATATTTCACATTATAGTGTGCTTTTGCATTCAGCATGATTGCTTGGGGAATAAATCCATTTTGAAGCACATAAAGGCATCATTATATCTAATCCTGGACACCTTCTAAAAATAATGACCATTATTTCTGGTTCACATGCACATTCAGAGCAATAAAATTGGATTTGAAAACTTCTACAGTGTTGAAATATTGTGCATTTTTGTTTTAGTTTTTTATTTATTGTTCTCTTTCCTATGGCCAAGTATCCTTCTGGAATCTCTTTGATTCTCATTATCCCTAACTGGGAATAATCTCATTTTGGATGCTAGTGTCTTAAACTTTCTACACACTTACTTTAGCATTAAGGAAGGTCTGTTTTAGAAAAATGCATAGAAAACTAGAAGGAGCTTGAACCAAGAAATAAAAAGAGTGTCAGGGAAATGGGGTGGTTTTGTAACCCTGAAATCCAAAACAAGTTTACAGTTGTTTGTCTTATAAGCACCTAGAATCTGAACACTTAATTACAATGCAATATTCTTACAACCGGTATGTTAACCAAAGAGAAAGGGAATTTGAATGGTTTTATTGAAAATGATGAAAGGATGATTGAAATGAATAAGTTGCCATATACCATTCCAACCCTGAATTTATTCAGACCCTTCTCTTGACACATTAGCAGAGTGGTAGGCAAAATAGCCTCTTTCTAAAGTGAATTTTCCTCTTCCCTTATGGCTTTTTATTACCATCTCACTTTTAGCTTGTCAATTAAGATAGATTAAAATTAATTTGTAAATGGGACTTTTAACAACATTGCTTTAAAGAAAAGATGAGCATTGTTTAATTGTTTAATACATATTCCCTGCTTTTGTATACTCTAACAAAAATTGGTTTAAACACAAAATTGATATGTATTCTTTTTTTTTTTTTTTTTTTTTTTTTTTTTTACAGGCAGAGTGGACAGTGAGAGAGAGAGAGAGACAGAGAGAAAGGTCTTCCTTTTGCCGTTGGTTCACCCTCCAATGGCCGCCGTGGTCGGCGCGCTGCGGCCGGCGCACCGCGCTCATCCAATGGCAGGAGCCAGGAGCCAGGTGCTTTTCCTGGTCTCCCCATGGGGTGCAGAGCCCAAGCACCTGGGCCATCCTCCATTGCACTCCTGGGCCACAGCAGAGGGCTGGCCTGGAAGAGGGGCAACCGGGACAGAATCGGTGCCCCGACCGGGACTAGAACCCGGTGTGCCGGCGCCGCAAGGCGGAGGATTAGCCTGTTGAGCCACGGCGCCGGCCGATATGTATTCTCTAAATACATTTTTTAAATAGAAGAAACACTTTCTTCTTTCCCTAATAAAATATTCTTAATTCCTCAGTAAGTTTCTTCCAATTGATGTTTTCCATTTTGTTCTGTATAAAGAATATAGCTGCAGACATTCAGAAAGCACCTATTACTAGCAATTTATCAATTTCCTTTGGAGGCATAGCTCTAATGATGAAGTAGCGAACAAATACTGATGCATGATCTGATCTGCAGTCTTCAATAACATAATCATTCTACAATGTGGAATTTGTGTTGACATTTTTCATAACAAAGTTTTACTTAGAGCAAACGCAGAAAAGATAGAGTGATAGGCCAAATAATGAAACATTTCCTCCTATGGTTGGACAGAAATTACTACAATGAAATACTAAAATAACTATAACCTATTTGGAATATTTGATGATGCTCTTAAAATTATGCAAGGATCATCTACAAAAAGATTGACAAATGAAAGTAATGAGTGTCATTCCACACATAGGAACACTGGATCAAACTGAAAACACAATGACTCTTCTAACTTTGGGCAAGTAGAAAAAAAAAAAAAAACACTAACATTTTATAGATTAACAGTATGCTGCCAAACTAACTACTTCATTTCAAGAGTATAACACAATGGTCTAGAAAATGTATTGATTTTAATCAAAATCATAAACCTTTATTACATCTCAAGACTCTTCCCCTCTGATGCAGGATGAATGCATTCTTATGCTTTGCTTAATAACACTTTGGAAGCTAGAAATAGCATAAATATTCTTTTATAATATTTTCTCCCCTCATGTCTTATACAAGTTATGCAAAATGCATTCATAGTCAACTATTTCTCATAGATCCTCTAATTTATATACGGTATTATCACCTCTGAAATGATGCTCAATGTGTGTAACACCGCTCTAGGATCTGAAGAATTAAAAAAAGCTTACCAAGGCCGGCGCCGTGGCTCAACAGGCTAATCCTCCACCTTGCGGCGCCGGCACACCGGGTTCTAGTCCCGGTAGGGGCGCCGGATTCTGTCCCGGTTGCCCCTCTTCCAGGCCAGCCCTCTGCTGTGGCCCGGGAGTGCAGTGGAGGATGGCCCAGGTGCTTGGGCCCTGCACCCCATGGGGAGACCAGGAAAAGCACCTGGCTCCTGGCTCCTGCCATCGGAGGAGCGCGGTGCGCCGGCCGCAGCGCACCGTCAGCAGAGGCCATTGGAGGGTGAACCAACGGCAACGGAAGACCTTTCTCTCTGTCTCTCTCTCTCACTGTCCACTCTGCCTGTCAAAAAAAAAAAAAAAAAAAAAAGCTTACCAAAAATAGAAGAGACCAAAAAATAGGTCAAAAAAGTTACAAAGTTATAATCTCCACATTTTTCATCTTTCTCCTGCTTCAAAGAATGCCTTGAGAAAGATAAAGAGACATGTCCTTCAAGGTAATATCACTTTACATAACGTATTCTAATCTTTGATAATTACCATCCTTTCTCGACCCCTAAATGGTTATCTCCAATAATGTAGTTTGAATAAAACTCCTAAATTTTGTTTAAGATTTAACTAAATCTGATCTTTTTTTCATTTCCAAACATATTTTGGCAGACTAGCTATAATTAATACATAATCAGTACTTACAAAACGGTAGACAATTTTGCAGGGACTTCCCTTGTATTTGTTCATTATATATTTCTAAAAATCTTATTAAATGGGACTGTTTCTATTTTCCAAATGAGAGCTAAAGCTCACATACTGAGCAGTAACTATTTTGATCACAGCTTAAATACTCTGAATATTTGTTGGTAAAGAATCTGAATATTAAACGAATTAATGATAAAATCTGATACCTGATTTACAAGGCTCAACATTATTATTAAGCATGGTACAAATGTTTATCAATTATTGTTGCTTGCGGAACTGTACACGATTTCCTTCTTAGTGAAACACCAATTTGAATAGAGAAAAGCAAAGAAAGTCTGTACCAGTACACCGAAGCTAGTTTCTTCCTTTATTTTGTATAGATTTAGATAGATTTACAAAGACACAGATAAACAATATTTCAATAAATGTACTGTCTTATCATGGTTTGATTTAGAGTTTTTCAACTTTACAAAAATATGAAAGTGCTGTGCTTTCAGTAGAAATTATACTTTTAATTTGGATCTTTTCTTGGGCTTAATGTTATGACATTTTCTCATGATGCTGGACAGCAGCAGGCTGCAGCTTCATGTCAGCCACATGATCATGAGAGGAAACAAATGACATTCTGTGAGTGTTATGTACTGTATTGCTTAGCTGTGATTCCAGTAGGTTAGGTGTTTCAAATGCATTTTCAACTTAAGGTATTTTCAATTTATGATGAGTATGTAAGGACAATATCCTGTCAAAAGTCAATAAACATCCACATAGTTTAGAATATTCTAAACAGTCATTGTATATCACTGCATTGGGAATAAGTAACTCCATGTCTCTTTCCCTAATGTCGGAATCAGGTTGTATTATTGGATAAGAGATGGGTTTGGCTGGGATGAGACAAATCCAGGTGGTTCCCTAATGATTATCATGTGCACATATTGCCTACCACCTGCTGAATATTACTTCATTCTGCTCTCTTCTGTAATAGCCCTTTAACCACAAAATTAAGAGTATACTCAGAGGTGGACAAGTGGAAACTGAGCACATATTATTCCAAATTGTTATTATTTCTCTCAAATTGGCTTGAAGGCATTTCACTATTTAGGGACCAAGGGCTCATACATTTGCCTAGAACACAGAATCAAACAGAGTTATAATTCTCTCTCTAATACCAAGGGTGGTTACAATTTCCCTATAAAATATGTATCACTTTATTGGAGAGATATCAAACAGCTAAGATAAAAGACTTTTTATGTGATTGGACCCTGTTTTATGATTCTGTTGAAATGATCTATTAATTCAGGCTCACCTATATAGTTTG
This sequence comes from Sylvilagus floridanus, assembly GCA_949820135.1. NCBI lineage: Eukaryota > Metazoa > Chordata > Mammalia > Lagomorpha > Leporidae > Sylvilagus > Sylvilagus floridanus. The sequence goes on along the minus strand of OX463238.1, from coordinate 104,592,090 downwards.
GATTCATAGAAATGAGATGACTTGAGAATGAAGATAAAACTAATCAAAAATTTAACTGGCATTTGGATTACGTGCTTCCATATTTTGCATGTAATTTACCAAAAATTTGCATAAATATATAGGATGTTCACTTTGTGTAAGGTATAAACACATAATTAGAGCCCCTTCAGGTGGTTTTGAGTTAGATACAAAAGTAAATGAACATATTTAAAATGTAATTTATATAATCTGTTATGAAATTATGAATTACAAGCACAATAATATAAATAAAATTATATATTGACAAATAATCAGCAATAAATTTTTGTAATCTGTTATTAGATTTTCTTAAGTATTATATGAGAGTGACAGATGGAAAGGTCTTCATTCCATTGGTTCACTCCCCAAATGGCCACTATGCCCAGAGCTATGCTGATCTGAAGCCAGGAGCCAGGTACTTCCTCCCGGTCTCCCTTGTGGGTGCAGGGGCCCAAGCACTTAGGCCATCCTCCACTGCCTTCCTGGGCACAGCAGAGAGCTGGACTGGAAGAGAAGCAACTGGGACTAGACTGGTGCCCATGTGGGATACTGGCACTGCAGGCGGGGGATTAACCAAGTGAGCTATGGCACTGGTCCCTTATGATTTTCTTTATTATTACTCTTTTCTAGATTCTAGTGAAAGACCAAAACACAAAGCTATTTGCCCTCAAGAAGAATCCAATCTAGAAAAAGATGGAGGTGTAGAAGCAGATGAGAAGGAAAATACAGCACTCATGGGACCTCCCACAGACACCAAATTCTCAGATGTTCAAGTCCCTTACATAAAAAAGGCTTTTCAGATCTTCATATAACCTTTGCACATCCTGTCATAAACTTTTGATCATGTCTAGATGGCTTATAATAGTTAATATAATGTAACTGTTACAGATAAAGCCTATATTGCATTGTTTACAGAATAATGACAAGAAAAACATCTATGCATTTTCAATGGAGGCACATTTTTTATAACTATTTTCCACCTGCTATCTGTTGAATATGTAAATGAGGAACCTGAAGATACAGTGGGGGAAATTTTACAGAATTCACAATCCATTCAAGGCAATAGTGCATTCATTACTAGGATATTACTGGGATTTCCTGGAATCATACAAGTTTAGTATGAACATGATTGTAATTCAGATTATTCAATCCATCAAAAGGAATCACCACTAAACTATTGAATCTTCGACAAAACCAAGTGAAGGTCATATAAACTCTTAAGTCACTGGAAATTTAGGAAATCATGGCCTCTAAGATGCACTTTGGGTTGCCTGCTCGAGAGACAGGTTTACTCCTGATCATTTTAAGTGAAATCTTTAAATAAATAAATATTCAGGGTATTAGCTTCATTAATAAATATTTGCATGTTATGCCAGTGTTATCTCATGCTAATTTTCCCAAACACTGAATACCAAATTATTCGAGTAAGTTAAAAACCAACCATCCACCATGATCCTAATTATTTTGTGAACTTACCTACAACTGAGATGCAACACTTGGGATGCAAGCACCTGCTGAACACTGTGATGAGCAGGTATCTGTGCCTTGGCATATCTCCAGTATTTAATTAACCCGTCATCTTTTATTAAGTCTGCAAAGCATCTACCTCTTGTACAAGTTCAACATGCTAATAATATTTCCAAGTCAATCCTAGGATTAATTCAAAGTTAGTCCAATTATGTGGATAATAACTATTTTTTCATTTATAGTGTTTTTCTTCTTATGAGGGGTTTTGCCGTTCTTATGGTTAAAGACTTAGCAAGTCCAATCGATAGTAATTTTAAGTAGATTAAGCAAAGTAAAGCTCATAAGGGTGAGATTATAATTCACTTGTATATTACATTTGTATTTGTTCTTTGCAGTTAGGCCCAAAATGTTAAAGAAATTTCAGTATTTTCATCAGCATTTTGTCTAAAACATCTAGAATGAAACACAGTTGCATTCAGTGTGAAGATATGGCATGCTATGCTGCTGCCCTCATATAATTTGAGATCTGGTACCATCTCACTAGGGTTCAGTCTCACTAGAATATTTATCACTATTTTACATCTCTGTATTTAATTACCATTCCTCATAAATATTATATTTCAGAAGTTCATGACTTGGCACCCATTTACATTCAGGGCCCTCTGCTCTGGTGGCATAGTATTTAATTCAGATATAATGCTCCTGAGCCAGATAAATTTACAAAGTAAATGTGTAAGTCATTTTTCTTAACATTTCTTATTTTGCTGCTTTATATGTTTTTGTGAAGCATAGTATTTAGAAAAGCTATATTACCAGTGTTTTCTTAGTCACTGCCTTTTCTGGACCAATGTTGCTTTTTATTCATTTAAATGCCTATCAGTAGTTCTATAGTAACAGTCCCTTGAAAAGAACTAATTTCTACTTGCTACTCCAGACCTGTTGGACCAGAAAAGTAAACTGACCGCAGTCTTTTCTGGAACATGAGACAGGGATCTCAACATTCCATTGGAGTATATTTGTGTATGACTCATGAATGTGTAGATTTTCCAAGGCAGGCTGAGGCTCTGAGGCTTGGTAGTTTGTAAAGAAAGAGGATAATTGAACTCACAGTTTTGGAGGGACACTGCTGGCTCTGACAAGGGCCTCCTTGGATGCAAAGCATCCCGGTGAACACACCTGCAAGAGGGAGATGTAACATGGTAAGCAAGGAGCCAAAAGCTGGGGGAAGGGCCATCTGGTTCCTTCATAACAACCCTATGGAGAAAAAACCCACAGCAACCTCGTCAGAACCTCCTTCTGAAGTTCCATGAGAACTCTCTTCACCCCTCCTAAGGGCACAAACCCAATAACCAAATCACCTCCAGCATGCTCCAACTCTCCAAGGTGCCACCACCTCTTACCATCGTTGTGCTGGACACCAAGCATCAAACACATGACACTTTGAGGGACACCCTCAAACCATAGCATGTGTTTCAAATCATTTACTAAATGAATGTGTTTTCTAGATAATAACAAATGCCTCTAATTTAGATCTTCAATAAATTAAATCTATTAATCATTAGTTCTGCCAGACTTTCTAAGATGCAGAATTACTCAGCAGATTTTTTTTTAAATTAGGATGCATATTAGAAAATTGAAGTATTCATTAGGTGGAATAAAGCTAAATATTCATCTGCTCATCAAATCACATTGTCCTCTGGGTTCAGCAGACTTTTAAGGGTCCTACAGATTGCTGGCAAATAATTACGTACTTAGAAGGCAAATAATGAAGAGTGCTGGGCAAACAATTTCAAGAATTAATAACTAATAGGAATTCAAGGATCACACCTGCTTTAGTACTACCCATACTAGGTTTACTTTATTGTAAGTCATAGAATTTTCTATTCTTATTGAGAAGCAGGTATTTTCTTATTAGGTTGTACACATGCAAGAGGAGAAAAGCAAAATTTAGACTCTAAAAATATGTGGCCATTTAAAAAGATTTATTTGCCTTGAAACAATAGATCTTAAGAGAGACACATGTGCTGGTAAGTTACAGGTAACAAGTACAATCAGAATCATTCACTTATTTTATTTGAGGACCAGAGAGACTCAGAGAAGAAGGGAGAGAGAGAATGGTAGGGGGAGGGTGGGAAAAAGGGATGAGATTGGGAGAGAAAGCCTAACATAAAGAGCTTACATCAACTGGCTTACTACAAATATACCCACAATGCAGGGTTAGGCCAGGCTAAAGTCAAAAGCCAGGAAATCCATGCAAGTCTCCACATGGGTGGCAAGGTCTTATCTTCTTGAGTCAACAGGTGCTATCTCCCAGAATCCACATTATTAGGAAGCTGGAGTCAGGAGTACAGCCTAGGACTCGAACCCAGGGCCTGTGCTATGGCATGGGGGCATCCCAAGAGGCATCTTAATTACTACATCCAGTACCCACCACTAAAATGAGAATTTTGAGCGAAAATTTTGAAAAATTATTATTTGACCAGTACAGATTATAAAATTCCTGACAAGAAACTCATCATTTATCTATCCTGTTATAATATTTAACTAGACTTTCTGTTTCCTTTCCAATTCCTCAAAGAGAAAACAATAATTTTTGTCATTTAAGTATATTTACATAATATTATTGTTATGAATAATATTTGAACTTAAGAATTTACATTCTTTATATGTCAGGTAATGCAAGCCTAACAAGCTGCATCTTTACAATAATATTTAGTTTATCTAGAAAAAAATTGAAGATAAAACATCTATAATTAAGAAAATCATCAATTTTGTATAGGATCCAAGGTAATATTAATTAATCATTGCTTATAACTTGTCATTTCTTGTCAATTCCTTTCAAATCACCAAGCATTACTTTTGCAAGCATCTCTTCATATTTGTATCTATCTTTATCTATTTGAATGCATTCATTTGAGTTGAAACTAATTTATTTAACAGTTAAAAAGAACTACACTTTGCCTTAAATGATTTTAATGGTAAGAAAAAAGAAAGAAACCACACTCTTTACACAGAAAGCCATGTCGCTGCCAATAGTTAAACTATGAAAGATCAGTAAACCTTCCTGACTTACCCCTAGCTAACAGAATTTAAATGTTTCTGTGCACCTCCCAGATACTTACCTTAGAGAACAAGGCACTAAGAACAGCATTTCCAGAGTTGTAGGCTCTTGGTCCCTCACACATCAATCTCCTTCAGGGAGCAACTTATCCAAGTCATGTGCACGCATCTGGTGCCTGTCAGAAGTGAGAGTGCGGGCCCAGCTTCATGCCTCACTTTGATTCTGATGGGCCAGCCAACATGAGATTCCCTGTGGGATATGCCAAGACCATGGCTGGAAGTGCAATGCAGTCTCTTCACTCCCCTGAAGCTTGCTTCCTTCCCTCATTATTCCAGTCAATATCCCCTGGACTTTTTGCATACACGTCTCTGCCTCAGGGTCGGTTCTCCAGGGAGTCCAATCAAAGCTGCCTTCTGTGTTGCAAGAACGAAGTAAGACCTGGTGTGGTGTTGGCCATTCTTACACTCTGGTCCTCAGAGTTTTCCTTGCTGGAGAAAACAGCTTGTGTAGAGATGCTTGCTCTTTATCCGTAGGCAGAACAGTTATCTTAGGGACACCTGTAGAGACAATAGGTGAAATGACTTCAATTCAATCCCTAAGGGCAAGAATGTAAATCAGCCATCTGGAGGGAACAAAATGTGAGGCTTAGGGTAGAAATCCTCAGTGTGCACGTGGTTGAGCACCACCAGGCAAGGCTTTCTTTGCTGAACAATAGTAAATAATGGCATGTTAAAATGTATCAGTAAAGTTAGAATTAACTTTTACCAGCAGAAAATGTCTTTATGACACCAAGTCAAATGGAAATCCCAATTGTTTTAAACTAATGCTCTAATAGTTCTGAACATACTCTCAGTTTTCTCTTAATATGTGTTACTCTATCACTGATTATATAGGTGCAAGCTCTCAGAACAGACAGCAAAGGGTAAAGGAAAAATTGCAGAACTTAAAATTCAGGGAATGTTCTATCAATTTTATAAGTCTTCTCAATTTAGAAAAGTAGTTTGAGTGTAAATCTAACAGAAATACACAAAAGCATAGTACAAGAGCCCCAAACCTAGCAAAATCAAGCCTCCAGCTGAGGGAAAGCAGTGAGAAAAGTTGGCAGCTGCTAGAATGTACAGTTTATGCATCGTGAGAGGGGAGCCTTGGACTTCATGGGGTCTCTCTTAATTACTCACAGTGTCAATGTCATGTCTGTTTTCAAATCTCTCAATTGTGTACTTCTAACCATGTTGACTACAAGTTATTTATTTTAAAGGCAGAGAGACAGAGATCTTCAATCCATTGATTCGCTCCCCAAGTGCCAGTCAGAGCCAGGGCTGGGGCGAGTTAAATCCACAAGCCTACAATTCAGTCTGGGTCTCCCACATGGGTGGGAGGGACCCAGTCACTTGTGCCATCACTTCTTGCCTCCCAAGATATACATTAGCAGGAAGCTTGAATAGAGAGAGGAGCCAGGATTTGAACATAGGCATTAGGATAAGGGATGCAGGTGTCCCACGTGGATCTTCTCTGTGGCGCCTTAACCGCTGCACCTTGAATGCTGTGCCAAACATCTGCTCCTTCAGTGACTAATGTTGTCTGACATTGGTTCTGAATATCTATACAATCAACTTTTATAAATAATCTGTAAACAAAAAGGGATGTTTTTCCCCAAATAAGTAACTGATCATAATAAGAAATACCTCTATAGAAAGTGTTAATGAGAAATCAAACAAGAGAAAAAAAGTGTCAAAAATGATCAGATTAGTCCATTTTAGTAGATTTCAATAGTTCAAGTGTATGTTTTGAATTTCATTGTTTTCTGAAAATTTGAATCTATTGCATTTAGACTAGGGACAATGTTCTTGCGTTATTATACATAGGGTGATCACAGTGACAATTCAATTTATAATTTCATGACTAATAAAACCTTTCTGTAGGTTTAAACCTAACTTTAAACCAAAATCCTTTCAGCATGTAGATCTGTTATTCCTTAAATATTTTTTAAAAATACTGTATTTCTTAAAAACAAATATCTTAGTGGGTTCCCTTTTAATGAATTCCTACCATTGACAGCATCAGTAAGTTCAGTGGCTACAATATTACACTGTTTAATAGATACTTTCCAGTGAGGATATAATAGTATTTCCCTTCCTTCACCTTTGGTCCCCCACCCCCGTCTACATCCATTTTACTTAGATGTTGTTTTTGCTTGCTCTTTGGCCCAAAGTTCATACCCTCAGTGAAAATAAAGACTAAATAACTAGACAACAGAAAAGAAAATAACTCTAGAATTAAATCCTATGATTTTTTGTGCTTTGACTCACAGGATCTACTACTTCCAACACAGTCTTATAGAATTCCTGCTTTTCTTTTAAGTATACCAAATGACAATACTCACCAGGAATTTAAATGGAGAAAATTTACATATGGATCGCAAGCTACTAAAAAACAACAGTCTAAATGCAACATTTTCAGAGGTATTCTGTTCATTCAGCATACTGAAAATAGACAATTTTTTAAAAAATTCTATACACAAATAGAGAAGACATAGTTTTTTTAAAATGTTATATCCATATTTAATTCTTAAATATTATATCAGATAATATAGAATCATATATTAAACTTTAAATGGATAGTATATGCACATTATCTATACATGTAAATATCATAAAATATATACTGTATACTTACACTGTATTTTACACTATACATGCACTATATGAAAATACACACTCTGTGCATGTGTGTATGCGTGTGTGTGTGTGTACCCAGGGTTATTGCTTGCTACAATTCTTTCTTTTTTTTGATTTTTTTTTATTATTTATTTTTTTTCTTATTTAGAATATAAATTTCCAAGGTACAACTTGTGGATTGCAATGGCTTCCCCACCCATACCTCCCCTCCCCCCGCTACCCTTCCCCCTTACCCACTCCCTCTCCCCTTTCATTCCCATTCAGATTCATTTTCAATTCTCTTTGTATACAGGAGTTCAGTTTAGTATGTGTTAAGAAAAGATTTTAAACCATTTGCCCTCACATAGCATCCTAGAGTGAAGTATACTCTTTGAGTACTAGTTGTAGCTTTAAATCACGTTGTACAGCACATTAGGGACAGAGATCCTACATGATATTATTTTGTTAATTGATTGATTTTTATGTAACTTCCAATTTTTTTTAATCATTTCCAATTGTCTTTCTATACGGAAGATCGATTCAGTATGTATTAAGCAAAGATTTTGTCAGTTTGCATCCGCGTAGAGACACAAAATGCAGAAATACTGTTTCAGTCCTAGTTATTGCATTACTTCACCTTGGACAACACATTAAGGACAGATCATACATGGGCCGTAAGTACACAATGACTACTGTTGTTGATTTAACAATTTGACACTCTTGTTTATGGCGTCAGCAATCTCCCTAGGCTGTAGTCATGAGTTCCTGAGGCTATGGAAGCCTTTAGTGTTCGCAGACTTGGATCTTGTTCTGACAGGGTCATAGTCAAAGTGGAGGTTCTCTCCTCCCTTCGGAGAAAGGCACCTCCTTCTCTGGTGGCCCTGTTCCGAGAAGAAATAGTTTTTATTATAACCCAGAAAGCACTAAATACTTTGATTTACTATATGCTTTATATTGTTTTTCTGCCTGGATTCATTTATTAGTTCAGCAAAATAACATACAGATGCAGATTTTAGGCCTCATTCTATGATACATTAACATGTTCCATAAACTGGTACATGCACACCAAAAAAGAAAAACAAAGTATTACTTTTGAAACTATAGAACAACTGTGAACTATATATTGTCTATTACATTAAATGTGATAATTATATACTCATCCTAAGTAAGGAAACTGACAGGGACAGAAGTTTTTTTTAGAAAATTAGAATTATTCCATGAACAACCTATGGTGGACATTTCTCAGGTTGAGGAGCAACGATACAGTAAACTGAGGACACTAACTAACTAATTATGGGGACTTTGAAGAAGGCATTAAGACAGTAAGAGTTATCTTGTGCCTACTATCTGAATCATTTATCTTGTTGAATACTTATTAGAGATGAGCGCGGCCTCAGAAAGACCACATAAAAACATGGTTACATTATTCTTTCAGCAGTTACTTCAAAAAATTATATACAATTAATTTGTCAGAGCTATTTAGTTTCATGTTAATTAAATGCCTAGATTTTTGTTCTCATATGAGATTGGACTACCAGCATTAGTTCAACTCCATTCTAGAAGACTGCAATACAGTGTTTATTACTTATGTAAATGTGGCTAATTACACACCAACTCAGTTATCTTATTTATTGCATTTCAATTAGTATCCTTTTAATAGTCACTAACTCTTTAATTAACTTACAAGAATAAGAGGTGTCTTGTTAAATGTAAATTAAATAGATTTAAATAGACACTAGATTACAATTGGTAGATTTACTGCTAATGCTATAGAAAACTGTTGCTGGAAGTTTTAAATGTATTCAACCATCTGCCTTCCCCTCTGGGTGAGAAGAAAATACTATTTTCCTTGGCATTCCCTGTAGGCTAAAGATGAAACAATGACAAAATACAAATATGACAGGTCTGTGTTTTGTTCTGGTTTTGCGAGAGTGTGTTAAGTGTAATTTAGAGTTTTGCTTTATTGTCAATGACAAATTCTAATCATGTGGGAAAGTATAAAAGAAAATCTTTCTTTGGTGTGGAATTCCTTCTAAAAGGAATGTTAAAAGGCTTACAAACAATCCAGGACCACTGATACATTTATCCAGGGTAGAAAGGAACAAAGTACCCCAGCTCCTCCCTGAACACTCCCTTGTCACCTAAGGAGGAAATTAATTAGTAGGGCAGCACGGTGGCAACAACGTGACTACACGGGAGCCAGAAGGTCAGCGGGCTGACACTGTAACCCAGTTTTGTTAGCATTAATGTCTCTACTTTAGCCTGCCTATTTCTCAGAGGCCAAATAAAGGCTTAGTTTAGCTGCAGAGCAAAACTACTTTCATTTAATAGCAAGTTTTATTCCTTGTAAAGGGAATTCAAGAGCATTTCTGGATTTGGTTATTTATGCTCGGGGACAGAAAGCATCTGTCACTCTAAACACAGGAGATAGAGCAGGAGTCCTGCATATTCCTTTGCTGTATTCGTCATGCTTTGCCTTCCTAAAAGGAGCAATGGAGAATAAAAAGTTTAAAATACATGTGCTCCAATGTTTGGCTACTTCTTATTTTAACAGAATGACACAAAGTAAAATGACATTGCCATAAAACTCTGAATTTTTGATACAAAATTCTGGCTTTTTCTTTCAAAATAGTAAGATTCAAATTTATCTTTTAAATATTTATTTTAATTATCAAAAAGGTAGAGTTACAGAGAGGCATGGGGAGGGAGGAGGGAGAGAGGAAGGGAAAGAAAGAAAGAGAGTGAGCTCTTCCAATGCCTATATGGGATGCCTGCACTGTTAGTGGCAGCTTTACCTACTATGCCACAGCATCAACTCCAAGATTCCAATTTAACAAATGAAATAATAATGATTTAAGTTAACAAAAGCAACATTAAAATATGAAATAGAAAAAATATTATAACACATCATATTTGGTAACTCTAAATTATTTGCCTCTTATAATTATTACTATTTTATTATAATGAACATGGCACCTACAGATGAAACTCATACCCTCTTTTTCCCTTCAATTTCCAATATATTCTTTCCTCAAGAATCAGTAAATTAAAATGCATCTGTTGTAGGAAATCCTGATAGCAGGCAATGACTTATTATGAATATCATGCAACATTATTTAGTACATATCACCTTTTCTTTTTGTTATAATTTTTCCTTCATTTCATTTCAATATATCCAGGCTAACATTTCTCTCATGTATTCATTTAAAAAAAAAAGAAGAAGAAGGTCTCTATTCAAATACCTTTCAAGAGCTGACCAGGTCTGCAAGAAATCTCTCAACTATTCCTAAAGTAATTATACATGGCAGTATCCTGGAAATAATATAAATGCACAGGTACTTCAAAAAGTTCATGGAAAATGGAAATTTAATATAAAAATGAAATTCAAACATACAAGGGATCTTCAAAAAGTTCATAGAAAATTCACATGAAGAAAAATGTGGATTTCGATTGCTTTGCACACAAATAAACATGCCTTTTAGTACCATTTCCCACAATTTTCAGTATCGTTATATTGCTTTTCCTATGAACTCCTTTTCTAATGACGCATCTTCTAGTAAATCTGTTCTACCCAGCATATTTTATAGAGCAGAGCTCACTGCATGTGGTGAATAAAGGCCGAATTTGTGCCTTGACTCCAACACTCAGCAGCCAAATGATCTGGGTAAATTTCTTAACTTCTCCAAATGCAAATTCCTCAGTATTTTCAATGAGTATAATAACCATTGATATATCAAGTTTACTATGAAGATCAATCAACATTTTATAGGAAGATTATTATCAACTGTTTAAAGCAATATTGTTGATACATTGTGATTTCTAAATAAATGGTAGATGTATCTGTCAAAGCATTGAAAGGTCATGTTTGCATCAGTGACAAAAGCATTTTTGAGGATGCAAATAAAAATATGAATATATGTTACTATTTTTATACTTAAGGATTGAAAGTAACAGTATTCACAACATTGTTTATCCTGAGATTATGTAGTAAAAAACAAAACTACACAAAAATCTGAAATTCTTATAAGGATTAGATGTATAAATAGTGTAATCTTTATAAATTATTCTTATTTTTAACATGGATGACATCAACAACCACCTTAGGGAATTCATTGCCTTTGATATACACAGTGTTTATGTCTCTCCAGAATCCCTAAATTGGGAACCTAATCCCTAAGCTCACAACACTGGCTCCTAAAATTGCATTTCAAAATTTCTTAATGGAGTAATATTTCATGCATGTTATCTTATCAAATAATTTACAGTTAAAAATTATGTGATTCTCCTCTCCTTAATCTAAACGACTTATTTTAAAGAGTTTTCTCCAACAAAAAGATGATCCATGATTAGCAGCAGATTTATCTCATGATTCATTTTGGACACTTATGATGCGTGATTTTCCTGCATTTTTTAATCTGAACTGAATCTTCAAGTTTTGAATATCACAAATTTCTGTAGAACAAGAGTGACTTCCATCATTTATATAGTCAGAAATCTTCCTAGAAAAGATGACAGTAAAGTTGGATGATTTTAATCAGTGCAGTTTAGGACAAGAAAGAGGAGCTGAGTAATCTGGAACAGATAATAAACACAATCTCTAGGTAATACTCTTTTATGAGACTATTTTTAAAGAAAGGGAAAACTTGTAGTCCATATTTTGGGTAGTTATAGAGTAACTGTTCATGCTGTCTTTGCAGGGTCTGAGGAAACAAAGTAACTTAGAGAGTTACAATTTGGGAAATCTCTAATACTGATGCACAAGCCTAAATTGCTTGCTTCAGCCAGGTCACTTCAATTTGTAAAGTGATGAGCACTTTAAACACCTACTAAATATCCATTTTCCAGCTTTCAAGGCTTGGTTGATGAAATTAAAATGAGATAGCAGAATTACTAACAAATTTAATATGCCGTCATCCTTTTTCACTCCCTTTAGTAGAATCTCAGCATTTTTTTCCAGCAATTGCCTTTACTTCTTAGTGCAATAAACCTAGAAGAAATTCGAATTTAGAAAATCTGTCCAACTACCTACCATTGCATTGATTGCCACTTGATGATTTGTTGAACAGTAGGCTTCTTTATCTTTCTGCATACATCACTTCTAAAGCTGCCAGTGTGGGTAGAAGATGGAAGAAAGCAGGATTTGACAGATTCACATGATGGAGAGGAATGAAACAGGAATGGAGACATCTTGTGAAAAATGATCTTGCTAGAACATAGCTTAAAGGCATAGTTACCAATATATCTATCCTTGGTAATCAGGATAGTAAGATCCACTGGACAGCTCACTGTAGTAAGTTCAAAATATCTACTCTCTTTATTTGACTCTACACACATCAAAATGACCTGATGGGGGCACAATTTATCCAACCATGAAGTAGATAATTGTGAGCCAACGATTTATAGGTAAAGGTTGGGGGGGGGGGGAGTGATGTATTTTATCATGGCTGTCCTTTTCTGATCATAATATTTATCAACATTTATTTAGGTAGTGTACATGATTCATTTCTCTCGATATATTTCCTCCCTCCCCTCACCTTTTTGCTGGTATCCATGGCAACTAAAAGGACAAAGGTCATGGCTTCTCAGAGCATTTTCTCATGTAATTGCTCAATTTTCATAGCTTTCAAGCTGTTAGTAGTAAATAGTTAGGTTATGTCCCCTTCGACTATCTATCATGGATATTTGCTAACTCTCCATTTCAAAATGACCTTCGAGAAGCTTAAAAATTTGGAAGCTATTTAAACTTCTGCAGTTTCTATAGTTGAGATGGAAGCAAAATGGAACAGGAAATTTCTTCAGTGCAACATTCATACAGAAACAAAATAATAGTCTTAACAATGGTTCTTTTCAAGTAAACATCTTCAGAAATTGTTAATATTGCATTCCCTCAGGTTAACACAAAACACACATGGATTTCGTGCAGTGAGAAATATGTCAGAAAATACAGTTTGGCAAAGAAAGGGGATAGGGAATCCTAAAAAGTTATCTATATCATTTGTGTAGGTGAATATTGTGACATAGTCATATTGTTCTCTTAATTTTTCTGCATCAATTTACTGAATATAATTCATAATATATGAGGACATTTATATTTTTTTGACAGGCAGAGTGGACAGTGAGAGAGAGAGACAGAGAAAAAGGTCTTCTTTTACCGTTGGTTCACCCCCAAATGGCCGTGCGGCATGCGTACCCCGCTGATCTGAAGCCAGGAGCCAGGTGCTTCTCCTGGTCTCCCATGTGGGTGCAGGGCCCAAGCACTTGGGCCATCCTCCACTGCCTTCCCAGGCCACAGAAGAGAGCTGGCCTGGAAGACGGGCAACCGGGACAGAATCTGGCACCCCGACCAGGACTAGAATCTGGTGTGCTGGTGCTGTAGGCAGAGAATTAGCCTATTATTTATATATATATAAAGCTTTTATTTAAATAATATAAAGTTCCAAAGTACAGCTTATGGATTACAATGCCCCCCCCCATAACTTCCCTCCCACCTGCAACCCTCCCCTTTCCCGCTCCCTCTCCCCTTGCATTCACATCAAGATTCATTTTTAATTCTCTTTATACACAGAAGATCAGTTTAGTATATATTATGTAAAGATTTTAACAGTTTGCCCTCACATAGAGACACAAAGTGAAAATACTGTTGGAGTACTAGTTATAGTATTAATTCACAATGTACAGCACATTAAGGATTTTTTTAAAGAATTGATTAATTATGCAATTTCCAATGTAACACCAAGATTTTTTTAATCATTTGCAATTATCTTTATATATCAGTATATACTATGTAAAGATTTCATCAGTTTGCACCCACACAGAAACACAAAGTGTAAAAATACTGTTTCAGTACTAGTTATAGCATTACTTCACATTGGATAACACATTAAGGACAGATCCCTCATGAGACGTAAGTACACAGTGACTCCTGATGTTGATTTAACAATTTGACACTCTTGTTTATGGCGTCAGTAATCTCCCTAGGTTCTAGTCATGAGTTGCCAAGGCTATGGAAGCTTTTAGGGTTCGCCGACTTTGATCTTGTTCTGACAGGGTCATAGTCAAAGTGGAAGTTCTCTCCTCCCTGCAGAGAAAGGTACCTCCTAGTACTAGTGATTGAACTCTGTAATTAACACACAATTATTCTTAGGTGTTTAAATTTAACTGAAAAGTGATCCCTGTTAAATATAAGAGTGGGAATAAGAGAGGGAGGAGATGTACAATTTGGGACATGCTCAGTCAGTCATGCCCCAAATGATGGAGTTAGAATCGTGCCAGGGGATTCTAATACAATCCCATCAAGGTGGCATGTACCAAGGCCATCTCACTAGTCCAAGTGATCAATTTCAGTTCACAACTGATCACACTGATAGGTCTAAGAATCAAAGGGATCACACAAACAAGACTAGTGTCTGCTAATACTAACTGATAGAATCAAAAAGGGAGAGAATGATCTAACATGGGAAGCGAGATACACAGCAGACTCATAGAATGGCAGATGTCCTAAATAGCACTTTGGCCTCAGAATCAGCCCTTAAGGCATTCGGATCTGGCTCAAGAGCCCATGAGAACTTTTTTTTTTTTTTTTTTTTTTTTGACAGGCAGAGTGGACAGTGAGAGAGAGAGAGACAGACAGAAAGGTCTTCCTTTTGCCGTTGGTTCACCCTCCAATGGCCGCCGCGGACGGCGCGCTGCGGCCGGCGCACCGCGCTCGTCCGATGGCAGGAGCCAGGAGCCAGGTGCTTTTCCTGGTCTCCCCATGGGGTGCAGGGCCCAAGCACCTGGGCCATCCTCCACTGCACTCCCGGGCCACAGCAGAGGGCTGGCCTGGAAGAGGGGCAACCGGGACAGAATCCGGCGCCCCGACCGGGACTAGAACCCGGTGTGCCGGCGCCGCAAGGCGGAGGATTAGCCTGTTGAGCCACGGCGCCGGCCCCATGAGAACATTTTAGGCATGGAAAGCCAAGACACTCTGGGAAAAAAAAAAAAAAAGAATACCTAAATGAAAGATCTCTGTGAGTGAGATCCCAGTAAAATTAGCTTATTGAGCCATGGCACCAGCAGAGGACATTTCTTAAAGTTCATGAAATCTGAGTCAACAAATTTATTTGGGCACAAATTCTTGAAATAAATGAATAACAATTTCCTAACGATTTTGCACTGAAACAAATTGTGATTTAATTAAGAAAGCCAATAAAAATGATACATGGGATAATCTCTCTTTTTTGAAAACAAAGCTTGCTTGAAAACATTATTTTGGTGCCTACATTGAGGCATACTTGGTAAAGCTGCCACCTGCGGGGCAGGCATCCCACCAGGTTTAGTCCCTGCTTCCTACTTCTGATCCAGCTCCCTGCTAATGTGCCTGGGAAATCAGCAGAAGATAACCCAAGTGCTTGAGCCCCTGCACCCATGGGGAAGACCTAGATGAGGATCCTGGCTTTCACCAGGTCTACTTCGGCCATTGTGGACATCTGGGAAGCAAACTAGCAGGAGGAAGATCATTCTGAGTCTCTCCTTTCCACCCCGACCTCTCTGTAACTCAATATATCAAATAAATAAATCTTTAAACTAAAATTAGTGAACATCAAAGAAACCCTGTAAGATATTGGCATAGGCAAAGACTTCTTTGAAAAGACTCCAGAGGCACAGGCAGCCAAAGCCAAAATTAACAACTTGGCTTACATCAAATTGAGAAATTTCTGTACTGCAAAAGAAACAGGAAAGTGAAGAGGCAACCCAGAGAATGGGATAAATTATTTGCAAATTATATAACTGATAAAGGATTAATAAGCAGAATCTACAAAGAGATCAAGAAACTCTAAATAGCAACAAAGCAAACAACGCACTTAAGAGATGGACCAAGGATTTAGACATTTTCAAAAGAGGAAATCCAAATTGCTAACAGACACATGAAAAAATGTTCAGTATCACTAGCCATCAGGGAAATGCAAATCAAAACCACAATGAGGATTCACCTCACCCCAGGTAGAATGGCTTTCATACAGAAATCAATAAACAACAGATACTGGCAAAGATTCGGGGAAAAAGGCACACTAATCCACTGCTGGTGGGAATGCAAACTGGTAAATCCACTATGGAAAACAGTTTGGAGATACCTCAGAAATCTGAATATAGCCCTACCACATGACCCAGCCATCCCACTCCTAAGAATTTACCCAAACAAAATTAAATTGGCAAATAAAAGAGTTATCTGCAGCTCAATGTTTATTGCAACTCAATTCACAATAGCTAAGACGTGGAAGCAACCTAAATGCCTGTCAACGGAAGACTGGATAAAAATTTAAGGGATATGTTCTCTATGGAATACTACACAGTGGTTAAAAATAACGAAATCTGGTCATTTGCGACAAAATGGAGGAATCCAGAAAACATCATATGAAATAAGCCAGTCCCAAAGGGACACAAATATCCTATGTCCTCCCTGATTGGTGACAACTGAGCACCTAAAAGGAAACCTATAGAAGTGAAACTGACACTATGAGAAGCAATGACTTCATCAGCCCTTGTCCAAACTGTCGAGGAACAGTTTGTTATTTTATTCTTTTTAGTATTTTCTTTTTCTACTTAATACCATTGGCTGAACTTTTTTTTTAGATTTTATTTCTTTATTGGAAAGTCAGAGTTACACAGAGAGAGAAGGAGAGGCAGAGAGAGAGAGGTCTTCCATCTGATGGTTTACTCCCCAATTGGTCTCAATGGCCAGAGCTGCGTTGAGGGGAAGCCAGGAGCTTCTTCCAGGTCTCCCATGTGGGTGCAGGGGCCCAAGGACTTGGGCCATCCTCCACTACTTTACCAGGCCACAGTAGAGAGCTGGATAGGAAGTGGAGCAGCCGGTCCTGAACCGGCATCCATATGGGATGCCAGCACCACAGGCCAGGGTGTTAACATGCTGTGCCACAACACTAGCCCCGGTTGAACTCTTTATTTAACACATAATTATTCTTAGGTGTTTAAATCCAATTGAAAATTGACCCCTATTAAAATAAGAGTGGGAATAAGAGAGATGTACAGTTTTGAACACGTTTCCTCGGACGTATCCCTTAAGGGTAAACCTAAAAACTTGACATGGAACTTCAAATCCCATTAAGTTGGCAGGTACTAGTACCACCTACTAAAGTTAAAGTGATCAGTTTAAGTTCATAACTGATCATAAAGATAGGATTAAGTGTCAAAGGATCATATAAATATGACCAAGTGCCTGGTGATAATAATAGAATTAAAAAGGAGAGAACGATCCAAGTTGAGAAGCAGACCACACAGCAGACTCATAGAATGACAAATGCCCTAAATAGCACTCTTGGCTCAGAAGCATCCTTTTAGGCATTCAGATATGGCTAAAAAGACCATGAGAGCATTTCAGGCATGGAAAGCCCAGATACGATGGTGAAAAATGATCTAAATGAAAGATCTTTGTGAGTTCCTGGTAGAAAGAAGGAGCCATCAAAGAAGGTGGTACCTTTCTCTGAAGGGAGGAGAGAACTTCCACTTAGATTATGGTCCTGTCTAAATAAGGTCGGAGTTTGTGGATTCAAGAGGCTTCCATAGCCTTGGCAGCTCATGACAAGAGCCTCCAGTGATCACTGACATCATAAATAAGAGTGTCAATTGTTAAATCAACAACGGGAGTCACTATGCATTTACTCCCCATGTAGAATCTCTGTCCTTAATGAGCTGTACTATGAGAATTATCAGTAAAACTAGTCTTCAAACAGTACTTTATACTCTGTGTGTCTGTGTGGTTGCAAACTGTTGAAATCTTTATTTAGTATAGAGTTGATCTTCTGTATATAAAGATAATTAAAAATGAATCTTAATGAAAAATGGGATGGGAGAGGGAGTAGTGAGGTGACCTGGTTTGGGGGTGGGAGGGCAGGTATTGGGGGAAGAACCACTATATTCCTAAAGTTGTACTTAATGAAATTTATATTTATTAAATAAACGCATTCTATAAAAAAGAGTTAAAAAATAAGTAAAACTTTATTAAGAGAAGAGCATTAGAACATTTCTTTCACACTATGATACCCACTGCAAAAATCCTAGGCTCTGGCTATGAACTCAAATCATGATTCCTGATTCTTTATTGTTTACACCTAAAATACAAAATTACCCACAGAAAAGCAACAGACATTTTTAATTCAGAAAGATGAAGTCATACCTTCTCGGTCACATAAATTCTTACCACCTGTCAAATTTTTCTTCTTTGACTATTCTCTATCCAAGTTATATTAACATGATCAAATATGCTTTGAGTGCATTGTTAGGATATATGTATAAACAAAATATATTTTTGTTTTTTTAAATACTTTTTTATAACGCTTTTATTTAAAGAATATAAATTTCCAAAATACAGCTTATAGATTACAATGGCTTCCCCCCCCATAACTTCCCTCCCACCCGCAACCCTCCCCTTTCCCACTCCCTCTCCCCTTGCATTCACATCAAGGTTCATTTTCAATTCTCTTTATATACAGAAGATCAGTTTAGTATATATTAAGTAAAGATTTCAACAGTTTGCCCTCGCATAGCAACACAAAGTGAAAAATACATCTATAAAAAATAAATTTTGATGGCCTTTGACACAATTAGTTTTAAAAGTCAATTGGATCAGTAAGTCAGTGTTACAGAGCTAATTATTCAATGGAATTCTTTTTCCTTCAAGTAATTCTTTTAACTAGAGGCTTACTTTTAAAGCTTTATGGCATTTTTTTCATTGAGCAATGTAAAACATTTATATTTAAATAAACTTTGTGAATTAAAACAAGGAAGTAATAAAGATATCTTAGAATAAAGATCAGAATTACATTGATCTCCAAAGGGGAAATCTTATATTTACTTCTATTATTGCATTAGTTCCTAAAATTTCAACTAAAAGTTTCAGGATGTATGCATTGTTCCAGTGTTTTCCTTTGTTTTGTATCCGTCAATTTAAAGACACCTCTCTATTTTATTCTAAATTTTCTCTCAATATTGTTTTTATAAAATACAACATTTTTTCCACTCACAACTGATTAATTACTGGACAGAAATTGTATTGGTCCATTTGCACTACAAAAAAGCTACCCATTAGCTGAATTTTCCCCTCGATAAGTAAATCTATCATATTATTCACCTTCAATGTCCATAACCCCAGCAGGAGAAAATCACCCAGTTTCAAATTAAATTTAACCTTTCAAAGTATTAATTATTTATGCAACAATTTCCTTTCTGACTATTCACATGCAGTATTACTCACATGCATTGACTTCTGTGACAATGAATAATTACAAAATAGAAGCTGAAGAAATAGAATCCTCTGGGTTGGATTGGTTTTAGAATTGCTATTTTAGTTCTTTTAACTAGATGGCACTTTAAAAAGCCCTGCTTTCAACAGTAGAAATCCCTAATCAAATGAGTGGTTTTGCATAAAAATTATAACATCAAATGATAATTATATCAGAAATGTTCATAGATTTTTTTACACACAGGTAATTAAATTAAAACTTAATAAGTCAAGTGTAAAGACCAAATGTGAAGGAAAAAAATGAGAGGTTTTAGGAAGTAAATTATTATTGTCATTTTTTTTCAAATACTAGAAGTGCATTGAATTTAATGAGGCTAATTTTCTTATTGTCTCAGAACCACTTCAGTGAAAAAGTAGAGGCATGATATATTGCTGTCTAAATTACAGAGTCCTGAATTTCAAATAACTCCCATTCCAGGCCCTCATCCCCAGAATGCTGAATGGATTAGTTTAGGGACAGAATTAGGCATTGATTCATCATCAAAGCTCTCTGGTAATTAAAATGTACAATCAGGGGGAATCCCTTTTTATTTCATTTACTACAGGGTTTTCAACCATGTTGAACTTTGGAATGATATGAAGAAGCTTTTAAAAATCTGAGTGCCACCTCCAGTTTAATTGTTCTGGGCTACTGCCTGCACATCAGGGTTTCTCAGGCCCTCACCCCATCCTGCCCCCATCCTTGATTCCAGGGGCTGAAGTGTCCACCTGTTCCAGTCACCACCACCAGTGGCAAATCCTAGTGTGCTCTGGGTCATCTTCCAGGTATATACCTATTGCTGCAGGCAGGCACTGTTAGTGAATGGGGCTTCCTGCCCAACCTCTTTGTGGCATCCCATTGTACTTTGTGCCTTATCTTCCCAACTTCATTTCAGCACCCCTCACATGTGATTCACATTATCCTCTAAAATCCTTGGGACACTTCCTGTCCTCCTAACTTCGCCCAGAGCCCCCATTCACGGGCATTGCCTTCCTTATGATTACATAGCTAATACTCCCATCAGAGTCAACAGGTTCTCTCCAAATAGGAACAAGAGGAAACAGAGGCAGGTCTTGAACCATGATAGCTTGGCAGGCATGGGGGCCAGGACAGGACAATTTGGGAACCCCTTATTTGAACTAACTCTTCCAGACTCCTGAGCTGACAAACTCCTAAAGCAAAAGTCTTTCAATAATTTTCTTCAGGGAGCCTTGACAAACAGATTCATGAATCCCTGTGGACAAAATCCTGTAGTGTCCATTGATCCACAGAAATATATTACTTTTTAATTTGATAAATTGTTCATATGTTGTCCAGGCCATCCAGGGCTCTCACACCCCGCATCTGTTCTCTTGTCAACCTCAGCACCCACAGGTGACTTTCTCTGTCCTTTTATGCACACACACAGACTTCACCAACAGCTATGACAACCTGTTTCTGCTTCATTTTAGTTTAATGGAATAAGATATTAATAAGTTGTTTTTGGTTTCTATTGTTTTCAACTTTGTGTCCATTTACTTTGTGTAGCTATTTTTGGAGGCTCTGAAATCTAATTTCATTGACGCTCCAAAACTGAATTTCCAAAATGCACTATAGAATAGCGCACTCAAACCAATCTGCAAAGAAGTCATTCCACAACGGAACGACTCATCATGTAAGCTTTGTAGGTCCATGCTGAATATAAATTCTTTGAAATGCTGAATTCTACAGGTCTAGATTATAGTCTGTCTCCTTCTATTTCTTTCAATGGATGTGAAATTATTGACTCTACCTGGAGTCCTAACTAGATGAGGAAGCAATTCAGTCTTTACAGTGAAAAGCTATTAATGAGGTGATTTTTGCTATTTTGTGAAAAATGAAAAGAATAAATCCCTGCTTCTTGATTGCAGAGAAAGATGGTGTGTGTGCTTTTTCACTTTAGGCCATATACTGAACTATAATTTTCATGCTATTTATATCTTTCATACTACCCACTAATGATAAAATAAAAAAAGGAACAGATATTTGATAATCCTTAAAGAAAAAAGGGTAACTTAAATGGCAGACTTTTATACACATTTGGACAAATATATTGAAAGCTGTATCAAAATTAATAATACATTTTTGAAACATTTGCAATATGTGTAATGCCATCATAGCATAATACTCAAGCTCTTAGTGTGTTTAAATTTTGCCAACATATTAATTCCATATTTCAATAACTTCAATCTAAAATAAAGTTATGCAGATAACTTAATAAATTATTTGGTCACTAAAATAAATTAAAATAAGCATGTAAGACTTCTCACTATCTTAGATAAGTATATAGCATCTATTTTTATACCATTGTATAATAATTAATACAACTAAGTACATTTTGAGTAGTTTTAAGAGAAGTAAGGCATGTGGCTTCAAGAATGGTGTGCTAGGGCCCGGCACTGTGGCACAGTAAGTTAATCCTCCACCTGTGGTGCCAGTATCCCATATGGACACCAGTTCTAGTACTGGCTGCTCCTCTTCCAATCCAGCTCTCCGCAATGGCCTGGGAAACAGTACAAGATGACCCAAGTCCTTGGGCCCCTGAACTCACATGGGAGACCCAGAAGAAGCTCCTGGCTCCTGGCTTCGGATCACATCAACACAGATCTGATCACTGTGGCCATTTGGAGAGTGAACCAGCAGATGGAAAACCTTTCTATCTCCCTCTATCTCTAACTCTATCTCCCAAATAAATAAAATCTTTTAAAAAATGATATGCTAGTAAATGAATAACTGTCATGCAAAGAGAACTATATAAATGCATCAACATTATAAATTTTACAAATAAAGAGTAGTACAATATACACCATACAGGCAATAATATATCCAGTATTCTTCAGTCTAAATCCATATACACAGTTAAGTCTGAAAACATGCTTGTGTGGATTTTTGCTGAACTCTTTGTTTCCATAGTCACTGCGCTTGCAGGTGATAAATGAATATCGATCTAACACAAATGTTGGTGGATATTTTTGTTTAAATTGATGAGCAAGACGAAAGTGAAAGAAGACACTTGTGGGAATTTTACCCTTTCATCAAGGATGTTAGGGGGTTTCTTTGCTGACTTGGATAATAGTTTCTGAAATAATGGAAGAACAGATTCTCATTCCGTCATGATGTTCGTAATGTTATGTCAAAAGACATAACATGCTCTTCAATTTCAACTGCATTAACAATTTTCCATTGCTTTCTTAAGTTGAGATCATAGTTTTATAAAGTTCTTCCTCAAGAGCCAGATGATGCATACTTCAGGCTGGTTGGCCTTACCTGTTACAAATGTATTCCTGTCATCATAGAGCAGTGTTCCAATAGCACATTACTTATTAAAACAGGCAGCTGATACACAGATGGTGGTTTACTGATTCCTGGTTTCGATAATGAATAAAACTATAAATCAAGTCCTACTTGGTAGAATTTGCTGACTGCTATGGTATAAGTACTCTCACCATGGGCAATTTCAAGCTACCAAGATTAATTCACAGAAAGCAGACATGGGAAGAGATATTTAGTTGCAGAAGTTCATGTAGTATCTGACACACACAAAGATACAAGTGGTTTTAATAAGGTCGATAATTTACATCATGATAAAATGACTTAATCGGGAAATAATACATTTGGAGTTTTCTTTTTACCCTTGTTTGAACACAGTTTATTTAATTGTGTTCGCAAACACACACACACGAGGGAACTTGAAAAAAGCTCATGGAGTGGGTATTGAGCCTAGTGGCTAAGACTTGGTGGATCCCTGAGTTGAATACTTGGCTCTGACTGCAAATTTCAGCTTCCTGTGAGTGCAGACCCTGGAAGGCAGAGTGATGACTCAAGTAGTTGGGTTGCAGCCACCCACATGAGATTTGTGGATTTAGCTCCTGGCTCCAGTTTTGGCCTGGGTCCATTATGGGCGTTTGGAAAGTCAACCAGCCAACGAAACCAATGAAAGCTAGTGGTCTTTCTTTTTCTCTCTCCCTCCGTCTCTCTCTCTCTCTGTCTCTCTCTCTCTCTCTCTCTGATTCTCAAACATACAAATAAAATTTTCAAAGCTCTTGGAAAGTGAAATCAAAATGTTTTATTTTGTTATGTGTATCTTTTTCTGAAGACAAAGAAAAATGGATACATTAAATTGAGTCAAACATTAAAAATAATATGCAGATTATAAGCTTAAAAATGTCCCTCCAAATTGAAACACAACTATAAGAAAGAGCATTTATCATAGGTGGATATTTTTATGAGGATAAAACAGTAGGACTTCTTTTACCTTTTGATGATTTCCCCATTCATAAAGCCAGGATTATGAGCCTTAAATATGCCTCCCTCCCAGGAATATCATCAGGACAAACAAATATCCACAGTACATACTTAGCTCTTGAGTGGGAAGGCATTTTGCTAAAAACAAAGAGACTTTCAAACTCCTTGCACAGTGTGACCTGGTGTTACAGTAAATTGCAGCATTGAACAGGTCACACTCGGCAGGTATGCCAGATCCAGACCTGCGCTGGCAGTTCCACTGTTTCTCACCCCATCTCTTAATGCCTTCCTTTTGAATACAACCTTATGGTGAGAGCATCATGGTTTGACAGAGGGTCCAGCAGAGAAGTTGTGTGATCCTTGACTTCTATATGCTAAACTTGGCTTCAGGTAATCCTTCATGGATCGACCTTTTAGATTAACGGTGGTAACTTCTGCTTTACAGCGCAAATACAAACATGCTTCTGCCAACAATAGTCTGAGGCCGATAATATGCAGTCTTCATGTGTGGGAAAATGAAAGGATAACCACAAAAATCTTTGTTTGCTAGTTGGAGAACAGAAAAAAAAAAAAAACCTACACCGACATAGAGGTATCTGCAAAATTACCTCTAAGTTATTTCAAAATGAGTTTATTTAAAAAATCTATAAGCAGGTGTATTTAATTTTATTTTCAGAAGTGAAGTTCTTCAAAGAAAAGCCTTTAGTAAGAAAAAAGGCTGAAACAATTTATCTTCTAAACAGTTTTGAAAGAGCTTCCATATTTAGTGATTTATGAAATGATTTCCTCAATTCAAAATTCTAATAAGTTTCCCAGGAGAAAATGAAAGAACAAAGCAGCAAACCTAGAAGCGGCTCTGTGAGAACAGCAAGAAAACTTTCATGGAATCGCTTATTTTTTAACATTTTGTTATTTTCTAACCCCTTTGAGAAGCTTACATAAATACAGTATAATGAGATCAGCTTCCTGTCCTGAAATAAGATATTAAATATTTTTATACTTTTACAAAAACAAACAAAAAGCATAAATGCTGAGGTCTTTTAAGGTTCCCATCAGATAGCAAAGAGCTATAAGTGAGAAATTGCTGTTAACATTCTGCTGTTGTTAAAGCAGCAATAGCTAGCTATGTTGTTGAACATAAATTTTTAATTAAGGCCTGAATAATTGTATGAGTTGTTTTTCACCTGATTAGGAGAGGGAGATTTTATCAAACATGAATGATAGATGTCAGGGCACTGGATTAGAAACATTTCCTAGCCATTTCTAGTAGAGGTAAATTTATGTCACGTTTAGTTTATCATTGATAACAAAAATAAAATTTTTCTTAATCTTCTTTCTGTTTAAAATAAAGGTTTGTTCTTCAGTAGAACTGGACTTGAACCTAAAAAAGTTAATTATTTTTTAATTTATAAATGTTTTATAAAATATAAGCATTATGGCTCTTCATTCTTGATTCTTCAAATTAAAAATGTTTTTGCATCTGAATGGAGACATATCCTGTGTTTTCATGGAGAAGGCTCCTAGTAGTTTAGGTTAGCCTAGAAGAATGTACATGTCACCTTGTTAATTCTTCTGTACCTTGGAGCTCTTCAGACCACCCTCTGGTGAGAACTATTGGATCAGGTACATATATGCCACATGCCCTTAAAGGTGTAAATTTCAGGTAGAATAAAAAGTGGCGGAATAACAAAAGAACTGAGGGCACTATACACTTAACTGAGAAAATGGACTCTTCATTCCACATGAAAAATCCTAATTAATATAGAAAATCTAGGATGATTTTTCTGATACATATTGTTTCTGCTCCTCTAGAATAGATTTGGTATGTGTAAATGATTATATGTGTCTAAAGTAATAATGCCGCTGGTTTCTATATTATTCCACCTAAAGAGCTCACACGATTCATCTGTATAGCTGTTCTAATTGCATATCAGTTCTTTTATTTATTTATTTTTATTTTTTATTTAGGAAATATAAATTTCCAAAGTACAGTTTATGGATTACAATGGCTTCCCCCCATCACTTCCCTCCCACCCGCAACCCTCCCATCTCCTGCTCCCTCTCCCATTCCATTCACATCAAGATTCATTTTCAATTATCTTTATAAACAGAAGATCAATTTAGTGTATATTAAGTAAAGATTTCATCAGTTTGCACCCACACAGAAACACAAAGTGTAAAATACTGTTTCAGTACTAGTTATAGCATTATTTCACATTGGATAAGACATTAAGGACAGATCCCACATGAGAAGTAAGTACACAGTGACTCCTGTTGTTGACTTAACAATTTGACACTCGTGTTTATGGTGTCAGTAATCTCCCTAGGCTCTAGTTATGAGTTTCCAAGGCTATGGAAGCCTCTTGAGTTCGCTGACTTCAATCTTATTCTGACAGGGTCATACTCAAAGTGGAAGTTCTCTCCTCCCTTCATAGAAAGGTACCTCCTTCTTTGATGGCCTCGTTCTTTCCACTGGGATCTCACTCACAGAGATCTTTCATTTAGGTCTTCTTTCTTTTTTCCAGAGTGTCTTGGCTTTCCATGCCTAAAATGCTCTCATGGGCTCTTCAGCCAGATCCAAACAACTTTAGGGCTGATTCTGAGGCCAGAGTGCTATTTAGGACATCTGCCATTCTATGAGTCTGCTGTGTATCTCACTTCCCATGCTGGATCGTTCTCTCCCTTTTTGATTCTATCAGTTAGTATTAGCAGACACTAGTCTTGTTTGTGTGATCCCTTTTACTCTTAGATCTATCATTGTGATCAATTGTGAACTGAAATTGATCACTTTGACTAGTGAGATTGCCTTGGTATATGCCACCTGATTGGATTTTATTGGAATCCCCTGGCACATTTCTAACTCCACC
The DNA here is from genome assembly GCA_949820135.1 of Sylvilagus floridanus. Taxonomy (NCBI): domain Eukaryota; kingdom Metazoa; phylum Chordata; class Mammalia; order Lagomorpha; family Leporidae; genus Sylvilagus; species Sylvilagus floridanus. The sequence continues at coordinate 104,565,479 of OX463238.1, read as the reverse complement.
ATTTGGGGCAAGTCCAATTGAGCATGTCCCAAATTGTACATCTCCTCCCTCTCTTATTCCTATTCTTATATTTAACATGGATCACTTTTCCGTTAAAATTTAAACACCTAAGAATAATTGTCTGTTAATTACAGAGTTCAAACCTTAGTACTAGAATAAAACAAAGAAAAAATACTAAAATGGATAAAGTATTACATTGTACATCAACAGTCAGCACAAAAGCTGATCAAGTCACTGTTTGTCATAGTGTCCATTCACTTCAACAAGTTTCCCCTTTGGTGCTCAGTTAGTTGCCGCCGATCAGGGAGAACATATGATATTTGTCCCTTTGGGACTGGCTTAATTCACTCAGATAAAGTTTTCCAGGTTCCTCTATCTTGTTGCAAATGACCAGATTTCATTTTTTTGACTGCTGTATAGTATTCTATAGAGTACATGCCCCATAATTTCTTTGTCCAGTCTACTGTTGATGGGCATTTGCGTTGGTTCCAGGTCTTAGCTATTGTGAATTGAGCTGCAATAAACATTAATGGCAGATGGCTTTTTTGTTTACCAATTTACTTTCCTTTTGGTAAATTCCAAGGAGTGGGATGGCTGGGTTGTATGGTAGGGCTATATTCAGGTTCTGAGGAATCTCCAGACTGACTTCCACAGAAGCTTAACCAGTTTGCATTCCCACCAACAGTGGGTTAGTGTCCCTTTTCCCCACATCCTCTCCAGCATCTATTGTTGGTAGATTTCTGAATGTGAGCCATTCTAACTGAGGTGAGGTGAAACCTCATTGTAGTATTGATTTGCATTTCCCTGATTGCTAGTGATCTTGAACATTTTTTCATGTGTCTGTTGGCCATTTGGATTTCCTCTTTTGAAAAATGTCTATTGAGGTCCTTGGCCCATCTCTTAAGTGGGTTGTTTGTTTTGATGTTGTGGAGTTTCTTGATTTCTTTGTAGATTCTGGTTATCAACCCTTTATCTGTTGCATAGTTTGCAAATATTTTTTTCCATTCTGTCGGTTGCCTCTTCCCTCTCCTGACTGTTTCTTTTGCAGTACAGAAACTTCTCAATTTGAAGCAATCCCAATAGTTAATTTTGGCTTTGACTGCCTCGCCTCCAGGGTCTTTTCTAGGAACTCTTTGCAGGTACCTATATCTTGCAAAGTTTCTCCAATGCTCTCTAATAATTTGATGGTGTCAGGTCGTAGATTTAAGTCTTTAATCCATGTTGAGTGGATTTTTGTGTAAGGTAGGGATCTTGCTTCATGATTCTGCACGTGGAAATCCCATTTTCCCAGCACCATTTATTGAATAGACTGTCCTTATTCCAGGGATTGGTTTTAGATCCTTGATCAAATATAAGTTGGCTGTAGATGTTTGGATTATCAGTTTTATCTGTTATCATTGTCTTTATTCCCTAAACTTCAAATTATCATGTAGAATGCTAGCTGGTAGACAAAACTATTTGGTGTTTCTCAATTCAGCTTAATAGGATCACATTGATAATGGAGCCCAATGAAGTCTATGATATGTGTCTGGGACAGACAGTTTTGTTTTTATCCATGTCCACATGTTCAAGTCACCTCTCAAATATAAATGACAATGGTTAGGGTGATGAGGAAGCAGTTGAATTTTTCACAATCTCAGCATGCTCATTTAGTTGCCCCCTAGTCTATTTTACAGTAATTTTTATATGATAAAAAAAATCAATGCCAAAACTATATCCCAGCTGAAGCGTAGAAAAATCTCAGATGGAGAAGACCTAGGAATCCTCCACAGACTATTATATGCAACCAGTGTTAAAACTACTGTGTTGGCCTAATCAATAGTTGGTTCATATACATGTAACAAATCGCCTGCAAAATACAATATGAGTATTTTCAGAAACTAATGGAGTAACATTTCAATTTTAAAATGTCTAACTTTTTTTTCTGCCAACAACATCTGTTCTTTAAAATGCTCTGATTTTTCTGATGTTGTCTCATGACTATGTGGAATACAAACTTAGAAATGTTTTCCTAAAGCTTCACAAAACTACTTTGTTCCTGAGCAGAATTAGTTAAATTTTCGTAATATTTCCTACTTCTGAGTATTGTGTTGGGAAATGAAAGCACAGTAACTACCTACACAGCCACCTTCCTTTCCTCAGTTCCTTGAGTCTAGACTGAGCCACATGACCACACCTACCAGTGGGATGGAAGTTGCAATGTGTTCCACTTCTGCCCCAAAGAGGTTAAGCAAGCCATGTGCTTCTGCACCTCCTTTTACCAAATCTGCATCAAATGCCCAGGTCCTAGGAATGGAATTCTCCAAAGATAAAAGAACATGAGGCCCTAAACCATCACTAAGAAGACAGGTGCCCATGGAACAGCAGAGACATTGAATTTCAACTAAGTTATATACAAACTCCTATCCATTTTAGCTACTGAGATTTGGGGATTTATTTGTTAAATCTGTTTGCATTCCCTTAATGACTATAACCTATAAAGCTGATTAAAGATCCATTACCTATCCAAGCTTAGATCTCCTTCTTTGTCAATCAGAAACTTTATTGAATGTTGCTATGAAGTTTATAATATCCAAATCTTGACCTAATTAAAAAATGAATTAAAATTATATCCACAAAGTGATTTAATAATTTTCATCACGTTTTGAGAAAAGTGTCTTGTGGTAGATAATTAAAATTATAATATAACCCTCCAAATGGCTTTCATATTTGTTTCTATGTTCTAATTATATGAAATATAAATATATAATTTTTAAAGTTTTTTAAAAAATTCTTTATATTTATTTCAGAATAAAAGTATTCAAATTATGTATTTTATTTATCTAAAGGGAACAAATTGGATACAAACAACTTTAAGAACATAATGATGCTTCCCAAATTAATTTTAAAATAATTTTAGAATTTGATAGGTTAAGAATGCCAAATTTTGGGCCAGCAATATGGCACACCATGTTTAGCTACTGCCTGTCACTCCTACAACCCATATGGGGTCCCAAGTCCCAGCTGCTCCACTTCCAATACAGCTCCCTGCTGAAGTGCCTGGGAAAGCAGAGAATGATTGCCCATGTGCTTGGGCAACCCAGACGGAGTTCTTGGCCCCTGGCTTCAGCCTGGAAGTGTGGACATTTTGTGTCTGAACCAATGGATGGAGGATCTTGCTCTCACCTTCAAGTGCACTGTGTGTGTGTGTGTGTGTGTGTGTGTGTATCTCCCTCTCTAATTCTGCCTTTGCCTTTCAATCTAAAAAAAAAAAAAAAGAATGCCAAATTTATTAAAAATTAATCAAAAGGAAAGTAGGAAGGAAGTATGTAAGCGCTAAAACGGAAGCTTAAACACACACAATGAGAAAAAGAAGACAACATAAAAGATGTTGAAGAGGTGAGAAAATACATTATAAGATGCTGAATTAAAAAAAAAAAACTTTTATTTGTGTAATTCTTATAAGTGTCTGGGAACTTACCTAGATACTTTACAAATATTAAAATACAGGGGCAGTGTTTGGCATAGTAGCTAAAATGTACAACAACAAAAACAATCTAGTTAAGAAATGGGCAAAGAACATTAATAGGCATTTTTAAAAAGAAGAAATTCAAATGGCCCACAGACACATGTAAAAATACTCAGTATCACTATCTATCAGGGAAATGTAAATCAAAACCTCAATGAGGTTTCCCCTTACCTCAGTTAGTACAACTCTCACAGAGAAATCAAAATACAACAAATGCTGATGAGAATGTGGGGAATAAGTACCCTAATACAACTTTGGTGGGAATGCAAAACTAGTACAGCCATTGTGGATTACAGTATAAATATTACTCAGAAATATGAAAATAGATCTATCATATGAACCAACAATCCCACTCCTGGGAATTTACTCAAACAAAATGAAATGAGCGTATGAAAGGGCTATCTGCACCCCCCATGTTTACTGCAGCTCAATTCACAAGATACGGAATCATCCAAGATGCACATCAACTGATGACTGGATAAAGAGAATGTGATACACACACACACACACACACACACATATCTGTGCCTATATATATATATATATATATATATATGGTATATATACACTATAGAAAACTGCACAGAAGTGATCAAAAATGAAATCCTGTCTTTTGCAATAAAATGGATGCAACTAGAAGCCGCTATATTTAGTGAAATAAGCCAGTCACAAAAGGACAAAGAACATATGTTTTTCCCTGATCTGTGGTTACTAATAGAGTACAAAAATTGAATGTATATGAATGAATTGATGTTTTGACTACTGATCATGGCTTATAGCTCTTGTCTCTACTGTTGAAAAACAGTATTTTTTCCTACTTACCATTTGTTGAATTATTTACTTGATGGAGGGTTAAACTTATGATTTTAAAATAAGTTGAAAGTATGTCATTGTAAAATTAAAAGAAATAATAATAAAGGCAGGAGGGGAAGGGTGGGTGGGATCATGGGCAGGAGGGAGGGTAGGGTGGGAAATATCACTAATCTCCTAAATCTGTATATATGTAATACATTTGTTCACATTGTACAAATTAAAAGAGAAAAGAAAAAATGAGAAAAAATCTTCTTTCCTAAAATTGATTTTGAGGAAATTCTACCTACTGACTTAAACTTCAGTAGTCAAATATTTGTCACATACACATGATCCATTACAAGCATGGAAATACTATATTTTAGATGACCATCTTAAGGAAACAAGTCTTTGTTATTATGAATGAAGAGAGGATGAATTCTAGATAGCCTTTTTCATGGCTTACTCAAAATAGAACTTTTGCACATGCATTAGAAGCCATGAAAGGAATCCTTGAGGAAGAAGGATGGTATTAATCATCTGTGTACCATCAGCAATCAGCAAATGGAACATAGTCAAAACAAAATACATGATAAATTTATCTATCATATTAAGAACACCAGAACATTTATTGGTATGTGCTATAACCATGACCTCAGCTCATACTATTCTTTTACTTTCTATTATAAACCTGTTCTCATACAGAGTCAGAAATTTTGTCAGAAGACCCACTTTTGAGCCTGCATTTTGACACTTTTTATATTTATTCTTGGCTGAGCAACATAAGGCATGTTACAGAATCTCTCTGAAGTATATTTTTCTCACTTACACACCAGGAAGTTAAGACTTACCTAAAAGGGATGCGAAATAATTACAAATTAATGTATCTATAAAATTCTTTTAAAAATGCTTAACATCTGGTTAGTGAATAGTCATTTTTATTTTAAGCATTATTCCTATATCAGAGAAGACATTTGTCTTTCACTATTCAATTTTTCACTCAAAATTTTTGAATAAGAATAAAATATTTAGCTAATATTCTTGTTTACAAAATCCCATGTGGATGAAAAATTTTATTTTCCATTCTTGATATTTCTTCTTTTGTAAAGGCAACTCTCTATACCAGAATGATGGTTAGCTTTCAGAATCATCTTGTCCATTTTCTTTCATGAAAAATCCAATTAAATACCTAAAACTCACAGTAAATATATAAACTATATAGCTCACAGGATATCAAATTAATCATAAAAAGGTCCATTATTTTAAAATGTCCATTGTAAAAAATCATATTAATTACTTATTTAAATCTCACATGCTGGAATTTCAACTTATTCGCTCTTTGTGTATTCTCAGTGGAGCAAGTAAACAAGTACTCTCACTGTTGGAGACAGAAAACAAAACCATCATTTGGATAAAACAAAAAAATTAAATTATGATGATCGTAATTTTACATATAAAAAGTTGAAATCCATATTAGTAGGAAACTAATGGATGTCTTTCCAATGTTTAAAGTTTTAAGGAAGGTTTTATTCATTGACATCATAAAATGTTGAAGTTACTAAACAAACACCAATAAAAATAAATTCACCTAGTAGAAAGAGTAGATATAACCTTTCCTATTAGGATAGGAGAGTCAGCAATCTTTGAAAACTTATTCATCCTCTTGGACCCAGGGGATGCTCAGGTAATTGAAAGAGAACTCAGTAATACTGGGTTTCTACTGGGTCAGCAATGCTGCATTTACGGAAACACTGAAACTGTAGTTAAACAATCATGGTGCACTGCTTAGTGAGCATAAATATAATGGAAGTGCTTTTAAAGATTTTTTGTCATGCGCTTACACAAAATGAAGGAGAATTTAATGTAATGTTTAGGAATAATAATTTACCATTTAATTTATATATTTGCCTACTGCCATAAAATCAAGCTAATCAATTTAGCTCTAGGCAATGTAATCTATTTTTCATAATTTTGAATAACCTTTTTATTTTCCAAAATGCATTTTAATATATGAGTTACGCTAATTGATATCCATGTGATTAATCATAGCAGAGCTCTAGACATTTGTTAGCTTTGGAGACATTCTCCAGCAAAACAAGAAATTCTTTATTGGGTGTTTGTTTCAAACCATCATGAGTGTTTGTGTTCCAAATACATTTTTAATGGAATTACTGAGAAAGAATCACTAGTGTCTAAAGATAAAAAAATGGAGGGCTTTAAGAGTGACATTTATTAAAAAAAAAAAATAAACAGGTAGGAAGAGAAGGAGGTGAAAGCATGAAAAAATAACATGAAAACATGGAAGCAGAAAATGAGTGAAGAACTATGCAGTATGCAGGGATTTTCTATGCCTAGGAGTGATGAGTAAGGGACCAAAACAGCGAAACAAGTGACAGACGAAACAAACGCATCTATGAATTACATTACATCTTTTCCCTTTATAAAAATATAAGAAAAATAAACAACAACTAAAAAAGAGAAACATCATAAAGTTAAACAATATTGCTCTATGGGTTAAAACTTCAAGGAATGATGGCGGTCAGCGTGCATGTGCTTTACAGTTTAGAATGGAGCAGAATGTGTAGAGCTGAGTAAAAGTGAAGTGCTGGTGAACCTTGTGAGGATACTTTTCATAAAAGAGACTATCATGTAGGCCAATGAAGATCAAAGGCAAAAACTGTCAAAAGGCTCCTAGAGGTGACAATCATACAACGTACAGTCTTCAAAGCTGTAGTTAAGGGTGTGGTGACAACCGTAGAGGCATTGAGAAGCAACTCACCTGTAGGAAAAAGAACTGGGAAAGTTTATCTGCTTCTCAGAGAGCTGTTGTGGTTTGAGTCTGTGATGGTTACCTTTGCATGTCATTTTGACTGAGCCACAGGATGACCAAATATTTGGGTAAACATTCTGGGCATTTCTGTGATGGTGTTTCTAGATAAGATTAATGTTTTAGAAACAGTAAACGGAGGACCAGCGCCATGACTCACTTGGTTGATCCTCCGCCTGCGGCACTGGCATCCCATATGGGCACAAGGTTCTAGTCCCGGATGCTCCTCTTCCAGTCCAGCTCTCTGCTGTGGCCTGGAAGGGCAGTGGAGGATGGCCCAGGTGCTTGGGTCCCTGCACCCACGTGGGAGACCAGGAGGACCTGGCTCCTGGCTTCAGATCAGCGTAGCTCTGGCCATAGCGGCCATTTGGGGAGTGAACCAATGGAAGGAAGACCTTTCTCTCTCTCTCTTTCTCTCTCTCCCTCTAACTCTAACTCTATCTGTAAAATTAAAAAAGAAAAAAAAAACTGTAAACTGAACAGAACAGATTATACTCCCTAAAGTGGGTGGGCCTCACCCAGTCCATGGCACAACTGAATAGATCAGAATGATACAGTAAGATAAAATTTCCTGTCTTGGAATCTCTGTCTTCTCTTCCTTTTGGAATCAAGGTAGAAGTGTCATCATTTCTACTGGGTCTCCAGCTTGCCAACTGCAGATCCAGGGGCCTCTTGTCCTGGAATTTGAGTCAATTCTTTACATAATAAATCTCTTTATATTTGCATTGTGCATATGTGTGCATGTGTTCTCTGAAAGCACAGATTAATACAGATTTTGGTCTGAGAATGATTCAATAAGAACTGAATTTAAGGATGAGTTATCTGAATTAGTTCCTTGGTTTCTGGAATTAGCTCTCTACTCTGATTAGATTTAAAGACATTATCACTCTAATTCCAATACTAAAGAGAACACTTGCAGTCAGTGGTATGACATGGCAACAGCCAGAGCAAAATATCTATGTTGGATATTCACAATCACCCACATATAAAAAATAAGGAGCTGTGAGACACCTAGATGACAGATATGATATACATATACATATATATGATATTCATTTATATCACATATATGTATGATCCATATATATACACATATATACATATATATATATATATGGCACTTTCAAACATTTTTGGAAGAGTAATTAACAAGGTTTGCTGATTGCTTCTAATGCTACTGTGCAAAGTAGTAAACGAAAAGGCTGATCTCAAGAATTTTAGCTCCCAGTATAAGTTCTGCATATGTGACATGAAAGAGTTTGTGTGAGATTTGAAGAATGTTTGGTTGTATGAAGCTGAGGTTATTGATTTTGGCTCACTAAGCAGAAATTCCGCATTTAATGCTGCATTTTAGGAAGGCAGAAAGGGCTCAATAGTTTGGCTGATGAAACACAGAACAAAAGGTAATGTATAGTGAACAAATAAATGCTGGATCTGGCTGGGTTTCATGTGAAAGTGATTCAAAGTCTTAGGCATATTGGTTTGTTAGAGTGGATTTGACACTTAAGACCTACATATCCACTATGGAAGGGTGCAGAAAACATCTTTCACAACTTCTGTAAGAAAAATAATTTATGAAGGGAAACTTGGCATCGCTGAAGATCTCTGTGATTGCACTTTTGTCTAAATGGGACCTCATTGTGTGGACTGAAGTCAATGAAGTGGAATACTTAAATGCTACAGGAGTAACTATAATGTGGAGTGACATAGGTCAAATAGTATCATTCAATCACAAATACAATGTGGGTATGGTTAGCATAATGGATTCCAAAGTCAAAGGACCAATCAGAATAGCCAGACTAATGCAGATCTATGCTGTTGACTAGTTGATTTGGTATACCTAGAGGGGAAATAGCTAGGAAGTCCTACTTGATCTGTATAAGCTGAAAAATTCTAGGTCAAGTGAACAAAATCTAACCTGAATAATGAAAAGAAAGTCACATATTCAAAGTATGTCCCCAAATTGAGCAATTCTGTCAGTTCCGAATCCCCTGAATGGGGATAGGGGCAGAGCTGTGGTGTAGTGGGTAAAGTCAGATATGTGGTATCAGTAACCCATATGTGTACTACTTTGAGTCTTGGCTTCTCCACTTCATATCTAGCTCTCTGCTGGTGCACCTTGGAAAGCAGAGGAAGACATCCCAACTACCTGGGCCCCTGCACCAATGTAGGATACCTGGAAGAAGCTCTGATCTGTTCTTTTCTAATCTAGAAAAAAAGATGCTGAAATTCATGTGGAAGCACAGGATAGCTTAAATAGCTAAAGCAATCTTATACAACAAAAACCAAGCTGGAAGCATCAAAATACCAGATTTCAAGGCATATACAAGGCAGTTATAATCAAAACAGCCTGGTACTGGTATAAAAAGAAAATTGACAGACCAATGGAACAGAACAGATACACCACAAATCAATCCAAGCATCTACAACCAACATATATTGGACTAAGGAGGTAAAAACCAATGCCTGGAGCAAGGACAGTCTCTTCAACAAATGGTTCTGGGAAAACTAGATTTGTATATGCATAAGTATGAAGCAGGACCTCTGCCTCATACCTTACACAAAAACTCATTCAATTGGATTAAAGACCTAAATCTAAAACCTGATACCTTCAAATTATTAGAGAGCATTGAGGAAACACTGCAAGACATTTGAACAGGCAAATAGTTCCTGGAAAAGATCCCAGAGGCACAGACAATAAAAGCCAAAATTAACAAATTGAATTACATCAAATTGAGAAGCTTCTGTCCTACAAAAGAAACAGGAAATTGAAGGGGCAACTGACAGAATGGGAGACATTATTTGCAAAACATGCAACTGATAAAGGTTTAATAATCCAAATATATAAAGAGATCAAGAAAGTCCACAACTAAACAAACAACCCAGTTAAGAAATGGGCAAAGGATTGGAAGGAGCTGTATAGTTATGCATACATTCCTATGGACTTACTTCTAAGGGTAAAGCTAAAACTTGCCATGACTCTCCAAATCCCATTAAGCTGGATGGTAATAATGCCACACTAAGTGTTAAAGTGATCATATGAAGTGTTTAGTTGATCATCTAGATAGGATTAAGTGTAAAAGGTAAAGGGATCATATAAGTGAGATCAAATGTTTGGTAATAACAACAGATAGAATTGAAAAGGTGAGAATGTTCCAACCTGGGAAGCAGTCCGCACAGCAGACTCATAGCATGACAAATGCTCTAAACAGCACTCTGATCTCAGAATCAGCCCTTAAGGCATCTGGTCTGGCTGAAAAGCTCATGAGAGTATCTCAGGCATGGAATGCCAAGACATTCTGGCAAAAAAAAATGTTCTTCATGAAGAATCTCTGTGAATGAGACCCCAGGGGAAAGAAGGGGCCATCAAAGAATGATGTACTTTCCTCTGAAAAGTGTAATTTGTTTACGCCTTGTCTAAGTAATGACAGAGATTGTGGATTCAAAAGGCTTCCATAGCTTTCACAGCTCATGTCCAGAGCCTTTGATGATCACTACCATCATTAACACATAAGTGTGTTAATTGTTAAACTAATAACAGGAGTCACTGTGCACTTACTCCCTATGCAGGACCTCTGTCCTTAATGAGTTGTACTATGAGAATTAACAGTAAAAGTTATTCTCAGTTTTTTATATTTTGTGTGTATTTGTGGGTGAAAATTAATGAAATCTTAGTATAGAGTTGGTCTTCTGTGTATAAAGTTAGTTAATTAAAATGAACATTAATGGAGAATGAGAATATGAATGGGAAAGGGAGGAATAGGAGAGATGGGAGTGGGGGTAGGAGGGCAGGTATGGGGGGGGGAGAATCACTATATTCCTAAAGTTGTATTTATAGAATTCAAACTCATTAAACAAAAGATTTCTTCGGGAAAAAAAAGATAAGCTTACTTGGGTGTAAAAATTTTGAAATTTTGAGGTCGGCACCGTGGCTCAATAAGCTAATCCTCTACCTTCGGCACTGGCACACCGGGTTCTAGTCCCAGTCGGGGCGCTGGATCCTGTCCCAGTCGCTCCTCTTCCAGTCCAGCTCTCTGCTGTGGCCTAGGAATGCAGTGGAGGATGGCCCAAGTCCTTGGGTCCTGCACCCGCATGGGCAACCAGGAGAAGCACCTGGCTCCTGGTTTCAGATCAGCACAGTGCGCTGGCCGCAGCACGCCGGCTGCAGCAGCCATTGAAGGGTGAACCAACAGAAAAGGAAGACCTTTCTCTCTCTCTCTTTCTCTCACTGTCCACTCTACCTGTCAAAATAAATTTTTTTTGAAATATAAGGGGGCTTCAATTAGTTCATGGGAAATGTATCTTATGGAAAAAAAATTATACATGGATTTCAGAATCTTGTTGAACCAAAATAAACATCGCTAATTCAATTTCTCCACAAATTTTTGAAATCCTTTATATGTATTTACATGTATATATACTTACACTCTCACATATACATAAATATCTATATTCTCATTTAATGCATTGCTGAAAGTATGTTGTCATCTTATTGGTTGATTTAATCTCAATTTTCATGAGTGATAATCTGAAGACATTATACATGCCTAAGACAATGGATCTGGTTCTGTTACCAAATAACTATGCACTCTTGATTAATTCACTTAACTTAAAAAATGCCAAATTTTCCATTTGTGAAAGCTAAATTAGTAAGTTAGCCTTTAAGACCTGTTTGTCAAATTATATTCAATTCTCAGAGGTTTTACTTTTAAAAGTATCAAAATCTTTCTGAGTACATTCAAAGAAGGCTTTGTATTTAGAAGCAGGATATGTACCTCTGAACCTCTGCAAACACTAAAGCAAGCTTTCTAAATTATCCATTTTAAGGAAACCTTCAAAAGTGATGACAGATCATGCTGCCTTTTATATTTATTGGATATAAAGCTGGAGCCTACATTAAATGCACCTAATAGCATTAATGCATGCATAGTGCTTTTCTCAAAGTGTCACATATAATTTTTTGTGTAGTGGATGATATATGTAATGACTAAAAGTATAAACCACCTGTTGTTAAGATTCTCACTGCTGGAGAGTTCAGCATTGTTTAGCTTTTTCTACAGTGTGCTGCGTGTGTCAATATTGATTTCAGAAAAAGTAATAAAGGATCCTGTCAAAATAAAATTAAAACCTAAGGCAATTTACTTTGCTGAAGGGGGTCAGCTTTAATAACCATCACCATCTTACCAGAACCACTGTGAAATTTCATTAACACTGTACTCCAGTCACATATCAGCTAGGCTTACAATTACCACTTGATTATATATCTGTATAGATCGTTAGGCACCAGCCTCCTGTTTGTGCCCTGTATTGTTCAGCGCGAAGGGTTTCCTTTCAATTCAGGGGAAATTCTATTCAAAAAAGAAAATGATGAAGAAAAGGTGGGTACTGGAACTGTTCCTCAACTCGGCAGAAAATTGCTAAGCACATAGCAATTTCAGGACATTTGGGGTTTCAATCTGTTCACCCATCTGAAGTTAGATGTCTATTTGCGGTCAAAACCATATGAATTTATATGTAAAGAAAAGGGAAACTATGCAAGAATTGAGGAGAATCAGGAGCTACCTTCTAGGAAGAACATGCGACTGCTTTTCTTCCTGCTTCTGAGATGAAGGATTTTCTCTGTTCCATGCTCTAATTATCAACACAAATTACCCCATCCAGTGCATGCATAACGACCCTGAATGGACATGGGAACTATAGAGGCTCTGAAATAGTGAGAAATATAATCAAGTAGACACATAGTTTTGAAGGATGGTACAGACCACAGCTTCATTGGCCATGCCAGCATAGAGATGTACATTCAAAAGTAAAAGCAGAGACTTGTTAATCATTGAGGCTGTCACTCAAAGGCTCTATATAGACAAAGGTCAAGGCAATCCTTGACCACATGGGCATTGTTTTAGAAGAACATATTTCTGGCATAGGCATTGGCGTAAAGGGTCAAGACACCACTTGGGACTCTTGCATTAGAGTCCTCAGGTTTGGGTCCACTTTGCATTGCAGCTTCCTACTAATATGCACCCTGGGAGGCAGGAGTTGATGATTTAAACTCTTGGATCCCAGATCTGGATTAAGTTTTGGGTTCCTGCCTTTGGCCTGATCCAGTCCTGGGCTATTGTAGGCATCTGGTGAGTGAATGAGCAGATGGAAGATTCATTCATTCATTCTCTCTCTCTCTCTCTCTCTCTCTCCCTCCCTCCCTCCCTCCCTTAATTAAAAAGACCACTTTTCCCATAGGTAATTTCTAAATAATCACCAAGTATCGAGCCAAATGTCTAGTGTCCATCAGAACTCACCAAATCTCTGAGGAGCCATGCTCCTTACTATGCCTGTGTGGAGTCTCCTTCAGTTTCTCATTTACGCTACAGTTTTTCTCCATGCCTGGGATCTTGCACTGAACCCTGATGCTTAGGACTAAGCCCTTCTTAGTTCTTGCTCTGGTAGGTAGAGCCCTGATTCCATCTAATCACATCAGTGTAAGATGAAGCTCAACTACAGTTAAGACATATTCTTTTTTCCTCCATCCATGCAGGTCCCCTGTTAGGAATTTCATCGTCACCTTGACAGAATTGTTCACAAGCCGACACTGTGGCATAGCAGGTAAAGCCTCTGCCTGCAATGCGGGTGTTTCAAACGGGCACTGCTTCGTGTTTCAGTATTGCACTTCCGATGCAGCTCTCTGTTAACCTCCTTGGAAAAGCAGTAGAAGATGGCTTAGGAACTCGGGCCCCTGCTACCCGTGTGAGAGACCTAGAAGAAGCTTCATGTACCCAGCTTCAGCCTGCTCCAGTCCTGGCTGTTGCTGTGTGGCCATCTGGGGAGTGACCCAGCAGATGGAGGATCTCTCTGTCTGTCTCTCCCTTTCTCTCTATAACTCTAAGTTTAAAATAAATAAATACTTTTCTTTTATAAAAGGTCATTATTTAGTAAATGGATTAAAGCCATTGAATTTTGGAGTAAAGTAGATTTTATTCCAAATATTTCAAACATATTTCTTGTTAACTAAAGGCAGGTATCACTCTATGGCTCTCAGTTCTCTTGTCTTTTTAAGGAGGACAACAGTAATTATTTCTACCTCATAGTAGTACTGGAATATTCTGTCACAGGTAGTAGCACATATTTAATAAAAGGAATATTTACTATGATCTCTTGCCTTACCAGATACTTTGACTAACAATATTTTTCCAGAATTATATAGAAGTTGGATTCCTCTTTGGATATTATAAACTAAATGACTAAACATTTACAGTGCCAGTTATACAGCTGGACTTAACTTTCTTTGTTCAACTGACAATAGAACTGACAATAACAGGAATTATAGTACTTCTCTTTCCATAGAGCACTTACCTCAAACATTTCCCTGCTACCTGTCTATACCTGTTTAAACAGTAAGTATTGCCTCTGCCACAACTACCATTTTAGTATGGAGACATATATACATACAGATGGGCAACCACTGATTTTTCACCTCAATTAGGCACCATTGCTATATACACTAGAGCTCAAAATGAATATAAATCTAAGTATTAGAAATGTGCCAGGGGATTCCAATACAATCCCATCAAGATTACATGCACCAATGCCATCTCACTAGTCCAAGTGATCAATTTCAGTTCACAATTGATCACACTGATAGGTCTAAGAGTCAAAGGGATCACACAAACAAGATTAGTGTCTGCTAATACTAACTGATAGAATCAAAAAGGGAGAGAACAATCCAGCATGGGAAGCAGGAGACACAGCAGACTCATAGAATGGCAGATGTCCTAAACAGCACTCTGGCCTCAGAATCAGCCCTTAAGGCGTTTGGAACTGGCTGAAGAGCCCATGAGAGCATTTTAGGCAAGGAAAGCCAAGACACTCTGGCAAAAAAAAAAAAAAAAAAAAAAAAAAAAAAAAAAAAAAAACCACACAAAACCCTAAATGAAAGATCTCTGCAAGTGAGATCCCAGTAGAAGGAACGGGGCCATCTAAGAAGGAGGTACCTTTCTATGAAGGGAGGAGAGAACCTCCACTTTGACTATGACCTTGTCTAAATAAGATTGAAGTCAGCGAACTCAAAAGGCTTCCATAGCCTGGGCAACTCATGACTAGAGCCTAGGGATATTACTGACTCCATAAACAAGAGTGTCAAATTGTTAAGTCAACAACTGGAGTCACTGTGTACTTACTCCTCATGTGGGATCTCTGTCCTTAATGTGTTGACCAATGTGAAGTAATGCTATAACTAGTACTGGAACAGTATTTTACACTTTGTGTTTCTGTGTGGGTACAAACTGATGAAATCTTTACTTAATATATATTAAATCAATCTTCTGTATATAAAGATAATTGAAAATGAATCTTGATGTGAATGGAATGGGAGAGGGAGTGGGAGATGGGAGGGTTGCGGGTGGGAGGGAAGTTATGGGGGGAAGCCATTGTAATCCATAAACTATACTTTGTAAATTTATATTTACTTAATAAAAGTTTTTAAAAAATCTAAGTATTAAAATAACATTACATTCCCTAAAGGGTGAATTTATACTTTCAGATTCTGAATAAGTCTCTTTCTGAAGGACATCATATTAGGCAATGGGTTGCATTTCATTTGAATAATACCACTTCGTGTCACAGGACTCTCACTCTGCATCTTTCCTTACTAAGAGGCAGCCAGAGGCTCAGCTCTCTGTCTGATTCCTTCTGCAGTCTTGCCTCAAGTGAGACCCCAGTGAAGCAATGCAGTTCTTCAGATTCTCCCAAAATCAGGATTATTGGCAGTCCTATTAGTAGCATATAGAAATTCTGAGTTCAGTATGAAGAAGAGGAATGTTTTGGAACTACAAACATTTTGTATTTTCGAAGTGAAATCCTTCTATTTGACTTTTCCTTATATTCAAACTTTCTGTTTTATACCTTCCAAGGGTTTCCTTCTTTTCTGCCTCAAATTTACAGAAGTTTTTTCTTCTTTTTAAGGAATGAAGAATGTGAATTAGGCCGGCGCCATGGCTCAACAGGCTAATCCTCCGCCTTGTGGCGCCGGCACACCGGGTTCTAGTCCCGGTCGGGGCGCCGGATTCTGTCCCAGTTGCCCCTCTTCCAGGCCAGCCCTCTGCTGTGGCCCAGGAGTGCAGTGGAGGATGGCCCAAGTGCTTGGGCCCTGCACCCACATGGGAGACCAGGAGAAGCACCTGGCTCCTGCCTTCGGATGAGCGTGGTGCGCCGGCCGTGGCGGCCATTGGAGGGTGAACCAACGGCAAAGGAAGACCTTTCTCTCTGTCTCTCTCTCTCACTGTCCACTCTGCCTGTCAAAAAAAAAAAAAAAAAAAGAATGTGAATCAGACTAGCTGTGATAAAATTCTCGGTCTATCCCTTGTTTTTAGATTTCTTTATTTATTTGAAAAGGATGAGCTGGCATGAGAGATCCCTTGATTAGAGAGCTGTCAATGCTAGGTTGACTTACATGTGTTCTTCAAAGACTCAATTCAATGCAGAGAACTCCCGCTTTCTTGACTCAGGAATCTTTATATCACCTCTGGATCTCCTTAATCCCTCACTTCACACTGGGGATTGGTGTGGGCAGCCACAGGCAGTCGCCCCTTTTGTTTACACTTAAACATATGGCTGGAGACATCCTGACACAGACAAAAGGCTAAGGAGATTCCAGGAAGAGGCAGGAAGAACCGTATCTCACTGCTAGACTTCTCACAAGAAATGGTGTAGATAATCAGTCACACCTGAAACCTGCATTTATCACCTAGGTGTTTTATTTTACCCTTGTAATCAATGATTGATAACATTTTGTGATCTGTTAAGGGGAAGAACCTTATCGAAAACTCTTTGGGAACTCTTTGTAACCCCAAAAGTCTCTTGGATATGTAAATCTTTTGTGTGCCTTCTTGTATACAGCTGGTCATGTTTAAATACTACTGGGTTTGTTGAATAAACGAGCCTTGATCAGGATTTGTCTTGGCTCCATTCTTTGCGTCCTTGTCCCTGCATTCCCACTCTCTGTTTCAGGAAACCCGGTTCTTTGTGCTGCAGGCCGGCACAAGTGGCGCCTGAACAGGGACCTGAGAATTAGAGAAGCAGTGAGGAACCTGGATTCATAGAGTCGCGACGATAGAGGTGTACAATTTGTGGTGAGTACCCAACACCAAAATTGTAGAGATTTTTTTTTAGCAGGCATTATGGGACAAGCACTGGGAAAACCGTCAATAGTAAAGGCAGTCAAGGCATTATTACAGACACAAGGAATAGGGTTAAAAAAAAAAGTAATAGAACAATTTATAAAAACCATAGAAATTGCATGTCCTTGGTTTATTGAAGAAGGCCTTGTAGATGAGACACATTGGGAGGAACTTGGAAAAGAACTTAATTTTTACTTACAAGAAAATGGACCTAACTCGCTACCCTTGTTAACTTTCTCTCTATGGTCATTAGTAAAGGATATCTTAACTCAACAAAGAGACAAAACCTTGCTAAAAGGAGCTCTTGATTTCCTACATGAGAAAATTGAGAAAGCTAGAAGCAGTGATGGTGAGGATAATCGATCCTGCCGATCCGCTATTTCTATGGAAAAGGTTGTCCCCTCTGCCCCTCCTTTTGAATTCTTTATAAAAAATAATGATGATAAAGATTTTCCCTTTGTCAAGAAGGGGGATGTTTGCCAAACTAAAATAAAGAGCCTCATATATCCTAAAAAGAGTGTTGCTCAAACCCTTAGGGAAGCCGCAGAGCAAGGCAGGGAGGGAGCCGAGGTCTTTTTTGATGCCTTTCCAGTAGAAATATATACAGAAGATGGCCAGGAAATGCGCCGTCACCATCCAGTGCCTTTTAAAATATTAAGAGATTTAAAATCGGCTTGTGATGCATACGGGCCTACCGCTCCCTATACGAGAACTCTGTTGGATAGTCTGTCTCAAACTACTCTAGCACCAGCTAATTGGAAAACAATCACTCAAGCTTGCCTCTCTGGAGGCGAATTTTTATTATGGAGAACAGAGTTTGTTGACCAATGCCGCCGCACTGCTAAGTTAAATAACCAAGGGGGAAATCCGGATTGGAATGCTGATATGCTGTCCGGAGAAGGTGAATTCGAAGACCTTAAAAAACAAATAATTCAGCCCATTGCAGTTTTCCAACAAACTGCTGCTGCGGCCAGGCGTGCTTGGAATATATTACCGTCTAAAGGAGCAAAAATTGGTGAGTCCTTGTCTAAGACTGTTCAAGGACCAGATGAGCCTTATGCTGATTTTGTTAATAGATTAATACAGGTAGCAGGGAAGATATTTGGAGATCCTGAGGCTGGTATGCCTTTTGTTACCCAATTAGCATTTGAAAATGCAAACACTCCCTGTCAGCAGGCACTTCGTCCTTACCGAAAGAAAACTGATTTGGATGGATATATTAAGATATGTGCAGATATTGGCCCCTCTTATTCAAAAGGTTTGGCCATGGCTGCGGCTTTACAGGGAATTTCCTTAAAAGAGTCAGCTCAAAGGGCAAAGATGAATAAAAAGGAATGTTTTAAATGTGGAAAAAGAGGTCATTTACGAAAGAACTACTCACAAAATGATAATTCAGGTAGCAATAGATATAGGGGCATCCCCCCTTCTTTATGTCCCAAATGTAAACGGGGAAAGCATTGGGCGAATGAATGCCGCTCAAGGGCCGATAAAGATGGCAATCCCTTAGTTAACAATATTTCGGGAAACGGGAGGAGGGGCCAGCCCCAGGCCCCGCAACAACTCATTGGGGCCATGACTTTCCTCCCCCAACAACCCGTGTCCGGGACATTAGTACCCTCTGGAGAGCAACCCCAGGGAGTGCCGGATTGGACCTCAGCGTCTCTACCCACACAGTATTAACCCCGGATATGGGACCGCAGGCCCTCCCTACAGGAGTCTTTGGGCCTCCGCCACATGGCATGTTTGCACTACTCTTGGGACGCAGTAGCTTAACAATGAAAGGCTTACAGGTTTTTCCTGGTGTCATTGACAGTGACTATTCGGGGGAGATAAAAATCATGGCCCAAGCAAATAATGTTGTAATAACACTTTCCCCAGGACAGCGGATCGCACAATTGATTTTGCTTCCGTTAAGCCGTAACTCTAACTACAGGGCTACCTGTAGGGGCAACAAAGGTTTTGGGTCCTCAGATGTTTTCTGGCTAAAACCTATCACAAAAGATCGCCCCATTATTGTATTGAAATTAAATGGAAAAAACTTTAAAGGGTTATTAGACACAGGAGCTGATGTATCAGTTATTGCTTCCAACAATTGGCCATTAAACTGGAAAAAACATTCATCTATGACTCAGTTGAGAGGGATAGGACAGAGTCAGGACTTAGAACAAAGTGCTAAATTTATCAAATGGGAGGATGATGCTGGCCATACCGGAATTTTTAAACCTTATATTTTAAAGGGCTTGCCTACCAATCTATGGGGACGAGATATCCTATCCCAATTAGGTACAATCCTGTGTAGCCCTAATGAGATAAAACCCCTTGGGCCTACTCGTGAGGTGTCTGTAATAAATAGTCCTGATAGCCAACTTCCAAAAATAAAAAACCCTTAGTGGCCACTGCTCAGCCTGCCATCCATGCTGACAAAATTCATTGGTTGACTAATGAACCTGTGTGGGTGGAGCAGTGGCCTTTAACGCAGGAAAAAATAGTAGCTGCTCAAGCCCTGGTCGAGGAACAACTGCAGGCAGGACATATCGTCCCGTCCACCTCCCCCTGGAATAGCCCCATCTTTGTGATCAGAAAAAAATCCGGGAAATGGAGACTCCTGCAGGATCTCCGGAAAGTTAATGCTACTATGCAACTTATGGGACCTTTACAGCCTGGGTTACCAAACCCTTCAGCCATTCCAAAAAATTCGTATATTGCTGTCATTGATTTAAAAGATTGTTTTTATACTATTCCCCTCCATCCTGCCGATTGTTGCCGATTTGCTTTCAGTGTGCCCTCTGTTAATTTCAAAGAACCTATAAGAAGGTATCACTGGCGTGTCCTCCCCCAAGGTATGGCCAACAGCCCCACCTTGTGTCAACAATTTGTTGCTTCAGCAATTTCTAGTGTCCGAACTCAATTCCCTTCTCTTTATATAATTCATTACATGGATGATATATTGCTTGCTGGACTCAGAGAATCCGAAGTGCACCTGTGTTTGTCAATTATGAAGGAACAATTATGTAGGTACGGTTTACAGGTTACACCCGATAAAGTGCAATTGCATTGTCCATATCACTATCTTGGTTATCAACTTTATCCTAGAAAAATTGTCCCACAGAAGGTGACTCTACGATTAGACACCCTAAAAACCTTAAACGATTTTCAGAAATTATTAGGAGACATAAATTGGATTCGGCCTACCCTACACTTAACAACTGGAGATTTAAGACCACTCTTTGATATCTTAAAGGGGGATCCTGACCCTACTTCCCCCAGGGAACTCACTCCTGAGGCACGAATAGCTTTACAAAAGGTTCAAGATACTTTACAGAGAAATTTCCTTACTTACTTTGATTACAGTAAGCCCTTGTATTACTTAGTATTAGCAACTGCTTATTTACCTACGGGCTTGTTCTGGCAGGGTGCTCCCCTGCTTTGGATTCATTTAAATAGTTCTCCAAAAAAATCAATTGTTCCTTATTATTTGGCTGTTGCTGAGTTAATCTCTAAGGGACGATTAGAATCCAAGAAAATTTTCGGAACTGAACCCAATGTTATATGTCTTCCTTATACCTGTCGACAGGTTTCTTGGCTTCTTTCCTTTACTGATGACTGGCCACTGGCCCTGGCTCATTACTCTGGCCAAACCTCAAATTCTTACCCTGCTAACAAGCTTGTACAATTCTTTCAATCTCATGCTTGCATTTTTCCTAAGGTCACCAGCTTCAACCCCCTGCCTTCAGCTTCTCTTGTTTTCACTGATGGATCTAAACAAGGAAAGGCCGCTGTTGTATATGACAAACGTACCATTTCCTTCTCTACTCCCTTTTCTTCTCCACAACTGGTAGAATTGGCTGCTGTTGCCATGGCATTGCAGATTACAGCGCATACTCCCGTCAATATTTATACTGATAGTAAATATGTTTCCTATTCTGTACCACTATTGGAGACTTGTTCTGTATTTTCTTCTGTTTCTCGGGCTACCCCACTATTTACTCATATTCAATCCTTAATCCGTGAACGGACGCAGCCGTTCTACATTGGCCATGTTCGCGCTCACTCTGACCTGCCTGGCCCTTTGCATGATGGTAATAGACTTGCTGATAGTATTCTGCGTGTCTATTCCGTAGAAGAAGCTTCCCGTGGCCATGATTTGCATCATCTCAATGCCCAGACCTTACGATTAAGATATGGAATCACCCGGGAACAGGCAAGGCAAATTGTAAAATCCTGCCCTTCCTGTGTCACATTTCTCCCGGTCCCTCATTATGGTGTAAATCCTAGAGGTTTTACGCCTAATCAGCTTTGGCAGATGGATGTTACCCATTTCCCTGAATTTGGTAAATTAAGATACATACATGTCTCTTTAGATACATGTTCAGGTTTTGTTTTTGCCACCCCACAATCCGGCGAGGCTGCCAAACATGTCATCTCTCATTGTCTCCAGGCCTTTGCTGTTCTAGGAACCCCTATACAGATAAAAACTGATAACGGCCCAGCGTATACTTCTGACTCTTTTAAGCGCTTCTGTACTAACTTCCACATCTCTCATATCACCGGGATTCCTTATAATCCCCAGGGACAAGGTATTGTGGAACGTGCACACGCCACATTAAAAAATTATTTACAAAAAATAAAAAAGGGGGAATACGGGACCATAGCACATTCCCCACAAAAATGGCTATCACATGCTCTTTTCATTTTAAATTTTTTAATACTGGATAATCAAGGGAAATCTGCAGCTGATCGTCACTGGCATCCTGAAACCAAAAGACTACAAGTCTATGTAAAGTGGAAAAACCCGCTAACTGCTCAATGGTATGGACCTGATCCTGTTTTAATATGGGGACGTGGACATGTTTCTATATTCTCGCAGAAAGACAATGAAGTGCGGTGGTTACCTGAGCGACTGGTGCGGCAAACAGACAATATCACGAAGCAGCCCCTTGATCTTCATCATGATAACATTGCTGATCGGGATCCCCCTGAAGATGAATGAAGCCTGCCGGCTCACTTCAAGCCAAACCTACGTTACCACCTCTGTTGGTTCGCCAGTAGTTCTAAATTGTTCATGTACTTATGATAATGGAATTAAAACAGCAGGATTTGTACAATGGGTAAGGAACAATCAAACCTTGTTCCGTATTGGAAGGGATATAGTTAAAAATCAATGGCTTAATGTAACTGATCAATCAAAAAGGGAAAATACTGATTTTAGCATATCAAAACTGGTCACATTGTCAGACTCCGGGGTATACCTTTGTCAATTCTGGAAAAGAGGCCTCGTTGATGTATTGGTTAAAACTGTTAAAATAACTCTTATGGTCAATTCCTCCTTCTCTGTTGAAAGTAGCAATTTCTGGCTACATTTAGCTGCCTCGGCTAATACGTCATCCTTTTGTATAAATACAGCCGATTCTCCCACCAACCTGTTAACTAACAATATCCTGGGAGTTCCTTCTACTAAAAAGGAGTTTACAAAAATTACCGGCATAAATCCTGCTTCTCTAAAAATTAGCAATTCGACCAAAAAGTTATACTATGTGCCTTGGCAATTGAATAAAACTCAGCTTTCTCGCTTCAATGGGAGTGAAGCCCCTAAAGGGTGGGTTTTTCTGTGTGATTACTATGCATATAGCTCTCTAGCTCCTCATGATAGGCGTAGATGCTCCCTTGGACGGGTTGCACCCCTACTTCTCAAACCTACTGATAAAAATCTGTACAAAAGAAGATATACACGTATGATTTATAAAGGATGTAATGATAATTTCCATGTTCCCGGAGATTGGGAAGCTTTTGGTCTTGCTGCCTCTATGGCAGGCGCTGCTGGTCTTGCTTATGCAAACACTCGCGGATTAAGAGAACTAGCATGTATTGTTACCAAAACTGTGAACACCACTGCTGCTGCCTTAGCCAATATCGCTGAAAAACTTGATCAGGTCCGGACAGGTGTGTTACTCAACCGGGCAGCCATTAACTACTTACTACTGAAAGATCACATAAGCTGTGACTTGATTCCTGGAGGTTACTGCTTTAACATCTCAAATAATGTTCCTTACGTAAAGTATTTGGTACAGCAGCTAAAGGGTGAACTTCAGCACATGTTTCTAACTAATCCCTTTTCTTTTGGTGGATTTCAATGGACCCACTGGCTTTTGATGTTGCTGGGTCCTTTAGTGCTGCTCCTGCTTTTTCTTCTGTGCCTCCCCTGTATATTCCAAGGCCTCTCTGTGTCATTTGGTGCTGTTTGGTCTGAGATTCTAAAGTTGCGTTCTCAGCTTCACCCCCGAGCCAAAAAGGATGGCATTGAATTCCAATGACGGGTAAGACTCGGTCTCCTTGTACCAACCTAAGACAGGAGCCTCAGAGAATGTCTGGGGTGTCCAATGACGGGTAAGGACAAGAAGAGACATGGGCAACCTAAGACAGGAACAATGCCTCAAAAAATAAAAAAGGGGGAAATGTGGGCAGCCACAGGCAGTCGCCCCTTTTGTTTACACTTAAACATATGGCTGGAGACATCCTGACACAGACAAAAGGCTAAGGAGATTCCAGGAAGAGGCAGGAAGAACCGTATCTCACTGCTAGACTTCTCACAAGAAATGGTGTAGATAATCAGTCACACCTGAAACCTGCATTTATCACCTAGGTGTTTTATTTTACCCTTGTAATCAATGATTGATAACATTTTGTGATCTGTTAAGGGGAAGAACCTTATCGAAAACTCTTTGGGAACTCTTTGTAACCCCAAAAGTCTCTTGGATATGTAAATCTTTTGTGTGCCTTCTTGTATACAGCTGGTCATGTTTAAATACTACTGGGTTTGTTGAATAAACGAGCCTTGATCAGGATTTGTCTTGGCTCCATTCTTTGCGTCCTTGTCCCTGCATTCCCACTCTCTGTTTCAGGAAACCCGGTTCTTTGTGCTGCAGGCCGGCACAGATTGGGGACTACTTCTAAATCCTTTTCTGCTAATTAACTCATGCTCCTTAGAAGGCATCAGCGATCCAGTGAAGCCTTTCTGTCTAGTTGACACAGGATGTTGCTCTTCCAACTTTCAGGTATGAGTCTGTGTCACAGGGGTGGGACTCCAGAGGTGGCACTCTCAGTCCACTATAAACACTCAAATTTTCTAATTGCTAACCAATCTCTTTATGACTTTCTGCTTTTAACATAAGCAAGGGTGGCTCCACACCTCTCTTTGATATGTGGAGTTGGTCAATTCATCCCTTCTGAGTTTTAAGACTCTGAAGACTTTAAGAATAAAATAATCCTCTTTTAACATTTGTTAATTTAGCCAGACTTTTGTTACAAATCTCTGTATACTCCAATATTAACAACAACAACAAAAACTTGTTGGGACATATATTAGCCTTAAAATATCTACTGGCCGGGGCCAGCATTGTGGCATAGCTGGTAAAAGCTACTGCCTGTGGTGCTGGCAACCCATAAGGGCACTGGTTTGAGTCTGTCCTCGCTGCTCCACTTTTGATACTGCTCCCCACTAAGGTACCTGGGAAGTTAGCAGAAGATGGCCCAAGTACTTAGGCTTCTGCACCTATGTGGGAGACCTAGAAGAAGCTCTTGGCTCCTGGCTTCAGATTGCCCCAGCTCTAGCCATTGTGGGATTTCAGGACTGAATCAGCAGATGGAAGATATCTCTGTCTCACCACCAACCCCAGCCTCTGTAACTCTGGCTTTCAAATAAAAGTAAATAATTTTTTTAAAAAAATGACTATAACTACTTGTACTATGAACTAGTACAAAGACTAGCTTAGCAATCTGTTTCTTCCCTTGGATTCATACCCACCCTGGCTTCTAACTGACTTTGATTTTTTAAAAAATAGGAACTTATGCTCATTTTTAAAAAAACAAACTTGTAGGTAAACAGATGAGGAAGGCAACATTCAAAATTGTTGGATCACTAGCAAGAAAGCACTGCCTATTTATATTAAAAGAGCTGCAGGTCTTTGCTGTCAGGGACCAAGATCTATCACTAGATGGATAGCAATGCATTCCTTCTCTGTTTCCTCATGGCAGTCCTTGGGATCCAGAGGTGCTCAGATTGGATCCGTCCTGACCAGGTGCTCCTGCTCTACAAAAGAGGCTGAGACAAGGAACAAGACAATCTGCGCCTTAAAACATTGACAAGCCGGAAGCCAGCAGTCCTGCCCTGAAGCATCAAATTCCTGGATTTACATTTAAGAAGTAACCATTCTTTTTCTATGCTATTTTATACCTGGTTACATATCCATTTCCCTTACAGATCAGTAGATTCTTTTTTATTTTAATTGACAGAGCTATAGACAGTGACAGAGAGACAAGGAGAAAGGCCTTCCTTCCGTTGGTTCACTCCCCTAATGGCCGCTATGGCCGGCACTGCACTGATCTGAAGCCAGGAGCCAGGTGCATCTTCCTGGTCTCCCACGGGGGTGCAGGGGCCAAGCACCTGGGCCATCCTCCACTGCCTTCCCCAGGCCACAGCAGAGAGCTGGACTGGAAGAGGAGCAACCGGTACTAGAACCTGGCACCCATATGGGATGCCAGCGTCACAGGCAGATGATTAACCAAGTGAGCCACGGCGACAGCCCCCAGGTCACTAGATTCTTAAAGATGTAGATCACATGCAACTTTTCCAATTACCCATCCCATTGTCTAGCCTGTAAGAAATATTTATGGGGAAATTAGATGTTTAAATCGTTTAATTTCTTGAAAACACATATAACAATACATGAATTTTATTGTGTTTCACTCTAAAATGTAATGGTAATTGGATAGAATGTAACATGAACACTCAGAAAAAACTTGGACAGAATTTGGTTTATCATTTGAGTACCAGGCTCTTTGACTGTCATTACTCTTTTCAATTCTTTTTTGTGTCAGCAGATGAATGCTGATCATCCATGAATTAACTCAGCATAAGTCAGTAACGCTTATTAGGAAAAAACCTCTTGCTTTCCATTGTTTCTACACTAAACAACATGTTTTTGTCTTAAGGTAGACTGACAATGACCAAAGCACAGTATCAATACTGGCAGTTCACTGTGTTCTAGAGATCTGAACTCAGAACACAAATATTCCCAAATGAATGCATTTTTTTTATCACAGAATAATTTGCAAGGAACTCTTGATTGTAAATATTCTAGTTTACAAAAGAAAGACTGTGGTTATTAGTGAGCCTGTTTTACTGAAAACATTCATTATGTCGCATTGGAAATTCTATTGAAGAAAATTCCTCAGATACAGTGTTTACTAAAGACTTTTTAGAAGTCAAATAAATAAAAAGATGAATCTAGAAAAAGGACCCATTTCTGCTTAAGGCTTATAAAATCTTACACCTCTGAAGGACCACAAAAGTTAATCCTCTGCCTCAGATCCATTCAGAAGCAATCTTGTATTTCCCAAATTCTTTATCCTAGACTCAATCCATTCAACAAAGTAGTATTTCCTACATTCCTACAATATGAAATAAATTGCAATGCTTCATAGAAGCAACTTTGCCCTTGATAATTCCAGATAGGAATATACATACACACACACACACACACATGCACAGACATTCATATGCATATATATATATACACACACACAAATATAATTAAAATAAAATCAGTGATTAACAGATTAATGAAAGAAAAATGTAGATGTAAAGAGAGATTAAATAAGGAGGAATTTAATAAATGAAGAGCTCAAAAATTAAGTAACAGTTGAGCTTTTAATTAAATATACAAAGATAAGAATAATTTAAGTAGAAGAATGGGGAAAGAGGGGTCAGCATTGTGGCATAGCAAGTAAGATGCCAATCTGGGTGCCTGTTCAGGTCCTGGCTGCTCTACTTTTGATCCAGCTCCCTGCTAATGGCCTGAGAAAAGCATTGGAAGACAGCCAAGTGTTTGGGCCCCTGCCACCCATGTGGGAGATGCACATAAAACTCTTGGCTTTGAGCTGGCTCCCTCTCTCTGTGTAACTCTGGCTTTCAAATAATAAAAAAATCTTAAAAAAAGAATAGGGAAAGATGAAGATCTTAGATAAAACCATAAAGTAATATTTTAATCATCTAGCATATCCAGTTTTAATTTCTCTTGTCATTAGACACATAGAATACTTTATGATATGTATTATTAATACAATTTTAACTTTTGGTACTGTTAAATTTATTCAAACTTTAAGGGAAAAAATCTCATAATTTGCTTATTCTAGAGTTTATGCATGGCTTGAATTAGCAGAGTTCTAGCACCATCCCCAAACCTGACATGAGCCCTCTCTTGTAGGCTGCAGCTTTCAGCAGCAAGACTCTGAATACTATCCACTGCATCTGCCTCACATCTGCTACCTTCTTCCTAATTACAATTTATCTGAACTGGGAAGGGGTAGCTCATATAAATTATTAAGTTGGGTTTGCTGTAGAAAGCCACATTTGGGATTCTGATTATCACTGATAATCAATAACAATAAACAATATTGTTTCTTCTCTTGAAAGACTTATGAAAAGCTTTGGACATTATCTATAAAGATGAGATTGAAATGGATAGAGAGACTAGAAAGCACGGTTGAGTTGAATTTTTGCAGTGCATCAGACCAGATCATTATATCTTTCTGTTCCTGAGTCTCTGGAACTGACTTGAGTCATGTTATATCTTTCTGTTCCTGAGTCTCTGGAACTGACTTGAGTCATGAATGATGCTTCTTGTTCCACAATCAATGAAGTCTGCCTATATAAGAGTTCTTATACATGGGCCGGTGCCGTGGCTCAACAGGCTAATCCTCCGTCTTGCAGCGCTGGCACACCGGGTTCTAGTCCCGGTCGGGGCACTGGATTCTGTCCTGGTTGCCCCTCTTCCAGGCCATCCCTCTGCTGTGGCCCAGGAGTGCAGTGGAGGATGGCCCAAGTGCTTGGGCCCTGCACTCCATGGGAGACCAGGAAAAAGCACCTAGCACCTGGCATCCTGCCATCGGATGAGCGCAGTGCGCTGGCTGCAGCGCGCCATCCGCGGCAGCCATTGGAGGTTGAACCAACGGCAAAGGAAGACCTTTCTCTCTGTCTCTCTCTCTCACTGTCCACTCTGCCTGTCAAAAAAAAAAAAAAAAAGAGTTCTTATACATGGATTTCTATGAATTTGCACTCCATTTGCTTCCACATGAACACACATACTAACCCCTTTACATAAGCTTGATTTAAGACTCCTGTTTGTTAGTCAACGGGTTTGCTAATGCATGTATAAGAGGTCCTCGAGGGTCTTTGCTTTTTTCCCTTTGCCTGAAATACATTGTCTTTATAATCTTACTTTCCACTACCTCGTATGTGCTTAACGATCCTTTAATGGAGGTATGCATTCCTGATATAAACCTATCTAACCCTCCAAAGATGCTGTTTGTGGATTCCTAAAGACTGCTATTGCAGTATGCCTCACCTCCATTTTTTTCATATTTGTCACACCCACTGTATGAGTTCGTAAATATCTTTTTTCTTTCTACCAGGCAGTAAGCTTTCTGAGAATAAGTACATTATTGGACTCATTTTTACTTCCCAAGGAGAGATAAAACAGCACCTGGCACACTGTAGACACTCAGAAATTATGGAATGAATAAAAGGGACAATGCTTTAAAGCATTCAAATAGTCGAACGTTGGAAATTTACAAGACATGGCAAATATTTCCTATGATGCCTCTGGAGGGCTTCTCTACTTGGCCTAGAGAAGTTAAATAATGAAAAGAAAAATTAATATCAATAGAAGTAAAAAATATTAAGATAATGCATCTCTTATAGTTTGTCAAATGAGTACTACGTTAAGGTAGGGATTTATGTGAGTTGTTGAAATAGATGGATAATTTCTGTGATATAAAGTTAATGTAGAGAGAGTATATAATGAGGAAGGTATTCACAATTGAGTCTGGAAGAACAGAATTTGAACTAGGTTATCACCACAAATGTACATTCTTTAGAACTTATGAAAATATAAACTAGATTTATGGCAGGAAAAGAATACATAAGAGATTCACTATATTCAGTTGGATGATATAGATATCCTTTCCTATTTCTAAGTGATTCTAAAACTCATAATTCTGAACCAGTCTTTAACTATATTATTTATGAGAATCTTCTGAAAATATCAGTGGGATACAGCTGTTTCTGTGGATAAAGTATCCAATTTATGTAGTACAGAATTATGTTAAATGTCTTAATAAAATTTCATTTAATATTAAATGTTCATCTTATGACTACATGTAGACAGTTTTGGAGTCTTGTCGGGGTTTTGTATTTTTTTCAAGCTTAGGAAACCAAAGTACTGAACAGTGAAGCAAATATGTGCCTAAATTCCTTAACTGCCCAGCCCCTTCTGATACTCCCAAAAGCCTTCTTCATGTAGCCCTGTCTCTTATTTCATCGCCATGCTTGCCAATCAGTTACAGTCTCTGGCCTCATGTCACTTTCATCCCATTGGATGACTGTCATGGGAGATGCCCAATGGTGCGCTGCTAATGAGGCAGCTTAAAGAGCAGCTGGGGATGTGCAATTGTTGGATTAGGGTCAAGGCCAAGAGAGAAAATGGATGAGAGAGATAGAGCCTGAATGACTGCCAATAAGCGGGGGTTCTATTATCCTGCTAAAGCAGGACATTCATTACCATCTATTGTAACATAATTTGGGTTCAGTCAAGCTGTCTCTCCCTCTCTTTGGATTTACAATTTATAAACCACAAACGTCCAAAGGGTGCATTGTCCCCTGGGGCCATGTAACCCTGGGAGAAGGGGAAGTCTGGCAGAAATGAATGAGCTACGAAGCCCCTAGTTTGAGCACCATCAGGGCTGCCACCTTGTTCGTTGGAGCTGTGACATAAGTTGCAGGCACAGTGCTGAAATAGTTCCTCATCTCTCTGCAGCCGGTGTGCTCATTAAGCAAAGATAAAATAAAAAATTCTTTGTTTATCCTTTGCAAAATCAAACCCTAATGCTAACAGCCAGTATTTCCATGCTAATTTCCTGTCACTGGTGAGATTACTGCACAGGAACAGGAGTGAAGTTTGTTTTCCACTAGCATACAAACTCCTGGCTTTTTTTGTAGACAAATCCCTTCCAAGTCTCAGAAAGCAATCTGGTCTTCAATTGTTCAGTATGTTTATGTTGTTTCTATACATGAAGAGTGACATGTAGAGAACTGTCTCACATGTCTTTCTTTTATCAAAAAGAAATAGCAAACTTATGTCATTACATCATTGCTATTGTCATTTGAAATAGGGCAAATGCCTCCTCTCTCCTTGTGCCCCTGCCAATCTTTCTCAATTATGCTACTCATGATCCTTTGGATTCAGTGCTGAAGCCCACCTGCCACCCAAACTAATGGAACCCCCAGTGTTTTTGTCTCTGTGTCTTACCCAGGAAGGCAAGTGAGCTTGGTGAAAAGAATGCAAGTACTGTGATTCACAGCAAATTAACCCAGGCACAGTGAAAATAGTGAACCACTGTAGTAAAGCAAAGCAAAGAAGTATAAGCATCCTCTGTGTTCCACTTGATCGCTAATGAGAAACCTGGACTCAGTCCATGGGGTAGGAGGACTTTGCACAGAATCCTTACACCCCTATCCAACGGAAAGTTCTATGAGTCACTGAGGCAAGGCCTGGAAGTACAACTGTAGTCCTTTATTATTATGGCTCTAATACAAATGAGTTGTAAATTGTGCTTACATCTTCTGGGATTTGCAAGAGTTATTCTACATTGGATATGTCACTGGTGTTAGCAGAAGTAGTGAGGAACCTAGTACTATCCCTATCTGTGCCATCGCCCCACATGTACCCCACAAAACCCCACCCCTTCTACACAAATACAGCTGCCAGTGTGGTGCCAACAAGAAACATCCAACATGGCTTCAGGCTTGTCATAACCACTTACATAATGCATCAGACACCATAACACTTCTAAGATTTCAAAAAATGGGGCATGGAAATGGTGGCACTCAAGCGTTGCCAAAACTCTACCGCCATCTGAATATTTCATTAAGCTCTGCCCAGGCACCACCCACTATACTGTAAAAAAATGACCCTGAGCTTTGTTCATTGCATCACTCTTCCATGAAGTTTCCTGTACTCATTCCTGGGTGTGTATTTCTCCTGTGCTCTTAAATAAATATTGTCTCTTTGCTTACATTTACCTGCATCTCCTCCTTGAATTCTTTCACACATGGAAATAAGAGCCTGGAACAAGCCTAGCCATTGGTCTCCCCCACAACATAAATAATGCACCATACGGGAGGATGGAGCACGCATTAGAAGTCCATCTGATATAGGTGAGTGGATATTAATTTTTTTAATTTCAGTCTCTTGTCATGCATAAAGATAAGCATTCTAAGTGCTGATACAAATGAAGTGCACAAAGTGGTAAGATTTATTTAAAAGATGAGAAAGTGAACAGACACACACATGTGAACATGGGTTGCCCCACACAGAGAGATGCCTGTCATGGATGGGCAGCAGGCCAGAACACTGTCCAAGAGGAGAAGGAATTGGGAAGAAGAGACAGAAAAGAACATCTGGCAGCCTTTCCTGCCATGATCTGAGGTACAAGAGACAGGGAGAGAGAAACAGCTCATCCCAGCTGCTGATCTCTTTCATGAAATAAAAAACGCCTTCTCTGTAGGTGTGAAGCCACCTGGGAATTGTATGACATCTTCACAAGTTCCACATGGAACTCAATACCCATATTTTCATGGTGTTTTCCATAGGTCCCGGATGAAGTACATGCACCCTGGCATGGGGGTGTTTTCATTGACAAGTAGGAGGATAGAATTACACCAGGGCAGTGGTGGGCAGGTACTTCAGCTCAACAGAGCTAAACTAACTCCTTCCCTTTTTATCTCACATCATACCCAAACATCAGTTGGTGAATATTTTTTCAACTGCCACCTCTTGCACTTAGAGGGTTTTGTTTCTATTGATTTGCCCATCCCTGAAAGTTATCAAGTGGTAGTGCCCATCCTCAACTGAGTCAGCCCTCAGAGTCAATCTGTTATCCCAAAGATCTAGCTTCCCATGTCTGTGTCTGCCTGTCTTTCTCTTCTGTCCCCATCCACTATGGACTAACTTTCTTGCTTTATAAAAGTACTTAGGGGGCAGGAACTGTGGCTTTATAGGTTAAGTCTCTGCCTATGGTGCCAGTGTCCAATATGGCCACCAGTTATTGTCCTGGCTGCTACACTTCTGTTCTAGCTCCCTGCTAATGCACCTGGGAAAGCAGTGAAAGACGGCCCAAGTACTTGGGTCCCTGTACTTGCTCCTGGCTCCTGACTCTGGATAAGCTCAGTTTAAGCCATTAGATCCATTTGGGAGTGGATCAGAGAATGGAAGATCTCTCAGTCACTGTCTCTTCCTCCCCCTGTAGCTCTGCCTTTTGAATAAAAAAAAAAAAAAAAAAAAAAAAAAAACCAAGAAGGAAGGAAGGAAGGAAGGAAGGACTTTTCTCCCAAGCCACGTAGTGCCCTGATGGTCTCCTTATTTTCTATTGATATCTTCTTTTGGCTTGTGCCTTCTAAACATCCCCACAGTTGGTAACTTTCAAAAAAAAATCATATTGCTTCTGGCTAGACCTAAGGCACTAAGCAGGATGCTGCTTTGATGAGCATTAAAGCTGAGGCTTAAAATCTCTTGTGATCAAACCACCTCTCATAGGAATTCCCCCCAGGGATTCCCCAGGGCATGGGGGACATTTGAAGACTAGGGTTGCTGGATTCAAGCTGTCCTGTAGCAAGGAGCTCCTAGGTTTGCCTGGGGTATAGAAGGACATGTTTGAGACTCTGGGATGCCACGGCAAGGGGTTCCAGGTTCAACCAGGGCAAAGATAGAAGTGTTCAAGACTTGCAGACTCCAGGTTCAAACTCTCCTGCAAAAAAAGCACTCTCAAAGGTCCATGAATGACTCTTTCTCTCCCAAGGTCACAAAAAGGTCATGGGTAACTTCCTACCTGTTTCCAGGCAACACAACTTGTCCCAGCACAACCATCCCTAGAGGACGCTAGGTCCTCCCCTCTCCTTCAGGCCCTGATTCTCTTTTGCCTCCTACTATCTATGATGGTTTCTGAGTAGTGGGGCCAAAGGGTGGATTTTAGTTATTTGGGGCATGCTGTTGGGGGGTGCTTTCATGAGAGGTTTGAATATTTGAGTTCAGATTTTCCAACCAGGTATAAATGAACAATTTTAACTGCTTAAATGTAAAGAATTAAGTGGATGTTTCAGGGCTCAGATGCTGAATTTCTACTCCTACAATATGGTACACGCTGCCTTGTTCCTCATCTCAACTTCTTTTGAAGAGCTGGACTAGCTGGTCAGGCTAGATCTAATCTAATCAATCACCTGTGGGCATCGAATACTGCCATGATGAAACAGAGGAGGGATCTAACTGATTGACTGGTTATCATTGGTCTAATGAGAAGCCTTGATATATGACACCAGAAGCATGCGACTCCTCTATAAATTTGGCCATACCAGCACCCCCTTTCATTTATTCCCTTTACAACTCCCTAAAATCACCCTGATCCAGCAGAGTGCTAGCCATTGAGACCCAGAGGTTGGCCACCCTCTCAACCGCCAACAGGTTAAACGTCATCTTTCCTTTACCCCCAAACCTCGTCCTCTTCATTTTAATTTGGCACCAGGGACGGGGACTGAGCTTGCAGTATCAGCGCGGCATCGGTTTTCTCCGCTGCTTGCCTTGCCAGGTGATCACTGTCACCGTGTCTGCCATCACCAGTCTCCACCAGACTTCAGGCAACTCTACATTCCTGAACTGTGACCCTCCGCACTGAAAGCTGAAATAAAGCTTTTCTTTCTGTCGCGAGCGCCTACTGTCACGTAACTCAACAGTAGCAAGTGCGACGTACGACTTGTCAGTCACGGGGAAGAAAGGAACACACGGACACAAGACTGTCTTTCCTATAAAAGATTTCTTGCTTACACACCAGGGACACACCAGGTTTATTACATCACTCCGCTGCTTAGTTATTAGGATCAATATACTCATCTGTATCAATATACTTATCAATCTATACTATTTAATACACTTATCAATAAACTTAATACCACTATTTAATGTGACTTCACTTAGCTACTTAGCTTAACGTAACTACTTAGCTTAACTACTTGGCCTAATCACCTAACTTAACACACTTAACAATATCATTAATATCACTATCCATAATATCAATAATATCACTTATCATAACTTATAGCTAACTTAACACACTTACTAAATTACTTAGTTTAACATAACTACTTATCTTAATATATATACCTAATCTTAACAATATCACTTATACCATAAGTCACAACAAACACTATTAAAATAATCTTAAGTACTATCACAATGAACAATACAGGCACAGCAAAAGGTTCAATACATAACATTGGTTTGCTAAGTTATCTAAGCTCCTATCACTGTCACGAATGTGTTTCTCCAGTGGGGAGCGTACAGTGTCCAGGGTTCAACGTCCCAGCAGGGACGGAACTTGGATCACTTACAGGCAGCAGGAAGTCATGGGAAGGCTATCACTCTGGGCAGTAGGCACAAAGTTTCCAGGTGGGCGGCAAGTCCAGAAGTTGGAGAGGTCCCCTGCTGAGAGGCCTGGTCCGGCTCTGCGGTCAACTCTGGCAGCAGGCTGATAAGGACTCCAGGCAAGGCGGTGAGGCGGCAGCTCCACTGGTCAGACACCGTGGCAGGGCAGCATCGCAGCAGCTCTGCTGGCCTCTTGATCATGTCGTCGCCTTGTACCACGTAGCAAAAGCTAGCAGGCTGGCTCTTTGACTCTAAATGCGAGGAGATCCAGAGGTTCGCTCGCACTGGGCCTATGCACACACACACGCACAGTCACACAGACAGTGGGTACTCCAGCTCAGGGACAGCGCTGCAGGTCGGCTTGTGCTGCTACCGGCTCCGGGCAGAGTAGCGGGCTGCCTCTTCAGCTCCGGATGTGTGGAGATCCAGAGGCTCACACACACCAGGCCCTTGGTTCGGCGGCAAAGCTGAGAGTGTTATAGCAACTCTTATTAGACAGGAACTAGACAGGAACAGGGCAGCTCATGCGGCTAAGGCCGCTCAGGAGACTGTGGCAGGAACGGCTCAGGAGCGGATGCAGCTCAGAGAGCTGTGGCTGGGACAGGTCAGGAACGGTCAGGATCTCCTCAGAGACAGCTCAGTGACAGCTCAGCTCAGCTCCACTCTTCGTTCTTCCGCTCCCGGTGGTTTACATGCACCAGGCCACGATCCTCGAAAGGAGGGAGAGTGGTGCCAGGGCTCCCTTTTTATCCTCATTTTCTGGCAGTCCTCCAGCTTGCCGTCCTCCAACTTGTCCAATCAATGCTGTTTCCGCCTTGCTTACAGTTGAACAGTCCAGTCAATACTGTTCCCACCTTACTTGTGTTTGAATGGTCCAGTCAGTGTGGGTAGGAGGGGATTGCCCGTAGCGCACTGTTATCTGACTGACCAGAGATGTCTGCTCGGTATGATTAGGAGCGTCTCCCTAACAGCCATTAGGCATTGCCTCAGCTCCTGACTTATAACTCCACTTTACTTTTATTTTGTGGCTAGTGGTAACTTTTTAACTCAATATTTTACTGTATTTCCACAGTTCATCTCCTTTTCAGGTAAGTGGTGATCCGTGACTCTTGTTGAGACTCCTGTGGGATTCTCCACACTTTCCCAAACAATTCCTCACAGGTATTTTAGTTAAGGTAATGAAAAGTAGATTAGTGCAGAAAATTGGGACTTACATGTGGAATTGATCTTCTTAACCGTACGTGAACATGTGGCGGAGTCTTGGAATCAGTTTGCTGGGAAATTTTAGGACAGCGTGGAGAGGCAGGCTAGGGAAAGCCCAGAACATTGTACACTGAGGGTTTCAGGTAATTCTGGTGATGTCTCAGAAGTTCGCAATGCTGGTGACAGTGTGGACAATACAGGTTATGTTCATGGTGTTTCACAAGGAAATATTGGAAATTGGACTAAAGGCCACCCATGCTACACACTGGCAAAGAACTTGGCTGCATTGTGTCCCTAACCCAAGGGTTGGTTTGTATGAGGTTGAACTTGCAGAGGCTGGACTGGCTTGTGTGGTAGAGGGGATTACAAGGCAGCAGCATCAATGCCAAGGGCTACTCTATCATATTTCACAGCCGGAATCAGGAGCAGAAAGGGACAGAGGACAAAAGTCTGAAAAATCCCCAGTGTGTCCCAAGAAGGAAAGAAAGGGTGGTGATACATTTGGGATAGGAAACTGCTCACTGAAGAGAAAGTTTGAGGCAGAAGGCAGTCACATGTTAGTGAGCAGGATAATAGGAGAAAGAACCTGAGGGCATCTCAAAATCTTTCAGACTGCCTCTCTCATCACAGGCTTATCAGAAACATAAACCCAGAAACGATCCACGGGGGCCCAAGCTCATCAACCAGATGCTAGATCTAGCATTTGGAGTATTTAGTAATAGAGATAAACCTAGTATAGAAAAGATGGGAGTGTCTCAATATAGGAAACAATGGTCTAAACAATAGGTTTGTAGTACAGCAGTCACTGTGACCAGCACCCTGAAACCACAGGCTAACACTGGCAGTGTTAAAGAATGGCTGACAAGCCCAAGAGAGAATGCTTTGGGTGTAGGAGGCTGGAATATTGGTTCGAGAAACATCCCCACCTAAATAGCCTACCTGGCCCCTGGCCTCCATATGAACAAGAGGGGCGCTGAAAATGGGATTTCCTAAGCTCTGCGATTCCCTGTGTCCTTATTAAAGACTGATGAGGCTTAGAAATCCAGGTGGCTCTCACAACACATATGACCATCACATTCCTGGAGTCCTGGGGTATCACAGCTAAGAATATCAATTACATCATTCATATGGCACCCTCTGGAAGCGGCATGTTGCTCATTGCAGGGGACACAAAGAAGAGAACAGCCATATCACCAGAAACAAAGCACTGGCAAACCAATTTGGGTCAGGTGTAGAAGCTTCTGACACAAAATGGCAACAAGGCTCTCCCAGCACCAGACTCAAGATCATAAACAACCACTTTCCTAAGGAGTTTCAGTATTGCTAAAAATTTGGAGACAGGGACAAGGGACCCCCACCAACAATGATCATTTGCAGCCTAAATTAAAGAATCTTATCATGTGCTATTTAGTACTCCAATTGCAGTTAAAGTACAGTGGATTTTTAGCTGGATATATCTGTCAAGAGTTAAATGTGTACCACAAGTCTTCACAGGAACACCAAAGAAATAACTCTCTACTCTTGTGAGCCAATTGAGAATGTCAGGCTTATCTTCAAAAGGCCAAAAGATAG
This sequence comes from Sylvilagus floridanus, assembly GCA_949820135.1. Taxonomy (NCBI): domain Eukaryota; kingdom Metazoa; phylum Chordata; class Mammalia; order Lagomorpha; family Leporidae; genus Sylvilagus; species Sylvilagus floridanus. Next base: position 104,527,883 of record OX463238.1, on the reverse strand, counting down.
TAGATTTTTTGCTTCTGCCATACACTGCTCCCTAGAGAGACATTAAGGCCCTTGCACTTCTAGGCTCATGTGCTTTTCCTGCTTCTTCTATGTTTCTCAGGAAACTGCAATTCAGGAAAACTGCCTGGTAAACTTTTCTACCATAATGAGAAAAATCTTAGTATATCTCATGAAGTTGCTTCATGAAACCTGTCTGTTGCCATTGATGACTTATACCAGACCCCTGGCAAAGCTGTAAAGCAACTATACAGCTCTTCAGATTCCCTAGCTTAACTGGTTATGGACAGCCAAATAGCCCTGAATTATCTCCTATGAAGACAATGTGGGAAATGTGCAGTTTCTAATAAAAACCTGCTGCACTTACATTAACAACAATGTGTTCATGGAAAAAGGCATCAACAGGATTTATGATCAAGCCGAGCAGTTTCATGATTTTCATAAAAGAAACCCCTCAGCTTCCAGCATCTGGGAAGCAGTTAAAAGTGCACTCCCTTCTCTAAGAAAGTTCCTATCCTTGTCCCTTTTTGACTCAAGTAATCCCATCCTAATTATCAAACTTATGTCTTCCAGAAATAAACAGTTTCATGTAAAAATGATTGCCATGACCGGCGCCATGGCTCAATAGGCTAATCCTCCGCCTAGCAGCGCCAGCACACTGGGTTCTAGTCCCGGTCAGGGCACTGGATTCTGTCCCAGTTGCCCCTCTTCCAGTCCAGCTCTCTGCTATGGCCTGGGAGTGCAGTGGAGGATGGCCCAAGTGCTTGGGCCCTGCACCCCATGGGAGACCAGGAGAAACACCTGGCTCCTGCCTTCGGATCAGCGTGGTGTGCCGGCCACAGCGCACTGCCCACAGCGGCTATTGGAGGGTGAACCCACGGTAAAGGAAGACCTTTCTGTCTCTCTCACTGTCCACTCTGCCTGTCAAAAAAAAAAAAAATTATGGCCATGCAGGTAGTCTAGCTATTGCCAATGAATCTCTGGCTCCTCTACAACAGTTAGCAAGAGATTTTCCTTCCCTGGCTAAGCAGTGACAGTGCCCTGATACAGCGTGAAGCAGCTACAGAACACTGATCTTCCTCCCTCTACCTCCGTTAAAGATTAAGGGATGACAATCTTGAGGAGTTGCATGATGTAGGCAGGGAAGTAGTGACAAGTGGAGGATTGCTAGTTTCTGTGCCACAGCCCCATCTGTACCTATCAAAACTCCATCCCTTTCCATGCAGACACAGCCGTCAGGAGGGCACCAGCCAGAGATATGAAACATGTCTACAGACTCGGCATAGCCACTCTCATCATGTCCCAGAAACCATGACACTTCCAAGACACTTTCAAAAAATGGTGCATGGGAATGGGTGGCACTCAATCCCTGCCCAAATTCTGCCTCCATGTGAATATTCAATTATGCCCTTCCCCAGGCACCATGCCCTATACTATAAAGGGAAGATCTCAAATCTTCTAACTGCATCAGTCTTCCATGAGGTTGTCCACACTCCCAACTGAGTGTGTATCTTCCATTTGCCTTTAAATAAATCTTCCTTCTCTGTACCCCTTTAGCTAGATCCCCTGCTTGAATTCATTTATGCATTCAGATAAAAGCCTGTACCAAGTATCATCAGGGTTCTCCCCCACAACACCATTGCTTGATGTAAATTTGCTACCATTGCTTTTCTAATTATTTCCATTTATTCTTTACAGAAAGAATGCTTTAATATTATCTTAGGGGGCAGCACTATGGCATAACGGATTAGACTGCTGTCTGCCATCCAGGCATCACATATGGGTGTGGGCCCGAGTCCTCACTGTTATACTTCTGAAACAGCTCCCTGCTGATGTGCCTGGGAAAGAAGCAGCCCAAGTGTTTGGGCCCCTCATGTGGGAGACCCAGAGGAAGCTCCTGGCTTCTGGCTTCAGGTCAGCTCAGCTCCAGCCATTCCAGTCATCTGGGGGGATGACCCAGTAGATGGAAGCTCACTGCCTCTCTCTCTGCCTCCCCCTTCTCTCCTCTGCCCCATAACTCTACCTTTCAAGTAAATAAACCTTTAAAATATTATTTTAAATTTCAGTGTTTTCACTATACATGCCCAACATATGTGTTTCAAATCTCCCATACACAAATAGAAAATGATCCATTACTGAACTCTGTCTCTGATTTTCACTTTATACTTGTAAATATATTACAACATTTAAAATATACATTGTCTCATTTAACGCATGAGGAATGGAAAATTGTCTTAACTCATATAATTTAATATCATGATTATAACAGTAATGATTTTGAAAACAAACATCATTTTTCTGATCAAAAATTCCTACAAACTCTTAACACAATCATCATTACTGAGGGTATAAATTGCTGAACACTGACATTTGTGTATGTGTGTGTATAAATGTATTCGTGTTTTTCGTGGTTTAAGATAGTTGAAGATTCTTCCTATTTAATGTGCTTAATCTGTGGATCACTGATCTGATATCTATTTTTGATAATTCAACTCATGTTCTTATCATACGCAGTTCAAATTAGAACTTTTGAGGATATAGATAATAGTGCCTCACTCAAAGCCATAAAGTCCAATCTTAAAAGAACAATCTGAATGACACAATGGCCATGAGTAATAATTTTGTCCTCAAAGACCTAGACATATGTTTTATATTGACAATGACTGCTTTATTGAGGTGAAGTTTTCCAGTCTCAATTTCTTCATGAAAGAATTCCTAATCTGGCCAGCGCCGTGGCTCAATGGGCTAATCCTCCACCTGTGGCACCGGCACACCAGATTCCGTCCTGGTTGCTCTTCTTCCAGTCCAGCTCTCTGCTGTGGCCCAGGAGTGCAGTGGAGGATGGCGCAAGTACTTGGGCCCTGCACCCACATGGGAGACCAGGAGAGGCACCTGGGTCCTGGCTTCGGATCAGCGTGGTGCACTGGCCACAGCACGCCAGCTGCAGCTGCCGTTGGGGGTGAACCAATGGAAAAGGAAGACCTTTCTGTCTGTCTCTCTCTTACTGTCCACTCTGCCTATCAAAAAAAAAAAAAAAAAAAGAATTCCTAACCTGACTAATGTTCTCTTCTTTGAGAAATAAAGAGTCCATATTAAAGGTTAGAGACATTATGATACTCTCAGGGATTATGTGCCTAAAGTAATTTGATAGAAATAGGAATGATGGGAGGGAGGAAGGAGGAGAGAAAGGAAGAGTGGGTAGGGGGAGAGGCCAGATTTTTATAGCTTCTGTGAATACCTATAGGATTCTGCCACTGGGGTTTTGTTTTGTCTGGCTGAAATGATTAGTAAAAATAAGGAAACTTGAGGCTGGCACTATGGTGCATCCATTTCAGCCACTTGAGACTCAGCATCCCATATGGGGCCATTTTTATTCTGGGCTGCTGCACTTCCAATCCAGCTCCCTACTAATGCACCTGGGAAATCAGAAGAAGGTGATCCCAAGTGCACGGGCCCCTACAGCCCCTTGGGAGACATGGATAGAGTTCTGTGCTCCTGGCTTCAGTGACCATTAGGGCCATCTGAGGAGTGAACCAGTGGATGGAAGTGTTCCTTCAGTCTCTGTCTGCGGCCACTGTAGGCTGGCACCGCGGCTCACTAGGCTAATCCTTCACCTGCGGCGCCAGCACCCCGGGTTCTAGTCCTGGTTGGGGTGCCAGATTCTGTCCCGGTTTCCCCTCTTCCAGGCCAGCTCTCTGCTGTGGCCTGGGAGTGCAGTGGAGGATGGCCCAAGTGCTTGGGCCCTGCACCCCATGGGAGATCAGGAGAAGCACCTGGCTCCTGGCTTCTGATCAGCCCGCCAGCCACAGCAGCCATTGGAGGGTGAACCAACGGTAAAGAAAGACCTTTCTCTGTGTCTATCTCTCACTGTCCACTCTGCCTGTCAAAAAAATAAATAAAGTAAGGGAACTTACAGAAAAAACGTTGAATCTGTACTTAATCATCAGCCTACTGACAACAAGGAGGAGAATCTGGTTTTCTGAGGTAAAATTCAAGGACACAAGGTTGCCAAGAATACTGCATGTTCCCAAAAGAAAAGGCTGGAATATGGGGCTTGGATCAGAGATAAGGAGAACTTTTTAATATGGTCCCTCCACAAGATCCTCAAAATCTTTGGTGAAATTATAAAACTCACAACATGCTTAGTGAATTCACAGGCCGTGGAGTGAAGAGGCTAGATTTATCTGGGTAAAGGAAAATCAGCTTCCAGGGTTCTTTCAAAACGTTCACAGAAAATGCCATTCTGAAAAACTGTGCATGGATTTCAAACTTTTTTAAAAAAGGATTTAATTATTTGAATAATTCGAAAGGCAGAATAGGGCCAGCGCCGTGGCTCAACAGGTTAATCCTCCGCCTTGCGGCGCCGGCACACCGGGTTCTAGTCCCAGTTGGGGCGCCGGATTCTGTCCCGGTTGCCCCTCTTCCAGGCCAGCCCTCTGCTGTGGCCCAGGAGTGCAGTGGAGGATGGCCCAAGTGCTTGGGCCCTGCACCCCATGGGAAACCAGGAAAAAGCACCTAGCACCTAACACCTGGCTCCTGCCATCTGATCAGCGCAGTGCGCAGGCCGCAGCGCGCCGACCGCGACAGCCATTGGAGGGTGAACCAACGGCAATGGAAGACCTTTCTCTCTGTCTCTCTCTCTCACTGTCCACTCTGCCTGTCAAAAAAAAAAAAAAAAAAAAAAAAAAAAGGCAGAATGATGGGGGGGGGGGGGTGGATAAGGAAACGGGCAGAGAGGGAGGGAGGGAGGGAGAATCTCCCATCTGCTGGTTCATTATCGGTTCATCTATTGGTTCCCAAATACCTGCAGGAGCTGCCATTGGGCTAGACCGAAGCCAGAAGCCAAGAACTCTGTTCCTTTTTCCCACGTCAAGGGCAAGGGCCCCAGCACTAGGTGAGTCATCCTCTGCTGGGCCCAAGCACATTAGTAGGAAGCTGGACTGGAGGGCAGAGGAGCTGGGACTGAAACTGGCTCTCTGACAGGGGCTGCATGTATTCCAAAGCAGCAGTTTAACCCACTGCACCACAATACCCACTCTAAAGTTTTATTCGGCAACAAATTAAATTCATATTTTCATTCCACTTACTGTGAACTTTTTGAAGTGTGGTGTAGATAAGACAAATGGATGACAGCCATAGCTGTCAGGTAATGTCATAGGCCCTAAGACCCCTCTTGGACATGACCAAAACACCCTGTGCATGTTTGGATGCTGTCCACAGGTTGTGCACTTGCCAGAAACCATGATTTTTGGTAATAACAGCTCACATTCAGTTTTCTTATGGGTCTGGTAGTGTGCTAAACTGTTTTACATACAACCTTACATTTATTCTTCAGAACATACCTCTTCTAAGAGGAAAATATTTTACCATAATTTTTTTCCCAAATCGAAAACTAATGCTTAAAGAAAGTTCAGGTAATTTGTTGTAAATCAGCCGGGTATTAAACTGCAGAGCTGAAATTCAAATCCAGGCAGTGTGGCTGCACAGCCCCTGCCCTTTATGTGAGCTAAACCAGAAAGGAAGAAAACGCTAATGTGCTTCCCCACGAGCTGCATTTCTGCCAGGGAATGACTTTGATGCCAAGAGAGAATTGGCCTTTTGGAATGAAGCCCTGAGGGGGGAACAACAAACAGAAACTTTGACTTAGAAGGAAGGAGGGCTACAAACAGAAACACACTCTAACACTGTAATTTTGTCATCCAGTCCACTTCCCCTCTTAGTTTCTAAGGAAGTTACAGTACTGCTCGTCGGGTCCTGGAGCTTCTACACACTTATTAATCTAGCATGCGTTTGACCTGATCTAAGAGTCCATTGTCCAGCCGTTCTTTTTGCTCATTTCTAGAAGAATCTCAAGAAATACATGGACAAATTACCTTCCTGTATATTCTAGAATCTTCTAGAAGTTAATGAAAAGGTCTTTCCAGCCACTAACTGGCTTTCATCAAATACCTTCTCTCTTGAAACACATATAGGCAGATATAGGTAAGCATCAAATGTTTTTTCTTTGAAATTCTAATACGATGTTATATTTTAGAGGCTACTTAATGGGTCAGAAAATAAAGAATCTATGTATACAAATGTACACCTACCTCCACCACCATTCTACTCTCTCAACCTATGTAGGCAATGATCACTTTTTGTAGACAAGTACCAAAGGTTTTTTTTTTTTTTTTTAGTTTCAAATAAGTGAAACAGCTATGAAACCTCAATAGCTTAAATATATATTTTTAATTCTATAGGTGAAAAATATACTTTTATTTTAATGACTATTTTTCCAGAAAGTCATTAACATATTCTCAGAGGATTCCAGAATCCATTCTGCAACTGGCAGTCCCATGACATCCTTCACAGATGATAACATTGGTGGCATGGTGAATCAGAGCTAGAATAGAGAATACAAGTGAGAAGTGGTATGTAAATCAGCCTTGATATTGTCCTGCTGCTTTCATGGGGGCGGAATGGGGGGGGGGTGTTAACTCAATGCTGTAGGAGCTCATCTTGGCCACAATTGAGTTGCAGACAAAAAACAAACTGCTACGGGAGAATACCAAAATGGGAATTTAGGAAGACTGCCACAGATTACCTGTTTGTATAAGTACAAAATTTGCCATCACATCCTTGACGATCTATACCTTTTTATTTTGGTAAATTCTAGGTTTATACCTACTTTTAGCATTCTCTTTAAATAATTGGCACTCAGCAAGCTAATGCTCTCTGGTGGGCTAGATTCACCCAACAAGCCACTTAGTTGTTCAGTGATATGCTATGAAGGCTGCCCTTACCCTCTTGTTCTTGTAAAGTGTCCCAAGACTAAAAACGTGGCAATAATATAAGCATTATGTAGAGAACAGAATTTTCAAATATCATCTGAATGAATATGCAAACTCCAAGCCTGAAACATCATCCTATGTTATAAAGCCCACTTTGCAGTTGAATTTTCAAAGCTCATTGGTGTTTCCACTTTCTAGTGTTTTTCTAAAGAATTAGAGTAGATAGGTTTCTTAGGGATTGATTTGCTTTTAAGTTTAATTTATAGATTTATTTGAAAGACAATATCACAGAGGCAGAGGCAACGAGAGAGAGGTCCTTCATCTTCTGGTTTCACTCCCCAAATGGCCACAATGGCCAAAGCTGGGCATATCTGAAGCCAGGAACTCCCTCAGGGTCTCCTGCATGGATGCAGGGGCTCAAGGACTTGGGCCACTTTCCACTGGTTTCTCAGGACACAGCAAAGAACTGGATCAGAAGTGGAGCAGCCAGTTCCCACATGGGATGCTGGAACTACAGGCCGCGGCTTCACCCACTATGCCACAGCACCGGCCCCGATCGATTTGTTTGTAATGGTAAAATATATAAATTGATTTTGTACACACAAACACACAAAACACAATTTTGTTTTAAACTCCAGGAGAGAAATTTAAAGTATTTTTCCTGAATTTGTGTAAAGAATTCTGTATTTACACATTACATCCTAATAACTTGCTGACACTTATCTACAATTATTTGAACGTAGACAAATATTGACATACATATCTCTAGTGTGAGCATTTGGCCCAGTAGTTATGAAACCACTTAGGACGCCCATATTCCATATTGAAGTACCTGGGTTTGAGTCCTGACTCTGTTCCTGCTAATACTCTCCATGAGAGAGAAGATGATGTCTCAAGTACTTGGAACCTTGACATCTACCCGGGAGACCAGATTGAGTTGCTGGCTCCTGGAGGCCCAGCTTTGGCTCTTGCAGGCTTTGAGGAGTGAAGCAACAGACATGAATTTCTGTTTTCCTCTCTCTGCCTCCCACATAAGTAGAATAAAAAATGTTTAAGTGAAAAAATAAGATATTCCTGAAGAAAAAGTACTACAATTCTATTTTCATGAGTTAATTGAGAATGAAAAATGTTAGAACTTGTGTAGAGTCCCACAGTGATTTCAGAGTCCTGAGCGTGTTCCCCTTTCCACCATTATAACATGGCACAAAATGTATAAAATATGGTTGGTCGGCTGAGGCATTTCATTCAAATTAGGCCAGGAAAACAGAGACTAGGAAAGCAATCACACTGCCTGTTTTACTTAACGAATTACTTATATAAAACTAGTCAATAAATTGATACCCAACAGCCAGTCTTAACGCTCCATGTACTGATAAGGCAAATGACTGCTTCTTTCAGAATTAGCCTAGAGTGAAATGCCTAATAAAACAAAATAAAAACTTGGAGTACACCAGTGTTTATAATTTGTATGGCTCCTTTGCATATTGGCCTTCATCTGAATGATTTTGTTAATATACATTAAGTGATTATTTCTGAATCAATCCATTAAAATGATTCTTTAGGAACCTGTTGTGTGATCAGAATCAGATCGCAAATACAAGTACAGGAACATGAAGACATGAAGACAGAGCACCCACTCTATCAGTCAGCTTCTTGTGAAGATACTGAACATCTAGGTGATTCCCACTCATTAAGAGAAAAAGTTTGCTTGGAAGTTCTAAATGGCACGGCACATGCATTAGGTCTGGTGAGACACCCACAGAGAATGGCAGAGCAGCTGGAGAAAGTATCACTTGATGAGCCAGGACAGGGAGTGGGGGTTGTTTGTGCCCATATTCAAGCTTTATAAACGTCCTGTCATGAGGGCACATGCTCAAAGACCTGAAAAACTCCCACAAGGCTTCCCTTCCTACAGCTTCTACCCTCTCCCTGGGCTGCCATCTGGGGACCAAAGGTGTTTAACCACAGACCTCTTAGGGAACATTCAACATCCAAACCAGTATCCAAAGGATAGCACAATTAAGCTTCTAAACAAGGGTATAAAGAGGAGGTCTTTGAGAGATAAATGAAAGCATTTAGAAACTATAAGGAAGAAAATGCAGTCGAATCTGACTACAAACTACCTTAAGAAGCTGTGTCTTTCCCAAGTCTTAGAGGTGAATTCTAGGAGAGAAGCCCGCAAGCCAATACCCTTGACACTGTTGCAGTAACCTGACCATGTCATAAGGGTCCAATGTGGAACAGTGACAGAGTGCTACAGTGCTTTCTTGGTTCTTCCTTGTTTATTATTTTTGTGCTTTCAAAAAAATAGTTCTTTCAATGTTTCCACTCTTAGTTTTGTTATTCAATGTAGTAATAATGGAAAGCAAAATGGGGTTTGATTACAAATTACCCAATACAATTTTAATAAAATCTTTAGTACTAACTTGCATGATTTTAGGGAAAACACTGTTCTATGAGCTCAGTTTCTCAGCTTTCTGGCGGAGAAAGGAATGGGTTCCTTATATATTGCAGAGTCTTCAGACAAAAGCATTGGATGGAAGTTTATAATTCATTCCTGCTTTTTCTCATACTGTTGTTCCATCATTGGTGAGAAAACCTTCATTTTTCATTATTTGCTGTTATTAATGATTGTTTACATTGTTAAAGATCCACAGATCAATTTACAAAGTGCTTTGATATGCCGTTCCTTATAAAACCATCAACAAGCATGCTGTCATGAAATTAGGTTCCTCTGTATTCTAGATCCTTTAACTTTGTCCTCTGTTAGCATTTGCTGCCCCCTCGCCAGTTTCTAAGAATGTGGATTCAATGCATGAGGCTACTGACACTACTATTCCAGAACTCAAGGCTCATGTAGGTTTACAAAGCAGATGAGGAGCAAATATGTGATTCCAGGAACAAATTGAGCCAGAGAAAAAAGGAAGTACTAGTTATGCAAGCACATATAAAAATAAGAATATTCATATTTTGTATCTTTTTTCTCACTGTAGATACCCACATTTTCCTGCATATTATCCCTCAAATGCCTTTACATCTACATGTTCTTTTACTTATTTACTTATTTTTGACAGGCAGAGTTAGACAGTGAGAGAGACAGAGTGAAAGGTCTTCCTTCTGCTGGTTCACCCCCAAAAGGCCGCTATGGCCAGCGCACTGCGCTGATCCAAATCCAGGAGCCAGGTGCTTCCTCCTGGTCTCCTATGTCGGTGCAGGGACCAAGCACTTGGGCCATCTTCCACTGCCTTCCCAGGCCACAGCAGAGAGCTGGACTGGAAGAGGAGCAACTGGGACAGAATCCGGTGCCCCATTTGGGCCTAGAACCCTGGGGTGCCGGTGCCGCAGGCGGAGGATTAGCCTAGTGAGCCATGACACTGGCCTACATGTTCTTTTAGACCATTCTCATCATCACAACTCAAACCTGGACGCTATAGTAGTCAAAATTTTCACCTGCTCCTTAAGTTTCAATGTGTTTCCATTAACTGAAGACTGAGTTCAGTCTGCTAAGTAATGAAATGTGTCTCCACACGTGATCCCAGGACCTGTTCCATGGATTCATTTAGACAATGACAGGTGTGAAAGCTAATTATGCACATTTCTTCCTTCCTCTGTGTGCAATGATGATGGTAGTAGCTTGACATCTGCCCATGGTTGGAGTATTGACCACAGGAAAATCACCAAGCATTCAAATCGGGTTTTGTTTCACCAGAGAGCCAGTTGTTCAACATTTTTTCTGCATCCTGCTGGTTCTATTCCAACCTACTTGTCACTATGTTTGTCGTATACATTTGAATTCTCCTAAGTCCATCCTCATTGTGATTGTTTCAAACACCCTGTGATGAAATATCCCAAATTCATATTTTTAGGTGAAAAATTATGACTCCTACGGGACTGACACCCTTTTGGTAGATTTTTTTTCCCTGTTCTAGAGTTTTTTGAGGAGCATGTCTTACATCTCTAAAACAAAAATAAAGTAAAATCTTTCCTTCTGGGCCTGGTTGTTAATATATCTCTTTCCAATGGATAACTTATTTTTCATAGTGGAAAAATAATTTCACTCTCCTTGTGATCCTGTAAGAGTTTATTTGTATTTGCTTGATAACACGTAATATCTCACCTAACATTTTTATTTATTTTTATCCTCCCAACCATACTTTAAATTTCATGAGGGCAAAGTTTGCATCTTGTTTATGTGGATCCCCAGACTGACTCATTTAATGTGTGGCAATTGAAAGGGGCTTTGTTCGTGAATGTTTCAGTAAATGGATAAATAACAGCGGACATTTCACTGGCTTCACATTTCCACAGTTTGTCCACTTTTCCTCATTAGCTTTCCTAACTCTTACCAAAGGAGAACTACAAAGATCTTTGAAAGAGTAATAAAAATCTGCCCCATTTACTGTTACTCAATGACTGAATACAATGTACTAAATGCCGCATGAGTCACAGGCCCTGTTTTTGAATGACACTTATGAAGGAAATAAATAGAAAACAAAATGTGAAGATAACCATTGAATTGCAAATCTATTTCTAAAGAAAATAATGCAAACCAACACAGCTTTTACAGTAAGTGCCCCCCAAAGGTCAGCAGGAGAGAAAACACCACTTGAAAAACATGTTCTGCATAAATATTTACTCAAGTGTTAGTTTGGGGAGAAAAATATTCGCAGGATGGAATCGCTTTGTTAACAGCATACTGGGTCTACTTTCTTGACTTGAAAACAGCCAAGGAATCCCAATACTATTTTAATCTTGTTTTGTTTTGTTTTCCCACTAGCATAAATGTAGACTACTTGCTTCAGATTTAAATCTCCCAAACACTTAAATACTTCTCAGAAATGGGGAGCTACCTGAGTCAGCTCAAATTCAGTAGTTTTAAAGCCACAAATAATATATCCTCATTTACCATTTCCTATGAAGGAGGATTTTCTCGCTTCTAGCCATTTAATTTCCTAAAAGACCCAATAAATATGTTCAATCAGCAGCCCATTGAAAGAACCAATTCACTGGGGAGCAGAGCAGGTGTCGCTGACAACCCAACTTGGAAGCAGTTGACTTTTTTATTTTAATAGTTTTCATTAGTTCCAGTGTTAAAGAAGTGGGCTAGGGCTACAGTGGTTAAGACTTAGATGTCTCTTTGCTTTGTCCTGTGACTTGACCACACATGCCCTTAACTTTCATGAGCTGTGTGCATCATAGAAGCCCTTGATGACAAAGAAACAAATTGAGAGATCTAGCTGGATCACAACAGAACCAAGCAGGCTACTGGAAGAAGAGATCTGAAGCCTGCACGTACCACACTAATTGTATTCTGTGACACCATCTTTGCATACAATAGACAGTAGTGTTAGCATTTAAGATTTTTCTCTAATTAATGCTTATAGACAAGGAAATTCCTCTGGGTTGCTTTTAGGGTATGACAAGCAAGGGGAGGGGGTGGGGGGAAGACCTGGAAATTTAAGCTGAGACTTGATGGTTTTTGGTTGATGTAATTATAGAAGAGAAAATATTGCTGGAGACCTGCTGTTTTATCAAAATGAACTGTCTCCTCTTAATACTGTCCCAGATTATAAGGGTCAGCAGATGTTATTTCCATGCTGTGGAAAACCATCCTGAAAAAATGTCACTGTGCAAAACAGCACAAAGCAGGGAAGCATCTATAGAATTGTCCAGAGAAAATAGTTGAAGTAATTGACAATCTGCATTCTGTTCCATAGTTTAATGAGGATAATTCCCAATGGGTTATTTAGCTTAAATATACATCTATTTGAGAAATTGTGTACCCATATGTATATAACATATCTATAATTATACATGCAATAGGATGTGGCAGTACTAAAAATTAAAAGTATGATTACTTTATTCATGAATAGGATATAAAGTACTCTAGAAGTATTATAATATTTATGAAGTCAATAGTAACCACTACATACTTTGAAGAGCTTTGATGTCAAGCAGTATGTAATACATATTTCTTCTATTAACTCATTGAACTTTACAATTACTACACAGAAGTATTATCTTCCCAATTACACAATCAACACTAGAGGAGATGATTTTTTTGAAATACCACAACTCCTGCCCCACCACGATCACTGAAACCTAAGACTTTCTACTTCCAGAGATTTGTTTCATGACTGCTTACCAAATATGGCAAAGTACAAGAAATTTAGAAGTTTTTCTTAAGATACATTTAAGAATTATAAATATATACACACATGTATGAAACACTGACTTCCACGTTTTTTGTTTTTCAAGTAGATATTTGAATATTTAGAGTGGAATTTTCCAAAATGTGCTCCTTTAGAGAGTAGCTATGCAGTTCATTAATAAAAATTTCAGGAAAAGTTGTCACAAATTCAAATGACTTTTCATTAGAAACAATTGAGTTATTGAAGATTTCATTTCTCAAATTATAATATGCACGTTGATTCTTCAATAAGAGGAATAATAACTGCCAATTTTTATTGCCTGCTTGCCATGTTTCAGGTACAAACATTACTTCATTTAATTCTAACAGGATTTAGGAGTTCAATTCGTCAGCAAATAAGAGATAAGGAAGCTGATACTAAGAAATGTTTAAGATGTTGTCCAAGGTCACAAAAAAGATTGACACTGATGTCTGTCTGACCTCAGGCTCTGGCTATCTTTCCTGCTATGATATACTGCTATATTGCTGTAATTTCTGTTGATTGCCATTTTTAAAACTTTGTATACACTTGGAATCATCAAGATAGGTTGCGAAAACATAGTCTTGCTACTCCTAACACACCATTGTCATTTCATCAAGATCTGCACTTTAGATCTGTTTGTGAGCTCCTCGGATACAAGATCCATTATATTTGTATTCTCAGTCCCTAAAAAAAGAGTGTTGATACATAATGGGTTCCCAATAAGTGTCTGTAGATTAGCCTCTCCTTCAGTTGTCAGATCTACAAAGATCATCTTATTGTTGATTCCAAATCAGCTTCTAGTGTTAGAGATGAAAAGGCAGGTCAAAGTGAAAGAAACATTACAGCAGCTCTTTTTTATTATTATTATTTGAAAGACACAGAGACTGACAGAGATCTCCCATCTGCTGGTTTACTCCTCAAATACCTGCTAGAACCAGAAGAGGTTTCCTACATGGGTGACAAGGACCCATGCACTTTATTTATTTATTTTTGACAGGCAGAGTTAGACAGTGAGAGAGACAGAGTGAAAGGTCTTCCTTCCGCTGGTTCACCCCCTAAATGGCTGCCATGGCCAGTGCGCTGCGCCTGTCCAAAGCCAGGAGCCAGGTGCTTCCTCCTGGTCTCCCATATGGGTGCAGGGCCCAAGCACTTGGGCCATCCTCCCCTGCATTCCTGGGCCACAGCAGAGAGCTGGACTGGAAGAGGAGCAACCCAGACAGAATCTGGTGCCCCAATGGGGACTAGAACCTGGGGCGCAGGCGCCACAGGCAGAGGATTAGCCAAGTGAGCCACAGTGCCGGCCGGACCATGCACTTTTACCATCACCTGCTGTGCATTAGAAGGGTGCTGGAATCAGAAGCAGAGCCTGAGCTTGAACTCAGCCATTCCTACATGGGATGAGGACTTCTCCAACTGGCATCTTTTCTAATGCACCAAATGCTAGCTACTAAATCTCTATTACATACAGAATCTTGAAAATATATTGAATAGGTGAAAATAATTAGTTAACACATAAACAGAGATTACAGAATCAAAAATTCACATTGTCATTCCCATAAGTAACTATTACTTCAGGGACTGGCATCGTGGCACAGCAGGTTAAGCCACAGCTTGCAATGATGGCAACCTACATCAGACCACTTGTTCACATGCAGGCTACTCTGCTTCCAATCCAATTCACTGCTAATGCACCTGGAAAAACAGCAGACAATGGCCCAAGTACTTGGGCCACTCGCACCCAAGTGAGAGACCAGCATGGAGTTATGGGCTCCTGTTTCTGCCTGCCCCAGTCCAAACAGTTGTGGGGAGTGAACCAGCGGATGGAAGGCTATCTTCTCACGTTGTCCCTCCCTTTATCTCTGTCACTCTATCTTTCAAATAAACAAGCCTTTAAAAAACAAATATTATTTAAAAATTATCACTATGGTTAGAATAAAAGTGTTTTTGCTTTGTTTTATTTTGTTGTAATGTGAGAAAGTTAGGAATGGTCATGTTTAGCCTGGGATCAGGTATGGCAGACTGGAATTCCACCTTTTCAGATTCCACACTTTGGCAAGTGTTCACAGTATTAAGGTTCACTTTCCCTATTTCAAAAAGGTTTTGTTGTCTTTCTTGTAGCATTTTGCAAAAATTAAATGAGTTAAACCACCCATGAGTGCATCTGGAACATCAGAGTCACCAAATAAATAGTAAGAATTACTTTTTTGACTTTAAATCAATCCAGATGGTTGATTTTTGAAGAATTATCTTACTTATAAGGGAATTGGATCCATGTAAATAGTCCTAATCTGCTACACTGAATTTACTTCTGACCCTGCCCACTGCTAAGAGATCCATTTCTTATTTTTAAAAACTGCTAATGCTAGAAGAAAAGTGTTGCACTTCAAGATTGTCCTATGAAAATCTGCCATTCATCAGGACACTCACTAACTTCTCCAACTATCTGAAAATTGACTTCAGGAGTTTCCTTCATCTAGATACAAACTTAAGCATGTTGAGATGTATTAGGTTGTCATATACAGAACAAAAGAGACTAGCGATTCTGCATAAACCAGATAAATGCAGAAATAAATCTGCTGCTATTTCTAATAGAGCATAGGCCTTCCTGACATGTCACTGCTAAATGTTCCACTTTACAAGATTGAAATTGTCCAGAGTCACTCACTATTCTAAACAGGATCAATACTAAAAGGGATTTACTACTCAGCTCAGTGCATAAATCTGCTACGATAAAAGCTGGTTCTATAGAATATAGTACTAACACTGAAAATTTTCCTTTTGCTTTTCAGAGGAAGGGATGAGACACATTCATTTTAAGGATGACATAGCGAGCAATTCGTTTTTTCACCACAACTATCAATGTTACTAATAATTCATTGGCTCATTTCTAAGATATCTTTAGGATTTATTTATTTGAAAGGCAGAATTACAGACACAGTGGAGAGAGAGAGAGAGAGAGAGAGAGAGAGAGAGAGAGAGAGAAAAGAGAACCTTCCATCTGCTGGTTCACTCCTCGAATCAACATCTGCTGCTTTCCCAGGCACATCTGGAGGGCGTGAGTGGGACTGGAAGTGGAGCACCTGCAACTTGAACTTGGGGTGCTGGCTATGCCAGAGCACTGGCCTCAAAGATATCTTATGTTTCCTAAGCGCAAGGCACTTTCGGAGCAACAACTTTGATCATGCATGGAACCTTCGCAGGAGAAGCTTAAAACGGTTAGGTATGATAAACACATCAATAGAGTTTTAGGGAAAACTTAACATTTGGCCTAGAAATCACAGAAGTCTTTAGAGAAGTTTCCTGCATACACGGCCTTGAAGAATGGATATATTTACAGTTAAGGTAGGAAATTCTTTTGTTTTTAAAATCGACTTTTAGCTTTTCCAGTATAATAGCTGGTAGTAGACAGCCACCAGCTATGAGCATTCAACCATTTAACTAGACTTTACTAACAAAATAATTTGAATCTCATGTACAAAACTGGCATGTATTTGCCAAACATCTCAATAACATTCTAGTTTAAGTATTTTAAGAAATAACCTGATCTGTCCTGGTTTCAGGAAAACCCTCCGCTATTTAAGAGTAGCTGCATACTCAGGAGACTGAACCATTGGTGGCTTAGTCTTTATCTCTCCTGCTTGGTAAATACAGATGATCATTAAAATTCTAGCAACTTCCCTATGATCTCTGGTTAGAGTATGAAAATATTTGAGAGATTATGCTTAAGATTTATATGTTTAGAATCAAATATATAAATAGTCCTTAGAGTCAGGAAATGGGTATTTAACGAATTCTAACAATTTCCCACAAGTAAATAGTATCTATGATTTAAAAAAAAAAAAGTGAGCACTACTTCCAACTTGATATTTTTAACGTTTATTTTGTATTCTGGGAGACCTTGCTTCTTTACTTCTGTGGAATTTAAAAGTTTTTACTGCCCTTCACTGAGGATTAGATGATCAAATACATTTGTTCTAAAACAAAGTTAAGCAAGCTTCTTTATTGCGGGGATTAGCAAGGGCAGCATGAATTTCTCACACACTACCTAAAATGCAGTATCTCATAAGATCTGTGATAATGAAATATTCTTTTTAAAAAATCTTAGATCATCTTCCACACTCAGATAATTCTAAGACTTGAAGCAGATATTCAACTAAAGATGAAAACTTCATGAATATTAAGAAGACTGACTTGTGCATTTATTCAATTAAAAGCAAACAAACATGGGCAGACATTTGGAAAGCAGTTAAGATGCCGCTTTGGATGTCCTCATCCCACGTCAGAGTGCCTGGGGTTGAGTCCTGGCTCTGCTTCCAATTCCAGGTTCCAGCTACTGTGCACCCCGGAAGACAGCAAGTAACAGCTCAAGTATTTGGGTCCCTGCCACCAGCGTGGGAGACTTAAATTACGCTCCAGGTTCCTGGCTTTGGCTTGTCCCAGGTGTAGACGTTGCAGGCATATGGGGGTAGTGGGTAGGGGTGAACCAGCAAATTGGAGATCTTTGTCTTTCAAATAAATAAAACCACTAATAATTGAAAAGAAAAAGCTTTGGACTACCAGAGCTTCCTATTTTTAAAAAGTAACAGTTTCATTAACTATAATTGTCATTCAATTCACCCTTTCAAAGTACATGAAGCATATACATTTAGTGTACTCATGAATTATATGACCATCAACTCTAATTTAAGAATGTTTTCATTGCTATATCAAGAAACTGCAGGCCGGTGCCGTGGCTGAACAGGCTAATCCTCCGCCTTGCGGCGCCGGCACACCGGGTTCTAGTCCCGGTTGGGGCGCCGGATTCTTTCCCGGTTGCCCCTCTTCCAGGCCAGCTCTCTGCTGTGGCCCGGGAATGCAGGGGAAGATGGCCCAAGTGCTTGGGCCCTGCACCCCATGGGAGACCAGGAAAAGCACCTGGCACCTGGCTCCTGCCATCGGATGAGCGCAGTGCGCCGGCTGCAGCACGCAGTCTGCGGCGGCCATTGGAGGGTGAACCAACAGCAAAGGAAGACCTTTCTCTCTCTCTCTCTCTCTCTCACTGTCCACTCTGTCAAAAAAAAAAAAAAAAAAAGAAACTGCAGTCAACAATATCCAAACAGAATTTCACACTACCCTAGGCTTTGATAGCCACAAATCTTTGTCTAAATTTTCCAGTTCTGGGCATATCATATAAATGGAATCTCACAATATGTATTCTTTTGTGACCAGTTCCTTTCACTTAGCATAATGTTTTCAAGGTTCAACCATGTTGTAGAATGTGTTAATACATTGTTAGTTCTTATTGCTAAATAATAGTAGTTCACATTTATTTATCTATTCACCAGATGACAGATATTAGCATTGTTTCTGCCTTTTGGCTACTATGGAAAATCCTGCTGTGTATGGTTATAGGTTTTCAATTCTACTGAATATGCAGTGGAATTATTGGGTGATATGGTAAATCTATGATTGACATTTTGTGGAACTTCCAAATTATTTTCCAATTTGGCTTCACATTTTACAATCCCACTGACAATGTGTGGCTATTCTGGTTTTTCCTTTTTCTCTTGAACACTTTTGATTGCCTATCTTTTTGTTAAATTTTAGTCAACTCAGTGAGTAACTCATTGTGCTTTCAGAGAATTCTTACAGGACTGAAAAGTGGATTTTTTTTTTATTTTGAGGGAAGAGATAATTTCAAATAATGTCACATCGTTGCAGAATGGAAAAATAATAAACTAAATGTCTTGCGATGGCCACGAGTACATTGCTATTTTGATGCATGCTGAAGAATACATTCCATTCTATGAAGACACACTTAAACCTACAGGATACAAGACAAAGTTCTCAAATGGTACCACATTTGAGTTTCAACAACCCTATATAAATCGTGGGTCAATCTGGGTAAAACTAAACTTTTTACGCACAAAAATATGAAATATTTAGAAGAATTATAAGTATACATTGGATATAGCTTCAGAAGTAGTTACTTAAAATGCATCTCCAAAGGAACTTCTCACCTTAATGACTAGAAAAATTGAATTATAAAAAAACAATGTTTCTGATTCATATTTTCATCCTTATTCCTAATTGATACCCCATAACTTTACATATCGAAATATTTTCCGTAGGCACTTCCAATAATCTATAGAATTTCATTATGCATATTTGCTTTAGGTCTTTGTGGCTCATTTACCAAGCACCAGAAATGTGGCATCTTAGAAAACATACAGTTCTGAAGCCCAGATCCAAGGTCTGTTTCTTTAGGTTGGATTCAAGCTGTCAGTAACACCACATTCCCACTAGAGTCTAGAGAACAATCTATTCCTTGCCTCTTCTAGCATCTCATGGCTGCCAGCATTCCTTGGATTGTGGCCCCGTCACTTCAGTCTCTGCTTCTAACTCTTTATATGGCTATTGATTCAGATGTATTATTTTATATCTAGGGATACAAATGTGATTTTTTTTTAAAAGTTCAGTTGTAATGAGAATAATTCATATTCTTGTAAGCTGATTTCCTTAGTCTCAATAATGTCTTATTAAATCTATGGAAAATAATTGTCCTTGAAGGTTATTATAAACCTATGTGAAATCTCAAGGCAAATCTATAGTAACTATATTATTTCAAGAAGGATTTATTGTGCATTTGCTACTTGCCAAACATTGGAATTAAGGTGGATGCTTGATGTCACTAGTGAACTAATTGCTAGTGGCAAGCCAGATATGGAAACAGATAACTGACTACAATGTAAAAAGCACTACAAGAAACATCCGGTTCAAGCTGAAAGATGATGAGATAAGCTTGATTGGAAGTGTTAGTAGTTGGCACCCAGCCTAATGCACTGTAGACAAGCAATAAATTATGATTGAGTAAATAAGTAGAAAATTCACATGCCATAGACAGATTTCTGAAATTTTGTCTAAAAGACTATGACTTCATCACAGTTGATAAAGTGTAGGCAGATTTCTAGGAAAACGGAAAACATTAGAAATCTATAATTCTTTGACTTAAGTACATAAAAGGAGACCACATTTCTAATCATGAAATAGTTTGATGTGATTAGTCTTCCTTTAGACTAAAACTTATTCATACCCAAAAAGTCTTTTTAGTGTTACAGATTATCCGTATATACTACTTATAAAGACTGTAAGTTGGTTGTGGATGCATAGGTTGATTTCTGGAGTTTCAGTTCTGCTCCATTGGTCTACCTGTCTGTTTCTGTGCCAGTACAGGCTACTTACATTATAGCTGCCCTGCAGTATGTCTTTAAAACTGGTATTGTGATGCCTTTGGCTTTGTTTTTGTTGTATAAGGTTACTTTAACTATTTGGGGTCTATTGTGTTTTCATATGAATTTTACCATCATTTTTTCTAGATTAGGGAAGAATGCCAACAGTATTCTGATTGGGATTGCATTGAATCTGTAAACTGCTTTTGGTAGTATGGACAATTTGATAATGTTGATTCTTACAATTGATGAACATGGAAGATTTTTTCCATTTTTTAATGTCTTCTTTAACTTCTTTAATGTTTTGTAATTTTCATCGTGAGATCTTTGACATCCTTGGTTAAATTTATTCCAAGTTATTTAATTATTTTTTGGAGATACTGTGAATGGGATTGATCTTTAAAGTTCTTTTTCAGCTATGACATTTCTGTGTGTACAAAGGCTATTGACTTTTGTGTTTTGATTTTAAATCCTGCCACTTTACCAAACTCTTTTATGAGTTCCAATAGTCTCTTGGTGGAGTTTTTTGGATCCCTTATATATAGAATCATGTCATCTGTAAATAGGGATAGTTTGAGTTCTTCATTTCCAATATATATCCCTTTGATTTTATTTTTTGGGCCTATTAACATTGGTTAAAACTTCCAGAACTGGCCGGCGCCGTGGTTCTACAGGCTAATCCTCCGCCTTGCGGCGCCAGCACACCAGATTCTAGTCCTGGTCGGGGTGCCAGATTCTGTCCCTGTTGCCCCTCTTCCAGGCCAGCTCTCTGCTGTGGCCCAGGAGTGCAGTGGAGGATGGCCCAAGTACTTGGGCCCTGCACCCCATGGGAGACCAGGAAAAGCACCTGGCTCCTGCCATCGGATGAGCGCGGTGCGCCGGCTGTGGCGGCCATTGGAGGGTGAACCAAGGGCAAAAGGAAGACCTTTCTCTGTCTCTCTCTCTCACTGTCCACTCTGCCTGTCAAAAAAAAAAAAAAAAAAAAAAAAACAAAACTTCCAGAACTGTGTTAAATAGCATTGGTGAGAGTGGGCATCCCTGTCTGGTACAGGATCTTAGGGGGAATGCTTCCAGCAATCAACAGGATGCTGGCTGTAGATTTGTCATAAATTGCCTTGATTGTGTTGAGGAATGTTCCTTCTATACCCAATTTGCTTAAAGTTTTTATCATGAAAAGATGCTGCATTTTATCAATTGCTAAAATCAATCCCTGGAGCAAGATAGACACTTCAACAAATGGTGCTGGGAAAACTGGATCTCCATGTGCAGAAGTATGAAAAGTAGACCCCTACCTTACACAAAAATCCACTCAAAATGGATCAAAGACCTAAATCTAAAACCCAATATTCTCAAATTTCTAGAGAACATTTGGGAAAGCCTGCAGGACATTGGCATAGGCAAAACTTCTTGGAAAAGACCACAGAAGCACAGGCAATCAAAGCCCAAATTGACAGATGGGATTACATCAAATTGAGGTACTTCTTCACTGCCAGAGAAACACTCAGCACAAGGACGAGGACCAACAGAATGGGAGAAATTACTTGCAGATTATGCAACATATATAAAGAGCTCAAGAAATCAACAAAACTGTTAAGAAATGGGCAAAGGACTTGAACAGGAGTTTTTCAAGAGAGAAAATTCAAATGGTCAACAGAAATTTGAAAAAATGCTCAGGATCACCAGCCATCAGGGAAATGCAGACCAAATCCACAATGAGGTTTCACCTCATCCCAGCTAGAATGGTTCTCATACAGAAATCAACAAACAACAAATGCTGGCAAGGATGCGGGGGAAAAGTATCCTGGTACACTGCTGGTGGGAATGTAAACTGGTATAGCCACTGTGGAAAACAGTTTGGAGATACTTCAGAAATATGAATATGGAGCTACTATAAGATCCAGCCATCCCACTCCTGAGAATTTACCCAAATCAAAAGAAATTAGCCTCTGAAAGAGTTATCCATACCCCCGTGTTCACTGCAGAATTCACGGTAGCTCGCATATGGCATCAACCCAAATGTCCATCAACTGTTGACTGGATAAAAAAATTACGGCATATATATACTATGCAGTACTACTCAGCTATAAAAAATGAAATTTTGTCTTTGCAACAAGATGGACACAACTGGAAACCATTATACTCAGTGAAATAAGCCAGTCCCCAAAAGGCAGATCATGTTTTCCCTGATCTAACTAATAAAATGTAATGTATTGCAGGGAAAAGGACATTTTGAGATTTGATGACTGTTTACAGCCCTGTTTTCTTCTTCATACTATTTGTTGAACTCTTTTACTTAGTGTAGGATAAATTTTATGATGATTATGTAAACTTAAAATAGATATTTGCAAAAATTAAGAGTTGGAATGGGAGAGTGAGCAGGAAGAAGGGTTGGAACATGGATGGGAGGAAGGGAGGGAATGGAAGGAAGTCTCACCATGTTCCTAAATCTATCTATATCTGTATCTTTTTATATATATATAATACATGAAAATTGTATAACAATTTAAAAAAGGAAAAAGAACTAAAAAAACTATACAAATATTTAGTCATTTTAAAAAGAAAATCATAAAGCTAGTGCACATTAACATATATAAAACATTTTGATTTAAAGGATTATATTTTCCAGAACAAAATAACTTAGGGGAATGATGTTTTACCTTTGTCAAATATCTGTTATAATTTAAAATAGCTGGAAATTTCACATTTGTTGGTTTCATATTTTAGATTTATTTCTACATTCATTCTTCTATGATTTCTTCATTGCAGTATATTGAGAACATTCAACCACATTGTTATTTGATTTGAAAATAATTGTGACAGTAATAGACATTAATAATCATAGTAATAGTAATAGTAATAATCATTGCTAAGTTTTTGATATTAAAGTAAAAGGTAACAAGTGGTGATTTTTTAAAGATGAGTGGAGAGGCTAGTTTAGTTTGCAAATTAAGCAATTTTTGTCCCTCCCATTTCTTTATCCAGAGTATTAGAAACAAATCTAAGGGTTAATATTGAATAAAATTACTAATTTTAGTGTTTCATTAATGACATTATTAAATGAACTGGGGTTTTTCTCCCTGCCAATGTATCTCAGTGAAGAAGAAAATAACTGGGGGCTATGGTTGTGGCATACCTGCAATGCTGGCATCCCACATGGGTGCCAGCTCTTGTCGCAGCTGCTCCACTTCCAATCTCGCTCCATGCCAGTGGCCAGAGACAAGCAGCAACAAATGATCCAAGTGTTATGGTTCCTGCCACCGACATGGGAGACCTTGAAGAAACTCCTAGCCTTAGGTTGGCCCTGTCCTGGCCATTGTGGCTATCTGGGGGTTTAACCAACAAATGGAAGATTTCTGACTTTAAAAAAAATAAATATTTAAATATAAATATTATTTATAAATAATTCAATAATTGATACATAATTTTTGTTACTAAAATAGTCTTGCAGTCTCCGGAATTATTTTAAGAAATATTAAATTCTATATCATATTTCATGTAATATATTCATATCAATATAATATAAAAGAGCACTGAAATATCTTTCATGTAAAAATTACCTATGTAATTATTCTTTCAAGCAAGAGCTGTGTTTTCTCATGCCTGCCAGTTGTACATTACAAAATTAGCCCTTAACTCACGGAGGAATCCACAGATATTACAATGGATCCCATATCCTCTACATACTGGTAATTCAATGAACATTTGTTGCTTGTGTGAAAGATGGAATGAGTAGACATCAAATTAGAACAGAGCATTGAGCTGCTAGTGAAGGTAGCAAAAATTGTGACGTGATGGCTGAAAAATCTATGAATAGGAAAGAGAAAAATGATTTAGTAATAGTCAAAAGAGATTTAGAAGTATAGCTGGTGGTCTACTAGATTTTGTAGAAGTTAATAATTTTGATGGATATGTTTTTCTATAATATGAATCTATTTCTCTGGATACCTTGTTGTCAAAAAGCATCAAGTACCACCCATAAATATTTTTTTTTAAAAATCATTAATCTGAAGAAAATGCAAAGATTAGTGTTACAAGAAGAGTATTCATGACATAGAAAATCTCATTTTAAGGATTCCAAATCATGGAAGCATAACTTGATATCTCACCTCTTGCTTTACTTAGTCCCTACATAGCCTACAACACTGTAAGGAAACCATCGAAAATGTGAACATTTTGTTGTCAATGCTGTTTAACTGCTCTACTGAGGTTCTGAGAAAAGAATTCTGTAGGTTGGTGTTTTACTTGGTATGGATTAGAATATATGGATTACATAATGGTTGAACATGCACAGGGGAGATAAATTAGTTTCTTTACTGTTTATTATGGAATTGTTTCTGGAGTTTGAAATAAATTATAAATATCAAAATGTAAAATTAAAAAAAAACTATCTGAAGTCTATTATAAATGCTTTGTAGCAACTTGCCATTTTAAAATACCACGTCCTTTCTCAGATCAATGTAATAAAAATAGTTGAAAGCCTATGTTAAATTAAGAATCTGAGAGTTGATATAAAAAAAGGCCAATAAAATTACCAACCACTAAAAGTCAATACTAGAAACTGTATTGAATTTCAGAACTCCTGAGACCTACAGATAAGTGCAAATTATTTAACAATACAAATTGTTTGTTTTGCTTTAGAGATCTTATATTATCTTAATTGAAGCTATCTTTTCTGATTTATTATATTTTTATATTTGTCATCTCAATTTCTACAAGGAAAATTTATTAAAATGATAAATTATGGTAGATATCATTTAAATTCAAACATAATACAAACTAAATTTTTAGCAGTACTAAGATTTAGAGAGTTAAAAAAACCTTGTTGACATTTCCAATTTAACATGCTTAATAAACCCAATAATATCTAATATCTTCCAGCAAAGATGCATATTTTTAACAAGTACTTCCTACTATTGAACCAGAGATAGTACCAGGATGAGTTTCAGATGACTGCGCATACCAGTAGAAGAAGTCTAAAAATAACATTTTTGGTAGGGGAGGGTACAGTAAATATTAAATACCAGAAAACTAGGTTGATTGAAAATTTTGCTACATTCTGTATTAGTTTACATTTCTATATATCTACTTTCAATTACACTGCACTAAATGTTTTCTACAAGTATTTCCTAAAAGCTAGCATTTTTACCATTACAAATCTTCATCTCACATACTATGAAGGTGACAATAACATTTCATACTCATATGATATAGCTCATATGATATATTTTTATAGGATGAAAACTAGCAGGATCATATATTACAAAAACCTTTTTATGTGCTGAAAACTGTCAGGATCAAATATTACCAAAACCGGAAATTACTATAGCCCACATTGGCATTAAAATGTAACCTCCCAAGTACCCCTGTGGGAATCACTCTCCAACATGTTTTTCAGAGAACAGTAAGACAGGGCTTAATATTATTTCAACCGTGTTGATCATCAAGTGTCTCATCAGCAAAATCAGGCTCAAAAGTCTTCTACACAATTTTTTCTACACACAGCAATGTGCAGATTATCAGTGAAAACGCCGAAGGTGACTTTACCCAGAGCGCTTTTTTGGAACATGAGAATCAGCAAGAGCAGTTCAGCCCGCAGCGTTTAATCCCTCGAAGCCCATTGGAAACAGCAGATGCGCACACCACTAGCTGGCTATCTCCTTTTCACTCCAGCCTTCCTCTGAGGCACACACCATGTTGTGCCTTATTTATTCCCTGGCATGTTTGCTACAGCATCTATGTGGGCCATATGTGAAGGTGCTTCAAAAAGTTCATGTAAAAGGGGAATTAAAAGATGTTTATTTTGGTACCTCCCCCAAAAAATAAAACCTTGGACATGTGCATTTTCCACAAACTTTTTGAAGATCCTGAATATAAAAGGTGTTCAGAGGTCATGAGAAACCCAAGAGTAACAAATTTTGAAACCATCTTAGAGTGTCATAATCTTAAATATTCAGAATCTTAAAACTGAAAACCACATCTTAATTTGATGTTAAAATGCTATTGATGGTAACTGGCACCCTTGGAGAGCTTAAAATATATAAGATATCTTGAGGTTTCTATACAGATTTCCTCATCTAATTCTTTACACATTAGAAGTAAAACCATGGTCACCTTAATAAAGAAAAAAGGTAAATCTGAGGCTTAGAGTTTCAACTATAGGCACAAGTTCTCACAGTTAACAAATGTTCTCATGCTTAAGAATTTATGCCAAATCAGCACATTCTATAATAGGCCAGTATGAATTAAACAACCTGGTCCATCCTGGGGTGAGAAAGATAAGGATATATTATAAAAGTGGTAATTCAACTGTTGATGCCATGATGTTAAACAAGTTATGGTAATCAGCTGCTGCCTTCATAACGCTGCAGTTATGCACCGGGACTTCTTATCTAAACAGAAAATATTTACTTTGTTCCAGGTATGGTTACTTGCAGAGAACACACTGCAAAGCAAAATCGGGAAGATTTCTGTGTGCATGCAATTTGCCAACTACAGAAGCCTTCAGCTTGACATAACAAAACGAAACCAAATCAGGTCAGTATGGACTATCAGAAAAGGTGACTTTAAATATTCTCCCATTTGCTAATTTCCTAGAGCCATGTACATTAGTATGCATGGCTCTTATTGATCACCTACTGCCAGAGTCTCAGAATTCCCCAGGTTGCAGGGCCAGCTTTCCAATTTATTTATCATGAGAACCAGTTTACTCTTCACTCTGCAAGTACCTGTCTTTAGGCCATTTTCCTACTGTTTACCTACAGCAAAAATGAAATTGAAGGTCAGTCAACAAAGTATTCCTCTTTTTTTTAATTAATTTTTTTTTTTTTTATTTTTGACAGGCAGAGTGGACAGTGAGAGAGAGAGACAGAGAGAAAGGTCTTCCTTTGCCATTGGTTCACCCTCCAATGGCCGCCGCAGACCAGCACACCGTGCTCATCCGATGGCAGGAGCCAGGTGCTTCTCCTGGTCTCCCATGGGGTGCAGGGCCCAAGCACTTGGGCCATCCTCCACTGCACTCCTGGGCCACAGCAGAGAGCTGGCCTGGAAGAGGGGCAACCAAGACAGAATTTGGTGCCCCGACCAGGACTAGAACCCGGTGTGCCGGCGCTGCAAGGCGGAGGATTAGCCTGTTGAGCCACGGCGCCGGCCAGTATTCCTCATTTCTAACAGTGCTGGGGAAATTAAACGTAATGCTTGAAGAGTATGAGATTATTTTTATCATTTTTGTAGACTGTATTTATCTATGTTATCAGTTGCTTCTCTTGCTGGAACTTGGAAAGCTTTGGGTAAAGAGTGGGGGCACTCTGTTCAACACACAGGACAGTCTAATTCAGTGACACTGAAGAGATCAACAAATGAATATTACAGTCTAAATTTTAGCTGCTTACACTCTTCTTTGAACAAAAAAAGACAGCTCAGGAAAATGTCAACCTGACCAATCTATACCACCAGAAAAAAACCTGTATAGTGTTCATGCAATAAAATTCTGGTCATGGGGACTAATTGGTGCTCAGTAGGTATCCAGCAGGCATAGAGAGAAAAAGCACATTTGCTTACAAGGCTAAACTTACAGTCATACTATAAAAAGTGGGGAAAAAAATACCGAACAAGACACAGGTGTCATGGTTTCTGTGACTTTTTCTGATGGTGTCATACTGGCATGAGTAGTGCTTAGCACTGTGCTGGTGATAAACATAGTTTATACACTTCCCTATATTTAACTTGCAATTTCTTCTGTAATAGCTATAATTTTGAGTACATTGAGTGCTATTCAAGTGACAAGGGGAATGCTACTGGATGCATGCACTTTTCTATAATGATGCCAGACTTGTTTTAACCCTTACAGTTCTCAAGTGTTTAGGAACACAGTGTTTATAAACCTACTGAAATAAGTTAAATGACTTAATTACTCCTGTAAATGCTTACCAAGTGTGTTACAGGTATTCCCCACACTAGTTTCCTCAGCAAGGGATTACAATTCTGCAAGGATTTGAGGATCACAAAACAACACTAGTTTGAAAAAGGGTCTGAAGCCAGTGAGGCTTGAAATTTTCCCAACAAAACATTCTGGGGACATTTGGGGGAGGGTCATCTTCTAAGAATAGTTTAAATGGACATATATTATTCTCTTTTCATTTCTAATGCAATACTATTCAGTCCAAAGCATGCTCCTTTATTCTCAGGAATAATTTTGCACTGATGTGGGTATTGCATATTCCATTTTCAACATACAAAAATTGCTATGTGTACATTTAATTCTACTAAAAGTTAACATTATTTGATAAAATTATAGCTAATGGGGTCTGGCACTGTGGCACAGTGGGTTAAAGCCCTGGCCTGTGGTGCCAGCACCCCATATGGGTGCCGGTTCAAGTCCTGCTCTACTTCCAACCCAGCTCCCTGCTAATGCACCTGGGAGGGTAGCGGAGGATGGCCCAATTCCTTGGGCCCCTGGACCCCTGCACCCACATGGGAGACCCAGAGGAAGCTCCTGCCTTAGATCAGCTCAGCTCCAACTGCTGCAGCCATCTGGGAAATGAACCAGCAGATGGAAGACCTCTCTCTACATCTTTCTGTAACTGTCTTTCAAATAAACAAAATAAATCTTTTTAAAAAAATTATAGCTAATGGACACTTAGATCCTAGAAGTCATTCTTGATTTCTCCCTCTCTTGCCTGACAATCAATCCATCAAGTCCTGTCTAATCTACTTCCAAATGATGGCTGTAATCCATCGACTTTTCTCCACTTCCACTGTTTTATGTTAATAAAAAACTTAAATAGAAAAAAAAAAACAATAATCATTTCCTTTCATTTAATCACAGCTGCAAAATGAACTACATGGTCCCTTTAAATAAAAATGCTAATAAGGTCAATTTTTTTAAAAAAACTTTAAAACCCAAGATTTCAACCAGGTCTTTTTTTTTAATCCTAGAACAGTAGGGAATCAACATGCCAGCCCCTCATGAAGAGGTTAAAAGCAAAGGGTTTTTCTTGGAACTATCTATCTACCATTAATGCGAAAGCAACGTCGTTTTTCCCAATAAATAAAATCAATTCTGTACCTTGTCTGCCGCTGGCCTGGATGGAGTCGCTGCATCCATTTAGTCCATCAACTTCTTATCTCACAGGAGTACTGGACTAAATGCTTTTGTTCAAGAGAAAACAAGAAATGAAACCATAGCTGGCACTTAAAAAGTCTAAAGTTTTAAAACCTTGCCTCTAGCCCTAAGCAGAGCTGATAAGACTCCTCAGTTTAAGCTATTTTCTATTTATGTAATTATTAATACTTAGGATGATTTGAAAGTATGGCTACTCTTTGAAATAAGGTGACTCAAACCTCACTGAGGAAATTTGTCAACATCCATGGATTCATGTTACTTATTATCAAGGTAACTCAAGAATCAATGTTTTAACAACTTAATGTTTTTTGAGGGGGGGGATTTCATTCCTGCTTTCTCTTGAATTTTGAGGTTGTTATGCTATTCAAAATAGTAAACACTGATTTTTTCAACCTAAATTATGTTTAAGTAAAAGGCAAAATCAGAGCTAACTTATTTATTTTCTGCACATTAGTTCTAAGTTGAATGAGAACTCCCACCCGCATTTCCTGAGTTGCTTCACTTTGATCATGTACTAGGAGCCTCAGAAAGACAAAGATTAGGTTATAATCGATTGAACAAAGAGGGAAATTCACTGGAAAGCTCGGGAAGGGCAGGAACCAGGAATGGAGCATCCCTGGAAATCTGAAAACTTGGCTTTATGTAAGGTTTGTGTGTTGCACGGTGTAGTTTTTGTTTTGCCTTCCTATTGTTCTGTATTGGCTTTGACTTTTCTAATCCAGCTTTGATTTGGCCATAATGTCCACCCAAGTAACTAGCATGTTAAAAGTTCAGTTACCTTTTGTAATCCGTTTCATAATCTACCTACACGTTTCCAGAAAAACCAAAACTCTGGATCCTCCAGAGGAGACAAAGGAATATCCCTCTTTCACCTGTTATCTAATCCAATTAGCTGTGGCCATGGTGTAGACTTGGGGTATCAAAATGTTCAATAAGACTTCCAACTCAAATAAATACTTATTGAATACTCCATATGATACTGAATGATATGTTGTAGATGTGATGAATAAAATTGTGAACCATTAAGATTCTTACAATTTTATAGAATAAGCATTTCATATAAAAATTGGAATATGCAATATTTGTAACAAGATTTTATAGTACTCCTTTTAATAAGGAATATTTGGTTATGAACTTTAAAATTATCTCTTTGGGGAGAAGGCATATATTTTATGGGGAATGGAAGACTATTTCATACTGTTTCAAAAAATTTTTAGCTCCATGGATTTATGACATGGTACAGACACTAAGTTTCTTTAAAATTTCAGATATGTTACTTCACCAAGGGACACCAAATCCATCAAAATTTAAGGGATGCTGGGGACAGCGCAGTGGTATAGCAGGTAAAGTCGCCACCAGCAGGGCCGGCATCCCATACAGGTGTCAATTCAAGTTCCGGCTGCTCCACTTCCAGGCCAGATCTCTGCTATGGGAAAGCAGTAGAAGATGGCCCAAGTTCTTGGGACCCTGCACCCATGTGAGAGACCAGGAAGAAGCTCCTGGCTTCAGTTTGGCTAAGTTCCAGCCATTGTGGCCATATGGGGAGCGAACCAGCAGATGGAAGACCTCTCTCTCTCTTCTTCTCTGTAGGTCTGCCTTTCAAATAAATAAATCTTTAAAAAACAAAATTGAAGGGATGATGATAGGTTTGTTTACATGGAAACATGTTAGTAAATATAATCTGTAAAAAAGATTTAATTCAACTCGAATTAATCACATACCCATACAAGAAAATATCTTTAAAATATAGCAAACATATTAAATATAAAATAGGGTGACAAACAAAATGTGTTCCTTAAAATCTTGCACAAGCATCAAAGACTTGACTATGAGATTGTTGCAACCAATAAAAGATAGCATTCAATTTCCTTCGTCTACACATAAAATTACAAATATACTAGTTATTCAGGGAAAGCATGAGTATTTCCATGCCCAGGGTTATAAGATTATTCTTTTGCAATCTCAGAGAATATAAACGTGAGAAATATGGGACTGATGAATATCCTGAAATTGATCCTCACAGTGATCACAGTAACAGGAGACAGTAACAGGCTGATGCTCTGATCCTTCCTCCGTTCTCTCTAATGCATTAGTTCAAAGGGCAATTCATTAAAAGGGATGGTGTTCTAGGGGACAGTGGAGGAGCACAGGGTCTCATAGAAAAACCTATGCGGAGGCATGTAAGGCCATGACATATGAAATCAAAGGATGGATGTAACACAGAGCATTAAAGAACTGACCATGCATCTCCTAGACAATTCACTGACTGTTGATTATCTTTTGCACTTCAGTATAGTACATTAAGTGTCTTAGTCCATTTTGTGCTACTGTCAGTAGATTCCTGAGATTGGGAAACTTATGAAGAAAAAAATTATTTTCTCATAGTTCTGGAGGCTGGCAAGTCTAAATTCAAGGTGTCAGCAGGTTTGTCTGGGGCACCCTCTGGGGAGGCAGACTACTGTCCTCCCACGGTGGGAAGCGGAAAGAGAACCAGGAGAACACCCTGTGAAGCCCCTTTTCTCAGAGCCTTATTCCCTTGCATGAGGGCTGGTGCTCTGTCTGTCAAACTCCTCTTAAAGCTCACGCCTCACTGTGGCAACACCTGAATTTTGGAGAGGACACCTTCAACTCATAGGGAGCAAGGTTAAGCATAAATTAAAAATGTGAGGTCTTAGTCTTGGAAAACAGTACCTTTAGAGTAGGTATTGCACATCACTTGTCAAACACAGAGCTATGTGCTTCTACTATTAGATCAAGAAGCAGGATGGTAGGTAACCTTTAATTACCATGGACCAGGGATCTGATGATCATGTGTGCTGGAAAGAATGACACCGTTGAGAGAGGAGGCAACTCAGGATAAAGGAGTTTCTTCTCTAATGTAGTCAAATGATGAAGATCAAGCACCTGCCTGCTTTCCCAAATTAAGGAATCATGTCTGTTACGTCTACTCCTGAAGAACTCAAAACATTAACAGAGAACATCATTGTATTGTTGCTTAATACATCTCACTAGTTTCTGTTCAATATGAGGATTCAAGTTCCCTGTGATGATATGTTAATTCAATCAACATTTGGAGACCCTGATGCAGTTTCTGGCTCCTGGCTTCACCCTGGCCCAGCCCCAGCTGTTGCAGCCATATGGGGAATGAACCATCAGATGGAAGCTCCCCTTGGCCCTGTCTCTGTTCCTCTTTCTCCATAATTTGCTATTCAAAAAACTAATTTTTAGAAAAATTTTAATTGAAGCCTCCTATCCCATCCCATAAGCTTTTTTATTCTTTACTGAAATTTGAGTACTTTGGGAAAATAAATGTGTAAAAAAATTTCTACAAATAATATTCATTGGCTAAAAGCTAGAGAATATTAAATGTGAATAAAAAGTACCATTTTATTCTCCAAAAATAGTTTGGATTTCTGTTAGCAATACAAGTACAGTTTTCCTATTCTCATGCGTCTTTACCAATATGGTTTTTATCTTTTTTTTTTTTTTTTGACAGGCAGAGTGGACAGTGAGAGAGAGAGACAGAGTGAAAGGTCTTCCTTTGCCGTTGGTTCACCTCCAATGGCCGCCACAGCCAGCGCACCGCACTCATCCGATGGCAGGAGCCAGGTGCTTTTCCTGGTCTCCCATGGGGTGCAGGGCCCAAGCACTTGGGCCATCCTCCACTGCACTCCTGGGCCACAGCAGAGGGCTGGCCTGGAAGAGGGGCAACCGGGACAGAATCCGGCGCCTCGACCGGGACTAGAACCCGGTGTGCCGGCGCCGCAAGGCGGAGGATTAGCCTGTTGAGCCACGGCGCCGGGCTGGTTTTTATCTTTTAAGATTTGTCAAATTCTTAATAAATATGATATCATAATTCTGAATTTCCCTGTGTTTTTCCTCTTATTAATAGTGTCATCTATCATACAGATGTTCAGCTTTAATACTCTTATCTCATTATCTCAGGGCTGGAGTTGTGGCATAGCAGGTAAAGCTGCCGCCTGCATTGCCCCATATGGGCACCGGTTCGAGTCTCGGCTGCTCCACTTCTGATCCAGTGCTCTGCTATGGCCTGGGAAAACAGTAGAAAATGGTCCAAATCCATGGGCCCCTGCACCCACGTGGGAGACCCGAAAGAGGCTCCTGGCTCCGGATTGGTGCAGCTCCGGTCCTTGCAGCTATCTGAGGAGTAATACAGTGGATGGAAGATCTCTCTCTGCCTCTGCCTCTCTGTTACTCTGCCTTTCAAATAAAATAAATCCTTAATTTATTTTTCTAATTTATTTATTCTAGTTCACTTACAGTTTTAGATCTTCTATTTAGACTGTATATACATGTGAAATGTGTTTTGATTAGGGTAAGATGAATATTGTATTTTCCTTATAGATACCAATTAATTCAATGAATAAATATATTTCTACAGCTTTGAAACACAAATTTAATATGCCAACCACTTATGTATTCACAATCTACAATGAAATCTAGATTAACAGTCCCATTATTTTCACAGTGAATACCATACCATTTGAGTCAGTATAGTTAGATAGTACAACTTCATATCTAGTATAGCAGGTGGTTGCTAAAATTTTAGTAAGTACTTTTTAATAATCATTTTACCAAATGACATACAGAAATTGTTTAAGTGTTTCCAGTATTTCACTGAAATATTAATAAAAATGTTAGCTGGAAAACACAATAAGTACTTACTTTAAAACTTGTTTGATATTCAGAGACAGCTTATTTTACACAATTTGGCATTTCTTTCAAGATATCTTATAGTTTGTTATTATGGATATTTTTATGTTGTAATTGGTTATTACCAGAATTGAAAGGCATTAATCACCATTTATCTATAAGCTGAAAAATGTGAATTCTTAACAGTTCTATTCCAGCTGATTCTCTTTGGTTTTCTGGATTAAATTTGTTTTCTTGAAGTAATGATATTATGAATATACTTTCATTAGTATTTTTTATCAACTTATCTCAGGAGTCTGAATCTTAATACAGTGCTTGATAAGACATTTGTTTCTAACTTGTTAATGCTTGTAGTAATTTTATCTAAAGATCTATTTGTGACATTAGTTACAGTTTTTTTAAAAAATCAATATATTTCAAAATCTATTAAGCTTCTTTATTAACACTGTGCCACATCTTTTTGTAGGAATTAACTTTACCATGTTTTCAATTTATTCTAAACACATTTGTGACAAACTCATATATTACTGAATAGGTTGATACTTAAAATGATCAAAGTTTATATTTTATTAAAATTACTTGAGGTTATCACTAGATAATTTCATAACTGTTATGCTAATAAAATATCACAATATAGTTTATATAAAGACCACTGAGACTATGTATATGAACTTTTCTTTGTTTATCCAACCTTCTATCTACATCTTGTTCTGAAAACACCACAATCATCAAGCTTTGTGTGCTAGGACAAAGGGACACTTTTGGATTGAAACCCTGCTATTTATTCTATTGCCACCAATAGCATTTTATACAGGCAAATAAAATATCTCTTCCTGACCAGTCATCGGAATTGGAGCTCTAGCATCATTTTAAAAAAAATTTATTACTTGCTTTTCCTAATGACCCATTTGTATAAAAAACACTTTTAAAGCAAATTGAAGTGGAGCTCTGTGGAAGCCTCATCAGTCAGAGGAGAATGGGTGCAGCCTCTGAGGAGGAGGAGAAGATTAGGATCTGCAGAGCATAATGAGAATGCAGTCGCACTGATGTTCGGACCAATTCTCATTACAGTCTTTGTCACTGCAATGGATTCACGGTGTATCATTTTCCATCCTTGTTATATTCTTTGTCAGAAAAATGAGATATCACTCATGCCATCTGCCTTTCTTCCACACACCCCTCCCTTATACTTTATTATATTTTTCACAGATTGCATTAGAGGAATAAATTGAGTAGATCATACAAAGTTCATGGAAGAGTCTTGATAAATATCAGGACAAAGTCACAAAGCAGGAATCCATAAGCTATCTAATGGAATTGTAAAATAGAGTAAGATAGTTATAGATAAACACATCACTCTGAAATTAAAGTGTATGCATATGCATCCCTAGAGAAAATTACCAAGGTAAACAAACTTTCTGACACACTTGTAGCTTGAAATGGGAATATTGTGAATTAAATCATCTGTCTCATGGCCTCTTTCCACAACTTTCCCAATAGGCCATGAATACAGGTGGGATGATGAAGAAATGTACATGTGAAGGGTCTTCAAAAAAAAATCATGGAAATACGCATTTTGAAAAAAATATGCATACATTGCAATTTTTGCATCAAAATATTCTTATCTTTTAACTATATTTACTTTAACTCCTTTCATATGTAACTGTATGATTTGTTGAGTTGGCTTTTTCAGTTGTTTTCTTCCATTTAGAAACTTTTTTTTTAATTTTTTATAATGCTTTTATTTAAAGAATATTAATTTCCAAAATACAGCTTATAGATTACAATGGCTTCCCCCCTCATAACTTCCCTCCCACCTGCAACCCGCAACCCTCCCCTTTCCCACTCCCTCTCCCCTTGCATTCACATCAAGGTTCATTTTCAATTCTCTTTATATACAGAAGATCAGTTTAGTATATATTAAGTAAAGATTTCAACAGTTTGCCCTCACAT
This sequence comes from Sylvilagus floridanus, assembly GCA_949820135.1. Taxonomy (NCBI): domain Eukaryota; kingdom Metazoa; phylum Chordata; class Mammalia; order Lagomorpha; family Leporidae; genus Sylvilagus; species Sylvilagus floridanus. Next base: position 104,491,987 of record OX463238.1, on the reverse strand, counting down.
AGCAACACAAAGTGAAAAATACTGTTGGAGTACTAGTTATAGTATTAATTCACAATGTATAGCACATTGAGGACAGAAATTCTACATGATATATATTTTTAATTGATTAATTTTCTATGCAATTTCCAATTTAACACCAAGATTTTTTTTTCATTTTTAATATTTATATACAAAAGATTGATTCAGTATATACCAAGTAAAGATTTCATCAGTTTGCACCCACACAGAAGCACAAAGTGTAAAAATACTGTTTCAGTACTAGTTATAGCATGTAGGATCTCTGTCCTTAATGTGCTATACATTGTGAATTAATACTATAACTAGTACTCCAACAGTATTTTTCACTTTGTGTTGCTATGTGAGGGCAAACTGTTGAAATCTTTACTTAATATATACTAAACTGATCTTCTGTATATAAAGAGAATTGAAAATGAATCTTGATGTGAAGCAAGGGGAGAGGGAGTGGGAAAGGGGAGGGTTGCGGGTGGGGGGGAAGTTATGGGGGGGTAGCCATTGTAATCTAAAAGCTGTATTTTGGAAATTTATATTCTTTAAATAAAAGCGTTATAAAAAAATTAACAAACAATTATTCTTAGGTGTTTAAATTTTAACTGAAAAGTGATCCCTGTGAAATATAAGAGTGGGAATAAGAGAGGGAGGAGATGTACAATTTGGGACATGCTCAATCGGAACTGCCCCAAATGATGGAGTTAGAATTGTGCCAGGGGATTCCAATACAATCCCATCAAGGTGGCATGTACCAAGGCCATCTCACTAGTCCAAGTGATCAATTTCAGCTCACAATTGATCACACTGATAGGTCTAAGAGTCAAAGGGATCACACAAACAAGACTAGTGTCTGCTAATACTAACTGATAGAATCAAAAAGCGAGAGAATGATCCAACATGGGAAGTGGGAGTCACAGCAGACTCATAGAATGGCAGGTGTCCTAAATAGCACTCTGGCCTCAGAATCAGCCCTTAAGGCATTCAGATCTGGCTCAAGAGCCCATGAGAATATTTTAGGCATGGAAAGCCAAGACACTGTGGCAAAAAAAAAAAGAAGACCTAAATGAAAGATCTCTTTGAGTGAGATCCCAGTGGAATGAATGGGGCCATCAAAGAAGGAGGTACCTTTCTCTGAAGGGAGGAGAGAACCTCCACTTTGACTATGACCCTGTTGGAATAAGATTGAAGTCAGTAAACCATAAAGGCTTCCATAGCCTCGGCAACTCATGACTAGACCCTAGGGAGATTCCTGACGCCATAAACAAGAGTGTCAAATTGTTAAATCAACTTCAGGAGTCACTGTGTACTTACATCTCATGTGGGATCTGTCCTTAATGTGTTGTCCATTTAGAAACTTTTAAAAGAGTTTTAAATTCATAGCAGATAGAAAGGTAACAAGATTTGTCAATCAATCTCCTGCCCCCCCAACACACACGGCCTCCCCTATTATTGCATTCCAATGGTACATTTGTTAATAAGCCTACAGGACACAACATGCAACATAATCATCCAAAGTCCATCATTTACATTACGTTTTACTCTTGCTCTTGTACCTTCTGTGGGATTGGGCAAATACAAAATGATAATATAGAAACCATCACTTAACCATCACTTTCAGAGTATTTGCCTTAAACAATCTCTGCCATCCATCTATTCACCCCTTGCCCCACCTGCCCCTCGGCAATCAGATATTTTTGCTGTTCCTGTCCTTTGCCTTTTGTAACATGTCCTGTAGCAGACAGCTTCTTCAGACTGGCTTCTTTCACTTGATATGCATTTAGTTTTAGTTTTCCTGTGTCTTTCCATGGCTTTGTATCTCTCTCTTTTTTTAAATTTTTTTTGGACAGGCAGATTTAGACAGTGAGAGAGAGAGACAGAAAGAAAGGTCTTCCTTTTCCGTTGGTTCACACCCCCCCATGGCCACCACACTGCGCCAATCCGAAGCCAGGTGCCCCCTTAGCTCTGAGTAATCCATTGTCTAGAGATTTACCACTGTTTATGTACCCATTTACCTACTAAAGAACTTTCGGTTGTTTGCAAGTTTTGACAAGTATGTGTATAGCTGCTATAAATATCCTTTCAACTTATTTGAGGGAATAAACAGGAACTGGGTAATGTGGTGTCTATTTTGTTTCATAACAAATCACCAAATTGTCTTCCAAAGAGGCTAACAATGTTGAGTTGCTGTCAGCAAGATAATGGATTTTTTGTTGCTCCACATCCTCACCAACGTTGGATATTGCAAGTGTTCTCGAACTTAGTCATTCTAATAGGTGCATAATGGTCACTTGTTTTAATCTGCATTTCTCAGATGAGAAGATTGGGGGCACCTTTACACATGCTTATTTGTCTTCTGCCTATCTTTTTTTAGTAGGTGTGTGTTAAGATTTCTAGATTTTTTTTAACCGAATTGTTGCTTTTCTTATTATTCTTATGGTTCTTTTTGGTTTATTTTGAACAAGATTTTATTAGATGTGTCTTTCCAAATATTGTCTTCTAGTCTGACTTGTCTCCTCAATCTCCTGATATTTTTCAGAGAAATTTCTTTTAAAGATTTATATACTTGGAAGAATTACACAGAGAGGGAGGGAGGGAGGGACAGAGAGATCCTCCATTCCTCGGCTAGTTCACTTCCCAAATGGCTGGGGCTGGGCCTGGCTCAAGCCGGGAGCTTCTTTAAGGTCTCCCACATGAATGCAAGGGTCCAAAATACTTGGGTCACCTTCCGCTTCTTTCCAGGCACATTAGCAAGGAGCTGGAATGGAAGTGGAGCAGCAGGGACAGGAAGGAGCACCCATATGGGATGCCAGCATCAAAGGAGGCAGCTTAACCAGCTGTGCCAGGACGCCAGACCCCACAGAAATTTCTAGATTTCAGTTCAATCCAAATTATCACTTATTCTTTCATAGGTCATACCTTTTATGCTGTATCTAAAATATTACCATACCCAAGTTCACCTATAGTTTCTTCTTTCTTTCTCTCTTTTTCTTTTTCTTAAAGACAGAGCTGAAGCTGAAAATTTGGGGGAATGGGAGGCATGGAAAACTTACCACTACAATCTTAGGACTTTAAACTGGCCTGAATTTGATATGTCATAAAATAGACTAATGGGAGTAAAGTATGCAGATTTTTACATCTACATAGGGAGCCCTCAAAGGAAATCAAAATCTCCAAGAACTAGCAAGACCAAAATGCTTTTATACTAACTTGAACAAAGTTAAATCATGAAAACTAAAATATATAGGGAGGGTGAAAGAAAATACTAAGCAAATACAGTTTTACAGGGGAATTTTACCAAATAATTAGTAAGTAGTTGAAGATTTCTACATAATTTTCTAAAAAATAGTAAAAAATCTGGATCTTCCCTTGTATTTTTTATTAATCCAGCATAATTTCATGTAATATGGAAAAGGAACATTAGAAAACAAGCTTACTCACGAACATGAACTTTTTTTTTTTTTTTGGACAGGCATAGTAGACAGTGCAGTGAGAGAGAGAGACAGAGACAAAGGTCTTCCTTTGCCCTTGGTTCATCATCCAATGGCCGCCGTGGCCAGCGCACTACGGCCAGTGCACCACGTTGATCCAATGGCAGGAGCCAGGTGCTTCTCCTGGTCTCCCATGGGGTGCAGGGCCCAAGCACTTGGGCCATCCTCCACTGCACTCCCTGGCCACAGCAGAGAGCTGGCCTGGTAGAGGGGCAACCGGGACAGAATCTGGCGCCCCGACTGGCACTAGAACCTGGTGTGCCGGCGCCGCAAGGTGGAGGATTAGCTTAGTGAGCTGCGACGCCGGCCGAACATAGGTATTTTTAAATCCTATAAAATATTAGTAAACTGAATCTACCAATGTTTCAAAATTATTATGACAATTTAGTATTTATTCCACAAATGCCCCATTGTTTTACTATTAGAGAGTTAATAATTTCTTCTTTATGTGTGAGTTACATTATCTTCATAGATGCAAGAAAGGTATTTGAGATGACTGAATGCTCAAGGAAAGACAACACTAATGGATTTTAAATAAAAGAGAACTTCCTTGGCATGGAAAGTTATACCTATAAAAAATTCACAGCAGATAGCATACCACAAATATTCTATTAAAAAAAAGAATAAGGGGCTGGTGTCATGGCCTACCAAGTTTGGGACTCAGTTGCTCCAATTCTGATCCAGCTCCCATGCTAATGGTCCTGGGAAGGCAGTAGGAGATGGCCTATATGCTTGGGCCCTTGTACCCATGTGAGACCTGGAAGATGCTCCAAGCTCCTGGCTTTGGACTGGCACAGTCCCAGCCAGTGCAACCCTTTGAGGAATAAACCAGCAAATGGAAGATCTGTGTCTCTCTAACTCTGAGTTTCAAATAAATACAAAGTAAATCTAAAAAAAAAAAAAAAAAAAAGAAAAGAAAGAAAGAAAAGATAAAGTAAAAGGACAAGTGGGAGCATTGCTACAAAGTGTAGCAACCCTGTATTTGAACCCTGCTTCTTCCATTTACTAATGGGTTGGCACCAAGAATCTGCTAACCTGTCTGTATTTCATTTTCCTCATCTTGAGCACGACAGTAATAACAATGCTCAACTCAAGAACTTACGACGATAAAATTAAGTAAACTTTTAGGCTTAGAACACTTTCTGGCTTATATTAAACAAAATAGGAATATTTGTTACAAGAATAGTAAGATTCCTCAATCACCATTTCCATAAATATTGTAACTGAAGGACTAATATTATTTCAATAAGAAAAAGAATATACACCCTCACACACTCATATACACTCACTGATGTGGCTTTTAAGAGTTTCAGTGTTTGCAGATAATATGATTATCTGTGCAGAAAAACCATTTCCAATAGTGAAATAAAACAAACTATCAAAGGATACATCTAAAACAATGTGCAAGCCTTTTATGGAACATAAAACTTTACTGGCTGACTATAAAGAAAACATAGTGAGCCTAGCCTCTTAAACAGAAAGTCTCACTATCATGAGGTTCTCCCAAAAGTGACTTATGTATTCCATGTATTATCCTCAATTCCAATATTTTTCCCTCTGTGGAAACTGATAATTGGTTATAAGATATTTATAGGAATAGTGACCACCAGATCTATTTCTCAGAATAGAAAGGCATAATTGGAATGAATTTACTAAAATGTATCTATCATGATTCTTCTGGTATCACAAAACGAATAGACATGTTAAATAATAACAGGGAACTCTCTGTAGAGACTTGAAATATGCTTTCATGCAGCAATTATTTATAAAAAATCTGGTATTACATACCAGTAGGAACATAGGGAAATGTTTTTAAAAAATTGTGGACCAATTAGTCATCCTTGTAGAAAACGTATAACAGACACCCATGCCACAAACTTCAAAAATAACATTTTTAGGTAGATTCATAACTTAGATAAAAGACTTTAAAAATTCATGAAGTCGCCGGCACTGCAGCTCAATAGGCTAATCCTCTGCCTGCAGCGCCGGCACACTGGGTTCTATTCCCGGTCGGGGCACTGGATTCTGTCCCAGTTGCCCCTCTTCCAGGCCAGCTCTCTGCTGTGGCCAGAGAGTGCAGTGGAGGATGGCCCAAGTGCTTGGGCCCTGCACCCAAGCATGGGAGACCAGGAGAAGCACCTGACTCCTGCCATCAGATCAGCATGGTGCGCCGGCCACAGCGTGCTGGCCGCGGCGGCCGTTGGATGGTGAGCCAATGGCAAACGAAGACCTTTCTCTCTCTCTCTCTCACTGTCCACTCTGCCTGTCAAAAAAAAAAAAAAATCATGAAGTCCCATACAGGAAAATTTTTAGAACCTGGATTTTTATTCACCAAAAACTAATAACTGATAAATCTGAGTAATTTAAGAAAATCTTGTCAAAAGCAGTACTTAATTTTTTCTTTTACCATGGTAAGGAAAAGATTAAATTTACCACCCCATGAGAGAAATTATCAGATTTATTAACGTAGGGTTAAGTTGTAGATGTCCAAAAACCTTTTTACTGTTTTTTTTTTTTTTTTTTAAACTCCAAAAGCACCATTTGCCCCTTTTATGATGTCACTGGTGCTCTTCACCTTGCATGATCTAAAGACACCTTAAGGAAAGCCGAAGCTAAAAAGCAAATGGGAAAATGTGATTGTAGTATGTTAAGGCCAACAAATAATTTACATACCTACTTTAAATCAACAGAAAATAATTAACCCAGTAGAAAAATTACTCCAGTAGAAATTAACTCCAGTAGAAAAAGAATATGAAGAGGCATTACATGGAAGAAACATAAGTGGCCAAAACACAGAGAGCTGCTTGCCCCACTTAGTGATTCGAGAAATGCAAATAATGTTATTTAATACCCAAAAACTTAATAGAAATATATGGCAAGTTACATATGTAATACATATGCAGATATAATGCATGTTTACATATGTATGTATATTTGCATACATATATGCATTAGAAGACTACATTTAAAAGAATTTTATTTGGTGAAAAGAATTTTCAGGACCATTAATTGTTTTTTTCATAATATACATTTCCCTAAACTTTTTGAAGGCTCTCTTGTACATACTGTATACCAAAAATATGCACGAATGAATAAAAACATAATTCAAGAACGAATGCAATCCAAGTAGGGCACCAAAGAGCCTATTTGCCAAAGCAATTAACTTGCAAGAACTGTATGGAGTCATCCAATAAAAAAGATCTGAGCTGGAAGGTAGTGTGAGAGAGAAGGAACAGGGGGATTGCTTAAAACTATGTGGCATTTGCCATGTTTAAGATAATTTCCTTTGCCCACCCCATTTTTCCTGTCATTAAACATCATTTAGTGACCTAATAAGTTTTATAATCTATCATTGCATTTATACTCTACAATCTATAATGTTTCTGATCCTTCAATAACAGGACGTAGAATATTTGCAAACTTTAGTAAATGACTTGTAGGTAGCTCACTGAAAATACACTGCCTCTAAGTCATCTAGCAGGTAATAGTCAATGTCACCACTTATCCAGGCTCACAGCTGTATGTCCAATGACTCAATTCCCATTTCCCTATATAAAGGGACTATTTATAATGTTTCCACACTACCGGAGTCTATTGCATGAGTATAAATGGTACATAGAAAGTGTCACTCAATATATTAGAAAGCTCCCCCAATAAGGTGAAGATAGCAAACCACACACAAGCTCTATAGTCTAACCAGTGCACAGGAAGTGCTAAATCATTCTAAGTCATTTCCCAGACATTCCCAGAGGCTAACAAGTTCTAGGTGGGAGGATGTCGGGACTATCCTATCTTTTGTAGTCGACAAGTATTTGCACAGGGTATACTAAGCATGTGGGGGATATGACCTCTGAATGATTAAACTTAGCTTTTAAAAGTAGATTAAGAAGATATTGCATCTATGACCTGCAGATTTTTATTATGTGCTGTAAGCTTAAACAAAAATTTACTATTTTTGAGAGACAGACCAAGAGAGTTCTCATTTATTGGTTCATCCCCAAAATGCCTTCAACAGTCAGGGCTGGGTCAGGCTGGTACCAGGAGCTGGCAATTCAATCCAGGTCTTCCACAAAGGTGGCAACAACCCAATTACTTATAAGGCTAAATTTAATATAACATTTTCTTGGCATGGAAACAAATGACACGTTCAAAATGGGCAATTTAAGACAGTTAACTAAGGGATGGTTCACTGATGTATTAGCAAGAACAAGAAAAACTGAAAAGGAATGGCAAATGTACCCAGAGCTGCCAACTAGAGATAGTCTCACCATTCTCCACTCTAGGAAATAGAATCGTATTTAAGGAATACAATATTTAAGGAATGAAGCAAAGACCTCCATGGGACAGGAACTTAGATGGAGGGAGACAGGATCTGCTGGGAAAGAACTGGGAAAAAAAAGAAACGAAAAAATTGTTTTTCTGTCCTCCAGTCTCATACTGTCTGTTCTCTTCTGCTGACCCCAACCAGAAGCTGGAGGACTAGAAGTTCATTTGATGCAGCCAGTACAAGCCACTCTCCTCAAACATAGGGTGGGGAGAAAATTCAAACTGGATGGAAGCAAAGAAAATGTATTAAGGATAGGAAGGCAATGATTGAATGTAACATGGCCAGTGTATTTTATCAAAGTCATGCCTGGCAAATGAGCTCAGAGTTTTCTGACATTAAAGGATGAAATACGCAAAGCAGCAAAATGCTCAAATGGGTTTGTAGCCAAGCTAATTAATTTTTTATTTTGTTCTCATGTATGGTACCCTCATGGATAGAGTTAATGCCCTTGAAACAGGTTTTATGGAGTTGTCTTGTTGCTTCTGCCATCTGAGGACCCAGCTAGAGGCACCATCTTTGAAGTAGAACAAGCCTTCATCAAACACCAAATCTTCTCATGCCTTGATTTTGCATTTTTTTTTTTTTTGACAGAGTTATACAGTGAGAGAGAGAGACAGAGAGAAAGGTCTTCCTTCTGTTGGTTCACCTCCCAAGTGGCTGCTATGGCCAGCGCTGTGCCAATCCGAAGCCAGGAGCTTCCTCCTGGTCTCCCATGCGAGTACAGGGCCCAAACACTTGGACCATCCTCCACTGCACTCCCAGGCCAGCTGGACTGGAAGAGGAGCAACCGGGACTAGAACCCGGAGTGCCAGCGCTGCAGGCAGAGGATTAGCCAATGGAGGTGCAGCGCTGGCCAGATCTTGTACTTCTTGATCTGGCAAAGAATTGCAGAGACCAAGTCAACTTACAAAGAAAAACGGTGCAGAAAACATCAACGACCCTGGCACTAGCAATCACATTAATGATATTAGAAGCACAAGGTCATCTCCAACTGGTAATGCCAGAACTATAACAGAGCCTTAGGTTTCAGAACCAGTGGAGCAGCCGATATGGCCATTACCACACATTTTTCAGACCTCAAGGCAAAGAGTAGTAAGAAGCCAGTGAACAAATGCATTTCACAATAAAATCAAGTCTCCTTCCTTAGTACATCTTTAAAGCTTTTTTTTAAAAAAAGGTATCTATTTGAAAGGCAGAGTTACAGAGAGACAAAGGCAGAGAGAGAGGGAGGTCTCCATCTGTGGGTTTACTTCCCAAATGGTGGCAACAGCAGGGGGTGGGCCGATCCAAAGCCAGTAACCTGGAGCTTCTTCTAGGTCTCCCATGCAGGTGCAGGGGTCCAAAGACTTAGGTCATCTTCCACTGCTTTCCCAGACCATAGAGAGCTAAATTGGAAGTGGAGCAGCCCGGCTTTGAACTGGCACCCTTAAGGGATGTCAGCACTGCAGACAGTGGCCTTAACCGCTGTACCACAGTGCCGACCCCATCTTTCTATTCTAATTTAACCAATTATTCCTTTTTGAAATGTATTAATAAGAATTTTAAGATAAGTAGTTAAATAGGAAATTATATTCCATTAAAAATATGGAACACAGACTCCAAATGTGGTTCTTTCCCCTTAGAGTCAAGTCAGTGTTCTCTTTTTCTTAATTTTTAATTTTAATTTTAATTAGTTTCACAGATTCCATGTGATTTGTAGATACAATTCTAAGAACATGCTAATCCCTTTTTCCCTCCCTTCCTGTCCTCCCCTCCCCCACCCTCCTTCCTTCTCCCTATTTTACTTTTGAGATAACATTTTAAATTTACAATATAGTAAAGAGGCTTAATACTCTATAGAGTAAGAAGTTTAACAAGTAAAAAGCAAAAAGACACTAGTTTAGCAGTAATAAGACAATGGCTATAAACAATAATTACATGGAAAAATGTGTGTTAACTTGTTTGTAAACCAACAAGATGAGTAGCATGAAAAAATAAACACTCTAGATACAGGTAAAACAGGACTTCAAATACATTGGTACAGTTATGGCAAGGAGCCCTGCAAAGACACAATGGTAACACCATGATTTATCGAATAGAGCCTGAAATCCAGAATGCACTATTAAACTGGAAGTCTAGAATTAGGTCCTCTTTAGGAATTTGTCAAGCACCCACACATAGTTCTGGGAAAACAAGTAAGGGTAGCTTTGATCTTATGAGTACTTAAGTCTAGAGGGTGGTACTATATGAAGATAAACTTCACCTCCCTAGAAGCATGAGTTTGCATACAAGCACTTGCTGAAAGGAGATGGAGGCTCTCTATATAGAGTTGAGGACATGTCCAATGGAATGTTGAGGCCCAGGGTCCTCATAGTAGAAAGGAGCTGCTGAGACTGAGGAGGGAGGAAGGCAAACGAGAGGAAAAAGTTGACTACATACTGGTAGCTATATGTAAAGAGCTTTTTGACTTCTACCCAGAGTGAAGCTGTGGCAGCAGGAACTAGGGCATTAGGGTGAACCGAGGGAGGTGACCAAAGAAGGCCCTAGGAGCCAAGACTGCTCTCATAACACCAGTGCGTCCACGACAGCATTGGGGAAGCTACCATGAAGGCACTGAACCACTGGGACTGCCTGAAGACTCACCCATGCGAGGATTCACCTCCCCGAGTCCCATCTCACCCGGCAGACAGCAGCAAGTAAGCAGGAAATTTGTTTAAAGTACAAACATGAAACATATTTCTGTAAATGATACTTGAGCAAAGTCACAATTTCTTTTAGCTAACCCCCTTATCCGTCCTATCTTTTTGAAGGATTAATATTATCTTGCTGCAAAATGTGAACACTTTTTACCCATTCACCTACTCCTTTTTAACATGCCAGTGCCACATTTCATCCACTCACCATTTCTCTTATTTGTCCACCAGGACTCAAATAATCCTTGCTATGAAAAACCAAATAGAAGTCATTGATGTCAGAGATTTCTCATGGCTTCCAGTACTTGCTTTGCAATTAAGGACATGCAGATATCGGAGTTCCGCAGTCCTTATTTATAAGATTCAATTTGGAATATTGATAATTCTAACATTCTATGTTCAGCATCTCCATCTTTCAAACTATAAGATGACAGAAATACTTCTCATTTCCATTTTCCATCCTCATAGGTGTGTTTTAACAACTAATGAGATAACATTGATAATCCTAGGGAGTGGATGGTTTTCTTTCTCAAGACATTAGTGTACAGTTTAGTGCTTACGAAGAAGCAATTAACTGAATGGCATCCTAGTGGTATAAAATATTTCAAGGATTATTCCATTTCTAGAAAGTGAAAAAAATGGTGGATTCTGCAGAGTAGAGCCTTAGGATATTTGTAGTTTAAAAAGTTGTAAGTAGTAAAACATTTAAACAAGACTAATTGGTGTATCTTTTGTCATATTTCTTGATTCTACTTCCTAATAAATTTTCTTCCAAAGGCAAATATTTTGCTCTAGTTAATTCATAATTTCTCTCTATCCCCCTCACCTTTACCATACAGTTTCTTTGACTATTAACATTATCTTGTGAAAGATGAAAATTTTTAAGTCTTGTATTAAACCCATACTTACAGTTTTAAATTCTTATTGCTTCATCTGATCCGTTTACCATTGCTCTCTAGAGTCCATTACTTCAAAATGCAAGTACATTCTTAATTACTTAAAAATATTCAATATGAGAAATAAATTTCAATTATAAGAGCATGACTTAAACACCTCTTATAAATTGATAAAGTCTGAAGCCAGAATCAGTAAATTTTCTTGATGACTATGATGACAAATTTACATTTGCCTGTGCCATAGATTATATTGTGATTGTTTTACTGTAAATCTCTTTAAAATTCATGTTTTAAAGTTCTTTAAATGTTAAATACCTTTTATTACAGTTTATTATTATAATTGCTATATTTTGTTATCAGTTACATTTCTTATGATGCTTAATTTATAAATTAATCTTTATCATGGGCATGTATGCATTAGGAAAACAGTAAACATAGGGTTGATTACTGCCTAGGGATTTAGACATACTCTGGGGTCTTGGACAGTATCCCCATATATAAGGGGAGATCACTGTATACAGAAATCTATAACATCTATAATTCTGTGCTGGACCTACCTAGGACTCCCTCTTGGGTGGAGCCCTCTGCCTTAAGAATTCTCATGGAAGTGTCCAAGAAAAGGAGACATGAGGGGTCGAGGCTGTGGTCTCGCCTCCACATGCAGTGTCAGCATCCCATATAGGTGCTGGTTCAAGTCAGCCACTCCACCTCCGAACCAGCTCTCTGCCAATGTGCCTGGGAAAGCAGCAAAAGGTGACCAAAGCGTCTGGACCCCTGTACCCATGGGAGATCCAGAGGAAGCCTCTAGCCCCCGGCTTCGACCCAGCCCAGCCCCGGCCACTGTAGCCACCCAGGGAGTGAACAAGGGGATGGAATCTCCGTCTTCCTTTCAATTAGATGAAAATAAATACATAAAGTTTTGAATGAATGGATGCATAATTTAAGGGCAACACTTACTCCTTTAAAATCCTGAAATACTCACTTGAAATTGTACTAATATACTCCTTATATTTAAATTGAGCCACATTAATTTTAAGTTCATAAATGTTTCAACTCTTCCATGCATTTAACAAGTAATCGGATCTGGGTACTATTTCCATGCAGGTGTTTACACGAATGAAAAAAGAGGCAATATTAGCAACTTAGAATGAATGTGAAATTTCTATGCCCATTTTCTGCTGTTATGGTGGAGATGCCTAAATGTTTGTTACTGTTGTCCTATTGCGCTATTCTCCATCCACAGAAGGCAGTAAAAGCATAGTAGTTACGGTACAGGCTCTGAACTCCACCACTATGTTAACCTCTAAAGTCTCAGTTTCCACATGTATAAATTTCCATGATTCTATAAACGCAGCATGAGGATCTCATGAGAAAATAAAGAATTATTCCCAGTACACGGTATGTGCTCAAATAAATTAACTGGTGATTATAACTACCCATCTGCTCTATTTGAAGCGGAATTGGAATTTATATAACTAAAGATATACTGTCTTCCTTTTAGAATGAAATGTTGTCATATAGAACACACAGGTCTGTTTTTACCATGCTCAGTTTCTCTGCCTTCATACCTTGTATCTTTTCCCTTCATTTGTTTCTCAGGATTTGTGTTGTTTTGGTTTTCAATTGGTTGGGGACAGAAAATACATTCCTTATATTTACTTACTTTTTATTTACTCATTCATTAGTATACTCAAATTGATTCCAAAATGGACTGATAGTATTTTATAATTAAAACACAAATATATAAATTAATGTACTTTAAAAATTAACTACAAAAATCAGAACTGCACTTCCTAATGCATTTGTTCCCTCCTTGATTTTATTTGGTGATAGTCAATCACCAACTCATTCCCCATTTGAAGTTTCCTTCCTGTTTTTAAACCTAAACAGTGAAGAATAAGCTCAGGTACAAAACACAAAGAAGGAAATAAAATAAGGCTCCGTCATGAGGCATGCTGTACGGAAGAAAAGGAATAATGGAAACACCCTGGAGAGATTTCAAAGATTCCCCTTTTCATGACTTTCCGTTTTGTGTTCTGCGTGATTGTGTATATAACTTTCAGAGGGCAATGATCATGCCTACTTCATATCTTCAAAAGTTAAAAACTTTAAGATTCTACTCAGGAGGTTTTCCTACTAAAATAACTGATTTCATGCAGTTCACTGAATTAACTGATGATTTTAGCTGTAAATGTAACTAACTTATCTGACCACTGCCAGTTTTTCCTCTTTGCTTTGCTGTATCTCATACAACTCTGATTGTGATATGTGAACTGTTAAAGGTATAGTATATGTTGCCCTCTAGTGATTAATAGGAACATAGGAAAAGTCACACAGACTGGCAGCTCCTTAGATCCTACATAGATTGCTTATGTCATCATGTAGAATGTTTGCACTTTTTCCTTGGTATTGAATTCCTTAAGTCCTTTATGAACTTGCTTTTACATTTTATTTTATTACTGAAGGTCAAGCCAAACCCCTCTAGTCTTTGTTACGCAAAACAAAACAAAACAAGAAAGCATGAGGATAGATAAAATATTCTCAAACGGAAAAAAAAAATTGTCATTTCACTAACTATATTTTGTGGAGTCCTCTCATCAGAGAATTAATTCACTTAAATGCATAGTCCAGTAAAAGTTAATAATTTTCTCACTTCAGTATTTCCTGATTAGATGTAAGGAAAAGGCCTAGAATAACATGCACAGCTAGTGTGCAGGATGACCATGGCAAAGTTACCGGATCCACTTGCTTAAAACCTGCATTCTTTGTGATTAGGATCAGGGCTCTGACAACGGTGCCAAGGGAGCTGCATTTTGTATTTGCAGCCCGAGTGATTCTGCCTTGCTCTGAGCCCTTCCAGGTTCCTTCCGTACCTTCACATGTTCCCTTTTGCTGCAGTAATCTTTCCTATCTGTGTTTCACAGTTTTTCATGTATGACCTTCATGCAAAAAGTGCTTCTAGCATACGATGGAAACATAGCCTCGTGGTTGTACCTTAACCTGATTTTATTTAATCTTGGACTTTATGATAGGAAACTGTTCTTCAAAGCAATTAGATTTCTAAAAATATAAGAGGACTTCCTGACATACACTGTTTCACAATTAATATTAACTTTTGTTTTAACTTACAAACGGGAAAAATTTAGAAGCATATTTCAACTTCTGGTTGTATTATTCTGATCTGTGTTATCATTTATGAATATTTTACACTGGTTCTTTCATTAAACTACCACAGTAATTGTTAGATATTAATATCACCCTTTCTATTAATAACAGGACAAGTGAAACAATCATGTTTAGAATTTAGATGTAATGACTCAGCAAGTGTAAAAGAGAACTAGAATGGGAATCCAGGAAGACCATTGGACCAAATCAAAGTATCCAAGACAATATTTGAAAGGAAATTTTAAAATTATCTTATTTTGGCACTGGAGAAATGAAAAATATTAAGAAGAGTTTCATTTAAAATCATACTTGTTTCACTTGTATCTAATTTTTATTATAAATTAATTGTAAAATATAATTGATAAAGTTGCTGACCTAGAAAAATAAACTAGCTAATCTTTATTAGGCTCCATTTAATTTAGGAATAAAACTTACATACCTAACAGCTTGACTAAAATCAGCTAAAATCAAATCCCACATGAAGATACTAAACAGTACTCTATACTTTGTGTGTCTTTGTGGGTGCAGTCTGTTGAAATCTTTACTTAGTATATACTAAGTTGATCTTCTGTATATAAAGATAATTGAAAATGAATTATGATGAAGAATGGGATGGGAGACGGCATGGGGGATGGGATGGTTGTGAGTGGGAGGGAGGTTATGGGGGGAGCTGCTATAATTCAATAGTTGTACTTTGGAAATTTATCTTTATTAAATGAAAGTTGAAAAGAAAAAAAAAAGTTTGTAGAAGGGGCCAGCACAGTGGCACAGCAGGTTAACACTCTGGCCTGAAGCGTCGGCATCCTATATGGGCACAGGTTCAAGACCCGGCTGCTCCACTTCTGATCCAGCTTTCTGCTCTGGCCTGAGAAAGCAGTGGAGGATGGCCCAAGTCCTTGAGTCCCTGCACCGACATGGGAGACCTGGAAGAAGCTCCTAGCTCCTGGCTTCAGATCGGTGCAGCTCCGGCCATTGTGGCCAGTTGGGGAGTGAACCTTCAGATGGAAGACCTTTCTCTCTCACCGTCTCTCCTCTCTCTGTGTAGCTCTGACTTTCAAATAAGTAAGTAAATATTAAAAAAAAAAACTTTATAGAAAATGAAATTAAGCTTATTTTGGTCAAAATTTTTTAAATCAACATATATAAGGGTCTTCAAACACTTTATGGAAAAATGAGTGTTATGAAAGGGTTAAGTGTAAATTTGAAAAGTCCTTTGTACCCAAATTTATGATTAAATTATCCATACATTTTTGAAGTATGCTCATATATGTACATACATATACATTGTATGTGGATATATATTACAAATACAGTCACCTTTTTTGTCAATTATTGGTTTGGCATGATATTTCTTTATGGCTGTATTGAGCATTTTTCTGGGGCCAGAGTTCTGGCACAGCAGGTTAAGCTGACATCTGTGAGGCTGGCATTTCAGACGAGTGTCAGTTTAAGTCCCAGCCACTCCACTCATGATCCAGGTCGGTGTTAATGTGCCTTGAAAAGCAGAACACGGTTCAAGTGCTGGGACTCCTGACACCCACATGGGAGACCTGGATGGAATTCCATGCTCCTGGCTTCCACCTGGCCCAGCCCCAGCCGTTTGATAGGGCCATTTGTGGAGTGAACCAGTGGATGGAAGATCTTTCCCTACCACCCCTCAATATCTAACTCTGCCTTTCAAATAAATAATTAAAAATACACATTTCTGATTACTAATAGGGCGAGCACCATTTCTTACATTGGGCACACTTATGTTTCTGGTATGTAATGTCTCTTCACATTCTTTCACATTTTTTTCTATTTTTTATTTTTTTTATTTTTGACAGGCAGAGTTAGACAGAGAGAGAGAGAGTCAGAGAGAAAGATCTTCCTTTTCTTTTGGTTCACCCCCCAAATGGCTGCTACAGCCAGCATCTGTGCTGATCTGAAGCCAGGAGCCAGGTGCTTCCTCCTGGTCTCCCATGTGGGTACAGGGCCCAAGCACTTGGGCCATCCTCCACTGGCTTCCCGGGCCACAGCAGTTATTTTTATTGACTCATAGGGGTTTTTATGCAACTTCTTATATTTGAAAGTTAAGGAGAATGGGAAAAGAAAAATGAATCACTTCCCACTGCATTTTGTTAGTGTTTTTCCCTGATATTTTTAGAATATCTTCTATTTTAGAGGAAGAAAAAGTGTATCTAAAAATCAAATCCAAAATTTAACTTGAAATTTCCATCCTGTCTGTGGGGTCTTATAAACTACTGAGGAAAACTTGTAAAAAAAATTATAAACTACTGAGAAACTTGTGGTTGAATAAGCTTGGTAATTCTACCTTAAAAGAAGGCTGTATCTACTGAGACCAAAACCAGCATTTGTACCAATTAATAACAACCAGCCAAATCACCGACAATCAAGTAATTTAAACTGACAACTCAGGAACCATAGCTAATGTTACTGAAGTTTTGTTTTCTCATACTTTGCTTATGCAGACAAATAAATAAATAGGAAAAGATGAAGGGAGGGAGAAAAAAAATAAAATGGGAAATCATTGCAACCAGAAAAACCCGTCCTCATTATGAACTCCAACAGGACAGCTTGGTTAGCAGTCCGTCTTTCTCATCGCCCACCTACAGACTGCCTCCTTCCAAAGCTGCTTTATTCTCAACTCTTCTGTCACTCACGTTATACCTATTACAAATTGAATACCAGATAAGCGTAGACGCATTTCGCAGAGCTCTGCAGCAGATATCAAAGTAATAACACATATTGTTTTCATATTCTCAAAGAGCTTTCAACCTGGGATGACAAATAGAAAAATAAAGAGGTGGCTGTAATACATAACAAAAATAATATTTGTTTTTGGAAAGAAACACATCACAGTTCCTGCAAATGACTGCACATTTTCATGAAAAATGGTAAGATCTGAAATGGACTAAGAAGGAAGAGTCAGACATCAACAAGCAGAGATAGAAACAGCTGTCAGCATGTTCGCAGGCAACGCCATCAGTCCAGTTTATGTTAATTTTAATTTTTCATGTATTTCACATGTATATATTTAGGAGCATAGTGATACTTCCCATCCTCTCTTTTGCTTCCTTTCTTATCCTTTTAATTCTTACTATGACATACTTTCAGTTTATTTTATCATCATAAGATTAACCCTCCACTAAGTAAAGAATTCAACAAATAGAAAAAAAAACAAAACTGTTCCTCAACAATAGAGACAATGGTTGTAAACAATCATCAATACTCAATATGTCAATTTCACTCATATACAATACATGTTTTTGTATTCTATTAGCACAGATCAGGGAAAAAAGTGGTATTTGTCTTTTGGGACTGGTTTATTTCACTAAGTATAATGGTTTCCAGTTGCATCCATTTTGTTGAAAAGACAAGATTTCATTCTTTTTTTACGGCCTCATCTACAGTGTACATATACCACATATTCTCTATCCTCTCATCTGTTGCTGGGCATCAGGGTTGATTCCATCAGTCCAGTTTTAGAGTCAGGGATGTGTGGGGTGGGTAGGGTCTGAGAAACAATGTATGTTCTAGGCTTTTTCCTTATGTAATTTTTTCCCTCTAACCATTGTCATAGTCCACTGGTGCTATTATAACAGGGACTGGGTAACGTTTAAAGGACAGATATTTATTTCATACAGTTCAGAGAACTGGGAAGGCTAAGGCACTGGATCTTTGTCTGTGAGTGACTTTTCTCTCTGCTTCCAAGAAAGCACCTTGACCACTGTGTCCTCCAAAGGGCGGGAAACAAGCTGTGTCTACACACAGCAAAGGCAGAACGGCAATGAAGGTGAGGCAAACTCCACTGTTAGGCCCTTTGGTAATGGCCTTAGTCCATCAGGGCAGAGTCCACACCTCCTAAATATTTCCCCCAAAGGAGCCATCTCTCAACACTGCCGCACTGAGCTAAGTTTCCAACATGTGAATTCTAGGAGACAGTCCACAGCATCTCATGTTTGGGATCTGCAGTCACCTTTACTCACTTCCTTGGTTCCTTTACAGTATCTGTTAACTCTTCCTTTTTCTCCTAAATGCTGCAATTCCCCAGAGCTTTCTACTTGTTCTATGTTCTGTCTATATCAACTCCATTTAGGATTTCAATGTATCACCTATAACCTACACAGTCAGATTTATCAAATCTACTGATTTGTGCCTCAACAATAAACCCAGGGGAGAAGCTAAGGTTTGGCACTCAGATCCCTCTCTGAGGACTCAGGTCCTTACTCTCACAGATGCTGGCATCACTGTAGTTCTCAGCTGACTTCTCCAGGAATTGCATTGATTAGAGCAGATAACCCTTGTTTAAGGTCATATCCCCATTCTCTGGTAAATTCTGCATCTAGTAACTGTTAAATTTAAGAGTACACAGGTCTGTCCCTCATTTTTACGTCAACATTGGATGACTCTGAAGAGATAGCCCAGATCCAGGGTTTCCCTGAGATGAGCTGAGGTCTATTTTAGAAATGCATGTCAGTTCAACTCCCTGGCTGCACAATGCTACTCCCTTCAATCCACCTTCCCCAGTAAATACTATTTCCAATGATATTCTCTAATAATCTTTCTGTATGACAACCTTCATCTCACTGTGTTTTAGAAGGAATCTGACTTCAGGCAATATCCATCTGTACTAGACCCCATTCTATGTTGATACCATAAAGGTTTTCTCTAGTCCCCAAAGTATGCTTACCCACTGGCTTTATTTGTTATTGCTGTGGACTATACATATCAGTTGTGCCTGCCTCACTCTATAATCTTCTTCTTAAAAAATAGACTTCATCTACAATCTGAAAAGGGCATTTCTATGTACTACAGGGATTATCCCTAAACCAACTAATGGTAGTAACCCGAGCCTATCAATCAGAAATTTGGAATAGGACTAGGACATTCTAGAGTATAAGTAAAATTGGGGACAGATCTTATTTCATGACAAACTCAAATCAAACAGAATCTGATGTCATAGAACAGGAAAAAAAAACTATGAAGCTTGCTGTGGAAGTCAGACTACAGAGGGAAGAATAAAATAAATTGGTGGGAAAAATTAAACATAAGTGAGAAGTCATTTATCCTCAGAAAGGAACACTGATGGACAGAATGGATGCCACATTACTCCCTAGTTCCTTTGTATTCACACTGTTACTGTTTAGAATGTAGCATAGTATGATTACTCTGAAATATTGTAAAAATATTCTGATAACCACTAAATGAAATACTGTTAAATACATCCCTGCTTTAGTGAAGACACCATAATTTATACTTTCATTTCAGTCCAAAACCTGAGAGATGATAAGTCCTCACTCTCTAGAGCTCCATCCATTTTTGTGGCCTCTGTTGTCTTTGTCTCCAATGCTATTGCTCTACCCAAACTCAGGACTTCCTTGTTCCTTGGCTGTCAACATACAAGATACATTACCCAAGGTTCTGACTCTAATTTTGACTTTTTCCAATATGTCACATTAATGAATGAGCTCTAATTTTGACTCTTTCCAACCTGTCACATTAATGAATGAGTATTCTCATTAACATACTAATATGATGCTGTCACTCCCATGGTAAAAAGTTCTTCTGAGATCCCAACATCTCATCTGTGGAATAAACATAAGCTGCTGTATTAGTGTACTTTCTTATATGGCCCTATCATATCTGTTCAGCTTTGTCTTCTATCACAAACACTCCTTGGCATATGTGATCCATTATCAGCCTTCCCAGGGTTCCACAGACTCATCATACTCACTCACATTTCCCTTCTTTGCAAGTTCTTCCCACTCCTCAGAACACTCTCACTCTTGTTGAAATCTATATCATTATTTGCTCTATTTAATAGTCATTTTATTCTTCTAGCCGACTAAGGTCTAGATTCCTCAAGGTCAAGACTCATGCTGACCTCAGTCAGTGCTGTTTCTCCACACAGCACAATAGCTTACATGCAGATCCTTATCTGTTTTATGAATTAAATGAAACCTCCCTTGACTCACAAAGACCTCTTTTTGAGCATCATTTCATCACTGCAATTAATTTACTTTGTTGTCAGTTTCTTGTGTGCACACTGTCCTCACAAAAATGAAAGTGTTTGGAGGGCATATTCTATTAATCTTCATAGTAAAAAAAAAATGTTCCCCGGGAGCTAACAAAGTACTTGGCGTATTCCACCCAGAAATATTTGCCTCATGACTGACTGAATGCTCAAAGGGTAGAAATGAGAGATAAGATTCTAAAATTATACAAAGCTCTCAGTTCTCAGTAGGAAAGCAATGCCTCTGAGAGATAAAACCCAGAAACTCCTTCTTTAGAACAACAGAAACAATGTGTGTGGGCTGAGGGTGAGAATTTCCCCTCGAACCAGATTGTATGAAGTGCCATATGCCACACACAAGCTATATTCACAGAAAGCATTCTGCTGATTCAGGAGGAGAGGAAGGGACAGTCTGCATTATTAGCAGTTTTGTGATGCTGAATGTAGGGCATTTGGAGTAAGAAAAGGCAAAAAGAATGTAATCTCATCCACAACTCTGGGCCATAGGAATTATTCATACAAATGAGAGACTTCCAGTGTCCCTCAAACAAGCTCCCCATAATTATCATTCCATGCCCCCATGCATAATACCTGCTGCAAACAGTAAGATGCACTAAAAGGTAAGCCAAGATTAAAAGGAAATAGGCAAGAATATATATAGAAATCATGAAAAAAGAATAAACCAAACAGGAAAAACAAGAAGCAGGTACAGCAGGTATAAGAGACCTATGTGTGACACATGTCTACAATAAACAATGAAATAGCCAACATATTTTATATTTGTATTTATCTGAAAGGAAGAGAAGCAGAGATCTTCCACCAGCTGGTTCACTTCTAAAATGCCTGCAACTGTGAGGCCAAAGCCAGGAACCAGGAATTCAATTCAAGTGTCAAGTGAGTGCCAGGGACCCAACTACTTGAGCCATCATCTGTTGCTTCCCATGGTGCACACTAGCTGGAAGCTGGATCAGAAGTGGAGTGGGAACTTGGAACCAGGCACTCCAATATATGATGCAGGCATCCCCAGTAGTGTCTTAACATTGCATCAATAGTACCCCTCTGAAACATCTAACTTTATAGTAGCTCAAAGGGAAATATAAAAACTCAAGGTAGGTATGAAAAGAAAATGGCATGAGATAGAAAGTAAGCTGGATGAAATCAGGAAAAATATAGAAAACAATAAAGTCAGATATGAAAACAATCACAATGGAAATGAAAGACAATTCAAAATAGCAATAGAGAATATAAAAAGTTTAAGAATATATTGTAAGAGTACATGCTTTTCCAACAAAAATATAAGCTGCAACTAAGAATTAGCTAATAAAAATGTATAAATATTCTTCCATAGAAAATAAAACTTTGAAAACCATAAGAAAAAGGACAGAGCTACCAAGTTCATGAATAGAAAAGTTAATAAACAAAAATTCCTGTAAAATGACAATGATATTCCATGCAATTCAGAGAAAAAAACTTTTAAAATGAATCTGTCAATATCATTCTCAAATACACATGCAAAATCAAAGAGCTAAGAATAGCCAAAGAGGTAAAATGACCTGTCAAAATGTCAAGACTTATCATGAATTTTCTTGGTTTAGAAAGAAGGGTATTGTCATGAAAATAATAATTAATATTGGCATACTTTCCTTGGGACTCTGGTGTTTTATCTATGAGGATATGGTTTATATAACATTATGACAAATATAATACCAGTTCCATTATATTTATTTCACAAATAAAGCATCTAAGATACAAGGATGTTAAACAATTTGCCCAAGGTGATAAGTAGCAGACTTAGCTATCTAAACCGTACTCCATATTCTTGATTATACATATCATATATATGTAAATCATATATTATATATATATATATATCATACTCTTAACAAACAGAATAAATTGGAAGCTGAAACCTGGGAAAGTTGACTATTTAGTAGTTAATGCTAGGATAAGTGAATATCCACATGAGAAAAGAAATTAGATCTATGACCCATACCATAGACAGAAAAAAAAAAAACAGATGAAATACAAACACAAATATAAAGGGCTAAATTGCATAAAAATACAGATAATATCTTGAGATGGGGAATATTTTCATCAATAAAATATAAGAAAAGCACAAATTCATAATGAAGAATTAGATAAATTCTATTATGTTAGAATAAGAATGTCGGATCATCAAAAGACATAATGAAAGAATTCAACAAGTTCAAGAAATTTAAACACATATAACCAAAAAACAGTCCTCTACAAATCAGTGCAAAAGAAGCCTATTTGAATAAACAGAAAAGGAGAGAAAACCACGATCTAGTGCTTCCCAAAAGAAGGTCATACTTGCCAATAAATACATGAAAGACTACTCGAGATCTTTAGATGTCAAACAAATGCACATTAAGTGAAAAATTGCACCAGCTCAGCAAATTTCAAACATCACACTATATCAAGAGATATTCAAATGAGAGTTTTGTGTAGTGATTAAGCCATTGTTAAGAGCCCAGATCCCACATGCCTGGGTTCAATACCTGGCTCCTTCGGACAATGACTCAAGTAGTTGGATCCCTGTTTCCCACGTGGGGGATCTGAAGTGAGTTCTGGACTTCCTGCTTTGGTCCTTCAGCTGTTGTGGGCATTTGGTGAGTGAAAAAGAAGATGCAAGTTCTTTGTCTCCCTCTCTGTATCTGTCACTATCTCTGTGTCTCTCAATTTTTTTTTTAATGAAAGAAGTAGTGAGCACATAGATCAATAAATACTTTAGTGGCAGTCTAAACTGTAAACAGCTAGAGATATAAGTTGTCATTGCATAGTAAAACAAAAACGTTGCATAGAATACTACCTAGCCTTTTTACCTTACAAATTCCTGGTATTGGGAGCTGTGTTCCAGAATGTTCATATATGTCTCCTCACCTCTTTGTGCTAATAAATTCCTGAAAAATGTATCCTGCTGCACTCAAATGGAACCAATTATTTTGGTATTGCACAAAAGCATACATAGCTGGTTTTCTTTCACAAAAGACAATTTTTGTCTAACCATCAACTTCAATCAAACAGCTCTCTCTCCATTCAACATTTCCTTAAAGCTAACAAGAGAGACACATTCTTGGCTCATACGGAGATTAGAGTATAGGAAAGGAAACTCTGACAATTTAAAATCAAAGTATGACAATAGGTACAATAAAATTTTAGTTTTGGGAGTTTAGGGGAGCACTCCCTAAGAATATCTAATACAATGTGACCAAAAAGTGTGTGTGTGTGTGCATATATATATATATATATATATGGAAGTCTATAGGTGTGGGGAAAAAAAGCCTCTGTAGGTTCTAGATAACCAAGTTCATTATATATTAGGGAGGGAAATGAAAGTTGATTAGTATTGCAAAAGCATAAAAAAACATTGAGTTGACGCATATGGCTGGGGAGATAAGTAAATATAAACCAATCCAGGTTTGTTTATTATGGAAAGAGTATTTTTTTTGGACAGGTAGAGTTAGTGAGAGAGAGAGAAAAGGTCTTTCTTCCATTGCTTCACTCCCCAAATTCCCACTAAGACCAGCGCTGTGCCAATCCAAAGCCAGGAGCCAAGAGCTTCCTCCTGGTCTCTCATGCAGGTGCAGGGCCCAAGCACTGGGGCCACCCCCCACTGCCCTCCCGGTCCACAGCAGAGAGCTGGACTGGAAGAGGAGCAACTGGGACCAGAACTCGGAACCCATATGGGATGCCTGCACCATAGGCGGAGGATTAAACAAGTGAGCCATGGCACCGGCCCCTAGAATTATATTTCGAGGGCAGTATGACATGAGTGAAGGATGGTTAATCTTTGCCTTTTTTTTTTGACAGGCAGAGTGGACAGTGAGAGAGAGAGACAGAGAGAAAGGTCTTCCTTTGCCATTGGTTCACCCTCCAATGGTCGCTGCTCTGCGACCAGCGCACCGCGCTCATCCAATGGCAGGATGCCAGGTGCCAGGCGCTTTTCCTGGTCTCCCATGGCGTGCAGGGCCCAAGCACTTGGGCCATCCTCCACTGCACTCCCAGGCCACAGCAGAGAGCTGGCCTGCAAGAGGGGCAACCGGGACAGAATCCGGTGCCCCGACCGGGACTAGAACCCTGTGTGCTAGCGCCACAAGGCGGAAGATTAGCCTTATCTTTGCCTTTTTACCATCCATGTTTAATTCAACATCATGGCTGCTCTCGGTGGGGAATAGATTGATGTTGACAACGGAAAAGAAGTGGAAGGAGATTAATTCTACTAAGAAACTGACAGTGTAAATAAGAGAATTTGATACATTCAAGAGGAATTTAGGAGACAGAATCAGAAGAATTTGATGCTAACTAGATATACTTGGTGAAGACAAAACTACATGTCTTAGATTTCTGGTTGAATCAGAGGATTGTATTGAAAACATGGAGGATGAAAAACTTTGGACATAGACATCCCGAGGTACCTGGAATATATCCACCATACAGGTGTGGTTACAGAGTCTTTCACCCAAATAGGAGATACAGCAGCCAGCACCTTTATGTGCTATTCAAAGTGCTCTATGTGTATTGATTCGGGTATTTCTACAAAATAGAAACCATACTGTCCTCATGTTGCAGGTGTCAAATTGAGGTACCTAGAGGCTTTTTAACTCATCCAGAGTCACAGCCAATTGACAGTGTCTTTGATATTCAAATCCAGGCAAAAAAAAAAAAAAAAGAAGAAGAAAGTAAAAAGGGGCTGGTTCCCTGGCTCACTTGGTTAATCCTCTGCCTTGAGATGCCGGTATCCCATATGGGCGCTGGGTTCTAGTCCCGGTTGCTCCTGTTCCAGTCCAGCTCTCTGCTGTGGCCCAGGAGGGCAGTGGAGGAAGGCCCAAGTGCTTGGGCTTCTGCACCTGCGTGGGAGACTAGGAAGAAGCACCTGGCTCCTGGCTTTGGATCAGCGTAACATCCATTTAGGGGGTGAACCAACAGAAGGAAGACCTTTTTCTCTGTCTCTCTCAGTGTCTATAACTCTACCTGTCAAATAAATTAAAAAAGAAACCCAGGCAATGTGATTACAGAAGCAGAGCCACTGAAGACTATTATTCTTCTGCAACTTGTAAACCAGGTAGAGCTTCTTTATGAGCAGTGTCACAACATATAAACAAACACTAAAGAGAGTAGAAACATTGTCTCTCATTGTATTCTCACATCTCCCTCAAGGAATAAAGTAAACGTGAAGTGATAAGAGTATGTATATGTTTAGAAAAAGGAATTTAAGGAGACTACACAGGCTGATTTCAAGGAGGAAGAAGCAAATGTATAAGCACGAAAGCAGCAAAGCACACAAGACTATAGGTCCCTATTACAAGTTTCTGAAAACGCCAGTTTTTAAGTTTAATGAATAAAATATATATTAGGATTAAACTGCAAATTAAACAAAAGTGAATGGCATGCTTTCAGAAATCTAATCTCTGAATAAATGTAATAATCCCATCTCTTTTGCAGATTGGAATGCCCACAAATGCTATTTACTCATGCTGAGGGTCAGATGCCATGGTTCTGCCCTCAGGATTCTTAACTTATATGAGTGATGGTGAAGCAATTCTAAACTCACTCGTAGCTCAGAATGAGGTGATAATGAAATACAGCCAACTGTCTTATCCTACAAGTCCGTGAGACTGTATCATACCCAATGGTCCTGTCCTACAAGAGTGCATGACATCCCATAAGCAAACAACAAATGTTACATTTCAATGGTGGGAGTAAAGTTAGTTTTGCCAGCACGTGTATGATATACATAAATAGACATGAGTTTATAACATCTATGTGTCTGTACATGTATTTGCACAGAGTAGTCCTCTCTTCTTAGTGGAAGGTATGTTTCACGACACCCTTGCCTGTTTCATGCCTGAAACCATGGATACTGCTGAAACATATATTCTGTTCTGTCTTACACATACATACTTATGATAAAATTTAATAAATTTGCTACATGGAGAGATTAATAAGGATATATTATCCTAGAAACTTAGTGCAATAACCTAGGATACTTTTTTCTCTCTTAAGAATTTTCACCATTTTCCCTAAAGGAAGCATTTTATGGCTTTCCTATGACTGTAATCCAACTTGCCAGCATCACATGGGCTTTGGGCCAAGTATTAACTAAAACAAGAGTTACCTCAATGCAAGCAGTCCAATACTGAGAGTCGCTGATAACCAAGACAGCTACTAACTTACTCATGGATGGGTAGTATATGCAGCATAGATAACTCTGGCCAAAGGGATGATCCATAATTTTCTATGTAGTATTTTCAGACCTCAGTTGACCATTGGCAAATTGAACCACAGAGAAAGTGAAAGTGTAAATAAGGGGATACAATTACCATACAGAGTATTGGTTAAGGTCTTTGATTGCAAACAACCAAATGATTTTGGAAGTTTAAGCAGAAAAACTCAAAATGACTAACTGACTCACTTAATCATTGAGGTCTGGAAAAAAGTCAGGAGGTAAGCCTTCCATAGTGTGCCCTAGATGATAGGTGTTAAGCAAACTCACCATTATCCTAGCAGCCACAATATCCAAGCACCAAATGCCAGAAATTCACTGTTCCATTCACTGTTCATTTCCAGCATTGGGTGCACAGCTGTGTTACATGACAGAACTGTACATCACTGTCAGCCCAAAAGAAGCCAGCCTCATTTAAACGTGGGTCCATGTGTGTGGGTGCCTCTGCGTCTTTACTAAATGAAATTTACTGCTGATATTTGAGTTTTCAATTCTCTATCAGAGAGGCTAATTTTACAATGTGACAGATTGTCCAAATATAAAAAGCAATGAGGGACTTCACTTTGACAAATGTCCTCTGCATGCATCTACACAACACCCAAACCCTTACTAATGTGTTTTCTCCCAATGTTTTAATAGTAACTAACTCTTATATTGTTCAAAGGACTGCAATACTTCCCTTGTGCAGTGTTTCGAAGTGTGCCTGGCACACAAGTACTATGTGTTTGCTATTTTTCCTTCCTCTCCTTCCTTTTCTTTCCTTTTACTTGTACCAATAAATGAGGAAATGTTAACTTGGTTGTTATGAAAACACTACATAAGGATTATATTCTTACATACATCCTTACTTGGGCATAGTGTAGTAAGCATGTGCTTTGGGGCCAAAGAGAACTCTCGTGATTTCTAGCTGTGGGAATCTGAGCAATTATCTAGTTTTCAACCTCAGTTTCTTGGAAGGTAAATGGGAATCCTAAGGTCTGGCAAATAATTCAAAATTCAGAAAAATGAGCCATGCAGTGGCTGGCTTTGTGATACTATGACTCAGATACATTAAAGGACACTGGTTAGATGGACTATCATTATCAAATTTGTTATGTTATATTACCCATACTTTTCTTCATGGATCTTGTGGCAAAAGAATGTCATAGGCATACCACAGTAAAAACAGGGATATTTAAAAGAAATGTTAACTTGGGGCATGCACCGTGTCTTTGTTGATTAATCCTCTGCCTGCGGCGCCTGCATTCCATGTGGGCACTGGGTCTAGTTTCAGTTGTTCTCTTCCAGTCCAGCTCTCTGCTGTGGCTGGGAAGACAGTGGAAGATGGCCTAGGTGCTTGGGCCATGGCTCAATGGGCTAATCCTCCACCTGTGGCACCGGCACACCAGATTCTGTCCTGGTTGCTCTTCTTCCAGTCCAGCTCTCTGCTGTGGCCCAGAAATGCAGTAGAGGATGGCCCAAGTGCTTGGGCCCTGCACCCGCATGGGAGACTGGGAAGAAGCACCTGGCTCCTGGTGTAGCTCCGGCCTTAGCGGGAATTTGGGGAGTGAACCAATGGAAGGAAGACCTTTCTCTCTGTCTCTCTCTCTCTCTCTCTCACTGTCTAACTCTGCCAAATGAAAAAAAAAAAAAAGAAAGAAATGTTCACCTAAGGATTCAGTGGCACACACTGCCTTTCTGAGTAGTAATGGCAGATCATAAATTCATAGAGGTGGACGGCATCTTCAAATACAGCCTAACAAATCCTCCACTTGCCACAAACAATGAATCAAAACATGAAACAAATATAGTTTTAGGACTAAATTCTAGACACTTAATCTTCATGAGAATCACTTTCATTCTTACTAAGATTTTTATTATACAACAGGAAGTATCCTAGGTAGGAATTGCTTTTTTCCCCTTTAATTTATATATCCACTGTTTGTGAATGTATTTCCCAGAGCTTTATCAAAATCCTACTGCATGCCTACAAACAGAAGGAAATAAAGCACTGTGGGCTCAAGCTCACCGTCCGGGAGTGATAACACAGCTGAAGAAAACCCAAACCAAAGTTCATAAACCTCACAATTCTAAGAAAAAGATGCATTATAGCATATTGTGAGTGTTCTTTTAAAAATATTAACTACATTTTTTGCAAACAAGGATGTCATAAATGTAAGTTAACTACTATTAAATATTATAAATGTATTAACAGTAAATATATTTTCAAATATATGTTTAGTACTTCAATGACATTTTATGGGAGCTACTTTTTAACTCAAGACATTTCAGTCTTGCTCATTCGCTTCCCTGTTGTAAAGTTTCATAACATCCATGTTAATTACACTACTTCTGCCACATTTGAACTAATGCATATAGTAGTAGAGGAGCCCATGCTTTAGAGATTTACTTTATAATAGTTTTCTTTTGAATGACAAGTCCTAATATTAAACATTTGGTTTAGTTATGTTCATAGTATCCATAAATATTAAAGTGAAAAAATGAAGGTCAATGCCAAAGATGTTAGAAGCACTAGAAATGCCTTGCAATTTTGGAGAGAAGTGGTATCTTACTCATGTTTACCTAACCCATCAAAGATATTTGGCATCTAGTTATGTTATATGTAACTTTCAAGCATTTTAGTATGTATAACAATATCTAAAAAACCTAACTACCGCTAAGTACATTAATGAGTAGTAGCCATTTCTCCTTAGTGCTGGAAAAAAATATTTTGTGTATGGTTGAATAAGGAGGCCTATTATTTTCATTCAAAGGAAAAGCCATTGAAATCTGACACTGAAATGGGGACTGTATCCATGAGTTTCTGGGCCAGGGATGACTCCTAAGTTACAACAGCCAGAGACAATTCCTCTTCCTTTTCACTTGGCAACCACTGTGCTAACCTGTTGACTGCTTCCACCTGGGGAGGCACTTCCTGTTGTTGGATCCTGGGCTTGCTCTCTTTCGGCATTTCCTTTACACCCCCCCCCCATTTTAAGATGATCTTGTTTTCACACCATAAAGTTTGGCATTTTTTCCCAATGCTTCTTTCCTTTTTCCAATTCCTTTTTGCTTATTCTTTCTAAAAACTACACATTTTTGTGTGTGCATCAGCACCAAAAAATGCACTACATGATCAGAATGGGAGATAGTTCACAGGAGAAACAAACTCTGTGGTTTTATAGCTTAGAATCTTGGGATACAGGCAAGCAAGCACAGAGTCTTATGGGATGATATGGTTGGGATAGTACTGTGGTCCATAGGAGTCCATGGGAGGATTTCTTAACTCATCTGTGGGTCCACGTTAGGAAGCAGTTGTCAGGAAACAGAGATTTGCTGAAATAGCTTTGCATGGAGCTTTGAATGATGAGTCCGTGTTAATTTTAAAAATGGAAGGAACAATAGTCCCAAGAGAATTTATGTAAACAGAGAAAATAAACACTCAAAAGAAGTTAGGGTGCAGGTGGGAGTGAATTTTGGTGAAATATGAAATTGGAGACATGAATAAGGTCAGAGCAATGTCAGATCCAGCAAAACATATGCAGGAATACAACACTAAGAACAACGAGCATCCATTTTGCTTTTCTCAATCCATCATCATGAGCTTCAAGTACAAAACCCTGATAATATTTCTTCTAACCTGCATCTCCTTCCCAAAACTCTCCAACTCCAGATCCTTATATCCATTGTCCTAAGAAAGTTTAGTACTTGGAAACCCCATACAAACATCTCTAATAGCATGTTCAAATGTGACTGTATCATGTTTCTCATACCACCAAACCTGCTTCTCCTTGTTTACCAACTTCCATACTTCAGGGGGGACTATCATCCTCACTCAATTACCAAACTCAGGAACGAAGAAGTGCTCTTCAACTTATACATTCCTCTTGACCTCATATCTAACAAGTGGTTAAATGATATTTTTGTTTTCCCAAAACATTTAAAGCATGTCTACTCTTAATTTTTTAAAATTTATTTATTTTTTTTTTGACAGAGTTAGACATTGAGAGAGAGAGACAGAGAGAAAGGTCTTCCTTCTGTTGGTTCACTCCCCAAATGGCCACTAAGGCCGGTGCGCTGTGCTGATCTGAAGCCAGGAGCCAGGTGCTTCCTCCTGGTCTCCCGTACGGGTGCAGGGCCCAAGGACCTGGGCCATCCTCCACTGCCTTCCCAGGCCACAGCAGAGAGCTGGCAGTGACGAGGAGCAACCGCGACAGAATCCAGCGCCCCAACCGGGACTAGAACCCGGTGTGCTGGCACCACAGGTGGAGGATTAGCCTAGAGAGCCGCAGTGCCGGCTACACGTCTATTCTTTTTGATCTTGACAGCAATCGGCTTTAGATAAGAACATAAATATTATCTCATGTTCATTCTCAGAACAGCTTTTTACTATGTCCAGATCTTTTGCTTTAGTGATTGATTTATATTGCCAAAGAGTGACCCTTTAAGAAATACAAATCCAGTTGTGGTAAGACAGAATCATGTTTAGGTGGTTGTCTCTTAATGATGGTCTGGATGGAAGACTATGCAAATTTTTTTAAAAATTCTCACTTTAAAATATATGTGAAGATAGAAAAATAGTACCTACCTCCTAAAACTATTTAAATGAGGCTACATTTGTAAATTTCTTCTCATAGAACCTGACACACATGGAGTTGATTATCAGTTTTACATAGTTTTCAACTACTTTGATTTATGGGTTAAATTCAAATCTCACTTATGACTTCATGATTTAAAATAAATTTCTTCACACTTCCTTCCCACTCTGCTAAAGGAATCCAAACTGCTGATAATTCTCGAGGTGGACTGTTTGTGTTCGTACCTTGATGTCTTTACATACAGTTCTCTATGTCTGGATTAGAGTATACTCCTATCCTCTTCATCCTGGGTGACTCTTAATCACCTTCTTTGGTATAAATTAGGTGTCATCATTTCTAGGCAAAAACCCTCCATCATAGCTCAAAATCTGCAGAGGAGGTTCATAGATTCCTCACATAGTCCTTACCAAATCTTGACTATGGGGTGTGGTTTCTTTTCTACATTCTTGGTCTCTGGCATTGTTACTGATATTCAGCAAATGCTTTTCAATGCTGATGAAGGAAAGGAAGGAAAATAGGCCATAGATTTCATTACAGGTGATTCATTAGTCTAAAAAGTTATTTCTGATGATCAGCTACCAGCTCTTGCTGCCCTAAAATCCTCAACATTATAATTCAGTAATTAAAAGTCAGATATGCAATGTAAGGAAACATCTAAAACTATGTAACTTGGTATTAGTGACTCATATTCTGTGTTATCGTTTCAATGTAAAGTAATTCTTTAAAGGCACACTGTTGCTACTCCTGATGTTTACATATAGTCCTATCTTTCTCTGACTAGAATACAACCAGCAAAACACCATCACCCACACTTACACCACCCCCCCCCCTCAACTTGCCCAGAGAGCTATTCCCTGAATTTAAGTTAGCTCTTACTATGGTCTTGTACAGTACCCTGTACCTCCCTTTTCACTTCACTTTTCCGTATCCATCTCCAATCCGCTAGTAAAAAAGAATATGTTCTTCCTCTTTCATAACAGTTCATAAGAAATCCTGTTTCTGGGTGGTGCTAACTCATCATATGAGAGATGCTACAGAGAATCCATACTATAAATCCCAGAATAAAGTGCCAAAAAATCCTAATAATATATCTCTGGGTCCTTGAATTCCCACTTATAATGATGCCCCCTCTCATGGCATATTATTTAGCTTCTCCTCTATTGCTACGAAGAGTATATAATTATGTGTAACTCCCTCAATTAAACCAGTCACCTGGGCTTAACTGAATCCATCATCAGTAGAATAAATTTTGAAAATCTTCTTAGCTACTAAGTAGATAAGTTACTACTCAGTATGTTTTGGAATATACTATCTAGCTCAAAGAGAAATGCTCAAATATAGCTTTCTTAGCTAATTCTACAGTTTTGCTTGCCTATATTCTAATTCACAGTAATTTTGAGATATGCATAGAAAGTACATGCTATATGTAATTAATGATATCTTGCTTAGAACTATATCAATTATTTCTTCCCTGAAAATAAGAATCCATTCACAGAACATCTAGATAGAAATTTTTGACTCAATTATATGACTAATTTTTCTGTGACCCTATAGAACCATTTCTATGCTAGCTTTTATTATACACGTTCTGCATTTGCCTCATGCAGAGCCACTATTTCACCTTCTTTACCTCTTCTGTGTCTGAGAAGACTGATCAAACATTTTATGAATGGGGTCTTTTACCTTCTGGCTTATGATTGGGCTCAACTATAAGAGACAGGAACAGGAGAGCTGGAGGGCGGATCTGAATGAAGTTAAAGGAAATATTCCCCCAGATTCTTTAGTGCCCTGTTGCCACAGGTTGACTAGCTTTCTCACATAGACTACTGCTTTGGGAAGGGACCCTCTCTACAGGTTCTTCTGCAAGTCCTGGTTATGGCTCCTTCACTTTGATCCTTTATCACTGTTTGCATTTTGCATCTATGAGTGGTAACAGCAAGGTGCTGAGGTACCTGAGGGTACTGCCCTGTCATGTCTCTTCTTGCTTCTTCTCCATGCCTCTTAAAAAAAATTATTAAATTCTAAACGCAGCAAAGCTAAGGATTCCACATAGTTTGCACAAAGTATCAGAATACTCACACCATTGTTCCCACTATGCCATGAGCTTGAACTTCTCACACAACCTTGGCTCTGCACATCTAGAAACATATCTAACTTACATTCATTTCGTCCTCCCTGGCAATGAAGCATGGTCCTATTCTTATGTCCCAGCCCAGGGAATGTGGCAAAAAATAATGTATTACTCTGATAGATCTGAGTGATTAAAAACCTCTCTATTTTCTCCTTTCCATAGACTAATACTCAAGTTGCAAGATTTTGTATATATATAGCAGATAGAAAGACATCCAGGATTGTTTAGTAGATAAGAATAAACTTCTATTTTGAGATATCTTACATTTGTTCCTTTGATTGATACAGAAATCATGTCCTATTAGCCTTGAATGGTGGTAGACAAAAAGGACTTAGTATGATCAAGTTGAAGATGAACTGAATATTATTGGCAAATTCACCAATGTGTTCATTTGTTCAGATAATGTGTTCTCATGAGATGCCAGGAATTGTTCTGTTTATTATGAATAAATAAATGTGCAAGGAACATACCCTTTGCCCTCATGGAGACTACATTTTATTGTGAAAACAGATGACAGATAAAACACAGATACAGGAGATGATGTTCCCAGTAAGTGTTCTGAAGAAAAGACAGCATGGGGAGAGATAGAGGTAATAAGTGGTCACAGAATTGCTCACAGGAACAGGAGAAATTCATACAGAGCCAATGTTAACATGTCAGGACTCCCACCATCTAGTGATTACATTCCAGTGGGGCCAACATGCCAACAGCATATGTGACCTTGGGTGGGCAATATAATCCCATGTGGTTTCCTCATGGCAGAAAGATTACAGCCATACCTACCAGATATTTCTGGTGTGAAGGTGACCGTAAACAAAATTTACAATATTTATCTTCGTGTTGCAGGAGAACTGGTGAGACAAGTCCGGGTTCGTGTCCTGGTGTTGATGACAATTTTCAATTGTGAGAGTAGAAGAAGTCAAGTTTTATTTAAATAAAAGATTCCAAACAAATGGAGAGGCTGTGCACAGGAGAGTGAGGGCAAGAATGCGAGTGAGAACAAGGGAGCAAAGCAGAAGAGCCCCCACACAAGCCACCAGGGCTTGCAATTTAGGGGTGTTTGTAGGTCTTTACCAAGGAACAAAGGTAGTGGTTATACATTGGTTCCTGTGAAGGTGGGGGCAGTCTTAATGGAACCCTTTCTACCTTGATTTTAATCGAAGCCTAGATGTTGTCATCACAGATATGTATTTATTATAATGGGCTTCCTTACTGTTTTGTTTAGTGTGTACTTGCTGGCAAGGAGGTGCAGGATGGAGCCAGTCTAGCATGCTTCTTGTTCAAGGCTCTCTTAATGCTACTTAATATTTCATAAGAAGTTATTCTCAAAAAAGTAGCTGTTACTGTACTACTATTAAAATATTGGAAACCGGAAACAAACATGAAGCCCCTAACAACTTGAGAATCCCCTAAATGAAAAAAAGAGTCAGCTATAGAGAAGATAAAAGAATAAAGGCAAAATTTTTCCACAAATTTGCCCAAGGGTAGGCAAAAGTTAAGAACTCCACAGAGTTCTTGAGCCAATGGAAGAACAATTCTCCACTGAAAATTCTGGAGTAGACAGGTAACACACAAGCTATTTATTACTTAAAAAACAAGCAATCATATAAGTCAGATCAGAGCAACACTTCAGATGATTTATAGGAAAGAAAGCAAATAACGCCCTTCCAAGAAAACAGCTCGGACGTGGATGCGGGTTAACACCCAACTAGCTCACCCATTTCTAACATCTCTGGTTCCTTTCATATTCTCTTAAGGCATTGTATTTTGGTTTTCTGTTGTTGCCACTAGAAATCGCCACAAACTTAGTAATTAGGCACGAAAGTTTATTTTATGGTTCTGTAGGTCAGTTGTCTGACATGGGTCTTCTAAAGCTGAAATCAAGTTGTTAACAAAGCTAACTTTTCCAGAGGCTACAGAGAAAACCTGTTTGCTTGCTCATTCAGGTTGCTGACAATTCAATTTTGTGCAGTGGTAGGACTAAGATCCCTTTTTCCTTGCTGTCAACTAAGAGCCATTCCTGTATTCCTGAGGTTGCTTGTCTTCCTAGGCTCATGCCTCCTCTTCCATGTTCAAAACTAGCACAGTGTATTGAATCTCTCATTTCTTCTCCCATCATCCCCTCTCCAAGCAATTTTCTACTTATCTCTTCTACTTTCAAATGCACATGTCTCTGCACTGAGCTCATCTTGATAATCTAGGCTCATTTCCCTATTGTAAAATCATAACTCTTAATGCCATCTACAAAAATCTCATTTGATATGTAAGGTAACATATTTGCAAATTTCAAAAGTTACAGAGTATATATTTTGGGGCATTTTTAAATTAAACCATTAACACTTTAATTTTGAATGCTAACTTGGAATTAATAAAATGTAAGTTTTTAAATTTGATTTTAAAAATTAATTCAGGGCTGGCCCCGTGGCTCAATAGGCTACTCCGCTGCCTGTGGCGCCGGCACACTGGGTTCTAGTCCCGGTCGGGGCACCTGATTCTGTCCCGGTTGCCCCTCTTCCAGGCCAGCTCTCTACTATGGCCCAGGAGTACAGTGGAGGATGACCCAAGTGCTTGGGCCCTGCACCTCATGGGAGACCAGGAGAAGCACCTGGCTCCTGCCTTCAGATCAGTGTGGTGTGACGGCTGTGGTGGCCATTGGAGGGTGAATCAACGGCAAAGGAAGACCTTTGTCTCTGTCTCTCTCACTGTCCACTCTGCCAGTCAAAAAAAAAGAACAAAGTATAAATTAATTTTATTTATAACCAAAATTGATACTAATTAATATGTTTTAAAATAGATTGCACTGGGGCCAGCACCATAGCACAGGTTAATCTCTACCTGCAGCACTGGCAACCCATATGGGCGCCGGTTCTAGTCCCAGCTGCTCCTCTTCCAATTCAGCTCTCTGCTGTGGCCTGGGAAAGCAGTAGAGGATGGTCCAAGTGCTTGGGCCCCTGCACCCACATGGGAGACCAGGAAGAAGCTCATGGCTTAGGATTGGAGTAGCTCCGCTCATTGCGGCCATTTTTGGGAGTGAACCAATCGAAGGAAGACTTTTCTCTCTGTCTCTCCCTCTCACTGTCTGTAACCCTACCTCTCAAACAATATCTTAAAATACTAAAATAAATACAATAGATTGCACCAATCTGATTTTTTTTCACAAAAATTTACCTTTCTGCTGTCAGGATACTGGGCTAATGCCAATTATTAAAATTCTAAGAGTTGTTAAGTACAAGAATGGGAGTCAAGGAAAGTGATTTCTTGTCCCATCCCCAGCTATTGCCATTAGCCTCCAGGGTTCTTGGTGTCTTTTCCTATAAAAAATTCATGAGCGATACTGCATGAACTTCACTACTTGTGATTTTCTGTGACCATGGCTGCTTCTAAGTCACTTCTTTGATTAATGTTTCACCATAGGTGAAATGAAGATAAGCAGATGAACAGAAATTATGTCTACTACAAATATAAAAAAAAATACTTGAGGAAAAAAAGGTCATACATTTAACAAATGAGAATTGATTACATCTGAATATATTGTTTATAGGACAGTACTATCCATAGATCAAGTTTCAGTCTGAAGCTTCACAGAGACTGCTTAGTTTGGCACCTTGTCTGTATGCAATGTACATTTGCTCTTACTTTTCTTCTATTATTTTTGCCACATGGGCTATTTTATTGATAAGCCAAAAGAAAAAAGTCAAATAGACAAGGCAGCAAAACAGTAAAAAGCTCACTTCGGGGTTTGTAGCCAATCTAATTAAATTTTCATTTGGTTCTCATGTATTAGAAACCAATCAATTTGGGATTATGTTTACAGAGTTATAAAAGGAGAGAAGATTGGGTGCTCAATTTGTTGTCTAGGCTGTCCAAATTAGTCAGTTAAATGATCTCTGGGGATATCATAAAGCATATGAATAGGTTCTTCTGAGTACCTTTTCCTTTAATTACAGACCAAGTCATCAACACTTCCCATAGACCTTGACTCTACTGAAGGACAAAGTTCTAAAATCAAACCAAGGAATTTTATATTTCAGAGTATTTTTCTTTTCTTTCTCACTGACATATTTTAGTTAAAATATCTTTAGAGAACCATTTTAGCATGTAGAGGTTTGGAGTAAAAGAACTGACTATCATTCAATGGAAGGAGTTAGATAAAAAGTGATATTAAGATTAATAGTCTCTATTCTATAAGAATTTGTCATACTGAATCACTTCAGAAAATGGAATTATATGAAATAGTGGGATAGGGCACTATATTTCACAGAAATAAAGAACCTGAAAAAAAAAATGGTGTCATCTGAAATATAGGTCCCAGAGCATTAATAGGGAACAAAAATAAACTTGTGTGTTGTTTAAAGTTTGATAGCACACCTGTGCAGGGTTTGAGTTCCATCAATATTCTGGAAACACTTGTTTAAAAAAAAAATCACATTTCTAGCATGTGACAGGTTCAGATAATTTAGTTGAGAAGATCTAGAAACTGTTAAAATCATCTTTAACTTGTATTTTTCTCTCCAAGTTCCACCAATCTACCTCTCTGACTCTGTTCATGCCTCAACATTGCTCACCTGGTCTACAGTAAGACCGCCTATCCTCTCTAGTGAACTGCATTCAGGAGTACTACAGTATTCTGTTTTGTGTCAATATACCCTCTACACAGCTGCTCAACTTTCAAAAACATAATCACACTCTTTATCAACCCCGATGTTCTTATAACTCAAACTGTGGGGAAAAAAAGATCAAGGTCTCTATGAAGTTCTTTGGAAACTTTATGCACTCCATTCTACTCACGGAATGAGGTCATGTCATAGTCAAATCCCATCATAAGCCAACTATAAGTATTTATGAGACTTCTTGTGAAATCTCTACCTAGACTCTTAGTTTCTGGCTCAGGAGATTCTCAGATTTTTGGGCAACATATCACTGAACTACTGTTTGCCAGACACAGCTTGGGGTATAAAACAAAGACACTGTAAGAGAGAAATTGTGAAATGAGTACTTTTAAATATATCATATTTTGTGCTGCTTCTCAGGCTTTTTTGAAAAACAAAGGCCGCTAATCCTGAGCCCTTTATATATGAGATGAAGTTTAATAACTTAATAAGTGTCAATTTTATTTTAAAGTTTAGTCAATTTAGCCTTTTTTTTTTTTCCCTTTTCTAACAGGAACTTTAATTGTGAGAACTCTTGGGAAAGGAAATGAATACTACAAGGCCAGATGGATTCACGGCAGGAAAAGATGACTTCTGAGGTTACTTTACAACATTCGGGATTTTTTTAAACTCATTTTGGGGCAGATTAGTTAGGACAAGATAGTTTTTATCTCAAAGCACACAATGACCTGAAATTCATGGCTCTCTTAAGACAGAGTTTGAAAATTGGATCCAAGTTGAATCCTTTCAGAGCCCCAGAGAATTCCTATTACTTTCATTGGGGTTTTATGGCTTAATTAGTACTGTTAGGAGTCAAGTGAGAGCATTTGCTTTCTATTCCTCACTTTGAAATCCATTAGCTCAGAGTTCCTTAAATTGTGTAAAACAGTTGTGATGGTTTGATTTAAAAGCACATAGTAGTTTTAACTAAATTTCTGAAAGACTGAGCAAGACAGTTAAAGTTCTCTTTTTTTTAGGCTAGTTTCTAAAGCAAAATTTATATGTGGTAAATTTCACCCTCTTTAAGCATGAAGTTCAATGAATTAAGAAAACATATATACTATCTTGTAACTACCACAACAATCAAGATACTGTTTTTTTGCTTTGTTTTTTTTTTTAACAAACTTTCTCACCACCCTTTGCCATCAAGCCCTTCCCTCAACCTCCAGCCTTTGGAAATTTCAATCCAATTTTTGTTCCTTTTCATAATACCCTGTGGAAAAGCACTGTATGTTACATTTTGTGTCTACTTTCATTATGTTGATTCTGAGTCACCATGTCTAATCAATCGTTTTTAACGTTTACTTTTTTAGTAGTATTCAATTTTATAGGTGCCATACAGTAGATCTTTCTAACAGATGATGGACATTTGTATCATGTCCAAGTGCTAAACCATTTGCCAAAGCAACCACACAAATTTGCTTCCCTCAGAATCCTATTTTTGGACCTCTAAGTCATAAATTCTCAAGGTAGATACCATAAATCAGCATTTTGAAATGAAAAACAAGTTGGTTTGTATGTACAAGAAGTATGAAATACCTTGTCTCCTGATATTATTTCTCCTACCAACAATTATTAAAAGGCACTTGAAGTATTGTGATTACCAGTCACCCCCATATACATGATAACTGCATCATCCAAATAGATCACTTTTTAATTTTATTGCCACTCTAACAAATTACCACTCAGTAGGTGACTTAAAATAACACAAAACTGCATGATTTCTTTAGAAACCCAGCACAAATTTTCTTGGCCTATCTACAACATTGCGGGAGTCACACTCCTTCCTGGACAGTCTTAGTCTCTTCTCTTACCTTTGTCCACCATCTAGAGATCACCCACAATTTCTTGGCTCATGGCCCAGCAGCAGATCAGAAATCTTGCATCTCTCTGACCACTTCTCCACAGCCACAGCTCCTTCTGATCACAGCTTCGAGAAGCTGTTCCCTTTTAAAAACTCACGTGACTAATGGTGTCCACCTGGATAATTAAGACTGCTTCTTCCCTCTCAATGTCCTTAACTTAATTGCACCTGCAAAATCCTTTTTGCCATACAAAATAACATATTCACAGGTTTCAAAAATTAGGATAAGAGTATCTATGCAGGCTACTACTCTGCATGTTATAGACACACAATTCTCATGAAATTATCAGAAAATGCCAATTTTGTTTTCTCAACTGAAAGTCGGAAATTTGTGTCCATTTCATTAATAAGATTTGGAATAAATTACTCAATCTCTTAGAATTTATGTTTTCCTATCTATAACAAGCATGGAAACATGTGCTTATAATCTCAAAAACATTGATGCCCTTAAGTATGACAGAATATCAGGAACTTTGGTTACAAGTATACTGGTTTGCTGGATAAGTGCACATTTGAGAAACAAATGTCTGCATGTCGTTTGCTATCAGTGGTTTTTCCTGTGCACTAGCATCAGGAAAGAAGGAACACAATCAACTGATCAGGCTTGGACCCATGCAGAGCAGAGAATGCCTGCATCTGGTCCTATTAGTTAAATGCAAACTGGCACTTATTTTAACACAAAATGCATGCCAAGTTATAAAGTGCAGTATACCCTTTACCCCTTTGCTCAAAGCATTTAGCCTGCAGTTATATGCTATCTAAACATTTTAGCAAATATTACAAAAAATTGTTAAGACTTTTTTGAAGTGAAATACCAACATGTTTTGATATAATTTCCCTTAATTTGAAAGAACTTACATTTGCAAGCATTTAGTACCTTTATTAATGAGAGATATTTTGGAAAATTTAGGTTTCTATCCTGCTTGTATCATATACTAAGAGACTTGAAGTAAGCGTATAACCTCTAAAACCTCAGTTTTCTCATCTGTATAATGTAAATGATACCTCCTTTCAGAAATGTGATGTGGATTAAATAAGAAATTAAGTAGAGCGGTCAGTGCCATGACTCACTTGGTTAATCCTCTGCCTGCGGCACCGGCATCCCATATGGGCTCC
Organism: Sylvilagus floridanus; assembly: GCA_949820135.1. NCBI lineage: Eukaryota > Metazoa > Chordata > Mammalia > Lagomorpha > Leporidae > Sylvilagus > Sylvilagus floridanus. The sequence goes on along the minus strand of OX463238.1, from coordinate 104,450,833 downwards.
AGGTTCTAGTTCCGAGTGCTCCTCTTCCAGTCCAGCTCTCTGCTGTGGCCCAGGAGGGCAGTGGAGGATGGCCCAAGTGCTTGGGCGCTGCACCTGCATGGGAGAACAGGAGGAAGCACCTGGCTCTTGGCTTCAGATTGGCGTATCTCTGGCCATAGCGGCCATTTGGGGGGTGAACCAAAACAAACGGAATCCCACCTTTCTCTCCCTCTCTCTCACACTGTCTAACTCCATCAAATAAATAAAAAAAAGAAATTAAGTAGAAACACATTCATTGTCAAAACTGTAGTCATTATCATCATTATTTTTGAAATATCCATCTCATCACATTTTTGGATCTTAAGAATGTTATGTTATGTATAAATCATTCATGAATGCAACCAGAAAATGTAAAACTGTCAATACGTATCACCCTCAATATCTAAAAACCTGAAAAAGTCACTGCTTCATTTCTAAATTTTGGCCAGCTAATGATTAGTAGACAAGATGTGTACAATCCACAATTTTGAAAATTCACTCCTAGATATAAATTTTGTAGAAATTGTTGAATATCTACCTGAGGAGACATAGCAGAATGTTTATAGAGGCATTGTTAATAACTGCAAAAACCTTAGTAAAAATAGTTTTAAGTCCACCAGAAGAACATATAACTAATTTGTGAAATGGTCATTCAATGAAATACAAAACAGCATTGAGACTAAATCAATGAGAGCCATGTGAACAACATGTATAACTCAAAAAAGATTTCACTGGATAAAAAAAAAAGGTTTCAAAGGTACATATAAGTTATCTATTAAGATATATGGTGTTATTTATTAAGCTGTTAAATCATCACATATGTAGTAGAACTATAAAGAAATGTATGAAAGAACAGAGTTGTCAGAAAAAGTAATGGATGCCTACTGAAATCAGAGTTTTACATATTCAATAATTGTTTTCAGTAGAGGTAATCCCATTCACTACTTAAGATAACTAAAAGGTATTGGTTGTTTCCCCCCAATTTAAATTTTATGTGTAGCCTTTATCTTTATTTGCAAATCTAGCAATTCAACAAGGGCAGGAGGGATATTAAGGAGACTTTAATTATATCATGATGTTTTATTTCATAAGCTGGGTGGTGGGTAAGTGGGTATTCACTGCATTCTTCATTTTCAAAGTCTTAAATATTTCACAGAATGTTAAAATATTAATGGATTAAAAACAAACCATTCACCAGAAGAAAATCCCAAGTTGAAAGAGAAAATATAGAGCTAATAGCAGCAATAAAGAACCAAGCAGAATGAGAAAGGGAAAATAGGAAAATCATACAAAAATTTTAAGTTATGAGAAAGACAATAAAATAATATCATGTTCTATTTTGGTATTTTTTAAGTTATGAGGACAATAAAATGATATGTTCTATTTTGGTATTATTAATACCTTTCATTTGTATGGCATTTATTTCTTTCAAAATCAAGGACCTGAAATGAAGATGCTGAGGTAATTACAGAATTCAATCTAGAAAAAAAAAAAAAAACCTAAATAAACTTAGATCCTATGTGTTTTCCAAGATAGTAGTAATTTCAATTATGTGTTAATCAAAGAGATTACATTTGTTTTTTATTTTTATTTTAATTTTATTATTTTTTTTGACAGGCAGAGTTAGACAGTGAGAGAGAGAGACAGAGAGAAAGGTCTTCCTTCCATTGGTTCACGCCCCAAATGGCTGCTACGGCCAGCGCTGCGCCGATCCGAAGCCAGGAGCCAGGTGTCTCCTCCTGGTCTCCCATGTGGGTGCAGGGCCCAAGCACTTAGGCCATCCTCCACTGCCTTCCTGGGCCACAGCAGAGAGCTGGACTGGAAGAGGGGCAACCGGGACAGAATCTGGTGCCCCAAATGGGACTAGAACCCGGAGTACTGGCGCTGCAGGTAGAGGATTAGCCTATTGAGCTGAGGCGCCAGCCTGAGATTATATATGACAACAGGTAAGAATCATAAGTGGAATGTTTAAATCTATAAAACAAATTGCTAATAGCCATCATTTAACTGTTTTTAAGCCTAGAAAAAAAGAACTCAACAGATGAAACAGAATCATAAAGTATAATCATTTATTTCCTTAGTGAGTACTAGAAAGTAGTGGCTCCCAGGCATGGGTGCACATTAAAATCACCTAGAGAACTTAAACACTATGGACATCTGTGACTCACACAGGTAAGTCTCATTTAATTGATCTGGAGGAAGAAGTCATTGCTACTTTTTAAAACTTCCAAGGTGATGCTAATATGGTCAGGATATGAAGGACACTGCCCTAAAGTTTGAAAAATCCACACCTGTATGGGAGATAGTATAAATCAAAAATATTTGCCCTGTGGGCATAGAGTTTAGTCTTAGTCACCTTGCCTCTATTAGCTTTAGACTAGGGATTTAATGTAAGTACCAAGTCAATAGATATTATGGAATCATAATACCTTGCATAGAGGCAGTGCTAGATGAAGAGATATTCACTGAGGGAGATAAAATACCCTAAGTATAAATACCCTAAGGGGTCATGATACATGTAGTTTACATGGTGAACCTCGAGGGGTATAATTGAAATACTAACAAACCAAGCAGTGATTTAATTTCAAAATGTGGGGAATGAATCTTTCTCTCTCTCTCTCTCTCTCTCTCTCTTTGCTTGGAATGGAAATACTTCAATGTCTCCTAGCAACCTCTTGCCTTTACCACAATGAGATGGATTTAAAACAGTCAGTTTTTATTTCTACTTGAGTAACATGAGCTTTGGTTTATGGCCCTTTTTCCCTTCACCTCATAATTAAATGACTAAATCCCATCCACAGCATTACCTACAGAATATGATTGGAGAAAGATTAGCCATTAAAGACAGAGGGATTTCAATTACGGCTTCCCAGGCCCCTAACACCCACTCTCTTAGGAATTCTATTACAGCTGTGCATTCGTGTTATTGGCATTGCAACTCAATTCACATATATCAAGCTGTAAACTCCATTTACAGTCAATCCATATCTCTGGGTCTCCTCTAATAACTTAGGTATTTGTGTGTTTCACTTTGGAAGAAGTTATGTACTTCGGGACATCTCTGTCCATTGCCAGAGATGCCACGCTTCCCTCAGTGTCACAGAAAACATTTTATCCTTATTAACTAAAACTCAAACACCTGCTGTTCACCTGCGCTTTCAGTTAGCGCTTTATAAAACCTTATCATGAACAGTCACGTGATTTCAGATACCCACTTTCAGTTGAAATGGGCAGTAATAAGAAAAGTGTTCGCTCCACCTGGAGATGATTTCTGATAAGGATCAATTCCATAAATCAGTAAACAGATACCACGCACACATCAATCTCATAGTTCCTTTATAATTAAGAACAGTTGTATCAATGATATGTATTCACATTTTTAAGTTGACTCTTGACAGGAAAAAGACCTGGTCCCAGTTAAGCAGGTGACCCCACGTATTAGCTAAATTTGGTGCTCAATTAACCATACAATACATTTTTCCACAGAATAGCTTGAAATATTCGGTGAGCCTCCACTGTCTTCCCCTCTATCATGCCTGCCTATGTGAAGGGTTTTTCCTTTTTCCATGTTTAAATTCATTTCCTTGACAACACGCATTGCAAACCTCTCAATGATTTCTCTGTGCTAAATGAATTTCTGTCAAAAGGTTCAGATGAAATCTGTCTACTCCTGGTGACCAAATTGATCCAACCCCAGCACAAGATGAAGCAGATCAGTCATCGAAGTTTGGCAATGCCAAAAAGTTGCTCCCTCCTACACACACCCATGGCTGTGGAAAAGAGGCAACTGACTTTGTCCTACAACCAGAGCTTAGAGTTTCCGAGTGTTTTCATTACCTGTGGGCATCAATGGATTCTGGACACAATTAATTGTGCTGACATCACTTCATTATTTTAATGAGGTTTTTCTCTTTCCTCTAGCTATGATAAAAAGGAACAAGGGGAACTAAATTTCTTCTCATTATTTCTGAAACTAAAGGAGAGTGAATGATGTTAAACGGGAAAATGCAGAAAGCCTGCAAAGGAAGAGAGTGGAGCCTTTTGCCGCTAATTTTCCTCCTGCATCAGCAAAGGGAAATGTGAGGAAGAGAGAGGTCAGTAAATTTGGAAGCTCAAAGACAAAATGGCTGCCAGGCCTTGGTGTGTGAAGCAGTGACTTCACCTCAAAATCTTCAGAAGTCCTGTTCACCCTGAATATTTGAAAGCATATTTTTTAAAAGGAGAGCAGAGAGAAAAGAATGTTTGTGTGTATGCTAACATTGTATGAAAATGAATGGTCTCAGTGCTCTTCAAATCTGATCGCTGCTCTTCCCTAACAAAGGTTGAGGATGATGCTGTGTTTCCAAACTGGAAGACTATACAGTATTCTTTGAGTGTGCAGGCACTTATACATAATCTATAGCGTGATGCCTTCTTCTTCATGGACTAGACTTGGCCAAGAGTAATTCTGCAACATAGATAGAAAAGGCAAGGTTCAGCAATTAAGATTTTGTTTTCCTTAAAGCAGTAATTCTCAAACTTGAGGGTGCATCAGGATTATCTGGTGGACTGGTGGACCTTACCCACAAAGTTTCTGATTCAGAAGCTTTGGGGTGGAGAGTGCGATGATGCAATTTTAACATGTTTCTAGTTATTGATGCTGCTGCTGGTCCGGGTACAATTTTGGGAACCACAGTGAGTTGTTTCACAGAGGTAATCATGGCATATTATTCTATCCTAAGGCCTCAGAATTAATTCACTTCAAAGAGATTCCTGAGAGAATGGATACTGCTTGTTAGACTGCTAGAAGGTAGGCTGAGATCATGCTGTCTTATTTGCCACTATCCAGAGAAAAAATTGGTTGTCACTGAACAGAGGAAGCCAGTCATTTCCATGGGTGTCTTTCAAGGACATCTCTCCCTCTTATATATACCCTCTCAACACACTTAAAATGCTAGAGAAAAACTTACGTGCTCTACCAAGTACCATAGTTTTTTTTTTTTTTCTGTATTGTTGGAAAGTTGGATTTCATGTACTGCATATTAAATCCTTGTGACATTAAGTATTATGTAATCCATCTTGGAGGTCATCAAGCTACATAAAGTCAAAGGCAGTAGTAGAACCCAACTGTACATTTACCCCCAGGTCTCTATTTTACACACATTTTCACTAATTCCTTATTCACAGAGTTCTCATTAAACAGATGGCATTCTGTAGGAAATATGTGACAGAAACTGCCAGGCACTGGCCATGCCACTGACGGAAGGACAAAGTGAAAACTAGTAACTACTTAGTGACCACTCTTGGCCAAGCACTGTGTCAAGGAGGGTACTTCTAATATGGTTTATAATCTAGACTTCACACTTTGGAAAGAACCACCATTCCCATCTTGATTGGTGAAAAAGTATATTGGTTGGACACAAATATCTTGACCCCAAATTTAGGGTTATTTATATCATAAGACATGAGCCCTGTCCAAGAGAAAACCAAAACCTAAACACACTGGAACGCTAACAATGCTGGTTGAAGTGTCAAGGACAATAATGGAGATATGGCAAAGGAAGGAGCAGTGAGCAATGCCTGTGAATGAACATCAGAACAGCTGACAGTTAGTAGTCATATGCCTATACCCGGAGATTCACCTCACCAAACTCATTAAATTCCTTCAGATTCTCAGCAGAAAGTACTACTATATCTACCACAAATATAAAAATGGAAAATAGAAATGGAAAGGATTGTGCCCAGGGACTCAAAGCCATTGCCTTTCGCATACGCCCTGATTTACATGTCAGATGCTACAGCAAGCTGGACCCCTCACTTTCCTGCCCTTTTTTTTTTTTTTAGGTTTCCTGCAGAAAGCCCTCTGGCATGTAGACTGTTCTGCTTTTAAGCTATTGTCAGTAAGCATCCATGCTTCTCTCAGAGTGACTCCTATGCCTCTGAAAAGTTGTTTCAGGGCTCACTGATGGTGCAAACTGAGAAACTGCCTGCGCTAGTGTCCTGAGGGTTTCCAGGCAAAACTTAGCCTTCCACAGTGCTGCCATGCATCATATCCTGGGAAGTTTTTCTTTGTTGTTGACGATGATATCATTAGGAGCTTTACTGTTAACGGAGCAGAAGAGGCAGAGAAATAGAATGCTCTGTCCTAGAGGACCAAACCCAAAACAGAGTTCCAAGAGCATTATTTTGATAATTTATTCAGACAGATGATGAACAGCGTTGATAAGCTCAGCATCTCTAAAGACTTTCCCAAACTTGCACTTTGAAAAAATTAACACTACAAAAGAGAGCGCTTTAGGATACAAGGGGTACAGTAGCTACATTCTGTTTTATTAGAGAAAGATAGGCTGCCTTCCCCGGGTGACAAGGTTTTTCACAGCTATCAGCCCTGCAGACGGATTAGATCTATTTAAACCCATCACGGCCACACAGTGTTTGCTGATTCCTAGGTGGATTGCGGGACTCTGGGGGCTTGCAGCCCTGTGCACAGGGAACACAGTATCCAGGCAGCTGAGTGATGCCTGACTGCTGACTGCCTCTGTGTCACTTTGCTCTCCGACAATGCCAGGAGGGACTGTGAGCTTTAAGAACCTCCAGAGACTAATAATGCAAGTGCTAATCGTTAGCATCTCCCAGAATTCTTGTAGCTCTCATCTCCTCCAGATTTTCCAGCTGCTGTTTGTGTAATTGAAGAAAACGACACAGCCAAGGGGAGGTAATTTATCTTGCAAGCCTTGCTGTAACACAGCAACCTAGCTGGGCTGCATAAAAATCCAAACGAAAAACTTGTAATTGATCATGAGGGGCCTGTGGGTGTGGTCTCCTATGTAAACATAGATCTGACTTGTTAGGAGGATTTTAAGGAGGATTTTTAAGTTTTAAGGAGAATTAAAAATCTTCAGGTTTTAAAGCAATCTCCCAGAGACATTTTTCCATTGGAAAAAACAACCTCAGCAGAGAGGCATGCAAGAAGATCTACATTTATTATTTAAAACTGAATAAATATAGGGGAACGACAACTTAGGCTAAATGGTCTATGTCGTGCTCTGTAGCTTTGAATCACCACATTGAAGGGGTACTGAGAGATTCTTAGTCCGATATAACCAGTTAGTTGCAGAGTGTAAAATACACGTGTTCTGACACCATCTCAATATTTATTCTGCTATTATTATGTTGCCTATCGCAACAAAGGTATATTGCTAGATCAGATTCAAGAGAACATTGAAGGATATCTGCAAATTTACATACCTTGTCACCCTGGAAAAACTCTGTAGGTATTTAGATATAAATGCAGGTAACTCAGGAATATTTTTTAGGTTTTCTAGTTTATCTAGTAACTAAGGACACCAGAAGATAAATAACAGCAGTAAAGAAAGAGTGTAACTAACATCCACTTAGCACTGTTAGTAATGTTATCACCTGAGAAGGCAGCAATGATGGCTCAAGTGCTTGGTCCCTGTCACCCTTGTGAGGACCGAGATGGAGTTCTTAGCTCTTGGCCTCAGCCTTACACAGTCCTGGCTGTTAGGGACATTTGGGTAGTCACTAGTGGATGGAAGGTTCCTTTCTCTCTGTGTCTCTTCATCCACTCTCTGTGTTCTGCATTTCAAAGAGCTAGCTGGCTGGATAGATACATAGAAAGATGATAGATAGATAGATAGATAGATAAAGGGATTTGGGGAGTGAACTAGTGGATGGAATGTTTCCTTGTCTCTCCCTCTCTGTCACTCTGCCTATCAAACAAATAAATTAAGGTGTTACTTTTTTCTTTTTTTAAAAGTTGTTGGCTCCACTTTGAGAGGCACAAGCATTTCACCCAGCAGTTAACATGCCCACATCCCACACTGGAGTACCAGCGTTTGCTATCCAGTTCCATCTCCTGATTTGTTTTCAACAAGTGCAGATCCTGTGAAGTAGCAACGATGGCTCCAGTAGTTGACTTTCTGTCACCTACGTAGAAGACCCGGATGACATTCATGGCTAATGGCTTCAGCCATGCCTACCACAAGCCTTTGTGGGTACTTGGGGAGTAACTACCAAACAGGAGCTTTGTTGCTCTTTCTCTCTCTCTCCGCCTCTTAATAAACAAAAATTTAAAAAACGAAACCCAACCCCAGACCTACTGAATCAGGATCCAAATTGTAACCTGGGCATATAAATTATCTGGGGCTCATACCAATATTCTCCTACTGATTAGTTTTTAAAACTCCCTTTCATTTAAAATACTAAAGGGAAACAGCTTTTTAAAAAAAGGAGTAAAACTATATGAATGAAATATGAATGGAAATTCAGAATAACATATCTGGCAAACTATAGGAGGACATTAGAAAAATCCTTCCATCTGGTCAAGGGCTTTCTCACAAATTTACCTTTCTAAAAACAATTTTGATATTCCAAGTTCCCTTTTACGTCTCAGTTGCCCTCTGCATCTGGGGTAAGTTCTGGCATCATTATCTAACTTATCCCTTTTTGGATCAGGGACACAGGAGCTTCAAACTTTACCACTCCTAAACTAGGCTTCATCTTGTAAAATGTCCCTTTATCTGGAACTTCTCCAAGCCACCACCTGATGGGCACTTCCACCTCCATTGTTTTATTAGGTCTGCTGGTGGAGGAAGAAGGACCCCACAGGGTGAGATGAAACCAGCTTGGTGAAAATCATCACGCTGGACTGCTTAAATGACTGCAAAGTAAGCAAAATAGAACTTAGCTCTTCATGTAGTCCTTTGAATATATTACCAAGGCCTTCAAAGTTCTAGGTATATTCTGTCCATCTCCAGGGAAGAAGACTGAGAACCAGAACAGCTCAGAGGCTATTTTGGACCAACTGGCATAAACATCCACATGCATATAAAGAGGCTTCAGATAGTTCTTGAGAAAATACGTATTCTGAAAAACTATACATGGACTTCAAATTTCTTCATAATCTATATCATGAAAAAAAATACATGGAATTCAAAATCCATGTTATGAAAAGATGATACATGGATTTCAAACTGTGTTTCAAAAACATTCAAATAAATTATCTTTTAAGTTCATTTTCCCAAAACCTTTTTGAAATATCTTTGTGCATTCTTAAAATATTAAATAAAAATCAAAGCTGAAGAATTTTATGCTAACCCTATGGGAGATGCTTTTTCCTGAATTATGCAAAAAGATAAGGAAAACAATTACCAACCCAGGAAAAAGTTAATTATAAACCAAATGCCTCTGATCAAAGTTTCAGGGGAAAAAAATTAGACAGTCCTAGTTAAACCAATGAGCATGGGAACATGGCAGGAGAAGAGAAGGAATAACTGAGATGGGATCCAAAGGGTGAGAGTTTTCCTTGTAGAACCAGTTTACTGGTAATAAGAACATCCAAAATGTTCTGGCAAAATTTACAAGAAAATGATGGATTGTTACCCATGTTTGCATCTCTAATGTTAGTCTATAACAGTATACATTTGTCTATATAAGCAGAACTCCCACATTGCAAAATGTTCAAACTAAGATTTTAAGTGGGCAAATGTGCTAGCCTATTGTTGATAGGCTTTAGAAACTGCTTTAGCTTCCAGTTAAACAACTTGATGATGAAATTTAGCAGTGAATACAAAGCAATCTATATTTGGAGTTTAACCATTTTAAGTGTTAAGTGTAAGATTAATTTAGAACACGTTACTTCAGCAGAGATTGTGAAGTAATACGTAATAAACCTTTAATTGTATCACATTAGCTGTTCCTTCAGATTATAGCTGATTTTCAGGAATTTGTTCGAGTTATTTAGCAAAAAGATTCTTAGTAGTCCAAGTCAAGTCAGACGTCTTGTTCTTCCCAAAGTTTGCATTTCCCTCCACTTTAACTTTGAACAAGAAGGTGCATTTTCTGTATTAGCTCATCCCGGAGGAAGTAATTCAGCCCCAAGATTTTCAGCCTAAGAAACATCCCTGTTTAATCACAGCCTTCTGTTGCTTTTCAGTTCCTTGCCCATGTTCTCCCATTCTGAACCCTGCCTCTGACTTCTCCATGACCTCTTGCTCTTTGGCTTTGCCATTCACCCGCTGATATAAGCTTTGCTGCCTGCCCTGTGGAGCCTGGAGCTCCCGCACATTCTTGGTTCATTCCTGAATTCATTCCAGTGCCAGTCCCTAACCACCAGTTAATTCTGACCCCTCCTGGATTAATCTGTCAAGGAGTGAGGTCCCCAGGTCAGAGCCCAGAACCTAGCAAGATAGCAAGAATTCCAAGTCTTGTTTCTTCTTTTCTCTCAGTTTCAGAATTCATAGAAATTACTGCAATTTCTTCACAGTGATTTCCCTCATGCATCTGAAACAATTACCCCTAGGTTGGTCATTCTGTCAATTTCCTACATTCTTTATACCTTGTTCTCTATTGTCTAGGTTCTTCCTTTGTAAGAAAATCATCTCTCTTTCATCCAGCCTCCTTTGACTTCCACACCCTTCCTCTGTGTAGGGAAACTCCCCATTACCCTCATTGATAAATATATTCCCTTTCCTTATTTCTTACCTCCCATTATCTCAGGATTCTCTGAGGTGATGCTCTTTCCATTTTTCTCATTCAAATTATTGATCTGCATTGGCCTTTACTCTTCTTTTCCAAATATGATTAAATCTTCTATCCTGAAAGGATAATATAGTGATTCTCCTGCTAGCACAAATTCTTTACCCAAGAGATAGAAATCCATTGTGTATCTGTATCTCCCATCTGTTTCTCTCACAAGGATCCATGTACTTGCCTCTATGCATACATGTATATTTCATTTATACCACAGCACTCAAAGAAGCTTTTAAAAAATTAACCTAAATATCTCAATTCGTTGAACTTGGTTTGTATTACAAGCAATGAAGGAAATGACAGACTTACCCTAACTTGAACACATCTCTAAAATTATTTAGGTTAATGTTCAGTGTCCAGTTTTTCTAAGAGAAAAATGAATCTATGAGGGCAAGATCAAAAGAATGTAGAGAAATCCATGTACTACGTCAAGATGAGCTTTTACATGCCAGTTCCCAATTTTTTAATGCCTAGTTTATAACAGAATTAATTAGAGCAAAAACATTCTAAAAGCTTATCAGGAGGTCTATCATAAAATTTATTTCTTCTTTTTTTGGCCAGAGAAGTTCAAGTGAAATATAAAATTAATATGCAGTAATATATAATACATAAAATTCTGTAGTCTCTACATTGACTACTATCAGTAATCATATTTAAACATCTGCAGTTCATTATCAACAGAGAGAGAAATGGCACCAATGAGATAAAATGTCCTATATGTTTTCCTATTTGTATCTTTCCTTTTAATAGAGAAAATGAATATTGACTGAAAAAATTCATCTTTTTCACACTCAAAATGACTTTTAAAAACACATTAAGAAAATTCTTCCTAATTTAAGTTGCTCATGAAAAGAAATAGCAGGAATCAAAGAAAATTAAATGTAAGCATGAAATAATAAGCAATCTGTAAAAAGGTCTTCCTTTGTTTAGACTATTCCTGACAAAGTATAACATATGCTAGAAGGCTTCGCATTATGTGGTAACAGTTTGCTGTGACACCTAACAAAACAACCAAATCTCTATTAGGCTTCAGCAACATGTGGATGCAGATCATATCCATCTGCCTTCTTTACTTGGGAGGATGCATAGAACAACCCCATACACATTTCTTTCGCATCTCATTTAGCACCATGCAAATCAGTGAGCCTCTTAATCTTTGCAATATGCAATAATGATATTTTCAAGTACATGCTTCAGATAGTTACTTGCTATTCCAAAAGACATAGTGACATAGGTGCTCACATCTTCATTCTTTATTCCAAGGAAGCCCACAGAATTAGCTCATACACAATCTCCAAATATGAAATTTTCATGAAAATTTGGCAAGTACCCATACTTCTCACACTGCCTTTTCTTACCCATCTGTCATAATTCAGAGAAACATTAAACACATACCTCTCTCCATTTGGGATATATATCTAACATAAATGTCTCTAAAATATTTAAATCTCCAGGTGATCTATGAGACAAATGTGTAAATCCTTTGGATAAAAATCAGAGTGTTAAATTTAAGTAATAATGGCTGTGAAATGGAAACCTAGCTAAAATGATTTTTGATTCCTTGGGTACTCATGCCCCAACCATACAGGTTAAAACAACAATAACAACAGCAACAACAATAACAACAAAGATAGACTTAGAGACTTAACAAAATCAGTATCCTTGTTTAAGGAAAACATAGACAGGCTCATTTTATTACTAACATTCCCATGTGAAAATAGAACATATTTTTTTTCTAGTGGGCTTCCAAGTTTTTAGCGGGGTTTAAGGCAGCAATACTGATGCACATATGTTAAAATACTGCCAGATGAGGGCTGCTCCAAGGATAACACAGGACACCCTGCAGTGTGTAGGAGTAGGGTGGGGGAGAGTTGGGCTGAGGCAGAACTGACAGTTCTGATAGGAGCAGATGGTGGTGAATACGCACAAAGCTCTTTAATACACGCCATTCCTTATTCCACGCAATTGTATAGGGACTTGGTGTATGCCAGCATTTTCAAAGCTAATTGCCTTTGTATCTTCTGCCATAGCTTGGTTTGTCCAAGGGAAAAGCTAGGAGTGAGGGGACAGAAGACAATATAACATGGACTTTCTGGCCCTCTACTACTTACTTATTCAACTGTTTATTAATTATGTAATTTCACAGTTCGTAGATTTCAGAAGGTGCATCCAAGAATAGATCGGTTGCCCTTTGGAGCTACAGAGAGGAAAAATAAAAGAAACAGGAGAGGGCAAAGGGTAGAAACAGCTGTACTGACTGTCATGAGAACACCAAAAAATCAAGCTCAATGTTGCACAAAAAAGTTACCTTGACAAAAAAGTGCCCAAGTGCATACAAAGGAAAGGTAGGAGAAATCAAAGGTTTCAATTGCTACTGGGTGTCAATTTCTGAAGAGCTATGGTTGCTGGATCTTTTCTGGAGGAAAAATGTGGCTTCCATAGGTTGGCTGCAAAGCATTTGCTGGCCATCATTTTAATTACTGAGCATCCACTGTGTGCCGTTGCAGGGCTCCTAGGGCTGGACTGGACACGGAGTATTGCAGGGTTCTTCAGAGAAACAGAGCTAATAAAGTGTGCACAGAGGGAGAGAGAGCATTATGGAATGCTATCATAAATTCCAAAGTCTAGCAGTCCACAACACGCAGACCAGGCTGGCCAGCTGGAGGCTCTGGGCAAAGATGGTGTTGCAGCAGGTCTGAAGTTCAACTTGAGGCAAGCAGAATTCCTTCGTTCAAGACCACCACAAAACACAGCAAACACCAGAATTAAGGGAAAGGTTTATTGTTGGGTGGGGAAAACCTGACAGACTGGAGGGAGAGGGGCAGGGAAGCAAGAGAGAGAGCACATGTGCAGAAAGCGGGTCCTGTTATACTCTTGCAGGGGGTAGGGAAGTGGGCGCAGCAAATCCTGTTAGGGTAGAGTGGAGCTGACACTTGTTTTGGGAGTTTAAGTCACCTGACATCTATTGAGCCAGGTTGGGCTTAGGACTGAAGCTTACTGTGCAAGTTGGACAGGGGCCAGATCTTAAGATGGTGTCTGGGGTTTAGATAGTGCCACAGATAAGACCATACCATTTTATTAATATGTCTTCCTTCAGGGACCTCAATGAATGGATGAGGCCCAATCAATCTTTCTGCGTCTTATTTATCTCCCTTAACATGATGTCCACCAGTTCCATCCACTTTGCTTCATATGACAAGATTTCAATCTCTTAATAGCTAAATAATATCCCACTGTGTATATATATTCTACATTTTCTTTATCCATTCATCTTTGGTCTGCAAACATGGGACACCTTAGTTGATTCCGCATTTTGGCTATTGTGAACACTATTGCTATAAAAATGATGGAGCAGGTATATTTTTGATAAAAGGAGTAATGTCTTTTAGGTATATACCAAGTAGTAGGATTGCTAGATCATATGGCAGTCCCATTTCTAGCTTTTAAAGAAATTTCCATATTGTTTCCCACATTGGCTGCACTAATTTCTATTGCCACCAAAAGTGTGTAAATATTCCCCTTTCTCCACAACCTTGCCAACATTTATTACTCTCTCTCTCTCTCTCTCTCTCTCTCTCTCCATCTCTCTCTCTCTTTTGATAACAGCCATTCAAACAGGGAAGAGGGAACATTTCAATGTGGTTTTGATTTGCATTTCCTTGTTGGCTAGTGATACTGAGCAATTAATTTTTACATATTTGTTGTGATTTGTATTTCTTCTTTTAAGACCTATTGAGGTCCTTTGTCTCTCTCTTAACTGCATTGGTTGTTTCATTGTTGTTAATTATTTTTTAAGTTCTTGATGTATTCTAGATATTAATCCTTTGTTAGATAAGTAGTTTGCAGATATTTTCTTTCATTCTGTTAGTTGTCTCTTCACCTTATTTTCCCGTTGTTGGACAGAAGCTTCTGAGTTTGATATAAGTCCATCTGTCTAGTTTTGCTTACTGTTGACTTGGTTTTGTGCTCATCACCTACACCAATGTCTTGAAGTACTTGCTCTATGTTTTATTCTATGAATTTCACAGTTTCTCAACTTATACTTAGATATGTGATTTTTTTGAGTTGATTTTTGTATAAGGTCGGAGGCAGGGATCTAATTTCATTCTTCTGTGTATATACATCCAGTTTTGCTAGCACAATTTGTTGAAAAGAAGTGCCATTTCTCCAATAATTGTTACTGGTGCCTTTGTAAAGGTATATATGTGGATCAATTTCTCGGCTTTGTGTCCTGTCCCATTGATCTATGCACCAGTATTTATTCCAGGGTCATGCTGTTTTAATTATCAGAGCTTTGTAGTATTCATTGAAATCTGCTATTATAATCCCTCCATCTTCATATTTTGCTAGGGATTGCTTTTGTTATTCTGGATCTTCTGTGATTCCATGTGAATTTAAGGACATTTTACTCATTCTGTAAAGACTGACATTGGTGTTTGGATCAGGATTGTACAGAATCTGTAGGTTACATTTGGTAGTACAGGCATTTTAATAACATCAAGTTTTCCAATCAATGATCAAGGAATATCTCTTCATTTTTTGTGTGTATTTCATGTTTTCTTTCTTCAACATTTTAAAATTTTCATTGTAGAGGTCTTCCAATATTTTGGTTAAGTTACTCATAAATATTTGACTTTTTCTTGTTGCTATTGTGAATGGGATTTCTTCTCCTATTTGTTTTTAAGCCAAATCATTATTGATGTACAATAATGTAATGTTTTTCTATGTTGATTTTGTATAGTGATACTACTTAATTGGTTTATCAGTTCTAACAGCATTCTGGTGGAATGTTTATGGTTTTCCATCATGTACAAACATCGTGTCATCTACAAGCATGGAAATTCTATGTACAACATCATCTGCAAACATGGGTATTTTAACTTCCTCCCTTACAACTTTACGTGCTGCTTTATTGCTTACCAAACCAGCCATCTAGCTAGGATTTGCTCATTGGGTATCTCCCAGGTTTTTCAGTCCAAGAAGGGCAGCAACTGTTAGATCCTTGCTGCAGAATTGGCAACTGAGGGTTAGAGTAATGGAAACTAGCTTTTGGCAACATAGCTCGCAAATGGAAAAATCATGATTTAAATGATATCTATTCATTCTCAATCTAAGATACTTAAGGTCTGAGAAGTTGTACATTATGTTCTAGATATGCTTCTGTTTCTTCATTTATAGAATGAGAATAAAGTAGCATTTTGAAGAATTGATCTGAAGACTAGGTACCATTGTGCAGGAAAAGTAATAAGTACAATGTTTGGCAAATGGAAGGTACTCAATTATTGATAGTTTTTGGAATTATAAATTGGCAAAAGCCACATCTCTGTCAATGAGCCATTCGCCATGGCACCTGTGAGAGCCTTCCTGTTCTGCACTGTAGGATTACTCCATTGCAAGGTTCCGCACTATGTAGAATACAAAGTCCTCAATGTGAACAGTACCCCGAGGAGTTGAGCAATGTTTCTTTTTAAGATGGCAAAACTGGAGCAGCGGCCATTTTATTGACAGAGACTAAAATATTAGCAAAGGGGAGGCAGGTGCTTGGCTTGAAACATCACTATCCAATATTCAGATGCCTGAGTTCAAGTTCTGGCCCTATTCCATTTTTCAGTTTCCTAGACACATATACCCTGGGATGCAGTAGTGAGGGTTCAAATACTTGGGTGCTTGCAATGCATGTGGAATATTGGATTGAGATTCTGGTACCTAGCTTAGACCTCACCAAACCCTGGCAGTTGCAGACATCTGGGGTATGAACCAGCAGAAGGGAGATTGCTCTCTGTTTCTCTGCCATATCAATAAATAAATAAACAAATTAATTTTATTTTTAAAAATCAAAATACTAGCAATGATGAGAATAGAAATCCTTTTTTTTGGACAGCCAGAGTGGAGAGTGAGAGAGAGAGACAGAGAGAAAGGTCTTCCTTAAGAATGGAAATCCTCACAGGAGACTTCGAATAGCTAAAGCAATCTTGTAGAACAAAAACAAAGCCAGAGGCATCACAATACCAGATTTCAGGACATACTACAGGGCAGTTGTTATCAAAACAGCATGGTACTGGTACAGAAACAGATGGATAGACAAATGGAACAGAATAGAAACACCAGAAATCAATCCAAACATCTACAGCCAACTTATATTTGATCAAGGATCTAAAACCAATCCCTGGAATAAGGACAGTCTATTCAATAAATGGTGCTGGGAAAATTGGATTAAGACCCCTACCTTTCACCTTACACAAAAATTCACTCAACATGGATTAAAGACTTAAATCTATGAACCGACACCATCAAATTATTGGAGAGCATTGGAGAAACCCTGCAAGATATAAGTACCAGCAAAGACTTCCTAGAAAAGACCCTGGAGGCGAGGCAGTCAAAGCCAAAATTAACTATTGGGATTGCATCAAATTGAGAAGTTTTTGTACTGCAAAAGAAACAGTCAAGAGAGTGAAGAGGCAACCGACAGAATGGGAAAAAATATTTGCAAACTACACAACAGATAAAGGGTTAATAACCAGAATCTACAAAGTAATCAAAAAACTCCACAACATCAAAATAAACAACCCACTTAAGAGGTGGGCCAAGTACCTCAATAGACATTTTTCCAAACAGGAAATCCAAATGGCCAACACACACATGAAAAATGTTGAAGATCACTAGCAATCAGGGAAATGCAAATCAAAACCACAATGAGGTTTCACCTCACCCCGGTGAGAATGGCTCACATTCAGAAATCCACCAACAATAGATGCTGGAGAGGATGTGGGGAAAAAGGGACACTAATCCACTGTTGGTGGGAATGCAAACTGGCGAAGCCACTATGGAAGTCAGTCTGGAGATTCCTCAGAAACATGAATATAACCCTACCATTCAACCCAGCCATCCCACTCCTTGGAATTTACCCAAAGGAAATTAAATTGGCAAACAAAAAAGCCGTCTGCACAGCAATGTTTATTGCGGTTCAATTCACAATAGCTAAGACTTGGAACCAACCCAAATGCCCATCAACAGTAGACTGGATTAGGAAATTATGGGACATGTACTCTACAGAATACTATACAGCAGTCAAAAACAATGAAATCCGGTCACTTGCAACAAAATGGAGGAATCTGGAAAACATTATGCTGAGTGAAATAAGCCAGTCCCAAAGGGACATATATCATGTTCTCCCTGATCGGCGACAACTAACTGAGCACCAAAGGGGAAACTTGTTGAAGTGAAATGGACACTATGAAAAACAGTGACTTGATCAGCTCTTGTGCTAACTGTTGATGTACAATATAATATTTTATCCATTTTAGTATTTTTTCTTTGTTTTGTTCTAGTACTATTGGTTGAACTCTGTAATTTACACACAATTATTCTTAGGTGTTTAAATTTTAACTGAAAAGTGATCCCTGTTAAAAACAACAGTGGGAATAAGAGAGGGAGGAGATGTACAATTTGGGACATACTCAGTCGGACTTGGCAAAATGGTGGAGTTAGAATCGTACCAGGGGATTCCAATACAATCCTATCAAGGTGGCATGTACCAATGCCATCTCACTAGTCCAAGTGATCAATTTCAGCTCACAATTGATCACACTGATAGGTCTAAGAGTCAAAGGGATCACACAAACAAGACTAGTGTCTGCTAATACTAACTGATAGAATCAAAAAGGGAGAGAATGATCCAAAATGAGAAGTGGGAGTCACAGCAGACTCATAGAATGGCAGATGTCCTAAATAGCACTCTAGCCTCAGAATCAGTCCTTAAGGCATTTGGATCTGGCTGAAGAGTCCATGAGAGTATTTTAGGCATGGAAAGCCAAGACACTCTGGGAAAAAAAAGAAGACCTAAATGAAAGATCTCTGTGAGTGAGATCCCAATGGAAAGAATGGGGCCATCAAAGAAGGAGGTACCTTTCTCTGACTATGACCCTGTCGGAATAAGATCAAAGTCGGTGAACTCAAAAGGCTTCCATAGCCTAGGCAACTCATGACTAGAGCCTAAGGAGATTACTGACACCATAAACAAGAGTGTCAAATTGTTAAGTCAACAACAGGAGTCACTGTGTACTTACTTCTCATGTGGGATCTGTCCTTAATGTATTGTCCAATGTGAAGTAATGCTATAACTAGTACGGAAACAGTGTTTTACACTTTATGTTCTGTGTGGATGCAAACTCATGAAATCTTTACTTAACATATACTAAATCAATCTTCTGTATATAAAGATAATTTGAAAATGAATATTGATGTGAATGGAATGGGAGAGTGAGTGGGAGATGGGAGGAGTGCGAGTGGGAGGGAAATTATGGGGGGGGGGAGCTATTGTAATCCATAAACTGTACTTTGGAAATTTATATTTACTAAATAAAAAGAAAAAAAAGAATAGAAATCCTGAAAAAAAAGACATGGGAAAATAGCAGCCAGCATTGCCACTGAGCACTTTATGGTGTATGTGGCTGATGGGAGGCAAGCTGGCAGAGGCCAAATTCTGCAGTGATTTCTATACCACCATGACCTAGTGGAATAATGGCTTCCATATCGTTTACTCCTACCTGTCATCAGAATTATAGTGGTAAAAATCTACTAGTTTGAATTTATATTGCTTTAAATTAGCAGTTGATCAATTAGAAAAACCATATTAAGTGTTATTTTCTGACAAGCCATGTTATGAAACTTTGATCACCTATCACATATTAAATAATGAAGGCTAAATGACATGTCTCCATTTGGCACAGAGACAGTGAGATATACAAAACTTAATCAGATTCTTAGACATATAAATCAGTGAAAACCTCTGATGTTTTTATTCATATTATTTGTCTACTCAGAGAATAAAATAGCATCACTTATGTTTTAGAAAGAACAATAAATCTCTTTCTCAAACCCTAGATAATATAAATATAGTACTTCAAAATGAAAGAAAAAGCATCTTAGATTAAAACATCAATATAACTGTCTTCAGAGAAATCAAATAAAATGTTCAGTCGAGAAGAAGTTTGTTTATACTGATGAGCTGAGTAAAAAATATCAAACTCGGTTTATCTCTGCAATAAATGTGAGAAAATGAAGTTGCCAGACACAAGTGTTTATAAGTGACAATATTTATTATTATGACCCTAAATGTACATTGATGTCAACCAGACAATAAATTTTAGGTATGTAATACAATGACTAACTAGACTAAATTTTCCCTATCATCCCTTTTTACACCTATTTTAAAACAGTAAAACATAAGTAAGATGGATTCCTAATACAGTTACCAGCCTTGATTTTGAATTCCCGAGTTCTATGAGTGGCTAATAGTAATTGGTATTCTTCAAAACTGAAGAGTGTTCAGTTTTGAGAATGGTTAACATAAAGAAAACATACTATTTCTAGCTTCTGGCATATACTGTGTTCTTTTAGAAGCCAAGTGAGATGAGTATTTACTGTAGACCATCTGAATATGCAGTTTCTGCATCCATAAATTTAATCAATCAAGAATTCAATGCATTGTAAATACAGCATTTACATTTTTTGCATTTTATTTATTTACATTATTATAGGCAATCTGGAGATGATTTAGTGAATATGGGATGATGTGTGTATGTTATATGCAAATACTATGCCATTTTATATAAGGGACTTGGGCATCCACAAATTTTGGTATCCACCAAGGGTACTGGAACCAATCACTTGTGGATACTAAGAGACGGCAGTGTATGCAAGTAGTTTATTTGGATCATAACCCCAGAAGAGGAAGAAATGGACTCAAGGAATGGAAAGAAGCCAAGGAAACAGGCATGGAGTGCATTAATAAGCTAGTTACCACTGGGGAAAACTTGAATTCCATCCAGTTATGCACTTGTGGGTAGAGGATGAAAATATGTGCAGACTTTTACAGTAAGAAGAGAAGGAAAAGAACAGGGTGTGGATGAGAGAAGACAGGGAGAGAGGGAGAGCTGGATGGGTTGGAGGAGAGAGAAAGAGAGACAAGATGACAGAATAGTGACAGGATGATCTGAATCACGTGGGGCAAAATAATACTGGAAAAGGGGAGAAGATACATGCCTGAGATAAAGCTATGGGAAATTCACAGCAGCATGG
The DNA here is from genome assembly GCA_949820135.1 of Sylvilagus floridanus. Classification (NCBI taxonomy): domain Eukaryota; kingdom Metazoa; phylum Chordata; class Mammalia; order Lagomorpha; family Leporidae; genus Sylvilagus; species Sylvilagus floridanus. Next base: position 104,430,202 of record OX463238.1, on the reverse strand, counting down.
GAAATTTGCAACAGGAAAACCAGTGAGAACAGTAGAGACAGTCTAGAAGTGAGCCATGCTCCAATAGGCAGGGCTCTGCCCAACCGATTGCAACCCATAGAAGCCCAGCAGCACATAACAGAAAAGTTTCCACAAATTAGAAGTGCAGCTCCACCATGTATGCTGAATAGTGTACCCAGGCCACATTCAGCACACACTGCTTGGTACTCACTGAAAGTTCAGACATCCCATTAAACCACAAAGAAACAAATCAAAGATAAAAACAACCAAAAAATAAATGAATGCCAAATAATAAAGGAAGAAATCTAGATAAGGTAGACACTATGAGCCCCCCAAAGGAATACTAAGACTACTTGAATAATAGAAAGTGAAGATGAAGGGAATGAGGATATGCAAGAAATAGAATTCAGAAAATTAATCATCAAAATTGCATAGAAGCAATAGGAAGCAAATTCAGGAACTAAATGAAAAGTTTTCCCATGAAATTGAAATATTAAATACAAGTCAGAATGAAATATTAGAAATGAAGAAGTCAATAGATAAATAAAAAAATGTAGTGGAAAGCCATAACAACAGAAGAGGTAAGACAGAAGAAAGAATATCAGAACTAGAAGAGAAATTTCTGGAAATTTTACAGTCAAACACGCCCCCCGAAAATGAAAAAACACTGTTGGAGATCTCCAAAAAGGTATCAAAGGACTGAACATACAGGTCCTAGGAGTTCCTGAAGGTGTGGAAAGAGAAAAAGTATTAAACGGCCTTCTTAATGAAATAATAACAGAAAAATTTCCCAAGCTACAGAAAAAAAGAGACATCCAAGTACAGGAAGTACAGAGAATTCCCAATAGACATGATAAGATAACACGAGAAAAGATTTTCAACACGACACATTGTAGTAAAACTCTCCACGGTAAACATGAAGAAAAGATCTTACAATGTGCATGAGAGAAACCCCAGATCACATTCAGAGGAACTCCAATTAGACTCACTGTGGACTTTTCATCCAAAACCCTACAGGCAAGAAGAGAATGGCGAGATACACTCCAAGTGTTAAGAGAAAAAGACTGTCAACACAGAATACCGTACCCTGAGCTCTCATTTATGAATGAAGGTGAGATAAAGATCTTCCATAATAAAAAGAAATTGAAAGAATCTGTAACTACCTGTCCAGCCCTAAAAAAGATGCTCAAGGATGTGCTACACAAGGAAACACAAAAACAGGAACATCATTATGAAAGAAAGTGAAGTCAGAAAATTGCCCAGTAAAAGCACAAAGGAAATCCAAAGCAAAATATTAGAACTATTAACAGAAATATGGCAGTGCAAAATCATTATTTAACAATAGCCACCCTGAATATAAATGGTCTCAACTCTCCAGTTAAAAGAAAAAGACTGGCTGAATTGATTAAAAAAGAAAACCCATCTATTTGCTGCCTACAAAAACACATTTCACCAACAAAGATGCATGCAGACTGAAAGTGAAAGGATGGAAAATAACAATCCATGCTAACAGAAACCAAAAAGGAGCTAGTGTATCCAACCTAATATCAGACAAAATAGACATTAAAACAAAAACTATTAAAAGAGACAAAGACGGACACTACATAATGACTAAAGGATCAATTCAACAGGAAGATGTGACTGCTATAAATGTATATGCACCTAATTACAGGGAATCTGGATATTTAAAAGAAATGTTAATGGATTTGAAGGAAGAGATTGACTCAAAAACAATAGTAATTGAGGACTTTAATACCCCACTTTCAGCAATGGTCAGATCAACTAGACAGAAAACCAGCAAGGAAACAACAGAATTAATTAACATCATAGACCAAATGTACCTAACATATATCTACAGAGCTCTCCACCACATAGCCACAGAATACACATTCTTCGCATCAATACATGGAACCTTCTCTAGGTTTGAACATATGCTAGGCCATAAAGCAAGTCTCAGAAAATACAAAAAAACTCAAAATCATACCCTGCATCTTCTCTGATGAATGAAGTTGGTAAACAACAACTCAGGAATTCCCAGAACATATACAGACACATGGAGACTGAATGACAGGCAACAGAATGAAGAGTCGGTCATTGAAGAAATCAAAAGAGAAATCAAAAAAATTCTGGAAACAAATGAAGATGATGATACAATATATCAAAACTTATGGGATACAGCAAAAGCAGTGTGAAGAGGAAAGTTTATAGCAATAGGTGCCTACATCAAGAAATTGCAAAGGCATCAAATAAATGAGCTATCAATACATCTCAAGGACCTACAGAAACAACAGCAAACCAAACCCAAAACTAGTAGGAGAAAAGAAATATATAAAATTAGAGAAGAAATCAACAAAATCAAAGCCAACAAAAGAATACAAAAATCAGCAAATGAACAGCTATTATTTCAAAAAAAAAAAATAAATAAAATGGCTGACACTGCGATTCACTAGGCTAATCCTCTGCATGCAGCGCTGGCATCCCAGGTTCTAGTACCAGTTGGGGTGTTGGATTATCTCCTGGTTGCTCCTCTTCTAGTCCAGCTCTCTGTTGTGGCCCAGGAAGGCAGTGGAGGATGGTCCAATGCTTCAGCCCTGCACCTGTGTGGGAGACCAGGAGGAGGCACCTGGCTCCTTGCTTTGGATCAGTGTAGCACACCGGCCATAGTGGCCATTTGGGCGGTGAACCAACGGAAAAGGAAGACCTTTCTGTCTGTCTCTGTCTCTGTCTCTGTCTCTGTCTCTCTCTCTCTCTCACTGTCTAACTCTGCCTGTCAAAAAATAAATAAGTAAATAAAATGGACACACTATTTGACCAACTAACAAAAAGAAGGAGAGTAGACCCAAAGTAATAAAATCAGATGAAAATGGAAATGTAACAACAGATACCACGGAAATACAAAGAATCATCAGATATTGCTACAAAATGCTGTATGGCAACAAAACAGGAAATCTAGAAGAAATGGATAGATTTCTTGATTCCTATGACCTATATAAACTGAGCTATGAAGCCATAGAAAACTGAAATAGACCAATAACCAAGACAGACCTCAAATCAGTAATAAAGATTATCCCAACAAAGAAAAGCCCAGAACCAGATAGGTTAATTACTGAACTATATGCAAACATGTAAAGAAGAAGTAACTACAATTCTTCTCAAGCCAGTCAAAACAATCAAAAGAGAGGGAATCCTCTAAAATTCTTTATGTGAAGCCAGCATCGCCTTAATTCCTAAATCTGAAAAAGATACAATAAAGAGAGTTACAGACCAGTCTCTCTGATGAACATAGACCAAAACATCCTCAACAAAATGGTAGCCAATTGAATCTAGCAACATATCAGAAAGATCATACACCCAGACCAAGTGGGATTTATCCATGTTATAAGGGTTGGTTCAACATTCAGAAATCAATGTGATACATCACATTAACAAACTGAAGACTAAAAACTACACAATTATCTCAATAGATGCAGAGAAACCATTTGACAAAATACAGCACCCTTTCATGATGAACACTTTAAGCAAATTGGGAATAGAAGGAACATTTCTCAAAATAATCAAAGCAATATATAACAAACTCATGGCCAGTATCCTATTGAATGGGGAAAAGCTGGAAGAAATCCCTCTGAGCTCTGGAACCAGATAAGGGTACCCACTCTCACCACTGCTTTTAAATATAGTCCTGGAAGTTTTAGCCTAAGCCATGAGACAAGAAAAAGAAGTCAAAGCATACAAGTTGGAAAGGAAGAAGTCAAACTATCCCCATTTGCAGATGACCTAATACTATACATAGGGTATCTGAAAGACTTCATTAAGAGACTACTGGAACTCATAGAAGAGTCAAGAAATATAACTGGATATAAAATGAACACACAAAAATCAACAGATTTTTTATACACAGACAATGCCACAGCCTAGAACAAGTTCTAAGATCAATCTCATACACAATATCTACAAAAAAATTCAATACCTTGAAATAAATTTAACAAAGAGTGTCAAGGATACCTATGATGAGAATTATAAAACATTAAATGAAGCAAAAGAAGACACAAAAGAATGGAAAAATCTTCCATGTTCAAGGATAGGAAGAATCGGTATCATCAAAATGTCCATGCTACTGAAAGGAATTTACAGATTCAAGGTGATACCTTCTCAGATATAGAAATAATTATGTTGAAATTCATATGGAAACACAGGAAGCCCCAAATAGTTAAAGGAATCTTAAACAAGAAAGAAAAAGTTAGAAGCATCAAAATATCAGATTTCAAGACATACTACAGGGCAGTTATAATCAAAATAGCTTGGTACTATTTTGTACCAGATGTACAAAAACAAATGGATAAATAACTGGAACAGAATAGAAACACTCGAAATCAATCCAAACATCTACAACCAACAAATCTTTGACAAAGGAGCTAAAATCCACCCCTGGAACAAGGACAATATCTTCAACAAATGTTGCTGTGAAAACTGGATCACCACATCAGAAGCATGAAGAAGACCTTTACCTGACACCTTTCACCACAATCCACTCAAAATGTTCTAAAGACCTAAATCAATACCGGACACCAACAAATTATTAGAGAACATTGGGGAAACCATACCAGACATTGGTATAGATAAAGAGTTCTTTGAAAAGGCATCAAAGGCATAGGTAATCAAAGGCAAAATTGACAAATGAGATTACATAAAATTGAGAAGCTTCTGCACTGCAAAATGAACAATCAGTAAAGTGAGGAGACAACAGGCAGAATGGGAGAAAATATTGGGAAACTATACAATTGATAAAGTATTAATAACTAGAATATACAAAGAGATCAGAAACTCAACAACAAAACAAACAATACAGTTAAGAAATGGGCAAATGACTTAAGCAATATTTTTCTTATTTTTTAAAGATTTATTTATTTATTTGAAAGGCAGAAGGCCGGCGTCGCAGCTCAATAGGCTAATCCTCTGCCTAGCGGCGCCGGCACACCGGGTTCTAGTCCTGGTCGGGGCGCCGGATTCTGTCCCAGTTGCCCCTCTTCCAGGCCAGCTCTCTGCTGTGGCCCGGGAGTGCAGTGGAGGATAGCCCGAGTGCTTGGGCCCTGTGCCCCATGGGAGACCAGGAAAAGTTTCTGGCTCCTGGCTTTGGATCAGCGTGATGCACCAGCCACAGTGTGATGCACCAGCCACAGCACACCGGCCACGGTCACCACTGGAGGGTGAACCAATGGCAAAAGGAAGACCTTTCTCTCTGTCTCTTTCTCTCTCACTGTCCATTCAGCCTGTCAAAAAAAAAAAAAAAGAAAAGAAAAGAAAAGAAAGGCAAAGCAACAGAGAGGCAGAGGCCTTCAGAGAGGTCTTCCATCCACTGGTTCACTCCCCCAGGTGGCCAAAGTGGCCAGAGCTGCACTAATCTGAAGCCAGGATCCCAGAACTTCTTTTGGGTCTCCCACATATGTGAAGGGGCTCAAGGACTTGGATCACCTTCTACTGCTTCCCCAGGCCATAGAAGAGAGCTGGATTGGAAGTGGAACAGCCAGGATTTAAACCAGTGCCTATAAGGGATATTGGCACTGTAGGCAGCAGCTTTACCTGTTATGTCATAGTGCTGGCCCCAATTACCATTTTTCAAAAGAAGAAATACAAATGGCCAAAAGACACATGAAAAAACGTTTAGGATTGCTAGCCATCAGAGAAATGCAGATCAAAGCCACAATGAGATTTTACCTCACCCTAATTAGAATGACTTTCATACAGAAATCAATGAATAGCAAATGCTGGCAAGGATGTGGTGGAAAATGTACACTAATCCACTGTTGGTGGGAATGTAAACTGGTAAAGCCATTATGTAAGACAGTGTGGAGATACCTTAGAGTTCTGAACATAGACCTACCATATAACCCAGCCATCCCACTCTGGGAATCTATCCAAGGGCAATGAAATCAGCATATGAAACAGATATCTGTACCTCCATGTTTATCACAGCTCAATACACAATAGCAAAGACATGGAATCAACCCAAATGCCTCTCCGCTGAAGACTGGATAAAGAAATTATGAGATATGTTTTCCATTGAATACTACACAGCAGTAAAATAATGAAGTCCAATCATTTGCAACAAAATGGATGAAACTGGAAAGCATCATACTTAATGAAATAGCCAATCTCTAAGGAACAAATTCTATATGACCTGCAATAACTAATAGAGCCCTAAAAGCCAACATGTAGAAATGAAATGGGCACTACAGTAGCAATGATTTTTAACAGCCCTTCTTTTGACTGTTGAGGAATAGCTTTTTATTCTATATCTTTGGTTATCATTTCCTTTCTTCTCCTTTATCACATTTTCCATAACATTTTCTCTTTTATATGAGTCATTGAACTCTATACTCAACATAGAGTTAATCATATATGTATAAAGTTAACGGAAAATAGATCTTAGTAGAGAATAAGAAATGGAAGAGGAGGAGGGGAGTGGGAGTGTGGGTAGGAGGGTGAGTACAGTGGTAAGAATTCCCAAGATCCTAAAGCTGTAATTTTGAAACATATGAAGTTTGTTACTGCAAAGCAGTATAGGCCTACATACTTTCCTGTGGACTCACTTCTAAGGATACAGCTAAACAACTTGCCATAAGACCCCAAATTCCCTTAAGTGGGCTGATAAAAGTAGCAGCTTAAGTGTTATAAAGAGAAGATGGATAAGATTAAGTGGTTTAGTGAGCATATAGATAGAATCAAGGGACAAGTGATCACATAATTAAGACTAAGTGTGTGGAAACAATAAAATAAAGAATTAAAATGGAGTGAAGGTTCCAACAAGGGAAGCAGTCCATAGAGCAGACTCACACAATGACAATTGCTTTAAGCAGCAGTCCAACCTCAAAATCAGCCCTTAAGGTATTCTGGCTGGAAAGTTGTGTCAAATGATCCAAAAGGCTTCCATAGCCAGGAAAGATTATGTCAAGAGCTTTGGGTGATGACTGCTGTCATATACAAGAGTGTTATTTTTTAAATAAACAAGAGTCATTGTGCACTAACTTCCCATGCAGGACCTCTGACGCCAGAGCGTTCTACAATGAAATTTAATAACTTACATAATAGTAAAACTTACTCTCAAAAATCACTTCCTTTCACCGGATTCTGTCCCGGTTGCCCCTCTTCCAGGCCAGCTCTCTGCTGTGGCCCGGGAGTGCAGTGGAGGATGGCCCAAGTGCTTGGACCCTGCACCCCATGGGAGACCATGAGAAGCACCTGGCTCCTGCCTTCAGATCAGCAAGGTGGGCTGGCTGCAGCGCGCCAGCCCCGGCGGCCATTGGAGGGTGAACCAATGGCAAAAGGAAGACCTTTCTCTCTGTCTCTCTTTGTCTCACTGTCCACTCTGCCTGTCAAAAAAAAATCACTTCCTTTTAGTGTATTAAATTGCGGATTTTTAAAACAAAATTATAGGCCGGGTCTGTGGCTCATTTGGCTAAATCTCTGCCTGCGGCGCTGGTACCCTAGGTTCTAGTCACGGTTGGGCACCAGATTCTGTCCCAGTTGCTCCTCTTCCAGTCCAGCTCTCTGCTGTGGCCCAGGAAGGCAGTGGAGGATGGCCCAAGTCCTTGGCCCTGCACCTGCATGGGAGACCAGGAGGAAGCACCTGGCTCCTGGCTCTGGATAGGCACAGTGCGCTGGCCGTAGCAGCCATTTGGGGCGTGAAACAATGGAAGGAAGACCTTTCTCTCTGTCTCTCTCATTGTCTAACTCTGCCTGTCAAAAAAATTAAAAAAAAAAATATATATATATAATATTTATTTGAAAATCAGAATCACACAGAGAGGGAAGGAAAGGCAGAGAGAGAAGTCATCTACCCAATGGTTCACTCCACAACTGGCCGCAGTGATCCAAAGCCAGGAACTAGGAGCTTCTTCTGGGTCTCCCACATGGGTGCAGAAGCCCAAGGTCTTGAGTCATCTTCTATAGCTATCCCAGGCCATAGCAAAGAGCCGGAATAGAAATGGAGTAGCCAGGAATGAAATAGGCACCCATAAGGGATGCCGGCATTCCAGGCAGTGGCTTTACCCACTATGCCACTGTGCTGGCACCAAATTGGAGGATAGTATTATGTCTCATAAGTTATAGTTATATCTGAAAGCTCACAAAATATGTATCATCCTTGGGTTCGTCTTTAAAGATAATTTTATAAAAGGAAGGAAGGGGTGGGGAGGTAGGGAAAAGAGGAAGAGGAAAAAAAAAAACAAAATAACCATGGAGAGGCAATAACATAGAACAGCCCTTGTATAGACTGTTGAGTAATAGTTCTCACTTTTATTTTTTTAACTGCATTTGTTCTTTATTTTTTGACAGGCAGAGTGGAAAATGAGAGAGAGAGACAAAGAAAGGTCTTCCTTTTCCATTGCTTCACCCCCCAATGGCTGCTGTGGCTGGCACACTGCGGCCGCTGCACCACGCTGATCTGAAGTGAGGAGCCAGGTGCTTCTCCTGGTCTCCCATAGGGTGCAGGACCTAAGCACTTGGGCCATCCTCCACTGCACTCCCGGGCCACAGCAGAGAGCTGGCCTGGAAGAGGGGCAACAGGGACAGAATCTGGTGCCCCGACTGGGACTAGAACCCAGTGTGCTGGTGCCACAGGCGGAATATTAGCCTATTGAGCCACGGCGCTGGCCTTCCCTTTTTCTTTCTTCCTTTGCTTTCTCAGATAAAGCACGAGAGGGAATAGCAATGGATGGGAAGAGAATGGGTAAACGGGCAGGTACAATAGGAAAAATTACTATGCTCATAATGTATTTATGAGATACATACAAATTTTTTTTTTCGTTTTTGTTTTTTTATAAAGCTTTTATTTAAAGAATATAAATTTCCAAAATACAGCTTATAGATTACAATGGCTTCCCCCCCATAACTTCCCCCCCACCCGCAACCCTCCCCTTTCCCACTCCCTCTCCCCTTGCTTCACATCAAGATTCATTTTCAATTCTCTTTATACACAGAAGATCAGTTTACTATATATTAAGTAAAGATTTCAACAGTTTGCCCTCACATAGCAACACAAAGTGAAAAATACTGTTGGAGTACTAGTTATAGTATTAATTCACAATGTATAGCACATTAAGGACAGAGATCCTACATGATATATTTTTTTAAAAAAATTGATTAATTTTCTAGGCAATTTCCAATTCAAATTTTTTATAACACTTTTATTTAAAGAATATAAATTTCCAAAATACAGCTTATAGATTACAATGGCTTCCCCCCCCATAACTTCCCCCCCACCCGCAACCCTCCCCTTTCCCACTCCCTCTCCCCTTGCTTCACATCAAGATTCATTTTCAATTCTCTTTATATACAGAAGATCAGTTTACTATATATTAAGTAAAGATTTCAACAGTTTGCCCTCACATAGCAACACAAAGTGAAAAATACTGTTGGAGTACTAGTTATAGTATTAATTCACAATGTATAGCACATTAAGGACAGAGATCCTACATGATATATTTTTTTAAAAAAATTGATTAATTTTCTAGGCAATTTCCAATTCAAATTTTTTATAACACTTTTATTTAAAGAATATAAATTTCCAAAATACAGCTTATAGATTACAATGGCTTCCCCCCCCATAACTTCCCCCCCACCCGCAACCCTCCCCTTTCCCACTCCCTCTCCCCTTGCTTCACATCAAGATTCATTTTCAATTCTCTTTATATACAGAAGATCAGTTTACTATATATTAAGTAAAGATTTCAACAGTTTGCCCTCACATAGCAACACAAAGTGAAAAATACTGTTGGAGTACTAGTTATAGTATTAATTCACAATGTATAGCACATTAAGGACAGAGATCCTACATGATATATTTTTTTAAAAAATTGATTAATTTTCTAGGCAATTTCCAATTTAAATTTTTTTATAAAGCTTTTATTTAAAAAATATAAATTTCCAAAGTACAGCTTATGGATTTCAATGGCTCCCCCCACACAACTTCCCTCCCTCCCGCTACCCTCCCCTCTCCCGCTCCCTCTCCCCTTCTGTTCACATCAAGATTCATTTTCAATTCTCTTTATACACAGAAGATCAGTTTAGTACATATTACGTAAAGATTTCAACAGTTTGCCCTCACATAGAGACACAATTTAAAAAACAGAAAAATCTGGTAACCAATATTCATTTGTTATTTCTGAGCTGCTACCTGCTGGAAGTCTTGGTGGCTAACTCACTGGCATTTCCAGACTCCCCTGCTTCAGTTCTTGTAGCAACACGAGCTTTTAGAGGCACTTGTATTAACTATCATTAACAAGGGAAAGGAGAGCCAAGGCGATATATTTGGAAGCAGACAGCATCTGTTACCATATTTTACCCAAGCTTTGGACTGGATTCATGACTTTGGTATGATCGTCAATCTTTGACATGGTATCTCTCTAGACTGTTCTGGTACATGGCCCCTCTAATGGTTTCCTTGGTGGTGCCCTAGGTCAGGTTTTCTCTATGACTGTTAGATTCATATGTCACCGTCAGTTGTCAGACATTCAGCACTAATACATTACCAATATGAATTCAAATACCAAAATCTGAAAATTATTATCTTTCTTAGGGAGTGGGAGGTAGGGTTGGAGCAAGGGTGTGAGAGAGGGTGGGGCAGAGAGGAAAGTGCCACTATGTTCCAAAATCTGTATATATGAAATATATAAACTTATATAACTGAAATATAATTTTAAAAAAGTAAGAATATTTTAAAAATAAACTCAAGTTATCCTTTCAGAGAATCATCTGACTCCCTGTATTTTTTCTTAAATGAAAGAGCCAGAGCAAAAACAGAACTTTTGCCCTGAAATACACATCAATAGGAATCCATCTTATCTATACTATAAACTGTAGTGCTGTAGTGTCTCTCTCATGTGAAAGAATGGTATTTTGTATTTCATGGATTAAAAGTGTTGGTAGCCACTGGTAAATGCAGCAGTCTAACTCATTTGTATTCTCTCTGAGTAATGCACTTGCAAAGGACATGCTGTACAAAAATCCTCAAAGAGTTTGAGGAAAATGCTCTTCGTGAAGAAAAGTTTGACTTAGATGAAATTTAGTAAGACATATGATCAAGGGCGCGAAATTATCCAGACCCCAAATAGCATTCAAAATGGGGAAATATTGGTGTGTTATCATGTGCACATTATACTGGTCATAGTGAAGTAGAGTGAATTACAATTTGTGCCAATCAGACAAACACAGAAGAGAGAATACGTACTCGTCAGAATATTTAATAATATTTCTCGAAGCAGAATTTCTTAAAATCTGTAAGCTGTCCAAGAGATTAAGAGTGGATAGCATGCATTTTTGGTGATTTTTGCAAAATGGAATCAGAGTGAAATTTGTTCAGAAGACCATAATTAGGAAGGGTACGAATTATTAATTCAACATTTTGAAAACTGTGTGCTATACTAATGAAATGAACTTGCCCTTAGAGAGCTTAATTATGTGCAGTCATACTATGCATATCAAAATGTAAATGCTAGAAAAGTATAACTGTATATGATTATTTTAAATGACAGGTTGAGATAATAAGTGCTAGAAGTTATAGGAGGGTCTCATGATTAGTAATCACTTCACTGAAAAATGGAGACAGAATGTCATCTTAAAGATTGATAAAGTTTAGATCGGATCAAGCAATCATGAGGTTAATGACAGAGGAAAGAAATAATGAGTGTAAAAAGCTTAAAAAGCACTATTAGAATAGTATATCAAACATCTGAGTTATTTAATAACAACTCAACATTCAATTGCTGTATATTCAATAACTCAGCATTTCAACATTATTTGTAGGCATTGATAACAACTATCAAAAGAATACAACCATGATTTTGAGATCTATTTCAGGAATGCAGTTCACGCCTTTATTCTGTTTAATATATCAATTTTTTCTCAAACTTCAGGCTGTGGATCACCAATTAAAAGGATTTCATGCTACTAAATCTTGAACAGTGTTTCCTAAACACTGTTAGGAAGGGAGTTGCCTTTGGTTAAAGACAACTGTGAATAATCCTTATCTGTACTATTAAAGGCTTAATTTTCAAATCAATCCAGATCTGACTTCCTCTGATTTAAATAGTGAAGAAAGGACTTGCACACAATGAGAATCTATCCCCACCCCCATCATTGATTTTTCTTGTTCAATAAGAAGCAATGGAGAAAACTGTTATGTAGAATTGAGCAACCATCCAGACAGAGCAAGTAGGACAAAATTATCTCCAAAAGAATAATACCAAAGGGTCAATATGCCGTCCTGATGCTGTCCCTACCTTGATACCCTCAGTTTCTTGAGATTATGAACATAGCTAAAATTTAGTGAGTTTTAAAAATTATGTATCAGGCATGTTTTTGTGGGCTTTATGTATATTTCCCTTTAGATTTAGAATTATCTTATGAGGCACTATTGTTAGTCCCTACATCACAAAGAGGAAAACTAAGCTGTAAGAAGGCTAAGAAATTTCTCCATGTTTTCAAAGACAGAGAGCTTTAAACACAGGATGTTTGAGGAACAAACCAAAATTTTATTGAATCTTGTGTTCTAATTTTCTTTGAGTTTGCCATCTCTTTCATTGCTTAATTTGGCCAAATCCCCAGCAATCATCATTTATGTTTGCCCCCTAATTTACTGCATCTGTCAGGAGTTGTTCACCACTTTTTCCTCTCGTTCTGATTCTCATTCTTCTGTTGAGGCATTAGAAAACTGAAAGGACGTTTTGAGATGACCAGTGCAGGGATATCCATCATTTGATTTACACTGAATAAGGCTTTTCCATGTGAACACATGGCTATCCCATAAAAACCTGTGGAATTAGTGATATTGCTAACTATACAACACTCCAAACCTTGTACCCTTACATTCACCACTAGATACTAAACCAACTATCAAGATATGCTACTGTGGCAGCAGGGAGTCTGAGGAATACTGTTATTTATCAGAGCACTAAATTCAAGCTGTTCTTTATTCTGTGGCTAAATGGAGAGATATTCTTTGCATTGTCTTCACAGCAATACATCTTGTACCTCTTAGTATCTCAAGGGGATTTATGTAAAAATAGTGTCCTTTAATGGGACTGAACCACAATACATGTGGGCTGTTCTGGAACCAAATCTGCATGACTGATACAGTGATTTCAAAATTGCTCTTGTCTTTCAGAAAATTAATCACATAATCTCTTTAGCATGAGCTCGGCCCTCTTAAGTACCTCAGTCCCTCTGGCAAATGCATTTGTGACACACCAACATATAGGGCACCTGAAACTCCATGTTAATCATTACATAGTTGTCAAAACACAATTAAAAGCATAGGAATGCAGCTGGTGTTGTGGCATAGTAAATTAAGCCATTGCCTGTGACAGACGCATCTCATAGGGGCATCAGTTTGTATCCCAGCTGCTATACTTCCAATCCAGCTCCCTGCTCAGTGGCCTGGGAAAAGCAGAAGAAGGTAACCCATGTGTTTGTGTCCTTACCCATGTGGGAGACACAGATGAAGCTCCTGGTTGTGAGGAGATCTGGCTATGAGGAGATTCACTTGGAGAGTAAATCAGTGGATGGAAGATCTTTCTTTTCTCTCTTTCTCTTCCTCTGTAACCCTGATGTTCAAATAATGAATCTTAAAAAAAAGGAAAAAAGAGAAGTGTGGGAATTAGGTCCAGTGGGGAGAATGTGCAACTGTCATAATTCATCTTCACTTTTGAAAGATATTTTCTCTCAGTATAAAATTATAAATTCTCAAGTTGTGGTGTGTTATTCCCCTGCATTAAAAAACTACTGTAGTATCATCTGGCTTGCATTGTGTCTAATGAAAAGTCTGCTATTAAACTATCTTTCTTCTTATGTACCAGGTCTTTCACCGTCTGTTTTGAGAATTTTTTTAATACCATGGGTTGAAACCAATTTGATTATGATGTACCTTGGCTTATTTTGCTTCAGACTTGTTGAATTTTTTGGATCTATGGGTTTATAGATTTATGTAAGTTTAAAAAATACCCAACCATTATTTCCTCAAATATATTGCCTACTTTTCCCTTTTTGGTACTCAAATTTCATGCATATTAAGTAACTTCAAATTGACTCATAGCATAAACTGCTTTTTCTCTGTGCTTTATTCCAAATTTTTTATTCTATATTTTCACATTCACTAATCTTTCCTTGTATAGTATCTAACCTGTTGTTAATAACACCACATACTTTTCAAGTAAAAGAGATTTGTTTAATTGCTGTAAGTTTAATTTCATATTTGTTCTTATATAGCCTATGTGTTTAGGATATTCATACTTTCTACTATCTCCAAAAACAGCCATAATATTCTCATAATAGTTCACTTAATATCCTCAACTGTTAATTCCATCATCTGAGTTATTTATAGATGTATTGAATTTGACCCAATTTTCTCCTCATTATGGGTGATATTTTTAAGCTTTTTTGTATGTCTGATAAAATTTGATCAGATGTCAGACATTATTAATTTTGCCTTAATAAGAATATTTATACTCCTTTAATTCTGTGGATCATTCTGGAATTCAGATAAGTTTCTTGGAAACAATTTGAGTCTTTTGAGGATTTCTTCCAGAATTTCTTTTTTTTCTTAAAGATTTATTTTGTTTATTTGAAAGAAAGTGTTACAGAGAGAGGTAGACACAGAGAGACAGAGAGGTCTTCCACCTGCTGTTTCATTCCCCAGATGGCCACAACGGCTGGAGCTGTGAAAAAGCCAAGAGCCAGGAACTTCTTCCAGGTCTCCCACATGGGTGGAGGGGCCCAAAGACTTGGGCCATCTACTGTTTTCCCAGGCCATAGCAAAGAGCTGGATCGGAAGAGGAACAGCTGGGACTAGAACTGGTGCCCATTTGGGATGCTGGCGTTTCGGGCCAGGGAGTTAACCTGCTGCCCTACAGCACCGGCCCCTCCAGAATTTCTTAAGCAAGACAGATCAATCTGTAACTAAGCGGTAATTTTCCTTAATCCTGATACAGTGCCCTTAGGAGTATTCCATCTTAACACATGTATTATGTGGCTGGTGAGAACATGAAATATCTCCATTCTTGTGTGAGGACTGAGAGGCTCTGTCTGGGGTTTGTATCTCTATGCTACCACCTAGAAACTCTCCTCAAACATTAAGAGAGAGAAAATTTTAAGTGTCTGTTGTATCTGTTTCTCAGGGATCATTGTCCATGCTACTTGTCCAAAGACTGAAAACCTCACTTCCTTTCTTCCATTTTTTTCTTCTTTCTTTTCATTCATTGTTTTCTTTCTTTCCCTTTATTTCCTTTTTGCTTCTTCCTTCTTTCCTTCCTCCCTCCCTCCCTTCCTTCCTTTCCTTTTCCATTCCCATTCTCCTTCCTCCCCTCCCCTCCCCTCCCCTCCCTTCTTCAGTTGTCTAGTTTATTGCAGAAAGGTTAATCCAGCCTCTATTATTCCATTTGAACTAGAAGTGAAAAGACTGTTGAAGAAACTCATTTCCAAAGATTTCATCCTAGGCATCCACCTACTGGTGATAAGCATTTAAGTCATCCTGGAGGTAATATGTGAGAATATTAAGTGGGAGGATCAGAATTTACTGAAAACCTTCATAGAGGGCAGAATACAAGCAAAAAACAGATGAATAATTGGATAGTTTGAAGAGAACTCACTGAAGAGAATGTAACAATGTATGAATGTTGTTTCTGGAAAACAAGAAGAAAAGATGCAGTTCCTCAAGATTAGTAACACACAAGAAAACTGTCACCATCACAGGCCTGAAAACAGAGAGTTTACAGATACAGAAAAGAATTGCTCCTGCTGTTCCTCAATACAGAAATACATCTACTGTAAACTTAAGCTAGCACCAAAGGATCAGGCAAATATAAACCAAGACCTGACAGTAACCCAAATTGATCAGTATAACCTACTGATGCTAATCAGAGAAGCTAGAGGGCAAAGGGGTCATTTGACTTGTTGTATGGGTCAGTCTCCAGTATGGTGTAGATTTAATCTGGAAGGCCAAATGGAAAACATTCAGACCATCCCTTCTAAGTATACTGGAAATATGGTTTGCGCATTATTACCAACTTTAGGAACTAATGAAGATGCAATAAAGAAAATAAAATGTGGATCAAATCAAATATAACCACAATAATAAAAGAAAACTGGAGACCATGTTAGTAAGTTATATGTATGGCACCTTTATCAATTATTCAAAGAGATAATCACATGTGAGGAAACCTGAATAGGTATACTGTCTACTCAAAACAAACATAAACCACTTAATCTTTGTTTTAGTAGTAGTTTCAAAATTAACTGTTAATCACACATTCAGGAAGTACTTTTAACTCCTCAGATCTATGTGAATAAATAGGAGTATAGAAAGAAGCAAATATAAGGTTGTTTCTGTTGTCAGACTTCACAAAATGCTTGACGAAATATGCATGCAACTAAGTAATCAAATACATACACATACAAACATACATACATTATTTTTTCTATCTAGATAATAAATCATATAATTGAAAATAATACAAAATATCAGAAAATAAAACTTGCAATTCAGATGAATTTGCACATTTGTATAATGATTTTAATAAAATTTTGATAATGTATGATTTTTACTAGTTTCGCTATTTTTTGTGGAGCCCTGGTGTTTATAATCTTGAACGTCCTTAAATTCTCCTGCATTCAACAAGAATGTCCCTTGAGTTGTAATTTCAGGAAAACTAATAACAATGATTACTTTGCAGTGGAGTCCATGTGAAGAGCTGTAAGAATCTAAATTACAGAACAAGAGACATATTAATGGATATTAGATCATCTATCAGTTTTTATCGTGCCTATGATATGAAACAAATACAATTTATTAGAAAATTAAGATGAAAATATTATTATATTTGAAAGTGACTCAGGGGTATATTATGTTAAATTAATTAAAAATTTTATGTTTTAATATTGTCATCCCATTGAAGGGTACAAAGGCCAAATGGGAATATCATCTTGATATAGCATCTAATTCTGCTAGCAAATAGTTAACCCTGTTTTACTTGGCAGAGATGAGAAATCTGATATTCACTTATATGTTTCAGAGACACAGTCATCAAATAAATGCGGTGCTAAATTTGATTTCTGGAGATTCCATGGTGGTGGAAAAGAGAAAGGCAGATTGTTCTAGGATAGGGAAAAATAGTAAAAAAAATAAATAAATAAAGTGGAAAAACCGCATTCTCAATGGAGAGTTGGAGAGAAATCTGCAGGGAGAGTCTGTAGAAGGAGGAGAAGGAGTAATGCTGTGGATCTGGGTGGAAGATGCAGAGATGCAGCATCAAGCACAAGCACAATACACAATCCAGCAGCACAGAGCTGGAGAGGGCAGCAGTTTTGGACAGCAAGGTAAGGTAAGACTGCAGTCGCCCATGCCACTGGTGATATAGCCAGAGGAAGAGCCTAGCAGACTTCAATGTCTTTGAGTTCAACCTTGAGCCCTGAGGGGAACAGGATGCCCACTAACCCAGTGGAAAAAATTTCTCTCTCTCCAATAAGAGTGCCCAGCAACTAGCCATTTTCAAATAAGAAGGTAGTAGCTGTGGCAGCTCTTGTTCACTCCCCCACAACCTCTCAGGCAAAAGACTCCCACTGGTCAGCAGTAGCAGCTGCAGCAGCTCAAGAGCATGCACCCAGTGAGAGAAGGAACCATTTCAACATCAGTACCAGCTACAGAGACTCTTGTATGCATCGGCAACTGGCAGAGAGAAGGTGCAATTGTGAAATGAGGAGGTCTGTAACCAGCAATACTTGTGCATGCATGCAACCCAGGGATTTTTTCCAGAGGGAAAAATCCATATTCCCCACTGATTTTGATTCTGGCTGGGAGTATTGACAGGGGACTGGGCATCCATGGATGACTGTGAAGTGCTCCAGCATCTCAACATAACATACAGGCTCTGAGTCTCAAACTGCCTACACAGAGCATCCACAGGCAGCAGATTCTAGGAACATTTCAGGCTCTCTGTGGACAGGGCAGGCTAGAATGGTGGAATGGATCCTCTATAACCCATGACTGTGCACTGAGACTGTGGAAGGTCTATGATTGCATGAGAGGGTGCATGGTATAGCTGGGTCTCTGGGCAATCATTGTGTGTGGCTCCACAAACAGAGCTACCTGATTGTCTGGGGTGGGTCACTGGAGCAGGATCCATGCTCACATTCAGGACTGCACAGATCCATTGTGTACTTCATGTGGAACTATGGATGAGTATTGTACCCATTGAGGACTAACACCCAGGCATTGATTACTTTGGAAGAGGAAGTGAGAGTATGATTACACTATCAGAGGTAATCACGCCCCACTTTCTGCTAACAAGAGATCCACCAAGGCCATCTTGGGTGTCAACCTGGATACCTTTCCCACCCTGGAGCAGTAACCAGAGCACCCTGGCCACACCCAGCACAGAACTCTGGATAATCACTAAAAGAATAGACATCCCACTAACCCACAGATGTGTACTTCAAAGATAAAAGCCATCAGAGGAAAAAAGCAAACAAGTACCTCTACAAATACCTGAAAACAAATGCAGAAATTCAAGAAACAACAATAACAAAGATAACTTGAAAAACCCAAAGGAAAACAATAACACTTCAATATTTGAATGTGAAGATGAAGAGATTGATGAAATGGATTTCAAAAGATTAATCTTAGGATTTACTCAGAAACAATGAGAATCAAATTCATGAATTAAAGAAATCCATACGTGACATGAATGAAAAATACTCCCATGAAATTGAGACTTTGAAGATAAATAAAAATAAAAATTAGAAATGAAGAATTCAATATGTCAAACAAAAATATAGTCAACAGCCATAACAACAGACTTGGTGAGCAAGAAGAAAGAAAAAAAAGCTAGAAGAGAAATCATTGGAAGTATTTTCAGTCACCAAAAAGAAAAAAAATTAGAAAATTTAAAAAGTGTTATAGATTTATGGGATACTATCAAACAACCCAATATATGAGTATTAGGATTTCTTGAAGGTATGGAAAGAGAGAAAGGATTGGAAGGTCTATATAGTTAAATAATTACAGAAAACTTCCCTAATTTGTAAAAAGGAAAGGACGCCCAAGTACACGAGACATACAGAACTCCTAATAGACATGACCAGAAAAGATCTTAACCATGACATATTAAATCAAGCTTTCATCAGAAAAAACATAAAGAAAGTATTCTAAAATGTGCATGAGAAAAACACAAGATTACTTTCAGAGGATCTCCAATCAGACTCTCTTGACTTATCAGAAACCCCACAGGTTAGGAGAGAATGGAGAGACAGTCTAAGTCTTAAGAGACAAAAACTGTCAATCCAGAATACTGTACTCTGCAAAGCTCTCATTTATGAATGAAGGTGAAATAAACTCCTTCCAGAAATTGAAAGAATTTGTCACCACTCATCCAGCCTTATAAAAGAGGCTTAAGGATGTGTTATACACATAAACACAGATAGTCATCATTGAAAAATGTGAAGGCATGCCAGCTCCACAGCGCCAATAGGCTAATCCTCCACCTAGCGGCACCGGCACACCGGGTTCTAGTCCCAGTCGGGGCACCAGATTCTGTCCCGGTTGCCCCTCTTCCAGGCCAGCTCTCTAATGTGGCTAAGGAGTGCAGTGGAGGATGGCCCAAGTGCTTGGGCCCTGCACCCCATGGGAGACCAGGAGAAACACCTGGCTCCTGGCTTCGGATCAGCGCAGTGCGCTGGCCGCAGCACACCAGCCACAGCAGCCATTGGAAGGTGAACCAACAGCAAAGGAAGACTTTTCTCTCTCTCTCTCTCTCACTGTCCACTCTGCCTGTAAAAAAAAAAAGAAAGAAAGAAAAGAAAAAAAAAAGAAAAATGTGAAGGCATAAAGTCTTCCAATAAAAGCAAAAAGGAAATCAAAAGTAGATCATAAGAATATTTATGGAAAAATGGCAAAGCCAAGTCGGTACTTGTCAATAGTAACCTTGATTGTAAATGACCTAAATTCTCCAATTAAAGATACAGACTGGCTGAATGGGTTACAAAGCAATTCCCATTTATTTGTTGCCAACAAAAAACACACATCACCAACAAGGGTACACACAGAATGAAAGTGAAAGGATGTAAAAAGATATTCTATGCTAACATAAAGCAAAAAAGAGAATTTCTAGTTATCCTAACATTAGAGAAAATATACTTTTACACAAAAACTTAAAAGAGACAAAGAAGAACGTCATGTAATAACTCAGGGAAAAATTCAACAGGCAGATGTGACAATAATAAATTTATATGTACCCAATACCAGGACACCCAAGAAATGATAATGAACCTAAAGGGAGACATATACTCCAACACAATAAAAATGGGGGACTTCAATACCTCACTTTCATCAATGGACAGATCAACTAAATAGAAAATCACCAAAGAAGCAACAGAGCTAATCCACACTATGGACCAAACGGTCCTAACAGAGATCTAGAACATTTCATCCCACAGTTACAGAATGCACATTCTTCTCATCAGTGAATAGAACTTTCTCTAGAATAGACCATATGGAAAGCCATAAAGCAAGTCTCAGGAAATTCAAAATAATCAAAGTCATACTATGCAGCTTATTGGACTACAAAACAGTGAAGGAAGTTAACAACTCAAAAATCTCCAAAATATATGCAAACACATGGAGGCTAAGAATATGCTGCTGAACAAAATGAACAGTGGGTCATAGACGAAATCAAAAGAGAAATTTTAAAAATTTCTGGTAAAGAATGAAGATGGCAATAAAATATGTCAAATCTTATGGGATATAGCAAAAGCAGTTTCAAGAAGGAAGTTTATAGCAATTGGTGTCTACATGAAAAATTGGAAAAGTAACAAATAAATGAGCTATAATTACATCTCAAGGATCTAGAAAATCAAAAATAAATCAAACCCAAAATTAGGGGAAGGAAGGAAATAAGTAAAATTAAAGAAAAAAAAATTTTAAATGAAATAAAAAAACATACCAAAGATCAGAGAAATGAAGATCTGGTTTTTTGAATAAATAAACATAAGTTGGGTAAATGGTCTTCAACAAGGAAAATCCCAGGACTAGATGGCTACTCTACTGGATTCTACCAGACATTTAAAGAATTAATTCCAATTCTTCACAAGTTATTCAAAACAACTGAAGGTGAGGGAATCCTCTCAAATTCCTTCTATGAAGCCAACATCACCTTAATTCCTAAACCATAAAAAGATACAACACATAAAAAGAACTATAGACCAATATCCCAGATGAAAATAGAGGAAAAAATCCACAACAAAATACTAGCCAGTCGAATCCAACACCACATCTAAAGGATCATGCAACTGAATCAATCAGGATGTATCAATGTTATACATGGATTGTTTTAACATTTGCAAGTCAATAAATATAATACATCACATTAACAAAGAAGAAGAATAAAAACCTTATGATCATATCAATAGATGCAGAGAAAGCACTTGATAAAATACAATGTCTTTTCATAATGAATACCTTAAAAAAATTGAGTATGGAAGGAACATTCCTCAACACAATCAAAGTAATTTATGACAAACCCACAGCAAGCATCTTAATAAATGGGGGAAAGCTGGAAGCTTTTTTGCAAAGATGCTGATCCAGACAAGGATGCCACTTTCACTGTTGATATTCAATATTCCTGAAAGTTTTAGCTAGAGTCATTAGGCAAGAAAAATAAATCAAAGAGATACAAATTGGAAAGGTGGAAGTCAAATTATCCTTAGTTTTAAATGACATGATTCTATATATAAAGGATCCAAAATACTCTACTACGTGACTATTGGGACTCATAAAAGCATTTCTAAAGATGCAGGATATAAAGTTAACACACAAAAATCAATAGTTTTGTTTACACAGATAATGCCTAGGCTTAGATATAGCTTCTGAGATCAATCCCATTCACAATAGCTAAAGAAATTTAAATATTTTGGAATAAATTTAACCAAGGAATTCAATTATCTCCATGATAAAAATTACAAAACATTAAAGAAATAATTGAAGACATTAAAAACAGAAAAATCTTCCATGTTTATGGGTTGGAAGAACTAATATAATCAAAATGCCCATACTACTGAAAGGAATTTTCAGAGTCAATGTGATCTCAATCAAAATATCAAAGACATTCTTTTCAGATCTAGAAAAAATGAACTAAAATTCATATGGAAATACAGTAGGCCCCGAATAGCTAAAGCAATCTGACACAACAAATTCAAAGCCTGAGGAATCACAATACCAGATTTCAAGACATACTACAGGCCAGCGCCATGGCTCACTTGGCTAATTCTCCACCTGCACGCTGGCACCCTGGGTTCTAGTCCCATTTGGGGTGCTGGATACTAGTCCCAGTTGCTCCTCTTCCAGTGCAGCTCTCTACTGTGGCCCAGGAGGGCAGAGGAGGATGGCCCAAGTGCTTGGGTCCCTGCACCCACATGAACGACCGGGAGGAAGTACCCAACTCCTGGCTTCAGATTGGCTCAGCATCGGCTGTTGTGGCCATTAGGGGAGTGAACCAATGGAAGGAAGATCTTTCTCTCTGTCTTTCTCTCACTGTCTATAACTCTGTCTCTGTCCGTCTCTCTCACTGCCTAACTCTGCCTGGCAAAAAATAAAAAAAAAAAATCATGGAAATTCCAATAAAAACATATTTAAAAAAAGACATACTACAGGGAAATTGTTATCAGAATAGCCTGGTATTGGCAAAAAATAGATAGATGTGTAGACCAATGGAACAGAATATAAACTCCAGAAGTCAACCTGCGTATCTGTAACCAACTTATCTTTGACAAAGAAGCTGAAATCAATCGCCAGAGGTAGGACAGTCTCTTCAACTAGCGGTGCTTGGAAAACTGAATCTCTGTATGCAGAAGTATGAAACAAGACTCCTACCTTGCACCATACACAAAAATATACTCAACATGAATCAAGGACCTAATAGTCTCAAATTACTAGGGAACATTGAGGAGACTCTGCAAGAAATTGGCATAGGCACAGACTTCTTGGAAAAGACCCCAGAAGCATAGCAATCAAAGCCAAAATTTACAAATGATATTAAATCAAGCTGAGAAGCTTCTGTACTGCAAAGAAACACTCATCAAAGTGAAGAGGCAACCAAAACAATGGGAGAATATATTTGCAAACTATGCAACTGATATAGGGTCAATTGAATCTATAAACAGCTCATGAAGCTCAACAACAAAAAAACAAATAATCCAGCTAAGAAAGGGCAAATGACTTCAATAGGTATTTTCCAAAAGAAAATCAAATGGCAAACAGACACATGAAAAAAATGCTCGCAATCAGTAGCCATCAAGGAAATGCAAATCAAAACCACAGAGGTTTCACCTCACTCTAGTTAAAATGGCTTGCATAAAGAAACCACAAACAATAAATGCTAGCAAGGATGGGGAAAAAGTTCCTTAATCCACTGCTGGTGATATATAAATGGTCCAGCCACTGGAAGAAAGTATGGAGATACTTCTGAAATCTGAGTACAGATCTACCATATGACCCAGACATCCCACTCCTGGGAATTTACCCAAGGGAAATGAAATCAGCATTGAAAGAGTGATCTGTACACTCATGTTTATTGCAACTAAGATAAAGAATCAACCCAGAATACTGTCAACTAAGGACTGGATAAAGAAATCATGGTATATATACACAATGGAATACTACTCATACATAAAAAAATGAAATCCTGTCTTTTGTAACAAAATTGATGCAAGTGGAAACCATGATACTTAGTGAAATAAATAAGTCCCAAAAGGACAAATACCATGTTTTCCTTGATCTTTGGTAACTAATAGAGTATCTAAAATGATATGTATACGAGTGAAATTGACATTTTGAGATTCTATGATTATATACAGCCCTTATCTCAACTGTTGAGAAAGTGTTTTTTCCTTCATACTATTTGTTGAATTCTTTACTTAGTGTAGGGTTAATCTTGTGAGAATAAAGTCAACTGAAAATAGATCTTTGTAAAAATTAAGAGTGGGAATAGGAGAGGGAGGTGGAAAAAGGGTGGGAATGTGGGCAGGAGAGAATGCAGGGTTGGAAGTATCACTGTATGTTCCTGAATGTGTAAATAGAAAATACATGAAATTTGTACAACTTAAATAAAATTATAAAAAGCAACAAAATTTGATATCTATGATCATCTGAGAGGAGTATGATCAATTTTCACCTAGCAAAGGTGCCTTCTGAAAATTTTTCTTCTTGTGCTGTGTTCCACAGATTAGGTCACATCTACCATACCTTTACACTTTTCATTAAAAAAGTAAGATCTTTGAGCAAATCCACACAGAGCTATTAAATTGTCATCTTACTCCTTCCTTATTTACAGAGTTGAAGCAAAGCTATTAGAACTATTTTTCAGTTAATCATGATATAAATATCAAGCACTATCAGCACAAGGAATGGTCATTTCAGAAATGTTCAGCTACTACCAACTGAGAAATTTTCACCTAACCCATTGCATCGTGAAACTGGGTAGAAGAAATACCATGATTAACTCAAAGTTTCCAGGTGTCTCAGAACTGTCATGGAAATAAGGACTCACTTTTCATAAACAACTTGTGAGCTTAAATTCACAGATATTCAAACTGAAATCATTAAGTAATTTTTGAAAATTTCAGTTTCTGTTTTACAAAATAAGGAAAATCATGATAATTTTTCCTTGAACCAAATCAATTTACTTTTGAAAAGCACAGATTATAAGCAACTTGCTAATAGGCCTAGAGATTAACATAAGAGTCTCAGAAAAAAACCCTATCCCCTAGTATGAGTTAAGTATTCTTTGCTTTCTGTTTCCTCCCTGCTTTTGACACCACACACCATGGATAGACTCTGTCTACAAATATATTCACATGGAAGTATTGAGATCAAACAAAAATTGAGTGAAAAAGAAAGGATAAAGAAAACACACTACTGTGCTTTTTAAATCTCCATCTAGTATTTCCTGAAATAAGATTTCTTAGCTGGGAAGTTAGCAGAAATGACATCAGTGAGTTTCACAATATTTTTAAGGGAATTCGATATAAACAATTCGTGAGGAAGAAGCACTTTGTTTTTTAACAAGACATCAATAGCTTATAGAATCTGAGTCTAGTGACTGAAGTTTCCCCTACATTTGAAAAAAATTCTTGTTTATCTTTTAAAACTAAATAAGCTTTTAAGCTACAATCCAAATTTTCTCTTCTAACAATACTTTTTTTCTCTATTAAAATGTATCAGAAAACAGTAAAGAAGATTTAAGAGAAGTGGGATAAACCGAATTAAAGCATACTTAATCTGTTTTCAACTACTGCAATTCTTTTAAAAGGATAATTATTAAAAGTAAGACTACATGAATTTTTTAAAAATAATTCACTTTACTTCATTTGATATAGAGCTCTACGGTTCACCAGAACCTCAGAGCCATAAGTTCCATAAGATTAAAAGCAAGTGGTAAGTGTTTCTGTGTCACTGTAAATGATCTCTTTAAGGAGGAAAAAGACAATAAAGAAGAAGAAAATACTACCAGGCAATGAGGTTGAGTAATGGACTCTTAGAAAAGGGAAAATCAGACTCCAGTTAAAACTATAAATTGAGATGCTGCATTATTCACTTTCTAGGCAACCACATATAAATTTGAACTGCTGCTTGTAAGTGGGGGGTTCTATTGTGAGACCATGCAATGTGCATAGATATTTAGCAATTTATCATTGATGTTAAGAAGTATTATTTAATGTGCAGTGGAACACCATAAATTGTACATGGTAACACTCTCATAAATTGGACTTATAATAATAATCTGCGGACTAATGGGGCAATGAGTTTCTAAGCAAAGGAGAGCACTGTGATAAACTCCATTGGAGTTAAAGACCATGTTGAATCGCAGCTTCCACACATAGAGCTTAATACCCACTGCTTTAAAAATTACGAGTATAATCTTGAAATCATAGTAAGCAAATCAAAAAAAAAGCAGCAAAGACTAATCAAAATTTGAAATTTGTACTATAAAAAGAAGACAAATCACATTTGTCAAAATCTGGAGGTGGGAAGTTTCCCAGTGGTGAGCCCAGCAGGCCCCAAGCCAATCACATTATTTCTGTTCCCTGTGAAACAATTGCCCACCCTATGCCTTTTATATTTCCTTGATTCTCTCTGCTCTAATGTGCTTGAGATATCTCTCACATAAATAATATTAAAGAACTGTATCTGTGTTGGTGATTATTTTCACAGTGGCATCTCCACAGTGAGTTATGAACAAAAAATACAGGGAGCAATGCATGTTTAGAAGGTATAAAATGCCACAGCACAAATGGCCATACAAAGAGCAAGCCATTGGAGCAGACTTTATGCAGAACTCATCCTCAGTGCTCTAGTTTGCCTCCTACTTAATCCACATTTATAAAATCACTAGAACACAGAGGGTACCTTTTATCTTACTTCTCACCCCTCTTCTTTCTGAAGAAAGCAAGAAAAAGATTAGATAGGCTATCTAGCCTCACTGTTGCACACTGACCCCCTCAAAAAATCCTCAAATCCAAAAGGATATAAATTACAATATCTAGAATATTGAGACATACAGGCAGACACAACAGGAAGATACAAGAACACAGATACTGAGAGAAGCACACGCCCTGGGTCAAATCAATTGAGCAAGAGCTTAAAACAAGTACTGGACAAATTTCTACATTGTTTTTGAGTCACTAGTTCTTCAGACAAAATTGGAAACCCTTACACGTTGAAAATTTTCAAAACTCAGTAGGGCAGTGTTCTGAACATCACACACTTGGGCAATTTATGATTCTCCACTACTACCAAGAAAATGAGATAAATGATGAAATTATGACTGAGAAGGTAGAATTCCAGACAAAATTCCAGAATATGCAGAATAGTAAGATTCTTGAGTCTGTTTGGCATCAACAGTCAACTCTGGGTATGCTCAGGTATTGAAATCAAGGTCCAGGAGCCAAAGCCCATCTAAATCTGCCTGGGCAGAAAATTTGGGAATGTCTAATTCAACATGTCATAATACCTTTTACTCACATTGCAAATTGCTCAAGCAGATACTTTTGGATGAACCTGCCTGTCCCTGGCTGGCTTTTTGTTTCAGAATAAAGGAGCATCCTTTAGTAGAACTCTCGTTGCTGTCTCATCCATTCACCCTAGATGAGAATTACATTTTCTCCTTGATTACTTTGAGAGAGAGGGAGAATGTCCAAGCTGACCTGTCCTTCCTTTTCATCTCTTGACAATCTACTTGCCCCTGGAGAGGATTTTCATTGATGTGCTTCAATCTAAATACAATATATCGCAGAAAGTCCTTTGTTCCTGCCTGGAGACCCCATGAATTCCCCAGCAGTACCTGGGATAAGTCTGTGTACTTATCTGCTTCTGTTTTAGAAAGCATATTCTGGTCATATCCTTAAGATATATTCTTTAATATCTCTAAAGAAATAAAACTGATGATTTTTTCATTTATCTGTCTCCTTCTTCATCTATGAATTTGTTATAAAGGCATGTAAGTGGCCGGCGCCGAGGCTCACTAGGCTAATCCTCTGCCTTGCAGCGCCAGCACACCAGGTTCTAGTCCTGGTCGGGGCACTGGATTCTGTCCCGGTTGCCCCTCTTCCAGGCCAGCTCTCTGCTGTGGCCCAGGAGTGCAGTGGAGGATGGCCCAAGTCCTTGGGCCCTGCACCCCATGGGAGACCAGGTTAAGCACCTGGCTCCTGCCATTGGATCAGCGTGGTGTGCCAGCCGCAGCGCACTGGCCGCAGCGCGCCAGCTGTGGCGGCCATTGGAGGGTGAACCAACAGCAAAAGGAAGACCTCTCTCTCTCTCTATCTCTCTCTCTTTCTCTGTCCACTCTGCCTGTCAAAAAATTTTAAAAAGGCATGTAAGTAATAAAGAGGTATTTCAATAATTACTACCTCCAGCTCAAATAAATATGTCATTTTGATATTAATACAATTGATCTTATTAATATGCATGAGAAAGATGAAGCTAAGCTCTTGAGTACCTATTCATGGTCACATTTAATCCACATACTTACATTTTTGGACGAAATGATAGACAGCTTTTATAATGAAAGTTATTGCTGAGGAGTCGCAATATCAAGGTGAATGATCGGCAACATGATTACACCTGTAGTTCCATTTGCTCACTCACCATGAGCAATGCTTAGTAATTTTATTTTAAAAATTAAAAAATATTGTATTAAAATGACAGAACTCCATAAACTATTTTCTGCAAGTAACACACCAG
Organism: Sylvilagus floridanus; assembly: GCA_949820135.1. Classification (NCBI taxonomy): domain Eukaryota; kingdom Metazoa; phylum Chordata; class Mammalia; order Lagomorpha; family Leporidae; genus Sylvilagus; species Sylvilagus floridanus. The sequence goes on along the minus strand of OX463238.1, from coordinate 104,401,926 downwards.
TCAATTCACATACACATAGACACATGCATGAAGACAATTAGAAATAACAAAGAAAAAACCAATAGGTCACAGAAAAAAATTAAAAGTAATATTCAAAAATATCTTGGGATAAATGAATATAGAAAGAGGACATACCAAAATATAGGATGAAACAAAAGCAGTTCCAAGAAAGAATCCTATAGAAATAAAAGTTATCAGAATGAAGGAAACAGAATAAAGATCAGAGAAGTCAGTGAAATAGGGCCAAGCAAAATAATAGGAAAGCTCAATGAAACTAAGAGTTGCTTTTTGGAAAAGATAAACAAAATCAACAATACTGATGGAGTCAGGAGAGAGAGAGAGAAACTCAAATAAAATCAGAAATGAAAGAGGAGATACTACAACTGATAATACAGAAATATAAGGGACCATGAGAGTATATTGTGATCACTTACACATCATTAGTTATTCTATAAGAATTGTATAAAGTGCTTTACACATACAACCCACCAAGAATGGATCATGATGAAATAAAAATCTCAGTAGATAAATAATGACTTAGGAGACGGAAATAGTAATAAAATGCACACCACCAATGAAAAGCCAAGGGCCTGATGACTTTATTGCTGAATTCTACCAAGCATTTAAACAACTAATACAAACCCTCGTTGGACTTTTAAGAACACAAATTTCAAGCTCATTTTATAAGGTGAGAATTACCCTGATACCACAGCCAAACTACAAGAAAACAATGGAAAAAGCTAGAGCTAAACCTCCCTGATGAACATAGGAATAGATATCCTGAACAAAATATTAGTGAAACAAATTCAACAGCACATTAAAAGGATAATTCACCATGATCAAAGGGAGTCCCGGGGTTGCAAGCATGGATCCACATACACAGCTCTGTAAATGCGATACATCACATCAACATCATGAAATATAAGCAACATGATGATCTCAACAAATGCAGAAAAAAATGACAAAATTTAATATTTATTTATGACAAGAAAAGAACTCTCAATTCATTAGGTATTGAAACATGTTTTGAAACAGTAACATTCATATGCAAGATAAACCCTGCTTCTAACCTGCTCAAGGATGAATACTTGAATTTTTTTTTCCTAAGATCAGGAACAAGAATAAAGATGCTTATATGCATCACTTTTATTTAACATAGTACTTGAAGTTTAATCCAGAGCAAATAGGCAAGAGAAATAAATAAAAAGACATCCATAGTAGAAAGGAAAAGGCCAAATTATCACTATTTGCAGACAATATGATCTTATGTATAGAAAAATCCTAAAGATTTCACTTAAATGACTATTATTAAATTATAAAAAGGGGACGGTACTGTAGCACATTGGGTTAAAGCCCAAGCCTGCAATGCCAGCATCCCAGATGGGTGTTGATTTGAGTGCTGGCTGCTCTACTCTGATCCAGCTCTCTACTAAGACTGGGAAAGCAGTAGAAGATGGTCCAAGTCCTTGGGCCCCTGCAACTGCATGGGAGACCCGGAGAAATCTCCTGGATCCTGATTGGCTGAGATTGGCTCAGCTCTGGCTGTTGTGGTCATTTGGGGAGTGAACCAGCAGATGGAACACCTCTCTCCTTCTCTGGCTCTATCTCTCTCTCTAACTCTTTCAAATAAATAAAACAAATAAATTATAAATAAATAATAAGCACAAAATCAGTGAACTTATAAAATACAAAACCAAAATGCTAAACTCAGGAGCATTTCTACACACTAACAATGATGCAAAAAAGAAATCAGAAAACAATTCTATTTACACTAGCTGCAAATTAAAATAGGAATAAATTAGGGGCCTCATTAGTGCAGTAGGTAGCACGTCAGTCTCATAAAATAGGAATACATTTAACAAAGGAGGCAAAAAATTTATACGCTCTAAACTAGGAAACACTGATGAAAGAAAATGAAGATGATAGAAATAAATGGAAAAATACCCCATGCTTATAGTTTGGAAGAATTTATATTGCTAGAAGGTCCACTTTGGAGGCCAGCATTGTGGTGCAGCAGGTTAAGCCAACACCTGTGAGGCCAGCATCCCATATCAGCACTAGTTTAAATACCGGCTACTCCATTTCTGATCCAGTCTTCTGCCAATGTGTCTGCGAAGGCAGCAGATGATGTCCAAAGGATGTAGGCCACCACCACCCATGTGAGAGAGCCAGATGGAGTTCCAGGCTCCTGGTTTGATCTGTTTCAGCCCCAGTCATTGCAACCATTTGGGAAGTGAACCAACAGATGGAAAAAAAATCTCTCCCTCTCTCTCTCCATCTATCTGTAAATCTGCTTTTCAAATAAAATCAATTGTTAACAATAAAAAAAGCATCCATCTTACCTGCTATAGTTTTAATGTTTGTCCAAAAAAACTCATGTTGGAAACTTATTCCCTAGTGCAACAATACTGGTAGCTGTGGCCTAACAAGTGGTGATCAAGACATGAGGGCTCTGCTCTCAGGAATGGATTATTATTGTTATTGCTGGAGTGGGCTTGTTAAACAGAAAGAAAAAAGTTGGAGGTATCACATTAAGAGACTTTTAATTATGAAACATGACACTAGCATAAAGACAGACATACACATCAACACAGCAAAGTAAAAAGACCAGTAATAGATCCACGCATTTTTGAACAATTGATTTTCAACAAAGATGGCAAGAATATACAAAAAGTAGGGTCTATTCAATAAATGGTGTTGAGACAACTGCCTATCCACACCCAGGAGAATTTATCATATAAAAAACTATAATCAAAAGGGATTAAGGACTTAAATATAAAATCTGAAACTGTAAAGCTATTAGAATAACACAAGGATAAATATTGATATTGACCTGAGCAATAATTTGGGGGATATGAGCCAAAAGCACTGGAAACAAAAGCAAAAATGGATAAATAGGATGACACTAAACTTAAAAACATTCTGCACAGCCAAGGAAACATTCAATAAAGTTAATAGACCTTTTGCAAATGGGAGAAAATATTTGCACACTACACATCTGATAAATATAGAATCCAAATTATGTAAGGAATTCAATTATATAGTAAGGAGACAAATGAGTTAATTAAAATTAGGCAAAGGAAATGAATAGATATTTCTCAAGATAAGACACATAAATGGCCAAAAGGCATACGAAAAAAAGTTCAAAATCATTAATTATCAGATAACTGTGAATTAAAACAGAATAAGCTATTACCTCACACTTGTTAGCATGATAACTATCAAAAAGAAAAACGACAGCAAGAGTTAGCCAGGATGTGGAGAAAGAGGAACCACTGTACACTGTTGGTAGAAAATGGAAATAGGTGTAGCCAGTTTGTATGTGTCTCACACTGGAGTACATGGATTTGATGGCCCAGCTCCAGCTCCTAACTTCAGCTTCCGGGTAATGTAGACCCTAGGAGGCACCAGTGATACCTCAAATAACTCAGTTCCCGCAATGCATTTTGGAGGCCTGAATTGTGTTCCTAGCTCTCAGCTTTGGAAGTGGCCCTGTCCAACCATAGTGCATATTTGGGGAGTGAATCAGTAGATGACATCTTGTGCTCTCTCTCTTTAAAATAACATTAATTAATTACTTAATTAATTAATACTAAAAATAAAATGTTTAAAAGTTGAACTCAGAGAAGTAGAGAGTAGAATCATTGTTACCAGGATCTGAAGAGCGGTATGAAGAAATGGACAAAGGCTACAAAATTTAAATAGGAGGAGTAAGTTCCAGAGTTCTACTGTACAACATGGCAATTGTAGTTAATAATAATAATATTGTATTCTTAAAAATAAAAGATATTTTATATGCTCTCACCAAATGAAAAATGATTAGTATGTGAAGCAACACATATGTTAGTTAGCTAAATGTAGCCATTCCACATTTTATAGTACACATATTTCAAATCAACATATACATGATAAATATGTTCAATTTTCACTTGATTAAAAAACGAAAATATCTGTCAATAAATCTAGCATCAAAAATGAGGAAACTAGTTAAAATCCTACCTCTCTTACTAGCACTCTCAAAAAACTACCAGCATTTTTGGTGAGAATAAATGAAAAAAACCTCTTAACTCATCTAACCAGTATCCACTCTTCCAAGCTTTAGTCTACTCTCAACATGTCATTTAGATCTTATTAAACAAGAAATTACATTGTCATTGTTGTGACAAATTCAGTGCTTTTCTTTTCATGTCAACTTACAGTACAGGCTGATTATGAATTCCATTTATCCCACTAGAAGTTCGGGTTTGGGTTTTGTCCCATCCCATTGGCCTTATTGGATGACAAATGCAAGGTTATTTGGCAAAACCAAGTCCCTGCCATGCCACTCTCTTGTCTTGTACCACTGCTCCCCAGTTATTAAGCACTGGCATTATTATTTGAATATTCTTGCCCAGAGATTTTTTTCCTTACATTTTACATGTCCTCTGGCTGGTGAATCCAAATATTCTTTGTGCCACATCTCTCATTTCCTCATGATTTTTGATAAAATTTCAAACTTTTTATTAGAAGGTTGATTATGGATGGGATTAATACTCTCCCATTTCTACAAGGTATGCTCCATTCTCTGACTGTTTTTTCATCGTAGATGTTATCTCTGTCTGACATACTATAAGTTTATTGGTTTATTATTTTTTCTTTTTTCCATTCCTCCCTCCAGAATATAAATGCAGTGGGACAGGAATGTGTACTTGTTCATTCACCTCCAGTGGTGATGGTCACATAACTTGAGTACAGACTCAATAGAAGATTCCTTAGAAAAAAAAAATAAAAAGAACTGTGTTGCAGACTATTAGGCATGATGCTGAAATGATGTGTGCAAAATGGTAAGATGCACACAAAAATGGTGTTTCTTCAATACAATATTCCATGCATATCATATTTTAGATAACAGTTCTGTAGAATATTGAAAAACATCATTGAGGATGATATCAGTGGTCATTTTAACCGTACCTGAATTGCTGCCACATATTTATGAACAAAAGTGGGTAAATATGAAAAATTTAATAGCTTTCAATTCACAATGGTGGAAACATTCATATTTTCATGTTTTCTTTATATTTTTGTGTATTTTAACTCCTTCAAAACTGATCTATGTCAATTGTATCCTTCCTATAAATGGAATAGCAGAGAACTAGGTGTTTGCCAATCATTGTTAAATCCTTTATAAAATCTTTCATAAAATGGAAATTGATTTGAAGAACACTGTTATTAACACAATATGCCTTTCTGGGTATTGCATTTAGTGAAAAATATTGAAGCTAAAATCATAAACTAGAAGTAAGTGAATGATGTTCCAGAGTATTATTTCCTCTATAATATAATAAAAAAGGGCCATTTATTTTCAATTACTTTTGCAAATCTTACCGTTATATCCTAGAGTTTTTCCTGGCTCTTCAGTTATGCCTTATGTCTTTCTAACTCTTACTCAGTAAGTTCTTTCCTTTCTCCGAGCATAAAAGGAAAATTATATTTTATTGAAGTCACTTAACTTCCTACTCTTTTCTGAACTCATGCAAAAAAAAAAAAATAACATCCTACTCCAGTAAGCTCACAGAACTACTGACATCTTATTTGTGAGAAGCACTTTGTGAACTCTAAATCATTATATGATCATTAGGTCTCAATATTATTCTCTAGGAGAAAAACTATTCTCTGAAAATTTGTGATGATTTTATAGGGAATATGTGGGAGAAAGTTAAATAAAAATATAGATGCTAGGAAGACAGATTTTTCCATTAATCATAGAGAATTAGACAAGTAACAGGAAATACTGAGCTGAAGCTGTACTCCAGTACTTTGACAAAAATTTCTTTCCTTTTATAAAACTTTTTAAAAGCGCACTTTCTTTTATTTGAAGGGAAGAAAGGCAGAGCCAGAAAGAGATTTTCCACCTGTTGGCTCTCTCCCTAAAGGCTCACAACAGCGAGGGTTAAACCAGGAGCTCAGATCTTCATCTGGGACTATGTGAGTGGCAGGTATCCAAGTACATGAGGCATCACTGGTTACTTTCTTAGTATGCACATTAGCAGGAAGCTGGCTCAGAAGCAGAGCAAGGACCCAAACAAAGAACTCTGATATGGGTATGGATTTCCTATGTGGGAGTCCAATTCACTGAATCAAACACCTGTCCTATGGTCTGTAATTTCTTTGTCATGAATGCATAGCAAATTCATTTCATATGACTCAGAGAGAATAATTTATTCTTCTTAATAGCAATGATATGATATCTAAGTTTTATATTGATTAAAGGTTTATTTGGGAATAAATAATTCACAAAAATCATGGAATTGCTTATGAAAATAATTTCAATAAACTCAGAAAAGGCAAGCAAGTGCTTGGGATTTTTATGTTTCTGAGCGAGGTAGGGAGACAGAAATCTTCCATCCACTGGTTCACTGCCCAAATGACCTCAAAGACTGGGCCTGGGCCAATTGGAAGCCTGGAGCCAGGAGCTTCTTCTGGGTATCCTAAATAGGTTCAGGGGCCCAGTACTTAGGCTATCTTCCACTGCTTTCCCAGGAGCACTAGTAGGGAGCTAGATAGAAAGTGGAGCAGCTGGGACTCAAACCAGTGCCCATATGGGATTCTGGCACAGCAGACAGTAGTTTAATATGCTGCATCAAAGCACCAGCCTTGCATTTGATTTCCATGTCTATGAGTGGGCTAGAGATTAAGCAAGCATCAAATCATTCACATAGGAAATATTCAGTGATTATGTCCCATATTTGAATAATAATTGATGACATGAGAAAAGTCTCTAAGTAGGAAAAAAATCAGAACAGAAAATGCATTTCCATTACCACAATATTTTTTACATGGAGAAAACTAAAGGACAAAGGAAAGGCACCATAAACATTGCTGTAGCTATTCTAGGCTTTTTCTTTATTCTTTGTACATTATGTATCTTTGACAACTCTGAAAGTAAACATATCTAAAATTTTTTAAAGGCAAACAGAGAAGATGGGAAAGTGACCCTTTAGAATATTGGCTTTCATTTCCACTCTGTATTTGTACTAGTCTGTGAAGGGAGACTAATTACCAGTTCACCCAAGTTACTAAGAATTAAAGCTGTAAATTTTCTTTCATTACATACAGTTAAGCATTGGCATTGCTGTTTTCTTTCTCTCTGCTGTTACTTTAGCAGGAAGAGAAAACAGGGTAATCATAAATCTAAACTCAGGATGGTGACTGACAATGTGTTAGCAAAAGACACTCATTCTACCTAGCACAGTATAAAGAGAGGCCACAGAATTCATTTATCTTCCAATACTGTCCCGATTCTAAATGAGAGGCAAAATAGCCATGCATCAGTCTATGTCTCTAATGTCACAGTTCCAATTTAACACGTTCCTGAGAAGATAAATCTTTGAATAGATCCTGCATAAGTAACATAGTGTTATGATTCTGTTAATAAAGCATGACAATTAGCCTAGAAAATTCTAGAATCTTTTTTTCATTGTATTATTTTTCAATGCTGAGCATATACAAAAAATATTTTTGAGGATGTTTAAGGTATAAGAAAATAACAATGAAATAAACCAAACTGCCAGTTAAAAAAACACAATATCCTGACTTTTGAAGTTTCTATGTAACCTTGTCTCCTTTGCGCCAGTATCAGGCTGTTTTGATTACAAGTGTCCCCTAGTATGTCTTCAAATCTGGTATTGTGATATCTCTGGCTTTGTTTTTGTTGGGCATGGTAGATCTCTATTTTCAGTAGGCGGTTGAGTATGATCTCATAGGCTGGCATGAACACAGCATCAGCCCTTCTCAGCCATGGTGAAGCAGCCACACAATGTGAGTCCTCACAGTGCCCAGGCACCTCAGCCATGCAGGCCCCTGCGCCGCACATAGGATTCGCACACTCCTCAGGGTGAGAACCAAACCCCTGAGCTCTGAAGCCGGAACAGTGGTTGCCCAAAGATCTAGCCACCCTATCACATGCCCTATGGCACAGTCAGGAAGTCCCACAGTCACAGGGAGCAGGAGACCCACCCTCAGCCCCACAATCCTCCCCCATCCACTGAAAGAGCCAAGGAATTCCCAGAGGCAACTGCCTAACCTATAAGGAGATGATCAGTGCTCTGTCTTAGCCTGTCCATTGAGGGCACCTGGATAGAGTGAGGGAAGGTGAGAACTTCATGGACAAAGTGAGTATCCTATCTCCCGCTAATCCTCTAATGGGCACCAGAAACTTTTCCTTCTGATTAAATCCCCCAGTTGTACATGTGTGCAGCCGCCACTATTCATCTTGTTAAGATGGCTTTTCTTCCCTGCTAGTTGTGTGTCTTGCTCCAAGAAGATGGCGACCCTACCAGCTACCAGCTGTTGGAGTTGCTGGAGGTTTCCTGCTCACTGTTGTGTGACTGTAATGCCCCAACCACACCCCATCCCTTCTCTTTAAGGTGTCTCTTTTGGTGTAGAATTTCCACTACATACTTCTTTGGTTATCTTCCGGTGGTCAGAATCAGCTTGTCTTTTCCCTACTCATCCATCTTGGATCTTCTCCCTCTTGAAATTCTTAATGGTTTTGTCTTGAACTTGTGTTTTGTTCATGAAATCTGATGGAACAATGGATCACAGGATTGAGCAGAAAGTATATGTGCAATATGTGCATCTACTATTCCTTGCTATGCAACAGTTTACATGTAATATTCACAGGTACCTCTGAGCACAGAATGCTAGTAGGCCAGACGCTTGGGAATTTAGGGGAATTCAACCAATTATAAGGCAGATTTGTTATGCCTATCATCAAAGAAGTAAGGGTTATGACATAAGAACTATAACTGCTAAAACTGACACAGGAAGAAATGAAAACTTGAATAAGTTATGAGATCCACTATAGAAATTAAATATATAATTAAAAAGATTTCTCAGTGAAAAGGTCAAATGGCTTTACTGCTGAATTTGTCTAAATACTTACAAACTAATTCCAATATTACACAAATTTTCAGTCTCTTTTAACTTGACCAGAAGCATAACACTTATATCCAAAATTGACAATGGTTTCCCAAGGAAAAATCACAAGCGAGTCTTACTCAGGAACGTAAATTCAGCAGTACTAAGCAATATTTACAAGTGATTCCAGAATTATGTAAAAAGAAGTGTCTTGTGACATGGTTGGCTTTACTTTAGTAATGCAAGCTTATGCATCCATTAAAAATTTAGTGTAATTCACTACATTAACAGAATATAGAAAAATTATGTGATCAGGGCCTGGTGTTTTAGTGCATTGCTGCTTGCAATGCAGGAATCCCATATCACAGTGCCAGTCTGAGTCCTGGCTGCTCCACTTCCAATACAGGTCCCTGCTAATGTGCCTGGGTAGCCAGCAGAAGATGAACTAAGTGCTTGGGTCCTGGCCATGCATGTGGGAGACCCAATGGAGTTCCAGGCTCCTGGCTTTGTCCTGGCCCAGGCTATTTGGGGAATGAACCAGAGGAAGGAAGACGGACCCCCACACTCTCTGTCTCTACTTTTCAAAATAAATAAATCTTTTATAAAAATTCAGTAAATTAAGAATTAAAGGAAACTTTTCATAATATAAAAAGGACATCTGCAAAAAAAATGCAGCACATACTATGTGATTTGGCAAGAAAATCAAAATGAATAAGCACTGGCTCAAGGTATGTAAAAGAATCTGAGTCCACTGATAAGCCAACATGACAGGTGAACTTACGGACCATGTTGGAGGCGTGTCCAATCCTAGATGAGAGCAGACTCTCTGAGCTGGACAAAGGCACAGTTTCCTGACATCAGCTGACCATCTGTGCAGGGACTCTTTTTCTAAGCTGCCCAGAGACTGAAGCTGTACCTAACCCCTTTCTAACGCAGCCACTTTACTTTCATCAGCTCCAGTCATAATTCTTGACAGACAGAAGATGTAAACTACTAACCCCCTTGTAGTTTCAGATTTTCAATACAGCAGCTATTTTCTTTAAGCTTCAGAACACAATTCAAGAATACATGACTCCTGGGTTTCAAAACTATTTAGTCAGAAATAAATTATAAATGTGACTTTTTGGTTCTTTGTCAAGTTTATTTTGTTCTTGGTTGACAATCATAAAATACTGACAAAATTTCTTCTAAGATTGAAAATTAGAATAGATTGCCACAATCACTTGGTTTTGTCAACATTCTACTAGAGGTTGAGTCTTGGTCATAACACTGAATCAAAATTTAAAAATTATAATAATTTAAATGTATAAAGTAATGTGTCATTGTAAATAATATAATTCTGCACATAAAAATCTGAGAATAATGCACAGCTAAGTGATTTAAAAATTGAATATGTGGGGCTGGCATCATGGCATAACAGGTAAAGCTGCTGCTTCCGACACCAACATCCCTAATGGGTGCCATTTGGAGTCCCAGCTGCTCCACTTTTGATCCAGCTCCCTGCTAATGTGCCTGGGAAAGCAGTCAAAAATGGCCCAAGTGCTTTGTCCCCTGCACTGTGGGAGATTCCAAAGAAGCTCCTGGCTCCTGACCAGCCCAGCTCCTGCTATTGTGGCCATTTAGTGGCAAACCAGAGATGGAAGATTCTCATTCTCTCTCTCTCTCTCTCTCTCTCCCCCTCTCTCCCTCTCTCCCTCTCCCTCCCTCCCTCTCTCTTTCTTTCCCTTCCTCCCTCCCTTCTTCCCTCTCTCCCTCCTTCTCTTTCCTGTAAACTCTGCCTTTCAAATAAATAAATAAATCTTTTAAAAATTTAGTATGATGTAGCTGGTGCATATAGTTCAATCTACAAACATTTTAAAAAGAATATTAAATTACACTGAACTAGGATCTTTTTCCTGTTTACTTGCTAAACTCTTTATTTAGTGGAGCACTAAGTCATTGACTCTAATGCCAGTGAAAAATGTTATCTCAAAAACAAAGAAAGAGAGGGAGGGAGATAATATTATGTTCTTAAAATTGTATCTATATGTAAAATATTTAAAATGAAAAAGTATATGAAATGTTAAAGTATTTCTGAGAACTTCAAAATATATTAAAGGTAAGCCTCCGAGTAACATCAGCAAGATGACAAAATAGGAATTCAATAGCTTCATTCTCCTCTCAAAATGCAACTAGCGACTGCCCAAGGGTTGAGAATACTTTCATGAATATCTCAGAACTTAGGAGTGAGGCTGAGCCAATGTGCTGGATGGCAGAACTGATAAAACATGTATTCAACTGGTAAGAGGAATGGTTCTTTCTCTCCAAAAAAGAAAAATCTGCTTTCATTTTATTTGAAAGGTGGAATAATAGAGAAAGAGACAGAGAAAGAGAGAGAATTAGAGACAGAGAAAGAGGGTCACTCCCAAATGTCCTCCCACAGCTGAAGCTGGGAGCCAGGAACTCCATCTGGGACTGCCACAGGGGTAGCAGGGACCCATGAATTTGGACCATCAAGCGCTGCCTCTCAGGGTGTGCATCAGTAGAAGCTGGATCAGAAGCAGAGGTGCCGGGACTTAAACATTCCCCTACGGAGTGTGGGTGTCTCAAACAGCTACTTAACCTCTGCATCAAATGCCTTTTTTCCAGCTTTATCTATCTAACAGTTCTCTTTGACAATGCTGCCACTGCCCTAAGCTGGCATCGTACCACGCACAGGATATTCCCCTGGACCAGAGTTCTACCATGAGATGTGAGTTGGAGGCAAGAAATCCCTTCACAGGAAGCTCGTTTGTCTCCAACATGGGAAGCGTGGGGTACCCACAGTGCTAGAATGCCTGTGGTCAGAAACAAAGAATGGGATCAGGGCTCCCAAGGACAAGTTTAGGGATCCTGGCAGGTGCATTCCTGACAATGAAAGCACCACGCCAGAGAAACCGGCCAATAGCAGCCTGCCACGGAAGAAAGGCCCACAATCCTCCCAAACTGGTCTGCTTCCTTACACACTACCAGGCTGTCAGTTAGCTTTCACCAGGCAAATGTGGGTCTGTGATTAGCCACTGAGAGAGTAGCTATACAATTTAGGAAAATCTACTTGCTTATTCTGAATTTCTCGAGAAAAGGTATCTGGCAGGAAATTCAAAAAGCTTAAAACATTCTTTTCCTAATGTTATAAACATTTACAGCAGATTTATATTTTTATCCTATGAAATAAAATTATCTTATGAAGCAAGTACTTATACTTAATATGTTTCTAAGTGCTTTGCAATTATTTTTATTCTGGCAATTTATATAAATAATGGGATAGTTTAATAAGGATTATCAGATACCATATTACAAATTAATGAGAGGGCAAAGAAATTCTGATTCACTAAATGTGCTTTGTATAATATTCTAGATGCTAGATTTAGCATGCAAATGTTTTTTAAAAATTGTAATTAAGAAAAGAGCTGAAATCATGTCTATGGAAAGAAGAGTGATACAATCAGATACTTCATGCTCCATAAAACAATTGTGAACATTTATTATAGAAAGGCCAGATAGAATTGGACCAATTGAGATTGTATCTCCATGAAAATGTTCATTCCAACGTGCTGATCATTTAAATAAATCAAATTTGCATATATAGAGTTGTTCTTCCAACTCACTAACATTTAAACCCAAAATCAATACACACTTCCAGGTTGTTCCTTCACATGCTCAAAGCTGGGAAAATTTGAATTGCCAATGCACATGTTCCCAGCTGATAACCATTAAGGCCATTCTTTGCCTTGCCTCAGCTCTCATACACGATGACCAGAGACAAAGATGATGGCGACAAAGGATGGAGTTGTAACGCAATGCAAGGCAAGAAGCTCCAACCCTTGGGCTGGTAGGCCAGGCCTGAATCCCAACTCTGGCACCTGTTTGTGGGGCAGCCCCAGGCGAAACACTTAACACTTTTGAAACTCCTTTTCCCTTTGGTAAAATAAAGAAAAGTGAATCCAATTGAATGAGTGGTTTTTAATATTTCAGATCATAGTCCATGGGAAATATGGATATATACCCATATGCATATATTTTCCCTAGGAACAATGTTACAGTCTTTGCTACTTTAGAATTCACAGCAACTTTATAAAACATAAATACCATGAATACTTAGATTCAACTGATTATCCACTTCTCTATATGCTCAACTTTGACTATGACATCTATATACATATAGATATGCTCAGAAACACTCTTCAGTTGTATTTCCATCTGCAATTGTCAAAAAGAATGGGTCTTGTGTGAGCAGAGCTACAAATGATCATATTATTGGAGATAATAAAAATGATCCACTGATGATGAAATAAATCATAGACTTATAGTTAATAACATTCTCCAGAAATAAAAATGTAGAAACAAACAACAAAATTTAGTGACTAGTAAAATGTAGAAAGAATACCAGAAAAATATATTGCCTGTCACAATAATTTACTACTGATGTCTTTATACAAATTGCCTCTTAAGAACTAAAATTTTATGAGGCAAAAGAAATATATTAAACTCCAATTAATTTAGTTTTAAACTTAATGAGACTTATACTTTTCAATTTTTTATTTCCACATAACCAGAGGGGTGATTCATTTATTTATGCAGTTCCTTTTATGTCACAGTTTATAATCCACATTATCAATAATAGGTATGATGGATGATGATGAAGCCAGGTTACAAAGATTTGAAACAAATCAATCTATACATGTCTTGTACACTATGTCCATTGGCAGTATCCATCACTTTTGGCCTAAGACCAGTTGAAGAAAAACCCCTCTCAGTTTCATTTAGAACACACTGGTGTAAAATCCACAGCTTTGGTTAAAAATAAAACTAAGATTTCTGAAATGGGTAATAACAAATCAAAAAGATTTCCTTTAAAATTTTGATCAATATTTGCATATAGATGCCTCAAATTTGGGTTGATTCCATATCTTGGTTGTTGTGAACTGACTGGAACAAACATAGGGGTACAGATAAACCATACTTGCTGATTCCATTTTCTCTGGGTAAATTCTCAGGAGTGGGATGGCTGAGTCATATGACATAGTACATCTATTTTCAGACTTCTGAAGTCTCCCCATACTATCTCCCTCATGGATGTAATAGTTTACATTCTCAGCAATAGTGGATTGGGGTCCCTTTTTCCCCACATCCCAGGCAGCATTTGTTGTTTGTTGATTTCCATATGAGAGCCATTTTAATTGGGTGAGCTAAAACCTCACTGCTTTTTAGGTTTGCATTTCTCTGATGGCTAATGATTGTGAGCATTTTTGATGAATTTGAATTTCCTGTTTTGAAAAATGTTTGTTCAATGGCCAGAGCTGCAGCTCAGTAGGCTAATCCTCTGCCTACTACACCAGCACACCAGGTTCTAGTCTCACTTGGGGCGCCAGATTCTGTCCCAGTTGCTCCTCTTCCAGTCCAGCTCTCTTCTGTGGCCTGCAAGTGCAGTGGAGGATGGCCCAAGTCCTTAGGCTCTGCACCCGCATGGGAGACCAGGAGAAGCACCTGGCTCCTCCTGGCTTCGGATCAGTACAGTGCACCAGCCGCAGCGCGCTGGCTGCAGCGGCCATGGGGGGGGGGGTGAACCAATGGAAGGAAGACCATTTTCTCTGTCTCTCTCTCACACTATACACTCTGTCAAAAAAAAAAAAAATGTTCAAGTCCTCTGCCCATTTCTTAATTGGATGATTTGTTTTTTGTTGTTGAGTTATCTGAGTTGTTTATAGATTCTGAATATCCTTTTTCAGTTGCATAGGAAGGAAGGAAGGAAGGAAGGAAGGAAGGAAGGAAGGAAGGAAGGAAGGAAGGAAGGAAACAAATGATGGGCCTTCCATCTACTTGTTCATTCCCCAAATGGGCACAACAGCCAGGTCTGAGCTAGACTAAAGCCACAGCCAGGAACTCCACCCTAGTCTCCAACATGGATGGCAGGAGCCCAAGTTCTTGGGCATCTTTCACTGGCTTCCCAGGCACAGTATCAACAAGCTAGATCAGAAGCAGAGCAGTCAGGACTCAAACTGGCACTATTATAAGGGATGCTGCCATCACAGGCAGCAGCTTAACCCACAGCGCCACAACATCAGCCCCCATTCCACATAGAAATATTATGGGACTGGAGAGGCAGAATAGGTGGGAGAGGGCTGAAGAAGCCGTAGTATCACAAGCAAGGTAAATTTGTCCAATCTGTAATGAACTCAAGCCTCTGGCTGTTAGGAGTATTGGAGTGAAAGAAGTAGACTTGGAATCAAACAGAAAACCTAAATTCAAATTCAAATCCATCCTTTTATATCTACTGTGTCACATTGAGGAAGCTGCCTAATGTCTGAGCCATGAGGCCCTATAAGCATGCCTCCTGGCATTATGGAAAGGATAGAGTAGCTGAGCGTAGAAAATCTGTGAACTTTTTACAACATGCAAACATGTGTTCTTTGTTCACAAAAGCCACGAGAATAGCTTTTTCAACTAAAACTGATCTGAGTTTTAAGATATTCTCATTTCCTCTTTACGTTTATGTAGGCTAAACTTATATAATTCATTGTATACTCCTTTTCTTTCCATAAATTACAGTGACCATTTTCCCAATATTATCATCACATTTTTCTGCTAACTTAAAAAACAGCATATTCTGAGAGTATTTTCTTTCCAACCACCTAAAACCCAGCTAATTGTTTCAGTTCCATATTACCTAACTCACTTTAGCTACTCATACTTTTCAATTTCACTGATATTTTTTCCCAGAATTTATTAAATCCTCCTCCATTTTTGCATGAAGAGAAGCAATTTTTCATATTTCCATTGATCGATTTTCATATTCAGAAGAAAAACATCTGAACATGAAAGGTGTTGATGTATATAAATTACTCATTTTTCCATGTAGGCTGAGGTAACTAATGACGACTTTGAAAATCTTAGGTCTCTGTACAAAATCTTGTTAGAGCATCTGACAAATCTCTGAACTTCTACTTCGTCCTCATAAAAGGGCTTTCTCTGAAAATGCAATAGTTGGAAACTGTTGATGCAGCCAATTCTCTTAGGGGACATGAGATTTCCTGTCTTTGTCTTTACTGTCTTAAATGTTTTCACTGTAGTCATTTTCTCTGAATATCCATCCAGCTTATTGCATTTTTTTCAGAGAAATGTTAACTTCAGTATACTGTTTCTTCCAAAACAGCATCGTAATTATGTGGCTTTTTATTTCTTTATCCAGTTAGGCTGTGGTTTCCATCACATGCTGTTTCTGGTCTACTTTACTTTCTGTTCTCCTGTGCTAAAATACTTTTTTCTGAGAAGAGCACAACCAGAAACTTTTAGAATCAATTCAATCATCCTTGGTTTCTTTGGTTCCAATTACAGTTTTGTTTCTTAGGATATTATTATTTTTCATTTTTAAAAAAATGGGCCTTTGAAAAATCTAAATATCTTGATAAATGTCTCATGAAAATGTAAGCATCTTTATCTGGTTCCTTTCTCCTTACTGCTCAATCTTCATTTAACCAACTGTGGTTCACTGGTGATTAGAGTATGACTTTTTTTTTTTTTTTTTTTTTTTGCCAGGTAGAGTTAGACAGTGAAAGAGAGAGAGACAGAGAGAAAGGTCTTCCTTCCATTGGTTCACCTCTCAATGGCTGCTAAGGCCCTTGCTATGCCGATCTGAAGCCAGGAGCTGAGTATTCCTGCTGGTCTCCCATGCGGTAGCAGGGACCCAAGCACTTGGGCCATCCTCCACTGCCCTCCTTGGCCACAGCAGAGAGCTGGACTGGAAGAGGCACAACTGGGAATAGTACCTGGTTCCACAACCAGGACTAGAACCCATAATACCAGGGTCGCAGGCGGAGGACCAGCCAAGTGAGCCATGGTGCCAGCCAAGTATGACTCTTCATATACTACAAACTCGGATTTCCCAGGGAACAAATCATTTCTACCTCCAGAGAAGTGGCTTAGGAGAATGATGACACGGAGACAATCAGCTGTACATATACACAAAGTTAGATGCTAAATAAGCCTTGCCAATGCTGATTAAATGAAAAAATGTATTTGAGAGCTTTTCAAACAGTCCAGTATCTCATGGTTTGAGGTAGCAAGGCATCAACAAAGAGAGACAAGCTGAAAAAGGTAATTATTTTTTACATTTCCTAATATATAGTCATCAGATTAATAAAATAAATGAAAATTTGAAAAAACTTTTTTTTTAGTTTGCATTTCTACTTTTTTAAACTTTTATTTAGTAAATATAAATTTTCAACGTACAGTTTATGGATTACAATGGCTTTTCCTCCCCATAACTTCCCCCCCACACTCGCACCCCTCCCATCTCCCTCTCCCTCTCCCATTCCATTCACATCAAGATTCATTTTCAATTATCTTTATATACAGAAGATCAATTTAATATATATTAAGTAAAGATTTCATCAGTTTGCACCCACACAGAACATAAAGTGTAAAACACTGTTTCCATACTAGTTACAGCATTAATTCACATTGGACAACACATTAAGGACAGAGACCCCACATGAGGAGTAAGTACACAGTGTCTCCGGTTGTTGACTTAACAATTTGACACTCTTGTTTATGGCGTCCGTAATCTCCCTAGGCTCTTGTCATGAGTTGCCAAGGCTATGGAAACCTTTTGAGTTTGCTGACTTCGATCTTTTAGACAAGGTCATAGTCAAAGTGGAAGTTCTCTCCTCCCTTCAGAGAAAGGTACCTCCTTCTTTGATGCCCCCATTCTTTCCACTGGGATCTCACTCGCAGAGATCTTTCATGTAGGTTTTTGTTTGTTTGTTTGTTTGTTTTTTGTTTTTTTGCCAGAGTGTCTTGGCTTTCCATGCCTAAAATACTCTCATGGGCTCTTCAGCCAGATCCAAATGCCTTAAGGGCTGATTCTGAGGCCAGAGTGCTATTTAGGACATCTGCCATTCTATGAGTCTGCTGTGTATCCCACTTCCCATGTTGGATCATTCTCTCCCTTTTTGATTCTATCAGTTAGCATTAGCAGACACTAGTCTTGTTTGTGTGATCAGTTTGACTCTTAGACCTATCAGTGTGATCAATTGTGAACTGAAATTGATCACTTAAACTAGTGAGATGGCATTGGTACATGCCACCTTGATGGGATTGTATTGGAATGCCCTGGCACATTTGTAACTCTATCATTTGGGGCAAGTCCGATTGAGTATGTCCCAAATTGTACATCTCCTCCCTCTCTTATTCCCACTATTATATTTAACAGTTAAAATTTAAACACCTAAGAATAATTGTGTGTTAATTACAGAGTTCAACCAATAGTATTAACTAGAACAAAAAAAAATACTAAAAGGGATAAAAAATACTTTTAAAGACATTAGGCAGCTATATTTTATCTGATGTCATAAAAATTAATGAATATTTGCTGTCATTTTTAGTTGATAAACAACTAAATGTGTAGTTTATATTGTCTTAAAGTACTGTCAATATTTCAAAAATTACAAGAACACATAAAATGAGTGACTTTTTCACCAAATACATGAAAAAAACTTCCTCTAAAAATCATGCAAAGTATTCAAGAAAAACACTTACTGACATTACTATGATGGTTGTATGCCTGAAACTATTAATCTCACCTACCAAGTCAATCTAATGTGGGTCATATGTACAAAGGGTCAGGTTCATCTAGCCATCTGGAGCAAAGTTGAGCAAGCCTTTGTTCTTTATGTTAGGTTTTAGGATTTCAGGGTTCAAAGGCAAGGAATTGGCCAGTTTAACCAGAAAGGATGTTTTCCTGCAGGAACAGAATAGGTGGGTAAAGAGGGAGGGATTTCAGCCCACCCAGACAGAGGTGGGTGGAGGCAGATGGTATGGGATAGAGAGGGGCAGTTTGACGTCAGGCTACATCCTGTGTGGGCAGAATCCATTCATAAGGCACTTGTGGAGGGAGGTCATGTGGACAGTGATAAGGTGGATTTGGGAAGTGCAGAAAGGCACATTGGTACAGTTCACAAGTTGTTGTCTTAGCAGTTTGGAATGTCCTAGATAAAGAGTTTTTCTACCAGCTTTTAGATTATCTGTACCTAATTTTATCAGGTTTGTGGTTAACTATTCATGCCTCAGTGGCCTAACCGGTCCTAATACTCTATCTACACATCCCTTATCCTCAGAAATGCATTTATAAAATTATTCAGTATCCTGCTTTACAGTGGCCTCTTTGCAGAGATGAAGTTTGCAAGTAATCATGTTCTAGAGAAAGTAATTAGCAGTCTGTGAGAAATTTGCTTTCATTTATTTAACCCCACCTTTCCAGGGCAAGTCAAGGTATGGCCATTGTGTAATGATAAATGAAAATCTACAGGGTAGGACCTATTAGACCACTGAAGCCCAAACCCATTTCCTAGATCAAAAGTCTGCAATTCCAAATCTACTCCCCTATGTAGGATCCTGAAATTCTTATGAATTGTTACTATTCACCACAAGAGGCACAATAGCTGGTTTTTGCTATATAAAAATATAAAAACAAATAAAAGGAAGATGGCTTTATCATGGTTACATTAAGAAACCACAGAGGAGATTCCAAGATGGTTGAACAGGGAAAAACGTACTGCTTTAAATGAGGGGAAAATATCAGGGAAAAAGTGGAGGAAGTGCCTTCCCAAGAAAAGTTCTAGAGAAATTTGCAATTGAAATTCTATAGAAGAAAGAGGGATGCAGTGGAGCAGTGTGGAAAGTTCAGATACGCAGCAAGGAGCATGGACTACACACAACCCCCACAGTTGAGAGCTGGAGGATACACCGTCATTGGAGAGCAAGTTGAGAGCAGACTATGGCAGCCCCTGCCATTGGTGATATTGCCAAACGGGGAGCCTTGCAGAACAAGGCCTGGAGCCCTAACAGAGGGCAGGGTACCTACTTAATCCAGTAAAAGTAAAGCACATTCTTTCTCCCATCCCTTGACAAGGGCACCCTGCACTGTTAGGGAGAAGGCATCATTTTGACACCAATAGCAGCTGTGGTGGCTCATGTGGACACATCTGATCAGGGGGTTTTACCAGAGGGGAAAACCTGCATCCCCACTTTCAGTCTGGTTGAGAAGGCTGACAGGGACTGGGCACCCACAAATGACTGTGAGGTGCCCCCAGCCTCTCAACATATCACAAGTTCCAGGCTCAAACTGCCAAGTTGAAGCATTGACAGGCAGCTTGCTCTGGGAACATCTCTGCTCTCTGTGGCCAGGACTCATTACCGGGGTGGAGCAGATCCTCTGTACCCTATGACTGGGGGCCTTGCATGGTGTAACTGTGGAATCATGCAACTGCATGGTAGGGTGCAGGATGAAACTGGGTCTCTGGAAAATCATCATAGCAGGCCCCAGAGACTCAGAGCTCTCTGATTGTCTGGGGAGAGTCATTACAGAGGGTTCCATGCTCACACTAAGGACTGTACAGATTTTTTGTGACGTTCATATGGCAGCACAGGTGAGTATTGCACACACTGTGGGCTCACTCTGGGCATTGAACACCTTGGAAAAAAGGAGGTTATCATATCCTCCCCACATCTGAAAATAGAGAAGATCCAGCATGCCCAATTTGGGTGTCAACCTGGATAAACATCCCACCCTGGAGCAGTGACCAGGGCTCCCTGGTCACACCCAGCACACACCTCTGGGTATTCACTGAAAGAACAGACACTCCACTAAGCCACAGAGTCATACTTCAAAGATGAAATACAAAAAAAGAAAAACCAGCAAGTATTTCCAAGAAGTTCCTAAAAATAAAATGCAGAAATTGAAGAAACAAGATTAAGAAAATATGACTCCTCCAGAGAAACACAGCAACACTTCAATATTAGAATGTGAAGTTGAAGAGACTGATGAAATTCCTAAAATGGACATCAAAAGACTAATAAGATCACTCAAAAGCAAGCAGAAGCAAATCCACAAAGTCAAGAAATCCATACATGACAAGGAGGAAAAAATTTTTTTACAAGATTGATACTTTGAAGAGAAATCAAACTGAAATATTAGAAATGAAGAATCCAATATGTTAAATAAAAAGTACAGTGGGAAACCCTTAAAAACAGACTTAGTGAAACAGAAGAAAGAATATCAGAAATAGAAGAAAAATTTACAGAAATAGACCAGAAAAAAAAAAGAAATTAGAAAAATTAAATAAACATTTGAGCTTGATGGGTCATTTTAAAAGGATCCAACATACTGGTCTAGGAGTTCCAGAAAGTGTGGAAACAGAAAATGCAATTGAAGGCCTATTCGATGAAATAATTACAGAAATATTGCCCAATTTGGGAAATGAAAGGGATGCCCAAGTACACGAGGCACACAGAACTCCTTAGAGAAAAGATGTTCACCTTGACACACTGAAGTCAAAATTTCACCATAAAAAAAATAATTGAAAAAAATTTGTCACCACTTGTCCAGCCTCAC
This sequence comes from Sylvilagus floridanus, assembly GCA_949820135.1. Taxonomy (NCBI): domain Eukaryota; kingdom Metazoa; phylum Chordata; class Mammalia; order Lagomorpha; family Leporidae; genus Sylvilagus; species Sylvilagus floridanus. Next base: position 104,380,619 of record OX463238.1, on the reverse strand, counting down.
ACATGATGCTTAAGGATGTGCTACACACAGAAACACAGAAATATAGTCATCATAACGAATATATATGAAGTCAGAAAATCTCCAATTAAAAATACAATATAAATCCAAAGCAAAGAATAGGAATACTTATGAAAATGGCAAGGGCAAGTCATTACTTATCAATGGCAACCATGAATATAAATGGCCTAAACTGAGAATTAGAAATACAACTGACTGAATGGATTAAAAAACAAGACTCATCTATTTGCTGCCTACAAGAAGCACACTTTGGAGCTGGAGAAAGTGCCAACTTTAGAGAGCAAGTTGAGATCAGACTGCAGCAGCCCATGCCACTGGGGATATAGAAAAAAAAAATCTACACACAGAAATGCAGAAAAAGCGTCATCATTAGGAAAGAATGTGAAAGCAGAAAATCTCCCAGTAATAGCACAGAGGAAAAAAAAGTGCAAATGATCAGTGAAATAAAGAATTGTTTTTTTGAAAAAATAAACAAAATTGATATACCATTGGCCAAATTAATAAAAAGAATAAAATTAATCAATTAATAAAATCAAAGATGCAAAAGAGATGTAATAAAAGACACCCTAAAATAAAAAGAGTCATCAGGAATTGAAACAACTATATGCCAACAAATTGAAAAATCTAGACAATATGGATAGATTCATGGACACATAAAATCTGCCAAAATTGAGTCAAGAAGACATAAAAAACCTAAACAGACCAAAACCGAAGATGGAGATTGAATTAGTAATAAAGACCCTCCCAACAAAGGAAAGCACGGGATGGGATATCTTCACTGCTGAATTCTACCAGACTTTTAAAGAAGAACTAATTCCAATCTGTCTCAAGCTATTGAAAGCAATTTAAAGGAGGGACTTCTTCCAACTCCTTTATGAAGCCAGCATCATCTTAATTTCAAAACCAGAAAAAGATAAATCAAAGAAAGGGAACTATAGACCAATGTCCCTGATGAATATGGATGCAAAAAATCACTAGCTAATCAAATCCAACAACACATGAGAAAGAATATTCACTAAGACCAATCTATAAAGAGCTCAAGAAACTCAAAAATAACAAAACTAACAATCCTTTTTAGACATGGGCAAATGACTTGAACAGGCACTTTTCAAAAGAGGAAATTAAAATGGCCAACAGGATCACTAGCCATCAAAGGAATGCAAATCAAAACCACAATGAGGTTTCACTTCACTCCATTTAGAATGTGTCTCATACAGAAATCAACAAACAATAAATGCTGGTTCTGAGGTAGATAAAAGGGCACCCTAATACATTGCTGGTGGGGTTTTAAACTAGTACAGTCATTGTGGAAGACAGTAATGGAGATACCTCAGAAAGCTGAAAATACATATACTATATGATCCAGCCATCCCACTCTTAGGAATTTATCCAAACTAATAAAAATAGGCATATTACAGAGCTATCCGAACCCCCCCCCCCAAGCTCTTGCAGCTCAATTCACAGTAGCTAATATATGGAATCAACCCAGATGTCTGTTTGTAAATTGATGACCAGCAAATCAATTGTGACGTGTATGTATATGTGTGTGTGTGAATATTACTCAGCCATAAAAAGAATGAAATCCTGTTTATTGCAACGAAATGGATGCAACTGCAAACCATTACACTTAGTGAAATAAGTGAGTCACAAAAAGACAAGTACCATAGGTTTTCCCTGATCTGTCATTAGAAATAGAATACCAAAATGTAATGTTTGGGAGTGAAATTGACATTTTGAGATTCAGTGATTGTTCACAGCACTTGTTTCTACTTTTAAGGAACAGTGTTTTTGTTCTATTTGTTGAACTCTTTACTTAATGTAGGGTTAATCTTCTAAGTATAAAATAAACTGAAAGGAGATTATTGTACAATTAGGAGGGGAAATAAGAGAGGAAGGATAGGAAGTATCACAATGTTCCTGAATTTTTATATATAAAATACATGAAATCTGTTAACCCTAAGAAATTATAAAAATTAATAAGCTAAAAAAAGTACAAAGATTTTTCTTGTAACCTAAAAATAGGGACTACTGGATATACATTCACAGAAAATAAAATTCATCTGTTGAAGAGACATCTGCACTCCCTTATTTATCACAACAGTATTCACAATAGTGAAGAAATGAATATAACTTAAGTGTCCATCAAATGATGAATGAATGAATACAGAAAATATGATACATATACACAATAGAATATAATTTAGTCATATAATAGGTTAACGTTTGTAATTTACTACAACATGGATGGTACTTGACATTCTTATATTTAAGTTAAATATGTGAAGCACAGAAACACAAATATCACATTGTCTCTTTCACATGTGGATTCTAAAAAATAGGTGACTTCAGATCAGTTAAAAATGTAATGGTGGCTACCAGGGGTTGAGAGGGAAATGGGGACTGGGAATGGGAAAATTTTAATTGATGGGTACTGAATATAGCTAAATTGGAGTGAGAAGTTCTTGGGTTCAACTGCAAAGAGAATATAGTTTTAATGTAATGCATATATCTCTACTTTAAAAAAGGAGATATGACTTAGGATGGTTTCACTATAAAGAAATTTTAAATTGATGAAAGGATAAATATATTTATCTAGGTCCTTGCCTTTTACTAGAGAAGCATTCTATCTACAGGCCATAACTACAGTGTACGATGTGATAAAGTTTATTTAAAAGGTGAGGAACACACACACACACACAAACCTAGTTGAGGAATATAGTGGGCCATGACAGAAAAAGGATGGGTGAGGGAAGTAGACAGACAGTGCCTCAGTACCCTGTCTCAGTCCTCATTTACAAAGACAGAGAATGGACGATGGAAAGACAGAGAGAGAGGGAGAGGGAGAGGGAGAGGGGGAGGGGGAGGGGGAGGGGGAGGGAGAGAGAGAGAGAGAGAGAGAGAGAGAGAGAGAGAGAGATTGAACTCCTCCCAGTTGCTGGCCTATTTTGTGAGTCTGGGAGGGGAGTGTCTACGTGATACCTCCCTCAGGTTCCCAGGTGAAGTGAGATACTTCCTGGGAAAGGAGTTATCTGACTGAAAAATAGGCAGATGGGATTACATAAAGCAGGGACATGTGGCTTCCAGCTAGTGGCCCTAATCTATCTACCTGCTTTATCCCATATCATTAACAACTCTCTTCTCTGGTGACTTGTCTGTCCAAGTGGTGAGCAGTTGGAGCCAGATACTTGTGCAGTAACAAAATCTCTCCTTTTCCGGTGTGCCAGTTTTGAGTATTTTAAACATTTTCTTGTTCCTTCACAGTTCTTGAATGTTCTGTCCATTTATTAAATTCTTCTTTCCCTTGCCATTTCAGGTTGGGAGGTTTCTACTACTTATCTGCAAGTTTACCGAGGATCCGCTTGCCTTTTAGATTGTGTTTCAACTTGCTTTTGTATGTGTTTATCTTCGCTTGGAAATAGCATGTGTTGTATGAGAGAAAATATATGCAGTGAGTAGGATTTTAGTGAGAAGCATACGGCTAGGACTTGGGCTATTTCTATTGTTTGTTGTAGCTACTGGTATCAGAAGTTCTTGATCCCTATTAGTGTCTTTGTTTTGGTTTTCTCTGGTGACTTTTGTGCTTCTGTTGTATTGGTCCACAGAGAGGCTGCATGTCTCCCAGCTCTTTCAGCTGTAATCTACCAGAATAAGACTGGAAGCTCACTGGTGTGGCAGGAGGGTGCTGGGAGGAAGGTATTCTATACTCCTCTGATCAATCTCCTTTTATGGTCGGCCTGTGTCCTGGGATGTGTCACACTTCAGAAGTATTTCTAGCTCTCCTCTAGAAGTACTTTTCTTCTTTTTGACCCCACACTCCCTTCCCTGGACAAAGTATTCCCAATCTGTTTCCTTGCTTTCTGGTGACTGTGTCTACATCTCCCACTCCTGCCAGGAACGTTGGATCAGCCATGTAGGAAGATACTTTAGAATTGCCCTAGATTTACTCTTCAGAGGGTTGGCCTATGCTGTAGACAAAAATCTTGGAGGATTACTCTTTGTTGGATCTTCTCATCCTCTTGCCAGGGACTTGAGGCTTAGCCCATCCCCTCCTCACTCCACTTCCATCACTGTTGTCAACATTTCAGAAGTGGACCAATGGATGGTATATCTTCCTATCAAACAGGGTCAAGGACAGGGCCTGTCTCTTCAGATTTTGTTGTAGGAGTTTCCCCTGTGACCACAGACCTTCAATGAGTAGGTCAAGAAAAATCAGTGGATTTTCAGTTTGTCTACCTTTTATTTGTTGGAACTGTATTATCACACCACCTGATTCACCATGGTGTATGATTTCACATGTACAGATATTATGATGTGATTTGTCTTTCATTGATAAAATTATCATTGATAACTTGTAGAACTATAAAGTTTTACTTTTGCATCACACAAACCACTCACAGATCACTGAACAAAGTACAACTCTTGATTTGATCTCTTCTACTTTTCCAAGTTTCTTTCCACAAATCATTCAAGATTTAAAAAAAAAAAAGGTATGCCCATCACTTTGTTAAACCTGAATCTTTTACTTACCAAAAGTGAAGTGATGTATTCTATTATTTCCTATCAAGATGAGTGATGAATACGAAATTGGTTTTTCAGCCGATGTCTGTCCAACACAACCGAGGATAATGTAAGACAATAATAGAATTCATGGCTCATACTGCAAGTTCATCCATAGTAACATATTCCAGGAAAAGAGCCATTGCAAGTGGACTCTGTCATCATAATTCATCATGCTGCCCTGGACAATTATAGATATTTCTGTTATGCCTTGCATTAGGATCTATGTCAACTAGTTTGTTTCCCTGGAATGTACTTTTATAAGTCTTCCATAACAGTTACAGTTTGGTTCACTTGATGAAGCAGGGTAAACATAAAGAACGGAGAAAACTTGAGAGGTTGAAAAGATGGAGGATAAAGTGGTCCATGGGCGATGCTTCGGAATGCAGAACTAATAGGCATAGACACTGCTCTCTGCTGTGCAGTGCCGACTGAAGTTAAGGGGTGCACAGGTCTGGAATAATGAGTGGGAAAGTATGAGTGTAGCTGAGAAGTGATTCATATCATGCCTGGTTCAGCAGAAGACTTCACTGAATAACACCAAAATGACTTTTAGAAATAGTCTTAACCATAGCTTCAATCAGTTTTCAGAATGTCTCAGTGATCCAGTTTTGTAACTAAGAGTCATATTTTAGGCCGGCGCCGTGGCTCAACAGGCTAATCCTCCGCCTTGCGGCGCCGGCACACCGGGTTCTAGTCCCGGTCGGGGCGCCGGATTCTGTCCCGGTTGCCCCTCTTCCAGGCCAGCCCTCTGCTGTGGCCCGGGAGTGCAGAGGAGGATGGCCCAGGTGCTTGGGCCCTGCACCCCACGGGGAGACCAGGAAAAGCACCTGGCTCCTGGCTCCTGCCATCGGACGAGCGCGGTGCGCCGGCCGCAGCGCGCTGTCTGCGGCGGCCATTGGAGGGTGAACCAACGGCAAAAGGAAGACCTTTCTCTCTATATCTCTCTCTCTCACTGTCCACTCTGCCTGTCAAAAAAAAAAAAAAAAAAAGAGTCATATTTTATTTTTGTTCTTCATTGGCTAAAAGGAGCATATTTGTTATATTTTAATTGCTTTGTGACTTTTAGTGGTCTTCTCATTGGAGTCAACAATCTGCCTTTTTAGAAGCCAAAAGATAGCAACATGTATTAAATCAGACACACATAAAAGCTGTATAGTAATTGTAGCCATGATGAAAAATATTGTGGGGGCTGGCATGGTGGCACAGCAGGTAAATTGCCATCCGTGTTTCCAGTATCCCAAATGGGCACTGGATCGTGTTCTAACTGTTCCACTTCTGATCCAGCTCCCTCATAATGACCTGGAAAAAGCAGCAGAATATGGTCCAAGTGTTTGGATCCCTGTCATCCACGTGGGAGACCTGGATTAAGCTCCTGGCTTTGGCCTGGCTTAGCCCTAGCGATTACAGACATCTCAGTGAACCAGCATATGGAATACCCAATTCCCCCTCTCTCTGTAACTTTGACTTTCAAATAAATAAATAACTCTTTTTTTTAAAAAAAAAGAAAGTTATTCTGAATTTATTACTCACTCAAATTGTATCCATGGGTGTCCCTAGAAACTGACCTCTGACAAGTCCACCATGGTTAAAAGATTAGTGATGTCATATTAAGTAAAGTCTGGCAATTATCTAGTGAATTTAAGTTAGAAATAGAACATATTTAGGTAGGTACAACATTAAATACAGGCATGCTTTAAATAATCAAATTAAGGTACAAACTTTCTACATTTCAAAAATAAGATTCTATATTATGTAGAATAAATCTTTAATAAAATTCTACTTTCCAGGATTATACTCTTCATTTCTATCATTCTTCTAGTATTGTCCCAGCCTAAACAACTGCCTTATCTCAGACACTTCAATTTCTTTTACAGAATGTGTTGTCCACAGGCTAAGCAGAAAATAAACTGTATTTAATTTAATCAAGTACCTCCTAGGTGCTAGGTAATTATGTAAGCTTTACTATCAACTGCCTTATTTATTCAGGAAGTGAGAAACAGTCTCCTACCTACTGAACAGGTTATCTATGATTTGAGTTTGACTTACTCACCCTTATCATGTTACCCTAACTGAACTTTTCTAGGCTATCCTGTTTCATGCATAGATACTCAGCATATGGACAGTCATAAACCAAGAAGGCAACAGGTACCTTCTGAGCATAATATAGCAATGTCTCTATGCATGTGTCAATGCAATTTCTTATTCCACATGATAGGAAAATTCTAAGAAGTCAATTTCTTTTTTTTTTATTTTATTATTTTTTTTTGATAGGCAGAGTGGACAGTGAGAGAGAGAGACAGAGAGAAAGGTCTTCCTTTGCCGTTGGTTCACCCTCCAATGGCTGCCGCGGATGGCGCGCTGCGGCCGGCACACCGCACTCATCCGATGGCAGGAGCCAGGTGCTAGGTGCTTTTACCTGGTCTCCCATGGGGTGCAGGGCCCAAGGACTTGGGCCATCCTCCACTGCACTCCCGGGCCACAGCAGAGGGCTGGCCTGGAAGAGGGGCAACCGGGACAGAATCCGGCGCCCCGACCAGGACTAGAACCCTGTGTGCCGGTGCTGTAAGGCGGAGGATTAGCCTGTTGAGCCACGGCGCCGGCCCTAAGAAGTCAATTTCAGAGAAGTGTAATTCTGTACTTCTTTATATGGTGAAAGCAGAAAGGTTTTCTTTGTGTAAGCATTTAATTGCATGTTTGTCCAAAAACATTCAAACAAACCAACATCCTTAGTCTTAATTGCACTGACAGCACCCTAACAACTCTGTAATCCTTGCAACACTTTTATAAGAAGTCATTCTTAATTGCATATCATAGTGGAAATGATCCATGTAAATGGACTAATTCTCTTATTTCAGAAATATATGATATCATGGACTCATTTCATTTTGAGATTTTAAGGTGAGCAAATGGAGTTAAGATATGAATAAACATAAGTGATACATTGAGTTGTCTAATAGCCAGCCTCAAGCAGGAAAACCAACTGACTTAAACAAAGGATCTCAGCAGAGGGAGATTTATGTGATTCAGCTGAATTACATTCCTTTATAGACTGCTGCAGATGGGCTATAGGAAAAGCAGCCATCTATCCGATTTAAATAGACTGTAGGCTAGTACTATAGATATGCCATTAATTCATTCCTGCAAGTTGCTGTAGGCATAGAATTGGCTTTGTTCTCTGACAGTCTCCCCCAGTTTAAATAGAAATGCCATTTACCAGAGTGTCAAATAAGTAAAGCCCATATAACACTATAATCAAGTTGTAGTGACATTAGATATTTTAGCCTCAATATTGAAAATGGTAAAGTCAGCAGAGACTTACAATCTGCAGAACTCTGCTGACCACATAGCGCCACCTGTAATTTATCAGGTAGTTACTGACATCTCTAAGTATAAATAATATCAGTCCCTTTAATTTGTGCTGCATATTGTGACTATGATGCTGAATTTTTTTCTACATGCTCTCTTCTTTAATTTTTTACAAGGTTTATGCAGTGCGTAGTATTATCTTAGATTTAGGGATAATAATATTGCACAGGAGAAGTTAAATGAGTCTCCTAAGGTTATACAACTAGAAAGTGAAAACCTAGCAATGCTAATAGTCTTCCCACGGCGCTGTGTTAGGTGGTCTGGAGTGGGATTAGGACAAATAAAGTAAATTATGGAGTATTTCATGTTCTAAGTTGTGAGTAAAGCATGCATATAAACAACTAGAACAAGAAAGATGACTGTGATATTTAAATGTAGCTACTTTCTTGACATATCTAGTGTCTCAGTATATTTATCAAGTCATAGCAAAAAGGTACAGTACTTCCTTAAATTATAAGCAAAATGAGTTGAACAAATTAGAAACTAGGTCTTCTTTTTTTTTTTTTTTTTCGACAGTCAGAGTTAGACTGAGAGAGAGAGAGACAGACAGAAAGGCCTTGCTTTTTCCATTGGTTCACCCCAGAAGTGGCTGCCACGACAGGCTGGTGCCTTGCGGCCGGCACACTGCGCTAATCCAAAGCCAGGATCCGGGTGCTTACCCCTGGTCTCCCATGTGGGTGCAGGGCCCAAGGACGTGGGCCATCCTCCACTGCACTCCCAGGCCACAGCAGAGACCTGGACTGGAAGAGAAGCAACCAGGACTAGAACCCAGGGTGCAGGTGCCGCAGATGGAGGATTAGCCTAGTGAGACGCGGCGCCAGCCTAGAAACCAGGTCTTATTACTGAAAATAGAGACTACTATATTCAACCTGCATTACTAAGCATTCACTAAGTTGCATATAGGTAGGCTACTTAATTTATGTGGAAACACTTTAGTTCTCTTATAGGTATGGGACTCAGAGTGGGAAATTCAGAAAGTTCATGGAAAATGCCATTAAAAGATATGCTTATTTTTGGTGAATAAAGATAAAGCCCTACTAATTTGACAGTTAAGATGGAACGTGTTTAAGAATCATTGAGTACTTCTTACTGGGGCCTACAGGCAGAGAACCTCTGGGTATTAGACATAATACACCTTCTCCATGACTCTTTTGAAATAGTCTACTATTAAACTAATGTTCAGCTAATTTGGAGTGTTTTTGATTTTTAAAGTTTCTTTCTTAAAAATGAACACTATGAGTGTTAGACAAGATGCAGAGTTTTCTGAATATTTTCAAGGGGTGGGCACGAGTGTCTGATATTCATAGAAGCATATATCTCCTAAGATTAGACAGCTCAGACCCTTTACATTTTAAACCATTAATGATTCAGTATCTGCATTTCTCATTCAGCTGGCAGCACATTGTCTTCACTACACTTTCCCATCACGGGGAGACGATCTGTCAGCATCTAACACCATACACAGTCCCCGCTCCCCCTGCAACTACAGTCTCAAATGACTCCATATGAATGATTAAGTATCAACACTTGAATGCAATACCGTGTTTACGGTACAGGGTAACCAGAATGATGAAATAATTCTTTTGTAGGTAACCAGTGGATTGTATAGAAGAAAAAAAATTACTTGTTCTGCCCAGTTAATCCAGAACCTCTAGGCAGCCAGATCCTTGGCACAATAATGGAAATTCTAGTGTCTGATAAAAACATATAGCCTAGTTAAAATTTCACATGAAAGACTTTATTTTAAAAAGAGATGACTAGAACCTGTTTTGAAATTAGCTTCTCAGAGAACAGAATCAATTCAGGTATTTGCCTTGCCTGAAGAATACCTGTATGTAGCTCATTTCATAATGCAACAATTATCTCTCTCATTCTTTTTGCTCTCAATAAATCACAATTAGTGAGTAAACACAAATCACAAATAGTAAGTAAACATTTTAAATAAATCGGACTTGTCCCAAATGGTGGAGTTAGAATGCTGCCAGGAGATTTCAATACAATCCCATTAAGGTGGCATGTACTAAGGCCATCTCACTAGTCCCAGTGATCAATTTCAGTTCACAATTGATCACACTGATAGGTCTAAGAGTCAAAGGGGTCACACAAACAAGACTAGTGTCTGCTATACTGATAGAATCAAAAAGGGAGAGAACGATCCATCATGGGAAGTGGGATACACAGCAGACTCATAGAATGGCAGATGTCCTAAATAGCACTCTGGCCTCAGAATCAGCCCTTAAGGCATTCAGATATGGCTGAAGAGCCCATGAGAATATTTTAGGCATGGAAAGCCAAGACACTCTGGAAAAAAAAAAAAAAAAAGAAGACCTAAATGAAAGATCTCTGCGAGTGAGATCCCAGTAGAAAGAACGGGGCCATCAAAGAAGGAGGTACCTTTCTCTGAAGGGAGGAGAGAACTTCCACTTTGACTATGACCTTGTCTAAATAAGATTGAAGTCAGCGAACTCAAAAGGCTTCCATAGCCTTGGCAACTCATGGCTAGAGCCAAGAGAGATTACTGACTCCATAAACAAGAGTGTCAAATTGTTAACTCAACAACTGGAGTCACTGTGTACTTACTCCTCATGTGGGGTCTCTGTCCTTAATGTGTTGTCCAATGTGAAGTAATGCTATAACTAGTACTGGAACAGTATTTTACACTTTGTGTTTCTGTGTGGGTGCAAACTGATGAAATCTTTACATAGTATGTACTGAATTGATCTTCTGTATATAAAGATAATTGAAAATGAATCTTGATGTGAGTGGAATGGGAGAGGGAGAGGGAGATGGGAGGGGTATAAGTGGGGGGGGGGTTATGGGGGTGGAAAGCCATTGTAATCCAGAAACTGTACTTTGGAAATTTATATTTACTAAATAAAAAATAAAATAAATAAATATATATATGTCTCAAGAATTTGGAAGACAGTGTGTAAGTTTTATTATTAGGAACAAGCCAAGTATACATTTCCGTTTCCTTGATTTTAACTGAATTTGGTGATCTTGTCAATTTTTCTACTTATGCTGAAGGACAGATATAAGAAATTGGAGTCCGTGTCTTTAAATCTGGATTTTGGTAAGTATTTATCAAACATGCTAAGGTATGTACCACTATGCCAGATGTTTGGAAAATTTTAGAAGAACAGAACTCTTTCTAGGCTCTCAAGAAGCTCATAATATTGTTTTAAAACATACAGCCATGCTATAAAAAAGGGAAATATCATTATATTTCAAAGTTATGACAGAAACAGTAAGTTAAATGAAGGTTATTCAGGTGGAAGATAGAGAACACTAAAGTCTAATCTTATTCCTAAAGTGACTCCTCTTTCTTATTCTTATTCCCTAAGCAAACTTTCTTTACCACCCATATCATGCATGCAAATAAAGAAACGGATTTAGAAACTTTAAGCTATGGAAATATAACAGATGGGTTTGTGTGCATACACATCACTTTCAATCATACATCCATTATGTTTGGGATACCATTCCTGCAGTATTTCAAACCTACACAAATCAGTAAGTTTATCTCTAATATTAACAAACATTAATCAGAAATTTCCTGAAAATAGAGAAAGTATGCATGTGTATACACATTTAATATTTCGCTTTATTGTGTGTCTATACATATACACATGTATAAATCTAACTTATATACAGGGAATCATATGAGTGTACTATATGTGTGGGTATGATACTTTAATCTGAGATACGAATTCTTCGCTGTACTTTACAGTTAAAAATACTATCAAGAGGCCTTGATGAAACTTCTGCCCAAAGCAGCAGAACAAAATGCTAACAAAAAATGATTGGCAAAAAGTCATGGGGAATGTGTTATGACAATTAGTTTTTCTATTACCACAACAATTGTAACTATCACTACCATCTTCCACATCAGCTTCACTGAAATGAACTCCAGAAGCCAAAAGAATACTCTTTGTTTTTTGGTGTAAGCAACTTTTCACAAGTGAATTAAGTAAACATGAGCCCCGTGCATTTGATAAATATATATGTCTTATTTCTCCTTTCCCACTGCTTTTCATCCAGCTGCAGCTGGGAACCAAGCAATAAATACTATTTATTTATTTTAATAGTATGCTTAGTAGAAGTATTACCAATATTTTCTAAGCCTAAAAACATCCCCAAATGCATTTTACTGTTAGGCTCAGCATTTTCATTGTAATTTACAACTTAAAAAGGGTAAACTCTATTACTCTATGTCAAACCAACAACTGGGTAAGTGCAGAATGTTACCCCATGAAGTATGACCAAATTTATTGCTGTAGTCATTAGTACATATTGATTCTGTTTATAACCACCCAAAGGGAATAGCAAACCTATTATGCTGGTGCTTGGGCTCCCTCTCTCTCTCTCTCTGAGAGAAGCCAGGCTTGGAACAGCCAAATTTCAACAACATCCAATTAGTTCAGCGATCAATGCTGCTCCTTTTCTTGTGGTTATTATTAATATCACTAGCCAGCAACATGAACTTCAAGATCTTGTACTGTGTCTCACAACCAAGTCTGAGCAAGATTACTGCTTTCTTACAAAGGCCATATCCCCCCATCGTCTTTTGAAATCAGACTTTTTATATGTGGCATCATGTGTTTGTTTTTCTTCTGTAGGAAATGGCATTCACAAGCTAGGCTTTGAAGAGGAAACAATTCTTGCTACTACTCCTGCACAGAGGAAGCCTGTCTTGCTCACTAGCCTCTTGCTTGTTCTCTCCAAAAGGGTGTTCAGTGTTCTGGGTCGCATTATTTTAGAACACAGGTCCTCCTGTGCAGGGGCATGCTGACAGAGATGAGCTTCTTCTGTTGAATTTCTCCTGCTCTTTTGAATTCATCTGCCTCATGGCCAAAGAGATTAAAGATCCTAATATTTGGGTTTGGTCTTCATGGAATGCAAAGTCACTCATCTTTTTTGGCTGAGACATGGGGATCTAATCCAGCTTTACAGAGCTCTGTACTGGAGCAATTAAGTGTATTCTTGCCTGTGAACTTTAATGTTCTTTTTATATAAAGAAGCGAAAGAATTCACATAACAAATGATTAAGCCAAAGCAAAATTTAGTCATTTTTGGTGGAGTTCCATCTCAGAAAGCCCTTATACAGCATACAATTAAAACACAACACATAACTCCCTAACAAAACAAGACCCCAAACCCATAGTTGAGATGACAATTTAAATATAAGGGATGTGTATCTTTCCTGCTATGTCTATTTTTGTAAATAAAATTTTATTTGAACACTACCAGATTCATTGGCTTGCCACGGTTTTTTGTTGCTTTTGAACTGCAAAGTCACAGTTGAAGAAGAGAACATATGTCCCATAAAGCCAAAAATTTATACAATGTAGACCTTAACAGCAAACATTTGCCAACTCTTCTAATATGTCACATTTTATATAATGCTATACATTAAAGTTCTGAGGGCAGTCCTATTACATAGTAGATACTCATTAAAGTTCACTGGAATGAATGCATGAATCGAATATAAAATTTTTGTGTGAATTACATTGATTTGGAAGAAAAAAACTGCATAAGATATTGCTATAAATCTATCCTCCCCTCCACTCTGACTTCCTTTATGCCTTCCTTCCTACCTGCCTGCATTTCTCCTTCTTCTGGGTAAAAAATGAAAAAGATATTAGCAAGGGCTGTTCTTGAAATCTGAGGAAATTAACACGTACCGCCAAGACAGCCTGCCATCCTCAAGTTTGTGAGCAGATAAATCACAATGGGAATTCCTCAGGGAGCCAGTCTCAGAAGGTTCATCCACACATTCATATTCTCCTAACACTCAGCACATGCCTTGCCATACTCTCATCCACCACTCAAGGTCCTACACCATTTATGCCATAAAATGCCTAAGCAGAGACTTGTTTAAGTAGGAGTCACTGACATTGTCATTTTATGGACTCATGAGATGGTTAATTTGCAAACTTTAATGTTACATAGGTGATCTTACTGAACTGTCACTTTGGTTCATGTTAGATTTAGCATTTCACATTATGCAGCCTCAATGTTTTCCAGGGGAGAAGCAATAAAAGATAAAGAGAGATAGGAGCAAACAAGGAGGATAAGAGGTGGGAAGAATTAGATTAATAATACGGATGCTAGAGGTACAGTTTTGTTTGTTTGAAAACTGCAAATAGAGAAGAAATAATTACTTATTCCCAAAATGCTGCACCAATATTTTAGCTTTCAAAATAAATTAAGTCATAAACAATTTGTCCTTTCTCATTGCATCACATAGATGTTTGTTTTCCAACATGGTTATATTCTCTTCGTGAATCATTTAATTTGAATAAACACACTATGTCAGTTTTCATTACAGTGGTGTGAATGTAAAACAAACTGAACTAAAAGTTAAAGACTCAAGACCAACAGAACAGAGATACCCAGACATGATCCATGCAATAGTTCCAGCTGAGCTGATTGAAAGTTCAGTCATAAATACTTCTAATATGAAAGAACAGAGAAATGGTTAACCACAAAATCCATAAACACCCAGATCTTCTATATTTTGCCATATTCTTCTCCTATTCACTTAGCCTGTTTTTTACCATACTGAATTTTTAACATGTAAAAATTGTCTCTAGAATGTCATTATTTGTTCTGAACTATTATAAAAGGTATTAATTGACTTGGAAACTTCTTTTTTTAAAAGATTTATTTTATTTATTTGAAAGACAGAGTTACAGAGAGAGATAGAGACAGAGAGAAGTCTTCCATCTGATGGTTCACTCCCGAATTGGCCGCAGCAGCCAGAGCTGCACCGATCTGAAGCCAGAAGCTTCTTCCTGGTCTCCCACGTGGGTGCCGGGGCCCAAGGACTTGGGCCATTTTCTACTGCCTTCCGAGGCCATAGTAGAGAGCTGGATCAGAAGAGGAGCAGCCAGGACTAGAACCAGCACCCACATGGGATGCCAGCACTGCAGGCTGAGGCTTTAACCCACTGCACCACGGCGCAAGCCCCCGACTTGCAAAATTCTAAACAACAGAAGCAAAAAATGATCCCCAATTTTTCAAAACCATATGAAGTGCTTAAATGCTACTTTTAATAACTATTAGAAATTCATACATAAATGTTATAATTTTGAAATTTTAAATTTGCTAGTCAGAGGGATAAACAGAAAGAAAGACATCATATTGACAAAAAGAGCTTCTGTCTACCAGTTCACGTCTCAGATGCCTTCAGTGACTCAGTCCCAGACAAAGCCTGGAGTCAGGAGCTCAACTGAAGTCTCCCATATGTGTGGCAGAGATGCAATTAACTGAGCCATTCTACATCTCAGGGTCTGTGTTAGCAGGAAGCTGCTGTCAGGAGTTGGATCCAAAAATCAAACCCAGGCACTCTGACATGGAATGAGGGCACCTTAACCACTAGACCAAACACCTGCTCTTGAATATTTTAACCAAAAAATACTCTCCTGCACAATCTAAACACACTTCTGTGATCAGGTTTATCATTTAAACCATGTGTCTTCACGTACAGATACTGGCTTCCAAAGGTATTAGGAAAGGGGAAGCAAGAAAGAAGGGGTCACTTAATTGATTATGAATGCTTCTCAACACATGTAAAACACTGGACTAAGAGACAACTTAACGCTATAGTGAATGTAGATGCATCGGGATTTTGGTATATGCTTATTTTCAATACCCCAAAACATTGGCATATATTACAGAAACAGAAATTATATACACCATCTGAGTTTTTTCCATTTACATCTCTTTCAAATCTCTATAATAGTGTTTGGGGGAAAAGTATTACAATAATTATTTATACTACATGGTTTAAAAAGCTTATTTCCAAATAAATTATGGACTTACAAATAAAGTATTAGTATTAAAATGCTTAAATTCTGGAGAGTTCTCAGATGCAGTTTTCAAAGGTCACTTCTTGAAGCCTCCTGAACAACCATCTCCTCTGCTGGTTCCACATGGCATCCTCTGAACCTCTTCTTGCAACACATTCCCACTGCTGCAATTTTATGGCTGAACAAGCTGATGGAGCCCCTTATAACTGCACCTGTATACAGCGTAATTTTGACCACCGGTCAGAAATCAGGACAACTCTTTCACCATCCCATTTTCAGATGCTCCACATCTCTTTGAATTCTTCAACTTAACCACACTCTTGCAGTCAACATCCCATGCTAAACCAGAAGAACTTGTTCCATGATAGTCGGCTGGCCCTCTCCTCTTGCTCAAAACAAATAGATATGTGCAACCCTTCAGATATGAATAGATGCATATTCCTCTACTCCAGCAATATGCGATCTATATGTGACTGAGCAAAGATATGACATTTGTCCTCAGCTGTCTGATGCCAAAACAGACAGCTTTCTTCTAAATCCTTGCCTCTGTTTTGGCTCAGTTTCATAAGCAATTTCATAGTAATCACCACCAAAATACATTTAATTTGGTCCTTCGCTCTCTTCTCTCAGGGGCAATTTGAGATATGAAAGATTTAACGTAAATCACCAGAAGATGGACAATCTTCAAATATTGTCTAATGCAACTGCAAAATGACCATTATGAATTCAACACTTACTAGAACACAGACTGTGTAGGAAAAGTGAGGTGCTTACTAATTGCTAAGTAGAACTGGTGTAAGCTGAATGAGGAAAAGAACAATAAAATCAAATATGAAATTGACCACCCCCAGACTTCTTGAAATGCATGAAATTCTTGAAAGGCTCTGTGTAGCCGGCGACATGGCTCAATAGGCTAATCCTCCGCCTGCGGTGCCAGCACACCAGGTTCTAGTCCTGGTCGGGGTGCCGGATTCTGTCCAGGTTGCCCCTCTTCCAGGACAGCTCTCTGCTGTGGCCCAGGAGTGCAGTGGAGGGTGGCCCAAGTGCTTGGGCCCTGCACTCGATGAGAGACCAAGAGGAAGCACCTGGCTCCTGCCTTCCGATCAGCGCAGTGCCACAGCCGCGGTGGGCATTGGAGGGTGAACCAATGGCAAAGGAAGACCTTTCTCTCTGTCTCTCTCACTGTACACTCTGCCTGTCAATAAAAAATAAAAATAAAAATAAAAAAAAAGAAAGGCTCTGTGTTATCTCCAGAGCCACTTTCCATGGATCCTCTACCTATCACTAGGCAACCCTGACTCCACATCCTAAGGTACAGAGGAAACAAAAGGCTACTGAGACACTGACTATACACCAGAATCTGTCATGTTAATCCTTATCAACACTTTCATAGCAGTTGACACATAAATAATTATTGGATGCATGAATTATTCCTGATGCTAGAAAAGAAAGACTGCATGCCCATAGTTTAGTAGCATAACCAAAGAAGGCAATTGAAAGTAAGAAATCAATATATTAAAAAAGCTTTTATTTTACGATAGTTTTGCGTTTACCAAACAAAAAAAATGAAGTGGAACAGAATTCCCAGGTACTCCACACCTAGCTATTCCTATTATTAACATCTCATATTAGTGTGATATATCATCACAATTAATGAAACACACACAGCTTCCCTTATTTTATCAAATCCAAACTTCTTCTATCCTTCCCACCCTACCCTGCCTATAGGAATCAAAAATTCTAGGATCAGAATGAGTTTTCATTTTATTTATGTATTTGTGCCCTTATTTGAGGAGGGAAATAATGCAGATTTGTCTTTCTATGTCTGGCTGTTTTCACTCAGCACAATGCTGCAAACCTCCTAACATTTTGCTGCAAAGGGTAAGATTTCATTCTTCGTGGATGAACAGTAATCCATTGTGTATGTACTCCATGTATTTTTTATTCATTCATTTGATGATGGATACCTTGATTGATTCAATATTTTTAGCTATTGTGAACAGTGTCACAACAAACGTGATGTAGTAGATATCTCTTTTATAAAAATGATTTCATATCTTTGGATATATACCCAGTATTGTGATTGCAGGACCATATGGTACTAATATATTTAGCTTTTTAAAAAAAAATTTCCATGCTGTTTTCCACATTATGCACTAATTTACATTACTCCCACTAGTGCATAAAACTTCCACTTTTTCTGCATTTTCACTGTTTTTTTCTGTCTTTTTGATAATAGCTATTCTGATGTGAAGTGAATCTCATTGTGGTTTCAATTTTTTTTTTCTTGACAGGCAGAGTTAGACAGTGAGAGAAACAGAGAGACAGAGAGACAGAGAGAAAGTTCTTCCTTTCATTAGTTCACCCCCAAATGGCCTCTATGGCTGGCGCAATGTGCAGATCCAAAGCCAGGAGCCAGGTGCTTCCTCCTAGACTCCCATGCGGGTGCAGGACCAAAGCATTTCGGCCATCCTCTACTGCCTTCCCGGCCACAGCAGAGAGCTGGACTGGAAGAGGAGCAACCGGGACAGAATCCAGTGCCCGACTGGGACTAGAACCCAGGGTGCTGGTGCCGCAGGCAGAGGATTAGGCTAGTGAGCCACAGCACCGGCCTGCGGTTTCAATTTACATTTCCCTCATGGCCAGTGATATTGAGCATTTTTTCATTCACTTGTTTTCTATTTGTCTTCCTTTTTTAAGGAATTGTCTATTCAGGACCTTTGCCCATTTCTACTAGATTGGTTGTTTTTGTATTGTTGACATTTTTAGTTCTTAATAAAATTTGGATATTAATCCTTTGTCAGATAAGTAGTTTCAAATATTTTTCCCATTCTGTCTGATGTCTCTTCAATTTATTGATCATTTCTTTTGCTATACCACAGCTTCTGAGTTTGATATAACCCCATTTGTCTAGCTTTGCTTTTTATTGTTTGTGTTTTTGGGGTCATATCCAAGAAATCATTGCCCAAAATCAGTGTCTTAAAATATTTCCTTATATTTTCTTCTGAAAACTTCCTAATTTCTGGTCTAATTATTCAGATCTTTGATGCAGCTTGAGTTGGTTTTTATATATGGAAGTCTGGTTCTAATTTCATTTTTCTACATATATACATAAATCTTTTCTAGCACCATTTATTGAAAAGAATATCCTTTATTCAATGAATGGTCTGCACACTTCAGTCAAAACTCTCCTGGCTCTCTGTAAGAATACTAATTTCTGGGATCTCTATTCTGTTCCAATGATCTATATGTAGACTTTTATGCCAGTACCATGCTGTTTTAATTGCCATAGCTTTGAAGTATGCTTTGAAATCAGGTATTTTGAGGGCTCCACCTTGAATTCTTCCCTCATGATTGTTTTTGCTATTATGAGTTTTTTGTGGTTCTGATTTATTTTTTCTAATTCTACAAAGAATGTCATTGATATTTTCATAGGAATTGCATTGAATTTATATATGACTTTTGATAGTATAGACTTTTCATATTCATTCTTCTAATCCATGAGCAAGAAATATCTTTCCATTTTGTGTGTGTGTGTGTTGATGGTTTCTCCCAACAATGTTTAAAATTTCACTATACTGATCTTTCATTCCTTTGGTTAAATTTGTCCCTAAATATTTCATTATGGAAATAGAGGGAATATAAGGAATTGTAAGGCTCTCTATTCATCTTCCACACCAACTACAAGGAATGAAATTTCTTTCTTTACTTTCATTCAGATCATTATTTGTTTATAAAACTGCTACATTTGGGCAGGCACTGTGGCATACTGGGCAAAGTCGCCGCCACCTGCAGTGCTGGAATCCCATATTGGTGCCCGATCAAGTCCCGGCTGCTCCAACTTCTGATACAACTCTCTGCTGTGGCCTGGGAAAGCAGTAGAAGATGGCCTTAGCCCTTGGGCCCCTGAAACTACATGGGAGACCTGGAAGAAGCGCCTGGCTTCTGGCTTTGGATTGGTGCAGCTCAGGTCTTTGCAGACATTTGAGGAGTGAATCAGCAGAGGGAAGACCTCTCTCTCTCTGTTTTTGCCTCTGCCTGTCACTCTGCCTTTCAAATAAATAAATAAATCTTAAAAAAAAAAAAGCTACATTTTTTGTACCTTAACTTTCTATTCTGTGAAACTACTTAATTGGTTTATTAGTTCTAACAGCTTTTAGGTAGAATGTAGGTTTTTCATTTATAATCTTTATCATTTTGAGGTATGCCTCATCTGTATCTAATTTGTTTAAAGTTTTTGTAACACATGCATATTGACTCTTATCAAATGCTTTCCCTGTATCTATTGAGCTAATCTTAGAGTTTTTATTCTTTATTCCATTAATATGATTTATGGCATTTATTGATTTGCAAATATTGAACCAGCTTTGCCTCTCTTAGATAAATCTTACTTGATTGTGATGTATGATCTTTCCAATGTAGTGTTCCATTCAGTTTGCTAATAGTTTGTAAGGGTTTTTGCACCTATGTCACCAAGGATAGTGGTGTGTTTTATTCTTTTTGTGTTGTGTATTTGTGGTTTTCTTTAAAATTAACTTATATTTGGAAGAATTACAAAGAGAGAGAGAAAGAGAGCAAGAGGGAGAGAGGAAATGAGGTCTTTCCTCCACTAGTTCATTCCCCAAATGCCTTAAAGGCCGGGGCTGGGTCAGGCGGAAGCCAGAAGATTGTAGCTTCATCTGGGTCTCCCACACGCATGGCAGGTGCCCAAGCACTTGGGCCATCTTCTGCTTTCCCAGGCTATTAACAGGGAGCTGGATTGGAAGTGGAGCAGTTGGGACAAGAACTGGTGCACATACGGGATGCCTGTGTCACAAGCGGAGGCTATATCTACCATGCCATAATGCTGACCCAAGTCCACGTTTTTTCTTTTTGTTATCAGAATAAGGCTGGCCTCCTCAAAAATATACGGTAGTGTTCCAACCTTTTCAGTATTTCAAAATAATTTTTCTTTAAGATTTTATTTATTTATTTGACAGAGTTACAGAGAGAGAGAGAGAGAGAGAGAGAGAGAGAGAGAGAGAAAGGTCTTTTCTTCCATTGTTTCACTCTCCAATTGGCTACAACAGCCGGAGCTGCACCACTCCGAAGCCAGGAGTCAGGTACTTCCTCCCGGTCTCCTAAGCGGGTGCAGGGCCCAAGGACCTGGGCCATCCTCCACGGCCTTCCCAGGCCACAGCAAAGAGCTGGACTGGAAGAGGAGCAACCGGGACAGAACCAGCGCTCATGTGAGATGTCGGCGCTGCAGGCGACGGATTAAACTAGTGCGCCACTGTGCAGGCCCCTCAAAATAGTTTTTAAAAGTATTGGAGTTAGTTCCTCATTAAATGTTTTGTAGAATTCAGTTGTAAATCTATAAAGGCCTGGACATTTCTTTAATAAAAGACTTAATTGCTGCTTCAATATCACTTCTTGTTATGGGTCTGTTTAGATTTTCTATACCTTCTTGATTTGATCTTGGTAGATTATATGTATCTACAAATTTATCTAATTTCTTTGAGGTTTTCCAATTTGTTAGCATATAGTACTTCATAGCAGTTTCTTATGATCCTTTGTATTTCTGTGGAATCAGTTGTAATGTCTCCTTTTCCATCTCCAATTGTACTTATTCCTGTTTTCTCTTTTTTCTTTGCAAGTCTGTCTAAAGGTTTGTCTTTTCTGTGAGAAATGTGTAGATTTATTTAATCTTAAAAGTTCATAATTCTTTTTTATTTTTATCCATTTTAACTTCTATTCTCAATTTGAATGCAGTTTAATTACTATTGGGTAAATGAATTGTTTGAGAAGTTTAATCCAGTACTTCTTTGAATATATCCATCTACATTGTTACACATTTTTTTTAAAAAATTTAAACCTGTTCATACATCCAGCCAACAAATTAAAACAGCTGACAAGAAGAAATACAGAATCACAGGCCTGATATCAATGTTTAAAAAAAGACAAATGACTGAGGATTTCTCTCTGTTTGTTTATCAATCTCCCACTCATGCCATTCACCTCTGGTGACTCAGACTTAACCATACTGAACCACCTGGACTTCCTGTTCTCTATCTTGATGTTGGCATACAGTATGTGGCCATATTCATTGAATTTAGGTCCTATTGCACCTTGAATGTGAAATCAAATGGATGATTTCTCACAAAGATCTGCAGGCCTTCTTGCGCACCCAAGAGACATATAGCCTCCAGCTCTGCTAAAGGAACTTGCAAAGCTGCCTCCAAAGTTGCCATACTTCCTCTTGATGGCACAGTCCAAGTTGGCACTGCCACCATCTATGGCCAGGCCCATGCACTCAATGCTGAAGCCCAAGGCTTGACCCATGGCAGGGCGCATGTGCTCATATTGTTGGCAGCCAAGGCTGTTGGTGCCCATGTGCTCCAGATTGTTGGCACTCATGCACTCCACCGGCCCTGCTGCCTGCCAAAACCATGAGTTCCATGCTGGGGCCAGTCTGCTCAACAGCAGACCCCATGCACTTGAGATCAGAGCCCATATGTTCCACCATCTGGCCCACAGGGTTCATAGGCTAAAGGCCAAAGCCCATGCAGGCCCCTATGCAATACACCACATGGTCTGGCCCAAATGATTGATGTTGGAGGCTTTGTGGTAGTGGCCCAATGGGCCTATGCACTCAATGCTGGAACCCATGCACTCTTTTGAGGCCAGGTAGCTCATGACCAGGCACTTGCACTCAATCTCAAAGCCCACTCTGTCCATGCTGTGGCCCAGGCCTGCACCCATGCACTTCAAGTCAGCACTCCCAGTGTGGTCAATGCCAGGTCCCAGCCTCTAGATCTCCAGCATGCTGCCCCAGGCTCCACTGTTTATCCTGCCCATGCTTATCGCAGGTCCAAATTGCCCATGTTTGCTATAGTATGACCAAAGGGCCCTCCATGCTATAGAAAATTCCAAATTCTATGCCTTTCATTCCCATTCTTGCAGGTGCTAGGTATCCCATGCCAATGTCTTTATTCAGGTGACTAGCAGCTATAGGCTAACCTCCTGGTCCTAACCCTGTGCTGATATCACCAAGAACATGGGGAAATGTGTGGATGCTCAGGAGGGGGAAAAAAATCTCCCTTTGGTAAGGCCCTCTCATCCATTTTGACATGCATTAGCCTGTCAAATAGCAGTTGGCCATTTCACATGGATATAATTTGCACAGCTTCAATGGCCTATTCAAAAGCCACGATGCCTATTCCTTAACTTTTCCCATCTTTATTTTCCACAACCTCAGCCATATCAGACACTTCCTTCAGTTTCTTCCAGTCAACTTTAGAACCAATATTTGCTACAAATCCTTTGCTTGCAAGTCTTCCAGGCTTTTGCATGGGTCTTCCGGTATGAAGACTGTCAGGATCTTTGCTTTCAGTGGTCATCCACTCAGACTATATAGAACTTCAGCAGCTTTTAAAAAATTATCTCTTACATCCTGAATTCAACAAAGACACAGCCCCTTGACTTACCTTCAGCACCCATTAAGAGCTCACTGTATGTTACTTGACAGAAGTTTTCTTTAACCAGGCCTTTAAGTAACTGCCATTTCACATCAAAAGTTCTGTTTGTGATGAAAGCTCAGAATCTCTTTTTGAGATTGGCCTATGGTTCAAAGCAATCGCCCTCTCTTTTTCTGTTTTTCTCCTTCTACTCATTCTGAGTGTTTCCCTTCACCTTTCAGGCCTGGAGCCCACTGCTGCTTGAGACACTGGGACATGTCACTGTCCTCCCAAATTTTGGGTTCTGTAGCTGCCACTTTGGCCACCACTATGACCTAGGCTGCCATTTTATCTACTTCTGGGCTTTGCCTCCACTACACATTTTTAGATCTCAAATATGAAAAGCACATCTACAAGGTATCCTAGTAGCTTGGTCATACTGTAGGAAATTTTGTTCTTCTTTTATGGATCTCTGTCTTTCACTATTTTATCTCCCCTGCTTTCTGTCCCACAGGAAATACATGACTTCCGATTACCAGGACCTCTGATGATTTATCTGCATTATTTATTTGTGTTCCTTAAATAACACAGCAAATGCTTATGGAGAAACCACTTCATTATAGGTACTGTGGATATTTAAAACATAAGTTAAGCCAATGATTCTAGCAGAGTAGATATGTAGACAAAATGAGATCAGTGTAGACAGCTACACTGGCAGGCTTGCTAAGGATAAGGTTAAAAATATATGCAAAGAGCTGGCGCCGCGGCTCACTAGGCTAATCCTCCACCTACAGCGCCAGCATCCCGGGTTCTAGTCCTGGTTGGGGCACCAGTTCTGTCCCGGTTGCTCCTCTTCCAGTCCAGCTATCTGCTGTGGCCCAGAAAGGCAGTGGAGGATGGTCTAAGTGCTTGGGCCCTGCACCCTCATGGGAGACCAGGAGAAGCGCCTGGCTGCTGGCTTCAGATTGGCGAAGCACGGCTGTAGCGGCCATTTGGGGGGTGAGCCAGTGGAAGGAAGACCTTTCTCTCTGTCTCTCTCTCTCTTACTGTCTAACTTTGCCTGTCAAAAAAACATACATATGCAAAAAACAGTGACAACACCTTAAATGAGAGGAATGAAATATTTTGTGAACTACTTTTCTGCTGCTGCTGCTTCTTTTTTTTTTTTTTTTTTTGACAGGCAGAGTGGACAGTGTGAGAGAGACAGAGAGAAAGGTCTTCCTTTTTCCATTGGTTCACCCCCAATGGCCACTGTGGCTGGCGCACCACGCTGATCCGATGGCAGGAGCCAGGTGCTTCTCCTGGTCTCCCATGGGGTGCAGGGCCCAAGCACTTGGGCCATCCTCCACTGCACTCCCGGGCCACAGCAGAGAGCTGGACTGGAAGAGGAGCAACCGAGACAGAATCCGGTGCCCCGACTGGAACTAGAACTTGGGTGCCGGTGCCGCAAGGTGGAGGATTAGCCTGTTGAGCCAAGGTGCTGGCCGTGCTGCTTCTTTTAATGCCAGTATCTCTAAGCCACTTCCTTTTAAAAGAATCTGTCAGACACTGAGATATAGCAAATCTGAGGCCTATTACAATTTAATTCCTTAATTGTCCAAACCTACTGTGTTTAATTTAAGACAAATGCTCAATAATTATTTATTTAAGTGATTTACTTTACTAAAGCAATGTTGATGAGTAAGAAAACATGAAGCAATAAGAAACTGGGCAGTAAGTGAGAGTGACCCAGCCCAGCTGCCTAGACCCACTCCCTGACTTCCCAGCCCGTAACATGCTGCGCTCCTCCAGACCTGCCGCCCCTTGGCCAGGTTTGCTCTGCTGATGTGTTTCAGTTCCTCTCTACTGTCTGACAAAGTTACCTGCATGTTTAAGATCCTGATGTGAAGTTATGTGTGTCTTGAAACTGAAAGATAATACTTCTGGAAGATATTTAAGCATACAAAATTTATGTTCTGCCTCTTGAAATCCTGACAAACAACCCTAAACTAACATTGTATTTGGCAGGGCTGTAATTACAAGGGGAAGGACGGCTTTCAAAGGCATTACTCTTAAAAAATATATATCCAGCCACTGAAGTAATGACTTGCCCTGAGAAAGGAAGAACTCGTGGGCTGTCCTTGAACCACACTGACAATTTCTCTCAGCAATGACCTGAAGATGAGGATGTGCGCTATGCAAGGGGATGGCCACAATTTTTAATCTCGCTGGTTTTTCTGATCAGGCAAAATATAAATCATTTAATCAGTTCCCGACTGAGCATCAGGTACAACTGGTATAAATTTTCCTTCATAAAAGTTTCATCAAAGCTGGGGATACCTGCAGTGCCTTATCTTCTGCTAGAGAAATTACAGCCTGAAAAGACTGGCTGGTAGTGCTGGTAGTCATACGTGATTGATAGGCGTGGGTGGACGGCCTCCATGCAGAGGAGTCCGGATCTAAATAGCCTTGCAGCGACTTTCATCTTCCCCTTAAGATGATGCTTGTTTTCATTTACCGCAGAGAAAAGCCAGCTAACAATTGTGTTGTTGTTGTTGTTGTTTTCCTGAAAATATCTCCCCTTCGTCAATTTACAGCTAAAACAATATTGAAACACGCACCTTTCAACATGGTAATTCTTTCTTCTAAGCCAATACAAGCCTATACAAACAGGTAGAAGATGGAAGGAATCACAAAGCTCCACCCCATTTGACTGATATTAAGGAAATGAATATTATTAAATTATATGTGTCTTCATTAGCTAGGTTTCTTATCTCATAAAATATCTGTTTTTAAGTTGGGAAATATCTCTAACCAAATGAAGATAATATGGATTGAAAAAAGTCTTTAATCAATCACTAAGTCACTTGCCTCTTTTATGATATGTAAATCCTTTCAAATGGCAAAAAATTATCTAAAATACCATGAACACTGAGAATGGGAACACAGAATGAGAGAAAACCTGAAGGACGAAGGAGGTTTCACTAGAAACATTGAAAAACATGTGATATTACTTCTCTCAAATTCTGGTCACATCAAGAACTAACAAATAAATCAGTGCTATTAGGTAAACACATATGTTAATTTCAAGAAATCTAACTTTCAGTAGAATTACATCACTATAATATATTTAAACTTAAAAGCCCTATCATGTAATACTTTCAAATCAATAAGTATATGAATTGCTTTACATTCCAATTTCATGTAGTTTAATTTAATACATTTGTGCTGAAATACAGTAAGACTTAAAGTGGGACAAATAGATATAGCAATTTATGATTCAAATATTAAAAATTAAACAGAAAAGGCTTAGGGTAAGTTGTCAAACACTACGCAGGCCAGTAAATAAAACTTTTATATTCCATGAACTATCAAAATGGAATCCACTGAAATTCCTTACCAGAGGCTGGCATCGTGGTGTACAGGGTTAAGTTGCCACCTATAATGCCAGCATCCCAAATGAGCACTGGTTTGAGTCCCAGCTGTTTTGTTTCTGATCCAGCTCCCTGATAATGTCCCTGGAAAAGCATTGCAGAATGGCCCAAGTATTTGGGCCCCTGCAATGCAGACCTGAATAACTATAGTTCATGGACCATGGCTTCTACCAGGCCCAGCTCCTTAGCTGTTATGGCCATTTGGAAAGTGAACCAGCAAATGAAAAAACCTCCATCTTCCTTCCTTCCTCTTTTAAAAAAGATTTATTTATTTATATGAAAGCAGCAGAGTTAGAGAGGGAGAGACAGAGAGAGGAGAAGAGATCTACCATCTGTTGGTTCACTCCCCACATGGCCACACCAGCCACAGCTGGGCCAGGCCAAAGCAAAGAGCCAGAATTCTATGTGAGTCTCCTCCAGGGACCATCCTCCAATGCTTGCCTAGGAGCATTGGCAGGGAGCTAGACTGGAGGCAGAGCAACTGGTACTTCAACTATGTGATGCCAGTGTCACAGGTGGTGGCTTAATCTGCTACAGTGCTGTTCCCAACAAATAAATCTTTTAAAAAAATAATAAAATCAATTAACACAAATAAATAGGGTGCATTAAGTATGGTGATATCAGGTCCCACCATAAGAAGTATTTCAGTTGATGCCAAAGTGAAATTTCTTCTCAAATGGAAAAGTCCAAAACAGAGGAAAGAAGAAATCTGATGATATTAATCAAGTGGGGCCACCAAATAAAATCTCTCCTAAAACTAATAATACTTTTAAATCCAGGAATCCTCAGGAAGTTAATCATGAATCCAGTCAATTGTAGTTCTATTGTAGAGAAGCTGCTACTCTTACATCCTATACAAGCAAGTGAAATGTCACTAAATTATAAAGAGAATAGAATTTTGGAAGCGATCAAAGGCAGTTTCAACTTCAAGTCTCAAGTGTGAGTAGCTCCTTCATACAGGATCCATAATTCACAAAACCAAGAGTTCAAGATTTCTGTACTAGTTAATTCTTAGTTATCTCCAACTTCAGTGTACATGGGAGTTGCCGGGGGGGAATTGGGCATCTTCCTGGATCTGAATCTCTTAGCAGAGATTTGACTCCAATGGCCTGGCCAGCATCCTGGCACCTCCATTGTCCCATAGCTCCTCAAGGAAACTTAGCAGAGATTGACTGACAGTGCTATAATCCTGTATAAATACCACAACAGAAAATAAAATAATCAAATACAGTGAAGGATCCTTGAGCTACAGAGCACACCTGAAGTGCTCATTTTTGCAGAATAGGTGAATTCAGTAGGGAAAATTGATTTCATGGAGAAAATGGAACCTTTGTGGTCCATGGTATATTTGGCCATGGTGAATGGAGGGAAATGTGAACCTACAATGGATGTCAAACACATTTTGAGCTTGCTTTAGTTTTCTATTCCTGGAAGATAAAACAAAACAATTCACTGAGAGTGATGGTTATAGGACTGTAGGTTTCATTTAGCCTGAAATTAAGTTTTTCATTTCCATTTTCACATAGAGTTGTAGGCCCCTGTGAGCAGCTCTAAGGGAACTTTCATTTATTCTGGTGTTCTAGACTTGTTCAGTGCTGTTCCCTTTATCCAAGTGGAGCTTTATCCATCCAGGCACTTGCACAGTCCAGATGTGTCTAAGTGCAATCAATTTCTTGAAACTTGAGTGCTTCATAAAAACATAAATTAATGCAAGGAAGTCTAGTCATAAGCCTCCGATCCATCCTCACATTTTCTCTATCATTGACTTTGCCCCTAAATATTTCTCCATTTCTTGAAAATGATCACCCTGTTTCTAACTCCATCATCTCACTGCTGAGTTCACTTGCATACCCTAAGTCAAATCATGGAACCAAACAACAAACAAAACAAAAAGTTTTCCTGGTGACCCATTTCCCCACTTAAAAGGTATTGTGACTTCACTTTGCTCACAAGATCAAAACTCTTTAGCATGCATTGCTAGCCTTTTAATTGTTTGGATCCGACTGACCTCTTCACTTAGGAGTTCTAAACTGATTTCATCTACTGTGCTGTCACTGCCTTGGCGTTAGACTGATCTGCATTTTCATGCCATTATCCTCTCTCATCCTGTCTCCTTCATTTGGCTTCCTGTGTTCCATGTCCTCTCTCTGGAAGACTTTTTCCACTCATCATACATCAACATTTGTACATACATACTTCACATTTCCGTTCAACTATAATTGCCCAGGGGAAAATTTCCTGTTCTCTCTGAGGAACAAATCAAAATATTTTATGCAGTCATAAACGATAGTTTTCCTTCATATTTTGCCACAGGTGAATTTTAAATGTTTAATGACTACTTAATGAAAAATTATTCCTTTTACAACAAGTCATTTTAATTTGCTTTTATATATTTCCAGCTCTTATCACAATACTAGACACAGAATTTTTTGAATGTGTGAATTAATAACATGTTTTACTTATCTAGAAGAATAAAATTACATGAATCCAAAGACAAAAAGTGAATCCAAAATAGTTACGGAAATGGTACAGAAAAAATATCTCACAGAAACATAACTTTTCAGTTTTATATGGCTTTTATACTCTAAATTATTATTGAATGTTCCAAAGGGCTAGTGTTTATATGGATAATATTTATAAGTATTTACTATGTTTGATATTAAAACTGAGCACAAAAATGCATACTTACTTATAAACTCACTTTTAAATAATATACATAAAATAGTATGTGTTAATATAAATAACATACTTTAAAAAAAATAAATCTATTTACCAAGCAAACAAAAACATTAGTAACCAAAGTTTGTTTAATGTTCAATCATTAATATTTGGCTTAATAGAACACAGCTGGATTCTGAGATCAGTTTCTGCGTTCAATTGGCTACAATATCAAATGTCATATAGTTTTTGAAACACTCAGAACTAATTTTGCAGCATATTATAAAAATAATTTTGATCTGGTTGATGCCATGCAAACTTCTCAGATACCCCTAGTGTTCCCTGAACCAAATTTAAGAAGCACTGATATAATTAGAAAAATTTGAAAATAAAGGAATGTATTATAATAATTATTTGGGGACATCAAGCATAATTAGGACTATTGTTAAAATAGTTTAATGGATAGTTATGTAAAATTCTAATAAAATATTTCATAATTCAAATAAAGAAGATAGAATATATAATATTTTTCCTTTTAAACCCTAATCCTCTTTCCTATTAAAGTTGGATACATTTTTGCATGACCATAGGATCTAAAATAGTATCTTCTGCAAAATAGGCTTTCAAGAAATATTTAATATGCATAAGAATAAATTATTTTGTAAAGAAATAACTAAATATCTCTTAGTATATGTATCCCACGACTTAACAAAATAGAAAAATGGAGGGAATTCATACTGTGGCAATGATTCTACCATAAATTCCCCGCCTCCTCCAAATCACTCAATTTTTCAGCTTAATTCAAATATGAAAAGGTAGAATCTATAAGTAGAATACAAAGTCTCCTAGGTGCTATGATTTAAGAGGCACACAGCCCTCTAACCTCAAAAATTATTCCTATTATATATATATACATAAGTTATTATTGTGATAAATTATTTACAATTATTCCTAATAATACTTGAATATATTAACCAGAGTTGCTAAGAATTACCAATAATAAGAATGACTACTGTATGACAATTTTTAAATAGAATTTTGTTGGGATAAACACCCCATCTGTTATTTAAGAGTGAAGAATTCACACAAGGCCAAAGTCATTTTAGAAAGTATTTAAGAGTTTCCTCGAATTTATCCAAACATACACTTCTACACATACCAGCAGCATATACCATCCAGAGAATGATATTTAACCTTTCACTTAATCAATACAGAAAACTTCCAGAGTGTGAGATGGCCTTAGATACTTTTTTTTCCTATAGTGATAACCTTGGACATGAAAAGACTACTGAGTGCAAGGATAGTAAGAAATGTAGAGGACTGAGGTAGGTGATTTCGTAAACTGATAAGAGACCACTCAAAAAAGAAACAAAAAAAACAGAATGCCTTTACTAAAAAAAACTGAAGATTAATGATAAAAGTTTAAAATATTATAAAACTATACTTCAACTTTTTTTTAAAACACTACAACAATCCTTTTGCAAGCAAGAGATAATTATAGAAAAGGTAAAAGCCATTCTCAACCACTAAGATTTTAATTGATTACAAGCTATTGCTCTATCATCTAAATTATATCGATTACTTATACTGTCCATAAATAATACTGAAATGGAACACTAATAATTAAAAATAAAACACAAATAATTCATTTAATGATGAACTTACATTATCTAATTCTTATGGCAGAAAATCACCTGTTTATTTACTTTCCAAGTATAAATTAGGTATTGTAATATCCCTTTTGCTATAGGAGATTCAAATATACATCAAAGTTGGCTTTGAGTGTAGTGACATGAGATATGCACACAAAATATAAGGTAGTGATTCAAGGTTTTGATGGTTTCCACAGAAACGGGATATTACATTCTGTTTTCAGCCATCTAGGGAGAAGAGACATACATTTAAGTCTTTGTTAGGTGTCTGTGAGAAAAAAGGGATAGAGTAGCTGCAGTCCTCTACTGAAGATAAAATGCACCAGAAAAAATAATCACCCAGGGGGTAGTACGTGAATACAAATTAAATGGAAGCCCCGTTCTTACCAGCAGGGTAGAGAATCAAAATTAGTTTTCGGTCATGAGGGTTGGAAATAAAAGTAGCTAAAATTACAGGGGCCAGCACCGTGGCTCACTTGGTTAATCCTCTGCCTGCAGCACCAGCATCCCATATAGGCACGAGGTTCTAGTCCCGGTTGATCCTCTTCCAGTCCAGCTCTCTGCTGTGGCCTGGGAGTGCAGTGGAAGATGGCCCAAGTGCTTGGGCCCCTATACCCACATGGGAGACCAGGAGGAAGCACCTGGCTCCTGGGTTCGGATTGGCACAGAGCGCTGGCTGCAGCGGCTATTTGGGGGGTGAACCAACAGAAGGAAAACCTTTCTTTCTCTCTTACTGTCCAATTCTGCTTGTCAAATAAAAATTAAAAAAATAAATTGAAAAAATAAAAATGGCTGAAATTATAAAGGAAGATGACAAAACAGACGATGACAGCAGAAGAGAATTCACAGGGATGCCGATGATCAGGAGATCTGAGAAGCAAGAGGAGATTCTAGCAAGGAAAGTATTCAGTGTCCAGACCAGTGCCAGCATTTTGGACTCCCTTTGTAACAGATCCATTCATTCACGAATGTAATATATGGATGAAAACACCATATTACTTCAAACAGGTCACCAGAATTTCAACTAAGCCCAAATATGAGATTCATTTGTAGTAGAGGGAAAGTAAGTTTTAATCATGCTTGTATCTCTGGGATGCAGAATACTACCAGGAACCTAGCACATACCTGATTCATGGCTATGGATTTAGCACTAAAGAGTGTATTACCTGGCTCATGCTAGGTGTCAGTGGATGTAATTACCATTTAAAGAAAGACTATAGGAACAGTGAATATCCAGATTACATTTTATTAGTTTTCAATATGCTGTCTGAGCAATCTCCAGAGATTCAGAACAATATGATAGACAGATGATAGATGGTAGATGATAGATACATACATACATAATACAAACATAATCTATTAGCAAAACTGGCTTATGTGATTATGGAGATGGAGAAAATCCACAGTAGGATGGGCCTTTTGACTGTAAGAACTAGGGAAGTTGGTAATATGGCCTCATTTAAGTCCAAAAGCCTCAGACCAAAGAAGCTGGTGCAGTAATTCAGTCTAAGGCCAAAAGCCTGAGGACATATGAGGCTGCTGATAAAGGTTCTGGAGTTCTGATGGTCAAAGACATGAGAAGAAATTTCCATTTCCAGGTGAGAGAGAATTGGCCTTTTCTATATATCCTGGCACTCAGCCAGGTGGGTACACACACACCACAGTGAAAATGCACCTTCAGTAATCAGCCCACTGATTGAAGCATCATTCTGTTTTAGAAATTGCTTCAGAGGATTCCAAGATGGCTGAGCAGGAAAAAGACATTAAGCTTTTGAACAGGGGAAAACAGCAGAACAACACTACAGGAAGTGCATTCCCAGAGGAGAATTGGAAAGAAGTTGGCAGTGGAAATTCCACAGAGAGAAGACAGATGCCGTTGAGCAGCATGAAAGGTGTGGACACACAGCAATGAGATGGGACACTACACATGATCCTGCAACTGGAAACTGGGGGAGACGTCAACTTTGGAGAGCGTGATGACAGCAGACAGTGGCAGCCTGCGCCACTAATGATATTGCCTGTGGGAGAGTCTTGCAAATCACACTATGTTTGAGTCTGGCCTAGAGCCCTAGCTGGGGGCAGGGTACCAGCCCAATCCAGTGAAAGAAAAGCATATTCCACCCCCCCTCCCACAAGAGCGCCTGGCAACTGGAGGGGAGGAGGTACTATTATGACACCAGTAGAGGATGTGGTAGTTCTAGTGTGGGCTTTGACCAGAGCACTTAACCAGAGAGGAAAAGCAATATTCCCCACTGACTTTGAGTCTAACTGGGAGAGTTGACAGGAGCTGGGCACTCACATATGTCTGTGAGATAACCACATCCTCTCTACATATCACAGGCTACAAAGCTCAAACTGCCAAGGCAGGGTTACCACAGGCAACTGCCTCTGGGAACCTCTTTGCCCTCTTTGTGGACAGGACAGGCTAGTGGGGTGGAGCAAATCCACTGTACCCATGACGGTAGGAGCCTTATGTGCTGTGTCCAAGGGAACTCTGTGACTGCATGATAGGGTACCAGGTGTAGCTGGGTGTCTGGGCAATCCCTATGTCTGGCTTCAGAGGCTCAGAGCTCCATAAGGGCTTGGATAAGTCATTACAAAGGGTTCCTTGCTTACATTGAGCACAGCACAGATCCTCTGTGGAATAATGTCCTAGCATGGATGGGGCTTGTACCTACTAAAGGTAAACTTCAGTCATTGAACATCTTGGAAGTGAGAAGGTGAGGTTTTGATTACA
Organism: Sylvilagus floridanus; assembly: GCA_949820135.1. NCBI lineage: Eukaryota > Metazoa > Chordata > Mammalia > Lagomorpha > Leporidae > Sylvilagus > Sylvilagus floridanus. The sequence goes on along the minus strand of OX463238.1, from coordinate 104,346,965 downwards.
CCAATATATGTGATCATACCCTCTACCCTGTTGACAATAGAGGAAATGCACCATACCCAAATTGGATATTACCCTGGATTTTCACCACACCTGGAGCAATGGCCAGAGCTCTGGCCACATACCCACACCTCTGGGTATTCACTGAAAGTGGAGACTCTCCACTAAGCCACAGAGGTATACATAAAAAATAAAATACATCAGAGGAGAAAATCAACAAGTATTCCTACAAATGCCTAAAAATAAAATTCAGAAGTCCAAGAAACAAAAATAAGAAAGACAACATGATTCTCACAGAGAAACACAACATTTCAATATTAGAATGTGAAGAGGAGCAGATTGATGAAATGTGTGAAAAGCAATTCAAAAGAATGATCATAGGATTACTCAGAAACAATGAGAAGCAAATTAATTTGGGAGACAAAGAAATCCATATATGACATGGATGAAAAATTCCCCTGTGAAATTAAGATTTTGAAGAGAAATCAAACAAATATCAGAAATGAAGGATTCAATATGACAGAAAATACAGTAAAAAGTCTTAACGACAGACCTTGTGAAACAGAAAAAGGAATACCCAAGCTAGAAGATGAATGTTAGGAAGCATTTCAGTCAGACCAAAGAAAAAGACAAAAGAAGAAACAAAGAAGAAGAAATTAGAAAAATTCAAAACAATGTTTGAGATACATGGAATATTATCAAACAATGCAACATATGGGTCTTAGAGAAATTCCTAAAGGTATGGAAAGAGACAATGGATTAGAAGGCCTACTCAGTGAAATAATGAAAGAAAACTTCCCTAATTTGGAGAAAGAAAAGTATATCCAAGTACATGAGGCATATAGAACTCCTAATACACATAACATGAAAAGATCTTTACCAATGCACATTGTGGTCAAACTTTCAACAATATAACATAAAGAAAATATTCTAAAATGTGCGAGAGAAAAACATGATTACTTTCAGAATTTCTCCAATTTGACTCACAGATGATGCCCCACTAACAGCTCTACAGGCTAGGAGAGAAAGAAGAGACATAGACCAAATCTTTAGAGAAAAAAAAAAACAAACTGTCAACCCAGAATCCTGTAACCTGTGAAGCTCTCATTTATGAATGAAGGTGAAAAAAGACATTCCATAACAAACAGAAATTTGAAGAATTTGACACGACTTGTCTAACCCTAAAAATGATGTTTAAGAATATGCTATACAGAAATAAAAAGAAGTCATTATAAAAGAATTCAAAGGCAGAAAACCCCCCAGCAAAGAACAATAGACTCCAATACAATACTAGTGGGGGACTTCAACATCCCACTTTCATCAATGGACAGATTATTAGACAGAAAATCATGACAGAAACAAAAGAGCTAAATGAAACTATAGGCCAAATGAACCTCCTGATATTTACCAATGATTTAATCCCACAGTTGAAGAATACACATTCTTTTCTTCACTGCATGGAACTTTCTTTAGGACAGAACAGTTGCTAGGCCGTAAGTAAGTCTCAGTAAATTTAGAAAAATTGAAATCACAACATGCATCTTTCCTGACTACAATAAAATGAAGCTGGAAATTATCTACTTAAGAAACTCTAGAAAACATTCAAACACATGGATGCTGAAGAAGATTCTACTGAATGAACAGTAGGTCATAGAAAAAATCAAAAGAGAAATCAAAAATTCCTAGAAACAGATGAAGATGACATTACAACATATCAAACTTATGCTATACAGCAAAAAGTGATGTTGAGGGAAGTTTATGGCAATTAGTGTCTACATCATGAAATTAGAAAGACAACAAGCAATGATCTTTAAAAGGCATTTCAAAGACAGAGAAAAACAACAATCTAAACCCAAAATTAGTAGGAAGGAAGAAATAATTAAAATTAGAGATGAAACAAACAATATTGAACCCATAAAAATGTAGATCAGTGAAATGAAGGGATGTTTTTTTGAAAAAATAAATAAAATTGATAAGCCATTGGCCCTACTAACAACAACAAAGAGGGTGAAGACCCAAATCAATAAAAAGAGATGACAAAGGAGATGTAACAAAGGATAGTACAGAAATAAAAGAATCATCAGGTATTACTACAAACATGTATAAACTGAGAAATTGGTAAATCTAGAAGAAACCAGTAGATTCCTAGATACATACAACTTACCAAAACCGAGGCACAAAGACATTGTAAACCTAAACAGATCAATAACCAATATTGAGACTGAATCAGTAATAAGACTCTCCCAACAAAGAAAAGCTCAGGACTAGATGGCTTAACTATTGAATTCTACCAGATTTTTAAAGAAATAATTATAATTCTTCTCAATCTATTAAAACAATTAAAAGGAATGTAATCCTCCCAACCTTCTTCTCTGAGGCCATCATCACATCAATTCCAAAATAAGAAGAAGATACAACAAAGAAAGTGAACTGCAGACCAATATGACTGATGAACACAAATACAAAAGTCCTCAACAGAATTCTAGCTAATCATATCCAAAAACACATCAGAAAAATCATTCACCCAGACCAAGTAGGATTTATTTAGGCAGGTATGGTTCAATGCAAATCAATAAATGTGATACATCACATTAATAAACTGAAGAAAAAACATATTATTGTCTCAATAGATGCAGAGAAAGCATTTGATAAAACAGGACACCCTTTCATGATAAAAATTTCAAGTCAATTGAATACAGAAGGAACATTCCTCAACATAATCAAGGCAATTTATGGCAAGCCCACAGCCAGCATAATATTGAATAGGGAAAAACCAAAAGTATTTCCACAAAGATTCAAAGTTAGATAAGGATGTCCACTTTCACCATTGCTATTCAATATATTTCTGGAAGTTTTAGCTAGAGTCATAAACAAGAAAAAGAAATCAAAGGGATAGAAATTGGAAAGAATGAAGTCAAATTGTTGCAGTTTTCAGATTACATGATATACAGGAGCCAAAAGACTCCAATAATAGCCTATGGGAACTCATAAGAGAGTTTAGTAAGTTGCAGCATATAAAATTAACACACAATAATCAATAGCCTTTGTGTACACAGACAATGCCATGGCTGAGAATGAACTTGTAATGTAGTCCCATTCACAATAAAAAAATTGAGATAAATTTAACCAAGGAAAAGAAATTTCTCTATGACAAAAATTGCTAGAAATTAAAGAAATAAATGGACGAAGGCATACAAAAATGGAAAAATCTTACATGTTTGTGGATTGGAATAATCAATATTTTTTCTTTCTTTTTTTTGACAGGCAGATGGACAGTGAGAGAAAGAGAGACAGAAAAAAAGGTCTTACTTTTCCGTTGGTTCACTCCCCAATGGCCGTCGCTGCCCGCACACTCCGGCCAGCGCACTACCCTGATCCAAAGCCAGGAGCCAGGTGCTTCTCCTGCTCTCCCATAGGGTGCAGGGCCCAAGCACTTGGGCCATCCTCCACTGCACTCCTGGGCCACAGTAGGGAGCTAGACTGGAAGAGGAGCAACCGGGACAGAATCCAGTGCCCCAACTGGGACTAGAACCCAGGGTGCCAGTGCCGTAGGTGGAGGATTAGCCTATTGATATGTGGCGCCAGCCTGGAATAATCAATATTATCAAAAAGTTCATACTACTGAAAGCAGTTTACAGAGTCAATGTGACCCCAAACAAAATAACAATGACATTCTTCTCAGATCTAGAAAAACTGATGTTAAAATTCATATGTAAACAAGAGGACTGGATAACTATAGCATTCTTATAAAAACAAAAATAAAGTTGGAAGCTACACAATACCTGATTTTTAAACATACTACAGGTCATTTATGATCAAAACAGCCTGATACAGGCAGAAAAACAGACACATAGCCAATGGAATAGAACAGAAACTCCAAAAATCAATCCATGCATCTATAACCAAGTAATCTTTGAAATCACTACTGGAGCAAGGAGTCTCTTCAAAAAATGTTGCTGGGAAAACTGGATCTCCACACGCAGAAGTATGAAACAAGATTCCTACCTTACACTTTATACAAAAATAAACTCAATATGGATCAGTGATATTAATCTATGACCTGATACCACAAAATTATTAGAGGAGAACATTGGGGAAAATCTGCAAGATATTGGCAAAGGCTTAGACTTCTTAGTAAAGACTCCAGAAGCACAGACAATCAAAGCAAAAACAGACAAATAGGATCACATCAACACATCAAACTAAGAAGCTTTTGTACTGCAAAGGAAACACTCAGAAGAGTGAGGGGGCAACCAACAGAATGGGAGAAAACATTTTTTAACAATGCAACTGATAAAGTATTACTATCCAGAATCTATAATGATCTCAAGAAACTCAACAACAACAACAGCAAAAAATCCAGTTAGGATATGGAAAAAGGACTTGGCATTTTTCAAAAGAGGAAATTCAGATGGCCAACAGATACATGAGAAAATGCTAATAATAACTATCCATCAGAGAAATGCAAATCAAAACCACAAGGAGGTTTCACCTCACCCCTCTTAGAATGGCTCTCATATAGAAATCAACAAACAATAAATGCTGGCAAGGACGTGGAAAAAGGTCCCCTAATTCACTGTTGGTGAGTATGCAGACTAGTACAGCAATTGTGCAAGACCGTATGGAGACAGTTCAGACGGCTGACAATAGATCTACCATAAGACCCAGCTGTCCCAGTCCTGGGAATTTACCTAAATGAAATGAAATAAGCATATGTAATAATTATCTGTACCCCCATGTTTATTGAAGCTTAATTCACAAGAGCTAAGATATGAAATCAACCCCAATGTCCATTAACTGATGACTAAATAAAGAAATGGTACATGATTGATAGATAGATGGATAGATAAATAGAATGGAATACTACTCAGCCATAAAATGAATGGAATATTGTCTTTTGCAGCAAAATGGATGCAACTGGAAACCATCATACTTAGTGAAGCTACACAATCCTAAAAAGAAAAATACCAAATATTTTCCCTGATCCATGGTAACTAATCGAGTACCCAGAAATATGTAATCCATATGAATGGGGAAAAGAAAGAAACAGCCTCACAAACACCCAGAAGCATTAAAGTACCAGCTGTGCGTGCATCCCTTAATTCAATTAAGTTGAGACCATTAAAATTAAAATTAACCAGTTAAATTTAATTAGTTTTGAAAATGAATATTATTAAAGAAACACTTTAGGAAAATATTTTCAAGTCACAAGCAGATTAGATTGGTGCAACTATGTCAAGCCACAGGTGCCATTTCTATTAGGAAAAAACACCTCCTATATGAGAGAAAACACATAAAGAATGCATGAGAGAAATGAAATGGACTGATTTTATTGTTCTGGCCAGACACTGAACGACAGACATTCCAAATATTTAATGACTTCCTTCCAATCTTCAAAAATATTTTCATCCTAATTTTTATATGAGTAATCTAAAGTGCAGGTATATTAACTATTGGAAGTTATACAGCTAATAGTAAGAAGACAGTATTTGACATACGTTTTACTCTAAAGCTCATGCTATGACTACTATGACAAAATTTACATTCTTGGAAGAAATTATTTCAGTAAAACTGATTAAAAGTTCTTCAGAAAGCACAAGAGTTCGAGCATCAGTGGTGCAGACTAAGATTGTCATGAATCTTGGGCTACACTTGCTATATAAGGGGTGGAGTCCAGCTCCCTATTCTTGGACTCTGTGCTGGGCCTGTGCCTCTTTTGACTAACGTGTCTTGACAGAAACGACACTGCAGATTTTACAGAGTTAAGAGCAAAAGTTCTGCTCCTCACTTTGGTGAAACCCGCCACCAAGTAAAAAGCTGACTTTCCTAAATGAACATGCTTCGAGAATCCCAGGCCAAAAAGGGAATCCTTAAAGAGTGAGACACATGCTATGTGTACAGGGAAAAGTACCAAGTCTCAAGCAGGTAAGTGAAGAAGCACAGCCCGTCACCCAACTGACGACATTAGGATCAGCTACAAACTGTCTTACACAATCTTTCTCCAGCTCCTGCCTCCCAAAATTCTAATCAAAACAAAATGTTTTCAGCTGGTATGTTTTGGGAGACATTATTGAGCAGTAGTAGGAAATAAGAACTCCTGAGGATAGCAACGGCCATCATACTTTTATTACTTTTTAAAATGACCTAGCAGCCGGTGCCACAGCTCAATAGGCTAATCCTCCGCCTGCAGCAATGGCACACCGGGTTCTAGTCCCGGTCAGGGAGCCACATTCTGTCCAGGTTGCCCCTCTTCCAGGCCAGCTCTCTGCTGTGGCCCGGGAGTGCAGTGGAGGATGGCCCAAGTGCTTGGGCCCTGCACCCCATGGGAGACCAGGAAAAAGCACCTGGCTCCTGCCTTCAGATCAGCGCGGTGCGCTGGCTGCAGCACACCAGCCAGGGCGGCCATTGGAGGGTGAACCAATGGCAAAAGGAAGACCTTTCTCTCTGTCTCTCTCTCTCTCTCTCACTGTCCACTCTGCCGGTCAAAAAAAAATAAATAAAGTAAAAAACATAAAATAAAATGACCTACCAAAGTGGTGATTCTGGTGCAGTGGGTAAAGCTGCTACTTGGGACACTGGCACCCTGTATGGAAGTGCCAGTATCCTGGGTGCTCTACTTGGATCTGACTCCCTGATAACACGCCTGGGAAGCAGCAGATTATGGCTCAAGTACTTGAGTTTCCTGTCATTCATGGGGGAGACCCACATGGAGTTCCTGCCTGCTGGCTTAGCCCTGTCCCAGATATGGCTGTTGCAGACACTGGAAAAGTGAATCAAAAATTAGAAGAACCCACTCTTGTCTCTTCCTCTCTCTCTGTCACTCTGTGTTTAATATTAAATGAATAAATAAAATCTTAAGAAAAATAAATGACATTCCCAGCTGTAATGAAAAACTTTCTAAACAATTAGCTTCCTATGGACATCTGCTGATTGATGAAATATTAAATCAAATTATACCAATAATAAATACCATTGTGCACACACATTCATGCATATTCCTACACAATAATCAATTTTTAAAAACTCATCAGGTGACAATGAAATGTGAGGAGAAAGGGAAATTCTAGTAGTCAGCACTGAGCTATCAAACAGGACTCATCCTGATATTTGCAGGACTTTATCTCAAAGCATCATTTTTTTAAAAAATCCTCCTCACCTCCAAGGAAAACCTACAGACCTAGTGACCTACCTTTAGTGGCCTACCTCACAGCTAGGTCCCTTAAAATCAATTCTCAGTAAAAATCAACCAACAAGGCAAGATTCCAAGGAAAGGATGGGAAGATTTGACCAAGATTTTATTGAACTTCTTTGCACTTTACACATTTGGAATCTAGAAATGGAATAAGCACCTGCTAGCCATCCTGGGAAAAGCTATTTTTCCTCTTCTCAGCTGAACCAAAAGGAGGACAGAATGCTTTGCCCAAAAATATTCTTTTTCAAAGAAACTGAAAATACACTAAAGTAATAAAGATGATGTGCTTTCAGAAAACAATGCACCAAACTCATTGATTGTTTCCTGCCCATAGATAATCCTGAGTGAGTATTGCTCATTGATTTATGTCAGTTCAAAAAGCCTCAATTCTCCTGAGTTACTCTAGTGCATTTCACATGAACCAATTCTAATTCGTTTCTTTCATCTATGGACTGCATAAGAAATCTGCAGTCCTTTCAATAGGATTTTTCAAATGAATTTTATCAGAAACATAGTTTTAAATGTCCATATCTTCTCTAAATACTTCATATTTAAAAACAGTCTGTGGATAGGAACTATGGTTTTTTAAGCAGTGTTAAATATATGTGAGTTTAGCCCACATACAGAGATCTGTCAAGGACCTTTCGTGTCTCTGACAACACTTAACAGTTTGATCCGGGCGTTTGTTTCGATGTTGTCTACGGTGGAAACACTCAATCAGCATTGTCCCAGAAGCCATTTGACTTTAGATAATCTCAGGTGTAAATCATTATTGCAGCACGTGCTGGAAATGTAGTGCTGTTCTTTAAATTGGCGTGACTGCTCTTCTTTTCCTTTCTTAAAGTTTATCATACATATGAACAATTGACAGGTCTCGTTTTTCCATGGATTTCCTAGAGCCAAATACTGAAATATGATGACCCAGAGAACATTTCTGGAGGTGATACAGTACATTAATCCAAATAGAATGACATTTGCAATTCTTCACTTCTACCTTCCTCTCTCTGTTACACATAAATTAATTCATCATGTGAAAGGATTTCAAATCCATAGCTTAGGATGCTTGAAAAACACATGCCTTCTTTACTGATGCTGAGTACAAGGAAATCAGGCAAACAGAAGACAAAATCTCAGGCTGACTTGTTCACTCATGTACCCCTTGCAGTTAATAGTATATGAGACATAATTAGTGTCCACAAATAGTAGTTGTATACATTCAGAATAAAGCAGGCATTTTTAATTTCTGTAAGGTCTAATTAAAAAGTTTTTTTAAAAAATATTCTTTTAATTGAATAATTGCACATATTTATTACACGCAATAAGTGTACTTCGGTAATTTGATACATATACATAATGTGTAATGATCAAAACACAGTAATTGGCATTTCCATTTCCTTAGACATTTGTTATTTTTATGTGTCTCAAACTCATCTCTTCTAGTTATTCATAAAATATATAACCGTTGCAAGCTATTGTTACCCTACTGTGCTATAGAACAACAGAATTCATTCCTCTTTGCTAAGTGTATCACGATACCTGTTATCCCACATCTCTCTAAGCCATCTCCCCTACCCTTCTTTGGCTCTAGTAATCACTATTCTGCCCTTTTCTACTCTGAGATCAACTATTTTAGAAGAAAATTTAAATAAACACCAAAACGCACCCTCCAATCCTCAGGAAATAGTCTACACAACTGCCGTTGCCTTCCCTCCTCGAAGCAGAGTCCTTAACCGAGAGAGACAACTCGGTCACAAATGAGAGACTTGCAGCTGACAACTCGGCACATAGTCAATGGAAATTTTGTATTCAAGTTATGCAACTCCAGAGTTGAGAAGATACATAAGGCTGTCTAGCTCACTTATTTGGAAGTTAAGGAGGAAAGGCAGAGGAGAATTAGAGATATGCAAACAAACAATGGCATGGCTGAGCCTAGGAAACATATGCTCAACTTCTATACCCAGGGCACTTACCATCGGAGCTGCTGAAATCTCTTCTTACATATGTGGATTCTTTCCTCCATTTCCTGTGTTGAGATGCATTGATACAAGTTAAGCTCAATGCTTAACTCAACATACTACAGTTGAAATATTCCACAGGATAAATGGGGGAACATGAAATCTTTACCAGATCAATCTTAGAAATAGCAATGTGGCCTTTCTTTCTGTCTCTCTCTCTCTCACTGTCTAACTCTGCTTGTCTAATAAAAAATAAATTTAAAAATTTATTAAAATTTATTAAATTTATTAAAATTTATATAATATAAATTTATATAAATTTAAATTTATTAAAATTTATTAAAATTTATATAAATTTATATAAATATGAATTTATATAAATTTATTAAAATTTATTTAAATTTATTAAAAAATAAATTTAAAAATTATGTGCCAGACTCTGAATAAAAACAAAATTAGCATATATTTAAAAAGAAAGAAATAGCAATGTGGTATGGAAGGGAAATTTCAATTGTTTATCGTACTAGTGAACATTCATAGAATAGACCATTCTTCTGTAGTTGGAAAATAAAGAGAATCTGAGTTATATTCTCAGTGAACACAGTAAGTGATTGGCTAAAAGTGATATCTGAATGAATATTTTATGTATTAGATATTGGAATAATTAATTATATTAGATTAGATTAGATATGTTAATGGATATTATTGATATATTAGCAATTAATAATGTATTATTATATTAATAATGACCATATTACCCAAAGTAATCTTAAGATTCAATGGAACCCCTATCAAAATCCCAATGGCATTTTTCATAGGATTATAGAAAACAATGCTAAATTCATAGGGAATGTCCAAAGATTCTGAAAGAGTCTTGTGCAAGAAGGATAAAAAGGAAGCATCACACTACCTACTTTCAAAATACACTACAAAGATATCACAAGAGTATGGAACTGCCAAAAAGACAATTGGATCAATGGAACTGAAAACAGATCTTAGAAATAAATCCACACATTCACGGTCACCAGGTCTCAGATACAGGTGCCACAAACATAATGGGGAAATAAGCTTTTCCAATCAATAGTTTTGGAACTACGCACATCAACATGCAGAACAATGAAACAGGATCCCCATCTGACCTTAAATAAAAAATAAACTTAAAATGGGTTAGACTGCAATGTAAGCACTAAAACTGTACAATTATTAGAAGAAAGCATAGAGAAAAAAGCTTCTTTACTACAGTCAGAGCTAGCATTTTTGGACATGCCCCAAAAGAACAAGCAACAAAAGTAGAAACAAATAAGATTTCACTGATGCCATGGCTCAATAGGCTACTCCTCCGCCTCGCGGCACCAGCACACAGGGTTCTAGTCCCGGTCGGGGCACTGGATTCTATTCCGGTTGCCCCTCTTCCAGGCCAGCTCTCTGCTGTGGCCAGGGAGTGCAATGGAGGATGGCCCAAGTGCTTGGGCCCTGCACCTGCATGGGAGACCAGAAGAAGCACCTGGCTCCTGCCTTAGGATCAGTGCGGTGCACCAGCCGTGGCAGCCATTGGAGGGTGAACCAACAGCAAAGGAAGACCTTTCTCTCTGTCTCTTTCTCTCACTGTCCACTCTGCCTGTCAAAAAATAAATTAAAAAAAAAAAAAGATTTAATCATTTAAAAAGCTTCTGTGCAGCAAAGAGAGCAATCAACAAAGGACAGATAATCCAAAGAATAGAAAAAATACTTGCAAAGCATAAATCTCATAAGAGGTTACTATCCAAAATGTATAATGAACTTGAAAAATTCAAAAGAAAAAAATGAAAGAAACAAAAATAACCTGATTAAAAATTGGGCAGAGGCTTTGAATAGCTATTACTTTAAATAAGATGTATAGGTGGCAGAAGGTATGTGAAAAATGCTCAACACCACTAATCATCAGGGAAATGCAAACCCAAACCACAATGAGGTATCATCTAACGTTTGTTGGCATGGGTACTGTCAAGTAGACTAAAGATAACAAATATTGGATAGTATTTCAGAGCAGGAAACATTGGTAGAAATGTAAATTGGCATGTTCATTATGGAAAACAATATGGAGATTCTTCAAAAACTTAAAAATAGAACTATGATCCAGTAACAGAATATATCTAGTAATCTTAATTCTGGATATCTATACAAAGGAAATTAAATTAGTATGTCATAGAGATAAACTGTATTGCTATTTTGATTACTATTTTATTCACAATGGCAAAGATATGGAATCAACCTAAGTGTGAATCAATGGATGAATGCATAAAGAAAATATGGGGTACATATGTACAATGGAGTATAATTCAGTGTTAAAGAGGAAGAAAAGCTATCATTTGGAACATCATGAGTAAACATGGAAGACACTATGTGAATCAAATAAGCCAGGCACAGAAAGACAAATACGGCATGATCTTACTTACACTTGTATAATGAATAATGTAGAATGTGTAATATTTGCCTAGTTCCTACTTGGAATTTATAAAAAACTCCCCAAAGATTGTAATTTGTGACAAAACTTTAAGTAGAAGACGACATTCTCCTCTGTGATATATTTCCTTTTGGATGAGGACATGGAAGGGGACATTTGTTTCCAAGTTTATTGAGATATAATTAACAAATAAACTGTATATATTTAACATGTGCAATGTGTTTATACACAAAACAAGCACATGGTGAAATGATTGCATCAATATAGCCAATTATCCATCAATTACATGGCTGCATTTTTATGCTGAGAACATTTAAGATCTACAAGTATTCTTCAAAACATTCCTGGAAAAATGGAATTAAAAGATAAGTTTATTTTTTTCCGTCTCTGTCTCTCCCTTTCTCTTGTTACTCTTCGTTTCCAATAACTAAGATAAATCCTTTTAAAAACTTATTTATTTTTGAACAAAAAATTATGAAACCCATATAGTTTATTCTTAATATTCATTTTCCAGGAACTTTTTGAAGACCACACTCGTAGTCTCTCCTTCCTGTCACTCTCCATTGTGCACATGTTCAAACTAATGTTTTTGAAATGTTGAGAATATAGATCTAGAAGATGTTTTGTATCTGAAAATGAAAAACATATGAAAGGACAGAAATTATTTGTACATTTATACATATTTTATTATAGTTACATTTTTGAAGTTACCTTTTAGTTGGCATTCGGAGGAAAGCAAGAAGTATAAAAGACAGTTCAGGGCTATTTGTATTGCATCTTAATTTGTGTGTATTTGTTCACCTATGCAAAGGAGTCAGGATCTTAACTCAAGGATCTTAACTTACTTCTTTGATGGTTTTTTTTTTTTCTAAGCACCTACTGACCAAAAGACAGTCTGAAAGGGGGTACAGTTTTACAGGTTCCTGCACATTCTTAGAAACCAGTGCAATAATGCAGTTAAGTGTATGATTCCTATAATCAGTGTTACACTGTACATAACTCATAAATTACCCTATCTGGATTCAAGTTTACATAATAAGGCATTAAAAATCTTGTAAAAAGCACCAAAGAATACCAACCACTGAATAATAAGTAAACCTGTAGCTTTTCCTTGTGGATTGGCATGCCTTTTTCAGCCAATTTAAATACATATTTTATATAATAATTATAGGAACTAAACGAGGTCTTGGTTTCTCATTAGTTGGTTAACTCCTACACTCCTTTTGTTTTCACACTCTAAGAAAGCTACTGAATTATGAAACTCCCCCACAGTTCCAAAGGAGCACAATATTCTGATGGTAGAATTTATGGCTGGGTTTTAAGTTCTTTCAGTTGCCTCTTAAACAGTGTGTGGTTAAGTAGAAAAGCATTTCTAACATCCTAAATATACAGCAAGAAAAACATAGAGGGAAAATTAGATAGGTTCATCTATTTTTGTAATTTCATATTTTATATCTTCATAATTTATAGCCTTCCCCAACTCTTTCTCAGACTATAGAAGAATGAAAGTTTTTGATTTTGTCTTTTTATTTTTCTTAAATCCTAGAATTTTTTTCTTCTCACTCATGAAAAGTTATTCATCAAAACTATGAATAAACATAATGATCAGTGGCAGCCTAGATTTGTTTATTTGTTTGACAGGTGACACAGTGATCGATCAGACCTTCAGCAGAACGAAGATAATTTATAGCATTGCTGGTCACATAATTTCAGATACTCAGTTTAATGATGTTTGCAAATTAGAAGACAACTTTTATTCAGTGCACACTCCTGACAATAGCTAATCCATCTGAAAATGGAGCATTTTTTATTGAAATTTTAAAAAAAATCTACCATAACCATGGAATGAAAGTTCACATGCTGTAATTTTACTAAAATTCCCCTTTTAAAAATTATTGATTATCTTAAAATGATCCACTGACATTTGTTGCAGTCTTATTTACAAGGGTTGAATTGAGCATTAATACAATTTACATACTAGCCATGAGTATATGCTGATATTGAACTAAATCCATGAATTCAAACTCATAAAAATATTATTTTAAACATTAATGTGATAACCTATTATATACCAAAAAAATCCAATATTAAAGCTCTTATTCCACTTTTAACTCAAATATTTTCTTAGAGAAAAGAATAAGAAATTTTGATTTTAGAACTGAAGAGACAAATAGGCTGTATCAGAGATCTTTTTAATTGGCTTTTTTGTTACACATTTATAGAGTAGGTTTAACATAAGCCAAATTTTTGCTAAGATTTTAATATTGCTTAATTTAATCTTGTACTTGTAGTCTTGCACATTTTCCAATAGCATACCCCCCTCAAAATCTGAATAATATTATTTTAGTTTTAAGAAGAAATATTTGCATTAGGTAAGTTTAAATAGTAGTTATAAAAGTAACTATTTCAAATCTCAATAGAAGGTAACATATTCCATTTCCCTTCATTCTGATACAGATTTCTAAGGGTGGCCAACTAGAAAGTGTGAACATTAGTATGCTAAATGTTTGGTTAACATAATTTCAAACTCTTTACTGAAAATCATGATTTGAATGGACAAATGACATGAAAAAAACCAACACAAAGATATAGGCAAGAATAGATGCCAGATAACTGGATTCTGGCCCCAGCTTTCCCACTGAACAGCTGCAATCCTGAACAAATCATTTCAAGGATTTTACTTCTGTTAAATGAGGGAATGGGGCTTTAAGGTATTCTTAAGCTCAAAAATTCCATGAATTTCTATTTCAGAAAGCAGAAAACATACACGAATTGGGGAGGATGTTGTGACCCAGTGGGTTAAGGCACTGCCTGGGACACATGCATTCCATGTGAGAGGACTGGTCAAGACCTGGCTACTCTACTTCTGATTCAGCTTCCTGCTAAAGTACCTGGGAAGGCAGCAGAATAGTGCCTGAGTTTCTGCCACCCATGCAGCAAAACCAGCTGAAGCTCTTGGCTCCTGGTTTCAGGCTGTCCCAACCCTGGCTGTTGTAGCCATTTGGGGTGTGAACTAGTGGATCTCTCTCTCTCTCTCTCTCTCTCTCTCTCTCTCTCTCTTTCTCCCTTCCTCTCTCTTAAAATCAAAAAATCTTTTTTTATATAGAAAAAGTACAAATTGACAGTGTTTCTTTATCTGGAATTTTCCTAATCACTCATCCCACAAATATACTGCTAAGAATTTTAAAAAAGAAAAAAAATTCACCTTGAAATACAGTCTCATGTTGTCTCCCCTGAATAAATAGTTCACATCTCACTGGCAGGGGTATAAAAGTCTACCTTTAATACAAACAGTGATACTTTTTGCTTCCCTCACCTATTTTCTCTTGTTTCAGCCTGAGGGGAAAATTCACGAGTGATACAAGGTAGAATGTTACTTTACTCACAAGGGCAACCTCCAAGACTATGACTTTGTTGATGAATAAGCTTCTCTCCACATCTCTCAGGACCAGTGGAATTCATACCTATGCTCAAAGCCTGGCCAGTTAACCTAAGTGATAGGTAGACGCCTGCACATAGATAATGGCTAAGCATGTTGATGCAAAGGCTGGAGAGCAAATTTCCAGAATCTCCCTAATTAGCCACCCAACATTACCTACATGAGAGATCATTTTCCAGTTTTCTTGTTCCAAAGCAGACATTTGGAAATGGATGAAAAACAGCTGGCTGGAATTCAGTCTGGCTTCCACAAAAATGATGTTTTTGGAATGTTAAGTAGCAAATACAATACATCTAACAGAATATGCCCTTAATCTTTGTATATCCTGATGTATAATTAAAACTTGTAGAAACAGAAATAGAAAAGTTAAAAATTAACTGATGTTATACATTGTTGAGTGAAGGAATTATAGGAACCTCTACTTTATTTTCTCAGATCAATTTCTAACCCCTCGCCTATATCATTATTTTCTACAAGATATTAAAACTCAGAAAAAATAACACTAAAATCATTTTTTTATTTCTCACTAAGAACAGAGATTTATATTTGAGTGCCTCATTAATGTAACAACACTTTGCCAACTGAAGCATATAGCACTGTTCACTGGATCAGGAATGTACAATACCATACACCAATGAATTACTTTCAGTACACATTGATTTACTGCAGCGATTGAGCACCAAAACTGTCACTGTATGGGACTCTACTTGCTGCCCTCAAATCCCTTCATTCCAATTACTGTTTCTCTGATTTGAAATAATAGGAAGCACTAAGAAAAAAAGGATTTAACTCCTTATTGGGATTAAACAGAAAAGCAGTTAACTGTATCTGTCATATGGAAGGTGAGAGGACCAGATTACATAGTTCAACATAAATAATCACTTCTCATCATAGAGAAACAAATCTTGATATTATAATTTTGTTTCAGTTGTGTCATATGGCAGCCCCCTGAATGGCTTGGGCTTTGCAAACAAATTGATCTACAGGATTTTTCAAAAATATGCTTTCAAATGAGAATTTTGGAGAAATGTTCATACTGCTTTGTGTAAAACTATAAATTCTATGATTGCAATAAAGATTGGCTTTCGTCACCGTAAGGCATTGGATTGTATTATAATGTAAAACAACCAGTCTTTGTGAATATGTCTTTATGTTTTCTTTATGTTGTATTATCCAACAAAATTTGGATGTACATATAGTGCATCGATCATAATAACAGCTTATTTCATAATTAACGGGCATCTCACTTTATGGTGTTAAGTCGGGAGCATGGATTCATCGGATCTTATGTGTCCATCATGTTTAGCACTTTTCTTTTTATTTATTTATTTATTTTTTTATATAAAGCTTTTATTTAAAGAATATAAATTTCCAAAGAACAGCTTATGGATTACAATGGCTCCCCCCCACACAACTTCTCTCCCTCCTCCTACCCTCCCCTTTCCCGCTCCCTCTCCCCTTCTGTTCACATCAAGATTCATTTTCAATTCTCTTTATACACAGAAGATCAATTTAGTACATATTACGTAAAGATTTCAACGGTTTGCCCTCGCATAGAGACACAAAATGATAATACTGTTGGAGTACTAGTTACAGTATTAATTCACAATGTACAGCACATTAAGGACAGAGATCCTACATGATTTTTTTTTAAAAAATTGATTAATTGTCTATGCAATTTCCAGTTTAACACCAAGATTTTTTAATCATTTGCAATTATCTTTATATAAAGAAGATCCTTCTGCATGAAGCCAATGAATAAATAAGAAAGCAGTGCATATAGAGGGGATGTACATTTTTAAACGACTTCAACACATTCCATCAGACGGAATACATCACGTGGCCCAGGTAGATACAAAGAGCATTAGGAAGTCCCTTACATTCCCTTACATCCTGAAAGGATAGTTCTTTCTTAGCTACCATTCTGCATTACATCAAGAAGACAACAAGTGTTCATTTTCAATTTTAAGGAAGGAGCAATTGTGAAATGTTTATACCATTGCTATACAGTGATGCCCAACATACTGGAAGAAAACTTATTTTTCCTTATTTCATCAGAAAAGTGCCCCGGTACAGAAACAAAAGTATTTTCTTAACAATATTGGAGATTCAAAACCAGTATCTTTGAGGTTTTTATGAATTCTCTGCCAGGTTATTAAAACCATAGAGTCTCTCATCTTTCTGCTCTTTCAAGGAATCCCTAAGATACAGAAAATGGTTGTAGATTATGAAGATACTTAAATATCAGAAATATACCACTTGGCATATACAGTGCATAATAAAGTATCATGCTGCAAATGGAAATGAATTTCTGGACAACCTCAGACCTGAAAAACCTATTTGCACATCTGCTGACAAAAATATCTGTCTACCTGGAATCTCAGAGTGTGAACTAGAAACAGGGTCTTTACAAATATTATCAGTTAATTTCACATGCGATCACACTCTACTAGGGTGGGCCATGAATCCAGCATCCCTAATAGAGAACCCAGAAGAACAGATACCCACAAAGAAAGTCATATGAAATCACACACAGGAAAGGCCATTTGAGGATAAAGACATTAGAGATGCCACCACAAGGCAAGGCGAGCCCAGGATTTCCTGCAACCCCCAGGCATGGGACAGACTCCTCCTCAGAGCCTTCAGAAAGAATCCACCTGCTGGATGGTGGATTGCTCTAAACTTTTTAAAAATTATTTTTTATGTATTTGAGAGGTAGAGACACGGAGGGTGTGTATCAATTTTAGGCTCTGGCCTCGAACCTCATGACAGAACAAATATCTGAGTTTATTTATTTATATTTATTTTTAGATTTAAAAAACAATATTTATTAGAGTCTAAGACCTTCAGCCAGAGCAGCATGGAGGGGGGCTTCCAAGAGAGGAAAAAACGTTTAAGTACAATTTTAGTGAAGAAACTCAATCAAGGTAAGGACAGACTCAACTGAAGACCTGATTTACCATCCTTTATCCTGTCTGGCATGCTCATGATAGAACAAAAATTATTTGGAAGGCTGGGATGGGTAACTTCTCCCTTGCTATTCCCATGCTAAATTTGGAGATTTCTAAAGTAGAAGGGTGGATGTTTTGATCTTGCTAAAGGTAAACTTTTGGGGGGAAGCAAGTACTCTACACCCCAAATTTCCATTGGGACCACACTGACTGCCTATTAACCCACCTGACTCCTCACATAACCCCCTAAAGAAGAGTGGACTCTAACAACTGTAAGGGGGACTAGGGGATGATCACTCTGGCCGCTTCATGCTCAAAAGGGGAGTGGTTGGGAAGGGCAGTCAAGATAGGGGCCGACAGGAGGTGGCTTCTCCAGGGGGACACACGGTGCCCTTAGACTCCAGGGCAGTTTAGTTTCCAGTGACCCAACTCCTGGCTGGCAGAGCTGCCAGGGCTCTTTATAAGGTGATTTCCGCTGAAGCTCTGGCTTTCCACATCCAAAACCAATGCAGTGGACTGGTCTGTTGGGTCTCCTTGATGGTAGGTCACTGCGTAAAACAGCCATTAATTGGCCTGCCACCTATCTTGGCATTGTTTCTGCTGCCTAGCTTCCTCTTCCTCCTGGTTTTTGTTAAAGCAGACCAGAGGAAATCTTTAAGAGGATGCAAGTCAAGGGGGAGCTCCATCCCTAATCTTTGGTGGCCTAAACTAGAAATCCATAGTCACAGACATATTCTGATAGTGGTTTTCCTTTGAGGTAGACAATGCCCATGAGGAAAGCTATGTCCTCACTTTAAAACTTTCTCTCCATTTGGCCTGAAAGGGAGGTCTTTGCTTGTCTACTGTGCCCATGGCAAAGTAAATTTAGCCATAAATTCATAAAGTAAACGCTCATTTTGGTTCTGCTGTTAATATAGAAAAGTGTCAGCCATCCATTTCAGAAGGTCTAAATTAAATTGTACATATCTGTTGTTTTAAGTTACCCATTCTATGGTGATTTGTTATTGTAACACCAGTAAACTAGTAACCGTGAACATCCCATCATTACAAAACAGACCTTCCTCAGTCGACTATCTTCACCTTTTAGTTTCCCTTTCTGAGTGCCAGCCTGGAATACCATCACTTCTTACCTTCTGGAGACCATGAACTAGAAAGCAGCTGCTCTTAATGCACCTAGAGCAAGAAAACTACCCCTTTAGAAAAAAATAAAAATAAGTAAAAATAAAAAAACCACCCAGGGGCCAAATTACTTTATTCCTTCCTCTTTCCCCACAATTTTCTCTCTGTCATTTCACTTGTCTGTGCAAGAGAATAATTTTCTACCCATGTCAGATTACACAAATGCCATTTTCATCCTGAAGTAGGCAGGCATACAGGTTAGAATTGATTAGGTTTGTGAGCTGGAAGACCATGTCTTCACCACGCCCCCGTGTGACCTCCTGCCCCTACCTGGCCACACCTGGGTGCCCACCAGCCAATCAGGTTAATTAACCACTCCCCTTTGGAAGTGGGTTAAAAGCCTGGGACACGGTGTGTCTGGCCCTTCCTGAGTCTCTTGCCAGGAGGGGGCTTGCTGTAGCCCCGCACCTTCAGGGCATAGGGCCTTCGGGCCACCCACCCTAGGCTTCCTGGCCTAGATGCTCCTCCATGTGGTTGGTTCCTGGTGCTCCCTATGAACCCAGATTTACTTCTCTCTGCTCTCCTATGCATCTTTCTCACTAAATAAAGTTTAAAATGTACAATGCTGCCTCATTTATCTGTGCCAGTATTTAGAATTCTTCTCTAAATGTGAGGCAAGAACCCTCTAGGGCTTATTAATATTGGGGATTTATTAATAAGCATATGGTGATATCATATAGCACCTCAAATACCAGTAACTTGTGACATCCCAGATGGCGCTTCTGGGGAATTTTAAGGGCCACATAGATATAGATTTGTACAGATTTTAGGAGGTCGTTCCCGATATCAATCCCATCCATTCCTCCAAGCCTCCTTGGTTTTGTGCAGCACAATTCTAATAAGAAATTCATTGTTGGCAAAAGTAACCGAGAATCTTCCAGGGAGATTTAACAACAGACTGAAAGATTCTTTCAGGCCAGCACCGTGGCTCAACAGGCTAATCCTCTGCCTTGCGGCGCCAGCACACAGGATTCTAGTCCCGATCGGTGCGCCGGATTCTGTCCCGGTTGCTCCTCTTCGAGGCCAGCTCTCTGCTGTGGCCAGGGAGTGCAGTGGAGGATGGCCCAGGTCCTTGAACCCTGCACCGCATGGGAGACCAGGAAAATGCACCTGGCTCCTGCCTTCAGATCAGCGCGGTGCGCCAGCCACAGCATGCAGGCCGTGGCGGTCATTGGAGGGTGAACCAACGGCAAAGGAAGACCTTTCTCTCTGTCTCTCTCTCTCTCTCTCACTGTCCACTCTGCCTGTCAAAAATTAAAAAAAGAAAGATTCTTTCAGCTTTCTTTTTGCTTTCAATATTCTAATGCTAGTTAATTTTATGATGGTCAACAAAAAATTCCAGCCCTATAAAGCTCATTGTCCACCTACACATCAGGGCACTGTTCAGGGAAGACAGCCTCTACTTTCCATTGCTTTTGATGAGGACAATGAATTAAAACGTCTTCTGTTGTATTCTACTGCCTCTCTTGGGGAGCACCTAAAATAAACAGCATGGATTTACTTGACACTGTAATAGAATAATTTGGTTTTTAGCACTGCCTTTTCAGAAAAATAAAATGTTGGTTTAATGTACCCAAGGTTAAAACTCATTTTAGTAGTAGAATGTATGTGGATCAAAGCATTTTGTACACAGTGGGACTTTACAGATCATTTTACTTGATAACTTCTTTGCAGGACTACCAATGGCTTATTCCACCTCTAATCAAACTGGGGAGAGACTCAATGGCACTCTGAGTATAAGACAGACATTGGAATTGTCTATATTAAATGAGGATAGGAGAACTCAAGTTATTACAATCCATGTTTGCTTATTTTCAGAAAAGATACTTGCGATTTCTCCTGAAGTTGCTTATTCCACATATCATTGAGCATAAATAGCTGATGATCAATGAATTGTAGGAAAGGTGCTATTACACTTTACTAATACATAGAACTCTTCCCAAGAGTCTGACATGAGCACCCCCACTGTACTAAATCCTTCAACCTTTAGAAACATCATCTCAAGGAAAATGCCCGTGAAGGATCAGGAGTCACCTTTCACACTGGCTAATCTAGATATCTGACTTTTTCCTTTCAATCTTTTAATGCCTGCCACAAATAGTATTTTGGAAAATCTCTCAGTTCCCACCATGAATCCTACTTCCCTATGAATGGAGATATTTGGTGATTGCAGCTTTGCAATCATGTGTTGAGGAATCTCTTCTCTGTTAAAGCAAAAAACCTTTTATTTATTACCAACTTCATAAAACACATGCTTTACTTTATAATCACAAGAACTAAGCCCTTTCAAGTGGGATGTCAATTACCTAGAATGTATTGTTAAGACCTTCTTCAGACCTCTAATTATCAGTATTTAATGCTATATACTACTGGAGGGATGATAACTTACATGGAAATCCAGGCTTTCTACAATTAACTTAATCATAATTGATTTTTGGGTAACCTAAAAAGAATGGAATTGTTCAGATGTACTCTCAGGAGTTGATGGTGCTTCAGATTATTAAAAGAAAAGGATTTATCTCCTATTTATAGCAGAGGGGGGAAAGGGAAAATCATATTAAATATATAAATATTTTTTACTTAGCAAGAAAACTACAGATTAAAAAATGTTTAAATTTCTGTGGAATTATGTGAACTTCATCATTTTATATATATATATATATATATATATATATAAACTCTAAAAAACACTTTTCAGGCTATTCAGATGAATGTCATGAGAAATATAATCATGAAATATTGAAATAATGAGTCATTTGTAATAAAAAGCAAACAGAAGCTTAAGGAATATTAGTTCCTATTCAAAAAATATATTCTGATTTTCCATTCTGCTTTAAGAGGAAAATTATTATTTGAGGTTTATTTCCTTACGTATATAATTTACATCATGGTTAAGTAACATAAGGAGAAATATGAGAAGAAATCCATGCACACATTTTCATAGTATGCATTTTTCCATGAACTTTTAAAATATTATTTATTTATTTGAAAGGCACAGAGACAGGCAGATGAAGTAAAAGAGAATTGCCATCTACCAGATCACTCCCCAGATGCTTACATCAGGACTGAGCTAGACCAAGGCTGGGAGCTTGGAATTCAATCAGTGTCTCCCACATGAATGGTAGGAACGCAGTAACTTGAACCATCACGGATCCTAGCAGAGGCTGCACTAGCGGGGAGCAGAAGTCAGGAGCTGCAGCTAGGAACTGAACCCCAGTATTCCAATATGGCATGTGAGCATCTTAACTAGTAGGCTAAACACCCATCCTGTTTTAGGAACTACCTGAAGACTCCCTCATATCTGTGGATTTCAAAAACTTTTATTTCCATTTTCCATGAACTTTCTGAAGTGCCCTTGTAGATAGATAACTCTGCAGGTTAAAATCAAGTGAGAATCTTTGAAATGATCAAGAAATAATTTTCAGCTTAAATAAAAATTATACTACATGAGTTATTTCTGAAAATTGATTAAATAATAAATTCTTTTTAAGAGTCAAACCACATTTCAAGAAGAAACTTCCAAAAAGTATTCCTGGTTATAAACCATCTTTTGAGGAACCTCAGTATTTCAAAACTCCGCACGATTCCATGCATTACAGCAACTAGGTGCCATGTTTTTCTAGGAGATTTTTGTAGAGATCTATATTTGATTCTGTCATGTGTTATTCTTATATTCTGAAGCTGACAATCCCTGAGTTCCATGTGCTTTATTAACAGAATGAAGTTAATAATATCTGTAAAGGGGTGGGGCCAAAGGAGGTAACAGAGTAAAGAAACCCCTTGATGCTCTATATCTACAACTCACAGGAGCTACACAGTATATTCCTAAAAGGAAGAAACTGAAGAATAGGAGTAATTAAGGAAGGAAGGGAAAAAGCAGAAGGGACAGGGAAGGCAGAGAGCACAGGAGACCAACTAGCAGAAGGAATGTCATACAAAAGATAACAAATGCCACTGAGATAAAGGGAACAAAGTTAACAAAGGAATTTATGTATGTGAAAGGAGGTATTTTGCCTTTAAAGATTTTGTTGGAAAATAAATTGTGGGTAATGTGGCTATAGGAAAATCACTGATGAGATGCTCAATGTCTGAAGTCTCTAGTTCCAACTAAGTGAGCATTTTTATAATGATAATGTGTAAATGTATAATAACTATGGGTCAGAATGGCATGCTTTAAAATAGATGCACAGTGAGAAACAAGAAAAGCAAATGTGTTGCTGGGGAGGGTGTTTGGTCCAGTGGTTAAGGCACATCTGGTGATACCTGCATCCCATATCAGAGTTCAGGTTCAGGTTCCAAGCTCCATTTCCTATTCCAGCTTATTGCTAATGCATATCCCAAAAGGAAGCCCTGATAGCTCAGGAGGTTGGACGCTGCCCACAGCATGGGAGGCCTGAATTGACCTTCAGGCTCTTGGATACAGTCTGGCCTAGCCCTGGGGATGTAAGTATTTGGAGAAAGAACCAATAAATGGAAGACCATTCTCTGTCTTTGTCTGTCTACATTTCAAGTAAATGAAAATAAATAAAATAACAATAACAAAAACAATTTAAGGGCAAAAATGCTGTCTAGAAAGATGGGCCACAACTTTCCTGGATTAATCCTATGTTCCCAGCATCTATCACAATGTCTGACATATGGAAGAAGTTCAATTAATATATAATGGATCTGAAAATGAGTAGATGACGAAACTCACTAATTTATGCTATTTGACTGAAATTGGTGATACCACAGTGTTGGTTCTAGTTTGTTGAACTTGCTCAGGGGCCATCAATATAAGGATACTTCAAAAAGTGTGTGGGAAAATAGAATTAAAAGATTATTTTGGTGCAAAAATTTCATAATACACATTTCTATGAACTTTTTGAGGAATAAAAACTTATTTGGTGAATTTTTAGCTTTAGCATGAACTTATCTTTTAATTCCATTTTCCATACTTTTTAAAGTAAACTTATATCTAAAATAATAACAAATATTGCCAAGAAAAAAATGTCCCATTTCAGGGTAGGTAAAATAATATCTGAAAGAAACATTGAATAATAATTTTAAGTAACCATGCAAACATAATGCCCCCAAAGGAGGCTAATTCCATGGTTCCATTTTGTAAATAAAAGGAAAAGGTTGTTAGTTTTTTGAAACCTCTTGCTTGAAACCAAACTTGAACTTCCTAAGGCTGTTGATAAAGTATGCTCAAACAAGTGAAGTTATTTGTTAAATAAGAGATGTTTAAACCAATATAGGGGCTTCTATTAATAACATAAATAATCAAACTAAAATCAGTAAAAAATATAATATTTCAGGCCAACAGTATACCATAATGAGTCTTACAGCATAATAAATTTGGCGATGTGATAAGGAAGAATTTTAAATTAAAACACTGGCAGCATACAAACCAATAATATGAATGCACATGACATGGAATTTTCTGGAATCCTGGATTCATTCTGAAGTTCCTTCTACTTTTTCATGGTGGTCACAGCTCATACATTTCATTCAGATCCATCAGTGTTTACTGTATAACCATGGTTCACATGACACTAAAGTAGACATCTGGGCCACAGAACCAGGAATGCGCAAACCATCTCGCATTGTCAGTCTCAGCTATGTGACATTTTGCATGGGAATGGAGGGTGTAACATTATGTGAAGTCTGCCTTCCTTCTATTCTCAGCGTGTATTTCATAATGTCAATTGACATCTTCCCGCTCCAAGCAGTACTTCTGAAATGCTGGACTACTCAGCAACATGTCTTTAATTTTTTTTTCCTTTGGCTTTGATCCATGTGGCCAGGAGGCACTCATTCAAACATTTAGATTTCTTTGCTTTCTGTATGACACATGATAGTTGTTTTAATGACCTTAGGAGTCATTACTACTAGGTAATGATGTGTTACCATATTGCAATGAATTATAGCATGATAACGTAAAAGAATAGGAAGTCTTAGTAACTGCCTCAACAGTAAATAATCATGTATACTTTTGCAACAAAAACAATCTGTGTAGGTTTTTTCAAATC
Source organism: Sylvilagus floridanus (assembly GCA_949820135.1). NCBI lineage: Eukaryota > Metazoa > Chordata > Mammalia > Lagomorpha > Leporidae > Sylvilagus > Sylvilagus floridanus. The sequence goes on along the minus strand of OX463238.1, from coordinate 104,321,795 downwards.
AAATCGAAATATTAATCTCTTACCTTCCAATGAGAAGATACTCATATTTTAAATCCACATGTTTTAATTGTTTCACAGAAAAAAATAGAATTAGAAGATAGTTTTTAATTGTGGAAATGGTAGCTTTGCAATGTTGTTTTTAAAAATTAATATGACTTTTGGCAATTTGTGCAATCTGTCAGCTAAAAATTTAAATTAGCCATCACAACCAGAATAAATTGGCCTCAGATCTTTTACTTTGAGTGACTTTGGTAAGGATCGGTATGCCTTGTGGTGGTATTTAATTAACTGCAGAGAAACCCAAGTGAAATGTGAAGGCTCAGCTCAATCCACTATTACTTTAAAACTGAGGATCACTTGTTAATTGTGAAACCCTGAAAACAAATTCTTTTATGAGGCCTTTTGATAGCTTCAATAATGCAACCTGTATATAATTTAAACTTAAGCAATAAAATTTTTCCATAGGCCATTATTGATATCTGAGTGTCAAAATATGGCACTCAAAATAGCTTATCATTAGACTTATATTTCTTTTCTTCTATGAAACACACTGATATTGTTCATCTTAAAATGATCTCTCATATGGAAATTTTTCTTCAGTGTTACAACAGAAATTCAATTAAATGAAAGATGTATAGGAACCCTCTTTTTTATCCATTTATTTTAGACAGAGGGAGAGAGCGAGTGAGAAAGAGAAAACTCCCATTCACTGGTACACTCCCCAAAAGCCCACAGCAGGTTGCTGTGGGGCTGGAGCCAGGAATGCAATTCCAGTCTCCTACATGAGTGGCAGAAACTAAAGTGCTTGAGCCATCATCGCTGCTTCCTGGGGCCTGCATTAGCCATAAGATGGAATCAGTAGCTGTAGCCAGGGAGTGAACACAGGAACTCATATGTTGGACACAGGGTACGGATGCCTTAACCTCTAGTATGTACAACCTGTGTGGGAACTGTGTTTTAATCAGTTTTTTTTTTCTGTTAGGAAATAGACAAATGTTGGTAGGAAAAGTTAAATTTAATTATTTAATTTTAATAACTCTCCTATTCAGATTCTGTTTTATGGCCTAATTTCTACATTTTTTATTGCCATAAAGCAAAATAATTGTGATATATGTCATAAAGGTCCGGAATCTGACAAATACTGCTCAGCTACTTCTTTGCTGGCAGACAATTTATTCCGTCTCTAAAGCCCATTTCTCTACTGTAACGCTGGTTCCAACGAAGTCGGGTTTATTTTCCCCAAGTAAGCCTCTGCCCTCTCTCTGCATTGCTCTTCACTATACCCTTGGAATAACAAAAATATTTTTCTGAACCGTGAACATGAGAAAGATCACTTGTACTCTTGGTTTAGCTCTGTATCTTCGCTTGAGAGCAAGCTGACTATAAGGAGCACAGCACTGCTTTCCCTCCACATCAAGTATACAGAGAAGTTCCCTGGCCCGTCTGCAACTATGAAGTCTCCCGAATTTGGAGCTTTCTATTAACAAGTATTCTTGGCTAAAAGACCTAAAGCCACAGGCTGGAACCTAGTCCTATCAACACCATGCTTACATGTGAGGTTTTCAGAATTTCATGGAAAATATGTTATGAAAAAAAAAGCTATTCATAAGTTTCAAAATACTTTACAGCAAAACAAACTTATTTCTTTGTTCCATTTTACATGAATGTTTTGAAGTGCTCAAAATGTTGGCCATTATCTTCATTTTTTACTTTATTTCTCCACTTATGAACCAACAGATGAAAGGGGAGTGCCATTGATTGGCACTCTTCAAGATCTTACTATCGACCATTTTGTTGGTTGATCGCCTACTACTCACCAGCCTTTATCATAGATGCTTACTGGAGTTTCGTTTTATCCTCTCATTCATCCTAGCCTTAAAGAGGACCTAAATGAAAGATCTCTGCGAATGAGATCCCAGTGGAAAGAATGGGCCATCAAAGAAGGAGGTACCTTTCTCTGAAGGGAGGAGAGAACTTCCACTTTGACTATGACCTTGTTGAAATAAGATCAAAGTCAGCAAGCCCAGGGGGCTTCCATAGCCTTGGCAACCCATGAATAGAGCCTGGGGAGATTGCTGACGCCTTAAACAAGAGTGTCAATTTGTTAAGTCAACAACAAGAGCCACTGTGCACTTACTCCTCATGTAGGATCTCTGTCCTTAATGTGTAGTTCAATGTGAATTAATGATATAACTAGTGCTCAAATAGTATTTTGAACTTTGTGTGTCTGTGTGGGGGTAAACTGATGAAATTTTTACTTAATATATACTAAATTGATCTTCTATATATGAAGATAATTGAAAATGAATCTTGATGTGAATGGAATGGGAGAGGGAGTGGGAGATGGGAGGGTTGTGGGTGGGAGGGAAGTTATGGGGGGAAAAAGCCATTGTAATCCATAAACTGTACTTTGGAAATTTATATCTACTAAATAAAAGTTTTTAAAAATGAAGAAATAAGGTTTACCAGGGTGAAATAAGTTTACCAGGTTGCCCAAGGCAATTAAGTTAATAAAAGCAAGAGGTAGATTTGACTTGGGTTTGTTTTGACTCAAAACTTCATTCTATGCATTATATCATGTGGCATTTCATAATACAAGGAAGTCTTAGAGCTCTGTATTAAATTTCTGATGCTGTGTAACAAATTACCATAAAAGTCATGATACAAAACACACTACCTATTTATTAATTCAGAGTTCTTTAAGTCAGAGGTATGGGTAGGCTCAGACAAGTTCTATCCTCAGAGTATCACAAGGTGAAAATCAAGGTATTAATTAGCTGGGATGAGCTCTTTTCTGGAAAAGGCTTTGGGAAAGAATTCAGAAGTTCACATAGTTGTGCAGAATTCAGTTATCTCTCACTCTAGGACTGAAGTCTCTCTCTCTCTCTCTCTCTCTCTCTCTCTCTTTTTCTTTTTGCTTTCAGCCAGAGACTGCCCACATATTTTACAGACTACTCATATTCTTTGTCATGTGGTTCGATCTGTTCAGGAATTATGTCCTTCTGTTTCCAACCTATCTTCCAATTTTTTTACTTAACAGAAAAATACTCTTCTTTAAAGACCTACAGTGATTGACTAGATCAGATTTGGTTGCGACCCCCACAAATATTCCAAGAGAATCTCCCAATATTTTAGGGTCAGTTGATTAAGAACATTAATTATGTCTACAGAGTCCTTTCTCACATGCACCCCCACGTAGTCAAGGGTATGATAAATCAGCATATCTAAAGGCTGGGAGAATCAGGAAGGAAGAACTATTTGAGAAAAAGGAGTATATTCTTAAAATTCCTTCCATCAGAGGAGTGGACATATAATGATTAAGATGCTTGCAACCTACGTTGGAATGCCTGGGTTTTATTTCCAACCACATTTTCTGATTCCAGCTTCCTGCCAGTGAAGACCCTGGGAGACAGAGGATGACGGCTCAGGTATTGGGTCCCTATAACCCAAGTGGGAGATACGGATTGCATTCCTGCTTCAGGTCTCAGCATAGCCCCATCTGTTTCAGGCATTTGGATAGAGAACAAGTGGATAAAAGTGTCCTCTTTCCCTCTCTCACTCCATTATTCTACTGTAAGAAATGATGTATTAGCTTTCTAATGCTGTCATATCCGATTACTATGAGGTTAGTGCCTTAAAATACATAAATGCGTTACTTTGTTTGTAGATCAGAAGTCTGATCTGGGCCTCACTGGAAAAATCCAAGTGTTGTGAACTCTCCTGAAGGCATGAGGAAGGGTCCATTTCCTGCCTTTTCCAGACTCTAAGGACCTCCATGTTGCTTGACTGTAGCTCTTCTCCTCCATATTGAAAGTGGGAGAAAGTACATTTCTCTCATCACTAAAGGCACATCTTCACTCTTTCTGACCACAACTGAAAAAGGTTCTCTGATTTAAAGACTCAGGCCATTAAAACTGACTCTACCTATTTAGTCCAGGATATTCTTTTGACCTCAAGGTCCCTAATCTTACTGCAAATTCCATTTTCTAATATAAATTATAAATGTCAGTTAACATATTCACAGGTTCTGAAATAGGATTCACAAAAATGATAGTGCATATAAATTGTAATCCATGATATTGAGTCATAAATGCTCTCAATATTTATTGCAAATTTCTTAAATTTGTCAGTATTAATGCAAAAATGTTCATATTTAGATTTTAGTAGTAGAAACAACTTTCTTAATTAAAGTACCTATTTGTCAAATATCACTGCTTATATGCTCATATTCCCCCATCTAAGACTGACTCTCTCTAATCTCAGAATTTGAGAGTTTCAAGTCACTTCCCTCACTGTAGTCTTAAGGTCTGTCATGACCAAAATCTGAAATCTGAATTAGTCATTCAAGGTATTCCTCTAAGCATCTAGACTGCCTATTACATTATTCACAGTAATTCTGAAAATTCTCTTTTCCATGTCTCAATAGTACATTCAAGAATCAAGCAGTGAGTTACCACAGAGCATGCTGGCACCAGAAATTATTTTTACACTGAAACCCCACAGACTTTCTCACAAACTCACATCGATTATAAAGAGCTCATAGCCAGTCAAAAGCGAAATAAAGCATTGCCCTGGTCATGCTTTCCTTGGCTGCAGAAATTAGAGCACACTTCAAAATTACAACCCCACCTGGTTTTCACCATTCTTCAAGTTGTACTTTCCCTAAACTCAAAGTGAACACATTCCACATTAAAATTTTCTATCCCCCTGCCATTTTCATTCATTGATTTCCTGTGCTGAACTTTGCCGACTCTTACACTGAATACAGTCATCCCTTGGTATCGAAGAGGATTGGTTGCAGGAATGCCTATCCTGACTGCCATAGATACCAAAATCCATAGACGCTCAAGTCGTTTTATAAAATGATATAGTTTTGCATATAACCTATGCACATCTTTCTTTATCCTTTAACTCACCACTAAATAACATATATGATATAATGCAAATGCAATGCAAACAATTATTATATTGTATTAAATAATGAAAAGAAAAAAGAAGGCTATACACATTCAATACAGATGCAAAATTTTTAAAATGCATTTGATGTAATTTTGGTAGAATGCATGAATGCAGAACCTATAAAAACATAGGACTGACTATATGTTCCTCCTCTAATGTATTATCTCAGCCACTAATTTCAGATTCTTTATACCTTTAAGTGAGTTTTCAATTTTTTGATTAATTAACTGAAAACCCATTCATGTAAAAGCTATGGATAATTCATGTGATGTTAACTATTCAAATTCTAATTTGCAATGATAGTAGCACATCCTAAAGCCAAACTCTAAGGACTTAATGGAATTATTGTAAAATACTGAATCAGTTCTTTCCAATTTTGAGTATATCAAGCATCTTTAGTCTACACACGCTCTTAGTCTCAGCATTGGGTTATTCTGAGAAAAAGCAGCTTAACACAATTTATATGTGCTTCTTGTATTAAATAAGGGAGTGATAATCAGGCTTAAAAAATAATGACTTGTTTTGCTCATTAACTGAATGAATGTGGAAAATGACTCATCAGTTCATAAATTTGTCATAATGCTGTCTTTGCTGTCAGCCAGCAGTAAGATCCAGATTAACGGAGTCATAGCAGGGGACTCAAAAGATTATAGAAAATTACTGTTAAAAATGACAACATTGTAAGTTTGTTATTCTTTGGCAAAACAATGCAGTCAGCCAATTGCTGAATTCTCAGCATGCTGTTCACCTCTTCTTGAATTATAATCCATTTGTAGAAACATGATGTGTTTTGTTCTACATGGACAAGACAGAAGGTTTACCAGCTTGAACTGGTTTTCCTCTGAAAAACTGTCCGGCACCCCACTGATGCTAAATGTGTCATTAACCTTCTACCTGGAGTGTTTATTACCTTAACTTAGACAATATTCACAAATGCCCTTATCAACATAATGAGGTCAAGGCAGCAATCAATGTCTGCTGTGTTGTCTCCTCTTTCTTGAATGTGTAACTGCTTTTTAAATCAAAATCTATCATGTAGGTAAAAAGAAAGAGCACTACAAAGCTTCAGTGTACCAAAAGATCAGTACTTGTCTCTCTCTCTCTCTCTCTCTCTCTCTCTCTCTCTCTCTCTCTCCCTCTCTCCCTCTCTCTCTCTCTTTCTCAAAAAGCAAAAAAAAAGGATGCAAAAAGTTGAGGGATCATGTAATTTATCATCCAAGGACACCTTTTTAGAATGAAACATGGTACTATTAACAGCTACATTCAAACAGCTCCACAAACAGGGACTCTCCTGGGCAAACTGGGATATATGGTTACCCTATGTGAAAAGAACATCAAAGACAAGATTCTCTGCTTTGCAGTTTGACATCCTTTAGAAGTTTTAAATCAGGCTTTCAGTTAAAACTTTGATCCTGATGGGTTTCCTGAAAGTTACTTAAGCAACCCACATTGGTATACACTTTTAAAAATTTATAAGTCTCAATCTGACTACAATGAAAAAAAAACAATCAAAGTAAATAACTTGGAAGGATAAATTTTCCTTTTCAATTTACCATCAATTATTTCTTGGAGAGCCTTTGCTTGGACTTGCAAAGGAATCCTCCAAAATGAGGAATATTTTCATATTATATATTCATGCCAGCCGATTGAGTAAGATGGCAACGTTTACCACTGCGGTCTCTCCACTGATTCATTCTGGAAGCAGAATGTCTGAATCAGAGCTATTTTTAAGAGGAAGCCATTTAAAAGCCATTGTCTGTGCTATGTATCTTCATTTGGGTGTTGGCTGCATGGAGACTATATGAGGATATTTCAGAAAGTTCATGGACAAATGGAATGAAAAGATGTTTATTCTGTTGCCATTTTTTTTGAAATCCATGAATAGCTTTTTAAAACATGTTGAGTAATGTGTGATATCTGTACATTCTTACTGAGATTCATTGAAATACCTCAACATTACAGCTTTTGGGATAATGGGCATTTTTGAAGACCTCTCATACAGTTTGTCAAAACTTTTCAAACTGTACAATTAACATCTGTGCCTAGTTATACATAGCTATGTTTATTTAAAATCTTCTGTTGACCTGCAAGGACTTGCAGTAGATAATTATTAACAAATATTTTGTGGATCTGTATCTTTTAATATTTGTATCAGAATTTATTTGAGCCACTAGGGATAAATTAGTAAGGCCTGGGAGTCAAAGACCTTGCTGTAAGGAAAAAATGTGCTTCTAGAGGGATAAAAGGGGAAAAAATACAAAAAACACAAGTAAATAAGATACTACCATATAGTAATTAATCCTGGAAGTTCCCCCAAAGAACTGACATTTGAACAAAGAACTTAATGAAGGGGAAAGGAGTTTTCCTCTTTTCTAGTTTTTTTTAACCTTTTATTTGAAACTAATAGTATGATTTTATGGACTAGTTTATTTCCCTAACCCACAGAATCAGAAATTCATCAGGCACAAGTACAAATGGTTTCAGGATGCTTGCATTCTGAGTTAAACCTATTTGTTGTAATAGTCTTTCCATTTTAGGAAAATGATAATACCATATTTCCTTCATTGTTTAAATGCCCATGCGTATTACAGATGTTCAGTTTGAAACATCAATATGTTATTAACTTGCTAATGACATCTACATAGATGTAATATGACAGTATTTGTTGGATGACTGAATGAAAAGCCATGGCAGGAGAAAATGTGTGTTTCTGGAAGGGCTTGCCCTTTGGGCGGGTTTGTTTACTAATGTGGGTAGCAATGATTCTCTGCACATGAAAGTACAGCAAATTGGTTTATGGAATTATCCATCTCAGCAGTGATGATAAATAATTTTCATTGCAAATGTTCCACAAAGTTTGCCAGTGTTGTTTTATTTTCTGTTTAGGTTTCGCCATTAGAGCCTGCCAAAACTACTTAGTGCTTTACAGGATCCTGTTTGTGATAGGCCAATACAAATTTGATGATCCATCCAAATATACAGAGATGTTGCTTTAATGGTGTCATCATTATTGGAGCTGTCCTTTCCACAGAAATTCTTAGCCACAATAGTAAATGACAGATGTGTTAATTAAGAGACTGAGGCAAAGCCAAGGTTGATGTTCTAATAAACAGGTCATTAACTTTGGTAATGACCAATTTGAGGAGATGATTGTTATTATAAACTGTATTCCATGAGTTATGAGAGCAACAGATTAACTTTGAAGTGCATCCAATGGTAAGCCTGTAATAGGAAATACCCTAAAACAATGAGCATTCCTCATACGTCATTTTGCCCATTTACCACTTTTCATGTTTTCAGATAGGGTTTCATATAAAGCAACATTTATTAAATGCTTAATTAAATTCAAAGGAATAAATGGCCTTTCCTTTGAGAGTCGAATAGCCTTGTCAAAGGTAATTTTAAGATCCTTCCTAATAAAAACTTCCTATCATCTTAGCTTTCCAGAGTCTACAAGTGATATTGAAATGGAAGATATACAGAGGAGATTAGAAACATATCTTAAATACATTGCAAAGAAACTTAGGGGTACATAGTCCTCTCTTTGAACTAATGTAAACATTCCCTGTACAGTATCTATTGTAGATTGTCCTTTACACACTTTCTCCCTGAACCCCATTTGCTTCCCCATAAAAGGATCCTTTCTATCTGGAACAGTTCTTCATATACTATAATTATTTTTCTGACAACTAATGTCTATAGAAATTTCATTGAACATAAATTTAAAAACCTGGAAATATTTTCATGCCCTTTCTAAATCCTCCCTTTTCTAATATGCTAGGCAATATTTGAAATTTGCAGCTAATTCTCATGTGCTATGGCTTACAGAGCTTTAACTGCAGCAACTCTCTTTTGCTACCTGGAATAATCACCCTTCTCAACCCTGTTGTTCCTTATCTCCTTCCACTATAGAAACTAGAAAAGCTGAATATCCATCTTCTCACCAAACATTACAAATTGAAGGGATCATTCTCAGTAACAGTGGGCAACAAGATACAAGGAAAAGTCAACTAAGAGCATCTATGAATTATATGATTCCTTAAAACCAGCTCGGTGGTACTCTATCTCCTGTTCTTCCCTTCGTGTATATGCACTGTATACTTGTAACTGAAAATGCTATTTTACCTGCAAAAGGACATAGTTCCACTATGCAAAGCATGGCACACTGGAAAGGCAGAAAATCTCAGCTTTTTGAAAATACCATGGAATGGATATCTCAGTAAAAAAAATCTGAAAATTTCACTATTTGTAAGAAAAACAGATCCTTAGGTATTGAGTTTTGGTTTATTTCATGGAATTTATAGGAACTGAGTTGTTTTGTCTCTTGGCACTTCTTGGCTTCTCTCTGATTTTTCATTCATACACAAATTACCCTGTGTCATATGCCACAAAGCATTACCATGAAACCATGGGTGGATTGGCCTTCCTACATGGGTATAACATCCTGCCATCTCCCTTGCCACATGTTTAAATCTCACGATGACATTCTCAAGTGGAACCTGCTGAGTTCTCTTTTTTTAATTTTATTTATTTATTTTTTTTATTTGACAGGTAGAGCCATAGAGAGTGGGCGAGAAATAGGTCTTCCTTCCATTGGTTCACTCCCCAAATGGCTGCTATGGCTGCCACACCAAGCCAATAGGAAGCCAGGAGCCAGGTGCTTCCTCCAGGTCTCCCATGTGGGTGCAGGGGCCCAAGCACCTGGGCCATCCTCCACTGCCTTCCTGAGCCACAGAAGAGAGCTGAACTGGGACTAGTAAACCCGGTGCCCATATGGAATGCCAGCACCAGAGGCAGAGGATTAACCAAGTGAGCCACGGTGCCAGCCCCTCCTACAGTGTTCTAATCTATACCACTTTTATGCACTGTGAATCACCCACTGGTAGATCCCAGACTTTCAGATCCACAAAACCACCATAGGTATCACATGGTAACAGGAGACTCAGAAAGATATAGGGGCCGGTGCCGTGGCTCAATAGGCTAATCCTCCGCCTTGCGGCGCTGGCACACCGGGTTCTAGTCCTGGTTGGGGTGCCGGATTCTGTCCCGGTTCCCCCTCTTCCAGGCCAGCTCTCTGCTGTAGCCAGGGAGTGCAGTGGAGGATGGCCCAAGTGCTTGGGCCCTGCACCCCATGGGAGACCAGGAGAAGCACCTGGCTCCTGCCATGGGATCAGCGCAGTGCACCAGCCGCAGCGGGCATTGGAGGATGAACCAACGGTAAAAGGAAGACCTTTCTCTCTGTCTCTATCTCTCACTGTCCACTTTGCCTATCAAAAAAAAAAAAAAGAAGAAAGTAAGAAAGAAAAAGAAAGATATAGGACAGGAAAACAGGATGTGAGTCTCATGTTCCTGGGAGTTCCTTTCAAAATGGCATTCCCTTGGCAGGAGCCATAAGACAGAGCTTTAAAGTAAGTCATTAGCTACCCTGGCTCAAAGGCATGAATTGTAAGGCCATTGCAGAAAAAAAAAAAATGTTAATATGTGAAGAGTGGAGACTTCTTGAAAAGTTGCTTGGGGGCCATACTATAGATTTCTTATTGTTAAAATGAGAAAAACAAAGCATGAAGAGATTAAATGACTTTTTTTAAGAACACAATGTTACTTAAAGGCAGGTGCCGGATTAGAACACTGACTTCCTCACTCCAAACTCAATGTTTTAAATAACCATAATTCTTTAAGATTTGGTGAATAATTTTATCATTATTTTTTTCATTTAATTTGGTTAGCTTAGTATTTTTTTTTTTTTTGCTTAATTTTCATCTTATGTGAAACATAGAAATAGGGAGAGAAAGAGATTTCTTCTAATGGTTCATTCATTCTTCAAATGTCCGCAGTAAGCAGGGCTGGGCTAAGCCAAAGCCAGAAGCCCAGAACTCAATCTTGTTCTCCCACATGAGTAGCAGAGATCCAAGCAGTGAGTTATCATCTATTACTTACAAGGGTGTACATTAGCAGGAAACTGGAATCAGAAGCAAAGCCAGGACTTGAACCAGGGATAAGAGATGAGGGTGTACCAAGCAGAGTCTTAAACACTGAACCCAAACGCCTGCCTTTGGTTGATTTCTTTTTCTTTCCCCTCCACAGTGAAAGAAAAATAATAAATAATTAAATTGGCCCCCAAGTTCATGAAAATGTAAATGGCTTTCCTATATGATAATTCTAATGATTTAGAGCAAATAAAAAGAAATCTTCAAGTGTTATTACTTCAAAAAAACAGACTAAAGTTACAAGTCACATGGCTGCTTATCACACATATTGATAAAAGCTACTCTTTTACACATATTTCTTTCTATTTATAAGCATTTTCTGAACTTCATATGGTAAAACTTTACACAATGTAACAATTATTCCAAATAGTATGGTTGATAGCATCATGATTCAAAAAAAAAAATTAAAAAAAAACTTGTGCCCATTTCTAATTATAGACATGGACCAAAAAGAATAATTACTGATCTGAATAAGAGTGTGGTAAAATCATGGAGTGCAACTATTCATGAGTATAATTATATTTATTATCGTCTACTGAACAGTGCATGCCGAGAACCATCTGAAAATCTTTACATTAATGAAACTAATTCTCACAAATAGTTAAAATTGAGGCCCTTGAAGAAGGGCACATGAGAAATGTCATACAACTCAGAATTGGTAGAGACAGGATTCAAATAAAATCACACTTTGTAAAAATGAGATAAGTGTATCCCTCAAATTCCTACAACACAGTGTCATCATTGACTCAAATAAATGTATTTTAATGTAAAACATTTCAAATTAGTCAATTTCAGTGCTGCCATCAGAGCTGTTTCAGATCTAGTAAAATGACAGATGAAAATAGATGCTGATAACAAATGGGATAGCAGAATGTTGGCAACACAATTAGAATCATTCTTCCAAGATACTTAGAAATGCAGTCTTTGTTTTATTTTCAAACAGTGTTATATGTGATTCAATTAAAGTGACCTGTTTTCTTGAAGTCACCATGGCACATACAAAACATAGACACAAAAATTCTGAATTTAACAGGATTATTTTTATTTTCCTTGTTTTTTTTCCATATCTTTGCAACTTCAGACCAGTTTTCAGAATGAAACCAGTCCACCAATCAACCAGTTGCTTTCTTGACACTATTCCAAAATATTACTGTGAACAACTATTAAGTTAAATTGTCCATTTTAGTAAAATTGGCTGAATATTTTATCAAATGTGTGTATCTATGTGAAATTTGTCAATACCACTGGAAACATATTCCAAGTTTGAAGGATGTTCTTTTGGATGATATGGAAAACATGAAAAATCAAATAGAACCTCAACGCTTCAACTTAAGATTGACATTCTATAAGACAGAAAAAATCCATATGAATATTCACAGTTACATAAAATATAATCCTTTATGAATAAGTTGTATTACATGCAACAGAAATTGAAGAGACTAATTCTGATTGATGTAAGACACCATATTTGACACTTTTATATATATATATACTTTTATATATATACTTTTATATATATATATATATATAAACTGCCTAACTGAATAACACTTTGGCTGCCCTTGAATAACAGTGAAGACTTTTATAGGAAGAGCTGGACAGATAACATTATGTTATAAAATACAGAGTGAGAAAAAATGAAGGATCAACAGGCAAATTCATGGTGGGAGAAGCAGAGGAATGAAAGATAAAGTTCAAAAATAAATTAGTAAAAAACAAGAAGCACTAATTTGTGAGAGAATGATTTTTGTAACTGTGACTTTATTTTATTTTTAGTAGATCAACTGAAGAAAACAATAAATTTTGCAAATAAACCAAGTGAGAGGTAGTCAGAGATGGGCCTCAGGGATAGCAGAAGAAACATGAACTCAGTATGGTAGGCACATGTGTGTATTCATGTAAGTAGCGATCAAACAGCAGTTGAGCAGGTGATCTGGGAGGAGGTAGGACACGGTAGACACAAAGGGAAGAGTCAGCAACCATACTGATCAGTTGTCTGTTGGTTTCTGTAGCTGATGGTTCCATTAATAATAGTCATCTGATAAACATCAATGACTCCTTTACCAGTGCCGAGAAACACTCCTGTTTCCAACTTACATACTCAATGCATCCTAGCAGTGATGTCAAGCAAGCAACATGAAATATAAGTCTAGATTTCAGAGGGGAGATTACTGCCAACTACACATATTTGTACTTGGAGCCATTGTCACAGAGGAGAAACTTGGAATGGTGATATTGGATAAAACTGTAAACCCTTCACATTGACAGAAAAATGGGAAGAGAACATTGCACATCATACTTGCATTAGGGAGGAAGAAGCTGTGCTTTCAATGAAGGAGAAAAAGTTGTTTACAAATGCAAGGAACATAAAAAATGATGAAATTGAAAATGAAAATATACCACCAAGTCCCAGCTCACTAGAGGGTGACAGTCTCAGCCCCTATCTAATCTGAGAACTGAATAGGTAGGAATTGATTGTGGGACAGATGGCTAAGACATGTAGGAAACCAAATTCAGCTGAGAAATAATACTGCATAAAGTTCTTAGAAAACCAGGCATGGACTGAAGGGGCAATAAGGTATCTTTTTATTTTTTAATATAATAAATAATAGAATAAATTCAATTATTTTCTAAAATACCAAAAATTAAAATGAGATTTGTAAAAAAAAATAATAAAAAGTACAATGAATTAATCCACAGAGAACAAGTACTTAAATTCTTATCTTACCCCAGCCTTGAATAACATTCTTTCTTTTGCATGTATAAGCCCTAAATTGCTTAGGTTGTGTTGGAAGATTTTCTTTCCACTCTTTCTTTCCACCCTTTGGTGGTGTCCCATCTCTTTTGCCACCATCATTTATTACCATTATTGCTCCTTGTCAGGTTATACATGATCACTGCAGAGGGGTCAAACAATCTGAATATTAATTTCTCTGCATTTTTAACTGTGCTTTATTCTTTCTCCAGACCCCACTCCAAATACTGCCCGATCTGTCAACCCCTTTCACTACACCTCTTGCATGCTCGCTTCTATGGGGGATCACTCCATCCATATCCTTTGAATTTAACTTAAATATTTCTTCTATCCCTTCAATTTCCCTAAAATCTTTACAGGGAAACTCTCTTCCCCTCCAAAGAACAACTATTTGTACCAAATTGCCTCAACTCATGTACTGGCCAAGGGTCTGATAAAATCATTAATATCTCATATTCATTCACTATCATCACTAAGACATCTTATCTCCTGAACAATATCCTTCCCCAGTTTTCTTCAACTTTATAATAATTTGTTTCCATCTTTTAGTGTCTGACTGGCAATCTTTATTTTAATAATATTTAAAATGGTAGGCCTTTAGTACAACGGTTAGATGCTACCTGTGACATCTGCATCCCACACTGCAGTGCACAGGTTTAAGTCCTGGCTTGGCTTCTGACCACAGCTTCCTGCTGATGCAAGCTCTGGGAGGCAGCAGGTGAAGTCCCCCGTACTTGAGTCCTTGTCACCTATGGGAAACCCAGATTGAGTTTCAAGATGTGTGGGCATTTGGAGAGTGAGTCAGTAGATGGAAGATATTCTCTTTCTCGCTCCATTTTGAATAAAATAATAAATTAAAAATTTTAAAGTAATCTTTACAGAATGACAATTAGGAAGTAGAGAAAATGAAAGGATAAAGTTAAAGGAATACAAATTTTCAAAACACAGATCCAAACACATTTTTTTTTTTGCAAGGAAGAAGGAATTGAACATGGATAAAGTGTCTTGTGGGTGCCCAGAGTGTCCAACTATGTTCTGATAGGAGCTAGCACAAAATGTTCAGGAATTTGGAACTGTCATTCCAGTTCATATACATACATTGTGTATGCAAGCAATTTTATTAATAAATCCTAATAAAATGCTTATTGTAACCTTCCGATTTATATACCTCAATGAATTCTGCAACTAGACATCAACTACTACTATTCCTCCTCATCCCTAGTTCTCTGATATTATTCTTAGTGATTTCTCCATGGATATTAAACCCCCAGCAGTCTGACACCTTCCAACATTCTCCAGCATCATCTTTCTAACTCAATGTCACAATAACAGTGATAAGGAAATAATCACTAATAAATAGAATGGATAGCAGGTTTACTATGTGTCAGAATTTCTGCACAATGCTCCACATTCTTCTTTCATCTGGGGTTAAAACATATCTCTGAGATAGTGCTATCATTAGCCTATATAATCTAGGAGACCTAGAACAAGAGAGGGAGATTAAAGAAAATGACAGGATCCCAGCAGAGAAGAGTCATGGACAGGCTTCACTCCCACTTCTTTCCCTGTTTACTGGCCTAAATATTAAATTACAGTGTCCCTCATTAGAGTTCTTTTATTTTTTAAAAAAGGGATTCTCAACTAAGTATCATGTTTTCCTTATCAATGGAATACACCAAACCAAAAGATAATGCTGTCTACTCCATTAAGTAAGGGGAAATTATCCTTAAAGAAAGATGATTGATACTTACTATTCTTACCACTGCTACTTATTAATATAATAAAGTTGATATCAATACTATAAAACCTGCAAAATAAGAGATGTGTCTCATTTTGCTTAATCTAACATATAGACCTTAAGTAACACACAACGAAGTATTTACAGTTAACAGAAACAGGTGATCGTTAAATTTATACAAATGCACAGCAAGACATTCCATGATGAGGCAGACGTAGTAATTTCTGCTTTCTCAACATCTGAACCACTTCAAGACTTGGCAATTTTGATCAATTACAACACAATAGTTTATAATTACAATAAGAATTTCCTAATCAACTGTAAGAAAGTAAAGTAAAAAGTCTTTCTTTAGGCAACTTCATTCCCATGTGTATACATTAATTAAATGTCTGCATGGAAACAAGATGTGAATTTTCTTAATAATCACATAACTATTGCATTTTGCCACTTATGGTTCAAAAGTAATTGAAAAGGAGTTCATAAGTCTAACCACCATACTCATATCAAAGCAAAGTAATTATACATGCTTTCCCCAAAAAATCAACAAAAATGCTATTAATACACAGTTAATTTGCATTTTGTCAAACTCATTGATCTCTGAAACTCCCTAACTTTATTAATCCTGAGAGTTTAGTTCTGACACTTGGAAGATATATACAGTGATTTATTTATGCTCTTGCTTTACTGTAAATTTAGTGATGAAAGTAAATCCTATGTGAAATTTCACTCAGTAGAACATGTTTCATTTCAAGGAACAGGGCGAAATAAAAAATGTTATTAAGAGGCTGGCACTGCGGCATAATAGGCTAAGCCTCCACCTGACTCGCTGGCACCTAATATGGGCGTCATTTGTGTCCTGGCTGCTCCTCTTCTGATCCAGCTCTCTGCTTATGGCTTGGGAAGCCAGTAGAGGATAGTCCAAGTGCTTGGACCCCTGTACCTGTGTGGGAGACCCAGAATAAGCTCCTGGCTCCTGGCTTCAGATCAGCTTAGCTCTAGCCGTTGCAGTCATTTGGGGAGTAAACCAGAGGATGGAAGACCTTTCTCTTTGTCTCTCTCTCTCTCTCTCTGTCTGTAACTCTACCTCTCAAATCAAATCTTTAAAAAAATTAAATAAATGGTTATTAATATGAAATGACTTAAAACAAAAAATTTTAGATTTTATTAAGAATCATAAAATTTCACTACTCTAACAAAAATTATCCTTTTGGCAGACATAAAATTTTCCAAGCAGCCTCCTTTTCCCTTGGGTGAACCATCTTAAGCCAGGATAATAAAGCCTATTTTTCTTTCCTTTTCCTGTACTTGTTGTTGAAACAGTGTTACTATAGTTTGCCTATTTTAAAAATCTTAAATCAAGAGTCAATAACAATACTCTAAATTAAAAGCTGTACAAGAAATCAATACTCCACAAATATTTTTATCTAACCATAAATCATTGTGAAGATATCTACTGAAGAATTCCAAACAAGATCTTGAGTGTTCTCAAATACCCATGGGAGGATTGTCTGAGAAGCGACTACAGGATATGACACTGACAGAACCACCTCCTAACTGCCACTTCCATGGACGCATCAGGTGTCTGCAGTTACCCTACGTTTTCAAGGAAGATCCTGGAAGCCGTTCCTTGCTCTCTGCTAATTCTTAACCTCAATTTAATTGACCACTGTAAGATTCCAAGATGGCGGAATAGGGAAAGGGCAGATTGGTCTAGGCTAGAGGAAAATAGTTAAAAAAAAAAAAAAAGTGGAGAAACGGCATTGTCAGGGCAGAGCTGGAGGGGAAACTACAGTGGAGGTTCTGTGGAAGAAGGAGAGGTGTGTGGACAGGTGTGTAAGGTGCAGACATGCAGCAACAAGCAAGGACACAGTACACGACCTCAGCTGCCCAGAGCTGAAGAAAGCGCCAGCTTTGTAGAGCCAGGTGCAATCAGACCGCAGCAGCCCATGCTACAGGTGATACTGCCAGGAGGAGAGCCTAGCAGACTACATTGTCTTTGAATCTAGCCTGGAGTCCTGAAGGGAACAGGGTGCCTGCTAACCCGCAAAGAATAAGGGGCATGGTTATCTCAACATATCACAGGCTCTGTGTCTCAAACAGCCTAGGTGGAGTACCCATAAGCAGCTGGCTCTGGGAACATATCAGCCTCTCCCTGGACAGGACAGACTAGTGTGGCAGAGTAGATCCCCATGACTGCAGGAGCCCTGTGTCTGTAACCTATCAAGACAATATATAACAAACCCACAACCAAGATCTTATTGAATAGTTGGAAGAGTAGGAAGAATTTCCTCTAAGATCCATAATGACACAAGAATGAACATGTTCACCACCGATATTCAATATAATCCTGGAAGTTTTAGTCAGAGCCATTAGACAAGAAAAATAAATCAAAGGGATACAAATAGGAAAGAGAAAGTCAAATTATCTCAGTTTGCAGATGAAATGATCTATATAGAGGGGGACCAAAGCACTCCACTAATAAGCAACTAGAATTCATTGTTCTCAGATCTAGAACAAATGATGCTAAAATTCATATGGAAACACAAGAAACCCTGGAAAGCTAGGCAATCTTGTACAAAATAAACAAAGGTGGAGACATGATAATACCAGTTATCAGACATACCACAGGGCAGTTATAATCAAAACAACCTGGTAAAGGCAAAATGAATAAATAAAAAGACATGTAGACCTATGGAACAGAATAGAAACTCCAGAAATCATTCCATACATGTACAATCAACTTATTTTGATAAAGAGCTAAAATCAACCCCCGGATCAAGGACAGTCTCTCCAATAAATGGTGCTGAGAAAACTGGATCTCTGCATGCAAAAGTATAAAACAAGACCCCTACCTTATACCTTATACAAAAATCAACTCAAAATGGATCAAAAATCTAAACATAAAACCTAATACCATCATTGTGGAAACCCTGTAAGGCCCGGCGCCGTGGCTCAATAGGCTAATCCTCCACCTTATGGCGCCGGCACACCGGGTTCTAGTCCCGGTTGCCCCTCTTCCAGGCCAGCTCTCTTCTGTGGCCAGGGAATGCAGTGGAGGATGGCCCAAGTGCTTGGGCCCTGCACCCCATGGGAGACCAGGAGAAGCACCTGGCTCCTGCCTTTGGATCAGCGCAGTGCACCGGCCGCGGCAGTCATTGGAGGGTGAACCAATGGCAAAAGGAAGACCTTTCTCTCTGTCTCTCTCCCTCACTGTCCACTCTTCCTGTCAAAAAAAAAAAAAGAAAGAGACCCTGTAAGACATTGGAATGGGCAAAGCCTTTTTGAAAAGACCCCGGAATAACAGGTTATCAATGCCAAAATTGACCAATGGGATTCCATCAAGCTGAGAAGCATCTGCACTGCAAAAGAAACACTCAGAAAAGTAAAGAGGCAACCAACAGAATAAGGGAAAATAACTGAAAACTATGCAACTGCTAAAGGATTAATGTCCCAAATCTATAAAGATCTCAAGAAACTCAACAACAAAAACAATCCAGTTATTAAATGGGCAAAGCTTGAACAGGCACTTTTCAAAAGAGAAAATCCAAATGGCCAACAGATACTTGAAAACATTCTCAGATCACCACCCATCAGAGAAATGAAAATCAAAACCAGCATGAGCTTTCATCTCACCCCAGTAGACAGTTTCTTGACAATTTCTCTTTTTTCAATTCTTGGCATCTATCTGTATCAACACGCAGTCTCAGTCGTGTTATTTCCTCTTATTTATTTTTGTTTTTTCTCATATGTTATTATTCTACTGAATTAAAAGTTTATCCATCTTTTTCTGTCTCTGAACACATTTCTGAAAGATTTAAAGGACACGCATTGTAAGGAAAGAGGGAGAATAACAGAGGGGAAATAAGATATGGACTCACAGCCAAGATAAATTTATTTGAGTGGAAAAATAAAATTTGTAGAGCTGGCCAACTGCCAGTGTTCACACAGACTGAACAGGAATTTAGTTATGGGCTGGGTTTATATAGCATAAGCCAGGTAAGGGCCATGGGGACTGGGGTGTGGCTGAGCCCGCTCTTCTGAGGCTTTCCAGCCTTCCTCTCTGTGGCCAGTTTTTTGGGAAAAAATGCAGGGGGGGGAATAGAGAACAATACAGGGCTTGAAGCTGGAGAAAGTCTCTTGAAAGAAAGCAGGGCCAAAAGGGTCCTTCAGGGAATTCTCTCTGTTTTCAGGCAAGGAGCTAAAATAGCTGAGGCTTATGTCCCTGTTCCATCATGCATTGCTTTAACACTGACACCATGACATAGTCCAAATCTAAAGCTACAACTCTAATATTTTTGTACCATGGTTTCAATTGCCTACTAAGTACGCACAGGCCCACAGCCTCTCAACAGACCTAATGGAAAATTGTTCTCCACTAGCTGCAACATCTACCTGAAAAACCAGTTAGCCTCGCTATTTTCCTGATCTTAGTTAAATGCCATACACTCAACCACCTCAGCCAGAAGACACACACATTACCTATAATATCCTTTAAGATTCACTGAATCCACTAGTCAATGAGTTTTACTGTAGAAAATAGATGAAGAAAAAGCTGTTTGCACCTCTGTGGACTGAACTACATTTTATACTGGAAGTGCAGCATACTGGTAAACAGAATAATCTCTGAAGAAAATGGATTTTTGTTTTTTACGTAACGAATTACTAGCAATTCACTGATTTAGAAAAATATGCATTTATTATTGAACAGATATTGTTTGTCAGGGGTTTTGACATAGCTTACTCTGTCTTCTTCAAGAACTCTCTAAAAGCTGCAACAATGTGTTGGCCAGGGATGGGAAATCATTCATTTCCAGTCTCCACGTCGCTGTCAAGAATTAGTTCTATACAGGATATTGGACTGAGGACTTCAATTCTTTGCTGGTTGTAGGCCAGAGGCTACCTTGAGTTCCTTGCCACTTGAGCCTCTAAAGTATGGCAGTTGGCCTCATCAATACCAGATAGAGTTTACGAACAGTAGAGAAGTCACAACTTCATGTTACCTATTCATGGATGTGGCATTCTAGAACATTTGCTGTCCTTGCTGGACCAGTCAGTTATCAAGTAGACAAGATTAGGCAGGGCATGTGTGGTAAATATCCTAAAAATGATCCCCATAAGATTCTCATTTTCTAGTTATTCAAACACTGCTATGAAGGGACTTTTAATATGGAATTTAAGTTACTAATCAACTGGCCTCAATTCATAGTGGGGAGATTATCTACCAGGATTACATAGGCAGATGAATCTAATCACACAAATCTTTAAAAGCCAGGAATTTTCTCAATGGTGCCCCGTATGTGAGACAAAAGTGGAGAACAGAGAAGAGCTGAGGCAGAGTGGGAGGCCAGCAATCTTCCACCTGCTACACTGGTGTTGAAGATTTGAGAAAGGGAGCTGGGAATGTGGACAGCCTCTAGAAATGCAAAACATCCCTGATTTACAGCCAACCAGGAAACTGGGTCTCAGCTCTACAGTCACAGGAGCTGACTCCAGCTAAACACCTGAAGGAAAAAGAAAGGCTTGATCCCAAAGATTCCTGAGAGTACACAGCCCTGCTGAAACCTGGATTTTGACCCTGTGAAACTCTAATCAGAGTCACATTGTGCCCAGACATTTGTCCCAAAGAAATGATAAGACTGTGAAGTTTTATTGTTTCAAGATGCCAAACTTGTAATGTTTAAATGCATCAAGAGAAAATTCAGAGTCTGTATACCAAGAGGTGGGGATTATTACAAGCATTCCTCAATTCTGCTGCCAGATTAGACTACCGGATTGAGAGACTAATTAACCACTTTAACATGAAATGCCACTGCCAACTGCCTCAGTTCATCACCTATAAAAATGGAGATGATAATAGCAATATCTAACTTTCAATGTTTGCTTGAAGACTGTGTGCTTACACATGAAAACAAGAGCAGATGGGCACTGTGTTAAGTGCTATATCTGTTGGCTATGAATATTATTTCAATGATATAATTATTGTATCTTTCTAAAAACCTCTAGAAATATTGATTTTAGTAATTAGAGAGTTAGAGGTATTATCATAATATTTCCTTTTGCTCTGTCCAAAAACAATGGGAAAGCAAAAACAAAACCATATTAAAGAAAATTTTATCTGAATAAACCAGGCAATAGACAGTTCTTGATAGAGATCAGCTAGTGACATTCATTGGAACAAATCAGATGAGTCAATCACTTCCACTCTAAGTGATTCAGTTCAATGAACATATTTTCTTAGATTTGAAGATTAATATTGATCCGATGGTTTATAGTTTGAATTCATATTTAACTCTCAGATGGCTCTGATTAATTTCTGCACAGGAAAAGTGCAATATGTCTTGCCATCTCCAGTGTTCTCAGATTATATTAAATGTCATCTATCTTACCCTCACATTTGGACTCTTACATTAGAGTTTAAAAATTTGTTTTAAATTTTTTTCATGAATTCATCTTGTCAAATGGTCATAAACTAATCATTTTCTTATTTTTCTTGCTGAATTAAATTCTTAATAGGACACTGCAGGTCCTTTCTTGAGGGAACTGCAATGAGAACAAGTAATGGATTTGTGTGAAATGTAAATGTTATTCTTCTAAGTGAACTTGTTTCTATTTTTATAACGAAATCAATTATTCTCAGGGATTTATATTTCTCTAGAGAATGAGTTACAAGGGGTATTCAAAAAGTTCATGGAAAATGCATATAATGGACAAACTACACATGGATTTCAAAAACTTTTTGCACCAAAACAAACTTATTTTGGCTGGCGCCTTGGCTCAACAGGCTAATCCTCTGCCTTGCGGCTCCAGCACACCGGGTTCTAGTCCCGGTCGGGGTGCCGTATTCTGTCCCGATTGCCCCTCTTCCAGGCCAGCTCTCGGCTATGGCCCAGGAGTGCAGTGGAGGATGGCCCAAGTGCTTGGGCCCTGCAACTGCATGGGAGACCAGGAGAGGCACCTGGCTCCTGGCTTCAGATCAGCGCGATGCGCTGGCAGCGACGGCCATTGGAGGGTGAACCAATGGCAAAAGAAGGACCTTTCTCTCTGTCTCTCTCTCTCTCTCACTGTCCACTCTACTGTCAAAAATAAAAATAAATAAATAAAATAAAGCTTATCTTGTAACTCTGTCTCCCCATGAACTTTTGGAAGACCACTTGTTTATATTAGTTTAAGTTGAGTGAAGTTCTGGTGTTGCTCTTCAGCTGTAAGGACTATGTGATAACTTGGATTCTTGGATAATTTTGCCTTTTTTATACTTAATTCTCAGTTACTGACCATCACTCCTTATTCACAACTTATCCATTGATTTTCATGATTCTAGATTTTATTTTACACAATTTATAGCAAAAATAATGTTTCTGTGTTTTGCCTCTTATTGAGATATCCTTAGTTTTTTTTAACGAAATAAAATTCTCTCCATACTTTCTAAATGTAAAGAAGCTTCTGCTTTATCATTGTTATGTATATTCCCAGCCATTCTATACACAGAGAGGATGATTTGCTTCTTAGTAATTCTGTGATTCGACCTTCTCTGTTCACCTTATCCTTGTCATAATTTCTTTTAAAATAACAAATAAATAAGCAAATATAACCTTAAATTACCTGTGAATTCAATTTTGAGAGGGGCTTCTTCAAATACACACATTCTTCTATCCTGAAAGTCCTTCCCAGCCTTACCATTTCTTGAAACTTCAAATTCCAAACTTTCAAATAGGATAAATCTGAGTGCCCACCCCTTGTCCACCAAAAGCAGAAAAGGATAATGCTGCCAGGTGCTATCTGGGAAAGTCCCCATGGGCTGTGGGTGATCACACAGCTGGGGTTTCTTTTTGGTACCAAACCACCGTAGGGTGGATGGTTTTAGTATTTTAACACTTGCTCTATAAACTGCATTTGAGGGAGGAATATGAGGAGTCTCATAAATCCAACGTTCTAGGATCATTATGTTTTCATCCATTTAAAAGTCAATCCAAGAACCTAAAAACTAAGCAAACAAACAAAACACCATCTCTATGTAATCTGTGATTGCTCAGTGAATACTTGGTGTACCCAACAACAATCTCAAGGCAAAGTGTCTAAATATCACTCGAACACACCATAGTTATCACTTGTACTAGTCTCCTTGCGCTACAACAAAACCACAGACTGGGCACCTTCAACTATGGAAATAATTTATTTCTTACAGTTCTGCACCTGAGAAATCCAAGCTCAGGCAAACACAGGTAAGTTTCTATGGTCCCTTCCCTGGGCTTTCAGGTAGCGTCTATCTTGCTGTGTGTATGCATGGCCTCTTTGCTGGAATCTCTCTCTTTCTCTTCAAAGAGCACTATTGCTCCCACAAAGGCTACACTTTCATGACCTTAACTAAATTTAATTTTTTTTTTCAGGAACGGGTGTTTAGCCAAGCGTTTAAGATGTCTACATGCTACATCAGAGCACCTGGTTCACTTCCCAATTCTGGCTGCTGAGCCCGGATTCTGGCTAAGGCAGACCCTACATGACATCACTGATATCTCCAGTAACTGAGTTGCTGCTACTTATGTGGGACACCTAGATTGACTTCCCAACTTCTAGCTTTAGCATTGGCCCAGAACTGGCCCTTGCAGGCATTTGGAAAATGAACCAGCAGATGGGAGCTCTCTAATAAAAATTTTATTTAAAAAACAAATGAAATTTTCTTCAAATATCATCACATGTAAGATGGAGTTTCAACATATGATTTGGCAGAGAATATAATTTAATTCTTCATATTACTGATTTCATAAATACAGTATTTTCACCAGAAATATTTTATTTTCAGTATCTTGCTTCAAGCTTAACCTTGCTGCCAAATTGAAATGAAGAACATAATCTATTACCAACCTTGAAATTTAGTCTAGGGCTCACAGGGCTAAGATATTCACTCTAGCACATTCTCATTTATATAAATGACTGGAAAAAATAGAAACACATCAAAGATGTAAATGAACGTACAGCCAGCAGCCAGAATGATCCAAATGGATTTGGAAAAGCGCGGTAAACACAGTTCTATGGTAATAGAGTATGGTTTTGACAGATGTGTAATATGCTATTTGGCCTGCAGAAGATATCTCTGGTCATTTAAAAGAAAACAATTGGATTCCATTAGGATAATTCCAGTATTAAAAAAAATGAATCATAAAGCAGCCAAATAATGTTTGCTCACCTTCACAACACATTATACAATGTTTCATCTAATGTGAAGCACATATAATTGTGTTCTTAAGTATCCTCCTTATCATAACAAGTAGGGATGATCTTTAAAACTGTTAACAGCTGATACAGTACCGACACCAGGCAGCCAGTCAAAACATTGGATAAGAGTTCTACAGGCTTTGCTGTACCATGGAACCCCATAGTTTATTTTGTGCTACTGGGGCATAGGAAGAGGGAAAGGTGGCAGTCCGGATGGTAAAGGAGCATCAGACAGGTGAAAAGTAGAGTTTGAGGCAGGCATTTGATGAAGTAGTTGAGAGATCACCTTGGGCTACTGCGTCGCATAGCACAGTGCCTGGGTGCAAGCCCTGGCTCAGACCCTCACTCTAACTTCCTGCTTTTGCACAGCTAGCTGGCAGCAGATGATGGCTCAGTAGCTGGATCCCTACCAGTCCTGTAAGAGACCTGGATAACATTCCAGCTCCTGACTTCCTGGTCAGCCCCAGACTGTTGTGGCAATCTGGGGAGTAAACCAGTGGATGGAAATTCTCTCTCTGTCTGTCTCTGTCTCTCTGAGTCTCAAATATTTCTTAAAAAGTGGACTTTTTGCATCCAGTACAGAATATTTAAGTATTGTAATTGCACCAGTGTGTGACAGCTTAATATTGGCCCTAGTAATGAGTGAGTGGTAATGGAAAGGCTCCTTTGAATATATGTGCTTTCTTCCAAGATAACCAAAGTATAACATGTGAGTTGACAATAATCACCATATACAATAAGTAACATATTTTAGCACTTCATAAATGGAAAGAGAGAAAATAAAATTAATTCTATTTAAATCATTACATTTCAAGAGTGGTTTTAAAAAGCAATGAATGAATTATATTTATGTATATGACTACTGTATATCTGCATATATCAACATATATACATGTAAGCTATATATATATTTTAAAGTGGGTATATATATATATATTTTTATATAAATATCAAAATTACACTCCTCATGTTGTTTTCTGCCTAAATTGCTATTAGAAAAAAATTTCTCAGGTTTCTCACTATTCGATTCCTATTTTCATTTTCAATAATTTCTCATTTAAAACTAGTCAGAACATGTTGGGAGAAAAAATAAATCAGAATGCATTTATTCACATATTTTATAGCAAAACTCTATAGTGAACACCATCTTAAAGTTACCCAAATATAAAACATGTCAATGGAATTTTATCAGTGATAGTCCAATACTGTGAAAACATAAAATGAAAAAACAAGATTTTTGTCTAAGCATGCATAGGCAAGATACAGCAGAAATGATATTTGCTTATAAACATTCCTGGTAATATGGGCACCAAAACAAGTGAAAAATGAAAATGAGAAGTTGTTTTTCCCTAGATAAATCAAATTCTCATATTTGAAAATGTAAAATGTTATTTTAAAAATGATAAGCAAAATTCGGTGTCATGTTTACATGGAAATAACACAACTTTGGGTCACACATATATTTTGTCTCTCAGAACTCCAGATATTATATTGATTCCACCAAACAACCAAAATGGAAGAATATGAATACATGTTAATATGTGGGCTGAGCTAGGATTCCCACCCCCCATTTTGTGTTTTCCTTAATTCTCAATCGGTGCCTAGATTCTGTGGTCATATCAATTTCTAACACATTGATGTGACCAGTTCATTGATTATACAAGGTGTAGAATATAATCAAATGCAGTTCTGGAAGTATTTTTACCTCCCATTCCCAAGTTAAATTTTATTCAGTGGAAGTAATTTTTCTCTTTGCCTAAAATGGAAAATATCAAAAATATTATGAGATCTATTTCCATTTTGAGGTACTGGAAATTTCATGGCAATTTTAGGTCACAAGCAGTTTGATTCCAACAATTATAAAATTAGATATTAATTCATGCTTCAATTTTTCTTCAAAAGCATGAATTTTCATCATGTCATTCCAGTCCATTTCTGCTATAAATGACAGCTATCTGACTTGGTAGAAAAGATGTGATCATTGAGCTCCTACAATACTAACTTATTTCCCCAAATACTGTATCAAATTTTAGATGCCATCACAATCAAATCAGCGGTGTTGAGTAAAACTACAGCTAAGACTGTTTTAACATGCACTAGTGATTTTGAGCTTTCTAGGTTGACTCACAGGGAGGTTCTGTGATGTCCTTCAAAGAATCTCATGGCTGAAGCTGATTTGTTATATCATGCACTGGTAAAGAATTGATTTACCAATATGGGTATGCCATCTTTATTGCTCTCCCTCTGGTTTATTGTCTGCCCCATGTAATAGTTAAGACTATGAATGTTGATGTTAAATGAATGTTGATGTTAAATAAACTTGATCTTAAATCTTACACCTTTTATTTACCAACAAAATCTTTAAGCAAATTAATTTACTAAGCTCTAAAGTGAGTGTCTCTTTGGTAATTAAACTGAAACATTCAACTTTTCCAATGAAGGAGTGAACTTGTAGAAGAATTGAAAGCTTAAACAGAAACTCTAATCATGACAGGTTTAATTTTAATGTAGAGGCAGATGTATTTATGTCCAGAAAAATTTTAATAGCTTCCAAGGAAATGCCTAAAATCACCAGTGTTGATATCATTAACAGCAGAATTCATTAGCATTGTCCTGTCATTTCAATAATCCCTAATTTCTTGTAATTTAGCCATGATTCTCTTTGGACCTTTCTCTGCAGCTACCCTGTCCAACGCCACACTCCAGGCCCTGCGTGGCTTCTTCCTGCAGGTCCAGAGCACGGGTCTCCTGACTGACGACAACACAGCCAAGACGCTGCAGGCCTTTTTGGAGGGCCTGTCACCCGGCGCACCCTCGGCCCAGCTACCCCCGCAGGACATGCTCTGCTTGGGAGGGGTGGCTGTCTCCTTGTCCCACATCAGCGAATGACCTTGGGCAGATGGGCGACACCAGCAGCTGTTCGTCCACTGCCCAAGCGGAATAAAAGTGACCCATCCAAAAAAAAAAAAAAAAAAACTTTTGCAAGATGTAATCTACCAAAACTAAATGGTTTCTATATTTGAACTTGATTTATGCATGTATAAGTTGAAAAATAAATATTGCATATCTCAGAAGATTATAATGAGAAATATGATAAAAAAAATTAGCACAATGCTTATATTGTTGATATCATCATTTTTTTGTTTTGTTTTCACTGTTGGTTGAAAGATCTTCCTGACCCAACATCCTTGAGTAGAGCTTAAGTGTTAAACATCTTGTAATCAGTCACTGTGCCTAAGAGGAAGAAGCCGACCTCTCCAACTCAAGATTTCCTAGAGTACATTCTTCATTTGCAACTGAGCACCATCTTGAAATAACACTATTTCAAACACTGGGCATAAAGATTCTGAATTATCATTCAGTATTTTCTAGAACCTATCATTTGCAATCAATTATGTCCACAAACTCTCTGTAGTGTCATTCTCTCTTTCTCCATATAAGTAGATAAATATATGATTGATATAGAGACATCATATGCATCATATCCAATCATCTTCATTTCTAAGAGCATTACCATAATACAGAAAAGATGAAATGTAGATGACAATATATTTCACTCATACAAAATAGGCAGTAGAGTGCTAGTCCATAGTAGGTTTTCAATTCCAATTACTTCCTCTTCCCATAAGGTTTTCAATATAATTGTAGCTCCAATTGGTGTCCTAGTAATAGCACCTATCTGGTAACTTTGCTATAGGTAGCTCTGAATTCTCACCTATATAACATTCTATTTTCATAGTAATCTTCCTAAAAGAGCCTTCTGAGCATGACATTACAATTATCAGAAACTCCCATAAGCAACAGAATAAATTTGTGCCTTTCTCCCCAGGAATTCAAAGTTCTCCACATTCTATCCATGTCTAACTGCCTAATGTTACCTCTCACTGCCTCTCTCTTTATACATTACTTTCTAAGGAAACAGAATTAGTTACTTGTTTTCATATTCTGTATCTCTGTTTTTACTGTTTGTCTATCTGGCTAAAATACTTGTATCCCATTTTTACCTACTGTAATAGTACCAGTCTTTCAATGTGATATTCAAATATCACACTGGGAACATAGCAGTGACCAAAGTGGTCCTACCTCCTTTACCCCTGTTTTAAGGGTGAATTGTCCATAGTCTAGCTTGAGTTATGGTTTTTTTATATATTTCACAGAACTCTGGTTAACTTTCTTGGCTCCCCCAACCTGATTCAGACATGATAACAACTTTGAAATCCAAGAAAATAAAAATGCAAGAAAATGAAAACCACTAGCTGAAAATTCAGACCTGAGTAAAATATTCACCTCTTCTTCATAGCAACACAACTTCATAACATGGGTGCATCAAAGTCTCCACTGTTATCTTAAAAGAAATAAAATAATATTGTAGCTTTAAAATTCCACTTGCTACTTAACCAATCAATAAGTGTTTCATTAATTTTCTTACCTATTAACTTTTTTAAAGTCCTGACACTAGGAAAATATATCTGTTTTCATTAGGAATCTACTTTATAAACCTGTAAAAGTGACCTTGTTACATTAAAAAATGCATGGATACAGATACAGACGTATAGCAACCACTATAATGCATTTACAATGAGTTTTAGAATAGCTCATGGACTAAGGAATAGTAGAATGACTCCCTTAGTCTCTAGAAATCCAGAGAATTTTCTGTCTCTAGGACAACTATTTTTAACATTGCATTCTTCCAATGAAGATATGTCTCTCAGACCTCCTAGGTCAATGGATTACTCACTTCTATTCACATTTACTGCAACTCAGATTATCCTGCTGCTTGCCTTCCTACATGCAAAGCAGAATCTCATCAGCTTGGCTGACTAGAGCATCACCTTGGTACACGTTAACCAAACAGATCATTAAATAAAGCTTCTTAAAGGAAAGTACATCATCCCCCTACAGGGAAAAAGAGATACACTGAATCACACATGAGCAGTCTAGATTTTGCTTGCTTAGGGATTTTATGTCCAGAGCAACCTGAAAGGGCAAAGTATTTCTCATGCCAAATTTTACACAACGTAACTGACCAATTAAAAAAACAAAGGAGTCAGCATTTATGTGTGTCCCTTTAGGAGGCATCATGTCAGCAAGTTATTCTTCCTTGCACAGTTTTAACACACCATTAGGCAGCATCTGTGGCCAGACTGATGTTTCTATGGCTTTTCTTTGCTGTTCCCAGCACCTTTGAACCCTAGATCAGCAAAGAACCCCCAAAGCCCTGGTGATCACAGGAAGTAACAAGGATCATTTGGAAGAGCACTGGACCCAGAGCGAGAGTATTTATTCTATTGTACAACATTGTTGATCAGTTACTATGTGGCAGCTGTTGGGAAAATTCCAGTTCGAGTTTCATGAAACAGATAGTAATAACATTGGGAGAAGAAAGAGACAAACGCAAAAGCAAGTAACTGCAACTGAATGCAGAACGTGAGATATTGGCAAAATACTTGAAATTGCCCAGATGTCAGAGGTATTTTATGGGTCTATTTTGTACCTGACTGGCTGTTTAAATTTTTATATTCACTTAAACATTACTACTTACTTCATAGAGTTTACAGCTGGGTATCAAACAGATCAAGGCCCTTCTTTATGTCTGCTTATCATATCCTGTACAAAAACTAAAACCTTCAGGTCACTTAGGAAGACTTTGTCTTCATTTTTTTATACTACTACGAATATATGCTGTTATATAGCACCAAGGTAATAAATTCTGGCAAGCAGAATTGTTACTTGGAGCTATTTTCTAAGCAAGTCTTGTATGTGTTTATGTGTGCGTACATGTGTGTGTGTGATTAAGGCAAATATGAAGGTTTACCATAAATTGTAACTGGAATACATTGCATATCCACTTCAATTCAGACAAAAGAACAAATCTCAAGAAATTCCAAAATGGACACAGAAGACAAGCCTGTTGCTACTAGTCGTAATAATGATCTAATCATTGCAAAAATGAATACCCCCATAAAGAAGAATTAGTAAAGACTAAAATTAAACTATAATAAATATAAGGCATAATTTTGAAAATCCTGTAGTGATTAAAAAAGCATATTATATGAAATATTAATTTTTATTTGCAACATTGGCAACTATTCTTTAAGGTTCATTTCTGCTAGTTTTGAACATACACTACTCCCAGGAGCATTGGTACATAAAATTACAGAGAAGCTTCTTGTAGCACCTACCATATCGCAAAATTCTGATTTTAGGAATGTACTGAAAAGAAAAAGATTATAGTGCTGGAAATGTTTTATATACAAATACTATTTTCTAATAATAGGACAACAATGACAGAGCCACTTATTGGAAGCTCTAACACTGTATGTACTTTATAAAATCTAACTATAATAAATAAACACTGAGACCCAAGAATAGGCAAACAAATGTAAGCAACAAATGAGTGCACTGCGTATAGATGTTTTTAAAACAACAAAAAGTCCACCAGAATGTATGATTTTAAACCACTGGATCATCAATTCTCAATGACACTGATGAAAATACTCCACAAAATTATGTTGTGCATTTAACTTCTAAATGATTGCTGAGGCTACTATTGAGAAAGTATAATAAATATGCCAAATTAGCATTTTAATATTACTTGTTCTTTAGTCAATATTTATTCTACATCAAATTAATTTTGTGACCTCCCAGTTACATAGCTAGCCCCTTAGATACACACATGAACTCAGCCATAAGCATTTCCTTAGAGAGTAACTACTTAATGATTTTAAATCATTTGCTCAATTCAAGTGCAGGTTGGGTCTCTAGACCTTGCTGTGCTACCTTTTTCCCTCCTTCCCTACTTTCTTTCCTTCCTTCCTTCCTTCTTTCCTTCCTTCCAAGATTTATTTATTTATCTCAAAGGCAGAATTACAGAAGTAGAGACAGGGAGAGAGAGAGAGATTAAGAGACAGAGAGAGAATCTTTCATATGCTGGTTCACTCCCCAAATGGCCTCAGTGGCTATAGCTGGGCTGGTCTGAAGCCAGGAGCCAGGACCTTCTTCCAGGTTTCCCACATGGGTGCCAGGGCCCAAGGACTTGGGCCATCTTCTACTGTTTTCCCAGGCCATAGCAGAGAGCTGGGTAGGAAATGGAACAGCCGGGACTTGAACCAGTACCCATATGGGATGCCAGCACTGCAGTCAGTGGCTTTACCTGCTACACCATAGTACTGGCCCCCTTATTTTCTACATTAGAAATAATAAAATGGTCAATGTGAAAAGAAAAGAAAGTAGAACTGGACTTATTTCAATTCTGCGATTTTAGATTTTAATTTAGCTTTGTTTTTCTTTCTCTTCTTGCTTTTCATTTTTTGCTGATACATAGTAAGTATATTTATTTTTGATAGAGGTATTTGAAAGATCCTAAGGAAACAAAGGCATGGTCAGGATTAATTCATTCAGTTTCTATAATTTATTATAAAATACATTTTATAACTATCTGCCAAAATAAAGTTTAAAAATTTACCCAAATACTTATATAGCTAATCAGTCATATTAAGCAAATTTTCAAAATTAAAATAAAAAAATCTTTTGATAAATGGTGAAAAACAATAATGCAAAATCAGCTATCCTATGTATCCAATACGACTATTACAAGACAGTTAAATTTGAACCAAATAATTGGTAAAGTTGGAAAAAACAAGACTTAAAACAGAAACTAGTAATGGGCATTTGGCCTGGTGTTCAAGGTGATACTTAGGATGCCTGCATCCCACATCAGAGTGCTTGGATCTCTTGGGGCCAAACTCTGTGACATAGTGGGTTAAGCTGCCACCTGCAGTGCCAGCATCCCATATCACCATTAGTTCAAGTCCCAGCTGCCCCACTTCCGACCCAGCTCTCTGCTATGGCCTGGGAAAGCAGTAGACGATGGCCCAAGTCCTTGAGCCCCTGCACCCCTGTCGGAGACCTGGAAGAAGTTCCTGGCTCCTGGATGCAGGTCAGGATAGCGCTGGCCATTGCAGCCAGTTGGGAACTAGCAGATGGATGACCCCCCCCCCTTCTCTCTCTCTCTCTCTCTGCATCTGCTTCTCTGTAACTCTGCCTTTCAAATAAAATAAATAAATCTTAAAAAAAGAAGAAGAGTGTCCTGGCTCTGGTTCTCAATGCCAGTAAAGTGTGACCTGTAAGGCATCAGGTGATAGTTTAAGTAGTTGTGTCCCTGGGACCCACGTGGGAGACCTGGCGCCCAAATTCAGCCTGGCCCAGTCCATGCAGGTTTTTGTGTGGGGAGTAAATAACAGTTATGCTGATCATTCATAATATAATAGTTGAACAAGTAGCTCTATATTTTTCCTTTCTCTTCAAAAACTATGCAAAATATACAAAAGTAATTATAAAGTATTAATGAATAAATCCTTTTTATACAGAGGTATTTTTAAAATTTGTTTACTGACATTATTACATGTATATGCAATTTGGAAGTTTCACTTCCTGATTATCTTTCCTGCACATGGTTATTACTCATTCTATTTCCTGAGTAATTTAGAAAGCTGTTTTGCCACATGGAGGAGGGCAGTCCAAGTGACACATGTGTTAGGTTCATCACTACTCAGGCAAACAAAGCACAACAGAAGAAATGAGAAGCTACATGTGTGATTATCTAGCAAGTTACTTGGAAGTTTACCCTTGCAATTTCACCAAGGGTATGTATCTCACTGTGCTTGCATTAATGCAAGAACAAATTCTATAACAAAATGATTTGGGGGGTTCAAAGTTAAGAAAAAAAAAGTAAACAACATAAAATGTATTAGTTGTACAAGGGGCCGTAAGAACATCACAAAGACCCAGTGGCTTCAACAATAGAAATTTATTCCCCATAGTTGTGGAGTCTAAGACCAAGGTGGCTCCACTCTGAGGACTCCACTCTTCTAGGTGGCCACTATTTTATTGTGCGCTTGTGTGTTCTTTTGTTTGTGTATGTGGGGGCAAAGGGGAGGGGAAGGGGGAACAGAGCTAGACAAAGAGAGAAAAGAGAGAGAGAACACAAATTCTCTGCTTCCCTTGCTTATGGCATGAGGGCAGTACTCTCAAGATCTCGCCGAATCTTGATTTTCTCCCAAATGCCTCAGCCTCCAATGCCATCACAATGAGGTTAGGGCCTGCACACGTGACATTGAATTTGGGGCAGCGACACTACCAGTCCATTACACACATTAATTTATGGGAAACATTTGTAATCGATTTTGTTTGTAGTTAAAAGCATATTTCTAGCTTCAGCATCGTGAATTCATATGCAATCCATTGTGGTTTTTGCAGAGATCATTTCTGAGTCAAAACGGCATGCACATTTCTTTCACGATCTGTTTTCTGTAATCATGGTATCTGGCAACATTGCTCTTCTCCTGTCGTCTGAGCACAGTGATTATACACGGCAAGGCATACTTAGTCATTATGTTAGGGTTGAAAGAAAACTACGCTCAAAAATGACACAGCACATTATATCTTCTCTTACATGTGGTCAAGCATATTTGAGAATTCATTCTTCCAGGTAATTAATTCCCAAGAGCTTTGACAAAAGGGAATCGAATGACTGATGTTTTCCTCATTGTGGGGTGAACTGCAATTCAAGCTGGTGACAAAAACCACATTAGTCATGACCAGCTTCCCGGGGCAGCCGATTTCAACATAGATGTGATGTGTATACATACAAGGGGACTTCACAAAGTCTGTGGTAAGTGGAGTTAAAACATAAGTTCACTTTAAGTGCAAAAAGTGCTTAAAATTCTTGCATTTATTTTTTCATAATATGCATTTTCATGAACTTTTTGATGACCTCTCATTTATTATTAAAGAAATTTTGACTACCTATCGCAGCATGAAAGTTAAATGAAAATTATTAGGAATCAGAGTGTTTAGCAGAGATACTCTGTGTCATCCCTGTTTTGTCACTAATTTTGACAGTTTGGAACTTTCAGAAGTCAAACACAGCTGACCATGGGAAAAGCCCGAAAGCCGAACGGCGTCTGAATCAAAGGAAATTAAGACACAACACTACTGGGAAGTAGATGTGTCTTAATCTCTTAGAGAATAAAATGGAGGCTGAAGCATGTTAAATGAATTCTCAAGGCCACTCATTAAAAGCGTCACTGGTTGGGGCCAGCACTGTGGCATAGCAGGTATTCCACTGCCTGCAGTGCTGAATCCCATATGCATGTCAGTTCAACACCTGGCTGCTCCTCTTCCAATCCAGCTTTCTGCTGTGTCCTGGGAAAGCTGTAGAAGATGGCCCAATTCCTTGGGTCCCTGGACCCACGTGGGAGAACCAGAGGAAGCTCCTGGCTTCAGATTGGCACAGCTCTGGCCTTTGTGGCCAATTGGGAAGTGAACCCGTGAATGAAGACCTCTCTCTCTCTCTCTCTCTCTGTGTGTGTGTAACTGACTTTCAAATAAATAAATATTTTTTAAAAAGTGTTATTGGCTTTTCTTAAGTATTTTATCAGATGAAATCTAGACTAATGCCATGATTTTATTATACCCACTATGATGAGTTGTTTAGTAGATACTTTTTTTTCATCAAGAAAAATTACAGATTTATTTTTCCTTTGTTTTCAATCTTGAGGTGATGGAGAATGACAAAGGGACATCGGGTTTGACCTCATAGTAGTATCTGGCAAGTCTAGAATCCCTAGATCTTGTCTAGCTGTTCCGGGTACCCGTGACATGTTTTCCAAATTAATGTGCTTACAGCTAAAATTCTAGCACATTAACTGGAAACTATAGGCAATGTGTCCTGTCACTTTGTTCTTAATCCCACCCAACCTCCTGTTATATTTTTAAGAAATGTTAGCTTTTATGCTACAAGTCAAAGAAACTTCTTCATTACTTTCATGAGATGAGAATCTGGTCAAATATCCATGTTTCTTTTAAGAGTGTATCTGAGTATGTAAGTAGACAGCTTTTATTAATGTAATTCCTACTGCGTCTATTTTATAGCCTAACAGAGATGTAGTGTTGGGGTTTTATTCATTGTGGCTTACTGTAAAAGGAACTTGAGTGGCTTACCATACAGAGCCATCCCTGGATAAACTCATACTTAAGATTATGTCAAATATCTTGGAACACATTAAGGAACAATTTTCCATTAACTTGTGAAATCTTCCTCTAGTTTCAATAACTGTAAAAATAATACAAGTTCTTCACAGTTAACTCATTTTTCAGAACCTAAAAGGGCTCAAAACAGAATATATGTAACAATCTGAATTTTAAAAGGTTTATGTTAAAAGCATGTGAATGCATTTTTTCTCTTTTCATCTCAAACTTAATCATCACTGTCCTGCTAAAAGTAACATGTGTACTTAGAATATAATCCAAGTAGACTTAATTTTTTGAAATTTTATTTATTTATTATAAAGACAAAGAGAGCGACAAGCATTGTGGCACAGTGGGGTAAGCTGCCGCCTGCAACGGGGGCATCCCTTGTGGGCACTGATTGGAGTCTCAGCTGCTCCATTTCCTTTTTTTTTTTTTTTTTTTTGGACAGGCAGAGTTAGACAGTGAGAGAGAGAGAGAGAGAAAGGTCTTCCTTTTTTCCATTGGTTCACCCCTAAATGGCCAAATGGCCGCTACATTGATCTGAAGCCAGAAGCCAGGTGCTTCCTCCTGGTCTCCCAAGTGGGTGCAGGGCCCAAGCACTTGGGCCATCCTCCACTGCCTTCCTGGGCCACAGCAGAGCTGGACTGGAAGAGGAGCTCCTGGGACAGAATCCGGTGCCCCAACCAGGACTAGAACCCGGGGTGCCAGCACTGCAGGCAGAGGATTGGCCAGGAGAGCCATGGCGCTGGCTCTGCTCCACTTCCTATCCAGCTATCTGCTAAGGTACCTTGGAAAGCAGCAGGAGATGGCTCAAGTCCTGTTCATGCCCGTGCACCCACATGGGAGACCTGGATGAAATTCCTGGCTCCTGAGAGAGCGGCAAGATGGTGGAATAGGAAGGGAGCACACCGATAGTCTGCGGAGAGACAGTTTAATAAAAGTGGAGGTACTGCAGGTTCAAGGAAGAGTAGGGGAAGAAACAGCAAAGGAAACCCTTGCAGAACTGATGATTCACAGTGGACCTGCGTGGAGAG
This sequence comes from Sylvilagus floridanus, assembly GCA_949820135.1. Lineage (NCBI taxonomy): Eukaryota > Metazoa > Chordata > Mammalia > Lagomorpha > Leporidae > Sylvilagus > Sylvilagus floridanus. The sequence continues at coordinate 104,285,078 of OX463238.1, read as the reverse complement.
CGTGGGAGCCCGCAGTTTGGGACACCAGCAGCAGATTCAACACACCAGCGCTGGAACGCGAGGTGAGCAGAACCTCAATAGCCCGAGAAACCAGCAGAGAAGTGAAAAGAGAAGACTAGAGTTTGACAAAGCTTGAAACCCTGCGAGGAAAAGTTCACCAGGCTAACTAGAAGAGAGAGAGAGAGAGAGAGAGAGAGAGAGAAAGTGACCCATACGGACACGAGTTTCTCTCTCTCCGCTCACCTCTCAAAGGTGAGCAAGACAAAGAGCAGGCGCCATTTTGGACATACGTCATAAGCAGGGCGACCTCGGGTCGAAACTGGCCCAGAGCCTAGCAGAAAAACCTGACTCTGGGTGGGAGGGGTGAAATAACAGGAGATTAGAACCTAATGAATGTGTGGTGCTAATGAACTGAGACTGTGAAAAGAGAGACGGTGGGGGAGAGAACTCACGGAAATCACGAATTCACGTGAGTACTCTCCAGAGACGCTACAGTTCAGTAGCCTTGGCAGCCCAGTGGGAGACTACAGGAGAACCTCAGCCCACACAAAGGGCTGCAAAGATTCCTTCTCTGGTCCTTGGGAAAGAGCTTCCGATCTCTGGCTCCTGTGGGTATATCATTTGCCTGCTAACCACCCCCAATTCCATTCAGCTGTGTGGAATTACTTCCCTTTTGAACCAAAAAAAAAAGTAACAGAGAGAGATTTACCAAGCCTAACCTGGGAGTGTCTCCTTTGACATACCCTCAAGCCTGAGGAAGCAAACAGAGCTCTCAGGCCACACCCATCTCAAGCCTCTAAGGCTCCATCAAAAGTAGACAGTCCACTTAATCTAGAGTCATAGTATAACTAGAAAAAAACACCACAGTGAAGAAACCAATATGCCAAACAACAAACGCAAAAACCGAGGTAACAAGAACAAGGAAGACACTATGGCGCCCACAAATGAAAAAGACACCCCAATTCAAGATTACGAAGATGATGAGATAGAAGAAATGCAAGAAGCAGATCTCAAAAAATTGATAAGAACACTAAGAAGTACTGAAAAACAAATTCTTGAACTACAGAAATCCTTAATGGACAAGGTAGAAAAATCTCTCTCGTGAAAATGAAATATTAAGGAGGAATCAAGCTGAAATGAAACAACTAGTAGAACATGAAACTGTGATAGTGACGAGAAATCATAATGAAGTGAAGAATTCAATAGATCAAATGAAAAACACATTAGAGAGCCTTACAAACAGAATGGGTGAGGCAGAAGAGAGAATATCGGACTTAGAAGACAGAGCACAGAAAAATATACAGTCAAACCAAAGACAAGAAGAGGAAATTAGAAATCTAAAAAATATTGTTGGGAATCTACAGGATACTATTAAAAAACCCAACATTCGAGTTCTACGAGTTCCTGAAGGCATGGAGAGGGAGAAAGGATTAGAAGGCCTTTTTAGTGAGATAATAGCAGAAAATTTCCCAGTTTTGGAGAAGGACAGAGACATCGTAGTACAGGAAGCTCATAGAACCCCTAGGAAACATGACCAAAAGAGATTCTCACCACGACACATTGTAATTAAACTCACCACAGTGAAACAGAAAGAAAAGATCCTAAAATGTGTAAGAGAGAAACGTCAGATTAGTCTCAGAGGATCTCCAATTAGACTCACAGCAGACTATCATCAGAAACCCTACAAGCTAGAAGGGAATGGCGAGACATAGCCCAGGTACTTAGACAGAAAAACTGCCAGCCCAGAATATTATATCCTGCCAAGCTCTCATTTATGAATGAAGGTAAAATAAAGACCTTTCATTGCAAACAGAAATTGAAAGAATTTGTTGCCACTCGTCCAGCCCTGAAAAAGATGCTTAAAGATGTGTTACCCACAGAAACACAGAAACACGGCCATCAACATGAAAGAAGGTAAACAAAGGGAACCTCACAGCAAAAGATCACAGGGAATTCAAAGCATACATTTGGATAAAGAAATTATGGGACATGTACTCTATAGAATACTATACAGCAGGAAAAAACAATGAAATCCGGTCATTTGCAACAAGATGGAGGAATCTGGAAAACATCATTCTGAGTGAATTAGCCAGTCCCAAAGGGACAAATATCATATGTTCTCCCTGATCGGTGACAACTAATTGAGCACCAAAGGGGAAACCTGTTGAAGTGAAATGGACGCTATGAGAAACAGTAACTTGATCAGCTCTTGTGCTGACTGTTGTTGTACAATGTAATACTTTATCCATTTTAGTATTTTTTTTTATTCTAATACTACTGGTTGAACTCTGTAATTAACACACAATTATTCTTAGGTGTTTAAATTTTAACTGAAAAGTGATCCCTGTGAAATATAAGAATGGGAATAAGAGAGGGAGGAGATGTACAATTTGGGACATGCTCAATCACACGTGCCCCAAATGATGGAGTAAGAAACATGCCAGGGGATTCCAATACAATCCCATCAAGGTAGCATGTACCAAGGCCAACTCACTAGTCCAAGTGATCAATTTCAGTTCACAATTGATCACACTGATAGGTCTAAGAGTCAAAGGGATCACACAAACAAGACTAGTGTCTGCTAATACTAACTGACAGAATCAAAAAAAGTGGAGAGAATGATCCAACATGGGAAGCGAGATACACAGCAGACTCATAGAATGGCAGATGTCCTAAATAGCACTCTGGCCTCAGAATCAGCCCTTAAGGCATTCAGATCTGGCTAAAAAGCCCGTGAGTATTTCAGGCATGGAAAGCCAAGACACTCTGGAAAAAAAAGAAGACCTAAATGAAAGACCTCTGTGAGTGAGATCCCAGTGGAACGAATGGGGCCATCAAAGAAGGAGGTACCTTTCTCTGAAGGGAGGAGAGAACTTCCACTTTGACTATGACCCTGTCGGAATAAGATTAAAGTCGGTGAACCCTAAGGCTTCCACAGCCTCAGCAACTCATGACTAGACCCTAGGGAGATTACTGACGCCATAAACAAGAGTGTCAAATTGTTAAATCAACTTCAGGAGTCACTGTGTACTTACGTCTCATGTGGGATCTGTCCATAATGTGTTATCCAATGTGAAGTAATGCTATAACTAGTACTGAAACAGTATTTTTACACTTTGTGTTTCCGTGTGGGTGCAAACTGATGAAATCTTTACTTAGTATATACTGAATCAATCTTCTGTGTATAGATAATTAAAAATGAAAAAAAAATCTTGGTGTTAAATTGGAAATTGCATAGAAAATTAATCAATTTAAAAAAAAATATCATGTAGGATCTCTGTCCTTAATGTGCTATACATTGTGAATTAATACTATAACTAGTACTCCAACAGTATTTTTCACTTTGTGTTGCTATATGAGGGCAAACTGTTGAAATCTTTACTTAATATATAGTGAACTGATCTTCTGTGTATAAAGAGAATTGAAAATGAATCTTTATGTGAAGCAAGGGGAGAGGGAGTGGGAAAGGGGAGGGTTGCGGGTGGGCGGGAAGTTATGGGGGGGGAGCCATTGTCATCTATAAGCTGTATTTTGGAAATTTATATTCTTTAAATAAAAGCGTTATAAAAAAAAAAAAAGAAATTCCTGGCTCCTGGCTTCAGTCTGACCCAGCCCTGGCTTTTGCTGCCATTTGGGGAGTGAACCAGTAGATGGAAAATCTTTATATATCTCTTCTCCCTCTCTCTGTAACTCTGCCCTTCAAATAAATAAATCTGTTTTTGAAAAAAAGGATAGAGAGAGAGAGAGAGTGAGAGAGAGAGAGAGAGCGAGTGCACTCCAATTTATTGGATCACTTTCTACATGCCTGCAATGATTGGATGTCTAAAGCTGGGAGATAAGAACTCAAATTCCAGGTCCAAATAGATGTTAGAAGATTATAGTAAAACATCAAGTATTTGGACTCAGATACAGACAAATTGTAACGTTATTATAAAATAGAAAAATGTCTTTCTTTTTGTAGTAGCATAGGAGCCATAAACTAAATTTCTAACAAATCTGCCTAGTATTTCAAACTTAAATATCAAAGTAGAACTATCCTAAGCATTTCTCTCATAGGGCAATGCAGATTCAAAAGTACTGAGGGAAATTCTAACGAAATGTCACCATGATTTGCAAGAATTAATGTAATAAAAATCATTTGTATCATCTTGTATTTCTCTATTATGACATGTTATCCATAGGGAATATGTCAGTCAAGCAGATCTTTATCTACCCCATTTTCAGATTCTTAAGCATTATTCAATTTCACTGGCATCCCCAAATTCCCTTGAATGCATCCTAGTGGCACAACCTGCACGCAAAAGTGTAATATATCAGAAATTTTGTTCATTCTAATAAATCACATTTAATACCTCATCAGCTCCCATTTTCAGTTTACATTACTGCAGACATTATCCTACTTTAAGAAGTTGTTCATAATTTTGGTTTTCAATTCACACCAACTAGGCATCTCCACTTAGCAAGTGTTTATTCACATTAAAGGAAACAGAAAATCCTCTTCAAAATTCCCTTACATGTAAAATAATACTTTGGGGACTGAAATAAATAGTCTGAATTATTAAAGATATTTGAACTTATACAATCATGTTCTATTTCTTGTGCAATTTAATCATGTGATATCAACTATTAAGGTAAACAACATTAATAAAATTAAAACAAAATATGAAACACTGTGATCTGGACAGAAAACTATCTTTAAGTATTCATCATTTTAAAGAAGATGGAGCCAATAATCTGTACCCATCATTTAACTAAGGCTGTTTGGCAAAGCAGGTTATAGAATATGGAGAAAGAATCTTTTCCTTTGGCAGCATCCTGTGAACATATTTTAGATATACTGCTGCTTATCAATATTTGTGGGAGTTGGACTCTATAGTCATTAAGTCATTGCAAATACTGAATCAGTGAATACTAGACTCATGGTCCATAGAGGAAATACAGGATTTCGTTCCTGTGAGTTTCTTCTCAAACGTTTCATCAATGCAAGAACACATATCCTTGTTTTATATGTATCTTTATTAAATGCCACCTTATTTAATATATAATATATATAATATAATATATATATATATAAAATAATTATTGACTGGAAATCTTGATCAATTATAGTTCATGCCTGACTCTAGTTTCTCCATAAGAACCGTCACAGCATTCCTATACTTAGGAACATGGGATAGAACTCCAGTACCACATCTGGGAATTGTTTTTTAACATCAAAAATCACAAAAAAAAAAGCATGGAAATGCAAAATATGAGGTACTAAGACTGGAAAAGCACATTTGTACAGTATGAGAGCTGAAATAAAAAGACAGCAATAAGACATTGTTCAACCTCAGCTACTCCATGGGCCATCAAGGTAACTCAAATTTTCTGGCACTCTGCATGCACAAACTCAAAAATGCTCAGGGAAGCACCACACATACTGCTGTTGGCTAAGTAAGTGGAACTGGATTCTAAATATAGTATATAGAAATAAAGGATGGATTTTATTCACATTAGAAGTTGTACAAGTGATTTCAGTGACTTTTGCATTTTAAATGGTTTACGTATGTGATAGTTAAAAGTATTTTTGCATTCAATAATGATGTCATTCAAGCACTGTAAAGTCTCTTGCTAATACTCATGCTGATACTGAGAAAAAGCCTGCCCCATTTTAATTCCTATGTGAAAAAATAGTCTGGAATAACTGATTTTAAGTGCATGCCTAACATAAAACATAGCAGCCTTTATTATCTGCAAATAAATTATTGTTATCATCTGTGGTACATAAATTTGATTATTTTTCCATTTAGTCACTCAGTAAACTTTTAGAGGTCATGATTCAAGGCCCAAAGGATACAAATAAGAATAAATACCATTCCTGTTTGTGACATATGTGATCTAGTTTAAGTCATGTAAGTAAGCAAAGAAGTAAAAATGTCCTTTAATGGATGCTACGTACTTGCATGTACACAGGTCCACAGAACAGATATTTGTTTCAGACATGTTGCAAGTTGGGTGGGAAGGGCAAATATAGAGGTCCTGGAAATACTTCCAGAACACCATATCTAAGCTGATCTCTGAAGAGCAAGGAGGGATTAGAAAGGAATCGAAGGGACAGAAGAGGAGGAAGGGATGACATGTTTGAAGTCATGGGCTTCATGAAGGAAGGAAACGCGTGAATTCAAAATATGAAAGCAGAAAGAAATGGACTGTAGGAGTAACTTGTATAACAAACATGAAAAATAGTGCTTATCTGATTGCTCAAAATACTTGAAAAAATAACACAGGAAGTCTGCTGAGTTTCCAACTGATACCTAACTTGTTGCATGTGACAGTTTTATTTTGGGTTTCAAAAATTATTTATAGATTTATTTAAATGTCAGAGCTACAGAGAGAAAGGGAAAGACACAGAGAGAGAAATTGTCCATCCACTCGTTCACTACCCAGAGGACGGCAATGGCTGGGCCATCCAAAACCAGGAGCCCGGAGCTTTATCCAGGTCTTCCATGTGGGTGTGATACTGGTAGACAGGATCAAATTGATTAGACTTGTAAGCTGGAGATGATGGCCCCTGTGTGATCTCATACCCCTACCTCATCTCTCCTGGATGCCCACCTGCCAATCAGACTATGTAACCACTCCCTTTGGGAGTAGATAAAAGGCCGTCAGTATGGTGGGCCCCTCCCATTTTTGGCTGTCCACTCTTGTTGTACCCTTGTTGCCTGCGAGCGTGTGGCCTTCAGGCCACCTGCTCTGAGCTGTCCTGTCTGCGTCCTTGCTCCACATGGCACCCGGCCTGCTCTCTGGTATGGACCCAACTTAGCTTCTAGAACTCTCATTCTTTCCTAAATAAAGTCCTCACTTTCCTGCGCAATTCTCTCACTGAATAAAAAACCTAAAAACTTACCATGTTGTTTCTTCTATTTGAGCCAGTATTCAGAATTCTTCTCTGAATACGTGGCAATAAACCACAGGGTTATTAATACTGAAATCATTAGTAGACAGGACGATATCAGGTACAAGGGGCTAATAAACACTTGGGCCATCTTCTACTTCTTTTCCCAGGCCATTAACAAGTAGCTGGACAGGAAGTGGAGCAGCAGGGCCTCAATCCAGCATTCATATGGAATGCCAGAGTCAGAGGCAGGAGATTTCCCCAGTACACAACAAAGCTGTCCCAAGATGTGATTTTTTTTTCTGACAGGCAGAGTGCACAGTGAAAGAGAGAGAGACACATAGAGAACGGTCTTCCTTTACCGTTGGTTCACCCCTCAATGGCCGCTGCAGCTGGCACACTGTGCTGATCCGAAGCCAGGAGCCAGGTGCTTCTCCTGGTCTCCCATGCGGGTGCAGGGCCCAAGGACCTGGGCCATCCTCCACTGCACTCCCGGGCCATAGCAGAGAGTTGGACAGGAAGAGGAGCCACCAGAACAGAAGCCAGCGCCGGTGCCCCAACCGGGACTAGAACCCGGTGTGCCGGCGCTGCAGGAGGAGGATTAGCCTATTGAGCCATGGCGCCGGCCAAGATGTGATATTCTTAAAACATGGCCTCAAATCTTTTGCTATTTGTTCCTTTGAGTATAGGTATGTGACTGCTTGATCAACAGAATGCAGAAGTGATGTGCCAGTCTCCAGGAAGGGAGATTTCTACCTCCTGTCCCTTGGAATAGATGCTTTAGTAACCCAGCCACTATCTTAAAGGGACTCCAAGCAGCCCAGAAAGGGCCATGTTAAAAGGATCTAAATTTCTTGAGGCCCAGATGAGCTTCTAGCCAGTCATGTAAATTTGCCATTTTGGAAGTTATTCTCTAGACTTTAACTGAATATTCTAGACCATACTACATGATGTAAAGACAGTCTCTTCCCTGCAATCCCAGCCTAAAAGTGTTCAATAAATTATATTAAGACATGGAATATTGAGGTGATTTCTGACATAGCAATGCAAACTAGGACAATAAGAATTTTTGAAATAAAGGTAACTGACATATTTGTAGTTTGGAAGATTGGGAAAAGCAAAACTAAAGTAGTAAGAACCTTCCAAGACACAGAGTAGAAATGATGATACCTAGAACTCAAAATAGGGCTCATTTAGGCTGGCAAACCACATATGTAGCATGGATGAATTTTATAGCAGGCAAGTAGTGTATTTAAAACAAAAATAGAGCGATGCTTGAGTCATAACTTGAGAACTTACATGGATAACGCTTATGTGCACCTTGTATAAAGAAATCCTTCTCCTTCTTAAACTGTTATTTTTGTCCATGACAATGTGAATGGTTATCTTATCAGTAAAAATCTTAGCTAGACTTCTTAACTAATTACCATTTAAATGTATAATATTCTTGTCCCACATACTTGCCTTTTGGGCATACCACACCAAATTGGACTGAATTGCTCCAATTGATTTTTATCAAAATATCAGTTTCAGGCCAGAGCTGAGGCTCAATAGGCTAATCCTCCATCTGCGGCACCAGCACACTGGGTTCTAATCCCGGTCGGGGCGCCGGATTCTGTCCCAGTTACCCCTCTTCCAGGCCAGCTCTCTGCTGTGGCCCGGGAGTGCAGTGGAGGAGGGCCCAAGTGCTTGGGCCCTGCACCACATGGGAGACCAGCATAAGCACCTGGCTCTTGGCTTCGGATCAGCGTGGTACACCAGCTGCAGTATGCCAGCCCCAGCGGCCATTGGAGGGTGAACCAACAGCAAAAGGAAGACCTTTCTGTCTCTCTCTCTCTCACTGTCCACTCTGCCTGTTAACAAATAAAAAAATAGAAAATAAAATATCAGTTTCAGATAATTTATATTAGAAGTATTTTGAAGAATATGCAAACCATTCATTGCTCTATTTATTCTAGACTTTTTTTCCTCAACCAAGCTGATAATGTGTGCTGGATTGTTATTAACCTCTTATTTTCTTTCCCTTAGTTAATTTCTTACATATTCAACTTCCAGTGAAGGGTTCAAGCACTTGAACAAAGCATAGTATTTAGTTTTTTCAAAGACTTATTGAAGACACTGTCCAATATTTCATTCCAGTATTACCTTTTTGAAAAATAAAACTGCATCTAAGTCAATAAAGATAATAAGTCAGTTTGAATTTTGCTTTTCTGTGTATAATGCAAATAAATTTGGCTAGATTACCTTTGGCCACCAGGGAATTTAGATAAAATATATGGTTCAAGTTCCATAATTCTATAGAAACCTGATTCACATGTTTATGTCCTCATTTTCAACCTGGCATTGATGTGCCATTTTAGGTATTGTTTCCTTGGCTCTGGTTTTTGTTTACTTTTCTTTGTGTAATTGTATGTATGAGAGAATTTTGATTTTGGTTATCAGAAACCAAATCCTTCTGGCATTAGTAGTAAAGGAGAGTTTACAGCAAGAATTTCAGACAAGTATGGAATCAGGTATTTAAACTTCTTAGGGTTATATTTTTTATGTCTTATTTCTGCCCCTTCATCATGAACTGGCTCTACTTTTTCTACATGAGACAGATCTCTCTCTCCTCCCCTTCTTCCCTCTCTTCCTCTCTCTCTACAAATCCCTATATATTTAACAAAAAAGAAGCTATTATTCTCATTTTATAGATGAGGAAATTAAGGTACAGGGAGTTTAACTGACTTACTATTCTTACACAGGAAGTTAGTAGCAGATCTCGGAATTTAACTGAGACAATGTGACATGAGTCTGGGTTTTAAGTCACTGTAAGAGCCTGACACTCTGGAAGCAAAGAAGAGTAAGAGAATTCTATACAGTGCACTGCTGTCATCATAATGCATTATTTAGAAGAGAGAACACTCACATTTAGGGGGTTAAATGCATGACATGAGACTTTTTATTAATACATTTTTGCACTGACCCCCAAAATGGAATTCATATATGAAATTATTTTGAAAGATGTGGACACATTTTTCTGAACTTTCATCTTTTTTATAAACTGCAGGTATCATCAGTGTTCTGCATCTTCTCATTCTCACTCACAGAATCCCATTCACAAAATTAAAAGAAATATTTTATAAAAGCGATCTAGGACCTAAAGTGTGTTTGTATGTTTGGGTAATAAACTGTTAACAAGTGAAATAAAAGAAACACTCGAAACTAAGGTATCTCTTTGAATTTCAATAGAAAATCTTGATATGGTTGGTATCTCATAACACAATTTGTATAACAAGTGAGAAAGAATCATATATTTTGGCCGGTGCTGTGACTCAGTAGGCTAATCCTCCACCCAAGGCGCCAGCACACTGCGTTCTGGTCCCAGTCAGGGCACCAGATTCTGTCCCGGTTGCCCCTCTTCCAGGCCAGCTCTTTCCTGCGGCCAGGGAGTGCAGTGGAGGATGGCCCAAGTGCTTGGGCCCTGCACCCCATGGGAGACCAGGAGAAGCACCTGGCTCCTGGCTTCAGACCAGTGTGGTGCGACAGTTGCAGCGCACTGGCCGCAGTAGCCATTGGAGGGTGAACCAATGGCAAAGGAAGACCTTTCTCTCTGTCTCTCTCTCTCTCACTGGCCACTCTGCCTGTCAAAAAAATTAAAAAAAAAAAAAAGAATCATACATTTTACTTTACGCTCTTTCTACTTTCCATTTAAAGAAATGATTCATGGGGTCAGCATTGGGTGCAGCAGGTATAGCTGCTACCTGCAACAGCGCATCCCATATGAGTGCCAGATGAGTCCTAGCTGCTCCAATCTCGATTCAGTTTCCTGAAATGTCCCTGGGAAAGTAAATGGCTGGGCCCCTGCCAACCACATGAGAGACCCACATGTTGTCTCAGGTTCCTGGTTTCAGCCTGGCCCAGGTTCAGCTGTTCAGGCATTTGTGGAGAGAACCAGCAGATTGAAGACCTTTCTGTCTGTCTCTCCCTTTCTCTCCGCAACTCTGCCAATCAAATAAATAAATAAATCTTTTAAAAAAGAAAAAAGAAACAATTCAAGAATAAATCATCTATTCAGAATTTCTATTGAGGGCCTAGATGCATTGATACCAGGCCAAGAGCAGGCTTATTACTCAAATATAATTTTTGAAATTGAAAATACTCTTTCAAAATAGAAATAAACATTTTTTCAAAACTGAAATATTAAAAACTATATATTTTTAGATGCAAAAAAATCAGAAAATCTTAGGTTCTTATTGAAAATTACTCTCTAGATTCTAAATTTCCATTAGCCTAGTTAAATATTTTGTTCCCTGGACCTCTCAAAGCTACATTCTAAAAATTCTTGGTAATTAGAGCTAGCTCAAAATTAACCATTACTGAAGCTGGTGCTGTGGCCTAGGGAGTAAAGCTGCCTCCTGCAGTGCCAGCATCCCGTGTGGACACTGGTTTGAATCCTGGTTGCTCCTCTTTCAATTAAGCTCTCTGCTATAGCCTGGGAAAGCAGTAGAAGATGGCCCAAGTACTTAGCCAGCTATACTCACGTTGGAAACCCAGAAGATCCTGGCTCCTGTCTTTGGATCAGCAGAGCTCTGGCCTTTGAGGACAACTGGGGAGTGAACCAGCAGATGGAGGACCTCTCTCTCACTCTGCCTCTCCTTCTCTGTGTAACTCTACTTTCAAGTAAATAAATAAGTCTTTAAAAAAATTACCACTACTATCAACTGTATACCTTTCAAGAAAACAATATATGCATGAAAGCTGACCAACCATTCACTACTGCACTTAGGATGGACTGCGCCAAAGCTGTGATTGATGGATATAAGGTGAGGTTTCATACCTAATGCAAATGTTAAACAAAAAGCAATTTCTGTCAACATAAATGACTGGATCTTTAAATGGCAGCTCATTTTAAGGATGACACGTTGAATCAATCCTTAACTAATTGGAAAATTAATTAGTGCTTGTCATTTTAACTATCTTTAAGCTTGAGTTTAATTACAGTTAACTAGCTGCCTGCACGAAGCCAGTCTTTAAACCCAATGAAACTGTTGCCTGAATTTTTCACAAGATAATGCCCCACATAGTTTTACTGTATATTAATGCTTAAAAAATCCATGGACCCACTAAAGTCTACTGCTGATTAGCAAATTAATGAACTGTGTCTTTTTATAATGTATCTCTTTTACTTTATGCTTTGTAAATTTATCTATTGTTATTGTCTTTATTATCCATTAAAACAAAGCTTGGCCATCCTAGAAAAGTGATAAAATATGTTTATGTTTACTCTTTCCCATATTGAGTATTTTAACACTTTCAATATGTTCAAGGACCAAAAATACCATAACACAGGTAAATAAGCATACCAAATAATTAATTCCATAGTAGAAGGAATAATCAACATCTGTTCATCATTGCTACAGTTCCTTCTGCAGTCATTAAGTGAAGTCCAGGGATAATTCCATCAGAGAGTCAACATTTACTGAGCACCTGCTAGTAGCTATGCTAGACATTCATGTTTTGTGCTTAACCTTTAATACAGACTTATGAAATGGATATTATTATTTCTATCCTGCAGATAAAGAATGAAGGATCAAAGAAGCAAAGCTATTTGTTAAAGACCACATAGCCAATAGGGTATTAAATTATTTTCAAGCCCTCTGAGCCTATGTTCTTTCTACAGCATTATACTCTAACCTATTTATAGATGAAATATTAGACTAGACAATTCACAAATATAGAGATATAACCAGTAAATGAACACAGTGGAAAATGTCCACTGATAGGAAAAGAGGAAATGTAAATGTTAACGATCCTACTATACCATGATTATCTGAAAGAAATGCTGACTTTAAACTTTAATACCTAAAGTTAGTGAAAACCTGGCAACATATGTCCACACTTATTTTGCTTGTATTATAGTAAACCATTACATTACTTTAGAAAGGCATTTGGAATTAATACAGCAAAAGTTACAATTTGTACTCATTCCACTCAACTCAATGATCCACTTTTAAAAATATAACCAAAGAAAATAATACAAAATAATAATAGAAAATCCATTTTTATAAAAAGAAATTCATCATCACTTATGGAACTAGTGATATAAATTATTACACAAGAATTGGATAAAATATTACAGAAGTCTTACAAACATTATTAAAATAGCTTATTATGAAAAATGTTTTAATAAAGTAAAACAATCCAGATGAAATATTATATAAGCATTATCATCAGAACTGTACACATAAAAGTAAAGAAACTGCAAAGAATTACACAAATGTTCTACCAGGGCGGAAGCTACCATGAGTTGCATGTTTCTTATATCTCCCACATTACTTATGAAGAAGTTAACTGAAAGAAAGATACCGCAAGTCTATATCTTTGCCTGAAAACTGAAGCATAGAAGGGTAAATGGGTATTATCGGTTCCTAAAACCAACAATAAGACAAAATTTATGATATTGGAAAATTACATCCTAGAAGATGGTTTCCTTTTCTTCTTATGATGATGTTAAGGATGATCAACCTGGAATGAATGTTTTCTACCAATTCAAAGGTCTTGTTTATCAGTAATTGTCTACTAAATGAGGTTATGTATAGGAAAGTGCATAATGAGCTCTAGCATGGTATAGACTATATTGTTATTCCTTTTATGAAGAGAGGAACATAAGGAATTTAAACTTTGGGGCCGGTTCCGTGGCGCAGGTTAATCCTCCGCCTGCGGCACCAGCATCCCATACGGGCTCTAGTTCAAGTCCCGGCTGCTCCTCTTCCAATCCAGCTCTCTGCTGTGGGCTGGGAAGGCAGTACAAGATGGCCCAAGCGTTTGGGCCTCTGCACCCGCGTGGGAGACCAGGAAAAAGCACCTGGATCCTGGCTTTGGATTGACGCAGCTCCAGTCATTGCGGCCATTTGGGGAATGAACCAACGGAAGGAAGAACTCTCTCTATGTCTCTCCCTCTCACTGTCTTTAATTCTACATCTCAAATAAATAAATAAAATCTTAAAAAAGGAATTTAAATGTTAGATTTCTAAAATGAAACCAATGTAGATAGTCCTCATTTTTTTTTTTTTTTTTTTACAGGCAGAGTGGACAGTGAGAGAGAGAGACAGAGAGAAAGGTCTTCCTTTGCCGCTGGTTCACCCTCCAATGGCCGCCGCGGTCGGCGCGCTGCGGCCGGCACACCGCTCGTCCGATGGCAGGAGCCAGGAGCCAGGTGCTTTTCCTGGTCTCCCCATGGGGTGCAGGGCCCAAGCACCTGGGCCATCCTCCACTGCACTCCTGGGCCACAGCAGAGGGCTGGCCTGGAAGAGGGGCAACCGGACAGAATCCGGTGCCCCGACCGGGACTAGAACCCAGTGTGCCGGCGCCGCAAGGCGGAGGATTAGCCTGTTGAGCCACGGCGCTGGCCGATAGTCCTCATTTTTTTATAATTAAGTTCAGGATTCAGATCTCTCAAACTTCTGATTGGTTTCTTTACATAAATTGGGTTTTTCTCGCTAATTTTCTTCAAGGAACTCATCTTACTTAATATTTATAAACAAGTACTTTTTCCATCTCCCCACATTTCACTTGACATAATCACACTGATGATCGTATGAGCACACCTTTGTGAAACCTCCAAACTTACAGATAATGAAAGCAGGTGACAAACTATACAAGATTAGTCAACGAAATAGTAAATGCTTATAAAATTATGAAAGTTTAGTACTAACACATTCACAGGGCATCCATATAGCAATAAGCTCAAAGCTCAAACTGCAATGTGATTTTTACTTCAAACATTTTGTTAAATTAAAATGTATATTTCATATATAATGAATATTTTTTCAATAAAATAAAATTTTAAAGATTTTTAAAATAATTTCCCATTTTAGAAAATTAATTTCATCTCTGTCACTTTCTCTCACTGTCTAACTCTGCCTGTCAAAAAAAATAAAAAAAGAAAATGAATTTCATTTCAATTATTATATCCAATGTTCCTCATATCAATACCATTTGAAGGTATATACCACTGCATATTCCAGAATGGATATAAGGTGAAAATATGATCTATCTTCAAACAGTAAAAGCCAGTGTTTCAAATATGTTTGTGGAGATTCAGAACATAACAAATTTTAATAAACAATTCATCACGTAAAATAGTGCAATTGCCCAATACAATATAAAGGAAAAGCTGTTGTTTATAAAAATATTTTAAAGATTTTATTTTATTTTATTTGAAATTAAGAGTTACAGAGACAGAGAAAGAGAGAGACAGAGAGAGAGAGAGGGAGAGAGTGAGTTTCCATGCACTGGTTCACCCCCCAAATGGCTGCAATGGCCGGAGCAGGGCTGATTGAAGCCAGGAACTTCTTGTCGGTCTCCCAGGTGAATGTGGGTGCAGGGGCCCAAGGATTTGGGCCATCCTCTGCTGCTTTACCAGGTGCATTAGCAGGGAGCTGGACTGGAAGTGGAATAGCTGGGGACTAGAACTGGCACCCACATGGGATGCCAGATGCCATAATCTGTGGCTTTACCTACTGCGAAATAGCACTGGTACTATTTATAAAATGTATTGTGCATCCTACAATGATTGCAACTTTTCCTAATTGTTCTTCAATCAGATATATTCAAATGTTTCCATGAGTGAATTCTCTCTTCCAAATCTAAAGACTCCTCTAACATTTCCTACTTCCAGGACCCCTCCCCACTTTTGTTGCCTTTACTAACATGAATTTGGCCTCTTGGAGAGGGAGAGATATTTTGGAGGTACAATAGCTTTTACATGAGATTCCAGGGGCACTGTGGAATGCTAGTTTTCTTTGGCATATGTCTTGAAATACTTTCAAGGCTAGAAAGCAAAAAAAAAATAAATTGCACTTTCAGAAATTGCTGTAGATACTGTGTAACTCTTCATGCAAATTTGAGTTTTCCTGTTTTCATACTTTACAAGGCTCTCAAAATTGTAATTAATCGTCTTTTGGGGGCTTTTGCTGCAGCCCAGAGTAGAACTCATTATTAACTCAGTACATAGCATCCTTGATAACTCTTCAAAGATGCATTGGCTCAGTAGCAAACAATTACCATTGGACAATAATAAGCTCATAGCAGTCTTAAGTAGAGACACATTAAAACAGCACTATAGGAAATGTAAGGCAGTCATGACTTATAATAGATCTGATCAAGCTATTGATGCATAATGGGTACAAAAATGAAATTTGTGCTCTTGACTATTAAGAACAGAACCCTGCAAACCCTTTGTAAGGAGCTACTATAAAGGGAGAGAAAACATGCTGTCGCTTTTTCTCACACATATATGAAGCATAGGAAGAAGTTTGAGAAACTAAAAGACAAAAACTACCTGGAAACTATGTTTGCGACAACATGTCCTTTTGTTAATCTACTTGTGAAAGATAAGAGAGATGTTTTAGATAAACAAAGCCCAAATCTGGCTACTCTAAGCAATGGTCCTGGAAGATTTCTACTTTCCTTCCCATCGTGACCCTGGTTCACTGATGCAGGTGAAGAATTCACAAGAGCTTCTGGCACAGAGAAGTATCTGATAGAAATCTACCACTACAACAATGGCTACTGCTGCTGTTGCTTGGGCTACTGGCTACAAACCTAGTAAACTATTTTGTGGGGACCCATGGATAGGCTTGCCATGGGACCCCCCCATGCTGGGCTTGGCTTATAGCAGTAATGTGGATGTAGCAGCTGACTGAACTTTTCATCTAGCTGAGGATCGTGGAAAACAAGATGGCACCGATGCCCTGCCTGCTGCGTGACTCCACAGCTGATCGTGATCAAGTGCCGAATTGGAGAGCTCTGTGCATGGACTGTAATTGATTGACTGTGATTGGTTGAATTCTGGATATAAGCGGAGAGCGAGAGAGAGAAGGGGGCACGCCAGCTTTCCCCCTTAAGGAACGTGCGTGCCATCTCTCCCCCTTCTCCCGGGTCCCCTACTCTCTCTTTCCCACTCCTTCTAAGTAAAAGTCTCTTGAAGACCGATTAGCTGCGAGCAGTGTCGTTCATTCTGAGGCCGAAGGAGTCGACGAGTGGTGCTGTGACTCGGATCCACAAGTGGTGCCGTGACTCGGATCGACAAGTGGTGCCGTGACTCGGATCCACACAATTTGGAGAAAAATATATCATTTTCTCCAACAGTGCCACATTCATCATCATCATCATCATCATCATCTACCATTGAAATGAAGAAACTGAAATAGGCTTCTATCTATGTCATTTACTAGTTGTGCAACCATGGAGAAGACAAATTATCTCTTTGAATTCCCTTTCTGTGCTCTTAAAATAAATGTATAATAAAAGCATTTAATAATTCTATTTCACAGAAGCATTGCAAGGATGCCATGACATTAAACGTGATTAAATAAATACAATCACTTATAAACACTCTTCTTGAATGTTGCAGATTTAAAATTAAAATGGCCTCTTCTGTCTTCTATTGAGGCTCATTTTGATGTGATGTTTTCTAGATGATCAGCACATAAATACATGTCACATGGTAAAATCTAGACTTTCTAGAACCACACCATATTTACAGAGGAAACACATCTGTGCCCCCCTCCAGCCCCTGCCATGTAGTTTCTGCAACCTGCACTGCTGCTACTTGACTACTTTGTTACAAAAAAAAAACAAAAAAAGGAGTGTTAGCAACATGAGCATTACTTAAATTCCTTCCCTTCTCAGTGACTGTATAAATGCATCTATGTTTCTATAGTATAGTTTAGCAATTATGTTTCTGTTATTAAAAAATAGTTTAGCAAGGATATTTGCTTTTCAGTTCAGTCATCACAGACTCAGGAGGTCTTTGCATTCAGCAATTTCAAGACTTAATCCCTTCGGTTATACAATTTGCTACCTACCTACTACATATTTACACATCATTTTACAAATGATCATTTGAAATTACAATATCCCTACCTTGGAGGAATTCAGAGCTTCATTGGTAAAACAAAGTTTGTATTAACAAAATTAATCCAAAAGAACTTAAAGAGAATTTTATTAATTATATACATTGCAGGAAGAGAAGCAAATTGTATGGATATAAGAGAGTAGAGACAAACTAGAAAACAGAATTACCCTGAAAATATGTATTGAAAGTGTTAATAAAGATCTAAATGTAAACTTAAAGCCTGAATTATTTCCTTTTTCCTGTTGTTCTCCTTAAAACCTGTATTTTAAGAACATCACCAACAAACAATTGCTAGAATTCGGTAATTATAGGAGCATTGAATATGTGGTCCAAAGCTACTTTTTCCTACTTCTTGGATAATGTAATGTATATGAATGTCCATCCAATGATATTCATCTTTCTGTTCATTCCAAGTTTATTAACTGAAAATAAACAGCAATACTCCCATTCCAAAAAGTACACAAATATATTCACTGAAGTATAGATATGATAAACTCTTTACCTATGACTCTAAATGCTAGACATCATCAGATATTAATAATTGTTTTCTTTGTGATTTCTCTTCGTTGAGGACTTCTTGCCTTAATTCACCTATAAGACTTCATTGAGATTAGCCATCAGTAAATAATGATGGTCAAATAATCATACTAAGAAACTGCTTCCTTAATGTTCTTTCTTTTTTTAAAAAATTTAATTATTTATTTGAAAGTCAGAGTTACACAGAGAGAGAAGGAGAGGCAGAGAGAGAGAGAGGTCCTCCATCCACTGGTTCACTCCCCAGATGGCCACAATGGCCAGAGCAGAGCCGATCCAAAGCCAGGAGGCAGGAGCTTCTTCCAGGTCTCCTACACGGGTGCGGTCCAAAGATTTGGGCCATTTTCTACTGCTTTCCCAGTCCATAGCAGAGAGCTGGATCAGGAGCAGAGCAGCCAGGTCTTGAACCAGCACCCAAATGGGATGCCGGTACCTCAGGACAGGGCTTTAATCCGCTGCACTACAATGCAGTCCCTAATGCTCTTTTTATTTATTTATTTATTTAATTTTTGACAGGCAGAGTGGACAGTGAGAGAGAGACAGAGACAGAGACATTGGTTCACCCTCCAATGGCTGCTGCGGGTGTTTCTCCTGGTCTCCCATGGGGTGCAGGGCCCAAGCACTTGGGCCATCCTCCACTGCACTCCCGGGCCACAGCAGAGAGCTGGACTGGAAGAGGGGCAACTGGGACAGAATCCAGTGCTCCGACCAGAACGAGAACCCGGTGTGCCGGCGCCCCAAGGCAAAGGATTAGCCTATTGAGCCACGGAGCCGGCCCCTAATGCTCTTTCTAATCCATTGTGATTCTTTTTGTGTGTGTGTGATTCTTATTTCTACCACTATGCCTTTGTGTTTTGAGGTACATGCCATCTGAGGCCATCCTTTTTCCATAAATCTGTATACTAGTTAGCAAACTTTAGATTTCAGCTCCACATTCAGTGAAGTTCTTTCAACTCTTATCCTTTCTTTCACAACTCTCATCTAACTTCAAAATCTAAGTGGGTATTACTTCCATCAACCTAACCTACTGCTACTTGTCTTTTTTTACCTAGATAACTTGACCTCCATTCTCTGTATTAGCATTCTTCTGCCCTGCAATACACTGTTAACAACCATAGTTGCTTAATTAACTTCTGAAACTCACAAAATGGAAAAATAATTAATTTCACAATTAACAACAATTCCCATAAAGTTTCCTATAGTTCTATCTCTCCGAACACCCATTAGCAATACATCTCTTCCTTCACTAGTAAAGGGCTCTCATTCTTTGATCTAAGCTCTCACAAAACCCTTTGGGATTCAAGTGAAGCCAATTCAAACTAGCTCAAGCATAAAAGGAAATGAATATAAGGTGCACATATGATTAGCAGGAATAGAGCCACACTTCAAAAGGTATTAGAATTAGAAGATGCAAAGGCATCAGGACCCCAAGCAGTACCTTCCTTGTATGTTCATTTCTGTTCTCTCTGAATACTTCTTTTCTTACTGGAAACCAGTTTTACCTGTTTTGCCATGCAGTGATAGCAGGATTCTACTACAAAGCCCATATATTTGTATTATTTCAGTGCTAACAAAATCTTCAGGTTCTTCCTGAATTTCAATGGAAGAGAAAAACTCATTCCTCAACCATCTGGTGTTGACTCCCATTAAGTGGGTCAATTAGCTATGGTTAGGGGACTGACAATATAGTCAGTTAAATATAGCTACCAAGGACCAAAGAGAAGAGTCTGCCTTAGTAAGGTACATACAATATACAAGAACAGACCTCTTCTATTTTTCTAGTAAAGTAGCAACCTTACATATACAGAGGCTTCTCTATTTACACTCAACTTCCTGCTCTTGTCTCTTTAGTGATGTTCCAGGCTGCTCTATTATATTTATATTCGCTATTCCTCAGTGATGTTTAACCCTGGATCATTCAAGTAATGACTTACCCACTTCTACTTTAAATATATGATTCTATTGACAGCCTGTTACTGAATACATTCCTACAAATCTTTCTGAAACCCTAACAAGCTGCTTTCTAATTTCTGGCTATCCAAAAACTGTTTCTAGGTCATTCTTTTTTTTATTTATATAAACAGAATTTATTTGGTACTACTTAGACTTCTTGGAATTTTAAGTGGCACATAAGAACTATACATATTTATGAGGATAATATGTAATGGTTTTTATACGTGTGTGTGTGTGTGTGTGTGTGTGTGTGTGTGTGTGTAGAATCCAATCAGGATAATTATAACTATCTTCTCGAATATTTTAATTTCTTTATTGTAAAATCTTTTGTAATTGTTTATAGAAAAATGCAATGCATTGTCAGTATGTACAGTCATCCAACTGAGCAAAAGAACCCCGGAACTTCCACTCCCATCTATAACCTGGCACCTACTAATCAACATTTGTCCATACCTCCCCACTCCAACTCTCCCAAGTCTCTGGTAACCACTATTATACTCCTAACTTCTATGGGATCAATGTTTTAGGTTTCACATGAGTGAGATCACGTGGTACTTATCTTTCTGTGCTTGGCTTCTCATAACATGATGACCTCTACATAGTCAAACATAACAAAATTCCATCATTTTTATGACTAAATAGTATTCTATTGTATAAAAGTATCACAGTTTTCTTACCCACTCATCACTGAATGGACATTAAGACTGTATTCATTTCATGGCTGTTGTAAATAGTGTTGCAATAAACAAGCAAGGGCAGATGTCTCTCCAATGGACAGAATTCATTTCCCTTGGATTGATGGGATCATATGATAGTTCTATTTTTAGCTTTTTAATGACTGCCCATACTGTTTTCAATAATAGTTGTACTACATTAACACTAACAGCATGCAAGGGTATACTTTTTTCATATCCTTGTCAGTACTTGCAATCTTTGATCTTTTGATATGAGCCAATCTAACGGGAGTGAGTTATAGAACACTGTAGTTTTTATTTTAATTTCTCTGATGATTAATAAAATTGAACATTTTCTCATGTAGCAGTTGGTCATTTGTATTTCTTCCAATTTGAAAACTGTCTATTTATATCTACTGTCATTTTACTAATTCCTTGTCAGATACAAACTCACAAATATTTTCTCACATTCTATAGATTGTTGATTCACTCTATAGATCATTTCTCTTGCTGTGTAGAAGCTATTTAGTTTGCTGAAATGCCATTTGTATACTTTTGCTTTTCTTTCATTTATTTTTGGGGCCTGATCTAAAAAATCTTTTTTTTTGCTGGATTTTAATGTCCAAAGCATTTACTTTATTTTTTATTTTAGTAATTGCAAAGTTTCAGGTCTTCAATCTATCGTGAAATTTTTACACATGGTGAGAGAAAGGGGAACAGTTTCATTCGCCTTCCAGTTTTCCCAGCACTATTAGAAAGACTATTCTTTTCGCAGAGCATGTTTTTTGATAAAAATTTGCTAAAAATCATTATTTTCAGTTCTTTTAGGGCAAACATCAGCTTTCTTTTCTTTAGTATTTCTTTTGAGGTATCAGATTACTTTTAATTTGCATACTTCTTGAGTCCCTGCATTGCTGTTTATATATATAAATCAACTGCCCTTACTAAATTTATAGAGTGGTTTTCCCAATAAAGTTTGTGCCCTGGTGATGTGTCCTTGGGTGTCATTTCGGCAGGCTATGTGGACTTTGGTTTCAGGTAGGAGTAGAAGAATGATTTCTATGTAGCTTCTTCAGCTGTAATCAGCATTGGTGATATATGCTGGTATCTCAGAGACCTAGCATACAGGGGTTCGTTGCAGCTCTCCACCAGCTGTGATGAAGTTTTCTAAGGAAGGAAGTTTTACTAGCAGTTTTGGATGTAGTGTGTACAGTTGTGGGTACGGAGTTCCTCTCGGTTTCCCTAGGTCACATGGGGTGGATCCTGTCTTCTGCCACGGTACAACATTTCCTGGCAACAGAATCAGAGGTTCTCAGCAGTGTTGGAGGGCCATACAGTGACTGGCCTCATCAGTGAGCACAGGCTGGAGGCCCATCTTTGTCCAAGGTCTCTATGGGTATCTTTTTGGATCCTAAGCTGGTTAAACCCCTCGGGGAAGGCTCCTTCTTGCTTTTTAATTATTCTTGGAGATATGGGTAGATGGACAGGACCACTTATTGGGGTCCTGCTTATTGGGGCCACTGAAGAATTCTCATGTTCTAGGGTGTCCAGCTGGTTTACAGGCCTCAAAACAGTGGGTGAGGCTAGTGGAGGATTCAATGGATCAGTCTGCTCAATGCACACCTCCTAGTGACATCCTGGGACACTGGACTGCTGATTAGCTCCTTCTTATTCTCCCTTACACATATCAGCAGAATTTTAATATCTGATATTTTATCCAAATTTTCAGAATAAACAGAGGACTTCACATGGCAATTGCTTGGTTCCCTCAATTTCCAAACTCATCACTTGATCTTTCTGTAGACTCAGCTTAGATTTCAACAACTATCCACAGGCTTCTACTCCAAAATCCACATTCTAGCCTCCTTAATTTCCTGACCTCAAGAATTCCTCCTTCTGCTTCCATCTATTCCAATCTACTCTGGAATTCTAAACCATCAAGAAACACATTTTTTTTCTTTTATAGGATTTCTTTTCATATCTATGTGTTTCTCCTATAGCATATAAATATCAATTATTTTCCCATATCCTCTATAAAATCTTTTCTTTAATTTGCTTCCATAATATGCTACTTCCTTCTGTCATCTTTATCAGAGCTTCTTAAGAAAGCAATTTCATACAATGAATTTGAAATGCACCCAACTTAAGTCTAAGTCATTCCAATATAGGAACTAGAAGTGTTTTCCCAACTTTGGACTATGATGGCTCACAGATTATCTTAGTAGAAGAGGGAAAGAATCTATTTAAAGGTTTACACATGAGTTACTCTTGGAATATTTATTTTTAAGTATCTTAAAGTAAAACAGAATCATTGTTTCTTCTGCTTTCAGCAAGTATCTGTAACAAGTAGATGTGAGTTCTATAACAGCAATGTAATTACCAGAGCTAAAGATTTAAATAAATGTAGTGACAACTGTCAAAAAAAGCAGTTTCTACATCAAATGCTTCACAGCCCAGTCACTTCTTCCCACAATTTAATTTGATTCCTAATAGTAAAACCTACTGAAATGTCTAAAGTAAACTATTATTTCCTACTTAACAAAACTACCACTACCTTCTGGTCTTGTTCCTATTTGTATCTATTTCAAAATTGTCTCTTCTTCCTCTCAACTCTTAAATATTAGTTTTACTAAAGAGAATTTAAACACCATTGCTACATAGTCATTTCCTATCTTTTTGCCACCAATGGCCAATTCCACTACCTATGACAAAGGGTCAATATATATATATTCTTCAGCTTCCTAAACTCCCTTTAAGACTTTGATGGCTATATGATCAGTTCTCTCCAATAAAGAAAAAAAACTACGGATCTCAGAAAGATTAATGTTGCAAATAAAATGAGAGATGGAAAAGAAAACTCTCACTCCTTCCCTTGCACATTGGTGTATCTACACAGCTTGTACATGGAACCTTGAAAAGATCATGAAAGATGAAATTAAAAGGCTCAATTTCTCAAAATTTTCCAAGGATCCCTTGCATAAAGAAGATTATACTGACAGTATGGGGAGCCACTTTTTTAGTAATTTGGACATAAATTAAATGAAAATTAGGAACATCCTTCGTCCTTGATGACAGCATGACAGTATGAGGGACTAAATTAACCCTTGAACTGCCGACCTACTGACTTCGTGGTCTGTTGAAACAGGCATCCTTTCACTTAAGCCACTTATACCTTAGCAGTCTTTTTTTTTTTTAATCTTTTTTTTTTTTTTTGACAGGCAGAGTGGACAGTGAGAGAGAGAGAGAGAGAAAGGTCTTCCTTTTGCCGTTGGTTCACCCTCCAATGGCTGCCGCGGTCAGCGCACTGCGGACGGCGCACTGCGCTCATCCGATGGCAGGAGCCAGGTGCTAGGTGCTTCTCCTGGTCTCCCATGGGGTGCAGGGCCCAAGCACTTGGGCCATCCTCCACTGCACTCCTGGGCCACAGCAGAGGGCTGGCCTGGAAGAGGAGCAACCGGGACAGAATCCGGCGCCCTGACCGGGACTAGAACCCGGTGTGCCGGCGCCGCAAGGCGGAGGATTAGCCTGTTGAGCCACGGCGCTGGCCACCTTAGCAGTCTTCATCTATCTCATCCTTAAACTGATTTCTCTGACTCCAGCTATAATAAATGTCACATTAAAAGAACACAAGAGCCTGGAACACTGCAGATAAAGAAACATATTTATAAAATTTTTGTTAAACATATTTGGTATATATGCTCAAGCTATCTTTCTCATTTCATCAGGTTAAAACTCAAACTGTTTAGCACAAAGGAAAGAGTCCTTCTCAAACTGATCCTGTGTTCCTTCCCTCTGTGTGCTTTGACCTATCTAATAATTTTTTTAATGATTTATTTATTTTATTTGAAAGGCAGAGTTACAGAAATAGGGTGGGAGGAGAGAGATCTTCCATCCACTGGTTTACTCCGCAATTGGCCACAATGGCCAGAGCTGTGCTGATCTCAAGCCAGGAGCCAGGAGCTTCTTCCAGGTCTCCCACATGGGTGCAGGGGCTCAAGGACTTGGGCCATCTTCTACTGCTTCCCCAGTCCATCCCAGAGAGCTGGATCAGAAGTGAAGCAGCTGGGACTGGAACTGGCGTCCATATAGGATGCTGGCACTGTAGGTGGTGGCTTTACCTGCCACAGGACTGCCCCTGTGTTGATACTTTAAGTTGTTTTTGCTGTCCCTTCCTTTTTAGTCTTTCAATGCCTGCTTACAAGTCAATCAACACTTATTCAGATAAACCTTGCTTTCGCTGGGGGCACTTGAATACTCCCTCCTCTATGTCTGTGGCATCTGTTCATTCCTTTATTATAGCATTTATCAACTTATATGGCAATGATTTGTTTACCTGTCTCTCTACACTGTGAATGCCATGAGAAAAAAGAACTGTTTCTTATCTAAGTGAGCCCAGATCCCAGTTCCCTGTCTGGCAAAGAGTAGAAGCCCAATTAATTATTCTGTTATGAGTAATGACTCTTGCTCATTAGCTTCTCAGGAGCAAAAGTCAGATAATAGCCTGATTTTTATTTCCTTTGTAAATTCTAAAAAGATGACAGGCCTGAAAAGCATATGTTGTGAGATTAGATAACAACAACAATAACACTGGCTGAAATTGTGCCACATATGCATTAGGAATCATGAAGCTTTTCCAATGTTTCAATATATCATCTTAATTAATTTCACCAAGCATATTTTTACGAAGCCAGTAAAGGATATTGCTCAAAGTTTACTGCCTCCCTGCAAATGTACAAGCAAGGCAAACATCTACCAAAGGATGATTTAAATTCTATTATTTATTTTCCATATTAATAGAGCTTTTCCTCAGGAATCCCTCAAGTGGAATATTTAGCTTTCCTGTGACCAAATCAAGTGCACCCGCCTTTCCTTGAAATATTATTTTGCTTTAGGTCCCTTGCAGTATGTCCCTGGAGAAAGAAATGGTCACCATTCATTTTTTCCCTGGCCCATCACTAAGTACATCCATCATACGTGTCCCCTAGTTTTCCTTCCAGATGCCTCCTCTGACTTCGATGGGGGAGAAGACAGTTGGATGAGAGGAAAGATGCTCACATAGCTCCAGTACCATGTTTTGGTAGCATGTTTTCATAAAGAGAGGGTCTGAGCCAAGCGTTACAGTTCAACTGATAAGCTTATCATGCTTAATCTTTCCTGATTCATAATAAAGCTTAACAGTTTTCATTTATTCCTATAATCTACTCCCTCTTTTTAAGGGAAGTTTTTGTACTTTTACAAAGAATTCAGGTTATTTCTCATAAAATCAGCCAATCATCTTTCTCACCTTTGTTGTCTAAAGTACGAAGGGTGCTGACTCCCATGTCACTTCACAGCATCATTCGTTTGGGGGCTCTGAGGTGCTTTCCACACTGTGGCTCAACTACATCTGCAATAAACACATTCCCAGGTACAGAAATAGAAAGTGTGGTTTCCTCTCTTATTTTCCATATGAGAAGAGAACAGATTAAATATCTGGTGGCAGATCACACTGAAATTTCACTACAAAGCACAGATCAAGAACAAGGCACGACAACCATCAGCTCAAGGTAGTTTAGACACACACAGACAAGAAAAATGCCTGCTCTAGGTAAAGACAAATAAATACCTCCACAAAGTAAGCAAAATGTGGCAACAAAGCCAGAAATATGCACAATTCACAATTCTTTTTAATTGGATAAATAAATGAATGCATTATGTAGTTTTGTCTTTTTATGATATCTTGGTTAAATTTGTAAACACTCTTATTCCAAACCTGCTCAATCTTAAGGAATGTGCAATTTAAATGCCTACAAAAACATGCATCTATAATAACATTGTCTAACAATCTGCATAACTTCTTACATATTTGAGAAAATAATATCCATAGGGATATTTTTCATTCAAAATATCCCAAATGATGGAGTTAGAATTGTGCCAGGGGTTTCCAATACAATCCCATCAAGGTGGCATGTACCAAGGCCATCTCATTAGTCCAAGTGATCAATTTCAGCTCACAATTGATCACACTGATAGGTCTAAGAGTCAAAGGGATCACACAAACAAGACTAGTGTCTGCTAATACTAACTGATAGAATGAAAAAGGGAGAGAATGATCCAACATGGGAAGCAGGATACACAGCAGACTCATAGAATGGCAGATGTCCTAAATAGCACTCTGGCCTCAGAATCAGCCCTTAAGGCATTCGGATCTGGCTCAAGAGCCCATGAGAATATTTTAGGCATGGAAAGCTAAGACACTCTGGAAAAAACAGAAGACCTAAATGAAAGATCTCTGCGAGTGAGATCCCAGTGGAAAGAACGGGGCCATCAAAGAAGGAGGTACCTTTCTCTGAAGGGAGGAGGGAACTTCCACTTTGACTATGGCCCTGTGGGAATAAGATCGAAGTCGGCGAACCCTAAAGGCTTCCATAGCCTCGGCAACTCATGACCAGAGCCTAGGGAGATTACTGACGCCATAAACAAGAGTGTCAAATTGTTAAATCAACATCAGGAGTCACTGTGTACTTACGTCTCATGAGGGATCTGTCCTTAATGTGTTATCCAATGTGAAGTGATGCTATTACTAGTACTGAAACAGTATTTTTACACTTTGTGTTTCTGAGTGGGTGCAAACTGATGAAATCCTTACATAGTATATATTGAATCGATCTTCTTTATATAAAGATAATTGCAAATGATTAAAAAATCTTGGTGTTAAATTGGAAATTGCATAGACAATTAATCAATTTTTTTTAAAAAAAATCATGTAGGATCTCTGTCCTTAATGTGCTGTACATTGTGAATTAATACTATAACTAGTACTCCAACAGTATTATCATTTTGTGTCTCTATGCGAGGGCAAACCGTTGAAATCTTTACGTAATATGTACTAAATTGATCTTCTGTGTATAAAGAGAATTGAAAATGAATCTTGATGTGAACAGAAGGGGAGAGGGAGCGGGAAAGGGGAGGGTGGGGGGAGGGAGGGAAGTTGTGTGGGGGGGGAGCCATTGTGGTCCATGAGCTGTTCTTTGGAAATTTATATTCTTTAAATAAAAGCTTTATAAAAAAAAAAAAAACAACAAAATATTAGTCTAAGAAAACTTCAAAAGTACTACACTCTTTACTCATTTTGTAAAATTCTCAGTAATTTGTGCCTAATAGCAACTACAGAATGATGATTTCCCTCCAATACCCAGAACTGGCATACAATTTGGGAGAAAAAGCAAATTCTTGAATCCATATCCAGATACATTAATATCTCAAAGAACAAGAAATAAATAATTGCCCAACTTCCATCTTTAAATTTAGACAAGGTCATAGTCAAAGTGGAAGTTCTCTCCTCCCTTCAGGGAAAGGTACCTCCTTCTTTGATGGCCCGTTCTTTCCGCTGGGATTTCACTCCCAGAGATCTTTCATTTAGGTCTTGTTTTTTTTGTTGTTTGTTTTTTGTGTTTTTTTGCCAGAGTGTCTTGGCTTTCCATGCCTGAAATACTCTCATGGGCTTTTTTAACTGAAAAGGCTTCCATAGCCTTGGCAACTCATGACAAGAGCTCAGGTGATTATTGACACCATAAACAAGAGTGTCAATTGTTATATCAACAACAGGAGTCACGGTGCACCTACTCCCCATGTAGGATCTCTGTCTTTAATGTGTTGTACTATGTGAATTAATGCCATAACTAGTACTCAAACAATATTTTACACTTTGTGTTTCTGTGTGGGTGCAAACTGTTGAAATCTTAGTATATACTAAATTGATCTTCTGTATATAAAGATAATTGAAAATGAATCTTGATGTGATTGGGATGGGAGAGGGAGTGGAAGATGGGAGGGTTGCAGGTGGGAGGGAGGTTATGGGTGTGGGGGGAAAGCCACTGTAATCCAAAAGCTGTACTTTGGAAATTTATATTTATTAAATAAAAGTTTAAAAAAGAAATAAATAATTAAATTTTTTTAAAATGAGAAGATATAAAGCCAGTGTCTATTCTTTCAAATGAATCAAAATTCATGGAGGAAAAAAATGAATTAAGCTTGGACAACATAGGTTGATACTCAACCAGTAGCACAACAGAGGATCCCTCTCTTCAGGATAAACACTGTGTTACATGAAGATGCAGAGCTGGTTAAAGCCCTGTCCTGAAGCGCCAGTATCCCATATGGGCGCTGGTTCTAGTCCCGCCTGCTCCATTTCCAATCCAGCTCTCTGCTGTGGCCTGGGAAAGCAGTAGAAAATGGTCCAAGTCCTTGGGCTCCTGCACCCATGTGGGAGACCTGGGGAGGCTTCTGGCTCCTGGCTTTGGATCAGCACAGCTCCAGACAATGTGGCCAGTTGGGGAGTGGACCAGCAAATAGAAAACCTCTCTCTCTCTCTCTCTCTCTCTCTCTCTCTCTCTCTCTGCCTCTCCTCTCTGTGTACTTTCAAATAAATAAATAATTATTTTTTTAAAAAAAAGATGAAGATGTGTAGCAGAGCAACACAAAATACAAACATTGTAATGTGATTAATAACATGTTTGTTGGTATTAGAGTAGCACATGTCATGTCCATATTATTGTAAATTAAGAAGTCAGGTTTAGGTTAGAAAAATTTCCATAGTATATAAAAACCTGGTGTTGGAGGTAGGGGAACATCATCACTCTATTTTAACTATAAGAACTTCAGTGACCCACATTCAAAAATCCTACCCCTCAACCAAAAATATGAAACATTCACTCATTTCAGCAGGATAAAATTTTGATCCTCTACTAGGAATCTGCCTAGATCCACAAATTTTTACAGGACTTTTACAGAGACGATTTCACTCCCCTCTCTCACACATACCAGCTTAGATACAAGCACTACTTAAGCCATCCAATATTTAAAGGCTCATGGAGCACCCAAATGCTTCCTCTGCCTATGTATCCATACAGAGTGAGGGCTGTTCCATGGCACAGGTACCATTCTAGAAAGCTGAAATTATCTTACTATTTACAGTCACAGGACAGCATTCACAGGCTACGTCACACAGTGAAGAAAAATGTCATTTGGAGAAGCAACGTCCCATATACTGGCACCAACCTCACAGAATGAGCCTGAGGGGGTTTTTCCCACTTTATGGTTCATTATTGTGGCTCTAGTTATTATTCATCTCCTATTCCCCCATCACACAGGATCTAATAACACATCAGGATTCTCATTTGATACCAAAAAAAAAAATTCTCATTTCACCCCTACCATACAACTTCCAGGACCACATAAGTACACATTTTCATTTATTTCCTTTCCAGTTTGGATCCTTTCACTCTGAGTAACCAATAAGTCTTCTCTTATGTAGAAATGGTCATCATTAACGTCATGACTAGGCCCACCGGTCTCCGACAGAGTACAAGAAATACCACATTTCTAGGAACTGCATCCAAGAAAATGAAAAGCTTTCATGTTTACTCTATTTTTTATAAATCTATCATCTCAACACAATTGGACTTTAAGACATTTCAAACCTGCTGGTCAAAAAGAATCCTAAGTTTTCAATCAAAAAGATTTTTTTCCTCCCCCCAAAATTATTTTCTACTATGGAAAAATATGACTCTAAAAGTTCTATCATTGTATCACTAGAAAAAGAAACAATTTGCTGCATGTTCTCAGGTAAAACCCATGTCAAATTGATTCAAGATAAACTCAGGGCTCTAAGAAATACTGCCTATGAATGACCACAACAAAAAGTTTCAGGTTACGTGAATGGTGAATTTTTAGCATTTCTGCATCCATATTTGTGTGGATATCAAAGGATCCACTGTATATAAAAGAGCATTTACTGAGGGACTTCAATATTAGCCACACATTTTGGAAAACTACACGGCAGAGAGGATGCTTGGAAGATAACACTGCTTCAGTGTAGGTTTTTAATTTCTCTAAACCCCTGAATAAGAAAAGAATGACCAAACAACAAACCCAGTAACTTAAGACCAGCATGAATAATTACTCCCACAAATCCCAAAATACATGGAGTGAAGACAAACTAGCCAATGATTTGACACTGCATGGTACATGCATAGCTGTTGGAGTTAAAAGACAGAAAGCAGTAAGACACTATCTTTGGGGGCCGGAAGCAGAATCCAAAATTAATCACTGTATTTACTGGAAAGCGGGACCAATGTGGCCATGACAGTTTCAACTGCAAGATGTTTAAAGTACAACTCCTCCTCCCTCTAAGAAGGACAGCCTGCAGCACAGAATACCTGTTAGCTCTCAAAACTGACCCAGAGAGTCCACATTCAAGGACAGGAGCCCATACTGATGAAAAATTGCTGGAAGGGAATGCAGATTGAATAAGATAGATTCAGCTAAGAGAATTGGGGGAAAAAATACCAGGGACAGCATTACTACAATTTTAAACATAAAACAATGGCAGAGGGAGGTACGTGGGTTACATTACCTCTCCCAAATCTCACTGTAGAAAAATACACTTCACCCGCATATGAACAATCTAACAGGATCAAGGTCATGTTTCTTAGGGAGTTACCATAGGAAAAAAGGAAAAACATACACAAAGACAATAGAAACATGCCAAAAATAGGCCAAATCATAACAAAACTGTAATCTACTATTCCAAAACTTGAAAAACATCAAAAAATGGAAAATGAAAGAACAGCATAAGTTAGAACAAGAAAAACTCAGAAATCATGCACTATACTATGAAAATAGTTAGAAGTAAGAAAAAAAATTTCTAGAAAAGAATAGTAAACTAGAAACAGCACAGTGAGTAGATGATGCTTAAGTAAAATAAAAGATGAAAACAGAAAAACTTTAAAATGAAGGAAAGGGAAAAAAAGTAAAGAAACCATGAATAAAAGCAGATGAATGTCAAAACAATAAAACATGAAAAATACTAAATCTAGTAATCCCAGACAGCCTTCCTGAAATAAAAGATTTAAAATTATACACTGTAAGTACACACATCACTGAGAATACTGACTGATAATAATTAACACTAGAACAGATTCAGGTAAATATGACTTGTAAAAAGTAAAGTAAGAAAAAATTTCTTGGGCCCCTAACAAACTTTCTGTTGTAAAATTTGTAGCCTGCATAACCTAGGTTTCTGCTGTTTTATATTGTATTTTTTTTTTGACAGGCAGAGTGGACAGTGAGAGAGAGAGACAGAGAGAAAGGTCTTTCTTCCATTGGTTCACCCTCCAATGGCCACTGCAGCCGGTGCACCGTGCTGATCCAAAGCCAGGAGCCAAGTGCTTCTCCTGGTCTCCCATGCAGGTTCAGGGCCCAAGCACTTGGGCCATCCTCCACTGCACTCCCGGCCACAGCAGAGAGCTGGACTGGAAGAGGAGCAACCGGGACAGAATCCGGCACCCTGACCGGGACTAGAACCCGGTGTGCCATTGCCGCAGGCGGAGGATTAGCCTATTGAGCCACGATGCCAGCCTTATACTGTGTTTTAAAATGTGAAAAATGTAATAGAGAATGGGGGATCCAAAAGACACCATGGGAGACCTTCAGAATTCAAAAAAGTTTGGTAAAGGGAAAGGATATAAAATCAACACACAAAAATCTACAGTCCTTGTATACACAGAAAATACCATGGCTGGGAGGGAGCGGGAAATGCAAGGGTAGCGGGTAGGAGGGAAATCATGGTGAGGAAAAGACACTGTAATCCATAAACTGTACTTTGAAAATTTAAATATATTAAATAAAAGTTAAAAAAAAGAAAATGCCATGGCTGAGAAAAAATGTCTAAAATCAATCCCATTCACAATAGCTAAAAAAAATTAACTACCATGGAATAAATTTAACAAAGGATATCAAAGTTGTCTATGATGAAAATTATAAAATATTAAAGAAATAAATAGAAGATGACATTAAAAATGGAAAAATCTTCCATGTTCATGGATTGGAAGAATCAATATTATCAAAATGCTCATACTACCTAAAGCAATTTATAAATTCAATGTGATCACAATGAAAATACCAATGATGTTATTCTCATATTTAGAAAAACTGATGCTGAAATTCATATGGAAGCATAAGAGATTTCCAATAGCTAAAGCAATCTTATAAAACTAAAACAAAGCTGGAGGAATCACAATACCAGATTTCAAGACATACTGCAGGGCAGTTATAATCAAAACAACCTGGTACTGGTACAAAAACAGACATGTAGACCAATGAAACAGAATAGAAACTCCAGAAATTAATACATGCAACTATAACCAATTTATCTTTGACAAGGGAGTTGAAATCAACCCGTGGAGCAAGGATAGTCTCTTCAACAAATTTTGCTGGGAAAACATGCAAAGGTATGAAACTAGAGCAATATCTTACACCTTATACAAAAGAACACTCAAAATGGATTGAAGGCCTAAATCTATGACCCAATACCATCAACTTACTAGGGAACACTGGGGAAACTCTGCAAAATATTGGAATAGGCAAAGACCTCTTGGAAAATGCCCTAGAACCTCAGGCAATCAAAACCAAAATTGACAAATGGATTACATCAAGCAGAGAAGCTTCTGCACTGTGAAAGAAACACTTAGA
This sequence comes from Sylvilagus floridanus, assembly GCA_949820135.1. Taxonomy (NCBI): domain Eukaryota; kingdom Metazoa; phylum Chordata; class Mammalia; order Lagomorpha; family Leporidae; genus Sylvilagus; species Sylvilagus floridanus. The sequence continues at coordinate 104,251,624 of OX463238.1, read as the reverse complement.
AAAGAGAAGAGGCAACTGGCAGAACAGGAGAAATTATTTAAAAAACTATGCAACTGATAAAGGGCTAACATCTAGAATATATAGAGAGCTCAAGAAATTCAACAACACAAACTATCTATTAAATTTTCAAAGGACTTGAATAGGCATTTTTAATAGAGGAAATTCAAATGGACAACAGCACCTGAAAAAATGCTCAGTGTGACTAGGCATCAGAGAAATACAAATCAAAACCACAATGAGGTTTCACCTCAGTCAAGTTAGAACAGCTCTAATACAGAAATCAACAAACAACAAAATGCTGGTAAGGATGTGGGGAATAAGGTACCCTAATCCACTACGGGTGGGAATGTAAACTGGTGCAGCCACTGTAAAAGAGAGTATGAAGCTACCTCAGAATAGGGACGTATCATATGATCCAGCCATCTCAATCTTGAAAATATACCCAAACTAAAAGAAATCAGCACATGAAAGCACATCTTTGTAAAAATTGAGAGTGGGAATGGAGAGAGGGAAGAGGAAGAAGGGTTGGAGCACGGGTGGGAGGGAGGATAGGATGGGAAATATCACTGTGTTCCTAAATCTGTATATATGAAATACATGAAACTTGTACAACTTATAATGAAAAGAAATTTTAAATAATAAAATGTAAAAATAAAAAAACATTTGGCTTATAAGGGAAAGAAAATTAAGTATTTATCAGCCTTTTCAATGCCAGAAATAGTCTAGAAAAATTAATCTGTGTGCCAAGGATTTTTTTTTTGTAATCTACTAAAATAGATTTTTAGATTCAAATGAAATTGGTAAACTCCTATTAGCATACAAAAAGTCAAGGGTTATTGTCCCCCTGAGCCCTCATTAAGTAATACGGTTTCAATGCTCTTTGTCCACTAAGCATTCATATATGGAGAGTTTAGTCCCAGGTCGGGTGATGTAAGAGGTGATATAACCTTTAAGAGTCAGAGTCTAGTGGGAAGAAGTTAGGTCATTGGGGATATGACCCTCAGAAGGGAATAATGCTGTTACCTTGAGTAAGTTAGCTCACACAAAAGTGAGTTGTCATAAAAAGAGAAAGACTGGCTCCTCCCTAGTCTCTGGCCTCCTGTTCCACACATGACTGGCCCTCCCACACATGCTCCCATTCATGATACTATCTGCCATGTTGAGATTCTGCCAAGGGGGCCCCTTCTAGAGGGCAAAAAGATGGACCTACCCAATCTTGGACTTCCAGTCTTCTAATCTGTGAATTCCATAAACCTTTCTTTCTTTATAAAGTATCCAGCTTTAGGTATTTTATTATACCAACAAAATACATACACACACACATACACACACACACACACACACACACACACATATATATATATATACACACATATATAAAGAGAGAGAGAGAGAGAATAATGAATCTACAAGATAACAACTTTCAGACACATAAAATGAATGGGGAGATACTGACATAAAGGCTAGAGATCCATAAACCAACAGCTAACTATAGTGTTAACACTTAATGAGTCTTAATAATAATGACTCTTAATGAGATGCTATGAATGCTTATATTCTCAATGTAGGTATAGAACAATTACTTAAAAATGGAAAGAAGAGAGAAAGCAAAAGCATTACAATGCTAATGACTGTAATTATATTGCTTTTAGTATCAGAATTCCCACTCTGAGACAACTGAATGAGCAGTATTAGATTGAACAAATGAACAACAATGAATCCTATTAGTCTCCATGCCCTTGAGAACCAGTATCCTATGTGAGAAACAAAGGGCATACAGATGCAATAAGGAAAATCCCTGCAGTCTTGAATTTGAATGGGAATAACAAGATCAATCTGAACTTGGGTTAGGTGGTCATCAATGCAAAGAAGAAGAAAAAATACAGAATCAAGGATAGAAAATGGAACTACTACTCTTTTAAATAAGAGGATCTAGGAAGATGACCCTTAAAAAGAGACTGAATGAGGTGAGGTCATAGGCCAGGTCACACCCAGAACACAGCAATCTCAGTAAGGTAAAACCACCCTGAAGCATAATATTGGGCACTTTCATCTCAAAGCCATATTTCTATGCCTGCAAACTGCAGCACACTAGACCACTGTGTCACTTATAGACATAGCTGACATTGATTAAGACAAAAGAAATCACTCAGAGACTACTCCTAGGCTCACCTAGAACCAAAGCTAAAGCAATAAGCCAAGTGATATCATGCAATCTAGCTAAACCATAAACTGTTTTCCAATAAAACCTACTCCATAAAGAAGAAGGAGAAAAACACCAGATGGGAAGACATCACTGTAGGGACACAGAAGATACGAGGAAGCAAGGTAGCAAGATGTCTCAAAAAGAACAAACTACTCTTACAGAATTAGATCCTGAACTGAGGGAAATCTATGAAATTATAGATATAGAATTCAAAATAATGATTATAAAGAAATTCAATGGGATACAAGACAATACAGATAGATTAAAGAAAAGAGGAAATTGATGAATGACATGAATGAAAATATTACTAAGGACATAGAACCCATTAAGTATAACCAAACAGAAATATTTGAGGTGAAATCTTCCATCAGTGAGATAAAAACATGATTGACAGATTTAACAGCAGAATAGACCAAATGAAGGAAAGAATTTCTTCATCACGGAAAAGGATTTTAAAATAATCCAATCAGACAAAAATACAAAGAAAGGAATTAAAATGAATAAAGTCTATGTGAGATATGGGATATCATTAAATCACCAAATATTCATATTATAGGTATTCCTGAAGGAGAAGAAAAGGAAAAAGTTATTGAGAACCTGCTCAATGAAATGAAAGTTGAAAATTCCCCAGGTCCTGAAAGACACATGGACATCCAAACACAAGAAGCTCAAAGAACTCCCAGCAGACTCAACCAAAAAAGGTCTTTTCCCAGCACACTGTCATCAAATTGTCAAAAGTTAAAGGACAGAATCCTAGAGACAGTAAGAAAAAAAGCGTCAAGTTAAATACAAATGAAAACCAATTAGATTATAATCAGATTTCTTTTTTTAAAAAAAGGATTTACTTATTTTATTATTTAAAAGGCAGAGTTACAGAGAGGCAGAGGGCAGGAGGAGAGAGAGAGAGAGAGAGAGAGAGAGAAGAAATTATGGCAGGAACTGGGCCACGCCAAAGCCAAGAGTCAGGAGTTTCCTCTGGGTCTCCAATAGGGGTGCAGGAACCCAAGCACTTGGACCATCCTTTGCTACTTTCCCAGGAGCATTATCAGACAGATGGATCGGAAGTGGAGCAGCCAAGACACAAACTGGTGCCTTAACAGATGCTGGTGCATCAGACGGCAGCTTAGCACACTACAACCAGAGTGCTGGCCCAATGGCAGACTTCTCAGTGGAAATCATACAGGTTAGAAGACAGTGGAATAATGTATTAAAGTTAACAGAAAAAAACTTCAAACCAAGAATATTGTATCCAGCGAAGTTATCCATTAATTTAAAAGGGGAAATAAAATATTTTCCAGATAACCCTAAACTGTGAGAATTTCCTACCACCAGACCAAGCCTTACAAGCAATTCTGAAAGGCATCCTGAATTAGAAGAAAACATGAAAACATATAACACCACCAAATTCACTAACAGAGTAGGTAGACTCATTCTCCAATCAACAAAATGACAGGTCTTAGTTCTTTATCTATCAATACTAATCTTGAAAGTAAATGGATTAAATTTACCAACCAAAAGACTTAGGTTGACTGAATGGATTTAAAAAATCATAAACCTACTACATGCTGCCTATGAAAAACTCACTGCACAAAGATACACACCAACTGAAAGCAAAGGGTTGGAAAAAGCTATGCCAGACAAATGCAAACCAACATAAAGCAAGTGTAGCTATCCTGATATTAGATAAAACAAGATTTAAATCAAAAACTGTAAGAAGGATTAAGGAAAGAAGTTATATTTTGATAAAAGCTTCCATTCATCAAGAAGACATAATAATCATAAACATATGCACCCGGCCAGCACCACGAATCACTTGGCTAATCCTCCACCTGTGGTGCCACTATGGAAGTCAGTCTGGAGATTCCTCAGAAACCTGAATATAACTACCATACAACCCAGCCATCCCACTCCTTGGAATTTACCCAAAGGAAATTAAATGGGCAAACAAAAAAGCCGTCTGCACAGTAATGTTTATTGCGGCTCAATTCACAACAGCTAAGACCTGGAACCAACCCAAATGCCCATCAACAGTAGACTGGATTAGGAAATTATGGGACATGTACTCTACAGAATACTATACAGCAGTCAAAAACAATGAAATCCGGTCACTTGCAACAAAATGGAGGAATCTGGAAAACATCATGCTGAGTGAATTAAGCCAGTCCCAAAGAGACAAATATCATTTGTTTCCCTTGATTGGCGACGACTAACTGAGCACCAAAGGGGAAACCTGTTGAAGTGAAATGGACACTATGAGAAACAGTGACTTGATCAGCTCTTGTGCTGACTGTTGTTGTACAATGTAATACTTTATCCATTTTAGTATTTTTTTTTATCCTAGTACTAGTGGTTGAACTCGGTAATTAACACACAATTATTCTTAGGTGTTTAAATTTTAACTGAAAAGTGATCCCTGTGAAATATAAGAGTGGGAACAAGAGAGGGAGGAGATGTACAATTTGGGACATGCTCAATCGGACCTGCCCCAAATGATGGAGTTAGAATTGTGCCAGGGGATTCCAATACAATCCCATCAAGGTGGCATGTACCAATGCCACCTCACTAGTCCAAGTGATCAATTTCAGCTCACAATTGATCACACTGATAGGTCTAAGAGTCAAAGGGATCACACAAACAAGACTAGTGTCTGCTAATACTAACTGATAGAATGAAAAGGGGAGAGAATGATCCAACATGGGAAGTGGGATACACAACAAACTCATAGAATGGCAGATGTCCTAAATAGCACTCTGGCCTCAGAATCAGCCCTTAAGGCATTCAGATCTGGCTCAAGAGCCCATGAGAATATTTTAGGCATGGAAAGCTAAGACACTCTGAAAAACAAACAAAGAAGACCTAAATGAAAGATCGCTACGAGTGAGATCCCAGTGGAAAGAACGGGGCCAACAAAGAAGGAGGTACCTTTCTCTGAAGGGAGGAGAGAACTTCCACTTTGACTATGACCCTGTCGGAATAAGATCGAAGTCGGCGAATCCTAAAGGCTTCCATAGCCTCGGCATCTCATGACTAGAGCCTAGGGAGATTACTGACGCCATAAACAAGAGTGTCAAATTATTAAATCAACATCAGGAGTCACTGTGTAATTACGTCTCATGTGGGATCTGTCCTTAATGTGTTATCCAATATGAAGTAATGCTATTACTAGTACTGAAACAGTATTTTTACACTTTGTGTTTCTGTGTGGGTGCAAACTGATGAAATCTTTCCATAGTATATACTGAATCGATCTCCTGTATATAAAGATAATTGCAAATGATTAAAAAATCTTGGTGTTAAATTGGAAATTGCATAGATAATTAATCAATTCTTTAAAAAAAATCATGTAGGATCTCTGTCCTTAATGTGCTGTACATTGTGAATTAATACTATAACTAGTACTCCAACAGTATTTTCACTTTGTGTCTCTATGTGAGGGCAAACTGTTGAAATCTTTACATAATATGTACTAAACTGATCTTCTGTGTATAAAGAGAATTGAAAATGAATGTTGATGTGAATGGAAGGGGAGAGGGAGCGGGAAAGGGGAGGGTATTGGGTGGGAGAGAAGTTGTTGGGGGGGAGCCATTGTAATCCATAAGCTGTACTTTGGAAATTTATATTCTTTAAATAAAAGCTTTATATAAAAAAAAATTGTTAAGTCAACAACAGGAGTCACTGTGTACTTACTCCCCATTTAGAACCTCTGTCCTTAATGAGTTGTACTATGAGAATTAACTGTAATTTTTTTTTTCAAATAGTGATTTATACTTTGTGTGTGGGGGTTGCAAATTGTTGAAATCTTTACTTGGTATAAAGTTGGTCTTCTGTTTATCAAGTTAATTAAAAGCAAATCTTAATGAAGAATGGGATGGGAGAGGGAATAGAAGGTGGGACAGGAGTAGGGGTGCAAAGGGTGGTATGGGGGAAAGAAACACTATATTTTTAAAGCTGTGCTTATGAAATTTTTATTCTTTAAATAAAAGCTTTCTTTAAAAAAAATACCTTTGTTTTACACCTTTGTTAAACCACTGGTTCAGAATGTTATACTACTATAGATTTAATGATCTATGATTACTTTAAAATTTACTATATATGGGTTAAATGGCCATTTTTCCATTCAATTATTATTTATAGCCATTGTCTATATTCTCACTAAACTAGGGTCTTTGTGCTTCTTCCTTGTTAAACTTTTTATTCATTGAAGTATTAAATCATTTTACTGTAATATAAATTTAAAATGTTTTCTCAAAAACTAAGAAAAAAAGAAAAAGAAAAAATGAAGGGGAATGGAGAAAGGGAATATCATTATCTTCTTAGAACTGTATCTTCAAATCACACTGAATTTTGAATTTCTTTAAAACTAATTAAAAGTTAAATTTAAAATTAATATATACCAGATATATCGGCAACTAAATAAAAACTTCAAAAATAAAAAATCAACCAATGCGATAAAGAAAAGGGCAAAGGAGCTCAATACACAGTTCTCAAATGAAGAACTACAAATGGCCTACAAGTATAATATCTCATCATCATTAGCCAATCAGGGAAATGGAAAACAAAACCACAAAGATATACCACCTCGCCACTGTCAGAAATGCCATTATGCAAAAGACAGAGAGTAACAAATGCTTGCAAGGATGTGCACTAAGGGGAATTCTTACTCAGTTTTGATGGGAATGTAAAATAGTGCAGCCATAGGATCTAGCAATCCCATTACTGCATATATACCCAAAAGACATGAACACAGTATGTCAAATAGATGCTTGTACCACCATGTTCCTATTAACACTGTTCACAATTGCCAACCTATGTAATCAACCAAGGTATACATAAATGGATGAATGATAAAGAAAGTGTGGTATATGTGTTTGTGTGTGTGTAGAGAGAGAGAGAGAGAGAGAGAGAGAGAGAGAGAGAGATGTATAAAATGCATGTATATATAAAGGGGTATTATTAAGCTGTTAAGTATTTGGGGCTGGCGCCATGGCTCACTTGGCTAATCCTCCGCTTGCGGCGCCAGCATCCCATATGGACACTGGGTTCTAGTCCTGGTTGCTCCTCTTCCAGTCCAGCTCTCTGCCGTGGCCTGGGAAGGGAGTGGAGGATGGCCCAGGTGCTTGGGCCCCTGCACCCATGTGGGAGACCAGGAAGAGGCATCTGGCTCCTGGCGTCAGATTGGAGCAGCACCTGCCGTAGCGGCCATTTGGGGAGTGAACCAATGGAAGGAAGACCTTTCTCTCTGTCTCTCTCTCTCTCACTGTCTAACTCTGCCTGTCAGAAAAAAAAAAAATTCATTGAATTGTACACTTAACAATGGTGGAATTTTATATGGTATAAATTTTTTCTCAACAAACCCATTAAAAAATCTTTTTCAGTTCCTGGAGTCTAAGAAAACTTTCCTTTTCAAAAAAATTTTTTTAAGTTTTCTTATGTATCTCTTTTTATTTGAAATGCAGAGCAAGAGAGACATCTTCCACTCACTGATTCACTCCCCCAAAGACCTGCAACAGTCAGAGCTGAGCCGAGAACTCCATTCTAGCCTACCACATGGGTAATAGGAACCCAAGAACTTGAAGCACCATCGCTGCCTCTCAGCGTACACACACACACAGGAAACTGGAGGGGAAGTAGAGGTTAGACTCAATCAAAAGCATTCTCATATGGGTTGTGTGTATCCCAAGTGCTGGCATAACCCATTATGCCATAATGCTCATTTCTGAAAAAAATATTTTTTTCTGTGTTGATTTTCCAAACTGAGGAGTTTCCCCTAGGCCAATTATCTAACCTGGCAGAACCTCTATAATCTTTCAAAGAAACTATGCATAAAATCATGGGCATGTTTTCTTCTTTAAGAATCCACTCTGAGTATAGTAAGCAGTGAAGATCTGTGTCTAATTAGATAGGCAGCCTTGTGCTATATACACCAGAGCACCAGATGCAATCTTCAGTGGCTGCTTGAGTTTTTATGTACAAGGAGAGCTGAGAATCTTCTCCTATTCTCTTTCTGCACTGCGCAGGAAGAACAAAACCTATCACTTCCCTTATTGAGTATAAAGAAAATAATAATTTATATTGTAAGTTTCCCTGACTAAAAGTATTCGTTACATTTTAAACATCACTGTTATCATTTAGAAAAAAATAAATGAGAAACTGGGCACATCTTCATGAAGAAATACATTATATACAGATGCCTGAGACCAATCTGTTGAACTTGGTAAAAACAATAGTTGTTTTACACACCCTTTCAGTTACTACGGTTACGTTAAATAACATCTGTCTCCTACAGCATAGTTCAAATTGCAGATACTAGGGCACATAAACTTTAAGTGATTACAATGACAAAGTTGGCTGCGACTCCAGCCCACATTATCATTACATCAATAAGAGGTGCACATCAGAATCAGCCATGAATTAACATCTCTTCTTTCAAGGTCATTTGGTGGTTAGCCCCTGTGCCCCTGCTATGAACAAACAACAAAACCGGTGGTTATGTTGCCTCTTGATCTCCCAATGACAGACAATTTAGGCAAAATAATTTAACTTCTACAGCATCACTACTGGTTGACAATATTCCAGGTGATTTTGTTGGGTAACTTGAATGAAATGTGCTTATACTGCCAAACAGCACCTCACTAACCCAACCACTAGGGGCAGAAGTGATTTCAACTTTAAAAGGCTGGTTTCTTAGATGAATTTTCAGACAGGATATTGATGCTCCCACTAAAGAACACATCATTTCTTTAGCTGAATTGGGACCATGCAACCAAGACATCCAAGCATGATGGTAGGAAGTAAAATGCACGCAGTTGGGCAGAAACAACATCAGGATTTGAACTGAATGTAAATAGTTACGGCTGAAATAGCTGACTAGCATCTTGACACTGCCACTAACAGAGAGACCACAGATGGACAGAGGAACTGACTGAGGGGACACTTACCAGCCTATGAAGTGATGCTAGCAAGAAACTCCACATTAAAGAAACTCTCAGAGATATTTTAAAACACTGAAAATCAAAGTATAAAGGCTTAGAAACTGATCCAAACTTAGCAAAAAAATGAAAATTTGCCAAACCAGAGAAAAATGCCCACTCCATATCAAAAATCTTTATGACAAAAAGAAGTCCTGCTTAAACTATTCTTGATAATATTTACCAAAAAAAAAAAAGAAATACAAACAGAAAAAACCTTACAAAGGTTATAGAACAACTGTAATTTTTCCCAGTCATTGCCAAGGTCACTTTTCACCATTGCAGCCAGCACAATGACGTTTTATTATCTTGCACTACTGTGGAAGCTCTAGGCGACCTCCATATCCTTCAGAAGTACTTCATATTCAGAAGCAGGCGTTTTTGTTCAGACTGTTCTCTATTCAAAGCTAACACGCATCATCAAGATACTGGAGCATTCTCCTAGATTTAGGAAATCGAGGAAATTAACAGAAAAGTCACTGCTCAACATGCAGATGTGTTCTGCTGGAGAACTCTTGGCCTTTCCTCAAAACCCTTCCTCCAAATCTGACCAAAGAAGGTTAATTACACTTTCCCAGATTTCACTTTGATATGCACTTTTTGCACCCTGTCCTAAGCAAATTTAATGGGGCTTGACATAATTTTCTTCTGTACCCAGAGCTAATTTAACTACCATAATATATTAGTGTGAAATGACACTGTTTGTAAAGGTTATTTACCTGTCAAGTTTACCATTCTGTTAGTCCAAAACAACTCTCTCCAAAAACATTCCACATTTCTTTGGTATGTAAATTCTAAAATGTTCTGATAAAAATAGCAGAAATGTTCTGCAGTTAGCTGAGTTTAAATGAAGATCAAGTGGATTTTTCAAAAGATTAAAGGAACATATTGAAAACGGTAGTATTTTGAACTTTGGAGGAAGCTGGAAATACTTAAGGAAAATTTCCAAAAGATTTTTGTTTGTTGATCAATGACTTTTTAAGGTCCTCTTCGTCAACATCAAGTATCATTGTTAGAAATTTCTTCCAGAGACCGTTGCCATGGCATAGCAAGTAAGGCCGCCGCCAGCAGTGCTGACATCCCATATGGGTGCAGGTTCCAGTCCCAGCTGCTTCACTTCCAATAAAACTCTCTGCTATGGCCTGGGCAAGCAGTAGAACAAGGCCCAAGTCCGTGGGTTCCAGCACCCACATGGGAGACCCAGAAGAAGCTCCTGGCTCCTGGCTTCAGATAAATGCATCTCTGGCCATTGAGGCCATCAGGGGAATGAACCAGCAGATGGAAGATACCCCCCCGCACCCCCCCTCTCGTTCTCTCTCTGTAAAACTCTCACTTTCAAATAAATAATCTTTATTAAAAAAAAAAAAGTTTCTTCTGGTATTAAGCATTCACTTCCAAAAACTACGTGATAGTGCAAATGCAATGAATTTATGGTAGAAGTAGTAATGAGACTAAATTTTTGCTGTATTTTATGATTAAAGCATCCCAATTTTATTTCCTCACACTAGCTAAAAATAGTTTGCTTCTGTCTGTGGGTAACATGTAGCGACCACCAGAATTAGAAATTCCCATCTATTTACGCAAAAGGGTAGGGAATCATTTTTTTATTCTCATCCAGCCACTTGAGATCAACCATCATTTAACAACTGTCTTCCATGTGAGACCAAAGAAGACCATATGATTCAGTCTTCCTCAGTAGACAACTGTTCTAATACAACCCAACTAGAGTAATGAGTAGAAGTGATGAATATTCAGTATGGGGTGTGTGTGTGTGTGTGTGTGTGTGTGTTTGGAGTTATAGTTTCAAATCAAGTATATAGCGGAATCTGTCAGTGTAACGTTTCTGTGTTGAATCTTACTGCTGCACTATTTAGGAAGACATATCAGAGAATTGGTGGAAAAAGCTTTTTTTATTTTATTTTTTCCGATGCAGGAGGAAGTGGATGAAAAGTAAATGATCAAACAGATATACATGGATCTGCTCCACAACAGCAAATGAAAATGGCAGATACATTCATAACCAAACAAATTGCTTGTGGCTGTTTTACTTTATTTATTGGTTCTCTTGTTTTCCAGACTCAGTGCTTGCATAAACATTCCTGATTTAGATTCCAAACTCAAGGCCGGGGGAAGGGGAGAGGACTGTTTTTACTGCATATCTATTTACTTCCTGCCAACTTCCAAATGAAACTAACAAAACTTCTCTATTTTTTTAAAGATTTACTTATTTATTTTGAAAGCCGAGGATACAGAGAGAGAGGGCGAGACAGAGATCTTTCATCCGCTGATTCATTCCCCAGATGTCCACAATGGCCAGCACTAGGCCAGCACTAGGCCAGCACTGGGTCAGGCTGAAGTCAGGAGCCAGGAGCCAGGAGCTTCATCCAGGTCTTCCACATGACTGGCAGGGGCACAAACACCTGGGCCATCTTCTACTGCTCTTCTCGGGTCATTAGCAGAGAACTGGATTCGAAGTGGAGCAGCCAGAACACAAATGAGTGCCCATATGAAATGCTAGTGTTGCAGGCAGTGGTTTTACCTGTCACACCACAGTGCTGTTCCCAACTTCTTTTAAGTACTTTCCATACCAAGATATCAACTACAATTTGAAGTGATGTACAAGTAAATAAATTTGAACTAATTTGTGCTAAAGATGATCCATAAATTAATGAGGTAGTAAGGTTTGTCTGAAAAATTTTTCTAACATCATGTCATAATATCAAGAAAATTTCCTTTGGCAATTGTCTTCAAAAACATGTTTTTTAAGCACAGGTATGTATATGTTATGTAGAACAATTTATTGAACTGTTTTCAAACTGTTCTCATTTATATTTCTAAGTTTGAGTGTTTCAAATAACAGTATGACATGTCTTTTGTCATGAACATTTGTACATATCTGTTAACTTCCCCATAATATTTTTTGAATGGAACAGAATCAAAGAATATGAAAATATCAAAGCAATGGGCTATAAACTGCCAAACTGTCTTCTAAATATTTTGCCAATTTACACTCACATTAGCAGTATTTGAGTATGCCAACACTGCTTGTGATTTTTTTATATCATTGACAATTTGAAAGAAGGGGATAGCATTTGTTTGATATTTTAGTTGTATTACTTTTATTACTGAAAAGAATTCATCTTGTTGTCATAGATTCTTTGACCAAAAACACTTTTATATTCATTAATAAATTAATTTAAAGGAAAATATTGAAGAAACTCTAAAAAGACTGTCAAGAGGGCTTAAACTTTGGCAAACCTTAGACCACAGGTGATGTGCAAAGATTTGTTTTTCTGAATCAAAATCAAACAGAATACCAAAATTTAGGTCATGTTTGCTACTGGCAGATTAAAAGAAATGTATACATTAATTCTCATAAAATATTAAAAGTCTCTTCGATTGGCTAAAGAAACAGCTCAGAGTTTTAAAAAATTTCTTTGGCACCTAGAGCAGAATATTTTAATTAGTCAACGTTAAGTGACACAGAAACATATGGAAACGGCAGTAACCCGGTTGCAGGATGATTGAGCAGTTATGGATGAAACAAGTTAAAGAGGATAATCAACAGTAATGTTAATTTTTTTTAGCATTAATGGCTCAGTCACACAAAGCTTCATGGCTTCCAGGTGTCCACACAGATGCCACACATTAAAATGGTCCTTAGGTGCACACTGAGTTACTCATGCAGGGCATGAAGTGGCAAGCGGCATGGAGAATTGCTCTCAGAATGAAGGCACCGACGAGACTTTCTTCAGTTTCCAAATCTTTGACACTCAGAAGGATTAGCCCCTGCTCCAACTTTACATTTGTTTTAATTTGAAAACTCATTAAGTATGAGAAAATCTGTTTTCTAGGAACCAATTTTGCATATGTATTCCACAACTTTCTTCAAACCCATGTACCATAACTACTGCAACATAATATAGCACTTTATTATATATATACACACACACACAAACTCCACAATGCAAATCACAATTGCTCACCTTGAAAAGTATAAACATTAAATAATTAATATGAAGCTTATTGGGTTACAAGTTTGTCCTCCATAAACCAGCCTTCAAAATAAGGATTCAAATGTAGGTCAAAACACAAGAATTTGAGTTTATTGGCATGAACAGTCTCATTGCACAAATATTGCTTTCTTTCATTGTGCACCAAACAGAGGAGTTATTTCAACACCTATTTAGCACCATGGGAAATATCCATCATCATCTGAATACATTTCAAATTGAGCATCTATAATAGGTGGAATTGATCAAATATTTTTTGGCTTGCAGATATCTTCTAACACATACACTGTTGCCTAAATATTCAGAAATGGCTTATTTCCTACCAACTTCTAAAAGTGAATGACGAGTAACAAATGAGGACCACAGAGGGAAAATCTTTTTTTAAAATAACGTACAGTGGAAATTTAGACTAAAATGCATGTGTGTTAAGAAGATTTTCATTAAGGTGCAATGCCCTTGTCCAATTCCAGATTCATGAATAGACAACACTGATAGGATTATTCATAGCATGTTAGAGAAAGATGGGATGATGTCATTTTTTGTTTCTACTACTTAATTTCCTACACTGGATATTCGTATTAGACATTATTAGCACATACTCTTTTTTGCTTATATTTCTTTAAAAAACTAATCGGTTCGTGTCTTATGGTGTAGTCCACCAATCCACGTTTTCGGATGTCAGCACCCTACATCCAAGTACCTGGGCTAGTGTCCTGCCTATGCTTCCAACCAAGCTTCCTACCATTGGGCCCACGAGGCGCTGGAAGTTAGCCAAATTGCTTAGGTTCCTGCCATCTACATGGAAAGCTGAGTGTAGTTCTAGGCTCTCAGCTCCATCCTGGCCCAAATCTAGTTGTTGCAGGCACTTGGGAAGTAAATCAGCAGATGAAAAATCAAGCTCTCTTTCTCCATCTCTCTCTCTCTCTCTCTCTCTCTCTCTCTCATTCTCTCTCTCTCTCTCTTTCTCTCCCTCTCTCCCTCCATCCCTCCCTCTCTCCCTCCCTTCTTCTCTCTTTTCCCCATCTCTCTCTCTCTCATTTTCTCTCTCCCTCCCCCTCTTTCTCCCTCCTTGTTTGACCCTCTGCCTTTCAAATAAATAAATATTTTTTTAAAAAATCTTAAATCCTCAAACACTGCCTTGTTCAGTTTATCCTCCACATCAGAATGGGTTACATGATGCCTTTGCTTCCTTGAAATAAATCCCAAATGTCCACAGCTATCTCTTCATTCTTAAGAACTAACAATCTCCTCAATTTGCCATTCTCAGACCTGTTGGCCTTCTTTCTGCATATTAAACATAGTCCTGCTTTGGGGACCAGGGCCCTACCTTGTACTTGCAACCAAAATATTCTTCCATTAGACCTTCACATGACTGACATTGAGATGCAATTAGTCCTTAGCCCCTTGGAAAAGTTATCTTTTACAAATCTCTCTAAAAAAGGTTCCTTCTTCCATGACTAATTTCTTTTTATCACACTATTCTCTTGCATTTTCCAAGAGCGATTATACCTATGAAATTACTACTTGCATCTCTATTGGACTGAATTTTATTGATATTCTCACTTAATTAGGAACAGTGGTTTCCATGAGACTCTTAGTCTACGTGGATATTCTGCATATGTTTTATGTTACTATTTCTCAAGTGACAATGAAATCTTTTTCTATAATGCCATAGAATGTATGCTGCTTTGAACTTAAAGAGTATAGGGGCCATGTGATAGAAATGATTTTCCAATGGATGCTAGCTGCCTTGGCTTTTGAAAACCAGAGCAATATGCATATTATCAATAATTCACATCCTAATTCAAAAGAAGCAAAAGGAAATAGAAAGGATTATCAATGGAACACAGCCTACTGGAATGATGAACAGAAAATGAATCTCGACATGGGAAGAAGGCCTGGACTAGGAAACTAACAAATGTATATTTCTTTAGGTCCAGGAGGGAAACCAACCTTTCAGAATAAGGAAGCATCTGCAGTCAGAGATTGTTACATTGCTAGAGATAACTTAGGATGGTGGAGGAAGGAGGAACATGAGAAATTAAGGGAGTCCTAGGGATGGAAATTGAAGAAAGAAATTCAAGAAAAAGGACTCGAAATGCATTTATTGCAAATTGTTGCAAATAAAATTTTAGACTACACACTTACTTTGACTATTTTGGGATATGATGTTCACGTTAAAGGATTACTTTTACATTAACTAATAATATTTCTACCTTTCTAAATCATAAGTCAAATTAAACTTGTAGCTAATATCGCATTCAAATTGAGCATTCACTTTCTTTTCACAATGATAATTAATGTTAAGATACTTTCTAATTTTTCTAATAATTGTTATTCCTTCTATAGCAAAGGTTCTCTTATTTAAGATAGTTCTCTTATAATCTTTTCATGTAAATATCACATGGATTAAGTATGTTCAAATAAGAATACATGCATTTGGAGCCTGCACTATGGCATGGTGGATAAAGCTGCCTCCTGCAGTGCCAGCATCCCATATGGGCACTGGTTGCTCCACTTCTGATCCAGCTCCCTGCTAATGTACCTGGAAAAGCAGTGAAAGATGGCTCAAGTCCTTGGGCCCCTTCACCCCTTCTCCCTCTCTCTCCCCCTCTCCCTCCCCATCCCCCTCTCCCTCTCCTTCTCCCTCTCTCTCTCCCTGCTTCTGCCTCTCTTTAATTCTACCATTCAAATAAATAAATTTTAAAAAAAGAATGTGCATTTGATTTCAAACACATATGGATTGTGGATTGATTCTCTTTAGGGGTCCTTAATCAAACTTGTGCAACTGGAATTTGACAGAGACACACTAGGAAATAACCAGCATCCAATAAGCTCATTTGAAAATTAATCTTACTTAAAGGGATAACCAAAGACTTGTCTGATACCACACGTGGTCTCACAGTAATACTTAACAATGCTATCTATTGAACTTCAAGGTACAGTGAGCTGTAGAGAATTAAATAACCCTCTTCATGTTATTGGAGTTACTAGTCACAGGGGATGTCCAACCGGAGGCTGGCATCCTGCTTCTTCAATGGGTGCTTTTAGACATGCCTAAGCTTTGTGGGTATATTGTTAGCACGCTTCATTTACTGCAAACACATCATTTTTGTCAAAAATTCAATTTTATTGGAAGTTAAAAAACAGACTCAAAGGAAAAACTTGCAAGGTATTTTTGTTTCAGTATAATTGAAATCAAATGCTAAAAACCAAAGTTTAGAGTGTCATCAGTGACAATATACATAATCTTAAATAATTTGTTCATCCTCTACATATTATCGGAGTAATAAGAAATACTTTAAAGTCAAAATATGGTTATTTCTTTTTACTAATGCATAGTAAACATAATATTCATACAGGAAACTGCATGTAAAATCTACAGTTGGACCAAATTCAACATGTGTATAAAACAGAATAATAAATGTAATGAATGTCCCTATCACTGCTAAAATACATCCAATATCCATGATCCTTGGTATTCTTCCATCCTGCTGATGCTGGCCCCATTTTTACTTCTAAACAAAAGCTGGTAGACTTTATGCCATGAAAGATTTGTTTGTATTTTATAGAACTTTATATAAATGAGAAATCTTTTTTTTTTTTTTTTGACAGGCAGAGTGGACAGTGAGAGAGAGAGAGACAGAGAGAAAGGTCTTCCTTTGCCGTTGGTTCACCCTCCAATCGCCGCCGCGGTCGGCGCACCACGCTGATCCGATGGCAGGAGCCAGGCGCTTCTCCTGGTCTACCATAGGGTGCAGGGCCCAAGCACTTGGGCCATCCCCCACTGCACTCCCGGGCCACAGCAGAGAGCTGGCCTGGAAGAGGAGCAACCGGGACAGAATCCGGTGCCCCGACTGGGACTAGAATCCGGTGTGCTGGCGCCGCAGGGTGCAGGATTAGCCTAGTGAGCCGCAGCGATAGCCTCTACTTATCTTGAGTAAATATTTAGGGGTGTTGTTCTCAATCATATTATAAAGTACAAATTTAACTTTTATGAAATGCCAAGCTGACTTCCAACGTGTCTATCCCATTTACCAATCTCCCCAGCAACATATAAGGGTTCCTATTCCTGCTTGTCCTTGCTAATACTTGATATGATTTTTCAATTTTAGTCATTTATGGGGGTATCTCATTGAGAGTTTCATTTCTGCTTCTCCAATAATAATGCTAGGTATCTATACATGGCTTGCTTACCATATGTGTACATCTTCTTTGTTAAAATATCTGTTCAAACCATTGGTACATATTTTTAATGAGTTGCTGTACTTATTAAGTATAGGAGTTTTTTATGTAATCTTGATACAAGTCCTTTATCAGATATAAGATTATTAAACATTTCCTCCAAGTCTGTAACTGGTCTCTTCATTCTCTTAACAATACCTTTCAAAGAATAAATGGTTTTATTTTTAATCAAGCATACTGCTACTGACACAGTAAAACCCAAGAAATTTTTGGGGCCAGCATTGCGGCAGAATAAGATATCACCTGTGATGCCAGCATCCCATACGAGTCCAATTTGGGTCCAGGCTTCTCTACCTCCCATCCAGCTCCCTAGAATGTTCCTGTGAAAAAACCAGAAGATGGTCCAAATACTTGGGCCCCTCCACCCATGTGGGAGCCCCAGATGGAGTTCTGGGTTACTAGCTTCGACCTGGTCCAGCCCTGGTCATTGCTCCCATTTGACAAGTGACTAGCAGGTGGAAGATGAATCTCTCTCTCTCTCTCTCTCTCTCTCTCTCTCTCTCTGTGTGTGTGTATGTGTAACTCTTTCAAATAAATAAATAAATAAATCTTAAAAAGAAAATTCTTGATTAAATTAAAATCACATCGATTTTCCCTTGTATTTTGTTCTGGAGTTTTTTAGTTTTATAATGTACATTAATGTGTATGATCCAATTTTCTTTAAATTTTATGCATAGTGTGAGTATGGATAAAAGTTACTTTACATGTAGCTACTTAATGTTTCAGTATAATTTGCTGAGAACACTATCGTTACCTAAAAAAACTGCTTTGTCAGAAATTAGTTGAACACTTAAGTATACACTGATTCCTGAAATCTCTTCTCTATTATTTTCATTTTCCTGTCTTTATAACAAGTTCATACTGTCTTGATTAATGTAGCTTTACAGTGAGTACTGAAATTAGATGCTATTATCCCTCCAACTTTGCTATCTTATTTCAAGGTTGTTTTGACATTCTATATTCTTTGCATTCTCTTGGGATTTTAGAATCAGTTTCTCAAGTCTTAGCCCTTCAAACAATGGCCTGTGGGATTATGACTGGGATTGTGTCAAACCTAAATATCAATTTGAGGAACCCCAAAATCAAAAACAAAAGCAAAAGTAGACAAAAAGGACTATAATACTACCAAACTAAGAAATTTAGGCAAAGCTAAGGAAACAAGCAGTATAGTGCAAAAACTACCAACAGAATGAGAAAGAATATTTGGAAACTATGCGTCTAATAATTAATATCCAGAACATAGAAACAGCTTAAAAATGTCAACAACAAAACAAATAATCTAGCCAGTGCTGTGGCTCAATAGGCTAGTCCTCTGCCTGCAGCGCCAGCATCCCGGGTCCTAGTCCCGGTTGGAGCACCAGATTCTGTCCCAATTGCTCCTCTTCCAGTCCAGCTCTCTGCTGTGGCCTGGGAGTGCAATAGAGGATGGCCCAAGTGCTTGTGCCCTGCACCCACATTGAAGACCAGGAAAAGCACCTGGCTCCTGCCATCAGATCAGCGAGGTGCGCAGGCCACAGCGGCCACTGGGGAGTGAACCAACGGAAAAGGAAGACCTTTCTCTCTGTCTCTGTCTACTCTGTCTGTCAAAAGAAAAAAAAAATTAAGAAATTAAGAAATGGGAAAAGTATCTGAATACACATTTTTTTTTTTAACAGGCAGAGTGGACAGTGAGAGAGAGAGACAGAGAGAAAGGTCTTCCTTTGCCGTTGGTTCACCCTCCAATGGCCGATGCACCGCGCTGATCCCATGGCAGGAGCCAGGTGCTTTTCCTGGTCTCCCATGAGGGTGCAGGGCCCAAGCACTTGGGCCATCCTCCACTGCACTCCCGGGCCACAGCAGAGGGCTGGCCTGGAAGAGGGGCAACCGGGACAGAATCCGGCGCCCCTACCAGGACTAGAACCCAGTGTGCCGGCGCCGCAAGGCGGGGGATGAGCCTGTTGAGCCACGGCGCCGGCAATGAATAGACATTTTTTTAACTTTTATTACTAACTATAAAATTACAAAGTACATCAGGCTGAGTGAAACAAGCCAGTCCGAAAGAGACAAATATCATATGTTCTCCAAGATCGGTGAACAACTAACCAAGCACAAAAAAGGAAACCTGTTGAAGTGAAACGGACACGGTGAGAAATAATGACTTGATCAGGGAAATGCAAATCAAAACCACAATGAGGTTTCACCTCACCTCAGTTAGAATGGCTCCCATTCAGAAATCTACCAACAACAGATGCTGGCGAGGATGGGGGGAAAAGGGACACTAACCCACTGTCAGTGGGAATACAAACTGGTTAAGCCACTATGGAAGTCAGTCTGGAGATTCCTCAGAAACATGAATATAACCCTACCATACAACCCAGCCATCCCACTCCTTGGAATTTACCCAAAGGAAAATAAATTGGAAAACAAAAAGCAGTCTGCACCTTAATGTTTATTGCAGCTCAATTCACTATAGCTAAGACATGGAACCAATCCAAATGCCCATCAACAGTAGACTGGATAAAGAAATTATGGGAAATGTACTCTATAGAATACTATATAGCAGTCAAAAACAATGAAATCCGGTCATTTGCAACAAAATGGAGGAATCTGGAAAACATCATGCTGAGTGAATTAAGCCAGTCCCAAAGGCACAAATATCATATGTTCTACCTGATCAGTGACAACTAACCAGCACCAAAAAGGAAACCTGTTGAAGTGAAAGGAATACTGTGAGAAATAATGACTTAATCAGCCCTTGTCCTGACTGTCGAGGAACAACTTCATACTTTATCCCTTTTAGTATTTTTTTGGTTCTACTTAATACCATTGGTTGAACTCTTTAATTAACACACAATTATTCTTTGGTGTTTAAATTTAACTGAAAAGTGATCCCTGTGAAATATAAGAGTGGGAATAAGAGAGGGAGGAGATGTACAATTTGGGACATGCTCAATCGGACTTGCCCCAAATGGTGGAGTTAGAAATGTGCCAGGGGATTCCAATACAATCCCATCAACGTGCCATATACCAATGCCATCTCACTAGTCCAAGTGATCAATTTCAGTTCATAATTGATCACACTGATAGGTCTAAGAGTCAAAGGGATCACACAAACAAGACTAGTGTCTGCTAATACTAACTGATAGAATCAAAAAGGGAGAGAACGATCCAACATGGGAAGTGGGAGTCACAGCAGACTCATAGAACGGCAGATGTCCTAAATAGCACTCTGACCTCAGAATCAGCCCTTAAGGCATTTGGATCTGGCTGAAGAGCCCAAGAGAGTATTTTAGGCATGGAAAGCCAAGACATCCTGGCAAAAAAAAAAAAAAAAAAAAAAAAAACACCCTAAATGAAAGATCTTTGCCAGTGAGATCCCAGTGGAAAGAACAGGGCCATCAAAGAAGGAGGTATCTTTCTCTGAAGGGAGGAGAGAACTTCCACTTTGACTCTGAAATTGTCTAAATAAGATTGAAGTCAGTGAACTGAAAAGGCTTCCATAGCCTTGGCAATTCATGACTAGAGCCTGGGGAGATTACTGACACCATAAACAAGAGTGTCAAATTGTTAAGTCAACAACAGGAGTCACTGTGTACTTACTCCTCATGTAGGATCTCTGTCCTCAGTGTGTTGTTCAATGTGAATTAATGCTATAACTAGTACTGAAACAGTGTTTTACACTTTATGTTCTGTGTGAGTGCAAACTGATGAAATCTTTACTTAGTATATACTAAATTGATATTCTGTATATGAAGATAATTGAAAATAAATCTTGATGTGAATGGAATGGGAGAGGGAGCGGGAGATGTGAGGGTTGCGGTTGGGAAGGAAGTTATGGGGGGTGGGGGAGGCCATTGTAATCCAGAAACTGTACTTTGGAAATTTATATTCACTAAATAAAAGTTAAAAAATAAAATAAATAAAAATAAATAAATAAAAAATAAAATGCTAAATTGATCTTGTATTTAAAGGACAATTTTTCTCTTTTAAAGATGTTTGCTTATTTATTTATTTATTCATTCACTCATTCACTTGAAACAAGAGAGAGAGGGAAAGAGAGAAAGAGAAATCTTCCATCTGCAGGTTCAGCCCAAAATGGCTCCAACAACCAGGAGTGGGCCAGCCAGAATGTAGGCTCATTAGTCTGAAGGTATATCATGAGCGGAGTAGCCAAGACTTCAATATGGGATACTATATCACAGGTGGCAGCTAACCTAACCCACTGAGCCACAATGTCAACCACAAGGATAAAATTTCTCTTGGTCATTAGTTAATAATCTCTTGCATTTTATTAGATGTCACTTCCTAAAATTTTCCTTAGAATATTTACAATATCTGATGAAGAATCTCGGAAAGATTTTATCTCTTTTGATGTTCTGGAAGAGTTTCGGTATTGTTGCTATTACCTCTTACTTAAACATTTAGTAGAATAGAATTCATAAGTAAAGCTATCTGGGCCTACAGTTTTCTCTGTGAGATGGATTTTTAAACATAAATGTAATTACTTTAAAGACATAAGACATTTTAGGTTATATTTGCATACTTTCTTGGATAAGCTTTTGTAGTTTGTCCATTATCCACATTAAATGATTTCTTTTTATCTTAGTTTTCAAATCTATCAGCATGATTATTTATAACACTTTCTTATTATTTGTACAAGCAGCAGTTACCTCACCTCTCTCATTCCTAATATTGATAATTTGTATTATTTCACTTTCTATTTTTTTCCCTGAGAGTCTGGGCAATCCTTTGTCAATTTAATTGATGTTATCAAAGAACCAGCTACATGTTTATTTATTTGATTTTAATCTAGAATTTTTTCCTTTTCTATTTGATTTATATTATAAGAACACTACAATAGTATGCATCAATTTCTCTTTCCCTGGTCTTTTTGCTACTGTCACACATGTTACTTGCACATAATTAAAAAGTTCCACAGTACAATGTTATCTTTACTCAAGCAGTCAATCTTCTTTTAAAGAGACTAAAACGCTATTTCAAAAATCTTAACTGTTGGTCTACATAGTTACTTACTAAAGAGCTCTTCTTTCTTTCTGGAGACATGTATTTCCACTTGGCATCATTTTCCTTTGAAGAACTGCCTTCAACATACCTTGTAGTTAATGCCAGCTGGTAATGAGTTTTTTCAGCTACAGCATTTCTGAGAGTATTTTGCCTTTATTTTTGAAATGTATGTTCACTAAACGTAGAATTCTTGACTGATTTTCTTTCTTCTTTTTCTTTGTTTCTACACTATCTCCGTCTCTCCCCTTCCCCCTCCTCCTTGTTTTTTCTTTCTTTTCATTTTTTTTTTTTTTTTTACTTTTGGGCCATTAATAGTGCTTTAACACGTAGCTGAAGATCGCGCTAATAACATTAAGCCTGATTCCGAGGTTACCAAGGAATGAAATCAACACCTAACATTTTAGAGACATATGCTTTCATCAGGAATTATTCTCGTTTGCAGCTGCACCGTGTATGTGTCATACACTACATTTAGATTTGGGACACCTGGCAGTGTTTTTGGCTGAATACCAAGAGGGAGAATTCTTTTTAACTTGTGACTCATCAAGAGATATCTGATTAAATGTGATATTTTAAGACAAGATCTTTCCTCTCCACTAATTATGAATGAAATCACGTCATCTAGATTTTCATTACAGTGACATGATAGGTCACTGAGGGAGATGAATAAATCTGGCATAAAGTTAAAATGAAAACATCATTTCATTTCAACAATTATTACCTAAAGCAGATACATGTACAATA
Source organism: Sylvilagus floridanus (assembly GCA_949820135.1). Lineage (NCBI taxonomy): Eukaryota > Metazoa > Chordata > Mammalia > Lagomorpha > Leporidae > Sylvilagus > Sylvilagus floridanus. The sequence continues at coordinate 104,228,444 of OX463238.1, read as the reverse complement.
GCATTGTCTGCTCTGGTGAACGAATCCCTGTATGTTACAATGAGAATACAGAAATACATACAGAAAACAGATTTTCCAAGTGTCAGCGAGCTCATGTTGCTCAATCACATTAAAGTAAGAGACAAACTAACAAAACGTAGTACTTTATGGTTTTGTCTCAAAATCTGCCCAACTAAAGAAAGGTCTCCTTTTCTCTATTCACTTGACTCGAATCCTAAATATCCATGAGAAGATCGCACAGTGTCAGAACAGCAGCGTTCACTCGACTGTGTAAGCAAATGCAGACACTGGAAAACATGTAGAAGTAGGTAAACGTTTGAAAGGAAGTTCATGGGAACTAATGTTTAGAATAGAAAATAATATTTACTAGTCAGAGATGACTACAACAAAAAGCATTGTGGCTACAAAGCTCTTCCCAGGTCAATGATTCCCAAAGTGTTTTCTTTGGATTCAAATATCCATATAACTTCTTAGAAACAGGCACGCTCCAGCCCGCCAAACATCTATCAACAACTCCAAGGGAGGGAACCAGTAACTGTGTCTTAGAAGCCTTTTAAAAAACTGTGATCTGGCCGGCGCCGTGGCTCAACAGGCTCATCCTCCGCCTTGCGGCGCCGGCACACCGGGTTCTAGTCCCGGTCGGGGCACCGGATTCTGTCCCGGTTGCCCCTCTTCCAGGCCAGCCCTCTGCTGTGGCCCGGGAGTGCAGTGGAGGATGGCCCAAGTGCTTGGGCCCTGCACCCCATGGGAGAACAGGAAAAGCACCTGGCTCCTGGCTCCTGCCATCCGACGAGCGAGGTGCGCCAGCCGCAGCGCGCCATCTGCGGCAGCCATTGGAGGGTGAACCAACGGCAACGGAAGACCTTTCTCTCTGTCTCTCTCTCTCACTGTCCACTCTGCCTGTCAAAAAAAAAAAAAAAATTAAAAAAAAAAAACTGTGATCTATATTAAAGTTTGAGAACCGCTGATTAAGATCAAGTATTTATTAATAATAATAGCAATGTTATAAAGAATATTTCATGTGTTCTAGGTCCTTCACATGTAATTTTAATATTATAAATTATCAAATAAATATTTTATCATAATTTAACAATGAAGAAATTAGCAGTCACAAAAGTTAATGTAAATTTTTTCAAATTATTTCGCTATTCTAAAAATGGTGACTTTTCTTTATTCTAAAGATTTTAATTTTGGGGGGAGATGATATATAAGTTTCAAAACTCTAAAAGATAGAGAAGCAGAAGAATATGCTGATGCTAATAAGTTCTCAGAAGGATTTTTCTGGGCTGTTACATTTTTGTAAACAGCTGTAAACTTAATGCAATGAAATATAGTTCTAAAGCACAGTACGGAAATAGTGAAAGTGATGAAATACACAAAATTCAGAAACCCATAGGAATACTAGTTTGATATAATTATCTTCATTCCTCAGTGAAATGAAAAAAATGAAAGCAAATGAGAATATACAACAAATCTAAGAAATAGAAAAAGAATACACAGCAAATATACCAGGAAAATTTCAGGTTTTTTGAGCATGTCTATTCCTTTATTTTTAGATAAGCATAATAGGTGCAATTTAACTTTTCTTTACAAAGACTATATACAGGCCAGCGCCACGGCTCAATAGGCTAATCTTCTGCCTGCAGCACTGGCACCCAGGGTTCTAGTCCCGGTTGGGGCGCCGGATTCTGTCCTGGTTGCCCCTCTTCCAGTCCAGCTCTCTGCTGTGGCCCGGGAGTGAAGTGGAGGATGGCCCAAGTGCTTGGGCCCTGCACCCACATGGGAGACCAGGAGAAGCACCTGGCTCCTGGCTTTGGATCAGTGTGGTGTGCTGGCCACAGCAGCCACTTAGGGAGTGAACCAACAGAAGGAAGACCTTTCTCCTTCTCTTTCTCTCTCTCTCTCTCTCTCTCTCTCTCTCTCTCACTGTCCACTCTGCCTGTCAAAAAAAAAAAAAAAAAAGAAAGAAAGAAAGAAAGAAAGACTATATACAGTGTATACAGTGTAATACTTTTCACTCAATAGAGAATACTCACTTGAAGCAGAACCAGAGGAAACAGAGACATAGAATGCCCATTCCAGGGTGACTGCTTGGCTTAGCAGTTAATATGTGGCATGGGAGGCCTGCATACTGCATACAATATCAGACTGCCCAGATTCAAGTCTACCCCTGCAACCAGTCCCAGCCTCCTGCTGATGTGCAGCCTTGGAGACAGTAGGTAATGGCTCAAGTATGTGGGTCCCTGCCGCTCATGTGCCAGACTCAGATTGAGTTTAGCTCAGCCCTGGCTATTGTGAGTATGTGGGCTGTTGTCAGCATCTGGGGTAAGAACCAGGGACTGGCAGATATCTCTCTTTCTGTATTGTCAATCTCTCTCACTCCGTATCTCTGCCTTTTTAATGAACAAATAAAAATGTTTTTTGAAAAGAATGACCACTTCATCTAAAAATGCCACAGAACAGGCAAAATTCATTTTGGTTCCATTTTATCAATGTCACTAATTGACTTGACCCTCAAAAAATGCTAGGCCATAATTTCTTTCCAAAAGTCAATCTTATAAAATATTCTACCCACAAATCATGACAGCTAATTCAGCCTTTGATAAAGCAATTTCAAAATGTGTTGGGTAGCTTATTGGAAAGAAAGAATTCATTTGAGTCATGTCTGGTACCAATACATATTTTTCCTTTTGAGTCATTTTCCAAAATAATAATACTAACGCATAGAAATTATCATAAGGGATTTCTATGTTCGCCAATGGCTATTAAGAAAATCCCAAAAAGACTTTATGTGAAATACAGTTCTACTAGAATGCAGAAATACTAAATCAAGCAGACTGATGAAGAATATTCACATCTTAGCAAAGGAAACATTTTGGCAGAAAAGCCATAACCAATTATTCCAGGAATGCTTGGAACAATTCTCCATAGACTTTTTTTTCAAACATATGTTGGCTTGGAACAATAGCACAAATCAAATATTATTACATGCATTAAAATGCACTGAGAAAGTCAGTATTTCATTACAGGTTAGACATATGTTTTTGCTCTTCTACGTTGGGATTTATGCTTTCAACTTAGAATTAATCCTCAAGTCCATGAACCAATATATGGAAGAGGAATAGGTGAAGAATTCCTGTAAGCCTCGGTTCATTGGTTTCTGCCTTGTGAAGATTAAGTGAAAACAGAAGTATAGAATAAGGTCTTTTTTGAAAAAACATAATTGTTTTGATAAAATCAATATTTTCTAAATCATGTTTTCCAATTTTGTTTCAAAATGTGTGTATCTAAGTTCAGTAACCCCAAACAGCCTGTTTAAAAGAAAAAAAGCTGAGTGCATCTCCTATATAAAGTACCACCTAAATATTGAAGATGCATTGAGGAACTGATATGGCCGTAAGCTACTATGATGCTAATTGATGTGTAGTTGTCAAATACAAACTAAAACAAATGGTGGGAAAACAGTGATTCTAATAGCTTTCAGCTTGGTCATTTTGTCTTTTTTATCACATGCAAGCTATGTTTCTTGGACATATTAATCACAGAAAGAAGACATTTTTCTCCACTGATTTATCTTTTACTATGCTGTCCCTTAAATTTTAGTATTCTACAGGTTTCCATCCTAACCTTTCTCTAAATAATCTCATTATACAGCGCTCAATTTCACCACCTTTTAAATACTGATGGTTTCCAGAGCCGTATCTCCAGAGGAGATCTACCTCATATTAAGTGCACTGGTGCTTCCTCACAACTGTATATCCCTGTATCTGGGACCCTGCCTGATCCTTTGATGGAAGGAATGTTCCAGGTTCCTGCATTTAGAGCAAGCCCTTAGGGTCCTGAAGTAACTCCCAGTGGGCAGTTTCAATCAATGAGACTGGGGTTGGTAGATAACTATTCCAGCATCCTCACTTATTCAGTGGAACTCCAATGAAGTATGTTGTACAGAATCTTTCATAGGATCTCAGTGTCGAAACAACAAAACAATTGTCCCCAGAGATATCTTGTAAACAGACCATCTTACTTCTAGATCTGTAATTACCCCAAAATAAACAACTTGTATTCAAATCCAAGACTCAAACATCCATCTATCTGAGGCAGAAATCTGGCACAGCAGTTGCGTCACCACTTGAGAAACATGCCTCCCATTTCAGATTGCCTGGGTTCAAGTCCTGACCCCCCTTCCAATTCCATATTTCTGCTCATGTGAGCCCTGGAAGGCAGCAAGTTATGGCTCAAGTGGTTGGGTACCTGCAACTCATGAGGGAGAGCTGGTATGAGTTCCCAGCTTCCTGGCCCAGCCTCGGCCATTGCAAGGATTTCAGGAGTGAACCAGTGGATAGGAGAAAGATACACATTCTCGGCCGGCGCCGTAGCTCAACAGGCTAATCCTCCGCCTTGTGGCGCCAGCACACCAGGTTCTAGTCCCGGTTGGGGCGCCGGATTCTGTCCCAGTTGCCCCTCTTCCAGACCAGCTCTCTGCTGTGGCCCCGGAGTGCAGTGGAGGATGGCCCAAGTGCTTGGGCCCTGCACCCCATGGGAGACCAGGAAAAGCACCTGGCACCTGGCTCCTGCCATCAGATGAGCGCGGTGCTCCGGCCGCCGCGCGGCGGCCGCGGCGGCCATTGGAGGGTGAACCAACGGCAAAGGAAGACCTTTCTCTCTGTCTCTCTCACTGTCCACTCTGCCTGTCAAAAAAATTAAAAAAAAAAAAAACGATATACATTCTCCTCCCCCGCCCTCTCCATATCTAGACATGTCATGAACAACTGGAGCTGTGAAACCAAATTCATCTCATTCTTACACCTAGGTTGGGAATCACTGATATCAACAATCTGTGTTGTCTTAATTATGCATCATTGGTATACAAAACTGTTGCTTTTTTAATGTTTATTTTTAATATTTTTTTTGACAGGCAGAGCTAGAGAGTGAGAGAGAGAGAAAGAGAGAAAGATCTTTCCTCTGCTGGCTCACACCCAAATGGCCGCCACAGCCGGCACAATGCGCTGATCTGCAGCCAGGAGCCAGGTGCCTCCCCTATCCCCCATCTCCCATGTGGGTGCAGGGCCCAAGTACCTGGGCCAACCTCCACTGCCATACCAGCCACAGCAGATATATATCTGGCAATTTTAATGAATTAGTTTAGCGATTCTAAGTGTATACCTGCTCCACCAAGTTTACTGCAGCACTATTCACAACAGCCAAAACAGAGAATCACCCAAGCAATCTATCATCAATTATGTTTGTTTCCTTATCCTCTATTTCCTGTCATCAAAGGTCTCAATTCTAATTTTTTGACATCTCCCAACCTAGCCCATTTTATTCATTTCGATTACTTATGACTTAGTTCGGTTTTTTTCCAATTTTTTAAAAATTTTTTTTAACTTTCATTTAATAAATATAAATTTCCAAAGTACAGCTTTTGGATTACAGTGGATTTTTCCCCCATAACCTCCCTCCCACCTGCAACTCTCTCATCTCCCACTTCAGCTCCCATCCCATTCACATTAAGATTTCAATTATCTATACATACAGAAGATCAATTTAGTATATACTAAGTAAAGATTTCAACAGTTTGTACCCACAAAGAAACACAAAGTGTAAAGTACTGTTTGAGTAGCAGTTATATCATTAATTCACATAGTACAACACATGTGGATCCTACATGGGGAGTAAGTGCACAGTGACTCCTATTGTTAACAATTGACACTCTTGTTTATGGTGTCAGCAATCACCCAAAGCTCTTGTCATGAGTTGCCAAGACTATGGAAGCCTTTTGAGTTCGCCAACTTGGTTCTTTTTCAGACAAAGTCATAGTCAAAGTGGAAGTTCTCCCCTCCCTTCAGAGAAAAGTACTCACAGAGATCTTTCATTTAGGTTTTTGGTTTTTTGTTTGTTTATTTGTTTGTTTTCCAGAGGGTCAGCTTTCCATGCCTGAAATACTCTTATGGGCTTTTTAGCTGGATCCAAATGCCTTAAGGGCTGATTCTGAGGCCAGAGTGCTGTTTAAGACATCTGCGATTCTATGAGTCTGCTGTGTATCCCGCTTCCCATGATGGATTGTTCTCTCCTTCTTACTTCATTCAGTTAGTTTTACAGACAATAGTCTTGTTTATATTATCCCTTTGACTCTTAATCCTATCATTATGATCAATTGTGAACTGAAACTAATCACTTTGGCTAGTGAGATGGCATTGGTACATGCCACCTTGATGGGATTGTATTGGAGTCCCTTGGCACATTTCTAACTCCACCATTTGGGGCAAGTCAGATTGAGCATGTCCTAAGGTGTACATGTCCTCCCTCTCTTATTCCCACTCTTACATTTAATGGGGATCACTTTTCAGTTATATTTAAACACCGAAGAATAATTGTGTGTTAATTAAAGAGTTCAACCAATGGTATTAAGTAGAACAAAAAAAATACTAAAAGGGTTAAAGTTTTAAGTTGTTCCTCGACAGTCAGGACAAGGGCTGATCAAGTCATTGTTTCTCATAGTGTCCATTTCACTTCAACAGGTTTTCTTTTTGGTGCTCAGTTAGTTGTGACTGATCAGGGAGAACATATGATATTTGTCTCCAGACCGACTTCCATAGTAGCTTAACCAGTTTGTATTCCCACCGACAATGCATTAGTGTCCCTTTTCCCCCACATTCTCGCCAGCATCTGTTGTTGGTAGATTTCTGAATGGGAGCCATTCTAACCAGGGTGAGTTTAAACCTAATTGTTGTTTTGATGTGCATTTCCCTGATGGCTAGTGATCTTGAACATTTTTTCATGTATTTGTTGGCCATTTGGATTTACTCTTTTGAAAACTGTCTATTGAAGTTCTTGGCCCATCTCTTAAGTGGGTTGTTTGTTTTGTTGTTGTGGAGTTTCTTAATCTCTTTGTAGATTCTGGTTATTAATCCTTTATCTGTTGCATAGTTTGCAAATTTTTTTTTCAATTCTGTTCATTGCCTCTTCACTTTTCTGTTTCTTTCGCAGTACAGAAACTTCTCAAATTAATGTAATCCCAATTGTTAATTTTGGCTTTGACTCCCAGTGCCTCTGGGGTCTTTTCTAAGAAGTTATGACTAATTTTGAATGTCATTCATGAAGTCCCTAAATTATGCAAATAGTCCTCACTGAAAACATAGCTTTCTGTCTTTTCTACCAGTGATGGTTGACTGGACCAAGGATTAGACAAACATTTGGTAGTACATTACGCTGGACATGCCTGTGAGGGTATTTTTGGATGAATTTAGCACTTGACTTGCTAGACAGTATAAAGCAGATTGCCATTCCTAGTAATGGGCCCCCTGCAATCAGTTGCAAAGACTAAATAAAACAAAAAAGGTTGGTTCTCCTGTAGAGATAATTCCTCTTATGTCTGTGGCTTAAATCTGGATTTCAATCTCCTCCTTCCTTTAGATTTGAATTGAAACATCAGCTCTTCGGGATCTCAAAGCTGCTTCTGGGATAGAATTTACACAATCAGCACATTCCCAGTTTTCTTTAGTACAGATGTGGGGACTTCGTGTCAGCCAATTCTCGAAGATAAATCTATAACAATCCATCTTTCCACATCCTGTAGTTCTCTGTAATGAACCTGAATAATGCACAAACATGTGCTGTGTGCAGACATGCACACAGGCGTGCATGCACACATACACACACACTACTGTGGCATCATCTTGATGATTTAAAGAGAAAGGAGGAAGGAAGAAAGGGAGAGAAAAAAGGAAAGAAGAGGCTGTATGTCATCAATCTGCTTATAATTGAAAACAATGACTATACTTTGTTTTTAAGACAAAATTCAAATTCCCTGGGTATGGCATATAAACTGTCAACAGTCTTTCCCCAGTGATCTTTCAGTAGTCTTCCATGCAACTAACACCACAAACATGTTCTATGCTATGTCTTTCACAAAACAGTTCATGTTTTCTTCTACCTTAAAGCACTCAGTTTTTCTTCTATGCCTAAAATATGCTCCCAAAACATCTTTCTTCAGGCTAATTAAAAAACATTAATTCTACCATGACCTACTCCAGTCTGTCCACTTCAAACCCAGAGTCTGACTTCAATGCACTTCCTACGTATCCCCATGTCACACCATGTGCCAAACACTGAGCTAAATGTTGGGAAAAATAAGAATGAAATAAAGTCTCTACTTCCAAGAAACCCATGGTCCAGCGTACTCTGGCATACAAGTTTAAGAAACTTAATCAGAGAGGAAAAAGTTACAGGAGAGTAAAAAAATGCTGTGAATTCTCCTAAAAGATACCCAAATAATTTCAATCTAGGTTTTAAAAAAGTAATTTTGGATTGTATTTTGACATTTAAATTCCCTCATAAATCACTTATTTTTGAACAACATTAATTATCTTTCTGTTTTCAATTTCCTACCCAGAAGCAAAAAAAGGGCACAGTTAGGAAAATAAAACACTCCAAACTAAAGGTAATACTGTAAGTTCTTAATTGTTTAATATTGGCTGAAGCTAGGAATAGAAATAAGAATTTCAAGTCTATCTCTGAATTACTTTAAGAGAGAAGAATTCACTTTCTGGTTTCCATTTATTTAACATTTTAAAAGAGAGAAAATGACATACCATGTTAAAAACTGACACTATATTAAATAAATTTAGGGACAGCTCAAAAATAAAAGCATGTGTGTGAATTTGTGAATGTATGTGTGCGTTACTATGGAGGACTCAATGACAGTACTGGAATTGTTCTTTGTTGTGTGCCTTAGTACCTTTCAAGAGTTGACCTTGGTGCCCTCAATTGTCTCTGTCCCTCTCTTTCTGAGTTAATGAACACCTGTATAAATTTGCCGACATGAGCTGGAACCCAAAGCCCTGGTGTAATTAGTTGATGTATTAATTTGCCAGCTAGATGTGAACTCAACATTACTACCATGGACGATTATGCCAAACCCTAGGAGTAAATGTCCTAAAGGAAATAAAGAATGTAGGTCATTTTCATTTTCAAACTACTAACTGAAAATTCTCCAAAGTCAGTAAATAATTTTATATATTGAGAAACAAGGTTCTGTTCTCAACAGAAATGCAAGCATCTAACAGCACAAACAAATATGCTTAAAGAGTTATAAGTTAGCATCACCACTGTTATCATAGATACAATAAAAAATGCTAATAATAAAACTATCCTAGGACAATTTAGCTCAAACATCCAATGTGTTACTAACTGATGTATTATTAAAACTCCATTTAGCTAAATGTTAAATCTACAAAAGGAAAACATGTGAACTGCTGCATTTGATTTATGTTTTATCTTAATGTTTGTATCTTCCTATAATGAAAGCATTATTTTATGTAGATCAGAAAAAATAAATATAGCTATTAATATTAAAAACATAATTTAGTTAGATAAATGCAAGTCATCAATAACCTCACTGTAAATAAAAAATTGAATCAACGACCACAAACACAACTGGAAAAATACCTTTAGGAGTAAATTTCATAGGAAAATGGATGAGAAATTCATCAATCTATTCCTTTTTTTCTTTCTATTTTGGTGCTATGTCTTCAGCACTCATATTAATTCTGCATTACAATATAGCATGAAAAGAGACACTCAATACATACTTTGGAAAGTATTTAAATGAATAAGTGTAGAGTTCCAGAAGCTAATGCAATAATACGATTGTGTACAAAATTCAGACAGGTGACATTGTAAATCAGTTCTTCAAACATACTGGCATGAAAAATTAAATAATGTTCTATATTAGGTTATCTAATTAATACACATATTTAGAAAACATAAAATGAAACTTGCCTTACTGGGTTAACTAAACCCAACAGGAAAACATTCCTCCTACCGCATCACAACCCATCAAGCCAAAGACAAAGAACAAAATAATTAGAGCATGAATAAAAAAAGAATTATTATTTTTAGTCAAAGTTTAGTGGTATAAAAATCTGCTAATAAAGAAACACAAAATAAGCATAATAATATGCTTCAATGTGTCTTTTTTTTATTTCAATTAAGTTGTTTCCATTTGAAGACATGGCCTCAGGACCCTATTTATTCTACAATTCCCAGATGATTTTTATCCTCTCAATAAAAAATAAATAAGTGTACTTTGTAAGTAATAATTCAATTTATAGAAGCATGTGGCACCCAGAAAAGGCTGTAACACTTAAGTAGCTTGATGTCATATTAGGTAAATGTAATTGTCACCTACCGTGTGCCAACTTGGGAGGATCTAGAACCCAAATGATGATTTCGGTTTATTCGCTATACAGAAATTCTTACAATTCTAGTTTCTCTAACTTCTTTTCCTTTTAATTATTATTTATGTGAAAGAGAATGACACAAAGAAGGAGACAGAGAGGCACTGAGAGACAAGGACAAAGCAAAACACAGACAGAGATTCTTCTATTTATTGGTTCACCTCCCAAATACCTGCCACACCCAGGGTTGAGACAGGCCGCACCAGGAGGTGGGAACTCAGTCTCCCATGTGGATAGCAGGAACCCAAGTACTTGCTGCCTCCCAGGGTGTGCATGGAGCTGGGACTCAAGCTCAGGCAGTTGGATATAGAATGCAGGTATCCCAGGTGGTGGCTTACCCACTGCGTCGTACACGGTGACCTTATATTTCTCAACTTCTTCATCTACAAGTTGTGTCTGTCTAGTACTAATCTAAATGCAAGCCTCAGTCTTGCCCAAGATTTATAGAAATGATCCCCTAACACTATGGATGGAGGGATTTTCATATTTTACTAATGATTTAGGACATATGGTAGAAGGTAAGATATGACATCGCATAGTCTTTCATGGCTGTATTAGTCCTATACCCTTTTCTATTTTCCACCATTTCCCTACTATTACTAAGAGTAGAAATTAAATTCTGTCTTACCTAATATATAGATTTTTTTTTTTTTTACAGGCAGAGTGGACAGTGAGAGAGAGAGAGACAGAGAGAAAGGTCTTCCTTTGCCGTTGGTTCACCCTCCAATGGCCGCCGGCCGGCGCACTGCGCTCATCCGATGGCAGGAGCCAGGTGCTAGGTGCTTTTTCCTGGTCTCCCCATGGGGTGCAGGGCCCAAGCACCTGGGCCATCCTCCACTGCACTCCTGGGCCACAGCAGAGGGCTGGCCTGGAAGAGGGGCAACTGGGACAGAATCCGGCGCCCCGACCGGGACTAGAACCCGGTGTGCCAGCGCCGCAAGACGGAGGATTAGCCTGTTGAGCCACGGCGCCGGCCAATATATAGATTGATATATAAATTTCCTAACATATAAGGCAGAATATTCCTTGTGCAGTTTTCAGGTTTTTTTTTTTTTTTTCCTGTTAAAAAGGAGCAATGGGACAAGTTGTGATGTTCACATCCCACAACAGAGTACTTGGGATCTAACCCCTGCTCCAGCTCCTAAATCCTGCTGCCTTTGCTGGGTGATAGTGGTGATGGATCAAATGGTAGGTTTCCTCTCATCTACATAGGAGACTTAGATGGAATTCTCAGTTCCTAGCGTTGGCTCTCAGCCACTGTGGGCATTTGAGGAGTGAATTAGTGGATGGAATCTCTCTCTCTCTCTCCCTCCCTCTCTCTCTCTCTCTCTCTTTCTACTTCCTCTCTTTCTCTCTATCCTTCGCTCCCTCTCCCTCCATCTCTCTTTCTCAAATAAATAAAAATTTACCAAAAATAAATACAAGTAAAACAACTCAATACTGGAATTCTCAATTTGCCATCCCTCTGCCCCAAAACCTTTTTCCAAATATTTCCTCTACGTTCTCTTCTTCTGGCATTCTCATTACATGTACTTACTTTAAAAAAAAAATTATTTATTTGAAAGGCAGAGTTACAGGCAGAGGCAGGGGGAGAAAGAGAGAGAGAGTGAGAGAGGTCTTTCATCTGATGGTTCACTCTGCAAATAGCCACAGTCGCTGGAGCTTACAACACATGCAGTGGTCCCAGAGGTCTTAGTGTTCTCTTTCTTTTCCTAATTCTTTTTTTTTTCTCTTTGCTTTTCAGTTGTGGAAGATTCTACTGAAATTGCCCTATGCTCAAAATGTTTTCCTCAGCCATGTACAGTCTATTAATATCTCCACCAAATGCTTGAATCAGTTGCAACAGTGTTTTGATATTTACTATTTCTTTAATTCATTCTTAAAATTTCCAGATCTCTATTTATTTGAGTATTATCCATCTATTCTTACATGTCTCCCTTTTCCATCAGAACCTTTAGTGTAGTAATCATAATTCTTTTAAATTGCTCTATTACCAATTCTAACACTTCTGTCACATCTGAGTCCAGTTCTGGCACTAGCTTTGTGTCCCGAAACTGTTCTTTTTTTTTTTTTTTTTAATTAGTATTGCAATGTAACTTACTACTGAAAGCAAGACATGCTATATGACTACAAGGCACAGGAATCCATAGGCCTTTAAGAGATGGAACAGTCAGGTATGAGAAGAAGGAAAGCACTACAGAACCCGCTATTAGATCTGTCTTTCAGTGAGCCTGCATCCCTGGACTGTGAAGTCATGGGTATGCTTAAGTCACACGGAAGATATGGCTGGGAAGGATCAGAGCTGGATATTTTCCTTCTCCCACGTGGACAGCCAGAGGAAGCACGAGTTTAGTGCTAGGGCCGGCACCGTGTTATAGTAGATTTCGTATCCACATGAGGCACTGCCATCCTATACGGATGCCAGTTCAAGTCGTGGCTGCTCCACTTCTGATCCAGCTTCCTGATGATAGCCAGGGAAAGCAGTAGAAGATGGCCCAAGTGCTTGGGCCCCTGCACCCACGTGGGAGACCCAGAAGAAGCTTCTGGGTCCTGGTTTTGGATCAGCCCAGCTCCAGCCTTTGCAGCCATTCGGGAAGTAAACCAGTGGATGGAAAGCCTTTCTCAGTCTGTAACTCTGCTTCTCAAATAAATAAATCTTTCCAAAAAAGAAAAGTGCATAGTATTTCCCTTCCCTCTTGACAGTTAGACTCTGCTAAAGTAGTTTCTCTGGATGGCAAGCCTTGTTAAGAACAGAATGCTCTTTCACATTTCAAATGATTGTCTGCTCTTCCTCCTGGAAACCCCAGAGGATTTTTCTCCATTCTTCACTATGATAATTGGTAGAGCTCCTGGAGGTAAAACACAAAAGTGTGGATCTGGTCTGCCCTAAGACCGAATTCCTCTGGAGTATCTAACTCCGACTCGTTCACATTGAGCTTCCAGCAACGTGTCAGTTACAGCATAGGTTTTCTTAGTAAGTACTATATACTAAAAGGTCTTGTATGTTGCATCAACAGTACAAAAGAGAGGCTTGGCAGGGCAGAATCAACTGAATCAGACAAATATGATCATCGGCCAACCAAAAAAAAAAAAAAAAAGGAAAAGGAACCAGCATTTCCTAAGCAATGACAGATATTATTTTTTATAAATTTTTGTTACAGATTTTTTGTAAATTATTTTTAAAGGTACTTCCTCTAGGCAGACAGCAGTGTCATCTGTAACACCCCAGGGATTTTAATCATCTGAGCCATCCATAACCTTTACAGTCCATTTTAGTAGCCACTTCACACTTCATCGTCTTCTCTAATTTCAGTTCTTACTTATAACTTAGGTACTCAACCATCAAAAAGTTCAAGAGCGTTGTACAACTCTGCTTTAAGAGACTCCTAGGATTACCAGGACAGTCCGGCACCGTGGTGGCTCACTTGGCTAACCAACCACCTGCAGTGTCAGCACCCCTTGGTTCTAGTCCCAGTTGGGGCACCGGGTACTAGTCCCGGTTGCCCCTCTTCCAGTCCAGCTCTCTGCTCTGGCCCGGGAGGGCAGTGGAGTATGGACCAAGTGCTTGGATCCCTGCACCTGCATGGAGACCAGGAGGAAGCACCCAGCTCCTGGCTTTGGATTGGCGCAGAGCTGGCCATAGCGATCATTAGGGGAGTGAATCAACGGAAGGAAGACCTTTCTCTCTGTCTCTCTCTCACTCTCTCTCACGTCTATAACTCTACCTGTCAAATAAAAAAAAATTACCAGCACAAACTGCAGTATTATACATTTATTCTGAGTTGCATTATTTGAAGTAGTATTCCATAAACTTCAAAGCAGAAACAAATAGTTGGGGTTCATAGTGTTTGTTGGTGTAATTCACAGGTTGATATTTAAAACCTGTTACAGAGCTGGTGCCGTGGCGTAGCAGGTAAAGCCACCTGCGTGCCGGCATCCCATATGAGTGCCACTTCGAGTCCCAACTGCTCCAGTTCTCTGCTATATACAGCTCTCTGCTATAGCCTGGGAAAGCAGTAGAAGATGGTGTAAGTCCTTGGGCCCCTGCATTGGAAGAGGCTCCTGGCTCCTGGCTTCTGATATGCACAGCTCTGTCCATTGCGGCCAACTGGGGAGTGAATCAGTGGATGGAAGACTTGTCTTTCTCTGTCTCTCCTTCTCTCTCTGTATAACTCTTTCAAATTAATTAATTTTATTTAAAAAAAATAAAAAATAAATAAAACCTGTTACATTGCACATTCCTGAGAATGCTTTGGCTCTTAGAAAAATACTGACCATTCTTGATGCTAAAATATATTTATGCAATTCAGAATTGATGAATTCTCTATTAGTATATACAGAATATGATTCAAGTAGCTGAATTTTGGATATACTACTTAATGTACACTGACTTTTAAAATATCAATCCAAACTTTTTAATTGAAATTTATTATTATAAGACTTATTTCTTATATGGCATGCAGATATATTCTTGGATATGCTGGATAATATTTCAACCTTATATCCATAATGTCGGATGGGATAAACTAGACAGGTTTCAGTCCAATTAAATGCCTTCCTGAAATCTGTAAATTAATGATTTATATTATATGACAGATAATTGAATTAATAGTAACCAAAACACTCTTCTTCCCAAGGAATACCTAAGAATTATCTATATTTGACTTATTGGCAAACAAATAAATGTATGATGTTAAGATATTGTAATCAAGCATATATAAGAGTAAATTCTAACAAGTTGTAGTTTAATTTGCAAATTCCCCTTATTATGTAAATTAAAAATTTATAAAATAATTGTTTGCACACCATATGTTATCAGGTGAAAGAAAAAAAAGTAGAACTTAAAAGTTAGATGGAAACAGAATCAGAAACAAACACTTGAGTTTTCTAAGGTATTCAGTTGCCCTGTTTATGAATTATTTTCATTAAGACTCTATTTGTTTGGAACAAGCACACTGTAATAAATGAGAGAACTCTTTTATATAGGTTCTATAGGGTATTCCCTATGAGAATTTTCAACAACTCTTCCTGTTATAAATCTCCCCACCCCAGTTTTAGATGTACCTATTCCCTCTAAAACCCAACCATTTCTAAGTTTATTCAGAGAGAGATTTGTCTCCTCTCCACTGCACTGTAAGTCTGGTTCCCACCCACACCTCCCCACCCCCCACTCCAATCCAAGTCATTCACCATTTGTCCTTTGCTTCCCATCTTCTAATTTTATTGACACCCCTTAGGTGCTGTCATCTTCTCTCTCATTCATTCTGACCATGTGATTTATTCTTTTCTATTGCTCTCAAGGAACAGAGGTAAACACATTGACAGGCTCTGCCAGGCCATTGGGTGTGAATAGTTAACGCCAAAACAAGTGTAAATCCACAGCCTGAGAACACCACATTATAAATGATTGGCTTTGGTCCGCAGTTACTGAGGTTACCTGTCCATTCTGTTCTTGCTTATCATGGTCAGAGTTACTGACAAGGTTTCCTGTATGTCCTGCTATGTCCTGCTCCCCATTATCACCGTCCACAGATAGGGACACAACACCGTCCTGGAAAGCTGAAAAGTCCCCCTCTAACACCGCTGCCCAGGTGGGCTGAAGTCCTATTTCAGAACCCCCACCCACTGCCTGGGCATGCTAAAATCCTACCCTGAACCCACTAGGCTAACTTTCTAAAAATAAAGATCATTTCTGCCTGAACCAATTGTCTATGCCTTCTTCAGAAAGACATCCTAAGCTTAACATTTTGGTGCCAAAACCCAGGAAGGTGACTTTGAGATGACCAGTCTACAGGAAATCACCACCCCATTGCTCTTTTGATGTTCTGCACTGGCCACATTTCTGGGAGACCAGGCGAATCCACTCGAGTCTTCTCTGAAGGACCTTGCATGGTGCTTGTCTCTCATCCTGTCCTAAAAATCACTGTCTTAAGGTAGAATAAGAGACCCAGGGATGCCTGTCCCTCCCCCTCGCCTCACATCATTTTGACTCTAGGACTCATCCCTCCTCTTCTTTCCACATGGAAAACTCACCCTCGTGACTGCCTAAAGATTCACCCCTTGGGTGTCCCCACCATAACCTTAAGGACCTATATCCAGTCAAGAAAAAATAAACCAAAAAAGGCATCTTTTTCTACAACTCAGTTTGCCAATACTCAGACAACTCCACCAATCACAAAGTGGTCCGAGGGCCCTGTGCCCAGGCATTCTTCTTGCCCTGCAATTGCCCTTCACTCTGTCAGCCTTGCACCAGCTAACAGATTCTCCTCCTTGGGGAAAAGCTCAAACCTCTGTAACCCCTAAACCTCTGTAGTCTGAGCCTACTTCGATCCTGCCAGTCATGCCCCTTCACCACCTCCTCCCCCCTCACACTCCCTCAGCGCCCTGTAAGAAAATTCCCTCTCCTTCCAATCCTTCCAAACCTTCTTCTCAGATGTAATTCTCTCAGTTCTCAGTCCTTTGCTGAGATGCCCACCTGGCTTGTCAGTTGTATTCTCTCCATTAAACTATGTAACCTTGTTCATCCCACTCAAAATGACCAGTCTCTCTCCCTCTCTCTCTCTCTCTCTCTCTCTCTCTCTGGTCCCTCCCCCCTTCCCTCTCCCCCTCCCCCTCCCTCCCTCTCTCATTCTGTCCAGGGAGGTGCCCATCTGTTCTGACAGATGCCCGTACACCATTAAACCTTGCTACCTTGTTTACCATTTGTCTCATGTCTGAATTCATACTTGCACAAAGAGAAGAATCTCAGTTGCAGCCATCTCTGTTAACATGTTGTTGGCAGAGCCAGCCAGTGCTAAGTGCTAAGGTTCTGAGCAACCTTACCCTGAGGCATGCTCCACATGTAGCCTATTTCTATCATTTCCCT
This sequence comes from Sylvilagus floridanus, assembly GCA_949820135.1. Lineage (NCBI taxonomy): Eukaryota > Metazoa > Chordata > Mammalia > Lagomorpha > Leporidae > Sylvilagus > Sylvilagus floridanus. Next base: position 104,211,341 of record OX463238.1, on the reverse strand, counting down.
GCCTTGTCTAGTGATGCCTAAGTCTCGTTGCCAATAGTTTATGAAAACTTGGGCTTTCCTATTCTCACTTATTTCCTTTAAACCAGCCACCCTGGCTCTGTCTGCCTTTCAAGCAACATCTCCCTTTTCCTACATACATGCAGGCACTCTCAAAGTACCTCCAAGAGATGGAAATACTCCCTTTCTCTCTGTCCTTCCTGTTTGGTACTCCTCCTTACTCAGCCTCAAATGGTCAGGAGAAGCAAGAGGTAGGGGGACATCATACCTACTGGGCAGCAGAGACCCACTGCCTGGCCCCAGTCAGCCGTAAGATCTTTAATTATTCCCTACCAAAGATGCCACATGTCTCATTTCCCCTACCCGCTTTGCTGCCATTTTTAAAAACACACTCACAAAAATTGGTCTTAGGATGGTTTAGTCTTGAGAAGGGCCAGGTTTTCCAATTCCCTCTGATGGTTTTCTAGACTGACCAGAACTCCTGGCCTCTCTGACCCATAAGAGTTACATTTTCTTGCTAGTTAAATTATAAAAGTTTTCCTGCCCATCTATTCAAGAACCCTCTGTTCTACAGTTCAGGATAGTATATACCTTGTTAGACTTCTAGACCTTTCCAAACACCACTGCCCATCCCTTACAAGTCCTGAGCCCTAAAAGGATAAAGTAGCGTGAGACTCTACTGTGTCAGAACTGCTGTTGTAGCACAGTTGGTTAAGCTACTGCCTGCAACGCCAGCATCCCATATGAGCATCAGTTCAAGACCCAACTGTTCCACTTCCAATCCAGCTCCCTGTAAATGAACCTAGGAAAGCAGCATAAGATAGCCCAAATGCTTGGACCCCAGACATTCACATGCAAAATCCAGATGGAATTTGGGGTACCTGGCTTCAGCCTGGTCCAGTTCCCAGTCTTTGCAAACATGTGGGGAGTGAAGCAATGGATAGACTATCACTATCTCTATGTCTCTCCCACTCTATCTGTCGCATCACCTTTCAAATACTTAAATCTGCCATTCATCAGTGACCAGACATGTCTGTGCATATACAGATAAGTAAATATTTTTCACCATGCCCTCTATAGTGTTGTCTTGCTGTCAGTTTAGATCTGTACCTTAATTGGTGTCCACATAGGTATGGATCATGAAGACTGTACTGCCTTTCCCTTTAGATGTGCTAAAACTTTCTTAATTCCCTAAAACAGGATATTTTTCCTACTGATATTTAGGCATTGTAAACAACACGGGATTTCAATGAGATAAAAAGGGAGATGAGAAGTTTTATGGAAAACCCTAATAAATGGATATAAAGTGGCTGACAGATTTGATCTTACCTGAAAAGACATATCTCTCTTGTGGGCACTATCTTAACTCACAAGAAAAAATAACAGCCCCAGCCATTGTAACTATCTTGGCAGTTAACCAGCGAATGGAAGATTTCTCTCTCTGTAACTCTACCTTTCAAATAAGTAAAAGAATGAATCTTAAAACAAATAAAGTAAGAAAGGCCTGGAAGATTAGGGAAAGTACTTACTGAGCACCCCTTGGCTAATAAGCTAAAGGCTGCCTCATGGTCTATTTTAACACAGACCAAGAAGAAAAAGAGTGAACTAAGCAAAAGGAACAACATAAGGCTAGGTGGTAGGCCCAGCAACTAGCTGCTTTTTGCAGTGATCTACTATCAAGGAGATCCAACAAGTCCAGTCCAGCCCGAAATAGCACCTGTAGTTAATGTAAAAAAACAGGGCACTGGGCAAAGAGCTGTGATGACAGAAGACAGCTTCCAAAGAAGCCCTGCCCTCCCTACCAATAACCTGGCCACTGAAAGTGAGCCTGCTCTGAGGGTCGAAGGATCCCCAGGTCACAACTGCAGACTCTACTGGACCTAAGCTGAGGAAGCTCCTTGCTCTGCCTGACTTCCAAAGTAACCACCGCAACTGAGGGGACAGCCTTGGGTCACTAGACTTTACAGCTGGGACAGTAGATTTCCTTTTACAGACACCACCTATTCAGTGCTAACCTCCTTTTCAGATCAGCTCTCCTTCCACACCAACCAGGTGATGGGAGTCAATGAGGTACCTTCCCTAAGGAGGTTCACACCTCCTTTGTAATGTTTCCTCCAGCACCCCATATGAAGAGTTAGATCCATGGGTTAACCTACAAGACTGAGCCTCATATATACCTGGCCAGGCCTTAAAGTCCATTGGTTACTATTAAGCCTATCTTCCCTTCCTGTCAGTTCCTATTTAGCTTTAAATCAGTTAACAAACAGGGCATCCAAAATTTGACAGTAAATATATCTGGCCCTTAGAGAAACAGGTTTCAAAAATCCTCCTGGCTACCTAGGTCATGCCTCAGCTGCTGAACTACCTGAAGGCCGACAGCCTGGACCATCATACTGACTGGGGCGCCCTGGCATCTTCAACTGTGCCGAAAGCTGTAGCTTGGACAATGGATACACAGAGGAACTTGTGTGGCAGCAGAATGTCACAGACACGCTTTAAGAACCCTGAAAGCCTCATCTAGTGTCACTCATCTGCAGCTACCAGTCCAAAGCTTGACTTTGTCCTAAGGAAAGAATTAAACCAGAAACAGAGGCACCAAGGGGTTATCTGAGGCATTATTTACAATGCCTAAATATCAGTATCACATGAATGTCCTGTTTTAGGGAATTAAATAAGTTGTAGTACATCTACAGAGGAAGGAAGTCCAGTCTTCATATTACACACCTATGCGGACACCAAATAAGGTACAGACCTAAATTGGCAGCAACACAGCCCTGTAGAGAGCATTGTGCAAAAATATTTACGTATGTGTACATGCACAGACAAGTCTGGTCACTGACAAACGGCAGGACTAAGTGAATTATTTTTGCTTTTATGTAATTTATTTCTATGATTAAAACAAGTTATGTCTCTAACAAAGAAAAAATATCTGATGATATATATATATGTTTTATAATGTATCTTAGATTATATAACATCATTTATTATATATAAAGGTATGTAGTTTATAAATTAAGATATATTTAGAAGAGTACATTCAAAGCTTTTATTGATGGCAGACTGCAAGGCTAGATTTCCAGGGACCACTGGCCTAAAGTATACTGAGAGACAGTAATTTCATGAGTTCTGTCATACGGGAACTCGCTAAAGACAGACACAAAGATGAGGAGAATTCCTTTTGTATTTCTAATAAAAATATGCTTATGAGACATTATAATAGATAATTTTATATTTATTATGCAGCCTTTAATTTGCTCCACTAAACATTCTAAACACCAACCTCATTATATAATGTAGACTTTTATTACTAAACAATGAACAAACTGCAGGCATAAATCTGCTTATACATAAATCAGGGTTCTACTAGCACATTTTAAAGCAAAAGAAATACATTGAGACATAGGATTTCTTAAGAATTTAATCCTAAAAAAGAAGTAAGACTATGCACCCAAAAAGGAAAAGTTAAAAATCCAGTTATATAGATTCATATATAGGTTGAAGGAGAAGAGAAGCAAAACTGGAAAGGGACAATGGAAGAATTGTCCCTTAATGGAAGGAGCATAAAAAGATTTCATGTATTAAATTAGAGATGAAACACCTTCCCTATAAACAATATAGTCCTGCCAATTGTACTGAGCGAGAATCAGGTGGAATTGATTGCACCAGAATTAGATAAAGCACCAGCTAAACAAAGAGCTTCTGGCATCCTAAGGAAGGAGCCAGAAAGTACAAAAAAAAGATCAGTTCAGTGGCAGTCAGCCATTAGATACCAATGAAGCTAATCCACACCACTAACTTGTGAACGAAGTAGATTTTCCTCCTTGTCTGTTCTCAGAAATAATCGTTAATTTTAAGTGCAGCTCAGGCAGGTGCTCAGAGAGTCCCTGCTGTTCTGACATTGTGTTGGAGGCTTTCCAAGCAGCAAGCTGGTGCAGGTCTTGAGCCCATTCCACATCACTGCTTCTCCAATTCCTTACACCGCCAGACAGCCAGGACTGTCCTACCTATAACACTCAGGACAACAGCAGCTATTCTGGCATCCAGGGAGGATTACTTCCAAAAATTTACAGTTAAAACATCCATACATTTATTCAGCAAATGACACAAGGGATGTCTAGTCATTGATGTGAACTATGATACGTCTCCTTGGATTACATGACAGGTGCTCATCTGCCTTGCAGATAAGCTATGACTGTGGACTGACTTACTGACATCTTTATGTGTAAGGGGATGTGCTGTGACACTGACTCACTGCAATTAAGATCAAAGCTGGTCACATATAAACTTATACCAGACTTAACACAGAAGAACAGAAAGAATAGGGCTTATTGGTGTGCATCTAAACTTGTAGCATTTTATTTCTCATTCTACAGTGTCCGAGACTGGTTCTCCTGATTTTCACACTTATCTTGCCTTTACCCTTTTGAGGAAGGCAAATGAGAAATGAGAAAAGGGCTAGATGCTGTCTTACATCCCCTTCTTAAAAACATGAATAAGCAGCAATTATTCCTCTAAAGAGTCACGATTAGTGTATGAATGATTATGGCTCATGATATAAGTGTGGATGTCAAAAAGGGATTGTAAAATCTAAGGGAAATGGGTCTCCTTTGTGCACATATCGCTCCCCCACCCCTGTGGTATACAGACACTGCCAACTGTCTTGCTGACAGATCCACTGTGTCCACTCCAAGTTTCCAGGTGGTGAATAGAGAAATGCAGCCACATGAAGAGCCATCTGTAACATAAAGGCATCTGCCAGCTCTCTCCTCCAGATTCAGTGAGGACCAGTGACATATGTGTTGATCAACTCCCATTCCTTAGAAGGAAGGACCTGTGAAATAAGAGCATGTTCATTTTCCCAAAGCGTTAGCAGGTGGATGACTCTTACTACCCACAATATGTGGATATATCTATTGACACGAAGATAGACTAGATGGATTTCCCACTAACATAGAAGAATAAGTGGCAAACTTAGAAGAAAACAAGCAAACACTGTTGTCTCCTGATACAGGTAGTGGACGCTCTGTTTACCATCATTAAGGCACAGAAGTTTGAGGTGATCCTCTGAATTTCACACAATGGTTTCATGAAATCCACTGGACAAAGACTGTATGTTGAATCAATAATATATTTAAAAATGAAGAGGAATTTAACAAATTACAAATCAGCAATGGGAGCAATTTTATCTCACTTTAATGACACCTATTAACAACAAAAAAAATAGGCCAAAATTGATGAACAAAAATTATTCCAATTTCAATCTGAACTGAGAATACATTCTTATATCAACTTGGAAACTATCAGGTGTAAAGATAAAGGTACTTTCTTTGAAATGGAAACTTTAGAAGTATGAATGCAACTAGCCCTGTGTTAAAACCATTCACGTCTTGAATTTTAATTCCAATTATACAGCTTGCAAGCTAATGCCAAAATGAACCTGTTTTCCTCTCTATTTAGAAAAGTGAGGAGGGAAGGAAAACTACACATGGCATCACTGGAAACAAGCCAAGTGACAGAGTGCTGGGGAAGGAATTGGCAGCCACACCATCTGAGAGATCAAACCGGTGACAATTTTCAATGCATTTCAAAAATAAGATGTAGCATAGTATGACAAGCACAAACTTTTTAACAAAAGCACTGAGAATTACTTCACTCCCTCCCCTTTTCTGCAATTATCATTCTAGTCTTCTAAACATTCCCACTTGATTCCAGCTACATTGCTATTTTGGTATAAATGTCAAGAAAGTCTTAAAGACTATATTTTTCTAATCTTGGAAGATGCCTCAACTTTTTTGGAGAAAACAAGGTTCTAACAAACAAAGGGAATTTGGAGATAACTTCTGCCTGATTAAAATGGAAAATATCACAAGGAAGCATTCCGAAAGGGAAAAAAAAAACCCACTAGCTATTAAAAGTGTTAGCACTCTGCAGGCCCATAATCTAGTCCACAACACCTGAACAGTATGATCCCTTTGACCCAAGACCCTTGGAGCATTTCCAAGGCAGTCATCTCTTTAATCTTGAAACAATTGCTGCAATACAGAAAAAGTACTGTCCATCAAAGCCAATTTTCCAGATAGTAAATTCTCAAGTGCAACAAAGTCTTACTTAATGAGCTAGAAAAAGGAGAGTGTTGGACCTGAGGTGAGAGAGCCCAGATTGTCATGTGAGATTCCATATCCCTGTATGCCTCACATTCTCATCAGAGGGAGGAAGCTCAGACTCTGCCCCAGAGGGAGTGGCGTTAGAGGAAATGTAGCTGATTATTTTCTCCTTCCTTGCCCTCTTGTTCACTCTTTTCCTAGAGAGCAGAAATGGTTTACTTAAGAGAAGAGGCTGAGCAGGTGTAACTCAATCCCCTCTAGGTGCACTCTCCACTCTAGCCTACCTTGGCTCCAGTGATAATTCTGTAAGAGCACCTAACTCAGCTTTATCAATGATGAAGTTATTGTTTTAGTCCTTTAGAGTCCTTTCAAGTAGTTTAAATCAATCAAAAATGATGCCTGGTTCACAAGAGGTAGCCAATTGAAAATAATGCTAGTAATGACAACGATATTAAGAACCAAAGTGACTGGATATTGACTATGGGCCTAACACGATGCCAGTCATGCAACCATACAGATTTAAATGTATTAAATGGCTGAATTTTCACATATCTAGGAAGTACAGAATTGTATTAGAATATAAGGTGAAAAACTGTAATAATCTAGGCTTCAGAATCCTCCCGGAATCACACAGTGCAATCGACTCTCACCATCATCCTCTTGTCACTAGTAACTTGAGGTATTTAACCATCATCGTTAAATCATCAGTCATTTTATGACATATAATACTTTTTTAAAAAAATCTGTTTCACTTTGACTACTTGGCATTTATATTTACATAAGCTTTTGTTGTTGCTTTTTTATGAGCAAAAGAGACTAAAATAACAATACAGATTATACCTAACACTATGACCAAAAGCTGTATTATGACCATGTATTACCTGATATAATCTTAAAAAGAATTGAATTAGCAAACAGCATTATATCCTCATTTTACAGATGAGGCTTCATTCTGCTTTCAACTAGAAATACTTGCTGTCAAACATCTTGAAGTAATAGTTAATCTACTGTGCCCCAGAAAGTTAACTTATACAAAATAACGCAGAAAGCATACACAGAGAGTAGATCATTCAAATGTAATTAGTACATTTATTATCTTTATATCTCAAATAATCATTATTGTATTCTTGCTTCTTGCATATTTAAATCATGAGTTTGCTCATAACGTGCCAGCACTTTTTAACATTTTTTTTAAAAAAGACTTGTTTATTTATTTGAAAGGCAGAGTTACAGACAGAGAGGGAGCAACAGAGAGAGGGAGAGAGAGAGATCTTACAACTGCTGGTTCACTTCCCAAATGGCCACAATGGCCAGGGCTTTCCCAGGCAAAAGCCAGGAGCCAGGAACTCCATCCAGGTTTCCCAGGCAGGTGACAGAGTCCCAAGCACATGGGCTATCCTCCACTGCTTTCCCAGGTGCATTACAGGGAGCTGGCTGGAAGTACAGCAGAAGGAGTTGAGCCGGTGCTCATGTGGGATGCTGGCATCACAAGCAATGACCCAATCCACAGAGCAACAACTCTAGCCTAGACTTATATCTTTTATGTAATTTAGAGAAAAACTTTAAATGTAAAAGGACTGTTTTATTTATGATTCACACTATAAAAACGTCAAAGCCTAGCTTATGGCACCTAATTAAAAGCCCAGAACTCTACCTAAAAAGCTTCCTGTATGTTTTTATTTATGAAATCTATAGTTCACTTCTCTACCATATTAGTTTTGTTAATTCTGTCATTAGAACATCTTTCTGCTTTTTCCAGAATAAACAGTCTTACATCATTTTTTCTATCATTTTCACAAATCGCTTCTAGCTGAACTACCCATCCTATCTTTGAATAATTCATTAGCAACATCTAAAAAAGCTCTACCATCATCAAATGGCAAGGTAGAATTACCAACAAGGAAGCCCTGTAATACAGCCAGTAAACCTGCATTGAATTTTGATCAAACACAACCACCTTTCTGTGTCTGGCACATAACTGGAGCTCAGTAAATATGGGTTGATTTGTTGACCTACTGAATTGGATCCATGGGGAGGAAGGATGTGCACAGGACGTTCAAGAAGCTTATGGATGATGAGTGAAGGAGGATACATACAAATGTGGAAATTAGAAACAGTGTTTTTAAAGAAGCCTACAAGCATGGCTTCAAACACTGACAGCTCTCACTGAAGATGCTACAAGCAAACACCCAGCTAAAGCAAGATGTCTGCTTTCACAGACGTGCCAGCTCCCCTCGAATGGGATGAGACACAGCTGCATACGTATGGAAGTCTGCATTTGTGTATGGTAGGGAAAGAGCTACCCATGCCAAAAAACATGTTCAGCTCAAATGTCTTCAAAAACAAACAAGATCCCTAACCTTGTCTCTTTTTCTTTAATTAACTGCATTCAACTTATTTATGGAACTATTTTAACTCTTCAAGTCATCCATATCATAGCACACAACCACATTATATAGCAACAGTTTTAATGGCACTGAAAGAAAATAAGTTGAAAAACAACGTATTTGTTATCCGAGGGTTATTATTTCATAACTCATTTGATAAAGATATCAAAAAGACAGACCCATTACCCTATGTAGCTGTCTTGGATCTTTTTTTTTAAATCAATATATAGTTACCTGCTTCATTTGGATATTAAGCATGTATTATTTTTATTTTAACTAATTATTTTGTAATTGACTTTCCATTATTCACAATAATTGATAGATGCAGCAACATTGTTCATGTTGCCTTTAATTTTTAATTTTTCCCATGGGTTTCTCATTAATTTGTATTTCAAATAAAATACTCTAATACAGTAAGAATTGGAAGTGAGGCAGAATTATTAAGCAGGAATTTTCAGTAGACTCTACCATCTCATCTTTCAATTTATTTCCCATTTATCCTATCAATGACCTTTTCTCATCACAAATGCTTTCTGCCTCTAGTGTCCTCTGCCCTTGGAGTAACAAAACTTCTCCTATCATGAAATTAACAGGGTACAAACATGCGCAGTCCCTCCCTCCCCATGAGGGAGAAGAGAAAAGTCAGAAGAGGACAGGAGGTCCAAGGAGCAAAAGCAGGAGTGTGGGTTAGAAACGGGCATGGGGGCTTTGTGCTATTGTGCAGCAGATTAAGCTGATGCCAGGGATGCCACATTCTGTACCACTACCTGGCTCAGGTCCTGCTACTCTAATTTAACCCAGATCCCTGCTAGTGGGCCTGGTACACAATGAATACTCGATTTCCTGTCACCCCACTCAGGTGGGAAACCTGGATGAAGCTCCTGTCTCTTGGCTTTGGACTGGCGAAGTCCCAGCATTGGGACCCTTTGTGGAGTGAACCAAGTCTCGTCTCATCTCGCCTCTTTTCTCTCTCTCTCTCTCTCTCTCTCCCCCCAAATTAGCTGCAAAGAAAAAATGCATACAAAGTCAAAAGTGGAATAGCTATCTTGGGAGCAGATTTTGTGCTGTCTGCATTCCAAGTCCCCAAGAGGAGGTTGGCTTGTTCTAGGAAGAAAGGAGGTCTGCAATAAATGGGATATGCTATTGAAATTTGAAGCTTCACTTGAACTGAAGTGGACTTTTAAAAACGCAGGAATATAACAAGACAGCTGAGAGAACTGTCCAACAATTCCCCAAGGAGTAAGAGAAATCTTAGCAATCATAAAAAGAGATATTTTGACCTTCTGAAGTAAAGATTACTCAATTAACCACTGACATGTACCACCGTTTCTAAAACATTCTCCTTCAGAGAAATTTGGCATTTGGCATTTGGTATTTCTACTTTGGGTATTTATGTGTAGTGATACAAAGAATCTGTATCAGTTATCATGATATCACTGGAACAAAATGTCTGACGCAGGCTACTTCTGAAGAAAAAGAAGTTTCTGTAGCTCATAGTTTTAAATTCAAAATCCAAATAGCAATGATACAGCCTCAAAGCAGGTGAACGGTAGATCTGGAGTAGAGGAAGGATTATACCGGCAACCAGGAAGCAAAAAGGGAGCCTGGGCTTCCATGATCCTTTTGGAGGGTTCACCCTAATTAACCCAGGGAGACTGTCCACTAGGCCACACCCCTTAAAGGCCCACAGCACCTCCCAGTACAGGCACCCTGGAGAGCAAGCACCCAGTCACAATGGAACCTTGGAGTACACTCATATCACATCCACACCATAGTAGGATCATATTGTCAAATCAGACTAGATAAAACTTAAGATCTTTACACAAGGTAAGATACCAATGATTTAAAGAAAATAAATAAAAACATTTTCCTTGGGGGAATCTGAGACCCTCAGAAGCAGATTCCAACAAAAAAGGACTTTCTTTTCCTACATTAGAAAAATATTTGGCTCCAGGTTAACAGAGAAGTATTTAATCATTATATTCAGGCACATCACTCACGCGGAAATGATACATCGAGCTATCATATATATATTACACAGCATACAAGGCCTCCTCAGATACCAAGTTCCCATGCATCTACAAATTGTATGTGCATTTACAATAAGCAACTGCAACAGAAAAGTTAAACAACTTTAACAAAATAGTTTCCATTGCTAAAAACCCTTTCGTAGACTAAAAAATATATTATCACCTTTCTTCTAGTATTTAGCATTAGTGGCTTTATCAGTCATTTGTGTATTTACAAGAAGATCACTTATATTTTACTAGATGGCAATCAGCATGTTTTCCAGTAGAATTAATGTGGCTATTCTTCATAGACATACTTTGAATAAAGCAAAGAAGTTATAGGGTTACTACAAACTCTTTTCTTCACAAATTTTAATGAAAAGGCTGAATATAACTGTATTATTAAGTACAAGATATTTCACTAAAACTATGAACAATAAATATTTAATAAATTCTTTAAATAAATGGCCTATATTCTTATTATGGGATAGTTAGGTTTGTTATAAATGGTAACAGGTAGATGTATATATTTTGACATGAAATTTTGGTTTGATAGACAGCATGTTTTAAAAAAAATATCTTACAAAATGGTACATACAGGGGCCAGTGCTGCAGTGCAATGGGTTAAGCCCTGCATCGCTGGCATCCTGTTTGGTGCTAGTTTATATCCCTGTTGCTACCCCTCCAATGTGCCTGAAAAAACAGTGAAGACAGATCAAATACTCGGGCCCCTGTACTCATGTGGGAGATCCAGATGAAGCTCCTGGCTTCCAGCTTTGACCTGGCAAAGTCTTGGCCATTGTGCCTTTTGGGGAGTGAGCCATCAGAAAGAAGAAGTCTCTTTCTCTCATTGTGTGTTAGGGGGAGGGATGGTCTGCACATATGTGTGTCTCTCACTCTCTGTAGCTCTGCCTTTCAAATAAATAAATACATCTTTAAAAATGCAGTTGGACATATTATGATAAAAGTCATTATGAATGTTATGGGTAGTTATATATATTTTGATACAAAATTGTTATTTGAGAGACAGCTTAGTAAAAATGTGACAAAGCAATACATACAGAATAACATAGTAAAATATAAATTTTATAACACATACACATTAGGAAAGAAGACTAGAATGCTAGAGAAAATATGCTAACAAAGACTATATGTACCACGTGCCCTGTCACATAAATTTGATTCTAACTTTCCGCAGTAGTTTCTTCAGACCCATGAGCACACATCACACCAAAAATAGTCTCACCCTCCACGTACACTTTACCTAGAGAAATTTTCTCAACCTGATAACTTCCTGCCGAAACATCTGGAAGGCATTATAAGTCTCCTCCTTTGCCTAAGCTTGGTTAGGTATGGCTCCTCCAATAGTTCCCCGACTACACAGCCATAATAACATACGCCATATGCATGTTCACTCTTTGTTTACTTCTCCTAATAAGCCGCCAAGATCCCTCATGCAGGGATCATCTTCATAGCCCTATCCCATTTGTTGCACAGAATATTTTATGAATGTATTTATTTTTCTAATCTTGAAAGAAAGGAGAGAGAATGTCTCAGTAAACTACAGAATATTACACTAAGTGTTACAAGAAATAAAAAAGAAGATGCAATGATTATTTTCTCTCTTAAAAATTTAGTTTGGAGGGGCCGGCACTGTGGTGCAGTAAGTTAACCTCTGCCTGTGGCACTGGAATCCCATACGGGTACCAGTTCTAGTTCCGGCTGCTCCTCTTCTAATCCAGCTCTCTGCTATGGCCTGGTAAAGCAGTAGAAGATGCCCCAAGTGCTTGGGCCCCTGCATCCATGTTGAGACCTGGAATAAGCTCCTGGCCCCTGGCTCCTGGCTTCAAATCAGTGCAGCTCCAGCAATTGCAGCCATTTGGGGAATGAACCAGCAGCAGGAAGACCTTCCTCTCTGTTTCCTCTACCTCTTACTGTCTGTAAATCTACCTCTCAAGTAAATAAATTAAATCTTTTAAAAAATTTAGTTTTGGCCGGCGCCATGGCTCACTTGGCTAGTCCTCCACCTGTGGTGCCGGCACCCCGGGTTCTAGTCCCAGTTGGGGTGCCAGATTTTGTCCCAGTTGCTCCTCTTCCAGTCCAGCTCTCTATTGTGGCCCGAAAAGGGAGTGGAGGATGGCCCAAGTGCTTGGGCCCTGCACCCGCACGGGAGACCAGGAGGAAGCACCTGGCTCCTGGCGTTGGATCAGCACAGCACCGGCCTTAGTGGCCATTTAGTGTGGTGAAACCAAGAGAAGGAAGAATTTTCTCTCTGTCTGTCTGTCTCTCTCTCTCTCTCTGTCTAACTCTGCCTGTCAAAAAAATTTTTTTAGTTTGGAAAATAAGACAAAATCTCAACTTGTTTCCTAAATGGTAGCCCAGAGATCCAACAGGGTAGAGTAACTATTATCAGATGCTTCTTTTACCACCCCATCTTATCTTGCTCCACCCATTCTGTGGGGAACTGCATTCATTAGGAGGATGGTCTCTAAGTAGCAGAAAATCTAAGAGGAGTCTAAACCCAAGAAAACAGTTGTTATTCATACATTACAAAACATCTGAAGTGCCTAGAATTGTTTTTTCCCATAACATCTTTATGCTCTTCCAACCATAACCCAGTGGTTTGGGGCCTTACAGTCACATAATATCTGCTGAATACAAATACTGCATCTTTTAGGGGGAAAGAAGTAAAAGAAACAGAAGAAAAATGGGTGAATCCGAGTGCCTACACACTATCTTTGATGTAGCTCCTAGATGCATCAGTTCCTCAGTTTCCCTCCCTTGACTTAAAGTTTCACTGCCCTACTTTGCTGATTGCAAATTAACCTCTTACTAAGATTAACTCACAAAGTTCAGGGAGTGGTACATTTGACCCCCAAGGTCCTAGATTACAAGATTCATGAAGTCATTCACCTCCTCTAAAGATAACATCTTGGTATTTGGTCTCCTCTTAAGAGTTTTGTTCATTCCAAGGCCATGAGCAAAACACAGATACACGTAGCCCCAGACTGAATAGAACCCACATTGCCAACATCAAAATTCCCAAAAGAACACAATGGCCATCCTATTGCTGACCTTTCAAAGGACAGTCCCAATCATTGAAGACCAACCAGAGACCTGTTCGTGAGTGGAACAAGCAACGATCAACCTCAACTTAAATCTGTAAGATCCCTTACTCTTTTTGGACAGTTCTGGAATTCAGTGATAACTACCTACACTCCTTCCTCTGTGTTTTGCAAATAAAGACCTACTTTGTTCTCCCACCTCAATCAGTGATTGGTAATCCAGACACAGGGCAAAGAGACCCAGGTTTTCAGGTTCAGGAACAGGTGTTTGCCAAGTGAATATGTTATGTTGTATCAGGAATGTGAAAGCATTCCAGTAAATTCCACCCAGCAGACGTCACTCACAATTCACCAGACATAAAAATGATCATGAAATCATGACCATAAATGGGAAGAAACCAGAAAGAACACTGTATTGGGCAGAAAACATGGTGTCCATATGTTTTCAGCTGGCTGGTTACTTCCAGGGACATATCTTGGACTGTGAATACTGGTGAGATGTGGCATTATACTTTACAAGTCAGAAACCCACATTAAGCTTCTTCTCTTAAAATTACTGATTCCTGAGGCCGGCGCTGTGGCATAGTGGGTAAGGCTGCCGCCTGCTACGCTGGCATTCCATATGGACGCCAGTTCAAGTTCAATCTTTTCTACTTCTGATCCGGCTCTCTGCTAACACACCTGGGAAAGCAGTAGAAGATGCCCCAGCCCTTGGATCCCTGTACCTACATGGAAGACCCAGATAAAGCCCTGGGCTCCTGGCTCCCGCCTGGCATAGCCTGGCTGTTGCAGCCATTTGGGGAGTGAATCCGGGGTGGAAGATTTCTCTATGCCTCTGCCTCTCCCTCTCTGTAACTCCGACCTTCAAATAAGTAAACAAATATTTTTTCAAAAAATTACTGACTCCTGCTTCTACATAATAAGCAGACTTGGCCAGGACTAGCTTCCTGTAGTTATGCCCAGCCGTGCCTCTCTTTCCTACTTCCTTTAGCTGGTACAGTTATACAGGTCATACTGACTTCAGACCTGCTCCTAGGAAAGTCTTTCAAGTTGCCTGATCTTCACCTTGTGTCTCCCTCGTAGAGAGCTAAGGAGGAACAGTTTCTAAGATTCCATTAAAGAGCATAAGGAGTCCTAGGAGAACCCAGCAAAACTGGAGCATGATGCCCTTTGTCCCTCCTACCTTTACCAGCATTTTCACTGGAGATAAGAGATACCAGGTCAATTATATCGAAAGTTGCATTTCAATTGAACACTCTGAGCACTTGGGGAATGGGAATGTTTCCAGTTTTAACCAGCAAGTTCCCTCAAACCTCACTTTCTAACGGACTTGAGAGGCATGTGCCTTAGGAACCCATGAATGCATACATGTCTGAATAGTCTCAACTTACAGAGAGTAGGGACTGCAGGCATAACTATTACAACATAAGTTATGTTAAGTATGTTGGCGCTATAGAGGAGTTCTGTCATGCAAAAAAAAATTGAAACCATTGCTCTACATTGGAGTAAAACATATTTTTCAGAACTTAAAGAAATAGCATGTTTTCATGGTCTAATATTCTAAAATGTTAGAGAGAATTATAAGACATGGAAGACCAAGGAATCACTTACAAAAACTTACGCTGATGAAGTAAAAATAGGATATTCATCCATCTGAAGAAACCAAGTTAGAAATAGATGTAAGCATTCAAACCTTGGACTTTTCAGAGTACTGTCTCAAATCTGCAAGCTATATAACACAAATGGTGTGTTACATCAGAAAGAGAGGAAAAATTAACACAAATTGAGACTCAGAATTGTTGTGCTATGACAATGATTTTTTTAACTTTTAACAGTTAAATACATTTCAATTTATATTCTATTTCAAAAGAGGAAGTATGCTAAAGTTGGTGAGTGGCTTATTATTAATGAATATCAGGAAATAAATTAGTCTTATCTCTTATTTCATTGCCCTTTTTCTCTAATCTTCAGAACATTTATTGTAAAGGCAAGTATGAGAGAGTAATGAAGAGAGAATTAAAAACAAAATATGTGACACCATCAAGAAAGGATTCTGTATGTCTTTACAGTGGAGCCTAAAAGCTGGCCTGCAGGCTGGCGATCAAGGAAGACCAGAAATTGATAGCGATCCTCAACACAAAAGAAACATCAAGTTCAAACATCCACAGGAAAGGAGTTTGCTGGTATCAAAGAAAAGCAGGTGGGCCACTAGGGCCAGAAAGGTGAAAATGAGGGGGAGAGCAGCAGAAAGGGCAGTAGAAAAGGTGGACACGGACTAGCTCATGTAGGGACAAACATGGATTTTAATAAGGATACGATATTTATTCTGAATGCATTGATAACCACCCAAGGGTTTTGGAAAGAAAAGATGCATTTTAATATTTCATACATATACCTAAAGAGCATGCACAAATTTTGAATAGAATTACAACTATAAATGCATTTTTGTGAGGCCTTCTAGAAGAACAATGTGCATTTTTTACAATAAAAGTAGACTACAACAAACTGCTGTTTTCATATCGTGAGGGTTCTAGAACTTCCCTACTTGTTATACATATGTATTGTAGACCATATTTTTTCATGAAAAAATCTCTTCTAGCTACCAACGTCAGACCAGTACTAGTAATTATTGCTTGCATGCTCATCTACCATAATGGCAAAAAATAATGTGAAGGGAAAATGGTATTGCTAGCATTTTTTAAAAATAAAAACCTATTGTACTGCAAGATTTTAATGCCCAGGTGTTACCCTAATGTGCTGTAAATATGTACAGCAGACAATTTCAGAACAAGCTATCTCATCTCCATGGTAACAACAGGGCCACAATGGAGGGTGCTGGTTAAAAATGGATTCTTTTCATTAAGACCACACAACAGGAGGGGACAATTAACAGACTGAATAGAAGGCCTAATGAATTTAGCAAAAATACAATAACACTGTCTCTCTATTTTTATTGTAAACATTTAGGAAGCAAGACTACAAATAAAATGTTTGACAGAGTATAGCCTATTTCAAGAGATAATTCTACAACTCTCTCATTTCAAATGTTGCGTTAAATATTTCATGATTTTCTGATCAGCTTGAATAGAAAGAGGAAGGACAAAGCAAAGAAGTTTTGTTTTGATGGCTGAGATGACTTAAACTCCATCTGGTAAACAGAATTGTGAACCTTAATCACTGTTTAGGAGAAGAGAACTAGAAAAGTCAAAAGAATTCATTAAAATTTTAACAAGCACAATATAAGATCAATAAGTAAACAACTAGAAAATATAATAAAATACCATAAGAATATAATTTTCTGCTACTGGTCAAGATTGGACAAATTCTTCTTAAAGTCATGAATTTATTTGTCTGATACTCTGCCACTGTCTGGCACCAAAGAATGTAATTCAAAGTGAAAATCAAAATCGTGTCAGTCATTCAGAGGTTTTGACTACACAAGGCAAAACATCTGCATATTTGGATGAATGCCTGGCTTTGTAATTCACAAGCTGAGAGGAGATGCACCATTAGCTGTTATCCTAAGCATCAAGAACGTTAATTCATTATGCACATCAGATATTAGTGCACTTGTTTGGGATACATTTATCTTAGCATCTAAGATTATGTTGAATTTATTTAGATTACATCCAAATAAAGAGTAATTAAACTGCTATGTGACAGGAAAGAATCCACAGTTAGAGAATTCCACAAAGATGAAATTAATTCTAGGAATGACCTTCAAAGTACAAGGACAAGAGTTTGGAAAAAGTGCAGGAGGCTGGTGTCAATCCTCTCCCACTAATAGGAATGTGGGTTTTGTAGAGATTTAAAGCATCCATGCCTCAGTTTCCTCATCTCTAAAGCAGGGTTACAAATTCTTGATTTATTTATTTCTGGATACAGTGAAAACGTTAATGATTAATTAGTGGTTAAGAGTTCAAAGCTCTCAAATCCAATGCATCTGATTTGAATCCTAATTATCACTAATATTATTAATTCAGGAAAACTTCAGTTTCCCCTCCTGCCAGTTGTTGCAATCACAGGATGAGAATATTAAGTGAGAACATGCGTCCTGAATGCTTAGTACCTACTGCCTGGCACACTGTGAGCAACCAACAAGTACACACATGGGACAATTACAGAGAAAACATTTCATGTAAGTTGGAAAATCCAGAGAGCAATGGACTCCATTTCTCACATTTGAGATGCTAAAATGTGTAAGTCGTACCCCACTGTCTAAGCATCTGGAGAGAAAGATGAACAAAAATCACGAAAACTGACATAAATCACATTCAAAATTCAGTGAAACAAAGTGTGTATATGTGTCTTTCCTGCTGATTTTTTTTTTTTAAGATTTATTCATTTATCTGAGAGGCAGAGTCACAGATAGAGAGGGAGATACAGAGAGAGGGGCTTTCTTCTGCTGGTTCATGGAGCTGGACTGATCTGAAGACAGGAGCCTCCTCCAGGCCTCTCAGGTGGGTGCAGGGGCCCAGGCAGTTGGGCCATCCTCCACTGCCTTCCTGGCCACCAGCAAACAGTAGACGGGAGGAGGAGCAGACAGGACAGGAACCAGTGCCCACAAAGGGTTAGCCTGCCTTGCCACAGTGCCGGCCCCTCAGAGCTCTCTTTACTCTTCTGTTCTTTTGTTTTCTTCTTAAATGTGTTTAATCCTTATCCAGGGTAGGCCAGAAGTCCCCAGAAGTCAACCTACCATTCTACACTGAAAGGATCAACCTGGAAGCCAAATCTGACCTGCAGATATTCTCCCTATAGTTCACAGTGCTTAAAAAGAATATCTCAAAACATAAAAATGTGCAGTTATCACAGAAAGCCAAGATTCTGGACTTAAAACTTAGATTCCAGGACTGGTGCTGTGGTTCACAGGGCTAAGCCACCACTTGCAAAGCCTGCATCCCATATCAGAATGCTAGTTTGCATCCCAACTGCTCTGCTTCCTATCCAGCTCCCTACTGATGTGCCAGAGAAAGCAACAGAAGATAGCACAGTGTTTGGGACCCTGCTACTCATACTGGATACCCAGATGGAGCTCCTGGCTCCTGGCTTGGGCCTGGCTGAGCCTTGGCTTCTGTTGCCATTTGGGGAATGACCCAGTGAATAGATACCCACCCCCTTACTCTCGCACACTCTCTTTCTCTCTCTGCTGCTGCTGTTTCTCTGCCTTTCAAATAAATAAATTTTTAAAATTAGATTTGGTAGCTCTGAACACACAAACCCAAATGATACCAATCAGCCGAAATGTACAGGCAGATGCCTGCTATAGAAATGCATAGGCTCCCCACGTCTCACAGTCCTCACCTCTCTTATCCCAGTATCAGCCACCATCTACCACCATACAAGGGTATTTCATAAAGTTCACAGAGAAATGGAATTAGAAGATAAGTTGAAGGGCTGGTGCTGTGGTGCAGCAGGTAAAGCCGATGCCTGCAGTGCCAGCATCCCATATGGGTGCCAGTCCAAGTCCCGGCTGTTCCGCTTGCCATCGAGCTCTCTGGCATGGTTTGGAAGCAGTAGAATATGGCCCATATCCTTGGGTCCCTGCATCTGCCGGGGAGACCTGGAAGAAGTTCCTGGCTCCTGGCTTCAGACTGGTGCAGCTCCAGTCATCATGGCCATTTGGGGAGTGAAGCAGCAGATGGAAGCTTGCTCACTCGCTCTCTCTCTCTCTCTCTGCCTCTGCCTCTCTGTAATTCTCCCTTTCAAATAAATAAATCTTAAAAAAAAATCATGTTGATTTTGAAATCCATGCATATGAGGGTTTTTGAAAAATTTCATGAAAAATGTATATCATAAAAAGAAGATTACAGGTGGATTTCAAAATTGTTTGCATCAAAATAAACTTGCTCTTTAATTCCATTTGCCATGTACTTCTTAGAGTACAATTGAGTGTACTCAGTTCTTTTTCTTACTGTGAAGAAGCACTTCTCCACACCCATGTCTCTATCAAAAGCTAGAATAGGAAAGTTAGAACTTCAAACTACAAATTTAAAAAACAGTAAAAAATATTTTCCTGGATTTGAAGAGAGTGGGGACATATTGTTAAACCTTTTGTTGGAACATAATACATAAACCAAAGAGGATATAAGTCATGAATATTCATAAATTAAATGCATCTGTGTAGCCAGCACCCAGATTAATAGAAAGACTATTCTCAGCATTTCAGACTACCCTATAGCGCCTCCTTCCATTCACTATTCCCACAAGACAGCTGCTTTCCTAATGTCATGGACTTGTTTTATTTGTTTGAACTAAGAAAATGGAAGCACACAGCATATATACTTAAATATCTGATTTCTTTTACTTAACATCTTGTTTGTAAGCTTTATTCATATGGTTACATGTAGTTATAATGCTATTGTAGTGTTTATAAATAAAACTTGACCAGGCACCCTGCCACCAAATAAATTATGTTACCTGCTTGGCCCCTATTGGCAACTGAGTTTACCATCATAATCTACACATAAATGTTCTTAAGAAATATTTCCTCCTACTATTCTCTAAATATATCAAGATCCCTTTAACTCTCTCTCTACCTAGTAATTGCAATTTTCGGATGGTTTTCCTGGCTCATGCACAGAGAAAATTGTACACTCACTTGATATGACCCTTTCCCCCATCACAGACGCTAACCCCCACCACCCAGTGCCTCTTCCTTTCAAAGGGCCCCAGAACATCTTGGATTCTCAAAAAGCGAATCGGGATATTTTGTGCTTCTTGTGCTGCTGCTTTGTCTGTTCTTCTTTTATTATTTATTTATTTACTTGAGAGGAACAGAGAGAAAGAGAGAAACACAGAGACGTTTGATCCCCTGGTTCACTCCCCAGATGGCTGCAATGACCAGGTAAGGCCAGGAATCAGGAACTTCATCAGGGCTGGAAGATGGCCACCTGGCCCATCTTCCTCTGCTTCTCCTGGTCCATTAGCAGAGAGCTGGACGGGAAATGCCCATATGGGAGGCTGACGTCACAGCAGCAGCTTCACATGTTATGCCACAGTGCTGGACCTACTTTGTTCATGATTAAAAGGCAGCAGTACTCAGATACCATAGTTTCTTTATATAAAAGCCTAGAATCTGTAAGGATTCTAGTGAGGACAATAACCCTTTTGATCTATTCTGAATAACGAAATATTTTGCATCTAATACGTAGCCAATGCAGTTACTGAAATCACATCACTAATTACCCAAGACTTTTCAGAAGAATAAAAATAGAGATTTCTGACCAGACATTCAATATCTAATTTAAAAATCCTTATGCTAAAGATACACACACATAGCATACAAGTATTTTTAAAAGCTCTTTTGGATAAATTAAGGTATTGCGATCAAAGTGTTATTTGGGCAAAAAGAGAAAAAGATTGCATTTGCCATCAATTAGGAATAATTTCACTGGGAATTCCCTACTTGACATTTTCTCCTGAGATTTTTCAATAGGCCTTTAAGGCAGATGCTGAGCTGGAAGCTAATCCAAGAAATAAAGAAAGCCAAGGGGAAAAAATAATAACAACAGACAGTTGTACTTGATTGTTTCCCTGGTCAGGGCATCCTCCTGAGTGACAGATAATTCATCTTCTGTCAGTTCCCATTGCCTAGAGATCATTCTGAGCATTGTTATCAGCAAAACCCCCACAAAGTGAAGGATTTTCAAACAGGAAACCAGATGTGATGGGGTCAGGTCCTGCGTGTGATGGCGATATTTGGGTTAATGATGATTGATACCATATCACATTTCATAAAGTACACACTTGCCAAATCAGGTAGTTTTCCCATCACACAGGAGCTGTTACTGAATACCTTCACAGCAAAGCCCAAGGTCAAAGAGGAAACAGCAGACACAAAAGAGTCCAACCGTCCTTAGAAAACAGCTATACTAAAATTGGACTAAGCATGTAGTATGTTGTATAGGATTTTCACAACAACTCTGTAATTGTCTGTTAACATCCCAAATGTTCCATACCTATATCCAGCACATACTGTTTTGTTTTGCTTTGAAATATATACTCTCTTTGTTTCTTTAAATCAATATATGAATATATCCTTAGTACAATTAATTAATCAAAATCAATGATTAAATTGGTTAATTATTAACTTTTTCATAATACATTGAACGATATGGGAGATAAAGTTTATTTTAAAAATGTACTCCCGAAAGCACTCCTTTTTATCTGATGGTACATGCAAATCAGATAATATCACTCCTGCTTTGGGAACAGAGAGTTTTTCCTGACATTTGTGTGGTTTAATGTGGACACATATTTAGATGCTATGGGCCAATTTTCAAACACACTCAGGGGAGAAGAGCCTTTACCATTTAATCTTAGAAACGAATCTTCGCAAAGCCATTGTGTTGCTGTTTCAGAGACTGATGTTCTGAAGGGAAAGGTAATGAAGGTTACAGACACCTGAAAATAGTCCTAGAAAAGCTTAGCAGTTATTATTAAGCTGATATATTTATGTGGCTCTTAAAGCATCCATGGTTTTCTGTGGCTGTTGGTACAATACCAACTGCTCAAGCGTGGCCTATTTCATAGGAGTTTAGAGTCAGAGTTGGTATAGAGAGCTTCAGACTTGGAGAGAATACACCACTGGCTCTTCTGGTTCTCCCACTGGCCAAAGATGGTGGAGATCTTAGTCTCCATAATCCTGCGAGTCGATAACGAACAAGTTATCTCCTCTCCCCATAAACTTTATTCATCTCTCTCTCAAATATCTGACTGATTCTATTTCTCTGGAGGGTCCTAACTAGTACAGATTTTGGTACAAGGAGTTGTCAGAATAAATGCCTAGACATGGTGTTGAAACTGAGTAATGGATAAGGGGCTGGGTTTTGAGGTGTATGCTTGATGTGTGAACCAGAAAGGTGATTCTGGTGAGGTGCCAAGTGGAACTGAGGAGCATGTCTCTGGAGAATGCAGGAGAGGCAATCCATGCTATAAAATGGGGAGAAAACGGAGCTTTACTCTAAGCATTTTTTTGGAAGATAGACTTGTAAGTGATGAGATAGGAGGCTTAGCTTGGGAGATTTCTAAGCAAAGGTTTGAAAAGTGGCAAGGTTCCAATCTGATTTTAGCAAAATACAAAAAGCACGAAATGAATAAATGAAAGGATTGTCAAGCAAAGAAGAACCAGATTTGGAAGATTCTCAAACACTGACAACATGTGTTTGGAAGGCAGCACCACGGGGCTGGATAACCAACAATTTGATAGTGAAATCAGTGTGGGTGGGAAAACCACAGGCCTCATCAGCCATCTCAACAGAAGCGTGAAATATAGACGGGACTGTACTATTAGAAACACTTCCAGCTGGGATTAAGGAAAACAGAGAAACTGGGACGGAAAGAAAGGAGGCAGAAAATGAGAGCTATTCTTTAAAAGAATACAAGGACTCTAAATGCCCAGGGGTCATCAGCACTACTCCTCCCACCTGAGCCCCAAGGGGCATGGGCCCAGGGGAAAAGCTGCCTCCACCTTGTTTGGAGGAGTGAGACTGCCACTGAGCAGGGCTGCTTGGGTGAGGCCATCCAGCAGAGCTGACAAGGCAGTGCTCCATGGAGCAAAAAAGTCCCTCTCAATCCTGGGAGTGGTGCCACTGTCACCTCAGAGAATCCAGAAGATGGGACCACTATCCTAGGGTTATCAAACCTGGAGATCTAATGGGATGGTGCTAATTTTTGTACTTGCTTGGGGTTATTATTCCTTTAAACATCCTTCAAAATTCTCTCTTTTGTAATAGGAACGTTTATCCTGCAGACTGTTTTATTTTGGAAACACAACTTACCTGTTTTCACAGATTTACAGCTGGAGAGAAACTTTTGCCTCAGGCTAAAATGAATCTCAAGTCACCTGTATCTGATTTAGATAATTTTTAAATGAGATTTTGAACTTTAAGGTTATTATTGAAATGAGTTAAGAATTTGGGAGCTGTGGGCAGGCCATTCCTGTGTTTTACATGCAAGAAGGACATGAAATTTGGGGGATGGAGACAGAATGCTAAGCTGAATGTTCTATTTGCCACTCCCTAAGGTTCATATGTTGAAGAACTAAATCTCATTGTTATATTTGGAGGTGGGGCTCTAGCAGGCAATTAGGTTTAGATGAGGTCAAGAGGATGGGACTCTCATGATACAGTTAGTATCCTTATAAGAGGAAAAGTGACTTCCCCGTGTGCACTCTCCCAAGCTCGCTCGGTCTCTCTCGCTCGCTCTCTCTCTCTCATACGTGAGATAGCGTAGATATCTCAGGAATGATCCCTTCCATCTGTCTCTTTCTGATAGGGGAGGATGCGACAAGAAGTAGCCTACTATCTACAAGTCAGATAAGGGACCCGCATCAGGAATCTTGGACCTGATCTTGGACATCTCAGCCTCCAGAACTGTGAGAAATAAATGTCGACTGTTCTGTCATCTAGTCTTACATCTAGAAGAATCATGAAACACTTCAAGGATGTGCATCCTTGAAGCTCCTTGAAGATCCCAGGTAAAGTCCAGAGAGGGACTGCAATGAGGGTACAAGAAACAGATGAGGCCACAGCAGAAAGCTGTCTACATTCATTTAGAGAACTATTTTCAAGTCTGCATTTCTCTGTTGGGGTTCTTATTTTGGGGATAAACAGTAATAAAAGCAGACATACCTGTTTTCATCTTAGCTAGGAATGTACCCAACCAACTAACTTGCTTAATAAAATATAAACAGAATCCATTTCCTGTTTAGAGTAAGGATAATCAAATTGCATCTCAATTACATAATGCACAAGGATACCCTGATGACATTTTTGGGGAACGCTTTCATATCTCCTACCAGAACTAGACAAAGTCTTTCAAACCTGTTCACACAAACCTCTGATAGACAGGAATCCAAAGTAAAAACAACTGCAGCAAAGAACATTCATGGTCTTCTGCTAGAGGCATGGGGGAGGGAAATGAGATTTTTACGTTCTCAGTACTCAGGGTGAAATTGCTCCAATCTGAAGGTAACGTGAAAAATGGTGGCGAGAAGAGTTAGCATAGAATAACCCTGAGAATCGCTGCCTCTCGAAGCCTTCTCTTTTTCACAATGACATCTTGGCTAGAATCAAACCGGCAAGCCTAATAGCCACCAGAGCATGCTACATTTGCAGATGTGAACTTTTTTCTCCTTTCAAATGTACTCTGATATTAGCCATTCTGAATAAAGAAGAATTCTGCATAATGGTGTGCAAAATCTAATAGTCTAGTTTTACAGTCCAACTCTATATAAGATATAGAGTGTGCCACTACATTTCTTTAGCATACCTCAGGAAGACCACATGATATGCCATGTGAAAAGAAACCTTCAAGTGTTTTCAATAATAAGTCCATATTAACATGAAAGGGAGTATACTCGTGATGACCTTCACAATTCAGAGAAATCAGGAACAAAACAGAAAAGTATTTGATTGCATACCTTTTATAGCATTCTCACAGGCTATCAAAACTTACCAATAATATTCCACGGAAAGAACTACACTTGTATACATATGGGAAGTAAGATATAGAAAAGCCAAATAGTTCCTACATGTTATGCAAATACACAAGTTCAGATAGGAATTTCAAAATCAGATAACAAAAAGCAGCTCACATGAAAAGCAAAACTGTAATGAAGTCTGCTAAGACTTCTTTCTTTTGGTTTTGTTATGAAGCTAAAATCCCTTTTTATTAATGCCCTTATTGGTATAAAAACAGAATGTAAAAAAGGATTTACAATTAGAATTATTAATTCTCCTTCTCCCTTCCCCACTCTGTTTTGTAACAGAATGCACATTTTTAGTGTTACTGACTTAAGTTTTCCCTGTGATCCATAATTATGAATAATATTCATTCAGTAATTTTGGGGGTGGTTTCCAAATGTAGCCTTCATTCATTGCCTTCCTATTGAACTATGTGAGACAGATCATTTAAGCTAATGCCACTATTTGTCACTTTTCTCTCCCTTCAATATGGTCATAGTATTAGTCCCTCTATTTGCTTAGCTTTTAACTAAATGCTCTACTTACATTTTTATTATTTGTTTCAAGGAATTCAGTTAATTGCTCTTGTACAAAGAGCATAACTTTTTTTGTACAAGAAAAGTCCCTTGGGTGCCTGTGCCGAGGCGCACTAGGTTAATCCTCTGCCAGGAGAGCAAGCATCCCAAATGGGTGCCAGGTTCTAGTCTAAGCTGCTCCTCTTCCAGTCCAGCTCTCTGCTGTGCCCAGGAGGGCAGTGGAGGATAGCCCAAGTGCTTGGGCCCCTGCAACCGCATGGGAGACCAGGAGGAAGCACCAGACTCCTGGCTTCGGATCGGCACAGCGCCAGCCATGGCGGCCATTGGAAAGTGAACCAAGGGAAGGAAGACCTTTCTCTCTCTCTCTCTCTCTCTCTCTCTCTCTACCTGTAACTCTACCTGTCAAATAAATAAATAAATAAAATCTTTAAAAAAGAAAAATCCCTTGACTTACTTATCCTTCCTACAAATTTTGCTTCCAATTTTGGTCATCTCTATTTTTTTTATATTTCTGATATTGACAGTATTTAGAGTTGGTTGTGATTATAATCAAACTTTCATTGTTTTACCTATGGGAAGATTCTACACACTGAAAATTAATGAGTGGTTATTGCTGGAGGTTTGTTTAATATACAAACATATAGTGGCTATGATTAGATTTTTCTTTTGTAGTTATTTATGTATATGATTTTATTTTTTCCTAAAGTTACTAATTACATTTGTGTATGCATTAATTATATTTATCTATATTCTCCCTGTTTCAGTGCCAAATTTTCAAGAAAAGTATCAAATCTCTGGAGTCCCATTTTTTAACACCCACCTTCTACCAGATTATTATTACTTCAACTAACATTCCATAAAAAGTAAAGATTAAGTTTAGTTTCTGTGTCCTTGAATACTAAAAATATATTGAATACTAAAAAAATATAGAATACTATGCTTAAAATCTTTTTTCATATTTTCTATCAGAATCTTAACTTGTATTTATCCTCAGTGACTCAAATGCCTAAAAAATAAACTGAATTCCAAGTACATGAAATCTGATTATATTTTTGACTCATAGGATATTGTAAAGATATTTTTCATATGCTCACCAGAAAACTATGTTTTAAATATTCAAAATTATCAATTAAAATGTGATTAGTAAGAAAGGCATTTGACTCGGTGATTAAGACACCACTTAAAATGTCCACCTCCCATATTGGAGTGCCCTGGGACTTCTGCACCCAATAGCAGAGGGCCTTGGTTTTGATTTCCACTTCTGCTCCTGGTTCTAGCTCCCTGCCCATGCACACCCCAAGAGGCAGCAGGTGGCTGAAGTAGCTGGATTGTAGCACCCACCTGGGAGGTCCAGATTGAGTTCCTAACTCCTGGGCACCTGGGAAGTCCCAGCAGATGTGAGGTCTATTTGCTCTCCCTGCCTTTCAAATAAACTTTGAAGCAATTAGAAATATCAATTTGAAATAAAAACATTTAGATCCATATGAAATTTTTATTTCTTAAAAATTGAATTATGACATATTTTATAAATTAATTTGTCATTATGCACATGATATCTTGATGACAAACTAAAGCAGCAGTATCATGTTTCACCTAAGTTTTGTCTAAATTTATGTAAATACAAACCCAGCAGAAATATGATTTATCTAATGCTATAAAATAGTTCAAGCTTTGCCACATATTGCGAACACTCTATGTGTGATTACCTTTGGAAACACAAACAAGAACACACAAAGCAGGTGTGTGGCACTACTGGGAAATGATACTGTATTTTGTAAAATTCCTTTGTGTTTGTGCTCTGTGAGAAGGGTCTGACAGAGTGATTCATCTCCCTTTCTGCTAAGAAACCCCTTGCTGGCTCCAACCCTCCTTTCACTCTAAAGCAGTGCCCGCATTTCCAGAGTCACGGTGGCACAACCCACAGCCTCTCCAACATTTGGATGTAGTCACTTTTCCCAAGAGATGAGGAAAAATATTACCCTGCAGTACACGTGACATTAGTCAGAAGAAGGGACTAGAGTACAAGAGTTGACTGTTAACTTCTATCTGATGGGAAAAGAGTTTTGTGTTCTTTAAACTTGGTGCATACCTACACTAACAACATTCAGTCTTCTAAAGCATGGAGCTCAATGGGCACTACTGAACAGATCTAACAGAGTCATGTTCAAAGAAGAAACTATGTTGACTTGTAAAAATATATATCAATTGAAAGGCAAGATTTCTTGCATATCAAAACTCATAGACTGAAAATGTATCCAGCACACACTGCTATAAATTGCAAATACCTTCTCAACCTGTACTGACATATCTGCTTTCTTAAAACTTGAGAAGCATACTATAAATACTGGAATTATGTCTCCATTAATTACTATGGTGTCAGTGAGGAAACAGTCTTCTGGTACATAGTGCCATAAATGGTGCATTACTTCCAAGAAAGTTAAAATGGGGTCAAGCACATGTATGAGATGTACCTGGTGAGGACAAAAATAGATACAAGTGATTTAAAGGAATTCCAAAAGGTCATTATATACAAATATATACGCTATCTATATACATATAGCAAATTCAAAGATTATTACTAATATGATATATAAATGTTCCCTCTCTTCTCATTTTTTCATCTTTGAATGAAAAATTCTCAACTATAAATACAGAAAATCAGGAAGAGCTCTTTAACCATTAGATTTTCTGATAGCTATTACTCGTATATGGTTGGTATACATGAAAAACGGTGCTATTAAACTAAATTTTAAGTAAAAGCACATTATGGTAGAAATAAGACCCTCTGGAGAATAATTTTATGGGACCATTATTGTACGGTAGCTTGGGCAGTTGAACTCACATGAAACAAATTGCTCTATAAAACAAGTCCCAAAGTGGCCCGATGCTTAATTAAATTCATATACAAAACGTCCCTCTGCCCTGACATGTCTGCTACATATATTAAATACATGTAAAGTTTCAGTCTGAAAAACATGACCTCATAAGAATGCAAAGGTATAGACACCACTTCAAAGCCAACAAGCATCTTGAAGTAATATTTCACATGCAACAATGACTTTTACATAATTGTTGTTTTTTCCCTTAACCTAATGAGAACAGCCAATTTGACATATATAAGATGCTAAAGCCTTCTGCCTATAAGGATATGCCAGCCTACATGAAATTCTTGGAATGAATGCAAGTCCCACTAATTCTTTTGTCCATTTCATCAAAATGGAAGCATTTCTAGCAAAGCATGAGCATGCATAAGAAGAGACACGTTTGCAAGATCTATAGCCCAATCCTTCAAATGAATTGTCTCCTTAGAAGAATGTTAATTTAATGAATGCAAATAAATTAGCACATGTTTTTCACCTTGAATATAAAATTGTTTTACCACAACGTATTAGTCCACTCTTCTGTTTCATGAACCACCTACACATGGATAACAGCCCTCCAGGCACAGAATGTGGTCCAGTCTGTTCAACAGCCTAAAAACATCCTAAAGCCATCTGGTCCCAAACATGCGCAGGAAAGATAGCAACAAAGGGGGAAACAGGAGGAGACATTATTCAACATGTTACTAATTGGTTATGAGATTTTTTTTGTTCACAAATGTTTCATCAGTTTCAAAATTTTACACTGAAGAATCTAGAATGAATAATTTAAGCCTCTCTAGTCGCACCCCTTCTTTTGAGAAACTGTTTAATAATGTCTACTCAAACAGCACCCCAAAGAGAAATGGGAAAATAATGTATAAAATCCAGTGAAATACAGAGGATTCCTAAATACAGAAGGTAAATGAGATCAGTTCTACATATGTATGTAAAATGTTCTATATTGGGTGAAATTCTCAGGACCTACAAACAGCAAAACGTAGGAGGGCTGTACAGTGGTCTGAATAGCTTTTTGCAGACACTGAAAATATCCTACATAAGAACACAGGGGAGAAAAACTAGTATCTCTTCTTCACTCATTACAAGGACCATGGCTGACAACTTTACAGCAAAAGGCAGATTAACAAGAGAAAAGTAATCAAATTATCTAATCAACGTTTTATGTGACAGATGGGCTTCAACAACGAAGACCCAGAACCCAGAGAATTGCTGTATATGCATAGGTTCTTATATAAATATGCCTGGACTAAAAGGGAGTATGGCAGACTGAGAATAATGGGGCGGGGGTGGGGGGACACTTTTAAGGCCTGATGGTTTAGATTCTTCTTAGTCTCCAGGTGCAGAGTGAGAAGAGGGTCTTATGACCTACATTAAGGTGAGATATGTCAGTGAATCCCTTTAAGGCCATGCACACTTTGGGGGAACAAGGCAATGGAAGGTCACCACGACCTTTTTGCTTCTGTTCCTCTGTTAAGTCCCCAAGGCCCCATATTTTTGAGTAGCAGGGTCTGAGTCCCAGCAAGAACAGTAACTATCATAAGAAATCTTTTTTTATTAAGTGCCCACTAGACAGCAATCACAGTGTAGAGCATTTTACACTGATCGCCTCATCTAATCCACAGGACACCTCTATGGATGTCCTCTTTTAAAAGATCAGGAAACCATAGCACAGAGACAATAAGCAATTCACTTCCGGTCACCAATTCACACCTGGCAGAGCTGATATACAATTTGTCTCTGCTATAAAAAACCATCTTCTCAGACCCTACATCCTTGCTGCCAACTTTGACAGCCAGTCATCTATCTTTTTAAAAATTATTCTTTTATTTATTTGAGAGAAAAGAGGAGGGGGAGAGGAAGGGGCGGGGGAGGGTGGAAGGAAAAATCTTTTCCATCTGTTGGTTCACTCCCCAAATGTCAACAAGCTGAGAACCCATCCCCGGGTCTCCCAAATGGTTGGCAAGGATCCATCATCTTGCTGCCTCCCAGGATTTACATCAGCAAGAAGCTAGAATCAGGAGTGGAGCTAGGATTTGAAGTCAGTATTCCGATATGGGATGCATGTGTTTTAGGTACTACACCAAAAACCTGCCCCACCAGTCACACATCTTTATGAAACAGTTTTTGTTTATTTATTTCCACCATGAAAGGTGGAGGAGTGAGGGAGGAGGGGGAAAGAGGGAAAGAGGGAGGGAAAGAGGGACAGAGAGAAGGGGGGGGAGGGAGGGAGGGAGAGAGACTGAGACCTTCACACCTTCTAATGACTGGTTTACTTCCCAAATGCCCACAAGAGCAGGCAGGCCGGATCTCAATATAGATCTCCCATGAGGGTGGCAGGGGCCCAAGAACATGGGCCACCATGTGCTGCCTTTCACAGCGTGCATTAACAAGAAGCTGGGATTCCAAACGGAGCTGGCACTTGATCCAGGCACTGCAAGACATGAGATGTGGGCATCTCAAGCACTGCCAACGACGCCCACTCCTGATCCACGCATCTTGATCTGGCAATGAAGGGAAACTTGATAGTGCACGTCTCAGACTCTCATGGAGATTACTGTACACCTAGGCCATTGACCAAAGAACAACAGAGTAGGTTCTCATGCAGAACAATCACCTCACCAAAAGGAAATTGCACGATGCGCAACCTGCATTTCTAAAGAAATATTTATGTCACAGTTGGTGTCTACCTGAGCTATTTATATCACAGAGTAGACAGACACACAATCTTTCCTCTAAAGGAGAGGACAGGACGCCTTTGTAGTATCCAGCCAACAAGCCTGAGCAGATGATAGGAGACTTCAAACCCGCAAAGGCTAGGAGAGCCCCTGTCTGAATGAGGGCACTGTGACTCACTGTGAGCTCTACTTGTCACCCTCTCTTCACTCACCCCTGTCACTGACGCTTTAGCTAAGGGGTAAGGGGAAGACCTGGTATGTGACAGCACATATTCCTACTGCCTTGCCAAAGATACACACCCATTTTCCAAGAATAGCATGGGAAGGACTGGGTAATACTTACCAAATACGCACAGGACTTTACAGGCACATGGCAAGGGAACATAATGTGTACTTTGTGTGAACCCAGAATCACCCTGAGGCCATAGGGCTTCCATTGCGCATCAGCACACACACCCCACTCCACCAGTTTGAGAGTCATGACATGCTTTCCTCGCTGTTATGAGAAGTCGTGATAAGATGAAAAATTGGTAATGCACATTTCTCAGAACTGAGTCCACTGGCCCTCCCCACATTTCCACGGAGGGTGGGAAGGCAGGAATCTCTCTCTCTCTCTCTCTCTCTCTCTCTCTCTCTCTCTAACTGGGAAGTGTTATTCAAAAATATTTACAACAAAGGACTATATCTAAGAGATGTTCTCCCATGTCATTATTACGCCCCCAGTATTACTTTAACAATTTTATCAGGAAAACAGACCACATGATACATAAGATAACTGACGCAGTGTGGACATTCAAGTTAATTTTTCAAAAAGGCTTGAATCTTTAAGACCTCAACTGATGGAATGTGCCTTGATACTTTAAAGGACTTTGTTCCACCATCATTCTATAATATTGAGATTTTGGGGATGTTTTAAATATTTTTCAATAAAATTGTTCTGCCATGTAGCACTTTTGAATTTTTTCCGTTGATATTTTTTTCAAAGGAACTTGTTTTAAGATCCCCATTTATTCAACAAATATTTATCAAATGCCTACAAAATACAGGCATTTTTTGAATTGTCTCAGAAGACATAAATATATATAAGATGCAGATACCTTTGAACTCAAAGAGAACTCACTGTGAAGCAACAAAGCCAAAACAAGTAACCAAAGCTAGAATACTACACAGCACAAAGGAAGTGCTATTTGAATGACAGAAACAAAATACCAGAGAGAATTTCAGAGTTTTAATTTGGCTTCATAACTTTTAAGTGACCTTATAAATCCTTGAGTGTTGCCAAATTCAAGGCACTTGAGATGAGAAAGGCTTTTTGTTTTAAAGGTCCCAGAATGGAAATTTCTTGGTATTGCAAGGCTACCGAATCCTGCATGACTCAAGACACAGGAAAATGAAAGGATGTAAACTGTTTCCCATGAAATCACATTGACCAGGTTACACGGTGGTTTTACCATTGTCCTTTGCCAACACACCAAATGTTTGAACGTTTTGTGAGTTAAACAGCCAAGGGGATATTCTAGCTGCAGGAGAACTGAGAAAGAAAGAAGCTAACTTTCAGATGAGATGCTGAAGCTCAGGTAAGTGAAGTGAGCCGTGGGCAGAGAGGACATTAGAATTTGGCTCCTGATTTCTTAAACCAATGTTAGTTCCACCACACTAACAAGTTAATTATTAAGTACTTGATTAATTATTAAGTACTCCATCCATTCAGTTACTGAAAATGCTGTCTATAGGTACTTTTACTTTTATCATATTTTTAAATTAGCATAGCTTTCCATGCTCTGTGTCTATTAAGAGATATAAACACTTGTATATAGAAAAGGGGTAAAACAAAAAATAACTGCTATTGACTCACATTTTACGAGTCATACAGATCTGTCTTTGATACAAGAGTTGACCGTCCTAATGTTTTTTGGCTTGAACCCTTTGGATGGTTGATGCTAATTTGGAGATCCTCAGTTGTACTCATTGCCCACAAAGTATCCATGAAGTTCATATTTCATTTGATAATGAAAATCATCTGTCAAATCTACTACACCAGCTTTAAACATTCCCAAACCTGCTCTTACTTGATGAAAAACCAACTTCTGTTACTGTCTCTCATGGCAGGCTATACATACTATTCTTTCCCTTCAAGGCCACATGATGGTTAACAATGACTGTCAACCTGACTGGAGTGCCCGATGCCTGGTGAATTGGTACAGAGTATTTCCAGGTTTGTCTGTGAGTCTGTTGCCAGGGAGGACTGGCATGTGAGTCTGCAAACTGAGTAGGGAAGACCATTCTCAATATGGAAAGCCATGGTCAGGCCAGAACAGGAAATGGAAAAAACGCGAAAAACCTTAGTGGCTTTCCATGGTTTTTTCTTGTAGAAGATTCACCCTTAGACATCAGACTGCAGGATTTTCTACCTTTGGACTCTGAGATTTGCACCAGGAGCCTTAGGAAGGGTCAGCCTTGGACTGGGATTTGCATTATCCTTAGCCCTGGTTCTGAGGTTTCCACCTTTGTGAACTGAATCACTGTTGCTCAGATGACCATCACGAAACTTTTCACTCTCTGTGCTCATATGAGCCAATTTCCTAATAAATCCATATATACATAAATCTGCACATTATTTATGTGCATACATTATAATTATTTGAATATCTACATTTAAATTCATATATATGAGTGTGTATACATACTAGTCCTCTAGTGCAACACCACTTATTTCAATTTTTATAGCAATATCATAATTTGAAATTTTATATATTTATGTATTTACTAGCTTAACATCTATCACTTGATACTCTAAATGCTCCATGGAGAAAAGGAATCAGTCAACTGTGTACCAATTTCATGTCCATTCTGGCACCTAGTGGTTATTTGGTGAATATTTTTTGAATGAACATATGATTAATGGATGGGTATACCACTGAATCTAGAAATTGATGGATGCTCTCAGGCTTTTGGCTAGGTACAATTTATAAAAGAGGACAACACTGCATAACACACTATAAATACTTTTAGGCCAATTACCGCCCAAATTAGGCAGGATTGTCCGAGTAATATAATCCAACCCAAACTCATTTGTTAGAAAACAATGAAGAATTTGTCAACGTGAAACAGGGAAGTCTAGGGGTATAGCCAATTGAAGGTAAGACTCAATCCTTCCTCAACACAGCACAGGAATGAATCCTCAACATAACTGGGGGTATTTCAGTGATGTTCAATGATACATACCTAATTCCTATACTAGAACTTGTCACGAAGTAGTGCTCAATAAATACGTGTTGAATAAGAGAGGAAGCAGTCTCAGTCTCTCAGCTAAGCTCTCTATATGATGCTATAGCAGGCAATGTAACTACCCTTTCCACATCCTACGTCTCAGGACCTTTGAATATATGACTTTACATTTGCAGATTCACTTCAGGTTAGAATCTTGAGATGGAGCGATTATTCTAGATTACCCAGATCTACCCAATATAATCACAAATATCTCAAAATAAGGACCATTCCTGAATAGTCACAAAGAAATATTAACAACAAAAAATGGGACCTAGGCAAATGACATTGAGGGCAAGAACCGACGGTGCTGGCGCTGAAGACTGAGAAAAGGGGCTACAAGACCAGTATCCAGATGCCTTCTACAGGCTAGAACACAGCAAAGCTATGACTGCTCTCCTGTAACCTACAGAAAAGAACAGAGCCTTGCTCACACTTTGATTTTCACCTTAGTGACACACATGTAGGACTTCTAAACCACATTACTGTCATATTTTACGTTTCCATTCTTTTGCCAATAAATTTCTGATAATTTGCTACAAGTGGCAGTAGAAAGAGAATAGAGTTGACTTCATTCTCAGTCTTCCAATCTATATGATAACTAAAATGGTCCAGATGTAGGAAAGAGGCCCCAAACTGCCCAGTTTTCATTAATTCTTAACATAAAAGATAATTAGGACAGGGATTGAAATGCCATCAAATGGCCCATGTCCTTGGGCCCCTGCACCCAAATGGGAGACCGAGAAGAAGCTCCTGGCTCCTGGCTTCAGACCGGCATAGCTCTTGCCATTGTAGCCATTCGGAGTGAACTGGTGGATGGAAGACCTTTCTCTCTGTCTCTCTCTCCCTCTTTAACTCTACCTCTCAAATAAATAAAATCTTAAAATAAATGAATAAATAAATAAAAAGGTGTATCTTCAAAGTTCTTGACAATTTATATGGAAGACAGAATTTACCCATGAGATAAAATACAAGCAAATGTAAAAATACTTGTTATACATAATAAGAGTGACAATATCACAAAGGAAAAGCTTAGTGTTGGTGCAGAATGTTAGTGAGGCATGGAAAGAGGAAGATGTAAAAGGGATTTTGAAGTGAAAAGAGGATATACTAAAAATGTGGAGAAGACTTTATAACTAGAGATTAATATAACAGCATGGCTACCATGGAAAACATGAAGAAACAAGACTATTTTAATTAGAATGTGGACTTTATTACAGGAAGAGTGTTTAGATCAAGGATCAAGAGAGTTGGGTAAGATAAAGGAAAAAGCATCATTACTGAAGTTCTGAAAATTGTCTACAACTATTTCAGAGTGGATTATTTTTATGAGATCATGTTTTAAAGAGAAAACATACTTAACTCTGTAATTTCACTATATGTTAAAGATATAAAATATTTATGGCTTCTGTTTTTACTTCAGAATTTAAAAATTTTAGCTGAAGACAAGATGTGAATTTTAACACCCATTCCAAAATGCTCTGTGTGGATTCAATACAATGATGACAGAAATTAAAACAGGCAACCTCTACCTGATGAGGCAAGATTAGAAAAACCATTGTAGAAGGGTCTGAAAGACTTAAGGGAATCAATGTAATTACGGAAAAATGTTGATGGTAAACCTATGAAACATATGAAACATCTTTTTGCTTCCTTAGGTGACTCATCAAGGCATGTGATATTTTATCCTTATTTTATTATTCAGGGAGAAATAAATAAAGTTGGAATTCAAGTTTCCTACTTACTGCCAAGAAAATTATAAGCATTTTTCATCAGCCACGTGCCATCAATCCTTCCCTCTCTATTAGACATTTCCCCACACAGATATGTAAGGTATTTGGCTGTCAAACTTTATTTATAAAATGAGGTAAGATCTTCTCTAGGTCTCCCTCTACTTATCTTCAGGAAGGCATGAGCCCT
The DNA here is from genome assembly GCA_949820135.1 of Sylvilagus floridanus. Classification (NCBI taxonomy): domain Eukaryota; kingdom Metazoa; phylum Chordata; class Mammalia; order Lagomorpha; family Leporidae; genus Sylvilagus; species Sylvilagus floridanus. The sequence continues at coordinate 104,175,037 of OX463238.1, read as the reverse complement.
CACCTCCCACTTAGCCCTCAATTTGCTGCCCCCTGCCTCTGCATCCAACTTGCCCAAGAAACTGCTGTAGGCACAGGGACCAGTGATTTCAGCATCTCCAGAGAATACTCCCTCACCTCATGCAAATCTGTACTCAAACATAACCTTCTCACAGAAGCCTTCCTCTGCTGCTCTGTTACCTTATCCTCATCCTCCCCTAAAATTATGTGCTTGGGCTACTGGGTTGAGTCTGGCTCCCTGCCAGAATGTTCCCTCCACCATAGCAGAGCTTCACCTAGCTCCTCTCTGTACCACCTGCTGTAGAACCACACTCAACACCCGCACACACCAATCTCGCCGGTAGCACACACCAAACATTTGTTGAATTAGTTTTACTAAATCCAGTAAAAGCTTTCCAGTTTTGATTTGCTATACTACAAATCGATTACCTCCTCCTTTCAAAATACATGTATTTATTTACTTAAAGAGACAGAGAAAAATCTCCTACCCAAATGCACAACAGAGCCAGGGCTGGGCCCAGGCTGAAGGCAGAAGCCAAGAACTCAATCCAGGCTTCCCACATGGGCAGCACTCATCACTGCTGCCTCCTAGGGTCTGCATTAGCAGGAAGCTGGAGCCAGTCACAGAACCAAGGCACTTTAATGTGGGATTTGGACATTGTAACTGGTATCTTAACTACTAGGCTAAACGTCCACTCACTCACTAATCTGCAGGAGTGCTTCTCCCGCATTCGGTTGATGACTTTATTCTTCAATGCCTTTCGTTCTGGCTCTTTGTTCCATTTTTCCCATGCTAATGCAATGACTGCTTTCTTAAAGTCCCCAATATGATCTTGTCCACATTCCCTTTTTTACTCTCTAATCTCTTCCATGGTGTTAAATTTGGTTCCATGCTTCTGTTACTGGGAGTCCATGAAAACTTTAAAATTTATGTCTTCGGCCGGCGCTGTGGCTCAATAGGCTAATCCTCTGCCTTGCGGCGCCGGCACACCAGGTTCTAGTCCCAGTCGGGGCAACGGATTCTGCCTGCTGCAGAGATAATACAGTCTTACCAAAGACAAAACTATGTCTGGGACAAAGTTACCAAAGCTGGGCAACAGAACCCGCCTGTCATGACCTTCATTGTGGCTAGGATGAAGTGTCAGGATGCAAAATTTTAAGCAGTATAAAAGGAAACACTGAGAGAGTTTTAGAGTGGTCAGTATTCCACAGGTATAAAACTGGTATTCTGGAAGTGGGGGAGATTCTCTTATGGCCCTGCAGATACATTCGGCAGCCTGTGATTGGCTGCAGGGGATAAGCAAGCAGTTGGTTTGTATACAAAAGAGGAAGGGTAGCTCAATGTGACCCCTAGAGGGATATGGGGGGATTCTCCACGTCCATGTAACAAATGAAGGTGCTTCCTTGTGCACAGTCATCGTGGTCCCTTGCATTGGGCTACCATGGCAGAGAGGTTCTTGCTCCAAAAACAGATTACTTAGCTTTGAGTGGCTTTCTTCCATATGATGGTCCAGAGACCTGAACTCCTCCATTTTATGACCTACCACGCTCTAGGATCAGTGAGCCAACAAGGAAAGAAATAGCACTCCAGTTCTTACAAATCCCCAACAGGAGCTAATAACCATCACTTGCATCCACAGTCAATGAGCAAAAGCTGGTCCTATCAACATACCTAGATGCAAAGGGTGCTGAGGGATACCCCTAGCTGGGCAGCAGTCTCCTTGTAACTGCTTCTTAATTAGGTTGGGGACATCAGTTTTGAGTGAGAAGCTCATACCTATAATTTCTGCCATGCATCCCCACTAGATGAGTTTTTTAAGAGGAGAGATTGTACTTATTTCCATTGCCTAGAAAAAGGACAATGACATATATGACTTGCTCAAAAAATGGTTGAAAGTTTAAGTAAATAAATGCTTGAAAGTCTGTATCATTTGAAAACTCAGAATCACCAAAATCACTTCTTTCTATTCCTGTGGATTTCCTCGAGCAATCTTGGCTAATAATGAAATTAAAATATGTAATTGATTCATATAAGACCTTGTTCTAATACTAACTGTCCATGTAAAACTAAGTCTCAGAAGTACTGTAAATATTAAATATCAAACACACTGATAGCAATATTCTAAACAGTAAAAAAAATCAATATTATAAAATTAGAGGAAACATTTCCAACACACTTGCAAAAGGAGTCTCCCTAATATTTTGACAGAGGTCATAGCTTTGATCTTAATAATCAACTAGAAGTAGGCTTTTATTTTGAATTCTGAGATAATTTTAAGACAGTAAGATCACTCTTAATCGTTCCTATTTATCACTTGAAGATATTTCTAAAATAAAATTGTCAAAAATAAAGCATGAAATTAATATCAGCACATCACCTAGTGAAAATATAATAAACAACTTTCCAATTAGTTTTAGAGGTATTCAGGAATGAATTATCCTCTGCTTTCAGGTTTTCATGAATAATTCAAATTCCTCTGTCAGTCGACCTAATTAGTAATTATCCTAGCTATTTCTAAATTATCTGGTTTGAAGCTACCTGTGTTGCTACTAGATTTACTTCTGATATAATTATTAACCCCATCTACGTCGGCCATGTCTCTTTCTGTTTCAAGTAATGAGACAGGCATCTCTAGAGTGCACAAGTACCTACAGATTCAGCGTATTAATGTACTATTACCAATTATCTCCTCTAGTGTTAAGAACTGACAGCATATCCTCACAAGGAGCTATCGTTAAAGTCTTAGGAATACCTGCCCTACATTCTCTTGGTTTAACAACATAATACAGAGAGAGAAAGCTGACCTTAAAGGGCAAGCATGAACTTGAAAGTAGACATGATGGACAGAAAGTGAGACAACAAGACTTTGGATGGACTGGAGTAAGCATAGAGCCCCATGTGCTCTAAATTCTTCAGGATGTAAGCATCAAAGTAACTGAAGACATGCAGAAGCAGAACAAAAAGGAAAACTCATGAAGCTCAAATTTCATACCGGATCACAATGCCACAGATTATGTTTTCTTTGTATTTCAATTGAAACGCAGTTCATGCTGTATACTCTTTACCATTATTTTGTTGGACCTCTCAGTAGCAGAGATGTCCACTTGCTCGGGAGGACACCCAAAGATCCAGACTCCAGACGAGTTGATGCAAAAACACGAGTATTTATTGAACGTTTGCGCAAACGGGCCCCCACCTCAGGCGGTGAGGCGTCCTGAGCAGCAGTTTCACACAGCTTATATAGGCAACAGATTAGCATATTCTTAGGCGGGGAATGCTGAGGTGTTACAGGATTGGTCAGTTCAGAGGGTCCATTAGCATGTGAGGGGGGTGCTGACGAAGAATGCTGAGGGAGAGTGCTGAGGTGGCACAGGATTGGCCGGTCGCAGTGACGTCATAAGAGCGCGCCCAGAAACTCTCTGAAGGGAGGGGCAGTTCTGCTCTGGGTTCACCTAGAGTTCATCCAGAGAAGGGAGGGGCAGCTCCGCTCTGGGCATGCTCAGAGGCTTCCCGAAGGGGAGGGGTGGCTCCCCTCTGAGCATGCTCAGAGGCTTCCCGAAGGGGCGGGGCGGCTCCGCTCCGGGCGCGGTCCCTCCGCACCGGCGCCTATGGCCTTGCGGGGCGCCCTGAGGAGACCCAACGATCACCCGCAGCCGGGGTGTCCCGAGGACGACTCAGGGGTGGGGAGACCCCTCGGCCGCCGGCTGAGGGCGAGGAGTCTGGTCCGGGGGCGACTGGGCCCTCACAGGCTCCACGAGCACGCAGGGCCTGAGTGTTCCCATGGCAACCCGCAGCCGCGGAGCCCTGACGACGACCTGGGGGTGAGGCGGACCCACCACTGCAGAGTGGCCCCACCACACACGGGGTCAGTGTGGGCTGGGACGACGCTGCCACTGCCCGCGGGCCGCCGGATGAGGGGGCGTGGGGCCCAGGGCTGCCGCAGGGCCCGGTGCCTCTCCCCGTAAGGGTCCTTCAATTTGAAGTTACAAATATTCTCCCTAAAGCAGTAACATTCCCAAAATAAGTTGTGACATCCTTTCTTACAACAACACATGAAACCTACACATTCCCAATAAATCTTGGTAAAGTAAAACAAAAAATAAAATTATAACTGTGATTTAAAATATCCTCCATTGATGGTTCCAATTGCATCATAAATTTAAGGATAAAAATTTACATTAATCACACACACACACACACACACACACTCAGTGTCTAACTTCATTCAATTTATTCCTGGAAAGGAGACATAGCTGAAATTGTATTCTTTTTCTCTTCTTAAACACTATTTTTGCCACTGGAAGCTTTTAGGAATTATAGCACTCTATGCTACTCTTTCTAAACGATCAGAAGCATTTAGTTTAACCTGCAGGAGTGCATCATAAAATTTTATTTCACAGGTGCTATTTTTGGGCAACAATAGCTCGGGCAGTTATTGTCATTAATAGCTTCCTCCATTTCCATACACGTTCAGAAAACATTTTTTAAAAATACTCTTTCCTTTTTTATTCTTTCTTTCTCCAGATTTTACCAACAACTGAGAAGAATAAAAGATGTGATGGGCTGTGGTCATTTCTTAACTCTGTTCAACATTTTCACCTTACAGTGTTTTTCCCCCCATTTTGTTCTTTCTCTTGATGTATTTATAGAAACTTTTCTTATTTCCTGAGTCCCTAGCTACATTGTTTCATTTCGCTTGCTTGCCTCTCTTATTGTGTGCCTGCATTCTGTAATGACTAGTTTGTATCTATTCCTTTCCTTCTACCCCCTATTCCATTTCCTATACAATTCTATTTTGTATTTCAGTGCCTAGAGAAACCCACCCTCACCCACAGATGTTTTTTTTAATCTTCTCTGTATTTTTAACCTGCACTGGAATAACTATTGGGCTTTCCATGGTGAGCTCATCTTAAAACTCATTTCTCCCCTTTACCAGCTGGTAGCAGTCTGCCACTGACTTCAGTTCAAATGACTGTTTTACTCTATGCCATAGTAACCCTAAACTTTATCTACTGTTCAATCCATCGGGGGTGTTACAAAGGAGTTTAATAATTATAAGGGGCTAATTTGTCTGAAAACAAAATGGAACTTTTTTAAAAGGTTCATTTATTTATTTGAAAGGAAGAGTTATAGAAAGAGGGAGAGACAGGAAAGGTCTTCCATCTTCTGGTTCACTCTGCAAATGTTGCAACTGCAGGGCCTGCCCTGGAGCCAGGTACTTCCTCCAGGTATCCCCAGTGGGTGCAAGGGCCCAACCACACAGGTCAGCCTCTACTGCATTCCCAGGCACACTAGCAGAGAGCATGATCAGAAGTGGAACAGCGAAGACTTGAACCAACATCCATATGGTGCTACGGCACAATGCTGGACCCAAAATGGGACCTTTTGCACTCAACTCTAGGGTGTCCCAACAAATAAGTGAATGGGTGATACAGTATGCAAAGTACTTCTGTCTCAATGACCTGAACTGAGGAAACAGAAAGTCCAGACAATCTCACTGGCAACAGTCATTGCTGATCAGCTAGAAGAGCTCTTGGACAAAATTGTGACAGTCAACACCACTGCCTAGGCCAACCTCGGATTCACTGTGGTACTACTTTGTATCCCAAAGCCCTGAGAAAATTTAACTCATCATGGCAACAAAGCATTCCTCTGATGCCTCAAACAGTGAAGTATGTGTATAAATACAGGCACAAATCTGTACAATATGATGTAATAAGAGAAGCTTGGCATAAAAATTAAAGTGTTAATAAACAAACATTTCCATTCAAACTAGACACATTTTCAGCCAAAAATCTACCAAGTGTCTGTGACTACTTTTGAAAATCTGAAAAATGACTTCAAGGTCTGGGAGCTTTGTTATCTAGAACTTACCTTAGGAACTCAGACTTGTTCCAACCCAGACAGTTAATGTCATCATCGCCCTAAGTCATTGTGTGTTTTTAAATGAAAGAGCTAAAGCAAAGAAAATTAAGCTAAAAGCTCTGCCCTCACCAAACCTAAAGGAATATACATAATATATCAAAGACATGTCAGCTATGGGTTACCTATGGGTTACCTATGAGCCTTTCTGTGTCATGCTTATTACGACCAAGGGTAAATACTTCCTTCCCTCATTTCATTTGACTGGCACCAGTTGAAAAAGAAACATAAACACTCAAATTGGCTTGGGTATGTAAATATTTTGTATCTATTTGAATCAGATGCAATTTTATTATCTTGCTGTTAACAATGTCAGATTTTTGGCTCAGAAGATTAAGCTGCTGCTGCTTGCTATGCCAGTATCTCGTACACGAGTGCCAGTTCAGGTCTCGGCTATTCTGCTTCTGATCTAGCTCCCTAGGAATGGATCTGGAAGGCCCAAATGCTTGGGTCCCTGTTACCCATGTGGTCTCCATGTGGGAGACCATTACGGGTTCCCAGATTTGGCTTAGCCAGTCCTGGCTGTTGCAGGAACTTGGAAGGTGAACAGAAAATGGAAACCACTCAATCTCTCCCTTCACCTTCCCTTGGCTCTTACACTACATTTCAAGTACATGACAATAAATTTTAAAATAAGCATTTACATAAAAGCCACAATCAGTATCACTACATCAGATCCTTTTAAAAACAGGTGATGATTCATCAGTAACTGATTCTTTTATTCTGGAGGATTGTTTTCATCAAAAGCAAATTATTGCACTTTAAACATGGAATCTATAATATGGTGGTTAAAATAAACCTAGGTGTGCCCCTGAAGACACTTTCAAATTAACTATAGGTAAAAGGGCTTGTTTTCCACAAGCCTCCATAAACTCTTCTACATTTTATATATAAATTTATTATTGCAATAGTATATAGACTCGAATATCCTTTTACACAGATGTCTACAAACACCTGGATACCTAAAAAGCAATGACATAGCATAAAATAGAGCAGTTTTTCACAGAAGGTAGAGGAAGAAAAACGAAGTTATGGAACCTAGAAACAAGACTGCCTGCTTACAGGTCACCTGACACCCACCCCACTGCAATAGGAAGGAGGGCAGGCTCCATACACATCAGGAAACAAATGACACATAGACTCGGTCATGAATAAGAGAGAAAGGACAACATTTTGTGCCATGAAGAAAGGGTAAAAGTAAAATACCATCAATATTAAGTGGATTTTTTTTTTTATGGATTTTACATTTTAAACACATATGTCATGACATTTTAACGTAGCAGCTCTGAAATAGAGAAAAAGCACATTGATTTTGTGCCCCAGAGAAAAATAAACAATAGCACTTTCAACAAAGGCTTTGGCTTGAGATTCCCTGAAACCATATGGAGGACATTCATCCCCACACTGAATGATGTTGCTAATGACTGCACAGCCTTGAGCACCCTTTCCAACTGAATGTGCTGGTTTGATCCTATCAAAAAGGTGAACATGATGCAAGCTAATGAAAAGTTATCCCAAATTCAGGCTGATATAATGATTGCCACAGAAATCACAAATTAGCTGCACCAAGTTAGGATCAATACAGAAAGATGGAGCAAATACGCTTCATGTATTTAGCTGTAAAATCAGCACTTTTCAGAGAAAATTTTCCTGAGGCATAAAAAATTTAAATGTGTATAACAAGTAATATGTGTTCTAAATGTTTCCTACCTGAAATTCTTGTCTTTTCTATTTTTAGCTTTGTTAGCACAGACTGCGTGATTTTTTAGTAGCCCTGAAATAAAATTTTGTTACGATCAAACTAAATCTTAAAGAGCTTTTTGTTTTTAAAAACCATATATTGTGCCTTTGAAACAGATAAGACCTATTGAATAAGGATGAGTTAGTTATAACCACAAAATAATTATTTAATTTCTCTTAGCCTCTTAGACACTACCATAGGAAGATTTTTATTGTTTATTCATGTGTTATGTGAAGTCTAATAGAGAAAATGAAAAATAATTTTTGTATACTGTTTCATATTAGAAACACTCTACTAAGTCCACAGTAGGATATACAACAGAATCTCATTAAAATACCCTACTTAGAATGTATGATAACAGACTACTGTATTGATGAAATGACAGTATACTGATATCCCTTTGATAATTCTTATTGTAAATTTTCTTCAATCTTATCTCTATTGTAGGAGGCCAGATCTTAAGAATGGAATGTAATTATAATATATGCCTGCCGCATCAACAAATCTATTCATTTAGAGACATCTTCAAGTCAATCATTCCTTTGACTTTGATGGTGGCAACTTCCATTTACCATTATAACAAGTTTTAAATGAATGAAGTCTTCTTTATTTATTCCTATATTGTCTTCTCCAATCAAAATAGAAACCCCACATGCAGACAGCCTTGAAAAGAATCCTAAGTTAATACAGCTTCTTCATTTCTTTGAAAACATGGGGAAGTCCACATGACCAGTTCTCACCTGACATAGGAAGAGAACAGCCATATAAATGATCAATTTCAAAGATTCAGGACAGTATTTTCAATCCTGCACATCCACGCTTTTGAATCATTTCTCAACGCAGAGACACAATAGAACTTGTACACAGTGTTTTCTAAGATGGAGGTGATGTGGGACAACTTAGGTAGATAATTTTAAGTTCATGAGCTGTAAGCCACACCTCCTTCAACCTGTGTTCCCATGTTCACCTAGCTGTCAATCAGGAGACCCCACCCCAGGAAGTATTTCACCTACCCTGGACATGAGAGTGGTACCACATAAACACTTCCACTTTTCTAAAGCTCATAAAAAGCTAGAAAGCACAGAAGCTCTCTCGCTCTTCCTCATGGACTGAAGATGAACAGAGCATGGTAAGATAATCCCCTTTCCTTGGCCTACTCTCCCTTAATAAAGCCCTAATGAGCCTGTGTATTTGTCTCACTTTGTAAATAAATACAGTTCATCACACTTCATGCTATGCTTGGCCCTGTACTCAGTATTTATCTCTAGGTAAAAGAGTCTGGAAGATGAATTTAGACCCAAGAGAGCCCATGACAAGGCAAGCATGCCTACAGTCACCAGTGCCATTATCTGCTCTAGGCTCCACACATTTTTATTGAGTGCACACTCCGTATAAACAGTCTTCCTCAACTGAGTACTGTGCCATAGTCTGGTGCCATAGAAGCCTCCCAAAATACTGCATGCTCTCATTTATATTTTCAGTAAGGCTACTTTTGTAAACTCAAGTGGTGATGTGGAATTCCTTACTGCAGAATTCTTCACAGTTGAGGATGTAAGACAATGACAGGGGTTAGTGTTGTGGCACAGCATGTAAAGCCACTGTCTGTAGTGCCCGCATCCCCTATGGGCGCCGGTTCAAGTCCTGGCTGCTCTACTTCCGATCCAGCTCTCTGCTATGGCCTGGGGAAGCAGTAGAGGATGACCCAAGTCCTTAGGCCCCTTTACCCACATGGGAAACCCAGAAAAGGTTCTTGGCTCCTGGCTTCAGAATGGCATAGTTCCATCCATTGCAGCCAACTGGGGGGTGAACCAGCAGTTGGAAGACTCCCTCCCCCACACACACATACTCATACTCTCTTTCTCTCTTCTTCTCCTTCTCTCTCTGTGTAACTCTTTCAAATACATAAATACATCTTCAAAAAAAGACAATGACAACTTAACCAGCTTTCATTGTAGCTACCCAATGTTATTTTTACTCAATAGACATTTTGCAAACAAACTAGGTGGCTCAAATGTGTTAACCTCACACCTCTACTGATTTTATATTCTACATTCAAGAATATGAACAACTGGAAGATGTCAGTACAAATTCTGTATCCAGTCTAGGGAAATTCATTTTCAGTGCAATCAAGCCTCCCTCAAATCCCAAGTAATTTATTACAAAGGTTCAGTCTTTCCAATTGCAGACAAACTAACCTTTGTAATTTTTTCATTAAAATACTTGTTTACTTTAATAAAATAAATGGACACTTTTTTCCTTTCATAACATAGTCAAAATGGTAAGTGCAAGGCCAACTTAATTATATGTGTCAGCACTTTGTCATTAACACTACATATTCTAATGGAACTGAACTCCTATGAGGTTTCCCAGACACACTCAGAAGAAGAATGGTAATGAATACCGTATGTTAAGTGCATACATCACTATGCTTCTTCTAAGATGCCAGGAAAAAAGAAAGGGAGAGGAAGAGGAAGGAGTGAGAGAGGAAGGAAGAGAGGGTGAAAAGGAAGGAAGGAAGGGAGGGGAGAAGGAGGGAAGGAGAGTAAAAAGGGGAGCAGGGAAAAAGAGAATGAGAGAGTGAGAGAGAAACAAATTCTATGAAGACTCAGAAGCAACAGCAGGTATACAATAGCCAAAAGATGTCAACAAGCTTTTGGAAGATGAAAATCAGGTGGATGACGGGTAATTAATTATTAAAACAAGAGAAACCTAAATCCTAAAAAGAGAAAACTGAAACCTCACGGGACAGCATGCCAACCAGAATCTACCACATTATGCAACAGAATCCAAAGAGAGACTCAGGAATTGGGAGCACCAGCTATTTCAGAATGTGAGAATCGGAGTAAGACAAAAATGGGAGTATCTGAAAGTCAGTTTAAAGGAGCAGTTAGACTCCTGATTTCCTTCCCAACCCTAACCATATACAAGACTCCACTTTGCTACAATATTTAGAGAAATTGAAAAAAGTTATGAAGCTGTCACAAACAGTGAAGAATAGGACCACAGTTCAATAACGAAACAGAGGGCTCCTCATACCTAACAAAATTTGATTTCTCCTAAACGACCCAGATATTTGGTAGCCAGATTACACCAAAGATGTCTCCTTGGAGAAATATTCTAGCACTAAAGAGAGGATATAAAGAGGATGAAAACTGGATATCTCCAACAAAACAGATAAGCGCTGCCTGATCAAGACCAGCAGTCAATAAAATTTGTCCAAACACCAACCTCCAATGTGTAGGATTTCAATATGAAATATGAACAGTCAAGAACTACCAACCATTTCAACATAAGTGTTGGAAATGCAAAAAATAAACTAATGCAAAGTAACAAATTAAATGTAAGAAAGAGGAATCAACTTAAAAATGCACTTGTATAATTAATACTCTCAAAGAAACAGAGGAAGATATTCTATGAAAAAGGAAAAGGTTACCATTTTTAAAAATTAACAGAAAAAATAGACTCAAGACTTATGGAATATGACCTAACACACATATCTTAGGAGTTTCTGAAGGTATGGAAAGAATATATTAGAAGGCCTGGCCCATGAAATAATAGCAGAAAACTTCCCCAATTTGGAGAAAGATAGGGACAATCACGTACAGGAAAAAATAAAAAAGTAAAGATCTTCCAAAACAAAAAGAAATTGAAAGGATTTGTTACCATTTGTCCAGCCTTACAAATTATACTTAAGGATGCATTACATACAGAAACAGAGAACAATAGTCATCATTATGAAAGAATATGAAGGTGTTCCAAGATGGCGGAATAGTGACAGGATGGTCCAAATCACACCGGGCAATATTAATATTTCAAAAGGGTTGAAACTACATGCCTGAAATAAAGCCATGGTGAATTCACAGCGAGGAAACCCAATGGAAACAGTCCAGGACCATGCCAAAAGTGATTAAGGAAAAAAAAAAACAAAAACAAAACACAGAGGCTCCGACCTGGAGAGAAGAGTGCCTGCCCCAGCAGACCAGGTAACAGAGATGTGGGAGGGGCTGCTTGGCAAACTGCTTCTGAAGTGCTATGTGGGGAAAAAGTAAATGAACAAATAGGGAGGTGTTACATCTCCCTTCTTCTTCCCCCACCCTGCAGGGACTGGCAGAAGAAGCCATTCTGCTCCTTTGTGTTTTTTTATTTTTCTATTTTTGGACACAAGCAGGTGGTGGAGTCCCTTGCCTCCTGCTCATGTGCCCAGCAATAGCTAGGGGTTGCTTCACCCTCCACCAGAACAGCCAGGAACTCAACAATTCAGAATACCTCCCCACCACATAAGTGGTAAGGCAAAGGGAAGCTCCACCTATAGAGAGCTCATGCTCTCCCAGCACCATTGAGAAGTGGTTCAGGATCCAGCAGGCGGGGGCTCCATGCACACAGCAGGTGGGGGCTCCGTGCACATGCCCACAACCCTCAGACTTACAAAAAATTGGCAAAGAATCAATAGAGCTATTCTATACTATGAGCCAAATGGACCTAACTGGTATCTACAGAACATTTCATCCCATAGCTACAGAACATATATTCTTTTCATCAATGCATGGAACTTTCTCTAGGAAAGACTATATGCTAGGCCATAAAGCAAGTCTCAACTTCAAAAAAATTGAATTCATACCATGTACTTTTTCTGACAACAATGAAATAAAACTGGAAATTAACAACTTAAGAATCTTCAGAAAATAGGCAAACACATGGAGACTGTACCACATGCTCCTGAATGACCAGTGGGTCATAGAAGAAACCAAAAGGGAAATCAAAAAATTCCTGGAAATGAATGAAGGTGACAACCAACAGATCAAACTTTATGGGACATAGCAAAAGCATTCTTAAGAGAGAAGTCCTTAGCAATTAGTGTTTCCATCAAGAAATTGGAAAAGTATCAAATAAATGATCTTATATTGAATCTCCAGAACCAAGAATAACCAGTAACCAAACCAAAAATTAGTAGGAGTAAAGAAATAATTAAAATCAGAGAAGAGATTTTTAAAAATAGAGCCAAAAAATACAAACGATAAGTGAAATGAGGAGCAGACTTTTTGAAAAAATAAAGTTTATACACTATTGGTTCAACTAGCCCAAAAAAGGGGAAAGAGAAAGAGTCAAATTAATAAAGTCAGAGATGAAAAGATGTTACAACAGATACCACAGAAATAAAAAAAAAAAACATCAAAAATCACCATAAATAGCTATATGCCAATAAGTTGGAAAATCTAGAAGAAACTGATAGATTTCTTGATATACACTATCTACCAATATTAAATCATGAAGACATAGAAAACCTAAACAGACTAATAACAAGATAGAGACTGAATCAATAAGACTCTCCCAACAAAGAAAAGCCAAGGACCTAAGAAGGCTTCACTGCTGAATTCTACCAAACCTTTAAAGAACTAATTCCATCCCATATGGGTGCCAGTTCAACTCCCAGCTGCTCCACTTCCAATCCAGATCCCTGCTAATGTGCCTAAGAAAGTGGTAGAAGATGGCTAAGTATTTTGTTCCTTTGCACCCACATGGGAGACCTGGGAGAAGCTCCTGACCTCTGGCTTTGGTCTAGGCCAGCCCAGCCATTGCAGCCATTTGGTGTGTGAACCAGTAGCTGGAAGATCTCTCTGTATCTCTCTCCCTATTTCTACAATTCTGATTTATAAGTAAGTAATTCTTTTAAAAAAATAAGGAAATAAAAGAAAAACTGTACAGCATTTATTTTAGGATGTTCAATTGCTGACCAACAGAAGTATCACAACAAAGGGTACAGAGAACAAGAGAAATTATTTTTTGAAATAAAATTCTACACTGAAAAACCTACAACAACCAGATTAGTTATCACCACAATAATGAGAAACAACTGCCATCAAGGTGTACTGCCTTGAGGTTTTAGAACCTTGTGGTACACATATCCTAAAAGATTCCAGGGATGAAAATCCTGTTTCAATATGTGTTTAAAGAGAACACTTAAAACCATACAGAGATAGTTAATACATAGAAAAGAAAAGATTGAAAATGTTTGTATATTTCTGCATGTATGCATGTGTGAACTAGTCTGGTTACTTCTTTCTTTTACAATATAAAAATGCTTATAAATGACAGATCTACTGCTCCAAATTTTACAGAATTGTTTTATCCTCTTTTTTCCCATTTCATAGATAGAATTCTCAACTAGGAAGACACTGAATAGTTCATAAAACTCACATTGTATCATCTCCAAATGCCTTGTGTTGCCATGTAGTGCTGCTCTGAGACTCTAAAAAAAACTTTGTAGATTTGTAAGCACACTTGAGGAAGAAGGCAGGGCAATAATTGTAATAAGGCCTACAAATTTAATTCACAGGCAGAGATAAGCTCCACAGAGACAGGAATAGCATTGGCCTGGGACATGTCTCAGTTCTCTAAAACCTTAAATTTCCTTAGCAATAAAATATGTATAATCATGGCATGAGCTCCATAAAGATGCAGTAACAATTAGGCAAGATACAAGGTCTAACATGAAAAGTACTGCCTGGAAAATAATTATAACTCAATAAATTAAATAAATATAACCCAATAAATTAAATAAATTATAACTAATGCTTGTATTATTCATATGCATATTGGTGTTATTTAATTCATTAATCTAAATTCTCTCTTAATTCAAGAGAATTTTCATGAATGTTAAATTCAGAGAAGCAAAGCCACAGTGCATACCTATGCTATGTATTTTGTAGGCCACAGACAAAGAGCCCAGCCAGTCTCAGATCCTTTATATGTTTTCTTTATTGCCGACAATCTATACATGAGGTTACCTGTCCAAATGCTGCATATTCAGAAACACACATGTGATATGATAAAATATAAATAGCAGCTTTACAAATATTGATAAGATCAGGAATTAACAGAAAATTAGACTGCTGAAAACATTGTTTTTAAGGATAAACTCTGTTTGTCATAGTTTCTCTTTCCTGTGGCCTAGGGACACTCTGTTTTGTCTAAAGCCTGTTTAATGTTTTATTTAATGATCAGGATGTGTTTCCTTGGAAACACACTCTCCAAGAAATGACATTTTTGGTACTTGAGACCTCCCCTGTATAGGAAACGGATAACTGGACAAGCACTCCTCTCCTTACAGACAGCTCAAGTTAGTTAAATCCATCAGCTAAAGCATGGACATTAACATCAATACCTCCAGCTGATTAGACATCAGATTTTTGTTCTAGGAAATCATGATAAAACAAATATCCAAATGCTGCTGAAAACATGGGATTTGTCATATAAAGCAAATTTTGCATTTTAAGTTTGAAGCTGATGCAGTATGGACAGTGGTCAAGACTCACTTCTAAGTTGCCTCTATTAACCTCATGTGCCTCAGTTGTGTGGTACTTAACATAGGACCTGCATAAAAGCAAATCCTCAAGAGATTCTTGTTTTTATCAATGTCATGATTAGCTGCTCGTCACGGGGCAGCAGGTGCAATAGAGCTCCTCAGGGCCAGCCTGGGGTGCTCAGGGACAGAGCGGGATGCTGAGTATCAGTGGCAAAGGAAACACACCAGAGCCAGGAGATCAGTCAACGCCCAGGGCCCAGCTGGGTTCTAAACTTTATTGGGAGGGAAAGAGCTTTCATAGACACAGAAAGGGGGCTGTCCAGGGCACAAGGGAACCAAACCAACCAGCAGAAAGGTAAGGCAGGACATGAGCCGGACACGCCCTCAAGAGCCTATCACAGCCGAGGACACATACTGTTCATGAATATGGAAGTCTCCTGTCAGGCTAGGTACCTCCCCCAGGGGCCATCTTGGATTGTTGGAAAACCTGAGTCACTGGGATGCGGAAGTGCGGCAAACTCGAGCAAAGGCTTAGCAACTTTGTTTCCTTTTGGATTGGAGCCCCCCCCCACAATGATTACCTGGTTAGTATGATTCCATAAATCTATAGCAAAAGGCTTTCTTTTTTGTATTAATTCTCTCCATTTTAAAGTTAACATTATAGGGTTTTTTATTTTCCAAAGGCACATAGTTTGTAAGAAAACGAATTATATATTAACTTTACATTGTTTTTCTAAGCCTCAAAATGTTCTTCCCATTGGCAACAATTTAAGTTGCAGAACTGAGAACTGATACCAAAAAATTCCAGTTCTACTCTGTAAAACCTCACAGTTGTAAATTCCTGAAGGATTAGTTGCTAAAAGGAAAGTTCTAGTCCTTCCTTCTCCATTTCTTCTTTGTTCCCCTCCCTCCTTCCTTTCTACCTGTCTTTCTTCCTTCCCTCCCTCCCTCCCTCCCTGTGGTGGTTGTCAATCATTTGCATAAATTACAGGAGGGGGAAGAATAACTTTTATTGGCTTCCACAAATGGTTCAAATATCCAGCACATGCAACATTAAAAGATTCTTTTTTTCAGCCACTAATGGCAAAAACAGGGAACTGTGACTTGCTCTAGGGCAACAATATTTTACAATGTGCAATTGATTGAAGCCCTTCAGTTTCCTCAAATTTGAATAGCAGAAAGAAAAAGAAGAGAGGATTTTATGACAGGTCAAGGAAAAAGGGAACATGTAGTGGCCTGAAGCTAGGCCAAGGGCATATCCCTCAACAGAATAAGAAATTATTCTGACAATCTCAAAAATGTCAGAATTCAATATGATTTGGGTTATTCTATATGATACTTGAACATGTTCCATTAAATATAGACTCTTTTTATGAAAATCCATATAAGCATTTCTTAACAAATCAGTCTTTATAATACTGTGAGCTACTTATTCAATTTTAATTCATAAAACAATTTGTAGACCTTCAGAAAAGGAAGATACCTGGAGTGTCATACATTTATTCCTTTGGAGAATGATCTCTGGTTGTGTTTGTTTCATAGAACAGATTCTGTGGCTGAGTAAACAAACCTGGGAGTCTTTTGGTTAAATAAACTTCAGCAACTTTTCCTTTTCTTTTCTTCTTAGTTTATAAACTCCAGAACTCCAAGGGGCCTTTTCACACACGCTGAAGTCTGATGTGAATTTCAAAGAGGATGGTGCAGACTGTCTTATTTTTTCAAGCTTCTGAGACCAGAGGATTATTTTTTCCTAACAGCATACTTATCAAGTGGTTCTGTTAAACAGTGATTACAGAAAACACTAATATAATCTAGAGGATTAGACATAGTGTCCTGGAGATCAAATAATGGAGTGATTTTCCTCCAGAACAACAGGATAATCAGGGAAAGAAGTGGGAGAGGATCTCTCATTCCAGATCCAGGATACTTTCTACTCCACCACTGCAGAGATAACAACCTCTCTCCTGAAATAGAAGGGTAATTGCAGCTAGGGAAACGCGGCGCTTTTGTATTAAGCTAAATCAAGTCATGTGTCAGAATCCACCACTTGATGATAGGAAGGAAAATGTCCTGGATGAAGAGCTAGAGGTTCTTAACAACAGTCTTCCTAACTGTGAGGCTGAGTATCTTTATCTCACACTCTAGAAAATGGAGGCCACCTTTCTGCATCCATGTCAGAAGGATATTAAAAAGGTAAAATCAAATAATAGGTTTAAAAGTACTTTGGAGGCACAAAATGATATACAAAGTAAATGCATTGTTGATAAACATTATTTCTGTTGTCTTCGTTTTCAGAACTTACATTTGGAGTCTAATTTATTTTCTCTTCTAGTCTGTTAGCTCAGGACATTCAGTGAACAGCTGTTCCCACTCGTCAAAGAAAAAAGAAGTGAACAAATTATCGGTGATATTACACCATTTAATCTCACAGCAAAAAAAAAATGTTAAAAATACAAAATATAGGAGCTGGCATTGTGTCATTATGGTTAACGCAGCTGCCTGCAGTGCTAGCATCCCATATGGATGCCAGTTCCAGCCCCGGCAGCTCCACTTCCAATCTAGCTGTCTTCTATGGCCCAGGAAAGAAGTAGAAGGTGGACCAAGTCCTTGCAGCCTGCACCCTCATGGCAGACCCAGAAGAAGCTCCTGGCTCCTGGCTTTGGATTGGCTCCGCTCCAGTCATTGCAGCCATTTGAGGAGTGAACCAGCAGATGGAAGTTCTCTCTCTCTCCCAGCCTCTGCCTCTCTGTAACTCTGCCTTTCAAATAAATAAATAAATCTTTAAAAAATACAAAATATAGATAACTCATGCAAATATTATTAGAATATAAGGAATCTCTTTTTTTAGATTTATTTATTTATTTGAAAGGCATTGTTACAGAGAGAGAGAGAGAGAGCACTTGCATCCACTGGTTCACTCCCCAGATGGCAGTAATGGCTGGGGATGAGGCCAGGCCAAAGCCAGGAGCTTCATCCAGGTCTCCCATGTTGGGTATAGGAGCACATTCAGTTGGGCTATCCTCTGCTGCCTCGCCAGACACATTGGTAGGGAGCTAGATTGGAAGTGGAGCAGCCAAGACAAACCAGCACCCATAAGGATGCCAAAATCACAGGCAGTGGTTTAACCCCACTGTGACACAATTCCAGCCACAGAATATAAGACATTTAGGGTACAAAAATCATTATTTTTCAAACATAATACAATTCCAAAAGGATTTACTATCACAAGAGAGTATATAACTTAAAATTTGCAGGTGAGATTTTCTGGCAGAGTAAAATGAGTTTAATGTAATCCCAAGTTTTAAAATATTTAGGAAACGAATGTGAAAATGAGAGGACGTTTCAGAAATAAGCAACTGGAGAAATGTTATTTCTTAGTAATACCATCTTTGTATTGATTCATTCCAACTCAGCAAGTTCTACCTCAAATGTGCCAGAACTTACTTTACCTCCAGGAGCTACTTTGGTAAACAAAACAGGCAAGATTCTTTTTCTCATGAAGTTTGCATCTATAGGAGCAAAGCGAACAGGGAAAAAAAAAAAAATAGATGACTGCAACAAAGCACTTTGAAAACAATACTACAGGCTAAGGAGGTGAAGACAGCAAAGGAAGGAAAGGGATTCTGGGTAGGGATTAAAGAATTTAGAAAGGACAGGCAGGGAAGACTCTCTGAGCAAGTACTGGCATTGAGCGGGTACCAGAATGAGAGGAAAGAACTAGAAAGCCAGGTGAAAATGTGAGGGAAAGAGCTGTTGTAACGTGGGAGTCATTCAGTGCCAGAGGAATCACAGGAACAATGCTTAAAACCCTGGAGGGAGGAAGAAAGACTTCACAGAGAAGAAGGGCAATGGAGAAGCTTGATGATCAAAGCCATTCTAAGACTGACACCGTGGCTAGGGCAGGGGGTGCAGCCCAGATGACAGCAAAGGTGAGGACCTGGAACTCCACTCACACAAAGGGCTTCTCCAAAAAGATGCTCAGTTGACAGAAAGGAACTCAGAGCCTGGGAGCGGAGGGAGTGAAAGCCAGCGGCACAGGGCGAATCGATGCCCTTAGCTACTGCAGCCCAGGAGCTGGAGTGTTGCAGGAAAACACCACCCAGGAAGAACAAACGCTGCCTTCCTAATGTAAAGAACAGCAGCTGCAGGGGGATAAAATGTGTCTGGTGCAGCGCTGTGCTGCAATGAGCGAGCGCGAGGAACAGCAGAAGG
This sequence comes from Sylvilagus floridanus, assembly GCA_949820135.1. Taxonomy (NCBI): domain Eukaryota; kingdom Metazoa; phylum Chordata; class Mammalia; order Lagomorpha; family Leporidae; genus Sylvilagus; species Sylvilagus floridanus. Next base: position 104,155,859 of record OX463238.1, on the reverse strand, counting down.
TCTCCGTCTTACCTGCTTGGGCTGCCACAACAAGGTTTCATAAACCGGATGGCTTAAACGACAGAAATTCTCTTTCTCATAGTTCTCACAACTCCGGGTCTGGTATCAGGCTCTGGAAAGGGCTCACTTCTGACGCACAGTAGCTGCCTTTACTCTGTTTTCTCATGTGTTGGACGCAGAGTGGGGAGGGAATGGGAAATGGGAAGAGAAAGAAACAGAGAGAGAGGAGAGGAAACAGGGAGGCAGGGAGAGGGAGAGAGAGAGAGAAAGGAGAGAGAGAGAGGAGAGGAGGTGAGGAGCTTTCTGATGTCTCTAAGAGAATTTGCCCCATCTGAGAGCTCCACCCTTGTGACCTCATCTAAGCCTAGTTATTACCCAAGGCCCCAGCCTCCAAGTGGCATCATGTTAGCGGCATCCTGGCCTCTGAAGAGAAACTAGAACTGCAATACACTTTCTCCCTTCCACCCACCCATCCCTTTAGGCCTTCCCAAGCAGATATCAAAGTCCGGATTTTTTTTTTTTTAATCATCAAGGAGGAGCTATCAATGTCAACCATTCAAGTTTGAGGACACTGTTCGGGCCCCATTTACTAGGGATTTGTAGAAGGGTGTATGGGTCTGCTCAGACTACTATAACAAAACAGTAGAGACTGGGTGGCTTAGACAACAGAGAAGTATGTTCTCAGCAGTTTTGGAGGCTTCCAGCCCAAAAACAAATTCCCCTCAGGGTTGGCTTCTGGTGAGGCTGCTCTTCCTGGCTTAGAGACAACTGCCTTCTTCCTGGGGCTTCACATGGCCTCTTCTCTGTGTGCAAATGGAGAGTGAAATGGTGTCTCCTCCTCCTCTTCCACACCCCATCATATCAGGACCCCACCCTTTTCACTTCATTCAATCTTAATTATTTCCCGAAAGGCCTTGTCTCCAAATGTAAATCACATTCAATGTATGTATTCAATATAGGAATTCAGCATATGAATTTGGGAAAGCCCATGATTTAGTCTATAACAAAATTTTAAAAGGTAGCAAGAGGGTGTGCCAGCCAAATAGTTTCTCTATCTCTTGTATTTCTTTTTGCTTTAGTAGTGTATATATCCACTAGCCACTGCCACTATTGCTTTATTGCAAAGATCCTCCGAACATTGTGCTCTAAAACAACTACCCTTTAGCAAAGCTCCTCTGAACATCATGCCCTGAAACAACTACCCTGTATTCTCACAGATCTATGAGAGGTTCATTTCGCCTGGGAATGTCCTGGATGCTGCTTTAGACCTGGCTGTGATAGGTCAGCTCTGTGTTGTTCAATCTTCTTTCTGACCAGCAGGGAATCCCTGTCTCATTCTGATAGAAAGAGGTTCAAGCTGTCTGGTCACCCTTCAATGGCTTTGATTGTGTCAGATCTGCCAACGTCCGAGAACTTGGCCAGACAAGTTATTTGCCTAACCCCAGAAACAAAGTAGGGAAGCTGCTATAACAACAGAAGTGTGAAAAACAGTAAATAATTTTAAATTAGTCAAATCTGTAATTTTATTTTTAACTTTTAACTAAATTCAAATATTGAGACACAAGATGCTGGTAAAACATTGGGGTACAAATTGACTGAATAGTGGCCGGCATTAGAGCTCTGTGGATTAAGCTGCCACCTGCCACCTTGACATCCATTGGAGAAATCAGTTAGAACACTAGCTGCTCCACTTCTGATCCTGCTCCCTGCTAATGCGCCTGGAAAAGCAGCAGAAGATGATGCAAGCACATGGGCCCCTGCCACTCAGGTTGGAAATGTGATGGATGTCCGGGCTCCTGGCCTTGGCCATTTGAGGAGCAAACCACTGGGTAGAAGAATCTCCCTCTCTCTCCGTCCCTCCCCCTCTACATTTCAAATAAATAAATCATTTTTAAAAATAAATTGACTAAATAGAACATTAGGTTTACCAGTAATTTGGTTCTACAACCTAGAAATGAAGACTCAATAGGATGCTATTTTAACTAAAATTCTACATTGAAATCAGGGCCCAAGTGTTAAAGTTTTATGAATTAATATGCTTACATAGCCCACCACAGTCTCCCCTCCCAATCCATTTTAACTTTTCTTTAAGATAGCCTTAAAGTACAAGGAGTTGTTGTTCAAAGGGTATAAATTTTCAGTTATGCAAAAATGCATCAATTCTAGAGCTCTGCAGTACAGCTTTGTGCTCTGAGTTAAGCATTGGGTATTGGGCAGCTAACGATGCTCAGAGGGTACACCTCAGGTCAAGTGTTGTTACCACAACAGAATAAAATTAGGTGACTAGGTTTTAGAAAACAAAAGGATTCACTGAGATAACATGAAACAGTATGAAGCATAATGCCCAACCCAGAGTTGGTGCTCCTGAAGTTTTCTTCCTTAGCTTTTATCTGCACAAATGTAACTCAAACTGGCCCACACACACCGTGCTTTCTTCTTCTGAATGTCTTAGTTTCCAACTTCTCAAGCTGTAAAACTCCTTTGAGATTTCGGAGAGAGACATCTTAATACTGTTGAGTTGTGCTGACCTGACCACCTGATCGCCATTTTAGTGCCCAGGCAGGAAAATAATCTTAATTTAGTTTGCCAAGGTATTTGTTTCCCAGAACCTTGTTTTAAAAGCAGTATAGTTTAAGATCATCCCCAACACAGGAAGGCCAAACTGCAGTCTGTTTATTCTAACATATGCCATAGACATGTGATATGCACAAGAGGTATACCAAAAGACTTTTGCAAATTCCCACATGTGTAAGTGCCACTATTGCATATAGTTTTTCACATCAATCCGTTGAATGTAATGACGCATTTGAATAATCTCTGCAGACCCCTAATGAAGCATTCTGTGTACCTGACAACAAGCTGAGAAAAATAGTCACAGTGATGCTGAGACCTAGTGACTGACAAAGCTCGCTAATGGTCTCATGTTTTTCTCCCTCACACTGATTGAGATCAGATAGGACTAAAACATGGGTCTCAACACACTTTACAAGTACTGCACAGTTTCTCATGAGTCACCAACATCACAAATGTTAAATCTGTGAATGGAAAGGATCTACTCAACCGTAAGATCGAGGACTACCTGGAGGTGAAAGATATTTGCTAGAATAGGAAATAAAACAAAGCCCATGAACCCCCACTGGCACAAATGAAGAGACTGCATAAGTTTCATTCGGCCTTTACATAATCATGTAAGATGGGCAACAACTGGGTACAAACAGCAGCCAATAACCTGAGTAATGAGCTCTGCCATGAGAAATAATATCCCCATGCCCTCGTTATGCAATGAATATCCATTAGCATATAACCTTCCACTTCCAAGTACACATGGGAAACCTGCCAGCAGGACATTGCATGAAGATGATTAAATCAGCATTACAGAGAGAAGAGCGCAAAAAGAGATCACCTAAGCAATTTAATTACAAGCCTCACATTTACTGGAAGACAGAGTTTGAAATCTCTTATCAATAGCCCTTGTAAGGTGAAATTGCAGACCAGTAGGAGAAAGACAATAGCTTAATAGAAGTTAGGTATACTTATTTATATCCATCTGACAGATGAAAAAAATCATGTTTACAGTGTTTACGTCGATTGCTCCAAGTTGCATAGCTAGTAAAGCAAAGAGGTGAAATTCTGATCAATGCTCTTAACTTCTGGTGGTTCTGTAGCAAACTGTTTTGGTAAAAAGCTCAGAATCCAGAACCAAACCACCTTTTCTTGGAATTCCATCCAACTGTTACACGAATTGGCTCTGTGCATCTTTTTCCTCCACTATAAAATGTATAAAACAATAAGCTTTATCTTATAGGATTATTGTGAAACTAAATTTCATAATTCACATTTGGCACATCAAACACAGTCTGGCAAATCGAAAGCATTCAGTCATTGTCATCATCGTCACTGCCACTTCACAGGATTTACTACTTATAGGAACACCCCAACATTAAAGTGGGAAGGCACTTGTAACAGAATGAGCATTGGCTTGTAATACAGAACATCTGGTATACTTAACTTTTATTAAGTTTATTGCAGCAACATTTAAATGAGGTGAAACATGTAAACCATTTAACACAATGTGTGGAACAAACACTTCAAAACTATTAGCTCTTAATTTTTTAGAAGACTATTTGTCACATACCACTCATTTCCAAGCAATGACTCATTGATTCTAATATTGAGTTCTACAAACACACACACACAGTATACTTCTAAAAATATAAAAATTATGAACTCAAAAATACTAATTCCCAATGGAAAGTATAATTTCTTATATTTTAAAATGAAAATGTAGAATCTGGTGATATATTTAGGACACCCACTATAGAACATATCTAGCCTCCCAAACCACATTTAAAATTTTCTTCTTTTTAGGACTTAGGTAACAGGTTATAACACTAGGTAATGACAGGGAATTTGAAGAAACACTGCCCCATAACTTGACAGATTCTCTTAAGAAAATTCTTGGCTGGTGCTGCAGCTCACTAGGCTAATCCTCCGCCTGCGGCGCTGGCACCCCAGGTTCTAGTCCTGGTCGGGGCACAGGATTCTGTCCCGGTTGCCCCTCTTCCAGGACAGCCCTCTGCTGTGGCCCGGGAAGGCAGTGGAGGATGGCCCAAGTGCTTGGGCCCTGCACCCGCATGGGAGACCAGGAGGAGGTACCAAAAGGCTGCTACGGCCAGCGCACTGCGCTGAACCGAAGCCGGGAGCCAGGTGCTTCACTGTTGTAGTCCTGGTCCTAAGACACACACTTAATTCCATCTTTCTTCCCTCAAGTGAGAGGCATCGCTGTCTATACTGTGCTGCTTGAAGTTGGGGAAGGGAAGATAGGGGCAACTCCTTCCTCTCTGCCTTCCTCAATGTGTCTTTTCTTATTATTATATGAAAACTAGGCACTGTGGCCTCTCACTTGGCTTTCCCAGATCTTGTACAGGTAAACTGGAGCATGAAAACGTGTTCAAATCAGTGTCTCTGTGGAGACACAATTGGTGGGCCTCTCACACATCAGTCATCTTGCTTCACTACTTTAGATGTTAACCTGGAAATAAACTCTATTTTTTTGATTTTTGGAATTATTGGTTACAAAAGAGCAGATAAAAACCAACTGTTTTGTAGTATGGGGTACAAAAAAAAAATCCCACAACAATCCTGCTATGAGTAAGAACTGAATCTGACAATGAGGATAGTAGTCCTCTTAAATTCTACACCAAAAATAAAAGATATGAAACCTGAGAAGTGACCAAGTGCTATACCAACACAGGCTATGGAGGTTACAGTAAAATCAGCACACACTAGTTATTTCCACTTTTGCCTTTAGAAAGAGTTATTTATTCACACAGAATACTCAGTTATGGTTGAATACACACACAGGCCAAAGGTAAGGAACTGGGCACTAGGCATTTCCTACCTCTCATTTCCTATTTAAGTTACTTCTCAGCGGCTATATGGAACCATTTTACTACAGGAATGAAAAGACAGAAAAATGACCATAACAAGTCAGCTACAATATGGTAAAATGGCAAAACAACTGTAGAAATCAGTATAGAGTTTCCTCAAAAAATTAAAAATACAAGTGCTATATGATCTAGCATTCTCATGTCTGGGTGCCTATCCAAAATAATGGAAATCTGAATCTGGAAGAAACATGTATGTACCTATGTTCACTGAGGCATTGTTCACAATAATCAAGAGGTAAAAAAAAAAAAATCTAAGTGTCTACCAACCAATGAATGGATAAATAAAATACAGTGTTACAAATAAAATGGAATGTTATAAACCTTAAAAATGGAGGCAATCTTGTCATATGCTACAACATGGATGAAATTCAGAGAATTATCCTAAGCAGAATAATCCAGTCTCAGAAGAACAAGTACTGCATGAGTCCATTAATATAAGGTATCTAAAGCAGTCAAATTAACAGAAGCAGAAAGTAAAATGACAGCTGCCAGGAGCGAGGAAGAAGGGGAATGAGGAGCTGCTGGTCAAAGTGGTGAGAGTCTCAGTGAGGAGATTAAAGAGATCCTCCAGATCTACGGGACAACAACGTGCATGCAGTTAGTAGCGTACCATAAACTTAAACAGTTGTTCAGTGTATACCTTTTGTATTTATTTTATTTTTTTTTTATATAAAGCTTTTATTTAAAGAATATAAATTTCCAAAGAACAGCTCATGGACCACAATGGCTCCCCTCCCCCCACAACTTCCCTCCCTCCCCCCACCCTCCCCTTTCCCGCTCCCTCTCCCCTTCTGTTCACATCAAGATTCATTTTCAATTCTCTTTATACACAGAAGATCAATTTAGTACATATTACGTAAAGATTTCAACGGTTTGCCCTCGCATAGAGACACAAAATGATAATACTGTTGGAGTACTAGTTATAGTATTAATTCACCATGTACAGCACATTAAGGACAGAGATCCTACATGATTTTTTTTTTAAAAAAAATGATTAATTGTCTATGCAATTTCCAGTTTAACACCAAGATTTTTTAATCATTTGCAATTATCTTTATATAAAGAAGATCGATTCAATATATACTATGTAAGGATTTCATCAGTTTGCACCCACTCAGAAACACAAAGTGTAAAAATACTGTTTCAGTACTAGTAATAGCATCACTTCACATTGGATAACACATTAAGGACAGATCCCTCATGAGACGTAAGTACACAGTGACTCCTGATGTTAATTTAACAATTTGACACTCTTGTTTATGGCGTCAGTAATCTCCCTAGGCTCTGGTCATGAGTTGCCGAGGCTATGGAAGCCTTTAGGTCGAGCCGACTTCGATCTTATTCCGACAGGGCCATAGTCAAAGTGGAAGTTCTCTCCTCCCTTCAGAGAAAGGTACCTCCTTCTTTGATGGCCCCGTTCTTTCCACTGGGATCTCACTCGCAGAGATCTTTCATTTAGGTCTTCTGTTTTTTCCAGAGTGTCTTAGCTTTCCATGCCTAAAATATTCTCATGGGCTCTTGAGCCATATCCGAATGCCTTAAGGGCTGATTCTGAGGTCAGAGTGCTATTTAGGACATCTGCCATTCTATGAGTCTGCTGTGTATCCTGCTTCCCATGTTGGATCATTCTCTCCCTTTTTCATTCTATCAGTTAGTATTAGCAGACACTAGTCTTGTTTGTGTGATCCCTTTGACTTTTAGACCTATCAGTGTGATCAATTGTGAGCTGAAATTGATAGGTTTCCCTGTTTGCTGGCATACAAGTCCTTGTAGTAATTTCTGATGATTCTTTTGATTTCTGTGGTGTCTGTTGTTATATTTCCTTTTTCATCTCTGATTTTACTGATTTGGGTCTTTTCTCTTCTTTTTTTAGTTAGTTGGGCCAATGGGGTGTCAATCTTGTTTATTTTTTCAAAAAACCAGCTCCTCGTTTGGCTGATTTTTTGTAATGTTTTTTTTGGATTCAATCCTGTTGATTTCTTCTCTGATTTTGATTATTTCTCTTTTTCTACTAGATTTGGGTCTAGTTTGCTGCAAATTTTCTAGATCCTTGAGATGCATTGAAAGCTCATCTATTTGGTGCCTTTCCAGTTTCTTGATGTAGGCACCTATTGATATAAACTTTCCTCTTAACACTGCTTTTGCTGTATCCCATAAGTTTTGGTATGTTGTGCTGTTATCCTCATTTACTTCCAGAAAATTTTTGATTTCTCTTTTGATTTCTTCAGTGACCCATTGTTCATTCAGGAGCATGTTGTTCAATCTCCATGTGTTTGCATATGCTCTAGAGATTCCTGAGTTGCTAATTTCCAACTTCACTCCCTCATGGTCTGAGAAGTTGCATGGTATGATTCTAATTCTTTTGAATTTGCTGAGACTTGCTTTATGGCCTAATATGTGATCAATCCTAGAGTAGGTTCCATGTACTGCTGAGAAGAATGTGAATGCATTACTTGTAGGATGAAAAGTTCTGTAGATATCTGTTAGATCCATTTGGGCTATAGTGTTGTTTAAATCTACTGTCTCCTTGTTGATCTTCTGTCCTGTCGATCTGTCAATATCTGTGAGTGAAGTATTGAAGTCCCCCAGTACTATTGTGTTGGGGTCTAAGTCTCCCTTTAAGTTTCTTAACAAATTTTTTAAATAAACCTGTGGCCTGTAATTAGGTGCATATACATTGAGAATTGTTATATCTTCCTGTAGTATTGATCCCTTAATCATTATATAGTGCCCCTCTTTGTCTCTCTTAACAGTTTTTGTGTTAAAGTTTATGTAGTCCGATATTAAGATGGTTACACCCGCTCTTTTTTCATTTCTGTTGGCGTGGTATATCTTGTTCCATCCTTTTATTTTCAGTCTGTATGGATCTTCGTTGGAAAGATGTGTTTCTTGTAGGCAGCAAATAGATGGTTTTTGTTCCTTAACCCAATCAGCCAATCTCTGTCTTTTAACAGGACAGTTTAGACCTTTAACGTTCAATGTGACTATTGATAAGTGGTAAGTTTGCCCTGCCATTTGCCAGATATTTTCTAATGTATGCTTTGAATTCCCTGTGATCTTTTGCCGTGAGGTTCCCTTCGTTTATCTTCTTTCATGTTGATGGTCGTGTTTCTGTGTTTCTGTGTGTAACACGTCTTTAAGTATCTTTTGCAGGGCTGGACGAGTGGCAACAAATTCTTTCAATTTTTGTTTGTTATGAAAGGTCTTTATTTCACCTTCATTCACAAATGAGAGCTTGGCAGGATATAATATTCTGGGCTGGCAGTTTTTCTCTCTAAGTACCTGGGCTATGTCTCGCCATTCCCTTCTAGCTTGTAGGGTTTCTGTTGAGAAGTCAGCTGTGAGTCTAATTGGAGATCCTCTGAGAGTAATCTGACGTTTCTCTCTTGCACATTTTAGGATCTTTTCTTTTTGCTTCACTGTGGTGAGTTTAATTACAATATGTCGTGCAGAGGATCTCTTTTGGTCATGTTTATTAGGGGTTCTATGAGCTTCCTGGATTAGGATTTCTCTGTCTTTCTCCAAGCCTGGAAAGTTTTCTGCTAGTATCTCCCTAAAAAGGCCTTCTAATCCTTTCTCCCTCTCCATACCTTCAGGAACACCTAGAACCCGAATGTTGGGTTTTTTAATAGTATCCTGTAAATTCCCGACGATATCTTTTAGTTTTCTAATTTCCTCTTCTTGTCTTTGGTTTGACTGTATAGTTTCCTGTGCTCTGTCTTCTAGGTCCGATATTCTCTCTTCTGCTTCACCCATTCTGGTTTTAAGGCCCTCAAGATTGCTTGTCACTTGATCTATTGAATTCTTCAATTCATTAAGATTTTTTGTCACTATCGTAGCTTCTTGTTCTACTAGTTGTTTCATTTCGTTTTGATTTCTCCGTAGTACTTCATTCTCGCGAGAGAGATTTTCTATCTTATCCATTAAGGATTTCTGTAGTTCAAGAATTTGTTTTTGAGAACTTCTTAATGTTCTTATCAATTCTTTGAGATCTGCTTCTTGCATTTCTTCTATCTCATTATCTCCATAATCCTGACTTGGGGTGTCTTTTCCATTTGGGGTCATCATAGCGCCTTCCTTGATCTTGCTCCCTCGGAATCTGTTTTTATTTGGAATTTTTTTTTTTCCCCACACTCTTTCTCTGGGTTGTCAAGGTAACGGAGTTTGTGTGCGCGGTGTGTTCCCAGTTTTTGGATCCCCTTCAGGTTTCTACAGCCTCGGGTTTTTGGTTCCGTCTGCCTCAGTGATGGGCGGGCGGGCGGGCGGGCGCGCCTTGTCCCACTGCGTTTAATCTAGCTCGAATTAGCAGGGTGGGTGACGAGAGAGGCTAGTGTCCGTGCAGGCTCACCTCAATTGTGCTGTTTCCCCCGTGGGGGGTCTGCTTCCCCCCGCCAGTGTCTCGGGATCCCTGTATCGGCCCCCGTTCAAGCGCTCAGTTCCAATGGCGACTGTGTTCCGCCCGGCTTCCGGTTCAGCCGGCGGGCGCACGCCGTCCCACTGTGTTCAGTCTAGCTCGAGTGAGCAGGGTGGGCAATGAAAGAGGCTAGTGTCCGTGTGGGCTCGCCTCAATTGTGCTGTTTCCCCCGTGGGGGGTCTGCTTCCCCCCACCAGTGTCTCGGGATCCCTATATCGGCCCCCGTTCAAGCGCTCAGTTCCAATGGCGACTGTGTTCCGCCCGGCTTCCGGTTCAGCCGGCGGGCGCGCGCCGTCCCACTGCGTTCAGTCCAGCTAGAATTAGCAGGGTGCACAACGAAAGAGGCTAGTGTCCGTGTGGGCTCGCCTCAATTGTGCTGTTTCCCCCCTGGCGTCTGCTTCCCCCCTAGTGTCTCGGGATCCCTGTATCGGCTCCCGTTTAAGCGCTCGATTCCAATGGCGACTGTGTTCCGTCCGGTTCCCGTCCCTCCCGGCAGCTCCCGTGCCACTAAGGCACGATTTGCCGTTCGCAAACTTACTTTCCCCTAGGTCCTCTGCGTCTCATTCACTGGGTCCGGAAGAATTTCCACTGCATTTTTTTCCGTGAGATTTTTCCTGAGGCTACAGTAACTCTGTTTTTATTAAACTATCTTTTTGCGGACTGCTAGTGCGCGTCCTCACTATTCCGCCATCTTGGCTCCGCCCCCATACCTTTTGTATTTATAACATATATATTCCAAATGAAATGGTAAACAATAGAAATCATAACAAAGATCATTATGAGTAGAGGTTATCAGAGAAAAGTTTCAGGAAGAAAACTGAGTTAAGCCCCAGGCCTTTTAAGACACACAGGGTTTGGGGGCAGTGTGGTGGTGCAGTGGGTAAAGCCACGGCCTGCAGCACCAATTTCGGTACCAATTTGAGTCCCTGCTATTCCACTTCCTATCCAGCTGTGTGCTGATATGATTGGGAGAGCAATAGAAGACGGCCCAAGGCCCTGGGCCCCACTACCCATGTGGGAGACCTGGAAGTAGCTCCTGGCTCCTGGCATCGGTCTGCCCAGCCTGCGCCATTGCAGCCATTTGGAGAATGCAAAAGCAGATGGAGGATCTCCCTCTATCTCTCCTCTCTTTCTGTAACTCTGCATTTCAAATAAATAAGTCAATATTTTAAAAAGACACATAGGATTTGGGCGTTCAGAGATTATTACAAGTCTGGTTCAGGTTGGGTCTGGCACTGTGGTGTTAGTGGGTTGAGCTGTCACTTGTGATGCCGGCATCTCATATAAGCGTGGATTCAAGTCTGGTTGCTACACTTCTGATCCAGCTCCCTGGTAACACACCTGGGAAAGCAATGGAAGAGGACCCAACTGCTTAGCCTGCTGCCACCTACATGGGAGACCTGGTCAGAGTTTCAGGCTCCTGGTTATGGCCTGGCCTGCCCAGGGACATTGTAGCTATTTGGGGTGTGAACCAGCAGATAGAAGTGGTCTCTCACTCTTACTCCCTCTCTTGATTTCTCCCTTCTCTAATTCTGACTTTCAAATATAAAATAAATCTTTAGGAAAAAAAAAAAAGACTAGTTCAGGCTGAACAGACAGCATATCCAACACTATGAATGAAATGGGCTTAAAACACAGGGAATTAGTTCATCTGCAGTTGAGTGGAGTGGGTGAGAGGAAAAATAGAAAGTAGAATTAGAGTGGCTGTTCTCTAATTAACAAATGTATTGCTAAACAGCTAAGCAATACAGATTTCACATTTTCACAGAATATTAATTGAAAGTCTGAAATCTTTAGAAAATACATTGAACAACAGGAATAAAACTTAAAACCCTTGCTGACACCATGGCTCCACAGGCTAATCCTCCACCTGTGGCGCTGGCACCCAGGTTCTAGTCCCGGCTGGGGCACTAGATTCTGTCCCGGTTGCCCCTCTTCCAGTCCAGCCCTCTGCTGTGGCCCGGGAAGGCAGTGGAGGATGGCCCAAGTGCTTGTGCCCTGCACCACGTGGGAGACCAGGAGAAGCACCTGGCTCCTGGCTTCGGATCAGCATGGTGCGCTGGCCACTGCGGCCGGAGCGCTGCGGCCATTGAGGGGTGAACCAATGGAAAAGGAAGACCTTTCTCTTTCTCTCTCTCTCTCTCTTTCTCTCTCTCTCACTATCCACTCAGCCTGTCAAAAAACAAAAACAAACAAACAAAAAAAAACTTAAAACCCTCAAGATGTTAAACTTGCCATTCACAGTAACATGGCAACAGCAGGCCTACGTAATATCAAAAAATTACATATGAGTATATCCACACTTACAAGTGTGCTTATTTCTTATACACTCACTAAAGATTTCAATAATTATCAATCTCCAACATTTACTGCCCTTAGAAGGATTCTCGATACTATTAAAATATGAAAGTAGCATAAATTAGTGCTTTTGCATTAAATAACCTTTATCTAGTTATGAACATAAACTCAAATCATGCAAAGAAATTAAACTTTAACCAAGTAATTCATGTAAGGGTCAAATTAGTAGGTAGCTGCAGTGAAGGGGAAAATTGGGGAGGACTGGTTTAATCAAGGAAGGTTAGTCAGAGAGTCAGGATAGATTAGTGGTTAAGAAAATATGCTCTGGAATTATAATGAATTGCATTCAAATCCCTGTGGTATAATTAAATGTGATCTCGGGCAGCTGACTTATCTGCTTGGGAGGTTTAATACTCTAGAAAACTAAGAAGACTCCACAAAAATGGAAATGAAGATCTAATTTTTTAAAAAGAATTATTTATTTATTTGAAAGAGTTACAGAGAAAGGGAGAGAGACAGAGACACACACATACACAGAGAAAGAGAGTGAGAGAGAGAGAGAGAGAGAGAGAGAGAGGAGGTCTTTCATCTGCTTCTGCTAGGTCACTCCCCAAAAGGCCATAATGGGCAAGGCTAGACTAGGTTGAAGTAAGGAACCAGGAACTCCGCCCTGACCTCCCACAAGGGTGTCCGGGACCCAGGGACGTGGGGCACTTCCTCTGCTTTCCCAGGCGTATTAGCAGGAACTGGAATGGATGTACAGGAGCTCCTTAGAGATGTGGCAGCTTAACCCACTAAACCACAATGCAGGTCCCGAAGATCCACACTTATACCAGGCACTGAGCAGGAGCTCTAAATCCTTCCCATAAGGTCGAATAAACAACAAGAATCAAAGAAAATATCTAAACACAATGGAGAAGCCATCCACCATTCCATTTCACAAATTAAACGCTTAAGATCTTGTATTCTTAGAGAGAGAGTGTGAGGGTTCCTACTTTATCGTCAGATGTTGTAAGGCGCACTTTTCCATGATAGCAAACATCCTGGGGTTGCATTATTTTTATTGACTGTCCAATTGTTCATAATGACGATTAAATCTTACATAACTCTTTTGTGCTAGACATTGTTCTCGGCACTGAAAATAAGAGGATTGATAAGATGAATAAAATCCCTAAATAATGGTTTCCTAATAGTTTGAAACCTTAATGTCTTCCAATCTTTCACTATTGCAAACTACACAGCAATAGTGATCTTTGTACATAAAGGTTTGCAAATATCTCTTTTATCTCTTTAAGAACAGTTCTATAAATAGAAACAAAACTATAAAAAACTATATACTTCAGAAATACTCCTGAATACAAACATGAACTTTAAAAATAAATGAAAAAAATAAATAGACTTACGTCAATTTTGCTAAACTGAATAATTCATGAGAGTATCCAATTAATCACACTCCTGCCAGAGTATTTTTTCATCGAATTGCTTATAGAATATATAGCTTCCAGGACCAGTGCTGTAGCACCATGGGTAAAGGCATTCCATGTGGGCAACAGTTCTGATCCAGTTCCCTGATCATGGCCTGAGAAAACAGTGGAAAATGGCCCAAGTGCTTGGGTTCCTGCCGTCCACCTGGGAGACCTGAAAGAAGCTACTAGATTCTGGCTTCAGCCAGATCATGGAGAAAACAAAACTATTTACGAAGTAAAATCTTTGAGTCATCAATAGCTATGAGGCAGAGAAATAGGTACAAATGGTTCCTATATAAATGCAAGAATTGGATATGGGAAGAAAATTGAACAAACTTGCTAACTACAGCGACCATGAAAGAACAGGAGTCTGTAAGAGGTACCAAGGAGAGAGCCCAAGGTTATCATACGGAACACAAGACATGGTTAAGAACTCTCCTGTTCCCTTCCCACCTGACAGAGACAACAGGAGCCCCAGCAGTACATGTATCAGCCTCCAAACGGAGCACAAGAATGTGAGCAGTAATGACAGTGTGGCAAACACTGGAAAGCACACAAAAGGACTGTGCACAGAGACTGATAAAAAAGGCTTAGCTTCGCCCGGGAGCAGAACTGCGATTGTGTCTTTTCCATAAAACCGTTCTTCAAAGTAATCTGGACAACCTTATAACTTTGAAACCAAAAGGAACAAATACTATAATGCTTTGCTATTGCTAAAATATTTTCTCATAGGGTACATTATCTCAATTTCCAAAAAGATCATGCAATATTCTCTGCAGTTATTATTCTCTGTGTTTTCCAGATAGGTCTTAAAGAGATGAAATGATTCATTCCATCAATTCTTTTGATTCTAAATCATCTTCAATAAGAAAAATGTCTTAAATTATACACACGGGCATTATGTGCAGTAGTTAAGACACGGCTTGGCGTGCTTCTATACCATATTGGAGTGCCCGGGATCTAGTTTCTGCTCTGTTGTGCCGCGATCCAGGATCCTGCAAATGTGCTCCCCGAGACAAAGTAGATGATGGTTCAAGTACTTGGGTCCCTGCCACACACATGGGAGACAAAATGGATTTCTTGGTTCCTGGCTTCAACCTGGCCGAGTTCTGGCTGTTGTGGGCATTTGGGGGAATGATCCAAGGGATGGAAGATCTCTGTGTGTTTGTGCATGTGTGTGTGTGTGTGTGTGTGTGTGTGTGTGTGTGTTTCCATCACTCTGCCTTTCAATTAGTATGTTTAAAATAAATAAAACCTAGGGCCGGCATTGTGGAACAGCAGGCAAAGCTGCCACCTGTAATACTTCCTTCCCATAGGGGCAATAGTTTGTGTCCCGGCTGCTCCACTTCCAATCCAGCTCCCTGCTAATGGCTGGGGAAAAGCAGTGGGAGATAGCCCAAGTGTTAGGGCCCCTGACACCCTCCTGGGAGACCCAGATGAAGCTCCTTGCTCCTGACTTCAGCCTGACCCAGCACTGGATGTCATGACAATCTGGGAGAAAACATTGGCAGATCTCTCTTCTGTCTTGCTGTTTCAAACAAATAAATCTTTAAAAATAAATAAAAACTTAAAAAATGATAAGTCACAAAAATCATACCAGCCATTGGGATTACATACATAAACACAAAACACAAAAACGAACGATACATCAACAGGTTCACCGTATACCAGGACAGAGAAACAAGGAGGCCACAGGTTATGATATAGTTAATTGTAATGGTGCTTTTATGCACAGGATATTAATTACACAGCAAAGAACTGGAACTCAAATTTCAGTGGATAGCAGTGAATATCAAGTGCTATTCAATGGATAGGAAGAAACAATAGGAATAGAAATCCAATGAGGAAAAACTAACCAGAAGGGGAAGACTTTTTGAAGGAGAGAGATAACAGTAGGTGGCACATCAAAGGTGGTCAATCAACTTTGATTGAATGAAGAAATGAGCTAACAATAACCTTAGAACCTAGTATTGAAGCATGAATAGGTGTTAGCTGAGTAGATAAAGAGACAGAAGGTTATTTTTAGGAAGATAAAATGACTGTACAACTTTGGGAAGCTGAGTTATTTGACATGCTTGGCGGGATGGGAGCATGTTTTAGAATTTGAATATTGAGAAGCGGTCAGGTGTCAAATCAAGCAGGACTTTCTATGTCATTTTAAGAAACTGGGTACTGGCTGAATATTGAAAAGACATGCTGATTCTGACCAGGGGAAGCTAGCAGAAGAAAAGTGCATGCCCAAAGGAGGGCTGGAGAGAAGTCTGCAGTGGAAATTCTACAGAAAGGAAAGGGATGTCATGGAGCAGCACAGAAAGTGTGGACGTGCAGCAGGGAGCAGGGACGCCCTGCAGGACTCCCACAGCTGAGGGCTGGAGGAGGAGCCAGCTTCTGAGGGCAAGCTGAGAGCAGACGGCTGCAGCCAGTGTCACTGGTGATATTTCCTAAGGGAGAACCCTGTGGACGACGCTGACTTAGAATCCGGTCTGGAACCCTAAGATTAGGCAAGGTGCCCACCTAATCTAGAGAAGGGAATGCACAGTTCTGTCTCGCCAGCCCCTGACAAGGGCGCCAGCAGGCAGCAGCAACAAGGCCCCATCTTGACACCAGCAGAGGCTGCAGGGGCTCTTGTGCGGGAGCTAGAAGCCAGGAGATTTTATCAGACGGAAAAATCCCTATTCCTCACTGACTCTGAGTCTGGCTGGGAGGACTGATACAGGACTGGTGACTCACTTGGGACTGTGAGGAGCTCCCATCCTCTGGACCTATCACAGGCTCTGGGACTTAAACTGCCAGGTTGGAGCACCCACAGAAAGCTGCTCTGGGGATGTCTTTGCTTTTCCAAGGATGGGTCAAACTGGCAGGGTTTAGAGCAGATCTTCTGCACCCCATGACTGTGGGAGCCTTGTGTGCTCTGTGGAAATTCTGTAAATGACGATATGGCATGAGGTGTACCTGGATCTCGGGACAATCACTCTGTCTGGCATCAGAGGCACAGAGCTCCCTGACTGCCTACTGTGGGTCATTGCAGAGGGTTCCATGCTCACATTAAGGACAGCACAGACCCGTTCTGCAGCGCATGAGCCAGTGCAAGTAGGGGTTGGACCCACTGTGGGCTAACCCCAGGCATTAATCACCTTAGAAGAGGAGAGGTGAGGTTGTGATTATGCCAACGGCCATGATAATACCCTTCCCCGTGCAGAAAATAGAGGAAATCTACCATGCCCAACTTGGATGTCACCCTGGATTCTCGCCCCACACCACACCATTGATCAGAGCTCCCTCATCCCATGCAACATATACCTCTGAGTATTCACTGAAGGAGCAGACAACTCCATTAAGCCACAGAGGCGTAGTTCAAATATAAAACTCACCAGAGGAAAAAACCAAGTGTTTCCACAAATGCTTAAAAATAAACACAGAAATCCAAACAATAAGAGCAAGGAAGAAAACATGACTCCTCTGAAGGAACACAACACGTCTTCACTATCAGAATGTAAAGATGAAGAGACTGATGAAATGCTTTAAAAAGAATTCAAAAGTATGGTCACAAATTACTCAGAAATACAGAGAAACTAATTCATGAGATAAAGAAATCAATAGACAATATGAATGAAAACTTTTGCCAAGGCATTGAGATATTGAAGAGAAATCAAATTGAAATATCAGAAATGACGAATTCAATGTGCCAAAATACAGTGGAAAGCCTCAAAATACTTGGAGAGGCAGAAGAAAGAATATCTGAGATAGAAGACAAATCCTTGGAAATACCGGTCAGACAAAAAAAAAAAAAAAAAAAAGGAGGAAAGAACAAAAAATTAGAAAACCTGAAAACAAGATTTATGGGATACTACTAAATGAACAAACATACATGTCTTACAAATTCTTGAAGGCTTGGAAAGAAAGAATGGATTAGAAGGCCTATTTAACAAAGTGATAGCATAAAAGCTCCCTAATTTGGAGAAAGACAGGGACACCCAAGGACAGGAAGCACATACAAGTTCTAATAGATTTGATCAGAAAAAAACTTCACCACAGCACATCGCAGTCAAATTTTCAACAGTAAAACATAGAGACCAGATTCTAAAATGTTACATGAGAGAATGCCAGATTACCTTCAGAGGATCACCAATTAGACTAAGAGCTGATTTATCATAAAAAACCCCACAGGCTAGAAGTCAATGGAGAGACATAGTCCAATTCCTAAAAAAGAAAACTCTCAACCCAGTATTCAACAAAGATCTCACTTAAAAAATGAAGGTGAGGGGCTGGCACTGTGGTGTAGCTGGTAAAGCTACACCATATGAGAACCAGTTGAGACCTGGCTGCTCCACTTCCCATCCATCTCTCTGATATGGCTGTATTAGAATTTTTAGATTCAGTGTTGACAGAATGGAAGCTGACTCTTTAATTCTTGGAGAAAATTTGCACAGTTTTAAAGTAAGCCATGCTTTGCTTTAATAATACATGCATTAATCTTTTGAGAAAATATCATTATTTTTGTATGTTCACGGAGAGCCAGTGAGTCTCAGATGTTACTCAAATCCAGTCTTCCATTCCTAATCATGTCAAACAAACTTCTTCCACTTCTTTCAGTCAACAAGTAAATGCTTTAAAGAAACTCTCAGTAATGCTTTGGAGAAAAGATACACTGTAAGAGTGTGAAATAGTAGCTCCCCTTTTTCTTACTGAAAAAAATCCAGAAAATGTGTGTTATTTCTCCTACACACTTTGGGAGTGGGCATTACTTGCACTGATTCATCATTTGATTCAGATTTCTCTGATGTTAGAAGAAAATGCATGAGCACACATGAATTCTGAGCTGGATTAGGAAATCCTTATTTCTTTCCTGCTTCTATTGTTTTATTTTTTTCATATTTTACTTAGAGTTCCTATACCAGTAATTCTCAGGTTTCTCAAGCGTACTTCTGGAATAAAGAAAAAAATAAATGAATGTCAAAGTTTTGTTTAAAAATTATGGTCTAGTCTGAGTCATAACTTGTTAATAGTACATGACATACTGAGTCACTTCCTACTTCCAACTCTTCCCTCATTTGGCTCTCTTGGACCCTACCCACATCACTGTCTACTTCTTGCTAGGCTCCTTTTTTGAATTCTCCTCATCTCCATACCTCTAAAAGTCTTGGTATTTTTTTTAATCTACTCTTATTTCTATTTGATCTTCTGCCTCATGGCTTTAAACACCTTCAATCTTCTAATTCCAAAATTTATACCATCCTAGAACTCTAAAGTTCAGACTTAATCATACATCTAACTACTAAGTTTTCTTCTTTGATGTCTGATACCTAAAATTTAAAGTGTCAAAACTGAAGTCCTGATTCCTACACACCCTAAAAACTCCTAATCCCATACACTGAGCCTTGATAAGAGACTACCCCATTCATATGTTTAATTGAACAAAAATCCTTGATACAGCACTTGATTTCTTTTACACACACAGCACTCATTCAGCAAATCCCATCAAGAACATTTCTCCCCATCATTTCTACAACAATCCTAATTAAAACAAACATCACACTAATTTACATAATTATAAGAGCTCCTCTTGAAGGTATGGGGGGGAAGCCATTGTAATCCATAAGTTGTACCTTGGAAATTTATATTCTAAATAAAAGTTTAAAAAAAAAAAAGAGCTCCTCTTTCCTTTTTTTTTTATTTTTTTATTTTTTGACAGAGTGGACAGTGAGAGAGAGAGACAGAGAGAAAGGTCTTCCTTTTCCATTGGTTCACCCCCCAGTGGCAGCTGCGGTGGAAGGATAAAACTACTTGAGAAACTGTGAAACATTCATTCTGGCCGGTTCTTGGGTTCTAAGATGGGGGAGCAGCGGAGAGAAGACGGAATACGTGAATATCAAAAAATAATGCTCTTTAACAATGTCACACAAAGGATCTGGATTGTAGGCTTTAAGTTATTTTAAAGCCATTGGAGGGGCTGGTATTGTGGCACAGTAGGTGAAAGCCCTGGCCTGCAGTACCAGCATCCCCTATGGGCACAGGTTCAAGTCCCAGCTGCTCCACTTCTGATCTATCTCTCTGCTATGGCCTGGGAAAGCGGTAGAAGACGGCCTCAGCCCTTGGGCCCCTGCACCCACATGGGTGACCCAGAAGACGCTCCTGGCTCTTGCCTCTGAATCAGCTCAGGTCTGGCTGTTGTGGTCATTTGGGGAGTAAACCAGTGGATGTGAGACCCCTCTGGCTCCACCTCTCTCTGTTACTTTGTCTTTCAAATAAATAAAGTAAATCTTTTAAAAAAAATATTGGAATATTTTAAACTTGAGAGTGACATGGTTATATCAGCAATTTTTAAAAGTGACTCCAAACAGATGGCTTAGAAAAGAGGGGTTATGAAGCTGTTGAAATAACATAAATTTATGAGAAATGTACCCATGAAAATGGATGAAAAGGAGCAATATGCAGGTAAGAGATGAACAAAAGGAAAACAAGTAATTTAGATTTCCAGGTTAGGAACTAGAAATATTTTGACACCTGGTAAATTAGAAAAGGAATAAATTGAAAGCACAGTTAAATACAGTCTTCCTTCAGTATCTGTGAGGAACTGCTTCCAGGATATAAAAACCAGAGGCTGGGATATAAAAACCAGAGACTGTCCAAATCCTTCATATAAAATGGCATATCATTTGTATATAACCTACATATATGCTCCCATATACTTCAAATCATCTCTAAGTTACAATGTCAATATCAGGTAGATAGTTGTTACACTGTATTGTTTAGGGGTAAATGACAGGAAAAATGTCTATACATGTGAAATATGGACATAATTATTTTCATGAAATGTTTTTGATCTGTAATTAGTTGGATCTACAGAAGCAGAACTCAGGGATGGATACAGAGAACCAATGGTACATGATTTGTATTCTTAATTTGTATTCTTAATACAGTGTATTTAAGAAGATCACCTGGTACATAAGACCAACCATTTAAGAAGGTTGTGGAATTCCCCAGTAATATTCAGTAAGAAGAGGCAATTCAGAAGAAATCTGAGTTTCAGGTAGAAACTGGGAGATCATAAATACATGTTTGTCCATTAAAATTTTAAGCAGGGGCAGAAATTTGGCACAGCAGGTTAGGCTACTATATTCACTACATCCCATAAGGCAGTGCCAGCTTGAGTGCTAGCAACTGTGCCTTCTGTTCAGCTTCCTGCTCTGTGCTGTGGAAGAAGCCAAAGATGTCTCGACTCCTGCTACCTTTGTGGGAGACCCAGATGTATTCTCAGGGTCCTGGCTTCCACATGATCCGGCCCTAGCTGTCACGGGCATATGAGGAGTAAACCAGTAGACGGAAGATCCCTCTCCCTCTCCCTCTCCCTCTCCCTCTCCCTCTCCCTATCCCTCTCCCTCTGCCTCTGCCTCTCCCTCTCTCCCTTCCTCTCCCTCCCCATCTCCCCCTCTCGCCCCTCCCTCTCTCCCTCTCTCCCTCTCTCCCTCTCTCTCTCCCTTCCTCACTCACTCTCTCCCCTCCGCCCCCCACTCTGCCTTTCAAATAAATAAGTATTTTTTAAAAAACTATATACATTAGTGGGTCCAGGAAATTTGGATATCTTAAATACATGAATCTATGAAAACAATACTGCTCAGGGGGAGTAAAGGAGTATCATCAAGATCCAAACTCTCCAAAACATCCACAGCTAAGGATCAAATGGAGGGAAAGTGGCCTATGAAGAAAACTGGAAAACATAATTAGGGGGTCAAGAAGATAATGGTGAAGGTGAATCTTAGGTAAGGAAAGAAATTCAAATAGTGACTGACCAATAGTGTCACCTCCTGTGGAAACACAGATGGAAAGGTAACATAACAACACTCAGTAATTTGGTGGCTATTGCATAACTGCTTTACACATCATTTGGTAGGAATTGATCTTACTAGACACCAATGAAAAATCAATTTTTTCAACTTATACTCTATCATACCTATATCATTTTTTGCTAATAAACTCCGTGCTTCAAAATTAAGCCCGTTTTTACTATCATTGAAAGTCCTTGGTCCCTGAAGTACAAGATTGGTTGAGTTTTTGCCCAATTCTGTTTATCAATATATTTATCTTACAACTCAACAAGCATGTCACATTCTCAAACATTAAATTTAATCATCCTTAATTGGACATATATTTATTATACTTCAAACAGTCTTTCATCTCTTCCATAGAAATGGCAGCACCTTTATGTTTTACTTTGCAACCCTCATCAAAGATTTAGACTCGATAGAAGCTTCCATTGGCCACTGTCTGAGTCACGGCCTTTACCCCTCCTTGCTTGCAGCTTACTCATTTTATAAGCCAAAGAGAAAGCATAAGATGAAAGTGAACAAGATAAAAGAGGATAATAAAAGAAGTGAGGCTGAAAAAAGGTAGCTTCCAGCACTCCTGTGAACAACAGGAGGACCCCATTCATAATAAGGAGGCCTTTTGCTGGAAGCATTCTTTGGAGAGTGTAGTATGGTGCATAACCTTGGAAAGATAAGGTGAAGTCAATTGCAATAGAGAATGGTTATTTTTCTCCAACCCCAGTATATCATACTTAAACTTTTCTTTGTTCCTCACAATACTCACTGGTGAACTGACAATATATGTTTTGAATCAACACAGTTCCCATGAAAAATGAAAAATCAAAAGGAAGTAATTTGAATGAGAAAGGAAAAGCAGGTAAGAACCATCACCATGGACTCAGCTTGGATTAGCAAGACACTCAATTCTTTTAAAATGGTGAGAACAGCACATCAGCTTTCAATTACACCTGAACCACACTATCCCGCACAAAACATCTGGTAACTTTCAGTGGCAAATTCCCAACAGATCTCACACTTATTAAATTCTTATTAAAATTAATAGCCAGCCTGTAAGGCAAAGCAATAATGTAACACTCCTTTATCAGGAAAATATTATCAACTAAAATAATAAAGCTACTTTCAACTGTAAGAAAATCAAGACTGAATATTATATATAGGAAATGTGTTAAATTTATTCTTGAAAATGTTATTCCTTTTGACATTATATTGACATACTGATGATTTACTCATAATGCAATGTCATGGTTATTAAAGATGATTCTCTCTGTATTACTACAACCTATATTATAAGAGTCTAAAATTAAAATTATTCCTATTCATATATTCTCTTATTTTGTAATTAAATGGTTTAAGTGAATTTCCTTATTGTGACATTACCACACTCTAGCAAGTTCCACTTTTAAAAAGTGCCTTTTTATAAACCCTAAGTCCTGTTTTGGGACATGTCAGTCCTGCCAATTCTTTAATTTATTTACAAATTGAATTTATTGCTTCATTTGGTGTCATTTTTTAAAATTTTTGAATAATTTTATCAATACAAAGAGAAAATATTTCATGCATTTCATAGACATAATTCTATGAAGATGGCCATACTTCCCTCACTCCCTTCCTTAGTCCCCCCATCTTCCTTCCTTTTTCCCCTTTAATTTTTGCAACAATATAATTTCAACTTACTTTATAATCACAGGCTTAATGCACCACTAACTATAGTGTTCAAACAGTTAAAAGTAGAAAGACCACTCTTTGACAGGAATATAGACATGGGCTAATTTTTCAATACAATCTGTGGTGCCCCAACCTCAAATCTGGTGCCAGGGTATTCTGTGCCTGTCTCTTTGTATCTCTTTCTATAAATGCGTCTCTCTCATTCTCAATGCGGATGTCTCTATGTATACACTTGTGTGTCAGATTTGTTTCTCTTCTGTGTGTCCTGTGTGTAGCTACTGTATCTATGTCTTTCTGTCTGTGGTATGCACCTGTGAAGTATAACTCTTAATCTCTTATTTCCCTTCATTTTTACAGTAAAATGTACTATGTTATCTATTATAAAGGGCACAATACAGTGATTTGCAGGATCTTCACAGTGTTGCCCAACTATTGTCACTAAGTCCAGAACATTTTATTCACCCCGGAAAGGAAAGATGGTGTACATTAAGCAGTCATTTTTAATTTCTCCTTGCTCCCAGCCTTGGAAATCATGAATCTTTCTGTCTCTGCTGATTTTCCTCTTCTACACATATCATACAGATGAAATCATACAATAACTGGTGTTTTATGTCTGGCTTCTTCTATGCAACAAAATATATTCATGGCTCATCCATGCTACATGGAGCATTTATCAGTACTTCTTCCTTTGTTCAAAATAAGTACTAGCTAGGTTCTTTACATTTCCCAGTGTAAGTATCTGAGTCTCTCTCTCTACCCCTCCCTCCTTACCACCCTCCCCCCCGCCCCAGTATTTTTGGTATCTGTACACTATGTGAGGTTTTGCTATACCCCTATTAAATAAATACTAGCTGAACTCTTCACTGTTGCGTTTATCTTTGGGTCTGTGTACCCAAACACACACATACACTCACACACACTCACACACACATATATATATAAAGACCACACTAGAGACTTAGACAATAAATTCTGCAAACTTATTGATGGCAGGATTGTCTTTACCGGTTATTGGTTCTTTTCCTAGGAACTCTGGTTAGCTATCAAGGGTTATTGTAGATGCTCCCTGGTGATCAGTCTTAAAAGAAGAGAAACCATATTTTTGCATCCAGATTCCCTCGACCTAGATAGTCCCACATAACTGTATAGTAAGGGCCTGCCTATTAACAAATACAAACTAATTTGGGAAAAGAATGATAACACTGATATAAAGCTACATGTCTGAAAAGGTAGCATTTACTATACACATGTGCAAATGCCCAGATTAAAGGATCTTCTACATAGTATATCAGAATTTTTCAAGCCATCTTGGACACTCTCATAGATGACAATTTTAAGTCACAAGTCTGATCAAATCATGACCTTCACAACCTCCTTTGGTTCCCAATAACAATCAAAAAAAGTTTCTAAACTCTTTACAATAACTTTGCAGCAAATTCACAACCAATCCACAATTTACACATTTAAGATCCCCTACTGCTTTCTTCCATATTATTCTGACCACCAGAGACTCCCCTGGATCACAGTGTGCCCCTTGCTCATGCCAGTTCCTCTACTTGAGGCCACTGGGGATCTTTCCTTTCTGGTGTACACGACCTTCTTCAAGTACAAGATCAACTGCAGCTACTATGCTCTGGTTTCTCCCTATCCATCTCACTCATTTATGTGTCCACACTAGAAGCTCAATTGTGGCACTGATCATATTTGTATTACACAAAGGTATCTCAAAAGTTCATGAAGAATGAAATTAAAAGAGGTTTATTTTAGTGCCAAAAAATCAGAAATGCAACGTTATTTTTTAATAATACACATTTTCCATGAGTCAAAAAATAAATTCTTCTTTGGATATACTGGAGAAACTCAAAGAAGGAAAGGAGGCACATCTTTGAGTAAAGTCTGATTGGGAATAGAAGATAAACACTTAACATGTGTCCCTTTAGTAATACTGGACTTCTGACTCCATGACCTGAGCTAGCCTCACAGGGTAGTGAGCCCAGATTAGATAAGGCATTTCAAACTCTTAAAAAGAAACTTGATGGGCATTTGTCTAAGCAGGTAAGTCACAAGTTGGGAGACCTGCATTCAAAAAAATAAATAAATACATCTTTAAAAAATAAAATAAAGTAGCTGAAAAGCCCATGAGAGTATTTCAGGCATGGAAAGCCAAGACACTGTGGCAAAAAAATGATCTTCATGAAGGATCTCTGTGAGTGAGATCCCAGTGGAAAGAACAGGACATCAAAGGAGGATGTACCTTTCTCTGAAGGGAGGAAAGAACTTCCACTTTGCTTATGGTTCTGTCTAAATACTGAAAGAATTTGTAGACTCAAAAGGTTTCCATAGCCTTAGCAGCTCATGGCAAGAGCCTCAGTTGATCACTGACATCGTAACTAAGAATGTCAATCGTTAAATCGACAACAGGAGTCACTGTGCACTTGCTCCCCATGTAGGACCTCTGTCCTTAATGAGTTGTACTATGAGAATTAATGGTAAAAATCGTCTTCAGGCAGTAATTTATAGTTTGTGTGTCTGTGTGGGTTCAAACTGTTGAAATCTTTAATTAGTATAGTTGGACTTCTAAGTAAAAAGTTAATTAAAAATGAATCTTAATAAAGAATGGGATGGAAGAGGGAGTAGGAAGTAGGACGGGAGTTGGGGTGGGAGGGCAGCTATGGGGGGAAGAACTGCTATAATCCTAAAGCTATACCTATGAAATTTATATTTAATTAAATAAAAGCTTTCTAGAAAAGAAAGAAATCTGGGGGCAAATCTGCATTTGGCCTTCTAGTTAAAGACACCAGGATGCATACTGGAGTACCTGGGTTAACGCCCCGGCTCCAGCTCTCAATTCCAGCTTCCTATTAATGCAAATCTGAGAAACAGCAGTGATGATTCAATTATCTGGGTCCCTGCCAGCTACATGTGAGACCTGGATTGAATTCCAAGCTTCTGGCTTTGGCCTGACCCAACACTGACTATTGCCAGCATTTGAGGAGTGAACCAGCAGATGAAAGATATTCTCTCCCCCAGCCCCTTCTCTCTCTTCTTTCCTCTCTTCCCTCACTCCCTCGAAAGTTTAAAAATTAAATACAGAAAAATCTTACAAATTGAACAGGTTTCCCTTCCCCATCTCCAAACTTGCATATTTATGGAGGGAGCAAATACTAAATCATATTTGAAAGTACGAGTAAGAACGAAAACTGAGGTTAAACACAGCTGAACTTCAGATTTTTTTTTAAATCCCTCTCTGGCTCAGGTTGAAGAAAATCATTTAGATATGATGTAACAAGATGAGGCAGAGAGAGAGCGAGCAAGCGAGCGAGCAGTTGTGCTAAATGAGGTGTAATGTTAAACAGGCTGCAATGTCCTACGGCTAAGAACCAGGTCCAGCATAGGCCAGAGAGCCGAGAAGAGGAGCCAGGCACTCACAGCTGCAGTGAGGTCAGAGCCCTCTGACCTCATCAGTAGGACAAGATCCACTGCTTCTTCCCTGTGCATGCTAGAAAATTACTGGCCAGTGATTTCCCCACTGAGCAGGCAGACAGAACAGTGACCTTAGGCCCTCAATCCTCATACTGGAAGGTCTTCTACGTGCCTAACTCCCTCCTCCCCCTCCTCCTCTGGTTCTGATACAGCTCATGTTTGCATCTCGGCTTCTGCCAGCCTGGTTCTGTGCACCTGCGATTTCACCAGCTACATGTGACTCCTGGTGGTTACAGAGGCCTGATCTGCCCCACATTGGTGCACAGCTTCTTCTGCCATCTCTGAAAGACCAAACACAGTCATCTGAGAGGTTTCCAGCTTCAGGTATTCTTGTAGATTCAAAGTCATCTTCCCTCTGGTCCCTGTAATCACCAGCCAGACTACATCTTCCTCCTGGGAGTCCATTTTCCCAGTAAAATTGTCCAATATCGGTAGAGAGAAATTAGGGTCCTGCTTCAATCAGTCCATACACGGGTTGAAAGAGAAAGACAGAAGTGCTATCCGTCATCACAGACACAGCCCTCCTCGTTAACTCATCCTTGCTGGGAGAAGGAGGCGCTGATTTCTGTGTGAGAGGAGCTGCACACAGTGTCACAAGAAATCCAACTGACACAGCTTTTGCCATGGTCTTATCAGTTCTGACAAGCAGCACTTACCAAAGTCATTCCTGACAGGATCACACTGTCTACACCTGTAGACAGAGGTCGTGCTTAGCAACAGCAACTCTGAGTCACGACCCACACCAAGGAGATGCCACCCACACACATGCACACATGCAAGCGCGCGCACACACACACACACACACACACAAAACTGACCTGACAAACTTTTTGAAGTTCCCTAGGATGCATGGATTTCAATTTTCCACAAACTTTTAGAAATCCCTTGTAGCAACACATTCCCTTTTCTGTTTATCTTCCAAACCATTGGATCCTTGCTTATTTTACCTGGTTGTATATATCCAGTGTTTAACACAATACCTGGCACACTGTTGATTCTCAATACATGGTGCAATAAGTTAATTCTAAAATTTCATTTAAGCAATTCACTCTGCTTTAAGAATGCTGAACTGAGGAGCCAGCACTGTGGCATACTGAGTAAAGCTACCACCTCCAGTGCTGGCATCCCATATAGACGCCAGTTGAGTCCTGACTGCTCTACTTCTGATCCAGTTCTCTGTTATGGCCTGGGAAAGCAGTACAAGATGACCCAAGTCCCTGGGCCCCTGTACCCGTATGGGAGACCCACAAGGAGCTCCAGGCTTAGGACCGACCCAGCTATGGCCATTGAGACCACTTGGAGAGTGAACCAGCAGATGGGAGACTCTCCGTCTCTGCCTCTGTCTCTCTCTAATTTTGCCTTTTAATTAAATAAATAAATCTTTTTAAAAAAAGAATGCTGAATTGAGAAGAAGGAAAAGAGAAAACATTTGCAAGAGAAGAAGAGAGTAAAATCAAACAGAATCTAAATAGAACATGATTCCCACGCTCAGCCTAGAGCTGGAGAGCCTGGACAGTGTTTGAGCATCTTGAGCCTGGAGAGCCAAGCAGGCAGCTCTTGTGCTCAGTGGGTGCACAGTGCCACATTCGTGATAACAGTGGAAGGGAACTTGGGGAAACTTGCTCAGCACCACAGACCACTGGAGCAGCCATCCGTCTCAAATCAATTTCCGTTGTTCAAATGCTGAATATGCGGTGATATTTCAAAGTAGTCTCCAGAGATGCACTCAGCAGCAGCAGGAGTTCCAAGCTATTGTTCCACTTGCACAGATGATCCGGAACCCAGATGCGAATATCGAACTATGAGGTGTAGTTTTATGATGTTTTAAAAGAGAACAAGACACCAAAGCCTCAGGAAACAGGTGAATCAACACTTTGTATCAAATACAGCGTCCACCCAATTCCCTTCTAGCTGCCCATACCTTATCATTCCCAAGATGCAATTCTGAATACCCAACTTAACACACTGGGTGTGCCTGATTATGAGACATGTCAGAGTTATTATTCTCATTAATTCCCTGCATATGGGGTAAGTAGCTATAGCTTTTTTTTTAGGTAAGCAAATAATATCTTTTTCCCTCCAGCTGAGGTGAAGGAATCTGCCATTAGAAAATAATTATATGTGTTATTCTTATCTAATGTAAGAGAATTCAGATATTTATGTAAGCCAGAGCATCATATGCAGTGAAACCCAGAGGCTAAAATATGCAAGCTTCTTAAGTAGGCAAAGAGAATACAGGTTAAAGAGATACTAGGCAGAGAATCCATGTGTTATCCAACATGGCAGCCACATGGTGAGCATTTAAAATGTAGTTGGTCCAAACAGAGATGCTCTGTACACATCAAACTACAATGCATTTCAAAAGCGTAGTATGAAAAAGGAATGTAAAAATGCATTAATCATTAGATTCACTATTAAAATGACAATATTTTAATCCAATGAATTAAATAGATTAGAATTAATTTAAATGTTTCCATATAGTTTTAAAAGTTTATTCATTTGGGAGACAGAGAGACAGAAAAACAAAGACAGAATAACAGAGAGCTCTTATTCACTGATCACTCCTCAAATGCCCACAATGGCTGAGGCTGGGGTTGATGCTGGACTCCAATAATGCAATCCAGGGCTCCCACATGGCCACAGGAACCCAACCGTGTTAACTACCACCATTGTTTCCAGAGCACACTGTGTTTAGCAGGAAGCTGAAAGCAGAAGCCAGAGTCAGATATCAACCACAGACACTCTGATGTGGAACCACTGTTTTGTTGTTGTTGTTTTAAGATTTCTTTTATTTATTTGAAAGAGTTAGAGAGAGAGAGAGAGAGAGAGAGAGAGAGAGAGAGAGAGAGAGAGAGAGAGAGAGAAGTCTTCCATCCAATGGTTCACTCCCCAAATGACTGCAACAGCCAGAGTTGTGCCGATCTGAAGCCAGAAGTCAGGAGCTTCTTCCAGGTCTCCCACGCAGGTGCAGGGGCCCAAGGACTTGGGCCATCTTCTACTGCTTTCCCAGGCTATAGCAGAGAGCTGGATTAAAAATGGAGCAGCTGGGACTTGAACTGGCACCCATATGGGATGTCAGCACTGCAGGCCGCAACTTTAACCCGCTGTGCCACAACATCGGCCCTGTGGGATCATTGTTTATTAACCAGTATCTTAAACACTAGACCAAATGCTCACTCCTGACATTTTTCCATAGGACTCCTAGATTTAAAATTGCACGTATAGTTCATATTACATTTCCATTAGACACATCAAATACAAATGCAAATTTGGGAAGGAAAAGAATGTATTTGGAACAAATGTTGTGATAAAAAGAAAGGGACTATTGAAATATAGGGAGAATGCTCTGATCATAACACCTGCAATACCAGAAATAATAGGCAGAAAGAAAGTTTATTTTATAAGGAAAGGCAAATAAAACTAGAACTGTGAGGGGTGGGAATGGGTAGCATGGTGAGACAGGAAATCAAGGAACCTAACACCTGCACTCAACTGATTTTGTTCAGGGCCAAGGGAAGAGGAGAAATTTAAAGCTGGTCAAGTCCATTAATAACATCTTGTTCTAATAATCAATGAGAACAAACAATCCAGCTAATCTTTGATGAGACACAATCCTAAAAATTTGGAGGGTCTGTGTTTGCCTTGGTTATTTGTAAGGAAGAGGGCATCCTGAGTCTTATCCGTGTCATGTGGGCAAGTGTGGTTCTTTGTAGTGAGATATCTTCCTGAAACACAAAAGGTGGGGAGATTTCATTAACTGTCCTTGTTTGCCAGGGTCATAGAGCTCCAGTAACTTCAACATTGACAAGCAGTGGAGTTGTGCTACCTAAATTTACTACTGTCTCCAGAGTGGTGACTAAACTAGGTACAGAATCAGATAAACTAGCCGGTGCCGTGGCTCAACAGGCTAATCCTCCGCCTTGCGGCGCTGGCACACCGGGTTCTAGTCCCGGTCGGGGCACTGGATTCTGTCCCGGTTGCCCCTCTTCCAGGCCAGCCCTCTGCTGTGGCCCAGGAGTGCAGTGGAGGATGGCCCAGGTGCTTGGGCCCTGCACCCCATGGGGAGACCAGGAAAAGCACCTGGCTCCTGGCTCCTGCCATCGGACGAGCGCGGTGTGCCAGCCGCAGCGCGCCGGCCGCGGCGGCCATTGGAGGGTGAACCAACGGCAAAAGGAAGACCTTTCTCTCTGTCTCTCTCTCTCTCACTGTCCACTCTGCCTATAAAAAAAAAAAAAGAATCAGATAAACTGATTCAGATCTCTGGTCTGCCATTACCAGCTCTGCGAACTTGGACAATTTATGTAATTTCTGTTTGACTCATTTTATTTTCATTTGTCTAAAGTGCTTATGTCACAATGTTCTTATGTTTGGTGAAATAAATGAAGACCACCAAGGAGAACAATTAGGTTATTCAGAGCTTACTTAGTACAAGATTGCACTTGACAGAGACTCAAATGCAGGCAGGAGAGTGCAAAAGTTTCACAGTAGATAAAGGCGTACAATTAGGGTATGTAAATACTGAAGGTTGAGGGCCTTAGGGAAACTGGTGGCAGACCAAAAGCAGGGCATTTATTGTATAAAATTGATGAGAGCATCACATTTTTGGCATCCATTGTTTGGTCCAAGTTGGAAACAGCACTTGGGGAGTGGAAGAGGGAAACTGGCTGTCTTTGACCAAGTTCTGGCCCTCTGTGTTGGTTAATGCAGAGCTTATATTTGTTTCTCTGGTTGCAGCACAGAATATGGGTCTGCATTCTATTGCCATATAAATTCTAGTCCCTCCCATGTGTATATTCAGACTCTCAAGAAGATACAGTGAGATTGTGCACACAAAGTGGTTAGGCCCACCATATAATTCAGCTTTAACTTTACTTGATTTTCTTTCTTAGAAGATTGTGCACAGCCACTTATAATACAAACATTCTAAGTTTGGTGGAAATAACAAGATAAAGATTTTGAGTAATCAAAGAATCTTAGGGCACAAACTGTCTGTTGATACTATATCTGTCAGAAAGTAAATGAGTCTTTGAGGAAATTCTATTTACTTGAGGAGGGTAGCACTGAGAGAGTAAACACATGTTAATGAATGTCAGTGTCATATTAATGTAGACACTGACATGTGGTTTCACTTCTCAATGTCCAGCTGGAGTGTGTGGTAAGAGGTGCTAGTTTTTACAAAGGTGGTTCATGTTCATATCTATATTTTTAAAGAGTTATTTCCTTGCTTATTTGAAAGGCAGAGTTACATACATACATACGCGCGCGCGCACACACACACACACAGAGAAAGAGAGAGAGAGAACATCTTCCATTCCACTGGTTCATTTCCCAAATGCTGGCAACAGCCAGGACTGGGATGGACTAAAGACAGGAGCCAGGAACCATGAAATCCACATGGATCGTCCACATGGGTTGCGTAGCCCCCGGTACTTGAGCTATCATTTGCTACCTCCAAGGTACATCAGCATGACACCAGATCAGAAGTGGAGCAGCAGGGACTCAAAACTGATATTCAGATATGGGATGATAGATTCACAAGCAGTGGCTTAACACATTTTTACCACAATTCTGGCCCCTCATGTCTATGTTCTTTAAAGAGGTATTCAGTTATATTCAGTGCAATCTAATTTAGGAAACTTATTTTTCATAAAATTATATTTTCTCACTAATTTCTATGTTGCCATTAACCTCATTTCTTCAAGAAATGGAAATGGTGTAAAATGTGCTATGTACAGTAGAATGAAGTTGACAAGTCCTGGATTTTCTAGGGTTTTTTTCCTGAGATTACACTTATTTGAATTTTTTATTTATATAATGTGAACAAATTTCAAGTATTTCATATATACAGATTTGGTAACATAGTGATACTTCCCACCCTATCTGCCCTGATGCCCATGCTCCCAACCACCCTCCTTCTTCAATTTTTCCTTTTATATTTTACAATGATATACTTAGCTTATTTTATAATCATAACCTTAACTTCCCACTAAGTAAATAATTCAACAAACAGTAAGAAGAAAAACACAGTTTCTCAACAGTATGAACAAAGACTATAAAAGTCTAAATTTCTCTCATATACATTACATTCTTTGTACTCTATTAGTTGCTATAGATCAGGAAAACTAGAGGATGTTTGTCTTTTTTTGGGACTGGCTTAATTTCACTGAAGATAATGGTTTCCAGTGCATCCATTTTTTATGACAGGATTTCCTTCTTTTTTACTTATTAGTATTCCATTATATAAATATATATATATATATATATATATGCCACAATTTCTTTATCCAATCATCAGTTGATGGACATCTGAGTTGATTCCATTTGTTAGCTACTGTGAACTGAGCTGCAATACATGGGGGTACAATTAACTCATATACTGATTTCCTTTTTTTTAGATAAATTCTCAGGAATGGGATGGCTGGATCTATGGTAGATCAATTTTTACATTTCTGAGGAATCACCATACTATTTTTCATAATGTATACATTCTCAACAACAGTGGATTAGGGTACCTTTTCCCCCACATCATCAGCAGCATTTATTGCTTTTAGATTTTTGGATGACAGCCATTCTAAATGTGGTGTGGTGAAACCTCACTGTGGTTTTGATTTGTATTTCCATGATATCCAGTGATCCTGAGAATTTGTTCATGAATCTATTGGCCATTGCATTTCATCCTTTGAAAAATGTACATTCAAATCCTTTGCCTATTTCTTAAATGGATCATTTGATTTGTTGTTGAGTTTCATGAGGTCGTTATATATTCTGGATATTGATCCTTTATCAGTTGCATATTTTGAAAATATTTTCTGCCGGCGCTGTGGCTCAACAGGCTAATCCTCCGCCTTGCGGCACCAGCACACCGGGTTCTAGTCCCGGTCGGGGTGCCGGATTCTGTCCCGGTTGCCCCTCTTCCAGGCCAGCCCTCTGCTGTGGCCCAGGAGTGCAGTGGAGGATGGCCCAAGTGCTTGGGCCCTGCACCCCATGGGAGAACAGGAGAAACACCTGGCACCTGGCTCCTGCAATCGGATGAGCGCGGTGCGCTGGCCGCACCGTTCCGGCCGCGGCAGCTATTGGAGGGTGAACCAATGGCAAAGGAAGACCTTTCTCTCTATCTCTCTCTCTCACTGTCCACTCTGCGTGTAAAAAAAAAAAAAAAAGAAAGAAAGAAAGAAAAGAAAATATTTTCTCCCTTTCTATCAGTTGCTTCTTCAATTTGTTGAGTGTTTCCTTAGCAGTGCAGAAGCTTCTTAGCTTGATGTAATCCTATTTGTCTATCTGTGCTTTTTTTGTATCTGTTACTGGGGTCTCATCAAACAATCCCATGCCTACGCCAATTTCTTGCAGGGTTTCCTCGAATTTTCCTCTAGTAATTTGATGGTATCAGGTCATAGATTTAGAAACTTGATCAACTGTGAGTTGATTTTTGTATAAAGTGTAAGGTAACAGTCCTGTTTCATACTTCTTCATGGGGAGACCCAATTTTCCCAGCACCATTTGTTAGAGATGCTGTCCCTTCTCCAGGGTTGGATTTTAGCTGCTTTGTCAAAGACTAGTTGATGTAGATGCATGGATTGATGTCTGGGGTTTCTATATTGTTCCATTGCTCCAGATGTCAGTTTTTGTGCCAGTACCAGGCTGTTTTTATTATAACTGGCCAATGTGTTGAAGTCTGCTAAAGCTCCAGGCCAGGAGCAAAGTCTGTGTGGTTCACAAGGTGCTCCCTCAGGCAATATCACCAGTGACACGGGCTGCCAGTCTCTTCTCATTTCTCTTTAAGAAATGTCATGTCTTCCTGATGCTGATTCTCATACTGGTAGTAGTGAACAGAGGAACACTGTCCAATGTTTCACTGCTGAATGTGGCGCTCTGCAAGAGTACAGACAGAAGGGGAAGGAAGCAGGACTGCTTCACTGCTCTAGGCCTGGCAATTGCTTACCCCAGTGAGCTCCCCAGGCTGAAGTAAAAGTCAGTAGGTGACTGTGGAGTTCCCTCTCAGCTACAACGATGGGCAGCAGAGCACACAGCTGTTTCTTCTTGTCTCATCATGGTATGATGATGGCTCATAGCCTGCAGCTGGCTGCACCGCGTGACTGGTGGCAGCGGTATCTTTCTTCTTGTCTCTTATTGCATGGAGTCTTTGTTGATTTTTCA
Organism: Sylvilagus floridanus; assembly: GCA_949820135.1. NCBI lineage: Eukaryota > Metazoa > Chordata > Mammalia > Lagomorpha > Leporidae > Sylvilagus > Sylvilagus floridanus. The sequence continues at coordinate 104,121,103 of OX463238.1, read as the reverse complement.
GTTCTTGGCCAAAATTTCTATCAGTCAGACCCCTGGAAACGTGATCCTTTCTTTGTTCATTTCATACTGCAGAGCAAAGGAAGTTAGTGTGGATAAAACCTTTTAAGCCATCTTGGATCTCTCCTCTACTTGTTGATATACAATAAATTTTGGGTTTCCCAAATGCAAGACTCTTATTTAACTTGTTTTAACTCAGCAATTTCTTTGGGAGCTTTGTAGCTGATCCTAAGAAGGATCATTCAATGACTGGGGAATTGTGAAAGGAAGGAAAGAAATTCAAGAAGAAAGGGTCATTATTGTTCCCACACACAATAACGGCTCAGTGCTGCCAGTGCTTGGACACAATGCGAAGGGAGCTTCAGAGCTGTCCTGCCTAAGGTGACAGTATTCTACAGATATTTATGCTCAAACTCTCATGCATCATAGTTGAGAACTGTTTGTGTGTTGGGAGCATTTGCTTGCCCTGAGAAGGGGCTCAGAGAGAGCCCTGTGACAGACAGAGACAGGACTGTAAACAGGGACATCACCAGTGTGTGTGCTCCTGTACTGCAACAGTGAGTGCTACTGCAACAGTAAGTATTGAAGGGAATATGCTTGAGGCTCCAATAACAAGTCTACCACTTGCAATGCTCAAATTCCCTCACGTGCAAAGATAAGTTAAATATCTCCCATCACTGCTTTTTCAAGTTGATGGTCCATAACCAACTAAAAACCAAGATTTACAAGAGGAGTAACAAGGACTTAAAACAGGAAGTGTAATAGGGCAGCCTCATTCTTGCAGTTGATATTGAGCCTGACACCACGCTTTCTGTTATACATAAGCACCCAAGGAAAGGCTTCCGATTCTGATAGGTACAGGCCCTGTTTTCTATATCTTTGTCTTAGCCTGCATGGCACACTGGCAGTTAATGATAGGCATAAAAGTGTCCACAATTCCAATCTGTGGGCCTCAAACACACCCTCCCTGTGTCTACTATATAACAGCAACCTCACTTCTTTGTTAAAATGAAGGTTAATTCCTTATCAGTACAGTAAACCCATGCTTTGCCTGTTAATCTTGTAACAGCAGCTACTTAGTCCTAGAAATACCGACCATCTCCCCGAAGAAAACACCCTACTTCAGCACAGGCAACAGGAAGCAAACTGTCCCTTCATAGGTCATGGTTAGGAGAGAAAGGGGCCTCTCTGATCTCCACCCGTATTCCTGGCTCAAAATTTTGTCATATCTTCCAGGACAGTATAAGAGTGTACTTTTGCGGTACTTTTAAAATGCTACTCCAAAACTCTCTCAAGCCCACTACCACACAGTTAAGTGAGAGCACAATGCGTGAATTTCATGAGCATCTGCTTTTTTTGCTAAAAAATCAATTCCGCTGTACCAAGGCAGTGTTAGGTGGGACAACATTATCTGTGAGTCCCCAAATAATGGGGCCAATCAAGAGAAGCCATAAACCCTAGTCCTCAACTAAGAGGGCTCTAAGGAGATTTGCCCATAGAAATTTGTTATACTGGCAGATGACCTAATGCCTAAGTGTCATATCTATGATCAGGTGTCCCTTCCACAGGAAATCTGTCTGTTCTGGCAAATGCTTTTGTGACTCTTCTGTATGCAATTTATGTCTGCCACTTTCTAGGAAAGCCTTAAATAGGAGAAAAATGAGATTTCAGTGTGCCTGTTGGGTAACATACAGAGGAGTCAAAACAACAAACGCACTTCAAGGTCATGGAAGCAGCTTATCACTGACAGGTAGGATCCACCTTCCCTAAAGGTGGTTGCCTGGAAGTGATTGCAAAGGGCAAATACCTAGAATGACAACAGTAAGCACGTGAAAGAAGGGGTAAAACTGAAAACTGTGTAAAGGGTAATAAGCCCTGCCTCTTCTATGAGACAGTTAAGCTCATATTCAAAAGGGATGCCCAGGTCACAACAATTAAAGAAACACTACATCTTGAGTTTTGCCTAACTTGTTTATTTGGGTAATTCCAAGAAGCATCAGAATGTCAGAGGTGACACAACAGGGAAATCAAGAAAGGCTGCATTAATGATACTTGTGAGCAAGATACCACAGCAGACAACAGGGTCTCAAAACTGCCAGTTATCTTTGGCAGGCAGTGTGGAATAAACCTCAGGGTTGCCCCAACTGAGAACAGCATACTGGAGCATTTATACTCCAGCTTCAACTCTGTATTAACTAAGCATTACTCCTGGTGGCATTAATTCTCCAGTACTTCCTGTCTGCCTTGTGCAAAGTCTAGCAGGCCCTAGGCAGAGAGACTGTGGAACATTTGGGCATTTAATCAAACGTTGAATACTGAAGGGAAATGGGTGGGTCACACACAGGCCTCTTACACTCAACATTAGACCAGACAATCCTAGATAAAGAGAAGAGCTGATATTTAGCTGGTTTGCTCTGCCCTGCTGTTCCCACGGTACATACTGCTGGTTAAGTTCTTACTGGCCAGCTGCCATGATCTTTTGGTTAATTTTGATAAATATCACTCTAAGGATACATGGTAGCTCCATAATTACCAATAGGAAGGAGATTAAAAGTATGGGACAGGGCTGGCAATGTGGGACAGTGGGTTAAGCCCCTGCTTATAAGGCTGGCAACCCATATCAGAATGTCATTTTGAGCCCCAGCTACTTTACTTTCAGTCCAACTTCCTGCTAATGTGCTTGGGAAGGAAGCAGAAAATGGCATACTTGGGCCTCTGCCACCCATATGGGAGGCCAAGATGGAAGAGATCTCTCTATCATAAATAGAGTGTTTAAAAAATTTTTAAATAAAAAAATAAAAGCATAGGATAAACTATCATTCAGACAACAAACATAGAAGTGACTAACCACCTGAACACTCTACATACACTATCCATTTATATGACAACCTAGTCTTGATAAGTACAGCTAATTGTTAATGTTGACTTCAAGCAGAAAGCTTTAAAAAAAAAAAGAATGAGATCATTTGGAGCAGAGACATTTCTTACATATTCAGTGATGACGCATTCTCTACACCTTGAATTTGAAGTTCAATTAAGTGAAGTAGGATTGTTAATCTCTGAGAGTTACATGCTGGGTCAATAGTTTAGGAAAGATTTAAAATACACATCTACAGAAAGACCAATTCACTCCATCTTAAAGTATGAAACATCATAAAAACATAACTAGCATGTCAAATTGTACAAAAAATATATATACAGAAACCATCCCTGTGATTCTAGTCCAGAGTCCTACCCAATAGGCTATGTTGCCTTTTATTTGAACCTTCTTGAAGGTAAGGAATGATTTTTAAATCATTTTCAAAAGGGCAAACCTAGCGTGAAACTCAAGCCAATACCATATGGAACAGAGAATAAAATGAATTAGCATATTATTAATTGCAGACCATTAATTTTCAAGGACAACTGCAATTTAGAACAACTCATTCATTTCTAAAATGTGGCTTCTGTATGGGGAATATCTTCGTGTCTCAGACAGGTTATCCATTTATTAAGATTAAAATATTTCCTTTCTATCTCAGCTCTCTGAAGGGTTCCATAAAAAGGGGACAGATGTTGAATGGGAAGAATGAGAGTTTGTGAGCCATAAGCCTAGCACTATAAATCAGGGAGAAAAATAACAAGTGAGGAATGAAAAAGACTAAGAAAGCCTTTTCTGCTACAGACCAAGCACCCAGGCAAGACACATGTAGACAAGGAAAAATAATTTTAATGGTATCAGTCAAGAGAAACTAAGAACATAATAACAAGAATCTATTTTTGTCTCTGTGCAATTGCCACCATTATTCAGCTGATGTCAGTAAGGCAAGATTCTCTATACATTTTGCTCCTATATTGTCTGTGGCACATTGACAATGTGCTCTTTTCTGTACTGGCTTAGAAGATGACTTGGTCTCTGCCTAGTGCTCTTACAGTCTAGTTGAAGTAGTCAAAGCAAGTCAAATACCAAAACACCAGCTGAGGAAGAGATTAACTCTCAAGAGGCACAAGGGGGCATGTAACATTATAAGCCATAACACCACATCAACGGTAATTAAGCAGAGAGCACTTCCATTCTGCCACTCTCAGCAAACCATATCAGAAGGGCACTATTTAAATTAGGTCAATCTGTGACCTTGGTGTGACTCATGATTTGCCAAACTTGTAACACTGTACACATAATTCAAATAAATTTAAATAATCAGAGTTGTTGCATGCTACAGATTTACATGATCTCTTGCTATTTTATAATCAAAATACATGGTGATTTTTTATACTGTGCAACTATCTACCAAGTTACCCCAGCCAGGAATATAGCAGTGTGGAAACTAAATTGGGTGTTGATACACTCATCTGGCATGTCCATCATCTAAGTTTTACTCCAATGGGTGAATTTATGATGACTGGTGGAATAAAGCAACAATATATTCATGACACAAAGCAACTGTGCAGATTCAATCTATACTTATACATCAGTGAAGTTGGCTCCACTCTACCCAAGTCAAACAATGTCAGTGGTAATTATTACTTAACTGAATAATTTTCCACATTATACAGCATTATGAATAATCAGGTGGTCAAAGCATTCTCAAACAGGATTTATAATTTCCCATAGTATGAATACACACACACACGTATGTGTGTGTGAGCATGTGATATAGTCCTGTTTCATTTCCATGAGTTTGATATATCTTAAGGTGATGTGAGACTTCTTCTTTTTTTCCAAAATCAGTCTTTCCTCAACTGTAACATCAATGAAAACGAAAATATGAATTTTCAGGAATTCCTAAGAAATCTATGGTAGTCCTGGGTGTCTCTTGGACAGAGATACTAGTTACAGAGGTGTTAAGTAAATTAAGGGAATCTTAGGCTAGCACTGGTCAAATAACTCACAAAAAACCATAAGAAGCCATTATAATCTCTAGAGCTGAAAGAATGAAGGCAAGGTGTTGATGAGATCCAGAAAAGACTTGGGGCCATGAAACCATACTGTAGGAGCTGCCATGACAGAACTGTGGCAACCCAAGCACAGAGTGAGAAGAAATGAGGATACTCTGATTCCTCCTGCCCTCTGACTTCCTGCTTGTAACTCCCATTGGCTGATGAACAAGAAGGCAAGAAAGCCAAGTTCATGTCGACTGTTGTCAGCCTTCAGAGGCATAAGCAGCACAAAAGAGGGTGAAAAACATACAACACGGTGATTAAGTGGATATAGTTAGGTAGATCTTTTCTGCATCCTTCTAGTAAATGTTTGTTTACTAAACATTTAGCCTGAAGTTTAAAGTAATGCTTGAAGCCTGAAGTCTGAAGTAATGTAACCACGACATTTATTTTCTACCTTAAGTATCTTTCTTTCCTTGTCTTAATCCCTTTCTATTTCAAAATTAAATGTTTCAAGAATAGATTTTTTTTAAACTAGAACTAAGTAAGCCACTAAATGCCTCTCATCCAAAAGAAGAACTCATCTACAGAATACTGGATGTACATTATACATTGATTCTGCTGTCTATCACAGAAAAGTTCAACGACAGTATTGCTCCAAAGATTCTCATATTGATAAGCACTGATAGGACAATATTAACTCTAAACTATATGATATACTGACCATGAATTCTTTTTGTCACTTCCATGAATCAACATGTGAAGATGTCACTAACATTTCAAGTATCACCACTCGGGTTGAAAACGATGCAATTAGCAGCTTTGTTCTTACTTTCAATATGTGATGCAATATGTGCTTTTCTCAGAAAATGCATGGTCAAATGAAATACTCTCAAGATACAAAGTGGACTATTACAAATGTCAGAAAAAATAAAATTATATTTTTGACCAAAGTAACCCAAACAGGATGCTGAGTATTGACATAATGAGTGTTCATTATTGAGACATGAGTGAGCCCAATCTGAGGTACACATACTGATAAAAGGGAAAAATGGATGAGGAGATTGTAGACAGCAAAGATGTAGGAAATGTTAGATACCAGAGGTTGAGTAGTTTTATAAGGAACAAGTTGATCCTGGTGTTCAGTAGAGATGAAGTAGAAATTGTGGTTAGTGCTTCAAGGAAGAGAAAAACTATTTAAGAGATTTAATAATCCATTTATAAGAATAAAAGTTCGAGTTACAAAGAGAAAAGCTTGTTTTTTCCTCCACCATTATTCCAAATCAATCAGTATTGAAATCCAATTTCTTTTCCACTTTCAATGTTTGCCTCAGATGTATGTAGATATGTATATTAGCCCCCTTTTCTGACTCTTCCAAGCCAAGATTGGATATAAGTTCTGCATTAGTCCAAGTGATCCAGCCCACACATGAAATAAATGTTCATAATTCCTCAAAACTATTGGAAATATTAAAATTACTTGAATGTGTGCAATAAATATAGTTCTGCCCAAGTAGAAATAAGCTGTACTTACTCTGCATTTCAACATCTTCCTAAACAACATTGGACTCTAGAGCCCAATTATCTCCATGACACCACTGTATCTCTCTTTCCAGAGCTGAATACCATTTCCCAAGCTAAATCACCAACTGTTAGACTTGTGATTCTTAGCAAACCACACGTCACAGTGCAGAGCAAATTGTTGAACCTCAACAAATTTCTGTTGAATGGAATTTAATTCATTTTCCAAGCTATCAATTTTCACAACTGAAAGGCTTATAACTTTTATGTTTTCTCTAACTTTACAAACTAATGTAGAGAATATTCTACATTCATGCTGCCTATTCACTCTGCATATGATTTCTGGGAGTCAGTCAGTCAAATCTAAGTTAAATTTAATTCACTTATAAGCATCTACCTGAAGGGTAAGTATAAGTAAAAATTTTATGTAAACAGGAAGATAAAAACTAACAAATGACAAACTGTAGTGAATTATTTTGATCACAACTTCAGAAGCTTTTAAGGTTTCTGAATAGGCTTTCAAATACTCTGAAGGCAATAATTTCATTTTGTATTAGGTTTATGAACATAATATAGATTTATTATCATTGTTTCTTCACATAATAGAATCTCACTATAATTTTTCAAAATGCTGTAGCTATTCTTCAAATGCACATAATAAAATATTCTGTTTATTGCACAAAAAGCCAAAACTAAAGATGGCAACATTCTTCACTATAGTTCTAACAGTTTTCCCTTACATTTAACAGGAATCTCTTTTATAAACTTCATACTCATTCAAAGAAAGCACAGACACAAAGAACCAAATCTCAGGACCAGGCAGGATACTAAAAAACACTCACAAATTTATTCATCTCCACTGTGTCACCTTCCTCAGAATCAGACATAATTCTGTCACCCCAGATAACAGATGGGGACTTCACATATAATTTAAATGCTTTAGAGAAAGAGATTTTACGACCTTATAAACAGCTTTAGTACTTTTGCTATTATCTCTTTATTTATTCTGTATCCATTCTACATCTTCTGTATCTTAGCCTCTTTTGTTTTGAATTCTCTACACAAGTACTACAAACTGGAGAATAGACCTTCAAGTAGTGTTAGACCCCAATTCCAATTCTTTAAACGTAGACTAAGAAGTTTTAATGGCATCTCACCTAGATTAACTCCCCAACAAAGCTTGAATCTCTTCCAACATTTCCTACATGTGTTTGTCCCTGCTTTTCTCAAACGTTTTCAGTGATGGAGATGAATGTAAAGAGCAAAGATGCCCCTGTGTGAGTCTTCACTGCTTGAGTTAACATCTGCTTCCTTCTGAAATTTACCCATTGACCAGAATAAGAAGAGACTTCAAAAAATTCATGGAAAATGCATGGTAGGGAGAAAAATACACATGGATTTCAAAATGGTTTTACATCAACATGAATTGTTTTTTAATTCCATTTCCATTAATCTTTTGAAGCAGCAACTTTTCAAAGGGTTAAAGGCACGTGCTGAGCTTCACTCAGGGTACTGTCTTCCAGGATAAACCTATGATGTTCCTTCATCAGAGGGAATTAGGGATATTTAACCCTAACATAAGGAGGGTCCATATCCAAGGACATATAGGCCTGGATAATTTCCCCACTCCTCCCATTCTCCACGGAAGCCCAGTATTCTGTCTCTGGGACGAAATCCAAAGATTGTGCTATAATAAAGAATGGGTGCATTTTCAAAACCGAACTTCAAAAATAAACATAGTATCTACATTCCCTTAATTCCTGATGATATATTTATCAACCCACAGTTTAGAAAGCCTTTAAAACTCTATTTTCAATATCAACTTCTTTGGAATATAACAACATTCTAAATCTACCATGCCAATTACAACAAAAGATTTTACTGAAAATTTCATTCCACTAAGTTTTGTGGCTTGCTAGTTCTACTTGGGAGAGTATGATGAGTCAGTTAGCACTATAGAGTATCTCTCTGCCTTCATCTGTGTATTCCCAATCTTTCTTTTCTATTCCCATATGATGTTTCTTTGCAACTTTTCTCCATCCCCCTTTACGCTGTATTTTTCTGCTTACTAACTTGGTATGTCTTGGTATGGTTCCTTCCTTGCAAATAGTGATATAATGATAAACAGTATGTAAAGAGTAGATGTTTTAGTTTGTGAGTCCTTTGGGCTCTCTGTAGAATATGCATGGAAACTGTTACTGAAGAGTATCATCTGTGAAAGGAAAAATAGAAAACTGAATAGAGTAGAGGAAGTAGCTATCTGAACTGCAGATTTGATAGTCTCTGATAATTCAAGGTGGGTGGGGTGGCTACAGGAATTAAAGGAGTTCTGCATTGGGCAAAACTGCTAGAGCTTTGTTCTGTGATGGACCAAGGGCACCACCAGCAGATGGGCATCTTTACCCACAGTCGAAGTGGAGCTAGCGGAGTTAAAAGCTGGATGCTTTCAGCTGATCACAATTCTCATGGCTGGGCAATGAACCCTTTTTTGAAGGGCAACTTGAGCACTTTACATCTGCTGCAGGATATGCTTTGTGACAAGTGGATACACTTCTCCAAACATCTGCAGGCAGCTCCAGAATTCTGATGGGCCTGCCTTCAGAAGAGACAATTCCAAAAAGATGAATCAGAGAAATGAACTACAATCTCTATGACTGCAATTGGTCCCAAGACTTCCCTCTTCCACTATCCCTTCTAAATTTTCCTTGCCTTCAGCTACCACTGCTGGTGGTCACAGAAACTTATCCGGAAATAGGACTGAAAAAACCTCATTACTGAAAGGTCTCAGCCTTCATTATCACAATTTTCTTTCATAAGTGCTGCCAAGGGACCGGCACTGTGGAGTAGCAGGTAAAGCCACTGCCTGTAATGACAGCATCCCATATGGAAGCTGGTTTGAGTCTCAGCTGCTCCACTTCCTATCCAGTTCTCTGCCATGACCTGGGAAAACAGTGGAAGATGGCCTAAGTCCTTGGGCCCCTGCAGCCAAATGGGAGACCCGGAAGAAGCTCCTGGCTCCTGGCTTTGAATCATCCCACCTCTGGCCGTTTTGGCCATTTGGGCAGTGAAACAGCAGATGGAATGTCTCTCTCTCTCTCTCTCTCTCTCTCTCTCTCTGCTCTGCCTCTCTGTAACGCTGCCTTTCAAATAAATGAATCTTTTAGAAACATGCTACCAAGCTTAACTGCCACCATTTGCCAAGGAAACACCAATATGCACCTAAGCAGGTGCAGAGTTCCACATACATTATTCCTAATACCCATCATACAATAGTACCTCTGACTCTTTTTCGTAACTACACCAATCACCCTTGCTAATATAATGGCTCCTCTTTGTGGCTGCTGGTTCTTGGACATAAGGAATCTTAAATGTTCAGTTAGCAATTAGCGTTTATAATTTAAAGAGACCCTGGCTGTATCCCTTGACAAGAGTGAGGTTCCTTTAATACAAAGACCTCTAACTTGAAGAGCCCAGAATGCAAGGAGAGTAAACACAACCCTTCATTAGGTCACGGGGAATGATGGTAAGTGGAGACATCTCTGTTTCCACCCTTCTATTCCTAGACCAATTCATTCACATTGGGCTCACAGCACCAAACGATCCGCTGGTTCAGGGGGTGTACTACCTTCTGGAATTCTGCCCCTTGTCTTCCCCAAGCATTTTGTCTCATGTCTGCTTCAGCTCTGTTCAGTAGATTATTCCTGTGACTTATTAGGCTAACTCCTGCTGCAGAGTGGAACATAACTCAACCAATGGATCTCATGGTCCTGGACCCATAGCCACACCTTCCTTTCACTGCTAAAGGGATCATTAGGTGAAGTGTAATGTTGCAGAGATTCAATGAGTGAGAACCAAGTGTTCCATAAACCCCTGGAGAGTAGTGTTGACTGAGACCACATACAAAGGACACATAATACTCAAAATAAATGTTTTTCTCTAAAAGGAATTGCTGGCATTTCTAGTCAGGAAAGGCTCACGAAGAGTTAACTTTCTACCAAATCTCTGGCTGATCTTCTCAAAGAATGTGTCATTCCAGGTACTCACAGCTAATCTCCACTGTCTTCAGATTTAGTTTCCACAATTTGCAAAGTATTTGCCTTATAAAGGCCTACAGCATCCTTGCCACGTTTTGTTCATCCTATTGAATCAGCATGATATGATTTATGTAATATGTCCATGTGATACTTTATGTGACATGATGTTTGTGATTCTGTGTTGTTAGCCCAGATCTCTTTGGACACAATTTTGTTAGTGAGTGGGAAAGCAAGCATACCCTTAGGAAAAAAGCCATGAATGCATATTGTTCTCTGTTCCATAGGACTACAAGCTAACATATTCTTTCTCTACCAGATATAACATAATGTATTAATCAAACCTCATGGTAGAGAACCAGGTAGTCTACAGTTATTCTCCAAAATGCATGTGGTTTTTGCAGGAGCCATATTGGTAAACTAGAAAGGGATCATTAAGTCTTTCAACTGTGAGTGAGGGACAGTGTCAGCCTCTTCTGTTTCCTTTCTTAATTACAGACCTCGAATCCAATGCAAAAGGCTCCTCCAAATATCAAGAATGTCAATTCCAATTATATATCCAGAGGCCAATGCAATAAGAAGTTAGATCCACAAAACCACTGGACCCACTCCAAGCTAGACTTTGGCTTAGATTGCATTTATTACGTAGTTCCTATATTCCCTCATTCTAATAAGGCAGAGCAATGATGAGGCCTCAGCACTCTGGACATCAGTGACAACTTTGGCCTTAGGTCCAATATTCAACATTCATGCATTTTCCCTTTTCCCAATTTAAGTTCATCCAGGTAAGTGCCCATAGGCCTCCTGGATTAGCAGTAGGAAAATCATTACAGAAAATCCTTGCTGGTGTATTACACTCCTTTATCCTAGTAAATCCTCCCACAATATACGAGATTCAAGTCTTAAAACTAGCTCAGGTCTGGAAACTGGGCAAAGAATATTATGCTTTATTATGGCTAGGACTTTTGTCTTCATGGTCATCCATTCTTGCTTTTTTTTTTTTTTTTTTTACTATCTCAATTAAGTAGAATCCTTATCAGATAATCATGTATTTTGTCACTAAAATGCTGTGTTATGGGGCTGGCACAATGGCCTAGTGAGCTAAGCTGCCACCTGCAGCAGTGGTATCCCATGTGAGCAATGGTTCAAGTCCTAGCTGTTCCACTTCCAATCCTGCTCCCTGTTATTGCACCTGGGAAAGTAGCAGAGCATGGCCCAAGTTTCTGGGGACCCTGCGCCCAAATAGGAGACCCAGAAGAAACTCCTGGCTCCTGGCTTCGGCCTGGTCTAACCCTGGCTGTTGCTGCCATTTGGAGAGTCAACAAGCATATCAAAGATCTCTCTCTCTCTCTCTCTCTCTCTCTCTCTCTCTCTCCTTCCCTCCCTTCCTCCCTCTGTAACTCTGCCTTTCAAATAAGTGAAAATTAAAATTCTGTGTTCTTAACAAGTTTTATAATTGCAATCTCCAGTTTCTGGAATACAAGGTCTATTATCTGACCTCTATTACTTCAGAGCTACATTATCCCATTATCAAAAGCCAAGATCCACTGCGAACTTCTCCATCACACTAACTTTCAGAGCAAAGCCACTTCAACATATTCCCATGCATTCCTGTTGGATTTGTTAAATGATGTCTCCTCCCATCTTCACTGCATTTATCAATCTTCTGATTGATCTTCTGGGAATGTACAATATATCTATCCTAGCAGGCTCATTTTTAACAGCCAGTCAGATATTTCCTCTTTGTCCAACAAGGGTCCTTGATTTCTCCAGGCTTCTAGAAGGCACACTTCCAGTAAGTTTGTCCCATCACCTGGGGTCTTGTTTACAGTGTTAAGTCAGCATGATGAGCATGTTCTAAAGCAATATCATCCTTTATTGAAATTCATTTTGTAGCTCCTTTGATTCAATTCTGCCACCACCCAAATCCAGTCCCAAGTGGATTCCTACTGCAATGCAGGTTCATGCTGGCTAATTCTTAGAAATCCATTGTCTCCAAGCCCTTCCCTACTATATCATGTCCAACATATCTGCTTGGTTATGTTTCAGCTAAACTCCAGGAACTGGCCTGAAAGTCATGAGAGGAGGTGGGGAGCATAACCTGAGGCCCTTGAAGGGTCTTCCTATGGGAAGATGTACTAGCTCTTAATCAGGAAGCATGGACCTCCTCTGGGGGCAGGGGGAGGTCAGAGGAATTGTGAAGCTGAACAGTATAACATCAAACCAGATGTGTCACAGCACAGAATTTCCCATGCAAGATGCTGACTTTGAAATGATAATCCTGCCTTAACTGAACATCCAACCATCTTTGAAGCCTGGTGACTTTAAAGAGTAAATCCTGAGTTTGGTCATCAGAAAGTTGTGCTCCTCCAGTGGTATCTCCTTTCTTGGAACATCCTTCAAAGTTTTTACTAATAGAAGTTTTAGCAGTTAGGCCATCACTGTGCCTGCAGAGAGGACCTTTAGGATGGGAACACTACTGGGATTCAGTCCTCACTACCAACCAATTGGTGAGCAATCTAGGCCCCAAATTCCATCTTGCTGGTTGTTCTACTGGACCATTTCCAGTAACTCTATCTCAACTGAGTTCTCCAGGAAGCAGATCTTAAGACCGAGTTGAGTATAAAAGGTGTACTGACAAGAAACATCTGTGAAAGGGGAGTGGAAAATGGAACGGGCAGGAACTCAGACAACATCTCTTCCATTAATGGGGAGTTTCAGTGCAAAAATTGTCTGATAGAGCAGTTCCATGTTGGACATAAACAGCTGCCCTTTTACTGTCCTTGATAACTCACTGGATAAGGCAGGCTACTCGGAGAAGAACATGATCTTAACTCAAAGATTGAGACACAAATTAAAGAGTCAATGGTCAGAAGCTGTCTACTCACCATACTCTTCATAGGTGCAAATCACTATCTGTCATGGTTTTTCTTGCCAAGACCTTGTCAAAAAGCACTCAGAATTTTGCATTTTGGATCCCATAGGACATTGACCTGATGCCTTGGAGTAATGATATTACTAAAATAACCTCTGTTGAGGGTCAACTCTCCAGCTAAAATAAAAATGTAATTCGTGGCCAACCTGGTCCGCTATCACAGGTCAGTGTGACAGGTATTTTTCTTTAGTAAAGTGCACTGATTGTTTCTCAGGAACTTGATTTCATGAAGGTGTTTGCAAATTGATTTTTCTTTTAGTTGTTCTTGGTGCTTCTTTTGCAGCAAGTCTTATCTGAGTTAATCTATTACCTTATATATTGCTATGACCATAACTCAGATAAAGCATAACACATTTTCATTTTGTCTATCCATTATTTTTGCAGCAAGTCAATATAATCTGAGGTGAAGCATGCCTTGCTCAGCATTTATTGATCTGTCGGTTTGCTCATTGTTTACATCAAAACACTGGTTGTCAGTTCTACTCCTATTACAATTATCTTCTCATATGGGAAATGACAGCTTCAAAGCCCAAATATGAGTCAATTTCCAAGGTAGGTTACTCTGGAGATGCTGGTACAAAACGTGTACCCCACCACCCCTTTCTAGGCATGGATGATGGATGACTTTCATTTTCTAGCTAAAAAAGAGAAAAGCATACATCTATCCTAACAAGCCACTCCAGAAACAGAAAAATGTATTTTAATGCATATGACAGTACATGAGCACACAGATGTTCAATAACTGTTCATCATTATTAATACTGGTTTGAACAATCATGAGCATGTTCTAGTAATTAGTAGGAATCAATCTTGGTGAGGGGAAATAGAAAATGGTGAGATAAGGCACACGCAATTCCTATAAAGAAATAAAACTTAACTGATCTTTCAAAGATCTCCCTATGCAGACAACAAACCTTTCACTCAAAGCCAATCTTGAGTTTTCAGATGTCAAAGCTTCTTTCTGTTTATTTTAAAAGTATTTTGCAACCACACTAACTCTAAAGCCACTGAAATATTAATACTTTACTAACATTTTTTCTGACTTAACTTTACTACCTTTCCCAACTTTTCACTTTACCACCACTCTTACTTCTAGATAGCAATTTAATCTCTAACTCAGTCAGGCACCCTACTGACCCAAGTGTACATTAACCTCATTCTTTACTCAAGAAAGCTCCACTTCTGACATTCCCTTTAATAACAATGTCCTTCACTTTTTCCCTTGAATGTGAAAGTTATATTAAACCATTCCTGGGCTCAACTGAAAACCTACTTTCTTCAAAGGACTCTAATATATAAGGACCACCTACATATCTCCCTCAACTCATAACATTTTTTAATTGCTTCACACGTATTGGCACCTAAAAGAGAATTGATTTTTATGCCATTGCCATTCATTGAACCACTTTTATCATGCAGTGATGGAGACAGATATACTGCAGCTTATCAGGGATACAGGGCTTATATGATCTACCCTAAGTCCCTGTGACTCTCTGAGTCATGGTTTAAAAATTCTGAAGTCTTCCTCCACTCTACAAGTCTTCAATTTTATGGGTTTATTTTTGAGCTTGCTGTTATGCTATTTACAATTTTTAGTATTCTCTCAGCACCTATCAAAGTAGTTAACCTAGTACATTCGGAAGCATAGTAACTATGCATTCAATGGGTGAATAAATGAATGCATGTAAGTTTTTACTGGCTTAGAAAAGAAAATTTGGGAAGAGAGATTTAGTTATAACTCCCACTCATTGGGTTATTGAAAACATCTGCCACTATTCTACTTAGGTTTAAAAATTAACTGGTTTTTTTTTTTCAGTTGAATCTCCTTTAGATTTTTAAAAATAATTTTTATTTATATAAGGCAAACAAATTTCATGTATTTCATATATACATACTTAGGACCATATTGATACTTTTTACCCTACTTTTCCTCCTTCCTTTTAATTTTTTAATTCCTTTAGTTCTTACAATGGCATACTTTGTTTATTTTATAATCACAAGCTTAACCCTCTACTGAGTAAAGAACTATTTTTTAAATGTTCTGAAGATTTTTTTTCTGAAGAATAATATCACTACTATATAAACATATACAAATCTGGTTTTTTAGATAGGCAATAATTATTTAAATAACCTGATATTTGCATTATTTCCTTTTAATATTTTAATTATTTTGTTCAAATTGTTGGAAGGAGATTTCTATTCACTGTTCAAAACCATTTAAAAAGCTAAAGAAGTTCAAAATAGTCACATATGTAAACATATGAATTACTGAAAATGGATGGAAATGATAGAATAGCCCAAATCTATCCAAATGTCTAAACAGTAGCAAAAAATTGATCTCCTTTTAAAATTAATCTATGCAGATAAAAGTGGATTGAGGTTAAGGAGAGGTAGCAGGCTCTGTTTATGCTGGGAAAGTAGAAATGGGCTGTTCCTTTACCTGTCTGTGATGACACTGAAAGCAGGTGCTGCTGGGTTGCACTCCAGAGCAGAACGAGCCTCCAGGAGCTGCTGGAGCAGGCTTTGTAGTAACAGAGGGTGAGGAGCCCCTGGTGCACTGACTTCCCTTGTTTGAATAATTCCCCGCAGTGCTCAAGAGGTGAAACCCTTCAGGTTAAGGACCTGGTAGAAGGCAGCTGGTCTAGCGGAGGGAAGAGCCAGAGGGAGACCCTTTCCAGCTGGGTGGGAAGCTTATCTGATGCAAGCAAGGAGACTCTGTCACAGAAGCACTTATAATTGTGGTCTTCAAAACTGACTTGACCAAAACGAGACCAAGATCAGTTTACATGAAAGGAGAGGAGACAAACGTGTTTAGCATCAGTTCTCAATCGTACTTTATTCAGGTGCCTGGCGACTGGCGTGTGCAAGCAACAGAGGTGAAATGCAAAGGGCTGGCACTGACAGCTGGAATCGACTGGATGCTAACTATCAAAATATGTTCCATGCAGGCTTATTTAACTAAGTTTATTAATGCACGGACAGTCTCGTCCAAGACTGTTTATCTTGAATTCAGCAACGTGTAAGCTGGAAATGAAGAAAGAGGAAAAGAAACAAGCACAAAAGGAAAATAAAGAAGATGCTGAAGAAAGATGAAGATGATGGATTCAAACTTACTGTGACTTGGGGAAGTTAAAACTAAAGTGAGATAGTGATACAATGGAAGAAATAGTGTTACCAGTACATGGTGTTGGGATACCAATCCCAGTTTGGGTCATCATACGGTATCTTTCACGTTTGTAGTAAGCATAATGAAGTTTCTCAGGGGCCAGCGCTGTAGTACAGCAGGTTACGCCTCCGCCTGCAGCGTCAGCATCCCATACGGGCAGCAGTTTATGTCCCAGCTGCTCCCCATTCGACCCAGCTCCCTGCTAACAAGTCTGGGAAAGCAGTGGAAGATGGCCCAAGTGCTTGGGCCCCTGCACCTGCGGGGGACAATGACCCAAGAAATCACAGGGCACTTGAGACTTCAGGAGGAGAGCACACAGTTCATTTATGCATGCGGGCTTCACAAGACTCAAGTAAAGCCCTGATCCTCTGTCCATTTCTACTTTTATACCCGAAATTTGGCAAGGCAGAAATGAGGTAGTGTAGAGGCAGTGGGGGGGCAATTTCAGGGAGCACACTGTCATCTTAGGCCCTCAGGGATTAACAAACCACAACTGCAATGTAAGATAGTTTCACACACAGGAATGAATAAATTATAACTTAAAGACAGTTTAGGTACGTGACTAGGTCTTTATGGCAGGTGGGGAACCAAAGCAGTTTCTAAGTCAGTCTGGTTTGCTTAGACCCAGCTGGTTCTTTGATCACAAGTGGGAAGGAGTCTCTAATACATACACATAGGAGACCCAGAAGAAGCTCCTGGCTTTGGATTGGCCCAGCCGAGACCAAGCACCATCTGGGAAGTGAACCAGCAGATGGAATCTCTCTCTCTGGCTCCCCCTCTGTTTGTAACTCCATCTGTCAAATAAATAAATAATCTTTAAAAAAAAAAACTTTCTCTGGGCCAACACTGTGGCACAGCAGGTAAAGCCACCACCTGCAGTGCCGGCATCCCATGTAGGTGCCAGTTCGAGGCCTGGCTGCTCCACTTCTGATCCTGCTCTTTGATACGGTCTGGGAAAGCAGAGGAAGATGGCCCAAGTCCTTGGGCCCCTGCACCCATGTGGGAGACCTGGAGGAAGCTCCTGGCTCCTGGCTTTGGATGGGCACAATTCCAGTCATTGTGGCCATCTGTGAAGTGAACCAGCAGATGGAAGACCTCTCTCTCTCTCTCTCTGCATCTTCTGCATCTACCTCTCTGTAACTCTGCCATTCAAATAAATGAATAAATCTTTAAAAAAGTAATGCTCAAAACAATAGCATAGGTTTTGACAGGCAGAGTTGGACAATGAGAGAGAGAGAGAGAGAGAGAGAGAGAGAGAAAGGTCTTCCTTCCATTGGTTCACCCCCCAAATGGCCGCTACCACCGGTGCACTGTGCCAATCCGAAGCCAGGAGCCAGGTGCCTCCTCCTGTTCTCCCATGTGGGTGCAGGGGCCAAGCACTTGGGCCATCCTCCACTGCCTTTCTGGACCACAGCAGAGAGCTGGACTGGAAGAGGAGCAACCAGGACAGAATCTGGCACCCCAACCAGGACTAGAACCCCGGGTGCCGGCACCCCAGGCAGAGGATTAGCCTAGTGAGCCACGTTAAAAAGAAAAGTTCCTCAGTCAAATTTAGGACAGCCTGTAAATTTAGAAAACAGGTTCCATGTGGGGTTGTAAAATACTATGTCAGGGGTTAAAAGCAACATACATTAATAGGTTTTCAACACTGTGTTCCAGTTTTAGGGTTCCTGAAATGTTTTCCATTTTTGACCTTTTTTTAATAGAGTCTGAAATTTTTTCTTTGAAGCTGGAACATAATAGCGATAAATGTACCACTCTGTAGTTGGGGCAACACTTTAAATATATATTTTTACATTATTCTAGGCTATAAAGTGCCCCAGACTAATGTATTCAAGACAGCAAATAAACCCCACAAGAGTTATGAGTATAAGCCTCCTCTGTCACCACATTAATGTGAGGACTTGGAAAGGTCATTTTCCCTCCCGGCCATTACATCCTCAAATGCAAATGTATGGATCTCACCAGGGACTCCCAACACAAGAATGGTTAAAAAAATTAGAAACGCCAACAAAATAACAAAAGCTTGGGAAATCACAATCAATATATGAAAATAGAGTTATTAAGAACCCATGAGGTGTAGCTTAAATATATCCACCCAGCTGTCGGAGCCATAGAGTGAGCTTTTATCATGACTTCCAACTGTAAGCACTTCAGAGGCTCTGAACATCAAGCTCTCCCCCAGGAATTACATTTGCCATTCAATAAGCCCTGGGGAAAACGCTTCAGACAGATGCTGCCTGGGTCCCTGTCAACATCGGGCTGGACCAGGGACAAATCCTAACAATTATACTGCACTTGTAAAACATCACCATATTCTTTTAGGAAATAAATCATTTCATGCTCATCCATTTTTATCATGATATGTATGATACTATGTATTCCCTAGAAAATAAATTATAGCCACAATTTCCCCAAAATGCTTGTAATGTCCCTGGAGCAAAGAGAGCTGTTAAGTTGTTAAGGAGATTCTGGAAATGCTTTTGGATGAGAGGATCAGGAGGCTGTGATGCTTAGAGTACAAGAGCAGGGCAGGATGTGCATAAATGAATACAATCAGTAAAGCCCTGCTTAAAGGATCACTTTGTCTGACACACAGAGATGAGAAATTTTCAACACCTGTGGTGTTGACTCAAGAATCTTATAGGAAGAGAATTTTGTAAATTCCAGTCGAATTGGTCTATAAATCTGAATGTAGTAGATGGAGACCTAATAGAAATTTCTTTAATGAAATGTAGTTTTGGGGGTTGAGAGTTCATACACATCGCTGTATCAAATTTCTACTTTCTAAAATCAAGCCTTAAAACTGAGTTGAAGACTGGTTTTTACAATGTGAATATCTTTAAAGACATTTACCTTTGGTCAGAATTGCAAACTCTCCCAACTTGGGATGCACAGCCATCTATTCCTCCTGCCTCCCCTGGAAGCACAGGGTCTGATTCCAATGACCCACCCACCTATTCTCTCCTAGCGTGTTCCTGGGAGACAATACACCTCCAGTCATTTCCTTTCTCTCCTGTGCCTCCTCCCTCTCTCCTACTACATCATCCCTTTCGGTGTTCCAATGTGCTGTAACTCCAGCTTTGAAAAGGTAAGAGAAAGATTTTCTCCCCCACAAGCCTCATCATCATCTTGTTAATTGCTACTCACCTCTCCATCTGAGTTTCAGATCACTGCATAAGAGAGATCTTCCTTGGAAATTCAAACTAAAGTTATTTCAACACTTCCATCATCATAATCCTTTGAAAGTCAGAGTTACAGAGACAGAGACAGTCACACACACACACACACACACACACACACAGAGAGAGAGAGAGAGAGAGAGAGAGAGAGAGAGAGAGAGAGAGGAGAGATTGACCATCTGCTTGTTCACTCCCCAAATGGCCTCAACAGCCAGGACTGGGACAGGTCAAAGCCAGGAGCTTCATCTGGATCTGCCACATGGGTGGCAGGGCTGGCTTTACTTGCTATGCCACAACACTGGCCCCTGTACCACATTCTTAAGTTGGGTACTACACTTCTTTCCCATTTCTGCTACAACAAAGTAACCGCAAACTTGGTCTTTTAAAAATAACGGAACTATTTTCTCATGAATCTGGAGACCGAATGTATCAGCCAGACCTGCTGTCACTGCAAGCCCTAGGGGAGGACATTCCTCACCTCCTCTGCACTTCCAGGGGTCACTGACAACCCTCAGCATCTGTGAAATTGAAGATAAACCTCTCTAGTCTCTCTGTCTCCTATGGCTGACTTCATCAGATCTCACATTGTCTTCCCTGTGTTCAATACTGCTCTTCAGCGAAGGACGCCAGTCATTGGATGAGAGCCACCCTAATCCAGTATGACTTCACTCTTACTTGGTTACATCTGCAAACACCCCATTTCCAATTCACAAGTTCTAGGAGGACTGGATTTGGAGGGACACCATTTAATACAGTACAGAAGTGTACACATTAATTTGGTGTACTTAACACGTACAAGACCTATGGATATTTTGTGGTATATTTTATCCTTCGATAAATATCTGTTGAATGAGTTGAAAACTATCTGGTCTGGTGGTACAGACTATAGTAGATGGGCATTTAGAAGAGATAATATAACATTGGAAAGAGGGGATAATTTATCATTACCAACTGTGGGTATATCTATTTTAGACTAAAGGATCTCCATGTTTTTTTAAAAAAAAAATCAGTTTTGGCCGGTGCCACAGCTCACTAGGCTAATCCTCCACCTGCAGCGCCGGCACCCCGGGTTCTAGTCCCAGTTGGGGAACCGGATTCTGTCCCGGTTGCTCCTCTTCCAGTCCAACTCTCTGCTGTGGCCCCGGAGCGCAGTGGAGGATGGCCCAAGTGCTTGGGGCTCTGCACCCGCATGGGAGACCAGGAGGAAGCACCTGGCTCCTGGCTTCGGATCGGTGCAGCATGATGGCCGTAGCAGCCGTTGAGGGGGTGGACCAATGGAAGGAAGACCTTTCTCTCTCTCTCTTCACTGTCTAACTCTGCCTGTCAAAATCAGTTTTGCTGATGTATAAATACAAACAATAAAATGTACTCACTTGATAATATTTTATTTACATTTCAATACTTTGTGACATTTAATCATAGTTAGGACACATAATATGTCTTTCACTCCCAATATTTCCTTGTATCCCTTTTGCAGTTAAGCCCCACCCCAGTGCTGCCCACACTAGGCACAGGAAGCACCTAACTGCTCTCTATCACTTTGCCTGTTGGAGAACTTCGCAGGAGTAGGATCCTGCGGTGTGTATGCTTCTGTACTTGCTTCCCTCCACTCAGCACAGAATTCTGGGGAATGCATCCATATTGCTGTTTATATCAATAGTTCTTTCCTTATTATTGCCCATTAATTTTCATTGCAGAGATAATTATCATTTATAACAATTTGTGAAAATTTTAATCATAATGGGTTTATCCACTCAATTACTGATGGAAACTGAGGATTCCAAATTTTTGGCTATTAAAATAAAAGCTGCTACGGACATTCTTGTAAAAGTCTCTTTGTGGACATATTTTTTAAACTCTTCTTGGGTAAATACCTATGAATGAAATAGCCAAATCACATAGAATTTACTCATGAAACATTCAAAGAAACTGCCACACGGTTCCCCAAAGAGGTAGTCACATTTTACATGGCCCTCAGCAATGCATGAGGGTTCAAGCTGCTCCACATCTTCACCAACATGTGTCTTCTTCATTTTAGCTGTTCAAGTGGGTCTATCATTATGGTTTGAACTTCTATTTCTCAGGCTATCAATGATCTGAACATCTTAACGTGATTATCAGTCATTTATGTACATCCATTTGTAAGCTATTTGTTCAAATCTTTTGCACACATTATATTGGTTGATTTGACTTACTGAATTGAGAGAAATTGTTAGATATTCTACATAAATATTAATTTTCAGATACACACAATGAAAACATTTTCTCATAATCCTTGTCCTGATTTTTCATGTTTGTACTTGTGCATTTTCATGAAATCCAATCGAATGACTCTCATCTCCCTGTCAAGTTTCCGTGGCACTCTAGTTAAGTACATTTGCCCATTTGGGGTCACTGTGTTTTTATGAACACTCTATTCTGGTCATTGATTACTTGTCTAATCTTGCAGGAAAGCCACAAAGCCTTTATTTCAAAAGTTTAAAGTAAACATTGAAATCAGGTAGTATACATCATCCAAATTTTTTCTTTCTCAAAACTGCGTTAGCTACTTCAGGCTTTTATATTTCCTTTTAAATTTTAAAAACTGCTTTTTAAGTTATGCAGGAAAAATCCAGTGAGATTTTCACTGAGATTTATATTTATATTCGAAACATATGAGAGGTCTTCAAAAAGTTAATAAGCAATGCATATTATGAAAAATCTAAGCATGAATTTCAAAATGGTTTGATAAGTTATCTTTTAATTCCATTCTTCATTCTTTTAATTCCATTTTTGAACTATCCTTATATTAACAGATATTTTAATTTTTTAGAATGATTTTCAGAATTTCTTGAGATGACCATATTGTTTCTTCTTTTCCTATTAATAAAGTACATTACTTTCATTGATTTTCAGATGTCTAAGCAATCTTTCAGTCCTGAAGTAATTTCTGCCTTGCCATGATGTTTCATCTTTTTATTTGTGACTATATTTGACCTGCTAAGACATTGTAAAGGATTTTTCCTTCCTCAAATCATTCATTTTTTCATGAGAAACGTTATTCTGTAGATTGCTATTGTTTAGTTTTAGAGGTTTTCTTTTGTTTTGCTCTAATGTCTTTGCTGATTTTGTTATTCTGATAATTTTGACCTCGTAAAATGGAGTGTAGAAATCGTCTAAAAGATTTCTGTAGGAATGATTTTATTTTTGATATATGCTTGGTAGAGGTCAGCAGAAATGTCTTTTGGGGTATAGTAAAGTTATTATTATTAACTCCATTTCTTTAGTATAGTTACATAGAATTTCTATAAATTAATGTGCAAGTTTTAAAGCTTTCCCACCACATCTAGTTTGTCAAACTTACTGACATAAAGTTGTCCGCAATACTCCCAAATTATTTTATTAATATCTATAAAGTCTGGATCGATGTCTCCTTTTTCACTTCTGATACTACCCATTGACATGCTCTGCACTTTCCTCTGGTAAGTCCAGCTAGACAATCTAATTTATTATTTCAACAAACTGATTTTCAGTTTTAGAAATGTTTTTTCTATTTTACTGATTTCCTTTCTTATTTTTTTTTTGCTATGTCTTCCGTTAGGGTTATTAATAGTGAACACTTTTCTAACATAAATTTTTAAAGTTTATATTTCCTTCTAAGCAGCACATTGACTGCATTGGGATTGCATCAAATTGAGAAGTTTGTGTACTGCAAAAGAAACAGTCAGGAGAGTGAGGAGGCAACCGACAGAATGGGAAAAAATATTTGCAAACTACACTACAGGTAAAGGATGGATAACCAGAATCTACAATGAGATCAAGAAACTCCACAACGATAAAACAAACAGCCCATTTAAGAGATGGGCCAAGGACATCAACAGACAGTTTTCAAAACAGGGAATCCAAATGGCCAACAGACACACGAAAAAATGTTCAGGATCACTAGCAATCAGGGAAATGCAAATCAAAACCACAACGAGGTTCCACCTCACCTGGCTAGAATGGCTCACATACAGAAATCTACCAACAATAGATGCTGGCGAGGATGTGGGGGAAAACGGACACTAACCCACTGTTGGTGGGAATGCAAACTGGTTAAGCCACTATGGAAGTCAGTCTGGAGATTCCTCAGAAACCTGAATATAACCCTACCATTCAACCCAGCCATCCCACTCCTTGGAATTTACCCAAAGGAAATTAAATGGGCAAACAAAAAAGCCGTCTGCACAGTAATGTTTATTGTGGCTCAATTCACAATAGCTAAGACTTGGAATCAACCAAAATGCCCATCAACAGTAGACTGCATAAAGAAATTATGGGGCATGTACTCTATAGAATACTATACAGCAGTCAAAAACAATGAATTCTGGTCATTTGCAACAAAATGGAGGAATCTGGAAAACATCATGCAGAGTAAAATAAGCCAGTCACAAAGGCACAAATATCATATGTTCCCCCTGATCGGCGACAACTAACTGAGCACCTAAAAGGAAACTTGTTGAAGTGAAATGGACACTATGAGAAACAGTGACTTGAGCAACCCTTGTCCTGACTGTTGATGTACAATTTAAAACTTTAACCCTTTTAGTATTTTGTTTTGTTCTACTTAATACTATTGGTTGAACTCTGTAATTAACACACAATTATTTTTAGGTGTTTAAATTTAACTGAGAAGTGATCCCTGTTAAATATAAGAGTAGGAATAATAAAAGAAGAAGGAGATGTACAATTTGAGATATGCTCAATCTGACTTGCCCCAAATGGTGGAGTTAGTAACCTGCCACGGGATTCCAATATAATCCCATCAAGGTGGCATGTACCAAGGCCATCTCACTAGTCCACGTGATCAATTTCAGTTCACAATTGATCACACTGATAGGTCTAAGAGTCAAAGGGATCACACAAACAAGACTAGTCTCCGCTAATACTAACTGATAGAATCAAAAAGGGAGAGAATGATCTAACATGGGAAGCGGGATACACAGCAGACTCATAGAATGACAGATGTCCTAAACAGCACTCTGGCCTCAGAATCAGCATTCAAGGCATTCGGATCCAGCTAAAAAGCCCATGAGAGTATTTCAGACATGGAAAGCCAAGACACTCTGGGAAAAAAAAAAAAAAAGAAAAAGAAACAACCAAGCAACCTAAATGAAAGATCTCGGCTAGTGAGATCCCAGCAGAAAGAATGGGCCATCAAAGAAGGAGGTACCTTTCTATGAAGGGAGGAGAGAACTTCCACTTTGACTGTGACCTTGTCTAAATAAGATCTGAGTTGGCGAACTCAAAAGGCTTCCATAGCCTTAGCAACTCATGACAAGAGCCTAGAGAGATTACTGATGCCATAAACAAGAGTGTCAATTTGTTAAGTCAACAACAGGAGTCACTGTGCACTTACTCCTCATGTAGGAGCTCTGTCCTTAATGTGTTGTATTATGTGAATTAACGGTATAACTAGTACTCAAACAGTACTTTACCCTTGGTGTTTCCGTGTGGGTACAAACTGTTGAAATCTTTACTTAATATATACTAATTTGATCTTCTGCATATAAAGAGAATTGAAAATGAATCTTCATATAAATGGAATGGGAGATGGAGTGGGAGATGGGAGGGTTGCAGGTAGGAGGGAAGTTATAGGGGTGGGTAGCCACTGTAATCCATAAGGTGTACTTTTGAAATTTATATTTGTTAAATAAGAGTAAAAAAATCTACATTTTCATTAAGTTTTAAAATAGTCTGTAGTTTTTTTTATGATTTTTTTCTATTTAAAGATTTTTTAATATTTAAGAAATATCTTGTATCTCTATCTCCATCCTTTTCTCCCTTCCTACTTTTTGTGGACAAAGAACGTATCCTCTTGGATTTGAAATATATTACAAGTGTTGAGAGTCCTGTTATGGTGTATTATAGCAAATGTCTCACAGATAACTATCAAGAATATGTATTTGCCATTGTTAGGTACAATATCCCATAATAACCAATTAACATCAAGTTTTTTGGTAGTCTTGGTCAAATATTCTATCTTGGTATTTTCTGTCTTCTTATTTATTGATTGCTCATAAAATGGGTAGAAATCACTCACTATAATTGTAAATTTATCTGTTTTTTGTTTTGCAACTTTAATTTTTGGGTCATGTGTTTACAAACTTTGCCACATCAGCTGTACATTCTTTCAAATTGATAGCTTTTCTAGCTACGGATGATCATTAAAAGTATTTTTTGTACTAAAGTATTTTATCTTTAGTTAATACACAGATTAGCGGCCGGCCCTGTGGTGTAGTAGGTTAAAGGCCCTGGCCTGTAGCACCAGCATCCCATATGGGCATCGCTTTTAGTCCCGGCTGCTCCTCTTCCAGTCCTGCTCTCTGCTATGGCCTGGGAAAACAGTAGAAGATGGTCCAAGTCCTTGGTGCCCTGCAACGCGTGGGAGACCTGGAAGAAGCTCCTGGCTGCTGGATTCGAATCGGCGCAGCTTTGGCTGTTGCAGCCATCTGGGGAGCGAAGCAGCAGATGGAAGGCCTCTCTCTGTCTCTACCTCTCTCTGTAACTCTTTCAAATAAATAAAAAATAAATCTTTAAAAACATACAGATTAAATTTTCTTATGATTAGAGTTTGTTCAACATAATTTCTTTTTCGACTTATCCATGTTTTTAAATATACATTGCATTATTTTTTATAGCACACAGTTGGCTATTACTTTTTTTAAAAATGTTTATTTTATTAATTTGAAAGAGAAACAGAGAGAGAGAGAGATCTCCCAGCCAATGACTCACTTCTGAAATGCTCTCAATAGCTGGAGCTATGCCAGGCCACAGCCAGGAGGCAGGAACTCAATCTGGGTCTCCCACAAAGACAGGGACATAACTGCTTGGGCCATCACCTGGTACCTTTCCTAATGTGCAGTAGCAGAAAGCTGCCGTCAGGAGCGGTACTCCAATCCAGCCACTCTGATGTTGGCTGCAGGCAAACCAAGCTGAAACTTAAACATTGTGTCAAACACCTGCCCCTGGCTCTCACTTTTAATTGGAGTTTCACACAGAATGAAATTATCAGTACGGTTAAAGATGTAACAAGGTGGTCCACCATATTGCTCAGCATTTTCTACTTGTACCATCAGTTCTTGGCTCTCCTTGTCTTTCCTATCTTCATTTTTACTGGCTGGCGGTCTTTTAAAAATGAATTTCATTTTACCTTCATTATTACATGAGTATTTATGTTGTTTTATTCTATGTTTCAGTAGCTGCTATTGGGTTTATATTTGCATCTTTTACTTATCACAGTCCTCTTTCAAATAATGTCATATGAATAATTCCAAGAACTCTCTAACAGCACGCTTCCATTACTCGGCCCCAAATCCTTGGTGCCACTATGCTTTACAGTGTTTTGTTTTGTTTTTGGCCAGGCAGAGTTAGACAGTGAGAGAGAGACAGAGAGAGAGTTATAGATAGTGAAAGAGAGAGAGAGAGAGACAGAGAAAGATCTTCCTCCTGTTGGTTCACTCCCCTAGTGGCCGCTAGGGCCAGCACTGTGCTGATCTGAAGCCAGGAACCAGATGCTTCCTCCTGGTATCCAATGCAGGTACAGGGCCCAAGGACTTGGGCCATCCTCCACTGCCTTCCCGGGCCACAGCAGAGAGCTGGACTGGAAGAGGGGCAACCAGGACTAGTACCCAGCACCCCAATTGGGACTAGAACCGGGGTGCCGGTGCCGCAGGCGGAGGATTAGCCTAGTGAGCCACGGCGCCGGGCAGTTTTATTTCTTTAACTTCTCTAAATCTTCCTCCTTCTGTACATGTACCTTCTGTAACAAAGGTTATTCCTCCTGATCAAGGTCCTTTGGAAATCATAACTGCTCAAAACTTGCCCTAACAAAAACAGCTGCTCCCGTTTAGAGATGAGCGTCCTCATGCCTGCCATGAGTACCTCTGATGGAACTGTCAGATAAAATAACATACACAAAACCTAAGCACCTCACAATTGTACGAAAGAATTATATATAAAGTTTTCATACTTCCACAGGTATTTTCACAAGTAATATATGCAGTTCTCAGCAAAACCACTGTAAGGCATCCATGAAAGCTCAGTACTTTGAGATGTTTGATATATGAACAGATATGAATGCAAATCAAGCTGCAGAGCCAGAATTCCCTTTTGTGCTTTCTTCAAAATAAAATTTGATAAGCAAAGTATACTATAAACTTGGAAAATCCTTAGCATAGGTTGCTGTGAAGGGCAGCAAATCATTTTGAAAGCACTGCAGTATCAATAACTTTACAATAAAAGAATTAATATGGGTAAAATCTATGAATAGAATCTGTTCTTGCACAAATGGGTATTTTCTTTACAAATAAGTTTTTTAAATAAATTCTATTCTTTCTCCGGGAGTAGTTAGTCATTACAGCCCAAAGTAGTAAAGATGTATTTCTTTTGGAATATATTGTAAGTCAGATTTTACATTAAGTCGTAGTGATCGTCCTGTTAGTGATATTTTAAATCAGTTTGTCACAGAAATATGGTTGCCTAGGACCCACAGCCATCTCCACTACTAGAGAACTAGGTACCAGAGGGGTCAAAAGGCACAAGAAATAATTTGATTATGTCATCTTTGCACAGCTTGACTTTTCTAACATGAATGTAACTTACTTCTTCAATTAAGAAAAATCCTAATAAAATCATTAATATAATTTCATATGACATCATACATGTCCATTATGGATCATAAAATTCCATAAGTATGGGCACCAAGCTTTCATTAGCACTGTACCTGAAAATTGTTGTGCACACTGACTATTGTTTATGATACTTTAATGAATATAAAGCATTTATACACTAAATATACATAAAAACATGCTTTTCTTGACTTTGTTAAACAGCTAACAAAATATCAAAAGTTCACTGGTAACCATTAAAAATAAAGTTCCATCAATGGGCTGTTAGATCCACTACACACTTGCTTCAAAGGGCCCTTGGAAGTCAGATAAGGAGGCAATGAATACTTTCAAATGCCATATGTCCTACACATTTTCAACAGAATGTTAAAAATGACAAACAGTGGTGTAATGAAGTGGAACCTCCCATTATTTCTGCACGGTTCATCATGAGATCGCTGAAACAAGGACACTGCCTTGTGAAATCCGCTACCTCCCTCAAACTTACGTTCTGAAATACAAGAAATTAAATAAAAAATGTAATTAGGTTGTTCTTATGGCAAAAGCCAAGAAGCACAGTCTTTCTAATGCCTCCCTTCACAAATGTTAATGCTTTATTCTTTCAAATGTGTTGCTCCTGTCCAACCCTGGATTGGGAGCTGGGAGAATCTGACAAACTGGCACCAAGGCAGACATTTCACAAATGAGATCAGCTCTGGGAACCTGGCAGACTAAACAGAAATTCCATTTTCTTCTTACCTATTTCATTCAATTTAATTTTGAAGGCTATTCTAGAATACCAATCCTTTCAGAACAGCTAAAGAGAAAATTAGTTGTACCCCATGCAGGTCTTTGTCATATCTAACTAGACTCTCTGTCTTCAGTAAGGATGTCTGAGATAGGGAGACAATTATATGATTATTAGTTGATTACTTATATGTATGTTTAAAGCAATTTCGATCCAAATCCCAAAAAGATTTTGGGTAGATACAGACAAAATTATTCAAAAATGCATTGGGGCAGGCAAAGAAGCAAATACCTAGGGAATTTTGAAAAATAACAACAAAGGGAAGAATCAGCACGGCCAGTTTTAAGAGTTAATTATACAGCTAGAGTAATCAAAACTGAGTGTTAATGGTGGAGGGTACTACGGCTTGAGAAAGGGTTGCTTGGAGCCATAGCACAGGGAAAGAAAAAGTCAAGTCAAAATCCATGTGACTACAAGTTGTGTGTCCTTCAGCTACACACAACTTATGTATTCAGGATAGGAAAAGCTCACTTGCTTTTGAATTTATGTGTTAGGGATAGGAGCAGAGAATGTACTTTAGGGGTAGGATGGGATGGGTTTGTTGAATTGTGGTTATTTTTTCTATTAAAATCATTCATAGGGGCCAGCAGTGTGGCACAGCAGGTAAAGCTTTCAGCCAATAGTGAAAGTATCCCATATGGACACCAGTTCAAGTCCTGGCTGCTCCACTTCCAGTCGAGGTCCTTGTTAATGCATCTGGGAAAGTAGTGGAGCATGGCCCAAGTACTTGGTTCCCTGCACCCAAATGGGAGACTTGGAAGAAGCTCCTGGCTCTTGGCTTCAGATAAGCCAAGCTCCAGCCATTGCAGCCATTTGGAGAGTGACCTAGTGGATGGAAGAACTCTATCAGTCTTTCCTGCTCTCTCTGTAACTCTACCTTTCAAATAAATAACCTTTAAAAAATCATTCATACTGTGTTAAAAATATGTATATGTGCCCTTTAGATTTTTCCTTTAAATTCGTAGGAGGTTGGCCCTTAAGAAGTGAAACTATTAGATTATGTTTTGCTTCTACTCCAAGCAGTTTAATTAAAAGTTTGAAACAAGACAAATAACTAAAGAGTCAAATAACTAAAAGAATATTTTCCCATATATTTTGTCTTATACCTTACTAAGTGACAGAAAAAAAATTCTAGTTTTGCAAGGTAATATACTATCTTCTTCCCTTCCAAGGAGATATATTGTGTTTGGCACAATGGACAGAATTTTAGCAGCATCAATCATAGCCTCCATGGGTGCGATCTTCTCCAAGGAGACTCATTGATAGGTTCTTTACACTGCTTTTCTTTTTCTTTTTCTTCTGAGGCAGCTCAATTGGTTCTACAGTGTCTCATAATTCAAACAAAACACCTAACTCCATGTGTAAAGATTTACTATAGTTGATATCATTACCAATTTCCAATTTAGATACAGAGCCCTCTGCCATTCTGTCAATCACATCTCTCCTTTCCAACCTTTGGGACAGGATTTTTCTGTCTACTTCATGGTATACAAAATCTATAGTCATTCTGTTTTTAACCAACATTGTCACTTAAAATCTCCCAAAGCTGAGTGGCCTTCATCTTGGACTAACAGGCAAACCTTTGAATATGATCTCCAAGAACACAAAGGAGCTGGCTTCCACTTCCCTCTCTGGACTCATTCTCCATTAATTTCTTCCTTGTTCCAGACACAC
This sequence comes from Sylvilagus floridanus, assembly GCA_949820135.1. NCBI lineage: Eukaryota > Metazoa > Chordata > Mammalia > Lagomorpha > Leporidae > Sylvilagus > Sylvilagus floridanus. The sequence continues at coordinate 104,090,302 of OX463238.1, read as the reverse complement.
CTGCTAGACAGGGTTTGTTTCCTTTCACTGAGCACACTATGATTTCTATTGTCTCCAGGCTGTCCCATCTGCTCTTAGTTTTATCTGAAAAGCTGTTCCCTCTTTCTGTCCCTTTAACATCACTTCCAAAGAGAAGTCTTTACTTATTACCAGTATTGTAACACATTCAGATTGGGTTAAGATGTAAATAGAAATTAATAACAACACCAATAAGAGTAGCAACAACTGCAATAATAACAGTTAATGGTTTTATTTGTTTTTTTTAAATAGGCAGAGTTAGAGAGAGAGAGACAGAGAGAGAGAAAGAGAGAGAGAGAAAGGTCTTCCTTTTTCCGTTGGTTCACCCCCCAAATGGCCACTACTGTGGCCCGGGCACTGCGCCAATCTGAAGCCAGGAGCCAGGTGCTTTCTACTAGTCTCCCATGCAGGTGCAGGGCCCAAGCACTTAGGCCATCCTCCACTGGACTTCCCAGGACATAGCAGAGAGCTGGACAGGAAGAGGAGCAACTGGGACAGAATCCGGTACCCAGACAGGGACTAGAATCCAGGGTGCCGGTGCCGCAGGCGGAGGATTAGCCAAGTGAGCTGAGGCGCCAGCCAACAGTTAATGTTTTTGGCTATTCCTTTTGTACCAGATTCTATCAGCAGATTTTATACTTTTTTTGGTTTTTTTGTGAGGTTTCTTTGCATTTTATTTAATTTTATACCATATACATTTATTATATATAAAATACAGTATATAAATCATACTACATAATGATGCTATATTTATACATTTTCCAAATATTTGCTTTTAACAGATTCAATATAGTTCATAGACACTATTCTAAGATATAATGATATTCCCTTCCTCCTCTCTATACCTCCCACATCCTATAGAAAAGATACTGCTACTGTTCCACGTTAGAGGCAAAGAACTGGAGCTGATGAAGAACTCACCCCTGGGCTCTTTGCTGGAAACTGAGTCTCTCTGGGTTTCCAGCACAGGCAGCCTGATCCCAAGGCCCATGCTCTCACTCATAGGCCCACCACAAGGCTTCATCTGTTTAAGGCACAGGTACAGCATCCTTTAATCTCAATGAGGTAGAAATCTCAGGACATTAGGACATAAAGATTCATCAGCGGTTTCACGTGCTCTCCACCTCTATTAAGTAAAATCTGCAATCCAAATACTATCTGTACAGCTTCCAATCTTCGATTTGAAGTAGACATTTTCAACTGCCCAGTTTCATGTGTCCCCAGAGTTGGCGTCATTCACCACGTTTTAAGGTGGGTCACTGAGGGATTTCTTAGAGTACCACAAAGTATTAAGCTAAGGAAAGGACTGTGACCACATTATTACTTTTTCCAGGGTAGAATGAGTGGGCCAAAGTGGAAAGCCAAATGAAAAGGTTTTTGGTCTTTTTTGAGATACAGAGGAAAGAAAAGTGGCTTTTTTCGTTTCGTTCATTGTTTTGGGGTTTTGTTTTTCCAAAACTGTCACATAACCAAAAACACAACAAGGGGCAGGCATCTGACCTGGTCATTATGATACTGGTTAGAATGCACACATCCCATGTTCTAGTGCTAAGGTTTGATCCCCACCTCCAGCCCATGATTCCAACTTCCTGTTAAAGTAAACGCTCAGAGGCAGCAGTGATGATTCAAGGAGTTAGCTGCTTGCCAGCCAGGATTCAGTTCCCAGCTCCTGGCTTCAGCACCACTGGCCTGTGGCAGACATTGAAGAGTGAACCAGTAGATGGGAGCTCTACATCTCTCTTTTTATCTCTCTCTCTCTCTCTCTCTCTCTCTCTCTCTCTCTCTGCCTCTCAAATAAGCAAGTAATTTTTAAGCACAAGCAAGCAGAATTTTATATATATTGGTTTCAAATAAAGTTAGGAATAGTGCAGATACTACTTTTCCTCCTTTGGTGTGGATGCCCATTGATCACAGTAATGTTCATATACCTTTTTCATTTATCTTTGTATTTAAGAGAGAGAGCGTGTATACTTAGATCCACTGTTGGACTCCCCTTTGCCTACAGTAGCTGAGGGAGGTAAAGCTGGGAGTTTGGAATATAATCCAGGTCGAGGGTGACAGGAACCCAGTTAGCTCAGCCATTACCACTATCTCTCAGGGTTCACACTAGCTTGAAGCTAAAGTCAGGAATTCTAGCTGGGAATCTGACCCAGGTAGTCTGACACGGGATGCGGGCATCTTAGCCTGTGACTTAACAGCTAGGCTAAATGCCCACCCCAACATATCTTTAAAACCATGATACCTATATAGTGGTCTTATTTAGCCTTCTGAGAAGAAAAGATACTTCCACTGATTGGAGAATTTTCTGGAAAAGCACCGTTGTGTCCTACACATCCTGAGTGCTCCCCAAACTCTCTTGCTTCACCGTACATCCATCTTTCATTCAGTATACTGAATTCTTTCTTTACTTTCTTCCCTATTAGCCCACAAAGGAAAGGGCCATTTCAGTCCAGCTGCACTGCATTCTTGGTATAACAACTAAGAAAATGTGTTGACTAACTACATAGTTCATTCAACATTTATTCATTCTACAAATATTCTCTAATATGTAGGAGGGTATAAAACATTAATAAGACAGATCTTGTCAATCATTTTACAGTCTAATGAAGGAAATGGAAGAGTCCACAGGCAGTTTCAATAGTTTTTTACCACAACATGTATAAGCATGGGGTACTAGGAAAACACACAAGAGGGAAAACCACAGTCCTGGCAGATTATTGTATGTGTGTCCCAAGGTGAAAGGATAACTCAATAACAATTGGAGCAAAAGACAGAGGAGGTACTCCCATGAAAACACTCAGAGCCCAGGGTGGTTCATGAAGCTGCTCAAGTTGTATCATCAAGTGGGAGAAAAGGAACTACAAGGAGCTAGAGCTCTGGCATAAAAGGTTAAGCCCCCATCTGCAGTGTTGGCACCCCATAGGGTCACCAGTTCAAGTCACTGCTTCTCCACTTCTAGTCCAGCTCCCTACTGGTACACCTGGGAAAGCAGCAGAAGATAGCCCAAGTACTTGGGTCCCTAGACCGATGTGGGAGACCCAGAAGCAGCTCCTGGCTCCTTGCTTCAGCCTGGCCCAGCCCAAGCGATTGTGGCCATTTAGAGAATGAAAGAGCAGATGGAAGATTCTCTCTCTCTCTGTGTGTGTGTGTGTGTGTGTGTGTGTGTGTATCTTTCAAATAAATAAATAAATCTTTAAAAAAAAGAATCTCTTGAGACACGCAGCGAACAAGTAAGGGAGGGCTTGCATGGCATGATAAAAGGTTATATCTTATTCTGCTGGCAACAGAAAGCCCACGCTGGGTTCTCAGGGAAAAAGCAACATGATTTAAGGTATACCTTGGGAAGGTCCCGATAGCTGAGGCATGCAGAGGAAAACGGAGGGAAGATTGCTAGCTGGCAGGAGTAAGATCATTAGTCACCCAGGGAGGGATGTTGCCGTCTCAGTCTAAAGCAACTTTGCTAAGATGAGAGAGAGAGAGAGAAATGGAATGAAGCACCACTGAAGGAACAGAATGAACAGAACCTTAGGGCTGATCTGATGTGGCAGAGAAGGGACTCCCAGGTTTTGGGAAAGACTTCTGCCAGTCATAGCCTGTGTGGCCATACACACCAGATTTGGGTGGTGCATGTATGCATACACACAATCATTCCTCGTCCCTTACTTCTAATTGCCTTTTCTTTGACTTGTAGGTGCCCCAAGTCAGAAAAGAAGTATTTCCCCTTGGAGACTCCTACAACACCAAAATCAAGGTCCATCCAATAGAATTCATTCAATATACAGTGCCCCTGCCTTACTTCCTCAAGTTTGTACAGCCAATGCCAATGAGAGTCATGTGCCCACTCTCAGGAAACCTCCCATGGGGCAAGTTCATCTGGATATGCTTAACTGTCCAGTACGTCAGCTGCAAAGCTTGGGTTTGACTCTTCGCATGCTTGCTCTCCTGTAATTTTCAGTAACACTCAATACCCCACTTTCATCTTTATGCAGTTGGAACAAATCCCAACGTCACTGGGTCACATTACCTGAACATGTAAGTCAAACACAAAAAAACTAAGTTGACTTCAGAAAATACTATCTTCCTTGCTACTATCAACATTTAATATTGCTATAAAAAAGAATCCCACTAGCTTCACTACTATTTTGCTATCCTACTATTTTTAAAAGTAATCATCAGATGTTCCATCCACTGTGTGGCCACAGGGGGAATTTAGCCAGAGTTCAGGTTTTCATGCATGAACACCAGAGGAAGCGTGAGGGGATTCAGCAGAGTGAAGCCCAGTCCTTAACAAATTTAGGGCCATAAATCAAGATTAAGTAAAGTGTGCTTCCACTAGCCCCATGAATACTGCTGCCATGCCTTGGAACACTCAGACAGCTGAATGCTGAAACGAATAGAGAACTAAATTATTACTGATGAAATGGTTATAAAGAGGAACTGCCTAGTGGGATCTGTAATTTTGTTCTTGTCTCTCCATGTTCTGCACGACTTGCATTACAAGAGTTCTCAACTGCAAGGCCCGAAAGCTGCTTCCTCCCTCCCTCCTGGCCCCCAACACTTTTTTCACAGGTTTCTCTGATAGGCATTTGATCTCCACATAGAGCTTTCGCAAGACACCCTTTTGACAGAATACAGTGTCGCATGCCACGCTTTCAATATGATCACTTTGCAGAAAACAATGTGCCAGTGATTATTTTTCTAGCTATACTCTGGTTTCAACCATTCTGACTGGCATTAGGGCACGTAATCGTAGTGTCTTTAACTGCAGCACATAGAATGTTTTCTTTTAGGCGAGAGTGGTTCACAATTGAACACCACAGACTCCCCTTTGTAGTCCATAATGAAAGGATCCCTACTTAGGCAGGACTGAGCCATGTTTTCAGGCATATGGTAAAGATATTTATTTGACAAAAGATTTGGCAACACTATATGCCTACACTATTAGACCACATCTTAATATATTCAGTCTCATGTTTTAGAAAACCTCATTATCTTAACTGGGGCCAGCAGAGTCTGCCAAAACGTAATACTTAAACACTTCACGTATAGGTTAGTAGTCCAAGGAAATAATAGCATAAAATTAGCCTCAGTTTTTAAGAATTTGTGCTCATTTTTAGAATAATTTAACTCTTAAATGCTTTCTTTTACTGTTGAGTTTTTTTTTCTGCATCTTATATATTTAAAATATTATTACATAGAATATAAACTGTATTATGAAAGTTAAACTATAGCCTACATGATAATGGATATGAAATAGTTAACTAAGTATCTACTCAATACCTTAAAGCACAAGGGTACATGAAATCAACACAGCCAAGAGAGTATGTTAGTGGTTTAATGTGCAGGAATACCTTACTTCAGAGAAATCTTAAGCACAGAAAAAAGTATACAGCAAACTGTAATAATGGCTCAAACATAAGTTCTTCAAGAAATCAACATGGGGGCCAACATTGTGACAAATGGGTTAAGGCACTACCTACAATGCAAGCATCCCATACAAGCGCCAGGTCAAGTCCTAGCTGCTCCACGTCCAATCCAACTCCCTAATAATGTGCCTGGGAAAGCAGCAGAGACTGTCCCAAGTTCTTGAGCCCCTGCACCCACATGGGAGAACCAGAAGAGAATCCTGGCTCTTGGCTTTGGCCTAGCCTAGGCCTGGGCCATTGTTGCCATCTAGGGAATAATTAGCAAATAGGAGATCTCTCTCGCGCTCTGTCTCTATGTAACTCTGCCTTTCAAATAAATAAAGAAATCTTTAAAAAAAAAATCAACATTGGCTGGTTTCATATGAGAACCAAGAGTAACCAGTGGAACCTGGACAATTTAGAATATCAATAAGCACAGAAACAAAAATGATCACTGTCCTTTCCTATATCCTAGACTCTGTGCTAAATACTCTTTAATCTACATTATTTAATCCTCACAATATATCTGTGCAGCAAGTACTTATTTTAAGGCATGCTTTATAAATGAAGAAATTGTTGCTTAGGGTGGTCAAGGAACTTGTCTGAGGATAATTAAGTGGTAAAAACAAGACTATGACCCAGTTAGAAATGAGTAAACCAACTATTCTCCTGTGGCTTTCACCATTGGAAAGAATAAATAAGAATGATTCCAATATACATTGGTATCTCAGTAAACAATATCTGTAATTTTGTATAATCATGTGCTCAATTTTCTAAAACAATATATTTTTATTTCCAATAATAGAGTAAAAGTTTAGTCATTCTCAAAAATTCTTTCAGAATTTTCTAGAAGTTTCAAATTAAAATGGCCAGTGCCATGGCTCAATAGGCTAATCCTCCGCCTTGCGGCGCCGGCACACCAGGTTCTAGTCCCAGTCGGGGCACCGGATTCTGTTCCGGTTGTCCCTCTTCCAGTCCAGCTCTCTGCTGTGGCCTGGGAAGGCAGCGGAGGATGGCCCAAGTGCTTGGGCCCTGCACCTGCATGGGAGACCAGGGGAAGCACCTGGCTCCTGCCATTGGATCAGTGCGGTGTGCCGGCCGCAGCGTGCCAGCCGTGGCGGCCACTGGAGGGTGAACCAACGGCAATGGAAGACCTTTCTCTCTATCTCTCTCTCTCACTGTCCACTCTGCCTGTCAAAAAAAAAAAGTTTGAAATTAAAATATTAATTCTGTTGTGAGGACCTAAAGCTCAATATTCAACACATTACAGAATATTTTTCCATAGTATAAATCAGCCTGGGGGTGCCCCATGTCACAGCTATACCAACCACAGCCTTAATAGACATCTTTTTTATTGGTGAAAAAGTTGCAGGAGCTTTCTAAGGCAAATTTTACTAAAAATTTATATATTTTGCTTCTACTTATTTGTGCTTTGTGGTGGGAAATTTTCACACCTATATTTTTAAACAAAAGACTTACATGCACAGACATGCATAAATACACACACTTCACATGTGCAAGCCAGCATATGCAGCTAGAGCTTTTTTGTTTTTCTAATTCCAAGGCCATTGTGGTTGAGAAGATACTTTGATAGCTTAGCAGCTATATTCACGCAGTGTCAGCAACTGCCCAGCCTATGATGATATAAGGGCGCTAATGATATTATATTCACTGAGCTGCCATAATAAGTTTCCAGAGAAAGCTAACTTAATTGGCAGCCTATTATCAGAGTGGGTATATGGGTGCCCTGGCGTTTGGAATGCACTCATTGAAGCCAGGGTAATTGAGGCATCAGGTGATTTGAGGAAGGGCGATTACAATCATCTGTGTGCAATGTGCAGTGAGCAAGAAAACGTGGAGGGGAGAGTCCGCTTCATGAGACATTTAACTATTGAGACCCCTGAATAACCTTGCTATCCTTTTATCCTCCTTACTTCTACATCTACTATGAATACCAGCTGGAAACAGTTTAGACAAATACGCTCAAGATCTATTTTTTAAATAATTCTCGGATTTTAGAGTAAAAAAAAAATCAAATCCAAGATAAGAACTACTTAATGTATAGAGTCATCAGTATGTTCATGGAAAAATATGTATTGTGAAAAAACTGCAGAAATTTCAAGATGTTTTCAACCAAAATAAACTTAATTCAAGCTTTAAACAATTTTTCATTATCCTCACATATATTATTGTAAGTGTAATTCACAATCAACTCTGAATCACAGCTAACAGAAGTATAAATTATTTTAATATGTTTAGATGTACATGATAGTTTCTGAAAGAAACCAGATTTCTAGATTTTGTTAGTGACAAAGAAAAGTATGTCAATATGAAAATTTTGATTCCACATGGATCCTAAAGACCCTTTTTCTTTCCACATTATTGGAAGCCAAGATACATGAGCTTTGTAAGACAAATTTTACAAATATCTTCCTTCTATGTATTTGTGTATTGCTTGTATATTACAGTAATTTTCTACATCTAAATTTCATATAAAAGACTTACATGCATACATGTGCACAAATGACTACAGTCACACTTACATGCTTTATATATGGAGGTACTTCAATAGGTTTGTAGAAAATCAAATTAAAAGATGAGTTTACTTTGGTGTAAAACATTTTTGACATTGATAGTACTTTTTTCATAATACACATTTTTCTTGTGAAATTGATAAACACCCCTCATGGGTATGGACCCCTTGTACATGTAAACAAACACATACAGCTACCTATTTTTTGTTGTTAGAACTTCAAGGCTATTGCTAGTGGGAAGATACCAAGTGGACTGCAGTCACAGCTCTGCATATGGCCTTTCCATATTATTTTCCTTAAAAAAATGTGAGTACTCATTAATCCTGTAACAAAATAGGCTTATTAGAAAGTAGTACTATTTAGTGACTAATCAAAGACAAACGTAGAAACAACCTTTCCTTCCCTTTATGTCAACTCCCTATTTGTCCAATGTTAAAGTTTATCATGAGAACCTTGTATTTAACTAAAAAAAATTCCATACTTTAATAATGTAGTAGCATTGTGGGTGAACTCGGAAGAGCACTTGTTTGAAAAAGTAGAACAATGAAATTCCTAATATGTCCTAATAACTTGCCTCAGAATAACTTGCCTTATGGGTTAATTAACATTGCAAATTATGAAAGAAAACAAAATTATTACTTAACATGAATATTTTCAATAGGTCTGATTAAAAAAGAGAGGCTGTAAGTTATAAGTAGACAATGATTTCATGGAAAGACGTTCCTTGTCGATCACTTGACTATATACTCACTGAAGAAAGGAAACCTTAACAACCTACAAAGCTTTTATTAAATTTTAATGAAGAGGTGCAGTTGCTACAATTTATCAATCTCACAGCTGCCATGCAGTCCTTTATAATTTCCCAATGTTCGTATTTATTTTTAATCATCTTCCCTGAAAAATCAACTCACTTTCCTGATTTCCCCTGCTTCTATCAACACTATTATCATTCTTATGGTCACCCAGAAAAAAAAATTTAGATAGACTGTACAGATTCTTTCAGTCATCAAATCCTGCCATTGCTTCCCTGGGGATATGTCTCAGGCCCAGCATCTTTCTTTGAATTCCTATTACAGTCAACAGTAGTTAGTTCAAACCAGGAATTCCTGGGACCCACAGCCTAGATACACAGTAGTGATGCAAATAAAAGAAGTAAGGAAATTTGTTGTATTTTGGATGCTCAGTATGTATTGTCTTTTAGTACCTACCTCTCCTACAATGAGTTTAGTATTGATGGCCTAAGAATGCTGCGAAACATTGGATTTGTTCTTGTTAAGGAGGTCAAGGAAGACTGTCCCATGGAACTGAGTCTAAAGCTGCACTATGAAATATGAGTAGGAACACATTCATCAATGAAAGGAAGGAAGGTGATCCAGGATGAGAAGATACGTACAAAGACCCTGAGATGGAGAATATGAGGAATAGAAAGAAAGCCTGTGCAGATTCAGTAGAGAGCAATGGGGAGCCCAGGCACACAAATCAGCCAGGAAAGGAAGGAACGGACAAGATCATACCATGTTAAGGACCAGAAATTTAATTTTTATCCAAAAACACTGAATATTCCACAATACCACAAATGCATCATGTTGAAAACAGAACCTGAGCAAGGTGTATGGTGTAGAAATTATGAGATCACGTGGGACTCTCGTATTCCACCTCAGAGTTCCTGGATTCCAGACCCAGCTCTGCTCCTGATGCCAGCTTCTAATAATGCAGATCTGGGAAACAGCAGTGATGGCTCAAGATTCCCAGCAGCCCATATGGGAGACATGGATTGAGTTCCTGGCTGCCAGGCAAATAGGGAATAAACCAATAGATGGGACAGTCTATCTTTCTTTCTCTTCATTCAAACGCAATAATTACAAACTTATTAAAAACAATTTTTAGGGACCAGTGGCACGGTGCAGTGGGTTAACCTGCTTCCTGCAATGCCTATGTCCCCTATCAAAGTACTGCTTTGTGTCCTGGCTGCTCCACTTCCAAGCCAGCTCCCTGCTAATGCCACCTGGGACAGCAGCAGCAGAATGCCCAACTACATGGGCCCCTGCCATACACATATGAGACCAGGATGAAGTTCTAGGCTCCTGGTTTTGCACTGGCACAGTCCTGGCTGTTGTGGCCATTTAGGGAGTGAGCCAGTGGATGATGATTGCTTTCTCTGTCTCTCCCCTTCTCTCTGTCATTCTGCCTTTCAAATAGATAAAATAAATCTTTCAAAAAATGTTTAAAGAAAAAAACTTTTTAAACTTCTTTACCTTGGAATCTGATTTGTCTTCCATTATTTTCTATATCTTAGTGAGTGATGTTATCTCTTCAGTGTCTAAAACAGAAAGTGAAGGGTTCATTGACCACAGGCAGTCTATTCTACCTCCCAGATATACCCCAAATTAATATTATTTATGTCGCTGCTGCTTAATTTAGATCTCATTATTTTTTCGGGATTTACATAATTCTCTAGGTCAGCTTCCCTCTATCCTCTTCACTGCCCCCAAAGTAACCTTTTAAAATTATCATCATAATCCCATTAATCCCCAGCTTACAGTTCTCCATGGTAAAACTGACTTGCAGTTCAGATTAGTTTATTCTGCCTTGCAACTTCTTTAAATGCTTTCTTGATTTCATTACTGGGCATGAATGAGACATTATATCATGTTACACAATTTTCAGCCTTATCCAGCTTCATCAAGATAACACTTTGACCTCAGGACTCCACCAAAACATCACCACCTTGAGGAAGATTATGATTCACTCATCCCTCTTCTGGCTGCTAGTTCTTAATGCAGCACTTATAACTCGTTCAGTAATGGCTAGTTTCAAGGGTTTTTTTCTTTCCTCGACCAGATTACAATATGCTCCAGCCTAGGGGTCATTCTATCTTCCTTTATCTGTCTGACACTTAGAATAATGCTTGAATCAAGTACCCAAACCAGAAAAGGAGCATGAATTTGAGTATACATAAAAATTTAAAAGAATATATACCACCCACACCCACTGAGAAGGCTGTTACTGAGAATGTAAAATGGTATCGCAAGTGAGAAAAACATATGAACATGTCTCAAAAAATTAAAACAGAATTATCAGCAATCTACTTCTGGATATATATACAAAAAAGTGAAAATATGATCATGAAGAAATAATTATATGTTCATGTTTATATCAGCATTATTCACAGTAGGTAAAATGAAGAATCAACCCAATGTCCATTGATAAGCAAATGGATGACCCTTGAAAATATTATGCCAAGTGAAATAAGACAGTCAGAAAAAGATACATAAAGATTCTACTTACACAGGGGGCTTAAAATAGTAAAACTAACAGAGGCAGAAAGTAGAATAGTGGATGTTAAGAGCTGAGAAGGAAAAAGAAATTTTTTGAGAGGTGTGGAGCTTTAGTTCTACAGGGTAAAAGGCAATCTAGAGAGGAATGGTGGTGAGAGCTGCTCAACATTATGAGTGTATTTACTAGTACTGAAATGTACATTTAAAAACCACCAAGGGGCTCGAAGCAGATTAAGCACCACTTTGGACGCCAGCATCCCACATCACAGCAAAGGCTCTGCTCCCAGCTACCTTGTTTGCAATCCAGCTCCCTACTAATGCACCTGGGAAGGCAGCTTCTAGAAAGATGGCCCAAGTGCTTGGGTGCCTACCATCCACAGAGGAGACTCAAATAGAGTTTCTGCCTCTTCACTCTGGTCAGGACCAGCCCCATTGCGACCACGGAAGATAGAAATAGATAGAAGATTTATCTTTCCACACACCAATGCCCATAACCCTGTCTTTTAAATAAGTAAATAATCCTTTTAGAAAAACAAAATAAAACGAATAAGATGGTAAAACGTATGTTATGTATATTGCACTACAGCTAAAGAAACTGGGGGAAAGTGTAGAATGCCTAAACTATGTTAATGAGTTTGATTTTTATTGCTGTTAATAACTCTCAGAAATGAACTTAGCTCCAAAAGCAGAGTTTAAAACAACTTGCAGTTTGTCAAAAAAAAAAAGCTAAAATGCTTTCTTTTGTATTTTATAAACCTTCTCACATAAATTGACATTACTATGCATTAATCATAATGATTATACTAATAATTAATTGACATCACATACTCATTCAAATGTACAGCATGATTTCTGTGCACATATCCGTTCTATTTATAATTTTAAGGAGCTTCACCACCTAACCATATCCAAGTCCATTAAACTATTAAGAAAGGTATTAAGAAAGGTATCTGCCAGGTTAATGGGAGGTTAAAGGAGAAACTTGTTATTCCATCTGGATGTAAGAACTGTACAGATTAATACACAAGCTAAAATAAAAATGATTTCCTTTTTTAGTTCCCAGGAAATACAATCAAAGAGGAGCCTGAATATCACATCAAACAAAGTGTTCTCAAACCAATTTCACATGCCTTGTGTGCCTGATTAGTTTTGACAAGATGTTAAGAAGGGATTTGTTGAGAGGCTCAAACACTTAGATCAGATTTAGCTTTTCTACCTAACTTGTTTCTATCCACTTTCTCATCATATTTCAAGAACTTTACATTCCTCCTCTGAGAGTCTGTTCCATCCTCTCTAACATCACTTCCAGTGCCCTACCTCAAGCTCTAGCTACATCTCTGGAAGACCACCACAGCGGTCGGTCTCCTGGGCAAATGCCTCCCTTTCCTGGAACTAGGTCACTGCATACATATGGCTAAGTGATTGCCTGACAGACCTCTCATAGCTACGAAATCTTTATGGAAGTTTCGATGACAGAAAAAGCTCCAGGTTGGGCATATTCCACAAATGTCATGCAGAATCACAGGTTAACTATAAATTGGCTGTGGATATATTAATTGCAATAATTCATAAGGCATAAATCACAGTTATTCTTATATTTTCTATAGGAAAAAGTAACGATATGCCAGAATGCAAGCATCACCATGCCTTGGCATATAGTCATATGCACATATATTTGCATACATATGTATACATGCATACATAAATATGTGTGACATATTGCCCCCAGAACCACTTTTCTTCAATATTCCCATAGAGTATCACCACACACATGATTGATCAATAAGGAATCTCATTATCATACATCACTTAGGATACTATCAGTTGCAACTAACAGAAATCCTGACTAGAACTACCTTAGACAACGAACAGAACATCTCACCTAGTATCTCTCTTCGGTTCTAGCCCCTCTTATCTGTGTTTCTCCTAAAAATCTCTTCCTCTGAATATTGGTTTCATCCCCAGACTGGTGGCACCCGCAGGAACAGGCATCATATCCAGACACAAAAAACAAAAAGTAGTAAAGGGGGAAGAGTTTTCACACATTTCCTCCCTAAAACCAAGGAAACCTTCCAGAAGATGTCTGTAGTAGATTCCATTAGATCCAAAAAAAAAAAAAAAAAAGATACATTCAAGTCTTAACCCCTCATATCTGTGAACGGTGTGACCTTCTTTAAAAACAGGATTTTTGCAGATATAATTGGTTAAGATAGGATAGGACAAATGCTACATCTACTGCATGGTATCCTTATAAGACACACAGAGAGATAGAGGAGACAGAGAGATGTGTAGATATGGGCAGAGATTGAGATTGTACCTACAAGCCAAAGAATGCCAAGGATTGCCTGCCATCATGAGAAGCTAGGAGTAAGGCATGAACAGATACTTCCTAGAGCCACTGGGAGGAGCAAACCTGCTGATCCCTTGATTTCAGACTTTTGATTTCCAGTACTATGAAATAATAAATGTCTGTTGTTTTAAGCCATGTAGTTTGGGGTAGTTCATTGTCTCATCCCTAGGAAATGAAAACAACCCCAAAGCTAACTTTCCTCTGAATTGTGTTGACTCCCATGTCTATTCCTGATCAAATCACTGCCAAGGAGAATGGACCATGATCAGTGCTTTGGACAAATCATTTGTCATAGAATGGGTCATGGGGATTCAACTGCAAGGAGTACAGCAGTCACCTCTTCCTTCTCTTCCTACCTCCCTTACGTTCACTCATCAGATTCTGCTGATCACCCTCGTGAATACCTCTTTGACTGCATCCTTTATTTTCAATTAGTCTTTTGATATTTTAGAGCCTTTACATGATTCACAAATTATAATATTAAAAAAATCTTTTCTTGGCCGGCGCCATGGCTCAACAGGCTAATCCTCCGCCTTGCGGCGCCGACACACCGGGTTCTAGTCCCGGTCAGGGCACCAGATTCTGTCCCGGTTGCCCCTCTTCCAGGCCAGCCCTCTGCTGTGGCCCGGGAGTGCAGTGGAGGATGGCCCAGGTGCTTGGGCCCTGCACTCCATGGGAGACCAGGGAAAAGCACCTAGCGCCTGGCTTCTGCCTTCAGATCAGCGCGGTACGCTCACCGCAGCGCGCCGTCCGCGGCAGCCATTGGAGGGTGAACCAATGGCAAAGGAAGACCTTTCTCTCTGTCTCTCTCTCTCACTGTCCACTCTGCCTGTCAAAAATTAAAAAAAAAAAAGAAAAAAAAAATCTTTTCCACTGCTACAGTCTCAAAATTCAAATGTTGAAATCTTAATACTAAGATGGTATTAGGAAGTAGGACTTTTAGTGGGTTTTAGTGTCCTTGAAAGAAGGACAACACTCAGCTAGCTTGTCCCTTGTAAATGGACAGAACCAGGAAGAAATTGGCACTTTGAAAACCAGAAGAGCTCAGCAGTTCTGCACCTGCACCTCAGCTTTAGCATGCAGAAACGTGAGAAATATGCACTTTATGGGATTTTGTTATAGCCACCAAACGATCTAAGATACCACTCATGCTCCAGTTATTTTGCTTTCCAACTGCCACCTCACAACCAGGTAACTACATTAGTTTCTTATATACTTTTTCAGCATCTCCTTATACAAATATTAAAAAATGAATGTAGACCACTCTTACATGAAACTTATATCTCACTTTTTTTCCATTATTTTAAACTCTACCCTGGAGCTCTTTCCTCTAAGTACCTTGGGTGGCCTTCCACATTCCTCAGCCTCTCTCCATGCTACTAGTCCAAACTACACTATTTCTCTGCTGGCAGAATACAACTGCACCCAAAGGATCATGCAGCATTCTGTGCTGACACAGCCAAGTAAACTGACTTAGCAGCAGTAGGAGTGATCTTTCTAATCTTTTTAAAATTGGTTTATTTATTTCAAAGTCAGAGGTTACAGAGACAGTGGGGGAAACAGAGATCTTCCATCCACTGGTTCATTTTCTAGGTGGTTGCAATGGCCAGGGGTGAACCAGGCCAAAGCCTAGGGCCAAGAGCTTCAATAGCATGTCCCATGTGGGTGGTAAGGGGCCCATGAACTTGGACCATCTTCTGCTATTTTCCCAGACCATTAGCAGGAAACTGCATCAGCAGAGGAACAGCTGGGACATAGACCAGTGCACATCTGAGTGTCAGCATTTCAGGCATTGGTTTTACCTGCCATGCCACAATGCCACCCCAATCTTTCTAATCCTAACTCTGCTTCAGTCACTTTGCTTGCAAGGCCCTAATGAAAGAGTCTATACTAGACTACCTACATGATTTGTGGAGTCCAGCGCAAAGGGAAAACATGTGAATCCTTGTTCAAAAATGATTCAGAATTTCAGGTTGGTAACAAAAGAGCATTAAAGCAAGCACAAGACTTTCACATGCACAAATTGCACACCTGAGAAGCCATCCTTGGGTCTACACATTTATAAACTCCTAGGAATTTTGACTTGAGCTCTTTCCCTAATCCTATACTAATTTTATGTGAGGAAATATGCCATAGCTATATTAGACTATGTTAATTTCTTGGATCTGAAGTTTAGTCTCCTACCTACTACCCTCCATGTGCTTTTTTCTCCATCTAAGTCTACGCATCCTTCATGTCTTGGCTAGTACAACACTTCTAGGAGGCCTTCCATGAGTCCCCATACAAGGTAAGCACATCCCTGCTGTATGTTCAGATCCCCCTCTAATCTGACTCATAACACATAATACCTGTAAATAACCAAAGCATACATTTGGCCCAGTTTACCTAACACTAATTTATTAAACGCTTATTTTATACTGAGCTGAGCAGGGATAAAGTTGACTTGCCTTACGCACAACATTTAAGAAGATACCAAAACACTATGTCAGCAAAATCCATTAAATTTTAAAAATGTATTAACTTGAGAGGCAGAGAGAGACAAATACAAAGTTAGAGAGAGCAAACTACCATCTACTAGTTCATTCCCCAAAGGTCCACAATAGCCAGGGCTAGGTTAGCACAAAAGCTGGGAGCCAATAACATAATCCAGGTCTCCCACGTGGGTGGTAGAAACACAATACTTGGGTCATAATATGATATTTTTTAAAATCAAAATGAATGCAAAACCCCCATAGTGAACAAGGTAACAACATTTTCATTAAAGGCATGATCTTTGTTGAATTTGACTGACTTTTCATTTTGCCTCTTGTCTATGAATACATCTGTACTGGTGCCTGGCACTGTGTTAAGACCTCTCTCTACATATTGCAGTTAAGTCAAGTCTAAAGTTAAGTCAAGTCTAAAGCAGTAATGTTACAGAGATTGTCACTATCCTCCCTGCACAAATGAGATGTCCTTAGGCTTACAGAAGCTAAACTATGTTCATTCTATGGCTAAAAAGCAGCGGCACTGACATTCAGCCTGCCCCAAAGGCCCTGATACTCACTGCCTAGATGATATCTCAATTTGGTGAATAATTGGAAACACTGATGTATACTTTCTATTCGAAAGATATGTTTAGACATAGCATACATTATCTGACCCCAAAAATGCGTTTTGTGGGGAGGAGATAAATGACACGATACAAAATTTGTAAGATGAAATACATTAGGGGCCAGCATGGTGGCAGTGCTGGTGAAGCCAGCATCCCATATGACTGATGGTTCCAGTCCCAGCTGCTGCACTTCTGATCCAGATCCCTGCTAATACACCTGGGGGAAAAAAGAGAACGATGACCCAAGTGCTTGGAACCCCATCACACATGCTGGAGACCTGAATGGAGTTTGTGGCCCCTAGCTTTGGCCTGGCCTAACCCCAGCTGCAGCCATTTGAAGAGTGATCCAGCAGATGAAAGATCTCTTTCTCTGTCTCTGTACCCTGCCTTGTAAGTAAGTAAGTAAGTAAATCTTTTAAGAAAGAAAAATATATTAAAACAGTTGTGTCCTCAAGCTAACATGTAGCAAAGGCTAGTAAGTTTAGTCCTGCTCTAGAATTCAAATTCCAACTTAAGTTTCATTCTTACAGCAATATATTTCTTATAATTTTAAATATGCACTCAAGAAATATCCATTTGGTTAATAAAGACATATCTTTAAATCTTTAAAAAAAAAAACTTTCTCAGAGCCGACACTGTGGCATAGCAGGTAAAGCCGCCACCTGCAGTGCTGGCATCCCATATGAGTGCAGGTTCGAGGCTGGCTCCATGGCCTGGGAAAGCAGTGGACAATGGCCCAAGTGCTTGGGGCCCCTTGTACCCACATGAGAGTCCTGGAAGCTACTGGCTCCTGATTTCAGATTGGCTCAGCTCTGGTCATTTCAGCCATTTGGGAAGTGAACCAGCGGATAGAAGCTCGCTCTCTCTCTCTCTCTCTCTCTCGCTCTCGCTCTCTCTCGCTCTCTCTCCTTTTCCCTCTGCCTCTCTATAACTCTGCCTTACAAATGAATACATAAATCTCTTTTTACAAAAAAATCTGATTTGAAAAACTATATTCATTCCAGTTAACAAATAAGTCCTGTCATATTCATATGCAATTTGTCCTTGGGGGTTAAAATCATGTTTAATAGATTTGATCCTATATTGTATAGGTGATCATCCTCCTATTAGAATAAGTCATATGACTAAATGGATGCGATAATACAATTGAGATTAGCAAAACCTCACCAACTTGGATGGCAACGTTAAGGATGAAAAACACTTCTAATGTTTTACAACATTCTCACCTCAATAGCCAGTGCATGTCAGGTAACGTATTCTTTCATTCCATCTTGCTTTTTGACTTTACAAAATAAACAGACTAACAATAATTAAATTAGTGGCATAGCTCTCTCCAAGATAATGGAAAATAAAATGCTTGTGACTTCCATTCCTTCCAAAATTCAGTGTAGAAAAAGGAGAAAGCAAATGTTCCCATTTGCATTTTGTTCTTAAGAAAACAGAAATGGAATCAAGCTGAGTGACTTGCCCTAGATGACTCAAAACTCAACACCATATTTGGATATTATGGCCAGATTTTCATGCTGGCAGCTAATTATGAACCTTACATAGATGAAGAAGAGGAAAAGATTTCTGATTAAGAGAAAATAGTTTATATGACCATCTGGGAGTGAGGGGTAACAACAGTGAACCCAGAACACTGAGAGAAACATAAATTCTATGAGCCGCCCTCTGCAGTGCTGGCATCCCATATGGGCGTGGATTTAGGACCCGGCTGTTCCACTTCTGATCTGGCTCCTGCTATGGCCTGGGACAGCAGTGGAAGATGGACCAAGCCTTGGGGCACTGCACCCTCTTTGTAGACCAAGAGTAAGATCCTGGCTCCTGGCTTGGGATTGGCCTAGCTCTAGATGTTGCAGCCATGTGGGAAGTGAACCAATGGATGGAAGACCTACCTACCCCCCCCCCCGCCTCTCCATCTCTCTCTGTGTAACTTCAACTTCCAAATA
The DNA here is from genome assembly GCA_949820135.1 of Sylvilagus floridanus. NCBI lineage: Eukaryota > Metazoa > Chordata > Mammalia > Lagomorpha > Leporidae > Sylvilagus > Sylvilagus floridanus. The sequence goes on along the minus strand of OX463238.1, from coordinate 104,071,674 downwards.
CATAAAATAAATCGAAAAAAAAATATTGCACCTAATGAGTTCCAAATATTCTACTTTTGCTCTTTGTATAGTGAATACGGCAGTATGATTATGCTCACTTACAAGAGAACAAACTAAAATCAATGTCACAAAATAGCAAGATATGGAACGGGAATCCTTTTTATTTTTTTAAGATTTATTTATTTTACTTGAAAGAGTTACACAGAGAGAGAAGAGGAGGCAGAGAGAGAAAGAGGTCTTCCATCCATTGGTTCACTTCCCAACTGGCTGTAATGGCCAGAGTTGCGCCAATCTAAAGCCAGGAGCCTGGAGCTTCTTCCAGGTCTCCCACACAGGTACAGGGACACAAGGGCGTGGGCCATCTTCTACTGCTTTCCCAGGCCATAGCAGAGAGAGCTGGATAGGAAGTGGAGCAGCCAGGACTCGAACCAGCGCCCATATGGGATGCCAGCACTTCAAGTGCTGAAACTTTACCTACTACATCACAGCACCAGCCCCATATATCATATCTGTTTAATTCTAAGATTCTTTTATATTTGTTACACCACAAAACTCAAGAAACTATTATGTTTCGGGGCTGGCACTGTGGTGCAGCAGGTTAAAGCCCTGGCCTGAAGGACCAGCATCCCATATGGGTACCAGTTCTAGTCCCAGCTGCTCCTCTCCAATCCAGCTATCTTCTATGACCTGGGATAGCAATAGAGGATGGCCCAAGTGCTTGGGCCCCTGCACCCAAGTGGGAGACCTGGAAGAAGCTCCTGGCTCCTGGCTCCTGGCTCCTGGCTTCAGATTGGCGCAGCTCCAGCTGTAGCAGCCATCTGCGGAGTGAACCGGCAGATGGAAGACCACTCTCTCTCTCTGTCTCTACCTCTCTCTGTAACTCTTTCAAATAAATAAAATTAATCTTTTATAAAAAAAAGAACATATTATGTTTCTTCATTACAGATGAAATTTCCATGTATAGTAAATCAATTTGTTTACTTTATAATGACATATATAAATACAAACGAGTGAATAAAAAATTTTAAATGCAACAGAAATATATCCACTGAAATTAAAATTTAAGATATTCAGGTAATTTTAACTAATTTTAAATGAAATATAAACTATAATGCTAATGTGTTTCTCTACTCTCATTTTTATACTTTTTGAAATCAGACTCCTCACCAATCAAAAAAGTATTCCGTGAGGCATCATTGTGAGGAAAAGAGAGACCGAAAGCTAAAAGCTCCCAATATGTCTTATTAAAAGCTTTCTAGAAAACAGAAATCAAGGCAGGGTCAAGTATCAGTGCTTAATCTGAGAGGTACAATTCCAATGCAGTGAGAATGGGGAAAGCATAACCAGGGATGAAGAATGGCGGTGATGCAAGGAGATGCAGAACTGTGCTAGCCACTGCTTCCAAAGACGCCATGGACAGATATCCCAGCCTTTCAGCAGGTTTAGCCACACAGGTAAGACTATCTCCAGAGCGCTGTAGGAGAGAAAACATTGCCTCAGAACAGTACAATGGAAGAAGGAAGGAAGAAGGTATTCATATTCAGAAGTGCTTCCTATTCCCTGACTTCCATTCTTCAAAGCTGTGCCTCTGGAACTCTATTCCCACGTTTCTGGGTTGTATTCTGTCCCTTAGTACTCTCCTGAGAAGCATGATTTCTTGTCCAACAATATGGCTGGCGGTTCTCCATCAGGTGAGTCATGAAGTACACCTGGAGCAAGCCAACCAGTCCAGTGCCTGAAGGGGAGCAAGAGGCTGCTCCTGAGGACCAACACCCCCTAGGACTATGAAGAAACCCCTAAGAAGCATCTTATAAAGACAGTGCTTCAGGTCGGTGCCACGGCTCACTTAGCTAATCCTCCACCGGCACCCCGGGTTCTAGATCCGGTTGGGGTGCCGGATTCTGTCCTGGTTGCTCCTCTTCCAGTCCCGGGAAGGCAGTGGAGGATGGCCCAAGTGCTTGGGCCCCTGCACCCTCATAGGAGACCAGGAAGAAGCACCTGGCTCCTGGCTTCTGATCAGCACGGTGCACCAGCTGTAGCGGCCATTTGGGGGGTGAACCAATGGAAAGAAAGACCTTTCTCTCTGTATCTCTCTGTATCTCTCTCTCTCTCTCTCTCTCTCTCTCTCTCTCACTGTATAACTCTGCCTGTCAAAAAACAAAAATAAAAAATAAAAGAGACAGTGCTTCTACTATTAAATTATTATGTGGACTTACACAAACCACCAGATTCTATTTTCTTAATTTGGTATTTCTGGTAAATGGTATCAACACTCTTCCTGAAACCTAATTTGGGGAGTTTTGAATTATATGTCAGCATCTTTACTAACCCCCACATGTAATCAGTTGAAAAATGCTGCTATTTCTTTCACAATAGCTTTTTATAGTCAGTAATTCCTTTCAATTCATGTTTTCAGCACCCTGGCTCAGTCCTAAGAGATTATCTACTTCTAGGTCCTTCTATCTATTCACCCCAAAATTGTTTCTCTCCACTTTCAAGCCATCCTGCAGACTACTGCTTCTTAAAAAAGCTCTGTTTAAGAGCAAGTAATGGGACTGGGGAAATATTCCCCAACGTCTACAGATTCACTAATAATTTTTAAATTATGCTTTTTAAATGATAATAGATGGATTATCTAAAAGACTGAGAATTGAGCATTGCTAGATAACTTGTATCCCTAAGAGACAAGGTATTGGCACTAGAATTACTGGAGTTGTCTCTGGTTAAGGAGCATTCCTTCCAAGCCAAAGCACTGTATATAAAATATGATTTTCAACATGTTAGGTAAAAAGAAATATGGTGAGAGAATGAAGTGACCATACTACACAGCAGAACAGGGACAGGTTGAGTTCAAGAGTACTTGCACAATAGTATTCAGCATCATATTCACTTTGAGAACAGAGATATAATCTATCACACATAATTTAGTGTTGATAATACAAATTATCTAAGTTTCCCTATCTAGCTGACATTTAATTTTAAATGTTTGTTTTATAGTTATCATAGGATCAATTATCATAAGAACGTATACTAAATTTACAGTTTAACAAACTTATTCAATATTAATCATAATTTATGTCACTCTGGGAATGCAAAGAAAAGTTGTTTCAGTTTTGAGAAGAGCTGAAATATAGCACTGCTGGATTATATTCCTCTGACAGCATAGCCCAATTATGCCATACTCTGACATGAAATCTTCAAGTTTCCCATTATCTGCAAAAAATTAAGTTTAAATCCATGAATGGGGCATTTCTACATATATGTTCTCCTCTAGTCTACCGTGTTTTCCCAGCTTCAGATCACCACAATACAATTAGACACAACATACTCCCTTATCTTGTTGCTATAGATAGTCTGAATGTTTGTGCCCCTTCTCCCCAAAATGCATATACTGAAACAGCCCCAGACGTGATGGTACGAATAGGGACAAAGTCATTAAAGCCCTGCCCTCAAGAAAGAGATCAGTGCCTCCATAAACTAGACCCCAGAGAGCCAACTTCAACTTCCCACCAGGCAAGGAAACAGCAAGAAGGTGCCATCTGTAAGCCAGCAAGAAGGTCTCACTAGACACTGAATCTGCCTTGATCTCAGACATCCCAACTCCAGAAATAAATTTCTGTTGTTCATTAAGCCACAAGGTTATGAGACTTTATTACAGCAGCCTGAACAGACTAAGACACCTGTCTTCATTTGTACTTCCTTTTGCTACCGCCTCAACATGATCACTCCTATCCATGCAGTAAGCTCTATGACACCCAGCCTGATCCTCCAAGCATCTGTTACCTGCCATCCTTGCAGCATGTAGCAGATTTGCTTTGCATTATGGTTACTTGGATACATGCCTTACCAAAGTCATCTCCTCTCCATCTGGGTGTCTGTCCTCTACTGGCCTTAGCGTGGCATTTTGTACAGGTTACCTGTTTAATAAATACTTGTTAAGCTAATGGAAGACACAGAGCAAAATTAGCTGCTTACACATTTGAAAATGCCTACGTTCTGTGAAAATAATCACCATGAAATTATTGATGGCTGAATATGAGGCAGTAAGGGGAAGCACCAGAGGAGTAAATTTATGTGTAATTTGTTGAACACCTAGCAAATAATGACATTCTAAATGCGGCATTTTTATATGGTGATGGCAAACACTGGAATCTAGCCTTGTATATTGATATTGACTAAGATCACTAATGGAAACAAAATCAAAAATAAGGGCCAAAATAGTTCTTCGTTGGATACCAATTAACTGCTAATCTGTTTGCTTTAATAGGCCACTATTAGAGGAAATGATAAAATTAGCTATGCACATAAGAAACATTTATTGCCTACGTATTACTTTTGCCCTGAGACCAGTGCAAATCAACAAACTTGCAGAATAAAATTGTCCCCAGAACAGTTTAAAATGACACAAGCTTTTATCTGTGCTTGCTTGAGACAAGGTTTTAAAAAAATTAAATTCCTAAGCATGAAAGAAAGTGAGAAAATCTGTTTCTTCAAATGATTTTGGAATACTCCTATTTTTTAAACTTCTGAATTTCTTTCGGCATCTAGCATGCTATCTCACTCCCTGCTGATTTATCCTTAGAGTTTCAGCAGGATTTCATTGCCCCTGGGCACCAGCTTTGTTAATAATGGCAAATCCTTTCAGTTCCTCGTTGGAGCAGGTGGAACTTTGATTGACAAGGTAATAAAAGTGTTAATGAGACAGAGTGGCACAGAGATCAATAGTTGCCAATAAAAAAAAAAATCTGATACGTAATTTTGTAAACTCCCTCAAACCAGTTAAAAATCGCTTGCATCAAAATAGAGACTTTCCAATTTATAATTGAGGAATTGTTTTTTTGTTTGTTTGTTTTTCATCTCTGGCAAAACCGCCCTAGACGTTTAGGAAAACATCACCTTGGCTAGAATAGATTTTGTTCACACCATCATGCCTGAATTCCTTTGCTTGCCACTTACAGGCTGGGGAGTCCTCAGATCGTGTTTGGTATGAGACTCCAGTTTGAACAAACCTTTCAGCTCCTCCCTGCAGCAGCTGGACAACCTAGCGCAGGCTTCTCAATCTCTCTGAGCTTCAGATTCCACATCAGCAACACCGCTCCTGTCAGGCCTCATGAGTAATCAATGTGACCAAATATCTAAAGAGCAAACCAGCTGGGCATAAGACATTCTGGACATTAACACTGTTAAATACATACAGCAATTTTCACTATGGTTGAACTGGTTTGGTTTCTTTTCTTTCATCTGGGGCATTCATGCAAATTTGAAATATTTAGGATAACTACTGGGTTCAGGAGATATAAATGGATCTCTATAATTGCTTTGTGTCGCTTCATTTTCATTCAATCTTATTCCATTTTGATTTTTTTTAAAGATTTATTTATTTAAAAGGCAGAGTTACTCAGAGGCAGAGGTAGAGAGAGAGAGAGAGGTCTTCTGTCTGCTGGTTCACTCCCCAAATGGCCACTACAGCCAGAGCTGCACTGATTCAAAGCCAAGATCCAAGTTTCTTCCGGGTCTCCCAGGCGGGTACAGGGGCCCAAGGATTTGGGCCATCTTCTACTGCTTTCCCAGACCATAGCAGAGAGCTGGATCAGAAGTGGAGCAGCTGGGCCTGGAACTGGCATCCATATGGGATGACTACACTGCAGGCGGTGGCTTTACCCACTACGCCACAGCACCGGCCCCTCTTATTCCATTTTAATTTCTTTCTCTACCTCTTTGATTAGAATCTGCTTATAACAAACCATATCCAAATTAGTAACTTAGGTAATAAACACTGATTAAAAGGCATAACATTTATCGCTTCTCAGCCTTCTGGCTAAGATCAAGCAGAAAAGGTGAAATATTTATATGATGTGAAGAAAACCAGAGTATAATAATAAATATTTATTTTTTCTTAAAATTTAACGGGTTAGCTGGGTGTGTCTCCAGTTTGGGCCACTGAAGCTGGAGCAAGATGATATCAGATGACCTCCTTTGGGTCTAGTGGTCGGTTTGAGGTCAGTGGAGTCCACAGAGAGATCTGATCTCATGCATCCCTTCATCCCCCAGGCTAGCTCCAGTGTGTGTGCATTCCAAGAGCAGAAAGAGAGGAAAACATAGTAAGCACATACTTTTCAAGTCAATTACTGTCCCAATTGCTATGGTTTTATTGAACAGGGTTAAGTCACATTGTCATAACCAGAATAAGAGAGTCAGGATGTTTCCTAATTGTACATAGAGAGAGGTGAGTTACTGAGACCATTTCTGCAACAAACCACCCACTCACACTCTTTGTTCAGATAGGTTCATGAACCAAATTTTCCTATAGAACAATAGTTTTCTTCATGTATAACTTAGTAGGGGTTAAATATATCAAAAGCTTTTAGTATGCTTTAATATTTTGTATTCCCACTGAGTGTCTGATTAGCTTTTAATTACACAGAGTGCTGCAAAGTATGTTTGAAACAGAGAGACCGCTTAACCACAAATGACCTTTCGGTTGGAACATATAGAAAAAGATATTATTTTTATCACTCCTGTTTAGTAAACGTGACTTTTCTTTTTCTTTGGTGCCTTTTGAATTAAAGAAATTGTTCTTGCATTACTTAGACTTTTCAGTTTTTAGCATAACTCAGAAGCTAAGTTGTTCATATATGTTTGTTTTGTACCTTGTTTTTGTCAGTTTATTCTACACGGTCTGGCCCTACAACAAAACATGGCATATGAAAAGCAGCAAAAGGGACAGGGGAGCAGGATGAATCTGCTCTGGCTGCCATAACCAAATACCACAGATGGGAACAGCTTAAACAACAGAAATTGATTTTCTCGCAGTTCTGGCCTGGGAAGCCCAAGATCAATGTGCAAGTGAATTCAGTTCTTTGAGAAGGTCCTCTGCTGGGTGTGCAGAAGGCCCATTTCTCACTGTGTCCTAGCATGGCTGAGAGTGACACTGAGCTTTCTGATACATGATAAGGACATTCCTATCAGGGCTCCGACTTTATGCTCTCATTTAACTATCTCTTAATACAGTCACATTCATTCACTCAATATATGAGTGTAGAAGGAGAGATCAATTCAGTCCATAGCAGGAGTGCTAAAAGCATGAATGCCAAAGGCTTAGATCTTTATATCCTTCACCAATCTCCTTAGGTAGACTTGATCTGTGTAAGCGTACAGTGATTATGCAAACTTCTATGACTCTCCATGCAGCATTGATTAAGCAAAATGCAGGTGAAAGAAGCAAACAACCTAAAAATTGATCAAGAAAGTCTTCTAAGCATACATATTTGTAACTGGACGTAAAATTTGACAGCATAGACTAATGCAATGCCTAGGAATTCCTGTTAAAAACAACCAGAGTAATAAAGAGTGTAAATTTTTTCTTTTACTTAACTAAAAAACAAGTTTGTAAACTTATTTTCTCTAAAGCACATTTTCCACATATTTGCTATGTCCCTGGTTTCAGCAGGATTTGTAATTAGTCAGATAATGTGATTGTATTGTGAATATAAGATTTTATTCTCAAATTTTACCCAGAATAATTAAAATATAAATTTAATTTTTAATAAAGGATCCTATCTAAATCACACAGACTTGATAAACCCAGAGTTAATTTTTAAATCACTTTTGTAAAGCTTTGCTTATTTTAAAAGCCTAGTAACAAAGAGAGAGAGGAGAAGAAACAGTGAGAAAGAGAAATCTTCCATCTGCTAGTTCATTCCCCAAATGGCAACCAAAGCTCGGCTGAGCCAGGCTGGAGCCAGGAGCCAAGAACTCCATCTGGGTCCCTCCCAAGGGTGGCAGAGGCCCAAGCACGTGGGTTATCAATGCAGCTTTCGCAGGCACATTAGCTAGAAGCTGGATTGGAAGCACAGCAGCCAGGAGTCAAACCTTTACTCTGCACAAGGAGTGGCTTAACTCACTGTGCCACAAGCAGCTGCTAGAGTATTTATTTTTATTGCTTTCACTTGATCAAGGAAAATCCTCAGTAAAATTCCAGGTACAAAATTCTCTACAGTATTACATAGTGTAGTGTAGTCATAAGATCACTTATCTCCATTATTTCTTCTGTTAAATTTTCTATCACCCTAGCTGAGTCTGGTGTTTGCTTGTTTTACCAACTGCCCTTGAAAACTCTGATTTATGGGATACCATTATATTACAAAAAGAAATATTCTTTCTCTTAATTTTCTTTGAAAAGAACTTGGAAAAACATGATAGTAATACTTCCCAACATGATGTCAAAACTACAAACAAAGTTATTCACTTCTATACTGCACATGCCAAAATGAAAAAAAAAAATTAAATTATTTGGAAATCTACATGAGACATGGTATTATTACAGAGTTTTCTTTTTAACACATGCAGTGATTAAAACTTCAGGGTATTACATGAATCAGCTTTGGACTGCCATAACAAAATACCACAGACTTTGCAACTTAACAACAGGAAGTTATTTTCTCACATTTGTAGAACCTGGGAAGTCCGGGATGAGAGTGCCAACCAATTTGATTCTGGGTAAAGAATCTCTTACAGACTTTCAGATGGCTCCCTTTTTTCTGAGTCCTCACAAGGTAGGGTGTGTGGGACAGGGAGGAAGGAGGATGGCAGAGAGAAAGAAAGGTTTTCTGGTGCCTGTTTCCATAAGACCACTCATCCTATCAAGTCAAGGCTACTGTTGGGACATTTAACTTTTATTACCTCCTCATAGGCCCTGTCTTTAAACATGACCACAATGAGGATTAGAGCTTCAACATGTCAATTTGGGTAGCTTATAGGGAGGACAAAATTCCGTGCATTGCAGCTGAAGACAACCACAGTGTTCACAACTCAGATGACCAGGCTAAAGTTTCAAGTCAAAATCGCATATCAGAAGCACCAGCACTGTGGTGCAGCAGGTTAAGCCACAGCTTGGCACGCCAGCATCCCATATCAGAGTGTGGTTTCAATCGCAGATATTCCACTTCTCATCCTGCTTCCTGCTAGTTCAACTAGAAAAGCAGAAGATGGTGTCTCAAGTGCTTGGGCCCCTGCCACCATCAGGGAGACCCAGATGTAGTCAGGCTCCTGGCTCAGCCTGGCCCAGCCCTGGCTGTCACAACCATCTGGGACTGCACCAGTAGACAGAAGTCACTCTGCCTTTCCAATAAATCCTTAAAATTTGCTGTTAGGCTTTGAAAACTAATAATTCTTGCATCATTAACTATGTGGAGTTTTACAAATCATCAATGATCATGCACCTGTTGATTCTGAAATATGGGTCCTTCTTTGAGGAACACTCCTGAGAAAAGAGATGAGGGAATTGTTAGTGCTGAGCCTGGGACAAGCAGTTCAGCCATTCCAGCTGATTGAAAGGTGGAAATATTCATCTCCCTCTGCCTCCTTCCCTTTTCTTCCTGTTATCGTCTCCTAAATATATTCTAGTATACGAGAAATACACAAAGTGACATTTTTCTATTTATTTGTTATTACACTTAGCAAAAATTTAATAAGTAGTCAATAGTGTCATGTGCTGTGCTATAAACTAGGAGTACAAACAGCACATATTTGTTTTCAGCAAATATACATTGAGTGTCTACTAGGTGTCAGATACTGTTCTATATATCTGTGAATAAAACAGAAAGATTGTTTTCAGGAGCTCCTGGAGTTTATATTCTAAAGAGGAAAATACAAACTTCCATTTTAGAAGTTAAATTACATGGTGTGTTTTAGGTCGATAATCACCAATAATTACTACAGTAGGATAAGAGGACAGGAATGGAGGAAGGGAATTAACAAGACAGTTTTGGTAGATTTGTTTTAGAAAGCAAAATCTAGTAGAGACCTAAGAAGATAAGCAATTTAGCTAAGCAGAAATCTGGGACTAAGATTTCTAAGCAGAGAACGAGACCAAAATTTAAGCTGACATCTGTCTACTACTCCAGAAAAGAAGCCAGAAAAGCCAGAGCACAGAAAGCAAGTGCTTCAGAGCTGGGGGATCAACAGGTAATGCCTTGTAGGCCATGTGAAGCATTGACATTTACTCTGCATGACTTTGAGAAGCATCTCACAGTCTAAAAAATAAACATATGAATTCTATATTATATTTTTCAATTATTGTGCTTTATATTTAAATTCTACAAGCCATACATAACTGCATTTTGCTTTTATTTATTTATTTATTTATTTATTTATTTTTGAGAGGCAGAGTGGACAGTAAGAAAGAGACAGAAAGGTCCTCCTTTTCCGTTGGTTCAGCCTCCAGAGGCCACTGCAGCTGCACGCTACGGCCAGTCCACCACGCTGATCCGAAGCCAGGAGCCAGGTGCCTCTCCTGGTCTCCCATGTGGGTGCAGGGCCCAAGGACTTGGGCCATCCTCCACTGCCTTCCCAGGCCACAGCAGAGAGCTGGACTGGAAGAGGTGCCCCGACCGGGACTAGAACCCAGGGTGCAGGCGCCGCAGGTGGAGGATTAGCCTATTGAGCCGTGACGCCGGCCTGCATTTTGATTTTTAAATCAACTGATCATCTGTCTTATACTTGACTATAAATTTAGATACATTTCTATCATTTTAATTTGTATTTTTTACCTTGTTTTTCCTTTTATTTAATGCTTATTTTTTCTCTTCTTTTTGTTTAACTTGATCTCAATAATCCCCATTTCACTTTTTCTCAATATTAAGGGTTTAAAAAGATTTGAACGGCAGAGAGAGAGAGAGAGAGACAGAGAGAGAGAGAGACAGAGAGAGAGAGAGAGATATCTTCCATCTGCTGATTCACACCCCAAATGGCCACAACAGACAGGGCTTGGCTCAGGCTGAAGCCAGGGACCAAGAGTTCCATCCGGGTCTCCACGTGGGTGGCAGGGGCCCAAGTATCTGGGCAATCTTCCTCTGCTTTCCCAGGTGAAATTAGTAGAAAATGGAGTCAGAAGCAGAGAGCCAAGGCTCAACCCAGTGCTCAGACATGGGAGGGTGAAGTTGAAGGCAGCTGCTTAGCTCACTGTGCCACAATGCCAATCCCACTCACTACTTATTTATAAGCACATTCCATAATTTTATTCACTTATTTCCCCAGGAATTTTAATATGCTTATTTAACCTCACTGGTTCTAAAATGAACATCTTCATTTCCTTCTGAATAGTACAATGACCTTAGAATGCCTAATTCCAACAACTACACTTTTTTCCTAATTTATACATTATTGGTTAAGATTTTATTGCTGTCTTGCGTATTTTCATATTCACAAATTAGGTAATGAAATTCTTGTTTTACAGAATTTCGACTGTTTAGATTTTCCCTAAAGGCTTGCCATGGTTTTGCTTACTGTAAGTTCTTGAACTTTTAACCTTTCTACTATGATAATATTCTCTTGATATTCCTTTAATAAAAGTCTATTGTGAGTAAAATCTCAGTTTTGTTGACCTAAAAAACTGTTTTGCTCTTGTTTTGAGCAAGAAGATACTGTTTGTATAAATCACAGGATACAAATATTTTCTTTTGTGTTTTGCTTATATCATTCTACTGTAATCTGATGTCCAGTGCTGTTATTGAAAAGTCAGCTGTCATTTAAGTTATTGTTCTTTTGTATATCACTGGGTTGCTTCTCTTATGGATATCCATAGGTAGCTATTATTGTGATGAGCTACATTCAAATTTCCTACTGAAGTCTTTAAATTGTTCAGGCTGCCTTAAAGCCATGGTTCCAAAAATAAATTACTGGATACTATTCGTTAATTATTATTAACTAGGTTTTTTGCTTCATATCATGATTTTCGCTTCCTTTGCTCCTTGCATTGAATCATTTGCAACTCTCATGTCCAATTTCTTGTCAATCAAAGGTCAGCAAAAGTGTACCTTTTCCTACTGGTTCTTTGTTTTCCAAGCAATTTAAAAATGTCTATGGCATCATCAAAGATAGCCATAAAATTCACCCATTTTATATTTGTTCCATAACTTTGATGAATGAAATTTTTTATCCTGCCAGCATTCTCACTAATGTGCCTGCCCCCAGCCCTTCCAGCTTCCCTTCACAAACCCAGGTGAATGCACGTTCCCAGAGAATCTTCTTTGTTCCCCATGGAACATGGCCCAAAGTCCCTACATCCTGGCAGTTCACACAAACCGGGTTAGTCATCAGAGGTTACTGACATTTCTCATTTCTTTTAACTTGGAGTATGGAGAGAATGAATATCAACACATGGCCCCAGCAGTCTTGGTCATAGTTCCTCATGTTATTTTTATTAACAACTAAAATGATTTATATATGATCCCCAACTTAGGAGAGTCTGCCTTACAAATATTTTTCTACTTTATGCTAGTGCAAAAAGCATACCCATAAAACCACTCTGCTATTCATTTTCAGTATAATACTCATATTCAATAAATTACATAAGATATTCAACACCTTATTATTAAATAACCCTTCTTTCCAACATAATATAAATGCTCAGAGCACATTTAACAAAGGCTAAGCCATACTATGGTATTTAGCATGCTAAGTGAATTAAACGTATTCTTGACTTTTCAGCCTATGATGGTTTTAATGGGGATGCAACCCATGCAGAGGGGTATCTATTAGACAAAGTCCAGCTTACAATTTTCAATTAAAATAAATCATTGCAATAGGGTAAACACATTCTTCATAGAGTAAAAAAATTGTGTGTTCGACCATACGCTTTACTTGTATTCCTGTAAAAGTGCTTGGATAAAATACTATAGAGGTAGAGACAGTATTTCAATTCATCATATGTTTCCCAAAAAGTTTTTAAAATATATGTGATTTTCACTTCCTTTTTCATGTTATAGTAAATTTAGAAAACAGTGTTAGTCATAAATTCATGAGATTCCATTAACCAAAAAATGATCCATTAGCTACAAAAAGTAAATTTTAAAAAGTTGCCTAAAAAACTCTGCTTTGTGTCTTACTCTACCATTAGAAATATAGATTAAGCATTTCTGTGAATTATAAAAATGACACTAAACTTAAAGCTTTTGTTAAATTTTCCCAATTCCATTCATGCCTCCAAACTATGACCTCCTATCTGCATTCTATTTTTATATTGTTTTGCTACATTATAAATTGACAAGTATCAGAATCAAAAATAGCCCTTGATCACACATGTCATCAAGCAGTTGGCATGGGTTTGTTTGGGGACCGTCATGCCATTATGCTCAGGTATCTGAGAAAGCACTGTTCCATTCTTCTATCACTTTGGGTAGCAAAAGAATGAACATACAACACGAGAGCTTAACCCTCTACATTTGCTATGAAGATAGCCATAAAGGAAGAGTACCCATAAAAAGAAGTCTATATAACTGAGTTTCATGGGGGAGCAAGAATACATTCTCTTTTATGAGAAATTCTTATGCCTTGGGGCCTGATTGCAAGGCATTGCATTTCAACTCTTATTACATGGGGGAAAAAATGTATTACTTTCTGAACTAATGAAACTCAAATGGGTAGCAGATTGAGCTCTGATACCTCTGTTCCATTTTTTGAAGTATTTGCAATGCAAATGACTATTCAAGATTCCTTTGGCTATACTAACATTTATATGTGTTGTGCCAAATAAAATAGCTATTTATGTGTTTAAAGAAGAGCATTCCTCGTTCTGTATGTGCACACCTGGGCTCATTTCCCTTGAGAAGATACCTCAACAGCGCTAGTATAACAAGACAATAACAGCAGAATAATAGAGATTTATAGTGATTGTCCAGAAGTCAACAGGGGATGGTTCACACAGTGAGTGTAACCATAACAAGTGTCATGTTTTTCAAGCAGAAAACAAAAGCAGAGCCGTTTGATGCAATCTAATGTTTGAACCACAAAGCCACACTAAATCTATGAGCTAATCATGCTCTTGTTCCCAAGATGAAAAAGGAAGGAGAAAAATCATAAAATATTAAACTGTAAACCCTACAATCTAAATCGTATGTGAAACCTTCATTTTTAATGAAAATAATGTGGTTTTTATTGCTTCTTCAAGGTCCAAACTAGGTCACAAATATGTTTGCTTAACCTGCACAGTAACAAGGACGTCAGAACAATTCCACATTTAAAAGTCTGTATTACCAGCTTTTTCAAATTATCAGAAGATTCAGCAAATTTGAATTCCTGGTATCCACCAGAAGGGGCCTGAGTAATGGCTGCCTCTTTTGTTAGCTATTTCTTTTCTAGTTCAACACTTTCCCCCACTACTCCCTACTGTCTTTCATTTCCTACTCCTTCACTAATTTATTAACAGTCATTACTTGTCTGGCCCATAGGAGCATCTAAGTTTGCAGTCACAATATAAGTAAGTTCTTTTCTATTAACATCTTCCAGAGCCAGGCTTTATCATCAAAGGCCTTACAAGTCAAGAAATGCTCTGAGGTGGATATTAAGGTGTAAAAGAATTTGCCATGCAAATTACCTGAGGCTTAGAGGTTTTAAAATGCTTCTCCTTGGAAATTAAGAAATAACTTGAGAGAAACTAGAAGAAGAAGTCACAGTCACTCTTCTTAAGACGTAAATTTTGCAATCTTTATTTTGGAAGACAATGGCTTGGTGGCGTGAAGGAAGAATCCAGAGCCCAGTACACTTCCTGCTAAGCTTTGGGCGATTATCTCAACTGTGTAGGTCTAAGTTTTCTCAGCCCTACAGTAACTGTCGCTCTAGGGATAACCAATTATCAGTTTCTAAATGAATCCTAAAGAGAAAAGGACTTTCTCTTTCTTAGTTCTTCCCAGCTCCTGGGAACAAGTGTAGAAGGCAAGGACATGTTTGTATCTATTTTCTAGATGTTTGTAACCTTTATAAAGGGAAAATATATTTAAATCATCATTTTCAAACAGAACAATTTCTTCTTTTCTTTACCTATCTTTAATCTTCATCATCTTTCACAAGAAAACACGCAATAAGTCTTTACAAGATCTGAAAGACTGCTCCAAAATATCTAGGTTTCTGAGATTTTCTATTGAGTTATAGATATCTGTCCATGATTTTCTAGTAAAATGATGATAATTACTGTTGTGGTTTTCCTTGGGGCTTTTACCAAGCATCTCACATGTATTCTGATTTAATTCCAGACTCCATGTCATGAACAAAGGGCATTCATTTCTAAGCATCCCTATCTCTTCCCTATCAAATGTCATCCCTATCTCTTCCCTATCAAATGTCACTGTCAACACCATTTTGTGAAGATTTAATCACTGAAACTCTCAGAAATGGGAATGCATAGATCCAAGATGGGACAGGAAGCCTTCCTACTGAACAGAGCACCTAACCATGAAATCTCAGTGATTGCTTATGGATTTTAGGAGTTCGTCTCTGTCCCCTCCATCTCCACTTTCCACAAATCTATACTACTTCTCTTCTTGCAGTGTACACACCCACCTACAACCTTGTGAATCTGAAGGTTTTTAAAAAATAAACTTTTTCTCTTATTTCCCACATTTCCCAATATATATTTATTAACCTTTAGTTAAGAATTCACTTTAGAATTGCTAGGGTATGCAAAAGAAGCAAATGATTATTTGAATGGACCTAAGGTTTCTTGAAGAAATCACTTACAAGTGTGAAGCCTTTGGACAGACATTTGGTCTACCCATTAGACGACCACATCCCACAGTGGATTAAAGAGATTCAAGTCCCAACTCCACTTCCAATGCTAGTTTCCTGCTAATGCACACCCTTGGAGAAAACAGATGATGATGGCTCACGTAACAGGTCCCTGCCATCCACGTGGCAGCCCTGGTCTCAGTACCCAATTTCCAACTTCAGCCTGGCCCACCCCAGCTTATGTGGGTATGTGGCGAGCAAAGCAGCAGATGGGGTGCTCGCTCTGTCTGTATCTCTGCCTCATGAGTAAATCTTTAAAAGCTGAAGTCTTACTTTCATCTGTGGTAGCAGGGTTGGAACACTTCCTGAAAGGGGTCAAATAGTATATATTTTGGACTTATCATAGTACCTTGTCTGTATTATAACTATTCAATTCTATCATTATAGCATGGTTTGCAGCAATATACTACATATGTGGATATATATATATATATAAATTAACTGCATAAACAACATATATAGAGAAGTTAATATACACAGAGCTAATAGCTGTTTTCTTATATAGAGATGTTATAAATATATATTTATGCTATAGATGTGCTATATATTTAAATACAAATATGTTCCAACATTTTAATTGTGAAAATTTAAATAAAAAATAATCTTATATCATGAAATGCTTTATTTTGTTTTTTTCCAACCATTTAAGAATGTAAGAACCATTCAAAATTTACGAGCCATAAAGGCTGGACACACAAGGTACTATGAAGTGAACAGAACTTGGCTCCCCAAAGTCAGACAGATGCATAAACTCTTGTGTTAAGGGCTTGATCTAACAAAGATATCTAGGAGGTGGGGCCAATGGAAGGTTTTGAGTTACTGACCACATCCCCACAGAAGTTGGTTCTTGCATGAGAGTTGGTTACTTGAGAGGAATTTGGCCTAGCTTTTCTGCCTCCTGGCTCACAATGTCATTTTCCTCCACCCCCACTTCACAACTGCCAGCCTCCACCAGATGCCACACTAAGGGCTACCCAATCCTGAACCGTGAACCTCCAAATCGTAAGCTGAAGTACACCTTTCTCTTCCTAGGAAGATTCTCTTGAGTATTTTAGTAAAAGTAAGGAAAAACTGATGAATACACAAGATCTACATTTCACCTGCAAGTTGTAGTTTGCCAACCCTGAAATACAGAATGGAGATTAAAAAAAACTCACTTACACAATTTTTGGGAATATATGAGTACTAACCCATGTTAATTGCTTTATGTAGTGCTTACACTAGACCCTCACCTTATTGAAGGGTGTGTAGTACAGGAAGAACACATGTTGAACTGGGACCTCTATGCATACCAAAAAACAGATTGTGCCTGGCTGGGACAAGAAGTTGACCTGTTAGGAACTTCTGAAAATTAGTTTCTATTTCTCCATTGACTAATGAATGGGTCATCTCTGTAGTCACTGACTTGTAGAAAAGAAAATGCATGGCAAGATGCTGCATTTAAAACTATGAGGAATGGGCCGGAAAACTAGATTAATCTCCAGCATCTATAAAATGAGTCACTTACCTAAATTTGAATACCATTTAGTAAAGAACCTCTGCCACAGTAGGTCCAGGTTCTTACCTTACTTCTCCACGTTTTGGCAACAAATGTTCCAGTGAAAATAGTGATTTTCAAGAGACACTGAAAAAAATGTTGCTTATTGTGTTTATAGCTATAGCCTCTCCAATCCTGGACAGCAAGAGTCCACACAACTTCCATTAGTTCTAACCTATGACATCATGACATTTTAAGTGTGTGTCTGCTCTCCCTCATCCGACTGTGACTTCCATCAACAAGATAACCAGGCCCTGTTGATCTTGGTTGGACTTAGCTAAACAGAGCTCTGTGCATAGGAGGTGCCCAAAAATATCACTTAGAATGGAGAAATAAAGAAATCCATCAACATGAAAATATAAGATCTTAGATGGCGAAAGCTACCTTACTCATGCTTCACACACTGTGCCCTGAAACTCCTGGGGTTTTTCCTGTAGTGCTAACTTTAAGTAAAACTCCTATACCTAAAAGTCAAATACCTCTCAGAAGCTTCCCTTTCCCAAATGAGAAATAAAATTATTTTGAAATTGAAAAAAAAAAAATCCGGAAAAACATTCTCTGGAATAATGGGCTGGGGGGTGAGGGGAGGCGGTGATCTTTAAGTTAAAGAGAGGACTTCTTCCCTCATGGTACTTATAACACATCCTCTGGTAGACAGTATCTGCACCCTCCCGGTAACTCTTTAAGCATGTGCTAGGCAGGCACTCACTAAGCATCCCTCATTATGCACAAGGCCAGGGACAACCAAATCTCTAAATCTCCGGATATAGATCTGATTCCAGGCAGGACTAATGGTAAATACTTTCACTCCTCTGCCTCTCCAAACATGTGATTAACTTTGATTGGAACAATGAATGTTCAACCCTGCAGCAATGTCCACTTTGCACTCTTTCTATGAGACTTGCTGCAACGAAGGAAGAGAAATAGCCCGAGAGCCTTTTAAGCATCCTTATTTTTCTCTGTCACATCATTAAAGGTTCAATGAATCTCCAATTAAGTCTCCCCGGCTGCTGTCACCAATTTGATTGATAGATGTCCTTGGCTCACCCTCCACAGGACATGCCAGTGCACCAGGCCCCCACCTGCCACCATCAATTATCGCTCTCTTGTCATCAGTGCCCTCGCTTGTCAATTTATTTGCCACAAATCCAGTGAAGTCCTCTAATCAGGATGAAAAAAGAAAAGCAATTCCTCTTTACTTTTAACGGTGAGATAGAAAAAAAAGGTGTGAACAAATCCCATACTCTTTAGTCTTAAAGAAGACTCTGTTTCAGGCTTTCTCACTTTCATTCTCCCACCGCTCACCACACTGGCCTAGAGCCTGAGTGTCATGGGGCGGACGTGTGCACACAATCCAGTTAACCCAAGGAAAGAGAGACATGGGGGTGGGGTATAGTTAAACATACTTGTATCTTACAGAAATGCAGACATCTGACTTGGAGAATTCACCAATCTGCTAGGGAGAAAAAGAAGACAGAATTGTTCAATTTCTTTCCAAAGCTGATAACCAAAAGCACAGATTAGAACTGATTAAAAAAGGTTGTTGTTGGCAAACCTGGTAAACATGATAAATGTTACTTGTCTTCTGCCCCACCTGCTGAATGCTGAAATGCAAACTGATCGTGGGGCTTGATAACTGATCACCTGTCCAAGACACTGCAATTTTCTATTGACAGAAAAATCTAATTTCCCCTGGAGTGCCAATAAGCATTCCTGGCTTTGACCATGAGCCACTCTGCACACACCCCAGGGAGGCTCAGGTGCATCTGACAGGATCTTTGAGGGACAGATTGATTCCCTTTGGGTGCCTGTTAGATAATGACCTTTGACCTCTATTTCCAAATTGACAGCAAAAAATGCCAACTCTTACTCATTGCATATTCCAGGAAAGAAGACTGATCTTTCTAAAAACAGTTCAGAAGGTTTGGGGATTTTGGGTTTTTTTGTTTGTTTGTTTGGTGGTTTGGTTTGGTTTTCCTTTCTTTCTGTCTTTGTTTTCCTATTGGACAGCAGGGAAAGTGCAAGAGGGAAAAAAAGAACATTTCATGGGACAAAGGGCTCCCCTCATCATGTGGGGGGGGGGGGGGTAGGTCCTTCTCCCAATCAGAAGCAGCTCCCAGAGATGAC
Organism: Sylvilagus floridanus; assembly: GCA_949820135.1. NCBI lineage: Eukaryota > Metazoa > Chordata > Mammalia > Lagomorpha > Leporidae > Sylvilagus > Sylvilagus floridanus. The sequence continues at coordinate 104,052,449 of OX463238.1, read as the reverse complement.
TGATTCTCTAGTATATCTATTTTCCTACCTTAGTACTCCATTTGTTACTATATCATTAAATGTATATTCTGAAAAGATGAGTTTTGTTCATTCAAGAAGGTGTGAAATGAGCAGAGGGAGAAGGCAGATAATCTCTTTCTTCTCTATTCTCTATTTAAAATTGTTCCCTTCTGTTGAGTTCAAACCACAGAATATGAATAAATGTCTACAATGTCAAACAGAGTTGTAGTTCTAAATACTTTCATGAATAAGTAGTACTGATCCACTATCTATGGAACTATTTTCTGTCACTAGTTGACAAATATTGTACTTTGCAGTGTTATTTTATCACTTCCTACAAGGTCGATCCTTTCCCCCCAAAAGTGACAATGGTTAACTGAATGAATTATAAGAGTTTTTGCTTTGCTTTTGTTTTTAATCTACATTTTATTTTACCTATTAATGACCAGGCTAGGGAATTTCTTCTGTTTTTAAGACATTTGTCATCTTAATAGCTCCTGTTAAAATGGCTACCCTTAAGAAAAAAGATTCATTAAAAGCAAAAATTAAGTATTTAGTGATGAATCTTGCACAGCAGCCAATATTCCAGATCTACCTTTGACTAACGAAATTAGATTGAGAAAAGATGAACATAACACTGATTGGGTGTGTTGACTATGGGTCTGACTTACAAAGCTCATATTTGTTTCTCACATAGGAGTGTCTAGCACAAGAGAGAGCAAAATGAATTGGTGTCTCAGTCAAAGTCTAGTCCAGGTAATTTGGCTGCAGAGTCTCCAATAATAGCATAAACATCCTAAGATGTTTAGAAATGGCATAAAATGTCCACATTAGGAAACATCCAGTTCACCACAAGATATTCAAAGCAACTGATTATTTGAAAGTAGGAGTCTTGGCCGGTACTGCGGCTCAAACAGGCTAATCCTCAAACAGGCTAATCCTCCACCTTGCGGCGCCGGCACACCGAGTTCTAGTCCTGGTCGGGGCACCAGATTCTGTCCTGGTTGCCCCTCTTCCAGGCCAGCTCTCTGCTGTGGCCAAGGAGTGCAGTGGAGAATGGCCCAAGTGCTTGGGTCTTGCACCTGCATGGAAGACCAGGAGAAGCACCTGGCTCCTGCCATCGGATCAGCGCGGTACGCCGGCTGCAGCACGCCGGCCACGGCGGCCATTGGAAGGTGAACCAACGACAAAAGGAAGACCTTTCTCTCTGTCTCTCTCTCTCACTGGCCACTCTGCCTGTCAAAAAAATAAATAAAAAAAAGAAAGTAGGGGTCTCTCCTACTTTCCCTGGGGGACTCTGGGACACTTGCTTTGTTCCTAGATCTGGATGCTAACAGTACTATTTTCTTTGGTGATACAAACATCCTAGAACTTGCTGCACATTCTCATGGCATACTACATACTGAAACTATTTCGATTTGCCATCTGTTTCTGAAAGTCCTCTCTTTATTACACCAAACACAAAGTAAGTTAAAAAATACTGTAGCTCTCATTTCTCGACATCAATCTACTGATTCCAACGTGGATTATTCTATCCCCTCTTCCAAGTTTCTCACCACCCAGATGCTCTTGTCATCTGTGACTCCTCCATATTTAATACACATTATCTTCTTTTATAGATGACAGCAAAAGAAAGATCTTTTTTAAAATTAATAATGATTCTAGTGACAGTTCCGAGGCTCCTACAAAACCATTGTTAATTCTATTCAGATAATTTTCTATCTACAAGGGCTCATTGTTCATCTCCAACTGTATTCCAAGGATCATTCGTTTCTGGTAACTGTGTTTTAAAATTTTTTAACCATAAGAGAAAATTAAATTCCTAGGCAAACAAATAATCCTGAGCCTATATTCAATCTATACTTTCTAAGAACTAGTGATTTCTTAGCATAGTGCTTGTGAAACTTACTATGTGTATGAATCACCTGGGCCTTGTATTGAACTGCAGATTCAAATTTAGGAAACTGTGAGTAGAACCTGAGATTCTGCATTTCTAAGAAGCCCCTACTTATTGTTGATGCCACTGGCTCACTGGCCACACTTTGAAATCCAACCGGTTAGAACAGGAACAGCAGGTGTTTTTTCATTGTTTTGTAGAATGATCAGCATCCCTTATCCCATGAGATTGGTTTGCTAAACTTTCTATTCTAACCTAAACACTGAACATTAAAACTTAAGAGTTCATTTTCTATTTCTGAAATCATTATTTATTTTTATTTTATTTGAAAGGCAGAGAGATAGAGGGGAGAAAGTAAACAAAGAGTGATCTGCTATTCTTTGGTTCTGTCCCCAAACCCCACAACAGTTCAGGCTGGGCCAAACCTAAGCCAGGTTTCTGGAACTCTATCTGGATCTCCTACATGGATTGCAGGCATCCAAACACTTAAGCCATCATCTGCTGCCTCCAAGGATATATATTTGCAAGAAATTAGCAGGAAGCTGGATCAGAAGCACAGTAACTGGGCCCTGAACGAAGCAATCCAATATGGGATGTGTGTCCCAAGTAATGATGTAAGCCATTGCATCAAACACCCACTCCTCCGATTTGCTTTTTAACTCTAACAACTAGTAACTATATTTTCAATGCAACATGAAATCAAATTGTAAATACCTTTAAATATTTATAGCTGGAGCATGCATTTGGAACTAGGCAGATGGTATCCTGGGCTCCTGCCTTTGGCCTGGCCCAGTCATAGCTCTTGTGGACATTTGAGGAGTAAACCAGCAGTTGGATGATCTCTGTCTCCTTTGCAAATAAATACAATAAATGTATTTAAAAACAAGAAATTATATATTTAAAAACGTTGTTATTCCTGAATTTTACACATAAGTCAGTATTTCAATCCTACTTGTTCTATCATGAACTTAGGACAAGTACAGATAGTCATGGAGTTGTTTGAGCTTAATGATCATGGACCACCAAGCTACACTAAAAACCACCAGAGGCAAGTAGTATACTAGTTGGTAAATCTCCACTAAACTCTAAAAAAACAGTTTCAGTACCGACTATTTTGCTAAGTCTCTGTTGACAAATTATGAAGTTTTCTCATTTTTCATTTGGTTCTCCATGGCATTACTTCTCAAATATTAGTGTACAAAGAATCAAGTGCACAATACAAAATCCAACACTGATTCTGGTGGGGCTGGGTACTGCCTGAGAAACAGTATGTTTTTTAGGCTTATTTAGTTTTATTTATTTGGAAGGTAGCATGGGAGGAGGGGAGAGGAAAAGAGGAAGAAAGAAAAGGAGGAGAGAGATCTCCCATTGGCTGGTTCATGGTTCATTCCCTAAATACCTGCAAGAGCCAGGGCTGGGCCAGGCCAAAGCCAGGAGCCAGGAATTCCACCCAGTCCTACCATGTGAGGGGCAGAGAGCCATTACCTATTGCCTCCCAGGGACTGGAGAAGACAACACTGGATCCCAGGGACTGCAATATGGGATTGCAGCTTAACCCACTGTGTCATGATGCATGCCTCAGAACCTGTGTTTTAACAGGGCCGTCACACGGCCCTTACATGGGTAATAATGAGTAGACTGCTCTTTGAGAAACATCACCAGATAATGTTGAAATACTTTGGACTACCTGAAAGGCATTTTCATTTGCTTTGAAAATGGGCTACATTAGCATCATTGGCTTTTTAAGATTTGGAACTGAAACACTGTCTGCCCCAAGTGAAAAGCCACTCAGTGTTCGCATGGGCATTGATGTATGCGCCATTATAATGTGCATTTTATTGTTGTGGGTTGGGAAATATAATCCTCTTTCTTAAAGGCAGCAGGACTGCTTAAGGGTAGAACAAATTCTTCATTTGGCCTCATAACTAAATCTTAAAGCTGTTAGTGATTCAAGCTCAGATTTTATTAAGATATTATAAAAGAGGCTCACAAGAGCCAACAAGCTAGGGGCAACAGAGAAGGACTGTTCTAGAGGCTTTGTTTTAATTAGAAAATGGCAGTCACATTCATACAGAAGGATAAACAGCACTTCAGACTAATGGTTTTCAAGTGCTGATTTCTTTTAACTTGATCTTAGAGGGGGAAAGATACGCCTAAAAGGGAAGTTATATACATACATCTCAAACACTGGCAGGCAAAATATAGGACATTCTTTAGTCTCTTAGACAAGCCTGACAATAGGACAAATAAGTAAAATGACTAGCTACTCCATGTGATTATCTAATAAAATGATGCAAGAGGACATACATGGGAACTTGAACACTGAAGAAAATCACAGAAATTAAAAAATAGAAAAGTTATGAAAATAAATTATATTAATAATTCACTTATCTCCATAGATCACTGAACTATTTCAACTATTTCAAATATAGTTTAAACCAAGAGGGAGTGAAAAAAAAAGCCCTGGAAAGTCAAAATCCATGATAAAGTCCACTTGGTGGAGTTCATACATTGTATTTAAGACTGAAGACCTACATCCAAAGCTCATTTACTCTTATTTAGGTACAATGTTTACAAGCTTCCTATCAAGTCTTCTTAAATTCACAGTTTAGATTTTTTTCCACTGAAATATTCCTATGGTAGGGTCTAATAAACTGGACAACTTAATACACTTTACTTACAATCACAGACCCTAAGAATAGAAAGACGATAGAGATTTAAGAGAATACTTCAGAAAGTTCATGGAAAAACTGTTTTACACATAAATAAACATCTATTAATTCCATTTTCCCACAAGTTTTTTAAGGTACCTTTGTATCTAGATACAGGCACACATGGTTTTATATATACATATATATATATAAACAATATTAAATTTAAGATTACATATCATGTGCATGCTCTGAAAGTGTATCCATGAGAATTAAGTGAAGCAACATTTTAAAAAGACTTTGGAATGGCATCTTGCTCACTACTACTGTTATCATTAATATTTATATTTTTATTCATAAAGAGTTGAGCTTTCATCATCACGTAAGTGAGCTCACTTTCAGGCTACATGCATACCTTACTAAATGTCTGACCTGTAGCAAACTGCTTAAACTTCTTATTTAGCAATTCCTCTTCTGTAAAATCCAGGTAGGAGATTTCATGAAAAAGTTCAGGGAAAATGGGATTTAAAAATAAGTTTATTTGGGGTCAGCACTGTGGTACAATGTGTTAAGCTGCTGCTTGCCACATCAGTATCCTATTTTGGAGTGACACTTTGAGTCCTTGGCGGCTCTGGTTCTGGCCTAGCTTCCTGCTAATGTTCTGAAAAAGGCAACTGAGGATGGCCCAACTACTTGGGATCTTGCCACGTATGCAGGACACCAGAATGGATTTCCTGGCTCCTGGCTCTGTCCTGGTCCAGATCTGGCAGTTGTAGTCATTTGGGAAATTAACCAGCAGATAGAATATCTGTCTCTGTCTCTCCCACTCACTCTGTGACTCTGCTTTTCAAATAAATTAATTTTTTTAAAAAAATCAGTTTGGGGGGGGCTGGAGCTCAGGTAGTTAAGACACAGCCTGCAACACAGTCATCCCATATGGCTCCAGTTCAAGTCCCAGCTGTTCCACTTCCAATCCATCTCTCTGCTAATGCTCCAGAAAAGTAGTGGAGAATGGTCCAAGTCCTTGGTCCCCTGCACCCATGTGATAGACCTGGAAGAAGCTCTTAGCTCCTAGCTCCTGGCTTCAGTTGGCCCAGCCCTAGTCACTGCAGCCTTTTGAGGGGTGAACCAGTGGATGAGAAATTGAAACAAATTATTCTGAGGCAAAAAATTTAAACCTTTGCAATGTTTTCAGAAGACACACGTTCTACAAACTTTTTGAAGACCTCCTCATGCTAATTTCATAAGTCTGAGAAAATCTTTAAGCATCATAATACAAAGTCCTCAGCCATGTGCCTGTGCCTAGAAGCTCTCAACAAAAGTTATTATTGATGAGTTTGTGTTTGTGATGGAATTATTATAATCACATTTTACAAACAGCAAAACCCAAATTCAAAAATGTTAAATAACTTGTCCAAATTCACCCAGATATTAACTGAATATATTGAAGTAAAATGTGGCCTATCAGAAGTAATGAGTCATCGATGCTCTTTCCACCGCTACAGGCTGCCTCTCAACAATCTTGTTTGTATTTTGAGGATGTGAATTCAACCATTAACACAGTTCCTAAAATGTAGAATGCAACCAACAAATTTGTCAATTGATCTTAATCAATAAAACCATATTCAACGTCAACTTAAGGAGAAAGGGATGATTTCCATCACCCCAAGAAATTCCTTCCTGCACAGACAAAATCAAAATTCTATGGGGCCGGTGGCACGGCTCACTTGGTTAATCCTCCACCTGTGGCGCCAGCATCCCATATGGGTGCCGGATTCTAGTCCCGGTTGCTCCTATTTCACTCCAGCTCTCTGCTGTGGCCTGGGAAGGCAGTGAAGGATGGCCCAGGTGCTTGGGCCCTGCACCCGCATGGGAGACCAGGAAGAAGCACCTGGCTCCTGGCTTCAGATTGGCGTAGCTCCAGCTGTAGTGGCCATTTTGGGGGTGAACCAACAGAAGGAAGACCTTTCTTTCTGTCTCTCTCTCTCACTGTCTAACTCTATCTGTCAAAAATCAAAATTCTATCTGGACTAGCACATTATTGCCTGACACTCCAAATTAATGATTCTTTCCCTATACCTACTTATCAGACAAGAGTCTTTTTTACTTGAGGGTGTAATAAGTTTGTTGTGTTTACTGTTTATCACTGTGGTTGTTGTTATGATTGTTTCCTGAAAGCAGATTTTAAATCAGACACTTACGACCAAATACAGAGTGCCTAATATACAAAAATGAGTAACAGACTGTGTCTAAACTCGTTAATATGATCTATGAGACTTCATTGAACCCAGCTTCTAATTATTTCAAAAAATTCATCTCTTATTACTCCTTTTCTCCCACTCTTCCATAGTTCCCAGTTAGTTATTATTCCCAGTTAGTCTCTACCTTCCCCTTAGGGAAAGAGAATACTTCCTTGTTCAATTCATTACTAATTAGGTCACATCCTTGACTGACCAGGGGGATGTCAGCCAAAGAGATTGAGCTATTGCATGGTTCAGCCATTTCAATCCTTCCCCTCTGTCATAGGATGGCCTGGCCAAATTAGGAACTGATCTTCCAGCTTCACCCTAAAGCAGAGATGAGAGGAGCAGCACCACAACTCAATGTCACATCACTTGCAACATAAGCCTCCGTTGTAATAATGCTCTGATGGTGGGGCTGTTACTGTATCACCATAGGGAAGGCTGACGTACACCAACACGCCAACCATACAATGCTATTTTTAATACCCTAATTGTGTCATACTTCCCTTCACCTGTTGGCATTTTTACTGCCATTTCCTTTGGCTTATATCACTGTTGTTCTTTATTTATCTATTTATTTTTCGGTTATGTAACTCTTATTCAGCCCTTAAGGTTCATCATGTAAACTTTCCTGATCCCCTAGACTATGTTAAGTGCCTGCCTACATGCTCCCATGGCAACCAGGCCTTTCCTATCGACACACGTACCATGCGGAATTGCAAATGCCTGTTTGTTGGCCTGTTTCCCTCTTGAGACAGCTAGCTTCATGCGAGAAGGAACAGCATCTGCTGTGGCTCTATTGTTCCCTCACTGCCAAGTCTAGTGCCTGGTCCCTAAAAAGCTCACAGTGCAGTTTACCAAATCAATAAATGAGTGGATGAACAAATAAAAGATGAGCAGCAGTGTGGAAAGAAGGTTATGCATATAGTCTTTAGACTCCCTGGACTCAAATTCAGACCTGTGGAGCCAACCCAAATGGAAATGCGGGTTCCTTTGTTCACAAAGGTAGGATTAAGTATTTCAGTGTGGTGATAGCAGATCATTAAACAAGCATGGAGCCCTTCTAAATAGGGGCCCTGTGCAGTTGTAGAGGTCCTGTGCCTATGAAGCCAGCCCTGCTTCCTAGCTGTATAAACCTGTGCAAGTAAGCTGACCACTCTATGGTTCTGCTTTTTATATGGAAAAAAAGATTAAAATAGAATTGCTATAAGAATTAAGTAAGTTTATACATACATACATACATACTTACATATACAACTGTTAGGTAAATACTTAGGTAAATCCTACCTATGTATTGTTATAATAGGTCAGAGACCCTATGGATGCTTAAGGTTTCCTGCTGGCTATTGAAGATTGTCCAGGCCAGTCAAGTAGATTAACGAGTCTCAACTGGAGGTGATCTGGCTCCTTGGGGGACATCTGACAACGTCTGGAGACATTTATAGTTACCACAGTAGGAGCACTACCAGCATCTAGTGCATAGAAAATAGGGATGTTGCTAAAATCCTACAGCACACAGGACAGCCCCCACAGCAAAAAAATCACTTGATCTAAAATGTCAGTAGTGCCAAGGGTTAGGAACCTTGCTCTAGATTGATTTCTGGGCTTTAAGGACAAAATGCTGGATTTTTAGACTCTCAGCTTGTCCATCCATAAAAGATGGCCAGTAACACTGAGCTTACCAACTTTGCAAGGATGTTGTGAAGGTAAATTCAGGCGAAAGAATACAGCTCTCAGAGGGGAAAGGGTACTATTACAGCCTGAGGCGTGATTATCAAGCTGTGCTGACACTTTTGCTCTCAGGAAGCCAAATGTTCTACTTGGAAATGATAATTCCCCTCTACTAAACGAGCGATCGTTTTACTTCCCAGAGGGAGTAATTGTATTCACCTTTTGCCATCGTTGGATTGGGCCCATTACAGCTGTTGTTCTTCTTTTATTTGAAATTTCATAACTCACATAACAGCAGAACCTCATTGCAGTAACAAGGCACACACATGTGCCCACGTGTACACAAGCTGCTCACCCAACCTGCGTGGGGGCCTCAATGGGCACAATCCCCACATCTGAATGTGCTTCAATGAGACTATTCCGCCCGGAAGAAAAAATAATGTTCTTATGAGTCATTGTTCACACTCACCCCTCTCCTACATCCCAGTGTGAGTTAACAGATAAATGCTAAAGCACAGTTCTGATTTTCTATTTATAAAATGAGTGCTTTAGAGACTAATTGGAATGGTAAAAGGAGGAGTGAAAGAACCAGGAAAAGTTCAGATAGGGCAAATAAAGAAGAAAATCCTAGAGAACCACAAATGTAGTCGACCAATACTTTCAGATGTCTTAAGTGTGTGGTTAATCAATAGTTTATGCGTGAAGATTGCCCTGCTCGCATGAAATCAGAATGGAACCACATTACAGCAATTAGGAGCAGCTAATGCAGGTGCAGAAGCCCCTAGATGTTCAGATCAATCGCATCCTAATGAAATCTGTGTTCACAAAATGATGCCAGGATAGAAGGTACTGGTGAGTGGAAGATTTACCTAATATGAGGATAGTGTCACAGTCCTGCTTTTTTCTCCCCCATTTGTCTGACAGCTGAGTAGCAGAGCTGCCACCGTGCATGCTGTGCAGGGCATTGAAGGTGAAAGCTGAGAGGAAGACGAGCTGCTTGCTGTGAAGAGAACAGCAGAGCATGAATTAGCTTATCACCTTCTATCAGTGCCTGCACAGGGATCTCCCAGGCAGAAGAGCATCTTTTATGCCTTCCTCTGTGACCAGCAGAAGTAGAGGGGTCAGATGACAGCAATGATAATACCAAGCCCAGTGGAAGGTAGCAGGAGCCCTAGGCTCGGGAGACAGGTCTCAGCCTTCCACCATGCAGTGCTGGCACTGCCTCTCTGTGGATGCTACCAGAACAGGCCACTGTGGTGCAATGGAAATAGAGGGCTATGAGGCTACCATCATGGCTTCAATTTCCATCACTCTGTGGCAAGCTGTTCCAGAGGCTAAGAATCTTTGTATCACAGGACTATTTTAAAGATTAAGAGTTGGTGAACAGAAATACTTGTCACTCAACTGATGCTTAATTTTTTGTGTATAGGAAAAGATTTTCTCTACTTTGGATTGTCAACCTTCCTCTGAAACCTCATCTAAAATGTACTCCTAGGGAGTACTTTCCCTGACAGCTATGCAGCATCCACCACCCTCTCCTGTGTCAATTTCCTTCACCTCACTGCTGCCACTGTCCTTCCCTCTTGCTGGTGAGTTATCTGTGAATGTCCTCCAGTTCTGTCATTCACAAGCATTCCATCTACACCACAAGCAATTCTGGACTGTCTGACCTTCACCCATCTCGAAACTGCAAACAGGAGGATGTGAGTGGATGTGGTTAATTAGGTAAATGTTGTATGCTTTGATTACGTAGTCTGGTTCAGAAGGGGAAAAAGGCTCAAATGGTTCCTTCCCATCAGAGGCCACGTTCATGTGAACTGGCTGAATCCAGAGCCTGTGGCCACACTGGAGTAAGGTCAGAATGAGGAAAGGGTCAAGAAATCGGAAGGATTCAGCCAATTTAGCCTCCTGCCCCCTCACCTATATATGTCTGTTCATGCATCCTTTTGTCTCTCTCCTGTTAAAAATCTCATGGTGTGTTTTAGGCAAACTATCATGAACACTATCATGTACACTATCAATTATGGTAGGTTCAAAAATTAATGGTGCCTTATTTTACATAAACTGTTTCATGTGCACTTAATATGCAAAGTCACATAAAGATACATTCCAAAAGAATGGGAACACTCGCTATTTTGTCAAACAAGACTTACTTACTGCATCTGTCAAAGTAAGCTGACTACGTGACATTCAAAAGCTAAATGGCTGCACATAGAATACCCATCCCTAATTTGTCAATATGGCCTTTTAACACCGACTATCAAAGGGGCCCTTTTCCCTTGTTTTTGCATGTATTTTGCATACCAGTGACTAAAAGCATTTTATAATTTGCCTTAGGAATAATATTTAAACATCCCTCCCAACGGTAGCTATACCAAACACTCTCAGATGCTGACAACAGAATACGGCTGTTGATTTTCCCAATTCTGCTGTTATATGACCAGAATCTTCAAAAACTATAAAAACAAAAGGAAGGACAACTTGTCAGTGTCACATGTGGGCTCTGATTAGCTGCTGTGTTGGAGCCTTGCTTTGGAAACTCCCAGTGTCTTCCTAACCCTGTGTTCCACGTAGACCTGAATAGAGATGCACCACTAAAAAAAACAAATAGCTGCATAATTAGCAGCAATTAACCCGGAGTTGGATTCAACAAAGGCAGAGCAATACTCAATTTTTCCCTCTATCCTCAATGATTCAGTCAGAATTCTAACTCTGTAATGCCAAGAGAGGCTAAAACAGGAACTAGCATCAGAGTTGACATAAGAAAACAATAAAGCAGCAAATTTAGATGTGATTCAAAGCTAAGGTTGGCTGTTATTTTGAAAATGCTTCATCCCTTGCTAATAAAAGTGATGCTTCAGTGACCTCCCTAGAACAGCTGTCTAATGACAGGATTAAAAGTCAAAGACTGTAAGATTATAAAGAAGAGGTTTTTTTTTTTGTATGTCCACCCTGTCATGTTGATCATAAATGACTAAGTCATCTGCGGCCAATGCTAGACAACAGGAAGTCAGGGCCAGGGAGGTCCTGGTGCTATCAGGCAGCACTTAAGAGTTCACCTGGCTCCCCAAGAGGTCAGGGCAGTCTATGCTGTCCAGCTGCCTTCCTCCCAGCTTCTGCATCTCCCACTCACCAGCTCAAGAGTAAGGGTGCTACAAAAACTCCCAGTCCAACCAGCAGAGTCCAAGCCAGATGACCAGATGGTGGGTTTTGCTGCAGGGGAAGCAAAGGCCTCACGCGATAGTGAGGTCATCATCTAGCCCTTCGGGAGAGGAGACGGTGCTATTGAATTAGCTTTGCAAAGGATCCTCTTTCAGCTTAATCAACATTTGCGGAAGGGAGAATTAGATTGTACTGTCTGTAAATGCAGCTAGCCACCTTCCATGGTCAGACAGTGTGCTTCTGATCACCATGGAGAACGGACATTATTTGTACAGCCAGGTCAGGTCCAAGGGCATATTTACCAGCAATGACGATGGTTCATTTCATGTTTGTTTGAGAAAGGAAAATAGGTCAGAACCCTAAAGTTTAAAACACAAAATCACCTTAACGTTCAGGTTAAACAGCCTCAAGACAAAAGCAGCTGTTTCCTGGCTGACCTTGAAATTCTTGGTTACTGAGAACTGTAGAATCTTGAAATGTATTACATCTGTTGAGTTTGCTTCCCTAAGAAAGGAACATTTTCCTCTCAAGTCCGAGATAGTTTATGTCAGTTGGTTAGAACGGAGTATTACCATAAATCTTCATGGAACAATTGCTTTTGTTTTTTCCCATGGCCATGAATTTCACCTATACCTAGTCAGGGAATTTTCCATTATTGGTTATAAGGAGTTGAATGAAGTAGCTCAAATATGTTTTTACCTCTAGGAGGAAAAAAAAAAGGCAATGCTAAATAACTCCCTAATTTAGCCAAAGGCAGAAGCTTTGCATGTTGTTTAGGAAGGCTCATTTTGTGACACCAAGTTGGAAAGAATGAGATCCATCTGAGAGCTCTGAAAGAATGTACCATATATCAATGAATGGAGACAAATGAACATAGTTCAGAAAAATCTGAGAAGTCACTGGAAGGGGTTTGCAAAACTTCAAAATTCCTTGGGGCTGACGCTATTGGCATAGTGGCACCAGCATCCCCTATCAGCACTGGTTCATGTCCTGGTTGCTTCACTTATGATCCATCTCCCTAATGTGCCTGGGAAGGCAGCAGAAGATGGCCCAAGTCCTTGGGCCCCTGCAGCCACATGGGAGAGGAAGCTCCTGGTTCCTGACTTTGGCCTGGCCCGGTCTTGGTGATTGCAGGAATCTGAGAAGTAAACCAGGGGATGGAAGATCTCTCTCGATCTCTCTCTCGATCTCTCTCTCTCTCTCTCTCTCTCTCCCCTGTAATTCTTTTTTTTTTTTTTTTTTAATAAAGCTTTTATTTAAAGAATATAAATTTCCAAAGAACAGCTCATGGACCACAATGGCTCCCCCCACACACAACTTCCCTCCCTCCCCCCACCCTCCCCTTTTCCCGCTCCCTCTCCCCTTCCATTCACATCAAGATTCATTTTCAATTCTTTTTATACACAGGAGATCAATTTAGTACGTATTACGTAAAGATTTCAACGGTTTGCCCTCGCATAGAGACACAAAATGATAATACTGTTGGAGTACTAGTTATAGTATTAATTCACAATGTACAGCACATTAAGGACAGAGATCCTACATGATTTTTTTTTTAAAAAATTGATTAATTGTCTATGCAATTTCCAGTTTAACACCAAGATTTTTTTTTTCCATTTGCAATTATCTTTATATAAAGAAGATCGATTCAATATATACTATGTAAGGATTTCATCAGTTTGCACCCACACAGAAACACAAAGTGTAAAAATACTGTTTCAGTACTAGTAATAGCATCACTTCACATTGGATAACACACTAAGGACAGATCCCCCATGAGACGCAAGTACACAGTGACTCCTGATGTTGATTTAACAATTTGACACTCTTGTTTATGGCGTCAGTAATCTCCCTAGGCTCTGGTCATGAGTTGCCGAGGCTATGGAAGCCTTTAGGGTTAGCCGACTTCGATCTTATTCCCACAGGGCCATAGTCAAAGTGGAAGTTCTCTCCTCCCTTCAGAGAAAGGTACCTCCTTCTTTGATGGCCCCGTTCTTTCCACTGGGATCTCACTCGCAGAGATCTTTCATTTAGGTCTTCTGTTTTTTCCAGAGTGTCTTAGCTTTCCATGCCTAAAATATTCTCATGGGCTCTTGAGCCAGATCCGAATGCCTTAAGGGCTGATTCTGAGGCCAGAGTGCTATTTAGGACATCTGCCATTCTATGAGTCTGCTGTGTATCCTGCTTCCCATGTTGGATCATTCTCTCCCTTTTTCATTCTATCAGTTAGGATTAGCAGACACTAGTCTTGTTTGTGTGATCCCTTTGGCTCTTAGACCTATCAGTGTGATCAATTGTGAGCTGAAATTGATCACTTGGACTAATGAGATGGCCTTGGTACATGCCACCTTGATGGGGTTGTATTGGAAACCCCTGGCACAATTCTAACTCCATCATTTGGGGCCGTTCCGATTGAGCCTGTCCCAAGTTTTACATCTCCTCCCTCTCTTATATTTCACAGAGATCACTTTTCAGTTAAAATTTAAACACCTAAGAATAATTCTGTGTTAATTACAGAGTTCAACCTCTAGTACTAGGATAAAGAAAAAAAAAAAAATACTACCATGGATAAAGTATTACATTGTACAACAACAGTCAGCACAAGATCTGATCGAGTCACTGTTTCTCATAGTGTCCATTTCACTTCAACAGGTTTCCCCTTTGGTGCTCAGTTAGTCATCGCCAATCAAGGGAAACAAATGATATTTGTCTCTTTGGGACTGACTTAATTCACTCAGCATGATGTTTTCCAGATTCCTCCATTTTGTTGCAAGTGACTGGATTTCATTGTTTTTGACTGCTGTATAGTATTCTGTAGAGTACATGTCCCATAATTTCCTAATCCAGTCTACTGTTGATGGGCATTTGGGTTGGTTCCAAGTCTTAGCTATTGTGAATTGAGCCGCAATAAACATTGCTGTGCAGACGGCTTTTTTGTTTGCCAATTTAATTTCCTTTGGGTAAATTCCAAGGAGTGGGATGGCTGGGTTGAATGGTAGGGTTATATTCATGTTTCTGAGGAATCTCCAGACTGACTTCCATAGTGGCTTCACCAATTTGCATTCCCACCAACAGTGGATTAGTGTCCCTTTTTCCCCACATCCTCTCCAGCATCTATTGTTGGTGGATTTCTGAATGTGAGCCATTCTCACCGGGGTGAGGTGAAACCTCATTGTGGTTTTAATTTGCATTTCCCTGATTGCTAGGGATCTTGAACATTTTTTCATGTGTCTGTTGGCCATTTGGATTTCCTCTTTTGAAAAATGTCTATTGAGGTCCTTGGCCCATCTCTTAAGTGGGTTGTTTGTTTTGATGTTGTGGAGTTTCTTAATTTCTGTGTAGATTCTGGTTATCAACCCTTTATCTGTTGCATAGTTTGCAAATATATTTTCCCATTCTGTCGGTTTCCTATTCACTTTCCTGACTGTTTCTTTTGCAGTACAGAAACTTTTCAATTTGATGCAATCCCAGTAGTTAATTTTGGTTTTCAGTGCCTGTGCTTCTGGGGTCTTTTCCAAGAAGTCTTTGCCAGTACCTATGTCTTGCAGGGTTTCTCCTATGCTCTCTAGTAATTTGATGGTGTCGGGTCGTAGGTTTAAATTTTTAATCCATGTTGAATGGATTTTTGTGTAAGGTGAAAGGTAGGGGTCTTGCTTCATGGTTCTGCACGTGGAAATCCAGTTTTCCCAGCACCATTTATTAAACAGACTGACCTTACTCCAGGGACTGGTTTTGGATCGTTGATCAAATATAAGTTGGCTGTAGGTGTTTGGATTGATTTCTGGAGTTTCTATTCTGTTCCATTGGTCTATCCATCTGTTTCTGTACCAGTACCATGCTGTTTTGATAACAACTGCCCTGTAGTATGTCCTGAAATCTGGTATTGTGATGCCTCCGGCTTTGTTTTTGTTGTACAAGATTGCTTTAGCTATTCGAGGTCTCCTGTGTCTCCATATGAATTTCAGCATCATTTTTTCCAGATCTGAGAAGAATGTCCTCGGTATCTTGATTGGTATTGCGTTGAATCTGTAAATTGCTTTTGGGAGAATGGACATTTTGATGATATTGATTCTTCCAATCCATGAGCATGGAAGATTTCTCCATTTTTTGGTATCCTCTTCTATTTCTTTCTTTAAGGTTTTGTAATTTTCATTGTAGAGATCTTTAATGTCCTTAGTTAAATTTATTCCAAGGTATTTGATTGTTTTTGTAGCTATTGTGAATGGGATTGATCTTAGCAGTTCTTCCTCAGCCGTGGCATTGTCTGTGTATACAAAGGCTGTTGATTTTTGTGCATTGATTTTATATCCTGCTACTTTGCCAAACTCTTCTATGAGTTCCAATAATCTCTTAGTAGAGTTCTTTGGGTCCCCTAAATAAAGAATCATGTCGTCTGCAAAGAGGGATAGTTTGAGTTCTTCCTTCCCAACTTGTATCCCTTTAATTTCTTTTTCTTGCCTAATAGCTCTGGCTAAGACTTCCAGCACTATATTGAATAGCAGTGGTGAGAGTGGGCATCCCTGTCTGGTACCAGATCTCAGTGGAAATGCTTCCAACTTTTCCCCATTCAATAGGATATTGGCCGTGGGTTTTTCATAAATTGCTTTGATTGTATTGAGGAATGTGCCTTCTATTCCCAGTTTGCTTAGGGTTTTCATCATGAAAGGGTGTTGAATTTTATCGAATGCTTTCTCTGCGTCTAGTGAGATAATCATATGGTTTTTCTTCTGTAGTCTGTTAATGTGGTGTATCACGTTGATTGTTTTGCGAATATTGAACCATCCCTGCATACCAGGGATGAATCCCACTTGGTCTGGGTGGATGATCTTTCTGATGTGTTGTTGCAGTCTATTGGCCAGAATTTTGTTGAGGATTTTTGCATCTATGTTCATGAGGGATATTGGTCTGTAATTCTCTTTCAATGCTGCATCTTTTTCTGGCTTAGGAATTAAGGTGATGCTGGCTTCATAGAAGGAATTTGGGAGAATTCCCTCTTTTTCGATTGTTCTGAATAGTTTGAGAAGAATTGGGGTTAGTTCTTCTTTAAATGTCTGGTAGAATTCAGCAGTGAATCCATCTGGTCCTGGGCTTTTCTTTGTTGGGAGGGCCTTTATTACTGATTCAATTTCTGACTCACTTATGGGTCTGTTTAGGTTTTCTATGTCTTCCTGGTTCAATTTAGGTAGGTTGCATGTGTCCAGGAATCTATCCATTTCTGATAGGTTTCCCTGTTTGCTGGCATACAAGTCCTTGTAGTAATTTCTGATGATTCTTTTGATTTCTGTGGTGTCTGTTGTTATATTTCCTTTTTCATCTCTGATTTTACTGATTTGGGTCTTTTCTCTTCTTTTTTTAGTTAGTTGGGCCAATGGGGTGTCAATCTTGTTTATTTTTTCAAAAAACCAGCTCCTCGTTTGGCTGATTTTTTGTAATGTTTTTTTGGATTCAATCCTGTTGATTTCTTCTCTGATTTTGATTATTTCTCTTTTTCTACTAGATTTGGGTCTAGTTTGCTGCAAATTTTCTAGATCCTTGAGATGCATTGAAAGCTCATCTATTTGGTGCCTTTCCAGTTTCTTGATGTAGGCACCTATTGATATAAACTTTCCTCTTAACACTGCTTTTGCTGTATCCCATAAGTTTTGGTATGTTGTGCTGTTATCCTCATTTACTTCCAGAAAATTTTTGATTTCTCTTTTGATTTCTTCAGTGACCCATTGTTCATTCAGGAGCATGTTGTTCAATCTCCATGTGTTTGCATATGCTCTAGAGATTCCTGAGTTGCTAATTTCCAACTTCACTCCCTCATGGTCTGAGAAGTTGCATGGTATGATTCTAATTCTTTTGAATTTGCTGAGACTTGCTTTATGGCCTAATATGTGATCAATCCTAGAGTAGGTTCCATGTGCTGCTGAGAAGAATGTGAATGCTTTCTGTGTAGGATGAAAAGTTCTGTAGATATCTGTTAGATCCATTTGGGCTATAGTGTTGTTTAAATCTACTGTCTCCTTGTTGATCTTCTGTCCTGTCGATCTGTCAATATCTGTGAGTGAAGTATTGAAGTCCCCCAGTACTATTGTGTTGGGGTCTAAGTCTCCCTTTAAGTTTCTTAACAAATTTTGTAAATAAACCTGTGGCCTGTAATTAGGTGCATATACATTGAGAATTGTTATATCTTCCTGTAGTATTGATCCCTTAATCATTATATAGTGCCCCTCTTTGTCTCTCTTAACAGTTTTTGTGTTAAAGTTTATGTAGTCCGATATTAAGATGGTTACACCCGCTCTTTTTTCATTTCTGTTGGCGTGGTATATCTTGTTCCATCCTTTTATTTTCAGTCTGTATGGATCTTCGTTGGAAAGATGTGTTTCTTGTAGGCAGCAAATAGATGGTTTTTGTTCCTTAACCCAATCAGCCAATCTCTGTCTTTTAACAATTTTTGTTTGTTATGAAAGGTCTTTATTTCACCTTCATTAACAAATGAGAGCTTTGCAGGGTATAATATTCTGGGCTGGCAGTTTTTCTCTCTAAGCACCTGGGCTATGTCTCGCCATTCCCTTCTAGCTTGTAGGGTTTCAGTTGAGAAGTCAGCTGTAAGTCTAATTGGAGATCCTCTGAGAGTAATCTGCCGTTTCTCTCTTGCACATTTTAGGATCTTTTCTTTTTGCTTCACTGTGGTGAGTTTAATTATGGAGAGGGAGAAAGGATTAGAAGGCCTTTTTAGGGAGATACTAGCAGAAAACTTTCCAGGCTTGGAGAAAGACAGAGAAATCCTAATCCAGGAAGCTCATAGAACCCCTAATAAACATGACCAAAAGAGATCCTCTGCACGACATATTGTAATTAATCTCCCCTGTAATTCTGACTTTAAATAAACAAAATGTAAATCTTAAAAAAGAAAAAATACCTACAAAATTCCAGGAAGCATGGTATGTTTCAAATAACAATTGTTTAGCAAGATGGGGGTGGGGGGAGAGTTCATGCCCATAAAATTTTCAGTACTTAATTCCATAGCTATCTCTGCAGTGTACAACTACAAGTATTAGCACAGTATGAAAAAGCAAAATACTTTAGCAACAAAATCAAAAAGAGTTCAAAACTTAGACTGAAACAGTTTACATTTTAAATAGACAGTTATCAAGTGAAATTGAATCAAATGAAAATAACAATTTTGTCCTATAGCATATTTTCTAAATTAAAACAAAATTTGCAGAGACTTTCAAGGTGATGCTTATTTAAAGTTACAATACTATAAGAATCATATTCATATCCCATATACATGCATATGTACCATACCATCTGACTCTAATTTTATTGAATAGGCATATTGATGATCCTTAATGTATATTTACCATTCACTTATTTTCATCTTTCATTGAAAATGAAGGTATTTGGAAGAAAGAAACATATGCTCTCACCATCATCATCAACTCTGTCACCACAAGCATTATTAATCATCATCATTGTCATCACAAGAAGTCAACAGCTATTGAGCATTTTCAAGGTGCTAATAACAATGTTTATAAAATAGCTATAATGGAGTGGGTGTTTAAGGCAACAGTTTAGACCACTCAGGACATCCACAACCCACATCAGAGTATCTAAGTTCAAGTCCCACTTCCGCTCCTTATTCCAGCTTCCTGCTAAAGTGCATCCTAGGATATAGTAGGTGATGGCTTCAAGCGTTGAGTCCTCAACACCCATGTGGTAGACTCAGATTGAGTTCATCGCTCTCAGCTCTGGCCTGGCCCAGTCTGGCTGCTGTAGGCATTTGCAGAGTGAACCAGTACAATGGAAATTTCTCTATCTTCTATGCTTTTAAAATAGATAAAATTTTTAAATCTTTGGGAATTAGGAATTATTATTATTGTAACACATCCAAAGACACAGAATTTACTAGTATAATTAGAACTTGATTCAAAACCATCTCACCCAAAGGTCATGTTGTTCTGATAAATGAAACACACAGCATTCTTTGGAATATAAGAAATCATCTTTTAAAAATAACTTACTTATTTGAGGGCGAATATATTCTTTTCGTAAAACTATTCAGTATGAAAATACTTATTTTCCCACTTATGCGTATAACACAGTTGGATAGCTAGAAATAATCCCAAATTATTTATTTTTTTCAAATTCTCCCATAAGAGTTGATAATATTGGGTTAGTCTTTGTAAGTGGTACCTTCACTTAAAATAACTGATTTGGGCAGGCGCCGTGGCTCAACAGGCTAATCCTCCCCCTTGCGGCGCCGGCACACCGGGTTCTAGTCCCGGTTGGGGTGCCGGATTCTGTCCCGGTTGCCCCTCTTCCAGGCCAGCTCTGTGCTGTGGCCCGGGAGTGCAGTGGAGGATGGCCCAAGTGCTTGGGCCCTGCACCCCATGGGAGACCAGGAAAAGCACCTGGCACCAGGCTCCTGCAATCTGATGAGCATGGTGCGCCAGCCGCAGCACGCCGGCCGCGGTGGCCATTGGAGGGTGAACCAACGGCAAAGGAAGACCTTTCTCTCTGTCTCTCTCTCTCACTGTCCACTCTGCCTTTCAAAAAAAAAAAAAAACTGATTTGTATCTCATGAAATTACTACTTCCTTTCTCTAGCCCAACCCTGGATATGATGCATTGATTTAAAACAAAACGTGTTAAGATTGGCAAAACCAAAGATTCTGGAGAAGCAATGGGAAGACAGAAGGTTGTTGTGACACGGTGTGGGCAAGAAAGCGAAACTGGAGTCTTCGGCAGATGAGGGCAGGAAGCCAAGGAGAGGGATGGGTAGATAAAACCACCACCTCAGCGATCTAAACTGGGACCAGGGCTGGCACTGTGGTACAGCGGGTTAACGCCCTGGCCTGAAGCGCCGACACCCCATACGGGCTCCAGGTCCAGTCCTGGCTGCTCTACTTCCAATCCAGCTCTCTGTTATGGCCTAGGATAACAATAGAGGATGGCCCCTGCACCCACGTGGGAGACCCGGAAGAAGCTCCTGGCTCCTGGCTTTGAATAGGTGTTGCTCCAGCTGTTGTAGCCAACTGGGGAGTAAACCATCAGATGGAAGACCTCTCTCTCTCTCTCTCTCTCTCTCCCTCCCTCCCTCCCTCCCTCTCTTTCTCTCTCTTTGCTTCTCCTCTCTCTTTGCTTCTCCTCTCTCTGTGTAACTCTTTCAAATAAATAAATAAAAATCTTTAAAAAAAATAAAATAAACTGGGACCAAAGTAAATGTATATGTAATGCAAGCATCAAAGACATGAAACAACGAACAATATTTAAAGGAGAATAAGGTCAAACTGAAGCTAAATAAAGCAGGTATAAAAATAGAACAGAGTGGAAATATGCACAGGAAAAAAAAGCTGTGACAGAATGTGGAAATGGGGTAAAGTGATCACAGAGAGGTAGATGGTTTGCTATTTGCATGTGATTTTAACATGATGTATACACCTATTAAACAAACTAAAGAATACAAAAGCAATACAAAAGTGTAAAGTAAAATGTGACATAATCAGACTGGGAGAAACTCTAATGCTATTCAACAAAGATTATTAACTATATGACACCAGGACAATACGTCATCAGGACAAAAGAACTGAAAATAAACAAGACTTCACAGTGATCACACTAGAGGTATTTCTACTCATACTCAACCTATGACTGTGAAGTACTATTTTAGAGTAAAACAAAGAAATTACTTTAGAGATACTGGCACCTGGGGCTAGGAAAAGTAGAAATCACTGTAAATGCATGAACTCAACTTAAATCCTTAGGTCTGAATCTGAGTTGGAAATATCACCATGAAGTCATAATGTACTTGATATTAAATATATATATATTTATTTAAATATATATTTATTTATATATTTTATATTTATTTAAATATATATATATATATATATATATATATATATATCCCTGCTATAAAAAAGATCAAGTCAGGAGTAACGCTCCTCTATAGCCATCTTGTTGTCTCTAAATACTATTTGTCATGAAAAGGAATTATGGCCTCTTACAGGAATATGTGATTTGAAGTCTAGTCTAGAAATGTGTAAAATTGAAGATTATTAAAATTTAGTTATTTATTTGAAAGACAGAGTGATGGAGTAGAGGAGGGAAGAAAGAGAAAGAGATATTTCATCTACTGCTTTACTCCCCAAGTGGTCACAAAAACTCGGGCTGGGCAAGGGCAAAGCCAGGAGCCAGCAAACCCATCCAGGTATCCCACATGAGTAGCAGGGATCCAAGTACTTGGGCCATCATCTGCTGATTTCTCAGGTATATTGGCTGCTAGCACTCTGATATGGGATGCCAGCGACACAATGGTAGAATAACCTGCTGTGCCAAAACACCATCCCCAACCTGAAAGATTTTGATAATATCAACCACCAAAAAACGAAGTAGTGATAATGACTTAGAATGAGTCAAAAAGCACAAGACAGTCAACTGAAGAGGATTGTAGGGACCAAAAATGGGGTAAAGTGAGCATCAGGAAGTAGTGGAAGAATTGCAGTGGGTTTCATGATATTAAAATGCTGAAATTCATTTGTATATAACAAAGAAAAACAA
The DNA here is from genome assembly GCA_949820135.1 of Sylvilagus floridanus. Taxonomy (NCBI): domain Eukaryota; kingdom Metazoa; phylum Chordata; class Mammalia; order Lagomorpha; family Leporidae; genus Sylvilagus; species Sylvilagus floridanus. The sequence goes on along the minus strand of OX463238.1, from coordinate 104,030,275 downwards.
AAATAATAGGATCACTTTGAAGGATGCCAGGTATTGAAATCATTACTTAGAAATACATGGAAACAATCAAGCAACTATCCTTGCTTTCCTATATGAATTAACTGCAGGGTATCTACAGAGTTGATGAGAGAAAGTTTCTCTATATAGACTATCTCAGTTTCCTAAGGCTGCTATAAAAAGTTACTGTCAATTGGATACCTTAAAAGAACAGAAATGTATTCACTCTAAGTTGTGGAGGCCGAAGCCTGAACTCCAGGTATTGGCCATGCTGCCTCCAGATCCTTGAGGGGAGATTTTGTCCTTTTGTTTTCCAGTTTCTGGGAGCTCCAGGTGTGCCTTGGTTTGTGGCAGCATAACTCCAATCTCTGCCTCCCTCCATCTTCACAGGGCCAGCTTCCCTCTGCGTCTCTCGGACTGTGTCCAGACTTTTCCCTTCTTACACACATTACATATTAGATGGAAGGGGTCACCCTAATGACTTCATCTGAACTTCATGACATTTAAAAAGACTCCATTTCCAAACAAGGTCTACATCACAGGGATGAGGATTAGGACTGTGACCTACCTCACGGGGAGACACACACATAGAGTATTCTAGCTATCAATGAGAATGAATGAAAGAGTATCATTTTCCAACTCCTAATGAAATAATCAACATAGAGAATAATGATCAATGACTAATAAGCCAAAAAGCCACTATAGGCCTTCTGATGAAAGTATACAGTAACTGGGGCAGCCATTTGGTCTGGCAGTTAAGACGCCCACATCCACACCAGAGTACCTAGATTCAAGTCCCAGTTATGCCCCTAGTGTTCTGCTAATACAGACAGTGGGAAGCAGGAGTTTATGGCTCAAGAGTAGTTAATGGTTCCCTGGCACTCAAATGGGAGAACTGGACTCAGTCCCTGTTCCCAACCCCCAATGTTACAGACATTTGGGCAGTGAGGCAGCAGATGGGAGGAGTCTGAATCTCAGAGTCTGTGTCTCTCTAATAACTAACTTTTAAAAAGTATACAATAAGAGTATACTGGGCAGTTTTGTCAAAAATTTTAAATCTGTTTAAGCCTCTAGCTCTTACTACTCATTGCATCATAGGAGCAATTTTAAAGAGCACCACAGGAATGGAATCAACAAAAATTCAGACTGAGAAACATATGAAACAAAAATAGATTTTTCAGTAATAAATTAGAAGAGAGAGTTCTATAGATTTAAAGAGATCTAATAACAATTGCAATATGTTCCACCTTTCAACATTGATTTCACAAAATGAATTGTTTCATTTCAGAGATGATTAGACATAAATACCAATGTGAAATACTGATAGTATACTTAATAATGTTAAGGAATCAATGTTAATTTTCCAAAAAGATAATAGGACTTTGGTAATGCTTAGAAAAAAATTCAGATATTTAGAGATACAGGTTGAAGAATTCACAGAAGCCTCTTTTTTTTCAGAATAATTTAAGGAGAAGGATAATAATAATCAAGAATCTTAGTAATAAACACTATAGTTGGAAGGTGTCTCCCAAGAGTTCAGGTATTACAGATGCTGTCCTCATGTGGCACTGCAGAGGTAGGGAGAACATTCAGTGTTGGGGCTCTCCCTGGGAGATCACTGTGTCACTGGGACTGCTACCCTCAGAATGGAGTAAGGTGGTTCTCATAGGATCCTGAGTCATCTCTCATGAAGTAAGTTGTAAGAGCAAGCCTGGCACCTAATGACTTCTGGTTCTGTAATCTGATCTCTTGTATGTATCCCACCATTGTGGTGCCACCGACAAAAGGTGATGTAGCCACGGCAGCCCTTGGCAGAGCCAGCAAGAAGCTATTTGGACTTTCAGCCTGCAAAACTGAGAAGTAAATAAATCTGCTTTCTTTTAAGTACCCATCCCTGGTATTTTGTGACAGTAGCCTCCCTCCCTCCCTCCCTCCTCCTTCCCCTTCTCTCTGTATCCCCGCCTTTCAAATAAATAAATAAATCTTTTTAAAAAGTGACACTTCAAATTTAAAAGAATAAAGAGCCCCAAGCAGAAGAAATTTTTAAATATACAAACAACAAGAAAACACCCATGAGTAGACAAATTTAATAATTTCAAAATAGAGAAAAAAAATTTAAAAGTAGTTAGAGGGAAAAAGATCACACACAAAAGACAATTAATGGATCATTAAATACTATATCAGTAACAGTAGGTGTAAAAAAAAAAACAAGTGAGTAATAGTTTAAAAGTCTGAAACAATTGGGGGCCAGTGTCGTGGCTCACTTGGTTAATCCTCCACCGGCATCCCATATGGGCGCCTGGTTCTAGTCCTGGCTGCTCCTCTTCCAATCCAGCTCTCTGCTGTGGCCCAGGAGGGCAGTGGAGAATGGCCCAAGTGCTTGGGCCCTGCACCTGCATGGCCCAAGAGACCAGGAAGAAGCACCTGGCTCCTGGCTTCAGATCGACACAGCGCACCGGCCGTAGTGGCCACTTGGGAGGTGAACCAACGGAAGGAAGACCTTTCTCTCTGTCTCTCTCTCTCACTGTCTAACTCTGCCTAACAACAACAAAAAAAAGAATTAAAAAAATTTTTTATTAAAAGTCTGAAAAAATGAATTTGTACATAAACTTTTAATTTCCAGCTAAACTATTATTTAGATTTACATCTTTCTCAACGTGAGTGTTCTAGACAATGGAATCGCATTCTTTAATGGCTGGTGTCTGTCACTGAAGCTCAGTATTTTCAGGTCCCATCCATGTCTTAGCACAATTCAGTGCTTTACTCCTTTTTATGGCCAAATAATAGGCACATCACATTGGGTCTATTCATTCATTGGTTGATACACATTTGTGCTCTTTCCATATTTTAGTTATTATTAGCAAAGCTGTTATGGACATCCTTGTTCAATTTTCTGTGTGGACAGGTTTTCATTCTATTCAAATATATACCATAACATAGAAATGCTGAGCTAAATGGTAACTCTATCTTTAATTTTTTGAGCAACTAAAAGGTGTTTCTTCCTAAGTGGTTGTACCAGTTTATGTTCTCACCAGAGAGGATGAAGGTTCTGATTTTTTTTTCACATGATCTCACATCCCAGTGAGTGTAAAGTGGTATCTCACTATAGTTTTTATTTCCATTTCCCTGATGGCTAATGATGCTGAGCATCTTTTTATATACCTTTTGGCCATTTATGTCTTCTCTAGAGAAAATTATTCGCATGTGTTTTGTCCATTTTTGTGTCATTCGTCTTTTTTATTATCAAGTTGCAGGAGTTCTTTTTATATATTAGGGATACGTCCCTTAACAAACAGATGATCTGCAAATATGAGGCCACTTCCAAAAGTTCATGGAGAATAGAATTTAAAAAATAAGTTTGTTTTGTGAAAAAAAAATACTGAGATCTATACAGTTTTCTCATAATGCAAATTTTCTATGAACATTTTAAAGGCCCACTCACATATAAATCAACTTAGGGGTGGGCATTCGGCACAGCAGTGAAGTCCCTCAATGGCACACTGGCGTCCCATAAAAAGCGCCTGTGCTTGAGTCCCAGCTCTGCTCCCTATTTAGCCTCCTGCTAACGCACACCTTGGGAGGCAGCGGGTGATGACCTAAGTACTTGGGTTTCTGCCAACTACATGGGAGACCTGAATTGAGTTCCAGGATCCTGACTTCAACCCAATCCAGCTCTGGCTGTTCTGAGAATTTGAAGAGTAAACCACCAGATGGAAAAATCTCTCTTGGGGTTAAAGCCACAGCCTGCAGCACCAACATCCCATATGGGCACTAGTTCAAGGCCCAGCTGCTCCGCTTCAGATCCGGCTCCCTGCAAGTGACCTGGGAAAGCAGCAGAAGATGAGCCAAGTGCTTGGGCCCCTGAGCTCATGTAGGAGACCTAGAAGAAGCTCCTGGCTCTTGGCTCCAGTGTGACCCAGCCCTGGCCTTTGTTGCCACTTGGGGAGTGAAACAGCAGATGGAAGATATCTCTCTTACCTTCTCTCTCTCTCTCTGTAACTCTGCCCTTCAAATAAATAAACATTAAAAAAAGAAAATCTCTCTATGTCATTCAAATAAAAGGAAAATAAATTTAAATTTTATTTGATTAACTCAAATTCTGTTAAAACACTTAAATATTAGAAATAAAATTACAAAAGTTTTGAAAAGGAAAATACAGGTATAAATCCTTTTGACATTAGATATGACAACAAAAGTATAAGCACAAAAGAAAATATAGAAAAATCAAACTTCACAAAAATTAAAAGTGTACATATGAATGGGCATTAAAGGACATCAGCAAGAAAGTGAAAAGACAATGCACAAATTGAGAGAAAACAAGGGTACTTTAGAAAATTTCACAGAAAATAGAATTAAAAGATATTATGCTGCTGCAAAGATGTTTTAAATCTAAGCATCTTTTCATAATATGCATTTTCTTGAAGTTTTTAAAGATCTCTCATATAAGGAAGACATTAAAAACATTTAAATCTAGGAAATCAGTTCAGCAAGGCTGCAGGATACAAGATCAACATACAAAAGTCAACCATATACTAGAAAACAAGAATCAAAAATGGCATTAAGAAAACAATTTCATCTACAAAAGCACTCAACAATTAAATACTTATCAAGATGCGAAAATGACAAAACACTGTTGAAAGATAAAGAAGATTTAAGTAGAAACAGAAAAAAAAAACCCTTGTTCATAGACTGGAAAATTTAAATTGTCAAGATGAACATGCTGCCTACATTGATCTATAGACTCAGTGCCATCCTTATCAGAAATTAAATTCATTCTTTGTAAAAACTGATAAGCTAATCTTAAAATTTATTTGGGAGTTCACTGGTACCATATTACCCAAAATTATCTTGAAAAATGAGAGCAAAGGTGGAGGACTCATATCCACAGTTTCTAAATTTATGACAAAGCACCAGAAATCAACACAGTGTGGTAGTAGCTTAAAAACAGAAATATAGATCACTGGAATAGAATTTACAACCCCTGAGCAAATCCTCACATTGAAGATCAGCTGATTTTTAACAAGGGTGCTTAAACAATTCAGTAGAGAGGAAATAGTCTTTAAGCAAATGGTCTGAAACAGGCTATCAACATCTAAAAGAATGCAGTTGAACCATAAATTTTACTATATATGAATATTCAGAATATTTAAAAAGAATTGTGGAAAAATGAAATTTTGGGGGTAGGCATTTGGAACAACAATTTTAGACACCACTTGGGATATCCATATACTATTTTGGAATGGTTGGTTTAGATTCAGCTCTTCTGCTTCTAGTCCAGCTTCCTACTAAAGCACACCACGGTAAGCAGTAGGTGCTGGATCAAATACTTGATTCCTGGACACTCGCATGGAAGGCTCAGACTGAGTTTCAGGCTCATGGCTTTGTCCTGGTTCAGTCCTGGATATGGCACACATGTGAAGGGTGAACCAGAGGATGGAACATCTCTCTCCAGCTCCCTCTCAATCCCCTACTGTCTCGCTCCTTTCAAATAAAATGAATATAAATAAATGTTTTAAAACTTCAAGATAGGTTTATTTTGGTACCAAGAAAGTTTTAAACTCATGCATAGTATTTTTTTTTTCAAAATACACATTTTCTATTAAATTTCTGAAGACCCCTTCATATACAGTACTATGTCATCTGTAAATAGAGGTACTTCTACCTCTCCATCTCATCCAAGTGTTTTGCACTTTATTTTCTTGCCTAAATTTTCCCCAACTAAAACTTCCAGAACAATTCTAACTAGCAATGGCAGGAATACACATCTGTGAGTTGTTCCTGATCTTACAGAAAAAGTCTTTGGTCTTATCCCATTCATTCATGACGCTAGTCAAGAGTTTCTCATAGATGGTCTTTATCAGGTTAAGAAAGTTTCTTTATATTCCTAGTTCTTTGAGTATTTGCAACGTGAAGTTGTATTAGATTGTGTCAAAAGATTATTCTGCATCCCTTAAAATGATTATGGGCATCTGTCAATTTTTCATCTATTGATTTGGTGCATTACATTCAGATGATAAACTAACACTGCCTTATAAGAATAAATCACACTTGGTCTTGGTATGTAATTATTTTATATGGTCCCAGATTCAGATGAATAGTATTTTCTTAAGAATTTTTGTATTCATATCAATAAAAGGTATTATTCTGTAGTTTTATCTTTATAACATATGTCTGGATTTCAAATAAGTATAATTTTTACTTTTAACAAAAAATTTAGCATACTATTGGAGGGCTTAGCCAATTCTATAATAAATCAAAAGAGCTCAAGAGTTTAAGAACCAGATGAAGAGAAATTAAACTTTTATTCTTAATAGATGCTAAAGTGTATTAGTGTACAAAATATTAAAAAAATATATGAATAATTAGCAATATTGCAGGACTCTAGTTTACCTTAGAAAATGAATTTTGTTCCTTTATACTAGCAATGACTAACTAGAAAATCTGTTTAATCTTATACCACCTACAAAAGCAACAAGAACTATAAATAATCTAAGAATTATTCAGGCTGGCACCGCGGCTCACTAGGCTAACCTTCCGACTTGCAGCACTGGCACACCGGGTTCTAGTCCTAGTTGGGGCGCCGGACTCTGTCCCAGTTGCCCCTCTTCCAGGCCAGCTCTCTGCTGTGGCCAGGGAGTGCAGTGGAGAATGGCCCAAGTACTTGGGCCCTGCACCCCATGGGAGACAAGGAGAAGCACCTGGCTCCTGGCTTTGGATCAGCCTGGTGCGCCGGCCACAGCGCGCCGGCTATGGCGGCCATTGGAGGGTGAACCAATGGCAAAGGAAGACCTTTCTCTCTGTCTATCTCTCTCACTGTCCACTCTGCCTGTCAAAAAAAAAAATTATTCAACAATCCTTTAGATCTATTAAAACTCTATTAAACTATATACAATTAGATTACACCTTTAAGTGTTTGAAAGGAATAATTGCAAATAGACACACATATGTAAAATGTTCAGAGATGGGATGATTTAACATTTATTAAATCAGTTATCTCAGATTAATCCACATAACTGATGCAATTTTCAATTTTGCAACAAGATCTTTCAAAGAACTTGAAAAACCTATTCTTAAATTTATTCAGAAGGGTAAATATCATTGAATATCCAAGTCAACTTAGAAAAAAGAACATATAGAAGTGAATCATTTTACTAAATATTAATGCTGACTACAAGAGCTATAATAAAAATATATGTGAAATTTATTCAGGGACAAATAAAGCAATGTTACAAAATACAGATTCAAAACAGTAATATTTTCACTCCTACATGCAAATGTTTAATTAAAATAGAAGGCTATATTTATGGCACTGTGCAAGGACTGTTTTATTTTTCCACATTTATTGGGAAAACTGTACCTACAACATGCAAAAATCAATCTGTCCTTTTCCCAGTGGCGACTGTATCACATACGACATTGATATGCACCCATGGAATGGTGAAGTACAACCCATTTACAAATTTGGGAAGGAATAGAAACATTTGCAAGATAGTAACAGTTTGCTGAAATTTGATCACTTTACTTCGAGAGACTAATTTGTAAAGAAATTTCATCAAAATGTTAAATGTGTATGGCATTTGGATAACACAAAAAAATTGGGAAAAACAGGCATGACAGCACCTGAAATTCCCAATATAATACTGTCAACAATTTTTCTATTCATTTGTTTATTTGTTCAAAAGTTCTTGTTAAGGGTATGATTTTTTAAGTCCTTGAGCTAAATCAGAGTGGAAAAAAGCTTGTATTGAACCATCTAAACCCTCTACCATGTCAGGAGAGGTTCTATTGTTTTTTTTAAAGATTTATTTATTTTATTTGAGAGTCAGAACTACACAGAGAAGAGAGGCCCCAAGGAGAGGTCCTATTCTTGCGTTGAGTAAGCGTGGATCAAGTGTCTGCTGGGTATCAGGTGATGGAGAGACCTGGTGCTCCTCCCTGAGTTCAGAGTCCAGAGTAGAGACAATTACACTTCAGAGTCACAAGTACAAAGACAGCAGCAAGCACAGAGATCTTTGAAAACGCCACGGAGGACCCCTGCTATAGCCTAGCACTGATGGTTACACTGCAGAAGAGCAAAGTCTTATGAAGAGGTTACATAAGGTTGATCCAGGCAGAGAAAATTTAAATGCAAAGATAGAAAGGAATATTCCGAGAACAAAAAGTAGCTATGATATGGCCTAGAACAGAGTATGACAGGTTCATTTTCTTGTCATATGAACACCCATTTTCCACTTAGAAGTCAGCACAACTGAAAACAAAATTTTTTTCACTGTACATAATGAAATTATAGAATTATTTGATATGTGTTTGCTGTAGAATCATAATTATCAAGGAAATGAAGAGACATTGAAGTATGACCTAAGGCTGATGCAAATACATACTATTTACACATGCTTTCAGCACTGTATTTTTATGCATAACTAAATTGTTCCCAAGAACAACTTGAGAACCAAGGATTAAGTAACAAAGTCTTAACCTGAGTGGATACACTTTAAAATCCACTGAAATCTCAGCAGTAAGATGGTTAAAAAAAAAAAAAAAAAAAAAGGTGGGGGGTAGAGAGGGCTATAAATGGATAGAGCCAATATAAAGCAATCAATATTCACAAAGGACTAGTTTCAGAGGCAGTCGAACTTAAGACTGTCCAAACTGTATGATCAACCGGAGTTCAATGTTGTTTAAGACATCCAATAGAGTGTGGGTAGTCCACAACAAAAGGTTTTTCAAGAAATGACAATACTGAGGGAAGCATGTAATTCTTAGTGGTATCTGGTTTATGAGTCTAAAGATGGGGAAAATGGTCCCAGACTCCATGGTCAAAGAAGACATAGTGCCAACAGATATCTACACAGTGTTAAGAGTCCTAACCCAGAAGAAAACTGTATCACTAGGAGGACAAAATAAACAAATCAACCCACAAACCTAATCACATGCACTAGGAAGATACAAGAGGGTTTTGAAAAGCTTGATGAAGTGAACTCAGGTACCCTGAACAAACTTCATACACTATTGATACCAGGCTTAGGACAGCAGGAAGAACAAGCGTCCTCACCTATTGATGCCTGTAAGATTCCAAGGAAAGGCAGGGCTGAAAATCAAGATGAAAACATGTCCACTCAATTCCAGGAAAGGGTCTGGCTAATCAGATACACTGCCTGAATAAACACATAAACTTAAAATGTGTATTAGTTTAAGTTATGCGTTTCTAAATATATATGGCAAGAGGCAACGCATAGCCAGATGGTGGATGAAACCTTTCCTGTTGGTCTAGACATGTTGGCATCATGGGGACATAATTATCGAGTACATGGTGCCTACTGGTGACTCCGTTCTGCATATTGTGTCACTCCCGAACAATTTCATCCTCCAAAGATGAAATACAGCCTACCAAGAAGTGAACAAAACTTACTCACCATCTATTCATAGAAATTTATTTTCAATTATCTTTAGGTGCCTTTTTGCTATAATATTTTATATAGGTTTTGAATAAAATTAGAACATCAGGATTGTTCTAGAAATAAGTGGGTCACCCATCAAAGGCAATCCTTATGTAATCCGCATTGACTTTCCAGGAAGACATTTTATCTATTTAAAAAGTGTGCTTTCAAGCCCCATTTCCAACACTCCAGCAGGATACACACAATTTGAAAACGACAAAACCACCCACCAGAAAAGCTCCTTTTGAATACTTGTTCCACAGGCTGCTGCTCATTGAGTTAGAAAAAGGAAGCCTGGGAGTACAATTTACCTTGACTTCTCCAAAAGAGGACTCCAAGGCCTTTGAACAAGTACTAAGTTAGTTAGTCCACTGAACATAAGTCAATCTATTTCTCTATCTTCTCTCCTCAATAGAGACTTATTAATATGGTAAAAGCAGGAATCATGGAAAACATTTGGGAAATGAGATTGGAAGAAAGACTACTATCTGCTTTCTTTTAAAAAGAGGTTTTGATGAGAACATAAATACAGATTTAGAGAACTATTAAAACTCCAGCTACAAAGGAAATGAAAAACTTGAATTGTCTGTACTCCTGTCATCTCTTCAGCTATCCATCTCATAATAGCCTTATTGCAACTAGACATGGGGTGATGAATGCAGAAATGTCAGACAAAAAGAAACATAGAAAGATAAAAGGCTACAGGGTAGGGGAAAAAAACCCACACAACAAAGAAGTGACTGCATGTTGCTTCTGTTATCGTTTTGTTTCCAAAAGCTGCCCAGGTGATAGCTAAAAGCCAGAATGCCATAAAGATAGAGGCAACCCACAAAAGGACCCTGATGTTTCTGAAAAAATTATAATATAGGAAAAGATGAATACAGCTACCACCAAAAGGTCGGTTGGCTTCAGTTCGCTCTCTCTCTCTCCCCTCTCCCCCTCCCTCTCCTCTCCTTTCCTATCCCTCCTTCCCTATCTTCCTCCCACAATTCACACCTTGAATATTTTTTATTTAAGGATCTCAAAGCACTTTACCAGCAGGAAATTATCCTACCATCTTATTATCAATTGAAGGCTTGGGAACCTTCAGAATCCAGTTCAGCAAGAACCTTCAATTCCTATTATGCAGAAATATGTAAGTTATTAACTTGGGCGCCACAACATCAAAAAGACACTCACTACTGCTTGCCTGTGTTTTAAGTACGCTCTCTTCTTACCAAAAACTGCTTATTGCAATCTGCAAGACATAAGTAAGTGTGTGCTAATCAGACTTTTCTTTACCAAGGTATTAACAGTATACCCAGTTAGGCAACAGCTCATCTCCTAAGGAAAATATTTGTTATACCAAAATACTTACAGAACTGTTTCACTTAAAAATAAAGTCATAAGCCCACTATCAATTTGGTTAGTAGTACTCTACTCCTCCCAAATTTCTAATCAGCCATCGTACAAATATTCAAATGAATTTTATATTCTAATTGTACTCCTTTTGATTATATATAAAAAATCTTTGTGCAAAAGAACTGACAATATTCTATAATTTTCCCAGGTGTCATCACCCACCCCTTTTTTTTAGCTAAATTTATTTATGTATTCTCATCTAGACAGAAACAGAGACAGGGGAATACCTTTCATCCACTGACTCATTCCTCAAACGTCCACAAAAGCCAGAGCTAGGGCAGGTTGGAGTCAGGAGCCCAGAATTCCACCCAGTCTCCCACATTGGTAGCAGGGTTCAGCCATTACCCACTGCCTCCTAGGATGCATTAGCAGGCAGCTGGATCAGAACGGGAGGTGCTGGAATTCATTCCCAGACACTCCAATAGGGGATGCAGACATCCCAAGCTTTGGCTTAACCTGCTGCACTATAATGCTGCCCCTACCACCCCAGGGTCATCCCCAAGAGGCTGAGTATCTGTAGCTGAAATAAAGGTTCATCCACAGAGGATGCATCTCTGTACAACATCTCATAATAGTATATTTGCTACAAATAATGAATCACACCTAGCTTCATCATTTTTAAATCAAAACTCCTTTTACCCCTCCTACCCCTTCCAACTTCTAGTAACCAATATTCTGCATTCAAACTGAATTTTATAGTTTAATTTTAATCCACATATATTAGAACATGTATTATTTGTCTTTAGAGCGTCTGAGAACATTGAGAGCTGAGAGAGTAAAAGGAAGGGAAAAGAAAGAAACAAATAGGAAAGAACCCGGTTAGTGACAACAGTATGTGAATTATGAACTACTACCCGTTCCCATGATGCATTCCACACAAATCTGCATCTGGGATACAAATTAAGACACTTGCAGCAGGTCCCGTCTTCTGTACCAAACCCTCAGGATGCCAAAAACAAAATGAAGGTTGACTATGATTAAAGGGACTGCGATGGAATGAACAATAAAAGCAAATGGAAATATCTGGCCAATACTGATAGCATAAATAAGTAAAACTATGGGTTTTAATTAGTTGATGCTAAGAGATGAATAAAAACAGAACGTATTCTTTCTAACCAATTACCAGGTAATAACATTTGAAAAAAAAGGAAAACTTTTACTCTCAAAAAGAAGTGGAAAAGATAAGAAATAAAGTATGCTTGGTAAGTAAAAGTGCAAAATAGAATGTTAGAAATAAGCCACAATTAACCATGAATATACACTCCCAATAATATAATCTCAAAACATATAAAGCACAAACTAAAGTATAAAGTTTTGGTATATTTTGTATAAATAAATAAATAAATTTGGTATATTTTGTATAAAGTTTTGTATATTCAATACATCTAACTAAAAGCTGACAGATCATGCAAAGAAAAAGACATAGAATGCAAGAATTATATTTTAACAAATTTCACATAACGGATATATTGAAAAATATATGTTCAGTAAACATATTATTCTTACACACATGGAAAATATTAAAATAATTCATCTTGAATCAAACTTTAAATAAAATTTTGAATTCCTGAGTACCATCAACACAAATTCCAAATTCTTTGACCATAATATAAAAAAATTGAAATAAAATGATCGCCAAACAATTCCATATTAAGGGAAAACCAACAGCCCTGAAACAATTCCACACATTTATAGCCTACTGATCAACTCAGGTACTATTGGAGAAAGTATAGTCTCTGTGGTGCCGGCATCCCGGGTTCTAGTCCCAGTTGGGGCACCGGATTCTGTCCCGGTTGCTCCTCTTCCAGTCCAGCTCTCTGCTGTGGCCCGGGAAGGCAGTGGAGGATGGCCCAAGTCCTTGGACCCCTGCACCCACATGGGAGACCAGGAAGAAGCACCTGGCTCCTGGCTTTGGATCAGCGCAGCGCGCCAGCTGCAATGCAAAACCATAGCGGCCACTTAGGGGGTGAACCAACAGAAAAGGAAGACTTTTCTCTCTGTCTCTCTCTCTCACTGTCTAACTCCACCTGTCAAAAAAAAAAAATAGTGCTGGAAAACTAGATTCTAATACAGAGTAGAAAAACAAAACTAGACCCCAACCTGTATACAAAAATCATTACAAACCAGATCAAGATTTTAAAATATAAAAATATTAGAGGAAAATACAGGGGAAACACTTCAAGACATTGGTACAGGCAAAGATTTTATGGATAAGACTCCAAAAGCCCAAACAGCAAATATAGAATCAAGAAATGGGATTACATAAAAACTTAGAAGCTTCTGTATGGCTAAAGAATAAATCAGGAGAGTGAAGAGACAATCTAAAGAATGGGAGAAAATCTTTGCAAACTATCATGTGACAAGGAATTAAGAGCCAGAACATACAAGGAACTCAACTGCCAAAAAACAAATCACAGAACTATTAAAATGAGCAAATGATCTGAATAGAACATTTCCTAAAAGAAGATGCATAAATGATCAATAACATGAAAAAAAAAAAACACTCAGCATCACTGATCATCAGGGAAATGAACATCAAAACCACAAAAAGGCAACATCTCTCACAGTTAGAATAGCTATAACCAATAAGGCAAAAAACAACACTGGTTAGCACAAAGAGAAAGGGGAACAATCATCCCCTGTTGATGGGAATATAAATTACTACCTCCATTATGCAAAACAGTATGGAGGTTACACAGAAAATTAAAAATATATCTACCATATGATCCAATATCCGGCCACTGAGCATATATCCAAAAAAACCCTAAATCTACGTATCAAAAAGGTATCTGCAGTCACATGTTTATTACAGCACTATCATAATAGTCAAGATACAGAATCAATCTAGCTGTCCACCAAAGAGTTAAATGGATAAAGAAAATGTGGTATACAATACATATATATACATATATATGGAATATTCTTCAGTCTTAAGAAGAATGAAATCCTGTCATTTGCAGCAACTTAGATGGAACTGTACAACATCAAGTGACATAGCAGGCTCAGGAGAACAAATCCCACATGTTCTCACTCATGGGTCAGAGATAAAAATAAAATGACAATTTCATAAAAATAGTGTAAAATAGTGGTCATTGGAAGCTGTAGAGAATAGAGAGGAGGGCAGAAAAAAAAAGAGATGGAACATTGGCACCTAAAGACAACCAGAGAGAAAGGAATAAACTCCAATGCTCCACAGCACAATAGGGTAATTACTGTTAACAACAACTTATTATATATTCTATAAAGAACTAGAAGACAGGTCAAAAATTCCCAAAACAAAGAAGTGATAAATGTTTAAGGAGATGAAAATACTAATTACCCTCATTTCATCCTTACATAGTTTATGAACATATCAAACTACCACACCATACCCAATAAATATCTGTATGTATATTCTGTCAACAAATTTCTAATTTAAATATAAAATTAAATTATAAAAATACTTATGCAAATATTAAAGAATAAAAATGGAGATTAACTCTGCTATTAAGATTTTATAAAGCTACAGTAATTAAGGCAGTGTTGTAATAACAGAACAGGAAGTCAGATCTGGAAACAGCTCCATGTATATATGACATATCCATTTTATAACAATGTATTACAAATACAGTCTCTCAGACAACATGAAATACTGGAAAGCATTGTTTAGGAAACTAGTGAAAGCACTTTAAGGTACCACTTGGTAGAATCTAGTGAAACTGAGTATATGCATACCCCATGTCACCTATTCCACTCTTAGTTTCTAAACTCCCAGAGAAACTTTCATTCAGAATTAAAGGAAAGATGTACAAACATGCTCACTGAAGCACTGTTTCTAACAGCAAGAAATTGGAAACATCTGTAAATATCCATCTAGGTAAATACATAAATAAAATGTACTAGGTATGACTGTAAAATCACATATATATATATATATATATATATATACACTGATATATATTAGAAAAAGTTTGTGGAAGAAAACTCAGAAATAGAATAAGCATATCAAAATATCACAATATAAATGCTTTAAGTAGATATAAAACATTTGCACATTACACATATTACAAATATAAATACATATATTACTTCACAATTTATGATATGCATTTATATAAAAATAAATGATACACATAGAAAGTGGGAAATGGTAGTAGGAAGAGGATAGTCTTAATTTAAAATGTAATGAATATTAAATTTATGAATCTGAGTGATATTTTGGTGCTGAAAAAAATCACATAAGGTACTAGATTCACACTGGAGTGATATTCAGCAGGGGAGATTAAACAGAAGAGGAAGGAACTAGAAGCAGAGAATGTCAGGGTGCCTAAGTCTCCCAAAGAACATCTCTATACAGAGAATACATAGATATACTACTGGGAGCTCCAGAGTTTCAGAAACCATGTAGCTGGAGAATCCAAGTCACTATCATCATTCTAGACAATACAAGGTTGAGAAGCTTCCAACTGTCATCTCCCATTCGTAATTACCAACCACTCACTGAGGGCAAGGACCATATTTTAAGGTAGTTTAACTCATCAGCTCACAACTGGTTTCTTACGCATAAAATGCTGTGCTAGAAACTGCTTTGTTTTATGAGGTAATAGAATAGACTGAGAAGATCTTTTAATCACTTCTGTAGAATATTAAATAGTATCACACATGCAAAGTACCCATCACACTCAGCGAGAAGCTAGCCCACTATTATCATTACAGTTAGTAAATGAACTGAAAATAAGAAATTGAGATACTGAATGTAGTGAGCAGTTTAGATAAATACAGGACCATTAAATTCACAGCAATATTCTACATAAACAACAAAGAATAACCAAGATTAATATAAAACTGAATATACTTGAAGATGCCTCTCATGTGGGACTAGGATACTGTATTAGGACAAAAGACAGAAGCACAGATAGTTCACTATAGAAGACAAATTATAATTATGGGAATATATTATCTACACTAGGCAACTCATTTTTTCTACACCTAATGTAAAAAATGGTTTGGCCTCCCTGGAATGCCCAACACCACCCCCCAACCCACCATGGAAATATTCCAGCAGAAGGGGCTGGCAGAGTCTTGCCTAAGTCTGATGCCGCCATGTACTTTGTATCATGACCTACAAGTTAAAGATGCGTAGTGACTTCACCTGGGCAGCAATAATTACATTACCAGTGGCGGCTGAGTCAATTAGTCATCTAATGGTGAAGTGATAAAAAGTTAGAAGAATCCACTGACATGCGGTATTATTTTTTAACTTTTCACCAGGAATTTGGAAACAATGGATTTATGGGAGAGTGGGTAAGCACCCTTTAAGAATGAACAGTAGATTCAGCTTTCAGCATGGGCAGCCTCTGGGGCTGCATTTCCATCCTTTGGACAGAAAATGGAAAATTTTATTCTCATTGCCTGCTCTGCCCAGGGCCAGAACAGAGATGTGAAGATTATTGTTCTCCTAGAAAGAGACATGAATATAACCACAGGCCAACAACATCATTAGCCACCCATTCAATACTCCAGTAATGACTGATGTGGAAGGGAAACTTTAGTCTCCCTGGAGAGTCCAGAGTGGCTCATGACAGTAACAGCGTTATTGCAGTCAGCCATAAGTCTTCAGTATTGCTGCCGTTCTCGTAAAATCTCCATTCCCGTGGCCCTAAGGGTTTGCACAGTGAGTCTGCCTTGTATATCTAACACTGGTTTTCTCATTCAGTCTGTGAAAAGGGTTATATTAGGGTAAGAATTTAAAACTTATTTTGACTTTCTTATCCATAAAAGGAGGTGATTCAACTTCATGTTCTCAAAATACTTTATTATTCTAAGTCAGGATTTTTCATATTTACTTTAAAGGGATTTTTATTTGCTTCCTTTCCTACGTTTGACTTTCAGTATTATGTGCCCCAACTTAAAACGAAAGGTTTGCTTCTGAAGACTGTATTTAGTACATAAGTATACACAGAGTAGAAATTAGAATAGGGTGGGCGTGGAGTGTTTTCTCCAGCTGAAATAACTTCTCATAAAAGTGCAAAACCAGAAACAAGTAAATTCTCTTAAACTTCACAGGCAAGAAGTGTGATCATCTTTGAATAGCAAAGACTCATTATTGCTAAAATGGCACAGAGGTGGTAAGAAAACTGATGACCTTGAGGATGATAATTTTGATGTATGGTCCGATGTACAGAAAAAATATATAATGGATTTGTGGGGCCACTAACTTGTTGTTTAACTAAATGGAGGGAATCCTGTAAAGATGAGGAACATCCAGTTCAAGATGAAAGGAAGAACAAATGTTGTTTGCTCTCCTTCTCAAAACCCCAGTGAAATGACAGAGAACACAAAAATTAAAAACTAATTCATATGGTTTTGCCCAACCAAGAAATTATGAGAACTTCCTGGAATGGAGAGAGACAGGGTGTATCATCAGGTGGAGATCAGGTGGCCAAAGACACAGATATAAAGAAACTACAAGCCAACACTTCCATTAGAATTACAGAGAAACTTCACACAAGGGAAACCAGTAGAGAGGTGGAAGCAAACTGTAGGTAATTAATTACTGCATCAGTGAAAATCCTGGACTAATAATCTCACTTCTACATGAGAAGTAGGTGGAGATGGGAACCGCAGTTTAGCCGTAGAAAGACTGCACAAAACAAAATATATGAACAAATGTATTTGATAGAGCAGTAATTTCCTAGTGTGAATGTATACATATATGCACACACACTAACTTTATGTTCTCACACACTTATAAAAGATGAGATTGTCATTCTGTTATATAAAATGGGATTATATAAAATTTTCTAAAGTACTGAATAAAAAGTAATTTGAAACCAAACATTAAACCTGGACATCACCAGACCTCAACATTCCCTGAAAACATTACCCAGACAATATTAAGTGTGTTACAAAGATCAGCACTGCAATCTTGAGAAGAAAATTGGGTCACCATGATAGCATAAATGCCAAAAGCACACATTTTCATTATGTTAGCTCAAGAATATGCTTTGACATTGATGATTTATCATTTGGTTTTCATTTAGCTACAAGTAAGAGAAAAACCAGCTAACAGTTGGCATTTAATTATCTCACTTTACAAGAAGCCTCCGAGGAGGTAGTTCAGGGCTAATGGAGAAGCTCAGTGACTTCAGGTGATCATCTAATATAAACTGTGTTTTTAGAATTCAAATGTGTGATGACACTATGGTTCCCTCGTACTAAAAGTAATTGAGAGACCATCCACCAAACAAATACATTCAACACATACCTAAGATGTATACTAAAAGCTTTTTGAAATTTGCTTGAAAAGGAGAAAGAGAGAGATATGGACTGATTTTCTATCAGTTGGTTCACTGAAATGCCTGTAACCGCCAGGGCTGGGCCAGGCTGGAGCCACAAGTCTGGACTTCAGTCCAAGTCTCTAACACGGCCATCAGGGCTCCAACTGCTTGAGACAGCACCTGCTGCCTCCCAGGGTGTGCACTGGAAGTAGAGAAATCTTCAATATAGGCATTCAATGTGGGACGTAAGCATCGCAAGGGGCAGCTGTGCCACAATGCCTGCACCAAGGCAAAAATTATTTTTTAAAGTTTTTTTTTATTTATTTGAAAATCAAAGTTTACAGAGAGATCTTCCATCTGCTAGTTCACTCCCCAAATGGCCACAATGTCCTGAGTTGGGCCAGCCAAAAGCCAGGAGCCCAGAACTTCTTCTAGGTCTCCCATGTGGGTGAAGAAGCCCAAGTACTTGGGCCATCTTTCTGCTGATTTCCCATGAACATTATCAGGGAGCTGGATCAGAAATGGAGCAGCAGCCAGGGCTCAAACAGGCGCCCATATAACAAGCCGGCTTTATAGGCAGCAGCTTCACCAACTATGGCACAATGCTAGTCCTTAATGTGTTGTCCAGTAATGCTATAACTAGTACTGAAACAGTATTTTTACACTTTGTGTTTCTGGGTGGGTGCAAACTGATGAAATCTTTACTTAGTATATACTGAATCAATCTTCTGTATATAAAGATAATTGCAATTGATTTAAAAATCTTGGTATTAAATTGGAAATTGTATAGATAATTAATCAATTTTTTTTAAAAAAATCATGTAAGATCTCTGTCCTTAATGTGCCGTACATTGTGAATTAATACTATAACTGGTACTCCAACAGTATTTTCACTTTGTGTCTCTATGTGAGGGCAAACTGTTGAAATCTTTACGTAATATGTACTAAACTGATCTTCTGTGTATAAAGAGAATTGAAAATGAATCTTGATGTGAATGCAAGGGGAGAGGGAGCAGGAAAGGGGAGAGTAGCGGGTGGGAGGGAAGTTATGGGGGGGGAAGCCATTGTAATCCATAAGCTGTATTTTGGAAATTTATACTCTTTAAATAAAAGCTTTATTTAAAAAATATATTTAAAAAATCTTTTTTTAGGTGGAAGCAAATAAAAACCAAAATTATGATCCAAAGTAATCAATTATGCTATGATTTAGAACATAAGTAATACTTCCTGAAATAACAATTCTGTTCAGTCATGTAATTATGAAGAATAAATAAGACTAGTAATTAATAAATGTGGTTTTCATGTCTTTTTTCTAGAAATCACTCGTCATTTTACATACATTTTGCTGTCCTTTTGTAATAACTCAGCTTAAAGAAAAATCCTAAATGTAGGGTTGAGTTTTAAACTTGCTTTGATAGTTGTAAGAGGTAATCTGATTTTTATGAATGGTACCATGAGGCAGGCGCAGCGGCACAATAGGCTAATCCTCCGACTGTGGCCCCAGCACACCGGGTTCTAGTCCCGGTTGGGGCACCGGAATCTGTCCCAGTTGCCCCTCTTCCAGGCCAGCTCTCTGCTGTGGCCAGGGAGTGCAGTGGAGGATGGCCCAAGTGCTTGGGCCCTGCACCCCATGGGAGGCCAGGAGAAGCACTTGGCTTCTGCCTTCCAATCAGCGCAGTGCACCGGTCTCAGCACACCGGCCGTGCCGGCCACTGGAGGGTGAACCAACGGCAAAAGGAAGACCTTTCTCTCTCTCTCTCACTGTCCACTCTGCCTGTCAATAAATAAATAAATAAATAAATAATGAATGGTACCATGATATGGCATTCAAATCACATGCATTAATCCAAAGTCATCAGTTAAGGTCCTGAGAGGCTGGAAAGTTAATGCAATTATGGTGTCTCAGAGGGGGGCCTATGGGGATTTCCTTAAGTCATTGGGGGACGTCCTCCCCAGGGTTCCTTTTGTGAGCAGCTGGCTATGAGGGTCTGAGTCAACCCCAGCTGTTCTCCTCTGCTTCCTGGCTCAGCATGTGATCCCTGCAGATGCTCCACCACTGCCACCTCACCTTCACTTCATCAGACGCCAAACCAATGGCACATCTGTTCTCTGACTGCGAACCTTACAGACGTGCTTAATGAGCCTCTATTTCCTTGATAAAAAATAGTGTATCTCAGGTCTTTCATTATAGTGACAAGAAGTTAGCTACACAGTACATTATATTTTACCACCCAGAAACTTCACAATCTGAGAAATCTGAATATATATATTTCTATATATATTTAAATATATTTAATATATATTATATTATATACTATATTATATATTATATAGTAATATATTATATATTTAAGTATATTTAAATATTAAGTATTTAATATATGTATAATATATTAATATATTATGTTTATTATATTATATGCCATATATTATATATTAATAATATAATTATAAATATATATTTTTAAATATATATATTTTTAAATAAACTGAGTTAAGTACATTTTAGTATCTTTCTTCTTCTATTAAATATAAGTAAAGATAAATTTAATGTTTTTATTTTAAAATGTCAGCCATCATTCTTTAGATGGCAGGGATAGGAATTATTTCAACTTTATTATTTATCTTTTTTTGGATTTTCCAAATTTCCCAACACGAACACAATACTCTTAAAATAAGAGCAGAATGTTGTTTTCTAAATAAAATAATGTCAACTAAATAAAATGTCAGAGAAATGCAGATACTAAAGATGAACTAGCTAAGGAGAGGGCCTTACAGCTCTAAATCATCTCCAGTTAGAAACAAGAAAATCAGGGTTAAAGGAACTGAGGGGTGGGCGTCGTGGCACAATAGGTTAAGCTGTCACTTGTGATGCCCGAATCCCAGATCAGAGTGCTGGTTCTGAGCCCTGGGCATGGGACTTCTGACTCAGCTTCCTGCAGATGCATCCTGGGAGGTGGCAGGTGATGGCTCAAGTGTGTGGGTCCCTGCCACCCAGATGGGAGACCTTCATGGAGTTTCAAGCTGCTGGCTTTAGCCTGGTCCAGCCCTGGCTCTTCTGGGTATTTGGGAAGTGAGCCAGAAGACAGAGGCTCCCCCTCCACATACTTTATGCCTTTCAAGGAGACGAAAATCATTTAAAAAAAAAAAAAAGAGAAACTAAAATGAGAGAGAGAGAATCAATCTAAATGTTTTCCACTATCAGAAACAGCAGAGTAGACCAGAATCAAATTTCAAAAATATGTGACTTTTGGTCATTTTGGTAATATGTCTGCCCTCCAAACTCTAAATATTTATTTAAGGTTTATTTATTTACTTTAAAGGTAGGGTTACAGAGAGGCAGAGGCAGAGGCAGAGGCAGAAAGAGAGAGAGAGAGAGAGAGAGAGAGAAAGAGAGAGAGAGAGAGAGAGAGAGAGAGTGAGTCTTCTATCCGTTGCTTCACTCTCCAAATGGCAGCAATGACTGGAGCTGGGCCGATCTGAAGCCAGGAGCCAGGAGCTTCTTCTGGGGATCTCTCGTATGGGCTCTGGGGCCCAAACACTTGGGTCATTTTCCACTGTTTACTCAGGCACATTAGCAGGGGGCTAGACTGGAAGTGGAGCAACCAGGACTTGAACCAGCACCCATATGGGATGCTGGCACTGCAGGTGGTGGCTTTACCTGCTATGCCACAGTCCCAGCCCCTCTAAATATTTTAGAAGATAAGTATACACCATTTTCTTTAATCATATTAAGTTTATCTCTTTTGGTTTTTCCTTGGCATTGCCAGGAAACGGTTTGGGAAAAAAGTATAGGTAAGAGAGCAGGCAATTCAGTCCCTGAGAGGTATCTGAATTGTATCAAAGCAACTGGCACTGCCTGAGCACTGCCTGTATAAAAGAGAAAATTCTAAGGAATCGATATTAAATTTGCTAATTTAATGCTCACAATACTGTTTTGAGGCAGGTATGACTGCCTTTACCTTACAGATAAGGATCCCAAAAACTATCACTCAGGGCAAGTAGAACCACTGTCAGCTCTCAACCAGTTTGACTCCTAAGGCCAAGTCTAAACAGCTGCACCAAACTGTCCCTAGCACTACAAAAAAGGATGATTGATAACAGCACCAGGATGAAGGAAGAACCTTATCAGAGTAAAAGGGAGGTCCAGTTTCCAATTTCCAACTTGATTTATAAAACAGAAGTGGAGGTTTTGTGTGGCCAAACTTGTTACAATGGAAATGAAAGTAGCTGCCACTAGAAAAGCACTTCATGATCTACAGAACATTCGTACATGTCAGGGCTCACTTCATGGACCTTAAAGTCTCAAAGGATTGGTAGTGTCTTGATTTTGTAGTTGCAGAAAATAAGCATTAGAGAACAGAGAGGATTTGCCTGTCTGTAAGAGAATAAAAAGGAAACCACATTCTCCAACTTGAATTTTAGGATTTTCACAACAGTGCCAAGTTAAAAAAATGCAGCAACTCTTTAAAGTCCATCTTCATTTCAGAAATGTTGGGAAGACGCATGAGGTTCGCCTTGTGTTGCTGTGACATGTTTTCCTTTTCATCATTGCACTCCACTCCAATTCATACCACCCTACCTTTGCCCCAGGCTCCTGCTCTACTGGGTTTGGTATCTGTCTTTAATTCAGTGTGTACTCATATAAGTGTGTCTGCATGTTATGCACTAATTTACATAACTGTCATTATGCTGTAACTCTTCTGTTCTTGATCATGGTTTTGTTAAGACCTTGTTTGTATATGCTTCTAGGTCACTGATCTCAATGATTATATGATTTTCCTGAGTATGCAGCCACAACAATTTACTTACCGATCCTACACTGCTTTCATCTCTCCATTACAACAAATAATGCTTCCACAAAAAAAAAAAAAAAAAAAGAACACCTCTAACCAGTTTAAGTGACTTGTGAAAAAAAATCCTGGCATGTATCTATGAAGGTAGAGTGTGAGAAGGCATTCAAATGCTTATTTTCCCTAAGGACTGTCCATCTACTTTCCAGACAAAAGCATTGTACCACCTATTCTCACCAGAAGAATAGTAAACATTATAGTCCCCCCATATTCTCTCCACCCCTCAAAGTACGCTGCTTTCCAATTGTGACCAATTTGATCTTTGTGAATTCTATCTCAGTGTTAAATTCAGTTGCAGTTCTTGGATTACTACCTTATATAGTAAGGTAATCAACTGGCAAATCAGGTTTCTCCTTATCTAAATTACCATTTCATAGCCTTTCCTGATTTTCCATTGGATTTCCTGCCTTTTTTTGTTGTCTATAAAGAATCCACTTTATCTCTTAGAAATGGATCCTTTCTTCACTACAAAAGGCAGATATTATCCCCCAATCAGCCGTGCGGCACCATACTTTGTTAACACCCTTTATTTAACATTTCAATGCAACCAGTTCTTGCCATATATCATTTTAGAATTGATATTCGTAGAATATAACTTAAAAGTCTTCTCTTCCCTTGAGTTACAAGACACTCACTCTATTCTCTTCCATCTGCAGTATCTACCCTTTCACAATAGTGCCTTTAAGACACTGAGTCCACAATCTGATTAGCAAAACAGGGATCAACTATAATTTCATGTATATACAAGAACAGATTTTTTTTCAAAGCCACACATTAAACTCTCCCTTTACCTGGCTTTGTGGACCATTTTATTATATATTTATATATAAATATTTATATATTTATATTATATGTATTCTCAAAGAATACACAGATGTCACAGGAAGCCCTCATAATGGATAAAGACTTTCACCAAGATGCCAGCTGTGATTATTAAACCATATGTAAAGGAGATGCACAGTCTTTGCTCCCCTTTCCTTGTTTGGAACCTAATCTTTACTTGCGTTTAAGAACTACAATTTATTATGGGGTATTTAATTAGTGCCTGCATGCTCTACTCCTCAAGTTCATTCACCTTCCTAAACCTTGACACTTCTTCTTCACTCTAAGAGTTTCCTCTTAGAAACGAGTCTGTCCAGGCTCTCTTTCAGGGCTTCCTAAGCCATACACATTTCCTGGCAGGGCTGCCAGCTGACTTGCTCTTACACGAAGCATGGGTCTTCCTAAGCTAAACTGTGAGACTCTCTCTGCAAGCAGAGCTGCATAAAGTGACAGTAAAAAATACTACACAGCATGCATTATAATAAATGGGTAATCAAATCTCATGCTTCAAGAAATAAAGTAATTACTGCAGGATTTAGGAACCAGAGACTACCTCCTCCATAAATCGCATTGTCCAAATCACTGGAGGCTTTGTGTATAAATGTGTGTGCTTAAGTATGTGTGTTTGTGTGTGTGAGAGAGACAAATCATGTATATTAATAGAGACCTTGTAGTGAAACACAAATGTCTAGTATCAGCCAAAAAAGGAAATCAGAGTCTAGAATACAGAGGATTCTATTTCACTAGGGAAAAATAAATATATGATTAAATATGATTTTCATTATCCATCTGTATCTCTTTTCTCTCTAGCCAATAATCTCCCCTGAGGCTGTGCCCAGGTAAAAAATGTCATTTGGCATTTATAAGAGATTGCTGTGGCTGGTGCTGTGGCCTCCTGCAGTGTAAGTATTCCATGTGGGTACCGGTTTGAGTCTTGGCTGCTCTACTTCTGATCCAGCTCCCTGTTAATGTGCCTGGGAAAAACAGCAGATGATGGCCCAAGTTCTTGGGTCCCTGTACCCAATGTGGGAAACCCAAATGAAACTCTTGTCTCCCGGCTCCAGCCTGGCCCAACCCTAGTCGTTGTGGTCATTTGAGAAGCAAACCTGAAGATTCATTCATTCTCTCTCTCTCTCTCTCTCTCTCTCTGCATCTCTCCATCTCTCCATCTCCGTAACTCTGACTTTCAAATAAACAAATAAATCTTAAAGAAAGACAGAAAAACAGAAAGAAAGAACAATTGCTTCTATAATTCCTCTTTTAAAACACTACTCCCTAGTGGTTTGGGTACATTTGATAGAATAAAAACAAATATAACATTTTCCATTGTATCAGTGTGTTCCTCATAATTCAAACCTATTTCATTCAACACTAATTCAGCTATATATAAGAACCATCTAACGGGGATGGCTTTGTGGCATAGTGGGTTGGGCTGACACCTGCAATGCTGGCATCCCTTATGGGCACTGTTTTGAGTCTTGGCTGCTACACATATGATCCAGCTCCACTGCTAATGGCCTTGGAAAAGCAGTGGAGAATGGCAAAAATACTTGGGCCCCTGATACCCTTATGGGACACCTGGAAGAAGCTCCTGGCTCCTGGCATCAGCCTCCCCCATCCCTAGCCATTTCAGCCATTCGGGGAGTGGACCAACAGATAGATGGAAGATACATGTTTCTCTCTCTCTGTCTCTCCCTCTCTCTCTCTCTGCAACTTTGTCTTTCAAAATAAAGAAATAAATCTTTATAAATAAAAAAGAACCACTTAAATGGCCAAAAGTTTCCTGGTGAAATTATGGTTCAGACCTCTAATTTAACACTGTCGATGCCTTTCACTGCCACAACCTGAGCTAACATAAACCACTCAGAAGTGCACATGAAGATCCTTGAACTTATCTAGGAAAGTTTAATGAAAATCATGCATGTATGTAATAAAAGGTTATGGGACAACTCACACCTTAGATGAGTTTCCTTCTTTGCTCTGGATTATATCACATGAGATCAGTGTCTGCTGATGTATATTCTTGTTTATAAACTCCAGGAAGGCCAGAACTCTGCTTTACATCCTCAGGAACTGATCCATTCCAGATAATCAATACCTCCACCTGTCAGTGACTTCAACTACAGAGGCTCTTTGACTTATGCCATGGGGTTACTGATGAACTCATCACCAACTGAAGATATCACAAGTCAGAATGCATCAAATAGTGTATTAATATTAATCAGAGATTCTGATCATCTGACTGAAAATATGGGGACCAAAAAGCAATTGCTGCTTAATAAGGAGAGATTTTTGAGAAAGTTTATGGAATGAGGAATTTACTTTTTTAAAGATTTATGTATTTATTTGAAAGAGTTGCAAAGAGAGAGGGAGAGGAAGAGAGAGATCTCAATATTCCATTTGCTAGCTCACTCCTCAGATAGCTGCAGCAGTTGGGGCTGGGCCAGGCAGAAGTCAGGATCCTGGGACTCCATCCTTGTCTCTCACATGGGTAGCAGGGGCCCAAGTATTTGTGCCATCTTCCACTGCTTTTCCCATGAAATTAGCAAGAAGCTGGATGGGTGCACATATAGGATTCCAGCGCTGGAGGTGGTAGCTTAACTCACTCTACCAACTTTTTAAAGTTGAAACTCATGTCATTATACTAATTGGTACATCTCCCTTACTTCTGATTTCTCCAGTGTGAGAGGTGAATGTTAAATGATTGGCCCACAAGATCATAAAGTATATTTAAAACAAACATAATTTCTTAAATAGGTGACCCTGTTTTCTTGGTTTTCATCTTTAAGTAGTGATGAGAATTTATGAAGAAATTGAGAGGTGATTACTCAATAGGAAATAACATGCAATCCTGGGCAGAACTAATTACACCCAGAAATAGTTACCAGAAATTAAAGTGGATTTATACCATCAACAATATGCTGCTAGGTTTTTTAATCACTGTCAAAGTGTTAGACATATTCAGAAAAATATGAATACACACTGCAGACTAAGTGAGATGGAAGGAAGCAACAGAGAATGTACGAGCGTCAATTTCATAAATAAATTAACTAGGAAGGAATGCAGAATAATGTAGAGTTTTTAAAAATCACTCTTTACTTCACCAAGCATAATCTCACAGACAGGAATCCAGACTTATTTAGTAGCTACCATGCTCCCTCTCTGCCTCTCATTCTCTTATTGATCAATCAATAGATATCCCTGTTTCTCTCGCTCACTCTGTTGCTCTCTCACTTTCTCTTTCCCTGCAAGTTTCTTTTATTCCTGTATATAACTTTCCAGTTCAGTCAAGGTCAAGAAATAGAATCAATGGGGAAGATTTTTAATTTTCCAATCTCAGTTTTCATGCATTAGTAAACTACTCGCATATGTAATGGTTCAGTGATAGAGCACATTTTGAACTTTTAGTCTCAAAGGAATCCTTAACCATTCTGCTTTAACAATATATGAAGAAAAGGCTGTCACCGTGGCTCAACAGGCTAATCCTCCGCCTTGCAGCGCCGGCACACCGGGTTCTAGTCCTGGTCGGGGCACCGGATTCTGTCCTGGTTGCCCCTCTTCCAGGCCAGCCCTCTGCTGTGGCCCAGGAGTGCAGTGGAGGATGGCCCAAGTGCTTGGGCCCTGCACCCCATGGGAGACCAGGAGAAGCACCTGGCTCCTGGCTTTGGATCAGCCTGGTGCGCCGGCCGTAACACGCCAGCCGCGGAGGCCATTGGAAGGTGAACCAACAGAAAAGGAAGACCTTTCTCTCTCTCTCACTGTCCACTCTACCTGTCAAAAAAATAAATAAATACCTGCAGAAGCGTGAGAATCCAGGTTATTTCCAGCATGCAGCATTTCAAAGCCCAGTTAAAGGTAGTGCTATTTAGTGAGTGGCGACAGTAAAGCATTCACGATCTGGAAGTGGGTGGTTTTCGTTATGTTTTCCAACCCATGATTTAGATGGGCTCAGAGGTCATATTTTCCTTACAAGCTGAGCAAAACACAACTGACTTAGGAATTCTGAGCAGCTTCTTGATGAAATTTTAGGCATTATAGCAAGTGTCATTTGGATGCCTAGACCTTCCTTTCAGTGACTTGTGAAAATTCTGGGAGAAACGGGACTGTGTGTCAAAGCCTGAGGAATACGGTTTCTCTGACTGGAAACACAGAGACCAGGGCAAAGAGGAGAAAAAGAAAAAGGGAAATTCAAGAGTCAAACAAGCTGCCTGGAAAATCAATGTTATTTTAAATAGAAAGCTGAAACAGCTTTACATATAGAAAGTCTTCTAATGTAGCAAAAAAATGCTACATTGTGAAACCTACAATTAACAGAATCAGTTACTGAAATGGCATCTGTGTGCTGCAAATGGACACAAGGGATGTTAATCTATGAACACTCGTATTCTTTACGGATAAAACATTTGTCTAATCCACTAAAACAAAGCTTTTTTATCTAGACAAGGAATGAAAATGGCTAGTGGTGGAAAGTAGGAAATGGGCTAAAAGGAGGCTAAAAATGGAATTTGCACATTCCCAAACCATGTACATTTTTGTTCTCTGCTCTTTGTTTGCAAAAAAACAAACAGATAAATAAATTCTTTAAGAAAGTGCTCTAACAGGCTTGCTCGTGCAAGAGCTATTGGCTGTCAATGTCATTTCAGTCATTCTGCCAGTATATGCTCTCCCTGCCTCATACCGAATGGAAGGGTTTTCTAATTTCAGTCGCCAGTTAGTCTGCTCACTCAGGCATCCTCCTTCCATACGTGAATTCTTCCGTAGTACAAGGTCACTTTCACCTTACATCCCTGCCTTCTATTTGGACATGCAACATCCAGGTGTTCTGGATTATTAAAACATACACACAGCTTACCCTGCTTGAGGAAGATGATATTCATTTTTTATGGGGTTTTACATCTCATAATAAGTTACTTGTGTGATGATCCATTTTCATTTTTAATTAGAATGTCCTCTGAATTCCCTTTTTGCTCCCACAGATGAGAAAAAAAATTAATCAGGAAATATCATTGTGAGCTCAGAAACAATTAAAATGTGATTCTTGTAGAGGTGTTATTGAATCAAGGGAATCTGGAATTAGTTGTTTGGTGTTATCATTATCAAAAGCAAACTCTCACTCTAAATGTATAACACATCTGATAAGCTTCATTACATCCAGCCAACCAGTTTTTTAAGAAAGAAAATGGATCCCTGAATCTGGTTCTGGGCATCTAGTATCAATATAACAGGGTGTCTATTTTCTACCAGTGATTATGATAAGTGCTGCCTTGGAAGGGAACAAATCCTGAGAAGTAATTGGATTTGCTAAATCCAGACTTGCTTTGGCTTTGGTTCTGGCACCTGCAACAAAAAAGGACAGCTGTCCTGGACCCCCACCAAGTAAATACTGTCAAGCTCATTAACACAAACCTGTTGGCTATGATCAAGTGAACTATCAGTTAATCCATTACCATGTGTCTTCTGTCAAGGGACTCACTCAGGCCATGCTCTGCCACTTAGAGAGGGTGTGGGGTGGGACTTGGCAGGCCAGCAAAGTCTTTTCCAACTTTAACAGCTCTGAGCCTCATTTATGATCCAAGTGAAATGGTATGATAATGATAACAATAATAATACCTGAGATGGACAAACACCTCAGCCCTCAGGAGCTCAGCGGGCTCCACTGACATTTATCTAATTAATCCTCACCACATGCTTGGGGAAGAGGCAGGTGGAACCATCCCTGGCTTACAAATGAGGGAAACAGGGCAAAAGGAACCAGCCTGGGATCACTAAGTAAGTATTTTGCCAAAAATTATATAACCAAGACTTCTCATATCTCAATGAAATGCTGTGATTAACATGGCAATTGTTACATTTTAAGACAAGGCTTCTGGCATGGGCCAGCAATGCGGCTCAATAGGCTAATCCTCCACCTGCGGCGCCGGCACACCGGGTTCTAGTCCCGGTTGGGGCGCCGGATTCTGTCCTGGTTGTCTCTCTACCAGGCCAGCTCTCTGCTGTGGCCCGGGAGTGCAGTGGAGGATGGCCCAAGTGCTTGGGCCCTGCACCTGCATGAGAGAGGGAGACCAGGAGAAGCACCTGGCTCCTGGCTTTGGATCAGCACAGTGCACAGGCCGTAGCACACCAGCCGCAGAGGCCACTGGAGGGTGAACCAACAGAAAAGGAAGACCTTTCTCTCTGTCTCTCTCACTGTCCATTCTGCCTGTCAAAAAAAGACTTCTGGCAAAAACTAGATGTGTAACTGAAAAGTGTTACTATTTGATAACAGCATGAGATTTCTCAGGGAGCATTAATCAATTACAATCAACCAATGACAAGATAATGAGGTATGTGCATGCATTATATCCTCAGATGATCTCTAAATACCTTTTTATCCACATGTGTTAACCATTACTTTTGAACCAAGCTCTTACTAGATTGGAAGGAAAAATTGGGGAAATAAGAAAGTCCTTTCAGCATGACTCCTAAAGAATTCAGAGACCAGAGTAAGCCTACACATTCTATAACCTACTTCATGCATATTATTTAAGTTCTGGATTTTACCTTTGTAAAACTACTTAGAACGAAGCCATGATTTTTCCCATACTACTAAAACACTGTCATAAACACAAAACCTGGCAGATGCTAGTTGATCCTAGGATATTTTAAAATCAACATAAGCAAAAGTAACCGTACAGATTAAGCTCAGAATATCACATACAGAAAATGTCAGGGCCTTCACTCCATGAATCACTCTTTCCTTCTCTTAATAGGAACACGGAACATTCAGTACTAGCCATTGAGTTAGCCAGCTAAACATTCACCATGAAACTGACAGTCTTTGAAACTACTATTTGACCTATTGCAAGCTGTAAGAAATCCAGGTGTGTTTTTTAAGAGCTATTTGTTCTTTTTTTCCCAGCAATGAGGATTCGCCATTTACTTTTTGCAGCAATGATCCTATCTTTACCTTTCTACCTTTACCTTTACTTTTATTTATCATTTGTTTGTTCATTTTAAAGGCAGTGCAACAGAGACTGAGAGACAGATCTTAAATCCACTGGCTTCAATTCCCAAATGGCCACAACAGTCAAGACTAGGTCAAGCCACAGCCAGGAATAAGGAACTCCATCCTGCTCTTTCACATGGATAGCTGGGGCCCAAGTACTTGGGCCCTCTTCTGCTGCCTTCCTAGGAAGCAGGATCAGACTCCCCCATGTGGGATGCTGGTGTCCTGAGCAGCATCTTAACCTGCTATACCACAACATCAGCACCAGCCCTGAGATGCAGGACTTATTTTTTCTTAAGATTGCATTTGTTTATCTGAGAGACAGAGTTACAGACAGAGAGGGAGAGACTTTCCATCTGCTGGGTCACTCCCCAGATGGTGGCGATAGCTGGAGATGGGTCTATCCAAAGCAAAAAGCCAAGAGTCAGGAGCCAGGACGTTCTTTTGGACCCCCTTCATGGGTGCAGGGGCCCAAGGACCTGTGCCACCTTCCTCTGCTTTCCCAGGTGCATTAGCAGGGGAGATGGACCGGAAGTGGAGTGGCCAGAATTTGAACTGACACCATATGGGATGCTGGTACTGCAGGCAGCAGCATCACCAGCTATCAGCCCCTAGATTCAGGAACCTTAACCCCATGTCTTAATCCTAGGCCAAACGACTGCCTTTGCAGTCCTGAGTTATTTAACCCTCACAAAAAATTGTGTTCTTCCCCTAAACATTTAATAAATTTGGGCTGAATAAGTGAATTAGACAGAGTTTAGGTTAATTAACATTTTACTCTGAAACAAGGTAAAGTGATTTGCCTGGTGCCAGGAAGCTACTAAATTACCAGGCCAGAGTTCAAATCCAGGAAATCTTGCAAAGAGCACAGAATCTTCTATTGTACCATTGTCTCCCCAGATAAGCAAAATAGGTATTATTTGGGATGCTACTCGAATGTCATTTCTGAGTCCTTAAAAATTATAACTGAGAGGCAAGTGATAATCTCATTAAGTCATAAGTAAGTGCCAGAAAAAGAGCTGAGGTTAATAATTCCTGCCTTTTTTTTCCTTCTTTGAAAGCAGAGATTTTGTTGAAATGAGTGTGGTCTTAGGAAAACAAAGATGATACTTTCCCTAGCCCCATTTCTGGGGTCTCTTCCATGCCACTGCAGCCAATCTTGCTCCCCCAGCCCTAGTAAGAATCTAGGGAATGAAGCTGCACACTGTGTCTATCCTGTGGAGAATGCTGACAGGTGGAGAACCAGTGAGAACGTCGCTATAGTGAACGCACACAAAGAGCCACAGACATAGACAGGCAGAAAAAGACCTGTGCAAGCAAATGAGAAGGTTTTGTGTTTCATTTTGTTTTCTTTAAAATCATCACCGAGGAACAACTCTTTCAGAAATGGTCTTTGAAAACCAAAGGGGAAAAATGTGCAAATGGCAGAACAGGCAGTTACACATTGGTACTTTAATAAAGTTCATGATAGCGCTTACCAAAGGTTGCAGAAGGACAGGGGTTGAAGGGTTGAGGAAAGGTTTATTAACAGGCATCATGATATGGTTAGATAGGAATGACAAGTTTACGGGTATATTGCATAGTAGGAGGACTACAGATAATAATAAGAGAATTTTGAATATTCTTACCATAAAGAAATGGCAAATGAGGAAATAGACATATTTACATGAGAGACATTATATAATTGTGTACATCTCAAAAAAAATCACATGGTACCACATAAATGTGTATAATTTTAGTTATGTCTGTGTAAAACTGGAAATAAGATGAATTTTTTAGTACAAAAATAATCTGTAAATCCATGTAGCTTTTTCAGCATAGACATTATCTGCAAAGCCCCTCCTCTATCTAAAGTCAACCCAGAACATTCGGTGAACACACTTGTTTCATCAATTGTCATAGGCAAGAAACTGCAAATGCAAACTCAAAACTCATTAAATACATGAATTTCCCAATCACAATGAACTGTAATGGATCACTGAAATACAGATTTCAATTAGAAACATGGATATCTGCTTTTATATAGTTACAAAACAATTGGAGAGAACCACTCAATATTGTCAATATATCGACAATTGAACAAATCCTATATTCAATCATTCTTTATTTACACATAAAATTTATGTACCAGTGTCATTGTGCCGTTCTTTTTTGTAAAATCCAGAACTGAGAGTCTCCTGAATTGTCTGAGATACCCACACACTAACTGTGCATCTCTGGAGCGTGAATGCACAGCCCTGGAGCATGGATGGCTCTCCACAGCAGGACCTTCAGGTCCACAAGTGAACTATGCAGGTGCAAGAGGCTTCCATGTTAATAGAAATCAACCCACCAAAAATATCAAAATAAACCATTAATCCAGTTGCTTTGTAGAGAATTAACCAAAGTGCTGACAAAATTCTTGATTAGAGGCTTTAAGAAAACTCATGTGGGAGATAATGGTGGCAGATAGAGTGATAATTCATAGCAGTGGAAATAGTGAGAAGTGTGGGTCTTTGAAAACCAAAGAACCCTGTTTATATGATGTTTAAAAATGCACGGGGCCATAATCCATATTAATATTACAATAAAGAAGCTTATAAATGAAGAGTAGAAGAAGGGGAGGAGACTCACAGGAAGGAGAGCTGAAGCCCTAGGTCATATTTTACTGGTTCTTCGCTCAACCAAAGGAAGCAAATAAGGCATGCATATAATGAAGAGTGAGGTTCCTTTGGATGAAAAACCCAGCTAAACATCACCACAGGGCTCAGCTCCCCTGCCTGTGAATATCCTCTCCTCATTTCTCTCTGCTGTCTTCTAAGTAGCACCTTGCAGGAGCAAAAGCCATTCCAGATTTGCCTCAGTCCCACTCCCCTCACTTTGGTCACATCCAAGTTTCACTTTCTCATCTTTAACTTTCAGTCTTTCATTCATTCAGCAAACACTTATGAACCATGCAGCTTGCACTGTTTCGGAAACATGAGAAAGAGCAGTGAACAAGAGGGAGGCCTGTCTCTCACAGGACTCCCACTCTAGTAAAGGCACAGATGGTAAACGTTAACCATAATTCATATAACCCATTTTCAGAGAGTTGCTACCAAGGATAAAACAAGGCAGGAGCTGTCCCTAGAGGATAAAGATGTGGCAGAGGAGAGTCCAAGACACAGCGATGAAGAAAGACCTGCGAGGAAGGTGAGCAGATTCTCATACAGCTCGGCTATGATACCTGCACACCATAGACTGGGTGGCTGGAACAACAGCAATCTGTTTTTCTCAGTCCTTGAGGCTGCAAGTCTGAGATCAGAGTGTGAACATGGTCTGTTCCAGGTGAAGCTCTCTTTCCTGGCTTGTAGACGGCTGCCTTCTGTGTCCTCACATGACAAGGAGAGAGGCAGGGCCAACTTCCTGGTGTCTCCTCTTGAAGCAGCACTAATCTGATTCTAAGGGTTCCATTCTCAATACCTACTTATCTCCCAATGACCCCTTCTGCAAATACCAAACACTGAAGGACTGGGCTTCAACATATGAAGTTGAGGGAAACATAACTCAGTCTATAGCAGAGACCAGAATGATGACAAAGAATGACGATCGGGTGGAAGAAATATTCCAGGTGGAGCACAGAGGAATTGCACGTGCCTGAAGCAAGAATCAGCCTGAAGAGTTTGAGAAACAAGACGACCAGTACAGTAACACCAGAATGAATAAGTGGAAAAGCGGTAGAAATGAGGTTGGACAGACACAGCTACAGAACATTAGACAATGCAGAAGCAGTAAGGAATTCAGAGACTGAAGATAATATAAAGACACAGAAGAATTTTGACTTTCTCTAATTTAGCTTAAAAGAAAATTAACCCAGTGTTTTGTGGAGAATTAGTTGAAGTGGTAGCAAAATTCTTGTCTAGAGGCTTCTGGAAAACCCATGTGGGGGATAATGGTGGCAGGTAGAATGATAATTCATAGTGGTGAAAACAGTGAGAAGTGTGTGGACTCAGTATGTATTTTTCAGGCAGAGCCAGTCATCAGCAAAAGATGTGGCAGTTAATGCTATGAAAGTAAATGAGATCACCTAGAAAAGAATCGAGGGAAAGAAGAGATTGACAGGTGAACTTTGGCACGGCACATTTAGAGACTGGCAACAGGGGGAAAAAATTACCAAAGAGATAGAGAAGAGGCTAGCAGAGCTTTGGAAAGAAAGCCTACTGTGTATGCAGTAGAAAAAGAGGGTTTTTGACCTTGTCATAACCTTCTGAGAGCCTACATAGGAGAAGTACAGTACATGGTTTTTCTTAAGATGGAAGAGCAAGTCTGTGTGCTGATGGGAATGGAAATTAATTAAGATGTGTGTGTGTATGTGCGTGTGTGTGTGTGACGAGAAAGAGTGTGTGTGTGTGAGAGAGAGAGAGAGAGAGAGAGAGAGAGAGAGAATGAATGAATAACTGCATGAACAAAGACCTTAAATAAGCAAGAGTTGATGGGATCCTGTGCCTAAGCAAAGACTTCGGCCCCATGGAACAGCAGAGAGTACCCACTGAATCCAACAGAAGTAAAATCAGGGTATGGGTTCAGAGACAGGGTAATTGTCTTGGAGAAAGATACAGTAGTTCCGAGCAAAGGTGGAAGAGATGGAAATTGAGGTTTCAAGATAGTGTGAGTATGAGGAAATAAACACAGGGAATGAGAGTAAAATTATATTGTTTTATTTTATAATGTAATAAAAGTGGAGTTTCTCTTGGAACTTAATTCTGCTTGCACTGCTTGTGTAGATAATTATTCCAAATAATTCCATGTACAATAAAGCCTACATTTCCAGGAAATATAACCCTTGTGTTATTCAAATAAGGAGAGAAATCCCTTCTCACAAAACTAATAATATACTGGTGAACCTTTGCTACTAAAGTACATCAAGTTGTTAATTATCTCCTATTAAGAAAAATATTCTTATATCTAATAGTTTCCTTTTTATTAAGGAACTAAAACACCCTATTAACCATATTTAGAATGTAGTTTGGTTGAAGAAAGTCCAAATTTTTCAAGCAATTCCTTCATAGCAAATGAGTTAGTTTTAAGAAACCTCAGTTAAGTGAAAAATAGTCATCAGTACTGTATTTTTTGGGAAACACAAATAGTATGAGTGTTAGGGAACAAAATATCTAAGACATAGCACAGATATCTGGCCCAGTGTTAAGACTCCCATAAAGATGACAGTGTCCCACATCTAGAGTCCCCAGATTTCATTCCCAGCCCCAGCTCCTGACGCCAGCTTCCTGCCAGCACAGATCCTAGGAGGCAGCAGTGATGGTTTATGTGATTGGGATCCTGCCACACGTATGGGAAACCTGGACTGAGTTCCTACTCCCAGTCTTGCAGGCATCTGGGAAGTGAGCCAGCATTTGGGAGTTTTCTCTCCCCACCCCAACCTCTCAAATAATCAATATTAAATATCCTAGGCAGATTTTCTCGAATGTTTTAATAAGAAGATTAATATCTACATATACATATATGTGTATGTATAAAGAGTTCAATTTATGTTTAGAGTTATTACTAGGAAGTAGTGGGGCTTTATTAATAAATACAAAAGACCAAATATTCCATAAATACATGAAGATGTTGTTCTGTGAATAAAAAAAATCTATATATTAGAATCTCATTATTTAGAACCTGTCTTATCCATAGCTCTAGCTTATTTGAGTCCTTTCATAATATAAGCTGATGGATATATATATAATCAGGGTACTTAAAAAAGTTCATGGAAATAGCATTAAAAATAAGTTTATTAGTAACTCTTCTAATATCGCCTGAATTAACAATATGTGGGGTTGTGATTACTAATAGATACATAAAAAAAGAAACATGACTTTAGGTATTGAATAAACCATCAGCATTTCTTTGGTTACAGCAAACTTAATTTATAAAATACAGCAGTTGGTGCTGTGTTACAGCAGGTTAAAGTCATGGCATGAATTTCCAGCATTCCATATGAGTGCTGGTTCAAGTCCCAGATGCTCTACTTCCAATCCAGCTTCCTGCTAATGTACCTGGGAAAGCAGCAGAGGGTGGCCCAGATTATGGGGCCCCTGAATTCATGTGGGAGGCCTGGAAGAAGCTCCTGGCTCCTGGCTTCAGATTTGCTATGCTCCAGCCATGGTAGCCATCTGGGCAGTGAACCAGCAGATGGAAGAACTCACTCTCTCTCTCTCTCTCTCTCCCTCCCTCCCTCCCTCCCTCCCTCTCTGTAACTCTGGCTTTCAAATAAATCAAATAAATAATTTAAAAATAACAATTAACTCCTTAAAAAAATAAGTTTATTTTGGTGCAAAAATTGAAATTCATGCATAATTTTCATAAAACACATTTTCTATGATCCTTTTAAAGACCCTGGTATACATGAATTTCAAATTTACCAAAATTTTCTTTTAATTCCACTTTCCAAGAAAATTTCTGAGTACCCTTATATATTTACTCATATACATTTGCTGTTTTGAAAGGGAGAAGGAGGAAGGGTGGGAGAAAGGAAGGAAGGAGGAGAATATCATTATGTTCTTAGAATTATATGTACAAATCACATTGAACCTTTTAAAAACAAATCAGCAACAGGAGTCACTGTGCACCTGCTCCCCATGTTGGATCTCAGCCCTTAATAAGGTATACTATGAGAATTTTCAATGTTAAAACTTGTCTTTAAATGGTACTTTATACTTTGTGTGTCTGTGTGGGTAAAAACAGTTGAAATATCTACTTCATATAGAGCTGGTTTTCTGTATATAAAATCAATTAAAAATGAATCTTAATGGAAAATGGAATGGGAGAGGGAGTAGGAGGTGGGATGGAAGTGGGGGTGGGAAGACAGGATTAGGGGGAAGAAAACACTATATCCTAAAAGCTGTACATATGAAATGTATATTCATTAAATTAAAAACCTTCAGAAACACAAATCAAAAATTTAAATTTAAAAAATTTTTAAAGCTCCATGGAATTATTTGAAATGGAAACTGTCTAGTGAACTCTCTAGACTACACATATATTTAGAATGTGCAAAATCTAGGTTAATCCATATATTAAATTAGAGCTATTTCGGGTAAACAGTTGCTGCTGCCCAGATTCCTTGGAAAGTAGATGCGGAGTCAGGGATTAGTGTACAAATGTGCTAATGTGCTCTAGACACTTAGACCTGGAGGGGAAGGAAGAAAGCAGGATTGAACAGATGGACAGTTTGGGTTACAGCTTCTCAACCAAGTTCTCATCTCTGGAACCATGATGGCTTTCAGAATTACCCCCAGCTGGTGGGGGGGGGGGGGTAAGTTGCCCCTAGGCAGTGGACATAAGGGACACTAGGCAGCTCTCTACAGATGAGGGCTAAGCCCAGCTGTGACCTGTCAGGGAGCGGCACTCACACAGCAGTTGGAGAAGTCCCTCAGTCCTAAAGCAGGAGCAGCCTGTGGCTCACTGTTCCACTACAAAATTAAAGAACGATCTTAGTTCCATTGTAAAACTGAAAAACTGTAAGTTTAAATACAGCTTCAAATGCAGATTCCAATCAGGGCTCCCTACAGGTGCAAGATGCTGTAGTGTGAGTTAAGGATTTCCTCAGCCTGTACATGGACTGACCTCAGAGTTCAGAGATCCTGCCCAGCTGCTCAAGCTGAGAGCTCTAACATGCACAGAATCCCCTTGGGTGGAACATGACAAGTGCACCCTTAAATCTGAGTTCAGGCATTTATGTGTCACTAACTACAAGTTACTACAAGCTAGAAGATGACTAGGCCAACAGCTCTGCTGAGCCCTGCAAGCGTCACTAACTTGATGCTCCCTGAAGCAGCACAGAACACTGAAAATTAAAACAGCTATCCTGTGTTTAGGATCTAGAGTATGTGATGCTAACAGTAGTAGTAACAGTGGTTGTAGTAGTAATAGTAGAGTGATTGTGGTAATAGTGGTACAGGTAGTAAAACCACTTACCAAGTGATAATACTTCTTATCTATGTACCAGGCATTGAAGTAAGGACTCTAGTGGAATTACAAAAAAAGTAAAATAACTTCCAAGGTTCTTTGTTAATAAAATGCAAAATCAAAATTTTTATATCTGTCCATATAAATCCAGAATATTCTTTTGACTAAATAAAGGGCTATAAAAAAGTTCATAATCTCAAATGCCTGTAGAGGTCACATAACTAAAAATGGGTGAAATATACTACATGTGACTAGCAAAGTATACAGTGTGTGTGTGATGGAAGCTTTGATGCTAGAAAATGTTATAATTTGTAAAAGTGAGCTGCAAAAACTCTATAGTGTTTTATGACTTTTCCTGTCTGTAGTGTTGACTGTAGTGTTTTTAAAATAAATAAAAACTACCTTATAGAACGAAAGAAAAAAAAAACAAAAAACAAAAATAAAAAAAGAAAAAAAAAGAAAAAAAAAACTACCTTGTGAATTCAACAAAACATAGTGGAACAAGATTCAGCTACAACTAAATTAGAGTCATTTACCTAGGTCTCGATTTAGGTTTGATTGGATCAACAGAACTATAATCACAAAGCAAGGACCCCACAAATCTACGTGGGTGCATATCAATGGAATGAAGGTAAAAGAAAAAGAGGAAAGACAGGTAGCATCATGGGTGAACCTGGAATAAGAACAAAACAAATAAGGAGACCTAGCATGTGGCCAACACTGCTTGCCAAACAGCAACAACATAGATGAACCTGGCTATAAGTGGAATGTATCAGTTCATCAACAGTGAGATGTAGCATATTGAACAGTGGTGGCAGTAATTTTGTGCCTGGAAGATCTTTTGTCTCCATTATCAAAAGGATATTGCCCATAGGCCACCTGAGGACTTGGCAGCTCTGACTAGGACCTTCGAAATTGGGAGTAGGAATTGACAGATGGGTTGCTGCCATTTGAGCTAAAACAATCAGGCTGATAAGATCCTGGGGTCCCTGCCACTTGGAACCTTCACTGAGCAATGTGATAAATGAGGGAAGAATGGACTTTGAACTTAGATGAATAGCAGCTCTCAGAGCTAACTTGCTGAACAGAGAAAGGGTTCAAATCAAATGTGGGTAAGTTCCTTAAACAGGTCTTGAACATACCAACCACTTAGTCAGAATTCAGTAAGTGGTATAAGAGGTACATGCAGGGAAGAAAGGGGCAGAGGGATCAAAATACTCCAACTCACTTGTACCTCAAGACTAGAAATGGTAACACCTAATCATTAGCTCCCCAAAGATCTATGCATTATAGGAAAGAAAGCAACAAATTTGCTGGTTAAAACACCAAACAACAAAATAGCTGCTAACCAACCTCTGCTACCAACCATGAAGCACCTCCAGAAAGAATGAGACAAGACACAGATATCTCTTAAGTAGGCAAGATGGTTAAGAG
The DNA here is from genome assembly GCA_949820135.1 of Sylvilagus floridanus. Classification (NCBI taxonomy): domain Eukaryota; kingdom Metazoa; phylum Chordata; class Mammalia; order Lagomorpha; family Leporidae; genus Sylvilagus; species Sylvilagus floridanus. The sequence continues at coordinate 103,990,161 of OX463238.1, read as the reverse complement.
GGAAGACTTTCACCCCCAGAGTGAGAGGCCCTAACTACTCTGTTTATACTAGGGAGATTATTGACGCCATAAACAAGAGTGTCAAATTGTTAAATCAACTTCAGGAGTCACCGTGTACTTACTTCTCATGAGGGATCTGTCCTTAATGTGTGTCCAATGTGAAGTAATGCTATAATTAGTACTGAAACAGTATTTTACACTTTGTGTTTCTGTGTGGGTGCAAACTGATGAAATCTTTACTTAGTATATACTGAATCAATCTTCTGTATATAGATAATTAAAAATAAAAAAAATCTTGGTGTTAAATTGGAAATTGCATAGAAAATTAATCAATTAAAAAAATATATCATGTAGGATCTCTGTCCTCAATGTGCTATACATTGTGAATTAATACTATAACTAGTACTCCAATAGTATTTTTCACTTTGTGTTGCTATGAGGGCAAACTGTTGAAATCTTTACTTAATATATAGTAAACTGATCTTCTGTATATAAAGAGAATTGAAAATGAATCTTGATGTGAAGCAAGGGGAGAAGGAGTGGGAAAGGGGAGGGTTGCGGGTGGGAGGGAAGTTATGGGGGGGAAGCCATTGTAATCTATAAGCTGTATTTTGGAAATTTATATTCTTTAAATAAAAGCGTTATAAAAAAAAATATTATGAGGACACAAGGAATTTGGGTTTGCCAAGAGGATAAAGAGTTTAAAACTTGAAAGAGATGAAAAACAGCCAACATTGCATATGAACAATATTGCCCACGCTAGTCCAAATCAAATAATCCCTTCCAATGGCCATGCCCAGTAGGTCAGAGTATGAATCACCCAAATATTCCATCACTTTTAGGAAGTCTTACTTCTAAACGATATACTGGACTACAAAAGACACAAGCCCAAACCCGAGTATCAGGCAACCTGAATTCTGGTCCTAGTAATGACCGACTACTCATATGACCTTGGGCAAGTAGCTTCAACTCTTGATCCTTGGAGTCTTTTTTTAAGTGATATTTAGGCATTTAGGCTTGCTTGTCTTTCTCATACATATATACTAATGAAGACAAAGTCAAATAATAAATTCAAATATCTCAGAAAACTATGAAATAGTAAAAAGTAGGACTTCAACAGTTTTGCTCCTATAAAATAAACATTCTTAAAATTTTGCTTTGATACCATCATTCATAATGCCATAAACTTAAGAACTCTCCATTATGCAGAGGAAAAAAAAATCTTGATCAGACATATTCACACTTTGGGCTCAAACACTTCACTTCAGAATTCTCCAAGCTGGCAAACAAATACTGTACTATTCTCATTTTGTGCTTCTACTCAGTCTATTACATTGACCCAAGGAAAAAACATCCTTCAAGATTCAACTCTATTTGCCTTCCTTTTCAGAAGGCTCCAGCCCATAATGATCTCCTGTTAACGTAAACTCCAGGGCCCAGCATAGTGCCACATGGGTTAAGTTACAGCTTACAGCACTAGCATCCTATGTCAGAGTGCCAGTTCAAGACATGGCTGCTCCAGTTTCGATACAGCTTCCTGCTCATGCTCCTTGGGAGGCAGGAGAAGATGGCCCAAGTTACAAGGGCCCCTGACACCGATATGAGAGATCGTGTTGGAATTCCAGTCTCCTGGCTTCAGCCTGGCCCTGCTGTGACTGTGGCAGCCATTTTGGGAGTGAACCAGCAGACAGAAGATCAAATGATTTCTCTCTCTCTCTCTCTGTCTCTCTCTCTCAGTATCCTAGTTTTTTGCCACTTTCTAACTTGGTTATGCACTTTTATCCACACATAAATAAAAATCTTCCCCTAATGTGTCTTATTTCCACAACTAGAGTAAAGGGAAATTGAGGGTAGCACATGAAGTCCTCAATGTATCGTACTGTACTCCTCTCATCTCTTGGAGGTTGATGGCTCTCATGAATGCAGGCTCCATTCCACTGCTGCCACAGCTGTCACTGTGTTGCCTTAAGTCTTCCCTGTGCTGCAGGGACTCCCAATTTCAGAGTCACAACCCACTGCAGCTGCACATGGCCTGCCAAGTGCAAGGAATCCATCACGATAATGTTTTGACTTGGATTTATTCCAAGATTCATTTCACTCGGCCTGACTCTGCTTCTGCTCTGGGGGCTCTCCACACGTATTTAGGTTGTGGGGCTATCTTCCATCACTGCATACATCACTCACATCCCCAATTCCCTCACAGAGTGACCACTGAAGGAAGTACCACCTGAGTAATACTGCCATCAAATTTGACTTTTCTTGTCATATAGTCCAAATTTTAGTTATCAAAAAACCAACCACTTTTGCCCCCTTTCCTGAGCCCCATGAGTAGGGAGAAAAAGATGGAAACAAATGGGAAGTGAAGGTTTTTAATGGTCCCATTGAGGTGGAAGCTTAAGTCCTCAGGCTCTGGACACTTACTTCCTCACATCCCATCTCTCCAGCCTCACAATGCCCAATACCATACCCACTAGCCACATGTGGCCATCAAGCACAAGAAATGTGGCTGATGAAACTAAAAAGATATATTTTAGTTGTATTTCTTCTTAATTTGTATAAAATCAAATCTATATACTAATAGAAGGCAAAATGGTTTTTCACTAAAGGCAACTTTATTGTTTTGCTGTGGTTACTACTCACTTCAATCCTTGAAAAGTTAGCACTCCTATTGCATGCAGTAAGTAGATAGCAGACACTGGCTTTTGAAGACTCACTATGAGAAAAATGAATGTAAAGTAGTTCTTTTATAATTTCTATATTGATATTTGGACATAAAAGACATAAATTATTAAAACAGATTTCATGTTTTTTTTAATATGCCCACTAGGAAATGTAGTGTTAGACACATGACTTACATTGTCTTCCTACTGGGCTGCACTATTCTTAATCTAGTCCATCACCCCATACATAGCAATGGGTTAATAACAGTATTGCATGCAATGTTCCATTTCAGACCCACTATGATGCACAAGTTATTATCCTTGCTTTACAGATGAGGAAACTAAGGTTTAGCAAGATCCATACCTTATCCACCATCACTCAGATGGTAAGTGATCTGGGATTCATAGTTAGATCTGTCTCACACCACAGCCCATGATGAACAACTGATAGACTGGAATATTTACTTTCCTTGAATTATAAAAGTACTGAGCAAATCTGCTCAGAAATGTATGCCTTGAATATAATCTAAATCATCTACCCAATTAAAAACCTGAGAAGTTGGACAACAATTCTGTCTGTCATTTCCAAAACAAAATCTAGATTAGCTAGTCAAGAGTGTGATAATGAGGGCTGGCATTCTGGTGCAGTGGGTTACACTGCTGCTGCTTGCATTGTAGGCATCCGATATCAGAGTGCCAGTTATAGACTCGGGTACTCTGCTTCCCATCCAGCTCCCTGCTGATGTGCCTGAGAAGGCAGTGGATGATGGCCCAAGTACTTGAGCCCCTGAAAATTATATGGGAGACCAGGATGGTGTTCCTGGCTTCTGGCTTTGGTTTGGCCAGATCTGGCTATTGTGGTTATTAGGGGTGGGTGGTAAACTAGTAGATGGAAGAGGTCTCTCTTTTTCCTTCCTCTCCCTCTCTATCGGAGGCTTTGCTTTTCACATAAATAAATAAACTTTTTAAAGAGTATGATAAAGGCAAAATAAGAAGGAAACAAATGACAGTCACAGAGCCACCCAAAATCAGACTAGCATCAGGTTTAAATAATCCCCAAAACATGGATAGAAACTATGGGCAAAATTGCTCATTTCTCACAGTTTCTTAATTTCTTTCCTGAAATAATTTTTCTAAGCAACCCAGTGTGTGAGCCAAATGGTCTTCATGAGAATAATGGGGAGGGTGCTGGAATCCTTTTCTGTGTGTGAAAAATCAGTCCACCCAAAGGTAATCATTTGAAACTTGAACTTATACCCATTGTACGTTAATTTCTGTACCTTGGCAGGCTATCTAACTGCCTTTAGAAGGTATGGGTGACAGTGACATCCAGCCAGATTCCCTAATACCACTTCAGAAATGTGGCATCATCTAGAAGTGTAGTAAGAATCTCTCATCGATTTCAGAAAGCTACTTTTTTCTACAACTATAAAATCTAAAGGGTAAGAGCAATAAATGACACTGGCTGGCTCATGTCATTGGAGGCACTGAGTCTCTAGGTATATTTCCTGAATAAGTAATACAGGAGTGTCTGAAACTACATCTGGAGCACTACAAACTATTGGTCAGCACGAACAAGCTCAAGAGAAACCCCTCTGAACTTTTTCCCAACTTCAAATTTTCTCTTCTCTTCTCTCTTCCTCTATTCCCCCTACAGACAATTTCATGTATATTTTTGCATAAGTATGTACCCTTGCTTATATGAATTGTGTTTTATATTGGGAACAAAGTGGAATAAGTCAGTATACCATTTAAATCAGGTTACCTGTGATTTTCTGTAGTGATGCTAGGCAAGCTGAAATACTTTCTGGCAGCCATCTAAGATGGCAGAAATAGCAGAAAGGGGCTGCTCTGAGCTTGTCTGAGTGGACGGAAGTTAATTTGCTGCCTGAGATCTGGAGTGGGAGTGCACGAACTCAGGTATCTGGCCTCTCACCCTTTCCCAAATGGCCTTGCTCGTAACTAGTTATCACTTAAATTATAAGTCAAACACGTAGTTAAGGTGCATTCCCTCATAAGAGTTGCTTTTATTTTGAGAAGAAAGTGTTAATGCCTCCAAAAATTCATGACACTTGGGAATGCATATGTAGCAGTATAAATTTTGGCCAGAGAGTATCAGGGAAAATATATGGCAACAGAGAACTATTTCCTCCTCCAAATAGTGCCATTGAGGCTGTGTCAAATTCACAATACCAGCATCGATGGGGTAGGAGTAGGCCCGGAGGCCCTGGGGAGGCAGAGGTGTTTGGGGAAAAGGGGTCTTGGGTAGGGGGAGTGTGGAGAGGGCTGTCAGCCTTGGGGCAGGGGGTCATCCTGAGGGCCGGAAGCTAAGCCGTGGGTGACTAACCCAGATCCTACCAGGGCCTGACCAGTCTTGGGGAGGGAGAGTAGCTTGGGATCAGTTATCAGATCTGCCCTTCCCCTTGGAAAAATCAAATAGAGAAGGAACTCAGGGCTTGTCTTCTAAGGCCTAGCTCTCCACTGTCTCCAATCTCCTGCCCTTCCCCCAGCATCCAGGCTCTCTGGCCAGACCATCCTCCAAGGTCCTGGATGCCCACAGTCCCTCCTCCCAGGGCCTGACCCCACAGCAGCCCAGTGGCTGCAAAAGCCCTAGCTGTGGGGCCTCTGAGACCCCAGCCCAGGCAGCCTTTTCCCTTCCCCCAACCTCCCCAGTTTTTCCTGGTCAGGCCATTCTGTCCTGTCTCCTACTCACATTGGTTCATCTCCGTTCCCTGCACACGTATGGCTGTCACATAGTCACGACCCTTCCTCTCTCTCCCTCATCTTTCCCTGGTGTCACGACCTAGTTCTGCACCCCACCCCACCCTGCCTCATGTTTTTCACCCTAGATTAATGATGTAGAGGCTTCTGCCATGACCTGTTCTCTCCCTTCCCAGCACAGACTCCCCCTAAAAAAAAGTTTTTTTAAAAATTCACAATACCAGTCTTGAGGCTATGAATACCACGTAGCTGGAAATCTACATGAAGTTTTAGCCTCCAATAAGGCTTCCCTCCCATTTCCCAGCTTCCCTTCCTTCAACAAATATTTATGGAGAACGCCATATATTTATTCCCGGTGCCAGGCCCATGTAAACACACACCTTTCCATGTGGATTTATGTGGTGTGTGTCACACAAGGAAACAGCCGGAGGCGGCTAACTTTCAGCCCTTCGAAAAAAACGACAGAAACAGAACAACAGATGCCCAAACGTCCCTCTTCTCTGAGAGCCTCCAGCACCATTGACCTGAAGCTGGAACTATCGGCTCTCTTTGAAGTCACTGTTGCTAGTTTTGCTCCTGCGGCTTTCTCCAGCTGCTGTCACACCTGTGTGAGATCACAGCGAGTGTGGCTCTTTAATACCGTGGTATCGGTTATGTTAACTCCTGCTGCAACCTGGCATCTGGGCTCTTCTATCAGCCGCGAGCATCGTCCTTTCCATCCAGGCTGACCTCCGTGGCAGGCACCAGTTCTCACGTGGCCTCCCCGCGGGAGGCACAACTCAGGCAGTGGACAGTCACACGCTACTCCCCACGGCTGTGGGAAGAGGCTGGAGGCTACCAAGCTCAGTCATATTTTATCAAAGCCTCTGATCTCGGGTTTGATCTGTGCCGGGATCTGTGACATAAACAGGTCGCTGCTCACATGGCAACTGGTGTTTGCTAGCTCAGTCTCCCTTTTCACTTTGAGCATCCTGCTGCCTCTATATTAATGATGTCTAACACAAAATGAAAGGCCAAAGTAAAAATAGGCACTTTGTCAGACAGGACACATTTTCTTTCATCGTATTGGCTCATTCTAGAGCCTCAGCTTGGGCAAGGCTTTTCTTTGTAGCTACCTGGAGGGCATCATTAGATCATTTCTATCAGTTCCCTTTTGGCTTGGAAGAGGTAAAATTTTGAGGGACCACAGAATAAAATAACTGCACTATATACAAGGGCATTTCTAAACATTCATATAAAACTTAAAATTGGTTATATAAGGGAGTTTCAAAAAGTTCACAGGCAACACATATTATGAAAAATCTATGCATTATTTTCATGATATTCCTGTGCCTCTAATTCCATTTTCCACAAACATGTTGAAGCACTCTTGTGTTAACTTTCTAAACATTTCCTGTTTTAAACATATATCATGAGTCACTGAACTACAGCAAATAAGGCCCCTCAAATTGTGTTTTTCTTGTATTTTGAGTGGCTCTTGAACAAAATGGCCTTGCTTAAAGAAATAATTGAAACAACTGTGAAGAGAATTCTGAAAACCTGGAAGTGAAAGAAATCAGACATGTTGAATAGAATGAGGAAAACGAAATCATTCAGAACTCGAACACCTGACGTGGGTAACAATTGCAAACTTGACTCTTTAGAAAATAGGAAGCCCACGTGGGATTTAGAGTAGAAGTAGAAATGCCGGGAGCACAGAGAGGATCATTTAAACAGTGGCAGTGGGCAGAAATGGAACAGATGGACTGCTTATAGGCACCGTGTTTCAAGGAAGAGAATCATTCAGGTTAAGACAAGGGCAGCAGAGGAGGGAGAGAGAAAGAGCTGCAAATTTAAAGTAGAGCAGGGAGATTTGGCAATCGATGCAACAAGTAAAGGGCAGAGGTATATAAAGCTATTGCGGGCATTCACGTTTGGATGTCAAAGAGAAAGACTGAAACACGAAGCTGTTGCCTACCGTGAAATACTATTAAGGAGGTAATTACAGTGGGAAGGACAGGGACAAGGGGAAAAAAATCACATCTTACACTGGCTCCAAACATCAGCCAGCCTGACCATCACCAGACCTTAATAGGCACATGTAAAAATAAAGGACCAAAAAGCATTCCAAATTCAAGAAACCAACAGTTTCACATGCGTGAGAAAAAGAAGATAAAAAATGTTCAAACCAAAATCAAACAGGCAACGGGGACAGACAGGCAATTAAATTAAATACTTGGGTACTGCTTGACCCAAAATTTCTTTTACTTTGCTGTGACATAATGAGCCAGAAGTAAGAATTAGGAAAAAGAGCTAACAAGGCCATATAAACCAGACTCATCAAAGAGCTGGGTAATCATGGGTCGAACGTCAGCTCAGCAGCTAATCACCTGTGGCTATCCTGGCTTCCTTAACGTCACCTGAGCTTCCCTCCCCTTCACTGCCTACTGTTTCTTGGGCTTTATTCCTCCTCTATTTCCTCTGCAAATTCTTTTTTTTTTGACAGGCAGAGTGGACAGTGAGAAAGAGACAGAGAGAAAGGTCTTCCTTTGCCATTGGTTCACCCCCCAATGGCCACTGCGGCCGATGCACTGTGCTAATTGGAAGCCAGGAGCCAGGTGCTTCTCCTGGTCTCCTAAGCAGGTGCAGGGCCTAAGCACTTGGGCCATCCTCCACTGTACTCCTGGGCCACAGCAGAGAGCTGGCCTGGAAGAGGGGCAACCGGGACAGAATCTGGCGCACTGACCAGGACTAAAACCTGGAGTACCAGTGCCGCAGGCGGAGGACTAGCCTATTGAGCCGTGGTGCCGGCCTCTGCAAATTCTTAATTTTGGAAAACTCTAGGACCTATCCCTCAATCTTCTTCTCTATCTGTTCTGTCTCCTGAAATAGCCTATCATGTTCTCTGGCTTCATATATCATCAACAGGAAAATGATGCCTGTTTTTAAAAATTTTTATTAACGTAAATAGAATATATTTCATACATTCCATAGGTACAGTTCCAAGAAGATAATCACACTTCCCTCACTATACCCTCCCTCTCTCTTCATCAGTTTTTGCAAAGATATAATTTAATCCACTCTCTACTCACAGGCTTAATTCATCACTAAACATAATATCCAACAAGGAAAAAGCAGGAATACCACAGTTCCATAGCAGTATCAATAGGGTTTAAAATGACTATCGGGTGGGAGGGAGCACTATGTTCTTAAATCTGTGTATATGAAAACTGCTTACCTTAAATTAAAAAAATTAAATCATATCCCAAAATGTACATCTATTTCATATACATATTTTGTATTCTATATTATATATATATATATATATATATATATATATATATATATATATAACTGCCACAGAGAAAATATATGGTATCTGTCTTTTTGAGACTGGCTTATTTCACTAAGCATAATGGGTTCCAGCTGCATCCATCTTGTGGCAAAAGACAGTGTATCATTCTTTTTTATGGGTATTCCATAATGTATATATTCCACATTTTCTTTGTCCAGTCATCAGCTGATGGACTTCTGGGTTGATTCCTCCTTAGCTATTTTGAATTCAGCTGCAATAAACATGGGAGTACAAATAATTCTTTCATAGGCAGATTTCATTTCATTAGGTAAATTCCCATGTTGGGTCATATGCTAAATTTATTTTCAGTAATCTAGGACTCTCCATACTGTCTTTCATTATGGTTCTAGTAGTTTATATTTCCACCAGTGGATTAGCGCACCCTTTCCCCTCATTCTTGCCAGCATTTAGTATTTTTTGGTTTTCATTTTTTTTTGACTGATAGCCATTCTAATTGGAGTTGATATCCTATAATGATTTCTATTTGCATTTCCCTGATGGCTACTGGTCCTGATCATCTTTTCATATAACTGTTGGTCATTTGTATTTCATCCTTTAAAAAATGTCTGCTCATGTCTTTTTCCCATTTCTTAACTGGATCGTTTGCTTTATTGTTGTTGAGTTTCTTGAGCCTTTCATAGATCCAGGATGTTAATCCTTCATCAGTTGCATAGTTTGCAAATATCTTCTCCCATTCTGCTGACTGCCTCTTCATTTTTTGAGTGATTCCTTTGTAATGCAGAAGCTTCTTAGCTTGACGTAATCCTCGTCTATTTTTGTCTTTATTGCCTGTGCTTCTGGGGCCTTTTCCAAGAAGTCTTTGCCTTTACCAATGTCTTACACAGTTTCCCCAATGTTTTCCTTCAGTAATTTGATGGTATCAGGTTACAGATTCAGATCCATAATCCATTTTGAGTTGATGTTTGTATAAAGTGTAAGGCAGGGGTTCTTGTTTCACACTTCCACATATGAAGATCCAATTTTCTGAGCACCCTTTGTTGAAGAGACTGTCCTTTCTCCAGGGATTGATTTCAACTCATTGGTCAAAGATTAATTGGCTGCAGATACATGGATTAACTGCTGGGGTTTCAATCTGTTCCACTGATCTACATATCTGTTTTTATGCCAGAACCAGGCTTTTTAGATTTAACTGCCCTGTACTAGGTCTTGAAGTCTGGTATTGTGATGCCTCCAGCTTTGTTTTTGTTGTTAAAGATTGCTCTAAGTACCAACTAACATCAGTTTTTCTGGATCTGAGAACATCTTTGGTATTTTGATTGGATCACACTGAATCTGTAAATTGCTTTGGGCAGTATGGACATTTTGATATTATTAATTCTTCCAATCCATGAGTATGAAAGATTTTTCCATTTTTTGTGTCTTCTTCTATTTCTTTTTTTTAATGTTTTGTAATTTGTCATAGAGATCTTTCATTTCTTTGGTTAAATTTATTCCAAGGTATTTATAAATTTTTGTAGCTATTGTGAATGTGACTGATCTTACAAGTTCTTTCTCAGCTTTGGCATTATCTTTGTATACAAAAGCTATTGATTTTTGTGTATTTCTTTTTTCACATTAATCTCCATTTAGAAATACTCCACAGATGCACTCTTGAAGGACTGCTTCAGAAACAACTTCAAAGGAGCATTATGCATTGCTTTTTTATCCTGTACCTTTACCAAATTCTCTTATGAGTTCTAATAGTCTCTTTGGGGATATTTTGGTTCCTCTATATAGAATCATGTCATCAGCAAAAACAGGGTTAATTTAACTTTCTTGTTCTCAATTTGCATCCCTTAGAATGCTTTTTCTTGCCTAATGTCACTGGTTAACACTTTCAGAACTATACTGAACAGCAATGGTGACAGTGGACATCCTTATCCCAGACTCCTTCTATGAGGCCAGCATCATCATAAATACAAAATCAGAAAAAGATACAACAAAGAAAGAAAACTATAATCCATTATCACTGATAAACATAGATGCAAAAATCCTTAACAAAAGACTAGCTAATAGAATCCAACAATACATCAGAAAGATAATTCAACAAGACCAAGTGGGATTTATCCCTTCTCAAATCAATAAAGGTGATATATCAATTAATATATTGAAGAAAAAAGATACAATTATCTCCATAGATGCAGAGAAGCATTTGATAAAACATAACATCCTTTCATGATAAAAATCTTAAGTAAATTGGGTATAGAAGAAATATTCCCCAACACAATCAAGGCATCATATGACAAACCTATAGCCAGTATCACATTGTATGGGGAAAAGTTGAAAGCATTTCCACTAAGATCTGGAACCAGATGATTCTTGAATTTCTATCTATAGCTCTGACCTCCTTACCCAGCTCATACTCAGGTATCCTACTCGACATGTCTGAAGATATATAATACAAATCTCATAGCTAATATGACCAGAATGCAATCTCAGATTTCTCCTCATCCCATCTATTCTTTCCCCAGAATACTTATATAGGCCTACCAGCATCACCATCAGCCTGAGAAAAAGAGAAAAACCCAGGGCAATCTCAGTTTCTCATCCTTGGTATCAACCCAATGTATCTCCTATTGACTCCATTCCCAAAACGTATCCTATAATCATCCTCTCCTTTCAAACCCAAACCTATCACTGAAGTCCATGATGTCATCACCTTTCACTTGACAACAGTGTTCTGTTCAGTGATCCTCCTTCTGCCAAACTGATTGTTCAAAACACATTTCAGATCTCATAATTCTCATGCCATATATTCAATACATGTGCATCTACATATATGATAAATGCAAACTGAACAAAAACATTTCCAGAGAACTACTTAGCAAGACCAAAAAGCCCTCTATGGTCTGGCCCCTTCCCTATCTTCAACCTCATTAGGTGAAGATGCTGATTCACAACTCTCCAGCCAGTAACACTAGCCTTATTTCTGGTTTTTTCCTACATGCCAAATTTCCGTAGGCTTTCTATTCTTCATTTTAAAATGGTTTGCCTGGGAGCAGTCATTTAGCCTACAGGTCAAGATGGCTGCATCTCATATGAGAGTACCTGGGCTTGATCCCTGGCTCTGACTCTTGGCTCGTGACTCCAACTTCCTGGCAATGTGAACCCTAGAAGGCAGCAGCGTATGGCTCATGCAGTTGGGTCCCTGCAACCCACATGGAAGACCTGGTTCCTATCTCCTGGTTTTGGCCTGACTCAGACCCTGACATTTCAGGCTTTTGGGAAGAAAAAGGAAATGGGGGTTCTTACCTTTGATCTATCTTTCTCTCTTTGTTCCACCGGCCCTGTCCCAGACCTCACCCAGTAAAACTCAAATAAAACAAGCAAATAAAGTATTAAACTAAGAAATTTAAAAAATAAAACAGTCTATACTATACACTTTCAAGCCCAGCTTTTCCTTTTCATTCAGATCCTAGTTTAATATCACCCCCTCAAGTGGATTTCCTTAAATATCATATCTACAGTGGTCAATGCTCAACCCACTCACCCCAACACATCCCACTGTGTCACCATTGTCTTGGCTCTTATCACTATCTTAAAGTGTTTGTTCTCTTATTTATCTTCCCTCTCTCTACTCTTGAATGTATGTGTCCTCCACAAGAAAAGGATTTTTGTTTTATTCACTACTCTATCCCCAACACCTAGAAAAGCACCTCTCACACTGTAAATGCCAACACTTATTTGTTGCTTACAGTTTCCTCAACTGTGAAATAAAAAGCTATATTAAATTATCTCAATTTCTTTCTAGTACAATCATTTATTTAAATAAAATTGAATACATAATAGGAAAAGTTTAATAGGCATATCCTCATGTCAGCACAGCATAGATATAAACTAAAAATTAATGTCCAAGCTGCTCCTTTGTATGTATGCAAACACGGGGACCACAGCCTCTGACACCTTAGTCCCCAGTGTGCAAAAGAGAGGTTTTTTCCCTGCTAATCAAATCTAATGCTCCAAAGTAAATATGACCTCAACAAAAACTTCACAAACATGGGACCACGAGAGGTGACATCCAGCTGATATGCACTGGGACTGCCTTATTCATTGTTCACAGGCAGCATCTTTTCTGATGGGTCAATCTCCACGCTTTTTAGGCATTACATATTGTGACTCTCACACATCCGACAGTTCTCCAAGGCAAGGTATTATTTAAGCATATCAGTTTCCAGAACTTCCAAATGAAGTTTTCAGCTACAAATCCTCAGTTAAGACTATACTAGGCACAATCAGTGAAGAACTAACTTACTCATCTAAACTAAAGGCCAGGAAAAGTGCATGAAGAATATTGATCATTTTTCTTTATAGCATACTCAATGTAATAAAATCAGCCAATTGCCTTGCCAAAAGTTGTAAGAGTCCTCTTTTATTGGTTTCTGTGGAGTTTCTTTGACTTATTTCTGTGTTTTTCTGAATTGAATTGTAACATGCCTGTTCTGCCTCCTGTAAATACTCTCCCCAGTCACAATACACTCAGTGGTATAAGGTATACTCAATGGACTGCACTGGAGATGTATTTTAAGAAAGGGATTTGGAAATGAAGTATCATTATATTCTTAGAATTTTATCTATGAACTACACAGAATCTGTTCTTTTGGTATTAATGTCACATTAACATAAGAACTGTATTTTAGCAAATATGCATTTGCTCTGACCCTAACAATTTAATGTATTAATTCCTTAAAAAATATTAAAAATAAACAAACATGGTATAGCAGGTAAAAAAAATAGTTAAAAAATAGATGTTATTGCTGCTATTTATAAACTTAGGGAGGAAAGTCTGTGCATCACATGGATTCCTGCCTTATCCAGAATTACTTCGTCTTTCAAAGGTTCAAGTGGTGTTGCAACATAAGAGACTCCATTTTGTGATCTTTTCTTTGGTCTCATGAGAAGATATTGGAAATAAAGAAAATACAATTAAAACAAAAAGACCAACTAATACTTAGGCTCAGCGTTTCAGTACAGCAGTGAGTCAGTTTTATAATTATTTTAAAGCATCAGAATACATCTTCATTTAATTACAATAACAAGCACTAATTAGTGTTCCTAGGCCCCTTGTCACTTCTCTAGAATCTCATTTTAAGATTTTTTTTCATAGTAACATTTTATAATGATATGAAAATATTCTTAAATATCTGTATTTATTAAACCAAAACAGAAACAGAAATTAAAAAAAAAAAAAACTTTGCCAGCGCCAGGGCTCACTAGGCCAATCCTCTACCTACGGTGCCAGCACCCCAGGTTCTAGTCCTGGTTGGAGCGACAGATTCTGTCCTGGTTGCTCCTCTTCCAGTCCAGCTCTCTGCTGTGGCCTGGGAGTGCAGTGGAGGATGGCCCAAGTGCTTGGGCCCTGCACCTGCATGGGAGACCAAGAGAAGCACCTGGCTCCTGGCTTCGGATCAGCGCAGCGCACCAGCCGTAGCAGCCATCTGGGGGCTGAACCAACGGAAGGAAGACCTTTCTCTCTGTCTCTCTCTCACTGTCTGACTCTGCCTGTCAAAAAAAAAAAAAAGAAAGAAAGAAACTTCTCGTTTTTTTTTAAATGAAAATGGAAGTTTTCAATAATATGTACTAAACTGATCTTCTGTGTATAAAGAGAATTGAGAATGAATCTTGATGTGAATGCAAGGGGAGAGGGAGCGGGAAAGGGGAGGGTAGCGGGTGGGAGGGAAGTTATGGAGGAGGGGGAAGCCATTGTAATCCATAAGCTGTACTTTGGAAATTTATATTCTTAAATAAAAGGTTTATATATATATATATATATATATATATATATATATATATATATGCTTCTATCCAAGCCCTGGAAAGCACTGAAAATATTTTTAAAATCACTCATAAATCATGATTTCCTTTTGACATTATTTCCTGGTAAACAGCATACATGTAAGGGTATCAACTAGCAATTATTTGTACCTCATTGCACGTGGTAGAAAGTGAGATTCTTGGGAGAAGGACTTCTGTATTATTGTTATCTGCATCCCCCTTGTTGCCTAATAATTTGCACATGCCTAATAATTTGCACTCAGTTTGAAAGTATGAATTTCACAATACTCTTCTGTTGTTTACAAAGTTAAGGAGGCTACTTAGCGTGAGAACTGTGCTGTAGTAATTATGCAGTTTTTTCAGCTCTGATATTCAAGAGAAACTGGCCAAAAATCCCTCTCCCCTACCAGGTATTCATATTCATATTTCTGGAAGTGTTGCTATTATAAGCAACAATAACTTCAAAAATGTCCAAAATAAATTGAAGCAAGACCAAACACTGATTCAAGTTAGATTGATCAGTTCTGTTTCATCTGAAAAATACATTCTCTACTTAAAAAAAAAAAATTAACGCACCAGGAAGTCCCCAAATCCACCAATTTTTCACTATTTCTTGTATTTGAAGCCAGCATCAAAAGAAGCCTCTCATACTCCCTTCAGACAAGTGTTGACTCCCTGGCTGCATTACAGACTCAATGCATTCCTCTATCGTGAAACATGAGCAGAAGCATCTAAGGTTCTCACTTTATAACATTGACTGAATAGAGCAGTGTGCAGTCTAAATAGGATGTATGAGTAAAATATAAATGCAGTTTGTAAAATGAAACATTCTTATACTCACAAACACTCAAAGCAGACCAGAAAGGTATACAAATATGTTTATAGCAATTATTTCCAGATGGACAGATCAGTGATTCTTATTTTCCTTTTATGTTTCTCTATATTTCACAAAAATATATTTTCAAAATAGTCTGTATATTTATAGATTATTTGTAAATCAACATACATGCCCTTTGGGAAATTCAAAACACATGCAAATCATCAATAATGTGACACTTAATTTTTAACAAGTATGTACTAAACTGATCATCTGTGTATAAAGAGAACTGAAAATGAATCTTGATGTGAATGCAAGGGGAGAGGGAGCGGGAAAGGGGAGGGTAGCGGGTGGGAGGGAAGTTATGGGGGGAAGCCACTGTAATCCATAAGCTGTACTTTGGAAATTTATAGTCTTTAAATAAAAGCTTTATATATAAAAAAACCAAGTATTTATATATGTGTACAGATTTGCATAGTACATAGGCTATATTTGAAGAAAATACTCCAAAATATTAAATCATATTCTAGACTCTTTCCTAAGCACTTTGAATTCCATTTTCCATGAATTTTTGAAGTCCCCTTCATATTTCTACATCTATACATACATAATGGATTAAAAGTTAAATGGTACATGTAACTGCCATTTTATAGAGAAGAATTTTAAATTTTTATTTTGTTTATTTAGGTAAACACAGATTCCAAACTCTAATGAGATACCTCTACATATCTATGTGACCAGCACAAATTGAAAAGACTAACAACACTCCAGCTTGGCAAGGATATAGAACAACCAGCACTCTCACACGAACAGAACGCAAAATAGTATAGCCACTTTCCAAAACAACTTGGCAGTCTCTTGTAAATTTAGCATGAGACTAAGAAATCCCACTTCTAAGAATAAAAGTTAGATCCACATAAACCTTGTATGTGAATTTTTACAGCAGCTTCATAATATTTGCTCCCTTTCTGCCCAAGTGAGCGTACCAAAATACATTTCTGAAACTAAACGCCCATAGTGAGCTTCAGACTCCACAGGCTCCACCCACACTTTTGACGGGCTGGCTATAAATCCACAGGTTCCCATGACCCCCTCAGCTATGCTAATCTGCAAAAAGGACTTACAGAATCCACTGAAAATGATACACTTATGATCACAGCTTCATTATGAAGAATACCACTCAGGAACAGCCACGGAGGGGCAGTGGGAAAGCAGCAGACAGGGAGCTTCCACACCCGCTCCCTGTGGGTCAAGAGCATCACCTTCCTGGTGTACCAACACATCCACCAACCTGGAAGCCACACCTCAACTCAGTGCTCCAGAGGTGAGGTGGCTGAAAACATGAATCTCCTTGTCATCTTGCTCTTTGTGGTGACCAAGCCCATTCAAACACAATCCAACTACCCTACTCCCACCAATCAACTCACTGGCTTAATAAAAAAAGAAGTTTTCAAGATTTTTAAAGCTCACTGTTATGAACACACACCAAAAATATTCATCTTATCACAACACCTTCAACCTGAAAATAATCTCAATACCCATCAACTGGCGACTATATAAAAAATTGTGACATATGCACACAATATAATATTTCTCAGCAATAAAAATGGAACACAATGGTGAGAGATGCATCAGAATGCATCTCAATAGCATTATGCTGGGGCCTGTTTCATGGTATAGTGGGTTTAGCCACCACCTGTGATGGCCACATCCCATATGGGCACTGGTTTCAAGTCCTGGCTTCTCCACCTTTGATCCAGCTCCCTGCTAATGTGCCCGAGAAAGCAGCAGCAGATGGCCCAGAACATACTGAACAGGACAGTGGAGAGTGATATGGGAGGGTAAGGACTTGACTGTAAAGGAGAAGAAGAGAATTTTCTGGAGAGACAAAATGCTCTTTATCATGATTGTAGTGATATAACATTTGTCAGGAGTTCTCAAACAATAAACTTGAAATGAGTGAATTTATTGGATATAATTCATTGAGAATGATACACTTTCAAGTGTTAATTGATTTAAATGATAATATCTAGTTTCACAGAAATGAAATTTTTGACCTAGTATAAACCTAAATTTTACTAGACTAAATTAACAATAAAAATGTACATCAACTTCATTTTTAAATATAAATCTGTTAGAAAAGGAACAGCACAGAACTGATAATCATAGTGAAAACTGTACTTTCCACAATATAACCAAACATCACACAATGAGCAATCATTAAACATGGCAAAGTAGCAAAATAAAATTAGATTTAACTTGAACGGATTAAAAACTATGTTTATCAAAAACTGAAATTGCAATAAAAAAAATCAGTGAAACTGAAAACATATCTCTGGTGATAATGAAAAAAATTTCCAGTTTCATCATTACTTGCTGATATAAAATCTGTTGAGGACAAGTGAGGAAGCGACTTTATTAACATTGACCAATATTATTAAGTCCAACAATTAAAAAGGAATATCTAAAGCCCATAAAAAGAAATGTACTCTACTTATGTTTAAATGTTATTGTTATTAAGGTAATAATGATGCAAGATGCTAATTGTCTATAATAAGTGCCCGAAATACCCTTTGTTCAATTTAAAGCACCTCATTAATAGAAATTTGCAGACTTCTATAAAAAGTAGTCAGAAGGGCTGAGGGCTAAAGTCATTCATTCGTATAAAAAGGTCAAAAGAACATTAAGGACAACATACAGTTAATCCTCATTAATATGGTCTCAGATTATTCAAAATCAAGCCTTTGTGGAAGTTCTTGCAAAATCTGAGCATGACACAGCCCAGGTATGAAGGATCTGCATTAAAACAATGTTCAGGGGTTAACTGGATATGGTTAAGATGAATAGTGTTTTAAAGGAAGACAGTCTATTATGGACAATTTTGGAACACAACAATAAAATAGTGTGTTTTTTCTTTAATTTTGTACAAAAAATATAAAAAATTCAAATACTAATATTTTAATCACTTCAATTAAAAAACTAGAAAACTGGTTAGTGCTAAGCACACTCAAAACAACTGTATAAGACATAATACGGGGCCAGCACCAGGGCTCACTAGGCTAATCCTCCGCCTGCGGCGCTGGTACTCCAGGTTCTAGTCCCGGTTGCTCCTCTTCCAGTCCAGCTCTCTACTGTGGCCTGGGAAGGCAGTGGAGGATGGCCCAAGTGCTTGGGCCCTGCACCCGCATGGGGGACCAGGAGGAAGCACCTGGCTCCTGGCTTCGGACTGGCGCGGCACGCCAGCCGTAGCAGCCAATTCGGGGGTGAACCAAGGGAAGGGAGACCTTTCTCGCTCTCTAACTCTGCCTGTCCAAAAAAAAAAAAAAAAAAAGACATAATATGAAGATTACGTTTACACTGAGAACAATATCTTTCCAAATAATTGAAAAAATTTTGCCCTACCCAGGAATACCTTTCCTAGGAATTTAAAACACTAACAAATAAACTGGATTCATAATCAAATGCCTGTTTGGTGAAAACAGACTGGAGACAAAGGTAAGATTGTGTTACCTTACAGTAAGGATAATCTGACCTGAATTGTAGAATCAGGTTACAATTAGTTCCATCCATTAGGCATTAGCTTCAGTTAAGGTCATTTTCTCACCTTGCTAGTAGATATTGAGATGCAGAGTTACTCACAGGCTATGTCATCATCCAGTCAAATACCACATTGAGCAAGTGTCCTTTAAACAACAAAGTGCTCCTTAGGAAAGCATGACCTCCCATGACTCGGTGGCATAATATACTGTTTTCTGCCATGTAGCTATACAAATTTGAATGAGACTTCAAAAGAGTGATTATTTAATTTCTAGGAAGGAGTAACAATAACTCATTGATATTTAGGTTTCTATGAAATAATATCTGTTTTACCTCTATATTGACCAATTAGAATACTATGTTAAGCATTGTTTAGGCTCTGGGGACTTCACAGTTAACATGTAGAAGTGGCCTTTGCCTTCAGAGAGCATTCTACAACTAACTGTGGAATGATGTACCTGCATTTGTTAAACAGGACCTCTGTGAGTTTTGTTTTTTTTTCCCGGTAAGTGAATTTCTCCAAATACCTGGTATATATCCCATGCAGTGACTTAGACATGTAAGTCTCATAAAGTCAGTAAGAACTCCCAAGGAAATGGAAACTGTATGGCTACCCTGTGATTTAATATGTGGATGTTTAAAGCACTAATTAACTGTCCACTTGATTATTTTCTTGCTCTATGGAAGAATAATTGCCCACTGATTGTGTACTGCCAGCAGCAGAAAAGTCTTTGAAATGGATATTAGTTACTTAGCATCATGCCTTTGAACCCATATATTTTGGTGGGAACACTTACATGAAATTATACTAAAAGTCAGTGAGGAAATAATAATTTATAATTAATTTCTACTATATCTCAAATATATCAAAAACAAAAAGCACATCTCAAATATAACATAGTCATAATGAATTATTAAAAAGGGAAGAGGAAGAGCATAGAGAAAATAAGCAAAACAAGAAATTAAAATAATGAAAGACACAAGACAAGGATAACATGATCACCTGCAGCTGATTTCTGTTCATTTTCAGTAGTTCTTACAGAGACCCCTGGATGCAAAGCACTAGGCTAGGTTGGAAGGAAATACTAACATCAGTTAAGAAATTGCTGGGCTCCCCAGGCTTACACAATTTTGCAAGGATCTATTTTCTTTTTTTCATTCTAATTTCTCTAACTTAGGATACATAAAAAGTATCTGATTCTAAAAAAAGTATTCAGCTCTCCCCACATATTACTGGGTTGTTTGAGAGTTAATGAGAAGAAGAGAAATAAAACATTCACCAGAGTCCCCCATTTGGTCAGAGGTACTTGCACAGTGATTTGAGCTCTTCTGTTGCCTTTCATGGTGACACCTCTCTGGGTTGTTTGTGAATTTCTCTCATCAGTAAGAAGAATCTCATTGTGCCACCCACCAAGCGCGCACTGCTAATCACTGTTAATTGCCTACAACTGAGATCAGCAGACTGTTCAGTGAGTACAGGGATGGGCACTTAACTCATTGGCACTGTGGTTTCCTGTGTGCCCATTCCCACTAATGGATCATTTGTCCTGGAAATTGGAAGTCCCAGCATCAATCACCTCAACCAGACTCAGTAGGCAGAACTGTTTACCTCCCACTTCACCTCCAGGGGAAAAGCAATTCGGACAGCCACTTACATCTTGCCAGAAGGTGGGCAGAACTTGGCGACAGCCCAAGTCCTTTGCTCCACAAGTGGAACTCAAGCAAAAGAGCAAAAGGAACTCCCCCAGAGGCGAAACATTCTGATACAGGGATGACAGGCTGTCTCGTTGTCATCCTTGTGTTTCTGGACTCCCTGTCAACATGCCGCAGCACCACAGGGAAAAGTTCCAGAGATGACTAGACTGGTAGGGCTGCTTTGTAAATGCCTTGAAAGCTGCTGCTTCTTAAAGAGCCACTATCTTTGTGAATATGAAGGCAAAAATCACTATGTTCAGACGATGGTCAGGATATGGCCCTAATACAAACAGGAATGAAGAAACAAGGCCTTCCATTGCCAATCACTGTGTCCCAATGCCTCTCCAAGGTCAGAGGAGCTATACCTGAACCTGTGTTTGATGTGACTTATGTTTCCTCACAGTCACAGCATACATGGATGTCTAATATTGGCATACTTTAAACAGGTAAGGTGACTTCTGATTGTATGGGATAAATGTTGGTGTATTTCTTGGAAGCTTATTAGATCTTTACATATACTATCACTTTATCTCCCACAATCCCAAGCCACCCCACCTTCATCTGCAATGATTACTATTTATCAGCAGAGCTTCTTGTTTCAGGGTGTTAATGGAATGATTATTCTGACACTTATCAACAGAGTAATGAAGTCTTTATTCAGTACCACTGCACTAAATGGCAACACTACTGTAAGAAGGGAGAGAGATTAGGCTCAGCTCCAGATAGAGAAAAACAGCTGGCGATTACAGACAATGAGAAGAGTGAGTTGGAGCAGGGGCTGGGAAATTTACCGAGTCACCACCAAGGTAGAGAATGTTGTTGAACTGACTTAACAGAATTCTTGCTGAAGCCAGGCCAAGGTGATCAAATATCAATGGTGGGAGGACACTTGGTAAACTGATGTAAAAGATTTTTGCCAAGGGCCAAGGTTGTGGTGCAGCAGGTTAGGCTGCCATCTGCAACACTGGCATTCCATGTGAGCAACAGGCAGCTGTCTGCTCATGCACCTGGAGTGTCAGTGGAAGGGGGAACCAATGCTTGAGGCCCTGAAAAACACCTGGGACCTAGGTGGCGGCCCTCTCTCCTGGCTTCAGCTTTGCCCAGTTGACTTTTGGGGCGTGAATCAGGGGATGAAAGATCAATATGTCTGTCTCTCTCTGTGTATGTCTCTCTCCCCCCTGCCCTGCCTCTGACTCTCTGCTTTTTAAATAAATCAATAAAGCTTTACCATAGAAAAATAATTTTGCTAAGAGTGAACTCTCAACAAGTCAAAGGCAGAGCCCAAAGATGAGGTCTAGTCCTAAGGTGGGCTCCAGGCAGAGACAGGGGCTACTAAAACTTTGATAGAGAACAAACCAAAGGGAAAGAAAGTGCCGCTTCAAATAAGTCGCTCTGAGTGTGGAGGTTACAAAGTTGCAAAGCAGATTCTTCAGCAGTAACTTCCTCCTTGGCAGTTTCTAATGATTTAGTTGTTTCCTAAATCAACAAGCCAGATGGAAGGAAAAGAAGCTTCACTAAAATTGGCTTCAGTTTGGGTTTGCAAAAATAGCTTATCTATTTTTATAGGTGACTTTTTTTATTGCTTCTCCCTTTCCTCCCTCTCCACCTCATTTGTTTTTGTAGACATTTCTCTCTCCCTCCAACTCTTGCCAACATCCTCTTCATAATAACCAGTCTCCTGTTCTTACTTACAGCTTCAATGATTTTTCAATGTCTTTATTTCACACCTGTCTTTGCCTAATCATTGAGATTTGATTTTATATGTCTTAAAAGCTCCTAGATCAACCCAACTGGATCTGTAATGTTATTGTCCCTTCTTTGGTTTGTGTTCCTATTCCAGCTAATGGGCACTTTTGCAAACTCTAAATATACATATCCCTTCTCTATGGTAGAGTCCACCAAGGCAGTCTCGAGATCGTGACTCTCGGTTTCCTTGATTCAAGGCAGCTGTAAGCTTTGAAACTACTGGCTACATTTATTTGATTGCAGAGATTATGGAAAAGAAAATGGAGTCTAGAGTCTGTAAAGTTCTTGTAGACAGAAAATTCCATGACATTTTGCTTTCTTATTCCAACTTTATATCAGTTTTTATAATGTTATTTTATAATAATGTTACTTCTGATAATAAATGTCCTCTTTTCTCCTTTTCATTCCCTTCACCCCCACAACCCAAATATCCCATCTCCAAACACTCAAACTTGAGTATTAAATTTGCCCAAATAATACTACACTAAGTATCTAATTCTGCTCACGTTTCTCAAAATACATTTAGATCCATATTAATATCTATAAATCTAGTTCCCACTTTCTAACTTTGATGTAATATTCTGGTTTTTTGTATATAAAACAACTGTTGTTCAACTGGACATTAACTGGATATTTCCATTATTTCAAACTCTTCACTAATATGAATAACATGCTGATCAACATCATTTTCCAGACATTTTGAGTACCTACATAAGTTTCTCTGGGATATAGACCAAGGAGCAGACACTGTAGCTAAAAGAGTTTGTGTACTCAACTTCATGAATGTTCAAACTGGTCCCCTAAATGGTTGTTCCAATATTCTTTCCTACCAGTAGTGAAGGACAGTTTCTATTCTTTCACATCCTTACTAGCACTAGACACTAACATTTTAAGTTTTACTCTTCTGATGATTGTCCAATGTCGTGTCTCATTTTAATTCTCAATTATTAACAATTATGAGTACTTCTCTAAGTAATTATTAGCCATTCAAGTTTTTCCTCTGCAGACTGCCCATCCATAATTTTATTCATTTCTATCTCATGTTCCCTGATTTCTTCCAATTTGCAGGGATTCTTTATATTTTTAAGCTATGAATTTTCTTTCATTTATAAATTTTAAAACATATTATTCAGTTATTTTCTTTTTAGTATTATATATATTGTACATTATTAAACAGAAGTATTAAGTGGATTTTTATGAATGACATTAATCTTTATTTCCAATTATTGCTTTTTTTAAGATATCTCTACCAGATTAAAAATTATAATAATGTTCTTCTGAGTTCTGTCCTAATATTTGTATGATACTTCTTTCATTTCTGGGTCTTTAATCAATTTAATTTTTAATTGCTTTATGAGTGTGATGATAAAGCCCACTTCCAAATAGCCTATATTAAATAATCCTTTTCTCATTTAGTTATGAACCACAACTACTGTGTGTATATAAATACAAAGGTACTTCAAAAACTTAATGAAAAAAATGAATTGAAAGACAAGTTTAACTTTGGTGCAAAAAAATTATAAGCCCATGATTTCATAATACACATTTTCCACAAACCTTTTTTAAATACCTTTGTATATGTTTTCACATGTATGTGTGTATACATACATACACATAATTTGACATCTAATTATCCATAAATAGTGTCTTATAATCTACTAAGATAAAATTCCCTGTATTTACTTTTAATTTTGTGGGTATAAAGAAGATTAATTATTCACTGAAACTTGGTCTTCCATAAATTTTATTTACTTTGTTCTCAAAAATATGACATTATAATTTTGTATAGGATTTCATTATGCTTATGCATTAATTTGGGAAGAACTCACATTTTTACAGTATTAAGCTTTCTCATTAATAAGCATGTCATAGTGATATTTTTAACTCTGCAACTACTTCATAAGAATTTGTTGCTACTTTGATTGCTATTATGTATTACATTTTCTGATTGCTTTCTACTAGTACAGAGGAACATTGATTTCATGTTAGTCATATATCTTAGAAACTTGCTAAATTATCTCATTATTCTGATAGCTTGTTATGACAAAAATAACAGCTTGTGTCATCTCTTCCTTTCTTTTAATCTTTTATGTAAATCAATGCTTGCACTGTGGACTCAGGAGCCAAATTTCTCAAGTATGCGTCCTGACTATGACACTCACTAGCTGCATAACCTTGAGCAAGACATTCAGTGTTGCTGAGTCTCAAGTATTTTCATCTGAATTGTGAGGTTAATAATGATTCTACCTCATATGTTCTTGTGATTAAATGATTCAATCACTATAAAGAGCCCAAAATTGTGTTTGGTCCATAGTAATTTATGATCGCATGACTGAACTGAAGAGCAGCAGTGGTAGATATCCTGGCTGTATTCCAGGCTGATTCCAAGCCTTTACATTGTGTTCGATAATTAGTGTTGGTTTGTGGGAGTAAGCATTTTTCAATCAAGTCCCATTTAATTCCTGGTTCTCTGTTTTTAATCTGTTATATTTTTAGTATCTGTAGTAATTAATAATTTGTTAAATGCTAACATAGACTTTCTTAGACAATCGGAATAGCTGATTTTTTTTTTTTTTTTTTTTTGCCTAGGTATAAGGAAAAGAGAATTCAGGAGGTTTTATGTGAAATTTATCTGGAAGACAAACTTCGTTCCCCTCTACACATCCCCAGGAACTAGTCATTAGAATGGTGTACTTAATTAAAATGCAGCTGTACTGATTTTCTGATTCCATAATTTACCTTTTTTTTTTTTTTTTTTGACAGGCAGAGTGGACAGTGAGAGAGAGAGAGAGAGAGAGAGAGAGAGAGAAAAGTCTTCCTTTTCCGTTGGTTCGCCCTCCAATGGCTGCTTCGGTTGGCGTGCTGCGGCCAGGGCACCCTGCTGATCCGAAGCCAGGAGCTAGGTGCTTCTCCTGGTCTCCCATGCAGGTGCAGGGCCCAAGCACTTGGGCCATCCTCCACTGCACTCCCAGGCCACAGCAGAGAGCTGGACTGGAAGAGGGGCAACCGGGACAATCTAGCACCCCAACCGGGACTAGAACCCAGTGTGCTGGCGCCGCAGTCGGAGGATTAGCCTATTGAGCGGCAGCACCAGCCACATAATTTATTGACTAATCTAATACTGTTCCAACTGTCTTCCCCGTGTCATCAGGGCACAGAAATGGAAATACACTTTATTGTCTTTCCTCTACTTTGAGTTTTCTCACTGCTTTTTTTCTTCAGTAAGATGCTCAGTAAGTGTTGATATGTGAAAAACTGGGGGAAACCAAATTGTTTAAAAATGACAACCCATAAAGAATCAAAGCACTTCTAAAAGACTTGAAAAATTAATAGCAACAGCTTTTATGCAATGAGGATTATGTAAATCATAGGAAAATTTCTGACATTTAGAACTTTTATAAAATTAGAGAGCTTCATAAACTACTATCAATCAAATCATAACATTTAGAGTTAAAAGGGAAACTGCAAGTCATCTCCATGGATCACACTGACATTTCCTTTCCCTGGAAGATTTTCTTGATGAAGTAAGAACTCTTGTATTTATATTCTGGGATATAATATCCTTCTCTCCTGGTGAGTTGGTATAAACAAGTCACTACCAACTACTTTAAATATCACTAATGCAGTCAATATCCTATGCTTTCTAGGTGAAGAAACCAACTAGGGGAGGCCTTAAACTGCTTTCACACTGATATCTTTTTTTCATAACCTATTCAGAGGTTTCTCCCATGTCCTTGATACACACAGGGTCTCATTCAAAATACATAGATATATAGGTAGGTTGGTAGACAGATGATTGATAGATACAGATAGATAGACATAAGGTAAGAATAAAGAAGGGAAGAAGGGAAGAAAGGAAGGAGGAAGGAAGGAGAGAGAGAGATTAGAATAGAGATATAGATAGATATTGCTTTGGCCTATCTGCCCTGTGTTTTTATTGTATTCATTTTTTTGTAAAAGATTCATTTTATTTACTTGAAAGGCAGAGTTACACAAAAAGAGAAGGAGAGACAGCTCTTCAATCTGTGGGTTCATTCCCCAAACGGCTACAATGGCTGAGGCTGGGCCAGGCTCAAGTCAGGAGCTTCACCCAGGTCTCCCACATGGCAGTAGGGCCCCATCCTTTTGCGCCATCCTGGGCAGCTTTCCCAGGCACACTAGCACGGAAGTGGAGCAGCTTTCCCAGGCACACTAGCACGGAAGTGGAGCAGCTTTCCCAGGCACACTAGCACGGAAGTGGAGCAGCTTTCCCAGGCACACTAGCACGGAAGTGGAGCAGCACCCATATGGGATGCTGACGGAGATGCTGGTGTCACAGGCTGCAGCTTGACCCACTATGCCCCAGTGCTGCCCCTGTATTCATTCTTTTCACATTAAATCTAACCCTGACTCAGTCACTTTACTACTCATTGACTCCCAGGCTGTAAGACTTCTGACTTCACTAAATCCATTGACTACCTACTCATACACAGCCTCTTATAATCTACATGATAATATATCTACCTTGCTCTTTTCTCTCTTAAATAAACACAATGTTAAGAAAATAAATAAGGGACAGAGGCAAAATTAAAGAACAAAGACTGCTGCTTTATCTATGTTGTTTTGGGTTATTCACGCCTTTTCAAAGAGGGCTGAAACTGGCACCAATCCCAGAGTTTACCACTCCACCCTATTGTTTTCTAGTGATTAGAGAAGGCTCTGTTTTACATTGTCAGACTTGCCAAAGAGTAAGTGGACCAGAAGGCACTTTCCAGTCCCATCAAACTATAAAACTATAAAAGCAATAAACTACAGCCAGACAATGAAGCATTATCCAGCACTAAAAAGAAGTGAACTATGAAGCCATGAAAAGACATGGAGGAAACTATTGCTAAGGCCTACGTGAAAAGGTTACATACCGTGGAATCCAAGGTAGATAAGACATTCTGAGAAAGGCAAAACTATGGAGACAAGAAAACAATCAGTTGTTATTATAGATTAGGGGGAAAAGAAGGAAAAATAACTAGAGCACAGAGGATTTTTATGGCAATGCAAATATCATATATGATACTATCATGGTTCATATATGTCATTATATGCTTATCCAAACACACGGAAGTAGCAATAGCAAGAATGAAGCCTACTGTAAACCGCATGGACTTTGAGTTTGGGTAAACCCAAGGTAGCTTCATCAGCTTAACAAACGCACCACTCCAGTGGGGGATGTTCACATGGTTTGAGGGGGCAGTATGCATGTGTAGGGAGTCCACGAAAAATCTCTGCAACTTCCTTTCAATTTTGTTGTGAACCTAAAACTGCTCTAAAAAACAGTCTTTGGAGAAAAAATAAATGAGTCTGGGATGAGGGGTTAAAGCAAGGACAAGTAATCTGGAAGATCCTTCCCCTTCAGGGCAGGACCCTTTCCTGTCACAGCAGTGAGAGGGAAAACACAGCTCTGGCAAGACCTGGAAGCTCCTGATGGTGATAGCGAAGATGATATTCCTGGTGGCACAAGGTCTTCCTTTAGCTAAAATAATAAATCTCTAATTTAAGGGATAGTCGTTAGGCGTTAATTTTATTTTTTGGTAATAGCGCATGTATCAGAAGAGAGAGAACAGATAAAACCTACAATGGTGACTTTGTCCCCCCACAGCCAGGCAGAAGTCAGAGAAAGGGCTGCCTGATGAGCAAGAGCCTCTAAGTGAAAAGAAAGGACAAGAGAGCTACTGATTCCAGGAGTGCTCCCAGAGGGTGCTCAGGGAGCCATCTATTCCCACCCAATCACATGTTCACTTTTTACTTTTCCCTAAAAACTCCTTCTGCAAGGTGCGTGGAAGTATATCTACCAGTATTCCACTGATGACACGTCTCTACATTTATGCTATTTTGTTCACATTTATCTTAAAAATCTTGGTCTCCTAGGGCTGTCTGTGACCTCTTCATCTTGCTCCCAGAACTACATTTCTTACCTGAGATTATGGATTTTGAGTGCATCTAGGTCATCCCTGCTTATCATATAATATCCTTGCCTCTGGCATGCACCTGCCTTTCTTGTAAAACAAGCTTTTCTGCACCTTCTCTTAGGTCCCTTTTACATGCCCCCATTTTAAAACACACTCTTGCCATGCATGTTAACTCCTTCTTACCTTCTCAACTCGTATGTTTCATTAAGCATGCTGAGAAAGACCCTTTCTTATCCTGAAACAAGACACTCAGAAATTGCACTGAGAAAAATTTCTGTTGCACCAGTGTCTAGTGTCTATTGCTGCAGGAACTCATTCTTCAGCTAATCTCTCCTATATCTGTTCTCTCCACTACCCTGAAAAAGATAAGCTGTTCTATTAACAGGGCAGTCTGTATCCTCCCAGCTATCTCCAAACTGAACTATATTTCCACTAATTAATCTGGACTCCCAGTATTAGAGAACTCAAGCTTGAACTTCAGGCTTCCTTTTAAATTTGTAACAACTATTTGCCTTTAAAATCTACCCATCAACTAACCTTAAAACTAAAACCTTCCCTTCAAGCCTCTGTTTGCTCTATTTGTACTATTACTTTTTTGTGCCACAAAGTTTTGTCTCCAAATGATATATCCATTATGCTTTCACCTTTTTGTGATTATTTCTGATTTTTCCCCTACATAGCCATTAGAAAAAACTTTTCTATCTCTCACGAGCATAGGACTGCATGGAGATGGTGTTGGTCCCAATAAGGTTTTTTATTGTGCAATAGGGAAATCACATGTTTTAATTTGTATAACACAACATACTGGATAAACCAACCACTCAGGGTTCCCAAAGTATCACCCGTGCGCATCACTACACACTACAGAGGGCGGAGTTGCACAGCATCCACAGAGGTGGTGCCTCTGAGCTGGAAACACAGATCTTCAAGAGTGATTAAAGTCTAGGCATCTGGCTGGTGTTTCGGATTCAAACAGGCAGAGTCTCGGCTCAGGGAGAGCAGAGCCTCAACCCCCAGTGAGCACAGAGCTGGCTGGGAGAACTCTCACAGGAATGTCTGAGTGCGGAGGGTCAACCGAAGCTTTCCCTTGGCCACACTCAGGAGAGCCTGTTCAGAGATCCAAGGCCTCTTTAATGTGTGGTTTATATACACTTTTGACATCAGTGTAGGGTTGATAAGGTCCCAAGGAGGGTGTGTGCTGGCCATGGGTAGTTCTCATCAATTTAACTCTTGCTTATTTTTTGTTAATATCATGGTGAAGTTGTTTAATTTTTTGCTCTTACCACTATCTCTCCTGTCTCTCCATTTTTGCTGAATGGGAAAACTGTTTTTTACCAGTGGTGTTTTAAAATATAATAATTTCTTATTTAAAAAGTCATGGATATCCATATGCAAAATATTTTAGAATAGCATATATGATTGAACATATACAGATAATCTCCCAAAAAGCAAAAGTACCAGATAAATTTCCAATGCAAACCAGGTTATTACACATGTCAAATCCTTCTAGTCCAAGGCCATGGACAAAGTAAAGTAGAAATAACCTACAGACTGACAGAAGATACGCTGTACCAATGTAATTGTGATGAGCGCTTGAACTACTAGCCTATTTATTTACTCAGCATTCACAAAACAGGCTTTCAGGGGCAACACAAGAATCATATCCCCTGGCTCTCCCTCTCCCCTCTCTTATCCTTTAGGTGACCCCAAGACTCATACCACAGATAGCATTTCCATCCAGATTAGACTGCTGCTGCTTCATGGATGTGGCACACGTGGAAAAAGTTAGAGATCTGCACTCTAATAGCAAAGCCAAATCCAATTATGTAGCAGTGATTTCAATGCCTTTCGAAGATGGAAGTAGCTCACGAGACCTCGGACAGTAAAGATCCGCGGAGCGTGTTTATTTATTGATACCATGCCTCCCTCCAAATAGGATTTGAGGCAGCTCAGTGAGCATGTTCATAAGCTTATTCTCAAGGCCCTCTTTACTGTGTGGTGCTGCAGCGGATATCATTACCCCTGTTTGCTGTTAGGAAATCTGACTTTGGGGAGGGTTGTTTGTGGAATTTTCTGAAATTCAGAAGGGATTTTGAGGTCTGACTTCCTCTATTCCCACAGGTTATCTGAGATAGAGAGGGGGAAAAAAAACCAACCATGAGTTGGCACCATCGTGGCAGGAGAGGGCAGGAGGGCAGGACAGCACACCCGGGCAGGGATCCCAAGACAAGTGCTAACAGCATAGGGCAGTGCCCATGGGAGGTCCTGGCCTGGAAACGGGCCACTGAGACTGATGGACTAATTGTGCTCACTCCTGACACCAGACAATAGGTTAGTAACAGCTGCTTTTTGATATTTTTGATTCAGTGACTTTGGAAACCTCTGCTGCCTAGAAATGAGTATTTCCCTTGTTTATGGGTTGAAATGCAGGTTGAGAGAGAAAAAGGACTACTGAGGGCTCACTGGGTATCCGTTCATTGGCCAGGCATTTTACACCGGCATGAAACCATCAGCAGAAACAAATCAGAAGTCTGGGAGATTGGAGTTACCATTCCTCCTTTGCAAATGAGGACACAGGTGTGGGAAGATGACCCTGGAAGGGGAGCCAGGTTCTACCAATGATGTGCAGTTGAAACTTCATGCTGGAGAAGCCCCTGGCTGACATTGCAACTTAGCAAATGGTAAGTACAAGGCTAAAGTTTGCTGGCAAGGATGACACACAAAATATACAAAGACCCCATTCAATAGATCTCAACTGAGTTCCTACTATGTGCCAAACACTACGCATCCACATAAGAAAAATTCTATACCAAAACTATGATTAGAATATAAAACAGCTTTAATCTATGAAAATGAAATCGGGCCCGCAGGGAGGCCAAAAAATGAGCCTATTAAAACACATCTCGTAAGAGGAAGAGCAGCAAGAAAAATGAGGTGATGGGACGATGAAATAATGTAATTTTAAAATTGGCTCCTGTTCTTGTGAAATACTTTAAAGATTTTTATGGCAAAATTACACAGCCATCAGGAATATGCCATTTTTAAAAGGCTTTTCTCACTCGGGTCAGTGCATAAATAATAATACACATCTTAAAATGCATGACTATTCATTAAACCATTGACCACTTCCAGCCTATTGAGTACATAAGTATTTTAAAAATTACTTTAATACATATTTACCCAATAGACCAGAAAAGTTCCTTTGGTACATGGCATGCATTTTAAAAGCTGCCTACCTCAGGAGTTATGGGATCTCAGCCAGAGTCCGCAGTGGACTACATAATATGCATTTTAAAGAACAACCTAATTATGTGCTTACCCAAGAGAACAAAGTTAATACTGAGGGTCAATAATTATTACCTTCCTTTACTACCTTTTATTCTGTTCTGTCAAATAAAATGGGAGGAAAAAAGTTTCTATCTGCCCTTTTATCTATTTTCTCTTGACAACCAGCATCCCAATGTTTTCCTTACTCACACTTTTGAAAAAGGACAGGAGGTAGGGAGGGAGGGAGAGAAAGCAAGCAAAAAAACTATGCATAATTAACTGCCTGGTTTATAGCATATGTGGAAGACCACAAAACGTATCCTTTAATGTGTACTATGTTCTCCTTTTCTATCTACTAATAGTTTAATCTATACATTGCTTAGTCCCGACACTTTCTAATTTCCTTTACTTTTCTTTTATAGAAACATGGCTTCCTCTTCCCTTTCTCCTTAGCAAGAGACAGTGAAATAGGTTCCTTTCTTCACTTGCACAGAAATGTAGAAATCTTTTGTGTCTAAGCCATTGAGTCTGTTTCCACTGGCATGATGTGAGGAGTTCCTCTCCAGAAATTCCATTACTCTTTACACAAAAGATAACATTAAGAACTATATTTTCTTTCTTTTGAGATCTATTTATTTATTTATTTATTTGAAAGGCAGAGTTACAGAGAGGCAGAAGCAGAGAGAGAAAGAGAATCTTCTACCCACTGGTTCACTCCCCAGATGGCCACAATGGCCAGAGCTATGCCGATCCAAAGCTAGGAGCCAGGAGCCTGTTCCAGGTTTCCCACATGTGAGCAGGGGCCCAAGGACTTAGGCCATCTTCCCAAGCCAAATTAGAGAGCTGGATTGGAACTGGAGCAGCTGGGACACAAACTGGCACCCAAATGGGATGCCAGCTCTGCAGACGAGGGCTTTAACCAGCTGTGCTACAGCGCCAGCCCCAAGAACTATATTTTCAAAACTCACTGGCTTCTCGGCTCATGGTCCTCATTTTGCCACACTGTCAGAAGTGATACCACCCTTCCTGCAAGAGGCACCTGATAGACCAGGAGAGTAGGGTTCACAGCTTCTCCACTGGGATGTTTCTCCATTCATTTCAGGTAATGTA
Organism: Sylvilagus floridanus; assembly: GCA_949820135.1. Lineage (NCBI taxonomy): Eukaryota > Metazoa > Chordata > Mammalia > Lagomorpha > Leporidae > Sylvilagus > Sylvilagus floridanus. The sequence goes on along the minus strand of OX463238.1, from coordinate 103,957,560 downwards.
CCATCCCCCATTCAGCTCTAATGAACACAACACAATGGAAACCCCTCAAAGAATCTAAAGATTAAGTGTCACATCCTTTTGAAACAGTGGGTTTCAAGTCTTGTATGCCACGTATACCCCTAGCAAGCACTGCCCTCCATCACTCCCACCCCCACCAGTGACAGCAGCTATATAATGACATTTATTTTATTCTCTTTTTAAAAATTTATATTTTATTTATTTGAAATGCAGGGTTACAGGGAGAGGTGAAGAGAGACAGACACAGAGACAGATCTTCCATCTGCTGGCTCACTCACTAAATGGCCACACAGCCAGGGCTGGGCCAGGCCAAACCCAGGAGCCCAAAGAATACCTTAGAGATTGAAAAACTACTGCAAATTTACTAAATATATTCATCAATTTTATAGAGGAGAGAAGAACAGTTGGAGGAAGCTAACTGATTATAGTTAAAAAGTTTATTTACTATCAACACAGTAATGAAAATATAATTAATACTTAAAGAAATAATTCTAACACCAAAAATATATGTCTAAACTTTCCCTTGAATGTTCTAGTGAGGTGAGGGTCTCAGCTTGGTATATCCATGTTTCTTATTCTCCAGGTGACAAGGATGACAGGCATGATTGGAAATATTTGTTAAATACAAAAGCATTATTTCTGTTGTGGGTATGGATATAGTGTTTGCAAGAACTAGATAAAATAAAAAAATAATGACCACCATCATCTGTCTAAACTAACACAATGCAGAAATCATTACCTCTTGGGTTTTTATTATTGTTATATTTTAAGGTTTATTTATTTATTTGAATGTCAGATTTATAGATAAACAGGGAGAGACAGAGAGATCTTCCATCTGCTGGTTCACTCCCCAGATGGCTGGTTCAGGCTGAAGCCAGGAGCCAGGAGCTCTCCAGGTCTCCCACATGGGTGTCAGGTGCCCAAGCACTTGGGCCATCCTCTGCTGCTTCCCCAGGCCATTAGCAGGGAGCTGGACCGGAAGTGCAGCAGCCAGCCGGGACACGAACTGGCACTCAAATGGAATGGTGGCACTGCAGGCAGCAAATTTACCTGCTGTACCACAATGCCCCCAGGACACAGGTTTGAAGGAGCAGTGTCATGATTAGACGTGTGTGGCACTGCTGTATAGAGAATGATTGATGTGACACAAATGGACTCCAGAAACTATTTAGGTGCCTGTTTGCCAAGTTCAGGGGAGGTACCACCGCAAAGGAGGTTCACAGACAGAACGGGTGGAACTCACCACTGTGCCATATGTGCGAGGAGGAGAAACTGAGGACCCCAGACCTTGATTTGGGAGCCAGAGTGCTAGGTGTCATTTACAAAGACAATGAGACAGACACTGGTTTCTTTTAAAAGCAGCCTATGTCTGGCTCATTGACCAGAGTTCCATTCTGGACGTTCTAATCTAGAATGTAACACCTGAGTGGCGGGCCACTGATGCACCCCACAGAGAAGTCAGTGGGTGGGTGGCTGGCTAGGTCCAGTCTGGAGTTCCCGCCTAGAGAAGCACAGGGGGAGCTCATAGCCGGAGATGGTCCTGAAATCCATGGACAGGGATGGGAGCACCCATGAAGCTAGAATAGAGATAGAAAAGGGACTCAGGAGGACCTAAGGTCACTGAGAGGGCAAATAATGAAGAAGGAGGTCAGCAGGAGGCAGGATGTGCCCTCAGGGGAAGGCAGGTGGCCCTGGACTGAGGGTATAGGAGGTTATTCTGTAGTCAGGGTAGACCACAGCCTCAGTTCATCTCACCTTCTGCATCCTGAAGTCTTTCCTCAGAAACTCTCACAAATATTTTAGGGGTCATTATTTGATGCAACAGTTAAGATGCTGCTTGGGAAGCCCACATCCCATACTGGAGAGCCTGGGTTTAAGTCCTGACTCCGTTTCCAGCTCTAGCTTCCTGCTAATGCAGCAGATGATGGTTTAAGTACTTGGATCCCTGGCGCCCACGTGAGAGACCTGGGTGGAGCTCCTGGCCCCTGCCCTGCCCTGGCCCAGCCCCAGCTGTTGCAGGCATTTGAGGAGTGAGCCACTAGATGGGAGACATCTCCTTCTCTCTTACCCTATCTAATTAAACAAATAATTGCTTGAGTAGAAAGAGCAGGATGACTAACTTGCTAACTGATTTTCCCCCAGAAACCTTTTTATTTAAGGAATACAAACTTCATGCATTTCATAAACACAAGTTTAGGAATACAGTGATTGTTCCCACCATACCCACCCTTCCACCCACACTCTCACCCCACTTCCTCTTCCGTCTCCTATTCTCATTCTTATTTTTACTGATATATTTTCAATTAACTTTATATGCATACAATTAACTCTGTACTAAATAAAAAGTTCAACAAATTGTATGAAAAAATGAAAAACTGTTCCTCAACAAGGGCTGTTCAAAGTCATTGCATCTCAAAGTGTTAATTTCACTTCTATAGATTACATTTTAGGTGCTCTATTAGATATCACAGATCAGGGAGAACATTCTGTATTTGTCCTTTTGGGACTGGCTTATTTCACAAAGTAGGATGTTTTCCAGTTTCCCTGGGTGTGGCCAGGGAGCTCTGTTCAGTGGTACAGGGTGAGAGGAGTGTCCAAAGTGACACCCAAGTTCGGCTTGGTAAATCTCTTTTTTTTTTAATCAGAGGGGAGGTTTGCTCTGCTCTGTTGGCATATGCTCATGCTCACGTCCCCTCCTCAAAGGAGACCAGTGTCTGGGCGCTATCCCCAGTGGGTACAATTTTCATCCAAGCTGCCACAAGAACCACACACAGGATCCCTGCAGTCCTCAGTGCATGCACGGATCTAGAAGCAATGACCTCATCAGAGAATCAGGGAGCCCCAAGCATGTGGAGCTGCCCACAGTGACTGCTCAAAGTCCCAGCCATACCCTGCACCCTCCCACACAGCCACAGTGTTTCTATAGTCCCAGCACATAAAGCTCCCACAGCCACTAGCACCCAGTCCCCTGTCAATTCCCCCAACCAGACTCCGCCATCTCCTGTTGACTGGTTGCTGGGTACACAGACACAAGCTGCACAGCTGTTACATGTCCAAAATGTTGCCCACCCTCTCTCAGGTAGTTACAGGATGCCAGTGCCCAGTGGTTGGGGAGAGAGAAATGTGCCCCCTCTTTTGTCCCTCTAGGTTGTCAGGTATACTGTCCCCCCACAGGGCTCCAAGCTGGGCCCACACCATGCTCTTCCAGCAGCTTTATTGCTAGTAGCTTGGGCTGCTGCAGTCTGGTTTCACCTCACTCCAAAGCTGGTGCTGAGGCTCTCAGCTGCTAGGATCCCAATCTGTGCACCCACACCCTCCACGTAGGTCCACAGTGTCCCCCCAATTTGTGTGGAGTTTCCTCTGCCATTTTCTCCCTAACCCTTCCCTGAGATTGTACTCCATCCACTTTTTTTTTTTTAACTATACTCCCCTAGACTGGAGCAGTAAGCTCCCTCCCTATTCCACCATCTTGAAAAACTCTTCACTATCTCTTCTTAAATCAGTGTTTTACACATTCTGCTCTCAGAGGTGGATGAGGCTCACTTTTTCAACAAGTAGTAGGATGCAAGATGCAAATTAAAAGTTAGAACAAGCTGGAAGAAATATTTAAATCTTCAGGGCGTTTGATGGGTTTGTTATTTTTATAAGTTTCTGAGTAATACACCAATACCTGTTGATGCAAGGACATATGCTCTGATATCTTCAAACTTTTAAAATAAATTTTGCATTTTTATCAAATTAATCTTGGCCATACTTAAATTTGGATAGGCAAAGGAGGCTTCAAAATCTCAGTGGATGAATTTTCTGTCACTATCCGGTTTGTCTCGGGGCATCCTTTCTTCTCTACCCTATATTCCGAAACTAGCATATTTTAAAACCCTGTAGTCTGCACTCAGACCTGCCACTCCTTCTCTACACAGGCTGGCCACTCATATAAAATGGAAATGGGACACGAGACTCCCTCATCAATTTAGTCAGCCTGACTTTAAGCTGGACATAAAGGTGAGGACAAGATGTAGATACAAAGTTCAATATCTGTCTGGCTACAACTTCCCCAGACAGACGACCTATTGATTAACTCATAGGTAAATTCTCATCAATAGTTTCAAATTCCACATAACCTCAAAGGACATTAAATCTATTTCTATTTTACCTAGTATCCACAGCCTATGAAGTGGGATTCAGAAACTTGATTAGATGAATGCTGCATTGGTTCACCATTATTTATTCTGTAGAATTTGTATAATGCTTTGAGATCGGGAATTAACAAAATCTTATATGGAACTTGGGAGTGTTCAGATGACCCCAATTAATCATGAAATGTTACAACTACTTGATTAAAAGATTTCATCTAGAATGGGTGTTTGGCACAGAGTTTGAGACGCTGCTTCGGATGTCTGCATCTTATGTCATGGTACCTGGGTTCAAGTCCCACCATCTGCTCCAATTCCAGCTTGCTGCTAAATGAACCCTGGGAAGCAACAGGGGACTGCTGAAGTAGCTGGGTCCTTGCCACCCAAGTGGGAGACCTGGACCTAGCTCTCAGCTCACTTCTGCTATTGCAGGCACTTGGGAAATAAACCAGCAGATGAGAGAGAGATTCGTCCATCCATCTCTTCCTTATAATTAAAATAATTTTACAGTAAAATATAAAAAATTCATAGATTTCCATAGATAGCTGCTAAAACAAAAGCTGATTCCCTGTATATTTAGTTCCTACTACTGTCAAGTCATTGTTTTCTATTCACACTCCCAAAATAAAACCTTGCCAGAAATACAGCAAAGAGGATTTTGTGTTCTTATTGTGAGAAAGTGAATTTGAGACATCCAATTGTGAATTAATTGCCTCTTTGGATTTCTAGAATTGTTGCTTATGCATTTTTGCAGTGCTGACAGGATCTGTAATCCTGACAACTGGAATTGTTGTGAGCAAGATCATGCAGTTGGTTTTGCATCTTTTTTCTAGACCTATAAATGTGGCTGTAATTGATTCTCTTTTCACACGGTTCTCGGAGTAAAATTTATAGATTTAGTGGCCTTGGATGTGGAGACTCACAAAAGGGTGGGGAGGGATAGAAACTAATGAACAGTTCAGTTGTCTTATGTCTAAGAGACCCTGAAAGAAATGAGAGAACCAAAAAAAGAAAGGCTCATGGCTCAGATTCCAAATCAGGGAAGGAAGGGGAATACATCAGGATTTAAAGTCTGTGGTTCGGGGCATCAGTTGTGGTGCGGAAGGTTAGCCACTGCTTGTGATACAGCATCCCATCAGAGCTTTGGTTCAAGTCCCAGCTGCTCCACTTCCAATCAGCCCTATTGTTAATGTGCCTGACAAAGAAACAGAAGATGGCCCAAGTGCTTGTCCCCTGCTAACTACATGGGAGACCATGAAGGAGTTCCTGGATCCTGGCTTTAACCTGGCCCAGACCAGGGTATTTAGAAATGAAGCAGCATTTAGAAAATGAATGAGCAGACGGAAGATAACTCATTCTTGCCCTCACCCTCCCTTCCTCTCTCTCTGTCCCCTATTTCCCTCTCTCTCCATTACTCTCTCTTTAAAATAAAATAAAATAAACCTTAAAATAAAGAAGTCAATAAGTGGATAATAATCTACTATGGGAGTCTCAAAAGAAGGACTCCAGTCCATGGATTATAACCCTACTTCTACCTCCATCCTGCTGTGTGATCTCTGGATGAGGCTTTGAAACCTGCAAAAGGAAGGTTCTGAGGCACTTGATCTCTAAGAACCATTTCATCTATAATATTCTCCTCTCTGACCTAGAAGAGGAAACTCAATCAGATTGTAAAGTAGGTAAGATTTCTGCCCTACAACTTTCCTCCCAGTCTCCATTACCTTCTCTCCAGCACATTTTCCATGAATTCTCTCCAATTCCAGGTCTCATTCTGGGTGAGTATTTTCACTCCCAGGGCAATCAAACTCTCTGGTAATTAATGTGACATAGTTAATAGTGGCAATTAATGTGACATAGTTTAATAGTAAAGATGTTAGCTGATAATGCCAAAATGAATGACCCTTTGCATAACTAACAGCATCTGAAATACAAATGGATGATGGAAGACCAGTTCTTTTTTGTGCATAAGTAATAATCAACTCTGCTTATGTGTAAAGCTGTACTGTCTTATTTAACTACAGTGAGAATTTCAAGATAGAAAGAGCTGAAACAATTCCAGAGTTTAGCAGTTTTATCAGACTTTAACAGCAGACAAGACTTGGAGTTTGGGGCTGGTGCTGCAGCATAGTGGGTAAAGCTGCTGCCTGCAGTCCCAGCATCCTATAATGGCACTGGTTGGAGTCCTGTCTGCTCCACTTCTGATCCAGCTCTCTGCTACGGCCTGGGAAGGCAGTAGAAGATAGCCCAAGTGCTTGGACCCCTGCACCCCATATGGGAGGCCTGGAAGAAGCTCCTGGCTCCTGATCAGCCCAGCTCCGGCCATGGTGGCCGATTGGGGAGTGAACCAGTGGATGGAAGACCTCCCCTCCCCTTCTCTCTGCCTCTCCTTCTCTCTGTGTGTAACTCTGACTTTCAAATAAATAAATAAATCTTTAAAAAAAGAAAAAGACTTGGAGTTAAGTTCTTGCTCTATCATTACCCAGCTTTTTGAGTTTGAGCAAGCTACTAACCTCTCTGATCTTACACTTTTTTCTACAGAATAGGATTGATGTCTGCCCAAGAATTAAAGAATAAAGAAGACAGTATACCTTGCATTTAGTATAGCTGCATATACAATAATGAGAATAACAACTTTCAACTATCACTATTATTACTTCTTCTCTGGGAATGTCAAATGAGGGACCACAGTTTAGAAATCAAATGTTATTTCTATTCTTATATGGAGACCCACAAAAAGATTTTCTGTTTTATAAAATGAATATGTAAGACCTCTATCAGAACTGAAACTAATGACACTATTTCAACATAAGAAGGTCGGTCTGATAATTTTATAGTTTCATTTAAATAATGAATTGGTTGAATACTGCATACCTTGTGAAATCCCACATTTATACTTTCAATGGATAACTTGTAATACCTCATTAATGATGGATAATATACCTAAGTCTTCAAAATTATATATCCGGTTCAGATAATCTTTAAAAGATGGAAACAGATTTAATCAAATGGAAAAGGGCTGACCCCATGCTATGAATCGAATAAATACAAATGAGGAACTAATCCAAAATGGAAATTCTCTGGATCCACACATTTCATTAGTCCTGGAACGTTATTATCTTTTGACTACCCAATATCACTATTGTAGCATTATTTTACAATTTAAATTATATTATGTTCCTTCAAATTTATGGTTTTTTGCCATTAGAGTTTAGAATCTTGCCTTTGATCATGTTTTGAGGAACTACGGAAGAGTGGGTTCGGAGGAGTCCCTTGCACCAACAGAATCCAGGAGGAAACCTCACACACAGAGGGCTGAGGGCACAAAGTAAGTGCTCCCTCTTACCTCCTCTGCTTTTCCATCTTCAGAGTCCAGAGGGACACCCAGAGCCTAATGCTGGGGAGTAGTCTAACCTGTCCCCTGCACATGCATTGACCCTGTCAACTGAGAGCAGCGACACTTTGCAACCTCAGGGAAGACTGCCATCCCTTCTCTTGCCTCCATACTGACAGTCCAGTCACTACCAGCTTTAAGACCATCAGAACAAACTTCATCATGTCTGTTTCCATTGTTCATGTTTCCAATCACCAGAACACAGGATTCTTGGGTCATACTTCATTCCTGAATTTTCTTCTTTTTTTTTCCCTAAGGAAAATTTAAGGAAGGGTGGGTATTTGGTGTGGCAGTTAAGACAACATCTAATATCACAGTGTGTGGGTTCAAATCCCGCATCAGCTCCCAATTCCAGCTTCCTGCAAATGCATGTGCTGGGAGGCAGCAGGGGATGGTTCAAGTTCTTTGGTCCCTGCCACTCACATGGGAGACCTGGACTGACTTTCAGGATACCGGCTTCAGCCTGACCAGTCCTAAGAGTAAAGCAAGAGACTGCCTGTCTGTCTCTCTCCGCACCCCTTCAAATGTCAAAAAGGAAGCAATGAGAAGATGACTTTCACATGTTTTACTACTATATCCACCCTTCTAGCCACCTATTTTCTCTTACTTCTCTCTCATTACTGTGAATGAACTGTCCACACTCCTAGTTAAGGCTAACTCCTCTTCTACTTTGCAACTGATACCATCTCTGGCTTGCCTGAGAACACTGGTCCAGCTGATGTTCCCTGTCTATGTTTTTACCAGTTACTTCTCCAAAGATCTCTTCTCTTCACCTCCAAGACTCCTCTTGCCCTATTCTTGTCAACATAACTTAGTCATTACTTAACCCAATAGTCAATTCTCGATCTTTGTTCTGTTAAGCTTATCAGGGTATCAGCATCTAACACATGGGAACACTTACTTCTCCTGGGCACAGTCTCTAAAACTGTGTACACACCTGACTTTCTCACATCTCACCAGGTACTGTCCTTCAAATGGTATGCTAATTCTGTCTCAGTTCACCAACCTTTTCATGATGGAGAAAGTCAAGATTCAGACCCTGGACCTCATTTATTTTCTCTCTATACCAACTCTTTTTGTTGATGTCATCCAATCTCAAGGCTTTAAATACTGCCTCTAGGCTGATGACTCCCAAATTTAATCTCCAGCTAGGACTTAGCCTGTAAGCTTCAAAGTTCCACTCAATGACTCCACATGCATGTTTAAAAGGCATCAGAAGTGTAGCACACTCCACATCACTCTGAAATTGATCCTGCTTACATGCCTTCAACAGTCTTTCCTAGTTAGAAGCAGCTTCGGTATTGCAGCTGTTCAGGCCAAAAATCTCGGAGTCACCCCCTTGTTACCCTTCTCTCACATACACGCTTGTATCCCATCATATCCAAGAACAAATCCTGTCGTCTCTTGTTTTGAAATACATCCAGAGTCCAACCACTTCTCAACATCTCTTCCACCCCTATTATGACCAAGCCACCATTACACTTTGTATAGATTATGGCAAAGCCTCCTAAGCAGTCTTCCTGTTTCTTCTTGTAAATTCTCAACACGATAGTCCTAGCAATCCTAGGAAAACAGATCATTTCCCTCTTTTGCTCTAAACTCTCCGATAACTCCATATCTTTAAATGTAGTAGTCAATGTTTTTATGATGGCCTTCAAGGCCCTGTAGGATTTGGCACCTTGTTAACTCTCTTACTTCACTTCCCTACACTACTGATCTTCTGAACACCTTGCTCTCTCATCACTTGGCAGGTGTGCTGCCACATCAGTTTTTGCACTCGACTGGAAAGCTCTTCCCCACATATCCATAGGACTCATTCCTTACCTGCTCGAGCACAGACTTTGTTCACGTGCTCTCTTCTCAGGAAGCTTCCCCTGATCACCATATCCAAAAAAGCAAAGTCCATCCCTGACCCTCTGTCTTCATTCCCCGCTTTGCTTTTCTCTACAGCACTGTCACAATTTAACATATTACATATTGAGCTTATCCTTTCCATATAAGGATGGGAGCTTCTTGAAAGCAAAGGTTCTGGGGCCGGCGCTGTGATACAGCAGGTAAAGCTGCCACCTGCAGTGCCAACATGCCATATGGGCGCCAGTTCAAGTCCCAGCTGCTCCTCTTCCAATCCAGCTCTATGGCCTGGGAAAGCAGAAGATAGCCCAAGTCCTTGGGCCCCTGTACCAACGTGGGAAACCTGGAAGAAGCTCCTGGCTCCTGGCTTTGGATTGGAGCAGCTTCAGCCATTGCAGTCAGATGAGGAGTGAACCAGCGCTCCTTCTCTCTCTGTGTAACTCTGACTTTCAAATAAATAAATACATCTTTTTGAAAAAGCAAAGTTTTCTTATTAGTTTTATTTTCTGCTATTTCACGCACCTAAAGGAAAAGCAATTTAAAAACTAGAAAATTCTGAGATGTTTAGGAAATAAACATATACAATTATAGCACTGTTGTAGCAAAAATATTAACAGTTAATGTTTACTCTGTAGCAAGCACTATTCTAATGTCCTTAAAGTCTCTCTTTACATATACTTAACTCATTTAATCATCAGAATGGATGCACAAAGGAGGTAAAATTTGTGTCTATATTTTATACGTGAAGAACTTAAGACCGAGCAAGATTAGCAATGGGGTTTGGAACATGGTACCCGGGAATGGGCAAGTTGGAATTTGAGAAAACAGCAAAAGCAGGAAGGTACCTCTCACCTTCTTTGTTCCTTAGCCTCTGAAGCAGACCATAAAACCTAGAGAGAGCTCTCTGACCTTCTGCCTGTGAGCAGGTCATTAAACCCAAGTGACCGTCCCCAGATGCTCAGGTGAGAAGAACTCCCTCAGTACTCATTGGGAAAAGATGCCCTATTGCTGAAGACAAAGGCACAGGAAAGTATCTGAATAGAACTTGCTAAGTTTCCCTCAGATATCACGAGATTGCATCCTCATGGTCTAATCCTACTTCTCCACAACTATCAATTTCTTTATGAAATATCAAAAAAGACAGGTTCTCCTGTTTCTTTGGGTCTTCATTTCTGAAAGCTCACATAAAGTTACATGAAATGAATGTGTAGTGTATAGCTTTTCTCTTGTTAATATGACTTGTTATACAGGCCTCAGCCATGACTCGAGCAGTGGGAAAGATAGTGCTTTTTTCTCACAATAAGAGACTCCATCAGAATTACACTGAGGATACAGGGGGAATCAAAATTTAAACCTGGAATTTATACTTAACTTCTCTACATTCTGCTTTCTCCACTGAAACTGTAAAATAAGCTCCTTGTTACAGGATTATAGTAAGAATTGCAGATAATATATGCAAAGCATGTGGGCAAGAGCATAATGTCTAACTGGCAGGTCAGTATACGGAAGCAATGATTATGCTGAAGCTGCTGAACCTACAGGGTAAAATTTTGTGCAATGCACTTTGAAAACACCTTTCTAAATGAAGTGTTATGTTACTCAATCTCTCAATTTATGTTCTGTTTGGCAGCACCATATTTAAGGAAGGCTTTCAAATTCACACAAATGGAAATTAGGGTTTTCTATCTACTGAAATAGTGGTTGGGGTTTTGTTTTTGTTATTGCTTTCTTCACTTAGCAGCTGTATTATGTAAGCCTTATGAATGGACACAGGATCTAACACTGGAGGCATACTAGCTTTTCAAGTCAAAAGGGGAAGGCTTTCTAAGCCACTCAATATTTGTTTTGTTTCTCTGAGACTCTAACCTTCTCTTCATTTAAGTTTGCAGAACTCCAGTGTGAAGAAATCTTTAAACCCCAGGCCTGCTGAATGGCATGAGCTCTGATCTTGTACCACGGAGGAGCAAGCAATAAGGCTCCATACAGGGTTTCAAAATAAAGTAGGTAGATTGATATCCTCACTTGCTTTTCAGTGCCCCAAAATACCTTCACAGCATGTACGACCGTGTGAGAGCTCTACTGAATTTGTATTCTGGAAAACAAACAAAAGGTCAACACACGTATTTATAATGGAATTGGTATTTGCTAATCAAGGCGGGGAAATGTCTCTTCCTTTTTAGAAATCTCTTGAACTATTCTGCAGAGAGCCTGCGGTCAGCTCAGAAAGCACTTACTAGTTGCACTTTAATATTTTCTAAGACACTTAGGCCAAAAGGGGGTAAAACTGACAGTCTATGGACTTTACAGTTTCAATACCAAGATTAAGATGTAATATCAAAGTAACAAATTTTTCACATCCATTAAAGGGATGCAGAGTGGGGAGATCTACAGTATTAACTAGAGTAGAAATCATTTTAAAAAGAATACTGCTTTGAAAACAGATTGTGGCAGGCATTCTTAGACTGGCAAATATTCTGTAGTGGTAAACTGTGGGTGGAGCATGTCAGTTTCACAACTGACAATATGGGCTACCACCTTTGTCACAGTAGAGATCAAGCCTTTATAGGATTCTACCTACAGCAAGAATGGATAAAATGGTCTTCCACATCCAAGCCACAGTTCTATAGTCTTAAAATGTACTACTCACGTTATCATGGGTTAACTAGTTGGAAAAACATTTATTATCATGACTCTTAGAGATATCTAGAAAAATAAATTAGTACCAAAAGCATCAGTTAGAGAAGATAAAATCTGAGCTGCTCCAAAGGCCTCTGTGTGGTTGTTCAGGCTATGTTGTCCGATAGGATCGCTTCTCCAGAAGCCTTAACCTTCCTATCAGGTGACTCCCCCATCACCAATCACGGCTCTGGCATCTGACAGAGTAATGGAATGCTGAGCCACACGGCTCCCCCACCCCATTCACTCCACTACTCAGACTGCTGCGGGCATCGCCTCATCTCTTTCTCAATCACTCACAGCCATTTAAAATTTCAGATTGTTTTGCATAGGATGTGGTTCTAATTTTCTGAGTCCTCACAAAGCAGAATGGAAACCTCATGATGTCATTAATCACATAATCCAAGCCACACTCCCACTCCCAGAACCATCTGATTACTTCCAGGATTTATGTCACCCTGAAAAGCTTAATCACAGAAGTAGGCGCTTCCCCTCCTGGGATCAGTTCATCTATTTCTTCCTCAGATGGTACTCCCAGTAAATACTCAGATGGTACTCCCAGTAAATACTCTCCTCACCACCTCACAAACAGTAAATATCCATTGGGTTAAACAGGGTTTTATTCTTTCTACTATTATTTCAGTTACTCTGCATTATACACACGCTTGTGGGCTGAAAATTAGTTTTAGCTTTAGACATGAGTCCCTTGGCAATGGGACTTTTGATGGAGTGTTTAACAACATATTTCGCTAGTGCAAAATGGATAAATAGGAAGCAAAGATAAAAAAGTGACCTGAACAACATCCAGCCAAGACAAAGCTAATAAAAGGATGAGTATGAAAAACATATAAACTCAAATAAGTACAAGAAAAATAATATTCAGCTGTTTCTATTGTGTAAAATGTGAACTATGAGAGGTAAAGGGTGATAGAGAGAGCAAAGAAGTCCATGAAGAGATTACCAAGTGGGAACCAAAAATAAACCAGAAGAGTGGTTTGCTACAGGTCATGGCTGCAGCTAGCCTGTTACCCAGACAGGATGATTTTCTGTCAGATGAAAACATGATGAGTTGTCCCCCAATTAGCATGTTTGTTTACTAGTGGAGCAAAAATGTTTTGCCACAGCAAATGATGGGCTAACCTCTGCAGCGTGATAACTAAATAAGTTTTTATTAGATAAAACTTGTTGATTGCCTTCATCCCATAGCTTTATTGAGATGTTTTGGGGAAAGGATGAACTAGTTATCAAATTTCTTAGAGTGATAAAAAATGTAAAAAAAAAAAAAAAAAAACTTGTGAGGACTTTTGTAACAAGCGATTTAAGTACAGATTAAACAATAAATTTTTCTGTTACTATTATCCCATAGGGAGGCAGCTTAGTCCAACTTTTAAAAGCATAGGCTTTGGCGGGGCCAGCATTCTGGTATAGAGGGTAAAGCTGGCAACAAAGGCATCCCAAATCTTAGCTGCTCCATTTCTAATCCATCTCCCTGCTAATGGCCTGGGAAAAACAGCAGAAGATTACCCAAGTGCTTGGGTCCATGTACCCATGTGGGAGACCTGGATGAAGCTCCTGGCTCCTTGGCTTCAGCCTGGCCCAATCCTGACTATTGTGGTCATTCGGGGAGTGACCAGCGGATAGATCTCTCTCTCTCTCCCTCTCACTCTCCCTCTCCCTCACCCACTCTTTCCTCCTTCCCCCACCATAACTCTGCCTTCCAAATAAATACCTCTTTTAAAAAAATGCAAGCATAGGCTTTGATGTCAAACTAACTTGTGTCTCAGTCATTGCTCTGCCATTCACTAGCTAGTACCTACTTAGACATCTCTATTGGGCCTAAATATTCTCATCTGTAAAATGAAGATGACACCTGTGCCACAAGGTTATTTTGAAAGTTCAGAAATGATGTGGTGTGGGGCTGGCGCTGTGGCATAGTGGGTAAAACCAACACCTGAAGCGCTGGCATCCCATATAGGTGCCGGTTCAAGTCCCAGCTGCTCCACTTCCAATCCAGCTCTCTGATATCCCTGGGAAAGCAGTAGAAGATGGCCCAAATCCTCGGGCCCATGCACCCAAGTGGGAGATCCAGAAGAGGCTCCTGGCTCCTAGCTTCAGATTGGCGCAGCTCTGGCTATTGCATCAATCTTGGGAGTGAACCAGCAGATGGAAGACCTGTCTCTCTGTTTCTCTCTCTCTCCCTCTCCCTCTCCTTCTCCACCTCTCCCCCTCTTTCCCTCTCCCCCTCTTCCCCTTGCTCCCTCGCTTCCTCTCCTCTGTAACTCCACCTTTCAAATAAATAAATAAATCTTTTTTTAAAAAATGATGTGGTACACACAATGAAGCTGTCACATAAAGTGAATCATTCATTAATGGCAAAAAAAAATGATATTGACAAAACCGTATTTTAAGAGCATCTGAGATTTAAGCCTAGAACCACCTGCGACAGGATTTTTCCTCTAGGCTACACATAGGGAAAAATTCAAAATGAAACCTGGGCAAGGACTTGCTGTACAGGCATTCAAGTATGCACTGCTCAAAGTCACTACCCTCCCCAGGTCTTAGATTTTGACTAACTTACATGAACAGGTGGAAGTGGAAGTACTGATCCTGAGGCTTCCCAATGAGACGTGGGCAGAGGAAAAGAAACTGTGCATTGGAAATATGGGTCCATAAAGCCAAACAAACATTTGTGATCTCACAATCTCCCCCCCCCTCTCACACACACACACACACACACTCATACATACCCAGATACATACCTGCGGCTTGACCCTAGCCATACCTAGTCTGCCCAGATGTCTCAGAGCCAATTCCTCATATTCAATGGAAAGAAACTAGATACAAGATCACGGGTGCTGGAGAACAGGTGGAAAGCTGTGAGTGAGTTCACTACCAGTGGCTTGTCCCAGGCAGTGATATGAACAGGCAAGAACGTGAGTTTGCACAGAGTCAACACTGCTGCCACACAAGGATCTTCAGCTGAACAATGCTATCAGGAGAGCTTCCTCAGATGGTGAATCTTTCCTCATTCATACAAAGGTAATAAATGGGTTGACAGTAGCCCTACCACTGAGACTAAACTTAGAAATAGAGTAAAGAAGATCATACCACAAAGGAAGCTGATAAGCTGGGCGTCAGATTGCCAAACAGACCCAGCAAAGCAGAACAGTGTCGTGCAAGGGGAAGGCAGAGCTGATACACTGGAGGCAGGAGACAGGAGCAGAGAAGGAACACTGGGGCCTCTGAAAACTGCTGTGCCGTGCCGTGCTGTGCTTCCCTTCACTACCTGTGTTCCAGTCTCTGGGCAGACCCTTACTTCATTTGAATAAGGTTAAGTTGTTCAGACTACAGGTGCTTCCAATTCTGCATCTGTACAAAGAAAATTTCAATATGCCACTGGCCAGAGGGTTTGCGTACATGTGTGTTAAATCAATTAATAAATGTATTACATACATGTATTATATATAAAAATACACATTATATTCAAGAAATGCTGCTACCTTGGATTCTACTATTATTAATTTAAAATAGCTTATTGGCAGGTTCTCAAAGCTATGGATTTCTCTGCACCAAATCCAGAGCAGAGAGAAGTCCTAGCTCACTTCCCTGATATGAGAATTCAGTAAAAGCACTGCCCATCCTTTCCAAACTTACATGTCTTAGGGGTTCTTCAAGCAGAAACATAGTGCAATGGAAATGACAGGACCCAACAGACAACCTGGTGGCCAACAGAAAACCCTTTGTTCTTTGTCATCTTCTCCACTTTCCAAGTCAGCAGGCAAAGGGTAGTATCCAAACCACAAAGCCAGTCATCCAGGAATGCAGCCAGGTGCACAAAAGTGAGCACATGGTATGTAATTAATCACGCACAGTTCTGCAGAGTTGAGTATGGTGTTATGAACTGCCAAAATGCCTGCCAATGAAGTAATAATATACCAGAATGAATTAAGGAAAGTGTCTATAGAACCTAACATTTTCATTAAAACACAAAATTTTGTCCCTAAGTTCTGCTGCCAGGACACAGCATGTTCTAGTGGTATCATGATAAAAAATATTAAAAAGAAATAAACATCTTTCTTAAGAAGCAAATAGGCTAGCATTAATACATCCCAGATTCAACTTAAAATAGTATTTCTTACTTCCCATTTAGGTCTGAATCTAGAACTTCTCCAAGCCAAAATAAACCTAAAAGTAGAAGTGTAAGTTTATAATTAATAAAACAGCTTAACAGGACAAATGCGATGCACTTCAGAGCAAAAACCCCATGGCATCAGGAATAATGATGAAGCACCGCATCTTTGACTGGGGTGCTATAGCAGCTGTTGGAGCAGCATGGTGCATCGAGACAAGCCACAGAGAAACTGTTGACGCACAGTCACCAGGCCTACTGTGCGTGGAGCAGTGTGGCAGGCACTTCCAATAGCACCTTTAATGACTATTCAAATGAAGATGCAGTGATTAATGAGATCCTTTCTCACTTTTTAAGTACCAAATACAGAGCCAACCCCACATAAATTCTTTTACCTTGCAGATGAGCAACAATTTCTCATTACAATATACTCCCATAAATCATGCAGGATTGCAGGATAGAAACAGGCTGGCTCTACCTTTAATTCTCTGTGTGTGTGTGTGTGTGTGTGTGTGTGAGAGAGAGAGAGAGAGAGAGAAGAAGAAGGAGGAGGAGGAGGAGCAGAAGGAAGGAAGGAAGGAAGGAAGGAAGGAAGGAAGGAAGGAAGGAAGGAAGAAAGGAAGGAAGGAAGGAAGGAAGAAAGGAAAGAAGGAAGAAAGGAAGGAAGGACAACTATCTCATTAACTCTTTGTAAGCAAAAGTGTCACAAGTGGCTAATATTTTTTTTAGAAATAAATGCAGTATCCATAGGCTAACATAGTATTGAGCACCAAATACTTGTTCAATACTTACACACGTATAAGAAAAGGAGAAAAATGATAAACAGGGAAGAGAAAAGTAGAGAAGAAAAGGAAACTGTTAGAAATCACTCTGGCTCACATAAAGTCCAGCTCTATGTATGATTCCCATGGAACAGAAGCAAAAACTGAGTGGATGGAAAGAGGAGGATGGGGTGAAGTATGTGTGTATGGAGGGTGTCACTATGTTCCTAAATCTATATATACAAAACACATGAAACTTGTATAACAAAATTTGAAAAAAAAAAATTCAAACAGGTGACTAAAATTAAAAAAAAAAAAAGAAAGAAAAGCAAAGCATATGGTTCCCTGCTGGTCAGTGGCAGACCAGGTACCCTGACTAGGAAATGTTTGCAACACTCTACACTATCTATTATAAACTATCTGACTTTTTTCTAACAGCCTCTCACCAATTTGATGTGGCATCAGAGAGCAAGACACCTGATGTCAATTCTGATTATTTGTATTAGGTAATCATATTGAGTTCAAATAAAAAAATAATTTTCATATCTTCAATAGATTTCTATCACTTTTCCAATTATAATTTAGGAAAATTTCCTAAAAGGCACAAACTTGAGCTTCTTGAACAGGAAACTTTTCTGTATTTCAATGAGGTACTTTACAACTTGCTTGTACTCTTCTCAACTTTACTGTTCACTACTAACCATAGTGTCATTCCCATCAGTATGGCTCTTTAATGTGTTGAACCTTTAGCATGACTGATATGGGTTACAGAGTAGTAGACTAAAATGGATATAGAAAAAAAAAAAATGAGTGTTACAAGTAATTTGCCTCCATTATTCTAATGGCTTTTAAAACAATGAAATTATTTTTGATCAAGCATATTGAAAGCTTGCATAGTGTAGAAGTCATTTGATTTTCATATACTCTATATTTTAACATTTAACAATATGACAGTCTCAAAATGGCATATTGTCAAGGCAAAAATCACTTTAGAGATTCTGAAGTACTAAACTAAGTGTAGGGTAGACCATATACAATTATCTTTGGAATTACAGGGCAATGTTGGATCTCAAGGACTTAGATGACAATACCGTGATCATATGACACATATAATTGTCACATCACTTTTTTTTAAAGTATAAACTTTTCACGAAATATATTTCACTCATATTAAAAAGTTTATAATTGCAGCTAAATTAAAAAGTAACATCTTGTAATCTAATTCCTTTGTATTTAGCTGTCCTCCATGACTCAAATCCTTTTAGTTTTAGATATCTATCTATCCTTTCAATGTGGGGCTTGCCAAAATACCTCACTTTTCATGAGCTTATGAGAAATGGAACTTCCCCAGGGTCTTTAAAAAGGCAAGAAAATAAATTCTTCTATGAAACAGGACCAAGCAGTACAAGGGAACTCAATAAAGGAAAGGTCCAGATATAGAATAATAGAAAATAAGCAAGGGGTGGGGTGGATTTCAGCCTAGCAGTTAAGAGTCTCACATTCCATGTCAGAGTATCTGGATTCAATACCTGGTTCTGATCCCTGATTCCAAGTAATTGTGTTCCTGCTACCCACCTAGGAGACCTGAATTGAGTTTCATATCCAGTTCCAATCACTGCAAGCATTTAAAGAGTAGAACAGCATGGGAGTGCACCAGCTTGTATGCACACTCACTCACGATCTGCCTCTCAAATGAATAAATCAAGTTTTAAAATAAGGTAGGAATAAGAATGTGAAAGGCTGAATTTGAAAATAGTTAGGTTAACATAAAGGGATACTGATACATTTTAAAATATATACACAGGAGTGAATTCAAAAACAACAGAAGAAATTAAAAATATGGAAGTGAAAACTTCTCACCCTAAATCCTATCTATCACACATTTGCAATGGGTCTATCCTTAGGACTTTCTCACACCAACCACAGTACACACATTTAAAAAGCCAGAATATCTGATCTTTGGAAAGCTGAAGACCAGCCAATCTTTTTTTTTTTACCTAAAATTCCTATACTT
Organism: Sylvilagus floridanus; assembly: GCA_949820135.1. Lineage (NCBI taxonomy): Eukaryota > Metazoa > Chordata > Mammalia > Lagomorpha > Leporidae > Sylvilagus > Sylvilagus floridanus. The sequence continues at coordinate 103,938,587 of OX463238.1, read as the reverse complement.
TTTTACATAGAAATCTTTGATTTAAGAAACACAAACCATGCATTTTATATATACAAATTTAGGAACTTAGTGATTCTTCCTACTCTACCCTCCCTTCTACCCACACTTCTACCCTTCTTCCTTATCCCTCTCCTATTCCCATTCTTATTTTTTGCCAAGATCTATTTTTAATTAACTTTATACTTATAAGATTAACCATACACTAAGTAAAGATTTCCACAAACAGTATTGTCGAGAACCCTTGCCAGCAAGGGTCCAACCCACGGAGTCACGCACAACACGAATGCTGTTGATTGGTTCTCAAGGAACTTTTATTTTTAGTGATAGCAGAAGGAAAGGAGAGAAAGAAAGAGAAGAGAAAGAGCAGAAGCAGCCAAGAGAAAGAAGGAGAGAAGGACTGAAGAGCCTGCTCCCTTTCCGCCCCTATCCCAGTCTTTTATCCATCCCTGGTCCCCTAGGGCTAGGGCGAGCAGTCCATTGATCAGATCAAAGGGCATGCATATCCTCAGGTTGAAGGTGTATCTCTTGCATGTCTAGTGGTCAGTACTTCCTTGACTTTGTTATGCTCAGCAGGTTAAGGCAGATTGCAAGAGGAGGTCCCCACAGGTGGCCTGCCTGTGGGTCCCCACAGGTGGCCTGCCTGTGGTTCCCCACAGCTCCCCCATTCTAGTTTTATATGTGGCATGGAATCGTCCCAGTCTTAGGTTCCCAGCGACGTGCCACCTGCTTACCCGTCATCGAGTCACTGGTAAGCATGTCCCATGCTCTGTCTTAGGTTGCTAGGTGCACTCGCCAGTGATTACCCATCATTGACTACCGTTCCATCATGCTAAGCCATGCCTGTTGTTGAGGGTCGGAGCAAAACATAGCATGCATAGCCTGCTGAGCAGTCAGGTTAGTGCACTGTTGCCTTTTTACAATGCTCTTACTGACCAAGAGACAGCGGCATAGGCCAAGGCAGGGCCCTAAGCAGGCCCCAATACAATCCTTCATCTCAGCAATATACACTAGCAAGGGTTATAACAATACAAAATACTTTACACAGAAGATACATTATGGTAAATGGCAATCACAGCTAACAAATAATTAACTATTATTCCTAAAATTTCTCCAACACTGGCTAGTAGAAAAACTATCAAAAGGCAAAATAACAGTCTTTTTATCACTTAGAGATGTCTCATTCACTTTCTGTTGTGGGCAAGTCCACCGTGGTCTCTGCTGGACTCCGCTAGTCAGGACTCTGCGCAAGAAGCCGAACTTATTTCTCCAGCATCCAGATAGGTTGAGAGGCTCCCTGTGGGAAAAAGCAAACAGCTCCCCGCACCCTCCACAGTAAAGGAAATGGGCCTTTCCATTGGTTATCCTGTAGGTCCTTCCACATCATCCACTCCTTTTTAGTCGGTTGGGAATGTAATTCTGCTGGGGTTTTACCACATTTTTTCTTATTTAAAAAATTTATGGTATATAATGTTAAGGCCAAAGCATCTTTACTGGATACCGCATATTCTCCTATTCCCCCTTTTTGTTTATTAATTAAAGTTTTTAGATATAAATGAGTGCTTTTCACTATGGCCTGACCTTGGGGATTGTAAGAAATACCAGTAGAATGTTCAATGCCAAATTTCTTTAAAAATGTAGCAAAGGGAGCCAAAGTATATGCCGGGCCATCATGTGTTTTAATGATCTTAGGTATTCCCCAGGCAGCAAAAGATTGTAAACAGTGTTGAATAACCTGTTGAGTCCCTTCTTTGTTTAACAAAAGGATGGGTTGGGATAAGTCACATCTTTGCATCACAGTAGATTTGAGGCACTTTTCAACCTTTTTTTAAAACTGCAGCTGCCTCTGGGGTCAATTGTGGTGGTGAAATAAGCTGTGAATCTCCCTCTAAGATTTTAAACAGTGGAAGCATTTCCTCAGTAGTTAGTTTACAATAAGGCCGTATCCAATTTAAGTTTCCACATAATTTTTGAAAATCATTTAAAGTTCTTCTTTTCCACATCGTGGGCAGAGCCCTGGCTGACACCTCGGAGGCTTTGAATCCATATATTCTCTTCCCTTTCCACATTTAAAACACTTCTGCCTCCACCCATTGTTATGTAGCATTCTTGCCAAGGAGACTGCTACATGTGCCCCCAAGGCTACATTATCTATAACATCCCTACAGATTTTTAAAAAGGTAGGAATGTCAGCTTCCTCCACTGTTTTAAAAATATTGCCAGCAGCCTCCTCTAATCTATTTATAAAATCAGCATAGGGCTCCGTTGGGCCTTGTGTAATTTTGGACAAACTGTGCCTAATTTCTCCCTTCTTAGGAAGGATCTTCCAGGCCCTACGAGCTATTTCTTTTACTTGCATTAGGACTTCATTAGGGCATTGAGCCTGGGTATTCTCATCGCGAAAATCTCCCTCCCCGTTTAGCATGTCCTCATTCCAGGCTGGCTGACCATTTTACTCATTTTTTGTTGCTTGAGTCTTACCAAGCTCTCTATAGGCCGCAGCCCAAAGCAGGAAGTCCCCACCACCAAGCACAGCTTTCGCTAGGTTTCTCCAGTCCTCTGGGACCAGTCCCTGGGTTCCTATATTGTCTAAAACTGCCTTAGCATGCGGTCCGTAAAGCTGCACCGCTTGTTGCAGTTCTTTCAACAGCTTATGATCTAAGGGGGTCCATCCTCTGTCGCCTTGTGCATCTACTATCACTGGGAACACTTGATCTGCTTTTTGGTACTCTTCCCACTTGGGGAGAGTTCCGCGTGTTCTCTCCACCCTTCCTCTGGATCTTACTGAGGAGGGTTCCCCACTCTCCACTCCCTCCACGAGGGAAGAATCCCCTTTCGCGGGGGGGGGGGGGGGGGGCCTTCGTGTCGCCAATGTGGAGGGTCATGTAAGGTTAAGTTTGCCATTCTACAGTGGCACGGGTGGTCCCCCAGAGAAAATAGGTCTTCTGGTACGGAGGTGCGGAAGGAGGGGGCCTATCTTGCTCCACACTCATCTGCGCCTTATCCTCCCTGTCCTCGTCCTGACTTCCACATTGGGATTTTCTCTGATCTTCCTCTAATATCTCTGATTCCTCATAAGGGGGTTCTGCTATCTCTTCTGAATTATTTTGGAGAGCCTGTTCAATCCAGACCCTATAAATCTCCGGCGATTTCCCCGCCGTTCTTAACTCCCTGCCTACCCTTTTCCACTTCCGTCCTTCCAGTTCACCATCGTCCACGAACCAGGATGACATGCTAGCAACTGCTCTGGTGAATAACCAAATAACGGCCGTTGTCACGGGCGTCCCAGTTGCTTTTAATAAGCGGCTTAGCAATAATTTAGTCGTCAACGGAGCATTTCCCATTTACACTTTTACTTTTATGATTTACCCTCGGTTACAATCCTAGGCCTTTTACTTTACCCGCCTAGATTCCCGTGTATGCACATTTATTCTTTTCTTACCTGCTTCCAGTGATCATCGCCTGAGGATCCGAGTCACAGCATCACTTGTTGAGAACCCTCGCCAGCAAAGGTCCAACCCACGGAGTCACGCACGACACCACCGCTGTCGATCAGTTCTTAAGGAACTTTTATTTTTAGTGATAGCAGAAGGAAAGGAGAGAAAGAAAGAGAAGAGAGAGCAGAAGCAGCCAAGAGAAAGAAGGAGAGAAGGACTGAAGAGCCTGCTCCCTTTCCGCCCCTATCCCAGTCTTTTATCCATCCCTGGTCCCCTAGGGCTAGGGTGAGCAGTCCATTGATCAGATCAAAGGGCATGCATATCCTCAGGTTGAAGGTGTATCTCTTGCATGTCTAGTGGTCAGTACTTCCTTGACTTTGTTATGCTCAGCAGGTTAAGGCAGATTGCAAGAGGAGGTCCCCACAGGTGGCCGGCCTGTGGTTCCCCACACAGTATGAAAAGAAAAAAACACAAACAGTTCCTCAATAGTCAAGACAGGGCTGTTCAAAATCATCACATCTCAACAAATTTATTTTCTCTGAATAAATTCTGCCTGGCTATAGATTCATATACTGCCTCTTCTCTATTGTGCGCCTCTCTTCCTAATACTTTTGGTGCCCTGTGTGAAGAGGAGAGCGAAAAATCCAGCTTTGGGGTAAGAGCTGAGATTCCCTTCCCCCTTCTTCTGAACTCTATCTCCCTTTCTAATTTCCTTTCTGACTTGGCTTCTCATGGGCGGGGAGAGGGTGCAACTTCCAGGATTCTCCTGGCTGTCCTCCTTGGAATGATCCAGATGGGCCCAGAACACACTCCTCCAATAACCTGTCATATGAATCAAGAATAGCCTTAGTCACTTTCTCACCCCGACTTGCACTCTCTCATCTTCCCAATACATACACAGCCAGAGCCCTCTGCCAGACCTCATCACTTCATACAACATCGGATCTCATTCTCTACCCGTCGGAATGGTAAGAGAGGCCTTTGTCACCTCAAGTGTGCTGGGGCGATGCTAGTGACTGGTTCATCCCCCTTCTAGGGCCTGGGGTGTTCAGTCGGTTTCCCTTGCTTAGTGCAGGGACCCCAGTCTAAGCTCCAAATTTCTCACTCTCTCCTCTTCGGGAAGACTTCTTGGTTGGGGTATTCCTTTCCCAGGGGACACCCTGTGAAAAGAACCCCCTTCCCTCAGGCCATATTTTGCCTAATCCATGGGTTCCAAATTTTTGCATTTCACCTGACTCCCCTGTGGCCTGCTTCTTAAAAAGCTTGCATAAGCTAGGCCTAAAGGGAGAGATAAAGTAGAAGCAATGAATTAATCTCTCTTCTAAAATTTGGCCTCAATATGAATTAGACAATGGCTCAAAATGGCCAGAATCCAGCACCTTTGATCTTCAAGTGCCCTGCGACCTTAGCGGTTTTACACAGAGAAAGGACAAATGGTCAGAGATCTCTTACTTCCAAGTTTTCTTCCTCCTTTAGGGTCAATTTTCCTCACTCCAAGTTCGAACAGAGGAAAGAAAGCATGGATCTTTCCCTTAAACTTTCCCCTTCTCTCTCTCTGCCTGAGAAGCCAGCACCTCAGGTACACACCCCTTGGCTCACTCCATCCTTATCTCTGTCTTCCCCCTCCTCCTCTTCCAACTCACCAGCAGCAGCAGAGACAGTTGTCCCCGTTCCACCCTCTTCTCCCCCAAAGTCTCTTTACCCAGTTCTCCCCAAGGAAGAAAACACTCATCGTAAGCCTTCTGCCCCATCATTGTTCCCTCCCTCATCTCATCCCCATGTGTGACCCTGACCCTGTTGACGATCTCCCCACCCTACCTCCCATCCCAAGGAATTCCAGAGTCTCAGCCACCAGACTCCTCTCTGACCGACCCACTTAATCCACATCAGATCCCAGCCCGCTTCCTCCCACTTTCCCACCCCCTCCCACCCTACCTCCTTCCCTGACCCTATCTCATCCTCATACATGCTCCTGGACTATGCAACCCAAACCCCAACTCGCCTTGAGGGAGGTGGCTGGAGTAGAAAGTCCAGTTAGGATCTATGTGCCTTTCTCTCTATCAGACCTTAGTCAGACTGAGGAACGTCGAGGCTCGTTCTCAGAGAAGCCCTCCAAATATCGTAAGGGATTTCTCTGCCTGAGTCCTATAGCTTAACTTGGAATGATCTATATTTCATCCTATCCTCTACCCTAACTCCTGAGGAATTTGAATGTATCTGGCATGCTGCTGATTGCATGCAAATGAGATGCACCACCAGGCCCCAGACAGACACCCAGAGGCTGCTTGGGCTGTCCCCAGAGCTAACCCTAACCTGGACTGGATTTACCAACCAGGGACTTAGGACTAGAGGCCCAAGACCACGTGATCTAATGCCGACTGGTGGCTATGGATAAGAATAGCCATAAACAGGTTAATAATGAGAAGCTCCAAGAGGTCACCCAGGAACTCAATGAAAACCCTGCTGTATTTATGGCCTGCATTACAGAGGCAATGACAAAGTATACTAACACCACGATCCCAATTCCCCAGAGGGATACCTATTTTTAAAATTCTCACTATATGTCTCAGTCAGCTCCAGATATCCATCACAATCTCCAAAAATTACAAGATGGCCCACAAACCCTCCAGAGGGACCTCATAGATAGGGCTTTTCCTGTTGTTAACAATAGAGATTAGTAATTAAGGACGCAGAAGGAAACAGAAAACTAAATTTTCAGATGCTTGCTTCTGTAATCCACCAAGACCCCAACGGCAAGCTAAGTCCCACCCCTCGGGGGCCCTGTTATCAATGCACCAATGCTGGGCACTGGGCCAAAGCCTGCTCCAACCTGAAGCCCACCTTAGTTCAAGGCTCTAGCCCTCCTGGGGCCTGTATCAAACATGGCAATACTGGACATTGGGTTAGGAGCTGCCCTAACCCAAGGCCTCCCCCTGCCTTGTGTCACCTCCCTCTTAGGCAGGTACCTTCTCCATCGCTTGGGGACATCCATCTCCATTTCTACCAGGGATAAAACACAAACCTTTATACTTCACATTATGGACCTTCCTTTCCCTCACCTCTCCAGCCCAGACTCCCTCCCTTCCCTTGGTTAATCCTGTAGTATGGGATACCTCCCATCCAGTAAACACCACCCACCATATCCCCATTTGCATTTCTCTAAAGGACCCTACAAAAACTATTGCTATTCTCCAATATCCTTTAAGACCAGAAGGCCATAGAGGTCTAAAACCTATTATAGACCACCTCCCCTGAGCTAACATACTCATTCCTATTCACTCCCCTCATAACACACCTATACTCCAAGTTTAAAAACCAGATGGTTCTTATCACTTAGTACAGGACCTCCGATGTATTAATGCCACTGTCCATCCCATATACCCAGTTGTGCCAAACCTCTACACTCTCCTCTCCTGAATACCCCCTATGAATCTTTCTTTTCTGTTCTGGATCTAAAGGATGCCTTCTTCACAATTTTTCTTGACAGCTTCCCAACCACTCTGCCTTGACCTGGTCTGACCCCAATACTTGCTTTACTCGACAGCTCACCTAGACTGTATTACTCCAACATTTCCAGAACAGCAGGCACCTTTTTGGGCAGGCATTCCAGGCAGCTCTAGCCTCTATTAACCTTTTACTCAGTACCCTTCTTCAATATGTTGATCTTCTACTCTGTAGCCCCTCCCAAGAGACCTGTGTCTAACATACCACTAGCCTCTTTAACCTTCTAGATGAGAAAGGTTATAGTGTATCTCCAAAGAAAGCTCAGCTAATTTCCACTTCTGTCACCTTCTTGGGACTTCTTGTGATGCCACTCATGCAATTCTCCAGATTGAAAACAGGCAATACATTCTCTTCCTTTCCCATGTACTAACCGAGACCTCCTATCTTTCTTGGGTCTTATGGGATACTTTTGCATCTGAATATCAAACTTTTCTCTTATTGTTAAACTTACAAAGGTACCAAAGGTAATCTAGATGAGCCCTTGCAAGAGACTTCCTTCCTAGTACCCTCATTCCAAACCCTAAAAAGGCTCTTCTACAAGCATCTGCTCTGAGCCTTCCCAACCCACTGAAACCATTCCATCTCTATATCCATAGCTCTAAGGGGCAGGTACTCAGTCTCCTGGCCCTAAAGCCTGAAGAGTCTATTACACATATGGCCTAATTCTCCAAACAATTAGATTGAGCTTATCAATGCCCCAATGCCTAAGGGCCCTGGCCATGGCAGCCCTGCTCACATCTGAGGCCCCAAAGCTAACCCTTTATCAACCCTTACAAATCTGATCCTCTCAGGGGTTGCAAGACCTCCTCAGCCACGAGGCTTTTCAATCTGTATCGCCACCTTACATCCAAGTTCTTCACTCTATCCTTCTCCAGCCCACCATTACTTTTCCTTGCTGCTCTTCTCTCAACCCAGCTACTCTCTTCCCCACCACCCTCTCTGACCCCCTCAAATCCCATTCTTGTCCTGACTTCCTTGATTTTCCCTGACTACATTTCACCACCTCACAGATATTCCTATTCCAAAAGCCCCAGATTGGTTCACAGATGGTAGTGCTTCTAAAACTCCCTCTTTTCCTGCTAGATACACAATAATTGAGGGGCATCGTGATGGTATCTCCTCCTCTTCCCTGCATAGGGTCATAGAGGTCCGGCCCCTACCTCAAGGCACTACCTCCCAACAGGTCGAATTGTCAGCCTTGATTTGAGCTTTCACCTTAGTCAAAGGAAAGACAGTCAATACATACACAGATTCCTGATATGCCTATAATATCATTCATTCCAATGCCCAGATATGGCAAGAAAGGGGCTTTCTGACAGCCCAAGGGACCCTATAATAAATGGCAAACTGATTAAAGCTCTTCTTGACGCTGCCCTGCTGCCAACAAAGGCCATTATTATTCACTGCAAAGGACACCAGAAAGGTAAACAATACCTATCTGAAGCTAACAATAAGGCTGATCTGACAGCTAAGGCCGCAGCTCCTGGGGAGGCAATCCCATCTTTTTCTCTGTATATTCGGACTTAGAAATTTCTCAGTTCCAATAACACAGGGCATCTACAAAGGACTCATGGTGCTTTTTAGATGAAAAGCTAATACTCCCCTCTTCTCTCCAAGCTACCTTTCTAAAAAGCTCCATTCTCTATCACTCAAACTCTCTTCTTCACTTCCTGAGATCACACATACAGTGACTCCTGTTATATTAGAAACTCTGCATAATGTATCTCAGATACGTGGCATCTGTCAAACAGCTAACCCCAACTCTAATATCAGGCCACCCCCATTCCCCACTCACCAGGCCCATGGATCACTCCCAGGAGAGGACTGGCAGATTGACTTCACCCATATGCCACCAGTTAGGCAAACATGTTACATTATGGTGATGGAGGACACCTTCTCCAGGTGGGTGGAAGTTTTCCCTACTACTAACAAATGAGCTTCCACCATTTCCACTATACTGTTAAATGATATTATCCTAAGATTTGGACTATCTGCTTCCATTCAGTCAGTCAGTCAATGGACTGAGTTTTCCTCTCAAATTACTCAAATGGTATCTGCCTCTCTTCATATGTCATGGCATTTTCATGTACCCTACTGTACCCTCTTTAGGAAAAGTGGAATGAAGGAAAAGGAATTTTAAAAAAGACTCTAACTAAATTCTCCAGCCAGGTCCACTTAGACTGGGTAAAGCACCTTCCTTTAGCTCTGTTAAGAATTAGATCTCTTCCCTCAGAAGGTGTTAATGCTTAGCCCATCTGAAATTCTCTACAGAAGGCCTCTTCTTTCACCTACCTTCCCTCTCCTACAGAATTCTGAAGATATTCCTCCTCCTCTCACTTTCCCTCTTCTTTCTGAAATGCGCTCTCACTTATGGACCTATGCAGACACACACCTACCCATATCACACTCTCTGCCTCCCAACTATATTCCTACCTTTCAACCTGGTGACTGAGTTTATCTAAAACAAAATGAAGCTGTTTTAAAGCCAAAGTGGAGCAGGCCCTAGCAGGTGATATTGACTACCCCCACTGCTGTCAAACTCAAAGGCACACCCCAGGGTACATGTTACTTCATCGAAACTAGTAACATCTTCCCAATATATGTCTACCTCCGCAGGACCCGCCTCTCTCAGGTTGACGTGCTAACGAGATGCATTCACAAGGTAACTGCTTCATTTTGGCCTCATTTCTGCCATGGGCAATGACTCTAGTATCTCCTTTTGTCTTCATAATCATAGTGCTCCTGTTTCTGCTATGTATAACTAACTTATTCCAGAGGTTCCTGCAGGAAGGAATAATGGCTGTATCTCAAGCTATCTCGCAAGAGCAGTCTCCAATATGGGCCCCTCCCCAGGTCCTCACTCTTGTCTACCCCGCCCCGTATCAGCAGGAAGTAGCCAGAGAGACATCAGTGCCCCTTCTCCTTATCTATACTCAGTGTCAGGATGGATGGAGCAAAGACCTAAGACTCAGTCATTCTTGCTTATTGCCCAAAAGATAGAAAAACACTGGAATATATTCCTTGCCCTTGAATCTCAATTTGGGTATCACACCCTACTGCCTTCACACTCCACCCTCACGTTCTTTCCCAGGTTCCCAAGCAGCCCCCTCACCCGCCCCTGCACAGGAACCTGAAAGATCAGTTCTAGGAATTTACCTCCACCTGATGCCTCATACCCCCAACCCCATCCCTACCCTCCTAAACCATAAAAAGGCTTGGCCCCTGGCAATCAGGGCCTTTTGCCACATGTCCCATCAATGTGCATGCCGACAGTTGGTCACCCACCTCTAAAAATTTATTTTCTCTGAATAAATTTGGTTTGCTGTAGATTCACATACTGCCTCCTCTCTATTCTGTGCCTTTTTTCCTAACAGTTGCACCATGTGCTGTTATAACCTCTGGAATGTTTCTTCTCTTACATGAACTGTAATGGATCTGGATGCTCTTAGTATTTGCAGATAGGATCAACTCACCAACCTATTTATAAGTTATTTCACTATCTCACCTTACTAACCTCAACATCACTTCAGTCTCACATTTCATAAGCACACGTCTGTATCTTCATCATCTGGATCATTTTGTCCTCTGAAATGCAGGATTCACTGATTTCACTTTCTGAACAGCCTCCTACCATACAAGCTTGTTCACATCATTCCCCTCCTTATCATTCATTCTCCTTCTTAATCATCCATCAACCTCATCAGAATCCCAAAATACTGACCTTTCTACTTTATCTGTTTTTATCATAATGACTATTGATCTCATGGTATTGTTCCTTGGTGATTCTAAACTTAATGATTTAACACCGTTTTTTCAGAATTCTCAGTGTCTTTGCTTCACCTTCCCTCCCTTGCCTACATACAGCCACTGATACAAAATACAAATCTTACTTCAGATGAACAAAAATGCATGCCTCCTCTGCAACTAAATCTACAACTGAGTAGACTGATCCAACCTTCATCCCATAACCAGGCAGACTGATTCAACTATAAATTTTATTCACCAATATCAATAAGGTAATCCTACACTCTCTGAAAATACTCAGTTCTTGACTCTCCTCATTATCCTCAGTGCGACTCACTCTCACCTTGTTTCTTTATCCTAGAAATGATCACAGGGAATCCCTTTGAACTCCCAGCCACAGAACCTGCAAATCTATAAGCAGTGAAAGCCATCCTTTTCTTTGCCATGCACTCTATGGACTTATTCTACTCTTGCTTGTATCTCAAAACACTTCCCTATTTTTTTCATGAGTACTTAACCTTGATTATGACTCTTCCCTACTTTATAATTACTCAACCACTGAAATTTTCCATCAGATACTTTCATCACATTCAAAAACGACCAGCATGATAAATGCAATGAACTTACGTTGAGTTTCTTCCTTCATCACCTAATATCTTCATAAAGATGACCACATTTTCCACTTTATGTTCTCCATACTTTCTGGATTTTCCCCTAATATTCAGCCAAATTTACATAAACTTCTACCTACAATTCCTTAACCGTAAGTATACATTCAACTGAAGAACAAAAACCATATGATTATCTCAATAGATGCAGATAAAGCATTTGGTAATATACAAACCTTTTCATTATGAAAATTCTAAGCAAATTGGGTTTAGAAGGAACATTCATCAACACAATCAAGGCAATTTATGACAAAGCCACAGGAGGAAGGAAGTCAAACTTCCTATCTACAGGTAACATGATTTTATATGTTTATATAAGAGATCCAAAACACTCCATTAAGAGACTATTGGAACTCATGCGAGAATTTTTACTGCAGCAAGATATTAAATTAACACACAAAAATCAACAGCTTTGTATACACAGACAATGCCAAGGTAGAAATCAAACTTCTAAGATCAATCCCATCCACAATAGCTACAAAAAAAAAAATCAAATACCTTGGAATAAATTTAACCAAGCATGTCAAAGATCTCTATGATGAGAACTACAAAACTTTAAAGAAAGAAGAAGATACAAAAAAATGGAAAAATCTTCCATATTCATAGATTGAAAAGTCTTAACGTCATCAAAATATCCATTCTTCCAAAAACAATTAACAGATTCAATGCAATACCAATTAAAATACCAAAGACATTCTTCTCAGATCTGGAAGAAATGATGCTAAAATTCATATGGAGGCACAGGAAACCTCAAATACTTAAAGCAATCATATACAACAAAAAAGAAGTCATAGGCATCACAATACCAGAGTTCAGGACATACTAAAAGACAGTTATAAACAAAACAGCCTGGTACTGGCACAAAAACTGATGAACTGATGGACAGACCAATGGAACAGAGTAGAAACACCAAAAATCAATGAAAGCTTCTACAATCAACTTATATTTGACAAAGGAGCTAAAACCAATCCCTAAAGCAAGGACAGTCTCTTCAACAAATGGTGCTGGAAAAACTGGACTTCCACATGCAGAAGTATGAAGTAAGACTCCTACCCTACACCTTACATTAAAAATTCACTCAAAATGGATTAAAGATCTAAGTCCACGGCCCAACACCATCAAATTTTTAGAGAACATTGGGGAAATTCTGCAAGACAATGACACAGGCAAAGAGTTCTTGGAAAAGACCCCAGAGCACAAGCAGTCAAAACCAAAATTAACAAATGGGATTACATCAAATTGTGAAGTTTCTGTACTCCAAAAAAAAAAAAAAATTTTCAGGAAATTGAGGAGGCAATCGACAGAATGGGATAAATTATTTGCAAACAATACAACTGATAAAAAATTAATAACCACAATATATAAAGAAATCAAAATATTCCACAACAACCAAACAAACAACCCAGTAAAGAAATGGGCAACTGACTTAAACAGACATTTTTCAAATAAGGAAATCCAAAGGGCCCACAGACACATGAAAAAATGTTCAGGATTTCTAGCCATCAGGGAGATGCAAATCAAAACCACAATGAGGTTTCACCTCACCACAGTTAAAATAGTTTTCATACAGAAATTAACAAACAACAAATGCTACCAAGAATGTGAGGGAAAAGGTACCTTAATCCACTGTTGGTGAAATGTAAACTGGTAAAGCCACTATGAAAGATGGTTTAGAGATACCTCAAAATTCTAAATATAGACTTATCATATGACCCAGCCATCCCACTCCTGGGAATTTACCAAAGGAAATGAAATCAGCAAATAAGAGAGTTAACTGCACCCCTATGTTTATTCCACCTTAGTTGAAAATAGCGAAGACATGAAATCAACCTAAATGCCCGTCAACCAACAACTGGATAAAGAAATTATGGGACATGCAACTATGGAGTACTGCACAGCAATAAAAAAATGAAATCCTGCCATTTGCAACAAAATGGGTGAAACTGGAAAACATCCTACTTAGTGAAAAAGGCCAGTCCCAAAGGGTCAAATACCATATGTTCTCCCCGATCTGTGATAACTAATAGAGCTCCTAAAATGAAATCTGTAGAAGTGAAACTGACACTCTGAGAAGGGATGACTTGAGCTGCCCTTGTCTTAACTGTGGAGGAACAGTTTCTGTTTTTGTTGCTTTTTTGATTTTTTTCTTCATACAATTTGTTTGTCTATGTTTACTTAACATAGAGTTAATTATATATTTATAATGTCAAATGAGAATGGATCTCAGTAAAAGATAAGAGTGGGAAGAGAGGCAGGAAGAAATTTGTAACTGAAAAGCTGTATACTTCTGCATACATTCCTATAGACTTACTTCTAAGGGTACAGTTTAAAAATTTTCCAGGGACCCCAAGTCACATTAAGCTGGGTGGTAAAAATGCCATCATGAGGGCTGAAGTGATCCTATTAAGTGCTAAACTGAACATACAGATAAGGATTAAGTGTTAAAGTGATCATATAAATAGAATCAAGTGTCTGTCAATAATAATGGATAGATTTAAAAAGTAGAGTGTTCCAACATGGGAAGCAGCCCACACAGAAGACTCATAGAATGACAATCACCTAAAGTAACACTCTGACCTCAGAATCAGCCCTTAACATTTCCTTGTCTCACTGCAAAGCCAGTGAGAGCATTTCAGGCATGAAACGCCAAGACACTGTGGCAAAAAACTATTCTACATGAAGGATCTCTGTGAATGAGAACCCAGCAGAAACAAGTGGCTAACAAAGAAAGATGTACTTTTATCTAAAGGGAGGAGAGAACTTCCACTTTGATTTGGGCCTTATATTAATACAGATGGAGTTTGTGGATTCAAAAGGCTTCTATAGCCTAAGAAGCTCATGTCAAAAGCCTCTGGTGACATTATACTGACATTATACATAAGAGTGTTAATTGCTAAATTAACAACAGGAGTCACTGCACACTAACTCTCCATACAGGACCTCTGTCCTCAGTGAGTTGTATTATGAGAGTTAACTGTAAAATTTGTTCTCAGTTTTTTTTTTTTTTTATGTGTGTGTGTATGTGCAAATTCTTGAAATCTTTACTTAGTATAGATTTGGTCTTCTGTGTACAAAGTTAATTGAAAATGAATCTTAATGGAAAATGAATCTTAATGGACTGGGAAGGGGAGAAGGAGGAAGAAGAGGAGTGGGAGTGTCGGTGGGAAGGCAAATATGGTGGGAAGAATAACTATATTCCTAAAATTGTACTTATGACAGTTGTATTCCTTAATAAATTAATTTTTTAAAAATAATTGCCAGCCAAAAAGATGTGACAAATAATTGCCAGCCAAAAAGATGTGACCATGATTATATCAAGGTAGTAAACCAGAGGAGAGACTGGGGCATATGATACTTAGAATCTTAACCTGCATGTACTTTTCTCTGAAGGGAGGAGAAAACTTCCACTTTGCTTATGGCCTTACGTAAATACTGATGAAGTTTGTGGTCACAAAAGTCTTCCATACCCTTGCATCTCATAACAAAAGCCTCAGGTGATCACTGATGTCATAAATAAGAGTGTTAATTGTTAAATTAAAAACAGAAGTCACTGTGTGTTTACTCCCCGTGTAGGACCTCTTGTCCTTAATGAGTTGTACTATAAGAATTAACTGCAAAACTTGTTCTCAAACAGTACTTCATACATTCTGTATGTGGGTGGGTGCAAACTGTTGAAATCTTTACTAAGTATAGAGTTGGTCTTCTATATATAAAGCTAATTAAAATGAATCTTAATGAAGAATGAGATGGAGAGGGAGTAGAATGTACGACGGGAGTTGGGGTGATAGGGTGGGTATGGGGGGAAGAACCACTTTAATCCTAAAGTTGTACCTATGAAATTTGCATTCATTAAATAAAAGCTTTAAAAATAAACTGGTCTTTTACAATGAGCATGGATATGAATTAACACAAATATGAATAAAAATATTAGCAAAAAATTAGTCTGCTAGCATTAGTATACTTCTAAAATCACTTTATATGTAATACTTTAATAAAATTTTAAAACATTAGTAAAAGGTTTAAAAATTGATATATCTTAATTTTGTCTAGATGTAGCAGGTATGAGGTGAAAATCAATGACTATATAAAAAAAGACTAGAAAATAAAGACTGAGTTGATAAAAGACATAATACATTGGTGCACATAAAGGAAAGAGTGGTTGGTTGGGTGGCTAGATAATCAGAAAGACTTGGAGACAAGAAACAGAATAAAGGCTACATGCAGAACATTTGCTAAGATATTTTAGGGTAGATAAGATGTTTAATTTGCTTAATACATAGTATTCTAAAAGCATTACAGAAAGAAACACTCAGTAAAATACATGACAAGTTGATGAAAAGACATTTAGAGCAAACTTTAATAATGGTGATGAAATCCCTATGATAATAAATCAAAATTCACTTTAGGTTGTCATATAAAATAAAGATGCCAAGCTAAATCTGAATTTCATGTAAACAACAAATTTTCACATAGAAGTACCCTAACTATTTCATGGAACTTAATTATAATAAAGACAAATTTTCATTCTTTATGTGAAATTCAAATTTAACTTGGAATCCTACATTTTTATTTACTAAGTCTACAACCCAGGATAAACTCAATTGTTAAAGACCTGACAAATACAATAGCAAATATTTTGTTAGAAGAAATTATAACTGCTCAAGATTTTAAATTTACTTAAGAATCTGCAGTTCAAAAGCAGAGTAACAAAAGTACTAAGGTTAAAACCCTGTCGAGAGATTCCTTGTCCTTGGTAAATAAAAATAAATGTTTATGTTTGTAAAATAGTGATGTTAGGTTTTCTAACTGGATAGACCTCATTACAAAGTCAGCCACTTGTCCCAAATTCCAAAGAATAAATCCTCCTCCTGATAGATGCATGTGAGTTCCCAGCCAAGAACCATTTAGAACAGAAAGAAATTCATGAATTCCAAGAATTAAACTCTAAAGTGGGTTTGGGCAAATAATAGCCTATTGGCCTATTTTATAAGTAAAACGCTATTACAACACAGCCATACTCATTGGCTTATACAATATCTATGGCTTCCTTCACTCTATCATGACAGAACTGAGTAACTGTGATGCAAACCCAACGGCCTACAAAGACAAAAATATTTACTATAGCGGCGGGCGCCGTGGCTCAACAGGCTAATCCTCCGCCTTGCGGCGCCGGCACACCGGGTTCTAGTCCCTGTCGGGGTGCCGGATTCTGTCCCGGTTGCCCCTCTTCCAGGTCAGCCCTCTGCTGTGGCCCAGGAGTGCAGTGGAGGATGGCCCAGGTGCTTGGGCCCTGCACCCCATGGGGAGACCAGGAAAAGCACCTGGCTCCTGGCTCCTGCCATCAGATGAGCGCGGTGCGCCGGCCGCAGCGCGCCATCCGCGGCGGCCATTGGAGGGTGAACCAACGGCAAAGGAAGACCTTTCTCTCTGTCTCTCTCTCTCACTGTCCACTCTGCCTGTCAAAAAAAAGAAAAAAAATAAAAAAAAAATATTTACTATAGCACTAACACAGGACCCAGCCACCCCACTCCTTGGAATCTACCCAAATGGAATTAAAGGGGAGAAAAAAGCCATTTGCACCTCAATATTTGTTGCAGCTCAATTCACAATAGCTAAAACATGGAATCAACCTAAATGTCCATCAACGGATGACTGGATAAAGAAACTATGGGATATGTATTCTATGGAACACTATACAGCAGTAAAAAAACAATGAAATCTGGGCATTTACAACAAAATGGAGGAAGCTGGAAAACATCATGCTGAGTGAAATAAGCCAGTCCAAAAGGGACAAATATCATATGTTCTCCCTGATCGATGGCAACTAAACGAGCATCTAAAACGATACCCATTGAAGTGAAATGGACACTATGAGAGACAATGACATGATCAGCCCTTGTCTAGACTGTTGAGGAACAACTTACTATTTTATCCCTTTTAGTATTGTTGTTGTTGTTGTTGCTCTGTTTGTTCTACATAAGACCACTGGTTGAACTCTGTAAATCAATGCACAATCATTCTTAGGCGTTTAAAATTAACAGAAAAGTGATCTCTGTTAAACATAGGAGTGGGAATAAGAGAGGGAGGAGATATATAGGTTGGCACATGCTCACTCGGACTTACCTCCAATGGTGGAACTAGAAATGTGCCAGGGGATTTCAACTCAATCTTACCAAGGAGGCAGGTACCAATGCCAGTGCACTTGGTAAAGTGATAAGTATAAACACACAACCGATCAAAAAGATATTTCACAAATAAGACTACTGTAAGCAAATAATGAAGGACAGAATTAAAAGGGAGAGAATGATCCTGCGGGGGAAACAGGACACACAGCAAACTCATAGAATGGCAAATGCCCAAAACAGCACTCCGGCCTCAGAATCAACCCTTGGGACATTCGGATCTGGCTAAAAGGTCCATGAGAGTCTCACAGGCATGGAAAGCCATGACATGGTGGCAAAAAACAATCTAAATGAAAGATCCTGGTGAACAAGACCCCAGCAGAAGGAATAGACCTTCAAGGAGAGAGGTGCCTTTCTCTGAAGGGAGGAAGGAACCTCCATTGTGATACGGCCTGGACTAAACAAGTTCAGAGTTGTTGAACTCAAGGGGCTTCCATAGCCTAGAGAGCTCACAGCAAGAGTCTCGGGTGATTGCTGATGCCATAAATAAGAGTGCCAATTGTTAAATCAACAACAGGAGTCACTGGGTACATGCTCCCCACGTAGGATCTCTGTCCTTACTGTGTTTTACTATTAAACTTAAAAACAACACTACTAGTCGAACAATACCCTATACCTTGTGCGGTTGTGTGAGTGCATTCTGTTGAAATCCTTGCTTAGTATATACTAAGTTGATCTTCAGTATATGAAGGTAATTGAAAATGAAACTCAATGAAGGGCAGGATGGGAGAGGGAGTGGGAGAGGGGAGGGCCGCGGGAGGGAGGGAGGTTGTGGGGGGAAGCCACAACAATACAAAAGTTGCACTTTGTAAATTCACATTTATTAAATTAGAAAAAGAATTCATCCAGGAAAGAAATTATGCCAGAAACAAATGAATTGGTGGTAATAGATTAAAACATAGCTATATATTCTAATAGTCTTGTGGTTCATATTGCATATGTTAAATAAAGCAATGACATAAAAACCATAGACACATACAGACAGGTAACTTACTAAGAAAGTTGCCACTTAAACAAACATATACATGCACAAATAACACACACACGCACACACACACAACCAATCCAAGACAACTTGTGATGGAGGCAAATTTGACTTCTATACACTTCTCCCCTGCTCTGATGACATTTTAAATTTTTAGCTGCAAATGTCTGATGGGTTTGCATTTATTCTCTTACCACAAAACCAGCTTCATGACTATTCCATGCTTAATATGATAACCATTCAAACTGTCTGCATTTTACTTAGACCGAATTAAAGACAATAGTTTCACCTGTGTAGTTTTTACCATCTTCAATTCACTAAGAAAGACACTGAGGAATATTCCTTTACATTCTGAAATCACTCACATGTGGGTGGTTTTCTATTCTACCTACATGTATGGGTGTCTCTACAAGAAAGAAACCATTTCTGCTTGTATAACTGAATCATTATCCTGAATTTACAGCTCCAACCCCTCTATCAGTCACCATGACAGCACTTCACAGAAATACCACAAGAGAGATTGAAGACAAAGACAACTGGTCTGCCCACCAGTCAGACATGATTACAGCTCTGCACTTCAATGTTTAGACGACAGGGTAGTGTGTATCATCTTTATCACAATGTAGGATCAGATGAGCTATTCACTGTTCTTCATCATCTGGGGAAAGCACAGCACAGAACACAGAGAGCACCAGCTAGATTATGTGTCACCTTTCTCTCACTGGAAAGCAAAAAATAAAAAACAGGAAAGACATTCAGAAATCTACTTCACTTGCAATTAAACATCAGAGACCTATCATCTTTTCATTTCATTCCTTTGAAAATAAGATCTAATAATATGGGGAGTGGGAAGACACTTGCAGAGCCTCTAACTTTGTATCCATCTTTGGTCAAGTCCACTATTAGATTGGAAAAAATGAAATACAATAGAAAGCTAACTTGTCATAGGTTGAATATTCCTGAGAAAACAACAAAATTCTAGCAATCTCCTGTTTGAAAACTACCTGATTATGAAAGAGTCCCAGAAGAGAGAATGTAATGCCAGTGGAGGAGATGGGCATTGTAGCTTAGCAGGTTAAGGTGCCACTTGGAACACCTGCATCCCACATTGCGGTGCTGGCTCATGTTCTGGCACCTCACATGCCAGTGTACTTCAGCTTCCCATCCATCTCCCTTGGAAAGCATGGGATGAAGGTTCAAGTACTTGAGTTCATGCCACCCAAGTGGGAGTCCAGATCAAGTTCTAGGCTCCTGGCTTCAGCCTAGAACAACCCCAGCTATTGTGGCAACTTGAGGAGTGAACCAGAGGATGGAAGATATTTTCTTTCTCTCTCTCTCTCCCTCCCTCCTTCTCCCTCCCATCCCTTTCTTTTTCCCTCCCCTTGTCCCTCTGCCAAATAAATAAATAAACAGATAAATCTTTTTAAAAAGCGAGTAAAGGACAGAATTGGAGACAATATTTCACCTAAGCTGCATCACTCATCTACCTAGGACTCGGCCTTCCTGTGTCACCAACAGAAGTGTTATAAGAAAGCACTGCAGTCTTTCAGAGCTCAAATAATATTTTTATCAAAAAATTTCTAAAGATAAACTTCTAACAGCAATGCTGGATAATTAGTTGAACACACCTTGTATACAACTACCTGGCTTTTAAGCAACAGTAATAAATGAACATTGTGACACTTTACATGTTTTAATAACCATATACCAAATTTTTATTCTAGGTTTATTATCTAATTATTACCATATTCCATGTATTTTGCTCAAACTTAAAACTTCAGAGCCACTGCTTATCTTGCCTTCTCACCCCACATCTAACCTGTCAACAATCACTAAGAGTCCTAGCTCCAAAAGTTATATCAAACCCAGAATATCTCACACACAACTACTGGGGTTATCCCAGCCTCCTATTGCTTCTCCTTGCTTCCATCACTTCAGCCAATTTTCCACACAATGACTACAGTAGCATCTAACAAAAAATCAGATCACATAACTCCCTTGCTCAAAATCTGCCAATGACATTCCACTTCTCAACTTATTCAGAAAAAACTTCAATTTCTTCTTATGGCTTTAACGCCTCATGTTAACCAACCTCAACAACTCATTATTCAAGGTACACTGGCTTCTTGCTCCTCTGCAGACATGCCTTTGCATTAACCAAATAAAATAGTTTTATATACAAAACACCACAATGACTTTGTAAAGATTTTATGTATGTATTTGAAAGTCAGAGTTACAGAGAGAGGGAGACACAGAGATTCTATCTGATGGTTCACTCCCCAGATGGCTGCAATGGCCAGGGCTGGGCCACGTGGAAGCTAGGAGCCAGGAGCTTCTTCCAGGTCTCGCATGTAGGTATCAGGGACCCAAGTACATGAGCCATATTTTACTGGTTTTTCCAAGGCCATTAGCAGGGAGCTGGATTAGAAGTGGAGCAGCCAGGACATATGGGATGCTGGTGTTGCAGGCAGTGGTTTTACCCACTATACCACGATGCTACCCCCAATACCACAATGATTTCATGTTGTGTCATATGATACTGAATTCTTCTGTATGATATTTTTGTGAACAATATCAAATAGTACCTCTTCAGAACAAGTGGTGGGAATGGGGAGGAGTTCATTTATTATAAAGTATTGGATCATGTAATTATGAAGGCTGAGAAGTCTACCACATGCCAACTGGAGACTCGGGAAAACCAGTGGTACAATTAGAAGGCCTAAAAACCAGAGGGCCAATAGTATAGATTCCAATCCAAGTCTACAGGTCTGAGAACTGGGGAACAGTCAGGGTAGGAAAAGGTCAATGGCCCATTTCACGTAGTCAAGAGTCAGGCATAGAGAGGACAAATGCTTTCTCCCTCTACCTTTGTGTTCTACTGATACCTTCTGCAGGATCTTGGGGAGGACCATTTGATTTATTCAGTTCACCAACTCAAATGCTAATCACTTCCAGAAACACCTTCACAGACACA
This sequence comes from Sylvilagus floridanus, assembly GCA_949820135.1. Taxonomy (NCBI): domain Eukaryota; kingdom Metazoa; phylum Chordata; class Mammalia; order Lagomorpha; family Leporidae; genus Sylvilagus; species Sylvilagus floridanus. Next base: position 103,917,096 of record OX463238.1, on the reverse strand, counting down.
GTCACAAATAATGTTTAACCAAGTATCTGGGCTTTCCATAGCCCAGTCAAGCTGTCACATAAAATTAATTATACCATGATAATATGAATGCGAATCTCCTATACATCTAAGAAGCCATCAAATGGGTGTGGGAGATGTTATAAAATCAAACTGAGGGTTTTTTTTCTCTTGCAGCCCCCTCCATGCCACTCTGGCTGGAGGTCTTTGACTAATACATCTTGCTTTTAAACCCTTAAGTCTCACTTTTCTCTTTGCCTTGTCTGCTTGGAAATTCTTCCACGTGAGACAAAGAAGCGAGGTAATAATATTTTCTCCACTGCTGTTTTCCCATAACATTTTGGTGCCATGACTTGGATTGCAAATCCAATGTGACGTGGAGCCCGCTCGAGTCTCACTCTAGTCTGCATCAGATCATCTTGCCAGACCCGTAAGCATGCAGACTACTTCCTTTCTTTTTTTTTTTTTTTTTTTTTGGCAGAGTCTTCTCTCCTACATAATTCTTTCACCTTTTCCAAAGCACAGAGGTCCCTGTCAGCCAGTTAAGAGTGATTAGCTCAGCTGCCAGACTCAGGGCTGAGGCTTGCTGATGAAGGCCAGATCAAGCCCCTGAAGCTGAGATCACCCTAACCCCTCTTCTGTCTGGTGTGGAGGGCACTCTCCTTCAGGGACCAAGTCCCCTGCCCTCTGGAGTCCTCATGAGATGTTAGAGCCAGAGGCTGCACTCTCCATGCTTCTCGTCTCAGCTCTGGGAATGTTGTCTGGGCCCATTCAGCTTCCTTTCGTGCGGACTGCCCAACATGCGGGACTGGGTTTTCAGCCCATTAGGGTGCCAGCCAAAAATTGCATTCTGTTCTTCATTCCTCGGAGATTAATCTGTCAGTGAGACTGGGCACAGACAGGAGTGAGGCCATGGGCTCCAGGCTCCATGCCTCAATTAGTTTTTCCCAATCTCTCTCTCTCTCTCTCTCTCTCTCTCTCTCTCTCTCTCTCTCTCTCTCTCTCCCTCTCTCTGATCCTCTAAATGCTTTTTGCCAGGTCTTCTTGTTGGGCACCAAAAAATATGTTGTGCCCAGGTCGTTAGATCCCCGCAGAGACCCCCAGAGAGTCGATCACACCGAACTGCAAAAGCAAGGTTTATTTGGGAGTACAAGCCGCGACAGGGACCCCATCCAACCAACCAGCACAGCGGAGGAAGGAGTGAGGCCCCGGTCTTTGTTAGGGAGAGTTTTTAAAGGAAAAAAGGGCTACATTAGCAGGAAAAAAGTTACATACAGCACGGAAGCTTTGGGTACAGGAAGTTACTTTGTTCAGCAATCTCTACTGTGCGGTCCTTGGCCTACCGAGCTAGCTGTCCCTGGTAAGCTTTGCTATCTCTGGATGCCTGAATGCCTGCTTTTACAAGGACTCAGGTCTGCTATGGGAAATGGAGGTTGCTTTTTTTTATTGTTTTAAAATGGAGTCACTTTGGTTCTTCATTCTTAATTCCTATAAACCCAATTTCCTGGTCCCATTAGCAGGTACTTACTAGATATTTTGTTCATTAATCCTGTTAAAGTTTAATTATCACCTTTTCAGAGAGGTAGATTTTCGACGTGGACTCCCATTAGATGCAGTCCCCACATGGCCTGAATTTGTGCAGACAAGTCTCAGCACGTCTCTGGTACTCCCCACCTTCCTTCTCCAGTCCGCTTTTTTGGGTCTGCACTGTCAGGTCTTTCCTATGTAGTGGCTACCTCAGAGGAGTTTTAATGGGGAGATTCTGTTCCCCCACTCTGCTTCTTTGTGATTCACCTGCCTAGTCACCAACCTAGGTGGTAGCCAGGGCTGGCACGCAAGCTTGAATACACAAGGCTCAAGGTTAAGAAGCACAGAACAACTATTTTTCCTTACGTGTAAGAACAAAGCAACAGTATATATCTGACCAGGCAGAGGCCCAGTCCAGCACACCACCAGTAAGGCAACTGAGCACTCCCTGTGTGTGCTATTCTGACAAATATATACCCTAAGATACAGATATGGAAGGCTGAGCAAGAGTGGGTGACAGGTGCTAATCCCACTCTCAGCATTCTCCCTTCTCTGTGGGCTTCAGTGCATGTCTGGACGCCACAGGAAGTGAGAGAGTATTGAGAGGTGTCTCAGACTCAGGACAAATAAGACCTGAAGTACACTTCTGTTTTTATGCTTTCATTCCACCAGGAGGCAAACCATCTACTCTGAGATCTCTTTTGATCCCTGAGCTTACAGAAAAATGCCTCATCTTTTCTGCACTACCATCTGGCCTGTTTATAAGCTAAAGGATGGAGAAGTTAGCCTAGTCCTCTACTCCGACACCCTGTCTCAGAATTCTGTCTCCTTCCTGGCCTCTTGCTTCTATTTCCCTCCATGCATCCCAACATGCATTAAATTCTTTTCCAGAGGAGGGTCTACTGAGTGAGTCACCAGGGTCCTTCTGCACTGTGTTTGACTATTGTTGAGACTTTTAATCCTGGTGGAGGAGAGTTTTTTTTATCAAGTGACCATTGCCTCCACTGTTTTAATTTTGCCTTGGGGTTTTTAGGCAAGAATCTAGGCCCAATAATCTCAGATGCTATTAAACACTTCTTGAGACACCTCCCATTCTGAACTCTCATCCCTGAGGCTGGTTTGATTGACAGCCCCACATTTAGTCACTTCTAGTATTGGCTTTTGGATTTGAGGAATAAGGTTACTGTCTCTTTGCGGGGCCTCCAGTTTTTCTCTCTAAGCCTGCCCCTTCACAGGCTCTTACAGGAGCCTTCTTGAAGTAATTGCCATTTATCACCTATCAGATTCTCCCTAGGACTCCCTGGAGGGGTGCCCATCTGCTCTGATGGATGCCCTCTCCCATTAAACCTAACATAATGGTGAGCACCTCCAGTGGACTTCTTGTCCATGGCACATTGGCCCCTTGCCCACAATCACCCTTGGGACCTTGAAGCTCCCTGAACTTTTTGTTTCAGAGGCAGTCCCGAGTAGCTGACTGCTGAGTAGGCATTGTTGACCTAGCATGTATTTTTCTTTGAGTAAAAGGAAAACTAGACACAAATTCAATTAGAATCTAAAAGGTGTTTTTTTTTTTTTTTTTTTTTTTTTTTTTTTTTTTTTTTTTTTTTTTTTTGGTAAATAGCAATCCCAGGCATGAGAATTTGGTTCAACTATAACTGGACACTGGGCTTAAAGAAATTTCTCTTTTAAATCTACGAAAATCACCGCCTTTAAAAACATGGCTTTGTAACTTGCCAAACATGTTTTGCAACTTCACAGGTTTCTGATAGCAATAAGTAATCAATGCTTGCTATGGCCCTCCTACAGTGGAGTTTGCAATCTCTGGTTTAATGTCACTGATTCATAGCTAGAGTTTTATAAAAAGGAATCGAATTTGATATAAATGTAACTTTGACCTTAATTCAGATAGAGGTATGATATAATATCTGCATCTTAAGCCATCTAGGTGTAATTGCTAAAAGTAAATTGGGTCAAACTAATGAGGTAAATGTGTCTAAATGTTAACTTTGGTACTCTTAGCACCTTATATTCTAGGGAAAAACTATTTGGGTTTGCTAACATGTTCTCATAAATTATCTATGAAAATAGTTCAACACTGCTTGAAAGTAATAAGGTTGAAATTCGATGTGTTATCTTATTTAGAAAATCGTGTCTTATTTGGTGATTTCTAAAGGATTGTTTCAAAATGTAAATCAAGGAAATCAGCAGATGGAAAGGAAAATATATAAGTATATTTGACATAGAACTAGAATCTGATACTCTATTAAAGCAGTGAGGTTACTGCAATGCATATATGTTAGTAAATATTTTGAAATAGTCTTTAAAATCTGTTTAAAAACTGCAGCATCTCCTTTTTAATAGTGTTGTTTAATTGGTGACTATCAGTTTTCTAGCCAGCTCCAGTAAGCTACTTTCTCTTCTCTAGTTCTGACTCTGTTAAAATTGTTCCAAGTCATGGGATAATTCCATGTGCTAACTAATTTAAGTTTTTATTTGTGATTCTTGGGATGACCAAAGAGACAGATTTTGTGTTCTGTTGCAGTAATTTATTGTGTTCTCTTAATGTCTTTGTTAAGTTCTAATTGTATAAAAAAAAGCTGAATTTTTTTATTAAGAGTTATGGTTTGTTTAAATACATACTCATTCTAAAGCATTTGAGTAATCACTTTGGATCAATGTTCAAACCTGGTCTATATTATGTCATGATGTGTGGGGAACCACAGGCCGGCCACCTGTGGGGACCTCCTCATTGCAATCTGCCTTAACCTGCTGAGCATAACAAAGTCAAGGAAGTACTGACCATTAGACATGCAAGAGATACACCTTCAACCTGAGGATATGCATGCCCTTTGATCTGATTGATGGACTACTCGCCCTAGCCCTAGGGGACTGAGAATGGATAAGAGACCTGGATAAGGGTGGAAAGGGGGGGCAGCCTCTTCAGTCTTTTCTCTTTCTTTCTCTCGGCTGCTTCTCTTCTCTTTCTTCTCTTTCTTTCTCTCCTTTCCTTCTGCTATCACTAAAAATAAAAGTTCCTTGAGAACCAATCAACAGCGGTTGTGTCGTGCGTGACTCCGTGGGTTGGACCCTTGCTGGCGAGGGTTCTCGATGATGATGTTAAGGGATCTTATTTCAACTAGGTATTTTAAGCCTGCTTCACATCCTTGACAGCCATTCAAAAAAATCAAAGTTTCAGATTCTTTGTGATGTAGAAATATAGGATAAAATTATTCAGGTTTGTGAGCTGGAAGACCATGCCTTCACCATGCACCTGTGGGAACTCATGTCTCTACCTGACCCCACCTGTACACCCACCTGCCAATCAGACTATGTAACCACTCCCCTTTGGAAGTGGATAGAAGGCCTGGAGCATGGTGGGCCCCTCCCTTTGTTGTCTTCATTCCCTTTATTGCCCTTGCTGCCAATGCCTTCAGGGCGCATGGCCACCCACTCCCTGCTTTCCTGCCTGCATGCTTGCTGGGCATGGCTGGCTGCTGGCCTACTCTCTGCTTGGGATGGACCCTAACAGCCTCTAGACTTTTTTTCTCCCTTAAATAAAGCCCTCACCCTCCTATGCATTTCTCGCACTAAATAAAATCCTTAAAACTCACCATGTTGTCTGGCCTATTAGAGCCACTATTTATAATTCTTCTCTGAATACGTGGAAAAAGCCCACAAAGCCTATTAATTTTGGAAAATATTAATAAGCAAAATAGAATCATTGGACTTTAATATTTCCAGTTGGGCTCCTAGAAATATCAAAGGATATGCCTGTCATCTTGCAGAGACACAAACTAATAAAGCTATTTGGATTATATTAAAGGTACTGTCAATAGGTGAAGTGGTGCTAAATTTTAAGCTTTGATAATATAAAAAGCTACTGAAACAAATGTCCAAAAATTAAAAATTCTAATAATCTTGTGTGTTATCAGACATGATGGTTATATCAATGAGAAAGGTCCAGAGGCATAAAAGGGTTAAATGTTTTATAAAATTCTGCCAGTGCTTTCAAAAATACTGTGTGGGGTAAGCAGGTTCCTCTTGTTGGTTAATGAGTTTATAATTTTGACCATGGATATTAAAAGTCTTATCATCCACAGTTTCACACCAGATTTGCTGTTGATAAAACTGAAACACTGTTGGTTCTGTGTTTAACAGTGTCTTCCTACAGGTCCTGAAGGATTTTCCCAGAGACTTCTACTTGTAGTCACTACTTTGAGATGGCTCTGTAAGCAGATAAAGCCAATAATGGAACACAGGTTCCAACTTCTATTAATTGAGAATACTAACAGCAGGAAGTAATTCTAATCAATTGATGTTAACTTTTTAAAGAAAAAAATAAGTTAGATTTTAAAAAACTATTACTGAAATTGCTTTAGTGTTCTACTTTGTATGCTATGCTACACGTGTGTATATATTATATGTCTACATGTGAAAACTTATTAAGAGCTCTGTTTTAATTGGCTTATAATAAAATATCACTAATAAATTTAAACTGTTAATTTAATCAAAATACCTTTTTGGTTCATGTGACCTAAATCTCTGTACCAGATATTTTAAATTTGTTGACATGTTTGTACTTGGGGTTGCTGGTCAAACAAGTTATACTTGTGTTAGATATTTAAGCAATGCTTGAAATTTATAGACGGCATTGGACCTTGTGGTAAATGTTTTCATAACTTGTTATTTAGCAGTTAATACTGTTTGCTGAGTTTTCATTTGACATTGTTATTGTAAGTGATCTGGGAAGCCTGATTTGTTCCCTCATTTCTCTGTTCTCTTCAAGATAGAAAACTGATTTTATTCTGAAAGACTCTCCAAGATGTACAGTTTGATCTTTAGACCTTAATAAATGGAAGGCTAACACTTTTCTGTAATAATAGCATAGCCAAATAAGAGTTTAAATTATGATTTTATAGGTAATATTACTTTGCCATGGTCAAACAGGCAAAACCTCCTTTTTAAACCAAACAAAGGGAGAGAGTTTTACTAATGACTTAAAATTTTATAGATAAGGTGGTCATAATTTTGACACCACTTTTCTCATGGGTATTGTCTACCTTAAAGAAAAACCACTATCATAACATGCCTGTGGCTACAAATTTCTAGTTTAGGCCGCCAAAGATTATGGACAGAGCACCACCTTGACTTATCTACTCTTAAAGGTCAACTCCGTTCTAACAAAACCCAGGAGGAAGAGGAAGGTAGGTAACAGAAGCAATGTAAAGATAGGTGGCAAGTCAATTAATGGCTGCTTTACACAGTGATCTGCTATCAAGGAGACCCAAAAGGCCAGTCCACTGCATTGGTTTTCATGTGGAAAGCCAGGGCTTCAGCAGAAGGCAGCTTATGAAGAGCCCTGGCAGCTCTGCCAGCCAAGAGTTGGGTCACTAGAAATGGAACTGCCCTGGAGTTGAAGGGCTCCAGGTCAGAGCTACTGGCCTTGTTGGCTCTAAGCTGAAAAGCCTTCACTCGATCCAGCTTCCAAAGTAACCACTGCTGTTGAGGGGATGGCCAAGTAGGGTCAGTAACATTGCATGCAGAACTGTATATTAACTAAAAATGTTTCCTTTTAGAGATACCACCTACCTTCTCTTCAGGCCAGCTCTCGTCCCAGGCCAGCCAGTTAATGGAAGTCAACAGGGTACCTTCCTTATGATGTGTACCCTATGTGAAGAAATAGACAGGTCTGGGCCTCATAACTGGCAAGACCTTAGAGCCCACCTGATTATTATAAGGCCCCTTTCTGTCAGTTTCCATCTGCCTCTCAATGAGAAAACTTGTTTGTGTTTTAGACACCTTTCTTAGGGCCTATAATAATGACTCTGTCCTCAGCTTTAGATTCTGTAAGTTTAAATTGTTTGTTAGATTCGTTTTCTCCAGACTTAAAAAAAGTAAATTCTAGGTGGCCATGCACATGAAACCTCGGATAGAAGCAGTTTCTGTAAGCTGGCACTGCATCCCCCCAGAGAAGCCACCTACTGCTGAGAAGTCACCTCCTGGTAGAACCCTATCTTGACTACTCTTCTCAACAACGACACTTTTCAACATGAAGCAGCCAGAGCCATCATCGCCCAGTTCCCCTAACTGATGTTAGGGTCCATTCTTGTTGATGGGGGAATGTGAAGAGTCAGATGGGTTAATAGACAGGATGGTCCCAGTGGGATTTGGGGTGCAGAATGCTTGCTTCCCCTGAAAAGGTTATCTTTAGCAAGAACAAAATGTCCACCCTCCTTCCTTCAGGATTTCCAAATTTACCATGAGAATAGCTAGGGATTGGTGATCACATCTTCCTGAGTGTATAGTTTATTGTGAAAACAAGTTAGGCATCCCATCCTTGTGATGCCAGACAGGATAAAGAATTGGAAATCAGGTCTATTGTTGGGGTTGTCCCCATGATATTGATGGACAGTTAATCCCCAAAACTACATTAAAAAACCCCAGTGTCATGGGACTATTTTGGGTTTTCCTTCTCTTGCAGCCACACTCCATGCCACTCTGGCTGGAGGCCTTTGACTAATAAATCTTTCTTTTAAACCTTAAAAAAAAATCAAACTGAATGCACAGTTCTTCATACCAACTGACCTCCAACCATATCACAGAAGCTTTTTTAATATATTAAGTAAATATTTCAACAGTTTGCACCCACATAGAAACACAAAGTGAAAAATACTTTTTGAGTACTAGTTATAGCATTAAATCACAATGTACAGCACATTAAGGACAGAGATCCTACATGAGGAGTAAGTGCACATTGACTCCTGTTGTTGATATAACAAATTGACACTCTTGTTTATGGCATCAGTAATCACCCTAGGCTCTTGTCATGAGTTGCCAAGGCTATGGAAGCCTTTTGAGTTCACCGACTCTGATCATATTTAGACAAGGTCGTGGTCAAAGTGGAAGTTCTCTCCTCCCTTCAGAGAAAGGAACCTCCTTCTTTGATGACCTGTTCTTTCCACTGGGATCTCACTCACAGAGATCTTTCATTTCGGTCATTTTTTTAAAAGAGTGTCTTGGCTTTCCATGCCTAAAATACTCTCATGGGCTCTTCAGCCAGATCCGAATGCCTTAAGGGCTGATTCTGAGGCCAGAGTGCTATTTAGGACATCCGCCATTCTATGAGTCTGCTGTGTATCCTGCTTCCCATGTTGGATCATTCTCTCCCTTTTTTATTCTATCAGTTAGTATTTGCAGACACTAGTCTTGTTTATGTGATCCCTTTGGCTCTTAGTCCTATCATTATGATCAATTGTGAACAGAAATTGATCACTTGGACTACTGAGATGGCATTGGTACATGGCACCTTGAAGGGATTGAATTGGAATCCCCTGGTAAGTTTCTAACTCTACCGTTTGGGGCAAGTCTGATTGAGCATGTGCTGAAATGTACATCTATTCCCTCTCTTATTCCCACTCTTATATTTAACAGGGATCACTTTTCAGTTAAAATTTAAACACCTAAGAATAACTGTGTATTAATTATAGAATTCAAGCAATAGTATTAAGTAGAACAAACCAAAAAATCCTAGGAGGGATAAAGTATTAAGTTGTTCATCAACAGTCAGGGCAATGGCTGATCAAGTCGTTGTTTCTCGTAGTGTTCATTTCATTTCAACAGGTTTCCTTTTTGGTGCTCAGTTAGTTGTCACTGATCAGGGAGAACACACGACATTTGTCCCTTTGGAACAGGCTTATTTCACTCAGCATGATGTTTTCCAGATTCTTCCATTTTGTTGCAAATGACCAGATTTTACTGTTTTTTACTGCTGTATAGTATTCTATAAAGTACATGTCCCATAATTTCTTTATCCAGTCTACTGTTGATGGGCATTTAGGTTGGTTCTCATATCACAGACGTTTTTCATGAAGGCTTTTCAAATCAACTTCATGACTGATTTTGTTTTTTTAGAAAAATCAAATCTAGCAATCACACTGTTAGGTCCTTTGTTTAATATGCAATAAAATGTTTAACAGAAAATATGGGCATTCATTTTCATCTCACATCAGGAAAAAAATAAGCCATTTGAAAATAAATTTATCACACATTATCTATTTGATCAAGTATTTGAAGTACTTGATTTCCATGGACAGAAAAATTATTTCCTTGCAAGTGATAAACAGAAGTTCTTTAAAGACTACTCCATGTTATATGTGAATAAAATATTTAACATATATTTTACTTCTTGACATATCTCAGCAATGTTTAACCTGTGGACTTTGGATCATAAGAAATAACTCCTTGTGTATGTTTCTGATACCTAAATATATGGCCAGTGCTGTGGCATAGTGGGTAAAGCCACCACCTACAATGCTGGAATCCCATATGGGCACTGGTTTGAATCCTGGCTGCTCCACTTCTGATCCAGCTCTCTGCTGTGGCCTGGGAGAGCAGTGGAAGTTGACCCAAGTCTTTGGGCCCTGGAACCTCCATGGGATACCCAGAAGAAGCTCCTGGCTCCTAACTTCAGATTAGCACAGCTCTGGCAATTGTGGCCAACTGGGGAGTGATCCAGCAGATGGAAAACTTTCTCTCTTTCTCTCTTTCTCTCTCTCTCTCTCTCTCTCTCTCTCTCTGCAACTCCCTCTCTGCGTAAATAAATAAATCTATATTTATTTCAAATAAATAAATCTATTAAAAATATACCTAAATATTCTAGTTCTATCATCATACTAATATTTTCAGCTTAAAATAATTACTTTAACTCAAAAGAGGTAATTTCTAAAAAATGTTAGGTAAACAGTATTTCCTAGACAGAAGAACTATAATTCTAAAGTTGATAGCAATGGGGAATGTTTGATGATATTCAATCCAGTTGAAAATGAAGTTGATGTGCTATCCTTTCCTATGTCTTATGTCTCTGACAACAAACATAATTAAAGTATACAGTAAGAAACTGTCAGTTGTTCAGTCAGCGAAACTTGAAAACCAAGAAAATAATGCAAAGGTTTCTTTGTTTCCAGTGCTGATTCTACCCAAAGTTTCTTTTCTCTGTGTATCATTCTTATCAGCAGAACAAGCATGTATGAATAGAAAAGAATGGAAGAGAGCCTGGAAGTTCCTCTAGGTTTGTTCACAACTCTGCTTCTCTATGAGTCACATGCTAGTGCCCTCAATTATTATTCAAGTTTCTAAATATAATTAACTCAGAATATCATGAAATACAAAAGGAATACATTCATACAGGTATGCTACAGAAAGCCTGAATATTTCATGATATTGCAATTATACCTAAAATAATACCATTTTTATTTTCATTTTGTAAAAACACATGAGGCTACAGACATTTCCCCATTAACAGATGATATAAGACCAACTCTTTTCCTCCTCATATCAATTCCAACAGTGATTTGTTATAGTAATTCAATTTGTTTTTATTATATCTGTCTGCAGTGGATAAAAGAAAAGAAACAAATTTAACTTCTGAAATTAGATCTTTCACATCCTGACAATGTAACTGTACATAAATATCTATCTTAGTTATATTTTCTTCATCTATAAAACAGAAATAATACTGATCTCTCCTATCACAGAATATAAAAATGTATGTGCTAGACAAATTTTTTTGTACTGAGTTAAAGTATAAATAAATGAACAAGCACTTATAAAATATGCATTTCTAGAGAAACCAAGTATGTTAGCAAAAGCAGTGTTGTGGCAAGAAAGCCAGCTGATGACCAAACACTCATGCTCCAAATAGCCAACACCAACTGGTTTGAGAAATAACCAAGACACAAATCACATTCTCTCCTATGATGGTTAATCTTATGTCAACTTGGCTGAGTCATAATGCCTACATATCTGATCAAACATTATTCTGGATGCTTCTTTGAAAAGGCTTGGGATGAGATTAAAATTTAAATCCATGAACTTCATGTGGAAGAGACAGTCCTCCATACGTTGATCAGGCTGCATCTGATCCGCTGAAGGCCTGCACAGAACAAACCACTGAACTTCCCATGCAGAAGGCAGTTTGGGCAGTAGCTGGACTTTAGACATCGACTGTAACTTTTCTTTGGATCTGCAACCTGATGGTGCATGCTGAAAATCTGAACTTCTACAAGGAGACACACACAGAGAGAGGAGGGTGAGCGGGAGCGAGATCGATCTAGTGAGCTTTTTCCACTTTCTCTTCCCCTCCTATGACAAACTTGGAAGCCATATATTTGGAACGTGATTACATGTGGTGCACTAGATGGATGAAACCTGAAGACAGGCCCAGGACTATCTGTACTGGATTTTGTGTGAGAAGCAACTCTTATGTTGGGCAATTTGATGTGTTGGACTTGTTTTCTATAGCAGCTGGAACTGAACACAGGCATATTTGAATTGAACAAAAATTAAACACAAAAGGAAGAAACAGTGTATTACTTAGAGTCTAAAAAGAAAAGAGGCTCCTGACAACTGGAAATTGCCCTAAGGCAGATGTTAGTTAAACACTTTGTCTCAGAACACCTACATCAAACAAGGCACCTGTGACCATGATGGATCAAGACAAAAAACACGATCATTGTGTAAACATGTCTGAACAGACAGCGATGTCGACATTGTCCAAACTAGAGAAATGATCCAACGTCTCCATCTCAGGTAGTATGACTGAATGCTGCTGTAACTTTCAACTCGTTTATTAAGATACTCAATCATAGAATTATCCCCACTTCCTGACAGATGCTACACTACACTAAAAACCAGTTTGTTAAATGTTCCACAAAGTCACTGAACACAAATCAAAATACTATCAGAAGCCTTACTAACACCATGACTTGAGATGCCCCATGGTCTTCCATGCCCTAGTGTGTGGTCTGCTTCATTTCGTCACAACAATGAGCTTAAATCCAAACCACTCAGCTACAGCAGTATTCCTGGTGGTCTCTGGCCACAATGCACTGATATATACAATGATTTTCCCCTCCAAAGAACAGGAACTGGACGACATGATTTCTCTTTCACTCTAACTGCCCTGGTCATGCTCATTTTCAGAGCAAAGGTAACATTTTTCCTGACCCACATAATCAAACTCTGTAATCAGCAACACTATTTCATTGCTAACTTTATATACTTGTTTTGATTTTTTTTAGCTTTGAAAAAAATCAATGTATTTATTAAAATTCTATTGTGTTGGGGCAGTCATTGTGGCACAATGGGTTAAGCTGCTGTGTGTGATGGCAGCATCCCATATGGGCACTGGTTCAAGTTCTGGCTGCTATTCTTCAAATTCAGCTCCCTGCTAATTCGCCTGGGAAATCAGGAGAGGATGGCCCAAGTCTTTGAGTCCCTGGACCCACATAGGAGAACCAGATGTAGCTCCTGGCTCCTAGCTTTAGCTTGGCCCAGCCCTCGCTTTTGCAGACCCTTGAGGAGTGAACCAGCATATGGATGATATCTCTCTCTCTCTCTCTCTCTATCTATAAATCTTTCAAATAATAATGTTTTTTAAAATTCTGTTGTGTATATAATCTTTAATTGAAAATTCTGTAATAGAATATATACAGAATTAAGATTTACATCCTAACAAACCAATTTTAAATGTACTTATTTTTGCAGACTGAGAGAATATTACACTCCAGAGAACCTTGGATTGTCAGATTCAGAATAAGAGATTCGGGAGTAAGTTAGAAAATATTTGAAAAAGGAAACATAACAGACACCACAGAAATAAAAAGAATCATCAGAAATTACTACATGGACTTATATGCCAGCAAACAGGGAAATCTATCAGAAATGGATAGATTCCTGGACACATGCAACCTACCTAAATTGAACCAGGAAGACATAGAAAACCTAAACAGACCCATAACTGAGTCAGAAATTGAAACAGTAATAAAGGCCCTCCCAACAAAGAAAAGCACAGGACCAGATGGATCCACTGCTGAATTCTACCAGACATTTAAAGAAGAACTAAATCCATTGTTCTCAAGCTATTCAAAACAACTGAAAGATAAGGAATCCTCCCAAATTCTTTTTATGAAGCCAGCATCACCTTAAATCCTAAACCTGAAAAAGATGCAGCAAAGAAAGAGAATTACAAATGAATATCCCTGATGAACAAAGAAGCAAAAACTCTCAATAAAATTCTGGCCAATAGAATGCAACAACATATCAGAAAGATCATCCACCCAGACCAAGTGGGATTTATCCCTGGTATGCAGGGATGGTTCAATGTTCACAAAATAATCAATGTGATACACCACATTAACAGACTGCAGAAGAAAAACCATATGATTATCTCAATAGACACAGAGAAAGCATTCAATAAATTACAACACCCTTTCTTGATGAAAACTTTAAGCAAATTGGGTATGGAAGGAACATTCCTCAATAACATCAAAGCAACTTATGAAAAACCCACAGTCAACATCCTATTGAACGGGGAAAAGTTGGAAGCATTTCCACTGAGATCTGGTACCAGACAGGGATGCCCACTTTCACCACTGTTACTCAATATAGTTCTGGAAGTCTTAGCCAGAGCTATTAGGCAAGAAAAAGAAATTAAAGGGATACAAATTGGGAAGGAAGAACTCAAACTATCCCTCTTTGCAGATGATATGATTTTTTTTTTAGGGGACCCAAAAACTCTACTAAGAGACTATTGGAACTCATAGAAGAATTTGGCAAAGTAGCAGGATATAAAAATCAATGCACAAAAATCAACAGCCTCTGTATACACAGGCAATGTCACGGCTGAGGAAGAACTTCTAAGATCAATCCCACTCACAATAGCTACAAAAACAATCAAATACCTTGGAATAAACTTACCCAAGGACGTTAAAGATCTCTATGCTGAAAATTAAAAAACCTTAAAGAAAGAAATAGAAGAGGATACCAACAAATGGAAAAATCTTCCATGCTCATGGATTGGAAGAATCAATATCATCAAAATGTCCATTCTCCCAAAAGCAATTTATACATTCAATGCAATACCAATCAAGATACCAAAGACCTTCTTCTCAGATCTGGAAAAAATGATGCTGAAATTCATATGGAGACACAGGAGACCTCGAATAGCTAAAGCAATCTTGTACAACAGAAACAAAGCCGGAGCCATCACAATACCAGATTTCAGGACATACTACAGGGCAGTTGTTATCAAAACAGCATGGTACTGGTACAGAAACAGATGGATAGACCAATGGAAGAGAATAGAAATACCAGAAATCAATCCAAACATCTACAGCCAACTTATATTTGATCAAGGATCCAAAACAAATCCGTGGAGTTAGGACACTCTATTCAATAAATGATGCTGGGAAAACTAGATTTCCACGTGCAGAAGCATGAAGCAAGACCCCTACCTTTCACCTTACACAAAAATCCACTCAACATGGATTATAGACCTAAATCTATGACCCGACACCATCAAATTATTAGAGAGCATTGGAGAAACCCTGCAAGATACAGGTACTGGCAAAGACCTCTTGGAAAAGACCCCAGAAGCACAGGCGGTGAAAGCCAAAATTAACATTTGGGATTGCATCAAATTGAGAAGTTTCTGTACTGCAAAAGAAACAGTCAGGAAAGTGAATAGGCAACCGACAGAATGGGAAAAAAATATTTGCAAACTATGCGACAGATAAAGGGTTAATAAGCAGAATCCAGGAAGAGATCAGGAAACTCCAAAACAACACAACAACTCTAGAGCTGAGAACTTTTAATACCAATCCTATTCACAATAGCTACAAAAAAATTTAAGGCCTTGAGCTATATTTAACCAAGGATGTAAAAGATCTCTTCAATTCAAATCATTAAGGAAAGATTTAGAATAAGACATTACAAATGGGAAAATTTTCCATGTTCATAGATTGGAAGAATTAATGTCATTGAAATGTTCATTTTACACAAAGTAATTTACAGATTTAATGTGATCCAAAGCAAAATAACAAAGACATTTTCAGATTTGGGGGGAAAATGACACTAAAATTCACATGGAATTACAAGAGACCCCAAATAGCTAGGGCAATCCTAAATAATAAAAATAAAGTTGGGGACATCACAATATCTAATTTCAAGACTTGTCACAGGATAGTTATAATCTAAACAGCTTGGTACTGGCACAAGAATATATACATTGACCAATGGAACAGACTGGAGACCCCAGAAATTAATCAACACATATATAACCAACTAATATTTGACAAACAAACTAAAATCACTCCATGGAGAAAGGATGGTCTCTTCAACAAAGGCACTGGGAAAACTGGATCTACACATGCAGAAGTATAAAACAAGACCCCTACCTTACACTACCTTACATTCCATACAAAAGTCTATTCACAATGCATCAGGGGTCTAAATTTAAGACCTGAAACCATCAAATTACTGAAAAAAAAAACACAGATGAAACATTGCAAGTTGCAAGACATTGCCATAGGCAAAGAGTTCCTAGAGAAGACTGCAGCAGCACAGATAATAAAGCCAAAAATAGACAAATGGAATTGAATTAACTAAGAAGCTTCTGTACTGTAAAAGAAACATTCAATTAAGAGGCAACTGACAGAATGACAGAAAATATTTGCAAACAATACATCTGATAAACGATTAATATTCAGAATATATAAGGAGCTCAAGAAACTCAGTAACAACAAAACAAGTAATCTAGTTAAGGAATGGGCTAAGGACATGAACAGGCATTTTTCAAAAGAAGAAATACAAATGGACAACAGACACATGAAAAGATGCTCTGGATCACTAGCCATCAGGAAAATGGAAATAAAAACCATAATGACTTTTTATTTCATTCTAGTTAGAATGAGTATCATCCAAAAATCAAAAAAATAACAAATACTGGTGACTGTTGGTGGGAATATAAACTAGTGCAAAAAACAATATCAAATTCCTCAGAAATAGATCTACCATATGAACCAATCATTCCACTCCTGGGAATGTATCCAAATGAAATTAAATCAGCATATGAAAGATTTATCAGTACCACAAGTTTATAGCAGCTCACTCACAGTAGCTGAGACATGTAATCAAATTTGATGTCCATTAACTGATGATTAGATAAAGAAATTATGGAGTGTGTGTGTGTATACATACCTACAACGGAATACTACTCAACTGTAAAAAAAAAAAAAAGGAGTGAAATCCTGTCTTTTGCATAAAGTAGATGCAACTAAAGATGATTATGCTTAGTGAAATAAGCCAATCTCCAAAAAAACAAATATCATATGTTTTCTCTGATATGTACTAGTTACTACAAAATACAAATTGAAGGTATAGGAATAAGCAAACATCTTGTTAATTGATTGCTGCTTTTAGCCCTTATGGAAATGTGGTCTTTCTACTTTGACTTGTTCAGTATTATGGTTAATAGTACCTTAAGCCTGTGATTATAGAGTGCACTGAGATTACATTATTGCAAAAATTAAAGAAAAAAAAGAAATAGGAGGATAAAAGGAGGGAGGGAGGGAAGAAGGGAAGTATGGTTATCTTCTTAGAAATGTACCTATGAAACACATGAAGTTTGTTCTCTTTACACTAATAAAAAAATTTAAAAGAAAATGTTTGAAAAATAATGAACTTAGGCTCCAACTACACACACACACACACACACACACACACATACAGAGTATTTTTTAAAGACTTATTGATTTGAAATACAGAGTTACAAAGAGAGGTAGAGACAGAGAGAGAGGCCCTCCATCTGCTGGTCAACTCCCCAGATGGCCGCAATGGCCAGAGCTGCACTGATCCAAAACCAGGAGCCAAGAGCCTCCTCCATTGCTATCCCAGGCAATAGCAGAGAGCTGGATTGGAAGAGGAGCAGCAGGGACCAGAACCAGCACCCATATGGGATGTCAACCCTTCAGGTCAGGACTGTAACCCATGGCACCACAGCACCAACCCTACATCTATTTCAAAAACGTCATTATTGATTTGTGTTTTTGTAAAATTAATTTTCTGCACCTGGAACACTCACATAAACATATCATGATGTTTCACTTTTCTTTTAACTGGGCTTTGCCATTCCTATAACCCATTTCTGCAAATTATAGTGTAACTAGGACACTGATTAGCTTTTTAATAATCTTGTTTCAGGACAACTTGAAAGTTTTTTGTTGAAGACAAAAATATATGTGTACTTCACATAATGTCCTAGGATAAACTCCAAAAGACTCAGATATAAAAAGTCAAATTTTATACAAACTAGAAGACATGGATGGATACTTTTTCAACCTGAGATCGGGACAGATTTCCTAATGGTCTCAATATCCAGTGACAACTCAAGGAAAAAGATGAACATCTGACATAACTTAAAAGTATTCTTGACAGCCAGAACAAAGACAAAATGTAAACAACAGGCTTGCAAAAATGATTTATAACTTATTTAGCAGGGCAAAACTAAAAGCCAGCAAAAACTGTTTTAAAAAATACACTTTAAAAAAAGACAAGCCTCAAGAACTCCCAGATAAAAATGTTATTCAACAGAAATACAAGCAACTGATATCACAGAACAAGAATTTTTAAAGACCCTGAAAGGCAAGAAAAATTGGTCAACCTCAATAAGAGAAATTCAAAATAAAACTACAGCAAGAAAACATCACTCATCTATCAGACTGGCAAAATCTAAAAGTTTGATGGTAAAATATAGTAGCAAAATGTTAGGAATAGAAATTTTCAAAATTTTCTGGTAGGAATGCAAATTGAAACAACCATTAAGACAACAATTTAGTAAAAGAGAAAAAATACAGATACATTTGCCTTTTGATGTTTCTGCCTCTAGGAATGTATCCCCAATATACACTGGGAAAATATGAAATGGTTGTAAACAGGATTATTTGTTATTAAATTATTTATAATAGCAGAACTTTACATATAGTCAAAAGAACAGCAGGATATCAGTTGAACAAACTAGGATACATTTACATAATAGAATTATGTACACTGAAAACAAAAATAAAAGATTCCTATTTACCAAATATGATATCATATCGAAGACAGATTAAGTGAAAAAGCAAAGTGCAGAAGAGTATATGTAGTATGAATCTTTTATGTGTTTGTTTACTTATATTTATAAAAATAAAGCAAAAATTAATTTAAAATATGTACACTAATAATGATAAAGAAGGAACTGGAAAGAGGGACCAGAAATGGAAGCAAGATTTTACAGAATAAATGTAAGAAAGCACTTTCAGTTTTGTAATAATTGCTTTTTATGTTCAAATTAAGAAGGCAAAGAAAAGCTTAATCTTCACTCTTAATGGGACCTATACTATTCCTTCGTAAATGTTAGCTAAAATACTATTATCCTTTTCCTCCAACTTCACCTACTTCTGCCTCTCCTAACATTCAGACCCAATTATCCTTTGACCATGCCTGCTATAGTTTCCATGCTTTTGCAAAGCTGGAGAAGGTATGTTCCAGGATCCCAACAAATTTTCTTTCCAAACCTGAAACACCAAGGCCTCCAGCCAAATCACAAATGTACAGGCCTCACTACATTCTTCAGATAGAAGGGAAATTTTCTACAGCAATGAGCATCAGGGTCAAATCGGTAACATTGAAGCATATAATTTAAATAAATGACACGTCCATAAATGCACTCTGAAAAGGATGCACTGCTAAGGGGCAAGAAAAGAGTGTAGAATTATCCCACACAGATTTGAATCCTAATTCTAGCATATGCCAGCACAGCAGGAAGGTCAAAAAACTTGTTCTTTCTTAACCTTGGGCTTCTCTACACCCAACAAGTAAAAATGTTTGTTTTGACCACACCATGGCATAGTTTCAAGGGTACAACAGGGGATGTAGGGGAAGACAGCTTATAAACTGGAAAGCAGGGGTTGTGTTGTGGCACATGAGGTGAAGCCACCACCTAGGACACCCACATAGCGTGCTGGATCAAGTCCCAGCTCTTCTACTTCCAACCCAGCTTCCTGCTAATGCATCCTGGGAGCTGCAGATTGAACACTCAAGTGCTGCAGATCCGGCTACCCATGTGGGAGATCTGGATGGAGTTCCAAGCTCCTGGCTTCAGCCTGTCCCCACGCTAGCTGTTGCAGCTATTTGGGAGGTGAACCAGTGTATACAAGATATGTGTGTGCATGGTGTGTGTGTGTGCATGTGTTTGTCACTCTTTCAACTAAAATGAAAATAAACATTTGGAAGAAAATGAAAAGCACTTATATAAATGTAGTGATTGGATATTGTAGAAAGAAAGTGAAATAGGAATCTGTGTGTGCTAGAAATTCCAAAGCAGACTTCACAAAGGAAATGAGAGCTGAGTTAAATGTTTTAGGAGTGATTAATTTAGATGGAAAGAAAAGAGAATGGGCTATAAAGAAACAAAAAGGTAAGGTTAATCAAAGGCCTAATGAAGAGCAAGCCAGCCGGTACCTACAAATGGCCTTCGTACCTCTCCCCACTACCCAGTATTAGAATGAAGGCTTCTCCTACAAAGGGGCTGACAAGACAAGAAGGCACTCTCTGGCCTCTCCAGGAACGTTTCATCAGAGAAATACGGCAATGAGTTTGCAGGGAATGAAGGCTCTAGGCAGCCTAGCACAGACTCCATCTTGGGCACACTTCTACTAAAAGACATCCTCAGTCTAGAACCCTGCCATCCTGAACTCTAGTTCAGCCCAGCTCAGCTCTGAATGCTGCAGGCATTTGGGGAGTGAAGCAGCAGATGGAGGATTTCACTAGCTATCTCATGTGAGTGCTCTCTCTTTCCAAATAAAGAAAATGTATGGCAGGAAAAAGGTCCAGGTTACCAAACAGAATATAAGCACCCACTTAATTTCTGCTACCAATATTCTTTGTCAACAATAAAAAGTAATAGAAATAATATAATAAAAATAGAAAATTCTGACAGTACTAGCATATGAGTAAGTAAAGAGGGGGAAACTGTGTGATTCCTTTCCTTCCCTCAGGATTTGCATAAATGTAGAGGCAGCAGTTGGCATCTGCTAGTTGTTTGATTGCCATAGGAAAGTAAGAAGCATCAAAGATTCTTTGCTGTTGCTTGCACATCCTGTTCCGATTTATTCTTTATTTGTTTTACACAGAAGTATCAATGGTGTATGCATCAACTTATGACTACTGTTTGCTCAATTTTAATAAAAATAAATGTCATCGAGCAGTCTAACTCCCTTTACTAGGACAGATAAACCCCAGAAATCCATTTTCATCAGGAAAATGTTACACAAATCTTCTTCATATTGGATCATTTGTTAAGCATCTATCTCGCCCTGCTCCATCACATGTTCCACTGTCTTACAAACCCTATGTGACACCACAGACACGTAAGCAGAGGGTGGGGACAAGGTAACTGGGTAAATAACTCCCCTCTGAAGTTTCACATTAGAAACTATTTTCAAAGTTGTTATTTCAGCATTTATGAAGATAACTATAGTTAATCTGAACAGATTTGTTTTAAAGTTTTCTGTTTTAATTCTCTGTTGTGCTGGTCTTACTGAAATTGTTTTATAAGTGGAAAACTAAGCCAATAATCTAAAGAGAAAACTCTGAATTGTGGAAACAAAAGACTGAAATATCTGTACCCTGACTGATTGACTAAATGTCCAGAGACTTATCTACCACTGCTTTTTACTATATAAAATATTTGCAGTCTTATTTTAGTCACTGATATGATTTAGTATATCAACATTACTACCCATTAAATTTTGTACTTTGGTAGTATATATACCTCAATTCATGTATGCTTCTGCATATGTTAAATATTAATCCCATCTAATAATCATTTTACCTACATCAGGGGTAAAATAAATGAGTTCAAATAGATACGAGAGTAAAAATGGTAGGCTGACATTTTTCATTCTGAAGGTATCTGTGACTCAGCAATTTGATAGTCCACACCAATACACATCAATACACACATACACTTGAGCATACTTGAGGAACTGTACACTCAATGTACATCTATTACCTTTGGATTAAAAAAAAAGCAGAAGATTCTATAGAGTAAAGGAATCAACAAATAACGTAAGCTCTATTGAGAATCTTAATAGGAAATCAAGAAGAGCACTCACCAATAAATGAACTGGGGACACCATTAGCAAGAAGCTGCACTGCAAAGTTAATCACAGATTGCTAGCCTTTTAAGTTCATTATTTTACAGATGAGGAAAATGAAACTAAGTGAAATAAAATCATTTGTCTTTGACCACGTGCTTACCTAATGGACAAAACAGAACAAAAACTCAAGCTTTCTGACTCACAGTCACACCGACAGCATAAGCTCATGGATCAGATAAGCAGTTGAGGAGTAATCTTATGCTAAAAGGATATAAACTGCTTGTATTCCAATCGCTCATAATGGTAAAGGCATAGCTGAGACCCCAAATTTAAGTAAACCAGGTTTTGACAGTTTAGGACACTAATTACAGAAATCACACATTTTACCTAAATGTGAAAAATAGTATAACTGGAAATAATAATACACCTCATACCCCAAAACAATCCTACTGCCACCAATATATATTTTTATATATTTACATATTTTAAAGGACCTTATATTTTAAGGTTACCTAATTACAAGAAGACCATAAATAAAGTAAAATCTCTGCTGAGTGCTTTGTAATTTGTTATTTCATATACCACATCTTGTGAAACATTTGATGTAGAATATAGCTCCTATTCACCTTTTAGTTATCCACTTAGACGTTGCTCTTTCTGGGAAGTCCTCCCTTATTTCTCTAGATCAAGTCAGGAACTTGAGTGTCTAGCACTAAGTTGCCTCCTCTTTCTGATTCAATCACCTAAATCTGAATTCTATGGGAACAGAAATTATTTCTACCTCACACTCCAGGACATACCAAAAAAACTAGTAGAGGACCTGGCATACATTAAATACTGAGTAAATGTTTGTTAGCATACAAACAAATTAACAAAACAACAAATAAAAGAAACATTCCTTCAACCTGGGAGTGAAGAGAGAGAGTTTACAAGGTCAAGAGTTTATTACAAAGACAGCTATACACGCTGAGGGTCAGGTTCTCAACGCAATTCTTTCTTTCTTCCATTTCTTTGTCTACAAATTTTCTAAAACCTCAAAGCATTATCATAATGGCTTTTGTGGGAGGGTGGGGTCCAACAGTAGGGCAAGATGAGGACAAACCAGGAATTCCAATGTCTCTTTTTTACATCTGGTTTCAAATATAACATGTTTTTAAGTCAGAACTCCCTGAAAGCTTCCTTTTTAGCTAATGGTATTGTACTCAGTAGGAACACAGTTCACTTTTGGTATCTTTTGGGGCCACAGTTGGATAAATTAGCTTGCCTTACCAAACATACAGAACACACTAGAAGAAAGATGGTAGAGATTATCTCCTTCCTATGACTTTGTAAACTCATAATAAGAGCTTGGAGGTCTGGGCAATAACAGTGGATTTTATCTTATACAAAATAATCACAACCATAGTTAAACCAACTACACTCTAGAGGCCCATATAGACTTGTAATGGGAAAGAAAACTCACGTGGCCCTACTCAGAATGTGCCTTTTTTTCAATCCCAGGATAGCTGATCAATAAAATAAGTTTGGCACCACTTAAGCCAGAACAAAATAGCTAACACAAATGTGAATGATAACTAACAACCAAATTTCTACATGAAATAGATGATACAATTTCCCCACTTCCTTGCCTCCTCCACTCCAACGCTCTCCCTAAAATCAACTCTCCCAGAAATCATCTGTCATCCTTACAAAATCAAATGGTTGACTTAAAAAATAGATGTTTATGAAATACTCATACTACGCTCTGCCTGTTAGACTCCCTTGAAATAAAGCAGCCATAATGTCTGTGACAGTTGCCGCCATTAATGCTGATCATAAAAGCCAGTAAAGAGGCGGCACTGCTGATTTACCATGCATTGCTAGGCTCGTTTGTCTTCCTCCTAATAAAAATCAGAGAAATTATTACTTTCTGAAAGCTTAGTGCTTCAACATTTGTATTACGAACCTCTTCTACTGAAAGATTTCAGTGCTCCCTAAGCAATTTTTTTTGCCCATGGAGCTGCCAATGTAAATTGTGCCACACTTGAGCTCCACGGCATACCAAGCTGGAAGAGCATATGTCCTACATCTATAGTGGAAAATTGTGTGTTTAGGGAGCAATGAAGCAAGCTATAACTCAAACTGAGAGGTAAATGCTGTTTGAGACTCCAGTTACCATTTATAGATATAGTATAATTTCAAAAGCTTAGAAATTTTTCCCATAAGAATTTTTACTCCCAAGATTTAGATAAAAATAGTGGTGCTACAATGTTTGAAATGAATAATATATTATTTTCACCTTTATTTTTTATCTAGAATATAAATGAAGTCAAACAGTACTGAACATATTTTGCAATGAGGTATGACAAATGCTTGAATCGTTCATATATAAATTGGGATAAGGCATTGGACACTAAGAATATATGGTGTCAATTTGATTTAACTTTGTGTATTTTTAAAAAGATTATTCATTTATTTATTTGAAAGGCAGAGTTGCAGAGAGGGAGAGACACACACACAGAGAGAGAAAGAGATCTTCCATCCACTGGTTCACTCACCAGTTAGCTGCACTGGGCCAGACTGAAGCCAGGAGCTTCTTCCATTCTCCGCTGCTTTTCCCAGGCCACTAGCAGGGAGCTGAATCAAAAGTGGGGCATCTGGGACATGAACCAATAGCCATATGGCATGCCAGCATCGCAGGCATGAGGCTTTACCTGCTATGCCACATCGGCCCCAGCTTTACATTTTATAAATGATACTTTTTTTTTGACAGGCAGAGTGGACAATGAGAGAGAGAGAGAGAGAGAGAGACAGAGACAGAGACAGAGAAAAAGGTCTTCCTTTGCCGTTGGTTCACCCTCCAATGGCCGCTGTGGCTGGCGCGCTGAGCCTGGTGCACCACGCTGATCCGATGGCAGGAGCCAGGTGCTTCTCCTGGTCTCCCATGGGGTGCAGAGCCCAAGGACTTGGGCCATCCTCCACTGCACTCCCTGGCCACAGCAGAGAGCTGGCCTGGAAGAGGGGCAACCGGGACAGAATCGGTGCCCTGACCAGGACTAGAATCCGGTGTGCTGGCACCACAAGGCATATAAATGATACTTTCACTTACCTCAAAAACTACACTCCAAAAACACTAAGAGTTGTAAAATGGGCTTCTGGTCTGGCCATATTACCAAATTTATACTTGGTTTCCAGAAAATCAGAAGTTTCTTGAATGGAAAACGTGCCCTGTGAGTGTGCTACCTACCTCTGCTTTAAAGAAAGGTCCAGAGGTGCAAGCTGGGTTTTTTTTATTCTTATTATTTCAGCACAATCATAACTGTCTGATTTCCCCCATAAAAATAAAGTCAATTTCAGAATTTATTTATATTCTTTCCTTTAACAAGTGCATACTAGTACTTACTAGGCAGAAGTCACTCCCCTAACTGTTAAGACATACAATGAAGAGCAAAACAGACACAATTCATTCTCCACGTATTTTCTAAGAATGGAAATTCATAGAAATTGTTTCTAAAAATAGAGAGTGAAAAATAACATACTAGTATCTTAAGAATTATAAAGACATAGTATTATGTGATAGAGCACACTGTTCAGAGGTTCAGTCATGTTATAAATACTCCATGTACCATTTGTCTCCCCAGCAAATTCATCATTACAGCCCCTTCCCTAATGATCAAGATGGTTAGGGCTTAGCTACTCTGACAAAGCTTTATACGCAATTTTGTGTGAAGTGTTCTGGGGAAGGATCTGGGAAGAATTGAATTATTATGGATATGGATCCAGAAGACATGACTGAAGCTCTTTGTGGAGAATGAAAAAAGTCTCATACAGTGTTAGGCACACAGAAAACACTACAGGATGGACAGCTGAGTGGATGAATGGGCTCTGACAGAGAGTCTAATGTGATCCAGGTACAGATTTAGAGCTGAGGGACACGTAATAATATTAGCAAAAGTTAACATTTTTGAGCACTAAGTACTGGATATTATGCTATGCACTTTTAGAGACATTACTTCATTTAATGTTTACAACCTAATGTGATAAATACAATTATTAGCAATATTTTCAAATCAAGAATTAGAAGGATTTTGTTTAAAAAACTAACTTGCCAAGGTCATACCATTAACAAATGACTTTTTAAATAAAATCCTGAACATTGTAACCATTCCCAAACAGACGAGTTGTCCTTTTTAAACAGATAACCTTGGGATGAACATTTGGTCTAGTGGTCAGGATACTCATCTCCCAAATTAGAGTGTATGGGTTCATCTCCCTGCTCTACTCCGGACTCCATTTTCCTGCTAATGCAGACCCTAGGAGGCAGGAGTCATGCTTCGCCTGTTTAGGTCCCTGCTACTCATGTGGGAGACCTAGATTGAGTTCCTGGCTGCCAGCTTCAGTGCCCTAACCACTGAAGACATCTGGGGAATAAACCAGTAGAGGGAGCAAGTTCTCACTCTCTCTAATAAAAAAAAAATTTAGATAGATTACATAACCCACGGAGGGAAAGGAGTCTATGTAAATATATATTAATCAAATACAAGATAAACACTGTGAAACACCATAAAGTTAAAGGTTGTCTTAAAGAAGTAAATATCATACCCACTTAATACTGTGACAATCTGAAGCCCAATGATACAGTGGTCACAGTCAGTGACACATTTCAGGTTCTACAAAACATTTTCTTAAAACAATTTAACTTTGCTACTTTCTACCACTATCTCAACGAAATGCACTCTCTTTTTCATCAAAAATCCACAGGTGATTCTCACCTCTGCTGTTTCTGGAGTACTTTGCACATATTTGTATCACTGTCATATAGTTAGGTATCTGCTCCTCTCAGTAGAAAATTTCATGGTTGGCAAGGGCTCTATATACTTTCTCCATAAAATCACTGTCTAGCATCGGGATATCCAATGAAAAGCTCATTCAACAAACTTTAAGGTATCCTAGTGGTCACTGAGATGTGCCATAGTAGTATGGCCTCAATTTCAATGCAATATTTATAATATATCTCTAGTTTAAATGATTCCTAAATGCACAAAAACTTTTGAGATGACAGGCATTCCTGTATTATTTTACCACAGTAGCAAGTGAACTATTACCATACTATAGTGAAATGAAGAGGATGCTGAGCACTTGAAACCACGAATGTTTTCTCAATCATTATGTATATCTCTACAGACACAAGAAGCCAGACACAAAATGGTATACAGAGGCCACTCATGCCACCAGACTCTCCTCTTCTACTCTGAAAGATACTGCTAATCAATAAGGTGACATCAGTTGTTCCAAGTTTGTATTCATCCTCTGCATTGCTTTCAGCTGACACCAGAATTATGCCAATTAGTGAAAGCTTCATTGCTGGTTCATATGTACTTCTTGTGCTTGACTTGCACCAAGTCACATGAAGTTTCTATGCACCTCAGTTAAATGCTGAGTGCTTCCCCTTCTAGTTAGAAAAGAAAGCAAATGGGCATCTCAGGGAAATCTTCTATACCTAGAGCTCCAGAATTTATTTGCCCCAGCTGGGTCTCAAGAGGCAGTCGATAGACCACTGCTGATATGCAATTGATTTTCTCACCACTTCATGAGAAAGAGAAAAAAAAAGGAAAGATGAGAAAAAAGAGAAAAACAGCCCAGATACTATTCTGGCTGGCTGTATTAGAATCACCTGGGGAGCCTCTTAGATTTGTGTGTGTGTGTGTGTGTGTGTGTGTGTGTGTGTGTGTGTCTTCATAGTTAAATCAGCATCTTAAGGGATGAAGTCCAGAAAGCATATAATTATATGTATGTTGTGATGTATACTCGGATTCAGGTACCACTGAGTGTGTCATCAGCTATAACATTTCAATTATGCTTTTGAAAAATTTTTTCTAAAAATACATCACACTGAATCTTGTAGTTTCAAGATATAACTGATTTATGAAATAACAGTAATAATAAATACCAGTAAAGGTATTTTGGTTATTTCTTTTCATGCCATTCTGGGCAAAATAAACAATGGGAAGGCCTATGTTAAGTATCCTTTATCCAAAATTTTGTGTATCTTTTAAACAAGCCTAGTTGTAAATACCACTCAGATTAGATACTTCAGCACATCCAAGATGAAATGATGGACAGGATAAAGTAGCCAGAAGTGTATTTCCATTCAAAACTAAAGAACTTCCTGGAAGGTCTTACGACAGGAAGAGGAATGCCGTGGACCTACGTAGAGTACAGACACGCAGCACACACAAACAGAGCTGCAGCAGTTTGGAGACAGAGGTGAGGCCAGACTGCAACAATCCATGGTGATACAGCCAGAGAGAGAGCACTGCATGTGCCCTGGGGGACTGCAGCCCTGGGGACTGGAGGATGCTAGCCATTGCCGCAGACCCAGTGGAATTAGAGGGAAACATAAGAGTCACAAACAGCTAAGTCAATCTTATACAACAAAAACAAAGCAAAGCAGCCATTGTGGAAGACAGCATGGAAATAGCTTAGAAATCTGAATACAGACTTACCATATGATCCAGCCATCTCACTCCTGGGAATTTATCCAAACCAAAAGAAAACAGCATATAAAAGAGTTATCTGTATGCCCATGTTCATTGCAGCACAATTCTTTTGGATAAATTCCACAATGGCTGCACCAGTTTACATTCCCACCAAAAGTGGATTAGGATACTTTGTTCACATCCTCACTAGCATTTGTCATTTGTGATTTCTGTATGAAAGCCATTCTAACTGGAGAGAAGTGAGACCTCATTGTGGTTTTGGTTTGCATTTCCCTGATTGCTGGTGATCCTGAGCATTTTTTCAAGTGTCTGCTGGCCATTTGAATTTCCTCTCTTGAAAAATGTCTGTTCAAGCCCTTTGTTCATTTCTTAACTGGATTGTTTGTTTTCTTGATGTTGATTTTTTGAGCTCTTTTATAGATTCTGGATGTTAACTCAATCAGTTGCATAGCCTGCAAATATTTTCTCCCATTCTGTTGCTTGCCTCTTCACTTTGCTCAGTGTTTCTTCTGCAGTACAGAAGCTTCTCAGCTTGAAGTAATCCCATTTATTAATTTTGGCTTTGAATGCCTGTGCTTCTGGGGTCTTTTCCAAAAAGTCTTTGCCTATGCCAATGTCTTGCAGAGTATCCTCAATGTTCTCTAATAATTTGGTGGTATCAGGTTGTATATTTAGGTCTTTGATCAATTTTGGGAGGATTTTTGTGTAAGGTGTGGAGGGAAGGTGGAGGTCTACCAATGATGTTGTAAGTAGCCAAATGGCCCTTGGCTGAAAAAGACTCTCCACACCTGAATGGTCCCACCTCTATTAAATTCTTATATTACAAGTAAACTGGGGGCTTCTGAGCCCCCGTTACTCTCCACCAGATGTACTTGTGTTTACCCAATTGCTCTGCCATAAAGAGCCCACCCCCTCACATTTCACAGCAGCTGCCTGACCTAATCTTCTCCCCTGACTGCAGAATCAAATTTGCACTCTTCTCTACTTTTCTTTAAAAAGGAACTAAGAGAGCTTCCTTTGTTTTTGATGCAGTTTTACTTCCTAGTTGAGCACCAGGAGAAGATTACTTTTAGTCGGAACGAAGGAGGTTGACACAAGAAGGCCAGAGGAGAGATGGAGAGGACAGGTATGCAAATGGCGTTCAAGATCTTAGTTTCCAAGTCTGAGATCCTTAGAGCTGTGTGGTCCCGGTTGCAATTCCTTTAACTACTTGAGCTACTCTCAGTGCCTAAATAAACTGCCTAATTTGGGCTTCTTTTGCTTATAACTAAAAGAATCCACGGCTGAGGTATCAAGACATTTTTATTCAAAGTTAAGAAAAGTTTAACAGTAACAAAAACTGTAAGAATATTTATTATGAACTTAGAAAATCTAGAGATAGATCTCATATTCAAAAGTATCATCAAGGGTCGTTTGTTTTGTCATTCTATTCTGTCACCCTCAGAACACATGAGTTCAGGGCCAGCACTGTGGTACAGTGGGTTAAGCTGTGATTCACAACACTGGCATCCATATATCAGTGCCACTTCAAGTTCCCATTTCTCCACTTCTGTCCTGGCTTCCTACTAATGCATCTGGAAAGGCAGGAGAAGATGGTCCAAGTTCTTGAGCACCCATCACCCTTGTAGTAGACCAGGATGGAGTTTGGCTCCTGTCTTTGACCTGGCTAACACCTCGCCGTTGTAGTCATTTGATTAATAAACCAGCAGATGGAAGATCATTCTCTCTTTCTCTCTCTCTCTCTCTCTCTCTCTGTGTGTGTGTGTGTGTGTGCATTATTCTAACTTTCAAATAGACAAATAAATAAATATTCAAGATATATAGAGAGATTTTTGCTTCAGACTTAGAGCTTCATGGTCACAATATGGCTGCTATATTACTAAGCATCATATCCTCATATCACAGCACCCAAAGCAAGAAATAAGAGGGAAAATGAGCTCTGTCACTCAAGAGGGAAAACCATTTCTCAGAAGATCCCCCACAGGGGCAGTGCTGTGACACAGGCAGGTTAAGCTTCCACTTGCAATGTAAGCATCCAATATGAGCAACTGTACAAGTCCCAGCTGCTCTGCTTCCTATCCAGCTCCCCGTTAATGTACTGGGAAAGCAAAAGATGACCCAAGTACCTGGGTCTTGGTGGAAAACACAGTTCCTGGATCCTGGCTTCAGCCTGGTCCAGTCCCAGCCACTGTGGCCATTTGGGAAGCAAATCAAACAGATGGAAGACTCTCTCTCTCTCTATCTCTCTCTCTCTCTCTCTCTCTCTCTCTCCCTCCCTTCCTCCCTCCCTCCTCCCCTCCCTCCCCCTCACTTTCTTCCTCTCTCCCTCCCTCCCTCCAACTCTGTCTTTCAAATAAATAAAGTAAACTCTACAAAAAAAGAAGGCCCCCATAAAATTTCCTGATATGTATCATCACCTAGAACTGAGATACAGAGACTCAATGACTGGTAAAAGGAAAACAGAGAGCCCTGATGGCTTATACTTTACAATTTACCCTCCTGGATAAATATTTTTCTATTACAATTACACAAGCAAGGGAAAAGAAGAATATGATGATGATGATGATAAGTAGGTCTAACTGGTCCAAGTCCATTGTAAGCAACTTACCTAACAGTTAAAACAATCCATTAGAATTCCACAACATCTAATAAGGTCATCACCATCATTTATTATTATTATCATATATTACCATTACATTAGATGTAAGGGAAATGAAGCATCTAGGAACTAGGGAACTCAGGTAGAACCTCTCAGCTAGAAAGTATGGTGTCAGAATTTGAACCCTGGAAATTTGATCTGGAGACAAAGATCTGTTATACCACATTGAACCACATTCTTCTCTCTTCAAAATCAAATGATATGACATCAGTAAGAAGAGATGAAGTTTTATGAACAGGAAATATATTGTCGTTAATGATTATTTCTAGCTATGCTGTCCTTGAAATTACAGTTGCTATATTTCCAAAAGGAATACATTAATTCCAAAATGTAGAACATTCCTACTAACCTCCTTTCTGTTCCTTTCCATGCACACAGATGACAGAGTACAAGATCAGAAAATCCTCTGTACAGGGAAACACTGAACAATGCAATTACTAATTTCAATTTCATTTGGCTTTAAAGGAATTTTAAAAATAGATGTCTTTATCTCAATGAAAGCAAGACCATTAAATGAAAAGAAGTCCCTCAAGATTGAGAGCTCAATGGCACTAAATTAGTCAATGAATTTAAAATTATAAAGACTTAAAGCCCAGAGATTATTTTATAAGGTCTTTTATCCAGTGACTTTGGATACTAAGCTTTGGGAGAAACACAAAATTCATTCTAAAGAATCATGAGAAGCTAATTTAAAAAAAAATGCTCTTGCAACCATAAGAAAAGACAGATGACATTGAACAGTCTTGTATCATTTTCCAAGTGGAGTGCATTAAAACCAGAAGTGAACAAAGTGAATTTAGATTAAGCTAACTAAAAGTTACATAAACAAAATTTATTAGAATTTATGAAATCTAGCTTTCCATTCTTATTCTTAATTATGTGAACCGTTAATCATACAAGCAAACTTTTTTTAAAATGAGTAAAATTCTTGTCTCAACAGTTTCCCTTTAATTAACTCTCTGGTCTAATGTCAGGCAATTGTTTTCAAACGGTGATTAACTTCTGCTCCACTGCGTGAACAGTGACCAAGCTGTGTCTCTACAGCAGCTGCCATTTCATACCTGAAAAGGCAAAGAATATGACTGCCTGCTGAATTGGTTTAATAACTGGGGGAACATAAAAATGAAAATGTCCTTGAAATCTTCAATAGACAATGTTAATAACTTCTACTTAGTGACACAGATTAAGTTTTGTGCCTTCACCTTTATAAAAACAATAAGAGCACAGGGTTTATCAATAATTATATACACTAAATAAAATAAATTGCATACATATTGTTAAACAATAAAGGTTCCTCAAGTGACTCTTACTTAAACAACAAATAATTCAGTGCAGTTAAATTACTAGAGTTAAACGGGGGAAAAGAAATTTGCTCTAAGTATCAACTTATTCATTCATATTAAATACCTCCATTTCTCCAAGCACTGGATAGGGATCAGGGACAGAAACAAGGTACTCCCGGTTCTTGTCATTGTTAAATTAAGCTGGACCTCAAGGTGCCTTTATATGTATTTTCAGTTTGGCCTAAATGTTTTTCTTGACATAGTGACTTATCAAATAAGTTGTTACACAAAGAAATGCAATCTAACTTAAGAGTACACTCTCAAAACAAGTAGTTAAGTCTCAGCCAATCATAGCAATTGAACCTCTAAACAATAAGAGACTACAAGTTGCTAAAACATGACATATAGAAAATGTCAACTGTAGTAAATCAGGTTGTTTTGTATGTCATTTTCTTTTTCAGGTTATAAGTATGGCTTATATATGTGTTGGGGTAGAGCATTCTGGATTATTTTTTATCTAAATTGTGCCAAATTATGGATCATATTTGTTCAATTAAATGCTAAATTTATCTATGGTTTTATTTTTAATTACCATCAAAGTAACCACAGAATCCATTAAAAATCAAGAAGCCAGAAATGCTTCACCATCTCAACCTGGTACAAAATTCCATGCTTAACTCAAGAATTTAGGTCTTCATTAGACATTTGTTGTTTCATATACCCGTAAGACTTCAGGAATTTAAAAATTACTGAAATCATTCTGCTAATATTTTCACTGAAAATGTATCTTACTGGCTTTCAAATAATCCTTTTGTTCTACTCAGAACTAAAAGATACAAATATTAAATTAGTCCTCCAATTATCCAGATATCAATATGACAGTCCACCCATTAAACATTAGTTTCCATGTATTTATAGGCATCCAGATGCTTGGCATAAGACCACCGCAGTATCTGAATGAACAAAACTTAATTCTCATCTCAAAATTTTAAAGTAGAAGATAAATATCAAGAAATTCATTTTATAACTCAAATCCCTAATGTTTTAGCTTGATCACCTTCTTTCTTATTTTGTTAGGAAGCAAAGAGAATAATGCTTATAATTTCCTTTCATTTCTTTCATCATAAGAAATCCCACACTGAGGAAAGAAAGTGGTTTGAAAAAGTCAGCAAAATCTAAGACAGAAGGAAAATTATTCTGAAGACAGAGAATGAGCAAAGCTCTGAACCTGGCTTAGTTGAAGAACAGAAAGAAATTTTGGGGAACTATATGATATCTTCAGTAGAATGCAGTAAGATGTGGTCAACAAGGCTGAAAGGGTCTAAGGAAAACATAACAAAAAAACTGACAAACAGCTATATCAGACAAAAAGACAACAAAGTAAGATTTAAATGCACAGAAACAAGACTTTTAATTTTGAACAAAAAATCATTTTAATTTTTTTTTTTTTAATTTAAGAGGCAAACAGATGAAGCCAGAGAAGCTTCTCATCTGCTGATTCATTCCCCAAAAGCTCACGATGGTTGGGGCTACTGTGGGACCAAAGCCAGGGGCAAGGATCCCAATCCAGGTGTTCTACACAGGTGACAGAAACCCAATTATTTGAGGCATCACTGCTTATTCCCAGGGTCTGCATTAGCAGAAAGCTGGAATCAGAGCTGCAGCAGGAACTGAACCCAGATACACCAATGCTGGATGCAGTTCTCTTAACTGTCACCTTAACTAGGCTAAATGCCTGCACCTCCATAATGCTTTTTTAAAAGCAAAACTGAAAGTGAAGAAATAAACGAAAACTATATGAGAACACATTAGATATAGAAGCAGAGCATTAAGGAATACAACATAGATATTTTCAAGAAAGTTAGAATCAAAGTAACAACCAAAATATAACTGGAAAAAATCGGGTGAACTAAGAAAATAAATACAAAGAAATCATTTTTGCAACTATTTAGCTATAATTTTTAAATATAACACTATCTAGGGGAAAAATGAGTAAAGGCAGAAAAACTGAACAGATTATCCATAAAGAGCAAAAACCAAAATCATACAGCAGAAAAATAACAAAGCAATACATGTAAAGTTTCAGGAAAACACAATTGTGACCTCCCAATTAGCAGCAGTCAAAACCACTGAAAAAAATCCTCAGAAACAGAAGAGCTTAAAAATATATCTATATCTTTCTTGAAAAGAAATTTAAAAACTAAAGAGATCAAGTTTCAACAAAAATTAAGAGCTCAAAAATGGGAAAATTAGTACAAAAAGACACAAACAGGATAGCCTGAGCATAGTTTAACAAAGTTAAATTTAAGTAAGTGTAGCAGGAGTAAGATGTTGAATGTACCTGTCAAAAAAATAATTGTAAGAAGAGATAAGAAGGGGCCAGCGCTGTGGCACAGTAGGCTAAGCCTCCTCCTCCAACGCTGGCATCCTCTGTGGGGCCAGTTTGAGTCCCTACTGCTACTCTTCCAGCTCTCTGCTTATAGCATGGGAAAGCAGTGGAAGATGGCCTAAGTGCTTGGGTCCCAGCACCTGCGAGGGAGACCCAGAAAATACACCTGGCTCCTGGCTTCAGATCAGCCCAGCTCTGGCTGTTGAGGCTATTTGAGGAGTGAACCAGGCAATGGAAGTGCTTGCTCACTCTCTCACTCGCTCGCTCTCTCTCTCTCTCTCTAACTCTACCTCTCAAATAAATTAAATCTTAAAAGAGAGAGAAAGACTACTGCATATAATAATAATGGTTTTCTGAATTGTAACTCTCAGATTGTGGTAACATTAATGAAGGCTAGAGCTTTAAATTAAATCTAAAAGCAGCAGCCATATTTTATGACTAAGACAATACAGGGCCTGCGCTGTGGCATAGCAGGTAAAGCCACTGCCTGAAGTGCTGGTATCCCATGTGGGTTCTGGTTCAAATCCCAGCTGCTATACTTCTGATCCAGCTCTCTGCTATAGCCTGGGAAAGCAGTAGAAGATGGCCCATGTCCTTGGGCCCCTGCACTCATATGGGAGACCTGGAAGAAGCTCCTGGCTCCTGTCTTCGGATCAGTGCATCTCTGGCCATTACCGCCAACTGGGGAGTGAACCAGAGGATGGAAGACCTCTCCCTCTCTCTCTCTGCTCTCTTTCTCTGTGTAACTCTGACTTTCAAACAAATAAATAAATCTTTTAAAAAAATACAAAACAATATAGAGTTATACTTGATTACTACAGAAAGCCTAATTCCTCTATTATAATATAAGATCTTCAAATTGGATTAAATATACTTAAAGATTGCTTAATGACCAGAATACATTCTGAGGAATGTGTTTAGGTGACTTCATGGTTGTGTGAACATCGGAGAATATACTTATGCAAACCTAGGCAGTAGTAGGTGCCACGTGACATCTTGATGTGATAAGAGGCTCAGTAAGCAAGAGATGTGTGAGGCCACTGATAGCATTAAAAAAGCATACTATTTTAAAGTAAAGGGTTTTTTATAACTAGAAGGATATACTCTAAAATAATGGTAAAAGCATGGCAAAATAGATATATAAACCAGTAACACAGGCACCTATTAAGTATTAGGTATGACATGTAATTGTATGGGCTACCCTTTCAAATAACTGGCAGCACAGGTTTTTATCAACATCACCACAAGCACTTGAGTAATGTGGTATAAAACCACAAACTATCAGGAATGTTGTCACTACGTCACAAGAACTGTTCAGTTTTTCTAGAATCTTACAGGACCACCGTCACATATGTAGTCTATTATTTACCAAAGTGTCATCAGCCAGTGCATGACTGTATATTATACTTCCAAGAGAATTACCCAGAAGAAAGTCACATTAAAATGTTTTTAAGATAGGCAGAGATTTCTGAAACTGAGAACCAACTGCCTGAAAGCATGATGTAACAGGATCAAGAACTGAATGCCTGTATTAACACAATTTTGCTATTCCAGTAAATTCTTGCCCAGGAAAATAAAGTTTCAAATTGTATTACTGTTCATTTTGTGAACTCCTGAAAAATCCATTTATCCAACGACAGACTGTTCTACTTGCCTCTTCCTTGGGTATTATTTCCTCCTCAAGAAAATAAATTTCTTAAATGGGCAAACTATTCCATTAGTAAACAAATGTTCATATATCAAGGCCCCTTTCAAAACCCTCATCTTCTGCTTCCATCAATCCTGAATTAGTATCAGGATTTGGCATGATCATATTTACATCTTTGTATTTAAAGACTCACCTTCTAACAAACCCCAAAACTCCCTTAAATATCCACTGACAGGCAGCATTTTGCCTTACTGGATAAGTAATAAACGTATTTTTGCCTGAACAATATGTTTTAGGGATTCTTCAGAGTTATCAATCAACAAAATAAATGCAAAAAAAGTTAACACTCAGGGGTGCAGGCATTCAGCCCGGTGGTTAAGGCACCACTCAGGATGCCCATGTCCCACATCAGAGCCTGAGTTAAAGTCCTGCCTCCATTTCCTGCTAATGTGCACCTTGGAAAGCAGCAGGTGTCGGCTCAAGTACTTCAGTCCTTACTACCCACATGGGAGATGTGACTGGTTTCCTTGCTCCTAGCTTCAGCCAGTCACAGCTCTGGCTTTTGTGGGCACTTGAGGAAGAGTAAACCAACAGATTAAAGATTTCTCTTTCTCTCTCACACAAAAATAAGTATATAAAACTGTTTTAAAAAGTTAACTAACATTCACAGCAGGCATTTGGTACAGTATTATGAAGACACTATGTGGGATGCCAACATCCCATACTGGAGTGCTTAAAATAGAGAGAGAAATGAAGAACTCCCTTCCCCTCACTCTATCACAAGCACCCATCCAAGTCCCCATTCTGCTTCTGTTCCAACTCTCTGTTAATACACATCTTGGGAGCAGCAGATGATAAGCCAAGTCACTGAGTCCATGCAACCCATATGAGAGACTCAGATTCAGTTCCTGGCTCCTGGCTACGACCTTGTTCAGCAGATATTTAGGGAATAAACCAGGGTATCCTTTCCCCTCCTTTCTTTTTCTTTTCTCTTTGATTTTCATTCCATCCTTCCTCTCTCCTTTCCTTTCTTTTTCTTCTCTTTGTCTCAAATGAAAAATGGAAGTAAATTTTTAAAGCTAATATTCATTTTTAAATAAGCTGATTATGTTTTAAAAAGCTGGATATTATGTTTTGTTGATAACAGGATACAAAATCCATGACAAAAATATAACCATCATAAACTGTTAAGTGCTAAACCATGTGTCAAATATAAATAAAATTCAAATCATTAAAACTGTAGGGAGAAACTGAAACAAGATTGAAATGGGAAAACTTAAAACATTAATCAAGTAAACAAACATAAGATGATGATAAACTGGAGAAAGATGCAAATAAAAAGTTATAATAATAAAGTTTCAGACAAAATCAACGTTAATATAAAAAGTAATAAACTCTCAGAGTGATCAAAGGTGGTTGAAAAGAGAAAAGACGTGGTGATTTTTACCACAGGAAGATAACAGAAGTGGAGGGACTGCATTCCCAGGGGAGAGTTGAAGAGAAGTTTGCAGTAGGAAATCTACAGAAAGCAAAGAGACGCCACAGAGCAACAGGGACAGCATGAACACACAGCACGGAGCAGAGCCGCCATGGCAATCTCCGCAGCTGGGGGCTGGAGACGCGATCTTCTTGAAGTGAGGTGAGAGGAGTCTGCCTGCGTCAGCCCTGTATCACTGTGATACTGCCTAAGGGAGAATCTTGAGGACCACGATGACTCTGAGTCCAGCCTACAGTGCTAGCTGGGGACAGGGTGCCACCTAACACTGTTTGCGGTCCCATCCGACTTTGAGTCCTACCTGGAGGGTTGCCAAGGGGTGGGGTGCCCATGTAGGTCTGTGAAGAACTCCCTTCCGCTCACTCCTTCTCACAAGCATCCAGATTCAATGCCAAGGTAGAAGAGTGACAGGCATCTGGCTCTGGGAACACCTTGGCGCTCTCCATGACCTGGACAGGCTCGCAGGGCTGAGAGTGGATCCCGGTGACTGGGGGATCCCTGTGCACTAGAACTGTGAGGTCTGTAAATCCACAATCAGGCTTTGGCTGTAGCTGGGTCTCTAGCAATCACCAAGTCTAGCTTCAAATGCTGAGTTCCCTGAATGCCTGGAGTAGGTCACTGCAGAGGGTTCTGTGGTTAAGGTACCCACACAGGCCAGGTGTGTAGCCACTGTGGTCTCACTCAGCATTTATTGGCAGAGTGGAGGTGAGGCTGTGATCATACCCTCACTCCTGCTGACAACAGAGAAGATCTACCATGCCCAACTTGGCTGTCACCATGAATTCTTGCCCCGACTCAAGCACTGACCTGTGCTCCCTGGCCTCACCTAGCACACACCTATGGAGATCCAATGAATAAGCAGACATTCCACTAAGCCACAAAGGCAAATTTCAATGATAAAAGCCATCAGAGGGGAAAACCAACAAATGTTTCTACAAAAGCCTAAAAATAGAGAGAGAAATGCAAAAACCATGAAGAAGGAAGACAATATGACTCCCCCAAAGGAACACAATAACCCATCCATATTAGATTATGAAGATGAAGAGATTAATGAAATGCCTGAAAAGGAATTCAAAAAATGATCACAAGATAATTCAAAAATACAGAGAACCAAATACACGAGTTAAAGAAACCCTTATATGACATGGATGAAAAATTATGCTAGGAGATAGAGGTACTGAAGAGAAATCAAATATTAGAAATGAAGAATTCAAGGGGTCAGCGCTGTAGCACAGTGGGCTAAGCTTCTGCCTGCGGTGCTGGCATCTCATGTGGACACCAGTTCATGTCCCGGCTGCTCTTCTTCCGATCCACCTCTCTGCTATGGCCTGGGAAAGCAATAGAAGATGGCCTGAGTCTTTGGGCCCCTGCACCCACATGGGATGCCCGGAAGAAGCTCCGGGCACCTGGCATCAGATCGGCCCATCTCCAGTCACTGCAGAAATTTGGAGAGTGAACCAGTGGATGGAAAGTCTCTCTCTCTTTCTTTTTCTCTTTCTCTTTCTCTTTTTCTTCCACTCCCTCTCCCCCTCCCACTCCCTCCGTCG
Organism: Sylvilagus floridanus; assembly: GCA_949820135.1. Taxonomy (NCBI): domain Eukaryota; kingdom Metazoa; phylum Chordata; class Mammalia; order Lagomorpha; family Leporidae; genus Sylvilagus; species Sylvilagus floridanus. The sequence continues at coordinate 103,878,096 of OX463238.1, read as the reverse complement.
GTCAGTCAGTCTCTCTCTCTCTCCCTCTCTCTCTCCCTCCCCTACCTCTTCTAAATCTACCTCTCAAATAAACAAATAAAATCTTTTTTTAAAAAATTCAAAAATGTCAAACAAAAAAATACAGTGAAAAGCCATAACAACAGACTTGGTGAAGCAGAAGAAAGAATATCCAAGAGGCCAGCACTGTGGTGCAGTAGGTAGAGCAGTAAAGCCACTACCTGCAGCACCAGCAATCCATCATTCCATATGGGCCCTGGTTCAAATCCCAGCTGCTCTACTTCAGATCCAGCTCCCTGCTAATTTACCTGGGAAAGCTTGGGCGCTTGTACACATATGGGAGACTCAGGAAGAAGCTCTTGGCTCCAGTCTTCAGAATGGCCCAACTCCAGCCACTGCAGCTATTTGAGAAGTGAACCAGCAGACAGAGGATATCTCTATAACTCTGCTTTTCAACTGAATAAATAAATGCTTTAAAAAAAAGAGGGGACCAGCGCCATGGCACAGCAGGTTAATCCTCCGCCTGTGGTGCCAGCATTCCATAAGGGCACCGGGTTCTAGTCCCGGTTGCTCCTCTTCCAGTCCAGCTCTCTTCTGTAGCCCGGGAAGGCAGTGGAGGATAGCCCAAGTGCTTGGACCCCTGCATCCGCATGGGAGACCAGGAGGAAGCACCTGGTTCCTGGCTTCGGATCAGCATAGCTCCAGCCGTTGCGGCCATTTGGGGAGTGAACCAACGGAAGGATGACCTTTCTCTCTGTCTCTCTCTCACTGTCTGTAACTCTGTCAAATAAATAAATAAAATCTTTTTTTAAAAAAAGTCCAAGTTAGACGAAAAATTCTTGGAAATATCTCAAACAAAAAAAAAAAAAAAAAAAGAAGAAGAAGGAGAAGAAGAAAAAGGAAGAAAAACCTGATCCAGATCAGATCTAGAAAGATAATGCTAAAATTTATGTGGAAACACAAGAGACCCCTAAATAGCTAAAGCGATCTGAATAAACACAAAGCTGGAGGCATCACAATACCAGATTTCAAGCCATACTACTGGGCAGCCATAATCTGAGAAAAAAGATACCAGCTCAAAAGTAGACATGTAGACCAATAGTACAGAGCAGAAACCCCAGAAATTAATCTACACATCTACAAACAACTAATCTTTGACAAACAAGTTAAAATCAATCTCTAGAGAAAGGACAGACTCTTCAACAAATTGCACAGGGAAAATTGGATCAATGTGCAGAAACTTGAAACAAGAACCCTACTTTTTAACCTTATACAAAAACCAATTCAAAATAGATCAAGGATCTAAATCTACAACCTCATACCATCAAAATACTAGAGGAAAACATCAGAGAAACTCTGCAAGACACTGGAATAGTCAAAGACTTCTTGGGAAAGACCCCAGAAGCATACACAGTAAAAATAAAAATAGAAAAATGGGATTACATCAAGCTAAGAAGCTTCTGTACTACAAAGGAAACACTCAGCAAAGTTAAGAGGCAACCAATAGAATATTTTCAAACTATGCAACTGACAAAGGGTTAATATCCAGGATCTATAAAGAGCTCAAAAAAACTCAATAACAACAAAACAAACAAACCTGTTAAGAAATGGACAAAAGACATGAACAGGCATTTTCAAAGGATGAAATACAAAAGGCTAACAGACATATGAAAAGCTGCTCAGGATCACTAGCCATCAGGGAAATTCAAACCAAATCCACACCGTAGTTTCACCTCATACAATTAGAATGGCTATCACTCAAAAATCAAACAATAATAATTTCTGGTGAGGATGTGGAAGAAAGGGTACCCTAATACACTGCTGGTGGGAAGTAAGCTAACACAACCATTACAGAAGAAAGTATGGAGATTCCTCAGAAATCTGAAAGTAGGTCTACCATATGATCCAATCATCACACTCCTGGGAATTTACCCAAACAAAATGAAATCAGCATATGGAAAAGTTATCTGTATGCCTATATGCATTGCAGCTCAATTCACAATAGCTAAGATATGGAAGCAACCCAGATGTCTACCAACCAATGATTGGATAAAGATTGGTATATATACACTATGGAATACTACTCAGCCATGAATTTAATAAAATTCTTTCACAACAAAATGGATGTAACTGGAAACCATTATGCTTAGTGAAATAAATCAGTCCCCCAAAGAAAAAATCTGTTTTCTCTGACATTTGTCAGTTAATAGAAAACAGAAAAATGTGATGGAATGATATGGATATCTTGTAGTATGATTATTGTTTTTAGTGCCCACTTATACTCCTATGGAACTGTGTTCTTCCTACTTTTTATTGGCTGACTTTACAGCTACTGGTGAATTAAGTCTATGATTATAGAGTAGATTGAAATTTTGTCTTTATAAAAATTAAAGAAGAAATGGAAGGAAGGAAGGAGGGGAACTGAGGTAGGGAGAGAGAGGAAACTATGGCTATCTTCTTAGAACTCTACCTATGAAGTACATAAAATCTATTCTCTTTATACTAATAAAAATTACAAAAATAAAAAGAAATAAATTTATATTATTTCTTACTGAAAATTAAAATATTTCAATTAATATTCTTAAATCCATAATTATTAAAAATCTAGAGCCTGCACAAAGAAATAATTTTTTCTGGTGTATTTCAGAAAATGATTTGAAAAAAAACTAATAATTACTTCATAATACCGAGATCTCAAATTCCTAAAGCAAATGTTATTCAAGACACAGTCACTAGTCACAGTGCCATAGAGTAAGAAATTAGTAATTCATTTTAAGTAATCAGAATGAAAATGTAACACATCCACTTGCATAGCTATAGGCTTAAAAAAGAAATTAAAACAACAATTATACTTCATGTAGAGAAAAATTAAAATAAGAAAACTACTTCTCAAAGCTTATAGGTTTAGTCAAAGCTATAATTTTTATATGGTAGCTTACTATATTCCAGGAATGATTCTAACCACATTATATTCACTTTCTTATTTGATTTTAACATCTTTTTAAGAGAAGTATCATTACTATCACTATTTATACATGCAGAGATGAACACTTAGAATGGGTAAGCCAGTAAAATAAAATTGGATTTACACTCAGGAATCTGTTATACTTTATCAAATGGATCTCCATAGTAAAACAATTTTATACAATTATTACAATAGAAAACAAAAAAAATGTCCTTAATAAAAGTCATCATCTATTCCTGATTTTTAAATTCTAAAGTAATGAGGTATGGGCATTTGATACAGTCATTAAATTGCTGCTTGGAACATCCACATCCCCTATCAGAGTGTTGTTACCTCCCAGTTACTCCACTTCTAGTACAACTTCCTGATAATGTACAAGTTTAAAGGAAGCAAGTAATGGCTCAAGTAGTTGGATCCCTGTCACACATTAAGGAGTCCTAGTTCGAGATCCAGGCTCCTGGCTATGACTTGGCCTAGCCCTGGCTGTTAGAGACATTTGGGGAGTAAACCAGGAGATGGAAGATCTCTGTCCATGTCTATATATTCCTCACTTCCTCCCTCCCTCCATTAAAATGAACATAAATAAAATAAAAAATTGAAAAGAAATAGCATTTTTTGTATTATGAAAAGGTATCCTATTTAAAGCCAAGAGCAGCATACCTACAAGTTTCTAAGACTCAATGCTTATGTCCCCAAAATTCATATGCTGAAGTCCTAGTCTCCAATTTGATAGTATTTGAAGACAGGACATTTGGGAGGTTACTGGGTCATGGGACTGAAGATTTCATGAATGGGATGAGAGCCCTTATAAAAACATATTCCTTGGCCCTTCTGCTGTGTGAGGAGAAATCAAGAAGACCACATGTAAAGACAGGAAGAAAGCCCTTAGAAGACACCAGATTCACCACTGCTTTGATTGTGGACTTCTAAGCCTCCAAATAATGAGAAATTTCTGTTACTTATAAGCCAGTTAATGGTTTCTTATACAGCCTAAACAGCCTAAAATAAAAGTGATACTCAAGAGAAGAATTCCCAAAAGTATATTTCATAAAAAGGCTTTTAATATAGATATATATCAAGGAATCTGCACTCAGATCTAAGTTTGGAAAATGTGAATTCTATGAGTCCTCTTTCTGTGTGCCACAATATATATTAGCATACTTAAGACCCTGGGATTTTCTGTAGTTAAAGAAAAAATAAAATTGGTTTAACTTTGCATTTCCCTAGCTTACCTGACCACAAAACATATAGAAAAACACCATCTGTTAAATTTCTATAGAGCATCTTGGGAAGGGCATTCCAATTAAACCTAAAAAGCCAAGCAAGAATACTTTATAGCCATTACATTTAACAGTGTGGTATATCAGATCTATATCAGACAAAAGTAAATAAAACAAAAATGAGCAGTCATACAAAACTGATATCCTGGGGGCCAGCGCTGTGGTGCAGCAGGTTAACGCCCTGGCCTGAAGCGCTGGCATCCCATATGGGTGCTGGTTCGAGAACGGGCTGCTCCACTTCCTATCCAGCTCTCTGCTGTGGCCTGGGATAGCAGTAGAGGATGGTCCAAGTCCTTGGGCCCCTGCATCCACATGGGAGACCTGGGGGAGGCTCCTGGCTCCTGGCTCCTGGCTCCGGATCGGGGCAGTTCCGGCCATTCTGGCCAATTGGGGAGTGAATCACCAGATAGAAGACCCTCCCCCCCACCTCTCTGTCTGCGTAACTCTGACTTTCAAATAAATAAAAAATAAATCTTTTCAAAAAATTGATATTCTGTTACACATGAACATTAAAATGGAAGTAAATGCAAAGATGATAATGTGGTTATTATTATCTCTATGTGCTCAATGATGTCATATTTTTAAAAAATATTTATTTAAGAGGTAGACTTAGAGATAGAGAGAGAGACAAAGAGAAAGGTCTTCCATCTGCTGGTTTACTCCTAAAATGGCCAAAACAACTGGAGCTGGGCCAATCCGAAGCCTGGAACTTCCTGTGTGTCTCTCATGTGGCTTCAGGGGCCCAAGCAGTTGGGCCGTGCTCCACTGCTTCCCAGGTCACAGCAGAGAGCTGGATCAGAAGAGGAGCAGCCAGGACACAAACTGGCACCCACGTGGGATGCTGGCACTGTAGGCAGAGGCTTAGCCCTCTGCACCACAGCACTGGCCCCATGACATCAAATTTTGTTTTCCTATTTTATTTCTTGTATTCTATACTATAAGCATATATTATTTTATAAAAATATTATTTTATTAAAAAAAATTGAGATATTTTATTTAGATAACACAGGTAGTAGGCTTCCCAAAACAGATCATTAGAATAAAAATATAATAATAAAACCAATATTATGCACTTGTGAGGTTCTCAACAGAAAACTGCTCTATTATACTAAGTTGATTCTGTGTGCAAAAGTGTGAACAGAGAAGTATATTATCAGCAAAAAGAAGTTAATGACAAATAACAGAAGAAAAATGCCACAAAGAAGCTAAGCAGAGAGAAAAAGCAAGGCCAAATGAAAAAGAGCTAATATCTCAGCAAATCACAAATCTAGAATAGTCAAAGTATTGATCTCCTAAAAAAGGAAAAAAACATAATATCTAAAAGACAAAAATCAAAAATGTGCCACATCTGGTCACAATATGTTTCAATCCTCATTTCTTTCTGTACTTTTTCTTTTTATACTTCCAAATAGGTCTTGGTTGGAACTCCAGCCGTAGAAATATGCCATCTATCCTTTTCTCTAAATCACAGTAAAAACTAGAGGTGGAGGGGTTGGCGCATGGCTCACTTGGTTAATCCTCCGCCTGCAGCACCGGCATCCCATATGGGTGCCAGGTTCTAGTCCCAGTTGTTCCTCTTCCAGTAAAACTCTCTGCTGTGGCCCGGGAAGACAGTGGAGGATGGCCCAAGTGCTTGGGCCCTGCACCCGCATGGGAGACCAGGAGAAAGCTCCTGGCTCCTGGCTTCAGATCGGCGCACAGCTGTCCATAGCAGCCATTTGGGGAGTGAACCAACAGAAGGAAGACCTTTCTCTCTGTCTCTCTCTCACTGTCTGTAACTCTACCTATCAAATAAATAAATTTAAAAAATTAATAAAAACTAGAGGTAGGGACTATCAGTTACTATATCATTTCCAAAATTATTCAAGTTGCTATTTATTTGTAACTAAGAGGCAATCCAAAATGAAACGGGTAGTGGAGAAGAGATTGTCTGATTTATAAAAGGAGGTGACTAACAAGAAGATTCTTTTCCAAAGAGTTAACATTGATTTCGAGATAGAAAAAACATCCTTAAAAGAACAATAAAGAAATGTTAAGGAAATGAAATCACTAGTAGAGAGACACCATGTTGGCAGAATAGGGAGGGAGCTTACTGCTCTAATCTAGGGGAAGATAGTTTTAAAAAGCATAGAGAGTATAATCTCAGGGAAGAGTTAGGGAGAAATCTGCAGTGAAACTCCATGCAAATTAGAGGAACAGTGTGGATCTACATGGAGGGAGTGGAAACACACAATTCAGGACCTCCGCAGCTAAGAGCCTCAGCACCAGCTTTGAAGAGTGAGAAGAGACCAGACTGCAGCAGCCCAAGCCACTGGCGATAAAACTGCTGAACAGCCTAGCATGATCCTGCCTGGAACCCTGTGGGGGACAGTAATCCTCCCTACCTAAATGGAAAACAGAGGAGCGGCACATTTCTCTCTCCCTGATCACCTAGTACCAGTGTCTTGTAACTAGCCAAGAGTGGGTGGTGCCATTTTGGACAAACGTTAACAGCTGCACCAGCTTGCGTCCACGTACCCAGAAACCAGCCAAGAGGAGATGTCTGAGTGTGGCTGAGAGAACTGACAGGGAACCTTGTTCACGACTGTGGGAGTCTTGTTTGATAGGACTGTGAAAACACTGTGTCTGCATGTGAGGGCGCAGGGTGTGCTGAGTCTCTGGGTAGTCACTGTGGACAGATCCCCATGCTGAGTGCTTCCTGATTCCCTGGTGAGGGTCATTGTTGTGGGATCCATGCACGCACCAAGGACTGCATGGATCCTTTGTGTGGTTCTTGTAGCAGCACAAATGAATACACCCACTGGGGCTAGTAACCAGGCATTGGTCTCCTTGGAAGAGAGGAAGTGAGTATGTGACTACACCAACAGAGCAAATTAACCACCACCACCACCCCAGGATTTAAAAAAAAAAAAAAGAGGAGGTTTACCACAGCCCAATGTGGGTAACAACTTGGACATTCCCCTCACCCTGAACACTGAACAGAACTCCCTGGCCAGAACCAGCACATGCCTCAGGGTATTCACTGACAGAACAGGCACACTACTGATCCACAGAGACCCAGTCCAGAAATAAAAGCCATCACAGGAAAAAAACAACCAATCAGAATCTCCACAAATGCCTAAAAATAAATGCAGCAATTCAAGAAACAAGAATAAGGAAGACAACCTGATGCTCCCAAAGGAATACAACAATACTTCAATACTAGAATGTGAAAATGATGTGACAGAGAAATACTGTAAAATGAATTCAAAAAATTGGTCATAGAATTACTTAGAAGTAATCAGAAGCAAATGCACAAACTACTGAAATCCATTCAGGACATGAAAGAAAATCTCTCCCATGAAATTGAGATCTTAAAGAAAAATTAAAATGAAATATTAGAAATGAAGAATTCAGTATATCAAATAAAAAATGTCATAGAAAGCCTTAACAACAGACTCGGTGAGGTAGAATAAAGAATATCCTACTTGGAAGACAAATCGGTGGAAATTTTACAGTCAGAGAAAAAAAAGAAAAAAATTTAAAAACAATGTTGGAGATTTATGGGATAATATCAAACGACTCAACATACATGTGTTAAGGGTTCCTGAAGGCATGGAAAGAGAAAATGGATGGAGTAGACGCCTTTTTTTTAGTGAAATAATTACAGAAAACTTCTCTAATTTGGAGAAAGAAAGGGACATCCAAGTACAGGAAGCACACAGAACTCCTAATAGACATCATCAGAAAGATCCTCATATTGTAGTCAAACTCTCCACAAAGAGCATAAAGGAAAGATTCAAAAATGTGCATTATTAGAGAAATGCCAGATTACTTTCAGAGGATCTCCAATTAGACAAGGAGACAATGACGAGATATATTCCAAGTCTTAAGAGAAAAAAAACCCTTCAACCCAGATTACAGTACCCTGCACAGCTCTCACTTATGATGAAGGTGAAATAAAGACCTTTCATAACAGACAGAAATTGAAAGACTTTGTCACCACCTGTCCAGTCTTACAAAAGATGCTTAAGGATGTGCTTCACAAAGAAACACAGAAGCATGGTCATCACTATGCAGAAAATATCCCAGTAAAAGTACAAAGGAAGTCCAAAGTAAACAATGGGGATATGTACCTGAAAATGGCAAAGCCAAGGCATCACCTATCAACAGTCACCTTGAATGCAAATGGCCTCAACTCTCCATTTAAAAGATACAGACTGCCTGACCAGTTTAAAAAACAAAACCCATCTATTTCTTGCCTACAAGAAACACATCTCCCCAACAAAGACACACGCAGACTGAAAGCAAAAGGATGGAAAAAGATATTCCATGCTGACAGAAACAAAAAAAGAGCTGGGATAGCCACCCTAATATCAGACAAAATAGACTTTAACACAAAAACTGTTAAAAGAGACAAAGAAGAGCACTATGTAATGATTAAGGGATCAACTCAACAGAAAGATGTGACTATGTCGGAATAAGATCGAAGTCGGCGAACCCTAAAGGCTTCCATAGCCTCAGCAACTCATGACTAGAGCCTAGGGAGATTCTTGACGCCATAAACAAGAGTGTCAAATTGTTAAATCAACATCAGGAGTCACTGTGTACTTACGTCTCGTGAGGGATCTGTCCTTAATGTGTTATCCAATGTGAAGTAATGCTATAACTAGTACTGAAACAGTATTTTTACACTTTGTGTTTCTGTGTGGGTGCAAACTGATGAAATCTTTACTTAGTATATACTGAATCGATCTTCTGTATATAAAGATAATTGCAAATGATTAAAAAATCTTGGTGTTAAATTGGAAATTGCATAGATAATCAATTCTTTAAAAAAAATCATGTAGGATCTCTGTCCTTAATGTGCTGTACATTGTGAATTAATACTATAACTAGTACTCCAACAGTATTTTCACTTTGTGTTGCTATGTGAGGGCAAACTGTTGAAATCTTCATGTAATATGAACTAAACTGATCTTCTGTGTATAAAGAGAATTGAAAATGAATCTTGATGTGAATGCAAGGGGAGAGGGAGCAGGAAAGGGGAGGGTAGCGGGAGGGGGGGAAGTTGTGTGTGGGGGAGCCATTGTAATCCATAAGCTGTACTTTGGAAATTTATATTCTTTAAATAAAAGCTTTATATATATTAAAAAAATAAATAAACATATATGCACCTGGCTATATAAAACAAATGTTGATGGATATAAAGTGAGACCTAGATTCCAATACAACAGTAATGGGGAACTTTGATACCCCACTTGTAGCAATGGACAGGTCAACCAGACAGGAAATCAGCAAGGAAACAACAGTTAACCAACACTAATAGATCAAATGGTCCTATGAATATCTACTGAACTTTTTATCCTATAGTTGAAGAATATACTTTCTTCTCATCAGTGCATGGAGCTTTCTCTAGGATAGACCACAGGCTAGGCCATAAAGCAAATCTCAGCAAATTAAAAAAAAAAAAAAAAATCCAAATCATACCATGCATCTTCTCTGACCACAATGGAATGAAGTTGGAAATCAACAACTCAAGGATCTCCAGAGCACATGCAAACATATGGAGACTGAACAACATGCTCCTGAATGAACAGTCAGTCATAGAAGAAATCAAAAGAGAAATTTTTTAAAAAAGTTGAGGAACAAGTTTTTTTTTTCACACTAGTTGTTCAACTCTTTATATAGTATAGAATTAATCTTCTGTGTATAAAGTTAATTGAAAATAATTTTAGTAAAAAATAAAAATTGGAATAGGAGAGGAGGAAAAAGGGTGGGAAGGAAGTATGATGGGAAGAATCACTGTGTTACTAAAGTTGTATTTATGAAATTCATGAAGCTTCTATGTTAAATAAAAGGTTTCTGTGATGTGGGGAAAGAAGTGATAAAAAATAAATCACTAGTAAAACTTTAAGTTACAGGCCGGCGCTGTGGCTCAACAGGCTAATCCTCCGCCTTGCAGCGCCAGCACACCGGGTTCTAGTCCCGGTTGGGGCACCGGATTCTGTCCCGGTTGCCCCTCTTCCAGGCCAGCTCTCTGCTGTGGCCCAGGAATGCAGTGGAGGATGGCCCAAGTGCTTGAGCCCTGCACCCCATGGGAGACCAGGAAAAGCACCTGGCACCTGGCTCCTGCCATCGGATGAGCGCGGTGCGCTGGCCGCAGTGTGCCGGCCGCGGCAGCCATTGGAGGGTGAACCAACGGCAAAGGAAGACCTTTCTCTCTGTCTCTCTCACTGTCCACTCTGCCTGTCAAAAAAAAAAAAAAAAAAACTAAGTTACAGGGGGAATTTTAATGGCTTCATTTTAGCTCAGACCAAAAAGATCTAGAATAGAATAATAGGTGGCAAGTAGTGCCATATTCCAAGTAAAACCAGTAAAAAAGAATTTACCAAAAGGAAATTAAATCAGTATATGAAAGACTATATGTAGTTTTATATTTATAGCAGTTCAATTCACAATATCTAAGATATGGAATCAACCTGGATACCATCAGCTGATGAGTGGATAAAGAAACTGGGGTATATGCAATGGAATACTACTTAGCCATAAAAAAGAATGGGATCCTGTCTTTTGCAACAAAATGAATGAATCCAGAGACCATCATGCCTAGTGAAATAAACCCCAAAAGACAAACACCATGTTTTCTCTCATTTGTGGTAGCTCATAGATTACCAAACAAAAATGTAATGTATATGAGTGAAATTAACATGTTCAGATATGATTACCATGCAGAGCCCTTTTCTATACTCCCATATAACAGTGGTCTTTCTACTTTCCAGTTGAGTTCTTTATTTAGTGGAGGATTAGGCCTGCAGTTACAAAGTAAATTGAAAGTATAATATTGCAAAAATTAAAAGAAATAGAAAGAAAAGAAGGAGGGAGGGAAGGAAAATGTTAAGTTTCATTTGCTTAAAATTGTACATATTAAATACAAAAAATCTGTTCTCTTTATATAAAAATAAAAATTATGTGGCATTCTCCCTCCACCATACCTCACTCCCATGATGAAATGAAAGACAATGTTTGATCATCCCATGAGAAGCTAATATTTTACCTCTAAAGTCTGAGAAGACAAAAAGATACACCTCATCGGCACCGGCTAATCCTCCGCCTGCGGCACTGGCACCCCAGGTTCTAGTCCCAGTTGGGGCGCCGGATTCTGTCCCGGTTGCTCCTCTTCCAGGCCAGCTCTCTGCTGTGGCCCGGGAAGGCAGTGGAGGATGGCCCAGGTCCTTGGGCCCTGCACCCGCATGGGAGAACAGGAGGAGGCACCTGGCTCCTGGTTTCAGATCGGCGCAGCACCGGCTGTAGTGGCCATTTGGGGGGGTGAACCAATGGAAAAAGGAAGAACTTTCTCTCTCTCTCTCTCTCTCTCTCTCTCTCTCTCTCTCTCTCTGTCTGTCTCTCTCTCTGCCTGTCAAAAGAAAAAAAAAAGATACACCTCTCTGAAATGTTAACATAAATACCACTGCAATAATCCAGTCATGGGGGTTATAAGAATTCTCTTATTCCTGATTTACAAAGTAAAAATGTTACATCATTCTAATTTCACTCTCCATATTGATCCATTAATAGGAACTTGATCTGTCTATCCTACTCATGTACTTCTCAATCACCTTACTCATACTTAACCTAACGTATAAACCCAGACTTTTGCCCTAAAGTACACCATATGAACAGGTAAAGTTCTCTTCTTTTCATCTTCTGTGCCAATTCCTGATTGCTATTTTATCTGCCCATCTAATAAACATTGAATGTGTTTTCTATTTGGGGTGCTAAATATTCAAGTGGTGGTGATTTTTAAAATGAAGGATAGCACTTCTAGTGACCAAATGGTTCTCCTAAGGCATCTAACTGAAACAAATGACTTTTTCCTTTAAAGATACAAATTTCTCCCTACACAAAATATAAAATGACTCTGACTTCATACCAGTATCAAGCACATCTGAGGTTCTGAATTGAGAATAAGTTGGCCTCTTATTCTAAGCTCATTTTGTGTATAAAATAAAAAGAAACAATCATATCATTGGAAAAAAGAAGGTAATTACAAATAATAGAAGAAATAATCTATCTTTCCATTGTATTATGATTCAAATAAAGTTGGACTACATTTTAGAGAAAACACTTAACAAAATATCTCATCCTATTCTCTTTCTTCATTTCAATTTCACAGACAGCCTTGTCTGTAAAGGGAAGGATAACACCCAGAATAATAACAATAATATCACAAAATTCAGAGATAAGTAACAGGGCATGAAAAATTCTTTTATCCTTATAACTTTATTTTTCTCAATGTCACAGCAAAAGGAATTGGTTTCTGATGAAATTTTACTTCAATTTACACTGAAAGGCTAAAGGATTAATGAGAGCCATAGCTCTATTAAAACAATAAATATAAATTAGAATTTATGTGCCAAAAACACAGATTGAAATACTGTTTTGTTTTTTGGTTTTTTTAACCACGAAGATATCATGATGGGTATTTCAGTTGCCAAACTAGTAATATGACTACAAAATACAAGTGCCAGAAACCTTTCAGAATTAAATTTTGGCATCACACAGATTGTCATGTTAGACCATTGAAGCTACAGAAACTTCTGTTTTTCCACAAACCTATGAACTGTGCCATCCCCAGTACAATCTCAAAATACATGAATATATTAAACATTCCAAAAATACAAATGTCAGGATTCACAGAAAAGGAGGATACACCAAAATGTGTAAACATCTAACACACTGTAAAAGAGCTGCCTACAGTTTTATTATCATAGGTTCAAAATAATTTAAAATAATTCTATGTGGAGAAGACCACAGGATTTTTTAAATCTTTTTAACCATTATTGCACGTACAATAACGGTTATAGAGATAGGTTCATTCAAAAACAAAAATAATTGTTCAAAAATGCCTTCATTTCTAAGGAGATATTGCAACCCACAATATTAAATGAGAGAACAAAAGAGAAGGAGAAGGCACATGTGTAGGCAGAACAATGGAGTGCAGACAGAATGGGACAAAATGTCACAGGGGTTCAGCTATCTCTCAGGAAAGATTATAAAGGGTACAGTCATCTGGTGCCACAAAAAACCTGGCTTGAGTTAATGCTAATTCTGAGTTGGACAGAGAACAATCATTTGAACCGAACCCCTGCCCAGAGGAGGACAGGAAAGGGAGAGTTTAGTAAAGCCAAATTATAATGTTCTTCATAAACACGCAGGGAAGCTAGAGCCAAGACTGTGAAGTAGATAAAAGAAGTCATTCCTGCCCTGAGCTTCCCTTTCAGAGACCATGTTTCCTCTGGTAAGCTCCCCTTCTGAGTCTCTCAGTACCCTCAAATATTTCTGCCAGTCTTGCTTCATTGAGAAAAACCTTCAATAAATTCAATAGTAGTGTAATATCAACAATCAGACTTTTACAACCTAGCTTGTTGGATTCTAACTCCCAACTATTAAAATATTAAATATTAAATATTAAAATATCTACTGTACAGGTGTGGGACTCGCTAAAGTGTAGTTAAGGAATGTGCTAAATGTTAGATCCAGGAAAGGAGCCCCATTCTGATTTTAAAGCAACACAGCATTGTGATTAGACTGTGGATTCTGGAATTGGACTTTCTGGATGTGAGTCTTGGCATTACTCAACTAGCTGTATGATTTCAGACAAGTCATCATCTCTTGGCTTCATTTTCTTCACCTGTAAAGCTAAGAGTAATTTGAGATCCTGTCTAATTGAGTGTCCATGATCATTAACTAGTGCATGTAAAGAGCTTCAGATAACATCTAGGATATATTAACTGCTCAGGAAATGCTAAGTTTTATGGCCATTAGTATGCCCTCTATTACCTTATGACTTCAGGTTTAATCTCCCTGAATCTGTACAAACAATGAAGCTTGAATCTAAAGAGAAATCATCTCACTGAAGTCACAGCAAATACATTACAAACCATAGGATTAGGCCTCCTTTTGCAATCTTTTTGTTTTGTTTTGGGATAGGATAAAGTAGAATCAAAAAGTATTCCCAGTATCTCTGAGAGCTTAACATGTACACAACAGCATATACCCAGAAGTATTTCCACGAACCCAGGTTTCTACACACAAAACTGAAATTAGCCCAGGCATGTTAAGCTAATGGAACTTCATTCAAGGAGTCAAATGGTCACAATATCTTTAGGATTAGGAGGATATATGTGTAAAAACCATAGAATTCAAGAGCTTACTACTCCTAATTCAGGATCAGCTCCTTCAATAGGGGCTTCAACAGCTCCATGGAAAAATGGATTTTAAAGATAAAAATAAAACATATAAGCCTAGTTTTCAACATAAACTCCACTGAGTTCAAGACATTCTGTAAGTAATGATACAGCCATTTAGTTCATCCCTGGGAATTTACCCATATCAATGCAATCTTCTTCACATTACTAACTAAAGAAACATGGGTGCCCTTTAAAGATTTTTTTAAGATTAAGAAACAAAAAGAAGTGAGAAAAAGCTAAATCATGACTGGAAGGTGGATGTCTAATGATTTCCCATCATATCTCTCACAAAAGCGCTTTGATGAGAGGAATGAGCAACAGCTTTGTTGTGGTGTTGAAGGACTCTCTGGTGAAGTTTTCCCGAGTGATTTTCTGCTAAACCTTTACCTTCTGAAAACATTCAACTAATAAGCAGAAGTTACCATCCTTTGGCCCTCCAGAAACTCAACAAGCGAAATTACTCAAGCTTCATAAAAAGAAAAACACTGTTGCGACCCTTGCTCTTGACTGTCTGATGTGGCTCTGACTAGACCTCTTCCACCTGTCGGGAGGCATTGTGTTGGTTGTGCTTTGTCATCAAGATCATCCTAGTAAAGCCATGTTTCATCTGTTCGGATATTTTCAAAGAAATGTTTCAGGATCTTGATACCACTTGTTTACAATTTTCTTTGAAAGCTCTGCTCATATCTGAGGCTGAGCTGGGTGCAAGAGTTTTGGTACTTACTGAGCAGAAAGTTTGCTCCTCTTTAATTTTTCCTTCAGAATTGTGAAAGCTGAACCAAAGGAAATGCCTATGTTGTTGACTATTAATTCTGCTGCTAATTATGGGTCCTCATCAATTAGGGTGTGAACAAGATTAATTTTTTTCCTCACAAATTCGTATGGATGGTCTGCCACTGCAGACTTCATCATCAACATCATCTTATCCCTTCATAAACTAATTTACTGATTTGTAAACTGCTGATTTCTTTCAGGAATTCTCTCCTTGAACTTTTCACAAAGTGTCAGAGGTTTCATCATTCTTGTACTCAAGCTTTACCACAAATGTGATGTTCATTCTTCAATTTTAGCAGGACTCATGCTGCTCCGATAGCTCTCTTCAAACCCTTCTTAGTGACTCAAACTAGATCTTTTTTGGACATGTTAAATTTTATGCCAAAGTTTTTGAAATTTCCTGTGTAGTTTTTTCATAACATATTTTCCTTGAACATCTTGAAGACCCTGCATCTCTGCCTCCAAACACTCATGGAGTTGCTGAGTAGGCCCTGGAACCGGAGTATAACCATCCCACTTTCACCACTTGTTCTGGAGACCCTGAGTCGGTGAATGACAGCTGAACCCCTGAGCCTGGCTGCTCCTGCTGCCTCCATTCCCACAATCCTATATGCTGCCTGCCAAAACAGTAGCAGGGAGAGGGTATGTGCCTGCCATCCACAGCCCAAATTAGTGGATCTTACTGGCAGCTAGAATCCTATAAAGAAGTATGGGAAATGTTTTAAGCTTTATATCCACTGAAAGGTAGACAGAAGGAATTGACAACAATTTTCAGCTTAATACTTCTCTTTGGCCTCCCAACATCTATATACAGTATCCTCCATTAGCCACGGTTCTGCTTTCTGTGGTTTGTTACCAATGGTCAACCATAGTCTAAAAATATTAAATGGAAAATTACAGATATAAACAATTCATAACTATTAAATTGAGTACCATTCTGAGTAATATAATGAAATGTCCTGACATCCCATTCCATCCAACCTAGAAAATGATTCATGCCTTTCTCCAGGGGATCCCCACTGTGTAAGCTCAACATTGGTCATTGAGTACTCATTTCAGTCATGAATCAAGTGTCATGGTGTCACAGTGCTTGTGTTCAAGTAACCCTGATGTATAACCTGACACTGTATCACAATGCCTATGTCTTCATTGTTCACCTCACTACATCTCACAACACAGGTACTTAATCCTCTCATCACAGGACAGCTGATTACCGTACATTATTTGAGAGAGGCAGAGTGACCACATTCGTGTAACTTTTATCACAATATATTATTGTAATTGGTCTATTCCATTATTTTTAATTTCTTGGTGTGCCTAATATATAAACTTTATCATAATTACATTTGTATAGGAAAATACATGGTATATATAAGAGTTGAACACCATCCATGGCTTTTCACATCCACTGAGAGTCTTGCAACATATTCCCCATGCAGAAGAGGGAATACAGCATACTATTTATTTTGAATTAAAATTACAAATGCTATAATAAAAATTATATATATCTACCTAGCACAACAGTGCTCATAGGAACAAAAACAAGTTCATCTTTTCCTCAAAGGAGGAGCCCAAAGACCATTAGTCACTGATTGGGTTTATCTCCAATTCTGAGTAATGTTGCTTCCTTTGGTAGTTCAGTCAATGTCTGGCTCTGACATATTGTCACCTAAGGATAAGATTATTTGGCATAGTGGTAAAGGCTGCTTGAAACTCCTGGAGTACTGGGTTTGAGTCTCAGCTTCACTCTGATTCTGGCTTCCTGCTAACAGACACCCTGAGACACCACAGTGATGGCTCAACTAAATGGATCCCTGCAACCCTTATGAGAGGCCTGGGTTGAGTTCTCAGCTCCTGGTTTTGGCCCAGCCCAACCCAGATGTTGTGAACATTTGAGCAGTAAACCAGCAGATAGAAGACCAATCTCTCTCTCTCTCTCTCTCTCTCTCTCGTAAATAAATAAATACAGTCTATAAGTTTAAACTGCCTTCAACATACTTATATAAAGTAACAAAAGATAGGGATAAGATATTTTATTTTTATTTATATAAGGTGAATAAATTTTATGTATTTCATATATACAGATAATGGGGGGGAGGGAAACTAGTGTCCTCTTGTGAAACTGGTTATCAGGCATTTATAACTTATTTTCTCAACTATACAGTCCCCACTTGTCATTTGTTTGCAAGAAAATCTTATGATGTGCTTAATATTCGGTAGGGATATGCAAACCTTCAACTTCGAGACTGTTCTGCTTTTAATGACCCTACCAATATTGGGCAGCGACAATTTTCCATTAACTTTTCTACTCAGCAGGGAGCACTGGAGGCACTTCAGAGGAAACCCTGAGTGCCGGACACATTTCTCCTTCACAGAGTAATAACTACCCAATAAACCCATGATAGTAGATCAGTCATCTAATGTAGCATCGCATTTTTGCTTGTTTGGTGGAATGAGAGTTCAAAATGGCCAGGCGACTACATCAACATTCAGGTTAAGTGCAATCATTTCTTTTATTCCCTCGTAGGTATATGAACTCAAACTAAGACCTTCATACCATTAAACTTCAAGGTTTTTGAGACATCTAGGCCCAGGCATTTTGGCTTTGGTCAGATAAGAATCTATTTCACAGGGTGATTGTCTCCCACAATCAGACATCCAATCTCTACCATAGCATAGTAGCAACCCAGGAACTGATTGGTGGAAGGACAACAGTTATTTATAAAGAAAAGTGGTTTTATAGATCAAGGTGGCTACTCTATAGGACCCAGTTATTCAATAAAATACTAACCTGAAGTTTGTTGTGGAGTTTTATAGATAGAATTGTCCTTTATCATGTGGCTGACCCTCACTCATTCAAATAAAAACCCTTTAGAACAAAATTGAAGTCTCCTGAGGAAAAACAATTTTGCTGCATGACAGTAGCATCAGCTCGCATTCCGGAGTTCCTAGCTTACTAGTCTACATATTTCAGACAGGCAAGTTCCTGTAGTCATGTAAGCCAATTCCTTGAATTAAATCTACCCATCCATCTATTATCTCTATCCACCCATCCACCCATTCTTCTCTCCCTTCTTTCCACCGGTTCTGACCATCTGGATATTTCTGACTGATACAGAGGTCATGACTCTTCAAACTCCTATGGGACTGCAGGTGATTTTCTACATAGAATTCTCTTTTGTCATTTAGGATTCTTGGATTGATAGGTCATAAGGTTAAATAGAATAGATTCTGGGAGAGATGATGTCAATATAGCCTGGTACAGCTGAAGAACTGTTTTTGTTTTGGACCACACTCAAAGCTGGAAACCTAATGGAATTATTGGGTCATAGTACAGGACCAAAAATGAATTGTGTTGCCTCCAAAATTCTAAAAATCCTATCAAGTAGTGTGTGTGTGTGTGTGTGTGTGTGTGAGAGAGAGAGAGAGAGAGAGAGAGAGAAGGTACATCAACCTATCTTTTGCCTTGAATGGGAAAATCTTAAAATGCCTCAATAACACTGGATTTTCAAAAACTTCACCAAAGTGGCAGATACCAAAATTAACAGAGTCTGTCTGCATACATTAGTTTGATAAAGTTATATAAAAGACTGCCAATCAAAATGTGGTCCATATATCCATGCAGGTCTGTAGATCTTTTGTCACTACTGGTCCTCAGCAAGTACAGAAATGCCTTCCATAAACTAACAGAATCCAATAAAACAATGGTATTTGTATTTTGGAGTACAGAAATGCCTTCCATAAACTAACAGAATCTAATAAAACAGTGGTATTTGTATTTTCATGGTTTTAATTATTTTATTATAATTTATAAAATTGCTGGTCTGAATGATTAGAAAATTGTAAAAATTAGTCTATCCTCCTTCCCTTATTTGAGAAATACTGACCTAGGAAAACTACCTTCTGTGTATCAAATTCTATCACCTGCACCCACATGGGAGACCAAGAAGAAGCACCTGGCTCCTGGCTTCGGATCAGCGTGCTGCGCCAGCCTCAGCAGCCACTGGGGGGTGAACCAACGGCAAAGGAAGACCTTTCTCTCTGTCTCTCTCTCACTGTCTAACTATGCCTGTCAAAAAAAAAAAAAAAAAAAAAAAAGAAAACCTTGATCTTGGTCTTCTAGCCTCCAGAACCATGAGAAAATAAATGTATACTGTTTAAATCGCCCAGTCTGCTATATTTTGTTATGGCAGCCCTAGCAAATTAACACATCCACTTTTTTTTTTTTTTTTTTTGGTGCAGGGCCTAAGTACTCGGGCCATCCTCCACTGCCTTCCCAGGCCACAGCAGAGAGCTGGACTGGAAGAGGAGCAACTGGGACAGAATCCGGCACTCCAACAGGGACTAGAACCCGGGGTGCTGGCACCACAGGCAGAGGATTAGCCTAGTGAGCTGCGGCGCTGGCCCACTAATGCACTTTTAAGAAGGTTCCTAATCACAGTCATACTTTTCCAGCTTTTGCATTCTTTGTCCCTACTGTGAGAGTCTCCTGAATCTGCCAAGGCCTAGCAATCATTGGTATTTCATTCCCAGGAATTCCATGTAATAACATAAGTAACTCTCTTGCATGTGAAACAGCGACTACCGGGATCCAATTTTCCAACAGGACCAATAATAGCACTGCCTTTAAATTCAACCACGTCCAATACCCAATCCTAATTCCTGCCTGTCAGTTTAGTCCAAGGGACAAACTCAGTATTCTAAACAGACTGAAATTGGGTACAGGGAATTAAATGTTATTTTTAACTTTCTAGCCTGTACAATATGGGAAAGCACAAAAAGGAGTAAATACAAGACTTGAGTGCCAACTGACCAAATCCAGCTAAAGTTCAACTGCTTGGCGCTCCGAGATGCTAGAAGATCTCTTCAACTCTGCACAGACTCCTGCCTTCTTCTCAGCCTTGGCTGATCAAGAGCTACCCTAACAACAGCAGCAGCCTCATATCTGAAGATACTTTATAAGTGAAGGAATCATTCTGCTTTTGTCAAACCTGTTTCCAAGCCTACTTATAACTGTACCCTTTAAAAGGAGAGTATAGGTTGAGGACTCCTAATTTGAAAATCCAAACTCAAATGTAGATGTGGTTGCACTCCCAAAACCTCTCCTAATGTCTATGCAGACATTGTAAAACCTGAAAAAAAAAAATCTCTGAAACACTTCTGGTCTCAAACATGCCAGCCTGTAGAGTTAACCCTTCACTGACTTATAAAGCTGCTTTGTGCATGTGAGCTGCAAAGACTGGATTTGAGTATTAATGCTTCTAAGCAGTAGACACGGTCCCCAACTGACAATGGTTCAATTTACAATTTTTATTATTTTACAAAAATGACATGCATTTAGAGGAAGCCATACTCAAATGTTGAATTTGGATCTTTATCTGGGCTAGTGTTGGGCAATGCAGTCAGGCCGCTGATCACAAGGGGAAACAAGTGGCATCCCACAGTGTGGTACACTGCTGAGCTGGGGTGTACAATAGGTTAGGTAGGTCACACGTGTTATTGACTTGGGATGTTTTCTACCTATAGTGGGCTTATCAGTTGTAATTTTAGTGGTACCCATATAGGAAAAAATTAAGAAAGATGCTACATTACTCTCCTAGGAGTGTCACAACAAAGTGCCACAAAATGAATGAGTTAAAACTACAGAAATGTATTCGCTCACAATTCTGGAGGCTGGAAGTCAGACGCCAGCAGTGCCATCAACCTCTAAGAGTGAAATTCTCCCTTACCTTGCCCTAGCTTCTGTTGATCATCATCAATCCTTGACATTCTACAGCTCATAGCTTCATGACTCCAATCTTTGTTTCTGTCACCAGTTGATGTCCTCCTGTGGGTCTGTGTCTCTTCTTCTTAAAAGGACATCAGTCATATTGGATTAGGGCCTCCTCTAATTAAGTATGACCTCATCTTAACTTGATTACATCTGCAAAGGCCCTATTTTCAAATAAGGTCACATTTACATTAGTGGTAAGGGATAAGAACGTCAACATATCATTGGGTAGACACAATTCAACCCATAACCGAGGCAAAAAGGGTAAGCCTCATTAGAAGGTCAGAATAATCAATAACAAATTTTTCCAAAGAAGTCCAAGGAAACTGAGAGGTAATGGTGTGTCATGTCTTCAAGGGCAATCATAAGCCTCAGTAACTTACATTCAAATATGCAATTATACAGATAGAAAATACAGGATGTCAAAATTATAAACTAATTTAAAGACAGATTATGCATAAAGAAAGAAAGCCTTATCTTGATGCTATAAGTTTTTTTCAGAGCATGAATTTTATCCAAATAGAAAAAATTCCTCTAAAAAAGGATTAATTTATGTATATAAAAACCTGAAAAGATATAATAATTATGTTTGTATAGACCTTTTTATTTGTTAGTTTTGAATAGCTTCAATGTGCTTTGTAGATACAATTTTTTTTGACAGGCAGAGTTAGACAGTGAGAGAGAGAGACAGAGAGAAAGGTCTTCCTTCCGTTGGTTCACTCCCCAAATGGCTGCTACGGCCAGTGCGCTGCTGCCGATCCAAAGCCAGGAGCCAGGTGTTTCCTCCTGGTCTCCCATGCGGGTGCAGGGCCCAAGCACTTGGGCCATCCTCCACTGCCTTCCCGGGCCACAGCAGAGAGCTGGACTGGAAGAGGAGCAACTGGGACAGAATCCGGCACCCCGACAGGGACTAGAACCCAGGGTACAGGTGCCACAGGCAGAGGATTAGCCTAGTGAGCTGCAGCGCTGGCCCTGTAGATATAATTCTAAGAACAAGATTCTCTCTCTCTCCCTTCCTCCCTCTTCCTTGTCTTCTCACTCTCCTTCCTTCTCCTTTTTTTTTTAGTTTTTGAGATAACATATTTTAAATTTACATTACAGTGAAAAGACTTAATACTTTACCAAACAAGAAGTTTAACAAGTAGGGGCTAGCACTGTGGCATGGTGGGCTCAGTCTCCACCTACGGCACCAGCATCCCACATGGGCACCTGTTCAGTCTCAGGTACTCCTCTTCCAATCCAGCTCCCTGCTATGGCCTGAGAAAGCAGTACAAGATGGTCCAAGTGCTTGGGACCCTGCACCTGTATGGGAAACCCAAAAAAGCTCCTGCCTCCTGGCTTCAGATTGGCACAGCTCAAGCCATTGCAGCCATTTGGGGACTGAACCAGTGGATGGAAGACCTGTCTCTTCCTCTATCTGTAACTCTACCTCTCAAATAATAAATAAAATATGTTTTTAAAAAGTTTAACAAGTAAAAAGCAAAAAATCCTATTTAGTGGGAATATAGACAGCAACCATAAAGAATAATTGAATGAAAAAAAACAATAATTTCACCCTTATACAGTAAATTTTAAAGTAATCACAGATCATTAAAATTATACACCTTTCTAATTTCCAAGATTTCAAATATGACTTGATTTTCAAACTACCAACAATGGCATAAAATATGGTATTCATTCATTCAACAAATATTTATTGAGCACTATTTGCCAAATGTTCAGTCCCTGCCCCAAGACACCTTTTAACAGTCTAGTATGAAGAATAAGTGACTCAATATACAGTATGCAGTACCATTAGTGCTACATGGATATTAAGAACAAGATATTGTGGGACCAAAATAATAGCTAAATAATCTGCACTGGGGATGAGGTGGTCACAAAAATCTTCCCACCCAGAGGAAGAAATTCTAGAACAGAATCATAGAGTATAAAAGACATGGGACAGGTGATTTAGACAAAAGAAGCAGTATTTGTGGATACAAAGCGGGGTAGATTCAAAGCATGACTCACTCTATGAACTGCAATAAGTTCAGTAGGACTGGATTTAAAAATGAAGCAGAGGTGGGGAGGGGCAGCCAGCTCTGTGGCCTAGCAGGAAAAACCGCCACCTACAGTGCCGGCATCCCATTCAGGCACCTGTTCAAGTCCCGGATGCTCTACTTCTGATCCAGCTCTCTGCTATGGCCTGGGAAAGCAGTAGAGGATGGCCAAAGTTCTTGGGCCCCTGCACCCACATGGGAGACCAGGAAAAAGCTCCAAGCTCCTGGCTTCAGATCAGCCCAGCTCCAGCCATTGCAGACATTTGGGGAATGAACCAGCAGATGGAAGACCTCCCTCTCTCTCTCTCTCTCTCTCTCTCTCTCTCTCTCTCTCTCTCTTTCTCTCTCTCTAACTCTTCCTTTCAAATAAATAAATAAATCTTTAAAAACAATAAAGTAGAAAGGTAGAGGAGGCAGCAGAGGGATGTCATAATTAAAACAAGGAACAAATTATGGAAAACCTGCATGACAAGAGCAATAAGGAAGACAGTAAACGTAACCAGTGTTCATCACTATCTGTTCTCCTCTCCTTCTGGACACATGACTATTCTTTGAACACTCTGGAGTCAATGAGTGGCGGAGAGTATCTACACGACTTATTCTTGCCTGGATGTAGAAGCAGCATCGGTCACTTGTGGTCCAAAGCACAGAAAGCAGTTGTGGCATTTTATGCGCTGTCCATCCTCACTACAGCAACCAGCAACATCAAATGACAGGCACTGACAACCTGTATCATTGAGTGACTGTGTAAGGTAGAATAACCACTGTACACTAAAGAAGCACAGGGACATGAAAAATGAGTAAAACCTAAGGTTTTGTTATATCACTGAGTTTTTGAGCTAATCCCATACTGTAGCATCATCTAGTATTAACTTAACAATATATGGTGCAACTGCAAGAACATTTAATCAGAATAGCTTACAAGACTTATATTTTAGAAAGATCCCATAATCCAGAAGGTAGGATTTAGACTAGAAGGGCCAACAATGCATATAGGGAGAAAAATCTAAAGCTGTAACAAAAATTGGGTGTCAATAGGTGTTATCTCTCTACTCAACCAAAATTACTTCCTTCCAAGCATACCAAGCATTGAGTAGTCCTGACCCATGGCTACCTTTGGCCTTTGAATCTTCCAGACTCTCCACATGAAGAGATTCCCTGCCAAACACTCATGCTTTTGCAAAGAGCCTAAGGATAACAAATTGTGCACATAAACTGCATATAATGACTTGCTCTAAATTACTCTGAAAATCTCTTCTATTGTATATCATGTAGCATTTGGAAATTCAGAACAAAGAAATTAAAGGAAAAAAAAGTCTTCAAGTACCAACCACTTTTTCCCTATTCATAAATGAATCAAAAATCACACCCAGGTTTCCCTGAACAGCCCTTGAAACATAAATAAGTTCCTGAGAAGGTACTAAGAAGCCAATATAAAAAAAAGTCTTTAGTATATTTGAATGTTTGCTACTAACAAGTAAAACTACACTATCGTGACAACCCACAGCTACCAAACCAGTTGGAAACAGAACATACTTGGAGCTTGGCCTGCTCTGTGATTTAGACCCACATCTGATTTAGCCATCAGGCCACTTGGCGACTCTGACGCTGAGTCTCTAAGCGTCCTTGCTATGTCTCCATTTTCCTTCACTAGATTAACAATGAGAAGATTACTTTTCCCCTCAGAGAAATCATGTGAGAGGTTTAACAGAAGCATTTATGGAGCATTTTGGATCCCTTTCATATACAGAGTCTGAAGTTCAAAGCAGTTCCATATATGCCCAGGCAGGGACCCATAAACGCATTTGGTCTACACCAAGGGATGTTTCTGCCATGTGTTATGGTTGAAAAATGAAGAATTTATATTAAAAATGCATAATATAATCAAGAGAAACCCACTAATCAGTAGGAAATATGCAACCTTGATGTTATTTTTTTAATGTTCATGTTATTAGAACAGCCACAATTTCTCATGGATCTATTGAAATGAAAATTAACGTACAGGAGAAGTTTGGAAAGATAAAATGAGCTCACATATGAGTCCTCAGGAGGGTCTGGCACTCCTCTAGGACAAATGCAGAGAGGCAAAGGCAGCATGACAGCTGCCAGGGCTACCACTGTTCTGACTCCTGCAGAAAGTACAAGTCTGCAAGGTGAGGTTTGCACTCCTCTGGAGTTCAATAAGTAATGTGGTCATTCTACTGAACCCGAACAGTGGCTATCAACAACACAGCCTCAGTTCGCCATTCACTCTCTAACTTATGCATGCAGTTGGCACAAACTGAACAGTCTAAGTGGTCTTCGTGGGCTTTCCCATGGATCAATAACTAGACACAAATCTCCACCCACAATCTTCTCCATCTCACTACATGCCAGAAACCTTGCAGTCATCCTTAACTCTCATTTTCTCCCATGACACACAGTCTATAAGCAAATGCTGTAAGCTCTACTTTCAAAATATATGGAGAACCCCACTGATTCTCTCCACTGTCACATCTTGCTTGGCTAATAACTTCCTCATTAGAATTCCAGCTTTTGTCCATGACTGTCTTCAGTCAGTTGTCCAAACAGCAGCTGCAGTGAGCCCTTCAAAATCTAAGTCACCTCATGTCACTCCTCTGCTCAAAACTTCAGCAAACTTCCCATCTCACTCAAAGTTAAATCTAAAGACCTCAAAGACCTGTGTAATGCGGCCACACTGCAATCCAATCCCTGACCTCACCTCCCACTATAGTTCCTGCTGCCTGCTATTCCTCAAAGATGCCAGCACAGTCCTGTTTGGGAGTATTTGACCTTGCAGGTAACTCTTCTTAAAGTGCCCTTCATCAGAAACCTGCATGGCTTGCTTCCCCACTGCAGATCTTTAGTAAATGTCATGTCCTTAACGGCAGTGTCCTGGCCACTCTGTCTGATGTTTTCACCCCCATATACACTATCCCACCCTCACTCCCTGATCTGACATGCCCCTTGGTGATAGCCACGAACACAAATTATGTCTCCACATTTGCCATGTTTAACATCTCTCCAGTTAGAATACTGAGTGCAAGGATTTTGTCTATGTTGTTCATTGTTTATCTCTAGGACTGAGAATTACAGTAGACACAGACAGGAAGAAATGAAGGAGGAATGGGGAGAGGGAGGGAGGGAAGATTATAAGGATCACTGCAATACTGATTCCTCTTCTCAGAGTGAAGACAGCATCGAGCTTGCCTATGACATTGAAGATGCAGGTGGCATAAGCCTTCCCCATTGCTTCTACATAGATCTAGATAAATAGAAGCCATCAGTCTCTAAAGAACAAGTGGCATCCTCCTCACTAAACACACAGTTGAAAGGCCCATATGAACCAATTAAAACATGAAGTGGTTCCAACTTCCAAAAGCTTTTTCGCAGACAACAAACTAGGAACACAGGCCAATGCCCAAGCTGCCCTCTACCTCACGCAGTGTTAAACACAGTGCTGGCTCTGGATAAATGTTAAATTGCAGCTGTACCCCTTTTATTTCCCAAAACTAGGTTTTGATTTATCTTATTGTGGGTTTTGAGCGTCTGGAATTTTCCCAAGTGAACTAAAATTCTGCCATCAGTAAAACTACTGCTCATTACCTGTGTTAATTTCATCTCTCTCTCTGCATTCAATAACCCCATCTGTTGTAATTCCAGCTGTGAGAAGGGAAAAGAGCAGAAGACTGAGCAGGTCTAACAGAGACCTTGTGGGTTAGCAATGACTCCTTCACAGGAAAGGGGAATCGGCAGCTCACAGTGGACATGGCTGGATCCTCCAAAAAATAACCAGGCAAAATGTAATCTCAGTGTTAATCACTCTGATTATAAATATTCATAGCTGATTTTTTTAAGATTTTTTTTACTTATTTATAAGCCAGAGCTACATGGAGAGAGAAGGAGAGGCATATATATATATATATATAGAGAGAGAGAGAGAGAGAGAGAGATCGATCGATCTTCCATCTGCTGGTTAACTCCCCATTTGGCCGCAACGGCTGGGGTTCCACCAATCAGAAACAGGAGCCAGGAGCCTCTTCCAGGTCTCCCACGTGGGTGCAGGGGGCCAAGGAGTTGGGCCATCTTCCACTGCTTTCCCAGGCCACAGGTGAGAGCTGGATCGGAAGTGGAACAGCCAGGACTTGAACTGGCACCCATATGGGATGCAGGCACTGGAAGCAGAGGCTTTACTCACTATGCCACGGCGCTGGCCCCAGCTGATTATTTTAAAAGTTCATACTTACACAATCTCAAACTAACCAGTAAAGTTTACTGATAAATTCCTTTTCATGAAGATGTTTATTATGCATTGTCTTGTATTATAAAAGCAGGTGCCAGGGCCGGCATTGTGGCATAGTGGGTAAAACCAACGCCTGCAACACCGCTATCCTATATGGCCACTGGTTCAATTCCTAGCTATTCAATTTCCGATCCAGCTCCCTGTAAAGAGCCTGGGGAAGCAGTAGAAAATGGCCCAAGTTCTTGGTTCCCCATGCCCATGTAGGAGATCCAGAAGAAGCTCCTGTTTCCTGGCTTCAGCCCAGACCAGCTGTGGCTGTTGCAGCCATCTGGGGAGTGAACTAGCAGATAGAAGACCTTTCTTTGTCTCTCTGTGTGTAATTCTGACTTTCGAATAAATAAGTATCAAAAAAGTCAGATGCCATTTCAGAGTTCACATGACCTAAGTTATAGCCAAAAACTGCCAGAACCACTGGCCATATTTCTGAACAGAGCCTGGGAGAGCAGGGAGAGGAGGCATAATGTGCTCAGAAACCTTACCTCCTTCCCTGCGCCCTCAAGGAAACAGGCAAACCTGGTCCACCTCA
This sequence comes from Sylvilagus floridanus, assembly GCA_949820135.1. NCBI lineage: Eukaryota > Metazoa > Chordata > Mammalia > Lagomorpha > Leporidae > Sylvilagus > Sylvilagus floridanus. Next base: position 103,850,210 of record OX463238.1, on the reverse strand, counting down.
CTTCTCCCCTGGGACAAACTGTTCTTGCAAATCCCTCCCTGGGAGGAGCTATACCTAGCCAGGGGCCTTCCTGACCCCTGCTGTCTCCTGCAGCTGGGACTTCCTGAGGCCCTGAGAAGTTGCCAAAGCTCAGTGAAGAATGTGTTTTCTTCCTGCTTGGATTGATTGGTTGTAGTGATTTAGGATAAGCAAGGATATGATTTATTTCAAAGTTGTTCATACCCTAACAGAGAAATCTGGGAATGTATAAGAAGTGAGTTTTCTTGCATGCTTTGCTCCCTCTCATATAACAGTGTCTGTCTGTCTGTCTGTCTGTCTGTCTCTCTCTCTCTCTCTCTCTCTCTCCTCTAGGGAGCAGCTCTGCAGTAGGGCAGACACTAGTGACATTTAAAAATGGTAAATTCTTTACTGTCAATAATTTCACGTGTAAGACTAGAGATATATTCAGGCAAAAATAAAAAGTACACTAATGTATGTTCAACATACAGTTGACAGACAAAACACAGGATACCCAACCAAGCCTGAATTTCAATTAAATAACACTTTTCAGTATAAGTATGTCCCAAAGGTTGCGTGGGACATATTTCAATTAAAAGCACTCTTTTTGTCTGAAACTCAAATTTCACAGGGCATTCTGAGTTTGTGCATTTCAAATCTGTCAATCCCACTTCAGGATCTCCTTCTTCTTTATCTCTCCAGCTGTGGCCTCAGTGCCTTTCCCTGAAAATTGGTCCAGGGCCGGAGAAATGCCCAATCCAGCTGGGAGGGCACAGCAGTCCAAGAAGGCTTCCAGGAGGAGGTAAGGAAAAACTAAGTGAGGAAGAATAAGCATTCAACAAAAGAAAAATAACCTATGAAAGGCAAAGAGAGTAGAGTGTTAAGTGAAAGGGAATCATATGAGCAAAGGCATGGAGGTATAAAACCCTTGCATGCTACAGAAACTACATATTGCAGTATTACTGGGGTATGGAATAAGGGACACAGGTGACAGAAGCAGGAGGGGTGAACATGAAGAGACAGACAGAGGGAGGCATGGCCTGCTGCACCAAGATCAGAGTCTGCTGCTTCAGAGCTTTTGAAAGGTTTCAGGCAGGAGATTGATGTAAACCAATCCACTTTTTGAAATAAGATAGTTGAAAAACAGTTGTTCAAAGGATAAAAGCTAAAGTAGAATTATCTCTTAAGTAGCCAGGATAGGCTAGAGATGTTGAGAAACTGAATTAGGATTTATGAGAAGGAAGGGTGATTGGAAGACAAACTTATTAACTATTTGTAGGGGCCAGTGTTGTGGTGTAGCCAGTAAAGGTGACCCTGTGATGCTGGCATCCCATATGGGTGCAGGTTCGAGTCCCACCTGCTCTATTTCTGCTCCAGCACCCTGTTAATGTGCCTGGGAAGGCAATGGGAGGATGGCCCAAGTACTTGAGCCCTGCACCCACATGGAAGACCTGGATGAAGCTCCTGGCTCCTGGCTTCAACTTGGCCCAGCTCTGTCCATTGCAGCCATGCAGGGAGCAAACCAGTAGATGGAAAAACTCTCTCTCCATCCCTCTCCCTCCATCTCTCTGTGTAACTGGGACTTTCAAATAAATAAATCTTAAAAACAAAACTATTTGTGTGGGGGAAAAGTAGAAGGACTTGGTGACTGATTGGATATGATGAGGGGAAGAACAGGGATTCAAGATTGCTACATGGCTTTCCCTGGATAATGAGATGGTGGTAAAATTCTCAACACCACAGTGCCAAGTTATGGAGGGGAATGGGAGATTTTTAACGTCAGTCTGGAGATGTGAATGTTGAGCAGCTTAGGGAACATTAATAAGGAAATAGCCAGTAATTACTTCAACATATGAATCAAAGATTCAGGAAAACAAAGTTAGAGAAAACATGCGGTAACTATCAGCACAAAAACAAATATTTAACAAATAAGATTGTTTGCCTGGATCCAATAAAAAAAATCTCCAACTATCACTGTTTTTAACAATAAAAACTGGCTTCTCTAGATCTAGACCTGGGGAGTCCTGGGCTGATGCAGTAGCTATAACCTCTCAGTCTGCTGCACCGTCACCTTCAGGGCACGAACTCCTTTCCCCAAGGTAACCTCCTGGTCCTGGGGAGCTCCTCACACTACATTCATCGTGGTGCCTTCTAGGAAGCTGGAAACAGGTGGGAAGAACAGGAGAGAGCACATCCAGCAACTTGGAGGAATCGGCCCCAAAACCTCACTCACCACCTCTGCTCACAATTCTGTAACCAGATTGTAGATAATACTGCCCAATCTAGGAAGGATAGAGACATAGTCTCAACTGAGGCTGTGCTACCCAATAGGGGTGTGTGCATATTAGTTACACAAAATAATCACTGTCATATCAAAAGAATGGATAAGATAAAGGAAAAATTTGAAATGCAAAAATATAGTAGTTCAAGATAGACCCAAGGGCAATGATTCAAGGGGCAGGCAAAGGAAAGTGGATGAGAAAGGAAAACATTAAAGGGGCCAGGGCAGTGGCATAAGGGGTAAAGCTGCCGCTTGCAGTGCCAGCATCCCATATGGACACTGGTTGGAGACCCAAGTGCTCCACTTCCAATCCAGCTCTCTGCTATAGCCTGGGAAAGCAGAACAAAATGGCCCAAGTCCTTGGGCCCCTGCACCCACATGGGAAGACCCAGAGGAATCTCCTGCCTCCTGGCTTCGGCTTCTGATCAACGCAGCTCCAGTAGTGGAGGCCAACTGGGGAGTGAACCAGCAGATGGAAGATCGATCTCTCTCTCTGCCTCTCCTTCACTCTGTGTAGCTCTTTCAAATAAATAAATAAATCTTTAAAAATTAAAAAAAAAACACTAAAGGAAGGAGAGGAACCCAAGGAAGTGTCATTCCAGTTGGTGACTCATAAGGCCCTCTACATCTGAATTAAACTGATGCTTCTAGTTCGTTTTTGTCAATTACTCACATTTCCAGCTATTCACAGTTTTTGGATTACATATGTGATTTTGCTTAATGCCTGTCATCATTTAGCTTCTTCCACACAAGCACCTTTGGAAACCACATTAGTGCCTTCAAGCCATCAAAACATGCTGGAACAGCAACTTCCTAGATAGTATTTTCATTTTCAGATACTGAAATAATTTAACCCCATGACTCATTCGAAAGTGCTGGGTTAATGAGAACATTAAAAGTAACAAACAGTAGATGCCAGGTTGGAATACTCAGCATGGAGCAGAAACAAAGTTATACTGATATCCCTCAATAAAACAAACAGGGCTCATTAGTGAAAGTTGTGTTTAAAGCAAAATTCTGACACTGAAGCCATGTTTTTACATTTGTACTTCCTACAGGGAAAAAATAACAGCCCCAAGATACATAAAACAGAACTATACTCCAGAGTCAAGTAACCCCTGATGTGAATGAGGAAAGGAAATAGAAAAGAGGAAAAGACTTTTAGTAACGGTAGAGAGGCTTGGACTCCAGATAGAAAAAAATAAAAAAGCAGCAACCCTGTCAATGAAAAGCAAACTGAGGCAAATGCAGTCCAGAAAAGAGAAAAAACACAGTCATGATTGCCCACAAAAGGCTGGCATGATCTAAGTATGGTAGAATTCCTTAAATGGCCATTTCTCTATTATCTAGAGCTATTAAGGAATAGTGCCTTCTAGCTAATTAAGTATCCTGGGTGCTAATAAAAATCTCACACATCTGTAGTACACCAAGTTGGCAAAGTATTTTAGATGCAATATGGTGTTTTACATTTCCTGAAGGTTAAGCCTCTTGAAGTTATTAGAGATATTACATTTCACAAATAGAAGAGCAGACTCAAAGAGGCTATCCTCATCTGTCAAAGGAAAGAAACATGCTCTGCTTTGATAATTTTTTCCTCTCCAAAACTTGCATTGAAACTTAATCCCCCATGCAACAATGTTGGGAGGTGGGGCCTTACAGGAGGACAAGTCATGAGGCTTCCCCCTCACGAATGGATTCTTACAAAAATACAAGTCTGACTGGACAGGTGTGCTCCCTTCTGCCAGGTGAGGACACACAGTTTTCCCTCTCTTGCTCTTGTGCTCCTCTGCCATGAGTGGACACAGAGTTCAAGGCACCACCTTGGAAGCAAAAACTGGACCTTTGTCAATCAACAGCACCTTCCCATGCCTTCATGTTGGACTTCTCAGCTCCAGAATCTGGCAAGCTAAATTTCTGTCCTTTATAAATTACCCCGTCTGTGGTATCTGTTACAGCAGCATAAATGCACTAAGAAAGAATGAAACCAAATTTTTCATTTTAAATATCCTATAAGACTATGAGGACTACAAAAATATTGAGAGTTGACATTAAGACTTGGGGCTTGTGATTCCAAAGATCACAGCAGCACTTAATAGATGAGTTACATGGATTCCCAATATTCAAATCATCAATAAAATGTACTCAGCAATCATTCTGCCTTACACTGATGGCTAGAATGCATGTTACTGTATCTCAATTCCTGATACATCATTATGAGAATCAGCTACACTAACAGGTATACACAGAAACACTAATAAATAAATCTCTGAATAAAGTGGTCTCTGGTAATAGTGAACACTTTTATTTTGTTTTTAATTGACACATATTAATTATACTTAAGGGGTCCAGTGCAAGATTTCAATTCATGCATATAATATGAATGATCATATCACGGTAATTAGCATATCCATCACCTCAAGTATTTATCACCTTTTATTTACTTTGAAACATGCATTTAACTGTTATCAGCCATAGTTATGTAACTGCTATAGAACAGTAGAAGTTATTTCTCCTATACAACTGCTACCCTATATGCAGTAATAGTCTTTCTCCAACTGCTCCCCACTCCACCCACATACATATACTTCCCAACCTTTAGACAGCATTACTATTATCTCTATTTCCATGAGTTAAACAAATAAGAGAGAATAGGCTTATTTCACTTAACGTAATGTCCTCCAGGCTCATTCATGTTGCTGCAAATGACAAGATTTCATACTCTTTGGTTCTTTGCTGAATAATATTTAATTCTGTATATGTATCACATTTCACGTTTTTTTTTTTTTTTTTACTCATTCATCCATTAATGGACACCTAAGTTGATTCCACACCATGGCTATTGGGACTATTTGAAAGCATATTATTTTTTATCTTCACATTTAGGTGCTTGGTATATAATTAGAGATCTCAGAAAACTTGTCTCTAGAACACAGATCATTCAAAGTTTGTTTTTAACTTACAAGACACATAAAATGATTTTAATCTTAGTTAACTCTCTGGGATAAAAAAATTTACAACATTTCCTCTCCCTTCCTTACAATATGCAATGATCATACAGTTGCACACAGCACCCCTCCAAGGAGTCTACCAACCCCTGGATTCTTCATATCAGAAGCAGATATAGAAATACAAAGGTAAAACTAGGTGTGGGCATTTGGCACAGCAGTTAAGATGCTGCTTGGGATGCCGACACCTCACACTGGAATGCCTGGGTTTGCGTCTTGCTTCTGCTTTCAATTCTAGCTTCCTGCTAATGTGTGCCTCGGGAGGAAGCAGCTGCTAGATCCCTGACACCGCATGGGAGACCCAGATTGATTTACTGGCTCTTGGCTTTGGCCTGGCCCCACCCTAGCAATTTCAGGCATCTGGGGAGTGAACAAGCAGATGGAAGATCTCTGTGTGCATCTCTCCTCCTCCTCCTCTCTCTCCCCTTGTCTCTCTACTCCTCCCTTAATAAAAACTTTAAAAAATACTAATTATGACATTCTACAAATTAACATTACCTCCAATTTTAGCCTCAATAAGATCATTCAAAAGTATTGGACTGATTTTGGGCATCTTGCTCCTGGCAGATTTCAAAGTTACAAGTTTCATGCCCATTCCATAGGCACTGATAGATCCATGGTATTGGTCTTCCACTGCTAATCTAATGATTTATCACAAACTTAACCTAAAACAATTGTTATTTTACAGATCGAAAGGCCAGATTTTGGCAGGCCTACTTTCATTGTGAAGGCTTTAGCAGGAAATGCATTCCCTTGCCTTTTCCATTTTCTAGAAGGCAGCTGCATGTCTTGGCTCATGGCCCCTAGTTTCAAATCCAGTGGAATAGCCCCTTCAGATCCTTGCTCTGTTCCCTCCCTCTCTCACTATAAGAACCCTTATGATTACAAGGCCCACCTACATAATCCAGAATGGTCTCCCCAACTCAAGATCCTGAATTTAGTCACATCAGCAGAATTTATTTTGTCATGTAATGTAACATATTTATCAGACTGCAGAATTGGAAATTAACTTATATGGTAGGGGTGGGTGTGCCATCATTCTGCCTATCATGACAACAACCAAAAAAAAAAAAAAAACTAATAAAAGAAACATACTGAATCATCCAGACAAGTTAGAGAAGAAGTCAGAAATTTGGGAGCAAATTATCTCATTATGTTCCTATCTTCTCAGTCCCTTCCAATAGCTAACTATCTTGCAAAAGTTCTTAACTTATGCCCAAAGAAGTAAGATCAACCACAGACATAATAAAGTTCTGCATGGTTTTCAAAAATATAATCCCAATCCAGCAAATGTAAACTTCTGTTTTCTTTTCCTTTTTCATTTATTTATTTTTGTTTATTGGAAAAGCATAAAGAGAGATCCTATTTACTGGTTTACTCTCCCAGATGCCCAAAACAGCCAGGGCTGGGCCAGACTAAAACCAGGAGCCAGGAATTCAATCCAGGTCTACAACATGGGTAATAGAATTCAACTACCTGAGCCAACACCCCCTGCCTCCCAGAGTATTCATGAATAGGGAGCTGGAATCAGAAGCAGAGCTGGGGCTGACACCAGGGCATGCCCAATATGGGATGCACATATTCCAAGCAGTATCTTAACTGCTGTCCCAGACACCTGCCCTTTGTTTTTCTAAAGTCAAAAGACATGAACAAGAACATTGTGCTGCCAAGCAATCAAAGGTCTTGGGGCAGGAACTGCTGTTATATGCATGTGCCTACGAATGGTTCATGTGTTGGAAACTTAATCCCCAATACAACCAAAGTAGAGAGGTGGGAACTATAAGCAGTGATTTGGTCATGAAGGCAATGCCTGCATGAATGCATTATTATCATTTTCATGAGAATGGATTTGTCATAAAATGCATCGGGGCTCCTCTATTTATTTATTTGAAACCACTAGAGAGAGATAAGGAGAAGACAGAGAGAGGTCTTCCATCCACTGATTCACCCCCCGCCCCAGTGCCTGCAACAGCCAGGGCTGGGACAGGTAGAAGCCAGAAGCCAGGAGCTTCTTCACCCAGGTCCCCCATGAGTGGCAGGGACCAACTCAAATACTGGGGCCATCATCCACTGCTTTCCCAGCCATAAGCAGGGAGATGAATCAGAAGTGAAGGAGCTGGGACTTCAACCCGGTGCCCAGAAAGAACGCTGGTGTCAGTGTCACAGGAAGCAGCTTTACCAACTACACCACAACACCAGGCCCTCCTCTCACTTTTTCTTGTGCACTCTCTATACATGTGATGCCTTCCCTTATGTTATGACACAGCACAAAGGCCTCACCAAGACAGCCCTTGATCGTGAACGCCTTAGCCTCCAGAAGACTGAACCAAGAGCACTTTTACTATGTAGCAACTCCCCAGCTTGCAGTGTTCTGTCGCAGCCACATAATACAGACTAAGACAGAGTCTAAAGGCTAGTATTATGATTGTCTACAGAATTAGTTGAGTAATCACTACAGAAGAAAAACATCAGGGCTAAAAGCGAACAAAGACGATCCTCTTTGGTTTCTACATTCAAGCAGATAAAACAATCGATTCTGGCCTTAAAATTCTCCAGAGGCTTTTAATTGTTCTGAAATGGATATCTGTTGTGTGAGTGTGTGTGTGCGCGCGTGTGTGTGCATGTGTGTATGTGCGTGTGTGAGAGAGTATGTATGCGCGTGTGTGTGTGAGAGAGTGTGTATGTGTGTGTGCGTGTGTGCATGTACACGTGTGTGTGTGCGTGTGCGCATGTGCACGCGCGCGTGTGTGTGTGTGTGTGTGTGTGTGTGGTTTGTTTAAAAGATCTTCAGAAGAGAAGAAATAATTTACTCCAGTAACCTTTCAAATAGGAAACAGTCTTGGTTTTCCTTACACAGGCCAATCTCTATGTGGCTGTCAGAAGATACTATTTAAGTAGAAGGGAAGAAAGAGAGGTCAGAAATTCATCTCGCTTTCTCAGAATAGCAATAGAAAATGAGAAGAAAATACAGAATGGTTCTTACAAGTTTCTTCTTCCTGACACAGGAGAAAATTTCAGTTTAAGGTAGAATAGATTTCTAGCTCTTCATCAATTTCATTAATATTCAAAAAAATTTAACAAGACTCTCAAACAATGTGCACTATATAGTTAATGAAATAGACACAGACATGGGTACAGCTTTTAAATGGCATAGACGTAATTCTTATTCTAAATGCCCCATGGCCTGTATCCTTAGAATCAGAGACAAAGCAGTGCACAGCTATGGATGGGGCTTTGAGATTACAAAACAGGCTTCATTGCCTATGCTTATGTGACCACAGGCAAATGAGCTGACCATTCTCAACATTATTTTCCTCTATTTAAAGTGCAGCTAACAATAATACCAGGTTCACAGGATTATTTTGAAGTGCTTTTTATAATGCTTGGTACCTATGAAAACCTAGATAAATGTTAAGTGTTATCATCTAAGAGCTACTCCAGAATTAGAAAGAGTACATCAAAAGCAACCATACAGGGGCCAGAGCTGTGGCATAGTGGGAAAAGCTGCTGTGTGCAGTGCCAGCATCCCATATTGGTGCCAGTTTGATCCCTGGCTGCTCCTTTTCCAGTCCAGCTCTCTGCTATAGCCTGGGAAAGCAGTGGAAGATGCCCCAAGTGTCTGGGCCCCTACACCCACGTGATAGAGCTGGAAGAAGCTCTTTGCTCCCAGCTTTGGGTTGGCCCAGCTCCAGCCATTGCAGCCATTTGGGGAGTGAAATAGCGGATCGAAGACTCTCTCTGCCTCTGCCTCTGCCTCTCTGTAACTGTCTTTCAAATAAGTGTATAAATCTTTTAAAAAAGCAAGCATACAGATCATACTCAATCCTAAAATGTAGGAGAAGATTAAAGAAATGCCTAAGACTACAGAGCGTCTTCTCAATTTATTTTTCTCACTAAGAAACCTACTGAGAAGAACTTCATTGGAGAGTCTATTGCTTTGATGCTCTGAGTAGAAGGAACTGATGAGGCATAAAAGAACTGAGAGTTTGCTGTTTCATTATGATTAAGGAATTAACCCTTAAACATTCCAGGATCGCAGAACATTTACCAACCACTGGAGACTGGTTAGTTACAGAAAATCAAGCAAAGCTGTGCTTTTATTAATTTACAATTAGGTGCAGCTTCAGAATAGATATTCAAATAGAGCAAAATTGTAAGAGATCTAGCATATGAATATAACCAATGATATTGACACAAAGAGCAACAAAGACAGAAGCAAAAAGGGAGGAAAGTAGGGGAGGGAGATGGAGAAGGAAAGGCAGGAAGGAGAGCTGACTCTTGTTCTCCAGAAAATGGACAGCATAGCCAATCTTGTTCGTTTATGCTCACTCCAACTCCCATAAATTAATCAGTATTTCTTTCTTTCTTCCGTCTTTCCTTCCTTCCTTCCTTCTGTCCCCTCCCTCCCTCCCTCCCTGCCTCTCTCTCTCTCTCTCTCTCTCTCTCTCTCACACACACACACACACACACACACACACACACACCCCAAGGCAGAGTCTTCTTTTCAATTCATAAAACATCTTGAAATTGAAACTGATCTTGGACTGTGAACTGTCCCTACAAAAGCCATTCAAGTTTCTACATTTGAACTTGAACTGCTCTGCCAAAACTAACTTCATGTGTAATAAAGATCCAAAGCCATCTCTCCAACAAGCAGCCCCTGATTTAGAAACGGCCCATACATACATCATCCTTGTACTAGTCTGTGCTTTACTGGAACATAAAAGCCATCCAGAAAACACTTATGTGCTCATAGAGAACTTATTGGTTTTGAAGAGAGGGTAGAGAGAAGCTATAAAATGGTAGAAGCAGTTCTAGTGACTCTCGCCCTGAGAGCAGATTCCCAGGTAAGATGAACCTGCCTAGGCTAGTCCTCTTCAGCCCAAAAATCAGTACTAAACCAGTCTGTTTACTAAGTCTCATCTTGCGTCTTCGCCAAAAAACTCATTTGTAAATAAGATGTTTATTTCATTTGTCAGGTATTCTTACCAATGCAAATGCTTCCCAAAAGGTTAATGGGCTTTCAATCATGACGTTTTGAGCGCTGCAGGAAGGGCAGGGAAATGGACACAACTCATGTGCAGTTGCAAGCAGTGACTGCCTATGCAGTGATTTTGAGGACATAAACATGAACACTATTAACTTTATCATAGAGCATGGCCAGATCCCCTGTTGCTTTGTTCAGTTACTTAAGAGAGCAGGCTACAAAATATATACTCAAGAAAAAAGCAGGTCTTTGAATCCGTTCCAAAACATGATTTAATTTTTGTGAAAATAGTTTTCTCCCACAGTTATCAGCTCTATGGAGCTACAACCTCAATGTAATTTTTAGACCTTTATTTGTTTAAAAAAAGTAATAGGAATAAGATAAACACTCATGAGCATGCCATGTTCCCTGAGTCATCACTATGCAAAGAGGCTTCTGGAATCTGTCCACTGTGAGGGGCTTTTGATGAGAAACCTTACTTTTCTATTGAATGTTAACCAGAATCAAGAATTTAATGTTGCAGGGCTGGCGCTGTGGTATAGCAGGTTAAGCCACCATCTGCAGTGCAGACATCCTAAATGGGCGCCAGTTTCAGTCCTGGCTACTGCACTTCCAATTCAGCTCTCTGCTGATGGCCTGGGAAAACAGCAGAAGTTGGGCCAAGTCCTTGGGCCCCTTGAACCCACATGGGAGACTTGGAAGAAGCTCCTGTCTCCTGGCTTCAGATCAGCACAACCCCAGCCATTGTGGCCATCAGGGAAGTGAACCAGCTGATGGAAGACCTCTCTGTCTGTCTGTCTCTCCCTCCCTCCCTCCCTCTCCCCACCCTCAGCTTCTCTTTAACTCTGCCTTTCAAATAAAATAAATTTTAAAAAAAAAGAAAAAAATCAGAGACCTCTTCTCCTAACTCCTGAAAAATATCTAAATTATGTTTCCATTCTGGAGAAAATAGTAAGATAATTTACAGGTGTTGGTAACTTTTTTCATTTATTTATGTTCCCATTCAGACACAGTGAATGCTTAGATACCAGGCCCTCTTCCAGGCAGCAGTACTAAGCACCTTAAGGGCAGATGTCGGAGGTGGAGGAGGTGATTGGTGAGCCACAGAGAAAGGCTTAGGATAGAATGAGGGCAATCGGGTCTGTAATGAGAATTCCTGGGAGGCCAAAAATATATTAAAGTGAAGCAATGGAAGTAAATAGAAAAGTAACAGACAAATTTTATCTATTCACAAAGTTTGTCTCATGTTTCCTTACATCAAAAAAGAGAGAAAAATCTATTTTTCTTCCTTCTCTGAATAACTCTCTATTTCTAGGACACAAAATATAATAGAAACAGTATTATTATCTGTCTTCTGAGTCTTGTGACAAATTCATTCTTTGAAGTAGAAAGACTTGCTATTGAATTCAAAACCTTTCAAAGTGCTTTAAATTTGTACTAACTTTCACTTAAAACAACCCTATGTTTACACCACGGTAATACCATTCTGAGCATGAGCTGCTAAGCTAACACTGCTGTTGGTGATAGCCTGAGAAATTATTTAAGAACACAGAGTTATATCCAGAACACTAAAACACTAGAGTCTCATTTATGTTACATTACACTTATTTTTATGTTGTTTTACTTTACTGACTCATTTTCAGGTATCACTGCTTGTGTTCGAAATACATCTGCTTCTAACTTGCTGCTCTACTCCAAGTACAAGTGTGACTTGTGTAAGAATTAAGAGTGAACAGGAAGTCTGAGAAATTCAGTTCATGAGTTTCAATGCATGAATTTGATAATATTTATTTTAATGTTCAGATGTCTTTCTATATAATTTCCCTGCTTTGTTTTGGGTAACTAACAATATCAGACAAATGATCTCCATTTAAGAAAATTAAAATCTTGCAACTTTCTGTAATGGAATCAGAAGGGATGGGGTAGAAATGTTGCACAACCGTTAAGCCACCACTTGGGACACCCCCATCCCACACTGGAGTGCCTGGGTTCAAGCCCCAGCTCCAGTCTCCATTCCAGCTTCCTGATAATGCATATTCTAGGAGGTAGCAGGTGATCGCCCGAGTGCTTGGGTTCCTGCCACACACATGAAGACCTGGAATGAGTTGCTGGCTCCTGATTTTGCCCTGGCAGAGCTCTGGCTGGTGGCTGTTGCTGGGATTTGGAGAGGGAACCAGCAGATGGATGATATCTCCCTCTCTCCCTCACTCCCTCTCTCCCTCTTGCTCGGTGTTGGTGTACATGTCTGCCCTTCAAATAAATAAAAATTTTTTTAAGAGAAAAAAATCAGGAGGGAAGTTCTCAGAATGAATTCATTCACGTAATAATCAAGATGTAGTTTATATTTTTAGAAAAAAACAACTAACTTTCATCTGGCTTCGCTGCAGTCCCATTCTCACATTCATAAATGACAACTGACCAATAAGAATAGGTAGCTTCAGTTAGGTCCATGGACAAAACCCTGTCTCTGAGTCACGTGTGGAAAAGGCCAACATTTCTACCTAGTGTTATATTTAAGTTAGAGAAAGATGCTTTTCCCAAAAATGTATTTCTTAGTTGATGGCTACTTCTTTGAAAAAGTACTGCCTTATAGGACTTACTTCCTGTTATTAGACAAATATTCTTTTTTAAAAAAATTATTTACTTATTTGACAGAGTTACAGAAAGAAGGAGAGAGAGAGAGAGATATACTATCCTCTGGTTCATGCCCAAGTGGCCACAATGGCCAGCAACTGGGTCAGGCTGAAGCCAGGAGCCAGGAGCTTCATCCAGGTCTCCCACGTGGGTGGCAGAGGCCCAAATACTCGGGTCATCTTCTGCTGCTTTTCCCAGGCAGGAAAGCTGGGAATATATGAGCAGGGAGCTGGATCAAAAGAGGAGCAGCCAGGACTCAAACTGGTGTCCCAGGCAAAGGCTAAGCCACAATGCTGGCCCTAGGCAAATATTCTTCTAATGCCTTTGTTTTTAAAGTTAAAAATTACAATAGTCTCCTTAGCAGTCTCATAGCAAATGCTTCCAAAAAGCTTGTGGGCTTTCAGACATACTCACTTTGAATTAGCTCAGTTTGACAGCTTTTTTCCTACCTCCTGGAACAAATTTAAATTAAAGAGATATTCGATTCTGGAAAATATATATTTTTAATATATAGTTGAAACCTTCCTCCTGTGTTAAGAATACTGTAAACTCCCAAAATCATTCTCCTCTCCTTGCATAGAAACAAAATTGCAGAAACCATGTAGCTGGCTAGACAGACTATATTTCTGTTGGCTAGATAGGCTACCTCTCTCACAGTTGGGGCTGGCCACATAACACTGTGGACGTGTCACATGTGACATGACATTCGTTTTCCTGGCCAATGTCTTAACATAGCAAGAGATCCTTCCCTAACCTCTCTTTCCCTTCCTTCAGAAAGCAAACAGGACACAGTGGCGACCTATCACCCATAAGACCACACCCTAAGGGACACAGAAAAACAAGGAAGAAAGAATCTGAGCTCCTGAATGTCATTGTAGACCAGAGCTGCCTAGCACTCTATCTGCCCTACAGAGTTATATGCCAGTGAAATAAACACATATCTCCTAGGAGCCACGTACGAGAGGGTATCTTTTTTGGAACAGTTGGGCTTTATTCTAATACATCTAGAAGTTATCATATGCCCCTGTGGCAGATAAGGAAAATAACAGATTCTCAAAAATCACTAATTTACAGGCTTTAAGGTCATATGACCACCTGACGTTATTTTGGCTTCACTCTCCTGTGGAAACCCGGCCAACCAGTGCACTGGACTTAAGCACCACAAAGAGACACAGCTACTTTGTTTATTCCTTTCTCCCCTGTTGCTTTCATTCCTAACTCCTCAGCATTTGTACAGCCTAAGAATACTTTACAGTAAAAAGCAACCATCTTGCAACCCCACACCTACCACCATCTACCACTCTTCTTTCTTTGTCAGATCTCTTCAAGACAGTTTAAACTCACTGTATCTGTTTTAATTTCTATTCAGGCATTAGACGGTACTTCAGGGGTTGGCTCTGTGGCACAGTAGGTTAAGCCTTCACCTGTGGCACCAACATCCCACATGAGCACTGGTTCGAGTTCCAGCTGCTCCACCTCCAATCCAGATTCCTGCTGATGGCCTGGGAAAGAAGTGGAAAATGGCCCAAGTGCTTGGGCCCTTGCACCTAAATGGGAGACCTGGAGGAAGGTCACGGCTCATGGCTCCAACCATTACGGCCATTTGGGGAGTGACCCAGCAGATGGAAGACTGTTTCTCCTTTTCTCTGTTAACTCTGCCTCTCAAATCAATCAATCAACCTTTAAAAGAGGGGCGAGGGGGCAGCAGTGCTGTGGCATAGTGGGTAAAGCTGCCACCTGCAGTGCCGGCATCCCATATGGGCACCAATTCAGGTCCCGCTGCTCCACTTCCAATCCAGCTCTCTGGTAAGACCTAGGAAAGCAGTAGATGGTGGACCAAGTCCTTAGGCCCCCAGAAGCTCCTGGCTTCTGGCTTTGAATTGGCACAGCTCTGGCCATTGCGGCAAACTGGAGAGTGACCCAGTGGGTGGAAGACTTTCTCTCTCTCTCTCTCTCTCTCTCTCTCTCTCTCTGACTTTCAAATAAATAAATAAATCTTTTTAAAAAATGGTGCTTCAGGGGGCCAGCGCCATGGCTCACTTGGTTAATCCTCCACCTGTGGTGCCAGCATCCCATATGGGCTCCGGGTTCTAGTCCCGGTTGCTCCTCTTCCAGTACTGCTCTCTGCTGTGGCCCGGGAGTGCAGTGGAGGATGGCCCAAGTTCTTGGGCCCCTGCACTCGCATGGGAGACCAGGGAGAGGCACCTGGCTCCTGGCTTCGGATCAGCACAGCGCCAGCCATGGGAGTGAACCATTTGGGAGTGAACCAATGGAAGGAAGACCTTTCTCTGTCTCTCTCACCATCTATAACTCTACCAGTCAAATAATTTTTTTAAATGGTGCTTCAAAAGGTTTGTGGAAAGTTTAAATTAAAAGATAAGGCTATTCTGATGCAAAAAACCGAAATCCATACATAGTTTTTTCACAATACACATTTTCCATGATCTTTGTGGAGACTCCTTGTGTGCATGGATTTCAATGTTTTTCCACCAAAATAAATACCTTTTAAATCCACCTTCCACAGACTTTTTGATGTTCACTCATATCATCTGGCTTCCCATCACCATCTCGAGGCAAAGCCCTCATCATCTTGCTTCCCCTATGGAACTCACCCCAACTCCTGTGACAACCACATCTCCTCTGCGTCTCTGGCTACTCTGTCATGGTTCCCGCTGGATCCTCTCCCTTCACCTGTCCTTGGTTCAGATAACTCAGGATTGCATCCTATACCCTCTCTTTTCCCCACTTATCAATTCCTACTCCCGCTGCTTGGTATCTCTCCTACTTTGGCTCTCAAATGGCAGCTCCAGCTCTGATTGCTCTCCTAAACTTTCTGGCCCTTTAATGAACGGTTCACTGTCCTTTTAAAGCCCTTGGCCCTCCAATTTCAGTATCTCCAAACCCAAACTCCTTATCTCTACTGCCCTCTCTCCACAAAAATGTACTCCTTTCTAAGATTTTCCACATCAAAAATGTCTACCCAGTTCCTGACAACCAAGGAATCACCAAGACTTAATCTCCAAATCATTTTTATAACATTTTCTTCTTTCCATTTGTAATAAAAGTCTTCTAGTTCAACCAGTACATCATAGTGATTAAGAAGTCCAGTTGCCTCTGTTCAAGGCTCAATTATATCCTATCTAACTGTATGGCTTGTGGCACATTACTTAACTTCTCTATTCTTCCATTTCCTTATTTGTTATATGGGAATAAAAATGACATAATCATGGATTTAAGTCAGTTATTACATATGTAAAGTAACCAGAAGAGTGTGCCAATAGGAAGTGCTAGTAAGGTGTTTTTCATCATTATCTCTTGCAGAGATTATTAAAATAACCTTGTAATTTTATCTTCCTGAGAAATTCCAACGCTAACCTTTGCAATCTCTTCTTAACCTTGCAATGGCTCAAGGCCTCTAATGATCTGAACCTGCTTCCCTCCCTAGCTTCCGGCACTCTGTACTCACACTATTCTGGCTTTGTTCAGGCTTCTGTAACACCCTGAACCTTTCAAGGTACAGATACTTAATACTAAGTGGTACCCACTTGTTTTCTCTCTGCTCTTCATTTCTTTAAACCAGGAATTGAGTGCATAACTGAACTGTTTAATTTAAAAATATGCCTCTGCAACAGTGCAGTGCTTGCTCCCCGTCGTATTTTGCATTTTTAACAGAACTGATTCCCAACCGTTGCCTCACTGGTCACTTCATGTAGATGGGCCAAGTAGAGTCCCTGCCCTCTGCATTTAGGAATTGCTATTTATACTGTGACATTCTCTTAGAAAAGTACTTGTATTTTGAGTGACAGGTCTTATACTCTTGGTTCCTACATCCTACAGCTCAAACGAAAGGTCACTTCCTATTTTACATTTGGAAATAATTCCAAGGATAGAACATCTTTTCTTTAGCAAGCTTTGGGATAACTATTATCCAAACATGATCAGTCTGAGGTTATTGTGTGTATATCTGGCAAGTGCAAGAGATATTTGAGCTACCAATCTCAAGTCATTATCCTCCCCTCTGAACTTCTAAGTGTAGCAAAAACACTGGGAACAAACATCTAAGAGTCAGTACCCTCCCCAGTCTTCCATCATCACTGAGATGACTGGGCAAGGGTTTGGTCAAGCTATTGAACAGTCATATTCTCCTACTTTCTTCTTCATTCCAGTTAGTCATCGTGCTTCTGTGGAGCCACCTGTACTGCAATATCTCTGTATTTGCCCTTATGACTCTCCTCTTCTGCCAATGACTGTTCCTAATGCTTTGAGTTCCAGTTCCAATCATGCAAACTTCCCATAATGTTTATGTGAAGTAATATTTGTATGGAGTTTTAGAATTTGCAAAGCACTCTTATATGCCTTATTTACTAGAAGAGACCACACAGAGTGGTGACCAACATAGCACGCCCTAGAGCCTGACACACTTCCTGAGTTCACATTCCTTACGCTGTCATTTATTTGCTAATAATCTGTGCTGCACTGTAAATACATTCTATGTTGAAAGTATAAGCCAAGCCCTCCATTTCAGGTCATTTCCCATTAGTAACACAGCCTTGGCTTCTTAACATGACTTGGAAAAGAAACTTGAAGTGCTAGAGACATAGCACTATATTTTTCAATTTATTTATTTATTTGAGAGGCAAAGAGAGAGGCATAGTTCACATCTGCTCACTTACTCCCCAAATGCTCACAGTGGCCAGGGCTCGGCCCCACATGGATTGCAGAGGCCCTACCACTTGAGCCATCACTGCCAACCTCAAAGGGTCCACATCAGCAGAAAGCTGAAATAAGAAGCTCAAGTCAGGTCTCAAACTCAGACATTGTGATGTGTGAAACTCAGTATCCAAAGTCAGCTATGACTTCCTTCTTGACTTCTTATACCCGATTACTCATTAAATCTGAGTGACTCCTGTATCACTAAGCATTTACACTATCATTTCATTAGTTAAAAACATTATCAACTCACCAACAGATCTCCCTGTCTCTCCCATTTTCTCTTCTCAATTCAACTTGTCACCACCAAGAGAGTTAGTGATTAAAAAAAAAATTAGGGCCAGCGCCGCAGCTCAACAGGCTAATCCTCCGCCTGCGGCAATGGCACACCGGGTTCTAGTCTCGGTCGGGCGCCGGATTCTGTCCCCATTGCCCCTCTTCCAGGCCAGCTCTCTGCTGTGGCCTGGGAAGACAGTGGAGGATGGCCCAAGTGCTTGGGCCCTGCACCCGCATGGAAGACCAGGAGAAGCACCTGGCTCCTGGCTTTGCATCAGTGCAGTGCGCCAGCTGCAGCGGCCATTGGAGGGTGAACCAATGGAAAAGGAAGACCTTTCTCTCTGTCTCTCTCTCTCTCTCTCTCACTGTCCACTCTGCCTGTCAAAAAAAAAAAAAATTAGGACACCCTGTAGTCATATAATGCAGTGCAGATATGAAAGAGGCATTGAACACTCATAAGAAAGCAAATCATGTGAGGTAATAAATACAAGAAGAGTAGGAAATCAGAGCAGGCATAAATCACCTCAAGGTCACACAGGCTGGGGACAAGATTTCCAGAGTCCAGCACTCATTCAGTCATAAATGTTCATCCAACACATATTTACTGAGCATTTATTTGAGTGAGGCATTGCTCTGGACACTAGGAAAATAGCAGTGAAATAAACTAAAATGAAATGAAATGAAATCAAGACTCCCAGCCCTGATGGAGCTCACATTCTGTTAGAGGACAAATAACAAATAAGTAAAATATGGAGCATATTAGAAGATAATAAATGTCATGTAGAAAAATGAAGAAAATGAATGGGAAATGAGGGATGGAATGTCAAACAGCATGATTAGAGAAGGACTCACCAAGGAGTGACATTTAACCAGATTAAAATATGAGTCAACCAACTGGCCCATGGGTCCATGACCTATGTATATACAGCCAGTAAGCAAAAATTGATTTCACATCTTTAAATGATTAAAAACTCAAAAGACAAATAATCTTTCATGACACATGAAAATTAGAAATTCAAATTTCAGCATCAATAAAATTGTTTTGAATGCTGACACACTCATCCATACAGGTACTGTCCATGACTGAGTTTTCATGGGAACAGCAGAGCTTAGAAATTGTGACAGAGATTTTACGACTACAAATCATAAGATATTTAATATCTGGCCCTTTTATAGAAAAGTTTTCTGGCTTTAAGTTAAAGAAAATGAGAGAGGGACCTATGTGGTTTTCTCGGTATGGGGCACTCCAGGTAGAAGAACTGCAAGGCCAAGGGCCTGAAGTAAGAATGCGACTGGCATGTTCACAATCCAGCAAGGAGGCCAGCGTAACTGGAATGCAGGGAGTAAGGGGGAGAATAACAGGAGGTGAAGTCACAGAAATAACAGAGGATCAAGTTAAGAATGGACACATTGAAGACTTGAGCTTTTATTCCAGGTAAAAATAAGAAGGTTCTGGAGGATTCTGAGCAGAGGAGTGACATATGCAATGGACATGGAGTAAAATGAAATATTCCATTTTAAATGGAACACTCTGCTAATGTGTCTGAGAAGAGATTGTAGGAGTCAGTAGTGGAAGGGGGGCCAGCACTATCATACAGAGGGTTGAGCAGCTGCTCTGCTTCCTATCCAGCTCCCTGTAAGTGTGCCTGTAAAATAAGCCAAAGATGGTCCCAGTACTTGGGTCCCTGGCACCCATGTGGAAGACCCACATAGAGTTCCAGGCTCTGGGCTTTGGTTTGGCCCAGCCCCAACCACTGAGGCCATTTGGGGAATGAACAGGCAGATCAAAGAACTCTCTCACCCCCCAACTCTGTAACACTTTCTTTCAAATAAATTTTAAAAATCATCTTTTTAAAGAAAATAGATGGAGGCCAGCACCGCAGCTCAATAGGCTAATCCTCTGCCTGTGGCACCGGCACACTGGGTTCTAGTCCCAGTCGGGGCGTCAGATTCTGTCCCGGTTGCCCCTCTTCCTGTCCAGCTCTCTGCTGTGGCCCGGGAGTGCAGTGGAGGATGGCCCAAGTGCTTGGGCCGTGCACCCGCATGGGAGACCAGGAGAAGCACCTGGCTCCTGGCTTCGGATCAGTGTGGTGCGCCAGCTGCAGCGCACCAGCAGCAGCAGCAGCCACTGGGGGATGAACCAACGGAAAAAAAAGGAAGACCTTTCTCTTTGTCTCTCACTGTCCACTCTGCCTGTCAAAAAACTAAAAAAATTAAAAATTTTTTTTAAAAATTTAAAAATAAAAAAAAGATGGATTGTTTTTCAAAGTGAGAGTCATTTGTCTGTCAACAGGTACTTAGTGCCTACTATGTATCTAGAAATTCAGAAGTGATCAAGACAAATATGGCCATAACCCATTCTCCAGGACAATCTGCAGAAACTCAAAGTAGTGGGATGTTTCATCAATGTGTTGAGTTAGAGCTCTGCTTCTCGACTCCAGGGGAGAATCAGTCACTCATGAGACACTTGATGTTCTCTGGGGACAATTTATTGCTACAATGCTACCAGAAGTTCGGGATGGTAATAAATAATCTACCAGGCATAGCACAGGCTCTGATAACACAGAATGATATGGTCCAAAACATCCATAACACTGAGTTTAGAAATTCTAAGCAACAGGTAATGGGGAGGGCCAGACATCTTGAGTTTTCTATCATTTAATACTATTGTACCATTTTTCTGCATTATTCTAAAAAAATCTGTATTTTACAGAGGATAATGAGTACACTGCATAGAAAAAAAGTACTTGAATCCTGACCCCCCCCCAAAAAAAACACTGTTACCAATTTTTGATAATATTGGTAGATGATGTTTAAGAGAGTAGGAATGAAAAAAATTAGAGTGCCAAAGACATGTTTCATATGCTTCCTTAGCATACCAGGCCTCGAGAAAAATTATTTCTCTAGGAAGGGGCTATCTCTACAAAGCAAGAACCTCTCCATAATGCATAATACCAATCATCTGTCAATATTTTTAATTTTTGTTGAGATTATTCCAGCAAATTTATTCAATATTGGCATTATATACACATATGTAACACATATCCTTCAATATTGCAGGACCTGACCTTTTAAAGTAAATTACGTTATTACAAAACTAATCTGCCTTTCTGTGCTAATCAATAGTGCTGCAACTAACAGACTTTCCCAGAGCTTTTCATTAGGTACTTGATGGTGCAACTCACTGTAGAAATTTGGATTCAGGCTGGAACAAGTAAAAGCTTACATTCAGTAGTGTCAACAAGGGCAATTAAGCAAAGGAAGTTACTCATCTAGCTTCATGAAGAAATAATCAATTATCTTTGCTTCCAATCCAAGTCATTGGAGCAGATCTGTGGTTCAAAAGAGAGAGGGACAGACATCTTTCAGAATTCTCAGGGGAAGGAAAAAATGGTTTAGATAGATGGTAATCCTAGAGTTTCAGAGAATAACTCCTGGATGGACCCAAGACCTCATGATATTTCCAGAAAGGGCACTGTCTCTTTTCATGTATTAAACCCACAAAAGAAGCCAATTGACTAGGGGCTGGCACCGTGGCTCACTTGGTTAATCCTCCACCTACAGCACCGGTATCCCATATGAGCACTGGGTTATAGTCCCAGTTGCTCCTATTCCATTCCAGCTCTCTCCTGTGGCCTAGGAGGGCCCAACCACAGCAGTCATGCTGAGAAGACAAAATCAAGACATGCCTACCATAATCTTCATAGTTATGGATGGGAATAAAACTAGAAAGTATGCCTCTCACTAACAACAAAACAAGAATATTTTGGTTTACATTACTTCTCACTATGGGAAAACTTAAATACTACAGAACAGTACATTACAGCTAAAAGGAGTCAGAAAATCATCTAGTCAAACCCTTCAAATTACACAGGAGGAAATAAAGAACAAAAGAAATGAACTGGCATGATCCAGAGCAAAGCCAGAACCAAGCCAACGTCTTTGGATTCCCAGACCATTGAGATCTCCACATCATACTGTTTCTCAAATGAAGATAATAATTAAGTGGTTGGAGATGGTGATGTGGCATAACGCATAAAGCTGTAGTCTGGGTTGCCTGAATCCCATATAGATGCTGGTTCAAGTCCCAGCTGCTCTACTTCCAATCCAGCTCCCTCTTAATGTACCTGGGAAAGCAGAGGATGGCCTGAGTGCTTGAGCCTCTGCACTCATTTAGGAGACCTGAAAGAAGCACCTGGCTCCTGGTTTTGGAATGGCCCTACTCCGGGCACTGCAATCATTTGGGAGGTGAATCAGCAGATGAAGATCTCTCTCTCTCTCTCTCTCTCTCTCTCTCTCTCTCTGTCTCTCCTTCTTACTCTGTAACTCTGCCTTTCAAATAAATAATTTAAAAAAAAATTAAATGGTCATTTCTATCATGATGGGGTATTTTCGAGTGAGTTTCATGTTAAATGATTTATTATTCTTTATATATATTTTAATGTTAAAGATCAATGTCTTGGTAACTTCAAGGTGCCAACTACTATGATCACAAGTAACTAAACATGAGATGAAATTATACTGAATTTTTTAAAACAAAAAATTTGATACTGAGACTACATTTTAATTTTTCAACTCAAAGCAAATATAATACAACCTAAATACATTAAGTTTTAAAGATTTTTCAGATTGAAAACAAGTAACAGTGGCTAGGGCCGGCACCATGGCTCATCTGGTTAATCCTCCACCTACAGCGCCGGCATCTCATATGGGCACCAGGTTCTAGTCCCAGTTGCTCCTCTTCCAGTCCAGCTCTCTGCTTTGGTTTGGGAGGGCTGTAGAGGGTGGCTTAAGTGCTTGGGCCCCCACACCCACATGGGAGATCGGGAAGAAGCACCTGGCTCCTGGCTTCGGTGCAGGAGCCGTCCATAGCGGCCATTTAGGGGGTGAACCAATGGAAGGAAGTCCTTTCTCTCTGTCCTTCTCTCTCTCACTGTCTAACTCTGTCAAATAAATAAAACACAGTGGCTATTCTATATTAAAAATACCATTAAAATTATAAACTATTTATAATTTAGTCATAATTCAAAAATGGTAAGCACAATTAAGAACTCTTTACTTAATATATACTAAATCGATCTTCTGTATATAAAGATAATTGAAAATTAATCTTGATATGAATGGAATGGGAAAGGGAGCGGGAGATGGCAGGGGTGTGAGTGGGAGGAAAATTATGGGGAGGGAAAGCCATTGTAATCCATAAACTGTACTTTGGAAATTTATATTTACTAAATAAAAAATTTTTTAAAAAAATTTTAAAAAAAGGCCTTGTAAGCTCAAATTTGGACAGCTCAGCTTACCGGGTGACTAGGCCCAGGAAAGTTATACATCACTACTTAAGTGATTACATTTGATTCATTCTAGCTTATTATTGAGTTACCTATGTCTCCCCTCCCTATTTATTTTATAATCAAGAAATCAAAGCTGAAAAGAGACAGACTGGTAGCCCACGGCTCTCCTCTGGTTTGGCAGTGCTGAATGCTCACAATAATCTGCTCTAGCTGGCTGCTTCCAGTGCCATATCAGTTGTGAAGGTAAACTGTGTGTGTTAACTTGACTCAGTGAAGGCATGCACAGAGCGTCGGCTGGAGCTCAGAAAATGATACCCAAAGCATGGTACTGTGGTAGGCTGAACTGAACAAAAGGAGATTGAAAAGCCTCAGAAACAATCTCTCTGACCTCCTTCTCCACTTTCTCACCCACGGGTAACCAAAGAACTCAGCATTGCTCTTCCTCAAGGCAGGCCAGAGCAACTAGAACCCCTCACCCCCAAAGCCTGCCTTAAGACCTAGAAGGTTCACTCTCTCTTCTCCTTTCTCACTCTTGAAAACCTCATTCTATAGAGATCCTGCCCCCTACCCAGGAAGAAGGCAAGAAGAATCTGGACAGGTCTCACTGGGTTTCTCCACGCAGTCTCTTACCATAAGAACATACCCTTTTGTCTAGTCACATAACAACATGGTTACCCATTCTTCATCAAACCTGAGCATAAAAACAAACAGGTGTTTGGGTCTTTATTTGCAAAGGCTTCGATATCACATAAAACTCGGATTTAGTAAATTTGCTTTTCTCTTGTTAAGCTGTCTTTTGTTATAGGAGTGTCAACCACGACCCTTATGATGGGTAAGGAAAAATAACATACCTTTCTGCCCCTACACAGATAAGACATTATTTCTAGGGGTGTCCATGAGGATGTTTCTAGAGGAGATTGGCATTCCGACTGGTAGACTGGGTAAAGACCTAAATGGAATAAAAAGACAGAAGGCCAAATGCTCTCTGCCTTCTTGAACCAGGACTTTCATCTCCTTCTCAGAGCCCTGGTTCTTAGGCCTTCAGCCCTCAGGACTCATAACAGTGCTCCCCACCTTGCTGCCTTTGACAGGAGCCCAAATCCAGAGCGATTCATGACCAGCCTCCTTGGTCTCCAGCCTATAGACAGAGCATCATCTGACTTCTCAGCCTCCCAAACTGGGTATGCAAAGCTCCACAATTAATACCTTTGCATCTACATATATTCTATTGATTCTACTCCTCCGAAGAACTCTGGTTTTCATGTACTGTATTAGCGTTAACTAACACACCAGTACAGAAATATTTTGAAGATCACATTTGTATACAGGCATCAGTTAAAATACTAAGATGGAGTGGGCACTGCGGCACAGTAGATTAAGCCTTTGCTTGGGACACCTATATCCCGTATCTGATTGCTGATCCTAGTCCTAGATACTCAGCTTCTGATTCAGCTTCCTAGTAATGCACCTGGGAAGATGATGGCACAAGAACCTAGGCCACTGCCACTGATGTGGGAATCCCAGATGGAGTTTCTGGCCCCTGGCTTCAGCCTGCCCCAACTCAGATTATCACAGACAGTTAGGGAGTGAACCAATAGGTGAGTTATCTGTGTCTCTGTCTCTCCTCTTTCTCTATCTCCCTTGTCACTTTGCTTTTTTATAAATATTTTTTTAAATGCTAAGTGCATACCAAAGCACAAAATCAAAGAACATCCTAGGCTTAACTGTGATTATGACTTTGTCTCCTGATTTCCACTCCCAATGGGCCTCCCTGTGGTCCTTTATCAGATGCTGTAATAATCAAACTGCCTTCACCTCTCTGTCCTCCCACAAACAGCTAGACAGACAAAATTCTGAGGTTCAGTCAGAAAAAAGTAGAAAGAAACTTGTAACAATTAATGGCACCTTTTCTAGGGTGTCTTGCTTTCTTAGCAAAGAGCAAAGCCTACCCAAAACAATATCAATACTAAGTCCTTGAATGAAGATGTCTACGGAATGAAAAACAAATCAGGACTCCATAAGGCAGTCATTTGTGAGGTCTGAGGCCTTTCAGAAGTCTAAAGTATCTACATAGCTCTCACTCACGTAAAAAGTGATCTCAAAGAAGCTGAGAGTATACTGGTGGTTACCACCAAAGACTGGGGGAAGCAGAGGGAGGGAGGAAAGGGGAAAGGAGTTTTAATAGATTCTAATACCAGTAAAAGTTCTGGAGTTCTATTGCACAGGAAGGTAGCTACAGACTAGAATAACAAACTACCCTAAAAGGCTAGAAGAAAGGATTTTAATATTTTTAATATAAATATTAAATATTCAAGGAGATAAATGTTTACCCTGACTGGACACAAAATGTATACACGTATTGACACACCACACGACACCCAATAAATATGTACAACTTTTATGTGTCAGTGAAAATGCTTTAGTTTAAGTACTCAAATAGTATTTTACACTTTGTGTTTCTGTGTGGGTGCAAACTGTTGAAATCTTTACTTAAAATATGCTAAATTGATCTTCTGTATATAAAGATGATTGAAAATGAAAAAAAGGACAAGGATAAAAAAATGCTTTAATTTAAAAAAAATCTGCATGATCAATATGAAAAGCCAATTCAAACCAAAATATCTTTACACAAACTGTGTGAGAGTGTGCCAAAATGGGGGGGGAGGGGATGGCTAATTTCCTCCACAAGTTCTCTAGACTTGGAAATTACACAAAGAAACCCTCCCTAAATCCTCCTATCTGGCTTCCCTTCTCAAGAATAACTCTTCAATAATATGGTCACAATAGCTACGGATGCATTTCCTACGTTTGTTGTTTTCCCAGGTTCTCAATCAAGTACAAATGCTGCTGGCGCATCATCTGCCAAAAATGCTTTTAATAGCAGTCTCTTCAGCATAACTCACAAACAAGAACAAAACTAGGCCAGAGCAGGTCCTGCTGCATCAGGGACACGACCTATGCCAGGAATCATGCGAGTTTATTTCAGAGTATGGCACAAGGAGAGGGCAGGCTGATGGTGAGCTAAGGGCTCTGATCATGGCCAGGATGTTGACTGGCACAAGCTCAAAGAATGGGCCACAGAAGCTACAGAGATTCCTATTTTTCTGTCTTCAAGATGGTGCTCCAGAGAAAAGCCAGGCTTTTTCAATTTTACAGCTGCATGGGTACCTTTTGAAGTCCCTATCAGAGTGCCCAAAACCCATTATAAAATATAGACCCCAGCCCTGCTATTACTATGTCTCTCTTGTCCCTTTTAATATGTCTTCATTACAATTTCTCATCTTGTTCGTTGTCTGTCTCCTACCATTAAGAGTGTAAACTCCCTAAGAACAGAAATTGTCTTGCTCATTTACCCAGGGTCTGCAACATGATAGGCACTTGGCAAAAAAATTTAGGTGAACAAAAATTAAAATGTACTGCATAGGGCACTAAAACAGTATCCTGTATTCTTGGGTATCATTACTATTACCACCGAAAATAAAGCAACCAGTTTCTTACAAAGCTGAAAGTACCTTAACCATATGATCCAGCAATCACATTCATGGTCTTGATCCAAAGTAGTTGAAAACTAATTTCCATTAAAAACCTGCATATGGTTGTTTCTAGAAGCTTTATTCATAATTGCCAAAATCTGGGAGGAACAAGCTATCCTGCAGAGGAAGAAAGGATAAATAAACCACGATACAGCTAGCCAACTCAATATTCAGTTCTAAAAACAAACGACATATCAAGTCATGAAAGATATAGAAAATTCCTAAATGTGTATTAATAACTGAAAGAAAATTATACCCATCTCCTTTCAAAATTAAAGAAAAAACATGATTTTGACTATATGACATACTGAAAAGGGCAAACATATGGAAACAATTTTAAAAAATGAGTGGTTATCAGAGAACATGGGACAGAGGAGTGACCAAGCAGATCACAGAGGATTTCACTGAAGCAGTGAAACAAATCTGTATGATACTGTAATGGTGAGTACATGACATCAGACATTGGACCAAACCATAAAATGTACACCAGTAAGAGAAGACCCCAAAAGAGACTGTTATCTTTGGATGTTATTTCTGATCCAGTGTACATCAATTATAACAAATGTACCATGCTGGTAGGGGATGCTGATCATGGCAGAGGCTGTGCAGATGTGGGGGGTAGAAGCATATGAGAAATCTCTATACCCTCTTCTCAACTTTTCTATGAACCCAGTGTTGTTCTTTAATTGCTCTTTTAAAAACTAAGTCTTTATTCCCAGTTACAATAAAGCCATCTGGTGCCTGTGTTGTGATTCAACTGCTTAAGCCACCATTTGCAGTCCCATATTATGCAGTCCCATATGCACTCCCATATTAGAGTGACTGTTCGAGTGAGTCCCACCTGCTCCATTTCAGATTCAGCTTCCTGACAATGTGCCTGGGAAAGCAGCAGGTGACGTTCAAGTACTCGGACCCCTGCCATCCACGTTGGAGACCACAGTGGAGTTCCTGGCTCCTGGCTTGCACCTAGCCCAGACCTTTTTTCTAGGAGTCCATCTTTATTCAAGATGTCACTACTCCCTCCCAACTAACCTCTAAGTTAAATTTACATTTTTTTCTTTCATTTTTTCTTAATACATAAATTTTCCCCCACATCTACCTCCTTGCAAGAGTAAAGAAAAAGGAGAGAAAAGAGGATGGCTTTAACCAGTAGTGTACAATCTGACTCTACCCATCGCACCCACCTGCATATCACACAGACAGCACCCTGTGTTCTCCACGGTGCTGACAGTGTCATTTTGCGATATAATCAGACTCTTGTGACACCATTCTCAAGTATCACACATTGCCAAGTATCACACTGGAAGGGGAAAAGTGGCCCCCTAAGTTTAGATGCTCCATTCCTGGAGTTACATCAAATATCCTCCAAGAGCCTTGATTTCTTTACCTCCAAGGTAAAAGTGCTGTTCTCCCAGGCTTCTGAGGGGCCGTGTGGCTCTAACATTAAAGACCACACGTATGCAAATGACACTAGAATGTCGAAACCAGCTTCAAGTGAACATGATGAGGCTTCATCAACATGTTCTGCAAGTCACAATGGGACCCATGTGAATGTAACCTATCAGACTTTAATTTTAAATTCATACTCTCTTCCTAAGTCAAATGTCATCCTAGAGCTAATTTGTGAGCCTTGATAAAGTTTGGGTCGTTAAGATCTTCAAAAATATTATTTCAATGGAACCATTTTATATATTAACTTTGAAAATGTCACCAGCGGGGGTCAAGTGGAAGAGCTTAGCAGGTCTATGCATTTGCCATTTCAAAGGCTTAGCTGTCAGTGTAGGGGTGCGGGACAGCCTGCTGTGCTCCATGTTCTGTATAAACATTTCCAGAAATATTTAGCAGATAATAGGGCTCCCACTGGGGCCCTGTGTTCAAAGGCACCATGTTGAGCCACGTACTATGAAGGAGGTAGATGCCAAAGCTGAGAATGCTCCAGTTTTCAGATTGGGCTCTTGCCTCCTCTATAGGATTTCCAAACACACAAAGCCCAGGGAAACAACAGAAGCCCAACCTAAAGGCAAAGTGCATAACGCTTGCCAGAAGAAAACAACATCGTGGTCAATGTCTAAGCAATATTCAACAGCCTTCCATCCTGCAGCAGCTCCGTGAAATACTCCCACAACTTGAGAACTGAGGGCCAGAATTCACTGCTTGCCAAACTAGCACCCATCATTTTGAAAAGCTTTGAAATCCTTCTTAATTTTATGCAAGAAAGCTGGTGATGGTTAAAGTGACAGTGCTCTTTTATGCCTGAATTTTCATCTGAACACATTAGTGTTTAGCTCTGAATTTGACCCCAAATTTAAAAATGGACAAAATCAAAGCATAATTACTTGGATTGATTTTATGAGAGGAAAGATAACATATGGGTGTTTATCCACTTTAAATTCTCTAAACAATGAAAAGTACACACACACACTCAACACTATTGTACCTTGTAAATAACAATGGTGAAAACTTGGGGACTGACTCATACATATGTTCTACAAACTTTCTGAGTGCCTGTAATGCTGCAGTCAAGCAATGTTCAAGTATTGACGACTGTAAAATGCCTGAAACCGGCTTCCTGTCAACAAGAAACTTGCAAACTAGCACCCAAGACAGGAGTATTCCTGAAACATTAATAAACAGTGGGATAAAACCATTAAGATAGGGAAAATGAAACGTGCTATTGGAGCCAGAGGAGGGAGTCGCCTTCTAGCACTGCAGGGAGACACTGTCCATTTGCAATCAGCTCTGTTACACCAGATAAGACCTAGACCCAAAAGACCAGTGTAGGTAAATAATACCTTTCCACTCCCAGGTAACAGGAAGATTTTCCACTGTGAAACCTCGTCAAGTTTTTTTCTGTTTCCTTTTTGTGGAGTCAAAGTTTTTTTTATTCTGCATTCCTCTCCCATGAAACCTCAAATACCACATTTTAGACATCTTTTAAAAGAAAGCCTTTGAAAATGCAAGTGTTCAGTAGAGAAACCACCTGGGTGTCTGGAGAAGCTTGCTGGGGAGAGCGAGTTCATTCACTTGCCTTTTACTGACCTCTAGTGGCCATCAGTTGCTACCTCCTGGAAAATCAACACACTGACACAGGTACATGGAATCGGGCTTCTCTGATCTGTGGCAAGTGAATTCTGTCACCCATGTTCCTTTCTTCTGCTGGGATGCTTACTTTTTCCACTCTCTTTTTGTGTAAACGTCAGAAAAAACTTGAGTACAAGCACATAATGCACAAAATATCCATCCACACGTTAAGTACAAACAAGGAACCCTCCCTAATAATGTGGTAAATATTTGCAAAGACCTGATTCACAATTATCTTAGACAAGACTATGTATGGACTTAACAGGTGATTGTTAGAGCAAGATACTCCATGAGATTCCAGCCAGAAACTGTACTGAAAAAAAAATTCTTGTGATCCATCTTCCTTCCCCAACAACTAATTTCCCAGTCGCCCTTATCTCACCCCAAAGAAAATTACATTCAGCCCAAATTTCAGCTGGAAAGTTTATTGCTAAACAACAACAAAAAAAACTCTCCCTGTGATTTGTGAGGCAATCAGAAGGGGAAGCTCCCTCATCTATACCCACCAGACGCCAACCTCTTTGTTCTTTTGGACCATTTCTCCTCAACTGCTTTCCATAAAGAAGAAATAAACTTGATCTATAAAGGCATTAATAGATTTGATTACATCTGTATGGTGAACAGTGGTGCCACCATGTCAGTGAGGGTATTCTAAATGGTCCTGCACAGTCTGCTCTTGCCTCTTGGCAGATTGGAAGCTAAGGCAGACTCTGATGGAGACCTTCATGCCATGCATTTGTACAACACTCAGAAGCTGAAAATAGATGGGACTTGCAAAACAATAATGAATATGATAATTTAAACAAACTAACGGGGATAAATAAGGATCACGCATAGAAATCTGGAGGCTCGGGCTGACCAAAGGGTAGAGAAATAAATCTACACTGATGACATTGCAACCGATTTTCTAGGACCCTCATCTACATCTGTCTCGTGGGGAAGGCTCTTGCTGGAAACAGCGCAGATGAAATTCTATGAATATCTCTCTGTCTCTCCTCTCCCCCATTTGGCTGGCACCTTAAGCATATCTGTAGCCTAGCAATTGGGTAACCCAGAGTGGTCCCAGAATACAATGTGGTTTTCCTTCAGACAGTCTCATGTCCTTCAGACAATTCCTTCAATAAATCCTTGACACATCAAAGAATGGCTATGCTGCAAGTGAAACAAATTCAACCCAGGAGATGTTTTGCTTCAAGATTTTGTTACCAACAAAAAGACTCACTGCAAACTCTTCTTTGTGTGAGGCCAGGCATCATTCAGCTTTCAGTATCACAGATAAAATAATATAGATCATATACAGTAGAATAAATGTGGGGTCAGCATTGTGGCATAGTGGGTTAAGCCACCGCCTGCAGCAAAGACATCCAAATGGGTGCTAGTTCGAGTCCTGGCTGCTCCACTTCTGATCCTGCTCTGTGCTAAAGGCCTGAGAAAATGGCAGAGGATGGCTTGGGTCTCCGGGACCCTGCACCCAAATGGGAGACCTGGAAGCAGCTCCTGGCTCCTGACTTCAGTCTGGCTCAGCCCTTGCCAATGAGCCCATCTGGAGAGTGAATTACCAGATGGAAGATTTCTGTCTCTCCTCCTCTCTCAGTATCTCTTTCAAATAAATACTTTTTTTAAAATGTATAGTAAATGCTTCCAAATGCACATCATGCATTTTTGTGAATACACAAGGACAAAAGTTTTCAATCAAGATGTTTTTAATTTTTTATTTAAAGCTCTTAATTTTTAATTTTTAATTCACCCACTGCAGTTATGCTCATTTTTTAATATTTTTAATCTTTTCTTTAATAAAGTAATTTTGTTTCCTACTAGATCTAATGCTGGAACTTTCTTCCAAGTGTCTGGCCTTTCTTTTGCCTTTTTAAAGACTTATTTATTTGTCTGGAGTTGAACAGAGAGCTCTTCCATCTGCCGGTTCACTCCCCAAATGGCTGCAATGGCCAGGGCTGGGCCAGGCCAAAGCCAGGAGCCAGGAGATTCACCCACATCTCCCATGTAGGAGAAAAGCCCAAGCACTTGGGCCATCCTCCACTGCTCTCCCAAGCGCATTAGCAGGGACTAGATCAGAAGTGGAGTAGCCAGGACTAGAACCAGCATCCATGTGAGATGTCAACAATGTAGATGGCAGCTTAATGCACTATGCCATAGCACTGGCCCTTGTAGTCATTTTTTTAAAAAAAATTTAGTTTCTTTTACTTGAAAATCAGAGTCACAGACAGGGAGCAACAGTGAAAGGAAGAGCTCTTCCCTCCACTGGTTTACTTCTAAATGGCTGCAACTGTCGGGGCTAAGTCAAGCTGAAGCCAGGAGTACTTGGGCCACTTTCCAAGGTTTGCCAGATTTAAGAGGGAGCTGAATCAGAAACAGAGGGCCAAGACTCAGACCAACACTCAGATATGGGAAGCCAGTGCCACAGGTGGCAATTTAACACTGTGTGCCACAACACCAGCTCCTTCAGTCAGTTTGATCTCCAAAAAGAATAACTGCATTTCACTAAGAATATTAGCAAATCAAATCAGAGAAAGCATCTGTAAAGATCTTAGGTCCCGGAGATATCTGCCCTTTGCAAGATCATGGAGTAATTTTGGCTAATTATGTTGAAAGAAAGATAGTTTGCTGAAGGGCTCAGAAGCTAAGAGACTGCTCTGATGTTGTTTTTTAATTATGTAAATTCAAAGTGCTACAAAAGTCAGAGACTCACAAGTCATTTGCTTCCCTTTTGACTTTGGAGGCAAAGAAAACAGCATAGACTCTTCTGCTTCAACAATCCCTCCTTGTACAATTTTATGATCTATAAACTCAGTGCTGAGAAGTCAAGTCTCCCCTCAGAGTCACTGTTGGATTACAATAGCTACACTAGGAATACACTTAAAAGTTTGGTATGATCCACTTGTTTCTATATCTCCAAACTTGGTATGTTGGAACCAGTGGGAGGTGACAAAGTCACCATGTCACAGCACTTGTGAGTGAGAGACTAGCACCCTTAGGAAGGAGGCCCAGGAGACTCCTCACTCCCTCCCTCTGAGAACACAGCAAGGAGCATCTGTGTGTGAGCCCCAGCGTGTGTCCTCCAGAGACACTGAATCTGCCTTGACCTTGGACTTCCCAGCCTCCAAGCTTGTCAGAAATAAATTGTTACTGTTTATAAACTGCAGTTTGTGGTGCTTTGTTACAGAAGCTGGAATGGACTAAGACAAAGTCCCAGCAAAGAACACCAAAGGAAGGGAAGAAAGGAGAGGGGCGAGGGGGGAGGAGATGGACGTACAGAATTAACTAAGTGACATTCTAAATTTAACATGAATAGACTTTTTTAATTCAGAAAATGAATCATACTTTTCAAAGTAAAAAAATAAATAACAACCAACAGAGTTGCCATGAGTAAGAAACAACTTTCTTAAACATCCTTGTGTTATTGTTCTTATTTTGTTAGCAACAGCTGTTGGCCCAACAGTTAACAACACGGACTCTACAGTCAGTGTACCTACGCTTGTGTTCCAGCTCTACGATGGCATATAATAAATGCTATGCAAGTTTGCATTATTCCTCAATTTACCTTTTTAAATTTTTCAGTTAGGTAAGTGGGGAGGTAGGTACAGAGCATCAAAATCTTGCACTGCTCACGGCTCTCAAGTCACTCTCCTGCCTTTCCCTGGATAATGAAAGACTGCTAATTCTACATATACTTTCTTAAAATCTGCTGAGAAACAGTATCATGGTGCAGGGTGTTGAGCCAGCACCCCATTACTGCCAGTTCAAGTCCCACTACTCCATATCTGATCCAGTTCCCTGCTAATGAACCTGGGAAGGCAGAAGATGGCCCAAGTTCTTGTTCTCCTGCACCCATGTGGAAGATACAGATGGTGTTGCAGGCTCATGGTTTCAGCCTGGCCCAGCCCAGGCCATTGCAGAAATTTAGGGGGCAAACCAGCAGATGGAAGTACACACACTCACACTTTCTCTCCTTCTCTCTCCCTCTCTCTCACCGTCTCCCTCTTTCTCTCAGTCTTTCTCCCCTCCGTCTTCATAACTCTGCCTTTCAATAAAAATAATTTTAAAAATCTAGTGAAATTAAAGGAGAAATTATTAAGATCACAGGAATTTTCATGTCTGAATTTGCAATTTTTGGCCCAAAGGAAAAAATCATAAATGTTAACAGGACAAAATTGATACATGTGGTACAAAGACAGAAACTTAACATTAGACTTCCTATCTGGGTCCCTGTTAGAATCTCTGAGGGATATCAAAATTTATAATGCTTCTCCCTGCCTAGGTGTCTCAAATAAGTTTTTAAATAAAATATTGAAATAATGGGAGAATGATCAAAATGTCACTTTGAATATCAAATGAAGACACCTTGGAGCACGTGACATGGGCCAGAAATAAGACTCATAAATTTGGTGATGGAAACATTGCACCTGGCATGCCAGCCACCCCAGGAGTGACAGGTGTGTGGGAGCAGAAGCTGCCGTGAAGAGCAGAGAAGCCTTTCTGATATCCTGACTTCTCCCAAGAAGGAAAAGGAAAGAGCCAAGCAATTCCAGTTCCTCTTTCCAAATAGAACTTCTGCACTGAGCTGATGGGAGGAAGAGCAAGTGTCTAGGGTGGACAGTCAGGCCATCAGAAGTCAGGTTAGTTCAATGGCAACCTGTTCATACAAATCACTTTCCAAAGAGCTCAGACTTACTGTGACCTGTAGCTTACCATCCAGCACTAAAGAATAAATTTTAAAAATAGAATATAAGGCAATGCCCAACCCTAAACCAGTTACCCCAGACTAATTTTGTTTCATGGAAACAAATACTTAGAGTTACCAAAGATCACAGCAGAAAACAATGGTAAGAAAATCTCCCAGGCTTAACTTCACAGAACTATCTGTCCATCTAGACAGCTGTGTGGATTCTTCTGTAGACTTAACTCAGTTTGGGAACAATTCCCAGCATGACGTTAATTTCAGAAGGAATATTAACCTATGCACAAGGTTCTAATTTTCATTTCCCAATTTAATTTTGATTATGTGTTTCTGGCACTTAATACTGAATAAATCATGTAGACTTTAGCTAATGACAGAGCTTCCACACTCTTATGAACATATTTATTTATAATCTTGTGTCTCCAGAATATTTCCACTGCTTCTTGCTGAAGAATCACTTAAGAGGGGGAAAAACACTAGTCTGTAGGGAATGATCTCTCTAGAGTGATCAATCAATGTAGAGCCAACCGGAGACCTCCACATATGAAGTGACTCTTCACCTGTGGCGGACCAGGGGAAATTCAAAGTGAGACATACAAATGAATTTGGGGTACCAGACCCAGCACTGCCTCCCTAGATCAGGAACCCACAATTTAAGAATAGGACTTCACTCGTGTTTGATGATAAAGTGGAACAGAACACATGTCATTCTGCCTTAAAAAAAAAAAACACCTTAGAGACCCTTTATTATTTCCTGTGTCTCAACCATCCTTACTTGAGCCAATATCTGCCTTTCTAAGAACTGGTCTTATTTCTCTCCTGCAGACTTAAGACAAATCTATTTCCCTTTCCTATAAAAATGAAGACTGTATCTTGAGACATTCCCAGCTATCTTGGTCATTTCTGATATGGGATGTTAGCCATGTTTGCTTTGCTCCCTCTGGAACAAGTTCTAGCTTGTATTTTTAAAATATATTTATATAGTGCGGCTCAATAGGTTAATCCTCCGCCTTGCGGCGCCGGCACGCCAGGTTCTAGTCCCGGTGGCCCCTCTTCCAGGCCAGCTCTCTGCTATGGCCCAAGTGCTTAGGCCCTGCACCCTATGGGAGACCAGGAGAAGCACCTGGCTCCTGCCTTCGGATCAACGCGGTGCGCCCACAGCGCGCTGGCCTCGGCGGCCATTGGGGGTGAACCAATGGCAAAGGAAGACCTTTCTCTCTGTCTCTCTCTCACTGTCCACTCTGCCTGTAAAATATACATATATATATATATATATAGTGAGAACTTAATGTGATGTTCTATGTAAGGAATAAGTAGAAGATACTCTACTATGTCATCTTACATAACAGTTTTCCAAATAGCCTGACTTTGCTTATATTGGTATTTGTTAGCCTTTTATATACAGTGTTTACTGACGATTAAACCAAGATTCTTTTGTGAAATCTGATACACATGTCCTTAATGCTGATCTTTTCAATGATCTTTTCAATCTTTTCAATTCAACTATGGAATTTTTTTAATCCAAGTTCTGAAAATCATTTACTAGTTTTCTAACCATAGTTGACTCGTATAACTTTCTGAACCTCACTCTCATCTCAAAGTGACATTATGGCTCTTCCTTTCAGGGTTGTGATGGTTTTTAGGGCTACCATAATAAAGCACCACAGAATGATTGGCACAAACAACAGAAACGCATCTCCTTACAGATCTAAAAACTACAAGTCCAAACTCAAAGTATCCACAGGGTTGCTCCTTATGAAGCCTCTCTCCTTGGCTTTTGGATGGCTATCTTCTCCCTGTATCCTCATGAGGTTTTCCATCTAAGTATGCTGGAATCCTAATTTTCCTTCTTCTCATAAGGGCACCACAGTTGGCATTCCATATCTGCAGATTTCAGATCCACAGAGTCAACCATATGTGGAACAAAAAACTTTTTTGAAAAACCTGGCATCTATGCTGAACATGTACAGACGTTTTTTTCTTTTTTTTATTCCCAAAACAACAGAGTATAATAAATACTTACATAGCAATTATATTGTATTCCAAATTACCAATAATCTAGAGATTATTTAAAGCATAAAAAGGTGTGTGGGGGTTACATGAAAATACTGTGCTGTTCTGTATGAGAACCTTGAGCATCCACAGATTCTGATAATCACAGGAGGCCCTGGAACCAATTCCCATGTATACAGACTGGATTAGGGCCCTTCCTAATGGCTTCATTAACCTTAATTACTTGTTTAAAGTCCCTGTCTCCAAGTTCAAGCACATCCTAAGGTACAAGGGAAAGAACTTCAACTGTGAATTTGGCAGGGACACAATTCAGCCCGTAACAAGCATAACTGTGTAATGAAGGAAATGGCACAGTGAAAGCATTACCAGGCCATATGGACTTGGAGATGAATCCCCAGTATGCAGGATAGCTCCTGGCACATGGTAGGCACTTAATAAATTAGTATCTGTTGAATAATGATAGATTGCTTGATTAATATTAGCTCTTTTCTTTCTCTATCCCTTAAATTTCATCTTGCCGATCAATCTCTAATCATTTTCTATGTGCTGCTTTCTGCTGTAAGAAAAACTCAGTGCAAGTAGGGAGTAGGCCTTGTTTAGTTTATTTTCCTCTAACATGCTCAAACATTCCATACATGAGATGGCTTCCCAAAAACACCTACCAGTTGCCTGAATCAGATGACAGGACTGCCTTCCCCAACCTCCAAATAAACTCCTTCCTAAGAATTTTTTTCCTATTTGAGGTCAAGGACTAAATCCTAATTATTCTTACACTAATGGATCAAAATTTCTATATTCGTATAAATAGTTGATCAAGAAGTTCCTCTTGAATAGAATTGAAATTAATTTAATTGCATGAACTAAATGTTCTCTTTACCAAAGGAAACAGTCATTGCAATGACTTCCATTCCTAACCATTTGTAAATTGTCTTTTGCATCTATTATTTGCCATTATTTCCACCTTTATCGGGTCCTACTGCTATTCCTCCTAATGTCCTCTAACAGAACAAACTTAGCAACTATCTTCCCAGGTTTTTTTTTTTTTTTTTGGACAGGCAATGTGGACAGTGACAGAGAGACAGAGAGAAAGGTTTTCCTTTCCATTGGTTCACCCCCAATGGCCACTGCAACTGGCACACCGTGCTGATCCGAAGCCAGGAGCCAGGTGCTTCTCCTGGTCTCCCATGCAGATGCAAGGCCCAAGCACTTGGGCCATCCTCCACTGCACTCCCGGACCACAGCAGAGAGCTGGACAGGAAGAGGAGCAACCGGGACTAGAACCCGGTCTGCCGGTGCTGCATGCAGAGGATTAGCCTATTGAGCCGCGGCGCCGGCCATCTTCCCAGGTTCTAACCTCTCTGTGGCCCTTGCTTTGCTCCTTCCCCATGTGCTGGCCAGGATGTGGAGCTGTCTCTATATTGCTGATCAGTGGCTAATTTCCTTCTTATCTTGGATAAAGAAACTCTTAATTGTCCCCTGCAATACCACGGCATAACCCTGACACTATCACATCACATTGAACAGGAGGCCCATTAATAAACATGCAGCGCTGTGAAGAATTTCACTGATCCCTCTCCAGGTCATTAAATCTACACATGTTTGATGGGCAATAAAAGAGAAATGTGGAATGATAATGGCAGCACCAGGAGGCCACTGCTCTCCTAGTCTACTTTAACCACAAGAAAAGAGAGGAAATGATCCATGTATTTTTTTGAATATGTATATATTCTATTCATTATGACTAATTTCAAATGCCTATGCATATTTCACAGGCAACTGATTCATAAATAAAACTCAGGCTGATTTCAGCATTAAATTCTTTCATCTTCAAGAAGGGATATGGTACTCAGTTTGATTAAACAAGCACGAGTGGGTTGTGCTCTAACCGGAAAAGTTTTTGTGTAGGGGTGACTTTGAGGGCAGGTGCTAATCAAACACATTTCTATTTGTCACCTTTTATGACAGATACAAAGGATGTTGCCCTGTGTTGATAAGATATTAGGCAAAGTCAGTTTCTAATTCCAGAAACAAATCATCAAGCCAATAAAGATAAAATAGCCTTACAAGTTTATTCTTTAAAGCTAAAATCAAAATGGTAATTCATACCATAAGATAGGTTAAAATTACTTCAGGCATTTTATTCCAATTTCTTATCTCACAGATAAAGTCCAACATATACTACATATCATAAAAGAGAATGTCTAAAATACCTAATGCTGGAATTCAGCAAACTTTATCACAGGCCTACAACAGTGGCCGACATAAACAAAAGCACTGCAGTAAACCTTTGGCAACTGAACATTCAATGTTTTCTATTTCATAGGGGAAGAAAGATTTCTTGTCCATCACTAGGTTCATGGCTTAGACTCATACAACAGAAGACAGATAAGTAAGAGAAAAGTACTCAAATTTGTTCACAAATAGGACACTTTGTCACTATTACAGTCTAAATTTTAAACACATTCTTGGACTGATGACTCACATGATCAGCTCATTCAAGTTTAGCACCTCTCTCATCCCCAGTGGTTTTTCCAGAATGACTGCCTTCTCCATGAAGCTCCAGAGGTTTTCTCAATTTAAACTTGGACTTCTTCAGCATTTTCACTTTTCCAACAAAGGCATCACGGAGAGGACAGATACACGGACAAGCCTTTCCTTTGACTTTCCAATGTCACCTGGAATCAATTTACTGATAAATTCTGTTAAGCCATTTGTTTTCACCTCTCAAGTCACAGTTTCCATCATCACCTTCTGGATTTGACAGCCCTGCTGGTGCTGAGCCTACGAAGTCTTCTATACTTGATTGTCACTTTTTTTTCATAAACCAGCAAAAAACCGATGAGGCAAAGTACTATTGGTAGTCCTGACATCAACATGAGTTTCAACCATAGTCTGCCATTTTTTGAGAATGGAACAAATTTTGTCATGGGCAAGATCCTGGTCATAGAAGTTGGTCAGGCAATTTTTATGCTGATCATCCTCAATAATTAGCCTGAATTTATAAATGCATCCTCATCATCCTGCAAATCAGTGAGACTCACTTAAAACACATGACCCTTGAGGCCATCAGTTGGAATTCTGGTTCCATGAATCCTCATGACCAATGTTTTTCCAGTTTTTCTTACATTAAACAGTAGGTGCTTTCACATCATATCAATCTTTCTCAGAAAATGGACCAGTCAATTTCTGTACAGCTCCCTTTTGCTACCTTTCACAACGCACTTGTTCTTTTTTCCCAAAGAAACTTTTTATTTAAGGAATGTAAACGTCATGCATTTCATAAGTATAATATTAGAAATATAGTGATTCTTCCCACCATATCCACCCACCCATGCACACTCCCCTACTTATTCCTCCTCCTCCTCCCTCTCCCAGTCCCTTTCTTCACTAAGATCCATTTTCAATTAAATTTGAAATCTGAATAGACCAATAACCAAAACTGAGATTGAATCAGTAATAACCTCCCAAAGAAAAGCCCCAGACTGGATGCCTTCACTGCTGAATTCTACTTTTAAAGAACTAATTCCAATTACTAAACTATTCAAAACAATTGAAACACAAGGAACTCCTCCAAACTCATTCTATGAGGGTAGTATTACCTTAATTTCAAAAACCAAACAAAGATGAAACAAAAAAGAGAAGTATAGACCAATCTATCTGATGAATGTAGATGTAAGAATCCTCAACAAATTACTAATAGAATCCAACAACACATGTAAAAGATCATCCAACCTGATAAAGTGAGATTTATCCCATGGAGGCAGGGATGGTTCAACATATAGAAAACAATAAATGTGACATATCACATCAATAAAATAAATAAAAAACCATATGATTGTCTCAACAGATTCAGAGGAAGCATTTGATAAAATAAAATATCCTTTCATGTTCAGTACAGACTTGATTTTTTTTAGGATTTTCTGAAGAAGCTTTGTTTAACCTACTGATACAGAACTCACAGATTCAGAGGGCCAGCTGTACTCCCTCCCTCTTTTTCTTGCAGCTACAGGGCTACCTTTTCTCCTAAAACATAGCAGATCAGGAAAAGATAAACAAACAAACATAGAAACAAACCTTCAGCCCAACTGTAAGAGGAAGATTCTGGATGACACCCAGAGTGCCTCCAAAAAGACTAGATAAGGCTGAGAAGGAGGGTTAGGAGAGCAAAGGAAAGTAGCTCAGTCAGGAAATGAAAGAGGGCCTACAGGGATGGAAGTCCAAGTAGGAAGGAGACCAAGAACATTCCATCACAGATGAGAAAAGACCCAGGAGTAATGGCTTCTGGAGATGATTGACTTCCAGCATGCACCCTTCCCTTTCTGTCTCAGTGAGGCCTGTCCTGGACCCCACACCTGAGAGAACTCTCCTAGGACCTCCTAAACTGTGAATCAAAGGGGATGGCATCTACATGGAGTTTTCACTTCCCTTTGTAGCTAGCTAGGGTGCTTCAAGAATCTATACCAGGCACCACCTTATTCAGCTTCTTGTATGACCAACCACAGAGCAAAGGGAAGATGCTTACATAGACACAGTCAGACTTGGGACTTGTGGCTGGCTGTACCTATGAGAATACATGAAGCCTTTCACAATACAGGGTTGAGCTGGGAATGGAGAGAGAAGGCAGAGCCAGCTAAAGGCT
Source organism: Sylvilagus floridanus (assembly GCA_949820135.1). Taxonomy (NCBI): domain Eukaryota; kingdom Metazoa; phylum Chordata; class Mammalia; order Lagomorpha; family Leporidae; genus Sylvilagus; species Sylvilagus floridanus. Next base: position 103,809,067 of record OX463238.1, on the reverse strand, counting down.
AAATCTTGTGTTTTTCTAATGTGAAGGATTCTGGGGTAAAACTCCAAAGCACATGAGAATTGTAAATTCTATCCTTGTAGGTTATGTTTAAGATATATTTCTCAAGAAAGTATGGTAATATATTTTATTTACAAGTTTGTAAGCTTAATTCAGAGCTTTTAATTATTAAACTTAAAGGTACCTGAGCCTCTATCTATGTTCTTGCTGTGAGTCCCACAAATAGTAGTGAACATACACACTCTCATTTAACCAGGAGGCTTTGCAAACTAATTAAATGAGTCACCTCACTAGACTATAAGGGCCAGACAGCAAATGCCTTACCTGTTTTATTCATTACTGTTCCCAGGGGTTGGCAAACCACAATCGACAGGACAGATCCAAGCCTCTGCCTGTTTTTATATGGGATAATATATGTTTTTATATGTGATATATGTTTTTATATGGGATAATATATGTTTTTATATGAGATATATGTTTTTATATTTTTTAAAAATTGAAAAAATGCCAAAGAATATTTGATAACTGAAAATTTCATAAAGTTCAAGTTTCATTGTCAACGCGTAAGGTTCGTAAGCCACTCTTAATTCATTTATGTTTTGTCTACAGCTGTTCTCACTGGCAGAGTTCAGTAATTATGACAAAAGACCTTAAAAAGCCACAAAGCCTAAAATATTTGCTATCTGGCCACTCACAGAAAAATATGAAGGTTCCTATTACATACCCATTGCAATCTATAATATCTGGCATATAACATGAGGGGACATTAAAAAATTCATGAAAAATGGAATTAAAATATATTTTGGTGCAAAAACTCCTGAATCCATGTGGTTTTTTCATAACATGCATTTTAAAGATACCTCATAAATATTCAATAAATGAATAGAAGAATGAATGCAGGTCTGACTCAACAATTAATAATAATTAATCTTATTGTCAAATATCAAAACTATAGCTCTTTTTCATAGGCTAGTGCTCATATGAAGTAGAATTTAACATCCTAAACACATGTTATAAGGGTACCTCAGTGTTTGACATTTAAACTTCCTGGGGTTAAGATTTAAGTGTTAAATAATGGAAATCCACTTTAAAAATTGCTTTTTCTTTCAGTTAAAATAAAAATCTCATGAATTGAAAAAAATAGTACTTCAGAAAGTTCATGGAAAGTGGAATTAAATGTTAATTTTTATGTAAAAAATTTGAAATCCGTGCACAGTTTTTCATGAATATTGTGAAGACCCTTTAGACAAGCAACACACATTGAAGCAGAAATTTGATTGAAAAGTCTTTCAGGACACTTGAAATATAAGAGATGTCTCCAAGAAGCCTAACAGAGTTGCAAACTTCAATAAACTTATACAGGGCCGGGGCTCAAGGACTTGAAGCTTGCAAGGTTCAGACTTGAAGGCCAGCGCCATGGATCACTAGGCTAATCCTCTGCCTTCAGCGCAGGCACACTGGGTTCTAGTCCCAGTGGGGGTGCCGGATTCTGTCCTGGTTGCTCCTCTTCCTGTCCAGCTCTCTGTTGTGGCCCGGGAATGCAGTGAAGGATGGTCCAGGTCCTTGGGCCCTGCACCTGCATGGGAGACCAGGAGAAGCACCTGGCTCCTGGCTTCATATCAGTGCAATGCGCTGGCCACAGTGTGCTGGCCACAGCAGACATTGTGGGGTGAACTAATGGAAAAGGAAGACACCTCTCTCTCTCTCTCTCTCTCTCACTGTTCACTCTGCCTGTCAAAAAAAAAAACAAAAAAGGTTCAGACTTGGTCTCTTCTAAAAAGAGACAAAAGGAATTAAGGTAAGTCTAAATGCTAACTTTTTAGTTTTTATTATAAAATACAGCTGTTATTCTCATCAGAACACTATCACATTCTCCCTCTAGTGTATGACTGTATTAGACAGGGTCTTCCAGAGAAGCAGAATAGGAGGTATATATACACATAAACACACAGGCATACAAATGGAGAGAGAGAAATTATGAGAAATGAGCTTGAGCCAAGAGGTCCTTTGATTTTCTGTCTACGAGCTGGAGATCCAGGAAAGCCAATGATATAGTTCATGTCCAAGTCCAAAGATCCAGAGACACTAATGATGTAAATCCCAGTCCAAGGCTGGAGAAGATGAGATGAGATGTCCTAGGTCAAGCACTCAAACTGAAACAAAAAGGGAAGAACTCCTCCTTCCTCCGCCTTTCATCTGCTCAGGGCCATAACGGACTGGATGGATGGTGCCCACCCATACTGTGGAGGCCATCTACATTACTGAGTCCATTGATTCAATGCTAATCTCATCTGAAATACCCATATAGATGTACTCAGAAATAACATTTAAAGTGGGTACCCAACGGCAGTCCAAGTTGACACAAAATCAAACATCACAAAGACCTACCTAGAAAAACAAATTATTATTCCTTGTCTATAATTTCATTCATGGTCTACCTTCCCTTACGAGTGACATATTCTTTTTCAGTATCTTATTTAAATTGTTTATTATTTTAACAAAGAATGGCTAGTTAAAAAGATAATCCATACCAAAATATACATTGCAGAAAGTTCAGTCTAAAATCGTCTCTAATTTTGTAATGTCTAATGGAAGAAATTGCATTTACAGAAAAGTAGGGTATCGTTTACTTTGTTGATATGCTGATTTTTTTCTTCTTCTGTGTTTTTTTTTTTTTTTTTACTTAATGAATGCGTTTTTTCATTGATAAAACTTTAGGAATACACTGGTTCTTTCCCCCATACCACCCCCTCCCCCTCTCCCTCTCCCTCTCTTTCTTCATTATGGCTCATTTTTAGTTTGACTTTGTACATACAGAGAACCAACTCCATGCTAAGCACAGACTTCAACAATTTGCACCCACTCACAAGGACAACATATAAAGTACAGTTTGGGAACAAAATTTGCAGTCGATTCTCATAGTACAACTCATTAGGGACGGATGTCCTATATGGGGAATAAGTGCACAGTGACTTCTGTTGTTCCTTTAACAATTAACACTTTTATTGGTGATGACAGTGATCACCCGAGGCTCTTGGCATGGGCTGCCAAGGCTATGGAAACTTTCTGTGACCATAGTATTTGGACACGGCCATAAGCAAAGTGGATGTTCTCTCCTCCCTTCAGAGAAGAGTGCATCCTTCTTTGATGACCCTTTCCAATGAGGTCTCACAGGGATCCTCTGTGTAGGATATGTTTTGCCAGAGTTTTGGCTTTCCATGCCTGAAATGCGAGTGACATATTCTTTTGTCAGGCAAAAATACTCATTCCATCTGGCTACAGTTAAATTCTAGGAGGCCTGGGAACCATTTTGACAGCTGAATTTGCTTCTCTCTGTGAAGACTGTAAGGTGAATATTGATTTTAGAGTCAAACATAAGACAACAAACACATTTTCCAAGTTCTAGACTGACAGAGATGGATAACATATCATACCACCTCCTATATTGTAAAATAGAGCATGCACATATAATGCATATATACCTACATATGACCATCTACCACATGCATGCACATAAAAGTTGACTAGTTTTTAATTGTTGAGAATATACATCTAGAGAAATATTTCATTGCATTTGATCTTAATGCTCTCAAATGATTAAAACTGAATTTATATAAAGTTAAAACAAGTTTCAGAAGGAAAAAAATCAAAAGTTACTGTAATGGCTTGTTAATAATTATAAAAAGCCAGAAATGTTTCCCTAAGCAGCAAATTGCACTTAAAAGACTAAATGATGATGACATCATTGTAGGAGAAGCCAAAGCATCTGAGCAATTACTTAACTGCACTGATGAGCTAAGTGAAGCTCCATATTCAAAAGCAGCAAGCATGAAAAATAATTTTAAATAATTCTAAAGTTTTTATGCTATATACCATGAGTTTTATATATATTTCCTGTTAATTAATTCTCAGTCCTATAAAATAAGTGAATGTCATTTTTACCTATATTTGGTAGTAACACACACACACACACACACACACACACACGAAGGGACTATTGTGAGATTCTTTTCAAGAGCTTTGTTCAAAAAAAAAAAAAGAGCTTTGTTCAGACTCAATTTTAATTATGGCTCCACCAATTACTGGCTGTGTCATCTTGAGCAAGTTATGTATCCTCTCTGTACTCCAAATTTCTCATTAGTGAAACGAGGTAATACTTGTAACTCCAAGAGTGTTGTCACTAATAATAAAATTAGACAAAATGGTGAAACGATTAGAATGCCCAGCACAAAATAAGTACTCAGGAGATTTTCAATATTAATAGAAAAAGTAATTAGTATTTGTGAAGTTAACTTCAAAACCATAAGTTTCCAGAACAAGAATAGAACCTGGACCCTTTTTATTAAAATGCCTATATTCTCAATCCTTACACCCTAAGGTATTCTTTACTAAACAAATAAAGAGATTAACTTAACCAACAAAGTCTATTATTCTTCAAAGATCTGAAAGTGTTTTATTTTTTTCCACCAAAAGATAATTTTAAAATGTATTTTTTGACTATTTCCATATCTTTTTCAGAGAAATGTCATTTAAATCCTTTGCTCATTTTTTAACCGTATTGTCTTTTTATTATGAAGTCCAAGCAATTTTATTTATTCCAGATATCATTTGCGTATTAGACTCATGATTTCAAACACTTTCTCCTATTCTGGGTGCTACATTTTCACTTTCTTGAAGGTATTCTTTACAGTACAAAAGTTTTTAATTCTGAAGTTGTCCCAAAGCTGATTTTTGCTACCTGTATTTTTATTATTACATCTAAGATCCATTGCCTAACTCAAAGACATGGTTTGCTCACAAGATTTTTACAGATCTGGCTGTTATATTTTTAGGCTAATAATTCATTTTCGCTAATTTTTGGACGTTATGAAGCCTGGGCCCAAATTCATCCTTCTGTATCTGGATATAAGCTGTCCCGTCACCATATTTTGAAGAGTATTCCTCCCTCTACTGAGTTGGCTTGTTGAAAATAAATTCCAGGGGATTCCAATACAATCCCATCAAGGTGGCATGTACCAAGGCCATCTCACTAGTCCAAGTGATCAATTTCAGCTCACAATTGATCACACTGATAGGTCTAAGAGTCAAAGGGATCACACAAACAAGACTAGTGTCTGCTAATACTAACTGATAGAATGAAAAAGGGAGAGAATGATCCAACATGGGAAGCGGGATACACAGCAGACTCGTAGAATGGCAGATGTCCTAAATAGCACTCTGGCCTCAGAATCAGCCCTTAAGGCATTCAGATCTGGCTCAAGAGCCCATGAGAATATTTTAGGCATGGAAAGCTAAGACACTCTGAAAAACAAAAAAAAAAAGAAGACCTAAATGAAAGATCTCTGCGAGTGAGATCCCAGTGGAAAGAACGGGGCCATCAAAGAAGGAGGTACCTTTCTCTGAAGGGAGGAGAGAACGTCCACTTTGTCTATGACCCTGTCGGAATAAGATTGAAGTCAGCGAAACCTAAAGACTTCCATAGCCTCGGCAACTCATGACTAGAGCCTAGGGAGATTACTGACGCCATAAACAAGAGTGTCAAATTGTTAAATCAACTTCAGGAGTCACTGTGTACTTACGTCTCATGAGGGATCTGTCCTTAATGTGTTATCCAATGTGAAATAATGCTATTACTAGTACTGAAACAGTATTTTTACACTTTGTGTTTCTGTGTGGGTGCAAACTGATGAAATCTTTACATAGCATATATTGAATCGATCTTCTGTATATAAAGATAATTGCAAATGATTAAAAAAATCTTGGTGTTAAATTGGAAATTGCATAGAAAATTAATCAATTTAAAAATATATATATCATGTAGGATCTCTGTCTTTAACGTGCTATACATTGTGAATTAATACTATAACTGGTACTCCAACAGTATTTTTCACTTTGTGTTGCTATGTGAGGGCAAATTGTTGAAATCTTTACTTAATATATACTAAACTGACCTTCTGTATATAAAGAGAATTGAAAATGAATCTTGATGTGAACGGAAGGGGAGAAGGAGTTGGAAAGGGGAGGGTTGCGGGTGGGAGGGAAGTTATGGGGGGGAAGCCATTGTAATCTATAAGCTGTATTTTGGAAATTTATATTCTTTAAATAAAAGCATTATTAAAAAAAAGAAAATAAATTGATTATAAATGGATGAGTTTATTTTTGAATTCTCAATTTCATTCCATTGAACCTATATCCATTCTTATGACAACACACTGTCTTGACAACAGTTACTTTCTAGGAAGCTCTGAAATTAAGAAGTGTGAATCCAAGAACCATGTTCCTTTTCAGGATTGTTTTGGATATTTGGATTTCTTTTCATTGAATATGAATTTTAAGATCACTTCACTGATTTCTACAAAGAAAAAAGTCAGTTGGCATTTTAATAGATTGTTATTGAATCTACAGCTCAACTCTGAAAGACTGCCATATTAAGCTGAAGCTTTCTAATCCAAAAACAAAACTTTCCATTTTCTAGATGTTAACTTGTCAAAAATATTTCAGAAACTTTACTGTCCAAGTCTTGTACTTCTTGTTACTCTTATATTTAAGTACTATATTCTTACCATATGCTATTGCAATTTCCTTGATTTTTTTCAATGCTAACTGCTAGTATATAAAAAGCTAGTTGATTTTGTATATTATTGTCATTTCCTACAGCCATTATAAACTTATTATTTCTTATAGCTTATTAATGAATTCTTTACTATTTTATTTATAAAATATCTGCAACCAGTCTATACATGTCATCTACAAATAGAGAGTTTTACTTGTTCCTTTCCAATTTGGATATTTATTTTATTTTCCTGCCTAATTCTCTTTCAGAGAACCTCCAGAACATGGCTGAATGACAGTTGCTTCCTTGTCTTGTTCTTCATACTATAGAAGAAAACTGTAAATCTTCCACCATTATATATGATATTAACGGAATTTTTCATAAACATTCTTTTTTTTTTTTTTTTTTGACAGGCAGAGTAGACAGTGAGAGAGAGAGAGAGAGAAAGGTCTTCCATTTCCGTTGGTTCACCCTGCAATGGCCGCTGCGGCCGGCGCACCACACTGATCCAAAGCAAGGAGCCAGGAGCTTCTTCCTGGTCTACCATGCAGGTGCAGGGCCCAAGCACTTGGGCCATCCTCCACTGCACTCCTGGGGCAGAGCAGAGATGGACTGGAAGAGGGGCAACCAGGACAGAATCCAGCGCCTTGACAGGGACTAGAACCTGGGGTGCTGGTTCCACAGGCAGAGGATTAGCCTATTGAGCTGCGGCGCTGGCCCATAAACATTCTTCAAACTTTTAGGAAACTGCCTTCTATTGCTCGTTTTTTTTTTTTTTCAGTATTTCTATGAGGAAAGAATGAGGGAATTTTCCAAATGCCTTTTGTTCATCTACTGAAATAGTCACAAAACTCCCATTTGTCCTCTATTCTACTTAAAGATACTGTGATTTTTAAAATAAAGTATATTATTTGGTCTTCATTCCACTTTTCAACATAGTTCCTAAACCCCTGGAATATCCAAGGGTTATGATTAAAGCGTTGGAGTTTCCACCCTCATCACCTCCTGACCCCTTAGGAAAAGGAAAAAGCTATGGTATGAGTTGATCACAAGTGGTCAAGCATTTCATCAGTCAAATTTTCATAGTGAAGCCACCATAGAATCTCAAAAGGACAAGATTCAGAGAGTTTCCACGTTGCCGAAAACACAGAGGTGCTAGGTGGACACCTAGAGAGAACACAGAAGCCCTGTGTGCCTTTCCAAACTCCTTGCCCATTATCTCTTCCAACTGGGTGTTCACCTGTATCTTTTTAACTGTCCTTTACAATAGGATAACTACTGGTGCTATGGTTTTGGATACAGTTTGAGTGTGTTTCCTAACCCAAAGTAGTGGTGGTGGTGGTGGTGGAAGGAGTCAGGTGACTGGGGAGAGGAGCACTGTTCTTAGAAGGGATTAATGTAGTTCTTGTGGGACTACCGTTAGTTCCCGTGAGAGCAGGCTGTCAAAATCGCAATTCTGGCCTCTGAATCTGTTCAGGTTCCATCTCACCATGTGGTCTCTACCTGTAGCATGTGCTCCCTCCATGATGCCATCCAGCATGCTCGGGGCCCTCATCAGAATGCCAGTGTCATGCTCCTGAATCTCCAGCACTGTGAGTTAAATAATTCTCATTGCTTTATGTATTACCCAGCCTCTGAAATTTTATAACAGCAACAAGGACTAAGACAACTGGGAAATATAAACAGCTCCTCTAAGTTCTATGAGCCACCCTAGCAAATTATGAGATCCAAAGAGGGAGTTGTGGGAACCCTAATTTATAGTGATTCAGTCAGAAGCACAGTCCAAATCTGGGACTTGTGATTGCTATCTGATATGGGAGGAGCCTTGTTGGACTGAGCTCTCTTTCCATAAATCTGTTACTATCTCTGGGAAGATAATATCAGAATTGAATTGAATTACAGGACACCCAACTGATGTCTATGGAATTGTTTCATATCAGGGAAAACTCCCACCAGTATTAAGAAAATAGTAAGAGAAAACAGTTGGTTTTCCTACTGTACACTAATGATGTGGTATATTTTCATTAATTTTTGAATGTGAAAGCAACCTTATATTCTTGGGATAAATCATCTGGTTTTGTTGTATAGTCTTTTTTTCTATTTTGATAGGTTTTATATTTGCTATTATTTCACGATGGATTTTGTGTTTACATTCATTAGAGATATAGCTTTCTTGTGATGGTTTTGAGTTTGGCATCAAGATAATACTGGCTTTGTAGAATTGGTTAGAAAATGTTTCATGGGCCGGCGCCGTGGCTCAACAGGCTAATCCTCCGCCTTGTGGCGCCGGCACACCGGGTTCTAGTCCCGGTCAGGGAGCCGAATTCGGTCCCAGTTGCCCCTCTTCCAGGCCAGCTCTCTGCTGTGGCCAGGGAGTGCAGTGGAGGATGGCCCAAGTGCTTGGGCCCTGCACCCCACGGGAGACCAGGAGAAGCACCTGGCTCCTGCCATCAGATCAGCGCGGTATGCTGGCCGCAGCACACCGGCCACGGCGGCCACTGGAGGGTGAACCAACGGCAAAGGAAGACCTTTCTCTCTGTCTCTCTCTTTCTCACTGTCCACTCTGTCAAAAATTTTAAAAATAAATAAAAATTAAAAAAAGTTTCATGTATTTTGAAATAAGATGAAAAGTTTTTCTAACTTTTTTGTACAGCCTGTAAGGAGTCATATTCATTCTTATTTAAATATTTTGAACAATTCACCAGTAAAACTGTCTAGATTGATAAATCTTCATGATAAAGTGACCCTTTTATTAGAAAATATCACACTAGTAAGTTTGTTTTAAAGTATTTTTTCTAATATTAACATAGTCATTTCCATTTTACAGGTATTTATCTCCAACCTTTTACTATCCTTTTACTTTCAAATTTGTGTCTTAAACTAATTCTTCTGTAGATAGCACATAGTTGGATCTTGGTTTTTTGGTCCAATCATATTAAGTTGTGTAATCCATTTTTACATGTTGATATTCACATGGACAGACTTATACCTGTCATTTTGCTCTTTGTTTTCTATACATTTCCCATTCTTTATTCCTCTATTCCTCTTTTATTGCCTTCTCTTGCACTAAGTAAATATCTTCCATTAGTATCATTTTGAATCCTTTAATGAATTTTTTCTTAGTGACTGATCTAGCATCTTTCCCCTAGAAACCTTTTATTTAAGTTATAAAAACTTCATGCATTTTATAAACACAAATTTAAGAACACAGCCATTCTTCTCACCTTACCCTCCCTCCCATGCACACTCCCATCCTTCTTCCTCCTCCATCTCCTAGTCTCATTCTTATTTTTTACTAAGATCTATTTTCAATTAACACACAGAAGATGAACCCTACACTAAGTACAGAGTTCAACAGACAGCATGAAAAAAAAAACTGTTCCTCAACAGTTGAGAGAAGGGTTGTTCAAAGTCTTCACATCGCAAAGTGTCAATTTCACTTTTATGGATTACCTTTATGTACTCTATTAGTACCACAGATCCGGGAGAACATATGCTATTTGTCTTGTTGAGATTGGCTTATTTAATTAAGTATAATGTTTTCCATTTGCATACATTTTGTTGCAAATGACAGCATGTCTCTTTTTTTAACCACTGTGTATTATTCCATGGTATACATAATTTATCCAGTCTTGAGTTGACGGGCATCTGGATTGATTCCCTATCTTAGCTATTGTGAATTGAGCTACAATAAACATGGGGGTACAGATTACTTTTTCATAAGCTGATTTCACTTCCTTTGTGTAAATTCCCAGGATGGGATGGCCAGGTCATATGGTCGGTCTATATTCAGATTTCTGAGGTATCTCCAAACTGTCTTACACAGTGTCTGTACCAGTTTATATTCCCACCAACAGATTAGGGTGACTTTTTCCCCATATCCTCGCCAGCATTTGATGTTTGTTGATTTCTGTGTGAAAGCCATTTTAAACGGGGTGAGGTAAAATTTCATTGTCTTGCATTTGCATTTCACCTGATGGCTAGTAATCCTGAGCATTTTTTCATGTGTCTGTTGGCCATTTGGATTTCCTCTTGAAAAATGCCTGTTTACACCTGGCTATTTAAAAGAAATGTTAAGGGATTTAAAGGTAGACTTAGACTCCAATAGTATTGGAGGACGTCAATACTCCACTTTCGGCAATGGACAGATCAACCATATAGAAAATCAACAAGGAAACAGCAGATTTAATTGACACTACAGACCAAATGGACCTAACAGATATCTACAGAACTTTTCATCCTACAGTTGAAGAATACACATTCTTCTCAGCAGTACATGGAATTTTCTCCAGGATTGACCACATACTAGGTCATAAAGCAAGTCTCAGCAAATTCAAAAAAAAATCAAAATCACACCACGCATCTTCTCAGACCACAATGGAATGAAGCTGGAAATCAGCAACTCAGGAATCTCTAGAGCATATGCAAACACATGGAGACTAAACAACATGCTCCTGAATTGAGAAATCAAAAACTTTCTGGAAATAAAAGAAGATAACAACACAACATACCAAAACGTATGGGATACAGCAAAAGCAGTATTGATGGAAAGTTTATAGCAATAGGTGCCTACATCACGAAATTGAAAAGGCACCGAACAAATGATCTATCAATGCATCTCAAGGATCTAGAAAAACTACAGCAAACCAAATCCAAAACTAGTAGAAGAAATAATCAAAATTAGAGGAGAAATCAACAAAATTTAATCCAAAAAATACAAAATATCAGCAAAACAGCAAAACAAAGAGCTGCTTTTTGAAAAAATAAACAAAACTGACACACCATTGGTCCAACTAACAAGAGAGAGAGAGAGAAAACCCAAATCAAAAATCAGATATGAAAAAAGGAAATGTAACAACAGACACCACAGAAATAAAAAGAGTCATCAGAAATTACTACAAGGACTTACATGCCAGCAAACAGGGAAATCTATCAGAAATGGATAGATTCCTGGACACATGCAACCTACCTAAATTGAAGCAGGAAGACATAGAAAACCTAAACAGACCCATAACTGAGTCAGAAATTGAAACAGTAATAAAGGCCCTCCCAACAAAGAAAAGCCCAGGACCAGATGGATCCACTGCTGAATTCTACCAGACATTTAAAGAAGAACTAAATCCAATTCTTCTCAAGCTATTCAAAACAACTGAAAGATAAGGAATCCTCCCAAATTCTTTTTATGAAGCCAGCATCACCTTAAATCCTGAACCTGAAAAAGATGCAGCAAAGAAAGAGAATTACAAATGAATATCCCTGATGAACAAAGAAGCAAAAACTCTCAATAAAATTCTAGCCAATAGAATCCACCAACACATCAGAAAGATCATCCACCCAGACCAAGTGGGATTTATCCCTGGTATGCAGGGATGGTTCAATGTTCACAAAATAATCAATGTGATACACCACATTAACAGAGTGCAGAAGAAAAACCATATGATTATCTCAAAATATGCAGAGAAAGCATTCAATAAAATACAACACCCTTTCATGATGAAAACTCTAAGTAAATTGGGTGTGGAAGGAACATTCCTCAATGCAATCAAGGTAATTTATGACACACCCATGGCCAGTATCCTATTGAATGGGGAAAAGTTGGATGCATTCCCACTGAGATCTGGTACCAGACAGGGATGCCTACTCTAATCATTGCTATTCAATACAATACTGGACGTTTTAGCCAGAGCCATTAGGCAAGACAAAGAAATCAAAGGGACACAAATTGGGAAGAAAGAAGTCAAACTATCCCTCCTTGCAGATGATATAATTCTTTATTTAGAGGATCCGAAGAACTCCACTAAGAGACTATTGTAACTCACAGAAGAATTTGGTAAAGTAACAGGATATAAAATCTACACAAAAATCAATAGCCTTTGTATACACAGGCAATGCCACAGCTGAGAAAGAACTTTTAAGATCAATCACATTCACAATAGCTACAAAAAAATCAAATACCTTGGAATAAACTTAACCAAGGATGTCAAACATCTCTAGTTCATGGGTTGGAAGAATCAATATCATCAAAATGTCCATTCTTTCAAAAGCAATTTACAAGTTCAATGCAATACCAATCAAAATGCCAAAGACATTCTTCTCAGATCTGGAAAAAATTAAGCTGAAATTCATAAGGAAGCACAGGAGACCTCGAATAACTAAAGCAATCTTACACAACAAAAACAGAGCCAAAGGCATCACAATACCAGATTTCAAGACATACTACAGCGTAGTTATAATCTAAACAGCTTGGCACTGGTACAAAAACAGATGGATAGACCAATAGAACAAAACAGAAACACCAGAAATCAATCCAAACATCCACAACCAACTTATATTTGATCAAGGAGCTAAAACCAATGCCTGCATCAAGAACAGTCTATTCAACAAATGGTGCTGAGAAAACTGGATTTCCATATGCAGAAGCATGAAGTAAGACCCCTATCTTATACCTTACACAAAAATCCACTCAACATGGATTAAAGACCTAAATCTAAGAACCGACACCATTAAATTATCAGAGAACATTGGAGAAACCCTGCAAGATATTGGCATAGGCAAAGACTTCTTGGAAAAGATCCCAGAGGCACAGGCAGTCAAAGCAAAATTAACAACTTGGATTACATCAAATTGAGAAGTTTCTGTACTGCAAAAAAAAACAGGAAAGTGAAGAGGCAACTGACAGAATGGGAGAAAATATTTGCAAAGTATACAACTGATAAAGGATTAATAACCAGAATCTACAAAGCAATTGAGAAACTCCACCACAACAAAACAACCAACCCACTTAGATGGACCAAGAGCCTCAACAGACATTTTTCAAAAGAGGAAATCCAAATGGCCAACAGACACATGAAAAAATGTTCAGGATCACTAGCCATCATGGAAATGCAAATCAAAACCACAATAGGTTTCATCTCACCCCAGTTAGAATGACTTACATACAGAAATCAACAAACAGATGCTGGCAAGAATGTTGGGAAAAAGGCACACTAATCCACTGCTGGTGGGAATGGAAACTGGTAAAGCCACTATGGAAGACTATTGATTTTCTGTGTTAATTTTATATCCTGCTGCTTACCAAACTCTTTTATGAGTTCCAGTAGTCTTTTAGTGGAGACTCAGATAGATAAGTAGATAGATAGTTTAGATAGATTAGATAGATATACAATATACATTTTCACTTATTAGCATCTACTTGAGATGTACACTAACTTAGTTCAAGGAAATATGGAAATTTTATTTCTGTACAGTTCCATACCTGGTTCTGCTTTATCTGTGTTATTACTGTTATGTATGTTGTATCAATATATGAATCAAACCTAACATTATGATTTGTATTTCTGTTAATCTTTTAAAGAATTTAAGAGAGCAAGAAGGAGTTGTAGTTTCTTACATTAACCTTGTTTACCCTTTCCACATCTCAACACCTTTTCCCATGAATGTGAGCTACCATCTGATGTAACTTCCTTTTTCAGAGTTTTGTTCCTACCTGCTTTCTTTGTGCTGTCATTGTCAAAAAAAATGTACAATTCTGTACATTACAGGTCCAACAATATAAGCTATAGACACTGTTCTATACAGTTGCTTATTAAATCAGTTACTTTTAAAAGGAAAATTTTGCAATAATACCGAGTATTAAACATTCTGAGTAAAATGTATGAGTATGAATAACTTTGCATTTATACTATCTGAAGCTTGTTGAACTATTTTAATTACACATCAATATTTTCACTAAACTTAGACTTTTTAGATTATTTCTCTGTTCCTTTCTCTCTTCTTAAAGTACCCCTATGGTTCACATTTTAGTGCACTGAATAGTGTACCTCAGAGAAATTTTTCATTTTCTCCTATTCTTCAGATTGCATAATCTCTTCAACTATTTAGAAGTGTGCTGATAATTGTCTCCTACCAGTTCAAATCTGAATTCCTTTGTGATTTTATTTCAATTATTATACTGTTCTACTTCAGAACTTCCATTTCTTTACTTGTCTCCCTTATATGCCCAGACATTGTCATCATGCCTTTTCTAATTCCTATGTATGGTTTCCTTTTATATATTCTTATACCATCTAGGTCTCTTCAGAGGCATTTCTATTACCTGCCTTTCTTTTCATGTACAGATCACACTTTTCTTTTTGTCAGCTTCATAATTATTTTACTGAAAACTGGAAATTTGGCAACATTATAGTAATTCTGGCTATTCCCTGGGAGGTTATTTGATCATTAATTTTCTTAGTAATGGTAGAACTAATTCAATGACATTAATTTCTCCCTCAGTGCACAGCCACTGAGGATTTTTATTCCTAGTTTTTCATCTTTCCTATAGGTTCAGTTTGCTATAGATCAACCTGGATTGATAGTCACTTACTGTTGAAAGGTTCTGTTACAGTATCCCTGGCCAGTTAGATTTTAATTTTTGCCTTTTGGTTTGTGTTGATTAAAGCTACTATCACATTTCAGAAGATATATATTTTTGTCCTCCACATCCAGCCAAGGATAGTTTTGAGACTTCTACTTTGTGGCTCCTGAGAATGTACATTCTTGGACATTATATTATGCAGGGTTTTACAGAGACAGAACAAGATGTGTCTGAATAGGCACACACACACACACACACATATACAGAGAGAAAGAGAAAGAGAGAGAGAGGGAGGGAGGGAGGATCAGTTTAAGGCAGAGGCTCACGAGTTTGTTAGAACTTGAAAGAATGGGTCAGCAGGCTGGAGACTCAACGCACGGTCAATGTAGCTTGTATCTGAAGGCAATCTGGAGGAAGAATTCCCTCTTCCTGGGGAAACTCAGGCTGTTTCTATTAAGGACTTCAGATGATCGTCAGCTCCAGCAGCCTGACCCACCCAAGGTGAAATTGTAGCCGCAGTCCAAGAGCTGGGACAAGGGAAGGAGCCCCATTTCTTTGGTTGCTGCTGCCTGGAGTTGAGCATCCCAGACGCAGCTGCTGCACACTCTGCTGGGGACAAGAGTAGGGTGAGACGGCAGCTCATGATCTAGAAATCACAGACGTTTTCTTACTGAGATTTGTAGATTTGCTTGAATGAATGTTGAATACAACTTCCAGAAACTTTAAATGATTTATCATTTTCACCCATTTTTTTTAATTGGAGAGACTACCCTCCAGGGACTTTGCCTTTTCGGAAGTTCCTCTGCTCTTTTACAGAGCCAAGTACCTTCTTGAGATCTTGAGACCTCATCCCTTACTGTTTCCTCTTCCTGGAACTTGCACCACCTGACTACTCCTAACTCAAACTCCTGCCCATCCTTCAGGCATCAGTTTAATAGTTACTGTCCTGGAGCCAGCACTGTGGCATAGCAGGTAAAGCTGCCATCTGCATTGCCAGCATCCCATCAGGGAACCAGTTCGAGTCCCAGCTGCTCCAGTTCTGATCCAGCTCCCTGCTAATGTACTTGGGAAAGCAGCAGAAGACGGCCTAAGTACTTGGGCCCCCGCTTCTACATGCGGGACCTGGATGAAGCTCCTGGCTCCTGGGTTCAGCCTGGCCTAGCCCTGGCCACTGTGGCCATTTGGGGAGTGAACTAGTGGATAGAAGACTTCTCTTTCTGCCTCCGCCTCTCCCTCTCTGTAATTCCGCTGTTCAAATAAATAAGTCTTTTTTAAAAACTAGGTATTGTCTTAAGGACACTCTGCCTAATCCAACTTTCCAATCTACCCCGTCTAGATGAAATCATCTTAAAATAAACTGTCAATACATCCTTTCTTTTATTGTGCATAAAGTACATATTGTACCAGCAGTCACATCAAGTCACTAACTAGGACTTTACCAGTTTCTGTGTAACCACTATTTTATCACAGTTTGTCCTCTCCAAAACTCATTGAAATTTAATCCCCATTGTGAGACATTTAGAGGTGGGATCAAGGGGACCTTTAAGAGGTGATTAAGACTGTCCTCATGAGCAGATTCAGTTAATGGGTTAAGAGTGGATATGATGTAAAAGCAAGCTTGGCTTATTCTCCCACATGCTCCTTGTTTCACTCACCTCTTCATGACTCTACAAGCATCAAGAGTATCACTAGATGTGGCCCGTTGAGCCAAAAGAAACCCATTTTCTAAGTTACCCAGTCTGTCATATTATGTTATTAATAACATAAAATGAACTAAGACAACAAATAAAGTGTCAATGTTAAGGTTATTAGGCATAGGGGCCAGCACAGTGGCACAGTGGGTAGAGTCACTGCCTGTAGTGCCAACATCCCATTATGAGTGCCAGTTCAAGTCCTGGCTGCACCAATTCTGATCTAGCTCTCTACTATGGCCTAGGAAGGCAGTAGAAGATGGCCCAAATCCTTGGACCCCTGCACCCACTTGAGACCTGGAAGAGGTTCCCAGCTTCTGGCTTCAGATTGGCACAGTTCGGGCTGTTGTGGCCATTTGGGAAGTGAACCAGCAGATGGAAGACCTTTCTCTCTCTCTCTCTCTCTCTCTCTCTCTCTCTCACTCACTCACTGCCTCTGCCCCCCCCCGTAACTCTGCCTTTCAAATAAATAAATCTTTTAAAAAAAGATCAACAGGCACCAAGTATACCCATATTCTTCATGAGACCTCATATGCAAGATTTACCAGTAGCAGGACCAGCCTTGCTTATAATCACCCAGATTCAAGCCCATATGAAAAATCATCAGTAATTTGGAAGAGGAGTTATTGGAAGCTGCAGGAAGTTTGGGGAAAGGTATCCTCTTCCACAAAGACAAGTCCCCAAATAAAAAGAATCATTCATAGAGGTTGGGCGACCTGTGGAAAGGAAATATTAACAGCTTCATGAGGCTCGAGCCAGCAGACCTTTTGGTCTTCCCTGAGCTGTCTATGCAGGGAAACAGAAGAACTGGAAAGACAATGAGGCGGACAGCAGGGCGGCAGCAAGGTCTCTGGCAACTCTACCAGCCCTCCAAGCCCACATGCATTTCCCCTGCACAGAGCAGACTTCCAAAGGCTGGGCTGGCTTGAGGAACCTGGCTGTATTCTACCAGGACACTAGGCTCACAGGTCAGGGGGCCCAGCA
Organism: Sylvilagus floridanus; assembly: GCA_949820135.1. Taxonomy (NCBI): domain Eukaryota; kingdom Metazoa; phylum Chordata; class Mammalia; order Lagomorpha; family Leporidae; genus Sylvilagus; species Sylvilagus floridanus. Next base: position 103,791,486 of record OX463238.1, on the reverse strand, counting down.
GCCAGCAGTTGCCATGTGAACCATCAGAGGCAGCGGCAGAACCTGAAAGGGAGCTACCGTACAGAGCAGAGGTTGATTGGAAGAACAAAAAAAAAGTGTGCCCCTTCTATAACTCTGCTCCACCCAAGTCCAAACACCCCTGCCAAGGCCCAAAGTGGCAGACCAAGGTAGGAAAGAGGAATAAGAGAGACAACACCTTCCCCCTAGTGTGGGCCCTTCTCACTAGTGCTCAGGCCTGGCCTGGGACACAGAGACAACTCACGAACCGGAAAAGAAAGTGAACTCCACTGACCTGGACTGGAATTGTTTATGTGTTATAGTGACTGGGAAGTTACAGAATCCCTCCTAAAAGTCATGAAGGAGAGGGAAAGGGAGGTGAACAAATGCAGATGCTCCTTGGCTTATGATAGGTAAGTCGAAAATATCATCCTAAGTGAAAATGCATTGAACCCACCTAACCTACCGAACACCCTAGCTCAAAATACAATACACTGCAGGGTGTCGGGGATCTCCTCTCATGATGGCAGCGCTGATGAGGAGCTTCAGCCCAGCATTACCAGAAAGGACTCTATCATAACTCTAGTCCAGGCCAAGATCCAAATCTGAAGTACGGTTTCTAATGAATGTGCATTGCTTTTGCACCTCCAGGAAGTCCCAAAATCATAAGTCAAACCGTAAGTCAGAGACCACCTATATACAGAAAAGCATGAAATGGAGAGAGGAAAAAATCTGTTTCATGCCTGCATCCCACCAAAATCGGAATTGATGTGATAATTACCTAGTTTTACAAAATTTTCAGTGTATTTATCTTAATGTCCTTGTCTCCCAAGACAAAGGAAGAAGAGACTATGTTCCCAGTCCCAGCCAGCTCTGACACACTGTGTGCCTCTAACCCATATCTGTTGAAGAAATAAATGAAGATTTGTAATATTCTTCAATTTTCATTTTAGAATTCTCAGTAGCTCACAATGACAATAAAGGAAAAAACTATGCTTGGCTACATCCACGTAGGGAAGAGTTCCTAAACATCAGAAAAGTCAATGAAAAACTGAGATTCAGAGGAATAAAAAGTAGGAGAAAGAAAAGGAGGGAGAGCCTCTGCCAAGGGGACTTTGCTCTGGGAATGTCATTCTCAGCACAAATGTGATATTCCTTAGGAGAGGACGGATGAGGAACGGATCAGTCCGATGGGAAAAGCACGTCCACTGGAACAGCAGTGGCTTGTTCCAAAGAAAAGGCAGGTGGGTGGGAGGTGGAAGCTGGGACTTTTTCCTGTACCTTCCTCTTCTCCTTACCATGCCTTTCAAGGCGTATTTCATTCCAGAGTGATCGAAGTCCCTGAAATTTCAAGAACAGGCAAGCCTCATTTTACAAGCAACAGTAAAAAATGTGGAGCAGCTAAGCATGTTACCAAGGAATTAATAATAAATCTGTACAGATTGATATTCCCTTGAGATAAAAGGAAAGAGAAATATTAAAAACCAGATGCTTCTGGCAAATGAAAAACTAATGGAGTGTATGTCTCTCAGGGGGAGGGCGGGAGGCAATACTTGCTCTGGTTCCCAAGAATGAAACCTGCCACTTCTGCTGGTAAGCAGGACGATCTCTCATCGTGTAAGCTGTGTAGCACCAGCATGACAAAACCCAAAGAGCGTGACGCCAAGAGCCCCCGAGCTTAAGCTGGCACACCAGTTCTACCACTAGCTAGCTGTGTGGCTTCACATAAGTAATGTACTGAGCCCAAGACTCAGTTTTTACAACACACACAAGAGAGATAATATCCACTTCATAACAAATGGAGAGTGAAAAGGAACATGTGCACACGGCAAGTTTGTAGTGAGGACTCAGTAAGCTTTTGATTCATTTTTTTGATAACTTTTTGATAATTTTCTGATAATTTTTTTCTAGGGATTTAACCTCTGTCAAAAAGAACCCATTACATCACCCATACTATCAACCTTTTAACTGCTAACTCATATACTATATTTTAATAACAACCCAAGGGCTATAAACTCAGGAATTTTTTTAACAATTTATTTATTTATTTGAAAGAGTTGGGGTGGGGGAAGAAACAGAGAAAGAGGAATATCTTCTATCTGTTGGTTCACTCCCTGGATGGCGGCAACTGCCAAGCCAAAGCCAGAAGCTTCACCCAGATCTCCTACATGGGCGGCAAGGGGCCAAGCACTTGGGTCATGTTCTGTTGCTTTTCCCAGGCTATTACCAAGGGATTGGATCAGAAGTGGAGCAGCCAGACTCAAATTGGTGCTAATATGGGAGGCCCATGTGGCAGGCAATGGCTATGCCCATTGTGCAACAATGCTGGCCAAAGGAAATTTTTTACCTTATTTTATACACATCCATTCCTTGAAAATGCTGGTTTTGCTTTTCTGTCTTGAGAATAAGGTTTAAGTCTGACCCAAAGTTACAAAAATGTTTTAAAGTATTGTCAATCCCACTGTGTTTGGCAGGACTTTTTGTTTTTTCAGACTTCTTCCTGAGCCGGAGTAACTAACCATACCAGGCTCAGTTGAAGAAGTAAGAGGCATTCTTTGTCACTCACTACCTCAGAGATGCACTTAGCTTATACTTCCAAGCGGTCTTCAGTGAAGTCCATTTTACTTGCAATCATTGCAATATCCTGGTTTCCCTTCCCCAAGCTCTGGTCTCTGGAACAGACATGTGTTACAAACTCTGTCACCTAAGGTTTTTTTTTTCCCTTTGGGAGCATCTGCGAAATCCTCACAGGTGCAAGCAGTAGGTGACATCCTGGGCGATGCAGCGCAGGTGCAACATCACGGCAGGACTAAGGATGTCCACTTCTGGTTCCTTATGCTTCTTCCCTCAAGACCTGCTCTGGATTTTTTGTTATTTTTTACTGGCATAAGCATTTCCTTCTCAGACAGGCAGGTAAGCGTGGCATCAACTTCCAATCCAGAAACACAGTGGACACCCAAGCTGCAGCCGTGTCCCGCACCTTGTCCTCCATACTCAAGGTGAATGCCGACTGGGGTGGTGCTGCATCCCCCTGGATCCCGGCACCTTGCTGAGGAGCAAAGCCACCAGGTAATCCTGGCCGGCTCACTGATCTCCAGCCACTGAGTCATCTGCATACACCACCATGCTTGCCACACTCCCTCTCTTTAAACCGTTCATCATGCGTCTTTGGATTTCATCTCCTTCCACCTACCCCTACTCTACCCCACCCTATTCATTGCCAATAGATTAAAGTCACAGCCTATATTCTTTTCTGTGTTAGCATCTAACACAGAAAACAGCTCTCTGTAAATAACGAGAAGCTCTCTGAATACATGAATGGATGAATGAAGGTATATTCACCAAGACAAGTTAACTGTTGTATCCAACATCCTCAATACCCCAGCATCTTAGACCACAATGTGTTTATCTGCACAAACCCACAGTTGATTGTAGATGTTGAAAGAACTCTGCACAATTATTCACACACCAGGAACTTTTCATTTTGTGTTTGCACTCCCTCCAGAAATTGAGAGGCAGGGCCTGTCAGTAATGCCCCCACATCTTCCCCCTGAATCTTCTGCATCCAAGCAGCAATGAAGGAAAGAGCAAGTCAATGTCGACAATTTCCAGGGATACGTTAGGGACTAGGCATGAAAGTTACATCCATCCCACTTGTCCTCACCTTCCACCGGCCAGAACTCAGGCATATGGGCTCACCGGCCCACAGAGAGGATGGAAAATGCCGCACCACCATGCTCCCATAAAGGAAGTGCAAGTTCATTTGGTGGGACTCGAGAGAGACTTTTTCTCTTGTCAGCCTGTCTGCTGAAGGACTAAGTCATCAGCATTTGGAGCTGGGCAGATGTCATCTTCCAGCAATGATAGGCAAAGTTTGAGAGCAGAATTCTAGGAGACAGCAAGGAATGGAAAGAAAGGGAATGAACAAGGTAGAAGAAATCAAGATCCAAAAAAAAATCAGAATTAAGAAATTATGGTTAAAGTATAACTGCAAAGATAGTGGCCGATGGCATAGCTCAGTATCATCGAATATCAGCACTAAACCAAAGGCAGCTGTCAAATGTATGCTTGCTTCAAGTGTGACCTCTCCTGGATACTGCAGCAGGACAGGCTTCAGGTGCGATATCAGTGTGCCTCAATATGCAGAGTTAGGAATTCAGAGGGCGAGACTGTCCATAACATAAACAACCACAGCGGCAAAGTAACCTACAGGAAAGCTGCTCTTGGCTGTCCGCAAGTCCTGTCCATGAGCTATGAAAGTGAAATATATGGGCCCTTCCAGAAGCTCAGACTTCCATGTTCTTTGTTCCCTGTTGCACACACAGGCCAAAAGGAAGATTTCAGAAAGGTTATGCCTTGCTGCAAAGAACAGGCTTCATCTTGGAGGCCCCTTGTGTGTACTGATTTAAAAAAAAAATTGTACCAAAGTAAACATCATTGAATTCCATTTTCCACCAACTTTTTGAAGAATCTTCATATGTGAGAGGCAGAAACTCACACTACACTGTTTCCTGAATAAAAGCCAGGTGCAGCAGTACCATGCCATCACCCCCACAGCACTGCCCTTGACAGACCAATAACAAAACCATTCTCCTTTCTTACTTGCAGGTTTCCCTTTTCAGCACATTTTCCTCCTGCCAAGCAATGTAATTAGTGCTTCTTTGTGGGCTTAATTGTAAATTTGTTTTTGATTAATTAGCCTCAGAGCTGACTTGGCAGTTATTGAGACATTGGAGAGGACTCTGGATTTATTTAGTGTTCAGACCCCTGCACCCTCTGGGACTCCGCTCTCTGTCAGCAGCAAAACTTCAAGTTCAAAACTGTCTATGTTAGAAAATGTTTTATGTGTCTAATTAACTATTTGTCACTTTGAGGTAAGTACAAAGATAAAATCTCACCATCCTGTGTGAGGTGATGGATGTGGATCTTTTTATAGTGCCATGGACCAGGGAACTCAAGAATCAATTTCTAGGCTTGGGAACAATGACAAAATTGTCTAATATATTAATTTGTGCTGTGACACATTACTCATGTTATGACCTTCCAAATGGTACCTCAAAATCTTAAAGCTTCACCCATTCCAAAGTTTTGAGTCTCTATGTCCAGAGTTCAATGCAAACACTGAAGTGTTAAAATTCAGGCCAGCAAAGCAGAGCCAAGAGTCAGAAAGATCCGCAAAAGTGGTCCAACCAAGAGACTGAAGATGGAGATCACATCCCTATAACTAGTAGCTGATTAGGACTTTCAGACATAGAATTATTAGGAGCTTAACAGAAAATATATTAGCTCATATAACTAAAAAGTCCAGGGATTGGTCTTCAGGCACAACTAAATGAAGGAGATCAAAGAATGCTGTCACGACTCTGCCTCTCCCCCTGCACTTGATTTTTCCTTACTTTATTCTTCATAGTGTTCAACCAGGGCAAGCAGCCTGGGGTAGCTCTAGGCGTTATGGTCCTCACAGCTCTTAGTCTCACTGTAGGAGAGGCAGCCCCACCCCTTTGACATCCATATACTAAATTTTACATTAGTGTCTGATTACCTCATTTGGGCCATGGACCCATCATTAAATGAATCACTGAAGCAAAGGGATAAAATAATCTGAGTCATCAGGGCTGTGTCTCATATGCTTTCTTGTTGTAACAAAGGAAGAGAGAATCAAAATCCAGTGAGTGATCCACCATATAGGGAAATGTGGTCCAAGAGGTCAAAGAGTGGGTACGACCAAAAGAAGACAGGACAAACAAAACTACCAGTGTTTTTGCTACACACTTGTTTAAACCAATGCCTTGTTCTTTCTAAAAAAAATTTAAAAAGGCATATGAATGTCTATTCACTTTATATGCATGTGCAAAGATAAAGCACAAAAAGTGCTTCCAAAAAAAGGACTTTAGGGACAAAATTGTTAGAGACGTTACCAAACAAACGACATCTCTTGTACACTACTATTGAAAGCATAGATTTGCATCAATACTTTTGAAAACAATTTGGCACAGTCTTATAAAACTGAATGTTCATAAACTGTACAGCCTAGGCATTTCCCTGCTACAAGGCAAAGACGTGGATGCTCACCGAGCATTCCATCTGTTCCCCTACAGTTCTCACCTTCCCTTGAGTTAGAGCTGGCCACTGGCTTTACTGGATCAAGGAAATGTAAGCCGAAGTCGTATTAGTCAGCATTCTTCAGGGAAGCTACTGATAGGAGACAGGATACAGGTTATACAGGTGCCTAAGAAGAGATACCTTAGTAAGTTACTGGCCCACACGTTTTGGAGGCTAAGCAGTCCCACAATGTGCCATTAGCAATCTTGAGACTCAGGAAAGCCAGCAGCGGAGTTCAAAGGCCAGAAAGAACTGATAAAAAACCCAATCCAGGTCTGAAGGCCTGAGAACCAGGAGCACGGAGGGCAGGAACCAGGAAGACTTCATCCAACTTTCTTCCTGCCATTCTGTGCTAGGCACACCCTCAATGGATCAGATGAGGTTGATTTACACTGGGAAGAGTCATCTGCTTTCCTCAGTGCACTCATGCACAAGCCTCTCTCCTCTGGACACTGTCACATACCCAGAGACAAAGTTCAATCATGTATCTGGGAATCACATCTTAAGTCGACTCATGAGTCACCTGCCACTTCTAGATAAAGCACTGGGAAGTCCTGCGCAGTATCCCTCTTTCCTGCCAAGGAGACAAAGGAGGGTTCAATGTTCCTGAAGACAAAGCTACATGATGGCATCACGTCTAGCATGTAGGGGTCCCTGGGAGTCCCCCACCAAAAATTAAACCTTTACTGTGTTAAGTCTTCTATGCCTATAGGTTAGTTATCACAGCACAATCTGTTCTGTGGGATTCAATTACCAAGACAATCTTTTGTACATAAACAAGACAATCACAGTAACACCAATAGAAGTGACCAAGCATCCCAAATGTCCAATGACAAATATGATGAATCAGAAAGACAATCATTGTATAGCACACAAGGAAATATTACATAGCAGTAAAATATGTTACTAAAAGCAACATTATACATGAATTGTAACAAAACCATGTCAAGTGAAAAAAGCAAGTCTCAAGAGACTATGTAGTTTGATACCCTTTTTAAAAGTTAAAAATAAGCAATAAAATTATATTGAGCATACAAATACATGTGATTTTCCTGAATAAATAAACAAAATCAGTATATAGTTCTTCTGAGACTTGAGACAACAGATGAGTGAGGAAAATCACAGAGATAAATATTCTTATTGGAAATGTTCTAGATACGGGGTGAGGTAGTCAGTCCACACATATAATGAAACATGAAAGCCCCATACAGGGATCTAATGATAGTGGGACACAAAGCAAAGATTATGAGTACCCAACTGAGGTCCAAATAAAGAAAAAAGTGTTTATTACTAATAGCAGATATAAGATTATAAATACCAAAAAAAAAAAAAACTTAGGCAAAAGTGAATAAAGCTAGAACTGGTGAAAAAAAAAGTCACACTAAAAACTCAAAAATGTGTGCCAGCATTGTGACACAGCCAGTTAAGCCACCATTGGAGTTGCTGGTATTCCATATGGGAGCAATGGTCTGAGGCCCACCTGCTCTGCTTCTGATCTAGCTCCATCCTAATGTGCCTGGGGAGTCAGATGATGACCTAAGGATTTAGGTTCCTGCCACTAAAAATAGTCAAATTACTTAGCTGAATGTCTGTTTCTTGATCTTTACAAAGGTACTTCAAAAAGTTGGTTTTTGTAAGCTTATTTTGGTGCAAAAAAATTGAAATCTTTGCAAAACAGGGGCATTTGAAAAGTTCTTAGCAAATGAAAAAAATGCATGGATTTCAATTTTTTTGTACCTTAAATACTTATCTTTTAGTTCCACCTTTTCATAAATTTTTATATACTCTGATATTGCACATCTCTAGAAATTATAGGTTATATTTTATTAACCTTTCATGTCATAGTACTTATGGTACTTCAACCCATGAGTAGACACTACTATTTAATATTTAAATGAATAAATTTATCAAACATAACTTTTCTGGTAACTATTTATGTTTTAATGATTGAGGAAATGTGGGAGCATAGTGAGCCTGCCTGAATCCCTGGTCGTAAAAAGAGCTCCATCTGCCGGCGCCATGGCTCAACAGGCTAATCCTCCGCCTTGCGGCGCCGGCACACCAGGTTCTAGTCCCCGTCGGGGCAACGGATTCTGTCCCGGTTGCCCCTCTTCCAGGCCAGCCCTCTGCTGTGGCCCAGGAGTGCAGTGGAGGATGGCCCAAGTGCTTGGGCCCTGCACCCCATGGGAGACCAGGATAAGCACCTAGCACCTGGCTCCTGCCATCGGATGAGCGCGCTGTGCCGGCCGCAGCGCGCCGGCCGCAGCGGCCATTGGAGGATGAACCAACGGCAAAAGGAAGACCTTTGTCTCTCTTTCTCACTGTCCACTCTGCCTGTCAAAAATAAATAAAAAATAAAAAAATTTAAAAAATAAAAAAAAGAGCTCCATCAGCCCAGACATCAGACCATTCCCAATGAGAAGTGTGTTTGAAACCGGAGCTTTCTGATTGCCTGTCAGCAAGTTATCTTGTCTTGTACTTACCATGTTTTCTAGCTCCACATAAGCAAACAAACATCAGAAGAAAGGAGACAGACAAGAGCTCAGGAACGAATAGCTTGCTATGCTTTGGAAATACTTGCCTCAAAGGATCTGGCAGCACTTGTAATAATTTTGTCTTTTTTTTCTTTTTGAAGCATCAATAAATAATATCATAAAAAGAAGCACCATACTTTCGAAGAATTTAAATGAAATGAAATAAAAGGCATGCTAATTCTACCAGCATAAATATTTACCAATCTGGCTACACTCTGTAGCAGTCATGATGAATGAGTGTGTGCTCAGGGTCAAGGAAGCACTGTTTGTTTGTTGTGAGCTATCCACTAGAAACTGATTCTTTTCTTCCTTCTGCAGTTTGAGTGTTATTTTTTAAAGTATGTTCATTTATTACCTTGTGGGATTCCACATTTTTGTCAGGTTATTTCCCATACATTTTAAGAACCAGTGTCAGCTGTCCACGGTGACACTTATGAAGCCACCCAGTGGAATATAATGAGTCCCACAGTCAATAAATAAGTGATGTTGACCTGAAAATACTGAAACCACAACTCTACCACCAAATAACCACTGGCTGTTAGCTGCTCTACAAAATACCATGAAGGAACACCGTGCCCATGGCAACCCAGCAGCTCAACTCTGATGGGGTCTTTTTTTTTTTTTTAAATCTTGGGAAGGGGGCGGTGTGCCTTCACATGCCTACCATAGTTAATAATAACTTCTAAATCTGGCATTTCCTGATAATACAACAAGCTTACAAAACAGCTTTCATCTGAGGACCTTAAAAAGGCCTGAAATCAAGCAAGGAATATCAGCATTTGAAAGATAAAGAAGCCCCAAAAGATTATACAATTTGCCCAAGGTCAGACGGAAAAACTTGCTTAAGCAAAAACACAACTCAAGGTAACCAACTCCCTGACTGTTGCTCTAATTATCAGACAATCCTCTCCCGTGTTAGGCTTGAAACTTTGCCTTAGATTCTCAAAACCTTCGATGGATCACTGAAGTCCAGGGAATGCTCCCAAAAGGCAGCTGTGGTTAATTGAACATCTTGCAACTCACAGGATCCCGTTAGCTTCATTAATTAGTCTAAAGCATTTCTCACAAAACAAATTCTCAAAACACATGAAAATTAGGGATTTCCTCTTTGTTTCATAATTTCACAAATGAGGATGTTACAAACTATAGTTGAAATGAAGGTAACCCATTTTCATCTATAACTCGATAGAAAATAAAGGTTTAATTGCTCTGGGCTAGAGAGGCTGGAAAGAGGCTGGAGGGGCGAAGGCCACCCACCAGCACGCCCTTCCTGGTGTGCACAGTGTTCCAAACGAAGCAGCGTAAAAACAACGGACGAGCTTGTGTAGAACAGGCAAAGCCGACACACAGCGAGCGGGAATGTGTAAGACCCTCTCGTTCATCTTCGCGCTGCTGCACTTGCTACTCTCCCAACCCAGACCACTCGCCATCGCGCGTCTCTCCTTCAGCATATTAATCCCTGAAAGACCCAACATCGGTCTCACCTGCGTCCTGAGTCCTGGTCTCAATCCATGCTCGGTCTGCCCCACGCTTCCCCGGCACCACCACACACCCTCCCCCGCCGAAGCGTGGCCTCCTCGGGCCACACAGCTCTGTCGGCTTATCTCCACCCACCACCCATCTTCCTGACTTTAAACTAGAGTGAGCGACAAAATGCGGGGGGGGGCACGGTTTCCAATTTTCTGTGATCTAGCTCGATACATTAAAGACCTTTAAAAAGAACAACAGTCCACAACTGGAAAGATGCACTTTCCTACTTCGGCTCCAACATGTAAAGAGCTAACAAGTGGTCACTTTCATCCTCAGAAGGAAGCTGAACAAAACCCCAGTAACTTAGACCCATCAGAGAACTAAAGCTTTGGGGAAAACAACCAGTCCCAAATCTGAAGAAAGGCGCGAATCCGGAGTTCCAGCTCGGATCCTCTTACCTGGAGTGGAAGCCTCTGCAGCCAGAAGCTGGCGAACGGGTAAATGACCATTTTGGTGAACTGCTGGAGGTCAAGAGTGGACCGCGGGGAGAGTCTCTGCAGGTCAAGAGTGCACCCCGGGGAGCGCCGGGCCTGCCAGCGCCCCTCGCCGGCTCTGTTCCGGAAATCCGGCTCCGGGGCCTCTGCTGGCGGCGTCGGCTGCCCAGTAACGCGCTGGCGTCGACACCTGCGAGGGCGGAGACGCGCCGGCAGTCGTGCTCCTCCGAGCGAGGCCGAGACCTTCCGGGTCCTCGCGAAGCTGCCCTGTAACTCGCCCAGGAGGCCACGGAGGGCGTGGGAAAAACAGACACGGAAAAAAGCGTGAATCAGAGCCTCCCAAGCAAATTGCCGCGAGGAGGTCCGGGACGGCTGCCCCGGCAGCTCCCTGGGGGAGCGGGCCCTCGAGAGCCCCCGCCAGCCTCCCGCCCGGAGCAGGTGGCCCCAAACCTGCGCTTGAGCCTCGCAGGCTGCCGGGTTCCTGCCAGGCCACAGAGCCCGGGACTCCCAGCAGGGGGGAAGCAACCCCTTGCCCCCCACAGCCTTCTTCTGGAAACTTCTTCCTCCCTGCACCCCTTCCCAAACAGCTTTTGAGCTGATGTTCTAGTTCCCCTGGGGTGGAAGCAAACCAGATTCCCACCAAGTGTCCCAGTTGTGATGGTGGGGGTAGGAGGCTGTATTTCTTTAGGAACGTTCATACTGACCACCTGATCTCTTTCTATGCTGCCGATTTCTATCCGCGATCTGACCCTGCTAGTCTCTAGTTCAGTGCGCAAGTGGAATGTCGTGGAGATGACCCCTTCCCACTCTTGAGTCTTCTCGTTTTTGGCTGTTCTCGCTCAGTCATCAAAGCAGGACCAGTAAGGGACTTACGAGAAAGAAAGGAAAAAGCTGTTAATGGGGAGAGAGGACCGGGAAGGTAGAATGGAGCTTCCTAGAAGCTCGGAGGGCCCCAAACTTTCATGGATTTTATGTCTAGGAGCCCTGCCAGGTCCTTCAGGTGAAAAGCCAAGAAAGAGCTTGTGGCTGAGGCACAAGCAAAAGGAAAAGAATCCTCATGAGATCCCCAGCACGTCGTGCATTAACAGAGGCTTAGGATCCCGAGTAAGAGTTTACCAGACCCTTTACCCACTAGGGCATGAAAAGTTAGCTGATTGCAGCTCCCTGTGATCCCTCAAGTCTCACAAAAGGGATAAAAACAAAAGTCAGAAACACTTGTGGGGGCCAGTATCATGATCCAAGGGGTTATGCCTCCGATTGCAAGGTCAGCCTCCAAGGCTGGTTGCAGTCCCAGCTGCTCCACTTCTGATCCAGCTCCCTACTAATATTCCTGGGGAAGCAGCAGCATGGTGCAAGTGCTTGGGCCCCTGTGCCCATCATGGGAGACCCAGGTAGGGCTTCTGGCTTCAGCCATGCCCAGCCATGGCCTTTGTGGCCATTTGAAGAGTAGAGTGAGCCAGAAGATGAAAGATCTGCCTTTGTCTCTCCCTGTGTCTGTAACTCTGCTTTTCAAAGAAATAGAAATAAACAAGTGGAAATAAAGAGGGAAAGGCACACAAAGGAAGAGAGGAAGGCAGGGAGAGAAAGGAAGCAGGCAGGTAGGAAGGAGGGCGAGAGGGAGGAAGAGAGACACTTGTGAAGATGACAGAATTATAGGCCCAGGCCACTACAAGACTGAAATTCAATCATAACAAAGTAGCATCTTTCCATGCCCACGTGTTACTACCACACCAAGTCCTAGTTATATCAATAGATTACAGGTGAAATAGATTTTAGCTGTGAGGTGAAAACTCATTTCCAGGATGAATTTAGGAAGATAAATGACTACAGGAGAGAGAAAAACAAGAATACTCAAAGAGTTTGAAGCTCTTGCTGCCATCCCATATGGCTGCTGGTTCAAGTCCCAGCTGCTCCACTTCCAATCCAGCTCCCTGATAATGGTATGGAAAAAGTAGTGGAAGATGGCCCAACTCCTTGGGCCCCTGCACCCATGTGGGAGACCAGGATGAAGTTCCTGGATCCTGGCTTCAGCCTGGCCCAGCACTAGCCATTGTGGCCATCTGGGGAATGAACTAGCAGATGTAGAATATCTCCCTCTACCCTTCGCCCTTCCCATCCCCTCCCCCTCAACACTGATATTCAAATAAATAAGTACAATCTCTAAAATAAGGGGTGGGGGCTGATGTGGTGCAGTGGATTAAAGTCCTGGCCAGCAGCAGCTGCATCCCATATGGACATTTGTTCTAGTGCCAGCTGCTCCACTTCCTGTCCAGCTCCCTGCTGATGTTCCTGGGAAAGCAGCACAGGATGGCCCAAGTGCTTGGCCCCCTGCACCCACATGGGAGATCCAAAAGAAGCTCCTGGCTCCTGACTTCAAATCAGCTCAGCTCTGGCTGTTGTGGCCATGTGGGGAGTGAACCAATGGATGGAAGACCTAGCTCTCTGTCTCTACCTCCCTCTGTAACCCTGTCTTTCAAATAAATAAAAATAAATCTTAACAAAATAAAAACCTGCTTTGTACCACAATGGATTATTTTGCATTTCCCATAGTTTTATACACTATATTATTTTATGCCTGGCTTTGTTCACTCAGTACAATTCTTACCAGAATTATTCATGTTGGAACATATATCAGTTGTTCATTCCTCTTTATTGCTGACCATGGATTCCATGGTATTGATGTTCTACAGTTTGTTTAACCATTCGCCTGTTATTTGGCTATTTAGGTTGTTTCCATTTTGGAGCTATTGCAAACAAAATGATTCTGTACTTTCATGTAAAAGTCTTTTTGTGCATATATATTTTAATTTTTCTTGGGTAAATGTTGTAAAATAATTAGATTATATAGTACATGTATGTTTAACTACTTAAGAAACTGTCAAACTGTTTTACAAATTGGTGACAGTGCTTTGCATTTCCACCAGCAATATGTGAAAGCTGAGTTTCTTCACATCCTCACCGACACATGAATATGATCAGTGTTTTGAATTTTAACCACTCCAAAAAGTGTGCAATGGGACCTCATGGTTTTAATTTACATTTCACTCATAACTAATAATATTGAATGATTCTGTGTCGTATGTGGCATTCATATATCTTCCTTGGTGGTTTTTTTGTTGTTGTTCAGATTCTCTGCCTACCTGGGGGGTCTTTCATTGTTATCAAGTTTAGAGAGATGGTTATATATTCCTAACACAAGTTCTTTATTTGAAAGTAATTTGGCAAATAACTTCTCCTAGTCTGTGGCTTCTCTTTTCATTCTCTTAAGGGTGTCTTTCAAAGAGAAGTTCTTAAGTTTGATGAAGTCTAATTTATCTATTTTATCTTTTATGAATCATATTTTTGGGATCATGCCTAAGAAATCTTTACCTACCCCCCAAAGTCACAAAAGTTTTATCCTAAGTTTTTTCGTAGAAGGTTTGTAGATGTGGGTTCTGCATCTAGTTTTATGATGCTATAAGAAAATAACAGTATTTTTACTCGTGTCATGTCAATAATGTAGGTGAGAAAAAAAATTGTGGGAAAGCATACTTCAGTATCTCTGGATTGGGAAGTATGCATCCTTTTAATTTTTTCCTTTTGAAATATCTACCTCTGGAATCATCTAGAGTGAACTTTAGGACTAAGGGAAAAAACGGCTCATGTACTCTTGTGGAACTGTGGTCTTCCTACTTCTTGCTTGTTGAATATTATAATTAGTAGCAAATTAAGCCTGTGAATATAGAGTGGATTAAAATCAAGTCCTGGCAAAAACTGATGAAGAGAGGGAGGAAGCAAAGGGGATTGGGCGGAGCAGGGGAGTGAGGGAAGGGTGGTTGTCTTCTTGGAACCATACCTATGGAATGTATAAAATCTGTTCCCTTTACATTAATAAAAAATTAACTTAAAAAAGAACATTTAATTTAATATGTAATGAGAAACTATATAAAATTCTAGAAAAGCAATTAATAGAAATCATATTGTTCAATGTGAACCAACAAATTAATTTGATTAAAATGCCCTAAGAATTTGCAAGTCTCAAGTTATTTTCCAGTGTGATGTTTAAAAGTTATAGCCACTGCTGTTTCCAGCTTTCCTTTTTTTAAAGATTTATTTGTTTATTTGAAATGCAGAGTTACAGAGAGAGAGCACTCCTCCATCCACAGCTTCACTCCCAGAATGGCCACAAGGGCCAGAGCTGGGTTAAAACAAGCCATGTGGGTAAAGGGGCCCATGCACTTGGGCCATCTTCTGCTGCTTTCCCAGGCCATTAGCAGGGAGCTGGATCGGAAGTGGAGCAGCCAGGACCTGAAAGGGTGCCCATATGGGACACTGGCACCACGGGCAGCAGCTTTACCCAGTATACCACGCTGCTGGCCCCTCCAACTTTCCTTTTGGGAATGACTCTGTCAGCAAAGGATAGAATGCTAGGCTGTCTCTTAGCAAACAGACAGAACATTGACAACCTTTAGGATTAGTCATCCCGTGGCACACACACAAAAAAAGAACTTCTCTCTCACCCTCCATTTAGATACACACACATATTTGTATATCTCATAATACACCTGCACACCCACAGTCTATGGAACAAGAAAGTGCTTCAGTACACTCCAGGCCCTTTAACAAAATGTCAGACTGGAGAGCTTAGAAACAATAGAAATTTATTCCTCTTAGTTCTGGAGGTTGGGAAATGCACAAGCTCAAGGCACAGATAGATTGGTTCTGGTTCCTGGATGGCAGCTGATCACCAGCCTCACGTGGTGGAAGAAATAACACCTCTTTAAATAAGGACACTGACGGCATCCACGAGCGCTCTGCCCTCATGACCAAAACACCCCCCGAAAGGCCCCACCTCCAAATAGCATCACATTGGTGATATTGAAGGGACCTAAACATTCAGACTATAGTAGGAAGAATTCTCAACATACATAACCAATTGTCCTCAAACTTTTTCCAGCGCTGACTGCCCTGACCTTAGAATTCTACGTTTGTGGGGCCAGTGCTATGGCGTAGTGGGTAAAGCCATCACCTGCAGTGCCAGCATCCCGTATGGGTGCCAGTTCAGGTCCTGCTGCTCCACTTCCGACCCAGCTCTCTGCTATGGCCTGGGAAATCAGTAGAAGATGGCCCAAGTCCTTGGGCCTCTGCATCCTCATGGGAAACCCAGGAGAAGGTCCTGGCTTCCGATTGGCCCAGTTCTAACCATTGTAGCCATCTAGAAAGTGAACCAGCGGATGGAAGATTCTCTCTCTCTCTCACCCTCTCCCTCTCTTCATCTCTATATCTCTGCCTTTCAGATAAATAAATACATCTGAAGAAAAAGAAAAATAATTGTACATTTGCTTACAATTTCCTAGCTAAACAGGAAATGTAGTCACTAAAAAAACATAGGAACAGCACACAGCTCCCCTTGCAAAACATCTAGAAGCCGGTACATTGTAACTTCGGGAACCAAGTATTATGGCAGACTTCCCTCTGTCATTGTGGAGCATAGCTGTGATTCCTCTGTTCATTTATTCCACAAACAGGCCCAGGGTATCTCCTCTCTTGCAGGTACTGTGTGCTAGCCCTGGCCTTGGTCTCAGCAGCCCTCCCAGAGGTGCTCTGGTTTTATTTCATGCTTCTCAGACCGTCATTTACTGAGATTCAGCATTAACAGAAAGAAAAACGTACCTGCCCCCAAGTGCCTCAATGGACTTCGGCCATAGGTTTCTCTTATGTTTCCTAAACAAGACACAGATTTTACATCCTCCTTTACCAACATTAAAATTATATATGAGAGTACTTCAAAACATGCATGGAGAGACAGGTGTGTGACACAGTGGCTGAGTTACCCATATCACATGGTGCAGTGCCTGGTACCACTCCTGGCTATTCAGCTTCTATCTGATTTACTGCTTATGTATACCAAGGAGCACCAGATGACGGCTCTAGTGGTTGTCACACTGGGACACCTGGATCAGGTTCCTGGTTCTTGGCCTCTGCCTGGCCCAGCCCTAGCTTTTGCAGGTTTTGGGAATTGAAACAACAAATGGAATATATCTCGGTACTGGTGTGTGTGTGAACACGTATGTGTGTGTGTATCTACCTTTCAAATAAAATAAAAATAAATGAAAACTAATTTTAAGTGCACAGAAAAATAGAAACAAATTTATTTTACGGTACAAAAGCTTGAAATCTATTTATAGTTTTTTCATTACACATTTCCATGAACTTTTTGAAGACCACTCACATGCATAGACTTCAATTTTATTTTTTGCACCAAAGTACACACATCTTTTAATGCCATTTTCTGTAATCTTTTTTTCATTCAAGAAGCAGGAAGACAGAGGGAAAGAGAGACAGGTAGACAAGAGAGCTCCTAACAGCTGGTTCATTCCCCGAATGCCCACAATGCCCCAGGGACCAAGGAAGTCAACCCAACTCTCCCACATGTGTGGCAGGAACCCAATTACTTGAACCATCACTGCTGCCTCCCAGCTTTCGCATTAACAGGAAACTGGGATTGAGAGTTGGAGCCAGGATTTGAACCCAGGAACTATGACACGGAACATGGACATGTTAAACACTAGGTCATATGCCTTCTGAAGCGTCCTCATGCGTGTATGTGTGTGTGTGGCATGCATGCACGTGTGCATGTTTATGATTTATGATGAAAGCCAAGAAGCGTCTGCATAAATACCTAAAAGCAGGCATTTGTGTACCTGAAGGCACATTATTCCCAGTGATTTAAAAAAAAGGTCTGTGCAAGGGGCTGACACTGTGTGGAGTAGATAAGTCTCTACCAGCAGCGCCAACAACACATGTGGGCGGTTCGTGTCCTGGCTGCTCCTCTTCCAATCCAGCTCTCCGTTTACCACCTGGGAAAGCAGTGGAAGATAGTCCAAGTGCTTGGGCCCCTGCACCCAAATGGGAGACCTAGAAGAGGTTCCTGGCTCCTGGCTTCAAATCGGTTCAGCTACAGCCATTGTGGCCATTTGCGGAGTAAACCAGCAGAGAGAAGAGCTTTCTCTGTGTCTCTCCCTCTGTCTGTAACTTCACCTCTCAAATAATTAATAAATAAAATCTTTTTTAAAAGGCGGGGGGAGGTGGGGCCAGCGCTGTGGCACAGCAGGTTAAAACCCTGGCCTGAAGCACCAGCATCCCATATGGGCACCGGTTCTAGTCCCGGCTGTTCTGCTTCCAATCCAGCTCTCTTCTCTGCTATGGCCTGGGAAAGCAGTACAAGATGGCCCAAGTAGTTGGGCCCTTGCACCTGTGCGGGAGACCTGGAAGAAGATCCTGGCTCCCAGTTTTGGACCGGCGCAGCTCCAGCCATTATGGCCAATTGGGGAGTGAACCAGCGGATGGAAGACTTCTCTTATCTCTGCCTCTCCTATCTGTAACTGTGACTTTCAAATAAATAAATAAATAAATCTTTATTTTTAAAAAAAACGGGACGGGGAGGTGGTCTGTGGAAAAGGTCACGCTCTGTAAATAGTGGCAAACTAAGTCCCCTTTACCTGCAGAGAGCGCTTTGAGAGTGTTGGCATCCGCCTGCTGCTCCAAGGGGCAGCGCACCAGTCATTGCGGAAGGCGTGCTACGTAATGGAGTCATTATCCCGCCGAGGACTGAGCAGGAGAAAGTGTTCCTTCGTTCCTGGATTAAGTGCCTGCTCCTTGACTCGGTTATTAAAACGAGGGCGCAAATAGCTCCTTGTTCTAATTTTCCTTATCAGCCTCCACAGGACCCATTCAGGCTGTCTGTGAAGTGTTCGGATGCAATTGTGTGCTTGAATAAAAAGGAGAAACTGAATTAGAGCCTCTTAAGACCATTATATTGTCTTATTTAGCGACACTGTTTGCCTCACCATTACTAAGCCATGAGCTAAGTGTTCTTCCGGAGTAATCATAATAATACCCATGTTTAACCAGCACTTTATGTGTGGCAAAGCACTTTCGCATACGTTATCGCTTTGAACCACGCAGCAAAGCTGAAGCAGATGAGGCAAGTGTTAGGATCATCAGTTTACAGAGGAGAGGGCTGGATCACCGGTTGTTATAGCTTTGAACTTCAAAGCTAGGATTGCAAAGTCAAGGAACCGGTATTGGAGCAGAGTTTGTGCTACCTTTGTGGGGTGCTGGGCCTGCCCCAGGTGGCCTTGCAGTAGGCTCATGAGGACCACAGTGCTTCCACCACCTCACTTCAAGGGTTGGTCTTTGAGAGGACAGAAAGGCAGCAAATTAGAACACTTTGCTATTATCAGGCATAGACACAAATATTTGTTACTCATCCAAAAATTAAACAGGACAGGTCACTTTTACAGGGTTTAACTTTCTGAGCAGCTCTTTTAACTATGTGGATCTGATATCGCATTAGGCCTCCTAAAATATGAAACCAGAATATGGCCCCCTAAGAGTCCCATCTGGGGTGCCATATGGAAATTGGAATTTGGGGTGCCATACGATATCACTGTATGCTTATTAATAAATTCCCAATATTAATAAGCCTGTGTGGGTTCTTGCCTAATATTCAGAGAAGAATTCTGAATACTGGCATAGATGAACAAGGCAGCATGACACATTTTTAAGCTTTTATTCAGTGAGAGAAGTGCATAGGAGAGTGAGGGCCCTATCTAAAAGGAGAGAGGAATCTGGATTCCTACCAAGTACCAGGAGCCAGCCATGTGGAGGAGCAGCTAGGCCAGGAAGCATGGGGGGGGGGGGGGGGAAGCCATGCACCCTGGAGGTGCGGGGCCGCAGCAAGCCCTGCACTGGCAAAAGGCCAAGGAAAGGAGAGGGGGCGGGCACACTGTGTCCCAGGCTTTTAATCCACTTTCAAAGGGGAGTGGTTAATTAACCTGATTGGCCAGTGGGTGCACAGGTGTGGTCAGGTAGGGGCATGAGATCACACAGGGGAGTGGTGAGGCATGGTCTTTCAGCTCACAAACCTAATCAATTTTATTCTATATGCCTGCCTACGACAGATTCATAAGACTATTTTGATCATTTGCTTAGATATTCTGTCATAGGGCAAGAAAGTCCACATTTATGAAACACTTGGATGTCATAACGTACCTCTAGTTGCTAATAATTCTAGCAGGTATATATGCAGGTTTGCTTCTTTCAGAAATAGACAAGATCCTGGAAATAGTGTGTAAGTCAATTTTTTGACAAACTCAATTTTTATAAGCAGTTTTTATTATTTTATAAAATTCCCTAAATACGTCATTTTACGACACACAAATAATCTCCATATGGAGTTCAGCACACACTCTTCCAACATAGCATGCCTTGACATGTTGAGCATTTTAAGCTGAAGGAATTTGAGAAGCAGGTATAGGAAGGATTCTCTGACCATCTTCTAAGGCAGGTCAAAAACACCCTCAGTACGGAGTGCCTGCCCTCTCTCCATGATTAAGAAGCATCCTTATCTCCAAAGATGAGGGGACAGAGAGAGGAATCTGAACAACAAGCCTTGAAAATTGTTCCCTAGTTTACAAATCTTCACGAGTACCGTTTGTCCTATCTGACGTCTCTACAACTTTACACACGTGATCACATGCAGTATTAACAGCTCTCTGGTCTAACCAACCTATTTGGGTCTTCATTTCCTTAGGAAGGCTCCAGTGTCATGTAAAACTTAGGTAAATTTGCACGTTTTTACCATGTTAATCTGTCTTCTGTCATGGAATTCTAGACACTGAACGAAAATATGTGAAGGGAAAGATATATGACCTCCCCTACATCCACTTGACTAACTTCACTGATTAATTTGTGTTTTAAATATAAGAGATGGGAGGAAGGCAGGCAAGAAGGAAAGTGGAAAGAAAGAAGGGAGGGAGGGGAGGAGGGAAGGAGGGAAGGAGGGAAGGAGGGAGAGAGGAGCCAAGGAAGGACCCAGATAGTGTACAACTTGGATGCCAATACAGCATCCCTTCCACTTCTATGTTGGACTTAATACATAAAATAATTACGTGATTTTTCTCCCCAAACACATTTGTTTCTCTCTTCCAAGGCGCTTTGAGTTTATAGTCACTGATGTTATCTGGTTGCTATTCATAGCTTCCAATAAATAGTGGGTTTTTTGTAACAAAAATCACATTTTATCGCCCTTGTATCTCTAGTAGCAGGCACTTAGTAGGCGCTTGGTGAATATTTGCTGAGGGAATAAATGAATGGACAAGTGTGCTCCGGACTCATTGCTCTGCTGGGTGTTTGATGCAATGAGTTAAGACATTGGTTGGGTGCCACCCCCATACTGGATTGCCTGGGTTTGGGTCCCAGCTCTGCTCCCATTTCCAGCTTCCTGCTGATGCACACCCTGGGAGGCAGCAGGTGATGATTTACATTCCTGGATCCCTGCCACACACATAGAGTTCATGGCTCCTGGCTTTAGTTTGTCCCAGCCCTAGCTGTTGCTAGTGAAACAGCACATGGAACATCTCTCTCTCCCTTCCTCCCTCCCTCTCTCTCTCCTCCCCCCTTACCTTTCAAATAAAAAAAAATTATAAAAACCTCATTGCTGAGTGGTGGCGCCTCAATCACATTTCTGCCAGCTCCTCTGGTGGTCATGGCAGTTACATAGACTTACCCTATTCATAGTGTTTGTCTTTTTCTGGTTCTTGGTGAGGTATGACCATGAAATGTCTTGTACAATTTTCTTCCTCATCTTCTCTTTAACTCGCTGCCTCTTCTCTTTCTACCTCTTGGTTTGTTAAGGAAAGGAGTTGGGAGGAAACAGTACTTTTAGATTTGTGGATGCTGCTGTTTCTTTGAGAACAGATGCCCCTTGAGGGGCAAATGTCCGGCTTCTCCCAGCTCCTCTTAGCTCCTACTTCTGTGTCCCCCTCTTAGGCTCCTGGAGTCATCTCACCAGGCAACCAGCCCCCTTAGCAAACAGCATGGGGCAGTACTCATAGAACAAGATGGCCCAAGCCACACTGCTTTCCCAAGTGTTTACTTGTCAAGGAGGATTTTCAGTTACAGCAGTGTGAAGGGGTCCATGATACTCGTCCACAGCAAGAAAAGTCAACTGTGAGACTGGGTAACACTGTCTAAACACACCCATTTCGGCACTCCGCATCCTCACTCCGAGCTCTCTCTTTCCTGCTCCTCCTCTCCACCTGCTTTTCTGGGCTTTGTTCTTTACATTCAAATCACTTCCAGGTGATTAGAACCCCGGAGCTAACTTCATTCCTGTCGTGGTGCTGAGACACAGGAACAAGATGATGGTTTAACTCGCCCAGATGGCACATTTGCAGTTTACTGGGTCCTTCAGAACCTTATCTGGAAGGAAGAGGAAATAAGGAAAATGTTGAGCACCACTGAAAATCAGTAAGGGAATTGTTTTAGATAGGAAAGGAAATTGCTCTTAAGTCTATCGTTTATCTAACTTGCTACCTCCTCTCCTCCTAAATGCACAGAAATCTATATTTGTGCTTAAGTTAAAGAGAATTAATATACTTTATGACTTTCGTGACACATTTTGAGATAATGGGAGACCTCCTGATGTGCCATAGAGCCAGGGATTGAAATTCTCTGCGCTGAGTGGTTTGGTATCTTGTGGAAAGCTTCTAAATATAAGGTTCTTCCCACCTAAGACCAAACACCCAAATCTTCCCTCCAGAGCTTTGCTTCTAATCCTTAAATTATTTTGATCTGCTTTCCCTGGAGCTTCTTGTGACAACTGCGCTATAATTGCCGGAGGTGTTATAAATTAGAAGGTATGTTATGTCACTTTCTTTCATAAAGTTAAACTCTTAACATTAGTCAGAAACGGATTGAGTCGTGAAAATCAGTGGAAAGTCTCATGGCGCCACCTATTGGTAGAACATGTAAACACATGCAAATGTCCATTACAGTTGGATACTCAGTACCGACAGATTTATTACCTAAACAAAAGTAAATAACATACAAACAAATTTTTTATTTCCTCCCTAATATAATTGAAAATCTAAAGAAAAGAAAATCCTGGTTCGAGTCCCGGCTGCTCCACTTCCGATCCAGCTCTTTGCTATGGGCCTTGGGCCTCTATACTCACCTGAGAGACCTGGAGGAAGCTCCTGGCTCTGGCTTCAGATCGGTACAGCCCTGGCATTGTGGCCAGCTGGGGAGTGAACCAGCGGACGGAAGACCTCTCTCTCTGTCTCTACCTCTCTCTGTAACTCTGTCTTTCAAATAAAGAACTAAATCTTTGAAGGAAGGAAGGAAGGAAGGAAGGAAGGAAGGAAGGAAGGGATCAGGCAGACCGAGTGAGGACACGGTGATTCAGTGGAAAGTAACAGGCAGAGACTCACCCAGATGATGACAGTGTCACAGGTATGCAGAGTGACTGTCACAGGGCAGAGGTGCCATGAGGCTGAGTGTTAGCTGAGTTGTCCAGTGGACACTGAATGGTAAAAGAAAGCAGACCAACAAGATCAGCAGGAATAACTATGAGAGACCAATACAGGAGATGATGGTAAAGAGAAGGCATGGAGGCATGGAGAAAGTTCTGTGCAGATGGCACCAGTCCCAAAGCAAGTGGAGTTTTTGCTTGAGGATGGAATTCCCTCAACCATTCCATCAATCTGTCTATGTGTGTGTTTGTCTGCCTCCCTCACTTAGGCTCCCAAAAGCCTCCAAAAAGTCTTAGCATAAAGCTTTCATAACCCCCAAAATATAATTGCTACTAACAGACACACATAGAGACCAATTCAAAAGCCTTGAACTTGGGAAAACTTCCAAATTTGTTACTGGAGGTGCACAAAACAGCTGGTCAACCATTAAGATGCAACACCATTTATGCTTCAAAATTAGGCCATACTCTTGGCAACATTTTGTGAAATGTCCCAGGCAATAGCTTAGATTCCCCAGCCTTTAACTCATCCTTATCCTCATTGTAAAAAGAAATCAAAGACATTAAAGACACATGTCAATAAAACTGCCATCAATGTTATTTTATATTCAGGACACAGTGTCCCAAATATGGCATATTGGATATTTTAAGGTGAAGAATTTTGAAGAATGGAGGGTGCAGAAAGAACTCTCTGACCTTCTTCCAAAGCAGATGATAAAATCTTCACACGAGAAGAGTCCTTTCTATCCCAAGAGGAAAAAAACATCAGAGAGGAATGTGAACAAGCCTCACTAAGCTTCCTTCTGTTTGCTACTCTCAGCTCATACCTTTTTGTCTTCTCCTATTTGTCCATGATGCGTTGATCAGCTTTTCATCACTGCAACACGTACTTGACAGAAGCTGTTTATGAAGGAAGGAGGCTTATCTCAGCTCACACTTTGTAGGCTCATGACTCACCATCAGCTGGCCCCATCGGACTGGTGTCTGATGACGATGGTGGATGTAGAACCTGTGCGGGAAAAGGATCACAGGTTGAGGCAGGAAGCAGAGAGACGGGGAGCAACCTCCTGTGGGCTCTTATAAAGCCATCTTGATTCATTCACAGGCTCTGCCCCACCGATCTAAAACAACTGAATCACTACCCAAAGGCCTATCTCAGAAGCCATTATTGGATTCTGTTCCCACCCTTAATCCATCATCATGACCACTAGACCATTAACCATGAACGGAAGACTTCAGAAACCAAGCCTCGAACCCATGGGCCTTTGGGAGGCACCCAAACTCTTAAGCAAACCTCATGTGTTAACACAACTTTCCCCTCTTCTCTGAACCTCCTATGAAAACACACATTTGAACACTTATTCTGGTCTTCATTTCCTTAGAAGGCTTCCAGGTCCTGTAAAACTTGAATAATTTTCTTGTTAATTGTTTCAGAGACCTAGCTGAGAACCTAGAAGAGAAGGAAAGATATTTTCCTCTGCTACATATAAACTGTGAATGGTATATATTATATTGTGACAGTTTATTGCTTATTGTATTACTTGTGAGACGTAATTTCTGATAAAAGTTCTAGAAGTGCAACTGTGCTGTTTTTAGCATGTGTCCAGGGGTGGTAGCTAAAAGGAAGGACTCTGTACTCCAGCTCCCTGGGTTGAAATATGATTCTTCTACTTATTTGCTAGTTAATCTTTGGTCACTTAACTACTTTGATCCTCAGTTTTCTTCCCACTACAAAATAGGGATGATAACGATACTTCTTGGGGGTCAGCTTAGTGATATAGCAGGTAAAGCCACCAACTGTGTTACTGTCATCTTGTATAGTTGCCGGTTCGAGCCCCAGCTGCTCCACTTCCAATCTAGCTCCTTGCTAAGGTGCCTAGGAAAGCAGTGGAAGATGGCCCAAGTGCTTGGGTCCCTGCACCCACTTGGGGGACCCAGATGAAGCTCCTTGATCCTGGCTTAGGTCTGGGCCAGCCCAACTATTGTAGCCATTTGGTGAGTAAACCAGAGAATGGTAGAGCTCTCTCTGTCTCTCTGTCTCTCTATCTGTCTCTGTCTCTCTGTCTGTCTGTCTGTCTGTCTCTCTCTCTCTCTCTCTCTGTAGCTCTTCCTTTCAAATAAATAAAATAAATCTTTTAAAAAATACTTCTCAAAGGATCAAAGGAAGAATGTCTAAAGAGATAATATATAGGAAGCCACAGCAATGGGTCAGAAAAGTTTCCCTTCACTGTGTAATTAGCTTGACTGCCTTTCCATCATTTCTCTCCATATTAACCTTGCTTGATTCTGCAATACTTTGCAGTGTGGAGTTAAACCTAAGTTGTCCTTCATTTACTATTTCCAAATTCACTTTAGACTGAATGCCTCCTTTCCCTCTTCTCTTCTCTCCCTATATAAGAATTGGGGACCAAAGTGTAAGACAATTAAACACATCTGAATTCCAGGGAGATCTTTGCATATTGAGCTCTGTGTCTATATACCATAATAGACTTCAAATGTTAGATTCTAGCCCTTAAACTAAAAAGAAATGTAGACATATTCTTTAAAAAAATTTAAGCCAAATTTTTACTCCTTGTTGTTCTCTGAACACAAAAATGAGATGGAGATTGCTAAAAGGTTAAAATATTTTGGGATATCATTATTACTATGCCTCCTTTTAATTAATGACAGAATTAATTAGCCTAAACAGGGTGCATCTTTTAATTTAGGAGGGATAAGAAAAACCTGAGAGATCAAAGTCATTCTTCTGCCATCTTGTGGTTTCTTCCCACATTGCATTGTGTTAAATAGATTTCAATTCTCTATAAAACCTGGATAGATACATTGTTTAACCTGTGCAATTTTAGTGTATCTTGGCAGGTTTTTAAAGCTGCTGGTCAAGACTAACATGATTGCATCTTTTCCTTTTTCTCCAAAATGTCAGATACTCAAAGCTGCAGGTATTTTTAAAAAGTTTATTTACATAAGGTGAACAAATTTCATGCATTTTATATACAGATTAAGGAGCACTGCCCACTTCCCGCCCTCCCTCCTCCTTCCTTTCATATTCTTTCTTTCAAATTTTACAATGACATAATTTCAGGTTTATACTCAAAAACTTAACCTTCCACTAAGTAAAGAATTGAACAAATAGTAAGAAGAAAAAAACACTTCCTCAAGAGTAGAGACAAGGGCTGTAAACAATAATCAGTTCTCAAAATGTCAATTTCATTCACATACATTACATTTTTTGGTATTCTGTTAGTTACAAGAGAGCAGGAAAGACACGTGGTATTTTTCTTTTAGGGACTGGTTGCAGTCTTACAGATTCATTTATTTATTTAAAAGAGTTACAGAGAGAGAGAGAGAGAAAGAGACAGAGAAGGATCTTCCACCTGCTGGTTCACCCCCCAAATAGCTGCAATGGTGGGGACTGGAAGCCGGTTATTTATGATTCAATCAACAGAACTTCTTCCAGGTCTCCCAAGTGGGTGCAGGAGCCCAAGCACTTGGGCCATTTTCTGCTGCTTTCACAGGTGCATTAGCAGGGAGCTCAATCAGAAGTGGAGCCACTCGGTCTTGAATCAGCACCCATATGGGATGCAGCATCACAGGTGGCAGCTTTTACCCATTATGCCTCAACACTGGCCCCAAAGCTTCAGTCTTGATATCCTTCTAAATGGAGGGTGTTTTCATATATATTTGTGGATAAGTGAGACAAAGTGATTTGAGGTACAGCGCAGTTTATAAAGGGAGGCTGAAATTTTCAAAATTCTGTAGGTTTATTTATGAATTACATCCTCTGCCAGTGTGTCATTCATAGTTTGTATTAGGGCCATTAATGACACCCTTGGAGGATTCAATCGACACAATTTAGACAACTTACATATAAAGCGTTGTTGCTCTGTTATTGCTATTGTTATTTTGACTAACATTTCATCCATGTGCCCAGAGGGCCAAATCTTCACCTCTCTCACTTCATTCAAACTGTAGAGGATGGAGGAACCTGGAAGCTGCTGTCATCCAGGAGTCCTCTGCATTGTTTAGGTCAACAAAGCCTCAGGGAATCAGCCAGGTCAAAAAAAATTTTAATTTTTTTTTGAGAGGCAGAAAGAGACAGACTGATAGAGAGGGGTCCCTTCCCCTGACCCCTTCTCCAATGTTCCTGACAGCCAGCCACAGAAGGGCCAGGGCTGAAGTCAGGAGCTTACAGTGCAGTTCAGGCCTCCTACACGGATACTAAGAACCCAATTATTTGAAGTATCACCACTGCCTCCCAGGGTTTGCATCAGTAGGAAGCTGGAATTAGGAGCTAAAACTGGGTGTTGAACATAAGTGCTCCAATACAGGATGCAAACATGTTAACCAGTGTCTTAACTGCTAAGCTAAATGTCTGCCCAATGAAAATCTTTAAATTCTTTTTTTGTTCACTTTTATTTCCATTATAAGCTTAAAACACAATATTATTTACAGAACCTGTATAAAACAAAAATTCTCCTATGTTTCCAATGATCCACAAAGGAATAGCAGCATTAAATTTGAAAGCTAAAACAGAATCCACAGTTAAATAAGTCTATCATTTTCCAACTATAGGTTAACAGTTGACTACAAACACATCCACCCTTAAATAATGCCCTGCTTTGTCATGGGCATGCCATTAAAAATGAATTCATGAGAAAGGATTCTTATTCTTATCAGTTAACTATATACTTGTAAATGGCTAGCTGTATATTCTCTATTATTATTTACATAAGAAACTATCCCAAAACTTAATGGATTGAAACAGTAATTCTGCAGGTGAATAATTTGAGCTGGGCTCAGCAGGGTGGCTCTTATGGTCTTCCATGGGCTCATTTACGGATTTGGAACCATTTGCTGGGTTAGCCAGAAGGTGGCTGCTGTGAGGGTGACTCATCTCTGCCATCCATGATATCTCATCCTCCTGCAGACTAGCACCTCATGATATCTCAGCAGGCTTCCAAGTCTTATTAAAGCCTGAAATTGGAAATGGCCTCTGAGAAGCATTCAAGAATTCTTAAGTTCCAGGCTCAAATTTAGCACACTCCTGCTGCATCCCATTGGCCAAAGTTAACAGGATCATAGGTCAGTGGGATCATATTGCTAAGGGCATTTATATAGAAAGGAATGAAGATTCGGGGTAATTTGTTCAATTGGCCACTTTTATACCCAATTTATATTATTACATCACCCTTGAAGCCAAGTGCCTATACAGTTCCTTAGATGCAGATGCTAAATACCATCAGGTCCTAGTCTTCCATGGACTCCCAGTTTCCTTCCTTTAGTTTAATATTTCCTTGCCCAGCTTTCATGATTACAAATCAACCTCTTTCTAAAATCAGCTCACTGAATTGAGAAAGTGGTGGGACCAGCTCTACAGGATTCTCGATCACCAGACTCAGATTATTTAGCTCCCCTAAGGATAACATCTCAATGTTTAGTGTTGTCTTGAAAGATTTTTTTTTCTCCAAGAGGAAATAAAACTACCTGCACTTGGTCCCCAGACTGACTTGAGCACACTTTGTCATGATGAGGTTTTCCTAAAGAACATAATACCACCAGCAGCCAGTCAATGGAGGGCCACAAATAGTACAGAACAATAAGGAACTTGGACATGGGCTGAACACACATGTTGGGAAGAATCTCTCTATTACTAGAGTTGTACTTATAAAATTTGTACTCATTAAATAAAGTGTCTAAAAATATATAAATAAAGAAATAAATAAATCCTTATATAGTCACCCCTCAGTGTTTGTGGAGAACTTGTTCCAGACTGCACATGATACCCAAATCCCCATATGCTTCCTTATGTAAAGTGGTGTAGTAGCTGCCTATAATCTATGCACACCTTCCTATATACTTTGTTACCTCTCAATTACTTATAATGCCTAACACAATGTAAAGTTATATAAATAGTGATTATACTGTATTATTTAGGGAATAATAACAAGGAAAAAATTTTTTAAAGATTTATTTTATTTATTTGAAAGACAGAGTTACAGAGAGGTAGAGACAAAGAGAGAGGTCTTCCATCCACTGGTTCACTCTCCAGATGGCCACAATGGCCGGAGTGGTGCCAATCTGAGGCCAGGAGCCAGGAGCTTCTTCTGGGTCTCCCACTTGGGTCCAGGGGCCCAAGGACTTGGGCAATCTTCTTACTGCTTTCCCAGGCCACAGCAGAGAGCTAGATCAGAAGAGGAGCAGCCGGGACTAGAACTGGCGCCCATATAGGATGCCGGTGCTTTAGGCCAAGGCTTTAACCCACTGCACCACAGCATGAGCCCCCAGGAAAAATCTTTATATGTTCAATACAGCCACAATTTTTTATAAAATATTTTCTGCTTGATTGAATCAGATGCAGAGCTCGTGGATATGGAAGTCCAACTGTAAACTTAACTTGTTCACAGGTCTCCATTTCTAGTGATAACAGGAGAAAAAAGGGTTATGTATTCACAGTAAATTATTCATTTCTGTGTTTAAAATAAACTGGAAGCTTCTTGCCATTTGATCTACTTGGTTCTCTCACCTGTTGGGATGGTGTCCTCTCAGAGCACAGAGGCACACTTGCATGACAAGAGAGAGGCAGCCTTGTGTGATAATGTTGATCTGCTGAGGTGCCTCAGCTGGATCCTGCCTCATTGAGGATTCTGGCCCTCTGTGACTCCTATGACCCCCAGCTGGCCCCCAGTTTTGGAGAATCCATTGTAAGCAAGTTAATCCTAAATTTCAGCCACATTCCATACACCTCAAAGCAACCCACAAGCCCCTCTGCCTCTTCTCTGCATTCCACTCCCAGGCTTCAGGAAACCAAGGAAGGCAGGACTCTGCAGAGATGTCCACACAGCCCCTCTGAAAGCCAGGCAGACGCACTCTGCCTGCCCTCCCACAGCCGCTGGAGTTCTCTCTACTTCACTAACCCAAGATGCAAACCTACGGTGGAGACAAAAACAGACCCTATGCTCCCACCCCACACTCCTAGCCCAGCTAAGGTAAGAGCCTTTCCTCTCTGGGTGTGATAAATACCCTAATGTATTTATATATCCCCATTTTATATCCTCATTATGCAATAGCTTGATCTCAGGACACCTTTACACTCTAGAAAACTTTGAGTGGGTTGTATTTATTAACATCCAATGTATTCAATATATTATTTGTTGAATTCTTTAGTAGAGCCTTTCTATAATGTAAATTTAAAATGTTATCTTTAAAAATTAAGTTAAAAAATACAAATTAAAGCTGAGACAACTAAATTTTTGCTTCCAAATTAGTTTAAAATTAACCATAAATTCTGTATAACATTTCACAGGGGAAATATTTGAATTTTCCAAAGTCAACAAAAATAGAGAAGAGTGGCATTACGTTACACTTTGTGAAATTTCTCTAATATCTGGTTGAACAGAAGACAGCTGGATTCTTATCCCTGTGTCTACGTTCAGTGTATAACACCATGTAGTTTTGGTCAAAGTATATGAGGAGATCTGGTCACCCAGATGGCTTGAGAAAGGGAGGAGTTTTATAACGTTTTCAGATTCTAGGATGTACTTTTCTTTCACACTACGCAAAAATTTGATTGTGTTACTTCCTAAAGTTTATTGCAATATGGCATCTGAAAAACTGTATTAGAGAACTTTTTGAACTCCATTATGATAAAATCCATTGATGTTTCTTACATTTTGAATAGTTTTTTTTATCCATGCATGAGTCTGAATCATACATTGCTCATTTAAAAATATTGGTTACTGAATCATGCAGATCTTCCAAATGTTGACACATTTCACTCCATTATATAAAAAACTCACATTTATTATTCTGTCATCAGCAAAGCTGTTATATACTGGGAAGTAGTGAAGTTCAAGGTGGAAAATTAAGTCTTCAAGTCTTAAAAAAATTCTAACATTCTCAAAGTTATCTTTGGAAACAAATGCTGTCAGTGGCTTTCCCTAAAGGTACAGGCTCAAATAATTAATTTACAAGACTTTTTTCCCCAAATATCCAAGTTTTAATAATAGCTTGTCTGTCAAATAGTCACTCAAGTAATATTTGTGTTCCATGATTAATATATATATAATATATATTATATTATATATATATATATAGCTGGTCCAGCTGACAAGTCAAACAAAAGTGCCTTTTCTCCAGACAGCCAGAACATTTTTTAAACTAACTGTATTGACCTATAACTCACAAAATTCACCCATTTAAAGTATGCAGCTCGATGATTTGTGTATATTCCCAGAGGTCTACATTGTGCATCACAATCGCACTCAATTTTAGAACATTTAGAAACTCCACACTCCTTAGCCACTGTCCTCCAATCCCTCCATCCTGCTGAGCCCTAGGCAACCACTCATCTCCTTTTTATCTATGTTGATTTATCATTCTAGAATATCTCATGCATGATACCATGAAATTATGTGGTCTGTGTGTCAGGTTTCTTTCATTTAATCTCTTCTACATTCACCCAGGCTGTAGCACATATCATTCACTTTTATGGCCAAGTTAAAATCTGTGTTATCATCCATTCCATAGAATATTATTTGGCCATAAAATGAACAGCTGATGTTGTTTCCACTTTGGGAGTGTTATGAATAATGCTGCTGTGAAAATTAGTGTACAAAATTTTATGGAGACATATATTTTAATTTTTCTTGAGTATATGACTAGGAGTGGCATTGCTGACATAGGATTCCTATGCTCAACCATTTGAGGACATGTCAGACTGTATTACAAACAGTTGCACTATTTATCACTCCCAACAGTAGTGTATAAGGGTTACAGTATCTACACATCCTCTCCAACACTTGTCTTTATCAGTCTTTTTTATATTAGCTATTCTAGTGGGTGTGGAGTGGTGTTTCATTATGGTTTCTATGTGTACAACTCTAACAATTAATGAGGCTAAGTACTTTTTCATGTGGTTTTGGCAATTTTTATGTCATTTTTGAAGAATTGTATATTCAAACCCTTTGCCTATCCTTAAATTAGGTCATCTATTATTCAATTGTAATAATTCTATATAAGAAATCCTAGATTTAATTCTTATCAGATTAATAATCTCTCTCCTTTCTGTAGGTTGTACTTTATCTTCACTGATGTTCTTTCAAACACACATTTTTAAAATTTTTATACTTTCCCCTTTGTTTATTTTACTTTGTTAGTGATATCATATCGAGGAATCATTGCAAGGTCAACAACGCTTAGACCTGTGTTTTCTTCTAAGAGTTTTATGGTTATAGATCTTAATTTCGGTCTTCAATCCATTTTGCATTAATTTTTGTATACAGTGTGAAGTAGGTGGCCAGATTCATTCCTTTGTATGTGGATATCCAGTTGTCCATCACTGTTTGTTGAAGAGACTATTCTTACCCCTTTGAGTTGTTTGGTACCCTTGTTGAAAAATCAGTTGGCCATAGATGTATGGGTTTATTTCTCGAGTATCAATTCTATTTCATAAACCTTTGTCTACTTTATGTCAGTGCTATATAGCCTTGATAACTGTAGCTTGTGGCAAGTTTGCAAATTTTTTTTAAAAAGACGTGTTTATTTATCTGAAAGGTGGAGCTACAGAGAGAGCGAGAGCGAGAGCGAGAGCGAGAGAGAGAATCTTCCATCCACTGGTTCACTTCCCAAATGGCCGTGATGGCAGGAGCTGGGCCAGGCCAAAGAGCCAGGAGCTTCTTCTAGGACTCCCACATGGGTGCAGGGCCCAAGCAGTTGGGCCATCTTCCAATGCTTTCCCAGGCACATTAGCAGGAAGCTGGATTGGAAGTGGAGCAGCAAGGAGACGAACCAGCGCCTATATGGGATGCCTGTGTTGCTGGCTGTGACTTTACCCACTACGCCACAACACCAACCCTGTAAGTTTTGAAATTTAAAAAAATGAGTTTCACTTTGTTCTTATTTCCCACAATGATTCTTAGCTATTCTAAATCATGTGAATTTCATGTGAATTTGAAAACCACTTGTCTGTCAATTTCTGAAAATTCTAATAGAGATTGTCTTGAATCTGTAGCTTAGTTTTATAAGTATTCTTTCTATATTAGCCTTTCAATATTGCAACAAAATGCCCGAGACAAGCTAACTTTATAAAGAAAAGCAGCTTATTTAGCTTACAGTTTGGAAATTCCAGGACATGGTACTAGCATCAGCCCGGTTCTGGTAAGAAACTTTGGCATCACAATGATTGGTGTAGGTTTGCGAGAGAACAAAGACCTTGCCAAGCAGGAAGACAACGACTCAGGGGTCAGACTCAGGCTTTTATAACACTCACTCTGTGAGAACTCACTCCAAGAGACCAACATCCCCTGCCACAGACAGTTCCTTCAATGGCCTAAAGACCCTTCCGTAGGCCCCGTTAAAGGCTCCACAGCATCCCCCACCTCACAATTCTGCCACCCTGGGGACCAAGGGGACAACATATGAACCTTTAGTGATACATTTAAATATATTCAAAGCATAGCAGCATGCTAACAAAATGAAGTCTTGATCCGTGAATACAGGGTATCTTTCCAGTTACTTACATCTGTATTAATTTCTTTAAAGAATGTTTTGCGGTGTTCAGTGTACAATTGCTGAATTTTTTTTTTAACTTTTATTTAATGAATATAAATTTCCAAAGTACAGCTTATGGATTACAATGGCTCCCCCCCCCCATAACTTCCATCCCACCCGCAACCCTCCCCTTTCCCGCTCCCTCTCTCCTTCCATTCACATCAAGATTCATTTTTAATTATCTTTATATACAGAAGATCAGTTTAGTATATATTAAGTAAAGATTTCAACAGTTTGCACCCACATAGAAACACAAAGTGAAAAATACTGTTTGAGTACTAGTTATAGCAGTAAATCACAATGTACAGCACATTTAGGACAGAGATTCTACATGAGGTAAGTGCACAGTGATTCCTGTTGTTGACTTAACAAATTGACACTCTTGTTTATGGCATCAGTAATCACCCTAGGCTCTTGTCATGAGTTTCCAAGGCTATGGAAGCCTTTTGAATTCACTGACTCTGATCATATTTAGACAAGGTCATAGTCAGATTGGAACTTCTCTCCCCGCTTCAGAGAAAGGTACTGCCTTCTTTGATGACCTGTTCTTTTTTTCATCAAATTTATTCCTAAGTATTTTTATTTTATTCTTTTTGATACTGTTGTGAATATAATTGCTTTTCTAAATTGATTCCAACATTGTTCATAAGTTTCTAGAAATATGGTTTACTTTTGTATATTGATCATGTGTCCAGCAATGTTGATAAACTTACTACTTGTAACAGTTTCTTAGCAGATTGTTTATGATTTTCTGTATACAAAATCACATCACATACAGGTCAAGATGGTTTTACTTCTTCCTTTCCAATATAGTGCCTATATTTCATTTTGTTTGCCTAATTGCTCTAACTAGAATTATCAGGTATAATGGTGATTAGAAGTGGCCAGAACCTACATCCTTATTTCCAGTCTTGGAGTAAAATCATTCAGCTACTCACCATCAATATAATGTTGGCGGGGCCTATGCTGTGGTGTGGCAGGTAAAGCAGCTGTCTGCAGTGCCGGCATCCCATTTGGGCACTGGTTAGAGTCCCAGCTGTTCCTCTTCCAATCCCACTTTCTGCTATGGCCTGGGAAAGCAGTGAAAGATGGCCCAAGTGGTAGGGCTCCTGCACCCACATGGGAGATCTGGAAGAAGTTCCTGGCTCCTGGCTTCAGATCAGCACAGCTCTGGCCATTGAGGCCATCTGGGGAGTGAACCAGATGGCAGGATGGAAGACCCCCCCCTCTCTCTCTGCCTCTAACTCTGCTTTTCAGATAAATAAATAAATCTTTAAAAAAATATATAATGTTGGTCAGCACCACGGCTCACTAGGCTAATCCTCCGCCTGCAGTGCCGGCACCCCAGGTTCTAGTCCCAGTTGCTCCTCTTCCAGTCCAGCTCTCTGCTGTGGCCTGGGAAGGCAGTGGAGGATGGCCCAAGTGCTTGGGCCCTGCACCTGCATGGGAGACCAGGAGAAGCACCTGGCTCCTGGCTTCAGATCAGCGCAGCACGCCAGCCGTAGCAGCCATTTGGGGGACGAACCAACGGCAAAGGAAGACCTTTCTCTCTGTCTCTCTCTCTCTCTCACTGTCTAACTCTGTCGGTCCAAATACATATATATATATATAATGTTGATTGTTGAGCTGTTTTATTTAAGATACCATTTACCAGGCTAAAGGAGTTTCCTAGTTATTTACCATGAAGGTTTACCATGAGAGTTTACCATGAAGGAGTGTTGAATGTTGTCAAATGCTTTTTCTGTTTATATTGAGATGATAATTTGACTTTTATCCTTTACCTTATTGATTGTGTGTTGCATTTATTGATTTTCAGATGCTAATACAATCTGCATTCCTGGAATGACTCACACTTGTTCGTAGTGTATAATACCTTTAATACGCTGCTGGATTTGATTTGCTGGTGCTTTGTTGAGTTTCATGTTTACATTCATAAGAGATATTGATCTGTCATTTTTTTTCCTGTGATGCCTTTGCCTACCCTTGCTATCAGGATAACACTGGCTGTATAGAATACTTGGAAAGTGTTAGGTCACTTACATTAGTTTGAAGAGTTTGGTACCCTTGACCACTGGCTCCTAGCTTCTTTGCAGACAATGTTCATATATATTTTTATGTTTATATATATTTTCCCCCAACTCAACCACCAAAGACAGAAATCTTGTATGTATTTACACCATGTGTGCACATACAAAATCTTTACATGGTACAATGCAAATATTTCCTTTTCTTACCAAATACAAAGATTTGGATTTCTCTGAAATAAACTTGAAGTATTTATATACAGGGATTCCAAGATGGTGGATTAGGGAACGGCATACTGCACTAGGCTAGGGGTAAATAGTAAAAAAAAAAAAAAAAAAAAAAAAACTGTAGAAAGTGCACTCTTGATGGAGAATTAGAGAACCTCACTGGAAATTGTATAAAAGGAAGAGGAATGCCATGGACCTGTGTGGAAGGTGTGGAGGCGCAGCACAAACATGGACACGACACATGACTACAGCAGCCGAGAGCTGGAGCAGGTGGCAGTTTGGAGACGGAAGTGAGACCAGACTGCAGCAACCTGTGGTGATACAGCCAGGGGGAGAGTGTGTGTGAGACTGGCTGGAGCCGCAGGGGCTAGCATTACTAGCGTTACCCATGGACCCAGTGGAAGTAGGGGCACGTTTATCTCACCCCCACCTCCCATAACAGTGCCCGCTGCCCAGCGGAGAAAGGACGGGCATCACCTGGGTCTGGGTGGCAGCTGAGGAAGCCTGTGTGCGCGTGCACAGCAACTGGCGAGACAGGACGCCATCTTCTCACAGTACTGGTGCCAGTGGTGGGGAGAGCAACATGCAGCCAGCAGCTCTTGTGTACGCATGCGGCCGAGATTCTAGCAGAGGGAAAAATCCAGTCCCCACTGACTGAGGCTGGCTGGGAGGACTGATGGGTGGCTGGGCACCCCTGTAGGACTGTGAGGAGTCCACAGCCTCCTATCATACCTCAGGCTCCGGGGATCAAGACACCTAGGTGGAGCGGGCCTGAGCAAGATCTGCCTCTGTTGACTGGACAGGCTAGCAGGGCTGGGTGAAACCCCTGCGCCCAGTGACTGTGGAGTCCTGTGTGCTGCGACATGGGGACTCGGTGGTTACACGAGAGGTGCAGGGTGTAGCTGGGTCTCTGAACAATCACCGCGTACAGCTCCACATGCCTGCAACTCCTTGGTTGCCTGCTGTGAGTCAGTGCATCAGGAACCAAGCTCACAGTGAGGACGGTGCAGATCATTTGTGCAGTTCATACAGTGGCATGGATGAGTGTTGAGCACACCGGGGACCAACACCCAGGCATTGCTCAGCTTGGAGGAGAAGAGATGAGGGGGTGATCACACGACAGAGGTGACCATTCCCCTCCCCACTCACCCCTGTCTGTTAACACCATGCCCAGCTTGGGTGTTAGCTTGGATACTCCCCCCATCCTGCAGCACTGACTGGAGTACCCTGACCACACCCACCAGGCACCTCTTGGTATTCACTGAAAGTGTAAGCATTCCAATAAGCCACAGTGGCATGACGCAAAGATAAAAGCCAACAATTAACTCCACAAACGCCTAAAAAAATGCATGCAGAAATTCAAGAAACAAGAATATTGCCTTTTTCCTTCCTACTTTCCACTGTCTTAGGCCATTCTTAAAGGCATTTCTATGAAACCTATTCCTACTAAACCTTTCTACCTCATCCCTTAACTTTTCTACCATGATTCTCATCTCTTTTTTTTATTCTTTATCTCTATGTATGATTTTATGTTTTGGATTACACATCTGTTCTTTGTACTTTCTACAATTAGCAAACCTACAGATTATTTAAATTCCTATGAACTCACTCTTAACCTCTGGTTCTTCCTTTAAAAAAATCATTTCAAAGAGAATGGAAAAATATTTACTAACACTTTTTTTTTTTTTTTTTGACAGGCTGAGTTAGACAGTGAGAGAGAGACAGAAAGAAAAGTCTTCCTTCTGTTGGTTCACCCCTCAAATGGCCTCCACGGCCGGTGCACTGTGCCGATCCGAAGCCAAGAGCCAGGTGCTTCCTCCTGGTCTCCCATGTGGGTGCAGGGCCCAAGCACTTGGGCCATCCTCCACTGCCTTCCTGGGCCACAGCAGAGAGCTGGACTGGAAGAGGAGCAACTGGGACAGAATCGGGCGCCCTAATCAGGACTAGAACCCAGAGTGCTGGCGCTGCAAGCAGAGAATTAGCCTAGTAAGCCATGGCGCCAGCCTACTAACACTTTTTTTTAAAAGATCAATTTTATTCAAAAGGCAGAGAGAGAAAGAGAAAGAGAGAGAGAGAGAGAGAGAGCAAATGAGCGTTTCCATCCACTGGTTCACTCCCCAAATGGCTGCAACAGCCAGGGCTAGGCCAGACTGAAGGCAGGAGTCAGGAGTCAGGAGCTTCTTCCAGGTCTCCCACGTGGGTGCAGGGGCCCAAGGACTTGGCCCATCTTCAGCTGCTTCTCCCAGGTGCATCAGCAGGGAGCTGTATGAGAAGTGGAGCAACAGGGACACGAATCGGCTCCCATATGAGATGTCAGCACTGCAGGCAGAAGCCTAACCTTCAGCGCCAGCCCCTTCACTAACACTTTAAAGAATTATCTATCTTGGGGCCCTTATTGTGGCATAGTGGGGTGAGGCCGCCACCTGTGACACCAGCATCCCATGTAGGTGCCAGTTCAAGTCCCAGCTGCTCCACTTCTGATGCAGCTCCTTCTGATAAGCCTAAGAGAGCAGGGGAGGATGGCCCAGGAGGTTGGGGCCTGCAGGCATGTGAGAAACCCAGAAGAGGCTCCTGGTTCCTTGCTTTGACCTGGCCCAGCCCTGGCTGTTGTGATCATTTGGGAGTAAGCCAGTGGATGAAAGATATCTTTGCCTGTCTCTTCCTCTAACTTTTTCAAGTATAAAAATAAACATTTAAAAAAGAATATCTATTTTAAACCAGTATCATTAGATATTATTTTAAAATCATAAAACTTTATTCTGTTAATTTTGGTCAAGTCATTAAGCATAAAACAAAGGTATATTTCTAATGAAATAGAAAAAATACAACAGAATCATATAAACACATACTATATATACACAAATATATATTACAAATAATTTATGGATTGAGATTATACTTACTACACACATCTAAGAAACCAGCTGAAAGTTTATTAAAAATAATGATTCAATAAGGTGCTTATACTTGATAAATACACAAGATTAAATTTCTCTAATATCCCAGCAATAGCCATAAGATATTTTATGAGAAAAAATAATCTGACTTAATAGGTACAAAACAAAATAAAACGCCTGTGAGAAATCACTACCAAAGTTTACAGAGTTACTCCTCCTTGTATCCATGCCCTTTGCCATGTGACACTGCAGCTTCTCTTACCAAAGAGATGGGGTCTATCTTCCTCCCTAAAATATGGACTGTCCTTGTTTGCTCTGGTCAAAAGAGAATGTTGAGGGATCTGGAGACCCTGAATAATTTTTCTTGCTCTTTTCCTTCTGCCATTGCTAACTGTCAGTTGAAACTGCCAAAATTAAAAAACAATCAGAAAAGGGCTGAAGGAAAAAAGGAACATAGTACCCAAGAAGTCAGGGACACTACAAAATGTAAAATATACATGTAATAGATTCTAATAGAAGAAGAAAACCAGAAAATAGAAAAAAAAAAAAAACTTGCAATCATAAAGACTGAGCATTTCCCCAAATTAATGTCAAGCAGCAAGCCGCAGAACCAGGCAGCTCAAGAAACACCGAGAAGGTTAAATGCAAAAACAAGACACCCAGGCACATTATTTTCAAACTACAGATAATTAAAGGCTAAAAAACATGCTGGGGGAGGGAGGAAAGGGGCTTGAACACCTTAATTATACAAAGATAGGAATGACATCTAACCTTAAACACCATGCACACAAAAGAACAAAGTGAAATATTTAGTTTGAGAGACAGAGGGGAAAAGAACCACTAACCTAGAATTTTGTACCCTATGAAATTATCCTTTAAAAGTAAGGGAGGGGGCTAGCGTTGTGATATAGCAGGCAAAGCCGCTATGCCAGGATCCCACATGGGTGCTGATTTGCGTCCTGGCTGCCACTTCCAATCCAGCTTCTTGCTAATAGCCTGGGAAAAGCAGTGGAAGATGGTCCAAGTGCTTGGGCCACTGCTACCCACGTGGGAGACCCAGGTGAAGCTTCCGGCTTCTCGGGCTTCAGCCTGGCTCAGCCCTGGCCATTGTGGCCTCTAGGGCAAGCACCAGAGAATGGAAGATCTCTCTCTCTCCCCCTCGCTCTCTCTGTAACTCTTTCAAGTAAGTAAATCTTGAAAATAAATAAATAGAAGGCAAACTACATAAACAAAGGAAATCACTTAACAGGGAATAAGTGAAGATACAATTTAACCATTTTTTCCTTATTTTTAAATGATCAAACAGGTAACACTTTGTTCAAAATACTAATAGCCACAACATGTTTGACTATGTGTATATATGCGTGTGTGTAAAGAAGATGAATGGACAGAAGTGATGCCCAGGGACAGAAGACAAGAATGAGGATAAAAAAAAAAAAAAAAGAAGGAAAAAAAGATGTATTTTATTTATTTGAAAGGGAGAGACCCCACCAGCTCTTCTTTCAGTGTGATTTTAACGTATCTCCAATTGAAAGATGAGTTCTGTTCTCTTCCCTGGAATTTAGGCCAAAATGTCATTATGGCAGAAGTGAAACTGGACAACCTCTGAAGTGAGACCATGAAAGGTAGAGGTTTTTCATCTAGTTCTCTCCCAAACTCGTTTCTGTAACCCCAGGTCACCCTTTTAGCAGTCTGTGTGCAACAGGGCTGCTATGCTGCTTCCTACCCCCCATGGCCATGGCCAGGCATTCCAGATGCCAGTCCACCTGTGATCTCAGAAGAGAGCCAAGGTCACATCAGTGAACGATGTTTTAAATGATTACGGTCCCAGCAGACCCCCAGAGATCATGGGCAAAGATACGCTATCCCCACTGTGCCTTTCATGAATCCCTTAGAGAAACAGTAAACATTAAAAATGATTGCTGGTTTCACCCAGTAAAAGATACAAGGAACAGTTATTGCTATTAAAGTTTTACAAAAACACTTCTTTCTGTATAGTATTACAGATCACAGCGAGATGCCTACGCTAGGAAAGGAATACAGAAGAGCCACACCTACACCTGTTTTAAAGCATAGAAATAAAAGACCCAGTAACATGCATCCTTTGAATTGTTTTTCAGGACATACATGGTATTTGAGCAATTACTTATGAGATGGAAAGACACTATAGTAACTTTAAAAAAATGCAAATACAAAGACATTAACCAAAACAATCTTGAAAATAAGCAAACTTAGAAGATTCATGTACGTGATTCTGAAACTCAAACTATGGATGAAAGGACAGTTTAATGGAATAGAAGACAGAGTCTAAAAATCAGCTCACACTCTAAGTAAATGATAATGTTAGACATGTCAACATAGCAATTCAATAGGGAATATCACTTCAACAAATGCTGCTGGGGACAGCCAGATATCTTTACAGGAAAAGACTCTGACCTTAACCTCAACTTCACATCACACAAAAGAAATGGAGACAGTGTTGATTAAAAAAAAAAAAAACCCAGCAGGGACCATCTGTTTAAAAACTTCAGCATTCCTTGCTTGTGGGTATGGAGTTTAACCCCTCTGGCAAGAAACAGGTCTTGGGGCCAGTTCTGTGGTATAGTAGGTTAATCCTCTGCCTGCAGTGCCAGCATCCCATATGGGGGGCCAGTTTTGTTTTTGTTTATTTTTTAAAGATTTATTTATTTGAAAGTCAAGAGTTACAGTTACACAGAGAGAGAAGGAGAGTCAGCGAGAGATCTTCCATCCGATGGTTCACTCCCCAATTGGCTGCAATGGCTGGAGCTGTGCGGATCCGAAGCCAGGAGCTTCTTCCTGGTCTCCCACGCAGGTGCAAGGGCCCAACTACTTGGGTCATCTTCTACTGCTTTCCCAGG
This sequence comes from Sylvilagus floridanus, assembly GCA_949820135.1. Taxonomy (NCBI): domain Eukaryota; kingdom Metazoa; phylum Chordata; class Mammalia; order Lagomorpha; family Leporidae; genus Sylvilagus; species Sylvilagus floridanus. Next base: position 103,750,015 of record OX463238.1, on the reverse strand, counting down.
CCATAGCAGAGAGCTGGATCGGAAGTGGAACAGCTGAGTCTTGAACCGGTACTCATATGAGATGCCGGTGCTGCAGGCCAGGGCATTAACCCACTGAGCCACAGTGCTGGCCCCATGGGCTCCAGTTCTAATACTGGCTGCTCTTCTTCCGATCCAGCTCTCTACTCTGGTCTGGGAAAGCAGATGGCCCAAGCGTTTGGGACTTTGCACCTGCATGGAAGACCTGGATTGGTCCAGCTCCGACTGTTGTGGCCATTTGGGGAGTGAACCAGCACTCTTTCTTTCCCTCTCAAATAAGTACATAAAAAATATTTAAGAAAAAAAAAAAAAAGAAAGAAACAGGTCTCATGACCTATTATCTGAGTTTCTAGGGGCCTGTCCAGGGGAGGAAGTTAGGCACCAGGAACTGTGGAATAAATCTAAAACATTATTTATAGATATACATATACATACATAAATGAGATATATATGATATACATCATAGAAATGGGTTGTAATCCTAAACTAGTAGAAAATTTTCATCATACATATATCCAATGAAGAACTCATCTCTATAATTTCTATAACTCAATAACAAAAAGATGAACCATTTAATCTCAAACTGAGCAAGATACTTGAATAAATATAAAAGATATATAAACTGTCAGCAGACAGAAAAGTATACAAAAAAGCATATAAAATTATCAGTTTTCAAGGAAATATAAATCTTCCTAAATGACAAATTATTTTATTTACACTGTATCAAAGACAAGATATAGAGTAGCCACACTATTTTGTGCCCAATCTTCACAATGTGCTACCATTTCAAATCTACAAAAATTAAAACTGACAATATCAAATGTCTGTGAGGATATGAACCAGCTGCAATTTTCCTAATTTTATCATGGGAATACAAAATGAAGCAACCACTTTGGGAAAGTGTTTGGCAGCTCTCATAACATTAACCAAATACATGTTTATTTAGCCATTCCACCAAGTATTAACCAAAGGTAAAGGGGACACATGTCCATAAAGAACTTTACTCAGAATACTCCAAAAGTGAAAAACCAAGATGTCGATCCATCAGGAGGAAAATAAAGTTTTATACACACACATACACACACACACACACACACACACACACACACACACGGGGGATGGCACTCAGCCATAAAAGATGAGCAAATCATAAATTTAACACAGGCTAAATCTCAAGACATTGTGTTCATACAGTATGAGAAGCTGTCTTAATCCATTTTGTGTTGCTATAACAAAATATCTGAGGCAGGGTACTTCATACAGAGATCCACTGGTCTCGGGACTCTGGTGGCTAGGTCAGAACAGCACAGTATGCAGTACAGAAGCAGGGAACCAGTGAGTAGAAGGGGCTGAGCTTGTGGGGTGGCCTTGCCTTGTAACAACCATGGCTAGCAGAAACCAATACAATCCTGAGATGTATGTTAACCCATTTATGGGGGAAGGAGTGGGAGAGATCTTTCACATGTTCCCCAAATGCCCACGACAGGGTTACAGGGTTGGGCCAAGCAGAAGCCAAGATCCAGGAACTCCATCCAGCGCTCTGGAAATGTCTCAGCCTCTCTGTGGATGGGACAGGCTAGCAGGGTAGAATGGAGCCTCTGCACCCTGTGACTTTGGGAGCCCTGAGTGCTGAGACACTGGAATTCTGAGATTGCAAGAGGACCAAGGGTGTAACTGCTTCTCTGGGCAGTAACTGTGTGCTCAGAGCTCCCTGATTGCCTGGGTGGGTCACTACAGCAAGATCCGGGCTCACTCTGAGGACTGCAAAGATAACTTTGTGCAGCTGGCTGTGGGTGCTCCCTTAGGCATCTTGAGCCAAGAGCCCCAAAGCATGTGCCATTTTGAGAGGCTGGGGGTACCTCACAGTCATATGTGGGTACCCAGTCCCCTGTTAGTCCTCCCAGCCAGACTCAAAGTCAGTGGGGAGAGCCAATTTTTCCGCTGGTAAAATCCCTGAATCACACATGTGCACTGTACCTGCTGGCTGGGAGAGATCTTTCACATGCTCCCCAAATGCCCACAACAGACAGGATTAAAGGGTTGGCCAAGCAGAACCAAGAGCGAGGCATTCCATCCAGGGCTCCCATGTGGGTGGCAAGAACCCAAGTACTACAGGCATCATCTGCTGCCTCTGAAGATACACAAGAGAAGGAAGCTGGATCAAAACTGGAGGTGGAACTTGATCTTGGCACTTATACATGGGATGTTAGCATCCCAAGTTGCAGCTTAACTCCTAAGTCACAACGCCCACCCCTAGATCCCACCTCTTCAAGTTTCTATCACACTGTCACACTGGACACCAATCCTGAGATAGGACAGTCTCTTCAACAAATGGTGCTGGGAAAACTGGATCTCCATTCGTAGAAGTATGAAAAAAGACCCCTACCTTACACCTTACACAAAAACCCACTAAAAATGGATCAATGACCTAAATCTACAACATGATATCTTCAAATTACTAGAGAACACTAGGGAAACTCTGCAAGACATTGGCATGGGAAAAGATTTCTTGGAAAAGCCCCCAGAATGACAGGTAATCAAAGCCAAAATTGACCTATAGGATTACATCAAGTTCAGAAGCTTCTGTACTCCAGAAGAAACACTCAGCAAAGTGAAAAAGCAGCCAACAGAATGGGAGAAAATATTTGAAAACTTATTTACTGATAAAGGATTAATATCCAGAATTAATAAACAGCTCAGGAAATTCAACAAGAACAAAACAAACAATCCATTTAAAGAAATAAGCAAAGAACTTGAACAGGCATTTTTCAAGAGAGGAAATTCAAATGGCCAACAGACACAGAAATGCAAGTCAAAACCACAATGAGGTTTCACCTCACCCCAGTCAGAATGGTTCTCATAAAGAAATTAGTTTTTTTTAATTTATTTTATTTGAAAGGGTTACACACAGAGAGGAGAGGCAGATAGAAAGAGTGAGAGGAGAAGAGAGGAGAGAGGGGAGAGGAGAGAGGGGAGAGGGGAGAGGGGAGAGGGGAGAGGGGAGAGGGGAGAGGGGAGAGGGGAGAGGGGAGAGGGGAGAGAGAGAGAGAGAGAGATCTTCATGTGTTGGTTCAGTCCCCAGTTGGCCCCAACAGCCGGAGCTGCGCCAATCTGAAGCCAGGAGCCAGGAGCTTCTCCCAGGTCTTCCACATGGGTGCAGGGGCCCAAGGACTTGGGCCATCTTCCACTGCTTTCCCAGGCCATAGCAGAGAGCTGGACAGGAAGTGCAGCAGCAGGGTCTTGAACCGGTACCCATATGGGATGCTGGCACTGCAGGCAGTGGCTTAAACCACACCACAGCGCTGGCTCCTCTCATATAGAAATTAACAAACAACAAATGCTAGTGAGGATCTGAGGAAAAAATGTACCCTAATTCACTGTTGGTGGGACTGCAAACCGGTGTAGCCACTGTGAAAGACAATATATATACCTCAGAAGCCTGAATGTATGACCTACGTATGACCCAGCCATCCCACTTCTGGGAATTTACCCAAAAAAGAAATCAGCATATGAAAGGGTGATCTGTACCCCCATGTTTATTGCAGCTCAATTCACAATAGTTAAGATATGGAATCATTCCAGATGTCCTCAGCTGAAAACTAGATAAAGAAATTATGGTATACATATACTATGCAATACTACATAGTGGGAAAAAAAAAAACAAAAAAGAAATTCTGTCATTTGCAACAAAATGAATCAACTGGATACAATTATAATTACCAAAATAAGCCAGTCCCAAAAAGACAAATACAATGTGTTCCCCCTGAAGTGTGGTAATACAGTACCTAAAAGGTAAACTATAGACATGAAATTGACAATTTGAGAAGCCATGATTTTGAAAAGCCTTTGTCTCAACTGTTGAGGAACAATTATTTTTTTCCTTAATACTATTTTTTGAACTCTTTATTTAGTGCAGGGTTAATAATGAGTATAAAGTCAACTGAAAATAGATCTCTTTAAAAAATAAGAATGGGAATAGGAGATGTAGGAGAAAGAAGGATGGCAATGTGGGCAGGAAGCAGATTAGGGTGGAAAGAATCACTATGTTACTGAACCTATATATGAAATACATGAAATGTGTACACCTTGAATAAAATTAAAAAAACAAAAAAAACAAAAAACAGATTCCCTCCTAAGTAACTTCTCAGAAGTATTTTAGGTAACAAAAAGCTAACACATTTCCAAAAGTTTTCATTAACCCACTATACATTTTCTGATAAAGTTCAACATTGCCTATCATATTATCTTGCCATGACATTTACATAAACACACTGATACATACATTTGCGAGCCAATACTAAGGAAAAAAGCTCATTTTAAAATTATGTTTATTTGTAGTTAAATACTTTTTCCTTGTCATTCTGAAAAGACATTTCTATGTCAGTATTTGAGACAAAAGGGTCATGTGAAAAGTATTCATTTCTTTACTATTTCATTTCAGAATAAGCACAAAATTTCTTTAGAAGACTCAATATTATCTTTCCATTTCTTATTGTGTTCCCATGGAGCTCAGAAACTGGGAAGAAATAGAGTTGAAGCTTATATTTGAAAGTGAGGGTTACCAAAAATGGGGATCAATGAACAAAAGAGATTCATTCATTCCCAACATAATGTCAATGTCTAAATACTTGATTCGCATGACAAATTCAAGCTCAGATCACTTCCAACAAAGGAATAGCTAGAATTTAAAATGTCATTAACCATAGACGCAAATAAGTAATCTTAGTTTTCCTTTGTTTCATTATTCTGAAATTTTATAAAAAATGAAATTCCTAGTTTAATTTGACATCTACCTAAAATGATAATATTTATGAACACTACAAAACAGGTATGTAATAAAAGAATGAGTAATTATTTTAAAAAGTATTTATATTTAAGTAAATAATACTTTACTAGCAGTTCTGAAAAACTTTTATGGTTCAAATAAACTTAAAAATATTAAATTTGGTATTGATATAATCATGAAACAACTCCAAATAGAATGAGTACATGTAATACTTTAGGGTGGTTAAAAGACAAGAAAATTACTGAAATTAAAATGTCGAATTAATTTTTTTAAGAAAAATCTAGTGATAATGTTACCAGACTATTCAATATATCTACAGCTAAAATTTATTTTTATAAGTCTATTGTATAAACATATAGTATCCTTATGTACAGAAAATATAACCAAACTGAAATACAGGAGCAGAAATAAAATTGGCATTATAATTATCACTTTTGAAATCATAATTAACAGCAAATTTGTCATAAAGAGAAACAACTCTCCATTTTCAAGGCAGGGGAAATAAAATAAAAGCAAAGCCCTAGAAGAAAAATATACAAAACTTTATCACCCTTCTCTTAATACTCCACTCCTAATCTGTTTTGAATATTTATATTTTATCTATAAAATAGACTTGAAAAATAGGTTAGTCTAAGGATAACTTTCCATGAATTATAAATTTCTTCAAAGTGAATAGTTTATATCTCTATTCAAAAAATAAAAATTAGACCCATTAGCTTTATTTATTTATTATAGTATTTCATTTTAACATTAAAAGAAAAAGAAAGCCTCACAAAAAGGAATGGCAAAGAACACACCTCCAGCGGAAACTATCAACAGACCACTGAAAAAGTGTGCACGCATTAATAGCTGCACGGGTGCTGTGCAAAGACAAAAACAGGAGGCCAGAACACCACGTGACAAGGGAAGCAAGGACGGAAGTGTTGCAGCTGCAACCCAAGAAATGCCGAAGACCGCCAAGAACCCACCAGGAGTTCAGAAGACAGGAGGAAGCGGCTTCCCCTATAGGGTTCAGAAACAGAGGCCTGATTATACTTGAGTTCAGACTTCTACTGTTTGGAACTGAGATGATACACTTTTGTAGTCTTAAGTTTATAGTTATTTTGGTGTAGCAGCCATAGGAAACTAATACAGAAATACCATTTATCACAGGTCTCTACTATTAGATCATTTAATGATCAATGACTTAAAACCAATACTTAGAAAATATTCTGATAAAGGAATAAACATTGAAGTCAGTAGTCACTCGCAAAGAAACACCATGTATTTCATTGTGGGAGCAGTGATTTTGGTATTCTTTTCAAATTATCAAAATAACATAAAAATAGGCATCACCACAGGTCATGTGTATATTTATGGAAAAATTGGGAGCTACATGTAGAAGTTTAAAATGTTTACCTAATACAAGTTTACACAAAACTGAATAAAATTTTTATTTTAAAACATCACAAGTAACACAAAGGTAAATGTCGCAACTATACAAACATTTGTTACATGTGTACATAAATCCATATACATATATACATACAGGTATTTAAACTGGCTTCATTTTTCATCTTTTTATCTGAGTAAAAAGAAGAACACTTTCCTCATTTAGGAGATTTTTGATGTTGTAATAATTACCTAAAAATGAAAAGAAAATAATTCTCATAGAAATGATTGCCTTTGAACTAAGTGTTTAGTCATCACCTGACAGTTACAGCCCATAACACAAAAGCATTTCACCTAACCCCCCAAAAAATTTTCATTTAATCCCTTTATACACTCGAAGTTCCACCATACATCCAAATCAGGCTTGAAAGAATGCAACATCCATCTGGTAACAAACCCACAGATAAGTTACTCATGGGTGTAGGAAGGGAAACATCTCTTTCTGAAACCAGTATTTATTAGGTCTTTGGAACTTCTGCAGTTTCCCTAAGCCAATACATGCAGATATAGCTATGTACAATGTTACTGTAAAAGGTACAATGTTAAATAAAACTCCCAAATTTATAAAAGGCAAATGCTACTCTTAACAACAAAAGTACCTGTTTCTACTGACTTGTGTTTGTTGATGCTTTATAAAGCACATTGTTCTTAATGTATAAAATAACACATTAAAATTAGAATACACAGTATCTTAGAGACAACATGGGAAATAATGTTCCTTCTACCCTGAAATACAACATTAACAACAATTTTTATATTCAGCAATAAACAACTTCTATTCAATTTGCATGTATTAAAATGCTAATATGCTTATCTAATGATAAAATGAAAGAAAAATATGTATCAAGCTGCTTTGGACCAGTCTCTTCACTTTATCTTTACCACTATAGCCTGCATTTCCATGGTGCTTATGAGTAGTTTTACGGATATTATGTGTGAATTAAAATGTCTTTAATTATTCTTACCTGAAGGAACAAAGAACGAATCCCCAGTAGTTATTAGATAAGGTGTTTCATGTAACGTACACAAAAGGTCACCAAAATTAACATAAAAGACCTGTAAAATTAAGAATAAGGAGTTCATTTTAAATTGAACCACAATATCTATAGTCTAATGTACCTTAAAGCAAATGTGGTAGGCAGAATAAAGACTCCCTAGAGATGTCCAGGCTCTGGTCTCCAGAACTTGTAAATATGTGACATTACATGGCAAATGGGATCTTTTTTTTTTTTTGACAGATAGAGTTTGACAGTGAGAGAGAGAGAGACAGAAAGAGAGAGAGAGAGAGACAGAGAGAAAGGTCTTCTGTCTGTTGGTTCACTCCCCAAAAGGCCGCCATGGCCAGAGCTACACCAATCCGAAGCCAGGAGCCAGGTGCTTCCTCCTGGTCTCCCACGTGGGTGCAGGGGCCCAAGCACTTGGGCCATTATCCCCTGCCCTCCCGGGCCACAGCAGAGAATGGACTGGAACAGGAGCAACTGGGACTAGAACCCGGCGCCCATATGGGATGCCGGCACCATAGGCAAAGGATTAACCAAGTGAGCCATGGCGCCGGCCCCAGGCAAATGGGAACTTGAGAAGGAAAGATTATCTTTGACAATCAAAATGGGCCCAATCTGACGACATGAGCCTTTAAAACGGAAAACTTTCTTCTGGAAGCAGAGGATAAATGAGCAGAGAGAGAGAGAGAAATTCACTTTGTACTGTTCCTGGCACTAAAAGAGGTCATGAACCAAGGAAACCTGCACACTTTCTAAAAGCCAACACCCCAAGCCAGGAGTTCCATGCAGATCTCCCTTGTGTGCGCAGAAACCCAAGCACAGGGGTCATCCTCTGCTGCTTTCCCAGAGCATTAGCGAGGAGCTGGATTAGAGGTGGTGCAGCCAAGAAGCCATCCGGTGCTCATCTGAGATGTCAGTTCTGACGGTGGAGGTGGCTTACCCTGCTTCCACAGATTTCCTGGCATTGTGTTTAAGGAAAGCTAACGGTCTATGCCAGTTCTCTAACTTGTCTCCTTTACTTTTTCAAAACAATTTATTTATGTAAGTGTGCATCCAGTTTTTAAAATGCATGTAAAAATATTTTTCTTATTATTAAAAAAAAACTCTTAACTCTGACTTCCATACAAAAAGTTCAAAGAAATGAAAATCATTGTAACCACACAATAGGACATTATTTTCCTCAACTTTTTTTTTTTTTTTTTGACAGGCAGAGTTAGGCAATGAGAGAGAGAGAGACAGAGAGAAAGGTCTTCTTTTTTCCGTTGGTTCACCCTGCAAGTGGCTGCTACGGCTGGCATGCTGTGCCAATCCAAAGCCAGGAGCCAGGTGCTTCTGGTCTCCCATGCGGGTGCAGGGCCGAAGGACCTGGGCCATCCTCCACTGCCTTCCCGGGCCACAGCAGAGAGCTGGACTGGAAGAGGAGCAACCAGGACAGAATCCGGTGCCCCAACTGGATGCCTATGGGCGGAGGACTAGCCTAGTGAGCCGCGGCGCCAGCCTTTCCTCAACTTTTTGTACTCCACATTTTTAAATTCTAATCAGAAAAGTCAAATTCTAATCAGAAAAGTAAAGAATTTTCTTAAACATTTGTTTAAATATTTATCTTATAACTCATCTTATATGGCTATTCTTCAAAACAATGTGCTTAAACTGATTTTAAGATGATCAGTATATTGCTAGATTATGTTGGTGCTATATTTTTATAACTCTTTATTAAATCATATAATAGTTATTAAGTGAAAATAAAACTACAACCGTTTTCCTTCTGTAGTATATTTCTTTTCAATTTTTGCCACTACTGTCCACATTACAAAAAAAAACACATATGATCAATTTATCCCCTTTTAAGTTATTTCCCTAGGGGAAATTTTTAGAAATGATATTCATAGGTCACATCCTAAATTATTCTAATTATTGGAATAAAATTCTAAATTATTAGTAACTCACTAATTATGAAGTGTCATTTGTTTTAAAATGTGCATTTCTTTGACTACTAACCAGATTAAACACATTACTATGCAAATTTCCTTTTCTTTAATAAAGTATTACAGTTTAATTGGTAACTGATATTAGTTCAATAATGACATTCATAAATTTTATCTTCATTATTGTTTCTTTAACATCATACAGGGACCATCTACTCTTTTTCAAATGTGTTATTTTTCTTTAAATAATACCTGGAGGTACAGCATTGGGCTATTACAGCCACGTGAGGACCAAAGCAGCAGAGGAAGGCTCTGTTTCTCTCTCTCTCTCTCTCTCTCTCTCTCTCTCTCTCTCTGTCACTGTCTTTCAAACAAATAAACACATCTTTTGGAAGGCGTTAAAATAAAAGACTGGATTAATGAACACTTTTAATTATTTTACATCAGGATATTGGTTACACTAGTGTAGTAATAAATTAATCTTTAGCTATCACATGTACCTTTTCTTTGCCTTTCCTCAATTTGCACTTTTTCATTAATATAAACGTAAGAATCTTCATTGTTTGTGAGCTTTGATTTTGTGATTTAAAAGAATTTTAAAATTTTTAAAATCATGCCCCCAGTGGCCATGGTTGGGCCAGGCTGAAACTGGAAATCAGAAACTCAGTCCAGGTCTCCTATGTGGGTGGCAGGTAGCCAGTTCCTTGGTCCATCATCTGCTGCCTCCAGGGTGCACATTATCAGGGAGCTAGAACTGGCAGCACAACCAGAGCTATACCAGAAGCACTCCAATTTGAGACATGGATTTCCTAGAGTCCTGAAATGTCACATACTGAAACATACTTAAACATTTTTTAAATGCTGCCTTGTTAAATAGTGTTAAAATTCAATGCGTTCTGGCTGGTGCCATGGCCAGCGAGTAAAGCCGCCACCTATGGTGCTAGCCATCTGGTCACTGTTTTCAGTCCACTTGCTCCACCAATCTAGCTCCTTGCTAATGCACCTGCGAAAGCAGTGGAAAATGGTCCAAGTGCTCAGGCCCCGGGACCCACATGGGAGACTTGGAAGAAGCTCCTGGCTCCTGGCTTTGGATAGATCAAGCTCTAGCTTTCCCAGACATTTGGGGAGTGACCCAGCGGACAAAAGATCGCTCTCTGTCTCTCCTTCTCTTTCTCTGTAACTGTGCCATTCAAATAAATAAATCTCAAAAAAAAAAAAAAAAGAAAGAAAGAAAGAAAAAGGAAATTCAATGCTTTCAAATTCTCAAAATTTTTCAAAATTTTCAAATTCAGAACACAGAAATGTATGCATGTGTATAAACAGACCAATGTTACAATGTATGTCTTCAAAAGAAAGTGAGGGAAGAGAGGAGAGATGATCTACTTTGAATCTCCTGCCTTCAGCCTATTAACATATAATAGTATATTACTTAGTAGTTATTGATGCAAACTAGCTCTCTGTCCTGAGTCTACTGTTAATGGGTTATGTGATTTTTTTTTTCTCCCCCAATCTGAAAGGCAGAAAAGACAGAAAAGACAATGAGAAACAGAGCTTCTATCCACAGATTTACTTCCCAAACAACCTCAATGGCCAGGGCTGTACCCTAAGTAATTTTTGAAGTCTATGAAACTCTCTATTCTCAAATGCATGTTCAGAGCAATGTGGAATTAGACTTACTCTCTATAAATTCTTCAAGCTCTAAAATTTTAATGATTTGTTTGCAAATTTATATTCTAAGATTCTCTGGGTAAAGACAACTCCTTAAACTTCTAAATCTTAAGGCTACAGTGCTACCTATAGAACAGATCAATTAAATAACCATCAACTGACTGACTCTAAACAGATTTAACAAATAAAAAAAACTTCTCTGTGCAGTATAGTAATAAGATTTCATTTCTGTGAGAATGGCATTTTAACTACTTTTCAAATTCAATAAATCAAGAGTTGTACCTAGCAAAACATAAATAAATGGAGAAGTATACTCACTAATATATCTGGGCCAACATGCTGCTTTCCCTTTTCTTCATGTGGTCCTAATATCAATTTTCCAGTAGAAAAAAAGGGTGTATCCAATGTTTTATATACTTTCAACTCACCATGCTCAACAAAAAACTGGTAGGTATCTCGTGGCCTTATAAGATCTATGGGGAAAACAGTAATACAAATATAAAACCATAGCAATGATATTGTTCAAAAACATGATATACATATACATCTATAAGATAAAAGTATTTCCAGACACAAATTGCCTTATAGAGACAAAACAGATTAAGATTGGTGACTCTGGAACTAAAATGTCAGGCCAAATCCTGCCTGTTTTATAATTATCTCTATGACTTTAGGCAAGTTATATAACTTGCCCTCTCCTTTGTTCTTTGCCTCAATTTCCTTTTCTATAGAATGGAAAAATAGTATTTTACCTACAATATAGAGTTGCTGTGAATATCCAAGTGCTATATTATTATAAATCACAGTTTTATGTGTTATTCACAAATTATGATCTCACTTTCAGAATTTCCTTTTTGTTACAAATCTTTCCAAACCTACAAATACACCCTTTTATCATCAGTTTCTGACTTTATTCCTCTACCTGTTTGGGAATCTTAGTGATCACAAAGACTATGGAATATGAAAAATACATATTTGTAGATTTATGAAATAGGCAAAAAGTGTACTCTTGAAAATACAACTCTTCTAAATTGGTAAAGCATAGCAATGGTTTTTACACTAAACAAAACTCTACGTACTTCTAGATCTGCTGTCAAATAAATAATCTGAATATAGAAAAGACTTTGTTAAGGCATTAACTTAGGATGTCAAATATAACCTATTTCATAGCCAAAATTTTAAACAGGAAAACTACTACTGCTTTCTAGGTATGACCTGTTTGCTTTCTGAGGTAGGACAAACACTCTTCAGTAGCTATTGCTATTGTCACAGGAGTTTTAAAATATTTCCTATATGTTAAGTATTGTCTAGTTGGTAAAGAGATGAACATTTTCTAAACTTCCACTCCACCATAACTCATCCCTTAGGCACCCCCCAGGCCTCTCAGAGACACCGTGTCTGATGTCCCTCTAACTGGGCAGGAGGCTTTACAGGACTCTGTGCCAGCATTAAGGTTAAGTCTGGCATTGTACAGCTGACTGATAACCTTATTATTTATCCTCACAAAGGTTTTACATCCCAGGTACCATTATCAGGATCCACAGGCACAGAAGGTATCAGTGTTAGCCTATAATCTGTGCCTGGCCCCAGAGTATGTGTCCTGGTATCTGACAACTACCTTGCTATAATTCCCCATCAACAGCCCCTGTCCACACGGTCAAAGAAGGCCCTGCGACAGTTGGTAGAACCAATACTCATGATGTTAGTAATTTTACCCCAGAGGACAAATGCATGGTATTACTTGTCTCTTGAAGGTTGTCTGCTATCAATACCCTACCAAGTTCCCCTGATAGAGGCTACTTACTGAAATTAGACCCTTTACTAAACTGCAAGGTTCAAAGCATTTGTGTGAGAAAGGGAAAGAAGACAGGTCAATCACCAAGCCACCAGTTTGTTCTTAACTCATTGTTAAGTATTTTCAGTAGCAGCCCTTAGCTTACCCATGAGAATAAACTCTCTTGTTTCTGGATCCTTTACCCTTGTTGGTTGACAAGGATCTCCTAGAGGTATATCTAGATTTACCATTAATCTGTTCTCTGCAAAAGAAATAACATTGAAACACAAGCCACTCAAAATTCTTCTCAATTATCAAAGTCCAGTCCAAATTAATCTATAAATAAGCTGTAAAAGAAACTGACCTGAGACATAACAGTCTCTTATTTATAAATGACTGCTTCTTAAATAAATATCCAAATTCAAAACCCCACAAAGATTTAGCATGGAAGGAAACTCCTTAAACTTGCTATTTTTGGTTAAGTCTATAATATATGTCAACTCTTACATAATCAAATCAAGTAACAGAATGCATATTCTCTAAGATGGTGGGGATTGTATAATACGCTTCAGAAAGAATCATTAAAATATCTATTGCAACCACAGTTTGGGCATGGATAATTTATTCAAGAGTAAATGTTTTATACAATGCTATAACTGATTTATCTTTTAAGAATTTGGAGAAAAGTACATACTAAAAGTAAATTTTATCTATAGTATCACGTCTGAAGTCCTTAGAAGTAAATTTCAAATTATGCAGTTTCTTCTCAAAGCATTATATTATTAAAAATAAAATTCAGGGCAAGCATTTGGCCTAGTGATTAAAACACTGGTTAGGACCCCCAGACCCCACATCAAAATGCCTGGTTCAATACCCAGGTCTGGCTCCTGACCCCAGCTTCCTGACAGCAGAGACACCAGGAGGAAGCAGTAATGACTTCCCTATTTAGGTTTTGCCACCCACAGGGGAAACCTGGAACTGAATTCCAGACCCCTGTCTTCAATGTGGCCTGACTCCAGCTACAAGCATTTGGGAAGTGAACACTGAATGGGAGTATTCTCATTCTCTCTCTCACTCTCTCCCAAATAATAAATTTCTTAAAAAAGTAATAAAATCTAAAAGTTACTTTCAAGAATAAGTTCATACTTCTTTCAGTGTTATCAAGACAGATCCTTTTCCCATTAGCTACTTTGTTGGCTTTTTCCATGTTTCCTTTAGCTTTCCTTTTAGGTACTACTGCATCTGGAGATAGCACTCCACCTATCACAAGTCCTCCTGAAATTCAAGAATACAGGTAAAATATCATGTTTAAGGAAGCAAAAAGCTTTAAGTAAAACTCTTTAATGTGGCACACTTCCTTTCAGAGTACCAAAGAAAATATTATTAGTACTAAATTCTACAGCAAACAGTTCAAATAACAAAAAATACTAGTAATTTCACTTATGCCTCTACCACCCGAATCTACAAGCACTAATGAAACATGACTGAATGATCTCTATTGCTTAACTGCAATTAAGTCATCACAGGAAGTTAAAAAAGAAAGCTATCAATGAACTACTTATTGTAATACACATGTAAGCTTATTCCTTTGACTTAAATATATAAGCCAAAGAAAGGAAATAACTTTAAGATAACACAATACTTTTTTGCTTACCTAATATCATTTTGTAGAAAAATGAGAAAATAGATGATAAGAATGGGAAATGCTTTACCGGTTATAATTTTTTCATGATCCAATATAACATTTTAAGCAATGAGAAACTTTGTCAGAAAATATGCAAATAACAATATTGTAAAAAGTCAAATTGCTATCAAAGAGAAAACACCTTCATTTCTCTAGTAATCAGATAAACTCAGACTCAAACCCTATTTTTATCAGATTATAAGGAGACAGAGATTAAACAAAGTAACATATGTAAAAGTGCAGGACAGTGTCTGATACATAATATAAATTATAGCAAACTGTATTATTTTTTATTAATAGACATTACAGCATAAATTAGGTTTTACCTGATGGTGTTCCTTGATAATCTATTCGCTCTCCTCGCCAGTATTCCAAAGGTTTCAAACGTATTCTCTTGGTCCTGCGAACATTTGGTGTGTTGGAAGGCAATACTGTAAAAGAGAATATGTATGCCTACAGACCAAATACTAGAAAAACAAAATTTTAAGATCTATTTGTGCTACTGATAAATAAATGCCAAAGAAATATCAAGCTACAAGATAGAGATTTTAAAATTTGACGATATCCAAGGTTGACAATGTCAAGAATATACTCCAATGCAAAACTGTCCAATACACTTAATTGATACAGTGTATATTATCAAATTCCTAAATTCTTATTTGTTTCTTGTTTGCTACAGGTAATCCTGGAAGTGATGTATAATTAAATTCCCCTATTCTAACTGTATAGTTTAAGTGAAATCATCTTGCTTTTCTTTCATTTTTTTCTTTATGGATTTTTTTGTTGCTAGGTTGTCTGGTGCATAAGAGTTTATGATTTTTCTACCATCTTCATAAATAGTTCATTTTTATCATTATGTGCTCTTCCTTATGCTGCTCAGTATTTTTAATCTTAAATTCCACTTTGCCTAACGGTAAAACAGGACTATTTCTCTTTGTATATACTAGCCTATCTAATTCTTTAACAATCTTTTGCTTTAAACTTCTCTTGTGAACATGTTGATTAGTTTGTATCATTTAATCAAATCTGATAGCCTCTACCTTTTAGAGGAACTCAACCTATTCACATTTATTCAGTGTTAGAAGTAATATGCTTCCTTTTACTGCTTCCATCTTACTTTACATGTTCTAGTTATTCTACATGTATGTTTTTCTTTTCCCTCATTTTTATTGGTCAGAATGAATGATCATTTCTTTTTCTCCCTTCTTCCTTTGGTCACTTGAAAGATTTGCTGTGCTTTTTTACTCTAATATCAATTGTCTTCGGATTCCTCACAAACCCTCTTTCATTCATGATTACATCAAAAACAATCTTTTGCCAAGGGATGATCCCCTCCCTTTTCCCATTTGATAAAATGAAACTTACAGATGACATATTAACTATTTTCTGCAACTGCTTTCCTCCCCCCATACCAAGTTTTACTAAGTCATCTAGATTTCAAAGTTTTATTACAAAAACTCTTACTTAAGCACTGATATTAAATGTCTATTTTAACACATTACATGTCTATTATATCACAATATTAGCATTTTATGGCAGACACACCATAAAGTGAAGGGCAATGAGACACAGCCTTGTACTCATAATGCTGTCTCCTAGAATGCAAGCTGGACCTGTAACTTCATTTTAATTGATAAACAGATATACCATGGAGGATGACATGTCATTCCTATGATTATATCATGATTTTATAAACAGATTCCCCCCACATGTGTAAGATTTTTGACTTCACAATGTGCAAAATTGAGATGCATTCATAAGAAAATGTTTCACAAATTTTGATGCTTTCCCAGGCTAGTGATATGCAGCACAATACTTTCTAGTGATACTAGCTAGGTACCAGCAGCTAGTCATAGCTCCTAGTTAACCACATGACCACTGGGTAAACAACCACCAGTCTACAGTGTACTGTATTGCTAAGCTGTGATGTTCAGTAGTTTAGTTGTACTAAATGCATTTCAACGTTAAGATATTTTAAACTTATGATTTGTTAATCAGTACATAACCCCTTCTTAAGTTAAAGAGCACTGGATAAGATAATATATTTTATACATAGGACACTTTCTACCAGGAGCAGATAAAGACTTGTCCTTGCTGACTATAAAGCAAGCTGTGAAAGGGACTACAGGAAGGGTAAGAAACCGTAGAGAGCTGCTGGTAGCAAAGAGTGCCCAAACAACTACTTCAGTCCTACAACATCAAGCAACTGAATTCTGCCAATAACTACATGAGTTTGGAAGAGAACTGGGCTTCAGATAGACAATAGCCCAGACTGACATTTTGCATACTATGAGACCTATTAGCTAAGTCATCCTGGATTCCTTACCCAAGGAAACCGTGAGATAACAAGTATGAATTGTCAAAGTCACTAAGTTTGTGGTAATCTGCTACACAGCAACAGACAACAAATCCACATTATTTAAATTTAACCACATATTTTACAAGAATCATTGATCACCACTATTTCCTCTTTGGACTTACGTCTGATTTACATGATACTTGGTTAGAATATCTCACCTGGAGGATACTAAATTTAATCTTGTATTATATGCAAAATAAATTCACTTATCAAAAAGAAAGATATCTTGGCTAAGTGTAAGATTACTGGATTGCAATATATTTCGGATAGAAATCTATGTATAGTAATTTACAGTGTTATGTAGGTAAGCAGTGCCAGTTATTTTTCTACTTTGAATGGAATATATTTTTGTTTGTAAGCTTCCCTCATACTCATATGTCTAAAGGTTTATCTTTTTTAATAATCCTGACTTATACTTGATAAACTCTCTCAAACTATAGAATCAAGCCCTTCTTTAATCCAGGGAGATTTCCTTCCACTACTTTAACTGTATTCTCTCTCTGCTTTCTCTAGAAATCCTTTTCTTTGCATATTTTGTCTCTATGATATTTCTATACCATGTCTTTTCCCCTCATGTATTTCTATTGTTTTAAAAAACTGTGACTATCAGCTATTAATTTATCTCTCAACAGTGTCTATCTTTTCTTTCAGATCTGTTGAATTTTAAACTGAAAAATGTTTTGTATCAAGAGCCTTCTATACAATAATTCAATCTCTGAGAGTACTCACACTTCTTTTTTTGTGAAAACTGTTATCTATCTCTCACAAAAGCTCCAGCTCACCAGAAGCTGCCTATGGCTGAACAATGCTTGACTGTCCTCTCTGGATACTCTAGTCCATGCTTAGAACATTTTTATTTCCTTTTGTCCAATTCTTACTCCACTCAGCCATTTTACTCCAAAACTAACATTAAGCACTGAGGTATGGCAGTCTGTCTTCATATACGCTCACAAAAAATTAAGTGACATGATGTGAGTTTTTGGTTGAGGGAATGAAAGAAAGCTTCACTTCTATTGGTTCTCTTCAGGTACAAGTACGGAACATACAACCTCAAGTATACAGGAAACACAGAAATGCTACTAAACATCTTGACTGCCAAATATCTTCAGAAACCCTGGGTTTCCAATACTCACAATAGCCTCTCCATATATAGCTCCTGTTTTGCCTCCTTACCAACCCGGCTACTGGTCTGTTTAGTAATGAAATGGAACAAAGTGGGAGGAGAATCTGGCAGAAGCACCAGTTACCTAGAAGTTATATTTCTTTAATAGAATTCTAGCTCCTTAGAACATGTAGGATCATGATCCCTGCTGTGGAACAAACTGTGAAAGTGCTACAGAATTGATAAATGGACAACAGACTCAGTATCTTGTGATGTTTGTTATGAAATTCATGAAATATTAACATATAACTTTATCTACCAATTAATGCAAATAGGATTTTTTCTTGCCTAAGAAAAATTGTTATATTTAGAAACAGACAATAGCATTCTAATCAGTGGAAATATTTAAAGAGAAAAATAATCTTACCTAATTTGTGATGTACTTTCTTCTCTGATGTCACTTGAGATCTTTTTACTCTTTTATAATCTGTGAAATGCAAAAGATACCACAAGCAATGGCTACTAATTCCATGTTCACTTAAAGTGTGCTACTTTATCAACTTTATATAAGCATTTTAAATAAAATTTGATGTGACAGTATCTTTTACTATTCCTTTTGTTTTCCACTGCTAAGGAATAAAAACTAAGCAAGGACAATGTAACACGTATCTACACTTTGCTACAACAAATATATCTAAAAAGCCTAACAATTGGGGCTGGTGCTAGGGTAGTGTTAAAGCCACAGTCTGCAGCGTTGGGATCCATGAGTGCCAGTCCGAGTTCCAGCTGCTCCACTTCTGATCCAGCACGCTGCTAATGCACCTGGGAAAGCAGCGGAGGATGGCTCAAGTAGTTGGGCCCCTGCACTCACATGGGAGAGCTGGAAGAAGCTCCTGGTTCCTGACTTCAGCCTGGCCCAGCCCTGGTTGTTACAGCCATTTGGGGAGTGAACCAGTAGATAGAAGATCTCTCTCTCTGTCTCTCCTTTCTCTCTCTAACTCTGCCTTTCAAATAAATAAACAAAGCTTAAGGATAAAAACCCTAATAGTTAAAAATAACAAAAACAAAAAGTAGGCTTTCTATTGCTTTTGGACAAATGAAGTGATAAAAATGCAAAATATGATAATGAACAAATAATATGATAATGTAATTAATCTATGATCTATCAGCAACTTTCTCTTTAAAGTTTTAAATAGTACAAACATACTGAGAGGGGTTCTCAACTTTCTATTTGGTCTTAGTGACTTACTTGACTATTAGAACGAAGACATGATTTTCTGACATTTTGAAAGCTAAGTCCAAATAAGATACATGTGTTCCATCAGGGATTTTCACTCTGCAGTAAGATATTAATGAAAACTTGGCAACCCTGAGACTTCCATGCTGGGAGGAAACTTATGACAGTCGCATGGAAAGGTCATGTGGAGGAAAAAGAGATGTTTGGCTAGGCCTCAACATTCCAGCTCCCTAGCTAGGTGCCAAATATAGAAATGAGGAAGTCACCTTGGATGTTCAAATGAATTCATGAGAGTGCTCAGCTAAGCCAAGTCAACCCCAAAGCCACAAAAGATAAAGTTTTAAAAAATCAATTGTTATATTGTTAAGAACTGTTAAATTGTTAAGAATGACTGAATTAAATATAAAGTTGCTGATGTGGAAAAAACACCAGTGATCACAAAATTTAATTTCCCTGTCCAAATGTAGATTCGTGTGCTTGCTTGGGCAGTGCTAATACTAATATTGGAATGATATGGAGAAGACTAGCATGGCTCTTGTACAAGAATGACATGCAAATTTGTGAAGCATTCCATATTCTAAAAAGAAGGCACACACTGGTCTTGAGTTCAGAGTGAATCAAAAATGAGCTATTCAAATTTAGTTGCAATTATTGCCTATATTTCAGATAGGATTCTTCTGAGAATGCCAACTTGATTATGACAGAGTCATTGCAGGCATAGGCCTTATTCTTATATTGTTCTTGCTGATGCTAAGATAGACGTGTATGCCAATAACTTTGATAGGCTATCATGAGTTCTGTGATGTCTCTTCTTATCTTGATACTATTAATTTATAAGGAATCTATAGTTAGGTTGTATTTTAATGACTTCCATTATACTTTAGTTCCTTTTGATTTGATCCAAAGAAGAAAAATAAAATTTCAAGGATTTCCATGTCTTTTAGAAGACTGAAGTCAATGGGATGAAAGCCAGAACAAGAAATGAAATGCTAAGTAACTTACAGAAAATGAACAAAGAAAACATTGGCTATTTTGATGTGCTGCTTCAATTTCATTAGTAAATTAGTATGTATGTAGAAGAACACATGAATCATGTGTTCTTTTATAAAATTTTAAATTTTTTAAAATTCATTTTAAAAATAAATTTTAAAAAATAGATTCATGATTGCCTGTGCCTGAAGGAAGAGAATAGAGGGTGGTAGCTAAAGGGTATGGATTTCTTTCTTGGAGTGAAGAAAAGTTCTAAAATTAACTATGGTGATGACTACATTACTGAACTGTTTTCATGGTAAATAGGTTAACTGTATGACTATTATACAAAGCCTATCTCAATAATGCTGTTATGAAAACAAAACAAAAATTCAATTTGTGGGGGCTGGCACTGTGGCGTTGGGAGTAAAGCTACCGCCTGCAGTGCCAGCATCTCATACAGGCGCCGGTTCAAGTCCTGGCTCCTCCACTTCCGATCCAGCTCTCAGGTATGGCCTGGGAAAGCAGCTGCAGCTGGCCCAAGTCCTTGGGCCCCTGAACTTGTGTGGGAGCCCTGGAAAGAGCTCCTGGTTCCTAGCTTTAGATCAGTGCAGCTCTGGCCATTACCATCATCTGGGGAGTGAACCAATGAATGGAAAACCTCTCCCTCTCTCTCTCTCTCTTCCTCTGTCTCTCTGTAACTCTACCTTTCAAATAAATAAATAAACCTTTAAAAAAAATCAATTGCCCTTGTAATTATTAAAATTAGAGGTCTCAACTTTGGTGAAAATTTTCCCAACAGTGGGTCTTGGAGGTAGCTGGTAGGATCACAGATCGAACCAAGTAAATAAGTGAATATATTCAGAATAATGAGAAACAATTTCTCACTATTTGAGAAGATGTTTATAAAAATAGAAAAGGGGTCTCTCTCACTATCCACTCTGCCTGTACAAAAAAAAAAAAAAATAGAAAAGGGGAAGTCTGTGTTGGACTGGAATTGTAAGTATGCATGTTAATTCATAGTTTCTAAGTACAGAAATAGATATACAAAGAGCTGCCTGTGCTATGCAAAGTATACATGTGCATGTATCTATTTCCTATTTCTGTCTACTAAGAGAGCCAAAGCAATGATACCACAGTAACAAGGGATACATTAAGTACCTATATCTGGCATTCTAAATGCCGTCCTCCTCTGAAAAGAACAAGGTTCTCCAATGGAAATAATTGATTACAGAGTTGGGGCAGAATTAGTAGGTTGGAACATCTTATGCCAAAAAACTTAACAAATGGGGGCCAGCGCTGTGGCAAATTGAGTTAAGCTGCCACCTGTGAAACCAGCATTCCATACAGAGATCACTGGTTTGAATTCAGTTTTCAATCAAGCTTCCTGCTAATGTAACTGGGTAAGCAGCCAAAGATGGTCCTAGTGTCTGGTGCTCTGACACTATATGGGAGATCCAGAGGGGTTCCAGGCTCACGGCTTCAGCTTGGACCAGCACCAGATGTTGCTGTCATATGGGGGAGTAAATCAGCGGATGGAAGGTTTCTGCATTTTCCTCTCTCTCTCTGCCTTTCAAATAAATTAAACTCCCCCTCCCTTTTTTTTTTTTACAATGATTTACTCATTTATTTGAAAGGCAGAGCTATAGACAGAAGAGAGAGAGAGAGAGAGAGAGAGAGAGAGAGAGAGAGAGAGATCTTTCATCTGCTGGTTCACTCCCCAAATGGACGCAATGGCTGGAGCTTGATAGATCCAAAGCAAGGAGCCAGGAACTTCCTCCAGTTCTCCCATGTGGGTGCAGGGGCCAAGCACCTGGGCCATTTTCCACTACTTCCTCAGGCCATCATAAGAGAGCAGCTGGGACACACACTGGCGGCCATATGGGAATGCAGGCAGAGGCTCAACCTACTACACCACAGTGCAGACCCCAATAAATAAATCTTAAAAAAAAAATTTGAAGAATGATAGAGGGGCTCTATCTGTGGCTCAGCGAGTTAAGCCTCTGCCTTTGACACTGGCATCCCATATGAGCAGGCGTTACGTTTCTGGATGCTTTGCTACATTAACAAAATAACAAACAGAATACAACTTTCTAAAATAACTATCAACACCAGGTATTTACTGAATATCAATGCATGGGAAAAGAACTGAAACAACATCTTATATACAAGGAAGTTAAAGTTAAGCACACTGAAATTTCTTACTGAAGATAACACAGCTGGTAAACAACAGAGTTTGATTCAATCCTAGGTCCCTGATTCTGAAATCTTTTAACTAATGCACTCTTTAAATAACTCCTGGGTCAAAAAAAACACAAGACTAAAATTTAGAGTATATGACAACAATACTACACAGCAAAACCTTTACAATGAAGCCAAAACTGTATTTCAGAAAATTGCTGCTTCTATATCAAATAAAAAGTGGAAAAAGACAGAAAGCATTCAAGTTGAGAAGAAAAATAATAAAAGCAGGAGAGAAAAGAATTAAAAAGTAAAAACAATGAATTCTGAAGAAAAAAACACTAAACTGATTATATTTAAATACATATTTTTAGAAGCACGAAAAATATAAAACTTCCTATATTAAAAAGCATTTTAAAAACTTTAGTATGAATATGAACATTTTCAAGCTTATTCAAAACACAGAAAATAGTATAATAATCCCAGTACACCTGCCCCCAGCTTCAGTAATCCTCAGTAGATGGCTAATCGTGCTTTATATAAACCCCGATTTATCATTCTAACATTTGTAAACTCTGGAGTAGACACTTTAAGCACTAAAATTTCACTATGACTTATTAAAGAATTGTCATTCATTTTTCTCTTTTAATTACAGGGTCTTACAAATCTCCCCCTACATAATAAGACTCTAAAGAGTAGATACCAAATACACATTTGCCACCAGTGACAAGTAGAGCATAGGATACTTTAACTCCGTATTCATAATGTCACAAAAATCAAGACTATAGGAAGTAAGTAGTAACTTACCTAAACTATCCTGAACGTCTTCGTCATTCACATCAGAATTTTTCTTTCTAGACATTAAATTATTCTCGAGCCTGGTAGGTCCACTGAAGAAAAAAAATTGAAAATCACAAAATTTTTGTTGATATTATATATATATATATGTGTGTATATATATATATATATATATTATATAGATATATATAATGTATCTAACAGGGGTCATTTTTTCTTCTAAAACTAACAGATTTCTTTCTTATAAAATCAATTGTGTTGTTATAGGTCACCAAGAATTACTCACTTGACTCCTAAAAGACTACATTTAATTTTTTAACTATGATCAAACATTAATACCAAATTTTATAACCTTTAAACTCATGAATCAGTTATAAATTTAGTCAACTCAAACAACATTCTTTGATAAAAATCAGATTAAAAAAATATGAGAGACTGGGATTGTGGTGTAGCATGTTAAGTCATGGCCTGTAGCGCCAACATCCGTCAGGATGCCAGTTTAACCCCCAGCTGCTCTAACTTCTAACCCAGCTCCCTACTAAAATGCCTGAAAAAGCAACAGACAATGGCCTACGTGCTTGGGCTTCTACATCCACTTGGGAGACTTAGAAGAAACTCCTGGCTCCTGGCTTCAGCCTGGTCCAGCCCTGGCCATTGGTGTTGTTACGGGAATAAATCAGTGGATGGAAAATTTCTCTGTCTCTTCCTCTTCCTCTCTCTCTCTCTGCCTTTCAAATAAAAAAAAAAAAAAAAAAATCTAAAAAAAAAAAAGAGAAAAAAATCAGAAATAAGTTTGATGCTGTGGCATAGCGGGTAAAGCTACCACCTGCAGCGCCAGCAACTTATATAGCCAAAGGTTCAAGTCCCAGCTGCTCCATTTAAATCCAGCTCCATGCTAATGTGTCTAGGAAAGCAATGGAAGATGGCCCAAGTCCTTGGACCTCTGCACCCACGTAGGAAATGTGGAAGAAGCTCCTGGCTCCAGGCTTTGGAGTGGCCCAGCTCCAGCCACTGTGGCCATGTGGGGAGTGAACCAGCAAATGGGAAAACCTCTCCTCTCTCTCTCTGTCTCTGCCTTTCTGTAACTCTGCCTCTCAAAGAAATCTTTAAAAAATAAAAAAAATTCAAAAATTTCAAAAAGATTCAATGCCCAAGATTTTTTTCTGGGCCTGGTTGTAGAGGTGCTCTGAGTGGCAAGTACTAAAACTTCAGACTACCTGAAGGAAAGTATTCAGCATAAAGCATATTTCTTGCATAGTTTACTTAGGCACAGTAAATCATGTGTATTAGGAAGTGATAGGAAATTCAAATTCCTAGATACCAACCAAGGGCTTCAGTCCTTTCTAATAGTAGTATACTCAGACCTGCTAGGCTAACTATTGTGTAACATTTATTGTCTTGGAAAAACTATTTTTTTTTTATCCTAGTACTAGTGGTTGAACTCTGTAATTATCACACAATTATTCTTAGGTGTTTAAATTTTAACTGAAAAGTGATCGATCCCTGTGAAATATAAGAGTGGGAATAAGAGAGGGAGGAGATGTACAATTTGGGACATGCTCAATCAGACGTGCCCCAAATGATGGAGTTAGAAACGTGCCAGGGGATTCCAATACAATCCCATCAAGGTGGCATGTACCAAGGCCATCTCACTAGCCCAAGTGATCAATTTCAGTTCACAATTGATCACACTGATAGGTCTAAGAGTCAAAGGGATCACACAAACAAGACTAGTGTCTGCTAATACTAACTGATAGAATGAAAAAGGGAGAGAATGATCCAACATGGGAAGTGAGATACACAGCAGACTCATAGAAGGGCAGATGTTCTAAATAGCACTCTGGCCTCAGAATCAGCCCTTAAGGCATTCAGATCTGGCTCAAGAGCCCATGAGAATATTCTAGGCATGGAAAGCCAAGACACTCTGGGGGCAAAAAAAAAGACCTAAATGAAAGATCTCTGTGAGTGAGATCCCAGTGGAAAGAACGGGGCCATCAAAGAAGGAGGTACCTTTCTCTGAAGGGAGGAGAGAACTTCCACTTTGACTATGACCCTGTCAGAATAAGATTGAAGTTGGCGAACCCTAAAGGCTTCCATAGCCTCGGCAACTCATGACTAGAGCCTAGGGAGATTACTGAAGCCATAAACAAGAGTGTCAAATTGTTAAATCAACTTCAGGAGTCACTGTGTCTCATGAGAGATCTGTCCTTAATGTGTTATCCAATGTGAAGTAATGCTATAACTAGTACTGAAACAATATTTTTACACTTTATGTTTCTGTGTGGGTGCAAACTGATGAAATCTTTACATAGTATATACTGAATCGATCTTCTGTATATAAAGATAATTGAAAATGATTAAAAAATCTTGGTGTTAAATTGGAAACTGCATAGATAATTAATCAATTTTTTTAAAAAAATCATGTAGGATCTCTGTCCTTAATGTGCTGTACATTGTGAATTAATACTATAACTAGTACTCCAACAGTATTTTCACTTTGTGTGTCTATGTGAGGGCAAACTGTTGAAATCTTTACGTAATATGTACTAAACTGACCTTCTATGTATAAAGAGAATTGAAAATGAATCTTGATGTGAATGGAATGAGAGAGGGAGAGGGAAAGGGGAGGGTGGCAGGTGGGAGGGAAGTTATGGGGGGGGGAGCCATTGTAATCCATAAGCTGTACTTTGGAAATTTATATTCTTTAAATAAAAGCTTTATAAAAAAAAAACTATTTTTAAAGGGTATGATCCTGAAAAGATTTGTAGATGATAAGTAACATTTATATACGCAAATACTGTTGACTGAGGGCAATTCAGATCAACTAGTGAGAGACTAGCACACTATGGAAGCTCTCTCTCTTGCCTCCGCCTCTCTGTAACTCTGCCTTTCAAATAAATAAATAAATCTCTCTCTCTCAAAAAAAAAGCATATGTTTAAATAAAGAAAATTACATCCTAAAACAAATAGGACTCAAAATGTGTTTCAGATTCTGTTAGAAATGATCCAGAAATTGTCAGAGATAATTCTAATATTCTAGTCCTAGATCCTTTTTCTTCTGTCATAAACCCAGGATTGGCCTAATCACAAACACCCAACATGTAATTTTAGCTATCCCTCAAAAGTCTGAATATTCACTATAATTTAACATTCATTCATTTTGTGAAAGGTTATATGACTGCAAATATAAAAAGTGAATCTGATTTGCTCACTGACTGTCATTTAACACAAATTCTTCCATATCCCTCCTTTCAAGAGGTGGGGCCTTATTGCCCCCTCTTTGTATATGGTCTATACTTAGTGACTTGTTTCGAAGGAACAGAATAAAGTAGAAGCAACGACGTAAACTTCAGATACAAAGTCATGCAAAAGCAATGTGATAGTCACACTTCCTCTTATTCTACTGGATTTTGAGAAGTCAGGTGATACACTGAGCATTGCTATGGAGAAGGCCACAGAGCAAGGAACTAGGGCATCCAGCCAATAGTCATCTCAGTGAGATATCTTACAAGTGGACCCTTCATTTCCAGTCAAGCCTCAAAGGACTGTAAATCAGAAAGATATCTTTACAAATCCTAAGGCAGAACTAAATAGCTAAGCCCCTCCCAGATTTCTGAACCAAAGAAACTAAGAAAGAGTAAATGGTAGCAAGCTAGTAACAAAATTAAAATTAGGTATTTGGGTAATTTGTTACACAGCAATGGGTAACTAACATAGTGAGTAAACATTATTATCCTTAGACTATATGCATACCTTTCTTCCAAAACCAATGGCTTAGGCTCTACAGAATCCAAATTAAACCCTGTGGGTGTTTTGCATGTACATTCTTTGCTCTGAGATTTTAGACGAACATTTTGTGCCGTCATGATACCATCTTGTTCCTTTGAGCTTTCCACAGATCTACAAAAACAAGAAGTTTGGAACTGTTTATACTTCTTCAAAAAATACTTCAGAAATAATATCCAGGTGAGCATATAAACAATATAGTATTGACTATAACATGTATTAGATTACCCCGTTTAGGTCCTAAAACTTGCAGCAACCTCAGAATGGAACTTAGACCTAGTAAGATTTCTGATTGTAGAAATTCTCATGAGAGATGATACAGATGCAGTCTAAGATAGAAGTGCTGATAAAAAAAACAGTGGGAGACATTCCTAAAGGGAGCAACATTTTACTATACAATCTAGCATACTTTACTGGAAGATCTATAGAAAACTGTAATTGCTTTCTTTGAAACAAAGAGAAGGCCAACTAGAGAGGGAGAGAGGGGCTGGAAGAGAGACCTAACTCATATCTTTGGAAGTCAGCTAATCAGTTTACTACAAATATATGCCAACAAGACACTTCTTAGTGACAAACTATTTCTACCATGTCCCTGGGATTTACCAACAGAATTGAAAGAAATAAAAGACAATACTATAAAAATTACATACCAACAATTTTTAGAAAACCTGCATGAAATGGAAAAATTCCTAGAAACACCCAATTTTACAAAACCCATTAAAAAGAAATATTTTCAAAAGATCTATTAATCAATAATTTAAAAACCATACACAAGAAAAGCTTAGGCAGATGACTTCACTGGTGAATTCTATCAAGCAGTGAAGGAATACAAATTCATCACACTGAAAAAAAGGAGAAGGCAGAAATGAACATGGCTGGAATGGGTGTTTGGTATGGCAGTTAAGACGCTGCTTGATACACCCATTTTCCATATTACAATGGCCTGAGTTTGAGTTCTGGCTTTGCTTCCAATTCCAGCTTCTTGCTAATGCACACATTGGGTAATGTGCTGATGGCTCAAATATTTGGTCCTTGCCATCCACATGGAGACCTGGATTGACTCTGGGCTCTTGCTTCAGTTTGGCCCAGTCCAGGCTGTTATACCCATGTGGGAAGTGAACCAGTGAACCAGATTTGGAAGATGGGATTTCTCGGTTTTCTTTGTATATCATAATGAAATACACTATTAATTTTAGGGCATTCAATCATTCAATACTTCCTCAACACCTTGCTGTTTCTGCACACAGGATCTATGAAATATTTGCTCAATGCATGCTTTGGCAAAAAGCAAGAATGCATAAAAACTATCTTCCTCAGTAGGTTGTTAGAAATGATGATGTTTCATTAAAAGCATCTAGTAAACACTCAGCATGCAGAAAGCACTAGAAAATGGTTAAGTATTAAAGGACTAAGATATGTTTCTAATTATTGAAATCACAATATTAATTAAAATGAAGCAACTTGTACATTTCAAAATGACTAAGACAGGCCAGTAATGTCTTAGTAGTAGCAGTAGGTTAAACCTCTGCCTGTGGCACCGACTGGCACCTCATATGGAAACAGGTTCGTGTCTTTGCTCCTCCTCTTCTGATCCAGCTCTCCACTTATGGCCTGGGAAAGAAGTGGAAGATGGCCTAAGTGCTTGGACCCTGATACCTGCATGGGAGACTGGGAAGAAGCTCCTGGCTCCTGTCTTCCAATAGGCCCAGCTCAGCTGCTGCAGCCATTTGGGGAGTGAACCAGCAGATGGAAAACCTCACTCTCCTCTCTCTCTGTCTGTAACTCTGCTTCCCAAATAAATAAATAAATCTTTAATTAAAAAAAAAAATGATAGGGCTGGCACTGTGGGGCAGCAGGTTAAAGCCCTGGCCTGCAGCACCTGCATCCCATATGGGTGCTGATTCGAGTCCTGGCTGCTCCACTTCCGATCCAGCTCTCTGCTATGGCCTGGGAAAGCAGCAGCAGAAGGCCCAAGTCCTTGGACCCCTGCACCAGCGTGGGAGACCCGGAAGAAGCTCCAGGCTCCTGGCTTCGGATCAGCCCAGCTCTGGCCATTGTGGTTATTTGAGAAGTTAATCAGCAGATGGAAGACCTCTCTCTCTTTCTAACTCTGGCTTTCAAATAAATAAATAAATCTTTTTAAAAATGACTGACAATAAACTTTATGTTATGCAATTTTCATAATAATTTCTTTAAAAAGCAACTCTTTGGCAACAATACTTATTAAATTTCACACTCACAACTCCAGGTGCTATATATTACTCCCCATTTTAATATGAGGAGACAAGTTCATAGTACTCTCTGCCTGGTTGTCACCCAGCTAATGGCAGAGTCTGGATTTACTACCAGATATGTCAGAGTGCAGAGCCCTTTACACTAATACTGCTTCTCCATAAAGGATTAAATGACACTGATACATTATTAAATACTGAGCCACAAAAGTACTATACTGTACATATAACAGACATTACCTGGAACAACTGAGATTTTTCTTGGCGGCTAAGTCTGATTCATCACTTTCCATTGGCTTATTATTCTGCGAACAATTGGGAATTTCACCACGGACACTGAGACCTCCAGAACCTTTATCGTGTACAACCTTCTGTGCTCTGGAGCTGCCTTGAGTCAGTGTCTTCTGTTTTTTGGGTGGGATAGCTTTTTTCCCAATATTCTTAGATGACTGTTTTCTTGTCTTAGCAGGTTTTTGTCTACTGTTGTGATGCACTGATAATTCATTTCTTATTGAAGAATAACCACTATAAGCAGGACCTGAAGGATTCAATGACAACCTAAAATTATTTTAACATTCGCTCTGATGATCCAGCCCCACAAAATGACCAGTATCATTTATATTTACACTCGCACATATACACACACACACACACACACACAATCTTACAAGCTAAGTCTATTTCAAAATTGTTTAATCATTCTTTAATATCCATCTACCACTCTTCTTCGTATCTGCTTATCTTGTTTGATTTACTATCATCATGAAAAGGATAACTATTTAGATATGTAAATCAAAAATACGAGTCATCCACAACTCCTACCTGTACCCACAATTAATCCCTAAATCCTGTTAGTTCTACTTTCTTAATGCTTCTCAAATCTGCTTCTTTCAAGCTCTCTTGCCTGTCATTAGCAGAATTCCTCCATGTTGTAGGTTATTAAAACTGCCTCTTAACATCAGTTAAGATTTGAAAATTAGGGAATGCTTCCTGGAGGAAGAATCAAGAGTGAGCTAGGTTTTTGAGTGGAATGAGGAGAATGGAGTGTTTAAAGCAGAAGTACTATGTGCAAAGATCTGGAGCTTCATCTTTTTATTTAGCGAAGAGACTGCCTTCTCCAGCCTTGTTTCTTCACATGGCTTCTAGAATCTTCTTTGGAAAACAAAAATTGGAATCTCTACAAGCCTGTTTAAAATCTCTTAGTGAGTATCTATAGCTTTAGATTAACTCCAAATACCTTCAAGATAAATGTATTTCTACTTTTAAAATTTGCTGATCTCATTAACTACAACTCTCAACACAGCCCTCCAAGCAAACAAGGAAAGGCAGAAGCACGAAACCATCTGCAGTTTCTCTAAGCATGGGTTCTCCAAAGGCAGGCCCACATCCAGCAGACCAGCACCACGTGGGAATCTGGCTCTGGCCCTCCCATCCAGATCTCTGCACATGCGATTTCTGCTCGTAACATTCCATCCTTCATCCTTAACCAACTCAGTCACTTAGCTAATTCTCGATTCACCCTTCTGGAAGCTTTGCCTAACTCTCAAGTCTTAGAGTA
This sequence comes from Sylvilagus floridanus, assembly GCA_949820135.1. Lineage (NCBI taxonomy): Eukaryota > Metazoa > Chordata > Mammalia > Lagomorpha > Leporidae > Sylvilagus > Sylvilagus floridanus. Next base: position 103,719,507 of record OX463238.1, on the reverse strand, counting down.
TTATACATTTATATTATAATACACATTTATATATATAACGTATATAATTATACATTTATATTATAATACATTTATTATACATCTGCTTATTTAGCTCTATCCCTCTCCTCCAGTAAACTGATAATTCCTTGAGTTCAAGAAACTGAATGATGTTTTATCTATCTGTATACTCCTGATGCTCAACAACAGGGACAGAACTACACAGAAGAAAAGAAGTCTCTGATGGAGAACCTAACAAAATATTCACTTTCTGGCTGGCACAAGTACACAGCCTGAACTGACACAACCCTGAGACAGAATGCCTCCTTAAATTTTCAACTTTTGTGCCTCACGTGTATTACTGTACATTAACCCTGGTGCTGCCTTACACGATGTCCACCTCAGAACAAGCACTCAAAGCTTCATCTCTGTGAAAGGGCATCATTCGCGCGTGTGTACTACAGGCATCTTGAGGGCAAGTTATGTTTTTTTTTTGTACTCCAGCATTCAGTTTCTTCTTCAGTAGACGAAGACTACATGACAGTCTACTTTTCTGACTCCCAGCTTGATCAGAAGCCCAACACCTATCTCAGGACTACTACATAGTCTTTTTGATAAGTTTCAGAGTTCTAGCACATTTATCCAAGCCACATATGATTTTGCTTTACTTGGTATGCTTTCATACACATATTACAGCATTTAGGGAAATGCAGAACAGAAAAGTGAGTTCCCAAAAGAAGTAACAGTAGTATTGACATTTCAGTATTAACTATATGGCACCTATTGTGTCAACTGCATTTAATCTGTATAAAAACTAAGTGAGGCAGAATTAATCATATGTAGAGAGTTAACAAATGAACAAAATAACATACACAAAGTTGAAAGAGTCACAATTTGAACCCAGATTTTATTTCAAATTCCAAAAAGAGCTTACTTGCTGCTATTAATCAAGAATCCCAATGACTCAATAACTGTTATGATTTGGTAACTCACAAGAAGGCCTCAAAGAAGTAGTGCCATATTTGTACTAGACTCTCACTTGTTAATCTAAATTGCTCTCAGTCAGCAGTATTTTCATATGTAAATGTTATCACCTACCAGGATCACCTCCTTTAAAAAAAGTTTTTCCAAAATAATGAATGTTATACATTATACAATAGCTAGCCTAGCAGGTCTGAGAATACTATTTTTAGAAAGCATTACTTGGGGCCAGTGCTATGGCGAGTGGGTAAAGCCACCATCTATAGTGCCGGCACACATATGGGCACAGGTTCAAGTCCCGGCTGCTCCATTTACAACCCAGCTCCCTGCTAATGTGTCTAGGAAAGCAGTGTAAGATGGCCCAAGTCCTTGAGACCCTGAACCCATGTGGTAGACCTGGAAGAAGCTCCTGGTTTCCACATACATATACATTTAGTGAAGTGGAGAATAAATTAAATTGAGTGCATTGGGACTACACAGCACCTCTTTCAATTAATTGGGAACGTTTTTTGGAGAAGGAAGAAATTACTCAAAGGATGGTAATCCAATGAATTCATTTTGCATTTCCCTGCTTTTTATGACAACAGACTTCAGCAAACCCTGTATGAGTGAGACAGGCAACTAAAAACTCAGGGAAGGGGCCAGTGCTGTTGTGAAACACGTAAAGCTGCCGCCTGAAGTGCTGGCATCCTATATGGGCACCAGTTCCAGCTGCTCCACTTCTGACTCAGCTCTCTGTTATGGTCTGGGAAAGCAGTACAAGATGGCTCAAGTCTTTATGCCCCTGCACTCGTGAGAGAGACCCTGAGGAGGCTCCTGGCTCCTGACTTCGGATCGACACGGCTCCAGCTGGTGTGGCCAGTTGGGGAGTGAACAAGCAGATGGAAGATCTCTCTCTCTGCCTCTCCTTCTCTCTCCCTGTTTAACTCTGACTTTTAAATAAATAAGCAAATCTTTAAAAAAAAGAAAAAAGAAATGATGGGCCTAACTTCATCTAGAGGGCTTTTTTTAAAAAAAGGACTGCTTATAAAAGAAGCCTGGCCGGCGCCGTGGCTCAACAGGCTAATCCTCCGCCTTGCGGCGCCGGCACACCAGGTTCTAGTCCCAGTCGGGGCACCAGATTCTGTCCCAGTTGCCCCTCTTCCAGGCCAGCTCTCTGCTGTGGCCAGGGAGTGCAGTGGAGGATGGCCCAGGTGCTTGGGCCCTGCACCCCATGGGAGACCAGGAGAAGCACCTGGCTCCTGCCATCGAATCAGCGCAGTGTGCCGGCCACAGCGCGCCGGCCGCGGCGGCCATTGGAGAGTGGACCAACGGCAAAGGAAGACCTTTCTGTCTCTCTCTCTCACTGTCCACTCTGCCTGTCAAAAAATAAATAAATAAACAAACAAATAAATAAATAAAAGAAGCTCTTGGGTGGTATCTAGGAATTTGAATTCCCTATCACTTCCTAATAAGTATAGTTTATTGTGCCTAACTAAACCTGCAAGAAATATGATTCATATTGAATACTTTCTTTCAGGTAGCCTGAAATTTTAGTACTTGCCATTCGAAGAGCACCTCTAAACCAGGCCCAGCAAAAATCATGGGTACTCAGTCTTTGATAATCTTCCCTGATAGACAACACACATTGGTAGCAACTCATTGCTAGAGGAATTAAGCACATCCTATGTGAATCTACTGGGAAAGGACTCTTGGAAGCATGTGTTGATTTTTTCCAGATCCAGTAAATGTATTTTCTCTACTGACTTTGCTTTGTATCCTTTTCCTGTAACAAATCAGAGCTATGAGTACAACCACATGCCAAATCCTCTGAGCAAATCATGAGACCTGGGGATGGTGTTGGGATCCTCAAAACAAATTATTTTCCTATTGGTATATAATAAACTAAACTACAATCAAAAAATTATAAATCCTTTGATGGCAAGAACCTTATATTATAAAATGTTGAAGCCCTAATAGCCAAAATATTAAAATAGCAGGATTCTCACTCCCCTGACCAGATTCACTGATTTCTACAGAGAAGGTATCAAAAAACTTGCAGGATTTAAGCAAGGCCCACATTGACACAGGTATTGTCAGTAGATTGCTTTTTCTTTAAGACCCAAAGTTTTCTCTGCATCTGCCCACATCTAGTCCCATTATGGCTTCCACATGGCTTACTCCTCAGTTGTCACAGAAATCCATGCCTGACAGGATATTCCTCAGATCTTCTTCATAGAACATCCCCTAATCTTACTCTTTCAACTTTCTCTAACCTCTCCAAACCTCTCAAGTACATCACTGATTCTTAACTTTATATACACAATAGAATTACCTGGAGAGATTGAAAATAAGTATCAGCGTCTGGGCCTTTTGTGGTCTGAGTGTTTGTGTGCCCCTCCAGAATTCACACGCTGAAACCTAATCCCCAAGGTGATGGCAGTAAGAGGTGAGGCCTTTCAGGGGTGCTAGTCATGCCTTCAGCAATGTGACCCCTGTCCTTTAAAAAGAAGCATGAGGGGTCTGTTTGCTCATTCCACATAGAAGGTGTCATCCATGAAGGAGACAGCCTTTACCCGACATCAAATCTGCTATTTTCTTTAATAAAAAAAAAAAAAAAAAAAAAGTGGGGGGAGGGTGTTAGAGATAGGGTTGTGGCACAGTGGGTTAAGCCACTGCCTGCAGTGCTGGCATCCCATATGGGTACCAGTTTGAGTCCCTGCCATTCCACTTCCAATCCGACTCCCTGCTAATGTGCCTGAGAAAGCAGCAGAGGATGGCCCAAGTGCTTGGGCTCCAGATGAAACTCCTGGCTTGGGCCTAGCTTAGCCCTGCTATTGCAGCCATTTGGGGAGTGAACCAGCAGATAGAAGATCTCACTCTTTCTCTCCTCCTCTAACTATGCCTTTCAAATAAATATATAAATCTCTAAGAAAAAAAATCTATTAGTGTTTTGATCTTTAACTTTCCTGCTTGCAAAACTGTGGGTAAAAAAATATCTGCCCTAGCCTATGATATTTTGTTATAGCACCCCATTTAGAACAAGACAGGATTCTACTCCACAGCAATTATTTCAGAATGTCTGTGAGCAGTGCCAGGTATAGGTAGTTTTTTGAACCTCTCCAGCTTGAATTACTCACTCATTTTAAAATCTCACTCAAAATTTTAATACTGGTTTCTCAATTACTAACTTGAAAACATACTTGATAATATGAATATTCAAACTGCTAGCATCTTTTTCTTGCTTCCCAACATAGCCTCTTACCCCTAAAGCTGCAGCTCAGAGCAATTACTGCACTACTTCCAAAAATTTATTTCCATTATCTCACTAACTACTGCTACCCTTTGATCCCCTCAAAGCTATCAACCCATTAGCTCTATCTACTTTTCTATAATAATCACTCCTTTAATTGTCTCAGATCTTTCCCCTTTAGACTCATTTATTGGGGTATCTACTCAATATACCAAGTTTGATATTTGACATTTCAAAATTAACATATAAAATCTGAAATCTAGCTGTCTTCCCCAGCTATGCTTTTCTTACAACTTTCCTCACCTCAGTAAACAGCAGCTCTGTTCTCCTAAGTGCTCAAGCAAAAACCTGTGACTGATGCTGGACTCCTGCCTCTCTGATCCATCAGTACTTCCTTTGGTTTTTGATTACAATACATCCTGAACCTAACCATTCTCATCTCTTCCTTCCACCAATCCTCTAAAACTAAAACATACTTGCATTTTGCGCAGCCCTGGTTTTCTCTTTCCACAGCAGTAAAAGTGACCTTTAATTTCTGAGCAGGTTCTCAGCACACGTCATCTAAACTGCACCCCGGCTTGCCTGCCGGACTTCCTCTTCCATGGCTCACTCTGCTCCAGCCAATGGCCTTCTTAACAAGCTTAGAAACACTAAGCTGGCTCCACCAAGACCTTGATACACACTGTTCCCTGAATTTATTCCTCGTTTCACTCCAACTTATTTGTATGGCTCCTTCCCTTTCTTCATATTTGAGCTACAAAAGATAGTAGCAGCTATTCATGCTATTATAAAGATAGTATCCCACAACATTCTCCTATTCATTCCCATCCCCGCCATCCACTTCCCATCTCTATCCTTTATCGGCTTTATTTTCCTTATCAGCTACATGAATTATTCATCAACACTTTCTTTCTCTATTAGAATGTGAGCTCCATCAGAGCACAAACTTTCAGTTTTTGGCTTTGTCCACAGCTGTATCCCTATGCCTAGAATATTGTATATTTTAGCATTTCAAGGAATTTCATTATAACTGATTTAATATTTCTACTGATTATATAATTTAGCTTCATCCTCATGAAATTTCTCTGGATAATATAAGTCAAACACATAGCCCCTTACAGAGTGATTTTTATTTTGGGTGATCTCAAAGAATATCATTAAAAAAATACTTACTCTCCTGCGATTTTACCACCCACCAATCAGATGGACGCCTGGAAATTCTTTGACTTCGCATGACAGTTACTGTCACTTCCTCAGGTACAAGTTTGTTCTTCAACTCACTGGGAGAGTGTTTCTTAACAGATTCTTGTTTATCTTGTTTTTTGGTGGATTTTTTTTGTTTGCTTCCTAAAATAAAGCAAGCCATAAAAACCAGAGTTTTTAGGAAACACACAACAGATTTAAAAAACCAACAAAACCTTGAAATTCTCAATTACAGGGACCTTTTGAATTCATCCTGTGGGCTTCTTTACATGTCATTGTTTAAAATGTCATGTTGTATAAATAAGAGCTCTAACATTCCATAAATTAAATGCAAACTTTTCATTGTTTGATAATTTTCATATACTCCTGAACATCTTTTGGAAAGGAAAAAAAAATGTGGTTTAATCTACTATTTGCCAATATAACAAATTAAAATATATAATTAATGCCTTTCTGTTTTGAAATTATTATTTTTTCAACCTAATTTTTGGAGGAGGAGATATAAAGTTATAAATCCTGAAATGAGGAGATTATACTGGGTTACTCAAGTTGGCTCACTCTAATTATAAATGTCCTTAAAAGCTGTGGTCAAAGAATCAAGCTGGAGAGATCTGGAATGTAAGTTGGCTGGTTATTGCTGACTTTGAAGCTGGAGGAGAACCATAAGTCAAGGAATACAGGTGGCCTGAAGAGGCAGGAAAATGCAAGGAAACAGATTCTACCCCATAGCCACCATAAGACTTCTGACCCAAAAAACTGAGACAATGTGTGCTGTTTTAAGCCACTAGGCGGTAGGAATTTGTTAAAACAACAGAAAACCACTACATCTGGTATGGTAATTAAGTACAGCATCGATTAAAAGAGTATATTTGAAAATCAGTGTATAGAATATAGCAGAAACTCAATGTTTCATACTTAAAATTATGGAGAGTATCCTTCAAATACATCCTCCAATGTCTTTTCCTAAGAACCTGTGGTTAAATCAAAATTATATATACCTTCAAATTTTGTGAACTCATATTCTGCTTAAGGGATTAACTTTCTTCTAACTACCATTCTCAGTTTAGTCAGATTCTTTATTTTTATTTTCTTAAAAAGGACTACTGCTGGGCTGGCGCCGTGGCTCAACAGGCTAATCCTCCGCCTTTCAGCGCCAGCACACCGGGTTCTAGTCCCGGTTGCCCCTCTTCCAGGCCAGCTCTCTGCTGTGGCCAGGGAGTGCAGTAGAGGATGGCCCAAGTGCTTGGGCCCTGCACCCCTTGGGAGACCAGGAAAAGCACCTGGCACCTGGCTCCTGCCATCAGATGAGTGCGGTGCGCCGGCCGCGGCGGCCATTGGAGGGTGAACCAACGGCAAAGGAAGACCTTTCTCTCTGTCTCTCTCTCTCACTGTCCACTCTGCCTGTCAAAAAAAAAAAAAAAAAAAAAAAAAAAAAAAAAAAAAAAGGACTACTGCTAAAGAGAAAATGAATAAGCAAAAAAAAAAAAAATCTAATGAAAAGAATATGGGATACTGCAGACATTTATAAAAGACGTCCTTAAAATACAAAAAGGGGCTTTTTTTCTTCTATGTTAAGCAGAGTATTTTCAAATACACAAAGGCACATACAGACAAGACTAAAATCAGTCACCACTATTTCAGGCAACAGGTGAAGTCTATGTTATACATCAAATCAAAAGAGCTAAAATATGTAATTTAATGATAGCTTAAAGTGGAATTTGTTTTTATAAAAAGAAGCTTAAATATTTTGCTTTAATAACCTTTCTCCCTTCTATATTAGCAATCCAGCGTGGTCATCTACAACCTCCAGGTACGCACACACACAGGAGAGTTTTATGGTTAGTCAGTGGACATTCCATTTGAGCAACAAAAACATTTTCACCTAGTTCAAAACTTCTTAGTAGAACTAGAAGAACACAGGCTGTAGGGCAGAACAGATACTAAACCAATTTTGAAAATCCACTTTGATGTTCTCCAAAGACGTAACATTCTTGGGTTCTTCTTCAAAGTTAATTTTCTCAAAAGAATATGTAACTTAAGCCTCAGAAAGGTTTATTTTATTGAATTAAAAAGTAATTTTTCTTGCCTTATTGTAAAAATAACCCTTCTGGTATTCTATTGCACAGTAGGGTAACAACAGTTAACAATAACATTTTATTTTTCTAAATAGCTAAAGAAAGACTTTTGAATGTTCACACTACAAAAAAATCTTGAATATATGAAGCAATGGATGCTAATTATTCTAATTTGATCATTAAAATCTATGTATGCATCAAAATATTACATTGTACCTCATAAATATCTACAATTATTTTGTCAATAAAAACAAATAATCTAATAAAATAAAAAGTATTTTAAAAATCCACTTTGAGTGTTATCTTCTAGAATTAAGAGATTATCTTTTTTTTTTATTTGACAGGTAGAGTTATAGACAGTGAGAGAGAGAGAGACAGAGAGAGAGACAGAGAGAAGGTCTTCCTTGCACGGTGTTGGTTCATTCCCCAAATGGCCGCTACGGATGGCACTGCACTGATCCGAAGCCAGGAGCCAGGTGCTTCCTCCTGGTCTCCCATGAGGGTGCAGGGGCCCAAGCACTTGGACCATCCTCCACTGCCCTCTCGGGCCACAGCAGAGAGCTGGACTGGAAGAGGAGCAACTGGGACTAGAACCCGGTACCCATGTGGGATGCCGGCGCCGCAGGCAGAGGATTAACCAAGTGAGCCACGGCACTGGCCCCGAGATTATCTTATATTATTACACACATAGGATACCTAATACATTTGATAAGTGTTTTCTATTATATTAGCTATTTTAAAAAGAATTTTACCTTTCTACTATCTAAAAAGTAAGATACAGAACAGACCTCTTTTATGACTGTATCTGCATCACAAATTCGAACCACTACACAATGGTGATATGAAAGTCAGTCACATACCAAGATAGCTTGGGACAAGCTTCGTTTATGCTTATTGTCCTGACATTCTAATCTCAAGTGTCCTAATTTGGATGCTAAATTATATCCAAAATACTGTGGTAGAGGCCTTTTGTCTTTTAAATAAATTGTTTCTAGTTAACATGATTAAAGTTGTGGTAGAGATCTCCCCAAAGTTAAACAGAAAAAAACAACTTACCCCATAAATGGAATGTGGTTATTATCTGTTTGCCTATGAATGCTTCAACTGCAGTTACTATCTGCTTATATGTAACCATTTCAGGTTCTGCTTACTAGCACTCGGCAATGGTATTAACCCTCGCCAGAAAGCGAATGGCTCAGTACATGTGTAGAAAAAACCATCATCAGTAATTATGTACACATGATTCCTGTGGCCACCATATAACATTAGAATATCCAATCAAATGGATGCATGTAGCTGTGTAAGGGAGACAAAGAGATTAAAACCATATATAAGAAAATACCCCTCTTTAGGGCTCAGGCTTTCAGTTAAGAAATTCTACCTGGGCCTTATGCAAGCATAAATAATAAAAGACTACTTCCTGTTAAAGGCCTTGATGTCTCATCTCTGTACAGGAATCCCACTACAATGTGAATTATAAAAGATACAAGGACCTACTGAGATACTGGTTAGATAACAGTTTTCCATGGTTCCATTTTCATTCTATACAGGCATGTGTATTTATCTGTTTGTCTACAGACCTCACCAGAATAATCTGATTAACAGTGCAAATTGTGTCTTAGTAACATCTGTGCTTCAGTGCCTAATACAGCACTTTCCCTCAGTTTATATGCTAACAACAATGACTCTGTATTATTTGTGTTCTGATAACTAACTGCTCCCTAGCCTTTCCCTTCACTTTCTGTTTATTAGCTGCTACTTTAGGAACTAAACAAAAACTGGAAATGAATTACATTTAAAGATAGACTAGAAAAGAGCTATTTGGCCTCTGAGGATCTTTGTAGATTTAGGTTTACTTGGACTACTTGCAAAAGCTAAAGGGATATTTAAAAACAAAACAGTGGAATATTGTTCACAGTTGTACTTAATGCAAACACTTACCAACAGATGCTACCTTTTTGGAAATATGATCATTTCTCATCTCTTCACAGTCTTGCATGTTTCTGCTTGAACTTCTTTGTAACTTGGGTGCAATATGTTTTCTACGTGCATTTATATTTTCCTCTTTAGATTGTCCCATATCAAGCTGTTCTTCAACTACATTGTCCTTAATTTTTTTTTTCTTTTTTTGTTTTACAGTCTTTTTATTTCCAGATGATTTTCCTTTATTCTTGGAATGTGTTTCACATTTTGTAGATCTAGAATTGTTTCCCACTTCATCCGTCAAAGCACAACTCATACCTTGTTTTTTGTCATCACAGGGCAGAGATTTCTCTACTGGGTGAGATCCATGCAAATGGTTGTCATGTGTCAAAGTCGTAGGTGATATATTGTGATGTTTTTCTTTTGACTTCTTAACTTGAGGGACTGCAGCGCTCTCAGCGGGGGATACTGAGCGTTGTTTCAGAGGCCCAGCCTTTCTTGGTATGGATATCCAAGAACGACTGGCAAAACTTCTATCTGACTCATCAATTATAAATTCATCTTCTAACAATTTCGGATCATTTGGAGGCGACAAATGAGGTGAAGCAGTTGCTGTATGCCTAACAATGGGACTATAAAACAGGATGTTGTTTCAACAGGTCAAATTAAAAAAATTTTAGTTTTGTTTTGCGAAGAAAATAGTGTATACAGGAAATAAAATTCACATGTCTTTTATTAAAGAACAGTTCACATGTCTCCCCAATTCCCTAAATATTATAATATCTCCTACTTTTTCAGCTGTGTAAAATCTGATCCCCTCATTTATGATACTAACAAAAATCACAGAAACTTTTAATTGGAAAGAAATTTTGATATCAACTAAGTTGATACTCTCTCCCACCCAATGTATATACTAAAACATTGAAACTCAGATATGTATAATTATAACCCAGTTACACTGACTCATGATCCAAAAATGAATGCCACTACTATATATATTGTATTAAATTATACTTTTATACATAGACATCTTTGCGGCCTGAATTTCTTCACATCCAAAAATAAAGGTGGAAAAATTATTTCCAGAAAATTTCCAAGTCTAATATTTTAAGAAAATACTTCTAAATTATAAGAGAAAGGTGCCAGCACTTTGGCTTAACAGATAAAGCCACCGCCTGCAGTGCCAGCATCCTGTATGGCCTCCAGTTGAAGTCCCAGCTTCTCCACTTCCAGTCAAGCTCTCTGCTATGGCCTGGGAAAGCAGAAGATGGCACAAGTCCTCGGGCCCCTGCACCCACAGTGAGAGACCCAGAAGAAGCCCCTGGCTCCTGACTTCAGATCAGCCCACTTCCAGCCATTGCAGCCATTTGGGGAGTGAAACAGCAGGTTGAAGACTTTTCTCTCTCTCTCTGCCTCTGCCTCTCTGTAACTCTGCTTTGCAAATAAATAAATAAATAAATATAAATAAATAAATGAGATAGGGATGACTTCTTTCTAATTTTTTAATGTATATTTATAGGACCTCATACATATTACCATAGACATAGATGCTGAATAAAAGTAAAAATTGCAACTATTACTAAACTGCAATACATAAAAATTAATTCCAAATTTGAATAATTCACACCTATTTTCACTTATATTTCAATATTATAATAGCGGTATAAAAATGGATATGTCTAGAAAAGTATAATAGATACAAAAGAAACCTAACACCCACAGAAACAGGGAAAAATACAAGACAACTCTTATTACAAAGCAGGCAATGCTACAGAATCTGTTATATAATGAGATGAAATAATTTTTCCCACTCTATTTATCTTTTTTCACACTAATCCAAAATTTATTTTTACTAAGAGACAGAAAGCCCAGTGTTGCAAGGAGGATAATATTATTAGACAATTGGACAATGTTAACTATAACTTTTTTTTAAAAAGATTTACTTATTTATTTAAAAGAGTTACACAGAGAAAGAGAGGCAGAGAGAAAGAGGTCTTCCATCCACTGGTTCACTCCCCAGTTGGCCACAATGGCCAGAGCTGCGCCAATCCAAAGCTAGGAGCTTGCTCCGGGTCTTCCCATGTGGGTGCCGGTGCCCAAGGACTTGGGCCATCTTCTACCGCTTTCTCAGGCCATAGCAGAGAGCTGGATTGGAAGTGGAACAGCCAGGACCTAAACCAGCGCCCTCATGGGATGTGGGCACTGCAGGCGGTGGCTTCACCCGCTACACCACAGCGCCAATCCCTTAACTTTATAGTTCATACTCTAACATTAACTCCCATTCCTAAACAAGCATAAAAGCATATATATGTACATACATATACACATTTAGTGAAGTGGAAAATAAACTGAGTGCATTGGGACTGCACAGCACCTTTTTCGATTAATTGGGAACATTTTCTGGAGAAGGAAGAAATTATTCAAAGGATGGTAATCCAATGAACTTATTTTGCACTTCCCTGCTTTTTATGACAGCAGACTTGAGCAAACCCTGTATGAGTGAGAAGGCAGAACCAAACACTCAAGGAAAGGGCCCATGCTGTGGTGTAGCAGGTAAAGCCACCACCTGTAGTGCTGACATCTCATATGGGTGCCAGTTCAAGGACTTTGTAACATTTAAGCTGGATCTTGAAGGACTGATAGGAATTGGTCATGACTTAATGTGAGAGACAATCAGAAGGAAGAACATTAGCAAAATGCCAGAAAGCCCCAGGTAGAGTGAATAGCTACACTTGGCTACAAAAATTAAATAAAATTAACTTGAGTCACCAGCTTATCAAGAAAAATGCAAGGGCTTTCAAAAGTTCATGGGACGGCCGGTGTTGTGGCATAGAGGTAAAGCTGCCAATTGCAGTGCCAACATGCTATATGGGGCGCGGGTTCAAGTCCCATCTGCTCTACTTCCAATCTAGCTCTCTACAATGGCCAGGGAAAGCAGCAGAAGATAGCTCAAGTCTATAGGCCCCTGCACCCATGTTGGAGACCCAGAAGAACCTCCAAATTCCTAGCTTCAGACTGGCCCAGTTCGGGCCATTGCAGTCATTTGGGGAGTGAACCAGTGGATGAAAGACCTCTCTCTGTTTCTCTTAGTGTCCATTTCACTTCAACAGGTTTCCCCTTTGGTACTCAGTTAGTTGTCGCCGATCAGGGAGAACACATGATATTTGTCCCTGCATCTGCCTCTCTGTAACTCTGCTTTTCAAATAAACAAATCTTTAAAAAAAAAAAAGTTCATGGGAATATGTATTATGAAAAAACTATACATGGATTTCAAAATTTTTGCATCAAAATAAATATTTTCAATTACATTTTCCATGAGCTCTATTTTCCACATATATGTAATTGAGAAAGCAACTATGAAAAAGAGATTTAACAAAAGAGCAAAGTTATTAATTCATTCAATATGTTTCTGTAAAATTTCCTAATTCTGTTCACTAATACACTGACAAACACAAAGAAAACTAAACTACTGGGCAAGAGTTTACTTCTTAATCAACTATGTAAAATACATAAAATAGCAAATTATATGAGGCAAAAAATTATTTAAACAACATCAAAGTGGAACTTGAAAAACATAGAAACCTAGAATGTATCTTAAATTAAGAAAATGGTGAGTGGCAAATGAAAAGGGAAAAAGGCGTGTTAAAGCAAAGATAATTGCAAATGTGTATGAGTTGGTGTCTAGGGAGACTGAAGGCTCTAAATGTCAGCCAGCAAACCTCAAGCTTATTCTACAGATCACTGACTCTCAATTCTTGTCACCACTAAATTCCATGTAAGTCTAACATGCAACCAGGGTGGACAATCACTGTACAGATGCTGCAGAGCCAATGGAGGTTTTTTCAGTGGACAAGAACATACCAAATTTTAGAACTGGGGTCAGCACTGTGGCACAGTGGGTAAAGCCACCGCCAGCCAACACCAGCATGTCATGTGGGTACCAGTTAAGTGTCCAGGCTGCTCCACTTCTGATCTAGCTCCCTGCCAATGGCCTGGGAAAAGCAACAGAAGATGGCCCAAGTGTTTGGGCCCCTGCCACCCACATGGAAGACCCAAATGAAGCTCGTGGCTCCTGCCTGTCTCAGCTTGACCATGGCAGCCATATGGGAGAGAATGTATGGATGGAAGTTTTCTGTTTCTCCCTCTCTCCTAACGCTGACTTTCAAATAAATAAAGAAAAAAATTTTTTTAATTATTTAAGACTATCTTTTTAATGGTACAATCATAAGGAAATAGAAAAAAAAAACAGATTTAAAATCTGCAATAGTAAAATACAGGTATCCTGACATAACTGTGTTTCTAATTACTGCTTTAATTCTTTGAAATCATACAAACTAGACAGCACTGATGAACAGTAACAACAAGATCTGAATAAACTCATTTTCTTTTATATCTAACTTACTATCTGTTAAAAGGTGGTTTGGGGTCGTTTTACTAGTAAGAAACTATCCTTTAAAGATGAGGCAAAATTTTAATTAAAATTTGTGTCAATTAAAAGACTTATAATTAAGTTAAATGAAATTAAGAATCTTAGATATGGCCCAGAGAATACAAAAGAAAAAATATCTCAAAGCAGTTTCTCAATAACTCACCTTGATTCACTTTTTCTTGTTACAGTTTCTAAAAACAAGGTTGAAAACTTCTTTGTAGCTTGTGGTTGAATTTCAAGTTCCAAACCTTGTATTCTTTTCTGAGACGTTTCTGATTGTTTCCTTTCTTGTCTTTCTGATATTTTATCCTCAACTTCTGATACTTCATTCTCTATTTCTATGTTCTTCAAAATATCTTTATCTTCGAAGTTTAACCTAAAAGGTTAAAAGACAGGTTATAGACTCCCCTACAGTTTGCAGAGTAATCAACATCCCTTAACTGCCTTAATAGTTACCCTAGACACTATTTATCAAATTTTGCACTGAGCTTTGACTTAAAATTTATAAATACCAATTTGTAAATTCTTACACAGAATACAGTAGGTAAATTGCTCAGGAAAATTAATTATGTATCAACAGAAACAAAGGAAAGAGAAAAGCTGTTAAATCATACACCAAGCAAATGGGTAGCTTACAGCACTGGTTCTCAGAATGCTCTGTGAGCATCGGCAGCTCGCACAGCTAAGTCTTAGGATATACTTAACCCATTAGCTGCAGGGATACACAGGACTCTAGGCTGCACTTACACTCATTGTAGAGATCTCCAATAACAAAAGAAATTGAACAAGCTACTTGGTTTCAAATGCCAAAAAAATGGAATTGGGTTTAGTCTAACTCATCCTCAATAATACAAGAGATCTGACATATACCTACCCTTGCAATTACAAATAATAAAGAGAATATACAAGTGGGCCAGCATCGCACAGCCTCTGCCTGTGATGTTGGATCCCATATCAGAGCACCCGTTTGAGTCCTGGTTGCTCCACTTCCAATTCAGCTCCCTGCTAATGTGCCTGAAAAAAGCAGCAGCAGATGGTCCAAGTACTTTGGCCCCTGTCACCCATGTGGGAGACTCAGTGGAGTTCCCAGCTCCTGGCTTCGGCCTGGCCCAGTCCTGACCATCACAGCCATTTGAGGAGTGAACCAACAAATGAAGTTCTCTTTTTCCCTGCCTCTGCCTCTCTCTGTTACTCTGCCTTTCAAATAAAAATATTAAAAAAAAGAATATACAAGTGTTTCTTATAGGAAGTTGTAGATAACTTACTATTGAAAAGAAAACATTTTAAATATTTGTTTATTTTATTTGAAAGGCAGAGTTACAGAGACAGAGGGAGAGAGAGAAAGAAAGAGATGAGAGAGAGAGAGAGATCTTCCATCTGCATTCACTCCTCAAATGACCGCAACAGCCAGAGCCACGCCAGGCCGAAGTCAGGAGCCAGGAGCTTCTTCCAGATTTCCCAAGTGGGTGCAGAGGCCCAAGGACTTGGGTCATCCTCCACTGCTTTCCCAGGCACATTAATTGGGAGCCAGATCAGCAGTGGAACAGCTAGGACTTGAATCAGCGCCCATTTGCGATGCCAGTCACAGACTGTGGCTTTACCTGCTATGCCACAATGCTGGCCCCACAAGTGGTATTGTTTAATTTTAAAATTACCTTTTTTTGGTGTTCAAAGAAATCTCTGTACTTGAAGACAGCATATTTTCTGAATTTTCAAAAATGTATGTCTCCCTCTTTTGGGCAACAGATGGAATAGTATTTTGTGATGTAGATGTTTTTGCACTCAAAACAACAGAAGGCGAGCCAACAGATAAGTAAAATTCTTCATCAGATTCACTCTCATAATCATCTAGTTTTCTACTGGATATTTTTTTCGAGTCCGGTGTATTTCTAGAACCAACATCAGTTGCCAGACTTTTCTGATGAACTTCATTAGCCTGAACTAAAAGAAAATTATATGAAAATTCTTGTAATTAAAAAATACCATTAGAGTCAATGCACTTCTCAAAATTCAGGATTCATTTAATTAGAAATACTTTACAGAAGACTAATAGGTCACTAGGTTTAGAATCAAGGCTCTATGATTAAAGTACATAAACAGTTTAGAAGTGTTATTTTATGAAATTTATGACCTCAAACATATTTTTGGTCCATACTATCTTAAGTTTTAAAATAAATACTCAAACATGGAAAATCTGCAAGTTTATAGACAGTCTTGAGATGTGATTAAATCTATATACAGCTAAAATAATGAAGTAACCTAAAGAAATCAAGAGATGCTTTTAAGAGTTGTTAAGGTAAGATGGCTAGATGAGCATATATTTACCACACATAAAGATAAAACAGGCACAGATAAATATGTATAACAACACATATATATGTATATGTAATATATGCACATATACATATCAATATTTAATATATATGCACATATACATATCCAAATATTTATACAAACAGAATATATATTTTTATACATATATTCTTTAACCCTCAACCTTCAAAAAGCAAAGAAAAAGAATGGTTGGATAATATTTCTACTAATCCCCTTTTTATTTTTATTTATTTATTTATTATTTTTGACAGGCAGAGTTAGACAGTGAAAGAGAGAGACA
Organism: Sylvilagus floridanus; assembly: GCA_949820135.1. NCBI lineage: Eukaryota > Metazoa > Chordata > Mammalia > Lagomorpha > Leporidae > Sylvilagus > Sylvilagus floridanus. The sequence continues at coordinate 103,703,071 of OX463238.1, read as the reverse complement.
GAGAGAAAGGTCTTCCTTTCCGTTGGTTCACCCCCCCAAATGGCCACTACAGCTGGCGCGCTGTGCCGATCTGAAGCCAGGAGCCAGGTGCTTCCTCCTGGTCTCCCATGCAGGTGCAGGGCCCAAGCACTTGGGCCATCCTCCACTGCACTCCCGGGCCACAACAGAGAGCTGGACTAGAAGAGGAGCAACCAGGACAGAATCCGGTGCCCCGACCGGGACTAGAACCCGGGGTGCCAGTGCCACAGGTGGAGGATTAGCCTAGTGAGCCGCGGAACTGGCCCTACTAATTCCCTTTTTAAAAAGCAAGACTAAGTATTTTAAAATACATCCAAAAGGACTTGGATGTAAACCCAAAAGGGTTTTAGAATGTGATCGTATTTCCTAGCTTTTCTCTCTAAATACAACAAAATTCCTTGAAAATTATCCATCAGTAACCACAGAAGAATTCTGAAAACTAGAAGGAAGAAAGTGAACAAATTAGAAATCTCAAGACTTAAACAACAACAATGTGAGTCTCTCCCATATTCTCCCATTGTGGGCACTGGAGAAGCCTACAGTTTGGATCCACCAATAGGCAAAAGGTGAACAAGGGAAACCCAACAAAGTTCAAAAGTGTAGAACCTTATCCCCAACTCTACAACATGGGCTACAGGGCACTGTAGTGACAGAGCAACAAAACCCTGGACAGTACCTTGGGACAGCAATAGTAGATGAGCAAAGCCACAGAGCAACCCAGTCCCCTCTCCACCAAGAAGAGATGGCAGGTGCTATGACCAAGGGATCAAATCATCAGATTCACTCTCATAAGGAGATATTTCCTACAGGTAGTACTGGTATCCCAGGCCATCCCAGTTCCCACTTCACAGCCAGAGCACCAGTGGAGAGTCTATAATCTGAAGCAAGAATAGCTTAAGAGAACCCAGCATTCCCTGTCCTCCATGTAGTGAGACAAGGAATTCTAGGCTCAGCAGCTCCTGACCAGAATTTCACATGGGTAAGCAAGCATATCAGGAGGCTCAGAAAAACCCCTTGTACCCACCCGAGACTGCTCGGACAGGAACTGAGCTAGAACCCTAGTAGCATCAGAAAACAAAGCAGACCAAAATACCACTGCTACGGAAAACACACACAGAAGTAGGGAAGAATCTATATGTTAGCCAAAATCGGGAAATTATGTGTTATAATGAAAGTGACTGAAAAATGATCAAGAATCTCCTAACGCAATAATCAAAACATTCAGTATACAACCAAGATGACTCCTCATGCCATAAGATGCGTTTCAAACAAGAAAGTAAGATCAACGGACACAAACCAACAAAAATCAATCAGATCTTGGAATTATTTAGTAAGACTTTAAGGCAGACATCATAAAATGCTTTAAGAATTAATTATAAGCTTGTCAAAAAAGAAGAATTAATTTTAACTTCTCTTGTAAGAAATGGAAAAGAAGCTCTCAAAAAAACACGAGTATATAAAACAAGAAAACAGAGAAACAGGAATATGATATTGAACAAATCAATTCCACAATGAGTTAACACTTCAAACTCATTAGGATAGCTATTGTAAAAAAAAAAAAAAATAGAAAATAACAACTGTGCATGATGGATACACCATAAAATGATACTATAAGAATAATGTGGATGGGGCCACCGCCTGTGGTGCCGGCATCCCATACGGGCACTGGTTCAAGTCCTGGCTGCTCCACTTTCAATCCAGCTCCCTTCTAATGTGCCTGGGAAAGCAGCAGAAGATGGCCTAAGTGCTTGGGGCCCTGCACTCACATGGGAGACCCAGAAGAACCTCCTGGCTCCTACCTTCAGATCAGCCTAGCTATGGCCATTGCAGCCATTAGGGTAGTGAACCAGCAGATGGAAGACCTCCCCCTCCCTCTCCCTCTTCCTCCCTCTCTCTCTGCCTCTCTGTAACTCTGTTTTTCAAATAAATAAATAATTTTTTTTAAAAAAGAGTATACCTGAGTTACTTAAAAAAATACCAACTGGACCAATAAAGATGTATAATGCTAGTTTATAAAGTAAAAGGTACTCTCTTACATTGCTAATGTGAAAGAAAATGTTAACAGCCACTTGTGAGGGCACACAGACACAGATCCACCCACATACATGCTTATTTTTTTCACTTATGAACACCAACATAGGTATGGAAGGATTTAAAGGTTAATTCAGCAGACTGGGTAATAATTATTTTTCTTTTAAATATTTCAATCTGCTATCGCAAATGGAGCAGTACTCTTTTTAACTTGAAAAATGGAAGCAAACTTTAAAAAGTAGCAGCACATATCACTTACTAAAGGAAACACAGCAAAAGAAAAATGCACTGATCACAGACTTGAAAATCAAAAGAATTTTACCTATTACTCAATTTTTCCTATATTGACTCCGATGTTGCATTGCATTTGGCATTTCTTTTTAATGACTTTCTTTGTTTGTGTGAAAGGGAGGAAAAACAGAGACAGGCAAGACAGAGAGAGACGTTCCATTGCTGGTTCACTCCCCAAATGCCTACAGGCTGGGGCAGGTCAGAGCCAGGAACCCAAAACTCCACATAGATCTCCCACGTAGGTATAGCAGGATCCAAGTAAATGAACCATCACCTGCTGCCTCCCAGTATGCACATCAGCAGGAAGCTGGAATTGGACACAGAGCCTGGACTCAAACCCAGAAACTTCCACATGGGAAGCAGGTATCCCAAGCAGTGTTTTAGTTGCTGTGCCAAATACCTGCCCCACCTTTGGCATTTCTTTTATTTTATTTTAATTTATTTTTTGACAGGCAGAGTGGATAGTGAGAGAGAGAGACAGAAAGAAAGGTCTTCCTTTGCCATTGGTTCACCCTTCAATGGCCGCCATGGCCAGCATGCTGCGGCCGGTGCACTGCACTGATCCGATGGCAGGAGCCAGGTGCTTCTCCTGGTCTCCCATGGGGTGCAGGGCCCAAGCACCTGGGCCATCCTCCACTGAACTCCCGGGCCACAGCAGAGGGCTGGCCTGGAAGAGGGGCAACCGGGACAGAATCCAGCACCCTGACCGGGACTAGAACCCGGTGTGCCGGTGCCGCAAGGCGGAAGATTAGCCTAGTGAGCTGCGGCGCTGGCTCTCTTTTATTTATTTATTTTTTTTTATATTTATTTATTTGAAAAGTCAGATTTAGAGACAGAGACAGAGACCGATCTTCCAGTCCACTGGTTCGCTGCTCAGATAGCCGAATGGCCAGAGCTGGGCCCAGTTTCCCATGTGGGTAACAGGGGCCCAGGCACTTGGGCCACCTTTCACTGCTTTTCCCAGGTTATTACCAGGGAGCTGGATCAGAAGTAGAACAGCCAGGACACAAAGTGGTGCCCAAATGGAATGCCAGTGTTGCAGGAGGTGGTGTTGAACACTACAAAACCAGCCCCCACCTTTGGAATTTCTAACTTCTGAAATCTATTTAGGCAAGTCACACCCATGGAGATGCCACCAACCTGATCTGCTGGAAGTTTTACTTGGTTCCTCAAAGCATGGCAAAAAGTCTTCTTTCTTCTTTGAAGAAACTGGAACTGATTTTGGACATGATTTTTGAATCTGAGCATAGAAGAAATACAACATTAGATCTACTTTCACTAAAATACCAATTCTGATGAAACACATTTGCTTTTAAAATAGAAAAAAAGAAGTGTTTAAAAACAACAAACCAGCTGGTAGAGTTGTATATTCAAGAAACTTCTGACAGGAGACTGAATAAATTTTGATACAGTCATATAACACACATAACAGTCAAACTAAACCACAGTAACATAAATAAACAATTACATTAACCAAACACTAAGACGTTGCAGAATTACATAATAAAACCACTTATGTAAAGCCCAAAATAGATGCAAGGACAGGTCAATATGATCTTTAGAGATTCTCTATGCAGAAGAGTAATATAGCAGACCTGCTCATTTAAAGGGCCAGCTTCCAGGACCAGACCTTGGTTGACATCTGCTGACGTGGATTTTAGAATGTGCAGACAGAAGAGGAAAAACAGGTTCAGAAAAGGGCACACATCAATCTTTAGAGCTATTTGCATTTCTCCACTGAGTGACAGGTACATGAGTGTTCACAAGTGTAAGGTAATATTTTTTAACTTTATGAGCATTATATATGTAAATTTGTAATATTGTAAGCCGTAAATTTAACATTTAATCATTTCATCTCAAATATGCATATTCTAGGGATTCCGTTTATAAAATGTAAAAAGAAAAGCATGAACAAACATGTTCACTGCATCACTATGACGATAAATGTATAGAAACCTAAAAAACTACCAATAGGAGAATGAATAATGGAGCCACTTCCCTGTTGTTCAGTAGACACACTTTGGTACTCAATTCCACAAAACAAAACAAAACAAAAGCAGGCTTTCACTTAATCTGTGCTTCCTCACAAAACCTCATTAAGGGGTCTTAATAATGTATAAACCCTGAAGGAAGAGAAAGAGAGGAAGTAGATGAGATGTCAACAAATTCCGAAAGCAGATTAGTAGTAACTAATCAGCTCAAGATAGGAAACATGCAGACAATGAAGAAAGCCCAGAAGCACAGACTATGTTTATGGAGAAATTCATAAAGACCAGTAATTGAAGATACAAGTTGTCTGTAAAAAAGGGGTGGCTGTGGCCTGACAACAGAAGGGTTATTACAAGCTTAGGTAGAAAGTGGTGAAATCAAGGAGCCCAAAACCTCACAAGTGTACCAAATTATATGTTTACTATCTTGAGTTTCAGCATCAGACACAGTGTGAATTCAGTGCCAACTGAGGGTAAAGGTAATGCAGTGAGAATAGATATTAAGTGGGAGCATCCAAACTGCACCTTCCCTTTGCCCCACCCAGCTGAGAACACTTACAGTGAGAATCAAGACCCACTTCTCTCCACCCAGTCAAGATAGATGTCTTTGTTAGAAAAACTTCCCAGGCAGGAGACAAAAAAATCTACAGATACTAACACCTAGACATTCACAATTAAATGGTCCAGATTTATTACATCGTAGGAAATTCATCAAACTACAAATTTTACCACGGGAAAAGAACTTCTACCCCTAAATAGGAAAATGTAGCTAAATATTAATGGACACTTGACAAAAGGTAAAATGTGAAGTAAACAAAAATGGTACTTATAGGAAATAGAAACTGGAAGAACAAATCTTATTAAAAAGGGTTAGAGGAACCTAAGATAAATGAATATATTGGGGCCCGGCGCCATGGTTCACTTGGCTAATCCTCTGCCTGCGGCTCCGGCATCCCATATGGGCACCGGGTTCTAGTCCCAGTTGCTCCTCTTCCAATCCAGCTCTCTGCTGTGGCCCGGAAGTGCAGTGCAGGATGGCCCAAGTACTTGGGCCCTGCACCTGCATGGGAGACCAGGAAGAAGCGCCTGGCTCCTGGCTTCGGATAGCCATAGCAGCCATTTGGGGGATGAACCAACAGAAGACCTTTCTCTCTCTCTCTCTCTCTCTCTCTCTCTCTCTCTCAACTTTCTGTAACTCTTCCTGTCAAATAAATAAATAAATCTTTTTTAAAAATAAATAAAAAATTTTTTAAAATTAATATATCAAAATCGCAGATCACTAAAGACAAAAGTCAAGATACTAAAAGCTTACAAAGATGAAAAAACAGTCACTCATAAATAAAAAATCAAGGCATCAACACAGCATTTTCAATGACAGAGAAGGTAAAATAAAGTAAGGCAATGTCTTAAAAAGTCTGTGAGGCACAGTGTTTAGCCTCGCAGTCAAGACACCAGATGGGATGCCTGCATCCCACATCATTGTGCCTGGGTTTAAGTCCCAGCTCTAGTCCTGAGTTTGGCTTCCTGCTAATGTACACCCTGGAATGCAGCAGGTATTAGCTAAACTAGTTGGGTCCCTGTAACCCATATGGAATACCTAGACTGGGTTCCAGGCTCCTGGTTCCAGGCTTTGGACTGGCCCAGTCCAACACGGGCACTTGGAGAATGAACTAGACAATGGAAGATTTCTAATTATCTCTAATTATCTTTCTACCTCTCAAATAAGTTATTTTTCAAAACTTTGAGAAAATAATTTCTAACTTAGAATTCTGTACCCACCCAAATTACCCATCAAGAGGGTAAAATCAAGGTATCTTCATACTTGTAAGGTTTTAATTCTCAGGAATCTAAAGAAGAGACCAAGAAAAAGGAATACTTATAATTCAAGAAGTATAATTTGCAATTCACGAAAAAAGCAAAAAGATTTTGTAGATCACATAGTATTATCTCTGTAACAAGCCTTAAAGTAGACAGATGAAGAGGAAAAAAAAAATCTAAGAAATATATCTCCAGAAAAAAAACTGAAAATGATTAATTACTTGAAGTATCTGCTTATACTTAGAAGACATTTATGGGGCCAGTGCTATGGCACAGGTTAGTCTTTCTGCCTACAGCACTGGCAGCCCATGTGGGTGCCGGTTTTAGTCCCGGCTGCTCCTCTTACAATCCAGCTCTCTGATGTGGTCTGGGAAAGCAGTAGAAGATAGCTTCGGATCTGCACAGCTCCGGCCGTTGTGGCCATTTGGGGAGTGAACAACAGAAGGAAGACCTTTCTCTCTGTCTGTCCCTCTCTCTCGGTAACTCTACCTCTCAAATAGATAAAAGATCTTTAAAAACAAAGAAACAAAAGAGAAGACAATTATACTTTTGTCACAGATACTCATGATGAATCAGTCACAGGTGCACAGAAGGTCAACAAATGGAAAAACCAAGAAAATCAAGAAAAAACAGCTATAAAGAAATAATTATACATAAACAAAAAATAACTACATGAAGAATATTTAGCCTGTAGTATTCTACAGTGAATACTTAGTCTTAATAATTTAAAAAATAAATACTGTCTTACTAAAATTATAGCATAAAGTGCTAATAAGTAGAAGTTTTATATGTTCTGGTAGGAAGCAAGAGTGGTATGACAAACACAGCCTAAACTTCCATAACTGAAAGGCAAGAGCTAACAGTTAAGACTGAGAAAAATAAACAATAATGCTATAAATACTGGAGGCAAAATACCTAGAAGAAATAGCCAGAGTTAAGAAATCAGAACTGAAGAGGAGAGTATCTCTAGTGTTTATATCATAATACGATTTGTGCAACTATGTAAATATCTATAGAGATAATACCATTGATCTTGGGAATTAAAAAGAAAAATTTACAAAATGATGAGAAAGAGAATAGTGGAATCAGCAGATTGATTTTTTTGAAAATGCTAATGATGAAGTATGACCTCTGAAAAAAAATTGTGTAAATGAGCAATATATTTAAAAAAAGAAAGAAACCTATGACATACTATCCAGAAGAGGAACTTCCAGCATAATCCTCAAAGCCCTATAGAACATTTTTAAGAAAAAAAAATACTCATGAACACATATGGAAATATATAAATATATAATATTAGCAAATCTGATCAGAAGATCTGATTTATGGTCAAGTCAGTTCCTACTAAGAAACATTAACAAAGTCCTTTTAATTCTGAAAAAAAAAATACCTATGTCTTCATTCCTTGGAATCAAAGGCTATATGTTTAAAATGTTGATTATTTATAAGTTTTTAGTAAATGTTACTTTTAGGACCACATAATTTTTCTGATTAGTACTGTGTTTTTGAATAATCTATCTTGGATGATTAGCTTTAAAAACTGTAAATAAATATGTATAGTTGTCAAGCTATCCTCTTAAGACATAATTAACAAAAGATTAATTTCCCTGCATAGCACTACAGTGCCTGCAATTTTCAGAAAATAATCAATTTATAAATCTGCTCTGGAACTTCAATAACTGCTCCCTTTTCTAAAAACAAAATTAGATATTATTTTACGAGAAATGATCAAATGATTTTTATAATTCCTAGACTCTCAATTTCAAACACAAAATGTATCAAATCATAATTTCTAAATACTGTCTCCAAATTTTATAGAAAATGAGTAAGATTACAGAATTTCCTTTCAGATTTACAAACTAAAATGTTCATAGTATATTAACCACTTCTTTCATTAATATATTATACCAGTTCCTCTTTTGGACTTACCTCTTTGCTTGGTGACTGAAAACTGTCTTTTACTTTGGGTGTTGAACAAAGCACTGATTTTGTAGAATTTGTGCTAAAGTCATTAGCAAGACCTAGAAGAAATGTATGAAATGTAGTATAATATCTATTGGCTTTCATTAAAAGTAGTTCTATATGACATTTGAAGAAGTGGCTGTTGCCTCTTTAAACACAATTAGCTTAAATAAAGCACAATACTTAACTATTCAAATGCTCCTGAAAGGAATCAAACACTGAGAAAGGCAAACAAGACTCCTCAAGAAGTATATGCCAGCTCTTTGCTCAGAGCTTGTACGAAGAGGTACCTTTCCACTAACAATGGGTAATTTACAAAGAACAGAAATTTGTACCTTAAAATTGTGAAGGCTGGTAAATCTAAAATCCAGATTTAACTGGTGAGGCAGCAGGCAGAAGGGCAAGACAGCATGCCAGAGATCAAGATTAAATTCCTAACCTTAAGCCTTTTATAATCAGCATTCATTCATTCATGAGGGTACAGCTCCCACAGTCTAATCACCTGCCAAGGGCTCACCTCTTAACACAGCTGCATTAGGGGTTAAGTGTCCCAACATGTTTTTGAGACTAATTCAAACCATAATATCTACCATCTATCCTTATTTCTTGTGCTTTGCCTATTCTTACTCCAATACTTTCTGATGCTCACTTAAAAAGTTTTTGCTGTAATTCACAACTTCCTTAGAATGGGATGTAAATCACCAGATAGGAGGATGAAAAATTATTGTCAACATTATCCTAAGTATATCAGGAATACATGAGGAATTGTATATGTACTCAAAATTCTGAATATATATACTTAAATGCTAGAAACATGTTTGCTACATTTAATAGGACAAATTTATATCTTTATCCATTGCAACTGTCAGAAGTTCATCTAGAAATGAAACCTTACTTCTTTCTTCAAAACAGTCTTGTAAGAATTCCAACATGTTCTGGCCTTGTTCCGTATTAATATTACGTGCCCTAATAAGAAACAAAAAAGGGACAATGTAATATATTGTTTCTAGAACATATTTGTTATTTGTTATTATTTAATTGAAAATTCTTATTATTATAACACTGTTAATAGGAAAAATATTTTTACTATTTAAAGATAAAACAAGTACTTGAGGGTATGTCATTATCCACATAAACAATTATATTCCTTAAACATTCATGTCTAAAGCTGTTTTAGACTACTACTGTATGTCAACAAGAACATAAATGTTTTTGAATGAATCCAATCAGTCCTTCAAAGACTTTACAGTCACAAGTACCAACATTTTCATATTCCTCCCCACAAGTCACCAAATGTTCCTTTAATTCAATATATCTTACCAGCAGTTCATGAATCAGTACAAATTTTTTCATTAAAAATTATGTTGAGGGGCAGGCTTTGTGACTTAGTGGGTTAAGCTGCCACTTGCAACGCTGGCATCCCTTGAGCACTGGGTTGAGTCCTGGCTGCTTTACTTCCCATCCAGCTCCCTGATAATGCACCTGGGAAAGCAGTGGAAGATGGCCCAAGTATCTGGGCCTCTGCCACCCACCCACAAGGGAGATCCAGATGGAGTTCCTGGTTCCTGGCTTTGCAGAAACACACATAATTGGTCCAAATAAATTTAATCAGATTTTCTAGGCTGATTCAGATGAGTCCCATGTGCAAATCTGTTAAAAACCACTAATGAATCCTATTCCCTTACTTTGCAAATAGGAAAACTGAAATCCAGTTAGATCAAATGATCTGCCAAAGTTTGAAAACTTTATTACTATTAATGAAAGAGCTTGTAACAGCATATAGGTCATTGCTGAAAATTCCGGCCTTGACACTACAATAGAATACCATATATAATAGATATACACTGTACAACTACAAATAAAGTCAGGCTATCCTCTATTTCACAGATGAAAACAACACAGATCAGACGACTTGCTAAAGAATATAATGCAGTCACTATCAAAACACAGGTCACCAATACATAGTCTGTATGTAGTGTCAGATAGGAAGTTCAGCTGAAACAGTGTGGATACAAATTTTTGGCAGTCAAGTGACTAAATATAAGAGGGAAAGTCATTTATAGTCACCAAATCCTACAGCTTTTTCAAATTTTTTCCAATGGTCTGACATTGGGGTACAGCAGGTTAAGTCACTGTTTTTGACGCCAGCACCCCATATCAGAATGCCAGTATGAGTCCCAGCCACTCCACTTCCAATCCTGATCTCTGCTAATGTACCTGGGAAAGCAGCGGATGATGGCCTAAGTACTTAGGCCCCTGCCACCCACATGGGAGACCTGAATGGTGTCCCAGTCTCCTGGTTCCAGCCTGGCCAGGTCCTGGACATTGCAGCCATTTGGGGGAGTGAACCAGCAGAAAAATCTCCCTCTCTTGGTCTTCCAAATAAGTAAATAAGCAAACAAATCTTTTTTTTTTTTTTTAAGATTTATTTATTTGAGAGAGTTATAAACAGAGAGAGGGAAACACAGGTCTTCCATCCACTGGTTTACTCCCAAATGGCTGCAATGGCCAGAGCTGGGTTGAGCCAAAGCCAGGAGCCAGGAGCTTCTTCAGGGTCCCTCACATGGGTACAGGGGCCCAAGCACTTGGGTCAGCTTGCACTGCTTTCCCAGGCCATTAGTGGGGAGCTGGATCGGAAATGGAACAGCCAGACTCAAACCAGCGCCCATGCCAGAGCCGCAGGCAGAGGCTTAACCCACTATGCCACAGCATCAGCCCCAATTAATAAATCTTTTTTCTCTAATTCACTTCTTCCTCCCCCTTTTCCTTACTACCTTAATGTAAAAGCACCCTCAGTACACCTAGATTACTACAACCCCTGCATTAAGCTACCCTACAAATATCAATGCTTTGTTTTGTTAAACTGTGTGTGTTTTTACACATAGTAGGCAAAGGGGATTTAAAACAGCTGATTCAAGCCTTTAATAGATGACTAAAGCCTAACACATCCATTTTATGGATCTACACAATTCATAACCTCTGTTCTCCACTTGTACCCTCTGAAATTAGGTTTGTCTGACAAACCATTATATGTGTGTGTGTGTGTGTATATATATATAAAAAATACACATATATACATATATATGTGTATTACATATATACACATATATACATATATGTGTGTATTACATACACACACACACACACACACACATATATAAACAAGGGGGGCTGGCGCTGTGGTGCAGCGGGTTAACGCCCTGGCCTGAAGCGCCAGCATCCCATATGGGTGCCGGTTCGAGTTCCAGCTGCTCTGCTTCCGATCCAGCTCTCTGCTATGGCCTGGGAAAGCAGTAGAAGATGCCCCAGTCCTTGGGCCCCTGCACCCACACAGGAGACTTGGAAGAAGTTCCTGGCTCCTGGCTTCGGATTGGTGCAGTTCCGGCCATTGCAGCCAATTGGGGAGTGAACAATTGGATGCAAGACCACCCCCCACCCCCGCAGCCTCTCCTCTCTCTGTGTAACTGTGACTTTCAAATAAATAAATAAATCTTTAAAAAAATTAAATAAGTAAACAAAGGAACTCTGGTTCCTTTGTTTATAACACTTTCTGTGTCTGGAATGTACTTTACCTTATTCTTTACCTATCTAGTCAATATCCACATAGGTTATGTTACAACTTTTAAAGCTTTTCTTAATAACAATACCCCAGTCCCTTCCTAATGTCTTTCTTGGCTACCTATATGCAAATTAATGTCTAATTATATATAGGCCTTCTCTCTATGATGTGCAAGATAGGCCTCTGTTATTATATTATTACAAATAATACTTTTGTTCATTAAATTATTTTGCAAATGTAAATATACATTCCCAACAGGAATGTAAGCTCCTTATAGGAAAACAAAAAAACCATATTTCTATGCTCCACTAGCTCTAGTAAAATCAAGGTTCAATGAACATTCGGTTCTTGTTAATAACATCTTCACTTTAAAATGCATGCTGTTTGAGGCCAGCACCATGGCTCACTTGGTTAATCCTCCACCTGCGGTGCCGGCATCCCATATGGGTGTCAGTTCTAGTCCCGGTTGCTGCTCTTCCAGTCCAGCTCTCTGCTGTGGCCCGGGAAGGCAGTGGAGGATGGCCCAAGTGCTTGGGCCCTGCACCCGCATGGGAGACCAGGAGAAGCTCCTGGCTTCGGATCAGTGCAGCACCAGCCGTAGTGGCCATTTGGGGGGTGAACCAACGGAAAAGGAAGACCTTTCTCTCTTTCTCTCTCACTGTCTATAACTCTACCTGTCAAAAAAAAAAAAAAGGCATGATAAAAAAGGCATGATATTTACACTAACATTATTAAATATTTATCTAGAAAATTTAGAGATTTTCAACTAAAGGAAGAACCAAAGCAACCCAAATAAGTACCCAGCAAATAAATGACATCATGCACAATTTTTCATTTTTCCTACTGAAAACAAGCTATATCTGTATAATATTACCATTCAATCCATTCAACACAGTGTTTTCCTCATGGATGTCATTTAGTCAGAACTGAGCTTCCTCTTTCTAGTCCACCACTTTGACAGGTGAATTTCTTTTCTCCCTGCCACTAAGCCATTATATTCCTTGCATTGGTATTTTTATTAGAATAAAGCAACTAAGATGTCTATACTTAATAAGTGAGCATGGATATTATTACTTTAGTCATAACTTATAATTTTCCTTTATTTAAAATCTACTTTCTGATGATGCGTACAGAAATCATCTTAAAAGCTTAAGTCTATAAATCACCTGGAAGGCCGGCAAAATCTTCTTCTGTAGTCATTTTTGAGATGATCCTGAAAGAAAAGTTCATCATCAATTTGATCTTTTTGTTTAAAATATAATGAGGTATCACTTATCTTCAAAGTAATTCCACCCCAATAAGGGTATGCCAGAAAATTTCAGTTCTTCATTTATTCACGAAGCATTTGTTAATTGCCTGGCATAAACACTACAAAAGGAAATTCATTTGGATCAAGTAAGTAAAAGAGAACCATACTATCTATCTACTGGTATTAAAAAACTTCATGTATATGAGGGTAGTTCAAAAGAGTTCATGGAAAATGAAGTTAAAGATAAGTTAACTGACTTTGGTACAAAGTACTTTTAAGTTCATACAGTTTTTCATACTATGTATTTCCCACACACTGTGAAATACCCCTTGTAATACTTCCAGTTCCCACCCAAAATCCATTCCATTTTAATCCTCCTCTTCTTCCACCTGCTCCCACACCTTTTCCACCTAACTTTCAGGGCATCCAAAATCCAGGCTGGCTAACTAATATCTCCTGATATCCCTTCCCTGAAGGAAGAGCCCACTAAATATAAAATCGGAGCTAAAACAGCACCAAACAACAATGAAAAAAGAGGAAAAGAGAGGACTACATGGGGAGAAATTTAACAAATTTCTGGAAGACCGAAAAGAGATAAAGCATGATAACTGATAAAACAGAATAAAATTAGTAGCAGCCCAAAGTAAGCTCAGGCAATATTGTACTAAATGATGATGGAAGCTGATCTACCCAGGAGAAAGCCATAACTATGTAGTACTGGGAAACCTGAGATCGAGGGATGCAAGGAGTGAGACAAAGGAATAACAGACATCTGGAAAAAAAATCTCTATCCAGAACAGTAGGCCCTTTCTTCCCCTAGCCTCATAAACAGAGCTCCCCAGAAGCCGTCTACCAGCATCTCCCTCTCTGACACTCTGCCTTACAAATAAATTTTAAAAGCTAGAACTTTTAAAACACAGGGGTCGGCCTGTGACACACAGGTTAAAGCCCCGGCTTGCAGCACCAGCATCCCATATGGGCGCTGGTCCATGTCCCGGCTACTCCACTTCCGATCCAGCACCCTGCTAATGTGCCTGAGGAAGCAATGGAAGATGGCCAAGTCCTTGGGCCCCTGCACCCATGTGGGAGACCCGGGAGAAGCTCTTGCTTGGCTCCAGATCGGCTCAGCTCAAAGCTCTAGCAGTTGCAGCCATTTGGGGAGCGAACCAGTGGGTGGAAGACCTCTCTTTCTCTCTCTCTGTAACTCTTTCAAATAAATAAAATAAATTTAAAAAGAAAAGCTGGACCAGTAAAATTTTCAGTTCAAAATAAACTTAGGAAGCTCACAAACAGCAATTTCAATTTATCTTTCAGTGGACTTAAACTTGACTTTCTTTTCACTGTCAGATTATGTTTCTCAAAGCAAATACGATACAACAAATGGGGTTTCCCAACCTCCATTCCCCCCAGTCCCCGCTCCCCAGCACACTGACGTCTAGGGATAGAGGATTCTGCGTCCCGGGGGCCTAAACTCACGCAGTGCACGAAGCTCAGCAGCATCCCTGCCTCCACCCACTCTGTGCGCTGCAGCACTCCCTCCATCGCCCTACCCTCCCAGCCTGGGGAAACCCAAAACTTCCTCCAGACGTCAACAAATACCGCCTAGGGGGAGAGCTGCCCTCCTCTGGGAGCCACTAGGGTGCAGGAAGGGCTGCAGATCCCCTCACCTCTTGTCCTTCAACAGGGTATGGCACAAAGTCAGACCTCAGAACGAAACGGCCCCCAACAGTGCTACACGTCGGACAGGCGTTCGGGAAACCTCAGGGTCCGCCTCTTCCCCGGGTGTTTTTCCCTGACCCTACAGAACGTAAACAACGCATGCGCTCCTGGGAAACCCGCACACTCCCCTACCCTTCCATGCACACTGAAGTTTACCCACTGAGACATCACTGTTGCAGAAGACTCCCTAAAGGAGGGGGTAAATGAGAAGACACCAGTGCAGGAAGACGCGGTACGGGTTTTGCATGTACCGGAACCATAACCGACGTGTGAACAGACGGAGCACTGACCACCCCAAGGAGCACTGACCACCCCAAGGAGCACTGACCACCCTAAGGAGCACTGACCACCCCAAGGAGCACCGACCACCCCAAGGAGCACTGACCACCCCAAGGCGCACTGACCACCCCAAGGAGCACTGACCACCCCAAGGAGCACTGACTACCCTAAGGAGCACTGACCACCCCAAGGAGCACTGACTGACTACCCCAAGGCGCACTGACCACCCCAAGGAGCTCTGACCACCCCAAGGAGCACTCACCACCCCAAGGAGCACTGACTGACCACCCCAAGGAGCACTGACCACCCCAAGGAGCACCGACCACCCCAAGGAGCACTGACTGACTACCCCAAGGCGCACTGACCACCCCAAGGAGCTCTGACCACCCCAAGGAGCACTCACCACCCCAAGGAGCACTGACTGACCACCCCAAGGAGCACTGACCTCCCCAAGGAGCACTGACCCCCAAGGAGCACTGACCACCCCAAGGAGCACTGACCCCCAAGGAGCACTGACCCCCAAGGAGCACTGACCCCCAAGGAGCACCGACCACCCCAAGGAGCACTGACCCCCAAGGAGCACTGACCACCCCAAGGAGCACTGACTACCCCAAGGAGCACTGACCACCCCAAGGAGCACTGACCCCCAAGGAGCACTGACCCCCAAGGAGCACTGACCTCCCCAAGGAGCACTGACTCCCAAGGAGCACTGACTGACCACCCCAAGGAGCACTGACCACCCCAAGGAGCACTGACCTCCCCAAGGAGCACTGACCACCCCAAGGAGCACCGACCACCCCAAGGAGCACCGACCACCCCAAGGAGCACTGACCACCCCAAGGAGCACTGACCTCCCCAAGGAGCACTGACCCCCAAGGAGTCCCTCACACAGCGGTAAGACGCGTTTCCAGCCGCGCCGGTCCTCAGAGTGCCTCCCCGAGCACTTCACAACAACACACGTCCCACGCCAATCGGCCTCCAAAACCGCCCGCGAGGCGCGACGTCTGTAACACCCACAGGAAAGCCCGACCATCCCGAGACAAAGCCGACCCCCAGCCCAGCGCGGCCGCTCCAAGGCCTGCGCCCCGCACGACCGCGTTCGGAGGAGGCAGTGCGGCGAAGCTGGAAGAGGAAGCGACGGGAGCTCCGGACCAGAGCCCCGTCGCAGCCCAGCTCCCCTCACCCCTTCAGGAGCAACGACGTCGGCCGGCTCCGGCCGATCGCAGCGGCCTGCGGCCCCGCGCGGCCTCCCGACCCCGCGCCCGTCCGCCGCGCCCCGGCCCAGCCGCTTTCCCGAGGCGCGGAGGGCCGGGCCGCACTCACCAGCCCCGAGGCCGCCATGTTCCGGCCCCGCTGCGCACGGGCCGCGGCTCGGGCAGCGTGAGCTCGCACCGCCCCGGCCGCCCGCCGGCGACACTACCGCCCACGACAGCCCCCGAGACAGCGGGTCGCGGGCGCTCGCGGCTGCAGGCCCATCTAGGCGCGCTTCCAGGTGCCGCCGCGCGCTCCGGGGTTTGAAACGGACGGCACATGCGCAACGCGTGCGGCGCCGCCCAATCGCAGGAAAGCCGTTAGGGCCCCGCCCCTCCTCCCCTCCGCCGCGTCTCTGCGTTCCTCGCTCTCAGGCCTACGGGTGGCGCGGGCGGGCTGTTTTTTGGGGACGGCGGGGCCTCTGTGACTGTGCCACCCAGCGCCGCGTTGTGGCGCTGTTCCGGGCGTTTTCTTAATGATGTAATAGGAGTCTAAACTGCTCTGAAGACTTCCTCCTACCTAACTAGTGTCTGAAGTCTGGGACGCTGTGTTCCATTTTTACGACTTAATAACTACAAGAAAATGGTACTCCAAAGAGTTGGCTTGCTGAATACATTCATTAATCAGGAGTTAATGCGCTTTTAAAACTTGTACTGCTTTAACAAATGCTGTCACCTGTTGGAAGTTATTTACATATGTATTAGGGAAGAAAGAGGGGTTATGAACTCTGAAGTCCGAGTTCAAATGCCTGGTTTCTACTCTGCTAATTATCCGTTCCTCAATTCTGCTGGCTGTAAAATGGGAATAATATTGAGATTTTGGAATCAAATTCTGGCAATTCCTATGAATACTGGAAAAGAGGGGTTACTGGGTTCCCAATCCAGCTTCCTGCTAATGCACCTGGGCAGGGGAGGGTGGCCCACGGGCTTGGGCCCCGCGCCCAAATGGGAGACCTGGCTGGAATAATTGCTCCTGGCTTCAACCTGGCACAGCCCTGGCTGTTGTGGTCGTTTGGGGAGTGAACCAGCAGATGGGAGATATAGTGCTCACTCTCTCTCCCCACCCCCACCACTCTGTTTTCTGTTTTCTAAGTAAATAAATAAATTTCAGTAATAAAGCTTTTATATCATTATGGAGGTTTTTTTTTTTTTTTTACTACATGTGGCAATTTTACCAATTGGTATAGATTATGTGTAATTCAGTGTTGTCACATTTGGAATAGTAAAGCTAACATTCATGGAAATATAGTACCTGTCGAGCTCTGTAGATGTTTCACCTGCATTTCAAGCATATAGAACATCCCTGTGAGAGAAACAATGTTTCGATTTTATAGACAAGGGACTTCAGTAACTTTCCCAAGATGACGCCACCACTAAATGGCAGAGCTGGCTATTAACTTGAAAACTCTGACTCTAGAACTCAGCGCTTTTTAAACTCTTTGTTTATTTGAAGGGGACAGGAGTGCACAGGGAGATCCAGGCTGGGCTGGGGCTGAGCTGGGGTCAAAACCCAGAGCCGGGAAGTCTGGCTAGGTCTCCCACTCGGAGTGGCTGAAACACTTGAGCTGTCACCACAGCCTCCCAGAGTCTGGGTATGGAATCCCGGTTCTCCAGTATTGGACCTGGGACTCCTAACTGGCTTTCCAGCCACCAGGCTAAGTGCCCACCCCCGGAACTGGGCTCTTAATCGCTACACTCTTTGCCTCTCAGTGAGAAATTTTAGCAAGCACAATCACAGATGTTAGTCCCACATGTAAAATTATATCCCACTCCCACCAAAAACAGGAACTTGCACAATTGTTTTAAGAAAGTTGAAATGCAACGGTTTTGCTGTTGTAGAATGCAGGACACAAAGGATGTTGAAGATGAAGCACTCTAGAGAGAAAATGGAGTAGCATACTTGTGAAAACGGTCAGAGGAACTCCACATTTTCCAAAGAATTTTTTTAGCTCCATCCGTTCTAGTACAGTTGGCCAAAAAACCCCATCATGGTTTTAGTATCCTAAAAATAGAATTGCACATAATTTAGCACAACTACTAGACATGGGTAAGGAGTGTGTGTGTGTGTATGTATCAGTCAGTGATAGTATAGGTAATTAGATACATACAGAGAAAACAAAATATTCAGAAATTAAGTTTGGAAGGGAAGTAAAAATTGTAGTTACTTAGGACTTTAGGTCATTTAAAACTTGAAAATATTAAAACTAGTTCAAACAATATTTTATGTTAAATCCTTGACCTTCATCAAAGCATTTGGTTAACCAAGTCTCTTCAGTTGCAAGCTTCCATACAGAAATAGAAATCACAGCAAAAACATTCACAAGTGAACTTAAAGTGCACTTAATCACTTAAAGATTAGTCCACATTCCATCTTACACTACAACATAATACAAGCATCTGTCCTGGTGAGTTGGATAAACAAATTTTATTACACTGGTGCAGGGTAGTACTCTTAGCAATAAAAACACTATGGATGAAGGGGCCAGTACTGTGGCATAGCAGAGTGAAGCCGCAGCCTGCAGTGCCGGCATCCCATATGGCACCGGTTCAAGTCCTGGCTGCTCCACTTCTGATCCAGCTCTCTGCTGCCTAGGAAAGTGGTGGAAGATGGCCCAAGATCTTGGCCCCTGTACCCACATGGGAGACGTGGACAAGCTCCTAGCTCCTGGCTTTGGATTGGCACAGTTCCACTGTTGCGCCCAATTGAGGAGTGAACCAACGGGTGGAAGACCTCTCTCTACCTCTCCTCTCTCCGTGAAACTCTGACTTTCAAATAAATAAATAAATAAATCTTTAAAAAACAACACTATAGATGAATCTCATTATCCTAAACAAAGCAAGAAGACATGTGACTGCACAAAAAGAAATCAGATCAATGGATGCCAAAGGACGGGCTTGAAGAGAAGAGACTATAAAGGGGCATGAGGGAATGTTTTGCAGTGCTGGAAATATTCTATGAATGCTTATTATGGTGGTTGTATAGCTAGAAAAATACTTGTCAAAACTCTTAGACCTCGGGGCTGCCTGCAGTGCCGGCATCCAATATGGGCACCGGTTCTAGTCCCAGCTGCTCCACTTCCAACCTAGCTCTCTGCTATGGCCTGGGAAAGCAGTAGAAAACTGCCCAAGTCCTTGGGCCCCTGCACCCGCTTGGGAGACCTGGAAGAAGCTCCTGTCTCCTGACTTTGGATCAGTGCAGCTCCAGCCATTGCTGCCAATTGGGGAGTGAACCAACGGATGGAAGACCTCTCTCTATGTCTCTCCCTCTACCTCTCTGTAACTCTGCCTTTCAAATAAATAAATATTAAAAAAAAAAAAAACCTCTTAGAACTGTACTCTTATAAAGGGTGACTTTGTTCGCCACAAGTTATACATCAGATCTGGCTAGGGGAAAGAGGAAAAAGAATGGGAGAGAGGGGAAGGGGGGAAGGAGGGGAGTGAGGGAGACAGAGCAAACAAATGTACCGTGTAAAAACCAAGCACAGGGAGCTGTCGTAGTGGCCTAGCAGGTGAAGCCGCTGCCTGCAGTGCTGGCATTCACATGGACGCCCAGTTCAAGTCCTGGCCGCTCCGCCTCCAATCTAGCTCTCTGCTGTGGCCTGGGAAAGCAGTAGAAGATAGCCCAAGTCCTTGAGCCCCTGCACCCATGTGGGAGACTGGGAGGAGGCTCCTGGCTCCTGGCTTCCTTGAAGCCCCTGCCATCGTGGCCATTTGAAGAGTGAGTCAACAGATGGAAGGCCTTTCTCTCTCTCTCTCTCTCCCTCTCTCTCTCTGCCTCTAGCTCTGCTTTTCAAATAAATAGATAAGTCTTTAAAAAATTAAGTTAAAAATCATGTGGAAAAAAAAAGCATGTGAATCACCATCAGAGTCTGATTCAAAACACAAAGCAGCTATGAAAAACATTAAGCAATTGATTTTCAGAGCAATTGATTATCAGAGGACATCAGAGAATTGTACAATTTTCTCAGGTATTATAACAGTGTGACTTTATTTATGTAACGCAATGTCTTTATTTTTATGTCACAGTATTAAAGCGTTTAGAGTTAAAATGTCAGGTGATGTTTGCAATTACATCGAAATGGCTCATCCAAAAGACCCAGGGGCTGCTGTTATCGCTCAACAACAGGAGTCACTGGGTACATGCTCCCCACATAGGATCTCTGTCCTTAATGTGTTTTACTATGAAACTTAAAAAAAACACTACTAGTTGAACAACACTCTATACCTTGTGTGGTTGTGTGAGTGCAGCGTGTTGAAATCCTTGCTTAGTATATACTAAGTTGATCTTCAGTATATGAAGGTAATTGAAAATGAAACTCGATGAAGGGCGGGATGGGAGAGGGAGTGGGAGAGGGGAGGACTGCGGGAGGGAG
Organism: Sylvilagus floridanus; assembly: GCA_949820135.1. NCBI lineage: Eukaryota > Metazoa > Chordata > Mammalia > Lagomorpha > Leporidae > Sylvilagus > Sylvilagus floridanus. The sequence goes on along the minus strand of OX463238.1, from coordinate 103,682,534 downwards.
GGAGGTTGGGGTGGGGGGGAAAGCCACAACAATACAAAAGTTGCAAAACAAGGAAAAAAAAAAGAACTTAATACTTTACCCTTTTAGTATTTTTTATGTTCTACTTAAAACTATTGGTTGAACTCTGTAATTAATACACAATTATTCTTAGGTGTTTATTTATTTATTTATTTATTGACAGGCAGAGTGGACAGTGAGAGAGAGAGACAGAGAGAAAGTTCTTCCTTTGCCATTGGTTCAAACTCCAATGGCCGCTGCGGCCGGCGCACTGCGACCTGGCAGGAGCCAGGTGCCAGGTGCTTTTCCTGGTCTCCCATAGGGTGCAGGGCCCAAGCACTTGGGCCATCCTCCACTGCACTCCCTGGCCATAGCAGAGAGCTGGACTGGAAGAGAGGCAACCGGGACAGAATCCGTTGCCCCGACCGGGACTAGAACCCAGTGTGCCGGCGCCGCAAGGCAGAGGATTAGCCTGTTGAGCCACGGCGCTGGCCTAGGTGTTTAATTAATGCTATAACTAGTACTCAAATAGTATTTTACACTTTGTGTTTCTGTGTGGGAGCAAACTGTTGAAATCTTTACTTAAAATATGCTAAATTGATCTTCTGTATATAAAGATGATTGAAAATTAATCTTGATGTGAATGGAAGAGGGGGTGGGAGAGGGGAGTGTTGTGGGTGGGAGGGAAGGTATGGGGGGGGAAGCTATTGTAATCCATAAGCTCTCTTTGGAAATGTATGTTCATTAAATAAAAATTAAAAAAAAATAAAATAAAAAGAGAGACTGAGATGAAGAAATACGGTGAAATGTTAATTGTGGATCCTAGAGGGTGAATATGTCAGTGTTTAGTAATACTACTCTTTGAGCTTTTCTGTATGTTTGAGATCTTTCATAGTCAAATTATGGGAGAAGATGACACCAATAAAATGGCTGAAAATTTATCTAAAATATTTGCAAAATATCTATTATTCTGCAAAATCCAAAAGTGAAAAGTTTAGCAAATTACTATCACATAGTGTTGTTAAAAATTATCCCACCTACAAGTTGGGAAGGAAGAACTCAAACTATCCCTCTTTGCAGACGACATGATTCTTTATTTAGGGGACCCAAAGAACTCTACTAAGAGACTATTGGAACTCATAGAAGAGTTTGGCAAAGTAGCAGGATATAAAATCAATGCACAAAAATCAACAGCCTTTGTATACACAGACAATGCCACGGCTGAGGAAGAACTGCTAAGATCAATCCCATTCACAATAGCTACAAAAACAATCAAATACCTTGGAATAAATTTAACTAAGGACATTAAAGATCTCTACAATGAAAATTACAAAACCTTAAAGAAAGAAATAGAAGAGGATACCAAAAAATGGAGAAATCTCCCATGCTCATGGATTGGAAGAATCAATATCATCAAAATGTCCATTCTCCCAAAAGCAATTTACAGATTCAACGCAATACCAATCAAGATACCGAGGACATTCTTCTCAGATCTGGAAAAAATGATGGTGAAATTCATATGGAGACACAGGAGACCTCGAATAGCTAAAGCAATCTTGTACAACAAAAACAAAGCCGGAGGCATCATAATACCAGATTTCAGGACATACTACAGGGCAGTTGTTATCAAAACAGCATGGTACTGGTACAGAAACAGATGGATAGACCAATGGAACAGAATAGAAACTCCAGAAATCAATCCAAACACCTACAGCCAACTTATATTTGATCAACGATCCAAAACCAGTCCCTGGAGTAAGGTCAGTCTGTTTAATAAATGGTGCTGGGAAAACTGGATTTCCACGTGCAGAACCATGAAGCAAGACCCCTACCTTTCACCTTACACAAAAATTCATTCAACATGGATTAAAAATTTAAACCTACGACCCGACACCATCAAATTACTGGAGAGCATAGGAGAAACCCTGCAAGACATAGGTACTGGCAAAGACTTCTTGGAAAAGACCCCAGAAGCACAGGCACTGAAAACCAAAATTAACTACTGGGATTGCATCAAATTGAAAAGTTTCTGTACTGCAAAAGAAACAGTCAGGAAAGTGAATAGGAAACCGACAGAATGGGAAAATATATTTGCAAACTATGCAACAGATAAAGGGTTGATAACCAGAATCTACAAAGAAATTAAGAAACTCCACAACATCAAAACAAACAACCCACTTAAGAGATGGGCCAAGGACCTCAACAGACATTTTTCCAAAGAGGAAATCCAAATGGCCAACAGACACATGAAAAAATGTTCAAGATCCCTAGCAATCAGGGAAATGCAAATCAAAACCACAATGAGGTTTCACCTCACCCCGGTGAGAATGGCTCACATTCAGAAATCCACCAACAATAGATGCTGGAGAGGATGTGGGGAAAAAGGGACACTAATCCACTGTTGGTGGGAATGCAAACTGGTGAAGCCACTATGGAAGTCAGTCTGGAGATTCCTCAGAAACCTGAATATAACCCTACCATTCAACCCAGCCATCCCACTCCTTGGAATTTACCCAAAGGAAATTAAATTGGCAAACAAAAAAGCCGTCTGCACAGCAATGTTTATTGCGGCTCAATTCACAATAGCTAAGACTTGGAACCAACCCAAATGCCCTTCAACAGTAGACTGGATTAGGAAATTATGGGACATGTACTCTACAGAATACTATACAGCAGTCAAAAACAATGAAATCCGGTCACTTGCAACAAAATGGAGGAATCTGGAAAACATCATGCTGAGTGAATTAAGTCAGTCCCAAAGAGACAAATATCATTTGTTTCCCTTGATTGGCGATGACTAACTGAGCACCAAAGGGGAAACCTGTAGAAGTGAAATGGACACTATGAGAAACAGTGACTCGATCAGCTCTTGTGCTGACTGTTGTTGTACAATGTAATACTTTATCCATGGTAGTATTTTTTCTTTATCCTAGTACTAGTGGTTGAACTCTGTAATTAACACACAATTATTCTTAGGTGTTTAAATTTTAACTGAAAAGTGATCTCTGTGAAATATAAGAGTGGGAATAAGAGAGGGAGGAGATGTAAAATTTGGGACATGCTCAATCGGAACGGCCCCAAATGATGGAGTTAGAATTGTGCCAGGGGTTTCCAATACAATCCCATCAAGGTGGCATGTACCAAGGCCATCTCATTAGTCCAAGTGATCAATTTCAGCTCACAATTGATCACACTGATAGGTCTAAGAGTCAAAGGGATCACACAAACAAGACTAGTGTCTGCTAATACTAACTGATAGAATGAAAAAGGGAGAGAATGATCCAACATGGGAAGCAGGATACACAGCAGACTCATAGAATGGCAGATGTCCTAAATAGCACTCTGGCCTCAGAATCAGCCCTTAAGGCATTCAGATCTGGCTCAAGAGCCCATGAGAATATTTTAGGCATGGAAAGCTAAGACACTCTGGAAAAAACAGAAGACCTAAATGAAAGATCTCTGCGAGTGAGATCCCAGTGGAAAGAACGGGGCCATCAAAGAAGGAGGTACCTTTCTCTGAAGGGAGGAGGGAACTTCCACTTTGACTATGGCCCTGTGGGAATAAGATCGAAGTCGGCGAACCCTAAAGGCTTCCATAGCCTCGGCAACTCATGACCAGAGCCTAGGGAGATTACTGACGCCATAAACAAGAGTGTCAAATTGTTAAATCAACATCAGGAGTCACTGTGTACTTACGTCTCATGAGGGATCTGTCCTTAATGTGTTATCCAATGTGAAGTGATGCTATTACTAGTACTGAAACAGTATTTTTACACTTTGTGTTTCTGAGTGGGTGCAAACTGATGAAATCCTTACATAGTATATATTGAATCGATCTTCTTTATATAAAGATAATTGCAAATGATTAAAAAATCTTGGTGTTAAACTGGAAATTGCATAGACAATTAATCAATTTTTTTAAAAAAAAATCATGTAGGATCTCTGTCCTTAATGTGCTGTACATTGTGAATTAATACTATAACTAGTACTCCAACAGTATTATCATTTTGTGTCTCTATGCGAGGGCAAACCGTTGAAATCTTTACGTAATATGTACTAAATTGATCTTCTGTGTATAAAGAGAATTGAAAATGAATCTTGATGTGAACAGAAGGGGAGAGGGAGCGGGAAAGGGGAGGGTGGGGGGAGGGAGGGAAGTTGTGTGGGGGGGGAGCCATTGTGGTCCATGAGCTGTTCTTTGGAAATTTATATTCTTTAAATAAAAGCTTTATAAAAAAAAAAAAATTATCCCACCAAAAGAAACTGTTCTAAAAATTACAACATAGTTGCAATTGCAATGCAAAATTTGCTAAAATTACATAAATTTACTTTTACAATTTTGGCTTTTATTTTATAAACATAATTTTTTATTCTTTATTGCCAAGTATTGGTCTCTTTGTTAAGCAGATACACCATGTAAGTAGTCTTTTCAGACAAAATTAGCCTCAGATAGAAATGTACTGGATGGGCCGGCGCCGTGGCTCAACAGGCTAATCCTCCGCCTTGCGGCGCCGGCACACCGGGTTCTAGTCCCAGTCGGGGCGCCGGATTCTGTCCCGGTTGCCCCTCTTCCAGGCCAGCCCTCTGCTGTGGCCCGGGAGTGCAGTGGAGGATGGCCCAAGTGCTTGGGCCCTGCACCCCATGGGAGACCAGGAAAAAGCACCTAGCACCTGGCTCTTGCCATCGGATGGCGGTGCGCCGGCCGCAGCACGCCGGCCGCGGCAGCCATTGGAGGGTGAACCAACGGCAAAGGAAGACCTTTCTCTCTGTCTCTCTCTCTCACTGTCCACTCTGCCTGTCCAAAAAATAAATAAATAAAAAAAAAAAGAAAGAAAGAAAGAAAGAAAAAGAAATGTACTGGATGTTAATAGCCTGGTTTTTAAATGTGCTTATAGTTTGCAGGTAGGTGGCAGCAGTGTTCACAAAAACAGAGCTTACTATGCAAGGAATTATTAAAGTCTGCAATGAGTCCTTTTTTTTTTTTTTTTAAGATTCATTTATTTATAGAGGTAGTGTTACAGACAGAGGGAGAGAGAGAGAGAAAGGTCTTCCATCGGTTGGTTCACTCCCCAAATGTCTGCAACAGCTGGAGCTGGGCTGCTCTGAAGCCAGGAGCCAAGAGCTCCAGCTAGGTCTCCTATGTGGGTGCAGGGGCCCAAGCACTTGGGTCATCTTCTGCTGCTTTCTCAGAGAGCTGGATCGGAAGTGGAGCCACCAGGACTCAAACTGGTGCCCCTACGGGTGCAGGTGGTGCAGGTGGAGGCTTAGCCTGCTACACCACAGTGTTGGCACCCCAATGAATCCTTCATTATGAAGCGCTTTACGAGTTAACTGACCTTTGCATTACCTGAATTACCTTTGTCAATCGTTTGATTCTCAGTCACAATTATATTCTATCATTGTACCTCTTGTTTCTGTTATGCCAATTACACAACAGATAACACTATGCTGTGGATCTCTGTTCCCTATCCTACAGTTTACTTACAGTTAGCTTAATTTTCACCTCCCAGAACGAAATTTTGGTCATTGAAAATGCATTGTGATTTTTGAAAGTTTAATATAGTTCTGCATTATAATTTTAGCCTTGCAAAAACTTAAATTACTTTGAACGAAAATTGGCAAATAATGTAGGACTCGCTTTTCAGTTTCAGGCAGTCACTGCTTTGCAAAGTAGAACAGGACAGTCAAAATTACTGTGTAAGCTGCAACCATGCAAACCCAACTTAATCAAGGTGAAAAATTCTGATTGTTTCACGACCTTAAACATTTTTGTCAAAACATTCACAACTCTCTTGCTGTCAGTTATAAAGTGAAAGAGAAATGAAAGACATAATAAAACTAATATTTAATATATTCTTGTATTCAAGTTGTAACTTGAAGCATTAGAAACATTGAGAATAAAAGTGTTTTAGTTTTTTTGTGAAAAAAAGAAAGAGGGGCCAGCGCTGGCATCCCATATGGGCACCAGTTCGAGTCCCAGCTGCTCCGCTTCCATCTAGCTCCCTGCTAATGTGTCTGGGAAAGCTGTGGAGGATGGTCCAAGTGCTTGGGGCACCCATGTGGGAGACACAGCTGGAGTTCCTCATTCCTGGCTTCAGCCTAGCCCTAGCCATTGTGGCCATTTGGGGAGTGAACCAGTGGATGGAAAATCTTCCTCTCTGTGTGTAATTCTGATTTTCAAATACATAAATAAATCTTAAAAAAAAAAAAACAGAAAAAGAAAAGGCTATTGAGAGTAGTTTGAACAATGCCTGCCTTCATCTCTCCTGTAACAATGAAACAGAGCAGGCATCTTTTGTTAAAGTGCTGAACTTGCATCATCTTAAATTGTGTATACAGAGAGCACAATATATATGTGAGTTCAAGTGTCTATAGACAATCATCAAAGACAGAATGCCAAAAGTGTAGTTTGCAGATAGTATCTGAAAATAACTATTTTTTTTTTTGACAAGCAGAGTTAGATAGAGAGAGAGAGACAGAGAGAGATCTTCTTTTCCCGTTGGTTCACCCCCTAAATGACTGCCGTGCCGATCCAAAGCTAGGAGCCAGGTGCTTCTCCTGGTCTCCCATGGGGTGCGGAGTTGGGCCATCCTCCACTGCCTTCACGGGCCACAGCAGAGAGCTGGGACTGGAAGAGGAGCAACCAAACAGAACCGGTGCCCCAACCGGGGGTAGAACCTGGAGTACCGGCACCGCAGGCGGAGGATTAGCCAAGTGAGCCGTGGTGCCGGTCCTGAAAATAACTTTTTAAAACTTGGGGAAATAGAAGACAAACCAAGCAAAGACATATGACAAAAATTATGTGGTTTCGACACAGTGAGAATTTGTCTGATATTGAAAAGTACTGTTAGCAAAATGAAATTGGCATAGGGACCCCCTTCAGTGTTAGGATAACTTTTCACTTATTCTATAGACAATAGGAGATCAGGGCTCAGAAATTGAAGTAGATAGTTTTGGTGAAAAGAAATATACTACCAGGCATTTATTAGCATACAGAATTGTTGGGGGGGTGAAGAAACTGTGTATTTTGGGGTCAGAATGAGTCCCAAAGACACTGCCAAACCAAGTCACTGTTTTCACAGAGGTGAAGCAAATGAAAAACTGGGAAGCTGGTGCTAATGCTGCTATCTCTGACACCATTCTGATAGTGTGCAATCAGGAAGCCACTGCAGTTACAACACGGCCACATGATAGAAGCTGCCAGGAACAAGAACGCTCTAATGACCGAGAAGCCGCCATACTGCTTCTGGTTCCAGAACCACATCACACATAATAAGATACTCACCAGGAAAACAGATGTCCGATGACGTGACTACCTACGTCAGCATAACTAGTGATCAGGCACTGAGGCTTCTGATAATACTGCAGTGGGAAAAGAATCAGATGCCAAATATCATACTTACCTTTTCTTTGGCAAAAAAAAGGGGGGGGGGGCAGCATAAGAATGAATTCTGCCTTCTTCCTGCCTTGCCATTTATATTGAGCGCTTTTCACTCATCGCTGCAGATAAATCTGGGAAATGCAGTGTCTTGGTTTTCAGTCTCTGTGACAAAGGGTGGACACCAGAAGTGATAAGAATGCTTGTTAAGCACCAACGAACCTTATTCCCTGAAGAAGCATTTAAAAATTTTAAGGGAAAAAATAACAAAAATCAGGGACTTAATCTTTGAAATGCTTAAAGTCGAATTCATTTTCACTCTACTCCCAACTCTCTCTCCATTCTTGATTTCCAGTTTCAATTAAAGCTACCATTATTCTACAAGATTTCTAGCTTGGAAACTAATATTGTGTATTTATTTGGCATCCAAAAACTGGCAATAGCAAAAATGACATCCTACACTGCAAAAATATTGTGAAAATATAACTCAGAAAAATTTGTCCCAGGAGTATCTTTATATAGTAGTGCAGCTTATAAGGTTAACAGATTAAATCACTCTTTCAGAGCTTCTAAGTTCACTCTGAGAGTATCATTTCTCACCCTTTTCTCAGTTCCAAAACACCTCAGGGAGACATTTTGGAATGGTAATGACCCACTTTATCAGTGACTCTTAGCTATAGAGGGTAGGAAACACCATATTATCTTTCTTAAAATCTCTGAGGTTGTTACAACGTGCACTTACTCTGTCGAAAACACTTTGCAGTGGTCATTTGGCGGCAGTTAAAGCACCACCCGGGATGCCCACATCCCGTATCAGAGTTCCTGGATGTAAGTGCTGGCTCCACTCTGATTTCCAGCCTCTTGCTAATGCCTATTCTGGGAGGCCACAGGTGATGGATCAAGTACTTGGGTTCCTGCAGAACTCCAGAGTTCTGTGCTCCAGGCTTTGGTCTAGCCAGGCCCTGGCTGTTGTGGTCATTTGGGGAGTGAATCAGGGGATGAAAGATTACTCTGCATGTCTATCTCTGTCTCTGTTTCTCTCTGTGTGTGACTCTCTGCCTTTCAATAAATAAGTAAATATTAGAAAAAAAGAGAAAGCAATGATTTGTTCCACCAAGAGTAATATAAAATTGCTCCATAATAAAGACTATATTAGATTCATGAGTCAGCTTTAGCTAAAAGTATTCTGGATAGTATTAAAGTTAAAATTGTATTTTTCAGTTATGGCTTGTAAACATAAAAGTTTTCGATTTAAATATATTTAAGATCTAGAACAATGTATTATAATGCATGTGGCAATAAATCATCAATAAATATTAAGTAAAACAAAGGTCAGAAATTTGGAAATACTAGAGAGCTCCTGTTCAGTCTTGATGATTGAATCAGTTCTAACAAATGGATACTAAGCTATTTTACAGAACCGTAACTATCATAGAGATAGGCATCTTTTGACATGAATGGTGCCATAACGTAGATAAATGTAAAGAGCACTGAGATTTTGATTTTATGAGTTAATCTTACACTTCATCCAAAGTCATTCGGTTGTATTTGCCTGATAAACTGATTTATAACAAACTGCTGTTATAATAGATGGGCTTTCACAGAATTTCAAGGGTTGAGAGTAACACGATTATTCTACATGCAACATAAGAACCATATGTCAACCAAGGGTCACATTCTTATCACCATGGAAGCGAACAGCTCTCCAAATTCGGATTGTGTTTTTGAAGCTATTCATTTAATAAGTGATATTTCAAGCTACTTCTTTTCAACTTCTACTTCAATACAATCTCTGCCTCTGAACAACTCAATTATCTATTGATACACAATATATTCAAATACCAATAACTAACATATAATGGGATAAATATTGTAATAAAGAAATGTACAAAGTGGTTTTTGGGAATGCTTGGGGAAACTTTGGTAAGCTTTTCCCTTGGAGATGGGGAAGGCTTCAGGAAATCTTTACAATCAAGACAGATTCCACCTGGTACTGGAAGGGTGAGTAGGATGTTGTCCTATAAACAAGGGAATGGAAGGACACACAAGCACAAGTGCAGTGACTGAAGATGTAGAAGGGGTGGGTGCTGTGGTGGAGAGTAAGCCATCACTTGCAGTGCTGGCTTCCCATATAGGGCCCGATTCAAGTCCTGGCTGCTCCATTTCCATTTAGCTCCCGGCTAACGTGCCTGGGGAAGCATCTGAAGGGTCCTTGGGTCCCTGCCCCCACGTGGGAGACCCGGATGAAGCTCCTGGCTCCTGGCTTCAGCCTAGTTCAGTCCCAGCTATTGTGACTGACTGGGAAATGAACCAGCAGATAGAAGATCTTTCTCTCCCATCTCTCTCTCTCTCTGTAACTCTGCTTTTCAAATAAATAAATAAATCTTTTTTAAAAAGTAGGATAAGATAGGAAAAACCATAAGGTACTGAAACAACTAAGAAAGAGTACAGAAAATTACCGGAGGATGAGGTATTTTGATTTTTTAAAAACTCTATTACGAAGGACCTTGTGTATCATGCTCAAGTTCAATAAACAGTGTTCAATGAAAGAAGGAATTCCAAAAGCTATGAAGATCCACTCAAGTGTTTCAGGCAGGAGAGTCTCTTGACTAAGTTGCATTTTAAATGAATCTGTCCTGACTTTTCCATTTCCGAACCAACTTCCTGCTACTGTGTACCCTGGAATGCAGCCACTGATGGCTCCAAGTACTTGTGTCCCTGCCACCCACGGGAGAGATCTAAGTTGAGTTCCAGGCTCCTGGCTGTTGGAGGTATTTGGGTAATGAACCAGAGGATGGAAGATCTCTGTCTATCCCTCTGTCTTTCAAATAAAATGAAAAATAAAGATATAAATGTAAAAAAATCAATTTGAGTCAGAGAAGAAAAAGAGTGAAAACTAGGAAACTCCTTGGAAGCCTATTGTCGCTCTTCAGGTAAGAAGTCATTTAGTTCATCCCCTTATTTCATAGGCAATGAAACTGCGATTTCAGAGAAGTGATTTGTTGAAGGTCTCAAATGTGATCAGTTAGAAAATTGGCCTCTCTCCTTATGTATGAACATTTTTTTCTACCGCATTTTCCCACCCACCAATTTTTATTCAATTTCTGGTGCAATTGTGTAATGACACAATTTTGTCAGTAAATGCAGACAGTTGTCTAACCAATAAAATTTAAGCAGGATCTTTGCATTTTGCTGTGTGTGTGTGTGTGTGTATTTTAGGGAGACAAAATTGATCCTTGTTATATGAGGATTCATTTGAATTAAAAATCAGCAGACAGGGGTAACACTGTGGCACAGAAGATTAAGCCTCCGCTTGCCATGTCACCATCCCATATGGTCACTGGTTTGAGTCCCCGCTGCTCCACTTCCAATGCTGCTCATGCTAATGTGCCTGGAGAAAGTAGTGGGAGATGGTCAAAGTGTTTGGGCCCCTTCCCCCATCTAGGAGATCTGGAGGAAGCTCCTGGCTCTTTGGCTTCAGCCTGGCCCAGCCCTGACTGTTGTGGCCATTTGGGGAATAAATAAACAAGTGGATAGAAGATTCTCTCCCCTCTCTCCTCTCTGTATCTCTGCCTTTCGAATAAATAAGTAAATCTTTAAAAGAAATCAGCAGACCAAAGTAACTTGCATTGTCAAACTATTTCTTTAAAGGTAAGAAATAATTAACCACATGGTTGTTTCAGAATCATATTCCTGTCTTTACATTTCTGCAGGCATTCTTTTGGCCACAAAGAGTTTCATAAAGCCTGAGACCACTTTTCTCATGTTGCAGCCACGTATGCTATCCAGCGTCCCATCTCCCTGCCCCTTCCTTTTCTCACATCTCAGTTCTCATCCTCCTTTCATTTCCTCCCTGTATTTCATCAGCTGCCAGCTGCCAAGAAGGTAAATTAGGTTTTTCCTATGTCTTTCAACTCAATTTCTTAGTACACTGAAACTGAAAAAAAAGTTACAGTTTTGTCTCCAAAAAATAAGTTGGACTTGTATTTTATCATTTGATTGGGCAGCATTGCTCTATCTCATGCTGTGGGCAATTGGAACCCCCATATCCACAGCTGCAGATTCAGTGGACCCCATACTATTGAGGAAAACCATGTGGTCTCTCCATTAGGGAAGGAAGAACAGACTGAAGATTCCTGGCTTTCTTTGATTACTGAGAACAGCTGGTCTAACTGTGGGTCCAGGTTATCCTAAATCTAGAATGTTCTGAAATACTTAGGGTGGAACAGACAATGATAGAAATTTTTAGGACCTGTACAAGATAGATCAGAATTCCTTCTACCTTTCCCTTCTCCCATAATTCCCTGCATTGTGAGGGTCAAACTCGTTCCCTATAGGACCATTTCCCACATGCAACTATAGAGTGAATTTTAGCCACAGGGCAGCTCTACTCTTACCAGATAACCAATGGATGATAGTATCAGCCATCTACAGTTCAGAAAGCAAAAAGTTTGACATTTTACAGCTTCCTCTGCTGGATATTTTCCCTTAAATATCCACTGATAATGTACTTGAACTACCAATTGATTAAAAAAAAAAACTCATGTTCCAATAACTATGATTTATCTTTAGTGAACCATCAAAATAGGCATGGGAGAAGAAGCATTTCTCCTCCTCCTCCTCCTTCTTCTTTTTCAGAGTTTAAACAAAGCACAGCCTCTAATGTATTTAATCAACAGAAATAGTACCAGTAAACTTTTCCAATGAAGTAGTTTTTCATCAAGTGGAAATCTTCTGGAAATCTTATGAAATGGACAGCAATAAATAAATGAAAAGGGGGGTAAAAAAAAATATATATGTTCTTGATGTCTTCTTAAAGTCCATAATCTCTACACCTGTTTCTTTCATTCTTGGGTGATGTTAACTTTGTTTATTTTGCTACTGTAGATCTAAGTACATGTCATGTACTTGTGCTCCAAAAGCTACTTTATGCCTGTTCTTTCTTACCACACAAAAAGTAAAGAGGAAAAAAAGTGTGTGTGTGTGTGTGTGTGTGTGTGCGCGTGTGTGTGTGTGTTTGTGTGTGTGGTCTTGGTGATAGTGTTGGTGGTTAAAAAGCAAGTTGGAACTTCCTCTTTGAACAGTTGCCTTTTCCTCTCACACAGGGAGATTTCATTTTGTTTGAGACTGGATACAGTTGAAACCAAACCATCTACCAAGCAGAGGATATGATGGCTAAGAAGCCCCCAAAACCAGCCCCTCGCAGGATTTTCCAGGAAAGGTTAAAGATTACTGCTCTACCCTTGTACTTTGAAGGTTTTTTATTAGTTAAGCGTTCAGCATACCAGGTAAGTCTATAAATAACAATGGTAAACCTGAGGCTTCTGTCTTAAAAATTTTATTTTATACTGATGTGATGTGACAAAGCCTCCTTGTTTCTGTTGGGATTAAATTCTCTTCTTTCAGCTCAGAAAAAGGACTTTAATTTTGCATAATTTAAATATAGTATATGACTTAAACATATATGTATATGTTATATATAAATGTGTTATTATATATAATAAAATAAGGTTCTAATGTCATAATTACAAAAATAAATGTTAACTTTTCCAAGATCCTATTTAAACATCACAAAGAATTTTGGCTTAAGAAAGCAAATGTTTCCTATATTTTCCCCATTATTTACTACTATGCTTCAGGGATGAGGTGTGCCATTAAGATAAAATATTGTGATCAAAATTAGATATTTTCTCCTACTTGCACCCATTTGAAGTTTACAATGATGAAATCATAAAAAGGTGGACTTTTAAAAAATTGTGAAAATGAGAAAATTAATACCGTTTAATGTTATGTATGTTTATTTTTTTTTTGTTTCCTGACGGGGAAAAGTGTGTATATTCTAATGTTATGTATGTATGTATCTTGACTTTAAAGTCAAGATAGTGACTTTAAAGGATAATATTTATGGTGTTATTGTGGGTAGAATGTATACTAACCAACATAAATGTTTTCAGAAATTTAATAAGAATTACTTTATTATGATAATAAAACACATTTCCTGAGGATCCATAATATTTAGGGAAACATTTGGTATATGAGTATACCTATAATAGGACATTTGTATTTCTTTCATCTATAATCAGATAATTTAATATTTGAGATAAAGATATACCAATTTATCTTCTGGTGTAAATGTTAAATGTGTATTGTTTTTCGGTATGTTTTAATATTTCTTTGTTTGTCCTATATACTTCAAAGTAAATTCAATCTTGTCACCACAGGTTAGCCACATTATTATACTTTTCCAGGAAAGAGGATTTGAGAAAAAGAAATTTCTAACTTGTAATTTGCTTTTGGTTATTCTTGAATGTTTTCCAAAGTACTGTTGATAACTGTTTTGAATAGCAATTTCCTTTTAAGAATGCATACCATAATTAGCAAAAAGAAAAGGGTTTTGGAGTCTCAGTAAAACTTGTCTTTGCTTAATGCTTTTGCCACTTAACAGCTTGTGGTCTTATGCAAGCTACCCAATCTCCTTGACATCTTCAAGTATAAAATGCGGAGAACACATACTCCCTGCCTCCCAAGATGGAAAAGTAGGTGCTTAATCAATTTATTCATTCGAGCAGTGTTTCCTGAGCATAGTAACCTATTTTACTAGTTACATCAACAAGCAAAAGGCATTGCAGTAAGGAGAGAAAATATCCGCCCAACTCTGCTGCTTGGGTAATCATTTAAAAAGTTTATCTATTTGAAAAATGGACATATTCTCTTGTATAACTGAGTTGGGTGCTGTGCTTATAAAATGGACCTTAATAATGGGTGTATACCCATGAGATATGACATGTGATGGATTTCTATACTTGTTTTTTAATATGCCATCATTGTGATCCTTACAGTAACTCTTATGAAGAGACTATTTTATTCACCTCGCAGATGAGTGACTTGTGTCCCACAGAGGTTCAAATTTCTTCATCCACCAAGAAGTTTTGCTTGGATTTGAGTGTGATGCACTTGACATCATGCTGCCTCAAACTCAAGTTCTACTTTCATTTGATCACAAACTTCTGAAGCTTAGAGATATCTAATCCCTACATATTTTATTACATTGATATCACCAATAAGCTAGGTAGGCTTTCAAAAGCATTTATTTAATTAAGTGAAATGGAGATAGTGAACTTAAACACTAAATACAAAGTCATCTATTGGTTATAAAGCTAGCAATAAATTCAGAAGTCTCATTTCAGTCTCTTTTCTTACATCAATAATTTAATACAAATAATTGTTTTTTAAAAAAAGAAACTTTGTGTTGGGGTAGGGTTTTGGTCTAGACGTCGAGCTGCTGGTTAAGACTTCCTCATCCCATATCAGACCACCTGGGTTTAAGTCCTGGCTCTGGCCTCTGACTCGAGTTTCTGCTAATGTGGACCCTGGGAGGCTGCAGGTGATGTCCACACGCATTGTAGACCTGGATTGAGTTCCCAGCTCTCAGTATCAGCCCAGCCCCAGCAATCGTAGGCATTTAGGGCTTAAGTCAGTAGATGGAAGCACTCTCTGACTCTGCCTCTCAATAAGCATAATAAAAGACTTTATGGTTAAGGTATTTCACCCAAAAGTGTGTCCTTCAAAATTTAGTTTTTAATGTCTAAGTAACTCTGCATATATATTCTAAGATGTTTCTTATTGGGACTGATAGATTTATAAGTGAATCAGATCATTCTGGTATTCATGAGGTCTTACCAGAAAGTAAATCAAGACTGACTTGCAGGTCTCTGCATGCTGAACATCTCCTTAGGTTCTCTCCTTAGGTTTGCAGCTGTGGCTGTAGTTCACCAGGCCTGCTGCTTTTGTAACCTTACTTTTCCTCCAAGGGTGCCTTTGTTCTCAACTCAGTGCCTTTACACTTGCTTCTTTGGCCGCTGCGTAACTGTTCTGTAAGCCCTTCTGTGAATCCACAGATTTGCTGAGGTGTAAAATTTCCATTTTCCTCTGATTACTTCTACGCAATTCATATTTTGTGTAATTTTTCTCAGGAACAGAAATGTCTTGCATGTATATACAGAGAGAACTCAACAAATTGTGACTGGCAATTAGTGGTACTAATATATCTGTCTTATGACAGATCAGGATGAATGAGGCCAGTTAAGTAGATGAACAGGGTGGTAGACTTGGATCTCAGGGTATTCTCCTCCTTTCCTTTCCTCCAAGAATCATACAGGTTTGGGATTGGACTAGATCTTAGAAGTCACACTTTACTAAAACTACACAACTGAAGCTTATGTTCCCTAAAAAGACATCCACATTTCCTCTCCTCCTGCCCTCTCCTTCACTGTAACTTAATTCCAAAACACACAGTAATCTTGATTCCAACGTTCACTGCAGAGGCTTTCACTAGACTAGGGTTCAGAACATCTCAAAAAGAACGACATTACAGACAAAAGAGCTAAACAACTCCTGAGATAGATTTGAATTTTTAAATTATTTAGTAGGTCAAACTGAAGAAACTTCAAGTGTTTTTTTAACTGGGTAAAATACTAGTGAATCTCATGGTTTTCACAGAATATCTCATTGATCATAGTGGTAATTTACACTAGCAACCTCTAAACTCAAATTTCTCAATGCTGATGAGAAAGGGTGATTTTATAGAGGAATGACAATAGTTTTGATAATTCTGGTCTACAAACTATTTCTTCCTTCTCATACTTAATCCCACTGAAGAGATATATTTTAGAAGTTTTTAAAGTTCATGAACATCTCACACATATATAAAAATCAGCATATATGAAAAAATTATGTGGGGGCCAGCATTGTGGCTCAGTGAGTTAAGTCATTGCTTGTGACACTGGCATCCCATATCAGAGAGCAAGATAGAGTCCTGGTTGCTCTGCTTTCAATACAGCTAATGCACCTGGGAAGGCAGCAGAAGATGGTCTAAGTGCTTGGATCCCTGCCACCCATGTGGACACCTAGATGGAGTTCTTGGCTGTATTAGGCCTTGCTTTCAGACCTGGCTTTTACAGCCACTTAGTCAGTGAACCAGCAGATGGAAGATTCTCTCTCTCTCTCTCTCAATCTCTCTCTCTTTCCATTTTTCTCTGTCACTCTGCCTTTAAAACAGATAAATAAATAAATACTTTAAAAATATTACATGGGTAATGAAAAATGCAAAGTGCCTGTCAATAATGCAATGTTCTTTATTTTTTTAAGTAACCAACATTTACCAGATATTTTCTACAGCCTAGGTCTTATGTGCTTTACATATATTATTATTCCTTTAAATTCTTCATTCAACAACTTTATGACAAGAATAGGAGGCTGGTTTCCA
This sequence comes from Sylvilagus floridanus, assembly GCA_949820135.1. NCBI lineage: Eukaryota > Metazoa > Chordata > Mammalia > Lagomorpha > Leporidae > Sylvilagus > Sylvilagus floridanus. The sequence goes on along the minus strand of OX463238.1, from coordinate 103,665,894 downwards.
TAATTTTACTCTTGGCACCTTAACATTAAACTCTCATATAGAAGACAAAATTAAAGATCACTGAATCAGGATCATAACAATATAATTATGCTCTCTAATAAATTCACAACCCTGTACAACTATCACCACTGTCCCAGAATATTTTCATTATTCCAAAAACTCATTCCATGAGAAGTTACCTACATGTCTCCCCCTCCTCAGATACAGGATTCACATGATGAAGACCCATTACTTTCATAATTGATAGAATCCATTAAAATGTGGCTTAGATTTAAGGCTAAAACTGTGCTAACATTGACTCCAGATTTAGGTAGCCTTGAACCACCTCGAGTCGGTGACCCAGACTGAGAGCCACAAGCCTGCACCTCTTGAAGGTCTTTGCTTTATGGCAGGGAACAGAGCAGATCCACTCTCTGATAGTCAGAGTTGAGAGAGGACAGGAAGCGCTGACTATGCTGCCTGCCCCATTCACCAACAGATATCTAGCCCTGCTCCCTGAGAATGATATCATTAATTCTGGCAGTGCTGTGTGGGATTGATTGGAGAGTGCTAAGAGGATGGCAGAAAGATCAGGTACAGGGCTATTGTGATGGAAACAACACTTTGCATCCTACATGAAAAGAAGAAAGGAAAAGACTTCAGATGGAGTTGAAACTAAGACTTGTTCTCTGGTCTTATTAAACTGTTTGAGATGTGCCAGGCATCCGTGTGCACTAGACATCTAGATTTCAGTAAAGAGAAAGACTCTTTTTGCCCAGTTTTATAATTGCTCATTTAAGAACCTCTATTTGCTGATCTTTCAATTATAAGCCATGTAAAAATTCTTCTTTATGGGCTTGGTGCTGTGGCCTAGCGGGTAAATCCACTGCCTGCAGTGCCAGCATCCCATGGGTGCCAGATTCAAATCCCAGCTGTTCCACTTCCGATCCAGCTCTCTACTATGGCCTGGGAAAGCAGTAGAAGATGGCCCAAGTCTTTGGGCCCCTGCACCCACATGGGAGACACAGAAGAAGCTCCTGGTTCCTGGCTTCAGATTGACCTACCTTTGGCCATTGCAGCTGTTTGGAAAGTGAATCAGCAGATGGAAGATCTCTCTCTCTCTCTCTCTCTCTCTCTCTCTCTCTCTCTGCCTCTGCCTCTCTGTAACTCTCCGCCTTTCAAATAAATAAATATTTTTAAAACATTTTAAAATAAATACATTTTTAAAAAATGTATTCAGCAAGAAAAAGACAAGAAAAAGAGGGGATGAACACATACACACACACGCACACACACAGAATTCTCCCATACACAGCTTTACTCCTCAAATGCTTCAACGGCCAGAGCTGGGCCAGGCTGAAACCAGGAACTGGGAACTCAGTGTAGGCCTTCCAATGGGGTGACAAGAACCCAACTGTTGGAGCCATCACCCGCTGCCTCCCAGGATCTGCATTAGCAGGGATCAAACCCAGGTAATCTGATATGTTATGTGAGTATCTTAGTCACTAGGCCAAAAACCTGCCTTCCGTATACCCCTTAGAATTATCCTTTTTTATAGTAATTTGTTCTTAGTTCAGGAAAAATCAATAGGCTCCTTACATGTTATCGTCATCTCTCAACTGGAGGGCAAGAAAGACCACAGGATTTGGGCAAAGATACCTTGCCCCAAATTCGACTCTGTCCCTCAGGCAGATTGTTGCAATAATACCACCAATTTTTTCAACTCTTACTGTATGCACCTCACCTTGAAATTAAACTTTCCTGCTAGTCTCCCAAAGAGGTTGAGCTTATTTTTTCTACCTTTTGAAGCTGGACTGGGTCACGTGACATGCTTCAACTATGCATGTAAGGGATGTGTGTTCAGCTCAGCTGCTAAGATGCCAATTAAGACACCCCAGTCCCATATTGAAATGCCTGGCTCCCACTCCTGACTCCAGATTTCTGCTAATGGAGACCCTAGGGCCATCGAGTAATTGGGTCTCTGCAACCCATATGGGAGACCCGGATGGATTTTCTGTCTCCCAGCCACGGTTAGCCCAATCTCAGGCATTTGGGAAGTGAAGCCGCAGATAGGAGATGTCTCTCTCTCTCTCATTCTCTCTGTCATTTTCTGTCTCTCCTCCTTTCAAATAAATAAGTTAATAAATAAATAAAATTTAAAAATATGCATATACATTGGGTTTTGCTCTTTCTTGTAACTGGGGATCCTTGGGCCAGCATGGAAACAAATACAGGTTAACCGACTGAAGGATAAGAGATTCCATTTGTTCCAGCCTTCACAGTCTTCCTGAACTACAAGCTTAGACCCTAAAGACGTGAATGATGCCTCTTTAGACCATACAGCTACAACCAAGGTGTCCAGATGAGGAACACCATCATCTAGCCACAAAATTGTCAGAAATGCAAAATGTTTGCTATTTCAGTCTTCACTGAGTTGTGGGGTGCTTCCTTCACAGAAAAAGTTTTAAAATAAAGCATCTTATTTGATATGAAAACAAAGTATAAAAATATTCTATCAAGAACATGATAAAAGATGGTGGTTGTAATTCAGAATTTATTTAATATTGAGCTTCCTGGAAATCTCTGTCTCTTTCTGTCATTCTGCATATCAAAATTAATAAATAAATCTGAAAAAAGGAAGTATATTGACATACAAAATATTTTTTAAAATTTTATGTGACTTTCTTATATTAATCATCAAATATTTGATGATGGTTCAATAACTTGCAAAAATGCAGTTCATTAAGCCCTAATAGAGAAAATGATCAATGTGTCTATAAAAATGTGAGTTTTTAAAAAAAATTTGAAAAGAGCTGGATATAGAAATATGTCTTTAAATGTGGAAGGATTTTATTCTTTAAACCAACATGCCATTCCTTTGTAATACAGCCAACCTTTGTATTTATTTAAAATTGACTTTCATTTGAGTGAAATGGGAGTCTAAGTAGGTAATTTAAATTTCTTAAACTTTAAAGTCAAATGTCTAAAGAATCCATAGTAATGTGAATATATTAATTAAATATTTACCATATATTCATTGGACTTCAAGTTCTGCATTGAAAGTATTAAATTATATATATATTTAAATATTAATTAATTTATTTGAAAGTCAGAGTTACTCAGAGAGAGAAGGAGAGGCAGAAGGAGAGAGAGAGGTCATCCATCCACTGGTTCACTCTCTAATTGGCCTCAACAGCTGGAGCTGCCCTGATCCGAAGCCAGGAGTCAGGACTTTCTTCTGGGTCTCCCACTTGGTGCGTGGACCCAAGGACTTGGGCCATCTACTACTGCTTTCCCAGGCCACAGCAGAGAGCTGGTTCAGAAGTGGAGCAGCCCAGACTTGAACTGGCACCTAGATGGGATGCCGGCACTACAGGAAGTGGCTTTATCCGCTAAGCCACAGCACCGGCCCCTAAATTATATTTTACCATTATACATTTCTCATACTTCCTTATTCTATACCAATAATGTATGTTATTTATTGAATTCAAGAGATGAGCCATGTATTCTGCTGAGTGCTTTCTGTGTATCAGTTCATTACATTCTTTCATGTCCTACGGTGGATATGTATGCTTGTACTATCCTGGATCCTTAATTGGCCATATTCCATGTGTCAGAAGCTTCCACTAAAACTGCATAAGAAGTCTTAAGTCAATGAGGAGAGCTCTGGGATATGATCTATTTAAACACGATTTAAATTATATTATTATTTCAAACATTATACTAAAATAAATCTGAGAAAGACTTAATCAAGAATTAAATGTAAAGTTAAGCAATCAGTCAGACTAGTTAATTATTCAGGATAAAATAAGAACCTTATATCACACAAGCAATTCAGAAATTTACAATGGAAAATGTCAATAGGAAAATAGTTGGCCATATACTAATGAAATAATTCTTTCCCACAGGAGTATAAACATTACTGGACAGAGCTGAGAGGAACTACACTTTTCTTTTATACCGACAAAAAAAATACAAAAGTAAGTGTTAAACATTTTCAGCTGATTCAATATTTTTAACAATCTACTCTTGTCGCATAATTTATTATTCATTTTGGATTTTCCGCCATTCAATAATAAAAATTCTCTGATAAAACCAATTCAAATATGATAATTAAATCTGTAAGGTTTGTCCATTCTGATAAAACTAAAGGTAAAATTTCCTGACCAACTCAAAAGAAGACATTAAATCATGTTTTTCACTTTGCATTATTTTTTTTCTTATTCTAATAATTAAAACTTTATTAAGAGGTAAAAATTTTAGACATCTGTATATAAATTGCTTAGTATAAAATGATGATTGTGGGCACTGGCATTGTGGCATAAGTTAAGCCTGCGTTTGTGACACTAGCATACCATATTGTTTTGTTTTGTTTTTTTAAAACAGAATTTACTGCTTTTTTTTTTTTTTTTTTTGACAGGCAGAGTTACACAGTGAGAGAGAGAGACAGAGAGAAAGGTCTTCCTTTGCCGTTGGTTCACCCTCCAATGGCCGCCGCGGTCGGCGCGCTGCGGTCGGCGCACCGCGCTCGTCCGATGGCAGGAGCCAGGAGCCAGGTGCTTTTCCTGGTTTCCCCATGGGGTGCAGGGCCCAAGCACCTGGGCCATCCTCCACTGCACTCCTGGGCCACAGCAGAGGGCTGGCCTGGAAGAGGGGCAACCGGGACAGAATCCGGTGCCCCGACCGGGACTAGAACCCGGTGTGCCGGCGCCGCAAGGCGGAGGATTAGCCTGTTGAGCCACGGCGCCGGCCCTGTTCTGCTTCTGATCTAGGTCCTTGCTAACGTGCCGGGGAAGGCAGCAGATACTGGTCCAAGTACTTGCATCCCAACACCCACAGGGGAGACATGGATTGAGTTCCTGGTTCCTGCCTGGCCCAAACCTGGCTTTTGTGGCCATTTGGGGAGTGAACTAATGAATAGATGATCTCTGTGTCCTGCCCTCTTTCTCTCTCTCTCTCTGTCACTCTGCCTTTCAAATGCACAAATAAATCTTTAAAAATGATAGCTGTGAGTTCCCCCACTTTTAATTTGCTTAGTCTGAAGTTATAATCTCAAAGGAGCAAGATGATCTCCAGGGCACAACCACATGCAATGTCACAGCTCGTTTTTCTAGAAAGTCAAAAGAGCACTCCCAAGAAGTAGGATTTGTATAATCTTAAGCATGAGAATAAAATGATTCTAAGACAGTTATTTCCATGAATTTCAAATTCTGATTGTCTTTATTTTTTTTCATGAATAAGATGTGATTTTTTTTTTAGTGGCAAATCTTGCCTACCTTGGGATGCTACACTTATAAGAGATTTTATAACCAAGAACTTTAAAGAATATCATTTTGGACCATAAATATGACACCTCATGCTTCTCAGAATGTCATTATTGGATGCCCACATCTAACAAAAGAAGGATCATCTTTTATTACAGTTCTGAATATATAAAAATTATACAAGGTGGTTTTAAATATTGTAATAAATTTAAAAAGCCCAATTTCTATTGTGCATTCTAATAGTATCAGAAAATATCAAAGACCCTGGTCTAACAGTGAACAAGAGAGAGAGAACCATTGTTTCTCACTTACTAACAGGCGAGATACATCATTGATTAGTGACGGAGGGACTGTTATCCTTAAACAGACTGTTGGTTTTTGGCCGGCGCCGTGGCTCAACAGGCTAATCCTCCGCCTTGCGGCGCCGGCACACCGGGTTCTAGTCCCGGTTGGGGCACCGGATTCTGTCCCGGTTGCCCCTCTTCCAGGCCAGCTCTCTGCTGTGGCCCGGGAGTGCAGTGGAGGATGGCCCACCAGGAAAAGCACCTGGCACCTGGCGGCCAAAGGAAGACCTTTCTCTCTGTCTCTCTCTCTCACCGTCCATTCTGCCTGTCAAAAAAAAAAAAAAAAATTAAACAGACTGTCAGTTTTTATCCTGCACTTGCCACTGTTACCTAGGGGGTAGTAGGTTGGTTAGTTAACCTCTCTGTCTCAGTGTATCAGTTGGGAATTGGTAGGATCCAGCTGACATCTTAAATCAGGCGATTTAAAGAGAGCTTAATAAAGATTTAAGAAAATATTCAAGGTGGTGGACAGGATGTAGGGAAAACATAAAATGGTATTCAGTGCCTTATCACAACACCTAGGAGTGAGATTAGGGAGTCAAAGGGTGGTTGGGAGAGTTTTGTGGAGCAATTGCACAGGACAATAGATACTCAACCTCATTGTTCTCACTGTCCTTAACTGCTAAAGTTTTCCTGGGTCCAACTCAATGGGAAGTCAAAGGATAAGGGATTCCTTAGAGGGGCCAATAAAAGATATCCAACACAATTTTCAAATTTCTAAAATGAGGATGTGAAAGTAGCCCATCCTGTAAGGCTTTCAGAAGAATGAAATGGGATAATACATGTGAGGTGTTAGCATAGCTGGCACACAGTGAGCATTCAAGCACTTTACATGCTTTACCTCATTTAACTCTTTTTTGTTATTTTTCTATTTTTTAAACTTTTATTTAATAAATATAAATTTCCAAAATACAACTTTTGGATTATAGCAGCTTCTCCCCCCCCCCCCCCCCATAACCTCCCTCCCACCCGCAACCATCCCATCACCCACTAGCAACAACTCTGTATTGGGTTCTATTTTAATCCCCACTTTATAAATGAGAATATTTAAGCTTTTTTTTTTAAAAGATTTATTTATTTGAAAGGCAGAGTTACAGAAAGGTAGAGGCAGAGAGAGAGAGAGAGAGAGAGAGACTTTCATCAGTTGGTTCACTCCTCAAATGGCTGGAGCTGGGCCTATCTGAAGTCAGGAACCAGGAGCTACTTCTGGGTCTCCTACATGGGTGCAGGGACCCAAGGTCTTGGGTCATCTTCTACTACTTTCCCAGGCCATAGCAGAGAATTGGATTGGAAGAGGAGCAGCCTGGATTTGAACTGGTGCCCACATGGGATGCTGATATTGCAGGTGGCAGCTTTACCCACTACGCCACAGCACAAGCCCCAAGAATATTTAAATTTTTCTTTTAAAGTCGGAGTTGCACAGAGAGAGGAGAGGCAGAGAGAAAGAGAGGTCTTCTATCCGATGGTTCACTCCCCAGATGGCCGAAATGGCTGGAGTTGTGCCGATCTGAAGCCAGGAGCTTCTTCCAGTTCTCCCACGTGGGTGCAGGGGCCCAAGGAGTTGGGCCATCTTCTACTGCTATCCCAGGCCATAGCAGAGAGCTGGATGAGAAGTAGAGCAACCAGGACTAGAACTGGCGCCCATATGGGATGCTGGTGCTTCAGACCAGGGCAATAACCCACTGCACCACAGCACCGGCCCCAAGAATATTTAAATTTAAGAATTAAGAAATCGTGTGAGATCTGAGAGCTAATAAAAGGGGCACAATCCAGGTCTTGCTCCTGAGCTAATCTTAACCACTGTTAATGAAAACTGTTGTAATGGAATGCTGCATAATTACCTCTGTAGCAATTTTGTTTAAAGAGGATGCAGACCATTGGAAGTTTTTGGGTGATAGTGTCAGAGGAAAAAAATTAGGATGGACTAGGTGAAAATTGTTGCCTACAGTAGAGAAGAATTTGAAGCTGCCTTTGAGTATTTACAAGGCTGTCAAGAGATGTTAAAGAGTAAGTGAATTTATATAGTGTCACTCAAGAGCAAAGGGACTAGGACCAATGGATGGAAATTTCCTAGAGAACTGTGGCTTAATACCAGAAAAGCATGCTAATAGGCAGAGCTGCCTAGCAGGGGAAAGTGCCGTGTTGTTAGACGGACAAATATAGGCTGGATGACCTCACGGGGGGATTCCCTGGAGGAGATTCAGGCATCTGGGCTAGACAGATGACATTTAAGGCTCTTTGCAGCTTCTAATTAAACACAAACAGATAGAACTTCTTTGCCTGTAATCAAGGGATCAGCTTACACTGCTCATATCTAACTCTGCCACCTCTTCCTTTGTTGCTTCCTCCTCCGTCAGAGCAAAACTCACTGAGCCTGATCTAGACAAACTATTAGAAAAAGATTTTTGTGTAAGTTTACATTCTCTTCCTTCCCGTGTGTCTTTCCTTCCTCTTTGTTCATTAAAAATAATTAGGCCAACCCACACTTACCTTCAGACTCACTAACATGGAAATGACTCTAGGAAAAAAATTATTTACCTACTTTTTATGCTGTACCTTTTTTAGAAAAACTAAAAAAAGGAGGCTTGCATGAATACAGTAAAATAAGTTATGTTAGGTGTAACTGAGAGAAAAATAAAAGATAATAAAGTCAAGAATGAGGCTAATTTTGCAAAAATCCTCTACTACATTTTCTAAAATTCTTTATAATAGCAGAGGGCAAGTCTGACTCATTGCATAAAGACCAGTTCATATAGATCAATTGCTTAGAAGAAATGTTTTTATTGGACTTGGGTAAGACAGGAATTTCTTAATAGGATTCTAATAGCTAGTGGTGTATAGCAAATGTTGAATGATAACTTTCTAAAAAAAAGTATAATCTCATGATTAGAAAGTAAATTAGAAGTATGTCATCAGAAATTATAAGAAAAGAACTTGGAAGAAGGGTGGGAGGGAGGCAAGAATCATTTTGATCTTAAAACTGTATATATGAAATATATGGGGGCTGGCGCTGTGGCATATTGGGTGAAGTCGTGGCCTTCAGTGCTGGCATCCCATGGGCTCCTGTTCAAGTCCCGGCCGCTCCACTTCCAATCCAGCTCTCTGCTATGGCCTGGGAAAGCAGTGGAAGATGGTCTAAGTCCTTGGGCCCCTGCATCCATGTGGGAGACCCAGAGGAAGCTCCTGGCTTCAGATCAGCACAGTTCCAGCCACTGTGGCCAACTGGGGAGTGAACCAGCAGATGGAAGACCTCTCTCTCTCTGCCTCTCCTTTTCTCTTTGTGTAACTCTGACTTTCAAATAAATAAATCTTAAAAAAAAAAAAAAAGAAAGGCAGAGTGACAGAGAAAGAGGGCAGGACACAGAGATCTTCCATTCATTAGGAAAAAAAAAAGAAATATATGAAATCTGTCCTCTTTATATAAGTAAATAAATAAAAGATTAAAATGTATTTATGGGCCGGTGCCACGGCTCAATAGGCTAATCCTCCGCCTGTGGCGCTGGCACCCCAGGTTCTAGTCCCAGTCAGGGTGCCGGATTCTGTCCTGGCTGCCCCTCTTCCAGGCCAGCTCTCTGCTGTGGCCCAGGAATGCAGTGGAGGATGGCCCAAAGTGCTTGGGCCCTGCACCCCATGGGAGACCAGGAGAAGCACCTGGCACCTGCCTTCGGATCAGCGTGGTGCGCCAGCCGTGGTGGCCAATGGAGGGTGAACCAACGGCAAAGGAAGACCTTTCTCTCTGTCTCTCTCTCTCACTGTCCACTCTGCCTGTCAAAAAATAAAAGTATTCATGAATATTTATATTTAAGCATATAAATATTATGGATATGAAGACTGTATAACATACAATTTAAAAAACATCCAGTGCCCCTTATTTAACTTCCATATAGCCAACTGATTTCTCACATTACGCACATAGCCAACTATGATTGTGATTCTGTTATGATTTGACAAATTGAGACAGATTCCAGTTTTCTGTATCCTTAATAAACACATTGGTATTAAATGTGATGTTTGACATGAAAATTGGCTAATATTTCCATTTTTGTGAATAAGTAAAAAGAAAGCGAAACAATGATTATGTAGGTCAGAACTTTTCATGAAAGTCAATGACATGGGCAACTACTTGGCTGAACTAGGTAATAGTTTTTGAATTTTGGAAACTATTTTGTCAATTTTTGTTTTATTTACAAGGAAACAGCTACAGACACAACAACAAACTAAAGTTTTACCAGCAATAATGAACATTTTCTCCTTTTATTTTTTAAAGGATTTATTTATTTATTTGGAAAGGCAGAGATACAGAGAGAGAAGGAGTGAGAGTTTTTTAATATTTATTTATTTACTTGAGAGGCAGAGTTAGAGACAGAGGGACAGAGAGAGAGAGGTCTTCCATCCGCTGGTTCACTTCCCAAATAGCTGCAACAGCTGGGGTAGGACTGATCCTTAGCCAGGAGCTTCTTCTGGGTCTCCCACACAGTGTGTGGGCCCAAGCACTTGGACCATTTTTTACTGCTTTCCCAGGCCATCAGGAGGGAGCTGGATTGGAAGTGGAGCCTCTGGGACACAAACTGGTGCCTATATTGGATACTAGCGCCATAAGCAGGTATCTAACCTCTACACCACAGCACCAACCCCTCCTTTACTTTCTTGAGTTTAGACTGAGGGCCAGCAATCTGTGGATCTTAGCCAAATCTAGTCAGATGTTATTCAGACTTTGACCTGGCGGGGAGTTTTGTATTTTTAAAGTGTTGCAAGGGAGAAGAGAAACAAAGAAGAGAATGTAACAGAGGCTGTACGCATGCCTACTAAAATATTGACTATTTGGCCTTTTACAAAAAAAAAAACGTGCTGCTCCTTGAACAATCAGGAAAACAATTGTCAAGTCCTGATTTGTAAGACTTACCTGTTTTCATGATGCAAATACTCCCACCATGGCTGCGTTCAAACTATCAGTGAGATCTCTCTGAACGGGGAGTTGGGAAGACAAGCACAGCAGCTCATCATTATATAGGGTTTTCGCCACACAGAAATGTAGATGTAAAGAACCTGGAGCACATTGAATGATGAGATGTGGTAATACGATTAGAAAGTAATGAATTTTGGGGCTGGCGCTGTGGCATAGAAGGCTAAGCCTCTGCCTGCGATGCCAATTCCAGTGCCAGCTGTTCCACTTCTGATCCAGCTCCCTGCTACTGTGCCTAGGGAAGCAGCGGAAAATGGCCAATGTGCTTGGATCTCAGAAGCTCCTTGCTCCTAGCTTCTGCCTGGCCCAGCCAGCCCCAGCTGTTGCAAACATTTGGGGAGTGATGGATGGAAGATCTCTCTCTCTCTCCTCTTTAAATAAAAAATTTAAATGCAATGAATTTTTAGCTTTAACTACCTTTGTTTTTTAATATAATTCATTTACTGGTATGTTTATATGCATATAATTTAAACTTTAATAATGGCTCACAAATTTTCTGAAAATGTAATAATTGGCTTTTGCAAACTTGTGTGAGTCAGGTCCAGCTTAACACAACATAATATATTTCCAATGCTTTCCAGGGCTGGGAAAACCCAGTTATCATGCAAAGTGCAAATCGATTGGAGGGAAATTTTTATTTTCCTTCCTGCTAGAACTCATGTGTATTACCTATGAAATAATGAGGTTTTCCTTTATCATTGCAGTATATTGACAAATTAGACCTAATAGATCTCACAGGTCTTACTGGCCAGACTTCAACTGAAAAGAACTGTGCAAAGTTCACCCTTGTTTTGCCAAAAGAGGAAGTGGAACTGAAGGTGAGTGAGGAGAAACAGTGGTCTGCAAACAGTTATGGTTATACATGGTACCCACCTCTTTACACACAGAGACTGAGGCAAAGAGGAATTACAAAGGTGGGGGAAGGTAAGCCTTTGAGCTGATTAGTATTTGTTGCGTTTTGCCAACAGCTAGGGTTTTCTGACTTTGGATTTAAAAGAGCACATTCGCTTGTTTAGTATACAAGCGCAATGAAACCATATACTTTTGTCCTCAGACAAAGTCAGGGGTCCCACCTGGTGTTTTTAAAAGGTTGTTCTTGGATCCGTATTCAAGGTGAGCCAATGACAGTCAACCAACAACTACATTAATAACATTAAGAGAGCAACTTGCTACTTAGTAAGAGGTAATTGCAGCCTTTCACAGATTTTGGATTGACCTTGAGGGCATGGGTCTTATAACAGGAATCTGCTGGATGTATGAAATCCAGGCCCTATCCTAGCCTGGACCTCAGAATCTCTAAGCTCTTAGATGATTCATAGATATGAAGGTTAAGAGAGCAGGAGAGCAGACAGATGCCTAGATTGGATTTGGGACTGTTAGCCGTATGACTGCAGATTAGTTACTAATGCTCTTGGTAGAGAAGTCATAACTTCATTTCTTCACCTACAAGTCAGTCTTTTCTCAGATGTAATCCTCTTACTGAGATCTGCCTGGACCACTTTATTAAAATTGCAACCCTGTCCCTTGCTGTATCCCTCAGTTATACTACCAGTCTCTCTTAAGCTGCTCTACATTTTGTTTTTCCCACTTATTAGCCTTGGACACTAAAATTTACTCACTATTATGCTCATCATTTATTGCTTCATGCTAAACCCTAAACTCCATGAGAACTAGGAGTTTTGTTTTGTCCCCTGGTATAAGGCAGAACCCAGAATAATGTCCAGCATTTGAAGGTACTCAATAAATATGTTAAATGGATAAATATATAAAACAACAACAGTAAAAAATAGTATCTTTCAGTGAGTTACCATGAAGAACAAAATTACAATTTAGTTTAAAGAATCTTAATTGGCTTTATTTTCAATTTTAGAATCTGGCAATACTTCATTTCATGAAATAAAGTGTTCTGCTGCACTGAGTAGAAGTTGGTTTTATGTACAGAGAAGTTAAAGCACAAGTGAAAAACCAAAACTGGATTGGTCATTGCAATGTTACTATCTTTATCATTTCAAAATTATTTTCTTTATTAGGTAGTGTGTATATGGTGGACCGGAAGAGGACAGTCACTATAAAAAAGTAACTGGTTAACATTAGGTTATTTCAGGTTATCCCTCTTCCTGTAAGCATTAAAACAGAATCTCAGTTGCCATGCCCATTAAAATCGCCCTGTTTGGAAAATTTGGCTGTTACCTCTCTGTTTCCTGATTTCTCAGGAGGATCAGGTAACAATGTAGATTTCATTTGGTGATGCGGAACTTTGATGGGGTGACTCCATTTTGACTTTAGTCTAGTCTGGTGGGGCCCTGTGAGGAACTTAGTCTAAAGCAATGGCTTCCTATAATTGTTTCAATAGTAGTTGCCATTATAAGTGCTCAAAAGATGTTGATTGCTATTGTTTGTAGTGGTAGTAGTAATATTCAGAGCTAAGAATTGGGAATTTCTAATTGGATGCCCCAAACTTAAAATTAGTCAAAGTTAAATACCAATGGAGAAAGTAACCATTAGCTGACATACTGCAGAAATTAGTTAGAACTTAGATTTTTTGCCGGCGCCGTGGCTCAACAGGCTAATCCTCCACCTTGCGGCGCCGGCACACCGGGTTCTAGTCCCGGTCAGGGCGCCGGATTCTGTCCCAGTTGCCCCTCTTCCAGGCCAGCCCTCTGCTGTGGCCCAGGAGTGCAGTGGAGGATGGCCCAAGTGCTTGGGCCCTGCACCCCATGGGAGACCAGGATAAGCACCTAGCACCTGGCTCCTGCCATCGGATGAGCGCGGTGCACCGGCCGCAGCGCGCTGTCCGTGGCAGCCATTGGAGGGTGAACCAACAGCAAAGGAAGACCTTTCTCTCTGTCTCTCTCTCTCACTGTCCACTCTGCCTGTCAAAAAAAATAAATAAATAAAAAAATTAAAAAAAAAAAGAGCTTAGATTTTTTTTAATTAAGTAAATTTGTACAATTAAACTTTATTAGTAAGATATATTTCTGTTTTCTTATAAAAGAATACAGTATTGAAAAATTTCATAAATATACCTTCATAGTTATGAGAAAAGGAAAATGGTTTATTCATTTCACCTGATTTAAATGGTTAAGAATTACTATTGACTGACAAGTAAAGTGCTTTAATAGAAGAATGTATGTTTTATCAATCGTGCTGGGTTTTGATGGCTTATATACTTTGGGTCATACATGTAAAATAATCATGAAATTTTAAAGTTATTTGAAGTTAATAAAAGTATTAATGTTCAGTCACTCGTGTTTGATTGTTTATCTCTGTTTGTCTTCATCTTTAGACAGAGAACACAGAAAGCGGGGAAGAATGGAAAGGATTCATTCTCACAGTATCAGAGGTAGGAAGGTCATTGCTTCTTTAAATTTTTTTTAAAAAATATTTATTTTACAGATAGAGAAAGAGAGGAGAGAGAGAGAAAGAGAGAAGGGGTGGGGGGAGAGATCCCATCTGCTGGTTCATTCCTTAGATGCTCACAAGCCTGGGCCTGGGCCAGGGCCAAGACAAAGCCAGGAGCTGGAAACTCAATCCAGATCACCCAGGTAGGTTGTAGGAACTCAATTATTTGAGCCATTATCACTGCTTCCCAGGTAGAGTTAGAAGTGAGAGCAGAGAATTGAACCCAGGAACTCTAGTGTGGGATGCAGGAATCTTAAACACCAGGCTAAATACCTGCTCCTTGAAAGTTATTACTTTTGATTGATTCATGTATTCAAAAATATTTGCTGAATACCTATAGGAACCATGCAAAAGTAGCCGAAGCTGTAGAAGGAGGCTACAAAAAGTTCATGGAAATGAATTATGTTTTACTACATGTTTTGAAACCTCCTAATTACAATTGAAAAAGATCTAAACTCTCGCATATACTTATGAATTTTACATTTTTATCAGTGGATTTAGAAAGAGAAAGAAAATAAATGAATAAACAAACAATATCATTTCACATCGTAATAATTGCTATGAGGAAAATAAACAGAGCAATGTACTAGTGAATAATGGGCGGTCAAGGAGATCAGCTTTTTAGCCTGTGGCCATACCATCCTTAATGCACCTGATCTTGTCTGGTTTGGTTCTTTCAACCCAGGAGTTCTTGGGAAAGCCTGATATTTGTAGCTCACATGTTCTTTTTTTTAATTTTTTTTAAGATTTATTTATTTATTTGAAAGGCAGAGCTACAGAGAGGCAGAGGCAGAGAGAGAGAGACTTCTTCCATCTGCTGGTTCACTCCCCAGATGGCTGCAATGGCTGAAGCTGTGCCGATCCAAAGCCAAGAGCCAGGAGCTTCTCCTGGGTCTCTCACACAGGTGCAGGAGCCCAAGGATTTGGGCCATATTCTATTGCTTTCCCAGGCCATAGCAGAGAGCTGGATCAGAAGTGGAGCAGCTGAGACTCAAACCAGTGCCCAAATGGGATGTCAGCACTGCAGCTTTACCAGCTATGCCACAGCTCCGGTCCCTAGCTCACATTTTCTAAAATATCTTCCAATTACTCTCTTAATTACTTATACACATTTATAACATGCCGATATGGATTTTTATAAACACCATAGAACATAAAAGGGTCTAAAACATCAATACGCAAATCACTTTCAAAATTTGTTTAGTGAGTTTAAAAGAATGTTTATCTGATCAATTCTGGTATTTTGTCAGAGGCAAATTGTAAGATCTACTGCTTAGAGTTTACTGTTGCAGCGAGATCACTATCACCATGTTAAATAAAGCCACTGTAGCAACTATCTGCAAAATGTGAGGTATTTTGATAAGTAGACCCAAAACAGCACTGAATTCATCAGTAATTTAGAAGTTATGAAAACTTCCCAAGTTTATTACAATCAAATACAGATTCTATCCAAAGCTAGTTTCCAAGTAAAGCCTTGGTAGTCAGATAAAACAAACACTGCACTTTTCCAAGATGCTAGAGGCTAGTTACTTATCTGAGTTCTAACAGTAAAAACTGGCAGTTCAACCACTACTTAAGGAGGTCATAGGGAGGTAGGAAAGTGAGAGAGTTAAACCTATGAGGGAGGGAAGAAATTCTTGGGGGAATTGTATTCACTCTCCCTGTTATGGAAAGGCATCATTGTTTGCCTAATTGTCTCCCTCTCACACTGGGCTACCAATGTCCCCAAGGGTAGGTGTCAAGGACAACACTAAAAGCACTGGAACTGGGGCTCAAATAGTTGGTTTCTTGACACCTAGGTGGAAGACCTGAATTGAATTCCTAGCTCCAGATTTTGGCCTGGCTCAGTCCCAGATTTTGGGGGTAACTGGGGAGTGAACCAGTGGATGCAAGATCTGTCTTCCTCTCTGCCTGTCTCCCTGCCTCTCAAAATAAAAATTATGAACCACAAACACACACGCACACACACACACACACACACACAAACCCAGTGGAAAAATCTTGGTGCATCTTCTTGGTACATACTTTCCACTGAATGTTTTGGACATTTTGTTTTTATTTTCCCTAAGGTAACCATAAAAATCATTACTTTATATTGAAACACATAGATATATTACAAAATAAAATAAATTTCATGTAAATTTCAAGAGAAGACAAGTTGCCTAAAATTTTGTGCTCTGTAAATGTTGTTTTATGCTATGACCCCAGGTTACTGTGTGTTGTTAAAACTAGGAAAGAGGTATGAGAAACACAGACTATATTCGAAAGGGCTGAGACATAGCTTTTCAATAAAATAAACCCGCGATGGAGTCCTGGTTCCACTTACCATCTTCGTAGCCCTGGCCCGGTTATTTACTCTTTCTGAGCCTTGCTAAAAAATTTGTAAATTGGGAAAACAATACTTGTAGTATCACTGTGAGGATTTGTAATAACACATGTATGATACTTGAGCTACAATAGGCAATTAATAAGGAGTAGCTGTTTCAATAGTTCTTCCACTATTATTTTGTCATTTCTGGTTTGGTATGGAATAGAGTTATTAGTCATTAGCTAGTTTATTTGTCTAGAAGATGGTCTCAAGATCTTTGATTATTTACTACCCCATAAGTAAATTTTTCTTTAAATTTCATATGTTCAGGATATACATAACATATGCAATAATTGGAAAGAATGAAATAGTAGCTGAAAAGAAAGCAAAGTTCTAATGTTCTCTTCCCGCACTCTCCTGTATTTTCTTGTATACTCCCTGGAAAGCCTGTATCCTCCTTTGAAAACAGAGATGCTAATCAGACATAGCTGCCTGCAAACATGAGTGTAGTCCAGCTAGTGTCACACAGACAAAAACAGTCTACCAAACTGCACCTTCTACGAGCACAAAGCTGGTTATAATGAGTTCTAAATTGGGAGGATGAGGTGCTCTGGAACTTCCCAGGTATTAATGAGCTAGTGAGCAAAGGATGAAAAACGGGACACTTGCTGCTACTTGAATGAACTCGTAGTGAAAGGTGTATATACCTTGTTTTGGAATCAGTCCAAAGCGAAATTTCCTTGCAAGAAGTGTGAGTACCCTAGCAGTTCTAAGACACTCACCTAGACCGAGATCTATTTATAATACTACGCAGCCATCTCCGAGAGGTGCCTGAAGCTCCTTAGGCCAGACAGGATCATTTCTATTAAAATCAGTGAATTGTTGGGCTGTCTTTCTTGACCGCCTACTGTTTTAATTGGTCGCAGTTATCAGTCCCTCAACATGTGTCGCTCCTACCTGGGCAAGTAATCAGACTGCATGAAGTACTAGAGAGAGAAAAGCAAAGGAGGATTGAGACCGAACGGAGGCTGAGTGTGGCTATGGAAAAAGAGAAGGAACCAGTTGAAGATTATGTGGATGTACTCAACACTATGCCCACGTAAGTGCACGTGAACATTTTATTTATTTGATTAGGACTAATTTGTAATTATAGAGGAAAGTTAGCACTTGACCTCATTAAACCAGGAACCACTCATTGGGGATAAATGTGTATTTCTCTGAGTACATACCACATTTCCTCTTCTAAGTCAAGATCAACAAAATGCAGATTTGAACCAACCCTCTCGCCACACAGGAAATCCCCTTCCACCCACACTTTTACACCAGATCTTCTTTCCAGAGCTCAGATCTAAATAAAAACTCCTATGAAGAAGGAAGGAAAAGGCTTTTCTTTTTCACAACTCTATGATTGACTGATTTTCTATCAGAAAACTATACCAAACAGTTGTAAATAGCTGGGATGGTCTGTTCAACTGATTAGCTAGAGTAGTCGCTGAACTTGCACTTTGAAGAGGGCCCTGTGCTGTGTGTGAGGTGTGTTGGGAAATGAAGAGGCACACAGCATGCTGCATTCAGCAACATCCTCCATTTATTTGTTATATTGCTGGAAGCATGTGAGCCCTTCCATTCCTCTTGGGAAGCTGCTGTTCTTGTCAATGACATTTGTCCTGGTTCCATCCTCTGATGCATATTCTATCTGTACCATAGTCCCTGGAACCTGCCAACCATCGTTTAGCCTGTAATGTGTTTATTACAGATACATAAAAAAGATTAAAATCATTCCTGTCTCACCCCTCAGATATTCTGCTGCTAACATGTTGGTAGATTACATATCCTGCCAGATTTTTTCTATAACTACATATTTCTTTTTTAAAAATGCTATTTTCATTTTCTTTGGAAGGCAGAGAAACAAACACAGAGGTAGTGACAGAGGCAGACAAAACTTCCATTCACTGGTTCACTCCCCAAATGCCTACACTAGCCAGGACTGGGCCAGGCTCCAGTGAGGAGCCCAGAACTTCATCCTAGTCTCCCATGTGGGTCGTAGGGACCCAATACTTGAACCATCACCTAGTGTCTCCTAGGGTATGCATTACTAGGAAACTACAATTGGAGGTAGAGTCAGGACTTGAACCCAGGCACCCAAACAGCATCTTAACTGCTATATCGATTATTCACCTCTCTTTTTTTTGTTTTAATGACTTACTGTTTAACTTAGTTTTTTCACTTATTGAAAGAAGGGAGGGAGGGAGTGAGGGAGGGGGAGAGAGAGAGAGAGAATCTTCCATCCACTGGTTCACTCCATAGATTGCAATGGCCAGAGCTGTGCCGATCCAAAGCCAGGAGCCAGGAGCTTCTTCTGGGTCTCCCACGTGGGTTCAGGGGCCCAAGGACTTGGGCCATCTTCTGCTGCTATCCCAGGTCATAGCAGAGAGCTGGATCAAAAGTGGAGTAGTCGGGACTTGAACTGGCACCTATTTGGGATGCTGGCACTGTAGACCGTGGCTTTAACCTGCTGCGCCACAGCAGTGGCCCCCACCCACATTTATTTATAACAGATCCTACTTGTAAACTGAGACCAAGGATACATTATTAATTCTTGTCCTAGATTTTTTTTTTTTTTTGATAGGCAGAGTTAGACAGTGAGAGAGAGAGAAAGGTCTTCCTTTTTCCATTGGGTTGCGGCCGGTGCGCTGTGCTGATCCAAAGCCAGAAGCCAGGTGCTTCTCCTGGCCTCCCATGGGTGCAGGGACCAAGCACTTGGGCCATCCTCCACTGCACTCCTGGGCCACAGCAGAGAGCTGGCCTGGAAGAGGGGCAACCGGGACAGAATCCGGCGCCCCCACCAGGTCTAGAACCTGGTATGCCGGCGCCACAGGCGGAGGATTAGCCTGTTGAGCCACAGCACTGGCCTTAGATTTTTCAAGTGGTGGTGGCGATCACACACTGATAAGTAAATAAGTTTTTAGGACCTCTTGTCTAAAAAGGAACATTATTGTACTCAGAGTAGCACCGACTTATAATAATAATAATTGTTCCAATAAAGGTAGACGTTGTGAGAAAAGTTAATAATTAAAGCCCTCAAAGTAATTTTGGAAACATTTAATTTTCAAGTAATGATCTTCATTAGTTAAAAAAAATTCTATTCAATTGCACCTCTGTAGATGTTTTTACACAGTTTCCCGGAAAGAAGCCACGGAGATGCTGCAGAAGCACCCTTCCTGGGGCAACATGATCCTGAGGCCCGGCAGTGACAGCAGAAACTACTCCATCACTATCCGGCAGGAGACAGAGTATGTTTACCTTCAAATGTACAGCGTGGGGAAAGGCATTGTACCATAGAAAGCAAGGAACACACGTTCAGATCAGCACCTGCTGTGTGCTTGGTTGGGGCTAAAAGAAGAAACGCAAGAATAGGGGATGTGGTGTAAGTAATGCTAGCATCTCAGGCAAGGCTAGCGTTTGCAGCCGGGAAGAAGATGAATGAGACGAGCACTTTGGTCCTGGATATAGATGTTGTCTATTTATTTGATTGAACAAATATTTATTAACTGCTACCGTGTGTTAAGCAATGATCTAGGATGCAGCAATGAACAAATAATATGCCATGGCCCATAAGCTTCATTCACTTGCTAATCACCCCTTAGAAACAGATACTTATCTTTGTATACTAGGCATGAGTACTGAACAGATGGCAAGAATGGTCCATGGTAAATAGAATCCTAGTTCTGTGTGTATGTATACATTCTCATTTTTTTCATTTATTAAAAGCTAACATCTAGAGTTAATAGACTTTCAAATCCACTCCCCAAATGGCTGCAATGGCCAGAGCTAGGCTGATCCAAAGCCAGGAGCCAGGAGCTTCTTCTGGGTCTCCTATGCAGGTGCAGGAGCCTAAGCACTTGGGCCATCTTCTACTGCTTCCAGGCCACAGCAGAGAGCTGGATTGGAAGAGGAGCAGCCAGGACCAGAACCGTGCCCATGTGGGATGCCAGTACCAAAGGCAGAAGCTTAGCCTACTGTGCCACAGCAGCGGCCCTGGAGTTTGTCCTTTACAAAGGCTTTGGAAATTGAGTATCACAAAAAACACAGAATGTCTTTATACCCACTCTTAAGAAGAAGTGGATGTAAAACAAATGTACATATATTTTTAAAACAGAAATATACTCTGATTGAATGCAAAATTAGATAACACAAGGGAGTGATTTTTCCCACCTTCATATTATTCTTTTCTTAGTCTGACTGTTTGCTCCATGTGCATATAAACCCTGTGTTACTATGCTGCATAGTATGCATAGAATGCAATCCCAAGAAATGATGACTCTACAAAGACCATATATGAGAATGCTTCAAAAAGTTCATGGGAAAATGGACCTAAAACTTTATTTTTGTGCAAAAAACTGATACAGATGTGGTTTGTGCCCCGATGAAATGAATTTCTATACTTAAGATATAATTTTTTATTTTAAAAAACTAAAAAAAATTTTTTTTATTTTTTAAAGATTGATTTATTTATTTGGAAGGCAGTTATAGAGAGAATAAGGGAGAGACACAGAGAAGTCTTCCATCGTCGGTTCACTTCCCAATCAGCCAAAATGGCCAGAGCTGGGTCTGGGCCAGGCAGAAACTCCATCCATGTCTCCTACCTGGGTGGCAGGAGTCAAGGCAGTTGGGCCATCTTCCACTACTTTCCCAAAACAGCAGCAGGGAGCTGGATTGGAAGTGAATCAGCCAGGAATCACTGCAGGTGGTGGCTTAACCCACTATGCTACAATGCCAGCCTCATAACCTTATACTGTCACATATATGCAGTGCTCCTCGTATCCATGACTTGTCAGAGAAAGCACATTTTTCTTATTCTCTTTTCTATGTTTGTTTGCATACATTACATATATGAATAATAACAGGAAAAATTAAAATATCCAAATTTCAGACCCATATTTTACTCTTCTCCATTGTCCCTTTATTATTCAGTCAACTTTAAAAAAAATTATATATATATTTACCTAGAAACCTTTTTTTGAGGTATACAAACTTCATGCGTTTCTTCCCACCCTATCTTCCTTCTGCCCGCATTCCCATCCTTCTTCTTCCTCCCTCTCCAATTCCCATTTTTATTTTTTACAAAGTTCTATTTTCAAACAACTTTTTACTCATAAGATTAACCCTACACTAAGTAAAAAAGTTCAACAAACAGCATGAAGGAAAAAAATACCATAACTCAACAGTTGAGACAAGGGCTGTTCAAAGTCATTGCATCTCAAAGTGCCAACTTCACTCCTGTGGACTACCTTTTGTTTTTTGAAAGATTTATTTATTATTTATTTGAAAGTCAGAGTTACACAGAGAGAGAAGGAGAGGCAGAGAGAGAGACAGAGAGAGAGAGAGAGAGAGGTCTTCCAACTGCTGGTTCACTCCCCAGTTGGTCGCAATGGCCGGAGCTGAGCTGATCCGAAGCCAGGAGCCAGGAGCCCCTTCTGGGTCTCTCACATGGGTGCAGGGGCCCAAAGACGGGCCATCCTCTACTGTTTTCCCAGGCCATAGCAGAGAGCTGGATCTGAAGTGGAGCAGCTAGGACTTGAAGAGGCACCCATATGGGATGCTGGCACTGCAGGTGGAGGCTTTACTGGCTACACTGCAGTGCCGGCCCTTAGATTACCTTTTAGGCACTCTATTAGTTACCACAGAAAAGGGAGAACATTAGATATTTGTCTTCTGGGGACTGGTTTATTCCACTAAGTGTAATGGTTTCCAGTTGCATCAATTTTGTTGCAAATGACAAGATTTCTTTTTCTTTCTTTCTTTTTTGTAATGTTGTGTAGTATTTGATAGTGCATCTATACCATAATTTATTTCGAATATAAATTTAATGTTGCAGTTTTTATTTGTATTTGTGTTGATTTAAGCTATACTTAAATTCATAAGGAGTCTGACAAAGGATTTTTTATCAAAGTTACATAATTCTCATTGTATTGAGCTCACTTGCAGATTTGATTCATATAAAAACTCCTGCTTTTGTCAGCTGAAATTTATAATATTTCATAGAACTAATCACTGTCTCCCCTTTCCCCCAAGTACATATTTAGGAAGCAAGTGGGGTTGATTGGTCAAACTGAAGTCTTCTAATACTGTGGCAAAGAGCTTGGGCCTGAAATTGGCCAAGAAAAATTTTTACTGCTATTGTACAAATTGTCCTTAAGATCAGATACATCTGTAATATTAAGGATTGTTGTATGTGTTCTTAAAGGCATCAAAACAACCCTTTTAGAATGCCTAACTTTAATATCTTTATGAAGTCACTTAATTTCCAAGGCAGGCAATTGTAGAGAGGATCAGAATTTTGTTTGTTACACTATAAAGCTTAATGTAAAGAATTTGGTAGAAACTTAGACTATTAGGAAGCACCTGTGTTACCCATAAAACCAACTCATTCTCTCTCAGGTTATAGGAGATGTGTTCAGTCAAGCAAGTCAGATGACTGTGTCTGGTAAAACACTGGCTAAAAAGGACAAGCTGGTTTACAAAGCAGCACTTGAAAGTAAAATTATCTCCACCTGTTAATAGAGCAGCTGTGGGAGGGAAGTGTGTTCCCAGAAGTAAACAAAAGTCAATCAGTGTGGAAATATCAGCTGACTCCTCACTTGGTGCAGAATATCATCCACCTCTGCCCAGCCCAGTGGACTGTGAATTCAAAAGACAGAATGCTATTCCTACAACACACATCATGGTTTGTTTGTTTTTGTGTTCTTGAAACTATTATGACCTGGAGCCAAGCTAATACCATTGGCACTTTAGAAAGCCATTAAGCTAAGGAGGCAGTAGAAACCATTTACCCAAAATTCACTTCTTTGCAAAAATTGAGGTCAGATCCTAAGAAAATGTACCTAGTACTTTAGGCCACATATTTTCTAAGAAGACTAGTTTCTTCTTTTTTAACGTCACAATCAGGAGACACTAATATAGAAATTTTTATCAATCTTTTTTTCCTACCCTTATTACTTCTTTGGAAGATCAAAGCAAAAGAAGATATGAAAAAAAAAAAAAGGTCTAAAATGAGATTAAAAGCCTAAGCAGCTTCCATGGATTTTTTTTTTTTTTGTATTTCACTTTTTGCTTCATAATTGAACCTCATTGGTCTGAAGTTCCAGGAGACCCTGTTGTTCTTTGCCACTCCTCCTCTCACAGCTTTGCCTTCAATGACGATGCTGATGACCGTGCTGTGTAGGTGATGGTGATCAGTAACATCACTCTTTGTTCCTCCTCTAGGGTAGCACTTGTGGCCCCCATATTGAATGCTGGGAAATATTTCTTCAGGCCCAGTAATGACTTTGAGGCAGACAGTATTTTCCATGTTTTCCAAATTCAGAAGCTGAGATTCCTAGACGTAAGCAAATTAAAACAAAAATTTTAAAGTACTGAAAATAATTATAATTTACTGAGTGCTTAAAAAATTTACTGAGTGCTTAACTGTGCCAGACACTCTACGGAGGGCTTTGCAGAAGCATTAACTCACTGCAGCCCCTCAAGGCAGGGCAGCATCGTCCCTACATGGTAAGTGCAGAATCAGAGGCTCAGGGAACCCACGTGACAGACACAGACCTGGAGTCATGTTTTCTACTAATCTTTCAAGGAACAGAAATCGCTTATTTTACAGAAATATGGGAATTCTGCTTAAATTGGGTTGGAGAGTGTTTTCAAAAGTATCTGTTGGATTACAAAGATCTTTTCATGATAGATGAAAAAGCCAGAACCAATCACCTTGAAAGAATACTTGCCATACTTACAGAGAGTGTTTCCTCTATCATTCTGTAACTGGTTCCTGAAGCTTAAGCATTAAGGAATATTTTCTTTTAGGAAGGGAGGGGGCTGGCCAGTTTCTATCCTGTGTTTTGAAAGTAGGAATTAACTGTTAGCTGTTTTCCTATGTGACATGTGACATCCAGTTGAGAGGAAATTTGTGTAAAATGGTTAATGAGGAGAGAGTCCCCCAAACAGAAGACTTCTTTCTGTGCAGTTCCTACCTACAAGAATCTGAACTGGAAATGGAGAGAAAAGTCATTTAAAAAAAAAGAAGAAAAAACCACAAAAACAAAAAAGGTGAAAAGGCCCTGAAGAGCAAGTTAACCCAATGAGCAATTTTACTTAAGATAGCTTCCATGCATAGGACAAATTTGAATTAATTTGTCATTGAAGCAAATAACATTTGGCTTTCTAGCACTCTAATCAAAGGAATTGAAGAGAAACATACTATTGTTCAAAACTAACTGGCATATGGGATACTGCCTTCTCAATATAAGTTCATGTAGTTCTAGCAGATAGTATCAGCTGGGCTCCAACATTTTTAAAATTGTTTCATAAATATTTACTGTATATCCAAAGCTAGGGTACTGAGAAAGAAAAGGATATGCCTTTTCTTCTTAAGTATTTCTTAATCAAATACCAGACATCTAGAGTGCCAATAGAGTGCTACATGACTATAAAGAGAAAACCATTAGGATTCATCTAATGTGTTTACATTCTCACCCACATGTTCATAGAGGACCTGACACCTAGCATTTTCCATATCTTCACATTAGCAGATATCCAGAATGGTGCATGAACTAGCAGAAATAAAAACTACTGATTGCTTTCTGCTTGAACAGTGATGAGGAAGAGTGGAAAGCAATAGATTTTCAACAATCCTTTACACTTTTTAAAAATATACAGACTATATACTTGATTTGTAAATGCCCACATAAGAGTTTTTAATGTCCACTTTTTAAGTTACTGACATTTTAGGAAAGTTATTTCTGCCCCAAATATTTCATTTCTGGATTTCTTTTTCTCTGTTATTCTTTCTCATTCACTCAACAAAATGACTGTAGTTTCTTATATCCCTAGTGTATAACCTCTCTAAAAGAGACAAAGCAAACTAAATGAACAGAAAAACAAACATCACGACTTTTTGTCCAACTACAGTTATAGGAACATAGGTTAACCAGGCAAGTGACATTTTCACATGCTATTCTGCACCACCCCAATCAAATAATCAAATGGTGATTAACCATTTGTTTCATTTCAGCATGCCAAGAATCAAACACTATAAAGTGATGAGCGTAGGAAAAAACTACACTATTGAACTGGAAAAACCTGTAAGTATTTCTTTATTATTTATGAAATTTCTCTTGATTCCTACCAGGCCTCACTTGTCGAACACAAAAAGAGGTGGAAAAAAAAGAACAAGCAGACTTTTCCCTAGGGACCTTATTCTGGCCAAAAATAGCCAAGTGGAGGAGCTGTGGGGGAGGCAGATATCCAGGGTGAGAAACAAGGTGCAAGAAGAGTAGAAGACACCCTGCTTCTAAAAATGCTTGCATTATAATGCTTTCAGAGAGAGAAAACTCTTTTTATTAAACACGTTTTGTGTCCTCTCACTATATGTCTTTAAATGTGCCCATTTTTAATAGGAAGAATCTGTGAATGCTTAGTTCTCTAATACTTCCCATGCAGGATTTCAGAAATCCCCTCTGAAAATCAACATGGCAGTGAAGAAACGGTTTTTTCTTGGTCTTTTTTTAAATATTTATTTTATTTATTTGAAAGGGGGGAAAGAGAGACAGAGAGAGAGAGAGAGAAAATAAGAAAGATCGTCCAGTTGCTGGTTCACTCCCTCAATGGTTCCAATGGCTGGGGCTGGACCAGGTGAAAACAAAGAACCTAGAAGTCCATCCTGGTCTCCCATGTGAATGCTGGGGCCTCAAGTACTTGGGCCATATTCCACTGCTTCCCCAGACACATTAGCAGGAGCTGGATTGGAAATGAAGCAGCTGGGACTCAAACCAGTACTCTCATGGGATGCTGGTATTGGAGGTGGTTACTTAACCCACTGCGCCATGTCAGCCCCTTTTTGTTCTTTTTTTTGGGGGGGGGGGCAGGCAGAGTTAGACAGTGAGAGAGAGAGAGAGACAGAGAGAGACAGAGAGAAAGGTCTTCCTTCCATTGATTCACCCCAAAAATGGCCTCTACGGCCAGTGCTGTGCTGATCCGAAGCCAGGAGCCAGGTATTTCCTCCTGGTCTCCCATGCAGGTGCAGGGATCCAAGCACCTGGGCCATTCTCCACTGCCCACCTGGGCCATTCTCCACTGCCCTCCTGGGCCACAGCAGAGAGCTGGACTGGAAGAGGAGCAACTGGGACAATTACCTGGCGCCCCAACCGGGACTAGAACCTGGGGTGCCAGCACCGCAGGTGGAGGATTAGCCAAGTGAGCCATGGCGCAGGCCCCTTTTTTTTTCTACAACCTCCTCTCACTATAGCTGGCTTATCATGAATATAACTGTCATCACCAGATGTGTTAAGCACACTTACATATATCATTTAATTAAGTCTTTATCATGACCCCAAAGTAGATATTGTCATGTGTATTATATAGGTGAGAAAATTGGTATTTACAGTGGGTTTAACCAGTGAGAATGTGGCAATGTGGCCTACATTCTAGAAAGCTAAACAAAGGGACTAGAGCTGTGTGATGTTACACTGTAGTGGTGGGATGACTGGGCCAGTCAGATGTCTCTGGACATCATTTAAATAGAACTCGCTTCTCTAAAAATGAGCTCCTAGTTCCTCTACCTCTCTGTGCTCATTGTAATCAAATAAAGAAAAAGGGACAGTGTGGTTGACTTGCTTAGATTTTCATCAGAGCACTTGTAGAAGACAGCTGCAGGTTCATGCAGCCCACTGACACCTGTCCACAAAATGCATCCCAGACCTTCTCAGTTCTCAGATCCATGCCCGTTCTGGCTTTCTAAACAAAGTTCTTTTTTATTTTTTATTATTTTTGACAGGCAGAGTGGACAGTGAGAGAGAGAGAGACAGAGAGAAAGGTCTTCCTTTGCCATTGGTTCACCCTCCAATGGCCGCCGCGGCCGGTGCGCTGCAGCCGGTGCACCGCGCTCATCTGATGGCAGGAGCCAGGTGCCAGGTGCTTTTCCTGGTCTCCCCATGGGGTGCAGGGCCCAAGCACGTGGGCCATCCTCCACTGCACTCCCGGGCCACAGCAGAGAGCTGACCTGGAAGAGGGGCAACTGGGACAGAATCTGGTGCCCCGACCGGGACTAGAACCCGGTGTGCCGGCGCCGCAAGGCGGAGGACTAGCCTGTTGAGCCATGGTGCCGGCCTCTAAACAAAGTTCTAATGATGGAGGCTGATAAGTAAATTTCTAAACATTAATACAAATGATCAAGTGACTAGAAGCAATTGCCAGAGAACAATAATGAGTTTTTAAAAAATGGTGATTGGGTTCATTTCTGCCGTTGTCCATGCATACAGTCCATAGTGTAAGGAAAACCGAAAGCCTGGATTATCTCTTCTTTCACCTCTGTAACCCTACCCCTCAACTAGATTGTATTTTTGTGAATTCCTTTTCTGCTTCAAGGTTCACTGTGATATTCAGGTTTAACCCGAAATCATTTGTCTAATAATATTGGTTTAAGGAGCTAGAGACAAATTTCAGTTACAACTAGACCTGCAAACTGTCCTTTTATATTGATATTAAAATGCTCAAATTCTCAGACTCTAAGAGCACTCTGGATTCAATCAGGAGAAACCAAATATGGTTAATAAAGCAAAAATGAATTTATTATAACATCAAATGACTGGAAGGTTAGCAAACCTTCAGGGACTAGAAAGCATTTATTGAGGAAGCTGTTATCTTCCTTGTTCTCAACTCAAGTTCACATTTCAGGAAGAGAGCATTTTCTGGCCTAATGTGGGTCCTATTCTTATGCTGTTTAACAGGGAGAAAGCAAGGTATCTGATTATGTCTACCAGATTTTATCCTATTGTGAAAGGGGTAAATTCTCAACAGAAAATTGACACGTGGTTGTTGCTGTTGATTTCTTCTCTGAGGATTCGTTCTGAGAGGAATGTTGTGGGGGCAAGAGGCACAGAGTCACCACACAGACCCCGGGAGTCGGGTGAAAGCAGGCTTGAGGCGAGCAGCCCGCAGACTCGTTTATTTCAGTTGGTACAACAGCTTATATAGCCAAGACAGCCAATCCGGTCAAGGGGCGGTTTATGCCTTAACCAATCACAGTCTGTTGCCAGGCAGGCTCTGTTGCCAAGTGGGTTTCAAAGCCATTCCTGAGTAACTGACGCTCACTTCCCAGTGGTCATCTTGGCATAGCCTTCTCATTCCACTACATGTGGTCAGTCAGAAATAAATAAGACACATGGACAGGTATAATTATAGTCACATAAACCACTTACATGAGGGATTCATCTTGGGGAGATCAAGAAATACATAATAATCTGTGTTGAATTTCAGCTGAACCCTCTCTAACTTTGCCCAGCTAACTACACTAAGCCCTCTCTCACTTTGTCTTTATGCAGGTAACACTCCCAAACCTTTTCAGTGTCATTGATTATTTTGTGAAGGAAACTCGAGGAAATTTGAGACCATTTATCTACTCATCAGATGAAAACCTTGGTATGTTCTTCATTTTACTGCTGTGCTAAAAAAAAAAAAATTAAAAACAAAAACAAACAAACAAAAAAAAACAAAGAAAACCAACCTCCCCAAAACTCTACATATGATTTGTAATACCGGCCAGGTAGGAACTGTAGTTTAGCCTTTAAATCTACCTACGTGGAAATAACTTTGCTAATGGGTCTGTAAAAATAAGGGAGTAGCAATGTATCCTTGTGGATCTACTACGGATCTATTTTAGGGAATGAAAAGCTCTGAGGCATGTATTGTGACTATGAACTTCACTCCATTATTCTACTGGGCTTACTCAAACAATTTAGAGACAAGAGAAAAATCATAATCATAGAGTCACAGAAACCACCAAAATGGGAATTTAAAGGGATAACCTGTCAAAGATGTTAGGTGTTCCAGACAGAATAAAAGGGATGAGGGTGAAGGAGAGTTTGCGGAAATTGACCAGTAGGCTACACATTGTATTCTGTTATGAAGGCAGAAGTCAAATCGGAAGATAAGTAGGAATGAGTGGGTGGTGAGAAACTACAGATAAGGATTGCAGTTATGATATGCTACAGAATTTGTGGGCCCTTTATTCCTGAATTAAAGAGTCTCAAAACAGACCAAGAACTCAGACAAGGGACACTGTGCAAAGTTCACATGGCCATTATAGGGTCACGATTTGGCCTAGCAGAGTAAGCTGGATGTGATAGTCTTTTGCCTGTCCTTTGCAACAAACCGTGCTCTGTGCTGTGTGATCACTGGAAAACTGTAATTAGGAGACATAAACCCTATCCAGCTTGTTTGGACTGGAGTTACCAAAACACATCCCTGTTCCTACAGATGAAAGAAACAACTATTTGGCAACTCGCGTCACAGACGTATCTGGAAAAGCTCCTTCAAAGGACAGCAAGTGTAAAAGTCTGCGTTCTTAAACATCACTGTGCACTGGTGATGCTAACTAGCCATAGCAGCACATCTCAAAGCTCAGGAGTCTGAAGGAGGTTTTAGAAAATCACTAAGTGCAGTGTCTTACTCTGGACAGGGTCACCTGCACACCAGCTCAGGAACGCATCTCAGATGTGACCATTCAGCTTGGTTGCATTTTCTAGTGTTAGAGGCTCACTGACATTGGAGGCACCATGGTTCACTTCTGGGCATATTAGAGAATTCTTCCTGAAAAACTCTTTCCTTTATCTTCTACATATTAATTCATTGTCTGGTTTTGAAGCAACATAGTCGGCCCATAAAGTCTCCCCTTAGTCTTTTCTCTCTATGCCATCTAAATTATTGGTTCCTCTCACTCTCATCTTTGACATTCTCTGTTCACTAGTTTCTGAATATAATCCCTTGAAAATATAACTACAAGCGACAAACACATTACTGTAGGAATGGGCAACATAACACATTATCTAAGCTTTATGCAGGAAAAAAATCACCTAACAGAATTTTCTGGAAATGAGCTATTACTATAAGCTGCCACCAATCCCCTCACTTATTCAGGACAACTCATTTCCTGTAATATCTAAAATAAAATTTGGGGGGAGAGGGAGGAGAATCTGACATAACTTGCCTCCTTCATGGATGATCTAATGCCATGTAACAAACCAACCCCAAACATAGTGGTTAAATCAACAGCCATTTGACGTGAGCACAGTTCTGTGGATCAGGAACTTGAGATTCAGTGGTACGGTTCTCCTAGTCTCACTTGGTGTCATGAGACTGCCAGCAGCCGGTGGCTAAGCTGGGGCTGGGTGGTCCCAGTCAGCCTCGTTCCCACACCCTGCGGTGTCAGTTGGAGCTTGCTGAGCCACTCTTCACCTGGTCTCTGATCCTTGAGGAGGTTAGTCCAGGCTCTCTTACCTGAGATCTCAGAGCAGCAGGGAGAGAGGGGTAATTGCATGTCCTTGGGCTAGACATTCTTCATGCTGGAGAGGAAGTACAGATAGCATCCTTGGAGCTTTTAATTTAAGAAGTGTGAATCGAATAATTCCAAGTGTGATATGTGTTACATGCAGGGCTTTTTTTTTTTCCTTCTATTTTTAAAAAATGCTTGTTAAAATTCACATACAGTAAAATTCATACAGTCCTGTGAGTTTTGACAAACACTACCACAATCAAGAAACAGAAGTTTCTATCATCCAAGAAATGCCCTCACATCCTTCATTATAGTCAGCACTTCTTCCCAGCAGCAACCCCTGGCAACCACTGTCTGGTATCCATATCTATATTTTTGTCTTTTCCAGAATGTTTTATAAATGGAATCACAGTATCAAATCTTTCAAAACTGCTTTTTCAATCATTGCAATGTCTCTGAGATTCATGTACATGTGTATTGCTAGCTCATTCTTTTTTGTTGCTGAAGAGTATTGCACTACATACAAGTATCAATTTGTTTAATCACTCACCATTAGTATTGTCACAATTATTTGCAATAATTAAACTCTATTACTATATTTTTCAGTGCGCTGTACATTCTCTGGATAAGTTGTCAGGTGATATGCAATTATTTTCTGTCTATAGTTCCTCTTTTCATTCTTTTTAACAGTATGTTTTCCAATCAGAAGTCTAAAATTTTGATAGAGTACACATAATATTTTGCTATACAATCCATTTTTTGGTGTTGTACGTGAGACCTGTTCACCTAGTCTGTGATCACAAAGATTTTTTTCCTATTGTTTTAGATGTGTTATAATTTTTTTTTTTAAATTTTCGACAGGCAGAGTGGACAGTGAGAGAGAGAGACAGAGAGAAAGGTCTTCCTTTTGCCGTTGGTTCACCCTCCAATGGCTGCCGCGGATTGCGCGCTGCGGCCGGCGCACTGCGCTCATCCGATGGCAGGAGCCAGGTGCTAGGTGCTTATCCTGGTCTCCCATGGGGTGCAGGGCCCAAGCACTTGGGCCATCCTCCACTGCACTCCTGGGCCACAGCAGAGGGCTGGCCTGGAAGAGGGGCAACCGGGACAGAATCCGGCGCCCCGACCGGGACTAGAACCCGGTGTGCCGGCGCCGCAAGGAGGAGGATTAGCCTGTTGAGCCACGGCGCCGGCCCGATGTGTTATAATTTTATATTGTACATTTAAGTCTATGATTCATTTTGAATTTCTGTGAAAAGTGGGAGAGATGGGACAAGGTTCATCTAACTTGCATTTAGATGTGTAAGTGTTCCAGCACTATTTGTTTAAAAAGATCATCCTTTCTCTATTGAATTCCTTTTGTATCTCTGTAAAAAACAATTCACTATATTTGTGTGGCTGTATTTCCATTGATGAATGTTTCTACTCTTTTGTCTAAACTACATAATCTTTTTTTTTTTTTTGACAAGCAGAGTTAGACAGAGAGAGAGAGAGAGAGAGAGAGAGAGAGACAGAAAGGTCTTCCTTTTCTGTTGGTTCACCCCCCAAATGGCCGCTAGGGCTCGCACGCTGTGCTGATCAGCAGCCAGGAGCCAGGTGATTCTTCCTGGTCTCCCATGCAGGTGCAGGGCCCAAGCACTTGGGCCATCTACCACTGCCTTCCTGGGCCACAGCAGAGAGCTGGACTGGAAGAGAAGCAACCGGGACAGAATCCGGCGCCCCAACTGGGACTAGAACCCGGGGTACCTGCCTGCAGGCGGAGGATTAGCCAAGTGAGCTGCGGCGCTGGCCAAAACTACATAATCTTGACTACTGTTCTATTTACTTATGTTGTCTAATTTCTTTCACAGAACTTTGTTGCTTTTAGCCTATAAGTTTTGTACATACATTGTTAGATTTGTAACAATTTTTTGGGTGCTATTGAAAATGTTTTTAAAATTTGAATTCCAAATAACCACTAGTAGTACATAAAATATAATTACTGGCTTTTATAGATTTATCTTTTATTCTAAGATTTTGCAAGTCATCATTTCCTAAAACTTTTTTGGGTAGATTTGTTAGACTTTTCTATATAGAAATAATGGTATCTGTGAATAGATAGTTTCAGTTTGTTTTCTTTTTTTTTAAGATTTATTTTATTCATTTGAAAGACAGAGTTACAGAGAGGTCTTCCATCTGCTGGTTCACTTCCCAGATGGCCACAATGACTGGAGCCCCGCCGATCCAATGCCAGGAGCCAGGAGCCAGGAGCTTCCTCTGGGTCTCCTACGTGGGTGGTGCAGGGGCCCAAGGACCTGGGCCATCCTCCACTGCTTTCCCAGGCCATAGCAGAGAGCTGGACTGGAAGAGGAGCAGCCAGGACTAGAACCGGTGCCCACATGGGATGCCGGTGCTTCAGGCCAGGGTTTTAACCTAATGTGCCACAGCGCTGGCCCCTTCAGTTCGTTTTCTAATCTTTATATATTTTATTTTTCTTGCCTTACTGCATTGGTTGGTGTCCAGTTAAATTCTGTATAGAAGCAATCAGAGCAGATATCCTTTCCTTGTTTCCAGTTTTAGAGGAAAGCCAACCAATCTTTCATTAACATGTAGAATGTTGCCTGTTTTGTTGTTAAGATGGCCTTTCTCAGATGAGGAAGTTTCTTTTATAGCTACTCCTTTGCATGGACATGTTTTTTGGTTTTTTTAAACCATGAATTGAAGTTGAATTTGGTCATGCTTTCTTTGCATCTGTTGAGATGATAGTGTGGTTTTTCTTTTTAGTTTGTTAATATGGTATATCACATTGATTTATATTTTTGATCAAACATTAAATATACCTACCTGGTTATAATACATTGTAAAAATTATTTCTTTCAAAGGCAGAGCAACACAGACAGAAGGAGGGATAGAGGGAGTGACAGACATATCTTCCATCTGCTGGGGAGAGACAGGGAGAGAAAGAGAAACACCTTCCATCTGCTAGTTCAGTACCCACATGGCTGCAACAGCCAGAGCTGGGCTGGGCCAAAGCTGGGGGCCTGGAACTCCATCTGTTTCCCACATGGGTGGCAGGGGCTCAAACAGTTAGGCTATCTTCTGCTTTCTCAGATGCATTAGCAGGAAGCTGGATAGGAAGTGCAGCAGCTTGAAATGTACTCCAATACAGGATGCTAGTGTCCCAGTGTACCTCAGCGTTGGACTCATATTTTTATTTATTTTTATTTATTTTTTATTTTTTTATTTTTATTTTTTTGACAGGCAGAGTGGACAGTGAGAGAGAGAGAGACAGAGAGAAAGGTCTTCCTTTGCCGTTGGTTCACCCTCCAATGGCTGCCACGGACGGTGCGCTGCGGCCGGCGCACCGTGCTCATCCGATGGCAGGATGCCAGGTGCTAGGTGCTTTTTCCTGGTCTCCCATGGGGTGCAGGGCCCAAGCACTTGGGCCATCCTCCACTGCACTCCCGGGCCACAGCAGAGAGCTGGCCTGGAAGAGGGGCAACCGGGACAGAATCCGGCGCCCCAACCGGGACTAGAACCCGGTGTGCCGGCGCCGCAAGGCGGAGGATTAGCCTGTTGAGGCATGGCGCCGGCCCTGGACTCATATTTTTTAAAAAGATTTATTTGAAAGTCAGAGTTACAGAGAGGAGAGGCAGAAAGAGAGAGAGACAGAGAGAAAGGTCTTCTATCCGATGGTTCACTCCCCAATTGGCCGCAACGGCCGGAGCTACGCTGATCCAAAGCTAGGAGCCAGGAGCTTCTGGGTCTCCCATGCGGGTGCAGGGGCCCAAGGACTTGGGCCATCTTCTAAGCTTTCCAAGGCCATGGCAAAGAGCTGGATTGGAAGAGGAGCAGCCAGGACTAGAACCAACGCCCATATGGGATGCTGGTGCTTCAGGCCAAGGCGTTAACCTGATGCACCACAGTGCTGGCCCCTGGATTCATTATTTTTAAAATTGTATATATATCCGCCTTGCGGCGCCAGCACACCGGGTTCTAGTCCCGGTTGGGGCGCCGGATTCTGTCCCGGTTGCCCCTCTTCCAGGCCAGCTCTCTGCTGTGGCCCGGGAGTGCAGTGGAGGATGGTCCAAGTGCTTGGGCCCTGAACCCCATGGGAGACCAGGAAAAAAAAGCACCTGGCACCTGGCTCCTGCCATCGGATGAGCGCGGTGCGCCGGCCGCGGCGGCCATTGGAGAGTGAACCAACGGCAAAGGAAGACCTTTCTCTCTGTCTCTCTCTCTCACTGTCCACTCTGCCTGTCAAAAAAAAAAAAATGTATATATATATGGTGTAATATGTGATGTTTTGTTGCACATACACATTGTATAATATTTAGTTAGGGTAAATATATTTTCAACTGTTTATCATTTCTTTATAGTGAAAACAAAAAAAAAAAACTTTTTTTTTTTTTAAGATATAGAGAAA
The DNA here is from genome assembly GCA_949820135.1 of Sylvilagus floridanus. Classification (NCBI taxonomy): domain Eukaryota; kingdom Metazoa; phylum Chordata; class Mammalia; order Lagomorpha; family Leporidae; genus Sylvilagus; species Sylvilagus floridanus. The sequence continues at coordinate 103,630,915 of OX463238.1, read as the reverse complement.
TCACAGTAAACTAGCATCATCTCTCTACTGTGTAATAGAATCCCAGAATTTCTTACTCCTACCTAAACATAACCTAGTATCCATCCATGAACCTTTTCAAATCCCTCCCTTTCCAGCTTTTGGTAAGCAAACATATATTTCTAACTCCTAGATCATCTTTTAAAAAAGACTCCGTATATAGGATCATGTGATATTCGTCTTTCTGTGCTTGGCTTATTTCACTTAACATGATCTCCAGTTCCATCCATCCACTTACTTATGCAAATGATGTGATTTTATTCTTTTTTTTTTTTTTTGACCAAGTAACATCCCATTGTGTATATGCAGATTTTATTTATCCACTCATCAGCTGATGGACACTTTGGGTGTTTCCATTTCCTGGTTATTGTGAATAGTACTGCAGTAAACATGGAAGTGCAGATGTTTCTTTGACAGATGGATTTTATTTCCCTAGGATAGATACTCAGAAGTGGGGTTGCTGGATAATTTATTCTATTTTTATTGTTTGAGAAATATCCATACTGTTTTCCACATGACTATTGTTAGTTTTTCTGAATGCATTTTGAAGCTTTGTTATTAGGGTATAGTTTAGTTTTCTATGATGAGTAATACATCACCCCGACAAGCACACACTTACTATCTCATTTTCTGTGGATTAGGAGTCTAGGGAAGACTTAACCGAGTCTTCCCCAAGGTTGTAGTCAAAGTATTATTTTTAGGGCTGGAATCTCATCTGAGATTTGACTGAGGAAGGATCTACTTTCAAACGCACTTAGGTTGTTGGGATAATTCATTTCCTTGTTGATATAGGGATCCAAAAGGAGGGATTTATACAATGCATGAAGAATATGAAATGGTAATCATGTTGGTTACTTTAATCTCTGTCCACTATGAACAAACTTTTATAAGATTTGATATCTTCTTAGTGATTGATACCCTTGCTTTTATATGATTTTCCTTATCTGGAAGCATACTCTGATATTAATATAGCCAATCACTCCAGCATTTTTTGTTAATGTTACATGGTTACTTTCAATCTGTTTCCTTTTATCTGTTTCTCCTACTTAAAGTAGGTTTCTTGTGGAAAACGTGTAGTTGAATTCTTATAAGTAAATCCAATCTAAATATCTGACTGGATTATTTACGTTCACTATGGTTTTTGCTATTGTTGGATTTGTGTCTAATACTCTACTATTTGTTCTTTGCTTATTACCTACGTTCTCCCATCCTGCCCTCCTGGGCCATGCGAATGCTTCTGAGTATTTCATCTATTATTTTAGCTGTATTTATGTTATTATAGTGGTTGCTCTAGAAATTACAGTATACATACTAACCCTTCTCATTCTATTTAGAATTAGTATTCTTATTTAATTAGATTTGCAACCCTATTCTCTGCCCTTTGTTAGAGCCATCACAGGGATTATGTTTACATATAGTAAAAACCCCAGTGAACAGTGTTATATGTGCTTTTATTTTGAAATACTGTCCATTTTTCATCTGGATACTTATCACTCATGTTGATGTTTTTCCTGAAATTCAGTTTTCCCGTGGAATCACTTTCCTGCAGCCCAAAGGATTTGAGTCTGTTCAGTTTATTTCAGATATTTTAGTTATGCTTTTGACATTTGTTTTTAGTTTTTGTCTTTGGAAACGTATCTTTTAATTCAATAGTTTTATGACTGCCTCATGAAGCATAAATGCTTTAAGCCTTTTTTAGTTCGATTGTGTTATATTAGTATTTGCATTTGTTTTTTCCCCTTGAGAATTGGTCACATTTCTCAGGTTTTTATTTTTTTGTGTATTGACAAATTCCTGGCTTTTTCTGTAAGTAATTTTGGGTTGCATATTGAGCATTATGTCATAAGCTTCTGGGTTGTGATTTCTTTTTTTAAAACCAGGAAATCATCCTGATTAGACTGGGCCTATTGTGTCTCACTTTCTGTAGGATATCGTCCTAGTATGATTTCAAAGCCTGTTATGCTGTTTTGTGTCTGTGTACCTGAGAGATTTTATCAGCCTGGACTGGGCAGTGGTTTACATTTTACTTCCGTTCTCAATAATTGTGCTATCGGTTTTGTATCTCTACTTCTCAAGGATAGCTCAGAGGCCAATCTGGAACCTGTGCCACCTTCCTACACATAATGAAAGGATCCCCCTTTCTAGATCTTTCCTCTCCAGGATTTCCCCAACATCCTCTAGCTAAGGGGTCCTTTTCACTTGATTTAGCTGGAAATATGCAGTTTAGAGTTGTCGCCACCTGTGTTGTCATGCACTTTGGGGGGATGAGGGCTTCTAGAAGTTATGTAAAAGAGCCACAAAAAAGAAATGCCAACTCTCCCCTCCTCTGAGTGCTCATTCTGGGGTGTGCTTGGCCAGAAAAGGTGAATTTCCCTGGGCGACTTAGGTGCACATATTGCTACTGCTGCAGAGCAGCACCCTGACCACCAAAAGGCAGGGCCAGGAAAGAAAAACCAGACAACAGAAAGGAAGGACCAAAATGTGCTGTTGAGGGAAATGCCATTTCAGTCATAGGATTAACAAGTGACAAAAACAGCTGGACTTGGAAAGGCACACGGAAAAGGACTTCAAATACTCAGTAACCTCTGTGGAGTAAAGGCAGAAAAATGGAGAGTAAACTTGGAAGAACGAATGAGAGGGGAAATAGGACTTTTAAGCAAACTTTGGATGTCTGGACTTGTTTCAGGAATTTGGTTGTGGCGCAATTGGATTGCTGGAGCAACTTAGCTTTATTTGCCTCAGCCGGGGAACGGCAGTTGCAAAGCCTTTCAGGGTTCAAGTCTGTTTATAATAAAACACTACCTAAAAGAAAATGAAATTTTCTTTGATTTTGCTAACTCATGTGAACAGCTTTCTCTTTGAACACCAGAAAGCAAGAATAATGATGGAACCAGAATAGTTAAGATATTTCAATTTATTTTTCAACTTTTATTTAAAAAAATATCAATTTCCAAAGTACAACTTTTGAATTATAGCAGCTTTCCCCCCATAACCTCCCTCCCACCCACAACCATCTCATCTCCCACTCCCTCTCTCATCCCATTCTTCATCATGATTCATTTTCAATTATTTTATATACAGAAGATCAACTTAGTATATACTAAGTAAAGATTTCAACAGACTACACCCACAAAGACACACAAAGTATAGAGTACTGCTTGAGTAGTAGTTTTACCATTAATTCTCATAGTACAACACATTAAGGACAGAGGTCCTACATGGGGAGCAGGTGTACAGTGACTCCCGTTGTTGATTTAACAATTGACATTCTTATTTATGACGTCAGTAATCACCCAAGGCTCTTGTCATGAGTTGCCAAGGCTATGGAAGCCTCTTGAGTTCGCCAACTCTGATCTTATTTAGAGAAGGTCATAGTCAAAGTAGAAGTTCTCTCCTCCCTTCAGAGAAAGGTACCTTCTTTGATGGCCCGTTCTTTCCACTGGGATCTCACTCACAGAGATCTTTCATTTAGGTTATTTTTTTTTTTTGCCACAATGTCTTGGCTTTACATGCCTGCAAAACTCTCATGGGCTTTTTAGCCATATCCGAATGCCTTAAGGGCTGATTCTAAGGCCAGAGTGCTGTTTAGGGCATCTGCCATTCTGAGTCTGCAGTGTATCCTGCTTCCCATGTAGGATCATTCTTTCCTTTTTAATTCTATCAATTATTTGCAGACACTGGTCTTATTTATGTAATCCCTTTGACACTTAATCCTATCTTTTTGATCTATTATGAACTTAAACTGATCACTTGAACAAGTAAGATGGCATTGGTACATGCCACCTTGATGAGATTGAATTGGAATCCCCGGTACGTTTCTAGCTCTACCATTAGAGGTAAGTCCGAGAGAGCATGTGTCAAATTGTACATCTCCTCCTTCTCTTATTCCCACTCTTACATTTAACAGGGATCACTTTTCAGTTAAATTTAAATGACTAAGATAATTGTGTGTTAATTAAAGAGTTCAACCAATGGTATTAAGTAGAACAATTTATTTTTAATTTTAGTAATTAGCAGTTTAAACTAAAAGTCACTTCAAAATGCAGTATAGTACATAACTGATGTTAAATTAATGGAAAGAAAAAAATATTACCTAGAGAAAAAATTTATTAGGAATCAAGTTACAGGATTGGGAGAAAATAAAAATTAAAAAGCACTTGAATATTCGGTATTTCACTAACATTTACTAAACATACTACCAATGTTCCAGGCATAAGCAGGACAATCAACACCTGTTGAAAATAAGCAATCACCTTTTTTTCTGATACTGACTCTTTAATTAAATTTTTCCCATTCACAATTTCTAGGCCAAGAGCCCAATGTAGAGGGAAGAATTGAGAAACTGAAGAAAATTCCACACAATGAATGAAATAGAATATGCAACCTACCTTCATGTATCCTGGTAACTCCTATTTTCAAAAGGAAGATTTCACTTTTAAGGAAAATCTGTTTTCCTGAGCTTTACCACCAGATCATTCACTTTCATCCTATCAGAATGAAACCAGTTCACTGGAAAACAACAGAATGGCTATGGGACTAACTCGGAGATACATGTGCTGCCATGCATTGATATAAGCTAAAAGATATACTACATTCCAAGTGGACTTTTTATTTTCTTAGGTTTCAGCTAAATCTATTTCCTCTATATAATTCCCACAGTAGATTCTTTAGTCCTCCTAAACCCTACCAATTCCCAAAAAATCTCACTAGGTTTTGTAGAAATCTAACTTGACAACTTATTAAGTTAAAAGCCAGAGACACAATATGTACTAGAAGTTTTCCAACTGAAATTCTCTATGCCACATTTTGATGAAATAAATGAAATTTACATATTTTGTTGTTTCCTAAAGCCATCTTTTTTGCTGGTTCAGAATCAAATTAAACCTCCTTGCAAGGATGGTAAAAAGCTATATCATTATCTTTTTTCACAAGTATAAAAAAGAATGAGTCTTATAATAATTAACCCGAGTTCCTTGAAAATACTTACCCTGGGGCAGGTACTTTGCCTACCATTTAATATGCCCACAGTCAGAGTACTTGGGTTCTATGCCTACTTCCTGTTTCTGCTCATTTCCTGTTGACCCAAGACCTAGAAGGCAAAAGACGGCTATCTACAGGTCAAGGAGAGGCCTCACGAATAAAACCAATCTGACACCTTGATCTTGGACTCCTTGATTCCAAAACTATGAGAAAATAATTTGCTGTTGCTTACAGTCTGTGGTATCACTGAATTAGACAACCAATTCAATGAGGTATCTCAGATGCTTGAAAATATGCAGAGTTCTAAGCTTCCCTCAGATTTACCAACTTAGAATTTCTGGGAGTTGGTCCAGATCTGCCATTTTGACACACACTATTGGTATCTGCTTTACTCAATAAAGTTTGAGAATCATTTTAAGGTCTAATCTGATATTAAGTAAATTGTTAGGAAGGTAAGGCTTTCCTTCAAATGTAGAGGCAGTGTCAATTAATGAGGACTCTTAGGATATGATGGGAGATAGAACATAAAGTCTGAGCATTCATATAAGTATGTATTGAAACTTAATAAACATAAATCATTGCGTTGATATAAAAATTTAAAAAGAGTCACACATCTACATACACATTATTTTCAGATTCTTACAACTGAGTTAGTTCAAGTATATACAAGAGACAATGGACTAAAGAGCTGCAATTTATTACCATTTCAAAAGTTAAAAGAAAAAAAGTAACATAAGTACCTTTAAAGAAACAAACTTGTGAAACTGGTGAGATAAAATGGTTGGCTTTAATAAAGTAAAAGGAATGGACAAGAGAAACAGATGCCAAAGTATGGGCTTGATCAAGACAGAGTGTCTAACAGTAGACCGCCAACACATCTAGCAGGGTGAAACAACAGCAACAGAATCATTTCAGAAACTGAAACTGGCAGACAAAGATTATAAATGGCTCTGAGAGCTTAAAAAATAGATACAACAGAAAATATCTACAGGAAATAAAAAACCATAGAATATAATCCTTTAAAAAAAGAACCAGGTAGTACACCTAGAATTGAAAAATACAACAAAATTCATAATGGATGGATGTAACATAAGTAGATAACAAATAGATGAAGAGGCCAGTAAACAGGAATATGGGTTAGAAAATATTACAGAGAATAAAGCATGACAAAACAATTGGAAAATACAGGGGGAACAGGTCATGAACAGGACAATAAGGTCTGCCATGTTTAGTGAGAATCACTATAGAAGGAAAGAAAACCAGAAAGAAGCTCTCTGGCATTTCTCAATAAATCACAAGCAGGATTAAAAAAGATTTCTCTGAAGATGCAATATTTATCCCATTAATTGACTCAGTAGCAACTAGGGGAAGTTTTAAGAGTAGAAAAATATTTAAAAAATATTGAAAGATAATAAAGGACAAATTAGAATTCTACAGTTTGCAAAAATATCTTTACAGATTGAGGGCAGAATAGTTGTTTAGAAAAAACTCATGAGTAGCTATGCCCAGAAGACCCTTATAGATTTAAATTTTTATTTAAGATTATTTATTTGAAAGGAAAAGTTAGAGAAAGAGAGTAAGAAAATCTTCCCTCTGCTGGTTCACTCCCCAGATGGCCACAACAGTTAAAGCTGGGCTTACCTAAAGCCAGGAACCAGGAGCTTCTTCCAGGTCTCCCACATGGGTGCAGGGGCTCAAGGACTTAGGCCATCCTTCATTGCCTTTTCAGGTGCATTGGTAGGGAGCTGGATCAGAAATAGAGCAGCTGGTACTAGAACTTGTGCCCTTGGTGCTGCAAGCAGAGTGCCACAGTGCTGGTCCCTATGATTTAAATTCTGAAGCAAGTGTTTCAGACAGAACTTTACGTTAAATGTCTCAGTCTGTTTAGGTTCCTAACAAGATATTGTAAGCCAGGTGGCTTTTCAACAACAGAATATCTTTTATAGTTCCAGAGGTTAAGTCTAAGATCAAAGCGAAGTTTCCAGTGAGAACTAGCTTTCAGATTCAGCTGTGTCCTCACACAGTAGAGATAAATGGTTTCCTTCAGGTCACATTTATTATAACTAATCCTGTGACCAAAGAACCACCTTTTAAAATACCATCACCTTGGGGGTGAGGATTTCAGTAATACTTAGATATAAAAAAGAATAAAAGTGCAAATAAAGTGGTGTATGTGTGTATATATACTTACTATATAAACAAAAATGAAGTCTTGTAGAATTTAAAGATTGAAGTACATGACAGAAAAATTAAAATATATAATAGACAAAATATAAGACAATAATATGTAAGTTGGGAATCAGAGTTGTTCTATAATTATAACTACCTAATGAGTAACTCCAAAACTTAGTTGCATAAACAATCCACGTTCAGCTATTCAATAGAGCAAGACTCATTATCAATGGCTCATCTCTCTGTTCCATGAAGTCTAAGGCCTGGAACATTCTGAAAACTTGCTTATTCACATGTCTGACACCTGATGCTAGCAGCCTGTGGGCTGGTTTGGGCTTCCTCACAACATTGCGTCAAGGGTGAGCTTTCTGCGGGGTTGGGGAGAGAAGAAAGCAGAGATAGAAAGAGCAAGACCAAGGAAGAGAGAGTGAGAGCCAAGAAGAAACCATACAGCCTTTTATGACCTAACCTCAAAGGTCTTGAAGGGTGGTGGTGGGGGAGGATTTGGTAGCAAGTTTCTAGAAGAGCATGTGGGATTAAAAATATTGCTGTGGCCATTTTTTGAAATTACAGTGTACTAAGATGAAGGTAACAGTCTTACTTAATCTGAATATGTGTGATAGAATAGAGAAAGCATTAAAAAGACTAGTAAAGAGAAAGAAATGTATATAGTTCAGGAAATGAGAAACTGTATCACCTATTTTAAGAAAGAATTTAACATAAAAAATGGGTAAACAGATTTGGAAAAGTTGAAAATATCCACAAGGAACATAACCAGTAAAGAGAAAATGATGAAATTATTAGAAGCTAGAAGCCAGACTTTGGAGAATGTCAGAGAAAAGCTAGGGCCTGAGAGAGAACCTCAGTTGTGAGCTGAGGAGTTGCTGGGAGATACGGACAATACTGGAAGGCATGGGAAGGAAAAAGTGTCTTCTCCTTACCTCCAATATTCCAGTCTCCTAGTGCCCCATGTTTGTGGAACTGAAAAGGGACACTGGATGGTAAAGAAGAAATGTAGTTTGTAAAGTTCCAGCCACAGAGTTCCAGAACACAAGAGTGAATCTGGAGTTGAAAGACAGTAAGTTAACAACTGGTACAAAGGAAACAACAAGATAAGTAAATGCAAGTTTAAAAGGGAGAAAACAGATAAAGAATCACAGATGCGTTAGAGAAAAAAAATCCCACTCAATCTTCCATAACATAAAATGCTAGAGATCAACCTAAATATATTAGTGATAAATGAAATGTAAATGGCCTAAATATTCTAGTAAAAACAATGAAAAAAATGATCAATTTGATATAAAAACTCACCAAAATCAAAACTCTATGCTTGCATAGTTTTTTTTTTTTTTTTTTTAAAGATTTATTTATTTGAAAGGCAGAGTTACAGAGGCAGAGGTAGAGAGTGAGAGAGAGAAATTTTCCACCCGCTGGTTCACTCCCCAAAATGGCTGCAATGGCCCTAGCTCGGCTGATCTGAGGCCAGGAGCAAGCAGCTTCCTCTGGTTCTCCCGCGTGGGTGCAGAGGCCCAAGGACTACAGGCCATCTTCTGCTACTTTCCCAGATCATAGCAGAGAGCTGGATCGGAAGTGGAGCATCTGGGGCTCCAAGCAGCACCTACATGGGATGCTGGGTCTGCAGGCAGCAGCTTTGCCCGCTAAGCCACAGTGCTGGCCCTTGTATTAGGCTTTTTTTTTTTTTTTAACACTACAAATAAATACTTGAGAGCTAACTTATAAACGGAAGGAGTTTATTTCACTGACAGTTTTTAGGCTCAAAGTCCAAAAGGCATGGCACAGGTTTTGGTTCTTACAGGAAGCCCATGGTAGATGTTGGAGCATGTACAGGAGAAGGACCCCGTGGCAAGCCAGAAAGCAGTGATAGGAAGTGGATGGGCTTAAATTCAGGATTTCTAACTCATAAGGTCATACAAGTACTACCTTCTTAGGAAATAATCCCAAAGACCTCAGGAACTATGTCCTAAAGATTCCACCTCCAAGTAGTGCCACTCTGAGGACCAAGCCTAACACATGGGCATTTAGGCATGTTCGACATCCAAACCACAGCAATACTGTTTACTTGACAATCATCTACAGATAAGAATACATGAAGACTGAGAGTAAATGGGTGGAAAACTTATTTCATGAAAATATAAACTAAAATAAAGTCATTATTAGTTACACAGAAAACAGACTTTAAAAAGGCAAAACATAATATAGAGATATATTTCACAGTGATAACATACAATTTTCTAAGAAAATTTACATGCACTTAATAATTTAGTCTCAAAATATATAAAACAGAAACAAATACAAGGAGAAAGAAGCAAATCAAAATCACAGTGGATGATTTTTAACACACCTCTTTCAGTAATTGACAGAACAGGTGTATTAAAAATCAGTAAGGATACAAAAGGTTGAAATAACAATTAACAAACGTGATTTTAACAGACATATATAGCTTACAAGGACTATAGAATACAATGTTTTCAAATGCACAAAAATTACAATATGGGCCATAAAGTGAGTTGCAAGTAATTTCATAGGATTAAAATCAAAGATGTTTTTACTCTACAATTCACTTAAACTGCAAGTCAAAATTAAAAAATGATTATTATAAAGGCTCCATGTTTGGGAACTAAGAAATTCTCTCCTAAAAACACTCAAGGATTGAAAAGGAAATCCTAATGAAAATCAGCAAATATTTAAACTGGATATCAACAATATTATATATCAAAACCTATAGACTATGGCTACAATAATTACAGTAAAATTTGACATATTGCAATAGCATAGAGATGACTTTTATACACCTATGTCGGACGAGAAGATAAGCTGAAAATAAATGGATAATATACCTCAAGAACAGAAAGTTACAAATAAAACAGTAAAAAAAATCCAATACAGAAAAATATAGCAAGAGCAGAAATTAATGGGACAGGAAACAAACATATGCAGAAAGGACCAACAAAATAAAAGTTGGGCGAGATGGGCATTTGATATCATGGTTGAAATGCCATGATGGATGCCTGCATCGTATACTGAAGTGCCTGGGGTTTAGTCCCAGCTCTGCTTCTGATTCCAGTTTTCAGCCAATGCACACCCTGAGAGGTTCCATGTTTGTGGAAGACCTGGACAGAGTTCCCAGTTCCATTTTGGCTTGGCCCAGCCCTTTCTGTTTAGGACACTTGGGTAGTGAGCCAGCAGAGAAAAGATCTTTGTCTTCCTGCCTTTCAAATAAAATGAAAATAAATATTTTAAAAAGTTTGATAAAAAAATAAAAATTTGGATCTTAGAAAAGAATAAACTCTCCTCTGAAGTTAGTTATATAGAAAATCCAAAAAAAGTACAAATAATTTACAAAGATCATTAGATAGTTCAGTAAATTTCCACATATAAAAGCAATACAAAGAAATCAACCATACTTACACATAATCAATAGGTAGCTAGGAAATAAGGTGGATAAAGTAATTTGGATTAACATTCTCATTTCAGAATATTTAGAAAGGCTGGATAAAACATAGTTTTGAAAATATATGAAAGTATCAGTGATTAAGTTGGTGAACAGCCAACAGGCTAGCAACTAGAAGACAGAAATTCAGAAAAGTGACCCCTTCGATTTGGACCACTATATCCTAAAACATTTACGGACTGCAGAAGGCCACTGAGGAGCTGAAGAGAATTTATGGCTAGGGATTCAAAAGTTGCATCTAGGGCCAATCAAGAGGTGGGGGCCTTGGTAAACCTAACTTTTGAATCTTGAAGGGTTGAACCCTGTGAGTGTGAATAGTTAAGAGTACTAGCACAGTATAGAGTATAAGTCTGAGTCACATAATGGCCCAGGGGAAAAACCGTCTATAAACTTGCACAAAAAATTTCCTAAATTGGCCTTAGCAGTTAAGATGCCCAGTTCTGCTCCTCACTCTAGATTCCTGCTAATGTAGATAGATGCTGGGAGGCAGCAGTTATTGCTGAAGTGATTGGGATCCTGCCACCTACATGTGAGACTGAGATTTAGTTCCTGGCTCTCAGCTGTGGTTTGTTAGTCACTGCAGGCAGTGAGGGAATAAACTAGTGAATTGGAGCTTCTCTCTCCAGGTATATGTGTCCCTCAACAACAAACAAAAAAAACCCAGCAATGATTCTAAATCACTAGTGCCCAGGTACTTTTCAGAAGCAAACAAAAAAACTATGCAGAGGATGACAGTATCACCTTGGGCATTAAATTTTTTCTGCAGCTTTTTAGATATGTAAGAGGTAAGATATTAAGAGTGAAAACTAGGAGTCGGTGCTCTGGCATAGCAGTTCAAGCCGCCTCCTGCATTGCCGGCATCCCATATGGGCACTGGTTTGAGTCCCAGCTGCTCCACTTCCAATCCAGCTTTCTATTATGGTCTGGGAAAGCAGTAGAAGATGGCTCAAGTTCTTGGGCCCCTGCACCCACATAGGAGACCAGGAAGCAGCTCCTGGCTCCTGGCTTTGGATGGCCCAACTCCAGCCATTGTGGCCATTTGGGAGTGAACCAGCAGATGAACAATGTCTGTGTGTGTGTCTCACTCTCTGCCTCTATGTAACTGTCTTTCAAATAAACAAATAAATAAATCTTAAAAAAATGAGAGTGAAAACCAGAAAAAAAAAAAAACAGACCCAGAGGAGGGATTTTAGATTCTGGAGTTATTAGACATGGATTATAAAATAAGCATGCCTTTCATTTTCAAGTAGATAAGAGATTAAAAATTATGGTAAGATATCTGGAAACTGCAGAGTAACAAGTTTGCATGTTTGCAATTAGAAATCTGAGAACTAAAAATATAACGGGCTAAAAATAACTAAGACACTTACAGAGCAGTAAGTGGGAGAGGACCTGTTTTGTAAACATTAAGAATACATTGGGGCCGGCACTGTAGCTCAGTGGGCTAATCCTCTGCTTGCAGTGCCGGCATCCCATATAGGCTCTGGTTCTAGTCTTGGCTGCTCCTTTTCTGATCCACTCTCTGCTATGGCCTGGGAAAGCAGCAGCAGATGGCCCAAGTGCTTAGGCCCCTGCACCCATGTGGGAGACCCGGAAGAAGCTCCTGGCTTCGGGCTGGCGCAGCTCCGGCCATTTGGGGAGTGAACCAGTGGATGAAAGACCTTTCTCTCTGTCTCTCCCTTCTCACTGTCTGTAACTCTACCTCTCAAAAAAATAAATAAAATCTTTTTTTAAAAAAAGAATATATCAAGAAGTTGGAACAAAAACTCAGAGAGAAAGACATATGAATATATTCAAGTGCCACTTTGGAGGCACTACAAGAGGGAAAGAAACAGACTTTTCATAAATGGTGATGAGGTACCCCTTCAGCATACACAAATGTATTCCTCACGAATTAAACTTAAATGTGAAAGGCAAAACTAAAGCTTTCAGAAGATAATATAGCAGAGTATCTTCATGATTTCAAGGTAGGGAATGGTTTTTTAAACAAAAAAAAAACCTCTAACCTTAAAGATCGATAATTTTTAGTACCTAACTATTAACAAATTCTTTTTATTAAAGAACATCATAAAGAGAGGGAAAGGCAAGTCACAGAATAAGAAGATATTTATAACTATACAGCTATCAAAACCTAAGATTTATAAAGATATTTTATGAATCAGTGAGAAAGAAAACTACCAGCACAACCCAAAAAATGGGTAACAGATTTGACAAAACACTCTATAGAAAATGAAAGCTGAAGTCACCAATAAGCTTATGAGAAGGTGCTCAGCTTTACTGGTAATTAGGAAAATGCAGAGTGAAACTGCAATAACACACACCAGAATGGAAAATTTAAAAGATCTATTAATACCATTATGTTCACAAAATGGAGAACTATGACATCTCTAATGCTTAGGAAAAATTTTCTGTTTATCTAATAAAATTTAAGATATGAATATCCTATGACAAAGCAATTTAACTCCTGGATACATATCTTCTTAGCTCTACAGGATACATAAAATCATTTTCATTGTGGAATTGCAATTTTCCAAATTAAAATCATCTCAATTGTCCATAGTCAAAATAATGAATAAATAAACTGGAGTATATCAAACCAAGGTAAATTATACATCAAGGATGACAAAGCACAGTCACAGGCAGCAGAGAGGAATCACATGCTGAATCCAGGAAGCAGCACAAACAATCCAGTGCACTCCTTTCATATAAAGTTAGAAGTGGGAGGAAAGTAAACTGCATTATTTAGGTATACGTACATAGGCAATAACAAAATAAAAACAAGAAGCTAGCAACCATAAAAGGCAGGATAGTGGTAATTAACTAACTGGTGTGTGTGGTGGGGAGCTTATTATAACTGAGAATGGACTGCATAGAGATTTTCTAGGCTACCGCCAATAGTGTATTAACTTGAGTGCTGGTTACAGAAGTAGCTACTTGAAAAATGTTCTTTAAACTGCCTATTTTTATTTTATATACTCAAATGTATATATTTCTCAATTTAAAAAAACAAAGTTAAGACATGTAACAGAGAAAAACCAAAAATTGATTATACTCTGATTTCCAAGATCTCAACTTCCTGATTACTGTTTTTAAATTTTTGAAAAGTAAAATAGTTATACCCACATCTAGTTATTTTATATTGAGTAGATATTTGCAATCCAAATGAATTTAAGATTATATTCATTGTAGTTGAAAGTGGTCAAGAGAGTTTTTTTCCCCCCTCAAGATTCAAGACAAATTTTCTTTCTGCCTTCATTTTACTAATTATAAAACAGGACTCCAAACATAAAGGTAATTAAATAAGTTTGTGGAAAAAGGAATTAAAAGATATGGTTATTTTTGTGCATTAAACTTTGAAATCTATTCATAATTTTTTCATAATATGCATTTTCCATAAACTTTTTCAAGACCTCCTATATGTACAGATTCCACACATTTTTTTGGATCAACATAAACTTACCTTTTAATTCTGCTTTCCACAAACTTATTGAAGTACCTATATATTGTTAATTTTTATTCTGTCCCTGTTACCACTACACTATGATAAAATACTTAAAAAATAAAAATAAAGAAACATATATATATATTTTTGACAGGCAGAGTGGACAGTGAGAGAGAGAGTGTGTGTGTGTGTGTGTGAGAGAGAGAGAGAGAGAGAGAGAGAGAAGGAGAGAGAGAGAGAGAGGGAGAAAGGTCTTCCTTTGCCGTTGGTTCACCCTCCAATGGCCGCCGCAGCCGGCGCGCTGCGGCGGGTGCACCGCGCTGATCCGATGGCAGGAGCCAGGTGCTTCTCCTGGTCTCCCATGGGGTGCAGGGCCCAAGCACTTGGGCCATCCTCCACTGCACTCTCTAGCCACAGCAGAGAGCTGGCCTGGAAGAGGGGCAACTGGGACAGAATCCGGCGCCCTGACCAGGACTAGAATCCGGTGTGCTGGCGCCACAAGGCAGAGGATTAGCCTGTTGAGTCATGGCGCCAGCCAAAGATACATATATTTTTTTTCCAAGTTCTACCACTGGGACAATTTATGAGGAACTCATGGGAAGTACATAACTGCTTTAAACTCTAAAAAGAAACAGATTTTGAAATCATCTACTAGTAGTCTGGGACAGGGTTATGAGTATTTCTCCTCACCTGCTTAAATAGAACTTCCAGAAGCTAAAAGCGTTTGTAGTAATGTCCCCCTATACCCACTGACAGGTGAGATTGCAAAATGGGAAAATTAGGGAATACCAAAGCAAAATTACTCACAAAATGAACAGCATAATCAGAATCTCCAGTCAACTATGGAACATGACTTATAAAAACAATTTCAAACTTTTTAGTTTATTTTTGTAAATAAAAAATTACTTTGTACAAAACCAAATTCTTTTTGTACTTAGTATTTCAGTCATCAATAGTGATCTCATGGTACAGAAATAAAGTAAGAAAGATGTTCATTAACTTCACCCTGGATTTCCAGTTAGTAAAACTAAATAGAAGAAATGAAGGTAATAACCATTTCCTATAGGGGAAAAAAAGTAATGCAAAATGGTTGTAGGTTTAATCACAAAATGAGTTAATTCCTATTGATTTTCTTTGTATTAAAGCATAGATGTCTGTAAATAAGAACGGATAGCATGGTTATAAATTTACTTCAAAGAGATGTGGAGACTTAGACAAAATATAATTAGTTATTAGATCAGACTTGAGGACTATTAAATGGCTCCCTGGGAAATGACAGTTACTGTCAAACAGCAGAAAACAGAGAGGCGTAGAAAAGGCTTCTGATAGTTCTTTTATTATCTTACCCTCTAAGCTATAGAGCCTTGATATTCTTGTATTCAATTTCATGTAACATTAATTTTAATTACTAACTTGGGATATGCACAATGGGAGAGGGTAAAATACCACGAACAAAAACTAATTGTTTATTTCAAAGGTAGCCATTTCCTTAAACTCATCCTGTCCAGTTTCCCCCTACCTGCCAAATGCAGACTACTGTTTAACCATACAAATTCACCTTCCACTCCCAAGTGTATATCCCCAACTGGAAAATAATTTTACAAAAGAAAAAAAATCAAACAGCTGGTTAACAAAACAATTTAAACTATTTCTAAACGGAATAAAAGAAAAGTAAGTACAGAGTACAAAAAGATACCAAATTGGAGTCATAGTGATGTAAATTTAGTCTTTGAATTTTCAAATAATCTAGTAATGGAGTGAATGGCATAGAAGAAAAAGAGACAGAGGGAAATGACTCCCTGAGGTTTTAAAATGCCAACTACTTTAGAATGCATGATGGCCTTAGTAACAGAAGAATCACTTGCTGTTCTTCACTGAGTTTACTCAGTAAAGTACCCTACATCATTTTAATAAAAGCACTTACATGAACATGTACAATAGCTCATATCAGAAGACTCAAAGTTTCTCTCAGTAAAGACATAAAAAAATAAATTTTAATCTTTGTCAACTCTGTTGAAGCAGGGAATCAAATAACATGCTTATCTTTAAAATAAAAATATTAAATCACTTTTTTCTGTCTATTAGGTTGCTGGAAGAAAAAAAATCAAGACTCCACTAGTGATGATTTTTTAATTTCTATTTTTCATCTATCTAAGGACATTCCCTTTACAAAACCTTTTAGTCTTATGTACTATGACAATCAGGTTTAGAATTCCAAATAAATAAAGCAACCACATTAGAAGGTATATTTAAGAATCAAATGATTAGCCATATTCATCTGTTCACATTTATGGATTCTCTAAGAGGGCTATCCAGAGTCCATATAATACTGTTAACATTTAGTCCAGGTTAACATGTGTTATCTGACCTACTGCTCACAGCTTACAACACTGCTGCTCTCAACAAAAATCCTGATTTCTTGGAGACAGTGACATAACCAACTCTCATTACACTAGCAGGGGTAATAGGACAGTAAGCCATGACTACACAATCTAAAATGTCTACTCTTCATCCACCACTACCATCCTTCCCTCTTCCCACTAGTATTAAAAGCTTAAAGCCTAATCATATGAGAGGATCAGGGTGCCACACACTATTCAGATAGAAAATTGGGTCTCAAACACTAACAAAAAAAATTCATAAAAGGAGATTAGAACTTTTGGATAGTTGCATTCATTACTTTCAATTTCTTGATCCTTATCACTTCTGGTCATAAATAAATATTTTTTCCTTCTTTTTCATCCAAAGAAGTTAATATACAAATTTGTTGTCATCATTAAAAAATGGTATTCCAGTTCAAAGTAGCTTGTGATCATGGTCATTTGTGAAGCACTAGACAAGTGTACATTAACGCTCCAAAATGTTTTACAGTTCTTTATAGTAGTTTCCTATTGATGTTCCCCTTTAATTAAGGCTTCATCAAAAAGAAATCCATAATATTAGAGCTGATTTTTTTTTCATAGTTTCTGAATTAAGCGCACCATGTCCAAAATCAAGTAGTCCAGGAGTAATTTAAAGACAACTTCTATTAATCACTGTCATGACTGAAGTAGTATCTTACTGGAGGTCCTGGCAAATCTTCATCTCCATCAGTATCTGGAGCAAACGACACAGTAAGATCCACATATTTCTTCTCAGTAGAAGGTTTCACAAGTTTATGCATTCTAGAGAAAATAAGCACAGATGAATAGTTTAGTAAATAATGAAAGGATGATTTGCTAACTAATGCCGCTCAGATAATGTCACTCAGATGTTCATTTTTCTTTACCGAAAGCTCTAAACCCAAGTCACTCATTTACCTAACAGTAAATCCATTTGGACCACAGATGGTAATGATAATGAATTAAAGACTGCCATCCCTCTGCCAAAAAAGTCCTCAAAATATAAGCAATGATTTAAAAAAATAATTCTCCTTCTACACTCCTTATAAAGTTTAGAGGCATCATAAACTCTCAAGCATTTCTCAGTAAAGGGTAAAAAGGCAAGCTAGATTTAAATCTTAAAAATATAAGCTAGAAACATCACACCAAACAAAATTCTTTAGCTCTTTCCATACTACAAAGACATTTTTGTTCCAATCGTAATTTTTCATTCTTTATACCATTCACAGTCATCACATCCTTGGTGAATCACTCCAAATTTTGATTTCCCTAATAGACCACATATGCTCTTTAATTGCTTATGTTAGAACAAACTGTGGCTTTTGCTTTCAATAATCCATCTTCAGGGGCCAGAGTTGTGGTGTAATAGGTTAAGCCTTCACCTGTGGTGCCAGCATTCCATATGGGCACTGGGTCTAGTCCCAGTTGCTCCACTTCTGATCTAGCTCCCTGCTTATGTTCCTGGGAAAGGCTCCTGGTTCAGCCCAGCTCTGGCCATTGCGGCCTTTTGGGGAGTGAACCAGCAGACAGAAGACCTCTCTCTTTGTCAAATATTACACATTTGAATTAGTAAGCCCAAAGTACTCTGTAAAAATTCTTATTGTAGGGGCAGGTGCTATAGCGTGATGGGTAAAGCTGCCACCTGCAGTGATGGCATCCCATATGGATGCCAGTTTGAGTTTCGGCTGTCCCACTTCTGATCCAGCTCTCTGTTATGGCCTGGGAAAGCAGAAGAAGATGGCCCAAGTGTTTGGGCCTCTGCACCTGTGTGGGAGACCTGGAAGAAGCTCCTGGCTCCTGGGTTTAATCAGTACAGCTCCAGCCATTGCAGCCATCTAGGAGTGAACCAGCACGTGGAAGACATCCCACCCCCTGTCTCTCTGCCTCTCTGTAACTCTTCCTTTCAAATAAAATAAATAAATCTTTAAACAACAAAAAAATTCTTACTGCAACAATTTTATTCGATTTTACTTCATGATTAACATGTAAGCTTACCTTAGCAGACTATCAACTTGTTGAGAGCAGTGCCATTTGATAAAGATATATAACAAAATACTAACAAGTGTTAACATATATAGAATATTGATGTTCTATCACACTGTTAACACCTTACTGTTATTTTTGTGTTTAACATCTATGGGCACAAACTGTTTATAGACAGGAAACAAAGTTTCAAAAAGTACAAAGGTGACAAAACAAGTATCTGAGCATGGAATTGAACTGACGTCTTTCTAAAGCCAAGCTTAGGCCCTTAACTGCAACCTCACTGGCATAAAATATTCAGTTATTAATAGGCATTCAATAAGTATGCACTAAATTAGAAAATTTAGTAACAGGAGAAATAACATTCACAAAACATATCATTTTGGAGGTTTTAAATATTGGCTATATCTCAAAAGCATTTTTAAAAATTATTTGCAGCAAATTTAAATTCAACTTATCAATACACTTCTCACCCACACATTTCTCTCATCTGAGTAGCATACAGCAAAGGATTTTTAAATGCTACTCTTAATTTTCCAAAAGATATAAAACAATATAAGGCAAATAATGCTTTAACTAATACTTAACAGTGATTAACTTCAATTAATAAAGTAGAAAAAGCAGAGAGGATAAAAAATGACAAAAGAAAAAAAGAAAGAGTAGAGCAAAGGAAGTTGGACATATTCGATTGAGTCTGGGGATACTTGTAGCATTGAATGGGGTCCAGGGAGGCCTCTCTAAGAAATGTAAAGACCAGGGGTGAGTAGAAGAAAAGAGTTCCATGTCAGAACATGACTGGAGTGTTTAAGGAAAAGTAAGGAGGCCTGTGGAGCTGGAATATGTGAGTAAGGATGACAAAGAGGGAAGGAATTTAGAGGAATAACTGGGAACCACATCATTAGGGCCCTGGAGACTCCTGTGACTACTCTGACTTTTTGTTGTTGTTCTCCTTCTTCCTTTGCCTTCTGCTCAAACATTACCATACCAGGTAAGACTATGAAAGGCAGAGGGAACACCAAGACTACTAACCTAAGAGAGCAACTCAGTATCTTCACTCTCTGTATTTCCTTTTCTTACTTTCTCTACAGCACTCTATCATTATTTGATATACTTGTCAATCTGTTACACAAACTCCTGAAGTAGGACAGGACTTTGTGTTGCTCATTGCTGTATCCCTAATGCTCACAACAGTATTTGAGACATTAGCTGAAAAGTTGATTCTGGACTACCATAAAATTCACAAGAGTGTCTGTAAACCTATGAATTTCTCTTGAGTGGAAGTCTTTTGGACTTTATCTGGCATATTCACTGTCTTTATTTAGGCCATTAGAGAAGAATAATTCTTTTATCTTTTTTTATTTTTTTTTTATTTTTTATTTTATTTTATTTTTTTTTGACAGGCAGAGTAGACAGTGAGAGAGACAGAGAGAAAGGTCTTCCTTTGCCGTTGGTTCACCCTCCAATGGCTGCTGCGGATGGTGCGCTGCGGCCGGTGCACCGCGCTCATCCGATGGCAGGAGCCAGCTGCTAGGTGCTTTTACCTGGTCTCCCATGGGGTGCAGGGCCCAAGCACTTGGGCCATCCTCCACTGCACTCCCGGGCCACAGCAGAGGGCTGGCCTGGAAGAGGGGCAACCAGGACAGAATCCGGCGCCCTGACCGGGACTAGAACCCGGTGTGCCGGCGCCGCAAGGCGGAGGATTAGCCTGTTGAGCCACGGCGCCGGCCTCTTTTATCTTAATTTCAATAATTTCTATACTTCATTTTTCAGTGTGTGTCCAGCTTATATTTCATTTTTTGAGTATTTTGCATATAATGTTTAATACTTACGTTAATTTCAATCTTTTTGCATGACCAGGCATAACAGGAACATAAAGCATTTTGACTCCCTGTACCACCATTGTTGGTTCAATGCCGTACTTCTCCTTAAATACCCAAAAGTGAAAGAATCAAGGCCTCATATATGTGGAAAACACGCTTTATAACCAGCAAGAAAGAGCCAACTTTTGCTAAATATTATAATCTCCAATAAAGATATGGGTAAAAACTACAGCGGTCCCCTTTTACCTAGAGTTTCACTTTTGAAGGTCAAAATTTGAAGGAAAATTCCAGAAGGAAACAATCTATAAATTTTAAATTGCGTGCTGTTCTGAGTAGTATGATGAAATTTCATGCCTTCCCATTCCATCCCACCCTGGGTGAAAATCATGCTTTTGTCCAGCATGCTCATGCTGTATTTGCTGCCCTCTTAGCAGCATCTCAGTCACTACACTGACTTTTATGGTACTGCAATGCTTTTGTTTAAGAAAACCCTAGTTCATTTAATAGTGGCACCAAATCTCAAGAATCACGATTCTGCCAATTTGGATATGTTACATAGAAGCCATGAAGTTCTTCATTTAAATGAAATGATGAAAGGTCTTGACTTAAGGAAAGCAAAAAATATATGCTCAAGTTCCTAAAATCTATAGTATAGTAAGGAGAGAATATAGTCACATAACTTTTATTATAATAGTAAAAATTTTTATTTTATTATTAGCTTTTGTTGCTCTCTTACTGTGCCTACTGTATAAATTAAACTTCATCATAGGGATGTATGATAGGAAACAATATAGTGCCTAGACAATTTGGTTGGTGCTTTGTGGTTTCAGCCATCCACTGTGGTTCTTGGAATATATATACCCATGAATAATGGGGGACTAATGTAAACAGAAATGAGACTCAAATTTCTAATGAAACAGGGGAATAAAAGTATCTCACTTTTACTGCATTTATGAAATCCAATAGGGTGAAATCTTCTTTTCCATGTATAGTCCATCTGTCCCAAATTGTAAATGAGATTCCATTTCTATAACAGAAAAATATTCAGAACACAAACATTTAAGTTCTCTTCCCTTTAGTAACAGTTTTAATAGAAATTAATGCGGGCAAAAAGGGACAACTTCTAAAATATTTTATAACTTAATTCCTCATCACATCAAGACAACCACTTTTACTAGTACTTTATTGATCTGTTCAAGTGCCTCATCACGAGTTGGTATGTCTTAGTGACAGAGTATGCTCTCTCTCTTTTTAAACAGCCATGTGTGAGTTTCGTTGTGTGGATGTCCCAGTCCCCTATTACTACCAATCATTTTTGGCTATGATACACAATGCCCAAATGAACATCCCGAACACATATAATGTGTGCAAATTTGAAATACTAATTTAGTCTCTTACAGATTATACTTTTGTACTCTCATTAGTACTGCATCAGAATGTTTGCTTTCTCATATTCCTGTTAATACTGTCTCTTTTCTCATATCCCTGTTAACTGTCTCTACAAGTTTATGGCTGTTCAAATCCAGAAAGTGAAAAGCAGAAGTCCATGGAATTGTTTTGCTTCATCACAAGCTTCTAGAATTCGTTCTGAATCTCATGATCCACCGTCACACACCTAGAGTGTCTGCTGATTCTTCTGGGTTAGGCAGACACAGATAAACTGTAAAACCATTAAGAAAACACAACCTAAACAGTGTAGCAGATAAAACTGTTGTGAACATTCTGTGGCTAGTTTAGTCAGAAATGCTTGATTAAGATGAGGTCTGATTTAGTCTTGAAGTAATGACAAAGATTTACATTTACAGAAAGAAAGGAGAGGTGAGCCAATACTTTTACCTCTGAAAAGGTAACTTTTATTTCATTTTCATTATACAGGAAAAACAGACCTTCAAACACACCTGATTTCAGTTTTTCTCACTTCAGATGTCTCTGTAAACACTAGAATTGGAATGGCTAGGTTAAGAAAACAATTTTTGTAAGCTTCAAATGGATAGCCACCAGCCACTTTGATCATCTCCAGGGCAACCTAGATAAAAGAAGGTGATTTAATTATACGAATAGTCTAAAACAATTCATGATCTTAACTGGGTTTATTCAATTTTCTCACTCTTGTTTTAAGAATAACTTTGGAGTAGTGGTATAATATGATATAATAACTAGGGCTATACTAAAGCTTTTGAGTCATTAAAATGAAAGATATTGACTCCTTAAGAGTGCAGATGACATTTTATTCAAGAAAACAGAACAGCTGCTTTTGTATGGGCTACAAAGGTGACAGAAAGGATTATAGCCTAAAAGAAAAACTATAATTTAATGTTGAGTTTATTTCTCGGTTTCTAATTTTTATGGATTTATTTCAGAGGCAGAGAGACATAGAGAAAGAGTGAACTCCCATCCTCTAGTTCACTCCCAGGATGCCTGCAATGGCCAGAGGTAGGCCAAGCTGAAGATGGAAGCCAGGAACTAAATTTAGGTCTCCCAAGTGAGTCTGACAGGAACTCAATTACTTGAAACCGTAACTTACGCCTTGTAGGGTCTGCATTAGCAAGAAGTTAAGAGTTGGCAGTAGAGTTGGGTATTGAACCCAGGTACTCTGATATGGCATGTGGGGTATCTTAAATGCTCGGCCAAATGACAGATTTCTGAGGTTATTTTTTATGTTAAAATGCTTATATACATAAAAACCTCAAAGCATACATTACTATATTCTCCCAAATATCTTAATATTTTAAATTGTAAGATCCAATATATATTCCTCCATCTCTAAGATCTCTAAGTAATTTGCTGGAGTTGGTAAAATGGGGAAGACCAGAAAGAAGCAATGAAAAAGGCACACTTTTATTTAAAGAATCATAAACTTACCAAGCCAGAAACCGCAGCAGTAGACGTTGCTATGGCAGGTATAATTTTCCCAGCGATTCGCTTTGTTTTGAAACGGTCAGCTGGTTCAATGCTATACATTTTGGCACGAAGATTGGAGGCCGCTGTGATGAAATCTATGTGTCCATTACTATCATCATCCTTTTCAAAGGAAAGCACTGCCATTTGAAGGTCACCTGATAACAACCAGAACAAAGTTCCCTAAGTGCAAAGCTTTTCCTAGTTAAAAAGCAATGTGAGTTGATGACCTTTTTTTTTTTTTCCCAAAGATTTATTTATTTGAAACAGTTACAGAGAGGCAGAGAGGCAGAGAGGCAGAGAGGCAGAGAGGCAGAGGGAGAGGGAGAGGGAGAGGGAGAAGGAGAGGGAGAGGGAGGGGGAGAGGGAGAGAGGGCTTCCATTCACTGGTTCACTCCCCAAATGGCCGCAATGACTGGAGCTGAGCCAATCTGAAGCCAGGAGCCTGGAGCAGGAGGCCATGGACTTGGGCCATCTTCTACTGCTTTCCTATCCATAGCACAGAGGTGGACTGCAAGTGGAGCAGCTAGGACTCAAACTAGTGCCCATACGGGATGCCAGCGCTGGCTCCTGAGCTCACTACATTTAAGATTCTATTTTGTGGCTTCACCCACATGGGCCTAGCCACAGCCATTATAAGGCCATTTGGGGAGTGAACCAGAGAATGGAAGATCTCTCTCTCTCTGCCTTTCCCCTCCTCTCTCTGTAGCTCTGCTTTTCAAATAAATAATCTCATTTTTTTAAGATGAACAGTTACTTTCCTTATGATGGAGAAATCAACTAACACCAATGTTATTATTTAATTCTACAAACTTTTGGTATAGAGCTTAGTGAAAACAGTAATTCACTCAATTCAAAACATTTTAATCAATACTTTCTCTTACTTTTGGTAGCTTCGTTAGATGAAATAGCCTTTTCCAGTTGGAAAACAGCATTCCTCTCATCTTCACTGCTAACAGGAACATGCTCTGGTTTCCTTGCTGTTTCATCTGTTTGAACAACCTTCAAACACACAAACATAATTGTTAATTTTATCACATTCTGCATCTAAATCTGGTTACCACTTTCTTATTAAACAGATCAAAAAGAAAAAAACATTTCCTCCATGTATTTTAATCAGATTGTTAATCTTTATGGTCCAGTATATTTTATATTTTCCTTTAGTAAGTAGCATTTTATTATTTATATATGTGTTCATCTTTTCAAAGTAGCATGTAAACACTATGAGAACCCCATATCTAAAACAACTTTTTTAAAGAAATTTAAGCCATAGAAGAATATTTATTGTCATGTGAAAATGTTAATATGCTCCTATATGAAATATAATTGCATACTTACAAGCATTTGTTTATAGTTCATTTCTACCCCACTGAAATGTTAAGAGCAACAAGGGCAAGAATTTTGCTCATTGTGGTGTTCTCCAGGTTTAGATTGGGACTTGACACAAGTAGAAAATCAATATATATTTGCTGAATGAATGAAACATACCTTATTGGAAGGCTTGAACTCCTCAATCTTTACTTCTGCAAGAATATTCAGGAGGGCATCTGCTGATAAGCCCTATTTTTCAAATAATTCATTTTATCAATAACTTATTAGTCCAATTTTGAATTCTAAAGCTAAAACAACTATTAAAAGGTCCTTTATCATATGAAAATTCCTTGAAAATACTGAATATTTAGATTAGAATCATTTGAGACAATTTATCTTTATTTCTAGAGAAATATCACTCTTAGGGGCTCCTGTGGGATGTTGGAAGAGGGAGTGAAAAAGCACTAATTAGACAACAAACCTGAACTCTCAGTTCTTTCTATAATTTGTAAGAAGTTAGTTTCTGAATATAAGACTGAATGCCTTGAGATCCAGGACTAATGTTTTCATTTCCTCAATTTCAATGTTTTACAAAGTTCCCTGCACAATATGATACTCAATAAATTAAATAAGTAAAAAAATTTATACCTTGAGAAGCTGAAAAATATCTGAATGGTTCAAGATGAACTTAAGATAAATTTAAAGCTATTAAAGACACTTTCATTATAAAGAAGCTGCTTAGAAAACACTGAGGTTCACTGCTTTTGAGGTTAATTACCATTCACATCATAAAACTACCACTCTTATGCACAAAAAGAATACCAAGCTACCTGCCCCTATTTTTACCAGATATATGTGGAATATTTTGTTTGTATAAACTCGAAGGAGGATCAATCCACAACAGGCATTTTAATCTGAATCCAATATAGTGTTATTTATGGATCTGGTTCATATTTCTCCATTTAGCCTGCCTAAAAGTACACCAATGTGTTTAGTTCTAATATACATATATGAAGAAAAAGTCACTTATGCCTATGTGTCTATCAACGCTATTTTTGAGTCTTGAGATCAGAATAGGGAGCTTTTTGACTGCCAAGGGCCATTTGGATATTTATAACATTATTCAAGGGCCATACAAAATTATCAACTTATATTGGCCTACTATTGGTCTTCTACTGATTTATTGAATTTTGAATGCCTCCTGTGGTTGTCTTGGCATGGCCAGAGCAAATGATTTCATGGGCCTTATGTGGACTGTGGGCTAGCGTTCCCCACAGATGATATGTAAAGAATGAGTATGATGATAAAGGTAAAGAAATGTCAATAAAAGGGTACATTTTCAGATTTCTGAGAAAATATGTAAGTTAATATCACAATGTAAGTAAAAGTTTATAAAGTGACTCTAAGAGGAATACTTTGAAATTACTATGAAATGGTTTAACTTATTTTTTTTAGAATAATTAACTGAAGCTGATTAACAGGTTATAAATATTTAAAAAATAAGATATGTTTTCCAAATATTGTTATTTTATTACTTAAAATACAGAAAAGAAATATTTGATTTTCTTCTCTTTGGTAAAACTGAAGTGAATGTTTAGCTTCTATTATGAGTCTTAAATATGAAAGGTAGTCAGAAAGGACATGGAAAATGATAACCATATGGATCAAAAATTTTCTTTTTTTATTTATTTATTTTGACAGGCAGAGTTAGACAGTGAGAGAAAGAGAGACAAAAAGAAAGGTCTTCCTTTTTCCTTTGGTTCACTCCCCAAGTGGCCAATACGGCCGGCATGTCTCGGCCAGCGTACTGTGCCGATCTGAAGCCAGGAGCCAGGTGCTTCCTCCTGGTCTCCCATGTGGGTGCAGGGCCAGGGCCCAAGGACCTGGGCTATCCTCTACTGCACTCCCGGGCCACCGCAGAGAGCCTGACTGGAAGAGGAGCAACCGGAACAGAATCCGGTGCTCCAACCGGGACTAGAACTCGAGGTGCCGGTGCCGCAGGCGGAGGATTAGCCTAGTGAGCCACAGCGCCGGCTGATCAAAAATTTTTTGCATTAAAATAAGCTTATCTTTTAATTCTATTTTTCCATGAACTTTTTGAAGTACTTTCATATGTTAGAATGGGCATCAATACAACAAAACATAAAGTTTATATATAAAAGAAAGAGTCTTATAACCAAAAAACCCCATATTTTGATGCAATCAGATGATTTGTGACTCATCATTTGCTAGGATTTGAAACATATCTTACCTCTTCTGTAAATGGAATGCAATATACCGTAGCATATAGTTTTGCAGCATTCTGAAGAAAACTGAGGTGCCTTTTGAAAAAAAAAATTAAATGTACAGTTTTAAACATGGTGTTTTAACTCTTAGGAATTATAGTCTTGAAAATATTGTTTGAAGAAAAATATTCAAAGAAGATTTTTTTCCAAAAATTTATTTATTTATTAGAAAGTCAGAGTTACATAAAGAGAGATGGAAAGGCAGAGAGAGAGACAGAGAGACAGAGAGAGAGGGAGAGAGGGAAAGAGAGAGGTCTTCCAACTTCTGGTTCACTCCCCATCTTCTACTGCTTTCCCAGGCCATAGCACGAAGCAGGATTACAAGTGGAGCAGCTAGGACTCGAACCGACACTCGGATGCTGGCACTGCAGGCAGTGGTTTTACCCACTACGTCATAGTGCCAGCCCCATTCATAGAATTTTTGTTATAGGATTATTGTTCTAAAAGTTAGACAATGCAATTTTATTCTAGATGAAAATACTGCATAAGTCTTTATGACTTGAAATGTTTATCCCTGGCTGATGCTGTGGCTCACTGGCTAATCCTCCACCTGCGGCACTGGCACCCCGGGTTCTAGTCCCGGTTGGGGTGCCGGGTCTGTCCCGGTTGCTCCTCTTCCAGTCCAGTTCTCTGCTATGGCCTGGGAGGGCAGTGGAGGATGGCCCAAGTGCTTGGGCCCTGCACCTGCATGGAAGACCAGGAGGAAGCACCTGGCTGGCTCCTGGCTTCGAATCGGTACAGCGCGCCAGCCATGGCAGCCATTTGGGGGGTGAACCAACAGAAGGAAGACCTTTCTCTCTGTTTCTCGCTCTCATAAACTCTGCCTGTCTTAAAAAAAAAAAAAAAACAGTTTATCCTCAAAAACACTAATATTCAGATAGCGATTATGAAGTAGAAAAATTGGACAATTGAAAGAAAATTCATTTTAATTCATTAGAAGACATTATCACACTTGAACTTAAAGAGCATATTATCATATTTAAACTAAGCAAGTGAACTTGTTTAAAAAAAAAAAGTTAAGGATTAGGGCCGGTGCCGTGGCGTAGTGGGTAAAGCTGCCGCCTATACTGCTGGTATCCCATGTGGGTACTGGTTCGAGTCCCGGCTGCTCCACTTCCGATCCAGCTCTCTGTTGTGGTCTGGGAAGGCAGTGGAGGATGGCCCAGGTCCTTGGGCCCCTGCACTCATGTAGGAGACCGGAATAAGTTTCTGGCTTCTGTATTCAGACTGGTGCAGCTTGGGCCATTGAGGCCGTCTGGGGAGTAGGAAGTCTCTCTGCCTTTAACTTTGCCTTTCAAATAAATGGATAAATCTTTAAAAAAAAAAAAAAAAAGCTAGGGCTTAGAGAAGGAGCAGCTCAGAATAAGGTGACATGGGGCCGGCGTTGTGGCGCAGAAGATTAAGTTGCCGCCAGCAATGCTGGTATTTCCAAATAAGCACCAATTTGAATCTTGACTGCTCCACTTCTGATCCAGCTCTCTGCTAATACGCCTGGGAAAGCAGTGGTAGATGGCCTGAGTTCTTGGGTTCCTGCTACCCACATGGGAGATCTGGGTGGAGTTCAGACTCCTGCCTTTGGCTTGGCCCAGCTCTGGATTTGAGGAGTGAACCGGTGGATAGAAGGTCTCTCCCTCTCTCTCCTTGTCTCTCTCTCTAACTCTACCTTTCAAATAAATAAGTAAATCTTAAATAAACAAACAAAAAACCCAAAAGAATAAAATAACCTGAAGCCTACAACATACACCAAGTGAGAAAATTAAGCAGTTACTTGCATAAAAGATCAGTAATATTTAACTATAGTGTATACATACATGCGTGAATATGTCTATCTAATATAATTTATTCAAGTATTCAGAGACCAACTCCTTTGAAAATTAATTTGAAATCATTTATGGTGATGCTCAGTAATATTTTCTTCCATGTAACTAAAGATTCTTTGTTCCATTAAATATAAAAACATTTATTTTAGTTTTACTTTTGTATAGACAAATGTAAATCTTAAAAAAAAGATGATTTTGGTTTCTTCCAAGTAGATATAAATAGTTAAGTTATTTGCCATGTAAATAAATGGCTTCACATTTGTGTGGGAAGAAGGTTGTAACTGGCTTTGCTGGTCAAGATGACTTCTGAGTAACTCTTGGAAATGCAATCATTTCACATTAAAGATCTTTTGTACAGTTAAGAAATTTACACAGTTAAACTAGATATAAATACTTACAAAGGTTCATTTAAATCAAATTTTATTGGAGAAGGTGGCCTCTTTGGTGATTGCCAAAACAAACCTAACAAAAAGATATAAATATATCATTTCTAATGCATATAGCCAGTAATAAATTACATTTAAATATCTTCTCAACATCTGGTTATACTTACTGCCATCTTTTAATCTTGTGTCTAGGGGAAAACAATGAAGAAGCTGAAGAGCCTAAAGAAAAAATAATCAAACACAAGAAATCTACTACTTAATATTTACTATATGAGGAAAAATTATTTTTCAGAATAAATATATTTTATGTAAATTAAGATGCATATGCTTCATAAATTAAAGTACTGAGGACAGAATGTAGAATCCTAGTCTCCCTTGCATTTTATCTATCCATTCTTCTGTCATTGCCCATTGTACCTGAAAAAACTTCTATTATTTTTAACCAACACTTAGTTTTTTTTGCATTTACAGCAAGCAATATAATTACTTAATTTCTTTGTTTATAAATGGTAGCATATTTTAGATATCATTTTGCTCTTTTCAAAGAGTTAACCTTAAAGGAAACAATGAAATCAGTAAAAATAAGTAAGATTTTATAATTTGAAAAAATATAATGTTTGAGATTTGTTTCAAAATCATCTGGAGGCAAGTGAGAAAGGGCAGGGATGTGGATGACATGGATGATCTGAGTTGATTATCACTAAACCTGAGTTATAAGTAGATTATGATTACATCATACTATTTCCTTTGTATGTCTGTGGTTGAATTTTCTCTGTAATTAAACAAAACAATTTTTACAAAAACCCAGAGCAGAAATAAAAAGTACTCTTTAATAAAATTTTGAAACAGATAGGTCATTGATAATAAGGGTAAGAACAATGTGAATGAAGTCACATTTACAGGGTAAGGAAGCATAGACCATTTTTACAAATGCAGAGCCAGGAAAGAAGATTAAAAGATAGGATAAGCCTAATTAAAAGATTTAAAAATAATGAACTTGCTTTATATTCTGATATGTAAGAGCCTAAAGACAAGGAGAGACTAAAGAATGTAGGATACATTCTAGTAACTGTGCATAATGGGAGGTAACATTAACAGTTGTAGTGATTATTTGTGCCATGCTCTGTTCTAAACATGTTTTACATGTATTTACTCAATTGATTCTCACCACTACCAATGTATTAGATAACAAGCTATTATCTCTATTTTACATTAGAAGAAATAGAAATAAAATATGATCATCAGAGTAGGAATGGCAAAATTTCATTTTTCTCAGTCTCCTGCCTCTATTCTGAACTAATCTTCTGAACATTCTAGACAAAAATATATTCTTCATTCTCTAGAGAAAAAAGCTATTTAAAATCTAGCTTTGTACATAAAACAAGATCAGTTAAATGCATAATTGAGAAGCCAATGAGTAAAATTTAAATATATTTTTTAAGCAGTAACATTCAAAGAGAATATGTCATGTGTGTAGACCCTGTTCTTAGTCAACATATTTATTTTTGAAAAGCTTGCTAAAAGAAAGGGTAGACATTTCAGGACAACAAAATAAATTGTATTAACTAAATGAGCCAAGATCAACCTTTTAAAAATGTTTCATACTGCATGCTTACCTTGTGGTTAAAATACTTCTCAAATTTTAATCTTGCTAATTCTACACACTGAGACCAGTTTCTTGGTCTTCTGCTAAGTAACTTAATAACTTGAAAACAGCCTTCTAAGCTGTGTCCATTTTGCATCTTCTAGAATGGGAGAGAGAGGAAAAAAATTAACACAACTGCAATAAACACATACACTACAAAAGTGTAAGTCAAAGTCTTAAGTGCTTTATGATTTCATCCTCTCTTTTTTTTTTTACCTCAAGCTCCTTGTCTCTACTTTTCTCCTCTCCCTTTCAATTTGTTTTTTTGGAAGCGGGGGAGTGGAACGGAAGTAGACAGCACATGAACTTTTAACTCAGATTTACTGTCTATTTATAAAATATTTACTAGAACTTCATTTTTTTTTTTCCTCCAAAGAGTTTAACAAGCCTTTTAATTATTAGCAGTTTTTCTATAATAATTGTTATACTTTTATTAGGTTAAATTATATGAATTGGTGTTTTATGGATCAAATGCAAATATCAACATTTTCATCGACTTCAACCAAACTAAAAAAAGTATCACATGTGACTCTCTTTAAGATTCCTGATGTATTATTTTGGTTTTTTTTTAACAAGGTAATGTTTTAATCACTCTTTTGTAGACAAAAATTAACTGCTGGTAAGCAACTTGAAATTCAGATTATACTGACACAAAGTGTGAGGTCTGTACTAAAAAGCATCAATTTTGGGTGGCCCAGCAGGTTAAGCCTCCACCTGTGAGGCTGGCATTGCATTATGAGCACGAGTGCCAGGAACTCCACTTCAGATCCAGCTCCCTGCTAATGTGGCTGGGAAAGTAGTGAAAGATGGCCCAAGTATGTGGGCCTCTGCCACCTATGTAGGAGATCAGGACGGAGTTTCAGGCACCAACCTTCAGTGTGGCTGAACCCCAGTTGTTGCTGCCATTTGAGAAGTGAACCAGCCCGTAGATGGAAGATCTATCTCTCTTTCCCTCTCTTAACTTTGCCTTTCAAATAAATAAATAAGCTTAAAAAAAAAGAAATCCATTTTTACCTGTAAGACATCTTCTGCAGATGGATAGGTTTGCCAAAATTTGTTAAACAGTGAAGGCTTATGGGAAAAGGAACTTTCAAACTACAAAAAAGTACAGGAAAAAAGTTACAAATAGAAGTGTGTCTAAAAGTTGGAAATATCTTCTTTCCTACTTCAAAGAAAACAAATTCCTCGAAAAGAAAATTTTACCTTATCTCTTGCCCACTGTATAGTATGTTCAATAGCAGCCGGAAAGGATTTTAGAGTACAAAATGGTATTTCCTCTTCTGGGGGATCCCGCTAATTTGTAAGATATAACAGTAGATATTTAAGAGAAGCAATGACATATTTTTATCGATTCCATGTACTTTTGAGTTTTATGACCATTAAAAATTCCATAAATAAATAAAATGCAACCACACATCTTTATCTTCTCTCTTCCAGGCAGTAAGAGGAAAAGTTAGTCAATTCTTTTGACAATTTATTTGTTAATAGCAATGTAATGACAATCATGAATCCTATTACTAGTTATTATCTGTGCACTGATAGTGGCACAGTATGGCATACTATGCAGTACTCAAGAAGACAACCACATATATTCATGTTTTTTCTGAAAAAGTCAAGGTGACATTTAAACTTAAAGTACTGCCTACTATAAAAGTTAATTCAAGGATTTGTAACTCAGTGTTCAGCAAATCATGAGTTTCTTTAGGATCAGGAATCATTGCCTATCTGGTAAGCTTGGTACAACTTCTTACAGAAAGTTTGTATTCAGTAAATGACATATGTATAAGCTGTGTCATTTAAAGAAGTCCATCTTCTATTAGAGGGTTCATTTAGCCTAGGTTTATTGGTTTAACCAATATAAAATGAATCACTTTGTTTTTACTTAGAGATTTATATTTAGTTTGTTGGTTGAGGATATACTGCTAAATACTTTATAACAAAGAAGGAATCCAGAATTGTATTATAATCTGGGTTTTATGAGTTTCAAGTCAGAAGACAGATAACAAAGTTTACATAATTCTCTCTATTAAATGTTCAAATTAAACTTGTCAGTTTTAGTCTGTTAAAATACTTTCATTATATTATATATAAATGTCTTATTTCATGAGACTACATGGTAAAAATAAATTTTATAAAAATTTCAAAACATACCAGACCAAACATAGGCATTAAGTAAACGTATATTCAAACTAAATGCCTGTCAATTGGAAGACTGGATAAAGAAATTGTGGGATATATACTCTATGGAATATTACACAGTGGTTAAAAAAATTAAATCTGGTCATTTGCAATGGGTGTGAATCTGGGTGGATGTATCTGGAAAACATCATACTTAGTGAAATAAGAAAGTCCTGGGGCACAGGTACTAGTTGTTCTCCCTGATCTGTGATAACTGATAGAGCTCTTAAAAGGGGATCTGTAGAAGGAGAATTGACACTTTGAGAAGCAATGACTTGAACAGCCCTTGTCTTGAATGTTGAGGTGTTGAACAGTGTTTTTTTTTTTTTTTTTTTTCTTAATGGAGAATGGGATGGGAAATGGGTAAGGGAGGAGGGGGAGGAATGGGAGTTGGGGTGGGAGGACAGGTGTGATGGGAGGAATCACTATATTTCTAAAGTTGTACCTTTCTCTGAAGGGAGGAGAGAACTTCCACTTTGATTATGGCCTTATCTAAATAAGGTCGGAATTTGTGAATTCAAGAGGCTTCCTTAGCCTTTGCAGCTCATGACAAGTGTCTTGGATAATTACTGATGTCATAAATAAGATTGTCAATTGTTAAAACAACAACGGGAGTCACTGTGCACTTATTCCCCATGTAGGATCTCTGTCCTTAATGTGTTGTACTATGCGAATTAATGGTAAAACTAGTACTCAAATAGTACTTTATACTTTGTGTATCTGTGTGGGTGCAAACTGTTGAAATCTTTACTTAGTATATACTAAGTTGATCTTCTGTATATAAAGATAATTGAAAATGAATCTTGATGAAGAATGGGATGGGAGAGGGAGTGGGAGATGGGTTGGTTGTGGGTGGGAGGGAGGTTATGGGGGGAAGCGCCACTACAAGCCAAAAGTTGTATTTTGGAATTTTATATTTATTAAATAAAAGTTAAGAAAAAAAAAGAAGTTCTAAGAAAAAATAGTCAACATAAAACTAATACTCTCTAAAGACCAGATATAAAATTTTGACAATTAAAATAAGATATTTTTAAAAATGCACATGTACATGTGTATGGTAATAATTGGCCAAACAAAAAGAAAAGGACTCAGAAAAGTAAATCAAACTTTTTTGACTAATGAAGACAAAAAAGTTATGACATAAAAGCTGACAGACATTTACTTCAAAATATCATTTCACTTACATGACTATTGTAAGACTCAGTCAAATGAGGAACAATAACTTCTGTGTGTCCCTTAGTGCCCATTGTTCCAGAATCTAAGAGAGGTCGTAGATTTGCTAAGCAGCGGCTATTTGAAAACATAGTAAGTAAAAAACTTAGGAGTGAGCAATAACAATGTAAGCAAAGGACACCCTACCACTTCCTACTGACCATTTCACAGACTCAACACTCCCTGAATGTAATGTTTTAGAAAGTAGATACAATACCACAAAATAACACATTGATTTTTAGCATCCCACTCCCATACACAAATTTTGTTGCTCAACTTAGTCGTTTTTGTCTCTCTTTTCGACTACTGTTAACTGAATCTTTGGCTCTTAACAGCGTTACCCTTTCTTCTCTTGCTTTCTATGTCTTTGTTGATTTTGTGACTGCCAAATTTGATACCACAATATCTTTTCTCCCAAACACTATTAATCTTTTTCAACACTTAAAATTCCTATCTTCTACATACTTTAATTTCTTCTTTTTCTCAAGATTATCAACTTTTCAATGCATTTTTCAACTGGTGAATCCTAATATTAAGAAGTCATATAAATGTAATAAAGTAAGGTATATACAGTTGTAATAATTCATTCAACTCTTATTTCACAAGTATTTACTGAATAACACCATGAGTTAAGCACTGAGGACACAGTGAAAGAACATAAACAGTCTTAGCATAAATGATTTAGTGAGGCAAAAAACATTAATATACATATAGATAAAAATAAGTACTACAAAGAAAAGAGTATAAAGTGCTTTGAAGGAATCCCGTAAGATCTAATTTAAACTTTAGCAGTTAAAGAAAATCTACTTAAACAAAGTCATTTAGGCTAATCTGAAAGCATGAGGAAAAAAATTAAGTGAAGAGTAGGGAGGTAGATCTAGGATCAGAAGTTCTGGAGCAACAGAAACAGAATTTTTTGAGGCTGAAGAATAGTAGGTTCAAGACCCTGAGATTAAAAAAAAAAAGTGGAGGTCTTTAAGAACTGAAAAATGGCACATGCAGTGCAAAGCAGCTGTTTATCACTGCCCTCTCACCAGGCAATAGCTAAAGCAGCGAGTCTGGAGGGATCAGGGAAATTTTAAGCCAGAGAGGTACACAGGTGATAAATATTCCATTAAAAACATTTAGGCACGTGACCAATTTTGATTGGAAAACTTCAAAGGCTTTAGGTTTAGGGAGTACTAGAATAGGAACATAACGAACAATCAGAAAATCCAGTAACTTCTCAATAAGTAGTTGTGGGAAACATTAATGAAAATTAAGGATAACTCTTTATGAACCTGAATTTCAAGAGCATACCTGTCTACATATCTCCTGGCTTCCACATTATCTAATGCTGTAATAATTATATCTTGCTTAGTATAGAACTCATCATTGTAAATGCTCTCAGTGGCTGGACATACTTTGTTCAGGTGTGCATCTATGTTTAATTGAGGATTTATTTTCAGAGTCGCATCTGCAGCAGTATAGCTTTTAGGTTTCTAAAAAAACAAAAAACCGAAGGAATAACATTAAACAAAAAGGATGACTATGACTGAATATACATATTCTTATAACTTTAGAATAGTTGTGTGTGTGTATGTGTGTATATATATATACACAGAAGGTAAGAAAAAACTAATGGATGAATTCATTCTTGGTTTGTGGAAATTATATTAACTGCAATAACACTACATTTTACAATGCTCATTAGTCAAAATAATGTACATATTAATAAAAATCTGAATAATCTATATTTCACAGGTAAGTATCTCTGGTTTTTTTTTTTTTTAAAGATTTATTTATTTGAGAGGTAGAGTTAGAGAGAGAGAGAGGTAGAAAGAAAGGTCTTCCATCTGCTGGTTCACTTCCCAAATGGCCACAATGGGTGGAGCTGTGCGATATGAAACTAGGAGCCAGAAGCTTCCTCTGGGTCACCTACTCAGGTGCAAGGGCCCCAGCACTTGGGCCATCTTCTACTGCCTTTCTAGGCCATAGCTGAGAGCTGGATCGGAAGAGGAGCAACAGGACATGAACTGGTGCCCATATGAGATGCTGGCACTGCAGGCAGAGGCTTAGCCTACTACGCTGTAGCACTGGCCCCTTGAATTCTTATAACAGTTAAACGTCCAATTACAAGTAGATTCCCCACTCACCCCAGTAATGATGTTTGGTTAAGTGCCTAGACAAAACTAAAAACATATTCAGTAAAATACTAGAAATTTAGACTGCAGAAAACAAACTGTCAGAGGTACAGAGGTTTAACATCTTGATATCAAACATTTTAAAAATTATTAATATTTCTGGATAGAAATATTTTCAGAAATTATTACTTATGTTTTAGTTTTATAAAAAAGTAGGCCAAATAAAATTCATTCTTTTCTGAATGATTCATTGATAATCAATTACTAAATCATTACTTCAAGTGTTATCAAAGTTTATTTATAAGTAAATATGACCATTCTTTCTGAATTCAAGTATCTGGTTTTAAAGGTATTTCTGTCTCTTCTCACATTGTTAGGTTGACACATTTCAATGTTCAGTATTTTTTTATTTTTAGAGTTCTTTTAATCTTATTTTTATTTACTTGAAAGGCAAAGCAACAGAGATCTCCCATCTGTAGGTTCATTCCCTAAATGCCTTTAAGAGCAGGTACTAGACCAGGCTGAAGTCAGGAGTTAAGAATTCCATCCATCTCCTACATGGGTTGCAGGGATCCAACTGCAGATGGTGTGCATTAGCAGAAAGCAGGATCAGAAGTGGACGTGGGACTGGATCCCAGGCACTCTGACATGAGATGTGGGCCTCCTAAGCATTGGCCTAAACTGGCTATGCCACAATGCCCACTCCCTGTCAAGTGTTCTTAGTATACCAACAAACCAGAAATTGTTAGAATTCAGTAAAAATAAGAAACAAGCCTTTGTAATTCTTCTATAAGTAAAATACACAAATTTAAGTGACAAATTTTTTTGTCCTGTTTTAACATCTGTCACTTGGTTCTTTATAACTATATAACTGTGTCATCTGATTTACTGTTTGGTCATGATATTAGTAACCTTAGCTTACTAAGACTGTTAATGAGTTATTGAACAATAAATGGAGAAAAAAACATTTCTAAGGTAAAAGTAAATTTGCTAGACTCAAACTACCTATTTTGCTGACTTAATGAGTATTGTGGGGGTCGGCGCTATGACACCTTAGGTAAAGCTTCCGCCTGTGGCACGATGTCCCCTATGGGTGCCAGTTCGTGTCCCGTCTGTTCTACTTCTGATCCAGCTCCCTGCTAATGTGCCTGGGAAACAACCGAGAATAGCCCAACCGCTTGGGCCCATGCACCCATGTGGGAGACCCAGAAGTAGCTCCTGGCTCCTGGCTTTGGATAGGCCCAGCTCCAGGCATTGCGGCCATTTAGAGAGTGAACCAGCAGGTGGAGGACCTCTCTCTGTGTCTGTAACTTCACCTCTCAATTAAACAAATAAATCTTAAAAAAAAAATGAGTATTTTGAACTCTGTAGAAGATTAGGAAACAGTCTTCTTTATTATAGAAAGTATGTTAAATGATTAAACAAGATCAAAAGAGCACAGAAATTCTAAATGTTCATCTGTTTTGTAACAAAGATCTTTCCTAATGAAAAAACTGTAAAATTTGTCATGTGCCGAAACTTCAAATTAGGAAATCTGCTTCTATATATTTATCTTCTAAAATTAAATATGTAAAAATAGCTTGGTGATTATAAAATGAAAAACCTTGCTCATGTTCACGATTTAGCCTGTAAGACCCAAAATGAATGCAAACACCAAATTTATATTAAAATATAATTTTGTATTTTTTTCTTTTGTCATTCACATTATCTGGTAATCTGAAAGATTCTAATAAAATAAACAATGCATATTCTTGTTCAATCACCTTTCTATTTTTAAAAAGAAAACCCTCCTCATCTTTGAATAACATGATACATAATTTGACTTTGAAACGAAACAGCAACATACCTGTATGTGGTAAGGACGAAATAGGAACTGCCTATTTAAATTGGATTTTTCTATCAAGTCAGGATCAGTAACTGTGACCTAATTGCAAGAAGAGAAAATGGATGAGATTATGTAACAAACTTTAACTTACTTTTCAGTATGATAAAAAAAGAATCCCCCCTCCAATTACTCTACATTATTTTAGATGGTAAAGGTAGTAAGATAATTATTCCAAAATGGTTACCAACTCTGCTCTTTGAACTTAGATGTCACCGTAATTAATGTTTAACAGAGGAGTATCTCAAACAATAGTGGAACCTGATCACAATTCCTGTTTCAGCTCTTTTCTTAATTGTTTATAACACAACGGAAGCTGAAAACATCACCATCACATTTGAGAACTATGAAACTTCAGTTAGCCTGTAGAGGAGCCGACCCTTCTTTTGAAACTTACAGCATATCTATAACTCATCTGGGAAAAATGCTTAACGTTTCAGTTGGAAAGAAACTTGAGGTAAAGGAGGGCTCTACAAAGTACAGG
The DNA here is from genome assembly GCA_949820135.1 of Sylvilagus floridanus. Taxonomy (NCBI): domain Eukaryota; kingdom Metazoa; phylum Chordata; class Mammalia; order Lagomorpha; family Leporidae; genus Sylvilagus; species Sylvilagus floridanus. The sequence goes on along the minus strand of OX463238.1, from coordinate 103,592,423 downwards.
GCAGGCTGCCTGTTTCCTCGAGTCGAGTTCCACTGGAGAACTATGTCATCATTTGTCTAAGCACTGACCACTCTGTTTTTATGATCTAAAGCAGAGCTGTGTACTTGTTAACAGAGGTTTATGGTCTGCAAGCCTAAAATGTTTATAATCTGGTCCTTTAAGAAAGTTTGCAGACTTCCATTCTAAAGAGTGGGAGAAGAAAGTACCCAGACTGAAGATATTCTGAAGAACGTTCAAATATCCCGGCCACTTAGCTAGTATTTTTAAATAAGATTTTCCTAGGAGCAGCATTTCTCAGACTGTGTTATAGGTTACAAATGCTGACTGATATACACAAACATATTCATCTTCTAGTAGCTTGAATTTCCCTGATACTTTCAATATCTCTGAATATATTATTTTATTTTAACAAGGAAAAAAACAAATAGAAAACCTTTTTTAACCAAAAGTTTAATTCACAACTGTTGTTGATTATCAATATAAGGCTGTTTCATTTCCCTCAACACCACTTTTTATCTCCAACCCTTCTCCCTGCAGTTTTGCCTTCTATTGGACTAATCAAGGTCTCTTGATTTCTACTCCATCCTTACTCCCAAATTAGTTTGGAAATTACTCATGTATTTTTTTTTTTTTTAACATGGGTATGCTTAAAATGTAAACATGCAGATTTGAGTTAGGATCTAAAATTAAATCTCTCTGCTTATCATGAAGTATGTGAGGAATCTGAGCTATTTAATTTGGATGTCTCTTTTTGACTTTCCAGGCTATCAGTGAACTGTTAATTAGTTTTAACCATCCCGTTCTCAAATCATTTCAATAAAACAGTCTTAAAATTAATGTTTATCTAAGAATGTGACAAATTCTCTGCTTACCCCTCATACATTGTCCACATTACCTAATACTTCTTTCATTAAGAACTAGTAAGTGAACATCTTTCATCATTTTATTTGTCAGATATCTTAAGTTTGGTCCCGTCTACTCTGTAGCTCAGTACAGAAACCTGGACTGACAATAAATTTTTCCTCATGCTATGAAAATATTTCCATTAGCTTCTAGCATTTCTCGAGGATGAAAAGTCCATTACAAAATCTTTCTTTTCTCTTTGATGTTTGGGACAAGTTTACTTTTTTTTTTTTTTAATTTTTTGATAGGCACAGTGGACACTGAGAGAGAGTGACAGAGAGAAAGGTCTTCCTTTGTCGTTGGTTCACCCTCCAATGGCCGCTGCACCACGCTGATCCGATGGCAGGAGCCAGGTGCTTCCCCCTGGTCTCCCATGAGGGTACAGGGCCCAAGGACCTGGGCCATCCTCCACTGCACTCCCGGGCCACAGCAGAGAGCTGGCCTGGAAGAGGGGCAACTGGGACAGAATCCGGTGACCCGACTGGGACTAGAACCCGGTGTGCTGGTGCCGCAGGTGGAGGATTAGCCTATTGAGCCGCGGCGCCGGCCCTAGTTAACCTTTTCAATCTGAACACACTTGTCTTTCTTCAACTCTGGGAATCTTTCTCATTCTCCTTGACATAAATTCCTGTTTCATTTTTATCTTCATTCTCTATGGAAATTCTACTAGACTTGGGAAGATACTCAAAAGTTTGTGGAGGAGCCATTAAGAAGTCTCTGATCTCCATCACAGTACCTGAGTTCAATACCTGGCTCTGGCTCCCGCATCCAGCTTCCTATTAGTACAGACCCTGGGAGGCAGCAATACTGACTTAGTAGCTTGGTTCCTGCTATCCACAGGGGAGGCCCAGATTAAAATCCCAGCCAGGCCACTGTGGGCATTTGGAGAAAACTAGTGGATAGGAATCGTCTCATTGCCATATACCCACACCCACACCAAGCAAAAGGTAAATTTTGATGCAAAAAATAAAACAGAAATCCACACGTAGTTAGCTTTTTGAAAATCCTTTGTATAGATGGATTTTAAATTTTTTTGCACCAAAATAACAATCATTTTAATTCCATTTTTCATGAACTTCTTAAAGTACCCTGGTATACTGAACCCTATAAATGTATCCCCTATCATTCAAAAAAATTATCTACTGTTACAGTTTGTGTAATACTGAGTGTTCCCAAGGGTCCATGTATTGAAACTTGATGCCCACAGTCTTGTTAATGGATTCACATTAATTGTTAATGGATTAAGGATGCAGTCCTGATTCAATTATGAAGTTTAGGAGGTGGGTCTAGTGAGAGGTCCTTGGGCCATTAGGGACATGCCCTCCAAAGGCAATTCTCATGAGAGGTCTGGTTAAAGTAGGCCTCGGCTGGCCCTACTCATTCTCTCTGTGCTTCCTGATTGTCATGTGATGCTTCCTTTGTGCATATTCCATCATCCATTGCCCTCATCAGACATCAGACTAATAGGGCCATCCGATTTTGGGCTATGAAGTTCCAAAACTGTAGGCGGAAATAAATTTTCCTTCCTAAGAAGTTTTTCTCAGGTATTTTATAGTTTTAGTAATGAGAAGCTGACTAATACATCTACATTCTGGGTACTTACCCAGTTATATCTGAATTTTAAGTTTATCAATCTTACAGAAACTCTTATTTGGCTTTTTGCAAAAACTTCAGTGCCCTTCCCCTCCTATTTCTATTCCTTTTTATCACTGATTATAGTCCTGTGGGCTTTGGGTGTATATCATCAAGATGCAGTTTTACAATTGCTTTAGTCAGAGCCCTGGAGATTTCATCAATCCTAAATTTGTTCTATTTATTTTTTTGCTTAAGGTTTTTACACGATATAATTTTAAACTCCATGTATCAGAATGCTCTGAGTTTCAATTCTGCATGACTGACTTCCCTTTCTAATTAAGATTTTGGACATTTAAAATAGGAATACTTATGAGTCACTATGATTTTCAGACCAGGACTTAATTTTTCATTTGATTCCTAGAACTTGGGAGATTTTGCTGTCACATTTGGCTACATATACAAACATCAAAAAAATTTTTAAAAAATTTTTGGTCTTTCATCCCTACAGTTCTTTTCCTGATCTTTATATGCTGGCATGCATTGTAAATTTCCAAGGAGTTAATTCAGACGATCCCTACACTTATGTAACCAAGAAATTTTTTTTCTTTTAGGAATACCTTTTAAAATCACTAGAACAGCGATTTATGAAACAAAATTTAAGAAATGCTAAGCAAGTACAGGATAAATGTAGAACATTTGCCTATAATTAAAATGAATTCTCCCTTTGAAATGGAACAATAAGCTAAGTTTAATTGTAAAATGTGAACTATTGTATACATTTTGGTCATTTAGTTGGGCATTTTGTTAGTCTCCATGATAAATCCAAGTAATCACCAAAGGAAGCTAGTTCACAACTTAAAAATCAAAACACCACCAATGAAATATATTGTTATTTAAAATATGAACATGGTTTTGCAACCAACTTATATTTATAACTTAAAAAAATTTTTTTAAGGTTTTTATTTATTTATTTGACAGGCAGAGTTATAGACAGTGTGTGTGAGAGAGAGAGACAGAGAGAAAGGTCTTCCCTCTGTTGGTTCACTCCTCAGTGGCTGTAACAGTGGTAGCTGTGCTGATCCGAAGCCAGGAGCCAGGTGCTTCCCCCTGGTCTCCCATGCGGGTGTAGGGGCCCAAGCATTTGGGCCATTCTCTACTGTTTTCCCAGGCCACAGCAGAGAGCTGGACTGGAAGAGGAGCAACCAGACTAGAACCAGCGCCCATATGGGATGCCGGCGCCACAGGTGGAGGATCAACCTAGTGCGTCATGGCGCCGGCCCCTTATAGCTTTAAGAATTTAAACTATATACTCAAGTTTACATTATTTCCACCAATTTTGATACTCATCATTTAAAAATAGACCTGAATAATCAATAATTTTCTAGGTTAGCTTCTTTCATCAAAGATTTACTTAACAATTACTAAATAGTATCTAATAGAAATAACAATGTGTTTTATAGTTTGCAAAAACTATTTCATACTTTATCTTTATAATAACCCCTTGAGAGAAGTAGTACAGATTTCACTTGCACAGTATTAGAGAAAGGAACTGAGGAACAGATAATCAAAGTAATTTGCCACAATGTTATAAAACCTGAAAAGTGTTCAGAACAGAATCTTACAGATTCTAGTTTATACTCTATCCTTAAAATGTTATACTGTTAATCTATGCAGACAAATACATTTCAAAAAAGGGCAATAGCAGAAATATTAACTTGTAACTTTCAAAGATTTCCATCTTACCATTCCTTTCTCTTTGCTTGTGCCAACACCAAGTAAAGCAAAATTTTTCAACATTTCACAGCCTATGGCTCCACATCCTACCTATGGAAAAAAAATGATACGTATCAGATTAAATAAAACCAGAACACCTATTTTCTTAAGAGTAATTTCACTTTAATTTTCACTAAATGTTAAGCTATAATAAATACATACTTTTTAAAAATTAGCTTGCCCAGTTGTGACTTATTTTACTTTAAAACAATAGGATAATTCTATTCTAAGTATATATATATATATATATATATATATATATATATATATATATATAAAAAGTACAAATCAAACAAGAAAAATAATATTTACAACTGCTTTGGACAAAAGACACTTAAAATTTTAAACAAAAGCCAAACATTGTTTAATTTTTATATACAACAAACAGCAAAAAACATTAGTATATCAATGAAGAAAGATTTCTCATTTTTAGATTTCTCAGAACTCATTTAATGGCCAGAACTAATCCAGAATCTGCTTCCTATCAGTTTTTAGTAAAAACGGATAACAGGGGCCGGTGCTATGATGCAGTAGGTTAATCTTCCGCTTGCAGTGCTGGCATCCCATATGGGCGCTGGTTCTGGTCCCAGCTGCTTCTCTTCCAATCCAGCCCTCTGCTATGGCCTGGGAAAGCAGTGGAAGATGGCCCAAGTGCTTGGGCCCCTGCACTTGTGTGGGAGACTCCAAAGAAGCTCCTGGCTCCTGCCTTCGGATTGGCCCAGCTTCGGCCGTTTGCCCATTTGGGGAGTGAACCAGTGGATAGAAGACCTTTCTCTCTGTCTCTCTCTCTGTAACTCTACCTCTCAAATAGAGGAGCAACCGGACTAGACCAGCGCCCATATGATTAAAAAAAAAGATAAAAAAATCAGAGGTGCCCTCAGGACTGATTTATAATAATAGTACAAAAACATAAGAGGCAGGTAAAGGAGTTTTATGTTACTGAAGACATCTCCCTTACAGTGCTCCCTGCCATTTAAAAAAGAATACATCTAAACATATATACATAATATACATACATACATACATACATATATATATATATATATATATATACACATATAAGATTTATTTATTTCAAAGTCAGAGTTAGAGAAAAGAGAGAGAGAGAGCTCTTCCATCTGCTGGTTTACTCCCCAGATAGCCACAACTGAAAGGGTTCAGCCAGACCAGAGCCAGAAGCCAGAAGCTTCATCTGGGTCCCCCATATGGGAGAACCCAAACACTTGGGCCATCTTCCACTGCTTTTCCCAGACAATTAGCAGGGAGCTGGATCATAAGTGGAGAGCTGGGACATAAACCGGAGCCCATAAAGGATGAAGGCATCACAAGTGGTGGTTTTATCAACCACATCACAATGCTGGCCTAAAAATACTCTGGAAAACCAATTAATGTTCAAAATTCTTACACTCAAATTTTAAGTGCTTTAATTCTTTAGAACAGAAGTTGGCAAAGGTTTTCTTTAAAGGGCCAGCTTTGCAGACCACATAGTCTGGCCTCTGTTGCATCTATTCATTTGGACTCTTCTCCTTTAGGCTCACATATACTTTAATAAATTAACTTGGGGTCCAGCCTGGTGGCACAATGCATTAAGCTGCCAACTGTGATGCTGGCATCCCATAAGGATGCCGGTTTTGAGTCCTGGTTGCTCCACTTCTGATCCAGCTCCCTGCTAATGCACCTGGGAAACTAGTGAAAGGTGGTCCAAGTCCTCAGGCCTCTGCACTCATGTTTATTTTATTTTTTTGACAGGCAGAGTGGACAGTCAAAGAGAGAGACAGAGAGAAAGGTCTTCCTTTGCTGTTGGTTCACCCTCCAACCGCCGCCACGGCCGGTGCACTGCAGCCGGCGCACCGTGCTGATCCGAAGCCAGGAGCCAGGTGCTTCTCCTGGTCTCCCATGGGGTGCAGGGCCCAAGCAATTGGGCCATCCTCCACTGGGCCACAGCAGAGAGCTGGCCTGGAAGAGGGGCAACCAGGACAGAATCCGGCGCCCTGACCGGGACTATAACCTGGGGTGCCGGTGCCGCAAGGCGGAGGATTAGCCTAGTGAGCTGTGGCACTGGCAGATGTTTATTTTTTTTATTTTTTTGCAGGCAGAGTGGACAGTGAGAGAGAGAGAGACAGAGAGAAAGGTCTTTCTTTGCCATTGGTTCACCCTCCAATGGCAGGCCTCTGCATTCATGTGGGAGGTCCACATGGAAGCTCCTCTCTCCTGGCTTCAGCCTGGCCTAGCCCTTTGGGAAGTTTTGAAACAGCAGATGGAAGATCTCTATCTCTCCCCACCCTTCTATCCCCATAACTCTGCCTTTCAAATAAATAGTTTTTTTTTAATCTTTCTTAAAAATTTTTATTTATTGATTTGAAAGGCAGAGGCAGAGAGGGACAGAGAGAGAGAGATAGAGAAATCTTCCATCTATTGGTTTACTCCCTAGATAGCTGCAATGGATGGAGCTGTGCTGATCCACAGCCAGGAGCCATGTCTCCCATGCAGGTGCAGGGGTCCAAGGACTTGGGTCATCTTCCATGGCTTTCACAGGCCTTAGCAGAGAGCTGGATTAGAAATGGAGTCCATACGAGATGCCAGCACCGCATGTGGTGGCTTTACCAGCCACATCACAGTCTGGCCCTTCAAATAAATACAACTTTTTTTTTTTTTTTTTAAGATTTATTTATTTATTTGAAAGTCAGAGTTACACAGAGAGAGAAGAGGCAGATGGCTGCAAAGGCTGGAGCTGTGCCGATCTGAAGCCAGGAGCCAGGAGTTTCTTCTGGGTCACCTATGTGGGTACAGGGGCCCAAGGACTTGGGCCATCCTCTACTACTTTGCCAGGCCATAGCAGAGAGCTGGATTGGAAGTGGAGCAGCCGGGAATAGAACTGGCACCCATATAGGGTGCTGGCACTTCAGGCCAGGGCATTAATCCATCGTGCCACAGCGCCAGCCCCAAATAAATACAACTTTTAAAAATAAATACATTTGACAATATACATTAGGAGTTTGAATATTCCCATCATTATTCATACTTACTAAGAAGATATTCAAATTTTGTAGCTTCTGACACAAAGTGTTTCCAATGCACGCTCTTAAGGCATCATACCTATCTCCTCTGAAGAAAACAACACATACCAATAAAACAAAAAGGCACAAAAATTTTAAAAATTATTATTGTCAATATACCAACTTCCCTGAAACCTAACACATGAGCCTAATTATTGGAAAGACCATGAAAAAGGCATCAGTTTTTCCTTTTACCATTTGACTTACTATAAATAATTTAAATGAAGGTGACTTTGGTTTACAGAATTCATCTTTTCTGATGGGGATTCAACCTAAGAACCCCAGCAAATGCCTGAATCCACAAAAACTAATGAACCCTACAATTAAATGCCTGTTACATTTTAACTAAGCATTTATCACACATTGTAGCCTTAATTTTTCCAGTTTGATATGTGATAGAAAAACTTCCATGAATTTCTTTTTCCTTCTTCACAATTTCCTGGCTGTAAGATTTGTCCTTACTGTTTTTTTTTTTTTTTTTTTGACAGGCAGTGTTAGACAGTGAGAGAGAGAGAGAGACAGAAAGGTCTTCCTTCCCTTGGTTCACCCCCCAGATGGCCACTATGGCTGGCGTGCTGTGCTGATCCAAAGCCAGGAGCCAGGTGCTTCCTCCTGGTCTCCCAAGCGGGTGCAGGGCCCAAGCACTTGGGCCATTCTCCACTGCCTTCCCAGGCCACAGTAGAGAGCTGGACTGGAAGAGAAGCAACCGGGACAGAACCGGCGCCCCAATAGAACCTGGAGTACTGGGTGCTGCAGGCGGAGGATTAGCCCAGTGAGCCACAGCGCTGGCCTGTTAACAATCTGAATATAATTTTTTTTCTTTCCAAAAGTTGAGAACTTTCACCTTTTCACTTAAAGGAGTCATTTCATAAATTCTCTTTGCATATCTGCCTGGCCAGCTTCACCCTCTTGCACTTTGGGGTCATTATTAAGTAAAATAAGGGTTACTTGATCATAAACACTGAGATAACAGAACAGTTGAACTGATAAATGAGAAAGCTATTAGATGTCCAGTGAGTGTATGAGTGTATATGCTTGCTGTACAAAGGTATGAGTCATGTCCCAGGAAGAAAGAAGTGGGATGGCAAGTAATTTCATGTTACATAAAATGTGCAATTTAAAACATATGAAGTATATATTTCTGGAATATTCTATTCAATATTTTCAGACCACGGTGATCACAGTAACTGAAACCATGAAAAAGTGAAACCAAGATATAGAAGAATACTGTATTCTCCCAAAAATTTTGTCTATGCCTGGATTTTTTTAAAGACATTAATCAGATTTTGTAGGTTTTTAAGTATTTTATTTTATTTTTTACTTTAAATTAGAAAGGGAGAGCCAGAGACAGAAGGAGAGGGAGGGGAAGAAAGGGTATGGGAAGTGGAGGAGGGAGAGAGAGAAATCTCTCATCTGCTGATTAATTTCCTAACCCCCCCCCCCCTTAATTTATTTGACAGGCAGAGTTATAGACAGAGAGGTCTTCCTTCCATTGGTTCACCCCACAAATGGCCGCCACAGCTGGTGCTGCGCCGATCTGAAGCCAGGAGCCAGGTGCTTCCTCCTGGTCTCCCATGTGGGTGCAGGGCCCAAGGACCTGGGCCATCCTCCACTGCACTCCCAGGCCACAGCAGAGAGCTGGACTCGAAGAGGAGCAGCCAGGAAGGACAGAATCTGGTGCCCCAACCGGGACTAGAACCCGGGGTGCTGGCGCCGCAGGTGGAGGATTAGCCTAGTGAGCTGTGGCACTGGCCAAGCCACAGCTTTTTAAGAAAGTTCTCAGAGGAATCTATGGGTGAGCTTTGGGGTTAACTCACTTAAAATGAAGGCAGAACTTTGTATTGTGTGTATTTATAATTTTTGTCTGATTCTCAGAGATTTATAATCCAAAAAGGTAAAGATGACTAATACAATTAAAGATTGCAAATAACATTTTTTCATTTAATATATATTTTGAATGCTAATCATTCTCATAACATATAATTTAAACTTCATTATTTATAAAATGGTAAGAGACAAGGCATTAATATAACCCCAAGAAAATAAGGAGGGACTGCAGAAGTAAATGATATAGGAGAAGACACGTTTAAAACAAATTCATGTTTAGATAAAACCATTTTAATCTATTTTCCTCTTGTTAACAACAATTAAGAAAAAGCAAAGAAATTTCAGTATTACCGTGGAAGGAATTCTTCACATTCAGGTTTGTCTAGGGATTCGACAATATCTGCTGCCTCTAGATATAACTTAAAGAAGATTAAAAATACAAAGAAGATTAAAATTATAAAGAATTTATATAAAGAAAATTAAAAATATAATTTACTATGCACATAACTTAAATTACTGGAAAAAGAAATTATTCTATAGTTATTTAAGGATCATTAAGCTAAAAATCATTAAAAATGACAATTCAGCATAATACATTAAAGAATGTAATTTTTACAACATACATTATTTTTAAGTTCATGGAAAATAGAATTAAAAGTTAATTTTGGTACAAAAAATTTTGAAAGTCATGCATACAAGGATCTTCAAAAAGGCAACTGAAAATGAACATTATGTAAAAACTGTGTGTGGACTCTTTGATTCAAACACTACTAAACCTGAAGGAACTGTTCAAAGATGTATAGTATCATTTATATTATGAAGTTATCCTAAAAGGGAACTTCATTCACCAACAAATCTATTTTTCATAGCTACATAAAAAACTCTGGCAGCCCCTTTCAAATTCAGTTATATTTAAGGAAGTAATTTGATTACTTTTAAAGAAGAAAATACCAAGACACTGATCAAGTAGCATTTATTTTCCAGCTTGAATATATCATATGTCATCTATAATTATATACACCATAAAGGAAAGCCACAATTTCAGCATATTTAAAAATACCAACATAATTAGCTTAAGCTAATGAAAAACAGAACCACGTCTTACTTTCATTTCCATCTAAGTAATTTGTGTGGCTAAATATGAACATGGTAAAATGGATATTTATTTAATTATTATTGCAAAGAATTTTTGTACTTTTTCACATTAACAGTTGCTTTCAAACCAGACTTTTACTACTCAACTTATATTTTATCATAAAATAAATTCAACAGCAAGTCAGCATTATATGGATACTTCTTAAAATATAAAACTAGATGAATTTTATACTCAAAATATTTCACATGTTTCAAAAAAGAAATGGCTGTCCTATGGAGTTTTCATTCCACATTGTGATGTTTTTACTTCATACTTTTCTCAAAGGCCCTGAGAGCTTCTAAGCTAACACTATTGAAAGACAATTAAGTATAATGATAGAAAATTCATCTGCTTACTCTCTCAGCTGAGGGAAATGCATCCAAAAGGACAACTTTGGGTTATACTCCAACAATCCCAACATATGATCTTATCTGTTTCAATTACAGCATTGAATTCTGTACAACTCACATCTCTCTCATGCATGAAAGATAGTTTAAGACTGTTTTCCTAGTATATAATAATACATTATAATACCTACACACATTCATTTTATGGGTGAAGAATGTAAACAAATAGTAAAATTGAGAACTAACCCACTGGCACAAAGGAGAAAACTTCCCTGTCACAGCTTTCAAAACTTCTTGGCTGGCAACACCTCCTACAGCTGCAGCAAGTGGGGACAAAAAACCTCGAGCAGTCCAAGACAGCCAACGGACAATGTCAACATTTATGTCAGGCTGAAACACAAGCCATGAGAGACAATAACATTAATAGCATTTCTTGAGCACCTATACATAGTGTATAGAATTACCAGACCTTAACTTTTAAAAAGTTAATCAATTTTACTACTCAAAATAATTTTAAGACCTAGAAATGTCTCAATCTCATGCTAAAAGATTCATTTGCATGTTATTTTAACCAGCGTTTCCTTGACCAATACCTGCTCATTTTTGCTTTCTGACTATTACCCTTTGACATCATTTAGTGTTATATGAATACCTACCATTCACAGTTTTTGTTAAAGAACAGTTCTATGATACCAGTCATATTTACCAATAATCAGACATAGCCCAGGTACTAAGAGAAAAAAACTGCCAGCCCAGAATATTATATCCTGCAAAGCTCTCATTTGTGAATGAAGGTAAAATAAAGACCTTTCATTGCAAACAGAAATTGAAAGAATTTGTCGCCACTCGTCCAGCCCTGCAAAAGATGCTTAAAGATGTGTTACACACAGAAACACAGAAACACGGCCATCAACATGAAAGAAGGTAAACGAAGGGAACCTCACAGCAAAAGATCACAGGGAATTCAAAGCATACATTTGGATAAAGAAATTATGGGACATGTACTCTATAGAATACTATACAGCAGTCAAAAACAATGAAATCCGGTCATTTGCAACAAGATGGAGGAATCTGGAAAACATCATGCTGAGTGAATTAAGCCAGTCCCAAAGGGACAAATATCATATGTTCTCCCTGATCTGTGACAACTAATTGAGCACCAAAAGTGAAACCTGTTGAAGTGAAATGGACACTATGAGAAACAGCAACTTGATCAGCTCTTGTGCTGACTGTTGTTGTACAATGTAATACTTTATCCATTTTAGTATTTTTTTTATTCTAGTACTATTGGTTGAACTCTGTAATTAACAAACAATTATTCTTTTGTACAATGTAATACTTTATCCATTTTAGTATTTTATTTTATTCTAGTACTATTGGTTGAACTCTGTAATTAACAAACAATTATTCTTAGGTGTTTAAATTTTAACTGAAAAGTGATCCCTGTGAAATATAAGAGTGGGAATAAGAGAGGGAGGAGATGTACAATTTGGGACATGCTCAATCGGAACTGCCCCAAATGATGGAGTTAGAAATGTGCCAGGGAGTGGGGAAGCCATTGCAATCCACAAGTTGTACCTTGGAAATTTATATTCTAATAAAAAAAAATGTAAAAAAAAAAAAAAAGAAAAGAAATGTGCCAGGGAATTCTAATACAATCCCATCAAGGTGGCATGTACCAAGGCCATCTCACTAGTCCAAGTGATCAATTTCAGTTCACAATTGATCACACTGATAGGTCTAAGAGTCAAAGGGATCACACAAACAAGACTAGTGTCTGCTAATACTAACTGATAGAACGAAAAAGGGAGAGAACGATCCAACTTGGGAAGTGAGATACACAGCAGACTCATAGAATGGCAGATGTCCTAAATAACACTCTGGCCTCAGAATCAGCCCTTAAGGCATTCAGATCTGGCTCAAGAGCCCATGAGAATATTCTAGGCATAGAAAGCCAAGACACTCTGGAAAAAAAAGAAGACCTAAATGAAAGATCTCTGTGAGTGAGATCCCAGTGGAACGAATGGGGCCATCAAAGAAGGAGGTACCTTTCTCTGAAGGGAGGAGAGAACCTCCACTTTGACTATGACCCTATTGGAATAAGATTGAAGTCAGCGAACCCTAAAGGCTTCCATAGCCTCGGCAACTCATGACTAGACCCTAGGGAGATTACTGACGCCATAAACAAGAGTGTCAAATTGTTCAATCAACTTCAGGAGTCACTGTGTACTTACGTCTCATGAGGGATCTGTCCTTAATGTGTTTTCCAATGTGAAGTAATGCTATAACTAGCACTGAAACAGTATTTTACACTTTGTGTTTCTGTGTAGGTGCAAACTGTTGAAATCTTTACTTAGTATATACTGAATCAATCTTCCGTATATAGATAATTAAAAATGAAAAAAAAACCTTGGTGTTAAATTGAAAATTGCAGAGAAAATTAATCAATTTAAAAAAATATATCATGTAGGATCTCTGTCCTTAATGTGCTATACATTGTGAATTAATACTATAACTAGTACTCCAACAGTATTTTTTCACTTTGTGTTGCTATGTGAGGGCAAACTGTTGAAATCTTTACTTAATATATAGTAAACTGATCTTCTGTATATAAAGAGAATTGAAAATGAATCTTGATGTGAAGCAAGGGGAGAGGGAGTGGGAAAGGGGAGGGTTGCGGGTTGGAGGGATGTTATGGGGGGGAAGCCATTGTAATATATAAGCTGTATTTTGGAAATTTATATTCTTTAAATAAAAGCGTTTTTAAAAAAAAAAAAATAAAGAACAGTTCTATGATACCAGTCATATTTACCAATAATCAGATATTTTAAAAAAGTATATTAAGGGAAACGATGGAAAGACTTTAAACCTAAATAAATGAAAATAAAATTTATTAGTATTTTAAAGAAAATAAGAAAAACAGATTTTAAAGCTATTCTTTAGTAGTTTCTTATCTGTGACAAATCTTTTCATTCCTTTTCTTCCTACTACTTTAATATCACTTAATAATTTTAGCCTTAAGCTTTGTGAGTAGGGCTCAATTAGTTTCCTGAAATTTGATGCAAAATAACAGCACTTAGTATAGGAAAGTTTTTATTGTATTCTCAAAAATATCTGATAAGAAATTGGCTAACAACAACTCATGATTCCACTTCTCTATTTCAACTGAGCTCATGACCTTCAGCTATTTAGCACTACTTCAATTCTGAAGCACTATAATTGGATTTAATAATTGGGACATTTTTCAATGCAGAGATATTGGTCTTAGTGATAATAAAAACAACGATGAGAATGGTAACAGAAGCAGTCAGTATGAATAAGCAGCTGCTGTGCAATGCTGTATATTAAGTCCTTACATGATCTTCAAACTAATGCCAGGAAATTTATTCAGAAGTAGAAAGTGTCAGCCATAAAAAGATCGTTAACTTACTCAAGGTTTTATATCTAATAACTGATGAAGTTAGGATCTGAATCTAAAAAGTTGAACTTCATAGCTTTATTCTTACCATTAGTCATAGGTTACACTGCCTTCTAAAATCCTACAACTTTTTTTTCATAAACACCCCAATCTTGGAAATTTTTGGTTGCCCCAACCTCAATCTAAATTTCTATGTATAGGCTAAAAAATATGCATAGTCATAAGAGAAATAAGAGAGATAGGGCTTTACCATTATTAGGAAACAGAGAGTATCATAAATTTTAAATTGCCTGTCCCTTATGTGAAATGCCAGGCACTGTCTCTGCAGGTGTACTTTGGTATTATGCTGGTGCTCAAGAAAGGTTCAGATTTTGGATCACTTGGATTTTAGATTTTTCAGGGTAGGGATGTTCAACTTGTACTTGTAAGTATAGAACTAATACCAAATGCCAACAGAGCTATCTCTGGATTTCACAGTTCCACAGCCTGTTCACAGAGCAGGACATAGGAAGAGACCACAGAAAATAGAGTGAAAGGCCTAGTGGTGACCTAGAACATTCAAAATGATCCTGAGACAACGTCATTAAGTGAAAAAACTACTGAATACAGCTATGAAATCTGGCAAATCTGGAACCTGGCTATAGTCAAAAAAAAAAACTAGTTTGGCAAAGAATAATCTACGTAAAAAATGCACATGCATTTTTATGGACTTATCCGAAAACAGAGATCCAAAGATACACTATGCCTCTTCAGCAACAACATCATTATAAAGAAATTCCTCTTTAGAATCCTGAGAGAAAACAGTGTTATGGAAGTAGAAATCTTTAAAGCACAAGATCTTATGATGTCCAGAAAATAGTCTTTTCAACAAATAGGCTAGAATGACTCTACAGTCATACAATACAATTTAAACTTGTTTCAACAATGTACAAAAATTTACTTACAAAACTAATATAAGGGGCCAGCGCTGTGGCGCAGTGGGTAAAGCTGCCACCTGCAGTGCCAGCATCCCATATGGGTGCCGGTTTAAATCCCGGCTGCTCCACTTCTGATCCAGCTCTCTGCTATGGCTTGGGAAAGCAGCAGCAGATGGCCCAAGTCCTTGGGCCCCTGCATCTGCATAGGAGACCCGGAAGAAGTTCCTGTCTCCTGGCGTTGGATTGGTGCAGTTCTAGCCACTGCGGCATTCTGGGGAGTGAACCAGTGTACGGAAGACCTCTCTGTAACTCTGACTTTCAAACAAATACATATATCTTTAAAAAACAAAAAAACTAACACAAAATTAGTATAGAGTTATATATACTTGATTTAAACTACATGATCATGTCTTGATCTATTCTTTGCACAGTATACCAAAATGAGCTTGTAAAGGCATAAAATTCTAAAACTTTTTGAAGAAAAAGTAGAAGAGCTTTGTGATCTTGAGCTTTAAAAATTTCTTAAGAAAAAAATGCCACAAGCTATAAAGAAAAATGGCAAAGTGAATGTAAAAAAATTTGTGAAACACATCTGATAAGGGACTCATATCCAAAATATGTAAAAATATGGAAAGAACTCCCCCAAAATGAGAAAACAAAAAACCTAATTAAAAACAAAGATTTGGAAGCACAGTTTATCAAAGAGCTGCAATGGGTAAATAAGCACATAAAATGATACTCAGATTCTATTAATGAAATGCAAATAAAATCCACCATGAGATACTACTATATATGTTAAAAAGACAATACAGAGCACTGGAGAGATACACAGCAATAGAAATTCTCAAAACACTTCTGGTGGAAATGCAAAATGGTATAGCTACATTGTGAAAACAATTTAGGATTCATTTCTTATTAAAATTAAATACATCTAGCATGACTATAATAGGTATTTATCAAAAGTGAAAATATATGGCCACATCAAAATCTGTTTGTAAATATGTATAGGAGCTTGGCATATGTGTAGGAGCTTAGCATTATGGAAATGTTTATATGTGGACTACGGTGGTGGATACATGATTATAGACTATGATTCACTATTTAATTGTGCACACAAATTTGTATATGGGGTTTCAAAAAGTTTGTGAAAAAATGAATCTAAAAGATGAATTTATTTTGGGGTAAAAACTTAAAAATCCATGCATGGTGTTTTCATAACAAGCATTTTCCATAAACTTTTTGAAGACCTTGTGTGACTGCCATACATCTACAAAGGGTGAAATTTACTTTGTGCTATACCTCAATAAGTCTGATAAATATCTAATCATAGCTTCTGTTTAATCAGAATAAAAGAATTCTTTTCTAGCTATTTATATATTCTTTTTCTTCTAACCACCATTAAATAGGCAATAAAAAGTCTTTAATTAATGAGTAGTGATTCACTGCCTTGGTAAATCTATAATTTTTAAAAAAAATATTTATAACAGCTTTATTCATTATCACCAAAAATTGTAAGTAACTCTAATGGGCTTAAATGTCACAGTGTCTATAAGTGACACAGTGGTCTAGTCTGCCACAGTTTGTAGGGATAAAAGTGTGGCTCTGAGATGAATAAGGGTTTCCCTGGGTGTTTCTTTGGTCCACAGCGAGTTCAGTGTCAGTCTCTGTGGTGATGGTGATAGCCAGGCCCTTGTTCTTGGTGCTGAGGGAGACAAGGGTGGCTGCCCCTCGTCCTCCTGACAAGAATGAGTGATGCCAGGGCTTGTGTCACCAATTGCTGTAGCTCTAGGACTATGTAATATATACGGATGGACCATTCCTCAGGTAATGCTAAGAGAATCCAGTGGGTGCTGTGGCTTAAACTACCATCAGCCCTAGTCTTAGGACTGGCAGATCTGAACTGAATGAAGCCTGTTCCAGTACTACAGAGTGACTACAGGGTGACTACAGGAGATTTTACTCTGGAAGGTTTAAATCCAGAGAAGTGGAATGATGCAGGCTCCCTATGTCCACTGGGTAGATTTCAGTGGCACCAAACAATGTAGAACAGATTGTTTACAGTCCTGGTGTTGCAGGGTATAGTGGGGTCCTTACCCAGATTTCAGAGGCTGGGTACAGATTCTTTTATCAGCTGTTCTTGGTGTAGGCTCCCAAAAGCTAAGGTGAATCCCCCTTGCTCCTGTATGCTGCATTGAATGTAGCTCTGGAGCCAATGCTGAGAAACCCCTGCAGTTGCAGGATGTATGAGATCTGTCCTTTACCCCTGACACTGCTCTGACTCTGACATGACTCTGGTAGGAGCAGAGTACTGGCATGCTGTGTCACTTTTCACTGTCACGTATGGCATTCTGCCAGAGTTGGAGAGGCGAAGGAAGTAAGGTGGTTTCCCTGCCCCAAGCCTTGTAGTTGCTCAAATTCTAGTCAGCCCTCCAGGTTTTAGTAAACATCAGTCTGTGACTTTGGAATTCCCTCAGACAAAACTGTGAGCTGCAGAGCACGTGGTAATTTCTTCCTACTTTGGCGTAAGACAACTGCTCATACTCGACCTCTGGCTGCATAGTGCCTGGCTGCAGTGATGTCTCTGTCTTGTCTTCTCTTTTCCTGTGGATTGTTGTTGTTTTTGTTTTTCACTTCTTCACCAAAAATTTCCATCTGTCAGCTACTTGGAAATTCAATAATTCCTTTGTTCTTTTCATATCCCAGAGAAGCTTAGTGTGGCTATAAGCTATTCAGCCATATTGGATCCATCTAATATTTCTTTGTTTTTATCATGTAAGATGTGAAATTAAAGCATCCCCCTCATCTTTTACACAAGAACAGAAACAATAAAAGTCTGAAGCAATTGTGCATATACTGCTATGCTGACATCTGCAAAAATGGAACTGTCGGCTGGCAGACACTGGCAGCACAACATGAGAAAACTATTTTCTAAGTGATATATATCAATTCAAAACCGATACACAAATCTGGATTAGCCAATGTGACTGTATAATGTATAAAAGAGGGGATTACAGGAAAGCTGATAACTTTATACAGTGAATTCTAGTGGGTTAAAAAATTAAATGAAAGGGAAGAAAAAGAGTAATACCAATCATAACCACAGCAATAGCAAATAGCAATAACTATATGTCACACAGTATTCGAATTGCTTTACAAAAGCCAGTTATTTAATAAATCATTTAATGCTCACAAAAATGCTATGTGGTAGGCTAGTCAAATTTTATAGATTTATAAACTAAACCAAATAAAATGACACATGTTCTCTAATGTCACAGAGTCAATAAGCAGCAAAGCTAAGAATTGAAGCAAAGAATGTTAGTATTTAGAATGTTTATATGCTACAAATGTTTTACAGCCATAACTTTGAATATTCACCTTTTCTTCCAAGGTTTCACTTATGGATGTTGCCAGTTTCAACAACTCTTCCGAATCTTGTTGGCATCTATGATTCAAATCAAAACACCCCAATTTCAATTTTCATAAAAAGGTCATATTCAAAACTAAAATTTAAGAAATATCAAAGAACGTGGAATTTTGCCTGCAATCAGCACAGTGTTTCACTGACTTAAAGATAACTGGCTTAAGAATTTGTTTCCTCAAAGTCATGCTCACTTAAGGACACTTTATAAATAAGATTTAGCTTTAAAAATGCAAGGCAAAAAATCTTATGTATTGCTGACTGAATAGGCTAGAAGTTAAAAATAAATTATAGTGGGCTAATAATATAATTCTCAAATTGTTTTAAGAAGTTGTAGTTTTTACAACTTCAAAATGAGAAATTCACGTCTACTATGATTTCATTTTTACAGAGCGATCTCTTCACTCCTACCATAAATAATACAGAAAATTATAATAAATGTTTAAATTTTGATGTCTATTGGACCTATAACTTTTACTTTTTGAAAAAAAATCTGTTTTCTGAAATAACTGGTCTTAAAGGAAAATGTTATTTTTTAAAATTTTTATTTATTTATTTGAAAGGCAGACAGAAGAGAGACAAGAGAGTGAGCAAGTGCATACTCCATCTACTGGTTTACTCCTTATACACTAGAGATAGGAGTAGGGAGTTAAACCTGAGTATTCTAATGTGGGACTTGGGTGCTTTAATGATTGCCTTAACTTCTATTTTAAGTATCTATTCTGAAAATATTTATTTTTAAACAAAAATATTACCCAATATTTGGCTTCCGACTGTAGTTCTCCTGAAACTGGTCCAAGGCAAGCATAGCTGTGTGAATCTGTAGAGGGGCCTATTAAAAACATTAAAAATTGGTCAACAATTAATGAGTGCTTAATGTGTACCAGACACTGCGCTAAAAACTTTTCAAATGTTGTTTAATTCAGTCTTCAGAATAAACATATTAGTTTACTATTATTTTTCCACTTAATAGGTCAGAAAACTGAAGTACAAAGAAATTAATGATTTGACTTCAAGGCCCTAAATGTATATTTAAGCTAAAGCTCCAAATTTCAACTCCAGGTGGTTATGACTAGTGTTTACTAGGTTATCCAAGTGAAACTTGGAGCCATACCAACTGAACAACAAGTTAGCATCTTTTCCTGTTCAAAATTTTGAAAAAATGGAATTAAAAGGTAAGTTTATTTTGATACAAAAAAATTTTGAAATCCATATATAGTTTTTCTACAATATGCAATTTCTGAGCCTTTCGAAGTCCTCTTATACATTTACTGTTACAAAATTATGATATTTAGTGATTAAAAAAATCCCTGAATCTATGTTTTAAGGTTGCTTCTTTTTATAAGAAAGAAATGTTATATAAAAACACAAGATTCAGAAAACCATTTAATGCCACGGTAAAATTATTATAATCATCTTTATCAAAACAAGAGAATTATAAAACTTTCCCCTATTATTCCAATTTTTTTTCATGATATAAATTCTTTTTATTTCTTGGGAGTCAACTTTATATGGCCTTTATTAAAAAAAACTTACTAGTAAAGTATATACATAGTTATTTAATTTTAACTAAGTAGTCATTTATCAACTTCCACTCCCCATTCTGTTACCTTTCTCCAAACTAAAGTGTTTGTTTACCTCAGGTTTGCTAAAATCTGCAATAAGGCATTTTGGATGCTTTATCTGCCTCTCCAATGGCTCCTAATTTAGAAAAAAAAAAAAAATTTAGAGCAAGTAAATGATAACACGTTATATGTCAGTGCAGTAAAATCAATGGATCCCTGCCAAAGGTCAGAAATTGTTAAGGTTGCATTTATTATGTTTTTATAAAAATTAAAATAGCTACAATTGGTCCTTTATTTTATTACATTTTACAAAAGGTAAGTGCAGTGAAACCTACTCCATATAATAAATGAGAATAACTAGTAAAGCTATTCATAGCATACCAAAAAAGTTTTAATATAAAAGCTAGCTTATTTTACTGATAATAAGTTTATCAAGGTTTGTTATATTTGACAAAGCTTGAATAGATATTAAAGTTAAAATTTTCTTTGTCGAACAACGAACACAAAGTCAAAACAAACAAAAAAATTACAAAACAAAATCTTAAAAGAACCACTCAATATAAAATTATTTGAGGCGTAAACTATCCAACTAAAAACTGGGGACAGGGCAAGAGGAGGTATGAAAAGACAAATCTGACTAGTTGTACTATTTTAAATTATTGTTCTAACTTTGGCTTGAACAAAGCCTTTTGTAGAGTTGCTAATACATCTGAAAAAGTAAAGGGAATCAAACCAAAACCTTAAGAACTTGCAAGTAAAAACAGGATGTGTTAGCTCACAAAATACTCAGAAGTGGCCTAAGGATTTAAGCACTATGTCTCTTATACCTGACATTATCTCCATAATCTTTCTTTTTTAAAAAGAATTATTTTATTTAATTGAAAGACCAAGTTACAGAGAGAGGTAGAGCCAGATAGAGAGAGGTCTTCCATTTAATACCACGGTAAAATTATTATAATCATCTTTATCAAAACAAGAGAATTATAAAACTTTCCCCTATTATTCCAATTTTTTTCATGATTCAAATTCTTTTTATTTCTTGGGAGTCAACTTTATAAGGCCTTTATTAAAAAAACTTAATAGTAAAGTATTTACATATTTATATAGTTCACTCCCCAAATAATTGCCAACGGTCAGAGCTGAACTGATCTGAAGCAAGGAGACAGGAGTTTCTTCGGGGTCTCCTGTGTGGGTGCAGGGGCCCAAGGAGTTGGGCCATTTTCTACTGCTTTCCCAGTCCTTAAGAGAGAGCTTGATCGGAAGAGGAGCATCCGGGACTTGAACTGGTGCCCATATGGGATGCCCGTGCTGCAGGCCAGGGCTTTAACCCACTGCACCACAGCGCCAGCCCCATCCATAATCTTTCTATTCAGCTACTTATATTCTCCTTAAAATGCCAGGATTTATACAAATTATTTTATATTTTCACATTCACTGTTCTATGAAATATAAAAGATTGAAATTTGAGAATCTGGATTGATAGGTATAATTTAAAAAATTCTCTTTTATTCCAAAAGTAACTGAATTATAAAGCAAAACAAAGCTCTCTAAATCTTCTAAATGTATATTAATTTTATCTCTTGGGAAATACATTAAGAGTAACTGACTCTGATGATTTAGGGAGATAAATAGATCCTTTTTGGCATACTCACATACTTCAAGTATCTGTACATGGTATTTTAACTAAAGAAGACTTATAAATTGTTTCATAGATATCAGTTGGTTGCCTTAAATTCCACTTTCCCCAAAGTGGTTGCAAGTTAAAAATAAATCTGTCAGTCTTTAAATTAACAGGTTGTTTATATCATTATTCTTTTCTCCATTGCCATTTTTTCTGTAAACAAATATTATTAAGTCAATAACAAATACTTACAAAGTAAAACATTTTAGGAGTTTTCACTTGGACAGCTATGCCACCATGTAAATATGGTTCTAGTTCTGTAGTGTCACAAATGCTAAAAGAAAATGGTGATACCACTGGAAGAAAACAAATGTCATTAAACAGATATAAATATTCAAAATTGAAGATTTATTGATGTAAAGATTTTAAATTTCCCTAATTTACAAAACTTAAAAAATTCTAGCATTTTTTTCTTTTATTAGAAGAGATCAGAATGTGGAAAATTAGGCAGTATATCTTGTAACATCAACTGTAAGACTTAAAAATATCCAAGAAAATTCAAGAGAAAAAAAGAGTGCTGAGAGGTGCTCATTGTTAGAAATTCAAATTCATTTACACTAATTATATTTAATAATTAATACAGTACAGTACTGGCTCATGAGTAGACATATGAAACAGGGAATTCAGAAACAAAGCCAAGTACACAAGGGAACAATAAAGGTGGTAACTCAAACAATGAGGAAAGAAAAATTATTCAATAAATCTTGGGGAGAAAAAGCCATTGGAGAAAATAATCTACATAGATAACAGTTTAAACGCCAAAAAAAAAAAGATGACAAAAACTTTTTAGATAAAAAACACAGGAGAAAAATTCCTTTAAAACTTTGGCAGGAGGAAGGGTTTTCTAAGTAACACTGAAAATAAAAGCCATGAAATTGAAAATTTTAATTAAATAAAATTATATGATCCAAACAGATCATGAGCAAAATCAAAAGATAAATGTCAAGTTGGAAAATTACATGCAATTTACATTTAAAAAACTGGCAAACATGTTTTAAATATGAGAACTTCCTAGAAGTACTTAAGAAAAGGATCAGCAGCTCAACAGAAAAATGGAAAGGATGAAAGGTTCAGCATTAAAGAAAATAAATTGCTATGAAACTTTCATTTCATTCATAATGAAAAATGCAAATTATAATTATACTGATAATATTTTCACCCAAACCATGAAGTATAAAGTAGTCATTAAAAAAATGCTCTGCAACTACAGATGTGAAAAGATCACCAAGAACTAATACCATCAAAATGTCCATACTACCCAAAGCAATTTACAGATTCAGTGTGATCCCAATCAAAATACCAATGACATTCTTCTGAGATCTAGAAAAAATGACACAAAAACAAAGCCGGAGGCATCACGATATCAGATTTCTAGACATACTCAAGGCAGTTATAATCAAAACAGCCTATTTCTTACACAAAAATAGACATGTAGACCAATGGAACAGAATAAAACCCCAGCAATTAATCTATGTATCTACAACCAACTAATCTTTGACAAACGAACAAAAATCATTCCCTGGAGAAGTGTGAGTCTCATCAACATACAGTGCCAGGAAAATTAGATCCTCACGTGCAGAAGTATGAAGTAAGATTCCTTCCTTACACCTCATACAAAAAACAACTCTAATTGTATTGAAGATCTAAATCTATGACTTGATATCATCAACTTACAAGAGAAAAATACTGGGGAAACCCTGCAAGATACTGGCATAGACAAAGACTTCTTGGAAAAGACCTCAGAAGCATAGGCAATAAAACCAAAATTGGACGAATGGATTACATCAAGCTGAGAAACTTCTGCATTGCAAAGGAAGCACTCAACAAAGTGAAGAGTCAACCAATGGAATGGGAGAAATATTTGCAAACTATGTAACTGATAAAGGATTAATAGCCACAATATATAAAGAGCTCAAGAAACTTAACAACAACAAAGCAAACAATCCAATTAAGAAATGGGTAAAGAAAATGAACAGGCATTTTTCAAAAGCTGAAATTCAAATGACACATGAAAAGATACTCAGAATCACTAGTCATCAGGGAAATGCAAATAAAAAATCACAAGGAGGGTTCACTTCACCCAGTTAAAACAGCTCTCATACAGAAATCAAAAAACAATATATGTTAGCAAGAATGTGGGGAAAAAGGTACCCTAATCCACTGCTGGTAGGAATGTAAACTAATACAACCATTATGGAAGACAGAATGTATATTCCTCAAAAAGCTGAAAACATCTACCATATGACCCAGGCATCCCACTCTTAGGAATTTTACCAAGTGAAGTATCATCAGCATATGAAAGAGTTATCTGTACCCTATGTTTATTGCAGCTTAATACACAATAGCTAAGACAGGAATCAATCCAGATGTCTAACAACTGCTGACTGGATAAAAAATATGGCATATATACACTATGGAATAATAGTCACAAAAAAGAATGAAATCCTGTCATTTGTAACAAAATGGATACAACTGGAAATGATTATGTTTAGTGAAATAAGTCAGTCCCCAAAAGACAAATATATGTGTTCCTTCATTTGTGGTAAGCAATATACAGAATATAAAAAATGCATATGAATGAAACTGATATTTTGAAATTTGATTATTTATAGTCCTTGATTATACTCTTGAGGAACAGTGGTTTTTCTACTTACTACTTGTTGAATTCTTTATTAAGTAGAGGGTTAAGCGTATGATTTTAAAATGAACCGAAAGCACATCATTGTAAAAATTTGGAGAAAAAATAAGGAAGGAAGAAGGAGGGTGGAATGGGAAGTATCATTATGCTCTTAAATCTATATGAATGAAAAACATTTGTTCACCTTAAATAAATAAAAAAATTCAAGAAAAAATAAAAAAAGCAAAGGGCAGCCTTATGTATAATATACTTCCTTCTGAATAAGAAAAATAATGAATTCCTGGAAGGATATTCTATAAACTAAAAAAAGTAAATACAGGTGGTGACTGGGTGAGAATTAAGGATAAACTTTTCACTGTAAACATTTACCCTTTCTGAAAGCAGTGGAAGTTAGCCAAGTACTTAGGCCTCCGAACCTGGCTTCAGTTCAGCTCACCTCCGGCCATTGTGGCCATTAGGGGAGTGACGGATGGAAGACCTTTCTCTCTGTCTTTCCATTTCTCTGTCTGTAACTCTGCCACTCAGATAAATAAATACATCTTACAAAAAAATAATTTACCCTTTGCTATTTTTCATTTTATTTAAAAAAATAAATTAAAAATGTAAAAAAAAAAAAAAATACCACCAGTAAGCTTTCTCCCCTCCCTTAATACGTAAAAACCAATATAGAAAAGCTGAACTGAGTGAATACCACACTTAGCTGCTATTATTTCTGGAGAGCAGTGGAAATCTGATTTTTTTTTTTTTTTTAGATTTATTTTATTTATTTACAGAGAGAGGTAGAGACAGAGAGAAAGGTTTTCCATTAGCTGGTTCACTCCCTAGACGGCTGCAACGGCCGGAGCTGCGTTGATCCAAAGCCAGGAGCCAGGAGCTTCTTCTGGGTCTCCCAAGTGGGTGCAGGGGTCCAAGAACTTGGGCCATCTTCTACTGCTTTCCCAGACTATAGCAGAGAGCTGGATCAGAAGAGGAGCAGCCAGGACTAGAACTGGCTCTGATATGGGATGCTGGTGCTTCAGACCAGGGCATTAACCTACTGTGCCACAGCGTCGGCCCCTTATGACTCATTTTTAATCCTACTTAAACATACACTAGGTTACTTTGAGAGGATCAACTATAATATATTTTGTTGCAAAAATTTTTTTTGAAATCTAGGCATAGTTTTTTTTTTCCATGATGTACATTTTCCAATGATATTTAAAAATATTTATTCAATTTTATTTATTTGAAAGGCAGTGATATAGAATGAGAGGGAGAAAGAGAGAAAAAGAAAGCCAGTTGCCAGCTTCCATCCATTGGTTCACTCCCTAAATGGACACAACGGTCATGGCTGGGTGAGGCTGAAGCCAGAAACCAGGAGCTAGGAATTGTATCTGGGTTTCCCAACGTGGGTGGCAGGCACTCCATACCTGAGCTATCATCTGTTGCTCCTAGGTACATTAGCAGGAAGGTGGATCAGAAACAAAGGAGGGATCAATCCCAGGCAACGCAAAACAGAAATCCCAAGTAGCAGCTTAAACCAATGAACTACCATGTCTGCCTCTCCATGAACTTTTTGAAGCCTATTTATACACAAATACACACACACACACACATACACACACACAGTAATCATGTATTATTTTAGCTATGTAACAATGCTTTTTTTATATAACACAAAATTACCCGAAAGTAATAAACATTAATAAACATTAAGGAAAAAAAGCTTCATAAATAGCTACTCCATTTAAACAAAACTACCACCATTCTCCTATCAAAAGACTTTTCCGTAAAAATTATGGATTTAAAAAAAAAATCCTGGCTGGCACCACGGCTCACTAATCCTCTGCCTGCGGCGCTGGCACCCCAGGTTCTAGCCCCAGTTGGAGCACCGGAGTCTGTCCCAGTTGCTCCTCTTCCAGGCCAGCTCTCTGCTGTGGCCCGGGAGTGCAGTGCAGGATGGCCCGGGTCCCTGGGCCCTGAAACCGCATGGGAGACCAGGAGGAAGCACCTGGCTCCTGGCTTTGGAGCGGTGCAGCGCCACTTGGGGGCCACATAGCGGCCACTTCGGGGGTGAACCAACGGAAAAAGGAAGACCTTATCTGTCTCTCTCTCACTGTCTAACTCTGCCTGTCAAAAAAAAAACAAAACAAAACCAGAATTAAAAAAAATCTTTATTTCTTGACACCCACTAACTCTTTTTTTAGGTAGTTTCAAGATTCTGACCTATCACCACAATCTATTATTGCACAACCCCAAAATAACAAAGGATAATCCGATATGATTAGTCAATTTTCACAATAATAAATTCTTTAAGATGAATGATCTGAACTTGCATTTAAGATATTTAAACAGAGTCAGGAAATAAAATCAGCCTTATTATCAAAGATGCTTAAGTATGATTTATTGATAGAGTTCACAACTTGAACTAATTTCTATTTTTCTGAATGATACACTTTTGTACTTTAAAAACGGAATTCATTAATGTGTACACTAGTCACATAATTATGTTTAAAATGCCCTAAGAATGAAATTGAATCAGTCTCCCTTGAACAGGTATAAACATGCCATACAGTTGAGTTTCAGGTCTTCTAGCACTGTCTTTAATTCTTAAACATAGATGGAAGAAAAACATAAACGATGCAGATTAACGCACAAACTTTATCACTAAGTTAAAATAAGCTCTATACAATGTCTGGTAGCCTTCCATTTTTAAAAATGTTTCCTGGCTTTTGCACCATTCCTTTCTTTTGGACAATAATTTCATATCAGTACACTGAAGAAACATGTCTTAAAAATCTGGCCAACAAATCTACACTATAACTATGGGCTATAACTTGTTGTTTTTCAAACACTTAAGTCTGTAAACTATAAATAAGTTGATGTTGTGTTCTCAATCCTGAGTACAGTACAGTGTCTGCACTATGAGTGTGTTGAATAATGAATAAGTATAAATGAATTAATAAAACATACCAGTTATTTGTTGTGTCGATCCATTTAAACCTGTCATTCCATTAATTTCTCGAAATGTTAGGAACTGTCCTGTTTCAAGTTTGTGAGGATGATTTTCAAGGCAAGTAACAATGCCAGGATTAGCCTAAAAAGAAAAGTAGTACATTAAAAAACAAGTTTATGTATTCTTTTTATTTTATTTTAAAATATTTATTTATTTTAAAGGCATAGAGAGGGACAGAGAGGGAGAGACAAAGAGGGAGGGAGGGAGGGAGAGAGAGAGAGAGAGAGAGAGAGAGAGAGAGAATCTTCCATGTGCTGGTTCACTCCCGAATTGGCAACAATGGCCAGGGCTGGGCCAGGTCAAAGCCAGGAGCCAGGAGCTTCTTATGGGGCTCACTCATGGGTGCAGGGGCTCAAGAAGAGTTGGGCCAACCTCTACTGGTTTTCCAGGTGCATTAGCAGGGGGCTGGATTGGAAGTGGAGTAGCTGGGACTTGAACTGGTGCCCAAATGGGATGCTGGGGTTGCAGGAAGTGGTTAATCTGCTGTACCACAATGCCTATCCCAAGTTTAGTATTCTTTTAGTAAATATTCCAAATCTCAAACAAAAATGATGATGTTATCCTAAGATTCTCAAAACTAAAATTCTAAGCCATTCTTTCTCTCCTTTAGTTAAAGCACGCCCTTAAAAAATTATACAAAACAAGGACCAATTTATTACTATGCATTTTTATTTGTTTCTATTTGAAAGGCAGAGAAAGAAACAGAAGGAAATCTTCCATCTACTGGTTCATTCCCAAAGGCCCTCAACAGGCAGGCTGAATCAAGAACTCAGAGTGAGTCTGCGCCAAGGTGTCAGGGACCAAACTACTTTTGAGCAATCATCTGCTGCTTCACAGGGTGTGCAGGAAGCTGGAATGGGAAGTAGGGCTGAGGTTTCAGACCCTCCTATATGGAGAATCTTAAGAGCTACACCAAATGCTCATCTGATATTACTGTATTTTTTAAATGGATGTTGAAAATAAAATTTCTGGGCCGGCACCGTGGCTCAATAGGCTAATACTCCACTTGCGGCGCCGGCATATCGGGTTCTAGTACTGGTCGGGGCACTGGATTCTGTCCTGGTTGCCCCTCTTCCAGGCCAGCTCTCTGCTGTGGCCTGCGAGTGCAGTGGAGGATGGCCCAAGTACCTGGGCCCTGCACCCGCATGGGAGAGGGAGACCAGGAGAAGCACCTGGCTTCTGCCATTGGATCAGCACGGTGCGCCGGCTGCGGCGGCCATTGGAGGGTGAACCAACAGCAAAGGAAGACCTTTCTCTCTGTCTCTCTGTCTCTCTCACTGTCCACTCTGCCTGTCCAAAAAAAAAAAAAAAATAAAATAAAATAAAAGAAAATTTCTGTTAGGTAGGATATGCTGAGGAGCTGAAATATTTCAAAGATTCGAAGACTCTTGAAACTTTTAATAAAAAAGCATTCAATGGGGGCTGCCACTGTGGTGCAGCAGGTTAAGTTTCTGCCTGCAGTGCCAGCATCCCACATGGGCACCAGTTCGAGTTCCAGCTGTTTCACTTCCAATCCAGTTCCCTTTAATGTTCCTGGGAAAGCAGCAGAAGATGGTCCAAGTTCTTCAGCTCCTGCACCCATGTGGGAGATCAGGAAGAAGCTCCTGGATGCTGGCTTTGCACAGGCCAGGTCTGGCTGTTGCAGCCATTTGAGGAGTGAACCAGTAGATGGGAGATCTCTCTCTCTCTCTGCCTCACTGTAACTCTGCCTTTCAAATAAATAAATATTTAAAAAAAAAGAAAGTATAAAGCCAAAAGTACAAACACAATGGTCAAAGTACATCATTCCCTTTAAATTGAATTCTTCTGAGATTTAATATAAATTGATCATAAAGAACACAAATAAGTTATGTAGAAACAAAAGGCAAAGCTTGAAAAGGAATCTCAAGTTCTTCAATTCTTTAGAGAATAAAAAACCAAGCTTGCATGTTAATGAGAGTATGGTGAGGAAATCAGGCTTTTTCATATGCAAGTTAGTGATTTCTTAAATTTTCATTCCTTTTTAAGTCATGTTTAGAAACATAACAGATTAAACAAACATGTCTAAGATTTAAGTGAGTCTGTTCTGTAGTTATAGTAGTGGAACACTAAGTCACTTTCATGTACATAGGAACATGACTTAAAAACAAAATTAAAATTAAAATTAATCAAAAGCAATAGTTGATCTATCAAATATTAAATTTACAGGGAATTCAGAATAATTTTTTTATTTTTTATTATATTTATTTATTGTTTTGACAGGCAGAGTTAGACAGTGACAGAGAAAGGTCAGAATAATTTTTTTAAAAGATTTATTTTATTTATTTGAAAGAGTTACAGAGAGAAGTAGAGCCAAAGAGAGAGGTCGTCCATCTGCTGGTTCACTCCCCAGATGGCCTCAACAGCTGGAGCTGCGCCAACCCGAAGCCAGGAGCTTCTTCCAGGTCTCCCATGTGGGTTCAGGGGCCCAAAGACTTGGGCCATCTTTTACTGCTTTCCCATGCCACAGCAGAGAGGAGCAGCTGGGACAGGAACCGGCGCCCATATGGGATGCTGGCACTTCAGGCCAGGGCTTTAACCCGCTGCGCCACAGTGCCGGCCCCCAGAATACTTTAATAAATATTCTAATTTCAAGTTAGTTTTAATACATAAAATCATCAATAAATTAACAAAGTATTCCATCATGAATTATTTTAGAACACTATAAAATAAATGGAGAATATTGTATGTTAAATATTTTGCTAATACACCAACTTCCAAAAAATAAGCACAGCATTAACTTTAAAAATATTTTAAAAAGCACAATATAATCATACTTGCGTTATGTTTGAAATGAAAATTTCTTTTGGTTCTTCTCCTGTTGTATCTGAAACTTCAAATTCATCACCAAAATCACAAAACAATCGTGACCAAATTCCATGTATATCTGCACTGATGAACTGTGAAATGAGAAAAACAGTTTAAGTATATATTTAGATATAGAAAAAAATCCTCAATTATCTTAGTACCTTTTAAAATATTTTCATTTGTAATTAAGTATATCCTCATAGAATGAAGAGTAAATTGTAGATTGGTTTAGGAATCAAGGATTTTGGTGTTTAGAGAACAGATATCTACTGTAACAAATTAGAAGGGCCATGAGCATATCATCATTAAACATCTTATGATTTGTAAATAAAAATTCTGGCCTTGTCAAAAAATTCAAGCACATAGGAGCTGGTCTTGTGGGGTAGCAGGTTAAGCAGTCCTCTACAAAGTCAGTATCCCATATGGGCTCTGGTTTGAGCTCCTGTTAGTGTGCCTGGGAAAGCAGTGGAAGATGTCTAATTCTTTGGGTCCCTGGCTCACAGGTGGGAGAGCTAGATGAAGTTCCTGGCTTTAGCCTGGCCTGGCCCCATTTGTTGCAACCACTTGGGGAGTGAACTAGCAGATGGAAAGTGGATTTCTCTCTCTTTCCCTTTCTCTGTTAACACTGCCTTTCAAATAAATAAATATATAAAAAAATTTCTAGCACAATATAGAAGACACTGGTACCTTTATTTAATGGAATTCTTGTTATCTTAGAAAAGAATGGAGTGGTTATTTATCACGAGTAGTTGTGTGAGGGGCCAGTGTCATGGAGCAGCAAGCTGCTTGCAACACTGGCATCCTATGCTGAAATTCCAGTTTGAGTCTTAGCTGCTCAGCTTCTGGTCCAGCTCCCTTCTAATGTGCTTAGAAAGGCAGCAGAGATGGTCTAAGTACCTGGGCCCCTGAAACCCATGTTGGTTATGAGGATGAAGTTCCTGGCTCCTGGGTGTAACTTGGCCCAACCCTGGCTGTTGCAGCTATTTGGGGAGTGAACCAGTGGATGGTTAAATACATAAGTAAATCTTTAGAGTTAGTGGAGAACAGAACAAAAAAATTAGAGTCTAAAAAAAAAGGGCTGAGGAACTGACACTGCAAATTAAACAAATTAAAGTCATATAAGGTAAAAATTAGTCCTTTAACAAAATCACAACTTTTTTGTTAAAAACAATTTTTTAAAACACATTGTCTTCATTCAAGAACTTGTAAAGAAGTCTGCTATTTTTTCAAAAAATTTATTTATTGAAAGGCAGAGTTAGAGAGAGAGAGAGCACAAGCTTTCATCCACTGGTTCACTCCCCAGATGACTGCAACAGTTGAGGCGGGCCAGGCTGAAGCCAGGAGCCTGGAATTCCATCTGGGCCTCCCATGCGAGTACAAGGGCACAAGGTTTGGGCCATATTCTGCTGCTTTCTCAGGTGCATTAGCAGGGAATTGGATCAGAAGTGGAGCAGCCAAGAGGCTCCAACCGGCGCTCATATGAGACGATGGCATGGCAGGCGGCGGCTTAATCCCACAGTGCCATAGAACCTGTTCCTGCTTACTGCTATTGCTCATGAAGAGAAATCCTTGTTCTGTAACTTATCTGATCCTTTGGATAAGCTGATTTATTTCTAACAAAACTACAGTGATATTTGGGTGTAAGAACATATCTCATTAAGATAATCTGTAATCTGCATTATATTAAGTAATAAAAGGGCTAATAGAAAACAATCTCTCATTGCCTTTACTGATCAAAATGGGTACTGCATTGTGGCACAGTGGGTTAGGTCATCACTGTTATCCTGTATGAAGCCTGGTTCCAGTTCCAGCTGCTCCACTTATGATCCAGCTCCCTACTAATGCAGCTGGGAAGGCTGGGGAAGATGGCTCAAGTACATAGGCCCCTGCTAACCATGTGGGAGACTTGGATGTAGTTCCAGGCTCCTGGCTTTCACCTGGGCCAGGCCTAGCTATTGCAGCCATTTGGGAAATGAACCAGCAGATGGAAGATCTCTCACTCTCTACCTTTCAAATAAAGAAGATAAATCTTTAAAAACAAAACACTGGGGCAGGTGCTGTGGCTAACCCTCCCATACAGGCGCCTGTTTGTGACCCAATTCTTTGGGCCCCCTGCATGGGAGACCTGAAAGAAGCTCCTGGACCCTGTCTTTGGATTGGCCCAGCTACGGCTGTTGCAGCCATTTGGGGAGTGAACCAGCAAGATGGAAGACCTTTGCTATCTACCTCTCTCTGGAACTCTCTTAAGTAAACAAAAAAACTTTAAAAAAAACTTTAGTCTATTTAAAAACAGAACACTGTTTTATGAGACATAAAAACCAAGCAAAATTTCAATTTTAAAAGCTATGAAATTTAGAAATTTTTCTTTCATTCCTAAACAACTCTAAAGTACAGATATAGGCATCAATGGCATAAAGGTTTTAATTTATAATATAGTATATCATTAGGTAAAAATTCTGTAAACCTGTTGTAAGCTTACTTGGTATTCTTAGTCACCACCTGCTTAAATGTGAAACATAGCACAAATGTTCTACCTCTTGTTATGTATGCCATGTAAATACCATAATCCAAAAATTACCAGCACTTCTGTGACTATATCACATAAAGATTTTGGTTTAATGCCTATTTCAAAGGAACAAATATTTTTTTCCTTTTTCCAAAGGAATAAATGACCCTCTTCTAAGATGAAGGAGGTAGAGTTATAATTTAACCATTTAAACCTTCTGCCCAGATTACAACCAAGCATCTAACTATCCTAGACAAAAATCTAGTGTCATTCTTGATGATTCTTTCCTTCAAAACTCACATACCTTTGTCCACAAGTTCTGTTAGCCTTTTTTTTTTTTTTTAACAAAGGATACCTCAAATAAGGACTTGCTGTCTCCATCCTGCCTCTCCTGTTTATGACACCAGAATCACTCAGGAGGATATTGCAGAAGCTCCTAACTGGTCTAGTTACTTCTGTTCTACTGTTATCTTCCAACAGTTTGCTTCTCTTTGAATTTCTTTCATGACATCTTCATACTCTTAAATTATTGAGGACTCATAGGGCTTTTATATGTATTGACACTTACTATTAGAAAGTAAAACTGACAGCAATTTTTTTTTTTTAAATTTTTGACAGGCAGAGTGGACAGTGAGAGAGACAGAGAGAAAGGTCTTCCTTTGCCGTTGGTTCACCCTCCAATAGCCTCTGCGGCCAGCGCGCTATGGCCGGCGCATCGCGCTGATCCGAAGCCAGGAGCCAGGTGCTTCTCCTGGTCTCCCATGTGGGTGCAGGGCCCAAGCACTTGGGCCATCCTCCACTGCACTCCTGGGCCATAGCAGGGAGCTGGCCTGGAAGAGGGGCAACCGGGACAGAATCCGGTGCCCCAACCGGCACTAGAACCTGGTGTGCCAGCGCCGCAAGTGGAGTATTAGCCTATTGAGCCGCGGTGCTGGCCTGACAGCAATTTTAAAACATAATTATAAACATATTCCACTAGTTCTCACAGCAGTGACAGACATCACCACCTATTACATAGACTCTGGAAAACTCTTCTGTGCTCCCTAAGAGAATCACAGTGAAAAAAGCAAAGAACATTTTAGTACTATTATAAAATAGTTTGATTATTCAGTCCCCTTACAGGGTCTCAGGGACTCTCAAAGTCTTCAGACCACACTTAGAAAACTGTTGCTCTGGTCTACTATCCATACAGCAAATCAGTTTGATCATTTAAACATATATTAAATCAAAACTCATGGGCTTTAAACTCAAGTATCTATAGGATACAGCCCTCTAAGCACCTGATTCTCCAAACTTAATTTTCTAGGCATCTTTTGTTCTTACTATCCTCTCCTTTTTACCTAACTCTATTTTGGTCCTGCTTGCCTCTTCACATTCCTCAAACATATTAAGCTAACTTTTATATTTGCTTATCTTTATACTTGTGGATCCTCTTGCCTTGAATAATCTTCCTCAGATCTTTATTTAGCTCATTCTTTCTCATTATTCAGGGTTCTGTTCAAATATCATCTTTTTTTTTTTTTTTTGAGAGGCAGAGTTAGACAGAGTGAGAGAGAGAGAGAAAGAGGTCTTCCTTCCATTGGTCCACCCCCCCAAATGGCCACTATGGCCGGCACGCTGCGCCGATCCAAAGCCAGGAGCCAGGAGCTTCCTCCTGGTTTCCCATGTGTGTTCAGGGACCAAGCACTTGGGCCATCCTCCACTGCCTTCCCAGGCCACAGCAGAGAGCTGGACTGGAAGAGGGGCAACCGGACAGAACTGGTGCCACAACCGGGACTAGAACCCCGAGTGCCAGAGCCGCAGGCAGAGGATTAGCCTAGTGAGTCGCAGTGCTGGCCACAAATATCATCTTCTCAGAAGATACTTTCCTGACCTAAGAGAACCTACACTGGCTCTTGTCCCAACATCATGCAGATACTGTTGTCTATACTGAGATTTTTTTCCTTCATAAAACTTGAAACTACCTGAAAATCTATCATGTAATTAGCTGCTTGTTTAATGTATATCTTCTCTGTAGGAAAGTGATTTTCATTAGTAAAAATTTGCACTTACTAATGCAGTACCTAGAGACTATCTGGCACACACTAGTGTTCAATGAATATTCATTAAATGAGACCTCCTGAAAACCACTAGTATATGTTTAAAGTTAGATGATGAATTCAATGTTTATCATTCTTCCATTCCAATTTCTTTCTTAGTTTTGGCAATCTGTCTATAAACTAAATACTAGTTTTAAACTAGCAATTAAATATGACATCAAAAAAGAGAAAAACCCTACTGAAATTATCCTCATGTTCATCATGTAAAAAGTTTTATTTTAGGCTGGCACCGAAGCTCACTAGGCTAATCCTCCACCTGCGGTGCTGGCATACCAGGTTCTAGTCCCGGTCAAGGCGCCGGATTCTATCCTGGTTGCTCCTCTTTCAGTCCAGCTCTCTGCTGTGGCCCAGGAAGGTAGTGGAGGATGGCCCAGGAGCTTGGGCCCTGCACCTGCATGGGAGACCAGGAGAAGCTCCTGGCTTCGGAACAGCGCGGTGCGCTGGCTGTGGCGGCCATTTGGGAGATGAACCAACGGAAGGAAGACCTTTCTCTCTGTCTCTCTCTCTCACTAACTCTGCCTGTCAAAAAAACAAACATACAAACAAAAGGTTTTATTTTAAAGATTTTCCTTCCCTCTGTCGTCCCTCCTTCCCTCTTTTCCTTCCTTCCTTTGAAAGGCAGAGTTACATATAGAGAGGGACAGGGAAATCTTCCATATGCTGGTTCATTCCTCAAATGGCTAGTGCTGCGCCAGGCTAGGCAGAAACCATGAGCCTAGAGCTCCATCCAGGTCTTCTGCATTGCTGGCAGGGGCCCGGGAACTGGGACAACCTCCTCTGCTTTCCCAGGTGTATTAGCAGGGAGTTGAATTCAGAGTAGAATAGCCAGGACTTGAACCAGCAAATAATTTGTTTAAAAAAAAAAATTCATTAGAACGCCAGAGATCCAAGATGGCTGAACAGGGAATAACCACACTAACTCAACCTGCTCTGGGATATGAAAAGAACAAAAGAAGAACTATCTTCCAAAGTGACAGAAATTTTTAGTGAAGAAGTGAAAAAAACCACGTAGACTGTGGGACAAGAGAAGACAGGGACACCACAGCAGCCAGCTGACCAGCACAGCCTGCTGTGAGTCGCCACCTTATGTCAAGTAGGAAGAAACTGCAAGGCACCCTGCCACTCAAGTTTCAGCCGAGAGGGAATTCCACAGTCACCCACTGACTTTTACTTCAAGCTGGAAGGGAGGACTAGGGTATGCCAGACTTAGAGCAAGGAAACCACCTTACTTCCTTCGCCTTTCCAACTCTGGCAGAATGCCATACGTGACAGTGAAAAGTGACACAGCACGCCAGTACTCTGCTCCTACCAGAGTCATGTCAGAGTCAGAGCAGTGTCAGGGGTAAAGGACAGATCTCATACATCCTGCAACTGCAGGGGTTTCTCAGCATTGGCCCCAGAGCTACATTCAATGCAGCATACAGGAGCAAGGGGGATTCACCTTAGCTTTTGGGAGCCTACACCAAGAACAGCTGATAAAAGAATCTGTACCCAGCCTCTGAAATCTGGGTAAGGACCCCACTATACCCTGCAACACCAGGACTGTAAACAATCTGTTCTACATTGTTTGGTGCCACTGAAATCTACCCAGTGGACATAGGGAGCCTGCATCATTCCACCTCTCTGGATTTAAACTTCCAGAGTAAAATCTCCTGTAGTCACCCTGTAGTCACTCTGTAGTACTGGAACAGGCTTCATTCAGTTTAGATTTGCCAGTCCTAAGACTAGGGCTGATGGTAGTTTAAGCCACAGCACCCACTGGATTCTCTTAGCATTACCTGAGGAATGGTCCATCCGTATATATTACACAGTCCTAGAGCTACAGCAATTGGTGACACAAGCCCTGGCATCACTCATTCTTGTCAGGAGGACGAGGGGGCAGCCACCCTTGTCTCCCTCAGCACCAAGAACAAGGGCCTGGCTATCACCATCACCACAGAGACTGACACTGAACTCGCTGTGGACCAAAGAAACACCCAGGGAAACCCTTATTCATCTCAAAGCCACACTTCTATCCCTACAAACTGTGGCAGACTAGACCACTGTGTCACTTATAGACACTGTGACATTAAGACAAAAGAATTCATTCAGAGACTGTACTCCAGGGTTCATCTAGAACCAAAGCCAGAGCAACAAGCCAAGTGATACCCTGCATTCCAGCTAAACTATAAACTTTTACAATAAAACTTACTCTACAAAGAAGAAGGGATGGGTATACCAGATGAGCACATGTAGAGACACAGAAGACATGAAGAAGCAAGGTGGCATGATGTCTCCAAAAGAACACAAGGATTCTCCAGAGTTAGATCCTGAACTGAAAGAAATCTATGAAATGAAAGATACAGAATTCAAAATGATGAATGTAAGGAAGCTCAATGAAATACAAGAGAACAGAGAGATAAAAGAAATCAGGAAGTCAATGAGTAATACAAATGAAAATATTACAATGGAGATAGAGCTCATTAAGAAGAACCAAATATAAACTTTGGAGATAAAATCTTCAATCAGTGAAGTACAAAATATGATTGAGAAATCTGACAGCAGAATAGACCAGGTGGAAAAAAGAATTTCTTATCCCAAGGACAAGAATTTTGAAATAACCCATTTAGACAAAAGAAAAAAGAAAAAGGAAAAGAATCTACACAAAATATGGGATACCATTATACAACCAAATATTCATATTTACAGCTATTCCTAAAGAAGAAAAAGTAAAAGACGTTGAGAATCTGTTCAATGAAATAATAGTTCAAATTTCCCAGGTCTTGAAAGAGACATGGACATCCAGATACAAGAAGCTCAAAGAATCCCAAGCAGACTCAACCAAAAAACGTCCTCTCCAAGGTATAGCCATCAATTCATCAAAAGTTACACACAAGGAGAGAATCCTAAAGACAGCAAGGAAGGGCATCAAGTTACATTAAAGGAAAGCCAATTAGATTAACGTCGGACTTCTCAGCAGAAACTCTGTAGTCCAGAAGAGTGGGATGATATATTCAAAGCCTTGAAAGAATAAAACTTTCAACCAAGAATATTTTACCCAGCAAAGCTATCCTTTAAAATGAAGGAGAAATGTGGGGAACTGCAGGCCAGGCTGGCCACCTGTGGGGACCTCCTCATTGCAATCTGCCTTAACCTGCTGAGCATAACAAAGTCAAGGAAGTTCTAACTGCAAGACATGCAAGAGATACACCTTCAACCTGAGGATATGCATGCCCTTTGATCTAATCCCTGGACTGCTCACCCTAGGGTCAGATCTTCGTCTTATCTCTCAATACTAACTTTGCATATAAATGGAATAAATTCACCAACCTAATGACTTAGGCTGGCAGATGGATAAAAAATCATGACCCATTATATGCTGTCTACAAGAAACTCACTTCACAACAAAAAGACACACAGACTGAAAGTGAAGGGTTGGGAAAAGATATACCAAACAAATGGAAACACAAAATGAGCAGGTATAGCTATCCTGCTACCAGATAAATTGGAATCTAAATGAGAAACTGTAAAAAAAGATAAAGGACAATTGTATTTTGATAAAAGGTTCAATTCAGTAAGAAGTCATAACAGTCAGAACTATTTACACCCAACCCAAGACCACCCAGCTATATAGAGAAAATACTATTAGACCTAAATGGAGAGACAGACTCCAACACAATAGCAGTGTGTGATTCATCACTCTAATCTTATCAATAAACAGATCATCCTGACAGAAAATCAATGAAGATACACTGGAACTGAAACATACTATCAAGCAAATGGATTTAACAGACATTTACAGGACTTTTCATCCAATAACTACAGAATATACATTCTTCTGATCAGCAGATGGAACATTTTCTGGAATAGACCACATATTAGGCACAAATTAAGTCACAGCAAATTTAAACAGATTGCAATCATATCACGTATCTTTCAAACCATAAAGTAAGAAAACTTTAACAATAATAATTCTAGAACATTCATAAATACTTGGATATTAAACATGCTAGTGAATGATCTGTGTGTCATTGAAGAAATTAAAAAGGAAATTAAAACCTTCCTGAAATAAATGAAAATGAAAACAACCTATCAAAACCTGTTGGAGGGGGCCAGCATTGTGGTGTAGAAGGTTAACCTCTGCTTGTGGTGCTGGTATTTCATATGGGCACCACTTAAGAGACCTGGCTGCTTCACTTCCCCAGTTCCCTGCTAACAGACGTGGGAAAGCAGTGGAATATGGCCCTCGGGCTTCTGTACCCATGTAGGAGACTCTAAAGAAGCTCCTGGTTCCTGGCTTCGGATTTGCTCAGCTTAGTCTGTTGCAGCTATTTGGGGAGTTAACCAGCAGACAGAAGATCCCTTTCTCTCTCTGTATCTCTTTCAAATAAAACAAACAAACAAACAAAAACAATTAAAAAAAAAACCTGTTGAATACAGTAAGAGCAATATTAAGAAGGAAGTTTATAGTATTAAGCACTTACATTAAAAAGAGAAATGTCTCAAATTACAGATTTAATAATGAATCTGGAAGACCTTCAAAATCCAGAAGAGACTAAACCCCAAATCAGCAGGAGCAAGAAATAATAAGGATCAGAGCAGAAATAAATGAAATAAATTTAACCCCAAAAAAAACAAAAACAAAAAACACAAAAGATCATCAATACAAAAAGTTGGAGAAGATAAGCAAAATGGAGAAGCCTCTAGCCAGATTGACAAAGAAAAAAAGAAAACTTAAAGTTAGAGATGAAAAAGGAGAGATTATAACCAACACCACGGATATACAAAGGATCATAAGAAACTACTATGAAGAACTATATGCTAAGAATCAGGAAAACCTCAGAGAAATGGAAAAATTCCTGGATTCATATAACATATCTACATTAAATCAAGAATATAATTGATAACCTAAACAGACCTATAACAAGCAATGAGATTGAAGCAGTAATCAAAAATTTCCCGTGGGGCCAGTGCTGTGGCGCAGTGGGTTAAAGCCCTGGCCTGAAGTGCCAGCATCCCCTAGGGGCGCCAGTTCATGTCCTGGATGCTCCACCTCCAGTCCAGCTCTCTGTTGGGAAAGCAGTAGAGGATGACCCAATTCCTTGGGCCCCTGCATCCACATGGGAGACACAGAAGAAGCTCCTGGCTTCGGATCAGCTCAGCTTGGGCCATTGTGACCATCTGGGGAGTGAACCAGAGAATGGAAGACCTCTCTCTCTCTCTCTGGCTCTACCTCTCTCTATAACTCTTTCAAATCAATAAAATATATTTTATATATATAAAAAAAGTCTTCCATCAAGAAAAAGTCCAGGACCTGATACCTTTACTATGAATTCTACAAAACATTCAAAGAGGAAGTAACTTCAGTACTCTTAAAACCATTCCAAAATCTTGAACATGAGGGAACACTGCAAAAATCTTTTAATGAGGCCAGCATTACTTTGATAGCAAAACTGAACAAAGACACAACACAAAAAGAAAGCTACAGATATGTATCCTTAATGAATATAGATGCAAATATTCTTAACAAAATACTAGCAAACTGAATCCAAAACCACATGAAAAAGCTCATACATCACCATCAAGCAGGATTTATTCTAGTAATGCAAAGGTGGGTCAACATTTGCAAATCGATAATTTTGATCAACAGAATGAGGAAAAAAAATATGCTCATCTCAATACATGCACAGGAAGTATCTGAAAAGATGTAACACCCTTCATGATAAAAACCCTCCACAAATTAGGTATTGAAGAAATATTCCTTAAAATTATAAAGGTTATTTGTCACAAACCAACAGCCAATAGCATACTGAATGGGGAAAATCTGAAAGCATTTCCCTTGAGATCTGGATCAAAACAAGGATGTCCACTTGTTCTATATAGTACTGGCAGTTTTAGCAGGAACAATTAGGATAGAAAAAGAAATAAAGAGCATGAAAATTGGAAAAGAGGAAGTCAAATTATTCATGTTTGCAGATGATATGATATTGTACATGGAAATAAGTCTATCAAAAACCATTAGTATTAATAAACCAATCTAGTAAAGTTGCAGGTTATAAAATAAACATACACATAGCTTTTGTGTATGCTAATGATAAATTCACAGAAAGAAAAATCAAGAATTAAATATTTAAGAAGAAATTTAACCAAAGAAGTGAATGGTCTCTATAATGAAAATGATCAAACATTGGTGAAAGAAATCATCAAGGACACAAAAATATGGAAAGGTAATTCCTTGCTCATGGATTGGAGGAATCAATATAACAAAAATGTCTATTTGCCTAAAGCAATCAACAGATTCAATGCAATTTCTTTCAAATTACTAATGACATCCTTTACAGAATTAGAAAAGGCAATACTAAAATTTATGTGGAATCACAAATGACTCAGAATAGCCAGTGATCCTGAACAAGTAAAATAAAGGAGCCATCATAATACCTGACTTCAAAGCATACTACAAATCTACTGGAAATAAAACAGCATGGTACTGCCATAAAAGCTGATATATAGAACAATGGAACAGAACAGAGAGCTTGGAAATTAATCCAAATACATGCAGCCAAGTGATTTCTGACAGAAGTACTCAGACCATACAGTGGAGTAAAGATTTTTTAAAAAATATTTATTATTTTATTTATTTGAAAGACAGACTTACAACGAGGGGTAGAGACACAGAGAGAGGTCTTCAATCTGCTGATTCATTCCCCAGATGGCTGCAACAGCTGGAGCTGCGCTTATACAAAGCCAGGAGCCAGGAGCTTCTTCTGTTTCTCCCATGTGGGTGCAGGGGCTCAAGGACTTGGGCCATCTTCTACTGCTATCCCAGGCCATAGCAGAGAGCTGGACTGGAAGTGGAGCAGCCAGGTCATGAACTGGCGCCCATATGGGACACCGGCGCTTCAGGCCAGGGCTTTAACGTGCTGGACCACATCACTGGCCCCCATGGAACACTTTTGATTACTGCTTCAATCTCATTGCTCTTCAGGCCAGGGCTTTAACCCACTGAGCCACAGCACTGGCTCCTTAAGGATACTTTTTAACATACAGTGCCGGCAAAATTGGAGATGTATGTGTGTGTGTGTGTGTGTGTGTGTGTATGATATGAACGAAATTAGATCCATACCTTTCATCTTATACAAAACCAACTCAAGATGGATCACAAACCTAAATTTGAGACACGAGACTATGATGCTGCTGGAAGATTACAGAGGGGAAATACTCCAAGACATTGGTGTAGGGGACAACTTCTTGGACAAGATCCCTAAAGCACAAGCAACAGAAGCAAAACTAAACAAATGTGACTATATCAAACAGCAGTATTTGCACAGCAAAGAGTGAAGAGACTTCCAACAGAATGGGAAAAAAAATCTGCAAACCACCTGACAAAGGGTTAATTTTCCAAACCTACTAGGCAACTTAAAAAAAATTCAAGAAAAAAACCAATACAGTTGAGAAATGGGCAAAAGGCTGTAACAGACAGTCCTCAAAAGAAGAAATACAACAAATCTATGAAAAAATGCTCAACATCACTAGTCATCATAGAAATGCAAATCAAACCACAATGAGATATCACCTCACCCCTGTTAGAATGGCTGAAATCCAAAACAGACAGAGTAACAAATGCTGGTAAGGATGTGGGCAAAGGGAAACTCTTATACACTACTGATGAGAATGTAACTTAGTGTAGCCACTATGGAAAACACTGTGGTGGTTTTTTTAAAAACTAGAAATAAGACTTACCATATGATCCAGCAATCCCACTGCTGGGTATATACCCCGAAGATTTGAACACACTGTATCAGAGAGATACCTTACCCACTACATTCATAGCAGCACTGTTCATAAAGCCAATATTTGCCATCAACCAAGGTGTCCATCATCATATGAATGGATAAAGAAAATATGGTATATATACACAATGGAGTATTATTCAGTCATAAAAAAGAATGAAATCCTACCATTTGCAGCAAAATGGACACAACTGGAGGACATCATATTGACTGGAATAATCCAGACCCAGAAAGACAAATACCACATGTTCTCCCTTATATGTGGGAGCTAAAATTTAAAAAACAAAAAACAAAAAAACAAAAAAGAAAAAAGAAATGTGTTTATCAGTATTGCTGCAAATAGTTTTATAAAACTTTGTTTTATACTTTTGTGAAACCAATCGTTAAGAATGTTATACTACTATGGTTTTAATGATCCATGATAGCTATAAAATGTACTATATATGAGTTAAATGATCATTTTTCCATTCAATTACTGTTTTTTATCCATTATCTAGATTCCCACTACATAGGGTCTTTTTCTTTGTTAAACTTCTTATTTGTTAAAGTATTAAGCCTTTTTACTGTAATGTACATTTAAAATATGTTATCTCAAAAAACTAAAAAAACACAAAAAACAAAAGGGAGATGAAGGACGGTGGGTGGAAGATAAAGGCAATATCATTATGTTCTAAGAACTGTATCTATAAATATAATTGAATCTGTTAAAAACTAAAAATTTAAATAAAAAATTAAAAAAAACAGTTAAATGATCTAATTTTAAGCTTCATCATTTGTTTTACTAGGAAGACAATAAAGTATTAGTGTTATTGTAAAAAAATACTCACTGTGTAGATAATGTCTCTTAACAATATTGTTCATATTGCTGAGTCCTTGTTAATAATTTCAGAGATTTTCAATACATATTCAACATTTTTATTATCCATAAAATAATTTATAGGGGTTTATATTTTATTTAATTAATTTTTGCTCATCTTCAATGATTAAGCTTCTAAATCATTTGGACAAGTCTCAAAATTTTGTAAATAGAAACGATTTAAAAGTTTACTATAATTTTCAATTTGTCATAAAAGAAATTTATTTTTATATAATTAGATAACTTAAAAATTATTCATTTAAAGGCAGAGAGAGAGAGAGAGAGAGAGAGAGAGAGAGAGATTGATCTTTCATCTGCTGGTTCGCTCCATAAATGGGTTTGGCTTTGTGCAGTCCAAGGTATTTCTGCTCCTTCTGCTCAGTGCTTCTCTCATCTGTTCGGTGCATGCTCACCTTGACTGTCTCACTGCTATGTGCCAGGGCTGCCAGGTGGGCATGGGGGTGAGAGATGCTTCCTCACTCTTTGCCTCTGCACTCCTTCCATGCTGAGGGTGCAAGCTGAGTGCCCTGCAGGGAGAGCTACACTTGGGTGTCGTTTCCCTTTGCACAGAGTTCAGGCTTCACGAATGTGGCCTGGTTCCACTGCATCACCACCAGCTCACATGGGCCACCTTCTGCTGCCATCTCAGGCATATAAGCAGGGAGCTGGATCAGAATGGAGCAGCAGATCCTTGAACAGGATTC
Organism: Sylvilagus floridanus; assembly: GCA_949820135.1. Classification (NCBI taxonomy): domain Eukaryota; kingdom Metazoa; phylum Chordata; class Mammalia; order Lagomorpha; family Leporidae; genus Sylvilagus; species Sylvilagus floridanus. Next base: position 103,548,415 of record OX463238.1, on the reverse strand, counting down.
AGATATGGAATGCTGGCATTGAAAAAGGCAGCTTAGCTCACTGTGCCACAGCACAAACCGCTAAAAAGAACTTCTCATATAACTCACTGACGAGCTACAAATTCTAACAGTGAAAGTATTTGTCTTTTGGTTAACTGCAAGTTATTACTAAACAAAACAATTACCTTAATTGGAGGGCAGTGAGAATGGCAGAAGTCATTGATCTTCTTCTGCAAGGGGAGTTTCATTTCAGTCAATACTACACACTGTTGAGAATACAAAAAATTAAAGACTGCAAAATACAGTTATTTTGGTAATACACAACTTTCAATTTGGCATCATGTTACTTTGCACTGTGGTAATGATACACTAGTATTCTAGTTAAAAAACATTCACTATCTTATTGTATTCCATACTAAAGTTAAAAAAGTTAAAGCACATAATAATGAAAGTAAAAACAATATGTATGGGGGAAAATTGGTTCACATTTATATTATACTCAATTGCTAGCACAGGTTGCACAGGTTTCACAATTAGAAGCAAATAATATCCTATTCAATATTTAGGCATACTCCAAATGGCTAGATTTCTTTTATCTATTTTACCTACCACTGTCATGGGAAGTACTAACCTAGCAACCACCCTCTTATTTTCATGCTACCTAAAAAGGGTTACAAATATACTTTTCTTTTAAAGATTTATTTATTTATTTGAAAGGCAGAGTTCTAGAGAGGCAGAGGCAGAGAGAGAGAGAGAGAGGTCTTCTATCCACTGGTTCACTCCCTAAATGGCTGCAGTGGCTGGAGCTGGACAGATTTAAAGCCAGGAGCTGGGAGCTTTTTCTGGGTCTCCCACACAGGTGCCGGGGCCCAACGACTTGGGCTATCTTCTACTGCTTTCCCAGGCTATAGCTAGATCAGAAGTGGAGCAGCCAAGACTTCAACCGGTGCCCAAATAGAATGCTGGCACTGCAGGCAGTGGCTTTACCCCCTATGCCACAGTGCTGATCCATACAAATATCCTTTTAAAACATATATTGAGGGGCTGGCATTGTGGTGCAGTGAGTAAAGCCGCTGCCTGTGATGTCAGCATCCCACACAGGCATTGGTTCGATTTTGGCTGCTCCACTTTTGATCCAGCTCCCTGCTAAGGTGCCTGGGAAAGCAGCAAAAGATGGCCCACAAACTTGGGTCCCTGCATCCATGTCAGAGAACAGGAAGAAGCTCCTGATTTTGGACTGGCCCAGCTCTGGCTGCTGTGGCCATTTGGGGAGTGTACCAGCAGATTGAAGATATCTCTCTCCCCTTCTCTGTCTCGCCCTGTCTCTCTAGAATTCTTTCAATAACAACAACAAAAATAAATATTAAAAACAAACATATTAATTCATTTTGCTTCCTTTCACTTCTGAGATTCAACAGATATATAATAATAACTTTTGCTTTATAAAAGTGTCATTAGTGAATAAATCAACAAGTTCTGATTTTTAAGATGGCAAATAATTTTCAATGGTTAATTTTTTATGGTTACTATATGGGAAAAACACAAAAAGTTTTTCAGTCAGATTTTATGATAAGTACCTTAGACACAAAGAGGTCAAATATTTTCTTAAGGTCATTTGTCTACCAAGTAGCAGAAGAAGAACTAGACTTTTAGTCTGCTGTTTTTCATGAATCAAATAACTCAGTTTTGTTAGAAATGTCCAGATTTAGTTTTGTTTATCTAGCTCAGAATATGGTTTGTTTCCTGTAGTGAGATTTTCTCTCATGTGTTTCCCATTCTTTAAATATATCTCACATAAATGTAAGGCCCTAACTACTCTTTAATTTTTTTAATGATTTTTTCAAAAGATGTATTTATTTACTTGAAAGGCAGAGTTAGAGAGACAGAGGCAGAGAGATAGGTTTTCCATCTGATGGTTCACTCCCCAGATGACTGAAACAGCTGGAGCTGTGCTGATCTGAAGCCAGGAGCCTCTTCCGGGTCTCCCACATGGGAGCAAGGACCCAAGGTCTTGGGCCATCTTTTACTGCTTTCTTAGGCCATAGCAGAGAGCTGGATTGGAAATGGAGCAGCTGGGACTTGAACTGGCACCCATATGGGATGCCGGTGCTGTAGACTGGGGCTTTAAACCACTGCGCCACAGTGTCAGCCCTTTAACCACTCTTTAATTGGGGCCATTTCTCAGGATTCTATTTGTCCTGAAATGAAGGAATATCTCCCTTAAGCATAAAGAGAAGGCTTATTTACTGCTTGTTATAAAACAGTAGGCTCAGAGACTGTCTTGGTGTGGTGGTGTAAGCTGCCACTTGCAACTTAGCCATCCCCTAGGGGAGTGCTGGTTCGAGTCCTGGCTATTCTTTTCTTTTTTTTAAGATTTAAGATTTATTTGAAAGGCAGAATTACAGAGAGAAAGGGACAGAGATATCTTCCATCTGATAGTTCACTCCCAAATGGCTGAAGCCAGGAGCTTCTGGGTCTCCCATGTGGGTGGCAGGGACTGAATACTTGGGTTATCTTTCACTGCTTTTCCCAGGCCATTAACAGAGAGCTGGACTGGAAGTGGAGCAGAGAGACTAGCACCCATATAGGATGCTGTAGCACTGCAGATGTTGGTTTAATCTGCTGCGTCACAACATCAGCCCCTAATGCATTCCTTTAAGATGTAGTGAGTTGGAAATATGAAAACCTCCAATAATTATATTATCTGAAATTCCTGAAGGTCTAATTCTAGTTTGTTATAGCTACTGACTCTTGATCATGTTTAATTGCTTTTTCCTATCTTGTTATTCTAGACTGTGAACCGATCCTTAAGGGGGCTGTATAGGGCTGCACCACAGCTCACTTGGCTAATCCTCTGCCTGCGGTGCCGGCACCCCAGGTTCTAGTCCTGGTTGGGAAGCTGGATTCTTTCCCGGTTGCTCCTCTTCCAGTCCAGCTCTCTGCTGTGGCCTGGGAAGGCAGTGCAGGATGGCCGAAGTGCTTGGGCCCTGCACCTGCATGGGAGAACAGGAGGAAGCAACTGACTCCTGGCTTCGGACTGGCACAGCGCACTGTCCGCAGTGCGCCGGCAGTGGCAGCCGTTTGCAGGGTGAACCAACAGAAAAAATGAAGACCTTTCTCTCTGTCTCTCTCTCTCAAACTCTGCCAGTCAAAAAAAAAGGGGGGGTGTATAAATACACTGTGGCCTAATTGAAGGTATATTCTTTTGGATTTGTTTAGTATTTTTTCTGTCTGGTATTCTAGGTATGGCACTACACTGCTACATTTTATGTTACATTCTCAGCTTAGGAATTTATAGACTGCAAAGGATTATGAAACTGATCTCCAATCTGTGTGAGGGCAGGTCTATAGTTATGAATTCCCAGGGAAGACATTTTTTTTTTTAAAGGGAAGACATTTTCCATTCAGAGTTCAAGGAAAAATTGAGAAGCTTCTCATTCTGATGGGTAAAGATTGTTCTGATCCATCCCTTCAATAAGAGTGTAGTTTTCTCAGGTTCCAGATTTACAAAAAGGAAGGAAGTCTCAACTTATTTCTCTAGCTCAGGGGTGGGGACTGACTGGCTCACAGACCATATAAGGCCCAAAAAATCATTTGGTCTGCGCCTGCCAAAGCAACTATAAGAGGGACTCAAAATTCATTAAATCGATAACATGATAACTCTGTATGGCTGTGAGTAACATTATAAATATCCAAATGGACCTTGGTAGAAAAAGAAAAAAGATTCCTCACACTTGCCAAGTCTAGCTTATGGAGACCTGGATCTCAATCCTCTGTTTCTGTGTGACTATCAATTCCCAAGAACTTCTGTGACTGCAACAGGCAACTGTTGTCTGAGAGTGACTACAGATATCAGTTCACTGATCTTTTAGCTCTGAATACTGACTGTCCTTATATTATTTTGAGTTCACGTAGTCATCTAAAAGGAAGTCTGGAGGCCAGTGTTGTGGCACAGCAAGTAAAGCTGTTGCCTGCAATGCTGGCATTCCATATGGGTGCTGGTTCGTGTCCTGGCTGCCCCACTTCTGATCCAGCTCCCTGCTAATACACCTGTGACCTATGACGAGCAGCAGAAGATGGCCCATGTACTTGTGCCCCCTGCTATACACGAGACCTGGAGGAAGCTCCTGGCTTGGCCTGGCCCAGTGCTGGCTGTTGTACCCATATGGGAAGTGAATCAGCAAATGGAGGATTTCTCTCTCTGTTTCTCCCTTTTTCTAACTCTAATTCTCAAATAAGTAAATCTTTAAAAAAGAAAATAGGGGCCAGCAATGTGATGTAGCAGGTAAAGCTTCTGTCTGAGACACTGGCATCTCCTTTGGGCACTGGTTCGAGAGCCAGCTGCTCCATTTCCAATGCAGCTCCCTGTTAATGTGCCTGGGAAAGCAGTGGAAGGTGGTCCAAGTCCTTGGGCCCCTGCACCAACATAGGAAAACCAGAACTTCCTGGCTTTTGGCTTCAGCCTGGCACGGCCCTGACCATTGTGGCCTTTTGGGGAGTGAACCAGTAGAAGGAAGATCTCTTTCTCTTTTTGACTCTGCCTCTCCTGTGAGACTCTGACTTTCAAAGAGATAAATCTATTAAAAAAAAAAAAAAAAAGGAAGTCTGAAGTATAATTCTAAGTGTAACAGGGTGGGTTTTATGGGTTTTATTTTATTCCATATAAAGTGGAACTGTATTTTTTTTTTTTTTTGACAGGCAGAGTGGACAGTGAGAGAGAGACAGAGAGAAAGGTCTTCCTTTTTCCGTTGGTTCACCCTCCAATGGCCGCTGCGGCCGGTGCACTACGGCCAGTGCACCACGCTGATCCGAAGCCAGGAGCCAGGTGCTTTTCCTGGGTCTCCCATGGGGTGCAGGGCCCAAGCACTTGGGCCATCCTCCACTGCACTCCCTGGCCACAGCAGAGAGCTGGACTGGAAGAGGAACAACCGGGACCGAATCCGGCTCCCGACTGGGACTAGAACCGGGACTAGAACCCGGAGTGCCGGTGCCGCAGGCAGAGGATAAGCTTATTGAGCTACGGTGGCGCTGGCGGAACTGTAATTTTTATTGATTTTTGTTATACATATTATTTACTTATTTTTATTTCAAAGGCAGAAAGATGAAGACAGAAGAAAGGCAGATCTTCCATTTGCTGGTTCATTCCCCAAATGTCTAGGCACAGCCAGGGCAGGGTGAAGCTAGGAGCCTGAAACTCAATCTGGAGCTCTCAAATGGATGACACCGACCCAGGTACTTTAGTCTTCATTTGCTGCCTCTCAGGATACACATTAGCAAGAAGCTGAGTCAGGAGCAGAGTAGCTGGGACTATTATTAGGCACTATAATATGGTAAGCAGACAGGCATCCCAAGAACAACTTAATTCCTATACCAACTTCCTGCCTCTTACATTGATATTTAAATGGGCAATAGCATAACTTAACTAAAGGAAAAATCAGGATTAACTTAGTTACTTTGTTACTTTTAGAACATTCAAGGACCTGGAAATTTATGTTGTTTTTTAAGGAAGTGTTACTCATAGAAGATTTATAAATACATGTGTTTTACTCCTCTGATATTGTATTGTTTGCCTATGACTTAGGAAGAGCAGAATGCACTTTCCTTCGTCCTGATCTGGGGCTTGACAATGTGATCAGCCAACAGGATCTTAATAGAAATAAGACAAATTGAGCCTTGAAATGTGTTAGGGGTAGGATTTTTTTCTTTTCTGTTTCTGCTATTGCCATCACAGAAGACAGCCTCCTCATCCCAGAAGATAGATACTAGAGGAGAACCCAGATTCTTAGTTCAATACAAGTTGAGTTCAGACTAGAACAGCTGAACTCAACTGATATGCAGATGCATAAGGAATAAATATACATGTTCATACAAATCACTGGATTTTGGGTAACTTCTCATGCATATTACAGTGAAATCGGCCAACTGATATAACTTCTTTGCCAGTAATTTTTAGGCCTTTTCTCTAAAATGGAGAATTTGAAGGGTATAACATACACGTATAGAAATCTAACTTGAAATTTTTTGTTCTGCTCCTCAATACATTGTTAAATTAGTTATAACATATTAATATTTAATAATTTGTCTTAAAATTTGTCAACAACAAATGGAGTACTAACCTGGTATTTATCTAAGAATGAAAGATCTGTGGTTTCATTGAAAGGAACAGATGATGACGTAACATGCACATATGGATTTAGTTCTGCAATATGGTGAAGTACAGCTTCAGCCCTAAGGAAAAAAAATAAAGAACTGACCTTTACTATTGTTTCATTCAACTTAATCTCTTAAAGTTAGATACTATTATAGAAGAATCTGACATGTTAGAAAATTTAAATGGAAATCTAATAAATGTAAAGGAAATCAAGACTTACTTATCTTTACAGGTTAACAATACAATCTGAAAATGTATTAATTTCCTATAATAAGCCAAACAATCTCAAAGTGTACCCTTATATTTCCAAGCTTCAAGCTCCATAAGTCTGTAAACAATTCAGCAATACTAATCTCTGTAATCTCTACTAATCTTCTGTAATCTCAAAACTCATTTCTAGGTAGCAGTATGAATGCATCAAAAATCTGATACAAATAATAATTAAATAAATATTTATCAGTACTTATTTATTTATGGAGTATGAACTTATGGAGATGAGTTAAAAAATAATAACTAAACTGGTATTCTGGATACAGTGAAAAAGGTCAAAACTCTCATGACAGGGACCAGTGCTGTGGTGTAGTGGATTAAGCCACTGCTTGCAGCTCCAGCATCTGATATGGGCATTGGTTCTAGTCCTGGCTATACTACTTCCAATCCAGCTCCCTGCTAATGTGCCTGAGAAGATGGCCCAAGTCCCTGGGGTCTTGCACCCACATGGGAGACCCAGAAGCTCCTGGCTCCTGGCTTTGGACTAGTGTAGCTCCAGTCGTCACAGCTATTTGGGCAATGAATCAGCGGATGGAAGACCTTGCTCTCTCTTTGCATCTGCCTCCCCCTCTCTGTAACTCCACCTTTCAATAATATATAAATCTTCAAAAATCACAAAAAACCCTCATGATAGTGCATCAAAATACCTTCACCTGTTTTTCATATTAATAACATCATCTTCACAGAGAAAGAAGTTGGTTCCTAGATCCCATGCCTGGCATTTTTCTGTATCATGAATTGTAAGTGCCTACAAAAAAGAAGAAAGTGTTGGTGGAAGTTAGGAACAATACAAGGATATTCACTTCTCTAATACTATTTAAACCTTTTTAGTTGTATTATTATGATATATGATTAGGTATAATAAGATTACCTGGAAACCTTAATAAATTGAACGGAAAGCTACTTTATTATTATTTTTTTATTTTGACAGGTAGAGTTATAGACAGTGAGAGAGACAGAGAGAAAGGTCTTACTTCCATTGATTCACTCCCCAAATGGCCACTAGGGCCGGCACTGTGCTGGCCTGAAGCCAGGAGCCAGGTGCTTCTTCCCGGTCTCCCATGCAGGTGCAGGGCCCAAGCACTTGGGCCATCCTCCACTGCCTTCCTGGGCCATAGCAGAAAGCTGGACTAGAAGAGGTGCAACCAGGACTAGAACCCTGCGCCCATATGGGATGCCGGCACCACAGGCGGAGGATTAATCAAGTGAGCCATAGCGCCGGTGGAAAGCTCCTTTAAATCATAAGAGAATTTAATCAAAGAAGCCTGTTACAAAAATCAACATACAAAAATCCAGAAAAATCTTGTAAACAAACACTTCGATTTATATTCTGTGTTCCAAGTAAGAAAGAAAACTGAAGGTGGCCGGCGCTGTGGCGTAGTAGGTTAAACCTCCGCCTGCAGCGGTGGCATCCCATATGGGTGCCAGTTTATGTCTTGGCTGCTCCTCTGCTGATCTAGCTCTCTGCTTATGGCCTGGGAAAGCAGCAGAAGAAGGCCCAAGTCTGGGGGCCCCTGCACCCTCGTGGGAGACCTGAAGAGGCTCCTGGTTCCTGGCTTTGGATCTGTCAAGCTCCAGCAATTGCAGTCATTTAGGGAAGGAACCAGCGGGTGGAAGACCTTTCTGGTTTCCCCTCTTAGTGTAACTCTGCCTCGCAAATAAATAAATAAAGTCAAAAAAAAAAAAAAAAAGAAAAGAAAGAAAAATATTTGTAACTTACATCACAGGCCATGAACCTTACAGGAAAAGGGAAAGTATATGAAGTATACTGAAAAAGTATATTGAAAAAGAAATACACATGGCATTTGAAAATATACAAAAACGTTTGAACTTTCTTAGTAATGAATTATCTTTTCTCACTCATCACGTTGGCATAAACCCAAGTGTGACAACATACTCAACTGATTAGAGTAAGATGAATCAGCTACTCCCATACAATACATTACTGCTGGAAATGTGAAGTGGTTCAGCCTCAAAGGGGAGAAATGTTGCAATTTCCAGCAAAAAGACATGTGCATGTAACCTTTGACTAAGCAATTCCACTTTTAGGAAACTATCTCAAAGACACACTGGAGAAAAAAAGAGAAATAGGTCTAAGGATTTTCAATGCAACATTGTCACTGAGAACAACCAAGATGTCTACTAATGCAGAATAGTTAATATAACATACTATATTCCACACAATGTATATCTATGCAACTATAAAATATTATATTTACTAGATATTTACTCACTTACCTTAATCCCAGCAAGAACAAGATTCTTTGCTATAAAGGAAAAAGGAAAAGCTTTACATTAGGAATGCATATTAGATATGTCTTTGTGAAGATTGGTAACATCTTTGACAAGATATTTTTAACTTTTTTTTCTACTTAAGAAATACAATGTTCTTGTAAAAATGTTTCACAGATTAGTAAGAAGGAGGGAAAATACAACTTTGTATAATTACATCACCCTGAGATAATTACTCTTAAGATTTTAGTGTTTTTTTAAGACATGTTTTTCTGAATATATGTATGAGTGCTATCATAATGAATTAGCAGATACAGAGAATGATCATTAGTGATTACTAACAGCACAAAAAACAATGAGAGTCATAACTGGTACCTATGGAAAAATATAACAGTATCATGAGTCTTGTCAAAGGAAAAAATTGAATTTGGTCAAGGTTCTAGATCTAACTTCCTATTACAGGAAATATAAGGAGTCAAATTACTTAAAATCATTTTGCTCAAGAGTATCACTCAAAATTATGAATAAAAATATTGCTTACCAATTTCCAAACCGAGACCACCCATACCACTTAAGAAAACATGGGACTTGGCCATCTTCTGCATTGCTGTGTCTCCAAGAACATACCTCTGGCGACTATACACAAGATACAATGAAAAATAAAAATAGTATTTTATCAAACTTATTTATCCTTTAAAGGTGTCTGCAAACTGATAGTCTAGGCAGTAAATCTTGCCCACAAACTTGTATTAGATGGTTTAAAAATTTCTGACTTAATTTCCAAATGATATATTTTGAAAAAATTACATGATTTGGTACCGTGATCCACATTTCTTCCAGGTAACAGGCAAATGTAGGTGAGTAAGAGTTTCTCTCTTTAAAATATTATGCACCGCAGACCTGCCACAGTTCTCTATCATCCTGCTTCTCTCATTTATTACTTTAGTGGTCACAACAGGCATTTGAGTTTGCCATTTTGAAATTTTCACTACAAACAAGATTTTGGAGGCAAAAAATTAGCTCTACTAAGAGTTCAGATGGGTTGGCAATTTTTGCACATTACTTTAATTGTATAAGTAAAGTATACAAAGGACACTTAAGATATGTATCCTAAGACATAATGTAGTATCAGAATGGGAATTTCAAAATACACATTAGCAACTTTAGTAAGTCAGAAAGATGAATAAAGTCAACAGTAAGTGTCTATCTGAAACAACAATGGGAAACTCAATGCTATATCAGTTCTTGAATACTATATATTCCAATACATTCTTGTAAGAATCATTTGAAGTTAAGTTTAGTATAAACAACAAATACTTTAATCCTTCATGGATTACAAATGTTTACTTTTGGAATTAATACACACGCACACACACACACTTTAGTGCATGTTCAAAAATATTTGATTTTTCTACTACACAATTTCATATTCAATATAAAAGCCTGCAAAGTGGTTTCTTGTTCATATGAAACTTTAGAATCTTTGTCATTTACTCCCTTGTTGCTACAAGATACAATAAAACCTAAATTCTTCTTTTTAAATCAATGCTAAAGATTTGCTTTAGATAGTAAAAACTACTCATTATTAGTCACTGAATAGATATACTCTGTATATAATCTTATCACTCTTACGTGTGTATTTCTAAACAATATACTTATTTTTGTCTGATTTTAACCTTTATATAGATGGGATCACTTTGAATGTCGTCTTCTGTGTTTAGTTTTGAATGAAATTATGTGTTTTATTCAGAATGATGCATGTAGCTTATTATTAATTTTTATTTCTGTTGTATTTTACTACAGTATTTTATTGTAGCAATATACCCCCAAAATTACATCTACTAATTCAGACATATTATCCTTTGTTTCAAAAATCTCAATGGTTTCCTATTTATCTTCCTTATAATAAAGTCTAAATTCCTTAATAATAGTAACAAGGTCATTCGTATCTAGGCCCTACTTAGCCCTGCTCTCATCTTTTGTCACTCCTCTATCAAACTCCATGTTCCAAATGTATTAAAATGTTAGGATGGTTACAAAAATGTCACTAGTCAAAAGCAGTTTCCCAGCTTCATTATAATCACTGCATATGTAGTCAACACTAACTAAACATTGTTATGCAGTGCATGACTGTAGTTGACAAACCTAGTATCCTATCAAAATCAAAACTGGAGAGAGGGTTTAGGATAGTGGTTGAGCTACATTACAAACGAGATTGGGAGCTTTCAGGGTGGTCTGGCCGTAGACTAAGCTCCATGACAGATGCCAGCACTGCATATTGGAACACCTGGGTTTGAGTCCCAGGTCTGTTCCCAATTCTAGCTTCCTGCTAATGCAAACCCTTGGAGGCAGTCAGGCTCAAGTACCTGGGTGCCTGGCTCCTACAGGCAGTTGTGGTGTAAACCAGTAGATGGTAGATCTCTACCTGTCTGTCTCTCACATAAAAATGAAAGAAAAGAAATGAATAAAAACTTAAAGGAGTATGGTGTACACAAGGGGTGATTACGATGATAAAAACAAAACTCTAAGCAAACTAGTACTAGAAGGGAACTTCCTCAACCTAACAGAGAACATCTATAGAAAGCCTACAGCTAGCATCCTGCATTAGAAGAGAATCAATGTCTTCCAGCAAAGATGAGTAAGAAGGCAAGATGTCCATGTTCATCACTTCCAACACCTCCATGGGTTTTGACAGCAAGGGGGAAAATGACTCCATGCTAATACTCATGCTGCTAGCATGAGTAATCTTTTACTCCTGAGAAATCTTTTTCCCCACCCAGAACTTTCACATCTCCTGGCAGCATCTGCTAAAATATAATAGGCTAGTTTTTAGTTACAGAAAAATAAAATACCAGACCTTGACGATATAGGTAAGGTTTGAAAAGGCTGAAAAATAGGATGAAGAGTAAATTGTTAGGGAATAACATGAAGGTTAGAAAGACATAGCCATCGCTCATCAGAAATAATAACTAAAACTACTGAAATTCTCAGGACTTCTGTTCATTAATTTGTAATTTGTACAGTTTTCTGTTTAAATTTTTGAATGAATAAATATACTTTAAAAATGAAGGAATGAAAACCATTAGGTTTAAGAGGGGTCACACACTGATAAATGGTGGGGGATTCAAACTTATATCTAATACTAAAATTTATACTCTCAGTCACTCTGTTATTCTGGAACCAAAATGGGGATTCAATGCATATTAAACAGTTTTGTCTCATCAATATAGATGATACAGAACAATTTTCACTTTGGATAGAATGTAGAAAATTGATTAGAGATGAGTAATTCTAAAGAGATAAGAGACTATAATAATAGTTCAATTGCCAGGATGCTAAATGTAGTGGGAAGAGAAACAAAACACTGGTATTCTGGAAGCCATAGGAAAGAGTTTCTTCTAAGATTCCACCAAAAGAAACAAGTTTTGATACTACTAAGATAGTATTACATCCAGAGAACTAGAAATGCTTTGATATTTTGTCCTTCACAAAGTGATATCTACACAGAAAACTATATGCAAGAAATAAGAGAAAAATAGATCAACATACCATTTTATTAAAATCTGAATCATTCTTATTAAATCTCCAGCAGAAGGTTCTTTGGGAAAAGTAGAGTTAGAAAACGAAGGGTAGAGTACTAAATTGGGACTAATTCATTTCTTCAGATAAATTTTGGGATTAGCAGGCTAAGGAAAATCTTCAGAGGAAAAGAAAGAAATGGTCAGATCTATAAAGAGTAGGCTTATGTCCAATTCAAGCAACAATTTGTAGTCAATAAAGGAGGGAGGGAGGACATAGCTGAAAATGACATCAGAGATGGCCCCAAATAAAACCTCTTTAAATGCTGAGAAAAAGTTTAGATTTAGTTGATTAGTACCAGTGAGGTGGCTAAAGACTTAGTTTCTAATAGGACTGGCATTGTGGTTCATGTGTTAAGCCACCACTTGCAACACCTGCATCTCCCACTGGAATGCCAGTTCGAGTCACTTCTGATCCACCTTCTTGTTCAAGCACTTAGGAAAGCAGAGGAAGATGGCTTACATATTTGGGCCACTACCACCCAGAAATAGTTCGGTGTGGCCCAGCCCTGGTTGTTGTGGCCATTTGTGGAGTGACCACTGGATGGAAGATTTGTATCTCCCTCCCTGTAAATCTGACTTTCAAATAAATAAACTAACTTTCAAATAAATAAACTCTTTCAAATAAATAAAACTAAAAAAGAAAGAAAAAGATTGAGTATTAATAAGAAAATAAAAAATTTGGGGGCCTGCGTTGTGGCACAGGTTAAGCTTCCATTTCCAATGCTAGCATCCTATATGGCACGGATCCTGGCTGCTCCACTTCCAACCCAGCTCCCTGCTAATGCACTTGGGAAAGCAACAGAAGGTGGCCCAAATCCTTGGGCCTCAGCTCCAAAGAGGGAGACCTGGATAGAGGTCTAGGCTCCTGGATTCAGAATGACCCAGCCCTGGCTATTGATGCCATTTGGGGAGTGACCCAGAGTATGGAAGATTTTCTCTCCCTATCTGTAACTTTGCTTTCAAATAAATAAATAAATCTTAAAAATAAATAAATTTTTTAGAAAGGTACTTTGTTCAATTGAGTATATTTAAATCGGTCTAAAATATAGGAGACTTAAAAACGTACATGGAAAATGAAGTTAGAAAGATTTTATTTTGTGTAACAATTTTTGAAATACACACACATTCCATTCATATTTCCTAATTTCATAATTTATAGGGTCTTCAAAAAATTCACGGCAAAGGGACATTATGAATAAACTACAATGGATTTCAATTTTTTGACATCAAAATAAACTTGTATTTTAATTCCATTTCCCATGAACTTTCTGAAGTCCCTTAATATATGGAAATATTAGAAACTTTTTAGCTGGGGCCAACGCTGTGGTACAGTGGGTTTAGGCCCTGGCCTGAAGCACCGGCATCCCATATGGGCGCCGGTTCTAGTCCCGGCTGCTCCTCTTCCAACCCAGCTCTCTGCTGTGGACTGGGATAGCAGTAGAAGATGGCCCAAGTTTGTGGGCCCCTGCACCTGCATGGGAGACCTGGGAGAAACTCCTGGCTTCAGATTGGCGCAGCTCTGGCCGTTGCAGCCATCTGGGGAGTGAACCACTGGATGAAAGCCCTCTCTCTCTCTCTCTGCCTCTCCTCTCTCTGTGTAACTCTGACTTTCAAATAAATAAATAAATCTTTTAAAAAACTTTTTAGCTATTCAAAATCTGTAAACTTTCTTAAAGTTTTAGTTTTATAGCAAAACCTGCTTGTTTAGAAGCAGACACAATTATCCATGTTTGGAGAAAGCTTACATAACTAATGGAAAGTAACTGAATTTCAGTTCTAGTTCCAGGAGGAAATAAACTATATTTAAAGTACTGACCTTACAAATCTGAACAGTAAGATGTCAGAACTTGAACTTTTAGGCGAAATGAATTTATGTACACCTGTTCTGTTATACAGATACTTATTTGCTCAAAAGGATCCAAATTTAGAGAGAAAATATTTTTCTATTAGAATTTCTAAATGTGAAAGATTATTTTATTGTAGCAGCCTTATGTCAGATTATAGAGGTGGGGAATGTTCCATCATGCCCTGAATACTGGTTTTACTTCAAGATGAAATGTGTAAATATATTCTTGGCATCAATAGCTCCTATTGTTAATACCTTATATATCTTTTTTAGGCTCTCCTGTCATATCCTTAAGATGCTTACAGTTTTAATTTCTGCCTAGCCACTGAACTGTCAAGTCCCTAGGCAGTGTACTAGTTTGGGATTCCAGACCACAAGTCAGTTTCAACCTGCTGTCTTGTCTAGTCATTCAATAGTCACTTTATGATAATTTTTTAAAATTTAAGACACTATGTCAATGTCTTTAAGAAACTTTAAGAAACTCAGTTTGACAGAATCAACATACATGTAAATTAATACTATGGGATAATGTAATGATTACTTTGAACAGCAACAAGGGTTGAACAGAAAGGATTAGAAATAACTCAGGCAAGATACCACAGAGCAGATATATGAATAAATTAAAAGGTATTTTTGAGGCACAAAAGGATACTGCAGGAAAAGATAATTGAATTGGAAAAGCATAAATCTCACTTGCCTTTCTTACCATTGTTTGGTGAGAAAGCAGTGCAGCATGATTTGTGTAGTTAAGCTGAGGTCTTCAATAATTGCAGAACAAAACAGGGCCCTTACATCACACAGAATAATCAACTCAAAATGGTTCAAAGACTTAGATGTATGGCTTGAAACTATAAAACTCCTGGCAAAAAACAGGAATTTCCCCACACTGGTATTGGCAAGGATTTCCTGGATATGGCACCGAAGCACAGGCAACAGAAGCAAAAATTGACAACTGGGACTGTAAGGGAAGCAATCAACAGAGTAAAAAGGCAAACTACAGAAAGGGAGAAGGTAATTGTAAAACATATATGTGATAAGGGGTTAATCCTCAAAGGAACACCTACAAATCAACACCAAAACATCCTCTAAATAACCTGAGTAAAAAAATGGGCAAAGGGCTTGAATACACATTTCTCTTGGTACAAATGGCCAACAGGCATATTAGAAGGTATTCAACAACACTGATCATTACCAAATTGGATTTTAAAACAAGGAGGCATTACCTCACACCATACACATATTAAGATGTTTATTATCAAAAAGACAACTTACAAGGGAGGGTATTTGACCTACTGGTTAAAACACCAGTTGGGATACCCTCATCACATATCAGAATCCTGGGCCCTGTTCATTCCAGCTTCCTGCTAATTTGCACTTTGGGAGGCAGAAAGTGATGGCTCAAATGGTTGGGTCCCTGTCATGCATGTGGGAGACCTGGGTGGAGTTTCTGACTCCCAACTTCAGGCCCAGCCCAGTCCTTGTTACTGCAGGCATTTGAGGAGCCAATCAGTGGATGGCAGGTCTCACCTATCTTCTTTTCAAATAAAATACATAGTTTTAAAAAAAGTATTATATAATGTTTAAAAAAAGGCAAGACATAACAAATGTTGGCAAAGGTACAGAGAAAAGGGAACCCTTATATTGTTGGTGGGTATGTAAATTGGTACAATCATTATTCAAAACAGCATGAAAATTACTGAAAAAGTAAAAAGAAATTAAAAATAGAATTACTGTATGATGCAGCTATTAGATTTCTGGGTATTTATCCAAAAGAACGGAAAACAGGGTCTATTAGGTTTTTGAAAGGCAGAAAGACACAGATAAAGAGTGAGCACAAGGGAGAGAACTAACACTCCCATTTGCTGGTTCATTCCCTAAACGCCTGCTGCAGGTAGAGCTGAGCTGACACTAAAGCCAGGGGCTGGGAAGGCAATTCAATCTTCCATGTGGATGGTGGGAGCTCAATTACTTGAGTCATTACTGCTGTCTCTCAGAGTTTGCATTAGGCGGCACTTGGAGTCAGGAACTAGAGCCAGGTATTGTACCCAGGCACTAGGATACTGAGGTGTCTTTTTTTTTTTTTTTTTTAAAGATTTATTTATTTGAAAAGTAGAGTGACAGAGGGAAAGGTGAGGGAGATCTTCTATCTCTGGCTCACTGCCCAGATGGCTCTAACAGCCAGGGATGGGCAAAGACAGAGCCAAGAAATCCAACCAGGTTTCCCATATGGGGGCAGGGACTCCAATACTTGAGCCATCATCTGCTTCTTTCTAGGCAGATTAGCAGGGAGCTGGATCAGAAGCAGAGTAGCGGGGACTTAAATTGGTACTGGGTATGATAATGTGGGCATTGTAAGCAGCAGCTAAGCCTGCTGCACTACAAGGCCTGTGTGGGATGTTGGTGTTTTAACTGGTGACTTAATTACTAGGCCAAGTGCCCATTCTGGAAACAGTCTTAAAAAGAAATCTGTACTTCCATGTTCACTGAAGCATTTTTTCGACATAGCCAAAATGTGAAAACAATCTAGATGTCCACTGATGAACAAATGTTGTATATATAAACAATGGAATATTAATCAGTCTTAAAACAAGGAAGGAAATCCTGTCATATGGTACAACCTGGATGAACTTTGAGAACATTGTGCTAAGTAAAATATGCCAATCACAGAGGGACAAAATCTGCAGTTTCACTTGTAGGAGGGATTTAAAGTGTGAAACTCATGGCAGCAGAAAGTAGAATGGTGGTTGCTAAAGGTTAGGGGGAGGAGAAATGGGGACTTGCTGTGCAACGGGTACAGTCTTTGTCATAAAAGACAAGAAAGTTCTACAGATCCACAGTACAAGAACATGCATAGCATTACCACTACTGTGAGTGTGTTAATGTTAATATTTTAGTAACTTAAAAATGTGTTATGTGATTTTATGAAAATAATTTTTTAAAAGGCAAGTTAGGAATATGTTCTTTTTTTTTTGACAGGCAGAATTAGACAGTGAGAGAGAGAGAGAGAGAGAGACACAGAGAGAAAGGTCTTCCTTTTTTCCGTTGGTTCAACTCCCAAATGGTTGCTAACGGCCAGCGCGCTATACTGATCTGAAGCCAAGAGCCAGGTGCTTCCTCCTGGTCTCCCATGCGGGTGCAGGGCCCAAGCACTTGGGCCATCCTCCACTGCACTCCCGGGCCACAGCAGAGAGCTGGACTGGAAGAGGAGCAACTGGGAAAGAACTGGAGCCCCAACCGGGACTAGAACCCAGGGTGCCGGCACCGCAGGCGGAGGATTGGCTTAGTGAGCCGTGGCGCCAGCTAGGAATATGTTCTAAATGACTCCATAAGCTGTAACATTTGCATTATGAGAGAAAATGGATTGAACTATGCTGTGTGAAAGAATGGAGAGAAAAAGAGAAGTTCTAGAATTTATCTTTATCTTACTCAATCTTTATTTAACTTACTCCTGAATATTACTTCTCCAGGCTGGTAAGAGGTTAAGTATCCTCACTTATGCCTTGTCCCAAAGGCATAACTGTTCAAAGTCCTGTGTCTAATTCTAGTGACAACTAAGCAGTAGACATATTTAAAATTAAAACAAAAAAAAAAAACCCTCACAAGCCTCCCAAATCTACAATTTTTGTCACTAATAATAAATTTCCTTACCCATCATGAAAAATGTTAATTTTGACATGTAACATTTTGTTTGCATTTTTGTTCCTTTCATTCAAGCACACAACAGTCTACTAACAGGACTGTAACTGGAACACAGTCACTAGTCTACTGAAAATCATGCCTATATAAAAGTATCACAGGGTTGAATGAAGAACCACACATACAAAAAAAGGAATAAAATTAGCCACTATCTGAAGGAGATTCTGTTTGTTATTCTAAGAATATAACCAAGAGGACACAAATATAGAGTCAAAAATACAGAGTTCAAATATAAGGTGACATCTGAAGTATATTTTATAATCAGGAGACCATTTGTAAAATAATTTTTACATAAGAAAGATAAAGTGCTAGTTCTATCTTTTACCAAATGTGTAGCACTAAAAGATCTGGAATCAATATCAGGTGATATAATAAAGTGCATCTCTAATTTAAAATACATAAGAACCTATCTTCAAATTCTACCTACATAAAATGTATTGTCCATAACTACATAGAAAAGAACCTAGCAACTTTTTTTTTTAATGTAGAAATGTTTATTTCTTTTTATTTGAAAGTGAGAGAGAGAAAGAGATAGAGAGATGTTCCATCTACTGGTTCACTCTCCAAATGCCAAAAAGCAGCCAGCACCTAAGCCCAGAACTCAATCAGGTGACAGGGATCCAAGTACTTGAGCCATCACCTGCTGTCTCCCAAGGTGCCCTTAGCAGGAAGCTAGAATTGGTAGTGGAGCTGGGACTCAATCCCAGGTACTCTTATATGGGATGCAGTTGTCCCAATGGTTTCTTAACCACTGTGTCAAACACTCACTCCTCTAATGACTTTTTATCTTAGACTATTCTATCTTTCACACAAACAACTACTCTGGGAACAATGCATATGTTTTAAATTTTTCTTTAATTACTGAAAAGTATTTCAATTTTATGAAAAAGTATGGTTAAAAAAACCTATCAAGGGCCACTGCTGGTGTAGTGGGTACAGCCACCACCTGTGATGCTGGCATCCTGTATGGGTAGCCGGTTTGAGTTCTGGCTGTTCGGCTTCCAATCCAGCTCCCTGCTGTTGGCCTGAGAAAAGTAGCAGAAAATTGCTCATGCGACTGGGCCCCGGTCACCCATGTGGGAGACTAAGAAGCTCCTGGATCCTGGCTTTGGTCTGGACCAGCACTGGCTGCCACAGCCATCTGAGGAGTGAATCAGCAGATGAAGATCTTTCTCTTTGTCTTTCTGCCTCTCTCTGTAACTCTTTCAAATAAATAAATCTTTGGAAAAAAAAAATCCCATCAAGTTCCATTCCTACCACAATTCATTGATCACACAATCCTTTATTATAAATTACAAATATGTAATGTCTTAATGAGATTAAACTTAAGTAATCAAACTGTTAGATACTACTGAATAAGCAGAGTGAAATGGATTATTTTTTATGAGCTTCCTGAAATACCAAGAACAAAATAAGTATTCTGGTTCAAAATCAACAAGTGTATTTTGTAGTGGATAGCAAAATTCTTAGTACTACTATTTAACCCTAAAGCTGCTGAAATTAAATTATTTAAGTTGTCAGACGACACAGAGTAAAAAAACCAAAAAACCAACAATAAATACCAGAAACCTTAAACTTTAGAGTATTTATACAGAATTACACCTGGGCCTACTGGTATTTTTAAATAGACTACTCAAATGATCTGATAACAATGAATGGAGGAAATAAGTTTCAGTTTCCATAAGGTTCTTACCTATATAATGCATCATCAATCTCCACAGATTCAGCTGACATAATGGTAAAATTCTTACTTGTACTATGGGAAAAAAGAAAACTTGTAAGAGCAGGTACAGCTATTAAATAGTCACATTCCATAACGTAACATTTGATTATAAACAGGACTGAGTTACTGAAGGTTTTTACAAACCAAATATATCTATTTCATTCAACATTTCCTTAGATTTTCAAAATAACCTAGAATTAAAATTCACTATTTGCTCATTTAGCCCATGGCTGTTTTATTTTCAGGTATTGTTTTATGACTACCACATTTAAACTGATGGATCCAATTTTAGCAATTCTGTCTCTTGTACCTTTTCTATATACACATTCTGCCTTGATAAACCATTCAGTCTCATGAAATTTACCTTATACTGATGATACAAACTTACTTTATATTTTCTCTGACCTCCAGATGTGATATACATTGATCTTTCTTCTGACCTCCAGATGTTACATACCTGCCAAAACGTTTACTCTATTCTGACATCTACTTGGTATCACAAACTTAAGAAGCACAAAATAATTCAACTTCCCTTGCTTAACCTAGTCTTCTCAAGTCTCAATTTCTGGTATCACCACTTACTCAGTTGGGCCTAAAATTTATAATCTTCCTGCTTAATTCATTCCTTTACTTTGTCCATCTGTGGATCCTATTAGCTGTAACTTTAAAAGAGATACTAAGGCCGGCGCCGCGGCTCACTAGGCTAATCCTCTGCCTGTGGTGCCGGCACTCTGGGTTCTAGTCCCGGTTGCTCCTCTTCCAGGCCAGCTCTCTGCTGTGGCCCAGAAAGGCAGTGGAGGATGGCCCAAGTGCTTGGGCCCTGCACCTGCATGGGAGACCAGGAAGAAGCACCTGGCTCTTGGCTTCGGATTGGCGCAGCACGCTGGCCGTAGAGGCCATTTGGGGAGTGAACCAACGGAAGGAAAACCTTTCTCTCTAACTCTGCTTGTCAAAAAAAAAAAAAAAAAAAAAAAGGAGATACTAAATCCAAACGCTTATAACTACTTCAATCAGTACATTAAGTCAAACCAGTATCATATTTCACCCAAAGTACTTCAAAGACTTCCTAACTAGTCTTCCTATTTCCATTACTGTTCCTTCCCTTTATTCTACATATAACAGCCCAAATATTTTCAAATTCAACATCATGCCCCAATTTAGAACTTCAGTGGATTTACTTTACTCAACATTCAATCATCTGACCATGCTTAAAAGGGCCTATGTGTTCTGTCTCTGAAATATCTCTCCAGTTTCAACTCTGCCTCTTGCTTACCTTCCTGTCACACTGGTTGACCTGCTGCTCCTCAGAAAGCCATACTTGCCCTCATTCCAGAGTTTTTATAGTACTCCCTGTGTCAGGAATGTTTTTCTTTCAAATGCCAGAAGAGCAGACTTCTTATCTTTTAAGCTTATATTAAAATACTGCCTCACCACAATTGATCACACTGATAGGTTTAAGAGTCAAAGGGATCACACAAACAAGACTAGTGTCTGCTAATACTAACTGATAGAATGAAAAAGGGAGAGAATGATCCAACATGGGAAGCAGGATACACAGCAGACTCACAGAATGGCAGATGTCCTAAATAGCACTCTGGCCTCAGAATCAGCCCTTAAGGCATTCAGATCTGGCTCAAGAGCCCATGAGAATATTTTAGGCATGGAAAGCTAAGACACTCTGAAAAACAAAAAAAAGAAGACCTAAATGAAAGATCTCTGCGAGTGAGATCCCAGTGGAAAGAACGGGTCCATCAAAGAAGGAGGTACCTTTCTCTGAAGGGAGGAGAGAACTTCCACTTTGACTATGACCTTGTCGGAATAAGATCGAAGTCGGCAAACCCTAAAGGCTTCCATAGCCTCGGCAACTCATGACTAGAGCCTAGGGAGATTACTGACGCCATAAACAAGAGTGTCAAATTGTTAAATCAACTTCAGGAGTCACTGTGTACTTACGTCTCATGAGGGATCTGTCCTTAATGTGTTATCCAATGTGAAATAATGCTATTACTAGTACTGAAACAGTATTTTTACACTTTGTGTTTCTGTGTGGGTGCAAACTGATGAAATCTTTACATAGTATATATTGAATCGATCTTCTGTATATAAAGATAATTGCAAATGATTAAAAAATCTTGGTGTTAAACTGGAAATTACATTGATAATTAATCAATTCTTTAAAAAAATCATGTAGGATCTCTGTCCTTAATGTGCTGTACATTGTGAATTAATACTATAACTAGTACTCCAACAGTATTTTCATTTTGTGTCTCTATGTGAGGGCAAACTGTTGAAATCTTTATGTAATATGTACTAAACTGATCTTCTGTGTATAAAGAGAATTGAAAATGAATCTTGATGTGAACAGAAGGGGAGAGGGAGCGGGAAAGGGGAGGGTAGCGGGAGGGAGGGAAGTTGTGTGTGGGAGAGTCATTGTAATCCATAAGCTGTACTTTGGAAATTTATATTCTTTAAATAAAAGCTTTATAAAAAAAATAAAAATAAAAAAAAAAATACTGCCTCAGGAATACAACACAGATCATTCCTGTTCATGAATGATTCCTCTTCTCTATATCACTTGCCTATTATTCTTTATTTATTCTATTATCTTCAAATCATTAACTGCTGTCTACCACCCACCCCTCAATAGAATGTGTGGTCCATCAAAAACTCATTATTGTATCCAATACCTAAAACAGGATCCAGCAATACCACATACTGTTTTAAATGCTTTAGAGATACAAGTTAGTTAACCCTTACAACAACCTTACAACACAGGCACTACTGCCATCTCTAGTAAACAGGAAAAAAAAAAAAAAACAAACAGGCTGAGAGAAGTTAACTTGTAACTGACCCAGGGTCACAGAGTAGGTCAATGGCACAGCCACGAACTGAACCTAGGCAATCTAGTTCCTGACTACCAACCTATACTGCCTACTATCTCTCATAGTAGGCATATAAGAAACACTCAAGAAATCTTTACTTAGTATATACTGAATCGATCTTCTGTATATAAAGATAATTGAAAATGAAAAAAAAAAAAAACCTTGGTGTTAAATTGGAAATTGCATAGAAAATTAACCAATTTTTAAAAAAATATCATGTAGGATCTCTGTCCTTAATGTGCTGTACATTGTGAATTAATACTATAACTAGTACTCCAACAGTATTTTTCACTTTGTGTTGCTATCTTTACATAATATGTACTAAACTGATGCTCTGTATATAAAGAGAATTGAAAATGAATCTTGATGTGAATGGAAGGGGAGAGGGAGCGGGAAAGGGGAGGGTTTCGGGTGGGAGGGAAGTTATGGGGGGGGGAAGCCATTGTAATCCATAAGCTGTACTTTGGAAATTTATATTCTTTAAATAAAAGCTTTATAAAAAATAAAAAAGAAATATTTGTTAACTGAATTTTAGAAATTAAAAACTCACAAAGTTACACATATGAATGTGATAAGGTATATGTACTGATACATCATTTATAGCAGTGTGTGAATGTGATAAGGTTTATCTACTGATACATCATTTATAGCAGTGTGTCTCAATTTTTTCACAGGATAGCATACAAGAAAAACAAGATTTGTAGGCAACAATGGCAAGAGGCAGGGGGATTCAGCTTGTGGCACTTGGGCCTGAGCCCCTGTAAGAGCTGAGTATTATCTTGGCAAAAGTGCAACCAATTCCAGATTGTGGAAAGCTGTAATTGTCTGTTACAGGACTCTAAAAACAGAATGAAATTCAGTTTGGAATCCAATTCTATAAGCCTGGAATTGATAAGCAAGTTTAAAAGTTTATAGACACATGTGATTAAAATGGTCTCATTTATCTTACCAAACACTGACTGTTATCACCAAATATCAATTTCTGGTTAATTAAACTGACAACTATTGTAGAAACTCTTGATTGCTGCTGAAAGTAAGCTCAAAGATAGCTGAATTCTAAGAGATCATCTAATAAAACAACTTCCACCCTATATAAACACACACACACACACACGTTTGGCCACTGAAACAAAATATGACCGGGGTGCTTGGGGGAAAACAACAGTTTGGATAAAGCTGTTAAGGACACCCTGCTCTCCTTCACTAAGTCACGACTGGCATTTACTCTCCATAAAGTTCTGTCTCACCAAATATTCCACGAATATTAAAAAAAAAAAAAAAACATAGAAGACAATCAAAATTGTCTCAAGTAAGAGCAACGAGGCTTTTTTTGCATTACATAATCTCTCCCAAGTAAATCTGGCAGTGCTGGCAACTGCAGACAATCCCTTCAGTCTGAAACTGGCGGAACAGCTACAGGTTTAGAGCCACATCCACTGAAAACAATTCCTTTCACTTCTATCTTTGGCGTACTGTATTCTGCTAGTTGGACCTGACACACTCCTAACTTCCCGCTATATTAATTATAAGAAGACTGGAAGAAGACTATTGCCCCGACACTGGTAAAGGGCCTATCACAAACATCTCACCCCTAATTTTAAAGGGGCGGGAAAGACATAATAGAGAATCTTAGGGCAGAGTAGGAAATAGGAATGGGAACATATTTTTTCCTGATGTTTTTCTTTGTTGGGGGGAGGGCTCTGGTCAACAGAGGCCACAGCATGGCCAGACTGCCAGCGATGCATCCTTGTGTTCCCCCGGCAATAGTTTTCACAGGAGGATCCCCGTGCAGATGGACCACGGGGGCGCCCACAGGTCTCACTTCCCCGAAGAAAGGTTTCTTCGGCACCAGGCGGGGCAGCTCAAACCAAGGGATCGAAGCCACAACTCTCGACCGGAGGTCCCCAGGAAGGGAGGATGCCAGACTCCAACCGGAACTCAGAGTGCCCCGAAAGCGGCGGGAAGTGACCCGCTCAGCAAGCCGGGAGCCGCGAGGCCGGAGCATCCCACCGCCACACCCACCCCGCGCGCCCCTCGCGCCTCCCAGGGCCGGCTCTGCTGGGCCCGCGGCCTTTCACGCGCTCCCGGTCCGCCCCAGGGGCAGACGTGGAGAGCCAGAGCCCGGGTCCTGCTCGAGCCTCTGCTTCTTCGTAGCCACAACGTCCTCTCACCTGCCGGGCCCCCAGGAAGAACAGGAGGCTTCTTCCCCCCGCGGCGCTGCGACCGACTCGGATCCCTCCATCGCCGCCTCAGACGCCGCGCCGCCGCCGGCTACGGGGAGGCAGGGAAGGGGGCGGGGCGACGGGGGTCAAGGGGCGGGCGATGGCGTCACCGCAGAGGGCGGGCCTGGGGCAGCGCGGAGCCCGGCAGCGGTTTCCCGTCATCCTCCGGGGCACCCCGGTTTCCGGTTTGGGTGTGGCCGCGGGGCGGGGTGTGCTCCAGGTGTCTGAAGCGTCCGTCCCTGTGCGACCCGGACCTGACAGAAGTGCGTGGAACCAAAACTCTAAAGTTAGGAGTCGAGTCTGGGATTCTACTGGCCCGCGAGATGGTGAAATTACGTTACAAATCTTACAGCAGGCGGAGGAACCTCCTTTCGTGGCATGAAAACCGAAGGGAAGCGATGGTTAGCTCCAGATTTCCGTTGTGGGGTCTAAAAGACATTGCACCTTTAAAAACTTTGGCCGTTTATCACGTATGAGAGGCTGTCACGGGTTTAATAGAATCTTGTGAGTTTTCTACCTAGAAAGTCCGTTCCCTTCTTGGAGGTGAGGGAAAGGGACTTCCGGTGGTGTGAGTGACGTGGCCAGGGTCCTACAGCCAATCACTGTTAGGTTAGAAGAACGATGTCTCAGGACCTCTCCTTTGATTCGGGTTCAACTGAGCTTGTGTAACTCGTCTTGAAAAAAACAATTAGTTGGACAAAAATTAGAATTTGTCTTCCATTCTAAATAACTGTATATTTGAAGAAACATCTGCAGAATTTTAAAAATTGGCATGTGCTTTGACTTTAGGTATTATAATTTTTTTTGTAATTATGATATATATATTTTTTATTTGACAGGTAGAGTTATAGACAGTGAGAGAAAGGTCTTCCTTCCATTGGTTCACTCCCCAAATGGCCACCATGGCCAGCGCTGTGCCGATCCAAAGCCAGGAGCCAGGTGCTTCTTCCTGGGCTCCCATGCAGGTGCAGGGCCCAAGCACTTGGGCCATCCTCCACTGCCTTTCTGGGCCACAGCAGAGAGCTGGCCTGGAAGAGGAGCAACCGGGACTAGAACGCAGCACCCATATGGGATGCCAGCGCTGCAGGCTAATCCTCTGGGCAGAGGATTAGCCAAGTGAGCCATGGCACCGGCTCCAATGTATGATATTAATTAAAAGTTCTTCCCCTCCCTTGTGAGGTGAGGGTCCAGGCAAAACTCTTTTTAAAATTTTTTTGAACTTTTTAGCTCTCCATTTCAAAATTGTTTCTCTCCAAATACTTGGAAGCTTGGTGTTGCTCAGTTATGGCATAATGTGCTCACCTGTGGGACAGGTGTCTCAACACAGTTGTGGACCTTTTCTCCCTAACAGTTAAAATGAACTTGGTTTAGGGTTATTCTTTCAAGATTCTGCTCCAACGTGAGGCTTATCCTGTTTATTCTAAAGTTAACAAATGTAGGTACCTCTGGTTAGACTGCCCTCTCGACACTGTCGATGTCTTTGTTTCTCTCCAATTTCCTTCTCCCATTTTTTTCTTTCCTAAATAGTTCTTGAGTGCCTATTAAATATTAGTGGCCAATGATTGAATAATGATCAAAGATAGGAAGCCATGATTTAATCAATTTCGGAAGCCAAAAATAGAAAAGAAATGGAAATAATTTCAGAAAGTGGTAAATATGATGAAAAATAGGAAGATAGGGAGATTTTACAAAGACTTGGGACAGAAAAAGGAGATAATTTTGTGTTGCCAAGTATTATGTCTTTGTGAAAGTGACATTTGAGTTGAAACCTAATTATGGGAGAAATGGGAAGCTAGAATAAGACAATGTTAGAGGGAAAAGCAAGTGTCACCTTGTTTTATTTTCCTTTAGCATTTATCAGCTCCTGGTTTGTGTTTGGTTGTCAACAACATGATGGCTTGGAAGAACACTGTGGGACCCTGCATTAGAACAGTCAGCTGGTGCCTTGATTTTAACCTTATGAGATCCTGAGCAACTGTGCTGTGCCTGGAATTCTGACCAGCAGAACTGTGAGCTAATGAATGTATTGTTTTTTCCCCTGTCTTTCAAAGTCCCCTAAGCATGAACTGTAGTTTTTCCTTTTTATCAACACAGAAAATAAGAATGCCTCTTAAATTTGAGGTTATTTTAGGCTCGATGATGTATGGTATGAATTTCTTCCTCCCTTCCTCCCTTTTTCCTTCCTTCCCTCCCTCCCTCTCTCTTTCTCTCTTTCTCTCTTTCCCTCCCTCCCTTCCATCCTTCTCAATATATGCAAGTCCAGCCAGAGCAAAATTGTGTTTCAAAAAGTCAAACTTCATGACTCATTGCAAGGGAGGGAGTTCACATTCTACAGAACCATGGGATAACTTACTCTGCAAAGGAAAAGAGATTTGTTATTGGAATTTGGGGGAAATGTGGCGTATAGGAGAAATTAAAGTGAAAGAATATTTTGATAGGTTTAAAACAAAGCAAGGATATGTATAAAGGGATCTGCGTTAGAACTGAACTTATGCGTGGGCTCAGTATTTTGTTTTCTTGGGAACTACAAAGTTAAAATAGATGTGAAGTATCTCCATAAACTGCACTTCTGTTGTTCTGCTCCTTAGCTGGAAATATAGTTTTTTTTCTCTGTGTCAAAGTGACTTAGATCTTCTAGCCAAGATTGAAATATTTCAGATTTGATAGAATTTCAAACAGTAAGGTTTGGAGGCAGTAAATGGTTTGAGAGAAAGGATTTCGCTGAATGAAAACTCAGTTGTTACTTAACGTTTGGGGGGGTGCTTTGTGGTGCTTCAGAGCATTTTCTTTTTTAGGATTTACTTATTTGAAAGAGAGAGAGAAAGACAGAGAGAGAGAGAGAGAATTCTTCTGTGCACTAATTCACTCCCCAGATGACCACAACAGATAGCTGGAGCTGGTCGGGTAAGAAACCAGGAGCCAGGAACTCCAGATCTTCCACATTGGTTCAGGGGCCCAGCACTTGGGCCATCCTCCAGTGTTATTCCAGGTGCATTAGCAGGGAGCTGGATTGGAAGTGGAGCAGTGGAGCAGCCAGGTGCCAATATGGGATACTGGCATCACAGGCAGCTGCTTTACCCACTATGCCACATGTCGGCCCCAGAGCATTTTCTTGACAGAAAGGTTTTTCTGAAGTACACATCTGACTTTATCTGGGTCTCTCAGGAAAACTTTTCTAACTTCATAGTGCTCTCTTCTCTGTTGCATTAAAAAATACGGTTATATGATTTATTTTCTTCCTCTCTCCACTTTTATTGGGACCATTTCTTTCTTTCAATTCCATTGTCCCTGTGCTGTATGTGTGCTCATATGCATAAACACAGTTACATTCTACAGGCAAAGCACCATAATGTTAATGTTGATTTAAAAAGTCCTTTTTTTTTTTTTTAAGTGTAGGCTGGCGCCGTGGCTCACTAGGCTAATCCTCCGCCTGCAGCACCGGCACCCCAGGTTCTAGTCCTGGTTGCTCCTCTTCCAGTCCAACTCTCTGCTATAGCCCAGGAAGGCAGCGGAGGATGTCCTGAGTGCTTGGACCCTGCACCCACATGGGAGATTGGGAGGAAGTACTGGGCTCCTGGTTTTGGATCGGTGCAGCGCCGGCTGTAGCGGCCATTAGGGGAGTGAACCAATGGAAGGAAGACCTTTTTCTCTGTCTCTCTCTCACTGTCTACTGTCTATAACTCTCTATCTCTCTCTCTCACTGTCTAACTCTGCCTAGCCAAAAAAAAAGAAAAGGTAGAAGTGCAAATATAGTCATGCATAGCTTAATGATAAGGATATATTCTGAGAAATTCATTAGGCAATTTCATCATTGTGCAAACATTGTAGAATGTATTTACCCAAACTTAGACAGTGTAGGCCAATCACTGGACATGACCTCTGGAAACAATCAAGAGACAGTGTGAACATGAGATTTCTGTGGCTGCTGCCAGCATATGCTAACATACTGTTTTTACAGTAAGCTTTTTACTTTATATAGAAGGAGAACACTCTAAAACAATGATCAAAAGTATAGTCTAGTAAATACACACACCAGTAATATAGTCATTTATTACCGGCATCAAGTATCACGTGGTGCGCAGAGTTGTGCTGGTGCCCTTTCATACAACTGGCAGGGCAGTTGGTTTGTTTATACCAGCACCACCACAAACTGGTGAGGAATGCGTTGAGGTATGACATTACATGGTTACCACATCACCAGGCAATAGGAATTTTGCAACTCCATTATTCTGTTTTCAAGAAAAAAATATATATGGGTATATAATATCTATATATGAATATAGCAAAAATATTAAAATTATTAAATTTTAAAGCTACAAATAATAAACTTAATAAAAATTCAGTATGGCATTTTCATAATATGTATTTTCTGTGAGCTTTTTGAATATCAAAGCATATAATTTCAAAGTATATAATTATAACACTTGTGTATCTATTTTGCATTTGAACCCCTCTAAGCTAATGTGGCTAGACTACTCAGTAAGAGAGAGAGAGTGTTCAAGGTAAAGCTAGAGGAGACATGAGCCAGGTTACTTTGGAACTTATAGATAAACATTTACTTTAATCCAAGATCAGGAATGACTTCCTTTGCTCCTTAAACTTATCTGTCTCTTTGTCACTAACTCTGTCTCTCTCTTTCTCCCCCAACATCTGGTATGTCTATATTGTTCTCTTTGTTAAATCCTTTATTTTTAGAGAAAAATAGAAAACAAATAGGTATACGTGTGTTGTTTTTTAGGCATGGTCACATTTGAGAGTAGAGATAATCTAATGCATAATTGGTGATTTAAGTTGAAGGCAGTAGATGTGACAAGCTGAAAGGAGTGGACAGCTGATATTTTTCCATTTTTTTACCCCATCCTCTTGAATCCACACCTCATAATCTTTCTCTAGGATATCCATGTTTCAGAATACTCCTTGCTCCTCCCTCTTCTTATCTTTAGACATAGTGAACAAAGGCATACTTGGCATAACAAACTTGTGGTCCAGGCAAGCCTAGGCCTTAACTATGATTGCAGTATTGCTCAATGAGCACACAACTACCTTTACTTTGACAGTATCTACTGGAGCTGCAATGGGAGGCTGTCTGTGATACCAACCTTGAAGTCATAGGGGAACTGATCTGTAAACTGGTCTTGATGGTGGTGGTACAGCCTTCATATTTGTGGAAACCGTATCACTGTGATGTAATCAGTGTGCAATACATTTATCACTACAAGGGTCACAACTCATTATCTGATTGACTAGCTCAAAGCAAGTGTTAGTTTTCTCTGCTTGAGAAAATGTATGTGGTATGTTTTTCAAGCAGAGATAGTTGAGATATATATGGACAGAAAGAGGCAGATTTAGGGATAGAGAGCAAGTTTGTGTGGAATTCTAACATTTTGATGTTCAAGACACCATAAAATGTGAAAGAAGCACTAATGGAATGTAGAATTTGGTTAATAGTGTGGTTAAGATTATTGTATGTTGGGTTCCCAATATCAAAGTTTCTACATAAACGTAATGGTAGTTCCATTATTTAATACAAATACACAATCAGAATGCTCCAGAGTAGATGGAATGAAAAACTTCAACTAAGGAAATCTAAGAAGTTGGGAAAATGGAGATCTTTGTTCCCATATTCAACAGATACTCTATCGAGAACTGGTGGTTTTTCCACCAACCAGCAGAAATTCAAGAAAGCCTGAAGACCTGTATTTAGGTCACCCAGTATATCTGAATCTTAGCCCACACTCGGTCACTGTAAGGCAAGAGGAAAACCAGGAAGGGTTGGTTTCACAGAGCCAAGAAGAGTGTCTCATGTAGGAGTGAACTGGTGCAGGATTTCCTAACTGTAAAATTCCATTCAGTCATCAACCCCCACACCTTTTAAGAACAATAAAAAATATGCTAGACTAAGGAAAAGGTATATTTCCACATAGGGTATCATTCAGGTGGGGGCTTTACACTATTTTCGGACAGTGATCAATGGTTGATGTACAGATATCTGAAAATAGAAGGACACCTTGGGACACAATTAAGAAAAACACAACGGGGCTCCTCAGTGAGGATTTAACCTAAAGATTGTGTACTATTTAAATTTGTAGCATATGTAGTCTGTTTTCTTTTGGGAAATTAGTGATTGTTGGCAAGATACTGCTGTTTTCTGACTCAAAAATCATCTATTTCCATCCCTCTCTCTTTCTCACACACACATACAGACAACATGAAGAAAGAAAAAATATCTTTTTCAGTTATCAGATTGTTAAATGTCTAGGGAAATTGAGCCCTTTCTCACAAGGTGAATCTTCATGTTTAAGTGCCGAGGGTGATTTTCCTCTTTGCTAGGGTTGGTTCAGGAGTGGTCATGTATCCCACTTTTGGCCAGTTTGAGAGGAAGTGCTGAAGGTCTGGGAAGAGATCCTTGATGAGACACCACCCTTTACTTCTGCCTTTGAGACTTCCTATGGTGACGACCAACTTCCAGTCATGAAAGCCCAGTGGAAGTGGAGAAGGTTAACCAGTTCTGATTAACCAAATTCTGCATGTCTACCTCTGGACATCCTGTAACATGAGATGGAAGACACTGCCTCCAGTTTGCTATTTTTGTTTCTTACAGCAGAAGACATTCTAACCTAAACAGTGATGCATAAAATAAGAGTAACACACACCCCCATAACATTTATTGTATTTTTTTCCTCATTACAAAAACAATGTATATGCATTTTGGGAATTTGGAATTACAGAAATTCACCAGAAACCAGATTTTAAAAATGACTCAGCAACCCGCGGCTCACTAAGTTAATCCTCTGCCTGCGGCGCCGGCACCATGGGTTCTAGTCCTGGTTGAAGCGTCGGTTCTGTCCCAGTTGCTCCTCTTTTAGTCTAGCTCTCTGCTGTGGTCTGGGAAGGCAGTGGAGGATGGCCCAAATGCTTGGGCCCTGCACCTGCATGGGAGACCAGGAGGAAGCACCTGGCTCCTGACTTCGGATTGGCTCAGTGCGCCAGCCGTAGCGGCCATTTGGGGGGCGAACCAATGGAAGGAAGACTTTTCTCTCTGTCTCTCTTTCTCACTGTCTAACTCTGCCTGTCAAAACAAACAAACAAAACCATGCACTCTCTCAAGGGGTGCATGGATAAAAAAAGAAAAGAAAAAATGACTCAGTAGTATATTAATATTTTTCCATGCATTTATTCTATGTATGCATTTTGTTATGTGACTTTTAAAATTAGACAAGTTGTCTTAAATTTGAATTTAAAACCATTTAAGTTTATTTCTTCATATACAGTGGTTCATTACCCAAATGCCAATAAAGGCTGGGCCTGGGCCAATGCAGAAGCCAAGTACACAAATGAGGTCTCCCATGTGGGTGACAAGATCCCAATTACTTGAGCCATTGCTGCTACCTCCTAGGGTCTGCATTAGCAGGAGGCTGGAATCAGGATTTGAATTCAGGCACTTTAGTGTGGGACATGGGTGTTAGCTAACTGCTAACCGAAATGCCTGCCTCCAGACTTTTCTTTTAACTTAATCATCAAATGATAAGAGGATTGAAATGAACCTAATTCTTTTATTTCTTATTTTATTCATGTGGACACAATTTGTAGTAATTCAAAAACTCAAGGTATTGATTAAACATTCGAAACTAGGCTACAGGTAAAATACATGAGGTTTTCAAAAATATTTTAATTGCCTAAACATATTGTTGCTTTGTGAGTACCACGTACATCTGAGATGAAGTCACTCTAAAGAAATTCCTAATTCACTTATGATGATTTTTGCTCCCTGGAAGATGTTTGTTGTACTCCCCTGGAGTATTTTTTAGCTACTATATCTGCTTAATAGGTTGAGATTGAATTAATATAAACTTGTTCAATTCAAGATCGTTAGTTATGTCAATTCTTTACTAAAATTAATTGCAAAAATAAATCCAATTTTTAAGCAATTTTATAGGCTACATAAAGGATTCACTGTGCAGAACATTTCCTTTTTTACAGAGAATTTTCACCTTTAATATAACCGAAAATAGAATAAAAGCCTATAATAATATCAAATATCAAATACTGTGTCTGGAGTGGTATATCTTTCATTCAGAAGCTACATTTAGGGACAGGTATTTAGCTGAGTAGTTAAGATGATAGTTAAGATGCCCATGTTAAGAATGCCTTGATTTGATGCCCAAATCTGGCTTTGACTCTCGCTTCCTGCCAGTGCTAACTCCCTGGGAGGCAGCAGTGATGGCTCCAGTAATTGAGTTCCTACCACCCACAAGGGAGACTTGGATTGAGTTCCTGGCTCCCAGCTTTGGCTCCACCTCAGCTGCAGCCTTTCTGGAAACTTTGGGGCTGAACCAGACTCCCTTTGTCAATTTTTTTTATATGTTTTAATAGAAAAATAACACACATTTACTTTTTGGGCAACAAATTTTAGTTTAAATCCATATCTACGTTATCATTTATAGACCACAGTACTCACAGAGACACTTATTTCTCTCAAGTTTTTCAATACATTTTGAAGTTTTAGAATTTCTCATGAGTTCCTGCCAGCCACATAGGAGACTTGGACTGACTTCCTGGCTCCTAACTTCAGCTGGTCTGGCCCAGGCTGTTGCAAGCATTTAAGGAGAGAACCAGTGGATGAGAGCTCTCTGTCTCCCTCCCTCTCAAACAATAACTTTTTAAAAAATATTTTTTAGAAAAGAATGATTGAGGCAATCTAGCTTCAGTATCAACTTTATTATGCATGTTATAAACTAATGAATAAATTCTGAAACATTTTTATTATAGTAAACTTCCTTATAAATATACAAAATCTGGTACAGATTCATTTTTTTTGTGCCATACACTGCTTTACTAGTCTGGAGCAGTTTATAAAACCAGTCTTAGGATGGTGTTATAAAACAATACAAATAAGACAAAAGTAAAAAGATACATTGAAATACAGTTTTGTGCATGGACCACAGGTTAGGGACCCCTCCATCAAGACTTTGAATAGCCCTTTGGTTAATTATAAGAAAAATGTATAGGGAATACCTAAATAGAGCAGTTTTATGAACACCTAAGAACTATGCTGAGACACATTCATTGCACAAATGAATAATAAAGCCCTTTGATTGTGCCATGTACATGTTTGTTATTTTTGCCCATAGATCCAGTAGTAAAAACTATTGTAAATTTAGGAATAAGTTAACAAATAAAGAATCTTAGAAAAGATTAGTCTTGTTGCAACTGATCTACATTCCTGTGTTGTCTAGAAGAATAACAAATCTTGTTATGAGTATACAGGCCAGCTATGAGCATGTTAGTACACTACAAATTTTTAGCCATGTACATTTCATCTGTAGAGTTGAGCCATGGATTGGTTAATTAAAGGAATCAGAAGATATGAAAGAAAACATTGAAAGAAAGAGCCCAACAGAGACAGAATTGGAAAATAAGGTAGGAGGTTCCCATGTTTTGGATATGGTTTGTTTGTGTCCCCTAAGGATTCATGAATTGAAATTTAATTCTGTTTGTGAGCTGTTAAGAAAGTGTAATCAGACTATGTTTCTAACAGATGGGATCTTTGGGAGCTGATGAACATCAGATAAGGCCATCAGGGTGGAGACCCCATGGTGGAATTACTGGTGGCTTTGTAAGAAGAGAGAAAACAAACCATAAGGCACAAACCTGCACCAATCCCTCTCTCTTGCAATGTAATTCCCTGCATTGTCTTGGTATCCTTGGTATCCTTACAGCAGGAAATCAATTACCAGTTATTTTGAGTCACTAAAACCATGAGCCAAAAGAAAACCAACCAGCCAAAAACCCAAAAAGCAAAACACAAAAGCCCAAAAATCCAAAAAAGAGGAAAAAAGACTTCTTTTCTTTGTAAACTTACTCAACTGCAAGTATTTTTATTATAGTAACACAAAATGAAATAATATATATGTGAAAGAAGAAAACAATACTACAGAGCTAAAAGTATGAGAGGGGAAAAATAAGAAAAGGAGGACTTACCATTAATCAGCAATTTACTTTCCAAAATTCCCACTTGCCTAAATATATTTGGAAACTATGTTTTATCTTTTGTGACTCTTACATATTTTAAAAATGTTAAAGGTTGAATTGCTTTCAAATTCTTTATTTTTTCTCATTAAGAGGATATTATACTCCCATTATTTTCATACTGTGGCATTTTTCACAGGAGGGTTAGACACAGGTCTGAATTAAATAAAAAAGGTGTTTTTGTGCAGATGAATTTTGGAAGCCATGGCATTTAATGTGACTATTAGTAGGTGTTAGTTTTACATTTATAAAGAGAGAGATTTTGTTTTCTTACCCCCCATACCTCCATATTCTGTCTTTGTATCATTTTTTTCTCCAGAGTTACTTTTACATATCAAACATCTTTTTTGCTTGTACATATGATTGACTTTTTTCCTAATGATTTATGGATTATGAATTTAGTAATATCAAGAGGTAGACAAAGAATCCCTCATCTTAATAAGATTTATTATACATAAAACATAATCAGTGTGTCTTAGTTATATTTTAAAATGTTATTGTTTTGACATTTAATTCCATAACTCCATAGATTTTACAGCCTAGAAAAATGTTTAAACCTCTGTACAAATGCTAACTCTCAAATTTTCTGTATAGTGAGTAGCAAGGTACTTCACACCCTGTACCACGCAAGTGGAGTGAAGAAGTTCGTAGTTAGTCAGGTTGGTGGTGTGGATGGTGGGGTGCCTGCTGAGTGCTCCAAATGTC
Source organism: Sylvilagus floridanus (assembly GCA_949820135.1). Lineage (NCBI taxonomy): Eukaryota > Metazoa > Chordata > Mammalia > Lagomorpha > Leporidae > Sylvilagus > Sylvilagus floridanus. The sequence continues at coordinate 103,513,099 of OX463238.1, read as the reverse complement.
AGAATGCTTTTGAAGCCAAAGAGAAAATTAGATTTATTTTATTTTTTAAATTTTTTTACTTTTAATTTAATTTTATTTTTAACCACAGGAGGAGAAAATGGTTTTTCTGGACAGGGAGCATCCTGTCTCTGTGTTGTGTCTTATTGTAGCAGATGATTGGAATTGCTGCTAAGCCCCTTTGTGAGAAAAACTCTGACATGCTGAGATTAATCTTGGATTTTTTTTTTTTGCCTTAAACTGTGAATACTTTAAATATTTGTACATTATTGTACAAGTGATAATAAACTGCCTAATGTAATATAGGAGGTCAGAAATGGCAGAGATGATGATTAAAAGAAAACATTTTAGTATTTTTTTCTGAAAATATTTTCCCCTCTTAACAGGCACTGTCAGTACAGTTTTTCAAGGGGTAAGGATGATTGCTTAAGCATAACTCTTGCTTTGTTTGCATGCAGATGTGCTGCAACTTTTGTGTTTATCATTCCCCGGTGAGGAAATTCTTTATTTTGCCTTTCTTAAATGACTTCCTGTGTATCACTTACAGAGAGAAATACCCATATATAAGTGGGTCGAAGCATGGGTTTAAAAAGGCAAAGAGAAAGAAGAAGTGATTAACTGGATCAGACACCTTGTTTAACATTTCAGGATCAAACCAATACCAGATTCCTAGGACATAGTAGGGAGTCCAGCAAACAATAAATGAAGTGGCAAATGCAACTGTCATCTTTAGGGTCCTCAGCCGTGCTCTTGGGATATTGTTTTTGGATTGATTCAGTTGTAGTTCTGTTAGACAGAAAAAAGAATAGTTGTTTAAAGACCAGTTTTCTAACAAAACCAAGAAAGACCAAAAGGAAAAGGGTATTACTAATTCAACCAAATGAATATAATGAGAGAAAATTTCCAGTATTTTTAATAATGATGATTTGTTTGGAAGGTATATTTTTACACCAAGTTTTCTGCTGTGACATAATTAGTAGAAAAATTAAAAATGCAACTGCTATTAAATTTAGTTTCCACCAAATCTGGTTTTGAAATATGGAACCTTCACATTATTAAAACATAAATTGAAGAGCATAGGCAGAGATTGAGCTGAGTTGAATTATGACTTTACACAGAACGATACTCATTGAGTGCCTCTGCTACTAAAGATAATAAGAATCATGTATGGATGAAAGTGTTCTGCCTCAAATGTTTGCTTCTTTCTTTGATATCTGTAATTACTTCATTTTTGCCCATTATACACAAAATACCCATAATACAAGTTAATAGATTGCTCTTCTGAAGAAAACTGTTGAGGAACAGTTTTTTTTTTAAATACTGTTTTTTGAGCTCTTTACTTAGAGTGGGGTTAATCTTATGGGTATAAAGTTAGTTGAAAATAGATCTTTGTGAAAAATAAGAATGGGAATAGGAGAGGGAAGAGGAAGGGTAGGAGTGTGGGGGAGAGGGAGAGTAATGTGGGAAGAATCACTATGTTTCTAAATTTGTATATATCAAATGCATGAAGTTTGTATACCTTAAATAAAAGACTTCTAGGTTAAAAAAAAAAGAAAAAAAAACCTGTTGGTATTAATGGACTTACTGACTTTAATAGACTGCCTCTCCTAAAGCTGAGGGCTTACTTCTTAAGTATAAAAAGCTACAATTCTACAGTGCTCGAAATTTATATTTCATAACTCAAAACAACTGTTGTAAAATAAGAAATAATTAGGGTTGGCACTGTGGCACAGCAGGTTAAACCATGGCCTGCAGCCCAGCACCTTGTATGGGTATTGGTTTGTGTCCTGGCTGCTCCACTTCCATCCAGCTCCCTGCTAATGCACCTAGGAAAGCTGCAGAGGATGGCCCAAGTGCTTGGGCCCCTGCACCCACATTGGAGACCCAGATGAATCTCCTGGCTCCTAGTTTTGGCCTGGCCTAGCCCTAGCTGTTGCAGCCATTTGGGGAGTGAGCTAGTGGCTGGAAGATTGATCTCTGTCTCTCCTTTTCTTTGTTAACTCTGCCTTTCAAATAAATAAATAAATTTTCTAAAGAAAATAAGAAATACCCAAAAAGTTAATAAAAATGGAACTAAAAGATAAAAATAAATTTATTTTGGAGCAAAAAATTTGAAAATCTTACATAGTTTTTCTTAGTATGCATTATGTATGAACTTTTTGAACAACTCATGATTTTTTGAGGGATACAAATAATGCTGTTTAGCATTTTGTAACTTCTTAATCATTGATCACCAAAGAGTGGGAATGTGGAGGAAGATATTTACATGTCTAATGTTTTAATTATAAAAGTAATTTTGGACTAGAAATATAAACATGAGTGATTTGTTGATATAGACTGTTATTTTTGGTCAGACAAAACTAATTACCATTTACTATGGGCCATGCCCTTTTCATGCATTCCTTCTTTTAGTCCTCAGTATCTGTAAACTTCAGTGACATATCAGTAAAAAAGCAATCAGTAGAAGTGAGCATATTTTAAAAACATTGTTGGGGGCTGATATTGTGGCATAGCAGGTTAAGCTGCTGCCAGTGATGCTGGTATCTCATGTGGATGCCGGTTCATGTCCCAAGTGCTCCACTTCCAATACAGTTCCCTGCTAATGGCCTAGGAGAAGCAACAGAAAATAGCCCAGGTGTATGGGCCACTGTCACCCATGTGGGAGACGCAGATAGAGCTCTTGGCTCCTGGCTTTGGCCTGGCCCAGCACTGGGCATTGTAGCCATCTGGGGAGTGAACCAGCAGAAGGAAGATCTCTCTTTTTCTCTGTCTCTCCCACCTTCTCTATAACTTTGACTTTCAAATAAATAAATAAATAAATCTTTAAAAATAAAAAGCACTTTGGCTTGGCAAGTGGATAAATATGAAAATATATCGAGATACCTGAAACATCCTATGCTGCTTCTGCTTTTGAAATTTTACACTTGATTATTGGTTTACTGTTCACTCTAACTTCTCTGCTTGTTGTAGACTCCAGAAAGGCAGAGTATGTAGTTACTAGGTTTGCCTCATTCACCATGGTACCCCACCCAGCACACTTTCAATCATTTTTGAACAGTTGGTACATATACTTGAATAAATGTGTTAGTATTATTGAACTATTTACCGCTGCCTCTGTATTTTCTGTTCTTTGCTGTTCATATTCCTATTAACCTGTATTGAGGATTCATCTTTCTATTATTTCTGTACCCTTTCAAGACAGCCCTTATAGAATTGAATTTCTCTAGGCTAAAGATTTTGAAGGCCAGTTGGTTATGAATATACTGTTTTTGAAATGTCAGATACCATTTTGTGCTTAGAGGTGGAAACTGCCCAAGTTCATATTGTAGATTATTTTCTTTTGAGAGTATCTGCTGAGAGTCATCATGCTATAATAAGTAAGATGATTTTCCTTTTGAATTGTGTCAGATATAACTTATGCGTGATATCATTAATAGCATGTCTTTGGATGCCATGACACCATAATTGCAGTTATTTCAGAATTCATTAATTTTAGTTTTGAGGAATATACTAGATTAGATAGATTTTCAATTAAATATTAGCAGTACTTTATACATCAATATATATGGACAAAGGAACATGCATACTTTATGTTATAAAGTTATAAAGGATTTGATTGTGAAAAAACATCTTGACTGTAAAAGCCTATTGGCTAGCATTTAGCAGGTTGTACTTTATATCAGGTGTTTGGTGTATTGTTATGGCCTAGTATGAACAATTTTTCTTGCCTTTCATGAGTTTTAATGAAACAATTGTCCTTTCTTCTTCAATTCTATAGTGCAAATTTAGAACATCAGAATATTAAATTATCTCATCTGTAAATTGTGGGTAATAAAAGTATTATCTCATGGGGTGATGTCAAAAATTATAGTATGTAGCACATGGCAAGAGCCACTCTGCTTTGAGTATTGCTGTTTAAAAACCACTCATCTCACTAAATCCGAGGAATACATACTGTGGTGATCCTGATGAAGGACCCGTGTCAGAGTGAAGATGATTTTTGCGTTGCAGATCAGCATGATGAGAAGTGGGATAAGGAAGAGGCAGCTGAAGGTGAAGAAGTTATAAAAGGCTTGTTGCCACCATTGTGGAAAACTGCAGTGTGTTACGCATTGAGAGAAAACTTCTGTCTGCCCATGTCCATTTGCAAGGTGGATCATCCTAAAGATGTATAACTGTGTAAGAAAAAAATGAAAATAGAAAAGTCATGTTACTTTTTGAATAACAGTGTTTGAAAAGTTTCTCTCCCATTTTCCTCTAGCCTTCTAACATGTTCCTAAAATAAATTCCAAGCTCCCTAGTAATACTCTTTTGGCATTCTTTGAAAAATTGTAAGTAGACGTTTACTTCTTAAACTATGTTTGAGAAAGTGTGAGTGAATCTGAAGGAGTTGGTATTTGGTGGGGAGGTTATTTCAGTCAGAAATTTAAACCTTGTATGTATTCTCACTTTCAGGTACATTAGAATGTTCCTTCCAAAACTATGAGCACATATTTAGACAGAAATTCCTATTAAAATGACATTCTTTTAAAAACAAAAAAGGGTAAAAACACATGAACAGAGAGAGCTCACAAAAAAGATATAAAAGTGGCCCTAAAACATGTGGAAATATATTCCACATCATTTATGATAATAGAAATGTCAATTAAAGCTACTATAAAGTGCTACTTTTCAGTATTTAGGTTTGCAAAACATTTAAAATTACAGCATATTATGTTGGCCTTGCTAGTAAGAATGCAAATTGAAATAATTTTTATAGAGGGGATTTGGGCAATAATGTGTAGCATAATTACATATACAGTTACCTTTTACTCAGCAACCCTACATTTCCAGTTTCAGATCTTTGTTCATCCTCCAGGGGAAATAGAATTTTCAAATGAATCCACTAGAGGGAGCATGATGATCACAGTATCAATCTTAGTGTCAGGAAACTCAAGCAAGTGCATTCAGCTTATTGCATCTTAGGATCCCAACTAACATTTTTCTTCAGAACAGTGAGCCTTTCAGTTTTCCATACTTCATTGCAACTTGACCTTATTCAAAAGTTTTGAATCAGACTCAAGAGATGTTATGACTAAAAGTGTTTAGAGGGTTACTTTACATAGAACTGGAGAATAATCCATTTCATTAAAATCTTAACTGTATACTGCACCCCCTTGGGCTTGGAAACAGATGACTTGAGTTGGACTTTCTGCTCTACAATAGGTCACATTTACACCTTATAATTTAATGTTTTTGAGCCATAAAGGTGAAACCTTCAATTACTTTGAAACAGTACTATGATTAAAGTTAATGATTATGGTTTAAAAAAAGAGACAAATGATATTACAAAGGCTTGTTTTTTGGTAGAAATAACTAAACTCCGTTATAAACCAGATATCCTTCTTTCAGGGAATTTCATAGTTGGTAGTGGAAATATAGCCAACCTGTATAGAATGCGTAAATAACCTGTATAGCCAAATATAGTCAACCTGTATAGAACCTGTAGCCAAGATAGACTGAAAGTTTTAAACTTCAGAATCTTGTCTGTAAATTCATTTGCTTTAATCTTGGTTCAGTTTATTTTATGTCCCAAGGCCATGTTCATTTGAATGATAAATATTTGGGATCCATTTAATTTTCAGTGCTTGCTTTGTCCTTGGATTATACTTCTTTATTTTTCTGTTTTTCTCTTTTATCCTTGGCCCCAGTTCTTATCAGTGTTTTCCATAAACAAAAACATTCTGTTTTCCTTCTTTTTAGTCAATTACAGATGCTCCTTTCTGAGAATATTATCTTTAGCTCAATTTACCCCACACCAATTACGCTATTGCCTAATCTTTCCCTGAACGTAATTATCTTCAGATGGCATGCTTTGGTTTCCTTACACATAAAATGGAGATAATAATAGTACCCACCTCCAGGAACTGTTATGCATGACAATTGCATGAGTTTATACATGCAAAGCATCTGGGAATAGTACCTGGCACACACTTAGGACTAAATAAACCTTAACTTTATTATAGAAATTTGAGGCCTGCAAGTTTTATGTGTATCCATATGTATTTACAAATGCAAACCATGTTTTCTCTGACATCATTAACCATTTTTAATTCAGTTTAAGTGTTTCTTCCCTAGCATCTTATAGGAATAAAATAAATAGATAACATTACATAGTGTAGTAGAGAATAGTAGTTCAAAGCTCTAGCATTGAGTTGAAGGGCATACTGACATTTTCATCTATTAGACAGTTATCTTGGGCATGTCATAATTTTTGACTTAGTTTTTTCATGTATAAAATAAGAAGAAAATTATTCATAATTTATACTGTTGCTTGGAGCATTACATCAACTATTGCATGTAAAAGCATTGAGCCCAATTCCTGGAGCATATTTATGCATTGAAATATTATTTATCATCATAATTATTATCATTGTTATAGTTTCTATAAAGTATGCTGCTATTATGTTGTATCACAATGTTGGCATACTGTGCATGTGTGGTAGGTATTTACTGAATTTAAACTTCTTGCCAAATTGAGAGGTGCATTCTATGTGCATTCAGGGCAAGCCTCCACACATCTTCAGACCACATAGCTTTATGCCAAAAACTAAGGAGTGGTTCATATTTCTTGCCTGCAGGCCTGGGTTGACTATAGAATTTGAAAGCTGTCAAAATGTAATGCTACGTATCATCAGATATAATCAGATATATGCTACGGATATGAACTCTTTCTGTAAATAATCTGCTACTCTGGAATTCTGCAGTTTTAGATGACTCTCATTAGAAATCATGTGATTTTAAGTTGAAAATGGGCACACCTAATTTAGGAAATTTTTTTTCTCAGTTAAGAGTTACCAGATGGTCTTAAATCAGAGGTATTCCTAGGACGTGTTCCTTGCTTTTCTTTCCTTCCTTTCCTCCCTCCCCTCCACTTCTCTACCCTCATCTCCTTTCATCTCCCCTCCCCTTATTCTCCCTCTGCTCCTCTTTCTCTTTTTTCACAAACTAATTTTAGAAATCATACTATCAGGACGTGAATTACTATACTTTGGATACATAGTGTTCAGTGTAATATGGTTTTGTGACCAGGGAGTAGTTTGCTCAAATTCACTGGTTAGTCAGAATGCAAGCTAAATTTTGAAAACTTTGAAATAACCCACCTTTATATAAGCTTTGGGTTGTTTATTAAAGTATCAACCATATTCAAGTAGTAGAGAACCAATATAAACAGCAACATATGAAGATTAAATGCACACACAAAAATCCACTCAAAATGGATCAAAGACCTAAATCTATGACCTGATACCATCAAATTACTAAACAACATTGGGCAAACTCTGCAAGACATAGACATAGGCAAAGACTTCTTGGAAAAGACCCCAGAGGCACAGGCAGTCAAAGCCCAAATTGGCAAATGAGATTGTGTCAAGCTGAGAAAAATAAACATGCAGCAAAGTGAAGATGCAACCGATAGAATGGGAGAAAATATTTGCAAATATGCAACTGATAAAGGATTAATATGCAGAATCTGTAAAGAGCTCTCAAGAAACTCAAACAACAAAATAAATAATCCAGTTAAGAAATGGGCAAAGGACTTGAACAAGTATTTTTCTTTTCTTTTCTTTTTTGGACAGGCAGAGTTAGTGAGAGAGAGACACACACAGAGAAAGGTCTTCCTTTTTTCCATTGGTTCACCCCCAAAATGGCCACCACAGGTGGCACACTGCACTGATTTGAAGCCAAGAGTCAGGTGCTTCCTCCTGGTCTCCCATGGGGGTGCAGGGCCCAAGCACTTGGGCCATCCTCTGCTGCACTCCCGGGCCACAGTAGAGAGCTGGACTGGAAGAGGAGCCACCGGGACAGAATCTGGTGCCCTGACTGTGACTAGAACCCCCGGTGCCGGCGCCGCAGGCAGAGGATTAGCCTAGTGAACCACGGCGCAGGCCTTGAACAAGCATTTTTCAAGAGAGGAAATTCAAAGGGGCCACATACACTTGAAATAATGCTCAGGATCACTAGCTATTAGGAAAATGGAAATCAAAACCACAATGAAGTTTCACCTCACCCCAGTTAGAATGGTTGTCATACAGAAATCAACAAACAATAAATGGTGGCCATTATGTGGGAGGGAAAAGTTACCCTAATCTACTGTTGGTGGGAATGTAAACTGGTGCAGCCACTGTGGAAGACACACACTGTGGAAGACACTTCAGAAATCTGAATATGGAGAAACCTCAGAAATCTGAATATAGATTCTACCATATGACCCAACCATCCCACTCCTGGGAATTTACCCAAACCAAAAGAAATCAGTATATAAAAGAGTTATTTGTATCCCTATGTTCATTGCAGCACAATTCACAATAGCTAAGATTTGGAATCAACACAGATGTCTACCAACTGTGGGCTGGATAATGAAATTATGGTATATATACACAATAGAGTACTACTCAGCTGTAAAAAATGAAATCCTGTCTTTTGCAACAATATGGCCACAACTGGAAACCATTACACTTAGTGAAATAAGCCAGTCCCCAAAAGACCAGTGTCATGTTTTCCCTGATCCAAGGTAACTAATACAGTACCTGAGATGTACCATATTGGAGTGAAATAGACATTTTGAGATTTGATGATTGATTACAGCCCTTGTCTCTTCCATTGAGGAACTGTGGTTTTTTTTTTTTTTCCTCTTCATACTATTTGTTGAACTCTTTTACTTAGTGTAGGGTTAAGTAAACTGAAAATAGGACTTTGTAAAAACTAAGGGTCAGAATGTGAGAGGGAGGAGAAGGAAGGGTTGGAGCATGGGTAAGAGGGAGGGTATGGGGGTAAGTGTCACTATCTGCATATATGAAATATATGAAACTTGTATAACCTAAATAAAATTATTAAAAAAGAAAGAATAGTAGTCATATTATGACAGTAGTAAATCTTTAAAGTATAATTCTAGAACCAAAGAGTAAAATAGAGACAGTATATTTTGAACCTTAAAAAAAAGATAAGGAATCAACCCAGATGTCCATCAACTGTTGATGGGTAAAGAAATTATGGTATATATATATATATATATATATATATATATATATATATATAAATGTATACTATGGACTACTACACAGCAGTAAAAAAACTGGAAATCCTGTCTTTTTGCAAAATGGATACAACTGGGAACCATTACACTTAGTGAAATAAGCCAGTCCCAAAAAGACAAATACCATATATTCTACCTGATCTGTGGTAACTAATAGAATACCTAAAATGTTGTCTATAGGAGTGAAATGGACATTTTAACATGTAATGATTTTGAACAGCCTTTGTCTTGACTTTTGAGGGACAATTTTTTTTCTTCATACTATTTGTTGAACTTAGTATAGGGTTAATCTTATTAGAATTAAGTTAACTGAAGATAGATCTTTGTGAAAAATAAGAATACAAATAGGAGATGGAGAAGGAAGAAGGATGAGAATGTGGGCGGGAGTGAGGGTAGGGTGAAAGTATCACTATATTTGTGAATCTGTATATATGAAATATATGAAATTTCTATACCATAAATAAAATAAAAAATTCTTAAAAGTCACCCATTTAATATAAATTGGTCACAACAAGAAGTGCCTTTGTGAAAAGACTTGTCTGAAGAGCGAGGTGCAGCACGAGAGTCACTCACTGTGTGTCAAAATCTAGAATAAAAAGGCTCTTCCCTTCTTAATTTTCCCTATCACAATGTGTAATATTAGTCATAGGTTTGAAACCTCTATTATTCACAGACAAAACAGGTGGCTACAATTAAATAAAAACTTATTAAGAAGACATGAGTACAACAGGCCAAGTGACATTGGGAAAGCCGTTGAGTCCTTTTCAATCAGTGTTTTTCAAATTATAGGATGTATCCATCAATGAGTTGTAACCAACACTGAAAAGTGAAAAGGAATAGAATGTTTATTTCTAAAAAACTTTTTCTTAGGTATAGGTGTGTGAGAGACAGACCAGGTCTCAATGGAGTATGGGGTTGCTTACTTTGGATTATTGCCATAATGGTTTGAACACCACTACTTTCAAGAGTTAGACCTTGATTCTCTTATTTAAGAAATGGGAGCAGCAACATGGCTTCTATTTACCATATAGAGTTAATGTGTTCCTAAGATAAGATCAACTTTGTGAAGTTTTGAGGAAACTTCAGTAAAGTGCTTCAGTTATATATTTAAAGTGTTGTTGAAAGTAAGGATGAGTCATTTGACAAAACAGTTCCATCATTTTTTGTGCTCATAGTCACATAAATCTCTAGTAGAATAATGACTTGAGGTTAGACTAAAAATCCCTAAGCAATTCAAAGTTAATTTCATATTTTCTTTTTGCTATATCAATATAGATAAGTGCAATATTTGACATTATCTTTCTATTATGATACACTTAGGTGAAAATAATGGAATTTAAAAAAATCAACAGTTTAGCTTTTGTGAGAGCTGTTTCAAAGAGAATGAAACCATGTTTTTTTTTTTTTTTTTTTGGTCCTACTTAATATTGTTGGTTGAACTCTGATCCAAAGCCAGGAACCAGGAGCTTCTCCCAGGTCTCCCACGTGAGTGCAGCGGCCCAAGGACTTGGACCATCCTCTACTGCTTTTCTAGGCCATAGCAGAGAGCTGGATCAGAAGTGGACAATCAGGACTTGAACCGGTTGCCCATATGGGATGCCAGTACTGCAGGTAGCTGCTTTACCCGCTATGCCACAGTGCTGACCCCTAAGAAAACCATATTTTTGTTTTAGGTGATGTATATGCTCATTACCCTGATTTGCTCAATACAAAATATATACATGTAGCAAAACATCATGTTATGTTCTACAAATATATATGATTATTATTTGTCAATTAAAAATCTCATTTTATTTTTTGAATAGAACACACAGAGGTTGTAAGGCTCCCACACTGGCCGGCACTGCGGCTCCATAGGCTAGTCCTCCACCTGCGGCACTAGCACCCTGAGTTCTAGTTCCTGTTGGGGTGTCGGATTCTGTCCCGGTTGCTTCTCTTCCAGTCCAGCTCTCTGCTGTGGTCCGGGAGTGTAGTGGAGGATGGCCCAAGTTCTTGGGCCCTGCACCCACATGGGAGACCAAGAGATGCACCTGGTTCCTGGCTTCGGATCAGCACAGTGCGCTGGCCGCAGCGGCCACTGGGGGGTGAACCAACGGAAAAAGGAAGACCTTTCTCTCTGTCTCTCTCACTGTCCACTCTGTCAAAAATAAATAAATAAATAAATAAAGCTCCCACATTAATTTTAGAATTTTTCAAGACTATCAGTGTCTTCTATGATATAAATTTGGTAAGCCCCAAGTTATTCATTTATCCAAACATTTTAAATTTCTATTTTTGATGAATATCTTATTAGGTACTATGAATATTAATTAAGTTTGACATAAGAGTCTTCACCACAAATACCTTCATGGCAAAGACGGGCAAACATGTATATAATCACATGGATTCATGGCAATCATGTGCTGTGAGATCAAAGGAAAGTGGTTAACCACCACATCTAATTTTTTTGCTGTTGTCAACTCTCAATCAGACAAAATAGTATTATGAAAGTCAGTTGCTTTAGCCTTTACTGATGCTTGAATTTTTCCTACCCAAATATCCTTGAAACGTCAGCTTGAATATCCAAATATCCTTGAAACGTCAGCTTATTCTACCTTTACTAAAGTCTTCTTTCACATTTCAAACCAAACACATCTCTTCATCTTCTTAAAACTTTTAGTAGGTTTACATTATTTAATATAAAGTTATATTAATTTTATATAAATTTTATCTCCACAACTGCACTCCATTTTCTTCGTTGGCTGTATCTTTGTTTCATCAGTACCAGCACAATGTTTACACGATGTTGTGTTTAACTTTTCTAAGAAAACCAGTGAAAGATTAACACTCATAGTTGGAAGAAGCAAAATGGAAATAGGCTTGGCTAAATAACTACATTTCAAATGACACATTTACTAAACCTATTCTCTTATTTCAATCACTGTGAGAGTCCTTATAGTATACTTTTTTTCTGGGAAAACATTTTAGTTTTTCCCATTTTTTCTACCATAAACATAATAATTAGATTTATCTAATATTTATAAAATAGTAGTTAGGTTCTATGCAAAAATCTTAGTTAAGAATTTGTGCAAAAATTTACTCATGTTTCTAGTTTCTCACAATATTTAGTGAATTCTTCATTATGCTTTTTGTTTGTAACCATCTGGCCAGTTTAGAATGTTTAGGTAAATTTCATTTATAGAGGCAAGCTTTTAGAGGAACCTAGTTAACTCTTTTTGTAGTTCTTTACATATCCTTTGACCCTAGGTTCACCATGTAGTATACTTATAAGCATAGAAAGAGTCTTTGTTATTTGTAAAAATTTGTTCTTCAGAGATCAAGTGCTGGAAAGGCATACTCTGCAGGTCAGTTAGCTGGATTATCCTGATGAAGGCGATTTGGAGGAGTGTCTGCCTTCCATGGGAGAGGGCCATCATGCTGTCAACAACATATTGCCAGCAAAATGCAAGCCAACCCCAGGGAAATGTTCAAGTTTTCTGAAATCTAAGATTTCCTTTTCCTTTTCTTTTTTTTGTTTTCCTCTTTATTCAGTCTCATAAAACTACAAACTACAGGACAACATACTAACAAAGAGTCATTCTCCTTAAGCTGTATTGACAGAATTCTTAAAAGTTTCCATGTAAGGAATCCCAAATAAGAAAAATTTTATTTTTTACTTATGATATTTTCAGTTTCTAAACGCTTTAAACATAAATCCATGCCAACTGGAAAAATAGATAGAACAAGAAGGAGATGAGGTCAATTTTGATAATAGTTACATTTTTGAGGAGGATTTACTATGTTACAGAGACTATGCTATTCAATTTAATACATTATTTAATCCTCACAAAAATATGTGAAGTACACATTATTTGGCCAAGGTAACCACAGAGTCAGGATTAAACTCCATTCTCTGACCTCCAGAGCTCAGGCACAGGAAAGGCCTTTGAAAAGCCTTTCACTCAAATTTGATAAAAGATCTGTGATCACCATCCTAACAAGTTCAAGAATAACGTTTTACCTGTGGTCCGGCAAAGACACTACTGAGGATCCAGGCAAGGGCAGTCATGGACTGTTCGAGCTTGTCATTGCTTTTCACAGCAAGGGGCCTTGTGATGGCTAAGGAGCGGTCCAGGCTGATCACCACCATCATGAAGGCTGGGGCATACATGGAGAAAAGCTTCAGATAACTGAGCACTTTGCAGAGGAACTCTCCTCCATACCACTGGACTGTGATATTCCACATTCCATCCAGTGGCATGACAATCAGAGTCTCCAGCAGGTTGGCTAACGTCAGATGTTTTAGAAGCACCTTCATTCTTGAAAGCTTTTTCCCTTTCTCTTTCTTCTGAGTCCACTTCTGGAGTTTCAACAAGAAAGAAGCGTTAAAGGTTGTGGAGAGTAGGAAAAGGAAGAAAGTAACGGTCACTCGGATCTTTCCAGATAAGGTCAGTGTGGGGAGGTTGCCCTGCATCAGCGGGATGCTGTTGTTGATGGCTGAGCAGTGATTTTGATTCTGTTCAGGAGAAGCACTGTTTTCCATATTTTGCCAGTGACAGAGCTTTGAGATTGTGTTTCTTGTATTTCTGATGACCTATTGTAAGTGAACCTGAGTTCCCATTTTATTTATGCCTTCTTTAGATGCAAACGTCACAGTTCTAGATTTATGTCAAAATGTATGTCTGAGAGACTTTAGACTTAATGTGAAAGATCAAGGTGATCTTGTTTTGTGGGTTTGTAATCCAACAGAGTGCTAAAACAGAGCATGCTTAACACATCCTGAAGGCCGAGTGTAACTGGACCGCCTCAGCAGATGGCCTGGTTTTCACAACAGTTTTCTAAGTGAAGAAGCCCTTTGAAGTCTAATTTTGAACTTAAAAAGACATCATGATATTATTCAGATCACATTTTGGAGAGAATTTTTTAAAAATTAGTTTTCTGTCCAATAGAAAACTGTTGTCTCCAGAACTTAATACATTTCTACAAAGCATTTCTTTGTCGTGTTTTATTTTTCAAACATATAATGTTGAGCTTGAATACACTGTACAAATATGTTAATTTAAAACTATACTACACAAAACACCAAATCAATAACAATTAGAATAAGTTTAATACAAATTGGGCTACATTCAATTAAATCACACTTTTTTAAAAAAAATTTTTACTTAGGGTTAGGCATTGTGGTACAGCAGGGTAAACAGCTGTTTGGGAGGACGGCACTTTTTTTTTTGACAGGCAGAGTTATACAGTGAGAGAGAGAGACAGAGAGAAAAGTCTTCCTTTCCGTTGGTTCATCCCCCCAAATGGCTGCCATTGCCGGTGCTCTGTGCCGATCCAAAGCCAGGAGCCAGGTGCTTCCTCCTGGTCTCCCATGTGGGTGCGGGGCCCAAGCACTTGGGCCATCCTCCACTGCCTTCCTGGGCCACAGCAGAGAGCTGGACTGGAAGAGAAGCAACCGGGACAGAATCCGGCGCCCCGACCAGGACTAGAACCTGGGGTGCTGGCACCGCAGGCGGAGGATTAGCCAAGTGAGCCACCGCGCTGGCCTAAATCACACTTTTTTATGTTGTAAGAAAGCTGATTCTTTTATTAATGAGAAACATATTCCTGTTAAATATTTGTGCAGTCCTATTCATATTTTAAAATCTTTAACAGAAATATAAGTTGTAATACTATGGAGTACCCTATGGTGTTTTGATATGTGTATACATTATGTAATGTCCAATCAGGGTAAATGTATCTATCTTCTCGAGCATTTACCATTTCTTTATGATAAAAACATTGAAGACTAAATTGTCTAGTTTTCTTTACAAGAAATATATAGTACATTAATATTGTTTATACTCACCATACTGTGCAACAGAATCACAGAAGTTCTTGTTCCTACCTGACTTTAATTTAGTACTCAGTAATCAATCTTTACCCCTGCCTTTATTCCATCCTCTCCCCTTTCTTCCCCAGGCTCTGGTAACCACATTAAACTTTTAACTTCTGCAAAATTACTTTTTTTTAGATTCCACATATGAGTGGGTTCATGTGGTACTTGTCCTTCTGTACTTGTTGTATTATATTACTTAATCTAATGCCCTCTAGTTCCGTCCATGTTGTTATGAATGGTCACCTCTTTTGGTATAATCATGCCCTTACTTCCTCTCTTCAAAGGTGATCAATGCCTGGGTTTTAGCCCTCACTTGGTATAATGCTCATCTGTGCTTTCTCCCCTCTGCTTTTTTGGGTGGGTACAAGATTCTTTGCAGCTGGGACTTTTGTTGAAATGGCTTCTTTTCCCTGTCTGTTGCTAGGTGTGTGCATCCTAGCTGCTGCAGGTGCCTTTGCTCACAAGATGGCATCTGTCCCTGCCGGTTGCTGGTTATGCACTTAAGAGCTGCCGCAGCTGCTGTCTAGTCATGTCAAAATGCTGCCCGGCCTCTCTCAGCTGGTTGTCAGGTACTGTTGTAGGGGAGATGGGGAGAGAGAAACGTGCCCCCTTCCCCACTTTTTTCTCCTGAGGTCTCTAGCCAGACTCAAAGACAGTGTAGTCCTTAGGCTCTCCCTCTGGCTATATCACCAGTGGCATGGGCTGCTGCAGTCTGGTCTCACCTTGCTTTCCAAAGCTGGTGCTTTCTCTGGCTGTGGGCTGCTGGGGTTGTGTGTTGTATCTGTGCTTGTTGTTGTGCGTTTGCACCTTCGACACAGATCCACGGCATCTCTCCTCCTTCCACAGAATCTCTACTGCAGTTTTCCCTCCAACTCTACCCTGAGAATGTGCTTACTCTATCCCACTTGGGAAATCTTGTGCAAGTGATTTGAAAGGGTGCTCTGAGTTATTCCTCCAAGAAAATGAGGAAAGCCAGAGAGGGCAGAGGAAGAACTCAGACAAGTATGGGTTCAGCTAAAGTCTGATCTAAGTCTGCATCCACATAGAACACTGGGGCATAATTGGAACCACAGAGTTGCCACCCCATTAGGAAAAGAGACTTACCTTTTGCACTTCTGTATTAGTTACCCGTTAGCTGAGGTCCATCTATCAGGTGGGGAAAACTTTTCAGGTATATCAATGTTATATGCTCCCGTGAACTAATGGCAGTTCTCAGAAGAGGGTAGTTGTGGACCCTTGGCAGCCAATACTCCCATTAGCTAATTGAGGAATGTTCATTTTTGTCAAAGTAGCCTGAGTAGACATGCTAGGAAATTATTGTTTGAGGGCAACAGAGCTCCATTAAATGGGAATTAAACTAGATTTTCTTTCTTTCTTTCTTTCTTTCTTTCTTTCTTTCTTTCTTTCTTTCTTTCTTTCTCTTGACAGGCAGAGTGGACAGTGAGATAAACTAGATTTTCATAATGAATATAGTGTATTAGGATAAAATACTACTTTGGGAATCAGGAGATCCCTGTTCTCTTGTGTGATCTTCAAGCATCTTGGGTTTCATTGTAATTTTTATAAAATTCATAATATGGTTTTTAAGAGTCTCTTTCAGCTTCAGAAAAACTTTGTATTATTCTCTCTTGCATTCAGTTTTCTACTAATTAAAATAATCTATTTTCATTTATTACCCCTTATTTAATTCAGGCCAGGGCTGAAGCAGGCCAAAGCCAGGAGCCAGGAGCTTCATCTGGATATCTCACATTGAAGGGCAGCACTTGACCCATCTTCCAGTGCTTTTTCCAGGCCATTAGCTGGGAGCTGGACTGGAAGTGGAGCAGTCAGGACTTGAACCGGCATCCACAGCAGATGCCGGCATCTCAGGCAGCAGCTCAAGTTACTACACCACAATGCTGGCCGCTTTGTGAAATTTTCCTTATAGATTCATCAGTTGTTTGTTTTCTGTCTTAACTATTTTGAACAGTGCTGCAATGAATGTGGGGCTGTAGATATCTCTGAGATATGATTTTGTTTCCTTTGGCTATATAACCAGTGGGAGGATTGCTGGATCATATGGTAGTTCTATTTTTTGAGAATCTTCCATACTGTTTTCCATTGTAACTATACCATTTACATTCTTACCAGCAGTGTACAAACATTCCCTTTGCCAAATGTATGTTCTGTCTGTTCAGTAATAGTCATCCTAGGTGATAACTTATGGGGGTTTTAGTTTGTACTTCCATTATGATTATTGATGTCAAACAGCTTTTAGTATACCTGTTAGCCATTTGTATGTCTTCTTTGCAAAGATGTCTATTCAGATTGTGCTATGTTTTAGATATGGTTTGAGTGAGGTGTGGCCTGGGGGAAGTCCTTAGGATGCTGCCCTTGGAATGGATCAAGATGGCTGTCACGGGACCCCTGAGCTTTTGTGAGAGTGAGTTGTGATAAAGATGATGCTGATTTCTGAGTCACTGTATGGCTTCTTACTGGGCAATGTGATCGTTTCCTTTTGCACGAGTTCTGCCATCTACTATGAAGTTCTAACCAGAACTGAGCTGATGGTGGAATCATGCCCCTAAATCTCTAGAACTTGAACTGAATAAACCTCTTTTCTTTTTAAAGGTAGCCTGCTTTGGATAATTTATTGTAGTGATGAAAATTAGGTGCATATAGGATGTTTGCCCATTTATTTATTTTTTTATATATTGAGTGGTATGAATTCCTTACGCAGTTTGTATATATTATTATCATACCAGATATATAGTTTGCAGATATTTTCTCCAGTCTCATATGTTGCCTTTCATTTCTTTCATTTACTTGATTGTTTCCTTTGTAATGCAAGACTTTTTATCTTGGTTTTATTCCAGTCACTTATTTGTCCTTTTTTTGGTCTTTTTCTTTTTTGTTTTTGTGGTTACAGTGTCATATTCTAAAAATAATTGCCTAGACCTAACCCAGGGGATTTTCTCTTGTATTTTCTTTTAATACTTTCATAGCTTCAGATTTTATATTGAAGTCTTTAATCCATTTCAAGTTAATTTCTATGTGTGGTGTTAGATATGGGTCCAATTTCATTCCTTTTCATGTGTTTTTATCATAAAAATTTTCCAAATACCCTTTTTAGTACAAATGTCCATATCTGAAGAACTCAGTAATCTTGATGCTGATACTCAGTTGGGGAGATGTCTTCATTACTGCAATTACTGTTTTGGCTTGTAGAGGGGTGAACAGAATCTATTTCTACCCAATGTATCATCATGCATTTCAGTTTACTTAAACCAGCCTGTTTAGGAGGCACCTTCTTAAAATTTTCAAACTTCACATATCTGTCTTCCTGTTAAAATTCTTTTCTAAATTAAAAATGAAATATTTTGTGCTCTTTTCCCATAGGGATTTTATACTGTCTGTATACACAAAGAAATTGAGTAAGGAGGAGTACTGGTGGCTTATGTCACTAGTCAATATTGATTTTTTTGAGATAACACAGTATGTATAGCATGCAGCCAGTGACTTATAACTTTATATATACATGAGAATACAGAGTCTCTGTTTGCTATGAATTTACATGATTTTGAATATCATTACCAGAAGGTAGTACATTTCGCTTTGGTAATAACTAACTATTAATTTTAAAAATCCATCCAGCATTTTTTCCCTGGAAATGTCAATCAATAACCCCACATCCTCCATTGAAAGGGTGGTACATGAGTCTAAGCTTGGCCATTCTTGACCTGTATACACTTGGTTTATTTTGTTAATTCTGAACTTCTAAGAGACCAAAAATTAGAAATATTATTTCCCATATATGGGTCACAAGATATGTCAAAATATTTTTAAAACAATTAAATAATAACAGTAGTGTTAATTTACCCATAAAATTTATGACAGATATTTAGAATATTAAACAAAGTATAGTGAAGAGTTATAACCATATCGTATAATGTAGCATAATTGTTAAAAGTATGAGTTTTGGAGTGGAATTGTGTGATTTTGAATTCCAGTTTAGTCCATTATAAACTGTCTGGTCTTTGTAAAGTAATTTGACTTCTTTATACCTGAGTTTTCTTATCTATTTAATTGTGATCAGAATGGAACCATCTTCGTGGGTTTGTTGGGAAAGTTCAATATAATAACACATATAAAACATGTCTAGTACATAGGAAGGATCCAATAAAGGTTCATTTTATCATTAATGCAATTTTTGAGATTGTATGAAAAAAATTACATTATAATGAAGGCTATTAGTGGTAGCTGTAAATGGTCAATGATGAAAAAGAGAAGGACTAAACTATTGAGACATTGGTAGACTACTGTCTGAGAAAGTACCTTGATGAGAAGATATATTGGAATGCAACTAACTTATTGATTTGGCATAATATTGCATTTATAGTCATGTGTGCCTTTGTCTTGAATATTTGTGTGTGGGCAAAAAGACAGTGAAGCAGACAGAAAGCTTCCATGTTGTTTATTCTGGTGTATAATTTCTATTATTAAGAGAATGGGACTAACTCAACAAAAAATTGTAATTTATTCAGTCACCTATGGGGACTATTATATTGTTTTGTGTCATTCAAGATAATAAAGCCATAAATTGACAAAGGATTAGAACTAGGGCCAGAAACAAGGGCCAGAAAGACAATAGATAGATTTTTTGAGTAATTTTTATAGATAGTATTATTGCAACTGACTGGACTACAACCTACCAATATGTTGACCTTGTGCAATCCATTCTCTTGTCAGCAGAAAATTATGTGTTCAGAAGGTAGTTTATTATTAACACCTATTCAGTGATTTTCCAAGGGGATCTGGATCTGCAAATTAGCAGTGTATTTCCTTAATAAACCATAACCTGTATTTACTCATAATTACTTCCAATATGGAAAGGAGTAAAGGGAAAATTGCATATCCTGATTCATAATTTCACTGAAATTTTGTCAAAGCCTAATAACATTTTAATTGTTCTAGGATTGTTTATATTTAAAATTTCAACATTAAATGTGTGTAGGGAAAGGTGATCTTTAAAATGTGGCTTGGGAGTGACATATAAACATAACAATATATAAGCTTTGAACTATAATCCACAGAGGTCTTCTACACTAGAGACCAGTTTTGGACATGATCCAGTCTCTGTAGTAGGTCACTCGGGTATAGATACCAGGCTTGTTTGGAAGAGCACATTCATCTCCCCAGCTTACAACACCGGCAAGGAACCATATGCCTTTAGAATCTGCACTAACCAGTGGTCCACCAGAGTCACCCTAGAGAGAAAAAAGATATATATCATCACTAAAGTTTAAAGGTGAATATTGCCCATTTTTCTCTTTTATAGTGAAGATAGGAAAAGACAGACAACCCTAGATATTTCAATATTAAAATGATTCTAGTCTAGAATATCTTTGTAACCTATGAAAATTGATTTGAATAATATATAGTAATGTAATAATGGCAAACACGTATGAAAAGTTTCAACTTAGTTATTATCCAAAGGCAGTATTTGAAGATATTATTGCTATGGAATTGTTAGGATGCTGGGGAACTCTGATTATCTATCCAAATGCTCCTATTTGAAGATATTGGGAAAAACCAAACTGGACTATTGCTCTTCCACTCTTGTGTGAATATTGCTCTGATTTTCAGAATTGTGTGATTTCGCTATATCCTCTCTACATCTCTTATAATTTTTTTAAGGGAAAGAGTTTATTGGGGGAAACCTGACAGACTGGAGGGAAGGGGCGAAGAAGAAAAAGAGGGAGAAGGAGGGCATAAGAGAGAGATCCAGAAAGAGATCAAGAGACAGAGAGACAGACAGAGATCAGGTGGTGGAGAGAAAGAGAGCCACATGTTCAGGAACAGGTCCTTTTAAAACTTTGCTGGGGGGCTGGCAGGGAAGTTGGAGCATCGAATCTCATTAGGATGGGAGTGGGGCTGACACCAGTGGTTGGGCCATGTGGCCACCTGGCTTTCAGCAATGGTGGCAGGGGCTAGAGCCTAAGATGGTGTCAGTTATAGTTTTAATATACTGATTTTTAGTTCATTTCCCCAGGATAATGGAGCACTTTAATACTAAATTTTCCTTTTCTCTAATCCTTCCAATTACCCTGCATATATATTTTTTTTTTTTGACAGGCAGAGTGTACAGTGTGAGAGAGAGATAGAGAGAAAGGTCTTCCTTTTGCTGTTGGTTCACCCTCCAATGGCTACCGCGGCCAGCGTGCTGCGGCGGGGGCACCCCACTGATCTGAAGGCAGGAGCCAGGTGCTTCTCCTGGTCTCCCATGCAGGTGCAGGGCCCAAGCACTTGGGCCATCCTCCACTGAACTCCCTGGCCACAGCAGAGAGCTGGCCTGGAAGAGGGGCAGCAGGACAGAATCCGGAGCCCCGACCGGGACTAGAACCCGGTGTGCTGGCGCCGCAAGGTGGAAGATTAGCCTGTTGAGCCATGGCGCTGGCCTACCCCGGATAATTTTAACATCTATTGGATGATACATCTAATACCTTAGCTGACAACCTCTTGGCTTTTTTGACTCTGACCGTTCACATCTTAAATTCAATCTTACAGTGTTACTTCTTGTTACCTGGAAGTGTTCCACCCCGGAAAAACCATTTTTCAGCATTATGATAGCATTTACCAATCCCTTAACTTTTTTTTTGTTTCACTTTTCACTCTGTACTTGCTCTTCAACCTCACTAAGAATGGCAGTTATTTGACTTCTTTCTTTTCTGTTAGTGTTTTAGCTCAAGTCTTCCTTCTTATCTTTCCTTATGTAGGCTGAATTATTCACCCTTACTAGCATCCTCAGCTCATTACCTTATGCCCCACCATAGCCTGGACCAAACCACTCACTGTGAAATAAAACCATATTACAAATTTCCGGCCTCAGGCTAATTCCTCTCTGCAATATTTACAAATCTGTGGCCAACTTCTTTTCTCATTTTCCAGGACAGCAAAATTTTAAACTTTTGTCATTTCATAATTGTATAAAATACAGATTCCTCACTCTGAAGCTAGTATATTACTTTCAGAATCTTGGAATTAGTGAGAGTTAAGAGGTGGCAATCCCTCCATTCCTTGTCTTGTATCTTTTGACTTCTCAGCTCACCCATATCAGTCTACAATTGTATCTGCTCTCCTCAAACAGATGGATATATTTTGTCTTAAAAAATGAATTATGATCGACAAATAAACATGTTTTTTAGATGTGTAATGTGATGTTTTGATATACAAATGCATTGTGAAATGATCCCCCCATGAAAATAATTAACCTATCTACCATCTCTCAGAATTACTATTTTATTTTTATTTTTTGGAGAAAATACTGTGTGGTGGAATGAGAAGGCCATGCCAAGGTGGCCACTGGCAAGCGAGCGTCAGTTACTCAGGAATGGCTTTGAAACCCACCTGGCAATGGAGCCTGCCTGGCAACAGGCTGTGATTGGATGGATTGGAAACTGCCTGGCAACAGGCTATGATTGGATGGATTTGAAACTGCCTGGCAACAGGCTGTGATTGGATGGCTTTGGAAACTGCCTGACAATAGGCTGTGATTGGTTGGGGCATAGACCGCCCCTTGACCAGATTGGCTGGTCTTGGCTATATAAGATGTAGTTCCAACTGTAATAAACGAGTCTGCGGGCTGCTCGCCTCAAGCCTGCTTTCACCCGACTCCCGGTGTCTGTGTGTTGACTCCGCGCCTCTTGCCCCCACCACGCTGCTCCTCTCAGAAACGAATCCACTGCAACATTGTTGAGAAACTCAACTGCAACAATACTGAATATCTACTCTCTTAGCAAATTTCAATTAGACATGTCAGTATGGTCACCAAGCCATACATTAGAACTCTTAGAACTTGCTAATTTTTTAACTGAAAATTTATACCCTTTCACTAATATCTCTCCATATTCCTCTGACTCCCTGCTCCAGGAATATGCTTTGATGAGTTTGATTTTTTAGATTTTACATATCAGTGAGAACATTTAGTATTTTTTTGCTGTGTCTGATTTGTTTTACTTAGCATAATGTCCTCTAGTTTCATCATATTATCACAAATAGCAGGATTTCCTTCTTTTTTTCTGACTTGAATAATCTCCATATACATATATATGTGAGAGTATATCTGTATGTAGTGACATGTATAATATATTACAATGTGATATATATCACATAAAGTGATTTAAGTAAAGAAAATGTGATATATATACACACATACATATATATCACTTTATATACTCATTCATCTATTGATGAAGTTAGGCTGTTTTCATATCTTGGCTAATGCGAATTTGCCAATATGTTTATATGAACTTGGGGCTACAGATACCTCTTTGAGATACTGATTTGATTTCCTTTGAATGTATATTCAGAAGTAGGAGTGCTGGATCCTATGTTGGCTCTATTTTTATTTTTCTGAGGAACTCCATTCTGTTTTCCATACTTGCTTTACCAATTACCTCCCAACAAACAGTATACAAATGTTTTCTTTTCTTGACACCCTCATCAACACTTATTACCTATTTTGATAATGGTATCTATTATGCATTAGGGTTATATTTCATTGTGGTTTTAATTTGCACTTCTGTGATGTTTAATTATGTTGAATACTTTTTTGTATATCTTTTGGCCCTTTAGATGTATTTATCTGTTTAGGCCATTGGCTCACTTTTAATTCATGTTATTGGTTTTTCTGGTATTAGTTGTATGAATTTCTGACTTCCTTAAAGGATTGAAAGGAAGAGATTTTGCAATGTTAGCAAAATGTGTGAAAGAGTCATCAGAGTGGAACAGTTTGGAAAATGTGGAAGAAAGCTGAAGTTAGTGGAAAGTTCAAATACCTGTATAGAAGAAGGAGATTGGGTAAAAAGCACAGATAAGAGATTAGCCTTTAATAGTAGATACAGCTTATTTATTGTAATCTGAGAGTGGAAGAATAAATACAAACATAAATGTATCAGGTAGAAAGGAAAGGAAAGGAGTTCTCATGTGATTGTGTTTATTTTTTCGTCTGTGGGAGGAATTTTCATATGCTTAGGAAGATAAAGAACATGGTGGAATTGGTAGGTTCTGAGTACATTTAAAGTTTGAAGAGCACTATCAACTATTTCTGCTAAAAAACTGTACAGTGTATTAAGGACCCACCTATTATTTTATGACTCCAGTTTACATGAAGATGAAATTTCTTTTTTTAAAACTTTTTGTTTGTTTGTTTTATTTATTTGACAGGTAGAGTTATAGACAGAGAGAGAGAGAGAGAGACGGAGAGAAAGGTCTTTCCTCCGTTGGTTCACTCCCCAAATGGCCGCTATAGCCAGTGCTGTGCCGATCCGAAGCCAGGAGCCAGGTGCTTCCTCCTGGTCTCCCATGCGGGTGCAGGTGCCCAAGCACCCTGGCCATCCTCCACTGCATTCCCAGGCCACAGCAGAGAGCTGGACTGGAAGAGGGCAGCCAGGACTAGAACCCGGTGCCCATATGGGATGCTGCGCCGCAGGCAGAGGATTAACCAAGTGAGCCATGGCACCAACCCCGAAGATGAGATTTCTTTTAGCTGTGCCCAGAACCTCACATATAAGAAGAAATAAGGCTGATTCATTGCTCTGTGATTGAAGATTATTATGATGAGTGTGGGGGAAAGTAGAAGATAAGTCATTGAAGGTACTATAATGAAATGATTAAAATAATAATAATAAGAATAAAATGTGGCTTTTAGATTGTATGTGGTTATGAGCCATGAGGCTGGGGGTGATGAGGCTGAGAGAAAACTGAGAAGAACAGGGATTTAAGCTCCCCCTGACATCAAAGAAAAAAGTTTAGTGAAAGAGTTAGAAATTTGTAATTAGGATAAAAATATGTAGGGGCCAGTGCTGTGGCATAGCATGTTGAGCCACTGCCTGCGGTGCCAGTATCCCACATGGCCGTCAGTTCGAGTTCCAGCTGCTCTACTTCTGATCCAGTTCTCTGCTATGGCCTGGGAAAGCAGAGACTGACCTTTATAGCAAAATGGCTGGAATTGAAGATCATCCTGCTAAGTGAAGTAAGCCAGACACAGATGAATTCCACATGCTTGAAATAAATGAATATAAAGTATAAAAATTATGTGAATGTCATATTTTTGGTATATTAAATAGTTGTAAATATTGTCATACTATCTACATGACAATATTTCCCTTCTTTCCTCATTTTGTGATCATTGTCATGAATCCCACATTATGTGCTATTAATATCCCTGCTTTCAAGAAAAATCATCTGTCATATAGATATGAAGTAAATATAGAAAAAATGCTAACATTGTTAAATCAAATTTAAAAATGCTTCCAGGAATATGAAGAAAAAAATATCAGTATAATTTTAATTAAATACTTTGGCTATTAAGCATTTTTTTTAAATTTTATTTTTTTATTTGAGAGGTAGAGTTACAGACAGAGAGAGGGAGAGATGGAGAAAAAAGTCTTCTATACGCTGGTTCATTCCCCAAATGGCTGCAATGGAGAGCTAAGCCATTCCAAAGCCAAGAGTCTCCTCTGGGTCTCCTATGTGGGTGCAGGGGTCCAGACACTTGGCAATACTCCACTGCCTTCCCAGCCCAGAAGCAGACAGCTAGATTAGAAGAGTAGCAGCCCGTATGGGTTGCCGGCATCACAGTCAGAGGCTTAACCTTTTATGCTATAGTGCCAACCCCATATTAAGGATATTTATGGTTTTAAAAAATTTCCATCCCCTAAGAAAACAGATTTGGTTAAATGGAAATTTAAAATTACAAGGAAAGGGCTGGCATTGTGGGACAGTGGGTTAAACTACCATTTGTAATGCCTGCATTCCACGTGGGAGTGCCAGTTTGAATCTTGGCTGCTCTGCTTCTAATCCAACACCCTACTAGGAAAGCAGTGGAGATGGCCCAAGTTCTTGGGCCCATGCCACCCAAGTGGGAAACCCAGATAGGGCTCTGGACTCCTGGCTTTGGCCTGGCTCAGCCTTGGCTGTTGCAGTCATTTGGGGAGTGCACCAGTGTATGGAAGTGTCTCTCTCTCCCTCCCTCCCTCTCTCTCTCTCTCTGTATCCCCACCCCCCCGCCCCGTGTATGTGTGTCAGTCTGTGGAAAAATTATAAGGGAAAGAAGCTTCTTGAAAATGAACTAGTAGATTACCTGGCAGGCATCCACACGTCCCTCTGGGAACCCTGCACACAACATTCCAGATGTGATGACTCCAGCATATGCCTTTGGACTGTTGCACATCTCATTATCTATAATGTTTACTAATCCTTTTTGGAGTATATTAGGACTTTCCCCTAAAGGAGGAAACATTTACAATTTTGTTAAGGTTATTATTAATCTCTCTGGTATATAACTTTAACACTATGTACAACTTCTAAATCAATGTAAAACAAGTTTTAATTAAGGTTTTGTCACCTTTCTCAGTAACCCAGAAGCAACTAATGTTTATGAACATTACTTATGGATATTATATTTAACTAGTACTAAAATATTCATGTAAATATTTAGAAATACTTAAAAAGTACATCCATGTGTGATGGGATTTTTTACTTTTGAATTATTTTAAAATATTATATTTATTACATGTGTGTCCTAGAAAGCAACATTTAAAATTCATATCTTGAACCATACATTATATTCTTATTTGTAGTTGAATTTGTTATTGTCATACTAATTTTTTTTTTTTTGACAGAGTTAGACAGTGAGAGAGAGAGAGACAGAGAGAAAGGTCTTCCTTCTGTTGGTTCACCCCCTAAATGGCTGCTATGGCTGGCGCGCTGCGCTGATCCAAAGCCAGGAGCCAGATGTTACCTCCTGGTCTGCCATGCAGGTGCAGGGCCCAAGGACCTGGGCCATCCTCCATTGCTTCCTGGGCCACAGCAAAGAGCTGGACTGGAAGAGGAGCAACCGGGATGGAATCCAGCATCCAGACAGGGACTAGAACCGGAGGTGCCAGCACCACGGGCAGACAGCCTAGTGAGCAGCGGTGCCGGCTCATACTAATTCTTAAAATTAATTTTAGGTTTGTTTTTCTGTTGTTAAAATTCATTTGTGAACATAAGTAGTCAATAAATCTTTACATTATCAGGGTCATATGGAAGCAAATATTTAAATACAAGAGTACTTCAAAAACTGTAGAAATACGAATTAAAAATATGAGTTTATTTTGGTGCAAAGAAATTTTTTGGTGTAAAAAAGATTTTTCATAATATGTGAAAAATATGCCTTATGGAAAAAACTATGGATTTCAAAAAAATTTTTGCACCAAAAACCGCACACTTTTAGTTAGATTTTTCTGCAAATTTTTGAAGTATCCTTGTAGTATTTGCTCAAGTGTTGCCTTCTCATTACTCACTTTACCTAATCGAAAATGCTCAGCCCTGAGGTAGGCATTTGACCTGGTCATTAAGACTCCAGCATACCGTATGGGAGTGCCTGTGTTTGAGTCTTGACTCCAGCTCTTGATTAAAGCTTCATGTTAATGTGCACTTTGGGAGGCTGGAAATGACAGCTCAAATACTTGGGTTCCTGTCACCTACATGGGAGACCTGGATTGAGTTCCTGGCTCCTGACTTCAGCCTGTCTCGGTCTTAGCCATATTGGCATTTGGGGAATGAACAACCAGCTTTAATTTCTTTAGCTCTCTCTTCTGTCTCTGTCTCTTTCTCTCCCTCTTTGTCAGTTTTTCTGCCTCTGAATCACTCAATCAAAATGGTTAATCCTATGTATTTTTCCTAATTTTCCCTATTTTTTTTTCTATGACACGTGCATAAAACATGCTTTATAATTTAGTTATTTCTTATATTTTGTGATTATTGTCTGTTTTTCCTTACTAAGAAAGCAAGTCTCCCTGCTTTTTGCTAAGAAAATAAACAGGGATATTTACTTTACCCATTAATGTGTCCAAACCATCTAGAATAGTATGTGGTACAAACTTGGTGATCAAAATAAATGTTTGTTAATTGGATAAATATATAAAATAGAGGCAAATGAGTTAAATAATACATTTCTGTAAAAATGCCATTTTGTGGGAACTTGTGGTAAATAGTTCTATGAAATTGTATTGTCTTGTGACTGTTAGGATGCTTTTCAATTATGCTCTTTAAAATGTTCTAAAGAAATTATTTCTTGGGTTTAGTTGTAATTTTGAGTACTTTTCTCTTTAGTTCCGAAAACTCAAACCATGTGATAGAGGGAGATGAGCAACTCACCGTCAGACTTTAATGTTCCCCATCCTGTGACTACCACTTTTGAGTTGTGTGGGAATTTATAAGTAGCTTCTGGAAGACATGCTCTTCGGATCTTACTTGTATATAATACCGGTGAAGACAGATGCACAACAGCAATGTCATTGTCGTGTGCTGGGTAATGGTAGTTTTCATGGATTATAATATCTTTGACAGTTCGCTGTATTTGTGGATCACTTAAGAGAAGCCCAAAACTTACAGTCCATTCTTTGGGATCATTGGCCCTAAAAAAAAGTAGGTGTATCAAGAAAAAGTCCTGTACATTGGAGTTATAGGCATTTATTTCTAAAACTTTGCAAAAATAATTATTTATGTTTTGCATGTCCATAGTGCTTAAAACATACAAAAATGAAGCTGTGTGTAAGAGAAAAAATAAAAATAATGATAAAATGAACAGACTTTAAATTACCAATAAACTATTTTTTTATAGATAACCCTTAGAAATGCCATTGTAGTTCTTGTTTTATATGGAAGAGAATGAAGGAGATTAGGAAGGCAAGTAAGACAACATAAGATAATAAAATTAAATAAAAGCTGGACAAAAATATGGAATAGAATGAATTGATGGAAATGAAGGAGATAGTTTAAATCCTTTTTTGAATTTTTGATTTTAATTTTTACTTGCTAATCAAGGATTTACATGTTAAATATTGAGAAGTAGTTCTCTTGGGACATTTTCAAACTTTTTTACTAAAGACATAATAAACAAGTAAACATGATTTGAAGGGTGCCAATTGAGTTTGAGAGGACTAAACTACAGAAAACCAGTGGAAGTTAGTGAAAAGAACTATCAAACAAAGTGTAAAAATCTTTTAGGTAAACAAGAACAAACTTTGGGCACAACAACATATCCTTTAAGAAAATGATCATTTCAAGTAGAGTTGTGCATATATGGGAGGATGCTGAATAAATTCAAATACTTATGACTAAATGAAATAAACCAAGTGCAATAATGATGAGAAAGAAATAGGAGACTCATGTTCAATTTTGGCTTTAATTTCTTCAGAAAACTGATGGAACTCTACCCTTGCAGTTCTCAACTGTGAACAGCTTTGTCATTTGCACTTGGCAACGTCTGGAGAAGTTTTTGTTTTCAGTAGGAGGAATGCTGCTGGTCGATAAGGACAGGGCTGCTGCTGCATATTCTACAAGGCACAAGACAGCTTTCTGTAACAAAGAATTAGTTTCTGTGTCTTTAGTGCCCCACAAACTGCTCTAGTTTTCCCATATCTGTTATGTTACTTATGAATCATTGAGCAATTCTGAGGAATATTTCTTAATGTTGGACAATTGGAGACACAGTTGTGTGGCCATTGTGTCAAAAGACATTATCAGACTTCAGGTACTTGAGTGGCTTTGAGGCCTTCACCTGGGCCAGAGCTTACGTTACAAAGCAGTGAGCAGCAGTCACAAGCCAGTTGTTGCTAATCAGAGTGGCTCCGCATCGGTGGACTTGGTTCTGTTGAAGGCTAGCTTGCCAGGGCCATTCCCCTTCCTCAGCATTCAGGCCTCCTGCAATTTTGTTGCCAGAGGGAGTTATTGTGCGTTGTCCACAGCCTGCTCAAAATAGAGTTTATTAGTACTGAAGAAGGTTACTAACACACATTGCTACAGTGAGTGAATAATACATTTTTCTATTAACTGAGGGAAATTCACAATCTTAGAGTAGTTAGGGTGGACTTAACTGCTGACTTGAGATTTCCTCTACTATTCCCATTGCTTACATAGACTCCTTGTGACCTGAAGTAAGAAGTAGGTGGAAGTAAATGCTTGAATTTAGAAGACAATAATTATATGATAACTAAGTTGCACAAAGAAGTATATGCTTTTTAATTTTAATGGCCAATTGTTGTAGGGCACTGAGTCCTATGAAAACCAACATAGGAACGTGAGAACGATTATGAATGTGAATGAGAAATTGAGGAGACAGAGTGCACAGATAGAGTCACACTCAGGGCACACTTGAGTAAAAGGTGGTTTCCAAAGTTCTGTGCCTCTCTGCATCAGTATTGTGCTTTGGTGGTTATTTCATTGCAGAGAAATGGCTAGAATCTTAAGTTTTTATTTTTTATTTATTTATTTATTTATTTATTTATTTTTTTGACAGGCAGAGTGGACAGTGAGAGAGAGAGACAGAGAGAAAGGTCTTCCGTTGCCGTTGGTTCACCCTCCAATGGCTGCCGCGGACGGCGCGCTGCGGCCAGCGCACTGCGCTCGTCCGATGGCAGGAGCCAGGTGCTAGGTGCTTATCCTGGTCTCCCATGGGGTGCAGGGCCCAAGCACTTGGGCCATCCTCCACTGCACTCCTGGGCCACAGCGGAGGGCTGGCCTGGAAGAGGGGCAACCGGGACAGAATCTGGCGCCCCGACCGGGACTAGAACCCGGTGTGCCGGCGCCGCAAGGCGGAGGATTAGCCTGTTGAGCCAAGGCGCTGGCCAGAATCTTAAGTTTTTAAAGCAAATCTGTAGTAATAGTACAACTTAACTAGAATTTTGTCTGGCTGACTTTCCTTTGCAGATTCTCTTGACTATTTTAACTTTGTTCCAACTGAAGCACTGAGCTTGTCTTTTACATATATGATATCTTTAATGGAGATCGTTGTTTCATTAATATATAGTTTTAGAGAAGAGGAACCATGTATTTTTCTTCTTAAAAATGTATCTCCACCATGAAGAAACTTCTACATAAAAAAAGCTCAACAAGTGTTTGTGAAAAAAATGTCTATACTGTATAGTCAAGAGGCATCATGAAATAAAAATGGTATTCGATTGCAAAATCAGTTTTCTGTGAGTATACTAAAAAAATTGACAAGTGAATAATTTGCCAAAATCAATGCAGGAGGCATAGATTAAAACGGTTGCTTTCAGTAAGAGACAGTTTTGCACACTGCCTCTCTAGGAGAAACTTGGCAATGCCTGGAAACATTTTGAACTGTCACTTTTGGAAGAGGAGGAGGCTACTGGTATCCAGTGGATATAGAATAGGGATGCTGCTAACTATCCTGTAACACACAGAACATCCCCTAAAACAAATAATTATTTGGCTCCACCTGGCAATAATATTGAAGTTAAGAAATAATTTGGGAAAGTGAGATGGTCGATTGCTTCACAGAGGTGCTAATTTATGTCACTGGATGTACTTTGAAGTATTCTTTCCTGAGACTGAAAAGGCACTAAGAGCCAGTGGAGAGTCATGTAGACCTTTTTCGAGGCCTTCACTGGTCCTCTGAAGTCCTTTAGCTGGCATATTGCTTCTGCTTCTGGGTTATTTTGTTGTGCAATTGAAACCTCAGACTGTTAAGGCATCCTCTTTATAAAAATCATTTAGTTTAATGGGCGCTTTTGTGACTGCTGTTTCTCAGTGAGAGCTCTCACAGGGACTTCTTGAATGTACTTTCTTTGCTTTCCCTTTTTATTTTCACTCTTTTATGATGGACACTATGGAGGATAAAACACATAATCTAGGACACAGAGGCAGCTCTCAGTCCCTTCTGTATGGATAACTTAAAGGAAGTTGGCTTTTACTCAACTTCATTCAAAAGAATGTAAAAACAGACACTTCTCTGTAGGTTAGGAGAACCTCACCTAAGCAACTGTACTTCCCTGTTTCTGCTATTATTCAGAATTCCAATATGATTTATATCCACCCATCAACACCATTCTAAGTTCTCACTTGATTGTAACTGTTTTGCCTGTTAAGCTTTCAGCCATCATCTCTGTAATATTATCTTGTTATTACCACACTGCCAAAGTCTTACCTGGCACCTTATAGCTTTGTTATATCAAAAGAAATCATACAGCACATTTCAGGGATTTAAAACTATAATGAAGATTTCTGGCTCATAGTTTTGGAGTGTCAGCAAATCTAGTGAGTTCTTGCAACCTTGCTGTCCTTCTGACTTCTACTCCATTGTCTGTTAATGCATTTTACACTTGATCTTAGGCAGAAGGCTGAGAAGCGATATGTTAATGCATTTTAATACACTCTGTCACATACCAAAGCTCTCTTTCTTTAACCCTGTTTGATTTTTCTTGCTTACCCTTCCTCTTTAAAAAAGTGATGAAAATCCTAGATAGGCCAAGTTAAATTTAGAATAATGGTATGGATGGTTGTCTAGTGTTCTCATTGGATGGAAGTGTAGAAAAATTAGCCAATCTCTTTCTTGCCACCCCTATATTCCTGTCTTGATTGCCTTCCCTGAACCTGACAGATTCCCAATTGTGGATTTTGATCTTATTAGTATTAAGTCTTTCACTGGAATGATTGGCTTTAGATGTTTTATTAATTGCATGAGGATTGTTGAGTCAAAATCTATGAGAAAGAAAAATAATCAAATATTGTTCTGCATGTATATTTGGGCCAGGTTTTTCAGAAATAACTGTGATATGATAGGGGGGATACTAAGAGTTGTAGGGGTTGGTGACACCTGGTTCTGGTGGGTGATTCTTGAATCAAGCTGCCCCTTTCAGTCTCAGTTCCCAGGTAAAAGCAGTACATCTTCTGATAGCCTGCTCCAGGTTTCAGTGACCCTGGGGATCACATTTCCTAGGGCAGGTGTTGGGAGAATAGAAGCAGAATGCCTTGGCCAGTAATAAAGAAGCTGCTTGCATCCAAGGCAGATTACTTTTCTGCACAATAGACTTGGTTTGGCTTTTAAGATCAGAATTCTGCAATGAATTCCTATTCCTGGAGTTTCCCTGAACAAAATAGAAAATACAAATAGTTAACATTTATTGTGTGCCTATTATGAGCCATGCACTCTTTTAAATGCTTTACTTGTATTACCTAATTTTATTTTCACAACACTTGGACCTGAGCCTTCGAAAAGTTAAATAACTTATATGTAAATTCATCCAGCTATTTAAGTGGTAGATGTGAGACTTAAAACACATGAGAATAATTTTAGATTCTAAGTTTTAGTTGTTACTTCTGTCTCCAGATCCTCTCTGCTATGTGGTAATGTGTGCCTCATTTTAAAGCCATAACATCAGTCAATTTGAGACCAACTACAGTGTCCTTCATGCAAGTTTCTAAAAGCAGACTTCCTACTCTAGCTTTCTTGATACCACACTAACTCTCAAGTGGAAATCTTTTCTGGCATCTAAGGAATTAAGTTTTATTAGATAAATAACTCTTAGTTGATAAACTTACAAGTATTGAGAAGATTTTCTGCCACCGGCATTGAAATATCTACAAGTAAAAGAGAGAAAATGGAAGATTTACATTTATGAATACATTTATTTTAATGTTAGTATTTCTTTGTTTTGGGAAATACATTATTGTGTAGACATAATCATCTTATTCAAATTAAAAAATTATTTATTTATTTGAAAGGGAGAGAGAGGAAATAGAAAGAGAAGGAGAGAGGATCTTCCTTCTGATGGTTGGCTCCTCAAATGGCCACAAACAGCAAAAGCTGGGTCAGGTTGAAACCAAGATCCAGGAACTCCATCTGGGTCTCACACATGAGTGGCAATGACTGAAGTACTTGAGCTGTATCTGCTGCTTTCCATGAACATCAGAAGGGAGCTGCATCAGAAGCAGAGTAGCTGCGAGTGGAAGTGACACTTCCATATGAAATCAGGAGTTATAAGTGGAGGCTTAACCTGCTGTGCCACAATACCTGCTCCAACTTACTCAATCTTGATGGTATGTTTCTTTGCTCATATATTAGCACAGAGGGTAATAAAATTTCCTGTATTCAGTCTTTTTTCTAAAGAGACTGTCAAATTCCTCATCATTAGTTATAATATAATATATAATAGAATATATAATAGAATATTTGTTAAGGTATATAGTATACCTTAACATATATATATATTATATACCTTAACAAATATTCTAATAACCAGGAGAGAGTAAGACATTACTAGATTTAAGTGATTTTTTATGGTGTTGAATGCATTCTACTATATTTTACTCTTTTTAAAATTGATACCATTTGTGTTGTAAGTTTCAATTACTTGGAACATTCAGTTAAGCATGCCATCCCATTCTTATTTCTTCTGTGTCAAAAATAATTTAATTCTGTAATGAAGCAGAAATTTAACATTGCTAATCTCTGGATAGACAAATCATTTCAGATGATGTTACAAAATGAACTTATTTCCCCCCTAACATTTGGGTATGGACCCTATATACCTGAGGAATTGCAAACCTGTTTAGTTCATATGGGAAATGTATGAGGAGAGTGTGCATAACTGAGTCATGTTCCAGATTTCACATGCAGAGAATGATAGACCTTATAGTTCTTTATACTTAACAATTCCTCTTCTAAAAGGAATCATCAGCTACTACATGAATTACATACTATAAATGTCAAGGCAGGTTCATTTTCATTGTGCTCTTAGATTGCTATTAAAAATGGTGAAGGAGAATCAGTTTTACCTACATGCCAACTACAATTACACATTCTTACATTAAGTTGCACAACAAAACAGGGAAACAAAAGGCTCCTTTAAGCAGAAAGACAACCTGTCTGAACAGAAAGGAAGGAGCAATTGAACTGTCAGGTGGCTCTGAGAAGAGATGAACCACACCTATTTAAAAAAGAAAGTCAGCATAGTTCCATCACACCCTTGTAACTGCCTTCCAGAGTTTATTATTTTTATTTGACATGATACCTCTACAGTTCAGTTTTGAGTTGAGTACATGGTAAAAATACGTTAACTCACATTAAGATTTTTGGAAATATCTATTTTTTAACTTATTTAATGAATATAAATTTCCAAAGTACAGCTTATGGATTACAATGGCTCCCCCCCCCCATGACTTCCCTCCCACTCGCAACCCTCCCATTTCCCTCTCCCTCTCCCCTTCCATTCTCATCAAGATTCATTTTCAATTCTCTTTATACACAAAAGATCAGTTTAGCATATATTAAGTAAAGATTTTAACAGTTTGCACCCACATAGAAACACAAAGTGAAAAATACTGTTTGAGTACTAGTTCTGTGCCCTTTACAAAGGAGTCTTTTCTTCTTTAACTGGCTGCCTCCTTGCCTTCTATGAATGCTAAAAAAAGGAAAAAAACCTAACAACACTTAGGGGAATTTAATGACAAATATTCTTTTGAGTGTGAGAATAAATTGTTCTTAGGATGCTTACATAGTATTCAAGAGAAGAATCTGCAGAGACTCATCTGAGGATTGTCACAAACAAAGCTATTAATCTTGTACATTAGGTCTATTTGTCTTGTGTAATGGGCACACAGGGGCTTTTTTGTCTTAGCCATCTGGGGCAACATCTTAATCCATACTTTCCTTTTTGTATATATTCCCAGAAATGCCCTTTCTAAAATTAATCAGTAGCCTTCTTTTCAGCATATCCTGTCTCTGAAGATGTTTATAACCAATTATGTTATAAAAACAGTAGCCAACAACCTGGGAGAAATTGGCTCTCACCTAAGTCCAGTTTGCAGGACAAGCCAATATATGTTTACTGTGTAATGATAAATAAAATCTACTCTTATTGAGTGCATAGATTCTGACTAAAATTTGATTACTTTGGAAACTTTCCAAGACTCTTCAAAAGTCACTGGGTTTGTATCTCCTGAGTCCACGTCATTCATATTCTATCCTGAATAAACCTTATGTTAACCTACCTGTAAAACAGAGGCTGATTATTTTCATCAATAGGAGGGAATAAGAATTACTAGGGGCAAAATAGGCAAAAATGCACTGTTGAACATTAGATTAGAAGTAATGCTTACATGCTCTCTAAATGAATCGTGCTGGGTCTCTGATCATTCATGCTTGCCAATTTTGGATACACTGTTAAGAAGAAGAACTTCCCCAAAACTTTGATTTCCATATACTATTTTTTCCTTTAAAAAAAAAGAAATCTGAACCATATAATGATAATGAAAACTCAACTGTATGATTCTAAATTATAAGGAAGAATTTTATAAAGTGATAAATTCATTTCTAATAAAAGTTTTATATAGGCCATGGACTTTAACTCCAGTTAGGTGAATTTACTTCACATGTTTCCTAAAGCTGAGTTAGTTGCTGACTCCTACTTCTCAGGTAGTTTCCCGAGGTATCTCACATTAAAATTTAGAGGAAATCAGTTGTATTCTCTTATGGAATATATTTTATGGGATATTTTGAAATGTCCAAATGGTAGATTTCTGAAAATCCTAAAACTATAAGTTCATATGGACAGTAACTAATATATAACTGTATTACTGAATAATAAATATTTCAAACCCTAAGTTCAAGATTGCATTTTAAAAATACTTAAAGAAATAACCATTCTCAATGAATGCTTTGTTGAAATGTATTTTGAAATAGCTACAGACCTGGTGCTGCACACCTTTCAAGAGACTTGTCAACATTTTCTCTGGAACAAAGTCAAGAACCAGGAAACAAGGGTGTGTGAAGAGCTAAACCACATATAAAAGATCAGTGCACTGAAGCTCATAATTAAACAAGAAGGCCCAGTTCACTCTCATTCAAGGGGTGTTTGTTTTCCTAGTCATATATTTAAACTGCTACAAAAAT
Organism: Sylvilagus floridanus; assembly: GCA_949820135.1. Classification (NCBI taxonomy): domain Eukaryota; kingdom Metazoa; phylum Chordata; class Mammalia; order Lagomorpha; family Leporidae; genus Sylvilagus; species Sylvilagus floridanus. The sequence continues at coordinate 103,476,451 of OX463238.1, read as the reverse complement.
ATTTAGTAGGAATTGCAAGAAAGTAGAAGGAAGAATATAAGAAGGAATACAGGAAGTATAAATGACAGCAAGAACCCTGGTTGACGTTGAGGGTAAAATAAAATATTAAGAACAAACATGAGAACTCAAAACACCAAATACTGGGGTCATTTGGTGAAGGTGCCAATGACCCTGCATTTTCCAAAATACCTGGAAAACACCACAATATCAACTGTATATTGATTGATATCTATAGTGATTCAAGAGAAATTGGTGTTAAGTTTGAGAAGCATTTTTGTAAAAAGGAAAGTTTAAAGAGATTTTTTTTATAGTTTATGGATGAAATAAGAATATAAACTATTCAGAAAATTCATCTACTGAGAAACACTTATTTCCAGGGAATTGTGGATGGTTCTCACACTGCTGAGAATATTAAAAGAAAACTTTTGCTTGTGAAACAGGATTATAGCTCAAGATTGGTTTTTTGTGTTTTCTTTTTTTGACAGGCAGAGTTAGACAGTGAGAGAGAGAGAGAGAGAGACAGAAAGGTCTTCCTTTCCTTGGTTCACCCCCCCCCCCCCCAATGGCTGCTACAGCTGGCGCCCTGTGCCGATCCGAAGCCAGAAGCCAGGTGCTTCCTCCCGGTCTCCCATGTGGGTGCAGGGCCCAAGGACCTGGGCCATCCTCCACTGCATTCCCAGGCCACAGCAGAGAGCTGGACTGGAAGAGGAGCAACTGGGACAGAATCTGGCAACCCAACCAGGACTACAACCAAGAGTACCGGCGCCGCAGGTGGAGGATTAGTCTAGTGAGCCGCAGCGCCGGCCTGAAGATTGGTTCTTAGTGAAGAAAGCACACTCTGGGAAATAGAATGCTTTTTTAAAAAAAAACCTGCTAGTATTTATCAAAGAGTGATTGGTTAGTTCAGTTTCTTGAAGCATGATACAATTAAGGCAACCATTGTCTCAGGATTCTGCAACATGGAAAAGATGTGTTCTACTAATATAATTCTTATTGTAGTGTTGGCCAAATGCTCACCAGTGAGTACTGGGTCAAGCTTCAATCTTCTACTAAAACTCTTGATACAGAGACAGGACTATTACTCTTGTCTAGGAATTTTCTTGATATTATTCTTTCTACTGTTTCTATATAATTTGGAATTTTACTTAAATTAAGGTTTAGAGTAAGTATTTAAAATATTTTTCATGCCTACACAGTTCGCTAGGTTGAGTGTATCATCATAAATGAGGTGTTTTTGTGTGAGAAATTATTATTTTTAAAACAAATGAATCATACTCAAATATATATATATATATATATAAATTTATGAGCATTAGACTTTATAAGGTATTTCACTTGAAACTCTTGCTTTAACATGTGAGGCATATCTTTGCTTTTACAAGAACAGAATTGGATTTTTCCTTCCAGAGCTTGCAGGAGGGAGCTATCATGTGGTCATCTTTGCAGTTTTGTGTTTGGTGCACATACTCTAATGGTATCTTTTCTTTGCTGTTGTCTTAATAGTTTATGGCAGTGATGATAAAGTACAGGATGCTGTGAGGTCCACTTGTGTGAGGTATCATTTGCATTGCTCTACTTCATCTTTTTCTTAAAAATTTGAATCACATGAACATTAAATACTGTATATATGTGCTGTTTTGATTGTTGTCATAAAATACAATATTGTGTAAACAGTTAAAAATAGTTAATGAAGCTGAAATTGATTATGTAACTTGTGTTAATGATTGATGTGATTATCTATTGTAAAGGAATGTGGTATTGTATAAAAATAGTGGGTATTGGGGCCGAAACTGTGGTGTGGCGGGTAAAGCTGCCGCCAGTGCCGGCATCCCAAATGGGTGCCAGTTTGAGTCTCGGCTACTCCACTACTGAACCAGCACTCTGCTATGGCTTGGGATAGCAGTAGAAGATGGCCCAAGTCCTTGGGCCCCTGCACCCACGTGGGAGACCCGGAAGAAGCCCCTGGCTCCTGGCTTCGGATTGTCTGAGCTCCGGCTGTTGAGGCCAACCGGGAAGTAAACCAGTGAACCTCTCTGTCTGTCTGTATCTCTGTGCTCCTATCCTCTCTCTGTGTAACTCTGACTTTCAAATAAATACATAAATCTTTAAAAAAATAAGCAAATATAGTGGGTATAAATTTGGGAGTTTGGGAACACAGAATGACTTTTCCCATCAAAAGCAATGGGATTAGGTTAAGGAATTTTTTCATACAAGAGATTTTTCAGGAAATAAACCTTTCATGCACAAGCAAAAACTGTACTATCAATGATGTTTTTAGGTTTCATGCTAAATAGTGAATCTGAAAGTCTTCTCATCTAGTGAATTTAGATTGAATGGAGAAGAGCCTACATTGTGGCTCAGCAGGTTAAGTCACTGCCTTCAATGCTGGCATTCCATAATGATGCTGCTTTGAGTCCTGGCTACTCTGCCTGCCAATCCATCTCCCTGCTAATGTGCCTAGGAAAACATCAGAAGATAGCCCAAGCATTTGGGCCCCTGCTACAAACATAGGAAGTTTGGATGAAGTTCCTGGCACCTGGCTTCTGCCTGGCCTAGCCCCAGGCTGATGGAGTCTTTTGAGGAGTGAGTCAGCAGATGGAAAATCTCTTTCTTTTTCCCCTTCTCTGTAACTCTTCCAAATAAAATTATTTTATTTATTTATTTATTTATTTTTAAAGATTTATTTATTTGTTTGAAAGTCAGAGTTACACAGAGAGAGAAGGAGAGGCAGTGAGAGAGAGAGAGAGAGAAAGAGAGAGAAAGTCTTCCATCTGCTGATTCACTTCTCAATTGGCCGCAACGGCCGGAGCTGTGTCGATCCGAAGCCAGGAGCCAAGAGTTCCCACATAGGTGCAGGGGCCCAAGGACATGGGCCATCTTCTACTGCTTTCCCAGGCCATAGCAGAGAGCGAGAGCAAAAGTGGAGCAGCTGGGTCTTGAACTGGCCCCCATATGAGATGCTGGCACTGCAGGTGGTAGCTTTTACCCGCTATACCACAGTGCTGGCCCCGTGTCTTTTATTTTTAAAGTATGAATGAAAAAACATTGATCCTTCCCTGAATAACACCCTTCAGCAATACTGATTTTGTTATACCTTGAAAGGTAGCAGAGTTGTCATCTTTTATGGGATTTAGGAGTAATTGGAAAATGAAATTACACATAATATTCATGGATCTAAATAATTGAGGATAAAGGATTTAGGATTCATTCACATCTTAAATATGGAGATAGCAATGACTACGGTAGCACACATGTGCTTCAGTTGCCATGATTTCCAAATTGGGATTCTGAAAGAGAATTAAGCTCCAGGGCAACCATTCCGGGAAATGACTGAATTTCTCTTGTATGCATCCAGAATATGTCTCACTGTGTATCGCATTTGAAATAGCTGATAATATAGTCACCCATACCATCTTCCTTAGGGCTCAATTCTCATAGGGGACTTTAGTTGAGAGTTGATATTCTTCCCTTCTATCCTGGCTGTGAGATGCAGCATTGATATTATAAAATTCATTAATTTAGCCACAAGCTATTTACTGCAGCCTGCCAGGCCCTGTGCTGGGCTCTGAAGATATAATGGTGAGCGAAAGTCAACATAACCCTTGTCACAGAGATTATTATCTAATGGGAGAGACAGTCAACAATCAAATGATCTCCTTAGGAAATTTATCATTAGAATCTGAGAGAAATGCTCTAAAGGAAAAGATGGGCTTCTGTAAGTGCTGTGTCAAAAGAACCTGACTTTAACTGGGAAATGTGGCTAAGAATAGTGACTGGGTTACAGAGATCTATAGGATGAGAAACATGGACTTTGGAAGTATTGTCGACAGTTTCAGCTATTATCATAAGTCTGTCAACTTTCAGTGTCTGTTTTGTTTTACCAGTACCAATCCACATCACATGGTTTACACTAGAAAAGCTTAAAGTACATTTGTTAACTAATGATATTAATCATGCCTTTTATCTCATATACACTAATTCTTAGTGTGAACATAAGTGCACTTAAGCTTTTTGCTGAGAGGGACAATATTTTCTTTATCTTTGAAAAAGTTCATGGTGCAATGAATAATTTGTTTCATGCATTTTGCTCTGGAGCAGAAAATAGTAACCCACTTTCATTATTGATTTTGCTACTGATCTGGGATAAATGACTTAACATGCATGGCAATTATAGAGGATACACATACTATAAATTCCTAAGATTTGTGGTCTTGATCATTCATGGCAATTAAAAAATACCAAACTGGGGCCAGTGCTGTGGTGTAGCGGGTAAAGCCTCTGCCTCCAGTGCTGGCATCCCAAATGGGCACCAGTTTGAGTCCTGGCTGCTCCACTTCTGATCCAGCACTCTGCTATGGCCTTGGAAAGCAGAGGAAGATGGTGCAGGTCCTTGGGCTCCTGCACTCACGTGGGAGACCCGGAAGAAGCTCCTGGCTCCTGTCCTTGGATTGGCCCAGCTCTAGTTGTTGCAGCCATTTGGACAGTAAACCAGCAGATGGAAGAACTTTCTCTCACGCTCTGCCTCTGCCTTTCTGTAACTCTGCCTTTCAAATAAATAAATAATTAAAAAAATCAATCCAAAATGTTTTTACATAATTAAGAATCATTGATATGTGCATAGGAATAGAAAATGAATTTAATATGGGCATAAACAAAAAAGAATTAGCAAGGTATCTTTTATCACAATTTTCTGGGACCTGACCAATGTTTAAGTAATATTTATTTAATAGTGAGTAGGGGCCAGCGCTGTGGCACAGTGGGTTAACGCCCTGGCCTGAGGCACTGGCATCCCATATTGGCGCCAGTTCGAGACCTGGCTGCTCCTCTTCTGATCCAGCTCTCTGCTGTGGTCTGGGATAGCAGTAGAAGATGGCTCAAGTCTTTGGGCCCCTGCACCCATGTGGGAGACCCAAAGGAAGCTCCTGGCTCCTGGCTTTGGATCGGCACAGCTCCGGCCATTGAGGCCAATCGGGGAGTGAACCAGTGGATGGAAGACCTCTCTCTCTGCCTCTCCTTCTCTCTCTGTGTAACTCTAACTTTCAAAAATAAATAAATAAATTTAAAAAAATGAATAAACAGATTAAGCCAATAATATATTGCCTACATCGTTTTTCTAATTATGTCAGTATTAACCAAAAATTATTTAAAACAATTTGCCTGAAGTAGGTATAGTTATTAATTGCTGAAATGTTAATGGATATTTTACTTGATTAATATTTATTTCTACAAGAGCAATAATTTTTTTCCCTGATTTACTTCATCCCTTAGGCTTATAAAATCTCTTTAGTTTTCTTATTGTCCTGTTTTAAATCCATATATAAAAACATACATGTTTTTAAGACTTAAGACTCGACTCTGGAGTGATCATCCAAATACTCAGTAATCAGAAGAATAACTGTCATGGCTCAGAAAATATTCTTGGTTAGTATTTATTGAACACATGTTCTATGCCAGGCACTGTGCTAAGTGCTTTAGATACATGTGCTCATTTATTCTTAGGGAACGAAGCACGGTAGTCTTTTCAGAGATGAAGAAACCAAGGCTCTGTTGGATAAAGTGATTTATTTTTTATGGGGGCTTGGAAGTGGAGAAAAGGAATGATTGCTGCTGTGCTAGAGCTTTGGGGACTCATCCACTTCCTTCCCCTCACCCATAGAGCAGCCTGACTTTAGAGAGAGGTCTCCCTCTCCCTCTCTCCCCCTTTCTTCCCCCTCTCTCTCCCCTCTTTTCCTTTAGTTATATATCAGTGATTCATCTAAGCAGCTCTCTTTGTAAATCCACAGGCCACAGGATATACATTTGAGGGTGTTTTTTATCCTGATAAAACCCTCTAAACTAGTAATCCTTACTTTGTACCAATCCTGTTTTTTAAAGTAGTTTTTATGTACTAGTCTTTGAAACTCTTGCAATGGACCAAATGAAATACTTCTTAAATTATCATCATCATTCTTAGGATGAGATGGTAGATGGTAAACTGAGGCGCAGAAATATTAAAGTAATTTTTCCAAAGTTACACTTGGGATTCAAATCTCAGATGTCTCATAGTGGAACCTGTGATGTTAAGGTGATGCATGTCACCTCTTTATATGCATAGTAATATAGTACTGCATTCATAATTCATTGATGCTAATAGTTCTGGCCAATGATGTCTAAGCCATTGTTGTAGGAGGCAGTGACTTCTTCCTCTATGTTAAGCAGTTGTGTGAAATGAAATCCACAACCTTGACATATGTATGCACTGGTGTTAAGTAACAGAACTAGGGAGACAACATAAGTAGGGCAGGCTGCTTAATAAGGTGTGAACAGCAACCTTGACTGCTAAGTAAGCTTTTCACTCCCCTCACCCCCACCCCATGGCCAAATGGACCCATGAGGCATAGATGTGGTGACCGGTGAAGATTTGTCACACTGAGAGCTGCCTTGAATGTGAGCCAGGTGTCTCAGTGTGATTTTGGAAAACTGACCCTGTTCGATGCTGGGTCGAACCTGCACCTGTGACCCTCTGGTTAGTTCTTTGAGGCATTTAGCTTCTATGAAGGATAAAGAGGGAGGAGTTAAGGACTTGTAAACAACACAGAGGTTAAGACAATACCAAAACACCATCTGTTGTTAAGGTGCTATGCATAACAGTCACTGATCTTTCATAAAACTTTAGGGTGGCATTGTAACAAGTGAAATTATTGAGAAAAAACACAAATCTAGGAATGGGCCCCAGAATGTCTCTTTTTCTGGGATTGTGCATAATTTTTAGAGGAATATTGGGAATACAGTGTGATATTACACATTTATATTTGAGTTCATATTTCAGCAAATAAATTTTAAAAATATATCTTTGGAGACAAATTCTCAACAAATTTGAGAATTAATTTATCTCCTTTCCTTTGAGGTTACCACACATAGAGTAATTTGTGTGATAAGAAAGGTATCTAATAACCCAGGAAGAGTCATGTTTCTACAACATAATGGCTTCTTATTTAGGGGAAGCATGTTGTTTTTGATCTTTCTGATATTTCATGCAAATGAACAGTTGGCCTAAAAATCCCTCCCCTCCCCCAATATTTTAGTGCTTCTTGTAAGGGTAGAAGTAGTATTTTTGTCCTTGGCCATTTTTGTTGTAGCAAAATACTGATAGCTGTGTACACTGTTGGCCACCCGTTGATCAATATTTGAGAGACATTCATTATTTTCATCTTTTAGAGACTGTCTTTCACAATAATGTTAGGTGACTAAGATTAAGAATTAGATTATACATGAGAGTGAGAGAGATAAAATCCATTAAAGATATATAAAAGAAGTAATTTGAATGCTAATGTAGCTCTAGCAATTCTGGAATTTGAATCTAGATTCTTGAGATAAATAGAACTAAGGGAGGCATCATGACACACAGAAAGGTTAAGGCTACCATTCCTTGAACACTTAAAAAGTAACTATCATGGTGTGTTAAATGATATGTAAAGACAGGAAGACTGTCTTTACAAAACAAAATATCATATTAAAATTAAAAGATGAAAATAATTCTGTATCATATATAGTCTTACCTGAAAATTTAAATGTGGAAGAATCTATAAGTAAAGACCCAGTTTCACCCTTTAGCTTCTGATATAAAATGGTTTCAATACTATCCCAATATTTTGCTGCATTATTTTTATAAAAAGATTTAAACTTCAGCACAGCATGTATTATCACTTTCCCTTTGGCTCGGCTGCAAAACATAAACAGACAAATAAATTATGCTTTTATTACTGCACTCTATTACTCTTAGTGGGAGAGATGTATAGTTTCTAAATAACAGGTAAATGTTAAGATAATAACAAGGTAGAATTATGCTTCGCTTCATTACTCTCTCGGTACTTCCCAAGGGAACAAAAATGGCACTGGATGGACATAATGGAAGCGGGAGTGAACCTATTTTTTGCCAAGGTCCATTTGGCCTTTTTTTTAAAAAAAAGTTTAATTTTATTTATTTTGAAAGACAGAGTTACACAGAGAGGTAGAGACAAAGAAAAAGGTCTTCCATCCACTGGTTCACTCCCCAGTTGGCCACAATGGCTGGAGCTGCACCGATCTGAAGCCAGGAGTCAGGAGCTTCTTCTGGGTCTCCCACGTGGGTGTAGGGGCCCAAGGACTTGAGCCATCTTCTACTGCTATCCCAGGCCATAGCATTGAGCTGGATTGGAAGAGGAGCAGCTGGGACTAGAACCTGTGCCCATATGGGATGCCAGCGCTTCAGGCCAGGGCTTTAACCCACTATGCCACAGCACCAGCCCCCATTTGTACATTTTTAATGTTATTCACAGGCCATATAAAATTAGCAACTTAAAAATTAGTCTGCCATAGATTTCTTAATTTTTGAGTGCTGGCTGTGTTTACCTTGGTAGGGCCAGACTAAATGAATTTGCAGGCTTTAAGTGGCCTGTAAGCCAGATGTTTCACACCCCTGAAAGAGTGTGATTTAAACTCAGGGGAACTGGATTTATAGTTTAGATTTAGCATTTGCCAACTCCTTGACTAGAGCAAGCTGTTTGCATTCTCCATACCTAAGCCTCCTTAACTCTAAAATGATAATCTTGTTTATTGGGTTATTGCAAATATCACTATAGATTATAAGCATCTTTCAGATAATGCATATATGAGAAAAGGTATTTTCCAAGTCTCAAAGTGCTTTGGAAAATTATTTCTTTTTTTTTTTTTTTTTTTTTTTATTTTTTTTAATTTTTTTTTTTTTTTTGACAGGCAGAGTGGACAGTGAGAGAGAGAGACAGAGAGAAAGGTCTTCCTTTTGCCGTTGGTTCACCCTCCAATGGCTGCCGCGGACGGCGCGCTGCGGCCGGCGCACCGCACTCATCCGATGGCAGGAGCCAGGTGCTAGGTGCTTATCCTGGTCTCCCATGGGGTGCAGGGCCCAAGCACTTGGGCCATCCTCCACTGCACTCCTGGGCCACAGCAGAGGGCTGGCCTGGAAGAGGGGCAACCGGGACAGAATCCGGCGCCCCAACCGGGACTAGAACCCGGTGTGCCGGCGCCGCAAGGCGGAGGATTAGCCTGTTGAGCCACGGCGCCGGCCTGGAAAATTATTTCTTATGAAATGTATTTATGTGTTATGAATCCACTGTGGACTCTATAGGAAGGGCCAATAGAATACAATAAAGTAATAGGTAAAATGAGTGAGTATTGTATTATCTTGGCTTTCTTTTAATGGAGGCATAATTTATAATAGTGCGCCAGTTGTCTCTCACCTCTTGGGAATCAGAAATGAGAGCAGAAACGTTAGGCTAGACTTCTTTCATTTGTAATTCTGACTTGAAGATTCAAATATGTAAGCCAGAAGTTTTAAAAGGGAATAATTCCTATTAACATACCTGTTTATACTCTGCTCTGTCTCTGTGCCTCTTTACCTTTTCATAGGCATGTCTCTGTATTTGTATGCTTGAAAATACGCAACAATCCTGGATCTCTGTGTAACTCAAGGAGAAGCCTAAAAACATCAACTTCCAAGCCTTTGAAACACCCATCAACAAAAACAGAAACCCTGGCCAAGATCCAATATTTTCTGAGTAATCATAATGTCTTACTATTGCAGTTTTCCAGGATAATTTACAATAAATGAATTAGCTGCTTTCCATATTACCCTTTATCACTTTATGCTTTAAGGTGCATGGGTACTCAGTGCCCTTCCTTAGGGGGCTATAAATGCACAACTTTTTATTTCCTTTATATAATATTAAATTGTTGGCAGTTTAATGTCAATTTATTAATTATTCTCACTCCTTATTTGCTCTTATGTTTCTCATAGGTATGATTCTAATTTATCCGATTTGTAGGGACAGTTCCTCTTGTTCCTTATGGAACATAAAAGGACATATCATATAACTGTTTATTTTAAATATTTTGTCCAACCACAGGTGTCACTCTGAACTTATCTCCTGGGTCAAATAACAATCTAAAACCAAACAAAATATAGACATTTGGAATCTAATTCTGATGTCATTAAGGTCATGTGATACTCTTTTTCACTGAAAATGTGAACTAAAAATTATTTTAATTTTACCTTATCCTGATTCACAAAATAATCTTTAGTTCTCTGTAACAAATGTCTGTAATTCTTTACCACAGGAAATTTTTCTTCCCATTCTTACGTTGCCGTTAATTAATTCCCTTAATAAATGTCTGTTAGTCCAGATAATATGCCCGACAGACCACAACGTCCTGCTTGTACCCATGCTATTTATATTCCAGTAGGAGAGAATGCCTTTTTGGAGTGAGACCTTAATGACAAGGAGGGAGTCATGCTAAGAACCGGGAGAGGAACATTCCAGGAACAAGAGACATCACTGCAAAAGCCCTGATCAAGATGGCTTCAGTAGTTCCTTCAGCATCGTTATGTCTTAGGTCGACTTCTTCCTGACTCTTGGCTCTCCTCTGTCTTTTCTTAGAGCATTTACATTACAAAACTTGCAGTTGTGAATTCCTTTCTCTTTTCTTTGGAGTTATATGTGAATCTTTGAAGACTGTCATGTCACTTTACAATCCCAAAACTGACTTTCCTGAGGACCTGAAAGCTATCTTTTTGAACTGTAACCATCAAAGGAGATGACCTTCCTACTTCCTGGTTTCTCTAGGAGGGTGGGAAGATAACTTCAGTGGGTAACTTGTTAGAAGTTGTAAAATACCTCCTGTTATTAAGAAACAGATGTCTGTTTTCCTTTGGGTAAAGCCAAAGGAAAATAGCCTAAGCTATTCCTCTGTACCCAAGCATTTCAAAATCCTACCTACATATGGCCTAAGTTCTTCCTCTACCCATGCATTTAAAAACCCTGCCTCCCTCTGTTTCAGCAGAATTAAAGGTTCTGCCATCTCTCCCTTATTACAAAAAATAGCCTTGAAGAAAGTCTTCCTTGTCTGTTTAACTTTACTCAGTGCAGGTTTTGCATTGACAGCCCTGTGGTGGGAACATGCTAATTGTTTTAGTGGGGGAAATAGTAGCAGATCAGTGTATATTATAAAGTTGTGAGTGAAGATGATAGTATGAGATGAGGTCATGTAGAGAGAGAGGCAAGGACCAGGTCAGGTAGGGTCAAGTGTATTACAGTAAGGAGTTTGGAATTTGTGGGAAACTGTCAGAGACATTATACAAGGGAACAATATACTTTTGATCTCATTTTGGCTGCTCTGTGGAGAATTGATATTCCTGGATTAGGAGCAAAGGCAGAAGGTTAAAAAAGTTGATGCAGTAATTTAGGTAAAATCATTTGGGTTCATATTATAGCTTTATTATTTACTAAATGCGTTAGGCATCTTTCCAAGGTCATAGCTGGTGGTCTTACATGCCTGGCAAATACTCAGCCTATCTTTTGCTTTAGTGTCTGAAAGATGGGAAATATATGTGAACTATACCTGATTATAAAATATGGAACTAATGTACACAAATTATTCAGGATTGTTTTCATGTTAAATGAGCTAATATAAATGAAGTTCCCTAGGGGCACTAGTTAAGAACATGGATCATTTAGAAATAACCTAAGGAAATAAAATAGCTCAAGTTCTAATTTTAGGTTGAAGTAATTCCAAAGTATATCAATTTTCTGTTTGTGTTTGTAGTTGTTATCTTTTTCTCCAACAGTCAGAAAAGAAACCAATTCTGATCTAAATTTCATTCTGTGAAGTAGTGTCACTTTGGATTGACTTTCCTTTAAGTAGACTCTTCTGAGCCAATAATAGAGCCCAGTGGCTTTTTCATTCTTAATACTCTGTGCACACATGAATGAAATCTAGATATTTGTTTTAAGTGACCCATGACTGTTACAAGTTTATATCAAAATCAGATCACATTCCAAGAAAGTCCTAAGATATGCACCAGTATTTACAACCATTATTGAATTACACATTAATAAAATCTGCACACAGCACACTGCTTCTCCAAATACAATGATCTAAGTATTTTATCCTATTTTTAAGTATATCCAGAAGACTTTCCAGTTGTATCTTAAGAATATAACCAAATAAAACATCCTTTTGGGATAAAATCCTTAGGCAAATTGAATGGGGGAAAAGCTGGAAGCATTTCCACTCAGATCCAGAACAAGTAAAGGATGCCCACTTTTACCATTACTACTCAATATAGTTGTGGAAATTTTAGCCAGAGCTATCAGGCAAGAAAAAGAAGTCAAAGGGATGCCAATGGAAAAGGAGGAAGTCAATTTATTCCTGTTTGCAAATGACATGATCCTGTACATAGGGAAGCCAAAAAACTCCACTAAGAGTCTGTCAGAACTCATAAGAGAATTTGGCAAGGTTGAAAGATATAAAATCAACACACAAAAATCAATAGCATTGTATATGCAAACCATGCTATGGCTGAGAAAAAACTTGTAAGATCAGTCTCATTCACAATAGCTAAAAAAATTTAGATACCTTCAGATAAATTTAACCAAGGATGTAAAAGATCTCTACAATGGAAATTTCAAAATATTAAGGAACGAAATAGAAGTTGACACACACACAAAATGGAAAATTCTTCCTTGATCATGGATTGGAAGACTTTAATATCATCAAAATATTCATATTACCCAAAATAATTTACAGATTAAATATGATTTCAATCAAAATACCAAGGATATTTCTTCTCAGATCTAGAAAAATGGCCCTAAAATTCAAATGGAAACACAAGAGACCCTGAATAGATAAAGCTATCTTAAATAGCAAAAACAAAGCCTGAGACATCACAATACCAGATTTCTAGACATACTACAAGGCAGTTATAATCAAAATGGTCTGATAGTGGCACAAAAATAGACATGTAGACTAATGGAACAGATTAGAATTCTAGAAATTAATCCATGCATCTACAACTGACTAAACTTTGACAAGCAAGCTAAAATTACTCCTGAGGGAAAGGACAGTCTCTTCAATAAATTCTGTTGGGAAAATTGGATCTCTACATGCAGAAGTATGAAACAAGACCCCTACTTTATACCTGTACAAAAATCAACTTACAGTGGATCAAGGATGTAAGCCTAAACCTGAAACCATCAACTTGCTAAATATAGGGGAAATCCTGCAAGACATTGGCCTAGGCAATGATTTCTTGAATAAGACCCCAGAAGCAAGGCAATCAAAGCCAAAATAGACAAATGGGATAACTTCAAGCTATGAAGTTTCTACACAACAAAGAAAACAACAACAAAATGAAAAGGCAATCTACAGAATAATGAGAAAATATTAACGAACTATACATCTGATAAAGAATTATTATCCAGAATATATTAGGAGCTCATGAAACTCAGCAGCAACAACAAAACAATGAATCTAGTTAAGAAATGGGCTAAGGATATGAATAGGCATTTTTCAAAGGATGAAATACATATGACCAATAGACACATGAAAAAATGTTCAGGATCACTAGCCATCAGGGAAATGCAAATGAAAACCACAATAAGGTTTCACCTCATCCCAGGTGGAATGGCTATAATCCAAAAATCCAAAATTAACAAATATTGGTAAGAATATGGAGAAAAAGGTACCTTAATACAATGTTGGTGGGAATGTAAACTAGTGCCACCATAATGAAAGACAGTGTGTTGATTCCTCAGGAATCTGAAAATCTACCAGATAATCCATCTATTCCCCTCCTGAAATCAGCATATGAAACAGTTATCTGTACCCTCATGTTCATAGCAGCTCAATTCACAATAGCACATCCCATATATCCATCAACTGAGACTGGATGAAGAAAAATGTGGTATTTATACATGATGGAATAATAAAAAAGAATTAAATCCTGTCTTTTGCAAAAAAACAGATGCAATTGGAGACCATTATGCTTAGTGTAAAAAGACAAATATACATTTTTGTTGATTTGTGGTAACTAATACATGAAGTACTAAGAAAAGTAATGTGTATGAGTATAATTCATATTTTGAGATGCTATTATTTTTTCTAACCCTTGTTTATATTCCTGAGGAATGGTAGTCTTTCTACTTAATGCTCATTGAAGTCTTAATTTAGTAGAGAATTAAGCTTGTGATTATAAACTAAAATTATGCCATCACAAAAGTTAAATATAAGGGTGTCAGCATTGTGGTATAATGGGTTAAGCTGCTGCCTACAATGCCCCTTTGAGCCCTGTCTGCTCCATTTCCCACCCAGCTCCCTGCTGATGCGCCTGAGAAAGCAACAGAGGATGGCCCAAGTGTTTGGGTCCCTTCACCCATGTGGGAGAACAGGATGAAGCTCCTGGATCTTGGCTTTGGCTTGGCTCAGCACTAACCATTGTGGCTACCTGAGGAGTGAACCAACAGATGGAAGATCTTTCTTTATCTCTCTGTCTCTGTCTCTCTTGGTAACTCTACATTTTGAATAAATAAAATAAAATGAAATAAAGAAAAACAAGAAAGGAAGGAGGAGGTAGGGTGAGAATATGGGAGGGAGGGAGGATGGAAGGCATCATGTTCTTAAAACTGTATTTATGAATTGCATGAGATCTGTTGTCTTTATATGAATAAATAAAAAATTTAAAAATCCATAAAAAGAAAAAAGATAAAAAAGGTTATAACCAAAGAGAATAAAGGTAAAATTTAAGTACAAAGACATTGGTTTAATGCTCCTTATTTCCAAATAGACACAGTTTTTTAAAATGATGATTATTGTATAGCATTTAGACTCAAACTTTTTGCTCAGATTTCATGTAATTTTTCCCATTTGCATATGGAATTACTACATTTGAAGAATGACTCCCACTGCATAAATTGTTTATTAATCCATTATAATTGCCATCTCATCTTCCCAGAGAAATTTTACTTCTGCTTTCCTCTTGAGAACTCATTAGTACTGATAACACTAAAGAATCGTTTAAAATAGAATGTTTAGTTTATGCTGCTATATTTAATCATATCCTGAGTTGAGTTTTTGCAGGATGATAAGGACAATTATTATACTCCCAAGAGGCTTAATTTTTTTTAGCTCCCATACAGCATCAATCACAGAACTTTGCTTATAACATTTAATAGTTAATGATCTTGATGGTAAATAGTAAGGAGCAACCTGGCACATGTAATGCACAAAAGAGGTTGATAGTTCATACCATTGAGCTTATTAAACAAAAACAAAGCTCAAGATGCCTACTTAAGGGACTCTTTCTGCCCAGGCAGAGTATGTGTTAGCCTGTGTCGTTTCCCTCAAGTGTATGTTCCCCACTTAGGCTCATAGTTTTGCCCATCCAGACTTTGACACTGCTTATTGGGATAGTAAGTATGTTAGCTTGCTTGAGACTCAGGCACTATGGCATGGGATGTAGCAACCCAACTGGCATTGTGATCACTAGGCCAAATGCTTATTGCTGTAGTACCAAGGGTTTTGAGGCACCAAATTAAAATGTATTTTGACCCGTTAGTTGTATGTCAAGCAAAAATTATCCTGTTGCATATGAGACATGTAAATGAAGGGAAAAAGTTTATTCCTTGTGCCTTTCAGTCTATTGTACATACCTTACTTGGACAACATGAGATTTGACATACTGTCTTCTCAGTTTAGATCCATGAAACGTTTCATTCATCTGTTAAAAAGTAAAATTGAGAGTGTCTTATGTTTAATTTCATTTTCATTTAAAATTTTCATTTTGGAAAACTTCAAACATATATAATAGTATAAAGAATACTAACATGCATCTATTACTCAGCTTGAGTAATTATCAATAGATTCCCTTTTGCTCCTCTGTCTCACAGGAATTAAATGATTCCTTAACATCATCCAATTTACAGTCTTGAAATTTTCCCAGGTCAAGGGGAATAGCATAGTAGGGCAGAATATTAAAAGGATCACTGAGTTTGTTTTTCTTCTATGTGTAACCTTTCATTGAATATAAATGCCATGAAACCTAATAGAAATGCCCCCTGAATGGGAAGTTTTTGTACTATATTTTTGTACTATGTCAGGCCTCTTTAATGCTTGTACTGCAAATCTAATTTTCAATTAGAAATGTTTTTAATTACATGCTTTTGTAAATTTCAAAGTGGGGTACATGGAAATCTTACAGAGAAATTTTTTGTAACAATCACTTTTTCAGCTGCACCCCTGACTGCCTAACCTAACAGATGATTTCCTACAGTTGGGCCTTTACACATCTCTAGTCAATCAGTTTTGTTCTTGTTGCTTTTACTCTGGCAGAGACAGGCTTTATAAACAATGACTTATTGTAGGAATTGACAAGAGAGTTCATTTATGTTTTTTTCCTTCTCCAAAGGAATTGGAATGTGCTTATTTAGTCAGTAAATATCTTTTGAAGTACAACTATGAACAAGATTTATTGAGTCATACTTACTTAGTGGTTTAATGAAGAAAACAGATAAAAGAGGAAGAAATAACTATAAATATGATAATGTGAAATGTTATTAAGTGATATAAAGAATGTAAAATAATGAGATGTAGTATGTAAGTTCTCAAGTTCAGCTTCTTTGAAGAATTGACATTTGAAACCTGAAAGATGTAAAATTGACAATTAAGAGAAGATGGATTGGAGTCCAACATGGAAGTTCCTGGCGTAGCAGGTTTGCGTGGAAAACGCCTCGGAGCCGCAAACCAAGGCCCAGGTGAGTGGAGGTGGCGCCGCCGAGGCTGGAATAGAAGTTGCTGCTGAAGCTGGGGCCTGTCTCGAACGATCGGCGGGTACATAATGGGTGGCTTTTTCTCAAGTATTTTTTCCAGTCTTTTTGGAACCCGGGAAATGAGGCTTTTAATTCTGGGACCAGATGGAGCAGGAAAAAAGACAATTTTGTATAGATTACAGGTTGGAGAAGTCGTTACCACTATTCCTACCATTGGACTTAATGAAGAGACAGTGATGTACAAAAACCTTAAATTCTAAGTCCAGGATTTAGGAGGACAGGCAAATATCAGGCCATACTGGAGATGTTACTATACAAATACAGATGCAGTCATTTATGTAGTGGACAGTTGTGACCGACACCGAATTGGAATTTCCAAATCAGAATTAGTTGCTATGTTGGAGGAAGAAGAGCTGAGAAAAGCCATTTTAGTGGTGTTTGCAAAGAAGCAGGACCTGGAGCAGGCCATGACTCCCTCAGAGATGGCAAATTCACTTGGGTTACCTGCCTTAAAGGATCGCAAGTGGCAAATATTCAAAACATCAGCAACCAAAGGCACTGGCCTGGATGAGGCCATGGAATGGTTAGTTGAAACTTTAAAAGCAGACAGTAATTCATTCACAGTAGGTCCTCTGAAATGAAGGCTACTTCACCTATCTCTGGAAACAGTCAAGTGTGCCTCACACTACTAAGTGTTGTAACTGTATGATTATTGGCATACCCTGAAGTGACTGTGATGTTTGTAATAAACGTAAAAAATAATTATTTGGTTGGAAGGGTAACTTGATTGAATCACTGGAAGTTCTGTATAATGTAAAATATTCTCTCCTTGCTTTCATGTGTTAAGATATATATTCTGTTCGTATGGAATTCTTAGTCAGATACAGTCCTATTAAATACACTCTTGTTGGGGGAAAAATCCTCCTATTTTTGAATTAGTGGTTGCAGCTTGTTTGTATAAACACTAACAAATAAACTCAGATTTTTTCTCCCTTAAAAGGAGTTAAGTCTACCCAAAAATGATAGATTAAGAAGGCTTGAGAAACAGGATGTATTACAGTCTTGATTTGCTTAACTGACAACTTGAAGCTGTTTTGTTTAAAAGCTTTTGATTATGGGCATGAATATTATTTTGGTGGTGGACTTATCTGTAATTGTCATTTTATAGTACTCTATAGTTAGAAAAGTTCACCCGCATTGACCTTGTGGATTTGTACAGGAACACTGGAAAGCAGGTGGGATGGGTTGCATTGTCTTCAGTGTGTGGATGTGGACTCAGGGTTCTGATAGGTTGGCTTGTTCAAGGCCACCTGCTAGTAAGTTGAGAATAGGGCTTTAAGTGAGACTTTTAGGTCAGAAACTTGGGTCATAAATTATAGTACGTAGTCCTAAAAATGTCAACATTGACAAAACAACCTAACTCTTAAATAAAATTATGCTAAAGTAGTCACAGTATATTCTAAGCAATGTCTACATTACTTGTCCATACTAGCAGAAGTGACACATATTAAAGCAAAAAATTCATATTAAAGGAAATGTTTTAAAAATCTATTTTAAGCAGCATTTTAAAAGATGCCTTTACTGTATTTCATTTCTTTTACCTGTGATTGGACATATAAATTTGGTTAAAAGTCAAAATCTTACTGGTTCTATAGGAGAAAATTACACATTCTTGGTTTTCAAGATTGCTTTTGGGGCCGGCATTGTGGTGCACCTGGTTAAGGCTCTGCCTCCAATGCCAGCATCCCGTATGGGCACTGGTTCAAGTCCTACCTGTTTCACTTTTGATCCAGTTCTCTGCTGATAAGTCTGGGAAAGCAGTGGAACCTGCTGCCCACATGGGAGACCTGGATAAATTTTCCTTGCTATTGGCTTCTACCTGACCCAGCCCTGGCCATCTGGGGATAAACCAGCGGATGGAAGCTCTGTCACTCTCTGTTTCTCCCTCAAACTGTAATTTTTCCTTTCAAATTTGCTTTTCAAAGTAGGCCTTCTGCTAGGCTATGAGTTTAAAAAACAATTTATGTGTTAAGGAACTTTCCAAACTATCAAGTCCACTCCATTGCAGGATCAGCTACGGTGTGACAAGAGTAAATACAGTTCTGAGTAATTACTGAAGGGGGCTAAGTTTTTTTTTTTTTTTCTTTTTCATTCTGGACAACCAGCATTTCAAAAATTAATGCTGGTAAAGAGAATAATCGCATTGTGCCCCGCAAATCTCAGGAACACTGTTAGTTCATTTCCTGGCTCTCACTGTCCTTGCAGATGGGGCATTCTCTCTGCTCAAATGAAAGCAGCTTTCGCTTTTCATCTGTGGGATTCTAAGAAAACTCCTTGCCCAATCCCCAGCACCCATTCCTGATTTTTTTTTTTTGTGGAAAGCTGCTTCCTGTGGGCACTAGAATTTTCAGTACAACCACTACTCTTGATTTCAGAGACTTTCTCATTATGTCATCAGTGTCTGGAATAGTATAGTGCCTGGCACATTGGGGCATTTAATGATGTGTTCACAACGGACAGGATGTGTATTTGTCAGCTAGAAAGATAGTACCCCTACAATTTTACTTGTGTTCCTTCTGGTCAATGGCACAGGCTAGGGCAAGCTAGATCAGGAAAACAAGCTCACTTATGAGCAGCAAAGTAGCTACTGCCTAGCAATTCAGGAGCACTGAAAAATCACAAGTATAGGGAAGTAAGGACTTGGCAGGCAGGCAGATGCACTCCCTGAAGGCATATGGCTCTTGCTCTCTTGAATTGTGATGGCATGAAGCTGACCCAGAGGACAGGACTTTGGTGATCCTGATCGCTCTGGTTTGTCACAAAGTATTGGATGGGATAGCATGTACATTTATTTAATGGGGTTTAATTATAAGGTCTTTGTCTAGCAGAAAACAGCTGCATAGGTAGTTTACTAGGATTTGGATGCTGATATTTAATAAAAGCAAGACAAAAAGGAAATCTGGGCCGGCGCCGTGGCTCAACAGGCTAATCCTCCGCCTTGTGACGCCAGCACACCGGGTTCTAGTCCCGGTTGGGGCGCCGGATTCTGTCCCGGTTGCCCCTCTTCCAGGCCAGCCCTCTGCTGTGGCCCAGGAGTGCAGTGGAGGATGGCCCAGGTGCTTGGGCCCTGCACCCCATGGGGAGACCAGGAAAAGCACCTGGCTCCTGGCTCCTGCCATCGGACGAGCGCGGTGCGCCGGCCGCAGCGCGCCGTCTGCGACGGCCATTGGAGGGTGAACCAATGGCAACGGAAGACCTTTCTCTCTGTCTCTCTCTCTCTCACTGTCCACTCTGCCTGTCAAAAAAAAAAAAAAAAGACTCAAAAATAAAAAAAAAAAAAGGAAATCTGAATACTGTTTTGTGAGAAGACTGAAAATGGGAAAGGCACCAAACTTGGTATTAGAACATGAATTCTGGGTTTAAATGCTCACTGCTTCAGCTGCTTTTCTGTAAAACCAGATCTGGATAAATGATACCAAAGGTTTTGTTGAGTGAGCTCTAACATTTTATAACTCTGGTTGGTAGCTGTACTGTGTCATGTGATTATGCTATAAAGGGGAAGAGGCAAAATTGTTATCTAAACACCCGAGATGCACTTTAACCATGGAAATGTAAACTGTGAGGGCAGGGACCATCTTATTTACTGTTAGTGTCCCTGGCATCGAATGTGGTGTACCTGGCACAAAGTAAATCAATAAATATGAATTAAAAACAAAAAAAGAGAAGATTGAAGAAACAAGCAAGAATATTAGGTAAGAATGAGATTGATATATATGAAGGAGAAAAATAAAGCTATGATCCAAGGAAAGTAAGCGAGGGAGAAAGTGCATAAGTTAAAGTTTTCCAAGTAGGGAGGGATAAGATTAGAGGGCTTGCAGAAAATGATAAGAAGTTTAGAGCTTATTTCTAAATAGAGTGCATGGAGGGATTCTGGAAAGATGATGAGTAAATTGTACCATATTTTTCTTCCATTCACAATTCCAATGTATCTGCTTAACCTGGAGACACATAGATTAGACAGTATCGGAGTCAAGGAAGCAAGGAAGTGATGAGGAACTTTCTCTCCAATGGATCAGGCAAGAACCTAGAGATTAGCCTGAGAATCTTGTGCAAATAAATAATTACATGGGGCCTTGGGAAAAGCCTGACCAATAGCTTTTTGTGGATAACCAGAATAAAATTGACATGAACTTAGATGAGTGGGTTTCTATGGCCCGACAGAGGCCAAAAGGATTTGGAAAGGAGGAAGAGGATGAAGTTTCATTTCTTCTGAGGTTGGGCTAATACAGTGGATAGAAAATAGGAAGCCAGAGAAATTTTATGAGGTTTTAGTATGGAGAAACAGAATGCCTGCTGCCTGACTTTCAGCCTATAAGACTTAAGAACATCTTGCCTTCCATCATGTGAGTCCATAGACAAGTGGCCCAAATAAGCCCATAAAGAAAACTGATAATGCAAATAAAGGAGCATACCAGGCAGAGCCAAACAGAACTTCAGGAGGAAATAGACACCAACTCAAAAAACAATGTTAAGCATACAAGAATTTTCAGATACAGCACCTCCCTACCCCTAAAAAAGACTATTTGGTGCTGAAACATAATTTTAAAGCCTAAAAATTCAATATGTCAGATTGATTTAAAAAACATCCTGCTAATTTTTAAAATTTTTGAGAGGCACACACACACACACACACACACACACACACACACAGAGGGAGAGAGGAATCAAGTGAGCTTTTTTTTGCTGATTCCCTCCACAAATGCTTGCAATATCCAGGGCTGGGTCGGGACAAAGCTAAAAGTCCAGTATTCAATCCAGGTCTTCCACATGGGTAGCAAGGACTCAAGTACTTGAGCTATAATTACCTACTATTTCCCAGGGTACACATTAGCAGGAAGCTGGAATCAGGAGCTGAGGCTGGACTTGAACCCAGGTGCTCCATCATGGGCTACGGTCATTCCAAGCAGCATCTTAACAACTAGGCAAAAACATCTGCCCTGTCAGATTGATTTTATTGGGTGATGTCATCAAGATGGCTGACTAGAGGAGCCTGGAGCACTTCTCTCCATAAGAAATGACCAAAAATAAAGAAAAAAAAAGCCAGCTATTTCTTCAGAATATTTGAGGAAAAGCTGCAGAGTGTAGTGAGAATGTGACAGTTACATCTTAGAGCATGGATATACAGAACCTTGTAAAAAAAGAGAACTAAGTACACGGCATTTACTTTTCTGTTTCTCAAAGTCAATCCTGAACCAAGAAAGACTTGGCTGGGCAGGGAAGAGGTAGGCAAGAGACCCTTGGCTGTCTTAACTCATGCTATGGATACCTGAAGCATTTGCTGATGGAGAATCCTGCAGACTTCACAAGCCCTGAGCCATTTGGAAAGCCACTGGGTCACCTCACTGTTGCACTGCCCTGGAGGAAGAGCTCACCTTATGTTGTGTAATCCCCCACTGATGATCCCACTGCACAATGCCATATTGCACAATGCCCCACTCACCCAGTGAAATTTCTTGGCATATTTAACCTAACTAAATTGAACTGTGCAGACCTGGAAAAATTTCGGAGGCCAAAAACAAGTAATGAGTCAGTACTAAAAAGTCTCTCAACAAAGAAAAGCCAAGACTGGATGGCTACATTGCTACATGGCTACATAACCAAAACTTTAAAAAACTGTATTTTTTTTTGACAGGCAGAATTAGACAGTGAGAGAGAGAGAGACAGAAAAGTCTTCCTTCCGTTGGTTCCCTCCCCTAATGGCCACTACGGCTGGTGCTGTGCCAATCCGAAGCCAGGAGCCAGGTGCTTACTCCCGGTCTCCCATGCAGGTGCAGGAACCCAAGCACTTGGGCCATCCTTCGCTGCCCTCCAGGGCCACAGAAGAGAGCTGGACTGGAAGTGGAGCAACTGGGACTAGTACCCGGTACCCCAACGAGGACTAGAACCTAGGGTGCTGGTGCGGGCCAAAACTGTCTTTTTTTTTTTTTAATAGAAGACAGATTCTCTCCCTCTCCCTCTCCCTCTCCCTCTCCCTCTCCCTCTCCCTCTCCCTCTCCCTCTCCCTCTCCCTCTCCCTCTCTGTCTCTTTCTCTCTCACACACACACTCACTCTCACACACACACACAGAGCTTTTATCTGTAGGTTCATACCCTAAATGCCATAATAACCTGGACTAGGCTGGGCTGGAGTTGAGAGTTTGGATCTCAATCCAGGTCTCCCATCTGAGTGGCAGAGACCCACCTACTTGAGCTATCACCATCTGCCTCCCAGAATCTGCAGCAAATGCGAAGATTAGAAAATTTTTCAAACTTAGAAGCTTCTGTACATGAAAGGAAATGATCAAGAGAGTGAAAATGTAACCTGCAGAATGGGAGAAAATATTTCAAACCATTCATCTCACAAATTATTAATATCTAGAATATATAACTGACTCAAAGAATCCAACAGCAGCAAAAAAAAAATCGAGAATCTCTAGACTTAAATGACTAAATGACCTGAATGGATGTTTCCCACAGGAAGACATACCAAAAGCTAACAAGTATAGGAAAAAGGGCTCAGAATCACTGATCATCAGGGAAATGCAATTCAAAACCACAATGAAATATCATTTCATTGAATGATGAATGATGTACTTTAATATTTATTTTTAAAAGATCACTTTAGCTACTGTGCAGAATACAGATTATAGGGAGATTATATTGAAAGCAAAGCAACCAATTGGGAAGCAGTTTTAATATCTGCTAGAAAAATGCCCACCCCCATTAGTTTAGGGGTTAAGGTTGAACAGCTGGGTTGATTTGGATCTTATTGAGATAACTAGGATTGGAGAGGGAATTAATCTTGAGGTGAGGACCATGAGTTATCTTTTAAGGGTCATCAATGTAGTTGGCTTTAAATGAGGGTTTTGGATAAGATAGGTGTAGGGAAAACATAGCTACAAAGAAAAAGTTTGGAGAGAGATGGGGAAGGGAGGATCAGCTTGGGACGATATCATGGAGACTTCCTGTATTTAGGTTCTGTATATAACAAGGAATCTACAAAGATAACAGGGAAAGCAGCTAGTGAAGAGGAAGAAAACCTAGAGAGAGGATGATGTAGAAACCCACAAAAGAAAAGGTTCATGGAGGGAAGGAGAGTAAGCATGAGAGTTTCAAGGAACAAGTGATCATCAGATTTGGCAGCAGTGTAGTCTTTGGTGAGTTTAGTGAGATGGAGAGAAAGGGAATCCCAGTTGGATTGCATTAGGGAGATAACGAGGTGGAAACAAGAGGTATACCAAATTTTCAACAGTTTTGAGAAGAGAAACAGGGAAATGAGGTTGCAGAAAAACATGGAACTTAAAAGATATTTTTAGAAGATAAGTATGTGAACAAGTTAATTGGCATCTCTGATGAAAAGACTGAAATATGGTGGTGCATTTTAGGAGAGCTGTAGTGTTACGGTGTCTTATTTCCTAAAAGAAACAGAGAATCCTATGGAAAAATAGAATAATATATTTTGAATATGTTTAGCAGTGACTGACTTTTGTCTTTGAAGAAATAATTGGTCAGTAAGGTACAGAGAACATATTATTTTAATATATGTGCTGCTGAAGTGAACACCAGGGAACATACTTACAACTACAAGGAATAGGCATGACAGAATTATATTGTTCTATGTGTGTTTGGAGACAGAGTGCAGTTGATAATAGTAGATTCAGTAAAATTTCAGCTTGAAAAGAACCTTTAACATAATTGTATCCAGTTTTATCCTTCAAATAAGTAAACAGAATCTTGTCCATGCTAACTATTTGCAATATCAAGTGGTTTTGCCTAGTATACAAGCAATATCACTTTCTAAATTTTAAAGATAGTTCTTTGTCACGACACTACTTATTGGATATGAAATAAAATTTTTATCATAAATTGAAGGCTTGTACTGATTGACAGTTTAATTTGGACAGAATTTTGATGTGATTAAAATAATGAGTATTTCATTTCAGGAACATATATTTCTATTATTCTTTTACTTGTTCAGTTATGTATTACAGTTTTATTCATATAGATTTTGTATAATTTGTGCTCATTTTTTGTATTTTATTATTTTGTTACTATTACATAGTACTAAATAAAATTTTATATTTTGTTATTTTTAGCATTTAATCTTAAGAAAGCTATTATGGATTGGTTTTATGTTTGGCCAGCTTACAAAACTCTCCTACAGATTACAGATATTTTTCAATCAAGTTTCTTGGATATTTTGAGTATACTAGGATACTTCAAAAATTACAAGAGAGGAAGGCGGGCTAAAATTTAGCCTTAATGGTTAAGATGCTTGTTAACAATGAAAGAGTGAGGGAGAGGGAGAGGAAGGTGGGGGAGACACAGGTAGGGAGGGAGAGAGAAAGAGAGAGAATCATTATATTCTTAGAATAATGTCTATGAACTACATCAAATCTGTTCTCCTTGTATTAATTCCATATTAATATAAGAATTGGTGAAAAATGTGTTGTAATTATCATGCATTTACTGTGACCCTGTGATTCTATTGTATAACTTTCAAAATAAAATTTAAAAAAATGATGCCCACACCCACTTTGGAGTGCCTGGGTTCAGTTTTTGCCCCTAACTTCTAACTCTAGCTTTCTGCTAATATAGACCTGGGGAGACAGTGGTAAAGGTTCAAATAATTGGGTTACTGCTGCTCATGTGGGAGTTCTGTATTGAGTGCCCATCCTTTAATTTTGGCCTAGCCCAAAATAACCACAGCAGTGGCTGGGAGCTGTTTGTCTATCTTTTTATGTCTCTCTGCCTCTCAAATAGATAATAAAAGTCCAATATGTAAATGGAAAGTGGTATTAAAAGGTTTTTTTTTCATTTAAGATTTTTTTGAAGTTTGCATATTTTCTCAGTAATATGATTATTTATGGTACTAAAATCACCTATGAGTCATTACAATAATTACCAAATGAAGAAGACTTAAGTACCAATGAATCTATGTCTTTAAGAAACAGAAACCATGGCCAGCACTGTGGCTCATTTGGTTAATCCTTTGCCTGCTGCGCCAGCATCCCATATGGGCATGGAGTTCTAGTCCCGGTTACTCGTCTTCCAGTCCACCTCTCTTCTGTGGCCAGCGGAGGATGGCCCAAGTGCTTGGGCCCCTGCACCCACATGGGAGACCAGGAGGAAGCACCTGGCTCCTGGCTTCAGATTGGCACAGCACCGGCTGTAGTGGCCATTTGAGGAGTTAACCAACAGAAGGAAGACTTTGTCTCTCTCTCTCTCTCTCTCACTGTCTATTACTCTACCTGTCAAAAACAAAAAAATCAGAAACCTTATCAAATCTAGAAATGTGGTTATATAGAGAAACAACAAAAATACAAGAGATTGTCCTTTGAACATTTTCAAAATAAAGTACAAATTCTAAAGATCTAACTACCACATGGGAGAGGAGAAAATTTTTTAGAATATAACTGCAATCACTTCTTTCAATAATTTCTCTTTCCTAAAGCATAAGACTTTATTTATTTTTTAAGACTTTAGTGTACAGCCAGTGCTGGGGCTCACTAGGCTAATCTTCTGCCTGAGGTGCTGGCACCCTGGGTTCTAGTCCCAGTCGGGGCACCGGATTCTGTCCCTGTTACTCCTTTTCCAGTCCAGCTCTCTGCTGTGGCCTGGGAAGGCAGTGGAGGATGGCCCAGGTCCTTGGGCCCTGCACCCGCATGGGAGACCAGGAGGAAGCACCTGGCTCATGGCTTCAGATCGGCACAGTGTGCCGGCCGCAACGCGCCGGATCGGTGCAATGCGCTGGCCTCATCATGCCGGCCGTAGCAGCCACTTGGGGGGTGAACCAATGGAAACAGGAAAAAGGAAAACCTTTCTCTCTGTCTCTCCCTGTCCCTCTCCTCTCTCACTGTCTAACTCTCCCTGTCCCCCCCGCCCCCCAAAAAAACTTTAGTATAGTGACAAGTTTAAGATATTCCTCTCCAACTAATTTTTTTTATATAAAATATCCAGATATTTAGAATTACTGTCACAAATGTATGGGAATTTTTTGTTTTTTAAGTTTTAAAAGGTTTTCAGAGTCAGGGAGAAAATTAGAGGGAGAGAAAGAGAGAGAAGAGGGAGGGGAAGGGAGAGGAGTAGAAGAGAGAAGAGGAGGGGAGAGGAGAGGAAGGGAGGAGAGGGGAGGGAAAGGGAGTAGAGAGAGGGGAGGAGAGGAGAGAGAGGTGAGAAGGGGAGAGGAGAGGAGGGGAGAAGAGAGGAGAGGAGAGAAGAGGAGAGAGAAAAAGAAAGAAGCAGTTGGGGATGGCTCTGTGGTGCAGTGGGTTAATGCCTTGGTCTGAAGTGCCGGCATCCCATATGAACGCTGGTTTGAGACCCGGCTGTTCCACTTCCAATCCAGCTCTCTGGTATGGCCTGGGAAAGCCTTGGGCCCCTGCACCCACGTGGGATACCTGAAAGAAGCTCCTGTCTCCTGGCTTCAGATCAGCGCATCTCCAACCATTGTGGCCAATTGGGGAGTGAACCAGCGGATGGAAGACATCTCCCTCTCTCTGCCTCTCCTCTCTCTGTGTAATTCTGACTTTCAGATAAATAAATAAATCTTTTTTTTTTAAGAAAGAAGCAGTTTTTATCCTCTTATTCACTCCTCAATTCTTGCAATGCATAGGGCTGGTCCAGGACTGAATCTGAGAGCTGAGAACTCAATTTGTGCGTGGTAGGAATCCAATTACTTGAACCTTCTCCGCTGCATCCCAAGGATTGAATGGCTGGACCCAAGAATTGAACCCATATATGAGTGTTGATATCTTGAATATATAGAGTTTATTTATCATCAGTAATTTTTATAAGGTATCTTCAAATCACTTGAAATACAAATTATAGCTCTATAATGTTGATTCCATTTTTGTTAAGCCATGGATCTTAATTCCTTTATGGATGGAAACCTGGTGAAAATGATTTTCATTAAATCAGCTAAACATTTTGTTTTAAACATAGCCTGGATCAGAGAGTAATGTTTGAATTTTCAGCCATCTTGGAATTCATATGTTAGATTTTGAGGAGCATGTAATTCAATGAACACTAACATATTTTTCCCTCAAACTGAAACACTGCCAATATATATTAGATGGAAAAGAAAGGACTGAATATTGTCATTTACTGTTATTATCTTTATAAAGTTATATATTTCTACCTCTGATGTACACCACAGATAGGAGTCTAGGTTGTCTCAAAGAGAGGCATATATGAAAAGATGCTTATGTTTCTATAGAGTTCAGATTAGCTCAATGGAAAATTTATGAGACAAATGTTCTGGTTGTTTAGTGACATAAAATGCCTTCTATTTTTGGACCCTCTGGTAAATGGCTTGGTTTATAAGCTTAACTGGCCAATGTAATCCTGGCAATCTTGGTACTTTTTGCATATATCTCTTTGGTCATCTGTAACCCAACACATTTATAAGTGAAAACTGCATCAATTTTGGTTAAACATTTTGGAATATTTGCCCAGTCATATGAAATTTATGTAAGTTAAGGTCTGCTCAAGGTTTTACAAAATCTGTATGCTCTTAAATTTTAGGACCACAGTCGTAGAGTGGAAGCATCTTTGTAGTATGTCTTTGAATACATTAACTTCAAAATAGTTGTTTTGTCATAAGGAAAAATGGCATAGATCAGTACTTAAAGTTAGTAAAACTATTATTATTAAAGTCCTTCTCACTCCTCAATATTAGTATTTCTGTTCACTTTAATTGGGTAGAATTTCTGCAGGAGAGCTACATATAAATAAGGACAGATCAAGATTTCTTGAGTTTTCTGTTAGAAAAACACTAATCTAAAGTATGAAAATCTTCTCTATTAAGACTTATCATTTGTAGTTAAAAACTGTCATTCATAGTAACATAACATATTTCTTGATCGAATTTCTTTGCTTTTTTTAAAGTATGA
Source organism: Sylvilagus floridanus (assembly GCA_949820135.1). Lineage (NCBI taxonomy): Eukaryota > Metazoa > Chordata > Mammalia > Lagomorpha > Leporidae > Sylvilagus > Sylvilagus floridanus. Next base: position 103,447,920 of record OX463238.1, on the reverse strand, counting down.
ATCATCACAAGAATTGCATGATGGAAATTTGCAGAAATAAATATGTAGATTGTAGGTTTTCTAATGATGACTAACAGGTAGGTTTGTCTAATGATTCACATCTTCCTAGGTACATATTATTATCACCAGTGTTGTACTTAGGAATGTCTTGTATGATAATAACTATAATACATGAAGCATCATTGTGCTCAATGAAAATAGATAGGCATGTAAGAGCAAGCACTCAGACACATGTAAATGGAAAAAAAAAGTATGAGAAATATATAGTGAGTGGCTTAATATCAGTGAATTAAAAACTAGGAATGAGAACTGTTAAAGAAGCCTGAAGGAAGATGTTGGTACTGATGGTTGATCAACAAGGATATTGTGGTAATTGATCGGACTGACAGAGTATTCATTTGTGGGATAAACATAGACTAGTTGATTTGAATGGATGTGTAAATGTATAGCACAAAAGGAGATTTCTTAGTATCAGCATTTTTGGAGCTGTTCTAAAATTATATTTGTACATTAATTTTGTTATTTACCTATAATTCATTAAGACTATGAATAATGCTTCTGTTTAGGTAATTCTAAGGCTTTTTAGGGCTTATAAAATTCCAAGATTTCTGTTTAGATTAGGGCACATTTCATCTTATGTAATATTTACAACAACCCCATTAGTTAGATATTTGTGATCTCATTTTTAGTTGAAGAAACTAAGGTGCCAGGAAATTAAGCATCACCTTGTCTAAGATCATAAGGCTGGTAAGTGCCTAAGTTAAGGATTGAACAAGGATTTTAAGTTCAAAGCCTGTTTCTTATTATGTTATCTTGCTCTCTTGTCTTTTCCTTTTCATCACAAAGCTAAGCCTGGGAATTTTCCGTCTCCATTTTCTATCAACACTTAGTAAAATGGTAAAAAACACACCAGGAATATCAATGACTTTGAGTTTATTAAAGCTGGGAGACAGTGGGATGTGACAGAACAATCACAGCTTTAATCAGTACAGCTGCTCCTGTAGCTGTGTGGTCTGATGTTTGGACTGGTTGTAGAGTTACTTGAGTTAATTTTAGTAGTGTCTGATAATGGAAGCTTATATGTAAGATACAGTTAAGATCTTGCATTGAATTTCTATTCAGGTAAATGTTAAGAGAAAGTATATTCTTAAGTAAGTGTTTTGTCGTCTTTACTGAACAATAAGGAGCTCAAAGATGATTTTTGATTTGGGCCATGTACCCTGTTTCAGATTGGTCATTCCTATTCCTTGAAGGACTAACTAATATCAAGAGCAGAAACAGTATGACCTTAATAATTCATCCTGGAGGTGGTATATCTGAGGGTACTTCACAATGTTGGTGGAGAAATGGCATTGAAAAATAAGTTTACCATGGTGCAAAAATGTTTGAAACTCTGGCATGTTTTTACATAATATGTATTTTCAGTGAAAATTTTGAAGCCTTCTATATATGGATTTTTACATGCACTGAAAGAAACTTATTTTTCATTTCATTTTCCATGAACTTTTTGAAGTACTCTCATATTTATATTCCTTTATTTGTTCAATTGGAATAATGGACTATCTAACATGTAAGGCATTTCCTGGGTGTTCTTGAAATATACCCCTGTTACATTATTTTTTTCCTATAAATGTTTGCTAACTGACTTGAAGAAAGGGCTGACTATCCTAATCTGGAACCAAGGTAGTATTCGAAAATTGTTTCCAACTTTGAATGTGATGATTAAGGTTCAAGAACTTCTAAGAATATGCCATCTAAAGGACAATGCACAGAACATTTCAACTTACCAATGATACTATTTTTTTATTTAGGCTTCTATATTCATCTGAATATGGTTTTGCAAATTTGCTGTCATAGTCAATGTTGTTGACTTTAAAGCTGGTATGATAATAGAAAGGTGTCTTCCCTGAGAAGAAAAAAGAAAAAAATCGTGATCATTTTGTTCATTGCACAGCCATTTCCACTCTAAGAATATCATGTGAAATGGGATAATCTGATGTAATTTTTTTAACTTTTAAATACTCTGGATGCCCATTGGTTATCAAAATCGTTTTGACAGAGGAATATTAATAAAATTATAAAGTTACCCAAGAATGTATCCAGAGTTTGTAGTGTAAAATTTTAATGTGCTCTCTCTCAAGTTTGGGCAATATATAGACAGATATGTTATTATGAAAATAAGTTATATTAAAGTATAGATAATTATCATAGACTTTGTGATCATCACAGATTATGTTTAGGAAAATCAGTTAAGTCAGAAGGTTTATCACTTATGAAGTTTCAAGGTAATTAAAATGAATTAAGAAGAAATTAAAATCAGACATTTTGTAAGTACTGCACATTAAGTATACGGAAAAAAGAAATGAAACGAACAATTTTATAAAAGTTAAATAAAGGAAATAGAGTGATGATTGTGTTGGGGGATACTTTGGAATGTATCTAGTAGGAAATGAAATTTATCCTTGTAAAATGTTCGCATTCTATTGTATCCCTCCACTCTGTAGACTAGTAAGTCACAAAAAGAGAGGGGATGGTTGGGGAGGAAAGAGAAGGAAGTAGAGAGAGAGCGGGAAAGGTGGAGTAAAAGCATTTTGTAATATTCTGGAATGTTCATATCCCTGGATATACAGTGGATATAGTTAATTATTTGGAATAGCCTTCTAGGTCCATTCACAAATAATCGAAGAAATGCAAAGCATTTAAGCCAAGATAGTATTTTTCTTGGGCTAAATTAACCAAGATGACCAAACAAAAACACAAAACACACATAGTGAGACACTCTTATGGTTTGCCAGCGAGAATGCTAATTAGAATACATTTTTTTTGGAAGACAATTTGGTCATATAATCAAAAGCCAGAAATGTATGCTCATTTTTTCTCTCTCTCTCTGTTTTTTATTTTTGACAGGCAGAGTGGACAGTGAGAGAGACAGAGAGACAGAGAGAAAGGTCTTCCTTTTTCCGTTGGTTCACCCTCCAATGGCCGCCATGGCTGGTGCCCGGTGGCCTGCGCACTGCGCTGATCTGAAGGCAGGAGCCAGGTGCTTCTCCTGGTCTCCCATGGGGTGCAGGGCCCAAGCACTTGGGCCATCCTCCACTGCACTCCCTGGCCACAGCAGAGAGCTGGCCTGGAAGAGGGACAACCGGGACAGAATCCGGCGCCCTGACCGGGACTAGAACCCGGTGTGCTGGCGCCGCAAGGTGGAGGATTAGCCTGTTGAGCCACGGCGCCGGCCACTCATTTTATTTTCTGTCAGTGATTTCTCTTTTTATAATTTATTCTCAGTACAATGAGTTCCTCACAAATCTATGGATAAAAATGAACACGGAAAGGCATTTGGTACAGCAGTTAAGAAAGAGTTTGGGATGCCCATATCTCATATTTGAGAATTGGAGTTCAAGTCCAAGTTCTATTTCTGAGTCCAGCTTTCTGCTGATGTGCACGCTGGGAGGCAGCAGTGATGGCTCAGATACCTGTCATTCATGTGGGAGACCTGGAATGAGTTCTCAGCTCTCAGTTTCTGCCGGTCCCAACCCTACTTGTTGCAGGCATTTGGGGAAAAAAAATCAGTGACTGGAAGCCCTGTCTATATGACTGTCTCTGTCTTTTTCTTTCTACTTTTCAAATAAATAAAATTTATGATAAAAATTGAACTCTTCCAAATAACATCAAAAAATTAGAAACAACCTAAGAAATTAAAGTAGAAAATTTATAAAAGACATTATCATCTACTCATATAATATAATATATCATCATTACAGTCATGCTTTACATTAATATTTATACCATGAAAAATGCACAAAAGGTGGGGGAGAAGATAGGAAAGAAATGAACCAGCATTGTAAGAGTGTTCCTGACTAGTTGACTGTTTCTATTTTCTTACTCATATTTTTCTGTATTTTCTATATAGTTTAATAAATATTAAGAATAAATTAATTAAAATGTTTTTGAGCAATGTACTCCTTATCTGTAATTACTCATTTAGCTACTGATTTTCTGTTCCTTTCTCCCCTATTTTACTTTTTTTTCCTATTCTTCTAATATGTGTTTTTATGTATCTTTATGTATTATTTCCTTGTCACAAGTTAAACAATTCCAAAGGACTATAATATTTTTGTTGCTAGATATTTCTTTGCATCAGTGCTGTTTGTCTTCTTATTTTTCTATTAGGAATGTCACGTTATGCCAGGTTTTGAATCCAGGGGCATTGAGGCAGTGTTAGGTTATGTTAATCTTTTGGACTACTACATGAATTGCAAACATTATAGAGTAAAACCATCCTCTAATTCTGCTATCTTATTAGAATGCTCCACATGATGGAGTACTTCTCAGCCACAAAAAAGAATGAAATCCCATCTTTTACAACAAAATGAATGCAACTGGGGACTATCGTGCTTAGTGAAATAAACCAGAACCCCCCAAACAAATATCATTTGTTTTTTGTGATTTGTGATAGTTAATATATTTAGAGTATAAAAAATTGAGCAAAATTGAAAAAAAAGGTCAAAACCAAATCGAAACTAAGTAAATGCCCCACATTTTTTTTTGGACAGGCAGAGTGGACAGTGAGAGAGAGAGAGACAAAGAGGAAGGATTTCCTTTGCCGTTGGTTCACCCTCCAATGGCCGCCACGGCTGGCTTGCTGCGGCTGGCACACTGCGCTGATCCGAAGCCAGGAGCCAGGTGCTTATCCCGGTCTTCCATGGGGTGCAGGGCCCAAGCAATTGGGCCATCCTCCACTGCACTCCCTGGCCACAGCAGAGAGCTGGCCTGGAAGAGGGGCAACCGGGACAGAATCTGGCGCCCCGACCGGGACTAGAACCCCGTGTGCCGGTTCCGCAGGCTGAAGAGCTCGCTCAACTGGGAGTCACATGACAACTACTGAGTGGCAAATGTTAAAAAAGAACAGAGAAGGGCTGGTATTTGCCTACTCTTTTTCTTTACTGCACCATTTGATTTTTCACTGAAAAATAAAGGTTATGGTTTATAATTTTAAGGTGTTTGGAAATAGCTTCAAGAGTTGCTCATGGGTATATTTGCATTGCAGACAGATCTCTGCAAATTCTGTGGGGAATTAATTTATGGGGCATATGAATAATCAGAGTGAGTTGAAAAAAAGCAAGATTGCAAAATGAAGATAACGCAAATCTGAAGTGAATAAATGTTTCCAGGAATATTTAGGATATACATTATCAGTGCCTAATATAGAATAAATTTTATTAAAGAATAAATATATAAACATGAGTTCCTGGAAAATTAAACTTTGCTCTATATGATAAAATGTATGCAATGAGAGGATTGAAATGAATTGCCTGAGTTGTTTAAGTTTCTTGTGTTTAACCTTATAGAGCTTTTTCTATTTCTCATTTTTCTGTACTAAGGGGCCTCATTTGGCTGTCTGAAATAGAAAGTCCTGCTTCTTGGATTTACAAAGCTCATCAGGAAATAAGAGCAAAACCAATCCTTAGGTTAATTCAATAACTTGGATTTATGTCTTATAGTCACTACTCTAAAAGGCAGTTGATGACTTTTATAAAGTATAATGTTATTCTACAGATATAAAAAATGGAAAACTATAAAGTTGAATAATATGACCTGGTTATTACTTCGGACCCGATAACATGACAAATTAAGGGCATTGTATTTACTGGTACATAAGGTAGAACACAGATGCTACTAATCAACAGAGACCGAGTTTCCAAGTGGAATTAAAATAGATTTTTATATATTACTTTAAATGTTTCCTCACTCATTAAAACCAATACTTCTTGTGAAGTGTTATTAATTAAAACAATGCAATAGATTATGTAGATGTATCTCCTTAATACTTTAGAGCAAATTCTCAGTGATCCATTAATACTAGGAAAATCAACTATAATAAATAATATTATTGGCTGGCGCCGTGGCTCAACAGGCTAATCCTCCGCCTTGCGGCGCCGGCACACCGGGTTCTAGTCCCGGTCGGGGCACCGGATTCTGTCCCGGTTGCCCCTCTTCCAAGCCAGCCCTCTGCTGTGGCCCAGGAGTGCAGTGGAGGATGGCCCAGGTGCTTGGGCCCTGCACCCCATGGGGAGACCAGGAAAAGCACCTGGCTCCTGGCTCCTGCCATCGGACGGACGAGCGCGGTGCGCCGGCCGCAGCGCGCCGACCGCGGCGGCCATTGGAGGGTGAACCAATGGCAAAGGAAGACCTTTCTCTCTGTCTCTCTCTCTCACTGTCCACTCTGCCTGTAAAAAAAAAAAAAAAAATTATGTTAATATTTGGTCTTGTATGAAATTTAAAATATATCATTGAATATAGTTCTAAATAATAACTGTGAAGTTAGAACTGCAAATATAAAGGAAAGAAACCACATTGTGTTTCAGTAGATAATTGTAGCAGGAAATTGTTATACCTTCACTGAGTTTTTCCACGTAGTCCAAGTTCTAAAAATGATCTTGGGACACATTGTCAAGAAAGGTTAATACTATTCTAAGCAAAATTATTATTTTCCCTAGTTAAAAAAGTGCTGCAAAGCAGATTAGAAGTGAGAGTGGTAAATTGAGTACTCCTCTGATTTTCTGTGGAGTTTGCAAATTGTCATAATAGAGGATTAAACTCCTCTCCTTCAAATATAACCTAAACCTTCAGTGAAACCAAAATAAATTAATACTGTAGAGTCTCTTTTGTCATTTTCATTTTTTTCCATTTTTTTTTTTTTGACAGGCAGAGTGGACAGTGAGAGAGAGAGAGACAGACAGAAAGGTCTTCCTTTTGCCGTTGGTTCACCCTCCAATGGCCACCGCGGATGGCGCACTGCGCTCCTCCGATGGCAGGAGCCAGGAGTCAGGTGCTTTTCCTGGTCTCCCCATGGCGTGCAGGGCCCAAGCACCTGGGCCGTCCTCCACTGCACTCCCGGGCCACAGCAGAGGGCTGGCCTGGAAGAGGGGCAACCGGGACAGAATCTGGCGCCCCGACCGGGACTAGAACCCGGTGTGCCGGCGCCGCAAGGCGGAGGATTAGCCTGTTGAGCCATGGCGCCGGCCCATTTTTTTCCATTTCTAAAAGAGTTATATTTTGCAAATAATCTGGGTTATATAATAGGCTAGGATTAAGAGCACTAGGAAGATTTATAACAATGCTTTGTATTCATAAAAATCTTACTTTAAAATAATGTAAAAATGTTATTCAAAGAAATGAATTTATGTTGTCTTTTTTTATTCTTATTTTTGACAGGCAGAGTGGACAGTGAGAGAGACAGAGAGACAGAGAGAAAGGTCTTCCTTTGCCGTTGGTTCACCCTCTAATGGCTGGCGCGGCCGGTGCGCTGTGGCCGGTGCACTGTGCTGATCAGATGGCAGGAGCCTGGTGCTTCTCTTGGTCTCCCATGGGGTGCAGGGCCCAAGCACTTGGGCCATCCTCCACTGAACTCCTGGGCCACAGCAGAGAGCTAGCCTGGAAGAGAGACAACCAGGACAGAATCCGGTGCCCTGACCGGGATTAGAACCCGGTGTGCCAGTGCCGTAAGGCGGAGGATTAGCCTATTGAGCCACGGTGCCGGCCTATGTTGTCTTTTAAAAAAGACCCTAATTCTCCTTCGAGGAATGTAATTTTCATTCTTATTTTGCATACATTATTTTCTTTTTGTTGCTCTCATACATATATATGTGATCTTAGAATTAATTGATAACGGCAGTATCCCTGTGCACTTGTCTCAGACATCCAGATCTTTCTTATGGATGGTGATGGTATGTACTCAAAACCGGCTTCTGGTGGCAGCCAATCACTATATTTGTTTTAGAAAAAAGATCACCTTGAACACCCTCGGGGTGATCCTTAGCTTTTATTACCTACATTTAAGACCGAGGACTGGGCATTTGATGCAGCAGTTGAATCACCAATTGGGATGCCTGCATTTTATATGAAGTGCCAGATTTGAGTCCCAGATCCTCTGCTTCCAATCCAGCCTCCTATAAATACACACTTTGTAAGGCAACAGGTGATGGCTCAGGTACTTGGGTCCCTGAGACCTGGAGTGAGTTCCAGATTCCTGTGTTCTGCCTGTCCCAGGCCTGGCTGTTGCTAGCATTTAGATAGAGTACCAGCAAACAGGAGATCTCCATCTGTCTGTCTGTCTGTCTGTCTTTTAAATAGAATGAAAATAAATTAAATATTTTTAAAAGACTTGCTGAGATTAATTCTCCAGGCCAGGTTCTCCCAAATGTTCTCTAAAGAGTAAAAGAGATTACTTCCAGAGTCTATTAGAGTTAACATCAAACTTGGCATCTGTAGAGATATCTAGAAGGAATATGTCACACATTTATTGTTTTAGCCTTTGGTTAAGAAATAGGAAGACAACGAAAATAAGTGAATCTGAGAAGGTATAATTTTTGCCCACACTATGAGGTTTTCCCTTTCATTTCCTATCTTTTGAAAGCAAAATTGTTATTTGAAGCACTATGAGTTTCCATTTGTAATTAGCATAGAAATATTTGGAAACATCATCCCCCTCAGAAAGTGAGAAAATATCAGCAAGAAAATTAACTTTTTCTATGTAGATCCAAAGACTTTCCTGGCATTCTCATTGTCAATATATATATATATATTTTTTACCAATTCCTTACAACCTAACATACTTCAATCTGATTTTCACATCCTGTGGCAGAAACTATGGGTTATTTCTACATACTCTTTTTTTGTCTCTTGTTGTGGTGGTAGAATTTGTTATTCTTAACTGCGAAGATGCTATCCCAATAGGAAAACTACATTTTCCAGACTCTGTTCCATGTAAGGGCAACCTAGTTCATCTAAGTTACGAAAAATACAATGAAAGCAAGAGATGTTTTCTTATTGAGAGAAGACATGCTTCTTTCTTTCTTGTTCTATCTTCCATCTGGCTAGAATGTGGGTATGATGAGCCACAATGGCATAACTGCCTTGGACATTGAGATGACCTTGGCAGTGTGGGTTGTGCATAGAAAGTCATAAGATAAAGGAGCCTGCCACCTGATTTTGAGTGACCCATGAACAGAATGATTTATACATTTTGAAGGATTGAAAAAATCAAAAGAAGAATAATATCTAGTGAAATAAAATTATATGATCTAGATGGTGTGCCTTTTTAGTGTAAGGACTAATACAACATATGAGAAACTGTCCTCTATTAATACTATATCCCATTGTAGCACCCTAGTACCTTAGTAGTTGCCAATTGAATGCTTGTTAAGTTGAATTTGTGTACAGTTTCAGATACCTTTAATCTTTCCCACATTCTATTATTTATTTACAGCATGCTTATTATCTCCCTTAAGAAGCTAAGCAAATAGAAAACACATCATTATCATGGAGGGTCATGTGAATCAGAGAAAGGCAAATATTTATTGCTTGAGTGAACACTTCTTATTAATAATTTCATGAGCATAAACTATGAGTGTGACTCTTGATTTGACAGTGGTAACGGTGGACGTTGCAATCTACCCAGTGGTCATGTTTGCATAATCAGTCCATGTCCAGGGAAGATTGCCTCTTCACTCTACTGTGCACAACCCTTTCATTTCCCTCCGTATCATTTTGTTTCTATTTATAAGCTGAAATGAATGTTTACTTAGCTAGACAGACTCTTTTCTAAATAAGATCAGAAAAACTTTTAAAGTTTATTTATTTGAAAGGTAGAGTGATGAAGAGAGAGAGAGAGATAATTTGAGAGAGGGAGAGAGGGCACTTTGATTTTCTGGCCAGAGCTGGTCAGGCCAAAATCAGGTACCAGGAATTCCATGTGGGTTTCCCATGTGAGTTACAAGAACCAAAGTGCCATTTTCCTTGGCCTCCCAGGATCATTAGCAGGAAGTTGTGTTTGAAGGGGAGTAGCTGGATCTCTTTTCAGTATGTGGGTGTCCCAAGTGCTGGCTCGACATGCTGCACCACAACACCTGGCCTTTCACATACTTTTTGAAGTATCCTATAGACACCAACATTGTTCTTATAGATTTAATAAGCAGTGATTCTTGTATGTATGTGTATTGCTGAATTTCAAGCACAGTCATTTGTAATTAATTAAATATAAATTAATTTTAAAACATCACTAAATTTACATTACATGTTTCTCTTTATATATCTTCTTACTTTCCAAACTACCTAGTCTCTTGTCAGAATGCAAGAAAAAATTCTTCTAAAAATGTCCTTATCTTTGAAAAGGTTAGGAAAGAGTGCATTAAAGAAAATAATAAGAGGACTCACAGAAGTTGGTAAAAAATGCAACTTTTAAGAAAACTTGAATACAATGATTCCATAACTTTTTTTTCTGTTAATGGAAAATATACAGAAAAATCTGTACAGTCAGATTTTTTCCTTTTACACCTCAATACAAGGGAATATTTTACTTTCCAAGGGGAATTTTTATGAGAAGAAAATATTGTATAGATAAAAATGCCAGACATTGGAATAAGAAATATTAGATTATAATAACAGATTGTAGGCTTTCATATTTGTTATTCACTGATTATCATTCCAGAGGGTTTTAAGTTAAGCAAAATAGAAACTGTGACTACCTTATTTATCAGTGTATTCCCAGCACTTTTTATCCCAAGAAGATAAAAAGGAAGTATCCCAAGTCTCTTGTTTTAGTTTTCCCTAAGCTAAAAGTCACTAAAGGACAAAGTCTGCAGACAAGAACATTTTTGGAGGTAATAGATATGTTTAGTACCTTATTTGTGGTGATTTATAGGTGTTTATTAAAATTCATCAAACTGTGCACATTAAATGTGTACTTTTTGTGTATTAATTATAATAGCAAATCTTTAAAAAATAGTAAAATATGCAGTAAATATTAGTAACTGTTCTGAGTTTCCTCTTCCAAACAGTTTCATCTGACTTCTTTCCTTCCTTCTCTATCAAAATTCCTAATTTTCTAAATATAGAATCAATAAATCCATGTGACCTGAAAGGCAGACTTAATCAACACTTACCATATGCAACAAAATAGACAACAAGTCCAATGATTACTGCAACAATCACCATCATTAAGATACCCACGGTAATCTTGCCACACCTTGTGAGTTTCATTTTTGTTTTTGACTCCATTCTTCTGAGCAAAAAGGATATGAAAGCAAGTATTAATATGAGCTTGATATAGGACACTCAGAAATAAATATGAATTTGATGTTAGTGTAAAAGTATATTATTGTACATTGATTATGGATTCAATGGACTGCTGAACTTGGAAAACAGCTTGGAATTAATGAATATAGTATTTGAATGCTTATTCCTCATCACATATGGATAATAATTATAATAGAAAATTCAATGTTTATTCATCCAGGAAATATCTTTAGCTGTCCTACTATGTTCTAGGCACTATTGTGGGAGCAAAGATTTCTTTCCGTATGGACTTTGTAGTCTACAAAATGGAGATAGCAAACAAAAAATAATAAATAAAATATATGACTCATAAAAAGGCATTAAATGCTGTAGAAAATAAAATAGAGCTAAGCAAAGCAAATCAGAAATATGTGTCTATGTGAGAGAGAGAAAGAGAGGGAAAGGGAAAGAGAAAGACAGTGACAAGATGCAATATCAGAGCCAATGCTGTGGTACAGTGGATTAAGCTATCACTTGTAAAGCTGGTTTGAGTACCAGCTGTTCTGCTTCTAATCCAGAATCCTGTTAATATGCCTGAGAAAACAGCAGAAGATGGCTCAAGTACCTAGACCCCTGCCTCCCATGTGGGAGACCAGGATAGAGTTCCTTGCTCTTGGCTTTATTCTGGCTCAGACTTATCTGCTGTGGCCATATGAGGAGTGACCAGCATGTGCAAGATCTGTCTCTTACTCTCTGTTTCCCTCTGTATACTCTGCCTTTCAAATAAATAACTAAGCATAAAAACAAAGATGTGATATTAAATAGAGTGACAGAAAAAAATAGAGGAGTAGAGTGGGTAAAATCTGAGCAGAGTTGAAACATGTAATGGGGTTTTCCATATGTATATATGGGATATCCCAGGCAGAGGGAATTAACTCAGGTAATGGAGTACTAGGAATGTTAGGTAGTATGGTTAAAGCAGTGAAGGAGAGAAAAAGTAGTTAAGAAAGTAATTCTGAGAGGTACCATGGTCCAGAACTTGTAGGGCCTTCTGGGGTCATGATAATAATTTTGGCTTTCCTGAGTGAAATAGGAGCAATGGAGGGTTTGAACAAAGGACAGTGATGATAATCTAATATATGAGATCCTTCTTGGTACTTTGTATAAACAGTAGAGGCAAAAGTGGAAGCAGAGTGATTAGATAGGAAATGATTACAATAAACCAAACAGGAAGATGATGTTGACTTGGACCAAAGCAGTAAAGGAAGAGGAAGTGAAAATGAAAAGGAAGAGGAAATGGCTATATTTTGAATGCAGTGTTGTCAGATTCCTGAAGGATTTGTGTGGAATGCAGGTGGAAAAGATGATTGAAAAATAGTTTCTAGCCCTTTCGTTTGACAATTTGAAAGACGGAATTATCATTAGCTGAGATGCAAAGGCTAGTGATAGAGTAGGTTAGAGGGACCCATATAGATTCAGTTTTATTTATTTTGTGTTTGGTATGTTCACTAGGAATGCAAGTGGAGATGCAGTTTGGGTATTGAAGTTTGGAGTCTAGGATAGAGGTCTTGGCTGGCAATATAAATTTGGTATTCATGAATATGCAGATTGGGCTCTGGGACTACTTGAGAAAGTAGCAAAGGGATGTGTAGTGAGAAGACAAGACCAACACATGATCACTGGGGAACTCCCTCATTAAGAGATTAAGGGGATGAGAAGAATATAGCAAAAGGTACTGAGAGGAAAGAAGCGGTGAGGTTGGATGGAGCCAAGGTAATATGGCATCCTGGAAGCCAAGAGAAGTGAATAAAGGACGAGGAAGGGGATTGATCAACTTTGCCAGATACTGCTGATAGCTCAAATATAATAGGTAAATGAACACTGAGAATTAACTCTTGGATTAGCATTATAATTAGTGAGCTTAGTGAATAAGTTTTAGGAGTGGAACGGCAAAAAATTCATTAGAGATGATTTAAAAGAAAATATAGACGGTGCCGCGGCTCACTAGGCTAATCCTCCGCCTGCGGCGCCAGCACACCAGGTTCTAGTCCCGGTTGGGGTGCCAGATTCTGTCCTGGTTGCCCCTCTTCCAGGCCAGCTCTCTGCTGTGGCCAGGGAGTGCAGTGAAGGATGGCTCAAGTCTTTGGGTCCTGCACCCCATGGGAGACCAGGAGAGGCACCTGGCTCCTGGCTTCGGATCAGCGCCATGCGCAGGCTGCAGCGCGCCAGCCGCGGCAGCCATTGGAGGGTGAACCAACGTAAAAAGGAAGACCTTTCTTTCTGTCTCTCTCTCTCTCACTGTCCACTCTGCCTGTCAAAAAAATATAATTAGAAGAACTGGAGACTGCCCATTACTCTCACAAAGAGTTTGTTGAAAAGAGGTGGTGGCTGGGGGGTGGGGGTGTGGGACAGGGGCTGTAGATGGTAGAGGAAATGGATCAAGAGAATTTTCATCATATTATGAAAAAATTTTAATATACATAAAAGTAGAAAGAATAGAGTTTTTAAAACTTTTTAAAATTTATTTGAGAGAGAGAGAGAAAGAGACAGAGAGAGAGAGAGAGAGAGAGAGAAACATGCTTTTTCTTCTGCTGGTTCACTCCCTAAATGCCTGCAGAGGCCCTGGCTGGGCCAGGCTTTAGAAGAATCAGGAACTCAATCCTGGTCTCCCATGGTGGGCGTGGAGGCAGGGCAGGCAGGGACTCAACTATTTGAGCTAAAATCTACTGCCTTCCAGAGTATGCATTAGCAGAATGCTGGAATCAGGAGCAGAGTCGGACTTGAACCCAGGCACTGTATTTGAGTAGGATGCCTTAACTGCTAGGCTAAATGCCTGCCCCAAGAGAATAATAATGAACTGTCCTATATCCAATACATATGTTTAAACTATTAACATTTTGCATTATTTACTTCATCTATTTTTCTGAAGTATTTTAAAGTAGTTATAGTAATGAAACTGCATTATGAAATTCATCCCTAAATACTTTACTTTTCATCTTAGCATGAGTATTTTTTAGGATCATTATTATACCTAATGGACTTACTAGTAATTTTGTACTATTCTGTAACATCAAGGTCACTTTCAAATATCTCTACATGGCCTCAAGACATCTTTTATATTTTTTGTTTGAACATGATAAAAAAGATCTCCACATTACATTTGATTTTCTTATTTCTTAGTCTATAACAGCTTCCTCATTCTGCCATTTTTTTTTTTATGATGTGGACTTGTTGAACATACTTAGTTGTCCTACAGAATGTCCTGCCTAAGAGAAAAAGTTTGGGTATTTTTTGTTTGCTTTAGAAAGTTAAAACATTAGTTAAACATTTCATTTGGAGACATTGATAGATTCAGATGCAGCTGTAATGTAGATGCAGATGTATCTCAACAGAGAGATGTCTTGTATTCTTGACACAGTTTGCCCAATGATAACAATTTGCAAAGCTATAGTATAGTATCACCACTGAGATATTTACAGAGGTAAAACCAAGATACTGACCATTTCCATCACCACAAGAGCCCCTTACATTGCCTTTTTATAGCCACATCTACTTGTCTCCTGCTCCCTTGCCTATGTTACCCCTGACAACCACTAATGTGTTCTCCCTTTCTATAATTTTCTCATTTTAGAATGCTACGTAAACAGAATCAGACAATCTGCAACATTTTGGGATTTGTTCTTCTCTCAGCTCTAGAGGTTAATTTATCACTAATCACAGTTTTGTGGTATTATTGGAGGCATTAAATGTTATGTACAGCTTGGTACCAATAGTTGGAAAGAGAGAAATAATAATAATTAAACTTTTAGAATAAATTGTTACATTATTTGTGGATTAAGAGGCAACTTTATTACAGTGTATTTATGCTTCAATATTAGAAAATAATATTTTAGTTCATCATATAGAGATGGGAGGTAATGTTTCTTTAGATGTTAGCTAAAAAATTAGTTTCTCATATTCATGTTAATTGAGCAATGTGAAAAGCATTCTGTTAGGCAAAGGGAGTACGGTGATGAGCAATATTAGTAAGAAATGTAAAATGCAAGAGTTGTAAAAAATTAACTTTGTTTTATATGCTGTATTATATTTGTTATCTTGCCAATGTTGTCATAACAAAGCACTGTAGACTGACTTCAACAACAGAAATTTATTCTCTTAAAGTTCAGAAGGGTAGAGGCCCCTGTCCTTTTCTTGGAGATAGTCACCTTCTCCCTGTATCTCCACATGGTCTTCTCTCTGTACATATCTGTGTCCTAATTTCATTTTATGAGGACAATGGCCATATTGGATTAGGGCTTAACCTCTTAACCTGATAATCTCACTTTAATTGTATCAACTTATTCATCTCTAAATACAACCACATTCTGAGGTACTGGAGGTTAGAACTTCAATGTATGAATTTTGGGGGAGCACAATACAGCTAATAATATGCTTACTTGTAGGTTTTATTTATTTATTTATTTATTTGGTGTTTTTTGGTCTTTTATTGTTTTTTTTTATAAAGCTTTTATTTAAAGAATATAAATTTCCAAAGTACAGCTTATGGATTACAATGGCTTCCCCCCCCATAACTTCCCTCCCACCCGCAACCCTCCCATTTCCCGTTCCCTCTCTACTTCATTTATAATAATATGCTATAAATATATTTTTATATTTTAGGTACTATATATTCATATATTGACTCCAAACACACTTATATTTATGTAAATGTATATTGTGCATCTAAGATATTTATGATGTATACAAAGAAAAGTTAACATACTTTGAAATGACTATACTAAATCTCAGTTAATTTGAAATATGATATTGAAACCTACATTAGTTTGATTTTCATTTGCAAAAAACCAAAAAAATTGTTTTTTGGTTTGCAGTTATTCCCTGAACAGATGAAATTACCTGAACAAATACTATTAACTAGATCTCTAATGCAGGTGTAACTTCCAAGTCTTTATCATTTTAGAAACTTCATTATACTTTGCAAAAATGCTTTGACCATTGGAAAAATTTTGTCCAAAATATGTTGGCACATTGAGAGTCCTGGATTGACTTCTAGGCTGTTGGCTTCAGCCTGGTCTATCCTTGCCTGTTACAGACACTTGGGGAATGAACCAGAAGATTTAACATCTCTGTCTCTGTGATCCTGCCTTTCCAATAAAGAAGAAAAGTAAAAATAAATAAAATAAAAAATTAGTATGTCAAGATTTCTGTGGATATTTCCATATTTGTGAACATTTTTTGGTCTTAATAGAAAAACCTAAAAGAAATCTCACTATATAGTCTTAGAGGAAAGGTTTTTCAATCTGATCAATCACTTAGTCTAGAATAGTGCTTGAAATTTTTGTAAAAAGAATTAACTAAATGATATGCTAAACCTTGGAAAGTTAATTTCCTAGAGTTGAGTACATGTTGTAAGACATCCTCTTTCATACTGATAGGTGCATATGTTGACATATTTTACTCAACATAGTTGCCATGGGACAAGCCCCCATGGAAATGTGACAAATGAGTGTGAAGTTTGATGTGGCAAATATTTGGTATATATTTTCCTATTCTTCTCAATCATGTATTTCTTGAGCCATCTAAAAATTGCTTCTTTTGTAGATCAAAAAATGGAACATTGACAATGTTACAATAATCCAATCTGTGGATACAAAGAAATCCCTTATTTGTTGTTTCTCCTTCTGAATTGTCTACAAGGGATATAAAAGCATTTCTTCTATACAAGAATTTGACTAACAGGGAACCTTATTTGACAACAAATCTCCCTCCAACATAAATTTCCTAGAGTGAGAGACCCATAGCCATTTGGAGCTGGAGTGAATTTTGCAAATCCTCCATTCTGGTTTCCTAATTTTAAAGAGGGAAAACTGTAGGACAATATTTTCTCTTCAGGACATTTCAAATCTAAAGAAGATTAGAACTATAGGGAGAGATTTTCTCTGGTCATAATAAGTAAATGCACATTTGGTGTTATGGCTAAAGATCAGGGCTTTTAGTTTTTAATCTTTATAAAGAAAATTATTCATATTAGGTAACTTCTTAACTCAGAATTCTCACTTATTCTATAGTCCAAATCTAAGATCACTAAATGACCTATCTAGCTTGACTCACAAATATGAAGTTATAATTAATGAATAAAAATTAGTTCTAAAGACAGATGATCTATTTCTTGTCTCTCCTGCATTTTCTATAATTCAGATGTTTTTCACAAACTGTTTTGCTAGTTTGGAAGTAGTGACCCATGTGTGGTGGGGTGGTGGTGGTGGTGGTGGTGGTGCTGGTAGTGTTGTGTGTGTGTTCTAAAATTCCAAAGGAAAATTCAACTTTGTCAACATTCAGATTATTTATTTTAAAGCATTTTCTAAAAGCAATGTCAGACACATGAAATCTATTTTTCCAAAATGTTAGTATTAGGTGGTAAGATAAACTACTTAGCATTCAACAGAAACTGGGTCATGGTTGAAGTGCACAACAGAAAAACCTGCATTGATTTCAGCAGTGTGTCTTAATTTGTCATATGACTTTTATTTATTCACCAGATATATTCTGAAGCAATTCAGTTATAATATAGATAAGGTTGTAATGACATCAATAATTATTTAGGGATTTCAGAAACAGTGGCTTACTGGTGAATATGCTTAAAAATAATTCCTTGAAAGGATTAAAGGTGAGTTTGTCTGCACATTGTTTCTAATATATTTTTTTGGAACAGGAGGAGCTGAGCAAGTTGATGTGGAATACATAGAATACGTTATTTAGAAGGTGTGATGAAACAGTTTAGTTATATTTTTATTGATTAAATAAAAATTAACAGCGACTTAATTTTATGGAAAAGATTTCTGTCTTTCTGTTACAGCTAATTAAACTAAATATTAATCTGAATGTGTAAAATGATGTTTTTTATGCTATTATTTGGAAACTTTACTGTTCCCAACGATCATTTAGAATCTAAATGATGGGAAATATATAAACAAAAATTATCTGCAATTTTATTAAAGTTTGAATTATTCTCAGTGCATGCATTTTGTTGGAATGTCAGGAACGACTACATTGTGGATGTGAACATTTATCTTTGTATTAATTTGATTAGCTTACGAATCAAAATGTAAAAAATATTTGTTCATTGCTGTGTGCCGTGGAACCAGTCAGCACATTTCTTTCACTTTCAACCTGATTGCTTTCTAAGTATGTGGCATTGCTAATGGGAAGGAACACAATCCCCTCTGGTTGCTGTTCTTGTTTTTAAATCAACTGTTCAACCATACCACTAAGAATGTCTACCAGTGAGGCATTGCTGTGTTCCAGTTTTAAAAACTAATACCCAAGCTTTGTTCTACCACTTCCCACAGTTAAAACAGCATATTGTGAGCATAATTATCAGTATCTCTGTGTCAACATACATCATTAGAAATAAGTAAGTGCAAATATCTTATCCTTTCAATTTTCATAGTGAAACTATCTTTTTAAAAATAAAATCCTCTGGACATCTTCAGATTCCATCAATTATGTACGTCCTTCTCATGTGTGAACTAAGGTGTTTGCAAGATTTTTCACAAAAATTAATAATCAAAACAGAACCTAATGATGAAAATTTATCCATATTAATCATTTTTGTTTTTACTTTCATTCCTATTTTTATGAAAAATTGAGAAAGTGCATCATTTTTAAGAACCTTAAAACACAAATTAAATTACTCTAGAGAATTAGGTCCCTTTAGAACATTCACCCGAGGAGTAAGGGCAAGCCTTTTTCCTCCCACTCACTCAGACCCACCTGCTCTGCCGAGATGTGCATGGCTCCTCTCTCTGTGGAGGTTGTTCATTTGTCATCTTCCTTCCAAATGCTAGGCAGCACAGTCATTCTCCACCTATTTAACTTACAAGATTCTGTGACTTTTATGTGTTTTATGATAATGGTATAATGACAATACTTAGGACTTACACAACTTTTCATCTTCAAAGTGCTTTCCAAACATTTACTAATTAATTTTAAAACATAAGTAAAATATGAGTTGCATAAATGTTGCTCCATAAATAATAAAAAAAATCAAAACTCAGCTTTTGTGACTGATGAAGTAGTGGGGCCACCTATTTGAGAAGGATGATAAGCCTTTCCTTGGTTTTGCATTTCTGTTTATTGAAGACTAGCAAGTGACTGCTCTTCTTGCTCGCTAGAATTCACTTCCAAAGATTATGCCAATTTCTTTTTTGCTCTTCAGTGAACAGCCAGTGGCTCTCTAAGACCTAACCCTCCATTAGGATCTAAATGCTTTCCAACTTATAACTCTTTTGCTTCCTTCTTCTGTATATCATGCTTTTACAAATTCTTCCCTAAAATTTTTACTGCAGCCCTAATATTAGTGCTTATTAAAAATGTTTGATTCCCTGAAATTCACAGGTGTTGATTTTTAATAAAAAATATGAGTTTAACCCAGTAATTTTCCAAAGTTTTGGACAGCATTCTGGGTTCTGATTAGTGTGCAGACAAGATAGCACACACCTGCATGTTTAGCCATCTGGAAGAAAAAGAATTTGCCGGAGGCCAGCTTCTATGGTAAAGGATAACCCAGTTATTAGGCTGTGAGAGAAGGCTTCTTTGGGTAACAGTCTTTGTTTAGAATCTTAAACTCATAATAGTATCAAGAAGAATTACTGTCTTGCCTATACTACCTCCCTTTTTCCAAAAACTTGTATAGGGAAAGATAATCAGAAAAATTGTATTTATATTATGACAAAAAGGACCATAATGACAGCTCTTGTATCATTTATTAATGGGACTCTGACCAGATATATTTACATCCTTTTAGGATCTTAATGTTAGTTGTATTTTTCTGAGCACATCAGTCACAATATTTTGTACACATGTTCAGAATATCTAGAGTATTCTTCTGACCCTCATTTGTCTATGTAAATCCTACTCATCCTTCTAGATTATCCTAATCCTTCATTCTCTAAGTGGGCTTTTCAAAACATATGACTTTCTCACCTGAATCTCAGAAACCTTAATAGACTCACACAATCTTGCAACAAAATATACACAGGACTTAGAGCATATATTAGACCAGGGACCAGATGAGAAGCTTCCTGAATTAATGTCTTAGAATATCAAATTATTCTTACCTTTGAATAGCAAAGACCCTGATTCAGTCTCCTTTTTTTCACTTCATTGATTAGAAAATATGTGCTGTACATCGGTGGCATCAGCATTATTGTTAATACAATAGGAAATAACATTTTAAGATACTTAAAATCTCATTATGAAGGCAATCAAATAAGCTGGAAAGTAAAACATATGAAAACACCAGATGGGGCATCCACGGGGAACTATCTGAACTCACAATTGAAACTTAATCTTGCTGCTGTGGGAGAGGCTATGGAAAAGTTCTTGTAGCATATTTTATCTAATCAATGATCTGAAGGATGAATGGGAATATAATACTTATAAAGGTAAAGGTAATGAATCAACCTGGTAAAAAGCAAGAAGGAGCATTCCAATTTGAGGTGACTGAAAATTACACTAAGATAATTTGACCACAGTATAGAAGTGTGGGAGTGAGTGAGTGTGTGTGTTTGCGTGTGTGTGTGATTTGTGTATGACAGAGGTGGAAGATGTTGATGAGAGATGTGGTGAGAGAAATCAGAAGCATCCAGATACTGTAAGGATTAGTAAGCTATTTCAGGAGTTTGGGTTTGATTTCAAAGCAATGAATTGACAGTGAAGGGTTTGAATGTGATAGATTGACATTTTGTTAAAATAATTTTGATCTGTTATGTTGGGAGGAGTCTAGAATATGGAAAAACTAGAGTTGGCAAGAGACAGCTAGAAAGTCATTTCAGATATCTAAGTGTAAGTGTTTTTTTTGTTTGTTTGTTTGTTTTGTTTTGTTTTGACAGGCAGAGTGGACAGTGAGAGAGAGAGAGACAGAGAGAAAGGTCTTCCTTTTTGCTGTTGGTTCACCTTCCAATGGCTGCCGCGGCCGGCGTGCTGCAGCCGGCACACCGCGCTCATCCGATGGCAGGAGCCAGGTGTTTATCCTGGTCTCCCATGCAGGTGCAGGGCCCAAGCACTTGGGCCGTCCTCCACTGCACTCCCTGGCCACAGCAGAGAGCTGGCCTGGAAGAGGGGCAACTGGGACAGAATCCAGTGCCCCAAGCGGGACTAGAACCTGGTGTGCCGGCGCCGCAAGGCGGAGGATTAGCCTATTGAGCCGTGGTGCTGGCCTTAAGTGTAAGTGTTTTGAACTGAGGCAGAGAGATGGAGAAAGATCAACTTGATAGAATTTAATGATTGGTTGGATCTGGGAGGAGTAGAGGAATCTAGAACAACAATGATGAATGATCTCATGGAAGGACAGTTGTGATGAAGGCATCTGTGATGTCCTGGTATATAATAAGGTGCAAACAGTGAGCTGCGTGGTAATTCCATGGTCGTGTCCTGGTGTGTTAAATCTGTGGATCAATTACTGGATATGGAATCTGATAGACTTACTTAGTATACCTTTTATTTTGGCTCTGCTGGAGTCAATGTCTTAATAAAAAATTTAAAGGAAATGAAACATTTTTGTATGAGTAGCTAATATAATAGGGTCCAATCAAGATTAAAGTAAAACTAATAAGTTAGATTATTAGATTCTGGGAAAATAATGAATGATAGGATACCGCATTTTATGTATCTCATTAATATACTAAGTATATATTTTTGTGTTAAAGTTAAAGCACAATATGAGTACAGAATCAAAAACTTACTGTTTTTCGGCCGGCACCGTGGCTCAACAGGCTAATCCTCTGCCTTGCGGCGCCGGCACACCAGGTTCTAGTCCCGGTTGGGGTGCCGGATTCTGTCCCAGTTGCCCCTCTTCTAGGCCAGCCCTCTGCTGTGGCCCAGGAGTGCAGTGGAGGATGGCCTAAGTGCTTGGGCCCTGCACCCCATGGGAGACCAGGAAAAAGCACCTAGCACCTGGCTCCTGCCATCGGATGAGCGCGGTGTGCCGGCTGCAGCACGCCGTCTGCGGCATCCATTGGAGGGTGAACCAACGGCAAAGGAAGACCTTTCTCTCTGTATCTCTCTCTCTCACTGTCCACTCTGCCTGTCAAAAAAAAAAAAAAAAAAACAACTTACTGTTTTTCAGAAATGCAGTTAACTAATGACCCAATGTGTGAGGCTGCTGCTTTAACAGTTCATAAAATGCCTTCCTTCAATGACAGAGGTACGTTCTAAGTCTCAGGAAGTAGTGATATTCCTATTATTTTCCATGGTGATTGGACCACCTATATAGTACTGTAGGCATTTTGATATGCCTATCTTTTCAGGGAAACAATAAAACAGGACAAAACCAGAGGAGAAAATCTGAAGTCACGGTGTAGCTGGAAATCATAAATTGAGCACTTGAAGGGACTGGGAATGTTCTCTTACAGGACAGAGATTAAAGGGAGATATGATAGCAGACATTAAATATGAAGGAACTTTAAGGAATGGAAAAATGGAATTAAAATATGTTTATTCTGGTGCAAAAATTTTTGCAATTCAAGTATAACTTTTTATTTTTCAAATTTTGTTTGTTTTCATATATTTTAAAAAGCAGAGAGAGATAGAAAGAGACATAGAGAAAGTTCTTCAGTCCACTAGTTCAACCCTCTAAATGCCCACAACAGCCATCATTTCAGATCTCCTTCATGGGTTGGTAGCAGGGACCCAAGTACTTGAGTCATCATCTGTACTTCCCAAGGAGTACACCAAATGAGAAGCAAAGCCAAGACTGGAATCCAGGCACTTTGACATGGAATGAAGGTGTCCCAACTGGTAGCTTAACCACTGAACCACAGATGCACCCTCAAATTTTTCATGATATGCGTTTCCATGAACTTTTTGAAGATCTTTCCTATTTGAAAAAATGGTATGTAGACCTATTTTGTGAGTTTTTCCTTTTCCAGAAAAAAAAATGTGTCCAGAATAGCATTTTGAAAAGCAATCCGTTGTGTTTTTTCACTTGGAGTAATTCCATTTGATCCTATGACTCTTCCTCTCAGTTTTTACTGTAGTTACAGCACTTCAAGTGTACTCTGTGTATAAGGCTTGTCATAGCTAAAGAGTAAGGAAAATTCCAAATAAGCTCTTTAAGCATGAGACTTAGCATATATATTTTTTAAAGTTTATAGGTTTATGTTTAGTCAACAGATCCTGGCTTTTTTAGTTTGCAAAAGTTGTGTTCCTACACAGAGGGTTTCAGGAGTAGTGAAAATGTTCTAGTTCCTTTTTTCTTGGATTAGCTTCCAATGTTTTCATTTTATCTTACTATTTTTAAATTTCATTTTAAAATTCGAATACAATGCAACTTTTCAACATATATCATAGTTTCTTCTTATAGTATATGTATTTGTGTTTTTTTTTTAAAGATTTGCTTATTTGAAAGACAGAGTGACAGTCAAAACAAGATAACAGAGACAGAGTAAGATCGTGCATCCACTGCCTTACTCCTCAAATGTCTTCAACAGCAGGGGTTGAGCCAGGTTGAAACCAGGAGCCAGCAACTCCATCCAAGTCTCCCATATGGGTGGCAGGGAACCAAGTACCTAGGCCATTATCCCCTGCTCTCCCAGCAGGAAGCTTGTTCTGAACTGGAGTGGCAGGAACTCAAACTAGCACTCTTATATGGAATTCAAGTGTCCCATGTAGTAGCTTAACCTCCTATGCCACATGCTTGTCCCATTTGTGCTCCTTTTAAATTTGTTCTCTTAACTGCAATATCTGTAAGAGTTGCTGAATATTTATTATTTCACATACATAAAATACATTCTTCTGGCTGGCGCTGCAGCTCAATAGGCTAATCCTCCGCCTGTGGCGTCGGCACACCGGTTTCTAGTCCCGGTCGGGGCTCTGGATTCTGTCCTGGTTGCCCCTCTTCCAGGCCAGCTCTCTGCTGTGGCCAGGGAGTGCAGTGGAGGATGGCCTAAGTGCTTGGGCCCTGCACCCCATGGGAGACCAGGAGAAGCACCTGGCTCCTGCCTTCGGATCAGCGCAGTGTGCTGGCCACAGCACGCTGGCTGCAGTGGCCTTTGGAGGGTGAACCAACGGCAGAGGAAGACCTTTCTCTCTGTCTCTCTCTCTCACTGTCCACTCTGCCTGTCAAAAAAAACAAAACAAAACAAAAAAACAAAAAAACAAAACAAGAAAAAAAACCACCAAAACCACCAAAAAAATACATTCTTCTTCTATTGAGCTAAAACTCAATCCTGTACTATAGAATTGAAAATTACATTGTTGAGAGCAAAATTCTGTGTCCCCCCCTCCCTCCACACCGCCATGACCAGAGAAGAAAGCACTAGAGTGACAGGCTAATAAAATGTTTATGAGCCCCTCAACTCAACCCATGCTCCTCCCTCAACTCAAGGTTAGTCCTGAGACAAGGTAAATAAAACTCCAGTAAACATGGAGACACCTATGTGTGCCCCTTTATATTTGGATCTGGAGGGTGACAATCCTGCAGTCTTTCTTGCGCTCCCGTAGGGCTTAGGCCCTTGGGTAGAGAGACCTTCCAGTGTCTTGAAGCAGAGAGACCCAGAGTCTGGGGGAGTTCGATGGTGACTGGGAGCAATGAGAGGATAGTAGCCCATGTGTTCTATGCCTCTGAGAAGTGTGTTAAAGAGTGAAAGAGAAAGCAGGCAGAGTGGTTTGAAAATTGTGTCAGTAGTAGGTAGTAGCAGAGTGATATGTTCAGAAAGAGACAAAATGGGAACGCAGACTTCCGCAAGGACAGGCCTGGAGAGTTGATAGTGCATAGAGACCACATGGAGCAGCATGCATCTCAGGAGATGACTGAAGGTCTGCCCTTCAGCACGGCGCCTGGCACTGCATCAGCTGGATCACTTGGAATTTATGGAAGGGAGAGATATGGCAACTTGACTGAGAAAGCCCAAACTGTCGTAAAAAGTCCTGAACTGATTGAATTTAACAAGAATGGAGCCTATAGTTTATGTCAGGCAGATTGGGGGCTTTCAAGAGAAACAATTAAGAAAATTACTCTTCTGTTGGCACACTTGCATTTATGGCAAGAAAAATCATACCAGATAGAATAGGAATTTTAAGTATGAGATTAGAGACAGCTTTTAAGTTATACAAATACGTTTTAGTTTTGGAGCAATGAGCTCTCTAGATATGTTTAAGAAAAATCTGATATGATGCTTTAAGAGTTTTTTAAAAGATTTATTTCTTTGAAAGAATTGCAGAGAGAGAGAGAGAGAGAGAGAGAGAGAGAGAGAGAGAGAAAGAAAGAAAGAAAGAAAGAAAGAAAGAAAGAGAAAGAATGAATCTTCCATCCTCTGGTTTACTCTTCAAATGGCCACCATGGTCAAGGCTGGGCCAGGCTGAAGCCAAGAGCAGGTACTTCATCTGGATCTCCCATGTGGGTGCAAGGATCCATCTCCCTGCTAATGGCCTGGGAAAGCAGAAGAATGTGGCCCAAGTTCTTGGTCCCCTGCAGCCATATGGTAGACCCAGATGAAACTCTTGATCCCTGGATTTGGCCTGGACCCATCCCCAGCCATTGTGGCCATTTTAGGAGTTAACCAGTGGATAGAGGACTCTTGAGGAGTCTCTCTCTCTCTCTCTCTCTCTCTCTCTCTCTCTTCCTTTCAAATAAACAAATAAGTCTTAAAAAAAAGAAAGAACACACCTGAACACAATAAGGGATATTAATGACAAATCCAAAACTAACATCATATTGGGTAGAGAAAAAAGTTCAAAGCATTTCTTCTAATATCTGGAACAGGAAAAGGATGCCTACTCTTCAGTGTACTGGAAGTATAATCTGTACTAATTAAGTAATAGAAAGAAATAAAGGGAATCCAAATTGGAATTGAGGAAGCCAAATTGGCCGTGATTGCAGATGACATATTATACACAGAAAAACCTAATGATTCCAGCAAAAAACTATCAGAACTGACAAATTTGATAAAGTTGCAGAATGCATAATCACATACAAAAATCAACAGCATTTCTAAAACCAGTAAAAAAAGTTGGTGAAAAATAAATTAATAAGACAATGTTATTTACAATAGCTGCATACATACAGAAATAACAAGGAAGAGATTTAACCAAGAAGGTGGAAGATTTCTAACTATAAACTCCAAAACACTGATGAAAGAAATTGAAGATACAAAAAAAAGACCTCCCATGATCATGAATTGGAAATATTTATATTATTAAAATATCCATACTTCCCAAAACAATACTCATCAAAATACCAATGCTATTCTTCACAAAAATAAAAAGGAAAATTCCAAAATTTGTGTGGAACTGTAGACAATCCTGAGTACTGAAATCAGTTGTGAGAAGAAAGAACAAAACTCCAGGCATCACACTGCCTTGACTTCAAAAGCCTCAGCAAACACAACATCGCGATACTGGCCTGGACTGTGGCATAAGCACCACAGTGACTCTTGCACTACACTCCAGCACTGTCTCTGAGCTATGCCAGTTGGAACATGGTGGGTTAGTCATTGTATCCGTCTGTTTTTTCATGGAAAAGGATGGGCATTGGTCTCCTCTAGTGGGCAATCCTTCACCATCTCCTCTGTGATAATTCTTTATGCATTCTAGATATAATCTCTGTGTTAATTATGTGTATTATGAAGTAATTTAAAATTTACCACTATAGCATTGTTTATATTTTGAGTAAAATGTCTTAAAAAACAGTGGATGCAAGCTCACTCTGATTTTTGTCTCAAATGACATTCTCATGTGAACAATGCCTTTCTTGCATCAGAAGGAACCTTGAGAGATAATTTTATATAGATCTCATTAGAATAACTCTTATCTCAAAAGTAACTTTCATCCTCTATGCAGTTCACATTATTTAGTTACTGTTCACAATTTGCTACTCTTGTGCAATTCAGAATATAGTCATGTCTCCATGGTCAACAATGGATCACATATATTATGAGGGGCCGTAATATTATAAGGGATTTGAGAAATTTGTAAGGCCCAGTGACATTTTACCCATTGTAACATTTTATCAGAATGCATTACTCACTCCTAGGTGGTGATGCTTGTTCTACTATGCAGCTAGTTGTATAAAAGTATAGCATATGCAATTATGCACAATATATAATAATTGAGAATGATAGTAAATGACCATGTTACAAGTCTATGTATTATAGTATGATTTCATTATTTTAGAATGTACTCTTATTTATTAGAAGAAAGTTAATTATATCCCATCAAGGTGGCATGTGCCAATGCCATCTTACTAGTCAGAGTGATCAGTTTCAGTTCATAATTGATCATAATGATAGGATTAAGTGTCAATCACATAAACAAGACTAGTGTCTGCTAATACTAACTGATAGAATTAAAAAGGAGAGAACAATCCAACATAGGAAGTGGGATACACAGCAGACTCATAGAATGGAAGATGTCCCTAAACAGCACTCCGGCCTCCGAATCAGCCCTTAAGGCATTCAGATCCAGCTAAAAAGCCCATGAGAGTATTTTAGGCATGGAAAGCCTAGACTCTGTGGCAAAAAAAAAAAAAAAAACAACAAACAAAAAACAAAAACCTAAATGGAAGGTTTCTGTGAGTGAGATCCCAGCGAAAAGAACGGGCCATCAAAGAAGAAGGTACCTTTCTCTGAAAGGAGGAGAGAATTTCCACTTTGACTGTGACCCTATCTGAATAAGATCGGAGTCGGCGAACTCAAGAGGCTTCCATAGCCTTGGCAACTCATGACAAGAGCCTAGGGTGATTACTGACGCCATAAGTGAGAGGATCAATTGTTCAATCAACAACAGGAGTCACTGAGCACTTACTCCCCTTGTGTACTTACTCCCTTAAAGTCTTGTACTATGTGAATCAATGGTATAACTAGTACTCAAACAGTACTTTATACTTTGTGTTTCTGTGTGGGTGCAAACTATTGAAATCTTTACTTAATAGATACTAAATTGATCTTCTGTATAAAAAGATAATTGAAAATGAATCTTGATGTGAATGGGATGGGAGAGGGAGCGGGAGATGGGATGTTTGCAGGTGGGAGGGAGGTTATGGGGGGAATATACTGCTATAATCCAAAAATTGTACTTTGGAAATTTATATTTATTAAATAAGTTAAGAAAAATAAAGTTAACTATAAAAAAGCTTCATGCATTTCATTCAGGAGGTATTTCAGAAGGCATTGTTATCATAGAGGATGACAGAGGCATGAGTGTTATTGTACCCCCAGTTTTTTCAACTTTCATGTGGAAATGGAAGACAGTGAGTGATACTGATGATACACACCATTTGTAGGCCTAGGCATATCTCTGAGTTTGTGTGTTATTTTTTTTTTAAAGATTTTTTACTTATTTATTTGACAGAATTATAGATAGTGAGAGAGAGAGAGAAAGAGAGAAAGGCCTTCCATCCAATTGTTCACCCCCCAAATGGCTGCAATGGCCAGAGCTACACCGATCTGAAGCCAGGAGCCAGGTGCCTCTTCCTGGTCTCCCATGGGGTGCAGGGCCCAAGCACTTGGGCCATCCTCCACTGCACTCCTGGGCCACAGCAGAGAGCTGTACTGGAAGAAGAGCAGCTGGGACTAGAACCTGGTGCTCAAATGGGATGCCAGTGCTGCAGGTGGAGGATTAAGCTAGTGCACCACCGTGCTGGCCCCTGTGTGTTAGTTTTTTAACAAATTTTTTAAAAGTAAAATAAAAAAATAAATAAAACTTTCAAAGCAGAAACAATTCCATAGAATAAGGTTATAAAGAAAAAAATACTTAGCCACAGCTGAATAATGTGTTGTGTTAAGTTGTTATCACAACAGTGTCAAAATTTTTTTAAAAATGTAAAAGCCTGTATTGCAGTAAGCAAACTTTATTACTAAGGGAAGAAAAAATATATTTTATAAATTTAGTATATCCTACCTGTGTACTGTTTGTAGTCTACAGTAGTGTACGGCAATGCCCCGGGCCTTCACATTTCCTCATCTCTCACTCCCTGTCTCACCCAGAGTGACTTCCAGTCCTTTAAACATTCATTTGAAGTGTCTATTACCCTTTTATATAATATTTTCATGATATCTTTTATGTTCAGGAACATAAATATTTACCATTATGTTACAATTTCCTATAGAGTATGGAACAGTGCTGTACTTTGTAGATTTGTGACCTAGGAGCAACAGTCTATACCATGTAGCCTGGTTATAAGGTAGACTACACTATATAGGCTTCTATAAGTACAAGTAATGATATCTACATAATGGCCTAATGATGTACTTCTTAAGAGGTTATCTGTCCCTAAACTACCCATGATTGTATCAGTGTGAACTCACACTGTATCTTTGCTTGTTTGTCTCATTTTGAAGGCTTCTGTGTCATGTTTAGTTGTATTGAATAAATTGTTATATTTTCCTTCTGTTGATCTGTCTTATGGCACTTTGTTTGGCCAGCTGAAAAAAATTCTTGAGACTGTAGAAGAAAAGTTTTACCTCTCCTGCAATTTCAAGTATCTTCTCTTACATTGTTATCTTGCCTTTTTAATCCTATACATGTTTCTTTTGATAATAAGAATTTCTAGCTTTAATAAAATAAAATTTAGTTTTTTCCCCTTTAAGTTCTAGTCATTCCAGCTTTTAGGCTTTTATGTCCTACTTTCCTAAAATTGTTCTTTTTGACATTTCTACATTTATTTTTCCAGCTGAATCCCCTCTGCTGAGTTAGAAGTGTTTGTTTTCAATTGTTGGCCTCATTTCACTACATATCAAATGTAACACATTTAGGGGGACGCTCTTGATTCCTCAGTCCCATAAACCCCCTCCCAGATTTTCCCATCTCAGTTGTTAGGTCTGAAACTTGTTTTTCCCCTTTCTTCAGCTCTTTATCCTATCAACCATAAAATTTCTGTTCTTTC
The DNA here is from genome assembly GCA_949820135.1 of Sylvilagus floridanus. NCBI lineage: Eukaryota > Metazoa > Chordata > Mammalia > Lagomorpha > Leporidae > Sylvilagus > Sylvilagus floridanus. Next base: position 103,417,982 of record OX463238.1, on the reverse strand, counting down.
TCCCTACAAATATTTCCTGAGCTCAACTGTTTTCACCAACTTCACCGATATCTCCTTAATCAATTTTAATCCTTAATATCATCTTTTCTCTCGGTAACTCCAGTGGTCTATTGCTTACTCTCCTTTCTACAGTGATCCACTTCTAGTTCTTTCTCTTTGGAGTAACCAGGCTAATCTTTAGCAAATGAAAGATTGATTACATGATTCCTCTTTGAACGTTTGCCCTCACATTTAGAGTAAAATAGTAATGTTATGTGGCTTCAAGCCGGTTTTGTCATCTAATATAAGTTTTTCCTCGATTAATTTTGCCTCAGCCACATTGTCTTGTTATTGTTTTCTAAACCCACTCAATTTGTAGACACCTGAAGACTTTGACACTTGCCTTTTCCTTTGCCTAGCCTGCTCTTTCTTAAAACTCAGTTTGGCCAACCTAAAATAGTGCCTGTCACATGTTTAAGTGCTAAAAATGTTATTGATAACTAAAAAGAGATGGATAGTTGGATGAGTTTTTCAGGAAAAAAACCCTTCTCTTTTTATTGCACTGGAATTTCATTTCAAGTGTGTTTTTATGAATGCTAGTTGATTAAATAGATGGACAACTCTGGAAAATACCCTGAATTTAATTCAGTTGTCTTTTTCTCCAAAATGCATTGTTACTTAATGCAAATTCTGATTGATTTATTTGCATAATTTCTTTTATTTTTGCACCAGATTAAACAAATGGACAAACAAATCCCCTCAATACTCTATCTTGCAGAAATCGTATCCTTCTGAAAACTATGTGGCTATTATGGGTAGCATTTTAGACTCAGAATGGACTTTGATTTTTGATTTTTCAAAAATATTTATTGATTGATTTGAAAGAGTTACAGAGAGAAAGACACAGAGAGAGAGAGAGAGAGAGAGAGAGAGAAGAGAGGGAGAGGAGAGAGAGAGAGAGAGGGAGAGAGAGAGGGAGAGAGAGGGAGAGAGAGATTTTCCATCCACTTGTTCACTCCCAAATGGCTGCAACAGTCAGCACTGGGCCAGGCTGAAACTAGGAGCTATTAGCTTTTTCCAGGTTGCCCACATGGTTGCAGAGACACAAGTATTTGGGCAATCTTTTTCTGCTTTCTCAGGCACATTAGCAGGGAGCTGGACTGGAAGTAGAGCACCTGGGGCTCAAACTTTTGGCCATATTGTATGCTGTAATCACAATCAGCAGCTTTACCCAATATGCCACGACTCTGGCTCCATGATCTGACATTTAAGTTCAACTGAATTCAGAAGTTTTCCAAAACATTTCTGCAGGTGATCATCCAGATTTTGCCTAAAAATCTTCCTGAAAATGATCTCTTCCTATTCTAGGTAACTGCTTCTTTTGGAAATGAACCACCAGAGATATGGGGGAAATGACCAAATCTTTAGAAATCGAAAGGACTGGGTTTGACATATGTAGTCAGATAAAGAAAAAAAAAGAAAAATCTGTTTTGGGTCTCTTTGAATCATTTCAAACTTGTCAAAATTGACAAAAAAGGAAGTGAGCTATAGCCTATGAAAGATTTAGATTTATAATCTGAGAAGACTTTCTCTCCCATTTCTGTAACCACAGAATAATTATTATAGTTCATGACAAATTGATACTTTGGAAGAGATTCACTTTTAATTATATTATAGGGTAAATATATTTCACAGTAGTTTTTTGTGACCCTCTTCCTTCTTTTGTTATCCTGTAATAAATGTCATTTTTTTTTAAGTACTCCATCCATTATGTTGGATTCTCTCTGGTATTAATAATTTTCTGAATTAGGGTGGGCTCTGGAAAGTTTCTGTTAGAGTTTCCAAAATGATTTTTGAAGGCATGAAAGGTTACAGACCACTACTCCTCTGAAAATAGTCAGTTTTTTTCATGAAGTCACTTAGGTTTCTGGAAAATGGAGTCTATTCGTATATATTAGAAAAGTTCTTAAAATAAATGTTTCTCTGGTTTTCAGATATTTCTTCGTACTTTGCTGAATAACTATATTGTTTTCAATAAATAATTAAATTTGCTCTATTTTCTGCTAAGTAAACATTGTTTTATGTAGTTTTTTCACAAATATGTCTGCAATGATGTGAGGACACGTGCATACTCACACAAACACACCCATTCACAGACATTCGGAACTCCCTTGAGCTTAAGGCTTACTCTAAATTGCAAGTCTAATGCTGTCCTCCTAGGGTGCAGCCAGGGAGTGCCAAGCTGGACACTTGCCTTAGTTGTAGACTTGATTATAAGGCAGCAGAAAGCACCACACCTTTCGAGTCTAGCTGGCAATTCTCTTACTGGAGAACCAATTACATGAATTGCTTTGGATTGTCCTTCAGAAACTGTAACTTACATAAATAATTAGTCAGGGGAAAGATTGTAAAAGAGTTTATTTGAAGTCAGGTGTACCAGAGATTTGTTTATACATTTCACAGAGACTTGGATACTCATTTTCTTTAAAAGTAAATGCATTTAATGTAGATCTCATCACAATTTCATGTCGGGAAATGCAGAAAATTTTCATCACAATGCCTGAAACTGTTATGATACTCAGAGGTAGAGCTAACTTTGGGATGGCATTGATGATCATGAGTAACCATGCTTGGGTGCACTCAAAGCCCATCAAACTCAGTAACATTGGTGATTCAGACAATACAGATTGCTGTGCTTCTAAATTTTAATGGATTTTCTTTAATGTATGCTCTTTGGTGGAGTGTTTGGGTGTGTGTGAGACAAATAGAGATAGATAGAGATAGAGATAGAGGAAGATACAGATAGAGAGATAGTTAGACATAATAAAGAATCCATCTCTCTCCAAGATAGTTTTATTGACATTAAGCTATTTAATATTTCTCTTTTCAAATCAACTCCTCCTCATCTTTATTTTTTCACTTTAATTCATTACTCAGCTTTTGCTATTGAGGATTCCTTTTACTTTCAAAACTACCAGTGGTGGAAAGTTGGTAGTCGGAAATTCTTCCTGATGGTCAAATCTTCAGCTTTTAAAATTTCTATTATTTAGTTGTTACAAAGCACTGTGTAATTGCAAGTTTCCCGAGAAAGTTATGTATGTGTATTTTCTCAGCTTCTCTATGGAGGAGGGAACTTTAGATAAAAGATCTTTTTGGTAAAAGTCATCATGAGCACAGTGTTTTTTGGTCTCAGTTGAGGAATGAACTCGTTTAGCTTTGATCTTAAATTTCTGACATTCATCAGTTCCTGCCAGAGCATGTTTGTACAGGATAAAAAAGATTGCTATGGGACCATACAATGCTTTCCTATTGTTAATGTTAGAAATCATATTTCCTGTAAATTGTTGGATAGCCAGAAATCTTAAATAAATAGAACTTTTTTTTCTCACCTCACACTGTCCTTTTTGAGTCTTGAATATGGTTCACACTTCTTCTTCGGCAATTTTGTACATTTTATTGACTTGTCAGCTTCCAGGACACGTCCTCAGAGGAGACCCCTCAGGCTGCCCCTACTGAATGCCCTCCAGGGGCCTGGTTTTCTCACTACTAGCATTAGCACAACTGTAATACAATTTGTAGCTCTGTAACTAGTTAAATCTGTTTTCCCTCTCAGCAACAGTATTTTGCAACATTCTTATGTTTTTCTTGAGGAAATATAAAATCCAAATAGTAAAGAGAGATTAAATAGTGTTGGTTAAACCACATTTATGTGACAGTATGTTAAAATAGCACACTTCCTGTTTCTGTTTCAGCGGAGAAGTAAAGCTTGGGGTTTTCTGACAGGCTCAGCTGTGAACCGGCTTTGCAGCGGAGGTGCAGTCATCAAACTAGATCCCCGTTTGCTCTCTAATCCAGTCACGGTAGGCTGTCACTCGTGTGTACACTCCTGGTTTGTCAGGTAGGCCACACTGATAGCCCCAGCTTACAATGCCCACAACGAACCAAAGCCGGCGTGAGTCTTCTTGTACCAGTGGACCACCAGAGTCACCCTAGAAGAAACCGATGGACTGATTATTCAAGGGCAAAGACAACCTCGAAGCACTGAGTTTACTTCTGTGGCAGTAGAAGTCACATGCATCCTGTCAATAATGTCAACTATTGCCTTTTGAAACGTTATACTGAATCATGCAAAAACTACGGAAATCTTCCATGTGTATAAATTGCTTCCTTGGCAAGTCTGGGAGGAACGTGAGAAGCACATGTCCGAAACTTCCCTGAGGTACTGCCTTCGATGTCACCTCCTTTAGGGAGCCTTCTCTGACCACCTCCTTTCCTCCTTGCTTTTACCTCCAGTTTTGGGCTCAAATAATTTTTCATTGTGTTCCTACATCCTGTGTCTATCTCTGTCACTGCTTCTTCATTATTCGTGAAAGAATGTTCAGGTGCCTGTTTGAACTTATCCCCACCAGTCAGCTCTTCTCATTGTAGCAGCTGTATGTCTCTGCAACATTCATTGCATTTACAGTCTTGTTCAGTGTTTGTTTTCCCAGCTGTCCTGTAGGGGCCATCAGGGGAGGGAGCACACATGTTCTGGACACTGCTGTAGCTTACACTTCTCTAGCCCACTGAAGATGTTAAAGAAGTATAATTTTTTTAAAAGATTTAATTAATTTATTTGAAAAGTAGAGGGACACACACACACACACACACACAGAGAGAGAGAGAGAGAGAGAGAGAGCTTCCATTCATTGGTTCATTCTCTGAATGGCAACGACAGTTGAGATGGGCCATGCTAAAGCCAGGAGCCTGAAACTCATCCAAGTCTACCACGTGGGAAGTATTTGTTGAATGTATGAATTTCTAGAAGTCTCACCTATCCTCCTATCCTTTGGACTCTACATGGTGCCTGATACATGGTATACCTTCGGAAAGCGTTCATTTGGTGAGCGATTGAAAAGAAATTTATATAGCAGTAAGTAAAATATTCCTTGTGAGATAGTTACAAGCCAATCTACAGCCAACAAATGTTTGTGTATATAGTCATCTAGTTTGGGAAGCCAAATTACTATGTCTTACACACTATACTATGGGTTAAATCTGTGGGTTCTGGCACTGGATTGCCTGGGTTCAAATCCTTCAGTTACCACATACATGAACTGCAGTAAGCTATTTAGGAGTTCTCTGTGACTCAGTTTCCTCATTAGTAGATAATGTTTTTATGAGTTTAAATGAATTCAATACACAAAACACTTTTGAGTACAGTCAGTACTAATAAAAGTCAGCTATTATTACTAAGTGTGCATCTAGAATAGTTAGCTATTCATTTGACTGCTCTTAGTAGCTAGCTCTTCCATACCTGTTAAATTACCTGTCTAGATGGGGAGAAAAGTCAGTGTGTGAATCACCAACTTGCATGGTGAGTACTGCATGCAACTGACTGACATCTGTCTCCTTTAGATGATGCAGTTCTCAGTATTTCCCCATTGTTGTGTTTCACAGCCCCCTTTTCCCATACCAACATTTTTTTCCTGTATGATCTGTTATCAAGAATGAGCAGGAAAATGTTAAACTAAGAAGACCAGGTGATTTTTGCTTTCTGATTGCAGACATTTGAGCATGTGTCCTCTCTTGTAGACCACAGACTTGCTGAGTACAGGGAATGCCTTGTCGTGCTAGTACAGTGTCTAGTGCATATAAAAGTAATTAGCACAATTTATTTGAATGAATAAAAGTGCAGATGAATGTAGGACTGAACAGAAATGAAGAGATTCTTATAAGCTCTTATGTGTAGTGCTATTTCTTTTTAGACAAACTACACATTATAATGTTTCAACTGAAAACCAGTGAGGTATGCAGTAGAATACACAGGGAAGGTTTTGTTATGAGTTATGGTTTGAGCTGGGCTTGATGGAAAAAATATATGCATATGAAGAAGGTAAGGGTCATTATAAGGGAGTAAATTTCACCCTTTGAAATTTCATGTATGTCCTTAAGTCAGTTCTAGTTCATGTTCTTAGTAGATCTGGAATCGTCAGTGTGAAAGTATGTTGCTAATTCAATGGGTGAATTATTTGGAAAACTATTGTCAAACTTGAGAATTTGCTGTTCCTGGGCTAGCAGTAAAAGCGAAGCAGGAAACAAGCAAGAACTGTTCCTTCTCCCTACAACGGGGACGTCTGCACTTAATGGAATACATGCTTACATGGGTAATTAATGATGTTTTGAAACTTGAGAAACAAATCTCCGTTTACACACAATTTACAGTTGATCAAAATGTTTAATTTTGGGAAAAGAGCTCATGGATTGGGGTCTGGGCATAAGCCTAAATACTACTTCATAGTCACTTTTCAAAGACTATGAATGCTAAATATGAAGGTCAGTAACATTTGATGGAAAAAATAAATCATATCTTTCTGTCTAAAATTCACTCGGGAAAATGATAGCAGGCTAATTTTTCTTAATTCCAAGATAAAAAATATTTAATTTCTGACACAAAGTAGTTGCTTCTATTACTATATGTGGTTGGATTTCAGACATATGAATAAAATATATTAAAACATATCAATTATGTTCTGATAACGTAATTAAAAATCTTAGTATTAAAGTTTTATTGTAGTGACATTAAGTGAGAATTTCTTATTTTTGTTTTCTTTTGTATATTTGGTTTAAAGTTATATGCTATATGTAAATAGTTATTTATTTTGTTTTCCCCTCCACTTTTGCTATTAAACAATTGTAGGAACTGTTGGAACTCAAATAAAAAAATTTTGTATGAATTTTCTATCTTTGGGGTGTTTAAAGTGTTATTTATATCGAAAATTAACTTGTCTATATGACTCTTAGATGAATATTAATTTCTTAATTATGTTAATTATAATTTGACACTAATTGTATACACTTTGAGATAGGAAATGAGGTTCTGATTTAGGAATACAATGTAAAAAAAACAAATCCATCATGTCAAATATTTCACATTTTTGGTAATGAAAGCATTTGAAGTTTATTCTCAGCATTTCTGAAATATATAATACTCTATTATTAATTATATTCATGATGCTGTGCAATAGTGTTTTATTTAAGCCTTTGTAGATAAATGTCATAAAACATTTTGTCTGTAAAATCTAGATCATAAATTTTGAGAGAATGAGGATTGTGTGCTGTAACAGAATATGACATAGTGAGTGCTTGTCAATTTCTCAGATGATTGCATTGGTACGATTGTCTTACCTGGCATGCATCCACTCCTCCTTGAGATAATCCTGCACACACCATTGTAGGCAAGACAGCGCCGTTGTAACTCGCTGGTGCGTTACATACATCATTACTTATTATTCTGACCCGTCCTTGCTGTAGATAGGTAACCGTGTTGCCTATTTAGTATAAAAGCAGGAAAAAAAAACTGACTTCAGGATATGTAGGTTAATGACTCCAAGCTGAATGGGAGGAGGAATAAATGTACTGCAAGAGCTATTTCTGTTTGGCAAGGAAGGCTCCTAAAATATACATAGGTGTTTCTTCTCAGCCAAGCTTCCCATAGGAGAGAAGGTTAACTCCTTTAGACAGAATAGTTTTTCTTATTTCTTTTTTGTAGTAGTTCTGTGATAGAGAATCTCTTAGTCCATTAGAGAAAACAAATATATATATATATATATATATATATATATATATATGTATATATATATATATCTTAAATCAGCTAATAGCATTTAAGTTATCCACTGATTGACTTTAGATTAGGGAAATTAGGGAAATACATATTGATTAACATTTAATCTCACAACAAAAGAGATACCAGTCTGATTTCAAGGCTAAATAACTAGCAGTGCTCAAAACAGCACTGTTATACTTTTCCACAACTATCACAATTTATATCTGTTATATCAAGTTACCTTGTGGCTAAAGAACACAGTAAAATACTTTGTAGGGTAATTAAGGCTTTGCATTATTTCTTGGGAGACAATTTATAACATGAGTAAAATCCCAGTGAAATTGTGGATGCCATCCTTTCATTCCCTGGCTATTCTTATTTTCCCCTTTACTTTTACCTTACCTCTTATTAATTTCTATTTTATTCCTTAATTAAACAAATATGGGCAATGCTTGGGTATACATGGAGTTTCTTGCCAAGGAAGCAGGATTTATTTTACCCCAGAGTACCTTAAATGGTGGTTAATACTTTAAGGACTGTTAGAGACCTTGGAGAATATAACATCTAAATTCTTTTTGTTCCCTTTCTTTATGGGAAAGCCATTTACATCCTTTAAAATCTCTAGTTTATTAAAAAACCCACATTTGTCATCACCTGCCTTTACATTTCCCCATTACTATGTTTGCAAATTCCCCATACTTAGGATAATGCTTTGTTTCCTGAAGAAACTCAGTGCTAGCCAGGGCTTAGGCTGATAGAATATAGGCTAGGTCTATCTATAGAAATTCTCCAAGTGTTTCCTCAATTTAAAAATTAGAGAATCACACATAACAAGAGAGTTTATTGTTGTTAAATTGTTCTTTTTTTTTTTTTTTCCTGAGACACTTACCACCATATTCTAGAGACCCCCATCCTGTTACATAAGCTGAAGAACCAGGTGTAATGCTCTGAGTGGCCTCTGGGAGACACACACTATGGATGTTTCTTGTAAATGTGATAGCTCCTTCAAGTTGCACAGCTGCAATATCGTTTTCATGCGTTGCAGATCTATAATTGTTATGGACTAAAATTGTCCTTATTCTCATTCTCTGTCTTGAAATTGCTGTGGAAATACCAAAGGTGGCAGTCCATTGACGAGGATCAGAGTAGCTAAAAAAATACGAAAACATGCTATTTGAAGAGGAAATTTGTGAGCATTTCAAATATTTGGATCTTGTGTTTTCTATCTACCACCGCTATGTAGGAACTATTTGATCAACATCTCTTTCCTAAATGTCATTACATTATCAGCTACTAAAGGAGTCTAGCTTCTTGTTAGTAGAATCAATAGTAATTCATCTAAAGAAACAGAATTTAGGCCGGCGCCGTGGCTCAACAGGATAATCCTCTGCCTTGCGGCGCCGGCACACCGGGTTCTAGTCCCGGTCGGGGCGCCAGATTCTGTCCCGGTTGCCCCTCTTCCAGGCCAGCCCTCTGCTGTGGCCCGGGAGTGCAGTGGAGGATGGCCCAAGTGCTTGGGCCCTGCACCCCATGGGAGACCAGGATAAGCACCTAGCACCTGGCTCCTGCCATCGGATGAGCGCAGTGCGCTGGCCGCAGCGCGCCATCTGCGGCAGCCATTGGAGGGTGAACCAACGGCAAAAGGAAGACCTTTCTCTCTGTCTCTCTCTCTCACTGTCCACTCTGCCTGTCAAAAAAAAAAAAAAAGAAACGGAATTTAGGGAGAAATCTTGAAATGATGAATATATTGATATTTTTCTATGCTAATGAGGATATTCTGGTACTTTGTTGACAACTAGCATAACTTGAATCTTTGATTTCTTCCTTTTTTACCTCTCCCATCCGGACAGCTAATAAGTCTAAAATAATGACCATTTTAGCTTTAAATCATTCCTTTCAATCCTGTTTTTTTCCTTTTTTTGTGCCAAGAGTCAGAAGTTTCATTTAAATAGTAGTGATAGAATGTCCTTGTATTAATAATGGATGAAAGGTTTTTCTGTTCTAAATGTGATGCCTGTTAAAGTTTTAGTATTTATGAATGTGTGTATGCATATGTATTTATATATGTATATACACACATATGTATGGAGAGAGTGAAGAGAGAGAGCCAGCACGCAGGAGAGAGCATTAACATCAAAATATAGGAAATTAGGCCAGCACCATGGCTCACTTGGCTAATCCTCCACCTGCAGCGCCAGCACCTCCGGTTCTAGTCCCGGTTGGGGCACCGGATTCTTTCCTGGTTGCTCCTCTTCCAGGCCAGCTCTCTGCTGTGGCCTGGGAGTGCAGTGGAGGACAGCCCAAGTGCTTGGGCCCTGCACCCATATGGGAGACCAGGAGGAAGCACCTGGCTCCTGGCTTCAGATCGGTGCAGCACACTGGCTGCAGCGCGCCGGCTGTAGCGGCCATTTAGGGGGTGAACCAATGGAAAAGGAAGACCTTTCAGTCTCTTTCTGTCTAACTCTGCCTGTCAAAAAAAATATAGGAAATTATCTTTGTGATGTGGGATTGGAATTTTTGGCTAACCTCCCATATCACATACCATAAGGTTAAAAAAGGATGAATTAAATTAAAATTAAGCACACCATAGATTAGGTTACCAGCTGATTGAGAAACCATGAGAAAATGTTGGCAATGTGTAATATCTATATTTTTATAGAAAATACACAAAATGTCTATAAACCAACAAAGGGAAAAGAAAATTATTATAAAATAAACAAAGAATGTTAGTAGACAATTTGTAGAAGGGGAATTCCAAACATCTCTGAAATATCTTAGAAGATACTCTGATGGACTATGAATTGAAAAGGAGAAATTACAACATTAAGCATCTAATGCATATTTATATGCGTGACAAACATTAAACAGAAGAATAACACAAGTATTGATGAAAAGGGAAATTGGAACTCTAGAATTACTGATGGAGATGTAAACCTCTAGAAAGAATTCTGATACATTTACCAGATGGCATGCACATTTCTGGGTCCATATCTCAGAGAAATTCTTGAAAGTTTATAGAAATATGTCTCTATTTCTGTATGTGTATATGTGTATGCATATGACAACATGTGAATTCTTCGTAACACTCTAGCTGGAAGAAGGAAATAAGGTGGGTGCATACTATGGCATTCTATGCAGCAGTGAGCCAAATACAAATTCCCAGGATTGCGTGAAAACAGTAAAAAATGATATGAGACTCATACTCAATGCTACTCTCATAAATAGCATATACACACAAAATCCAGCACTGTGGGTTTTTCAGGTACATGTATACATATATATTATTTGTTTATTTGTGTTGTGTGAGAGAGAGACAAAGACATACACAGAGAAGGAACGGGAGATAAGATGGGATGGAGGGAGGCGGACAGAGAAAGAGAGTGAGTAAGCCAGAGAGCTCTGATCTGCAGGTTCACTTCTGAAATGCCTGCAATATTCAGCCCAGAGCCAGGCTGAAGCCAGAAGCTGGGAACTCAACCCAGGTCTCCTGTGTGGTTGGCTGGAACTCAGCTGCTTGTGCCATCACTGATGCTTCCTTCCCAGGGTCTGTATTTATCAAGAAACTGGAGTTATAGTCAGTAGCCAGGTATCAAATTTTGGTACTCTGATAATGGGACAAACATTTAACTAGCATCTTAATTGTAAACCAAACACCTGTTCTCAGGCACATGTATATTTAAACACATATTTCAAATTTGAGTATATCATTAACATGAGACCTGTGGGTGGAAGAAGGCGATGGGAGTGGGATACAGGAATAGCAAGAGAAAAATATAAAATGAGAAACAGACCTCATATAGGCTGATGAAAATAAGACTCTATGCTGCTAATACTAACTGATAGAATTAAAAAGGAGAGAATGATCCAACATGGGAAGCAGGATACACAGCAGATTCATGGAATGGCAGGTGTACTAAACAGCACTCTGGCCTCAGAATCAGACCTTAAGGCATTCAGATCTGGCTGAAGAGCCCATGAGAGTATTCTAGGCATGGAAAGCCAAGACACTGTGGCAAAAAAACAAAACAAAAAAAACCCAAAAAACCAAAACAAAAACCTAAATGAAAGATCTCTGCGAGTGAGATCCCAGTGGAAAGAACAGGCCATCAAAGAAGGAGGTGCCTTTCTCTGAAGGGAGGAGAGAACTTCCACTTTGACTATGACCTTGTCTAAATAAGATCGGAGTCTGCGAACTCAAAAGGCTTCCATAGCCTTGGCAACTCATGACAAGAGCCTAGGGTGATTACTGACACCATAAACAAGAGTGTTAATTTGTTAAGTCAACAACAGGAGTCACTGTGCACTTACTCCTCATGTAGGATCTCTGTCCTTAATGTGTTGTACAATGTGAATCAATGGTATAACTAGTACTCAAACAGTACTTTACACTTTGTGTTTCTGTGTGGGTGCAAACTGTTGAAATTTTTACTTAATATATACTAAATTGATCTTCTGTATAAAAAGATAATTGAAAATGAATCTTGATGTGAATGGAAGCGGAGAAGGAGCGGGAGAGGGGAGGGTTGCGGGTGGGAGGGAAGTTATGAGGGGGGGAGCCACTATAATCCATAAGCTGTAATTTAGAAATTTATATTTGTTAAACAAAAGTTAAAAAAAAAAAGAAAATAAGACACTGTGAACTGGAGGGCTGATTAACTTAGCATTGCCCTTAAGGTTGAATAAAACAAAATGCAAACAAATAATTTAAGAGTTTCATGGATCTTAGATAGTTGAGTTAGTGTTATATAAAAAATAAAAAATATATGCTTAGGAAATAATTTTATAAGTTATAGAAACTTCTGGAAGTTTGGACTTTAGTTAAATATTATGAAAAATATTTAAAAAGCAAATGCATGACTTTCACACTCAACTTCTTTTTGTTGTTGTTGTTTTCTGAGTGAATGCATGTTTTTTCCCCCCTAGGTGTTTCATGTATTTCTTTTTCTTTCCTTTTTTTTTTTTTAAAACAATTATAAGAATATGATGATATACCCTTAAAGACATTTTCTTCCTCCCTCTGTCTCATTTTTCCTTTCCTCCCCCTCCCTTTTTTCTTCCTTTCCTTCCTAGTAGCAAGTGAGTAAAAGCATGATTTTGGAACCAGTTTGATTTACATTTAAATTTTGGCTAAGACACATATTAGCAATGTTATTTATGGTCCATTAATTAACATCTCTGATTCTGGGTTTATTTATGTGTAAAATATGATTGATAGTGTCCTCTCAACTCTACTATAAATACTAATGAGACAAGTGAAGTATGTCAGGTACAGTGCTTGGCACAAAGCCATCAATAAAGGTAGCTAATACATTCATTAATTATAGTTCAGCAAGCTATCACTACATGTCTGCTTTGTGTAAGGAACAGTATGAGTCTCTGGAAATAAAAATAAAAATATTTATGGTCTTTATCCTTGAGGAGTTAAGTACACTAGTGGACGAAGCTGATGGAGACAAGAGAACTAACCTAAACCATAAGTAGTACTGTGAAAAACAGATAAGCAAATTTCTGTGGGAATACAAGGGAGAGATAAGAATATCAGGGAAGGCTTCATAGAGGAGGTGACAATTCAATAATTCTTTATTTAGGGCAACATCACTTCTGTGGCTCTTAATGTAGGCTGGTAACGCCCTAAACAAATCCTCATTGATGGTTCTCAATGACAGGTAGATCTTGAGTGAGGATGCCAATAAATTGATCACGTAGTCTGTCAGCTCTAATGGCTCAAAAATGGTAATAATTAGAAGGATTTGTGATGGCAAAGTTCAAAAGATGTTCCATGGGTTTCTTTCTTTCTTTTTTCTTTTTGACAGGCAGAGTTAGACAATGAGAGAGAGAGAGACAGAGAGAAAGGTCTTCCTTTGCCGTTGGTTCACCCTCCAATGGCCGCCGCGGCCAGCGTACTGCGGCCGGCACACTGCGCCGATCTGAAGCCAGGAGCCAGGTGCTTCTCCTGGTCTCCCATATCTGTGCAGGGCCCAAGGACCTGGGCCATCCTCCACTGCACTCCCGGGCCACAGCAGGGAGCTGGACTGGAAGAGGAGGAACCGGGACAGAATCCGCCACCCTTGAGTTTCTTTAGTTATTGTTGGTGATATTTATAATTTTGGCTTTCATTATATTGTCATCCTTCACTTAGCCTTTGGTGGTTAGGATCAGTACTTAGAATCTGGTATTATTGATATTGCATTCTTGGTCATGGCAAGGGCCTTCCAAGTCCAAGAATTTGCATTTTTGCTTCCCACACGGAGAGTATGATCAAAATCAATTGGTGCCATCCTTGTACTTAGGTATTTCAGGTGTCAATGAAGGTCAAAATATTTTTGTGAATGTTGTTTCTTGTATTGTCTATGATACAGCAATAAACCTCTTAGTCTAAATCAGAAAGTGCATAATCCCAACAGTATATTTTAAGATAAATTTCAAATTTATTCACTGCCCATAAAAATATTGAGTTATAAAACAGCCATAAGAAAGACTTAGAATTATTTGGGTTTTCTTAAAACTTTAGTTCAGAAACTGTACACTAATTTTGTTAACCTTTAGTCTCTCTTGATTTAACAAACACTTTTGTGATAGGCACTGTATTATAAGGTGGTGCCCTCAAACCTGAAAAGCACTTAGAACCTGTGAAGATTTTATAATATTCCAAGAGGAAGAAATGGAGATTTGGAAAGGATATTAATATTTCAGGGGAAGCAGAAGATTGAGCAGGAGAAGAGTGTAGGCATACTCCAAGGAAAGAGGTAATACCATCCTGGCTAGAGCCAAAATTTTGAAAAATGACTTTGGATTCATTTCACTATGGAAGCTTTCCGTATGTGACAAAGAGGTTGGATTTTGGATGGCGATGGATTATTGAAAGAATCTGAGAAGACAGTGGCTATGGTTGGGGCACACGTGAGTTCAGTATCATCTTTCCAGGTTAACTTCTTGAGTTTAGTACCCAAAAATTGGTGGAGGCTAGGATGCTCCAATAATAAGGTAGATCAGAAACCAGTAAGGCTTAATCATGCTTACGTCTAAAGTCCTTCTGTTACAAAAAGTATGGCCTTTTCTTTTTACCAGTGGGACTGGTTAATGCAACCTGATCTCCATTGGCAGCTTATCATCCTAGTGTTAGTAATAGTCATTAGTCACGTCCATAAAGAACGCTTGTAAGTTGCCTGAATTCATTTTGTTTATGCTACTTTATATAAATGATCATTGTTTGTTGTGTATTCTGCCTCCAACTTTAGAATGTACACTCCCTGAAGGTAGGCTAAGGTGGCGTTTTATTTATATTAGTAACTTTTGTAATATACAATACTGTGTTTATCATAGCTATTCAGCAGCTTTTTGAGCAAATAACAGTAGCAAGTGGGCAGACTCTAGATCAGCCGTCAGCCTATTTAGCAGCTTCCATGATGTCATATACAAATCTTCCACAACAATTCATTTTTGTTCACACTGAACATTTATTTACATTAGTGTACTTACTTCTGTCAATAACACCAAGACACATGAGGTTACTTCAAAAGTTCATGGAAAATGGGATTTAATGATAGGTTTATTTTATTGCAAAATATTTGAAATCTGTTGCATACAGGGGTCTTCAAAAATTTCATGGAAGGTGTTCATAATGAAAAATTGCATGGATCTCAAAAACTATTTTTGCCTCAAAATAGAATTATCTTTTAAATTCATTTTAAAAGAAGTTTTTGAAGTTCTTGCATAGATAATAAATAACATTGTCCCTAATTTGGAAAAAAAGAGGTATATGGAGATTCAGTAAATTTCCTAAGATTTCATAGACAGGACTTAAAGGAAACATTCTGTCCTATAAATCTTTTTGTCTTGTCATGACATATGCTGTCATCTCAAGGGGTGAAATATAAGAAAATGAGCAAGGTAAAGGAAAGTGTTTTTACACTCTTGAATAAAAAGAAAAGACCCATTTTTTTTGCAATGGATTTTTTTCTGACACCATCGAATTATATTCAGTCCTGGGGGTTTTGGGTGGGATCTTTATGCACTGTCTGTCCTAACCATTCTCAGATGGTAGTGAGCAGTGGCCTCACCTCCGGAAGCAGTGAGCTGCTGTCAGGATCCACGTGTTACTGATCAGAACGCCTCCACAATGGTGAGCGTTGTTGAGCTGGAGACTGACTTGCCAGGGCCAGTCTCCCTCCTCAGCCTGGGTGCCTCCAATGATTCTCTCTTCAGACAGTGTTATTAGGTCTGGACGGGCCCCACATTCTATTGCGATAAAGAGTATTAACGGCTTTAGCATGAAGAGAACATGGAAATTCATTCACATTTCTGAGCTTCTGCAATTTCCCCACCACGTATGACTTTTATGTCTGATGAACTCTTCCCCAGGGCATGTGAGATTTTCCAAAAGTGTGATCATTATATTTTTAGGTTATAGTTATGGCTGCTATTGCCTATATACTGATTTTTAGAGACCATTTCTGAGTTTATTTGGCATGTGGACTTGAAATTTTAGAACAGCTTCAGAGTTTTCTAGAATTTCTCATGAGTCAGGATTAACATAGATCAGGGATGGATATGCCAGTTTAGGCACAGACTCCTTGGTCTTTTCTATAGCCTTGGTATTCAGAGGGTGATCTGTGGGCTTGCAGCATGTACACCTCCTGGGAGCTTGTTGGAAATGTTGACTCTCAGTTCCATGCCAGGAAACAAGTCAAGAAGACTCCTTAGTAGTATTGCAGTTCATAGAACTGCCAGCCCACCTCCAAAATTGACTCTGTGTGATCAAAAATACCATGGTAATACAGTTGCTGTAAGGCCACAGAATATTCTGGAATGGGACTGGGGGTTTCTGACACCTAAATGAGGTTTATTTAAATGTCGTAAAAAGGCCAGAGCCAGTACGGGCTGGGATGGACCCGTCACCCAACCCTAATTCCTCTCAACACCTGATCTCATGATGTTTTTCTCCTGTTTAGACGTTAGAGGTGATCACTACTAACACTTTCTGTTGCGGGATTGGCTCTCAAGGAGTTCACACTCTGCTTCAGTAGGGCAACCACCTGAAAGCACAAGCACCCAAAGGCATTTTTTCTCGTCAGTTCTCCAGGTGGAGGGATGACCCAACTGCTGCTAAAAATATACATGCAGCAGTGGTTCCTTTGATTCATCCTCCAAACAAATTCATTTAAGCCTGTTTTCATTCAGAATAAGCATGGATTCAATTTGTAAGAACACCCATGGGGTAGCATCATCTTGTAAAATCACTTAAGTATTTGAGGCAGGCCAGCCTGCCAGGTACATTGAACTAATTTCCAACTGCATTTCAGTGGCCACAGAAGTAAACTGCTGTATTCCAGGGATTGTGTTGCTGGTAACCTTGCCTCAGAGTGTGTAGAATGATGACACTGGATAATAGTGATTTTCCCTCCAGATTATAGACCCCAAGCTGACAGGATTTTTTTTTTTTTTACTATACCTTATGATTAACATGAAACCACAACTAAGCAAGCCATTCTGGTGGTTAGGAGAAGCCATGTAAATGGTGTCATCAAACATGGTTTACAAGTCTACAGAAATGCCACCATAGAACCAGGGCAGTAAAAGCTTCTTAAAGCTGCCAGGAAATTTTCATGAGGCCAATCTTGAGAACAGACTGGGTAGAACTCTGTTGTTACTTCATCCCTTTTTTGGAAAGAGCACCACTCCCTGAACCAGTGGAACCAGCAGAGCCTTGTTTACTCAGCATAAAGGCATCAACTTCACAGACACTTCCTTGGCAAAGGACATGAAGGGTAGCACTCAGATGCCTTATATTTTGCCAAACTCTATTTACAAAATCAAATACTTACGTTGGGTGAAGATGGTTTCTGTATCCTGGCCAGTAATCTCTAGAATTTTTAAAACAATGAGAATGAGATCAATCATATGCTCCGAAAATCATTTCATTTTGATTTCTTAGTGAGTCATACTCAGACAGCCAGAGTCAGGTGGGTTTTCAGATTTCCAGGCTTCTGTTGAAAGCATCTCTGAATCATGGACTGTAGAAATCTCTGTGCTTACAACCTTCTCCCAATTTATTTTTATAAACACTGGTTTTTGTGCTCTAATTTCTCACCAGTACATAAAAGATATCTCATCTATGGGGCTGGCGCCATGGTATAGCAGGTAAAATCGCCACCTGTAGTGCTGGCATCCCATATGGGCCCCGGTTTGCGTCTTGGCTGCTCCACTTCTGGTCCAGCTCTCTGCTATGGCCTGAGAAAGCAGTAGAGGATGGCCCAAGTCCTTAGGCCCCTGAAGCCATGTGAGAGACCTGGAAGAAGCTCCTGGCTCCTGACTTTAGATCAGGGCAGCTCTGGCCATTGCGGCCATTTGGGGAGTGAACTAGTGAATGGAAGAGTCTCTCTCTCTCTCTCATTCTTTCTCTCATCCTCATTCGTTCTCTGCCTCTGCCTCTGCCTCTGTAACTCTGCCTTTCAAATAAATAAGTAAATCTTAAAAAAGATATCCCATCTCTCATTCAGTTTCGATGGGAAAACATAAACATAAACATATACATGAGATACAATGTGACGGAGGCTTTATTCAAGTACATCTGTAAGCATATATAGATATATACTAGAGTACTTCAAAAAGTTCATGGAAAATGGAATTAAACTATTAGTTTATTTTGGTATAAAGAAGTTTCAAAATCATATATATGAAGGGTCTTCATTAAGTTTGTGAAAAATATATATAAAAAATCTAAACATGGATTTAAAAAACTGCACCAAAATAAACTTATGATTTTACTCCATTTTCTTAAAATGTTTTGAAGTATCCTTGTGTGTGTATATTACTCTACTGATAATAGTCTCAGTGCTGTAGATTTAACAGTGAGAAAAATACAGGAGCACTATCATCACATTATTTACAAACAGAAATCAAGGAATCATTCAGATAAATTTAAGCACAAAGTGAAAGAAGAATGGAGAGAGTAACTAATGCTACTTGAGAGAGAGTCACAGAAGTTATCTGTCTGGAGGAAATAACATTTTCATTGTATTTTGAAGACCTAACTGAAAACCTTCAGGCACACAGATGGGGGGAAAGGCATTACAAATGGAAGATGTTGTGAGCTCAAATGCATGGAGGTGTAGTATGTTTGTGGGGCAATAAAGTCAGCAAAGCTATTAAGTGTGTTCCACCTAGGGAAATGGTGGCAGCTCCTGGAAAGGAAATTTACATCAGTGTGAGGTGGTGAAGGTCTGTTTATCCTGATTGAACATCTGTGTACAGCATGGTTTTCTCTGTGTGTCCAATACTCATCTCAAACAGTGTGACAAAACCTTCTCCAAAATTTGCTCTTCTTTTATATTTCCTCCTTTAGAAAATGGCATCACATCCACTAATAGCACGCAATCTGAAACTGTTTCAGATTCCTCTGTTCATCATTCCTGCATCTTACTGGTCTCCAGGGTCTGTGTCTTTTCACTACGCTTTTAGTTAGCGCCATCCTCCAAATCTTTTTTGCAGCTACTTTATGCTTTCAACCACTGAGATTTGTACCATTATAATACCCTTCCAATAAATAACCTGCAAGTAACCTGCTGCCACTTTGGAGCTTTTTCTATTCATCTATCTTCACTTTATTTGACTTTTTTTTCTGAAAATGTAGATGAATGTTGTATCCTTTCATACCTGAAATTTTTTATTAAAAATTCCGTTTTATTTCCTCTAAGATAAACTTCTCAAAACAGGTTATCATGCTCCCTAAAACTAATTTATACAATGTGATTTCCCATCAGAGATTTCACAGTGTTTATATATTACATTTCCTTTGCAAGCATCAGTGGAACAAATTCATCCTTTTTATGGAGGCAGAAAATTAAAAGAGCTGGCTACTGTTCTTCAGTCTTTGAATAAGAGTCTTGAGTTTGAATCCTGACTTCCTCATATGCTGACTGTATGACCCTGGGCAATTATCCAATTTTTCTAAGGGGGAACAATAAAAGTATCAATAGGATATGATAATTGTAATGATTAAAATGGAGAGGGAATATGTATATAGGCACTTAGAGTTATGTGTTATAAATATTAAGTGCTCATTAAATAAGTTCATTGATGAGAATGATGAGGATGATGACAATACAAATCGTTCCAATAAGACTCTCCCTTTATTGTTCTGCCCAAACATCATATTTACTACATGCCTCTTCTTTTCATGCTCTCGGACTCTGGCAATTCTCTCATCTCAAATATGGACATACTACTCCTTTTTCAAGGTCAGAGTCCATTCTCCTTCATGTAGTTTTGCTGAGTAATACCAAACACTCTGTCTCCTCCTTCCCTGGATTCTTGCAGTGGTCACTGCTTTTGCTTGATCATATGCTATCTTAAGTCAGGTCTGCCGTCTTGATTGCTATCTTGTGTTGATTCATCTTTTGCTTCAAGAACATTATGAGTTTCTGGGAGATGGATGCCATTCTTATGATAGTGTTCTATCTTCACATTGTCTAGTGCAATGTTTAACAAATATCAGGCCTTTGGGAAGGATTCCTTAATGTATGGGATCAGAGGTAATTAACTGTTTAACAAGCTAGTGCATGAGTATCAGCTAGTCAGAAAAGACATGGCCAGGCCATACAGTGGGAACTGTGTCTTGGAGTTCTTCACTCAGCTAAGCATTAACTCTTTAGTTGGAGGTGGAGGAGCTGGGAGTCCAGGATGGAGGACAGGAGTATGTGGAGGATATGAGGGCTAACTCTGTAGGCCTAATACAGTGATTACCAACAAATGCGAAAACATTTGAATATTTTGAAAAGCAATATAATTTTTACAGGTACATGCCAGTTCACTGTAAGAACCACCAAAATCACAGTTTATTATGCTAGTAGCACATGACAAAGTTGGAGGGGTGATCTTTCATGAGAAATTTCTTTCAGTTACATAACAATTATTTATTGACTATCAATTGTTTGATAGACATTGAGTGGTAGGACAGAAGAATGAACAAAGCATACCATTTCTCACTTTTTGGAATCTTACAAAGTAGTATGAAGCCAAACAATACAAAAACTGCACAAATGTTTCCATATTTTCTATCGGGATTAATTTTAAAAAGGAAAATTAAGAAGTCTGTGAGGTGAGTCATTAATTAAATTGTTCTGTGACTACAAGCATCTACTTACCAATTCAATAGCATATCCAAAAATCAACTCTCTTACAACAGTATCTCTCATGAGGAGTGGTAGAGGGATAACTAATCATGATTTTTTAGTAAATTTTATTTATTATGCAAATACTAAATGATTATTCAAATCTTAGAATATTTATATTAGATAGCTACATATTCTATTTAATTTTTGATGCATTTTCATAAAATTTATTCCAAAGAAGGATAAGTCAGTCTCTCATTTAACTAACATGCGAATTTTAATTAGTTAGTTTGAAGGATATACTAAAATAAAGTGGTATAAAAGATACTTGCCTGTTACTGTAGTTGAAGGGTTTATTTCCAAGCTTCCAGAGTTATTCAACATTTGCTGTAAAACAGCCTGAACCCTTCTTTTCATTGCATCACTATTGTTGTTTCTAGTGACTCGGAATTTCATGACAACATCTGCTATCACACCATTACTATCCTGCCTGTAAATCAAAAGGACATTTTACAAAATAGATAATTATAATACCTTTTGTAATATCTATTTATATCCCTAATGAAACGTTTTTGAAAAATTCACCTGAAGAATTCAACTTTAGAACAAAATCACATACTAATGTGTGTATGTAATATGATATCAGAAATTTCATTTTAATGCACAGTATACACTATACCTACCATATAATACAGCTGCTTCTGAAGTCAGAATGCCTTAGGGTTTTACTGTGTGACTTTAGGTACTTTATTTTTTTTTTTATTTGACAGGTAGAGTTATAGACAGAGAGAGAGAGAGAGAGAGAAAGGTCTTCCTTCCGTTGGTTCACTCCTCAAATAGCCGCAATTACTGGTGCTGTGCCGATCCGAAGCCAGGAGCCAGGTGCTCCTTCCTAGTCTCCCATGCAGGTGCAGGGGCCCAAGCACTTGGGCCATCCTCCACTGCCCTCCTGGGCCACAGCAGAGAGCTGGACTGGAAGAGGAGCAGCCGGGCCTAGAACCTGGCACCCATATGGGATGCCGGTGCCACAAGGCGGAGGATTAACCAAGTGAGCCATGGCACTGGCCCCAAGGGTACTTTATTTAACTTTTTTTAAAAAAAAGATTTATTTTTCTGAAAGGCAGAATGACGGGGGGATGAGAGAGAGAGAGAGGGGAGAGATCTTCCATTCTCTGGTTTACTTCCCAAATGGCTTCAATGGCCAAGGCTGAGCCAGGCTAAAGCTGGAAGCCAAGAACTCCTTTTGGTCTTCCACGTGGGTAGCAGGGGCCCAAGCATCTTCTACTGCTTTTCTAGGCACATTAACAAGAAGCTGGATCAGAAGGAGAGTAACCAGGACTTGAACTGGCACTCCAATATGGGATACCATGTTGCAAGGGTCAGCTTAACCCACTGTCGCATGACAATGGACCCAAGTTTTTTAATTTCCCTGTATCTAAGTCTCCTCATATGTAAAGTGGGTTAAAATGAAGATTATATGAATTAATATGCACAAAATTTTGAGAAAAGTGAATAGCATACATTGAATGCTTTATAAAGTATTAGCTATTATTAGATTTGCTATCTAAAAATCATATCTTTAAATAAAATTATTAAATGACCAAGTTTCAAATTTATGTGATTCATGTTATTTTTGTGGTATTTAGATCCATTCATCTGGCTAAAACAGCTATTTTGATTTTTGTAGTCCTACCTTAAGTGTTTATCACCCATTTCAATTAACCATAGAAGCTACATTCCTCACAATGAATTTTGCTAACTTCATTAAAGATTTTATTTATATAAAGTCCAGTTAAATTCCACTTTCGTCCATGTAGTTTAGACCTAAACCACTTCCTCCACCAAACATTGTTGGTCCTCTTTTCTGAAAAAGCACATTGGCCCTTTTGGCCTCTTACTTTCATCTCAATGGTCAGTTCTGACTTAATTTATTTCAGATAATAATGTTATATTTATTTAACATATTAAACGAACACCTTTTTGTACTGATATTCTAAGTTTTGGTAGTTAGCTGTGATCAAGTTTCATAGTTGCTGTTCTTATAGGTCTTGTAGTTCAGCTGGAAAAACAGACACTGAGAAAATAATTGCAGCTTCCATAGGTAGCAACAGGGAAGCCTAAATAATTAAAAATTAAAAAAAAACTTTTTCATGAGACAACCAGAAATGGTAGATAAAATATAGATTCCGTTTCAAATGTAAAGCCGAGTTCACATGAAAGTAAGGAAAATTCCTGGAGGCCAAAAATTAAGAACGTTAATGTTATGTGATAAAGACTACAATATAGCAGGTTTCCATTTGTCATTTACATGAAATTGGAGATGGGACCTAGGCTAGTGCAAAATAGAGTTTCACTTGTGGTTTTGGCTTAAAGACAGGAATCCGAAAACACTAAATTCCCAGTGAAAGTATGAGTTAGGCAAAAAAAAAAAAAAAAAAAAAAAGCCTCACCATCTTATAAAAGAAGAAGAAGCTTATGATAAAAAAAGAATTCTCTTCTGAGAATTCATAATCATTGCTTTTGCTATATTATTGAATTTATATTAAGACTTGCATATTCCCAAGAACTTTAAGCTAGGAAATTAATTAAAGAAATAGTTTCTCCATGTACTGCTCATTCCTGAAGAGGAGGAAGCAAATGCTCTGAAGAAGGTATGCTAAATCCAGGCTGCATAGGATCCTACTTGGAGAGTGGGATTAAAGGTGGGTGTACAATTCCAGTGGGAAAAGATCTATCATGAGCTACAGGCAAAAGATCAAGAAGAGTATTTGCAACAAGTTCACATAACAGAATAAGTATATGTGAAATGGCTAATGACATAAATGAAGAAATCATCTATATGATAATAGTAGAAAACATATCAAAAGAGACCAAGCAGGTTCTCAAAAGAAATAAATGGGGCTTACTGGCAGGAAAAACTCTTTGAAATTGAAAATCAATAAATGGGTTACACAGAATGTTAGTCAAAGCTGAAGGGAAATTAGTTAACTGAAAGGTGAAGATGAAGAAATTACACAGGATTTAATGTGGAGTAAAAAGATGAAAAAGGATCAAATACAGGTTAAGAGACACAAGTAAACTCGATGCATAAAAAGCAATGCATAAAAAGCAATGCTAAAGAAAAACACACACACAAAAACACAGTGATATTAAAGAGAAAATGAAAATTATTAACAATTGTTGAAGATGTTAAACTTCATGCCACAATGAATCTGAAACACATCAAAAATGGATAAATTAAGAGAAAACTCATCTATAAATGCATAAAAATTAAACTGAACTTCAAAGAGAAAGAGAAAAATTTTCAAACAATAAAATCCAGCTGCCAAAGAACATGTTGACTGACAAGAGATTTCTCAATAGCAGCAATGGAAGATCATATATAATTACATCTTCAAAATACTGAGAGAAGACAGTTGTTAACTTAATATTTTTATATCCACTAAACTTTTTTTGAGAATAAAAAAGGGAAATTTTTCAGACCAAAACCAAACAAAAAGGGAAATTATTACTCATGCACTCTTAACAAAAAACTATTAAGTAACTGCTTTAGTATGAAGGAAATTGAACTCAGAAGGACAGTATGAAGTGTAAGAAGAAAGAGGAAACAAAGAAAATGACAAGCTATGGCTGTAATTATTACCTACACTATTACATTCGCTAGTATGGGTAATAATTATAATGACTAATCTGAAGACATTAGAAAGAAGGTGGAACTAAAACGTCACGAGTAATGACATGAACAGAGGTTCCATGTTTCCTGTATTATTTGGAAGGAGGGTAACGGTTTAAGACAACTCTTGTTTACATTTTAAGGGCAATAACTGAAGTAATAGAAATAGAATGTACCACTTTTGAATTAGTGAAAGAAAATGAAAAAAAAAAAAAACTCAGCCATCCAGAAGAAAGCAAGACAGAAAAAAAAAGAAGCATAGAAAAAGTAGGAGAAAGAAAGCAAAAGAATATGAAAGGAGCAAATCCGAAGGTACGTCATAAAGTAATATAAGTCAATAAAGTTGTCAGTTAAAGGCAAATATGGTCAGAATGTAATAAAAAATTAAATCTAGCTATCTGCTTGTTGAAGAAGAAATATCTAACCTGTAAGCACACATACATTTTGAAAAAAAAATGGATAAAAATATATTAACCAAATAACTTCAAGAAACCCAATGCAGCAATATTAATGCCAGAAGAAGAGATTTTAAGATTTAGGGCTTTAGGATTGAAAAAAATCATTAGTTATGAATAAAGGGTAGTAAAATACCCAGATTGAATAAATGATTCATTAGGAAGATATGATTATTCTAAGCATATAGATGGCTAATAATATATCCTCAAAAATATATGGAGCTAGGAGAATCAGAAAATCCTAGTGGTGGATTTTGTTTGAATTACATAATTATTGTTTGATAGGAAAGAACAAAATTCATCATCAGCAAGCAGACTGACATACATATGACACAATGTATAACCTAAGTGATGTCACAAATCTCAAGGAAAATGATTCAAATGGAAAAAATTAAATCCAACATCCACTATACACTGTATATAGACTTAATTCCTGAATATGAATAGTAAAAATTTAAGGATTTAAAAAGAAAATATGGGAGAGTATATACATATATACTCCCTTTCTTCTTCACATTTAAAATCCAGTCCTGTCAATTCTACCTTAAATAATATACTTTAAAATTGCTTTTCCACAATAAAAGATGCTATAAACAAAGATTAAAAATATACCATATGTAGGGAGAATATATTTGGAACTCAGAAAATGGAAAGATGTACTATTGTAAATACACAACTCCTACAAATACATAGGAAAGATACTAAGAAACAATAGAAAAAAACAAAAAAATGAATATGTAATTCAAAGGTGATGTGTCTTTACTGGGTGATAAACAGTATTAATAATGCTCAGACAGGACTAAATATGTTATGCCAATTAATGCATTTGATCTTCACAATAATCCTGTTACTATCAAAAGAAAACAGAGACACCATTAAAGCTAAGTATTTTATCAATGGTCACACAGCTAATAAGAATCAGCACTAGAATATGAACTTAAACAATTTGGCTCCAGAACTTATATGCAATACTATTAATGAAGTAAAACTAAAGAGTAGCTTATTGCAGCCATTGGACTGGTAAGAATGAAATTAAAGCTTGA
Organism: Sylvilagus floridanus; assembly: GCA_949820135.1. Lineage (NCBI taxonomy): Eukaryota > Metazoa > Chordata > Mammalia > Lagomorpha > Leporidae > Sylvilagus > Sylvilagus floridanus. The sequence goes on along the minus strand of OX463238.1, from coordinate 103,392,132 downwards.
CTATACCAAATATTAGTGAAGATGTGGAGCAATAGTGTCTTACAGACACTGTTGATTGAAATGAAAATTTCCACAGTCTCTGGAGAAATATAGAAATTTCACTTCTGGGTATATACTTTTGAGAAACTCTCTCATGTTACACATGGAAAGGATATTCATCATAGGATTATGTGGAATTCAAAAGCTGGAAAATATTAATACAAGTCAAATGTTGAATGAATAAACTGTGGTAAGTTTATACAATAACAATATAATAAACAAATGTGCCACAGTTAAAAGTGAATAAGCTTAGGTTTAGTTTATTTTTAACATAAAAATAATTTGAACAAATTTATAGAAAGACACTGGACAATACAATTTACATGCAGTTGGAAAACATTCAAAACAATTCTATATGTCAGTTGTATATATATTCATATACAGGTAAAACATAGGCACATATATGAGAAAATCATTACAGAATCCTTTTCTCCTTCACATTTAAAATCCAGTGCTGTCAATTCTACCTTAAAGTTTTATCAGGAATGTCACTATTTTTGCCATTATTGTTATTTTCCTAGTCAAAGTCATCAAAATCTCTATTTTATTGCAGTTCCCTCTACAGGATCTCCAATTTGTTTGTTGCTCTTGAAATTATAACACCATTCATTGGGCAAACAAAATTATCAACTTAAAAATTATCCTGCTCTAGTTTTATTGGATTTTAGTTTCACCTGTGGTTGCTATGGCTGGGCCAGATCAAATAATTTTGCAGGATTTAGATAGTCCTCAGGCCAGATGTTCCCCACCCCTGCTTTAAAATCCATAGTTGGACCATGTCACTCATGTTCAGTGGTGTCCCACCTCACTCATAATAAAATTCAAACCCCTTACCATGGCCTACAAAACCTAAACCATCTTTTTTTTTTTTAAAGATTTATTTTTAAATTTATTTTGAAAGGCAGAGTTACAGACAGGGAGAGACAGACTGAGAGAGAGCTTCTATCTTTGGTTCACTTCCCAAATGGTTGCAACGGTCAAGACTGGGCACACTGAAGTCAAGAGCCAGGAGTTTCTTGTGGGTCTCCCACATGGATGTTGAGGCCCAGGCACTTGGGCTATCTTCAACTGCTTTCATAGGCACATTAGCAGGGAGCTAGATAGATGTGGAGTAGCTGGGACTCAAACTAGTTCTCATATGGTATGCTGGTGTCACAGGCAGTGGCTTTACCGGCTACACCACAATGCCAACACCAACCTACACCATCTTGTCTTTGGATTGTCTCTGGCCAGGGTCATCTCCTACCATACTATCCCTATTGCCTTTGCTTTATCCACACAGGAACCTTTTCCCTTTGTTAATGATGCCATGTACATTCCCACATTGAGAACTTGGTGTCTCTGCCGGGGCTGCTCTTCCTTCATAAATTTCAGTGCCTTCTCTTGTTTTCTTCATGTTTCTACTCAAAAATCGTTTTTCAGAGTCTTTTCTGTTTTCCTCATCTTTTTTATGTTTAATTCTTATTCCCTTATCCCATTTTGTTTTTTTTTATAACATCCCATCAGGAACACATATATTTACATGATTTTTTTTTTTATCATCTGACATCTCTGACAGGAACCCAATTCTTATCAAAATAAGCAGATAGTTTTGTGTTTCTATACCTAGAACTGCATCTAGGATCTAGCACACAGCAGTCACTTATAAAGTTGTGTGTGTGTGTGTGTGTGTGTTTTGTCAGGCAGAGTTAGACAGTGAGAGAGAGAGAGAGAGAGAGAGAGAGAGAGAGAGAGACAGAGAGAAAGGTATTCCTTTTTCCATTGGTTCACTCACCAAGTGACCACTATGGCCGGCGCATTGTGGCCGGTGTGCTGCGCCAATCCAAAGCCAGAGCCAGGTGTTTCCTCCTGGTCTCCCATGTGGGTGCAGGGCCCAAGGACCTGCGCCATCCTCCACTGCCTTCCCTGGCCACAACAGAGAGCTGGACTGGAAGAGGAGCAACCGGGACAAAGGGCCATAGCAGAGAGCTGGACTGGAAGAGGAGCAACCGAGACAGAATCCGGCGCCCCGACCAGAACTAGAACCTGGGGTGCTGGCACCGCAGGTGGAGGATTAACCTAGTGAGCCACAGCGCTGGCCTAAAGTTTTAATTGAATAAAAGCTAGTGGTAGGAGAAGGGAATGGCACCATGGTGAGATACATTGATGACTTCAATCATATTTTTGAATTTTTATTCCTTAAATTAAGGTCTAAAAATACAACATGTTTCTTAGACAAATATGGATATTTGATAGAAGGCATGTATTTGTTTATTATTTTCATGATGTTGTTGATACTCAAAAAGTTTCATAATAAAAGTGTCTGGGGTAGTATTGACAGAAAAGGGTCATTTCATCTTAGACCTGAACTATGAGTAGGAAATGACTAGATGAAGGTGAACAAATCATAGCATCTGCTATCTGTATTTTGAGAGTTTCACATCTTGGGACCTTCCTAAACCTTGTGAGATTACCGCTCCAGATTTATTTCTTGAGCAATATGTTGTAAGTGATACCCTTGATGGGACTAGGCAACACTAGTGGCATAAACTTTAGTGGGATAGAAATAAATAACAGTTTAGGTTTGGATATTAAAGTAGAATCATCTGCAAGGTATATCCATGGGATGACATCATGTGAATAGCTGTGTCTACTCATGTCAGTGATGGAAGGGGACTGCCCAGAGATACATGAGGCTAATCAGTGTATGCATGGCAATGAAGATCCTGAAAGGAGAGAATGTGAACTGAATATACAAGAGGCTGAGAGTGCAATCTGATGTTCAGCAACAGCTGAGGATTGTACAGTGATGGAATGGAGGACCAGTGGTTGGAAAGGTAAGAGGAACATCAGAGGTATGTGGAGTTATAGGAATCAAGGCATGATACTGTATCCAGGGCAAAACACTATCAGTGCCAAACACTATTGAAAAGTCCAGGAAGAGAAGTAACATGATTTCCTTGGGTTTTGTGATTTGAATGTCATTGTTGAGGTTGGCAACAGCAATTTGTATTTTGTGGTGTAGTCAGAAGTCAGATTGCAGTAGATTGAGCAATAAGTGAGAAGTGAACAAAACAAGAGAAAACACAGATGGCTCATTTAGTTCTTCAAGTTTTGAGGGCATAAGTCTTTGAGCACTAGTGACTGGTATAGAGGCTTTCACTAGAAAGTTTAATGAGAATGGGCTCTGAATTGACTGAAATGTGTTTTGAAAAATATACATACCATGGACTCTTGCTACTCTTCTATGTCCTCATGGAAATTTATCTGAGTTACTAGGTGACTCTTCAGGGAATAAGAAAAATAAATTTTCTAGTGATGTTAGTATTTGAGAAAAAATAAAATCCCTCTATCATCCAAATAACTTTTGCATATTCTTTGAAGGACTGAGGCATGTTGGCATTAAAGGCATTTATGGGAGGGTAGGTCAGGATGGTTATTTCACATCACATCACATGGACAGGACATATTTAATTAAGGCAGGAATGGCAAATAACTAGTACACATATGGCTATCCTCCTATTATTAGTGGGTGACAGACATATATTGAATTTGGCCACAGGATTTTTTTATTATAACATTCCAGGAACATAAAATCAAAAGGCCACTTCTGATGTTAGTTGTGATGTCATGATCTTGGATGAATACTCCCAGCAACACAGCTTTATCCAGTTGCCAGGGGCACTGTTTACATAGAAGTGCACTGTGAATGAAGTTCACTGGATTATTACAAAAGGTTGGTCCTGTTACTATACTTTCACTTCAACTTTCCCTCCACCCTTTCCTCCTTCTATTTTAAGAATTGGAGTAATATGGTTATTAATAACTAGATAGAACATATATGCCACCATGTGGAGGGGGTTGGAAGAGGGGGAATATTGTTTGTTAAGTTGCCCAACATACAACTTCTGTAATGCAACAAATTGTGCAAATGTGTGATTCATTATTCATGCTATGAATCAAAGTCAATTGGTGTAAAACTGCATCTATGCTTATGTGTTTTTCATATAGTTCCACTCACCTCAGTTTGACAACATGAGCTCTAATGAACTGATTTCTTAAGTTTGATCCTTGGAGTGTTTGACTAATCTGTAGAGAGAAAGTAAAACAAAATCTCTGTAATTGCAATTCTTCTCTCTTCCAACCTTACAACATGGAACTGATGTTAGTGAGGAGTAAAGACCTAAATTTTCAGTTGAGTTTTGCTCAGTTTTATCACTTACCACATGGAATTCATGTAGGCAAGTTATATAACTTTCTGGTACAGTGCTGATTTCTTCATTTATTACACAGAGATGATACTGGATATGCTGAGTCTTCACTAGTAGTCATTCTAAACACATTGGGTATTTTACTTGATGGGAGGTTATGCTATATGACTTGCTAGCTGTTATTAAGAGGGTTTGGCAGAACCCAAGCTAACACTGAGAAAGTCCTTATACAATTGACAAAATGTAATCTACCAACTTTTTTTTTAATGAGTGAAGACAAATTGAATCAGATTAAAATGAATGGTGATGAAAATCTCTCTGTGAAAGGAAAGCAGTCAAAAGTATGCAGAAATAATTTATTTGTGAATAGCTGACTACTACAACTCAGAATCTAAGCATCTACTTTTAATAAACTTTCATTCAGTCATTGGCTTTTTCACTACTTCCAAAATTATTAATATGTTCAAATGAATTTACTTTTGCAAGTTTTGTAAGCTGTACTTTTGACACATGCATTACATTGGAGAAAAAGCAAATAAACAATTTAAAAAAGTAACTATTTTATGTTTTCTCTCTATTGTGGAGGTGTGTGTGACAAAACTCGTTTGTTTCCTGGATAGTTTAGAATATTGGCCCTCAGTAATATGAGTATTCATAATAAGAAAAATATTGACTATTTAAGTAAATTCTAACAAAGGGAACAATTAAATCAATGAATAAAAGAGGTCAAAAAGCACTACATAGAGAATGTAATAGTCACGTATTTCTCATTTTTAGAGAGAAAAGGTCTTATTAGCTTTCATGATTATGTAGGATAGTATGGTTTTGTTCATATTATTCTTGAGCTGAATGAAAGGAGTAATGCTTTGTGTTATTTATCATGGTGTGTTTACAATTTTCTTTTTGTTTAGTGAAATCTTCTGGAAGGTTCAGTCCTTGAGGATAAAATGACCTATGAGACAACATGATCCATCCATTATTTCAATGGTCTCCACATATTTTTGATTATACACTCCTATAGTTAAAACATCTTACGCATGAGTAGCCAAAACAGATATATTGACTTGTAAATTATATAATGTAGTGAAACTGTACAACTAACAATGGATATTATAAAATTTATTTACAAAATTAGCAATTAAAAAACTTATAAAACATACACTTGTTTTAATCTTCTTATTTTTAAATTAGTATTTTCCATGTTATAATATGACTGGATAGAATTTATAACTTATAAACAGTGATAAAGATATTCAAGGACCTAATTCTTTTTTTTTTTTTTTTTTTTTTTTTTTACAGGCAGAGTGGACAGTGAGAGAGAGAGACAGAGAGAAAGGTCTTCCTTTTGCCGTTGGTTCACCCTCCAATGGCTGCCGCGGTCGGCGCGCTGCGGCCGGCGCACCGCGCTCGTCCGATGGCAGGAGCCAGGAGCCAGGTGCTTTTCCTGGTCTCCCCATGGGGTGCAGGGCCCAAGCACCTGGGCCATCCTCCACTGCACTCCCGGGCCACAGCAGAGGGCTGGCCTGGAAGAGGGGCAGCCGGGACAGAATCCGGCGCCCCGACCGGGACTAGAACCCGGTGTGCCGGCGCCGCAAGGCGGAGGATTAGCCTGTTGAGCCACGGTGCCGGCCTAGGACCTAATTCTAATTTATTTCAATATTTGGTTTTAAGCACAGGGAAAGTTTTCACATAATTATGTAGCTACAAATGCATAAGGTTTATTGACAGAAATAACAGGTCATGCCACTAAGTTGTCGGTATTACCCAATTTGACAAGCTTTTGTTGAAATTAAGCAAATGACTTTCTATTTTCTAAGATCAAACAAAATGAAAGGTATTACATTCCATATATTTTTAAATGAAATGTGTTTAAAATTCACTAAAAATGACAGTTAATTCTTTCCCCCAATTTTTTGTATGTAATGACTCAGCACTTTTTATCAGTAATATACTTTACATCATTTTCAGTACAACAGTACAAAAGAAAACACAATCATCTAATGGTGGTCACATTGTTGAACATTTTCAAGCTCTTCTCTGCAGGGCGTGAGTTTACTTAAAAAGCAATTAATATCTCATATTTTGAAGAAATAGGTATGTATGTGTGTGTGAATGTGTGTGGCATGTATTAAATATCTTCTAAGGAGCATACCACTGACTTGTATTACGTTATCTGAAACTGTGATTTTAATAAAGAATACAAGAGGTGCCAATTTTCATGTTTTCTTATGTTTATTCAACACTGTGCTTACATATTGCCTTCAAATTACATGTTTTAAAATTTATTTTTATTTTGTGGGATTCCTCTCAGTCTCCCTGCTGCTTTGGGGGAGATTTTAGTTTACTTTTATACTGGATAATATTAACTTGCTGTTGTAAACTATCATTGACATCGCCAAGTGAAGGTAAAAGTGTGCTGGAGCTTAGAAAGTCAACCCCACATGCCATTTCCACCCTTCCCCCGACCCAGGACTCACTATGTTGAGCATCTGACATAAAGCCCAAAAGGGTGCCCATGTCAATCCATCTGTTAAATAGTAACAAAGCGGAGCTTCTTCCCTTCTGCGTCTCCAAAATATTTTTTTTTGACAGGCAGAGTGGACAGAGAGAGAGAGAGACAGAGAGAAGGGTCATTCCTTTGCCGTTGGTTCACCCTCCAATGGCTGCCGTGGACGGCGCGCTGCGGCTGGTGCACCGTGCTCATCTGATGGCAGGAGCCAGGTGCTAGGTGCTTTTTCCTGGTCTCCCATGGGGTGCAGGGCCCAAGCATCTGGGCCATCCTCCACTGCACTCCTGGGCCACAGCAGAGAGCTGGCCTGGAAGAGGGTCAACCGGGACAGAATCCGGTGCCCCGACCGGGACTAGAACCCCGTGTGCCGGAGCTGCAAGGCGGAGGATTAGCCTGTTGAGCCATGGCGCCGGCCAACCAAAATATTTTTTAAAAGAGAAACATATGAGTGATCTTGGAATATTTTCTTCTATCACTCCACTAAATTGTTGGTTCTCCCACATTTCTCCCATACAACCCCATCTTGGAGACTCCTGTGGACTCCAACCTGACTATTATCATGCCATTATTTTTGTGTCCCTAGGCCTTAGCACAGGAACTGACAGAATATAGGATTAATTTGTTCGCTTATTAAATGTTTGAATGCCTAGTATGTGCTTATTTCTCTTGCAGGCATTAAGTCACACTCAATTTTGATAAATGGATGTGCGAAAATGAATTTTTTTCCAAAAACACTGAAGATATAATTGAAGTGATAAGATTAATTTTGAATTAATAATACATTCTTTTCCAATGTCTTTGTGAGATTGCCACTAGATGCATTTAAAAAAATGATAATCTGTTGGAATATCAGCCCTGATAGAAAAGAAGAGTTGAAATCATTCAATTGATCCTAGATATGGCTCCTGATTGTAGTCTCTTGTTTTATTTGCAGAAACCCATTTAATTAGAAGGAACTCATAAGTTTGAATGCATGTACTTTGCAAACAGGTGCTTCATTATTTCTAAATGGCCTTGTTCATCTATTCAACAACAGTATTTGAGCATCTCTTGTGTTCCACCCCCATCTGTCAGGTATTGGAATACGCATAGAGGGTCCCGCAGTCACATAACTTACCAGGAAAGACAGGCACTAGTTAAATGCTTATATACTATTAAATTATAATCCTGAGAAAGGCATTAACATAGTAGAATGATTGGATCCAGCCCATGATATTAGAGCAACTTCTCACAGGAAATGCCTCCTGGGCCAAACTCTTCTGGAAGAAGCAGAGGGCAGGCAGAGAAAGCCTTATGGGTGGAGTGACTGGCACATGCACAGTCTCATGGCAGCAGCCAGCAGGTGGCATAAAAGGGCCAGGGCTACTGCACCATGAAAAGAAGCACCTGGGCTACAGTGGTAGAAAAGGCCTGACCATGCAGGTCTTGTCGACATGAGCAGCTTTGAGTCTTTATTGTAAATGACTGGAAGCCACTGAAGTGTTTTCAACAAGAGGATAGTATAATCAAATTTGCTACTAGAGAATAATCTCTCAGGCTGCATTTGGTTTATCAGTTTTACAGAAGGGATAATGCAGTTAGACAAACTATTTCTGATGCTATTTTGATATTTCAAGATAGAGATGATGGCCTGGATAGGTGTGACAGCAGTGGATATGGACAGAAGTGAATGGATTTGGGGAAAACATAGGGTGTAAAATCCACAGAGGGTGGTGACAGACTGGCTGTTTAGGATGATATAGAAAAATATTTCAAGGATGAACACTAAGTTTCTGGTCGAAATAATTGGGTAAACACCATTGCCAGGGACTTTGAATTTGACTTCAGAACTTATTATTAGTTGAAGTTTTGTGAAATAGCTTGGTGGATATATCAAGGTGACAATTTGGTGCAAAGATCTGAAGTGCAGAAGGAAGGTTTAGGCTGGAAGTTAAAGGAAGTCATTGATGGTTGAAGCAATGGATATGGATGGGCTCATCTGGAGATAGACCATGGTGTGAGAGGAGAGGAGCGTGTACTTCAAGGCCTTCAGGAATTGCAGCATTTAGTGGCTGTGCAGAGGAGCAGGAGCCAGTAAAGGACACAGAGGAGTGGCCAGAGTGTTTAGAAAGACAGGTGACTAGGGGAGTATATGCCTTTTGAGAAAAATCATAGACTTCTTGAGTTAAAGTGTAGTATGAAATCATCTAAACCAACTACTTAATTTTACTGATAAAGAAACTGAGGATCAGAAAAGAGAAGTGAGGCAGCTGCAACCTCTGGGGAGTGAACCAGTGGATAAAAGACCTCTCTGTCTCTTCCTCTCTCTCTGTAACTTTGACTTTACAAAAACAAAAAAGTGAATGAATGAATAGATAAATAAATAAATACATCTTTTAAAAAAGAAAAGAGGAGTGCATTGCTTAGTATAATAGAAAATTCTGAGACGTATTAAGTCATGTTGTCTGTGGGACAAGCATAATGATGGTACTCATGTTCCTACTAGGGAATGGTATGACCCTTGGTCTTGAGATCAGGAGACTCTGGCTTGAAGTCTGTATCTACCACTTTCTGGTTCAGTGTCCTTTGGCATGTGTCTTACTCTCACAATCTTTTTGTTTGTTTGAGAGGAAAAGAGATAGAGAGAGGGAGGAGGAGAGAAGCTCTCGTATCACTAGTTCACTCTCTAAATGGCTGGGACTATGCCAGATAGCAAAGCTTGATGTCAGAAACTTAATCCAGATCTCCCAAGTGGGTGACAGGGACCCAAACTGTTGAGCCAACACCATTGTCTCCCAGAATGTATATTAATAGGAAGGTAGAATCAGGAGGAGTAGAGCTGGGACTAGCACCCAGGCACTCTGGTATGGATTGCTGGCTTCCCAACTGACTTCTGAGCTTCTAGGTCAACCACCCACCCCTCACTGTGTTTACTCACATCTTTTCTTTATGGCTGTTGTGAGATGAAAGTTAGATCATATATAGACATGAAAACATTTGTAACATAGAAAGCACTATATAAGTATTATTCATGTGTTTTAAATATTCAAAGAGCTCTAACAGAAGCTTAATGTTTAAGATTAATTTGGGAAATCATACATCAGAAGAATTTCAAAGACATTATCAAGCCACGGAAGTCTGGGTACTAGTGAAGGAGAATAGAGAACAGAAAAATGAGGAAGAGGAATTACTATGTATATGACAAAGATGGTGTGAGAGATCCATCCATTGCACTATTTAACACATTGTTTTGGGATCTCCACTTAACTATTTTGGGAAAAGCTGCATACTTGCTTTAAACAAAAAATCCAGATGAATCAAAGATTAAATTATAATGAACTAATAAAAGAATAAAAATAAAATGTGGATGAATATGTTTTTTTTTGACAGGCAGAGTGGACCGTGAGAGAGAGAGACAGAGAGAAAGGTCTTCCTCCCAATGGGTGCTGCGGCCGGCGCACTGCGGCCAGCGCAACGCACTGATCCGAAGCCAGGAGCCAGGTGCTTCTCCTGGTCTCTCATGCTGGTGTGGGGCCCTAGCACCTGGGCCATCCTCCACTGCCTTCCCGGGCCACAGCAGAGAGCTGGCCTGGAAGAGGAGTAACCAGGACAGAATCCAGCGCCCCAACCGGGACTAGAACCCGGGGTGCCAGCGCCGCAGGTGGAGGATTAGCCTATTGAACCGCTGTGCCGGCGATGAATATTTTAAAGAATATTTGGAGTGGAGAAAGCCATTTTTACCACAATAGAGAGAAATTACAAAAATGACTGATAACTTTGGCTACATAGAAAATTAAAACTTCTATTTGGCATTAAAACAGCAGTGTAAATAAGATAAATTTAAATCACTTATTAGAGAAATATGTGCAACATGAATGAGAGACAATGTATAATATTTTAATAACCAGAGGTTTTTTTCAAAATCACATAAAAATGCAAATGATATAGTAAAAAATGCCTAAATTCATGACCAGCCAGTTCATAAATAAAATTATAAAAATAAACTATTCATATACGAAGACAGATTAAATCTCAATTGTAATCAAATAAATACAAACCAAAAAATTGAAATATTCCTTTTTACTGATTGAACTAGAAATAATTCAAAAAGCTAAAATGATTTACAATGCATAGTGTTAATGCTGTGGGAAATGGGCATATTTATATACTGCTAGTGGAAATGTCAACTGATGGTTTTTACAATGCAATGTAGAGATTTATTTAAAAGGCATTAACCAATGTACTGAAATAAAAATAGTTAAGTACGTAAAAACATGGGGAGTCCTGGCTGCTCTGCTTATGATTCAGTTCCCTGCTAATGTGCCTGGGAAAGCAGGAGATGATGACTCAAATGCTTGTGCCCTGACACCCATGTGGAAAACCAGGGTTGGGGCCCAGTAATTTTTTTTAACAAATCTGCCAAATTATTCTGTTATATGTTAAAGTTTTAGAAGTATTGGATCAATGTAAATTTTTATGATTCTAAAAAATGTTAAAGGTCGGAGCCAGTGCTGTGGCATAGCGGATAAAGCCACTACCTGCAGTGCTGGCATCCCATGTGGGCACGGGTTCAAGGTTCAAGTCCCAGCTGCTCCACTTCCGATCTGGCTCTCTGCTATGACCTGGGAAAGCAGTAGAAGATGGCCTAAGTCTTTGGGCTCCTGCACTCGAGTGAGTGAGAGACCCAGAGGAAGCTCCTGGCTCCTGGCTTTGGATCCACACAGCTCTGGCTGTTGTGGCCATTTGAGGAGTGATCGAGCAGATGGAAGACCTCTCTCTCTCTTCTCTGCCTCTATCTCTCTGTAACTCTGCCTTTCAAATAAATAAATAAATCTTTAAAAAAAATTGGTAAGGGTGAGCAAGCAACTCCTGCTAGTGGACTGTGACTCTGCGGGGCTGCAGGTTACACCCTGGTTTGTGATAATATGCAGATATTAAGGCTTCACTTGTGAAGCTTCCTGGCTTTTCAAGTAAGAGCACAACCTTGCTTTGTGCATTTCCATTCGAACTTCTATGTCTATGAATAATCCAGACTGGGACGTTGTCCAAACAATATTGTTACTGATGTGGTAAGCATATTTTAACATCTGCCACCTTATGTTTTTAGTTGTATGGGGCAAGAAGAAAGAAGGCAAAACGAAAAGCATTTAAAAGGCAATTTTGTACTTACCTCACACAAACAATAGACTTCCTGTTTTGGAAGTCGTGACCAAATAAAATGCATATAATACATGGCCTTCTCACACTTTTTACACATGATTAAGAAAATGTGATTAAGAAACAGTATAATAGTACACTAGGTTGGGAAGAGAACAGAGAAACAAATCTTTCACCACTGAAGGGGAAAAAAAACCTTGCAGAGCAACTGGCAGCTGAAAATACATCACAAAAGGTTAGGTGTATTATGTTATTTTTATGGTGGGATCAAGGATAAAGATAAATATTAACTTACCATAGATTCAATTCTTTCACTCAATAATCTGTATTCCTGTGTAGCTGGTGAATTTAACTGATCGCTATATTGAACATTTCGAATTTGAAAGCTGCTGTGAAAAAAGCAAGATTTTTTATCTGGAAAAGCAAGAAAAGAAAAAAAAGCAGTTACATTACTATTTATGTGAATATTTTATTTAGGATTATGGAAAGTTATATTATACAATTACAAAATTTTTTTCTTTTCTTAAGAGGAAAAGGGGCCGGTGCTGTGGTATAGTAGGCTAGGCCTCCACCCTGAGGTGCTGACATCACATATGGGCACCAGTTTCTGTCCCTGCTGCTCCTCTTCAGACCCAGCTCTCTGCTAATGGCCTGGGAAAGCAGTGGAAGATGGCTTAAGTGCTTGGGCCCCTGTACTCGTGTGGGAGACCTGTAAGAAGGTGCCAGTTGCTGGCTTTGGATTGGCCCAGCTCCTGCCCATTGTGGCCATTTGGGGAGTGAACCAGTGGATGGAAAACCTTTCTCTCTGTCTCTCCCTCTCTCTGTCTGTAACTCTACCTCTCAAATAAATAAAATCTTTTTTTTAAAAAAAAAAGAGGAAGAAAATTCTAAGTTAATGTAACTGTAATTATAACAAAAATATGTTTCCTTTAGTTTCCAGAAAGATTTGCAAACCCAGACACTCTGTAGGTGAGCACAAGGAGTGTGAGCAGTTTGAGCTGGTGGAACACATTGGAAAGAAAGTTCTTTGTGCCAATCTGGAAAGGATTTCTCTTGTCTTAACACCAGGAAAGGAGAGGAAATAGTGGCTCTTTGTTTTCCAGAGATGGGGAAAGGTGATTTACCGAAGTTTTGGGAGCTCAAAACCTTGGTTTCTAACAATTGTTCTATCCAAGACTGCTCCTACAGAGAGCCATCCTGAAAGCTATTAGCCTACTCTGGTCTTGGTGGCAGTGCCAGTGGGAGGGGTGAGATCAAGAAAAATCTGCAGGTGGGGGCTAGGGTTGTGGCATAATGGGTTAAGCCGCTGACTGGGGCATCCCATATGGGCACCAGTTCAAGTCCCACATGCTCTACTTCCAATCCAGCTCCCTGCTGATGCACCTGGGAAAGCAGCAGAAGATGGTTCAAGTAGGTGGTTCCCTGACACCCACATGGGAGACCTGGATGAAGTTTCTGGCTGTTGAGGCCATTTGGGGAATAAAAAATGTATGAAAGATGTCTCTCTTTTTGTCTCTCCCTCTCTCTCTGTAACTTTGCCTTTCAAATAAATACGTGAATAAGTAACTTAAAAATGAAGATTTGCAAAGCCAGACTAAGATATATGAAAATCAGAGTAGAATTATTTGAGAAACAAAAAAATTATTCAATTGTACTGTATTTTTCATTCTTACCATATCTAAGGGAGATTTGTGGTTTATTCATTAAGAAATAATAGTATGGATGTAATAATATATATATGATAATATGATAGTATTCATTTATCATTAAGGAAAGATCCAAGTAACTCTGAATAAATTTTAAAATTATTTCAGTGCATCGGTTTTTAAGATACCCACACTCTGCCTTGTAGTAAATGAGTTTGATTACTGCTTCTGCCTCCTGATTCTATCTTCCTGTCAGTGCACATTCTGGGAATCAGCAAAGATACTCAAGCAATTGAGTCCCTGACTTGCACATAGGAGACGTGGATTTTATTCCTACCTCCTTGCTTCAGCCTCTGCCCAGTCTCAGCTACTGTGGGTATTTGGGGAGTTAACAGGCAGATAGGTGCTCTCTGTCTTAATTTGTCTCATTCTCTTTGCCTCTCTCTCTCTCTCTCTCAGATAAATAGAATTTAAATCAATACTTCAAATAATATTCTTTATAGAGGAATTAGTGATTTACCATTGTTTTTCTGAACAAAATTACCACAAAGCTTACAATTGATTAACTAAAGTGATTATTACTGGTTTTCTCTAATACTGATAATTTTACTTAACCATTGGAAATTTGCCAACCTGTACATAGTTAAGCATCTTTGCCTATTTGCAGTAGAAGATAGAGTAAATGAAATTTTGTTTATCTCATTTTCTCTCTACACACACACAGACATACAAACCTGCACACCCACTTGTGTGAGTTAAATGTTTTAACAGAATTATAGCTAAAATAATAAAACCTCAAAGTGTATTTTAAATGAAAAATTGAACTGTGTGGTATCATTTATCGAACTTTGACGTATTTATATATCTACAATAAAGCATCTGAAAGAATATTCATCTTGATTTTGAGGAAATTGTTTATGAATGAGCAGGGCATATGTGTTTTTACATTATTTTTTGTACATGCATTCTATTTCTTGGTGACTTAATAATTATAAACTTAAATACAAAGAATTATAAAGGAACATAATGTTTTTAAAGTTTGACTTTATCCCTTTCTACTTCTCACCTGCAAGTATATCTTCTAATCATCATAACTGTTATGTTTATAAGACTGTGTTTTCAGGAGGCAGCACACAAATTTTAGGTGCTGAAACTTAGGGTTCTTGGTAATATTTCACTTTCATGATTTTATCATGTGTTATTCAGTAAAGAAAGAAAGAATGATATTAACACATTAAAAAGGGCAAATTGGGGCTGGTGTTGTGGCGTAACGGGTAAAGCTGCCTCCTGAAGCTCCAGTATCCCATAGGGGTGCCAGTTTGAGTCTCAGTTGCTTTACTTTATATCCAGTTCCCTGCTAATGTGCCTGGAAACAAGTAGAGGATGGCCCAAGTCCTTGTGCCCCTGCATCCACATGAGAGACCTGGATGAATTTCCTGGCTCTTGGCTTTGGAAGATCTCTCTCTCTCTCTCTCTCTCTCTCTCTCCCCCTCTCTCTCTCTCTCTGTAAATCTGCCTTTCAAATAAATAAAATAAATATTTTTTGAAATGGGGCAAATTCAGCATCAGAGGTTTCAGGAGTGTTTTGTCCTGTGGCTAGAATAATTCTTGAAAGTATAACGCTATTTTGCTTACTAAAAATGGCAAAAAAGAGAAGAGAAAAAAATATTGATTGAGGAAATATATAGATATGAATGCGTAGAGAAGAATTACAAGTAAGGTATATATTCATTGCTATATTAAGAAATAAAATGGTAAAGAAAGAGAAATAGCAAACTTTTCATTGGAAAAGGTACTTAGTTATTCAGTTTGGAAAGTGATAATCTTCTGGTACTCACCAAAAGCTAAAAAGTGAATAAGTAGAGCTACAGTCACTGCCAGGATCACCACAACTGCGACAACAATGAAACAAATCACGTATGGATTCAGGAATCTCGAAGTCGATGATCCCCGTGCTGGCCTTAGAACAAGAACAAAGATCATAGAGGGTTACTCGCATCAGTCGAAGAAGCCATTGCTACAGTGCTCATTATCGTGTTTTTCCCAGGTGTTTTATCTTGCACATCACTGCACTTAGAGTAATATAGTTCTGAAAATGAACTGAACAAAGGATTGTGAAATGAGTTTTGTTTTGCAGCTTTATTTTTTTTTTCAGCACTGCTGAACTATTAACATTTACAGTAATCTGATGGGAGAATAAGGAAACCTACCTATGGTTTGAAATTATCTCTCCTTCTTTTGCAAGTTGATAAAGTTCTGAAGAACAGCAGACAATGATCTTTTTGTTTTACTACAACAGGTTCTAAGAGCTCTTACCAGCTAGTACTGTAGTAATCCCTTACTGAGCTGGATGCACTGAAGAGAGATCATTTGGCTTGGAAGGAGGGTAGCAGGAGGTAAAGAAGCAGGGTTGGAATTGGAGAAAGATCTTGACAGCATCACTTCTCACTGTGATAGACTGCATTTTACTAAAAATGGGGATGTGGGCAGAGGCAGGGGGCTGAGGTACAGAGGGGAAGCAAGTACCTGAAATGAATTAGAACTGCTCTAATACCTGAGGGTTTATGTAATTTATCATTTTCCTCATGGACTTCTTCATTATAATGTAGACCAACAGATTTCATACTATTACAATATCTGGTATTACACTGGAATATAGCTTAGAACCAACCTTATTCTATCTTCCTTCCCCCACCTCGCACACAGTCACACATACACACCAAGGATGTCATCAGAGGAGCTGGATGTGAACTCCAGTTCTATTCCTCATGTGCTTGGAATCAGATTGTCATTTATTAGAGATTTTATCTTAAATATGGAATATAAACTGCTGCCTGACAGGCTGTTTTGAAGATCATATTAGGTTATGTGATTCATTATAAAATATATATAGATTGCTGGGGGCAGATCAATTTGTCAACTTTCAATTTTTTTGAATAAATACATTATGAATTACAAAATTTGACTGACTTCAAAGAATGATCATTTAAAAAAAGAGCATCCAAATGCATAAAATATGAAGGAAATAAAATATTCATTTGTTATCTTGTGGGGTTATATAAGGTTACAAATGCACAGTGTTCAGCATTTGTGAGTTCAGTAAATGTTAGTGACTGCTGAGTAGTGCAAAGTAAAAAACAGACACAGTTGGAGGCGTTGGTAAACCCAAAAGGCTAAATGAGTGTCAAATGGATTAATCCTCCCTGCAGCAATTAAGGACTGACTGTATTTACAGAGATGAACTGATATGTCAAAGTCTGTAAATGTAGAGTGGGAAGTATTGAAAAACAAGATTAAATTGAAGGTCCCAACCTGTACTCCCCATAAAAACCCAAAGGCTGAAATCAGCTTGAGATCAGATGAACCTCCCTTGGTAATGACTGTAAAGCCAACATTGCTTTCAGTTCACAGAAAACATCTCAAACTCAATGACTGAAAAGCACCACAGAGCATATGACTCAATATCAAAGGGTGTGGAGCCCAAATTACTTTAATCTCACAAGCCATAATTAATTGCACAAGAGTGGATTGTTCCACCCTATAGCAACAGCTAAGAAAATATCTACTTTGTTGTTTGTAGTTGAACCACTGTATGTCGCTTATTACAAAGTCAATGCTCACATAAGCTCAGTTGTGCCCAATGTTGTTGTGATAAACTCCTACATAAAATTGTGCTTGCAAACACTGAGTTCTGCCTCATAAATTATTAGAAATCTGTGAAAGAACATATTTTGTGGGGCTGACGTTGTGGCATAATGGATAAGGCCACATGCCGGCAATGCTGGCATCCCATATGTGTACTGGTTTGTGTCCTGGCTGCTCCACTTCCAATCTAGCTTCCAACTAATGCACCTGGGAAAGCAACAGAGGATGGCCTTTGGGCCCCCACACCCATGTGGGAGACTGGAAAGAAGTTTCAGGCTTCAGCATGGCTCAGCCGTATTCATTGAGGCCATTTGGGGAGCGAACAAGCAAGTGCAAGATATTCTCTCTCTGTCTCTCTCTAACTGTGCCTTTCAAATAAATATAAATCTTTTTTTTTTTTTAAAGAACATACTTTGCTTTTGAAGCAGGATCCTGATCTATAATAGTTAATAGTTTTAGTGCTTGCATTTAAATAACTAAACAAATACTCAGTTGTGAGACATTTAGCTAACTTCTCTCTTTTTGTTTTTTTCCTGCCTTTTGTTGACTTGGAAAAACTTCACGGATGTTAAAACTTATCATTCTATACTTTAATGTGAGAATCTGTATTAGGCTTTGTCAGGTGCATTGCCAATCTTCACACTGGTTGTGTAAAGTCTGCATTTTTATTCCATTTTGAAGACAGGAAAAGTGAGGTTCAGAGAGTAAATAGCACAGTAGTGGCTCTTGGATGGGATGGGAGACCACTTATGAAGTCATTCAGTATTCGAGGTGAAATGTGATAGTGATTTTGATGAGGAAAGTAGCAGTGGATGTGGGAAGATATTCCCAGAATCTGTAAATACTTTGAAAGCAGACTGACGAGTATTTTCTGATGATTCACTTGTGAGATGTGAAAACAAAAGAATCTTGATTGAATCTATGATTTTTACTTCTTTCCCATCAGCCATTTAACATCCTCCCAGGGATTTTTTTGGAAAGAAAATGTTAGAGTCTTTAATCCTTCCCTCCACATACCTTGTTTGAAATTTGTCTATAGCATGTCAACACCTTCAAAATGGTGTCTTAGCCTTGCATACAGCATTTAAAGTGCATCACGGTCACATGTGGAGATTCATCTTGTGCCACATACTCACCTGTTCACTTAGCTCCAGCTAACCAATATTACGCCCTCTCCTGTGTGTGATGTCTTCTTGCTTGGAAGGCATGTCCCTATCTCAGTCACCTGGGAGGTTCCCACCTTTTCATTATGATAATTCAAGCATCTTTCTTTTCCCTTCAGGTCATTCCTGTTTCCTCCCTACCTCCCCCTCATCTAATCTCGTAATGTTCAGTGAAATTCTCTATTATAGTTCTCATCACTTTGTGAATTAAAATGATGGCTGTGTACTTGCTTCCATCTCTAGGCTGTCAGTTCATGAAAGATAGATTTGCATCTTGTCTATTAGTATATGTCCCATCCCTAGCATAACACTCAAGACAGAGTCTACATCAGGCATTGTGTATAGAAAAGCTAAAGATAGGCTCTGCAAAGAGAATTTAAAAATAACACTTTACTGTAGTTTGTAGAAAGTTGGAATCAAGTTTCACACCATGTATTCTTGTGTTTGAATGCTGGAAAATAAAAGTATAAATTAGAGAATAATATCTCCCATCTGTTAAATGTGAATCAGGGGTCTGGTGTTGTGGCACAGCAGGTTAATGCACTGGCCTGAAGCGCTGGCATCCCGTATGGGCACCAGTTTGAGACCCGGCTGCTCCACATCCAATCCAGCTCTCTGCTATGGCCTGGGAAAGCAGTAGAGGATGGCTCCTGGCTTTTGGCTTCAGATCGGTGCGGCTCCGGCCCGTTGCGGCCAATTGGGGAATGAACCATCAGGTGGAAGACCTCTCTCTCTCTGCCTCTACTCTCTGTGTAACTCTGACTTTCAAAAAAAATAAATAAGTCTTTTTTTTTTTTTTTTGACAGGCAGAGTGGACAGTGAGAGAGAGAGACAGAGAGAAAGGTCTTCCTTTTGCCGTTGGTTCACCCTCCAATGGCCGCCGTGGCCGGCGCGCTGCGGCCAGCGCACCGCGCTCATCCGATGGCAGGAGCCAGGTGCCAGGTGCCAGGTGCTTTTCCTGGTCTCCCATGGGGTGCAGGGCCCAAGCTCTTGGGCCATCCTCCACTGCACTCCCGGGCCACAGCAGAGGGCTGGCCTGGAAGAGGGGCAACCGGGACAGAATCCGGCGCCCCGACCGGGACTAGAACCCGGTGTGCCGGCGCCGCAAGGCGGAGGATTAGCCTGTTGAGCCCTGGCGCCGGCCAATAAATAAGTCTTTAAAAAAAAGTTTAAAAAAATGCATATCAGAGCAGGTGCTGTGCTGAGTTTTTCTACATCAACTCATTTAATCCATATAAAAGCCCAAATTTACAGAAGAGGAAACAGAGGCTTAGAAATTATTCAGCTAATATGTGACATAGATGGCATATGAATCCTGGTTTGTCAAGTTCAAATTATACTGTCCACATCAGATGGGAGGAGATTTTCTGCAATTATGTTGTTATTCATTTCTGTCACACTCACTAGTACATTATTGTTGATGTTAAAAAATGGATAACTAAAAAATATTTTTAAGGACCCTTATATTACAGGATATAGGTGTGTGTTTTTATGTTACATGCCAGAGTCATGAAGAATATGACCAATAGTTCCAAGGTAAAAGCACTTTATTTTATTAATCTTACTAAATCTAGAGTGTTACCACTAGCTGTAGCTCAAGCTACTTTTTTTTAAACCAAGTCTAGGTCATAAAGCAAACTCTATAGTAGCACAAATCCATCTTTAATGATCAAAAAGTCCTCCCTTCTAGAGAACCTCCACTTTGACTATGACCCTGTGGGAATAAGATTGAAGTCGGCGAACCCTAAAGGCTTCCATAGCCTTGGCAACTCATGACTAGAGCCTAGGGAGATTACTGACGCCATAAACAAGAGTGTCAAATTGTTAAATCAACTTCAGGAGTCACTGTGTACTTACGTCTCATGTGGGATCTGTCCTTAATGTGTTGTCCAATGTGAAGTAATGCTATAACTAGCACTGAAACAGTATTTTACACTTTGTGTTTCTGTGTGGGTGCAAACTGATGAAATCTTTACTTAGTATATACTGAATCAATCTTCTGTATATAGATAATTAAAAATGAAAAAAAATCTTGGTGTTAAATTGGAAATTGCATAGAAAATTAATCAATTTTTTAAAAAATATATCATGTAGGATCTCTGTCCTTAATGTGCTATACATTGTGAATTAATACTATAACTAGTACTCCAACAGTATTTTTCACTTTGTGTTGCTATGTGAGGGCAAACTGTTGAAATCTTTACTTAATATATAGTAAACTGATCTTCTGTATATAAAGAGAATTGAAAATGAATCTTGATGTGAAGCAAGGGGAGAGGGAGTGGGAAAGGGGAGGGTTGCGGGTGGGGGGGAATTTATGGGGGGGGAGCCATTGTAATCTATAAGCTGTATTTTGGAAATTTATATTCTTTAAATAAAAGCGTTATAAAAAAAAAAAGTCCTCCCTTCTAATGATTTATTTATTTATTTGTTATGCTTTATTGCTTTCACTGGTTCATTCTGATTTTGAAGGAATCATTTTTATTTACTGGAAGTCCCTAAGCATTCTTTCTCTAGTATATCACAATTATAATAACTATTACTATACAGTTTGAATATATTTCAAATTGCTGACTTAGAAAATTACTGATTTAGAAATTACTTAGAAAAACACGTTTTCATTGAATTCTAGAGTTTGAGGATATATCTGAAGGTGTATTAAGCAATTATTAAAGAAGGAAAATAGTGGGTGGATATTTTACCTAGTAGTCAAGATATTTTTATTATCCCATATTAGAGATCCTGGTTTAGGTCCTAGCTTTGATCTTGATTCTACATTCTTGCTAATATATACCCTGGGAGGTACCAAGCGATAGCTTAAGTGGTTGGCTTGCTGCCACATATGTGGGAGACCTTGATTAGGATCTTACTCTATACATATTCTCTCTTAGACACAACTTCTAAACATGTGAGGAGGTTTCAAAAGCTTTGTGAAAAATGCACATTCTCTTTCAACTTATTACATAGAAATTTTGGAGACCCCTCTGTACTTTTAGTTGTAACATTTTCCATGAGCTCCAATTTCTTCCAGCTGACTCCTGAGTGTGTTCACACAGATAACTTTACACCAAAAAAAAAAAAAAAAGTAATGTCTACCCCCTCTGTTGAGGTATTTTTGGGGTAAAAGACATACAGTACTTATTTCTACTCTTCTCATGTAGCTATTATTCCTTTATTCTTAAATATATATTTATTTATTCATACTAAAGACAGAGGGACAGAGAGAGACAGACAGAAGAGCTCCTTTGCTGGTTTACTACCCCAATACCCACAAGAGTCAAGCTGGGCCAGGCCAAAGTCGTGAGCCAGGAACTCAACCTAGGTCTCCCATGTGGGTGGCAAGGAAGTTATTATCTGCCACCTTTGAGGGTGTGCATTGGCGGGAAGCTGAAGTCACGAGTAGAGCTGACTTGAATCTGATATAGGGTGCGGGCATCAACCACTGTGTCAAACATCCACCTTGTTACATGTTTGTTATTTCCCCAGACATATAAGCACAAACAAGACATAACTCATTAATTCATTTCAAATGATAGGTGAAAAGTGCCACATGAGCATTCCAAATGCTATAGATATTGAGAAGTCAGACAACTGAATTTAAAAGGGAAGAGAAACTGTTACTAGTCTTCATGGAACATATGAACATAACATAGGTGAATTATGTCTTGAAGGACAAATAGACTTTTTGGGTAAAAAGAGAAACAGAAATTAAAGAGGTTGAAAGTGCTAAATGTGAGGAATTACTATTGGCCCAGTATGGCACTTGTAGATGAGGAGATGAAAAATAATCTGAAAAAATAAGATTGATCAAGATTAAGGATAACATTAAGAGTGATGGGTGGGACACTGAGGACATCAATGAGCTGTTTGAAATGAAGAATGATAGGAAACCTGAAGTGATTTAGAAAGGTGAGTCTGGTGGTGCAATTGGAACTGCAGTGGGAAAGGGTTTGGAGCCATTTAGTCTCACTGCAGAGACTAATGGGATGGGAGGACCTGGGGCCGTGGAGGGACTGTGGGGTAGAAAAAGAAGGCTTGAGGAAAACATGGAAGATGTAAAGTCAGAACCATTCCCGGTGGAGGGTTCAGTGCTGGGGCAAGAGTGGCTGTCCAAGATGAGGTTTTGGTGACAACTTGACTGACCAGAGGATTAGTTATATTAGTGGTTGACTCATATTCTTGGTACTGTGCAGAGACACTACCTCCAGGAATTTCTGAGGTGTCTTCAGATGTCCTTATGTCCCTGGGTTTGTTTCCTACTTCAGTCTACCTCCCACACTCTGCTCCAAGTGGCCTCGCTGACTTGCTGCTCCCCAGGCACTATAGGCATTGAGTAACTTGGTTACTTGGTGTTTGCTGTTCCCTCTTCCTGAAGCCCTTTTTTGTTGTTGTTTAAGGCACAAGATATTAATACAACTTATAAATAGAACCAAAAGGGAGACTCAGTACAGAAATATAAAGTTTTAGAAATAATAAAACAAAACTATGTACAACTTTATATCAATGCATCCAAAGATGCAGACTAAATGAACAATTTTTAAGAGAATTACAGATTTGGCCGGTGCCGCAGCTCACTAGGCTAATCCTCCGCCTTGCGGCACCGGCACACCGGATTCTAGTCCTGGTTGCCCCTCTTCCAGCCCAGCTCTCTGCTGTGGCCCTGGAGTGCAGTGGAGGATGGCTCAAGTGCTTGGGCCCTGCTCCCGCATGGGAGACCAGGAGAAGCACCTGGCTCCTGCCATCAGATCAGCGCGGAGAGCCGGCCTCAGCGTGCCGGCCGTGGCAGCCATTGGAGGCTGAACCAACGGCAAAGGAAGACCTTTCTCTCTGTTTCTCTCTCTCTCTCTCTCACTGTCCACTCTGCCTGTCCAAAAAAAAAAAAAAAAGAATTATAGATGCTCACACTTGATTCAAGAACAAATAGTGCAATAATCATAGGAGAAAAGTAAGATACTCAAATGTCTACTATCTGATGAGGTTCCTAGCCCAGATACCTGGAAGAACTGTTATTCTGGAGTTCCACAGGGCTTGCTCCCTTGCCTTTTCTTCTTTCTTATCCTTCCCTCTTCTTTTTCTCTTAATTTCCTTTCGTTTCTCTTCTTTATTTTTAACTAAAGATGTTCTTTAACCTTTATTTTATTCTTTAACCAATGTTATCTTGCCAAAGATCTGCAAATTACGAGGAATTGACTCTATGGCAGTATAATTGTTACTATTTTACTATAAAATGCTCTTGAGAAATGAGTATTTTGAGTACTTGCATGTCTTTTAGGATGATGAAAGTTTTGAAACTGGATTTTGGTGATGACTGGATATTTATGTAAATATATTAGAAACCATTGATTGTTAAATCTTAAACTTTATGGTATGAATTTACCTTAAAATGTTTGCAGAAAAATGAAATTAAAAGCTAAGTTTATTGGGGCCAGCATTGTGGCATAGTGGGGTAAAGCCACCACCTGCGATGCTGGCATCCCATTTAGGTGCCCGTTTGAGAAATAGCTGCTGCACTTCCAATCCAGCTACGTACTTATGTGTCTGGGATGGCTGTGGAGGCCTGGCCAAGTGTTTGGGCCCCTGCATCAACGAAGGATACCTGGAGGAGGCTCTGGGCTCCCGGCTTCAGCCTGGCCTAGCCTTAACCATTGGTGTCATTTGGTGAGTGGACCAATGGATAGAGGATCTCTCTCCATCCATCCCTCTCTCTCTGTAACTCTGACTTTCAAATAAGTAAATAAATCTTTTTTTAAAAAAAGAGATACAGGCTGGCGCCGCAGCTCACAAGGCTAATCCTCCACCGTGGTGCTGGCACCCCGGGTTCTAGTCCCGGTTGGGGCGCCAGATTCTGTCCCGGTTGCTCCTCTTCCAGTCCAGCTCTCTGCTTTGGCCCGGGAAGGCAGTGGAGGATGGCCCAAGTGCTTGGGCCCTGCACCCACCCGCATGGGAGACCAGGAGGAAGCACCTGGCTCCTGGCTTCAGATCAGCTCAGTGTGCCAGCCACCACACCCCGGCCGTAGCGGCCACTTGGGAGAGTGAACCAACAGAAAAAGGAAGACCTTTCTCTCTGTCTCTCTCTCTCTCACTGTCTAACTCTGCCTGTCAAAAAAGAGATACAAGTTTATTTTGGTGAAAGACAATTATAAAATCCATATGTATAAGTGGTCTTCTAAAAGTTCATGAAAAAATATTTTTTATAAAGTATGCATGGCTTCAGTTTTTTTGCATCAAAATAAACTTATAATTTGATTTTATTTTTATTCAATTTTTGAGGTGTCTTGTATGTAATTATACCTCAGTAAATGTGCTACTAAATAAGTTTGTCTTTTAATGATAATTAAATTACTACAGGAACAAAATCACTAACTTTTTCAGGTAACTGACATTGGTGATGGCCTTGAATTTCCAGAGACATGAAAACACTCAGCAGTCCATTTCATTTTGTTTTCAATGCCATTTCCTAGGCAGCAGTTCTTAGTCAGATATTGGAATACAGAGGTGTGTTACTGTTGATAACAAGGGTTATGTTACAAATAATGTTAAAGGATCAAATTTTGAAATGATTTATTTTTATACAATTTAAACCACCTAATACTAGGGCATTTCCCATATTGACTTGTGTTTTCTTATATTTTGGGTAGAGTTACAAGTAGTGCATTGAGAATTGCTTATAAACCCAATTAGAACCATGGAAGTATATTATCCTGTAGGTATATTTCAGCACCTTCATGTGTCAAAGTAGAAAAAAGGCTGAGAAATTCTAGAGGAAAATTTTTATTTAAACTCAAGCTGTCTGAGCTGGTGCTGTGGTGTAGTGGGTAAAGCCACCGGCTGCGGCATACTATATAGGCGCCAGTTTGAGTCCCAGCTGCTCCAGTTCTGATCTAGCTCTCTTCTATGGCCTGGGAAAGCAGTAGAAGATGGCCCAAGTCCTTGGGCCCCTGCACTTTCGTGGGAAGACCCAGAGGAAGTTCCTGGCTCCTGGTTTCGGATTGACACAGCTCCGATTGCTGCAGCCAAGTGGGAAGTAAAGCAGAGGATAGAAGACTTCTCTCTCTCTCTCTTTCTCTCTCTCTCTCTTTCTCTAACTCTGACTTTCAAAAAATAAATAAATCTTTAAAAGAAATGAATGCAGGCTGCCAAAATGACAAAAAGCTAATTGGTTTTTGCACATTGCCCAATTATTTTATTTTTTCCTTCCCTCTCTATGCTTAACTGGTGAGACAACAGCATGTCTGAAACCTATCTGGGTGTGGAAACATTTGTTTCTCAAATATCTATTATTTTGAGGGTCATAGCATTCCCAGTATGCAGGAAAAGGCCACCCTATGAATTCTAACTTACATAGAATGTTTGTGCAGGAGAGGAATGGAGAAATCTCTTGCACATCCACCTTAGAGGTCATGTGTATTTGTATTTAAACACAGGAAAGCTTTTTTCTGACCACCTTCTCCTCCCCCTGCCGTCCTGCCTTTCTCTGCTCCTATCTGTTTTGAAGGCTTGGAAGACTACCTTGTAGCTGTATGTTGCTGTTGTATAGTCTGGTACTTCTTTTTTTTGTTTAATGAATGTGAATTTACAAAGTGCAACTTTTGTGTTGTTGTGGCTTCCCCTCTCAACCTCCCTCCCTCCCGCGGCCCTCCCCTCTCCCATTCCCTCTCCCATCCTGCCCTTCATCGAGTTTCATTTTCAATTATCTTTGTATACAGAAGATCAACTTAGTATATACTAAGCAAAGATTTCAACAGACTGCACTCACGCAACCGCACAAGGTATAGGGTATTGTTCGACTAGTAGTGTTATCTTTAACTCTCATAGTAAAACACTATAAGGACAGAGATCCTATGTGGGGAGCATGTGCCCAGTGACTCCTGTTGTTGATTTAACAATTGGCACTCTTATTTATGATGTCAGCAATCACCTGAGGCTCTTGCTATGAGCTGTCTAGGCTATGGAAGCCCCTTGAGTTCACCAACTCTGAACTTATTTAGTCAAGGCCATATCACAGTGGAGGTTCCTTCCTCCCTTCAGAGAAAGGCACCTCCCTCCTTGATGGCCTGTTCTTTCCGCTGGGGTCTTGTTCACCAGGATCTTTCATTTAGGTTGTTTTTGCCACCGTGTCTTGGCTTTCCATGCCTGTGAGTCTGGTACTTCTTAAATTTTAATATGTATGTGTATTGCTTGCTAGAATGCAAATTAGTGAATATGGGATTTGGCTTGAGATTATTCATTAGCGAACTCTCAGATGATGCTCAAGATCTACATTGTGACTACAAAGGTTTTAGCTGTGATTAGAGTAGCCTAGAATAATGTAATGGGGTTCAGACTGCTTCCTTCATAGCCTGAAGTTCTAGTACATAAGCAATCCTCTTTTGCTAGAGGACCATTTTGAAATATTCAAATCCTTAACTTACCATTTGTCAAAATATACTGGCCCTAATGTAGAACTAAAAACCTGTTTGTTTGTTTGTTTTCTACAGAAAATAAATGGTCAAGGATTTACGGGCTTTTTTACTCAGCTTGGTGTAATCAGATTGGTAATGCTAAATAGCAAGTATCAGGATATTTGCAAGGCTGTTCCTAACAGATGGGAAATCTGGAGTATAACACCCTAGAGAAGTCCATGGCTGTGTTATTTGACCTAAATAAGTGCTTTCTCCAATGTTTGATTTCATTGTTTTATATAGCTCTAAATATAAAAATATTCTAACAATTGCCAAAGAGATAAGTCTATTTAATTGGAATGAAAGGATATATACTAGGTTTTTAACACTAGTTACCATCCGAAAAATGTTTGGGTTGGGATTGGGGAAGTAGGAATAGAGGTGTTATGAATATTGGAGTGGAAGATATAAAAAAGAAATAGACAATTAAATGCACAGATTAAAGAAGTAAAAATCTACTATGAATCAAAAGCCTAAAGCAAGACATTTGGCACATATTGGATGGAATTAATCAGGGGTGATGCTAGGAGAGAGAATTTAGGAAAGTTCTGGAACTGTTCTCTTAGGGCATCTGATTGAACATTACTACCAGTAACTGAGGTAGAAATGGAGATTGGAATCGGAGGCCCATTTGTATTCATCATGCCTAATTCTATTAAACCATATCTGGTAAATGATATTATTCTCATGGAAAAACAAAAAGGTGGATTCCAATGAATCATGGGCCAAACCTAAGGTTAGTTGTTTCAGATGCTCTTAAGTAATATGTAGGTAGTTGTAACAATATATTTTTGAAACAACATCTCATATTCAACTCCTTTGGAATACAATCCTCATGGCTTCTTGCCCAGACTGTCTTTGGGAGCAGAGGAATGAGTTGAGCTTCTCAGTAGAATTTTCCCAGAACTATTTTGTGGTTAAATGAAATGAACAGAGTGCTACAGTCTACAAAACAAAGTTTTGAGTCCTGTAGATTAGAATGTGTTTCTCATAGCTCATGAGAAATGCTGCAGACATATTCTCTTATCCAGCGAGGCTGTATATAAGGAAGCGGGATGAGGGGAACCATGTGGTAAGAATAGTTGCTGGGGCCAGCGCTGTGGTGTAGCAGCTTAAGCCACTGCCTGCAGGGCCAGCATCCAGTATGGGCTCCTGTTTGGGTCCCGGCTGCTCCACTTCCTATCCAGCTCTCCGCTATGGCCTGGGAAGGCAGTAGAAGATGGCCTGAGTGCTTGGGCTCCTGCACCTGCATGGGAGATCTAGAGGAGGCTCCTGGTTCCTGGCTTTGGATCAGTACAGCTCTGGCCATTGCGGCCATCTATGGGGTGAAGCAGTGGGTGGAAGACCTCTCTGTCTCTCTTTCTCTGCCTCTGCCCTCTGTGACTCTGCTTTTCTAATAAATCAATAAATTAAAAAAAAAAAGAATAGCTGCTAACACCACATAAAATTTTCCCTCTTCCTAATTTCATTTTTCCCTTCTATCATTGAATCAGTGAGCTTCCTGATCACCTTCACACTATTCTTCCCCTCCTCATTCCTTCACTGGACAGCTCCTTCTTACTCCACTGTTACCAGAGTGAATACATCTTCCTTTCCCTTTACATTCTGACCTTGTGACTAGGCCTTACATCTCCAACTCTGAAGAGAATACATCTCTCTTTTTCCCATTCTAATTCACAAAGGCTAACTGAAATCTTGGGACTAAGCAGAATATTTGTTCAACAGATGAATAATGCTTGCTTAATAATTCCAGGGGCTGAGTGCAGGGAAATGGGAAAAAATGGTGAGACCCCAGATAAGGAATTATTTACAATCACTAACTACAAATAGCCAAACTTTACATCAAAGGAACTTCGCCTAACTGGTGTCAAAATGATTGACTTGGGAATGTGCTGACAGTCAACTGAACCCTTTATCCTCCATAACACCCCTACTTGCCTTTCTCTTTTAAAAGTTCTGCTAACTTGCAGATGAGCGAAAGCTAAAGCTCTCTGCCTTTCCTCTCTTCGTGACTGCTAGCCTCTTGAATAAACCTGTTGCCTCTCCTCAACTCTGGTCACTGATGGATTGTCTTACCGCTCTGTCAGATACACCCACGTCTACTACATTCTCTTCAGTCTTCACAAGCACTTTTCTCCCCTAGGCAGGTCTGTGTGCTCATATGATTACTACCTGTCTCCCCATCTCCACCCCTGTTCCTCAATAGGCTTTTGGGGAATAGCTTGAGATAGCAGTTAAGAGCGCAGACTCTGAAGCTCAACTAACTGGGCTCATATACCACTTCTGCCATTTACTTACCCAGTGAATCGGGGAAAACCTCTAGCTCCTTAATTTCTTTTTAAAATTATTTATTTATTAAAATTTGACAGGCAGAGTTAGACAGTGAGAGAGAGAGAGAGAGAGAGAGAGAGAGAGAGAGAGATAGAGCTGCTACGGCTGGCACTGAGCTGATCCAAAGCCAGGAGCCAGGTGCTTCCTCCTGGTCTCCACGCGGGTGCAGGTGCCCAAGGACTTGGGCCATCCTCCACTGTCTTCCCCAGGCCACAGCAGAGAGCTGGACTGGAAGAGGAGCATCTGGGACTAGAACCCAGAGCCCATATGGGATGCTGGCACCGCAAGGCGGAGGATCAGCCAAGCGAGCCACGGCACCGGCCTCCTTATTTTCTTTATATGCAAAATGGAAGTAACCATATTACCTACCTACTATCACTTAGGTTATTCTAAGAACAAACAAATTAATTATTTTTTTAAATACAACTAGAAAAATGTCTGGAATTGGCCCTATATCACTGCTTGGTAATTCAAATACATGGGAGCAGGGACTGATTGTGATTTGTTCTCCACAAGTTTCCAATAATCTGTTTTTAAGTAAAATTTATGATAAGAGGATGGATTAGGTGATGGAAATAAGGCCCTGTGTATTCTGTGAACATTGCTATCTTTTCTAACATAGGTATGAAGGGTGAACACAAATTCCTTCCTGTATTCCTTCCTTCCTAATATCTTACCTTAAGATACTGTGTCTTGCTGAGAGAGCATAAGCCTTGGTTTGTTAGAAGCATTCCCTACCTTGACATACTGAAACACGGTTTTTCTTTCAATTTCCATGAACCCATACTTCCTGTATATGTTTTTTGCTGGTTGCTTCTCTACTTCATTTCGAAGTGTTAGTATGTGTTTTGTCTGGGTGTTCTCCTTTCCCCTCTGGTTGATCTCATTGAGAAAGTTTCAGTTGCAAACTAAGCCAGCAGTGCTTAATTTTTGTGTGCAGAAGAATTTGCACACAAACCAGAGGAGTTTGGAAAATAAAAATTCCTGTATCCAACACAAATCTAGACAGATGACTTAAATAGGTTTGTATATGTTGCTCAGAAATCTGCCTTTTAAATAAATACCCTGAAGGTTCAAATAGAGGGAGGTAAACCAAAGATTACACTCTGAGAAACACTGATCTACACATGATTTCCAAACAGTAAGATCCAGCTGTATCCTTCACATGTCTCCAGTTGCTGCTTTTAACCTTTCCAAAGCCGAATTCGTTGTCTTCTTCTTTGCCATCAACTAGGTTGTTTCCTGGCATTTTTTTTTTTTTCGCAGTGAATGACACCAGCACCCACCAATTTACTCATGTGGAAAATTTGACAATCATATCTGACATCTCCCTCATCCCTCAAATTTAATTGAACATCAACTCTGGTCCTTTCTGCTTCTATGACATGTCTTGAGTTTTATCATCGCTCCTACCACTTTCTCGAAAACCATCTTCATTCCTTTTCTGAAATCCCTATTCCAACTTGTCTCCCTTCATCAATGGATATCTCTTTTCTCTGCAGGGATTATTCTCCACAGGGAACCAGTATTATCTTTGAAACAATCTAGCAACACAATGTCTCTGTTATCTTTAAATCTTAACAATTTTACATGTCCCTTTTAATCCCAAATCTTTCACACACCATTCAAAGCCCACCATGATCTCTTTCTTGCCTACATTTAAATTTCTGCTTCAATAGTACTTGAGCAGAGAAGTCTTCCATGAATTCCTAGATTGATTTATTTCCCTTTGTTATAATACTTATTTCAGTGTAATTAAAAAAAAATTAAATTTTATCTGAGAGGTAGAGAGACAGGGAGACAGAGGCAGTTAGAGTCCTCCCATTCATTAATCCACTCCCCAAAGGCCTGTAATAGCCAGGGCTGGATCAAGGCTGGAGCCAGAATCCGGGAATTCAGTATAAACCTTCCAAGTAGGGAGAATGGATCCAACTACTGGAGCCAACACCTGCTGCCTTTCAGGGTCTGCATTAGTAGGAAGCTGGAATTGTGATCTGCAGCCAAGAACTGAATCCCAGACACTTTGATAAGGGATGTAGGCACCATAACCAGTGTGTTAACAAGCAGGCACCTCTAGATATGCCCACTCCCACTGTCATTTCATTACACCAATTACATTTCCTCATGTTAATCACTAATCTGATCCTCTTGGCCAGGATGAATGTGATTTTTCAGTCAAGATTGTCATTTGCTTTGCTGAAATTTCCACAGAATAAATGGCTTCAATGGAAGTTGTCTCCATTCATTTTTTTTTTTTTTAATTTTTTTTGACAGGCAGAGTGGATAGTGAGAGAGAGAGAGAGAGAGAGAGAGAGAGAGAGAGAGAGGAAGGTCTTCCTTTTTGCCATTGGTTTACCCTCCATTAGCAGTCGCCATTTTAATACAAAGGGTCAACAGATCATGAAAAAAAAATTCAACAACATTAATCATCAGGTATATGAAAATTAAAACGATAATAAGATACCATCTCACTCTGGTTGGATGGCCTGTTATGAAAAATGCAAAGGCTAGCTAATGCTATGGAAGATGTGGAAGGAAACCTTCGCACATTGTTGATGGGGATATAAGTGAACACAGCCATTGTGAAAACCAGTATGAAATTCCTCAAAAAACTAAAAATAGAACTACCACATGATATAGACTTCTCACTACTACGTGTATATCCAAGGGAAATGAAATCAGTCTTCTATGAAAGAGACATCTTTATTCCCATGTTAATTGCAGCACCATTCACAATTGCTAAGAAATGGAAACCATCTAAGTGTCCTCTGGGTAATGTACTATATATTTCTCTAAAAAAATTCAGAAGATAGGATTTTTAATGCTTTCACTATAAAGAAGTATTTACTGTTTGAGGAGATGTAGTTACTGGTTGGATGTTATGTAATGTTTACATGTAACAAAACATCACATGGCACCATGTAAATGTGTGGTACTTTTATGTGTATGTTAATAAAATTTTAAAAACTTCCATAATCAAGGATGTTCTCAGAAATTAAAATTTACAAAAAGATATGTGTCAGTTAACAATTGCATTAGGCAGGATGGGGAGAGAGAAGTCAGTGGAAGATTGTAATGATGGTGGTGCCACAGGGATGTAATGATGTTATCTTTTTAGACACAGTACCCAGAAGTTCATTTTTGCAGGATATATTTCATACCAATATTTAAAAAAGATAAACAAGGAGAAGGAAATAGAAACAAAATTAGTAGGTCTAAACAGATATGTAGAAGACTATTACTATTAAGGGAAAGAGATGAGAAATGAGGCAACAGCTGGGTGGCAGGGGAGGAGAATTGTGTTCTGTAAATTTGGAGTTAGTGTAGTATGTCATTGTACCCTAATGGGATTGTCCCGGTGAAGAAGGAGACTGTATGTGTTAAATCATCCCTTGCAATGTTAAACTCGGATAGATATTCTGGCTAAGAAGTAAGAGTGCCAGAATTAAAACTAGTCTAACTTTAAACAGTATATTAAATGGTTCTTTTATCTACTGGCTTGAGCCCAGAATGTACGTATTCTTTCATTAATCATTGATAGACTTTTTCATATCCCCACAGATGGATATTGTAAATATTCAGTAAAATTTTTTCTGTTTTCTTTTGGCTCAATTATTCATCAATGTAAACTTTTCCAAAGTCAATTTTACTTCCAAACATCTTAGAATGTTATCCAGTGAATGGGGCTTGACTTGAAATGGTGCTTGTATATTGTACAAGGTCATACTAAACTTAAAGAACACTCTCAGAAACTGAAATTTCGGCCAAGTCTTTTCTCCAGTGATCTTAAATTTGGAGTAATACCTTTTAAGGAATTGTATTGAATGATTTTAGGTTAAATTTACAAGAGTAAATACAATTCTCTTCCTCTTGACTTATTCTAGGGGTACCAAAACCATGGAGCTGGAGCAGCATGAGTCAGGTAAGTAATGAATTTCTGAGGAATTAACCTCTGAGTCCCTTGTGGAGGACAGATTAGCAGTGGACAGGAGAGATAGAATTTGCTACAAAACATAAAATCCCAGAGAAGTGACTTTAGCTTATCCTACTGTATACCAAAACACTGGTGCCACTTCTCTATTGCATCTTAACATTAGAAAAGCCATGCTAAATAAGGCAACTATTTTAGCTTGTGACCTGAGGCAAAGGCTTGTACTTTAAATGTACTGTATTGGACCCTTGGACTTTAGAGACAAACAGCTGCACATTTACCTAGCTTCTGTGAAGAAATATACTCTTTACCTAATTTACAATTTTATCCACTGGTACTGGAAGTTAAAGTAGGAATTCATAAAT
Organism: Sylvilagus floridanus; assembly: GCA_949820135.1. Taxonomy (NCBI): domain Eukaryota; kingdom Metazoa; phylum Chordata; class Mammalia; order Lagomorpha; family Leporidae; genus Sylvilagus; species Sylvilagus floridanus. Next base: position 103,358,736 of record OX463238.1, on the reverse strand, counting down.
CAAGACTGAAACACGGGCAGTGTTTAGATTATAGTTTTTGACACTGATGGCTTTTTATTCACCTATTTTACTTTTGTCTCATGATTTTTCTGGCTTTTGGAAGGTGAGCCATCCAATTGGCTTTGGCATGTCTCAGTACAGACAAAAGGGAGGACAATGTAAATAAGATTTACTTTGGTGGGAGGAGTCCTGCTAAGACTTTTCAATTCCTAAGCTGAGATATGCTCATCTACCTCAAATCTTTCCCTAAACCACATTCTGAATTCCAGCTTGTAGATCTCATCCTATTTCCCAGACCTCACCTCATATTTTTATGTAATCTCATGGCTATAGACGCTCTCTTTTTGAGCCTGAGAAAATGTAGAAATCTTAAGGGTCTGAAAAGAGACCTGATTATACTGTGATAATATGACTGCCAGGTTCTGGGATGTGTGGCAAGATTTGCTTCTTCAGAGCAGTAAAGAACAGAGTGATAAAGAAGTAAAACACACCATCTTTAGAAATTTCAGCAGAGGGCAACTTGGAAGAGATCCTGGAATTTAATTAGTATTTAAAGCAATTGAACCATTCAAGAGAACCCATTCCCAATTAAAGGTATTTCAGAATCACCTCAAGATTTATCTGAAATTATGCAGAAATGACCTGGAATTACCCACGATATATGTTTTACAATTCCACTTTCACTTTAACTACCTTATGTATGTCTTGCTCCCTTAATGCATATGGAAGAATTGGGAAAAGGTGGACTTTGGAAGAAAAATCAAAGACACTATTTATATATGCTTCCTTGCCCACTGGACATTCTGATCTTACTCAGGTTTGCAGAATGTATTGTTTCCTAGTCAGGAGCCTTCACGATGAACGATGGCCAATAATGTATTTTCAAAGTGTCATTGATTAATATGGTCACACTGATTATCTTGTTCTTAGAAAAACTAACCAACTAACCAATGAAAAAACCCAAATTGGCAGTTATACATGCTTTACGTTAATAAAGAAGAGAAAGCAAATTGTTAGTAATAGACGCAAAGTATTTAAGAATACAATATTCCAAAATGTGTGGTCCATAGAAGCCATGGTTCCAAAGAGTATTTTGTGATTGACAAGATTGACTCTGACTAATTTTGCATACCTGGTGAATCAGCTTAGAGATTCCGTTTTTCAAGATATTCTGAGATTGTGAATCTCTTGCATTATTTACATTACTTCATGTCTTCCTTTCCTTTGAGCAACATTTTGATGTACTTATAAGGATTATTTTTTAAATTCATAAAATCTTTAAAATTAAAATGTCTCAGCAAAATTTGCTTCAAAATATATTGATATTACCAAAAGAATATTATACTCTTGTTTAGAAAGCTTAGAAATAAGGAAAAATATAACTCATAAATTTACTGTCACTCTAATATAACAACCCTGTCACTCTAATATAATAACCCTGATTAGTGTTTTATATTCTTTATCAGACTTTTCCATATGGAAAGTTTACAAAGAAATAGTGGATCAGAAATAAAATTTTGTGATTTTTTTTTCACATAAAATGAGAACACCATGTATAAGTTAAATCACAGATTTTTAACCTATTTAATGAATTACTCATTACTATTCCATGAATATGAAATAATTTGTTTTATTTTATTCTACCATTGGAAATCTAGACTACTCATTTTCACTCATATATAAATAAATACATCTAATTGTACATACATTTTTAGTATTTGGAACAGTTTGAAATTTGATAAAGTTTTCTAAGGTTCAGGAGATTTAAAATAAATCCAGCTCCGCTAATCATAGCCAAAAAACACATTGTTCATGCTTTTATTGTTCCACCTACAGCATGCCTTAGTATCATGATCTTCTCTGTTCATAGAAAAACAGCGTGTACTCCTAAAATATATACTCAGAAGCACACATAAGCAATCAAATTATATGATTTTCACTGTTTTAGTTGAGATTGTACCATATGACTATAGATGCTGCCATCTTGTTGCTTTTTAATGTGAAAGTGTATGAAAATAATCATTTATTAACCATCTATAAACCAGATATACAATTTTCTTGAGTATTAGCAAGAATCTTTATGAAAATAACAATTCCATGACTGTACAACATGTAGACAAAACAGTATCTCTACTTTCTTAAAGACTTTAAGATCTGTAGTATATTTAATAGTAATGATACTGGGACAGAAGTTAAAATACAGATTCCTCAAAAAGTTCTGAAAAAGCAGTTTTTTTCCTGATTGAATTTAAAATTTTTGCACTTTTGGAGAGTGAAGCAGGATATATAAAAACACTTCCTTATTTAAAGATATGGTATAATGCTAAGCTGTCTCTTTAGGTTTATTCATTTCATAAAAACCCTGTCAACTAGCCACATACCTAATCTAAACACGATCAAGAATACAGTCTAAATGATGTCTAAGCCTTTCACTGAAGTTCTTGAAGCAATAACTAGAAGATTGCTAGACACAGTGAAATTTCTTAATGTTCTGTATATTGTTCATATACTCTAGCATTTATAACATTTCTAAAGCTACAGAGGCAAAAACAGGGCTTACCTATACATTTTAATCTTGAGTAGCGAAGAGGTCCTATTTTTCTGCCAATCCAACTGCTTTGAGATTTCCACTCAAATGACTGACTCTCATCTATTATGTGTGATCTATGAACGAGCTGGAGTCAAAGGAGGAAATCCCACATAATTAAAATCTAACTTGCTAAACAAGTCTGAAGGAATCAACTTTAACCAATAGTATGACTTGCGGAACTGAATCAGAAGCAGAGAGGGAATTTCACAAATCAGTAAGAATTTCATTTATTCTGGTAAGTTACGATTAAACACATTTCAGGTGACAGGTATTTTGTGAAAGCATGTGACTGCTTAACATACTGGAGGGTCATTTTTCATTCACGAGGATGTGATGCTTTTGTCCATGTTATCCTGTAGTCATAAACATCATTCCTTGCTACAACGAGACAAAAACTGTCAGAAGATACTTCTCATACATTAATAGGCACTGTCTCCAAATTCCCTTGTCCCTGTAATAGAACACTGCTTTTCTTGAAATGGGGATACAGAGAAGTACTTGAGTAGATGCTCAAAGTTGTGAGATTGCCAGGTAAAACAGTTGGAACTAAAATTCAGTTTGTTTTTTTTCCCAAGTATTGTCTGTTGAAAAAAGTCTTCTGGTGCATTGACTACTAGAAGGTGTGTGGACAGCAGGGGGTAGTTCAAGTGTGTGGGGCTAGGGTAAGGATGGAGAGCAGGGGTAGTGTTTTGTAGGGAGGGATAGAATTCAATAAAGTGCAGACTAGTGTGGAAGAAAAAGTATTCCTGTCTAACATGTTGGGGAGGACCAAGAGATAAATTTGGAAGGTTATGCTGGGATTACTTCATAAAGAATAATGAATGCATGCTGAAGAATTGAAACATATAATAGAATTAGGCTGGGTATTAAAATTTGGATTCTATGGGTTGGTGCTGTGGCATAACTGGTTAAGCCTAGGCCTTCAATGCAGGCATCCCTTATGGGTGCTGGTTTGAGACCCGGCTGCTCCACTTCCTATCCAGCTCCCTGCTAATGTGCTTTGGAAAGTGGCAGAAAATGGTGCAAGTCATTGGGCCTCTACATCCACATGGGAGATCTGAAAGAAGCTCCTGGCTCCTGGTTTCAGATCTGTCCAGCTCTGACCACTGCAGCCATTTGGGGAGGGAACTAGCAGATGGAAGATTTCGCTGTCTCTCTGTCTCTCTCTCTCCCCTCTCCTCCTTACCTCCCCCTCTCCCTCTTCCAATTTCTCCTCTCACCCCTTCCCTCTCTCTCTGCCCCTTTCTCCCCTTCTCCCACCTCCCCCTCTCACTCTCACTCTCCCTTTCCCTAACCCTCTCCCTCTCCTCTTCCTCTCCCTCTTTTCTTTTTCTTTTTCTTTTTTTATTTATTAGACAGGCAGAGTTAGACAGAGAGAGAGAGAGAGACAGAGAGAAAGGTCTTCCTTCCGTTGGTTCACCCCCAAATGGCCGCCATGGCCGGAGCTGCTCCGATCCAAAGACAGGAGCCAGGTGCTTTTCCTGGTCTCCCCTTCGGTGCAGGCACCCAAGCACTTGGGCCATCCTCCACTGCACTCCTGGGCAACAGCAGAGAGCTGGACTGGAAGAGGAGCAGTGCCCATATGGGATGCCGGCGCCGCAGACAGAAGATTAACCAAGTGAGCCTTGGCGCTGGCCCCCTCTCCTTCTTTCTTTCTGTAATTCTGCCTTTTAGATAAATAAAATAAATCTTAAAAAAGAAACAAAACACTTGGATTCTAGTCTTAGCCTTTTCACCAAAGAATTTTGCAATCGAAGATGTGAAACTCATTTGTTTCTCCATTAGTTTCTGTATCTAAGGAGAAAATGGAAGCTGAATCAAGGGGTCTTAGGGCTCTTTCATCTTTGAAAATAAATGACTTTGTCCCTCTTAGCTAGTGGCTAATAAATTTATTCTAGGACTGCAACTTGAGATCTGTTCAGTTACTTAGGCCTTGTTTTATACAATGTGCAAACCAGATAACAGAGACAATAATAAATGACTTCTCACTATCAGTCCCAAATATATTTCAGATCTTATATTTCATACCTGATATTCTGCCATTGGGCTTTTTAGTAAAAGGACTGAAATAATGTTTTTAAAAATTTAACAATATTACCTAAATCATTTGTTTTCATTTTATATAATTTCATATGCTTTTCATATGTACAAATCTTTTTAATAGTTATGTCTTATTTCATAGGTGCAAGTTTGTATCATGCATTTATACTTAGTTATTTCTTGAACATATCCCTATCACAAAATTTTACTTCTAACAGCTGTGTATTTATAACTTCTTATTTTGATATAATTTGAAATTCACAGAAATAAATATCATATCTAGGTTTATCACTCATTATCAGTTTTAATGATTGTATTTTAAAGGGAAAAATCACAGTACACTGAAAAGTTTCATCACAGAATACCAAAACAAAATTATTTTTTGGTCAAATTATACTAGGGAGTTTTTTTCTCTTTCTTAATTTTAATTTTTTATTTATATAAAGGGAAGAAATTTCATATATTTTACATGTACAAAGTAGAACTTTCCTGTTTTTAAAATTATAGAATATTCTTTAACATCCACTTTCATGAATTTAAGCTCTTCTTTTCCTTAGTCTGCTGAATTGAAGAGTCTTATTGGACAAGACAATTTAGATACTTTAATGACTTTTAAAAATTAACTTTGATTAATTTTTCCTGTGATTTGAAGTGTTGTCTTCTTTTTTTTTTTTAATTATAGCACTTTCCCCAAAATATGCCTGCCCTTACTCATATATCTTTGTATTTCCTATCATTCTCGTCCAAATCCTTCTTGCCAAGCAGGTGCTTAGTCAGTATACATTGTTTGAACATACAATAATTTAATGTATTAATGCAGAGCCTGGCACTCATTTACGATTCACAACAGAACTCAGAATGAGTCAGGGGAGTGGCATGGGGAAAATTGAATTCAATCCGAAAGTGACTTCCTGCATGCTTGTGATGAACTCAACACAGAAAAGAAGGTGGGGCATGAAATTATGGTTTGTGAAGCAAGGGAATTGTTCATAACAGGGACTGTCTGTAGATCCTCAGGGAGTGGCAGGATAGGCCTTGACCTATTCTGTTCCTAAGGGACAGCCACCACAGAAGTCGTGAATAGAGAATCTCATTATGCAGAGAATTTGAGAATGCTCTTTCTTTCTGTTGTAAACTTGATGTTATTCCTCCAAATGCAGAGTCACAAAGTCAATGCAACCTGACTGAGGAGGACTGATAGGAACAGCCTTCAGGGAGAGAGTGGAGATTTTTTATTTTGGTGGACGATAAGTCATGCCATGTAAGAGTTTTTGAGAGTGGTTCTTTTCCCTTTCAAGGCCGAGGGGGAGGAGGTCTGGTGAGGAGACTATCTTCGAATCATTGAATCTTAAACTCTGAAATTTTCTCTACAAATGTCTGTTAAAAGACTTGGCTCTGAAGGAAGTATGATTCATTCAGTGTAGCCCGTCATAACAATGTAAGCAAAAGCATCCAAAAGGCAGATGATCTAAGGAGGTGTGGACCAGTAGTGTTTTCTTTGAATTTGGAGTTTGGTCATGAAGTCCAAATAGCAGAGTCACATGACTGTGGTAGGGAATGAATTTGTCATGACTTCCCTTATAAGGGTTATTGTAATGATAGAAAAGGAAAGATAATTAATGTGCCTATCATTCAAAAGCTGAAGATGTTATTTAAATACAAATATATCCATTCACTCTAAATGTAAATTTAAATATTGGGTAATAATTGGATTTTGCAAGTGTGGTCAAATTTAATTGTGTGGATTATGACTTGTAAGTAGTTGAGGGTAGAGAGATAAGTATATCCTATTGTGTTTCAGAAAGCATGAGGTAGTGGAAACAGCATTATCTATGGTTAGAATATTTCTTTAATAAAATCTTGACATTTTTTATTCTGATTTATTGAATTTTATTTTATTTTTTCAACTTTTATGTAATAAATATAAATTTCCAAAGTACAGCTTTTGAATTATAGCAGCTTTTCCCCCCATAACCTCCATCCCACCCGCAACCAGCCCATCTCCCACTCCCTCTCCCATACCATTCTTCATCAAGATTCATTTTCAATTACTATCCAGCCTGTTCAGAAGTTTTTCATCTTTCTAAGCCTTAGTTTTCTTACATCTAAAAATGGCACTAAAATACTATTCTCATAGAATTGTGAAAATTACATTCAGTAAAGTCAAAGTATATGAACTAATGAATGTTAAGCTCCTGGCATATTTAGCAGTATGCAGCATAGTCATTCTTTCAAGGCAGTGTGTATTTGCCTGTGTGTATGTGTGTGTGTTGGGAGGTGAGCACACAGGGATCACAACTTCTGAGGGTTGGAGCACTCATGCAGGTTGAAATTGGCCCTGGATATTTTCTAATGCCCATGTCCCTAAATTGCCTTTTTTTCTCTTCTTCAAATCACTCTTATCCCTAATGCATGACTTAAGACGTCCAACACTCTGGGGTCGGCGCTGTGGTGCAGTGGATTGATGCCCTAGCCTGAAGTGCCAGCATCCCATATGGGTGCCATTCAAGGCCTGGCTGCTCCACTTCCAATCTGGCTCTCTGCTGTGGCCTGGGAAAGAAGTGGAGGATGGCCCAGCTTCTTGGGCCCCTGTACCCGCATGGGAGGCTAGGAGGAGGCTCCTGCCTCCTGGCTTTGGATCAGTACAGCTCCGGACGTTGCAGCCATCTGGGGAGTGAATCAGCGGATGGAAGACCTCTCTCTCTGCCTCTCCTCTCTGTGTGTGACTCTTTCAAATAATTAAATAAATCTTAAAAAAAAAGAAGTCCAATATTCATTACACTCTGTGATGGCTTTCATGTTGGCTGGCAGCTATTTTCTTGTGCTATACATATAGAATTTTTTTTTCTTAAAAAACAGTTTTTAATAGTTAGAATTGGGGACCTGTGCCATGATGCAGTAGGTAAATCCTCCACCTGCAGTGCCGGCATCTCATATGGGCACTGGTTCAGTCCCGGCTGCTCCTCTTCCAATCCAGCTCTCTGCTATGGCCTGGGAAAGCAGTACTTGGGCCCCAATACCCATGTGGGAGACTGGGAGGAAGCACCTGGCTCCTGGCTTTGGATTGGTGCAGCTCCGTAGCTGCCACTTGGGGAGTGAACCAACAGAAGGAAGACCTTTCTCTCTGTCTCTCTTTCTCACTGTCTGTAACTCTACTTCTCAAATAAATAAATAAATAATAGAAGTGGAAGAAGCCTCCTGGTTATAGGCAATAGTTAATCTTATTAAAAGGAGTGTGCATCCTTTTCCTAAGTTCTCTACACAGGCCTCCTTGAATTCCATAAAGCTCTTTTCTTCTGTGGAGAATAATTATCACTTTTCTGAATACAGGCACAAATTTGATTCCTGTACTTTTCCCTTCACATTCAGGGAGCTAATCACAGCTCATAAATACTATATGGAATACTGCATGCCTATAAATTATTTTGTTTACTGAAGGGTCTGGTTGGTAAACTTGATTTCTGATATTATTTAGTAGATCTACTAAAGGGTTTTAAGTAATCTTTGGACAGTATAACCCAATGACCATTTAAGTGGCACTTATTTTAATGTTAGTCATGTTATCAACATATGGCTGTGTTAGCTGCCTCTTCAATACTATCTAGCAAAACAGCTAGGTGTCTCCAGTCATTTTAGTGGTTAGAAAACTATGTCTAATCTTTTGTTCTCTTCTCCAAGCATTGTGTACCATCTCTTGTTCCCTGCCCTTACTTTCAACAGATGACTTAGCTTTCTATTATTGGGAGGAAAAAAATAGAAGCTTTAGAATGGACACTCCCTCAACTTCCTGTTATTATATCTTTAATTCTGGATGCATCTGCCCATGACCTTCCTGTGAGAGTTGAAGGAAGAGGTGTTCCTCCTCCCTGGGGAGGATAATCTTCCCACCTGTGCTCTGTATCCTTCTCCTTTTCCTTCCTTCTTCTTTCTAAGCCTGCTTCTCCTGTCTTCTCTCTCTTTACAAGGCATCTCCTATTCACCCAAGTTTTCACACCAGAAACCTAGGTGCCATCTTTGGTTTTATCTCTTTTCTCAATGTTTTCTGGACATTTCTTTCCTTCTCCTTCTCCACACTGCAATGACATGAATACAGGCCACTGTGATCTCTCCACTAGGAATTACTGCCATAGCCTTCTGTTGTCTTCTCTGTGTCTTAAGTTTTGTCTATTCTGGTCCATTCTTCACATCTACCGAATGGTCATTACAAACTGAGACTGTCACTCTGCTTTTAAATACTTTGCAAGTGCTTTTTTTTTTTTTTTTGCATGTAATATAGCTGGCACAACCTTGTAGTAACTAAGTCTTGCCTTTCACCTTCCTTTCCTTCTCTGCTCTATTTCCAATTTCTTTTAGCTACTTGAATACTCTCTCTACATTTCTTATAGACCAGTTTCCTCAGCTTGGACCATCTTTTCCTGCCTTTTAAAATAGATTTCTTGTTAGTTTCCAGATTAGAATTATTTTTAGGTCTGCTTATAGGCTTTATTCGTGTATGCCCTTCTTAATTCTTAGAATAGGTTGATTCCTCAACAATATCCCCCATCAGTTTACTCCTCTTGTACTCATTGTAATACTCAGCACATTTTTTGTGGGGGAATTATTGCACAATAGGCCATAGGACCTGTAAGGGAGAGGAATACTATGTTCTTGGAGCCTGTCATCGCTACCTGGTATGAGGTTTAGCACTCATTCAAATAATACATGACTTTTGAATTATTGAGTGAGTAATTAAAAATTTACTGCCTTCTGCAGTACTGCAACAGTGTTTCAGCTGTTAAAAATCACTCTTGGAGCAGACATAAAGATATCCTTTATATTCTCCTTCTGTTTTCTGCTTAGCCGTAGGATGATGGGTCCCTGTTTTTACATGCAGATTTAATTTTTATTTAGGTATGGTGAGGCCAATATATCAGGAGATAAGCCAGTGAATTTGTTACTCACAGATCCTGAGAGGAAGGTTCAGATCTGCTGAGAGAAGCAGAAGATTCAGTCAGGAGGAAAGAACAGAAGGTTAAGGGCTTTTGTTATGGTTTGCACTGGAAGGAATGTGTGAGGCAGGGTAATCAGGTTTAGGACTGACTAGTTTGAATAATTTCAGGAACTCTGAAGTATGGGGGCTGCCCTTACTTACCTGGTTTCTGGCCTTGTGGTGGTTAGAGTAGGAGATGCAACCCAGAGGGTAAGAGCTCCAAAAGGGAGATGGTTTGCAGTATGAGGTCTAGATTGGTTGGTTTGCATAAGGAAGACCCATTGATGGAGGAGTGATTTGCTGTTTTTAGGGATTAGTTACCCCATGTGAAGAGCAGTCTCCAGGTCAGCAAGGCTCCAGATGTGAAAGCTTAGTGAAAAAAAAATGTTCACTACTGGTACAACCAGACAGTCTCTAGCTATTAGCTTTATCAGGATCTACTTCAGTGTTTAAGCCAAGAGTATGCTGCTCTCTGGGTAGCTGCCAACCAATGATTGAACATGGTGATGATAAAAGGTTGTTGCCATTTCCATGCAATGTAGATTTCCCTAACAGGTAATGTTTATTCCAGAGTACTCTCTTGGTCTGCCAGAGGTTTTGTCAGACTTTCACTGCTGTACCAGTCCTGCCCAATCCATCTCTGCATTTCCTTTAGTGGGTGTTACTTTTCAGTGAACTCTTGTATTCTGTATGTCTGCTGAGAAGAAAACTCAGGTCATGCTGGGCTAGCTAGAGTGAGGTGATTTCCACAATACTTGGTGACAATTTCAACCTCAAGCGCTATATTGTTTTTTTCAAGAGAGGCAAGTTCTTTTTTTTTTTTTTAAGTTCTTTTACTCTTTAAACTACAAACCAAATGAGGCAAAGATAGCTCCTGAATCAATCGATTTATTAAAAGACGTACACAAGAAGAATAAAAGGAAACATGAAAAGTTAGAAAAAATGGTTAAAAGAAAACTAGTCAGTCATAGAGTGCTAGTAATGGACCAAGAGCCATGCATCCATGGGGAAGGAATTCCAAATGGTCCAGGAAGACAGGTCCTTAAAGGTAATGTTCAATTGGTCCAGAAGTCATCACACTGTCAGAAATGGAGTAGAGGGCATTTCCCCCCAGCAGAGCCCCTTGTGGCTGGTGCCTTTTCAGCATGAAGTTTTGCAGGTAAGTGGAGTAACAGTGAGATGTGTCTCAAATTGCATTTGGAAAGCACTATCATTGTAGCCCAAGAGGGTACATTGTCTTAGATTCCAGATGTTAACTTTGGAGAGAGAAGTCTTGAGTTCAAGCTATCTCAGTTGTGTCGGGGTGCAGAGTTGTCAGTGTGGCTGTCAGCCTGCCATTGTGAAGTAATGGACTTCCTTGCTATTATCCAGCCACTTGGCTTAGTTATAAGTTATGTTACAAAGAAAAAGCTTGCAATGGAATAAGAGCTGTCAAAGGAGAGTCATAACAAGCACAACTAAAATATCCATTTCCTAATATTTAGAGGATATAGCACAGCAAAATTTATATCACAACAATTTAGGTTGTACTGCTTGGCACTAAGAGAAACAGATTAAAATTAGGTATAGAACTGGATTACTCGGGGCTGGCACTGTGGTACAGCAGGTTAAGTTGTGGCCTGCACTACTGCCATCCCATATAGGCACTGATTCCTGTCCCGGCTGTTCCACTTCCAATTCAGCTACCTGCAATGGCCTGGAAAAAGCAGTGAAAGATGGTCCAAGTTCCTGGCCCCCTGCCACCCACGTGGGGACCCAGAGGAGGCTCTTGGATCCTGACTTTTGCCTGGCCCAGCGCTAGACATTGTGACCATTTGAGGAGTGAACCAGAGAATGGAAGATTCTCTTTGCCTTGCTGTCTTGCTCTCTGTCTCTCTATAACTCTGCCTTTCAAATAAATAAATAAATAAATCTTAAAAAAAAAAACCACAAAAAACAAAACTGGAGCACCCACTGCCTAGCAGGCAATGAAGACTTGGTGGCATGTTGACAGCCTCTAGCACAAGGTCATAGTCTGATTTTAATTTTTAGTTTTTAAAAAATAAATATCTGAGGGGGGAGAGAGAGAAGAGAAGAGAACGTGAGGGTGAACTTTCACACAGTAGTTCACTCCTCAAATGCCTGCAATGACTGGGGATGGGTCAGACCAACGCCAGGAGCTAGTAATCAATGCAGTTCTCCCATGTAGATGGCAGGGTCCCAATTACTTGAGCCATCACTTGCTCCTAGTGTCTGTACTGTCAGCATCTATGGCTGGGTATTGAACCCAGGCACTTTGATGTAGGAATTGTAACCACTAGGCTTAATGCCTGTCCCTGTAGTCTGATTTTTAGAGCTTTCACTAGTAGTGAGCTGGGTTGGCTTGATGGTAGAGGTAAATGTAATGTTTAGTGTGATGGTTCATGCATTTGAAAGGTATAAGAGAAGGGGATGATAAACAGAAGTAGGGTGGAATTGCATGGTTGTTACTAGGTTGCATATAGGACCAACAGGTAGATAAGGGAAAGTTGAGGACAGTTAATATAATTAATAATAATTGAAGAATCTGAGTGTGGGATCCAGAGAGTCTTCCTGGTATATTATTAAGTAGCCCTCATCATATACAGTAGGTAAGCAGGAAAAGCTGAATACCAGGAACAGGACTGGATAGAGTGGCTGAGATCCTGTGATAGCCGAATGTTCCCGTGAGACAGATCCGTTACTCCAGAGTCAGTGCTGCAGTTGGGAAAACCTGAGACCTGCTGCATCGGAGGTAGACATCTGGCTAGATGGCCATGAAGGTTATGACTCTGCAGACTTCTTTGGAAGAAGTGGCTCTAATCTCTCCTTTGGTATCTTGTACTCTGGAGAGACATTGCAGAGGCCTTTTCCCCACAGGTAGGAGCTGCCTTTTCCAGGAGCTGAATGCATCCCAGTCCTGGTGCCAGCCTTACTGCCACAGTCAGGTTTTTGCAAAATCAAGTGGGAATGTGTTACACCTGAAGAGAGAGAAAATATTCTATAGCTTAATGGAGCTGAATACATTAGGCAGCAAGAACCCTCAGAGAAGTTGGGACTACTTTTTGTGGGAACATATTTGGGAGTCCTTGATCAAGGGGAGGAAGAGTTTGCTGAAGTGAGAGCAGTCTCCCAGGAAATAGGGTTCAACAACTGACAAGGAGTCCAGGGAATTATGTATACTTGCAGTTGCTAAGCTTCCTGGAAGTCTGGAAAAAGCGATGGCCTATGCTCAGCAAGGCTTAAATGCCAGGATTGCTACAGGAGACAGTGGAAGGCAGTGGCTTTAGCCTGGTCCTACCCCAGTTGTTGTGAACATTTGAGGCAGGCACCAGTGGAAAAAAAGAACTCTCTCTCTCTCTTTGTCTCTCTTTGACTTTGTCTGCCTTTCCAATAAATAAAATGAATTAAAATTTACAAGGCCCAGCCGGCGCCGAGGCTCAATAGGCTAATCTTCCACCTTGCGACGCCAGCACACCGGGTTCTAGTCCCGGTCGGAGCGCCGGATTCTGTCCCGGTTGCCCCTCTTCCAGGCCAGCTCTCTGCTGTGGCCTGGGAGTGCAGTGGAGGATGGCCCAAGTGCTTGGGCCCTGCACCCCATGGGAGACCAGGAGAAGCACCTGGCTCCTGCCATTGGATCAGCGCAGTAAGCCGGCCACAGCATGCTGGCCGCGGTGGCCATTGGAGTGTGAACCAACGGCAAAAGGAAGACCTTTCTCTCTCTCACTGTCCACTCTGCCTGTCCAAAAAAAAAAAAAAAAAAAAAGAAGAAAATTCAGTTATCAGATAACCATACATTATCAGACACATAATGAAGATAAAACGAGAGTTAAAGACAAGAGGAAGAGCAAAGGTAGAACACAAATACAGAGAGAGAGCATGGACAGAGGTTCAGAGAAACCACATTAACCAGGACAAAGAGGACAATCTGAATTGATAAATAGTACACGAATAGGCAACACCTTTAAAATGAAAAAAATAAATGAAACAGGTGTAGATTGATAATAAATTTTTATCTGAGACTGTACTAAAACTAATCAAGAGCATAAACAATTTTATGAAAAAATTGAAACAAAATTGATTAAATAAGCAGGATAGTTAAACAGAAAAAAAAAACCATGGAAAACATGAAGAAATATTATATACACAAAATGTTTTTCCTAAAAGCATCTGGATTCATATATTTTAAGAAATAGTTATTTCCAGGCTGGCGCCGTGGCTCAACAGGCTAATCCTCCGCCTTGCGGCACCGGCACACCAGGTTCTAGTCCCAGTCGTGGTGCCGGATTCTGTCCCTATTGCCCCTCTTCCAGGGCAGCTCTCTGCTGTGGCCTGGGAGTGCAGTGGAGGATGGCCCAAGTGCTTGGGCCCTGCACTCGCATGGGAGACCAGGAGGAAGCACCTGGCTCCTGCCATCGGATCAGTGCAGTACGCCGGCCGCAGTGGCCATTGGAGGGTGAATCAACAGCAAAAGGAAGACCTTTCTTTCTGTCTCTCTCTCTCACTGTCCATTCTGCCTGTCAAAAAAAAAAAAAGAAATAGTTATTTCCTATGTTATTATAACTATTCCTAAATATACAACTTTTGAAATCCTTTCTGTTAATTTTATAGTGTTGATACTATTTTGATTAGTTAAAATTCCAATACAGAACTAATAAGTAGACCTATCTAGCTTTGTGGAATTACTAACTATATTTGAATAAATAAACTGGATGGACTAAAAATCCAACACTTGCAATTTAAGTTGTTTAATCTTATTATCTCCTATTTATGATTTTCATTTGAAAATATTGCTATATATAATATTATATATATAAATGTGTTCTACTGATCTTTATGAACATTTAACTTGGGTTTGTCCTAATTTAGTTCTGTGGTCCCTCAAAGTAAATTTTATGTATTCATTTTGGGTACATGTTAAGTTAGAGCAAACCAGGAATGCCTTCAAAGTTGATAAGAATTTATTCTGGCATTGCCATGCAGTGGGTTAATCTTTCACTTGTGATGATGTCATCCAATGTTGGGGTACTGTTTCCAGTCCTGGCTGCTCCACTTCCAATCCAGCTACCCACTAATATTCTTAGGAAAGCAGCAAAAGATGGCCAAAGAACTGACAGCCATGTGGGAGACCCAAATGGAGTATCAGGCTCCTGACTTGTTAGGGGCATCTGGGGAGTGAACCAATGGATAGAATATCTCTCTGTCTCTCGAACCCTCTCTCTATGTCACTTTACCTTTCCCATGTGGGTACAGGGACCATATTCTGCTACTTTCCCAGGCACATAACAGGGGGCTGGTTTGGAAGTGGAGCAGCCAGTATTTCAACCATATGGCATGCCACTGTTGCAGGCAGTGGCTTACCCAACTATGCCACAGTACTGGCTCTGGTAGTACATGTTTTAAGGGGAAAAGCAAACATGAGAAGGGTACAAGAATGTGCAATTTCGATAGGGCGCTCCAGGAAGTCTTCTCTGAGAAAGTGACTTTTGACTAAAACCTGCAGGAGATGAGAGAAAAGCAGTCTGTTAGAGACAGACTGTCCTAGAGAGAGGTGCAGGGGGTTCAAAGGTCCCTGTTGGATCAGTGTCTTTAAAGACTGTGAAAGAGGCAGCCAGGCTGGGGCACAGTGTGCATGGTGGGGAGGGGAGGGGGACAAGGTAAGGGAGTTAACAGGAACCAGGTGACGTAGGTCATGGATGGATTTGGGATTGTATGGTGGTTCTCACTCCATATCGAACCCATGAGCAAATCTTCTCAGCACGGAAACATCCAGAATCTGACTACGTTTTACTCCCTGACTGCAACTGCCCTAGTCCAAGCCATCTTCCTTCCTTGGATTATGAAGTGACGGCTCACTTGTCCTCTTGCTTCTCTACCCGTTCCTGCTGCCCTGGTGTATTTACTTTCTGTTTGTTCTGCCTGGGATACTGTGAGGAAGGGGTCCAGGTAGATATCCGAGTGAACAATGTTTTATGCGGTGAAATAGAAAAAAAAATTGAAGGAAGAATGAAGTTATGAATTTTCAGTAAACAATAAAGTTTTAATTATTGGCATGAAGCAACTTTTCCATTTTCTTTACAAGGATTTTGGCTTTGACAAGCTTATATTTATATCACATTATAAAGTATTGGTCATATATTTCATTTACAATTCTCATTGTATGAAATAGTTATATTTGTCCCTAATTTTTAGTTAAGGGAATTTAAATTGATAGGGTTTCTATCAGTCAAGGTTCCCCAGAGAAATACAGCCAATAGAAGATGTGTGTCTATAGAAAGAGGCTATCTTAAGGAATCACCTCATGCAATTATGGAGGCTAGCAACTTACAGACTTACAGTCTGCATGGTGGGTCAGCAGATTGGAGACCAGGGAGGAGCCAGTGTTACAGTTCAAGGCTGAAGGCTGCCTACTGGCAGAATTCCTTCTTGCTAGGGGAGGACCTGTCTTTCCTTCTGTTTGGGCCTTCAATTGACCAAGTGAGGTCCACCCATATTATAAAGGCTATCTGCTCTACTCAGAGTCCACAGATTTAAGTGTTGCTGTGGTTTGTGTTTGTCTCTCGGTTTCATGTGTTTGAAGCTTAATCCCCAAAGTCCTGTGCTCATGGTATTTGGAGGTGCGGCCTTTGGGAGTTACTTAGAATTGGATTAGGTCATGTGGGTGAGGCCTCCAGCATGGCATTAATGGCTTTATAAGAAGAGGGAGAAAGATGTGATTGAGCGTGCGTGCTTTGTCTTAAAATGTGATGTCCTCTGCCATGCCTAATGCAACAAGATGGCACTTACCATTCATTCAGTGCCTTGGTCTTGAACTCCCCAAGCCTCCAGAACTGTGAGTTAAATAAATCTCTATTCTCTATCAGTTACTTGGTCTCAGGTATTTTGTTATGGTGACAGAAAATGGACAAGGATAAATCCTAATTTTACCCAAAGATACCTTCACCGAAACTTCCAGACAAATGTTTGATCCAATATCTGAGTGGCATGGTCCAGTTAAGCAGACAAATAACATTAACAATCACAGAGCTCAGATGACAGGCTCAGCCATTCATCTGGTGTCCTGTGGACCTGAAATCCAATTCAGCTCCATATACTACCTATCCTCTAGCAAATTTGTGACTTGTTAGTATAATGTTTTACAAAGAAGATTGTAATCTAGTTAGTTCAAATGAGCATCAATGATCAAGTCTTTTTTTTTTTAAAGATTCATTTTATTGAAAGGCAGAGTTACAGAGAGAAAGGGAGAGACAAATAGAGAAAGAGATCTTCCACCTACTGGTTCTCTCCCCAGTGGGAGAGACCACACCGAAGCCAGGAGCCTGAAACTCCATATGGGTCTCCTATGTAGGTGACAGGAATACAAACACTTGGGCCATCTTCTGATACTTTCCCAGGCGCATTAGTTGGAGCTGGATTGGAAGTGGAGCAGCTGGGTCTTGGCCTGGTGCCCAAAGGGTGTTCTAGCCTCGTGCTGCATGCTAGCCCAGTTATCAGATTTATATTAGCATTTTGCTCCTGTATCAAACTGAAATAAGTGACTGCAGAGAGGTAGTTGAACAAAGTTTGAAGTCACTTGGAACCATGAAAATGTATCATAACATCCTTCCCACACAAAGGTCACAACCCTGATTTATTATTGGAAGAGCACGTATTTGAATTGTTTTTTAGTAATACTGAAGCTTTTCTACTGGTTCATCCATATTTGTTTTTCAAGGTTTTGAGAAGAACATCTAATACTATGATAGCTGTCTGGGATGAAGGGTTGGTTTGTAGTCATGGATTAGGGAGAAGCAATTAAGTTTACCCTGGAACCTATTCTGTGCTTTTTAATATCATTTGTTTTGGTCTCTAACTTGCTAATTTTTTTCAAGGCATGTTAATGAGAGGTCAATAAAGAATTTGAATCCAATAGGAGGTGGAGTAGCCAGAGGATGTTGTTAGAGCCATATTACACCCAATGAAAGGTGATGTGAGGGCCATGTTGTTTTTCTTTTTCTTAACATTTATTTTATTTATTTGAAAGGAAAAGTGATGGAGAGGGAGAAGGAGGAGAGGGAGAGAACTTCCATCTACTAGTTCATTTCCCAAATGGCCACCAACAGCCAGGGCTGGGCCAGACTAAAGCCAGGAGCCAGGGATTACATCCTGATCTCCCACATGGGAGCCAGAGGCCCAAGTACTTGGGCCATCGTCTGCTGTTTTCCCCAGAGAATTAGTAGGGAGCTGGAACAGAAGTGAGATGGAGCAGTTAGACTTGAACTGGCACTCCAGTATGGGATGCCAGCACTGTGCCGCAATGTCAGACTTGGGACAGTCTCAGACTGTTTTTAGAGTAGTTTCCATGAAAGATAGGCATAATCTCTCTGCTTTTCCACCAGGAAGAGTTTCATTGCCTCAGACACAGTGGGAGTGAGGAAACAGAGCTGGAGTATGACTTGGAGTATGACTTGGAGTATGACTCTTGACCTAGGAGTGGCCACGTCTTGTTTCCCAGTTGCCTATCTAGATCCCTGAGAAGCAGAAGGAACTCTGGTTACAGGTAAGATTTGTGCTGGACAAACAAAATGTGGTATGTGATGGAACCAGGTTATATTATCACATTTTTTAAAAGACTTATTTTTTAAAATTTATTTGACAGAGTTACAGAGAGAGAAGGAGAAACACTCAGAGATATCTTGCACCTTCTAGTTTATTCCTCAAATAGCAGCAACAGCTAGAGTTGGGCCAGGCTGAAGCCAGGAGCCAGGAGCTTCATCTATTTCTCTTACATGGGTGCAGAGGCCAAATCCATTGATACATCCCCAGGCCATAGCAGAGAGCTAGATCAGAGTGGAGCAACCAGGACGTGAACTGGCACCCATATAGGATGGTGGCATTGCAGGCGGTGGCTTAACCTGCTGTGTCATAACGCTGGCCCTATGTTACCACATTTAATACAATTTTAAGAACAGAACTGACAAGAATTCTGTTTTGTCCACTTAGGCCTTGATGCCAACAGGATAATTGACAAGAGTTTATAAATGGTATTCTTTAAGGTTAATTGAAGACATTTATGTTTCTCCAGTGATCTATTTCATGCCTTTCTACTTTGATCACTTTTCAACCAAAGTCTATGTTTGAGAAGGGGTTTTTCTGGAACCTCAGAGATACCTCCTCAATGTAACAACAGGGATTATTCCATCTTCCTCCCTTGAAATAACTCTTCTTGATGTCCTAGAAACTGACTTCCCAATGCTGGTGATTGCCTTTTCTCATGGACTCCCACTCCTGTAGTTCTCCAGGATCCTACTTCTTTATGTCAAGCATCCTTTCATGTCTTTGAAGTATTCCTTTGCAGGGACCAGCATGGTGGAACCATAAGCCTAGTCTCCCATGGCCAGTGCTACCACAATTCCTACCTTTCTTCCTTTCAGGGTGTTGCTTTCTGTGGGAACACACAGTCAAAACTGCCAGACAATTCCTGTGACCCTGGAACCCAGGTTACCAGGGATGGGTAATGGGATTTTTCTTTTCTTTTCCAAGATTTATTTATTTATTTGAAAGTTAGAGTTACACAGAGAGAGAGGAAGAAGAAGAAGAAGAAGAAGAAGAAGAAGAAGAAGAAGAAGAAGAAGAAGAAAGAGAGAGAGAGAGAGAGAGAGAGAGAGAGAGAGAGGTGTCTTCCATCCACTGGTTCACTCCCCAGTTGGTCACAGCTCACCAATTGGCCAGAGCTGTGCTGATCCAAAGCCAGGAACTTCCTCAGGGTCTCCCACATGGGTGCAGGGGCCCAAGGACTTTGGGCCATCTTCCACTGCCTTCCCAGGCCACAGCAGAGAGCTGGATTGGAAGTGGAGCAGCCAGGACTCGAACCGGTGCCCATATGGGATTGCTGGCATTGCAGGTGGCCGCCTTACCCGCTATGCCACAGCGTGGCCCCTGGAATTTTTCCTTGAGATACCTATATAACTAGGATTTTGTAGTCATCTAGCCAGGAACTCCAACTAACACAAACTACCTCACAAGGATAGCTAGAATGTTCCTTAGGAGAAAAAGACGTCATCAAATGCTGGAGCCTCCTGGGATGGTCCTGGGATGCCCAGAATGCAGTGATGGTCTACTTCGTGATGGCAGTGACAGTTTAACCTAGGGTGGTATTGAATCGGGAGCTTTTCTGGGCTATGATGTTACCTTAGTAGATTTTTAAAAATATTTATTTATTCGTTTGAAAGGCAGAGTTACAGAAAGAGAGACAGAGAGAGGAAGAGAGATTTTCCATCTGCTGGTTCACCCCCAAAATGGCTGCAATGGCCAGAGCCAGGCTGGTCCAAAGCTGGGAGCCAGGAGCCAGGAGCATTTTCTGGCAGGGATCCAAGCACTTGGGCAATCCTCTGCTGCTTTCCCAGGCACATTGATACAGCTGGATTGGAAGTGGAGCAGCCAGGATTTGAACTGGTGCTCATATGGGATGCCGGTGTTTTAGGCAGCGGCTTTGCCATAACTCTGGCCCCTAGTTGATCCCTATAGCTCATGCAAAACATGCAACAGGTTACACAGGGATTTTCAATAACTTTGCATGCTACAGAACATCATCTAATGTACTCAAACCCATAACATCTATTTCAAGGCTGAGAGCAGTTAGTGTAATCTTGAAAATTTCTGTTTTTTTTTTTTTTTCTGACTGTTGAAGCCTACTTGTTATCTTTAATATTGATATAACACTAGCCTGCTGGTCTCTAATGCCCTCATGAAGTTGTTAGTCCTGAACTGGTCCTCTATCCATGTCAACACCACAGTTCCTACAGAATTTTAAGGTACATAATATTCAGCTATTAAGTTAAAGAAAAGTATGGTTTCTGTTCTCTGCTTGTACCTATTGTAAAGAAGACTTCCACTTTGGGAGTGGGCATTTGGACTAGTGGTTAGGATATCCATATCCCATATTTGAGTATCTGGGTTTGATTCTCATTTTCAGCTTCATGTCAGTGGAGACTCTGGGAGGCAGCAATGATGGATCAAGTAATAACTGAGTTCTTGCCATCCACATGGAAGTCCTGGGTTGCATTACCTGATCCTGTCTCTGATCCCAGGCCCAGCCCAGGCTGTTGCAGATATCTGGGGAGTGAATCAGTGGATGGAAACATTCAGTAGTGTGCCTGTCAGCATCTGTCTCTAATAACATGGTTTAAAAAAACAGTTCCAGGGGCCAGCATTGTGGTATAGCGGGTAAAGCTATACCATGCCGCCTGCAATGCTGGCATCCCATACGGGTGCCATTTGGAGTGCTGGCTGCTCTACTTCTGATCCAACTCCTTGCTAATGTGCCTGGGAAAGCAGCAGAATATGGCCCAAACCATAGGGCCTCTGCACCCACATGGGAGACCTGGAGGAAGCTCCTGGCTTCTGGCTTGGGCCTGGTCCAGCCCTGTCTGTTGCAGCCATGGGGGAAATGAACCAGCAGGTGGAAAATTTCTCTGTCTCTTTCTCTCTCTCCCTCTCTCAGTAACTCTGCCTTAAAAAAAAAAAGGAGTTCCCACTTTAACAGAAAAATTTGTAATATTTGTAATTTGGTATTTTCTACAGCAACATAACTCAACCATGGAAGAATTCTGCAGCTCTTAAAAAAATAATTCCCTTGTACTGACCCCTTTTGCTCTTTTATCTAGAAATCTCTAATTATCTTCTATGTTATTCTCTGTGGGAAATGAAAAGAGTTTATGGAAAAATGAAACTAACAGATGGGTTATATGGATTTATAAAAACCTATGAAACATACTATCTTTACAAAATTCAAATCCCTTTATTTCTGTGACCTTTTTAAAAGTATATATTGTTACAATTTTTATTTTATCTATATTATTTCCCATTAGGAAAATTCAACAAGAAAGAACCTCAGTCAGGTGAGTATACATGGATATCTACCATGCCCTCTTGGAAGTATGAGAGGAAAGCACAGCACTGGTGGATCAAACGAAAACAAACAAAAAGGGAACTTAAAGTGAAACCTCAATGAGGCTGGCTTCTTGAACTTATTTCCATGTATAAGTGTAGGTTTGGGGTGTGCTCAATTAAGGATATATAGGAAAAGTTTAGGAGTTAGAGGGACCTCAGGGAGATGACTGTCAGGAGTGAGAGTCTGCATATAGTTTTGTTATTTCTGGTGTGGGAAGGTCTTTAGGAACATTCAAGAATAGGCCAAATGTGTCTGTACAGGTGGAAGAGCTGGTAAAGGGAAGTGAGTTGGAGGGAGCAGGTAACAGTCAGGCTCCATTATTTTATTCTGCCACTAATCATTTACCTAAAATGTAACATGCTGAGTGTTATTCTAAATACTGTAGAGGATACAAAAATCTCTAAGGTAGAATTTAGCCCTATGGGACTTATAATATTTTAAGGGACATTACATGTTCATAAATACTACAGTACAGAGGCAAGTGTCAAAAGTACTTTACAGGAGCAGCAAAAATAATTTCAAAGAGGTTGGGGTGGAGAATAATATTGTCTGGGATAATAAGAAAAGTATTCCTGGCAGAGGTGAGAGCTGAAGGTGATCTTCTAGAATGAAGGGAACAGGCTGGCTAAAGGAGATGTGTTTAGAAGATAAAGAGTAACAGCTAGTGGAACAGAATACTAAGACAAGCAATGAAAAATTCTTTTGACTGTTGGAAGATTGTAAAGGGCCTCAGATGCTAAGGTCACTCGGATTTGGGCTCCATTTTGCAGGCAAAGGGAAAATTGAGAGCATGGTATTAACATTATTGAATAGAATAATAAACTTAACACAGTTTGCTTAATGAGTATAATGAGAAGCTGAAGGTGAGAAGGGAGGTAGGATTAGATGAGATATTAGCAACTCAGTGTTAATAATAGTGATGGATTATTCTAGAATGTTCTAAAGGCACCGCAGATTGTGACCCATTAGATTGTGAAATCACCTTAGTTGATGAAGTGAAAATTTAAAAAGGAGGGAAGAGAATAGAATATTATGGAATAGAATAAAAATATTAAATTTCATCTTATTTAGTAAGGGTAAGTAGCGTTTTGTGAGACTTCTGTTTGGATTTTTATTTTGAATGTGTTTTGTTGTGTGTATGAAAATGTGATGTAAAAATATTTCTTACTGTGGATTGTGAACATGTGGTGAACTTCCACTAGAGTGTGTTTTTGATACAACTTTCTCTTTATGGTAATATTTAATGATTCTTTGTGACTATGGTTTAGGCATGAGAGAAATTAGGATATCCATGGGAAGATCAGCCTGTACTCAGTGTGAAGCTCCAGACATTTCTGTTGCCAATTCTTTTAGGAACATAGGAGTGAATGCAAATCTTGATCATTATACTATAGATTTTGAATACTCAGTGTCATAACTTTCAGGAATCTGTCACATTTCTAGAAATTAGCAGCTGTTTTCAAAATAGTTTCAACAGTGGGCAGTGTTATTGGTTGGAACATATTTGCCAATGTCTGGAGATAATTGTTTTTGTTTTCAGAATTTGGAGGAAGGAGTTTGCTTTAGGCCTCTAGTGAAATGCTACTAAATATAAAACAATGAACAGAACAGCCGCTTACAACAAAGAATTATCCAGGCTGAAATATTGACAGTGCCAAGGCTGAGTAATTCTGCATCTGGGTGACCCAAACTACTTATTTAAAGGAAATGGGACTCATTTTTTAAAGGTGTATTTATTTATTGATTTGAAAGGCAGAGGGAGAGAGAGAGAGAGAGAGAGAGAGAGAGAGAGAGAGAGAGGTCTTCCATCTATGGGTTCAGTCCTTAGGAGCTTCTTCAGGGTCTCCCACATAGGTGCAGGAGCCCAAGGACTTGGGCCATCTTCTACTGCTTTCCCAGGCCACAGCAGAGAGCTGGACCAAAAGTGGAACAGACAGGACTCCAACTGGTGCCCATATGTGATGCCGGCACTGCAGGGGTTGGCTTTACTCGTTATGCCATAGCGCCAGTTCCAGGAAATAAGACTCTTAATCTCAGTTGAAAGATTCATACTATTGGTCTAACACAGACTCCATGATACTCTTTTTGGAATGTTCTAATCACCAGTTTTATTCGATTTACAATATATCAGTATTTGCCTACATGTGATCCAAAAGCCATACAAAGCAGTTTAGAAATACACAGTTCAGAACTCTAAGGTTATTTCCTGAATCTTAACATTAAAAGTTAGAATACTACCTTACCACCTGAATATAGGATAATTTTCATGCCTATATGTATTTACACACATACACACATACACACACACAATGACCTTGTCTTGAAGTTCATTCAGAGAATTGACAGCCAGCTGCCTAAGTAAATCCTATCCTTTAAAATTCATGTTTCCTAATTTAAAACAGACTCCAGAGCATTCACCAAAGGTTTTACAGATTTGATGATTCAATAAATATGCACAATCATAAAGATCTTTTGTCTGAAAAAGGAAATGTGGAATTGGTACCTGAGTTCTAGTCTTGTTGTGCCTGCAAACTACCTATAGCTTCCTTCAGCCCCTTAAATTTCCTGGCTTCACTTCTCTTAGACACAACAAATGCATTGGACTGTCTGACTTGGGCTGTCTCTTCCAAACTTTAAAATCTTGTGAGTCTAAATTACATATCAACTTTTTTGGTGATTTAATTGCAAGTCTCTTTTAGAAAGAAATTATAATAAAGTAAGTGTTTGTTTAGGTTTATATTTGGACTCAATGACTAAATGATTCTCTAGCCCACAAACTGATATTTTTGAGGACATTGCTAAGCAGAGTAGCAGCTTCAACAAAGCTTTCATTTAATTTTTATTATGGAATGCATAAGCCTGATTCTTCTAATGAATTCATGATATACTTTATATAGGGAGTTTTTTCTTTCAGACAACTATGGGATAGGTACTCAAAATTAGTATTTAAAAAACTTTTAAAAAAGTAGGGTTCCATGGCTGTAGTAGGCAGGACACACATTGTAGGGGATAAGTGGTGGTAGAAATACAAGGGAATCACATTATTTTTCCCATGGTGAAAGACAACACTCCTTGATTCTTCCCTGTATTAGTAAATTCTCCATTTTTCCAGGCATTTAATCTTATAATAACATACACAATTTCCCTCTGGTGGTCAAAACATGTAACTACATTTATAAAATAAATTCTTGGACTTGTTCTGGTACTGTTCATGAAGTTGTCATCAACTTGTCCAATATTTTTGAAGCAAAAATACATTTTTGGTTAATTATTATATAAATGTGCTTCAGAAAGTTCATGGAAAATATATATTATGAAAAAAACTACATTGATTTTCATATTTTTGAACCAAAACAAACTTTTTCTTTTAATTCTGTTTTCCACAAACTTCTTCAGGTACTTTCACACATAGCATTAATTAATCAGGTTTCCTCTGTTCGTGTCTATAGGATGAGGTCTGTTTGTGTGTGAGTGTGTGTAAATGTGTGTGTGTATTTAAAAATCAACAAGAGAGTAAGAGAGGTTTCACAACTAAACACTGGTATGTGATTTTGGGCTTGATTTCTCACTAGACTTTGTTTCTTATGAATAGAACGTTCTTTCATAAGTGTCCCTGAGATAGATTTAGAAGAAGAGAATTCATTTCTTGTGGAAAAAACTCTTTGTAATGCCTGAAAGAATAAGAAGAAAAAATGTATTTCTGGACCCTGGATGAATGATGAGGAATTATATACCTGTAAGGATTTCCTGGACTCATTAAGACTTCAAAAGGTTTTTCCCTCATGGGGAAACCCCTGACAAAGGCCTTCTAAAAATGTCGTGGACTAGTATCAAAAATTGATTGTGTGACTCATACTCCAGGTTTTCCAATTTAAACAACTAACTTTCTCTGCTCTATTTTAGTTATAAGGAAACTCTTTATAAATTGCCTAAGGATTACTGGTCAACTAAGGTGGTTGTAAACTACATCAGGTCAGTGTCTCATGGTTCCAGGCCTAGTCTTTGTCTCAGGTCATTGTGCTGTGCCCTGTGAATACTTGGACTCTCATGCATGTATGACCTGCATACAGCCCTTTGTCTAACTTCTGAAGTGAATCAAAGGCCTGTTTTGGAAGCAATCCAGCGTCGATAATAAGCCACGTCTGTGTAGACTCCAGGTTTGTTCTTTTGACCACAGTTATCACCCCAGCTCACAATTCCAATGAGGTACCAGGTATCTTTATTATCCTTTGCCACTAAAGGTCCTCCAGAATCCCCCTGACAATAAAAAAAATGAAAATTGACTAAATATAACATTTATTATTTAACATATTTTGATGAACCACATATTTTATTACTGGAAATATATGCATAGATTACCAATGTAGAACATTTAATTAGCCATGGATTTAAACATTATAAAAAGGCTCAATTAAGATTCACTTTCCACATTTTCAAATTAAATTTTCTTTTTGTTAGAGTAAACAATCCAGAGTTCAAAGAAAAATGGAAAGGATTAAAAAAAATCATACTCCTGTGTCCCACATTTCCTTGGCCAGCCTGTTCCCAAGATATAGTCACTTAATGCCTGTATAATAATTTCATATTATACCTGATCCTATATCACTAAATTATCCGCTTAGTTTGCTGTTTTCTAGATAGTGGGCTGGCGTTAGGTTCCTGGCTTCAGCCTGGCCTGGTACCAGCCATTGTGGCCATTTGGGGAGTGAACCAGTGGATGGAATATATTTCTCTCTCTCTCTTCTCTCTCTCTCTCTCTCTCTCTCTCTCTGTGTGTGTGTGTGTGTGTGTGTCTGTATCTCCCTCTCTTTCTGTAACTCTGCCTTACAAATAAATAAATAAATAAATGTTTTAGGAAATGTTTAGATGGGGCCAGTGTCGTGACATGGAAGCTAAGCCTCCACCTGCAATGCCAGCATCCCATATGAGTGCTGGTTTGAGACACAGCTGCACCACTTCTGATTCAGCTCACTGCTAGTGTGCCTGGGAAAGCAGTGGAAGGTGGCCCTAGAAGAAGTTACGGGTTCCTCGCTTTGGTCTGACCCAGCCAAGGCTGCTGTGGCCATTTGGGGAGTGGACCAGCAAATGGAAGATCTCTCTCTCTCTCTCTTTGTCTCTCCTCCTTTCTCTGTAACTCCGCCTTTCAAATAAATAAAAAATAAATTGTTTTTTAAAAGAAAACATACAATTTTAAAATTTTCTGTTATGTAGGTAGGAAAGTCAGAGTTACAGATAGAGGTGGACAGACAGAGATCTTCCATCCACTGGTTAATTCTCTAGATGGCTGCAGTAGCCAGGGCTGTGCCAGGCTGCAGCCAGGATCCAGGATCCAGGATCCAAGATCCCAGAGCTAGGAGCTTCGTCCAGGTCTCCTGTGTGTGTGGCAGGGGTCCAAGCACTTGGGCCATCTTCCACTGCTTTTCCCGGGCCATTAGCAGGGAGTTGGATCAGAAGTGGAGCAGCTGGGACTCCAACTGGCACCCATATAGGATGCTGGCATTGCAGGTGGCAGCTAAACCTGCTATGCCGCAATGCTAGTCCCAGAATTTAGCTGTTTACTACCTCTCTGTGACTTTCCTCACATCTTGATAGCATCTTAGTTTTGGACTACTCATGCTCACGCAACTGAAGTGTACATTAATGTCTTTTTGTAAGTGTTATTTTTGTTTTGTTTTGTTTTTTGACAGGCAGAGTGGACAGTGAGAGAGAGAGAGAGACAGAGAGAAAGATCTTCCTATACCATTTGTTCACCCTCCAATGGCTGCCGCGGCCAGCACGCTGCAGCCGGCGCACTGCGCTGATCTGAAACCAGGAGCCACGTGCTTCTCCTGGTCTCCCATGGGGTGCAGGGCCCAAGGCCCTGGGCCATCCTCCACTGCACTCCTGGGCCACAGCAGAGAGCTGGACTGGAAGAGTGGCAACCGGGACAGAATCCGGTGCCCCGACCGGGACTAGACCCGGGGTGCTTGCACTGCAGGCGAAGGATTTGCCTATTGAGCTGCGGCGCCAGCCCGTAAGTTATTTTTTGATGAGTAAAGTAACGTTTTGATTATCTTACCTTCGTTTGGCAGACTTTGATGCCTTCTTTTTCATGTAGCTAGTTTCTTACCTATTTGTGGCAAATGTTGAAAACTCTGAGAGCTCTACTAAGACCTAGCAATGACTTTTACTAATGGTAAGGAACACTGATAACTTGAGAGTTCATTTACTCCTCTGAAGATATTCCTCATCTCAACACACACATGCGTGAGCTTCCCTCTTCCTCCATCTCTTTCTCCCAATCTCTCTCTCTCTCTCACACACCCACACCCACACCCACACCCACACCCACACCCACACCCACACCCACACCCACACCAGTTCCTTTCTTCTGCTGTGACTTGGTTACTCTGTTCCTAGGGCAAGCTATGATCCTGGGACTGTCACCCTTCTTTTGTGTTGGCTTCACAATGTGTTTGGACCCCAACTCTTCCACGGTCTGGATTTAGTTCCTCACTTTGCTGAGATAACCTCTCAGGAGGTTTCTCAAAAAAGAAGCTATGGGAGGTACTTTTTTTGAGTCACTGGTTGTTTAAAATTCTTTATTCCACCCTGACACTTGATAGCTAGTTTGCATGAGCAGGGATCTGGTTGGAGTCATTTTCTCTTTGAAATCTGATTGCATTTTCCACAGTCTTTTCTCTTCTAGTGTTAATATTGAAGTTCTGGGTGGGCCTGACGTGGCTTCCTTCAAAGCTTTAGGGCAGTTCTCCTTATCCTAGTATTCTGAGACTTGGCAGTGCTAGGCCTTGGAAAGACTCTCTTCATTGATTGCACCCAACACTAGCTGGGCTCTTTTTTAACCAAGGCAGTACACTTCAGACCTGGAGTAGCGCTCTTATTGCTTCTTTGATAAGTCCTCCCATGTTTCCTGCTTTCAAAACTCACATCTTTTGATGCTTGACCTTCTCATCTATGCTCTGATTTTCTTAACTTTTCTTATTTTCCTCCTCATTGTATTTTTTTCTTTCTGAAATATTTTTGACTTTAGCTTTCAGTCCCTCCATTGGATTTTAAAATTATGATTGTATTATTGCCACATTTGCAGAGCTAATTGCTCTCTGATTGGCTGTAGAGTAAGGCCCTAGAGCCTAGATTGGAAGCACCATGCTTGTGTGTTGGCTGAGGCTCTTTATTCTGCAAAGTGTCAGCATGTGGGGAACTTTTCTCTAGGCTCTGGTCTTCTCTAGAGGAGAACACTACGATCTCCTGCTTTAGAAGAAAGCTGGAGAATGGTAAATACCTGCTGTTGTGTTATGTGACACTACATGGCAGGAGATTGAGGGCTGGTCCCATATAGTCTCCACCTTGTCAGCCCAGCTCTCAGCTGGGTTTGATGTCACTGTGTTCAAAGGGCCTCAGATTCAATGGCTACGGAGCTACTTCCCAGATCTTGAGTTTCTAGGTTGGAGGGAGGGGCTTGTGCTGTGAGCAATGGAGGGAGTGGTTTCCTGGTTATTAAGAGTAGGGAGAAATGGGAGGTGTCAAGTCTTCTCTGAGAGGTCTTTAACTACTCCCTTCTGTTTTTCTAGCTTATGTCTGACCCCAACCTTCAGTGTTCTGTGATCTCTCAGATGCTGACTTTTACTTAAAATTGACATTTTGGGGGCCAGCATTGTGGGGCAGCAGGTTAATGCCCTGGCCTGAAGCACCGGCATCCCACATGGGTGCTGATTCTGGTCCCAGCTGCTCCACTTCCAATCCAGCTCTCTGCTATGGCCTGGGAAAGCAGTAGATGGTCCAGGTCCTTGGGCCCTTGTACCCACGCGGGAGACTCGGAAGGGGCTCCTGGCTCCTGGCTCCTGGCATCAGATCGGCACAGCTCCAGCTGTTTTGGCCAATTGGGGAGTGAGCCAGCGGATAGAAGACCTCTCTCTCTCTCTGTCTCTACCTCTCTCTGTTAACTCTTCTCAAATAAATAAAATACATCTTTTAAAAAAATAAATAAAATTTTCATTCTGCACCTCTTTCCACCTAAAAAATTTATGGCTTAAGCTCTCTACTAAGTCAGTTAAAATTCTTCCACCTTTTCTCTCTCCTTCAAAATTGTGCCAGATTTTCTTCTTAACCTTTCTCTTTTGTTCTTATTGGTTAAGACACTTTAGAAGAAAAGATTAAGGACAGGCATTTGGCATAGCAGTTAAGATGCTGCTTGGGGTGGCTGCATCCCATACTGGAGTGCCTGGTTTAAGTCCCTGCTCCTCTGCTTCTTCCTGGGATACTTCAGGACTAATTCTTCCATATATCATGTCACCAGCTACCTAATTTTAAATTTTGGGTCCTACAGAAAAATGTTGCCAAAATCCACTGGCTGTTTTCAGGAATGACTCTGAATACTGTTTTGAGAGAGCTTTCCAATCAGAGTAGTAGTGCCTGTGTCGTTGCAACTAGGGATCCTGGCTGGTGCCTCGGCTCACTTGGCTAATCCTCCGCTTGTGGTGCCGGCACCCCAGGTTCTAGTCCCGGTTGTGGCGCCAGATTCTGTCCCAGTTGCTCTTTCAGTCCAGCTCTCTGTTGTGGCCTGGGAGTGCAGTGGAGGATGGCCCAAGTTCTTGGGCCCTGCACTCGCATGGGAGACCAGGAGGAAGCACCTCGCTCCTGGCTTTGTAGCGGCCATTGAGGGGGTAGCAGAATCACCAATCTGGACAAAGCTGTCAAAGGTTTGCATTTCAGCAGTTCTGATCCATTTGTCATTTGTGTTTTGGTCTTACCCAGATCTCTGACTAAAAAATTAAAGGCTCCCTCTCTCTGTCTTATTTCCTCTCCAAGCAGGATTTGGGACCAACCTTATACACAGGGAAGAGGATTTGTTGAGCTGTAGATCAGTATTTGGTAAATCTGAGAAAGTCAAACTGATTCTGGTGCTGCGACTTCTGTTTATCTGACTAAGGCCCTCAGCACATCCCCTGTGCAGTCACTGTGTTCTCCACTCAGTCCTTATGCCTGAGTCACTTTGCTTCTAACTCACCATGTTTTTCTGTGACCAAAGCTTTGTCTTATTACTCACCTGCACTGTCAGGCAGGAATCCTGCCTCTGCTTCTTATCTTGTGGAGTCTCCCTGTCACCACGGATCATCGCTGAGGCTCATTGCTAATCTCACGGTTTGGATTCCTGAATCCCATCTACTCCAGGGTTTTTCTTGTCCCTTTCCACCTGTTTCCCACGGTTTTGACCTCTTGCTGGAGTCCCCCAGTTCTGGCTTTCTTTTTCCCATTCCTGCCCAGCCTGTAGGCTACAAAATCCCTGCTCGTTTCCAGAGAAGCTGCTCATGCTGTGTAGTTTGGGAAGACTTTGGGCAGATCTTTCTGCTACCTGAAATCAATGTCATTTTCATGATCTCACTATGTAGGGTCACCGCTTTGGAGTTTCCAAGAATTGCAAGTTAAAAAGCAAGTTCCTCCAGGGAGAAACAGTCAAACTTTTGTTGGAAAATATACATTCCGGGCAGATGTTGAAGGAGACAGGAAATCACCAGGGAGGGGCAGCCCATAGCATAATATGGCCCAATCCACCTTCCCACTGTGAAGTTTTCTCTCGCTCTTATACTCCTTAAGCTGTGACCCAGCAGGTTCCTTGGGGTTTCCTCAAATATGGATTGTAACGCCATACCTTCACAGTTTTGATTCTCCTTCTCTTTCCTGCGATATACTTTTCTTATTCTGTAACTAGGTAAGTGCCATTTATTCATCAGGCATCATTTAACAACATTTCTAGGATACTTGTTGTCCAAATCTTCAATGCAAGAAAAAAATTTGCTCTTAATTTATATCATTTATGTAACTTCACATTATAGTTCAATGAATGCGATCATTTAAATTCCAGACTATTATTTCTGTAAGGAAAACAAATTTTTTGGATTTCTACTTATTAAGAAATTTAAATTGTTTGTTACTTTAAGAAACCATTCAGAAACATTTGTGTTGTGAAATGTACATTTAGAACTTTTTCAAGATAGCACAATATCTGAATTTTATACTAATATTAAAAACATACAACATTTCTCAACTTACCCTGCAGGCATCATAAATTCCTTCCAGATATCCGGCACAAAACATCCCAAATTTTATATCATTGCCATACACCTGTGGTTGCTTGCACACATCATTGCTTATGATTTTCAGTCTGGCTTCTCGAAGATCATTTTGGGATTCTCCTTAAGGAGAAAAAAAGTAAATTTAATATTCACAATCAGCATCCTTAGCTAGACTGAAGTAGATGGACTTTTTATTTTATTTCATTTATTTGAAAGGCAGAATTACAGAGCGAGAGGGACACACACACACACACACACACACAAAGAGAGAGAGAGGGAGACAGAGAGAGGGAGATCTTCCATCTGTTGTTTCCTTTCTCATGGCCTCAATGGCTGGGGATGTGCCAGTCCAAAGCCAGGAGCCAGAACTTCATCGGGGCCTCCCATGTGGGTGCAGGGGCCCGATCAGTTGGGCCACCTTTCACTGCTTTCCCAGACGCATTAGCAGATAGTTGGATGGGAAGTGGAACAGCTGGGCTCCAAAACGGTGCCCATATGGGATGCCATAGTTGGGGGTGGGCAACTTAACCCACTATACCACCATACCAGCCTAATATTTTTTATGCTAAATTTTTCAGTGCATAATGAGTTTAATATAACTAGTTTCTAAAGAAAAAAATTTCTGAATACATTTTGGTAAATTTAATGATACTTATTATCCTATAACATTTTTATAAATACCCCTTCAAGTAAGAAAACCATTGTTTTCTTTTTTGTGTGTAAAACCTTTGTGCCTTTACTTTAAAAATAATTAGTTTATATATCTTAGGTGGGCATTGTTTTTCATAAAGTTTGTGTTTATGGGTTCCAGATTGCTCACAGAGACTTTGAATGCCTAGATGGTCTCCTCCTAGAATTAATAACAACTCTACATGTATGTGCTTTACTTTATCTTCTATATTTTATGAAGAGCTTTCACGCACATCCCTTCCTGACTAAAAACTCTGAACAGATTAAGTATAGAAGAAGCACAACTCAATATAGGAAAAGCCATAAATAACAATGGCAGGGATGCTCACTTCCACTACTTTTATTCAGCATTACACTGGAAGTCCTAGCAAGAGCTGCCAGGCAATAGGAAGAAAGAAAGGGCGTCCAAATTGAGAAGGAGGAAGTTAAATTGTCACTGTTTGCAGATGACATGTTCTTATACATATAGGAAACACCACCAAACAACTATTAGAACTGAAAAATGAATTCAGCAAAGTTGAAGAATACTGGGGTAAAGCCGCTGCCTGCAGTGCCGGCATCCCATATGGACACAAGTTCGAGTCCCGGCTGCTCCACTTCTGATCCAGCTCTCTACTATGGCCTGGGAAAGCAGTTGAAGATGGCCCAAGTTCTTGGGCCCCAGAACCTGTGTGGGAGACCCAGAAGAAGCTCCTGGCTTCAGATCAGCTCAGCTCCAGCCATTGAGGCCATCTGGGGAGTGAACCAGTAGATGAAAACCTCTCTCCCTCTCTCAGACTCTCCTTCTCTCTCTATGTAACTCTGACTTTCAAATAGATAAATAAAGTCTTTAAAAAAAAGTTGGGTTTTTAAAATTTCTTAGAAATATGCCAAAGGATTTTCATGTTATTCTGTTCTTTGAATACAATTGATACACACACGCGCGCGTGCGCATATATGTCCTGCCTGTGCTTTCAATTCAGTTTCCTGCTAATGCGCACCTTGGGAGGCAGCAGGTGATGGTTTAAGTACTTGGGTCCCTGCCACCCTAATGGGAGACCCACATGGAGTTCCTGGATCCTGGCTTCAGACTGGCCTCGTCTGGCTCTGGCGCATTTCAAGAGTGAACAAGTGGAGGGAAGATCTTTCTCTCTCTCTGTCCTTTTCTTTATGTCACTCTGTCCTTTAAATAAATATAAAAATAGGTAAAATAATTTTATGTCTAATGTTGGAAAGGGTAAAGTGAAACTGACAATCTACATATTGTTGGTAACAGTGTAAATTCATAACTCTTTCAACAAACTAGTTAGTAAATGTATTCCAGGTTATTAAAAGCACAGTCTATAAATCTGGGCAAGTATGAATATATCTCAATGACTGTGGGAACGTTTAATGTCGTTTCTTACAAGATACTGAATTTATCAAAATTTTAAATTTATTTTCTCTATTATGTCTTTGCTTTTAATTTCACTCAGTTCTACTCTTTATTATTTCCTCCCTTCAGTATGTTTTAGGGTTATACTTTCTTTTTCAGTTTTTAAGACCTTCTCTTTTAATGTATGTATTTGCTACACATTTCTGTTAATACTGTTTTTGCTGTATCTTGCAAATATATAGTTTTCATTATAGATGTATATAGTTTTCATTCAGTTCTATGTATTTTTAAGAATTTTCCTAGGGATTTTTTTTTATTTATAGGTACATAATTTGATTTCTAGGAAAGTATCTGTAATCTTTTGGTTACTGATTTCTAGTTTTCTGTCATTATGATTAGAGAATACACATGGTATGATTCTTTTAAATTTGTTAATGTGTATTTTATGGAGTTGGATATGGTCTCTCCGAGTGGGTGATCTATGAATGCTTGTAATCACTGTGTATGCTGCTGTTGTGGGCTGGAGTATTCTATAAACATCAGGTTTTCTTGCTCCTCACATCTATTATGTCAGACTTTGGGCAAAAAACCGACTTTTCCCACCAAGCCAGAAGGTAATTGTGATGTTCCTTCCGTCATCTTGAAGCACAAACTGCAAACTCTATCTAACGACAGAACCCATCGGAGGGGGTGCAGAGACAGGTCAGACTTGCAGCTCTGCTAAAATTGATAAGCCATGGTAGTATTTTCAGTGGCTGATAAAATGACATGAAGGAAAGCAATAAATATTTTAGTGTCTTGAAGGTGGAACCAGATCACATGGACTATCTGCAAATAATCTGGAGACCACAAAGCCTATTCCTGGCCAAGACAGTGAAAGGTTATTCTTGCTCCTCAAGAGAGACTGAGAATGAAAGGCTTATTACTAGTAAATTTTTTATGTATTGTATGGAGTTTGATGGGTAGATTTTGTCCTATGTGGAGAGTCCTTTTTCTTTTTTGCAATTGCAGAATTAAAGAAACTCCACGTGGACCACATTCTAGAATCCAGAGTGTGCCTGAATTAGAGTGCCTAAAAAATTTAAAAACTAAACCATTATTATTTTTGCGGAAATTAAGTTAATATATGGCATTCAATCATTTGAGAGAGTGAAATGCTTTGCTGATTTCTTAGTCTCGTGATTGCTGCAGCAAATTGTGCTGCATACATATCAGAGCATTTGAATTGGCCAATCAGTGTTAGTACCGCTGGACAGCTGGGACAATGCGAAGACTCTTCAGATTATTGTGGCAAAGGAAAAATGTTCTCCCCCCTCAATTCATCGAGTGACACTGGTGTAAGCTCGGAGTTGTTGTTAGCCAGCTTTACCACTATGTGGCGCTAGAATCCCTCCAAACCCTGCGAAATCCTGAATCTGTGTCTGAAAGCAGACTTAACTGGACTTCCAAGTTACCCAGACCAACATTTTCTGGTTTTGTGCTTCTGTTTCTGCGTTACTTAGTTTGAGTTCTGTTTCTGTTACTTGTCAAACAGGGGCTTCGACGTTTCCAACCCAGTTGTGTGGAAATGGCTGGCAGGATAATGTTGATGGCGCTAACTCGACAGGGCCCTAAGATGCTTACCACCGTAGAAAAGCGCTCCGAATCCTGTGATGTAGACCGTCGAATTGGGGCGGAAGGACGCGGAAGCTTCCGGCAAGCAAACGCGGCGTATGTCGTCCGAAAAGGCGACTCGGGGGGAGAACTGCGCCGCCGCGATGTCGTACTCTCTTGCTGGGGAGCGGTAGCGCTCGTGGACGATGATCCTTCTGACGTTTCTTTTCATCAAGGGAGGGTTGATTGTCGTTCCGAAACTGACAGTCCATTGACGTGGGTTCGCATTGCTGGGAAAGGTTAGGCATTAACAGAAGACGTGAACTGCACAGAATTTGTGCATTCATTACATTTAGGCTAACAAAATGCAATACAGAGACGTCTTGGTTGCAGTTATAGTTTTTTTTTTTTTTTACCATTTAAATACAGTCTATAGGTAAAATCTATACAAATGACATATTAGACCTGACATTCAATACAGAATTATTGGATGTTAGGAATAAAAGGCACAGACAACATCACTAATGCATTCCTTCTGCTAATATTTATTGAGCATTTGTGTGGCAAGTCTTATCCAAAGTGCTGGGGATAAAGTGGTGGACAAGACAGTAAGATTCCTGCCCATGGGAATATGAGAAGAAAAAAGATTAACACAGATTTAGAAGTGGATAATTTCAGGAACAAAGGCTATGAATTAAATAAAATAAGGTAGTGAGAAAGAAAAATAGGAGTAGTCAAGAAAGGGTTTTTTGTGGGGTTGTGGTATATTTGGGCTGAGACATAGCTGATGAGCAGTCAGCTGTGAGACGATCAAAGACAGGTTTCTAGGCAAATGTCCCAAGGCCTTGGCCAGATGGGCTACAGGTGGCTACACAAGGGGAAGAATTGTGCAGGATGAGATTGGAGAGATAGGCAGGGATCAGATTTTAGGTCAGATCTATTCAAGTGATTAGGGATAATCCACTAGATGCGTTTAAGGTGGGGGAGTGATGTAGTCTAATTTACCTTTTAAAAAATAATGTTGGTTCTTCCTGGAATACATTGTTGCAGAGCAAGAGCAGAAGTGGGCAAGGCTGCCAGGAGATCTGCACCGGTCCCCGGGGATAGGATGGAGTGTGGCTGACTCACAACTGGTGGGCTTGAGCTACTGCAGATCAGCATACACACAGATTCTAGAGAGATCACTTAGTAACGATGAGCTTTTCCTTCACTAAGGCTGAGGTGGGTGAACCTCTGCCTAGTATCGCAGGCCTGCTAACTTCTCTGCTTTTACTTTTTAGAATTCTCTCCCAACCAAAATATGTCTGTTAATTGCAAGATTGATGTTCCTTAACTAATTACTTGAACTAATGCTTGCCAGGAGGGACAAGCAAAGCCACAAGTGCTATCCATATAGATACTCGTCTCTCAATCTAATTATTTAATAGATAGCTTTAGTCATAGAAGCAGCATGAAAACATATCCCTGGAGTTTAAGTCCAATTTGACAGCTGTTAGTTGTACTGGGATTATTACTTAAAACTTTTTCATAGGCCATGCTGATAGCAAAAAATCCTCAAATGAGAAAAACTAAATATATATTGATTGATTTTTGACTAAAAAGATACATATAAAATAAATTTATTGACATTATTGGTTTATCAGCCAGTCTTCTGTGATTTTTGTTGATGTGAAGCATTTCCCACAAAAACTTCATGCCTGGATGAACTTGTAACTCAAATTGTTGTACTTGGACATGTTCAGACCTCGAGTTTTGTTTACTAGAGTGGGAATGATTTTTCTGTACCTTTGAAGCGGTGGCCTGATACCATTTTATATAGCCTGTGTTTATTATATTTCTATATGACAAGTCTTAATCAGATACCAAATTATGATGAAGAATGAACTTTATAAACTTTTACCTTGGGCCAAAATCAATAAGGTGAAATTTAATAGTGATAAATATAAATTACACAGTGATTTAAATTCCAGAGTAAACTGTGAAAATTCAAAATGTATACCTGACCTGAAAGTCATCCCCAAAACAGGACCTGGAAATGTTGTCAATTAAATAAGCAATCATGTGATGAGATTTAAGTATTAGCTCAGTATTACAGAGAAATAATATCGAACTGTCTCAGAGCAGGAAAGGTCATAAAAATCATTTGTTGTTCTCACTGATCCAGAGCTTGAAAGATAGATTTTGGCATCAGGAAGACTTAAGCTTTTTTTCAATGCCACCATCTCCTGGTATTGTCATGACAGACAAGTTTCTTAACTTTTCTTACCCCTTCAGTACTTTTCCATTCAGTAAAAAAATAGATAAATAAAAAAGGCTTTGCAAGGCGAGTTTACCTAGCAGGTTGGATATAAGAATTATATAAAACAAATCTTAGGCTCCTAACCAAATAGCGTAGTGGAGCTTAATAATTGGCAGTAGTTGTTACAAAAACTTTCAATCAGTGATTGTTTATGCTTGAACTCTTCTGCAAATGGGGGCATGTTCTGTACCTTAGAATCCCTTTCCTCACCTTGTAATCCCTTTCATCTTTGAGAAGCTCTGCCTGTTGGCAAGTCCTTTCTTGATTCCCCAGTTCGCTTCCTTGTGAGAGTACTTCATATGTACTAATATCACTATCAGCTGTACTACAGCTTTCTCAAGATAAAACTCTTCTCAAGACAGTGTTTCTCAAACTTTAATGTGTATACAAATAATCACAGGATCTTATTAAAATGTGCCTCCTGCCTGATTCTGTAGGTCTGGGATGGACTTTATATTCTTTCATTTCATTTTTTTGGAGAATTTATTTATTCATTCAAAAGGCAGAGTTATGGGGGCAGGGAGATCTTCCATCTGCTGGTTCACTCCCCAAATGGTCACAATGGCTGGGGCTGAGCAAGGCAGAAGCTGGTAGCCAGGAGCTTCTTCAGGGTCTCCTACATCAATGCAGGGCTCCAAGGAACTGGATCATCTGCTGCTGCTTTCCAAGGTGCATTAGCAGGGAGCTAGATTGGAGGTGAAGCAGCTGGGACTTGAACGAGCACTCATAGGAATGCCAGCACTGCAGATGGTGGCTTAACCCACTCTGCCATAGCTCGGGCCCCTGGATGCTTTCATTTCTAACAAGTTGCTTAGTGTTGTGGATGTTGTTGATCCATGAATCATATTTCGAAGGACAAGGCTGTATGGAAATAATATTCGTTTCCTTTACCACCCAACATTGTCTACTGTAAAAACATTTCAGGTTGTCAAGTTCTCTTTAAATGTGTCGTCCTGGACAGAATTCATTATCCCAAGTAAGATCTGGTCAACCAAGTGTCTAACATCTCATTTATTCTGGGTTCTACATTTCTGATGCAGTCTAAATTGCAAAATAGCTGTGGGACAACTGCCTCAAAGTGAGCTATCTTTTGACAAAAATTTCTAATCATTTTTACAACTTAAAGCACATTCCTACTTTCTCTACTAATAGTCTTGGGCTTTTTTTTTTTAAACCAACCTAGAGTCTTACATTTATTCTTGCTTACATTTATTTAATCATTTAGTTGCTCTTTATTGCTCTTAGCTAGTTAAAGGTCTTTTAAAGTTTCATTCTCTCTCTCTCTTTTTTAAACCCAACACTTCTGTTTCCTCTCCAGTCTTACGGCATTAGCTAATTAATTGGTCAAGCATAACTTCTACATCATCTGCCACATCTATAAAATATACTGTCTAGGACATTGTAGAGGTTAGGTGTCTTTCATAGGCTATAAATGTATATTCAATATTTCAACAGATGCTCTGAATCATCAGTTTTTGGATAGAGTTGTTCAATTACTAAGGTGCTTGTTACCTGTGCATTCAATTTACATTCTTTATTTTTTTGAAGGCTTCCTATTTTATTTGTCATGGATGGCATTAGTCCTACTATCTTCTTGGAAGCGTACTGTTTACTTCATGGAAGCATGCTGAAAGGATACACTGACAAAATACAGGAAATTTGGGGAAGAAGAAATATGATAGGGTATCTGAGTCAGCACTGGGAAAACAGTAATATTTATTTTTCACTTATGGTTTGGAGAGTCAGCAATTTTATGTTTGGTCTGAAAAAGAGGAACTAAGAAACAACTGTTATAGGAAAGAACAAATAAATTTGGCCTCTGTTGTTCCAGGTAAAACAACAAATATTGGTTATAGAAGTTATTAGATTGCGCATTTGGTGTTAGATGTTAACAAAGATATTTGCAAAAGTAGAATTATTGGGGTCAGTTTTTGGTGTAGTGGTTAAGTCATTTCTTGGGATCTCTACATCCATTTCAAAGCATCTGGGTTTGAGCCCCAGTTCTGTTCCTGATTCCAGCTTTCTGGTAATGCACACCCGGGGAGGCAGCAGATGATTGCTCAAGTATTTGGGTTCCTGCCACCCATCTGGGAGACACTGGTTGAATTTGGGGCTCCTAGCTTTGCTCTGGCCCAACCCTGGCTATTGAGAATATTTGGGTAGTGAATTAGTAGATAGGAGACCTCTCTCTCAAATAAAATAAATGCAATAGAAAATTAAAACTATGTATCTATGATAAATTTGGCTAACTTTGGCAAAGTAAGTGCTCTATTACTTTGAGGTATTCAGTCCCAAAGTAGGCATCTACATAAGAGACTTGAAACTTTCTAATAATCTATTGAGCTCTCATGTCTTTTGATCATATAGATCTATATAGAATCCATATAGAATATTCCTCAACATAATAAGGGTATATATGATGTCTATTTTCAACATCATATTGAATGGTGGAAAGTGTGAAAGAATTTCCTGTAAGACCCAGAACCAGGCATTAATATCCACTATCACTGCTCTTATTCAATATAGAACTGGAAGTCTTAGCTAGAGCAATCAGGCTAGACAAAGAAATAAAAGGCAGACAAATAGGAAAATAGGAAGTTAGATTATACCTGTATGCAGATGGCATGATTTTATTTATAGAGTAACCGATAGGCTTTACTTAGATACTGTTAGAGCTGATAAATTTGATAAGGTTCCAGGATACAAAATCAACTAACAAATCTATAGCATATTTATACAAATATAATACATTTTCTAAGACAGGGAGAATAAGGGCAACCTCATTTACAATGGCTAACACAAAATGTCCTTTGACTAAATTTAACCAAAGGCATGAAGGACTCATACAATGAAAATTACAACACACTGATGAAAGAAATTGAACAGGACACAAAAATTTGACATGATAGCCCGTATTCATGAAATGAAAGAATGTTATTAAAACCTGCATACTACTCAAAAACAATAAAAATATCAATTACATTCATCATATAACTAGAAAAAAATCTCTAAGTCACAAAAGTCAAGTAGTCAAAGCAATCATGACCAAAAAGAGCAAATCTGGAGGCATGAAAACACCAGATTTCAAGATATATTCCAGAACTATTATAACCAAAGCAACATGGAACTGGCATAAAAATAGACACAGAGGCCAATGGAACAGAAGAGAGGCTCTATAGATGAATCCATGCATCTCCACCCAGTTGATCTTTGATAAAACTGCTAGAAACATACACTGGAGAAAGGATAGCCTTTTCACTAAAATAGTACTGGGAAAACTGGATGTTCATATGCAGAAGATTGAAACTGGACCCCCACCCCATCCTGTTACCCTAAGCAAAAGTCAACTCAGAATGAACCAAAGATCTAAATAGAAGACTTGAGATTAATTATGAAGCTATCAGAAGAAAACATAGAGGAAATGCTTTAAGACAACAGTACAGGTACCAACTTTTTGGATAAGACCTCAAAAGCAGAGGCAACAAAAGCAAAACTGGACAAATGGGATTATGTCAAACCAAGAAGGTGCTGTACAGCAAAGGAAATGATCCCCAGATTGAAGAGGAAATCTTCAGAATGGGAGAAAATACTTGCAAATTATTCATCTGACAAGGATTAACATCCAGAATATATAAGACTCAACACAATGAAACAATCTGGCTAATAAAGGGACAAAGGATTAGAATAGATGTTTCTCAAAGACAAAAATAAAAAATGAACACAATTGATCAACAAATACTTGAGCAAATGCTCAACATCATTAGTTGTCAGGAAAATGCAAGTCAATAGCACAGGAATGGGGCAGACACTTGATCTAGCAGTTAAGGCATTTGTGATTGGAATACTCACAACCCATATTCGAGTGCCTGGATACTCTCCTGATTCCAACTTCTGCTAATGCGCAGCTTGGGAAGCAAGAAGTGATGACTCAAGAAGTTGGATCCTTTCTGGAGCCACACACCTGGAAGATCTGATTTGAGTTCCCAGCTCCCAGCTTCAGCCTGACCCAGCATCAGCTGTTGCAGGGATTTGGGAAGTAAACCAGAAGATGGAAACTTATTGTCTGTCTCTGACTCTAAAGTAGATAAATAAAAAGTTTTTAAAGCCATGGTGGAGTATCATCTCACACCAGTTAGAATAGCTGTTATCAAAAAGACAAAAAAATGACAAATACTCGCAGGAATGTGGAGAAAAGGGAACCCCATACACTGTTGGTGAGAGGTGCGAATTAATACAGCCAGTATGGAGAATAGTCTGGAGGTTTCTCAAAAAATTAAAAACTAGAACTAGCATACACCTTAGATATCCTACTTCTGGTTATATATCTGAAGACACTGAAATTGATAAATTACAGCACTATTCACAACAGCTAAGATGAAATCAACTTAGATGTCCATCGACAGGTGAGTGGATAAAGAAAATGTGGTATATATGCATCATGGAATATCATTCAGTCATAAAAAGAATGAAATTCTCACATTTGCCACTAAATGGATAGAACTGGACATCATTATGTGACACAGAAAGACAAATACAATATGTTCTTTCTTGTATGTAGTAGTTAAAATATAGTTGATCTGAACTCAGAGTAGTGAATACCACAGGTTGGAAAGGTGCATGGGAAGGGAATAGAGGGAGATCAAATAAAGTGGATACCAAAACACAGTCAGATATTAACAAGTTCTCGGATTCCACAATATGATGTGGTGACTATAGATCTCAGTAATGTATACTGTATAAAGAACTTGAGGTAAAGACCTGGAAGAATCTAAACACAAGAAAAACA
Organism: Sylvilagus floridanus; assembly: GCA_949820135.1. Lineage (NCBI taxonomy): Eukaryota > Metazoa > Chordata > Mammalia > Lagomorpha > Leporidae > Sylvilagus > Sylvilagus floridanus. Next base: position 103,316,413 of record OX463238.1, on the reverse strand, counting down.
CGGGGAATGGGAAGGCTGGTTGCCTGGCTTGGTTGGTTTATACTGTGCATGTGTGTTGGAATATTACACTCTATCCATAAAAACATACAAGTTATATGTGAATCAAAATTTTAAGTAGTAATATAATTTATATAAAACAATTTACATAGATTATGTATATCTAGAGAACACTAAGTATCGATACAGAGATTTATGTTCATAGTTACATAAAATTTTTATGGCAATAAAAGTTAGAATATTAGAAGTCAAAAAGAATGTGAGAAGATCTGATTATCTGATTCTTAATACACTAAGTTTTAATAACTTGATTGTGGTCACAGACATTTGACTCAGCTCTGGTGTTGGCTGGGGCATAATTTGTCCATTAAATCCTGTTGCTACTGATTTTACAGAGATATTCAGGTAGCTCTGTTATCTTCGTAATTGGTACAGGGAAAAGGTCATGAAGTTAATCTGCTTATAAAGACATCCAAAATTTTCGACATGATAGTGGTTTAAAAAATCTGGCTGGTTATTATCTTGAGAAGTAAAGCTAAAAATTATGGAAAAACATTTTAGTTATGATTTTATTGAATTTAATAAAAAATAATAAAGTTTTTATTACTTTGAAAAGCAATTATATGAAAGCATAATACTATATTCTTCATTTCAAGTTTGGCTATTGTAGCAATGTTGTCAAGAGCTCTTTATTATATAAAGATCACAGAGAGCCTCTACCATCATATAAGCAAAGGAATGTCTTTTGAAGTTTTTATCATTCTGTCAATTTCTCATTTTGCTTGTGAACTGTTCAAATTCAACCAACTCTTTACATGTCAATCCCATTAAATTTGATTTGAGCAGTTTTTCGTTATTATAATTATCAACTTTCTGTATTCATTGAAGATTTCAACTTCATTTTGCAATTAACTTGATTATTTATGATCAGCATGAAAGTAGCCCAAGTGTTTGGCAGAAAGAGACACTAATATGAAATGTAGATCATTGTTTGAGAAGGGACCCATTTGCTATGTTAGTAGATAATACCTTGTGTAGGGTGATATCTACTTTCTTACACCATTTCTCTGTTTAAAACTCTGAAGACTTCATGTAAAATACTGGGATAATGACTGCTATTCTGTCTATACTCACCAAATGTTTCAAATAAGTTTTGAAGTGTAGCATTATTTTTGAAAAGAACCTGAAAAAAGATTTCCTGATTTTACTTTAATAATATTTGGTATATTGATTGGTATCCAGAACATGATAAGACTCAAGGATTTTTACCAGTATTGTGGTCCAACTTAAGGTCAATGACTTACTTCTTAAAGCAGTGTGCTGCAGTGACGACCCATGTATTACTAATTAAGGTAGCCCCACACTGGTGGATGTTATCACGCTGAAGGGAAGCTTGCCAAGGCCAAGCAGCCTTGACTGCAATGTCTCCAGACATTATTCTGTTGACAATTAATGGGACAGTACGTTTGCCACAACCTGAAAAGGATGAGATCATGAAGTGAGAAGAAATCACTAATCTTTGAAGCAGAGACTCTAAAGTATCACTATGCAATATTTGCATTTACCATTATATAAGGATGTACTAGTTCATTGTCCATTCTTTGTATTTCCTGATGTATTGAGGTTTTCCCTATTTCCTACCTCTGTAGATGTAAATATATACTGCCTACAGAAGCTATGTTAAGCTGAAAAGATTTGGCACAGCATACATGATCCAATCCTGGAGATTTGCAGCATCAATTATCCAGATATCCTGGGAGCTCCTACCTAAGACTGTTGTTTCTCAGTTTTAGGGAATCCAGCAGTGTTATCCTGACATGAAATCCTTACAGAACAACTCCCCATAGCCAAACAATTGTGTATTTGTTTGAATCCCCTTTCTTCTCTGTTTTCTGAATAAATGGTCTCTAAAGTGTGCAGGTGTTAATGTATTAGGAGCAGTTTCCGTAGGGAGAGGTCCATGTTTCCATGTAAATATCACATTCACTATTGTCAGGAATAAGCAGGGACTCTAGTATGTGTATCTGATTAGATTACCTTGCTATTTAGGGTTCATGTTATGGATTAATTCTATTTAGGGCATGGTACTAATGAAGAAAATATGATAGGTTTAATTCTTGTTCCCAGTAATTAGGTATCAAAAAAGAAAATCCAGTTTGCTGGTACTGATTATACTGCAATTGGCCAGCTGTTTTAGAACATGACTTCTGTCACTGCCGTTCTATAGTTCAGACTGTAGCAATGTGTGGTCCCTCATCCTAAACACAACAACAGCTTCCTAATCTCTCTCCCTGATGCCAGTCTTGCCCTTCCAATCCTCTCTCCTCACTGCAACCTGAGTGATCTTTCTGAACTTCATGAACTCTTCAGGGACTCTTTATTGCCCTCTAAATACAATGAAATGCTTCCCTGTGGTTCTGGTCCTTGATTTTTGTTAATCACACCCCTTTCCCATGACCCCCAGTTCCTATTCTATGTTCCAACCATTCTGACCTCTTTCAATGATAAGAAATGACCACCTTCTTGCTTGCTGAAGACATCTTTATGTACTGCTGCCCTTGCCTGGGAACACCCATGTTGCCTATTGCTTGATTTGTGGCCTCTCTTCCCTCTGAACCAGGTGTCACTTTCTGATCCCACAAGAACAGGATAGCTGGGATGGATTCTGCTAGCACTGTGGAGGATGTATCTATTTGTAGACTGTATCACACTATTTTAATACTTCCTGACTTGTTTATGTCTTTATTCTTGAACACTAATTTTAGGGTAGGATCGTGTCTTTTTCTCTTAATGATACTTACTCCCAGCTCCTGCCACACTTTCTGGCACTTGGCAGACATTAAAAGATATTTCCTGAACAAACAAACGAATGGATGAATGAATGAATGAATAAATACAAACGCTTAGGGTGTTTGCAAAATCCAGAGATAAATGCATGTAAAGCACTGCTCGATTTCTGCCCATTTTGTAAAATCTTCCAGAATGTAGGAAAGTTATTTGAAGTCAGTCAGTAAAGCCTCTGCCAGCTGAGGGTAAGAATATTAAGCACATTTTGTAGGTCAGTCACAGATAACAGAGTTTCTCTCCTCTCTATGGATCATTTTCACATTATTTTATTTTTCAGCAGAAAACATGTTTCTTAACATTAGATAAATTTGAAAAGCAAGTCCACATTTTCCAAACCAGAAACATATAGTTTCTTCAAATTGTAAAATATCTTTCTTGAGTGTGACTAAAAGATAAGTCTTAGAGCTAGGAAAAAATGTAACACCTGTCACCCAATTGTTATTCTCTCCCAAAGATAGTGTAAAATATCTGTAGGAAATTATGAGCTAATATTTCAGAATGTCCTTTCTGATGTGGAAATTGAACTTGTTTATATACACTAACTAGACTTACATGCTTGGACAGTTAGCTTCCCTGTTGATGAGCTCATTGCTGAAAAACAAATAGAACAAAATGATAATTTGAGATTCTCCTGGATGGTTTCAATAACCAGGAATTATCAGAGAAAACTGACCATATATAGACTCTAGACAGTTGGGTATGTAGATCAGTCAGGATAATGGCTATCTGCTATAATAATGTTTGTAGAGATTTATGGGTAACTTCTAATTAGGTGGATAATATCTTAAACATAAGTGCATGAGTAAGGCATAAACAGATTATGATTAAAATCTACAAATAGTTTATATCCTTATATAATTATGGTTTTCCAAAAGTGCAGAGCGGCAAGATGGCAGAATAGAAGGGAGCACACTGATAGTCCGGGAAGAGAGAGTTTAATAAAAGTGGAGATACTGCAGGTTCAAGGAAGAGTTGGGGAAGAAACAGCAGAGGAAACTCTTCTGGAACTTGTTTCAATTTTAGAAAATGATTTAGTTTGTCCTTAGTAATTCATTAAGATGAAAAATAGTGTAATGATAGAATTCCTTACTTAAAACTGTCAGCTTATTCTCAGCAAGTTGCAAGTCATCCACTTCCAAGAATAATTCTAGGGTGAGCATCATGGTTGTGAAAATAATTGGATTTTTGAGGATGGGATTTTCAGAGAGAATGATTATACCTTGGAGATAAACTGTCAATTCATAAGTATCTGACTGCATAATATTTTAATTTTGATCCAATAGTTTTACTTTTCAGATATAGGAATAAAAAGAAACATTAACACATTAATCTCAAAAGTGGCCACCACCTAACACACTTCTGAATTTGGAAAATCTTAGTTCAGGGCTCTCTGAACTAAGATGATAGGATGATAGGAAATGGAGCACATATTAGAAATGGCCATACTTTACCAGAGCCCTGGTCACTACTTTACCAGTAGTACTTTACCAGTAGTACTTTGCTTTGACAGATTGCATCTGGTGGGAGACTCACATCACCTGGTTTTTTGCCCAAACAAAGCACAGTTTTCTGACAAATTGTGGATAAAACTTGGGCTACAGCTTGATTTCTCGACTTGGTCTAGAATCTCTGCAATTTTCTATTTATTGGAAGTCCCAAAATTAAGGGTTCTTGAATAGCAATATTTCTGCATCTAAGAATTACCTGAAGGATTCCATTGAGCTCTCCATTAAGGTCTTTTCTACTCTTTACATTCAAAAATTCTGAAACCTTCAAGAGTCTAGATCTTTTTGCATCCAATCATTCACATTAATACTTTCATGTTTCCAAAGCATAGGTGCAACTTAACAGCTTTTTAGGTAGTAATAGCCTCTATGTTCTGGCATTATGTTTTCTACTTTCTCATATGTTCTCAGAATATTTCTGTGTTTTCAGGAAGAATAAACTTTATCATCACAATTCTGCAGATGAGAATATGGAGTGAAAGGCATGGGCTGATTACGTGGGTGGTCCTGCAGTGACTCATTAGGGTTAGAATCAGTCAGGGGGCTCTTAAATCAGCACATCCTTCCTTTTAATCTCGTACAGTCAATAAAATAAGAAGAAACTCATCAGCTGAGCCTGTGAGAGACAAAAAGGCCAGGCAGCCAATGATCATTTCATGCTTCATTTCTGGTTTCAGATGGCTCAGGCTTTTAAAATTCTGACAAATTAACTGGCTATTGGAAACTACATAGAACTCATCACGTAACTTATCAGAATGGCCACTGTTGCACAACCTTAATTCATTTGCTTTCCTACCTAACAAAGGAGGTGGATTAGGTGCTTGGCAGTTTTCCTTCCTCCTGGCTGGGAGAGGCCCACAGCTTTATGCCCTGAGTAGCTGACTCTGTCAGATCAGCAAAAGTCTGCCCATTCCATTACCTCAGGTTTTACTTCCTGATAAGCTTCTTCTTGAAGAGTCAGCTGGACCCTTAGGAGGGAAGGGCATCCTGATTCACGTCTGACTTAAATCACTTAGTTCTCCTCTGTGACTCGCTTAAGTCTGGTATCTATTGGACTTTGGGGAGGGGATCTGCACTTGTCTGCTGGAAGCAGAAACAATTTAGTGGGTGAGGGCAAACCCGTTTTTGTCTAGCTGCACTCCACAAAGTCTTTGAAATGATAACATAAAGCATGAGTTTCATGGGCAATATGTCTAAAATGTGTTTGAAAACAAAACTCTTTTTCATGTAGCCTCTCAAGAAATTAGAAATCTAGGCCGGCGCCGTGGCTCAACAGGCTAATCCTCCGCCTTGCGGCGCCGGCACACCGGGTTCTAGTCCCGGTCGGGGCGCCGGATTCTGTCCCGGTTGCCCCTCTTCCAGGCCAGCCCTCTGCTGTGGCCCGGGAGTGCAGTGGAGGATGGCCCAAGTGCTTGGACCCTGCACCCCATCGGAGACCAGGAAAAAGCACCTGGCACCTGGCTCCTGCCATCGGATGAGCGCGGTGCGCCAGCCGCGGCAGCCATTGGAGGGTGAACCAACGGCAAAGGAAGACCTTTCTCTCTGTCTCTCTCTCTCACTGTCCACTCTGCCTGTCACACACACACAAAAAATAAATAAAAAAGAAATTAGAAATCTAGATTTTAATCTCAACTCCTTTTAGTTATTAGATTCCCTAAATTCTTTTTTTCCCTTACATCAATAAAGTGAAATTACCTACTCCACTGGAATATAGAAATCAGATTAGATATTGCCATATAAAGAACGTAGAAATAGGGACTGGCATTGTGGCACAGCAGGTTAAGCCACTGCTTGCCCTTATCAGAGTGCCAGTTTGAATCTTGGCTGTTCTGCATCGAATCCAGCTTCTGAATAATGTGCCTTAGAAGATAGCTCAAGTGCTTGGGCCCCTGTCACCCATGTGGGAGACCAGGCTGAAGTTTCTGGCTCCTGGCTTCAATCTAGTCCAGCCCTGGCTATTATGGCCATTTGAGGAATGAACAAGTGGATGGAAAATTTCTCTCTCTGCCTTCCAAATAAATAAATAAATAAATATTTGTAAGAACGTAGAGATAGGCTTTGATGCAGGTTGGTTTTCTTTCATTTAAAGCAGTGATAGATGTAGGCCTTGTGGTGCAGGGCGTCAAGGCACCACTTGAGACATACAACCAGACACTAGAATGTCTGGTTTGAGTCCTGGCCATTCCATGCTTCTCAGCCAGCTTCCTGCTAATGCGCCTGGGAAGGCAGCAGATGATGACACAAGAACTGAGGTTCCTGCCACCCATGTCAGAAACCCGGAAGGACTTCTTTCCTGGCCTTGGTCTAGCCTAGCCCTGGTTGTTGCAGGCATTTTAGGTTGAACCAGTGGAAGAAAGATCAATCTCTCTCTCTCTCTCTGACTTTCAAATAAACAAATAAATAAATAAAATTTTAAAGAAAAGTGATAATACTATAACCAGCTTTGAGTGAACAACAACATAAGAAAATCAGAACAATGTATAAATAGTTTCAGTGACTTTTCCCCCTACTTTAGTGATTTTTAAAGCATTATTTTTCTGATGGCTTTAATGTCCCCAGAGTTGGTTTATCATTTTCCCGAATGCTTATGGGACCAAAAGCTAACAGAAACCTCACAATGTCAAAATATACAGAAACTATCCACACTTTTCAGAGGCAAGAGATGAGTGTGTGTTTTAGGAAGGTCCCACCCAGAAATGCAGCTGTTACTCAACTCATGGTGTTTTCCCTTAGTCATAGAGGCAGTGACTAGATCAGATTAACCTTCTGTTACTGGTAGAGGTTTGGCTTTATTTTGGGATGAGTGCCAATCAATTACTACTGAGAAAACCACTTAATGACTAAACTTAAATATGCTTTCATCAGAGAATAATAAAACCTGAAAATTTCACTTTTTAACATGGTATTCTTCCATCTGAATTGTAGCTGTTATTTGGAATAGAAAATATGATGTTTAAGATAAGACAAAACTTGGACCTTATTAAGAACTTCAGATCACATAGGAAGGCACCGACTTACCATTAACTTGAACTGATGAGGCACTTATCCGCAAGGCTCTTATGTTCCTTATCTTCTGTTTTAAGATGCTGTGGACTTTCTTCTCTCTAACTGCTCTTCGTCCAGTAGAGGGGAACTGGAATACCATAACGACATCTGCTTTCACACCATCTTCTTGTGGACTATGGCATATAAGGGAAAGGTGGATGATCAAAGAATTGAGTATTGTCATACACAGTGTCCCCTATCATCTTCCCTAGAATTATGACATAGAGGCTGGGATGTCAGGGGCTAATCCTCTCACATTCACACTCTTCTACAAGTCACTTGGGCTCTGAGTAATTTCATATATACCCTCTTCTAGTTTTCCTTATGATTTGGGTGCATTTTTTATAATCAATTTGAAGGCTTGTTACAACAGTTGGGTAAGGCTCAGACATTTAAAAATAATCATTGAAATCATAAATGTTGAGGATGGGAGGAAGCCTTCATTTTATCTTGGACTAATCAGGCATAATCTAATATCTTGATTGTTTCTACAGCATCCTTGACAACTTTATTTAGTGGAGGGTTAATCTTGTGATTAGAAAGAAAATTTAAAGCATGTCATTGTAAAAATTTTTAAAAAATAAGAAAAGAAGAGAGTGGTAGTGAGGGAGGGACAGTAGGGTGGGAAATATCATTATGCTTTTAAAACTGTTACATATGAAATTGGTTCCCTTTTTAAAATAAAAATTTTAAAAATAAAATATTAAACAGAAATAAACTTAAATAAAATAAATTTTAAATAAAATTTTAAAAATAAATTAAAAAATTAAACTACTATGTATTGATCTTTCATGTCTCCTATTTTTACTAGAAAAAGTCCATTTTCTGAAAACATTAGAAGCCTGCCTTCCTGAATGTTTTGGCTAGAGAACAGGAAATCACACTAAATCAGAGACATTTTATATACTGTAGTCTATTCAGGCTCTGGATTATGAAGATATAAATAAACAGAATTTTATAACAAATTGTTAAACACCTGATCAGGTAATTTTCCATCTGAAATCAATGAAGTTAACATTGTTTACTAAGTAGAATTTCTCTGGATCCATATAAAAATTACATTCTGAAAATGCCTACAAATCCAAAGTAGTCCATAGGACTGTGAAATATATTGCTAGAATTCTATAACAGATCAGAATTTGAAAGTAGAAGGCGTGAAATCTAGAAAGTTCCATCATTTATAAGCCTTTTGCATCCTCACTAACTTACTCAGTAAAGATGTAACGAATTGAAATATGTCTGCCAAAAAAAGAAAATTGGTCTATTGTAAGAAAAGTGACTATTATGTCCTTCAAATAAATTCTGCTCTGGATATATTTTTTTTCTTTAAAAAGATGAGTCCTAGAGGCTCATTAGGTTGTGCCCCAGGCAAACAGGTTCTGCTTAGTGATTTTTAGTATGACATAATTGCAACCTCCAAGCAATTTCTTTAACTGATATGAGTCTTCCCCCTCCACCACTTTGAAAAGACAATTAATCACAACAGGGGATCTTTTTGTTTGGGCATGATCCTGCCCCTAAGGCTTCATTACAAGTAAAACTTATAATCCCATTTTTACTCAACATTGCTTTCTTAATATTTCTGAAATGACATATCAAAATTTCTTTGATCCTTTGAAATGATTGTGAGAACATACTTGGTGCATGCAGTGAGGTGCCGCTGGGTTCCCCAAGGCTATCTGGTTCTGATTAATCCATGGCCTTCCAATCAGTTGAAGGGGTTGAACCCTGGATCTATCACCTGGGGAAACTGTCCCTTGGGGAACTGTAAACATATCACTCAACATCCCTGAATCCTAGCATTTTCATTTACAGAATGGTAGTTAACTTATATCTTGAGACTAGTAGAGATATTTTTAAGAGAACTAAGAGCCTAGCTCATAGAGTCACACAATCTATGAGGATCCCTGTCTCTTCTGTGCTCTGTCCCTCAAGGTTTGTGATTTGTCTTTTGCTCAAATATACGTACGTCAATCTGACTACCCGATTCTCGATGTAGTGCTTGTTCAAGGTTGAGTTTATAAATATCTCATCCACCTGTTCCAAGACAGAAATTATGTTAATAAGATATTTTATAAGAATATACTCTTAATTAACTGTTAAAGCAATAGAAAAAATTCACAGAAATAATATCGTTATTTAAATTGGTGGTTTTCAACCTTCATAATGCAACAGAATCATTTGATGAATTTAAAAAATTACATTGTTTTCTCAGGATTTTGGTTTCAGTTGGTCTGCTAGGGATTCAGGCACTCATAATTTAAAAAATCTCCTTAGGGGTGCCAGCACTGTGGAATAGTGGGTAAAGCTGCCAACTGCAGTGTTGGTATCCCAAGTCCAGGCTGTTCCAATTCCGATCAGCTTCCTGCTAATGCACCTGGGAAAAAGATAATGGCCCAAAAAGTATTTGGGCCCCTGAACCCATGTGGGAGACCTGGAATAAGCTCGTGGCTCCTGGCATTTGCCTAGCCCAGCTCTGGCCATTGCAGCCATTTGGGGAGTAAACCAGAGGATGAAAGAACATGCTCTCTCTCTCTTTCTTTCTCTCTCTCTCTTTCTCTGTGTGTCTCTCTCTGCCTCTCTGTAATTCTGCCTTTCAAATAAATAAATACATTTAAACAAAAAGTCTCGCTACGTCATTCTAATGTGCTGACGTGGTTTGTGGGGTAGAAGTTATCTTCCTAAATTCAGAGAAAGAATAACAGAAAGGCTCATTACAGAGATGGGGCATAGAGAGAGGCTCTGAGAGATGGTAGAGAAAACCCTGGCTCAGCCCCAGGTTTGAGTTGTCCTGCTATTTTTGAACTGGGCATTCTGGGAAAAGTACAGAATCAGTTTGAGTCTCCATTCCCTGACCTATATGAGAATGAAGCTTATATAAAATACTGGGTTTATTTTGGTTGTTAATGCTGGTGGATCTGCAGCCCCTATCCTGGCATTGTGATCTCAGCTTTCTCTGTAGGTCTTTAGTTGTAGGATATATAAGGTGGAGGCATTAGGGAGTTAGGAGAGAGCCAAAGGTTTTTGAATTCATGTTGTTGGTTGTAGTTTCTAGAGTAAATAATGGAGGAAGAAAGAGTACAATGTCATTGCAGTGTTTGGTTAAAGTGCTGTTACTCAGTGTATGTCACCAAGGAAGAAGAAAAGCTACTCTTTTTGGTCCATTTGCAGTTTTAATCAAAGCTGTGGTTTGTCATACTAGCAGTACTCTTAGGAACCACTTGGTGGCAATAGTGCCATTTGAATGCAGTGATAATTCTGTCACTACACGAGCCAGATGTGTAAAAACAAAACAAAAATCTCCAAAGGAAAGAACAAGGAAACCAAGTCTTTTGAAACACACACACACACACACACACACACACACATAAAGAGAAGGTCATTTCAGGGATCAAAGACCAAGTTATGGCTTTCTTAGTACTACCAGGCATTCATTCTCAAATGGATGATTCATTAGAAACCAAAATATATATGATCTCCCTATGCTTTACAGTAATTATGTAAAATAGGAATTATTTTTGATTCATTTTTTTAAAAATTAGAAGTGGAAACTGGGGCTCAGAGGAATTGTGTGAATTTCGTTGTCATCACACAGATAAATAATAAACTTGTCTTCCATCTGTGGGGTCCATGTCTTTCTACTCTATCACACAGCAATCCTGATAATTGTGAAAGTTTATTTCATTTTTTAAAATTATTTAAAGCCTTATTTATTTATTTATTTATTTATATGAAAGGCAGAGTTACAGAGAGGAAAAGACAGGGAAGAAGAGATCATCCATCCATTGGTTCACTCCCCAAATGGCTGTAACAGCCAGGGCAGGGATAGGCTGAAGGCAGGAACTTGGAACTCCATCTGAGTCTCCCATGGATATAGCAGGGGCCCAAGTATTTGGACCATCTTCCGAAGCTTTCCTAGGTACATTAGCATCGAGCTGGATCAGAAGTGGAGCAGCTGGGACTTGAACTGGTGCCCATATGGGATGCCAGTGTCACAGGTGGGGCTTAACCAATATGCCACACTGCCAGCCTCTGAATTTCCTTTTTAAAACATATGTCAATAAGTTTTCAAATGAATAGTTGATTGACCTAAAGATAAAGTGTAAAACTTGTAAAAATATGTTTGGTGATAGCTATAAACTTAAGATTAAAGACAGCATTTAGATAATAGAGAGGTTGAAGCATCCAGGTACCTTCATTTGTAATCAAGTAAGGAGAACCTAAATGGTTCAGGGTTTATATGTAAGAAACAGAACTATTTTAAGGGCATGTTTTTGCAAGAATGACCTTATTATAATCATTTTTCTTTTGCTAATCAGTACTATTACTCAGTATCTGGAGGTGGGGGTGTTAAAGAGAAAATAGAGGCCAGCACAAAGGCACAGGGAGGAAAGCGATGCATTTTAAAAGGAAGAAAAGTAAACAGCAGTTGGGTACTTAAGTTTGGTTTGTAATTATCCTCTGAATAAGTTCTACCCACAATTGATTCCTGGCAGTTTGCGACTTGTTGGGGAAAGCCTTGGATTGTTTTTGACTCTGTAAATGACATCATGCATTTGGCATTGTGCCTGCTAAGAAGACTATCTAAATCCGGTATCGGCTCCATCTCTGAGTGGTTAGTTTGTGTGGGAAGAGAAGAGCTGAAAGAATAACAACAGAAGGATCAAGGTAGAAGTAACTTCAGTGATCATAAGAATACAGAAGCTTCACCTTTATAATTTGAATCTCGTGACCTGTCTCTGGAAACCTGAGGAATCTTATGGTAACACAGGTGGTCTGAGGATAGTACTTTGGGAAATACAGGAAAAAGGTCTGGTCAAAGGGTTTCTATACTAAAGGCATCAGACAAAGCACAAACATAAACTTAACCTTATATACCATCTTTCTAGACACCCTGACTTTCTGTTTCCTGCAGATTAAGGCTTGCTTCTACAGAAACATTCTTCTTGCCATCATCTACATCATGACATTCCAACTTCACAGAAGTTTCAGAGTGTATTTTTTTTAAAAAAGGCTACTTGCTAGTTTGTTCTAAATACACTATAATTTACACAGTCTAATAGAGTTAGTGATTTGGAAAACTATCTTATACCACATTTTGGGCCATTTGTAGAATTTTATAGTTGGAATCATCTACTGATATTGAATAAAATACCCCCATTTCAGGGCAGATCGCTCTTTGCTTGATGATTTTCGAATGTTGGAAGTTGCACTGAGATTAAGTTCTAAGAGGGCAATTGAAGGTTAGTTGGGTGTTTAATGAAAGTTAGGGAGAGGCTGACAAAGTCAAACAAACAGAAGCATCCAGCCATTTAGCTTTCATTCTTCAGCTAACTCTGCTTACACATGTCGCCAGCCATTCTCTGTCAGGTGCTTCCCAAACCAGCAGCCCTGTCATCTGTCTACATATTCATATTAGGGGTGTTTCAGGGTTGAGAGTGCACGCCTAAGATAATGTGTCCCTGAAGCTGGGATAATGGAATATAAAAAAGCAGTTTCTTTCACTAGAATACCTCCTGAGCTCCTCAGAACTAAGGAAACCAAAAACATTCTGGGAAAACACTTTGGAATCTGTTGCTATCTCCTAATTATAGTAACAGCACCATGCAAAGTATGGTATAAGATCATTAAAAAAAACCACCTTTATGGGGGCTGGTGCTGTGGAGCAGCAGGTTAAAGCCCCAGCTGGTAGTGCCAGCATCCCATATGGGCGTTGGTTCTAGTCCCAGCTGCTCCTCTTCCCATCCAGCTCTCTGCTATCATCTGGGATAGCAGTAGAAGATAGCCCAAGTCCTTGGGCTCCTGCACCCATACGGGAGACTCAGAGGAAGCTCCTGGCCCCTGGCTTCAGATCAGCACAGCTCTGGCTGTTGCTGCCTTCTGGGGAGTGAACCAGTGGATGGAAGACCTCTCTCTCTCTCTCTCTCTCTCTCTCTCTCTCTGCCCCTGCCTCTGGCTCTCCTTCTCTCTGTATAACTCAGACTTTCAAATTAATAAATAAATCTTTAAAAAAAATAAAAAGACACCTGTAATCTTAAGCCAGGCTTAACTGAAGTTTGATTTCTACAAAGGCTGACCTGAAGGTAGAAACACAAATGGGTACAATTACCTTTGAGCTTCTTTTCATGGTGTCAGACATTCAAGAACCTCATTACCTGCCATCCAGCTGCCTGCCCAGTGTCTGACCCACCAGCATCTTTCAGACATGGCCCTCATTTTCCTGTGCTCTTGCCCTCCTCAGCTGTTCCTTTGGTCTGTAGCTTTCTGCCATTCTGCTAGCTCTGCTTTCTAAATCACATTTATCCTTCATGAGACATCTTAGATACTGCCTTCTTTAGCACTATTTCTTGATTCCCAGACTATTCTCTACCATCCCTTGTCTTAATTTTTCTTATCCCTCTTACACCTATTCCTTAGTATGGTTATGCAAATATATTATCTACTATATTACATGGCAAATCCTTTAAGCAGAGACAGTGATTTATATTTTGATATTCTACAATATTGCCCAGAATGCTCTGCATGCTGTAGGTATGAATGTTTGTGTAGAATGAATCAGAAAGCCTTGCATTTACCAGGACATCTTCACATGAATGTGTGTGTATGTGCACTTTACATCAGATTAAGAACAATGCTACTAGAGAAAGAAGAAAATTACACGTGATTATCGGAAGGCACTTTTTTTTTCCTCTTTGTGGCCATTTACAGACAGTTTGGCTCTTTGTAGAAACCTGTTCCACAATGAGACTATGATAGTTGCTATGGTAGTAATAATTATGTATGTTTGCCAACTATGAGCCAAGCACAAACTCCATTGTATTGGAGCTCATTTCCTTTTCACATCAACCATCCGAGATGGGTACTATTATTATGTGCATTATCCAGATGAGGAAGTGACTTGCCCATGGTGACACAGCAGTGAGCCACAGAGCTGGGGCTGGGGCCTGGCTGTCCAGCTTTGGAGCTGGTTGATGTGCTCACGGTGCTGACCTCTGGCTGAGCTCACAGGGACCTGCATGCTGGTGAGCAGTGAAGAGTGTGTAAGAGGACCAGTAATTCTTACATCCTTTTTGGAGCCAGTATTTTTCACTTCCCACAAGATAAGGACTATGATGTTAGTAGTTCTGATTGCAGTCCTTTAGAGGTGTTTCTGCATCTAGTTAAAATTCTGGATTTTTAAATTTGATTCATTTTGATTCAAGAAGTCAACTGTGGATCATTTTCTTAAGCCTGCATACAATTGGGCCAACCTGAGTACTGAGTGAGGCCCATAGGATTTTGGGGTGCCCTTCTGTGGATGGAACCTAACTACCAGAGCTTTAAGTCAGTGTTGAGTCTATTGGAGAAAGGAGAAGGATGTAGGGTCATACCAGGTCTGTGGTTGCTGTGGGTGGAGTGCCACGAAAGTGTGACTTTCGGGTTACCCTAAGCAGGAGGTAATGAGGTCACTGTATGGGGTGTGCTTTGTGATGTTATCAGTCATTTCTTTGATTGCAGAAGTCCTTCCTCAGTATTTCTCTTTAGACTGTAAGAAGGAAACAGACACACACCTGGGACTAACTACACACATATAACAAACACCAAAACACAGGGAAACTTCATCCTATGTTGTATGTATTGCTGAAGTTGAAATGCAAAGTAGTTTTGTAATTTACTATTATAAAGGATAACATATCAATGTTCAGTACACACAAAAGCCTAGATCTCCAAATTACCTTTTTAAAAGAGGAAAATGTCTTATTTGGGTCTGTTTAAAGTTGTAGTAAAGAAATTTAAAGCCAGAATGCCAAAAGCCAGGAAAGGTTATTATTCAGATTGTTCATGTCCATTTCAGATTTGTTGTCTTTTAAATATTTGGATTATTCTATGGATATAATTTCTCTTGACCTCTCCTTTAGTGTCAAATGTGGTGCCATATTTGTGATTGGTCATCTAAATTGAGTATCTGGGCAAAATAAAGACTGTGCTATATTGGCAAATTATCAGGAAGTTTAGAGATGGCTCATAGTATATCCTTTGTCAAAGAACTTCCCTCAGAAAGCATACAAACCACACCTTTCCTCCAGCTCCAGTTTCTGTTGGTTATGCATATACAAACATGCATCCACCTTCTTCCTCTCTCTCTATTTATTGATTCTACTGTTGCCTTCTCATTAAAAACTGACACAGAGAAATGAGTACATGAGGATGAGGCCATCTTTACATTACAGGCAAACACAATGTATTGGTTAAGAGAAAGGAATCTGGGCCGGCGCCGTGGCTCCCTAGGCTAATCCTCTGCCTGTGGCAGCAGCACCCCGGGTTCTAGTCCTGGTCGGGGCGCCGGATTCTGTCCCAGTTGCTCCTCTTCCAGTCCAGCTCTCTGCTGTGGCCCAGGAAGGCAGTGGAGGATGGCCCAAGTGCTTGGGCCCTGCACCAGCATGGGAGACCAGGAGGAAGCACCTGGCTCCTGGCTTCAGGTCAGCGCAGCGCGCTGGCGGTAGCAACCATTTGGGGGGTGAACCAATGGAAGGAAGACCTTTCTGTCTCTCTCATTGTCTAACTCTGCCTGTCCAAAAAAAAAAAAAAAAAAAAAAAAAAAAAAAAGGAGAGGAATCTGGCTCAGCATAGAAGATTTTTCCTTCTTATGGATTTTAAAGACTTACATGAGAGAAGAATTGACATGGGTTTTAATAATTTTGTCTTCTATTTTCTTACACAAGTCTTCGTGACAAATAGAACAATTTAGTTGAAAGATCTCATTTTTGGGTTAACTCTGCAGCTTCAAAGCCCTCCCCTTTCATCATTTATTAGCTGTGGACTTCAACTTCAGAGGTGCGTTCTGTTATCCCTACAGTGGGGACGATAATCCTGCCCTGCAGTGCTACAGTGTGGATTAGATGTGGAATGCACAGTGACTAGCTTTTTCCTTCAGTATTCAAATTTAACACGTTGAAGGGAAATGTAGTGATATATATCCTTCCCTTTCTATCATGCCTGATCTTCACTGATGGAATGAATGTGAGACTGAGATCTTAAGAACTCAGCTGTATTCCATATACAACTCTCCTAATCATTGAACTTTTAATCTAATCACTGAAACATGAAATTCCTTGCTAGTCTCTGCTTGCTTTTTTCCTCAAAGCTTCCAAATTGGATCTCCTCCCTAGGCACAGGGCCCTAATGTGACTCCAAGTAGTGGACAGCTTTTAACTTTTACTTCTCTTTCCTTATGTACTTTTTTTTTTTTTTTTGGACAGGCAGAGTTAGACAATGAGAGAGAGAGAGAGACAGAGAGAAAGGTCTTTTTTCTGTTGGTTCACCCCCCTAGTGGCCGCTATGGCTGGCTCTTTGTGGCTGGCAAGCTGCACTGATCCGAAATCAGGAGCCAGGTGCCTCTCCTGATCTCCCATGTGGGTGCAGGGCCCAAGGACCTGGGCCATCATCCACTGCACTCCCGGGCCACAGCAGAGAGCTGGACTGGAAGAGGATCAACCAGGACAGAATCTGGCACCCCGACTGGGATAGAACCTGGGGTGCCCGCGCCGCAGCTGGAGGATTAGCCTAGGGAGCCACGGCGCCGCCGGCCTGAGCCTGTTGCTCTTGCACAGAACTTCCTACTGTGATATCTTTAAGAGCCATACCTCTCATCTTTGCCATCTAATTCCTTTAGAGAGTGATTCTATCCTATATTTATCTCTTTAACTCACTTCCTGTTTCCCTACAACTCTATACTTATAGTCTCCAGGATCTTTTGAGATCATTTTGGATCCTGTTTCTGGTGTACTTAAGTATAAAAGAGATAAAATTTAGGAGTTCATTAGGGACAGCAGTAGTGTTTTTTTGGGACAGGAAGGTTATAAAATTTTAAGTAAATTCCCTTAACTGTTGCTATTGCTAATTCAGATGGTGGTTGTGGGCTCATGTTAATCGTATAATTGAAAGAATGATATACCATGGATAAACTTTTAACCTCTGCTATTTTATAGGATGGATGATGGGGAGTAAATTCACATAGATGATTCTATTGGATGATAAACATCATGGGGACAGAAGTTTCAAATCAGAATGTTTGCTATCAAATCCTAACTGTATAATTTACCATCTATATGACCTTCAGCAAGTCAGTCTTTCGATGGCCTTATTTTTCTCACCTGTAAAATTGGGATATTAATTGCACCTACCTCATGGTATTTCTTTTGAGGATTAACAAATAATACATATAAAGTGTTTAGAGTGATACTTGATATTCAATAAATTTTAGTTATTACTACTGTTAACGGTATTTAAAGTTTATAACTTTCACATTCATAATGAGTGTATGATTTAAAAATATTTTTCTATTTCTGAGGTATATTCTCTAAGTGAAGCACTTCATCAGTCAGCAACTCTACTTAAACAAGTAAAATTGAATAATGATGATTATTTACCTATTTGAGAATATCATGAATTACAGATGGCTCCCAAGTGAGGATGTTTAACTTTACAGTGGTGCAAAATTAATGCACATTCAGTAGAAACTACTTTGAATTTTGATCCTGTCCCAGGCTAGAGATATGTGTTAGCAAACCCTCTTATGATGTTGGGCAGTGGCAGGGAGCCAGACTTTCCAGGCAGCCACATGACGATTAGGGGAAATAACTGAGATTCAATACTGTACTGTGTTGCCAGCATTGTTCGGATCCAGGTGTTCAATAAATTGCATAAGATATTCAACACTTTGATTTTCCCACCTAAGTGTTCAAGATAGGTTAGGTTAACTTATTATTTTGGATGGGTTAACTACATTAAAGGCATTTTTACTTACAATATTTCCAACTTATAATTTATCATGTGCTTTATCATGATGTAACCGCATTGTAAGTTGAGGGGAACCTTTACAGGTGTCTGGTTAGTAGAGTCTTTATTGAAGCAGAATATTAATGATGAGATATGTCTTTCTCATTATCTCAGGGAACTGAGATGGGTTTTAGCAGTACCTGAGCACATGAGCTCATTTTACTTTTCTATCTCTATTTGTATTCAAATCAGTAAAACCCAAATTATGAGGAAGAACAGGACCTACAACCTGTCTTTCTTGGCTGTGTAATTAGCACTCATATAGGACAGAGAGAAGAATCTGGTTTTATTCATTGGGATTTAGCAACAATAAACAGGAGTGGCTCAGGATGAAGCGTGAACTCTTCCCATAATTTTTCTAAAGTTCATTTGGTGGGGGTTGGGGGGAGAATACCTGACTTCTTCTACCAGGGGTAACATAATGCAGTTTTTCCTAATCGTGGCAACCCTCATTGATATTCCATTTCTATGACGTTCTCCTCAACTTTCTGTCTTCAGTATGTAATTTAGTCCTGAATTATATCATGTCATGCTGTTCAATTTTATGTTATTCAAATCTCTCTGAAGAGATTGGGAGAAATTTGAGGAGACAGATCAGGTTTCTTCTAAAAGAACCAAGTGCCAAGAAATGCAATGAGTCCACTAATTATACCATATACTCATAAAAGCTCAGATAGTTTAGTTGGTTATATCTGAACCCTATATGAAATATAAAGCCTGGATCCCTCCCTAATATCACATTCGAAGGTGGACTTTAGAAGCATTAAAGACCCAATATAAAAGGGAAAACTATAGATTTAGTGAAAGAAAATGCAATAAAATATTTTTATGACTTAGAAAGAGAAAGTAGGGAGGAGGGAGCCAAGATGGCGGAATAGTGAGGACGTGCACTAGCAGTCCGCGAAAAGATAGTTTAATAAAAACAGAGTTACTGTAGCCTCGGGAAAAATCTCAGGAAAAAAATGCAGTGGAAATTCTTCCAGACCCGGTGAATGAGACACAGAGGACCTAGGGGAAAGTAAGTTTTTGAACGGCAAATCGTGCCATAGTGGCACGAGAGCTGCCGGGAGGGACGGGAACCGGACGGAACACAGTCGCCATTGGAACTGAGCGCTTGAACGGGAGCCAATACAGGGATCCCGAGACACTGGCGGGGGGAAGCAGACCCCACAGGAGAAACAGCACAATTGAGGCGAGCCCGCACGGACACTAGCCTCTCTTGTCGCCCACCCTGCTAATTCGAGCTAGACTGAATGCAGTGGGACGGCGCACGCCCACCGGCTGCAATGGGAGCTGGGCGGAACACAGTCGCCATTGGAACTGAGCGCTTGAATGGGAGCTGATACAGGGATCCCGAGACACTGGCGGGGGGAAGCAGACCCCACGGGGATAACAGCACAATTGAGGCGAACCCGCACGGACACTAGCCTCTCTCGTCGCCCACCCTGCTAATTCGAGCTAGATTAAACGCAGTGGCACAGCGCGCCCGCCGGCTGCGACGGGAGCCGGGTGGAACATAGTCGCCGCAGGATCTGCGTGCTTGAATGGGAGCCGATACACGGATCCCGAGACACTGGCGGGGGGAAGCAGACCCCACGGGGGAAACAGCACAATTGAGGTGAGCCTGCACGGACACTAGCCTCTCTCATCACCCACCCTGTGAATTCGAGCTAGATTAAACGCAGTGGCACGGCGTGTGCCCGCCGGCTACGACGGGAGCCGGGCGGAAAATAGTCGCCGCAGGATCTGCGTGCTTGAACGGGAGCCGATACAGGGATCCCGAGACACGGGCGGGGGGGAAGCAGACCCCACGGGGGAAACAGCACAATTGAGGCGGGCCCGCACGGACACTAGCCCCTCTCGTCGCCCACCTTGCGAAGTCGAATTCGATTGAACGCAGTGGGACGGCGCGTGCCCACCTGCCCACCCGCCCGTCACCGAGGCAGACGGAACCAAAAACCCGAGGCTGTAGAAACCTGAAGGGGATCCAAAAACTGGGAACACACCGCGCACACAAACTCCGTTACCTTGACAACCCAGAGAAAGAGTGTGGGGAAAAAAAAATGCCAAACAAAAACAGATTCTGAGGGAGCAAGATCAAGGAAGACGCTATGATGACCCCAAACGGAAACGACACCCCAAGTCAGGATTATGAAGATAATGAGATAGAAGAAATGCAAGAAGCAGATCTCAAAAAATTGATAAGAACATTAAGAAGTTCTCAAAAACAAATTCTTGAACTACAGAAATCTTTAATGGATAAGATAGAAAATCTCTCTCGCGAGAATGAAATACTACGGAGGAATCAAAATGAAACGAAACAACTAGTAGAACAAGAAGCTACGATAGTGACAAAAAATCTTAATGAATTGAAGAATTCAATAGATCAAGTGACAAGCAATCTTGAGGGCCTTAAAACCAGAATGGGTGAAGTAGAAGAGAGGATATCGGACCTAGAAGACAGAGAACAGGAGAGGAAACAGTCAAACCAAAGACAAGAAGAGGAAATTAGAAAACTAAAAGATATCGTCGGGAATTTACAGGATACTATTAAAAAAACCAACATTCGGGTTCTAGGTGTTCCTGAAGGTATGGAGAGGGAGAAAGGATTAGAAGGCCTTTTTAGGGAGATACTAGCAGAAAATTTTCCAGGCTTGGAGAAAGACAGAGAAATCCTAATCCAGGAAGCTCATAGAACCCCTAATAAACGTGACCAAAAGAGATCCTCTGCACGACATGTTGTAATTAAACTCACCACAGTGAAACAAAAAGAAAAGATCCTAAAATGTGCAAGAGAGAAACGGCAGATTACTCTCAGAGGATCTCCAATTAGACTCACAGCTGACTTCTCATCAGAAACTGTCGGCTCCTTCGGCCGCAGAAGGAACGACGCTGCTCGCAGCTAATCGGTCTTCAAGAGACTTTTACTTAGAAGGAGTGGGAAAGAGAGTGGGGGAACCGGGAGAAGGGGGAGAGATGGAGATGGCATGCACGTTCCTTAAGGGGGAAAGCTGGCGTGCCCCCTTCTCTCGCTCTCTGCTTATATCCAGAATTCAACCAATCACAGTCAATCAATTACAGTCCATGCACAGAGCTCTCCAATCCGGCACTTGATCACGATCAGCTGTGGAGTCACGCAGCAGGCAGGGCATCAGGGCCATCTTGTTTTCCACGATCCTCAGCTAGATGGAAAGTTCAATCAGCTGCTACATCCACATTACTGCTATAAGCCACGCCCACCATGGGGGGGTCCCATGGCTGGCCTATCCATGGGTCCCCACAAGAAACCCTGCAAGCTAGGAGGGAATGGCAAGACATAGCCCAAGTACTAAGAGAGAAAAACTGTCAACCCAGAATACTATATCCCACAAAGCTCTCATTTGTGAATGAAGGTGAAATTAGGATCTTTCACAACAAGCAGAAACTGAGAGAATTTGTCACCACACGTCCAGCTCTACAAAAGATACTTAAAGATGTGCTATACACAGAAACACAGAAACACGGTCGTCAACTGGAAAGAAGCTAAAGGAAGGAAACCTCGCAACAAAAGACCATACGAAACTCAAAGCATATATAAGAAACTATTTTTTGGCAAATGGCAGGGCAAAGCTACTATTTATCAATAGTCACATTGAACGTGAACAGTTTGAATTGCCCAGTCAAATGAAACAGATTGGAAACCTGGATTAGGGAACAAAATGCATCCATTTGCTGCTTACAAGAAACACACCTTTCTAACAAAGATCCATACAGATGGAAAATGAAAGGTTGGAAAAAAGTATACCATGCCAGCAGAAATGAAAAAAAAGAGGGCGTAGCCATCCTAATATCGGATAATATAAATTTTACCACAAAAACTATTAGAAGAGACAAAGAGGGACACTATATAATGATAAAGGGATCCATCCAACAAGAAGATATAACGATTATCAATGTGTATGCACCTAATTACAAGGCACCAGCTTACTTAAAAGACTTGTTAAGGGACTTAAAAGGAGACTTAGACCCCAATACATTAGTACTAGGGGACTTCAACACCCCACTCTCAGACATAGATAGATCACCAAGACAGAGGATCAACAAGGAGACAGAAAATTTAAATGACACCATAGCCCAAATGGATCTAACAGATATCTACAGAACTTTTCATCCTACAGAGAAACAATTTACATTCTTCTCAGCAGTACATGGACCCTTCTCCAGGATAGACCACATACTAGGCCATAAAGCAAGTCTCAGCAAATTCAAAAGAATTAGAATCATACAATGCAACTTCTCAGACCATGAAGCAATGAAGGTGGAAATTAGCAACTCAGGAATCCCTAGAGCATATGCAAACACATGGAGACTGAACAACATTCTCCTGAATGAACAACGGGTCATAGAACAAATAAAGAGAGAAATCAAAAATTTCCTGGAAGTAAATGAGGATAACAGCACATCATACCAAAATCTATGGGATACAGCAAAAGCAGTATTAAGAGGAAAGTTTATATCAATAAGTGCCTACATCAAGAAATTAGAAAGGCACCAAATAGAAGAGCTTTCAGCTCAGCTCAAGGATCTAGAAAATCAACAGCAAACCAGACCCAAAGCTAGTAGGAGAAGAGAAATAATTAAAATCAGAGAAGAAATCAACAGGATTGAATCCAAAAAAACATTACAAAAAATCAGCCAAACGAGGAGCTGGTTTTTTGAAAAAATAAACAAGATTGACACCCCATTGGCCCAACTAACTAAAAAAAGAAGGGAAAAGACCCAAATCAATAAAATCAGAGATGAAAAAGGAAACGTAACAACAGACACCACAGAAATAAAAAGAATCATCAGAAACTACTACAAGGACTTGTATGCCAGAAAACAGGGGAATCTAACAGAAATGGACAGATTCCTGGACACATACAACCTGCCTAAATTGGACCAGGAAGAAATAGAAAACCTAAGTAGACCCATAACAGAGACAGAAATTGAAACAGTAATAAAGGCCCTCCCAACAAAGAAAAGCCCAGGACCAGATGGATTCACTGCTGAATTCTACCAGACATTTAAAGAAGAACTAACTCCAATCCTTCTCAAACTATTCAGAACAATCGAAAAAGAGGGAATCCTCCCAAATTCTATGAAGCCAGCATCACTTTAATTCCTAAGCCAGAAAAAGATGCAACATTGAAAGAGAATTACAGACCAATATCCCTGATGAACATAGATGCAAAAATCCTCAATAAAATTCTGGCCAATAGACTACAACAACACATCAGAAAGATCATCCACACAGACCAAGTGGGATTTATCCCTGGAATGCAGGGATGGTTCAATACTCGCAAAACAATCAACGTGATACACTACATTAATAGACTTCAGAAGAAGAACCATATGATTATCTCAATTGATGCAGAGAAGGCATTTGACAAAATACAACACCCTTTCATGATGAAAACCCTAAGCAAACTGGGTATAGAAGGCACATTCCTCAACATAATCAAAGCAATTTATGAAAAACCCACGGCCAACATCCTACTGAATGGAGAAAAACTGGAAGCATTTCCACTGAGATCAGGTACTAGACAGGGATGCCCACTATCACCACTGCTATTCAATATAGTGCTGGAAGTCTTAGCCAGAGCCATTAGGCAAGAAAAAGAAATCAAAGGGATACAAATTGGGAAGGAAGAACTCAAACTATCCCTTTTTGCAGATGATATGAGTCTTTATTTAGGGGACCCAAAGAACTCTACTAAGAGACTATTGGAACTCATAGAAGAGTTTGGCAAAGTAGCAGGATATAAAATCAATGCACAAAAATCAACAGCCTTCATATACACAAGCAATCCCACGGCAGAGAAAGAACTTCTAAAATCAATCCCATTCACAATAGCTACAAAAACAATCAAATACCTTGGAATAAACTTAACCAAGGACGTTAAAGATCTCTACGATGAAAATTACAAAACCTTAAAGAAAGAAATAGAAGAGGATACCAAAAAATGGAGAAATCTTCCATGCTCATGGATTGGAAGAATCAATATCATCAAAATGTCCATTCTGCCAAAAGCAATTTACAGATTCAACGCAATACCAATCAAGATACCGAGGACATTCTTCTCAGATCTGGAAAAAATGATGCTGAGATTCATATGGAAGCACAGGAGACCTCGAATAGCTAAAGCAATCTTATACAACAAAAACAAAGCCGGAGGCATCACAATACCAGATTTTAGGAGATATTACAGGGCAGTAGATATCAAAACAGCATGGTACTGGTACAGAAACAGATGGATAGACCAATGGAACAGAATAGAAACACCAGAAATCAATCCAAATATCTACAGCCAACTTATATTCGATCAAAGATCCAAAACCAATCCCTGGAGTAAGGACAGTGTGTTTAATAAATGGTGCTGGGAAAACTGAATTTCCACATGCAGAATCATGAAGCAAGACCCACACCTTTCACCCTGCACAAAAATCCATTCAACATGGATTAAAAACTTAAACCTACGACCTGAAACCATCAAGTTATTAGAGAGCATTGGAAAAACCCTGCAAGATATAGGTACTGGCAAAGACTTCTTGGAAAAGACCCCAGAAGCACAGGCACTCAATGCCAAAATTAACTACTGGGATCGCATCAAGCTGAGAAGTTTCTGTACGTCAAAAGAAACAGTCAAGAAAGTGAATAGGCAACCGACAGAATGGGAAAAAATATTTGCAAACTATGCAACAGATAAAGGGTTGATAACCAGAATCTACAAAGAAATCAAGAAAAGCCACACCATCAAAACAAACAACCCAATTAAGAGATGGGCCAAGGACCTCAATAGACACTTTTCCAAAGAGGAAATCCAAATGGCCAACAGGCACATGAAAAAATGTTCAAGATCCCTAGCAATCAGGGAAATGCAAATCAAAACCACAATGAGGTTTCACCTCACCCCGGTGAGAATGGCTCACATTCAGAAAACTACCAACAATAGATGCTGGAGAGGATGTGGGGAAAAAGGGACACTAACCCACTGTTGGTGGGAATGCAAGCTGGTTAGGCCACTATGGAAGTCAGTCTGGAGATTCCTCAGAAACCTGAATATAACCCTACCATACAACCCAGCCATCCCACTCCTTGGAATTTACCCAAAGGAATCAAATTGACAAACCAAAAAGCTGTCTGCACATTAATGTTTATTGCAGCTCAATTCACCATAGCTAAGACCTGGAACCAACCCAAATACCCATCAACAGTAGACTGGATAAAGAAATTATGGGACACGTACTCTACAGAATACTATACAGCAGTTAAAAACAGTGAAATCCAGTCATTTGCAACAAGATGGGGGAATCTGGAAAACATCATGCTGAGTGAACTAAGCCAGTCCCAAAAAGACAAATATCATTTGTTTTCCCTGATTGGCAATGACTAACTGAACACCAAAGGGGAAACCTGTTGAAGTGAAATGAACGCTATGAGAAACTATGACTGGATCAAATCTTGTCTGGACGGTTGATGTACACTGTAAATCTTTTCCCATTTTAGTATTTCTTGACGTTATTTGTTATTGATCTAGTACTATTGGTTGAACTCTGCAATTAACACACAATTATTCCTAGATGTTTAAATTTCAACTGAAAAGTAATCCCTGTTAATTTAGGAGAGAGGGAAAAAGAAAGGGAGGATATGTACAATTTGGGCAAACTCAATCGGACCTGCCCCAAACGATGGAGTTAGAAATGTGCCAGGGGAACCTAATACAACCCCAGCAAGGTGGCATGTACCAAGCCATCTCACTGGCCCAAGTGATCAATTTCAGTTCACAGTTGATCACACTGATAGGTCTAGGAGTTAAAGGGATCACACAAGCAAGACTAGTAACTGCTAATACTAACAGATAGAACTAAAAAAGGGAGAGACTGATCCAACATGGGAAGTAGGATACACAGCAGACTCAAAGATTCTGGCATCAGAATCAGCCCTAAGGCATCAGGATCTGGCTCAAGAACCCATGAGAGTATTTTTGGCATGGAAAGCCAAGACACCCTGGGGAAAAAAAAAAAAAAGAAGAAGACATAAATGAAAGATCTCTGCGAGTGAGATCCCAACAGAAGGAACAGGGCCACCAGAGAAGGAGGTGCCTTTCTCCGAAGGGAGGAGAGAACCTCCACTTTGACAATGACCCTGTCAGAACAAGATCCAAGTCGGTGAACACTAAAGGCTTCCATAGCCTCAGCAACTCATGACTACAGCCTAGGGAGATTGCTGACGCCATAAACAAGAGTGTCAAATTGTTAAATCAACAACAGTAGTCACTGTGTACTTACGGCCCTTGTATGATCTGTCCTTAATGTGTTGTCCAAGGTGAAGTAATGCAATAACTAGGACTGAAACAGTATTTCTACATTTTGTGTCTCTACGCGGATGCAAACTGACAAAATCTTTGCTTAATATATACTGAATCGATCTTCCGTATGGAAAGACAATTGGAAATGATAAAAAAATTGGAAGTTACATAAAAATCAATCAATTAAAAAAAATAATATCATGTAGGATCTCTGTCCCTAATGTGCTGTACAACGTGATTTAAAGCTACAACTAGTACTCAAAGAGTATGCTTCACTCTAGGATGCTATGTGAGGGCAAATGGTTTAAAATCTTTTCTTAACACATACTAAACTGAACTCCTGTATACAAAGAGAATTGAAAATGAATCTGAATGGGAATGAAAGGGGAGGGGGAGTGGGTAAGGGGGAAGGGTAGCGGGGGGGAGGGGAGGTATAGGTGGGGAAGTCATTGCAATCCACAAGTTGTACCTTGGAAATTTATACTCTAAATAAGAAAAAAAAAAAAAAAGAGAAAGGAAAATTTTTTTAAAAACCTTCGAAACATAAACATGAGGCCAAGAACATTGATGAATATGAGTTCTTTGGATTTCTGTTTCACAAAGGACAACATGATTAGTATCAATAGAAGACAGAGTGAGTAATCACAATTGTCTATAACAAATGCACAATTAACACATAGAAGATATGAGAAATGCCTGCAAAAAATATGAATTAAACAAACAAGACAACTCTATTGGAAAACTGGGCAGACTATGATAGGTACTTTATAGAAATGAAGACCTCAAAAGCTAAGAGCATATGAAGTAATATGGGCATTAGTAAATAGAAAAATGCAAATTAAACCACAGATAAGATACTATTTTATGTTTACTAGGTGGGCAAAAAATAGAAAATAAAATAATACTAAGTACTGTGAGCATAGTATTACTGGATGTTTGTATCCCACACGAAATTCATATTTAGAGATTCTTAAGTTGATGGATGAGGAGATGGAGCCTTTGGGAGTTATTTGGGAGTTATACCCTTTGGGAGGGTAGAGTACTTATGACAGGAATCAGTGTTCTTATAAAAGAGAGCACTCTTGCTCCTTCTGCTAGGTGAGGACACAGCAGGAAGATGGTCGTCTATGAATCAGGAGGAGGGCCCTCACCAGATGCTCAGTCTCTACAACTGTGAGAAATAAATGTTTGCTTTTCAGCCAGTCCGTGGTTGGTGTTTTCTTTATAGCAGCCTGCATAGACTAAGATACTAACGGTATGAGACATAGGAACCCTGATGCACTGCAGATTGGAGTGCACTCTGAGAAATCCATTCTAAAGATCAGTTCTGCCCCAGTGAGTCAAATTAAGCATGTGCAGGCTCAACAACCTAGTAATTCTGCTTCCAGAACAACTTGCATGGATTCAAAAGAGGTAAGTGGGAATCTGTTTAGTGCAATATTTTTGGGAGTGACACTCAGGTATGCAGATAAAATATGGTAGATATAGACTTTGAACCATCATGTGGCATTTAGTAATAATCTACTTTTATCCATGTTGTCATGGATAGATCTTTAAGAGTTCTGAGAAAATAAAGGATGAAAACAAAGTGACTTTATCAAGTTATTTTTTATAACACAGAAGATGTTAAAAACATGTGCACATAAAGCAACATATATTTTTGCAAGAATGCATACAAACAAAAGAATGCAATGGAAATACAGCATAACGGCCTGCAGGGTGAGGGAATTGGGATTATATTAGAGGAATAAGGAGGATAAACAAAAAACAACAGGGGAGAGTCTGGCAAGTACCTGTGATGACAAAATGGGTCAATACTTAACTCAGCTTCTGAACCTGAGGGTTCTGAACTCAGAGAAACTTGCTTAATATCAACCTAAGACTCCATTTTCAAACACAATTTCTGTTAACAGATGCACCTATGTATTTCTCTCACTTTATTTAAGACCTCTTGCATTCCTATATCTATTCACTTCAGTAAAGAGAATTTTTTAGTTAATAACAATAACGTTGGATATGAAACAGCATATAGATTTCATACTTTTTTTTTTTCAACATATCATAGCACTTGCCGTTGTTCAAAAATTTTTTAGCTGAGGAGGTTTAGATTATTTTTCTTATTACATTGAGGAGGTTATGTGATATCACAGGGTTAGAGGGGTAGAGGAGATATTGGAGAATATGTGCTGATCCAGGTTCATTCTAACATTCCTCAAAAAATAGCAGTTGTTATTTTCTTTTTCTTTCTTTCTCTTTTTCTTTCTTTTCTTTTCTTTTCTTTTCTTTTCTTTTCTTCTTTCTTTCTTTCTTTCTTTCTTTCTTTCTTTCTTTCTTTCTTTCTTTCTTTCTTTCTGACAGGCAGAGTTAGACAGTGAGAGAAAGAGAGACATAGAGAAAGGTCTTCCTTCCATTGGTTCACTCCCCAAATGGCTGCGCTGATCCGAAGCCAGGAGCCAGGTGCTTCTTCCTGGGCTCCTATGCTGGTGCAGGGCCCAGGCACTTGGGCCATCTTCCACTTCCCTCCCAGGCCACAGCAGAGAGCTGGACTGGAAGAGGAGCAACCGGGACAGGACCGGCGCCCCAACTGGGACTAGAATCCGGGGTGCCTGTGCCGCAGACTAGATTAGCCTAGTGAGCCGCAGCACTAGCCAGTTGTTATTTTCTAAGGTGCTCTGAATTTAAAAGAATGGAAGGATACATATTAATATGTAAACATTAATTATTGTTTGGGGGGTAGATTGCCAGAGAAAAACTATGCATGATTTAATGTTAGTTGAAAATATAGATTATAAACATCATCTATGATATTACCATGAATATGATGCAGTTGAGTCTGTTGTGGGATGGGAACAGATGTAATATGAAGAAATTACAGTTGATTTGAGAAAGAAATGAAAGTTTCTGAAAACTATAAAGGTTTATTTTTGATCAAATCCAACCAATACAACTGCCATTTCTTCCCTTTTAAAATAACTGGACTTCTGTACTTTTTTATTGGGAAGTTAATCTGAACTTCGTGTTTGAGTGAAGACTTACATGGACATCTTGGCAGAACTATTACACAACCAAGTTTTGTTTTCCTGTATTATGGGCAGTCCTGTATTTTAGTTTTAAGAAAATTGTCATTATTTAACTTGAGTATTACACAATAGGTCTTCATTAATATATTAGCAAGATAAAATCAACATTTTTGATTGGCACTGCTTATCTCATATATTTTAAAAATACTAGAAATCTTAAAATTTTGTCTAATTTTAAAAAATGTATGATCATACAAAAAAGTAGTTCTGGTGCAGTCTGTCTTTTCCATCATGAAAATATTGTGTTGGAATTTGGGGAGCAATAAGCTAGGATATCTTGACTTCAATTTTTACCTTTAAATAAGGGACTGAGATAGAAAGAGTGGTTTATAGAATTATCCACTTGTTTCATGGGAAAACTCATTATTCTCCTCCCCCTCTCTTCTCCCTAGCTACCCATCCCATCAGACACTGATGTAGCAGGTCTGGGGTAGAGCTCAGGAATCTGCAAAGTTATTTGGGTGCAGGTAATCAAAAATCATGTTTTTGGAAATGGAGGAAATGATTCACAAAATTCTTTCCACCTTTATTTTATGCTAGAAAGAATTTTATCCAACTTACCATGTTTTCACTCATCTCCCTTAAATCTTTAAATTGATATGTGCTGTTTTGTCCAGAATTGTTACTGACTTGTAGATGTGACATTTTAAAGGTGCCATGATAGTACTCCATTTTTTGGCCTGTGACAAGAGTGAAAAGTAGGAAAACTTAAGTGATTTGGTCGAAGATGTCAGAATCTAAGACTTAATGTAATGGGGATAGTATGAAGCCTTGAATGTATTTCTAAGCTGCTTTCTAATTGAATGTTGTAAAAATAATAGACATAATAACGTGCTAAGTTAATAACAGTATATTTATTGATATTTATTGAATGCTTACTATTTGCTACGTACAGTTCTGAATATTTTACACGTTGCAACTTATATGATCCTCAAGTTAGCTCTCTAAGATTGACATCTCCATCATTTTAAAGTCGAAGAAAGTAAGGCACAAGATCATTAAATAAACTATGTAAAGGATACATGTTGGCTTAAGAGTTTGAACTTTTCTTTTTATTTATTTATTTATTTATTTATTTATTTATTTATTTTTTGTGACAGGCAGAGTGGACAGTGAGAGAGAGAGACAGAGAGAAAGGTCATCCTTTGCTGTTGGTTCACCCTCCAATGGCTGCCACGGATGGCGCGCTGCGGCTGGCGCACCGCGCTCATCCGATGGCAGGAGCCAGGTGCTAGGTGCTTTTCCCTGGTCTCCCATGGGGTGCAGGGCCCAAGCACTTGGGCCATCCTCCACTGCACTCCTGGGCCACAGCAGAGGGCTGGCCTGGAAGAGGGGCAACCGGGACAGAATCTGGCGCCCCGACCGGGACTAGAACCCAGTGTGCCGGCGCCGCAAGGCAGAGGATTAGCCTGTTGAGCCACGGCGCCGGCCAAGAGTTTGAACTTTTCATTACTGTATTGCCCACTGCTGAACTGAAATGTGTATTCCAACTACAATCAACCTTTTGTGTTCATGGATTCAATCAACTGTTTGTGAAAAATATTAAAAAATAAATTGCCTTCGTTAACCAGACACTGAGAAGGATATAAGGGAGGGAGAATTGGGAGAAGTTGGTTAATTGAGATAAAATTATAGGAGAGTTAATTGCAATTAACAATAATTTACTATGCATTTCAAAAGAGCTAGAAAAGAGGACTATATTCCCAACACAATGAAATGATAGATTTTGGGATGATGGATAGTCTAATTATCCTAAGTTGACACTCCTATAGTATATACATGTATTGAAATGTCACACTGTACCCCATAAACATGTACAATGATTGTGTATCAATTAGACAAATGAATAAATTGGATCTCTGATGAACATTTTAAGACTTTTTTCTTGTCATTATTTCCTAAACAATACCATATAAAATCTATTTATGTATCATTTACGTGGTATTAGATATTCAGAATAATCTAGAGATGATTTAAAGTATACAGGATACTGTGCACAGGTTCTATGCAAGCATTGTTCTATTTTACCTAAGGGACATGAGAATCCACCAATTTTAATATACTGCCATGGTCCTGGAACCAGTCCTCTGCAGAAAATGAGGGATGATTGTACTCTACTGAAAGTAGAGGTAAAGGACCATCTTTGAAAATTTTAGTTTGTGATGAAAGAACCAGGCACACTAAAAAATGATGGTAAGAAAGACAAGGGAAAAGGCTGTCTGAAGGTGAAGTTGAAAATAGTGGGTAACACAGGTAAGTCAATCAGACCTCTGCGTGGCTATAAAGAAAGACAAGAAGAGAAAGCAGTGGAGACTCCTGGGAATCTGGTTATCTTAAGGCCTGGAAAAGGCAAGAAAGCTGAAAAGAGTTAACAACAGAGATCAACAGCCTTGATCCCTGCACAACGTGGCTCAGGGAAGAAGCAATGGGTTTCCTGATCGTAGATTTAGAAAAGAAACAAGGGTCTGAGGACGGACAGTCTCCTAACTGGGACATTACTGGGCCCTGCAATGCTTTTTTGGTTCCCTTAACTAGGTAAAAATAATATAATATAATATAATATAATATAATACAATATAATATAATATAATCCATGCTGTTATCAAGTCACATTCTCATTTTATAAAGGATTTTATGAAACCCAATTAGCTGCCCTGAGAATCTTTTGTCACTGTTGTAAACTATGTGATTGTTATATGGAATCTGAACTATGGTCCTAAACCCTGTTGGGCTCCTAATAAAATCTTCACTTCCCCATTAAGTCATTGGAGGATATCAGCTGACGAAACCATTCAAGTAAGCAGTTTTAGATAATAATTTTACTATACTTCCACGTGAGAGTGACATTGTGGGAATTTGTTAAAAAATGTAAATGCTTTTTACTTTCCTCAGAGATGCAATATAAAAAGAAAGAATTCTGGCCGGCGCCGTGGCTCAACAGGCTAATCCTCCGCCTTGCGGCGCCGGCACACTGGGTTCTAGTCCCGGTCGGGGCACCGGATTCTGTCCCGGTTGCCCCTCTTCCAGGCCAGCCCTCTGCTGTGGCCCAGGAGTGCAGTGGAGGATGGCCCAGGTGCTTGGGCCCTGCACCCCATGGGGAGACCAGGAAAAGCACCTGGCTCCTGGCTCCTGCCATCGGAGGAACGCGGTGCGCCGGCCGCAGCGCGCTGTCCGCGGCGGCCATTGGAGGGTGAACCAACGGCAAAAGGAAGACCTTTCTCTCTGTCTCTCTCTCTCTCACTGTCCACTCTGCCTGTCAAAAAAAAAAAAAAAAAAAAAAAGAAAGAATTCTGAAATGATTTATTTGTGTGATTAAAAACATACTAGAGAATAAAAATACAGTCCTTTGCTGTTGTTTGGGTAAGAATAAAATTCTCTAAAAATAAATGATAACATTGAATCATAATTTATCATTTTGAAATTCATTATTTCATTAGATATATGCTTTCCTTTTGCTTTAGAAGTTTAGTGGAAAGAAAATGATGGCTGTGATTAAAAGAACCAGTTTTAGCGACCAACTTATCATAGTATTTCATTTAAATATATAATGAATGATGAAAGTCATATATTATGACTACTAATAAATTTCAGCCAATTATTAATTTTGATCTTTCATGTAGATTCTTAAAGTTCAGTATTGGCTTAGGAGCTTCAAGGAGCTAGGAAATTTGTTTTTTGCTTGAATGCTATGTCCTGAGTATGCATGGAATAGGCATTCAATAATTATTTGTTGATGAAATTACTGAATAAATTAAAAGTGTATTCCAAGAATGGACATTTACAGTAGAATTGTAATTTTTTGAATAAAATTTTACTAACTTATATGCAAATTAAGCTTGGCAGAAAAATATCAAACTGAGTAAAATCCTTAATTTTACCCACCAGGGACTAAGAAGTGAATCAGAAGACCGACGACCACTGCCACCACTATCAGTGATAACACAACCAGAAGGGCGATCATCCATGGCTGCAGGGCTCTCCTTTGGGTGCCGAATCCAACTGCCCTGCAGAAAGGAAAGCCCACAAGTTACTCTCGCGTTACAGTTATAATGGTTATTGGCTTTTTTGTTCTCCTTGAAAAGTTGTAATTTCTCTTGCCCTTGCCACCAAGACACTTGTTTACAATTTTGATCCTGGTTATTTTGACCTGATGGAGATTGTTACAAGCATCAGGATGTAGGATAGATATGTTGCTCTTGGTTTCCATTTCTATAGGCATGTGTTAACCTTGTCTAACTTCTCTCAGTGGAGTGTTCCAATGTAGGTCAGGTGCTTGAAAATAGGACCATTCCTCCTTCATCCAATGCTGTTACTTATTTCTTTCATTTGTTCATCTAAATTTTAGAGTTTAGGAATTGATTTTAAATCTATTTCTCATTCACTTTTTATCTATTGTCTTTAACTACTGTGAAGTCTTTCAGACACATAGAAAATTAGAAAGAATAGTATAATAGTACACTCATATTCATCAAATCATTTTATCAGCTGTTAACATTTTTACAGAATTTACTCCATTCATTCTCTGATGTGCATTTTAATGTGAAATAGACAGCAAGTTTCTTCAGCAAATAATTATTATAATCAATTAGGACATTTCCAACAAAATCGCATAATTAACATTCCTAAACTATTAATAACATTACTCCAATATCTCATAATACTCAATCTATCTTCTAATTTTCTTTATTGTTCTTGTTCTATTTATATATTGTTTTAACAAACCAGAACAGAGCCGAGGACCAATGTAGTACACTTGATGGTCATGTCTTTTAAGTCTCTTTTGTAACTTATGCACAGCAAATGAAAAATTTCCAATTCTAATCTACAAAATGGGGGAAATATTTGGAAGGTCTACATTCTGACAATGAGTTAATATCCAGACTCTATTGAGAACTCAAATAATTCAATGGCAAAATGGAAATAACCTAATTAAAATGGCAAAACAGACATTTCTGAAGAGAAAACATAGAAATGATCATCAGGTAGGTGAAAAAAAATGTTCAACATTACTAATATTCAGGTAAATCCAAATCAAAAGTACAATGAGATACTATCTCACTCCAATTATATTGGCTGTTATCAAAAAGACACGTGTTGGTGAGGATACAGAGAAAAGGGAACACTTGTATGCTGTTGGTGGGAATGTAAAGTAGAATAACCATTGTGGAAAACAGTATGAAGATTTCTCAAAAAGTGAAAAGTAGAACTACTGTATAATTCAGCAATCCCACTACTAGTTATGTGCCCGCAGGAAATGAAATCAGTCTCTTGAAGAGACATCTGAATGCCCATATCTCTTGCAACACTATTCACAGTGACTAAAAAAATGGATGCAATGTAAGTGCCCATTCACTGATGAATGGATAATGTAAATGTGGTGCATCTACACAATAGAATATTAGTCAATCATAGAAGAGGATTAAACATTGTCATTTGTGAAATGGTAAGTGAAATAATCTAAGCACAGAAAGATTAGTATCACATGATCTCACTCACGTGGAGTTAAAGAAAAAAAGATGAACTCACAGCATTTGAAAATATAAATGTGGTTACCAGAGTGGGGAGAGAGGGATTGGGGAAAGGCTGATTAATAGGTACTTAGTTATAACCAGATACAAGTAAGAAATTAGGAGGTTCTTTTGCATAGTATAATGATTGTAGATAATGATTCAGCATTACACATTGTTAAAATTTTTAAATAAAAAAGAAAAGAATACTCCATCTCTGAACCTGTTTGATTGCTTTTTTGTTATATTTGACATG
The DNA here is from genome assembly GCA_949820135.1 of Sylvilagus floridanus. Lineage (NCBI taxonomy): Eukaryota > Metazoa > Chordata > Mammalia > Lagomorpha > Leporidae > Sylvilagus > Sylvilagus floridanus. The sequence continues at coordinate 103,281,028 of OX463238.1, read as the reverse complement.
TTCTATCTCTTTCATTTCCTGTGCACTGGAATTTAGGTTCAACACCTAGGTTAGATTTTGGTTAAATTCATATGTGGTGTTATGCTCTTTTTTTTTTCTGTATCACACCAGTAACAGAGAACATTTCCATAATTTTGGATGAAAAAATAGCTTCACTTTTTTCCAGCACCTTATGATACAAATACTTGTGTCAAGTATTTGCAGCTATGTTCATCCACAGTTGACTGGAACTCCTCAATGGGCTGTCCATCTTTTTACATTAACACCTAATACCTTTCCTGGCACAGAGCAGGAACTTTATATTCTATGAAAATCAGGCAGGTTTATACCAGTGTTACACATGAAACAAAAAAGGCTGAGTGAGTAGCTACCAAACTTGCTAATGTCAAGTGTCTTAGAAGGACCAGAGTTGTCCAACTCTAATGCCCATTCCTTTCAACTTGCTATTGTAATGAATTTTAATTACTTTATCAAAGATTATCTTATCACATGTGTATATTGATAGCACAGATTCCTTCGGAGCAGAATATATTTTGCATATCTCCTTCACAGAATTTATTGCAATGCTTTGTACTGAACAGATTTTTTTGAAATTATTGGTTGATTTTATAGGCGCTTTGCTGTCAAATATAAAAATATTTTATATGTATATAGTAAGATAAAAGGTACAAACTAGATCTAGGCAGTTAAGATGATGATTTGGCCATAAGTAATAATTTTAGTCAACATACTTAGTGAAACTTGGACACCTGAATTCTAGCAGGTATGGAGAATATGTTCCAAATGTGTATTGACCGATTAAAAAGAATCTAGTAGGTTTGGGCATTAAGCCTAGTAGTTAGGACATTGCTTAAGATGTCCAGCTCCAGCTTCTGATTCCAGCTCCCTGCCAATGCAGATCCTGGGAGGCAGTGGTAATGATTCAAATAATTTGATTCCACCACTCACAAGAGAGGCTTGTATTGTGTTCACCAGGTCCCAGCTTCAGTTCTACCCTATCTCTAGCCATTTTGGGAATTTGGGGAATGAACCAGATGGGAGTACTCTCTCTCTTGCTCTCTCACTCTCTGGCTCTCTCGCTCTCACTCGCTCTTGCTCTCTCACCATCTCTGTATCTCTTTGTCTCTCTATCTCAGAATCTCAAATAAACTGAGATAAAAAATAGAGAACTGTTTATAGAAAGTCAGTGTGTCCTCTGAGGAACAAAAGCTAATGCTAATATAATAAACAGAAGCATAATGTGATGTGACATTACTTAACCTTTCATATAGCTTAAAGCCTACATTCAGAAGTGAAAGATACCTTATATACTACTTAGTATAATTTAACCACTTTCCAAATGAAGAAACTGATGTCCAAATACGATTAAGTGATCTCTGTAATGTAATAAAATAATATCTCAGACTCAAGTCTTCTAACTTCTAGGACATAAATTTATTCTCAGATCCAGATTCCCTTGCCATGCATGCTATTTGGTTAATTATTGAGGACATTTGTCTATTTATCTATTCATAGAATCCTACATTCTCTGTTGGTTTGATTCTTCATTTTCTCAGAGAATCCTCTCTGTATGTCTAAGCTATTTGAAAATGAAAACTGTCCAAAGGAGAAAGGTTAGAACTCAAAGGTATTCACCAACTTTTAAACCAATCTCCCTGTTACAGCACAGCTGATCATGGTGAACAGGCAGGGAAAGTAGATGATAGGAGTTCACAGTCCCCACTGTCCAGACACAAACTCATGGTGTTATGGGCTGAACCATGGGATCCTTAGCAGAAGAGCAATTTGGCAGTCATTGATATACTGCTCAAGCGAAGGCAGTGGCACCTTCAGTCCAATAGAAACAGCTGTGACCACCTGGAGGAAAATGCTGACAGACATCCTAGGGAGATAAGGCATCCATCAAAATGTTTCCCTTCTTGGAGAATACAGCCTGCATGCGGGCCAAATGGCAAAAGCTTAGGAAGCATAGGTCAAGGCTGTGGGCACCTAATTGTTTATGGGTAAACTTTCAACTTACTACCAACTTTTATAGACATAAATAAGCAATTCATGGAAACAGAAATGTGTCATCACCTTCCCATCCTGTGGAGGTTATAATTCCTTTGCCTAATTTTACTTCAGATTGGAAAAGAAATGCACTTAATAAAGCCCTTGGAAGCTTGCCTATTTATAAGTAGGTAGGCACCATTTTGCCCTTGAATATTTTTTCTATTTTACTTGTGTCCATCTAACAGACGAAGGTTATTAACTTTCTATTGCTGATAATAGATAATTGTAAGCTTAGATACTTAAAGCAATACCTATGTATTAGCTCACAATTCTGCATGTTGCATGGTTGGGCTCTGCTAAGGATCTCACAGAGCTGAAATCAAGATGTTGGTTGGGGCTGCTCTTTCATATGAGACTTGCCAATCCTCTTCCAAGCTCATTCAGCTATTAGGCAGAATCCAGTGCCTTTAACCCATTCTCCTCCTGGCTTTCAGTTAAGGGGCTCCTCTTAGCCTCTGGATCTCTTCATTTCTTTACCAGGGGACCCATGCCATCTTTAGACTCAATAAAGAAAATTTCTCTCATGTCAAATTTCTCTCACCTGCTCATGTTTCTCTCTAGGTAAAGTCCAGTCCCTTTTAAGATGTCACTGGATTACATTGGGTTCACCAAGGATAATCTTTTCCATGTAAAAGTCAAGCTGATTGGGGATATTAATTACATCATCAGGGGCTGGCGCTGTGGCTCACTTGGTTAATCCTCTGCCTGCGGCACCGGCATCCCATATGGGCGCCAGGTTCTAGTCCCAGTTGGGGCGCTGGATTCTGTCCTGGTTGCTCCTCTTCCAGTCCAGCTCTGCTGTGGCCCAGGAAGGCAGTGGAGGATGGCCCAGGTCCTTGGGCCCTGCACCTGCATGGGAGGCCAGGAGGAAGCACCTGTCTCCTGGCTTCGGATCGGCATAGTTCCGGCCATAGTGGCCATTTGGGGAGTGAACCAATGGAAGGAAGACCTTTCTCTCTCTCTCTCTTTCTCTCTCTCTCTGTATATAACTCTACCTGTCCAAAAAAAAAGTCAAGCTGATTGGGAATATTAATTACATCTTCAAAATCCTCTCATGACAACATCTAGGTTACTGTTTGATTGAATTGCTGGAGAATGTGTAAGTACACCAGAAGGTGGGAATTTTGAAGGCTTTCAGAATTCTGCCTACCACAACTGAAAATATGACTTTCATGAAAATAGAAACCTGCAGCCTTCAAAGAAATTTTGTGACATTTAAATCTTTAATTTTTGTAAGGAGTGGTTCTTGTGAACTCTTCCATAAAAAGAAAATTCTATGCTGGCATAGAATTGCAAGATTAAGGGATATTTTATTCAAGTCATACTTTCAGGAGTACAAAGTGAACCCTTAGAAATTAAAATGGTAAGAAAGCTACGTGTAATCCCAGATCATGACCTAATTGGCACTCTGCATTCTTTTAAGGAAAGGGCAAGTATAGATGATCTTATTCTGAGTAATACAACATATAATCTCTTGTAAATCCAATTTATCATATCCATTACACCTTCATTATGTTTGATGATTCAGTATTTCAAAGGGTGTATTCCCAACACATTTTTTTCTAGAGATGTTAATGAAAACATGGATAAATTTGAGTGATTTTGTGACTTTGCCTTCTCATATCTTACTTACTGAAAGATAAACACTTGGAGAAACATGTTTAAGTCTTGAATTTGATTTTACTTTGTTATCTTCTCCATTTCTATTGGTTTTAAATTTGCATGTACTTTCAAAAAATTTGCATGTACTTTCAAAAAATTTGCATGTACTTTCAAAAAATTAGGATTCCCGTCCTTCCCCTCCCCAGAGCAGTTCCCCTAGTAGTGGGCCAAGGTAACATGGAGGGAAGGAGGGCTGTGAGGCAGGTGTGTATAGGGAACATTAATGACCATATTTGGATTGTCTATAAACTTTGGAGGATTTTAGCAAATTTGATGCCTTTTTTCTATGCTGTCAAGCATTCTCTGTAGATTTCAATTATTGATATGTCACTTGTGGACATTATCTTCTTCTAAAGTCCAAAAGAACTTGAAGATAGTGAATAACTCACACAAAGCATTGTAGTATTTCTTAAGCCACGTCACAAGTAGTAGGGAAAAGGGAACTTTTCTGTATGTAAGTGGGTTTGGACAAAATGGTTTAAATAAAGTTAAATAAGATCTCACCACTGAAAGTCTTAAAGCCTTTAATACTTTCAAATGGGAGTAAAGGTGAGCAGGCTTTCTATCTTTTTTTTTTAAAGATTTATTTATTTGAAAGGCAGAGTTACATACACACACAAAACATACACACACAGAGAGACAGAGAGAGAAAGAGAGAAGGAGAGACAAAGAAAGCTTTCCATCCTCTGGTTTACTGTCCAGATGGCCAGAATGCCCCGGGCTGGGTCAGGCTGAGAGCAGGAGTCAGGAGCTTCCTCTAGGTCTGTCACATGGGTGGCTGGGATCCAAGCACTTGGGCCATCTTGTGCTGCCTTCCCAGGCCGTTAGCATGGAGTTGGATCAGAAGTGGAGCTTCCAGGATTCAAACCAGTGTTCAAAAGGAAAGCTGGAGTTGCAAGCCTTGGCTCAATTTGTGTTACAGCGCCGGCCAACCCTCTTGGTTTTTTATATCCAGGCATGGATACAACTCAAGTGCCTCCTGCACCACCTAGATCTTTGTCACTTGAGATCTTTGTCACTGTTGAATTGGATGGAAATGAAAGGTTTCCAAATATACTTCTTGCTGTCACCTCTCCTGATATTTCCTGGACTCCTGTGTCCCATAGAGCAGTTTTGAGAATGTGGCTATAGCTGCAGTCTCCCCAGTGTGGTGCTCCACGATTGAATACTTCACTGTCAAGAAGGTTAGCAACAGAAGGGGGGAATTCTGTATCTCATGTCCAGATATGAGTAGGAGTGAGGGTGGGCCAAAAAGGTACACACAAAATAGAGTAAAATATTGTGAATCTAGGCCAAATACGATTTTCTGTGTGAAATGGTAAATACACTGAGGTTGGGGAGGAGCTCAGGGAAATCACAATAGGAGAATCAGGAACCCAGAAAAGACATGACTTCACTTCCTCACTTACCTAGGGAAATGCCTTTACCCCTGTCTAGCACAGTAACTAGGCAGGCTCAGAGGAGAACAACAAAAAAACTGAGCATAGCTGAGCTGCTTGAGCTTGGAAGAGGAGAATGTGAACTAAGCAGACTGAGCACACCTCTCCCAGATTCCCTATGGATGCACTTCATCCCCACAGAGGGGTACTCCTACCCCCTGCCTTTTCCTGCAGACCCACTATTCACTGCATATCATCCCTGGCCTGCTGCACTGCCTTTATTCCAACTCCTTGCAGTCCTGTATGTCCTCTAGCATCCACTCAATCTTAGTAGTGATAATAGTTTCAGATTTTTATCCCTTCTAGCTCTCCCTGTCTTTATTCAGTAAGAGGACTTTTTCTGTATTGTGAGATACCACTGGTGTTTAACTTTCTTTCACCTTGTCGTACAAGCAGAATCCGGACTTCCATCCTGCTAATTTGTAGCCGCAAAGCCTTTCTTAAAGAGTGTGGTACTTAGTTATTGAATTACTGATAGAGCATAATCACACGCTAGTTTGAATTAAAGCAATATTATTGGGGCCAGCACTGTGGCATAGTGGGGAAAGCTGCCGTCTGCAGTGGCGATATCCAATGTGGGCGGCCAGTTGGAGTCCTGGCTACTCCACTTCTGATCCAGCTCTCTACTATGGCCTGAGAAAGCAGTGGAAGATGGCCCAAGTCCTTGGGCCCCTGCACCCTTGTGGGAGACCTGGAAGAAGCTCCTGGCTTCAGATCGGTGCAGCTCCAACCATTGCAACCAACTGGGGAGTGAACCAGCAGATGGAAGACTTCTCTCTCTGCCTCTCCTTCTTTCTCTGTGTAACTCTGATTCAAAAATAAATAATTTTTTTAAGAAAAAATAACATGATTGAATTGACTTTTAATTGGGAGTGATAAAGCATTAATGATAATTACCCAATCTTTGGAGTCAGACTACTTGAGTTCAAGTCCCATTCATGTCACTTGTTAGCTCCACATTGTAAGGCAAGGTAATTGGCTTTTTAAGTATTAGTTATATTTGTAAAATGCCCAGAGAATCAATACCTTAATGTATTAACACACATAAAGTTACTAGCACATAGTGAATAATATGTAAATGCTATCATTTATCATTCTCTGTGTTGTTACTTATAAACTTGATAGAAATCAGCCATGCTGAGAAAATGAGTGTGGTAACAAGAGCAATTTGGATTTTAAGATTATCTCAGAGTTGCCCCACAGCAAGTTACTTAGATAGGTAGGGTTTCAGAAAGTCTCCAGAATATTTTTGATGCAACACAAATGAACAAATATGTCTTCCACTGTGACCAAAAGTGCCACAATAAAATGGAAATGCCATTTAATAAGTAGAATATTAATAAGGGCATGAGGATTTCATTCACAAAACAGAGCCATTACAGAATGTTCTGCTTTGCTGGCAAAGAGGTAGTGCCTAATGTTGTTATATTGCTTGTGTGTGTGAGTTTAGTCTTAACATGTTTTTGGCCCAAGTTTCAGTCCCACCCACTAAAATTTGTAAGGTGTGTATCAGATTGCAGGTGAAAGCCCAGATTGGAATAATACATACATATATATACAAAATGAATTGTTTATATTAAAATGCTTATATTAGAGTCTTGTGAAACAATATATCTTAACAAACTGCTTCAAAGAATTTACCAACTATTACGTTATTTCTTATTCTTCCTTTGTCCTTTCTTTTGTCCCACTGTCCATTGATTCAGTTATCTACTCTTCCACCCCGCCATTTGTCCATCCATCCGTCCATCCATCCATCCATCCATCCATCCATATTTTTATTGAGCCTCTGACTATGGTTTACACATCATGCTTGGCTTTGGGAGGCGTAGAAGAGTAAGATGGTTTTTAACCTCATGAAACTCATGGTACAATCATTCAAGCCTTGATTCCATCTGTGCTATAATATTGAAAATAATCAAGTGTTGTAAATGTCTTTTCAGACTTCCTTTAGGTTAACAAAAATAAAAGCTCAAGGTGCTGTAAAGTTCCTCTCATTCTTCATCTGCCTGGAGCAATCTTCGGTAGACATCCTGACACTGCACACTAGGACCTACATTTTAGGGTCAGAAGACTTTAGCTTCCATCCCTACTTGTGACTCTTTTAAAAAAATTTTAAAATTAATTTCTATAAAGAGCATAAATTTCATGTATTTATGTTTTAAGAGCATAAAGATACTTTCCACCTCATCCCCTCCCTCCCTCCCTTCCTCACATCCATCGTCCCTCCTCCTTCTTTTCTTAATATTCTTTTGATTTTTTAAATGACTTACTTTACATGTAGGAAACCTTTCTGAATGTCAGCTTTCTCAGCTTAAAAATGATGGTAACAAATACTGCAAAGAGAATGTGTTGTAAGGAAATGAAGAACTCCAACACATATCACATGTTGTTCTGGGTCAGGAGTGTTCATATAGGTAAGTTCATGTAATTTTTGCCACAGTTCAGAGGGGTAGACCTATTGTTACCATTTTGTTAATGAAGACACTGAGATTCAGAAAGGAAAGTGGCAGAGGCCACAGAGCTAAGGGAAGGGAATGCATTATCCGAGTTCCAAATTGTCTGTCCTGTTTGTAACTAGACCACCCTAAAAAAGAATGTGAAAGCCTTTATGTTGGCAATAGGAAGGTATGGATGACTTCAGTTTAAAATCCAGCAACCTTTTTTTTTTTTTTTGCTGCAAAATGAAAGGATAACCATAGTGCCTCACTCATGAGAATTATAAAAAATAAATAATATTTGCCAAATGATTCATATTTAGCAAACAGAACATAAATAGTAGCTCTTATTTTAATAATCACAAATAATTCACCATCCACTATGAAATCATATTCTTATCTGTTCAAAAGTTTCTGAAATCTTGGCTTACAAGTATTGAATGATTGTATGTGTCTGCCACCCCGCTCTTTTTAATGAGCAAAATATTATTCCCAATATACCAGACCATTAGAAAAGAAACAAAGCAGAACCAAGAAGAAAATGTGATAAATCAGCCTTCAAATGTCAATGAAATGAACACATATTTCATTTCCTTGACTACCGATAGAAACCTACAGAGTGACTAGTGACTAGAAGTATATATGTTTTACTCAATTTTTAAATTCAAAACAAAGATACTTTTCTTTTGAAAATTAACAAAAGAAAAACAAATTTTCTACAGTTAAACTCAGGCTCTGGCTCCACTGCCTAGATTCAAATCTAAGCTTTCCTAATAAATGCCTCATGTTGCTACTGTGTTTTCTTTATCTATAAAATGAAGAAAATAATTGTGCCTGTTGGGGGATTGTTGTGGGAATAAAATGAGCTAATACAGCATAATATGTCCATGGCATATAGTAAGCACTATGAGTTTACTGAAAACCAACTGAAAAGTTATAGTTAATTGATAATTCATATAAAGTTTAGTAATCTGTAGATAACTTGCATGTTTTAGTTGCTGTTTTGATATTAACTCCGTAGATATCATTTTAGAATGTATTAGGGAATGGTTTTGGAAAATTAGCACATTGACTGGAACGATTATTTAGAATGAAATTGAAATGTTATGCAGGAGTACTTAGAAAGCACTTGCCAGACTACCTCTTCCTCTAAAAATGATGAGGCAAAAGAGGAATCGAACTTTATCATTTATTAAGCATCACCTAAAATAAATATCTATCTGGAAATTAGAGATACCAGACTTCTGGCAACAGGCTAACAATCTCAGATAAAGAAGTCAATTGGCATTGTATCTTATATAAGGAACACAACTGATGTTTAAAAATGAATGACTCACTCAATTAACAAGGAGTATAGGAAAGAATAGGAGTATAGATATTCCTCAAGGCAAAGGCCAATAGATGGACAGTTGCACCAAAATCAGAGCGCTAAAAACATAGAGAATGAGGTCACAAAACGCACAGGTTCATGATAGTAGAAACAGCAAGAATTGAATCAAATATGTTTTGGCAAGGCTTTTCCACATTGCGTTTCTTGTTAATGGAGAAATGAGAATGGTAAGCATGACTATGAAACACTTTTTAGAACGAGTATAGGTAAGACTGACACTGCTGGGCCCAGGGTCTCCACCAGCAGAGCCGGCATCCCATATGGGCACTGGTTCGCATCCTGGCTGCTCTGCTTCCGACCCAGCTCTCTGCTTACGGCCTGGGAAAGCAGAAGAAGATGGCCCAAGTACCTGGGCCCTTGCACCTGAGTGAGAAACCCTGAAGAAGCTCCTGGCTTTTGGATAGGCCCAGCTCTGGCTGTTTTGGCCATTTGGGGAGTGAACCAGCAGATGGGAGAATTTCTCTCTTTCCCTCTCTTTGTCTGTAACTCTACCTTTCAATAAAATAAAATAAAATAAGACTGAGGCTGTCATTGTAATTATTAGACATTTGCATTTCTTCAATGCTTAAGCCTGCTTGTTAATATGATATGCCTTCTTTCTTGAAATCCTCCAAAACTTGGATTAATGTGCATGAATTTGGCTTAAAGGAAATGTAAGCATTTAATGTTTTCGACTGTCACTATTCTTTACCAATTTGTGTTACCCTTGTCCAGAACTATAGTGCTGATCACCAATATTAATCATGCAACATCCCATAAACTGAATATACTCCTGTAACACAAGAAAAGAGTGCTTGTGTTGCCTATAATTTTGAGATATAAGTTAAAAAGAATAATTGGGAATGTGAGATGAGAAGTTCAAAATCATGTTTTATAAAAAATGATTTTTATAAATATAGGAAACATTTTCAAATTCAGCAAGGTTTTAATAAATAAGCAAAACATTAATTCAAGATATTAACTTTTTTCATTCATTTGTTTATTAAATATTAATGGAGTGCTGAATATGTGTGACGCATTTTAAATTCTTTTAAAAGGTCTCAAAAGCACCCTTTTGAAAATCACTGTGTGCTCACTGAAGGAATGGTACAAATGGGTATTTTATGAGTGGGAAAGAAACCCAGAGAAGTTCATTAACAGAATTCAGTTGATTACCAAATTCTCATCTCTGAAATTTTCCTTGAATATTTATGGCAACTAGAGAGATTGCAGTAAAGAATAAGGAAAAATGAACTCTGAGGAGTTACAGCTGTGATATTGACAGATGACAATCCTGTGGATATGGAAAAGCCCCCTAACTCCTATTTCTCTCAGATTCCTTACTATAAGATGGATGCTAATGATGTCTGTCCCATTGAACTTACCAAGCTGTTTTGACAATTTAATGAAATAACAAATATAATAATGTTTTTAAAATGGCATACATTTTAAATGAAGAAATATTATTATTGTTATAATTGTTTAAAATCACTATTTTAGTTGACATAAAGATATGCCAAGGAATTTTTTTTTCTTCTTTCTGTGGGATAACCTTATTTTGGAAAAAAAAATAATTTCAATTAATGTATGTTTCTATTTTTCTTCACTATTTCACGGGAAGAATTTTAGAGTAGATATGTTTCCCTCACGATTGCTCTCCTGTGTTCTCTCTCCCATCAAGAAGTTTTGGTCTTCTGCCGTGAAGGCAGATGTCTCTACAACTCCTGGCTTCCCCATATGCATCAGTCCAAAAGGACCAGCCGTGAATGACAAGGAAAAACAGCTAAAGGGGAAGTGCCAGAGAAGGTAGGTTTTGTCAGATTGCTGAAAAGAGGTTTTTCTTAAAAGAAAAGAACACACACACACCACCACCACCAAGAAGCTCAGAATCAGTCAGTACACAGCACAATACAGTTTTTCTTCTAAAAGCCCAGCTATTTCTTGGTACATAAAGTAATGTCAACAATGAGAGTTTTTTTTTTAATACAAAAATATTGACTTCAAACACAGAGATTACTTAATCTGGCCTGCTATCATAATTCCACAAATCTGAGAAGAAACAATGTAGGTTGAATCCATTAAGGACACCTCACCAGTAGTCCTCCTCGACACATCCGGGATCTAGCTTCTGACACAGGACAGCAAACAAGCTGTATATCCCACAAAACTGAACTTACCGATACATCACCGACAGGAGGAAGAATATGATCTTGTAGGTCTGCACCCACTGAACTCGATTTTCTAATCAACTGAATGACATCTCTAGATTTGGTAGATGTCTACAGCGGGAAGAAGTTAAGGAAACAGATTACAAGTCCTTGAAATGAAACTAGTTCAACAAGTTTCAACAGAGAAGCCTCAACCCATAGAATTGCTTGAAGAAAACAGAGACAACACAGTCTCAAGAATGCAATATTTTTTTTTTTTTGTATTGGCCAATTTTGTTAAAGGAGAAGGAACAGGTTGCAAGGATTTGATTTGAATGAAAAATATTTTAGGAATGCACTAGGAGTTTAAAGGAGATTTGTGGGTATATAAATATCTTAAAGAAAGCTTCACATAAAAGCTCACAATAAAACCAATCAGCTAATCTTAACTACAACTCAAGAAGTACTTCATAAATTCTTTTTGAACAGCAGATATCTTCATGTCTTACAATGGAATACTGAAATTATTAATATGTTATATTTTCTAAAAAAGATACCTACTTCTGAGAGAACAAAGAAATGAATATCAAACAAAGATGTTCCCAAAGTGAGTTAATGGAATAAATATATAAATACAGACATTTATGGGAGTGAAGGCAACTGAAAAAGAGGAAACATATTTTTTAATTAGACAACAATAAATTTTTAAAATAATTGAAGACCATTAAAACTATAATAGATATCTTTCTTAGCCATTTGTTTGACAAAGATGTAAAACAAAGCTTGACAAAACTATATTTGCAGTAATACTGGCACACACAGAAATTTCTTTTTTGTTGTTTTTTGATTTTTCCTTTTTTAAATTTTGGCCTCTATATAAAAGGGATAATATGTGTATTTATATCCATGTGTCCAGTTTATTTCACTCAATCAGATGTCTTCCATTGCATCCATTTTGATGCAAATGGCAGAATTTTATTCTTTTTTATAGCTGAGTACTATTCCATTGTGTGTGTGTCTGTGTGTGTATCTACACATTTTCTTTACCTATTCATCTGATGATGGACACCTTGTTTGACTCCATATTTTGGCTATTGTGAATAGTGTTGCTATCAACAATGGTGCTTATATGTCTTAGGTACAAAGTGTTCATGCCTTTTGGATATACACCTAGTAGTGGGATTCCTGCATTTTATGGAAGTCTTTTTCTATGTTTTAAAAGAAATTTTTGTACTGTTTTCTACAATGGTTGTAGTGCTTTACATTCGTACCAACAGTGTATAAGAGTTTCTTTTTCTCTACTTCCTCACCAGCCATTGTTACTCTGTGTTTTGTATAACAGTCACGCTGAAAGGGGTGAGGAGATAGCTCATTGTGGATTTGATTTCTATTTCCTTGATGGCTAGTGATGTAGAGCATTTCTCATGTATTTGTTGGCCATTTGTAATTCTTCTTTGGAGAGTTCTTCCTTCCTTCCTTCCTTCCTTCCTTCCTTCCTTCCTTCCTTCCTCCCTTCCTTCCTTTCTTTCTGACAGGCAGAGTGGACAGTGAGAGACAGAGACAGAAAGAAAGGTCTTCCTTTTGCTGTTGGTTCACCTTCCAATGGCTGCCGTGGCCAGCGCTCTGTGCTGATCCGAAGCCAGGAGCCAGGTGCTTCTCCTGGTCTCTCATGTGGGTGCAGGGCCCAAGGACCTGGGCCATCCTCCACTGCACTCCTGGGCCACAGCAGAGAGCTGGCCTGGAAGAGGGGCAACTGGGACACAATCTGGTGCCCCGACCTGGACTAGAACCCGGTGTGCTGCTAGATGGAGGATTAGCCTATTGAGCCGCAGCGCCGGTCTGGAGAGCTGTTTCTTGAAGCCCTTTCCCCATTTCTTTTTTTTTTTTTTTTTGAGTGGGAGGTAAAATAGCAAAGTTTATTAGGGAAGGGACATCCGTGAAAATGGATGGGCACCTCTCCAGACAGGACCTGAGAGACTGGGGGGGGGGGCAGTGGAGAGAGAGTACACCTGACAAGTCAGGCGGGCGGCTCAGCAGACAGGCAGAGGGCTGAGCCTTTCCCCATTTCTTAGCGGGATTTATTTTTTGTTGTTATTGTTGTTGCTGACTGTTTTTAATTGCTGATTTCTTCTGGCTATTTATCCTTTCTCACATAGGTAGCTTTCAAATATTTTTTTCCATTCTGTTGGATGGCTCTTCATTCTATTGATAGTTCTCTTTGCAGTACAGAAGTTTCTGAATTTGATATAATACCACTAGTCTAGTTTTGCTTTTGTTACGTATGCTTTGGGGGGTCTTCTCCAAGAAGTCATCACCTACACCAAATTTCCCCTGGATCTTCTTCCAGCAGCCTCTTAGTCTCAGTCTTAAATTGAGATCTTTGATTCATATTGAGTTGATCTTTGTATATGATGAGAGGTAGGGATCTAACTTCCGTCTTCTACATATATTAACCAAGTTTTATCAGCACTATTTATTAAAGATATCATCCTTTCTCCAATGTACGGTATGGGCACTTCTGTCAAAAATCAGTTGGATGTACGTGTTTGCATTAATTTCTGAGCTCTCTGTTCCATTGATTTATGTATCTATTTTAATATCAAAGCATGATATTTTAATACAATAGCTTTATAATATTCTGTGATGACTCTAGCTTGCTTTTTTCCCTTCAGGGTAGCTTTGGCTATCCTGGGTCTTTCATGATTCCATATGAATTTTAAGATTCTTTTACAATTCTGTAAAGAATGTCTTTGGTATGTTAATAAGAATTGCATTGAATCTGTATATTGCTTTAGGTAGCATAGACTTTTTTTTTTGACAGGCAGAGTGGACAGTGAGAGAGAGAGACACCCTCCAATGGCCGCCGTGGCTGGCGCACCACGCTGATCCGATGGCAGGAGCCAGGTGCTTATCCTGGTCTCCCATGGGGTGCAGGGCCCAAGGACCTGGGCCATCCTCCACTGCACTCCTGGGCCACAGCAGAGAGCTGGCCTGGAAGAGGGGCAACCGGGACAGAATCCAGTGCCCCGACCAGGACTAGAACCTGGTGTGCCGGCGCTGCAAGGCAGAGGATTAACCTAGTGAGCCATGGCACCTGCCAGCATAGACATTTCAATGATGTTAAGTATTCTAGTACATGAGCAACAAATATCTTTCCAATTTTTTGAGTCTTCAGTAATTTCTTTCATCAAATGTTTTATAATTTTCATTGTACATCTCTTTAGCTTCTTTGGTTCAATTTAATCCTAAATATTTGATTTTTGTGTGTGGCTATTGTGAATGAGATTTCCTTTACTGATTTCTCTGTGAGTTTGTCACTAGCATCTAAAGAAGCTACTGTTTATGTATATTAGCTGAATCTTATCTGAAATCTTATCCAATGTTTTCTCTGCTTCCATTGAGAACACCAAATAGTTTTCGTCTTCATTTCCTGATGTGATTTCTGACATTTATCAATGTGCAAATATTGAACCATCCTTTACGAGATAAATCCCATTTGACTGTGATGCGTGATCTTTTTGATGTGGTGTTGGATTCAGTTTACTGATATTTTGGTGAGAATTTTTGCATGTATGTTCATCAAGGATATAGGTCTGTATTTTCTTTTTGTTTTGTATATTTGTTCAATTTTGGAATCAGGATGATGTTGGCCTCATAAAATGAGTTTGGCAGCATTCCATCCTGTTCAATATTTTTGAATAGTTTGAAAAGTATTAGAAGCCTTAATCCTTAATGCCATTCAAAAAAAAACTGGTACTAGGGGCTGGGACCAGGGCTGGGGCCCAGTGGGTTAATCCACCTGTGGTGTTGGCATCCCATGTGGATGCCAAGTTCTAGTCCTGGCTGATCCACTTCTAATCCAGCTCTCTGCTGTGGCCCGGGAAAACAGTGGAGGATGGCCCAGGTCCTTGGGCCCCTGCACCTGCATGGGGGACTGAGGAGAGGCACCTAGCTCCTGGTTTTGGATCCACACAGCTGTTGTGGTCATTTGGGGAGTGAACCAATGGAAGGAAGACCTTTCTCTCTGTCTCTCCCTCTCACTGTCTGTAACTCTACCTCTCAAATAAATAAATAAAATATTTTAAAAACTTGTAAAAAAAGAATAAAAATATAATGCAAATTTCCATGAGCTTTAAGCATTTTTTATTTGTTTGAGAAGTAGAGAGATAAAAACAGATAGCTCCAGTATTCTGGCTCACTTCCCAAATATCTGCAAGTGGGAACTGGATTGTGGCTAAATCTGGGAACTGTGATTCAATCAAGTCTCCCACATGGGTGGAAGGAACTCAATTACTTGAGCTGTCACTCCTGCTTCCCACAGTCCACACTAGCAGGAATCTGGAATCAGAAGTCAGAGGCAAGCTTAAAACCTAGACACTAACATGAGATTCGTGCATCTGAATCATCAGGCCAGATGCCCATCTCTCTGTGAACCTTTCAAAGCACTCTCATAGAACCAGTAAGGAACTGATAAAGCTTAAAAGAGGACATAATATATAGGGGTAATGCTCTCACAGAAAGAGGAACAGGTGCCAAAAGACTCTCTGTTGGTCACAGTGGGAAGGCAGCAGTCTGCAAGGCAGGAAGTTAGCCTTCATTGGAACTTGACCGGAGGATGCCATGACCTCAGATTTCCAGCATCCAGAACTGTGAGAGAACACATCTCTATTGTTTAAACCTCCCTGTCTATGATGTTTTGTTATGGCAGCCTGAGCCAACTAATACAATCTGGGAGAGAATTTATTGCATGGATGGTTACAATAAATGCCTTGCACAATCTCTTCAAACTCTAAAACTCTATGTTAAAAACAAACAAAATCTGGGGCTGGCACTGAGGCGTGGCAGATAAAGCCACCACCTTGCAGTGCCAGCATCTCATATGGGTGCCAGTTCATATCCTGGCTGCTCCATTTCTGATTCCTCTCTCTGCTATGGCCTGGGAAAGCAGTAGAAAATGGACCAAGTCCTTGGACCCCTGCACCCTCATTGGAGACCCAGAAGAAGCTCTTGGCTCCTGGCTTCGGATCGGCACATCTCCAGCCGCTGTGGCCAACTGGGGAGTGAACCAATGGATGGAAGACCTCTCTCTCTCTCTCTCTGCCTCTCCTTCTCTCTATATAACTCAGACTTTCAAACAAATAAGTAAACATTTAAAAAAAAACAAGCAAAATCCAATAAAAACTCATCCACAAACTAATATTAAAGTGTTTGTAGAAAACAATTTCTTCTAATGTCAAATCTATAGGCTATTCAACTTGTTCCTTTCTTGATCATTTTATAGTACCCTATATTGTTAAATCATTTACTCCTAATAAAATTCTCTCCTCCTTTGGTTTACATAACAGTAACTTTTTGGCTTTCCTTTTTATTTCTCTAGATATCATTCCAACATCCATTTCACCACAGTGTTCCAGAGCATTGTTTCTTTTACTGGGTAATGTAATCCACTTGATCCACAAATTTCTGTACATATTTGCTATAATTCTTCCAAATTCAAGTTTTGGATTGTCTTCTGCCTCCTAGAATCCTATGTGAATTTGTTTCTTACATGTCAAATTCAGTATGTGCAAACTAGGGATTATTCTCTATTTTCCCTCCATCCATTCCTTGGTCTGTCATATTCATTCAGTTGTCATGACCTGAATGTGCTCACTTCAAAATCTCCCTCCCGTTTACACATGAATCTGAGCTTGCTTTTATTCTTATCTCTGTTAAACTTGGGTCACAAAATGTATCAAATATTCTCCTAGAACAATGAGTTACAGTGGTTAATGATTTTTTGAGGGGAGGGATGACACAGTGGTTTAGTTTGTTCTAACTGAATTTTACTCTGAAGCTAAATACATAAAACAAATCATGTTGAAGCAGTTGTGGTTATAGTGGGCTGTGTGTACTGGGAATCTCATGTACTCAGCATTTCTTTAATGTCTTATGAGAGATGTTCTCTGTGAAAGCAATTGTCCTGAAAGTTTCATGACTGTTTAACCTGTTCCTTGGAAAAGAGGGGAGGGGAACAGGGAAAGGGAGAGAAAGAAAGAATGAGAAGAAGAAAGAGAAAGAAATGTAAAGAAGGAGGGAAGGAAGAAAGGAGGAGAAAGGGAAGAAAGGTGAAGAGAAGGGAAGGGAAGGGGTTGAATAATTGTCTAGGAGGATCGTATCACAATTATCATATTGATTTAATTAATCAGGCCAAAAAGATGGAATTATGTTAATGTGCTTATTCTGTTAAAAGTTATCCTTTAGGCCGGCGCCGTGGCTCAACAGGCTAATCCTCCACCTTGCGGCGCTGGCACACCGGGTTCTAGTCCCGGTCGGGGCGCCGGATTCTGTCCCGGTTGCCCCTCTTCCAGGCCAGCCCTCTGCTGTGGCCCGGGAGTGCAGTGGAGGATGGCCCAAGTGCTTGGGCCCTGCACCCCATGGGAGACCAGGGAAAAGCACCTAGCACCTGGCTCCTGCCATCGGATGAGCGCAGTGCGCAGGCCGCAGCGCGCCGTCCGCGGCAGCCATTGGAGGGTGAACCAACGGCAAAGGAAGACCTTTCTCTCTGTCTCTCTCTCTCTCTCACTGTCCACTCTGCCTGTCAAAAAAAAAAAAAGTTATCCTTTAGTTACAAATGTTTGCCATAGACATGACAACATTTTAAATTAAAAGATGGGTGTTCAAAATCTGTCTATTTGTATTTTTCCAACTTTGAGAGATAAAATTATGTTGGTTATTTTACATAGAGTGGTTGGATGATTCTTTATCACTTATTCTAACAACCTGAGGAAATTTATTCAACCTGAGAAACTTCTCTCCTCACTTCATCAATTAAATATACAGCTGGATCATTGATTGTGTTCTAATCTGAAGAAAATGTACTGGCATACAATTTGAAAGTGACTGATGTATGATATGGGATGCTACAGAATTCCTGGGCTGTGAGGTGGTGAAAATGCAGCGTGACGAACAATTAACTGCTTCAATATGCATTTCATAGGTTTAATTCTTGCCTACACTTGACATTGTTCCACTTGTCTGTTAGGTGTAAAGTGA
The DNA here is from genome assembly GCA_949820135.1 of Sylvilagus floridanus. Taxonomy (NCBI): domain Eukaryota; kingdom Metazoa; phylum Chordata; class Mammalia; order Lagomorpha; family Leporidae; genus Sylvilagus; species Sylvilagus floridanus. The sequence continues at coordinate 103,262,886 of OX463238.1, read as the reverse complement.
TGTCTTACTTTTGTTTTAATTATATTTCTCTGAATATTAATTATATGAATATTATTTTCTTGCTTTATAGCTCTTTTTGGTAATTGCTTTTTCAAAACTAAGGTATCTATCAGTTAGTGACTGGATAAATAAATTATAGTATATATACACTATGGAGTACTACTCAGCTCTAAAAAAAAAATGAAATCCTGTCTTTTGCAGTAAGATGGATGCAACTGGAAACCATTATACTTAGTGAAATAAGTCCAAAATATCAAATGTTTTCCTTGATCTGAGGTAACTAATAGAGTATCTGAATTGTAATGTGTTAGAGTGAAATAGACAATTTTAGATCTGATGATTGTTTATAGCCTTTGTCTCTTCCATTGAGGAACAGTGTTTTTTTTTTTTTCCTTTCATACTATTTGTTGAACTCTATTTTACTTAGAGTATGGTTAACTGTATGATCATTAAGCATACTAAAAATAGATCTTTGTAAAAATTAAGTGTGGGAATGCGTGAGGGAGGGGGAGGAAGAGTTGGAATGTTGGTGTGAGGGAGGGTGGGTGGAGTGTCGCTATCTCCCCAAATCTGTATATATGAAACATGAAATTTGTACGACTTAAATAAATTTTTAAAAGCAGCATCTGAGTAAATATGGATACTGGAGGCACAAAACATCATTATGGATTCCCCTGTTAAAGTGAGAATTTATGGAGACCAGGTGAATATTGGGTATGAGATTCTAGGTTTGTTATTTCTTTCTTTTAATACTTCAAAAAAAATTCCTCGGTTGCTATCTTGTTTCCAGTGTTTTTTCTGAGAAGGGTGATACCATCTGATTTTGTTTCTTTTTGGTGATTGGCTCTTTTGGTAAATTTTGTAATGTTTTTGCCTTAATATTTTATAATATACTGTAACATATCTAGGTATGGATTTCTCTTCATCTCCCCTACTTGGAGCTCTATGAACCTTGTAAAATAAAAGATTTTCATTTTTCTTTGCTTATGAAAATCTCACATTCATTCTTTTTTTTTCAGACAGGCAGAGTGGACAGTGAGAGAGAGAGAGAGACAGAGAGAAAGGTCTTTCTTTGCTGTTGGTTCACCCTTCAATGGCCGCCTCAGCCAGCGCACTGTGGCCTTCGCACAGCGCTGATCCGATGGCAGGAGCCAGGTGCTTCTCCTGGTCACCCATGTGGGTGCAGGGCTCAAGCACTTGGGTCATCCTCCACTGCACTCCCGGGCCACAGCAGAGAGCTGGCCTGGAAGAGGGGCAACCGGGACAGAATCCAGCGCCCCGACTGGGACTAGAACCTGGTGTGCTGGCACCGCAAGGCGAAGGATTAGCCTGTTGAGCCACGGCGCTGGCCTCACTATTTTTCAAATGTTGCCCCATCATTATTTTTATTCTTTTCTCCATTTAAGAATCCTTTTCTTGGGATGTTGGCATCACTACTTCTCCATATCTCCATGTCTCTGAAATTTCAAAAGTTAATATATATATATGTTTATCCCTTCCTTCTGCCTTCTGCAAAAAAGTTTCTCTATTTGAGCTTCCAACTTATTAATTTGTTTTTCAGTCGCACTATCTGACTATTTATATCATCAACTTTGCTTTTTTATTTAAACTCATATTTTCCAGGTCTAAAATTTCCATTTCACTCTCTTTTGTACATTCCTATTAATGTCTCAGATGGCTGACATGAGCACTGACAAAGGACTGATAGCCTCCCGTATGACGCATTGGTATCATGCTTATTTTGCTTTCTTGATTTGTCTTTTCCGATCCTCCTGCTTCAGAGGTGTGATGACTTTCTTTTGAGGAAGTTGTCCTGCTCAGAGTCTGCTTATTTTGAACTAGGATCTCATATTTCCCATACTTTATCTGAAAGGATGCACTGTGGAAGGCAAAAGGCAGAGCTTTGCCATTCAAGTTGAGTTTAGGGGAGAGGGTGAGTTGCATAGAGAGCCCCCCATGGCCACAGTCACCATATTGGTCTTTCCCAATGCTGTGAGCAGCTGCCTCTTCTAGTGGGAGATGCACTGACAAACCTAGAGTGAAGCAGCACCGGATGGAAGCACTTTCTCTACATTTTGATTCCCTGGAGGTCTGGATGGATAAGGATAGGAAAAGCAAAAATGAAAACAATTGATTAATGCTATACTTTCCAGAAATTCCTCCTCAACAGGTTTTTTCTGTGATACTTCCAGAGTTGATGGTCTGGAATCTCAGAGTGGTTTCTGATATGAAAATGCACGTAAACATTGACTCCAGGTAATACAGGGCAAGGCAGAGTGTTGGGGGAATGCAAGAATAACACTTCAAAAGCTTTTCTTTTATTATTCTGTTTCATGCCACTGCAGTAGTCAACCTCCTCCCCTTCCTTGCACTGCAGTTCTGGATGGTCTCATTCTTTTAGTTGTGGCCCCAAATCCATGTTAGCCTCTTTCTCTTATAGTCTATCTGCAGTTGATATGGAAGAGGAAACAAGTGTCCTGTGCTAACTCACTGTTTTGGCAGAAAAAAATATATACAGACACACATGTGTGTACACATAAAATGAGTATTTTAAAAATTTTTTTATTTGCATATTTATTTATTTGAGGCACAGAGGGACACAGAGAGAGAAGAGAGAAAGAGACAGAGACAGAAAGACATCTTCCATCCCCTGGCTCACTTCCCAAATGCCCATAATACTGCTCTAGACAAAGCATGGAATTCCATCTTGGTCTTATATGTGGGTGTCAGGGTCCCAAATATTTGAGCCATCACCTGCTGCCTCAGAGTGTGAGCATTAGAAAGCTGGAATTGGGATGCAGTTGGGAATAGAACCCAGGGGTTCCTATACAGAATCTGGGCATCCCAAGGGGCGTCTGAACTGCTGTGCCCAATGTTTGCCACTAAAATGACTTTTTTTTTTTTTTTGAGATAGAAAGTAGGGAATCCCTTGATAAGCGAATAGATATATTTATATAGTTTTTTTAAACAGTGAAAAACATAAAAAGGATATACAGAACTTTAAACTTTTATTTCCTTAGGAACGAATCATGGAGAGATTGCCGTATTTTCATTTATACCACTTCATGTTGGGAAAGCACTTTATAGCTTGAAATGAAATGCCAATTAGTATCTTGAAGAAGTAACCTGGATCAGCAGGTGGCAGCATAGTAACACGTTTGGTCTAAGTGTCTTCATGTTCTTTCTCCCACAACTGTGTCCCAGTGACCTGTTGCTTCCATGTTTTCTGCATTTAACCACAATAAAATGACATCAATAGATTATGTGACCCAGTTTTTGTTTTATTTGGCTGGATGCCTGCTTAAAATATTTTTTTGTTTGTTCTTAATCTGTGTGAGTAAGTTCCTTTGATTCCCCTCAATTTTGGCATTCTCTTTTGTTTGGTTCCTATTAATGTATCTGTCTAAGTTATAAGAAATACCTTGGTGATTTAAAAATGATAAAAAAAACCCACCTTTTTTATTCTATGTACTATTAATTGGATAAGTTCTAGGAACTTTTCCAGGGCAGATTGAAAAGCTGTTTTGTGACCGCTTTAATCTTACCTATGAACCTGCTGTAGTACAAATGGAGATTTCCTTTCTGTGTTAGTGGCCAGGGCCACCAGATAAAGCACAGTCTAAAAACAACGGCGCGATGCCTGGCCAGCACTTCCCAAGAGGGCTGCTGCTTTTAGCAGCAGTTATGAAAAATGCTTATGTCTCTTCATGTGGTCTAGAGATGGGGACTTTATTTTTTGTTTTTAAGATGATTTATTTCTTTATTTAAAAAGCAGAATGAGAGAGAGAGAGAGAGAGAGAGAGAGAGAGAGAGAGAGAGAGTTTCCATCTGCTGATTCATTCCTCAAATGGTCACAATGGCCAGAGCTGGGCTGATCTGAAGCCAGAAGCCAGAAACTTCATCCAGGTCTCCCACGTGGATGACAGGGGCCCAGATACTTGGGCCATCTTCTGCTTTCCCAGGCACATCAGCAGGGCACTGGATCGGAAGTGGAGCAGCCGGGACTCAAACTGGTACCCATATGGATTCCAGGGTCCCAGGCTGCGGCTTTAACTGCTATGCCATAATGCCAGCCCTGGGGGAGGGGGGATGGGCTTGGTTTTAAACACAGTTATACTCCACATCTAGAATATATGATACCAAACACATAGAGGTTCAGGAAACATCTGAGATGAGTGAGCAAGTGATTATGGAAGAGGCTTGCTGGGACGCTCCAGCTCAGAGATGTCCAGTAGGATTTTCCGGGATGATGGAAATGCTCTTTCTCAGTGCTGGTCCAAATGATCACCATAGCCCCAGGCAAGCATTTTGTGCTTGCAATGTGGTTAATGTGACTGAGGAAATAAAGTTTAATTTGTTTAATTAATTTAAATCTGATTGGCTTAGTGGAGCTGCCATACTGCGCAGTGCAGCTTTTGGTGTGCAGAGGTTTTCTGTTCTCCATTGTGCAGTGTTAGCAGATGACAGACTGAGCCATTCTCACTCAGCTGCATACATAAACCCCTTTTCCAATAGGATCTATGTATGCACTCTGAGGTTATTAAACACAGTGTTCTTGGTGCAATTATTCAGGGTTTAGTGATTTGACAAATGACTTGCTAAGTACACTCATATTCTTCTTGTAGGAATTATTTGCCTGTAGCGGCTCATCATTAAAAAAGAATCTTTCCGCCATCATCTTCCTGCCTGATTCAGTTCCCAGATGATCCTTATGTGGTGAAGACTGTATAGATAGGAGTATAACAAATGGGTTTTTGTTTTAGCACTTCCAAGGCATTATCACTAAAAAGAAAAATAAGAAAAATATTTCCAAATTTATGAAGAAAATTTGAGTGCATAATTTCTAGTAGAGGCTAGCGCTGTGATGTAGTATACTAAGCCTCTACCTGAAGCACTGGCGTCCCATATGGGCACCAGTTTGTGTTCTAGATGCTCCTCTTCTGATCCAGCTCTCTGCTGTGGCCTGGAAAAGCAGTGGAAGATGGCCTAAGTGCTTGGGCCCCTGCAGCTGCATGGGAAACCTGGAAGAAGCTCCAGGTTCTTGACTTTGGATTAGACCAGCTCAGAGCATTGCTGCAATCTAGGGAGTGAACCAGCGGATGGAATACCTTTCTCTTCGACTGTTCCTCTCTCTGTCCGTAACTCTGCTCTCAAATAAATAAATTAAAATCTTAAAAATACAGAGAATTTTTCTCTCCTACTATTGATTCCATTGTAGTGGTTCTTAACTGGAAGTAATTTTTGCTCCATAGGGGACATTTGACTTTTTCTGGATTTATTTTTGGTTATCATATCTTCGTGAGAGGTATTATCGGCATCTAGTATGTAGAGGTAAGGAATGTTGCTAAATAGTCACCATGCACAGGACAGTCTTCCCCAACAATTATCTGTGACAAATCAAAGACACCATGATTGAGAAACCTGTATTCTAATGATGATTCAAAGGTAATGTCTGAATTTATTATCATAAATATTTTTAATGTATACAATAAAATATGTGGGGCAAGAGAGACTGCTACTTGATATAACCCCCCAAATCCTTTTATTTATTTATTTTAACTTTATTTCATTTGAAAATCATAGATACAGAGAGGGGTAGAAAGAGAGAGAGAGAGAGAGAGAGAGAGAGAGAGAGAGAGAGACTTTCCATCTGCTGGTTCAGTCCCTACATGGCCTCACTGGCCAACCACTTGGCTGAAGCTAAGAGTCTGTAGTGTCCTCTGGGTCTCCCACATGGATCTACTGCTTTTTCCAGGCCATTAACAGGGAGCTGGACCAGAAGTGGAGCAGTCAGGACTCAAACTGGCACCAGTATGAGGTGCTGGCATCACAGGCAATTTCATCCGCTATGCCACAATGTTGGGCTACCCCTTGTCCCAATCTTAGCACATAAGTTATCTCATTTATTTATTTTTCATTTTGTTTATCTTTTTTAAAGTTATCTCATTAACTAAATTACTTGTAAATGGGAAGAAAGCAAATAAACATTTAGATTCAACAAATTAGTTTTGTTACATACTAGTTGATAACCACATACAGTACTATAAAATATGTAATCAAATACATATGGAAATGACATTTCCATAATAATTTAACCATTCCAAAGATGCTTTCTTGATTATCTGAAGACTTTGTATAAATATCATTCTTCAAGAAATGCCTATTTTTAATTTAATTTAAATATTCACAATAAGGTCTTTACAAAATCCTTTATCAAATTGTTTATGAATATCTTATTTTATCTTGGCTTCTCATGTAAATTGTTTAGGAATATCTAACTTATATTGACTCCCCATTCTGAAGGCCCCCAAATTGTCCTAAAGTGGGTTGAAAAAAGTGTTTAAATAAAATGCATGAACAGATCATGAAACAGCAGTGAAAAGTAAATTTATGCCAAGTGTGGATCCTCTTGTTCTTGGAGACTGAGCTCAGTGTAGTCCATTCTTGTTGAATTCTTGCCTCTTCACATTCAACTTCATGAAAGGCCAAGAAACTTGATCTTTTGTTTCTGAGCATTAAAGTCATGTTTACATAATTCACAACAGAATCCTATGCTAGACAATATTTCCAGTTCTTCTGCTATCTTATCCAAGGACTCATCAGCTGCTTTAAAATAACCAACAGTGTAATCATTTAAAGAAGTTGAAATCTGCACCACATCATTTGTGATAGAAATGGCCAACACTAATTCTTTGATCTGTCTATTACATATAATGAGCCTCATCTGTTGAAGAAGACAGAAACTGTGGAACCATCAGGGAAGGGAAGTATGATGTGTCAGAGAAAATGTAGATTGCTTAGCCCCTCGCCTGGCTTGAATTGCCAGACTACTCTAAAATGTAATAGTGACAGGAAGGCGAACAAGAACGTGATTGGTGACACTTGGACGCAATGGAAGATCTTCGTGGAGTTGGCAGTGCCTCCTATGCTCTTGGTCAACAAAACACAGCCTTCCAACTGCTCCAGGGGAAAGTTGTCATATCGCAGTTACTTGCATCTTGAATTCAACGACAATACACTTAGCAACATACACTAAACACAATCTGATAGAAACCACACATGACATTTGTAGTAAGAATGTAGGGGTATTTGTTGCACTAGATGTTAGTTTTAGATTTAATCCAGTCCCGATAATGAGTCACTTTGGTATAAAGTCCAGGTTTGTTCTTTTTCCCACAGTCTATTCCCCAGCTTACTATTCCAATGAGATACCAGATGTTTCTGTTTTGTGCAATAACCAGAGGTCCTCCAGAATCACCCTGGAGAAGGAGAAAAAACATGATCAGTGTGAAAAATAAAGGGATGTCAGAAATAGTGTCTAATTGGCATATGAATATCTAATAAATTCATCCAACAAATTTGATTTAAATATATGAAAGTAATTTTATTTATTTATTTTAGTTATCCAAATAACTGTCATACTAATGTGGTAATTGAGTTTATTATTTACCTCTTATTAATACCTTCAGTTGGAAGCTGGTGTGAATAAAGATAAGGCTTTCATGCTGTCTTCATAAAATTTTTAATTTTGCTGTAATTGGGTACTAGAAAGTGAACCTAAGGACAGGTCATGCATCCATTATGACATCAAGGCTCAGTTAAATGTTATGTCCTCCACAAAACCTCTCCTGGCTCTCTTATCTAGAAACAGCCTCTTCCTTTGCATTTGAATCTCACCTTGTCCCATTCACATGCATTGACGGTGAGATGTTCTGGATGTTGTGTTGCTGTGTAGGAATAGACTGGAGAGAGGGAGACAAGCAGACACTCCAAGCAAATGTACACTATTTCTTACTGAAAGGAACTGGCTCACAAACTAATGTTCCTTACTAGTGTGTCTTAGTGAACTGGTTTAAATATGTGAATGAGGAGACTTCAGTGTTATCTTTAACCCACTGTTTAGACAAATGTTTGTAAATGTATCTTTTAGTAATGGAGCCATCCTTTCAAAAGAAGTGTTATTTGGAAGCCCATTACAGATTAGCTTCACACACATACACACACACACACACACGAAAAATTAGTCTACTTGAAGCAGGTATTGAATTCTAGGGTCTTGTGCCCTTATCTCTGGTGTCTAGTGAGAAGAGTTTGAAACTCTGTCTGCTAAAACAATCCTCTGCAGTAATTATCCCTTGTGCCCATATGGTAATTTAGTTCCTCAGTGTTCTGCTATGCTAGTGGTGGAAAGAAATAAGGGAGTGTGAACCAATGGAAAGAGATTGTTTCTGTGTAGATTTAGTTATATTTCTCTCAAGTCATGAGATTGAGGTATATTTTAGATCATCCCCATGGTTTTTCCTTCACCTGAGACAGTAAAGTGAATGGAAAGAGACCATGTATTTCACAATATGTAGCCAATTCCTGATTTTTGCTTAATATGTTTTTTTTTTTTTATTTGACAGGTAGAGTTATAGACAGTGAGAGAGAGAGACAGAGAGAAATGTCTTCCTTCCATTGGTTCACTCCCTAAATGGCCACCATGGCTGGTGATCTGAAGCCAGGAGCCAGGTGCTTTTTCCTGGTCTCCCATGCAGCTGCAGAGCCCAAGCACTTGGGCCAACCTCCACTGCCTTCCCGGGCCACAGCAGAGAGCTGGACTGGAAGAGGAGCAACCGGAACTAGAACCAGGCGCCCATATGGGATGTCAGTGCTGCAGGCGGATGATTAACCAAGTGAGCCACGGCGACGGCCCCGGTTAATATGTTTTAGTTACTTCTGTGTTATATTATTAGACTGTAAATCATGTGGATTATTTATGATTTTTAAAAGGAATTTACTTATTTAATTGATACAGAATTCTTATCCACATTTCCACTCCTTAAATGCCCAGAATGGCCAAATGGACGGGGCTGGGCTGTGGCTGAAGCTGAGAACTGTGAACATGATCCATGTCTCCCATATGGGTGGCAGGGACTCAATTATTTGAGTCCTCATTGCTGCCTCCCAGGGTCTGAATGAGCAGGGAGCCAGAGTCAGGAGCTGCAACCCATATGGGATGTAGGCTAGGCCAAACACCCGCCCTTGACTTTTTAAAATGTTCATAGTGGCTTCAGTAACTGCCACAATACCTCGCAGCTATAAAAAATGCTAATGCTAAGTGAATGAAAGCTTACCACCATCACAGGACACACAGCCACTGGCAAATGAACTGTGGCACTCATGCATACACATCAAATTCTCAGAGCCATTCTTAAATCTTCAAAGAATTGCTAAACTGTTGGACCCATTTTCAAATGCTATAAATTAAACCTTTATTATATTATTTAAATTTTTTTTTATCTATATAGACGGAGAGAGAGAGGAAGAGAGAGAGAGAGAGCACTCTCATCTGAGGTTTACTTCCCAGATGTCCACAATGACCAGATCTTGCCCAGGCTGAATACAGGAGCCAGGAATTCAACCAGGTCTCCGACTTGGATGGCAGACTCAACTACCTAAGCCATTACCAGCTGCCTCAAAGAGTACACATTAGCAGAAAGCTGGAATCAAGAGTAGAATTGGGACTTTAACTCAGGCATCTGATGTAAGACACAGGCATCCAACCAGCATCTTAACTGCTAAGCCAAGCACCACATCTTTTGGTTATTTTTATTTCACTAAATAACCAGGCTTTAAAATTTGTGTTCTCCTTACATCCTAACTGCTTAAAATTAAAGTTTTGACTGTGGAAAAAGCTATGTACTTACTTAGTTTCTGGAAATGGCCTGTGAGGTGACACTTGAAAGTTAGTGTAGATGAATACGTACTTTTCAAATTTAGTTCTAAATAGTATAATTCTCCCTATGGCCATACAACCTCAACATGCTCAATCTTGTCTAAATAGTGTAATTCTATCTGGATGTACACTGTGTGAAGATGAACGTTTAAACACTGGTGTTGCAAGAATTTATTGATGATGGAGATATCTGCAAATCTGTCCCACAGTGCCTTGCAATTAGCAAGGATTAGGTGCCTAACTGTTGGTGATAACTATGGCTTGAAGCAATAATTACATGTCTTCCTGACTTGGTTTCTGCTATTTGCTTTTTCTCTAACCACAGTTCTGTTTTGCAGCTGACCACTATTTTTTACAGGTGATTTTGCTCAACAGCAAATTATTAAACGAGTATGTCTTGCCCTCCCTCTCCTCTCTCCCTTCTCATCCATGAGTTGATTTGATGGAATCACATGAAGTAACATCCATTTACAGTCAGCAAGTCCATCCTCACTCAATGAGTAACTTTTGTGAATTTGAGTCTACTCTTACCTCACATGCATCTAGTTTTCCTGTCAAGAATCCAGCACATATCATTCCTGATGAAACAGCACCACCATACACCTTAACTTGATTACATACATCATTACTTATGATTTCTATCTCAACTTGTCGTAGAGTATTGGGAAAGGGACCTAAAGAAGGAAAAGATAAGTAGATGAAGAATATCCACATTCTTGCTAGAATGGTGAATTTTTATGTCTTACAAAGGATGAACCAGTGATAAAACATAAATCTTAAAGTTTTAAGATTTTGGGCTGGATGACAGTGTTCAGAACCAAGTAACATTTCTTGAGTGTTCTCTGTGTGCCAGGCACCGTGTTTGGCATGCTTCCTCTTCTATCTTATTTAGTTCTTGCAATAACCATGAAGGTTAGATATGGGAATTTTCTTTCTCAGCTGAGCAAACCAAAATTTACCTGATTAAAAGTCTTTCCATGACCACATAACTAAACGGGAGACAATGTAATATTTAAACTTGGGTTTTTTCATTACCTGGGAGAATCTGTAATAGCTTAATTTACCTTACTTGGAAATTTATCTTATAACTTTACAAAGTACATAGCTGTCTTGAGAATTGGGAATTCTTTAGGGAAAGCAACACAGAACGAGACCTGACTACATGAAATAATGTTAATACTGTTGGAATCCTACTGCTTCATAGGAAAGATCATGTTTACTTTGCTAATGGAAGCAGTGTAACTTGCTATTCAGAACAAATACCAGGGCAAGTTAACAAATGTTGAGATAAAAAACAGATCTTGTTAGAAAAAAAAGCACATACACTCTGTGAATCTTATAAATGGTGACAATGAAATCCGAGAAATATACAAAATGAGAATGTTAAACTCTAATAAAATGTATAATGCATTCTGAGTTTAAAAAGAAATAATCTTTTATTAATTAATTACAAGTGTTGATTCATTATTATAAGAAAGTATTATTTAGTTGCATGTAGCATTGTTTTAGTCTTAGTATTGTGTTCATTTTCCATTTACAGATTGTATTTTAAAATAAATTATTCATATAAAATAGAGGCTCTGTTTAAAAGGGCTCACAGAGACTTGTCTTATCAACTGCTCCTTTGACAGATTTTGAAATCATCTAAAGTATTTTTTGTGTAAGTGTTTCATCAACACTCAATACTATCTATTTTGTGGTGTCTAATCAACTGTATTTCAACTACTTATACTTTCCTTGTGCCAAGGAAATTTTTATTTAGCTAATTGGTATGCTTAATTTTAAATTTAAAAGTTTTATAATTCTTTAATGTCAACTTAAAAAATAAATTCAAGTGCTTAGCTATATAACCACTATTTTTCTTTATCAAATGTTCAAAGGAGAAAACATCCAGAGAGTAAAAATGTTGTGTCTTGCAAGCTGTCAGACAACAATAATTCTGATTGAATATAGTTGGTTAAATCTTGGAAGGTAGAAGAAGAAAAACTGAATAGTTCTTGTCTTCAAAATGCAGGAAAAAAACCATAATCAAATATCTATTAATTAGGGAGCTGTGAAATAGCAGGTAAAGTCGCCACCTGTAGTGCTGGCATCCCATTTGGGTGCCAGCTCAAGTCCTGCTGCTCCTCTTCTGATTCAGCTCTCTGCTATGGCCTGGGAAAGCAGAAAGATGGCCCAAGTCCTTGGGCCCCTGCATCCACGTGGGAGACTTTGAAGACACTCCTGGCTCCTGGCTTTAGATCGGCCCAGCTCTGGCAGTAGCAGCCATTGGGGAGTGAACCAGCAAATAGAAGACTTCTGTCTCTCTCTCTCTCTCTCTGCCTCTGTCTCTCTGTAATTTTGCTGTTTAAACAAATGGATAAATCTTTTTTCTAAAAAAAATCTATTAATTACACTTAGTCTGATGTCTTACAAATTCATAACATTATTTCTATAAAATATTTAACTTATAGGAGTGGATAGCCCATTTCACAATAGTCTGTACATTACTGGGCTTTGAATGATTGATGAAGAAATCTCAAATCACTCCCAAAGTACTACTCTGGGAGGAGGAGATGATGAGTTTAATTAGATTCTAGAGGAAGCATATCATGCTATTTAAGAGGTAGATGTGTACCTTTTATACTCTGATCAGGGAGTAGCTTTGCACACCAAGTATTTAATTCCCTCTTCTCATAACTGTTTCTTATAGAAGAATGTAGAAGCCCCAGAGTTGAAGAATGGAGCTCTCAGGTCATAAGGATAGTATCTCAACTTGGACTGAACATCAGAATTTGGCATGTTTATTGGAGAGCCACAAAATTCAATATAAAAAACAACTGATAAAAACGAAGTATGCTAGGGCTATAATTTGAACAAATACATAAGACTACAACTTCATAATAAGTGACTGGAACTAGAATCAGAAATTTTAGAGCATAAACTATATGCAAAAAGTCCAATCAAGAGGCATAGGGCCTGGAGACTCATATCTAGACCTAAAAGTCTATGTTTTCAGTTTATTATGCATTATTAATTGAAGTAAAATTTTGTACTTGTAGACTTTATAAATTTTAGGCTCAAGAACAACTCCATGGATACATGGATTACAGGGACCCAGAGTAATATTTAGCACCAGGTAACAACCAGCCATTCAGATTCCTCGCTCAAGGCTACTTCTATTTACTTGCTTGACACATTACAGAAACTTATCATTACTGTTGCTTGGAAATCATATACTTTATGAATTAGGCAGCCATAGCAGACACTCTAGATATGAAAGATGGCATATTAAAGGGAAGAAACACATGTTAGTGATTTTTCAATAAAGAAAGTTCTAACCAGTTTCCACAGTAGTTTATTAAAAAGAAAATAAATGTAGGTATGGAGTAATAGTAACAGCAAAGTTTTTTGTATTAACCGTATCAATTTTTTTGTTTGTTTTAGTCATATTTGTCATAGTATATCTTGATTCCATCTTGTACATATTTCCTTTTGCATGTTATCTTATCCTCCATTCACATGGGGGATGGTTTCGTATTTTTTGCTCTGTTGATTTAACTGATACTCACCATTCACTTTCAATGCTCCCCATCCAGTGACAAATACTTTACTCTGAGGCAAGACTTCAAAGGTAGCATTCGGGAGACACACTCTGTGCACGTCTTCGGAAAACAGGACAGGGGTGGAGAGCTTCACCACAGCAATGTCGTCCTCGTGCTTGTGGGCAGCATAGTTTTCGTGAACAATAATTGACTGCACATTTCTTCTCATCAGTGGAGGGCTTAGGGTTGTTCCAAAACTAGCCATCCATAGTTTGGGGTTTTTGTAACTAATCACAGATTAAAAGGAGCACAGTTGGTTCATTCCTAATCTGAGGTTGCCCAAGATGCTAGATGGGCATGGGATACAAATGTGAGGGAAGGGCAAATTATTTAAGGTGATGGATGATGGAGGGGTTCCCATCTTCTTTTAAATAGTTTTTTTTTTTTTACTTGAGAGGCAGAGACCAAAAGACTGAACTAGACACACACACACACACACACACACACACACACAAATTTCATTTACTGGTTCACACACAAGTGCCTGAAATGGCTGGCACTGGAACCATGGGGCAGCACTGGAAAGGAGCCAGGAACTCAATCCAAGAGTCTGATGTAGGAATCCAGTTATTGAACTATCACTGCTGTCTCCCAGGGTCTCCATTGATTGGAAGCTGGAACTAGGAGCCAGAGCCAAGAACTGAACTCAGGCAAACTGATGTGGGACATGGCATGTAACCCCTAAAATAAATACCTGCTCCTCTATCTTTTCTATTGAGGCTCTGCTTTCATCTAGCTGATAACAAATCCCCCATCCCATAATAGCTTATTTTTGTTCTTGAAGGGATTCTATATACTTTTTTAAAAAAACTATATCATTGCCATTGTCAATTATAAAACTATAAATGAAAAGATAAATAAAATCTAGACATATATACATATATACACATACACATATATATACATATATATATATACACATACATATATATATACATACACACTCATATAAATGTATGTGTAACTGACTGTGCAACTATGGAGAGAGAGAGAGCAAGAAAGGTAAAATTTTATTATTGTTTTCTCATGCTTCCTTTTTATTTAGTATTGTATCTAGAATATTTCTCATTTTTTAGAAATTTCACTAGCATTACTATATCTCATTTTGTCCATATATCCCACACGCTAAAGATACTCTCTCTAATTTTTCTACTGTTCTTTAGTAATTACGAAATTAGAATTATTAGATATGAAAGTGAGAAAATGAGATAGCATTGGTGATTCTGTGGGTCCCAACTGAATACTTACGTATCAAAACAGTGGGCGGCAGTCAGGAGCCAATCTTCACTGATCAAAGATGCTCCACAGAAGTGGACACCATCCATCTGTAGACTGGCTTGCCATGGCCAATCAGCTTTCTTTGCAATATGACCATCAGCAATTCTTTCCATGGATGGGTATTCCATTCCTATACCACAACCTGTTAGAAGGAAATAAGATAGCTATTTCCTGAAAGTTCTATATGTATGGATATATTTGGCATATAGTTAAGGATGGGAACATCTATACCTATGACTTGCTTTAAAAATTTGTGGGTATTAACCTTACATTTAATAGAATAATAATTAGTCACAGAGATAAAAGGTGATTATTTACATTTTAAATGTTTATTAGTATTTAAAAATAATTATTGAATATTTTCCTAATGTATTTGAAGTAATTTTACTTTAAAACTTGCTTTTTCATATATTCTGGGGTCATGTTCTATGTAACAGTTTACCCCAGTGAGAACTGACACATTTGGGTATTAACTGTACACTACTTATTATAGAAAAATGCCACTTGTGGTCTTTTAAAATACTTGTTGGACATTAGGAGCTTAGTGGTACTATAGTGTAAAGTTTCCATACTGAAGTTAATGAGTGCCAGTTAATTTTAAACAAAATTTTCTACTTCAACAAAATGAGGAAAATTTTAAAAAATCACAAAAAATGAATTGTTGAATAGTCATTAGTGAGACTTTCTGTGAAAAAGCAGTATTTCCAATAGGCATTTCCGATTATTAGTAGTGATTTTTCCCTTGAGAAGGATGACATCATGCATCTATTTAGAGATGTTCTATAATTTTGGGAAATGATAGGCATATGAAAAAGGCTAAAAGTATTTTGAGTTTTAATGTTAGATTTAGAAGTATCTCAGTGAGATTCTTGAACTTACAGCTATTCAGAATGTGCTCTGCTTGTACTTCATTGATATCTGGAAAAAAAGGTGATTAATCATCATTGGAATTATAATTTAAAATACTATGTCTAGGAAATGATTTTTTTTTCTGATGGGAGGAATTGTAGTAGTTAGTTTATCTTAAATTTAATTTAAAGGCTATAGAGTAAATCCTATAAAAATGAGAGAACTGGGGGGCCAGCCTTATGCATAGTGGGATAAGCTGCTGTCTGGGATGCCAGCATACCATATGGGTGCCAGTTTTGCGTGCTGGCTGCTCCACTTCCAATCCAGCTCCCTGCCAATATGCCCAGGAAAGCAATAGAAGATGGCCCATGTGCTTTGGCTGCTACTCTCACATGGGGGACCCAGATAAATCTCTTGCCTCCTGGCTTCTGCCTGGCCCAGTCCTAGCCATCGAGGCTATTTGCGGAGTGAACCAGTGAATGGAAGATCTCTCTTTCTTTGTCTTTCCCACTCTCTGTAACTCTGCCTTTCAAACAAATAGATCTAAGAAACCAAAAACAAAAACAGTAACTGAGATAGAAAGTTTCTGAAATACTAGAAGGCTCTGCTATTGCGTAGGTCATTGAGTTACAGAATAGGGCTCTTTCCATAGTCACCTGCTGTCTCTCCTACGGTATACTCCATGCATTTCTAATTTTTTTAATATATAGTATATCTATCTATATATACATATATAGATATTTGAATGATCTCTTATCCTATGAAACTCAACTTTGCTTGATAATATATATATTATATATTCTTTCTATATATATATATTATATATGTATATATATATATTCTCAAAATAATTCTCAAACACTCTTGCAAAGCAGAGGAATTAGGAAGAATCACCACTCTAAGAAGGTGATGAGGATGGGAGTAAGGAAGTCTCAATGCTATCTTACTAGACAAGCAACTGAGGATCTGGTGAGGGGGAGATGGATCTCCCAGGATGGCCAATAGTGACTGACCCCTGACACCCTCTTCTCAATGCAGCAACACTGTGAAGGACTAAGTTCCCCACAATAGCTTCTGAAATAATGAGTTTGTTTCTAACATTTGACTGGGCAACAGTTCAAAATCAAACTTAGATTTCTTAAAAAAACTTCCATGTCACTTACACCTACATGCCCTCAACAAACATTCCCTCTGGAAACCTTGTCTCTGCCTTCTATAGTCCAGCGCCTTGGTTGCAGTCTGTCTGTGTGATTGATAGAATTGGACATTGGGCATCCCTCACAGAAGGAGCTTCAAGCTGATTTTTCTTGTTTCTGACTTATGCCAAACGTAAAATATAATCTTCTCCTCTGTTAGCATCTGCTACCTGCTGTACCCCCCGGAACTATTTTGTGGAATAGTACTGGGGGAAGATTTACTGGCAACTTGTGATTTTCTGTTACTTTATAATCCCATGTCATGGCTTAAACAAGTTCTGGTAAAATATGACAACTTCCAAGTTCACTCATAGTCCTGGAATTACAATGCTCTTTGTTTAATCTCATCCCACAAACATTCGTCAATTAGCTCTTATGTCTGGGTTACAAATGAGAGGCTGTGCTTATCCGAGACAGGTCCTATCAAGTCTGGCATCTTTCTTCTTCATTGGCCCCTTCATGTCTTGGGCAAAATCTATCCTGGGTGCTGTGGGAAGGATGGAGAGGTGGAGCTCTTCCAACTTGATCCCAAGTCCTCCTTGAGTCCCACAGACTGCTCTGTGTGTCCAAACTTCTCTCACATTTTGGATTCAGACTGTAGACAGTATGGCAAGTGAAGAGCGAGGCACCTATGTCAGTGATGCAGGGTAGGTTTTATTACGTGCATGCTTCACTAATTCAAACAATTTCAATATGATTTTTTTTAAAAAGGAAGAAA
The DNA here is from genome assembly GCA_949820135.1 of Sylvilagus floridanus. Lineage (NCBI taxonomy): Eukaryota > Metazoa > Chordata > Mammalia > Lagomorpha > Leporidae > Sylvilagus > Sylvilagus floridanus. The sequence goes on along the minus strand of OX463238.1, from coordinate 103,245,543 downwards.
TACTAATATATTTGCATTTTCATACAATGCTTGCTTTAAAATTATGTTGATCTTAGCCAAAGAATGATAATCTTTGGTGCTTTGTGGGGGTCGTTCATTTTCAAGTAAGTGAGAGACTTTCTCTGCAGGTGAGAAGATTAAGAAAGCAAGTAATTGTAGCAAAGGAAGAAAAACAGTATTTCTTGCCTCTAAGGTAAGGGAATGAAGAAGTATCGATCCTCAAGAGGCTTTCATTTGAATTCAGCTTCTGATGTAAAATGGCATCAGCTTGCTTTCTCATTGTGTCTGCATTGTTAGCAGGAAACTGAAACATAAGTAATGCATCTGTTTTCAAACCATCATTGCCTGGCCTGAAAAATAAAATCACCAGAATGAGTGAGGGCATAACCACAACAGTTACTATGTTATCCATTGTTACTTAACCATTAATTGTATCTTCAAGAAAATATAATAACAATATTTTTTTTGATTTGTCATGAAATTTTCTACCCTTCATATGTACACGGATGTTAATACCTGAATTATTTCCTGCTTGTAAAACTTTGTCATATTCAAGGAGAAGAAATTTATATGAAACTTCTTAGAATTATTTTCTGGAAAAATGTCAAATGCACCTGTTAAATTCATTAACCTTGTGTATATATACATATTTGGTGTTTTAAAAATTCAAAATATCTGTTTATTATTCTTATAAAGTAAATAAAATTGGGGCAGGTGTTGGTCGCAGTGGTTAAGACAGTGCTTGCTGTGTCAACATTCCGCATTGGAGTGCCTGGCTTCAAGGACCAGTCTACCCTGCATTCCAGCTTCCTGCTAATGAGCATCCTGGGAGGCATCGGGCGATGGCCCAAGTAGGTAGGTTCCTGCCACTCATATACAGAGTTGGCTTTGACTTGGCCTACCTCTGGCTCTTGTGGGCACTTGAGGAGTGAATAAACCGATGAAACACCTTTCCCTTTCAATCTATTTGCTTTTCAAGTAAGTAACAGAGTAAATAAATAAAATTGAAAAAAGTAGTTAATTATTATAATAATCTTCAGCTGGAATGCAGAAGTCTTAAAGGACAACTAGTAGAATGCATTTCATCACTATTCAAGAACTTCTTACTACAGGTACGCAGTGTGGGAGGAATAACAATTAAATATAATATTACAAAGTTGCTGTTATCCTTGGTATACCTAAAATCTTTAGCTTTTTTCCAAAAAGCACTAATATAATCATATTATATATTAATACAAATTTCAAAATACAAATTAATTAGTTGTGGTTACCTAAAGTTGACAACATGAGATTTGATGTAATGATCTTTTAAACTGGATCTTTGAAATATGTTATCTATCTGAGAAGAGAAAAGAAAAACAGCAGAGTAGAACTTTGTTAAATGTGAATTTCACACATGTCAATATGTCACAAGGTGCTTGTATAAAATCTACAATGACACAAATATGATTTGCTTCAGTGTTTGTATAGAGTTATCCACAAAGCTCATTTGGGCTTCATCCTGATGTCATAAAGGTCATACTTACAGTTGAATGTTTTGAGCAACTTTTCACATGGCCAGAGATGACTAATATAAAGAATTAAATTAAGCTAATTAATTAAGTCATTATCTTCCTTATGATAGAATTGAAGGGTCAGTATTTTAGGATTTAGTGAAAGTTTTTAGGTCATGTTTTGAACCTGTGGTGAATAAGGGAGTGTGAAGAGTATATTAGTAAATACAGACACTTGTGTAAAATAAATATACTTATCAAGAAAAATGCATGAAATTATTTCTTGGAATAAGATAATAAACGCCCCCTGGGTATCATTTCAGACTTTTTATATGTAATAATTTCTCTGTGGTATAAATTCATAGGTCAAACTATTTCTCAATAAAATCAAAGCTTATCGAAGTATCTGTGATTGCATGAACTTTATTACAGTTGACTCATCAAGGTGGCCTGTCAGAAATAAGACTGAACCATAAGTGTACCCATATCTGAAGAGTTAGTCAGAAACTCAAGAGGAGATGTTGTAGCAAAACTGAGTGAAGGGCTAACAAGTGCTTTGCAGTCACCTGGTTTGATTTATGAAATGCTCTTTGGTGAAGTTTCATGTGGTATCATATTGGATAAGTTGGTGAGTACAAGTCTATTAAGAAATCTATAGTTATTCAAAAACAAATGACCATGTGTTTTCCTTATAAAGGACTATGAAGGTAAATTATTTTTAAGGAAATAATTTTATATACAGTACAGGCATGTCCATTATTATGATACATATATACTAATGCATATATATTGTAAAAAACTTAAGAAGCAACTAGAAGAGAAGAGTAGGATAAAAACATTCAAATCATTTCTAATGTCTAGAGACCTGTTATTTACATTTTTGGTATATATCCTTCAAGATTTTACATATATGTTTTACATATACATATGTAATATAAAAATGTATATGCATATGCATATATATATAGTACCTATATATTTTCAGCCTACCTCCTTCCAATTTCTTTCCAATACCATCACTTTTTTCCTTTTTAAATCATAGCTTCATGGACCATATTTTGTTCATGGCAAATGAGCACACAAACAGTTTGGGTTTTTAACTCTACAAAAAATCTATAAAATTTATTTTAAGTTCTGTCTTTAGTCTTTCCTTCTAGGAAAATATTTGTTCTAAATGTTGTCCAAACTCTAAATCAGGGGGCAGCAAATTACAGCATAGAAGCCAACTTTTACCTGCCACCTAATTTTTATTGCCCATGATCTGGGAAAGGCCTTCACATTTTTTGATAGTTAAAAAATATGAGAGAATAATATTTCTGAAAACTTAGAAATTTTACAAAATTGGAATTTGGTGTTCATAACAAAGTTTTATTGAAATATCACATTCATTTGTTAATGTGACTTGTCATGACTGTTCACACGACAATGACAGCTATGAGTAGTTGTAGAGACTGTAGCTTCCAAGGCTAAAAGAATTTTATACCTTGTACTTTATAGAAAAACACTGACTCCTAGCCTAAATTATTATACTTATTATATTATACATAATAAATACTATACTTTCCTTATTTGTATGATTTCCACTTACATTGTAGGCAGCAGGACTAATATTAATGACTTGGTCATTTGTTTACTTATCTCTGACATGAATATTTTTATGGTCCTACTAGGTGGCAGATACCTTGAGAGGTGCCAGAATTATAACAATAGGTAGAATTAGCCCAAATATCAACAAATTCATAAGTCTAGAAGGGGTATAGGCATACAAGATAATAATAAGACAGTAAATACTCTCACAGAGTGGTATAAAAAAGTTATTGAGACATCACTTTTCATACTTTTTATTCACTATGTCTATTACTCCTCAGATTGACTGAGAGGTGGGTGAAATTATAGCTATTTCAGAATTGAATTTGTGGGGTCAAGTAACTTTTTCTAAGTTGTTAAGCTAACAAAGGATAACATTAGGACATAATCCAGATGATTCTGATTCCAATATTTGATTGGAATATATTGCTTGATATGACAACATATTCCATACTCTATACTCTCCCTCATTTTTTCCTCCCTTAATCAGAATACCCTTAGGATTTGTTTTTGAAAGGCAAACCCACTCTACTGAATCACAGTCTCCAATTCATTAAATCATCTTATCAATCTGAGTTGGCTAAAGTATTTCTCCACCTGGCAGGAATGATTTTCCATCTTTGATCCTTGCTGAGCTCAGTAGAGGCTGTGGATATAGCTGAAGCCTCCAGGGAAAGAGTTGTTTCTATGGCATAATTTTAGGAGTAAGTGTTGGGTATAAGCTGCCTAATGAGAACTGCATTGTTAACCAACTGGGTAACTTAACTAATGTGTTTTGTATCTGAGCTATTTATTTTTCTGATGGGCTTATATTGTTTAGTTTCTGGTGCAGGTATCTTTTGTCCAATATATCTGAATGAGCTTTCTGAGGTAATTTTGTTTACAGATTTCAGAATTAAGAAATAAACATAAAATGAAATTTGAATTTCAGAAAAACGACACATGAGGCTTTACTTCAAGCAAGTTTCAAATACTGTATGAAGACCTTTTCAGGAGAATGTGGAACTGGAATTTAACTGGGCATTCTTCTGTGACTGGGCATTCTTCTGTTGCCAGGCAACCTTACCATAGGTGGACTTTGTGTGCTGACAACTTGGCTCTTGTTCTAATCTTCTCCACAACAGTATTTTCAGGGTAGAATTGATAACAGCAAAGCTCACCCTTACCTCACTGTTGATTTTTTCTTTCATATCAGTCCTAATATTTGAGTGTTCCACTGTAAAATCAGGATTATATTCAACACTAGGAATCTGGAAGGAGATGTGGTAATAGTGGGACTTCTGATCTGAAAGGCAGAACAGAAATAAATTGCTTCTGTTTGGTTCATTTCAGTTGTATAAGCACAAGAGGACTTCAAGAAGTTCACGCAAACGGAATTTAAAGATACATTCACTTTGGTAGAAAAGATTTTGGAATTCATACTTTTTTATAATATACATTTTCCATGTGCATGAATTTGAACTTTTTCCCACCCAAATGAACTTTCTTTAAATTCTATTTTCTGGGGCTAGAATTGTGGTGTAGCAGGTAAAGTCACGACCTGCGACACAGGCATCCTATAATGGGTGCCAGTTCATGTCCTGGATGCTCCAGTTCTGATCCAGCTTCCTGCTAATGTCTGGGGAAAAGCAGTGGAAGATGGCCCAAGTGCTTGAGCCCTGCAACCTACATAGGAGACATGTGGCCTCAGCCTGGACAAATGCTGGTCACTGAGGCCATCTCAGGAGTGAATCAACAGATGGAAGGTGTGTGTCCTTCTCTCTGTAACTCTAATTTTCAAAATAAATAAAATATTTTTAAAAATTCCATTTTCCATGAGTTTTTAAGTACTCTTATACTTAAAAAGAAGAGGTGATTATCATCAAAAAGGTTGCATAGAGATGAGTGTTTAGCCTAGCATTCCAGCCACCAGTTATCCCTTTCCTTCATCAGAGTATGTGGCCTTGATCCCCTGCTCTGGCTCCTGACTGCAGATTTGTACTAATGTAGACACTGGGAGACAGTGGAAATGACTCAATAACTGGGTTTTGGCTACCCATGTGGGGGACCTGGATGGAGTTTCCAAAGCTTCTGGCTTTGGTCTGATCCCTGTCCAGGGCATTATGAGCATTTCAGGAGTGAACAAGTGGAGGCAAGTTTTCTCAGCCTATAAAATAAATTAAGATGTATCAAAAATTGTTATAATTGGTGAATTCCTGGGGATTCAATTTTCAACAGTTCTGGCCAATAGTTCTCTGTAATTCTTTTTTTTTTTTTTTGTTTAAGATGTATTTATCTATTTGAAAGAGTTATATAGAGAGGAAAAGAGGCAGAGAATGAGATAAAAAGTTCTTCCGTCTACTGGTTGACTCCCCAACTGGCTGGAATGGCCGGAGCTGTGATGATCTGAAGCCAGGAGCCAGAGGCTTCTTCTGGGTCTCCCATGAGGATGCAGGGGCCCAAGGATTTGGGCATGTTCTACTGCTTTCCCAGGCCATAGCAGAGAGCTGGATCAGAAGTGGAGCAGCCAGGACTCCAACCGGTGCCCATATGGGATGCCAGCACTGCAGCAATATGGCTCAACCCACCAGGCCACATTTCTGGCCCCACGCTAGCTCTTTTTAAAATGCATATATTATCACAGTTATTGCGGTTGTCTGTTGGATCCTGGAAAAATTGTCACCTGTTGATGACAATTAATAAATTGAAGCTGGTAATTTAGTAAAGGCAATATACAGCATTGTAAGTGTCTGATATTAAAGTTATAATTTTTACTGAAATAGTATTCAAATTACTAGTATATTAAATATTACTAAAACATAAAATCACATAGGATGTATTGGATTGCTCAAGAGAAACTGTTGTATCAATCAAACCAAATTTTAAATGTTGGAAGTAATTTCTACACAGAAACGATTATCATTTTTTGAATGAATATGTTTATTCAAATGAAAATGGCATTGCAAATGTTAGAAGATTGTTAGACTTTCAGACAAATTGAATTTTCAGATTTTTAAAATAATGTGAAATAGGTACTTACCATATGACAAAAAATAAACAAGGAGACCAATAATTATTGCCAAAACCAACACAATGGCTGTGACAATAAGGGCAATCATCCATGGTTGAACCGTGCTTGTTCTTCTACCCAGTATTGCTGGCCTTATGAGAGAGAGAGAGAGTTGTGCATTAAAAACAAGTCTTTGAGACTGAATATTCTTCTCGGCATACAGAACTTTTAGTTAGCTTATATTGTATTTGACAACATTTAGATATATTTTTCTATGAAATATTTGGAAAGCACTACCAAAAATATAATTGACATTTAAGTTTATATTATGATTTTTGGAAGTCAGTATTATACTATGGTTGACTACTATTTCCTGATCATTGTACTAGACATCCTCAACTATTTCTTTATAAATGTACTAATATCACATATCTGGTCCAGGTGCTTCAAGTCACAAAGGACCTCAGAGAACAAGAGCATCTGTGTCACTTTTCTCATTATAGCATGGACAGATAACAGCTCATGGATTAAAAAACCCTCAAAGTTGAGTATTGAGGGAGCCAGAAATGAAACGTGGGCTGTTGGGGGCTCTTTCCCCACTTTCATACTTCAACTTTATAGAACACGTAATCTGAAGTGCATATGAAGAACATCTAAATTAGGGCAGATTGAAGAAAACTGAAGAGAATTATAAGGAGCAAATCAATAGCAAAAAAGAAAAAATTTGTAATAGAATGAACTCAGGCACTCTGCTGTGTGATATGGTTACTATCTATTACAGGGCTGTAACACTTCAAGCCTGTGATTTGTATAGATGATGTTGCGTAGGATAAGGCCATATTTGAGTAAATGGAAAATAAATTTATAAAAAATTTTTAAGACAATGATAGTACCAGTGTTAGACAAAGATGGCAAAATGCATGAAGATTGTGTGCAGATGACTGACATTTGGGAAACCCTCACAGAAGCAGGGAAATATGACAAAGCTCTGTATCCACACCAGGTCTGAACAGTTCTGGAGTTGAGACGGTAAGATAACACAGTCTTGGGTTGTTTGGAGAGTTCTAATCCATAGAAGAACCACATAGCATTATGGTTTTGGGAATTTAAGATGCTAATTCTTAATCTGTCAAATTACATATGGAAAAGATCAAGAAGGAATCACCCTCTCTGGGATTGGAACCTGGTTGTGGTGAAGTGGAAAGTAGGCCCTGGCTGAATAATTATAGATATCAGTTGAGCAGCACCTTTGAACACTGATGACCTGGAGAGAATGAAGATGACTCTGGTATTCTTGGGTCTGGGCAGAGGAGAACCTACAGGCAGATTCCTACCCCCAAACCATCAACCTAAACTCTGCAAAGTATTCAGGAAACACTAATTCTGAGTTCAGCTGGGTTTCTGATAGAATCTGAAAGTCACTCTGTAACTGGTTGGTTGGTAATAAGAGAAAAACATTATAATCTGAATGTATCTGAAGTGTCTTCAGAAGCTATGGAGCTGGAACACAAGCAAGAGCTGATGAACTTATTCATCACCTTTATCCATAGAAGACCATGGTGATCATGAATTCATTCACTTGACATTTACTGAGTTTCCTGTTCATGTTAATCAAACATCTGCTAGACCCACAATGATTCAAACATCATCTCCTTTTCAAGCATGTGTAATTGAGAGACCCAGGAAGTAATCACCATGATACATGTGCTACCTGTCATCATGGAATGATGACCCAAATGCAATTAGAGATGAGTAAATATAATTTGTTTTGCCCTAGAGAAGTTGTCCTTTGAACTGGGCCTTGAATACAGAGGTGGAGTGGAACTGGGGAAGGTGCCTTAGGCAGGCAAAGATACTTGAGAACCTGGGGCATTCTGGAGAAAACAGCGTGTTAATGAGAGGAGAGGTAAAGTTAATCAATGATTTTTACTCATTAATTAACTTGACAGGTGTTTACTGAGCATTACCTTGTAGAAAACACAGAATAATATAAAAAAAGAGTCATCAATAAGTCTTTCTTTTGAAGAACTGATAGTCTAATAAAGAAAGCACAATTTATATATATTACTATCAGGATTTTGGAAAATTTCTAATGAAATTTTGAAGCTGGACTCATTATTTCCACTAGAAGAAACAATGGCTAAAAATATGATAATTTTTTAAAGTTTAAGAATGCTGGGCCCATCTTCTTTCTGTCTATTTTACTCGTTTTTAAAAATTTGTTTTTACATATTTGAAAGGCAGAGAGAGAAAGAAATCTTCACTCCACAAATGGAGCTCCAGTCCAAAGTCAGGCTGGGAACTCCATCTGAGCCCCTAGTGAGTGGCAGGGTCACAAGCACTTGAGCTGTCTTCCATTGCTTTCCCAGGCACATTAGCAGGGAGCTAGATCAGAAGCAGGGCAGCTGGGACTTGAACTAATGTCCCCATATAGGATGCTGGCATGTAAGTAGCAGCTTAACCCATTGCATCACCACACTGTCCCCTATCTTACTGAGTTAGATACAGAAAATAATTTATAAAGAAGGAGCTTGTTTTGCAATGAAATTCTCATCCACAAATAGATGTAGTTTCCTGTTGATGATTCAATTTCTAATGCCAGAAACGCGTTGTTACCTAATTACTATCTTATGTTCACAAGTGAAAAATTGCTCAGTTTATATCCTTACCTGTAAAGCCATCACCTTAGATTGTTTTCTCCTAAGTTTTTAATTAAATAGTATTTCTTTTGTATTTCTTTCAGTAATAACCTAATTTTAACTTAAACCTTGAATAATTTCAATGACTGTTCAAGGCTGTTAGAAGATTTAGCTTTATAGATACTGGTAAACATTTTTCAAAAAAATAAAAGAATGTGTCATAAAGTAGTAAACATCACTAAACCATTTATACCACAAAAATTATTTTTAATAGTTTTGGTAGAGATGAATTGCTCCATCCATGATTAGAGGATGAATGAGATTAAGCATTTACCTGGAATCAAGGTAAAATTACAAGTTTTACACTTAAAAATTGCTGAAGGACAATTCTCTCCTGTTTCCTTCTTGGTTTCTCCCTACCCCTAATCCTTCCCATTAAAAGAATTTATATTTGGTCAGACTTTCCCAGCAAGATGACTAAACAGGTTCACTGTAGTGCAGGAAAATCTAGTCTTAGAACAACTTCTGATATGCAAACAAAAGAGACATAAGCAACCTCATTCTGGAAGTATTCATGCCTACTCTAGATGAGCAGTGACAAAAACTACACATTCAGCAGGTCAGTCTAGAAAACATGTCTCAAAAAGTCAAAGCACTTTTCAAAGTGTCATTTTCAAATCCCTCCCTTGCCTTCATCTAGCTTCTAAGTGAGTCATTATCCAGACTGCCTTATGGGCAAGTGTCCTCTGAACCAAACCTCAGCAGCATGGTAAAGACTCTGGCTCTTTCTAGCATTATTTTCTTTCATTGTTACGATCTATTACTGACATGATTTCCCTTTCCCTCAGAGAGACCCTCTAGTATCTGTTCCTTTCGAAGATTTTCAAATTTTTTAAACTATATATATATATATATATGTATGTATGTATGTAAATACATTTTTATGTATGACAGGGAGAGACAGAAGATCTCCATCCCTTGGCTCACTCCTCAAATTTCCACAACACCCAGGGCTGGACCAGTTCAAAATTAGGAGCTGAAAACTCAGTCCAGTTCTCCAATGTGAATGACAAAAACCCAACTACTGGAGCCATCACCTGCTACCTCTTGGGGTGCATATTAACAGGAAACTAGAATCAGGATTAGACCCAGGACATAAACCCTGGCATTCAGATGCTCAATGCCAAATGTTCATTTAACCAAAATGTTACCTCTCAATATTTCAGAAATGAGGAGTAAAGGGATTACTCTGTTATAGCAATGACCACAAGATTTGAAAGCCTTTCAAAGAGATGTTCAGCATAGCAGTTTTAAATGTAGTTTCCAGAGCCATCCCAGACTAATTCTTAAGTTTCATTTATTTATTTTATTACTCTAATTTAGGAAGCAGAGAGAGACACAGAGAGTAAGACACACAAAGATAATTCTTTCATGTGCTGTTACACTCTCCCCAGATGCCCAAAATACCTGGGACTAGGCTAAACTGAAGCCAGGAACTAAAAACAGTCTGCATCTCCACGTCAGCGGAGCACCAAAGTACTTAAGCCATCACCTGCCGCCTCCCACGTGCACATCAAGGACTTGAATCAAGGCACTCTGATATAGGACACAAGCATCTCAAATGGCAGCTCAACCATTTCACCAAACACCCACACTTCAGTGGAGTTCTTATCTTAGCTCTCCCCAGTGTAGGATCTGAGGCTTAATTTAATTTAACTTCTTTGTGCTTCAATTTCTTCATGATTAAAAGGGGGTTAATAATATCCACTAAGTGGTATTATCACAAAGACTAAGTGAATTACATGATTTTTAAACTAGTACTCCAACAATAATTTCAGTTTGTGTCTCTATGTGAGGGCAAACTGTTGAAATCTTTACATAATATGTTCTAAACTGATCTTCTGTGTATAAAGAGAATTGAAAATGAATCTTGATGTGAACAGAAGGGGAGAGGGAGCGGGAGAGGGGAGGGTAGCGGGAGGGAGGGAAGTTGTGAGGGGGGGAGCCATTGGAATCCATAAGCTATACTTTGGAAATTTATATTCTTTAAATAAAAGCTAAAAAAAAAACCAAACCAACAAACAAAAAAAACAAAGACTAAGTGAATTAACATATGTGAAAGCACTTGGAACACAAAATAGAACATGGTAAAAGAAATGATTTAGTCGACTTAGGAGTTTCAGCTATTTTATTACTATTATCATCCATAGCATGTAATTTTTCAAAAGTAGCTGAGAAAGGATTCTAAGAAGTTAGTACAGAGATAGAGTGAAATGAGCTGGTAGAGAGTGTGTTGGATGTTAGATGTGAGGCTCATGAACGAAAGGGAAGCCGGGACCAATTCCCTAGACTTTGGAATTGAATGACAATACGGATACAAAACTAGATACAGATGGAAGGGTAGTTGGGGGAACCTAACAAAACCCTGCCAATCCCCATGGAGTGTTACAGTAGATTAAAGATCTAGAACTTTGAGGAAGTTTTGGCCAGAGTTCACAGGAGAAGCCACAGTCTGGCGATAGACATTATCTGATCAGTATCAATGGAGAAAGAATTACTGGATAAAGATTATAGTTATGGGAAAGTGGAACAAGATTGATGGATCAACAAGTTGGGGCCTTACTTCATTTCCTAGGGAAGACAGAATAACTCTGGAAGAAGCCGGCGCCTCGGCTCACTAGGCTAATCCTCCGCTTGCGGCGCTGGCACACTGGGTTCTAGTCCCGGTTGGGGCGTCAGATTCTGTCCCTGTTGCCCCTCTTCCAAGCCAGCTCTCTGTTGTGGCCAGGGAGTGCAGTGGAGGATGGCCCAAGTGCTTGGGCCCTGCACCCCATGGGAGACCAAGAGAAGCACCTGGCTCCTGCCATTGGATCAGCGCCGTATGCTGGCCTCAGCGTGCCGGCCGTGGCGGCCATTGGAGGGTGAACCAATGGCAAAGGACCTTTCTCTCTGTCTCTCTCTCTCACTGTCCACTCTGCCTATCAAAAAATTAAAAAACAAAATTAAAAAAAAGAATAACTCTGGAAGAAAAATGGTGTCATCCAAAAATCAGGAATAGTAGTGTTATTATTCATGGTTACAGTGACTTACTAATGATTATGATGACCATTCTAATTAAACCACTATATACAATAAGTCTCATAAAATTGGTGATGTGGGCAGAAATACCAAACATTATGTAAACAAATGAGATTTGTTGGGGCCAGCACCGTGGCTCACTTGGTTAATCCTCCACCTGCAGAGCCGGAATCCCATATGGGCACTGGGTTCTAGTCCCGATTGCTCCTCTTCCAGTCCAGCTCTCTGCTGTGGCCCGGGAAGGCAGTGGAGGGTGGCCCAAGTGCTTGGGCCCTGCACCAGCATGGGAGACCAGGAGAAGCACCTGACTCCTGGCTTCAGATCTGCGCAGCACTAGCTGTGGTAGCCATTTAGGGAGTGAACCAACGGAAGGAAGACTTTTCTCTCTGTCTCTCTCTCTCACTGTCTGTAACTCTACCTGTCAAATAAATAAATAAAAATCTTTAAAAATAAAAAATGAGATGTGTTCTTCTTTTACAGTTCATGTTCTGACAAGTTGACTGTCTTGTTTTAATAACCTCACATTATGCGAATAAAAGGACTTCATGTTTCATAACTGGACAGCTTACTGATGTCATAATTAAAATATGATTATAATAACTGGTCTTTTAGTAGATAAGAGTTCAAAAGGGCATAATTTCAGAGACAGTATCCTTTCAAAGATTTGCTTTTAATGCAAATTTGCAAAGTGAAGCTGCATGAGAAAATATCCCTAAAGGAAATTTCAGAGTACTGAGATCATTAAAACCTGATTTTTAAGGAGCAAACAGAGTACATATGCCATTGACCTGGTCTATTTAACATAATGTAACTGGCCAGCACAATTCTTCCCACCTGCTTCTGCCAACATGGCTACAGTTCTGTTGTGCTTCATCTGGTAAAATTTCCAATTTTCTTACTAAGGTTTTTCAATTAGGCATTGTTTATCATTAATCTGACCTCCACAAAAATGTAAGGTTTGTTTTGAATGTTGAAAAATGCACAAATACATTATTTACACATATTTTCTAGTGAACAAGGCCTCCTGCCACTAGATCTGACCTTTGGGAAGTAATTTTCATTTAAAAAATAAAACTTGAGGCTTACAAAGAAAATCACCTAAGGTCTTCCTAGAACTGCATCTATGTAATACATGAAATCTGTTCTGCTTCTAGTAGTAAAAACTAAAAACATTACAAAGGAAAAAATAGAAATAAAAGATGAAAGAATTGTTTGAAACAGCTGAAGAAATCAACCATGTGCTGAAAAGTCAGGGAAATGATAAACATGACTTTGACAGTCTGGGCGAATAATATCTGTGGGGAACTTTTATATTTATGTAAAACACACTTTTAAACCTCCTGAGGCATTTTAAAAAATAATTGAAAGGGAGAGAGGGTGAGATATTTTCCATCTGCTGGGAGGGACTTGGCACAATCCGGGTGTCCCCTATGGGTGGTGGGGACCCAAGTCCCTGAGCCACCGTCTGCTGCCCCTCAGGGTGTACATTTGCAGAAAGCTGGGAATGGAAGTAGGGCTGGGTCTCAAACCCAGGCACTCTGACATGGGATGGCATCCCAAACAGCATCTTAACCACTGGGCCAAATGCCTGCTCTTCCAGAGGCTGTTAGTGTCTCCCGTTGTCTTCCTTCCTTTCCTTATTTCTTTAACATTTATCTGAGACATAATTCACATATTGCATTGTTCATAAATTTAATTAGGTGGTTTTATTATTTTCATATTTTGCTAATACTGAAATCTGTTATTTAAACTTTCATCGCCTCTCTTGCTTTCCATGAATGTTGAGGGACCACCTCTGAAAGACATTGGCATTGCTTGGGTAACTCCTGCTGGAGCTGCAGGAGCCCCTGGGGTTTGGTAGGGCTGCTGGCAGAGGAGTACCTGCCGGGGTCTACATTCCCCAGGCACCTGCTGGATAAGCATACCCTGTCCCAGGAGTTGTGGGCAGCGGGCATCACAGCAAGGAAATGGCGCCACAGGGACGAGACACAGCTGCTGTTGCTGCTACTGCCAACACTACTGGAGTCCCAATGCCATGTTCACCAAGACTGAGGATTCTACACCTGTCTGTTAGCAGAGCAACTCCGCCTCCAGGAATTACAGCTGCTCAACCTGGTATGAGACTGCCCATGAGCCCACCAATAGAACACCAGTAGGCATGGCCCCTCCAGGAATGAGACCCCCCACACCAGGAATTAGAGGCCCACCTCCCCCAGGGATGCACCCACAGACACCCTAGGATGCTGTAGATCCAGCTCAGTCACTTTTTTCTCTGCAATGCATCTTGTGAAACTGTGCTGTTTGTGAGCTTTTGGTCTACTCTTTCTGCATTAATAATAGCTAAAATGAAATGCATAAAGCAATTTAAAAATTTATCCTCCAATAGAAATTCTGTATTAGGGCTGAGATTGTGGTATAGGAGGTAAAGTTGCCACCTGCGATGCCAGCATCCCATATTGGCACTGATTCATGTCCTGCCTGCTCCACTTCTTATCTAACTCCCTGCTAGTGGCCTGGGAAAAGCAGCAGAATCTGGCTCAAGTGTTTGGGCCCCTCTCAGCCATGTGAGAGACCCAGGTGAAACTCCTTGCAGTCTTTTCCAGAGTGATGGCATAGCTTTACATTCCCGTTTTCCTCCACATCCTTGCCAACCTGCTCTATTTTTCCTCAGGGTTTTGTGTCTTTTTATCCTTCTTCCTGTTGCTTCTCTGTTCTTGTTACATCCCCCTTCTCTACCTCACCTGTTCATTCCTTCTCCCTTCACTTTTAAGTTTAAATCCTATGTTTGAAAACAAAAGCAAATCTTAATAAATCTGTTCACTGTTTACATATTATTCACTCTCAGAATCCTGAAATCATAAGACACTTCCATCTACAGAGGTCCCTTACTCCTGTCAGTCTACTTCTGAATTCTTTTTCCTGTTTTTCTCATTTGCATTTCCCTAACACCTACCTCAAATACTCAATGTGTTTCATCTGCGCATTCACAGTCACCATTAACAGATCTCTATCTCCAAATAATTTCCCCTCCAATATGTCCTACAGCACTTTCACCATAAATCACTTCTAAATATACAGTTCTTATTATGTGATCTCTAGTTCAAAAAATATAAAATATTTCTTATTATGTGGACTATAAACTATTTTAATTAAGTATTCATTTAATAAATGTTTATTAAAATCCCCTGATTTGCTAAAAACTGATTTTTTTTCTTTTGCCAGGAAAGCTATGGTGACCATGGCAAACAAAATTCCTGCTATCAAATGGTACTCAGGCTAGTAGAGGCAGACGGAAGAGAACAGATTATAAAACTGAGTTTAGACTCCTGAAAGTGAACCTCACTAATGAGTGATTGGAGGTGGGAGTGGGAAGTGGGGGAGTGGGAAGGTGGTAGGGGATGGTTAGGTGGGCAGCAGGGAGTCATCCCTGAAGAAACTTGGACTTAAAAAGTGAATTGTGAAGAAAGAGCTTCAAGAAGATCTGGAGCCACCGGTGGCCGAAAGTTCTGCAAGCTGGATGGGAGTGAGCTTGTTGAGTTTCTGGAAGAAATGAGGCCAGGGTGCTGTCTTTTGGCAAGTCCCAGTGGGAGTGGAGCAAGATACAGGGAAACAGATAAGATCAAATCACAGGGCTTTTGGAGATCCTCACAAGGTATTACTAGGTCTAAGAATTGCAGAATAAACTGGAGAACTTTGAATAATGGAGGTTATATAATTTATATTTTTAAAAGAAGACTCATTAGCTGAGTGAAATTTCCTTTTGTACTCTCCCTCACTCCCATATCTAATGCGGGGAAATATTTCATTTTCTTGACTTTGAAAAATGCTTTCCAAGAAATCAATCCTTTTTTATGGCTTCATTTAGACTTAACTCATGTACCACATAATTTACCCATTTGAAGTATACAATTTAATGGTTTTTAGTATATTCATAGGTAGATGCAATTATCATGTGGGTTTTAAACAGATTCACCACAAAAATGAAATCCCATGCCCTGTAGCTGTTCTCCCACCTACCTCTAACCCCCAAACCTTCTTTCCCAGCCATGAGCAACTACTAACCTATGCTCTAGTTCTAGATTTCTTTGATCTATATGTGTCATATGAATGAAATAATATATTTTTGTATATGGATTTTTTCACTTGAGATGATGTTTTCAAGGTTCATCTATGTTACAGCATGTATCAACACTTCATTCTCTTTTTTTAACTGCCAATACCGTTACATGAGTATATCATATTTTACTTGTCCATTCATCATTGGGGATATGTGAGTTGTTTCCACTTTTCAGCTGTTATGAAGATATGCTACCATACACTAATGTACAAGTCTTTACAAGGACATATGCTTTTTTTTTCCCTGTGTTGGGCTCATTGTCACAGTGTAATTGGAACCTCTTGAGGTTGATTTTAGAGTCTTAAGGCCCCTGAGAATAGTAGGAGTTCTTCTTTACCCTACATTGATCAAAACAGGTTTGTTAGAACAAAGGGTGAGGTATGAACAAAAGGTGAAGCACAGGTCACCATAATAATTATGATGCCTGTTAATATCTTTCATTTATATAGCACTTTATTATTTATAGAGGGTTTTGACAGGTTCTGTAACATGGGATCCACCAGATGTCCATGTAAGATTCATATAATAAATCTTATGATGCTCTTTCTTCAATTGAGGCTACTGAGGTTAAAGAGATTTACCCAAGAATATAAAATAGTAATGAATTAAGATCACCTAAATTCTTTAGCTTCTATTTATAAACATTTTCCTCTGTACAATACAGATTCTAATTCAGATTACCCTGAAAATGATCAATGGGACATATTAGAAAAGCAGAAACTTGACAACAGGATGTAGATTTTGCTGAGTACAGTTATACCATGTAGAGGTAGCCGGGACAACCAAGCCTTTCAGTGGCGCTGTCCAGAGACCATGAGAAAGATACATGCCCAGGCCACATGGTACATGTCCTGAGATAGTGAAGCCACTGATGCCTGCACTCCAAAGGAGGTGGGGGCCAGGAAAGGATTATTCCTCTTGAAAACACCAAGACCCTTTGGTGAAGACGGTTAGTTTACTTGTAAGTAGGATGCAAGAACTCTTCTGTTAGTTCTGTTCTCAGGTGTCTGAATAGAAATCCAAGTCAAGAAGTGGTTTGAAAACCGACAAGAAAGTTACCTGGTCATTTTTTCCATAAGAGTCATAATAAAATCCCATGTTAATATTCTGAGTGTTTTTCTCAGAGGCACCACTGCGTCCATTAGCAATCAAAACAGTTTACTTCACTGTAGTTCTCATGTTGTGTATCTCGAGTTTGGTTACAGAGGTAAAAACAGGTTTACAAAGATCTTGGATCTGGTCCACACACAACCATTAACTGGAAGAGTCTTAATTAAAAATCATGTGTTCTGAATCCAAGCCCAATGCTTCCTTCACATGCTTTACTTTAATAACATCTATTTCTTTTGTAAAGGGAGCATTCCAGAAACTAGATTTTAGTTATTAATTGTTCATAAAATACAGAAATTTTAGACAGGCCATGAGTATTTTAAGAGAATTGGTATTTGAATTTGATGAACTACAGGAAGTATAGAGGACTCCACATGTACAAACTAGACACTGTTGGTAAATCGTATAACCAAAATCTGTAATATGAGCACTTGTTTTAACAAGAAAACTTTGTAAATTATATTTTCTTCTTGAGAATGTCAAACTGGTCAAAAACAAAACCAACAGAACACCTACTTCATTAACTAAAAGAGCACCATGCATTGTTAGTCTAACTGTCCCAGCTAGAATCACCAACCCCCTTACTTCTCTACAATTCTTGTATTACTTAGTCCTTTAGGAAAAATATTATAAGTATTATAACCTTTTCACTTATCTCCATTCTTTGCCTTCATATTTGTGAATGTGATATTTAGTTTTAAAAATAATGTATTGCTATGGTTTGAACAAGATTTGGTTCCCTAACTCATGCAGACATTTAAGCTCCAAAGTGCTGTTAACAGTTAATGGATTAATGTTAAGTGATGATGGATTAAATGTAGAGATTTGATACAAACACACTACCTAGGAAGTAGACCTAGTGGGAGGCTTTTGGTTAGTGGGGGCATGATCTTGAATTATAGTTCTCATTAGAGGGTTGGTTATATAAACAGAGTTCAAACTAGACTCTTTCTCTGCTTCCAAACTCACTGTGTGATCCTCCCTTCATGTACATTCTGCCATGAACTGTGCTTATCAGATGCCAGAATAATGGAGACATCTGACCTTGGACTGTGAACTTCCAAAGCTATAAACCAAAATAAATGTTCTTTGATTTTTTTAAAAAAGATTGATTTATTTATTTTGAAAGTCAGAACTACATGGAGAGAGAAAGGAGAGAGCAGAGAGGAGAGCAAGACAGAGAGAGATAGAGAGAGAGAGAGAGAGAATTTTCAATGCACTGGTTCACTCCCCCAGAGGGCCACAATGGCCTGGACCATGCCAAGTCAAAGCCAGGAGCCAGGAGCTTAATTCAGATTTTGAATATATGTAGGGGCAGAGATACTGAGGCCATCTTCTGCTGTTTTACCCAGGCCGTTAACAGGGAGCTGGGTTGGATGTGGAAGAGCCAGGACACAAAGGAGTGCCCATATGCCCATATGGGATACTGGGGTCACGGGCATCAGATTTACCTGCTGCTTCACAAATCCAGCTCCCAAATTCTTCTTTCATAATTTATTCCTCTCAGATATTTAAAATTTATTTATATATATATATATATATATATATATGAGAGAGAGAGAGAGAGAGAGAGAGAGAGAGAGAGAGAGAGAGAGAGATCCTACCTGCTAGTTCACACCTCAAACTTCCACAATGGCCAGAACTAGGATGGCCTGAAAGCTGGGAGCTAAGAACTCAATCCTAGTCTTCCATGTGGTGGCATGGAAGCGTCATTGTTGTCTCCCAGGGTCTACGTTAACATGAAGCTTCAGTCATAAGCAAGAACTGAGTATTGAACCCAGGCACTCCGATAAAGGACTCAGTTGTCTTAACCCATGTCTTAGCCACTTGGCTTAATGCCTGCCCTAAGGAATTCTAGTTAAGTAGTGAAAAGCTGACTAATACATACATAGAGGCAGCAATTTATCAAGAGAAATATAAAGTAAGTCGATCCAAAAAAGGGAAAGTCGACATAAAAAGGGAAAAACGTAATAGCATCCAAACTTTTGGGCTGTGGTGTAGTGGGCTAAACCTCCACCTGTGGCGCCAGAATCCTATATGGGCACTGGTTCAAGTTCTGGCTGTTTCTCTTCCCATCCAGCTTCCTGCTAAGGCTGGGAAAGTAGCAGAGGATGGCCCAAGTCCTTGGGCCCCTGCACCAATGTGGGAGATCTGGAAGAAGCTCCTGGCTCCTGGCTTCGGATCAGCTCAGCTCCGGCCGTTGCGGTCATCTGGGGAGTAAATCAGTGGATGGAAGACCTTTCTCTCTGGCTCTCCCTCTCTCTGTCTGTAACTCTACCTCTCAAATAAATAAATAAATAAAATCTTTTTAAAAATCCAATCTTTTATCAAATTGCCATAAATAAAATGAAAGTCAAATGGCACATTGGAAGTTATGCATTACAAATATGAAAAGGGGTAGGTTAACTTGTCAACACAAATTTAAAAATCCATTAAATTTGCATTCATTTTAATTTAACAATTTTACTTTACCACTTAATAATGATTACTGGGTTTACATTAATGCTAGGGCCTGGTATTCATTGAGATGATAGCAGTTAAGTAGCAAGTTTCACATCTGTCATTGTATTTTTACCATCTAGAATATGGTAGATGCTCAAGAATCTTTTAATTAAAATATGAACATAGGAGAACTCAGAATTCTAAATATCACTAACATTTAGTATATGGACAAAGAGTACATTGGCCTGAAAATCAGAGAGAAACAAGAGAGGAGAAAGGGAGAATACAAGTGATGTGATGAAAAAAGATAAGAGTCCTCAAAGAGGAATTTATGCATATACAGAATAGTCAGAATAAATATGATAAAAATTTAGAATATCTACTGGTTTAAGCAATGGGAAATATTCGTGATCGTGACAGCAAAGGGAACACAGTAGTGGGGTCATAAATCAAATGTTATTACTTGTAGGAGTAATGAAAATGAGAAGATGGGAGAGTGAATAACAATTTTTTTCATAGATTTGTGGAAAGAAAGTCATCAGTGTACATGAAGTTGATGTGATTGTTGTTCTTGTGGATGGGACAGTTTTTGTGCATACCACCAAGAATATAAACTACCCAGTAGATGTCTGAATGTTAGGAGAGGTATTTGGTTCAGGACAAATTTGAATTATCAGCAACTCTAAGCTATTGAGCTTATTCATATGAAACTGCTTTTATGTTGGTCAAAAGTAGTCATATGTTCACCTTTTCATGTGGTTCAACCTAATATCTTGGGGACACTTAGATATTGTCTTATGAATATGAATGGCTACAGGTACGTTGGTTGATTAATTATCAGGAAGTTGAAAGGAGTCTCTTAATTCACCAAATACATTACCTCTTTGAAGTAGTAGAAAGATGATAGGAAAGCTTATGAGAACTGGAAATTTGAAGAGTCTGGAGACGTTTGAAGTGTCATTATGGAAAATAGACTAAGAGGATGTGGCAATGGTGGGCAGAGTAGACAGCCTGTATAAATAGGCATCTCCTGCACATTTGTGAGATTTTTTTCTGTAGCACTCCTCAATGGTTTCAGCAGAGGGCAGTTATATTTTTCACTAGAATGTAGCCTATATGAATAATGAAAGGGATAATGGACAAGAGAATTTAGTGCTGTTGAAGATGTTATTGAAATTTTTGTTCAAATGATAGCCTAAGGATCATGAAAGAGAGAGAGAGAGAGAGTGAGCAAGCTTTGAGGGTGGCATTTGATGGCTATAAAGAGTTCAAAGATTAGGGGGAGTCAATGAATTAAAAAAATAACCTGATGTATTAGAAGTAACTAAAAGGAAGTTTAGAAATTGATAGTAGAACTCCAAAATTATGATCAAATAGAATAATTCCAAGTTGTGAAAAATCCAAGATGTAGACATTAGAATAGTAGTTGAAGAGAATATTGTAAAGAAAAGAAGAGCAAGGAAATAAATGACTAGGATATGGAGCATCAATGATATAAGCAATGATGCCACCTATGGTCAATACAGGGCTTACAGTAGAAAAGGAAATAGAGAAGCAAGTGCCAGTCTTCAATAAATGGAGTGCACAACCCTGGGTCTTTAAGACAGCAATGAGAAATGAAAGGAGGAAGATAGCAGAACTGTGTGAACCTCAAAGGAAAAAAGGCAGATTTATGAGGGTATTGAGAGTATTGATCCTAGATGACATGGATAACAAGGATTAAATCTTCAGTCACGAAATTGAAGCATGGAGTAGTAAGAAACTCTTATTTGAGCATACCGTAAAGAAAACCATGTCCTGAGGAAATAGCTATTCAGTTTTCCAGAGGAATACAGAACAGTCTTGAAAAAAATTAAGCCTGTGGTTTGTTAGTCATGGAATGGCATTCCAGGAATAGTGAAAGTGCTGTGTAAAACAGAGTGTATCCTGAAGAAACAATTTTAGGACCAGTGCTATGGCGTGGCAGGTAAAGCCACTGCCTGCAGTGCCGGCATCCCAGGGGCGTAGGTTTAAGTCCCGGCTGCTCCACTTCCGATCCTGCTTTCTGCTATGGTCTGAGAAGGCAGTAGAAGATGGTCTAATTTCTTGGGCCCCTGCATCCACTTGGGAGACCCGGAAGAAGCTTCTGGCTCCTGGCTTCGGATCGGCACAGCTCCCGGCCTTGCAGCCCACTGTTGAGTGAACCAGCAGAGGGAAGACCTCTGTCTCTCTCTCCCTGCCTCTGTCTCTCTTTAGCTCTGCATTTCAAATAAATAAATAATTTAAAATAATTTTAAATATGTGCAAAAATAATCAGAAGTATGTTCATTGTTACAGAGAATAATGCTACAATACATTCTAAGCACAGTGCTGACTCCAATGTGTGTAGATTTGCCAGGATGGAAAAATAGAGAATGCATTACAATTAACGATTATCATTATATTTTCCAGTATAAACACTTATACACACATTAACACATATTGTGTCATATTATGTTCTATTTAAAAATTCAGATGCATTCATTATTCTTATTCAGTTTTGAGTCCACCTGTCTCCTCTTTCACAGACACTTTTTTGTACTGATTCTTATTACATTCATGACACTGATCTCCTAGAGCCCATGGCACTTTCACAGAAGACAAGGGAAGGGGTCAGCATCGTGGTGAGGCAGGTAAAGCTGTCACCTGTATGCCAGCATCCCATATGGTGCTGGTTAGTGTTCTCTCTGCTCCATTTCTGAGCCAGCTGTCTGCTAATTACTTGGGAAAAGCATTGGAAGGTGACTTAAGTGCTTGTGCCTCTGCCACCCACCTGGGAAATTCGGATGAAGCTCCTAGCTCCTGGGTTCTGCCTTGTCCAGTCCTGGCCATTGTGGCCATCTGGGGAGTGGCTCAGTGGATGGAAAATCTCTGTCGTTGTATCTCCCTCTCTCTCTGTAACTCTGACTTTCAAGATAAGTAAATAAATCATTTTTATAAAGATGATGACAAATTTGTTTTCTAAATTAAAATTAGTAGATCGTGTTTTCTACATTTATGTGTTTTTACTTAAAGGTTTATCTTTATGATTATTGCTACAAACCAAAAACTTTAATGATCAATGTAGAAAATAAAATACACTGATGGATGTCACTACATGAAGAGACTCTACTACTTCTGTCTGGGGAAAAAAGAAATGTAGAATTATGCGTAATATTATTTTAGCTATGAGATAATCCCAGGAATCTCCTTAACGGTTACTCAATTTCAGAAATAAAATAAGGATTTAATACTATAGATATACTCACACTTTTTCACTATATCTAAACAAGAGTGGCTTTCTGAAAAAATAAATAAAGTATTTTGTGAAAAAGAACCATTACAGATGGTTTGAAATCCATTTGACTCAAACTGAGAATATTCAAACAACAGGAACTACTCAGTTGTTGGTTGAGAATAAGTTAATCAAAAATAAATTTGAAGAACAATTAAATGGTTTACCTAACATATATGTGCCAAGCATTCTACCAGGTGCATGTACTGGCATGTACAACAGGGTCTAAAACATGGTTTTTTTTTATATTACTCATGGTACCAAAAACTATTAAACAAAGATCTATTTGTAGATCCTAAATGGAAATGACCCTTTGAGAGTCATTTACTCTGAGGTATTGGTTATCAATAGGAAGAGTAGAGATGGCTTTTCAATCCTACTGAACCCATCCTACCACCCTTAGACCCCAAGTTCTTCTGAGCCACAAAGCCAAAGAAAACCAAACACAGTACAGCAAAAAGAAAAGTTGACGCACTAATATTTCTGAATAGAGAATGAGACTGTGAAATTTTTAAGGATTTTGGACTTGCAGGAGACACTATTGAAAATATTGAAAATGGAAGGTAAAAGGAATGTAGACACCTAACTAGTTTCTTGGCCTATTGATCAGAGTAGTATTTTTGCTTTTCCTGGATTTTTTTTTCATTCTATTTTCCCAATTCCTCTCATGTTATATCAGTATCATATGTCTGTCACTCTGGTAGATTTCTTTTGCCTTTAACCAGTCATAATACACAAATGACATTTGTCTAAGCCTTAAAAGAAACTTACCAGTGGAGGTTTAGCTTAGGGGTTAAGAAGTCCATGTCCACATTACCTGGTTTCATGCCTTACTTTGGTTCCTTGCTACTGTAGACCACGGGAGGTAGTAATGATGACTCAAGCAACAGTCTGTGCCACTCACATGGGATATCTGGATGCAGTTTTTGTCTCCTAACATTAGCTCAGTCTAGTCCTGGCTATTGTGGACATTTAGGGATTGAACCAGCAGATGGGGACCCTCTCTCTGTCTACCTCTCTGTCTCTCAAATAAATTTAAAAAAAATTCAAACTATGTTTATTCACTCCTGAGTATGCTCCCTAATGCCAAGAATGGTTTCTGGCATATAATGTTACCTGAGCAAATGTGGGGCTATATCTGTCTGTCTCAAGTAGATAATAAAATCTAAGAAAAATCAATGTATTAAAATTTGAATAGATTGATTCAATTATGTTATTGGTATTACTAATTTTTCCTCTTCAGATTAGAGATATTTCCAAGTTAAAATAATGATGTATTAATAAAAGTAATCATGTTTCTATTAGAGTCTTTTTTATTTTTTTATTTTAATTTTAAAGGCAGAGAGAGACAGAGACAGAGATCCCCCATCTGCTGTTTCATTTCCCAAATGCCTGTATCATTTGGGCCAGGCCAAAGCCAGGAGCCAAGAATTCAAACCAGATCTCTGATGTGGGTGACAGTGACTCGACTAGTTGTGCCGTCTTTTGCTGCCTCCCAGAGTGTGCATTAGCAGATTTCTGGAATAGAGAGCAGAGCCAGACTCCAGCTCAGGCATTCTGATATAGGATGCAGGCATTTCAAGTATGACTTAGCTACTGCACCAAATGCCTGCCTCAGTTCATTTTAAAGTAAACTCTGCTGAGTACCAGTTCCACAAAAGAGATTGGTTAAGGTTAGAAAGTTTGTTTTTGTTAATTTATTTTGTTTTGCCTTTTAATAACCTAAGCTTTAATTTGTCACTCTAAAATAAGTTGGTTGGAAGAGGAATATTTTAAATGACTGTAAATAGTTAAATCTGATTTAGAAATCTATGTGTATTTAATTGAATTTTATATACAAATATGAAATCACTGCCAATGAGTAAAAAAATATAACTTTGGTTAATCATCTAAAAATACATGTGTAATTCCTTCATTATCTTGAGTAATCTGTATTAATAGGCTTCATATTTGTGTATGAAGAATTAATGTTCGTGGTTGGCATTGTGGTGCAGCAGTTTAAGCCACTGCTTGGGACATTGACATCCCATATCAGAATTGTTAGCTTGAGTCTCAGTTATTCTGCTGCTGATCCAGTTGCCTTCTAATGATCTAAATATCTGAGTTCCATAGGATACCCAGATGGAGTTCCTGGCTCCTGGCTTCTGTCTGATCCAGCCCTAGCAGTTGTAACCATTTGGGGAGTGAGCCAAATGATGGAAAATATTGTTCTCTCTCTCTCTCTCTTCTTTCTCTCCTCTCTCTCCTCTCTCTCTCTCTTTCTCACTCTTTCTTTCTCTTCCCCTTCTGTGATTCTGCTTTGCAAATAACAATTAAATGAATAAATTCTTTTTTTAAAAAAAGATGTTTAAAAATGTTTAAAAATGTCAAAAAATGAAGAATGAATGGGAAGAGTAAGGGTCAAAAATCCTTTAGATTTCCTGTTTATATACTTCCTTACTAAAGCATATTGAGATTCAAAAATCTTAGTGTCACATATTTGTTTCTCACTTTTTTCTTATGTTGTTCATTAATGTTTTTCTATTTCAAAAGACAAAGAAGTTCCAAAGGTCATGAATATTTGCATTTATTTTTTGAAATTTAGCTACATGTAATAATTGTAGAATGGAAATTAAAATACAATACTTCCTATACCACTGGAATATTTCCCCTCTTATTCATGGATCAATTAAATATATGATTTAAGAATGAAGATCACAAACAGTATTATTTATTATAAACTCTTAAGAGAGGGTGACAAACTTTTCCTTCCTTCCCCATTCCACCCTTACAACTTTCACAACTAAACTCAAGCTCTCTTTCTTTCCTCTCTCTCTCTATAGTTATTTAACTGTCACATAAAATCTTCTAATTAAAAACCAACATGTTAAACTTTTCAAATCTTAATTATAAAATCATTAGTATGGTTTCCTGAAATAAAGAAGATTATTATCATCATTACTATTTTCTTCAAGAAAAGTAGAGAAAAAATGGTTAGATTGTTAGTTTGGAATAATTTCTAGTTGTCATTGGAAGCCACAAATGCAAAACGAATCTTTCACACATGAAATAAAGTAAGTACTTACTGATACATCATGCACTGCTGGGAATGAGAAATCCTCCACCTCTGTGCTTTGCGACTTCTTGTCAAATGAATAGTATCCTGGGCATTCTTTCAGACTTGTAAGCTGACTAAAGTGAGAACACTTAAGGATTTAAAAGAAACTAGTTGAACAAGTTGGGATGGGTACGTGTTAACCAATGGTATGGTTTGAGATGAAGAACCACTTGATCAGTCTTTGTTGCAGGAAGTAAGAATTTCTGGGTTCTGGCTAAGTAAGTGGGAAACACTATCAAGTCCACAACTGGGCAACACCCTTTGATACTTTGAGACATTTTCTGTTTGTGTTTCAGGAGGTAACCTCTTCCTTCTGAGTCAGTACAAGTCTGGTCTCAGGCCCGGCCATTCATCTCTCTCAGAGACAAGCCTCAAACAAGATCTGAGGTTTTCATAAAACGTCAGTTCATGCTTGACTCATTCTTTTCTTAGCACAGTGGCACAAGTGCTCCTTACATCTGGTCTAACAATTATCTGTGTCTACCCTAAAGGGGGATTCTGCTTGAAGGTGGGAAATGGAACTTATTTTGGGTCCCATGCCATTTGCAAAGGCGTCACTGTTTATCTTCTGTCTATGTGTGTGCTGCTGTTTGGCTACAGTTGTCTACTTTCTCTGACGTGGCTGAATTTTCCTTCCTGTTAACTTAATCATTATGTTTCCTATAGAGTCTTTGCCTTACATCTCAAAAAGGTCTCAGCCTTCTTATTGCAGCTTTCAAGTCACTTAATTAGCATTGGGCAATACATGCTCTGAAAACCTGTGCCCTAAGGTAATCTCCAGGATGCACCTGCATCCCATGCTCCCACACTATCTGAACAGCCCTTAACCTGCAATGTCTCCTCAAGTAAGCTTCTAGTTGCAGTTTTTCTTATTTTCAGGCT
This sequence comes from Sylvilagus floridanus, assembly GCA_949820135.1. Taxonomy (NCBI): domain Eukaryota; kingdom Metazoa; phylum Chordata; class Mammalia; order Lagomorpha; family Leporidae; genus Sylvilagus; species Sylvilagus floridanus. Next base: position 103,218,817 of record OX463238.1, on the reverse strand, counting down.
TAGAGATGCGTTTCTCTGGGTAGCAAATGTTTTCAGGTTCAAATCATGCACTTAGCCACACCTCTGCAAAACTGTGGTATTCAATATTTATTGAATCCTTGTTTTCACCAATTTAACGATTCACATTTCTGCTTATTTTTCAACCTTTCTTTCACTGTGAAGAAATATTTCTAAAAGAGGATAATGTTAATACAGTCAATAAATAGTATATATAGGCTAATAAATAGAAAAGTCGATTCGTTTATCAGTTTTTACTGCTGTGCAATGACATGTTGCAAGCTTGATTGCTTAAAATAACAGCTGTTTATTATCTGTTCTTAATCTGTAAGACAGAAGTGAGGGTGAATTGGACTGTGTTTGTTCTCTGCTTAGAGTCTCAAAGGCTGAAAGTGAGGCACACACGGGCTAGACTTTTTTCTGGAGGTTTGATGAAGAAGCAATCCAAGTTAATTTTGTCTATTGTCAGAATTTCACTTCTGATAGAAAGACTAAGGTCCCCATTTCCTTTAAGAGGTAGCCCATGTCCCTTAATGCAATTCCCCCTTTCATCTTTGTGCCAGCAATATTGTATTTTTTCACACTTGGGATCTCTGACTTTCCTGCTACTGGGAAGAGAAAATTGTCTGCTTCTAAATGGCTTTTCTTTTAAGGTATTCGATTAAGCCCATTTAGGTAATGGCCCTTTTGATTAACTTAGTCAACTGGTCAGTAGCAGCAATGGTCTGAACAACCGGTTTCTCTCAAAATTTCTATGTTGAGCCAGCACTGTGGCATGTCGGGTAAAGCCGCCACCTGCAGTGCTGGCATTCCATAAGGGCATCGGTTTGAGTCCCGGCTGCTCCACTTTTGATCCAGCTCTCTGCTATTGCCTAGAAAAACAGTAGAGGATGGTCCAAGTCCTTGGGCCCCTGCACCAGCGTGGGAGACCCGGAGGAAGCTCCTGGCTCCTGGCTTCGGATTGGTGCAGCTCCGGCTGTTGCAGCCAATTAGGGAGTGAACCAGCGGATGGAAGACCTCTCTCTCTCTCTCTCTCTCTCTCTCTCTCTCTCTGCTTCTCCTTTTTTCTCTATGTAACTCTGACTTTCAAATAAATAAATCTTAAAAAAAAAAATCCTCCAGTGAAAACCTTCTTTCAGGGCCAGCGTTGTGGTGGGCAGATTAAGCTATTGCTTGCAAAACTAGCACACCGTATTGGGAGTGTTGTTTGGAGTCGCTGCTGCTCTGCTCCTGATTCAGCTCTCCACTAGTGCTCCTGGAAAAGCAGAAGATGATCCAAGTGCTTGGGCCCTTGTCACCCTCATGAGAGACCAGGATGGAATTCTAGGCTCCTGGCTTCAGCCTGATCCAGCCCCAGCCATTGCAGCCATTTGAGGAGTGAACCAGAGGTTGGAAGGTCTCTCTCTCTCTCTCTCTCTCTCTCTCTCTATCTCTGTCACTATGACTCTCAAATAAATAAATCTTAAAGAAAAACTCGAATCCCCAATGTGGTGCTGTCAGGAGGTAGGCTTTAGGAGATTATTCCATCACAATGTTGGGGCCCTTGTAAATGAGATCCCAGAGAGCTGCCTTAGTCCTTCCATAGAAGGATCCAGTGAGAAGCTGCTTTCTATGTCTATTCACTGACGCCTAATCTGCTGCCATCTTGATCTTGGACTTCCTAGCCTCTAGAACTGTAGGAAATAAATGTTTGTTGCTCATAAGCCATCCAGCCAATTTTTCAAGTTCGTTTATTTATTTTTATTTTGAAAGACAGAGTGACAGAATGAGAGAAAGAATGTGTGTGTGTGGGAGAGAGGTAGAGATTGATAGAGATAGAAACACGCAGAGAGATCTTACATCCACTGTGCCCAAAACGGGATTGTGCCAGGCTAAAGCTAGGAGCCAGGAGCTCCATCCTGATCTCCCAGATAGGTAGCAGAACACAAGAATTTGGGCTATCATAGGCTGCCTTCCAGGCTGCATATAAGTAGGAAGCTGGATTGGAAGTGGAGACTGGACTAGATCCCAGTGACTCTGATATGAAATGTGTGTGACCCAAGCCAGCACCTTCTATGCTCCAGAATGCCTGCCTTTATACTTTTGTTAAAGCAGCCTGAACACATTGAGAGAGTGGCCTTAATCCTATCTCCAAATACACTTGTGCTATGGAATGTGAGATAATCATGTGTATGAGTTCTCATTGTATTCACTATAGGATTAGGGTAAAATAATTCTACCAACCAAAACAAAACAATTTCTGTGTAGTTTAAACTATGTATTTCATAAGGCCAGGCAAACTTAGTGAAAATATGGTCAAATGGTAACGCAGCTTCAGAAAGCAAACTTAAAGTGATGAGGGAAAATTATCTATACAAAGGAGTCTGTTGGTGGGTGAGACATCACAGTTTGTTCAGAGAACTGTGAATAATTTTTAATAACTAAAATGAAAAATAGAGGTAGAAGAGCAAATGAGCAAAAAACAAGATGGGAATTTAAAATAGAAAATGAATAATCATGAAATTGGTGTAAATCAAGAAAATGGATTTTATCTTCACTCTAGATGTCAAGAGCTCTTAATAGCTTTTTGTCCCAGAGGCTCCACTTCTGATCCAGCTTCCTGACAGTGTGCCCGAGAAAGATGCAAATGATGGTCCAAGTACTTGGAGCCCTGCCACCCACACCTGGAAGGTATTCAGAGTGCCTAACAGATGGAAGATATTCTCTCCCCCCCCCCTTTCACTATGCTTTTCAAAAAAATAAATAATTTTGAAAAGATTTATTTATTTATTTGAAAGTCAGAGTTACACAGAGAGAGGAGGAGAGGCAGAGAGAGAGAGAGAGAGAGAGAGAGAGAGAGAGAGAGAGGTCTTCCATCCACTGGTTCACTCAACAGTTGCTTGCAATGGCTGAAGCCATTCCTGAAGGAACCAGGATCCAGGAGCTTCTTCTGGGTCTCCCATGCAGGTGTAGGGGCTCAGCGACTTGGGCCATCTTCTACTGCTTCCCTAGGCAATAGCAGAGAGCTGGATCGGAAGTGGAGCATCCAGGACTGGAACTGGCGCCCATATGGGATGTCGGCATTGCAACTGATGGCTTAACCTGCTACACCACAGCACCGGTCCCAATAAATCTTTTTAAAAAATTATGTTCATACTATGCTGTAGTCTATTAAGTACATAATAACTTTGGGTCTAAAAACACCCTGTAAATACCTTAATTTAAAAATGTTTTATTGCCAAAATAAATGATAGTGCTTGTCCAAGCCTGCAGTGAGTCTGGGTCAATTTGCTGATGGACCATCTTGCTTTGATGGTGACGGTTGCTGACAGATCAGGATGACAGTTGGTGAAGACTGAGGTGGCTGTGGAAATTTCTTGAAATAAGACAACAGTGAAGTTTGCTGTATAGATTGACTCTTACTTTATTCTTATTTCTAAAAAGTTTAGGGAGAGACAAAGAGAGAGATCTTCCTTCTGCTGGTTCAGCCCTCAGTTGGCCGCAATGGCCAGAACTGGGCTTGACTGAAGCATCTGGATCTCCCATGTGGATGCAGGGGCCCAACCACTTGGGCCATCTTCTACTGCTTTCCCAGGCCATAGCAGAGAGCTGGATCAGAAGAGGAGCAGCCAGGATGTGAACTGATGCCCATATGGGATGCAAACATAGGCTTAACCTACTAAGCCACAGCATCGACCCCAGTGAATAATTTAACACTGTATAAAAATATCTTTAAATATTAAATATTTATTTATTTATTTGAAAGGCATAGTAACAGAGAAAGAGGGAAATAAGAGAGAAAAAATGGAATATCACCTGCTGGTTCACTCCCCAATGGCTAGGGTTGGGCCACGCCAAAGCCAGGAGCCTGGAACTCCAAGTGGATCTCCCTAGTGGGTGCAGGGGCCCAAGTATTTGGGATATCTTCTACTGATTTCCTGGATGTGTTAGCAGGGCGTTGGTTTGTAAGCTGAGCAGCTGGAACTCAAAGTGGTGCTCTGACATGAGATGCTGGCATTTCAGGTGGCAGCTTAACCCATTGTACCCTAAAGTCAGCCCCTTCTTAAATCTTTTTTTTTTTTTTAATTTTTTTGACAGGCAGAGTGGACAGTGAGAGAGAGAGACAGAGAGGAAGGTCTTCCTTTGCCGTTGGTTCACCCTCCAATGGCCGCCATGGCCGGAGCGCTGCAGCCGGCGCACCGTGCTGATCCAACGGCAAGAGCCAGGTGCTTCTCCTGGTTTCCCATGGGGTGCAGGGCCCAAGCACCTGGGCCATCCTCCACTGCACTCCCTGGCCACAGCAGAGAGCTGGCCTGGAAGAGGGGCAACCGGGACAGAATCCGTGCCCCGACCAGGACTAGAACCTGGTGTGCTGGCGCCGCAAGGCGGAGGATTAGCCTGTTGAGCCACAGAGCCGGCTTCTTCTTAAATCTTAATACACATGCAGCATTAAGTCTAGGCTGATATCAGTTTTAAATAATATATTTTGTAATATTTTGTAGTTTTTGATCAGATTTTAAACATTCCTGACATTTGTGATGTATGACTATGTAAGAAAATCTCAACAGCATCAGCAGGACACAACTTAATGTTATGTTTGATAACCTGCAAACAGGAATAAAGTCTTATTTGTCTTTTTAAGTTATGTGCATGCTGCATTTTCCTCATTTATTAGTTGTAGTGAAAATGTTAAGGCAAGAATATATGGGACCCTGTAAAAGAACATTCATTATAGATATTTCAAAATGCAACCTAATAAAATGTTTTTAGTTTTTAGGGGTTTTTAGTTTTTAGGGGTTTCTTTTAGTTTTGTTTAGAAAACAAATTTTCTAATGAGGTATTAAAAAGAACAAAAAGAAAAAGAAACATGTAAGAGCTCAAAAATTGAGCTGCTTCTCATTTTAAAACCTAGAATGGATTTTTTATTTGTATGATATCAAGGCTTTAAATTACTTCATATTTATAAAGCTTAATGTGAAGGATGAGGAAAACAAAGAATGAGGCATGACTGTGGGGTGAGTTTTCCATGAAGTGTTGCCACCAGCCAGTCAAACTAGTGTAGCAGCTTTGCTTCCACTAAAATCATCCTTCATTTCCAAGGTGCAGTTGGATATGGTTTTGAATGGGTTATTCTCTTAATCAGAAAAGGGGTTTATTCCAACAATCTATCTTGCTGAACATTGTGTGTGAGTTTAGCTTACCTTATCCTATTTTTGCAAGAAGAAACAGTTTCACAATACTCAAATAATTACGGTGACTTCTAGAACAGCAATGTTCTAGTTACTGAACCTAGGAAACTCAGGTTAGAATAATGGAGATAAAACTGCACTAAATATGCAGGCCTCTGGATTCTGTTCCTACACTGCCTGAAACTACTGTATGACTTCCCAGAAGTTGTCTTGGCCTTGACCACGCATCGGCCAAAACAAGATGTCATTAAAGATAATCTTGTGGGTCCCTCCAGCTCCCACAGCTATGGCTCTAGCATTAATTTCAATCATCTGTAACAAGTTGATTTTTCATTTCCACGACAGCATGAAGGAATGCTTCCCACAAATCCCCTCTCTGTCAACTAAACATGTTAACAAAAAAACAGTAAGTTAATGAGCATATTCATTTGAGTGGGCAGACCGCTACTAATACATTTTTCTTATTGTTGAATCATGAATGTTTCACTGAGAGATGGTTGTTAATCACGGGCAAAAATTTTGTACAATCTTGTTCTAGCATTATAAACTAACCCTTTAGTTCTTGTGGCTCCCAAAACTCCATTAAGATTCCACTGGGATTACGTGCTACAGAATTTAATGTCAGCCTAATGGATTAGTCCACTCTTTTATCACAATAAGTTTGACAAGTTGTAGATTTTTTTTTCAGTGAAAAGTCGTGCATACTGTCATAGCATCACCATACAGAAGTTTTTGTTTTGTTTTGTTTTGCTTTTAAACACAAAATGTATTTGTACAATTCACAAAGCAATAAAAATGCCAACACTGTAAAAAAATACTTCTTTACAATTACAATGCATTTCAACATCATGTATGCTGATACAGGTTTACAGTAACATATTTTTCATTTTTAACAGATTTTGACCATTATACTTTTCCAATTTATTAGTCACCAAGAAAGCCTCACAATATTGTCATGAAATAGAGAGCTCTGTGTTCCACTTGGTGGAGGGAAAACCTGAGGTAAAAGATATTACATAATTCCTATAAAACCACTTAATAGGTCAAACACCAAACTAGAAATAGGGCCTACAAATCCCATTTTAAAAATTCACTTTTCCATTTCTTTGATTTATTCGTGGCTTTTTGTATTTATTAATCTCCTTTGTGTTAAAATGTCATTGAATTGAATTAAGGCAAGAAATATTTAAATCAGTATACATAAATTCACAGATAGTTTTATACAAAGTTATCACAGTGTTATTAAATACAAATAAAATTATATGAAAGTACATACCCATTGCTATAGAACTTGCATAAAGAAAAGCTATATATATGGAAATATATATAAGACAGAATTACTTTCTTGTATCTAACAAGGGAAGGGTTTAACTTTAATATAAAAAGCCCATCACAATCAAGTCCATCTTAATAATGCTGAAATATATTCTAGAAAGCTTTAGATGTTTCTGTGCTACCTGCAGATAGCAGGAGTTTAAATTAAGAAATGTGAGAAGTTAGGCTTTTGCTCTGTTTCTTTCTGATGATAGTTCTTTCTGTTCATCAGCTCAGAAACCCGATGACATTTTCTTTTTAAATGGGAAGTGTGTTCATGGATGATACCTTACTGAGATGTAAGGATGACAAGTAGGAGTTTTGAAAGTTATATTCATTTTGTTTAATATAGTACATATCAACATACATACATGTAAAACAATGAAACTTTGTCATTAAAAAATGGGACAGGCCATATTTTTCCCCAGTGAATCAGAACAAAAAAATCTAGTCTTCACATTTGATGGCTAGAGATGAACACAGGTACAGCTGTACAGTCGCAGCCATGGTGACAGAGAGCACAATGTCCTATGATTAGTGTCCATAAGCAAACATAGTGAGAAATATATTAGTGAGATATAAAAATGATTTTGTAAATCTAGTAGTCATGTATTGTTTTTACTATACAATTCAAAGTATTTCTAAATCAATTACCTGGCTTTAAAGAATCAAGGAACAATTTTGGAAAAGTATAGGAAGCTTTATTAAATCCAAGAACACTAATAATGATGAATAGCACCTAACCCATCTTGAGAGACTGCTGTGCACAGACCTTGTCAGTAAGTGCTTTTCTTGTATGAATGCATTTAATTCTTGTAACAACCATTTTTATCATCATTGAAGAGATGAAAGAGCTTCTGAACAGAGATGTAACTCGTGTAAGAACACATAGCTCATTTATAGCAGAGACAAAGTTCGAGCTCAGGCAGCCAGGCTCAAAGACTGTGGTCTCTGCCACTGTGCCCAACACCAGGCATTGGCTGGCCGTACTTAAGCCCAAAATCATTCACTTTTTTGACAAAATTGAGTCCATTTATTTTAAAGCTCACCAAGGCATTCACTTCCATTCATTAGATGCTTAGTTTATGCCAAACACTTTTATACAAATCAACTCTCCCAACCTGATGCTCTTATAGACAGCCAACCTGTCAGAGAGTTGAAGACTTACAAAAGCATCAGTTGTCATGTACTGATATACATATTTCTGAAAATAATTAAATATCTCATTCAAAAAAATTTAGTGTGTTGGTCCTGTTACTAATCATTTCATAACCTTAATCCCCTTCATTTGATCCTTCTTGTACTCATACGATAATACTTCTAAGGGTTTTTCTCCTTCTGGGCTGACTACAACTAATGTATGAATGGCAAGACACTGTTACAGAGTAAATCAGAAATACTTCTTAAAAACACAGCATACTTCCTGAAGTTAGTGCTTGGATGCAAAACATAGTGGTAATGACAAGTTCAATTACATTTAAATACTTTCAAAATGGCACCTCTTCTGGTTAATGATAATGCTTTGTATTGTTACCCAGGGTACAGTTCAAGTTATAATGCAAAGACTATGATCCTCCATTCTAGCCATTGAATGTCCATTCATTGGTTCTAGGAAGTTGAAGACCTGAATTCTCAGGGAAGACTGCTGTTTGGTAATTTTTCTAAAAGGATCCCAAGTAGCTTCAGGTATTATATGAGGTATATTTTTGGCATCCCTGACAGTTCTTCATATCCCGTGGAAAATGTTCCTTCTCTTCATTGAGGGAAGCCATTTTTCAATACTCATCTTACTAAGAAGTATCACAAACAACTCCCCTTGTGAGTGAGGAGAAATTTGCTGTGTCGTTTTCCCTCATGGGAGAGACAGTTTGGTCATATGGACACAAAGGCTACCTCATATTAGTCTGGTCCAGGTCCAAAAAGGTTCTTGACATCTAGCAAAAACACTGATCAAAACCAAATGAACATAAATAAAAATACACAAGATGCAGGTGTTTCCACTCCATATGCCATGCATCCAGATTCACAGACAATTCACACTAGATACCAGTCTTTGAGGCAATCCAATCTCTGTACTTACTCACTCTTGTGTAGACTCCAGGTTTTTTGGGAAGAGCACATGACTGTCCCCAACTTACTATACCCACAATATACCAGATGTCATGATTATCATAAACCAGAGGTCCACCAGAATCACCCTGAAAAATAAAAACAAACAAAAATTTGATATCATTAACTCTAATTCAATTCAGTAGGAAGGTTATTGTAATCATCTCCCTTCCACAGAAAAACTTAGAAATTGGTACATAGGTCACAAAGCCAGACAATAAATATAGTGTATATTGGTCCTCTCAATCAAGTTAAAATGCTATGCTAAAATTTTTAAAAAGATTTATTTTATTTATTTGAAAGACAGAGCTACAAAGAGAGAGGGAAAGTCAGTGGGAGAGAGATCACACACAAACACACACACACACACACACACAAACTGAGAGAGAGAGAGAGAGAGAGAGAGAGAGAGAGAGAGAGAGAGAGAGAGAATTGGCCACAATAGCCAGGGCTGGGACAGGCAGAAGCCAAGAGCCTAGAATTTCATTCCAATCTCCCATGTGAGTTGCAAGAGTCCAAATACATGGGCCATCCTCCTCTGTGTTCCTAAGCACGTTATCAGGGAGCTGGATCAGAAGAGGAGACTTGAACTTGGGCTCATATGGCACGGGTACGTTGATGTCCCTGGTGGCAGTTTAACCTGCTCACCACAACACTGGCCCCAGGTAGTTGAGACATGAACTGTCCCTTCCACGTGAGATGCAGGCACTGCAGTGCAATGCTTGCTCCATAGGCATACTCTTAATCTGCTTTTCTTTTAGTCATCTACTTTTAATTTTATTTTCCTGATAAATTTTACATAAACTATTTTTAAATCTCTTTTGGAACAATGAAGATAAAATAAATACTTATAAATGTAGAGATGAAAAGTTTGGTCTCAAAAAATTGAGTTTCAGACCTAGCAGTATTAATAACTGTTACCTTAATTAAGATTCTTAACCTTTTTATGACTCTTACATCAACTACTTACTGAATTCCTATTATGTGTCCCAGGCATTTTTAAAAGAGTTATTTATTTACTTGCAGGTCAGAGTTGCACAGATGTCCTACCCCCAAGAAACTTTGCTACTCTCCTTACCACTGCAAAGAGAGAGAGAGAGAGCGAGAGAGAGAGAGAGCGAGAGAGAGAGAGAGCGAGAGAGAGAGAGATCTTGCATCCACTGGTTCACCCTCAACCCAGGCATTTTGCTGGATATTGAGGATACAACGGTGACCACAGTGAAAAATCATTGAGCTCCAAGAGCTTGAAGTTTCGGTTAAAATAAAATATTAAATAATCTCAGAACAAAAGACAAACTGTGATAAGTGTTATGGAAAACTACAGTAGGCAAATTGGGCTGGTCAGGCAAGACAGGAAGCTTTCCCCGATGAAGTGTAACTGAACTGATATCTGATGGAAGAGGAAAGTGGAAATGAGATGCATTCTAGGCAGAGGAATGGTGTTGCAAAACTCTGGGTCATGAAGGAGCTTGGTCCATGCCTGGTCCTACAAATGGAAGGGGGCTAGAGAGAGAAGAGTAAGAGGGTATATGATGCAGCTGGAGAGGTAGGGAGGGACTTGTCCATGAAGAGCCCTGTGAACCTTGTGTAGAGGGTTTTTGTTTGTTTTATTTTGTTTTATCTTAAGACCACAAGAAAGCCATTGAAATATTTTACTTGAGGGTTTGACATGCTCAGATTAGCATCTTCTTAGAAATCATTCTGGCTTTTGCTTGAAAATGCATGCGAGAACATTAGACTGAAAATGAGGAAATCAGCAAGATGGGTAGTGCTATTGACTGTGGGAAGAAAAAGGGATGGAAGACAGAAGCTAAGGTGGCAGGATTGGGGGAAGGCAATGGGAACGTGGTGACAAAGGGATAGTTAAGAAGGTAATTTCTAATAATTTGCTGGATATTGGATAGGGAGAGAAAGTTAGAATGGGTTCTAGTCTTCTGGCTTGCTTAACAAAATGAAAGGGGCTGATGCTCACATGAGTACAAAACATAGGAAGAGGATCAGGTTGGATGGGTAAGGGCACAAGAGCAGAATCAGGTGCAGCATTTCACATCAGAGATGCATTTAAAATGTCCAAAGTAGAGTTGTTCAATAGGACTGGGATATTTGATTCCAGAGCTCTGAGGAAAACTGGGCACTGAAAACATAAACTTAGGAATTATCTGCAAAGAGATGATAACTGATGCTGTGGAATATATTTAGATTCTCCAGGGAGGAAGCAGACATTAATGTGGGATGGAAATCATTACAGGATAAGGAAAGATAATATTTTAAGAAAAGGCAGTGTTGAGCATCATCAAATGCTACAAAAAGTAAAAAATAGAAAAAGAATAAGGCCAATAAGCATTTGCTGGATATTGAAAACATGAATGTCATTGGTGAGTCATTGAAACTTCAGGAAGCACCATTTTAGTGGAGGAAGGGAAGAGAAAACTGATGGAAATGGATGGAGGAATTAATGCGTGGTGAGATAATTGAGGCAATGAGTATAGAAATTTTTCAAATGGTTGATGATAAAGTGCCAAGGGAGGGTGCTAGCTGGAGACATCCATGTCAAGAAAGAACATTTCCCCCTTCATTTAAGACATATGAATAGGGAATGTCTCAGTAGCAAGATAAATATTGACTATAAAAATAGAGAGAGGAAATGCTTGCTAGTGTAAGTGAACAAGAACAGAGACCTGAGGAGGTAGGATTAGGCCCAGGGCAGATGCAGCTTCTTTTCTGAGTCCTGAGTTGAAAGTGGAAGAAACAAGTGAAAATGAAGGCAGGGCTGCATGGTTGGTGCTGGGGAGATGGGAAAATTCTCCTTTCATGGCTTCTCTTTATCATTGAAAATTGTGGAACAAAGTCATCCCTTGAAAACAAGGATTAGGGAAAACCAGAAATAAAGAAAATTTGGGAAATTTCAAAGAATGGTAGATTTGGGGAAACCATGCAATCAATCAATCAAACAAATTGAAAAAAAAAAAACCTCAAAGATGCATTCTCAGATTTGCTATCTAGAACTTCTGATAAAACCAATGTGTTCACCTATGATTTTTTTCTTCATGAAATTTACAGCTTGGGTACAGGTGGAGTGGCAGAGAGAGAGAGCTTTTCCCAAGTTTGGAACTTTGTCAAACAGAACCATTGGAAAGAGAAAGCAACAAGTGAGCTTGGGGTATAAGCCAAGAGTATACGAAAACTGATGGCAACAGTGTCATCAAGGTGGAATGGAAGCATAATTATTCAGTTCTGTCCAGTTCCATTCTCCCCACAAACACTCGCAAATATCCCATTACTTGTGAGTGAAGCTGTGACATTTTCTTGGACAGTGGAACTGAGAATAACTGTACAAGAAGACTCTGGCCATGTTGTCTGTCCCAAGCCAATACAGCATTGCACACAGAGGATTCTGTGAGACCGCGGTTTTTCACAGAGGAAGGAGGGAGTTAGAGATGGACATTCAGTTTCCTCATCAGGTGCTCCCGTGTCTTATTTCATGGGAAACATCAGAGATTGGCAGGGTTAGGCTACCTGGAGTCAGTTAGAATAAAAGAATAAGAGGTGGGGCTCCTGTTAATTGGCACAGATCGTGGTGGTGGCTCAGCATTCCAGGCAGCAGAAGCAACAACCAGGAAGGTTAACCACTAACATTACTCTGCAGGAAATACGGTCTTTGGTTTTCCCAGGCCTAATTCCCTGGCTAGCCTCCCTATCCAGCCCTGGTGCTCTCCTTAAGCCTTTGCTAAGCCAGGAGGCAAGAACAGGTCAATGAATATTTGCTGAGAGGAGCATCTGACCTCTCCCTGTCCTAGCATCTGAACCATTATTCCACTAAGCCTCAGGGCTCTGCTTGAGGATACCTTAGGGTGGGAGGCAAGCCCATGAACCATAAATCTGTGGAACATAGCCTCTGAACCCTGCGCACCTTAATTGATTGAGAGTAATCCCAGAGCCTTGCTCAATCTTGGAGCTGAGCACATAACCCTGCCCAATGACAGAACCCAAACTGCAGTATTTGCCAGCACCACATGATTAGAGACGAGCACAGTGTTTAGTCAATAGCTCTGCCTTACAGCAGAGCACAACCAGTGATATATATTTAAAAAAAGATTTATTACAGGCAGGCCCTACCTGCTAAATACTGCCCAAGAAAGTGCCCCTCAAAAATGTTTTTGGGCCAAAGTAGATGGGTACACAATCATGGTCATACTTTCTTAGATGGGGCCAGGCAACTCTAAGACCAAGTCAGACAAGGATAAAGTATCTGGTCTTGAATCTGGTATAAAATTCTGGTCATTGCCTCTCCTTGGCGACATAGTGTGCACGTTCTTTCTGCATCTCTGTACACTATTGTGTTTTAATGTCTTTTTTTTTCTCTAATGGAAGACAAGCCATCTAGTTCCAGGTGCTTCTAGGTCAGGGCTTCCAGCCTACCCCATCAGACAAGATGACCAGTCCTCTAGAGCGAGCAGGACAATGTTTTCCGAAGCCACCCTCAAATGCCATAGGACAGATAGCAAGAGAAAAATATCCATATCCAGCTCTATGCCCATTTGTCAGCTTCTGTAAGATGGATCTTCATCCATTCTATCCCCCATAATATTATGGATATTTTCTCTTAAGGGGAGAATGTTAGGTAGGAAGTTAGAAATTAGCCTGATGAAAATAGCATCTGCAGAAGCTCACCTTGGAAGTAGCTCAGTATTTTATCCTCAAAGTCCTGCCCAGACCCTGATAAATTTCCAGGTGGTCTCAGCCCATTCCCCAAGGGATGCTCCCCAGGACAATCCTCTCCCAGCACCAAATTGGTTACCTGGCATGATAACATGGTGCAATAAAACTTTCACAACCTTTCTCCATGGCAGGCACCCTAGGGGAAGCTCTATCTGCCCCATGCCAGGTGGGCTACCCAGTCAGATAGCACTGGGTAGTAAAACCCCTAGAGGAATTTCCCCAATTTACACTCAGCAAACCCTTTGTCCTGGAGGAGAAGGGGGAGGAGAGAGAAACAGTGGGAAGAATTAGACCCTTTTCTTTAAAAATCCCAGTCTGAACAAAGACCACACTCTCAGCTCTTAGCTTTCTGCTGAGCAGCCTGCCTGGCCTGCCAGCTCTATTTTCTCCATTTAACCATGTAACTTTGCTTTCCCCCAGCCTGAGTGACTGGGCGCTTTCTCTCTGTCCCTTCCATTCTGATGGATGCCCTACCCCAAGAAACTTTGCTACTTTGCTTACCCCTGGAGAGAGAGAGAGAGAGAGAGAGAGAGAGAGAGAGAGAGAGAGAGAGAGAGAGAAAGAAAGAAAGAAAGAAAGAAAGAAAGAAAGAAAGAAAGAAAGAAAGAAAGAAAGAAAGTTCTTCCATTCACTGGTTCAATCCTTAGATAGCTGCAATGACCAGCACTGGACCTGGCCAAAGCCAGGAGCCAGGAGCTTCTTCCAGGTCTCCTACATGGGTGCAGGGACCAAAGCACTTGGGCTGTCTTCTGCTGCCTTTCCCAGGCCATCAGAAGGAAGCTGGATTGGAAGAGGAGCAGCTGGAAATGAGCTGGTGTCCATATGGCCACTATTCCACACACTGGTCTCCAACCAGTGGTCTAAACAGACCATGGAGCACAGCTGGCAGTCCCACTTTACTCCAAAGAACGGACAACAGCCTTGTCTAATAAGGAACATGACAGAATCTACCTGTCTTTGGTTGCTAACAACTGGTCCAGCCAAAAACTGAGGCTAGACTAAATAGCAAAGGTCTACAAGTACCAAAGAAGACCAACAAAAGCTGAAATAAGTGGCTGTTTCCTCAAATGTGTAGGAGCTAATCTAAGGACCCAGGGTTATGAAAATTCAGGGAAATATGATACCACCAAAGGATACTTAGCAAAGCTCCAATAATGGACCCTAAAGAAATGGATATATCTGTGAAATGACTGACAAATAATTTAGAATAATTCTTGTAAAGAAGTTCTGAGAACTATAAAATATGAATATGGGGAAAGCATTTGGCCTAGTGGTTAAAATGTCCACATTTGTTATCAGAAATGACTGACAAATAATTTAGAATAATTCTTGTAAAGAAGTTCTGAGAACTATAAAATATGAATATGGGGAAAGCATTTGGCATAGTGGTTAAAACGTCCACATTTGTTATCATAGTGCCTAGGTTTGATGCTGAGTTTTGGCTCCTGATTCCTGCCTCCTGCCAATGCAGACCCTAGGAAGCAGCACTGATAGTTCAAGTAAGTGGATTCCTGTGACTCACATGAGAGACCTGGATTGAGTTCCTGGTTCCCTGATTTGGCACTAGCCGGGGACTATTGTTGCTATTTGAGGAACAAATCAGCAAATGTGAGATCTCTCTCACTCTCTTTCTCTCACTTTGCCTCACTCTATCAAATGAATGAATATATTACAAAATTTTTGAAAAGAAAATATAGATAGAAAATTAAATGAAATTTGGAAATTAATTCATGAACAAAATAAGTTTGGCAAAGAATTGGAAAGAATAAAAATAGGAATCCATTAAAAAAGAATACCGAAATATAAAAATTCAACAGAAAACTTCAATAGCTTCAAGCAGAAGAAATAATTAGTGAACTCAAAGATAGGCTATTTGAAGTTATCCTTTTACAGGAGCAAAAAGACACAACAATGGAAAAGGATGTAAAAGGCCCATGAGAGTTAAGCATCATCATCAAGAGAACAAACTTTAAGTGCAATTGGAGTTTATAAAGGAGAATAGAAAGGAAAGGAACTAGAAAGTATATTTAAGGAAATAATGGCTGAGAATTTCCAAAACCTATGGAAAGATAAGACTATCTAGATGTAGGAAATTCAAAGGTATCCAGTCAAATTCAACTCAAAAAGAAGTTCAACAAAACATAGCATGATCAAGTGATAAAAAATCAAAGACAAAGCAACATAACAATTAGCTAAGTGTCATCAATAGATGAATGGGTAAATAAAACATGGTTTACCCACAAATGTTACTCAGTCTTTAAAAAAGAACAAAATTCTGTCACTTGGGATGACATGGATGAATCTAGAGGACATTGTGCTAAGTGAGATAAACCAGACGTAGAAAGACTGGGGCCAGTGCTGTGGTGGAGCAGGTAGAGCTGCCGCCTGCGATGCCAGCATCCCATGTGGGCACTGGTCTGCATCCTGGCTATTCCCCTTTAGCTCCAGCTTCCTGCTGGTGGCCTGGGAAGGCAACAGAAGATAGCCCAAGTGTTTGGGCTCCTGCACCCACGTGGGATTCTCAGATGAATCTCCTGGCTCCTGGCTTCGATCAGGCCCAGTTTGGCCATTACTGCCATGTCGGCAGTGAACCAGCAGATGGAAGATTTCTCTCTCTCCCTCTGTTTCTCTCCCCTCTCTCTGTAACTCTGACTTTCAAATAAATAAATAAATATTTTTTTTTAAAAAAAAAGAAAGATAAGGACCACATGACCTCCCTTATATGTGAAATCTAAAGAAGTTTAATTCATAGATGTAGAGGCTAGAGTGATGCTTACTAGATGCTTGGCAGAGAACACCGCAGAGAGAAAGAACGAGGAGTTGCTGGTTAAAAGGTACAAAGCAGCAACAGAAAGAACTAAATCACATTCTATGGCGTGCTCAAATGACTATTGGTTAGTATCTCAGCAGAAATAGTGTAAAATCTCCACAGTATGGATTTGTTCAAAGAATTTTTTTGGATATGATTTTGAAAGGTCAGGCAAGTAAAGCAAAATAAACCAATGGGATTGCATCAAGTTAAAAAGATTCTGCACAAAAAAGAGCAAATGACAAAGTAAATAGATAACACATAGAATGGGAAAGCATATTTGAAAATCATATACATGATGTTTAAAGAAGTCAAATGGCACAATAGCAAGAAAACAAATAACCTCAGCCCCCAAAAATGAGCAAAGAACTTGACAGACAATATTCAAAAGAGGACATTAAATGGTCAATAGGCTCATGAAAAAATGCTCAATATTCCCCATTATTAGGGGAATGCAAATTGAAACAACGAGACATCAACTCACACTTGTGATAATAGCTCTTATCGCAAAGATGAAAGACAAATGTTGGTAAAGATGAGGAAAAATGCATCAGCTATTACAGAAAATAGTATGACACTTTCTCAAAAACAAAAAATACAACTATCATATGATCTAGTGGTCAATTTCTGGGAATATATCTGAAGTTATCTAAATCAGTGTTTAGGAGACATTCACCCTCATGTTCATTGTAGCATTATTCACAATAGCCAAGATATAGAATCAATGTAATGTTGATTGATTTAATGGATACAGAAAATGTGGTTTATATACACATAATCAAATTTATATACACAAATCAAATTCAGCCTTAAAAAAGGAACAAAATTCTGTCACTTAGGACAACATGGATGAATCTAGAGGACATTATGCTAAATCAGATAAGACAGGCACAGATAGACCAGTACCACATTCTCTCACTTACATGTTGATTCTTAAAACATGTTGAAAACATCGAAGTAGAGACTAGAGTGATGATTACCAGAGGGTTGGCAGGTGAGGAGGGGAGTTGTTGGTCAAATGGTATGAAGCTTCAGCTGGACAAGAAGAATCTACTGCTGAGTAGGATGACTATATCAATAATAATGTGTTGTATATTTGAAAGCAACTAAGAGATTAATGGTGAAGTGTACCACCACAGAAATTGTTGAGCAAGTGAGTTGATGGCTATATTAATTAGCTTAAATTAATCGTTCTACATTGTGTACATATAGCAAAATATCAAAATAATGCATAAATATAATACAATTATGATTTATCAATAAATAAATAATGAATAATGAAATCTAAGCAGGACAGGATTAATGAATTATAAGAACAGAGAAGACTCGATAGTCTGTAAGTCTCTATGAAGTTGAACAAAGAACCTATTTTATTCAGTCAACAGCAAATATTTGCACCAGGCACTGTTTTAGAGTCTGGGAATATAGAAATTAAGAATATAGCTTTAAAAAATTCTCTGCCTTCAGCGAGCTTACATTCTACTTAGCAGAAAAATAGTGAAAAAAAATAAAATAAACCAAACAAAACTGGTAAATAAACATGTGGTATACTGGGTGGTGATAAAAGCCAAGTGTGATGGTGGAGGGGACAGAGAAGGTTCACAAGAAATGAATGCACATGTTGCGTTTGTTGGGAGTGAAGGTTGGTAGGATGGACTAAAACATAGGGAGTGTATACTTGAAAAGCAGGTGGCAGGGAGGATTAGGGAGAGTAGTCAAATGCTGAGATGGGAATGGAGATGAGGTCTAGGAATAGAGTCCAGCATTTAAATAGGTTGATGTTGATACCACAGGGCATGGGATGGAGAGGAAACAGGTTTCTGTTGTCAATGCCACAAAGAATGAGAGCAATGAAAGGGAGGAGCGTGGAGGCTGGGTGAAGAAAACAACATGGATGTGATACGGTAACGGAGGGGAGTGGCAGGCCCTTCAGAGGAGAGGTTTCTGAGTTTAAGAAAATAACAAAAGAACATAAAAGTAATTGTGGGAACCAAAAATGTGGAACAGTATATCTTAATTTTTTAATTTGTAAAATAGGAATAATTACAGCACTCCTTTTATCTCATTATTCAAATGAAATAATGTATAAAAAGTGCCTAATTTTTGTTTTGTCATACATGCAACATTCAACATGATTATTCAATAGACATAGATCTTGGTGAAACAGATGTCATCTTTTTCCCTAGTAAAATATATGCTGAGTTTAGAGAAAGCAAATGGAAAATTTCCTTGTGAACATATGACCTTTATTTTGGCCTTACCTTACATGCATCTACTTTTCCTTCCATGAACCCAGCACATAACATCCCTGGGGTTATCAGGCCATCATACACGTCTTTTCTGTTGCACACGTCAGTGCTTATGGTTTCCACCCTGGCTTGCCGAAGTTTATTTTGTGTAGGTCCTATTATAGAAACAAACAGTGTTTTATGATGAAACTATATCTAAGACATGAAGGTGGGGCAACAGCACACAATTATTTTATTGACAGAAATTACCACCTGATTTTACTTTCTGGGTTGTTAAGTGTCTATATGCAAGAAATTAGCAATATACATGCCCCACGAATATATCTGCGTATCTTTCAAGGTACTCTGAAAACTATGTGCCGAACTTTGTATCTATACCCATATCTATGCCTGTGTTTTTTTTTTTTAATTTAATTTTTTTTACTTTTGACAGGCAGAGTGGATAGTGAGAGAGAGAGAGACAGAGAGAAAGGTCTTCCTTTGCCGTTGGTTCACCCTCCAATGGCCGCCGGCGCAGAGCGCTGATCCGATGGCAGGAGCCAGGTGCTTCTCCTGGTCTCCCATGGGGTGCAGGGCCCAAGATTTTGGGCCATCCTCCACTGCACTCCCTGGCCACAGCAGAGGGCTGGCCTGGAAGAGGGGCAACCGGGACAGAATCCGGCACCCTGACCGGGACTAGAACCCGGTGTGCTGGCGCCGCAAGGCGGAAGATTAGCCTGTTGAGCCACGGTGCTGGCCTGTCTGTGTTTTTTCTTTTCTTTCTTTCTTTCTTTTTTTTTTTTATGAGAGGAGAGTCCACGTTTTTCTGTACATTCTGAGAGGTTCATCATCCTGATCTTGCCCAAAGTCACATTTTCCATATAAGGGAACCACGGCCACGGAAATCATTGACTTCCCCGAAGTTTTTCAAGTAGAAACCAGGACCCAGTTAAACAGGTATATATGCTCTCCTCTATTTGTAGTGTGTTGTTAGGGGTGTCTTGTAATTTGGTAAACAAAATTGATGCCCCTTGTGTGCAAGCAATCTGATGTCAGTACAAAAAGTTCTGGTGGTTAGGAGTGAGGGACATTGCACCATTGAATACAGGAAGGGAAGTAGATCAAAGTTATTGATGAGGAGCCTTGAGCCAGCTAACAGCAACAAATAAAACTAAACTTCAGGAATTGCTCCCAAAGCCAGCTTGGATATGCATGGAGAATTTGGAAAAATTTCCCCTACAACTGAATTCTGTTATTCTCACCCAAAAAGTGTTAGATTAAGATATATTAGCACTTGTTTTTTGTTTTTTTCCTGGTATCTTTGATAAAATTTAAGAGGGGCCAATGTTGTGGCACAGTGGGCTAAGCCTCTGCCTGCTGTGCTGGCATCCCATGTGAGTGCCAGTTTGTGTCTCAGCAACTCCTCTTGCAATCGAGCTCTCTGCTATGGCCTGGGAAAGTAGTGGATGATGGCCCAAGTCCTTGGGTCCCTGTACCTGCATGGGAGTCCTGAACAGGCTCCTAGCTTCTGGCTTCAGATTGGCCCAACTCTGGCCATTGTGGCCATGTTGGGAGTGAATCAGCAGATGGAAGGCCTTTCTCTCTGTCTCTCCCTCTCTCTGACTGTAACTCTACCTCTCAAATAAATGAATAAAAATCTTCTTTTTAAAAAAGAAATCTTAAGAACATTTTATTTTCTTTATAATATTTAATACTTAATTATATAATTTTCATTAAAATATTTAATTAATTTCTCTCTTCAGAACAGAGTGAACTAGTACTTAGGAATCTTAATGTTATGGCCTTAAATTTAGAAAATTCTTAGACTTAATAGTCTTTTAGCACTCCTAAGATGGTGGAACAGAGAAAAAAATGAAGATTTTTTTTAACTAAACAAGACAAAAATTCTCAAAAAACTCAAAACCCATTTTCATGTTTATGGCTATCATAGAGTCTCATCAAAATGAGGAAGGACTGAAATAAAGGAAAAAGAAAGCTGTCAGATCAGGATGCAAGGTACGTGCTGGTCAGAAGTCTTTATGTCTAGAATACAATGTTTAAATTTTAATTTTATTTCAGTCATACAAGTTTCATATGTCTCATATATACAGATTTAGGAACATAGTGACACTTCCCTCCTTAACCTCCCTCCTGCCCACACTCCAACAATTCTTCCTCCTCTGTCTCCCGTTCCCACTCTTAATTTTTACAAAGATCTATTTGCACTTTATTTACTGATTGTAAAGTTAACCATGAACTAAGTAAAAGTTCAACAAACAGTGTGAAGAAAAACGCTGTTCCTCAACAGAAGAGACAAGCGGTGTAAACAATCAGCAAATCTCAAAACGTCCATTTCACTCCAAACATTACGTTTAAGTACTCCATTAGTTACCTCGGACCAGGGAAAACATGCTTTCTGTCTTTGCGGGGAAGCATACAATTGGTAATCAGGTACTGCCTTGCTGTCCCATAGTGTCTAGGCCCTCTTCTTCCACCTAAAGTCTGTTCCTTTCCTCTGTTAGCCTCTTCTCTTACCACAGCTCCAAATGTGAACTCAAAAATTCAGACCTACTCCTTTACTTTTTAATATTTAATCCTCTATTCTGCCTGGGGCCACACACTTTGGAAGTGTCATCACTGTTGTTATGAAACAACTGAAGAGGGATTCACTAAGACAGTTGTTTGATTGCAAGACATTTTTGTGATAAGAAAGTTATATTGAAACTACTCACCATCATCCACAATAGACCCAAATCCTGTGACAAATACACTTGTTTTAGGTGGCAATTTTATAGATGAATCCGGGAGGCAAACTCTCTGGACTATATTTGAAAACTCGACTCGGGTAGTGAGCTGAGCCAAAGCAATGTCATTTTCATTCGTGTCTCTATGATAATTTTCATGAAGGATAATTTTCCCCAAGCTTCGTTTCACTGCAGGGGGTGTTATAGTTGTACCAAAAGTAGCAATCCATTGACTAGGGTCTTTATTTCTGCAAAAAAATTAAAGGGAAAGATGAGTTCAACTTTATCCTTAAAAAAGATGGAGACTATTTCTCCTCCACTATTGGAGTTATTTTCCTAAAACCTTTCTATGGTGAGAAAGTTTGCCATTGATGACTTATAGACTTCTTATAATTAATCACTTAATTATGTACTACTAATTATATTAACTTTTTAAAGATTTATTTGTTTGTTTGAAAGTCAGAGTTACAAAGAGAGAGGAGAGGCAGAGACAGAGAGAGAGAAAGAGAGAGAGAGAGGTCTTCCATCCACTGGTTCACTCCCCAATTGACCACAACAGCTGGAGCTGCGCCTATCCGAAGCCAGGAGCCAGGAGCTTCTTCTGGGTCTCCCACGCGGGTGCAGGGGCCCAAGGACTTGGGTCATCCTCTACTGCCTTCCCAGGCCATAGCAGAGAGCTGGATCAGAAGTGGAACAGCTGGGTCTCTAACTGGCACCCATATGGGATGCCTGCACTTCAGGCCAGGGTGTTAACCCACTGTACCACAACGCCGGCCCCTTGATTAACATTTAATACTAAATACCTTGCTTGCTAGGAGCTTTTTGGATTCTTTTCTCTACTTTTAATAAACTGGGCAGAAAATTAATTCTGATCAGCTTTGGATAATATGCACACTAATATCAAATCCTCCATCCATTCTTATTTTATTACTCGCTGGTTGGCCGTTTGCTTACTGGCTTTTACTGTGTTCTTTCATACAAAGTATAATTTGCTTTGCACACCTCATGGGTACCAGGGCTATATCTTCACCCTATGCCCATACTCCTCCCTGATTTCAAGGGCCCAGCAGTCCTTACTTGATCGTGCTCCTTTGCCCTTTGTTCTGGCCTGATCAGTCCCTCTTATTGGACTGTGCTTCACTTTTTACATAGATGTAGGTTTTTTCCTGCAAGCTTCCATCACAAGCAAATTCTCTCTAGTCCTATCATCTCTTTATCTCCCTATTTCTTCCGTAAAGTCCAGTTCCCTCTTTTTATTAAATTATCCTTGTTAAGGAAGATTGGACGTGAAATTCTCTGGGTGAGGGAAAATTTGGTAGAAGGAAATCACACACTAGATATTCAGAAAGGGAATTTCCTCTTTTATGAAGGATTACTAAATTAGTGATTCATTAACTTTTAATTGGAACAAAAAACCTGAAAGATCAGTGGTTTTCAAAATACTCTGCATTGCCTTAGGGATGAGCAGAGAAAGCCCAGGGTGTGGAGTTGAGGGAGGAGGGAGAGTGTTTTTTGCTCTCAATATGTTTCCCTCCTTTACATGTCAAAGAAAGATTTTATTCAAGGAAAAATCTTAGGACTGAAACATTAATAGAAGAACCAGGCACTGGTTATTACATAAAAGCATGAACATGCATATGACCCTAGGCTTTAAGGCAATCACAAACTTCATGCACTGCTAATGAGAGAGAAAGCCTCACCTAATACACCCTATTCAACATGCTTTGTGGATAAGGACACGGAGACCCAGAAACTCAGTGACTTGTCCAGGCAAGTTATATACTCAGCCAGTTAGGGTCAAAAGGACATGGCCAATGTCTCCTGACATCCCGTGAAGAACTTTTTCCCTGCCCACACAAAGCTGCTGTCATTTTTCACAGACTTGCAGGTACTAAGATTTGTCTTGAACAAAATTTATAAACATACTATTTCCGCAGAAGAAAATACAATTCCAAAAATGTAATGATTATTTTGCAGCTGCTATGCTGTCTTTAAAACATGTTTTCTCTTCACAACAGTAATCTACATATAGTATGCAATTACGTGAAAAATCACCCCCAAAACTAAATCCCCTTTCTGCAGGATCAACACCTTAACCAACTCTTTTGAACTATTATTGTCATCATAAAATATTCTATAATGTGTCTTCCATATTTTAGCAACTACTTCCTCTGACTACATTGCTGCCTTTTCTGCTCCCTTTCATTTACAAACTCTTTAAAAGAAGGGTGTAAATTTCCTGCCTCCAATCCTCCTTTCATTGTCTCTTTGATCCATTCCCATCACCATTGTACCAGCAAACAAATTTTTCTTATCATGGCCACCAGTGATTCCTGATTAGCAAGCTGGCTGGCCAGTTCCCAGGTGAATCCGTGAGTACACAGAGACTGCTGAGGACCTGCTGAAAGAAGTTCTCAATCACTAGAGCTTGTATTCTGCACTAAATATAAACTTGATATTCTGGTTTTATTTTTTAATTTGCCTAAACAAAGACTAATTAGATAAAAACTCTCATGGAACAGAAGTGCACAGATAGGAGGACTTGTGTTAACATGAGGAAATGAGAAAGCCTTAACAAACGGGTGGTACCCAAGGTCACTTCCAAGAAATGATACTGGTTAGGTTGAGAGTCATGTTTGTATAAGTGAGGTCCTTTTCTCTTCTCTAGTGAGGGAGTGGCAGACAGTCATCCGAAATTTATTAGGTCATTCTAACCATAATTCTACAATAAAGAATGGTGTCAGTGTCACGGAACTATTTAGGGTGCTACCCTTAGAAGGATGATAAAGAGCATCCTAGACTGATTCAGGATAGTTCCTTTAGAAGGGTGTAAGAGTAGTGTCATGGGCCAGGCAAAGAGGCTTTATTCAGAAATTTTGCTCTTTTGAAAATCTGAAATGAAGAGCTTTCTGTACAAGGTGTTTAAGCTTCAAGAAAGATGTGGCGTCCTTGATCTCCTGAGGCAATGGGAGCCTGTGTGTCTGTGTGTCTGAACTGAGACAGCCAAGTTGTGAAAACTTTATTTATCTATGTACTTTATTTGAAAGGCAGAGAGACAGAGATCTTCTCTCCGCTGGTTCACTGCTCAGATGCCTAGGACAGCTCAGCTTGGGGCCAGGCTGAACCCTGGAGCCAAAAACACAATCTGCATCTCCCACATAGGTAGCAGGGACTCATATATTTGGCCACCATCTGCTGCCTCCCAGGGTGCACATTAGCAGGAAGTGAAATTAGAAGCAGAGCCTGGACTCAAACCCAGGAACACTGAGATGGGATACAGACACCCCACGTGAATCTTTACTGCTCTGCCAAACACCCACTCCCAGCTGAGTTTGAAGAGCTACAACCACAAAAGCCCAAGCAGAGAGCTCCTGCTGGGTTGTCCACGACTAGTCTTTAATATTTCTTTTTTTTTTAAATTTATTTAACAGGCAGAGTTACAGACAATGAGACAGAGAGAGAGAGAGAGAGAGAGAGAGAGAGAAAGAGAAAGAAAGGTCTTCCCTCCATTGGTTCACTCCTTAAATGGCCGCTACGGCTGGCGCTGTGCAGATCCTAAGCCTGGAGCCACGTGCTTCTTCCTGGTCTCCCACGTGGGTGCAGGGGCCCAAGCACTTGGGCCATCCTCCACTGCCCTCTCGGGCCACAGCAGAGAGCTGGACTGGAAGAGGAGCAACTGGGACTAGAACCCGGCACCCATATGGAATGCCGGTGCTGCAGGTGGAGGATTAACCACATGAGCCATGGCGCCAGCCCCTAGTCTTCAATATTTCAAGGGCAGTAATGCAGGTAGCAAGTCTCCCAAACCTTCTACACAACATTCTGGACCATGCAAACCAGCAGAGACTGTTGGCTGTTGGATGAAGCATTGACAAAACAGTGTGCCAAGAGAGATAGCTATGCTTCCTTTTTACTTATTCATAAAGTAAGAATGGGTATCAATATTAGAAAATTAAAAGATTATTGACGAAAAGAAGAATAGAGTGGATGATTTTCTCCTTGTGTGTGTGGAAGACATGAAACTTGTGACAAGGATGAGGAAAAATGGAATTAAGAAATATATTTCTTTTGGTGCAAAAAATTAAAATGCATAATTTGTTCATAAATCATATGTTCTATGAAGTTTTTGAAGTTCCCTTGTATAATGGCTACTCATTACAAAAAGACAATCTTTGATATAGTAGAAGAGATAATCCTAAATCACAGTGCTACACAGGATTACATGCTGTACAAACCTAGCACCATGGATGCAGCAAGGAGCAAGCACAATGCGTTGAGGTGACAGAGCAGAGTCTACCCTGTGGAGCTGAGGCTATGCTGGAGATAACTTGGAAAAGAAGGCTCACAGCTGGCCTGGTGCACTTACCTCCTGAAGCAGTGAGCTGCAGTCAGCAGCCACATGTTACTGATGAGGCTAGCTCCACACTGATGGCCTGCCCCCACGAGCTGCAGGCTGGCCTGCCAGGGCCACTCGCCATCCATAGCTGTCTCCCTGCCTTGGACAATCCTTTCTGTTGAAGAGGATGCTGGCAATGGCATGTTTGAGGATGTCATCCTTATCCCACAGCCTGCCACAGAAATGTACATTTATTTTTCATGAAAAGGAGAGGAAAAAAGCATATCCTGATTTGCATTGGGTGGAGATGCTTAAAAAACCTGTTGCCCCAGGTACTCGTTAAACCATTCCTACTACTTAGCCTTTGAGGTTATTTTATAGGGTTCCAAACTGATCCTACTGAAGTTCAGAAGCAATATTAGCTAACATCACAAGATATTCAGTCCAGGAATCAACTCCTGTCTCTATATTAAAACATGTACAGTGGAGACAGCCATTGTGGTGTAGTGGTTAAAGCTGCCACCTGAAATGCCAACACCCCACATGGGTGCTGATCTGTGTCCTGGCTTCACTTCAGGTGCAGTTTCCTATTATGGTCTGGGAAAAGCAACAGAAGAAGGTCCACAGACAAGACTTGTGGCTTCTGCCTGGACAACCACTGGCCATTGAATCCATCTGGGGATTGAACCAGTGGATGGAAGATATCTTTATTACATATTTGTTTTGAGAGGCAGAGTTACAGAGAGAGAGAGGGAGAGACAGAAAGAGATCTCTTCCATCCTCTGGTTCACTCCCCAAATGGCCACAATGGCCAGGGATGGGCCAGGCTGAAGCCAGGAGTAAGAGCTTCTTTCAGG
This sequence comes from Sylvilagus floridanus, assembly GCA_949820135.1. NCBI lineage: Eukaryota > Metazoa > Chordata > Mammalia > Lagomorpha > Leporidae > Sylvilagus > Sylvilagus floridanus. The sequence goes on along the minus strand of OX463238.1, from coordinate 103,192,536 downwards.
TCTTCCATGTGGGTGACAGAAGCCCAACCACTTGAGCTGCTTTCCCAGTCTTATTTGCAGGGAGCTGGAGCCGAAGTGGAGCAGTCAGGACTCAATCCAGCACCCATATGGGATGACAGCATTGCATGCACAAGTTCAACTTGCTATGCCACAATGTGGACCCTAAACTCAACAAATAAATCCTTATTTAAAAATGTACAATGGGGGATGGCACTGTGGCACAGTGGGTTAGGCCACAGCCTGCAGCTTCAGCATTCCATGTGGGCACCAGTTTGAGTCCCAACTGCTTCACTTTCCATCCAGCTCCCAGCTAATGCACCTGGGAAAGCAGAAGATGGCCCAACTGCTTGGGCCCCTGTACCACATGGGATATGGGGAAGAAGCTCTTGATTCCTGGCTTTGGCTTGGCCTAGCCCCAGTTGTTGTGGCCATTTAGGGAGTGAACTGGCAAATGGAAGACCTGTGTGTGTGTGTGTGTGTGTGTGTGTGTGTGTGTGTCTCCTTCTCTCTCTGTAACTCTGCCTTTCAAATAAATAAATGCATCTTTTAAAAATGCACAATGAGCAAATAGATAAGTTATGGTTCATCACAAAGTTATAGATCTTCTGCTGCCTTTTTAGGCGTATTCATAGCAATTCACTTTTTACATGAGAAAACTAATCTTCTGAGAAGGAAGATAAGTAGCTGAGTCAGTCACAGAGACAGAAGGAGAGAGAGAGAGAGAGGGAGAGGGAGAGGGAGAGGGAGAGGGAGATAGGGAGAGAGAGAGAGAGAGAGAGAGAGAGAGAGAGAGAGAGAGAATCTTTCATCTACTGGTTCACTCCTTAGACGACCACAATGGCCCAAGTTGGGCCAGGCCACAACTAGGAGCTTGCATGGCAGGAGCCTAGATACCTGAGCCACTTTCCACTGCTTTTCCCAGAAAATTAGCCGGGAGCTGGATTGGAAGTGGAGCAGCTGGGATCAAACTGGCACCCATATGAGATGGGATGCAGCATCATATAAAATATGCCACATCACCAGCACCCCCAAAAATTGTTTTGACAGAAAAGAGAGAGAGAGAGAGAGAGAGAGAGAGAGAGAGAGAGAGAGAGAGAACGAAGTGCTCCCATCCCTGGTTGATTCGTCACTGTCCTCAATGGCTAAAGCTGAGCCTGGCAGAAACCACTCGACTCCAGGTGGATGGCCAGGACAAGCCACTAGAACCATCACCTGCTTCCCCACCCCTCATAATCTGCATAGCAGGAAGTTGGAATCAAGAGCCAGAGATAGGACTAGAACCCAGGCACCCTAGCGTGGGACACTGTCCTCTCAACCACTAGGAGAAATGCCTGCCCCCTTACATTACCCTAACTATGAATCAATGCTGGAATGTGAGGGGTATAGCAGCAAAGAGGCAGAAAATGTGCACAGCAAATATTTCAATAAAACTGAAAGAAAACTGAACATTTTTAACAAGAAAAAGTTTAACTAGTTACTAGTTTAGAATACTCTCATGAATTGTGAGAGAAAATTTTAAAAAGAAAATTTAGAGAATTTGAGTGTAATATCAATAATACTATGTGTTTTAACTATATTCTATGGATCATAAAACTTAAAATATTTGGTGAAAATTTATAAATTTAACTATCTTAGATATTAAACACTATAAAAGGATGCTTTTTTTAAGATTTAGTTATTTTGAAGGACAGAGTTACAGAGAGGTAGGTACAGAGACAGAGGTCTTCCATTCGATGGTTCACTCTCCAGATGGCCGCAACAGCCAGAGCTGCACCGATCTGAAGCCAGGAGCCAGGAGCTTCTTCTGGGTCTCCCACGTGGGTGCAGGGGCCCAAGGGCTTTGGGCATCCTCTACTGCTATCCCAGGCTGTGGTGGAATAAGAAGGCCATGCCAAGATGGCTGCCGGCAAGCAAGCATCAGTTACTCAGGAATGGCTTTGGAACCCACCTGGTAAAGGAGCCTGCCAGGCAACAGGCAGTGATTGATTACAGCATAAACCACCCCTTGACCGGATTGGCTGCCTCGGCTATATAAGCTGCTGCACCAACTGAAATAAACGAGTCTGCGAACTGCTCGCCTCTAACCTTTCACTGACTCCCAGTGTCTCTGTCGTGACTCCGTGCCACTTGCCCCCACTGCGCTCCTCCTCTCAGAACAAATCCACCTCAACACTAGGCCATAGCAGAGAGCTGGATCAGAAGAGGAGCAGCTGGGACTGGAACTGGAACCCATATAGGATGCCAGTGCTTCAGGCCAGGGCTTTAACTCACTGCACCACAGCGCCAGCCCCAGAAGGACATCTTCTTACAAAAATAGAAATTAATGGAAAAATATCCTGTAGGCAGCCATATAACCTTGTGGTTAAAATATCAGTTAAGATGCCTGCATTCCATGTTGGAGTACCTGAGTCTGATGCTGGACTCTGGCTTTTAATTCTATCTTCCTGATAATACAGACTCTTGGAAGGCAGTGGTGAAGACTCAAGAAACATAAGTAGGAGACATGGGTCGTGTGCTAGCTGCTGGCTTCAGCCTAGCCCAGCCCTGGTCATTGTGGTAATTTGGGGAGTGAAACAACAGATGCAAGTCTGTCTCCAACTCTCTGTCTCTCTGCCTGTCATATAAACAATTAAAAAACAACACATCTAACTGAGAAGTAATGATATTAAAAGAAACTTTGAAAAGCTTTGTAAATTATATTGCTAACTTTTCTATGACATTTTTATTATATTTGCTGTGAAATAAACAGATAATTGAGGATTTTTGAACTTACGACTGTTGAGAAGATTTCTCATCTTTTTATTGTCAATAGCTGTAATAAATAAAACATGAATTAGTTGGTAAAAAGAATATATTCCCATTTCATGCTGTTTTGTTTAAATGGTCATTAACAGAAACACTTATTATCTGAAACATCCGTATTTCAAAAGAGCACAAGATTTTTCATAACAAGTGATACACAAGAGATCTTAGTAAACTACATGAAAACTATGAAAAAGGTATGACTAGTACTCAAACAGGACTTTATACTTTGTGTTTCTGTGTGGGTGCAAACTATTGAAATCTTCACTTAGTATATACTAAATTGATCTTCTGTATATAAAGATAACTGAAAATGAATCTTGATGTGAATGGGATGGGAGAGGGAGTGGGAGATAGGATGGTTGAGGATGGGAAGGAGGTTATTGTGGGGGGGAAGCCGCTATAATCCAAAAGTTGTACTTTGGAAATTTATATTTATTAAATAAAAGTTTAAAAAACTGAATGTTTTTAAAAAATTTTTGCACTGAAATAAACTTATCTTTTCATTTCATTCTTTTAAAAACTTTTTGAGGTACCCTGTTACATAACAATCTCTACTCTGATTTTGAGTACAAATGGCATAATTTCACTTTAAAATAAAATCAGAAGGCACTTTATTTTATGACTTTGCTTAAGAAACACAAAAAGAAATTAGGAAACAAAGGATAAGGATAGTGTGATTGCTTTCTGTGGGGGCCCAAGTATAACTTGAGGAAGCAATCTCCTCTTCCCATCCCAACTGGTGTTGATCAGATTTCTAGGTTTGGGCATAGCACCACTGGCCAGCGTTGCTAGAGCAGTTCCAGGGAACTATTATGTAATAGACCCCCCCAGGGCTTACAACACCCTGGTCTAACAAACAGTAGGAATTGAGTTAATGAGAGTTGTTGTGACATCAGTGACATCTTTTTCCCATCAAATGTATCCATTTCTGCTCATTTTAAGTCAGCAACATTGAACTTTTGTAATGATTTGGTGATCAAAAATGGAGACTTATACAGTGATTTTCTCAAAAACATAGATTTCCCATCTGAAATAAAACTGATAATAACAGATTAACAGGATAAAACATGAAAACTCATTTAATAAAAGCTTTTCATGAAATGAAAGCCTTCAGAAATGAAGATGCAAAGATCCAGGGAAAGTTGGTTGTGCAGACTGGACAGCTGTGTACTGCAGAAATATACCTGGACAAAAGAGTGTAATCTAGTGGTAACAGATTGAAGGGGGAGCCGCAGCAAAGCCTGTCTGTTCAGATTCCTCTTAATCTCGCTGTGCAGCATTCCTTCAGCCTGTATACATGGCAGGGCCCATTTGGAATGAGGGTCTTATGATCTACTATCAAATAAGGTAGGTCATAAAGTCTCTCTGAGGCCAGCTTCTACTCAGAAAGGCAGGGGAAGGTTGGAACAATACGTCTAAGTTTTATGGCTTACTTTGGGGAGGAAGAGTTCTAGTTACTGTAGCTCACTTTGGGGAGGAAGGGAAGCAGGGCAGGATAATGTCAGAAATATCTTCTTCCAGGGCCCTTTCAATTTCTTTCAGTTCAAAGTCCTCAATAAACCAAGGCAGGACACTTTGGGGTATTGAGGCATTACATTGTAAAGCCTGACATTGAAAAGAGGGATGTGATCTCCAATCTCTTCTAGAGGTTTCCTGGATATTTCTCTATTTAACAAAAGATGTGGGTGGCAAAAGAAAATACATGTAGTTGAATTTTGTTATGGAACATGGTCACAGAATGCAGTTATTTTAGTTTTAAAACAATATAATAAAAATCATTGTGCATGTCCAACAAGGCAAAAGATATTTTTAAAATATATATATAGATGGTAAATGTAATATTTCAATATATGTGTACAAAGCTGTTTTCATAAAGGAACAAAGAAGACTTACGTGTGAGGCTAAAAGATGGTTTATTTATAGTCAAAGGCAACTGTTTGATCTTCAGATTTTGATATAAAATCCGTTCGATCTTTTTCTTGACTCTCTCAGCACTATCAGTAGATGGATAGCGAAACATGAGCACCATGAGAACGTTCACACCTTGTTCATCTGGACTGAAGAGCAAGAAGGCAGTGAGTAACGCCATGTCTCCAACATGAACCTCTTTGTATCTATTAGGACTCACACTGAATTGAAAGAACCATAATGGACAGTTTATGTACATACCATCTTTTTAAGTTATCTCTAGATCAGAGAATAAGAGTGGATTTATAATGATTAGACTGATGTCAGCATTGTAGAAGACACAAAGGGAAAACATCTGAGAAGTACTGTATATGGGGGCCTATGTTGTGCCATAGTGGGTGAAGTTGTAGCTTTGGATGTCAGCATCCAATATTGGCATGGGTTTGTGCCCTGGCTGTTAAACTTCCAATTCAGCTCTCTGCTAATGCCTGGGAAAAGCAACAGAAGGTGGACCAAGTACTTGGGTCCCTGTCACCCCTGTGGGAGACCCAGATGAAACTCCTGTTTCCTGGTTTTGGCCTGACTCAGCCCTGGACGCATTGTCACCACCTGGAGAGTGAACCAGTGGATGGGGGAGATCTCTCTCTGTCTCTCTCTCTCTGAGTCTTTAAAGTAAATAAATAAATCTTTATAATTTAGAGAAAAAAAGAACTATGGTATATGATATTTACCTAGAAAGCTGCTCTTATTTAGCTAAGTTTAGTGGGGTTTGGGGGAGGAGATATTCGTAAAATCAGCTATGTATGAATTTATAAGATTTTCTTTTTAAGGCATTATCTGCAAAGTTGGTAACTGGTTATTATTGTTCAGAGCAGTATGGCAGAGACCGCGACTTTGTTTGCTAAACTCATGTACTTTGCCTACTGAGCACAGAGCTGGATTTCATCACTTAGTCTCTCTTGAAATTATTAAAATTCCTTAATGAATTCTAGCCAAAGGAATGTGTGCACTATGCTGTCCTCCACTTGCAGACTTGGCTCCCACACTGCAGAAACTTCCCACACTGCTTTATTCCCTTTGCTCTTCCTTTGTCTGCAACTGGATGCAGAAGATCCCATGGGCAGTTCTTCTCCACAGTCCCCACCACTGCCCACTCCTTGCCCACTTTTGATTCTTTGGCCTCTACGATGAGAATTAGATGAACTTTGATTGTATCAAATCACTGAAGTTTCAGGGTTTGCTCATCATTAATCAATGAATGATTAGAGAAACTCTTTTAAAAGGAAATCATTTGATAATTGTTTCAAATGTGTAAGTTTATAATGTGATATTAGGGCTAGAAAGCCTTTAGTATCCTTTTGAGACTCACTGAACTTAAATTTACATATAAAGGAAAAGAATAAAAGAAAGACGTGAAAGAGAGAGAGAATGATGGCAGGAAAAAGGGAAAAGGAAGAAAAGTAAAGAAGGAAGAAAGGACAAGAAGGAAAATCAGATGTGCATTTTCTTTACTATCAAGAAGTGAAACAAACATTACACATATATGCATTATCACTGTGAAATCTAAGACTTTTAGACCTCATATAAAAACATATTTAAGATGGATTGTAGTAATTTAGTCTCTGATAAATAATCCCCTATTTAATTATGTATATTGCTTTTCACCAAAGCATGCAACTAAAAAGACATTTAGAAAGAGCAATAAAAATGTACTGGCATTAAAGGAAAACCTTATTGCAGAGAAAGTTATAGTCCGATGGTTAATAGGATTAAAGTGAAGAAAATAAAATGATCAATTTTCCTCCAGCCGAAGGGGCAGAGATGTGTTAGCAGCATCGTCCCTTCTCTTCATATTTTTCCTAGTTTTTTTCTCCCTAGTAATTGGGACGCTTTTGTTGTAGAGCCCTTTACATTTCCCATAGTGCCTGGGAAATAAGTAGCATGGCCTGGGCTACCCGACATTTATGAAACCTTTATGTGGCTGCAAAGATGTGTTCGGAGCATCTGAGCAATCATGCTGATATATTCCATCTTAATAGCAGAGGGGTGAAGCTACAAATCAATGTACACACCTTAATTTAATAACATGTGATTTGATGAATCGTCCTCCTCCAGAAGAACGTCGAAATATCCTAGATATCTGGTTACAAAAACAAACAAAAAGGAAAAATATTTTATATTAGCTAATATGTTTATATTAACTTTATTTTATTATTAGCTTTAGGAAAGATGATATTTCTTGTCTTATTTAGAGATTTGAGGCAAAATCAAAATTTTAGTCTATTCAAGTGGTTTATTTACAGTGGTAACACTAAATCTGAGTTCTAATCCTGAAAAACTTTAACAAAATCATTCAACTTGACAATTCTCTGTAGCTTGGCATGGCAACTGTTGGAAATGAAATCTAATCACACATTTCACACCTTGTCTGGTATCTAGTAAATTATTGACAGTGATAGTGTTCATTATTTTATCATTTAAAATATGTGCTGTTTTATAAGGCAGCATCCTGGTTTCTAAGATGCCCTATCCTGTTTGCTGCACTCATTCTCCAGTATAGCATCAAGTCCACTACTGATACCAATCAGTTGATTTCTGAAATTATTCTGTGATTACTAGGCCATTTGACATAACTTGAGATGTCTGTCATGTGTCTCCAACACCCTCACTTGTTAGTCATCTCTATGCAACATGCAGGTTTCACAACCAGTACTGGGGCTGGGACTCACTACACACCATACCATTAGCATTTCATGACTCAGCTGTTCCAATTTGAGCCACTGAAGGATTTAGAATATTCAATGAGATGATTTCTTAAAGAATTCTGATTCCCAAAAGGGAACCCAGTTAACTGATGAGGCATTGCCTCTGTTCAATGAGAAATACAAACAAAAATAGATGAACATTAATATTTGATAGAAGAACACACCAGTTTCCTGGAAGAAGAAAGAGACTCAAGATAAGGAAGACTAAAGTACATTTATGGCAGAGAAAATCAAATTTACATTTTTAGTCAAATATTAGGCTGAGAATCAGAAGTCAGAAACTACAGATCCATGAAAGCTTACATAAAATCCACTGCCAAGGTTAAGTCTTGCCTCTCCCAATTACTACATCTTCTGGGAAGAGAAAATATGGTCTCCCTTCTCCGTTATATTCCCCCATTTCTCTGAATCTGCTAAGCTAGAAATAATGCCTGGCAGATTTTACTTTGTAAATGCTTAACCCGCTTCCTTTGTTACAAATATACAGTTAGGGACCAAAATCAGTTCCTTTAAAACTGTGTCTGGGCATCTGCAGTAGTCTCCTCATCGTCATGGTTATGTGGTCCCACCTTCTTTCTCCCCTTGAACACCAGCAACAAAGATATTACATCTAGAGTACACACCTAAATGTATTATACTTCTGCTTCAAGTCCAAGATCTCTCTCAGTGTGGGCACCACTATCTCACCCCTAAGATTAAGTACATCAACAGAGAAGCACAAATAAAACCAGATGAATGATAACATTTAATAGAACAAGCCATTTCCTGAAAGAAGGAAGCTCCTAAATATAAGAAAGATTAAAGAACATTTACAGCACAGAACATCAGATAATATATTTAGAAATCAGAATGAAGTTAACAGAAAATCTTACTTAACATTGTGGCTCTTTTCTTGATTCCCGTTAGGATAGTACAATTTGTCAAATAAACAAGAAAACATCGATGCTATCCCTTCTACTCACAGTGGAGGGTGAAACCATTGTCCAAATAATAAGGTCACCTTCATGCATATTAGATGGAATATAATTAGCATTTCTACCTTGTCAGCTGGTGATAATTCAGAAATTTCAGCCATAGTCATTGAAAACTCTAAAAATTCCTGCTAATGGGACAACAGCAGCACCAGTTAAAGCCATTCCATGATAGAAAATTATTTCACTGCCAAAAGATCTCCAATCGTGGCCACTGCATACTGCTTGTTTTCTTCCCAGTTGGAGGGTCTGAATCACTGCTCTGGCAAAAGCACACCATTGGCACTTCTCTTCTCAGGATAGGTGGATTCCTTGGAGTAGGTAAGTTCTCTTCATGCCCCTTTAGCCCAGCTGGAACCCGAGCCTGCTCTCCAATGCTACTCCTACTTGTCCTCAAAATAGACACCAAATAGAAAAGGGTGTGAAAGAAGTCACAACCTATCAATGCAGCCCACAGACCTGTTATCCCAAGTTCAGCAGGAAACATCAGATATACTTCTATGGGAAAGCCAAACATATTAACAACCAATTGTATTCAAGACAGCACCAATCTTTTGTCTCTCTATACCTCTCAGGTCTCTTTTGTCTCTCTATACCTCCATCACAGGTGCCCACAGATGCATCAGATAGATAGAAGGAGCCATGTAGGCACCACTTGGCTCACCAAGAGAATATCTTTGTTACTGGGGAATACGGAGGGAAGCAGGTCCTTCAAGGCTGCAAGTAAAACACCAGTGCAAGGGCACACACTGGCCCACAGGAGAATGCTGCTGTGGGATCATCGAGCTTGCTTAGCGTTCCCTGCCCACAGAGCCTTTCCCATTTGGACACTGGTTGTCACACCAAAACTAAGGGACCATGTGGACCACACAGGTCAGTTTATACATGATGGCCTGTGTTCAATAGCAAAGTTCTTATCTCAAACGTCAATGCACACCATGAACATGCTGAGAGTGGCCAGTGGAGTTGGAACTCCACTACTGGAGCCTATACCTTTAGGCTCCAAATTTCCCAGGTTTCCATGTGCATTTTTTCCCCACCACACATCCAGGAAGAGAAGAGCAGACAGGAAGAACGGGCAGTGGTGTTGGCCCAGGAAGAACCTACCACTTCAATGTAGCCCGGGGCATACAGTGAGAGTGTATTCATGCCCACATGGATGACATTTACTGTAATCCCAGCCATGATGAGGCCCAGGTCTTCACCTCGGGCTGGAAGAGCAGGAACAAAATCATCACATAAATTGAGCTGTCCATGTGATTTCAGAATTGCAGAGTAGGAGAATGTGTTCTATACTGATGAAGATGACCAGCAAGGAAAGCAATACAGCTTCAAGATGAAGACTTCCATTTGAAGTATGGAGCTGTGGGAGAGCGAGGGGTGTGTCTGGTTCATCCTTAGACCTCCAGTGCTGGTCATCTGGAAGGTGCTGGAGGATGAGGTGATCGCATATTTAGTAGAGATTCTGGCTAACTTGACTTTGCAGGGTTTGTTGCTAAAACTGAATTTTACAAGAAAATGCACAGAATATTATGAATCCTAACTAGAGTTTACTAAGAAGCTTTGTCAGTGGGTAGGAAGGTTCTGGGGAAATAAGCCTTAAACAAAGGGCCACAAATCCAGTTTTTCATCCATAAAGCTAAGCCTTACAACCTCTTGAGAGGTTGACTTTGTTGCTTCTAAAGTTAACAGACTAAAGGAACTTTTCCTCTACAGGTAACTATTATTATAATCATTTTCAGAGAAGTTTAATTAGTTTTTATATTTTTTCTTCCAGGAACTCAGTAACATGATAGTCTAAACTATTAATTGTAGCTTTCCCTTTTAATGATCAAAACCTAAACTAAGTCATTTTTTTTGAAAAGCTTTAGCTCTGCTCTTATTTATTTTTATTTTTTGACAGGCAGAATGGACAGTGAGAGACAGAGAGAAAGGTCTTCCTTTTTTGCTGTTGGTTCATACCCCAATGGCCGCCGCACTGCGCTGATCCGAAGGCAGCAGCCAGGTGCTTCTCCTGGTCTCCCATGGGGTGCAGGGCCCAAGCACTTGGGCCATCCTCCACTGCACTCCCTGGCCACAGCAGAGAGCTGGCCTGGAAGAGGGGCAACCGGGATGGAATCTGTCGCCCTGACCGGGACTAGAACCCGGTGTGCTGGCGCCGCAAGGTGGAGGATTAGCCTACTGAGCCGAGGCGCCGGCCTACTAAGTCATTTTATCAACAACTATTCCATTTAAAATAAGATAGTCTCTAAGATTCTAAGTCTATTCCATTTTTTTTAAAAAAGACATTCTTTTACTGAGGGTAGAATGGGGAAAAAGTTCACCTTAAAATCAGAGACCAACTGGAGACCTTGGTTTGAACTCCAGCATTACAAAATGACAAAACATATTTGAAGCATCAACTGTGACTTTTTCTAAATGGCCTGGGGCTCATCCAATGATTGTCTTTGCAAGTCTGAACTCACAACTTTCATCAGGCTAGGACTGAATGCAAATTAAGTACTCGGGAAAGACCAGGAGTTACTGATGCTGGCCAAGGAATTCCTCTGAGGTCTACTCATGAAATTAAGTCAGGCAAATTCTGCAAATTTCCTTTCCAGTCAATCAGGGGAATATGTACCAGTAAAGACCAAAAACACCAACAAACTGATTCCACTTCCCTTTCTGTTCTAAGAAAATCTGCTAACTCAAAGAGAGTTTCCTTTCTCTGAACTTCTAAAATAATGATCATCAAGTCATACATTTTGACAGTTGTATGCTGCACTGTGGCATGTCTTATTTCCCACTTTGTTATCTAAATTTTTATATTCTTTTTCATGTGTAAATTTCCATACATAAACCATCTTATAGAAGGGACTTTAAGAAGGGACTATCTTTTCCTAACTTTGGTTTTATCACCTTGCACAGGTGGGTGTACAACTTTCATTAATAGTTGATTCCCCAGCTGTGATTAATCTTAACCAAGAGTATGAAGACTAAAAATGCTTACTTTTGTTCTCCTTCCTAAGTCTTTCAATAAACTCTGTCTCCTTCTTCCTTTTTTGTCATTTATTTATTCATTCAATAATGAATACAATCAATTAGGGATCTCCTATGTTAGAAACACTATAACAGTAGCATAAAGCATTGTGAACACTAAGATATAGGCTTAAGGTTCATAATATAGACAGATATACAAAAAGACAGTCATTATGAATGCAGTTAATATAGCAAAATAACATTGAAAAAATGCCTGGGGGACTATAATAGAGGAGGGTTATAAGTGATGTTTAAGTGACACTGTAAGATGAGAAGGACTCAGAGCAAGAGAATAGGGTCATGAGGTCATCTTCAGGGGGAGGAAACAGATTGTGCAAAGAATCCAAAAGAAGGTCAACGAGGCAGTGCATGTGAGCAATGAGGAAAGTGCAGATGTGGGAGGAGTCAGAACGAAGCCTGCAGGTGCGTGGAGATTTTGCTGAGGAGACTGGATTTTATTCAGACTACATTTGGAAGCCATTTGTGAAATGTGGTGTACATTAAAAGATAATAGAATACAAAGCAGGTAACTCAAAGTTATCACTGTTTCTGCTCTAGAGATCTAGGCCAGCAAGAAGTTATTCTTTATAGTCATTTATCAGGAATTTTTTTCTTAAATTTTTTAAGAAACAGAATTCACTTAGTGATGATTAATTGTGATCTAAGAATTGCAGCAGAAACTTGTTCTCCACTAACATTGCAAATTCAGTGGGCAGGTATACCCACACTTCTGTAAGTGTTGACTAGTAACATCTCCTACCTGCATTTCTCCAGAAGGTTGCCCTTGTCTTACCTGAGCACTGGTTCAGTGATGTCTGGGAGGTTTTGCTCCACCTTCCCAGGGCAGCCCTTTTTGGTATAATACCAACAGCCCCTCTCATCACCCATTCTTCTGTCCAGAACCACCTCTGTGAAGGAATGCAGGCTCCAGGTCTCAAACAGAAATCTACCTAAGGCTGGATTATTGAAGCTACACCATTGTCTATCTTCTCCCTGTGCCTTTTCCTGCTGTCCTCACTTCCTGTTATTGATTGAAGAGTAATTGGCTTCCCCAAACTCATATAGATGTTTCAACACTGAAGTCATAATGTTAAGGTGAAGTAGGCAGATGTAGGGCTAACCTACAAGATGAGCCTCTGGAAAATCCAGATGCTGAATGGTTCACTGATGGCAGCAGCTACCTGAAGGAAGCAGTTAGAAAGGCAGATGATGGAAGCCCAAGCACTACCACACAATACTTTAGCCAGAAGGCAGAGCTTATTGCATTGACTAGGGCTTTACAACTGGGAAAAGGTCAGCGAGTTTAGATAGATAGATAGATAGATAGATAGATAGATAGATAGATTCAGGTATGCTTTCCTTATGTTACATGCACACGCACCAATCTGGAAAGAGAGGGGCTTACTGACCTCTGTTATATATGGAAAAGAGATATTGGCTCTATTTCAGGCAGTACTGGAGCCTTTAGAAGTGGCCGTCATCCACTGCAAGGGCCATCAGAAGGGAGATAATTATATTAACCAGGGAAATGTATTAGCAGATAGAGCAGCTACACAGTAAAGTTTGGAAATGGCCCTTATGTGTCAATCTGGAAGCAGCTAAGGAAACTCACTATATGAAACCTGAGAATGAATGGGCCCAATAGTGAGGTTATACTAAAAATGGATAGTGGATGCTAAATCAGAATTGTGCTACCAGTGGCCACTTAATGGAAAATTACGCAACTCTACTCACTTGGGAAGAGATTCCTTAGTACAACTGGTCTCCGGAGCTTTTGGGGGAAAGGGACCAAATATGATCATAAAGGAAATGACTCGCTCTTGGCCTCTATGTTTACAGAATAACCCTCATCATGTAAGGCCACCTTCCCTGTTGACTCCTGTGCAGAGGAGAGGAACATAAACATGTGTAGATTGGCAGGTTGATTTTATTTACCAATATGCCCCCAACAAGCAATTATAGGTACCTTCTAGTCTTTATTGTTACTTTTACAGGAACTCATCAGATGAGATAGGCAGAGACTTCCAGACCAAGAACAGGCAGGGTCTGCCCCCTAATCAGCAGGAAGTAGCTACAGAAGATGGAGACTCGACGCCCATCAACATCCCCTTAAGATTAAGGTCTGGAGTTTCTGAAGGGGGAATGAAGTAGGCGGGCATACAGGTTAAAATTGGTCAGATTTGTGAACTGGAAGACCATGCCCCTGTGTGACCTCATGCCCCTACCTGATGCCTTTGCCATGCCCCTGTGTGGCCTCATTCCCCTACCTGGCCACACCGGGGTGCCCACCAGCCAATCAGGTTAATTAACCACTCCCCTTTGGAGTGGGTTAAAAGTCTAGAGCACAGTGTGCTCTGCTGCTTTTTCTGGCCCTGCGCTTCTTCCCTGGCCTCTTGCCAGGACAGGGCTTGCTGTAGCCCTGCGCCTTTAGGGCGCATGGCCTTCGGGCCATGTGCTCTAGGCTTCTTGGCCTAGATGCTCATCCACGTGGCTGGTTCCTGGTGCTAGGTATGAACCCCCATCACTTTTCTCTCCTAAATCTCTCACTCTCTTATGCACCTTTCTTACTAAATAAAAGCTTAAAATGCACCATGCTGCCTCGTTTATCTGTGCTGGTATTTAGAATTCTTCTCTAAATATTAGGCAAGAACCCTTTCGGGCTTATTGATATTGGGGATTTAGTAATAAGCCCGTGGTGAAATCGTAAGGCACCCCAAATTCCAGTAGCGCATGTGGCACCCAGGATAGCATTTCTAGGGAACTCTAAGGGGCCACATTTTAGAGTAAATTTTAGGGGGTCTTTTCCGATTTCAAAGGGTTGAGGGATTAAAGGTGGAAACTTGACCTACTTGAGGAGTCTGGGCGGGCTGGGGGTGGGGAGTCTGATGGGAGGTCTTTAGGTCATTGAGGGCTTGCCCTTAGAAGGCAGCTTTTTCAAGAGACTTGGTTATTTCAACTTTGTAATTTCAAGCCTAGCTTCTCTCTCTCATACCTGGCTCACCATGTACCTTTGTACCTGCTGCACTATGACCTGCCTTTTCCTGATACTGGCTAATGGAGTCACCTGATCCTCCACTGTGAACTTCCAAACTGTAAACTGAAATGAACTTTCTCATTCTCAGGAAGCTCCTCTTGGGTATTTAGTTAAAGTAACAAAAAGCTGACTAATACAGAAAATTGGTATGGAGAAGTGGGGTCGTCACTAATAAGTACATCTGAAAATGTGGAGAAAGCTTTGGAGCTGGTTTAGCAGGGAAGGTTGGGAGAGTTTGAAGGAGAAATCTAGAGGAAACCCAGAATGATGTAAGAAGAGCATTATGGACAGTTTGGAAGAAGATTCAGAAGACCTGAATGCTGGTAAAAATGTGGACAGTAAAGGCAATGCTGATATAAAATGATAGATCCTTGCTATATTGTGATATTATGTCCTTGTCCTGAGACTGTGGGAGGCTGAACTTAAAGATGGTAGGCCAGGGGCTGGCGACATGGCTCACGTGGTTAATCCTCCACCTGTGGCTCTGGCATCCCATATGGGCGCCGGGTTCTAGTCCCGGTTGCTCCTCTTCCAGTCCAGCTCTCTGCTGTGGCCCGGGCAGGCAGTGGAGGATGGCCCAAGTGCTTGGGCCATGCACCCGCATAGGAGACCAGGAGGAAGCACCTGGCTCCTGGCTTCGGATCGGTGCTGCACGCCGGCCATAGCAGTTATCTGGGGGGTAAACCAAGGGAAGGAAGACCTTTCTCTGTCTCACTGTCTATAACTCTGTCAAAAAAAAAAAAAAAAGATAGTAGACTGGCTTGTTTGCTGGGAGAGATTTCAAGGCAGCAAAGTGTTCAGGCTGTAGTATGAGTGTTATTGGCTACACTTAGTGTTACAGCACGAATCAGGAGCAAAATGGAGCAGAGCAGAAAGATTTAGAAAATTTGCAGCATGGTCAGGGAAGAAATGAAGAAAAAGCTTATTGGGGAGAGGAAAATGAGTTGGGGAAACCACATGCTAAAGAGATTAGTGCAAGTGAAAGGGAAGCATGTGTTAATGGGCAAAACAATGGAAGACCCTGGGGGCATTTCAGAGACCTTCCAGCCTGCTCTCCCATCACAGACTCATCAGAGGCCCAGAACTACAAATTTGTTTTTAATGATCTTTCAGGGAAAAATCGTTTCAAGAAAGAGTACCAGTGTGCTCTACTGACCCAGGAACGCTCTGGATTCTGCCTCTGTGATTTTAGGTGTGGCTCCTGCTGGTGGCAAACCTTGGTGTTATCCATCCACATGATATTGGCTTTGCAGGCATGCAGAATGCAAGAGTTCTGGGGGCATGGGGTCTCCCACTGAGATATAAAGGAAAGCCTGCAAGACCAGGCAGATTTACACTAAGAGATTGGAGCCCATGGCTGGAGCAATAAAAAAGCAAATCTTAGAAATGTAGAGGTGCCAGTAATCTGCCAAGGAAAGTTGCCGATTATCAGTGTGCAGCCCCACAGAGCACCCCATCGGCAAAGTTTGACAGTGCCAAGGAGGCACGGAGGCCTCTAAGTAGATTTCAAAGGGTGTTAGGGACAAACTGGGGCCTGGAGAGAGATCAGTTCCAGGATCATAGTCATGACAGTGACTCCCCAGCAGGGCAGTGGCTAGTGAAACCACAGAGGTGAGACTCCAGCCCCTGAGAACTGAAGCAAGGGCTGTGGCCAGCAAATCTGTAGGGGTGGGGCTGCCCAAGCTGTTGGGAGTCCAGCTCCCAACACAGGAATTTGGTGATGCTGGACATGGAACTTGGAGAGTTAACATTTTTCCTGTTGGTTTTAAGTTTTGCTATAACCTTAAGAAATGCGTATTCTCATCCCTTCTTTTTACATTTTAGCTAACAAAAACCAACTACTAATCCTGTGACTTATCTATGACTTGTCTTGTGACTTATCTTGTGACTAATCCTGTGATTTTTGTACTAGACTTGTGAATAATAATGTTTGCATAAGAATTTCAAGAGCCAACTGAAAGGAAATGGCTAGAGTGGCATCCCAGCTAAGGAAGAAATTTGCAACCACCAACTACAAACAGCTGATCTCTATCCATAGCAAAGAAATCTCCACTGGTCTAGTGCCAGGATGATCATCAGAACACATCCTGAAATATGCCTGATAATTAGCTGACTAGACCTACTGTTCTTTCCTAAACTCCCCCTGTGGCTTCCCCTTTCCCTCAAAAATCCTCCTGTTGACTGCTTGGACAGAGAGAGTATATTTCTGATCCAGAGATCCACTCTTTCCCCAAGACTTTGATTTTTATCTTATCAGCTCTCATCTCTGGTGAATTGGCTGTCCAGTGGTGAGCAACTGATTTTGTAAAGTAACATTGTTTTGGCCCTATTAATCCTTTCTATTTCTTGAATGCCTCTCCACTGTATCTTGGAATTAAGTTACTTGTTTTTTCTTACATATTTTTACAACTAAGAAAGTTTGCCTTGAGTATCAGATGAGATTATGGACTATGGACTTTTTTTATTTTATTTTTTATTTATTTATTTTTTTTGGACAGTCAGAGTGGACAGTGAGAGAGAGAGAGAGAGAGAGAAAGGTCTTCCTTTGCCATTGGTTCACCCTCCAATGGCCGCCGTGGCCAGCGCGCTGCAGCCAGCGCACCGCGCTGATCCGATGGCAGGAGCCAGGTGCTTCTTCTGGTCTCCCGTGGGGTGCAGAGCCCAAGCACTTGGGCCATCCTCCACTGCACTCCCTGGCCACAGCAGAGAGCTGGCTATGGACTTTTAAATTAATGTTGTACTTCATTTAGACTTTAGGACTCCTGGGTGGTATGATTGTATGTTAAATGTGAGAAGAGCACAAGTTTTTGGAAGACAGGGGGTGGAATATTATGAATTAAAGAGACTACTGCTCAAACTCATGCAGATATGAAAACTCTGATGCCTAACTATTAAGGATCAAAAGGTCATGGGTGGACAGTTAATCTAATTATGGTGTCTGAAAGGAGGGTCTGATGGGAGGTCTTTAGGTCTTCAGATCAAACCTAGCAAGAATTTATTAGTTGGAGCTAGAGAATGCTCTACTATGTCTCTATCCTTTGGAAGATCTCTAATCACACATCTTTAATTTTCAGATGTAAACATATTTTAAAAGGTAGTGCTTTACATCATCAAAGAGTTTTGGTATTGTAAGTGATAAGAAATCTTTAAGATAGTCCCTCAAACGGTGTTATACTTTTAGAGCATGAAGAGAGAAATAAAGAGAGTTTTAGCAGGAAGTTACTATTGAGACATGTGTTAAAGAGATATAGAATCAACATCTATAGGCTTTTGTTATTAAAATGCTGCCTCCTGTATGGGAGTCATGAGATTATCTCAGTCATTATTTTGGAAATCATTTACCTCTCAAACTATAGTAACTGTCACATCATTTATAGTATTTTATGAGATATTCTGACCATTCATTTCCAAAGCAAATTCTTGGAAGAAATAAGCAGGCAACTTCCCTCTGTGTGAACTGGAAGCCTCTATAAAAACCTCAATTGTAATTCTATCTTCTAACTTTTATCAATCAACATCCCTTTTCTTGGGATGCACCTGCTTCATCTGGAACCTAAGGAGACACCATGAAAATGTGGATATTAAATCCCATGTGGAGCTGATGGATGAACCATAGAGTTCCCAGGTGGTAATATGCCAGTGGAGGCACCACCCCTATCACATAAAAGGGGCCAACACACGAGTGAGTCTCTCTCTCTCTCTCAGTGTGTCTCTCTTTCACTCTGAAGGTGTTGCACAGATGCCCTTTCTCTCTCCCTTTCTTTTTTTATAATTTATTTGACAGATAGAGTTAGATAGTGAGATAGAGCGACAGAAAGAAAGGTCTTCCTTCCATTGGTTCACCCCCCAAGTGGTCGCCATGGCTGGTGCTGCACAAATCCGAAGCCAGGAGCCAGGTGCTTCCTCCAGGTCTCCCATGTGGGTGCAGTGCCCCAAGCACTTGGGCCATCCTCCACTGCCTTCCCAGGCCACAGCAGAGAGCTGGACTGGAAGAGGAGCAACCGGGACTAGAACCTGGCACCCATATGGGATGCCAGCGCCACAGGTGGAGGATTAACCAAGTGAGCCACGGCACCGGCCCCTCTCTCTCCCTTTCCATTGGCCCACTACCCAGTATGATGGATATTCTTCTGTGTGGAGCAACCCATGCTCACACATTTATATATATTTACTTTATCACCTTTTGAATAAATTTTGTTAACATGTTTGCACCTTATATGTTTCTGAAGTTGGAATTTTTATCTTTGCACAAGACAAAGACCTGGAGTAAAAATTAATATACCCCAGCCCACATCAAGCCAATATATCATGAAGAGTGTAAGAAAATATTATATTTTTCTGTTTATATTATGTAAAAAAACAAATATTTGTAGCACTAGATTTGAAGTATTGAATCCATACAAAGTGCACTAATTATTTAATATTCTTGAAAGGAAGGTGGAGACCTGCTTGTGGTGGAATGACATCTAGCACAGTGCCACTTGCTAAATCCTTTGTACATGACAATGGATTGAATGCTCCTACTTTACTCCTAATTTGGATACATTCAAATTAAGACTTTTTAGTAGGAAGGCAGTTATTTTAATTGGTAATTTTAACTGCCAAAAACAAAAGTACTGTCAAAACATACATCTAGTTTTTACACAAAAGAGTTACAGGCTTTGACATTTCCAGTTGGTTTTGGGTCAGAGAGTGATGCTAGAAATACTGACTCCATATAAACAATTTTACTAAAGAACCATGATTTAAATTCAATAATTTAAAACATTAAGATATTATTCTAAAAAGTAGATAATTTCTGAATGGTAAAATTTGACCATAAGTAAAATAGAGGACATTGGTTCAAGATTAAAGGTTTACCACATATTCTCTCTTTTTTTGAAGACTCAACTAAAATTATATTAAAAATATTAAAATAGAGAACTCCTAGTCTTTACAAAAATAGAGATTTCTTTTGTTGATGAAGTATGCAATTCATGTCTTCAAGTCAGTTAAAGAAAGAAAAATGATTGATAATGTAAGTACAGAGAAGTCATAAACTAGGCCAAGATTTCTTAGCATTATGATAATTTTGGGTCAGATAATTCTTTGTAGTGAGGGGACTGTCTCATCTTTTAATTAAGAGAAACAATGAAGAAATAATCCTAGAGTCATGCTAGTACATACTCTTTTCTACACACGCATCAACAGTGAAATAATTCTTAACAAAGGTGTCAAAGCATACAGTAGAGAAAGGACACACTTATCAATAAATACTAATTGAGAAATTGCATATTCATATGTAGAAGAGTGAAAAGTAACTCCTATTTCACACTTTATGCCAAAAAATCAGCTACAAATGGATCAAAGATCTAAACAGATAATCTGAAACCAAGAAAAATCTACAAGAAAACATAGGGAAACACTTCAAGACATTGATATATGCAAAGTCTTTTTGGGTAAGACCCCAAAAGTTCAGGCAACAAAAGAAAAACATAGGCAAATGAGATTATACAAACTAAGAAGAATCTGTACAACAAGGAAAATGAGCAAGTGGAGAGACAACTTACACACTGGGCTAAAAGTTTTGAAGCACTACTATGACAAAGGATTAATATCCTGAATACATGAGGACCTAAAATACTCAATAGCAACAAAACCCAAATAATCCATTAAAATGATATTAATAGAACCTTCTCTAAAGGACAAATTCAAATGTCCAACCAATACATAAAAAAATTCAATATCATTAGCTATCAGAAAAATGCAAATCAAAACTATGTTTAGGTATCTCAATCCATTTAGAGTGACTATTATCAAAAAGACCAAAAACAAATGCAGATATACACTGTTGGTAGGAATGGAAGTTAGTAGAGCCATTATGGAAAACAGTATAGTGGAGGTTCCTCAAAAGGACAATTATATAATCTGTCTATCCCATTTCTAGGCGTATATCAAAGGAAATAAAATCAGCATATCAAAGAGATAAATATACTTCCATAGCTTTTGCTGTATTATTAACAATAGCCAAGATATGGAATCATATTGGTTCCCATCAACAGATGAATAAATAAAGAAAATGTGGTCTATATAGACAACAGACTATTAGAAAGAGTGATGTGCAATCATTTGCAATAAAATGAGGGGACTGGGAGGACTGGAGGGTATCTTATTGTGTTAGGTGAATCAGACTCAGAAAGACAAGTACTGCATGTTCTCTCTCACGCATGGAAGGTTAAAGAGTCTATCTGAACACAGAATAGTGGTTACTAGACTGGTGGCAAGGGACACTAGACAGGATGCACAATAGGTAACAAAACACAGATAGAAGGAGTAAGTTCCAATGTGATACAGCACAGTAGGTTGTCTGTGGTTCCCAATAACTTATGAGTTTCTTTATAAACAAATAAAAGAAATGAGCTCAAAGGCTCCAAACATGAAATGATAAGGCCAGGGAAATGTCAATTATCCTGATTTGATCAATGCACATTGCATACATGTATTGAGATATTACACTGTATCCTGTAAAGTACTATTATTAAGTGTTAAGAAAATTTTTAAAAATTTAAAAAATAGGAAATGCTAGCTAGCCTGATATGATCAGTATCATTGAATTCATATATGGAATTGTCATATTTTACCCTACAAACAGGTACAGCCAAAAAAATAGATTCACACAATTGTAAAATGTATTCCTATAGCTTGTAATTAAATGAAAACTGTTAGTTTATAAAGAAAGTTTTAAAAGTAAGGCAGCATTTATTTCAGCCAACATTTTCATCAAGAGCTAATCAGTTGCCTACTCTAATCTACTATACACATTTAATAGTGCACAACATGATTCTAAATATTTTGCATCAATTAAGTCATTTAATCTTCACCTTGAATACTCTAGTATTTCCATTATACAGAAAAAGAACTTAAGGTGCTGGGAGATTAAATTATTAAAATGCTCACCTTCACAGTGCAGCTGAAATACATATTTTAAAAAATTAAGAATTTCTATCATTCTTACCATTCTTTCAATCTGATGACTCCTTTCTCTAAATTCTCTTGAAGATCTTATGCCATAATTTTCTTTGTATTTGATATTTGTGACTTTAAAAGAGGCAAGATAATAGAATGACTTATCATCTGAAAGGTAAAATAAATAAAAGGTCCATGGTTAAATGTGATCAGTTCCTTGTCTCCCACTTCTTTACCCATCTCAGTAAAACAGGCTACCATATTGCAGTTTATTTCCACTTAGTATAAAAATAATTGCAGACTTTTTCATTATGGCATGTTTAACACCATGAGATATTAGTCAATAATGACGATAAATAGAACTAATATAACTTATGAGAAATCTTCAAAAAGTTTATGACAAGGTTGCATTAAAAGATAAAAGGGGGGTTGGCTGGTGCTATGATACAGCAGAGTAAGCCACTGCTTATGACTGTGGCATGTCAGGTTGGAGTGCCAGTTCAAGTTTGGCTATTGTACTTCTGATCAAGTTCCTTGCTAATGTGCCTGGGAAAGCTGTTGATGGTGAACTCATTGGTTGGGCTCCTGTCACACGCATGGGAGACCTAGGCTGAGTTCCTGGCTCTTGGCTTAGAACAGGCTGTTGTGGCCATTTGGATAGCGAAGATTTCTCTCCATCTCTATCTCTCCCTCTCTGTGTCACTCTACCTTTCAAATAAATAAATAATTTTTAAAAAAAGATGAAATAAAAAATTAACTATTTCTCAATTTAGCCTCCAGGAATGAAATTAGCATATAGTTCATTCATAAAGACCTGAAGATCCTAGGAATTTAACCATGTCAATGCAGTCATTTTTCCATTATTAACCAGAAAAATTTGTGCTTTTAAAATATTTTTTAATATTAGGCAATATAAAGAAGTTAGAAGTAGACAAATCCGGACTGGAAGGTGACTTTCGAATGATTTCCCCATCAAAACTCTCACAAAATCACCCTTGTTTAATGGGTAGAAGTGAACAGGAGCATTGATTCTAGTTTAGCTTCCCCAGGCATTTTTCTCCTAAAGCGTTGGCTAAATTCCTCAAGAAACTCTCCCAATAATCAGATATTATCATTGTTTGACATTTGAGAAAGTCAGTAAGAAAAATGCCTTGAGCATTCCACAAAACAGTTGCCTCTACTTTTGTTCTTCACTTTTGCTTTGGCTAGACCATTTCCACCTCTTAGTAACCATGTTTTAATTGTGTTTTGTTTTTAAACTCTAACTGGTAAGGCTGTACTTCATTCCTTGTTAAAAGATTATTGGAAGAAATGCTTTAGGATCTTGATCCCACTTATTTCAGATTTCCATTTAAATGCACTCCTCTGCAGACGAGGTGAGTGCCCACAGCACAGGTACCCATACAGCGGAAAGTTTGCTCCATTTTAGCGTCTGGCAGACTTTTGTAAGCTGAATCAGTTGAGAGATCTACAGTGCTGGCTATTTTTATTGCTGTTCATTGTTGGTTCACTTCAGTTAGGGCATAAATGGATTAATGTTTTTCTTGCAAAGGGATGTGGCTGGTCTGACACTATATGCTTCACCCCTAATATCATCACATAACTTCCTGAAATGAATTACGCATTTGTAAACTGTTAATTTTTTTGGTGGCATTTGCTCCATAATTTTTTTGTTAAGCATCAATGATTTCACCATTCTTCTCAATCTTCACTATAAATTTGATGTTTATTCTTATACTTTTAGCAGAATTCATAATGCTCTGAGAGGAGCTCTTTAAAAACTGATGTCTTGGGGCTGGTGCCGTGGCACAGTAGGTTAATCCTCCACCTGTGGCACTGGCATCCCATATGGGTGCTGGTTCTAGTCCTGGCTGCTCCTCTTCCGATCCAGCTCTCTGCTATGGCCTGGGAAAGCAGTACAAGATGGCTCAAGTCCTTGGGCCTCTGCACCCATGAGGGAGACCCAGAAGAATCTCCTGGCTCCTGATTTTGGATTGGCGCAGCTCTGGCCATTGTGGCCATCTGGGGAGTGAACCAGTGGATGGAAGACATCTCTCTCTCTGTCTCTACCTTTCTCTATAACTCTGTCTTCCAAATAAATAAAGTAAATCTTAAAAAAAACCCTGATGCCTTATGCTCCTTAGCACCTAAAACCAGGTGCTTTCAAATACACTGTAACACTATTACAAATTATTTTAGTGTAAAAGCATTTTGAAATTCACACATAGTGTTTTCCATAAAATAGGATTTCTATGAATTTTTTGAAGAGCTCCTAATAATACAAGGTGAATGAGTCCTGCAACTCATATTTTTATATACAACAGATAATCTCAAGGTACTAAGTCATAAAGTACTTGGACAATAGAAATGTGACCTGGGTACTTACCCTCAACAACAAAATGAGTAACAATTCCAATTGCAATTCCTATGATTGCTACAATTGCCAATGTGAATAGAGCTAACCGTATAGGGTCCCAAAATTGCTGTCTTCTTTGGTATTCAACTCGTGGGTATTCAGCTTCTGAAATTTCAACTGGTCTGTGATAATAGAAAGAAAAACAATAAGACATTAAAAGTTCACTATGGCTCTGCTTTACGTACTCTTACTATGTTCTTCTATGAAAATAGTTTACATTGCTAATTAACAGTGGGACCTAAATCTTGAAAAGAACAGTATGGTTTTTTTAAATATTTATTTTATTTATTTGAAAGTTAGAGTTACAAAAAGAGAAAAGGAGAGACACAGAGAGAAAAGTCTTCCATCTGCTGGTTCACTCCCCAATTGGCCACAATGGCTGGAGCTGTGGCTATTTGAAGCCAGGAGCCAGGAGCTTCCTCTGGGCCTCCCATGTGGGTGCAGGGGCCTAAGGAGTTGGGCCATCTTGTACTGCTTTCCAAGGCCATAGCAGAGAGCTGGATCATAGTGGAGCAGCTGGGACTAGAACCAGCATCCATATGGGATGCTGGCACTGCAGGCAGCAGCTTTACCTGCTACGCCACAGCGCCAGCCCCAAGAACACTGTTATAATTTGCATACATTCCCCTATTAAATACAGTACAAATTTCAGTTAAAGATCTACCGATGTTGGTGCTTCAGTGAGGATTTCCTCCCTCTGCATTTTGTCTGGCATGTCAACTGAAATTTTAGCAAAATATAAAGATTCACTTTTATAAAGATAATTTACAGATAACATGTTTATGTCACTAAGATAAGGGAGTTTTTAATAGTTAAGTTTCAAAGTGTTCTCACCAGTTTTACTTAATTAAAAATAAAAATTTCAATGTGTATTTTTAAAAAATGACCTTTTGAAGAACTGATTATGAATCTTTGCATTGTATTAACCTCCTCAGTGAAATCACAGATGGCGAATTGTACTTTATAAAACTCCAGTACAAATGCACACTCTCATTTCATACTTTTAAAAAAGGTTTATTTATTTATTGATGAGGCCGGCGCCTTGGCTCACTTGGTTAATCCTCTGTGGTGCCAGCACCCCATATGGGCACCGGGTTCTAGTCCCGGTTGCTCCTCTTCCAGTCCAGCTCTCTGCAGTGGCCTGGGGAGGAAGTGGAGGATGGCCCAAGTGTTTGGGCCCCTGCATCCACATGGAAAACCAGAGAGAAGCACCTGGCTCCTGGCTTTGCATTGGTGCAGCGCCAGCCATAGCGGCCATTTGGGGAGTGAATAGGCAGAAGGACAACCTTTCTCTCTGTTTCTCTCTCTCACTGTCTATAACTCTACCTGTCAAATAAATAATAAAAAAACATTCATTTATTTATTGAAAAAGCAGAGTGACAGAGAGAGAGAGAGAGACAGAGACAGAGACAGAGAGAGACAGAGATCTTGAATCTGCTGGTTAGCTCCTCAAATAGCTGCAACAGCCCGTACTGGGCCAGGCTGAAGCCAGGAGCCAGGGAATACATTCAGATTTCCCACGTAGGTAACAAAGACCACATGGGCCCAACTACATGGAAAATCATCTATTTTTTTTTCCCCAGGCAAATTATCAGGTTGCTAGATCAGGAAGAAAGCAGTTGGAACTCCAACTTGCAGTCTCATATTAGATGCTAGAATCACCAAGTGCTAACTTAACAACACTGTGCCACACCACTGCCCCCCTATTTCATGATTTTTAAAAAATTAAATTCAGAATCCATGAATTTCTTCAAGAAAACAATACATTGTGACACTTCTCTGTATCTAAACTTAATACCTAGTGCAAACTCTTAAGATAAATATTGTTGCTATTTGAATGCATGAATGAGCAGATCATGAATGAAGATTTAAATCTAGATCATAGCTCCAGAGTAACTATATACAAAGCCTAATTAAAGAGAAAGGTATTTCTTTAATACATAACAAGCAGGTTTTTCATAAGCAGGCACCATATTTTAGGAACAAATTGGCAGGTACTAGATACACAATGAATAAAAATAAATACTTGGTCTAAAATTGTGCACTGGAAAATGGTTACTATGTCGAATTTTGTTATATGAACTTCATCACAGTAAAAATAATTTTAAAACTACAACGATAACAATACATTGTCCCTGATATCATGATGCTTTTATAGAGACTGAGAAAACTCGCACATAGATATGCTTACAAGTATGAAAAGATCTATGGAGAAGAGTAAATGAGATGTGATTGAAAATAGGAAGGTATAAATCTGGTGAGGGGAAGGGGAATACTTGAAAAGAGTAAATAGGCTTTATGGGGGTAACACTTATCCTGAGATATGAAGGATGAGAAGAAGCCCATCATGGTTGTTTGCAAGTCATTTCCTGGCCAATGGAAACTGTAGGAAGTGCCTACACTGGAAAACAATTTGATGCATTGGCAGAACTGACCATTAAAAACATGGTCATGGAGAAACAGTAAACCAATGGACAGTTCCTCAACTTACACTGTAGGTAGTAAGGGGGTGGCATTGTGGTAGAGAGGGTTAAGCCAGTTTGAGAAATCATTTATGGTTTCAATAGTCTAATTTAGTCCAGCCGCTGACAGTGTGATTTTTTTTTCTGGGGTACATCTTCCTGCAGTGAGACCATGAGCAATACTGGAAAACAGGAACCAGCAACTCTAATAATGAAGAACAGTAATGGACATCATCCATACAGCTAAATAGAGGTGTCCCACGCTCATCTCCACAGGAAAGGACAAAACTGTAATTAGGTACCTATATTTCTAGGACAGTGTCTGAGAGAAAACAACGGATTTCAGCAGGGTGGTGACTGGGATTGGCGTTGCACTGAGAAGGGAAAGCGGGGGCTGGCGCTGTGGCGTAGCGGGTAAAGCCGCTTCCTGCAGTGCCGGCGTCCCATACGGGAGCCAGTTCAAGTCCCGGCTGCTCCACTTCTGATCCAGCTCTCTGCTGTGGCCTGGGAAAGAGGTAGAAAATGTCCCAAGTCCTTGGGCCCCTGCACCAGCATGGGAAGACCCAAAAGAAGATCCTGGCTCCTGGCTTCAGATTGGCGCAGATCTAGCCATTGTGGCCAGTTGGGGAGTGAACCAGCGGATGCTTCTCTCTCTCTCTCTGTCTCTGTCTGTCTCTCTCTCTCTGCCTCACCTTTTCTCTCTGTGTAACTCTGACTTTCAAATAAATAAATAACAAAAAGAAGGGAAAGCAGCAGCCTGCAGCTGTGACCCCCTAGCTCCGGGATATGGCTCAGAACAAAAAAGGCCACTTCATTGCAAAGAAAAAGTAAACAAGGGATCCTTGGCAGCCCCCATTACACTCCTGACACCTGCAGTCTTAGCAACGATGGGAGAGCCCAACAGTCCTCACAGAACTTGAGCCAAGGGAGCTGGCTGGAATCTACACAGTTGCATTGTTAGAGAAGGAACCATTATTGTACCTGTGACCTCCTCCCTGGGACTCAAAGTGCTACGGCACAGCACCACCTTGAGACGGTCCATCTAAAGGACATCCTAGGGGCCAGCAGCATTGCACATGCTCACCACTGAGACCCTGCCATAACCCCACCATGTTCACACAAATGGTTTCAATGTCACAACCCCAACTAGACACATAGTGTAGTCTTGGCTCCAGCACCCACACCTGCATGGTACCCTGCACTCTAAGGTCCAGCACAGCAAGCAGGCAGTTTTCAAGATGGCAGGGACCAGCATGTGTGCTCCCCAAGGGCTGAGGAGTCTGCCAGGTGGTTTCTGCCTCAGTGGTGCTGCCCCCCCCCACCAGGAGCCCTGCCATACTTTACCCCAAAAGTCTCGGGACCAGTGTGCTTGGCAGGGCCTATCCCCAGCAATGTCACATAACTGCTTCCATACACACTTCCCAGCTAGCCCCACCGAGGCACATGTAAGCACCACTGATGCTCAAGAAATCTCATAGAGACTATGCTAACCTACCCACTCAGATCCAAGGCAAAAATCACCCTCCTGCAGGAAAAAAGTCTTGCCCTAAAAAGCTACTCCATAAAACTGGAAGAGGTGATTTCCATCAAAGTTGTTGCATAAGGGGAAAAAAAAAAGGAGGAGGAACTGGAGTTGTGGTGCCACAGTCTAAGCTGCTGCTTACAATGCCAGCATATCATTCGAAAGTGCTGGATCCAGTCTCAGCTGTTCCACTTCTTATCCAGTTCCCTGCCAATGCTCTTGGGAAAGTAGTAGAAGATGACCAGCACATGAGCCCCTGCTATCCACGTGGGAGACCCAGATAGAGTTCCAGGCTCCTGGTTTTGGCTGCACCCAGCACCAGCCATTGTGGCCATTTGGGGATTGAACCATTGAACCCGTGGATGGAAAAAATCTCCCTCTCTCTCTCTCTCTTTCTCTCTCTCTGTATGTGTTTGTATCTTCCTCCCTCTGTGTCAATCTACCTTTCAAGTAAATAAAATGTCTTTAAAAGGATCAGGAAACCTTGGCACCTGCAAAGGAACCCAATTACTTGCTCTCTCCTTCCCTCTCTGTGTCACTCTACCTTTCAAATTTCTCAATCGAGCCTCCATAAATGAAACCAGCCATAAAGTTTGTCCATAAAGAACTGAAGTTCCTGGAAATTTGATAATGTAGTAATTTTTACATTATTAACTAAAGACATATGGGTGCTTTCAAAATATTTTAAAAGACAAAGCAACATAAAGAAGGCAGAAGTAGCTAAATCCAGAATGGAAGGTGAATGTCTAAGGACTTTCCATTAAACTCTCAAAAAATTGCCTTGAGTAGAGGAATATATGATAGTTCAGTGGCTTTGAAACATTTTGAAAGTGGCACAACTCTTTAAAGCAGTGGAACCTTCTTAAATTAATACTTATATATAATAAAATTCACATTTAAGCCAGCTATGCAGGCATGAAGAGGGTACCCAGAACTCTACTCATATGTCTTCTCTCTTGGGGGGCCTGAGACACATGCAAAAGTTAACTGTTAAATCTCACACTGCAATGAAACTCTTTTGTGTAATCCCATGTATGCTCCATGGTGGAGCCCTTGGCAGCCTGATTTGTCACACAGTCTTTGCTCATCTCTCACATTCACTTCTCTGGGCTTACCCACCATGCATACCTACATTATTCAAATGTTACCTCCATTAAGATACCTTTTATTTTCTTTTTTAAAAAACAGTCAGAGTTAACAGAAAGAGAGAGAGGGAGAGCCAGAAAGAGGGAAATCTACCATACTGCTCCCCAAATGGCTCTAAGAGCCAGGCTAGTATAGGCCAAAGCCAGGAGCCCAGAACACCATCCAGGTCTGCCATGTGAGTAGCAGGGGTACAAACTTTTGGGCCATCTTCCACTATTTTTCCAGGCATGTTAGCAGGGAGTTGGAGCAGAAGTGGAGCAGCAATAGCATCTGATAAGGGATGTTAATGTTGCCCATAGCAGCTTAATCCATGGCACCACAACGCTGGCCCGAAGGGTACCTTTTCAACGCAGGAAACTCCTGAGCAGCCTTTGAGCTGTAAGTGAGGAACCATCATTTACATGGTGGTTATGGACAGGAGCCATTTGTTTTCTCTCTGTCCTAAGACCTCAGAGGAGGTAGAAAAGTTTAAAATCTGAACAGGTCAGTCTTTGACAAAGGGTCTCGCTTCCTTTGTGCATACATTTGTAAGCACATTTGTAAGCTTCGAGTAGGGATTGAAAATACTTCCTTCTTGATTTTCCCAGGACTCATTTAGAATCACTGAATTTACGGTTAAACATAGCTTAAGATTAATCCACTTCAATCACCAATGTTAAAATTCCCTTTCTCATAGCCTCGTCATGATGTTGTCATCCATTCTTTCTTAAGAAATTTCCTAAGTGTCTGAGGAGGTTCTTCTCACCTTTGACTAGCCTGAGTTGTATTTCCTTAGAAACGCACAAAACAGATTTAATCCCTTTGTTGTTTGTAATTAATTGAACACGTTCTTGTTCACGCACTTACTGCTATGTGCCCAGCATTAATCTACACACGGGGTAGTCACTGATAAAGAAGCAAAGGTCTATGTTGCCACAAAAATTAAAATCAGTTGTGTAGGTGCAGCACCTCCCACCACTCATCCAAACTAGAGGGTTAATTCCTCTTTCTGACATGGGTGAAAAATTAGGGACAAGTTGGGGAGGAATTTTCCAAATATCTTTAATAAATTGAGAAATATTAATGGGAGTTATGTAACAGGCTGTGATAAAGAGCTCCCATCCTCTGGCTTATCCTTAAAGCTCATAATGGCCAGGCACTGGGAAGAGAATCCAAGTCTCCCAACTGGGCAGCAAAGACACAAATATTTGAGTCATCATCTGGTGTCTCCCAGGGTTTGCATTAGCAGGAAGCTGGAATTGGAGTCGAGTTGGAACTCAAATGCACTCTGATACGGAATGCAGGCATCTCAGTCAGTGCCCCAGTTGCCAGACCAAATGCACATTCTGCCTCCGGGAACTTTACAAGTCTGCTTTTGGTCATTCAGAAATCAAGGCTTTGGCTTTTTTTATATCAACTCAGTGAAGTCTCTAGGAATTAGAAACAGAGAACCAAGAGTTTATGTTGTGTACATTTACATGTTAATCTGACTCAGTAATACATACAAAATAAGAGTGAGTTGACAGATTTTAAGTACAAAGGAGAAATTATCTTGTGGGGACTATATAAATATCCTTTAATAAAGTGTGACCAAAATTATTCAAATCCTTATGATTACCCTTACATGACTTTGTTATTGGGATCATTCCTATATTTGTCTTTATTGTCATTAAAATGTTACAGGGAAATACTATGTAATGCATTTCAAGCTGGTGAAGTGAATTAGTCTGATAATTGATGCCATCCAGATGAGGATTTACATATCTGACTATCCTTATTATTAGAGCAATGTAAATAGGCAAACATAAATTAAATGCAGTACACTTCTGTGTGTAACATGAATATTTATGAGCAAATCAAGTATTCTCCCAGAAGCAGCCCTGAGGGAAAATTCTTTTTATGTCCTACACATGTCTTAGCATATTTATATGCAACTCAAAGCATAGATAGACACTTGATACTCTGTTTAGGCAGAGTCCTCTCTACTTCTTGCCAAAATGCCTTCATTTCTGGGAATGACTATGACTATATCATCTCTTTAACAACATGAGTTAACTGAGGTTAATGATCTTCCTTAACACACACACATACAATGTACACACATGCTAATAAAGAGAAACAGCAACAGAAGATAAATATAATGTTGATTTTGAATGCACATGGAAACCTATGAACTTGGCACTTTTCTCCTTTAGTGATGCATTTCATTTCTTCGTTTTAGTGATGCATTTGTGGCAGAAATGGAATTAAATCACAGAGATTGGGTTGTCTTTCATTATTATCTGTTCTTCAGCAGTTAAAAGGCATAAAGTTTGTTCTCGAAAAATTTGAGTTTAAAGAGTATAGGTTGATAGGTAGAAGCACAGAGTCTGGTGTCCAACTATTCAAAAAATTTTTAAGTTTATTTAGGTACTTGAACTATAGTGTCCCCCCCCCCCCCCCACACACACACAGAGAGAGAGAGAGAGAGAGAGAGAGAGAGAGAGAGAGAGATGCCATACTCTGGTTCACTCCCCAAATCTCCCCAAATGCACAAAACAGATGAGATGGGCCACACCAAAGCCAGAGCCAGGAACTGTATCCTGGCCTCCCACCAGGGTATCAGCACTTATAAGTACTTGAGCCACCATCTGATGCCTCCCAGGGTGAACATCAGCAGGAAGGTGGGTTGGAAATGGATGCAGGCCTCAGTCCCAGATACTTTAATATGAGATGCAGAAGTCCAACACGGAGACTTAACTGCTGTATCAAACACCCACCCCAACTTCATATTCTTACATTAGAAAATAGCAAAACATTGATCTAGCCTCCATATTAACACACTGCTAAAAAGAAAAGCAAAGTAAACCAAGAAATTATCAAAGATATGGAATGATAATAATAATGAGAATAAAATAATTAAATTGAAAATAGTTACCAATAAAAACATTCATTCTTTATAAAGACATATGAATTTGATAGATCTCTGTATAGAATTATCAAGAAAAAATAAGACATAAATTTTCAGCACTAGGAATACAGGAAAATACATGACTATAGATTCTTTAACCCTTAAAATGATCATAAAAGAATATTATGAAACATGTTTACCACATTATTTAAGTTATCCAGTCCCCACCTTATTTTTTTTACAAAACAGTATACAACCCTGCCAGTACCAAACCAAACTCTTGACAAAACAACTGCAGAATTTCCCTTACCCTTGCCTTTAAATCTATTTGAACTCTGTAAAAAATCGTAGCACATTCATATCAACAGATTTGCGTTTCTTCAGCTATAGTTTTAAAGAAGCCTTCAATAAACTCTTGTTTCTTAATCGGTTTGTGACAGTTTATTTTAAGAGTTAAAAAGATTGACTCAAGGTGCTGTGGAGTAGTGAGTAAAGCCACGGCCTCCGGTGCCAGCAGCCATATGGGCGCTGGTTCGAGACCCGGCTGCTCCAATTCTGATTCAGCTCTCTGCTCTAGCCTGGTAAAGCAGAAGAAAATGGCCCAAGTCCTTGGGCCCTTGCACCCACGTGGGAGACCCAGAGGAAACTACTGGCTCTTGGCTTCAGATCGGTGCAGCTCCGGCCATTGGGGTCAATTGGGCAGTGAACCAGCAGATGAAAGACTTCTCTCTCTCTCCCTCTCTCTCTCTCTCTCTCTCTTTCTCTTTCTGTGTGTGTGTGTGTCTGCCTCTCCTTCTCTCTTTGCGTAACTCTAATTTTCAAGTAAATATTTTAAAATAAGTAAATAAATAAAAAGATTTGCTCAGGGCCGGCGCCGTGGCTCAACAGGCTAATCCTCTGCCTTGTGGCGCCGGCACACTGGGTTCTAGTCCCGGTCGGGGCGCCGGATTCTGTCCCGGTTGCCCCTCTTCCAGGCCAGCTCTCTGCTGTGGCCCGGGAGTGCAGTGGAGGATGGCCCAAGTGCTTGGGCCCTGCACCCCATGGGAGACCAGGAAAAAGCACCTAGCACCTGACTCCTGCCATCGGATGAGCGCGTGCGCGGGCCGCAGCGCACTGTCCGCGGCAGCCATTGGAGGGTGAACCAACGGCAAAGGAAGACCATTCTCTCTGTCTCTCTCTCTCACTGTCCACTCTGCCTGTCAAAAAAATAAAAAATAAATAAATAAATAAATAAATAAATAAAAGATTTGCTCAAAGCTTAAAAGAACCCACAAATCTATCTGCTGCTGAACAGATAAAGACATTGTGGTGTTATCATGCAATAAACTACTTTTCTGCAATGAAAAGGAGCACATCATGAATATACCAGCAATGTGGGTGAATTCCAATGGTTTCACACTAAGAGAAAGAAGGATGAGTACTGGATGATCCCATTTGTGTGACGCTTTGGAAAATGCAAAATTATAGGAACAAAAAACAAACCAATGGTTCTTTGGAGCTAGGAGAGGAATATGGGGTTAACTATCAATGAACATAAGTAACTTTTTGGGGTGCTGGATATATTCTATATCCTAGTTGTGTTGGCATTTGCACAGTTGTATATTTGGCAAAACTCACAGAGCCTTATAACTAAATGAGTAGATTTACTGTAAAGTACAATTGAGAAAAAAATTCCATAACTATAAAAGACAAACCAACCACTTGGAACACTATGTATAATTCTGCTGATTACACTCAAGGAAAAAGCTAAGAAATACAAAAGTGGTCCAAAGGAAGGCAACTGAAATGGTCATTTGGGATCTAGAGTTGCTCCATGAACATAGAGTAAAAATAATAGGTTCTACCGAAATATTAAAACTAAGTAGTGATATTATCAAAAACTTATTTAATATAAGCTGTATTTTGGAAATTTATATTCTTTAAATAAAAGCTTTATATATAAAAAAACTTATTTAATAAATTCCATTTTGTTAATGAGAGAGACCATCTTATTAAAGTAGGAAAAATAGAAATTAGGAAATGTCAAAATAGATGATATATTTGTGATACTTGGTCCAATAAATTGAAGTGAAACTAAATTCAGTAACACTTATAAAAGGATCATACACCAAGAACAAGTCATATTTATTCCTGGGATGCAAGAATGTTTACACATAGGTAAATCAACCAGTGCAGTACACTGTACTAATAGAATGAAGGACAAACATGATAAGACTATCTATATATGTAGAAAAGAAATTGATTAAATTCAGCATCCATTCATGATAAAAGCTCTCAATAATTTATAGAAAGAATTACTTCAACAAAGTAAAGGCCATTTGTGAATAGTGCAAGGCTAACACCATACTGCTTGGTAAAAAGTAGAAAGAATGCTGTCTAAAATTCAGAACAAGCAAGGATGCTCATCCTCACCTCTTCTATTCAACACAATTCTGGAAATCTTAGCTAGAAAGATAAATAACAGGTATCTGAATTAGAAAGGAAGAAGCAAAATTGTCACTGACATGATCTTTCATGCAGAATACCTTAAACACTCCCAAAAACTGTTAGAATTAAACAAATGAATATATTAACATTGCAGGATAAAAAGTCAATGTACAAAATCACTCACTTTATATACACTATCTAGTATCCATCTGAAAAAGTAATTAGCAAAACAATCCCATTTATGATAGCATCAAAAAGAACAAAATACCACGCCATAAATTTAACCAAGGAAGTGAAAGATTTGTACATTGGAAACTGTAGAATATTGATAAAATAAATTAAAGACTATACCAATAAACAGAAAGCTATCCATGTTGTGAATTCAAAGAATTAATATTGTTAAAGTTTCAGTACTATCCAAAGTGATCTATAGATTCAATGCACTCCCTATCAAAATCCTAATGGCATTTCTCACAGGATAAAAACAAGTAGACTTAAATTCATATGGAACTGCAACCGATCCAGACAGGCAATGCAATTCTGAGGGAAAAAAAATAAAAACCTAGAAGTATCACGCTACCTGATTTCATAATAGAAAAGATACAATAATCAAAACAACATGATATTCCCTTCAGAATTGACATATATACCAAAGCAATAGAATAGGGATATCATAAATAAATGTACACCAAGCAATCTTTGACAAGGGTGCCATGAATACACAGCACAGAAAGGATAGTCTGTTTAATAAATGATGTGGAGAAAATTGGACATCCAATTATACTTTTTTAATCTCTCAAATAAATAAATAAAATTTAAAAAATGGGAAAAGGACATAAACAGACATTTTACCAAAGAATCCATACCAACTGCCAACACAAGGACAATAAGTGCTCAGAATTATTTATTATCAGGGAAATGCAAATCAAATGTACACTGCTGATGGAAATCTATACTGGTACAACCACTATGGAAAACAATACGGAGTTTACGCCCCACCAAAAAAAAATTTTACAATAGAATTACTAGTTAGTCTGGCAATGTGACTTCTGGAAACATATCCAAAGAAATTGAAGTTAGAATTTCTGAGTTATTTACATTCCATGTTCAATGTAACATTTTTCATAATAGTCAATATACAGAAGCAATCTGTCTATTGATAAATAAATGGATCAAGAAAATATGATATATACAAACAGTGGACTATCATTCATTAGAAAACAAGGAAATGCTATCATTTGTGACAACATGGATACACCTGATGGATATTAAGCTCTAAAATAAACCAGAAATCGAATGACAAATACTGAATTATTCCCTTTTTATGATAAATCAAAATATCCAAACTAATAGAACCAGACAGTAGAATAATAATTACCAAGGACAAAAAGAACGTGATCATGGGGAGATGAAGGTCTAATGGTCTCAGTTATGCAAGATGAATGATTTAGTAGATTTACTTTATAAATGTTGGGCATGCAGTTAACAGCAGGCTGTGTACTTCAAAGTTTCTGAAGAGGTTAAATCTTATGTTAAATACGCTTACTACAAAAACAAAGTATTTAAATATAGTTTTAAAACAGAAAGAAATAAGGTAGATAAAAGGAAACACTGGGGAGATGGTAGATCACTTTATGACCTGATTGTGGTGATGATCTCACAGATGTATACTTGTATCCAAACTCCATACATTAAATATTTGCAGCTTTCTGAATGCTAACAATAGCTCAATGTAGTGGTTGACAGTGAAATAAAATAAAGAATAAACCATGTGATAACAGGAAATGCAGTAGATCAAAAGAAAATTTGTGTGTGTTTAAAATACTGAAGCCATATATGACAACTAAAAGAAAGTTGCAGTGTATTTAATCGTGGAGTTTATACCAGAAAGGACATAACAGACCATTACTATGCTACCTCTTCCAGAGTTGCCAATGCAACATGATATTAGTCTGGATGAGCTCCAATGAAAGAATTAAAATATAGTATTGGCTAGCCAAAGTGCCAATAGAATGAGTCATGCAAATATAAGCAAAGGAGAGCTAGTTTTCTTCTGTATCAAATATCTTGGTGGGGTCTGTCCCTGTGTGGTAAGTTCCTTGGACAACCCATGTATATTTTGTTTGCTATTTTGTGTGTGTGTGTGCTACGATTCCTCAACTAGGATCTTTTCCCAAGTAAGAGTGTTACTAGGTGACTCGTTCGGCAAGGCTTAAGTCATTCCATTTCCACAGGCTAAATAATACCAAGGAGGCAGAGAAAAATCACTTATCTCTAGTTTACAGTAAAGGAAATCTGTCAGCTTTTCAAAAGGAGATTGGAAACTTGTAATTAGAAATTTTTATTTTTCGTTTATCTTGAGTGTCAAAGGGGAGGAACTTAATATCCAGGTTTGGGTGTCCAAGTCCTGTGTATAGAAAGAGAAACTTTCAGTCCACATTTTATGCAGTTTGGAAGCATCTAATACTCATGTTTGATATGTTAAGAATAATGTATTTCTAGCAAATATTTCAAAATAGGTCTTTACTTTTAGGTTTGGTAGAGAATTCTGACATTTATATATTAATTTTAAAAAACAGTTATTGAGGGTGGATGTTTCGTGGTTAAGTGCACAGGTCTCGTAATGGGGAGCCTATTCCTAGCTCCAGCTCTTGACTCCAGCTTCCAGCTAATGTAGACTCTGAGAGGCAACAGTGACAGCTCAAGTGATTGAGTTGCTGCCACCCACATGGGAGACCTGTGTTGACTTCCTGGCTCCCAGCCTTGGGCCCAGCTGTTGTGGTCATTTGAGGAGTGAACCTGAAGATGTGAGCTCTCTCTATGTGTCTGTCTAGCTTCCCCTCTCCCCATCTATGGTGTCTCAAAAATATTTTTAATATTTATAGAAAAATTTCATTGGTTATGGATGGAGTGGTTAGCCAGAAAGATTCATAAGACTTTATAGTCTAGGGAGTAAAAATGCCATAGAAACATGTATATAATTATCATGATAAAAAATGGTGAGAGAAATGGAAGGTGCTCTTGTTTGTCTAGAAGAGAAAAATCTTCCCTAGAGCAGTGATCATGGATTAGAAAAGAGCATTTATACGAAGAACTGAAGGACTGTGTAATTAGCTGAAATTGAAAGGAACCACACAAGCAGATGAGGCAGCACATGGCAGGTGAGTAGGAGCTTGTCAAGTTTAGATACTAGATAAGCCAGTGAGATAAAACTAGTGGGCAAAGAAGAAAGCAGTCACAAAGAGACGTGCTCAATAATCTCCCATGCCCCCCAAAGTGGGTTGTGAGTGTGAAAATCAGCTTTAGAAATCTGGCTGATACTATAGCATATAAAATTCATTAAAGAATAAGTATGTAAACATATGGTATTGCATCACATTTCTGAATATTTAAAAAAATAGTACATGTAACATTTTAGAGATACCCAGTAGTAATAGGGATACCATATAGATGAAGGTCATACAAATTATACTGCCTAGAATGATCTGAGCATCTTGACACATTATTAACGTGCTTCTGCCCTGGCTACTTGTACTTCATATTCTATCACAATGTGCAGTCCTGGATTGCACGCTCCTTTATTTTTATCCTTATGTGTACCAAGTTTACTTCTCTGGCAGGACTTCAGTCTCCTGAAGAGCAGAAGTTTGGCTTCCACTTCTTGTACTTTTCTATGAACCCTTGCACAGCAGCTACTTAGAAAATCTTGTTGACTTGGAAAATTACAGCTGTGACTATGAGTCACATGAATGTCAGGATAACAACTTGTCAGTAGGTCACACAGACAAAGCGGACATAAATCCGTGTTTGACACACGACAATCTAGAACCACCATCATTTATTCCTAGAATCCAATCAAGAACCCCTGGTCCACAGTTCCATTTTGTCTTCTGAAGCTCTGGAATAAATAGTAATACATGCCACCTAACATAGGAAGGAGAACTGCAGGACTAATCCATTGCATTTGAACCTTCTGACCAGGTAACAGGAAAGGAGTTTAATTTCTTTCCCAAAAGAAATCGCAGGAATTGTATTTTCAAATACTGACTTAAGAAAAATGCTACATAAAAGAAAAGTAAGGACACACTCAAATAAGTGAATCCATACATCTCACATCAACTTTTTAAAAAATGGTATTAGATATGCCAAAGACTTCTTGATAATTTTTAACTCAAATCCAATTATTTATCTCAAAATAGTTTTACCCATCCTCATCTGGCACCCAGAAAAGTGATGCTTAAAAAATCAAATTCTGGGGGGCCTATGCACAGTGGGTTAAAGCCCCAGCCACGCAGGGCTGGCATCCCATATTGGTGCCGATTTGAGTCCTCACTGTTCCACTTCCAATCCAACTCCCTCGTAATGCACCTGGGAAAGCAGTAGAGGATGACCCAAGTGCTTGGGCCCCTGTACCCATATGAGAGACCCGGAGCTCCTGGGTTTGGCCTGGACCAACGATGGTTATTGGAACCACTCGGAGAGTGAAGCAGGAGGTGGAAGAGTTCTCTCTTTCTCTTTCTCTCTGCATCTACTTCTCTCTGTAACACTGCCTTTCAAATAAGTAAAAATGAATCTTTTTAAAAAAAATCAAATTCTGTAATTTGTTACTGAGTTTGGGAGAATATCTCAGGAGACAAAAATCAAATTCTGAAAAATACTGAAGAAGAATTCATAAACTGTTAAACATAATCTTGTATGGAAAATGTTTTGAATATGCATT
This sequence comes from Sylvilagus floridanus, assembly GCA_949820135.1. Classification (NCBI taxonomy): domain Eukaryota; kingdom Metazoa; phylum Chordata; class Mammalia; order Lagomorpha; family Leporidae; genus Sylvilagus; species Sylvilagus floridanus. The sequence goes on along the minus strand of OX463238.1, from coordinate 103,153,528 downwards.
GATTTGAATACTTTTGGCATGCTATTCTGAAAAACAAATCAATATTCTGTCTTCCATTCAAAGTCTATATGGTTGAACAGGATGCTACTAGTTGCAATAGATTTGAATGGGATTTAGGCATGTAATAAATACTAGCTTTGCTTTGTCATATATATATATGTCATATATGTCATACATATATATGTCATACATGCATATATATATATATGAAGCTTCACAACTGCCAAACAGAATTGCTATTATTATGCAATTTCTGGCAAATAACTAAATACATAAATGTGTGTTTTTAAAATGCAACTGTTTTCAATAAGCAGTCAACCACCTTGACTTGGCTTCCTGTATGATTTTATGGCACAAAGGTTTGTATTTCAGTGATATTTTGCAATCCACTTTGGAGGGAGGAGCTATGATTAAGATATAAATGTCCTAGATAAAGGACATCAACAATGTTCTCATTTACAACTCATATAATCTGCATGTCAAATAAACAAAATTAACATGTCCCAGAATCTTTCTGTCACATTTCTGAAGAGCTCTGTGTGAGAGGTAATGAGTAGGTTAGACTGCCATGGACAAGGAAGTTACAGAGCATCTCATGCTTGGAATTTTCCCCTCAGATGCTGAGTTGTCTTATCATTGACAATTAACTAAAAAATCATGCAAATCAAATAATATTTCATAAGATACATAACTTTTTCAAATAACCATTTTTTAACTTTGAGGGTCTGAGTACATATTAGGTAGTACATTGGTACTTAATAAATTGGTATAGTAAGACCACTTAGTATCCAGAAATTTAAAAAGACACGTTGTGTAACTTCTTTAATTGGGTTGTAACTTCTGAGCCTTCAAATAAAGCTTACAGACTGTGTGGACAGTTTAAGCAGTGTAAACATTAAATTTTGTATGACACTCAGGGTTCTATTATTGCATTTCATATTCTGATAGATGCTTTTCTTTTCTTTTTTTTTTTTTGGTGTCAGAAGTGGGATATGAGATGCTTTCATTTTCATAAATGTGTCAAAAGAAATGCACCTCTACATTTGTTTAAAAAGTCATTAATAAAATTATTGTATTATTACATGTTGCCATAGGAAGAAGCTCTAAAAAAGTTACAGCCAGGAAAAAAGCTTTATTTCATAACTATAATTATAATAACAGCTCTATTACATTAAGTACACTGTGTGATTTGGGATCTAACTTCCATGTGGTTTGCCTTATACAGTTAAACAGTTCAACATCATACATGCAATATTAGTTTCCTAGACATTAGCATATGAATAAAAGAAATCAATTCTAATCAGTAGATTCCATTGTAAATAATGTTTATGTCATTTATTCTAAGGCACAAACAATACATAATGCAAGTAGAAAAGCAGTTCCAAGAGCCTAAAACAACTCTTAAGACAAGACTATATGAATGTAAATAAATATCTCAAAATTAATCAAATCACTTCCAGCAAGACAATCATGAATGTAGAACACGTAATTCTTATTAGTTCAGAGATTCAGATATTTTAATGCTGTCTGAGCTCCTGACTATTTTTTAATGAAGGAATGTAGAGTGATGCTTAAGTATGAACTATGGCTTACGGACGTCAGAAACCTGTTTGAGATGAGCAGTGAAGTAAGAATATAGTAACACTTGACTACACTATATTCTCTGATTATAAATTGCAACCACCTTACTCATCCAAATTCCTTGATAATGAAGGGCCCAAAGAGAGTCAAGGGAAATAAACCCCCACATTTCAAATAGACCCAACACTAATAAAAAATGGACCCAAAGTCTGTAAGTTTGTGAATAAAGAAGAAAATCCTAAGCCATATATTCCATGTTGCCACAATTGAGTTACAAACAGTGTTTAATATTCTTTTTAAAACTAATGTCAACAAGAGGAAGATGATGGCTGAACAGTTAAATGAATTAAAATAAGGAGAAATTAATGGTTTTGTTACTTTTGAAGGAATAGTAAATGCCAGCTAAGTTGTGCTCCTCTCATCAGGCCAAGGAGTAAAGAACATAGAAGGAGTCCTAAGTAAGAATTAGTTGCCCAAAAATGAGTAAATCATGAAAGGCAACAAGTCTAAGTCTGTGTTCTCCTGTAAAAGGACACATTTCTTGAGTTAATTTTACCGAAATTATCCTGCTCCTTCTGTGAAAAGGTTAAGAAACTTGTCTTAACCACTCCACGTGATAATATCCCAGTGTAGCTCAATGCCATATCCCAAAAGTTAATAATTTAAAAATAGTGGTATGATTTTTAAGCTATGTAAAAGATAAAAGAATTGATCTTTCTTTTACCTAGGAGAAGTGGTGGCCAGCACCATCTGAAACAATTGAAGATTGAGGTTGGAAGCTGATGTAAAATCAGGGACCAGGGATCACCACGGAGCACAATGATTAACAGAAAAAGGAATAAGAGGAAGAGAAAGGCAGGCAGCAGAGTCATAATGTGGCAGGAAACGTCTCACCAATTTAGTAGACAGAAGAGCAAAGATGATTCACTGGCGCTGAAGCTGATGTTGTTTCGAGGCGGAATCTATGCTAATACGTTAAATTCAATACTCAATAGGTCTCCACAGTCTGCTCAGGTTTAGGCATAAGACTGAAATAATGAGTTCAACGTGAAAAAGGGAGCAACAAAAATAACCTGATTTTTAATCTATTCTTGAAAAAGCCTTTATCAAGATAAAGCTGTTGATATTTTTGCTTTGTTGACATTGCTTTTCTTGTGATTTGACACTGATATATTACAATAAAAGCCTCCTCCATTTTTGGTCTTCCTTTGTGTTCAAGTTTATTTGGCTGATTATAAAAAGAAGCACAGAGCTAAGAATAAGAAATTGTCAATTGTTGTAAAAGGGAAAGATGCATGAGTTAAGCCAGTTGTTTAACACCTTCTGGAACAAATGATTAACTGGATTTTTTCATTTTTTTTGCATTAGTTTCTAAACACATCCTTACACTTTGTTTTGCACTGATTTTCTTTTCTATTTTTTAGTAGTAAATTCTTGCCAACTTGTTCTTTATTATTCCTCTATTGGAATGAGTTTAAAATTGACTGATATTTCAGTATCTATGGTATCATATTTTAGACAGTACATGGGATATTTTTCCAGATATTCAGTTTTTTATTTAATTTTTTTTTGACAGGCAGAGTGGACAGTGAGAGAGAGACAGAGAGAAAGGTCTTCCTTTTGCCGTTGGTTCACCCTCCAATGGCCGCCATGGCTGTCACGCTGCGACCGGCGCACCGCGCTCATCCGATGGCAGGAGCCAGGTGCTAGGTGCTTTTTCCTGGTCTCCCATGGGGTACAGGGCCCAAGCACTTGGGCCATCCTCCACTGCACTCCCGGGCCACAGCAGAGAGCTGGCCTGGAAGAGGGGCAACCGGGACAGAATCCGGCGCCCCGACCGGGACTAGAACCCGGTGTGCCGGCGCCGCAAGGCGGAGGATTAGCCTGTTGAGCCATGGCGTCGGCCTATTTAATTTTTTTTGACAGGCAGAGTTAGACAGTGAGAGAGACAGAGAGAAAGGTCTTCTTTCTGTTGGCTCAGCCCCCAAATGGCTGCGACAGCTGGCGCAAGCCAGGAGCCAGGTGCTTCCTCCTGGTCTCCCATGCGGGTGCAGGGCCCAAGCACTTGGGCCACAGCAGAGAGCTGGACTGGAAGAGGAGCATCTGGGACAGAATCTGGTGCCCCAACTGGGACTAGAACCCAGGGTGCCGGCGCTGCAGGAGGAGGATAAGCCTAGTGAGCTGCGGCGCTGGCCAATATTTAGTTTTTAAAAACCATGTATCCTATAGATTGTCTAAGACACTCCACATATTGTATTCAAGAAAAATAAAACTTTATAAATTTGAGCCATATGAGCTTGCTAGTATTTTATAATTTTAAACTACAAAAGGGGAGATTTCATCATATGCACTTGTAGATTATATTATATATTTTCTAAAATCGTATTTTAAACTAGTTAAATTTTATTTTATATAAGATGCCTAAGATATGGGTTGCTGTCTTGTCAAAGTTTTACAAATTGTTGAATGCCTCAAAGGAGCTTGTTTGAACAATAATAAATATTAATTACAAAATTTAAAACACTTTGCAACAAAGTTAGACAAATTAATACAATTTAAATATTGTCAACTACAGGGAACAAGTGGGACCAAAGTTTTGTTCTGACACTACTGGAAAACATGATGCATGGAATCCAAAACAGCCAGTAAAACATCTCTAATTTGTCTTTGAATTGGATTTTGACTACCAATTTTGAACATGAATGTTCCTGAACTACTAAGAATTTATAATGCTTCAAAACAAATAATGAAAGCTTCTCATGATTATGCCATGCAAGAGTATAGAATCTTTCTTGCTATTTGTCCCTAAATATACATCTACAATGCCAACCACCTACTCCATGGTAATCCAAAGACATAATATTGACAGTACTACAGAGATAAACTATCCTTTTTAAAGAGGGACTATTTTCTTGGTCAAGATTGATTTTCATGCAACCTTCCCATGTTAAAAAAAATCTTTAATGTATTTAGTTGAGAGGCAGAGAGACAGAGAGAGGGAGAGCTCCGATCCACTGGTTTTCTCCCCAGATGCCCAAAATATCCAGGCCAAACCTGGAAAGTAGGAATTCAGTCCAGCTCTCCCATATGGGTAGCAAGGCCCCAACCACTTGAGTCATTATTGCTGTCTCTCAGTGTCTTCATTAGCAGGAAGGTAAAATAAGAAGCCGCACTAAGTGTCAAACAAGGCATTTTGACGTGGGACATGGGCATTTTATCTGCCAGACCAAATATCAGCCCAACTTCCTACATCTTCCTAGTGTTAATATCTTTGTATGAGCCTGCGCTGTGGCGCAGAAGGTTAAGCCTCCACCTGCTGTGCCAGCATTCCATAGAGTTTTAGTCCCGGCTGCTCCTCTTCCAATCCAGCTGTCTGCTGTGACCTGGGAAAGCAGTAGAAGATGGCCCAGGTGCTTAGGCTTCTGTACCCATGTGGGAGACCTGGAAGAAGCTCCTGGCTCCTGGCTTCTGATTGGTGCAGTTCTGGCTGTTGCATCCATTTGGGAAGTGAACCAGTGAATGGAAGACCTCTCTCTGTTTATCTCTCTCACTGTCTGTAACTCTATATCTCAAATAAATAAATAAAAATCTTTTAAAAAAATCTTTGTAGAATTAAGATTCTATTTACAGCTTCACCTATCTTCTCTATAGCATAGTGGGAAACTCTCTCAGTGTTAAATGTTTTCAAAACTCATTTCACAAATTTAAGCTTCATTTATTTTCCAATAAAGAAAAATAGATTAAAATGTTTTCATATAAATTTGATATCTACTTTTTAAAAAAGCTAACAGTGGGGTGGGCATGGTGGTGCAGTAGATTAAGCCATCACTTGAGACACCCACATTCCTTAGTGGAGTCCCTGAGCTTTTTTCCCACCTCTAATCTGATCCAACTTGCTGCTAATATGCTTCCTGGTAACAACAAATGATGTATCAAGCACTTGGGTCTCTGCCATCCACTTGGGAAACCCAGATAGACTTCTGAGCTCCTGCTTCAGCTAGGTCCAGCCCTGGCTGCTTCAAACATTTGGAGAGTGAATCAGCAGATGGAAGATTCTCTCTCTCTCTCTCTTCCTTTACCTTTCAAATAAAAATAAACAAATTTTAAACATTTTAATAATAGCTAGTAGTTAAAGAAATTTACTTCATACTTATCATACTGATAATTCACATCTATTTGTTATACCTCTTCCTTTAGATTGCAAACACAGTTAAGTAGTGATCACGTCTGTTTTCTTCTTGTGTCTGTTTATGTCTATGTTTCTGTGTATCTGAGAGATATATGTGTACATATAGGATATATACACACAACATCAGGTGTACTTGTAATAGATGCATATGCATCCATTGTACCTATCTTGTACCTATATACGTGTGTGTGATGCTTGCTAGTGTAAGTATTTGTTGAACTGGTGAATCAATGCAGCTTTAAAACTTATTCTGAGCACTTATCTAGCACTTTCATCTCATCAACAATAAATCTCCATTAGCACCATGACATAAATTTACTTGGAATAAATTCTCTCTGCTGTTTAGTTTCTTGTTTACTTTCTGAATTACTGTGTCTCAAATTTCTCATGGACCTTCTTTAATAGATTTATACAGAAGAGTAAAATGGACATTTTTATTTACTCCTGGACTTTCCTCTTTTCTCAGCATCTGTTCTTTGGTGTTACTCATTTGTAAGTCAACACACAAATATTGAGAGTCCACTGTGGGACAGACAATGTGTTTGGAATACAGAGAGCTCTCTGTTGAACTGTGGAGACATAATTGAAAACAAATAATTAACATCCAGGTAGAGAAGTGTCTACAGAAATATACACAATGTGTGATGAAAGATTGAAGAGGATGACAGGAATAATTAAGATGTAATGGTAAGAGACAAATTTCATAGTAACTTCTATCAGGATTTGACATTAGACTAGAAGGCTTCACCAAATGTGGTTAGGAACACTGGCTGTAGACAGGAGAATCAGCATGTGCCTGAGAATCTCCCTGCCCTTCACTTCATTGAGTTCGTTAACTGGACCCAGATGGCAATGGAGTGACCAGACTGTGCTGTTCTCAATGGTTCCAAATTGTGAATCTCATCATTTTTCCATCCTGCCCATATTTTTACTCAACTTTCATAATAAAGTTCAGTTCTTTAATCTGTTACAAATGGATGTTCATAGGCAGATCAATCACTTCAGTTTCATCTGACAATTTCCAGAATCTATTGGGGAGTGTATGTCAAGCCTCATGACTTCTGGAAGTCCTTTGAACCTATAATATGCCCTTTCTTCTTTAAATACTTCCTCCTCTCTCAATCATTACATATTCATGAAAGCTTTTCTGAAATTGAGTGGGTAGCTCCAGAGCAGTACTTCTTTTTTTCATATTTATCAGATTGTGTCATCAGAGTGTGACATTGTGGTTTGCCTCTTGCCAGTAAGATATCTACTAGCTGGTAACCATCTCTCTTATCTCTGCCTTACTTGTATAGCGCACCAAATAAAGGGATCAGTAAACCAAGATTAATAATATACTCTTGGGATAATATAAAAGATCACCAAGTGTCGGGGCTGGTGCCGTGGCTCAACAGGCTAATCCTCTGCCTTGCAGCGCCGGCACACCGGGTTCTAGTCCCGGTCGGGGCGCCGGATTCTGTCCCGGTTGCCCCTCTTCCAGGCCAGCCCTCTGCTGTGGCCCGGGAGTGCAGTGGAGGATGGCCCAAGAGCTTGGGCCCTGCACCCCATGGGAGACCAGGAGAAGCACCTGGCTCTTCCCATTGGATCAGCATGGTGCGCCGGCCGCAGCGTGACAGCCATGGCGGCCATTGGAGGGTGAACCAACGGCAAAAGGAAGACCTTTCTCTCTGTCTCTCTCTCACTGTCCACTCTGCCTGTCAAAAAGAAAAAAGAAAAAAAAAAAAAAACAAAAAGATTACCAAGTGTCATAATGTTCTCCATATCAATTAGCTATTGAATGCTTGAAATGATAAAATTAAGCATTCAGAAGGACTTTAGGATTCTCTAGTGCAGTAGTCTAAAAATATTTTCCATAACCTGTAGCAACAAGGAATACTCATATATCCAAAACAACAACAACTCAATATAATACTTAGAACTTGAGATGTAGTAACAATATAACAAAATTATTGCCAGGTACTATTTCAATTCTGCTTCAATACAGCAAAGAATAAAGCAAAAAATTAGTAATGCCCAAATAAATCAAATAATTAATAAACCGAAAATAGCTTCATGCTTACCCACAAAAATGATTCCAAGGTACACTGACAATGACAAGATCTCCTACCTTGTTTTATTCTCTGTAAACTCTGCACATTTTATAAATAGAGGTTTAGCCTTGATAGGTGAGTGACAAATCCGAACAAGTGAGTCTAAAGCTGGGTATGGAACACATCTAAATAGCATGCTGCTCTCTTTCTACTTCACCACAACGCGAAAGACTCATTCATTCTTGTGATCCCGGATAGCTCTGGTAAAATGCTTTTACTAATGAATTCAATGAACCCTCTAACCTTCCAGGTTAAATATGATACTGGTCTAGGATCCCATTAGAGGGATCCTGGAAATCCTCAAAACTGTACTCTGAATTAAAGTTGACAGTGCTTCAATATAGAAATTTCATATATCTGTAAGGAACTTTAGGAGTGTAAATGTGAGTGAGTAGAGATGATATAAATTTGGAAGAGGAGAACCAGGCTGACAAAAAAGTCACACAATAGGATAGATGGTTGGCATACTGGTTAAGATGCTATGTGGGAGCCCCTGGTTGGAATCTCAGCTCCCCCATTTCTGATTCAGCTTCCTGTTAATGCACACTCTGGGAGACAGAGGTGATGACTAAAGTACATTAGTCTCTCTCACCCATGTGGCCTAGCCCTGGCTTTTGTGGGAATTTGGGGAGTGAATCAGAAAAGCTCTCTTTGTCTCACTATCTCTTTATCTCTATCTCTCTGACTTTCAAGTATAAAAGAAAAGTAAATAAAGTTTAAAAAGCCATGCCCCAAACTTTTGAAATAAATAGGTATGAGAGTACAAATTCTTTGCTAATTTTTTTTTTTGACAGTCAGAGTTAGACAGTGAGAGAGAGACAGAGAGAAAGGTCTTCCTTCTGTTGATTCACCCCCAAAATGGCCACTACAGCCTGTGCACTGTGCTGATCCGAAGCCAGGAGCCAGGTGCTTCCTCCTGGTCTCCCACACGAGTGCAGGGCCCAAGCACTTGGGCCACCCTCCACTGCCTTCCCGGGCCACAGCAGAGAGCTGGACTGGAAGAGGAGCAATCAGGACAGAATCCAGCGCCCCAACCGGGACTAGAACTGAGTACCGGTGCCGCAGGCAGAGGATTAGCCTAGTGAGCCGCAGTGCAAGCCTCTTTGCTAATTTTTTTAAAAACTGAAATTGGTATAATATTTTATGTGAATCTTTATTAAATATAAAAATGAGTTTTTCTATTGTGTATTTTGTCTTGTTCTGTCTTGATAAATAATGAGTACATACTCTCATATTTAAGTACCGGTAACATGCTATATGATGACACTGTGAAAGGTCACTGGGAAGATCTGTATGTATGAAATGCACTGTCTTCCTCAGTCTCCTACTGTTACTCGAAAGTAAACTAGAGAGTGCAAGAACACTCATCATTTAAGAGCATCAGAGCCTACAGGCTTAGAGTGTTTTATTTAGTTGAAGACAAAAAGCAAATGAACAATTGGAGATTATCACAAGACCGTGATTAAGTCTGAAACATCAGTCAGCACAGAACTAGTGAGGAATTCATTGAGATTAAGAATCTCTTTGAGAAACAAGTTAAAACTAAGTAGGAGTTTGAATGAAGTCACTCATCAAATATCAACTATTCATTTCTGCACTTGATCTTAGTCAAAAGGCCAAGGAGTGATCAGCTATTCATTTCTGATCCTATAAGACAGTTGCCTAAATTTGCATAAATATAAATATGTATTCACTCTTCTTTACCTTAAATTCATTAATTAATCAATGCTTAATTATGACAAACGTCACATATAGTCTATATTTTGTTAATTTGACAAATATTTACATATAAGTATTTTAATTTTAATAATTTCAATAAGGTGAAATTTGCAATAAATCCATTGCTACTATATTTTGTTTATTTACATTTTAAAAACACAAATTCTAATGGACTCTCATCTAAAATTTAATTTGATTATATGGAATGCATGCATTAAATGTAAACCATGTTATTAAACATATGAAACAAATTAAATGAACTATGTCAACACTTTATTCTTTGAAACACGGGCTTTTCAAAGTTTTTAAATATGATATAGTCAACCTATTACTTACATAATTTGTATTGCTATTATTTAGAAAGTATCATATATTAACCCCTTTTATATAAAACAATTACTTTTCAAAAAACAACAAAATAAAATTCAAACACGACGAAACACATGCAGAACTTATTTTAAAGCAATCTGTATCAGACAGCATCTGCATTGCATGTCTCAGCAGTGCAGTGGTAAACTTCTGTCCCCACCGACAGCCCTTAGTGAGAAAACTGAGTACTTACGCGTACATCATGGACCCAGGACTGGGGCAGCTTCTATTCATTCACCATCTGATCTCTATCAGCCAGGTCAGGGCTGGGAGGATAAAAATAATGACAGGCATTGGCAACAAGAAAAGGAACAAGTCCTACAGGTTAAGTGACTGAAGTCTGCGGTCTTGATATAGCCCGATAAGAACATGATCAGTTTTGTGCCATCTGGCTACACACAATGAAGTAATTGGCAATATTTGCCTAGAGAAGCTCCAAGCGATAGAGTGCTCAGAGCGAGCAACTACCCATGACTCAGAAGGCCATACTTTTCCGGTTGGGGAGGTATGATCAGCATTGAGGTGTGGCCCCGATTTGGTTTTCAAAAACAAACAAACAAAAAAACCCAGGGCAAAAACTCCACTAGAGCACAGAGATGACTCTTCTTGCTTATTCATAGGAAATGCTCATGTCTTCCCTGTGAGAGAATCACAAGGTGTGGTAGAGGGGGACACACCTGTCTACGGACCCAGGAACCTGTCTCGGAAGCGCTGGTGGGGAGATCATAAGCAAGCAGCTCAATTTGTTGGGACTGAACTTTCCTCACAAGTAGGAAGGCAGGACTGTAGGAGTTTTTTCTAATTCTATCCACTTTAGTGTTGAAAATATAGATTTTATTGAAAGAATTTATTTACCCTTAAAAAAGGCACTAAAAGAAGCATAAGAAATAAACCAAAAAAACCTAAAACCTCTTTCCCGCTTTCTCATCCTTAGGAATACTGTGGTCCACCTTTGTGGTGTGAGTTCTCCAGTATTTATAAATTGTCCCTTTAAATTCAGAGATTTTAGTCTGAATGTATGACCTTCGGAGATCAATAAATTTACAGGATAGATACTATAATTTCAAAGGGTTCACAATCAGGAAATATTTTTTTTATATAACGCTTTTATTTAAAGAATATAAATTTCCAAAATACAGCTTATAGATGACAATGGCTTCCCCCCCCATAACTTCCCGCCCACCCGCAACCCTCCCCTTTCCCACTCCATTTCCCCTTGCTTCACATAAAGATTCATTTTCAATTCTCTTTATATACAGAAGATCAGTTTACTATATATTAAGTAAAGATTTCAACAGTTTGCCATCAGATAGCAACACAAAGTGAAAAATACTGTTGGAGTACTAGTTATAGTATTAATTCACAATGTATAGCACATTAAGGACAGAGATCCTACATGATATATTTTTTTAAATTGCTTAATTTTCTATGCAATTTCCAATTTAACACCAAGATTTTTTTTTCATTTTTAATTATCTATATACAGAAGATTGATTCAGTATATACTAAGTAAAGATTTCATCAGTTTGCACCCACACAGAAACACAAAGTGTAAAATACTGTTTCAGTACTAGTTATAGCATTACTTCACATTGGACAACACATTAAGGACAGATCCCACATGAGACGTAAGTACACAGTGACTCCTGAAGTTGACAATCAGGAAATATTAAAGAAACAAAAGAAAAAAACTATAAACATGCATTTCTTTTATTCACAGAGTACTTTGCTAAAATACTACAAATATATAATAAATTCAATCTTAACATTTTATTATAACATTATAATAAAGCATTAATAGGAAATATATTTTCCAAGACATTTAACAAATGGAAAAAAGCAGTTTGAATAAATATCAACAATGTCAAAAAGATACATGACAGTATAATTTTAAGTAGTGATTGGGGCCAGCGCTGTGGTGCAATGGGTTAATGCACTGGGCTGCTCTACTTCAGATCCAGCTCTCTGCAATGGCCTGGGAAAGCAGAAGATGGCTCACGTCCTTGGGCCCCTGCACCCATGTAGGAGACCTGGAAGAAGCTCCTGGCTCCTGGCTTCAGATTGGCACAGCTCCGGCCATTGTGGCCATCTAGGGAGTGAACCAGTGGATGGAAGACTTCTCTCTCTCTCTGCCTCTCCTCTCTCTGTGTAACTCTGACTTTCAAATAAATAAATAAATCTTTTTAAAAAAAAGTAGTGATTAAAAATAAGTAATTCACAAAAATTAGCTTTCACTTTATACTGATAATAGCGTTTTAACTTAGCAAAAGTAACTTTTTGGCGTGCTGATTTTTTTTTATCAAGTAAAATATTTCAAAATCTAACAAAAGGGTACTAGAAAAATTACATATATTTTAGTGTGTGAATATAACTCATTATTATTTCCCCTGTCAAGTGTATAGTTTAGCTACAGAAGCACTTGAGCTATTGAAATTAATATTACTTAAATATTCCTTTAAGATGGGTTTAACATTTACTTGAGAATATTCCTCATTAATAAATTAGCATTTTCATAATCCTTATTTGCTAAAATTCATAAAAATGATTTAAATCCTTTATATGAGCAAATAATAACACAGAAGAAGATAAACTCTTTGGCTTAACTGGAGGAAATTAGGAAGAAAATATTAAAGAACTGGAGGAAATACAAGAAGCTCATCCACATTAGTACATGAGTCAGCTTTGAGGAATCGAGAAGGAGATAAGAGCTGTGTATGTATCCCTTGTTTTTGTTAATAAAATTATCATTTTCTTATTAAGTTATAGGACTTGGGGAAGAGAAATTTGAGATACAGAAATATAAGTTTTAAACACATTTAAACAGCTGAAGAGTGCAGTAGAAGCTATTTCATTCTTAAGAGCTCAAAAATAGAGATTCAACGGTCTCCCTCAAGAATTTTTCCTATTGGGTCAATCTTTAAAGTTATCTTTGTCTCGGTTTTAAAGCTGGCGTTTCTTTGTTTTTCCCCCTTCTTCTGCTTCAATGTAAATGTCAGCTAGCTCACCTTTACTCTCTAAGGTGATGTCTTTTCCAAGGCAGGGTTGTAGTATAGCAGCATCTTGAAGATGTCTGGATCTGGTCCTGGCACTGTCACTAATTACCAACGTGAACTTGAGAATGTTCTTAGCCTTTCTACATCTCAGTTTCTCCTTGTGTAAACTGGAGCTACTGGTTGTATCTAGTTTAAATGAGATAATGCGTTTAAAGGACTTAAACAGTTTTTGGCACATAATAAAACTCTCAAAAATGCTAGGTAGTTTAGTCTCTCAAACTCTGTATTCATTCCCTCTAGAATTAGAAGTATGTTGTCAATTGTCTTCCATGGACTTAAAATGTGATATTTTCCAAACTTTTATGTCGTATTGCTTTCTTTTCAGCAATGTACTGTCACTAATTCTTACCTTTAATTGTAAGAAATAATAGAAGGCATTGATCTGTTATGTTCTAACTAATGTAGCATATGAGGATTGTTAAAGAATAGTTTCATAAGGTTGGCTAACTGATGGTGAGGTTCGTTAGGGATTGGCAATCTGTATCATATAAGCGAAATTATTGCATGTAAATTTTATTTCTTTGGTTCTTAGCACCCTCCAACATGTTGCCACCTGGAGTAGGTACCACACTGGTTTCTACGGTTGAAGTGCTGACTGATTTATTATAGGTCACAGGACAATTAGTGTATTATGCAAAAGGTCAATGTGGAAAAGTCAACAATAAGATGACATGATACCAGGACATTAAGAGGAAAGTTAAGATACTCCCAAATTAATTGTGTTTCTGATTGTCCATAATCAAAGAAAAGAAGGGAGAACTATAGCTTTTAGGATTGACTCTATGAAAAAATTAGAGATATTTTTCTAGAATTGTAGGTATTGTAATAAATCAAGTAAAGTTACAGACAGAGATAAGGAGAGACAGAGAGAAAGGTCTTCCATCCATTGGTTTACTTCTCAAATGGAGAGGAACAGTCGGAGCTGGGTTGATCCAAAGCCAGGAGCCAGGAGCTTCTTCTGGATCAGGATGCTGAAGTACTTGTGCTATTTTCCACTACTTTCCCAGTTATGTTAGCAGGGAGCCTAACTATTTCATTTTAGAGACTTTGTTTTAAATCAAAATATCTATTTCACAGATAAGAGAAAGAAATAACATTTATATTATCAATATAAATAGAATATAAATACTTCATTAAAATTATTTTCAAAGTTGGACACATAGTCTATTATAACTCTGATATAAAGAACAAAAACAGTATCCTTGCTGGTAAGTACCTGTAATAGTTGCTACCAAAATGTATCTATCAGTTTTAACCAGTACAGTGAAACTGTGGAAAGTAAAACACAGATGATTCTTTGCATAAATCCCTCATGGTTTGAGGGATCTCTATTTTACCAATATATAATTTAATCAAGTGAAATAAAAAATGAAGAAGCTATCGATTTTCACAACTGAAAAACATTACTAAATTCCAACACTCTTCATATTTGAAAACATTGCTCTTTAGTAAGTTACTTTATAATGATTATAAAATATATTTTAACATTTTTATTTGTAGAGTTCACATTTTTACACTTTGTGACCCAGCTGTCATGTAGCTAAGTTTTCCTAAAAACTTTGTAGCTATAAAAAAGAATGATAGTGCTTATATTGAATTGAATAGACTAACATCAACAGCACTGATGAATATATATTCCCAGTAATCAAATAGCCATTTATTTTCTTTCTTTGAGGGATGTTATTGAAAAATATTATATGTACAAATTGTTTGACCCTTTGGAAAAAGGAGTTTCTATTTTTTATGGGCAAGAGTAAATAAGCTTTATATTTGCCCTGAAAGCTCACCATTTAAAAAATTTATATAAGTAGAACATATTTTATGTGTTTTTGTGATAACATACTTTCAATTTACTTTATAATCACAGACTTAATCCTTCCCTAGATAAATAATTGAACAAGTAGAACGTAGAGAGACCACTATTCTGCAAGAGTATAGAGAAGGACTATAAACAATAATCAAGTCTCAAGATGTCAATTTCACTCATATACATTAATTTTGGGGGGTAATTATATTAGCTAACAAAATCAGAGAAAACATGCTATTTGTCTTTTTTGGTCTGGCTCACTTCACTTAGTATTATGGCCTCCAGTTTCATCCATTTTGTTGCAAAATATAGGATTTCATTATTTATTATGGCTAAGTAGCATTCCATTATGTATACATTTCCTTTGGGTAAATTCTCAGGAATGGGATAGCAGGGTCAAAAATTTTCAGAAATCTCCATTTTGTCTTCCACAATGTTTGTACTAGTTTATATCCCACCAACAGTGAATTATGGAACTTTTTTCTCCATTTCTTTACCAGTATTTGTTATTTTTGATTTGGAGATTGTATCCAATTCTGACATGGTAGGTTTTATTTGCATTTCCTTCATAGCTGGTGATCCTGACCATTTTTCCCATGTGTCTGTTGGCTAAATGAATTTTATCCTTTGAAAAATGTCTGTTAATATCCTTAGCACATTGCTTGGCTGATTGTTTTGTTGTTGTTGAGTTTCTTGATCTTCTTATATATTTTAGGTATTAATCATTTATCAGATGTATAGTTTACAAATATTTTATCCCATTATGTTTGTTGCCTTTTCATTTTGTTGAATTTTTCCTGTCCTGTGCAGAAACTTCTTAGCTTGATGTAATTCCATTTGTCTATTTTTGTTTTTGTTGCCTTGCTTCAGTAATTTCTGTTGTAATAGAACACTTCATTAACTTCAAGGCACATTTCTGGAAATCGCTTCTTTGTACTCAGTAATATATCTATGGTTTATAGATTATCTGTTTTCAAAATCATGCTTTCAGGGCCAGCGCTGTGGTGTAGCAAATAAAGCTGCCTCTTGCAGTGCCGGCATCCCATATGGTTGCCAGTTTGAGTCCTGGCTGCTCCACTTCTAATCCAGCTCTCTGCTGTGGCCTGGGAAAGCAGTAGAAGATGTCCCAAGTCCTTGGGCCCTTCATCTGCATAGGAGACCCAGAAGTTGCTCTTGGCTCCTGGCTTTGGATCGACACAGCTCTGGCTGTTTTGGCCATTTGGAGAGTGAACCATTGGATGGAAGACCTCTCTCTCTCTCTCCCTCTCTCTCTCTGTCTTTCACTATCTCTGTCTCTATCTCTCTACATCTGGCTCTCTCTAACTATGCCTTTCAAATAAATAAATAAATTTTTAAAAAATCATGCTTTCAACACTGGTTCTCTAAAAGGTCTAAGTCTATTAGACAAGGACTTAATAACATCTGTGTTAACTTTTTTCATGTGGTTGAGGAAGTCTAAGAATGTGTGTTTCTAGTGCTGTATGTAATAACCTGTATCTAGTGACTAACATTTGCTAACTTTAAAAAGAAAAATTGAGTCTGATGCCTCACCTAATAAGCAGCTTGAATGCTAGAGGCTAGGGTATGTAATAAAGGAAAAAAATAAAATAATATACTTTGTAATGCCAAGGATCCTTCTACCATAAAATATGATATTAAAATTATCCTCTGAATATTGTGATAACATCAAAAATCAAAGGGTAAAATCACAAATGGCCAATAACACTGTGAACAAAGTGATTCAAGAAGAGTTTCCCTGAGCCTTCACAGACAGTATCCATCTTCAGAAAGAATAGATAGATAATGTCCTAAATCATTGGAATATCCAGTGAACAAGGAATGGCCAAATTCACCATCAGAAAAACAAACAAACAAACAAAACACACAAAAAACACACACCATCTTGAAAAGCATTCTGAAACCTGAATATAGCCCTACCATACAACCCAGCCATCCCACTCCTTGGAATTTACCCAAAGGAAATTAAATTGGCAAACATAAAAGCTGTCTGTGCCTTAATGTTTTTAGCAGCTCAATTTACAATAGCTAAGACCTGGAATCAACCTAAATGCCCATCAACAGTAGACTGGATAAAGAAATCATGGGACATGTACTCTACAGAATACTATGTCAAAAATACTATTGTCAAAAACAATGAAATCTGGTCATTTGCAACAAAATGGAGGAATCTGGAAAACAACATGCTGAGTGAATTAAGCCAGTCCCAAAGGGACAAATATCATATGTTCTCCCTGATCAGTGACAACTAACCAAATACCAAAAAGGAAACCTGTTGAAGTGAAATGGGCACTATGAGAAACGGTGACTTGATCAGCCCTTGTCCTGACTGTCGAGGAACAACTTAATAATTTATCTGTTTTAGTATTTTTTTTTTGTTCTAATTAATACTATTGGTTGAACTCTGTAATTAACACACAATTATTCTTAGGTGTTTAAAATTAACTGAAAAGTGATCCCTGTTAAATATAAGAATGGGAATAAGAGAGGGAGGAGATGTATAGTTTGGGACATGCTCAATCGGACTTGCCTCCAAATGGTGGAGTTAGAAATGTGCCAGAGGATTCCAATACAATCCCATCAACGTGGCATGTACCAATGCCATCTCACTAGTCCAAGTGATCAATTTCTGTTCACAATTGATCACACTGATAGGTCTAAGAGTCAAAGGGATCACACAAACAAGACTAGTGTCTGCTAATACTAACTGACAGAATAAAAAAGGGAGAGAACTATCCAACATGAGAAGCAGGATACACAGGAAACTCATAGAATGGTAGATGTCTTAAACAGTACTCTGGCCTCAGAATCAGCCCTTAAGGCATTCGGATATGGCTGAAGAGCCCAACAGGAGTCACTGTGTACTTACTCCTCATGTGGGATCTCTGTCCTTAATGTGTTGTCCAATGTGAATTAATGCTATAACTAGTACTGAAACAGTATTTTACATGTTGTGTTCTGTGTGGGTGCAAACTGATGAAATCTTTACTTAATATATACTAAATCGATCTTCTGTATATAAAGATAATTAAAAATGAATCTTGATGTGAATGGAATGGGAGAAGGAGCAGGAGATGGGCGGGGTGCAAGTGGGAGGGAAGTTATGGGGGGGAGCCATTGTAATCCATAAGCTGTGCCTGGGAAGTTTATATTTACTAAATAAAAGTTAAAAAATAAAGAAAAGCTTTCTGAACAGTACACTTACATCATCATGCTAAAGGTGAGATTGCATTTCTTTCACAATGTTTTCCCTACATCAAGCTTATGAACTGCAGACTCTGCATCTGGGTTTTTAACTTCACCTTCCAAGTAAAGGCATCCAGTTTTCCGGGCATATTCTTCCCCACAACTGATGCATTTCCTAGACTACGGGAGTTATCACTGCCTTTCTTTCTTATCAGTATTCACTTTGTCATAGAGCCATGATATATTTTCTGAATTTCTTATTGTGCACCATTAACTGTTAGAGGGACAAGTGGCAACTTGCTGGCCCACAGGTTGAAGTTTTGTACTGAGTTGTTTCTGTGGATTCATTGAGAGGAGGAGTGTGGTGGGGGCAAGAGGTGCAGAGTCACAACACAGACACTGGGAGTTGGGTGAAAGTGGGCCAGAGGCAAGCAGCCCAGAGACTTGTTTATTGCAGTTGGTACAGCAGCTTATATAGCTGAGGCAGCCAATCCGGTTAAGGGGTGGATTATGCTCTCACCAATCACAGCCTGTTTCCAGGCAGGCTCCGTTGCCAGGTGGGTTTCGAAGACATTCCTGAGTAACTGATGCTCGCTTGCCAGTGGCCATGTTGGCATGGCCTTCTCATTTCACCACAATGAGTCTTGCTGAAATGCTTTTATCTAATTTAATTGTTTGTTTCTTGGAGCAATTTATTTCTAACCTTCAGTAGTCACATAATATTATCTGTTTGATCACCTAGGGTATTTTCCTAAAAACATAATGGGAGTGCTAGCTGGAATGGAGCAGCTGATACTTTTTCCTGTAATTGAGTCAGCAAAGGTGTGAAAAGAGCCATAGGATATAACCACAGGAATTCTTTGGCACTAATCTAATACATAGAGTATTTCTTCACCAGATGTGTGAACTGAAGACAATGTTTTGTAGGCATAGAGCTAGGTTGCTTTTTAGAATAGAGGGAGGTAATTGTTTAATAAGAAAATCTATGTCAGAGATGTCCAAAAGGAAAATCCCTTATTTCTCTAATCTCTTCCAGGAAAAGAAATAAAAAGAAGTATGATCAGAAAGCCAGGGAATCTGGATGATAGAACTGATTGCCATCTCTAAATAATGAAGATAACATCTCTAGATGTTTTGTTCTAGGTAGAGGGATAGGTGAATGGATGGATAGGTGATTGGGTAGGCAGGTAGATAGATAGACAGTAGATTGATGATAGATAATTTTAGGATTTGGGTTAGATTCAGGGTCTACTGAAATATCTCAGT
Source organism: Sylvilagus floridanus (assembly GCA_949820135.1). Taxonomy (NCBI): domain Eukaryota; kingdom Metazoa; phylum Chordata; class Mammalia; order Lagomorpha; family Leporidae; genus Sylvilagus; species Sylvilagus floridanus. The sequence continues at coordinate 103,134,247 of OX463238.1, read as the reverse complement.
CTGGTATATTGAAATTGTCATGAAATTTTGGTTGCACAAGCTCATTTCAAAATGTTTGTTGAAAGCTAAAACTTCATTTTTGTTAAAAACTTTTTAAAAGACATACATAGGTTTTCATAACATACATCTTGGATCTATCAAACACTTCAGATTCACAATATATATTATGATATACAACTTATTAGGAACCATCAAAACAGATGACATCTGAGATTATGTTGATTGAGTGCATTCTGGTAGCCCTTGTGTAGTGTATAGGAGCCATTAGTGCACAAATCTGTTGCTCCAGTGGTTCTTGCTTTCTTGATGGTTTATTCTTATCTTGAAGCCTCAGGGAGAAGCTGCACAGGGAGAATGATTCCTCCATGTGGGAAAGATGGTTGCAGATTTTCAGGGTAGTCTTGATGGTGCATACACCCTTGTACTATGGTTGCTTTCTTCACTTTTTTCTTCCATTTATGTCTTTTTTTTGTAATATACTTGCAACTGTACTACCTTCTGTGTGGATAAAACTAAATAGCCTGGACAACAAAAGAAGAAACAAGATGAAAAAAAATTAGGAGGAGGAGAGAGAATAGGAGGAGAAGTAGAGAAGGAGAAATGGAAAAATCAAAACAAGCAGGAAAAGGAAAGGTAGGAAAAAAAGAAAAGCAATGAAGAAGGAGAACAGAGAGGGGAGGGGAAGTGGAACAGGAAAAGTGGAAGATAATCCAGACCACAACAGAAATATTTTCTTGGCCAAATGGTTCAGTCGTCACAAAATCCTAATGAAAAAATGAAGGTCTACATTCAGATGTTGCACATACATGGTTGCACATCCAAATGCATATATAGTAAATATATTTCTGCATGTTTTTATCTTTAATTATTGAACCATTATATCTGTATAGTCATGAATCCAAAACATGTGGCCATCTAAACTACTCAAACCATTGCTGAGTGCACAGTATTCACCAAGATTAATTTCTGTTTGCAAGGACCTTACAATTGAGCAAAGAAGAACAATATCAAACAAATACTCAAGGTGAGTATGTGATGTTAGTAGAAATACAAACTGTTGTTGGAGCATAGCTGACTAACACAGCAAAGAGTCTGAGAAGCCAAAGAAGCAACATTTCCTCACTGTGAATATTCCATTGTTTTATTTCATTCTATATTTGAATTATTTTAATTCATTTTACCTTGCATTTCATATTATGACAAATAGTAATATCTTTAGTCTCTGTAAAAGCCTAATAAGACAAGTATGAATATGAATCTACAGAATATTTTGTAGACACAGTAAGTTTGTACATTTTCATAATTCATTAAACTCCATATTTATCTCAAAAGGAAGGAGATACAGGAGACAAGGACAAAGGAATCTTTACCCAGTGCTTTATTTTATATATTAGGCACACCTAAGCCAAAGGACTCATCGGCGGTTCTGGAAACAGAAGTCCAGTTTTTGTCAAACTGTGTTCACAGCTATAAATCATTCAGGGTTCTCCCATTGTTCTTTCAGCTCTATTTAGGTACTATCATACTGAGTCTCAAGCATTTCAGTAAGTAACAGTAACTGTGAGAAAAGTCATCATTTTAATTCAGATTCTACCTCTTGGATACCCAATGTAAAACAGGTTTGATTTTTCATTTTCTTCCATGAAATATAGGATACATCACTAGGAGACGTCACACTTTTGCTCAGAACATATGGTCCACATGGAGAAGACACTTAGAAAACATTTCAACATAATAATCAGGTTAAGAAATAGTTTGATCCTTTTGTTCTTTAGTAAATAATACGGAACTAAGATATTCTCTCCAACTGAGCATTTGTAAATGGTATAAAATTATGTATCATTTACTTCTGGAATTGTTAACTTTTTCAAGCATGGACTAAATTTGTTCTGGTAATTGCCAAGTGGTGTATAGGAGAATGCTATCATACGATTCATTCCTTGGACAACTATAAATTTGCCTTGTAACCTTTGACTAATACTTTCTATTAAATGGTTAAATGGCATTATCATACCAATTTAAGCTACTTAGACTTGTATGTAGAATGCTATAATTTTTATGTAAAGTGTGATTTCAGAAATTATATGAATACAAAATTTCTGAGGATAAAATTCAATTTACTTAGGCAATTAAAGCCACACTGGAAGGAAACCTTGAAAGAGTAACTGAGATATTTTGACTATTTAAAATATTACTCTATTTTATTTTCATGAGAGAGATAAAGACAGTGGTCTGCCATCACTGGCTCACTCCCCAAATGCTTGCAAGGAAGTGTTAGTAGTAAAAACAGTCTCTTAATGGCTTTGTATGTTGTCCTTCATCAAGAACTGGCTCAATGAAATTCAATCTCCTCTAAGAATCAAACTTATCCTTACCTCGTTTCCCATGATACATGGCTATCTTCACGAACCTTCATGTGTAATTAAACTTTGTCATCTTTAAAGCCTATGACTCATTATAACTTTGTACATTCTCTTCTCTGACCATAGCCTTCTTCTCACTGGGGTGTCCTCCCTATTATTTTCTCTCACTCAAATGTAACACTTTACAAAAGCCCAACCCAATTACCACCTCCTTAGTGAAATCTCTGACGCTTTAGGATAGCAGTTTAAAGTGCCCTGCTGGTTACAGAATGCTTGGACTCAAATCTTTGCTATGCTCCTAACTTTGCCACCTTGGTCAAGTCATTTAATCTTTCTGTGCCTCAGTGTCCTTATCAGTAAAAGCAAGATGAAAATAGTGTATATCTTTTGGAAGAGAGTTGAGTAGCAAATGAAATAATGAATGTAGATGACTTGGAACATTATATAACAAAAAGTAATCACTCAGTATAATTTAGTGGTGCTAACAAATTATTCTCAGACTCCTAGAGCCTCTTCTAGTAGATTTTTCTATCTTGTAATCCATGAAACAGAGTTTAGACTTTAGTGAGATACAGCTTTGTATTACCAACCAGTGCTCTATATATTCAAGCTTTATCTCTCCAATTGCACTTGAAATCTTAAGGAACAATTTTTTTTTTGGCTCATAGATGTCTTCTAGTGTATAGTAAATGCCCATATTAGGTGGTCAATTAACACTTACTGGCTGATTTGTTTTATTGCATTCCAAATTATAATTCATTTTTATGCTTTACGTAATATCTAGAAGTTGGAACTGTTATTTTCCTCTTTTACCTTGACCTTGGAAATAAAAAATAACTCTCCATGCATAAAAATTGCGTTTTTAGTTTGCCATAACTCTTTAAGGACTTTTTCTCTCCCATAACTGCTAAAAAAGACATCTTATAATAAATTATTCACAAAATAAAATTCCTTTAAATAATTTCCCATGTTTTATTGATGGCAGATTTAGGTTTTTTTAGGAGCTTCTATACATATTCATAACTTGATAAAGAGACTAACTCTGATGTGTATTGACATCCACTGCTGCTATAAAGCAATGACATACTAAGTCTTGGAAAAGTAGTATATTTTGCATGTAGGAAATAAAGGGGTATATTGTCTAAAAGGAATTTAAAAACAAAAGGAAATTTATTGAAGGTAATGTAGTTACTATGATTACCATGTACCAACCATTCTATTGATAAAATGTTCCTCCCTGTTTAGAGTAGACTACACCCATTGACACCCCGCCCCCACCATACCTCCTACATCATTGCTCTGAAGCTATCTTTTTGGGAATTAGGATTTTCCTAGTCAACATGGGGATTCTGACCCATCTTAGCACAACTTTTCTTTTTTCTATGTTCTACAGAAATCATTCATTTTACATCCAGCAGAGAATGCACAGACACACATACACACTTTTCAAAAAAGTCATCTTTACTAATGACAAACCATAGCACAGATTTTGAAAGATATTATTCTAATTTAATCCTTAGACATTCGAAGTAGAATTACCAAGCAAGATCTAGAATGAAGTAAATAGTTTCTTTAAGATGCTGTGAAGCAGCTGTAATTGAGAAGTGAAACTAAACCTGACTTCTGATATTGAGGGGTGGAAGCAGAAATGAAGGATCTCATTTACTTTTCTTGCCCTCATTTAGTAGTAGGCAGACACCAAAGATAATGGGACACAAAAGCCAATAACCATGCTGAGGAATGGGCAGCCCAAAGACTCCTCCATCTTTACTCTTTGAAGTTTCCACTCCCAGATCTGGCCCTCACTTGAGAACCACCTTTCAATTTCTCCCTCACCTCTCTACTCACTCTATAAAATACACTTCAGGCGAATTTTGTATTCAATTGCAAATTCTCATAATGCTGAAGTTCAAGAATCTCTATTCCTTTCCAAGCCATGAGTTTTGTTTCATTCATCTCTAGTGAGTATACTCATTCTTTGGTTATCTCTTTCACTATCTATGCATAATTCAAGTACCTGTCACTGGAGGAGTATCTTTATGCCTGTATTTAATGAATGAAATCTGTCATGATGCAATATTTGCTGGTCAGGATTTCCTCATGAAAGCTATAGTTAGATGCCTAATTAACAAAGAGATGAGACGTTTATGCTTAATGACACATTTCAAATATTACAAATTATTCTTTCTTATCTACTGTTTGGTTTAGAGTAAAGACCAGTTGTAAACAGGCAGTTTATCATTATATTATTTCTAGAAATTTATTATACACAACTACAAATTTACAAAATATCCTTAGGTAAAAATTTAAAAGAGGGTGATCTATTCTTGGTTCTACATGAATGACATATAATTACTCTATATCAAGTTAAAAGATGACTCTAAACCTGTTTCAGTAGGAATTGTAGTAATTACAGTTTACAGATTAATATGCATATGTCGTGTATTTTACTAGCTAGTGTTAATATAGGCTACCCTTTTCTCTGAGCCATGGTTTCCGTCACTTTAAAATGAGATATCTAAATATTACTCAGCAGTTTTGTATATGCTCATGATATACTATGATATGTATGAAATTATAATGGGACATTTAACTACTGAAGTCTGGCAGGTAAAAACACTACTTGCAGACAATGTGGTTTTCTCCATAGAGAACCCAAACTAATTAAGAAGGAAACTGTTTGTCTGATGAAATGTTTTAAAGTGACTTGATAGAAAATGTAAATATGCCAAATATAATAACTTTATAAGTATTAGCCAACTGTAAGTGATAATAAAGTCCATTACAAGAGCAAAAATTATATAATATAACCAGTATTCAAATTAAGAAATGTCTAAGACCCATGTGGAGAAAACTATCCATTTTAAAAAGACGATAAAGTACTGTAAAATGTATGGAAAATACAAAAGAAAGAGACATGAGACATTTATGCAAGTCTAAACATGATTTTTATGTGTGACAACTGGCAATCAACGATTTAACTAATGTCACTTTTTTCAAATATGAAAATTCATATTGTTTGAGAATGGGGAAGATGATGAGTAGAGAAGGAAAGAGGAGTAGCAGAGGCAAAAGAGAAGAAAATGGGTGGAAAACAGCAATCAAGTGAAAGAAGAAACACAGGAGATCCTGGAAGCTACAGTGCTGCAGTGGTCCTTTAAACTTCATAACGTTTTCATATCATGGCTCATCATGTTTCTTAGCTATAGTCTTTCAGTTCTGAGTTGAAAAAGCAATATTACCTGAATAATCACACTTATATGTGATAAAAAAAGTGCAACTAGGCCAGAATTATCTGGAAAATTAAACTAGCATTCTAAATTTAATTTGCAGTATTAAATTTGCTCACATTCAAGTTCTGTCTAGTGGGTCGAAGGAATAGCTGGGTTTTAAAGATTATTTGGTTAGATCTATAGAGTTGCTATAGCATTGTAATTCAATATTTTTCACTCAAGATCAAAGATTACATTGCTACAAAATGGAGAGTTATATAGAATAAGTGCAGGTAAGAGTAATTGATGAGGAAAGCAGATTCCAGTTCCCAAATCAGTTATATTACTGACCTTGTCTATTTTCTTTCTTTCTTTCTTTATTTTTTTTTTTGACAGGCAGAATTAGACAGTGAGAGAGAGAGAGAGAGAGAGAGAGAGAGAGAGACAGAAAGGTCTTCCTTTTTCAGTTGGTTCACCAGCATGCTGCGCTGATCCGAAGCCAGGAGCCAGGTGCTTCTCCTGGTCTCCCATGCGGGTGTAGGGCCCAAGCACTTGGGCCAACCTCCACTGCACTCCCAGGCCATAGTAGAGAGCTGACCTGGAAGAGGAGCAACTGGGACAGAATCCAGCGCCCCGATCGGGACTAGAACCCCGTGTGCCGGCGCCGCAGGCAGAAGATTAGCCTATTGAGCTGCGGCATCGGCCTGGGCTTATGTATTTTTAACATAACTTTGAGGTTAATAAACTAGTACCCTATTTTGACATAGTTCTGTTGTGACTGATTTCACTTTTACAAAGTTAAGACAGCATACTCAACCATTTCAGTCTCAGGACTATGGCTTAGGCAGGCTATTTATAAATATGCATCAACTTAAAAATTTTGAAGAAGTCATTTAATATGTTACTTACCGAATATTATATTAAACCATTGTATATAAAGAATATTTGAATCTGGAGCCATACAATAAAATTTTTATATTTTCTTTTATTAAAATCCATCAGTCACTGTCACATGTTGAATGATTTTTTGTCATGTATAATTTTATAGTACCCTGAATTAGCTATTAATGAAGTATTGGTTCATTTGTTTCACAAAATCATGTAGATGTCTAAATCTTGGCACATTTCATCAGATACGTTCTCAAATATCCTAATGCTAACACCAGTTTAGTTATCAAAAGGCTTCAAGTACTAAGAAGCTGCCGATTTCACAAGGAACTATACTAACTTCAAAATTCTGATTTTCACTAGGGAGGTTTATCATTAACAGCAAATTGTTATTTTTTTCCTTTGAAAGAACACATTCACTCATTAACTTTCCATGAATTGTCTATCAAAGACAATTATATTGAAATAAATGTTTGTCAGTTCCTTTTTATAAAGCAACCATGGTGCAGCGCATCAGATAAGCATGATTTCAGCTTTCAAGTCAGATACAGAACTTCCCTTGTGGACCACTGTACTGCAACATTTAGTAGAAATGTTTACACATGATTTCCCTCAGCATACTAAAACAATTTGTACTCAAGATTTAATAAGTGATAAATAATTTGTACTGCTTCATCAAGTACATTTTTTGAGCTGGAGTTGTGGACCAGCAGGTTAAGCCACAGTTTATGACATCAGCATACCATATGAGCACTAAAAACCAGCCGCTACTGTTCTGAACTAGCTCCCTGCGAATGCACTTGGGAGAACAGTTGCAAGATGGTCCAAGAATTTCAGCCTTTGCCACCCATGTGGGAGACCTGAATGAACTTCCAGGCTCCTGGCTATAGCCCGGCCCAGCCTGGGCCATTGAGGCCATCTGGGACGTGAACCATTGGATGGAAAAATCTCTTTCTTTCTCTGACTCTTCCTTTTTCTCAGTAACTTTCAAATAAGCAAACAAATCTGGGGCAGGCGATGTGATCTAGCTGATAAAGCTGCTGCCTGCAGTGCTGGCATCCCATATGGGTGCTGGTTCGAGTCTCCACTGCTCCACTTATGATGCACTTCTCTGCTATGTTCTGGGAAAGCAGTGGAAGATGGCCCAAGTCCTTAGGCCCTGCATCTACATAGGAGACCCAGAAGTTGCTCCTGGCTCCTGGCTTCAGATTGGCGCAGCTCTAGCCATTGTAGCCATCTGGGGAGTGAACCAGAGGATAGGAGACCTCTCTCTCTCTCTTTCTCTGCCTCTATGTAACTCTGCCTTTCAAATAAATAAATAAATCTTCACATTTCTAAGTGAAACTGCATTTTATTTTCCTGGATGACTGGGAAGTAACAACTGTCATAATGACGCCTGGAGCAGTTTGGTGCCAATGCCAGGATTTGCAGTTTTGCTCAGCACTATGTTTGCTCCATCAGTACAAATGTTGACACAATGAAAACCACAAATGATGCCTTCATGTGAGTATGCAAATGGTTTTGACTTGAAACCCCAAAAGTCTCAGATTCTCCAGCAGTCTGTGACACACATTTTGAGAAGCACTGACTTAAACTTCAAACATAAAAAAGAGGCCTTCTTCTCAAAATATTTCTAAATTGACTAGAGATCAATTTAGGTACATTTTTTTTTTTTTTGTGACAGGCAGAGTGGACAGTGAGAGAGAGAGACAGAGAGAAAGGTCTTCCTTTGCCGTTGGTTCACCCTCCAATGGCTGCCGCGGATGGCGCGCTGCCGCACCGCGCTCATCCGATGGCAGGAGCCAGGAGCCAGGTGCTTTTCCTGGTCTCCCATGGGGTGCAGGGCCCAAGCACCTGGGCCATCCTCCACTGCACTCCCGGGCCACAGCAGAGGGCTGGCCTGGAAGAGGGGCAACCGGGACAGAATCCAGCGCCCCGACTGGGACTAGAACCTGGTGTGCCGGCGCCGCAAGGTGGAGGATTAGCCTGTTGAGTCACGGCGCCGGCCAATTTAGGTACATTTCTAAACATTTAAAGTTCTAGTGGAAAGGGAAAAAATTGAGCATGAGACAATTTAAATGTATGTGTAAGAAGTACATTAAAAAAAATTCCAACAAAAGAAAATATAACAGGGAATACAACAGAAAAACAAATGGATTCCAGACTATGCACCCACCCCTTTAACTATTGTTTTCCATACCTGGTAGTTTAGAGTCTTGAAATGGTTCTGTCATTGGAGAACATCTATGTCCTTGCCTGGCGGTTGTTGGTCCTGGAATGAACACCCCAGAATCTTAGAGATCCAAGATCAACAAAGGACTTGCAGAGTCACCTTCCTTCTCCCAGGCCTTAACACTTTAAGTCTGTGTCAGTGATGGGGCATGGTTTCAAAAGGGTTCTTGCCCATCTGAAACTGGTCACATGCCATCTTTCTTTAGCCAATCATAGACCTGTGCTAAAAATAACAACTGGTCGATTGAGGTGTCATCTAACACGCCTGTGAGCACCACTATCATTATTCATGGCTCACTTCCAGAGAGTTCTGAGGACAACATGTATCCCAGCAGGTCTTACGGCTTCCCAAATGTAGAAAGAAAGCGTTAGTATTCCCACTTTATACAAGAGTTATGTAACTTAACCAAAGCTTCACAGAAAGTCAGCAGTGAAAATATTGATGAAAGAACTTAGATATTGAATCATTTCAAGAAATTTCTTCTGTCTCACTTATATACCTTTGAGCTGCTGAAGAAAATGAAAGAAATATGTTCCCTATAGTCATACATTTTAGAGTGTTCTTCACCTGTAGAGTAAATGATTTTGTGATTATTATCTAATGGCCAATGAAATAGTTCAGTATGGAACTGCTTCCACTATTGCAAGGCATGCCTGTAGGCACCGCTATGGTTTGAAAGTGTCTCCAAAAGCTCATGTGTTGGAAACTTAATCCTCAAAGCAATAAGGTGGAGAGATGGGACACTGAAAAGGTGATTAAGTCAGGAGGGTTTGGCCAAAAAAAGTGAAATTATTCAAATAATAACAGGGACAGGTTGACAAAGTACAGAATTCAGTCTGAAGGGGCTCTCACTGACCACATCAAAGACAATTTTAGTATCAAAATAAATAATAGTTCCATGTTACAACCTATTAAATAGAACAGGAAACTGAAAGGAAAAGGCAGAATTTTTTTCTGATGATAGGATGCCCATCAGCAAATGCAAAAGGAATGATAGGATTAGAATATCACCGCTTGTGAACTAACAATGATCAGTTCAGCCAAAAACACTTGCTCCTGCTAAATGTCCTAAGTAGATGTTAACAAAAAATAGGACGTTTGCATAAAGTCAGCATATCTTACAAAATACTTAGGAATTACAAAAACACCATAGAAAAACCCGGCAGAAAACTTTTTTTTTTTTTTTTTTTGTGGTGACAGGCAGAGTGGACAGTGAGAGAGAGAGTCAGAGAGAAAGGTCTTCCTTTGCCGCTGGTTCACCCTCCAATGGCTGCCGCGGATGGCGTGCTGTGGCCAGCGCACCGCGCTCATCCGATGGCAGGAGCCAGGTCTAGGTGCTTTTCCCTGGTCTCCCATGGGGTGCAGGGCCCAAGCACTTGGGCCATCCTCCACTGCACTCCTGGGCCACAGCAGAGGGCTGGCCTGGAAGAGGGGCAACCGGGACAGAATCCGGTGCCCCGATCGGGACTAGAACCCGGTGTGCCAGCGCCGCAAGGCGGAGGATTAGCCTGTTGAGCCATGGTGCCGGCCAGAAAACTTTTTAATTAGGTGGTCAAAATTATTATTATTAGCAGTAATGAGACAAATAGTAATTGTGTTCTGATGTAAAGATCTCTCTCTGCCTTTCAAACAAAATGAAAATAAATAATGAATAATTTTGTTTAATATCAGGAACAGGTCAAAAATGTTTGATGATTTCCTCTTCATGGAGTCATGTTTTATTTTTTTATTTATTTACTTTTTGACAGGCAGAGTTAGACAGTGAGAGAGACAAAGGTCTTCCTTTTTCTTTTGGTTCACTGGCATGCTGTGCTGATCCAAAGCCAGGAGCCAGGTGCTTCTCCTGGTCTCCCATGCGGGTGCAGGGCCCAAGCACTTGGGCCATCCTCCACTGCACTCCCAGGCCACAGCAGAGGGCTGGCCTGGAAGAGGGGCAACCGGGACAGAATCTGGCGCCCTGACCGGGGCTAGAACCTGGGGTGCCGGCACTGCAGGCGGAGGATTAGCCTATTGAGCCACGGCGCTGGCCTGGAGTCATGTTTTAAATGATTGTTTGGTTCAATCGTTTAGTCCTTGCTATTTATTTCTTCTGCATTTATGATCAAGTGATCTGGATTAGTTACCCATCAAGAAATATTGCTTATAAAATATTGACTTCCACATGTTCCTATTAATTGCTGCCTTTGATTTCCTTTAAGATGGTGCATAGTCTCAAAGTTTAGTTTAACGTATCGTGTAAATCTGACTATAGATATGGCAAATGCAAGAAGAGACAGTGGCTTGAAATTCAACTGTAGATATTTCCTCTATTCTCTATTTATGTATTTTAGGAAATGTTGTATGATTAACAATTTCTCTCTAACACATGTTTTTGTGTTTTTTTTTTTCTGTTAAAGATGCCATCATTTCTTTGATGTGCCTTTGCCCTGGGTACTATGTAATAAGACTTGTATACTTGCATCTTTTTATTTAAAATCATTCCAATGTTTCACTTCCTAATTAGGCTGAATTAGTTTCTTGAGCCTGAGTTAACTTCCTATCAGAGCTGCTTTATTATCTCTCTTTGGGTGTCTATTTTTGTTATGATTTTTTCTTGATTTCTTTCCTGCTTTGCTCCTTTCCAAGATAATACGTTTAGGGGTAGGGAAATCGTGTCTTTGACCTAAGGCAACCTAATAGCAGGAGCCTCAGAGCCATGGGGCATATCCTTTAAAAAACAAAAGATATATTTATTTATTTTTTGAAAGGCAGATTACAGAGAGAGAGAGAGAAGAGACAGACAGACACACACACACACACATACACACACACGGGGTGGGAGGGGGATTTTCCATTCACTGGTTCACTCCCCAAATGGCCACAGAGCTGGTGCTAGGCCAGGACAAAGCAAAGAGCCAGTAGCTTTTTAAAAGTCTCCCATTTGAGTGCAGGGGCCAAAACTTGGGCCACCCTCTGCTGCTTTCCCAGGTGCATTAGCAGGGAGCTGGCTTGGAAGTGGAGCAGCTGAGACTCACCCATATGAGTCACTGGCGTTGCAGGCAGAGATTTTACCTGCTATACCACAATACCAACTTCTGGGGCATATTCATGATCTTTGCTGTTCTGTTCTCTGGTCTGGTCCTTGGATTGGTCAACCTTGATGTTCTTTGTTCTATCTGGCTTAGATACATGCTAACACCACCCTGGCAGTCAGTCCTGGCTATTTGCTTCTTGTCCCTTCTTTCTGCAGCCAATGTAAGGCCAGGTCGCAATCACTTCTTGGGCCCTCTAAGCACCTTTGCATCTCCCCGGTGACCACATATGACAAGTTTGTTCCCTGGCACCTGTGGAACAGGTCAGGGAGGATAGGCCTCAGTTTTACCTGTCTAGATACCATTCTTTCTCAAATGTACAGCAATGTGCCTATATTATACTTGCTAAAGCCACATACATGGCTTTACCTGAAATTTCAGTGCTTGCCTTAGCTATCACAGTCCCAACATTCTTAGGTTCGCCCATTTCTGTTTGTATTTGTCTCTCTACTCATCCTGGATTTCCACCTCAATAGGGAGCATAAGAAAGCATCCTGCTTCCTTCCCCAACTCTGCCTCTTTCTTTTACCCCACGCTTCAGCAAATCAGCAAGAATTGTGTGTCCACATGTATTGACTCACCTTACTTCATATCCTGATATTCCGAGGCAGCCATCTTTGATTTTTAAAAAGGAAGGAAGAGCATTTCTACACTATAAAAAGTGTATAATGATCTTGTCCAGGACTCACTCTGGAAATGACAGTTTCTTGAGAAAGCTTATATTTCAAAATAGTTGCCTTCTCTCAACTACAAAGTGGTTTTGCTTATGATTTTCAAAAATGCTTCTTTCTCTTACAAAATTTAAATTATAGGGGTTGGTGCTGTGGCTCACTGGGTAAAACCATGGCCTGTAGCACTGGCATCCCATATGAACTCTGATTTGAGTCCCAGTTGCTCCCCTTCTGATACAAAACAATGCTAATGCACATAGGAAAACAGTGGAGGATGGTCCAAGTGCTTGGGACCTTGTACTCATGTGGCAGACCCTGAAGAAGCTCCTGGATCCTGGCTTCAGCCTGGCCTGCTCCTGGCTGATGTGGCCATTTGGAGAGTGAACCAGCAGATGGAAGATCTCTCTACCTCTGTTTCTCTTTTTCTCTGTAGCTCTGCCTGTCTTTCTTTCTTTCTCTTTCTTTCTTTCTTTCTTTCTTTCTTTCTTTCTTTCTTTCTTTCTTTCTTTCTTTCTTTCTTTCTAAAGATTTATTCTGTTTATTTGAAAGAGTTACTGAGAGAGGTAGAGACAGAGAGAGAGAGAAAGATCTTCCATTCTACTGGTTCACTCCCCAAATGACTGCAACAGCCAGAGCTAAGCCAATCAGAAGCCAGGAGCCTGGAGCTTCTTCCAGGTCTCCCATATGAATTCAGGAGTCCAAGGAGTTGGGCCATCTTCTACGGCTTTCCTAGGCTATAGCAGAGAACTGAGTCAAAAGTAGAGCAGTCAAGAAATTTACAAGAAGTATGTGTCCTACTATAAAGTTCGTACATTCTTCACACAGGATGCCAGTGCTGCAGGATGGGCTTTAACTTGCTGTGCCACAGTGCTGCCCCAACTCTGCCTTTCAAATAAATAAATGATTCTTTTTAAAATTTTAAATTATAAAATCTAACCCAAGGCAAATGGCTTTCCTTGGCATGATAAGGGGTTGCTAATTCCTGAAAGAATGCAAAAGTAAAACCATCTTCATGCACATTTCAAATTATTATTTTCTTTTCTTTCTATGACTTTAACAAGATTTTGATCCCAAACTCATGCAGACATTTAAACCAGAAAGTCATAATTTCATTGCACTAAGAGAGTGGAAATGATTCAATCATGGCTTTTAGGAAGGGGCCCAGTCGGAGGTGCTTAGGTAACTGGGACTACGCCCTCAGAAGGTAGTTCTGTTGAGAAGGTTGGTTATAAAAGCCGGTTGAGCCCAACCACTCTCTCTGCTTCCTGGCTAGCAGTATAATCCTTCCTCTGCCTAGTCTCCATGTTTTACCATTGCCACCTTCATCACACACCTATGCGATGGGGTCACTAGATCTTGAACTTGAACTTCCAAAACTATGAGCCAAAATAAGACTCTTTACTTCATAAACAGCTTCTCTCATGTATTTTGTTTTAGTAATTTTAGTAATGAAAGGCTAATGCATATATATTTTTGTCACTCTTTGTTTCTCACAATATAGTGTTTTTTATAGAGAACATACAATGTACTGAATTAAATCTGGCTAGTAATGCTATATGCCATTTTTTTCTAAATTATAGAAGTTATTCGATCTTTGAGCATCTTTTCCCCTTCATCTTTTCTTAATTTCCTTATCCCATTGGGGACCTTTTCTACACATCTCCTTTTTTACTTACTTGCATCTAGACATCTGTGGTCAACTGAAATTTATCCTTTGATGTGTCGCTGCTGTCAGAGAGAATTACAGTCAACTAATTTACAAGAAGTATGTGTCCTACTATAAAGTTCGTACATTCTTCAATTCTCAGAAATTTTTCTTGAATAATGAGCTATCCTTTGTTTTTCTTTCATGAAGCCAATAATGTACATTATTAGCTTTATAAAATTGTAAGTTCTCCATTCAAAAATCATGTTCATAGAGAATGCTTTAAACAGTTCTAACATGATACAGACACCACAATTTGAATTGACTTAATTTGCACCTTGGCTAAGCCCAAGGAAGACTAGGATAAGAAAACAAAACAGGGCTGACATTGATGATACCAGGGGTTTTTCCTTGACTAGGATCTTAAGTAACACTGAAAGAGTCTTCAGTGTGTATTTAAAGAGTTCTCATGATGAAATTGTACATGAGCTGTGGCCTTATCAGAATAGCTAAAGGACACATCATTGTTTTCTTCATTATGTCATAGAGCAATTATGTCAGACACATTCAAATTATGAGGAAAGCTGAAATCACAGTTGCAATGGTATCTTCACATATATAGGAATTTTCATTATAATATTTAGTATTAAATTTCCAATTAGGAGAGAAAACGTCAAGTTAAAGACTGTTTATTGAGTTTCTTTAAAAAAAAAAGATTTATTTTATTTATTTGAAAGGCAGATTTACAGAGACGTAGAGACAGAGAGAGAGGTCTTCCATCTGCTGGTTCGCTCCCCAGATGGCCGCAATGGCAGCAGCTGCGCTGATCTGAAGCCAGGAGCCGGGAGCTTCTTCTGGATCACCCATGCAGGTGCAGGGGCCCAAGGATTTGGGCCATCTTCTACTGCTTTTCTAGGCCATAGTAGAGAGCTGGATGGGAAGTGGAGCTGCAGGGACTCGAACTGGTGCCCATATGGGATGCTGGCACTGCAGGTGGTGACTTTACCTGCTACGCCATGATGCCGGTCCCTGTTTACTGAGCTTCTGTCATATGCTATTTGTCTCATTATAACTCTATTCCACACAAGAACACTCAAAATGTTATCATCCCTCTTTATAGGAAGAAATCGATGCACAGAGAGGTTCACAAATAAACTCAAAGTCCTGTAGCTACTAAGCAGTAAGGCCAAGATTTTAACTTGTCAAAATCTGCTTTTTCCACTCTACAATGGAAACTGTTAATGTGGGAATATGTTGCTATTTGGTGTTTTCTCTCTGTTCTAAAGTTTTCTACATGTGTCCTCTTCAAAAGTTAAACAAATGGATGAAGGGTCAATAACTGCTCATCTCTTTCATTCCTGTCTCCAATCTTTCAGGTGCAAAGACTGTCGAATCTCAGCCAGTGTAGGAGAACCCCCTCCAGATCTGTGTGGGCGACCTCTGACAAGGAGAGTTAACTTATTTTTCACTTCACCATCGTTTTCTGAAAGGTAAGTTTCAAAAATTCTAATTAGTCTCTTGTCTTAAAGAAAGAGCAGCTGCTGCCTATGATGCCGGCATCCCTTGTGGGAGCCAGTTTGTGCCCCAGCTGCTCTACTTTTTTTAAAGATTTTATTTATTTATTTGAGAGAGAGAGAGTTACAGAGAGAAGAAGAGACAAAAAGAAAGTCTCCCATTTACTGGTTCACTCCCTAAATGGCCACAATGGCCTGAGCTTGGACCACATTCTACTGCTTCCCCATGCCATACTAGAGAGGAACAGCTGGGGCAGGAACTGGCACCTATATGGGTACTATGCCGTAGTGCTGGGCCCACAGGTGCTTTACTTCTGATCCAGCTTCCTGATAATGGCCTGGGAAAAGCAGCAGAAGATGCCAAGTGCTTGAGCCTCTGCCACCCCTGTGGAGACCCAGGAGAATCACCTCTTGGCTCCTGGCTGTTGTGGGCATCTGGGGAGTGAACCAGCAAATGGAAGATTTCACCCCGTGTGTTTCTCCCTCTTTCTCCATAACTCTGACTTTCAAATAAATTAATAAATCTTTAAAATGAGTGAGAGTGCCTTAGAGACATAGATTAAGGAAGAGTGAGGGTAACAACCCCAACAGTAAATATTTTCTGACCAGTTTTAAAGGAAATATAGCCAAGATAAAATAGCTTGGAGTGCTGGATTAAATTGTAAGGTGGAATTCCTGATATAAAGTAGGCTGAGTCTGCAACTGGAAAAAAAAAAAACAATTAAATGATAAGCAAAGATGCAATCATCAAAGGAATGAAGATTCATCTCAAGGCTAATTTACCTTTGCAAAAGCAGTCCTTTGTCAGCATTAGAACTGATACCAGAACATTTGCCCAGGGACTATCATCTGTGATTCAACAAAGGAAAGGAAAGACCATGACTCATGGCTCACATAGACATATCTCAGACATGAGGGGACAAGAAAAACAGGATGCGTTACTCTGATTCAAACTCTTTAACTTTACTTCCGTAGTGTGTTGTTTTAGTTCTGTTTTCCCACTCCCTTTACAAACAGTATTATAGACAACAAGAATGGGGAGAGTAGGTTGTTATGGTAATGAGGAGAGGGAGCTGCGGTGGAAAATAGGCAAATGTTCCTATGTATGTGCTTTGCACATATGATAGAACCAGAACTTGGGGCCAGATGGGGAGCAAAAGTTATTTATTTGAATCATTGAATATTTTATTTTATTTTGTGAGGAGATATTGAGTACCAATAACTAAGGCAATAGCTTTGTTTGTGTTGAGAGTTTCATAGATATTATGCTTTCCTCCAAACTCATGAAGATAGATATATTGAATAAGTACAATTTTTGGAAGCAGGCATTTAACCTAGTTGTGAAGATGCCTGTGTCACAAATTGGAGTGCCTGAGATCTATTTCCATCTCCTGCTCTTGACTCCAGTTTCCTGTTAATGTAGACTCCGGTAGAAAGTGTTGATAACTCAAGTAATTGGTGTCCTACTACCCGCATAAGAAACATGGATTGTATTTCTGTTTATGGGCTGTAGCCCTGTTGTTCATTTATGCAGATGATAGAACAAGAAATGAAGCAGAAAAATGAAAAAACTTTCCCATGATCACCCAACAAGTAAATGCCCTAGCCAGAATTAAAATTTAGGTAGCACAGCCCTGGAATAAGGGCTGTATGATCCTTTCAAAGCTACAATTGAGGAAATGAGCTTTATCCATAGCTATTCATTCTACAATATTTAATCTACTGAAGATATCAGTATTCATTTTCATTTTAGTTTTGAAACAAGGAACAAGGTGTTCCCCACAGAAAAACAGTGCTACTGCCTGCACAGAATAAGTCGCTGGCATTTTCTGTGATTAACCAGAAATTTAAGAAAAAGTCTTCCAGGAGTGTGTTTTTCATGATACAGCATCACTAATAATAGTTTAATTTCTGGCATCTGTTGTTTAGTCTCATGGTTAAAACGTTTGTGCATGTTCTTGCTTCAGGGATTGACAGGGTTGAGACCTGTAGGGAAGGCTGGGTTTTCTTTCTCTAAATGTACTTGGCTGAGTGAATGAGTTCCTGCACTTAGGGCTGGTGAACTTTGGTCAGACTTTCCCTAAACGGTCCTCAGAACAGCTCACTGAGAAAGCCTATTCCAACTTTTGGAGAAGTGAAAAGTCCTGGATATCAAACAGAAAAAAGAAAGAGGAAAATGAAAAATGGAGCGAGCATTTAGCCTAGAAGTTAAGACTCCCACATCCCACACTGGTGCTTAAGCTTGCTTCCTGTTCTACTTTCTGACTCCAGCTTTCTGTGATACAGACTCTGGAGGCAGCAACAACTGGATCCCTGCCACCTATTTAGGAGAGCTAGACCAAGTTTCTAGCTCCTGGTTTCAGCCCAGGCCCATCCAGACCATTATGAACATTTGGGGAGTGAACCAGTGAATGGGAACACACTCTCTCTCCCTCCCTCCATCTCTCCCCCAACACCATGTGTTTGTGTGTGTGTGTGTGTGTGCATGTTTGCCTATCAAATAAAACAAAAAAAGAATTTAACTTCTGGATTAGATATATGTAGATGTGGTTCCCAGATCTGCCATAGGCTAGTTCCATAACTTTGGTCAGGTGACTGCTTGAACCTGAGTTTGCTGTTTTTAAGTAAGGTAATAGAGTTCTTACTCCCAGGAATGCTTCAGGGGAGTGGAGCTTATGCAGCCCCACAGAGCACTGCCCACTTGAAGGACCTTTCCTTGGTTTATTGTTCCGCGGTTACATCTTGAAAACTTTAATCAGTTTAATTTTGAGCTTGCATAGCTCCCCACTCCTTAAGTATGGGGTACAAGTGGTGATTTTCTTCCAAACAGTACAATATGGCAAGGATGAGGTGTAATTTTATAATGGAGAAACTTGATAAACTCTGCCTCCTGTGGTCAAGGTTTATATCAACAGTGATACGTAATATTCAGAGTATGGTATGACTAAGGTATTTTTAAGATGCTAGTTTCTTTTTGTTATCTTCTCCCAAAAACCCAGAACCAGAGAGTCATTATCAGAAGAGCATCTGAGGTACATTCTGCAAATTACATGATCATACTTCTCAATACTGTCAAGGTGATAAAAACCAACATCTGCCTCCTAGGAGGACATGATGCCCAAATAAAATACCTAGATAGAAACCTAACCCAGAAAGAGCCCATTGTGTGAAAAATCAGAAATACGAATAAACTACAAATTTTATTTATCACTTTCTAAAATCAATTTATTTATGTATCACTATTGGTTCATTCTAACAAGTTGAATATAGTACTTTATGTCTACAACAAAGAAAACCATGGCGTGTATGGAAATTGCCCATACTATCTTTATAAACTTTCTGTAAATCTAAAACTGCTCTAAAATAAAACGTTTTACTTTTTAAAAAGTAAAAAAAGTTGTATTTCCAAGTGCAACTGACAATTTCAATTATATCCCCTGAAAATGAATTTGATAAAAGTATAAATTATTTACAATCAATAAATGATATCCAGAAAACAAACCAAAAATTTATGATGAAGGCAATATACTATAAAATATTTAATGATCTAAAATTATGGCACCAAAAATTGTATTTTTGAATTTACTTTTTTCTTTCAAAGGCAGAGATACAGAGAGGAGGAGATGAAGAGATCTTTCATCCATTGGTTCACTCCACAAATGGCTGCAACAGCCAGGACAGAGCCAGGTAAAAGCCAGGATCCAGCAGTTCCTTCTGGGCCTCCCACATGGGTGCAGTGGCCCAAGTACTTCGGCTGTCTTCTGTTGCTTTTCCAGGTGCATTAACGAAGAACTGAATGGGAAGTAGAACAGCCAGGACTCGAATTGGCACTCACATGGGATGCCAGTACTGCAGGCAGAGGCTTAGCCCTATGCCACAGCATCAGCCCAAAGCATGCAATATTATTCCCATTAACGTGGAAAGCCAACTGAAACCAGGAAGTCAAAGGAATATCTCAGGTCCCATTATGAGGAGCAGATTACTTCCACTGTCTTCTCATTGCCTTACGTGGCACCTGTTTCCCACAGTGCAGGTATGATTTAGTAGCTTTGCTAAGTATTTTCCAGCTTTGGTGAGTACTATAAAATGGGTACTTCTAAAAAAACTTATTTTGAACAAGTCAGAATTTAAAATAGCATACTTGCCTGCTTTTTTTATAAGATCAATTTCTGAGTCCCCTGCTGTGGTATAGCGGGTAAAGCTGCCACCTGCAGTGCCAACATCCCATATGAGTGCTAGTTTGAGTCCTGGCTGTTCCTCTTCCAATCCAGCTTTCTGCTGTGGCCTGGGAAAGTAGTACAAGATAGCCCAGGTCCTTGGGCCCCTGCACCCATGTGGGAGACCTGGAGGAAGCTTCTTGCTCCTGGCTTAGGACAGGCGCAGCTCCAGCCGTTGCCACCATCTGAGGAGTGAACCAATGGATGGAAGACCTCTCCTTCTCTCTGCAACTCTGCCTTTCAAATAAATAAATAAATCTTTAATAAAAACAAGATCAATTTCCACTAGTTACAGTAACTACAATTACCTATCATAATCTGCTCTTGCAGCTTGATTGGGTCATTGGCTGAACCTAGTTTCTAAGTGTCACTTGGGTTCTAGACTGTAACTTTAGTAGGATGCTCCTGATGATACTCCAGATTTCCTTGCATTTAGCACATTAGAAGACAGGAAAGAGGAGTCACTTCATACTGTATTGTAGGAAAGCTTTGGCTACCTTCCTTGCTAGGGCCCAGGTTTTAATGTTACTTCACCTATTTGGTAAACCAGCTCCACTGAGATGGCTGCTCCTAGTTCCTAATGGAGTTCTCAAGCCAGGCCTGATAACATGGGGCCTTACTCTTTATTCTGAATCTCCTGCTTGTTGTTCCCTAGTATTTTTTCTGTTGCCTTGAGACCCTATGACATGCACTGTCTTGTCCAGCTGGCTCTTTGATGTTTCAGAACATATACATGGACAGGTGGCAAGTGTCACTGATTTGCTGCCACTTAGTAGCTCACTGCCTGCAGTGTGGATTTTGTTACTCCATGTTTTGGATGGAGGCTGTCACTACTATTTTGGAATCTAGCCTCCTCCTAGAGGGGCCAGGTGGTACAATGCAAAATATGTCACAGTAGGTTTGCCATGTTTGAGGTTTTCTCTGTGACAGACAGAAGGTAGATAAATTCATTTCCCTATCTCTCCCTCAACAGATTATTCAGAAACACAGTAGCTCATAAACTCACTTGAAGATAGTCTATTAATTTGATATAAAGTTCTGTCCAAAGTATTTTGCTTTAGGCTCTGTTTCCTGGGAAAAACTGAAGTCACTTTATGGTCTGAAGATCTGGTACTATTACTCTCTCTTCCTAATGTCAAATCATGTTTTTCTTTTCTTAATAAAAAGTTTACATTTTGTTAAAGGAATCTTTTTGGAGTTATATTCAATTGATAGACAAAACAGGAACAGAAAAGAGAACCATGTTTTCTGGGCTCCAAAAAGTAGAGGAGATTGTCCAGTGAGAACTGTGTCAAGTATCCTGGCTCCAACTTCTGAACTTTATATGTTATAGATGATATGGTAAGTGGAAGGGGATTACTCATAGAATTGTTCAAGTCACTAGCACTGAAAACATATCACTTGATTTGCAAAAGGTGGGGTTTAGGATTTTTTTAGGGACAGAGATGTGAGAAATAACTCTGATGTAGCAATAGGAGAGAATATGGATAAACAGGTTATCCCATGTGTAATTGCTTGCCTACTATTATCATTTATATTAGTGTATACTATGCATTCATCACCATTTATCCAGAGCAAATTCGCTAATGTTCTGTGTTTAAAGAATAACAGATTCAGGAGAAGAAAACACCCATGACCTCTATTTCCACTCCTCTCCTGAAAGGAAAATAGAGTAAAAATAACCCTACAAAACTCCTGGGAAAGAAACGTTAAGAGACAAAAAATTACTTTGTGGAGCTATCAACTTTTACCCTACAATTAGTGATTATCTGAAAGATTTGACTTACGGATGTCAGAATAAAGGTAGAAAACCCAATAATAAGTAAAGGCTTCAAACAATGTAGCACTGACAGTAAAAAATTTTCAATTTCTCTTAATATAATCCTATATATTGAGTACTTTGGTCTCATGCTATTTCTCATCAAGTGTTAACTATAGCTTTTGATGACCTGATTGATTTACCTATGGGAATAGACCTCATTTGTATAATACATTTAAGTAATCTCATGACGTGTTCTTAACTTCATGATGGTTGAGGTTGTACAAGTTCAAAATGTACTGATAGTGGATGAGTAGGCACCCAAGTGACACTACACATTATCTAATTATAAATAATACGTTGGAGGTTTAATTTATTTGGACTTAGAGGAAGTTATGACTCAAGTCTTGATCATTTGGGCACTGAAATGAATGGTCAGGTTGTGTACTTGCATCTAAAAGCACTGTTCTTTCACATATTCAAGATGTAGCTATTTATAAGAGATGCATTCATTTCCCTCTCATGTATGTCTCATGGCAACTGGATCAATTCTGCGACAATTCAGTTTTTTGAGGATATCATACAATGTATTGAAAGCATATTTTACAAACGAGAACACACTAAAAGTTAATGCCTTGTAGGTCAGAACATTAATTCAGATAATAGGTACTAATGTAAATTTTATATGACTGTGGAAATTAGTGAGATGATCTTTGTATTGGGAGTCAGGGCGGTGTTAGTCATCTTTATTTATCTTCTTTTTTGTTTAAAAATCTTTCTCTTTTTCTCTATTTTTCTTTGAAAGACAGAGCAACATAAAGATGGGGAAGGAAACAGACACACACACACACACACACACACACACACACACACACGTCTTTCATCTGCTGGTTCACTCTCAGCCAGGTCTGGACTGCTTTAAAGCCAGGAACCAGAAACTCTATTCTGTTCTCCCATTTGGATGGCAGAGCCATTAGCATTTGTGCCGTCTGCTGCTGCCTTTCCTAGGCACATTAGCAGGAAGTTGGATCAGCTGAGAAGTAGCAGGACTCCAACCGGCACTGGATATGGGCTGTGGACATCACAAGTGTGGTTTAACCTGTTTTGCCACAACACCAGGCTCCATCTTAAATATTTTCTAATTATAAACTGAATATTCTTAATCTATTAACTTTTTATTTTTAGCTAGCACATAAAATTGTACATATTTATGATATACCATATGATATCTGATACATGTATATACTGTGTTATGCATCATCAAATATTTATCTTTTCTTTATGGTGGAAATATTTAACATGGTTTCTTAAGTCTTTAAAGAAATCTGCAATACAATATCATTATCTATAGTCACCCTAGTGTAAAGAGAACACCGGAGCTTCTTAGTCCTAGCTGTAACTTTCTCAGTACCCATTAATCAGCCTTTCTCCATCCTGCCTCCCCTGTGACATCTCATTTATTAATGAGAATTTCTGTTTCAAGAAAAGAATTAATGATGAAAATAGAGGCAGGTGTTTCTGTTGCTATTTTATTTGAGTTATTCACTAAGAAAATTTAACTAGCTTCATATAAAATAATCAAGTCATCTTCCTTGTAGCATACATTTGGAACTAGTATTTCATCGTTCTTATTTATTTAGGAAATATCTCTGAAAGCACAGCTTGTTTAGGTCCTGTTCTAGTTGCTGGAGTGATGGTGTTGAATACAGCAAGGTCCTTGCCTTTGTAGCAGCTTATATTCAGAGAGACAGGGAGTAGACAAATAAATTCATATGTTAAAGTGAGGTTTCTTTAGCATCAGTGAAGCAAACAAACAGGAGTAAATACTAGAGAATGAAAGGCTATGGGTAATATAATAATAATAGAATCCGGGAAGATTTGGATGTGAGATTTAAGTCCTGAAGAATGGCCTTCATTGATAAAACTTAAAATATTTGTTTATTATTTGATTTCTTTAATGAATTTGTATTTTATTAATTGAAACTTTACTCATATTTGGAGCCAGTAGATAACACATTTTTAGTTTAAAGCACTCTTTGGAGCAATAATGATTAGAGGATTCCTTGTGATAACTCCGTATCTCCCCTCCTTTGCTCATAGGGCTGAAAAGCTAGGAGCTGCTCCTCTGAGTCACCCTACATGCCCCACATTGTCTCTTCTCCCTAATAAGCATTCCTTTCTTAGTTGATCCTCCGGTTATCGTTTAAGTCATTTGTTCCCCTCACTTGCGGCCAATATCCTATTGAATGGGGAAAAGTTGGAAGCATTTCCACTGAGATCTGGTACCAGACAGGGATGCCCACTCTCACCACTGCTATTCAATATAGTGCTGGAAGTCTTAGCCAGAGCTATTAGGCAAGAAAAAGAAATTAAAGGGATACAAGTTGGGAAGGAAGAACTCAAACTATCCCTCTTTGCAGACGACATGATTCTTTATTTAGGGGACCCAAAGAACTCTACTAAGAGACTATTGGAACTCATAGAAGAGTTTGGCAAAGTAGCAGGATATAAAATCAATGCACAAAAATCAACAGCCTTTGTATACACAGAAAATGCCACGGCTGAGGAAGAACTGCTAAGATCAATCCCATTCACAATAGCTACAAAAACAATCAAATACCTTGGAATAAATTTAACTAAGGACATTAAAGATCTCTACAATGAAAATTACAAAACCTTAAAGAAAGAAATAGAAGAGGATACCAAAAAATGGAGAAATCTCCCATGCTCATGGATTGGAAGAATCAATATCATCAAAATGTCCATTCTCCCAAAAGCAATTTACAGATTCAACGCAATACCAATCAAGATACCGAGGACATTCTTCTCAGATCTGGAAAAAATGATGCTGAAATTCATATGGAGACACAGGAGACCTCGAATAGCTAAAGCAATCTTGTACAACAAAAACAAAGCCGGAGGCATCACAATACCAGATTTCAGGACATACTACAGGGCAGTTGTTATCAAAACAGCATGGTACTGGTACAGAAACAGATGGATAGACCAATGGAACAGAATAGAAACTCCAGAAATCAATCCAAACACCTACAGCCAACTTATATTTGATCAACGATCCAAAACCAGTCCCTGGAGTAAGGTCAGTCTGTTTAATAAATGGTGCTGGGAAAACTGGATTTCCACATGCAGAACCATGAAGCAAGACCCCTACCTATCACCTTACACAAAAATCCATTCAACATGGATTAAAAATTTAAACCTACGACCCGACACCATCAAATTACTAGAGAGCATAGGAGAAACCCTGCAAGACATAGGTACTGGCAAAGACTTCTTGGAAAAGACCCCAGAAGCACAGGCACTGAAAACCAAAATTAACTACTGGGATTGCATCAAATTGAAAAGTTTCTGTACTGCAAAAGAAACAGTCAGGAAAGTGAATAGGAAACCGACAGAATGGGAAAATATATTTGCAAACTATGCAACAGATAAAGGGTTGATAACCAGAATCTACAAAGAAATTAAGAAACTCCACAACATCAAAACAAACAACCCACTTAAGAGATGGGCCAAGGACCTCAATAGACATTTTTCAAAAGAGGAAATCCAAATGGCCAACAGACACATGAAAAAATGTTCAAGATCCCTAGCAATCAGGGAAATTCAAATCAAAACCACAATGAGGTTTCACCTCACCCCGGTCAGAATGGCTCACATTCAGAAATCTACCAACAATAGATGCTGGAGAGGATGTGGGGAAAAAGGGACACTAATCCACTGTTGGTGGGAATGCAAACTGGTGAAGCCACTGTGGAAGTCAGTCTGGAGATTCCTCAGAAACATGAATATAACCCTACCATTCAACCCAGCCATCCCACTCCTTGGAATTTACCCAAAGGAAATTAAATTGGCAAACAAAAAAGCCGTCTGCACAGCAATGTTTATTGCGGCTCAATTCACAATAGCTAAGACTTGGAACCAACCCAAATGCCCATCAACAGTAGACTGGATTAGGAAATTATGGGACATGTACTCTACAGAATACTATACAGCAGTCAAAAACAATGAAATCTGGTCACTTGCAACAAAATGGAGGAATCTGGAAAACATCATGCTGAGTGAATTAAGTCAGTCTCAAAGAGACAAATATCATTTGTTTCCCTTGATTGGCGATGACTAACTGAGCACCAAAGGGGAAACCTGTAGAAGTGAAATGGACACTATGAGAAACAGTGACTCGATCAGCTCTTGTGCTGAATGTTGTTGTACAATGTAATACTTTATCCATGGTAGTATTTTTTTTTTCTTTATCCTAGTACTAGTGGTTGAACTCTGTAATTAACACACAATTATTCTTAGGTGTTTAAATTTTAACTGAAAAGTGATCTCTGTGAAATATAAGAGTGGGAATAAGAGAGGGAGGAGATGTAAAACTTGGGACATGCTCAATCGGAACGGCCCCAAATGATGGAGTTAGAATTGTGCCAGGGGTTTCCAATACAATCCCATCAAGGTGGCATGTACCAAGGCCATCTCATTAGTCCAAGTGATCAATTTCAGCTCACAATTGATCACACTGATAGGTCTAAGAGTCAAAGGGATCACACAAACAAGACTAGTGTCTGCTAATACTAACTGATAGAATGAAAAAGGGAGAGAATGATCCAACATGGGAAGCAGGATACACAGCAGACTCATAGAATGGCAGATGTCCTAAATAGCACTCTGGCCTCAGAATCAGCCCTTAAGGCATTCGGATCTGGCTCAAGAGCCCATGAGAATATTTTAGGCATGGAAAGCTAAGACACTCTGGAAAAAACAGAAGACCTAAATGAAAGATCTCTGCGAGTGAGATCCCAGTGGAAAGAACGGGGCCATCAAAGAAGGAGGTACCTTTCTCTGAAGGGAGGAGAGAACTTCCACTTTGACTATGGCCCTGTGGGAATAAGATCGAAGTCGGCTAACCCTAAAGGCTTCCATAGCCTCGGCAACTCATGACCAGAGCCTAGGGAGATTCCTGACGCCATAAACAAGAGTGTCAAATTGTTAAATCAACATCAGGAGTCACTGTGTACTTACGTCTCATGAGGGATCTGTCCTTAATGTGTTATCCAATGTGAAGTGATGCTATTACTAGTACTGAAACAGTATTTTTACACTTTGTGTTTCTGAGTGGGTGCAAACTGATGAAATCCTTACATAGTATATATTGAATCGATCTTCTTTATATAAAGATAATTGCAAATGATTAAAAAATCTTGGTGTTAAACTGGAAATTGCATAGACAATTAATCAATTTTTTTAAAAAAAAATCATGTAGGATCTCTGTCCTTAATGTGCTGTACATTGTGAATTAATACTATAACTAGTACTCCAACAGTATTATCATTTTGTGTCTCTATGCGAGGGCAAACCGTTGAAATCTTTACGTAATATGTACTAAATTGATCTTCTGTGTATAAAGAGAATTGAAAATGAATCTTGATGTGAACAGAAGGGGAGAGGGAGCGGGAAAGGGGAGGGTGGGGGGGGGAGGGAGGGAAGTTGTGTGGGGGGGAGCCATTGTGGTCCATGAGCTGTTCTTTGGAAATTTATATTCTTTAAATAAAAGCTTTATATATATAAAAAAAGAAATAAAATTATAAATGCCAAAAAAAAAAAGAAATTACAGCCTTTGCCCAACCTTCTTCAAATTCTTTCGCCATCAAGGTTTAGGTTTTCAAACCATAAACACCATTTTCCCTGAATTGGAAATCTGCTGCAGGCTAGGCCATGTGTTAAATGCTTTACATTCATTCTGTTTATTGACAAGCTTTGGTAGTGCTTTGCAGACTGGTACATGGGGATTTGTGAGGCTTAAGAAACGTAAATTCATACAGTGTGACAATAACTGGGAAGATTCCATGGTCGCTCTGATGACTCTAGAGCCTACTACTCCAAAGTACCTTCCTGGACCATTCCAGGACTACTCCTCTTAATAGGCTTGCTATAGAATGCTATAGGATGTACAAGTCTCAATCTATCCTCCTTTGTTCTGTCTGCTAATATTTTGGTAGAGTTTAGTTTAGACTTCCCAAGCAGGAACACAAATGGAAAAACCTACTTTGGGAAGTATAATGTTGTTGCTTTTTTTTTCTTTTTCATTTCCCTTTTATGTAATCTGAGCAGCTTAGTTAAAAATGCAGAAAAAAATCTTTGAGTTCTTCAAAGTTCTTTTTACTAGAATTTATTGACAAAGAGTCACTCCTTTGAGTATTTTACTGTTCATTAACCAAATGTTAAGCTGATGAATAATGTTGAAAGACAATATCCTGTCAATTGCCCATCACTGTACCGAGTCTTAAAATTTACATAAATCTTTAATAAGAATTATAAAAACATATAATCCGGTGCTCTTCCAATGCAGTTTTCATAAGGAAAAGGATGCAAGCAATGCACAGCAAAAATGAATAAGTACTCAAGTATAAAGATGCCTGCATTGTACCATTTAATTCAGCATCATAAATTTCCATTTTTCAGTGTGCTCTTTGGGTCAGTACTTGCCAAAAGTGATATAGTGAAAAAATAAATCTCCACATTATTTTCATTTTAGAAATAATTTAATTAGTTTTCTAACAGAAATTCAAATTATATGCTTTCCAGAATTGGGAGGAGAGAATAATTTTTATCAAGTGTGTTTTAGGAGGAATCTGATCTGGGCTCTGAAGGAAGTGTAAATGTTGCTGGCTTGTTGAGTGGAGAAACCCAGTGGTAAGACTGGGAATTTGAATACAATTTAGAATGCGAAGACTTTAAAGTCAGATATTAAGTTATGCTTCATAAATTAGTAAATCACCATGGATTTTCAAGATTAGTCAGAATACAATTAAGAGTTAAGATCTGAAGAAATGTAAGGTGACAATAAACATCATTCAGTAAAAAAGTGAATGGAGGAAGAGGAGCACATATATGAATCATGATGAAATGTTCTGGACATATTACATTTGAGGGAATTATTTGGAATGTTTAAGAAGACACAAGGAGATTGACATGGAATGTAGGGACCAAACTTGGCAGGTATCACAGTTAACTTACATTCCAGCTTGCTGCATATTTTTGATTTCTATCCACTAAAAGACATGGTTTTTAGAGGATATTTCATTACTTAATACATACATCTTTATTTATCATGGAACTTGAAACTGTATTTTACAAGAATAGGTATTTTCTATGGAATATAATTTATGCTTTTTCCTGGAACCACTGTTAATGTTTCTGAGATGTTGGGCCATCCTCATAAAAATTATTTGCCTTCTTGGTTCTTAATCATTCATTGCCTACTTGGTACCAATGCACAAAAGTGTGCATAAATCATCTCGTTTTACATCTTTTGTTTATCATAAATAAGTATTACATGGAACATTTTCATTTCCTTTATTCTCTGGCCTCCTGCCAGGACCATCCTTTCCTCAAATATGAGGTGTCAGGTTAGCTCTCTGAAAACTGGACCTGAGTTGTGGCGCCCTCTGCTGGCAACTGATACCAGTATATAAATTCTTGAAGAAGCAATCTGGACGTCCTATTCTGGTCTGTTTTCCTGCTCATAGTTTACTCTGGCCAGACAAACTGCAGAGCAGTTTTGCATGACTTTGTCTCAGTATTATGACATTCAAATCTGTATAAATCTAGATTTCTCCTTAACATAGTACTTGTTTCCTTTCCCCTCTTCTATCCAAGACAAGTTAACTCTCTTATCGCAGGCAGATCTTTTAATCATTTGATCACAAAGAATTTCTTTCATACCAGAGCCTTGCAGACTCTATTTTCACTCCTTTGTCATCCAAACCTGCTGTAAATTTGCCCACCAGTCATCATCTGGTTGGCTACCAGAGCCCCGTATTCTGTGGAAGCTATTTGTTCTTTTAAATAGAAAGTACTGCCAGAGGTCTGGCTGAAGGAACTAGATTAGAAGAAAGGAATGGATGGCTTTCCAAATATAATGTGCTTTCTGGTATTTCTTAGTTCCTTTCAAGATAGAAGGGACTATTTGATAATTTCTGAAAATTTTTATTATAGGATATATTTTCATTTCTATTAGTGGTTCTTTAGCAGCTTTTTTTCCTTGCTCAGATGGATTATGGAGTCCACCTGTTCATGTCAGATCCACAGGATGAAAGTGTAGCCCATTGGCCTATAGTAATAACCAGACTATGAGTCGGAAAGTAACTTTTGATGAAGCTGTGAGATTTAGGTATGTGTTACCACAATAAAATCTAGCCTATACATGACAGTATATTCAGTGACGGTGTGTGACAATGTTTTTTATCTGCTTTGGATGCTGCCCTTCCCAAACACCTCCACCCTTTCACCAAGCAGTCTGTCTCTGACTTCCCTTGGATTATCTCACAAGGCTTATCTCAGCCTTGTGAAAAGCAAAACAAATCAAAACAAAACAAAACTTTCTTTCATTGTCCCCAGTCCGTTGTTTAGTTGCCTTTCCCAAATGTTCTGTAGTAATAGATATATAAATCTGAGTGATTTTTATCGATTTATGGATCCCTGGGATAATTTTGTGCTATCTTATGCTGTCTTCCCAGGTGCATTAGCTGGATTGGAAACACAGCAGCTGGGGATTGAAGGGGCACTCCTATATGGGATGCCTCCTGAATGTAATTTTTTGGATAAAAAAAAGTATAATGAAAAGTATCAACATTTGAAACATCTTTTCTTGTTGAACTAACATTTGCCAAATGACAAACAAATGGTGATTCAAAATCATTCATGGAAAAAAAGATCTACTCATATGCAAGATAAAGCAATGGATTTTTAATTTACACTATTTGATTTTAATAGTCATAAAAATTGCTTGTATAAAAGAGCTACCTTTTCATTACTACTTCTCATTGCAAAGTTTGTTGTTAGCAAAGTTTAATTCAGTAAAATATTAAACTAAAAAGTTGAAAATACTTACCAATGAGGTTCTATGGAACTCATTAGTGCTGAGTGAATAGAAAATGTATAAACATTCATTTATAATGCATTTATCTTATTAAGAAAAATTGGAGTTTATTGTTACACGTTAATGAATTCTGGTTTTCAGGGGCAGATGCAAGCCAGGAAGACTCTAAGTCCAAGATGGACTTCTGGCCTGTGTTCACATGGAACGATTCAGCTGTTATGGAAGCTGCATCTGATCCTTAGAAACATGATACTTCTGGGTAGTCTCTAGGATTCCTCTTCCTAACTGTGCCCTAACTACGCCCATTCTCAAAACCAGTTCCTTAAGTTTCCTCTTCCCCTTCCAGGAATCTTCAGCTCTTCTAGACTGCCCTGGAAGAAGGTAGATTTACTGGTTTTGTTATCTGTTGTCTTTCTTTAAGACAATGCATGATTTCACGGGAGGTTACCCAATACAAAAGTGTACATAGCATCATAGCATTGTGATCAAAATTGGGGCATTAACACTCATGAAACATGGATTAGTTTCTTCCTATTCATATTCCTTTCTTTTGAGAAACTCCTTGACATGTTTTATTTTTCAATTCCTGCACAGCCTGCATTAAAAATAGCAATGCATCCTTTTATCTAGCATTTCTGTTTATGGCAAATGGAAGCAAAAGAAAACTGCACAGTTTAGAACTTCCAAGTGTTCTCCTCTATTTGCTTTATCAAGTGGCCTCCAGTTTCCAATCAAGATGAGATGGGTAGCTAAGTTTCTCTGTTCTCTTCAACAGCTCTCACAGGCTTGGGTATATCCCTCTCTTGTAAGTAATGTTTAATTAACCTGTAGCTGAGCTCTTTAAAAAGGAAGGAGATTTATAGCTAGGAAATTTGATTTTCTGTGTTAGTCTGTTTTGTTCTGCCACAACAAAATACCACAGACCAGGTCATTTGTCAAAAGTAGAAAATATTCCTGTGGTTCTGGAAGCTGAGATACCTAAGATCAAGGCACTGTTAGGTTTGCAGTTAGGACAGGGCCTCGTCTCTACTTCCACTTTTCCTCTGCATCTCCCAGAGGGAAAGAAGGCTGTTCCTACATGACAGAGCATGGACGATCTGAGAGGGCAAAAGGAAGATGAAGGAACTATTTTATAAGGAATCTACTCCATCGTCATACCATTAATTCACTCATGAGGGCAGAGCCCTCACAACCCAATCATCACTGTAGGCTGTCATCTTATAATGCAGTCATATGTCACTTGCTTTGAGAAATTCATCATTAGTTGCTTGACTCCTTCTTTTGAGACCTGCTAATGCCATTCCTATTTGAGTTAGCTCCATACTGTCAGCTATCTGTGTGATCCCAGGTCAGCTACAATTACTGCAGCCTAGTCATCTTTCAACTGTGGGTCTCCCTGTACCTTACTCTCTATTTCCACCAGCAGGACATGGCTTTGTATGGTGTGGGCCACTTCTGCCAGTTGACAAATGAGAATTTCAAGGGTGCCCAGCATCCATGGAAGATGCAAAACCCATGTGGGATCCAAGCCTTCTGCCAGGCAGTATAGAAGCTGTTTCAGAACAGCCTGGTTGTCATGGAAGCTGCCTTTTCCTTGGAGATGAACCTGAACCAAACCCTACTCTATCTGCACACCTTACACTTTGTATGCCCAGACCTGTGCCTCTGTGCTTTTCTGGGGAACACTTCCTAGGTAGGGAAATTCATGCAGAAGATTGGTGACCACCTGACTAACTCCATAGGCGGGAGGGTCCCAACCTGGGCTGGATTGGCCTCACTACCTCAAGCATGACCAGGAGCCTCCTATCTCCACTGACTTTCAAAAGACTCTTAATCCACCATGTCTGGGATTTCTGCTTGTTTAACCTTCACAAGCCAGAAGAGTGAAAACAATGCTTCTTATTATAGAAAAAGAGGATGAGGAGAAGGGGGAGGAGGAAGTGGAGGAGGAAAGAAAAAAGAGTCACTTGCAAATTCTTAAGAAAATATAGAGAAAGTAAAAGGGAAAGTGTCATTGAACAAAGTCTGCTTACAAATTTTTTAAGTAAAGTATATCATGCATTTTCATGGTTCATAGCTATTTTTCAAAATATGTTACAAGTAAGAAATTTCCAAAGACATTTGTATCAACATTGTAGAATTGTTGTAGTTGGTCTCTGTTAGTCTGAAATCTGTTGTTTTGCTGATAGTCAAATTCTTTCACAATGATGGCAAAAATTATGAAGACCACAGTACAAAATGACATTGTAACATAATTCCTCCATTCAGACCAAGTTTAGGTCACAATCACAGCACTACATGAAGGTATAAGCAGGTTCCAACGCAACCTTGTTAAACATTGGTTCCAGTCTCACAGTGCAGCCTGCTGGTTTGTCACGGGTAAAAACATACTTTCCTAATTCTAAAACATCTGAATTATAAAACCAAGAGCTTTATGCTGTAGTGAGATACCCAGCATGTAGATTAATGAAGTAGAAAGCAAATAGTATTACAATAGTCTATTTTTAATGGCAGCATTTTTTTGCTTAGACCTTTATGGGCCAAAAATGAAATTTCTTGTTTTGTCTTATGGAGTCTACTTAAAATAAAAATTTATAAATATGTCCTCAGGACCACAATTCTTTCAAGAAAGTCATGGTACACCCAAGTTCAAAATACATGTTAAATAATGCTTAGGAGCAACAGGTGAAAACGGCTTGTGACGGTTGCTATGAGATGTTTTGCTTTTTTTTTTTTCTTAGAGACCAGTCTTGGAGGCAATCCAGTTGCGGTAGGAGGTCACTCGTGTGTAGACCCCAGGCTTATTGAGTTGGCCACATTCAACTCCCCAGCTCACTATTCCAACGAGGTACCAGATATTTCGAGAATTGGGATGAACCAGTGGCCCTCCAGAGTCACCCTAAATAAAACAAAGAATTATGAAAACATTTTATGTAACACTAAATGGTTAGCCTAGAAGAACATGTAGGTGATTAATCCTTCCTAGAGACAATAGGATGGTATATTATGTA
The DNA here is from genome assembly GCA_949820135.1 of Sylvilagus floridanus. NCBI lineage: Eukaryota > Metazoa > Chordata > Mammalia > Lagomorpha > Leporidae > Sylvilagus > Sylvilagus floridanus. The sequence continues at coordinate 103,100,764 of OX463238.1, read as the reverse complement.
AATCTCTGTATCCTTAACTTCAGTTGTGGCTGACCAGAATATGTTCTCAGGGACTCTGATGCTTACCTGAAACTGGAAGTCATAATATGATGTGTTACAAGTTCTAGTTCTACAAGAAAGATTTCGGTAGATGCATGATATGAAAATATTTGAAATTCAGGACTTTGTATCTGATGAAAGGAGCCATGATTCTAGTCATGAGGGGAATAAGAAAGTAAGAGAGGAATTTGGGTTTGGACTGAAAGTAATGGAACTATTTCTGAAACTGGTGCTTTTTGAACTGTGGTTAAGAGTATAGATTGTGATGCTAGACACCCTGGTTTTTCATGCCAGTTTTGCTGATTATAAGGTTTTATGACTTTGCGCATATGACTTAAGTTTCCTGTGTCTCAGATTCCTCATCTACAAAATGAGAACAATGGTAGTATCTAAATTGTAAGACTGTAATGAGGATTAAATGAAGTAACATTTGTGAAGGACTTAGGACAATGCAGGACTCAGACTAAGTCCAACTTCAGGGTATGTCGGACATTTATAAGCACATGTTGTATGTAGGAGTTTTGGTTATCACCAAAGTTGACAGGAACATGGATGGACTGTCAAAGTGAAAATTAGTTGAAGCATAGAATTGCCCACATATTGGTGATTCACATGAAACACTAGCAGTTATTTTTTGTACTGTGTGGTCCATATAAGTAATATGCAGAATTACCTGGCAGGCATCAATATTTCCTTCCATGTACCCCGCACACAGCATTGTGTCCAGTACCATACCATTGTATGCTTCTCTGCCATTACAGGTGTTTGTGTCAATAATCTTCACAGGTGCTTTCTGAAGCAACACGGGGAACTCGTCTATGGGAAGTAAACATTATTAGCACAAGAGCTGCTTTGACACACATTAGGATAAAAAAAAAAAACTCCCTTTGTCCTCTGAATGTGAAGCCTACATTTGCTGCTTATTCTTAACTTGAAAAAGCATATTTCTTTACTCAGATCAATGAAAAAGAATCAAATGATCATCTGAAACATCTTTCTAGGGCTTTCTTTCATTGTACTTATCTCCTTACATTTTCGGACCAGAACTTTCTAAAGATTCTCCAGGTAAGGAAAGCTCCTTATCCAAACCAGCTTCCTTAGAATGTTCCACACCCAGGATGTTTGCCAAGTCATCTACTCCATAGGCACCATTCATTCCCAGAGAGATGGCCCAGGAGCTCTGGGCATTCAGAGGTAACTGATACTTTTGACTCTGTACCTAGATGTCTAATTTTTCTTGTTGCTTCTGTACTTTGCACAGCATAATAAAGGTGTATATTATAGACTTACCACCATCATATATAAATGCTCCCCATCCTGTAACAACAACTCCTTCACCTGGTGAGAAAACCTGTGTGGCTTCAGGAAGACAAACTCTGTGTACATCATTCGTAAATGAAACTTTTTCAGTGAGCAATATAATTGCAATATCATCATGATGTTCACCCTTGATGTAGTTTTCATGAATAATGATTTGTTGAACATAACGTTGCATGTAGGGGGGTATTACTTCAGTGCCAAAGCTGACAGTAAAGTTTCTTGGATTTTTGGTCCTAAAGAAAGAAAAATTATGTTATTTATTTCAAAACAATAGGAATACTGCCTTCTAATGTAAATAGTAGAAATTCTGCATTCACTGTACACTTCGCACTAGTATTTCCTTGCTTTGTAGTTCACTAACAATGATACAATATGAGTTTTAATTAATTTAAAATTTCTTGCTTGAGTTCCTAAAACACATATACTATGTAAGGCAATGAAGATAAGAAGTGAAAGTAAATAACCAATCCTAGAAACTTAAGTCTAAAGACAGGCATAAACATAGCAGCTATAACAATTGTTTAAATGGTTTGTATATAATCGGTAGGACCATATAATCTTCCCTGGAGGCCTTCTCTGGGAAAGTGGCATTTTGAATCAGACTACATTTGCCTAAAAGATGGGGACATGGGGATGGGGAGGGGGAAGGAGATAGCTATGTGCCAAGAGGATGTATTAATGGGCAGTCTGAGATGTCTAGAATACAAAATGGTAAGAAATAAGAATCATGTGAAGAAGAAAATGTAGTATCCAAAATGAGTGACTCTTTCCATTTTTCTTGGTAAGATAGGAAGCCTTAGGTTTACTGTATGATTTGTCTGGGATTTTTGGGAATGAAAGGGACTGATCCTGCGCACTGAACATGGATGAGAGGCACAAACTGAAACTGCCCCGCCCCATCCTTGGGCAATGTGAGGATCTTACTTTTGAAAGCAGTGAGCCGCAGTCACCAGGTATCTTTCACTGATCAGCGACGCCCCGCAGTAGTGTCGGCCATCCATCTTGAGACTGGCTTGCCACGGCCATTCTCCTTCCTGAGCGTTGGAGCCTCCCTTGATTCTATCATACGTAGCTGACATCTTTGCTCGTCTCCCACAGCCTGTGAAAAATGGTCAATTTTGTTCCATTGAGAATAGGAAGATACTGTTGATTTGTTTGTGAAGCCGAGAGTGAGCTGGGCTGTTCTTGTTTGCACGTATCTCTCACCATCTTGCAGTAACAGGAGCAGAATGCGATCTCTACTGGAGTCACTAACAGCCCCTGCATCATCTCAGACCCCGCATCTGGGCTCCAGGACACTTCAACCCCTGGACAACAGGTAAGCCATGGGAGGCAATAAAATCACAGTGAACTCCGTGGCCTGGCAACCAGATTTCCTGCGTTTCAATTTTGACCTCACCATTTACAAGATGAATTAATTGAGCTACATATCTGTTCTTTGTGCTAAAGTTTCCTGTTATCCAAAATCATACCTATCTCTTAGTTCATTATGAGGAGTAAGTGGGTTATTGTATGTAAAGTACTTTAAACTATGCCTGACCAAGAGTACCAAATCTTAACTGTTATGTTTCAGGTGATCTCATATAGTTAATTAAAAATTTATGAACTTACGGTTGTTGATAATTCTTTCAGCATCAACCTTACTGATTTCTGAAACAGAGCAAAACATCCATGGTAAATTTCACACCCAGCACCACTGACCCTGGGGCACTGGGGTAGGATGATAGGTTCGGCAGAGCAGGAAGGTCTAGAAATATTTGGAACTTCGGGATACAGTGGGCATAGAAAAGACAGGATATTGGTTTATTGGAATTTTTCTCATACTACAGGTGAATGCACAATATGGAAGTACCGTCCTTGTAGTTTCTCATGAGAGACATTTTTGTTTAATTGGAACTGCACTCTATATCATATCAAGAGGAAAATTGCAAGTGTTATTCATATGTACAAGTCTTAAAAAGTGATCCATCTTAAAGCAGCAAATACAACACTGCTTTTGAAAACTGTAGGACATGGTGAAAAGATTTGCAAGAGAAATCACTGCTTATGGGAACTGTTTAAAGCGTTTATATCTGCCTTAGGATGAGAAGCAGCGCTTCCACCCATCAAACATAAGGTGTGGCATTATTATGATTTGAATGTATTGTTAATGATGATGAATACAAATAATTGCTCTGATCCAAAATCATAGCTTATTCATTTAGGAAAGTTATTGAATACAAGCCCTGTGCCTATTTGAGACACGTATTACTGATAAAATAATGGAAGTCATGCTGCTCACATCCGGTACATGTGCTTACCCATGAGGCTCAGAGAGTTCGGGTCTGTAGTCAAGGATCCTGAGTTGCTCCTCAGCATCTGACGTAAGATGCTCTCGATTCTTCTTCTTGTGTTTTCCTTATTTGATGTGGTAGACTTGAAGACCAGCCATATATGTGCTGTCACACTGTTGTTATCAGGACTGGAAAAACAGAGTTTTCATGTGTTGTTAGACATAGTCCTTGCTTCCTCTTTCCATGATCTTTCAGGATTCCTTTTCTCTTATATAGGTTTGTACAGTACTAGATTAAGTATTGGATCAGCCAACTACCGATGTTTACTTGGTAACAGTATACATGCCACTCAGTTGAGAGATTTTTTTTCCTGCAAATCCAAGAGTAGGGAAAGCCTGCCACAAAGAGCAATGGTATCTCCTAAGAGCTAACTTAATTTATTCTTGTATTCATTAGTACTTTACTGAGAAATTGCTATAAAATACCTGTGATTATTACTTTTGGGTGATGCAAGGTTAACTAACAAATGGTTCCTACCCCCAAGGAATTTCCAGGCTTCTCAGAGAGACAAGACATCTACACAAATGACTTTAACAAATGGGGCAGAAGAAATTTATCTTGTTTATTTACCTTAATTAGAGATATTCTGAGGAAGAAAAAGCAATTTTTTTCCTAAAGCATCAGAGAAATTTTCATGGAAGAAGGGATGTACACCCCAGAATTTAGAGTGTTTTTCATTTCTATTTCATCCTCAAGTAACAAATTTCTTGTAGCAGATAAGCAGAGGAATCATACTCCAGAATAACTGAAGGGCAACGATATTCTTCAGCAGTTATTGAGCATCTGCTACATTCCAGGCACTTTGCTATCATATTTATTAGTACACTCGGCCTCCAAAACAATAATGCAGCATACATGCTATTATTTTGGCTTTACAGATAGGAAAAATTGAGGTTATATATTGCGTTCACAAATATGTGGCTACCACACTGGAATTTAGATTCACTGCAGTTGACTCCATCATTTGAGCAATATGCACTGTGTTCTCTGTCACCCTATGCCAAGGCACCCAGTGACTACAGTGTCTAGGAAACTGGGTTCGGATGTAGAAGGGCCTTTAATAGTAGCCAATTGACAGCAATGATAAGAAGCTATTGAGTAAAACTGTGCTTGAGGAAGAATAATCTGACTGTGGTATTCAGGATAGATTTACTTGGAATTAGGAGAAGGTATGAGCTCAAGAGACAGGCCAATGAACATGTAGACATGGCCACAGAGCTCTGAGGCTAGCATATGAACTGGCATGATAGCTTTGAGTCTACCTATGGGGTGTCCAACATTTTGACATGTAAATCAATAATAATTCCTGGGAAGCTCTCTAGACACATGAGTTTGGCTGTTGTAGTAGTGTATGCCAGAGTGAAAACTGAGCTGTGACCTCTCCATTTCTTCTTCTTGGCCATTGCTGTCTATCCCTGAACTTACATGCCGGGAAAAACAGCATAGAATCCTTGTGAGGGATTACTGGACTCTTCAATTTTAGTTTTCCCTTTATTTCCAATACTAAAATTGACCCCCAAGTTTAATTCTAGTTGGGATCAATCCATTCTGTAATTCCAGGAGACAGCATGAATTCCAGGAGCAAAGGAAGAGGGGTGGACAGTGTCTGCTGGCACTGATGGAGGTCAAAACAAGAATCACCTTTATTTGAAATATGTTTCTTTGCAAATATTTATACACATTAATTTTTTTATCCTGAGTACAATTCTATAAGCAAAGCAGGATGGTCATTATTATAAGCATTTCATGAGAGAGAGAAACAGACTCAAAGTGACACAATAACTTGTCCAAGACTCTATGGCTACCAAGTGGTCATGACTGGGGTCAGGTTGTTTAAATCCTATTCTAAAGATCCTTTTGCTATTCCTTCTGCTCCAAACCTGCACATAGCAAAAATATCACAGTTATTGTACTTTTATCATGGTGACTAGATTGTTTTCCTATTTCAACCCTCTCTTCTAACCTATATCTTATAAGAACTCTAGAAGCAGTTCCACAAAGCATTTCATTGATTTCCAAGTAGAAAGGCAAGAGAAAATAGGGTCTGTATTTATGTGATTGGAAATAAGAAATTTTACAGCATCAAATAATAGTTTAGGGATCATCCAATGTTTTCTATACATAAACACTTAGAAAACTAGAAGGACAAATCATCTGTAATTTGAAGATTAATATATTCTTAATAGGCTTGATGACTCAACTAAATAACTCCAAACATTGCATTGATTTATATGGAACAATTAATCTGATATTTGTGATAATGTTAGGTAAGCAGTTTGTTGGCTAATGAGCATCAGTTATCAATAGATTTTTTTATAGGAGAACTTGAAATGCAATGGTTTCTATGCAATGGTTTCTATGATGAGTTGATCTATTTTCTGATGGTTACTGTTATAGTTACTTACACCAGTGTGGTGACTTGAGAATTGATATATTGTCTGTAAATGTTAGAACGTTGAAATGCATCAGTCATCTGTTAAAAGAGAACATAGAGTCAAATATCAAATTTCAGTAGTATATCTATAATATCTATTATAAATAATGAAAAAAATAGAAAATTACTAACTTACCCTGGTCTCAAGGATTTTGCTAAGATAGTTATTTTCTGGTGATGTCTCCCTTTCATAATTCCTATTATATGGGATATCCAACACTTTAAAGCTACCTTGATAGTAATAGGTCTTGTTTTCTGTAAGATAAGAAATGATTCAAGAACCAATAAAATTAAATGGACTCTAAATCTAGATCTTGATTATAAAGTAATATAAGGTTAAAAAAAAGTACAAGGTAGTATGTAGTAGGCTCATATTAGATATTGGTAAACCCTTTTGAATATTTATGATATACTTAAATAGCCTAGGCATTGTGGAAAGTTTTTATAGGTCCTACATATAATAGGACCAACTACATACATACATACATACATATATATAATATACACACATATATACACATACATGTAAATGTACATATACATATAATGAGAATTCTGTCTAGAATAATGAATTACCAGAATAAAAATAGTTACAATTTATTAAGCATGTACTATATGCATACTCTAGAAAGACTTTATAAATTACACTCATTTATCAGGAGGAATGTGGTCTCTCATAAGATTAAGTTATTTGAACAATACCACACAGCTACTTAAAGAAGTCAAGGGTCAAAACTCAAACTGTCTGACACCAAAGTTTCCAGAAACTAAACCAATTAATGTAATTATCTCTTATCTTGAATATATGATGGATGTTAAGCATCTAGGAATACACATGCTGGATGCTGTACAAGAGTTCCTGACAAATAATAAATACCAAAATAGTTAATATTATTTTACAATGTGATCACTGCATTGAAGCTCTTCTTGTGGAGGAGACAGGCTCAATATGTATAAGACCATTACATAGGCTACTAATAAGGATATGATTAATGATGAAGGTGATTTTTTGACTTCAAGGTCTATATGAATAAAGAGAAAGGAGACATCATTTTCAAAATAAATTAAAATTTCATTTTAAATGATAAGCTATTATATAGCTTTACACTCATTTATCAGGAGGATAACAGGCTCAAGTCCCAGGCTCCCAAACCCCCAAAAAGCCATAACTTCCCACCGAAATCTATGAAGCAAACATGATCAAAATGTGAAAAATACACTAAAATGAGGAATGTTACAGATAAGTGGCCAGCACTGTGGTATAGCACATAAAGACACTGCCTGCAGAGCTGGCATCACATGTGAGCACTAGTTTGAGTCCTGGCTACTCCACTTCTGACCCAGTTCCCTGCTAATGTGCCTAGGAAAGCAGCAGAAAATAGTCCGAGCGCTTGGGCCCCTGCACCCTTGTGGGAGACCCAGAAGAAGCTCCTAGTTCCTGGTTTTGACCTGGCCCAGGCTTAGCCCCAGTCATTACAGCCATTTGGGGAGTTAAGGAATGAATGGACAATCTCTCATTCTGTCTCTCCCTCTCTCTGTAATTCTGCCTTCAAACAAATTAAATAAATCTTTAAATTAAAGAAAAGGGGCCAGTGCTGTGGCTCACTTGGTTAATCCTCCGCCTGCAGTCCATATGGGTGCCGGGTTCTAGTCCCAGTTGCTGCTCTTCCAGTCCAGCTCTCTGCCGTGGCCTGGGAGGGCAATGGAGGATGGCCCAAGTCTTTGGGCCCCTGCACCCGCATGGGAGACCAGGAGAAGCACTTGGCTCCTGGCTTCAGATTGGTGCAGCGTGCTGGCCACTTGGGGAGTGAACCAATAGAAGAAAGACGTTTCTCTCTGTCTCTCTCTTTCTCTCACTGTCTGTAACTCTACCTGTCAAATAAAAAATAAAGAAAGAAAGAAAAGAAAACATCTGGCCCAAATCACAAAAGGTAAATAATACTTACAAAAGAACCAATAGATGTTAGAACACAATTATCAAAAATAAGAAAGTCTATAAATAAAAACCAGAAAAAGAATTATCAGAGGAAAAGAAGTTCTCATAGTATCAAAGATATTGTAGACAAAAATTAGCTCATCTGAGCAAATAATAGTCCAGTAATAGTTCAGAGATTAAGAAACAGGTTAACAGGAGGAAGAGAAGCTAGGCTGCAGAAGCAATGTAAAGATAGGTGGCGGGCCAGTTAAAGGCTGCTTTACACAGTGATCAACCATCAAAGAGACCCAACAGGCCAGCCCACTACCTTGGTTTTCAATGTGGAAAGCCAGGCTTCAGTAGAAGTCAGCTTTTAACGAGCCCTGGCAGTTATGCTAGCCAAGAGTTGGGTCACTGGAAATGAACCTGCCCTGGAATCAAAGGGCTCCAGGTCAGAGCTACAGACCTTGTTCTCTCTAAGCTGAAAAGCCCCTCACTCGGCCCAGCTTCTAAAGTAGCCACTGCTATGAGGGGACGACCAAGTAGGGTCAACAACATTGCAGGCAGAACGTATATTAACTAAAAATGTTTTGCTTTTAGAAATGCCAAGTCAGCTCTCCTCCCAGGCCAGCTAGGTAATGGAAGTCAAGAGGGTGCCTCCCTTATTATGTACCATGTGTGAAGAGATAGGTCTGAGCCTCATAAGTGGCAGGGCCTTAAAGCCCAACTGATTATTCTCAAGCCCTTTCTGTCAGTTTGTACTTGCCTCTCGATGAAAAAACTTGCTCGTGGTTTACACAGTTTTCTTAGGGCCTCTAATAATGACTCTGTCCTTGGTTTTAGATCCTGTGAGTTTAAACTGCTTGTTAGATTCGTTTTCTCCAGACTTAAACAAGTAAAATTCTAGGTGGCCATGCACATGAAACCTCAAGTGGGAGCAGTTTCTGCAGCGGGCACTGCATCCCCTGAAGAAGCCACCTCCTGCTGGAACCCTGTCTTGATCTCCCTTCCCAAAGATGCCCCTTTTCAACACGAAGCAGCCAGAGCGATCATAGCCCAGTTCCCCCTAACAGATGTTAGGGTTTCCATCCCAGAGGAGAGAATGTGAGGAGTCACATGGGTTAATAGATAGTCAGGGGATCCCAATGGAATTTGGGGTGTAAAATATTAGCTTCCTTCCCCAAAATGTTATCTTTAGCAAGAACAAACAGACCGCCCTCCTTCCTTTGGATTCTCCAAGGTTACCATGATGAGCAAGGGAGTTCTTCCTGAGCTCACAGCGTATTGAGCAAACAAGTTACCTACCCTACCCTTAGCAGGCCAGACAGGATGGAGAATTGTAAATCAGGTCTTTCGATGGTTTTTGTCTCTGCCTGGTAACTGAATGCCAATCTGATTGTCAAGTTTTTTTATACCTAAAAAGCTGACTGCCACCAGTCCCTTTGGGTCTTCCTTTCTTGGAACCCCCCTCTTTGCCACTCTGGCAGGAGGTTTCCAACCTAAATAAATCCTGCTTTACTTTGAGAGAGAGAGAGAGAGAGAGAAAGGAAGGAAGAAAGAGAGAGAGAGAAAGAGAGAGAAAGAAAGAAAGAAAGAAAGAAAGAAAGAAAGAAAGAAAGAAAGAAAGATAGGTTGGTTGAGAAGCACACAATCCAGAAAAAGGTGGCTGGGTTCAATTCCTAACTCTAGCTCTTGATTCCAACTATCTGCTCTTGCAGACCCTGCAAGGAAGTAATGATGGCTCAAGTAGTTAGGGTTTTGTCACCCATGTGGGAAATCTGGGTTGAGTTCCTGGATCTTGGCTTTAGCCTGGCATTGTGTGCATCTGGGGAGTGAATCAGCAGATGGGATGTCTCTCCTCGTTTCTCTCTGTGTGTCTCCTCTCTGTCTCTCTGTCCCTCAAACAACAACAACTACAATGATCTCAATAATATACAACGATTTAGTGAAGAAGAAAAGTAAGCCACAAAATCCACTGAAAAAAATGGGTGAGGAAAATAATATTGTCATGAATTAATGCCTCCCTGGAAACAGGACAAGCTTGAGCAAAGCAAATAAAATAAAATGGAAAATGTTATTGCGAAAATAAACATGACAGCAAAGGAAATCTAGCAGTTGCATAATCAGTTATTCAGGAAAAATAATTTAACAAATCAATTTTGATCTGTAGTTTAAAAGGCTCCATTGTGATCTAAGAAAAATTGAAGGATGAGCACAAACTGGACTTGGTGTGTACAAAGAACAGAAGGCCTATGACTATTCAGATAGGAAGAACAATAACAAAGTATTTTATATTTATACTTACAAATGGAAAATGTTCAACAGCTTTTTCTTAACAACAATAAATACACAAAACACAATGGGAAAAATTGTAGAGTTCTGAGGAAGAGAGAATGTGAACCACATTTTTTGCTTATGATTCTCATACATGTAAACTTTCAGGAATTACAGCAGCTTATAACCTTTAAAGGAAGACTTCAAGTAGATAGTGTAACCAACTTAGAGATTAGCCATAATAATAAAAAAAAAAACCTCAAGAATCAAAGCCAATCAGGTAAAAAAGATGATTTTGATAAACACAGCTAAATAAATCTTTCAAAATCCCCTTAAAATGAGAGGAAAAGTGTTTGAGTTTGATTTTGAAAAAGTTGACCCACAAAAATAATGATGATGCAAGAGGAGACAATCCCTCCACTGTGGAAACTTGAGGCAGGTGAGTGGTTACTAGTCTAATGAACTCAAGAAATGTTCAGTGTGCCTTTCAGAAGCAAACCTAAATGGCACCAGGTAATTTGGAAGGTAAGGGTGAAAGTGGAATTAAAACCAGGAAAATTGGTTAAAACTGCTAGATCCCAATGCCTTCCACAATGTCTGTGCTTTTAGATCAGGGAAACTGAGACAAAATTTCTGTATTGAATCTTCCCAAATTGACTACAGAAACTGAACATCAAATATTACATCCAAGCTAAGCAAGGGAGATTTTTTTCTCCAACTAGAAATTCTGACTAATTCAAGATAAAAGACTTGATACTCTGGTAAGTTGGGTTTTCTCAACTGAGAGAAACAACTGAGAACAACTGAGAGAGCAACAACAGTAAAAGCCATTCTCAACAGACAGCCCTCACATGGGACACTTCCATCCAGCTCTTTAATTCTCACTCTTAACATTAGCAGACACCAAAGGATCAACATATATTTGAGAAATTTTTGGCTAAATAATCAGAGAAAATCTTAGTAAAAAACAAAGACTAATTGAGCTAAATTTTAATATATGTTTATATACAGGGAAATTTTAAAAATAATTTACATCAAACTATTTTACAACAAACAATTATAGAAAATAGCTTAGAATCTAAATACATAATAGTAGAAACAAGGGAACTGATAGAAAATTTAAAATGTAAAATTGAGAAAAATCATCAAGAAACTGATTATTAAGGGATGAAAAATAGGAAAAGATAAGAAAATTAGAGGCTATTTTATGGATGCCCAATATAGAAAAATGGGAGCTCCAGAATGATTTTGAGATGGTGAAATCATCCAAGAAATAATCTAAGAGGCTGGCATTGTGGTGTAGCAGGTAAACCACTGCCTGTGATGCTGGCACTACACTTTCCCAGAAAGTTCCAAGAGTATATCTACTATATTAAATTGAGTGAATAAAATGATAAAACATATAGAAAAACAGAATTCACACATTGGGGATTAAACCCAACAGATACTTGAAGGCAATCCTAGGAAGCTGCCAACGGAAAACCCAAGAGAACGTCCATGTTGTCAGAGTATGGTGAAATAGGCTCATCTGTCATAGGAAAAAGTGAAGGGAGAATGACACAAACTAGAAAAAATAGGATATAACGATATTGAGAATCAACTACAGGGGTGAAAGTGGTTGCCTCTGAGAAATGGGAGATAGGAATAGTGGAGGAGGAGTTAAATTTTTTTTCATTAAAAGCCCTTATTATTTGACCATTTAAGCTATCTTTGTATCTAGTTTTGAAGGGGAAAAAAGTACCTGTGAATGGCAAAGACAAGGAAAAAAGATTGATGGTGAGCATATGTATTTAAAATCTAAGCAACTGTAGCAATTTTGTTCATAAATCAGAATAAAGTGTTGTAAACACTGACTATGTAAGAATAATACTGTGAACAAACTCCTGGGAAATGTGGGGACAAATGAAAAATGTAAGTATTCTGATTTTCATGTCTTTCATAGTAGAGTATAAATGAAGTCTAAAGTTAAACCATGTCTTATTAAAAAAGACTCCAACTTCATCAAAGTTTAAAAAACATCGGTTAAGCAGTTTTTATATTAATGTCTCTATTGTGAAAAAAAATCAAAATTCAATATCCATTGAATTCTCTTCTCACATTCAACCAATGTAATATTTTGATGATAAAATAACACATATACTACAACCTTGGTAGAATTATCTTTATCCTTATCAATTCTACTTGTGCATTTGTATATGGTTCTGAATAGGTATTCACTCTTTTACCTGTGTATATTAAAAGAAATGTCTGCAATGCAGTGTTTGGCCAATGTTAGCAATGCTTGTTTATGGGATCTAGAGTTGCTGGTGTCATCTTAAAGCAAGATAATTTATTGTTTATCTTTCATAGAAATGGAAATAATTATTATTAAAAATAAAATAAGTAAAAATATACAATTTACCAACCTACTGCCAAAAAATGGACCAGGAGACCAATAGTAATTCCAAGGATTGCCAAGACTCCAAACACAATGAGAGCAATCATCCATAATGGCAGAGATGTCCGGGAAGCTGTGACTGGTCTGCACATAAAGAATGTGAAATGAGGAATAGGTTAGAAAATTGCACAGTCTTTCAAATATGTGTTTCTTTTCTCTTACCCCTAATAGCTCCACAACTTAGTCACAATGATAGCAAAAGATATTGGAAGGTAGGAAAAAAAAGAAAGAAAGAAAGAAGAGGAGGTGAGAAGGAGGGAAGGTGCAGATACTCCCTTTGAAGTTTCTGATTGAACTTGGGTTATGAGATTTTATTTGTTTTACTGTACATGTTTTATTAAATTTTTTCAGGAGTGTGGTGGTTGGTGCCAAGCTATCTATATTTGGCATCTAGTTTCTTCCTACAATCCATGGGTAGAGATATAATCAGCATCAATAATTGACCATCTTGCCAGATCAGGAGAAAAGGGGGGGGGGACGGATATCTTTTAGATGTTCTTTATGCCTAATTCCATCTTAATTTCAAAAAATATGACTTATTTATTTATTTATTTTATTGGGTACATCATATTACCACTTACAATACCCTTAAGTACTAGAGTGTTTTGATAAGTTTATTTGCATGCAAAAAAATTGAAATCCATGCCTAATCTTTTTGTTGGACATATTTTCCATGAACAATTTGAACATCTTTCATATATGTATGTCTCTAATTCTAGATCCTATTGGTTGTTTCACTAGGATTCTCTGACTACTACAAACAAAGAGGTAGCAACAAAATAGACTTGATATTACACCAAGATCTTGTCTTCTCTGTTGGGGCTTCTTCAGTTGTTACTGGATGATTATCTCAATCAGAATCATCTGAAGCTGCTTAGTATACACACAGATTGTGGGATCCTACCCTGCTTTGGGTGCAGTTGAATTCCTGGAAGGACCTAGAATTTGCACTTGACCATTCCTGGGGATGGAAATTCTCACTATATTATGTGCTGTTTTCACAGTAAAATATGTTGGAAAATGGGCATTTTGAGATTTGATGATTGTTTATAGCCCTTGTGTCTACTGTGGAGGAACAGCATTTTTTTCTTCATACTTTCTGTTGAACTCTACTTAGTGTAGGGTTAATCTTATGGGTACAAAGTAAACTGAAAATAGATCTTTGTAAACATTAAGAGTGGGAATAGGAGAGGGAAGAAGAAGAAGAAGGGTAGGAGAGTTGATAGGAGGAAGGGTAGGATGGGAAGTATGTTCCTAAATCTACAAAATACATGAAATTTGTATGATTAAATAAAATTTTTTAAAAAGTTTATTTGGGTACAAAAATTTTGAAATACATGCAGTGTTTTCTTTTTTATTTATATAAAGAGAATGAATTTCATGTATTTCGTATATATAGTTTTAAGAGCCTAATGATACTTCCCACCCACCCTCCCTCCTCCTTCCTTTCTTACTTTTTATTTTAAGCACTATAATGACATACTTTCAATTTACTTTATAATCACAAGTTTAACTCCAATAAATAAAGACTCCAACAAGGGGCAGCACTGAAGTATAAAGCCACTGCCTGCAATGCCAGCATCCCATATGGGTGTTGGTTGGAGTCCTGGCTGTAACACTTCCAATCCAGCTCTCTGTTAATCGCATGGGGAAATCAGTGGCAGATGGCCAAATTATTTTGGCCCTGCCACCCAAATGGGAGACCTGGATAAAGCTCGAGGATCTTGATTTTGGCCTGGCCCAGCCCTGGCCTTCACAGCCATCTAGAGAGTGAATAAAGGGATGGAAGATCTCTCCCTGTCTGCTTCTCCTTCTCCATCCCTCCCTCTTTGTCTCTATCTGTAACTATGACTTCCAAATAAATCAATCTTTAAAAAAAATTCAACAAGTTGTAAGTAGAAAAACCATTTTTCCTCAGGAGCATAGACAAGGGCTATAAACAATAATCAAATCTTAAAATGTCAATTTCACCCATATACATTAACTTTTTTCATGATCCATATTTCCCATGAACTTTTTGATGATCCTCTGTATTGAAAACTTTGAAAATGTTTTATTACTATAAACAGAACTGGTTTCATATAGTTCATAGATACAATTCTAAGAATATAATGACACTTCCGTTCCTCCCTCCCTCCATTCCCCTTCCTTCCTTTCTTTTTATTTCTTTTAATTTTCCCAATAATATATTTTTAATTTATTTTATCTACCAGGGTAGATTGATTTTTCAGATAAGAAACAGAAACTGGGGTCATAGGTAAAAATAAATTGGGTTGGTTAACATTTTTAATAGAATAAGATCTTTTTCTTACTATTTTCTGTTGATGTTTTATCATTCTCCCAGGAGATGAGCTCACTCTTCTTTTTTCCTCACACCTGCAGCACCATCCACCCCCTCTTCACTCTTAGCTGATACCCCTCCATTTCCAGTGAGAAAATGGCAAGCATCACAAGAGAACATAATAAATCCATCATATTTTTCAAAATATTTATTTATTTGAGAGAGAGAAAGAGAGAGAGAATGAAAATCATCCTTCTGCTGGTTCATCCACTTGATAATCACAACAGCTAGACAGCCAGGGCTATCGCTGTCTGGAGCCTGGAGCCAGAAATTTCATCCAAAAATCTCACGTGGTTGGGAGGGCCTCAAGTACTTGAAGTATCATCTGCTGATTAATAGGTGCATCAGCAGTGAGCTGGATCAGAAGTAGAGTGGCAGGGGCTTGAACTGGACTCTGAAATAGGATGCAACTAAAGCAAAGGCCCAACCCACTGGGCCACAACACTTGCATCCTCTCCATCTTATTTATTAATTCTTTGGCAGTGCCCCGCACTCTATCTTTCCCTCATATTTCTGTAAGTAGACTGCCCATGTGCCCTTTATTAGGCCAACCCCTCTACCACGTTGTCTCACTCTCAAGCAGGTAACTTGTGTTCCAATTCTTTCAAACTGTTCAGAGTTCTGTGGACACATCCATCTTTCATACTCCCATGTTACTTCTTCTGCTTAATATGTCCAACTTAGGTTTACCCAGTAAGTGGCTACTTGAACTTGACCACTCCACTCTGTCAACTCCTATTCATTTGAAGTCTTCTCTGGAGAGCCCATTATGGCCCTACATTGAGAGTATTTTGAAATGTTATATATTTTATTTATTTATTTTATTTGACAAGCAGAGAGACAGACATAGAGAAAAACAGAGACAGACAGAGAGACTTCCCATCCATTGGTTCACTTCCCAGATGTCCAGGAGGCAGGAACTTCAAGTCTTCCACGTGGATTGATCTATCACCTGTTGCTTCCCGTCACACACACTAACAAGAAGCTGCAATCAGAGGTCAACCTGGGCCTCAAACCCAGGCACCCCAATATGAGTTGCAGGTGTTGCACACTGCAGCCCAACTGCTGAGCCATGTGCCTTCTCTATGATTTGTACCCATCAGTCTCATTACCTCCATTTGTGAATGCTGTGGTTTGGGACCACAGCACTATTTGTGTATGTCATACCCAGGATATAAGATGCAACCTCACATTATAAATAATATGAATGAACACAAGAGAAATCAAGAATAAGTGCATCTTGGATAGGAAATAGAATAAAGGTATCCAGATTGTGTAGAGCCTTCAGGGCATGGCAGAGAAGTTTCAGTTTTATCCTGTGGAAATGACTAAAGGGATGATTTGTAGCGTTTAGGAAGGTGAACCCAAAGGCAGTGAGTGTACAAGTTTGTAGTTGAAAGAGGGAGAAAATGAAAGCAGAGATCAATGAGAAAAGGTTCTATCGTCTGTGAGAATAGAATAACTGGATGGTAGTAAGTATAATAATTGAAGTAGTATATAATTCTGTTTATGCAAAATCCAAAAGTATATAAATTAATCTATAGTGACTTAAAACAGAAAAGTGGCTGATGGCAGATGGGGTAGAATGAGGATTGGCAAAGTGCACAAGAAACCTTCTGGGACGATGGAAATGTACAACATCTTGATTAATTCACAGGTGCATATCTGTCAGACTCACCAATTTGTACTTGAAATATGTGTAGTTTTTATACATAAATTACAAGTCAACAAAGATGCCAAAAACCTTTAAAAAAGAATGCTAAGTGAGGAATTTGAGAAGCTTTGCAGCAGTAGAATGTGTACCAGAACTTGGCAATTAATTAATTATATAAATAAAAAAACCAAGAATACGTTAAATATGACACAGGATTTTACTTAAAGAAGAAGAAAAGTAAAGTGAAATCTAAAATATATAATTTGGGGAGAAACGTGGTGAATTTTCCTATCTTGAATTTACATTTACATTTCTAGTACCCAACTACAGAAGTCAAACTGATGGAAAACTGAGGAGCCACAGTTGGGGGTACGTCCAGCTGTGCTATAATGCTGCCCCCTTCCTGTACATTTTTACCACCTTGTTTCTTTTCACAGTTCAGATATTTTTTTCAGTTTTAGCTACTTTTAACTCATAATCTAAAAATGTTAGAAATTATAACTTGTTTTTAAGTTGCTTAAAAAGTAACTCATTTATTAGTCAATTTCTGGTTGGTCAAACAAATTTCTTTTCTGAAAAATCACATAAGAAATTACTGGGAAAGGATACAAAATATAAATTATATTTTGTTATTAAAAAAAAATCCTGCCGGCACCACGGCTCAACAGGCTAATCCTCTGCCTTGTGGCGCCAGCACACCGGGTTCTAGTCCCGGTCGTGCGCCAGAGTCTTTCCTGGTTGCCCCTCTTCCAGGCCAGCTCTCTGCTGTGACCAGGGAGTGCAGTAGAGGATGGCCCAAGTGCTTGGGCCCTGCACTCGCATGGGAGACCAGGAGAAGCACCTGGCTCCTGCCTTCAGATCAGCGCGGTACACCGGCTGGAGGGTGAACCAAGGGCAGAGGAAGACCTTTCTCTTTGTCTCCCTCTCTCACTATCCACTCTGCCTGTCAAAAAAAAAAAAATCCTAGACTTGAACATCTGAGTGTCACCTTGACAAGGATCTGAAACAAAGCCACCTTCTGAGATTTTGTTCCCATTCTATCATACAGATTTCATGCTAAGAAAAAAATGAAATCGTTAAGTTTTGGTTTTAAGTCCTTAGGCCAACTTCTGATGTGTTCTTTTTCTTCCTTTTAACTACCAGGTACTCACACACAGCCTCTAAGTTCTCATCAATTGCATTGGCAGAGTCAATCATGTTTCAAGATCCCTCCAAATCTCTTGGCTGTGTGATCAGATTAATGCCACACTCTGAAAATCTAGTCACTAAATTGGAGCTTAGACATTTCCAAGTAACCAGGAAATTTTAGGAACAAGTCCTAATCTTTTGAAATATTTCAGGTTGAGGGCTTCACACAGGTATAACATTTTGAAGGATAAGAAGTTGACTTAAAAACAATCCGCTCAGCATAAAGGCGATGATATGTCACAAGCAAAGCCGAACCAAAGAATGATGTGGTTTCTGCTACACTTATGAATGCATGTGATCACTCTTTTATTGGATGATCAAGGTGTGGCTAACAAGAAAACATAAGGACTGTGAATAAAATAACACCTTACCTTAAAGGGAATCATTAAACAGATTTTTACTTTAATTAAGATTAAATGCTATGAATATATTCTATTACAGTATGGCCATCCTGATCACATTTTTGTGTGAACACTGATGTGAATATATACAGATATAAATGATTTATATATACATATTTAAAGCACTCAACTATTGAGAAAAGAACTCAGCATTTTAGAGAAATATCTATGTGAGGTATGAGTTTATATTTTGCAGATATCTGCACATTAAATATTTTCTAATTAGAGACAATTTTGCTATATATTATGTATCGATAAAAACTTCTTATGAGATGAAATATGTTCTTGAATTTTTCCTTTAATAATCACTGTTCCCTTGAAATTATTATCTAATTAGACAACTTAAATATAGATAGCATATTTATATACATAATTGTATTACCCTGATTCAGGAACATTTAACAAATAAAAATACATGGATTTAAATATCATTTTACAAAGAACCGTTTTTGAAGCCATAGGAATGCAAGAGTCAAGATAATATTCACAGAAACACTGTAAAAAGCATAATATGTTAAATAAAGGAAGTTATAATCATCATCACTACTAACAGCAACTTAGCTCCTGATTTATGAAGACAAGAAAATGTTCCCTCTGCCATCCCCTCTCCACTTAACAATAGTCACACATGCATGTTATTTTTCATTCACAGGGTGTTGAACTGGATGCTGCCTTTCTGAAGCACTTCCCAAAGCATTACAGAAATCTAAATATTCCAGACACAAGTTCGTATTTGTAACAAGGTTGTCTCCATGTTGACAATCCACACTGCTATGGAAAAACTACACTTTCCCACCTCAACCCAGTCCTTGAGTGGGAATCATATTGCTGAAGACTGCTAACTCTATTTATGTTAATATTTGGGGCAAGCAAATCTCCACTTACCTATACATAATGTGCTGGTAAAATGTCCTGATCAGTGGTTCTCAGGTAAATGTGCTAACCACAATGATAGTTGGGATTTTAAGGGCTGGGAGCAATAACAGAAAGTAATTAAAGGAAACTTGTTCAACAAGTGTGATGACAGCTGTGGATCTGTGGTGTAGAGGAAGAAATGAAAATTCTGTTTGACTTGGATACTTAGAAAAATACAGTAGATATTACTTAGATTGGTCATCTGAGAGACGCACCCCAGAAATGCCGGCACAGATTGGTGATTCAGTGTCTGACTCACATCCCAGTCTTCCTTTCATGGCATAGAGCTCCTCCCCAATGAAACCAACTTCATCCACCAAATCAGTCTCGGACAAATGACATAAATATAAGTGGTCTTTTTGTCATACATTAATTCTTCCACAGCTTTGCTCGTTTGAAACATGCTTGACCTGCAAATTCTCGCTAGGACTGTACATACTTTAACAGGAATGAGTTTACAGATGGAGGCAGGTTTTGAAGAAGTTCCACTTTGGTAATTCTTCATAGAAATGGAACTTGTTCATCAAGTCTGAGTTGTTTAGCTCAGTGGCTACGGATTATTTTTGAGTGACACACCTAATTTTCCTGAGAACAAAAATTCAGGAGGTATTTAGATATTTTGAGTACAAGCATCTAGATTCTGATACTATTTTTCATATCTTTACACACTTCACTCATTCATCCACTTAATGAGTATTCATCTTGCACTTCCTGGGGCTACGTGTTTTTCCCGGTAGTGGAAACACAACAATGGATATAATGAAGTCCCTGCCTTTGTAGATCTTACAGCCTAATGGGAAAGACAGACAAACATTAACACGATAATAAATACATAATATGAGAATTTACACATTTTATACAGAAAATAAGGCAGGAGAGTTGGGTAAAGAGTGGTGGGTTGGGGTAGGTGTGTCTATCTAAAAGGCAGTCCAGAAAGACTTCTCTAGGGAAGGTGCTTTGAGCAGAGATCTGAATGATGATACTAATTGGAGTGATTCATTCTCCAAAAACATATGTTCATGATATTTCTGTATTTCTTTAAAACTCACCTGCCTTCACAAAATTTACAAAAGAAAAAATGGAAATAAAGTATTAAGCAAATGAGTAGTTGTTAAAAAAGCTGCTGTATCATCATATATAATGTTATAGATACTTTAAAAATAATGGGGTTATAATATATATATATATATATATATATATATATGTATGTATGTATATATGTAGTAGAAATTAGAAAGCCAGAGAATACACATCCAAGAATCCACTATAGTTAAATTTCTGGATAAATGGTGGATTTTGCTGGTTTGATGAGACTTGGAAGGCAGAAGCAAGTCAGAGGCCTTCCAAGGCAGGGGTTGGATATGGTAGTGAAAGTTCACAAAGATGCTAGCAGCATACACTCTTCACTCTCCAGTCTTTGGAAACTGAGAAATGATTTTAGAATAGGCAAAGACCAGACTAGCCTGTGGGTGTCAGGAGGCTGTGATGCTGATGTCATAGGTGTCAATGCCTCTCTGGTCCCTGAGTCTTGGCTGCTGAATTCAGTAATTCCAGTTCTGTGGCTCCCATTGGCATCTGTTTTCTAGTGTTCTGTGAAAGATCTCTGTCAGCTCTCAAAGGACCTACACCCCTGGCCTTTCCAACATTTTGTAGAATGTGGGTTCCTTCGCCAAATTTTTTTTCTGCTTGACATGAATTTCCTGTTCTGAATCTGACGGTTGTAGATCTATATAGAAAGACTTCAAGAAAAATTACTGAGTGAAATATGAGATGCAGAATGATAGCTTGATAGCATTGATAGCATTAAAACTTGAAAGAAACAGTAAACAATACTGCACATTTTTAATGTGTATGTATTTGAATTCCTGTATTTATCTGTGAAAAGCTAAATAAAGTATGAAAAGACTGGAATAATTTTTAAAAACAAGATTACCCTTGGGAAGAAGGAAAGAGACCAGAATTAAAAATTATTGTCAAGAAACTTGCTTTATCTATAATAGACTCATTTTTTTTTTGACAGGCAGAGTGGAAAGTGAGAGAGAGAGACAGAGAGAAAGGTCTTCCTTTGCTGTTGGTTCACCCTCCAATGGCTGCCATGGCCGGTGCACCGTGCTGATCCGATGGCAGGAGCCAGGTGCTTCTCCTGTTCTCCCATGTGGGTGCAGGGCCCAAGCAGTTGGGCCATCCTCCACTGCACTCCTGGCCACAGCAGAGGGCTGGCCTGGAAGAGGGGCAACCGGGACAGAATCCGGTGCCCCGACCGGGACTAGAACCCGGTGTGCCGGCGCCGCAAGGTGGAGGATTAACCTGTTGAGTCATGGTGCCGGCCAATAGACTCATTTTTTTAATAGGGAAAGTATGTTCATACATTTTCTACATTACTTTTTAAAAATTAAATATATTATTGAATTGAAATAAAGGCTTACCATCTCTGTATTTGAGTAGAGAAAAATTGAAATATTGACAATAAAATATAGACTCTGGGCAGTCAAGTCCAAATTAATATTAGCTAAAAATAAATGATTTATTGGTTTTGTAGAAATTTCCGGGATGAGATTGCTGTTCCATGACAATTGAAAGACAAATTCATGAGAACACATGAATTTTGGCTGCTGATTCCACCTCCAGCTAGTGCAGACCCTGGGAGGCAGCAGGAGATGGCTCAAGTACTTGGCTCCTTCTCACTCTCATGGGAAACTTGGATAGAATTTCCAGCTTTTAGCTCTGGCTCCAGAACCAGCCCTGACCACTTCAGGCGTTTGGAGAGTGACTCATCTGGTGGGAACTCTCTTTTTCTTATTCTCTCTCTCTCTCTCTCTCTCTCTCTGTGTGTGTGTGTGTGTGTGTGTGTATGTGTAACTCTGCCTTTGAAAATAAATAAATCTTCAAAAGAAGAAGAAGACAGACTGATTCACACTTATGAGATTTTAAATGAGTGAAATAAATTCACGAATATTTGGCTTTTGAATTAACCGCCTATAAGACAAGGAAACTATTATACAATTTGTATCTCTTATATCCTTTAGCTATATTATCCTTTTTCCTCTACTTTGAATTGTATTACAAGAGGATCCTTTCTCATGGCCTGCAGTCATGTGTTTCGAATTCAAGGAAAAGGTGAATATGTATTCATTTCTTACTAGGACAACAGCAACAGCTTTCCAAACTGTCTGCCTGTGTCAGTGTGTACTGTTCACCCACAGTTACAGTCCATTCTCTTTCTCAAAGGTGAAAGTAATCTTTGCAAAGATTGGATCATCTCATTATCTGCTTTGGTTAGGAATCTCCATGAAGTATTAATTAAAATCCAAGGTCTGTACTGTGACTATTGCTCACAAAGCCCTGCATGAATGGACTCCTATTGATGTCTTCTGCCCTCTCCTACCATCTCACACTTACCCATAGGGTTCTCATCCCACTGACATCTTCCTGTCCCACTTTACCGTCTCTCTTATTTCTCTTTACAGGCCTTCCATTTGTTCCCTTTGAATTTCTTTGTTTTTCCTTTTCTTGCTGAAGTCCAGCTCAATTGCTGTCCCTCATAGAGATTATTCTTTTTTTTTTTAAGATTTTTTTAAGCTTTATTTATTTATTTGAAAGTCAGAGTTACACAAAGAAAGAAGGAGAGGCAGAGAGAGAGGAAAGAGAGAGGTCTTCCATCTGCTGGTTCACTCCCTAATTGGCTGCAACGGCCAGAGCTGTGCCAATCCGAAGCCAGGAGCCAGGAGCTTCTTCTGGGTCTCCCACGTGGTGCAGGGGCCCAAGGACTTGGGCTATCTTCTACTGCTTTCCCAGACCACAGCAGAGAGCTGGATCAGAAGTGGAGCAGCCGGGACTCAAACCAGCTCCCATATGGGATACTGGCACTGCAGGCGGCGGCCTTACCCACTACGCCACAGCGCTAGCCCAGAGCCCACTATTTTCTATCATATTACTTTCTATTTCCTTTTTAACATTTCTCACAGTCCAAAATCATCTTATGTGTGTGTTTACTGCCCTTTTTAAAGAAATTTATTTGAAAAGCAGTTACAGAGAAAGAGGCAAGTCTTCCACCTGCTGGCTCACTCCCCAAATGGCCACAATAGCCAGGGCTGGGCTAGGCTGAAGCCAGGAGCCAGGAACTTCATCCAGGTCTCCTATGAGAGTGTAGGGGCCAAGGCACTGAGGCCATCTGCTGCTGCTCTCCCCGTTGCATTAGCAGAGACCTGCTCAGAAGTAGAGTAGTGAGACGCAGGAGCTGGTGCCCATGTGGGGTGCTGGCATTGCAGGTGGCAGCTTAACCTGTATACTGCAACACAGCCCCCAACTACCTGTCTTTTCCCACTAAATGTAGGATCATTGTAGGAAGATACTGTGTGTTTGGTAGTTCCAGTATACATAGGTGTTCAGTAAACATGTATGACCTGTATGGGAAAGGATTAGGGAGAGAAAGGCACCAGCAAATCACTGATAATGATTAGGTTTGATGTTGTTAAGAGTCATACTTTATGAAAAAAGACAGAATAAAAGAGTAACACCATAAATAGCAGAGGGCTTTTTATTTTGTTTTAACTGTCTAAAAAATTTAGGGCTCCTTTTTGTTAGGAAACCACAAAAGGTAAATTATGTGCAGAGATTACAGTCAATCCTCCATACCATTGCATGCTTGCTGTAAGGACAGGAGCAAAACATGTGCCACACTGCCACCTGCCCTTGAGGACTTCACATTATTATCGCTGCAAGAGAAGAAAAACAAATAACAAAAGAAGGACATGAAAAAAATATATGTAAGTATGTGCAAGTTAGAAATCACTTTATAATTTCTGATGAATGTTGAATTAAACTTGATGAGAGAAAATACACATAATATATTCATCAGTTTATTAGAGATGAAGAGTGACTTTAAGCAAATAGTTCCTCTTACTTTCTCTTAGTTTCCTGTTCTATAAATTGGAAGATTTGGTCTAGATGAATTTCTGGTATATCTTCTGCACTCCAAAATCATGTGATGTCATGAAGCACACAAACTATCTCACATATAAATAAAAAAGTAGATGTGCATGAGTTGTCTCACACATTCCAGTGAACAAAGTGCAACTTTAATTTATAGAATTAAAACTAATGTACCTGAAAGAATAAGGATGTATGTTTTCATATTACGAAATTAAAGATTTTATTTTCTTTTAATTCTTAAGAACAAAGTAGGGGCAATCACAAAAATAATGATATATCAGAATTAGACTATTAATAAAAATATTTTGGTTTTGTTTACTCCCTTTTGTCTTCTTTCCTAGATTAGTTAAATAGACAAACAAATGAATGGAGGGTGTTTTACATACAGCTTTGGTAAAGATGTTTGTGTTTCTGTGTCTTAGAAAATGATTGGTTTATCATCCGTCAAAAGAGAAGGATCTTGAAGCAGCAGATAAGACTACCCTGCCTTTCTCTTCATGCTCCATTTCATGGTTACTTTTCTTTTAGAGTCCAGTCTTGGAGGTAATCCAGTCACGATAAGAGGTCACTCGTGTGTAGACACCTGGCTTATTCTTTTTCCCACAACCATCACCCCAGCTAACTATTCCAACAAGATGCCAAATATTTCTGGAGTCAGGGTAAGCTAGCGGTCCACCAGAATCATTCTAGAAGAAGAAGGGGAACAATGTTACTATTATTGTCAAATACTTTCATTTTACCTCTCTTCTGGAGTTAAAACTATCCCCTTGGCATTGAAATCAATCCACCCTCTTTGGGCTTAACACTGCAGAATCCTTGAGTTTATTAAAAATCCACAAATCTGCAAGCCAGAATATATTTTCTATAGCTTCCAGGTATTGCATTGACAACCCAGAACCACCCTTGACTATGGCAAAGATGACT
The DNA here is from genome assembly GCA_949820135.1 of Sylvilagus floridanus. Taxonomy (NCBI): domain Eukaryota; kingdom Metazoa; phylum Chordata; class Mammalia; order Lagomorpha; family Leporidae; genus Sylvilagus; species Sylvilagus floridanus. The sequence continues at coordinate 103,075,657 of OX463238.1, read as the reverse complement.
CAGTGGTTCCTGTGGTTCTGAACAGTGCACTGAGCTCCATGATGTAGTCTCTGAGCAATGCTTGACCTGAGTCCATGCTCAACCCCCTGCTGCCTCCCTGGAGAAGGAGGTAGCATTCTAGGTCTCTAAGCTGCTCCAAAAACACAACTCAATTTGTCTTCAAAACTTCCAAGGATTATTCTTTGTGTGGATTCTTGTGTTGAAAACTCCATGAGGGCAGATATTATGCTCACCATGTCATTTCCAGCATCTGGTTGATGTCTGACACATAAATAGGAGTGATAATTTTAAGTGGAGTGAAATGTGAAGCTACTCTGTGGAAATCATTAGGAAATAAAAATATTTTAGGCTGATAAAAATGTCTATTTAGTTGACACTTTGGGAGAAAATGATTGGATAACGTAGCTGGACATACCTGACAGGCATCCGCTTCTCCAGACATGTAGCCAGCACACAGCATTGTTTCAGTCACCAAGCCAGATAGTGCATATGGGGCATTGCAAATTTTGCTGTCAATAATTTTCACAAATGCTTGTTGAAGTGTCTCTGGGAAAGCACCTAATGGCAATAAATGCTACGTTTTAGAGAGCTCTTGGCCCTGCTTGTGGTAATAAAGAACAACTAAAGTATAAAGCATATTCTTTCAGGAGCAGGCCAGTCACAGGTTACATCAGTCTCTTTCAGGTTTTCATTATAGTTGGCTGCCTTCCACATAAATGCAATTTCCCCGCTCCCATTCCCAGGGATATTTTAGAAATTGAAAACAATGCGATGTCACACTTTTTTGTCCTGCTACAGGGCTTGCTATTCAATATATTTACTGGTCGACTAATTGCATGCAGGGAGTGATTGATTGATTGATTGATTGATTAAATGATTATTCCCATTAAGCTATTATGTTTTTGCAGGAAAACTTACCAAACATATGAAGTGATCCCCATCCTGTAACTACGACACTGTCGTTGTCTGAGAGCTTCATTTTGGCTTCAGGAAGGCAAATCCTACGAACGTACTTTGTAAAAGAGACTCCTTCAGCAAGCTGCACAAGGGCAATATCGTCATGGACCGCGGGACTGCTATAATTTTCGTGCAGAATAATGTTTTGGACTTTCCGTGTCATATATGGTTTATTTACAATATTTCCAAAGTTGACAGTCCAATCTTGTGTGTTATTTTTCCTGGAGGACACAATTTAATTAAAACACTATCATTGTCTGCATCACAACAGTGTCCTAGGTGGTGTTTATCTTAGCATTTTGAAGCATAAGGTTCCTATATACTACAAAGCACTTACATTCTAATCTTCAAAAGCGTCTTGATGTAGAGTTGGTACAAACATTGCAGTCGCTTAAAGACAGTGCTAAGAACCATTATGTTTCTCAGGTTTCTGCAAATCTTCCCAACGAGGGACAAGTTTCTCTGGCTAAGTCAACTCTAAACATTTCTGAACATTTGACTTGAGCAGGAATTAGATGAGCATCCTTGGTCCATTAAGTGATTAGAGTGCAGATTTAGTCTTATTGCCGAGAACCTTGGGTTCTGGGGGCCTGTGGAAGGCTCTGGATACTTCTGTACTTAAAAACTCAGTCCCATTATTCTGTTTATTGAGACAATGTATCTTGCTTTCTAATTTAGATTTCTTGATCAGTTTCTCCTTAGAATGAAACAGCCAGCAGCGAGGCTCAATAGGCTAATCCTCCACCTAGTGGTGCCAGCACACCGGGTTCTAGTCCCAGTTGGGGTACTGGATTCTGTCCTGGTTGCCCCTCTTCCAGGCCAGCTCTCTGCTGTGGCCCAGGAGTGCAGTGGAGGATGGCCCAAGTGCTTGGGCCCTGCACCCCATGGGAGACCAGGATAAGCATCTGGCTCCTGGCTTCAGATCAGCGCAGTGCGCCGGCTGTAGCGCGCTGGCTGCAGCGGCCATTGGGGGTGTGTGTGTGTGAACCAACGGCAAAGGAAGACCTTTCTCTCTGTCTCTCTTTCTCACTGTCCACTCTGCCTGTAAAAAAAAAGGATAAAACATCTTGTTTATTCTCATGTCTCCCTCAAAATATAAGCTGCTACTTTTTTTTATGATTCCCATAATTTCATGCCATCAGTGGCATATTTCAATCCACCTCCTATTCTAAAACCTCCCTGATTTCACATGTTAAAAAATTGTGATTTGTACACTTCATTTCCTTAGAGTCCACTCAGGCTCCCCCTCCTGAGATTTACATAAAAAGGCCAGGAGGAATGCTAAAGAATCTGTATGTTTAACAAGTTGCATAGGCAGACATGGTCATCACTGACTTTTTAAAAATCCCTTCTGGAAGACATCCTATGAAGATGCTGCGACCTAGGGCCTGTGTGGTGATGCTGTGGTTTAAACTGCTGCCTATGGTGTCAGGATCCCACATGGACCCTGGTTCAAGTACTAAGTGTTCCAGTTCTGATTCAGCTCCTTGCTAATGTACTGGGAAAAGCAGTAGAAGATGGCCCAAGTCCTGGGGCCCATGCATCCATCTGAGAATCACAGATGAAGTTCCTGGTTCCTGGATTCAACCTGGTCCAGCCCCAGGCAATATGGCCATTTGGGGAATGTGTCAGCAGATGAAAGATCTTCCTCTCGCTCTCTCTATCTCTCTCTCTGTAACTCTGCCTTTCAAATAAATAAATAAATCTTTTTTAAAAAAATAAATATCTACAACCAGTATATACAAAATGTTAATAGTATTTTCTAGCATTTCCTTTTGTAAAATTTTCTCTACTTGAAATTGCTCTTTTATTTGATGTATACAGAATACAAATTGTGCTGTTCCATCTCCATACACCTGAAGAAGGCTATGTATCCACCAGAAGTGAATGTTACTCTATGACCCCTTTAATCAAATATCTATTATAATCACATTTTAGGGTCTAGATCAAATCTTCATACAGCAGTTGAATTTGTCATTTCCTTTTTAAAATTAATTTGTTTTAGAGGCAGTGCAAGAGAGAGAGAGAGAGGTCTCATCTATTAGTTCGCTCCCCAAATGCCTGGAATGACGGGGGTTGGGCTGGCCAAATCCAGGAGCCAGGACTCAATGTAGGTCTTTCATGTGGGTGGCAAGAACCCAGTTAGGTTAGCCATCACCTGCTGCCCCCCAAGGTGTGCATTAGCAGGAAGCTGGAGTTGAGAGCCAGAGCTGGATTTTGAACTCATGGTATCTTAACCATTAGGCTAAATGCCCATCCCACATACCATATTACTTGTTCAAGTTCCATAATATTATCTTTCCCGACATGTCTACCACATTATGCTACTCCCTCATACTTTCTATAGCTGATATTTTCATTTCTTCAACTAGCTTGTGAATTCCTAGAAAGCAAGAAAAATCACCTAGAACTGGAGTCAGGCATTCCTTTTCTATTATTTAATAGCTTGTGATACTGACATTAAATCTATCACCTTTCCTGAGCCTCGTTTCCTCCTCTTTCTATAGGTTAAGTTTTGCTTCCTATACAGAATTTTTATAATGAAGTGAAATGATTTCAAAAAGGCACATAAGACCAGGCCAAGGTAAATATTTGGAAAGTATGAACTGCTTTTATTCAATCCCCCCTTTTCCTAAATTTTAAAGCTTTCTTACTCCTTCAATTATAATTGTAAATTTTGTATGTGATTGTAAATTTCCTATGATCTTATGAATTTTTCCATGTTTAGGTTAATCCATATGGGCTAATCCAAACAAGCTTGCACCCAGCATCTTTCACACCGTCAGACTTTTGAACTTACCTAGCAAAGCAGTGAGCTGCTGATAAGAGCCACCTGCTGCTGATCAGAGAGGCTCCACAGTTGTGGTGGCCTTTCCATTGCATGCTGGCCTGCCATGGCCATGCCCCTGCCAGGGCATTCTTCCCATTCACAATTCGATTGCCAGCTGTGATACTGCTGCTCAGTCGTCTCCCACAACCTGGAGAAAGGATTTATACACAGAGCAGACATCTTCTATTTTGCTTTATAAAAACATCATCTTAAAATATAACTTGAAAACCTGCAGTGATTAATTCAGCTGTTTATTTCCTGTAATGCTCTGTGTTCGTGGTTTCCCAACTCATCTTGGCTTAGGTGAATCTTATCGAAATCTTATCTTTTCTAGTCTCTTTAGCTATTACCTTTTAGGCTGCCTCTTTCTCAAAATTCTCGTTTCTCCAAGCCTTTGTTTCATTAATGATTGATTATGGCACAGTGTATACAGTGGTGTCTATAGTTGCAATGTTGACAATAAATACTCCACAAATATCCACTGAGTGAACAGATGCCTGGATGTACCTTGTGGGCAACACCATACTCTGAAAAACAGGGGTGAGGAATGTCCAGCCTGTAGGCTATAAAAGACCAGTCAAATCATTCAATCTGGCCTTGCCAAGACAAAAACAGATAGGACTTGAAATTCAATAAATCTATAGGAGGCTAATTTTTAAATAGATAACTTTGTATGGCCCACGAATGAAGTTATAAATCTAAATAGTCATTGGCAGAAAAAGTACTCTCCCTCTTTTTTGCAGCCATCAACTGAGTGGCAGCAGCCAAAATGAAGTTTAATCAGTTTGTGACTTCTGATCGAAATAAGAACCATAATTGGCATTTCAATGCCTCTTTCCACATTTGCAAAAAGATTGTGCTGTCCCCTCAAAGAACTGAGACCGAAGGTCAACTTGGCATCCATGCCCATTTGTAAGGATGATGAAGTACAATGGTATGAGAACATTGTAAAGGTCAGAAACTGCAAAGTATACCAAGTATAAGAATAAATATGTCATCTACACTGAATAAATGCAGCAAGAAAAGGCCAATGGCACAACTGTCCATGTGGGCGCTCACCCCAGCAAGGTGATTATCACTAGGTTAAAACAGGACAGAGACCACAAAATGATCCTTGAGTAAAAAGCCAAGTCATGTCAAGTAGGAAAGGAGAAGGGCAAATTCAAGGAAGAAGCAACTGAGAAGATGCAAGAATAAAGTAATCTCATATGCACAACTTTCATTAAAAAGTGCTGAAATTTAAAAAAAAAATTGCTCCACCTGTTTTAAAAGATGCAGAGCTATTTTTATGCTGCAATAAACATATTTGACTTATAGTGTAGGCTTGTGTTTTGGTCCTATCCTAAGTTGTCCTTTTTGTTCCCTTTTATGGATTGAGTGGTAATTGGCTTTCCAAACTCTTTCAGATGTTCAAATTCTGAAGTCTTCTATTAAGGGTTGATGGATTAGGAGTTGGAGACCTGATCAGATGGTGGCGGCTGGGAAGTGGGGTCAGTGGGAAGTCCTTAGGCCATTGCACCCAGAAAGTGGTTCATTTTCTTTTTAAGATTTATTGATTTATTTGAAAGTCAGAACTGCAGAGAGAGGGAGATGCCATAGTGCCAACCTCCAGAAAGTGGTTCTTAGGAGAGAGTTGGTTAATTAAGCCACAGGCAGCCTAGCAGCTCTGTTTGCCAGCTCACCATGTGAATGTTCCTTCATACTGATTCAGCTGTTGCCAGCCTCTGTCAAAGTAAGGAGGCCAGTAGATGTTGAGCTGTGAACCTCCAAACTGTAGTTGAAATAAACTTTGCTTTCGCAAGGAAATATTGTTGAATATTTCAGGGAAAGCAATGAGAAGCTGACTAATGTATTCCTTAAATCTTTTCTTATTTAACTCATTCACAATCATATTCTTCACTCATGATTTTAGAATCAATTTTCACTTCACTCTTTTGTACAATTTCCTATAAATATTAACATTTATGTATCAGTATTCGGCAAAAAGAATTTCCAGATCTATAGCTAGTATATCCAGTAATTTGAAAAACTCTAATGTGCTAGTTTTGAGGATTTAAACTATACACCATTGTGGAAGACAGTCTGGAGATTCCCCAGAAATCTGAAAATTGATCTATTGTATGACCCAGCCAACCCATTTCTGGGAATATACACAAATGAAATGAAATCAACATATCAAGGAGTTATCTATACCCCTATGTTTATAGCAGTTCAATTCACAATAGCTAAGATATGGAATCAACCCAGATGTCCAACAACTAATGACTAGATGAAGCAAATGTGTACACAATGGAATACTACTCATTCATTAAAAAGAATGAAATCCTATCCTTTACAACAAAATGATTGCAACTCCAACATGGGTGAGAGGCCCAAGCACTTGGGCCATCCCCCCTCTGGTTTTCATCAAGCTATTATGCTTGGTGAAACAAGTCAGATCAAAACATGAATATCATATGTTTTCTCTGATTTGTTTTTCACTGATATAAAGGGTACAGAAAAGAAACTTAGGATCTGGCACTTTGGCACAGCAGGTTAAGCTGCTATCTGCAGTGCTGGCATCCAATATGGGTCTTGGTTCAAATACTGACTGTTCCACTTCTTAGCTCCCTGCTAATGCACCTGGGAAAGCAGCAGGGGATGACCCAAGTGCTTGGGTCCCTGTACTCACATGGGAGACTAGCATGAAGATTCTGGCTTATGCCTGGCCCAGCCCCAGCCATTGTGGCCATTTAGGGAGTGAACCAGTTGATGGAAGATCTCTTCTCACCCACCCCCATGTGTGTGTGTGTTATTCAGATTTATAATAAATAAATAAATTTTTAAAAAGGCAAAAAGAAACAATGTATATCAAGCTAAACTGATACCTTGTGACTTGATTGTCATCTATAACTCTCATCTATAGCCCTGTGGAAGTGATCTATCTACCTTTTACTTGCAGAGCTCTTTGTTTAGAGGAGTACTGAGGCTGTGGTTATAAAGTAAATGGGACATATATTATTGCAAAAAATTAAAAGAAATAAAGGAAAGAAAGGAAGGAGGAGGGAGGGGAAGAAAAGGAGAGAGGAAAGTCTTGTTGTATTTTTGGAATTATATCTATAGAATTCATGAAATCTTTACATATTAATAAATTTTAAAATGTAATAGAAAAGAAAAAATTCTGTGGATTTCCATGATGTATTTCAAAATACTTTAGAAAATATTATGTAGAAATATTTGTGAAAATATTAACTCTATAATAAAGTGTATTAACTTACAGTTGTTGACAAGCATTTCAGAATTAGCCTTGCTGATTTCTGAAAATAAAAACAAAACAAAAATTGTAAAACTGATACATATCACCAACCAGTTGATTTCAACCCTAGGACACAAACGCTAACTTTTCTGATCTAATTATACCCAACATTTAACCATTCATGTATTGATTATCAGCCCTTCTAAACTCCTACTTGTGATAATTTGAACATTTATCCTCATCTCTACCAGGTAATATTAAAAAATGAAAATTAAATGCAAAGTTTTCAGTATTATGATAGTTGTAGTAAAATATTCAATGAGGTAAAAAGTAGATTTCTTTAAATATATGGATTTGTGATATTCTGGCAATTCTACTGAGTCATATATTTTAAGAAAAAAATCAGTTAAAATTTTATTTCATTGGACACTTCCTACTTTTTAAAATATTCTCCTTACTTAGACTGAATTAGGAAACTTTCAAAATGTAACTTTGCAGCTTCTTTCCTATTGGAAAGAGACTTTAAAGAATAAGAGAAGAGAACTATAGGAAGAACTGCAGGAAAGCACTGATGCTGATCCCTGGGATACGGAGAGGCAGGAATCCCAGCCTTCTATCCCAACAGCTACCCACAAAGGGATTTCACTGCTCCCTGGAGAACCTCTACCTCAGACTCGCTTCTCAAAGTGCCCCGTTGGTCACAGGGTTTGTGCTCTGAGGAAGAGGAGCTGTAACTGGTGGCTGGAGGCATTTTGAGCCTTCAAGGACACCAAGATCAACTATTAAACTGGAAAGGCCATAAACTAGGGGCACTGAAACCACAAGTTTTTCCCTGACAGGCTGTTTAACAATCCAGGTGAGACTTTCAAGACCTTTGTAGAACTTTCCAGATAATTATAAAAGTCATTTTCTATACAGGGATGAAAATCTATCATTTTCTTCCACTGTTTTCTAGAGAATTATTCCAAACAATTTTTTTTAAGTAGCATTGCTCTAATTTCTTCACAAGAATTGTTTAAGGCTCCCATTACCAGCATTGCTTTAGCCCTGCAATTCCTTAGTGAATGACCTAGAAAACCCTGAATGTGCTGTCTCTCACAGGTCCTGACAGGACAGGAGAGTAGGAAGGAAAGATGGTTTGGTCGGAAGCTTTCAGCCACTTTCCCATCCCTATCACTTGTCAAACAATGATGCTATGGCACTGCCCCTTCCACCACCAACCCACTGCTAGGAGTGCCAGAGTTCAGGAAACATATTTAACCCCAAAATTGCAGAACTCATAGTCCCTTTATTTCCAGCACTTTTAAAAATACTTTAGAAACCTGAGTAATAGACCACAAGGAAAAGAAATGAAGTACCCGTAAGTTTAATGGAAGCAGGAACTGCATTCCAGGATGCCACGTTGCCTCCCAATATCTGATGTAAGATGGCTAGGATTTCAGTCCTCATGCTATCCCTCTTTGCTGGAGGAAACTTGAAGGTCAGACGTAACTGTACACTGGAGCCATTGGTGTTAGGCCTAAAATAATAGATGTATTCAAATGTGATACTTCTTAAAGTTTTAGATGTTGTGCGATCATATCAAAGTTCCCACATTTTAATTATATATCTTTACAGATGTTAAAGAACATCTCTAACACAGACATACAGTATAAACACAACACAGTATATGTAAATTGTAAAAGTCCCTAAAAATCTTCTAACTAGTTCAGAGGTACTGTACATTGAAAAAGATATGGGATCCTATGCCAGGAATCAGAATAATTCAAACATATATGAGCAGCTAAACACCTTCCTAGATTTTATTATAATACCACAAAAACCAGTGTTCTCATAAGAATTTTTTCTAATAATTGAATTTTAGAGAAAAACATGAATGAGAAAATAAAGGCAAGGCAGGGAAGCACTCAAAAGACAAGTTCCAGCATATATTCAGGGGTCATTCTACAGCTTATTCCTGTACTTTCTTACATGTAACAATCGAGATACATTATATCTTACGTATAACCAACAGATCTACAAGGACAAAACTCAGAAATAACTCAAGTCTGGATTGGCTATATATTCAGTACATTCTTTTGATTGTTCAGTGAAGGAAGTCAAATCATTTTGGAAGACTATCAAAGTCATATCAATCAGAATTTGTGAAAGCCTCACAATTCGGCCAGCACTGTGGCCTACTAGGCTAATCCTCCGCCTTACGACGCCGGCACACCGGGGTCTAGTCCTAGTCAGGGTGTCGGATTCTGTCCTGGTTGCCCCTCCTCCAGGCCAGCTCTCTGTTGTGACCAGGGAGTGCAGTGGAGGATGGCCCAAGTGCATGGGCCCTGCACCCCATGGGAGACCAGGAGAAGCACCTGGCTCCTGGCTTCGGATCAGTGCAGTGCGCTGGCCACCAGCGCGCCAGCCATGGCGGCCATTGGAGGGTGAACCAACGGCAAAGGAAGACTTTTCTCTCTTTCTCTCTCTCTCTCACTGTCCACTCTGCCTGTCAAAAAATTAAAAAAAAAATTAAAAAAGCCTCAAAATTCCATTTTCAAGTAATTATGACCAAGTAAAGGGTCTTTCAAAGTTTCTGTTTGTCTATAAGTAAGTAGGTTGGTTGATTGGTCAACTGAATTTTTTGTTTGTTTTGCTCAAGGGTCCCCAGCGTAGACACTGGCAGTTACCACCAGATTGCATGTGGTTTCTCCCTTTCTCCCTTTCCTCATGCTCCATCCTCTCCATCCCGCATCCTTCCTTACCAAGATTACCCTCAAATACCCCTCAAAGGCAGATTTACGCCAACGTTTATCTAAAGGTTCACTTTGCTCCCTGCCATTGAAGGGATGGTAACCACAGAAGAGCCCCTAAAGGATTATTTTAGGGTATGTGTAATCCGTGTTGTGATTGGAGAAGAGTCGGCCAGGGGGTGGTTACTAAAACAATGAGGTTGGGCTTCCTTGTTTTCAGTGGAGTTACAGTTATCTTTCTTCATGGAGCCATTTAGGACTGACCACCACTAACCTTATAATTCCCCTGCAAGGAGACAAGAAATTATAGATTTGTATACAGTGGTTCTTTCCCTGAACAGAGATTTGCTAAATAGTATAACACTTAGAGTAGAACTCATTCTTTGTTTCTCTGTCACTCTCTCACATCTTCCTTCCCTTCCTTCCTTCCTTCCTTCTTCCTTCCTCCCTCCTTTCTTTCTCTCCTTTCTTGCTCCTTCCCCCTCTCTCTCCTTCCTTTTCTCCCTTCCTCCCTCCCCTCTTCCCTCATCCCCATCTATTTCTCTTTCTTTCTCTTTGCCTTTATCTGCTTGTCTGTTTCATGTTGCTGTTATGAAAGAGGGCTGTGTCACATATATATTTCCTCTTTTCATAACATTTTGTATTAATTTGTACTTACAGCAGTTTGATGACCTGAGAATCGACATATTCTTTATATATTCTAGAATTTTGAAATGCATCTGACATCTGCCAAGAGAAAATAGAGTCCCATGTATATTTCAGCCAAAGTTATAATGACACTAATAAAAGAGATCTCTGATTTACCTTAGTTTCAATATCTTTGCTCAGATTTGTACTGGCTTGTGAAGCTACATTTTCACAGGTATCATTGTATGTGGCTCCAGAAATATGAAAATCACCTTCATAATAGTGTAGCTTTCCTGTGAAATAAAGAAATATTCAAAGAATTTTAAAACAAGAAGGGACTGCAAGTCCATGCATATCTCTGTTTTGAAATGAACGTGCAACCTGGCTTTTAAACCAGCCCTAGAGACAGACAGCAGGGGAACTGCTGGGAACTACTTGGGAACTACCCAGCTTTTATTCAGTGATTTGTTCTAAGCCTTGCCTTCATGTGACAAAGGACGTAACTTTCCTGCTAAGTCTGAATATACCCTAAGCAGCCTCTTCAAAACAGCGATGACTGCAGCCACCAATTCCACTTGAGTGTGCACTAGGAAAAATGCCCACTCTTCATGTCTAATCTAAACTCTTAGACTAGTGATTAACCAATTGACTTTTCTCAGCAGCTCTGATGTAAGAAGCCTTACAAGCACACTTTTCACTCTCTGGATGATTCACACTCTCATGTACTCTTTCTTTACCCCATTGCCCCGTACTTTCCATTTCTGAAAGCCATGCCTTGAGTACTTCACACCAGCCTTGCCCCTATATACAGCATTAGGTAGGTGGTGACTGACACTCATCATGAGCTCACATCCTCATTTTTTCTTGTCTCCAAATAACTACTTCACCTAATACACTAAACCACTCTAATTTGAAATGGGACAAGCCTAAGAGGTTGTTATTCTAAGACATAAATGTACTTTTAAAAATAGGAGCTAATATGAAATAGTACCTTTTTGGGTTAGAAAATTAGTCATGTACATATTTTGAAAGCAATTGAATTAAAAATAGTCTAGAAGGAGTTTGAATAAAAGTACAAAATCAGAGTTAGACCTACAGAATAAGTCTCTAGTGTTATATAGCACAGTGAGGTGGCTGTAGTTCACTATAACCCCTATTATATACTTTATGAGTAAATAAAAGAAAGGAACTCTAAGGTTGCAAATATAAAATAATGTAAAAGAAGCAGAAATATTATTACCCTGACTTTATCAGTACACGTTGTATGCGTGTATTGAAATGTCCCACTCCAGCCTATAAATATATTTATTAACAGTTAACAAAAATTAAAATAAAATATGCCATTAATGTCTAACACACTGACAAATATGATCTCCTGAGATGAAATCAATTGTAGACTTGGAAGTCTGAAATAATTCCAATATAAAATAAAAATCAGTTTCTCATTTTCTGTTTTATCTGATCACAACCTGGTTCTGTCTAAGTTACCTAAGGTCATTGAAAAGAATGATGCACATAATGTCTAGTGATTAGTCTGAGCCCTGCCACACTCAGGTTATGTCACCTTGGCTTATCACTTTAACCTTCTGGGATATTTTTTCTTTATCACTTAGATTAAATTACAAAAGACAATCTACAAGATGCACTTTTTCCTAGTGTTGTATAATTTTAATCTGTGAAGCATGTCCCTGAAGGAACTAAACAACTGTAATTTGTTATTTTTGTTTTGTATCCAGAATGCTGAACCTGGGCATTTGCAAATAGATTAATTTGCATATATATATATATATATACATACACATATATACACACATAGTGCAAAAATTTAGAGAAAACTTGATGTTTATATTTCTGATTCTAGCTATAACATAACTGTGAAATTACACTGATTCAGTGTCATTCTAAAATAAATTTTCCTGGCAGCAGATTAACTATAACTTGCAACATTGGAATCCCATATCGGAGTGCCAATTCCAAGCCTGGCTGATCCACTTCTGATCCAGCTTCCTGCTAATGCACACGGGAGACAGTGGATGATGACCCAAGAGTGTGGGCCTCTGTCTTTCCTGTGCGGGATCTGGGTGGAGTTCTGGGCTCATAGCTTCAGCATGGTGCAGTCCTGGATGTTGAGGCTATTTGGGGAGTAAAACAGTGGGTGGAAAATCTTCATCTCTCCTTCTTTCTCTCTCTCTCTGTCACTCTGCCTCTCAAATATATAAATAAGTCTGTTTAAAAATTAAATTAGTTTTCCCTTGATACTTATTATGAATTGCATTTGGCCCAAAATTAATTGTTGAAGCTCTAAATGCAAATGTGATTGTATTTCAAGATAAGACCTTAAAAAGGACATTAAAGTTAAGTGAGATGACAAGGAGTAGGCCCTATAGAACTGGTGTCCTTATTAGAAGGGAGAGAGTAATACATCACGCTTTTAAAACAAATAAATTTGGGGACCAGCACTGTGACATACAGGGTGAAGCCTCTGCCTGCAGTGCCGGCATCTCATCTGGGTGCCAGTCTGAGTCCCGGCTGCTCCACTTCTGACCCAGCTCTCTGTGCTGTGGCCTGGGAAAGCAGTAGCAGATGGCCCAGCCCCTTGGGCCTCTGTACCTGCATGGGAGACCAGGAAGAAACTCCCGGCTCCGGGATTCAGATCTACACAGCTCCAGCTGTTGCAGCCAATTGGTGGGTGAACCAGCGGATGGAAGACCTCTCTCTCTCTCTCTCTCTCTCTCTGCTCTCTCTCTCTCTCTGCTCTCTCTCTCTCTGCATCTCCTATCTCTCTATAACTCTGACTTTCAAATAAATAAATAAATCCTTTAAAAAAAACAAATAAATTTCATTAACACTTAATAAGTCATTGTAATAAGAGAAGACACACGGTCTATTGGTCTATCTATCATGGCGGCCTGTACTTTTTCTTTTCTTTTCTTTTTTCTTTTTTTTTTGACAGGCAGAGCGGACAGTGAGAGAGAGAGACAGAGAGAGAAAGGTTTTCCTTTACCGTTGGTTCACCCTTTAATGGCCACTGCGGCCAGCATGCTGCAGCTGGCGTACCACGCTGATCTAAAGCCAGGAGCCAGGTGCTCGTCCTGGTCTCCTATTCAGATGCAGGGCCATCCTCCACTGCACTCCCGGGCCACAGCAGAGAGCTGGACTGGAAGAGGGACAACTGGGACAGAATCCGGCGCCCCAACCTGGACTAGAACCTGGTGTGCCAGTGCCGCTAGGCGGAGGATTAGCCTAGTGAGCTGCGGCACTGGCCTGTACTTTTTCATTTTTACAGACATCTCAACTGTTCATTTTTATAAGTAACCTGTTCCCTATTTTTTCGGTTAGTTGGGCCAATGGTTTATTAATTCTCTTAATTTTTTCAAAACAATCAGCTCTTCATTTCACTGATTTTTTATAGCTTTTTGTTTCAATTCTGCTTATTTCTAATTTTCAGTTTGATTTGTTGTTTTTCTAGGTCCTTGAGATGGCTCATTGATTTGATCTTTTCAGTTTTTCTTGATGTAGGCAATAATTGTCAATTACTTCTCTCTTAACAATTATTTTACTGTACCATAGGGTTTTTTTTTTTTTTTTGACAGGCAGAATGGACAGTGAGAGAGGGCAAAACAGAGAGAAATGTCTTCCTTTGCCGTTGGTTCACCCTCCAATGGTCGCCGCGGCTGGCGCGCTGCGGCCAGCACACCATGGCCAGCATACCGCACTGATACGAAGGCTGGAGCCAGGTGCTTCTCCTGGTCTCCCATGGGGTGCAGGGCCCAAGCACTTGGGCCATCCTCCACTGCACTCCCTGGCCACAGCAGAGAGCTGGCCTGGAAGAGGGGCAACCAGGACAGAATCTGGCTCCCCGACCGGGACTGGAACCTGGGGTGCTGACGCCAAAAGGCAGAGGATTAGCCTAATGAGCCGCGGTGCTGGCCAGTACCATAGGTTTTGATGTGTTGTAACCTTCCTGATGAGAAATCAGTTGTTAGGTCTAATAGGAGATCCTGTTAATGTAATCTGGCATTTCTCTCATGCACATTTTAGAATCTTTTCTTTATGCTTTACTGTTGAAAGTTTGACTGTAATGTGTGATGAAGCTCTTTTATGATCATGTCTACTAAGACTTCTGTGTGCTTCTTGTGCTTGGATGTTCCTTTAGGGAAGTTTTCTGCTACTATGTCTATCAACAGGGCTTCTACTCCATTCTCTTCTCACACCTTCAGGAACTCCTAAGACACAGATGTTGGGTCATTTGATAGTATTCCATCAATCTTGAATACTACTTTCAGGTTTTTTTTTTTTAAATTTTTTCTTCTTCTTCTTTTTTTTTTTTTTTGGTCTACTTCCAAGGACTTGTCTTCTAGCTCAGGTATTCTTTCTTCTGCCACACCAAGTCTGTTGTTGAGGCTTTCCATTTTATTTTCTATCATATTGAGTTCATCATTTCTGAACATTCAGTTTGATTTCAATATCTCAATCTCTGAGCAAAATTTTTCATCTACATCATGTATGGATTCCTGTATCTCATGAATTTGTTTCTCTGTGCTTCTGATTAATTTTTGATCATTATTTTTAATTCATCTTCAGGTGTTTCATCAATCTCTTTATCTTCACATTCTAATATTGAAGTGTTGTTGTATTCCTTTAGAGGAGCCATGTTGTCTTCCTGGTTCTTGTTTCTTCTATTTCTGTGTATACATTTAGGCAGTTGTGGAAACACTTGTTGGTTTTCTCCTCTGATGGGTTTTTAAAAAATATTTATTTTATTTATTTGAAAGACAGAGTTACAGGGAGAGGTAGAGACAGAGAGAGATCTCCCACCCTCTGGTTCACTCGCCAAATGGCTGCAACAGCTGTACCTGAGCTGATTCAAAGCCAGGATCCAGGAGCTTCTTCCAGGTCTCCCACAGGGTCCAAGGAATTGGGCCATCTTCCATTGCCTTCCCAAGCACTTTAGCAGGAAGCTGGATTAGAAGTGGAGCAGCCAGGACTTGAATTTCTTGCCCATATGGGATGCTGGCACCACAGGTCCAGACTTTAACCCACTGTTCCACAACATCAGGTTTTATCTTTGAACTAGGCTTCTGTGGCTTAGAGCAGTATATACTCCTTCAGTGGATATTCAGAGGGAAGGGCTTGCTCTCAGAAGCTGGCATCTCCCTCTAGCTCCTGGCCATGGGAGTCACTGGTGCTGTCCCCACTCTGCTGTGCAGCTGCACTTTCCACACTCCATGGCATCCCTCTTCTTTCGGTAGAATTTGCACTGAAACTGCTCTGTAACCCTCCCAAGGGAATGCACTTCATCTGCTTTTCTTCTCCTTTCTTCCTCTGGTCAAAATCAGCACATCTTTTCCCTATTCAGCCATCAAGAAATCACTAAACTACTGTTTTCCTTTACCATACTGACAAGATTTATTCCCAAGGGAGTTATTTTTGAAGACTCAGGGTACTGAGTCTAAGGAAATTATGAGAACAATTTTATTTTTTAATCTGTAGCAGAAAGGTAGAACAGAAAGATCCAGACTGTAAAGAATGCATGGGTAGATAAGGCAGACGAGAGACTGTGAGCATCTACTACCTTTTGAAAGTTGTCACTAGGGAGTTGGGTTGAAACAGAGGTGAAGAACCCAAGTTGAAAGAAAAGTGAAATTACCACTGAATCAGAGAACATTGTTCCTGCTGTGTTATTTTATAGACTAACAGATTTCAGAGAATGAAACACAGAAAAACCATGACAAAGCAGAATAATACACTTTAAGATATTAATATCTGATTTGTTCAGTTGTGTCACTTAAAAACTTAGAATATCAAGTGAGTCACTTGACTTTTCTGAACCTCTTTTTACTGATTGTAAAAATAGGACAGTAGCAAAACCTGCCCTCCTTAACTCAGAGGGTTATTGTAAGGAACGAATGGAATAATGAATGTCATATTTCTTTAAAAAAAAGAAAAAATAAGGTTGTACAACAATTTAGCCATTCTGTGACACTCAGCATCTACTATTAGAAGAGTTACTAATTACTCATTGCTATTCAACATATGAGATATAAATAACTAAGAGCAGAATTGATCCCAAAGGAGTAGGGATAGCTACACTTTGAGCTATATTTACTAAAGGCTGTAATAACTCAAGTGACAGGTCTACACAACTGCATAAACCCCTTTATTAACAATGAATATGGGCATGTTCATATTGAGCATCTCTGTCTTGCCCATCCTGCTGTTAGTGAAATAACTTATAAGAAGACATCTGATTCAAATAACAGTGAATTAAAGAATTTCTAAGAACATATTTATGCTATTGATGCCAATTTTTTAAATTAAAATGAGCTCTATTAGTATGAGTGAAAATTGAGTATAGTCCATATACTGACCAACTGCCAGGAAATGAACGAGGAGACCAATAGTGATTCCCAAGCTTGCAACCACTCCAAGAAAAATGAGGATTACCATCCATACTGGCCATGATCTCTGTGGTACTATTCTGGGCCTATGAAAAGGGAAAAAATGGTACAAAATCAGATGATACACATTCTAGATCTATCTGTGTGTCTTCTTCAAGTCATGTTACATGATTTATAGCGTATCATGAATCTCCAATGTTAGTTTAAAATATAGATGCCTCAGAGACCTCAAAGAGGTAGACCCTAATGCTCATTCACTTAACAAATCATATGTAAGCAGCATGTCAAGTGATATATCAGAGAGCAAAATAGACATGGTTTCTGTCCTCATATTGCTGAGGAGAAATTGATTAAAAAAAAAAAACCCTAAAACAGGTTACAAAACATTAGGTGTGATTGCATTGTGTTTTTGCAAACCATAGCCATGTCATTACATGGACATGTGAAAATTTATAAACACAATTAAACACATAATATAACAATACTTATAGGTTTAATAAATGTGTAAGGAAGTGTCATGATGTCAGCTACAGTAATCCCTGTATTATGAGATTATGGATAGGTTTTTGTCACTTTTTGTTCATTTTTTTACTTAATTATACATTTAAATTTTTAACAAGTACAGATTATTGGTGTAATATAAATCAATGAGTAAAGTTGTTTCATCATCATAACCAATTAGCTAAAAAAGAATCAGAAAATATGGTGTCTGTGTGGTGACTCCGTGCCTCTTGCCCCCACCGCGCTCCTCCTCTCAGAATGAATCCACAGCAACAACCTGGCATAATACAGAGTAGTTTAGGTTATAGCTAGGTTTATGGACACACTTACCTTATTCCATTTAAGGCTTGGACACTAATCATTCTTCATACTTTGAAAGACAATATTTGCCCATCAGAGGAGGGACAAACATTTCTGATTTCAAATTTCATGACAACCTCAGTATTTCCTGAAACACTATATTCTACAAATCCTAGATAACTTTTATAAGATAAAAAAAGCTTGTAATCATGGGATGTATTTAGGAGATTAGATATTTCCAACGAATATGTGAATGTTTTCATTCTCATCTATTCCAGGATAAATTGATTTTTAAGTAAGTAAGTTCTTTTTTTTTTCTGAAATGTTACCTTATACCAGATCTGTGCAACTCCACCCAGTATTACTTCCTCTTTATTCTGTCTTCTAGCCTTAATCCTAACTCTTCCTTGTAACTCATTGTCTGTTTTGATGATTTGTTAATTACGGTTTCCCAGAACCAATGTCATTTGTCAAAGCTCCTCAGAGACACTCCCTGTTTCAGACACAACCTATGTATGCTGTCATCCTGTAATACTATTGTTTAATTTCACCCTCAGAGCAAAATGTCTATTCAGGCATAATGCTGCCTACACAATATTTGTAACTCCAGTTAATGTTTGCTAAAGTATGTCTTTTAATAAGTACAAAGAGTGCACATGTGAGAGTAAGCACTCATATTTGTTTGGGGTTATCCAATTAACTTAGTCTGGTAGCTTAGGTTTTACGAGACATGCTGTACCCTAAATAGTGACTCTATAGCTTAGAAGAAGTTCTCTGAAAACCATTTTTGGATACTCTGGAAAGTTTTAAAGAACACTTATTTTTGACAATAGTTCTAACATAACCTTTTCCCTCTAGTGGCTTTCTTTCTATTAAAAATAATTAGGAAAATTATATTATATATATATATAAAACATCAGATTAATGTATGATTAATCCAATCCTTCTATTAAATGTGATGCATTGACTTTAGGAATTTATTATTTTTGAATAATAGTTGATTTTATGAAATGATATTCTAAGTATCAAAAAAGATCCATTCATGAGATAATGTACCCTTCATTTACCAAATAAGTTTTTGGTAATTTTTTTATAATAGGAACTTATATTCTAGGATGAATCCCTCATTTAATAAAGAGAATAGATCAAAAATGGATCTTCAATAGATTTATCAATTCCATATATTTAATGAAACTACAATTGCCTGACTTTTGGACTGGATCTACATCACCTAATGCACATTACTATTCTGGTACAATAAACCATTTGCATAATGAACTTGCAGTAATGATATTGATTAAACTTATTGTAATTCATTATTCACAATATTAAAATATCAGTCTCACTATAATTCTCTCCAGAGAGTCCATGCCAGGTATAATTTTTTAATTTAGATTTCCTTATGACCATATTCTGTTATTTCTTTAACTGTTACACTACAAGGCACACATAAATGCATTTTCACTTATTGTAATGTGATTTTTTATTTAAAATAGTTGCACCTTGGTTCTTTTATGTAATAAAATGTTAAATTAAGATTATGGTGAAAAATTCCCTGAAATTTATAATTTTTTGTAGAAGACTTTAAATCATTAGGGTAAGAGTTGTGAAAAAAGATTAGAGAAACATAACAGTTAAAAGGATTTGAATGGCCTCCACTTCTGCTTTTTCCTTGGAAAAAAAGACAGCCTGCAGAAAGAAACCCACTTGAAAACTTATTCATAAAGGTAGTTCATTTCCTAAAGTTTCAAAGTCATATGTGAGTAAATTTCTATTCTTTGCAAATAACCAAATGTTGCTGATTCTGATTATTTTTTCCTAACTTTCTAAAACTTTCCAGAGACCTCAGGTAATATCATGATTTTTGACCCTAAGTTACAGAAAACAACCAATTAACAACAACAGTAAAATTTAGAAGATACTCTATCAACCCATTAGGTTTTGCAGAGTTTTCTTCCAAATGAATCCACTTACCTGTACATGGTGCACAGTTTTCTGTGGCAGTGACAAGGATAGTGGTATTGGTGGTAATGGTGATGGTGGTGGTGATGATGATGCTGGTGATGATAATGGTGATAGAAATCAAAATGTCCTGGTGTAGTTGTTGATTTGTGTATTATATCCTAGGTTGGTTGGTTGATTTTTAAGGGTTGGGTGAGATTTAAAGAACAAATGAGAAGAAACTTGTCTGACTAGTGTTAATAACCATCACATTTCAATAGTTTCAAGATAGGAGTCATCCAGGGAATGACAAATATCCTTGACTTGGCTCTTCAAAAAAAATATAACCCAGTTTGTATTGGCCACCTAAGAGTTACACCCAAGAAACAGCTTTAATCATAACTCATGGTTTAACCAATTCCGTATACTGGTCTTTCTTCTTCAGTTAAAACTAGCTGTATGCATTTAGTTTTTTATATAATTTTTTATTTAAATTTAATTACTTTTTGACAGATTTATAGATATAGTTCTAAGAATGTATTGATACTCTCTTCCCCCTCTCCACACTTTGTTGCTTCTTTTCTTTTTTTTAATTTTTGAGATAGAATATTTTAAAATACATTGCAGTAAAAAGGTTTAACACTTTGCTGAAAAAGAAGTTTAACAAGTAAAAAGCAAAAAAACCCTGGTTTAGTGGAAATATGGACAATACATATAAATAATATATTGCTATATATCATATATATTATAAACAATAATTGAATGGAAAAATGACCATTTTACACATATACAATAAATTTTAAAGTAATTGTAGATCACCAAAACTATAGTAGTATAACATTCTTAACCACTGGTTTGACAAAGTTACAAAACAAAGTTTTACAAAACTATATTTGTAGCAATACTAATACACTAAAATATTTCTTTTTTCTTTCTTTCTTTCTTTCTCTGTTTTCTAAATTTTAGTTCCCACATATAAGGGAGAACATGCAGTATTTATCTTTCTGGGTCTGGCTTGTTTCACTCAAAATAATGTTCTCTAGTTGTGTCCATTTTGCCGCAAATGGAAGAATTTAATTCTTTTTATAGCTGGATAATAATCCATTGTATAAAGATACCACATTTTTTTTATCCATTCATCTGATGATGGACACCTTTATTGGTTCCAGATTTTGGCTGTTGTTAACAGTGCTGCGATAAACATGGTGGTACAGGTATCTCACTGACACATTGTGCTCAAGGCTTTTGTGAATATACCCAGTAGTAGGATTGCTAGAACATGTGGCAAATCTATTTCAAGTTTTGAAAGAAATCTCCACAGTGCTTTCCACAGTCGCTGCACTAATTTATAGTCCCATCAATCGTATGTAAGTTTTCCCTGTTCTCCACATCCTTGCAAACATTTGTTATTCTCCGTGTTTTGATTTTAGTTATTCTGACAGGGATGAGGTAATATTTTATGGTGGGTTTGATCTACATTTTCTGATGTCTAGTGATGTTGTGCGTGTTTTCATATACTTATTGGCCATTTGTAATTCTTCTTTTGAGAACTGTCTATTGAAGTCCTTTGCCCATTTCTCAAATGGATGGGTTGTGTGGTTTTTTTATTGTTGAGTTTTTTAAGATGCTGATATATTCAGGATATTAATCTTTTGTCAGATGGGTGGTTTGAAAATATTTTTTCCATTCATTTGGATGTCTCTTCACTCTATTCATTGTTTCCTTTGCAAAAGGAAAAGGTTCTAAGTTTGATATGATCGTATTTGTTTAATTTTGCTTTTGTTGTTTGTGGTTTGGGGGTCTTGTCTAAGAAGTTGTCCCCTATACCAATGTCTTGGAGCAGTTCTTCCAACAACTTCATAGTCTCAAATTTAAGGTCTTAAATTTAAGTTTTGGATCCATCTTGAGTTGATTTTTTGTATGAAATGAGAGGTATGAATCTAATTTCATTCTTCCACACATATACATCCAGTTTTGCCTGCACCATCTATTGAAGAGACTATCCTTACTCCACTGTACAGTCCGAGCATTTTCATAAAAGATCAGTTGGCTCACTGTATGTGAATTAATTTCTGGACTCTACTCTGTTCCATTGATCTATGTATTGGTTTTTATGCCAAAACCAAGCTGTTTTAATTATTATAATTTTTGTATGAGTTGAAATGATGCTTTCAGCTTAATTTTTCTTGCTCAGGATTACTTTGGTTATTTGGGTTATTGTGATTCCATATAAATTTTAGCATTTTTTTTTTACTCTGCTAAGAATTCCATTGCCATTTTGACAGAATGGCATTGAAACCATAAATTGCTTTAGGTAGTATAGACATTTAAATGATATTGATTCTTACAACCAATGAGCAAGGAAGATTTTTCCAATTTTTTTGTGTGTTCTTGATGATTTTTTAAAGATTTATTTTATTTATTTGAAAGACAGAGTTACAGAGAGAGGTAGAGACAGAGAAGAGAGGTCTTCCATCAGCTGGTTCACATCCCAGATGGCTGCAATGGTCGGAGCTGAGCCTATCCTAAGCCAGGAGCCAGAAGCTTCTTCCGGGTCTCCCACGTGGGTGCAGGGGCCCAAGGACTTGGGCCATCTTCCACTGCTTTCCCAGGCCATAGCAGAGAGCTGGTTCAGAAGAGGAGTAGCGAGGACTAGAACCGGTGCCCATATGGGATGGCAGTGCTTAACGCCAGGACTTTAACCCGCTATGCCACAGCACTGGCCCCGTCTTGATGATTTCTTTCATCAGTGTTTTACAATTTTCTTTGTAGAGATCTTTCTCTCCTTTGATTAAATTTATTCCTAGATATTTAATTTTTTGTGCCTATCGTGAGGGATTTAATCCTTGATTTCTCTTTCTGTGAGTTCATCATTAGTACACAAAAAAAGCTACTGTTTTTGTATGTTGATTTTGTAGCATACAATCTTACAGAATTGGTTTATCAATTCCAATAGCTTTTTGGTGGAATGCTTTGGCTTTTCATGTACAACATCATGTTGTCTGAAAACATGGTTATTTTGACTTCCTCTTTTTCAATTTTGATGTCCTTTATTTCTTTTTCCTCCCTAATTTCTCTTGGAAAAACTTCCAGTAGTATATTCCAAAAAGTGGTAAAAGAGAGGATCCTCATCTTGTTTCAGACTTAGGGGAAATACTTTCAGTTTTTTCCCATTCAGTATGGTATTGACTGTTAGCTTGTGATATATAGCCTTTATAATTTGGAGGAATGTTTCTTCTATACCTAATTTGTGGAAGATTTTTATCATGAAAGGGTATTGAATTTTATCAAATGCTTTCCTGACATATGTTGAGATGACCATATAGCTATTATTCTTCATTCTATTGGTGTGATTTACGACATTTATTGATTTGTGAATGTTAAATCACATTTGCATTTCTGGGGTAAATCCCAGTTGATTGTCATGTAATATTGTTTTTATGTAGTTTTGGATTTGATTTGTTAGTGTTTTGTGGAGAATCTTTGCATCTTTGTCCCTTAAGGACATAGCTCTGTAGTTTTCTGGTAGTTTTTGATGAATGATTATTCACAAGGATTTGTACCCCAAAATGAGGGATTTAATCAAGAATGAAGAACAGGAATAGAGACAAAGAATCAAAAATAGTTTACTCATCAGAGTTTTTTGTTTAGAGGGTGTTATAGAAATACTTATTTCGTAGAAATGTGTGTATTTGGGGTGAACTCACAAGTTAACCAATGAAAGCTGCAAGAAATCAGTCTGAAAGTTTTGAACACACAATGTACGAAGATGTCTGTCACTTGAGCAGGAAGTTCCCTCCTATTCTCTTTCTACATCCTGGACACTCACTGGTTGTTTTATACACAAACAGTTTCTTTAGGGAATTATACCTTCCCACTGTACCTTTTATTTACTGCAGATAAATAAAATTTTCTTTGAAGAACCTCTGCTTGAGACTGACTATTCAGCAATATCCCAAGTGGACAGAACACTTATGTCTACTAATAGTAGCAATTTTAATGTAATGAGTATTGCCATGACTATGGTGCAAATGACATTCAATTTAATTGTGATTTATATTTGCAGATTCTTAATTTCTAATGAAAATGATTATCACTTTACATATTTTGAGATTATTTGGGTTTTCTCTTCTGAGAATATTGTTCATTAATTTCAATTTCACTCTTTATTTTTTCTACTGAGTTGTTCATCTTTATTCTAATGGTGGGTGAGGGAAATTTAAAAAGTTTGTGGAAAAACATAATCAAATAATTAGGTTTTTTTGTGAAAAACAAATTTAAATTCTTCCATAGAATTTTCATAATACACAGTTTTCATAAGCTTTATGAAGATCCCCAGTACACATGGATTTCAAAATTGTTTCATGCTAAAACAAATCTAGCTTTAATTTTCTTATTTATTTTAAAGATAGAGAGTGAGAGGAAGAGAGATTAAAATCTGCTGGATCATGACTCAAATGCCTACAATGCTGGACCTAAGTGGGGCAGAATATTGAACCAAGAACTCAATGCAGAAATCCTATGATGGTGGCAGGAATCCAATTATCTGAGCCCTCAGAAGCTGCCTCCAGAGGTCTTCCTTGACAGGAAGCTGGAATCAAGATCCAGATCTGGGAATCAATCTCAGGTACTCTGCTATAGCATGTGGGTATTGTAACTGACATCTTAACTTGTAGGCCACATGCATGCTCCTCAAATTTATCTTTTAATTTCACTTTCCATAGACATTTAAAAATAGTCATATATAAATTTTATATATATACTGAATATTAATAACTTTGATCATTTATTTATTAATTATATATTTCCAGATTATAGCTTAAAATTTAATTACTTAATTAGAACTTTTAATCCATAGATCATACATTAAATTTTGTAATATGAACCATAAAATTTTTTCATTTACTTGTTTTTTTATTTATTTTCCCACCAAAGAAACCTTTTATTTAAGAAATACAGACTTCATTCATTTCATAAGCACAACTTTAGGAATATGGTGATTCTTGTCACCATAACCGTCCTCCCACTCACTCTCTCACTTCTCCTCCTCTTCCCTCTCCCATTCCCAGTCCCATTTTTCACTAAGATCCATTTTTATTAACTATAGACAGAAGACCAACTCTATACTAAGTAAAATGTTCAACAATCTGCATGGTAAAAATAAATAAATAAATAAATAAATAAATAAATAAATAAAACTGTTCCTCAACAGTTGAGACAAGGGCTATTCAAAGTCATTGTATCTTGAAGTTAATTTCATTTTTTAGAAATTTAATTAACTTTTACAAAGCATACAGGAATGATAAACCTTTTGGGAGCACTTAGATATAGCTACAACTCTTCATGGACAGAGGTCCTGCATGGGAAGTTAGTGCACAGTTACTCTTGTTAATTTAACAATGTATGTTAAATTATGATGTATGTATGATCACTTGAGGCTCTTGACATGAGCTACTTGGGCTATGGAATCCATTGAATCCACAAACTGTCAGTATTTAGACAAGACCATAAGTGAAGTGGAAGCTCTCTCCTCCCTTCAGGAAAAAGTACATCCTTCTATGATGATCCCTTCTTTCCACTGGGGTCTCACTTACAGAGATCCTTCGTGTAGAATATTTTTACATTGTCTTGGATTTCCATGCCTGAAATGCTCTCGTGGGCTTTTCAGCCAGACTTGAATGACTTAAGGGCTGATTCTGAGCTCAGAATGGTATTTAAAGTGATGGTCACTCTATGAGTCTACTGTGTGGACTGCTTCCCAGGTTGGAGCATTCACTCATTTTTGATTCTATCTATTCTTTTCCATTGGTCTATCTATCTGTTTTTGTACCATTACCAGGCTGTTTTGATTAAAATCATCTTGTAGTATGCCTTGGAATCTGGCTTTCTTTTTGTTATAAAGATTGCATTAGCTATTCAAGGTCTCCTGTGCCTCCATATGAGTTTCAGCATCATTTTTTTCTAGATCTGAGAATATTTTTGGTGTTTGATTGGTATTACATTGAATCTGTAAATTGCTTTTGGAAGAATGGATATGTTGATGATATTGATTCTTCCAATTCATGAACATGGAAGATTTTTCCATTTTTTGTATCTCCTTCTATTTCTTTCTTTAATATTTTGTAATTCTCATCATAGAGATCTTTGACATTTGTGGTTAAATTTATTCCAAGGTATTTGATTTTTTTGTAGCTATTGTGAATGGGATTGATCTTAGATGGTCTTTCTCAGTTGTGGCATTATCCATATATAGAAAGGCTGTTGATTTTTGTGTAATGATTTTATATCCTGTGACTTTACCAAACTCTTCTATGAGTTCCACTAGTCACTTAATGGAGTCTTTTAGATCCCCTATACATAGAATCATGTCATCTGCAAATAGAAATAGTTTGACTTCCTTCTTACTATTTTTCTCTGGCCTAATGGCTCTTCCAGAAATATACTGAAAAGCAAGGGTGTGGGGGCCAGCGCTGTGGCATGGCAGGTAAAGCCGCCACCTTAAGTGAATCCCATATGGGTGCCTGTTCAATTCTTGACTGCTCCACTTCTGATCAAGCTCTCTGCTATGGCCTGGGAAAGCAGTAGAAGATGGCCCAAGTCCTTGGGCCCCTGCACCCACATGGGAGACCTGGAAGAAGCTCCTGGCTTCTGGCTTTGGATTTGCTTAACTCTGGCTGTTGCCAATTGGAGAATGAACCAGCAGATAGAAGATGTCTCTGTCTCTGTGTCTCTCTTTTTTCTCTCTCTCTCTCTCTCTGCCTTTCATCTTTCTGTGTAACTCTGACTTTCAAATAAATAATAAAAAAGAGACAAGCTCATAGGTGAAAAATATAACTATGTGTGTTACACATAAATTAAAAAAAAAGAAAAGCAATGGTGAGAGTGGGCATTAGTCTGGTTCTGGACCTCAGTGAAATACTTCCAACTTTTCCCCATTCAATAGGATGCTGGCCTTGTGTTTTTCATAAATTGCCTTGATTGTGTTGAAGAATATTCCTTCTATAGCCAATTTGCTTAGCATTTTAATCATGAAAGGATGTTGTATTTTATCAAATGCTTTCTTTCCATCTATTGAGATAATCATATGGTTTTTGTTCTTCAGTGTGTTAATGTGATGTATCACATTGATTTGCGATCAGGGTCTCCAAAATGGTTGCAGGGGCCCAAGGACTTGGACCATCTTCTACCGCTTTCCCAGGCCACAACAGAGAGCTGGGTTGGAAATGGAGCAGCTAGGACTTGAACCAGCACCCATATGTGATGCCCGAACTGCAGGCAGTGGCTTTACCCACTACACCACAGCACCATCCCCCAAACAAATAAATTTTTTAAAAAAAATCCTGATCTGATGGAAAGTTATGAAATATAAGAAATAGAATTCAAAATAATGATTGTAGAGAAACTCAATGCAATGTGCAAGAATGCAAATAGCTTAAAAAATAAGGAAATCACTAGGGACATGAATGAAAAATTCACCAAGGAGATAGGAATCTTTAAGAAGAACCAAACAGAGGCTGGAACTGTGGAAAAGTAGGTGAAACTGCTGCCTGCGGTAGCAGCATCCCATATGGGCACTGGTTCCAGAGCCAGCTGCTCCACTTCCACTCCAGCTCTCTTCTATGACCTGGGAAAGCAGTAGAAGATGGCTCACATCCTTGGGCCCCTGCACCTGTGTGGGAGACCTGGAAGAAGCTCCTGGATCCCAGCTTCAGATAAGCACAGCTCCAGCCATGGCAGTCATTTTGGGAATGAACCAATGGATGGAAGACCTCTTTCTTTCTTTGCCTCTCTGTAATTCTGCCTTTCAAATAAACAAATAAATCTTTAGGAAAAATAGAACCAAACAGAAATTTTTGGGATGAAAACTTCAATCAATGAAATAAGAAGATGATAAGAATTTCAACAGCACAATAAACCAAGTGGAGGCAAGATTTCTGATCTGGCACTATCATGGCACAGTGGGTTAAGTTGCTAGATGTGATGCTAGCATCCCATGAAAGTACTGGTTTAGTTCCAGTTTCTCCACCTCCAATCTAGATTTCAGAAAAGCACATAGGAAAGCAGTAGAAGATGGCTGCTGCCCAAGGAGAGCCTCATGGAGTTCCAGGCTCCTGGCTTCAGTTGCAGCCATTAGGCCATTTGGGAAGTTAATAGCAGATGAAAGATGTTGCTCTGTCTCTCCCTCACTCACTGTAACTCTGCTTTCAAATAAATATAATAAATATTTTTCAAATAATAGATTTATGATTTGGAGGAAAATATTTTTGAAATAATCAAATCAGACAAAAACAAAGAGAAAAGAATTAAAATGAATGATGAAAGCTTATGTGAAATATGAGATGCCATGAAGCAATGGAATACATTTCAGCAGCCCTGAAGAAGAAAAGAACAAAGGTGTTAGAATCTGGTAATGTTTTAATAAATTTGTAGAAGTATTTACCTAATATAGAGTTAATCTTATGTGCATAAAGTTAACTGCAAATAGAAAATAAGAATGGGAACAGGAGAAGGAGGAAGAAGGGTGGGAGTGTTGGTAGGAGATTGGGTAGGATGTTGTATTTATGAAATTCATGAAGTTTGTATACCTTAAGTAAAAGGTTTCTAGAGGATAAAAAAAACCTGGTAAATGAAATCATACTTAAAAACTTACCAAGTCTTGGGCCGGCGCCGTGGCTCAACAGGCTAATCCTCCGCCTTGCGGCGCCGGCACACCGGGTTCTAGTCCCAGTCGGGGCGCCGGATTCTGTCCCGGTTGCCCCTCTTCCAGGCCAGCCCTCTGCTGTGGCCCAGGAGTGCAGTGGAGGATGGCCCAAGTGCTTGGGCCCTGCACCCCATGGGAGACCAGGAAAAAGCACCTAGCACCTGGCTCCTGCCATCGGATGAACGCAGTGCGCCGGCCGCAGCGCACCATCCGCGGCAGCCATTGGAGGGTGAACCAACGGCAAAGGAAGACCTTTCTCTCTGTCTCTCTCTCTCACTGTCCACTCTGCCTGTCCAAAAAAAAAAAAAAAAAAACTTACCAAGTCTTGAAAGATAAATGGGCACCCAGATAAAAGGAGCTCAAAGGACCCCAAGTAGACTCAACTAAAGAATATCTTTTCAGATGCATATGGTAGTAAAATTGTCATGCAGAGTACAATAAGAAAATCCTAGAAATAATATGAGAAAAATATCAACTTTCATATAAAGAAATATCGATTAGACTCATAGCAGACTTTTCGGCAGAAAATCTACAGGTTGGAAGAAAGAGGGATGATAATTCAGAGTTTTAAAAGAAAAAATATTGCAAGTAAAAAATATTTTCTCCAGCAGAGTCATCTTTTAGAAATGAACGAGAAATAAGGTATTCCTAGATAAGAAAAAAACCAGAGAATTCACCAGTGCCAGACGGGCCTTGAAAAAATTTTGAAGGGTGTGCTGGGTTTAAAGTAAACATCATGAAAATAAAGAAAACTACCAAATTCAGTAACAGACCAGGTATAGTCAGTAACCTATCAACAAAATGACAGGAGTTAATTCTTATGTGACAATACTGACCTTTAACATAAAAATATTAAAATCCCCAGCCAAAAGATTTAGGATGGCTGAAGGGATAAAAAAAAAAAAAAGACCAAGATCCAACTGTATGATACCTACCAGAAGCATACTTAACCAATAAAGATATACAGGGACTGAAAGATAAGGGCTGGAAAAAAATATGCCAGGCAAATGAAAAAAAAATTAGCAGGTGTAGCTATCCTTATATCAGATAAAGCATACTATGAATCAAAAACTCTAGAAAGAAATAAAGAAGTATATTATGTATTGATAAAAGTATCAATTTGAAAATATAATAATCATATAAATATATATGTATGCACTACCCAAATCAATAAAAATCAGAGATGAAAAAGGAAATATAACAACAGACACCACAGAAATAAAAAGAATCATTAGAAATTACTACAAAGAGTTGTATGCCAGCAAACAGGGAAACCTATCAGAAATGAATGGATTCCAGGACACATGCAATCTACCTAAATTGAGCCATGAAGACATAGAAAACATAAATAGACCCATAACTGAAAAAGAAATTGAAACAGAAATAAAGGCACTCCCAACAAAGAAAAGCCCAGGACCAGAAGATTCACTGCTGAATTCTACCAGACATTTAAAGAAGAACTAACTCCAATTCTTCTCAAACTATTCAGAACAATCAAAAAAGAGGGAATCCTCCCAAATTCTTTCTTAATCCCTAAGCCAGAGAAAGATGCAGCATTGAAAGAAAATTACAGACCAATATCCCTGATGAACATAGATGCAAAAATCCTCAATAAAATTCTCGCCAATAGAATACAACAACATATCAGAAAGATCATCCACCCAGACCAAGTGGGATTTATCCCTGGTATGCAGGAATGGTTCAATGTTCGTAAGACAATCAACGTGATACATCACATTAACAGACTGCAGAAGAAAAACCATCTCAATAGATGGAGAGAAAGCATTCGATAAAATTCAACACCCTTTCATGATGAAAACTCTAAGCAAATTGGGGATAGAAGGAACATTCCTCAATATAATCAAAGCAATTTATGAGAAACCCATGGCCACCATCCTATTGAATGGGGAAAAGTTGGAAGTATTTCCACTGAGATCTGGTACCAGACAGGGATGCCCACTCTCACCACTGCTATTCAATATAGTTCTTGAAGTTTTAGTCAGAGCCATCAGTCAAGAAAAAGAAATTAAAGGGATACAAATTGGGAAGGAAGAACTCAAACTATCCCTCTTTGCAGATGATATGATTCTTTATTTAGGGGATCCAAAGAACTCTACTAAGAGACTATTGGAACTCATAGAAAAGTTTGGCAAAGTAGCAGGATATAAAATCAATGCACAAAAATCAATAGCCTTTGTATACACAGGCAATGCCACAGCTGAGAAAGAACTGCTAAGATCAATCTCATTCACAATAGCTACAAAAACAATCAAATACCTTGGAATAAACTTAACCAAGGACGTTAAAGATCTCTACGATGAGAATTACAAACTCTTAAAGAAAGAAATAGAAGAGGATACCAGAAAATGGAAAAATCTTCCATGCTCATGGATTGGAAGAATCAATATCATCAAAATGTCCATTCTCCCAAAAGCAATTTATAAATTCAATGCAATACCAATCAAAATACCAAAGACAAAAAACTTGGAGTTAAATTGGAAATTGCATAGAAAATTATTCAATTTTTTAAAAAAAAATCATGTAGGTTCTCTGTCCTTAATGTGCTGTACATTGTGAATTAATACTATAACCAGTACTCCAACAGTGTTTTTCACTTTGTGTCCCTATGTGAGAGCAAACTGTTGAAATCTTTACATAATATGTACTAAACTGATATTCTGTATATAAAGAGAATTGAAAATGAATCTTGATGTGAATGGAAGGGGAGAGGGAGAGGGAAAGGGGTGCGTTGCGGGTGGGAGGGAAGTTATGGGGGGGAAGCCATTGTAATACATAAGCTGTACTTTGGAAATTTATATTCTTTAAATAAAAGCTTTATATAAAAATAAAAAAAGGAAAAATACCAAAGACATTCTTCTTAGATCTAGAAAAAGTGATGCTGAAATTCATATGGAGGCACAGGAGACCTCGAATAGCTAAAGCAATCTTGTACAACAAAAACAAAGCCAGAGGCATCACAATACCAGGTTTCAGGACATACTACAGGGCAGTTGTAATCAAAACAGCATGGTACTGGTACAGAAACAGATGGATAGACCAATGGAACAGAATAGAAACACCAGAAATCAACCCAAACATCTATAGCCAACTTATATTTGATCAAGGATCTAAAACCATTTCCTGGAGCCAGGACAGTCTATTCAACAAATGGTGCTGGGAAAACTGGATTTCCACATGCAGAAGCATGAAGCAAGACCCCTACCTTTCACCTTACACAAAAATTCACTCAAAATGGATTAAAGACCTAAATATATGACCCGAAACCATCAAATTATTAGAGAACATTGGAGAAACCCTGCAAGATATTGGCACCGCTAAAGACTTCTTGGAAAAGACCCCAGAAGCACAGGCAGGCAGTCAAAGCCAAAATTAACTACTGGGATATCATTAAATTGAGAAGTTTCTGTACTGCAAAAGAAACAGTCAAGAAAGTGAATAGGAAACCAACAGAATGGGAAAAAATATTTGCAAACTATGCTACAGATAAGGGATTAATAACCAGAATCTACAAAAAGATCAAGAAACTCCACAACAACAACACAAGCAACCCACTAAAGAGATGGGCCAAGGACCTCTATAGACATTTTTCAAAAGAGGAAATCCAAATGGCCAACAGACACACGAAAAAATGTCCAAGATCGCTAGCAATCAGGGAAATGCAAATCAAAACCACAATGAGGTTTCACCTCACCCTGGTGAGAATGGCTCACATTCAGAAATCTACCAACAATAGATGCTGGCAAGGATGTTGGGGAAAAGGGACACTAACCCAATGTTGGTGGGAATGCAAACTGGTTAGGCCACTATGGAAGTCAGTTTGGAGATTCCTCAGAAACCTGAATATAACCCTCTCATACCCAGCCATCCCACTCCTTGGAATTTACCCAAAGGAAATTAAATTAGAAAACAAAAAAGCTGTCTGCACATTAATGGTTATTGCAGCTCAGTTCACAATAGCTAAGACCTGGAATCAACCCAAATGCCCATCAACAGTAGACTGGATAAAGAAATTATGGGCCATGTACTCTATAGAATACTATACAGCAGTCAAAAACAATGAAACCCGGTCATTTGCAATAAGATGGAGGAATCTGGAAAATATTATGCTGAATGAATTCAGTCCCAAAGGGACAAATATTATAAATCAAAAACAAGAACAATATAACATTTTCAGACAGTCAAACATGCTCCTGAATGAACAATGTGTCACTGAGGGAAAAAAAGGAAATAGAAAATTTCTTGAATTGAATTAAAATGAATGCAACATATCAAAGCCTGTTGGATGCAGCAAAAGCAGAATTAAGAGAGAAGTTTATAGTATTAAGTACTCACATTAAATAAAATAAAGATCTCAAATAAATGATCTAATGATGCACCTTGATTAATTAAACAAGAATAAACCAAAACCCAAATCTTCAGGAAGGTGAAAAATAATAAGGATCAGAGCAGAAGTAAACTAAATTGAAATGTTAAAACAAAACCAAAAAATCAGTTTAAAAAGTTGTTTTTTGGGAAGATAAGCAAAATAGACAAATTTTAGTCAGACTAGCAAATTACAAGAGAAAAAACTCAAATAAATAAAATTAGGATAAAACTGAGACATTGCAATTGATAGCACTGAAATATAAAAGATCATAAGAAACTATTATGAATGAGTATATGCTAACAAGTTATACAGCCTCATGTTTATAATAGCACTGTTTACAATAACCAAAATATGGAATCAACAAAGGTTTCCAACATCAGATGAATGGATAAAGGAAATTGTACGCACAATGGAATATTATTCAGCTATAAGAAAAACTGAAATTCTACCAGTTGCATCAAGATGGATGCAACCAAAGGATATAATGTCAATAAAATAAACTGGACTCAGAAAGACAAATACCACATGTTCTCCCATACATGTGGGAGCTAGAATTTTAAAAAAATGAAAGGGAAGTCTGTGTATATCAGTATTGCAGCAAATGTAGTGTTGTCACATTTTGTTTCATATTTTTGTCAAAGCAATATTGATGAATGACATACTACTAAAGGTTTAATGATCTGTGATTATTTTATAATTACTGTAAATGAGTGAAACAGACATCTTTTCATGTGGTTATAGTTAATCGTGCTTGCCTATATTCATACTGAACTGTGCTTTTTTACTTAACTATTTATGGAGCATTAAACCTTTGATTAAAACATAAATTAAAAATATATTATCTCATGGGGCTGGCATTGTGGTGTAGCAGGCTAAGTCATCACCTGCAATGCCAGAATCCCATATGGGCATTAGTTCATGTCCTGGCAGCTCCATTTCCAATCCAGCTCCTTGCTAATGGCCTGGGGTAAGCAGCAGAGAATGGCCCAGGTGCTTGGGCCTCTGCCACTCATGTGAGAGACCTGAATGAAGCTCCTGGTTCCTGGCTTTGGCCTGGCCCTGCAATGGTCATTTTGACCTTCTGAGGAGTGAACCAGTGGATGGAAAATATCTCTCTCTGTCTCTCCCTCTCTCTCTTTAAAACTCTGACTTGCAAATAAATGATCTTTAAAAAATATATTATCTCAAAAATTCCAAAGGAAGGAAGGATAAAAGCAAGGAAGGACAGATGTATGAAAGGAAAAAGTTCATATGTCATCATATATTTACGGTTATAATGAAACATCATTCTTTAAGTTAGTGAGTTATAATGTACATTTGCTCCAAGAGTACTACCATAGATTGCATGTCCCAGTTTCAATTCAACCAAGAAGTATTCACATCAACTTATATAAGAAACCATCAAATGCTGTCTAGCACCTGGAATTATCCATCCCATAACAGCATTTTGTCTGGATTTATTATCTCCCCAATAGTTTAAATTTGGCATTTGTTTCTAGGTCTATTTCTTTGCAAAATCCTTAAAAATCCTTCACTCAGAATCAGCCCTTAAAGCATTCAGATCTGACTCAAGAGCCCATGAGAATATTCTAGGCATGGAAAGCCAAGACACTCTGGAAAAAAAAGAAGACCTAAATGAAAGATCTCTGTGAGTGAGATCCCAGTGGAATGAATGGGGCCATCAAAGAAGGAGGTACCTTTCTCTGAAGGGAGGAGAGAACCTCCACTTTGACTATGACCCTGTCGGAATAAGATTGAAGTCAGCGAACCCTAAAGGCTTCCATAGCCTTGGCAACTCATGACTAGAGCCTAGGGAGATTACTGACGCCATAAACAAGAGTGTCAAATAGTTAAATCAACTTCACGAGTCACTGTGTACTTACGTCTCATGTGGGATCTGTCCTTAATGTGTTGTCCAATGTGAAGTAATGCTATAACTAGCACTGAAACAGTATTTTTACACTTTGTGTTTCTGTGTGGGTGCAAACTGATGAAATCTTTACTTAGTATATACTGAATCAATCTTCTGTATATAGATAATTAAAAATGAAAAAAAAACTTGGTGTTAAATTGGAAATTGCCTAGAAAATTAATCAATTTTTTAAAAAAATATATCATGTAGGATCTCTGTCCTTAATGTGCTATACATTGTGAATTAATACTATAACTAGTACTCCAATAGTATTTTTCACTTTGTGTTGCTATGTGAGGGCAAACTGTTGAAATCTTTACTTAATATATACTAAACTGATCTTCTGTGTATAAAGAGAGTTGAAAATGAATCTTGATGTGAAGCAAGGGGAGAGGGAGTGGGAAAGGGGAGGGTTGCGGGTGGGGGGGAAGTTATGGGGGGGGAAGCCATTGTAATCTATAAGCTGTATTTTGGAAATTTATATTCTTTAAATAAAAGCGTTATAAAAAAAAATCCTTCAAACCTACCCGAAGACTTTCAAGTGAATTTTCTGCAATAACTCTGGTCTATATTCATTGTTATTTTCTAAGATAAAATTTCACATATGATATATCAACTACTATTTTTTAAATTTTATTTAAAGAATACAAATTTCATGCATTTCATATACACAGATTTAGTTTCTTTCTTTCTTTTTTTTTTTTTTTTTTGACAGGCAGAGTGGATAATGAGAGAGGGAGACAGAGAGAAAGGTTTTCCTTTGCCATTGGTTCACCCTCCAACGGCCACTGTAGCCGGTGCATTGCAGCCGGTGCGCCACGCTGATCCGAAGCCAGGAGCCAGGTGCTTCTCCTGGTCTCCCATGCGAGTGCAGGGCCCAAGCACTTGGGCCATCCTCCACTGCACTCCCGGGCCACAGCAGAGAGCTGGCCTGGAAGAGGGGCAACCAGGACAGAATCCAGCGCCCCGACGGGGACTAGACCCCGGTGTGCAGGCGCCGCAGGGCGGAGGATTAGCCTAGTGAGCAGTGGTGCTGGCCCAGATTTAGTTTCATAGTAATTCTTTCCACCATATCCTCTCTCTGACACTTCTTTCTCCTCTTTCTTGTATTTCCACTCTTTTTTAAAAAAATACTTATTTTTTAAAGTAATTTTTAAATAAATCTTTTAAAAAATTCATTTATTTGAAAGGCAGAGTTACAGAGAGGCAGAGACAGAGAGAGAGAGAGAGAGAGAGAGAGAGAGAGAGAGAGAGATCTCCCATCTTTCCATCTTCTGGTTCACTCCCCAAATGGCTGTAATGGCCAGAGGTGGACCAATCTGGAGCCAGGAGCCAGGAACTTCCTACAAATATCTCACAGGGGGCCTGCCTTCCCAGGCCATAGCAGAGAGCTGGATCAGAAATGGAGCATATGGTACTTGAACTGGCACCCATATGGGATGCAGGTACTGCAGGAGGTGCGTTACAAACAACACCACACTGCCAGCCCCACATATTCCCACTCTTTTTACAAAGATTTTCAGTTTACTTTATACTTGTAAGATTAACCCTACAGTAAGTAAAGAGTTAAACAGATAGTATGGGGGGGGGGGGGAGCACCGTTCCTCAACAGCAGAGACAAGAGCTGTAATCATTGAATCTCAAAATATCAATTTCACTCCCTATACATTTCATTTTAGATACTCTATTAGTTACCACAGATCAAGGAAAACATATGGTA
Organism: Sylvilagus floridanus; assembly: GCA_949820135.1. Classification (NCBI taxonomy): domain Eukaryota; kingdom Metazoa; phylum Chordata; class Mammalia; order Lagomorpha; family Leporidae; genus Sylvilagus; species Sylvilagus floridanus. The sequence goes on along the minus strand of OX463238.1, from coordinate 103,039,413 downwards.
TCTGTTTTTTGGGGACTGGCTAATTTCACTAAGTTTAATTTTATAATTGTTTCCAGTTGCATCCATTTGTTGCAAAAGACAGCATTTTATTTTTTTTTAATTCTGAGTAGTGTTCCATAGTGTATGCATGCCATAATTTCTTTATTCAGTCATCAGTTGATGGGCATCTGAGTTGATTCCATATCTTAGCTCTTGTGAATTGAGCTGCAATAAACATGGGGGTACAGATAACTCTTTCAGATGCTGATTTCATTTCCTTTGAGTAAATTCCCAAGAGTAAAATAGCAGGGTCATATGGTAGATCTATTTTCAGATTTCTGAGGAATCTCTATATTGTATTCCATATTGGATGTACTAGTTTGCATTTCCACCAACAGTGGATTAGGGTACATTTTTCCCCACATCCTCACCAGCATTTATCATTTGTTGATTTCTGTATGAGAGCCACTCTAACTGTGGTAAGGTGAAACCTCACTGTGGTTTTGATTTGCATTATCTGATGGCTAGTGTCCTGACCATTATTTTCATGTGTGTGTTAGCTATTTGGATTTCCTCTTTTGAAAAATGCCTGTTCAAGTACTTTACCTATTTCTTCACCAGATTGTTTATTTTTGTTGTTGAATTTCTTGAGTTCTTTATAAATTCTGGATATTAATCCTTTATCAGTTGCATAGTTTGCATATATTTTCTCCCATTCTGTCAGTTGCCTCTTTGCTTTGCTGAATGTTTCTTTTGTAGTGCAGAAGCTTTTCAGCTTGAGGCAATCCCATTTGTCAATTTTGATTTTGATTGCCTATGCTTCAGGGGTCGTTTAGACCCATGAAGTCTTTGCCTATGCCAATGTCTCGTAGGGTTTCACCATTGTTCTCATAGATACTACTACTGTGGTAGTAGATTTAGGTCTTTGATCTGTTTTCAGTGGATTTTTGTGTAAAGTGTAAGGTAGAGGTCTTGTTTCATAGTTCTGCATGTGGAGATCCAGTTATCTGAGCACCAGTTGTTGGAGACTGCCCTTACTCCCAGGATCACATACCAACTATTATTATTGTTCTATTTGTACCATACTTGTTTCCCCAGGTAGATTATTATCTCATGAAGTATATGGCTTATGTTACGTTTTTGAAATAGTCCAGATTCTCAATATGCTGCTGTAGGTTGATTATCCAATTTTTAGGTGTCTCGAAGTTCAAGATCATTCAGGCCCCATAAGTTCAGCAGTCTGACAAGGCTGGAGAATGGCAGAATATATGCAGAGGAAGGATCACTTGGAAGAAGAGAGTGACTAGGGCCAATTCAGCTTTTATAACCAACTTTCTTGCTAGAACTACTTTCTGAGGACATGCCCCCAATGATCTAGTGACTCCTGCTGGGCCAACCTCCTAACATATTACTATACATAATGAAGACATTATTGCATCAAGCCTACATCCTTCACTTAATGACCTTGGGATTTAAATATCGACGTGTATACAGCATTCATAACCTATTCAAACCATAGCAATTTCTACGTAATATTTGGTTCTTGTCAATGCTATTTTCTTTTTCACTTATGATGATATTTTGAGTTAACCTGACTGGCATGATAACAGAGGTCATTTTGAAATTTGTTCTTCTTAATGGATTTTGTTTTTCAGAGCCCTTTTAGGTTCACAGTACAATTAAGTAGAAGGTACAGAGATATCCTTTACACTATCCGCCTTCATACAGATAACTCCCCTCCCCCACAACCAACATCCTCCACCAGAGTGGCACATTTGTTATAACTGGTGAATCTATTTTGACAACATAATTCTCTCCCAGAGTCCATAGTTCACATTTTTTTCTGTTGATCTAGTCCATTCTATGGATTTGACAAATTTTTAATGGCATGCATCTGCCCTTGTCTTATCGAAATGTTTCACTGTCCCACTGTCCTAAGAATCAACAGAGGCCTTTTTAATTACATTGTTCCTTAATAACTTTATTTCTTTTTTAAAGATTTATTTTTATTTATTTGAAAGGCAGAGCAAGTGGCAGAAGGAGAGGAGGAAGAGAGTCAAAGAAAGAGATCTCTATCCTCAGGTTCACTTTTGAAATGACCACAAAAGCCAGAGCTGGATCAGGCCAAAACCAGGAGTCTAGAACTCCCCCTTGGTCTCCCACATCGACAGCAGGAGTCCAAAGACTTGGGGCATCTTCTGCAGCTTTCCCAGGCACATGATCAGGGAGCTGTATTGGAAGCAGAGCTTCCAGGACTTGAACCAAACTGGGGATCTGATGTAGAATTCAAACATGGTAGGGAGTGGCTTTGCTTGATACACCACAATGCCAGCCCTGATCATCTCACTTCCAACAGGACTTGGTTCCCAAATCCAAAGGATAGAGCTCTATTTATCAATATAGTCCCCCAAACTCATGTTGAAATTTAATTCCTCAGGGGGTGAGACTAGAGGGAGGTGTTAGGATCATAGGGGCTAAACTCTCGTGAATAAAATAATGCTTTTCTCCTATGAATTCTTAGTCTTGTCTTTTTTTTTTTTTTTTGACAGACAGAGTGTCGCTCCTTCGGCCTCAAAAGGAACGACGCTGCTCGCAGTTAATCGGTCTTCAAGAGACTTTTACTTAGAAGGAGTAGGGAAAAAAGTGGGGGACCGGGAGAAGGGGGAGAGATGGCGTGCACGTTCCTTAAGGAGGAAAGCTGGCGTGCCCCATTCCCTCTCCTGTGGTCCGCTTATATACAGAATTCAACCAATCACAATCAATCAATCACAGTCCATGCACAGAGCTCTCCAATCCGGCACTTGATCACGATCAGCTGTGGAGTCACGCAGCAGGCAGGGCATCAGCACCATCTTGTTGTTTTCCATGATCCTCAGCTAGATGGAAAGTTCAATCAGCTGCTACATCCGCATTACTGCTATAAGCCAAGCCCAGCATGGGGGGTTCCCATGGCAGGTATATCCATGGGTCCCCATAGCAGAGTGGATAGTGAGAGAGAGAGACAGAGAGGAGAAAGGTCTTCCTTTACCATTGGTTCACCCTCCAATGGCTGCTGCACCAGTGCCCTGCGGCCGGTGCACCACGCTGATCCGAAGCCAGGAGCCAGGTGCTTCTCCTGGTCTCCCATGCAGGTGCAGGGCCCAAGCACTTGGGCCATCCTCCACTGCACTCCCTGGCCACAGCAGAGAGCTGGCCTGCAAGAGGGGCAACTGGGACAGAATCTGGCATCCAGACCGGGACTAGAACTCGGTGTGCCGGCACCACAGGCGGAAGTCTTTTCTTCAAAAAGATTCCTTTTTTTTTTTTTTTTTTTGTGACAGGCAGAGTGGACAGTGGGAGAGAGAGACAGAGAGAAAGGTCTTCCTTTGCCATTGGTTCACCCTCCAATGGCTGCCGCGGATGGCGTGCTGCGGCCGGCGCACCTCGCTCATCCGATGGCAGGAGCCAGGTGCCAGGTGCTTTTCCTGGTCTCCCATGGGGTGCAGGGCCCAAGCACTTGGGCCATCCTCCACTGCACTCCCGGGGCACAGCAGAGGGCTGGCCTGGAAGAGGGGCAACCGGGACAGAATCCGGCGCCCCAACCGGGACTAGACCCGGTGTGCCGGCGCCGCAAGGCGGAGGATTAGCCTGTTGAGCCATGGCACCGGCCAAAAAGATTTCTATATTTACTTATGAGTCAGAGTTACAGAGAGACAGGGAGAGACTGGCAGAGAAAGAGAGAGTCCATCTTCTGGTTCACTCACCAAATGGCCACAATGGCCGAGACTAAGCCAGGTCGAAGCCAGGAGCCAGGAGCTTCATCTGAGTCTCCAACATGGGTGGCAGGGACCCCAGCACTTAGGCTGCTCTTCTCAGGCCAGTAGCAGGGTTCTGGAGCACCCAGGACATGAAGCAGAGTCTATATAGCACACCAGTGCTGCAGGCGATAGTTTAATCTGTGCCACATCACTGACCAAATTCTTATTCGTGTGGTCTAGATGAGTTACCGTGAGAGTAGATTGTTATAAAGGGCATTGAGTTCCTCAGCTTTCTTTTTGCTTCTCTGCCACACAGCTCTGGTTGCCTGTCAGCTTTCTGACATGCGCTCTTCACCAGAAGCTGAGAAGATGCTCAGGTCTTATTCTTGGACTTCCAGTCTCCATAGCTGTGAGCCATATTCACCCAGTCTCAGTGATTTTGCTATAGAAAAAAAAAAAAAAGAACAACAACAACAAAAAACTAAGACAATCATGAATCAGCTCAAGGGAATTGTTTCACATTTACCAGATGCATGAAACACATCTATATAACCAAGATGTCACTTGGTTTACTAAAAATGGGAACTATCCCTTTCCATATTGTATAAAATACATGACTTTCTAACATGGGAAGCTTTCAAGGAACCTAAGAAATGTTCTCAATAGGACTGTTTTGGATCCTGACTTTCCATTTCCAATAAATCTAAGTTATATCACCATTTCTCTATATTTTTACAAATTTTAGATTAAAAAAATGGCATTCCCATTCCTCTTTTCAGTTTTCCAAATATACTATTTGATACCAATTTTTTTCGGATTATATTAAATACGGGTGAATTATCACATGAAAATTAATTTATGTTCTTTTATTATTATTTTTAAATAGTTATAACTATACTCTCAGAATTGTATCATCAGTAGAGACTGATCTTTTGTTCTGGCTTAAGCTCTGATTTCCAGATTAGTAGCGCCATCTAGAGTCCTACTTACACATTTCCCTATAGAAAAGCATCTTTTTAATGACACACTAAGTGGAATTTATATAATACCATCTTCAAGACAATTGAGTTCATAGAGTATCTACAGGTATTAATCATATAAGCCAGCTCTGTGGCATAGTGAGTAAAGCCGCTGCCTGCAGTGCCAGCATTCCATATGGGTGCCTGTTCAAGTCCTGGCTGCTCCACTTACGATCTAGCTCTCTCCTATGGCCTGGGAAAGCAGTAGAAGATGGCCCAGATCCTTGGTCCCCTGAACCCACGTGGGAGACCCAGAAGAAGCTCCTGACTCCTGGCTTTGGATCAGTGCAGCTCCGACTTTTGTGTCCATCTGGAGAGTGAACCAGCTGTTGGAAGACCTCTCTCTGTCTCTCTCTCTCTCTCTCTTTTTCTCTCTTTCTTCCTTTGCTTCTCTGTAACTCTGCTTTTCAAATAAACAATAAATAAATCTTTGAAAAAAAGTATTACAAAACTATATTTGCAGCAATACTGATAGAAACAAATTTCTTTTTTTCTTTCTTTTATTTTAATTTGTTTTTTGAATTTTAACTCCCACATATGGGAGAACATGTGATATTTGTCTTTCTGAGTCTGGCTTATTTCACTCTACATGATGTCCCCCAGATGCATCCATTTTTATGCAAATGGTGGAACTTCATTCTTTTTTATGGCTGGATAATATTCCATTGTGTACTTATACCACATTTTCTTTAAGGACACCTTCATTGATTCCAAATTTTGGCTATTGTGAACAGTGCTGCTATGAATATGGTGGTGCAGTTAATTCTTTGATACAATATAGTCAAGTCTTTTGGGTATATACACAATTATGGGATTGGTGAATTACATGGCAAGTCTATTTCTAGTTTTTTTTTTTAAGAAATTTCCACATTATTTTCTACAGTGGCTGCACTAGTTTACATTCCCATCCACATTGTACAAATGTTCACCTTTTTCCACATCCTTACCAACATTTGTTACTCTCCGTGTTTTGGATTTTAGCCATTCTGACAGGAATGAGGTAATATCTCATTGTGATTTTGAGTAGCATTTTCTGATGGCAAGCTATGTTGAGCAGGTTTTAATGTATTTGTTGGCCATTTGTGTTTTTTCTTTTGAGAGCTGTCTATGAAGTCCTCTGTCCATTTCTCAACTGAATGGGTTGGTTTTTTATTGTTGAGGTGTTTTTAAGTTGTGGATATATTCAGGATATTAATCCTTTGTCAAATGGTATTTTAAAAATGTCTTTTCCCATCCTGTCAGATGTCTCTTCACTTTATTGATTGTTGCCTTTGCTGTGCAAAACTTCTTTCTTACTTTTTGAGGTAACTTATTTCTAATTTACATGATAGCCAAGGGCTTAATATTCCACCGAATGAAAAGTTTAATAGGTAAAGGAAAAATGACCCTAGTTTGGCTGGAATATCATACCAGTGGTGAATTATTAAATCAATTCTTTCTTAAGATTTACATATTTATTTTTAAGGAGAGAGAGTGGAAATATTCTACCTACTGTTTTACCCCCTCCTTAGCCCCAATTATCAGGTCCAGGCCCGACTGGACCAGGTTGAAGCCTGGAGCCAGGAACTCCATCTGGATCTCCCACATGGGTGGCAGAACTCAAGTATTTAATCCATCATTTGATGCTTCCCAGGCACATAAGCAGGGAGCTGGATTGGAAGCAGAGTTGCTGAGTCTCTAACTGACACTTCAATATGGAATTTGGGCATCACAAGCAGTGGTTTAAACCACTGCACCACAATGCCTGCTCTATTAAGTCAATTCCTAATTAGCAATAAAAATATAAAACCATTTTTAGTAAGACATCAGTTTTTAAAAACATTTTATTGGATTATAGTTAACCATAGATCAATTTAACAGAGTATTATGTGCACTTTCAAATGATTAACTGTTGACTGCTATTTTTTTTTACTTTTACTTAATGAATATAAATTTCCAAAGTACAGCTTATTGATTACAATGGCTTTTCCCCCCATAACTTCCCTCCCACCCACAACCCTCACAACTCGTGCTCCCTCTCCCCTTCCATTCACATCAAGATTCATTTTCAATTATCTTGATATACAGGAGATCAATTTAGTATATATTAAGGAAAGATTTCAACAGTTTGCACCCACACAGAACATAAAGTGTAAAATACTGTTTGAGTACTAGTTATAGCATTAATTCACAATGTACAACACATTAAGAACAGAGATCCCACATGAGAAGTAAGTACACAGTGACTCCTGTTGTTGACTTAACAATTTGACACTCTTGTTTATGGTGTCAGTAATCTCCCTAGGCTCTAGTCATGAGTTGCCAAGGCTATGGAGGCCTTTTGAATTCGCCAGCTTTGATCTTATTTAGACAAGGTCATAGTCAAAGTGGAGGTTCACTCCTCCCTTCAGAGGAAGGTACCTCCTTCTTTGATGGCCCATACTTTCCACTGGGATCCCCTTGCAGAGATCTTTCATTTAGGTCCTCTTTTTTTTTTTTCCTTTTCCAGAGTTGCTTGGCTTTCCATGCCGAAAATATTCTCATGGGCTCTCCAGCCAGATCTGAATACCTTAAGGGCTGATTCTGAGGCCAGAGTGCTGTGTAGGACATCTGCCACTGTATGAGTCTGCTTATATCCTGCTTCCCATTTTGGATCATTCTCTCCCTTTTTGATTCTATCAGTTAGTATTAGCAGACACTAGTCTTGTTTGTGTGATCCCTTTGACTCTTAGACCTATCAGCATGATCAATTGTGAACTGAAATTGATCACTTGGACTAGTGAGATGGCATTGGTACATGCCACCTTGATAGGATTGAATTGGAATCCACTGGCATGTTTCTAACACTACCATTTGGGGAAAGTCAGCTTGAGCATGTCCCAAATTGTACATCTCCTCTCTTTCTTATTCCCACTCTTATATTTAACAGGGATCACTTTTCAGTTAAATTTAAACACCTAAGAATAATTGTATATTAATTACAGAGTCCAACCAATAGTATTAACTAGAACAAAAAAAAATACTAAAAGGGATAAAGTATTAAGTTGTTCATCAAAAGTCAGGGCAAGGGCTGATCAAGTCACCATTTATCATGGTGTCCATTTCACTTCAACAGGTTTCCTTTTTGGTGCTTGGTTAGTTGTCACCGATCAGGGAGAACATATGATATTTGTCCCTCTGGGACCGGCTTATTTCACTCAGCATGATGTGTTCCAGATTCCTCCATTTTGTTGCAAATAACCAGATTTCATTGCTTTTTACTGCTGTATAGTATTCTGTAGAGTACATGTCCCATAATTTCGTTTTCTTTTGTCATTCTACTGTTGATGGGCATTTAGGTTGATTCCAGGTCTTAGCTATTGTGAATTGAGCTGCTTCTGATGTGTAGTACATCCTGGTTTAATACTTTCTCAGTAATGAAAGTCTTTTCTTCCTCTAGTAACTTTGTAGAAAGGATTTCTGGGTTGGAAGAATTTTGGTTTTAATTTTATTTTTCCAACAGATGCTACCTCTGTAGATATGCTGAGACTGATAATATTTATTTTATCTTTCCTTATAGATTAATAATAATGTCTTTGAGATTAGGGGCTTTATTATGCTCTGCCCCATATTCCTATTCAATACTAGAATAATTTAGAATTCACAGTAAAAATGCAGGTGAACATAGTGTGAACATCATGGAACTATATCAGTAATCCATCATAAATTTGCAAGGATAAGTTTTATATGTTTTTCTATAAGAAATACTGTTAAAAATTTCTCTTTCTTTCTTCTTCCCTCCTTCTTTCTCTCCTTTTTTTTTCTTTTTTCTTTTTGACAGGCAGAGTGGACAGTGAGAGAGAGAGACAGAGAGAAAGGTCTTTTATTTGTCGTTGATTCACCCTCCAATGGCCGCTGCGGCTGGCGCACAGCACTGATCCAAAGGCAGGAGCCAGGTGCTTCTCCTGGTTTCCCATGGGGTGCAGGGCCCAAGCACTTGGGCCATCCTCCACTGCACTCCCGGGCCACAGCAGAGAGCTGGCCTGGAAGAGGGGCAACCGGGACAGAATCCAGCACCCCGACCGGGACTAGAACCCAGTGTGCAGGCGCCGCTAGGTGGAGCATTAGCCTATTGAGCCATGGCGCCGGCCTCTCCTTCCTTCTTTCCTTCCTTTAGCAAAGGATATACTTTGAGGGATGTTAAAGGGGTAGCAGTAATAAATCTTTCAATCATATATTGTATACATTATGCATTTCTCATTGTTGATGAACATTTCAGCATTGGCTTTGCTATGTCATGAAATTGAGAAATAAGAAGATCATATTGCAATCCAAATTCTAAGTAATAATGGTCAGAAAATATAATTAATTCTGATTTTTTCCGTATATAAAAACTAGCTCACTTATTAATTACCCAGGCTTTACTGATTTTACCTGTCAAGATTTAGTCACTGCCCCTTGTGGCCACAAGATGGTACATAGCAAAGAAAATCAAAGGATTCACTTTTACAGTTACTGCAAAGTAAGCAGGTGAGAACCACAGAACCATAGTAATAAGGGTAAAGCAGGTCGTTAGATTAGGTCCACAAGCTGGAAGATGCATCTCCCCTGCCCTATGTAACCCTATCCTCCTGCCTGTCACATAACCCCTTTCCCAGAATGTATTTCCCTTTTACTTGGATCTAGAGGTGGGACCAAGTAATCACTCCTCTTCTAACCTCATAAGAGGCAGGCAGCTGAGAGGGGCTCCCTCTCTGTGTCTCCCCACAGATGAGGACTAGAGGAGGGCTGGACAGTCTGCTGAAATTCCCTCTCTTCCTTTCCTCCATCCTTTCCCTTCCTGTCCCACTCTATTGCTGAGCAATGCCCAAGTGTGTGTTTTCCTAACCTTTTAAATAAACTTTATCACTTTGTGTGTTGTATTTTTGCCATACCTAGAATGCTTCTTTAGTAAAAGGCAGGGACCTGGAATAAGATTTTAGATTCCACCTTGCCCACAAAAATAGCGTGAGTGAGTGAAGATCTGAGCAATTTTCTTTGGGTTTTATTTCTTGTAGTCATAAATACTCTAAAACAATTGAGAGATCTAAATTAAAGAAACTATCCATAATTTAATCTATTTGCCAGTCACAACTTTTCCTTTACACTATTCTCCTGCTAAAACTGCCTTTTCAATTTTTGGAATCTTTGAACATTACCCTGGGGCAGAGATAGCTCTGTCTGCAAGAAATGATAGAACTGTAAGGGACAAGTCAGACGTTTTACCCTTTGGAATGACCAGGCTTCATCTTCCAAGAAGAAGAGGTGGAAGAATGCTTGTGATGTTTGCTTGACTTAGTTATCCTGTTACCTTGGACCTTGTCATGTAGAAAGAATTTTAATGGCTCAAGTGAAATGACTCTAGAATTGATTTTACAAAACTAATTAGGAAAGTTTTAAGACTATGAAATCAATACATATATTTCATTTTTAAAGATTCCTCACAAGTTTACATTGGGAATCAAATATCAACATGTATTTTGGAAGGGACAAATCATACTCAAAGCATAGCAGAAACACAGATCAAAGAGAGGGACTTTGAATTCAGAAATACAGTCACATAATAATGGTCACCTGATTTTTTAATTGACATATGGCAATTGTATATCAATGTATCTATTGTATAATGTCAAAACAGGGTAAACATATATATCTTCTCAAACACATTTCTTTATAATGAAAATATTCAAAAATATTTTATCTAAGCTTTTTAAAAGAAAAATATAACTACATTATCATCATATATAGTTACCATACTGTGGAATAAAATACAAGAACTTTGAATTGCAGTTGATTAGATTATTCTGCAATTAAAAAATTGTTAAATTGACTCATTTAAGAGGGAGAGTACCAGAGAAACTTGACAGACACAGATACAGACACAGACAGAGATCTCACATCCATGGGTTCATCCCACAAATCTGCAACAGCCAGGGCTGCAGTGGGATGATCAGGAAGCCTAGAACTCATTCTGAGTTTATGGCATGGGAGCCAACTACTTGAGTCATTATTTGCTCCCTCACAGGGTAAGCATTAGCTGGAAGCTAGATGGGAAGTAAATTAGAACTCAAACTCAGAGATTCTGCATCTCAAGTTTCATACTAACTGCTGTCCAAACACTATTTTTGCCCACATTTTAACTTTCACTACTGCCTCCCATAGTGTGCATAATCAGGAAGCTAGAGTCAGGAGTTGGAGCCAGGAATCAAACCCAGATACTTCCCACTCCAATATAGGATACGGGTGCCTTGCCTGGTGTCTTAACCAATAAGACATATGCCTGACCCCATTTACCTATTTTATATTTATTTTATTTCCCTTCAGCCACAAATACCATGAAATCCCTGGTCCCAGTCTTCTGGATAGAATTTGACATGTGCCACCAAGGAGCCAAACTCCTGTGGCCAAGAACTGTGGCGCTGGAAAAACTTCAATGAAAAGTAACTCAAAAGCACCTCAGAACTATAAATTACACAGAAACTTAAAAAAAAGAGTTGCAGAGAAGTGACAGGACAAAGGAATTATTTTAGGCTTTTAAAGGTAGGAAAGTATGAGCAGGTAATTATATGGGAGGAAACCAATGGTGTAAGGTTTGTTTGTGGATTCCTCCGGTGCAACATCTGGGTGATGAGTCTGGAGTTGTCTCCACTACAGAAGAATGTATATCCTGCTTTTAAGTAGAAAAGAGGACAGGTAGAGAGTTTCCTATGTTTGCTGTTTCCTACTTGCCTTTGGCACAAACACAGTTTATCTGTCAAAGAAGCATATTTGGGTTGACATATCCTGATTTTCTCCACTAACTTCCTACCTAAAATGATGTGACTCAGTACAAATCTTTGGCTGGAAAGACTAAAGAATATTTTGACACAGAGCCTGGAATAGGCTTGAGTTGATTCTTGCTTTATTGACTAGCTCTTTGTAATTGGATAGCAAGACACAAACTAAAAGAAGACAGCAGTTGCTTTTGGCTATGAATGGCAGCTGAGGTACAGCAAGTTCAGTCTGCTTCACCTGGATTAAAATGTTAGATTTCGCTTATCCTGCACTGAGATCTCCCATTTCTTAGTCTTAGCTTGCCAAGACAGATACTTTCAGCTGCTTTAATACTTGCTGGTGAGGATATGAAAACCAGAAATTTATATTATCTTCTGAAGTGTTTCTATTTTCTTTTAAAATATTAACATGCCACTGCAAGACATCGGCATAGCCAAGGACTTCTTGGATAAGAACATAAAACACAAGCAATAAAGGCAAAAATAAACAAATAGAATTACATCAAGCTAAGAAGCTTCTGCACAAGAAAGGAAACAAAGTACAGAGGCAATTGACAGAATGGAAAAAATATTTGCAAACTATACATCTGATAAAAGATTAATATACGGAATACATAAGAAGCTCAACACACTCAACAACAACAAAACAAAAAATCTGGTTAAGAAATAGGCTACGTATATGAACAGACATTTTTCAAAGGATAAAACACAAATGGCTAACAGCCACGTGAGAAGATCCACAGGATCACCAGCCATCAGAGAAATGCAAATAAAAGCTACAATGAGGTTTCACCTTACCCCGGTTAGAATGGCTATCATCCAAAAGTCAAAAAACAACAAATGTTGTGGGAAAGGTACCCAAATATACTGTTGGTGGGAATGTAAATTAGTACAACTATTACAGAAGGCAGTTTAGAGATTTCACGGAAATCTGAAAATAGATTTAGCCATTCCGTTCTGGAAAACAAAATCAGCATGTGAGTTACCTATACCTCCAAGGTTTTTTTTTTTTTTTAGATTTTTTTAATGTGAAATGCAGAGTTAGAGAGAGAGGAGGGGAGACAGACTGAGAGAGAGAGAGAGAGAGAGAGAGAGAGAGAGAGAGACATATCTTCCATCTGCTAATTCAATACCCAATGACCATATGGCTGGAGATGGACTGGATTGAAGCCAGGAGCCCAGAGCTTCCTCCAGGCCTCCCATGTCAGTGCAGGGGCACAAGCACTTGGGCCATCCTCTGCTGCCTTCCCAAACACATTAGAAGGGTGCTGGATTGGAAGTAAAGGAGCTGGGTCTTGAACCAGTGTCACAGACAGAGGCCCAACCCCTATGCTACAATGCTGGCCCCTGTACTTCCATGCTTATAGCAGCTCAACTCACATTAGATTATATATGGAACCAACCCAGAAGTCCTTCCAGTAATGACTAGATAAAGAAATTGTGATACACTACTGAGTCTTAAAAAAAAATCCTTTCCTTCACAACAAAATGAATGCAATTGGAGACCATTATGCTTAGTGAAATAAGACAGTCACAGAAAGACAAATAGCACACTTTCCCTGATTCTTAATAACTAATGTACAGATTACAAAAAAGGAATGCACATGAATGAAATTGACATTTTGAGATTTGATTATTATTTATAGCCATTGTCTATATTCCTGAGGAACAGTGGTTCTTCTAGTTACTGCTTGTTGAATTCTTTACTTAATGGAGGGTTAAGCTTGTGATCATAAAGCAAATTGGGAGTATGTCAATACAAAAATTACAAGAAAAATAAGAAAGGAGGAGAGAGGATGGGAGCAAAGGAGGGAGAAAAGGTAAGAACTATCAATATGTTCTGAAAACTGTATGAAACACATGAAATTCATTCCTTTTATATAACTAGGAAAATTTTTTTAAATTTTATTAACATTTAATGCTTGTCCACCTTTATGAGTCACAGTTTAGTATTTCCACACATGCATATGCATATTACCTTTTATTAATTCTTCCTTCACAATACTTGGAAAAATAAACTTTATGTGGAATGAAGAGCCAAATACTGTAACATTTTTTAAATCATGCATTTTAAAATTTTGGAAGTGTCAAAAATGTTTCCACATTTTTCATTACTAATTAGAGCCTTTGGACTCAGAACACAAATTGCAAAGAAATCTACAGAGAAAAAAGAAACCAAGTTAAGAGTATTTCTGCTTGACAAGAGCTACTTTTAAACAATTAGATGAAAGAATATTTTTGACTAGTGAAAAGTATTTTTATAACACTCTTCTACTAGCAAATTTACTTTAACAATAGTAATAATGAAACAAATTATAATAATAATGCCCAGAAAATAGATAATGAATATTCTATTAAACTTTGAAATTCTATCATGCTACTAAAAGATAAAATAGTAAGCTATGAAAGACAGAAAAAAGTCAGGCATTAGGGTTCTTTAGTTATGTTGGTGGATATTTATTTTAAAGAGAGGAAACCTTATACATACACATTAGTCTGAAACAACACAAAGAAATTGAAAACTGGTATAGCAAAAAATGCTTTGAATTTCTCATTCGTAGCATCCTGAAGATTGCTGTACCTGTGGGCACTGCATCATGTCATGGTAAGATTCAGGTGAGTGAGACATAGGACTCGGTTTTGAAAGCCAAGCTTTTCGAAGTGGAAGTGTATGGAGGCTCTGACAAAGAAGAGTTTCAGGTTAGCTTTTTGGGATTGTAGAAGCATTGGTGGTCATGCCCCTGAGATTCAAATGCATAATCAAAATTGACATAACAGCAGATTGGATTTTTTTGGCTCCAGTAGTAGCTAGCTGAGTTTTGGATGGAGTGAGTTTATTCTAATTGTCCATTGTGTACCCATCAACTGTCCGCACTGTTCATGTAGCCATTAAACTAGCACTCGAGTGGCCAGATTTTTTTGAAGATTTATTTACTTGGGAGGAAGAATGACACAGAGAAGGAAAGAGAGAGAGAGAGAGAGGTCTTCCATCCACTGTTTTACTCCTCAAAGGCTGGCAACAGTTGGACCAAAACCAGGAGCAAGGAACTCCATCTGCATCTCCCAAGTACTTGGGCAATCATCTGCTCTCTTCTAAGGCCCATTATAGTATTTGTTTATTTATTTATTTTAAAGGTTTCTATCTATTTGAAAGTCAGAGTTATAGAGAGAGAGGGAGACACACACACATACACACACACACACACACACACACACACAGAGAGAGAGAGAGAGAAATAGATCTTGCTTCTGTTGGTTCACTCTACAAATGGCTGCAGTGGTCAAAACTGAGGCAGAAGCTTCATCCAGATCTCCCAGGTGGTAAGGGCCCAAACATTTGGACCATCTGCTACTGCTTTCCCAAGCCATTAGCAAGGAACTGGATCAGAAGCGGAGCATAGGCCGGCGCCGTGGCTCACTAGGCTAATCCTCCGCCTTGTGGCGCCGGCACACTGGGTTCTAGTCCCCGTCAGGGCGCCGGATTCTGTCCCGGTTGCCCCTCTTCCAGGCCAGCCCTCTGCTGTGGCCCAGGAGTGCAGTGGAGGATGGCCCAAGTGCTTGGGCCCTGCACCCCATGGGGAGACCAGGAAAAGCACCTAGCACCTGGCTCCTGCCATCGGATGAGCGCGGTGCGCCGGCCGCAGCGCGCCGGCCGCGGCCGCCATTGGAGGGTGAACCAATGGCAAAGGAAGACCTTTCTCTCTGTCTCTCTCTCTCACTGTCCACTCTGCCTGTCAAAAAAAAAAAAAAAAAAAAAGAAGTGGAGCATCCAGGAGACATACTGGCACCTGAATGGGATGCTGGCACTACAGGCTGCAGTTTTATACACTATGCCACACACAGGCATGGTATTTAAACATGTGTTATTGATTTACTTGGAAAATATATAATAATCTTATTAAATATGTTTTTAATGTTTATTATCCATTTTAGAATTTTCATTCACTTACTGCAGTTATTTTCTGTTACAGTATTTTTCTTTTTTAAATTTTTTAAAATTTTATTTAGTAAATATAATTTCCAAAGTACAGCTTATGGATTACAATGGCTTCCCCCCCCCAAAACTTCCCTCCCACCCGCATCCCTCCCATCTCCCACTCTCTCTCCCATTCCATTCACATCAAGATTGATTTTCAATTATCTTTATATACAGAAGATCGATTTAGTATATAATAAGTAAATATTTGATCAGTTTGCACCCACACAGAACATAAAGTGTAAAATACCATTTGAATACTAGTTATAACATTAATTCACATTGGACAACACATTCAGAACAGAGATCCCACATGAGAAGTAAGTACACAGTGACTCCTGTTGTTGACTTAACAATTTGACATTCTTGTTTATGGCATCAGTAATCACCCTAGGCTCTTGTCATGAGTTTCCAAGGCTATGGAAGCCTCTTGAGTTTGCTGACTTTGATCTTATTTAGACAAGGTCATAGTCAAAGTGGAGGTTCACTCCTCCCTTCAGAGAAAGGTACCTCCTTCTTTGATGGCCCATTCTTTCTACTAGGATCTCACTCTCAGAGATCTTTCATTTAGGTCCTTTTTTTTGCCAGAGTGCCTTGGCTTTCTATGCCTGAAATACTTTCATGGGCTCTTCAGCCAGATCCGAATGTCTTAAGGGCTGATTCTGAGATCAGAGTGCTATTTAGGACATCTGCCACTCTATGAGTCTGCTGTGTATCCCACTTCCCATGTTGGATCGTTCTCTCCCTTTTTTATTCTATCAGTTAGTACAGTATTTTTCTACTGATTCTTCTTTAGTCAGAAATCAAGGATGCAAAATATCAACCTTGGACAAACTCTGTAGTAGTTTTGTTACAGTCCAGAATTACCTACAACTGGATGCTAAAATGAAAGGACAAGATTATCATGAAAACAGGATAAAGTTACAGTGTCAAAGCTTTTCATCACATCATATTTATTAGTTCCAAAAGGGAAAATCATAACTTTACAGAAAAAAACCTTCAGGGATAATCTTAACCAAGTGATAAAAGTTATTTTCACCATTACTGAGATACATCAACACCATCAGCCTCTTGAAAATGATACATTGGGGTCAGCATTGTGGCCCAGCAGGTTAAGCCACTGACTGAAGGCTGGCATCCAATATGGACGCTGGTTCATGTCCTGGCTGCTCCACTTCTGATCCACAAGGACTGGTTGGACACTGCCTTATGGAACCTCTGACTTGACTATCTATATTAATCATGCAACAAAAACAAATTTTCCCCTCATGCTCCATGCTTGTTTGTCCTATTTATCCTTAAGTTGCTGTTTTCTTATATGTAACAATATACTTTTAACTCCCTCATTTTTCTGTTCTTTAACATATACAGGCTGTGAAGAGAAACGATACAATAAAAATTTAAACCAACCATTTTCCAAATGTCTACATGAAAACTTCCATGGACCTGCTCCTACAGGATAACAAGGATAACTGCAGAAAATCCCTTTTTTAAAAAATTTAAAGTCCATGGGAATTGTCCAAAGGACATATAGAGAAGAAAGTAAAAGAATTTATTCAAGAAATTCTGAGTCTTGATGAAGACAGTGACAGTCTGTGGTTTCCACACCATGATTACTTTCTTGCCCTTCCTCCTAAGTAAGGCAGACAGAAATTCCAGGCAGGTGCTAAGAGAGACAGACCCCGCACCCCATTATGGAGAACAGGCACCAGTGGGTCTATTCTCCACCACATGGAGATGAGTTTCACAAGCCCTGAAAAAAGATAAACACCCGGCTTCTGTGAATGATGGTGATGTCATGTGATAGTGTTCCTAATCAATGCTATTCCGTGCCACTGTAACCGACCTAGGCAATGAGGTTTCCAAATTGTCATGTGTTTTCTGTTGAGTCTTGACTGGAACTATCCAATTAACCAATCAAAACCATCCCTCTTACCCAACCAACCATGAGAAATTCCCCCGAGACAATCAGCCTACCAAATGGCCCTTTCCTTCAGGGGACCCTCCTGATATTGCCAGGAACTTTTTCCTTTGTTTTTCTTTAACTTCTCTGCTTTCATTCTGCATAGACATGAACATAGCAAAGAAGAAGAAATGCAATAGCCGCAGATTCCAGCAATACTGCAACAGATAGTCATCATCCTTAAAGGCATAACTCTAAATCCTGTAATCCTGAGTGTGGATTATGATCCAATTAGGGTCCCTAAAGTCTAAAATCCAAAAAACCACAATCCTAAATCAAGTTTCAAATGTTCAAATCCCCAAAGCTGAAATTTCCATTTGAAGGAAAAAAAAAAGAGTTGGAGGGAGGGTAGTGCTATGTAGGTAGTGCTATGTACTGAAATCCTTATAAGAGCTTAGTGCACAGTCTTATGTTAATGGTATGAAGAGGAAGGAAACAATTCAATTGTGATGTTCACAAATGGGAACTTTGGAGAGTGGTTAGGTTAGAGTAGGTAATTAGGGTAGAGCCCCCATGATTGAATCCTGGTAGCTTTGTAAGGGATCACAAAGATGTAGACAGATGTATGTCCCTTGTCTCTTATCATATGATGTTCTGTGTCACCTTGGGACTCTGCGAGCAAAAATACCATCACCAGTGGCCAAACCAATAGGGCCTGTCTGATCTTGAGCTATGAATACCCAGAACCATGAGCCCAGGTAGACTTCTTTATAAAGTTTAACTTCCTCTGGTATTACGTTATGGTAGCAAAAAGTTCATTGATACAGACAGTAAGCCAAATTCTTGGGGGAAGTAGTATGTTTTTGGTTATTTACAGGATGATTACAGCATACTAGATGGAATGAATACCTGGAAACCCAGTGAAATACTGTTCTTAGTGTGTCTGTGAGATGTTTGAATATTTAGTGCATGAGTATGGATGGAGCAGGGGGAAGATCTGCTACATAGAAAATATTCTCCAAGGGAGAACCATGTGTTAAAAGGGAAAAAAAAAGTAGTTATTTAAGCTGATGCATGACTTCAAAATATATTTAATGAAGGTGGAAGTTGGCGAGCTCTTACAGAGTAATTGTGTAATTTCCTATAATCAATCTCTGTAATACACTTTTTCATGTCAAAGTGAATTTTTAGTTTCAGAATTTTCTATCAGGTATTTTGTTTTTATGTTCCCTTACAATTTTAAATTGCTAGCATTTTTTCGGTTCACTGTGCTATGTATTTCACCTTCACATCGTTTCTAGTGCTAGAAGTATAGACTGTATGAAGAACTTTACAGATATAATTTTTATGAATCTTTTTTCAAATTTGACACCACAAAAGTGTTATTCCAATGTTGACATTGTGTGTATATTGTGTATAGATGTAGAAATGTTGAAACTTCCTCGGTAATGAAGAAGTCTCATAATTTTGTACATCTGCACTTGGGAAATATAAAATCTCTTGAGATCTCAGCTCCTTGTGTGACTGTGTATGCAGTAGTAAATAGCCATGGTTTTTCAGCAATCTTCCCAAAAGACAGGTTGTCCGTCATGGTATTTTGGAGGACGTAAGTTATAAAGCTAGGTGCAGCCAGTTACCAATTGTGTTCATTTGTGTTTATACATTTCAATTTGGGATTTACTTCTTTCTGAATAGTGTTGATCTGCTCATAAATGGTATATCCATACAATATTATATTGTTAGTACATCTCAGAGTTTACACTTGCAAAAATATGTATGTTATTGCTTTTTGTTGAATAAAGTAGTAAATGAAGTGTTCCGTCTTGGCTTTATATGGTTCCCAAATAAATCCCCTTTTAAAATATAATTCAATGTCTTTTTTAAAAATTTTTATTTTTTGACAGGCAGAGTGGACAGTGAGAGAGAGAGACAGAGAGAAAGGTCTTCCTTTACCATTGGTTCACCCTCCAATGGCGGCCATGGCTGGCGCACTGCACTGATCTGAAGGCAGGAGCCAGGTGCTTCTCCTGGTCTCCCATGGGGTGCATGGCCCAAGCACTTGGGCCATCCTTCACTGCACTCCTGGGCCACAGCAGAGAGCTGGCCTGGAAGAGGGGCAACCGGGACAGAATCCGGTGCCCCGTCGAGGACTAGACCCTGGTGTGCTGGCGCCGCAAGGCAGAGGATTAGCCTAGTGAGCCGCGGTGCCAGCTTCAATGTCTCTTAAAGATTTTTTTTTTTAAGATTTATTTATTTATTTGAAAGTCAGAGGTTAAACAGGGATAGAAGAAGCAGAGAGAGAGAGAGGTCTTCCATCCAATGGTTCACTCCCCAGACGGCTGCAATGGCCGGAGTTGCACCAATCCCAAGCCAGGAGCCAGGAGCTTCTTCTAGGTCTCCCAAGCGGGTGCAGGGCCCAAGGACTTGAGCCAACCTCAACTGCTTTCCCAAGCCATAGCAGACAGCTGGATTGGAAGTGGAGCACCTGGGTCTTGAACTGGCGCCCATATGGGATGCCGGCGCTTCAGGCCAGGGTGTTAACCTGCTGAGCCACAGTGCCGGCCCCTCTTAAAGACTTCTTAAAATTATTTTTTCTGGAATTGTAGTGTTTGGATTTTATAGTTTCATGTGAATCTAATACATAACTATGTGAAAACTTTTTTTTATATATAAAGCTTTTATTTAAAGAATATAAATTTCCAAAGAACAGCTTATGGATTACAATGGCTCCCCCCCCACACAACTTCTCTCCCTCCCCCTACCCTCCCCTTTCCCGCTCCCTCTCCCCTTCTGTTCACATCAAGATTCATTTTCAATTCTCTTTATACACAGAAGATCAATTTAGTACATATTACGTAAAGATTTCAACGGTTTGCCCTCGCATAGAGACACAAAATGATAATACTGTTGGAGTACTAGTTACAGTATTAATTCACAATGTACAGCACATTAAGGACAGAGATCCTACATGATTTTTTTTAAAAAAAATTGATTAATTGTCTATGCAATTTCCAGTTTAACACCAAGATTTTTTTTTTTTTTTATTACAGGCAGAGTGGACAGTGAGAGAGAGAGACAGAGAGAAAGGTCTTCCTTTGCCGTTGGTTCACCCTACAATGGCCGCCGCGGTCGGCGCGCTGCGGCCGGCGCACCGCGTTCGTCCGATGGCAGAAGCCAGGAGCCAGGTGCTTTTCCTGGTCTCCCCATGGGGTGCAGGGCCCAAGCACCTGGGCCATCCTCCACTGCACTCCCGGGCCACAGCAGAGGGCTGGCCTGGAAGAGGGGCAACCGGGACAGAATCCGATGCCCCGACCGGGACTAGAACCCGGTGTGCCGGCGCCGCAAGGCAGAGGATTAGCCTGTTGAGCCACGGCGCCGGCCAACACCAAGATTTTTTAATCATTTGCAATTATCTTTATATAAAGAAGATCGATTCAATATATACTATGTAAAGATTTCATCAGTTTGCACCCACTCAGAAACACAAAGTGTAAAAATACTGTTTCAGTACTAGTAATAGCATTATTTCACATTGGATAACACATTAAGGACAGATCCCTCATGAGACGTAAGTACACAGTGACTCCTGATGTTGATTTAACAATTTGACACTCTTGTTTATGGCGTCAGTAATCTCCCTAGCCTAAACTATTCTCATGGGCTCTTCAGCCAGATCCGAATGCCTTAAGGGCTGATTCTGAGGCCAGACTGCTATTTAGGACATCTGCCATTCTATGAGTCTGCTGTGTATCCTGCTTCCCATGTTGGATCATTCTCTCCCTTTTTATTCTATCAGTTAGTATTAGCAGACACTAGTCTTGCTTGTGCGATCCCTTTGACTCTTAGACCTATCAGTGTGATCAATTGTGAGCTGAAATTGATCACTTGGACTAATGAGATGGCCTTGGTACATGCCACCTTGATGGGATTGTATTGGAATCCCCTGGCACAATTCTAACTCCATCATTTGGGGCCGTTCCGATTGAGCATGTCCCAAATTTTACATCTCCTCCCTCTCTTATTCCCACTCTTATATTTCACAGAGATCAGTTTTCAGTTAAAATTTAAACACCTAAGAATAATTGTGTGTTAATTACAGAGTTCAACCACTAGTACTAGGATAAAAAAAAAATACTACCATGGATAAAGTATTACATTGTACAACAACAGTCAGCACAAGAGCTGATCGAGTCACTGTTTCTCATAGTGTCCATTTCACTTCTACAGGTTTCCCCTTTGGTGCTCAGTTAGTCATCGCCAATCAAGGGAAACAAATGATATTTGTCTCTTTGGGACTGACTTAATTCACTCAGCATGATGTTTTCCAGATTCCTCCGTTTTGTTGCAAGTGACCGGATTTCATTGTTTTTGACTGCTGTATAGTATTCTGTAGAGTACATGTCCCATAATTTCCTAATCCAGTCTACTGTTGATGGGCATTTGGGTTGGTTCCAAGTCTTAGCTATTGTGAATTGAGCCGCAATAAACATTACTGTGCAGACAGCTTTTTTGTTTGCCCATTTAATTTCCTTTGGGTAAATTCCAAGGAGTGGGATGGCTGGGTTGAATGGTAGGGTTATATTCATGTTTCTGAGGAATCTCCAGACTGACTTCCATAGTGGCTTCACCAGTTTGCATTCCCACCAACAGTGGATTAGTGTCCCTTTTTCCCCACATCCTCTCCAGCATCTATTGTTGGTGGATTTCTGAATGTGAGCCATTCTCACCGGGGTGAGGTGAAACCTCATTGAGGTTTTGATTTGCATTTCCCTGATTGCTAGGGATCTTGAACATTTTTTCATGTGTCTGTTGGCCATTTGGATTTCCTCTTTTGAAAAATGTCTATTGAGGTCCTTGGCCCATCTCTTAAGTGGGTTGTTTGTTTTGATGTTGTGGAGTTTCTTAATTTCTTTGTAGATTCTGGTTATCAACCCTTTATGTGTTGCATAGTTTGCAAATATATTTTCCCATTCTGTCGGTTTCCTATTCACTTTCCTGACTGTTTCTTTTGCAGTACAGAAACTTTTCAATTTGATGCAATCCCAGTAGTTAATTTTGGTTTTCAGTGCCTGTGCTTCTGGGGTCTTTTCCAAGAAGTCTTTGCCAGTACCTATGTCTTGCAGGGTTTCTCCTATGCTCTCTAATAATTTGATGGTGTCGGGTCGTAGGTTTAAATTTTTAATCCATGTTGAATGAATTTTTGTGTAAGGTGAAAGGTAGGGGTCTTGCTTCATGGTTCTGCACGTGGAAATCCAGTTTTCCCAGCACCATTTATTAAACAGACTGACCTTACTCCAGGGACTGGTTTTGGATCGTTGATCAAATATAAGTTGGCTGTAGGTGTTTGGATTGATTTCTGGAGTTTCTATTCTGTTCCATTGGTCTATCCATCTGTTTCTGTACCAGTACCATGCTGTTTTGATAACAACTGCCCTGTAGTATGTCCTGAAATCTGGTATTGTGATGCCTCCGGCTTTATTTTTGTTGTACAAGATTGCTTTAGCTATTCGAGGTCTCCTGTGTCTCCATATGAATTTCAGCATCATTTTTTCCAGATCTGAGAAGAATGTCCTCGGTATCTTGATTGGTATTGCGTTGAATCTGTAAATTGCTTTTGGGAGAATGGACATTTTGATGATATTGATTCTTCCAATCCATGAGCATGGGAGATTTTCCATTTTTTGGTATCCTCTTCTATTTCTTTCTTTAAGGTTTTGTAATTTTCATTGTAGAGATCTTTAATGTCCTTAGTTAAATTTATTCCAAGGTATTTGATTGTTTTTGTAGCTATTGTGAATGGGATTGATCTTAGCAGTTCTTCCTCAGCCGTGGCATTGTCTGTGTATACAAAGGCTGTTGATTTTTGTGCATTGATTTTATATCCTGCTACTTTGCCAAACTCTTCTATGAGTTCCA
The DNA here is from genome assembly GCA_949820135.1 of Sylvilagus floridanus. Taxonomy (NCBI): domain Eukaryota; kingdom Metazoa; phylum Chordata; class Mammalia; order Lagomorpha; family Leporidae; genus Sylvilagus; species Sylvilagus floridanus. The sequence continues at coordinate 103,016,113 of OX463238.1, read as the reverse complement.
ATAGTCTCTTAGTAGAGTTCTTTGGGTCCCCTAAATAAAGAATCATGTCGTCTGCAAAGAGGGATAGTTTGAGTTCTTCCTTCCCAACTTGTATCCCTTTAATTTCTTTTTCTTGCCTAATAGCTCTGGCTAAGACTTCCAGCACTATATTGAATAGCAGTGGTGAGAGTGGGCATCCCTGTCTGGTACCAGATCTCAGTGGAAATGCTTCCAACTTTTCCCCATTCAATAGGATATTGGCCGTGGGTTTTTCATAAATTGCTTTGATTGTATTGAGGAATGTGCCTTCTATACCCAGTTTGCTTAGGGTTTTCATCATGAAAGGGTGTTGAATTTTATCGAATGCTTTCTCTGCGTCTAGTGAGATAATCATATGGTTTTTCTTCTGCAGTCTGTTAATGTGGTGTATCATGTTGATTGTTTTGCGAATATTGAACCATCCCTGCATACCAGGGATGAATCCCACTTGGTCTGGGTGGATGATCTTTCTGATGTGTTGTTGCAGTCTATTGGCCAGAATTTTGTTGAGGATTTTTGCATCTATGTTCATGAGGGATATTGGTCTGTAATTCTCTTTCAATGCTGCATCTTTTTCTGGCTTAGGAATTAAGGTGATGCTGGCTTCATAGAAAGAATTTGGGAGAATTCCCTCTTTTTCGATTGTTCTGAAAAGTTTGAGAAGAATTGGGGTTAGTTCTTCTTTAAATGTCTGGTAGAATTCAGCAGTGAATCCATCTGGTCCTGGGCTTTTCTTTGTTGGGAGGGCCTTTATTACTGATTCAATTTCTGACTCACTTATGGGTCTGTTTAGGTTTTCTATGTCTTCCTGGTTCAATTTAGGTAGGTTGCATGTGTCCAGGAATCTATCCATTTCTGATAGGTTTCCCTGTTTACTGGCATACAGGTCCTTGTAGTAATTTCTGATGATTCTTTTGATTTCTGTGGTGTCTGTTGTTATATTTCCTTTTTCATCTCTGATTTTACTGATTTGGGTCTTTTCTCTTCTTTTTTTAGTTAGTTGGGCCAATGGGGTGTCAATCTTGTTTATTTTTTCAAAAAACCAGCTCCTCGTTTGGCTGATTTTTTGTAATGTTTTTTTGGATTCAATCCTGTTGATTTCTTCTTTGATTTTGATTATTTCTCTTTTTCTACTAGATTTGGGTCTAGTTTGCTGCAAATTTTCTAGATCCTTGAGATGCACTGAAAGCTCATCTATTTGGTGCCTTTCCAGTTTCTTGATGTAGGCACCTATTGATATAAACTTTCCTCTTAACACTGCTTTTGCTGTATCCCATAAGTTTTGGTATGTTGTGCTGTTATCCTCATTTACTTCCAGAAAATTTTTGATTTCTCTTTTGATTTCTTCAGTGACCCATTGTTCATTCAGGAGCATGTTGTTCAATCTCCATGTGTTTGCATATGCTCTAGAGATTCCTGAGTTGCTAATTTCCAACTTCACTCCCTCATGGTCTGAGAAGTTGCATGGTATGATTCTAATTCTTTTGAATTTGCTGAGGCTTGCTTTATGGCCTAATATGTGATCAATCCTAGAGTAGGTTCCATGTGCTGCTGAGAAGAATGTGAATGCTTTCTGTGTAGGATGAAAAGTTCTGTAGATATCTGTTAGATCCATTTGGGCTATAGTGTTGTTTAAATCTACTGTCTCCTTGTTGATCTTCTGTCCTGTCGATCTGTCAATATCTGTGAGTGAAGTATTGAAGTCCCCCAGTACTATTGTGTTGGGGTCTAAGTCTCCCTTTAAGTTTCTTAACAAATTTTTTAAATAAACCGGTGGCCTGTAATTAGGTGCATATACATTGAGAATTGTTATATCTTCCTGTAGTATTGATCCCTTAATCATTATATAGTGCCCCTCTTTGTCTCTCTTAACAGTTTTTGTGTTAAAGTTTATGTAGTCCGATATTAAGATGGTTACACCCGCTCTTTTTTCATTTCTGTTGGCATGGTATATCTTGTTCCATCCTTTTATTTTCAGTCTGTATGGATCTTCGTTGGAAAGATGTGTTTCTTGTAGGCAGCAAATAGATGGTTTTTGTTCCTTAACCCAATCAGCCAATCTCTGTCTTTTAACAGGACAGTTTAGACCTTTAACGTTCAATGTGACTATTGATAAGTGGTAAGTTTGCCCTGCCATTTGCCAGATATTTTCTAATGTATGCTTTGAATTCCCTGTGATCTTTTGCCGTGAGGTTCCCTTCATTTACCTTCTTTCATGTTGATGGTTGTGTTTCTGTGTGTAACACGTCTTTAAGTATCTTTTGCAGGGCTGGACGAGTGGCAACAAATTCTTTCAATTTTTGTTTGTTATGAAAGGTCTTTATTTCACCTTCATTCACAAATGAGAGCTTTGCAGGGTATAATATTCTGGGCTGGCAGTTTTTCTCTCTAAGTACCTGGGCTATGTCTCGCCATTCCCTTCTAGCTTGTAGGGTTTCTGTTGAGAAGTCAGCTGTGAGTCTAATTGGAGATCCTCTGAGAGTAATCTGACGTTTCTCTCTTGCACATTTTAGGATCTTTTCTTTTTGCTTCACTGTGGTGAGTTTAATTACAATATGTCGTGCAGAGGATCTCTTTTGGTCATGTTTATTAGGGGTTCTATGAGCTTCCTGGATTAGGATTTCTCTGTCTTTCTCCAAGCCTGGAAAGTTTTCTGCTAGTATCTCCCTAAAAAGGCCTTCTAATCCTTTCTCCCTCTCCATACCTTCAGGAACACCTAGAACCCGAATGTTGGGTTTTTTAATAGTATCCTGTAAATTCCCGACGATATCTTTTAGTTTTCTAATTTCCTCTTCTTGTCTTTGGTTTGCCTGTTTCCTCTCCTGTTCTCTGTCTTCTAGGTCCAATATTCTCTCTTCTGCTTCACCCATTCTGGTTTTAAGGCCCTCAAGATTGCTTGTCACTTGATCTGTTGAATTCTTCAATTCATTAAGATTTTTTGTCACTATCGTAGCTTCTTGTTCTACTAGTTGTTTCATTTCGTTTTGATTTCTCCGTAGTACTTCATTCTCGCGAGAGAGATTTTCTATCTTATCCATTAAAGATTTCTGTAGTTCAAGAATTTGTTTTTGAGAACTTCTTAATGTTCTTATCAATTCTTTGAGATCTGCTTCTTGCATTTCTTCTATCTCATTATCTTCATAATCCTGACTTGGGGTGTCTTTTCCACTTGGGGTCATCATAGCGTCTTCCTTGATCTTGCTCCCTCGGAATCTGTTTTTGTTTGGCATTTTTTTTTCCCCCACACTCTTTCTCTGGGTTGTCAAGGTAATGGAGTTTGTGTGCGCAGTGTGTTCCCAGTTTTTGGATCCCCTTCAGGTTTCTACAGCCTCAGGTTTTTGGTTCCGTCTGCCTCAGTGATGGGCGGGCGGGCAGGTGGGCGGGCGCGCCTTGTCCCACTGCGTTTCATCAAATTCGACTTCGCAAGGTGGGCGGCGAGAGGGGTTAGTGTCCGTGTGGGCTCGCCTCAACTGTGCTGTTTCCCCCGTGGGGGTCTGCTTCCCCCCGCCAGCGTCTCGGGATCCCTGTATCGGCTCCCGTTCACGTGCGCAGATCCTGCGGCGATTGTGTTCCGCCCGGCTCCCGTCGCAGCCGGTGGGCGCGCACTGTGCCACTGCGTTTAATCTAGCTCGAATTAGCAGGGTGGGTGACGAGAGAGGCTAGTGTCCGTGCAGGCTCGCCTCAATTGTGCTGTTTCCCCCGTGGGGTCTGCTTCCCCCCGCCAGTGTCTCGGGATCCCTGTATCGGCACCCGTTCAAGCGCTCAGTTCCAATGGCGACTGTGTTCCGCCCGGCTTCCGTTGCAGCCGGCGGGTGCGCGCCGTCCCACTGCGTTCAGTCTAGCTCGAGTTAGCAGGGTGGGCGACGAAAGAGGCTAGTGTCCGTGTGGGCTCGTCTCAATTGTGCTGTTTCCCCCGTGGGGTCTGCTTCCCCCCGCCAGTGTCTCGGGATCCCTGTATCGGCTCCCGTTTAAGCGCTCAATTCCAATGGCGACTATGTTCCCTCTGGTTCCCGTCCCTCCCGGCAGCTCCCGTGCCACTATGGCACGATTTGCCGTTCGCAAACTTACTTTCCCCTAGGTCCTCTGCGTCTCATTCACTGGGTCCGGAAGAATTTCCACTGCATTTTTTTCCGTGAGATTTTTCCTGAGGCTACAGTAACTCTGTTTTTATTAAACTATCTTTTTGCGGACTGCTAGTGCGCGTCCTCACTATTCCGCCATCTTGGCTCTGCCCCCGTGAAAACTTTTTACAAGTTTTTTTTTTTTTTACTGTAAACCAGCACATTCTTCTACTCAAAAATATTTACTCATTATACTCAAGTAGTATATTATTTAAGGCAAAACTGTATCTTCATTACAGCAATAGTTATAATAGCTACTGTTTCTTAAGCATCTATGTAGAGTGGGAAACCTTTTTTCCAGCAAAGGCCTCATATTTATATCATCATTCAAGGGCCATACACAATTATCAACTTAAAAATTAACCTGCTGTAGATTTATTGAATTTGAATCCTACCTGGTTTTCCTTTGGTAGGGCCAAAGGATTTCTAGACCCTTATATAGTCTGAGAGCTGGACAGTCTAAGAGCTGTGTGTTTCCAGAACTATACTCAGCAATTTTCAAATATTACCTTAGTTTGATTCTTAAAATGATCATGTGAATAAACATTATATGTCTTACCAATGTGTGGTTAAGGCTTGGAAGATTTAAATAACTGGTTTAAATCATATAGTGGGGGCCGGCGCTGTGGCTCTCTTGGTTAATCCTCAGCCTGCAGCGCCGGCATCCAATATGGGCGCCGGGTTCTAGTCCCAGTTGCTCTTCTTCCAGTCCAGCTCTCTGTTGTGGTCCGGGAGGGCAGTGGATGATGGCCCAGCTGCTTGGGCTCCTGCATCTGCATGGGAGACCCGGAAGAAGTACCTGGCTCCTGGCTTCAGGTTGGCACAGCACCAGCCGTAGTGGCCATTTTGGGGGTGAACCAATGGAAGGAAGACCTTTCTCTCTGTCTCTCTCTCTCTATCTATATCTCTACATGTCAAATAAAAAAAATCATATAGTGTAAAACCTGGAAATATTTCTAAAAATGTACTTACAACTATGTTTTGCTTACTAAGGGAGGGTATGTTCTGGGAAATGCATCAATGGTCAGTTTTATCACTGTTTGAACATCTGACATCCTACTGTGTATTACACACACTTGGATGGTATAGGTCAATGTGGCCTCTTGATGCAATCAGAAGATATGGTAAATGTAAGATGTAAGAAGCTCCTGCTGGCATTATGAACTGCACCTAATTGGATGTGCTATACATCTTATACACTGGTTGTGTAGTAGGCTTATTTGCGTCAGTATCACCACAAACACATGAGTAATGTGTTGTGCTACAACCTTAGGACAGCTAGGACATCACTAAGCCATAGGAATTTTTCAATTTCATAATCTTTTTTATTTTTTATTTTTTACAGGCAGAGCGGACAGTGAGAGAGAGACAGAGAGAAAGGTCTTCCTTTATCGTTGGTTCACCCTCCAATGGCCGCTGCGGCTGGTGTGCAAAGGCCCGGGCACCATGCTGATCTGAAGGCAGGAGCCAGGTGCTTCTCCTGGTCTCCCATGGGGTGCAGGGCCCAAGCACTTGGGCCAACCTCCACTTCACTCCCAGGCCACAGCAGAGGGCTGTCCTGGAAGAGGGGCAACCGGGACAGAATCCGGCACCCCGACTGGGACTAGAACCCAGTGTGCTGGTGCTGCAAGGGGGAGGATTAGCCTATTGAGCCACGACGCTGGCCCAGTTTCATTATAATCTTATGGGACCACTGTTACAAATTCAGTTCTTCCTAACCAAAAATGTCTTTGTCACTGTGGCAAGAAATCTTCTACGTGAAGGATCTCTGTGAGTGAGAACCCAGTGGAAAGAAGTGGCCATCAAAGAAGGATGTTTCCCTTTTGTCTGAAGAGAAGAGAGAACTTCCACTTTGCTTATGGTCTTGTCCATAAGCCTTATGGCCTTGTGTACTCAAAAAGCTCCCATATCCTCGGCTGCTCATGTCCAAAGCCTAGGGTGGACACTGACATCATACCTAAGAGTGTTAATTGTTAAATTAACAACAGGAGTCACTGTGCACTATCTCCCCATGCAGGACCTCTGTCCTCAATGAATTGTATTGAGAGTTAACTGTAAAACTAGTTCTCAAACAGTTTTGTGTATGTGTGTGTGTGTGCACAAATTGTTGAAATCTTTACTTAGTATAGAGTTGATCTATTTAGTACAGAATTGGTCTTCTGCGTACAAAGTTAATTGAAAAGGAATCTTAATGGAGAATGAGACTGGCAAAGGGAGAGGGAGGAGGAGGAGGAGGGGTGGGAATGTGGGTGGGAGGGCTAGCATAGTGGGAAGAGTAACTATATTCCTAAAGTTGTACTTATGAAATTTGTATTCCTTAAAAAATGAATTTAAAAAAATAAAGTCTTTATGTGATACATGATTATAATATTAAAGCTACATTTTCTTTATAATGCAAAATAAAAGTCATTTAACAACACTTTTGAAAGAATAATGCACATAGAAATATTTACTAGATGCAAGAAAAATGGAAACTGCCTGTCCTCTTGTACAATTAGTCAAGATTATGACCAGGATTTCTTACCCTTCTCCAAAGAAATAGTCAACACTGACAAGCTGAAGAATACTTAAACTCATTATACATTATTTTCCTTTAATTAAAGACTTTATTTATTTATTTGAGAGGTAGAGTTACAGCTAGAGAGAATGAAGGACAGAAAGGTCCTCCATGCACTGGTTCACTCCCCAAGTGGCTGCAACCATCTGAGCTGAATTGATCTGAAGCCAGGAGCCAGGAGCCTCTTCCAGGTCTCCCACAGGGGTGCAAGGTCCCAAGCACTTGAGCCATCCACCATTGCCTTCTCAGCCAATAAGTAACCTTCCCAGCCCACAATCAGAGAGCCATTTAGGAAGAGGAGTAGCCAGGGCATGAACTGGGGCCCATGTGGGATGCCAGTACTGTGGGCAGAGGCTTAGCCTACTACTTCACAGTGCTGGTCCCTATTATAGATTGTTTTCAAAAGAAGTAACTTTTAAAAAATGCTGTTATCTTCTTCTCTATGCATACAAAGTTTGAACTATTGCTCATATTTTCAGTGAACTAAATCTCTACTTCTAAAATATTTTATAGAAGGAAATGCCAAAAATATTTCTTTGCAGAATATGAAATGAAACAAAAATTGAACTCATAAAATTTTTCATTAATTTGTATCCCCTCAAACTTGTTTGAAGAGAGAGTTTCTCCGATCATGAAACATAAATTTTTAGTTTGGACTCTAATCTCCAGAAATCTGCAAAATACTAATTATGATTCCAGTTAATGTGAATTCAGCTTAAAATGTATTTGCAAGCATGAATTATATTCTTTTAGTTTTGCAAGTCCCTAATACAGAATTTTGACTACAGTTTTCATTAGTTCCTGAAGAACCCAACAAACTTCTCAAATCCAGAAATGTTTTCTTTCACATACTAAGAATTTTCATGAAATTTATGGAAAATGCATTTATGACAAATCTATGCATGAATTTCAAAGTTGTTTCCCACCAAGTAAATGTCTAATTCCATTTTCCATGATCTTTTTGAAGTCCTTTTGTATCTTCCTGCAGTTTGAAATCACTGCCTCAAGGCTCAGTGCAAGCAAGCATGTGCTGTAAGGAAGGGAAGTGATCATTAATGGAATGCTGAGTATAATTTAGTTTGAGATGTACTTAGATTTTTGTTTAAAATTCTTTTTTTCTACAAAATATTCAATTAAGTTAAACAAATACTCTTGTATGTATTATGGTCAATTCATGTCAGCTTTAATATCTTTTTTTTCTTAACATTTATTTATTTATTTATTTATTTGAAAGGCAGAGCAATAAAGATAGTGGGAGAGACAGAGAGAAAAAGAGGTCTTCCATTCACTGGTTCACTCTCCAAATGTTCACAGCAGCCATGACTGGGCCAGGAGCCAGGAGCCAGGAACTCCATCTGAGTCTCCCATGTGGGTGGCAAGGGAGCAAGTACTTGGCCGTCATTGGCTGCCTTCCAAAGCACATGAGCAGGAAGTCTGATTGGAAGCAGAGCAGAGCAGCCAGGACTCATTGACACTCCAATGTGGCTCTACACATTGCAATCAAGTTGTAGCTTAACCATCTGCACCACAACCCCAGCCCCCTAATACCTTCTTTTAGCCAAGGGTCTGCATTTTATCAGTTCATATTCTAATGTTATTCACATCAATAAAAGTTCATCTTTTCCTGCTAATACAGATTTTCAAAGTGGTTACTGTACAAAACATATCTCGCCTGATTAGCTGTATACAATTAGAGCAACCCGAAGATTCAATGAAGTCATACCATTAACATGTCCTGACTTACTACGGTCTTGAATCACTTGAACATTGTGTCTCTAATATTTCACTAACAATTTACCAAAACTAATATAAAGGTGGCCAGTGCAGAAAGTTAACAATTCAGTGTCCAAGTCGACGTGGCAGGGAGGCAGCTTCCAGGTTGTTTACCTGTCCTATCTTCCCATCTCAGCCCAGAGTCCTCTAATATAACCAATATCATGTGTGTACAGCAGCAAGACAAGCAGAGAATGCAATCATTTCAGCATATGGGCTGAGTCCCAGCTACAGCTGCACGACTACAGCCGAACAGGAACACATGGCTTGGGAAAGCTTTAGATGCACAGGCACTCGGTAATAATCCCATTTCATTCAATACTTTGAACTGATTATCTTCTCATTCCCTCCCACCCAATCACACAATTATTATTGTTGATATTGTTCCGCATACGGTATGCCGATTCTTAAACGAATTTCAATCAGTTCACTAGAACCTTTTCCCCAAATTCTCCTTCTTCATGAGTTATCATATAATCATGTCAAGTGAATAGATGATTGATTTTATTTTATTGTGATTAAATATGGACAGCCTCATAAGTGCAATGTCAAATAAATACTGTTTGCTTTAACTTGTCCAGGCCAAGTGCATGACAAAGTGTATGTGTGACTGCAGTAGGTCACAAGGAAACAGTCTTTCTCACTTTTGTCTCAGCGCTGTCTGGCTGGAAATGAAGGAAAAGCTAGGTCGTCTCTGTATTTCCTTACTTTAGTCCCCATTCTCCATCATGAAGTATTTGGTATCCTGATGTCTCTGCTTCACCTTTCATAATGACGATAAACATCTTCCACATTCCACAGGGAGAAAAAGAAATACTTTTCTGTACATAAAAAATGTAGTTTTTTCCTTTATATATTTTCTTTAATTCTTTATGCCACACCTTGAAAGTAGAAATTTACTGAAAGGAGAGAAGCTAAGGAGATGAATATATGCATGAAAAATTTATGCCAAAAAGCCAAAAGTTTGAAGAATGAAAACTTCTAGAAAACAAATAAATGCAGGTTGGGACAGAGGCCGTCTGGCAGAAGCAGGCAGCTCTGGCAAGGAGCAGAGCTGGAAGAGACATATATGCATCAAGCACACACTTTGGAGAGATGGATCAGATTCCCGTGAATCACAAGGTGTCCTCTGCAATTCTGTATGTCTAAAAATGGCCTCCACACACAAAGGCATATTCCATTTCACTGGGTTTCTCTCTCTTAAAGGCCAGTTTTGGAAGTGATCCAGTCGCGGAGGGCAGTCACTCTAGTATAGACACCAGGCTTATTGGGTTGCCCGCATTCATCTCCCCAGCTCACAATTCCAGCAATGTACCAGATGTTCCTAGGATCCGAAGTAACCAGTGGTCCACCAGAGTCACCCTGTGGGAGACAGGAGAGATTAGTAATTCATATTTTGCTAATTAATGAGGAATTTTGTATTTTTCCAAGCAGAGATTGTAATGAAAACAATAGTTTTCATAAAAGTCATCAGGCATTTTGGGGCTGGCGCTGTGGCACAGTGGGTAAATCCGCCACCTTCAGTGCTGGCATCCCATGTGGGCACCGGTTCGAGCCCCAGCTGCTCAACTTCTGATCCAGCTCTCTGATATGGCCTGGGAAAGCAGTAGAATATAGCCCAAGTCTGTGGGCCCCTGCACGCATGTGGGAGACCCAGAGGAAGCTCCTGGATCCTGGCTTTGGATCATCCTAGCTCCGGCCATTGCAGTCAATTGGGGAGTGAATCAGTGGATGGAAGACCTTCTCTCTCCCTCTCTGTCTCTACCTTAGCTCCTCTCTCTGTGTAACTCTAACTTTCAAATAAATAAGTCATCAGGCATTTGAACTGAGAAGTGATTCCGTTCATCTATGTCAATTATCCACACAGAGGAGGAGCACCCACATGTGGGATATTGTCTTAGTCTCAGGGTTCGGCGCATGGAAATTGAAGGCCCCATCTTCTTGGGGGAAAAGTACTCTAATCAGCCAAAATAAACTTTTTGTGCAGGGTGCCTCCTTATCAGTATTACAAAACTGCCTCCAACCTACAATGAAGACTATTGCTCATAAGGATCATAGACATTAAGGTAGACACTCTGGGCCTTCCAAGCTAAGACCTTCAATTTATTTATTTGTAAATACTCCTAATAATACCTACCTATGATGATTACTTAGAAAATTACATAAGACAGCAACTGTAAAGTGGTTATCCTAGCACAAAGCAGAACATAGGAAATACATAGATAAAATCACAAATTCAAACTGTTAATATCTTAAAAACTCCAGAGGTCTGTTTCTTTATATGGTCATAAGAACAAAGTACTAGCTGATTATTCCTCAGGATCCTGAGTCTCTGCTTGTTGATTGCCCATTATGTGTTCAGCACCCTGTGAAGTCTCTAATTAAATCATGTATTATCTCATCAATTCATGTGATTCTAGCAACAAAACACAGCTAGGTTTTGTTAGGACTAACCCAGAAATAAAAGCTAGGAAAGGACCGTGGTGAAGCCAGCAACGAATCCAGTAAAGTAGAGCCAAGCAAAGGGAAAAGCATAACAGGAGAAATAACAGGGAAAATATGAAGAATTTTCCAGTTATTTTTAGAAATTAAGAATATACAATTTTGTGGATTTGGACTGGAGAGTATACAGAGCAGTATGTCATTTCAAGGGCAACATGTGAGTTAGAAAGCACACCAAAGATAGTACCTGTCAAGTCACAAAACAATAACTATAGGCGTATTTAGTGACACACCCAAGGAATCGGTTATTGGCTCCCTCTAAGGTTTTGTCAGTGAATGAATGAAGACATAGAAGTCAATAAGTTAATATCTGCTAGAGACACAAGGTTGACAGCATGCGCCTTCCTACTGGGAAGCAGTCCCGGATGGAATAGATTTACTAATTTTTCCCCCAAAGCTAAACACAGTTAAAACAAAGAAGAACCCTGGATATTAGAAATAAAGCAATTATAAAAAGATTCGGGGGCTAGAAGGAAGTGGAAAATGGGCTAAGAACCTCATGAGTCAAGGAATGATGTAGCAGTGACCATACTGGGTTTTATTTTTGTGTCATAGATTCTGGATTTGGAGCTATAGAAGCTAGCAACCTGGTAACCAGCTAACACATAGAAAATTAAATACAAGCAAACAAACAAAGCAAAACAAAACACCTCTCTAGTTAAAAAGCCAGACATTGGGAAGTTAGGGAAGAGAAAAAAACCCTAGGAAGATGGCAAAATCTTAGTGGGACAACTCCCATGCCTACCAGGCTGTAACAAGGTCAATCCTGCACCAGACTGGAGGCCAAGTAGGCTGAATGGGGAGCCAGACTTTCTTGCCTGTCAAGTAATAATAAAGACCTCTCGGCGGAGCCAAGATGGCGGAATAGTGAGGACGCGCACTAGCAGTCCGCAAAAAGATAGTTTAATAAAAACAGAGTTACTGTAGCCTCAGGAAAAATCTCACGGAAAAAAATGCAGTGGAAATTCTTCCGGACCCAGTGAATGAGACGCAGAGGACCTATGGGAAAGTAAGTTTGCGAACGGCAAATCGTGCCTTAGTGGCACGGGAGCTGCCGGGAGGGACGGGAACCGCACGGAACACAGTCGCCATTAGAATCGAGCGCTTAAACGGGAGCCGATACAGGGATCCCGAGACACTGGCGGGGGGAAGCAGACGCCACGGGGGAAACAGCACAGTTGAGGCGAGCCCACACGGACACTAGCCTCTTTCGTTGTCCACCCTGCTCACTCGAGCTAGACTGAACACAGTGGGACGGCGAGCGCCCGCCGGCTGAACCGGAACCCGGGCGGAACACAGTCGCCATTGGAACTGAGCGCTTGAACGGGGGCCGATACAGGGATCCCGAGACACTGGCGGGGGGAAGCAGACGCCACGGGGGAAGCAGCACAATTGAGGCGAGCCTGCACGGACACTAGCCTCTCTCGTCACCCACCCTGCTAATTCGAGCTAGATTAAACGCAGTGGGACAAGGCGCGCCTGCCCGCCCGCCCGCCCGCCAATCACTGAGGCAGACGGAACCAAAAACCCGAGGCTGTAGAAACCTGAAGGGGATCCAAAAACTGGGAACACACCGCGCACACAAACTCCGTTACCTTGACAACCCAGAGAAAGAGTGAGGGGAAAAAAAAATGCCAAATAAAAACAGATTCCGAGGGAGCAAGATCAAGGAAGACGCTATGATGACCCCAAACGGAAAAGACACCCCAAGTCAGGATTATGAAGATAAGGAGATAGAAGAAATGCAAGAAGCAGATCTCAAAGAATTGATAAGAACATTAAGAAGTTCTCAAAAACAAATTCTTGAACTACAGAAATCCTTAATGGATAAGATAGAAAATCTCTCTCGCGAGAATGAAGCACTACGCAGAAATCAAAATGAAATGAAACAACTAGTAGAACAAGAAGCTACGAGAGTGACAAAAAATCTTAATGAATTGAAGAATTCAATAGATCAAGTGACAAGCAATCTTGAGGGCCTTAAAACCAGAATGGGTGAAGCAGAAGAGAGAATATCGGACCTAGAAGACAGAGAACAGGAGAGGAAACAGTCAAACCAAAGACAAGAAGAGGAAATTAGAAAACTAAAAGATATCGTCGGGAATTTACAGGATACTATTAAAAAACCCAACATTCGGGTTCTAGGTGTTCCTGAAGGTATGGAGAGGGAGAAAGGATTAGAAGGCCTTTTTAGGGAGATACTAGCAGAAAACTTTCCAGGCTTGGAGAAAGACAGAGAAATCCTAATCCAGGAAGCTCATAGAACCCCTAATAAACATGACCAAAAGAGATCCTCTGCACGACATATTGTAATTAAACTCACCACAGTGAAGCAAAAAGAAAAGATCCTAAAATGTGCAAGAGAGAAACGGCAGATTACTCTCAGAGGATCTCCAATTAGACTTACAGCTGACTTCTCAACTGAAACCCTACAAGCTAGAAGGGAATGGCGAGACATAGCCCAGGTGCTTAGAGAGAAAAACTGCCAGCCCAGAATATTATACCCTGCAAAGCTCTCATTTGTTAATGAAGGTGAAATAAAGACCTTTCATAACAAACAAAAATTGAAAGAATTTGTTGCCACTCGTCCAGCCCTGCAAAAGATACTTAAAGACGTGTTACACACAGAAACACAGAAACACGACCATCAACATGAAAGAAGGTAAACGAAGGGAACCTCACGGCAAAAGATCACAGGGAATTCAAAGCATACATTAGAAAATATCTGGCAAATGGCAGGGCAAACTTACCACTTATCAATAGTCACATTGAACGTTAAAGGTCTAAACTGTCCTGTTAAAAGACAGAGATTGGCTGATTGGGTTAAGGAACAAAAACCATCTATTTGCTGCCTACAAGAAACACATCTTTCCAACGAAGATCCATACAGACTGAAAATAAAAGGATGGAACAAGATATACCACGCCAACAGAAATGAAAAAAGAGCGGGTGTAACCATCTTAATATCGGACTACATAAACTTTAACACAAAAACTGTTAAGAGAGACAAAGAGGGGCACTATATAATGATTAAGGGATCAATACTACAGGAAGATATAACAATTCTCAATGTATATGCACCTAATTACAGGCCACAGGTTTATTTACAAAATTTGTTAAGAAACTTAAAGGGAGACTTAGACCCCAACACAATAGTACTGGGGGACTTCAATACTTCACTCACAGATATTGACAGATCGACAGGACAGAAGATCAACAAGGAGACAGTAGATTTAAACAACACTATAGCCCAAATGGATCTAACAGATATCTACAGAACTTTTCATCCTACACAGAAAGCATTCACATTCTTCTCAGCAGCACATGGAACCTACTCTAGGATTGATCACATATTAGGCCATAAAGCAAGTCTCAGCAAATTCAAAAGAATTAGAATCATACCATGCAACTTCTCAGACCATGAGGGAGTGAAGTTGGAAATTAGCAACTCAGGAATCTCTAGAGCATATGCAAACACATGGAGATTGAACAACATGCTCCTGAATGAACAATGGGTCACTGAAGAAATCAAAAGAGAAATCAAAAATTTTCTGGAAGTAAATGAGGATAACAGCACAACATACCAAAACTTATGGGATACAGCAAAAGCAGTGTTAAGAGGAAAGTTTATATCAATAGGTGCCTACATCAAGAAACTGGAAAGGCACCAAATAGATGAGCTTTCAATGCATCTCAAGGATCTAGAAAATTTGCAGCAAACTAGACCCAAATCTAGTAGAAAAAGAGAAATAATCAAAATCAGAGAAGAAATCAACAGGATTGAATCCAAAAAAACATTACAAAAAATCAGCCAAACGAGGAGCTGGTTTTTTGAAAAAATAAACAAGATTGACACCCCATTGGCCCAACTAACTAAAAAAAGAAGAGAAAAGACCCAAATCAGTAAAATCAGAGATGAAAAAGGAAATATAACAACAGACACCACAGAAATCAAAAGAATCATCAGAAATTACTACAAGGACTTGTATGCCAGCAAACAGGGAAACCTATCAGAAATGGATAGATTCCTGGACACATGCAACCTACCTAAATTGAACCAGGAAGACATAGAAAACCTAAACAGACCCATAAGTGAGTCAGAAATTGAATCAGTAATAAAGGCCCTCCCAACAAAGAAAAGCCCAGGACCAGATGGATTCACTGCTGAATTCTACCAGACATTTAAAGAAGAACTAACCCCAATTCTTCTCAAACTATTCAGAACAATCGAAAAAGAGGGAATTCTCCCAAATTCCTTCTATGAAGCCAGCATCACCTTAATTCCTAAGCCAGAAAAAGATGCAGCATTGAAAGAGAATTACAGACCAATATCCCTCATGAACATAGATGCAAAAATCCTCAACAAAATTCTGGCCAATAGACTGCAACAACACATCAGAAAGATCATCCACCCAGACCAAGTGGGATTCATCCCTGGTATGCAGGGATGGTTCAATATTCGCAAAACAATCAACGTGATACACCACATTAACAGACTACAGAAGAAAAACCATATGATTATCTCACTAGACGCAGAGAAAGCATTCGATAAAATTCAACACCCTTTCATGATGAAAACCCTAAGCAAACTGGGAATAGAAGGCACATTCCTCAATACAATCAAAGCAATTTATGAAAAACCCACGGCCAATATCCTATTGAATGGGGAAAAGTTGGAAGCATTTCCACTGAGATCTGGTACCAGACAGGGATGCCCACTCTCACCACTGCTATTCAATATAGTGCTGGAAGTCTTAGCCAGAGCTATTAGGCAAGAAAAAGAAATTAAAGGGATACAAGTTGGGAAGGAAGAACTCAAACTATCCCTCTTTGCAGACGACATGATTCTTTATTTAGGGGACCCAAAGAACTCTACTAAGAGATTATTGGAACTCATAGAAGAGTTTGGCAAAGTAGCAGGATATAAAATCAATGCACAAAAATCAACAGCCTTTGTATACACAGACAATGCCACGGCTGAGGAAGAACTGCTAAGATCAATCCCATTCACAATAGCTACAAAAACAATCAAATACCTTGGAATAAATTTAACTAAGGACATTAAAGATCTCTACAATGAAAATTACAAAACCTTAAAGAAAGAAATAGAAGAGGATACCAAAAAATGGAGAAATCTTCCATGCTCATGGATTGGAAGAATCAATATCATCAAAATGTCCATTCTCCCAAAAGCAATTTACAGATTCAACGCAATACCAATCAAGATACCGAGGACATTCTTCTCAGATCTGGAAAAAATGATGCTGAAATTCATATGGAGACACAGGAGACCTCGAATAGCTAAAGCAATCTTGTACAACAAAAACAAAGCCGGAGGCATCACAATACCAGATTTCAGGACATACTACAGGGCAGTTGTTATCAAAACAGCATGGTACTGGTGCAGAAACAGATGGATAGACCAATGGAACAGAATAGAAACTCCAGAAATCAATCCAAACACCTACAGCCAACTTATATTTGATCAACGATCCAAAACCAGTCCCTGGAGTAAGGTCAGTCTGTTTAATAAATGGTGCTGGGAAAACTGGATTTCCACGTGCAGAACCATGAAGCAAGACCCCTACCTTTCACCTTACACAAAAATCCATTCAACATGGATTAAAAATTTAAACCTACGACCCGACACCATCAAATTACTAGAGAGCATAGGAGAAACCCTGCAAGACATAGGTACTGGCAAAGACTTCTTGGAAAAGACCCCAGAAGCACAGGCACTGAAAACCAAAATTAACTACTGGGATTGCATCAAATTGAAAAGTTTCTGTACTGCAAAAGAAACAGTCAGGAAAGTGAATAGGAAACCGACAGAATGGGAAAATATATTTGCAAACTATGCAACAGATAAAGGGTTGATAACCAGAATCTACACAGAAATTAAGAAACTCCACAACATCAAAACAAACAACCCACTTAAGAGATGGGCCAAGGACCTCAATAGACATTTTTCAAAAGAGGAAATCCAAATGGCCAACAGACACATGAAAAAATGTTCAAGATCCCTAGCAATCAGGGAAATGCAAATCAAAACCACAATGAGGTTTCACCTCACCCCGGTGAGAATGGCTCACATTCAGAAATCCACCAACAATAGATGCTGGAGAGGATGTGGGGAAAAAGGGACACTAATCCACTGTTGGTGGGAATGCAAACTGGTGAAGCCACTATGGAAGTCAGTCTGGAGATTCCTCAGAAACATGAATATAACCCTACCATTCAACCCAGCCATCCCACTCCTTGGAATTTACCCAAAGGAAATTAAATTGGCAAACAAAAAAGCCGTCTGCACAGCAATGTTTATTGCGGCTCAATTCACAATAGCTAAGACTTGGAACCAACCCAAATGCCCATCAACAGTAGACTGGATTAGGAAATTATGGGACATGTACTCTACAGAATAGTATACAGCAGTCAAAAACAATGAAATCCGGTCACTTGCAACAAAATGGAGGAATCTGGAAAACATCATGCTGAGTGAATTAAGTCAGTCCCAAAGAGACAAATATCATTTGTTTCCCTTGATTGGCGATGACTAACTGAGCACCAAAGGGGAAACCTGTTGAAGTGAAATGGACACTATGAGAAACAGTGACTCGATCAGATCTTGTGCTGACTGTTGTTGTACAATGTAATACTTTATCCATGGTAGTATTTTTTTTTTTTCTTTATCCTAGTACTAGAGGTTGAACTCTGTAATTAGCACAGAATTATTCTTAGGTGTTTAAATTTTAACTGAAAAGTGATCTCTGTGAAATATAAGAGTGGGAATAAGAGAGGGAGGAGATGTAAAACTTGGGACAGGCTCAATCGGAACGGCCCCAAATGATGGAGTTAGAATTGTGCCAGGGGTTTCCAATACAACCCCATCAAGGTGGCATGTACCAAGGCCATCTCATTAGTCCAAGTGATCAATTTCAGCTCACAATTGATCACACTGATAGGTCTAAGAGCCAAAGGGATCACACAAACAAGACTAGTGTCTGCTAATACTAACTGATAGAATGAAAAAGGGAGAGAATGATCCAACATGGGAAGCAGGATACACAGCAGACTCATAGAATGGCAGATGTCCTAAATAGCACTCTGGCCTCAGAATCAGCCCTTAAGGCATTCGGATCTGGCTCAAGAGCCCATGAGAATATTTTAGGCATGGAAAGCTAAGACACTCTGGAAAAAACAGAAGACCTAAATGAAAGATCTCTGCGAGTGAGATCCCAGTGGAAAGAACGGGGCCATCAAAGAAGGAGGTACCTTTCTCTGAAGGGAGGAGAGAACTTCCACTTTGATTATGGCCCTGTGGGAATAAGATCGAAGTCGGCTAACCCTAAAGGCTTCCATAGCCTCGGCAACTCATCACCAGAGCCTAGGGAGATTACTGACGCCATAAACAAGAGTGTCAAATTGTTAAATCAACATCAGGAGTCACTGTGTACTTGCGTCTCATGGGGGATCTGTCCTTAGTGTGTTATCCAATGTGAAGTGATGCTATTACTAGTACTGAAACAGTATTTTTACACTTTGTGTTTCTGTGTGGGTGCAAACTGATGAAATCCTTACATAGTATATATTGAATCGATCTTCTTTATATAAAGATAATTGCAAATGAAAAAAAAAAATCTTGGTGTTAAACTGGAAATTGCATAGACAATTAATCAATTTTTAAAAAAAAAAAAATCATGTAGGATCTCTGTCCTTAATGTGCTGTACATTGTGAATTAATACTATAACTAGTACTCCAACAGTATTATCATTTTGTGTCTCTATGCGAGGGCAAACCGTTGAAATCTTTACGTAATACGTACTAAATTGATCTCCTGTGTATAAAAAGAATTGAAAATGAATCTTGATGTGAATGGAAGGGGAGAGGGAGCGGGAAAAGGGGAGGGTGGGGGGAGGGAGGGAAGTTGTGTGTGGGGGGAGCCATTGTGGTCCATGAGCTGTTCTTTGGAAATTTATATTCTTTAAATAAAAGCTTTATAAAAAAAAAAAAAAAAAAGACCTCTCTTATCTCCCATGTGGTGGCGAAGTAGGGAGCATGGACTACCTACACTCACTGATAATGAGGCATAACCCTCCTTCCCACTATGGTGATGTCAGAGGAGATGTCGTGGGGAGTGAGAACTTTCACCATTGCAAGGAGTAGTAAAACTTCTGCTCCCTGATGTCAGTGCACAAGGTGTTCTGTAGCCAGAGTTGTATCAGAAGACAGGTGGTGGGGAACCTGAAATTCTGACTTCATGCAGCAGTATTGAGGAGCTAGCCCCCAACCTGAGTGTCAAAGGAAGATGATTGGGGATGAGCTGGCACCTTCCTATATCTCCCTTCACCAAACAACACAACACAGCAGAGGCCTGCCAAAAGGGAAGATTTTAAAAAGACTTAACCAGTGTTCTAGCATAATACTCAAATTTCCAGGGATATATTTGAAAATCACTCACTATACAAAGAACCAAGAAAATGTGAAGTCAAATGAAAAAAGATCATCAACAAATACTAACAAAAATATGACACAAATATAAGACTTATTTGAAAAAAATTTAAAGCATCCATCCCAATAATGTTCTATAAGCAATTACAACCATGCTGAAACAAATGGTAAAATTTAAGAACTCTCAGAAAAGACAAAGTAGATATAAAAAAAGAATCAATTGGGAATCTTAGAACTAAAAAACAATAATCAGTATTAAAAACTCACTAAATGAGTACAATACAAGAATAAAAATGATGGAGGAAAGAACTAGTGAATTTAAAGACTGAATGATAGAAATTGCACGATTTGAGAAAATGAATGGAAAAAAATCAGTGGAACTTCAAGAACATCTGGGAATAAAGAAAAGAGTTAACATTCCTGGCACTGAAGTACCTAAAGGAGAGGGAAAAGAAAGCGTGGCTGAAAAAGTACTCCAAGAAATAATGGCCCAAAATTTCACCAAAGTTTTGGAAAAGGACATAAACCAACAGATTCAAAAGGCTGAGAAAATCTCAAGCAGGATAAATCCAAAGAAACCCACAGCAAGACAAATAACCAGGCTTAATGAAAGTAACAACAACAAACCACCTTTGAACATAGCAAGAGAGAAATAACTCCACCCACAGAAACAAAACAATTCTTTTTTTTTTTTTTTGACAGGCAGAGTGGACAGTGAGAGAGACAGAGAGAAAGGTCTTCCTTTTGTTGTTGGTTCACCCTCCAATGGCCACCGCGGCCAGCGCGCTGCGACCGACCGGCACACCGCGCTCACCCGATGGCAGGAGCCAGGTGCTTCTTCTGGTCTCCCATGGGGTGCAGGGCCCAAGCACTTGGGCCATCCTCCACTGCATTCCCGGGCCACAGCAAAGAGCTGGCCTGGAAGAGGGGCAACCGGGACAGAATCCAGCACCCCAACCGGGACTAGAACCCGGTGTGCCAGCACCGCAAGGAGGAGGATTAGCCTGTTGAGCCACGGCGCCGGCAAAACAAAACAATTCTAATAACAGCAGATTCCTCTCAGAAATCACAATGGCCATGACTTAAGTGATAGAAGAAGTATTAATCCTAAATTCTGTGTCTGGTAAAACTATGATTCTTAAATGAAAGGGAAATACTTTTGCAGACAAAAGAAATCTAAGAGAAGTTGTCAGTAGCAGACCCACACTAAAAGAATGGTAACGAAAGTTTCTAAAACACAAAGAACATGATCAAAAAAGGGAATCTTATAAAGTCAGGAAATGGAAAATAACAAAACTATTAGTAAACAGACTTTTATTTCCCTCTTGAATTTTCAAAGTTATGTTTGACAGTAGAAGCAAAACAGTGTCTGATGTGGTTCTCAAAATATATGGAAGATATTTATATTCACACAAGTACTTATTAATATTCAATAATAAATCAGAAAATGACTTCAAGGGAGCTAAGTTTTCTCTCTAACACTCAACTCAAGCTAGTAAAATATAAATGCCAGGGGATGGCGCTGTGGTGTAGTGGATAAAGCCACGGCCTGCAGTGCTGGCATCTCATATGAGCGCCAGTTGGTGTCCCGGCTGCTGCTCTTCCTATCCAGCTCTCTGCTATGGCCTGGGAAAGCAGTAAAAGATGGCCCAAGTGCTTGGCCCCTGTATCCATATGGGAGACCCAGAAGAAGTTCTGGCTCCTTGGTTCGGATTGGCCCCGCTCTGGCCGTTACAGCCATTTGGGGAGTGAACCAGCGGATGAAAGACCTTTCTGTTTGTCTCTCCCTCTCTTTCTCTCTGTAACTCTGCCTCTCAAATAAATAGATCTTTACAAAAAATAAATAAATGCCAGTAGACTTTGATAAGATTATATACACACATATATGTTCACATATATATGAGTGTATTTCAAAATAAACCATGGAAAAATAGAATTAAAAGACAAATTTGGTTTTGTACAAAAATATTTGAAGTCCATGCATACTTTTTTATCCATGTATAGTTTTTTTTAAAGATTTATTTTATTTATTTGAAAGACAGAGTTAGAGAGAGGTAGAGAGAGAGAGGTCTTCTATCCGCTGGTTCATTCCCCAGATAACTGCAATAGCCGGAGCTGCACTGATCTGAAGCCAGGAGCCAGGATTTCTTCTGGGTCTCCCACGTGGGTGCAGGGGCCCAAGGACTTGGGCCATCTTCTACTGCTATCCCAGGCCATAGCAGAGAGCAGGATCAGAAGAGGAACAGCCAAGACTAGAACCAGCACCCATATGGTTTGCCAGCACTTCAAACCAGGGCGTTAACCCACTGCGCCACAATGCTGGCCCCCCATGCATAGTTTTTTATAATACACATTTTCTAGGAACACTGTAAGTTTCCTTGCATATAGTCATATAACAGAGAAACCACTAAAACTTTTCTAAAGAGAGTCAAAACCACAAATAGATTTAAAAATTAAATTAGAATTCTAAAACATATTACTGTATGATTTCAATTATGTAACATTGCAGAAATTATAGAAGTATGGAAATGAAGAGCAAATTAGTGAGTACCAGACATTTGGAGGGTAGGCAGTGCGGTGGAGAGCCTTACATGTATAGATATTTGTAGTGATGGAATAGTTCTCCACATTAACTGCAGTGGTGGCTACACAAATCAACATATGAAAAAAATGCCACAGAACTAGATACACACTTTGTACTACTCTGAGTTTCCTAGGTTTTATGCTGTTATATTATAGTTATGTGAGAGGGAACTATTGGGACAACCTGGTTGACATGCATATATGATGTCTCTGCAGTATGTTTGCAACTTCCTATAAATCTTTAATTACCTTAAAGATAGTGAACAAAAAATCATGCAGCATACTAGTAGGCACAACCACTTACCTGACATGCATCTCTTTTGCCTTGTAAGGAGCCAGCACATAGCATTCTAGGAGTTATGGCACCATTATAAACTTGTGGATCATTGCAGGTATCAGTGTCTATAAGATCCACCTGTACTTCTCGAAGATGATTTTGACTGAAACCTAAAGGAGAAAAAGTCTTTGCAGCTATATAGGTACAGGTATTTTATAAATCTGAAGAAAATCCTCCATAATTATTGAATACGATGACAATATGTACTCTTAGTATATGTACTTTTTAGATGCAATAATATTTGGAAACAGAATTGTTTCCTAACTAACTGCTTTAAATAAAAAGTTAGATGCCTAGGAATAAATCTCAGTTGTTTAAATTATTTCCACTCCATTAAGATCAGAGGAAATTTCATTTGGGGAGAAGGGTGGCTTTATGATTCTCTGATCTTCACAATTGTGAATTGATGATCTCCTCAGTGGATAATTGCCTAGTAAAAGGATCAGTGGCTAGGGGACATACTTTCTGTTTTAGACACCTTGTCCACACCACTATTGCACTAGTAGTGATACAATTAATAGTGACCTAAAGTAAGAAAGAATTTTTCTGTCTTCTAAGTGACTTAGTTCATGCATTGGGCTTGACTTGACCCAGCTTCATATGACCAAACACTCAACATATTTTGGCATTTATGCCAGTCTATTCTTTCAATGACTTAGACTATTGAAATAGGTTACCGAAATTTGAATTTTTCTGTGGATGCTCACCATCATTCTGTCGTGCTCCAAATCCTGTCACAAACATCTCCGCACCTGGGCGGAACTCATGACTTGCCTCAGGGAGACAGATTCTGTGTACGGCGTTTGTGTAGGGAACAGGGCTAGAAAGCTCTGCCAGTGAAATGTCATAGTCATGTGTTGAGTGATTGTATTTCTCATGGACAATTATCCTCCGGAGGCCTTGTTTCATCTTCAGAGGATTTAGCGTTACTCCAAACGATGCCGTCCATCTGGTTGGGTCCTTATACCTGGAAAGAAAAAAAGCATTAATTCCAGCTTACTGTGCTACTAATCTAATAATGTATATTACATAATTGAGCTTGCAAGTATTGATATAAATTTTTCTTCTTAAAGTATAGCTTCTATGTGTAGACACAAACTCTTTTCAATCTGAGAATCAGTCTTGGGGGCAGACTGGGTAGAAAAGCCACCATAGGCTTTTTCCTGGGATACACAAATAGATGTAGTCCTCCTGCCAAGCAAGTCGCTCTCTCCAGATCATGGCGACTCCAGGGACAGATGGAGACAATATCCTATACAAATGAGAGAAGTCAGTGTATTCTGAGTGCCACGTGTGTTCTACCCATAAACAGAGTTTTCCTTGAGAGCCAAAAAGGCTACGCAATGATTTAACAAAGCACCACTTTTCTATATACTATAGATATGTTTGACAGAAGATTAAAATGGCTTCTATTCCTTGGAATATAATTAATTAGCACATTCATTTTTATGATTTACCATTTTCATGTTTATTTATACATAATTATCCTTTTTTCAAACATTTTATTTATTTGAATGGCAGTTACAGAGAGAGGGATACTAAAAGAGAGACAGAGACAAAAGAGATCTGCCAATAGCTGGTTCACTCCCCAAAAGGTTGTAATGTCCAAGGCTGGGCCAGACCAAAGCCAGGAGCCCGGGACTCCATCCAGGTCTCCCATGTGGGTGCAAGGTCACAAGGACTTGGACCATCTTCCTCTGCTTTCCCAGGCACAGCAGCAGAGAGCTGACAGGAAGTGGACAGCCAGGACTTGAATTGGCACCTGTATGGGATGCTGGTGTTATTTTGGTGGCTTACTCTACTGAGCCACAGTGCTGACTCCAGTAATTATCTTTCTTGCTATCCAAAATTTATCTTTGGAATTATACCTATAATCCAACTAGGCTTCCTTCCTGATAAAGATACTGGTGGAAAGATATGGTTCTACTTGTTGACATCAAACTCTATACATATCACACACATACATATATGTATATACATTTTTTCATTTTTAATATTATAGAATATACAATTATGTATATATTCATATTTGTATATAATATAATCATGTGTGTGTATAATCTAACTGCTGGATCCATTTAGTCAAAGTTCAATTTAAATCCTGTATTTTCTTATTTTCTTTTTTGTTGATTTATATTGCTCGATGTGGGTATTGAGATCCTCTACTATTTTAGTATTGCTCTCTCTCTCCCTTCATGTCCATCAGTATTTTATTTGCCTTGTGTATTAGGTACTCCAATATTGACAGCAAGTATAATTATAATGATATGTTTTCCTGATGAATTGACTCACATCACTAATTAATAAATCAGGTTGTGTCTTAATTGTATTTCTTAAAAAAAAAAAAAAAAGATTTATTTAGAGAGCCAGTTCTCTGGCTAAGCCTCCACCTGCAGCACCAGCATCCTATATGAGCACTGGTTCATGTCCCAGTTGCTCTTCTCCTGATCCAGCTCTCTGCTTATGGCTTGGCAAAGCAGTGGAAGATGATCCAAGTGCTTGGGCCCCTGAACCCATGTAGGAGACCCAGAAGTTCCCCGCTTTTGGTTTCAGATCAGCTTGGCTCTGGCCATTGCAGCCATTTGGAGAGTCAACCAGAAAATGAAAGACCTTTCTCTCTGTATGTAATTCTGCCTCTTAAATAAACAAGTAAAAATCTTTAAAATAAAAAAAGAGATTTATTTATTTATTTGAAAGGCAGAGTTACACAGAGAGAGAGAGAGACCAAAAGAGAGAACAAGATCTTCCATTCACTGGTTTACTATCCAAATGGCCACAACAGCCAGGCTTGGGACAGGCAGAAGCCAGGAGCTAGGATCCTCCTCTGGGTCTCCCACATGGGTGCAGAGGCCCAAGCACTTCCAGTACTGTCCCAGGTGCATTGGCAGGGAGCTGGACTAGAAATGGAGCAGCGGAGACTCAAAGTGGTACCCATATGGGATACTGTCATCACAGGCAGCAGCTTGACCCAGTAGGCCACAACGCTGGCCCTATTGTAGTTGTGATAGGTTTTGACCTAAAGTATATTTAATCAAACAGTGGTGTAACCACTCCTATTTTCTTTTCAGTTAATTTTATGGGACATCTGCCATTCTTCCATTTTTCCACTGTCATTCTATTTGTGTCTTTAAACTTTAAGTGGTCTCTTGTGGGTAGTTATCATTGGATCTTTTTTTTTTTTTTTTTTGATCCATTCACCTACACCATGTCTTTAGAGAATTTAATTTATTTACATTATAGGTTATTATTGAGTTAAGGACTTATGTTTTTCCCCCTCTACCCTCCAGGGCTTTCAATAGATCGCAATGAGGGAGCTGCTCTGCTAGGTATGGAACCCTGACCCACAAGCAGGTGGTCTAGGAATGGTTTAGTGCCAGGTTCCCCAAGAATGTGCTTTGCATGAGGGCAAGAGGTGGCCCCCTTTCCGGCTGCACCTCCTTTCGCAGCACTAAGGGCTCTTCTCACCAGACCCTGGTCCTGAGCGCTGCAGAAAGAATTAAATCGTACCATTTGGTTATTTGTTCCCTTTCTTTGTTTTTGAAGGTCCTTTCTTCATCTGTTGTTGTCTGTCTTTGTGATTTGATAATTCTCTACAGTGCTAAATTTTGATTCCTTTCTCTTTATCCTTTGCATATATGCTAAAGCAATTTGTTTTGTGCTTACCATGAGACTTATATAACAGTCAAAATACTATTTCAAGCTATTTCTTGTAGCTTTAGTTAATTGTGATCATTTTGATATTTAACTTTTCATGCTGGGGATACATCTAGGTATTTCCTTTTGGTATTTCCAGTGCATTTTTCTCACCCTCAATCATTAGGAAGGATCCGGACTTACAGGATAAAGCAGTGAGCAGCACTCAGAAGCCATGTGCTGTTGATTAGAGTGGCTCCACAGCGATGGAACCCTTCCCATTGCAGGCTGGCTTGCCACGGCCATTCTCCTTCTTCGACTTCTGTACCACCAACTATCCTGACGCTCTGTCCTGCGGTTTTACTCCTTCGTGTCCCACAACCTGTCAAAGGGATAGGATGCGGTAATTAGCAATTGTTTTATGTATTAAGTTGTGTTACTACATCCCAAATTTCTTGTACTTTTAGCTCCATTAGTATGAAGCATTTTTTCAAGTTCTTCCTTACACAGCAGTATTTATTTCATTTAGCTAACTCTAACTCTTCTTCAGCTTTTCAGACTTAAATCTGTCCTAACTTCTTCTAGAATGCTTTCTCTGACAGTTCCCATGCTTCCCAACTGCATTAGTGCTGACTTTCTTGATGCTTTAGTTATAATAATAATAATAATAATCTCTATATGAGGATACTTCAAAGAATTCACAGAAAAATGAAATGAAAAAATAAGTATTTTCATGCAAAAATTTGTATTTATTTGTTTATTTTATTTGAAAGAGAGATGGAGGGGACAGAGAAAAAGAGAAAGATCTTTCATTTGCAAGTTCATTCCCCAAATACTCACAATAGCTGCTGCTAGGTTAAGCTGAAGACAGGAGCTAGGAACTCAACCTAGGTCACTCGATTGGGTGGCAGGGACCCAGCTACTCAAGGCATCCCCTGCTGCTTCCTAAGTGGGTATTAGCAGAAAACTGGAATCAGGAGCACAGCTGGGACTTGAACACAGGCACTCCAGTATGGGATGTGGGTTTCACAAGTGGCAGCTTATCCACCGCACCAAATGCCCACCATATAGAAAAAGGTTTTTCAAATCAATACAGTTATTTCAAAATATACACTTTTCATGAAATTTTTGAAGATTCCTCATATACAAATACATGTATATATATATATATATATAAGTTTTACCCAAAATTAACTTAACTTTTAATTATATTAGTCCATGAATTCTTTGAAGCAGCTTCATATGTATTTATAAAGTGTTATTATTATTGAAGCATCAAGAAGGTCACGACTAATCTGCTTTGAAGACATGGAAATTGTTGGAGAAGGTATCCAAAAAGTAGTAATGACAGGCTTAAATCTTATAAGAGGAAAGGGAGTTAACTAGATTAAATACATACTCACACACACACATTGTTCAACATTGCTTATTGCAGTTACTTAAACTTGGCACTATTCACATTCTGGCGAATAAAATTCTTCATTTTGGAGCTGGCCTGTGCGTCATGGGATGTTTAGCAGGATCCTGGCTTACACATACTCGTAAAATCACCTCTACAGTCATGGCAAAAATGCCACAGCGGGAGATGACACTTTATGTATCAAGTTGTCCTTGACTGAAAACTGTTGTTTGAGATTTTCAATCATGTGCCACACAGTGGTGTTTCAGTAGACGACAGATTACATGTACAATGGTGATCCCAGAAGAAAATAATGGAGCTAGAGACGTCATATTTCTTTGTAATATTACAGTGTAATGTATTACTCATGCATTTGTGGTGATGCAGTTGCAAAAAAAGTGTATTGTGGTGTAGCAACACAATTATGGATACTACATAATAGTTGATAATGGTATTAAATCACTATGCTATTGACATATATGTGCTATGCAGTCTTTTTTTTATCATAGAGTATATCTTAGTTACAAAAAGTTAACTGTAAAACAGCATGCCATCTTACCCTCATAGCAGCCTTATACATGTTTACCACATTGCTTGATTGCATTAACAGGCCATGTTGAGTAACTGACCTATGACATATAGGCCTGTGTAAGCACACATTACAATATTCACACAACTATGAAATCACCTACATTTCTCAAAACACATCCCTCTGCTAAGCAACGCATGACTCTGCATTCATGTGAGTGTCATCCATCTAGTCCCATTGCAGTATGAGCTGTCCTAGGCAGAGGTTATATCTAATTTATGACTTATCCCTATTGCCTAATAAAGTACTAGCACATAGTAGATTCCTGATAAATATTGATGGAATGAGCATATGCCAGTCAAGTAATAGGATTTTGGATTCTGTTAAACTTATACATTAACCAATATCTGAACTGATGAGTACCACATTTGCATCCATCTTTTAAGATTTGCACTAATTCCATAGCTATTAAATGTATTCTCTAAATCATGGTGGGGTACTATACTTTGAAGAAAGGAAGGTTTCAGATCTAGGGTTATTGCTTTTAAGATATGTATAAACATATTAGTTGGGCCTTCAGAAATTTTATGAAAAGATACTCCAATCCAACAATTGCCTGGAATTTTCATAGCATGGGGCTAATTACATCAAAAAAATTTTGGTTAGGATAGAGTAACAGCAAGTTTTTTCTTCTAGCTGAAAAATTCCAATATTCAGATTGCTTTTAGAAAATCTATGGGAGACTTTATGAAAATATATAATGAATATTGGCAAACATAACATTGATAAGTGAACATTTGTTGTCCCTTCTTTAACACTTAACGTTCACTTCCACTACACATTTGCCATAGGCACACATACATCCGCTCCAAAGTTCCCCCTTTTTCTCATGCCAGATCTCAGACATGAGAAAAAGTCCCATGAGCTCTGGAGAAACCAACAAAATTGTATCTTGTCCCTGTAAAATCAGCACAAAGAAAGCCTAAATGATGTAAAGCGTTAACAATTTACATATACATAATAGAATTTCAATAAGTATATTAGACTTACAGTTGTTCAGAAATTTGTCTGTTTCTGTCTTGTTGATTTCTGAAACACAGAGAAATGGTGACTAGAACAAGATCAGCACATCAGTATTGCACTAAGCAACTAAGTATTTCACCTACTAAAAGACTGCTAAATTTTATATATGAGAGCATTCTAGCTTACACAGAAAGCAACAGTGTTAATTTGTCATAAACACAGAATTTTCATTGCCTTGAGGAGAGGAGACAAGAACAAAGTATTTGAAGTTGTAACAGGGATAAGAATTACATGGGAGGCGCCAGTGTTGTGGCATGGTGGACAAAGACATCACCTTCAACCCTGGCATCCCCTATGGATGCTGACTGAAGTTTCAGCTGCTCCACTTCCAATCTAGTTCCCTACTAATGGCCTGGAAAAAGCAGTGGAAGAAGGCCCGCATGCCTGAAAGAAGCTCCTGGTTCCTGACTTCGACCTGGCCCAGTCCTGGCCATTGTAGCCATGTAGAGAGTGAACCAGCAGATGGAAGATCTCTGTCTCTTCTTCTCTCTGTAACTCTGCCTTTCAAATAAATAAATAAATCTTAAAAAAAATAGTTACAGGGGCTAGCAGTGTGGTGCATTGGGTTAACGCTCTGACCTAAAGCACCAGCATCCCATATGGGTGCTAGTTCAAGACCTGGCTGCCCTACTTCCAATCCAGCTCTCTGCTATGGCCTGGGAAAGCAGTAGAAGATGGCCCAAGTCCTAGGGCCCCTGAACTCGCGTGGGAGACCCGGAAGGACCTCTTCACTCCTGGCTTCAGATCAGCTCAGCTCTGGCCATTGCAGTCATTTGGGGAGTGAACAAGCAGTTGGAAGACTTCTCTCTATGCCTCTACCTCCCTTTGTAACTCTTTCAAATACATTAAAAAACTTTAAAAAATAAAGAGTTACATAGGAAGCATATTTATAATGTAAACTCCTGCCCCCTTTCCCAGTAT
This sequence comes from Sylvilagus floridanus, assembly GCA_949820135.1. Classification (NCBI taxonomy): domain Eukaryota; kingdom Metazoa; phylum Chordata; class Mammalia; order Lagomorpha; family Leporidae; genus Sylvilagus; species Sylvilagus floridanus. Next base: position 102,986,208 of record OX463238.1, on the reverse strand, counting down.
TTTTGATTCAGCAGTTTTGTGTTGAAGCATAAAAGTCTGAATTTTACCCCAGAAAATAAGATGTAGGTTGTCCATTGCCCATCTTTGGGAAAAGCTAACCTAAACCATAGTATTGATTGCCCAAATGTGATTGTATTTTACTGACCAGAATTTGAGATCACTTTACTAAGCTATAAGTAGAGTCGTGTTTGTATAGCACATTCAAATAGCATCTCCGTGGATTAGCTTACATTCACATGTACATGGAACCTCTGCTGAGGTTTTATTTTTTTTAAAGATTCATTTATTTATCTGAAATGCAGAGTGTCAGAGAGGGAAAAAGAGAGAAATTGTCCACCCATTGGTTTACTCTCCAAATGGCTGCAACAGTTAAGTCTGGGCCAGGCCAAAGCCAGGAGCCTGGGACCCCATCTGGATGTCCCATGTGGGTGGCAGGGGCCCAAGCAATTGGGTCATAATCTACTGCCTTTGCAGGTGCATTAGCAGGAAAGTGAATCAGAAGTAGATTAGTTGGGACTCGAACCAGCACTCTGATAAGTGTGCTGCATCATTCAAAATGCCATATAAAATCAGAATTCTGGTGGACTGATAAAGTGTAGTGGAGTTCAGCAAGACTCAAAGCAAGTACAAGATAAGCATGCTACACCTACCAATAAGTAAGCAGGTGGCCACTGACAGAGAACACTGGTAGAATGTGCCCTCATTAAAAAGGGAAATAGAAGAGTCACGTTAGCACTGTGTAATATTTCTATTGATCTAGCACTGAAAAAAAATATGTGCATGTCTGAGTTATTAAATACAGTTTGCATAATTTTCATGATCTACCCACAAATTATATGTCCCTATATTTGCATTTAATACGGTATTGCATGATACAAAGATGAACAATAAAATTCATATTAATGATTTTAAAATGCAACTATTTCATACTTAGAATAGCATTAATTAGCAAATAAAAATATGAAAATTGAGAAAGACTGTAAAAGAAAGAAAAGTCTCACGATTTGTTCTTTTAACAATTTTTCCTTGCTTTTTTGGAAAAATGTGACTGACCTAGACTACTGAAGCATCATTCCTAAGCAAGTAGAGTTTAGGAGTCTACTTACATCTATAAGCTTTTATATTAGCACTGTGTATGCATTCTCTCTATCTGCCCCCCTATTTAGTTTCTGGTGCTGCCGTATCTATTACTCTATTCACTAGCCATATGTAGCCAGTGAGCTTTGGAAAAGTGGGCAAATACAGCATGTTCATTATATGTGGGAGCTAAAACTAAAAAGAAAAAAAAATTTTTAAATGAAAGAAATGTCTGTGCATATCCGTATTGCTGCAAATATAGTTTAGTCAAAGTTTGTTTTATACCTTGTCAAACCAATGGTTAAGGATGTTCTACTACTGTGGTTCTAATGATCTGTGATTATTTTAAAATTTACTATATATGGGTAAAATGATCATCTTTCCATCTGACTGTTTTTCATAATTCTTGCCTATAACCCCAGTAAACTAGGATCGTTTTTATTTTTACCAGTTGAACTCTTTATCTGCTAGAGAATTAAGCACATGATTAGAATGTAAGTTAAAATATATTATCTTGGCCGGCGCCGTGGCTCAATAGGCTAATCCTCCGCCTTGCGGCGCCGGCACACCGGGTTCTAGTCCCGGTCGGGGCGCCAGATTCTGTCCCGGTTGCCCCTCTTCCAGGCCAGCCCTCTGCTGTGGCCCAGGAGTGCAGTGGAGGATGGCCCAAGTGCTTGGGCCCTGCACCCCATGGGAGACCAGGAGAAGCACCTAGCACCTGGCTCCTGCCATCAGATGAGTGCGGTGCACCAGCCTCAGCGCGCTGTCCGCGGCAGCCATTGGAGGGTGAACCAACGGCAAAGGAAGACCCTTCTCTCTGTCTCTCTCTCTCTCTCACTGTCCACTCTGCCTGTCAAGAAAAATATATATATATATATATTATCTTAAAAACTGTTAGAAAGAGGCTGGTTGGGGGCCAGCGTCATGGCTCACTTGGTTAATCCTCCGCCTGTGGCGCCAGCATCCCATATGGGCACCAGTTCTAGTCCCGATTGCTCCTCTTCCAGTCCAGCTCTCTGCTGTGGCCTGGGAGGGCAGTGGAGGATGGCCCAAGTGCTTGGGCCCTGTACCTGCATGGGAGATCAGGAAGAGGCACCTGGCCCCTGGCTTCAGATTGGCACAGCGCCGGCTGTAGTGGCCATTTGGGGAGTGAACCAATGGAAGGAAGACCCTTTTTCTCTGTCTCTCTCCCTCATTGTCTATAACTCTACCTGTCAAATAAATTATAAAAAAAAAAAAGAGGCTGGCATTATGCCTTTGACACCGGCATCCTATGTGGACACCAGTTTGAGTCCCAGCTGCTCCACTTCTGATCCAATTCCATGCTAATGATTTTGGGAAAGCAGCAGAAGATGGCCCAGGTGCTTGAGCCCCAGCACCCATGTGGGAAACAAGGATGGAGCTCGGGACTCCTGGTCTCAGCCTGGCCCAATCCTGGCAGTTCTGGCCCTTTGGTGACTGAACCAGTAGATGGGCAATCTCTGTCCCTCTCTGTCTCTCCTTCTCTCTCTGTAACTCTTTCAAATAGATAAATAAATAAAATGAATTATATTGAGTCTGTTATAAAGTAAAAATAGATAAATAGAAAAGTGGCTAGTGTAAATTGGAACTGCCATTACTATTTGGGAAGGCATTGTGATACAGCAAGTAAAGCTGTTACAAGAAAGAAAGGGGGGGGGGGGACGAAGGATGGAAGGGAGGGAGGGAGGAAGAAAGAAAGAGGAGGGAGGGAGAGGGAGTGGGAGGAAGTATCATTGTATTCTTAGAATTGTATCTGTGAACACTGAATTTGTTCTCTTTGTTTTAATATCACATTAACATAAGAACTCATGAGAATTGTGTTGAAGTAATTATCATGCATTTATTGTGACCCTGAGAATCCAATGCACTAATAAATTCCTTAAATAAAAATAATACTACTAATTTAAAAAACAATAAAGCATGCATATGTTACAAAAAGAAATAACATTAGAGGGAGGCAAAGAGGAAAAGAAGAGGAATATACAAAGTTGCTTTTCCTTTAATAACCGGATGCTATAGCCAATGCACAAGGCCCAATTTAGAAGAAACTGCTCGGGAGTTAATTATGAGTCTGTATGGGAGATAGTTTTAAAAATTAAAATGCATCATCAGCACCAATTTAGTTGCAAAGAAATGCCCTGTTGGTGGCAATACCCCAAAATTAAAGAAGATTCGAAAGAAAAATTATAAACGTATTCCCAAGCTCAGTCTTCACGTGAATCTCTTCTGTGTGAGAGAAGACAGCTAAGTAAAAGAAACCTACTTTTAATTTCAACTGATTCAGGATCTAGCTTAGGAGGTCCTGTAGCATCTTGTAGCTTTTCATTTAGAATACGCTGAATAATTTTATTGATGTTTTCAGTATCTTCAGTAGAGCGGAATCGAAAAATCAGCAGCATATGGGCCAACACTCCATCTTCCTCCTGACTGCGGACCAGAAGAAAATAAAAGGAATGAAGACTGATGGTAATTTCACAATCCATGTTATTCTATATCATTCACTGAAACACATACAGATGCACAAACATGAATACAAATAAGCCTATAAATGTTTCCTCTTATATTCTCATTTACCATGTATGGAACCACCAATTCAGTGTTCCTGATAATAAGATGGGTAGTTCATGGTCTCACTTACCAGTAAAGGATCTAGTTAAGTGCATGCCTATTAATGTAAAAAGGCACTCATCTTGTCAATCATTCAAAGTTACCAAATGAAATATGTGGGAAATATAAAAACAATTGTGGTTCTGGCTCTCAAATTTAATTCCTATAATTTAAATCTGCCAATGTCTCCTAAGCTACTTTCAGACTCTTCTAAACCATTCCTAATCCTAAATATATTAGAAAACTTGACCATATTGAATGAGTTCATGTAACTGCATTTTCAGGATATAGCATTAATTAACTTTAATGCTATTTGTATGAATTCACAGTCAACTCCCAAAGAATCCTACTCTTCACTGTACATCACATCTACCCCTACTCTCATAAATTGTAAATGGGATATAAATTAGATTCTTATTATTAGAGAGCAATTTTGAATATCTATCCTCTCTGACACAGCATTTACCACTTTCCAAAATTAAATCTTCAAACACGACATGTTTTTAAAACAGAAGGAAAACTAACAATGCAAGTGTTCATCAATAGAACATTGGTTACATCAACACTGACACACACCTGTAATGAAATACTATAGAACCAGCTAAAAAATAAAGTAGATCTAATACAGTCATTGGAAAGACATTCACAATAATTGTTAAGAAAATGTGTTGCTTCTGGAAATTGAATTGCTGGACAGAAGACTTTCACTTTCTATTTACAGTACTTTATACTTTGTGTGTCTGTGTAGGTGCAATCTGTTGAAATCTTTACTTAGTATATACTAAGTTGATCTTCTGCATATAAAGATAATTAAAAATGAAGAATGGGATGGGAGAGGGAATAGGAGATGGAATGGTTTGTGGGTGGGAGGGTGGTTATGGGGGGAAAAACCGCTATAACCCAAAAGTTGTACTTTCAAAATTTATATTTATTAAATAAAAGTTTAAAAATTAAAAAATTAAAAATAAAAATGGATAATGTTTTTGTAATCTGAAAAAAAATGGGATTTAAAGTTGTTATGTAGCTCATACTCTCACTGTCTCAGCAACCCTGCACTGGCAATTACTTATTTCTTCTTCATTCTCATAAGCTAGTTCTATACTGGCTGCCTGATAAAAACCAAAACAAACAAAACCCTCTCTGTACTTGGCAATTTATCTTTCACCTTCTTATTACAGCAAACCTTCTGCAAAGGATAGATTACACTTCACCTTGTATTTACTTTACTGCAACCCACTTCTCCCTGCTTTCCCATGGAGCTGTTTTTCTACTTGAACACTAAAGGCTTCCTACTTGACAGATCCAGTACATTCTTTTCAGTGGTCTCTTGGGTCTGTTTGTCCATGTCATCCTCTTTCCCCTGAAAGTTCTTGTCTTCGTATCTGTTGTGCCTCTCTCATGACTTTTTTTTTCCTGCTCCTTCTCTATTTTCTTTTTTTTAAATTTATTTTTATTTAGTAAATATAAATTTCCAAAGTACAGTTTATGGATTACAATTGCTTCCTTCTCTATTTTCAAGATTTCTATTTTTCTCTTGTTCCTTCAAATAACTTAAATTAACTTTAATGAAATTATTAATATTAATTTATTTAAGTTGTTCCTCAAACTTTCTTCATCTTTTTTCTTTGTGCATTACCATTTTTATGAGAAATTTACACCCAGGCTTTCTAAAATTTTGAGCTTAAAAGGAGCAAATTTATGTCTTTAGCTCAGTTTTCTTTACTTCCACCAAGACAGACTCATTTTTCAGTTCCTTGTGATTTCTTAATATCTTGCCTCAACTGCTCCAAAACTGACTGTATCTTTCCAGTAAACTGTGCTTCTTATTATTGCAGTAACAGGTGATAGAGTAATGAATAATAGGAGCAAGATTACTGGGATGAGGAGGTGAACAAAAAGGAAAGTCATTTGGAAAACAGAATCAATAAAATGGTGTTATTCATAAATATGAGGGGCACAGGAAGGGGAGGAGAGTGTGATGATTTCTAGATGTCTCATTAGTGTGATTGGATTCTCCTTGAGTTAGAGACTTGTCTACAGAACTTCCAGACGCATATGAGCACAGGCAAGCATTTAACTACCAAAGTCAGAAAAATAGCTCAGAATGGAGATAGAAACATGGATTTCAACAGTGCATGAAGCCATGTGGCTGGAGGTCCCCTTAAGATGTTAAGTCTCCTTTAAGGCACAGAGAAGCAGATGCAAATCCAAGCAAGGATGTTTTCTTAAACAACTGGAGAGAACAGAATTCTTAGAACATTGTCGGAAGTTATGCCTTAGCATTGTCAGTGAAGAAGCAGACTGGAAGGAAACTCTTAGAGAGTTTTCAGTAGAATAATATTGAAATTGGTTCTTACACTATTTTTGAAAGCTATGAATAATTGTATTAAAACTACAGGTTATTTAAAATACTCATAGAATTTTGCTAAAAATGTTTTAGCTGGTGAACAGATCTGAAGTCTTCTTAACTAAATGGTTGAGTATAAAGAGGTAGCATAGAACAAAGTAAAAAAGCAAAATGATTGATAAGGAGGAGAACCAAGAGCTGAAGACATGCCTTATCTATAATACTATTTTACACAGGATAATACTTGCTACTAAACCAAGAGATGTGTGGCAAGTACCTGTTTGTGCTACTTAGAGTTTTCCAAAAAACAATTTGGTAGCACAGGCACCAAATTTGTCCCTAACAATCATCTCGTGAATGCTTACCTTTGGTTTTAGAGAATGAGTAAGGGACATTGTAAACCATGACTTACACATAACAAATGCCAAATAAATGTTGCTTGCATTGAATTACATCATATTCTTAACACTTGAAAACATATTTATTGCTGACCATGTTAATAACATCAGCTTTAAGTTAAATTCAGAAGCCAGCATTTTAGATATACATACCTGTACTTGATAATGTGAGACTTGACAAATTCTCCCCTTAATGGAGATTTATGGAATGCATTTTTCACCTGTTTGAAAAATATTGAAACATGTCAGCAAGAACAATTTTCTGAAATTCTGTGAGTTAATTCAAAACTTTAAAAAAATTTAAAAGCATACTTAAAACATCAAAGGTATTTCACAAAGTGTGGAACTTGAGGAATTTTGAGGATTTTTTTCTTTTGGTATTCTACTCAGTGACTTCAACTAAACACCTCAGGAATTAGCAGCTGAGAAATCATGGCAAGGCAAGAGATACCATCTGCCATGCTGTACTTCAAAAGAGACCAGGGAGGATGAATGGGCTCTTTCTTGAAAAGTGAAAGTGAGGGCTTGTGCCCTGAGATAAGAACTGGTAGTGCAGGTAGATAAAAGCAGCGAAGTAGCCTGCCAAGTGGTAGATCACGAACATGAGAGCATGGCAGTGTCGCATGTTTCCTAAACCCAATGTAAAGGTTGCCAGGTGTTCTGGCCTAGCAAGTACCCTGCTAGCACTTGAAAGGCTCTTGGATACGCCCTTGTAAACTGAGATACCTAGCTTAACTCACCCGTGAGATTTGCTCTAATAAGATAGAACTAAGTATTTTGTGGAGCTATTTCTTACAGCTAAAAATAAGAATTCCAGCCAGCTTAGTTTTTTTTAATTGGGAGTTTAGGTAGGGAAACACTTCAGATGTTTCCTGGTTTCAGGGCGTGGCTCTTTATCAAACACAGTCACTGCAACCTGGCGATTGAGTGGCAGAAGCATTGAGCCTTTATATTCTTTTTTACATTTCATTAACTCCTGAGTCTTTGAACCCAGGGCCAGTTCCTATAATGATGAGACAAATCAGTACAGTACAGTACAGAAATTCTCTAAAGAGTTATTCACTTGGAGAATTTTATTTAAGTTTGTTTCTGCTAAGTAATTTTAAAACAATTAATTCCAAAGGTGTTAAAGATGTTGTCAGACTGGATCTTACATAACTTATATTGGGAAATGACAAAAAGAACATCAGAAATAGTTGTATTTTTTTAAACTTTCTAGTTGCATTTGCTTTCCTTTATTTTATGTATGCATTTGGTCTTAGAGAAGAAATTCTTTATATACTTCCCTGTCTTGCTGTTTACAAGTACAAACATAACCAGGATTTGACCTCCTCCCCAGTTAAGTGGCCAAATCCTCAGGTTTCTGGGCTACTATGCAGTTTCTGCACAGCAGGGGGCTGCTTCCATCCAGTTGTAACTCAGGATATTAGAACTGGAAGACAAATTTGGAAATTAATTGACTTTGTCTATCAAAATTACCTTACTTTTCATATTAGGGAATTCTTTCCAGAATGATGGAGCAATGTGCCTAATGACACGTCATCAGACAGGAGATGGTACTATAGCTAGGAATCCCCACACCTAGTCCAATGTTCTTTCCACCACATCATTCCACTCATTACCTCACGAGCTATCAGGAAAAGCCCAAATTATTGCTTACATAATCTGATAGTGATGGGAACTCATCTGTCAGGTCCATACTATTAATTTTTCCAATTTCTTAAATATATGATTCAGCCCTCACTGTGAATGTGCAACTTCAATGTGCAAATGAACCACCTGGGGATCTTGTTAAAATGTATTATGGGTAGTGTCTTTTTTTAAAAAGATTTATTTATGTATTTGAAATAGTTACACAGAGAGAGAGGAGAGGCAGAGTGAGAGAGAGGTCCTCCATCTGATGGTTCACTCTCCAATTGGCCGCAATGACCAGAGCTGCGCTGATCCAAAGCCGGGAGGGTGCAGAGGCCCAAGGATTTGGGCTGTCTTCCACTGCTTTCCCAGGCCATAGCAGACAGCTGGATGGGAAGTGGAGCAACCGGGACTCAAACCAACACCTACATGGGATCCCGGCACTGGAGGCGGCAGCTTTACCCACTACGCCACAGTGCTGGCCCCAACGGATAGTGTCTTAAGGATAGGGGACTTAATGATGTCTTAAGGGTAATGACCAGTATCCAGGAACTTCCTATAGATTTGTGTAGCAAAAGCTGATCCAAAATGAGGGATTTTTAAAACTAAATTACTGTTCAGGTTCATGCTGAATAGTTTAATATTGACAATCTTGTTGTTGTTGTTTTCCGAGGGTTTCTTTCTTAGGAAGCATAGGATGCAGCAATCATATTAAGGGTCACACTCACATTCTCAATTTCTGGGCTTTGCCAATCAAGAACATAGTGCTAGCTAGGAAGGCTGAGTAAGAGGGACAAAAAAAATGATTCAAGGTCATTTGGTACAGCCTGGGAAGTATTATCAATTTTTTTTCACATCCCTTAGGTAAAGTCACTTCCCATCTTGCAAAGATAGACTAGGATCAGTTGAATGGATATTTTAGAAGTTTTGATACTAAGATAGCCCATATCCATCTTATACATAATCTACAGTGACACAAATGCCCCAGAATTGAAGAACAGAAAATGCTTACCATTGATTCAATTCTCTGGCTCATTTCTGTGAAATTTTTAGAAGCCTCCTTTCCAAAGTCACCATATACTTTGTCACTTGTGAATAGCAATGTGCTATAGTAATGGTGGGTCTCTCTGTGATCTATAAAGAGACAAAAAAAAAACCCATCATGATTTTTGCCCAATGTGTGTAAAGCATAGTTATTTCTCCATGTGGGGGACTCCTAGAAAGACATGGAAGTCAGGCCCCATCCCAGGTCATCATCTTCATCACATTTTCTCAGGCTTTGATGCTGTCTCAGAATGAAAGATAATAGCATTCATCATCATATGAGTGCTAATGCTGGAATAAATGCTTGGTGTTCCTGGAGTAATGTACAACTACCCTGCAGGCTGTGGGCTGGTTACTCATGTATTATCCATTCATTCCTGAATAAGCCACAAGAGATTGCAAGTCATGTCATCTGTACACACCTGTGGTGATAGATTCTGAAGCTTCCCAAGGGTGAACGTATTTTCATATTCCAAAAGTGGGTTATTCTCAATTTAGTAAACTGTACATCAATTCTGATCACAAACACTCTGGTACAAGAAAATTAATTTTGGCTAAAAAGGAGATAAGGGTAGGAATTAAAATGCTAGGGATTGGGGCCAGCGCTGTGGTGTGGTAGGTTAAGTTGTGGCACCAGTATCCCTTATGAATCCCAGCTGCTCCTCTTCCTATCCAGCTCTCTGCTTCTGGCCTGGAAAAGCAAAGATATCCCAAGTGCTTGCGCCCCTGCACCTGCGCAAGAGACCCGAAAGAAGCTCTGGCTCCTGGCTTCAGATTGTCCTGGCTCTAGCCATTGAGGCTATTTGGGGAGTGAACCAGTAGACAGAAGATATTTCTCTCTGTCTCTCCCTCTCTCTGTCTGTGACTCTGCCTCTCAAATAAATAAATAAATAAATCTTATTTAAAAATGCTAGGGATTCAGCAAATAGATGCTTAGGCAGCTAGAGCAGCCACCTGACATCCCTTGTCACTCCAGTTAGCTTCTTCCATAGCCACGTGGATGGCTTGTCTGCTCTTAACCAGTCTGCCCTCTGCACCTAGTTTAAACAGCCCACATGTTTTGCCTGTTGAACAGTTAAAACAATGTAGCTTTTCTTCGAGCCTCCTATACAGGATGTAAGCACAGAGCCCTCTGAAGATTCATTTACTCATTCAAGGAATATTAACACTGTTTTTTGTTTGTTTGTTTGTTTTGTTTTTGGGTGAAAGATACTCTGCCAAGCCTTATTAATTTAATAGTGGCCAAGACCGCTGTTTATGGAAAACGGAGTATGCCTCATCCAACCTAAACTTCTTTCCCCTTCTCACTTCCTTTCCATTCATTTCTTCTTCATTTAAAGTCCAGGGGTAAACTAACTAACTAACTAACTTTGAGCACCATGTCTCAGAAATATTCACATAGCCCATTTAATTTAGAATATCTGCAGCATTACCCACAATCTCAGGTGGCAAACTCAGAAATGTACATAGCTCGCCCAAGTGCAACAGAACATGTATCCGTTAAAATGCAGATTCTAGTACAAAAGGTCTCAAGTTGTACTGCATCTGTACTTTTTTAAAAAAAGATTTTATTTGTTTATTTGAGAGGTAGAGTTACAAAAAGAGACAGAGACACAGAGAGAAAGGACTTCCATCCTCGGATTCACTCCCCAAATGCCTGCAATGGCTGGAGCTGGGTAGATCTGAAGCCAGAAGATTCTTCCAGGTCCCCCGTGTGGGTGCAAGGGCCCAAGTACTTAGGTCGTCTTCTGCATTCCCAGGCTATAGCAGAAAGCTGGATCAGAAGAAGAGCAGCCAGGACACGAACTGACATCCATATGGGATGCCAAGGCCACAGGTGGAGGTTTAGTCTACTGTGCCACAGCACCAGCCCCTGCATTTATATTTTTTTAAAGATTAATTTTTTATTTTTATAAGACTTGTTTATATATTTGAAAGGCAGAGCAGCAAACAAAGAGAGAGAGAGAGCTTTGATCTGCTGGTTTAGTCCCCAGACAACAGCCAGGGCTGAGCCAGCAGGAAGCCAGAAACAGGAAGTCCATCTTCTCTCCCATGTGGTTGGCAGGGACCCAAGTACTTGGGCTATAATCTGCTGCCCTCTTGGGTACATTTGCAGAGAGCTAGATCTGAAGTAGAACAGCCAGTGCTCAGATATGGGATGCAACTGATGACTTAACCCACTGCACCACAACACCAGCCACATATTTTTTTTTTAATTTGAAAAGTGGGAGTGGAGGGCACAGGAGAGATCGCATCCATTGATTCACTCCCCAAATGTACACAACAGCCCATTCTGGGCCAGGCTGAAGTGAGCAGCCCAGAACTCCACCAGGGTCTTCCACATGAGATATAGGCATCCAAAGAAATTGAGCCATTATTTGCTGCCTCCCAGGATGCACATTAGCAGGAAGCTAAAATGGGAAGTGGAGTCAGCAGTCAAACAAGGCACTCTGATATGGGATGAGTGCACCAATCTCCTGCCCCAAGATTCTGTGTTTCTAACATGCTCCCAGGTGATGCATGCTGCTGGGACCTAAGCACAGAGGAAACAGCCAGGTTCTAGAGAAGAAGAGAGTACCCTCAGTCATGTTTGTTTTTTTAATTATTAGGTTGACTCATTTGAAATTGCTATTTGCATAGGTCAAAAAAGTCAAATATGGACAATTTCATATGATTCAACCAAATGAACAATTTATTTATATACAATATTTTACTTTGCTTTAAGCTTAACCAGGCACTAAGTGTCAAAACATATTCCCAGTTACTAGAATTATGTGGCACGTGGGGCTATTGAAAAATACTGTTTGGAATATTAACAGAAAAGTAAGAAAAAGAAGGATGAACTTGAGCTTGTGGATAATTTTCTAATGTTGCTTATAACAAATTAGCCAGATTACAACTAAATGACAAAGGGGCAGAAATGCAGCATTGAAGGACATGGACACAAACTACACATAGAATTCCATTCTGTCCTGGGCTTTATGAAATGAGAGTCAAAATGCTGTTTTCTCAAATACAATTAGCTTCATTCATGTCTGGTGATTTCTGTAACAGATTGGTTTGCTTTGATTATTTTGGCATGCTAGTTCCTAAAGGCTCATGAGCTATATCCACTCTGTTGTGAGTCTACGTCCCCAAACAGACGCAGGTCTGGAAGCTGATGACAGCACACATCACAGCAATCATTGTGTATTCAGGTGTGTTCTGTGGGTAGCAGGAGCTGGTGTCTCATCTTTCTCAACTGATCGTCCAAACAATAGGTTTAGGAAAGGTTACTGGGAGAGCCCTGCCAGGTTTTCATGATATGTATATGCAAAGGATTTATAAGCCTATCAAACTTGGCTTGGGAAGAGGCAAACAAGTAGTAAGGACCATCACCAAGGTGATCAGACCCCTGGCATTAACACAAATTCCTTGTGAAGTCAGACAAGCTAAAGTAGGCTCAAAGAAGATATCGTTGGTATAATTAACTCATCTGTATCACTCAGTATTAACTAAATATTTGGAAATATATATGTTTTTAAACTTTACTTAAGAGGCAGAGAGTCAAGGTGAGAGAGACAAGGAGTGAGAGAGAGACTTCCCAAACACTGGTTCCTTCTTCAAATGTGTACAATGGCCAAAGCTGGACTAAGCTGAAAATGGGAAACTGGGACTCATTCAAGGTCCCCATGTGAATGGCAGGGGCAACCCACCTAGTGCCTTCCAGGCTGGAAGCTGGAATGAGGAGGGACAGTATTCAAATGCAGGAACTCTGCCTGGGACGTGCGTGTCTCTGCTGCTGTGCCAAATGGTCACCCTTGTAAACGTTTGTAAAGCACCTAATATGGGTCTGGATTCTGCTAATTTTTGGAAATACAAAGTGAATGAAACATGGTTCTAGGCACCCATCCTGAGGAGTGATGCTAACAGCAGCATTTGAGTCCAACTGTTACGTCGGGGCTCAGTATATCCTGAGAAAACTGTAAAAGGAAAACATTATTCTAGCAGTTCTTTGTAAATAAAACAAGTCTCAGAGAAATCTCTGATATCAAATGCAAATACCCAAAATTTAAGGACCTGTATATGGGTACATTCTATTGAAAAAAAACTAAAAAAAATATTTCTTAAAACTACTCAGAAACAATCCACCTAGCCCTAGAAATTGAGATTAGATTTGTGTGATAGTAAAAGAAGATGGCCAGTTTATAGATCATTCTTCCCAGAGGAAACCAACTTTGACAAATCCCCAATTAAATTAGAATCAAGTGATTAACTTCTATGGTTACCAGACCTAGAGCACCAAAGCATCACCTAGGCACAGGGGGAGAAATTAAACTCACAGGTCATAGTGGAGTAAACTAATTAAAAACCCACAGCAGAGTAGAAGGCCACTTCAGAAGGGTGGTTGTTCTCTGAATGAGCACTTTTGAAGTGCCCTTGAGAGTTTTCTAATGAAATAGCAACCAGCCATTCATCTGGCAGTGAGAAATCTGATAACTGTAGAGTGATCCCTTTATAATTAACCTTCTCAGCATACCCTATCCTCTTTAATCACCACAGTCCAAGGACATTGCAACATGAACATCTCAACAATAGAAATAGGTACGTATTCAACAATTTCCCACTACAGCATTTTTCCAAGCTAGGAGTCCAGAATTGTGAGGATTCAGTGAGAAACAAGGCAGGTGAAGAGTTCTTTGCACCAGCTAGGCAAATGAGTCATTAGTATCAATCAACAAACCTGAGGCAAATCAAAACAGGAAGAGATGTGAGGAAATATTTGGGTAAATCATATGATGCTGGGGCCGCTTATACTTACTGTGTCTCACATAATGAACAGTGACTCCAATACACACTGCTAGGACAATCAGAGATAGGAAGGTGATGAGGCCAATAACCCAGGGCTCCAAACATGCGCTTTTCCTGTCTTTCACCACAGCTGACCTGAAGACGAAAGAAATGGATTATAACACAGGGCACACTGCACCCTCTCCTTAGGCAGAACAGATATTTCTGGGGGATAAAGGACATAATTCATAGTGTTCTGTCTTCACATCCTAGTCTCTCTCTACTGAGACTAATCCTGGCTCTAGCTGTTTGACCTGTGGCAAGTAATTTGACATGTGCCACAATGTCCTCATCCATCAAATGAAGATGATAATAATAGTACCGATTTCGTGGGATTTTTGTGAGGATTAAAACAAGTACTATCTGTAAAATGCCTGTAATGGTGGCTGGCATGTTGGGAAGTGTCACTTAAGTGTAAGCCGGTATTTGATGACCTGTGCGCAAGATACAGAATCAAGCACTATACGAGCTACAACAATGCTTGAAGACTGTTTCTAGTACTCTGCAATCTTCAAAAAAATATTTATTTATTTATTTACTTACTTATCAGAAAGTGTGTGTGTGTGTGTGTGTGTGTGTGTGTGTACGAGAGAGAGAGAGAGAGAGAACCTATTCACTGGCCCATCTCCAAATAGGAATGGACCAGGCTGAAACCGGGAGCCAGGAACTTAGTCCAGGTATCCCACATGGGTGGCAGAAGCCCAACTAATTGAGTTATCACTTCTACCCTATAGACTCTGAGGAAGCTGGAGTCAGGAGGGGAGGTAGGCACTCCAATACAGGACATCAGTGTCTTAGCTGGCATTTTAACTGGCACACCAACACCAATCCCTAGCACTTAAACAGCCTCTGAAGTGTATTGTATTTTCAACTATACCAGTTTCCAGATATAGCTTCTAATTCTAGATTTCTAATTTTCTTATTTCTATAGGGAAAAGGGGCATAGAAACATCTCTCCCCTTTTCCTTACATTTGGTGCCCTGAGTGAGGAAACACCAATTTTGCCCCCTTTTCCTTACAATTTCCAAACCAAACTTTGCATAAGAGTTCACTAGAGGTCTCGTTCTGGAGAACCTGAGTTCTAAGCTAATCTTTACGTTTACGATTCAGGGATGCTACAGGAACTCCTTTCTGCACGAGATTCTCTTAACCTCTCTCATCTGTTCTATTCCTAAAACATGATTATGGAAAAAAAGTTAATCAACCTGGCTTTAGCTTGATTGATATTGTGTGCTGTTCACTGGATTTAAAATACTTGGTAAGCAAACTCATAAGCCAGAGAAAATGACATATCAGAGTGGCTAAGGAGTTTGAATAAGACATTGCTGTTATACATTTCTTGAGTTATTTATCATGCAGATTATTTATCTGTGCCCTGTACTTCTCTTTCTTTGGGCACTACCTGTGTGGTTCATTGAGACTGGGGTGAAATGCGGTATTGTCCTGGAGAAGCACTAGAAATTGAATCATAAGAGGACTTTATATTCAGCACTTACTTACTTTGATTCTTTGAAAGAAAATTTAGATTCATTTTTGTTTATGGTTAATATTTTTATTTGTTTGTTTTTGGTTTTATAGTTTTTAACAGATTAAATATAGCTCATAGGTACAATTCTAAGAGTATAATGATTTCCCCTTCTTTCCACCCTCCCTTCTCCTCCTCCTTTCCCCTTCCTTCTCACTCCCTTCTTTCCTTTTCTCTCTTCTTTCTTTCTTTTTTCCTTTCTTATTTCTCTTGCTCTCCTTTCTTTTTAATTTTTGAGGTAAAGTATTCTCAGTTTACATTATCAACCCTTTCTTTATTAGCTCTGTAACTTAAATCATTTAAACGCTGAGCTGATTTTCTAGTAATTTTTTCTAGCAAAATGTCTAGCTTTTCAGTAATATGTAGGATACTGACTCTGTCTAAAGCACTGTAGAATGAAGATATTATTGGTAAAATTGTTGCAAACTGCAAAGCATTTCACAGTGAATAATTTTTTGCTCCAGAAATCAAGAGGACTCCATTTCCCAGTGATATAGCACCAGGAAATGATGTTGTTATCCTATTGGTTGGTGTCACACTGTCCTTGGATCCTGGCTGTCTAGCCCACGGTGTGGGGAACATTGTTATGTAAAAGTCATAGGTGTCATCGTCTCCACAGGTCTCTGCCCCTGCTGAAGGTTCTGGGATGCAGCACATGGCTCCAAGGAGTCTACCAGGTCTCCTCCCTTGTGTCATCGTTTTCCTGTGGGGGCTGTTGCTAGGGAAACTTCATATTCCTCCCTCCCTTCCTCCAACTCCAGTTCTCCCTTGAGTGGGATTTCAAACACCTGTTCCTAGAATGGTAATTACTGCAACCTAAAAAGACCTTTCCACAAGAAGTATATTTTTATGTGCAACTGTGCCTAAGAAACCCCCAAAACTGACTCCAGTTCATCTCTGAATGCTTGCTGTTCATCTGTTGCAGAAGAAAGGAGATGCATATAGCAGACGTAAGCAAAACAGTGTGGGGATACAGTGAGGGAGGGATTTTTCAGCAATGTCAAAGCATGCCAGTTGGAGAATATGAATTTGCACTGGTCGAAAACATGACACAATTATCAAAAGCATTTTATTGCTATGTAGAGTTGTAAAACATGACAAGATCTATTAGTTTTACAGTAACTTTTAATCAAGAGAGAAATGTAAGCAATGCAGTCATGAAATTGATGAGGGAGAGCTACAGGTTGATCAGTGGCACTTTTTCATATAACTAATAGAACACCGTATGTATGTGCATAGCAAAATATGCAGCAGGCATGCCAAATCATTAACAATACGAGGTGGAATAAGGAATAGAAGAGAAACGAGAGTGTATTTCTGGACTCTGCTACCATCTTATTAATTATAAAGTCTTATACTGGGAGATTCAATTCGCTCTCTTCTCCATATGAAAAACAGGTAATAATTGCAAAAATCCCTCCTAAGCTGATGAGCAATGTGAAGATAAACATGATAAGATATTTAGTACTTTGAGCTTTCAAGTATAAAATCATTGTAAAAAAGCAAAGATGTTTATTATTATCATCATTATTTTAATTATTAGTAATAATGGTAAAGACCACGTTGCTGAGATGGTTGTCGTTTAAAACATTATCTCTTCTTTTCCTAGTCTGGATAGCTTTGCTTTTCAAATGGATTCAGTTTCTTTTATTTTCCAGCTTTATTGAAGTATAATTTACTCTGTTTCTTAATTGCCTTTTTTCTCAGCATGTGATTCAGTACTAAATTGCTTCAAATTACATGTGGTTAGGAAGTGTGCTCAAAAAAATTAGTGAAATGGAGGGATAAATCCGTTTTACCTGTCAACAGACACTTGTATAGTTAACCCCCTCCTACACATAAACAGTTGCCCAATCATTCTCTCTACCTGCTGGAACTTATCTGAACTACCTTATGCATATTCACCTTAACACAGACTGGGTGGATTCCAGTAGCCTCAGTGGTATCAAGCTGCTTTCTTAGCTTAAGGACATGTGCATTTAGTGACAAGTCAGGTAAATATGATAGTTAGTGTATGGATGTATTTGTTTAGCTTCAAATTTCCAGAAAAAAAGTAATATGTTCAGAGTTGCATTATATTATCGCCTTTTCAAAGTTTATTATTTATTTTCATTTATTTGGAATGCAGAGTGACAGAGACAGTGATAGATCTTCGATCCATTGGTTCACTACCCAGATGCCTTCCGTAGCTGAAGCCAGGAGTGGGAACTCCATTCAGGTCTCCCACGTGGGTGGCAGGGATTCAAGTACTGGAGCCATTGCTTGCTGCTTCATATGGTGGGGAAAAAATATGAAGCAGGATCAGAATCAGGGGAAGGACTTTATCCCAAGCACTACCGAATGGGCAATGGGCTTCCCAAGTGACAGATTAATCTGCTGTGCCATAACACCCACCCCTCATTATCACTTTCTAATGAGTTATTTTTGGAATAGTGCTTAAAAAGATCAACAATAATAGGACAAGGACAGATGAGTCTCATCCAAGCATGGGGAAATGATAAGACAAGGGCCACAGTGCTATAAAGGAAAGTTTGGCAGAACAAGCGCCAGGACAGCACCCCCACCATGTTGTGAGGAATAGTGAGTCTAAGACTCTTGACTCCTTCTCCTGGCCATATGCGATAAGGGTACTCCCAGTAACACGCTTCCCCAGTGCAGTCCAGAAAAGCTGTTCTGAAGGAACATGTTTATGACATCTATAATGTTTTCAGTTCTAAATCATTATCGTCAGCTCTTTAAGCCAGAGTTTAACAAGCTTTTATAAAAAGATCTAGATAACTCTTATAGGCTTTCTGAGCTACAGTGTCATTGTTGCAGCTACTTAACTCTGCTACTGATGCACCAAAGCAACCGAAGCAACACGTAATCTAAAGATTATGGCTGTGTTCCAATAAAACCTTATTTCTGTATGCTGACTTTTAAATTTCTTCTTAATTCTTAGCTGTCATGAAAGTTTTTTTCTTTTCATTTGTTTTTATCCATTTTAAAAGATATGGCCAGTTTTAGTTTAAGCACCACACAAAACCAGGTGGCAGGCCAGATTCAGTCACTGGGCTGTAGTTCACTGATGGCTGCCTTAAGCAATAGCCTACAAGGCAACACTGATTATGTTGTGAAACTGTAATGATCTTTTCATTTTTCCAGTCTCAGCCTCATGGCAAATCTGATGGAGTGTGTCTTCAGTCCCATGGCTCCAAACTTGTTCTGGCAATTCTCACTAAAACTTATCCTATAACTCGATGACAGGTTTCTCGTCTGGCTCCCCAGTCTGAATCATGCTCCACTCCCATTAGCTGTCTCTCAAGAAGTGAAATAGAAACTGGCTTGAACAACTAAACCCCATGTCTATTTGCATTAGCCTAGCATTTCTCTTCTTCTCCAAGAGCTCTTTGCTTTTGCTCATGTTTCCTCCTATCTGGAATAACTTAAAGTCTATTTTCCACCTGCATCATGGAAGCCTGTGTCTAAAAGCCAGTTCAAAAACTCCCCTACTTAAGTCTGGTGTATTCACCCCTGAATCTCACACTGAGGTATACATTTGAGCTCCTTGGAGTTAGGACCTGGGCCTTATAACTCTATATTCTCTGACCATATGCTCAGGAAATGTTTTCAGAAGCAATTAAAATGAAATTGACAAAACCAAATTGGACCGGTCATTCATCAGTAGCACAATTTGTGTTCCAGAGTCCACCTTAGTCCTAGGAAAGAACTTGAAATATTACAAGGAATAACAAGTCAGACACTGTGAAAAATAATTGCTGGTTAAGTAAAGCTTGATTTAATAAAGCTTTTCATGTAATAAGCTATCAGGTTACTCTTCCTATTTAACCTGTATTTAAAGCACCGGGTTTTCTAACTCTGTATTCTGTGTCTCTATTATAAAAGTGTTTTGGTAAAGGATGTGACAAATCCAAATAAGGATACATTAATTTCAGGAAACACATACAGCATAGTGCAAAATGTTGTGGGAAAGTGAAATTAAAAGATGAAGTAGGGCAAGCATTTGGCACAGCAATTAAGATACCACTTGGGATACCTGTATCTCATACTGAAGTCCAAGGCTCAAACTCTTGCTCCCCTTCCCATCCAGCTTCCTGCTAATGCACACCCTGTAAAGCTGCAAATGACGGCTCTAGTACTCCGGTCCCTGACACCCATGCGGGAGACCTGGATTGAGTTCCAGGCTACTGGTTTCTACCTTGCGCAGCCTCCACTGTTGTGGGCATTTAGTGATTAAAGCTGATCCACTTCTGCTCCAGCTCCCTGCTACTGTACCTGGGAAAGCAGCAGGGGATGGCCCAAGTGCATGGGCCTCTAGCACCCACATTGGGAGATCCAGAAGAAGCTACTGACTCCTGGCTGTAGCCCAGTCCAGCCCTGGATGTGCGGTAATTTGGGGAGTGAATAAGTAGATGGAAGATTCTCTCTCTCTCTCTCTCTTTTTCTCTCTCTATAATACTGCCTTTCAAATAAATAAATAAATCTTAAAAAATAAATAAATGAAAATAAAAAAGTTTTAAAAAGATGTTTTGATACGAAAAAGTTTAAAATTCTCTCACAGTTTTTTTCATATTATGCATTCTTCATGAATTTTGAGAACTTTCATATTATCTGAGGTGTCTACGTGTGATAATACCAAACCAAAAGCATAAAGAAAGATACCAGAATGAAGTAATAGTATAGTAGCTTATGATGTAGAAAATATCTTGCCAGTGGTTAAGATTTAAAAGGTCAATTAGTAAACATTCCGTATTTGTTTTATTAAACAGTGATTTAACTCATAGGATTGTGCCCACTGGTCCTACCCACATAAATATTTCAAAAGCATTTTACTTTGAGGACAGCTTATACCAGCAGGCATTGGTGAGACAGTCAATCTTTCTCATACTTTTTAGAACCAGGTTATAAAAATATACAGCTTAGAAAAAAATTGTATATGTGTGTATAGTCATGTTTTCATTGCTGTTTCAAAGAAGAAGTACAAATTACTTCTTAAACAATTGCAAATAACATATTTCTATTCTTTCCACCAATTAAAAAAAAAAAAAGCACATCTACAAAATATCTAACAGCATCAGCCAGGCTCTAGAACTGAATTAGAATGTCTACATTCCCTGCTATGGTAATTATAGACAGTTATCACAGAGAAGTTACAATTATAACACGGTAGTAGTATAATTATCATCAACAATTTCCATGTTCTTTTACTAAGACAAATGATGGGAAAGTCATTGTTACTATTACAAATGTTTTTATTTATATCTCACATTATACCAGACTGAGTTAGGGAAGATTTTATGTATACACACACACACACACACACACACACATTCATACATTTTTATTGCATGTGAGTGTGCATGTGTGTATACTGTTAAATTTAGGAATGCAAAAACAAAGCAAAATGTGTTAAATATAAGATTAGAATACTCCTATAAGTCATAATTTCCTTAAGTCAGGCCACAAAATTGGCAGCTCTCCAGCAGCCAACAGCAAAACAAACAAACTGGGAAAAAAAAAAAAACCCTACGCAAAAATAAAAAGTAAATGAACCCCTTTTTCATGGCATTCATAAGATAAAAGCAGTGTAATTGTTCAAAGCAACAGAATTATTTTAGGTCCTCATAAAAATAGTACTTTGAACTGTAATGGATTCTATTCTCTACAATATTCTTAGCACAGAAACAGAAATTACTTTTTAGACTCTTAGTATATCCCTCAGTATTGGCAAACAGCATCAATAAGTACTGAGTAAAAATGATTTGGAGTGGTGTGGCTGTGCGAAATCATTCAAACAACACACTCCTGTGACACTTCCTTAATTACTTTCAAAATTCCTATAGAAGACAACTACTCATTGTAAAAATCTAAAGATTATAGGAAAAGTAAGCATAAAACTGGACTTTAAAAATATCACCTTACTTGGTATAACAGTAAGCTCTTAATAAATATCAAGAGTGACAGGAAATCCTACCATTTATTAAATGTTAATTTTAGGAGAAACCGTAGTTTAAGCCATTCCTATATTTAACCACCCATAAAATTCATGTGATAGTATGTCTCCTTCCACCTACTTTAACATCATATCTTGTTAGATAGTTGCATTATATAAACATGGGTAGCAACTCAACAGTAAAGAGTGTCTCCTATCTCCATTGTGTTATCTTTAAAGTCTATTAAGTTCCCAATCAGATACAGTACAGCAAAGGTTACTACCAACTTACAAATTAATATTTAGGTGACACTTTACCTGACCTCCAGAAATTTATAATTACAAATAGGTGGGGCACAGAACATTTAAAGATATTATTAAGTAATTAGATATGGGTTTATGGACTTATAAATTGAGTTATTGTTAAGTGTTAGCTCCAGTAATATAATAACTTTTTTCCTCAAATGCTTTTCAATTCAAGATAATAAATGAGCCTGACCTGAGTAAGAAACTAAAAGCAGCAGTTTCCCAGAGCTAACTAAACCAGGGAAGTCATTGCATCCAGTGAAGGGAATTGTACATGCCTAAAATATGGAAGAAAAATGAGAATGAGCAGGTAGTATTCTGCTATGTGTAAGAAGAAAATTAGTTGTGAAACCTGAGCTAGAGACACTCCGGGGACTATTAATATAGAGCTTCAAACTCTCAGAAACTTTTTTTAATATTATCTGTCATCCTACCAAATCTTTCTTGTGACTGTTTAGATGCCTCCTATGTGAGTTGGCAGAGTCGAAGTAGCTCTGAAATGGAAGATTAGTGACACGCATCTTAGATCAAGCAGATAAGAAACCTAAGAACATATTAAAAGGTGTACAAGTTCTAGCATAGCCCCCAACTTGTATGTTGTTGTGTGCTTTCCTTTTCTTCATTTGTTAAAAATAATGGATATTTCAATTGATTTAGATGCTTTTTAATTTCCACCAAAGCTAATGTTTCAAGCCTCAAATAATGCAGAAATGCTTACTATTATTAGAATTAAAGTTCAGCATTTATAAATAATCAACTCTCATAATTTTTCAAATATATTATCTTTCTGTAGACAACAATGTCAGATAATTTGGGATAATTTGTAGTGAAACTAGGGTACCACAAATCATTTGAGATAGTGCAAGTATTCTATTTACAAGGAAGTCATACTTTTTTGCTACTTGAATCCTAAGCTAGTTTTAAAATCTCCAGAGCCTGATGGCCTGCAAAATTGGATTGTGCCAGTAGGAAAACATGCTAAGACTCTGTGGTATCCCCTAGGTCACAGTCTGGCAAGTGCTGCCAGCCATACACCGAGAATCCTAAAAATAATCTAAAAATTCCTGTAAAGAATGAAATTATATCTGAATTAATTTAGCAGTGGAAGCCAATGGAAAAATATGTGGTTCCTCTCAATGTTTATTTAATTGGGCCAAAAAATGAATTTTCTTGATTAATGAAATTTCTTGCCCCAAATACTGACCTCTAGTATCTGTAAGTAGTGAGTCTCAATTTCTGGAAGGAATACAAGATCTGTGAAGGCGATCATTATATATTCAGCTTAACTTAATTATACTTTGGCATTTTAATAAAGAATGCTCAGGCTCCTATTAGACTCAGGTAGAATATTCTGTGCAAATACCAGAAAAATGATAATACAAGTTTATTATTTGATCCAAAGCATCTAAATATTTTAGTGTACCAATGGCTTTAATCCATATCACTTTGTTGACAGCTATACGACCTGTAACTACAGCTCAGCTCACTTGCATCTACTTCATACTCACATATCATCTACCTACTGTTCATCACAATCAGTTGTATCTCTCATCCTCTAACCCCGCAAGACTATGGAAAAGACTCCAAGGAGCCCATAGCAACCATTTGGGTTTTTTTTTTCCTTAACAACAGAATTCTTGATATTTGTTTAAATGCATTGCTACTTGAAAAAAATTATCTGTAGGAATCACCATATGAATAATTCTAGCCAATAGATGCTCTATTTTGTGGCTAAAATCTTGATGTACGTTCTACAACTAAAATATATGCGTGCTGATTGGAGCTCAGGCAGTTACATTAGGACATGTTCTGGAAGACACATGTTCATTTTGACAGGATAGTAGGAGCCCAGATTTCTAATTACTTTCTGAATCTTCTTATTAGCCCATGCCAATCTACCTCCAGACTTGTTCTATATTAAACAAAATAAAATTCTATGTTTTGTAATTGATGTTTCTCTGGGTTTCCTGTCACTCATATATAAATCTTACACTAGCTACTAAAATATGAAAAAACAATTAGCTATAATCAAGGTAAATTGGCATTTTGGTGTATGTATTTTTGAGGAAAAATGACATCAAGAAACATAATTGTCTTACTGATTCTTTATATGGAAAAGATAATACAACATTTTTACTTAATTTTCTCTAGTATCAAGATTTTGTGATGCAAATAATAAACCAGATAGTAAAAGAGCAAGAAAGCAAGGTTCCAATCTCCTTATAATAAACTCTGTGACATTTAAACAAATGATTTTGTTTGTTTGTTTGTTTGTTTGGTGGGTAAAGTTCCAGTTTTTGGTGTCAGACAACTTGGGTTTAGATCTAACTCTGCCTCTCACTACCTAGGTGTTCATGAGAAAGTTACTGCCCCTCTCAAAATCTACATTTTCCCACCTACAAATGGGGTTATTTATAGGACCCATTCTTCTCAGAGTTAAATAAAAGAACACTTGCAGTCTATTGACACTCTGCCAAATAGTCACTAGTCAAGTATTTGGCCACTGACATTATTTCTTCCTTCATGAGAAATAAATTTTTTTTAAAGTGGATTTAAAAATCCCTCAATTTGTCTCATGTTATCTCCAGGATAAGGGCAAGGTAGAGCAGTAGAGGCCTCAATCCCACTCCACCACCACAACTCTGCTCCAGACATCAGGGGTTTGTGTTGGACTGTCTATGCAAAAAGGGATCCAGCTAGTAAAGAAAATGTAGAAATCAGTCATCTTTGGACACATCCAGTTCTAAGACTCTACAAGTCAGGCAACTGCTGAGTGTTAACCATGAAATATGCAGCTTGGTGCAAGGACCCCAAACTCTGTTGATGAAATCTCCATCTAGCATTGTTGTTGAATCTGTTCATAGGTGCCCAGGTGCTTCATACTGGCTTGCATTTGAAATATTTTTTATGAATTCATTTATTATTTTTGGTATTTTCTGGATTAGGAAAATTGAGACAGCAAAAGTAAGTTAATCGCTTGAAAGTAAAGGAAAATTAGCCCCGCCAAACCAAGACAGTATCTGTGGTTTGAGGGATCCCGACATGATAGAAGCAGCGGGGAAGATGAACAAGCACAGGGCTGTTGTCAGAATGCATGGACTGAAGCTCCAACTCCACCAATCACTTACTCAGACATGTGAAGCCTCTTTCTAATCTTTGGTATTCCTTTCTGCAAAGTCAAGGTAATATTAAAATTATCTGTCTCACAGGATTGATGCTAAATACCAAGTAAGAAATATATATATATGGAATATTGAGATATTTTTATTCCTGTTGTATATACTTGTTCTTAATTTTACTCACTATGACCTGACAATAACAATCAATAATTGATTTCAAAATATAATTTCAGTTAAATAGGGTAAATAAATTCAAGAGATTATACAACATAAAAACTATATCCGATAACAAAGTATTGTATTCTTGAAAAACGCTGAGAGTAAATTTTAAGTGCTCTCATCAAGAAAGAATGATATTTGAAATAATTAATATGCCAGTTATCTCAATTTAGCCATTTCACAATATACATATATTCAAAAAATTGTCCAAAATAAGCATATATAATCTTTATTAATTAAGAAGGGTACACATACATAAGTTCAAATGGCAATAGAGATAGCAATATTTGTTGGGTGGTATGGCCAACTATAATTTAACTCTACTTCACTATGCTGGACTCATTATATACATGAACTAACAAGAAAGATTCTATCTCTAGTACTGAGTGATTCACCTTTTTGTGACTAAATGCAAATTATCTATCTGTTTTCTTCCTGTATTTTGTATATTGCAAATAGCAACACTGTTTGTCTCCAGCCTCAAGGTATATTCCAAAGACTATCTATTGAATAATAACATTTTCAGTGAAAATATAAATTTTATCTCTTTTAATGAAATCTTTTTTTTTTTTTTGACAAGCAGAGTTAGACAGTGAGAGAGAGAGAGAGAGAAAGGTCTCCTTCCATTGGTTCACCTTCCAAATGGCTGCAATGGCCGATGCTACGCCAATCTGAAGCCAGGAGCCAGGTGCTTTCCTCCTGGTCTCCCGTGCAGGTGCAGGGGCCCAAGCACCTGGGCCATCCTCCACTGCCTTCCTGGGCCACAGCAGAGAGCTGGACTGGAGCTACCGGGACTAGAACTCGGTGCCCATATGGGATGCTGGTGCTGCAGGTGGAGGATTAACCAAGTGAGCTACGGCTCTGGCCCCTCAAGCTAATCTTTATACTAGCTGTTTCTCTGTTTATACACTCACATTTTCTCTTTGTAGTATATGTGTGTATTTATGTTTTCCACTTCTCTGGTAGTACATAAACTTTACTTTTAACTTTCCACACATGGTAGACAGTGTTTTCCAGGAAAACAATGTATATTTTAAAGCCAGAAAAACCAAGGTCAGATTTGACGTTCAACATTTACCAATCCTGGACATTCTAGTCCACAGTTTCTTCATCTTTTAAAAGCAGTGATAACAATAACCATTTCTCAAAGTATCACCAAGATTTAAACACACATCCTATAGTAGGTACTCAATTTCCTCCCAAAGAACTCGATGGGCAATGAGAACTCACTAAAATGATTGCTCTTAGATGACAGAGAAGTAAGCATTGGGGCATGAACAGGAAGCAGCGCTGGGCCTGTGCCTTGAAGAAGTGACCCTCAGCTAACTATTGATAAGTTCAGTAGTGATGATGATTAGGTTAGTTTGTCACCAAAACTTTTCCTATGAACAAGAATTATAAAGTTCAAATAAGATCATCCCTTGCATTTGACGTGAGCTACCCACTAACGTCTGTCCTTCCTTCAGTTGCCCAATCGTACTGAGATTATTCTCTCCTCTTAATCACCACTACATTGCATAAATGAGAAGCCTCCTCCCTTGGAGGGAAAAGACTAAGGAGGGAAAGGTTACTAGGGAGAGAGCACCTCCCAATAAGATGTAATTACAGCAATTTAAATAAAACAGGGCTACTTCTCCGAAAACAGGACATTAGTGTTTAGATTGTTTTAGTCTTAGAAGTTCCTCTCTTTTTTAGTTTTATTTATTTATTTTCATTTTATTTGCAAGGGAGAGAGAGAGAACAGAAAGAAATCTCTCTGTTAGTTTACTCCCCTGAAATCCCCCAGAAGCCAGGCCAAAGCCAAGAGCACAGAACCCAATCCAGATCTCTCACATGAGTGGTAGAGACCCAAGTGCTTGGGCCAACAACACCTGCTGCTTTCCAGCGTGCATATAGCAGGCAGGATCAGAAGCAAAGGCGCTGAGGCTTGAGTCAAGCACTCTGATTTGGGATGCACAAGCCCAAGCAGTGTCTTAACCACTGCACCAAATGCTGACCCCAGTTTTTGTATCTTTGCACTGTGTTGATTCTTCTCAAATGCTAGAGTGAAAAGCAATTATCTCATGTAAACTTTAAAAAATATGATTCCCATGTTTCAGAGATCTATTAGAATTCCTGGGATGGAAGTTGGACTTCTCTATTTTTAGTAAGTACTCATTAATTATAATACAAGGGGTCCATGGACTACACTGTGAGACAGTTCTTAATTTAGTGAAAATTAAGGTTGTAATTTTGTTTCACTTGAATATTATTCATTTTAACCTTCATCTATTTAAGTATATATAAATATTTTTAAAGATTTAATAATTTTTAAAATTTATGTTCACTTTATTTGAAAGGTAGGCAGTCAGAGAGACAGAAGGCGATATCTAATCCTCTGCCCCATTCTCTTAATGCCAGCAACAGCCAGGGCTAGCCCAGGAGCCTGGAATTCAATCCAAGGCCCCCACATAGGTGGCAGGGCCTAAGTACTTGAACCATCATCTGCTGCCTCCCAGGGAAGCTGGATCAGATGTGGAACAAGTGTAACTGAGCCAGGCACGCAAATATGGGATCTTGATTGTTGGCAACAAACACCCTTCTCTATGTAGATATTAGTTCCTATAAATCTAGTCTTTTTATCTTTAATTCTTCTCAGGGGTTGTTGTTAATTATGAGTATATATTCCCACTGCCAGTGAATATATTTAACAAATATATTTTTCATTTCCCTATTAACTTATTCCTGATAAAGTTTTATTTAACCTTCTGCTCTGTGTATGTATATATGTGTGTGTTAACAAAATTCATGTTTTGATTTCTTTATGCTCAAAAAAAATAACATAGAACAAGTGTTTCTGAAAAACAGCAACATACAAGGAATAATGTTCACCTGGTCCAGATTTAGTTTTTCTATCCTTAAACTCTTACAAATATGATTTCCATTCAGGTGAAATAAAGGAGGAGCTATCAGAAATTTGGCTAAAGAGAAAGAACTGTGTTGCTGAATAAAAGTTCCCATCTGTTTCTTAAATGATTTCTCAGTTGCAAGACAACGTCTTTAAAACTAAATTTTGTAACTTACATTCCAGAACGTAAATTATACCTCTCTTCAGAGTTTCCCTGTTGGCACACTTACTCCAGCAAAGACGCACAGTAAACGTGATCCCTTCCCGCTCTAGCCTGTCTTTTAGCAACTCATCACACAGAAGCCCACTTTGGACACAGACATGCTCCATCTTCCCTTCAACCTGCAAGTCAGGAAGATGTTTTCACTGATTGGTTGGTTAGGCTTTGGTTCATGGTTTCGTCCTTGAGAGAGAACGTCCATGTATTCTGAAGTAGGAATTTTAAAAATCAGCACATTGCCTTCAAATTAGGGATTACTCTCAGAAAAAAAAAAAAATCACTCCCATATCCCTATATTATATTGTCTCTATACATTTGCTATTAAATTTCTGACTCGATCTAGCACAGACAAGGCCTGAAATCTATTTATTATGATAAGTTTGGGAGAAGGTTTCTTCAAGTGCTGTTTTCTATAGTAATATTCTCAGATATAATGAAAGAAAAGTTAGGATACAAAACTCTTTTTTTTTTTTTTTTGGACAGGCAGAGTGGACAGTGAGAGAGACAGAGAGAAAGTTCTTCCTTTGACGTTGGTTCACCCTCCAATGCCCACCGCAGCACTGCTGCTGATCCAATGGCAGGAGCCAGGTGCTTCTCCTGGTCTCCCATGGGGTGCAGGGCCCAAGCACTTGGGCCATCCTCCACTGCACTCCCTGGCCACAGCAGAGAGCTGGACTGGAAGAGAGGCAACCAGGACAGAATCCGTTGCCCCGACCGGGACTAGAACCCAATGTGCTGGCGCTGCAAGGCAGAGGATTAGCCTATTGAGCCACGGTGCCGGCAGGATACAAAACTCTTATAGGTTATAGAGCAATATTCATGAAAAGACAAGGAGCCTCCAGAAGTCTAGAAAATTTGTAATGTTTGTGGCTTATAATTACTTCATTACCATGTTTAAAAGAGTATTAAACTTCTGACAAAAAGTATGTGGAACTTTCTATCAAGGCTGCTTTTCCATATTAAACAAAAGTCAGAGATTCTTTTGAAAGTTTAACGTTTTTCAAACTGTTTTTTCCTCAATAATAAAATAAAACTAATATGCCAATATTTGAATCAGAGACAATAAATTTTGAAGATAAAATTATTTTCAGAGTCTCAACTGATACACTAAAAATCTTATAACTGGTTAACTTTGAATGTTTTGAAACAAAACAACTTCAAAATAATTATGATTTATCTATTATAGAAGTTTATCATGACCAGGTGCCTCAAAGGAGTTACTTTTAAAATCTATTAAAATTTACCTCTGTTATTGTATTAAATTGTTTCTATTCTTTCAAAACATCCATAGTTTTCAAATTTCAAGCTATTTACTTACAGAAATGATTTCAGATTAATTTTTCTCTCATGTATGCCTTATGAAATTATTTTATCAGTAAGAAAATAAAGTCTAAGCTGGAAATACATTATATTCTACTTGAGACAAATAAGAAAACCAAAAGACAGTTGTCAAACACTATGTACTATGTATGGACTCCTTCAAGAACATAGAAAAACATCATGGTACGGCACAAGAGAGGATGGAGACCACTAACATTGCAAGAACAGAAATCTGTTTCTTGACAAAATTCAGGTATAATCTCAAAAGTATGTTGTATATTGATGATAATACTGAACTGGAGATCCACAGGTTCCTTGACATGCTGTATGTCATTTTAAACAAGTTACCCAGAGACAGAAAGGAAAAGGGAACTCACCGATACATCGCTGACCAGCAAGGAGGAGTCCTGTAGACACAGAGGTTGGCAGTCAAGTGTGTGCCTCCAGCTGTGTCAGTGCATCCAGCTTCTTGTGGGCTGGTTTGGGGTGAAGAAAGAAGTCACCGATCATCTAAATAGAACCAGTCTGACGGGTCCTGGCTAGTGAGGTAGTGACGGGTTGTGTGACTAGTGAGACAAAGACAAATTTTATAGAGAACAAGACAAAAATAATTTATAAGCACTTTCTAGGAGTGGAAACTTAAGGGCTATTGTCTTAAGATAATAAAAAGGTATTAGCATAAACCAGAATTTTTAGAAAAGTCAGGCAAATAAATCTACAAGGAAATTTTAGAACCATCTTGCTCACTCTCCCCATGTTTTGATGAAGAAACTGAGATACAATTATATTAAATGGCTTGATCAAAAATCACATAGTTAATGAACCACCAAAGCAAAACTAACACTTCTATTTCAAAAACTAATCAGACACATTTTCCACTCTGTCATCCATATAATGAAAGTTTTTGTTTGGTATTAGCTATGTCAACTGTTGAAAATACATTAGAGATTTAAAAAGCATTAATATGTTAAGCTTATGTGGATATTTGTTCTTAGAAAACAACTTCTCAAGAAGTTTTACAAATATTAATCTCCAATTTTACTGGAAACAGGCAACTAAATGAACAGAGTTACTACTATTCCATTTCTGGAAAGTAAATAATATATATTTTTAAAATGTGTGTTTACACACCATATGCAAACATCTGTGCATTTGTGTCAAGTAAAATCCTTAAATTGTCTTGCCTAATCCCCTTAAACCAGATAAGGAGTTTTCCCTTTGTGTTCTCATGTTTTAATAACATTTACCTCATTACACTACAAAATGTGATTTTGTATCACGACTCCACTGAGCTGTGCATTCTTAACAGTTAAGAACCGTATTCCCAGAATATACAAACTCTCAAAAACATATGTAAGAAGGAGGGACGGATGGGGAAAGAAAGAGTGTGTGTGTGATCAGCCTTAGGCATCAGCATAAGGAAACTAAGCAAATATTGTTTAACACCACTACACATTCCTTTAGCCAATGGCTTGCCAAAACAGATAAAGAAGCTGGGATTCCTGATGACGTGTGGAATTAGGCTGCCAAGGATTGGAATCACTCTGCAGCAATAACACAAGAAAACTCTTTGTTGGAACATACTTGGGGATAGAGATACATACCCGTTTTATTCAGATCACGTAACACTGAACAGTAATATGTATATCTTGCTATTTAAACTTATGTGTTATATGGTGTTAGATTTCTGTCTACCTAGTTGAATAGCACTATTTAGACAAAAAGTAAAAGGCAATAATAATGCAGTAAATGCTTCTGCGTTATGAACTTCTGTTCTTTGTACATAGCCCTTAAGCCACGAAATCTGCAAAAAAGAATGTTAATATGGCTTAATAATAGTATATTCTACTTTACACTCGTACTTTATGAAAATATTGATTGAACTTACTTTTAAAGAAAAACAAATTCCTCTTCAGTGACATTTTGAACCAAGGTTTGCCAAATTCACTTTAATAAAATAGCATTACTTTTTTTCTCACAAAATTGATATTCCAAATTCAAATAAATTCTTTATATAGCCCTAGAGTCCCAAATACCAACACTTATGCATACTTAGAAATATAGGTGAGGAAAATGAGAGAGCTAATTTTAAAACTTGTTAAATCTCTGGGTGCTCATTGAACCATCTTTGTACTTTTCTCTATTATTTAAAATATTTTATAGTGAAAAATGATTTTTAAAAATGAGAGGGCTTTCATGAATTTTTTACAAATCTTATTAGTAAAGTAAAATTTACAGAAAACCAGACAACCAGAGGTTAAGGATATGTTTATACAGGATAAGAGAACACCAGTCCAAAGACACTAAAAGATAATCGTAAGTATGTCTTTCTTTTCCGTACTGATGGCCCTTGGTTAGGTCACTCGAAGAGCATTACAGTGTATGTCACCTACATTCCAGATATTGCTAGCATTTTAATAGAAACTTGAAGAGTGACCTGGGAATAAGTAGCAATGAACATTAGACTCTAAATTCTTCATTGAGTTGAGAAGTTAACAAGGTTGTTAAATTGATAGTTAAATGATAGTTTTCCTTGTAGTGTCCAACAGCAAAGTAAATAATTTCAAAATTAATCTATCTTTAAGAGTAAAGAAAGGATCTGAGAGCATAAGTTTTCCCTTCAAATATTTATTTTCTGCTTTGCTTTTTTGCTGAAATCATAAATTTTATTCTGCAAAGTTTTTCTCCTAAATTGTGGTATGAATAAAATATTTTCAAAGAGTTGCCATTCTCTGTGCATGAATCAATGCTCTGTCTTCTCTGTGCCGTTCTGTGCTCTGGTGGAAGCAGAGTTGAGAGCAACATGCTTGTGAACTTGAGTCTCTTGGAATCCCACAGTAGATATGCCATGTTGCGTAACAAGTAAAATAGCAACTTGACCACAGGCATTTTTATCAGCCAACAAATTATTACATAGTCCTTCCCACACTTGGCAGTTTTATAGCAAGGAAGCATCTAATGGCTGTAAGCTATAAAAGTACAGTGCCAGTGTGGCTAGTCATGGATGATTTTTATCGTAGTTTGAATATCCCCTAGCATGTACCAAGTTATTTTGTGCTTGATAATACCTGGATACCTATAATAATGTGATTAATTTATGGAAGTCTTAAAAGTTACACCTAGATTATCCCCTGCTAAATCAACCCTTTTATTGGTCAATTTTGGGGAATGTATGCGATAGACTGGCCAGTTTTGTTGAGGTAGTGAATGAGCTAGTTGTCTGGGTAAAAACAGCTACTGTCGTTTGTATATCTATTCCCTCCTACCATGTATTGCTTTGCAGGTACCCATATGCCTTCATCTGTTTAAGCTCAGAAAACAAAAGCATTAATAATTAATTCATCCTTGTCTAGGTCCTAGCAGAAGATATCATATAAAAGTGCTGCTGGACATGAAGCTGGCACTACTCCGTCACCGACTTTCCTTCGTCTTGTAGTCAGTCTTCACTAAAATGTGCTTTGTTTTCTCTATTCCTCCAGAAGGTGTTCTGCCACTGCCATAATTGTCTTCATGACAGGGGATAATTTTTCTGGGCATTGATATGAATAATTGCTGAACTTTACAAAGACATAAGGACATATACGAATACAGTGAAAAACCAGAAATAAGGTTTTCAGAATTAACCAACAATAGTAACACTAAAACAATCTTTTCATTGTTCCATGTATTGAGATATACAATGCTGACAGGTTAATGTTATTTTTTTAAAAGATTTATTTATATATTTGAAAGCAGAGGTATAGAGAGAAAAGGAGAGAGAAAGAGAAAGAGAGAGAGAGAGAGAGAGAATCTTCTGTCTGCTAATTCACTCCCCAAATGACCGCAGCAGCCAGGGCTGAGCCAGGCTGAAACCAGGAGCTAGGAGACAGGATCTTCATCCGGGCCTTCCACATAGGTGCAGGGGCCTAAGTACTTGGGCCATCCTCCGCTGCTTCCCCAGGTATATTAACAAGAAGCTGGATCAGAAGTAGAGCACCCAGGACTTGAACCCATATGGGATGCCAGCACTGCAGATGGTGGCTTAACCTGCATTGTCATAGTACCAGCCTCTGGTTAATGTTATTAAACTAGAAAATACATGAAGATAACACTTACTTAACTTTTAATTTTTAAAATTAATTTTAAGATTAATCAATTTCTTGTTGGGGTCAACTTTCAGTCTTCTGAACAAACTCTTCATAGGACGTGAACTAAATTTATTTATTTATATTCTATCTCTTTACAAATGGATACTCCCTAAATATACAATAAATTGATTAAATAGAAATCAAATTCGGGAAGAAGCAGAAATGCAAGTATGTTTCGCATCTTGTTTAAGACATTTAATCTAACAGAGCTGAAAATTTGACTTTGGAATTCCTGGGAGCAGTAATAACAAAGGAAGCCTAGTTGTACAATATCAACATAAAGTTTATCCTGCCACTAAATTGAAGAAGAAATTTTTCATTAGGTGTTCATAACAACATTTTTATCAAAAAGATAATTTTACGTAACTATTTCTTATAATAAATCCAAAGGACTGAGACTGTAACTTCGAAGTTGAACTCAGTGATTTTTCAAAGGAGCTATTTTATAGGATATATATATATATATATATATATATAGGATATATATATATATATATATATAAAATACTTTCACTGGTCTAGCTTGATCCAGTGGTGGAACTTAAAAGTTCTAGGGCTGGCTCTGGCATAGCAGGTAAAACAGCTGTTTGCTGGCTGGCTCAACAGGCTAATCCTCTGCTTGAGGCGCCGGCACACAGGGTTCTAGTCCTGGTCGGGGCGCCGGATTCTGTCCCAGTTGCCCCTCTTCCAGTCCAGCTCTCTGCTGTGGCCCGGGACTGCAGCAGAGGATGGCCCAGGTCCTTGGGCTCTGTATCCGCATGGGAGACCAGGAAAAGCACCTGGCTCTGGGCTTCAGATTAGCGTGGTGCACTGGCCGCAGCGTGCCGACCGCGGCGGCCATTGCGGGGTGAACCAACGGAAAAAGGAAGACCTTCCTCTCTGTCTCTCTCTCTTACTGTCCACTCTGCTTGTCAAAAAACAAAAAACCAAAACAAACAAACAAACAAACAAAGCCCACAGCTGTTTGCAGCAGCAGCATCCCATATGGGCACTGGTTAGAGTCCCAGCTGCTCCACTTCCAATACAGCTTCCTGCTAATAGCCTAGGAAAGCAGTGAAAGATGGCCCAAGTATGTGGCCCCTGCACCTATGTGGGAGAACTGGATGAAGCTCCTGACTCCCTGCTTTGGCCTGACCAAGCCCCTGCTGTTGCTGCTATTTGGTGAACAAAATAGCAGATGGAAGATTTCTCTGTGTGTCCCTCCTTCTCTCTCTATAACTCTGTCTTTCAAATAAATAAATCTTTTTTTAAAATAAAAAAGGAACTCGAAAGTTCCTGGTCTAGGAGGTACAATGTTCCTTAGATGAAATTTCTTATATGTTAATTCACCTGAAATAATTGTATAGAAATAGAATAGGAGTTCATCTGAGTTCATATTACTGACAAGGGCATAGAGATTTCCTGGTATACATTGCTGATGGAGAGAACATCAGTTTACTTTGTTTAACCTGAAGAGCTAGAATAAATTTTGCATTTAAATAAAGTCAAATAGCATGCATTTATGATTTTAGATTAATGCACTTGACTTATTAGAAAATATGATTTGGGGGCCGGCGCCGTGGCTCAACAGGCTAATCCTCCGCCTTGCGGCGCCGGCACACCAGGTTCTAGTCCCGGTCGGGGCACCGGATTCTGTCCCAGTTGCCCCTCTTCCAGGCCAGCCCTCTGCTGTGGCCCAGGAGTGCAGTGGAGGATGGCCAAGTGCTTGGGCCCTGCACCCCATGGGAGACCAGGAAAAAAGCACCTAGAACCTGGCTCCTGCCATCGGATGAGCGCAGTGCGCCGGCCGCAGTGTGCCGTCCACGGCAGCCATTGGAGGGTGAACCAACGGCAAAGGAAGACCTTTCTCTCTGTCTCTCTCTCTCACTGTCCACTCTGCCTGTCCAAAAAAAAAAGAAAAAGAAAAAAAGAAAATATGATTTGGATTATAGTATCATGTTTCGTTGTTTAGTTACTGGGCAGTAGCAGTGAATTTCTGTTCCCAGACAGCCACAGAATCACAAGGGGAAACAAGTGTTATTCTATAGTGTACTGTGTTGTCAAGCTAAGATGTTTAGCTGGTTTGGTATAATGAATGGATTTTGCACTTACAGTATCATCAACTTACAATGGATTTACTGGAATATAAACCAACTGCAACTGAGAAGTATCCATGTCCTCTTTAATTCTCTATCACTTTATCCTGCTTTCTGTTTCTTCAGAGATTTATTAGCACAATTATTTATATATGTGTATATCTCTCCTTTTTTACTGTCTGTTTACTCCATTGGAATAAAAGTTCCTCAAAACAGAGAACTTTAACTGTATCTCCAGGGTCTAGATAGCACCCAACCCAAAGGCACAAAAATACTGTTGAACAAATTAATTATTTATTGGGCATTTCTTTGTACGAACTCTCTTCAGGTCACAGTAAGAGACTACTGATGTAATTGCACAGAAAATTCCCACACTCAAATAAATACTGATGCAGAGTATTTTCTCCATACTCTCTTCCAAGCAATTCACATGTATTTATTGATTTAATCTTAATGATAATTTTGTAAAGTGTACATAAAGAAACTGAGGTACAAGAGCTTATATATATACCTAAATGTAGTTCACAAACTGGTAGATGGTTAAGCTGGGATTTAAGATGGCTGTTTATTCCTATATTATAATATTGCATTTCTAAATTCTTGACTGGTGATCTCCCAGCCTTTATCTGATTTGAAAAGTCATTCAACTCAAGACTTAAAAGAACATCATTATTCATCCAAAAGGCTAACCATATGGAGAAAAAAGAGATCTTAAAAAAAATTCAAGGAAAAACATATCTACTGAAAAACCTATGCCTAGAATTCATGAAATTTCTCCCCAAAATAAATTTATTTTTAATCTCATTTTCCATGAACTTTCTGAAGTACCTTTATATATGTAATATATCTAATTATCAGAGGAATGGTCTTCACTGCTCAACCTCAGTTCTTGCTTGCTTTCCTTTAAAATTTTATGTATACATAGTTTTATGTATACTTTATTCCAAAAAAATGAGTGTAACTTTAACAATATTAATTATTTAATGGGTGATGGTGTAAAAGTGATCTTTCTCTTGCTAAAAGTATCCAAATTAAATGAAGTTAATTCACTGAACTTGAACTGCAGAACCCAGAAATGGCTATTTAAATAAGTTCTAGAAAGGTATATTTGACATGTATATATCTTTGGACATTATAAATGATTTTGTGCAAAGTAAAGCAAAAGGCTAATGGAGATTGCAGTCTCTTTTAAGAAAAAAAATTTGTTCTTATCCATCTTTTATTAATCATTTGTCTAGCACAGCAAGCTTTTGAAAAGTGTTTGAAGAATTACCAGAATGATTCCTGTAAAATACGCTATTCTGCTGGTTTAAAACTGGATCCAAGTGAACACCTTTATGGTTTTCCTCTAAGATCCCAAACAAGGACATTTTTAATCCCTTGGAAGCCACAACTTCTTGTCATTATTCCCATCCCTGGTTCACTGCAGTAATATGTTTTCCTACCTTTTACTGGCTCTTGCTTTGTTTGAATCTAACAAAATTATAGTGAAATCCACAAGTGGCAAAGAGGTCTGCCCTATGTGTAGACTATCTGGAAGTATGAGATACAAATGATTCATATGGGATTCTCAATCAGGCTATCAGAATCTTCATACTATTTCTTTATCATCTGACAAGATTTAAAGGGAAATACCCCATATCAACAGTAACTTAGTATTTTTATCCTATACAAATATGTGTATGAAAGAGAAAAGAAGGAAGGATTAAAGTTGGAAAAGAAAAAAATCCATATTAAAAAAAAACAGTTCTTGTACTTAAACAGTAAAATACAAAACTACACAACCATAGGAAGGCATGGTAGAAGTCAGCACTAGATATTTTTTCATCTATTTTCCCATTCCTTTCCATTACTCATTCCTTATTAAATTTTTTTTTTTTTTTTTTTTTTACAGGCAGAGTGGACAGTGAGAGAGAGAGACAGAGAGAAAGGTCTTCCTTTTGCCGTTGGTTCACCCTCCAATGGCCGCCGCGGATGGCGCGCTGCGGCCGGCGCTCCACGCTGATCCGATGGCAGGAGCCAGGTGCCAGGTGCTTTTCCTGGTCTCCCATGGGGTGCAGGGCCCAAGCACCTGGGCCATCCTCCACTGCACTCCCGGGCCACAGCAGAGGGCTGGCCTGGAAGAGGGGCAACCGGGACAGAATCCGGCGCCCCGACCGGGACTAGAACCCGGTGTGCCGGCGCCGCAAGGCGGAGGATTAGCCTGTTGAGCCACAGCGCCGGCACTAAATGTTTTTTTTCTATAACCCTATCTTAGAGGAGGGAATTCATCAGTGGTTGGGTGTGTCTGTCTCAATTACTCAATAAGAAATAAGTATCACATCTAGTTTCACCTTTCAGAACAAATGCCACAGACACAGTACTGCTGCACTCTTTCATTGAACAATAAGAAAGAGGAAATAAATTTTCTAATACTGAAGTGATATAATCTTTTAATGAGAAATTAAGTGAAATAATTGAAAACTAAATTAAATCAAGTGAAGCCATATATCTTTAAAAATATCTGTTATGTTTTGATACCATCCACAGTATTGAGGTTTGAAGCTAGAATGATTAATTTCTTCCTTCTAGCATGAATGCATAGGAGAGGCAGATCAGGAGGCTCTGCCCATGGCATGGAAACAATAAGCTAAGGCAAGAGAGAGTGGAAACATTGATTCTGGCTGGTGGAGCCCAATTTTGCTGCTAAAGGAACATGGTTATTTTGTAATCTACTCCCCTCAAGTAATCAAACTCTTCATATTAGTCCTTTCTGGGTATATCAGTGTAAGAAGCTCTTACATCAAATGCTGTTCGAGGGGATCCCTTTACTTCTAAGAAACCATCTTTTATGGTTGAGCAAAATAAACTTTTATACAAAAATTGGAAATTATTCCATTTCCTATTTTACCTTTCTTTATGTTGCATCATTATTAATAGAAAACTCTGATCCAATTCGGGGACCCTACTTTTTGCTGATTTGCTTTAAGGGGTATTCTGTGGATAACAGAAAATGTTAGCAGGTGAATAGGTCTTAACTTCTTGTTAGGGTTCAGTATTTCATCTGATGTAGCACTTATTGGCCCATTTTGTGTCTCTGTATTATATTTGTATCCAAGACAATATAACCTCATGAAATAGAGGGATTATGTCTTTTTAAACCACAGTATCCCACCAGCTAAGTGCCAGAAATACAGTGGACACTTCAAAATGTGTTAAATGAATGAGTTCCTTAACACTTGCAATTTATGGGTTCAAGATCCTCTAGCAGGGAAATTGGGAAAGGTCTGGCCAGGGCAAGAATCGATAGTGCTGGAAAGTGGACATTCATTCTACAGCGATGCTACTACCTTAGGAGGTATAAGGTGGAAAAATTAGGATGACAGAACTCAAGACAAATTTATCAAAGACAAGGAAACAAAGTCAAAGGGCACAGCAGGATTTTTTTTTTAATTTTATTTATTTGAAAGGCGGAGTTATAGACAGGCAGAGGCCAAGAGGCAGAGAGAGAAAAAGAGAGAGAGAGAGGTCTTCCATCTGTTTCTTCACTCACAAAATGGCCATAACGGCCAGAGTTGGGTCCATCTGAAGCCGGAGCCAAGAGCTTCTTCTGGGCCTCCCACATAGGTGCAGGGGCCCAAAGACTTGGGCCATCTTCTACTGCTTTCCCAGGCCATAGCCAACAGCCGAATTGGAAGTGGAGCAGCCGTTGGTTCAAACTGGTGCCCATATGGATGTCAGCACTGCAGGCAGCAACTTTACACACTATGCTACAGCACCAGCCCCAGGAGGGTCTTAAATGGGGAGAAAAGTCTAGATGGTGGATCTTAAACCGGGGATCTTATGTTCACAGGGATATTTTTCAGGGTTCCTCAGAGGGCAGGAAGCTGTAAGATCAACATGGAGCATTTTCCCGCACTGCCACAGTTACTCAATGGTGAGTAATACAAAACATTCTATTTCTATTAAATATAGATAGAGTAAAATGAAAATTTTCACAGATTTTTTAAATAAAAACGTGATTTCAAAATACCTCTGTACTTTCATTGAGTCACTTCGTTTTCATGTGCATGGGCTTGTAGAGTCAAGTGCTTTTTCCCTTTATTGGAGCACAGCAGTTCAACTTTTTGAGAAGCATATGCACAGTAACAAACTGAATAAAACCAAACTTTCAAAGAAATACATGGAGTATAATTTGAGAAAGATCTGAGAAAATAAAAGAAATAATATTTTAGTCTATCTAGCTAAATTTGCTCATTTGCTTTAAGGGGTATTCTACAGATAGAAGAAAATGTTAGTAGGTGTATAGGTCTTCACTTCTTATTACATAAAAATATATGTGTTTTCTTTGTATTACAAAACAAGACATAAACCAAGATTTTCCAAGAAGTTGTTCAGGCTGGGTAATAAGATACTCAAGTGTTGCTGGCGCCATGGCTCAACAGGCTAATCCTCCGCCTTGTTGCGCCGGCACACCAGGTTCTAGTCCCGGTTGGGGCGCCGGATTCTGTCCCGGTTGCCCCTCTTCCAGGCCAGCTCTCTGCTGTGGCCAGGGAGTGCAGTGGAGGATGGCCCAAGTGCTTGGGCCCTGCACCCCATGGGAGACCAGGAAAAGCACCTGGCACCTGGCTCCTGCCATCAGATGAGCCTGGTGCGCCAGCCGCAGCGCGCCGGCTGCAGCCTCCATTGGAGGGTGAACCAATGGCAAAGGAAGGCCTTTCTCTCTGTCTCTCTCTCTCACTGTCCACTCTGCCTGTCCAAAAAAAAAAAAATACTCAAGTGTTCATAGCATTATTCCCTTTATTTTTGGCTGTATTTGAAATTTTCAAGTTTAAAAGATCAAACAGAAAAAATGCTATGTGCAGAATATTACATACAGATATACAAAAGAAAGAAAATTAAAAAGAAATGTGTTTCACTTTCTAATTAGCACCTTACTGTGACATGTATTTTCTAGACTATTCCTAGTAACAATAATAGATAAAATTTTTCTTTTTTATGTCATTTATTAAGACATTAGACCTCAGCATCCCAGCAAATACATAATTGCTACAACACAATTCTCATCAATTCTCACGTTAATGTGATGTTGATATAAAGGAGTAAATTCAATGTACTTCACAGATACAATTCTAATACAATGATACTTCTCTTCCTCCTTCCCTTCCTCTTTTTTCTTTCATTTATATTTTTGTTTCTCTCTTTCCTATTTCTCTTTTCCCTTCTTTTCTTTTTCAGTTTTTTATATGACTTTTTTCAAAGATTTATTTATTTTATTTATTTGAGAGGTAGAATTACAGAGAAAGAGAGAGTCCGAAAGAAAAGTTTTCCATCCACTGGTTCACTCCCCAAATGGCCGCAATGGCTGCAGCTGAGCCAATCTGAAGCCAGTAGCCAAGAACTTCTTCCAGATCTCCCACGCGGTTGCAGGGACCCAAGGACTTGGACCATCTTCTACTGCTTTCCCAGGCCATAGCAGAGAGCTGCATCGGAAGAAGAGCAGCCAACTTGCACTGGCGCCTATATGGGATGCTGGCATACTAAGCCACAGCACCAGCCCCTTAAATAACATTTTTAATTTACATTGTAGTCAAAAGCATAATGCTCTACTACACAAATAACTCAACAAATAAAAAGCAAGGAGACCATAGTTATAAAACAAAGATCAAAAGTGTAAAACAAAGTTTGACAACAATATATTTGCAGCAATATTCACACACACACACACACACACACACACAGGCATTTCATGTATTTTATTTATTTTCTTTTGTAATTTTAGCTTCCTCATATAAGGGGAAAATATGTGATAATTGTCTTTGGCTTATTTCACTCAACACAATGTCCTCCAGCTGCATCCCTATTGATGCCAATAGTAAAATTTCATTGTTATTTTATAGCTCAATAGTGTTCTATTATATATGTGTATATATGGGTCGGCTCACTTGGTTAATCCTCCGCCTGCAGCACCAGCATCTCATACGGGTGCCAGGTTTTAGTCCCGGTTACTCCTCTTCCAGTCCAGCTCTCTGCTGTGGCCTGGGAGTGCAGTGGAGGATGGCCCAGGTGCTTGGGCTCCTGCATCCGCATGGGAGACCAGGCTTTGGATAGGCATAGTTCCAGCCATAGCAGCCATTTGGGGGGTGAACCAACAAAAGGAAGACCTTTCTCTCTGTCTCTGTCTCTCTCTCACTGTCTATAACTCTACCTGTCAAATTTTTTAAAATGTATATATATATATATATTCATATTCATATTAATCCATTCATCTAATGATGGACACATTGAATCAATGTCTTTTGGGTAAATAACCAGTAGTGGGATTACTAGATCATATTGCAAGGCTATTTCTAGTTTTTAAAGAAATCCCCATATTGTTTTTCACAGTGGATGCACTAATTTACATTTCTACCAGCAGTGTAAATTAGTTCTCATTGTTCCACATCCTCATCAGCATTTATGACTTTCTGTCCTTTGAATAATAGCCATTCTGACTGTTCTGCATGTCCCTGGGTAAGTGATGTTGAGCATTTTTTCGTATACTTGTTGGGCATTTGCACTTATTCTTTTGAGAATTATCTATTGAAGTCCTTTGACCATGTCTTTACCGGGTTGTTTGTGCATTTTGTTATTGTTAAGTGTTTTGAATTGCTGATATATTGGAAATATTAATCCTTTGCTGGATAGGTAGCTTGCAAATATTTTTCCCATTCTGTTGGATGTCTCTTCACTCTTGATTTGTTTGCTTTGCTGTGCAGAATCTTCTGAGTTTT
This sequence comes from Sylvilagus floridanus, assembly GCA_949820135.1. NCBI lineage: Eukaryota > Metazoa > Chordata > Mammalia > Lagomorpha > Leporidae > Sylvilagus > Sylvilagus floridanus. The sequence goes on along the minus strand of OX463238.1, from coordinate 102,943,770 downwards.
ATATAATCCCATTTCTCTAGTCTTGCTTTTGTTCTCTGTGCTTTGGAGGTCTTATCCAAGAAGTCACCAACTATGCCAAAGTGTTAAAGTGTTTTTCCTGCATTTTCTTCCAACAACTTCATAGTCTCAGGTCTTAAATTCAGATCTGTGATCCCTCTTGAGTTGATTTTTGTATATGGTGAGATGTAGGGTGCTAATTTCATTCTACGTACATACATCCAGTTTTGCCAGCACCATTTATTGAGGAAATTATTGTTTCTCCAGTGGAAAGTCTGGGCACTTTTGTCAAAACTCAGTTATAGTTTTGTTATGTATGTGTGTAGATTAATTTCTGGGCTCTCTATTTTATTTCACTGATTTATGCAACAGTTTTTATGCCAGTATCATGCTGTTTTAATTACTACAGGTTTGTTGTATGCTTCAAATTCAGGTATTCTAACAACTTCAGGGTGATAATTTTTTCTTTTTTTTCTGAGGATCACTTTGACTATTCTGGGTCTTTTGTGATTCCATATGAATTTTAGGATTGTTTTTCTAATTCTATAAATAATGTCATTGATATTTTGATAGGGACTGCATTGAATCTGTAGATCACCTTACATAGTATAGACATTTAATGACATTGATTCTTCCAATCCATGAGCAAGGAATATCTCCATTTTTTGGTATCCTTGATGATTTGTGTCATCAATGTTTTATAATTTTCATTGTAGACATCTTTAACTTCTTTGGTCATTTTATTTATAAATATTTAATTTTTGTGGCTATTGTGAATGAAATTTATTTTCTGATTTCTCTTTAGGTGAGTTCATCATTAGCATATACAAAAGCTACTGGTTTTGCATGTTTATTTTGTAACCTGTAACTTTGCTGATTGGTTTATCAGTACTAACAGCATTTTAGTATAGAGCTTAGGTTTTTTTATGTACAGCATTGGGTCATTTGCAAACATATTTTGATGTTCTCCTTTTCAATTTTGCTTTCCTTTAGTTCTTTCTCCTCTCTAATTGCTATTGCTAATGCTTCCAGTTCTATACTGAATAAGAGTGGTGAAAATGGACATTCTTGTCTTATTCCAAATCTTAGGGGAAATGCTTTAAGGTTTTCCCCATTTGGTATGATATTGGTTGTTGGTTTGTCATATTTAGCCTTTGTAATTTTTAGGTATGCTCCTTCTATAACTAATTTGTGGAAGATTTTTATCATGATAGAATTTTGAATCCCTTCATATACTTTCTCCATACCTATTGAGATGACCACATGATTTTTGTTCTTCATTTTGTTGATGTGACTTATGACATTTATACATTTGTGAATATTGAATCACCCTTGCATCTCTGGGATAAATCTCATTTGATCATGATGTATGATCTTTTTTATATGTTTTGGATTTTAGTTTGCTAGTAATTTGTTCTGAGTTTTTGCATCTATATTTATCAATGATGTAAGTCTGTAGTTTTCTTTCTGTGTTGGGTCTTTACTTGATTTTGGTATCAAGTGATCCTGACTTCATAAAAAGAGTTTGGCAGAGTTCTATCCTGTTGAAATTTTCAGAATAGTTTGAAATGTATTGGGGTTAGCTCCTCTTCAAATCTTTAAGAATTCATTTGCAAACTCATCAGATCCTTGATGGAAGACTTAATTACCACTTCAATCTTTTTGCTTACTCTGGATCTATCTTGATTTAATCATGGTTTTGTATATATGTCTCCAGGAATGTGTCCATTCCTTCAAAGTTTTCAAGTTTGTTAGCATATAGTTTTCCAAAGTAATTTCTTAAAAAAAAAAAAAGATTTATTCATTTTATTTGAAAGACAGAGTTATAGAGAGGCAGAGGCTGAGATTGAGAAAGAGAGAAGTCTTCCATCCGCTGGTTCACTCCCCAGATGGCTGCAATGGCTGCAGCTATGCCAATTCAAAGCCAGGAGCCAGGAGCTTTCTCCGGGTCTCCCACACTTGGCCATGGACTTGGGCCATCTTTACTGCTTTCCCAGGCCATAGCAGAGAGCTGGATCAGAAGTGGAGCATCTGGGACTCAAACCGGCATCCATATGGGTTGCCGGCACTGCTGGCTGAGGCTTTACCCACCATACCACAGCGCTTGCCCCTCATAATAGTTTCTTATGATCCTTTCAATTTCAGCAGTGTCAATTGTAATGTCTCCTTTTCATATGCTGTTTTATTCATTTGAGTTTTTTTCTTTTTTGTGGTTAGTCTGCAAAAAGTTTTTTCTATTTTGATTATCATCTCAAAAATCCAGCTTTTTGTTTTGTTAATTTTTTTGTGGTTTTTCTTTTTTTAGTTTCAATTCCATTTACTTCTGCCCTGATCCTTATTATTTCTCACCCCCTACTAATTTTAGGATTTTTTTCTTGTTTTCCTAAGTCTTCAAGATACATCATTAGATCATTTATTTCAGACTTTTTTATAATGTAAGCACTTAAGGCTATAAACTTTTTGTTTGATACTGCTTTTGCTGTATCCCAAAGGTTTTAATATGCTGTTTTCACTTTCATTTATTTAAGAAAGTTTTTATTTCCATTTTAATTTCCTCAATGACTCATTGGTCATTTAGTAGCATGTTGATTAATTTCCATTTATTTCTTAGTGTTCTATTGTTCTATTTTTTGATTTCCAGTTTTATTCCTTTGTATTCTGAGATGATAAATGGTATTCCAATGTTTTAAAATTTATTAACTTGGTTTGTAACTTAATATATGGTCTATACTAGAGAATGTTCCATGTGCTAATGAGAAGAAAGTGCATTCTTATCTGTTGGGTGACAAGTCCTGTAAATGTCTGTTAATTCCATCTCTATAGAATGCTCAACTGCAAAGAATCTTGGTTGATTTTCTGTATGGATGAACTGTCCATTGATGAGGATGAAGTGTTGAAGTCACCCACTATTATTGCATTGGAACTTATATCTCCTTATGAATCTAATTATATTTACTGTGTAAATCTGAAACCTCTTGTGTTGGGTGTTTATATATTTATGATTATTATATCTTCTTGCTGAATCAATCCTTTTATCCATATATAATGTTTATTTGTCTCTTTGTACAGTTTTTGGCTTAAAGTCTGCTTTATTCTGCTGATTTTTGGTTTCCATTTGCCTGATATAACTTTTTCCAGCCATTCAATTTCAGTCTATGAGTATCTTTATTTGTGTAGTGAGTTTTGTGAAGGTAGCACATATTTGGGTCTTTTTATTTTATCTACTCAGCTAAACTAAACCTTTTAGTTAGGGAATTTAATCCATTTATATTCAAGCTTAATATTGCCAAATAAGAACTAACACCTGTCATTTTGTTGATTGGCTACTGATTATACCTGCTCTGTTGGTGAATTTGGTGGTGCCATGTGTTTTTATGAAGTTTTCTTCTAATGCAGGATGCCCTTCAGAATTTCTTGTAAGGTTAGTCTGGTGGTGGTGAATTCTCTCAGTTTTCTTATCTGGGAAATACCTTATTTTTTCTTCACTTCTTAAGGATAGCTTCACTGGATATAATAGTGTTGGTTGGAAGTTTTTTCTTTTAGGACTTAGAATATATCATTCCACTCATTCTTGGTCTATAGGGTTATACAAGGAGATCTGTTCTTAGTCCGACTAGTTTTTCTTTATACGGAACTTGACACTTTTCTTTTACTGTCTTTAGGATTCTCTCCTTGTCCTTAGCTTTTGACAATTTGACTACACTATGCTCTGAAGATATTTTTTTGTCAGAGTCTGCTTGGGGGTATCTTAAGATTACTAAGTCTGAATGTCCATGTCTCTTTCAAAACCTGGGAAATTTTCAACTATTATTTCATTTAGTAGTTTCTTAACACCTTTTTCCTTCTCTCCTTCTTCAGGAATCCTTATAATATGAATACTTGGTCCTTTAACTGTATCCCATATTTCATGTAGACTTTCTTCATTCTTTTTACTTTTTTCTCTTTATTTGTGTCTTATTGGGTTATTTTAAAAGTCTTGTCCTCCAGATCAGAAATTCTTTCTTCACTTGGCTTAATTCTGCTGTTGAAGTTCTCAATCATATTTTTTATTTCATTGATTGAAGATTTTATCTCCAAAATTTCTGTTTGGTTCTTCTTACTGATTCCTGTCTCCTTGGTGTATTTTTCATTCATGTCACCTGTTGACTTCCTCAATTGTCTATTTGTATTCTCTTACATTACACTGAGTTTCCTTATAATTATTATCTTGGATTTCATTTCTAGCATTTCATAAACTTCCCTCAGGTTAGAATCTAATCTGGAGAATCACCATGCTATTTCAGAGGTGTCATACTACCTTGATGTTTATTTTCTGTGTCCCTACATTATGTGTCTGCATATCTGGTGAAAAACTCCCTTCTTATTTATGGAGTAAGTTTTATTTGAAAAAGGTCAGTGATTTAGATGGAACACAGGATATCATTTGGCTTGTTTTATAGCTTTGTCTTTGGTTCTTGGTGGGCCCAGAAGCATAACCTCTGAGTGATTTACTTTGGTATAATCAGTGTCACCTGTGTCTATAAAGATCTTCGTGTTCTTGTCTGCAGCAGTTCATAGAGGTAGAAGTGTGACCTGGAGGTTAAATGTGGGCATCCAATGGTGTGTAGCTTCAGTTTCCAGAGTTTGGTGTCAATTATACTAAGAATTGTGATAGTCAGGGCCCTATTCTTGATGCTGAGGGACATAAAGTGGGCTATTCCCTTGTCCCTTTAGAAAGCTTGAGAGATAATGTGCTGTGGCACCAGTATCTGTGGCCCTAGGACTGTGTGCTATAGATGACCCCTCTCTCAGGTCCTGCTGGGAGAGTACAACTGGTTCTGGGGCTTATAACACCAACATCCCCGGTCCCAGGACTGAAGGATGTGACATGAACACTGCTCCTGTCCTATAGGGTGACTACAATGTGTCTAGATTATGCACAGGCAGGGTTGGGTCTGGTGAGGTGGAATGCTAGAAGGTTCTTCCCTAGTTCCCATGGGGTAAATTACCTTGGGTTTAGTAAGATTATTACAGTATTCATGATACAGGGGACAGTGTCATTACCCAGATCTCCCGCAGTGGGAGCCAGGTGTTAGGGTGTTCAGCACCTGCCTGCAGCACAGCAATGCAGGTAGAGCACTCCAGATACCATGGATGAGTGCTGCTTACTCCCAAGAGTATAATAGCAACTTTAGTAGTCCAGTTCTACAAGGCACAGATGAAACTACCTGAGTTCAGAAGGCATGTAAGGGTCTTGCTGGGGTTTGTGTCCAGGGTTCCCAGAACCATGAGCTAGGAGGTGTGGAAGGAACTTTCTCAGGTCAGATCTGGATTTTTTATGAGCTGCTGCTGGTGCTAACCCCAAGAAGCTTAAGGGAACTCCTCTGGATCCCTTAGAATGAGCGCAGCTCTGGAGCTTATGCCCCAAACTCCCAGATTCGTAACATGCAGGGGTTCTGCTCTCCTACCCACAAATTTCCCTAACTCTAACTCTGGTTAATTCTGGTAGCAGTGGAACAAGGATCAACTGCATGACTCTACACAGCCAATTGAGTCTAGCACTTTGCATAGGTAGGGGGAGGGAGGGAGGTTATGTGACTTTCCCTTCTAGAGCCAGGTAGTTGCTTGGACCCAAGACAGCTGCCAGAATGTAGTTAAATTCAATGGTTGGACTGTGAAGGTCTCCCTCAGGTAAAGCTTTTCATGGCAGGGTGTGCAGCAACTTCTTCCTACCTTGACTTGGGAAGATGGCATTTCCCAGCTGGCAGCTGGCATCACAGTGCGACCAGCTGAACCGGTGTGTCTATGTTGTTTCCTTGCCATTCTATGGAGTCTGTGTTCTGGTCTATCACTTCATTGAAAATTTCTGTCAGTCTGTCACCTGTAAACTTGGTCCTTCCTTTGTTTTTCTCATATTTTTCTGTAGCTGAGGTCAGTAGGGTTTTTCACTATTCAGCTATCTTGGATCCCAGAAATATTTTTATATTTATAATTTGTAAGAAATATAATTTGATAGCCCATATACTATATTATGGTAGTATTAATTTTGTAGGGTAGCCATAGATAAGCCTAGATTTGACATAGATTTTGAAGATTGTGTTTGACTCCATCTTATTCGTTGTGGAATGGCAGCATTCAGAAATTAATCTTAGCTCAATGGGTGAATCTGACTGATCAAAAAATAATCACACTCTCTTTGCCAGCTACTAGTATTGCATTCTCTTCTCTATCACATGAATGAGAGAGCAAGTAGCTATACCACAATGCCCTTAGAATTCATGGTAATAATTATTCTGGAACCAGCTGTATGATAAAACTAATATTTGTGAGTGACAGAGCAATGATGCAGAAAGAACTTGAATCTTTGTAACATTTTTGGGTCACTGAATCAATGAACCCAGAAGCCTGCTGTACCTCAGCACTAGATTATTCAATTAATAAATTTAATAATTATATAAAAATAAATATCTCTTTAATTCATTGAGTCAGATGCTTTTTTGCTTGCTGACCAATCTAACCTGATACCGTAATATGTAATGATATACAATGCACATATTCCTGTGTCAACAAATTCAATTATTTGTCCTCATTTAAATGATTATGTGCTACTCCATTGCTGAGCTATACCTTTCTAAGAGCTCCAATATTCATCGTTGTGTAATCTCTCTTTATTGCCAAATAGGTGAGTTTTTTTGTGTGATGAATCTAATAAGGACACAATCTTGATATCGGTTTAGTCACATGTTGCATAATGATGGGGATGGATTATGAGTGCTACATTGATAAATGATTCTGTCATTGTGTGAATGTTAGATACTATAGGTCAATTGGTTCATGTGGTCTCTTGATAAAAGAGATATGCCCAGACATGATTGCTTGTTTTTGTTTTTTGAGAGGCAGAGAAACAAGAGAAGAAGACAGATGACAGACAGAAAGAGAGCTTCCAACTGCTGATTCACTCCCCCAAATACCCACAATGGTTGGGACTGGGCAAGAGCAATTGCTAGGAACTAGAAACTCAGTTCAGATTTCCTACATGTGTGGCAGGGATCCAAGAGCCATCACCTGCTGCTTCTCAGGGTATGTATTGGTGTGAAGACAAAACGGGGAACAGGAGCTTGATATTGAACCCAGGTACTTCAAAAATGGATATAGGTGTCTTAACCACTAAGCCAAATGCCCACCTCTAATATCTTGCTGTACATTTATAATAAATTACACTAAATTTCTTAAAATGAATAGACTGAGTATACTGTAAAATAATAATAAAATACACTATGTAGTAAATACATAAATCAGTAGCATAGTTGTTTATTATTATTATCCAGTATGATGCACTGTACATAATTGTATGTGTTTTACTTTTATAAAACTAGCAGTACAGTAGGTTTGTTTATGCCAGCATCACCATAAACACATGAGCAATGCCTTACACTATGTTGTTACCATGTCTGCAGTGTTAGGTAACTTGGCATTAAGAATTTTTTAGCTCTACTACCACCCTATGGGACCACCTGCCTTTATACAATCTGTCACTGGCTAAAATGTTGGTATGCAGCATAGGGCTGTGTACTTTCTGAAGGTACAACCGCCCCTTCACTACGTGATCATTACAAACAAGATTGAAACTACATACTCAAAATCACTATCTAAGCTTGGGATCTGACACCAAGAGAGATCTTCTTTCTTATGAACCAATGGAAAGTTGTACATGTCATTGTCTTCTTTTCCACCCCTAATTAGGGAAAAGGTTACTATAACCCACACCATTATAATTTTGCCACCTCATGTCAGATGCTATGCAAAGATTCTTCTCAATAGCTCCAGGCAAAGGTAGGGCTCAGTTGCATGAGATTTTTCATGAATGCTTTCGTGGCATACTCATACATCACTCAGAAAGCTCACGAGGTAATGACCTCCAAAGAAAATGATTATTGCAGGGAGAAGAAGGCTTTGAGAAAGACTTATTTAGGGATATTTAAGATTGATAAGTTATTTTAACCAAGTATCCTTTGGTTGGCTGCAACCTTATCAAAAATTATATTGTATTAACAAGTTAGAATTAGTATTGTCTAAGAATAGACAATAATTTCTTTTAACTATGACATTCCTATTGTTTAAGATACCCAATATGGGTGGAGAAAATGTGAAAAGGTTGATATTTTATATATGTAAATAGCCATATGAAATAACCTATCATGAATGAAAAGTTATGGTTGTGCTATGAATATTGCAAGCATCATTACGCCACCAAATTTGATTGCATCTTCATGATTTCCCTGGGTATTTGCTTTTTTAAGGTTTTTGTTTTGTCAAAAAAGTAAAATATTAACATTATTTTGGATTTTATGAATGGGCACACTAATTTCTGTTTTATTATAATTATATTTCTGTGTCAAAATGACACAATACTGCTGAATATGGCCCCGAAATGCCCCCACCAAGCATAATTCATGTGTCACCAGGACCTCATCTCCCCAGTGGGAAATGCATATTTTATATATGCATTTATATCTGCCACAAATTTGCAGACAGTATCTGAGGTTAGTGCTCTTCAAGTCCAAGCTTTCTGTAAGATATGCAATCCTCTTTAGTGCAGTTGAGTCAGACTGTAATGTGAAGTCCTAAAATACCCACCATAGTCTTGAATTAAATCATGTGTTCCGCTGCTGTATCAATCAGCATCCCAGGAAGAAAAAAACGGCACAAACAAATATGCAACTTTTGAGAAACACGTTGTTTACAAAGTAAATGTTTACTAAGATATGGATGTAGGGAAATTTAAAACAAGTAATTCAAGGATCTGGGTTTTTATAGACACTGAGCTATTGCCCTGAGCAATGGATTATCAAAGGAAGTAGTGTCACATAAAGTCATTTAGCCTGAGATGAGCTGTGACCTTTGGTTGAGGGACACAGGAAGAGACTTTACAAAGAGAGAATCTTGAAATAAATACCCTGATCTTATCCGCTTGGTTTCCTCTGATGTACTGTTATGACTTCCATTGACTGAATCAAACTAGAAGCTGGAAAACATGAGAATCTATTGATCCTGTCCAGAATAGCAGAGGGTACAGAGTACAGAATGGATTCACACAAGTAAATAAAGTCACACCAATGGCAGAATATTTATAATAAAGTATCTCATTTAGATAGAAGAATGGGAAATGGATGCTGCCTTCTAGGAGCAGACACTACAAAATGTTGTTAATTTGATTTATTGAAAGTAGAGAAGGGGCTGGCGCCATAGCTCACTTGGTTAATCCTTCACCTGCGGTACCATCATCCCATAGGGTGCTGGTTTCTAGTCCTGGTTGTTCCTCTTCCAGTCCAGCTCTCTGCTGTGGCCTGGGAGGGCAGTGGAGGATGGCCCAAGTGCTTGGGCCCTGCACCCTCATGGGAGACCAGGAGGAAGCACCTGGTTCCTGGCTTCAGACTGGCACAGCGCCGGCTGTAGTGGCTATTTGGGGAGTGAACCAATGGAAGGAAGACCTTTCTCTCTGTCTCTCTCTCACTGTCTAACTCTACCTGTCAAATAAAAAAAAAAAAAAAAAAGAAGTAGATAAATACTTTTGATGAGATTCAGTCTGCACCTTCAGTTCTGCTTCCGAAAGGTTTCCCTTGTCTTGAAAATTTCAGGGCTACACGTAAAACTAATATTAGATTTTCCAAGGTAGCTGTGTAAGCTTTTCAAATCCAGATTTTTCCTTGTAGGTATAAATATTTACTCGTGGCTTCCTCCACACTCCTAAATTGGCATTCTCATCTTTGTACACACCATGATTTTTTCCACCACAAAGAGAACTTCTTTATGTTCTCTATTATCTCATAATGTTTGTCAGGATTTTTTCAAAGATTTATTTATTTATTTATTTATTTATTTGAAAGCCAAAGTTACAGAGAGATAGGGAGACACGGAGAAAAATAGAGAGATCTTCCACCTGCAGGTTCAGTCTCCAAATGGCCATAAATGCTAGGGCTGGGGCTGAGGCTGGGCCAGGCTGAAAGCAAAAGCCTGAGACTCCATCCAAGTCTGTTACCTGAGTGGCACAGGTCCAAGCGCTTGAGCCATATTATGTTGCTTTTCCAGACACATTATCAGGGAGATGCATTGGAAGTGGAGCAGCTGGGACACCAGTCCATGCCAATATGAGAAGCCTGTGTTACAGGTGGCAGTTTAACCACAGTACCACAATGCTGGTCCCTGTTTGTCAATTTTTAATATAATACTTATAAAACCTTTTTGCCTTTATCAGTAGTAGTGTTTTATCCGAGGGATGATATACTTAGGGACACAGTTAATCAAATTGTAGAAGTATTCACTCTTCATTATTTTGAAAGATGAAAGAAAAGTAGCTATAAAAAGGTGCCTACATAGATGTGGAGCAATAATTTCAAGGTTAGGTACAACAATAACAAATTCTTTAAAAAAAAAAACTCTTTCTGATCAAACATGGACTCAGTTAATAAAAACTCAGAATGATTTTCAATTTGCTGCTAATACTTAAAGCCTGAAGAGAACTTAAAAAATATGATTGCAAAATGTAGGAATAAATCAACAGAGTTGAACACAGCTGGACTCTCCACATTAAGAATCTAAAATGTTAGGGGTTCATTCTATTAATAACTTTAAAAATAATATTTTTGAAAATGCCTTTAAGGACCATTATTTTGGTTGAAAAAAATTGTCCTTTCTACTAAACAATATTTAGACACACGGGAAAAATAAAACAAATAACATTATCAACTATAAATAAATAGCTTAAAGTCTAAATGAATGTGCCACCCATCTCTCTTCCATATCCATGACCAATAGGTTCAAAGTTATTTTAATGCCATCTCTCATCTCTACCTTTCCAGTTTGTCATTATTCCTTCTCCATCATCATTTAATGAAGGGCTATATACTCAAAGTATAGATAAATCTACTTCTAATACATGTATTAGCTTATCCTGAGTGTGATTTGTATGTGTGTATTTTCAAGAAAAATGCACAGAGCAGGAAGACTTCGCTAAGTTTGTAATGAATGCTTGTGAACAGTAGGGGAAATTCTAACCTTTTCAGATAATTTCATGTGTATACCACGTATAAAACTCACACAATAGTGAAAAAATGTTGGATGGTAGAATTTAAGTTTCAAAATGTAGAACATTGGATGCAATCCATCCTTCCTACACCAAATTGATAGAAATTACAAAAAATGTTTTTAAAAAAAAATAATTATAAGGGCTAGGCATTTAGCCTACTAGTTAAGATGCCAGTAAATATACTTTTTCCATTTTGGAATGTCTGAGTAGCTACCCAGCTCCAGCACCTGACTCTAGTTTTCTGCCAATGTATACCCTGGGTGGCAGCAGCATGCTTCAAGGATCCACCTGTGACCTAGATTGAGTTCCCATCTCCTGGTTTGGGCCTGACTAAGCTCAGCCATCACATGCATCTGAGGAGTAAACCCCAGATGGGAGCTTCTTCTATCTCTCTGTCTCTGCCTCTCAAATTTTTTAAAATAGTGATTTAAAATATCCACAGTAGAGAAAAGAAAAAGAAAACTTACAGAAGTTCAGAAGCAATAATTAGTCTTTGAACAGTATGAGCAGTCAAGAAAGAGGTCATAGTCCATGAATCTCTTGGGAAAGTTGTAACCTAGGCAGTGAGACCAGTAACCCAAGTGCTCTGTGTCTGAGAAGACGGGATCCAGGAGCAGAAGGACACACAGCAGCCACTGTCAGGATGATTAGTTAGAGCCCCACAAAGGAAGGAACCAAGCAAGTCAACCTTTGGGTGTCTTTCTCCTGTTCCTCCTGTAAGACGAACAATGGTGTCTATCTCCACATGGGAAAAAGTGACTATGGCACTTATTGTAGAGGCGTAGTGCAGTGAATCAAAGAGCTGGTGACAGAAAGAAGGATAAGGAGCACTAATATACAGACCTATCATCAGTTACCCTACCAGGCGTAACCTCCTTCAACAGATTTAGAGAGGTTTTAGCGGAAGACATATTTCATGATATCATAGCCTAGAATATTTTAGAACTGTGAAAAGACACGAGGCCTTTGAAAGGACCAGTGAGTGCAACTCAAAATAAAAAATATAAGTATGAGGGGCTGGCGCCGCGGCTCACTAGGCTAATCCTCTGCCTTGAGGCGCCGGCACACCGGGTTCTAGTCCCGGTCGGGGCGCCAGATTCTGTCCCGGTTGCCCCTCTTCCAGGCCAGCTCTCTGCTGTGGCCCAGGATTGCAGTAGAGGATGGCCCAAGTGCTTGGGCCCTACACTCGCGTGAGAGACCAGAAGGACCTGGCTCCTGCCTTTGGATCAGCGCGGTGCGCCTGCCGCAGCGCGCCGGCCACAGTGGCCAACGTAAACCTAAGGCAAAGGAAGACCTTTCTCTCTGTCTCTCTCTCTCTCACTGTCCACTCTGCCTGTCAAAAAAAATATATATAGGTATGAGGTCATAAAATCTTAAGAATATTGAGTACAAAATGAAGAAGTCCTAATAGAGAGAAAAGATGGATTCTTTGCAAGAAAATAAGTACGATATCAATAGCAGACTTTTCATCATCAGACTGATGGCAAAATATTGAGTGAAAAAAAAATCTTAGGGGAGCCGGTGTTGTGGCACTGTGGGTTAACTGCTACCTCCAAGACCAACATCCCATATGGGCACCAATTCATGTCCTGGATGCTCCACTTCCAATCCAGTTCGCTGCTAATGTGCCTGGGAAGGCAGCAGAGGATGGCCGAAATGATTGGGCCCTTGCAGCCATGTAGGAGACCTGGAAGAAGCTTCTAGCTCCTGATTTCTGCCTTGCCCAGCCCTGGCCATTGCAATAATTTGGAAAGTGAATCAGCAGTTAGACTGAATTTCTCTTTCTGTCTCTCTCTCTCTCTGGGTATGTGTGTGTGTGTGTGTGTGTGTGTGTGTGTGTGTGTGTGTCTCCCTCTCCTTACTTTCAAATATTAAAAAAAAATAAATCTTTATATAAAAGAAAAATATCAGAATCAGGAGTTCTATATCTTGTCAAATTATGAAGTACACAGACCCATTTTCAGACAGAATAATGATAGAGAATTTGGTGGTCTTCTTTTCTAGTTTGTATGAGTCCCAGTTTAAAACATTAAATATTTTAGTTATGCATAAGGCATAATTTGAATATACTACATGTATGATTCTATCCCTGGGCTTCTTGTGTATTAATACATCATTTATTTATTTGCCACTGAAAAGATTCTTTGGAGCCTATTCTCTTTTTGTTCTTTTGGCTAAAACATTTCTTATCCATTTCCCTGTCCTCTCCTTTACCTTACAAAGAATGATCTAGATTTTAGATTTACTTGAAGACTCCTGTCTCTGGCCCAATTATCACCTCAAAGACCCATGCTTCTCCCAGCCATGTATGCTCTCAGGCTTCACTCCTGGCCTCTCCCAACCTGGCTCACTCAAAGCAGCATAAACCTTGGTTAGGGCAAAATAAAATTTTTAGTAGCACATAAGATTATATGTTGTTTTAGGTTTTTAGCCTACAAGATAACTATAAGAAATCAGATGGAATAAGAATCACTAGATCTTGGCTTTAAATCTTGTCTCTGAAATTTACTAGCTATGTGACCCAGGGCAAGTTTCATTAAGCATGCCTAAGCCTACTTTATAAAACAGAGAAAATATCTTTCCTCCCTCTGAGATGATTGATCAAAACAGATGACATAACAAAGAACTAGACTGTAATGGCCATCAATAGATTCGACTTTTTTCCCCTTCTTCCCCCTTAATAGTCAAGCATGTTCTACAGGTGGGGAAAGATGAATCCATTTAACTTTAAAAATGATTTCAGAAATAAAGATGAAAAGTCACGTTTCCAGCCCATGAATAAAGACAAGTTAAAATGTGGCTAAACAAGGTTATATTTTTATTTGCCCATGTTGCCATCAGAAAATGCCTATTTAAATCAAATTAGAAAATATTACTGAATGCACTCAATATGTAGAGCCCCACCCACCCAATTCATTTACACCCTGTAGTTACAGAAAATATGTGCATACCTGAAGTATATAACCAGAAAATGTGTTTGCTAATTTACAAGGAGAGGCATTGTCAGCCTGGTCAAGTGGAGCATATTTTTCAGGGTACCCAGCACATTCTCTCCTAGTAGACAAATCTACCATGAACAACAACTCATGAGCATGTCCTTTAGTGACATGAAGTTAACACCATAGAGGTTAACTATGGAATTCCAAGGTACCTGATAACAACTTCCTCCACAATGAGTATCTACCAGCCAGTCTACCCAGAAATCAGAGGTGACCTGACCTCTGTCCCTTTCCTAAACATGGTGTTTGTCTTGCCCTCAAGCCTGTCTACTGTCTCATCTTACTGGCCTGAGAGTCACCTTTAAGGTGGCTTTGGATATGGGCTTATTCCACAGCTTAACCTTTTAGAGCTTGGTTCTTTTCCTTTGAAATGAAACGTACTACCTAGGGAAGAGGGAACTTTAAATTTTGGAACAAGAGAAGGTGACTTAACGTGTTTTCTGTGTTCTGGGGTGAGTGAGCCCTTGTACTCTTATGCATGAGTAGTTTTCCATTATTGTTGAAGGAAGTCCTGACTAGCAGAGCAGCCCCTGACCAGAGGCCTGACATTGGGCTTAAATATTGTGCTCATTAATGTAATTTGTTTTATTAACAAGACTGAATCTCCATGGTGAGGACAGTTTCTCTTAAATCTGGATTCAGCTGACTTAGTACCTGAAAATTACTATTTTGTTTTTTGAAGTTGTGTTTATAGTATCTATTTAGGCATTTTCTTATAGGAGGAGAGGAAATGAGTTCCTCCCATCCATGCATTAGCAACTTTTCTTTGCCTCATTCTGAAAGTAACATTGAAAGCAAACTACTGGATTTGATGCAGTAACATTGCAACCATCATATAACTCTTCTCATTCACATAAAGTGCTGTTTGAGACTAAATTGGCTAACCACCGTGACTGCTCTGAGTAGTTTGTGGAGTTAAACTCCAATAGTGAAGAGGACAAATGTTTTTCCTTATAGGATATGAACAGAAAATGTATTCATGTACTCTATGTGTGGACTCTGCTTTTCAAGTAAGTGCATATGTTCTGGCACATGCCACGTGGAGATATGCTGGTTTCCATGCAGGGACTCTGAAATGTATTTGGACAGCGGGTTCTAGCACTAGTGAGGAGCTACTTCTAGCAGCAATTGTTAGTGGTGATGCCCTGGTGTCAGTTTCATTAAGGCCCACTGGAATAACTGATTTGGCCACAATAGTTTCTTTTTACAAAAAAAAGGGGGGGGGAGTATTTTATTTATTTGAAAAACAGAATAACAGAGAGAGGCAGAGTCAAAGAGAGAAAGAGATCTTCTCTCCCTTGGATCACTCCCCAAATGGCTGTAATGTCTGGGGCTGGGCCAGGCCAAAGCCAGGAGCCTGGAACTTTATCTTGAGTCTCCCATGTGGGGATAGGGGCCTAGCACTTGGCTCATCTGCTGTTACTTTCCCAGGCACATAACCAGGAAGCTGGATCAGAAGCAGACTCACTGGGACTTGAACCAGCATTCCAAATGGGATGCCAGAGTTACAAACAGTAGCTTAACCCACTGTACCACAATGCCAGCCCCCATAGTTGTGTCTTCAAAAATAGAATCTGTTGCAGGTATTGAGAAATGGGTAGACTTCGCTTAAAATATAAATTTTAGAATTCTTTTTCAAACTTATATCTGTAAAAGCTAAGCTCTTATTCCCACACACCAGCCATCAATTGGCTCTGAATAACAGCTTCTCTTTAAATAAAAGATTGAAATTCATTTATTTGAAAGATAGATTGTAAACGTGTGTGTGAGAGAGAGACAGAGAGAGAGAAAGAGATCAATCCCCTATCTGCTGGTTCACTCCCTAAATGCCTACAATGGGTAGGGCTGGGCCTGGCTGAAGCTAGGGACTCCATCTAGGTCTCCTGGGTAGCAGGAACCTAAGTATTCAGACCATTATCTGTTTTCTCTTAGGTGAATTAGCAGGAAGCAGGATCAAAGGTGGAACAGTCAAGAGACGAAACTGAACTCCAATTTAGGAGATGAGCATACTAAGCATTGTCTTGACACAGTGTGCTCCACTTCTCTTTTTTAAACGAGATGTGTGCTAGTCAATTCTCTCATATTATTTCCTGACATTAAAGCTAAATAATGTGGGCCACATTTGCTAAACCATACAGCCTTCACACATTTCCCTTACCACCAAAACTCTGTTGACATTCACATTTGCAACCTCTGTGACCCTCAAGCCTGGCCAAAGTCCTAAGCAGGCCACAACTATGTTATAATGACAACAGCAATGTCACCTCCCAGAAGCTGGAGGCAGAGCTGCACCCTGATAAGCATTTGTAACAACAAAGGTAACACATGTGGGGCCTGTGTAGGATCTGGCTGGAGTAAAGTTCCTACACATGCCAGGAAGTACCCTCTGAAACCTCCAGATCAGTGTGTGGCCAACAAATACGTGCTAGTACTGGTAAGCAAATAGAATCTTTCTCCATAATTACATAGACATAATGATGGAGTATAATTTCATTGTGCATCATTAAAAGTGTGTATCTTTTTATATTAATAAAGATAATAAAATTAAAAAATTTTTAAAAACTCTCTTAAGTCTTATAAGGCTGGTCTGGTAAAACTGAATTACTTCAGTTTTTTCTTAACTTAGCAATATTTAATTTCTTCATTTTTTAAGATTTATTTATTTATTTGAAAGGCAGAGCTACAGAGAAGCAGAAGCAGAGAGAGAAAGAGAGAGAGAGGTCTACCACCTGCTGGTTCACTCCCCAGATGGCCACAACAGCCGGACTACACTGATCTGAAGCCAGGAGCCAGGAGCCAGGAGCTTCCTCCAGGTCTCCCAGTTGGATGCAGAGGCCCAAGGACTTGGGCCATCTTCTACTGCTATCCCAGGCCATAGCAGAGAGCTGGATTGGAAGTAGAGCAGCCAGGACTTGAACAGGTGCCCATAGGGGATGTCTGTACTGCAGGCGGCGGCTTTACCTGTTATGCCGTAGTGTCAGCCTCTCTCCTTCATTTCTAAAAGAAATTTTTTTCTAGGAATAATGTTATTGGGTGACAGTTGTTTGTTTTCATTCAGGACTTTAAATACATCATCTCATTCTTCCCTGGACTATAAGGTTTCTGCTAAGAATCTGCTTAGTCTAATGGGGATTCCCTCAATGTGATTTGATGATTTTCTTTTTCCTTGCTATTTTATAAATTTTTTTTTATTTTGAACATTTTAAGTTTAATATGCTGAGCTGAAGACATTTTTTTTGTGAAATCTAACTGGAGTCACATGGCCCCAAACTAATTACAAAGGAGACTGTGAAATGTTCAGTTTCCTGTGTGCCTGGTAACATGACAAGAATTATTCAGCACATTGTATGCTCTGCCACACTGTGATAGGGGAGGAGGAACCCTAGCTTAGACTGAGAGTGGTTATTTTTGATTCCTGGCTTTTTGTTCTTTCTAAATGTTTAATCTTAGCCAAGTCGATTAATGTCTCTTAGTCTTTGTTTCTTTGTATATGAATAGTATTCATAAAATCTGTCTTTACAGCATTATACAGTCTTGCCATTCAATTCTATGCTCACATTTTAAGAGTCAGGGTCATTAATGCAACTAACAGAAACCAATCTAATTAAAGCAGAAAAGCAATTTATTGAAAAGATTTAATATAACTAAAAGAATCTCCAAGAAAATTAGGGAAACAAATTTTGAAAAAATGAAGATGCAAGTGACACTAAGCAACCAGGGCCACAACTGCAACCGCAGATCGAGTCGTGAAGGCACCTCCCTGCCACTGTTGACCACTAGGTGCCGCCACTTACATGACCACCAGCCTGCCGCCACTTCACCTGCACTACTTTTATTCCCACTACTACTCTGGAACAGCTTGCCTTTCCACGTTGGTGTGACTGTTGGAGAAAATTCTCCACCATTGCTGCTCCCTTGCAGGACCACCTCCCAGTGGAAGGCCGAGTGTGTGCAGCTGATCAGTTGAATGTGGGTCATCTTCCTGGGCCACAGCTGAAAAGGAAGATGGAACACACAGTTTGTGAACTCTGACACTCCTATCACAAAAGCACACGGTGGAGAATTCTCCAAATACGGAAAGGAAATTTATACTCTAGATAACAGCAAAAACAAAAGACAAATGTTTGCTCCACACACTAGCCTGGCAATTTCAGAGTTCAAAGGATAGAAGTCAATGAAAAAGTGTGTGCCCCTAAGAAGCTATATAGGAAAATATTTTACGAATTAGAAGTGAAAATGCTGTGTTATGTAGTAATTTTACTATTAGTAAGATAGTATGAATAGATTATTGCAATGTTTTTATTAGCTTTAGGTCAAGTTTTCCACATAATTTCAATATTACTTTAGTGTATTCAGAACATAAGAGCCTAGATATTTAATGTTCTTATACAGAATAATAGGAAAAATATTCTTTTCCCTTGGCCAAATTAGTAATCACACTCACTGGGTTCAAAGACTTATCTCCTAAAAGTGAGGAAGCTAGATTATTTTTAGTTTGTCTTACTTTTATAATTGTGGGAACGACTTATGAAGTTCGCAACTTAGCCTGACCAGATGGATAGATGAAAAGCAGAAGCAGAACCAAGTCTCACAAAACTACTTTAGGTCATAAATTATGAGGAAGAGGCACCAATAATCAATAACTGGCAGGCAAATGTGAAGAAA
Organism: Sylvilagus floridanus; assembly: GCA_949820135.1. NCBI lineage: Eukaryota > Metazoa > Chordata > Mammalia > Lagomorpha > Leporidae > Sylvilagus > Sylvilagus floridanus. The sequence goes on along the minus strand of OX463238.1, from coordinate 102,925,044 downwards.
GAGAAGCAGCACGTTCTAAGTCAGACACAATCAGAGCTCAAATGGCTAAATGTATCCAACTATCTTTACATGTCATAATAATCTATCTTGCACCTGCAATTCATTTTAAACCGAATATGTAAAGAATTCACATGAAATAACCAGAAAAAAGAAACAAAAATTGTTGTTAAAAAAAAAAAGCTCCTGGGGTGGGCACTGTGGCATAGCGGGTAAAGCCGCTGTCTGCAGTGCCGGCATCCCATATGGGAGTCAGTTTGAGTCCCAGCTGCTTCACTTCCAATATAGTTTTCTGTTATGGCCTGGGAAAGCAGAAGACGGCCCAAGTTCTTGGGCCCCTGCATCCCTGTGGGAAGACCCAGAGGAAGCTCCTGGCTCCTGGCTTCAGATCAGTGCAGCTCTAGCAGTTGCAGCCAATTGGGAAGTGAAAAAAGCAGATGAAAGACCTCTCTCTGCCTCTCCTTCTCTCTTTGTGTAACTCTGACTTTCAAATAAATAAATAAATCTTAAAGAAATGTAGTATTTTTAACTAGAAATATTAAAGGTGATAAGATAAAACACTTTTGCAAAAAATCTACAGTTACAAATACTTTGCTATTTACCCATCAATGGTGCTTTTTTTCTTTTCCATATTAGGTAACTTGACACCAAAGAAAATTGCAATTATGGATTATCTTTATTTATTCCATCAAAATTTAACAAAACAGTGATGAACTATGTCTGGTACTATAATCTTTACTGTTCTCTTTTTAAATATTTAAGTCCATAGCTGAAGTATAATATTTCATTTCAAAAACTTACTTTCAATTAACCAATCTTGCCACTAGATGGAGAATGTTGACAGTCTGTAGTTGTGATCAACATAGCCTGTAAAGGTACGGTAGTTGATTAATTATAATGCGCATGTACAGGTCTTATCCTGATGAAATTTTAATAGTCTAGTTTCAAACGGGAATTTATAACGACTTCTTTTTTCTATAAATTACTAAATGTGAGTAAAACAACTCTTCTCTTTTGTGCCTCCTCTAAATTTCTCTATAGTTACCTGGGAACAAAAGAGAAGGTCTTTACCCCCAGGAATAATTTAAAAATGAATAATAATAAAGTTGTCACCATTTCAGTCTGGATGCTGTACGTGCTATCCACTAGAAGCAAAGGAGTTGTTGTCCTGACTGCCTGAGAGTTCCCTGGGAATTCATCTGGTCTCATTAACTCAAGGGAAAATACTTCCTCCACCAGCAGACTCCAGCAGGTGCAGTGGCAGCTCTGGAGGCTTCTACTTTGCAGCCTTCCCTGAGTCACTCTCCTTTACAGAATGTCCCTCCTTCCATGGCTCCTACCTTAAGGAATTAGGCACTCAGAACCAGTGCTGTGCCACCAGACCTCATGCAATCACACTGTTCAGAGGTGCACATTTGAAGTCTAGTATTTGCAGCTAAATTCAATTGGCTGCATCTCAATCAAGCTTTGTAAGATAAGGACTGCAGGCTTCAACTCAGTTTAATTCTGGAGAGAGTGAAAAAGAAGAATCTTTCCTTGGTATTTAACTTCAAAGATCTTACAAGGATTGTAATCTACAAACACAGGGCTATAGTAAAGTGTCACTAGATGTCAAAGTTCTTTATTTCTCTATTAATAAGTTACCCATCATATGAGGTAATTTATAAATACACTGCTGACAAACACTAGGGGAAAAGGCCAATGACAAATATAGGGGCCAATGTTGTGGAGCAGTAGGCTAAGCCTCTTCCTGTGGTACCGACATCCCATATGGGTGCCAGTACATGTCCCTGCTTCTGATCCAGCTCTCTGCTTATGGCCTGAGAAAGTGGCAAAAGACTGCCAAAGTGCTTGGGCCCATGCACCCACATAGGAGACCTGGAAGAAGCTCCTGACTCCTGGCTTCAGATTGGCCCAGCTCTGGCAATTGCAGCCATTTGGGGAGTGACTCAGTGGATGGAAGATCTTTCTCTCTGTTTCTCCCTCTCTCTGTCTGTTACTCTGGCTCTCAAACAAAAAAACAAACCAACAAAAAAGAATGAGGTTAAAACTTCTTAAGAAAAAGAGAATGAAGCTCACTCTGGCTTCTGTTTAAAAAAGTTTTTTTTTTTTTTTAAAGACAATTAGATAAGAATTAAAATGTTCAAATTCACTAGCAAAAGAAATTCAAAGATTTTACATTATGTATTATTTCACTTTTTTAAAATACTAATAACTATGTTCATCATGATTGACAGTGTGCAACTAGAATGGCTGGAAAGAATATAAAACGGATGTTTCCAAGAGGATTGTTTTCCAATCATTATGAAAAGCTTGAAAAGTGTTCATGCTATTTGACTCAGGAACTTGTTTTGTTAATTTTTCCTACAGAAAAACATGTAACATGTAATTTCATAAAAATATGAAATTCAAAGAATGGTTGAGGAAAAAAACCACAATACATTGCTCTGTTTTTATTCTGGAGGGCGTGTAATCACACTTAGTACACCGTGTTGGTTGGAAAAACTACATATCCCAGAAGCCTTTGTACTAAGCATTGCAGATGCTTTGGGTTCCACCAATCAGATGCATGAGATCCATGGCCTTGTTTAGTACAAGGTGCACAGGCCCAGAATGCTTTTTGCTGCCATAACATTTGGATTAGGGGGTGTTCTGGAGGCAAAGAGGGCTTGCTACCCATGGCCGGCACGGCCTTGTGAGTATGGCGAGTGGAGGTTGTTCTCAGGAGTTCACCTAGTGCTTGCTCCTACAATTCTAAAGATTGTAAATTACATCTTGCAGCTGAAAGGTAACCGAAAGCCTCCATTAGGCAAGATATGGCACATCAATTTAAAAATCACATTGACAATATATGATAATACAGAAGTCAATTCTGTAACACTGATTCAATTTCTTTTTCACTTATTTGGTACTTACCAATCTCTACTTAGGCCAAAAAATATTTTCTTAGAGGAATTCTCTATCTTTGAGAGCAAACAATTGCTCACATTAGTGGTTCAACATTGTAGGAGGGATTTAAAAATTTTTTAAAAATATTTATTTATTTATTTGAGATGCAGTTACAAAGAGAGAAAGAGAGATTGTCTATACACTGGTTCACTCCCCCAAATGGCCACAAAGCCAGGAGCCACGGGTTTCATCCGGGTCTCCAAGGAGTGCCAGAGGTCCAAGCACTTGGGCTATCTTCAGCTACTTTCCCAGGCCCATTATCAGGGAGCTGGATTGGAAGTGGAACAACAGCGCTGGTCCCCAAAATTATTTTTTAAAAAACAGATTTCCTCCAAGCTTTCGTCAAGATTCTGAGGTTGTATTACCAGATAGTCCTCAAAAGTATTTGGCTTTAACTGTTACCCCTTTATAAAGAAAGTAGCATATCGTTTGAAATTCAAGCAATTATGGCCTAAATCTTTTCACATGAATAATAAAAGTCTTACTTTCCTCCTGATTGCAATTGCTCCACCTGTTCTTAGAAAAGAGAAGGTGAGGCCGGCACCGTGGCTGAACAGGCTAATCCTCTGCCTTGCGGCGCCGGCACACCGGGTTCTAGTCCCGGTCGGGGTGCCGGATTCTGTCCCGGTTGCCCCTCTTCCAGGCCAGCCCTCTGCTGTGGCCCAGGAGTGCAGTGGAGGATGGTCCAAGTGCTTGGGCCCTGCACCCCATGGGAGACCAGGAGAAGCACCTAGCACCTGGCTCCTGCCATCGGATGAGCGCGGTGCGCCGGCCGCAGCACACCGACCACGGTGGCCATTGGAGGGTGAACCAACGGCAAAGGAAGACCTTTCTCTCTGTCTCTCTCTCTCACTGTCCACTCTGCCTGTCCAAAAAAAAAAAAAAAGAAAAGAGAAGGCGTGAGAATGACTTAGATTTTTTGAGTGCTCTTCTGCTTGCTGTTCTCATTCTTCACAAAAGGGGAAAGGGAACAATAATAAATTTCTTCTCCCTCTGAAATGAACTAAACTACTCCCTTAGCAGGTAGAAGCAGCACAGTTATTTTAATTTTAAATGATTTTGTTTAACTTGTGATACACAGGGTTACTGTGTCATCACATTTCATTTTGAAAACCCTAATAAACTTAAGAACACACAAATGTCTTCTTCATGTGGCTATATTGGGATACAGAATATGAGTGTGGATCAAAGATAAGGTCAGTCATTCAGAGGAAGGGCTACAAGACAATTTTCTGAAAATGTCTTTTTATATTTTTCTCAAGATTTTAGAGAAGAATTTTAAAAATAAGTAGGGTTTGGAATCAGTAAAGTTGAGAGCTAATTGTGTAACTCCCCTTTTATGTCCTATTGAGTCTTCTTACGATGCTCTGATCACTTTCCACCCTTGAAATGGAACATTTCTGGGAGGCAGTTTAGTATGTAGGCCACAGTGGAAATTAAGGTCAAATAGTTCTGGGTTCATGTTGGAGTCTCCCACACTTTTGTTTGGCTAACTTAAGTTTCATTTTTAAAAAGGAAACATCTTGGGCCGGCACCACAGCTCACTAGGCTAATCCTCCGTTTGCAGCGCCGGTACCCCGGGTTCTAGTCCCGGTTGGGGCGCTGGTTCTGTCCCGATTACTCCTCTTCCAGTCCAGCTCTCTGCTGTGGCCCAGGAAGGCAGTGGAGGATGGCCCAAGTGCCTGGGCCCTGCACCCACATGGGAGACCAGGAGGAAGCACCTGGCTCCTGGCTTTGGATCGGCCTAGTTCCGGCCGTAGTGGTCATTTGGGGGGTGAACCAACGGAAAGAAGACCTTTCTCTCTGTCTCTCTCTCTCTTTCTCTGTCTAACTCTGCCTGTCAAAATAAATAAATAAATAACAAGGGAACATCTTTTAAAAATGGGCATAATATTAGTACCTTTCTCACTGGAGTTCTTATGAAGATGCAGTGAGATAATGCTGCACGCACTTAAATTTGAGCATTTTAGAGTATAATAGTACGAGGTATAAGTGTTGAAGAAACTGGCCCAAACTGAACTAATTTCTCTTAATACTGACAATCCTGATTCTTCTCCACATTCCTTGTCTCTGCTAATGACACGTCTTATATGATAGTCAGGACCAGATGTAATTTCCTTCTGCTCTTATAAAATAAGCAATGAAAACAAAACTTCACAAGAACAATAATAATGTTTCCTCCTGTTTAGGGGTTTAATAAATAAATACAGGGAAGGTGTACAACAAAAGGATTATTACTAGCACAATCAGATCTGTTTCAATGAAAATAATACAGAAGCAGTCAGAACATGTCTCTTGTTTAATACGATCATCTAGTCATGTTCCAAGAGCCTAACCACTTTTTGTGCACAAAACTTAGGTGCTATACCTCATCCCTGTAAACAAGGGGGCATGATGAAACTGTTACCAACAATGTCACAGTAACAGTAACAATCATTATTATCGTAGTCACCATCTTCTAAGCTAAGTGACAGGAAACACACATGCTTTATCATGATAAATCTACAGAGTAGCTCTAAGAGATATGGTGATACCCTCGCAGAGGACTAAGTACTCACAGAGTACTAAGAGTTGACTTGACTTATACAACCAGCCAAATAGCTCCTACATGGCAGTGCCAAAGTCCAGATTTGATTGGAGAACTTCATTCCAGGGTTTTTTTTTTTTTTCTTTTCCTAAAGACTTATTTGTTTTTTTGAAATGCAGAGTTACAGAGCAACAAGGAGAGACAGAGGAAGAGAGATCTTCTACCTGCTGGTTCACTCCCTACATGGCAGCAACAGCCAAGCCAGGAACTTCATTTGGGGCTCCCACGTGGGTGCAGGGCCCCAGCATCGGGTTATCTTCTGCTGCTTTCCCAGACACTTTAGCAGGGAGCTGTATTGGAAGTAGAGCAGCTGGGACTCAAACCGGTGCCTGTATAGCCTTCTGGTACTGCGGCAGTTTAACTCGCTATGCCACAATGCTGACACCCATTCCAGTTTTCAAAGAGAGCTAGATAAAACTTTTGGGTATTAGCCTGCCCACAAGCCCAATCTCTAGGTGTTCTGTTACTTTCATTGAAACTGATAGACTCCAGCACAGCAGGTTAAACTTCTTGCAACACCATCATCCCACATCACAATACTGGTACAAGTCCTAGCTACTCTGCTTCTGATTCAGCTCTTTGCTAATATGCCTGGAAAGCAGTGGGTGATAGCCCAAATTTGTGGGTCCCTACCACCATGTGGTAGTCTAGGGTGGAGTCCAGTCTCCTGGATTCAACCTAGCTCAGATCTGGCTGTTGTGGCCGTTTGGGGAGTGAACCAGCAGGTAGATATTCTTTCTTTCTCTCACTCTCGCTCTTGTTCTATCTCCCTTCTGTCTCTGTCTCGCCCTCTCTGTTTTTCTGCCTTTCCAATAAATATTTCTAAATACAGAAGTTGATAGAATTATCAGTTAAAAATAAAAATCTAGCCGGTGTTGTGGAGCAGAAGGTTAAAGCCCTGGCCTGAAGCGCCGGTTCTAGGCCCGGCTGCTCCTCTTCTAATCCAGCTCTCTGCTATGGCCTGGGATAGCAGTAGAAGGTGGCCCAAGACCCTGGGCCCCTGCACCCATGTGGGAGACCTGGAAGAAGCTCCTGGTTCCTGGCTTCAGATCAGCGCAGTTGCGGCCATCTGGGGAATGAACCAGTGGATAGAAGACCTCTCTCTCTGTCTCTACCTCTCTCTGTAACTCTGTCTTACAAATAAATTAAAAGAAAAAATCTTTAAAAAATAAAATAAATAAAAATACAAATCTATTTTTTTATTCCCTTGAGATACTGGTTAAAATGACAGATTCTTAGGCCTACCAGGAGACTTCACATGTGATCTCCCTGATAAAGGCAAGGAGTTTACATTTTCAATAATATTTCCCTGTAAATCTACGTACAAACCAGTTTAAGAACTTCTGATAAAGAAGCTTAAGTTCAAGTCCTATGTTCTGGCATAAAACAACAATGCTTTGGTCCGTGCCTGGCATGTAATAGATGATCAATAAATACTCCTGGTTGGAAAAAAAACAAAAAGGCAGGAAGGGAGGAAGCAAGGATGAGCAGTTAATCTATTTAATTTTTTATCAAATTAAGGCTGGAGATGGAGAAGAAGGAGTATAAATAGATTCTCTCAACAGAAAGCCAGTACATATTAATTCCAAACCTGGGTTGACTTTCTGACTTGTTTTTCTTTCTCCAAAAGGAAGAAAAACAAATGCAATGATTAACTTAGTATAGATTTAACTATTCAGCTTTTAAGTGCCTTTCAACCTTGCCTTGTTTTATTATGCCTTTCTCCACTTACACTGGCATGTGAACTGGTTGTGCTGGTCCAGTGAGTCAGTTTAGAAGACAGCATTCATTTACAGGAGCACACTTGTGTTGACGTCTTTCCGAAGCATGCATAGTTGCACGTGCATAGTTGCACATGCACAAAAGTAGCAGCTGCACATTGTGTTCCAGTTAGCCAAAACCATTTTTAAAACATTCCTGAAAACTTGTCCTGAAAGTTGCTATAGAAAATTTGGGACAGTTAATGTCAAAAATTAACCATGTGAGAAGTCTATTGATTTTTTTCAACTGTTTCCTGCCCCTCAGGCCCACCAGTGACCAAAAAATAAGAAAATTATACCAAAAAGTAAGAAATTATACCAAAAAGTAAGATTTATAATTTTACAATTTAACATTGATTAGAATAATAGAAATTTAGAGCTAGAAAGAAATTAAAATTACCGAGTCATATTTAAATTTTTTAGCATCTTACACTTGTAAATGGACTTTCACCCATCTGATTTTCATGGTAATTCTATGTAGTTGATAATATCTTCAGTTTATTCATGAAAAAATTGGAGCTGTGTATCTTACTAAAGATCAAGGAAACTTCGGACCCAATTTCTTCCTTTCTTCCTTCCTTTCTTTCTTTACTTTTTGACAGGCAGAGTGGACAGTGAGAGAGAGAGAGACAGAGAGAAAGATCTTCCTTTGCCGTTGGTTCACCTTCCAATGGCTGCCGCGGCCAGCGCGCTGCGGCTGGCGCGCTGCGCTGATCCGATGGCAGGAGCCAGGTGCTTCTCCTGGTCTCCCATGGGGTGCAGGGCCCAAGGACTTAGGCCATCCTCCACTGCACAGCAGAGAGCTTGCCTGGAAGAGGGGCAACCAGGACAGAATCCGGCGCCCTGACCGGGACTAGAACCCAGTGTGCCGGCGCCGCAAGGCAGAGGATTAGCCTGCTGAGCCACGGTGCTGGCTGGACCCAATTTCTTATTCAACAAATGAGAAAAAGAAGACAGAGGGAGAATTTATGGAGTTCACTGAATGGTGGCCAGCAATCAGACTTTCTAATAGTCTGATACAGAAATTTTATCAGTCTTTGTTCAGTCTTGTTTTCTTCTCTTCAGTAAATAATTGTTGGATACCTTTTATGTGCCCAGTACTCTCCTGAGTTTCCATAGTATCTTATAACTTTTCTATGATTATAATTGTTATAATAGAGGCAGTGGGAGCACAAAAGAGACACCTAATTCTATTAGAGAAAGGTTATCAAAGAAGTCCTGGGGAAGCTGCAGAATGAGCTCAAAACTGTAAGGTAAAATTTGTTTTCCAGGCAGTAAGTACCAGGAGAAGAGAGAAGATTCTAGAAAAGAGTATATGAATTTTTCATGAGGTTTTTCATCTATTACATGTCTCCAAAGTACTGTATATTATGCCTGTTGTAACACTTGCCACACAGAGATGTAAATAAGGCATTCATTGTCTGTGTATAAGCCCCTCACTCTGTGATCCCCCTTGCTCCACTCCCATCCTCATGGCACCTTAAGTGCTAGGGTGTGAGGTGAGGGAGAAGGCTGAGTTCCAAATGCCTAGAATAAGTAAGTGGATGGACACTGTAGGGCTTTTACAAATTGAGCTATCCATGAGACATCCAAGTAAAGATGTCAAGGAGATAATTGACATCAAGTAAGAAGCCTGGCTGAAGCAATCATTGAATATAGATGGTGTTTGTGACGGTTAAACCATGGGAGTAGCTGAGCTCACCAAGGCAGAGCTATTTACCATTCAGCTGCCTTAAAACAGTGCTTTATACAACAATGAGAAGCACTTAACCAAAACACACACTGTAGTGCAATCTAAGGAGAAAATAGGTCTATTTAGTTTGTGATTTGTCAGAGAGGAGAGTTCAAATATTTAATCTACTGTTTGTTATCTATAAACATTGTTAGGGCAAATTTCCCTGTTTTCATCTACAGCCTGTAAAGCAATTGAACATTTCTCTCTTTGTATTGTATTATGTCAATTTTGATATTTAATTTTTCCATTGTTTTCCCATTTTATTTTGTTAAAATGTTATTTCTTTATTTATTTGAGAGGCAGAGTCACAGAAGAGAGAGGTAAAGCAGAGAGAAAGGTCAGTGGCCACAAGGCCAGAGCTGGACTGATCCAAAGTCAGGAGCCAGGAGCTTCCTCCTATCTCTCTTCATGCATACAGGGACCCAAGCTCCTGGGGCATCCTCCACTGCTAACCCAGGCCATAAGCAGAGAGCTGGATGGGAAGAGGAGCAGCTGAGACACAAACCGGTGCCCACATGGGATGCTGGTGCCACACGTGGAGGCTTAGCTCTGGCCCCTCCTCTGTTGTTTTCAAGTCATATGAAACAACTGAAGTTATTTTAAAAGAATGGAAAAAGTATTATTAGGAGGGAAGGCTGTCTCCCCAAACCTGAGTGTAGAATGCAGCCAGGTCTCAGAAAAACAAACAAAAAACCCAGGTTTTCAGACACCCAAGATGCATGTTTCCCCCTTTTTGCTTTCCTTTTCATCTCTTCATTTTTCCTCCCTAGAAGATCAATCTTACCCACTACTCAGTCCACATTAGAGTCAAAAAGTGACTGCTTGAAGCTTCAAATGTTCATGAGCTACAGTTTCAACCACATGGGGAGAATGATTCCTAGTCTGATTATTTCCAAGTTCTGTGGGAAATGACTTTGGACCTCTTCCCATCCCTATTTATTTCCATCAGCGGTGGCCAGGATCTAGTAAAATATTGTACAAATATGGCTACTGGAAGCTGTGTACCTGAAGGGCAGTAAATGATTGGTGGTGTACTAGAACCTAACTATAATAAGTTAAAAGAGCTGTTTATTACATTTTCATAAATTTTGCAAAGTGGTTGTTAATCACAGGGATTATTAAAAATTAAGTTATATAAAGTCATAGTTGAGTAATTATATTAAAAAGACAGTAATAAGTATTCAAAACTCACCAATTTCTGATTCTTTCAACTAATATTTAATATTACTTGTTCATGAGTTTATTTACACTGACATTTATTACAGAAGCCACTGGCATCTGTATGGTGGAAATACTATAAAACTGGTTATTGCATGCTTCTTCCCAGCCATGTTTAGTAACATAATGTCCCATTGATAGTTTGACATTGGTTCTGGCAGGAGTATTTACACCACAGAAACTGGCAAACACTAGAAATAAGGTTTCTCATTCTGGACAGCTGGTTATTAAACACTTACCACCTCACCATGGTCAATCAGAAGATGCTTTCACCCTATTATCTACTTCTTCTGTAGACTATGACTTCTTTCAAACTACCAATAGGGGGCTGGTGCTCTGGCATAGGTTAAGCTTCCTCCTGCAGTGTCGGCATCCCATAGGGGAACTAGATCAGAAGTGGAGCAGCTGGGACTCAAACCCTCATCCATATAGGATGCCGCCCATATCTCTCTGCCCTTTACTGGTTTATTTTGAAACAAGTTCTAGATGGCATCTGAAAATATTTTAGGGGCACATTTCAAAATATATGAACTCTTTTCAAAAACATATTACAACTATAAAACAAATAGCAATTTCTCAAACAGGCATGCATTCAGTATTTACTCTAAGTGCAAGGATACTTTCAAAAATTGGTTAAAAAAATGGAATTAGGAGCCAGCATTGTGGTGTAGCAGGGTACTGGCTTGAGTCCTGGCTGCTTTACCTCCAATCTATCTCCCTGCTAGGGTGCCTGAGGAAGCAAGAGAGGATGGCTCAAATGCCTGGGTCTCTGCACTCACGTGGGAGACCCAAAAGAGGCTCCTAGCTCCTGGCTTTGGCCTGTCACAACCATCTGGGGAATGAGCCAATGATGGAAGACCTCTTTCTCTGTCTTCCCTCTCCCTCTTTGTAACCCTGGCTTTCAAGTTATAAAACAAATCTTAAAATAAAATTAAATGGGGGGCTGGCACCATGGCATAGTAGGATAAGCCTCTGCCTGCAGTGCTGGCATCTCATACCATGCTAGTTTGTTTCCTGGCTCCTCCTCTTCCAATCCATCTCTCTGCTTATGGCCTGGGGATGCAGTGGAAGAGGGCCAAAGTGCTTGGGCCCTTGCACCCACATGGGAGACCCAGATGAAGTTCCTGGCTCCTGGATTCGGATCTGCCCAGCTTAGGCCATTGTGGCTATTTGGGGAGTGAACCAGGAGATGGAAGACCTCTCTGTCTTTCCCTTTCTCTGTAACTCTGCCTCTAAAATAAAAAATAAAATAAAATGGAATTAAAACATAAATTTAATTTGGTGAAAAAATTTTTGAAATTCATGCATAATTTTTTCATAGTAAGCCTTTTTCATGAACTTTTTGAAGTGCCCTGATGTATGTATGGGGATAGAGAGTGGAGAGTGTGTCTGTAATTTCACGTATTCCAAGGGCTATTCCAACAAACTATCAGAAACTGAACAACTTAAAATAAATTTATTGTCACACAGTTATGGAAGTGAGAAGTCTGAAATCAAGGTGTGCCTAGGGCCATTCCCTCTCTGAAGCCCATAGGAGAGAATCCGAAGATCCTCATTATTCCTTGGCTGTAATTACTCCATTCTCTGCCTCTATCATTTCAGGACAGTCTGCTTTCTCCCTGTGTGCCTCTATCTCTGTGTCTCCTGGCCTGTCTTATAAGGACCCTAGTCTTATAGAAATAAGAGCCCACTTTATTCTGGCCTGACTTTATCTTAAATACACTTGAAACAACCCTATTTCCAAATTTGAATGCATGAATGCACTGCAGGTTAACGCTTCAACATATTATTTTGTTTTTGTTTTTTGTTTTTTTATTTGACAGGTAGAGTTATAGACAGGGAGGGAGAGAGAGAGAGAGAGAGAGGTCTTCCTTCTGTTGGTTCACTCCTCAAATGGCCGCTACGGCCGATGCTGTGCCGATCTGAAGCCAGGAGCCAGACGCTTCTTCCTGGTCTCCCATGAGGGTGCAAGAGCCCGAACACTTGGTCCATCTTCCACTGCCCTCCCAGGCCACAGCAGAGAGCTGGATTGGAAGAGGAACAACTGGGACTAGAACCTGACACCCATATGGGATGCCAGCACCGCAGGCGGAGGATTAACCAAGTGAGCCACGGCTCCGGCCCCAACATATTTTGAAGGACACAATTCAACCCATAATTTTTAGCTTATATTGTCTTTTTGTTTTAAAGATTTATTTAATTATTTATTTGGAAGTCAGAGTCACACAGAGAGAGGGAGACACACACACACACACACACACAGAGGGAGAGAAGGGATAAAGAGATATCTTTCATTTGCTGGCCCACTCCCCAAATGGCTACAGTAGCCATTGCTGGGCCAGGTTGGAGCCAGGAGCTTCCTGCAGGTCTCCCAACTGGACTGCAGGGGCCCAAACACTTCAACCATCTTCCACAGCCTTTCGCAGGCCACCAGCAGGGAGCTAGATCAGAAGTGGAGCATCTGGGACATGAATGCACACCTACATGGGATGCTAGCATTGTAGGCAGTTGGTTTACCTGTTATGCCACAACATTGGCCCCACTATTTTATAGTTCTAGTAAGTTTATTTTAATGTATGAGTTACTCTTCAATCTTTTGGAAGATACCTCTGTTTGTCCTGTAGATTTTCTTATTGTGTGGATGTTGCTAATAGTATTTATGTGGGATTGCTTTATATATTGCCTTTGGTCCTTCCATGACCTGGGATTCTCAGCGTGGGCATTACTGGCCTTTGGGTGGTACAATTCTCTGTTCTTCTTTGGTGGTGGTTGTGGTGGGGTGCCTTCCTCTGTATTATAGGATGTTGAGAAGTGTTCCTGGCCTCTACTACTATATTCCAGTATCACTTTCGCTGTTGTTGCAACCACAAACTTTTTCAGACGTTGCAAAATGTCCCATGGGGACAGAATCATACTCTCCCTTCCTCCAGTCCAGCCCTTGGTCAAGAACCAGTGAATAAAAGATACAGATTTAATTTTTGGCAAGATTAATTTTAATGTTATGTACTTCCCTTAGGAGGCAGATAACATTTGATTGTTCTTTCTTTTGTTGTATCAGTTAGCAACTATTGATAATCATTGCATTGATCTGTTTATTTCATTAGTGGTTGCAAACTGGTGATAACTTCATTTGTCAGTGCTTTGTCGTGGCCGTGCATTAGCTGGAATGCTTCCTTGAAGAGAAAGTTTCTCCCATCAACTACCTTTGATAACCTTGAAATACAATTCTAGTGGGAAAGACAGGATAAATGATAACTTCTTTTGTTTACCTGTTTTCAAACTAATGAAGCTTTAGTTGCTATACTTCAAGGAGACTGATTCATTAATTTGAACTACAATGAACTTATGGATTTGAACATATTTCTTATATTTCATTCCCATGAAATTTTATCTCTACTGATGCTCGAGATATTTTATATCTGCCTATTGGGAGACAAGTTAGGTAGTTCTCTCCTGCATAATTTTGGCAGAATACTTGCTTTATTTGATTACTTGCTTCTTGGTATAAGATGTTCTAAGACCGTACTGTTTATCTATCTTTCCTTTAGATATTTTTAGTCTCTGAGACTCTGGACTCATCTCCTTTACTTTGTACTCTGCATAATATTCCTTGGCAATAGAATAGAACTATCATTTTTCCCTCTGAATTCACACATTTCGAAGATACACACTTTAATCAGTAACACTGGCCAGAGATAAGGCAATTCAGAGAGGATAACGGAGGTCAGGTCTCACTGGAAAGTGCATGAGCTGGTTAAAGATATTTCTAAAAGATCTGAAGAGAAAAACACAAACATTGTGCTAGCCCAACAAAAATCTCAGGTTAGCAGGCTCTAATTTGGACTTGTGATATATGACCTAGTCCTTATGTGATTTAATAACGAATATTGTGAAGAATCCCAGAAGAGTGCTGATCATCTTAAGGTTGTTGAATTTGTGTGGGCCTTGATTTACCTTTTGCTGGTTGGATCTCCAGAAATCCCAAGCTGGGCTCAGTCTCTAAATTCTGTCTCCTTGCAGATCTTGTGTTGCTTTTATTAAAGGGTGGGCTCAGACCTGGTTCTTACTCCTAAGAAATCGCTCTGCCTGAAACATCACAGCCACGTGCCTTGTTTCCAGCTCTCTAGCGCACTCCTTAGCTCCTTACCTACATCAAGATTCTTTTTTCCTTCAGAGCTTTTGTATGTCCTGTTCTCTGACTGAAAGACTCTCACTTTTCACTAGCTGGGTGTTTTCAACAAGGTAACAGTCTCAACTTTACCTCCTCATAATGACCTTTGCTATTATTCTCATAGAAAAGTCTTTCCTCTCACTAGTCTCTATTTGTTTCTTTTATAGACTCGATCATGATTTTTAATTTGTTTATTATACCTTCTCTCCCTAACTAGAATGTTAACTCAAACTTCCATATACTATATAAATTGCATATATCTGTAATCTCAGAATCTATAGTAACATTTGGGACTAAGTAGAAATTTAACCTGAACTGAACCATGATCAGCTCTGCCCACCTAGTACCCCTTCTGTTGAAAGTCATCCTTTCGTCAACTGCTCTGGACCTCTCTCCCTCACCAGTCTGAGGGCCATGCCTCTCTGGGTTCCATCAGCAACCTGAGTTTACTTCCCAGGAAGCAACATTATCAAACGGGTGGGGGCTGGAGCCAAGTTGTCTGGATTTGAATCACGCTGTGTTACCTACTACTAGCCTATGACCTTGAGGACCTTAGTTACATATTAACTCACATTCCCTTTACTTAAAATAGTTAGTAATATAATAGGGTTTTTGGAGGATGAAGTAAGATTATATAGGTAAAGTGCTCAGAACACCATCAATAAATACACATTTTAGTTACCACTCTTACCCAGAAATTTCTTGCTAACTTCTCTTCCCTACAGTATTTTAAAAATTTCTTAAAAGTGAAGATACTGTCCTGTTCACTCTTGAATCCTGAGAATTTAGCAGAAAACTGGGTTTTATGTCTAATGAATTGTTTTTCTTCTTTTATTCTACCCCCAAGCCACGCTTCGAACAAGGCTCTGTGTTTTGCCAGTTTTTCAAATGTTCCCACTCTTTTCAGTTAGGTCTTAATTCTTTACAATGGCCATTAAGAATCAACACACTTATCTTACTCTGAACAGGCCTTTTTTTTTGGCTGTGTATTATGTTACCTTGCTACCTTTTAAAATGAATTTTTCTCCCTTGTAACCTAGTTTTGGTGCAGTAAGGCAAAATTTCACTTTCATTCTTTTGGACAATGAATTTCATGCAAATTTCTCTTACAGACTTTAGATGAGAACAGTTGCATAGTTATTTGTTGGTCACTTCTGAGTTTCACTTCCTTAATGGTCTATTTTAAGTCAACTCTGTACCCTAAGGTCTGATAAGTGTTTAATTCAAACTTATGGCCTAGCAATTGAGATGTCCACATCCCATATCAAAGTGTGTGGGTTCAACTCCTGGCTCCAGCTTCTGACTCGTTTCCTGCTAGTGCAGACGCTGAAAGGCAGTGCTGATGGCTCAAGTAATAGGGAACAGTGTTTTTTTCTTTTCTTCATACTATTCGTTGACATAGGATCACTAAGTAAACTGAAAATAGATCTTTCTAAAAAATAAGAGTGGGGATCTGAGAGGGAGGAGGAGAAAGGGTTGGAGTATCAGTGGGAGGGAGGGGTGGGGGAAAGTGTAACTATGGGCCTAAATCTGTATATATGGAATACATGAAACGTGTATTAAATAAGATAAAAAAGTAAAAAAAAAAAATTCCTGGCACACACATGAGACCTAAGCTGAGTGCCAGGCTGTTAGCCCAGTCCTGGACACTGTTGGCACTTGGGGTACGCACCAGCAGATGGTACAATATTTTTTATATAAACTATAAAACCATGTTAACACAGTATCATTCGCTTTCCTAATTAAAGAAACTTTTTTTGTAACTACAACTGAGTTGTAGGCTGCACTGCCCCTGGTAAGCCTGGGCCCCCAAATGAGCAAGTGCCAGTACAGGAAAAGCACAGAGCTTTGTCCTTGCTCTCCAGAACCTAACCAGGGGCCCTGCAGAGCCATCTGCAGCACCTTCCCGCAGGGGAGGAGGCCGGCCGCCGACTCCACCGAGCGTTTCAGGTCACGGCGCCAGCGGGGGATACACACAGCCGCAGGACGCGAGCCCGTCCCTAGCGCTACAACAAAACGCGTCTCCGGCACGTCCGGGGGGCGGGGCTACGTGATTACGTCAC
Source organism: Sylvilagus floridanus (assembly GCA_949820135.1). Lineage (NCBI taxonomy): Eukaryota > Metazoa > Chordata > Mammalia > Lagomorpha > Leporidae > Sylvilagus > Sylvilagus floridanus. Next base: position 102,908,564 of record OX463238.1, on the reverse strand, counting down.
GCACGCTGCTCGCCCTCCCGCCCCGCCCCGCCCCGCTCCGCACTGTGACGTTCCCAGAGAGGAACGGAGCGTAAACAGCGCAGAGCACCTCGGGAACGGGATTGTTTCACGCAGGAAGCAGGCTCCATTTTAGCGCCGCCCGCCGTCGCCATCTGTTTCCCTTCCCTCCCCCTGCCCCCGCCCGCTTCTGAGCCCCTGCGGGAAGGTTGGGTCCGGGCCGCCGGAGGCCGAAAGGAGGGAAGGGGCGAAGCGGGCCGGAGGAGGCTGAAGCGGGAAGGCGGAGTCGCGGGAGTGCGGGCGCCGCTCGGAGGACGGGCTGACGGACGGGCCGCGGCGCCTGTGTGAGTCGCATCCTAGCCGCGGCGGCGGCAACCCGCGGGGAGCTATGGCGGCCGACAGCCGGGAGGAGAAAGGTTAGTGCGGGGAGAGGCGGCGGGCGGAGGCGGGGCCTGGTCGTGGGCCCGGAGCGGGGGTCGTCGTTGCCGGGCGCGGTGGGGGTTGGGTCCGTCAGCTCGCCTCGCGCGGAGCTGGCCGCGTCCGAGACCCTGGGACCCGCTGGCGGACTCCAGGCCTGCCCTGCCGCCCTCCGGCCCGGCACTGCGTCCCGCCGAGGCTTGTCCTTTGACTCCGCGTAGCTGTCCCGGGAGCGGCCGAGAGGGCCCCTCTGAGTTGCAGGCCTCTAGGCTGACTTCCTGGTGGGGTGGGGTTGCGCGGTGTAGTGCGTGTTCCCGGAACAGCCTTTTCTGGTGGGCCAGATGGTGAATGCTCAATGTCACGACGGACGCTGGTCGTGGAGTAAATGCGGAAGTGCTGGACAGTTAATCTGGAGAAACGTCTACAATTGGGCCTGCTCCCGGTTAAGCAGGTGAAGAGTCGAGAATGGCCCGTTTTGTTCCTTGAACTCTTGTTTTTGAGAAGTATGACGTTTGGAAAGATGATTATATGATGATTGTATGACTTAGACCTGACCCCCCCCCCCAAAAAAAAAAATCCTGGCTGCTGTTTTACTGGATGTGCGTGAGCTATCAGAGGGTGCAACCAGGAACAGATTTTTTCATGTATAAGAACATTGAAGGAATAAAATAGAAGAACTGATGTTGCTAGAATGAAACGCCAGGTTTTCTGAAGTACTGAACTCCCTTGGTTCCAGAGAGGTTGGTGTAGATCCTGCGTCTGTACTTCTCTGTAGAGTAACCTAGAGTGGATGTTACATTAAGATCTTTTAAGCCTGAAGAACACCGTGGTAGTCTTGCACAGGTAATGATAGGTGATGAAAATATGGTATTGTTGCTACCCTGTGTCTCACAGGTCTCTTCCTTATGGCTAATTGATTTGGGATGGGGATTTGTCAGATGGGGTCTACAGTCTCATTGCCTTAGACCTGTAATCCTCTCTTAAGCTTTTCTGGCTTCTACATCAGGAGATGCTTCATATTTCAGTGAACTACTTCAGGATAGGGACAAAATTGGGATGTGGAGTGGGGGTTAGCTTAAAGCAGTTCGTTGATTCGATTATAACTTTTATTTTCTGTCCTTCAAGTAAGTCCTAAAAAGTTTCCCCAGTCTCCTTTCCCTTATTTTTTGGAGAAATCTGAAAGGAATGTAGATATATGATAATATGGTGTCAGTGAGTAAAGGAAGCTGCTTTTAATCAGTGATGGTCTTAATAAGAATTCAGTCAACATTCAATTGTCAGGATGTAATTGATGAGCAATTATGTGTATGGGAGTCTGTGATGGTTGTGGTAGATAAGATGGACCAAATATAAAAATGAGTAAAATACAGTGCTTCTTGAAGAATCCATCAAGATAAGCATGCAAGTCAGTAGTAGGATAGATTATAATGTAAAGAAAGTAGATGATTTAAAAGTTTGTTTTTTAGAAATGGATTTTGTGATAGTGATGCAGTCCAAATACATAAACTTTTTAACTATTAGAGAATTGGTAATGTCATCCATTAATACTTAGGGTAAGTTTTCCAACTTCAGTGAGTGTTCTTTGCCTCACATTTGTTTACTGTCTTAAATAGCAATTTCCAAAACTGAACTTCTTAGTTTAAAAAGTTCTAAGGTTGGCTTTATGGTTTGGAACAAACGTTTTCTGTGGGCTACATGGAAAGCTAGCAGATACCTATTGGAATTACTATTTTATTTTGGAAGCATTCTTGAATAATCTAAAGGGTATGTCATATACTCGATCATTGGCACACCCCTGAGAATTAGAACCAGAATTAGAACCAGTGTTTATTCTTTTAAATTTAAGCAAGGAAACTTGGATATCTAAGTACTTATTGTCAGGTTATCTTATAGGAGTATTAGGAAATTGATAAATCCTGTGAGAATCTTAGGCATGTCATAGACCTTAAGATCCTTCTTAAATGATTCTGCACTTGAGTCTAAATTGCAGCAATTTTCAATTACTGTATTAATCACCTGACAGATCTATTGATGATGGAGTTGTTGAAGTATTGAAATTTGCACATCAGCTGTGTAATACTGTTTTTACTATGCTTTTATGATACTCATACCTAGAAGCTGAGCCCTATTTAACTTTACAGTTTGCAAGTTGACTGTGATTCTTGTGATTATTCAGAGTGGATTTGAAAGGTGTTAAATGTTGTTGACTAAATGCCATTTTTCTAAGTAAAGAAGAAAATACATCTTTTTATTATAAATATCTTGTATAAATTTTATTTCTTCAGCTCTCACAAAGTTCTCTACAAAGAATAGTTATAAAAGTTAAATCTAGGCCGGCGCCGTGGCTCACTGGGTTCTAGTCCCAGTTGGGGCGCCGGATTCTGTCCTGGTTGCTCCTCTTCCAGTCCAGCTCTCTGCTGTGGCCTGGGAGGGCAGTGGAGGATGGCCCAAGTCCCTGGGCCCTGCACCCGCATGGGAGGCCAGGAGAAGCACCTGGCTCCTGGCTTTGGATCAGTGCTGTGCGCCAGCCGCAGCGGCCATTGGAGGGTGAACCAACAGAAAAAGGAAGACCTTTCTCTCTGTCTCTCTCTCTCTCACTGTCCACTCTGCCTGTCAAAAAAAAAATGTTAAATCTATCCAAAATATATGTATTAGTTGCTGCTTTTATAGGTAACGTGCTTTCTACAATTTCTTTTTTTTCTATTTTAAGATTTATTTATTTATTTGAAAGTTAAACAGAAAGAGGAGAGGCAGGCAGGCAGACAGAGAGGTCTTCCATCTGATGGTTCACTCCCCAATTGGCCACAACGGCTGGAGCTTCTCCGATCTGAAGCCAGGAGCCAGGAGGCTCTTCCAGGTCTCCCATGTGGGTGCAGGGGCCCGAGGACCTGGGCAGTCTTCCACTGCTTTCCCAGGCCACAGCAGAGAGCCGGATCAGAAGTGGAGCAGCCGGGTCTTGAACCAGCGGCCATATGGGATGCCGGCGCTTTAGGACAGGGGGTTAACCCACTGTGCCACAGCACCAGCCCTATCTGCAATTTCTACATCATCAGATTGGAAGCTTCATGAAGGCAAAGGAAAATTTGTCTTGTTGACCGAGTTCAAAGGGTATAGTAACCGTGTCTCAATGGGTTAAATATTTACAAGGTTGGACTTTCTAAGTAACTGACTAGTTACATGGCAGTGTGAAATCCAAAACTGAGAGTTTCTCAGTTTGTTATAAATAAGCTTACACAAGCCTGTAAGATTACACAGTTATATATACACATATCCATGTATTTGTATTATGGCTGTCAACTGTAGTAGGTACTTAGGATAAAATTGTTTTCCTGGTTCAGTATAATACCATAAGGCTATATAAAATAGAGTAGTAAGTAAATGATTTTGTAGGTAAAATACATATAATAGAAGAAAGGTAGAAATGTTAACTATCTCTGGGGTTTTAATTGATGTTCATGGACGGCATGGGAAATATAAGACTGCCAGCTTCATGGAGGAATTACTGTTTTGAATGGCAATGTAGTTGGCAGACTAGTCTCTTATAAACTATATACCCTGCAGGTAATATAAGGTCCCAGGAAATCCTTCTCCATTCCAGATGTCCACTGAAACTGTGTTAAATGAACTAAAAAAACAGCCATAATGTACTTTGGTGGCTTATGTTGGAAAACAAAATGTGAAGTATATTTAACCTCTGTGTTTTCTTTCTTCAAATACTAAGTCCAATGCTGCACCCTAAAATAAATAGTACTTTGTTATTTTCTGGCTTTGTAGCTTTAAAGCTTCTGGATTGAAAGACATGACTGTCCCAGATAGAGTTAATTTTTTGTACTGATACCCCTGCAGTTAAGGCTTATAAACTACCTGGACTAGGAATCGCAAGGTTAGCTTCAGAGTTGTGAGATTTTAGCTAAGTCACTTAAATTTTGTGGGCTTCATCTTGAGATTCTTGTTTTTATATATACACATGTTTTATATATATATACACACATACATATATATATATATATATATATTCATTCTAAGGTTAAACTACTTTGAAAGCTAATTAGATTTTAAGTTGCCATGTTTACCTAGAACAAACAAATCCCCAAATAACAAAAGCCAGCCTTGTTACTTTTTACATCTTGTCAGTTTTGAACAGGCTTTGAAAACAATGCTTCTTAGTGTTTCCATGTTTTACCTCTTACACACTGGAAATTTATACCTTTACCTCAAAATTCATTATGCTAGTACGAAGTGGTAGTAAAACAACGTGCTAGTTTGATTAGTGATGGTAATATAGTCCATAAACAACATGAATGATGGACATTCACAGATGATTGTATTTTGGTGGAGGAATTGCACTAGTGATTTTTGAATTTAAAAGTCAGGTGATTGCAAATAAAAATCTGGGTTTGGTAATCCACTTGAAAATTTGCAAGATCTGACAACAACTACTTGCATATTGTTGAGGAAGTTAACTCATTGGAGTTCCATAGGATTGGATTATTCCCTGTAGTGTTCCTAACTCTGAGCCATGACATATACTAGGGATCTTCAAGAGATTCTTGGAAATGCGTATTATGGAAAAACTAAGCATGGATTTTAGAATTTTGCACCAAAATAAACTTAACATTTTAATTGTATTTTTTCACAAACTTTTTGAAGTATCATAATAGTATTACTGTTACTAAAGCACTGAACTTGTTTATGTTCATGCAGAGCTAGGCATAAATCCAGTTGGTTTTATGCAAAATCTTTTCATGCAAAACCTTAATATAGGTGCGGGTGCTGTGGCATCATAGGTTAAGCCACCATCTGCCTTGCTGGCATCCCACATGAGTGCTGATTTGAGACCGGGCTGCTCCACTTCCAATCCAGCTTCCTGCTAATGTGCCTGGGAAAGCAGAAGATAGGCTGAGAGCTTCAGCCCCTGCACCCATATGGGAGACCTGGAAGAATCTCCTGGCTTCAACTTGGCCCAGCCCCAACCCTTTAGACCATTGGGGGAGTGAACCAGCAGGGAAAGATCTCTGTCTCTCCTTCTCTCCCTTTTCTCTCGGTGTAACTCTGCTCTTTGAAATAAATAAATTTCTGTTTTTTTTTTTTTTTAACCCATTAGTATATGTTACTATTTTCAGGTGAAAGTCTGGTATTCTAAAGATTAAATAAGCCTTTTAAAAAAGTGAGTTTTTAACAACAAAGCATCCAAAGCCTGGATTCATTCTATAGACTGATAGTGTATAATTTTTCTATATATTTGAACTTTAGGTCTGAATAGAGATACTGTTTAATGAAGCATTGTTTTATTGAACTAATTCATTGTACTGGCACATTGTGCAAAAATATCTGTGTCTTTGTGATATCATAAGTTTGAAACGTTTTGAGAAGTTTTAAAATAGTTTTTAATGTCTGTATAGTCTTCATAAGGACTTCAGTAAAATGTTGAATGTGAAGCACTTTATTCCCTTGAAAATAGTATTTTTATAGTACAGGAATTGTACATTTGTAGAGCTTTTGACATTTGCCAATATTTGTTCATTTTACTGTTAGCACTTTTACATTGGGAAGATGCTGTCAAACTACAGCAAAGTAACAGGAGATATACTTTTTAAATTTAGGTCATGAATGTTAAATTTCAGGGTAAAGAAAATAACTTACAATACAACATTTATTGAGGCACTTTAAGGATAGTCAACCTAGAGGATGTTACTTTATTTTTTAAAGAGATAATTATTTCTTTCCAGGAATGATAGGCCAGTATAGAGATGATAGTTTTTAATAGCTGTTGCTTTGGAGAGAATATTCTCTTTTTAGTGCATTCTTTCTAAATTGGAAAAAGTGAATTAAGTGTATGTAGTGTATACTTTTTCTAGCCAATCAGGGGAATGGCCAGAGGAAGCAGATTAACTTTATAATCCAATACCATACAGGTTAACAAAGATCTTTTAGAGCCAGTTTATTATAATTAAAGTTATTACAATTAAACTATATGTGGTATTTTTTAAATCATCTACCACTTTTTAACACTATTCCCAACAACAAATAGAAAATATGTTCTTCTTTAATATTATTTTTTGTGAAGCTTCCATCTTCTGGTTCACTTCCTTAGTGCCTGCAATGACCAGGGCTGGGTTAGGGCTGGAGCCAGGTACTGGTAACTCAGTCCATGTCTTCCCACATGGGTGATGAGAATCCAACTACTTGAGCCATTATCATTGTTGCCTCTCAGGGTATGCATTGGCAGGAAACTGGTGGCAGGATCTAGAGTGGGGAACTGGATCCAGGCACTCCAGTGTTGATGCACTGTTGTGTCTTAACCACTAGGTTAAACTGTTCCTTCTGTTTGAGCCTGGATGAGGCTTTTGTGGTTGAGTCTATTAAAAAAAAATACTGTGGTAATGTTACTGGCCACCTGCCTGCCTCTTCCTCTGTTGGGACGTACACATTTACAGTCAGCCCTAAATCACAGTGTACTCTGAAGTCCCTTAGTGGAGAGTGATCTTGGAGAGAAGTAAGTGAGAAGCCTCACTGCTTTCAGCCTTCTCAGCCTGGGTACCAGACATGTAATGAATAGAGCCTAGAGATGATTCCAGCCCTTACCATCATCTAAATGCAGACACAGGAAAGATCTTAGTTGATCCTCTTAACCATGTGCAATAATGAAAAATGATTTTTATTGTTCAAGTTGCCAAGTTTTGGATAATATTTTATGTATTAGTAGATAGTTGGTACAGGTATATGTTTATTTAATTAAGAATGTTTTCTTTCTGGACCAGATTTTATGTATCATGTAGCCTTGTCATTAGCTTAAGTGTTGAAGTGGGCACAGTTTGTTGGAATACAATGCTGGTGAAAGGCTTAGTGGTCAACTCTACAGGAGATTAATATGGTTACCCTCCTTTTCTTCTTGCAAATACTGGGTCCTTTTTAAAAATCTTGATTTACTTACTTGCATCTACTTGAAAAGTCCTATCTTTTTAAAAAGAAAATTGTTTATTTATTTGAGAGGCAGAGTTAAAGATAGAAGGAGAGGTCTTCCATCTGCTGGTTCATTCCCCAAATGCCCACAACGTCCGGCGTTGGGCTGATCTGAAGCTAGGAGCCAGGAGCTTTTTCCAGGTCTCCCACGTGGGTACAGGGCCCCAAGCACTTGTGCCATCTTCCACTGCTTTCAGGGAGCTGGATTGGAAGTGGAGTAGCTGGGACATACCCAGTGCCCATGTGGAATGCTGGTGCCTTAGGCAGCTGCTGTACCTGCTACATGCAGCACTGGTCCCTGATCTTTTTATTCTAAATGCTTCTTATCAGAGGTAAATAACTGAGCTCAGAAAAACTGGGACTTTCTCAGTTAACTCATAAGGGATAACCTGGATTTATCTCTTTTCCTATGTATATCATATTTCAGTTAAGATATGTGTTACTAGTATTGATGAAGGGGTAACATAAAATGTGGTCACTTATATTGGGGATCAGCACCACTTTTTGTAAAAGGGCAGATAGACTTTATGGACTCAAGATTCTCTGGTATATATTTTTCTTTGTCTTTTTAAAAATGTCTTTATAGCCAGTGCCGCGGCTCAACAGGCTAATCCTCTGCCGTGAGGCACCGGCATACCGGGTTCTAGTCCCGGTCGGGGCGCTGGATTCTGTCCCGGTTGCCCCTCTTCCAGGCCAGCTCTCTGCTGTGGCCCAGGAGTGCAGTGGAGGATGGCCCAAGTGCTTGGGCCCTGCACCCCATGGGAGACCAGGAGAAGCACCTGGCTCCTGCCATCGGATCAGCGTGGTACGCCGACCGCGGCGGCCATTGGAGGGTGAACCAACGGCAAAGGAAGACCTTTCTCTCTGTCTGTCTCTCTCACTCTCCACTCTGCCTGTCCAAAAAAAAAAAAAGTCTTTATAAAATGCCTTTAAAAATGTAATAACTATTTTGTCTTGCGGACCATACAAAAATAGGCTATTGGCCATACTTGTCTTTGAGGTTTTAGTTTGCCAATTTGTTATAAAACCATGGAGTTAGCTCACTAAACTGATGCTATGTACAATATAGATAAAAATGTAGGTACCATAAAGTGAGGATTTATGGTTGAGCTCAGATATTCAAGTAACTTTAAGACGTTACGGTGTTGGAGATAGAGTGCTTTCTCGTGCATAGTTTGAAATTAATCTTGTACATATGTGTGTTTAATATTTTGCATTTGTATTATGACTTCAAAATTTTTATTTAGTTTTTCTTTTATTTGAAAGAGATTTTCCATCTTTTGGTTCATTCCCCAAATGCCCATAACAGCCAGGGCTGGGCCAGGCTGAAACCAGAAGCCCAGAACTCAGTCTGGGTCTCTCACATAGATAAATAGGGACCCAAGTACTTAGATGCACGTTAGTGAGAAGCTGGATCTGCAGCAGAGGAAGCAAGACTTGAAACAAGCACTCTGGTGTGGGATGTGGACATCCTAAGTAGTGACTTGACTGCTTTGCCAAATGCCTGCCCCAAAGTTGCTCTTGATGCTCCCCATCTAAGTTAACTGTAGATTTAGGAAGTGTGAATTCCAGACTCCTATCCATCCATTACTGGGCAAAATATGTGTGTTCACCTTGAACTTCTGAGCTTCTATTTCTTTATCTGCAAAGATGGTAAAACGTGCCTTATTTGTTTCATATTGTTTGTTTATATGATGCATGTATAAGTAATAAAATGTCAGAAGTGACAAGATATTTAAGTAAGTGAGTATGTTAATGTTTATCTTGAAAGAGTAAGTAGGTACTTTATAAAACTGAATTAGAAATTTTTATAAAACTGAATTAGAAATTTTTAAAAACTTTTTTATACTGAAACCACAGTCTACACATATCCTTGAAATATAAATTGATTTAAATTAACCTGCATAATTCATTCTATATTAAATTTAGCACATAGAAAATATATAATTTCAGGTAAATGTTCAGGCTATGAGGTGATATTTCTAGGTGAGATCTGGTGATTTCATGGAAGAGTTTTACCTATTAATTTAGTAAGTTAATTGTCTTTTTCTCGGGATAGTATACATTTTTTCTTCCTGTCTTCAACAAATGTTTCTGGTTCAGTCAAGACCTCTTGGATCCACTTTTTTACTGATAAGAGACCTTTGGCCAGTAATAATTAAAACTTGCAAAACTTGGGTTACTTCTGTGAAACTTCATTTTGTTTTTATCTTTTAGCATCTGGAAATGGTATTTGCTAAAACTCATTATCTTGAGGGGATTTTATCTTTCTCGAAAACATAAATGTAGAGATCAGAGAAGCCTTTTTGGTAGACATGAGTATCTTGTTTTTCAATAACATTTTAAAAATAAGTAAACAAAAGTAAAAGCAACCTGTTTTGTACTTACTCATTTTTAGACAAATGGTATGGACTAGCATCAGTACCACCCAAAGGAGTCCATTGTTTGGCAACTGCAAACATAATAATTTTCAGACTGTATTCAGTTATGTTTCTTTAGTTTTTGTTAATGTGCAATAGTTCCTCTGTGTTTAGGGTGGAGACATAATTGGATGTTCTTTTGGGTTTGATATTCCCTCATGTATAGGTTCATATTTTGCATTTTTCATAGGAATATCACTGATGTGTTGCTTTACTTTCAGTTCTTACCAGAAAGTCCTGAAATTGACTTGTTCCATTTAATTAGGGATGCTAATTTTGGTTACTTGGTTATGATGGCATTTGCCAGATTTGTTCACTGTGAAGTTAATAGTTTCCCTTTGAAATCTTATGGGAAGTATGCAATCTTGATAAATACATGTGTATGTGTATATATACATATAAATTATATACAGATATTTCAGTATTCATTATACACATTTTAAAGTCACCATAAAAATTAGAGCTTAAAAGTAGAAAAATAAAGCAGTTTTGAATTGTTTTGTGTATTTTGTATATAAAATGAAGTGTATGCTCCTGACTTTGTAGACCAGAGTTATGTGTCCTTTACGTTGTGTTATTTTATAGGAATTAATTGTGTGTTGTGATCCAGAAATAAAAACTCATGGAGGATTTTGTTCTCATACTTAGTACTCAAAAACAAATGCTTAATGGTTACTAATTTTTCCCTGTTTTTTAAATTTACAGATGGGGAACTTAATGTTTTAGATGATATTTTGACTGAAGTACCTGAACAAGATGATGAACTGTATAATCCAGAGAGTGAACAAGATAAAAATGAGAAAAAGGGTAAGATTTCCAATTTTTTTTGTTAAAATAACAAGGAATATGAATAGAGGATATTTCATTACTTAAGAAAATGACTTTGCTTTTGTTTTTGTACTTGTTCTTGAGGCAGTTAGCACCAAAAGCATAATAAACTAATAATACCATATTCCATATAAATAAAAGTAATCTACTTTAAAAATAGATTTACTTATTTTCAAAGACAGAGTTACACAGAGGGAGAAACAGGGAGGGAGAGAGAGAGAGAGAGAGAGAGAGAGAGTCTATCTGCTGGTTCACTCCCCAAATGGCCTCAACAGCCAGGGCTTGGCCAGACCAAAGCCAGGAGCTAGGAGCTTCCTGCAGATCTCCCAAACAGGTGCAAGGGCCAAAGCAGTTTGGCCATTGTCTGCTGCCCTCCTAGGTGCATTAACAGGGAGCTGGATTGGAGTGGAGCAGCCATGTCTTGAATCAGCAGTCACATAGGATGCTGGTGCTGCAGTTGGCAGTTTTACCTGCTACACCAGAGCACTGGCCCCTAATAAAACACTTTTTAAAAAAATATGGAACTTCTGAAATATTTATAAAAAAATATGGAACTTCTGATTTCTCTAATATTTGATAATTGTTTTAGATTAACTTTGAAATAAAAATATTTTAGTAGGTGTTTTTAGAAAATAAGACTTCCTTTATTCCTGATGTAAATATTGTCTGTTAATCTTTGGTGAAATAAATGTGAATACTACAAATACATTTATATTTCTCTTTAAATTTTATTTTAAAGGATCAAAAAGAAAAAGTGACCGAATGGAATCTACTGATCCCAAGCGACAAAAGTCTTCTGTACATTCAAGACAGTTGATTTCTAAACCACTGAGCTCATCTGTTAGTAATAACAAAAGAATAGTTAGTACAAAAGGAAAATCAGTCACTGAGTATAAAAGTGAGGAATATCAAAGATCTGAACGAAACAAGCGTCTAGATGCTGATCGGAAAATTCGTCTGTCAAGCAGTGCCTCCCGAGAACCTTATAAGAGTCAACCTGAAAAAACTTGTCTCCGCAAAAGAGATCCTGAAAGGAGGACCAAATCCCCAACACCAGATGGTTCTGAGGTAGTAAATATTATTGCAAATATAAAACAAAAAGCAATTCTTTTTGAGGCTTTAGAACTATTTAGTCACCTTGACCTTATGTGTTACATGACTGCTGATTACCTTTTTCTTTAAACATCAGAGAATTGGGCTTGAAGTGGATAGACGTGCAAGTAGATCCAGCCAGTCTTCTAAGGAAGAAGTGAACTCTGAAGAATATGGCTCTGATCATGAGACTGGCAGCAGTGGTTCTTCTGATGAGCAAGGCAACAACACTGAGAATGAGGAGGAAGGAGTAGAAGAAGATGTGGAGGAAGATGAAGAGGTAGAAGAAGATGCAGAGGAAGATGAAGAGGTGGATGAAGATGGAGAAGAGGAGGAGGAGGAGGAAGAGGAGGAGGAAGAAGAGGAAGAGGAAGAAGAAGAGGAGGAGGAAGAATATGAGCAGGATGAGAGAGACCAGAAGGAGGAGGGAAATGATTATGACACTCGAAGTGAGGCCAGTGATTCTGGCTCTGAATCTGTTTCCTTCACAGATGGGTCTGTGAGATCTGGTTCAGGGACAGATGCATCAGGTACTAATTTATGTATGTAACTTGTCTTTTTTTTTTTTTTTTAAGAATTTGATTGGTTTTATTCTTGAGTATGTTTAGATTATGTAAAATGTTTGAGGAGATAGGGTATATTAATAGGGTTGTCTTGATCTGTTTCAAAATTAACTATGCTATTGAGTGTTTTGAATACATTTGAATAATCTTGAGTAAGATGTACATATTTAGTAAAGGTGTTTCCCAGGTACAAATTGATTTGTTACAAGCAAATACAAGTCCAGTTGTTTCACTATAAGGACATGCATTTCAGGTTTTAGTGCTGTAAATTTTTAGGTTTTCATATTAGTTGAAAACTATTTATTAAATACTGATGAATAAAACCTGCCTACTAGGTATTATAATATTTCCAGAATAAAATACCTTTAGAGTTCCATTATGTTGTAACAGAATCACATCTCTTTTTTCTTGGGTGAGCATAAACCTGTCTTCCAATTCTATACTTATGTGTTGACTTAATACTACAGAGAGTGGAAGTTTAAAAGAAGAGTATAATTCTTGTAGAAAGGTTATGTAAAAGCCATCTTGGATCATATCTTCAGTACATGTCTTACCTCTTTGTGCCTGTTGAGCAGTGAGACAAAAATGTGAGTCTAGTAGATGGAGTCAGTAGATTGAGGGAGTGAGCCTTCTCTTTGAAAATTCAGAGGGTACAAGCCAAGGTTGGGCTACTTCTAGATCCCTGCTTTTTATAGTCTCATGGCTATCTATGTGTTCAATATTAGAATGAAAGAAAAATTCTATATTTTTGGAAATACGTAATTTCACTACTATGAAATTATATCATTTATAATTGTTATTAGTAGATCATATTCTTGATTTAGTGTAGGCAGCAGACCAAATGGCCAGCTATTTTCTTGTGATAGGCAATGGAAGTGCTTTTCATCTTTTCTTTCCAGAGTTCTGGATTTGGGAATGTAGATTTTTGAAGAGAATTGAAAAAGTTAAACGGAATAAATGAGCAGTTAGGTTTTATGTAAAAACTTTTGGAATTTTCAGTTCTATGTTCCCATCATGCTTTTTATGTTGTCTTCTAAAATTTAGGATAGCATATAGGGAACACAAGTTGCATTGGCAGTATGTGTGAATGTTCATTTATTATGGAAATTCTTTGAAGATACCCATAGGAAGAGGGAACATTTTTTGTTAGAGGACTGTTCTTTTTGATAGTTCTATGAGAAACACTGCAGCGTAGACTTGAGCATTTGAGATAAGTGAAAAAGAGTAAGCTGGATAGGAACCTGAAATAATCTGCATGTTTAACAAGTTCCTAGATGATGCTGGAGCTGTAGCAAGGTATTTGATGACACTATTTTTATGGAGAAGACATTTCAAATTGGTAGCCTATAGTTTTATAATGAATCTTGATATTAAAGCTATTAATAGAAAAGATTTATTGTCTTAAAAGAGATACCTGCAACCTTTATTTTCCTTATAAAGGAAAATATGCAGCTTTTCCTTGGAAGAATCATTGGAACATGAGATCCTACATTTTATTCAAGAAATAATTTTTCTCGTAGTTTTCTTTTTGTAATATGTGAAAGAAATATGAAATGGCTTTTGAATTTCTTGATTATGAGAAGCCAGTTTTTGAATACAAGAGATTCTAGTTTAGTTTCTGCGTCATGATTTTCCTAGATTCTAATTGACTTTACCTAATTTTTTTCTCAGAATTTTTTGTAATTTAAGAAAATTAAAAGCAACAGAGTGGTTGATAAAAACCTTTACTTGGTATGACTTTCATTGTTCTTTCAACCTGAAAGTAGTATTTGGGGGAGGTGCCATTAACGACTGCAGTAGGAATTACTCATACGAACAAGATGAAAGTTTCTTGGAGATCTCATTCTAATGCTGTGTTCAACATTATGCAAAAAGAGTTGGGCAGAATCTTCTGCTTCTGTTATTTTTTCTGCATTATGTTAGTGAGAGATCATTTTAGTACTTTGAACCACATGGCCTCTTTTTAACCAGCAACAAAAGCTGTTTTACCATCAATCTGTTGATCAAATATCCAGGGAGGAAAAATTATAAGAAAACATGTCAACACTTTTGAAAAAAGCAATGGAACAAAAAGCCTACTAAAACTAGTTAGACCTAGAATCCCCGTTCAGTAACAGTAGTGAAATATCTTTTCCATTCACTGAAGAGAAGAGCTTAGGGCTTCTACTCTTAAGCCAGAATATCTGCCTTTTGAGTCTAGGTTCCTGTACCCAGGAACAGGTAAGCTGAGGTTTCTGCATGTGTAAATGAGACTATCTCATGAACTTGTTTTGAGGATTAAGGCAAATAATTTGTTTAAAGATTTTTAAATAGTTAGCTGTTGGTATAAAGGAAGATATTCTCTGTATGCTCACTGATGATTATTTTTCAGCTTTGCATTGTTTCTATAAAAATAAGTACGTACATTTTCTCTTTCCATATTCTTATCTCCTACCTAGAAAGGAAAGGAGGTTTTTGTGGGATAATTAAAATAGCAGGAGAGACAGAAGAGCTGTTTCATATATGTCTTTCTATCTGTGCTTATAAAGGTCCAAATTAAGCTTAAAATGATTCTTTCATGACAAGTAATTCAAACCTTTTCAGGCTACTGAAAATGCTTAATTTTCTGATACAAATACATTAACTGTATTTAATATTTGGGGATACATTTTCAATTGAATTTGAAAATAACAGCAGTTATTTTAGGAAGGAAATGCTTAAGAATTACATTTTCCAGTTATAAGGCATTGTGTGCTGGGGCTTCTCAAACATCTTAAGATAAAATCAGAGTTGGAATTGTGATGAAAAATAGTAGCACAGTTAAAGGCAAACAAAATAGGACTTAATTTTGTTAAAAGGAAAATTGTATTTGCTGTTTTTTTTTAATTCCTCTTAGAAAATCTTATTTAAGGTCACCTTTATGTAAGCCAAAAAAAGTAAATAATTTCTCAGTAACATCATTATAGTTTGATTTGACTGGAGTTGGTGGGAGAAAAAATTTCTTTGTTTTTTCACATCATTAAATTGGAGCACTTTTGAGAAAACTTGAGTGATCAAGAGAGAGATGAGCAATGACTGAAACTTAAGAGCTGTGCATAAACCAAACACAGAATGATACTTGTTTGAGAATCTGTGCTAGTTTTTATTTTGTGCTGTTTTAACAACTTTTGGTTGGATTCTTTTTAGATGAGAAAAAGAAGGAAAGGAAGAGAGCTAGAGGCATTTCTCCAATTGTCTTTGATAGAAGTGGAAGTTCTGCATCAGAGTCTTATGCAGGTATTCTCATTTTCATTTGTGATCATATCTGAGTGATTCTAGTGTATTCTGCTTTAGAAAGTGTGGAGGCTGTAGTTTAGTGTGAACTTGTTGATGTTCATTAGTACTGATTTTGGCATGTTCAGTGTAATAATTCTAGAAGAAACTAAGCTTTTTCTTATTTTAATCCTGTTCTGTTACTGCTTAAGTGGAATTTTCACTTTTTTTTTCTTGGAAGATGATGATTCAGTGACTAGTTTTCTGAGTGGGAATCTGTTCAAATATATATTTTTTAAAAAATCCAAACAACCCAAAAAGCAAAACACTCGTACACATTGAGAAGTATTTTTTTTGTGTGTGTGGGTGCGCCAGGAAGAATAATTTGTCTTGAATGAGAATTATATGTGACAAGACTGTAGAAATTTTGTCTTATCTCTATTAAAGCTCAATCTGAACAAATGTACTTTGGCTAAATACAGGTTCAGAAAAGAAGCATGAGAAATTATCATCTTCCGTTCGTGCTGTCCGAAAAGGTATCATTTAAATTTGAAATCGTTTTCATTGCATGCTGCATAAAGTCATTATTTTGCCTAATTGGTTTTCCATTAATAGTTGGTTTTAATATAGTAATGTTCCGATATATTACATTAAGAAAAAAATGTATAGTCTTACAAAGAAAGCTTCATGTTCCATGTCTGCTTTTTATTGCATCTCTTAGTACAGTACCAGACATTTTAGGTTCTTTTAGTTCTAGCACACAATGGAATGATGTATGTGTCTGTTGCATAATTTACTGTTATCAACATGTAAATGAGGTTGTTAAATTTCTTTCAAATTATAGGCACTTTTATAATTAAACATGGATCTAATATATCGGAACATCACTAGATTAGGTTTATTTTGTAAAATGCTGGTTGTCTTAGTTTTGCTTTATTACATGTCGTGGCTTAGCTTTCTAGGTTGAGTGGGTGAAAAAGTTTAGCTGGGTTGTGGAGGGCCAATTTCAGTTAGTACAGTTCACTCTTCCTTTGTGTAATAGTGGTTTGTGGTTAATCAATTTGGATTTCTTTTTTTCAGATCAAACCAGTAAACTCAAATATGTCCTTCAGGATGCAAGATTTTTCCTCATTAAGAGTAACAACCATGAGAATGTGTCTCTTGCCAAAGCTAAGGTATTAGCATCAGTTCTGTTGAAACTATCCTAATCTTAAAATTTTTAAATGACAGCATGGATGACCTGCATTAACTCAAGTAGCTGAGATACTGTGATTTTCATTCAAGCTTTAAAGATCCAGCCCAACCTCCCAGGATCTGGTTTGTGGCTAGCTAGGCAACCTATTAATTAGTAATTTGAGTTCTCTTAAATATTTAAAGGATGATTTTACTGTCAAAATATTCAGTATTAAAGCTATATAGTTTAACTTTATAAGATCTTTTTCTGTTAATATTTGCTTTTATATTCAGTTGCTAATTTTACAAATACTTAAAATTTCCTGTGGTTAACCAATTTTTTTTATGTCAATGGTTGCTTTATACCTTTTGATATTGTTTTGAAAAGAAACCAGTTCTTGAGTTTCCTTTGTTTTTTAGAAGTAAGATCATTTTGGTTCAGAAGAAAAGGATGTATCCACTTGCTATAGATACAAGATCCTAATTTTATTTTAGTATTTTTGCTACAAAGTATATGACATATTATGACAGCTGTTAGAATATTTTGTTATTCTTGATTTAAATTGAGTAACTTTTCAGAAAGTTTTAAACATTTCTGATCCATAATTCCATCAGTATTACTTAAAATAATCTATACTTCTACCTTTAGTCAGTGATTACCCATAAACATTTATAAACAGAGGGAAGTAATACACCAAATAGCTTATCTAGCATTAACTTATTTTCTTCTTTAGATAAGTGGGTTTAGATGGGAATAATTAATCATTAGTGTGAGTGAGAAAGTATAGTTTGTAGGAGATTGGTGTGAGCTGAATTAGAGCTTCTTAGTTTTTTATTTCTGTTTTTCATGGATGAACAACTGGTTAAAATGTTTCAGAAATTAGTAAATATATATTCCGGATGTAGGTGGAAACACTAGCTTCTTTTGACTATGGATACGTAAACATTTGAACTTAAATAGAAAAATTTAGAAATGCTAGAATCGTCCCAGTATTTCATCATTTACAGATTTACTAATAAAATGACATTTAATATTTGATTTGGCACAGATTTTCAGACTGACAGTTATGATCCACCTTCTAACATGTATTTACCACTGTAAATGGTTGTAATTTAAAAATAATTGTGATTAGTTTTACTGTATTGAATTCTATCCATTAAGAGTTGACTACCCCCTTGTGTTGTTTGCTAGTTGTTTTTTCCATATTTTTCCCGAGGTTTTTTAAGTTGTTACTATATTATTTTGATGGCTGAGGAATAAAATATTTCTTCATTACAGTTTACTTGAATTAAAGCATACTGAAAGCAATAGCTTTGCCACATTTGCAGGAAGCATGAGATTTAAAGTTAAGTGCAATTTGTGTTCTCTGTTATTTGTATAGGGTGTATGGTCAACACTACCTGTAAATGAGAAGAAATTAAATGCTGCATTCAGATCTGCAAGGAGTGTTATCTTAATATTTTCAGTCAGAGAGAGTGGAAAATTTCAAGGTAAGAAAAGAAAATAGTTTTGACATAAAAGCATGAACTATATTAGCATCTTCATAGTTCTTGTGTTATGATTTCCTTAGGGTTTGCAAGACTTTCTTCAGAATCCCATCATGGAGGATCTCCTATACACTGGGTGCTTCCTGCAGGAATGAATGCTAAGATGCTGGGAGGTGTCTTTAAAATTGACTGGATTTGCAGGTATATTGTACAGTCTACCCTTGTTTTGAATGGGCAGCAGTTGGGAATAATGTAAAAACTCCGTAGTAGTTTACTATTATACTTGTTTCCTTTTTTGGTTGTTTTGTTCCTGGACTGATTTGTATCCATAACATTTAATAGTAAAAGCATTATATTCTAATATTACTTTGCTCAGTACCCTCTTAAATCTGTTATAATATTTATGCTAAGGACTGTAGTTTACTCTGTGAAGGGTTCATGTATTTCATTTGTTCTTTGTATTAGCAATATAGCGATAAAAATAATGGGACAGCTGCTGGGAGTGTTGCTCAGTATATCCTTGCACTTTAGTGATTCAGCATGTCATTTAGTTACTGTGGAGTGGGAAAATAATTCATCTTTCACTTGCTAACTCTTTAGGGGGTAACTGATTTGGTTGTGAGAAGTTAAGTTTGTTTTTGTTTTGTTTTTTAAGGAAACTAGTAAACATGTTTAGTTGACATTTTGATCTTCTGAAACTAGATTGAGACTATATATAAGAAAAACAGAACATTGAGTTACTGTCCTAATTTAGTTCTTTACTGAATCATTGTGTGTAACAGTGATTGCTATTTAAGTGAACATTTCATGGAATACACAGATCTATTTCCTATAAAATTAATTTTACTTAAAATATGTCTGAAAGGGGACCGTGTAGATTCTTTGTGAGTTATAAATTGGCTTAGGATATTGTGTTTTGTTGGGCATGAGGAAATTAGTTAAGAATAAATCAGCTAGTTGTATTCAGGAAGCTGACTAGCACAGGGATAATGTGGGAACAGAAACTATTAGAGAATTGTTCAACAGATGTGATAGAATAATAGCCAAAATTTTTTTTTTTTGAAGCAAGGTGGTTAGTAAAAGAAAAGGCAAGGATAAATTGTAATGCTGACTAGGTTAAACTTTTTAGGGATAGTGAAGAACTATTAAGATATATTTATGGATCAATACAGAGTAGACATACTGTATGAAATTGATAGTAGGGTGACAAAAAACAATTTTTTAATTTTATTTTTTAAATAATACAAATTTCATAAATACAACTTTAGGAATATAGTTATTCTTCCCACTATACCCACCTTCCCACCCACATTCCCAGACCTCCCCTTCTTTTCTCTCCCCTTGCCAGTCCCTTTATCCATTAAGATTCATTTTCAATTAACTTTGTGCATAGAAGACAAATGCTATACTAAGTAGGCCAACTTGATACTAAGTAAAGATTTCAACAATTTGCACACACAGACAAAACTGAGAACTAGTTTTACAGTTAACTCTCATAATACAGCTCATTGAGGACCAGTGGTCCTGCATTGGGAGTTAGTGTGCAGTGACTCCTGTTGTTGATTCAACAATTAACGCTATTTGGTATGACATCAGTGACCACCCAAGGCTCTTGACATGAGTTGCCTAGGCTATGGAAGCCTTTTGATTCCACAAACTCCATCAGTATTTGGACAAGGCCATATGCGAAGTAGAAGTTCTCTCCTTCCTTTAGAGAAAAGTACATCCTTTTATGGCCACTTCTTTTTTTTTTTTTTTAAAGATATATTTATTTATTTGAAAGAGTTACACAGAGAGAAAAGGAGAGGCAGAGAGAGACAGAGAGAGGTCTTCCATCTGCTGATTCACTTCCTAATTGTCTGCAGTGGCTGGAGTTGGGCCAATTCAAAGCCAGGAGCTTCTTTCGGGTCTTGCATGTGAGTGCAGGGGCCCAGAGACTTGGGCCATCTTCTACTGCTTTCCCAGGTTATGGCCACTTCTTTCTGCTGGGGTCTTACTCACAGAGATCCTTCATGTAGAACATAGCAAAAAACCATTTCTGTAAAGGTTTTTTTTGTTTTTTTTTTGTTGTTTTTTTTGTTTGTTTGTTTTTGACAGAGTGGACAGTGAGAGAGACAGACAGAGAGAAAGGTCTTCCTTCGCCGTTGGTTCACCCTCCAATGGCCTCTGCTGCTGGTGCGCTGAGGCCGGCGCACTGCGCTCATCCGCTGGCAGGAGCCAGGTGCCAGGTGCTTTTCCTGGTCTCCCATGGGGTGCAGGGCCCAAGCACTTGGGCCATCCTCCACTGCCTTCCCGGGCCACAGCAGAGAGCTGGCCTGAAAGAGGGGCAACCGGGACAGAATCCGGCGCCCCGACCGGCACTAGAACCCGGTGTGCCGGCGCCGCAAGGTGGAGGATAAGCCTGTTGAGCCACGGCGCCGGCCTTCTGTAAAGGTATTTAACACATCGTTATTTTCTGCATGAAAACGTAGAAGCCATCTGAATTTTCCTAGGTAGAAAGTTATTTAAGTAAATTATGGGTTGTCACTTAAACATAATATATGCAAAAGTAACTTTCCATGTAGCAACATGCAAGTAAATAACAAATGAAAAAATATGCACTTGTAATGTTGGAATGAGACTTTCACTGTTTCCTCCCACTCTGCTGCCTCTAGTTTTTCAATAAAATTTATTGCTTATTAGAAATAAAATTTAATTAAAAGTTTAGAACCTACTGACAATTTATAATGAAAACAACATGGCAATTATTTTTCAATAGATACATTTTGTTATCATGATTTTTATTTGTGTTTGTTTTTATTTGCGTATGGTTGTAACTTACTATGAAGACCAAAGGAGACATTGGTATCATTGGAAAATATTTCTGGATAATGTTGCAAGAGATTTTATTTTGATGTAACTTACTCTATTAACCTTCATTTTCACATCATTGAGAAGAAAATTTTTTTCTTAATTTTATAATATTAATTTATTCATTGATTATTTAATCTCCATATTGCTCTTTACTGGATATTTTACTCACTTGTGTGAAATGTGTATAACAGAAGAGGTAAAGAAAGACCTGTACAGTCCATTGTAGTAACATTAGATGTAAAATTTTGGGCAATAAAATGCTTTAAATTTTTTTTTAGGATTTCTTTATTCACTAGAGAGGCAGTTACAGACAAAGATTGATGTTCCATTCCATCCACTGATTTGCTTCCCAAATGGCCATAAGATGTGGGCTGGGCCAAGCTGAAGTCAAGAGCCAGGAACTCTGTCTGGGTTTCCCACATGAGTGGCAGTGCCCAAGCACTTAGGCCATATTCTGCTAATTTCTAGGTGCATTAGCAGTGAATTGGATCAGAAGTGGAATAGTCAGAACTCCAAATGGAACTCTATGGGGTGCTGGCTTTATAGGTTATGGCTTAACCCACTGTACCTCAGCTCTGACCCTAAGTGCTTTTGTTGTTTTAAAGTAAATTTTAACATTTCTTAGAAATAAAATTTCAAATTTTAAAAAAGAACCAACTAAACATTTTTAAAATACTTGGAAATACTATTCATAGTTTACACTACTTGATAGATCTGTAAGCCTTGTAATATTTATTAAACTATTATCTTTGATAAATCACTTGCATTCCCTGAGTTTGTTCCAAGTTTTTATTTATCTCATTTATTTGAAAGTCAGACAGAGATAGAGAGAGATCTTCCTTCTTCTGGTTCACTCTCTAAATGGCTTGTAATAGCTGGAGCTGGGCCCGCACCAGGATCCTAGACTCAGTCTCCAGTTGTTCACGTATGTAGCTAGGGTCCCAAGTATGGAGCCTGCACTTGTTGCCTCCTGTGGTCTGCATTAGCAGGAAACCTGAATCCTAAGTGGAGCTTGGACATGAATCCAGTGTGTTCCAGTTAATTACTATTAATATTTTTGACATTTGATAGTTACTAGACTGATTTACTCATCCTTTGTATTTAATAACTAGACATAAGTTTCTTTCACTGTGGTCACACTTGCATCAGTGACATCTGATTAAGTGCAGAGTGGGAAGACCCACCCCAAACTTGTTGAATCTTTGATGGGTCAGGTACTTTGTTGGCACCTGATTTTATGTTCTTCTGTTCAGTTTGTCCCCCTTACAAAGCAGCTTTAGGTCACTGTCCCTCCAGCATTCCCCAGAACATTCACATAAAAGCTAGATCTATCTGTAGGTTTATTCATAATCCATTTGCTCAGAAGGTTACAGGATACTTGCTCTGTAATTGTGGTCCTGAGAAGAAAGGATAAAGTAAGAATGATGCATGGACCTTGTGCCCAGCAATGCTGAGCATTGTTTTGCCTATGGTTTCACAGCTCTCTCTGATGTGTCCTGGCTGAGACTGTTTTCAGTGAGCAGATGTCTCTTGAATCTAGTTAGAGCAGATGCCAAGAAAGAATCTCAGCCCAAAATGATGTATTTCATTTGGCACATAGACCTTTAGCTTGGATCTTAGGCTTTGTGTTGCTAATATTTACATTGTAGTGTTTACTCCATTCAGTAATAATCTGTAACCCTCATGTACTTTTGGTGGCTGAAGAAAGCTTTTATGTATTCCTTTCTTGTTACACTGGCAGTTTAGAAGGAAAAATCTTAAAAATACTGGACAAAGTGTAAGGAAATAACTAGAGCACTGCATATTCTAAGCTTTTGATAGTCTGTACCTCTGACAGAATTAAAGGGGGAAAAATTGTTTTTGTGTTACTCTTGATGTATGAGGTGAGATGTATATTTGACTGAGAAACCAAGCTTTTTACCAGTACCTAGAGGGGATTTACATTCCATTACTCACTATCCCATCTTGGATCTTGGCATGCATGGATGCCACAGAGCTTGCCACCTTGTCACTGTAACTCTACTGTACTTCTGTAGATATCAGAGGTTGCTGAAGTTAATAAAAAGTTATATAAAATTTGAACATTCAGAATTCATTTGTAAGGAAATTCATGTAAGGTTATGTAACTTGCTATAAAACCTAGTTAATTATATTTTTCCTTCATTATGCCTTTGCGCACTTCCTTCTCTTGCTATCATGTTTTGCCTCTGTACATAAAATTTTACTCATCGTTTTTTCAGGCTTAACTCATTTGGCATTTCTTTCCTGAAACATATTTTGACAAATTTCTTTTTTCTCAAAATATATGTGACCACCCTTATTAAAAATAAAAATTTCTATATTCTTCACATAGTACCCATTGTCTTACTAAATAATTATATGTGCTGCTTTATTCACTTTTGACTAAAAGCTATAAAAAAGGTAGGAATACAAGCTGTATGCCTCTCATTTTTGTGTATCCTTTAGCTGAACAGTTTGGGTTGTAGGTACAGTGAAAAGGTTCTTTAAAGCATTTCTTTAATTTGTCATTATTTTCTCTGCATAAAGATAAAATTTTACCCAATACTGTTAATTTTTTAGTATTCCTACCTACCTAAGAGCTGTTTATTACTTGCCATCTTTGTGTTTCTGTATTGTGTTACGTTGATAAAGAACTATTAAAATACAGAACATCTTTTTTAAGCTTGGTAAGACTGTTTTACCCTATAGCTCAAGAGTTCCTAGAGCCAGGTTTTTAGTGCCTTATTGTTGAATTGTAGTAGCGGACATAATTTATATTTATGAGTCTTTGTACACAAGCAATTTATTGTACAACCTGGAGCCATTCCATGAGTGGTAGAGAATATGCCTCATTGAGTAGGGGAGAAGATGTGAATCTAGGAAAGCAGCCTTGAACTAAGGATGGGGGACTCTTCTATTTTCATTTCGTGTTAATAGTCTGATTAGGGTTGAGCTTCTTGGAGGTCAGTTAATAAGTACATTTTTTTTGAGTACACAGAAGCAGAACCAAGTACATTATTTTACTTGTGAAGTACTGTTGTAAAGTAACTGAAATGTAGATGGTAATAACCTTGTTAGTAGTCAGGTTCAGAGAAGTTGCTAGAGAGAGCTGAAATACAAACTCTAGATTGTCTTGGTTCTCTAGTCCATGCTCTTAAATGCCTTCCAGATAGGTGGCCCCTGGCTTGACTTGAAGAATGTGAAAGTGATTCACATTCATTAGAAACCATAAACATTGAGTTTTGATCTTTTCCTGAGCTAATGATATGCAGAAAAGTGCCTGTGGGCAGCTTCAGTGAGCAATGTGCTCACCAGGGTAAATAAGGAAGACTTCATAGTGTATTGCTGTGCCCTGGTTAGATATATTAAATGCGTTTCAACTTAAGATAATATTCTGAGTTTATTGGGATGTAACCCTGTAGTAAGTTGAAGAAAACCAGTGTTAGCTTTTGTTGAGAATTTTGGAGCTAGTCCCTGAAAGATCTCTCTCTGTAAGGGGGTGTTTAAATGTTAGTCACATTTAAATGACAATTTAGGAATTTGCTATCTTTTAGAAAAGTTTTTGCAAAAGAATGTAATCTGTGTTACTTTGTTTTAGACGTGAATTACCTTTCACTAAGTCGGCTCATCTCACCAATCCTTGGAATGAACATAAGCCAGTGAAAATTGGACGTGATGGACAGGTTTGTTTTTATTGATTCTTTAAAAAAAAATACATTATTTCATCAGCCTTTTTTGAGATCTTTATTAAGGACATTTTATAATAATTTTTGATAGAATTCATAGGAAAGATTGAGGGGAAAATTCTTATTTAGTGTTCATGATTACTGTGAGTTTTGACTGACAAGACTTTGATTAATGTTGAAATATAAGTAGCTTATATATTCCTTTTGTTAATGCAATTGAAGGAGAAAAAGAGATGACGTGATTTTAAATGGTTTTTCATTATGGTGTCGCTAACAAATTCTGCGCTTTGTATAATACATTTTAGAATTGCCATTTAACGTTTTTTCTGAACTTATCAGAATGGAAAGAAACCTGACATCAAATCTGCAAATGAAGTTGAAATTGTGTAGTGTGGTTTAAAATGAGCCCCAACTGGTAACCCTCGTAATTCCTACTTGTAGTTTGGAACCAGAAGTTATGGTATGGTGTTTTCATTGCTCATAAGTGAAAATACTGAGGATTGAGAATAAGATTTAATTTTTCAAAGCCCATAGGTTAGTGAGCCTTTATAATTACTCTAATATATTTCATTGCATTTAGGAATTCTTATTATCAAAGTTGTTGATACACATGTTAACATGTATTTTTTTCTACATTGTTTTAGGATGGATGACTTTGTCCTGGTTATTTTTGTACTTTGTACAAAGAAATATTCACTTGTTTTCAGAGACTTATTGTCTTATTTAACTTTGGAGATTTTATGCTTTTTGGTTTTTGCCTGTTACACAAATACACAAAGCACTTTTGTTTATGTGAAAGGAAGTTTATTGGAATCCCATGTGATCAGCTATGGGAAGGAAGCCTCCGAGTCAGTTTTTGTTCTATACATCAGGAAAATACAAATCTATTAAAAGGTTCTCCTGGTTTTGTCTTGTAAACTGCTGCTTTCCTATTCTAGGAAATTGAACTTGAATGTGGAACCCAGCTTTGTCTTCTATTTCCCCCTGATGAAAGTATTGACTTGTATCAGGTCATTCATAAAATGCGTCACAAGAGAAGAATGCATTCTCAGCCCAGATCAAGAGGACGTCCATCCCGTCGAGAACCAGTCCGGGATGTGGGAAGGTTAGAAACGTTCTTTGGACTGATAATAGGCACATGTATCAGAATAACATGATGGAGGAATGTGATTCGTCAAAAGTTTGTTCTGCGGTAAAGAAGAAAGAGAAAATCCTCAAATCAAGCTGCATGGACTAGTTTGTGGCTTCATTGAGGATTTCACATGGTCACCTTGGTCTCAGTCATTTTTCAAGATGAAAATGGGGATCTTTCCTTATGCAGAAAAAATTATTTGCCAAAGAATGATAGCCAGTTTAGATTAGATAATACTCTGATAAATACAGTATGCGATTGAAATGAGGTAGGCATTTATTCCTAAGAACAGGATAGAAAGAAGGAAAAGAAGGTCAAGTCTTAATTTGCAAAAATTGTTAATATTTTGTAAAAAGCCTTTTCTTTCAGGTGTGTCTCTGGATAAGCCTTATCAGATATGGGACTTATATAAAGGATCACTAATATTTTTTCAGAAGATGACGCCTCATTTAGAGGATAAATATTTAAGTTATTTTGATACTCAAGAGGAGCATTATTGGGACTGTTTGAAATTTTATCACCGTGATGTGTTAACCCCATTGCCAGATATGCTCTAACATGTACCCAGTGAATTCATACATCTTCCTGAGCTTCTGAAAACAATAGGTTCTTTCCAAAGGGGATCAAGTGGCCCTGGGAGACCCGGCAACAAACCGAAAAGAAGGGCTGTTGCTGTGTCTGTTTACAACTTTTCCAGATGCTGGCAGTACCTGTGGACTTAAAAGTGTTTTTTAGAGGATCGCCATGGTTATTGATCACTACTTTATGAACTAAACAGCATTTTCCAGGAAAAGGGGGTTTAACTTGTTGCAGAATTGGAGAAGTCTTTGCAAAGGACTGATAAAAGCCCTTCTACCCAACACCTTCCCCTGTATAGATTTGCGTACAGCTATATCTAAAATATTCTGCTAAAGACTATTGGATATGTGGTTGATGGGATGAAACCTTTGGTTAAGTTTCCTTTCGGTGGAAACATCCTGTGGTAGGTACAGATATTCCAACAAGAGTCCCCATTTCTTTGAGCTTAAAAAAGGACACTATCGAGTAGGTAGGAGGAAACCTGGCAGAGCCCCCTTATTTCTGGCCTAAAAGGACTGAGCACCAAGATGTCTTTTGAAGTTTTAAGCTAAGAGGTTTCCAGTGCAAAATACAATATATGCAAGTGAAGTTTTTACCTCAGTTTTGCAATGGACTGCAAACTATACTTATAACACCACTACACCTTCTCTCAAGCCTGCCAGGGCCTCCATTTATGTATGTGGCTTACAGCTTAAAGTCAGTAGTTGGACTACTATATGAACTGTTACTATCATGTTTTATACCGGTCGTAAATGCACTCCCCAAACTACAGGAAAGCGGTATGTTTTATTTTTTAAACCAGCTTTTAATTTTCTTAGTATTATTTATTGTAGATGCAATTGTTTTTAATTCTGTTGGGGGGGTTGGGTTTATTGCACTTAACTTTGCAGATTAAGTGAATTTGTGTTGGAAAAGTTAATGAAAACAGTATTCAGAATAATACCTGGAAAGTTAGTGATGCTAGGGTATAACAGTTATTTGACTTCAAGGATAAAAAGAGATACTTATTTCCTAAATACTTTGAGATCTTGTTTTTATTTTGTTTAGCTCTTTATTAAATGCTAAGCAATTGAAGTGTATTTATGATGTGTTACAAAACCATCAATATTTATGGAAGGTAGTAAAAAGCAGCCTGCTGTACATAGTAAAATTTCACCTTATAAAGAGTGCACTTGAAATTAGTTTTATGAGCTTTGTTAGAACTCTGACCCATTATTTGCCAGTTTATAAAAGCCAAATTTATTATAAGACATTGTCTCTGGAAAAAAAATTTCCTTACTTTCTACATGTTATTTAATATAAAAAGAATAAGTGTAATTAAGAGATTAAAAAATTAGTTTTTCAAAGTTAAGGTTTTAAAAGTTTGCCTGTAAAGTCACTTTTAATAAGTGTTAAATTTTCTGTATGATTTTGTAAAAAGTAAAAATTTTGTGCAGAGAATAATATTTTTAAGAAATTTTGTTCAGACTTAAAATGACATTAATAATAAGTTTAAACATATAGATTTTAGCTATGTTTTGTATAATGATGGTAGGACTCCCTTCCTTCCCATTTTCACCTGAATGGAGACTTTGTTTGGGAAAATGTTTTAATTGTTATACTGAACATTTACATTAGGGTTATGGTCACTTAATTACTTTTGTTCAGACCACTGAAGTGTTTATTTACATGTTCTGATCAGATTACTCTTTACAGTTGTCTCATCATAGCATGAGATTGCAGAGAACATCTACACGTTGCACTACTTTTAAGGTTTGGCTTATAGGAATTAATTTGAAGAATCAATTTAGGAATGTTGAGATAATTTCTCAAGAATTGAGATGTTAATGTAAAGGAAATAATGGTTTATTCTTTGTTCTTCTGTCAAAAACTCTTGTTTACTGTTTGTTCTCCTAGCAGTTTTTGGTTTAATTTTTAATGTGTCTAATTTGTGTAGGCGTCGACCAGAAGATTATGATATTCATAACAGCAGAAAGAAACCAAGGATTGACTATCCCCCTGAGTTTCACCAGAGACCAGGTTAATATTTTATCATCCTGCAGATATTTGACTTAAACTTGTTAAAAAAAAAATCAAAAACCAAAAAAACAAAACAAAAAACCCTTCTGTGAAAAGCTTATAGTTTTAAAAGAGAAAAGTTTAGGACAGGATTACTTAAACCTTAGAAAATAATTAATAGTTCTCCTTAGAAATTCTTCATCTAACACGTTAAGGTTCAGTCTGTTTCAGTGTGATTCATCATAACCTATTAATTACCTGAAATTGCTAATTTTGCAAAAATGGAAACTTGCACATGTATTAAAATTAGTTAGGGAAAGTGAAGCTCTTTTACGTTATTATGTTTGTGATACTATTGTTTTCTGTGGTAAAAATTTAACCTTAATTAGGAATGAAATTATGCTTTTTTTAATAAAAAACTTTGATTTCTTGTTTTTGGAGAGGAATGGGAGGTACTTGGTTTGTAATCTAAATGTACTTTTTAAATTATGGAACTTAAAAGGTAAACCATATTCGAGAAATGATACCATATTTAGAACACAGGGGTACATTTATGAAACAACACAACTTATAAATTGGTGTTACTGAGCATCCTAAAACTGTTGTATAATAAGTGACATAAGAATTCTCATTCTTTTCCAAAATGGAAGATTTTCTTGCAGATGATGGGAATCATTTCTCCTCAGTAACATGACCACGCAGATGTTTTTGCATTTTGATTTGTTGGGTGCTTCTAATAGAAGCAGGGGGAAGAATATTTCTCTTAATGCCAACATTCTTTGATACTCAATGTATTTGTCTTCATTTTTGCAACTTTTGCAATTTTTTTCCCCTGCTTATTTATGGCTTACTTAGCAAGGCCTTCTATATACCATAGGTTGAAAGCAAACATTCGTTTTAAGGAAGTTCTGTTACAGTGTCTTCAAAATAGTACCTCTGCCCTTACTTCCCCGTCATGCTGAATGAAGAAATTTTCTAGATTTGGGCCATGAACTTACAAGATACATAAGAAAGCTTCCTTAGAAGTAATATCATTAAGTTATTTAGTTACTTCTAGATTATCATGTAATCTAAGAAGAACATTTGAAAATGGAATAATAACATCACTTAGAGTCATATTTCATGGAAAGAATTGAAATGTGTGGTAAGGAAGGTTTAATTGTAATGCCGTAATAAAGAAATATAAATTTGATTTACTAAAATGCTTGATGTTTGAACAGGGTATTTAAAGGATCCACGATACCAGGAAGTAGACAGGTAAGTTGGGTTCACTCTTGCTTAGCTTTGAATTACATTCTTGGAACTAGTATATGAATTACCTGAATTTAGTTTCACAAATCTTATTCCCAACAGACGATTTTCAGGAGTTCGTCGAGATGTGTTTTTAAATGGGGTAAGCATTATATTTTACGTATTTCATACAGATGAAATTAAATCAGGGTCTGCTTTGCTTTTATTTCTGGGATGATTTTTATTTGTTATTGACATTATCATCTTTCATTTTAGTCCTACAATGATTATGTGAGGGAATTTCATAACATGGGACCACCACCACCTTGGCAAGGAATGGTTTGTATTCTACTTTTTTACAAGTTATTAACTTCACATTCAGTTCCTAATAATTTCAGTGCTCACTTAGAATATTGTGGCAGTTAGTCATTAGACTGAAAATACAAATTTTGGATGATAAGTGATTACATACTGTTTTGAAATCTGAAGACTAATGAGTAAGTTGATTTATGTTAATAGTATGTGCTGCCTGATGGGAAAATACAGTGGTGTGTTATGGTAATGGTTGGTACAAGCTCTGCCTTGGGGCTTAAAAGCATTCCCTTTTCTTTCCCCAACTCTCTGACCTTGGAGAAGTGATTTTATAATGCATCTCTTTAGTTTTTTTTATCTGTAAAATTCAGTAATTCTTTGTTCATTGTTTGGCTTATCAAGCAATACTGAATACTTAACTGTGTGCAGGGCAGTGTGCTTGTTCTGGATATTATAAGTGGTTAATGAAGTGGCTATCACACCTGTCCTCATGTAGCTTAAAATTTAATGGAGTCTGTCAGTCTCATAAGGTTGTTAAGATAAATCCATAGACTACATGGCAGTTTTAGCATAGGGCTTGTTAACAATAGTAAATTTTGTTAATCTATATAAAATAAAATTAATAAAGCCCCAATATGAGTAAGCATTGTGGCACAGGACACCTGCAACCCTTGTTGGGGTTACTGGTTCAAGTCCTTGTTATTCTGTGCTTCTCATCCTGCTTCTTGGCTAATGTGCCTGGGAGGCAATGGACAATTGACCAAGTACTTGGGTACCTACCCACCTACATGAGAGACCCAAGTACTTCGGTTCCTACCACCTACATTCCTGATTTTGGCCTGGCCTGTTCTATCTCTGGCTATTGTAAGAAACTGGGGATTGAACCAGGGGATTGATGATCGATCAATCAATCTCTCTCTATCTCTCTCTGTCCCTGTCCCCTACGCCCAGCCACCCTCCTTCTCCTTTTGCTTTTTCAAATAAATCTTTCTAAAACAAAGTCCCAGTTCCTGATTTTTAATTAGTTCCCTTAAGAAAATTGGATATTCTTAGAATATATTAAGATATTTAGAGTAGTTAAAACATTGACAATAAATAACAATTTAGTAACTTAAGTAGCTCTTACTGTTTCTTACCTTATTACTTTTTATTTTAACTGCTATCCATTGTGGCTGGTGTTGTAGCACAGTGGGCTACACTGAGTTTGCAATGCCGGCATCCCATATTGGCGTGTTTGCGTCCCTGTGTCTGCTTCCAGTCCAACTCTTGGCTAATACACCTGAGAAAGCAGCAGAGGGTGCCTTAAGTACTTGGGCCTCTGCAACCCAGATGGGAGACCCAGTGAATTTTGGGCTCTGCCCCTGATGTGTGTGTTGGCCACCTGGAGATTAAACCAGTGGGTAGAAGATCTTCTTTCCCTGTTTCTCTGTCTTTCCCACTTTCTGTGTCACTCTGCCTTTGAAATAAATAAAAGCAAGCTTTGAAAACAGTGCTGTTATCTGACCTCTTCATCTGACATGTTTCATTTACCATATATGGTCTTATAGCACTCTACACAGGCAGTTGAATTATAAGATTTCTTTGCTTTATATTCTTTGCAAGTTTTTACAAATTGAAATATTTAGTGTATGATTATAATAGTATGAAACTAACCTTAATTTGCCCTTAAATTGGCATTGAAAAAGTCATTTAGCTCCTGGACTTTTGGGTAGATTTTGGCATAGTGGTTAAGCACATTCCTAATTTTAGAACCAAATGACGAATATTTTATCCCCTTTGCTAGCATTGTGACTGTGAAGAGGTTACCTTATTTTTTTTTTTTAATTAATTAATTTATTTCAAAGATAGAGTTACACAGAGAGAGGAGAGGCAGGTTCACTCCTCATTTGGCTCAACGGCTGGAGTCAGGAGCCAGGAGCTTCTTCCAGGTCTCCCACATGGGTGCAGCGGCCCAAGGACTTGGGCCATCCTCTGCTGCTTTCCCAGGCCATAGCAGAGAGCTGGATAGGAAGTGGAGCAGCTGGGACTCGAACTGGTGCCTATATGGGATGCTGGCACTGCAGGTGGTGGCCTTTACCTGCTACGCCACAGCGCTGGCCCCAGGTTACCTGCTTGATGTCTTAGTTTTCTTTTTGTAAACTGGAAATGCTATTTAACTCATGGGGTTCCTCTGGAAATTATATGAGATATTTAGTATAATTAGGTCAGTGCCTGGCTCATAGTAAGTACTATTTGTTTGCCATTTCTGTTAATATTTAAATGGTAAGAGAAGAAAAGTAAAAGTATTTAGAAGGTATGTAGTTTATTACATGCATTCCATTTTCAACAAATATGGATATGTTTTTGAAAAACCTTACTGTCATCAAAATAAATAGCTAGTACATGTTACATTATTTGTTTGGGGTTGGTGGTTTTGATTGGAAAGATTCTAAGAATAGCTTTTTTTTTTTAATAGCCCCCTTATCCAGGAATGGAACAACCTCCACATCATCCTTACTATCAACACCATGCTCCACCTCCTCAAGCTCATCCACCTTATTCAGGACATCATCCAGTACCACATGAAGCAAGATACAGAGATAAACGAGTAGTAAGTGCACATGAAGGCAAAGGTGTGAGGGAACCACTTAGAATTCTTGTAGGTAATTTAAATATGGGGATACCAGATTATGTTGAATGATGGACCAGTTTGTATTCTTATTGAAGTCTTTTGGAGTATTTTAAAACTTGTTTTTGTTAAAAATCTTGGTCCTACATGTTTGGATTATTTAGACAGACTATGATCCTTCTATCACTCAAGTCACAAATTACTTAAGTTGAGGCAGCTCCTACGCAGACAAGTATAACTGTCATGTCCTAGGTAGGTTATACCTAAGGTACTTTTCTTTCTGTACTAGGATCTAAATGATACTTATACATAATAGTATTGCAATAGGTGTTTTTAAGCTTTTTGTATATTTTAACTGCCTCAAATTTTCTAGGATAGATGGTATATATTGTTAGTTAAGTCCTATTAATGGAGTAAAGAGTATATTAACAGATTTTTCTAAACTCATTTTGTAATAGATTTCTACCAAATTTTATTGAAACTAGGAACTAAAAAAAATTATCACTTGTCTCTTAGCTCCTTTAGCTATGGTAATGCTAGTAAGCAACAAACAGATGTTAGGAAATGGAAAAGAATTACTATCTTTTAGTAATTGGTTCACACAAATTACTTGATTGATCTGATTGATCTGAAAGCCTTTTTTGGGTCACTTCAAAATGGGATGTGTGAAAGATAATAGCTAGTCTGAGGTATTTGATTTTTTATTCATTAAAAAGTGTCCACTTTTTTTCTGAGTATTTCTGATTTTAGAAAAAGGAATTATGACTAATTAATAGATTTTAGTGATTTTTTTTTCCCAGGTTAGTCACACAAGAAAGAAATACACAGCCTGTTTATGATGAAATCTTGACTGACTAGTTGAGTTGGGTTGTCTTAAAGCATGCTTAAAATAAATGATCAAATGATTTTTAAAATAGGAAGTCTAAGATTCCTTTATTGAAGTATATTTGTACTTTCAACAAGTTCTATTTCATGGACTTGTACATGAGAATTTTTCGTGTGGTTTGTATCTTTCACTTATTATTGTGAAAGGTGGTATAGAATGGTGTTTTTGAACTGTGTGTTCGCTACATTTAAGCTAACTTTTGAAAGGGGACCAAAATCAGTAAGTAAAAATAAGCTGAGAGATACGATAGAATCCTTAAACTGGGATGGAGCCGAGCTTACAGGTAGCCACAGTTTGCCCTTATGCCTCATTTTGATACTCATCTTGCCCTTCATTTTTCTCCCTTTTGTGTGGTGTTAGCTCTGTGTGAAACAGAACATATTTTCTTAAAATTCCCTAAAGTTTTAGTAACAGCTATTTAGTTTGAAGGAAAATTTAGAGTATAAGACTTATCAATTTCACCTTAAGAGGGCAGAATTTGTTTTGATGAGTTTGTAGGATTCAAGAGGGAAAACTTAGGCAGCATGTAAACATAACGCTTGATGCTTATGACTAGTGACTGCATTAGCCAAAGTCTTATTAAAGCAGTTACATAGTCATTAAAGTGGAATAGATTTGAGTGACTTGCTGGAGATGTCTATTATCCTTTCTGTCAAAATTACATTGTGTGAATTAGTTCATTATTGCATTTCTCTAAATTCTTCCTCTATACCAGTCATAATATAGGAACTCATAAATTCCATTTTGATTTCTGATATGCCTAACCTGTTTCTTCCCTTTTCTAGCATGATTATGATATGAGGGTGGATGATTTCCTGCGTCGCACACAAGCTGTTGTCAGTGGCCGGAGAAGTAGACCCCATGAAAGAGATCGGGAGCGAGAGCGAGATCGCCCTAGAGATAACAGAAGAGACAGAGAGAGAGATAGAGGCCGTGATAGAGAAAGAGAAAGAGAGCGGTTATGTGATCGGGACAGAGACCGAGGGGAGAGAGGTCGATATCGAAGATAATGTGCTTTTGAAAGCACTGATTGTTTGAAGATAAAAAAAAAAACTTGTATTTTTTTTGTGTGTGTTTACAAGTAGTAAATTTTATTTTCAGCTGTCTACTTAAAAGTTCATTGTGTAGAAGGATTTATTATGACCCCTTTGTTCCAAGCATGCAGTATAATAAGAACTGGAAAAACTCAACAATCGCCAAAAATGCACAGTTGACAGTTGAATTGACACTTTTATTGGGGCAGAAGAACAGTCCAAGGATGTAGATATTGATTCATTCTCCATAAATGTTCATCCTACAGTGTGTTCATCCTAGAGTTATTATTTTTGTTTGTTTTCTTTCTTTTGGATCTTGATTCATAACTGCCATGATATTTTGCTTTGATCTGTTTCTACATGTAGTTGCACATGGTTCAGAAAAAATAATGCTGCTATCAAGTATGCAAATATAGAAGTATGATGGTTTGACTGTATGGCAGTGTTGTAGCAGCCTCTTGGTTTCTCCCTTTCCCTCCTTTTTTTTAAACTTATAAAGTCACTTTTTATTTTTTTTTTCAGTCTTCAATGATGAGAGCAATATTAAGAAGACATTGCTATCTAATTTTTAATCTTTTTAAATAAAAAAAAAATCCTATGTTCAGTAGCATGGTTGATGCCATTATAGCCTTCCCCTCTAAACTGTATACATTGGCTTGGAATGTTCACAACTTGCGTGTGTGGCAGCGGAAGATAATTCCCATATTCTACATTGCTACTGTTTTGTATAAAATAAATTGGTAAAGATTGACACCTATCTGTTGTATTTCTTGTCTGATTGCAAAATTTCTTAAAGATTCTCTTACGGATTGATTAGTGAACATAAAAGGTTGCTTTTTGTATAAGAATTTTAGAAACTTAATTGAGTATATATGAAAACATTATTTCTATTTTTTATAAAATTTTTAAATGTTTTCAATTTAAAAGTAGAATAAAAGAACAACAGACTTAGATCATCTAGCCTCTGGTTTATTCCCCAGATGCCTGCCTGCATTTTAAGTTTTCATCCATTGTCTTCTGTGATGTACTCTGTAGATGTTTTCTATTTTAATTCTTAAATGGGCTTTTTGCAATCTAAACCTTTTATACTTCCACATATTTTTAAAGAGATTTAGTTCTTTATTTGAAAGAGTTACAGAGAGAGAGCTCTTGCATACTCTGGTTCATTAGCCAGATGGCTACAATGGCCAGGGCTGCTCTCCCATGTATGTAGCAGGGACCAGAGCACTTGGGCCGTACTTGGCTGCTTTTCCCCAGCCATCAGCAGGGAGCTAGGTCAGAAGTGGAGCAGCTGGGACACAATCTGGTGTCCATATGGGATGCCAGCATTGCTGGCAATGGCTTTACCTGCTATGCCATGACACTAGCCCCTATGGTTCCATATTTTAAGTTAATTCAGTCCCTCCTAAAAGTAACAAAGTTACAACAAATACAGCAACACAAGAAAAGTTCATCAGAATTTTTGTGTGTTTCACTTTTGTTGAATTATACTTTGAATTTTAGCCTTCATGAAGTTGAATAAACATTAAAAGACATTTGCTTTTTTGGCTGCTATTTATTGTTTTTCATACAGTGTCGTATTTAAGACACATATTTGTCAAATCCCAGGGAACAGGCTTACATTTGACCTGTACCATAGGAGGTTCACTCTTAAGGGATATTTAAAACTAATATTACTATGTGTGTATTTGTATAGAATTTAAAATATTTTCCCAGCCATTCTCAATAACATTTGTTTACCTGTCACAAAAATAAAGCTTAGAAAAAATTATTCTAATTCTGTGAGTTGTGGTACAGAGGAAAGAGGGTTGACTTTGTTTTAGGAAATCTAGGTTCTGTCTTTGGCATTAACTTTTAATTAAACCAGTAGGTGATAAAGGTGAGGCATTTCCATGACATTTTATATTCTTCAGTAAGTTAGAAAATTTAATGTCAGTGTGTTTTTTTTCAAATTCTTGAATGCTGAAGAGTTTAGAAGAATCATCAGAAATGATATTTTTAAGATAACCAACTATGCAAAACTGGCAATATTAATTTTGCTGAAATAATTAATGAGTTACAAATCATAATTAGCACTTAATATGCAACAGGCACTTTGATGATTACTTATACTGTGATGATATTGATCTAATTTAGTCTTTCCAAGAAACTACCTCATTGCTTTTGAAAAATGCAGAATAGATAAATGCTTATGTGTTTTTTAAAATTTTATTGATTTTCAAATGTTAACATTTGCTTCAGATTTTTCTAAGTGGTTATCCAGGTAAATGTTTTGCTCTGTATTTTGAATATTAAGGAACTTTGTGTTGGGTTAATCTGAGATGCTAAAATATATTAAGCTTGTATTAAGTATCAGGCATTATTCTAAATACATGTGGTCATTAATTTTCACCATGATATACAATAGATCTCTTGAACATATTCCTGTTACCTAATGGTAATTTTGTGTCCTTTGATGAACATTTTCTAACCGGCCCTCTCCCGTAATTTAACCACCCTAGCTTCTGGTCACTACCATGCTGGTCTTACCTTTATGAAATCAACGTTTTAAGTTCTAGCCATAGAAAAATTCGTATGATACCTGTCTTTCTGTGCCTATTTCATATGTCTTTTAGGTTCATCCATTTTGTTGCAAATGACAGGATTTCCTTATTTTTTATGGCTGAACGTCCTTTGCATATACTTCATTTTCTTTATCCATTCATTTGTTGATGTCACACAGGTTTATGCATGATCTTGGCTGTTGTGAACAGTGCTGAGGAATGTAAATATCTGACTTTGATGCCATTTCCTTGAATAGACACTCAGTCGGCTTGCATCATTTTGTAGGTCTATTTTTTTCTTAAATTTTTAAAAAAGATTTATTTGAAAAATTGAGAGAGACTATTTTTCTTTTTTTTTTTTTGACAGGCAGAGTGGACAGTGAGAGAGAGAGAAAGGTCTTCCTTTGCTGTTGGTTCACCCTCCAATGGCTGCCGCGGACGGCGCACCGCGCTCACCGATGGCAGGAGCCAGGTGCTAGGTGTTTTTCCCTGGTCTCCCATGCGGGTGCAGGGCCCAAGCACTTGGGTCATCCTCCACTGCACTCCCGGGCCACAGCAGAGGGCTGGGCTGGAAGAGGGGCAACCGGGACAGAATTTGGCACCCCGACCGGGACTAGAACCCGGTGTGCCGGCGCTGCAAGGCGGAGGATTAGCCTGTTGAGCCACAGCGCTGGCCAAAAGAGACTATTTTCATCTTCTCATGTACTCTGCAAATGATCTCAAAACCTGAGGCTGGGCCAGTTGGAAGCTAAGAGCCAGGAATTACATTGTGGCCTCACAAATGGGTAGAAGGGGCCCAGGTACTTTAGGCCATCATCTTATTGTTACTGGGTCAGAAACAGCAGCAGGGACTCAAAAACAGGCACTCCAATATAAGATGGAATATCCTGCTGCACTAGAATGCATCCATTTTAATTTAAAATTTATTTATTTGAAAGAGTCACACAGAAGGAGAGCCAGAGAGAGAGAGGTCTTCCATCTACTTGTTCACTCCCCAATTGGCTACAATGGCTGGAGCTGTGCCAATCCGAAGCCAGGAGCTTCTTCCGGTTTCCCATGTGTGTGCAGGGGCCCAAGGACTTTGGCCAACTTCTACTTATTGCTTTTCCAGGCCATAGCAGAGGGCTGGATTGGAAGTGGAGCAGCTGGGACTTGAACTGGATCAAGCACAGCTCTGGTCATTGCAGCCAACTGGGGAGTAAACCAGCGGATGGAAGACCTCTCTGTCTCTACCTCTAACTTTGTCTTTCAAATAAATAAAATAAATCTTTTTTTTTTAAAAAAGGTAAATACTTTGTTTTTAAAGTATAATAGTTGAAATTTTTTAACTTCATTTATTATTTTTCCCCCAGAAACCTCTTAAGGTTTACAAACTTCATGCATTTCATAAATACAGCTGTAAGAACATAGTGATAGTGATTCTTCCCACCATACCCCTACTCCCATCATTCTTCCTCCTCTCCTATTATCATTTTTGTACTAACATCTATTTTTTTAAAGATTTATTTATTTATTTGAAAGAATTACACAGAAAGAGATAATGAGAGGCAGAGAAAGAGAGAGGTCTTCCATCTGCTGGTTCACTCCCCAGTTGGCCGCATTGGCTGGAGCTGCACCAAATCCGAAGCCAGGAGCCAGGAGCTTCCTCTGGGTCTCTCATGAGGATGCAGGGGCCCAAGGACTTGGTGGGCCATCTTCTACTGTTTTACCAGGCCATTTCTTGCTGATTAAAGTCTATTTTTTTCTGATATTAGGATAGCCACACCACGTTTTTGTTTTGTTTTGTTTGATTTGGTTTCTATTAGCCTGGAGTATCTTTTTTCATCCTTTCACTTTCAGTCTGTGTGTATCTGTTGGTGAGAAGTGTGTCTTATAAGCAGCAAATAGATGGGTTTTGCCCCCCCCCCCCCCACCTTGTTCAGGCCGTCTACCTTTTAACTGGAAAGCTGAGACTACTTACGTTCAAGGTGACTATTAAAAGTAACACCTTGTCCCTGGTGTTTCCCATAAGTATTCCTATTGTTTACTTTGGATTTCTCTTATACCTTTACTGGCAGATTTCCTGCCTTCGCCTTCTTTCATAATGACCATATTTCTGTGTGTAGCACATCGTTAAGCATCTTTTGTAAGATTGGATGAGTGGTGACAAATTCTTTCAATTTCTGTGTGTTACGGAAGGTTTTTGTTTCATTGTCATTCATAAATGAGAGCGTT
This sequence comes from Sylvilagus floridanus, assembly GCA_949820135.1. NCBI lineage: Eukaryota > Metazoa > Chordata > Mammalia > Lagomorpha > Leporidae > Sylvilagus > Sylvilagus floridanus. Next base: position 102,869,317 of record OX463238.1, on the reverse strand, counting down.
GCAGGGTATAGTATTCTGAGTTGACAGGTTTTTTTCAATTAACACTTGGACTGTATCTCACCATTCCCTTCTAGCCTGTAGGGTTTCTAATTAGAAGTCAGCTGTGTGTCTGATTGGAGATCCTCTGAAGGTAATCTGGCATTTCTCTTCTGCAGATTTTAGAATCTTCATGTTTTACTGTGGAGAGTTTGACTTCATGGTGAAAATCTTTTCTTGTCATGTCTATTAGGAGTTCTGTGTGCTTCCTGTACTTGGACATCCCTTTCTTTCTCCAAATTAGAGAAATTTTCTATATTTCACCTAAAGGGCCTTCTAATCCCATTGTCTTCCACACCTTAGACCTGTATGTTGGGTAATTTTATAGTATCCCATAGATTGCCAACACTGTTTTTTAGTTTTCTTTTTTAGTTTTTTGAAAAGATTATTTACTTGAAGGCAGAGTTAGAGAGGCAGAGGCAGAGAGAGAGTCTTCCATACACTGGTTTGCTCCCCAGATGGCTGAAACGGCTGGAGCAGCACTGATCCAGAGCCAGGAGCTGCTTCTGAGTCTCATGTGGGTGCAGGGGCTCAAGGACTTGGGCCATCTTCCAGTGCTTTCCCAAGCCGTGGAGAGAGCTGGATGGGAAGGGGAGCAGCCAGGACTCAAACCACCCCTCATATGAGATGCCAGCACTGCAGGTGGTGGCTTCGCTCGCTAAACTCCTGATGGCCCCTTTCAGTTTTCAAATTTGACCTAACTGTAAAATTCCAGAGGTTTGTCTTCTCAGATAGACTTTCTTCTACCTCATCGATTCTGTTGTTAAGGAAGGGTTTCCACTGTATTTTTCATTTGTTCTATTGAAGTCTTCATTTCGAAGATTTCATTTTCTCTTGAAAAATCTCAATTTCATGAGAAAAATTTTCTTTGATGTCATTGACGGATTCCTTTAGTTCATGGATTTGCTTCTGATTACATCTAAGGGATCCTGCCCAAACCATTTCTGGCGTTACTTCAGTCTCATTCTAGCATTGAAGTGTTGGGTTCTTTTGGGGGTGTCATGTCTTATTCTTTTTTTTTTTTTTTTTTGACAGGCAGAGTGGACAGTGAGAGAGAGAGACAGAGAGAAAGGTCTTCCTTTGCCGTTGGTTCACCCTCCAATGGCCGCCGCGGTCGGCGCGCTGCGGCCGGCGCACCGCGCTCGTCTGATGGCAGGAGCCAGGAGCCAGGTGCTTTTCCTGGTCTCCCCATGGGGTGCAGGGCCCAAGCACCTGGGCCATCCTCCACTGCACTCCTGGGCCACAGCAGAGGGCTGGGCTGGAAGAGGGGCAACCAGGACAGAATCCGGTGCCCCGACCGGGACTAGAACCCGGTGTGCCGGCGCCGCAAGGCGGAGGATTAGTCTGTTGAGCCACGGCGCCGGCCGTCATGTCTTATTCTTGTTTCTTGAATTGCTGCGTTTATTTTTAGGAGTTTGTGGAGAGACTTACTGGTTTATTTTTTTCCCCTGTTTTGGCTTTTTTTTTTTTTTAAGTTTTATTTATTTATTTGAAAAGTGCAGTTACAGAGAGAATTCCATCTGCTGGTACGCTCCCCAGATGGTAGCAAGGCCAGGGCCATGCTGATCTGAAGCCAGGAGCTTCCAGGTCTCCCATGCGGGTGCAGGGGCCCAAGGACTTGGGCCATCCTCTGCTGCTTTCCCTGGCCATAGCAGAGAGCTGGATAGGAAGTAGAACAGCATGGACTTGAACTGATGCCCATATGGGGTGCCGGCACTGCAGATTGGGGCCTTAACCCACTGTGCCACAACATTGCCCCCCCCCTCCTTTTTTTTTAATCAGAGGGGAGATTTATTCAGCTCTGTTGGTATAGTCTCCACGCACCCCTCCTTTTTTCCAATGCCTGGGTACTAGCCTCTGTGGGTACAACATTCACTCGCATTGCCACAACTACACAAAGGATCTGTGCAGCCTCGGTGTGAGCACAGATTCCACAGCATTGACCCTCACCGGGGACCTGATTCCCATCAGGGAGCCCCGAGCATGCGAAGCTGCCCACAGTGACTGCCTGAAGACCCGCCATACCCTGCACCATCACATGTAGCCACAGTGTTTTCACAGTCCGGCACACAAGGCTCCCACAGTCATGAGCACCAGGCCCCTCGTCAGTTCCCCCAGCCAGACTCAGACATCTCTTGGCTGATTGCTATGTCCAAAATGGTGCCTGCTCTTGGCTAATTACAGGACATCCATGCTGGGTGGTCAGGGAGAGAAGAGCGTGCCCACTTTTATCCTCTACTTTGGCAGGTATGCTGTCCCCCACAGGGCTCCAAGCTAGACTAACGCCAGGTTCTTCCTGCAGCTTTATCGCCAGTGGCTTGGGCTGCTGGAGTCTGGTCTCACCTCACTGCAAAGCTGGTGCTGAGGTTCTCAACTGCTGGGGTCCTGAATTGTGCATTCACATCCTCCTCGTAGATCCACAGTGTTTCTCTGATTTGTGTGGAGCTTCCTCTGCCGTTTTCTCCCTGACTCTTTCCTGAGACTGCACTATGATGGTTTTATCTATCTTCCTCTAGACTAGAGCAGTAAACTCCCTCCTACTCTGTTATCTTGGTTACTCTCATATGGCTGTATTGATTTACTGTCTTGGTAAGAATGTTCAGAAATTCTCCCTACCTTTATGATACTTACCTTTTGTCTTTTAATAATAGTCATTCTGACAGGAGACAGCTCGTATCTCATGGTTGGATTTGCATTTCCATGGTTAGTGATTAAAGACCATTCTTCTATACCTGTTGGCCGTTTGTATGTCTTTTGAGAAGTATCTATTAAGATTTCATATCCATTGCTTAATTGAGTATTTATTTTGCTGTTTGAGTCCTTATGTAGTTTGGATATTAACACTTTATCACATGTGTAGTTTGTGAATTTTTTGTCCCATCTGCAGGTTGTCTCTTCACTTGATTTGCTTCCTTTTCCGTGCAGAAACTTTTTAAATTTGATGTATTTTTTTTTCTATTTTTGCTTTTATTGTCTGCTTTTGAGGTCATATCCCAAACTACTTTGCCTTCACTAACATGTTGGAGCTTTTCCTGTATATTTTCTATTAAGTAGTTACATAGTTTCAAGTCTTAAACTTAGGCCTCTTTTTTTAGCTTTTTTGTTTGTTTTGTATGCAGTAAATACAGGTCTAATTTTATTCTGCATTTGACTGTCCAGTTACTGTCTATTCCATAAGTGGTCCTGGGATAGCTGGACCAGGTTAAGTGTGTGTGTCTATGACACCCTGGGTCACTTTTTCCTAATTTTTATCATTTAACTACTTTGATAGAAAACATTCCTAATATCTTGATGCATATTAAAAATTAAAGTATATTTGACAGAAGTGGTCTAAGCGGTTTAGAACCCAGGTTCTTTATAGTAGAGATAAAAACCTTAAAGTGCATGTACAATTCATAGTATTTCATCTGCCATGCGGATCATTTTGTCTAATATTTTGTGTCTCCTTTGTTTCTAAATCTTACACTTCAGTTTCCCTTTCAGTTTCTTCTATACCTTAAACTTGTTTGTGGTATCCTGAAGATCGTAACACAAGTCAGTAAGCTACTTCAGATTTTGGTACCAGTGAAGTCACTGAAAGAACTTGTCTTTACATCACATGTACAGCTAGCTGCACAGAGGTTCCAGGTGCTCTTAGTGATTCTGGGCTGTGAACTTTGTTTAATTAACTGTGCCTGTGATTTGGCTGAAAATATTAAATTGGCACTGGTTTATGGAATGTTAAGTCCCATTGGATTTATAGTGATTTTCAGATGTGGAGAATTTAGGTACAAAGCTAAGGATCAAGTGGTTTTCATGAATGCATCCTTATCAGGATAAAGAATAATGTGTCTCCTTTGTGATGGAAATAATTATGTTTTTTTGTTCTCTAAGAGTCTTCAACTTAAATTTATGGAGATAGAATATTATTGAAATTAATTTTAAGCTCAAAACTGTTTCTTTTTTTAAGCCATTTATGTACACATGAAATATTTCAGGTATATAGACTTTGTTTTAGAGGTTTTTGATATGGCTAGGTCCCCCTTGATGTCATCTGATTTAAAATCATGAGCCCATGTTTTCTGTTTCCTCTTTCATTCAAGAATGGCTTCTATGCTTCAGCCAGACATCTTTGCAAATACATTCATTGCCTTTCCGATAGCAGCTGCTTATCATTACTTTTGTGAGGTCATACTGAGTGAGAGAATTTGAAATAGTCTCCACTGACGCAGTATATGAATCCTTTAAAAGTTATTTATTTCTTTGAAAGCGAGAGGGTTAGAGAGAGGGTTTGCATACTCTGCTTTACTACCTAATTGGCAGCAACAGTGAGTGCTAGGCTGCACTGAAGCTGGGAGCCAGGAGCTCCATCCTGATCTAAGTGCTGGCCATTCTCTGCTGCCTTCCCAGCCACATTAGCAGGAAGGTGGATTGGAGTGGAGCAGCTGAGACTTAAATTGGCACTCCAGTGTGGGATGCTGGCTTTGCAGGTGATGATTTAACCCACTATTCCACAATGCCGGCCCAACAATATATAAATCCTTACTAAATTGTGAGAAGTGTGATTTTTTTTTTCTTGTAATATAGCCTCCTTTTATTCTTCCTAACTGTACTTCACTTATCACTCGAGTAGATTCCACCATTCTCAGGCCATTTAATTGAGCAGAAGTTGGTATTACTCAAAGAGTGGATTCAGTGGCTGGGAAATACCATTCTCAGGAATTCCTAAATCAATGCATGATATTAATTTTGCCAAGACTTGGTCTAGGGGCCGGTGCTGTGGCGCAGCGGGTTAACACCTTGGCCTGAAGTGCTGGCATCCCATATGGGTGCCAGTTCTAGTCCCGGCAGCTCCTCTTCCTATCCAGCTCTCTGCTATGGCCTGGGATAGCAGTGGAAGATGGCCCAAGTCCTTGTGCCCCTGCACCCACATGGGAGACCCGGAAGAAGTCCTTGGCTCCTAGCTTCAGATCAGCACAGCTCTGGCCATTGCGGCCAATTGGGGAGTGAACCATTGATGGAAGACCTCTCTCTTTCTGCCTCTTCTCTCTCTGTGTGTAATTGACTTTCAAATAAATAAATCTTAAAAAAAAAAAAAAAGACTTGGTCTAAACTGTGCAGTTTATGGTAGGTGGGCCAATGACAGTTTTTCTAAGGGTCTACTTGTTCTTAGAGGACAGCTAGAAGAACACTGAATCATGAGAGTGTATTGAGCCTGAGAATACTCGTTTAAGGTTGAGTGCAATAGAAAAAGGCAGAAGGCTGAAGTATTTTGGATGATGGAAATGGGTAAAAGTTTTTGTACGCTTTGAAGTTTTCTACTTCATTGGATACAAAGACCCCGTGAGTGCAGTCAATGAAATAAACATGAAAAATAACTGGGAAGAGGACATAGATCTGAGTGAAAACAAGTATAGGGTCAGTAGGGACAAATAGAACTTGGTCACGCGATGGTATGTTTTGTAACTGACCTAACTGGACTCTGCTTTCCTTCCCTTGGTGAGAGAAAAACTGCAGTTACATTCTTCCTCCCTCCACAAGCTTGAGGAATTCCCTCTAGCATTTCTCATGGGTGGAGGCCATTAACCCCCTCAATTTTTATTCGTCTGAGAGAGTATCTTTGCTTCATTTCTGAAAGACAGCCTTACCAGGCAAAGTATTGATTGGCAGGTTTCCGCCTCCCCTCTCCATCACTTTGATTCTATCACCGTTTCCTTGTCTCCAAAGTTTCTGTTGAGGAATCTGCTGAAAGCCTTACAGGACTTGCTTGTAAGGATCTTTTTTACTGCTCTTTCCAGATTCTCTTCCTTTAGCTTTGACAGTTTATGTCTTTTTTTAAGATTTATTTATTTGAAAGAATTAGAGGTAGAGACAGAGAGAAAGGTCTTCCATCTGCTGGCTCACTCCCCAAACGGCCACAAGGGCCAGAGCTGAGCCAATCTGAAGCTAGGAGCCAGGTTTTTCCGGGTCTCCCATGTGAGAGCAGGGGGCCATCCTCCACTGCTTTCCCGGGTGTGTTAGCAGGGAGCTGGATTGGAAGTGGAGCAGCTGGGACTGGTACCCAAGTGGGATGTTAATGCTGCACGATGGGCTTTAACCTGCTGTGTACCACAGTGCCTGCCCCGATGGTTTATGTCTTGCTTGAATCTGTTTGGATATTACTGAGCTTTCTGTAACCGGATCTCTGTAGCTTTCCTCAGGTTTGGGAAAATTTTAGCTATTATTTCTTCAAATAAGTTTTCTGTCCCTTTGTCTCTTCTTCTATAATGTGAATTTTAACTCTTGAGAATATTCCATAAATCCTGTAGATTTTTCATTTTTTCTCCTTTGACTATATTTTCAAATGATTCATGGATTTTTTTCGTCTGCTTGATTAATTCTGTTGATGCTCTCAAATGCATTTTTAAATTTCATTCATTGTTTACCTCCAGTATTTGTATTTGGTTCTTTTTTTCTGATTTCAGTCTGAACTTCTCATTTTGTTGTGCATTGTTTTCCTGATTCTTTAAGTCATCTCTGTATTCTTTTGAAGTCCAGTGAGTTTCCTTAAAACAATGATTTAGAATTCTTTGTCAGACAATGTGTCTACGTGTATTTGGTGTTAGTTACTGGTAAATTACTGTGTTCTTGTGGTGCTGTTGTTTCCTTCCCTCCCACCTCATGTTATTTGTTACCTTGCAATGCTATCTGCATATTTGATGGAGCAGTTGCCACTTCCAGACTTCTCAAACTGGTTTCAGTGGAGAAAGACTCATGGGTGGTTGCCAATGTGACTACTAGATGGGATGTGGCAATTCTGGGAGAGGCGTAGCCGTATAGTCTCTTAGCCCTGTCAGCAGCCTTTGACATGGATGAAGATGGCAGGAATCCCCAGTGGCCAAGGCTGTGTCTGCAATAGTGGAAATGTCTATTGGGGTCTTTGGTGGTGAATGTTGCTGGGTCTTTCCTATTTCTTTTTCTTCTACCTAGGCAAGTGGTGGCAGATCGGATCCCTCTAGGCAGCAGGTCTGTCTTCTGGACCTGGTCGTGGTAGCAGTGGTACCAGTGTTTATGATACAGATCGAGTGACCCCGGAACCAAGGTCCGAGTCATAAGTACATGTGGAGGGATCAGGTCTTCATAGTCTGAGGCGCTGGTGCCATCATTGCCTGGGGCAAAGATACCCATACTGCCTCCGTGGTGATGGTGCACAAATTTGGGTGGTTATAGACTGCAGGGATGTGCAGACTACAGCAGCTCTGGGCCTGGGCTGCAGACAAGCTCAGAGTAGGAGTTCTGTTGTGGTGGCGTGCACTCCAGTCTCAGAGCTGGAATCTTTATAGCATGGCAGAAGATGTAGCAGCTCTGAGATCTGGGTATTGGGTTAACTGTGTGTGTATATGGCTCAAATGTCAGGGTCATGGGTGCTCATAGACCATCTCTGAAGCTGGGGTCTGTACTGCAGTCACACGCTGTGCTTCTGTGCCTGGGGAGTGTCTACACTATACTTGTGGTAGCTCTGATATCTGAGGCACAGGTGTGCATGGTGCTAGGATATGAAGGATATGAAGTGCAAGGCAGGCACAGAGTGGCAGGGCTCAGCTTTGAGAGGGGGTTGACTCGCTCCCTGGAGCAGCACAACAGTGAATTGTTCTTGGGAGGGGCACAGCTATCTTTCCCTCTTGGGAGTCCACATGATGGATGGCTTTTGGTTACTTCAGTGGCAGGTGATGCCAGTGTCACCGGCACAGCAGACCACTGGGGACCATGGTGTCACCCGCAGAGTTGCTAATACTGATAGCCCCATCTTTCTTTGTTTTCTGATCTTCAGGTGTCTCAGGTTTGCTGACCTCCCCTGCAACCCTTTCTAAGTGGTATTTTTTTCCTTCAGCTGTACTGCTGCAGTTCCTTAAATGGTCCCTCAGATCTCCTAAGGTTACTATCATTCATTGATAATTATCTACATATTTGTTGATTTCTGTGGGCAAGGAAAGTTTGTATATCCTACTCCCCTGTCTTGCCAATATCACTTCTGTTGATTTTTAATATTGATCTCGTATAATCAGCCGCCTTTTAGAAGCTTTAATACCTGTGATAATTTTGCAGTTGCTACTTTTGTTTTTTTCTTATTACCCACAAATAATGACATTATTGTCATATAGTCTAAATTATTCTGTGTTCCAAAATCTGTTGTTTTTCTTTAAAGATGAATTATTTATTTTGAAAGAGTTACAGTGTGGGAGAGAGACCGAGCGAGCGAGTGAGCTTCTGTGTGCTGGTCCATTCCTCAGATGGCCACAGTGGCCAGCACTGGACCAGGCTGAAGCCAGGAGCCAGGAGCTAGTTCCAGTCCTCCCATGTGGGTGTAAGGGCCCAAGTATTCGGGCCATCATCTACCACTTTCCCAGACCATTATCAAGGAGCTGGACTTAAAGTGTAGTAGCCAAGGCTCAAACCAGCACACACAAGGGATGCCAGCTTCTCAGGTGGTGGCTTTATCTGTTACACCACAATGCTGGCCTCCAAATTCTATAGTTTATAAACTTTTTTTTGACATTGAATTATCCAAAACTTAAGTACAATGGTGAACAGTAATATTAACTGGCAAAAAATCTTGTTCCGTTCTTGACATTCATTACACTTTATTAGTGACAGAAAAAATAACTTAGCAAAAATCTAAGAATTCATCCACATTGTTAAACCGATCAATAATGGATATGGGTTTATATTGAAATAAATGTTTCTTCTTCTGACCCTGAGCCTCATTAAACCAATTTAGTTTCTGTTTCTTCTGATGTTTAAAACATCTCTGAATAGTGTGTTTGTGTGCTGTTTCTTGACTTCCCGAGAGTCGGCAATGTGCATTTTAACACAGTTCCGTAGTTGTAACGCTTTTTGTCTTTTCTGAGCCAGCTACAGTTTTAGTCTCAGTTCCTCCGTTGAGGAACTGCAACCGCCGCTAGTTCTTTTTCTTCAGAGAAAGCTTCACTTGTTTCTTCATTTTCTAACAGGAAGTCTCATCTTTTCCTCCACTTCCTGTTCCACCTTCATGCAACAACTCTAAAATATGCTTCTTTTACTTTGCCAAAGTACATAGCATATGCTGTTTTGTAATTGTAGTTAACACTTCTCTAATCTGTAGGATGACTCTTTTTCTATAACATTTTTTTTTTTTGTGAGAGACACGAGAGAGTGCTTCCATCTGCCAGTTCACTTCCCAAATGCCGGCAATGGCTGGGGCTGAGCCAGGCCTAAGCCAGGAGAGCTTAATCCAGGTCCCCAACATGGGTGGCAAGAACACTTCTAATTGAGTCATCAGCTGCTGCCTCCCAGGGTCTGCATTAGCAGGAAGCTAATTAAGATCCAGAGCCAGCAATCAAACCCAGGCACTCTGTAGGAATCTTAACCAGTGTCTGAACCACTAGGCTAAATGCTTGCTCCCTGTAAGTTGATTTTTAACACTGAAAATTAATAAATGTTTTGTTTTCTTTATGTATATTACTGTTACCCATTCCAATGCCAAATAATGCCATTTACTTCTTTATGTGTTTCATATCATTATATTCATGCTCCTGAGTGGATGATATTCTGGGTCAGTTTTTTTTTTTTTTTTTAAGATTTTTTATTTATTTATTTGAAAGGCAGAGTTACAAAGAGGCTGAGGCAGTGAAAGAGAGTGAGTCTTCCATCCTCTGGTTCATTCCCCAAGTGGTTACAATGGCTGGAGATGATCTGAAGCTAGGAGCCAGGAGCTTCTCTGGGTCTCCCATGTGGGTACAGGGGCCCAAGGACTTGGGCCATCTTCTGCTGCTTTCCCAGGCCATAGCAGAGAGCTGGATCGGAAGTGGAGCAGCTGGGACTAGAACTGGTACATGTGGGATGTCGGCACTGCAGGTGGTGGCTTTATCAGCTGCACCACAGCATCAGGCCCTCTGGGTCAGGTCTAATATGATTCTTTCTCCTTCTCTTTCCTGTCCTCCTCCTCCGTTTGTAATTTTGTTCATCATAACCTCATTTCTCCCCAGTTTCTCAGTCATCCTGATCTTACTCCCTTTTTCCTGTCTTTGCCTCTAGTTATCTGTCTTCCTACTTGAAGTCAACTCAGGTTAGAAAATCCATTGTTTACTAGATCTAATAACTTTTTTTTAAAGATTTATTTATTGTATTTGAAAGGCAGAATTAGAGAGAGGCTGAGGCAGTGAGAGACAGAGACAGAGAGGTCTTCCATCTGAAAGTTCACTCCCCAGATGGTCACAATGGCCAGAGCTGCGCAGATCCAAAGCCAGGAGCCAGGAGCTTCTTCCGAGTTTCCCTTGTGGTTGCAGGGGCCCAATGATTTTGGCCATCTTCCAGTGTTTTCCCAGGCCATAACAGAGCTGGATTGGAAGTGGAGCAGCTAAGACTTGAACTGGAGCCCGTATGGGATGCCCAGCACTGCAGGTGGTCCTACCCACTAAGCCACAGTGCCACCCCCCCCCCCATAACTTGTTGTTAGTTTACAATTTTGTTTTACTGGAATATATTCATATTAATTCCTAAGAATGCCCTGTGCTATCCACCATTTACTTTTCTCTCCCCTGCACACACAACTTACATTCCAGGAGTGTGGTAGAATTACAGTTTTGTGCTTTCATGAAGTTACCTTGATTTGCCCAGCACAAAGGCTTTTTTCTCTTTGTGACAGTCACCATCAGTATTCCCAATCATGGCAGTTCTGTTAGCTTTCTGGAGTGAGAAAAGGTGTCAGAGTTCCCACTATATTGGAAAGGGATATGTAACGTGAAAGAGAAATAAGCCTTGATTGTGTGTAATCCGGAGAGATTTTTGAGTGGTTATGGCAGCATGACCTAGTATATTGTAGGAAAGGTATGTGACTCTGTTTCACTCCTGGGATATGTGAAACATTATTTTCTGATACTTGATAATTTGGAGTGACATAAAATCTAGATTAAAACTATTTTCAGAAATACGAAGACTTTGCTCTAGTACACTCCAGCTTTCCTGGTTGCTGATAAAGACTGATGGCACTATAATTCCTATTTCTTTGCAGATAATAATTTTTCTCTTTCAAATGTTTCAGGATCTTCATCAATCCTCATTTGATATTTTGCAGAACTTGAGTATTTTATTCATCGAACTTGGCTCTGGGCGTTTCTGTTTGGAGGTCACATTTGTGTGTTTCTTCTGGAAAACTTCATTGCATTATTTTGCTACATGATTTTCTCTCTACCTTTTCCATGCTTTTTTTGTGTCCAGTTTTTCTTTGGACCACAAGGTGAACATGCTGTACAGTTTGCTTCTCTGTCATCTTATTTTCGGTCATCTTTATCTCATTTCTACATTCTGAGATATTTCCTCGACTTTACCTTTTACTATGCCTTTAATGTGTATTTTAATTTTATTAACTATAGTTTTGACTTTCAAAAATGTATCTTTTAGCCTATTTACCCTAAGAAAACAAGAACAGAAGAGCTTGCATACTCTTATTTGTATCTGGAACTGATCTAGGAAGGAGCGTGGGATGAGGAAAGTGACACAGAAATGGGGAAAGGCAGTTCCACCATGCATTATGATGCTGGTCACTGTTGTGCATAATTGTGGATCATGGTGCTGCGGGGGCCGTCTGGAGTGGGATGTAGAACGCTCGTCAGATTAGCCCACCTGAAAATGGTAGAGGAGAGTGTGGTGTTGGCCTTTTTCTCCCGTGGCTTCAGATTTGCATCATTGGGTGCTAACTCCACACCAACTGGAAGTGCATATGAGTGAGTCAGTACTTGCACAGCTTCTCACAGATGTCTCACAGGAACAGAAAGCCAAGGGCACAATGCAACACATGCAGTGCAGCTGAAAAGTATTGCTGTGAGGTGGGACAAAGCAAGTGGTCCGTACAGTCCACCTTTTGCATTGCTCTTGTTCTGTTTTGTGCTCTCTGAAGTTGAGTCTCAGAATTTTCAATGCAGTGGCCAAATTGGGCCTTTACAAAGGTGTCCCTACTGCTACCAGTGATCTTCAAGGTGTAGTTAGCATTTCTCATCCTCCACCTCCTCCATTACAAATTCTGTGTTGGCCTCACTTTAGGCTAGTAATTTGGCTGTTCTAGATTGCTGGTCTGGTGGGAGACATTGGCCTTCCTCCCCAAGCTGCCTTTTCCTACTTTGGTCATGGTTGCTGCTGAGTTACCACAAGACCCCTCCTCTCCTCCCCTCTCATGTAACTGTGATCCTAGCCTCTTTCTGGTAATCAGTAGTACTCACGTATATTGTGACTTTTTAGTCTGCTGGCTCACTGATAGGAGGGATCCTAAATGACTCTTACAGAGAGAAAGTGTCCTCTCACAATATAACGTGAAATTCCAACTCCCAATATGATAGGTTTAGGAAGTAGGGTTTGGGGAGATAATTAGGTGCTGAGGGAAGACCCATTGTAAATGAAATTAGTTGTCATAAAATGGCCCCCAGGGAGTTCTGTGACCCTCCCTCTACTATGTGCAGATTCAAATAAAAGGGAGTCTGCAAGCTGTAAGTGGGTTTTCACCAGAGCCTTCCACGCTGGGCCCTGATCTCATGCCCAGCCTCTGGCCCCATGAAAAACAGATATTTTCTTGACATACTGCTCGTATTATTGCTAAAGTAAGATGACTACTGTGGTTCCTATAGCTTTAAGTTCAGTTGAAACCTTTCTGTGACCCCTCGTAAAAATATCTCTGCTACTCTACACCCCGAAACAAAACCCAGGGGAATCTTGGGGTTTAAGAATTTTAGGCTTGCCCCTCATCCAAGGTCTCAACACCCCATTATTTTCTTCTCCAGGCCCTAACTTTGGCACAGGAGGCTTATTAAGGCTAGGAACTAAGTCCTTTTGTACCTCTGGCACCTTTACAATTAAATTCTATATTTGGTTATGCTCTCTTTAAACACTTCAAAGGAAAACACTGAGTTTTGCAGAATTTTTAATTCTTTTTTATGGAGCCTGTTATTGTATTTATTTTAATATAAAGAGAATACATTTAATATAGTTCATAGTTGCAATTCTTTTTATTTTATTCTTTTTTATTTGACAGATAGAGTTAGACAGTGAGAGAGACAGAGAGAAAGGTCTTCCTTTGTTAGTTCACCCCCCAAATGGCCGCTACGGCCAGAGCTGCGCCGATCTGAAGCCAGGAGCCAGGTGCTTCTTCCTGGTCTCCCATGCGGATGCAGGGCCCAAGCACCTGGGCCATCCTCCACTACCTTCCTGGGGCCACAGCAGAGAGCTGGACTGGAAGAGGAACAACTGGGACTAGAACCCGGTGCCCATATGGGATGCTGGCACTGCAGGTGGAGGATTAACCAAGTGAGCCATTGTTGCAATTCTTATACTTGCCTTCCTCCTTCTCTCTCTCTCTCTCTCTCTCTCTCTCTCTCTCTCTCTCTCTCTCTTCCTTTTTTAAAATTTTAAAAAGATTTATTTATTTGAAAGTCAGAGAGAGAGGGAGAGACAGAGATCTTCAATCCACTGATTCACTCCCCAGATGACCACAACTGCCAGGGCTGGACCAGGCCGAAGCCAGGAGCTTCTTCCAGGTCTCCTGCATGGGTAGCAGGGCCCCCAGTACTTGAACCATCCTTAGCTGCTTTTCCCAGGCCATTAGTAGGGAGCTGGATCAGAAGTGGAGCAGTCAGGGCTAAAACTGGTGCCAATGGGATCCCAGCATTGCAGGCAGAAGCTTAACCTGCTATGCCACAATTCTGGCCCCCTTATTTATTTATTTCAAAGATAGAATGACAGAGAGCAAGAGGTAGAGGCAGAAACAGAGTTTTCTCAAATGGCCGCAATGACTGGGCTGGTCCAGGCCATATCCAGGAGCTTGGAGCCTTCTCTGCATTTCCCACATGGGAACAGGGGACCAAGCACTTGGGTCATCATCTGCTGCTTTCCCAGGCACATCAGCAGGGAGCTGTTTGGGAAGTGGAGCATTCAGGTTTCAAACTGGAGGCTTAACTTGCTATGCCACAATGCCAGCTCTCTTTTAAATTTTCTTTTTAAATTTGTTTATTTGAAAGAGTTACAGAGAAGCAGAGGCAAAGAGAGAGGGAGATTGAGATCTTCCATCCGTTGGTTCACCCCCCAATGGCTGCAATAGGCAGAGCTGAGCCAATCTGAAGCCAGAAGCCAGGAGCCAGGAGCTTCTTCAGGGTCTCCCACGTGGGTATAGAGGCCCAAGCACTGTGCTGTCCTCTGCCTCTTTCCCAGGCCATAATAGAGAGCTGGATCAGAAGTGGAGCAGCCGGCACTGCAGGCGGCAGCTTTACCTGCTATGCCACAGCACTGGCCCCTGTTTTTAATTTTTGAGATAACATTTTCATTATAAGAGCTTTGTATTAAAAGTTTACATTATAGTCAAAGGCTTAATGCTCTACTAAATAAAGAATTCAGCAAGTAAAATGTGAAAAACATAGTTAAGCAGGAATATACACAAGTACTATAAACAAAAAGCCATCAGTTTCACTCAAGTAAATTTTAGAAATAATCAAGATCATTAAAATTATAGTAGTATATCATTCTTAACCATTTGTGTTTGACAAAGATATAAAACAATGTGACAAAACTATTTGCAGAAATATTGATAATTTTCTTTCTTTTTTTTTTTAAAATCATACGTAGGGGCCGTTGCAGTAGCATAGTAGGTTAAGCCTCCGCCTGCAGGTAGTGTCAACATCCCCTGTGAGCATCTGTTCATTTCCTGGCTGCTCCTCTTCCTATCCAGCTCTCCAGTATAACCTGGGAAAGCAGTGGAGGATGGCCCAAGTTCTTGTGCCCCTACACCCACATGGAATACCTAGAAAAAGCTCTTGGCTCCTGGATTGGTCCAGCTCTGGCCTTTGCAGCCATTTTGGGAGTGAACCAGCATATGGAAGACCTTTCTCTCTCTAACTCTACCCCTCAAATAAATGACAATCTTAAAAAATATTTATTTGAAAGTGGGAGAAAGAGACAGAAAGATATCTCCCATCTTCTGGTTCATACCCCAGATGCCCACATTAGCCATAGATAGACCAGGAACTCAATCCAGGTTTCCCATGTGAGTTTCAGGAACCCAAGTGTTGAGCCATCACCTGCTGCCTCCCAGTTGTACATTGGCAGGAAGCTGGAATCTGGAACTGAGCAGGCACACAAACCCAGGCATCCCATTATGGGGCACCTTAACCATTGGCCAAAATAACTGTCATTTTCTTTTAACCAGGCTTCTAGAACTACTTTTAAAAAGTTAGTTCATGAGGCCAGTGCTGTGGTATAGCAGGTTAATGCCCTGGCCTGAAGCACAGGCATCCCATATAGGCGCCGGTTCTAGTCCCAGCTGCTCCTCTTCTGATCCAACTCTCTGCTATGGCCTGGGATAGCAGTAGAAGATGGCCCAAGTCCTTGGGCCCCTGCACCCATGTGGGAGACCTGGAAGAAGCTCCTGGCTCCTGGCTTCAGCTTGGCACAGCTCCGGCTGTTGCGGCCATCTGGGGAGTGAACCAGTGAATGGAAAACCTTTCTCTCTGTCTCTACCTCTCTCTGTAACTCTTTCAAATAAATAAAATCTTTTTTTTTAAAGTTACTTCATGGGGCCAGCACTGTGGCATAGCAGGTAAAGCTGCCACCTGCATTGCAGGCATCCTACATGGGTGCTGGTTCATGTCCCCACTGCTCCACTCCCACTGCAGCTCCCCGCTAATGACCTGGGAGAGGCAGCAGAGGCGCTTTTGCGACCCTGTTGCCCAGGTGGGAGACCAGGATTAAGCTCCTGGCTTTGGCTGGCCCAGCCCTGGCTGTTGAGGCCATCTGAGGAGTGAACTACTGTTTGGAAGATTCACCCTCCCAACCTCCCTTTCGCTCTCTCTGTAACTCTGACTTTTAAATTATATAAATAAATCTTTAGAAATTATTAAAAAGTCACTTCACTTTCTAAGTGTGTAAGTAACATCTTCCCCATCCTGTCCGTAAGCTGATGCTTGACCTTCTCCAAGTGTTTCCTATTCCTCTCACTCCTCTATGAATCATAAATTGTGACTTTCCCGGATGCTAGCACTTAGCACCTCTCACTGCCATAGCAATGAGCTAGTTATTTCCAGTTACCATTGACTTGTGCGAGTTTCTAAGTCTCCTCTTTCCAGTCTGCTTTTTAGAACCATTTGTGGACTCAATGAGCAGAGTGACAACAGCATTTGCATTTCAACTCCACCAAAAGTAGTCATAAAAACTATATAAGTCACCCAATTTCATTAGACACTGTTCTCTTTTTAAACAAGAGATGATAAAAATATTGTCTACATGGGCATGTAACACAGCATAGTGGGTTAAGCTGCCACCTGCAATGCTGGCATGCCATATGGGCCCCAGTTCCAGTCCTGATTGTCCATTTCCATTCCAGCTCTCTGCTAATGTGCATGAGAAAGCAGAGGACTATGGCCCAAGTGCTCAGGCCTCTGCAACCACGTGGGAGTCCTGGATGAAACTCCTGGTTCCTTGCTTCCATCTGGCCCAGCCCCAGCTGTTGTGGCCATCTAGGGAGTGGAGCACTGGATGGAAGATCTCTCACTACCTCTCTCTGTAAATCTGAATTTCAAATAAATAATTTTTTTTAAAAAATATATTGTCCGCAAACAACATCCCTGCCTATCTGGGGCAGGGTTCGGAGTGTCCAGCTTCATGGTTTAGTAGTGATCAGGTGATCTGGAATGTGATCTGCACCCTCCACCACTACGTTAAGGAGAAGGTGACCGCCTTCGGTAACTGATTCTATCTGGAGCAGCCCTCCACCTGCTCCTCTGCCACCTCCTCTCTAGTTCCTCCTGTGGTAGTCTCCATCGTCAACCTCGATCATACCCTGTGTCACAGTAATCCGGGCAGCGTGAATTGCCATATGTAGGTCTCCCCATGTAAATTCCTGGTGTTAGAGTATGTGGTCTTCTTGTTATAGAGAAATGCACTTTGATTCTATGCCCATCAAGCTCCATTCCATTGGCAAGCTTTTTAGCTTTCTTGGCATCATGTACGTTTTCAAAATAAAAGCAATTCCTCTTGAATGGTTAAATTTGCTGGTCATAGACAATAGCATGAGAAAATTTGTCTTAGATCTCTGCGGTGTACAAGTTCAAACCAAATTATCCAAGACAAAGACACCTGTGAGTAGACATGGGACAATGGCCATGCCTTCTGCATAATCTCACTGTGAGGCCTGCTGCAGTATTGTGCATGAGAACTGGTCCCAGATCATGACTGTGTAAGGCTGTCCAGAGCTTCTCTCAGATCTAGGCCCAGATTCAGATCTGACCCGGCCTACGTCTGGAATGCCTGGAATCTCCCCTGGAGTGAGACCTTGCAGGGGAATGCCTTGCAGACTTCCCAGATCCCTTAACACTTCCACCACTAGAAGTGGAATGGGATTCCCACTCGCCGTAGTTCTGCCAGCTGTTGCCACTCATGACTCCTGGCTCCTGTCGCTGCTGCTTCTGTGTTTCAGTCTAAGCTGTCAACCTCTTTTTTTTTTTTTTTTAAAGATTTATTTATTTATTTGAAAGTCAGAGTTACACAGAGAGAGGAGATGCAGAGAGAAAGGAAGAAGTCTTTCATCTGCTGGTTCACTCCCCAATGGGCCGCAATGGCTGGAGCTGCGTGGATCGGAAGCCAGGAGCCAGGGTCCCTATGCAGGCTCAGGAGCCCAAGGACTTGGGCCATTCTCCACTGCTCTCCCAGGCCATAGCAGAGAGCTGGATTGGAAGTGGAGCAGCCGGGACTTGAACCGATGCCCACATGGGATGCCGGCACTGCAGGCGGTGGCTTTACCTGCTATGCCACAGCCCAGCCCCTCTTCCCTTTCTTTAGAGGTTCTACTGCGGCCTGGCAAGATGCCAGCTTTGGAGTGTCCCAGAGCCAAGGTGCTCTGCACTGCCTCTGTAGAGGAGAGCCATTTCCCTAAAGGCAGGTGATAGCAAGTGACATAAACATCAGGAATGCTCTAATGTTTATGCTCGCTTTTCTACCTCAGGCTTAACAATAGTACACTCGTAGGGAAGACCTTCCAAAGATGGGAAATTGGCCTCTGTTTTTTTCACAACTTGTGTACTTAGGCAGGTAGATGTCCTTCTGCTCATGAGTACCTTCCTCATAACAGGAAGGAGCAGGCTAGGGAAGAGCTGCGTAGACTCTTGGGAGCTGGTGACTTGGGAATGACATCCCAAGTCACCAGCACGCTGCTCTGATTTTCTGAGTAACTGATCCAGCCTTGGGCTTTACTGATGCTGGCCTAGTGTGGAGAATACACCCTCCTTTAAAGAAAGAGTCCCAGGGCCAGTGTTGTGGAGTGGCCACTTAAGCCACCACTTGCTTTTCCAGCATCCCATATCTGAACCTAGTTGGAATTCTGGCTGCTCAGCTGCTGATCCAGCTCCCTGCTAGTGCACCTAGGAAAGCAGTGGATGATGGCTCAAGTGTCAGCCCCTGGCATGCACATGGCATACCTGAATGGAGCTTCTGGTTTTGGTCTGGCCTAGCTCTGGCTGTGTGGCCAAATGGGGAGTGAACCAGTGGATGGAAGATCTCTGTCTCTGCCTCCCTGTCTTCGTCACTCTGCCTTTCAAATAAATAAATACTTCTTAAGAATAATAATATAAAAAAGGAGTGCTCAGACAGAAAAACAAAAGGAACACGAAGTGAAGCAAAGGCCACATGAGGACCCTTCCGCCTACTCAGGAAGGAGTGCTGAGGTGCTTAGATGTATACTGATGTGCATCCCCAGGGTGCTGCTAACTTCAACGTGGTCAGCATGGGCTTTAGTGGGCAAAGCAAACTTGATATTCAAAAGAAATTTCCAAGAGAGGAAAGTACCAGGGCTGGCGCTGTGGCACAGCGGGTTAAAGCCCACGTCCTGCAGCGCCGGCATCCCATATGGGTGCTGGTTCGAGTCCTGGCTGCTCCTGTTCCAATCCAGCTCTCTGCTATGGCCTGGGAAAGCAGTGGAAGATGGCCCAAGTCCTTGAACCCCTGCACCCGTTTGGAAGACCCAGAAGAAGCGACTGGCTCCTGGCTTCAGATCAGCATAGCTCTGGCCGTTGCTGTCATTTGGGGAGTGAACCAGCAGATGGGAGACCTCTCTTTCTTTCTGGCTCTACCTCTTTCTGTAACTCGGTCTTTTAAATAAATAAAATAAGTCTTAAAAGAAAAAAAGAAAGTAGCTTGGGAAAATCTGTCCGAATTGGTGGAGATTGACTTTAAAGTTTTAGTAGCTATAATCAAGTTCAGGGGAAAAAAGACACAACATAAAGAGCAGACCATCTTCATGGCATAGCTGTGGGCCATGAGAGAAGGGTTCTACTGCAGTCATCACCATCAGATCCCAGGAAGAGCCCTGGCCCCCAAATCCCCAACAAGAAAGGACACCAATCAGTGGGACTCATTAATGTGCTTACTGTAATGAAGTGGGGCACTAGTAAAAGGAGGGTCCAGCTCCCAGGAAGTCTGGAGACTATTCTGGAATGCTCCAGATAACCAAGAATGACCAAGAATGAGGGATCCCAAGGCTCTAAGACACCTCAATAGCTCCATGAAGATTCCCCCCCATGGAGCTCCTGATGACATTTATGGTGGGAAAGGATGTGGTGGTTTTCTGGCGAACCCAGGAGTTAGCTACTCTGTTTCAGTGGAGCCATTGAGAAAATATTCCCTCTAACCATTAGAGTGCCCAGAGAGAATAATCTAAAACAAGGTTACCTCCAAATGCTGACTGTCCAGTACCCCTGCTGGGGCAGGCTTTATTACAAAACTGGGATGACAAATACCTTATCCCCTGAAAGACTGGGAATTCAGCTGCCTCAAGAGAATACTTGTGCTTCCTGGCAGCTCTGCTCCTACAGGAAAAGGAAACACCAGCTGACAGTCCTGAAGATTTCTTGAGCGAGAGAAAGGCAGATAAATCAGGGAAGAGTGAGAGCACCCTCTCCATGTAATGTAAAGCTCTGACCTGACTCCCAAACACCCAACTGCAAGCAATATCCATTGAGAGGATTTCCCAAAAGAGGGATCCAGACCCTCATAAAAAAACTCCTTGAATACAAGTTGATTTGGTCTTTAATAGCCAAGAATGTCTTTGTCATGTTCAATTTCCCTGTTATATGTTGCTATGAGTCCTCATTCCTTCCAGATGAGTCTAGAAGCACAGTCCACTGAGAAGACATACTTTGAGTATAAATGGTTCCCAGCTGCAGGGCTCAAGCAAGCACAATTCATTTAGCTTTCTGATCTCAGTTTGAGTCTTCTTGTGGGAATATTGGTTTGTGCAGGATTGAAGGGCTATCAACCAGACTGTGGAAGATATCCACCCAGCAGTTTGCAAACTTGACGGAGATTATTGCTGGTTTACAGTTATAGATTAAAAGGATGCTTTCTACTCCCTCTGCTGGGCCCTGGGTTTGGGGACCTATTTGCCTTTGATTGGGAGGATCCTGAGCCCTGAGTGAAACAACAATGCTGTTGCACTGTCCTACCCTAGGTATTCAAATATGTCCTAACTGCATTTGAAGAATTCCCCAGCAAGGGATTTAAGAGATGTACCAATCACAAAGGGCACACTGCTTCAATATGTAAATTACATTTGGATTACCACTAAGCACAGAAAGACCTCACACAAATATACCATATTGTCTTCAAATTTTCCAACTGAGAGGGGATGTAAAGTCTTCATATAAAAGGCCTAGATTTCTCAACAAACTGTAAAGGATCTGGGATTTAAACTTTCACAAGGGAAAAGAAGCCTACTTCCTGACCAGAGAGGGGCTCTTTCCAGGGTGTCCATCTCTGCCATGCTCCACAATTTCCGGCTTCTTCTGTATTTGGTTTCCAAATTTCAACCTGAGAGTGAAACCTCTATTTGAAACCCCAAAAGTTCGGAAAATGAACCATTAGAATGAGATGGAGAATGACACCAATATCCTTCTTAATTAATCATAAGCTATGAACTGCACAATCCTCCAGTCTGCCAGATATTATCAAACTTTTTTTGACGTGTTTGTCCATGACAGGGAATCAGCTAAGGAGTCTTGATCCAGAACTTGTGATTAAGCAGAGCAGTGGCATATTTGTCTAAATGGTTAGACATGGTTTGCCATGGATGGCCAGCCTACCTGAGTGCAGTAACAGTCACTTGCTGATTTGTTGTAGGAAGTAGAAAAGTTCACCCTGGCTAGCCAACCACTATGCACACCCCACATTATATATTACCATTGCCAGAACAAAAAGGGGGTGTCAGGCCATTCTGCTAGACAACCCAAATGTGAAATTAAGAGCAGTATCAGTCCTTAACCTTGCCATTTTATTGCCAAGCAGTACTGAATAAACTGTCCATGACTGACTGATCCCTCCTTGGGGAATTCGGATTTGAAAATGTTCACCAGTGTGAAAAGTTGCATGGGAGAAGAAGTACATAGGCTGGGTATAAGGCAGTCAGCCACAAGGAGACTCTTGAACTGAGCTCAGAAAGCTAAATTAATGATGCTTACTTGACCAATCAGAAGGTAACTATTTGTACTCAAAGTGTATCTTCTCAGTGGAAAATGCCCCTAGATTCATATGGAAGGAATGAGGACTCATAGCAGCAAATACCAGGGAAAGTGAACATAATAAGAAATTCTTAGCTATTCAAGTGCCAAATAAGTCGCTATTTTGCATTGTCTGGGACATCTGAAAGCTGACACCAAAGATCACAGGAGTTAAAAAGAAACAGCCCAGGCAGCTAAACCTTGAATTAAGCTACCAAAATTCCAAGAAGACAATATTATAGCTTTAGTGCCTCACACAGGCTTAACAAATATCCATCCTAATTATTTTGACAAAGACCTGGAAATCCTGATGAATGAGGCCTTCCATATTTATGTGATTTAATTCAGAATTATACCATGGAAATATGGATCTATAATGAATAGGGGCCTGTACACCTTTTAAAAATTTATTTGGGAGCAAGAGAGAGAGTACTGCCATTCACTGGCTTACTCTCCAAGTGCCCACAATGGTGGGGGCTGAGCTTTCCAGCTGTAAACTTGACCCAGGTCTCCCTGCATGGGTGGCAGGAATCCAATGGCTGGAGCTATCACCACTGCATCCCATGGTCTGCATTAGAAGGGAGCTGGAGTCAGGAACCAGAGGTAGATATCAAATCCCAAATACTCTCATATGGAATGAAGGCATTTTATCCTGTATCTTTACTGCCAGGCTGAATTTCTGCCACTGGGAATCATATTAATATCAGGGCAATTATTGAAAAGGTGATTAATCATATTCTCCAGAGTACCAATTATGGCCATATGCCACACTCCAAAGGATACATGGGCATGAAAGTGACCTAATTATGATAAAAACAATTGACATGGTGTTCCAAAAATGTGTACACTGTACGAAAAATAATCCAAAGACTTGGAATCCTCTGGTCATTAATGAAGTTTGTGCCAGGGGAACTGGACGAAGAGAATAGATTTTACTCTGATGACAAAGGCAAGAGGATACCTCAGTAGTTAATGGTTTTAGTAGACACCACCTAAGGACAGGGAGAAGTTTTTTCATACAGAGTGAAAAAAGGCTTCTGAAATGATAAAGAGCCTCTCTAGGAAATAATTCTCAAATTGCGTCTCCACTATGTAATTCTGAGTGACAATGGAAGAACCATCATTACCAAGAGAGCTCTGGAAGTATCAGGAGTTCTAGAAATCCAGTGGAAAACAGAGAAAGTGAACATTGGTAAAACAAAAAATTTGCCAAGAAACAAACTTGAGATAAGGTACTGCTTAGAGTTCTCATATCCCTTAGAAGTGGGCTCCAATTGAGGTTTTATGAAATGCTATGTGGGAGACCCTTCCTGTATAATGAATACAATCAAAGCTCAACTAACAATGATTAGGTAAGAATAGATGCCATAACGTGGGTAATCAGCGTGAAAGTAACTGCTATTCTCAAGTTTGCCTCCACCAGGTTGACCTGCCCAACAGATGTGCCTCTTTAGAGATTGGCCCCAGAAGACTTGGTGTTGCTGAAATCCTGGAAATACAAGTGCCATAAAGAAGAACTCCAATCTCTTTGGGAAGGACCCAAACCCGTGCTACTGGTGAGTTATCCTTAAGGAAAACTGCAGGACATCAAGCTTTGGAGCCATCATTCCCAAGTCAAACATGAAACATTGCAACCCTTAGATGAACCAAGCTCTTTTCTTGGCATCCACTATTGGGGCAACACAGGAAACAGAAACTTCACTCACAGCAAAGAGCACAGCATCTGACACTCCCCTTCTTGGAAGACTAGCACATAGAAAACACCAGCTTCTCCCAATCAGGAGGAACTGAATACTCCTTTTAGTGATTGACTGATCTTAAATTCTTACCCCCCAAAAAAGCTCCCAGTTAAGTAACCTCTTTTGTCCTAATGTCGGATCTTTTTTTTTTATTTTTTATTTTTTTATTTTACAGATAGAGTTAGAAGTGAGAGAGAGAGACAGAGAGAAAGGTCTTCCTTATGTTGGTTCATCCCCTAAATGGCCGCTACGGCAGGAGCTATGCCGATCCGAAGCCAGGAGCCAGGTGCTTCCTCCTGGTCTCCATGCAGGTGCAGGGGCCCAAGCACTTGGGCCATCCTCCACTGCCCTCCTGGGCCACAGCAGAAAGCTGGACTGGAAGAGGAGCAACCGGGACTAGAACCCTGCGCCCACATGGGATGCTGGTGCGGCAGATGGAGGATTAACCAAGTGAGCCATGGCGCTGGCCCCGTAATGTCAGATCTTGACAGAACTTAGAGAATATTAGTTTTTTTACTGACATAGTACTAGTTACCTAATTCTTTGTAGGATAACTTTCATTTCTTTTTTCTAAAGTTAATGCTCATCTTGTCATATGTATGTTCCACTAAGGTGAATATACAGAGGCAATAGTCACTGCCTGGCATTCTATTATTTTGTGTTGTTGCCCTACATTGATGAATTTCTGGGTACTCACTGACTTTTGCCAAAAATGCTAGATTAACTTCCATTGTAATTATAGTGCCCTTTAGCTTATGGGTGGAACTGCCAGTCTTGCTGTACTGATTGGCCTACTTAATTGCATATTTTCATACTTTGTTATTTTATGCTTTCTTGAGTATTACCTGATGAATTCAATCATGTTACTTTTCGAAAGTCATAGTCCTTTCATATGTAACCTCTTTCATCCTCAGATATTAACGTAAAGTTGAGTAAGTTGAGAGTCTGCTTTCAGACATAAATACTTCTGTAAAGTGAAGAATCTGATACATGTTACTTAACTATCCCGGATCCTAAGAAACCCCATGGAGCACAGTCTGCCCCTCCCTCTTTTTCTGCCCACAGTTGTTGTGCAGTGATACAAATACTCTGTGTCAATTCTAAAAACCGTTTCAGCAGGAGGTGAAAAGGAATATTGAATCCTCATAACCAGGAAAAAATAGTCTCAGTTTCACAGCCCAAAAACATTTCCCGATTCTCCCATTACTAATTAAAGGAGAACCAAATTACATAAGCTTGGCACTCCCCCTAGAGGCTACTGTAATATCTACTCCTCAGACAACATTCCCATATATTAATCTGACTTCCCTTTCCTTACATGCTAATCAGGTTTTGAAACATATTCTTAAATGCCTCTCTACAGAGCTTGAACTCAGCATACATTTGCAACTCAAGATACTGTAAAATGTGTGTCTTAGCTGAAGCACATAATCTTCAAATTGTGACATTTTTGTAGGGGGAATCTAAAATAGTCATTTTTTTTATACAAATCTTTTAAAAAGTTTTAAAGATTTATTTTATTTATTTGAAAAGACAACTGATGAGAGAGAGAGAGAGATCAATCCATTGGTTCACTCGCCAAATGGCCACAATGGCCAGGACTGGGCCAGGCCAAAGCCAGGAGCCTAGAACTCCATCTGTGTCTCCCACATGGGTGACAGGGGCCCAAGCACTCAGGCCATCTTCCTTTTCTTTCCAAGATGATTATCAGGGAGCTGGATTGGAAGTGGAGCAACCAAGACTCACAGGTGGTGGCTTAATTAAACTGCTATGCCACAATGCTGCCCGTAGTGAATAATTCTCATGTTTAATAAATGACCTGACCCTAATAAAAACTGGGAAAATTTCCCAAGGATGTTCCTATCTCTCCCTGAAAGTCTTAACACACGTTGACTACTGGAATTCATGTAGATGATAATACTGTGATTGTGTAAGCCAACCAGAATAAAAGTTGGCATGGTAGTTTATCAGACCAAATAAATCAGGCCCAGTATTTTCCTCATGTCACCCATGTACTACTAACTCATCTTTGACCTTAGCCATCCTGCTCCTCCAGGATAACACATGGTGGACACTGTGTGTACCAAAATGATTCATGTTTCTCTGTGGAGGTCCAGGGAACCAATTGTCCAAGGAAAACAGGGGACCAACTTCTGACCAGAGCATTCCAGTGAATCAGTAGTCAAAGTACACTGGGACATGTATACCCAAAGATAAGAATTTTTCACCCAGGAAAGCATACAGGGAATAAACAAAAAAGACAGTCTTGGAATGAGTAATCTATAAATTTGGCACTGGGATTGATGGCACCAAGGGGAAGAGGAACTTAGCATGAAGGCCGCCCTTTGAAATCTAAATGCCTCAGTGTAGCCAATGTAGTAACTGGCCAAAACTATAGCCTTTAGTGTAGATAAACTAAAGATCTTAGTGTCCTCCTTAGCAAATGGAATAATGGATAACAGAACAGTCATTGATTATTTTCTGGTAGAACAAGGAGTTGTTTATATGGTTGTTAACACTTCCTGCTCCATGTGTATTAACAGAACTGCAGTAGAACAGAATATGAGGGAAATATACTAACTGGCTAGGTGACTATATAACATTAGCAATCTTTCTCTCTGAGATGTTTTCAATTATACCCAGAGTTTCCTACTGGTAAATCCTGGCCAAATTGATGATACCCACTAAGAGGTTTTTGGTCATGGTTTTATTAGTCTTTTTGTTTGAGTCCATAGTTCTCAAATTCCTTGGCAAACTTGTTCCTCAGATTGCAGGCCATTAGGCTTAGGTGGGGAAACTTTTTTCTGCCAAAGGCCATTTGGATATTTATGACATCATTCATGGGTCAAAAAAAATTATCAGCCTAAAAATTAGCCTGCTATAGATGTATTGAATTTTGAGTCCCATCTGTGGTTGCCTCCGCTCAGCAAGACCAAATAGTTCTGCAGGCTGTATAAGTCCAGCAGGCTGGACATTTCCCACTCCTGCTTTCTGTGCCATCTCATATCTGAGTCTGGGGGATATCAAATTCTCTATCAGTTCTGCCTAAGTGACTAAGACTGTATCTAGCTCAATGCCAAAAAGTTTGATTCCTTCAATGCCAATTGATCTGCACCCCTCATCAGCAGGAAGAAACTAGGACTGTTCATTGTCCTTTCTTCCTCTCAAACAGAGGAATGAACAAAGAAAAGAGGGGATTGAATCTGTGAAATAAAAGGACCCTCTTCCCCTTGCCTATTAGCAAGATTATCTAGTTACCTAAAATATTAATAGCCTGCAACAGTCATTTACCTGCCATTGTGTAGTAACTTGGCATCCCATAACAGTTGTCTTTGCTAAAAGTCTGCTGAGCTATATCATGTTAAAAACAGGCAAAACCAACTACGTCCAGAATTATGACTGGAGTCTTTGAGGAACAGCTCAGAATGACTGGAAAGCTACCTGTTGTTTCATTATAATGCAAATTCTCCCTTGTGATGATGCTTCAGCAGCCATATCTGAACATGCAATACATGGAAGAGCGTGTCTTGTCAATGCACATGCTTAAAAGACTTTTTACTCTGTTTTCCTCTGTCCTTATTGCATTCCATCCCTTAGTTTTGCCAGTAACACCCCGTTTACCTAACTCCAATAAATTCCCAAAATTTCTGGCTCAGCATTGGGTAGTAGAAATCCTGGTTATTTCTTTTCCTTGTCACTAAAGCTCCATTCTTACGGTTTCTCTTTATACCATGTGTCTTTAATGTCCTCATTTTGTTTCTAACAGAATAAAAGCCTTCTAGCTCCACATGGTTATGATGCAGGACTTTGAGACTGTCATGTTAGACCATATTATCAGCCCTCTGGACCAAACAAGACAATCTTTTCAAGGTCACCACTAAACACCATAGGACAGACAACAAGAGAAGAATACTTATAACCAGATCTACATTCATTTGCCAACTTGAAGAAAATGTAGAAGATAGACTTTCACCTATGCTACTCCCATAAGATTATGGGTAACTTATTTTGAGGGGAAAATGTTACAGTAGCTAGGTAGACATTAGCTTATGTGTGTATGAGGGGCCCAAAAAATAGAAGTTTTTGTGTGGTTTAATTAGGCAAGAAATATAGAAGCCAGCTTTGGGAGCAGACCAGTATTTACACATTAAGACTTGCCCTTATTTCATAGCCTTGTTGGATGGTTTTCTTTGTGTGTGTGTGTGTGTGTGTGTGTGTGCACATTGAACAAGGGAAGAAATGTAGAAGCAGACCAGAGTTTAAATATCAAAAGTCTTGTCATTATTCAATAACCTTCTTAGGGGCTACCAACACTCTCCTAGAGGGCAGCCCAAGGGAATCTTCCCTACTGTGCACCAAGGGGGTTATCAGCTCCATTGTGAAGTTCAGAGGGATTTCAGGAACTACATATCCAGAAAACTTTCCACCATAGAATATTACAGAAGAGGTAGGGGGAGGAGAAACAGAAGGCTTATAACCAATTTCTATAAAAACTCCAGTTGGGATGTAGACTGGACTCTCAGTTCTTTAACTGAGATGCCCACCAAATCTGTTAGGTGTAATCTCTTCAACAATTTTGACAAGCATGCTTACTGATAGAAAGTTATCTTGTCACCTTTAATAATGATCTGGCTATGGTTTCCATCATAGGAATATGTATGCCTTCACTTGTTTGCATTTTATTCAAGTAGATAATGTTTCTGAAAAACACAATCTAAAATCTTTAGGTTTCTTGCTCTTCTCAAATCAACGGGCTGAAGCTGCAGTGAATCTTTTTTTCAGTTATGATAATATATATTTCATAATTAAAGTAGAATAATTTGAGAATATCTGGAATTGGAGTTGTACATTCCCTGATGTTGAGTCAATAGTAAAATATTGGGAGAAATAGGGGCTGACACTGTGGTGTAATGAATAAAGCTCCCACCTGCCAACCAGCATCCCATATGGGTGCTGGTTTGGGTCCTGATTACCCCATTTCTGATCAAGCTCCCTGCTAACCTGCCTAGGAAAGCAGCAGAAGATGGACTAAGTCCTTGGGCCCCTGTTCCCATGTGGGAGACCCAGAAGAAGCTTCTGGCTCCTGGCTTCCGAAAGGCCTTGATCTGGCTGTTGCACGCATTTGGGGAGTGAACCAGCAGATGGAAGACCTCTTTCTCTGCTTTTGCCTCTGCCTCTCTGTTACTCTGTATTACAAATAATTAAATAAGTTTTAAAGAATATTTGGAGAAGTAAAGAGGGCACAGGACTCAGAAAATGTTGAAGACAATCTTGCCACATCCTTGAGGGAGATCGGGACTAAAAGCAGGCCAAACTAATACCAATCCACAACTCCTTGCCCGCATGTAGAAACTGCAGTGCCTTCCCAACAACAAACAGGATGGAAGCCCCTTGTAACAAATACTTATCAATGAGGACAAGATCTAGGTTTCCATGACCAGATGCAGGTTTACATAAAAACAAGCTAGAAAGGGCTCCAATAAGACTGCCCCCAGTCTTCACAGAAACTATTGTATAACCACTACCATTATTCCTTGGAGATAATGTGTTAAGGACATATAAATACTCCTTGACTTGAGACCTCAGCAGCTTGATCTCTCTTGATGTCCACGTACAAGGCACATAGAACTCTTAATAGAAGTGACCAGAAAAGATCTTAACCATGACACACTGCAGTCAAACTTTCAACAGTAAAACATTCAATTGATGTGCACTTAAGTGGTATAACAAATATGGGGATGCCACTGTCTCTTTGAAAGATGTACTTCATTTCCTTTGGATGTATACCCAGGATTAGGATTGCTGGGTCATATTGTAATTCTGTTTATAGTTCTTTCAGAAACCTCCATACCATTTTCCATAAAGGCTGTATTCATTTACATTCCCTTTTGTCTGAATCCTTGACAGCACTTATTATCATTTATTTTTTACATAAAAGTCAATCTTAGAGGAGTGAGGTGATAAAAGATTTTAGTTTTGATTTGCATTTACCTGATCATTAGATGTGTTGAGTATTATTTCATTTGCCTGTTGGACACTTGTGAATCTTCCTGTTTAGATCTATTGCTCAATTATTGAAAATTGGATTTTATTCCTATGGAATCATTTGACCTCTTTATAAATTATGGATATTAACCTTTTGGAAGATGATACCTTGCAAATATGTCTCTGATTCTTTAGGTTGTTTCATTATTCTGTTGTGTACAAAAGCTCTTTAGTTTGATGAAACACCATTTGTCTAGTTTTGCTTTTATTTATTATGCTTTTGGGATCTTATCTGGAAAATTCTTGCACATTCCAACATCCTAAAGTGTTTTGCTTAATAGTCTAATAGTCTCACAGTTTCAGGTCTCTAATCCATTTTGAGCTGATTTTTTTTGTAAATGATGATGGATACAGATCTAGTTTTATTGGATATCCAATTTTGCCTTTACCATTTATTATTTTTAAGTATTTATTCATTTATTTGAAGGAGATACAGAGAGAGAGAAAGAGAGGGATCTTCCTTCTGCTGGTTCACTCCCCAGATTACCACAATGATTGGGGCTGAGGCAGGCCAAAGCCAGGAGACAGGAGCTTCGTGCAGGTTTCCCACATGGGTGCAGGGGCCCAAGTACTTAGGACATCTTCTGCTACCTTCCGAAGCACATTAGCAGCGAGCAGCCAGGATTCGAAATACTGTCCATTTGGGATGTTGGTGTTTCAGGAGATGGCTTTACCTTCCACGCTACAGTGCCAGACCCTCTTTTGAAATGTTATATGTGGTACACTTTCTCTGACAAACTTTTTGATTAAGATACCCAGTATTAGATAAAACTGTTATCAATCTATATGACGTACAAAGAGCTCTGAAGGGATATTGTAACAAAATTCTCTCACCTGCCAGAATCGAAAAGCCAAGAACAGCTGATGTCTTCAGAATATTTAATTTTGTTAAACACTTGGATGGAAGGATCCCTTCTGACTAATTACAGACTAAATGGAAGAGACCTTATGAGATGCTACTTACCACTGCTACTGGAATTAAATTATAGGGAATTTCTAGCTGGGTATATGTATATATATATACACACACACACATATATATTATATATATAAATATATATAAATGTATGTTTACATATATATAAACATAACTCTTGAGTCTTCAGAGGTGCACAAGTAGACAAATCTGATTACCTTTCTGAGTCAGTGGAAGCCCTCAGATATCTCTCAAAATGCAAAAACATAAGAGAAATTATTGCTTTGCCATATCAAATCTATTTCACTTTATGGTAGACATGTTTTACCTTCCCTTGCTTCTCTTGGGAAGCTGCTATAAAAAGGAAAACTCCCTGGTGAGTTCTTCTAGGCTAACAAAAAATTTTTGCTGTATTACATGAAGTTACTTAAAAAAAATCTGTCTATCGGGGCTAGAGTTGTGGTATAGCAAGTTAAGCTCCCACTGTGATGCTGGCACCATATATGGGCTCTTGTTCAAGACCCGGCTGTTCAAGTCCCAGCAGCAGAAGATGGACCAAGTGCTAGGGCCCTGCCTGCCTGTGGGAAACCCACAGGAAGCTCCAGGCTCTTGGCTTTGTCTTGGCCTAGCCCAAGCCCCAGCCATTTCCACCATTTGGGAAATGGACCGGTAGCTGGAAGATTCTCTCTCTCTCTCTCTGTCTGTCTCTCTCCCAACCCCTCTGTAATTCCACCTTTCAAAAAAGTAAATCTAAACGAAATCAATGTACTGCCTTGGGCATTTTAGTTCACACTGCAGGTCAAGATTTTATGACAAATACTCAAGTATGTGGATTCTCTAGCTGAAGTATTCATGGACAATTAGCCCCAGAATACCTACTGGTAGAAAATGCTGGGATATGTACAGTAGTCAAAGGACTTGTTATAGTACTTTTAACAACAGTTACATTCACAGAAAGAGACATTGCATGAATTTACATAAAAAAAACAGTTTTACTATTTGGGCAAGGAAAGTCTATCAGCTGCCATTAATTGAGAAACATTGGAAAATGGTATCCTTTCCTATGAGGAATCCTACCCATGACTTTTCTTTCTACTGATTCTTCTTTGGGGTGGTGGAGTTACAAAGTATGAGTTTATTATTTTCAGAAAACCTAGAATATCAAGTTATGGTGAAAGTGACTCAAAAATACTTGGCAAATAAATGCCAAGTTAACTCTGTTAAAATTAATCTAAAATTCCAAGTCAGAAGAGGTGAGCTTTGGAATTGGGTTAATCAGTTATAAAGAGAACATGCAGATTTTAACAGTCAGGATAAAGTATAATACATTGTAGAATATTATTTAACCTTAAAAACAGGATGAAATTCTGCCAATTTTTGACAACATGGATGAAGCTGGAGGATAAACTAATCAGATGACCCAGGAACAGAAAGGCAAATACCCCAGGAACTCACCCAGATGTGTCATCTAAAACAGCCAAACCAGTAGAAGCAAAGAGTAGAATGAGGACTTAAAGGCCAAAGAGTACAAAGTTTCAGCTGAACAGAGGAAATGAGTTTAGAGATCTATTGCTCACCATGTTGACTTAGTTAATAATATACACATTTCAAACTTACTAAATCTCACCACAAAAAAAGTATGTGAGGTGACATATATGCTATTTAATAAGCTAGATTTCATCTTTCCACACTGCATACATATATAAGAACCTCATATTCTAAACCATGTTTTTTTGTTTTTGTTTTTGAGAGAGAGAGAGAGAGAGAGAGACAGAGAGAAAGGTCTTTGTTTGCCGTTGGTTCACCCTCCAATGGCCGCTGCGGTCGGTGTGCTGCGGCGGGTGCACCGCGCTGATCCGATGGCAGGAGCCAGGTGCTTCTCCTGGTCTCCCATGGGGTGCAGGGCCTAAGCACTTGGGCCATCCTCCACTGCACTCCTGGGCCATAGCAGAGAGCTGGCCTGGAAGAGGGGCAACTGGGACTAGAACCCGGTGTGCTGGGAGGATTAGCCTATTGAACCGCGGCGCTGGCCTAAACCATGTGTTTTGAAAAATATTGTAATTGAATTAAATATAAGAAAAACTAAAACAATGACTAAGGCAAGAGTACATATATACATAAAGAACCATCTTTCTATGTACTACATTTTACATTGTCATGTACACATTGTTTTCTGTTCATATCAATACATCTATATATATTTATTCATGTAAAACATAACTATGTTCAATAATATGTTTAAAGATATCATATCAGCTTTTAAAGATTATTACCAGTATCACATAAAACAAATGAATATATATGCCATGTTGAATTTAAGTCTTCAAAATGGCAGCAAATTCCCTTGATGAAGAAACAGAAAATATTCCATTACTTGATGCGTACACATTTCTATTTTTCTGTAATGATCGTACCTTGTATAGTGTC
Source organism: Sylvilagus floridanus (assembly GCA_949820135.1). NCBI lineage: Eukaryota > Metazoa > Chordata > Mammalia > Lagomorpha > Leporidae > Sylvilagus > Sylvilagus floridanus. The sequence goes on along the minus strand of OX463238.1, from coordinate 102,836,639 downwards.
AGACATTTATATTAACGACAAATTTTAACTTGCATAACCAAGCATAATTTCAAGCAAGAAGTAGAAACTAGAAATCTCTAGCTATTCCTATCCATATATGTGTGCTTTCTATATCACTTTCAAAAGTATGAGGCAGGAAGCACAGACATGTATAGCAACCTTGTCCAAAGGCAATTACACATATTTTATCCTAAAAACCATCAATATTCTGTAATGTATAAAATTAATCAACAAAGATAATCTAAAACTCTCTTTAGTTACTCAAAATAACAGTTGGTAAAATAACCATGCTAATTTAAAAGAGCAGGTTTAAGATACTATATTATGGTCTCAATAATTTTAGTACCCTTCAGAATACTTCAACTGATCAGGAATCCAGCATAAATCCACTTGATACCTATTTTGAAGCCATCTATTTAATATCTTAAGCATTAATAATATTATTCTTAATAATAATATTATATCTTAAATATCTATCAATGAAATTATTGCAAAAGCATTAAAAATTCCAAAACTTGTAAAGACCTAATTTTATGCAAATTTTATGAAAACAGAAAGTTGGTAAGAAAACCTTGAAATCGCCACTTCTCATGTAGCAGTGTGAAAATCTCCACAGAACAAATCCCAGATGAAAAAAGAATAACTAGTGAAAATTATTTAAATAACAGAGTGGTGGGAGAGAGAGGTAGGGGGAGAGAGAGAGAGAGAGAGAGAGAGAGAAACAGAGAATGATTTAGACTTGGTAAAAAGAGTGAGAACTTGTAACATTTAAACCCTGACCCGTTCCCTCTCCTGACTTCCTAGCCCAGTGTTAAAGCAACTTCATCTCCTGCAGGTAGATACAGACAAATCATCAGGCCCCCAGCTGCCAGTTGAACATTATAGTGTAAATTGCACTTCCCAGTAGCCAGATTGAGGGCAACAACACTCCTGTCTTTCTTACAAACACAGGTCTGCTATGTGTGAAGCTTAATTCCAGTTAACTGTGGCCAAGAAGGGTCTCCATTTGTATTTTTTCTTTTTAAAATTTTCTTTTTAAAATTTATTATGGGAATTAGAGTTAGAGAGAGAGAGAGAGAGAGAGAGAGAGAGAGAGAGAGAGAGAGATCTTCCATCTGCTGGTTCACTCCCCAAATGGCTTTAACAGCCAGGGGTGGGCCAAGTCAAAGCCTAGAGCCAGGAGCTTCTTCCAGTTCTCCCACGTGGATGCAGTTAGGAGCCAAAATGCTGAGCTGTCTTCTGTTACTTTCCCAGGGAGTTGGATTGGAACTAGAGCAGCTGGGACACAAATTGGTGCCATTGATGGCAGAGGCATAACCTACATCACAAGGCTGGCCCATCCAGTTATATTCTTTCTTTTTTTTTTCAGTTATATTCTCAACATAGAAGTTTTACTCAATCACTGCACTCTGATAATTCTAATTCCCAAATACTCACTTCCCAGCTCAGTCAAACACTGGGGGTTTCATGACGGGAGAAGCAACCTAAGAAAAGAGGTTTCAGACTTACTCCTCAGGCAGGGAGGTCACTCACAGAGACATGCGTCAAGGTTTCCACCTCAAATGCTGTAGTATTTCATTAACATGAAATTCCGGCAACAGCAAATCTCTAGAAACAGGAAGTAGATGAGTACTTGCTACGACTGTGGGAATCAGAAATTGGAAGGGGAAGCACAAAGCATAAAGGGTATTGGGTTTCTCTTTTGGAGTTATGAAAAGCGCAAGAATTGATTAGTGATTATGGTTACACATTAATATGAGAATACCATGAAACACTGAATTATACACATTACATTTTTTAAACTTTTATTTAATGAATATAAATTTCCAAAGTACAGCTTATGGATTACAATGGCTTCCCCCCCCCCATTACTTCCCTCCCACCCGCAACCCTCCCCTTTCCCACTCCCTCTCCAATCACATAAAGATTCAATTTCAATTCTCTTTATATACAGAAGATCAGTTTAGTATATATTAAGTAGATTTCAACAGTTTGCACCCACATAGAAACACAAAGTGAAAAATACTGTTTCAGTACTAGTTATAGCATTAAATCACAATGTACAGCACATTTAGGACACAGATCCTACATTATGAGTAAGTGCACAGTGACTCCTGTTGTTGAATTAACAAATAGACACTCTTGTTTATGGCATCAGTAATCACCCTAGGCTCTTGTCATGAGTTGCCAAAGATATGGAAGCCTTTTGAGTTCACCGACTCTGATCCTATTTAGACAAGGTTGTAGTCAAAGTGGAATTCTCTCCTCCCTTCAGACAAAGGTACCCCCTTCTTCGATGACCTGTTCTTTCCACTGGGATCTCACTCACAGAGATCTTTCATTTAGGTCATTTTTTTTTTTTTGACAGAGTGTCTTGGCTTTCCATGAGTACAATACTATCATGGACTTTTCAGCTGGATCTGAATGCCTTAAGGGCTGATTCTGAGGCCAGAGTGCTATTTAGGACATCTGCCATTCTATGAGTCTGCTGTGTATCTTGTTTCCCATGTTGGATCCTTCTTTCCCTTTTTTTTCTATCGGTTAGTATTTGCATACACTAGTCTTGTTTATGTGATCCCTTTGACTCTCAGTCCTATCATTATGATCAATTGTGAACAGAAATTGATCACTTGGACTAGTGAGATGGCATTGGTACATGCCACCTTGATGGGATTGAATTGGAATCCCCTGGTATGTTTCTAACTCTACCGTTTGGGGCAATTCTGATTGAGCATGTCCCATACTGTACATCTCTTCCCTTTCTTATTTCCACTCTTATATTTCACAGGGATCACTTTTCGGTTAAGTTTCAAAACTTAAGAATAACTGTGTATTAATTACAGAATTCAACCAATAGTATTAAGTAGAACAAACAAACAAAGATACTGGGAGGGATAACGTATTAGTTGTTCAGCAACAGTCAGGGCAAGGGCTGATCAAGTCACCATTCTCACAGCGTTCATTTCACTTCAACAGGTTTCCTTTTTGGTGCTCAGTTAGTTGTCACTGATCAGGGAGGACATATGATATTTGTCCCTTTGGGACTGGCTTATTTCACTCAGTATAATGTTTTGTAGATTCCTTCATTTTGTTGCAAATGACTGGATTTCATTGTTTTTTATTACTGTAAAGTATTCTGTAGAGTACATGTCCCATAATTTCTTGATCCAGTCTACTGTTGATGGGCATTTTGGCTGATTCCAGGTCTTAGCTATTGTGAATTGAGCTGCAATAAACATTAAGGTGCAGACTGCTTTTTTGTTTGCCAATTTAATTTCCTTTGGGTAAATTCCAAGGAATGGAATGGCTGAGTTGAATGGTAGGGTTATATTCAGGTTGCTGAGGAATTTGCAGACTGACTTCCATAGTGGCTTTACCAGTTTGCATTCCCACCAACAGTGGGTTAGTGTCCCATTTTCCCCACATCCTCTCCAGCATCTATTGTTGGTGGATTTCTGAATGTGAGCCATTTCCCTGATTGCTAATGATCTTGAACATTTTTTCATGTGTCTGTTGGCCATTTGGATTTCCTCTTTGGAAAAATGTCTATAGAGGTCCTTGACCCATCTCTTAAGTGGGTTGCTTGTGTTGTTGTTGTGGAGTTTCTTGATCTCTGTAGATTCTGGTTATCAACCCTTTATCTGTTGCACAGTTTGCAAATATTTTTTCCCATTCTGTCAGTTGCCTATTCACTTTCTTGAATGTTTCTTTTGCAGTACAGAAACATCTCAATTTGATGCAATCCCAATAGTTAATTTTGGCTTTGACTGCCTGTGCCTCCAGGGTGTTTGCCAGGAAGTCTCTGCCGATGCCAATATCTTGCAGGGTTTCTCCAATGTTCTCTAATAATTTGATGGTGTCAGGTAGATTTAGATCTTTAATCCATGTTGAGTGAATTTTTGTGTAAGGTGAAAGGTAGGGGTCTTGCTTCATGCTTCGGCATGTGGAAATCCAGTTTTCCCAGCACCATTTATTGAATAGACCGTCCTTGTTCCAGGAATTGGTTTTAGATCCTTGATCAAATATAAGTTGATGTAGATGTTTGGGTTGATTTCTGGTGTTTCTATTCTGTTCCATTGGTCTATCCATCTGTTTCTGTAGCAGTACCATGCTGTTTTGATTACAAATGCCCTGTAGTATGTCCTGAAATCTGGTATTGTGATGCCTCTGGCTTTGTTTTTGTTGTACAAGATTGCTTTAGCTATTCGAGGTCTCCTGTGTCTCCATATGAATTTCAGCATCATATTTTCCAGATCTGAGAAGAATGTCTTTGGTATTCTGATTGGTATTGCATTGAATCTGTAAACTGCTTTTGGGAGAATGGACATTTTGATGATATTGATTCTTCCAATCGATGAGTGTGGAAGATTTCTCCATTTTTTGGTAACTGCTTCTATTTCTTTCTTTAAGGTTTTGTAACTGTCATCGTAGAGATCTTTAACGTCCTTGGTTAAGTTTATTCCAAGGGATTTGATTGTTGTTGTAGCTATTGTGAATGGGATTGATCTTAGAAGTTCTTCCTCAGCCTTGGCATTGCCTGTGTATACAAAGGCTGTTGATTTTTGTGCATTGATTTTATATCCTGCTACATTGCCAAACTCTTCTCTGAGTTCCAACAGTCTCTTAGTAGAGTTCTTTGGATCCTCTAAATAAAGAATCATATCATCTGCAAAGAGGGATAGTTTGAGTTCTTCCTTCCCAATTTGTATCCCTTTAATTTCTTTTTCTTGCCTAATTGCTCTGGCTAAAACTTTGAGAACTATGTTGAATAGCAGTGGTGAGAGTGGGCATCCCTGTCTGGTACCAGATCTCAGTGGAAATGCTTCCAACTTTTCCCCATTCAATAGGATGTTGGCTGTGTGTTTTTCATAAATTGCTTTGATTGTATTGAGGAATGTGCCTTCTATATCCAGTTTTCTTAGAGTTTTCATCATGAAAGGGTGTTGTATTTTATCAAATGCTTTCTCTGCGTCTATTGAGATAATCATATGGTTTTTCTTCTGCACTCTGTTAATATGGTGTATCACGTTGATTGTTTTGCGAACATTGAACCATCCCTGCATACCAGGGATAAATCCCATGTGGTCTGGCTGGATGATTTTTTTGATGTGTTGTTGTATTCTATTGGCGAGATTTTTATTGAGGATTTTTGCATCTATATTCATCAGGGATATTGGTTGTAATTCTCTTTCAATGATGCATCTTTTTCCTGTTTAGGGATTAAGGTGATGCTGGTTTCATAGAAAGAATTTGGGAGGATTCCCTCTTTTTTGATTGTTCTAAATAGTTTGAGAAGGATTGGAGTTAGTTCTTCTTTAAATGTCTGGTAGAATTCAGCAGTGAATCCGTCTGGTCCTGGGCTTTTCTTTGTTGGGAGGGCCTTTATTACTGTTTCAATTTCTGTCTCAGTTATGAGTCTATTTAAGTATTCTATGTCTTCATGGTTCGATTTAGGTAGATTGTATGTGTCCAGGAATCTGTCCATTTCTGATAGATTTCCCTGTTTTCTGGCATACAAGTCCTTGTAGTAGTTTCTGATGCTTCTTTTTATTTCTGTGGTGTATGTTGTTACATTTCCTTTTCATCACTGGTTTTATTGATTTGGGTCTTTTCTCTTCTTTTTTTTGAGTTAGTTGAGCCAATGGGGTGTTAATTTTGTTTTTGTTTTTGTTTTTTTTCAAAATACCAGCTCTTCGCTTGGCTGATTTTTTGTAATTTATTTTTTTGGATTCAATTCTGTTAATTTCTTCTCTGATTTAATTATTTCTCTTTTCCTACTAGATTTGGGTCTGGTTTGCTGCCAATTTCTAAATTCTTGACATGCGTTGAAAGCTGATTTATTTGGTTCCTTTCCAATTTCTTGATGTAGGCACCTATTGCTATAAACTTTCCTCTGAACACTGCTTTTGCTGTATCCAATATGTTTTGATATGTTGTGTTGTTATCCTCATTTACTTCCCAAAAGTTTTTGATTTCTCTTTTTATTTCTCTTTTGATTTCTTCTATGACCCAGTGTTCATTCAGGAGCATGTTGTTCAGTCTCCATGTGTTTGCATACTCTCTAGGGATTCCTGAGTTGCTAATTTCCACCTTCATTCCACTGTGGTCTGTGAAACTGCATGGTATGATTCTAATTCTTTTGAATTTGCTGAGACTTGCTTTATGGTCTAGTATGTGGTCAATCCTAGAGAAGGTCCCATGTACTGCTGAGAAGAATGTAAAATCTTTAAAGTAGGATTGAAAGTTCTGTAGATATATGTTAGATCTATTTGGGCAATAGTGTCAATTAAATCTGCTGTTTTCTTGTTGATCTTCTGTCCGGATGATCTGTCTATTTCTGAGAGTGGAGTATTGAATTCCCCCAGTATTATTGTATTGGAATCTAAGTCTCCCTTTAAGTTCCTTAACATACCTTTTAAATAAACCAGTGCCTGGTAATTAGGTGCGTATACATTGATAATCGTTATATCTTCCTGTTGAATTGAATCCTTAATCATTATATTGTGTATCTTTGGCTCTTTTAACAGTTTTTTCATTAATGTTTATTTTCTCTGATATTAATATGGCTACACCTGCTTTTTTCATTTCTGTTGGCATGGAATTTCTTTTTCCAACCTTTCACTTTCAGTCTGCATGCATCTTTGTTGGAAAGATGTGTTTCTTGTAGGCAGCAAATAGATGGGTTTTGTTCTTTAATCCATTCAGCCCAGTCTGTGCCTTTTAACTGTAGAGTTGTGTTCATTAACATTCAATGTGTTTGTTGATAAGTAGTGACTTTGCCCTGCCATTTTCCCAAAGATATTTCGTAGTATATGCTTTGAGATTCCTGTGATCTTTTGCTGTGAGGTTATCTTCCTTAACCTTCTTTCATATTGATGGCATGTTTCTGTGTTTTTGTGTGTAGCACATCTTTAAGCATTTTTTGCAGGGCTGGATGAGTGTCAACAAATTCTTTCAATTTCTGTTTGCTGTGAAAGGTCTTTATTTCACCTTCATTCACAAATGAAAGCTTTTCAGGATATAATATTCTGGGCTGGCAGTTTTTCTCTCTTGGTACCTGGGCTGTATCTCGTCATTCCCTTCTAGCCTATAGGGTTTCTGATGAGAAGTCAGCTGTGAGTCTAATTGGAGATCCTCTGAGAGTAATCTGACATTTCTGTCTTGCACATTTTAGGATCTTTTCTTTCTGTTTCACTGTGGTAAGTTTAATTACAATGTGTCATGGTGAGGATCTCTTTTGGTCATGTTTAACTAGGGGTTCTATGAGCTTCCTGTACTAGGATGTCTCTGTCCTTCTCCAAACCTGGGACATTTTCTGCTATTATCTCACTAAAAATGCCTTCTAATCCTTTATCCCTCTGAATGCCTTCAGGAACTCCTAGAACCCAAATGTTTGGTTTTTTAATAGTATCCTGTAGACTCCTAACAATATTTTTTAGATTTCCAATTTCCTCTTCTTTTCTTTGGTTTGACTGTATATTTTCCTGTTCTCTGTCTTTTAAGTCTAATATTCTCTCTTCTGCTTCACCCATTCTGTTTTCAAGGCTCTATAATGCGTATGTCATTTGATCTATTGAATTCTTCATTTCATTATGATTTCTTGTCTCTATCACAGTTTCCTGTTCTACTAGTTGTTTCATTTCATTTTGATTCCTCCTTAATATTTCATTTTCACGAGAGAGATTTTCTACCTTGTCCATTAAGGATTTCTGTAGTTCAAGAATTTGTTTTTGATAACTTTTTAATGTTCTTATCAATTTTTTGAGATCCAGTTCTACCATTTCTTCTATCCCATCATCTTCATAATCTTGAATTTGGGTGTCTTTTTCATTTGGGGGCATCATAGTATCTACCTTGTTCTTGTTACCTCAGTTTCTCCATTTGTTTTTTGGCATTTTGGAGATGTGCTTTGTTTCTTTGCTGAGGTGCTTTGTCTCGTTATACTAGGAGTCTAGATTAAGTGTCTGTCTGCTTTTGATGGATCCTTAGAGGCTGTGATGGGTGTGGCCAGAGAGCTCTGTTTGGTTCTTCAGGGTTAAGGGTGTGCCAAAGGTGACTCATCCAGGTTGTTCTCTCTCTCGCTCTCTTTTTTTTTTGACTCAGTTGGGAAGTAATTCCACACAGCTGAGTGTAATTGAGGGTAGTTGATGTATGAAATCCTGCCCCTGTTGGTATTCGTCTGCTCTACTCCTGTGACCAAAGGGTTTATCCAGCCCTCAGCGTGGTCTCAAATTTCTCTGCAGTCTCTCATCAGGTTGCCGAGGTTACTGAGTTTGTGTACTCGGTGAGTTCTCTTGCCCACCCTCTGATTTTCACAGTCTCAATTGGTTAGCTCCACACTTTCACTAGGTCCTAACCTCTTGTTATTTCTCCCCACCAGAGTCAGGTTTTTCTGCTTGGCTGATGGTGGGCGCCACTTTACGTATGTCCAAAATGGCACCTGCTCTTTGTCTTGCTTGGCTTTGTAAGGTGAGTGGAGAGAGAGGCTCTCTCTATCTGTATCTGTGCTGGTTCCCCTTATTTATTCATTTTTTTCTCTCCTCCAGTCAGCCTGGTGAACTTTCACCAGCGGGGCTTCAAGCTGCATTCCCTCTAGGCTCTTTCTGCCTTTCCCCACCAATGTCTCAGGTTACCGAGGCTTTTGTCTCACCTCCCCTTCCAGCGCTGGCAAGCAGATTCCATGGCTCGGCTTCCACACCTCAGCTTCTGCATGGTGGGTGACCGTTCTCTCCTTGTAGATCCTCCATGTCACATCAACTAGATCCGGAAGAGTTTCCTCTGCAATTTTTTCCTGAGCCTTTTCCTGAGACCACAGTAACTCCACTTTTATTAAATTATCTTTTCCCGGACTACCAGTGTGCGCCCTCACTATTCCACCATCTTGGCTCAGCCCCCTCTATACACATTACTTTAGCAAAATGGATGCATGTGTACTATCAGAGATTCTACCCAAAAAGTGCCCTGAACCATGCTAAGAAACATTATCATGTTCTGTGTCACAGAGACTGCAGACACAAGTCACCTCTCACTTGCTGCTGCTATGGACACTGCCCTAAAATCTCTTACATAACCTAACTGCCTTACACAAGCAGGTCAGAGAATCTGAGAGAGGTGGCAGCACTTAACCATAAATGAGACTCCAGGGCCCCGCATTGCGGCACAGCTGGTTAAACCACTGGCCGCATCAATGGTGTCCCATACTAGAGTGATAATTCAATAATGTGACTGGGAAGGCATGGGAAGATGGCCCATGTATTCGGGGGCCTTGCCATTCAAAGGGGAAACCCAGAGCAGGTCGCATCTCATGGCTTCAGCTTGGACTAGTCCCTGCAGATGAGACCATTTAGGGAGTAAACCAGTGGATGGAAAATGTCTTTCTCTTTCTCTCCCCCCCCCCCGTGTCAATCTTACTTTCAAATAAATAAAATAGGTCCTTAATAATGTTATAGAGGGGCCGGCACCACGGAGCACTAGGTTAATCCTCGCCTGCAGCGCTCACATCCCATATGGGCGCCGGGTATAGTCCCAGTTGCTCCTCTTCCAGTCCAGCTCTCTGCTGTGGCCCAGGATGGCAGTGGAGGATGGCCCAAGAACTTGGGTCCCTGCACCTGCATGGGAGACCAGGAGGAAGCATCTGGCTCCTGGCTTCGGATTGGCACAGCACCGGCCATAGCAGCCATTAGGGGAGTGAACCAACGGAAGGAAGATCTTTCTCTCTGTCTGTTTCTCTCTCACACTGTCTGTATCTCTACCTGTCAAACAAATAAATAAAATCTTTAAGAAAAATGTGGGAGAAACTTGAAATACACTGATATAAACAGGTGATCGTCTATCTTGATTTTTCCATGTGTCATCCCAGTGCACAGATCTGATTGCTCATGTGATGTGTTTACTTTAACTAGTGCAGTTATATTTTAACTATGTGATGCATTTCTTCATGGATACAAGCTTGACTAGCTAAAAAAGGAACAGCAATTGGAGAGGAAGCACTGCACTCCACCAGGATGTCTGTGAAACGCATTTCAGTTCTTCTGCTGCTGCAACAGCTGAGTTGTTCCTTCGGCTCTGGGAGTTGTGGGAAGGTGCTGGTGTGGCCTGTGGAGTACAGTCACTGGATAAATATGAAGACAATCCTGGATGCACTTGTCCAGCGAGGCCATGAAGTCACTGTTCTGAGATCTTCTGCTTCTGTTTTAATTAATCCCAACAACGACACTGGAATTAAATTTGAAACTTTTCCTACATCTCCCACTAAAGATGAAATGGAAACTTTTGCCATGTATTGGATGAATCAGTTGTTATATAAGGTGTCATTAGATAGATATTGGGAGCATTTTCCAGTAATGGAAAACTTCATTTTAAAATTATCTGATATTCATGAAAATACCTGCAAAGATGTAGTTTTGAACAAGAAACTCATGGCAAAACTGCAGGAATCAAGGTTTAATGTTGTTCTTGCAGATCCTGTCATTCCTGGTGGTGAGCTGCTGGCTGAGCTACTTAAAATACCTCTCGTGTACAGTCTTCGTGGCTTTCCTGGCTACATATTGCAAAAGCATGGTGGAGGACTCTCATTGCCTCCTTCCTATGTACCTGTTATGATGTCTGGTTTAAGCAATCAAATGACATTCATGGAGAGAGTAAAAAATATGATATGTGTGCTTTATTTTGACTTTTGGTTTCCAAAATTTAATGAGAAGCGGTGGGATCAATTTTACAGTGAAGTACTAGGTAAACATTTTTCAATTAATCCTAACTTTTATGACTTTGAAGGTGGGCTTTTATGAATGTACTCAGAAGAATTTGTCTTTTATAGGTAAAAAGTGAAATGAAAATATAAAAAGATCTACCACTCTGACAAATATAATGCAAGGATTTACTTTACAGGGTCGGTTCAGGCCATTGGACCATCACTAGATTAGGATGTTCCAGGGTGGCATACAATCACAAAGAGAAATACTGAGGATTTCACCAAGCTTTTCCATGCCTATTTTACTCTAAATTTTCATGTTTGATTCACTAGTGGTCTATTTTAATGATTATTTATGATTATGAACATACTAGATGACACTCAAGATTAATTCTCCCCTGATATTGTCTTTTTTATAAATATATATATATATATACATTTATACACACATACATATATGTATATGAAATATGTGAATAGATACATTTTATATGTAAAATATATAATGCCCAAACATATTTGTTTTCTTACTGTACACTTTAAAAATCATTCACTGCATCATTCCAACACCTTTCAGACAATACATGATATACTTTACATCACATTTCTTTCATTACTCTCCCTCTTTCTTTTTCTCTCGATTCAGGAAGACCCGTTAAATTGTTGGAACTAATGGGGAAAGCTGACATGTGGCTCATTCGAAGCTACTGGGACTTGGAGTTTCCTCGCCCACTCTTACCAAACTTTGATTTTGTCGGAGGGCTCCACTGCAAACCTGCCAAACCTCTGCCCAAGGTAAATAAGTTCCTGTGTGCTATGGTTGATTTGCTTTGTATTTTCCATAGAAATGAGTCTGCATTCTTCATTTAGAGCATTTGATTCAAAGGCAGAGATATTGGAAATTTGGTGGGGTGTATTCCTTCCAAGGAGAAATTCACATGAAAGGACTTTTTTTTTTTGACAGGCAGATTTAGACAGTGAGAGGGAGAGACAGAGAGAAAGGTCTTCCTTCCGTTGGTTCACCCCCCTAATGGCTGCCATGGCCGGTGCTGTGCCAATCCGAAGCCAGGAGCCAGATGCTTCCTCCTGGTCTCCCATGCAGGTGCAGGGACCCAAGTTCTTGGGCCATCCTCCACTGCCATCCTGGGCCACAGCAGAGAGCTGGACTGGAAGAGGAGCAACTGGGACTACACCCGGCGCCCATATGGGATGCGAGCGCTGCAGGCGAGGATTAACCTAGTGCTCCGTGGTGCCGGCCCCTCTATAACATTATTAAGGACCTATTTTATTTATTTGAAAGTAAGATTGACACAGAGGGGGAGGGAGAAAGAGAAAGACATTTTCCATCCACTGGTTTACTCCCTAAATGGTCTCATCTGCAGGGACTAGTCCAAGCTGAAGCCATGAGATGCGACCTGCTCTGGGTTTCCCCTTTGAATGGCAAGGCCCCCGAATACATGGGCCATCTTCCCATGCCTTCCCAGTCACATTATTGAATTATCACTCTAGTATGGGACACCATTGATGCGGCCAGTGGTTTAACCAGCTGTGCCGCAATGCGGGGCCCTGGAGTCTCATTTATGGTTAAGTGCTGCCACCTCTCTCAGATTCTCTGACCTGCTTGTGTAAGGCAGTTAGGTTATGTAAGAGATTTTAGGGCAGTGTCCATAGCAGCAGCAAGTGAGAGGTGACTTGTGTCTGCAGTCTCTGTGACACAGAACATGATAATGTTTCTTAGCATGGTTCAGGGCATTTTTTGGGTAGAATCTTTGATAATACACATGCACATTTTAGGTAATTATTGTATGAGCAACAACAAGAAGAGTAACAATATCAATAGTCAGCATTAGTTCTGGTTTACTGCTGGAGTGCTAGAGACATTTTATATTGTGTTTTATTTTTATATCTTAACTCACAGATAAAAAGTGTAGATTTATATAGTACCATGTGAAATTTCAATACTTATGTACATTATGTAATATTCAAATAAGGGTAAGCAAATATTTTCAAACATATATAATTTCCTACTGGTGAAAACATTACAAATCCCTTTTTCTTCCAGATTAATTTTTGTCCGAACTTACAACAATTATATAATTATAACTAAGTACGTGCTTATCAACATTTTCCCATCATTCCAATCCCCCTAATCTCCTTGGCTTCTGATAACTGCTAATCTACTTCCAACTCCTAAGAAATCAACTTTGCTAGATTCCACATATGAAAGAGATGATGCAGTAGTTGTCTTTCTACGCCTGGATTGTTTTGTTTAACATAATAAACTCAAGTTCCACCACTGTTGTTACAAACAAGATTCATCCTATTTTTTGTTTAATGGTACTCCAGATTTTATGTGCATCACACATTGTATTATCCATTCACCAGTGGATAGATTTAAACTTGAATTTTTACTTGTTGGCTCTTGTCAATAGTGCTGTAATAAACAGGGAAGGAAAATGTCTCTTTGACATGCGGGTTTCACTTCTGTGGGTATGAGGCATTTTAAATGCATTAACTATTTTCCCAGCACAATATATGGTTGGTGTTATTGTTATGATGTTTGAAAATATTTGCTTACCCTTATTTGAACATTACATAATGTACATAATTATTGAAATTTCACATGGTACTATATAAATCTGCACTTTTTATCTGTGAGTTAAAATATAAAAATAAAACACAATATAAAATGTCTCTGGCACTCCAGCAGTAAACCAGAACTAATGCTGACTATCGACATTGTTACTGTTCTTGTTGTTGCTCATACAATTAATTACCTAAAATGTGCAGACTATTTATTTATTTGTTTTTATTTGACAGGTAGAGTTTACAGACAGTGAGAGAGAGAGAGACAGAGAGAAAGGTCTTCCTCCTGTTGGTTCACTCTCCAAATGGCCGCAAGGGCTGGAGCTATGCTGATCCAAAGCGAGGAACCAGGAGTTTTTTCCTGGTCTCCCATGTGGGTTCAGGTCAGGGGCCCAAGCATTTGGGCCATCCTCCACTGCTATCTCAGGCCACAGCAGGGAGCTGGGCTGGAAGAGGAGCAAGTGGACTAGAACTGGCACCCATATGGGATGCTGGCGCTGCAGGTGGAGCATTACCCTAGTGTGCCACGGCGCTGGCCCCTGTGCAGACAGTTTAGACATAACCTTTTCCAACAGGGATATTTTTTCAATAGGTTAAATTATATTCTCAAGCGGAGTCAAAGAGAAGAAAAATACAGTAGACTCATTTAAAAGCACGTGTATATGTTTTGGCCATCAGTTGAACAAGATGAGAGGTTTTATTATAAGGTTTTATTTTAAGCATTGAGGCTCTTCACCAGTATTCCACTCTAACAGGAAAACCACTTCTCCACAACATAAATGTGGGGCTCTGAAATATTTGCAGCCGCAGCCAACCTTACTGCTTTCACCACCACATTATATCATTTCTTATTGAGAGCCAGAAGACTTATATCAAACAAGAAAGGAATAGTATAGTACCTTACGAGAGCAATGTTTTCTGCCTTTTGACAAGCCTATGGGACACCTCAGTAAACTCCCTTGGGGAAATTGGGTCTCAGTGTCAGCTGCCTGAGACAATGACAACAGGGGAAATGTGAACCATGTAGGAAATGAAGACCTAGCAAGTCATGCCGGTTGTGCTTGAAGAAGGCCTTATTTTATAATTGAAATAGAATTCTGTCAGTAGATAGGATGGTACTTTTCATAAAGGAAAATAAGAATTTAATATATTTTAAATTCATATCATACTTTCAAGACATGTGGAAGGCAAGTATTCTATATATATTCTGTATAAAATGATCTATCATATAAGCATATATTCTTTTAACATGGCATATATATACATATCTATATATTCTCTGTATAATATGATCTCTTAAGAGATACTTTATGGGCCGGCGCCATGGCTCAATAGGCTATTCCTTCGCCTTGTGGCACTAGCACACCAAATTCTAGTCCTGGTTGGGGTACCAGATTCTGTCTCGGTTGCCCCTCTTCCAGGCCAGCTCTCTGCTGTGAGCTGGGAGTGCAGTGGAGGATGGCCCAAGTGCTTCGGCCCTGCACCCCATGGGAGACCAGGATAAGCACCTGGCTCCTGCCTTTGGATCAGTGTGGTGCACCCACCACAGCGCACAGACCGCGGCAGCCATTGGAGGGTGAACCAACTGCAAAGGAAGACCTTTCTCTCTGTCTCTCTCTCTCTCTCTCCCTGTCCACTCTGCCTGTCAAAAAAAAAGACACTTTATTATCTGACTTCTTATTACAGCTTGATAAAGCTAGTTGCTATATTGTCCTTTGGACAATATATATTTTCATTCTTAGTGATAATAAAGGATCTAAACTCTTGATTATGGTTCCCAACATTTTTTAGTGCACCTATGTTAATTTTCTTCAAATATTTCCAGAATTCAATACTTGGGACTTCATGGATTTAGTTGCATAAACAATATTTGAATCCAAGTATAGAACTGCAATATATGATTACATAACCTGTTAAAATATCTCTTTCCCCTAGTAACTTGCTTTTTTCATTAATTACCACAAGCTCAGATAATCTCTGTTCTTTTGTAAAACAGAAGAGAGAAATTTGACAGATTAGATAAAGTGACAAAAATATTTATACTCTTTGTTTTTATAAATGTATAAAATTATAGAGAAAAGTAATAAGTGCAAAATCAATATTTGTAGGAATTACTTATAAGAATACATTGTAAGTAACCTAAACTGAATATTAATGAATGATTAAAGCTTACACACATACAAATATATATACCATTATAATTGCTTTACCAAAGAACTTTTAATAATACTAAACCAGCTAAAATAGGAGGTTTAGTTGCAAACAGAAGGACAAAGAAGATAAATAAAAAGTACATCTGGGGCCAGCACTGTAGTATAGTGGGTTAAGTGGCCATCTGCGTGTGGGAAATGGATGCCTGTTCAAGTCCTGGCTGCTCCACTTCTGATCCAGCTCCCTGCTAATGTGCCTGGGAAAGCAGAGGAAGATGGCCCAAGTACTTGGGCCCCTGCACCCACGTGGGAGACTGTGAGGAAGTTCATGGCTCCTGGCTTAAGTCTGGCCCAGCTCTGGCTGTTATGACCATTTGAGGAGTGAACCATGGGATGGAATACCTCTCTCTGTCTGTAACTCTTCCCTTCAAATAAATAAAATAAATATTTTATAAAAAGATCACATATTTTCTGTAAAATGCATAAGTAATATAAATTATGATTATAATTCTCTAAATATGTATCACATAGTGTCCATCGGCAGGAAGTTTTAGTTTTAGAAGAGAACCTGTTTTGAGACATTGGCAACACAACAATGTTGCTCTTTTGTGACAGACTCAATTTTCTCTTCACAGGAGATGGAAGCCTTTGTGCAGAGCTCTGGAGAAGAGGGAGTTGTGGTATTTTCCCTGGGGTCCATGGTCAGCAACCTGACAGAAGAAAGGGTCAATGTGATCGCATCAGCCCTTGCCCAGCTTCCCCAAAAGGTCAGAAATGTGCCCTAATGGCGGGCAACTGCTGAAATGAGTCTGCTAAACTTTGTGAAGTGTCACATTACAGATATTCCTATGTGAAGTGTAGATACTTATGATATTCCTAATTTATCTCAGACATCAGTAAAACTCTATGTGACAGGTTCAAATAATAGCATGGAGGTTGTTTCATTGTAGATAACGTTGACATTAACATTATGATCAGAAATGTGCTTAAAAGGTATCTTGTGAAACTTTGAATCCTCAATCATACTACAAGCAGAAGAGAAATCACCAAATTCTACCCTGCTGTTTGCTTCTTTTTCTGGAAGGGTTGTGAGTCCACTGTGTACGCTAAAGTTATATTCAGAAAGGAGTTAAATTTTCATTATTGACTATATTAGCATAAAAGCATTAAAGGGGTACTGAAAAACATCTCAAGTGTATTATACAGTTTAGGTTCTCATAAAATCCTTGTCTCTTTACTTTCCCTGATTCGCACGTATGGCTATTTCAGGTACTAATCAGGAACCTATTCAGAGAACAAAAGTCCAGAGCTCACCAAATCTGCGTCTAGGTATGCACTCATCTAAGTAGATTTAGAGAAGCAGAGAAAAACCAACCTGCCCTTCAGGACTAAACTCCATCACTGTCTTAAACAGACAGATATATGGGAAAGATTAGAGATGGATCCTGTGTTGAAGGCACACCCTGTACTCTATAAAAATGTGACCCCACAGGACTGTGATCCTCACTGTTGAGTTCAACATCTCCTCTGGATTGAGGAAAGAGATGGCAATATAAGAAGGAGTTAAATAGAAGCATGCCTTACAGGTGATGGAGTTCAGATGTCACCCTCTATATGTAATAGTAGGAACTAAACGTCTAGTGTATACAAGATGACTTTGATCTCTTGGTATTTGTGAGCTTCTTTTTAGTTTTCTAGCTGATATAACCTTCTAGTAACCATTTATGTTAATATTATGCAGAGAACCAGAAATTACTTTAAATCTTCCCTAGCAAATATAAATGGAATACTTGTGGATTATACTCCAATTTATGAGGATGGCTTGGGAATTCTATCAGTACCTTATGTTGATAGTTGGATAGAAATGATCTATCTGGCTATAGTAGTAATTAGCAATAGTGGCTGTCAATGCTTTTATTACATCATGGAAAAATTAACAGACAGTTAAATAAAATTTAGCATTATCACAATCATGGAATTTTTTCAGCTACCATTATTTATTAAGAACTGTCTCTTTTTTCCTACATTCTTCCTATATTTAAAGAATTTCCTATTCTAACAATAGTGATATTTCCTATTCTAACAATAGTGATATTTCCTATTCTAACAATAGTGATACTACTATAGTATTGTGAGAATACTACTATTCTTTTTTTTATATAAAGCTTTTATTTAAAGAATATAAATTTCCAAAGAACAGCTTATGGATTACAATGGCTCCCCCCCCACAACTTCTCTCCCTCCCCCTACCCTCCCCTTTCCCGCTCCCTCTCCCCTTCTGTTCACATCAAGATTCATTTTCAATTCTCTTTATACACAGAAGATCAATTTAGTACATATTACGTAAAGATTTCAACGGTTTGCCCTCGCATAGAGACACAAAATGATAATACTGTTGGAGTACTAGTTATAGTATTAATTCACAATGTACAGCACATTAAGGACAGAGATCCTACATGATTTTTTAAAAAAAAATTGATTAATTGACTATGACCCTGTCGGAATAAGATCGAAGTCCACGAACCCTAAAGGCTTCCATAGCCTCGGCAACTCATGACCAGAGCCTAGGGAGATTACTGATGCCATAAACAAGAGTGTCAAATTGTTAAATCAACATCAGGAGTCACTGTGTACTTACGTCTCATGAGGGATCTGTCCTTAATGTGTTATCCAATGTGAAATAATGCTATTACTAGTACTGAAACAGTATTTTTAAACTGGAAATTGCATAGAATACTACTATTCTAACGATAGTGATACAACTTGATCCCTGTTAAAAATAAGAGTGGGGGGCTGGTGCTATGGCATAGTGGGTTAAACTGCTGCCTGTTGTTCTGGCATCCCACATGGGCACCGATTCGAGTCTTGGCTGCTCCACTTCTGATCCAACTCTATGCTATAGCCTGAGAGAGCAGTCCCTGCACCTGAGTGAAAGACCCAGAGGAAGCTCCTGGCTCCTGGCTTTGGATCAGCATAGCTCTGGCCGTTGCGGCCAACTGGGGAGTGAACCAGCAGATAGAAGACCTCTCTCTCTGTCTCTCCTTCTTTATCTGTGTAACACTGACTTTCAAATAAATAAGAGTGGGAATAAGAGAGGGAGGAGATGTACAGTTTGGCACATGTTCCCTTGGACTTACCCCTAGGGTAAAGCTAAAAACTTGCCATGGGGCTCCAAATCCCATTAAGTTGGCAGGTACCAATGCCATCTTACTAGTTGAAGTGATCAGTTTAAGTTATTAACTGATTATAAAGATAGGATTAAGTGACAAATGGATCACACAAATAAATCCAAATGTCTGCTAACAATAATTGATAGAATTAAAAAGGAGAGAATAATACAACATGGGAAGCAGCCACACAGCAGACTCATAGAATGACAAATGCCCGAAACAGCATTCTGGCCTCAGAATCAGCCCTTAAGGTATTCAGATCTGGCTAAAAAAGCCCATATGAGCATTTTAGGCATGGAAAGCCAAGACACTGTGTCAACAAATGACCTACATGAAAGATCTCTGAGTGAGATCCCAGTAGAAAGAAGGGACCATCAAAGAAGGAGGTACCTTTCTCTGAAGGGAGGAGAGAACTTCCACTTTGATTATGGCCTTGTCTAAATAATGTCAGAGTTTGTGGACTCAGGAGGCTTCCATAGCCTTGGCAGCTCATGACAAGAGCCTTGGGTGATCACTGATGACATAAATAAGAGTGTCAATTGTTAAATCAACCATAGGAGTCACTGTGCACTTGCTCCCCATGTAGGACTTCTGCCCTTTATGTGTTTTACTATGAGAATTAATAGTAAAACTAGTCTTCAAACAGTACTTTATATCTTGAGTGTCTGTGTGGGTATAAACTGTTGAAATCTTCGCTTAGTATAGAGTTGATCTTCTGTATATAAAAATAATTCAAAATAAATCTTTATGAACATGGTTTGGGGTTGGAGGGTGGGTATTGTGGGAAGAACCACTATAATCCAAAAGCTGTACTTATTAATTAAAAGATTTCTATAAAAATGCTTCAAAATGTTAAAAAATAAAATGAATACACACACACAAAATGGATCTCAAAATTTTTTACATAAGTTAATTGTAGCTCCTAAATTTAACTATTTTATTTCTCACCTATAACTGATTGCAGATTTGCTTTTTGTAAACTATAAGATGTCAAATTCTAATACAACAATTTATGGAACAATGAATATAGTAAATGTTTCCATTTTAAAAATGTAAAGTATTAATAGTAAATTTGGAAGATGAGTCTCAGATTGTAAACATACACAAGGACAAACACATATAATGTAGATCATTGTAAGTTATCACTCATCTTCTTACTTGAATAAGATACTATATGTGACACACCTTGATTACCTTACAAACCTGAATGAATAACAAGAGTACAAGTGGTGTAAAAGTTTTCATCTTTAAATTCTCACTACTTAATTTCTCTTATCCTCTCTTCTTTGTCATTCCTACCTAAGGTATTTAAGAGTGATCTCTCAACCTCCTTAGAATTTTGACATGCTATAATTGTAAATCCAACTCATGGAGTTGGTATTACTTTACCAAACAGGCTATTTGGCGATTTGAAGGCAAGAAACCAGGCACATTAGGATCCAACACTCGGCTCTATAAGTGGATACCCCAGAATGACCTTCTTGGTAAGACTCTGGAGAACAGACACTGAAAACATGAGTAACAATCAAGATGAGAGTAATAAGACTTTATTATTGAAAAACTTAGGAATCAAGCCAAATGTCTTTGCTTTCTTTTCCTACTTCTAGGAGAAATACAATGGATTATAACAGTTGGCATTTTATGATTACAAACTTTTTAGGCCCAGAATCACAGTATCCTTATTTTAAGTGTATTTACCTCTCAGAGAGAATAATTTTCAATGGGGTGGTATTTGGCAGAAGGGTTAAGATGCTGCTTGGAACACATGCCTCCTACACTGGAGTTCCTGGATTCAAGTTCCAACTACACTTCTGATTCCTACTTCCTGCTAACTCATCCTAGATGAAGAAGGCAGCAGCTGATGGCTAAAATCCTTGGGTGACTGTAGTCCTGGATTGAGTCCCCAGCTTCTGGCTTTGGCCTGGCCTAGTCTTAACTGTTGTGTGCATTTGATGAATGAATCAGTAGTTAGAAGATCTCTTTCTCCCTTTATTTCTCTCAGTCCTCCCCCGCCCTGTATGTGTGTGTGTGTGTGTGTGTGTGCGCGCACACACAGTGCTTGCTCTGTTTATTTCCAATATATTAATTACATAACAATAATAATTTCCTGGATTGTGTGATTGACTCATAATTCAATCATTACATCTGCCTTTTTTCTAATGCAGGGATTTACAAATGCCATCAATAATAATATCCTTCAGCTATTAAGCATGACTTTATTTTCTGAGAGTGATAAGGAATTTCGAAATGGAGTGTGGGCTTTCCTTCTTGTGACTCCAGCACTGATCTATGCCATGCCCTGTAACCTTGTGCAACACACATCACACTAAGTGAATGCACTATTTCATGGAGATAACATATTCTAATAGGCACTTGACCTTTTAATTTGGCAAATATACTGTTCTTTTTCCCAGAAAGTACTCTTTTTGTCCCATTTTGCAATCTTGCATAAAGTCCAAGCCTCACGTCACACACCACCTCTTCCACATGGCCTTCCCTTACCTCCTAGTGCACTTAGATGCCTCTTTCTCTTGATCTGAAGCAATTTAATTCAGTTTCATGGTCATTAATAATGTTTTTAGAATGCACTGCTCTTTTAGTGTCACATATTACATACATTTCTCACTTTATTTGTAAGAATTATAATTAATAATTTTACTAAAAATCACTCAATCCTAGGTCACCCAAAAACCAAGGCTTTCATAACTCATGGTGGAGCCAATGGTGTCTTCGAGGCAATCTACCATGGAGTTCCTATGGTGGGCATTCCTTTGTTTGGAGATCAACTTGATAACATTGTCTACATGAAGGCCAAGGGAGCAGCTATTAAATTGGACTGGAAAACAATGTCAAGTGCAGATTTGCTCAATGCCTTGAAGACAGTCATTAATGACCCTTTGTGAGTATTATTGTTTCTTTAAAACTATACAGTATTTTTAGATAAGTTTTCAGTGCAGGGTCAAGATATTAACATTGATTCAGAATGTGATAGGTTGAGTATAGATTTGCTTAATGCTAGAGGATAATCATGAATAATTCATTGGGAGTTTCACAGTGACTTTTTTTGTGGATATATAAAAAGATTTTTCAGATGCGTAAAGATAGTGTGCAAATTTTGAATTAGTCAATGATTAAAATGAGAATTCCAAGGAAGTATTAGGAACAGAGTTGCAGCTGGGAACCATGAGTGCTGTAATTGTATTAACTGACGTGCAGCACATTTATGACATTCTTTCAGCATAAGAACTCATAAAGTGTTACTTTAAAATAGATTTTGTTGCATATGTTTCAGATGTAAAGCCTGATATGTGGCATTCATATATGTGGTAAAAATAGTATTATAGTGAGCCAGTAAACATGGCATTACCTCACATATTTACTCATATAGTTGTGTTTTTGAAAATTATTCTAAATCAGTTTTCAGTGAACCCACATGGAATTATCAATCTCTATTTCAAATCTTCAATGATTTTCACATTTTTATTTTAATATTTCAGTTTTGTCACTGACAAGTAGTAAGAACTAAGGCTTTCAAATTTACTCATTTAAAACTTATTGAGAAAAAGAATATACTTCTTTTCTGTAAGGGCATATTCTTGATTCTATGGCTTTGGTTGTTGTTGTCTCTCTTGGAAACTATAAAATAAAATTTTAATTGACTTGAAATAGGTAAGATGGAATATCCCTGATTAATTACAATTTTTGAAGGTAGAATCATTTTCTTCCAAAGTTATTTCTTTATATAACCTACTTTTGATTATGCTATTATTTCTGTACTCTTGGTATCAATAATATTGGATATTTTCCAAGTTTTATCTTATAGTGACTTAAAACGTGAGTAACATTTTGATACTATTTTGGTAATAATAGTACAGTGGATACAGGTTTTAAAAATAATGTGACTTTTATGTTATTACAGCTGTTTTTCTTCCTAACCAGCACCATGAGGAGCACACTTCTCTTCATTTTTAAAAGAAGTGTACCCTTTTCCTGCTATTTTGTTCTGAAAACACTGCTCTATAATTCAGCTGTCCTTCCATATATTAAAATTTTTAGTAAATATAATATTGAATACTGATGTGAATTTCTTACCAGATAAATTGAATACATATGAAGTAGCACACAATGTAGTACTTTTTTGTACATATTGTGTGACTTCTACATTGCAGCCTTTCTTTATTGCATGTCCAAAATATATCAGTCTTAGGGAACACCTATGAAAAACCAGGATCATGCAAATCTGTGAAAGAGACAACTAAACATCAGTCAGCATCTGGGTTCAAAGGAAGGCAATTCACTTTCATTTCTCAATGAATGAATTTATTCATCGAACAATTATTAATATTTAAGTTCAATACCAACTCCTGGATGATACCAACTCCTTATCTACATTCTACAGACATTTACCTGCACTTTACCATGGTATTGCCTTCTATATGTAAATTTTGACATATTTTGAACCTTGTATGTCAAATTCATTTAGGATTGCTTATTGAACAATTCAAACTCCACAACTCAAAATACTTTTGTTGTTGATTTGCTTGTTTTGTTTTTGTTAGTTTCATTTTTTTTTTTTTGCCTATGGGACTTAACTGATTCCAAATTCTAGGCTGGGATGTTAGAAATATCTGTTCTTTCCATCTTAAATTTATTGTATCCAACAAATTCCAGCCTATAAACATAAGATCTCTATAGTGATTACTTAGAACATGGTTTTTTGTGATACTCATCTTTCCCATATACATGAAAAATATATCTATATTTCCCATTTCATTCTATAAGCTGATGTCTATTTTCTTCAGCTATAAGGAGCATGTCATGACGTTATCAAGAATTCACCACGATCAGCCCATGAAGCCCCTGGACCGAGCAGTCTCCTGGATCGAGTACGTCATGCACCACAAAGGAGCCAAACATCTTCGAGTTACAGCCCACGACCTCACCTGGTACCAGTACTACTCCCTGGATGTGATTGGCTTCCTGCTGGCCTGTGTGACAATCACTACTTACCTTGTCATGAAATGTTGCCTTCTTGTTTCTCAAAATGTTGTGATAGGAAAGAAGAAAAAGGGGGATTAGAGCCTGTTAAAATCTTAGACTGTTTATCTGACAGGTGAGACCATTTGTTTTTTATCAACCACTGTGAATCATGGTGTAGCAAGATGGATGTCATCATGTACTAAGACCTGTGAGTTATAAAAATATTTTACTGTGGACTTAACACTAAGAAACACACAACTCAATTGTAGAAATCCAAAGGCAATACTACTTTAATCATAACACTGAAAAATGAGGCTCACTAGAACTTTAATCTATTGGTTTGAGAAGTGAAAAGCCTGAAGTTTTCATATGCATTTCCAGAAACATCATCTGTTGAATGCAATGCACTCAAGTAGAATATTTGTATCCTTACCAAAGACCAGAGCCAGATCTTTATAAAAGTGGGCACCACAGATTTTATTAGGACTTCCATGAATCTAAGAGAGATTCCAGGATAAACTGACCTTAACTTCAAATAACACAAAGTGACTCTGATATTAAAAAGGATGAAAAGTGAGAGTTGAGTAGAAAGGGGTGTGAATCAAAAGTAAGTATAGAATTTTATGTAAAAGTACAGAAGAATGAAGTGGAAAATCACTAAAAGTGATTATCAAGGTGTGTTAGACAATGTCCATTTTGCAGTTTGACAGAACTTTTCCTCAGCAAAAACTAAGCATGGATGCCAGATTCACCTTTAGAGATATAACATGTGACCTAGTGCAGATGGAAGACTCAGCAACCTTGCTGAAGTCTTTTAGCACAGTGCTTAGGAAACTCTTTAGTACTACCTGGGGTTCACAGTTCACATTTCTCATGAAATACAAAACATGTATTTTTCATAAATATTTCATCATAGAAAAATTCTTTTTTGATTTGGAGCACCTTAACTTTGGAGCACCTATATAACTATATATATTCAATACAGCAAAAATTGTAACTCAAGAATTTTCAAGGCATAGTGTAGAAAATATATTTACTTCAACTTTTTACAAGATTGCACATATCTAGTTAGTAAGTCAGTTACATATATATATTCAATACAGCAAAAATTGTAACTGAAGAATATATATATATAAAATATATATTTTATATATATAATTTTATATATATATAATTTATATATATATAATTTATGTGATTATCTTGAACAGCCCTTGTCTTCACTGTTGAAGAACATTTTATATATATATAAAACATTTTATATATATAAAACATTTTATATATATATAAAAACATTTTTATATATATAAAATGCTAGATTTCCTTTCTCCTATAGGAAGATTTCCCATTTTAGCCCTGCCTTCTCTAATCATATACTTCCAGCTGCTTTACTGTCTGGGATTCTGAGGATATGGAAACTATAGGTTTATATTCTTATGTAGTCTCCCCTCACAATACATAGAAAAAAAAACCACTGGGAATGGGATAAAGAGCTAAATATACTATACACAATTTTAAAGCCTATTTTAGGGGAAGTAGTTTATAAGGCAAAATATTCCACATTGTGCTTTTATAGATTGTCAACCAGAACCTTTGGACTCAGGACACAGATGGCAAAGTAAAGGAAACAAAGAAAACAAAGTCATGGCAGTGCTTTGGCCTGACAAGAGATATATTTGACATTCAAGTGGAAGAGAGACATGCAAAAGATTTTTGATCACTTTTCTACCTTACAAAATTTTAGCAACAATTGTTAATGAAACTAATTATGATAACTATATCTAGAAAATAAAAGGACAAATGCTTCCTTTTTTTAAAGATCTATTTATTTATTTGAAAGGCACTGTTACAGAGAGAGAGAGGGAGAGAGAGAGAGAGAGAGAGAGAGAGAGAGAGAGCCAGCGAGCGAGCATGGGAGAGACAGAGTGAAGCAGCAGGTTCAAATGGCCCACCCAAAGTTGGGCCTGTCCAAAGCCAGGAGCCAGTATCTTCTTCAAGGTCTCCCATGGATGCAGGAGTCCAAGCACCTCTAGGAACATTAGTAAGGAGCTTCATTGGAAGTAGAACAGCTGGGACTCAATCTGTGCCCATATGGGATGCTGGCACTGCAGGCAGCTGCTTTATCTGCTACACCATAGCACCGATCCTGAAATGCTTTCTTTCATTTAATTTTCATTGATGTTTATTTTGTAAAGAGGGGAAACCTAAATGTATCCATTACTCCGAATAATGATGCTCTATGCACAACGCCAAGGCCAAAATAAAATCAGTTTCTCTTAGTGAAGTAACTTCTACAAATTCATTAATGACTTTGTCAAAATAGATCTTTGCAAATTTTATAGTCATATACATAAATATTTATATAGATATATACATAACTAGTGGTGACCAAAGCAGTTTTGTCATGAGTTTTAATTTTGTTTTAAATTTTATTTAAGGAATACAAACTTCATACATTTAATATATACAAATTTAAGAATATAGTGATTCATTCCACACTACCCTCCCTCCCATCAATGCTCCCACATGTCTTCCTTCTCCTTCTCCTATTCCTATTCTTATTTTTTGTAAAGATCTATTTTCAGTTAACTTTAACACAGATTAACCCTAGACTAAATAAAGAATTCAAATGCTATGAAAAAAAAATAACACGCTTCTTCCAGGTCTCCCAGATGGGTGCAGGGGCCCAAGCATTTGGGACATCCTCCACTATTCTCCTGGGCCACAGCAGAGAGCTGGACTGGAAGAGGAGCAGCTGGGAATAAAACCAGCATCCATACGGGATGCCGGTGCTTCAGGCCAGGGCATTAACCCACTGCGCCACAGTGCCGGCCCCCTGTTCTTCAACAGTGAAGACAAGGGCTGTTCAAGATAATCACATTTCAAAGTGTCAATTTCACTCCAATAGATTACCTTTTAGGTACTCTATTAATAACCATAGACCAGAGAGAACATCTGATATTTGTCTTTTTGGGTCTGGCTTATTTCAATATGTATAATGGTTTCAAGTAGCGTCCATTTTGTTGAAAATGACCAAATTTCATTTCATTTCTTTTTTTTTTTTTTTTGACAGGCAGAGTGGACAGTGAGAGAGGGAGACCAAGAGAAAGGTCTTCCTTTGCCATTGGTTCACCCTCCAATGGCTGCCGCGGCCGGCGTGCTGCGGCTGGTGCACCGCGCTCATCCGATGACAGGAGCCAGGTGCTAGGTGCTTTTTCCTGGTCTCCCATGGGGTGCAGGGCCCAAGCACTTGGGCCATCCTCCACTGCACTCCTGGGCCACAGCAGAGGGCTGGCCTGGAAGAGGGGCAACCAGGACAGAATCCGATGCCCCGACCGGGACTAGAACCCTGTGTGCCGGCGCTGGAAGGTGGAGGATTAGCCTGTTGAGCCATGGCGCTGGCCCAAATTTCATTTTCTAAAAAAAAATTTTATTTATTTTTCACTTAGTAAATATAAATTTCAAAATTTATATTCTTTAAATAAAAGTGTTATAAAAAAAAAAACCAAAAGTACAGTATGTGGATTACAATGGCCCCCCCATAATTTCCCTCCCACTCACACCCTTCACATCTCCCATTCCCTCTCCCATTCCATTCACATCAAGATGCATTTTCAATTATCTTTATATACAGAAGATCGATTTAGTATATATTAAGTAAAGATTTCATCAGGATGCACCCACACAGAAACACAAAGTGTAAAAATACTGTTTCAGTACTAGTTATAGCATTACTTCACATTGGACAACACATTAAGGACAGATCCCTCATGAGACGTAAATACACAGTGACTGCTGTTGTTGACTTAACAATTTGACACTCTTGTTTATGGCGTCAGTAATCTCCCTAGGCTCTAGTCATGAGTTGCCAAGGCTATGGAAGCCTTTAGAGTTCGCTGACTTTGGTCTTATTCTGACAGGGTCATAGTCAAAGTGGAAGTTCTCTCCTTCCTTCAGAGAAAGGTACTTCCTTCTTTGATGGCCCCGTTCTTTCTACTGGTATCTCACTCAGAGAGATCTTTCATTTAGGTCCTCTATTTTTTCCAAAATGTCTTGGCTTTCCATGGGCTCTTGAATCAGATCCAAATTCTTTAAGGGCTGATTCTGAGGCCAGAGTGCTGTTTAGGACATCTGCCATTCTATGAGTCTGCTGTGTATCCTGCTTCCCATGATGGATCGTTCTCTCCCTTTTTGATTCTCTCAGTTAGTATTAGCAGACGGTAGTCTTGTTTATGTGATCCCTTTGACTCTTAGACCCATCAGTGTGATTAATTGTGAACTGAAATTGATCATTTGGACTAGTGAGATGGCCTTGGTACATGCCACCTTGATGGGATTGTATTGGAATCCCCTGGAACAATTCTAACTCTACCATTTTGGGCAAGTTCAATTGAGCATGTCCCAAATTTTACATCTCCTCCCTCTCTTATTCCCACTCTTATATTTCACAGGGATCACTTTTCAATTAAAATTTAAACACCTAAGAATAATTGTTTGTTAATTACAGAGTTAAACCAATAGTACTAGAACAAAACAGAGAAAAAATAGGAAAATGGATAAAGTATTACATTGTACATCAACAGTCAGCACAAAAGCTGATCAAGCCATTGTTTCTCATAGTGTCCATTTCACTTCAACAGGTTTCCCATTTGGTGCTCAGTTAGTTGTCGCTGATCAGGGAGAACATATGATATTTGTCCCTTTGGGACTGGCTTAATTCACTCAGAATGATATTTTCCAGATTCCTCCAT
This sequence comes from Sylvilagus floridanus, assembly GCA_949820135.1. Taxonomy (NCBI): domain Eukaryota; kingdom Metazoa; phylum Chordata; class Mammalia; order Lagomorpha; family Leporidae; genus Sylvilagus; species Sylvilagus floridanus. The sequence goes on along the minus strand of OX463238.1, from coordinate 102,808,312 downwards.
CTTTTTGCAAATGACCAGATTTGATTGTGTTGACTGCTGTATAGTATTCTATAGAGTGCATGTCCCATAATTTCTTTATTCAGTCTACTGTTGATGGGCATTTAGGTTGATTCCAGGTCTTAGCTATTGTGAATTGAGCTGTGAATGGACATTTTGATGATATTGATTCTTCCAATCGATGAGCATGGAAGATTTCTCCATTTTTTGGTAACCTCTTCTATTTCTTTCTTTAAGGTTTTGTAACTGTCATCGTAGAGATCTTTAACGTCCTTGGTTAAGTTTATTCCAAGGGATTTGATTGTTGTTGTAGCTATTGTGAATGGGATTGATTTTAGAAGTTCTTCCTCAGCCTTGGCATTGCCTCTGCATACAAAGGCTGTTGATTTTTGTGCATTGATTTTATATCCTGCTACATTGCCAAACTCTTCTCTGAGTTCCAACAGTCTCTTAGTAGAGTTCTTTGGATCCTCTAAATAAAGAATCATATCATCTGCAAAGAGGGATAGTTTGAGTTCTTCCTTCCCAATTTGTATCCCTTTAATTTCTTTTTCTTGCCTAATTGCTCTGGCTAAAACTTTGAGAACTATGTTGAATAGCAGTGGTGAGATTGGGCATCCCTGTCTGGTACCAGATCTCAGTGGAAATGCTTCCAACTTTTCCCCATTCAATAGGATGTTGGCTGTGTGTTTTTCATAAATTGCTTTGATTGTATTGAGGAATGTGCCTTCTATATCCAGTTTTCTTAGAGTTTTCATCATGAAAGGGTGTTGTATTTTATCAAATGCTTTCTCTGCGTCTATTGAGATAATCATATGGTTTTTCTTCTGCACTCTGTTAATGTGGTGTATCACATTGATTGTTTTGCGAACATTGAACCATTCCTGCATACCAGGGATAAATCCCACTTGGTCTGGGTGGATGATCTTTCTGATGTGTTGTTGTATTCTATTGGCCAGATTTTATTGAGGATTTTTGCATCTATGTTCGTCAGGGATATTGATCTGTAATTCTCTTTCTTTTTTTAAATATATATAAAGCTTTTATTTGAAGAATATAAATTTACAAAGTACAGCTTATGTATTACAATGGCTTTCTCCACCCATAAATTCCCTCCCACCCGCTACCCTCCCCTTTCCTGCTCCCTCTCGCCTTGCATTCACATCAATATTCATTTTCCATTCTATTTATATACAGAAGATCAGTTTAGTACATATTATGTAAGGATTTCAACAGTTTGCTCTCACGTAGGGACACAAAGTGAAAAATACTGTTGGAGTACTAGTTATAGTATTAATTAACAATGTACAGCACATTAAGGACAGAGATCCTACATGACATGTTTTTTAAATTTGATTAATTATCTATGCAATTTCCAATTTAACACCTAGTTTTTTACATCATTTTCAATTATCTTTATATACCAAAGATTGATTCAGTATATACTAAGTAAAGATTTCATCAGTTTGTATCCACACAGAAAAACAAAGTGTAAAAATACTGTTTCAGTACTAGTTATAGCATTACTTCACATTGGACAACACATTAAGGACAGATCCCTCATGAGAAGTAAATACACAGAGACTCCTGATGTTGATTTAACAATTTGATAGACTTGTTTATGGCGTTAATAATCTCCCTAGGCTCTGGTCATGAGTTGCCAAGGCTATGGAAGCCTTTAGAGTTCGCCGACTTTGATCTTATTCTGACAGGGTCATAGTCAAAGTGGAAGTTCTCTCCTCCCTTCAGAGAAAGGTACCTCCTTCTTTGATGGCCCCATTCTTTCTACTGGTATCTCACTCAGAGAGATCTTTCATTTAGGTCCTCTGTTTTTTCAAGAGTGTCTTGGCTTTCCATGCTTAAAATACTCTTGTGGGCTTTTGAGCCAGATCCGAGTGCCTTAAGGGCAGATTCTGAGGCCAGACTGCTATTTAGGACATTTGCCATTCTATGAGTCTGCTGTGTATCTTGCTTCCCATGTTGGATCATTCTGTCCCTTTTTCATTCTTTCAGTTAGTATTTGCAGACACTAGTCTTGTTTGTGTGATCCCTTTGACTCTTATACTTATGAGTGTGATAAATTGTGAACTGAAATTGATCACTTGGACTAGTGAGATGGCCTTGGTACATGCCACCTTGATGTGATTGTATTGGAATCCCCTGGCACTATTCTAACTCCACCGTTTGTTGCAAGTCCGATTGAGCGTGTCCCAAATTATACATCTCCTCCCTCTCTTATTCCCACTCTTATATTTACCATGGATCACTTTTCAGTTAATATTTACACACCTAAGAATAATTATGTGTTAATTACAGAGTTCAACCACTAGTACTAGAAAAAAAAATACTAAAATGGCTAAAGTATTACATTGTACAACAACAGTCAGTACAAGAGCTGATCAACTCACTGTTTCTCATAGTGTCCATTTGACTTCAACAGTTTTCCCATTTGGTGCTCAGTTAGTTGTCACCAATCAGGGAGAACATATGATATTTGTCCCTTTGGGACTGGCTTAATTCACTCAGAATGATGTTTTCCAGATTCCTCCACATTGTTGCAAATGACTGGAATTCATTTTTTTGACTGCTTTTGCCGTATCCCGTAAGTTTTGTTATGTTGTGTTGTTATCCTCATTTACTTCCCAAATTTTTTGATTTCTATTTTTATTTCTTCTATGACCCATTGTTCATTCAGGAGCATGTTATTCAGTCTCCATGTGTTTGCATATGCTGTAGGGATTCGTGAGTTGCTAATTTCCACCTTCATTCCACTGTGGTCTGTGAAACTGCATGGTATGATTCTAATTCTTTTGAATTTGCTGAGATTTGCTTTATGGCCTAGTATGTGGTCAATCCTAGAGAAGTTTCCATGTACTTCTGAGAAGAATGTAAATGCTCTATGTGTAGGATAAAAAGTTCTGTAGATATCTGTTAGATCTATTTGGGCTATAGTGTCGTTTAAATCTACTGTCTCCTTGTTGATCTTCTTTCCTATTGATCTGTCTATCTCTGAGAGTGGATTAATGAAGTCCCCCAGTACTATTGTATTGGGGTCTTAGTCTCCCTATAATTCCCTTAACATACCTTTTAAATAAACCTGTGCCCTGTAATTAGGTGCATATACATTGATAATCATTATATCTTCTTGTTGAATTGATCCCTTAATCATTATATAGTGCCCCTCTTTGTCTCTCCTAACAGTTTTTGTGGTAAAGTTTATGTTGTCCAATATTAAGATGGCTATGCCCACTCTTTTTTCATTTCTGTTGACATGGTATGTCTTTTTCCAGCCTTGCACTTTCAGTCTGTATGCATCTTTGTTGGAAAGATGTGTTTCTTGTAAGCAGCAAATAGATGGTTTTTGTTCCTTAACCCAATAAGCCAATCAGTGTCTTTTAACTGGACAGTTCAGACCATTAACGTTCAATGTGACTGTTGATAAGTGGTAACTTTGCCCTGCCATTTGCCAAAGATATTTTCTAATGTATGCTTTGAATTCCCTGTGATCTTTTGCTGTGAGGTTCCTTTCGTTTACCTTCTTCCATATTGATGGCCTTGTTTCTGTGTTTCTGTGTGTAACACATCTTTAAGCATCTTTTGCAGGGCTGGACGAGTGGCAACAAATTCTTTCCATTTCTGTTTGCTGTGAAAGGTCTTTATTTCACCTTCATTCACAAATGAGAGCTTTGCAGGATATAATATTCTGGGCTGGCAGTTTTTCTCTCTTAGTACCTGGGCTATGTCTCACCATTCCCTTCTAGCTAGTAGGGTTTCTGATGAGAATTCATCTGTGAGTCTAATAGGAGATCCTTTGAGAGTAATCTGATGCTTCCCTCTTTCACATTTTAGGATCTTTTCTTTCTGTTTCACTGTGGTGAGTTTAATTACAGTGTGTCATGGTGAGGATCTCTTTTGGTCATGTTTACTAGGGGTTCTATGAGCTTCCTGTACTAGGATGTCTCTGTCCTTCTCCCAACCTGGGAAATTTTCTGCTATTATCTCACTAAAATGCCTTCTAATCCTTTTTTCCTCTGCATGCCTTTAGGAACTCCTAGAACCCGAATGTTGGGGTTTTTAATAGGATCTTGTAGATTCCCGACAATATTTTTTAGATTTTTAATTTTCTCTTCTTTGGTTTGACCCTATATTTTCCTGTTCTCTGTCTTTTAAGTCTAATATTCTCTCTTCTGCTTCACCCATTCTGTATTTAAGGCTCTATAATGTGTATGTCATTTGATGTTTTGAATTCTTCATTGCATTATGATTTCTTATCACTATCACAGTTTCCTCTTCTACTAGTTTCTTCATTTTATTTTCATGAGAGAGATTTTCTATCCTGTCCATTAAAGAATTCTGTAGTTCTAGAATTTGTTTTTAATAACTTCTTAATGTTCTTATCAATTTTTGAGATCTGCTTCTTGCATTTCTTATATCTAGTCATCTTCATAATCTTGAATTGGGGTGTCTTTATCATTTTGGGGCATCGTATTTCTTCCTTGTTCTTGTTACCTCGGTTTCTTAGTTTGGCATTTTGGAGTTATTCTTTGGTTTCTTTGCTGTGGTTTTTTTTCTCCTTATACTATGACTCTAGATTAAGTGGACTGTCTGCTTTTATGGAGCCTTAGAGGCTTGAGGTGTGGCCTGAGAGCTCTGTTTTGTTCCTCAGCGTTAAGGGTGTGCCAAAGGTGACACTCCCAGGTTAGGCGTGGTAAATCACTCTCTCTTTATTTATTCTTTTTTTGAGTCAAAAGGGAAGTAATTCTGCACAGCTCGCGTTCCAGTGCTGGTGTGTTGAGTCTGCCACTGGTGTCCCGAACTGTGGGCTCCCAAGTTCTCCACACAGGTCCAATATGAATCACTAGTTCCAGAAGAGTTTCCTCTGCTGTTCTCTTCCCCTACTCTTCTTGCAGTATCTCCACTGGACTTGCAGTATCTCTTCCTGGACTATCAGTGTGCTCCCTTCCTATTCCGCCATCTTGCCGCTCTCATGGCTGTCATTTATATGTGGCTTTCTTTGTATGTTCTGCTCTTGAGGATGGCTACAGTTTGTCTGCTGTTGAGTTTGGCTGGATGCCTTAAGTTTCACCCATCAGCCTCTGGAGAACTGGCTGCTGTGTGTGACGGCTGAACCAGGAACACAGGACTCCCTCAGGTACTGAAGCTGGTCCAGAAGCTCTGTCTTGGTGGCTGGCATTGTGACATAGTGGGTTAAGCTGTCACTTGAGATAGTGCTGATTTGCATCCATTGACTTCATTTTTGATAAAACTTCCTGCTCTGTATCTGGGAAGGCAGCAATAGATGCTTCAAATACTTTGGTCCCTGCAACCTATGTGGAAATTTCAGATGGATTTCCTGTCTTCTGTCCTCAGCCTAGCCCAGTCCTGGTGGGTCTACCCATTTGGAGAGTGAACCAACAGATTAAAAACATCTCTCTCCTTTCATTTTTTCTCTCTACCTCTCCACTTTTCTATGTGGCATTTTGCTTTTAAAATAAGTCAATAATTTTTTAAAACACCAGCTCTGTCTGCAGGATCTGGTAGAAATAGAATTTTCTCAGTGCTGGGGTTTAACTTTTGCACTTCCAAGGTCAACATCAAAAAAGTAACTATCAATCTTTTCAGAATAAAAGATAATATTTGGAAATCATATTGCTGATATGTGTATCCATAATATTTAAAAATATTTGCAACTCAATAACAAGACAAATAACCTAACTTAAAAGTGGAAAAGGATAAGATTAACAACAAAAGATACATGAATTTCTAATGAGAATACAAAAAAATATTTGTCATTTTAGACAAATCAAATGAAAATCATTAGCCCAATGGTATGTCATTTCATACCCAGTATGAGAACCTGTTTTAGCAATAATGTGGAGGAATTGGAACCCTCTTGCTGTATTGCATAGGCTTTGGAAAACAAATTGGCATTTCTTGAATGAAAGGAAGTTCTCATATGACTCAGAAATTCCATTCTTTGGTATCACACATGCAAAATGTAAACATATACACACTTAAAATATGCATTACTGATAATAGTCTAGGTTGGCAACAACCAAAATGTCCATGAGCTGATAAATGGATTAATAAAATGTCATACCTCTAGATCAGACATTTTTATTTGCAAATAAATGGAAATAAAGCACTGATGCATGCTACAACATGGATGAAATGAAAATATCATGCTTAGTGAAAGAAGCCACTTGCAACAGACTATCAACAGACTATTATATATTAAGTACCCAGAAAAGTTACTCTATAAAAACAAAAAATAGATGACTATTTGCCAAAGGTAGAGATTAAGGGGTGGGTGATTTAATTCTAAAACATATGAGATTTCTTTCTGGTCTGAGAAAAAAGTCCTAAAATTATGTTTTGATGAAGATTTCTTAACTCTGGAAATATACTAAATAAATTTGTTTGTTTTGCATTTTAAATAGGTGAATGTTATTGTATATAAATTATATCATAGAATGTTAAAAAATGATAAAATAAATTTCAAATATGGAACAAAATTGATTCACAGTTTCAATATATTTTAGGTAATGTATTGAAATATCCTATTATATTTCTTCTATTGCATTACTAATTTCTTCCTTAAATTTTATATTATGTGCATAATATATGCTCCTTATATTAATGATATAGTTAAACTTACTTTGTATATCATCTTGTTTTATTAATTATTAGTCAAACACTAAATCTATGGGGTTAATTTGGAGCTTTCAATTGATTGATTGAAAATGAAGCATATTTCACAGGAGTTAGATTATTTTTTGATTTTTTCAAAGTTACTCATGTTTCCTGATGACAAAAGAACCCATGGATAAACATTTCTTAAATTCTTATACTAATGGAGGTTTATAGTGACTGTGTTCAACACATTGAGAAAAATGTCACTTGATAGTGTTTTCAAGTAAATCTAAAAGCTATTACCTTGAAATTCATGCAAACGATGTTATTAATTGATAACATAATAAAATGCCTTTCACATAACAGACAAGGAAAGGAGGATAAGAGATTAGTTAGTAAGAACTAAAGTAATGATGTAGGGGCTGGCAATGGGTCACACTAGGTAAAGCCACTGCTTGAGACCCTGACATCCCATATGGATGCTAGTTCATGTTCTGGCTGCTTCACTTCTGATCCTGCTCCCTGCTGATTACCTGGGAAAAGCAGCAGAAGATGGCTCAAGTTTGGTCCTTACCATTCATGTGAGAGACCTGTATGAAACTCCTGGCTCCTGACTTTGGGCTGGTCCTGCCCTGGCTGTTGAAATCATCTAGGGGGTGAACCAGCAGGTGGAAAGTCTCTGTCTCTGTCTCTCTCTGTAATTCTGACTTTCAAATGAATAAATAAATCTTTAAAATAATGGCATAACTAAAAATACATGTCTAGTGAATATTTATATTCAAGCAATGTATGGAATGCAATATTGCTGTTTTACTAATAATAGCTTAGACGAGTGTTACAATTGATGGCAATTTCAAACTTTTAGGCAGTCATTATAATTCTCATGCAAAACATAGCAAATTTCTTTTTTTTTATTTATTTGACAGGTAGAGATATAGATAGTGAGAGAGACAGACAGAGAAAGGTCTTCCTTCCATTGGTTCACTCCCCAATTGGCCGCTATGGCCAGAACTATGCTGATCCGAAACCAGGAGCCGGGTGCTTATTCCTAGTCTCCCACGTGGGTGCAGGGGCCCAAGAACCTGGGCCATCCTCCACTGCCCTCCCAGCCAAAGCAGAGAGCTGAACTGGAAGAGGATGCCGGCACCCCAGGAGGAAGATTAACCAAGTGAGCCATGGCGCCAGCCCCAACATAGTAAATTTCTAACTAATATTCATTAATTTTGTTTTCTCTATTTATGCTTTATAGTAGCTCTCATCTTCCAATTTTAATATAAAGTTTTAATTTGTATGAGTGACACCACTATGAAAGGGAATTTACTTATATTCATTTGTTCCATAAGTTATTTTTTTAGAGTTTAAATCTTTTGATTTTCAAAGTATGTGAACTCAGCTCCTTGTGTGAAATAAATGAATTCTGCCAAGAACAGTATGCTCTCTGTTTGATGACATGTTATTAAACACTACTTCCAAGACAAATTTGCTGTTAATTTTTGAGATGAATTTAGAGTACTATCATGATTTTTGGATTTTTAAAATCTTCTAATGTACAATGTAAGAGTCTCTTTTAAATTTATAAATATATGTGGCTTTAAAAAATCCAAAATAGTGATGATGATAACTTTTTTGTTCAACTGCATGCTAACCCTTTGGCAGTGCATTACAAAGCATTGAGAGCAGTGATTAGCCTGGTGTCACTTAGCCATGGCTTTTCCATTCCCAGAAGAAAGGTAAAGTACTAATATTGGAATTTCCAGGCAATCCTGAAAATTAGAATATCAGCTATAAACTTTCATGGGCTATATGGATATTTAGTATAACATTCTCAGCCAAAAAAATGATGTACAGAAGTAAAAGAAACTAAGAAAGTAGTTAAGAAACTAACAAATTATTCATAAACACCCCAAAAATCACAGGTGTGCTCCACATGTTATAATATAGGTTATTCATATTTTGTAGAGGGAGCAAATGAACCTGATAGACTTCTTTTTATGTCTCTTTCTCTCTGAGTTTCAAATAAAATGAAAATAAAAAATTAAATTTATATATTAAAAAATGTTTCATTCATCTAACCTACTGATGACACTAGTTTAGTGAAGCAGTACACTATAGAATATCAATTGTTTTCTCTCAAGATACAGGACTAGCTGTGGCTACTGCCAGTAACCAGCAGAGGGAGTAAAGACCATACTGTATACAATTTTTAGCCCAGGAAGAGATCCCAATTCAAAAATCCATGGATTCTACTGAGTGTGTATTGCTTTAGTGCTATGGTAAAGTGGAAATTTTGCTTTTAAAGAGAATCTAACCACTTAATTCCTTCCAGAGGATATGTGTTATATGAGATTTCTTTCTTCTAGTATAAGCCACAAATGAGATAGGGCTGTAATACATAGACAATATTGTATTACCTCTTCATTTTTAATGTTATTAATCTCTGATGTACATTCTCAGGATGATGCCTAAAGTAAGATTTAAAAAAAAAAAGATTTATTTATTTATTTATTTGAAAGGCAGAGTTACAGAAAGTTAGAGGCAGAAAGAGAGGTCTTCCTCCCGATGAATCACTCCCCAGATAGCCTCAACAGTCAGAGCTGTGTCTATCCGAAGCCAGGAGCCAGGAGCTTCTTCTGGGTCTCCCAAGCAGGTGAAGGATCAAAAGGACATGGACCATCTTCTACTGCTTTCCCAGGCCATAGAGAGAGCTGGATCAGAAGTGGAGCCGCAGGGACTCGAACCAGGGCCCGTATGGTATGCCGGCACTGCAGGTGGGGTCTTTACTGGCTACACCACAGTGCCAGCCCCTAAAGTAGGAATTTAACTTAGCTTTAATTTAATATCATTATCCTTCTACTGAATCTGTAAGCAGGTAGGTTTTCTGATGATTATTTTTGTTTAATCGTTGGTGTTTTATTGCCCTTGCTATGAATACTAAGGAAAAGTGAGTTAGGATTGGGATGATTTTCCATCTACCTTTGTCTTAACTGTATGATCTTTTACACCCCAGCATAAACATTGCCTGGATTTCCCACTCTCACCCCCTTGACCTCTCCTTAATGTTCACTGACATCTGATATTGTGAGTCCGATATTGTGGTTTGGATTTTCTATGAAATATTCCTGTTTCTAATGCAACTCTATGTATATAGCTACATATTTCAATAACCATCTTTTTGTACTTGTTTACAATGACACGTTGGGCCTGTGATGCTGTGAAATTGATGTTCCAATAGAATGTGCTGCAGGACTTTCTTCTTCACCTTGCTGTGTCCTGCAGGGGACACTTACACCACAGTGAGGGCCACCAAGGCTTTTTCTGTCTATATACACTCACATTTTTAAAAGATTTATTTATTTATTTGAAAGTCCTTGGCCTTGAGGTCTTTTCTTATAACAGTTTTCACACAAATATTATTATTCTTATACACTATCTATATAAGTAAATTGGAAGGTGTGCCTAGACAGGAAACTTCTCCATTCTCTCTTCATATCCAGCATTTACCTCTGGTGTATGTTGGGTGTTTTTTAAAACATTCTCGGAATGAATGACTGATTGTGTCTTAGGTGTTGAATAGGGAAAGCCTTCATTTTATTGATATTGCTTTCTGATCTCAAGAAATTCTGCTTTCTTCTATGACAATAATGAAACATAAATGCCAAATATTAAACAGGATGGAATTCTGCCCAATTTTTTATGAGGCCAGCATCACTTTGATACCAAAACAAAAGACATCACATGACAAGAAAATGACAGATGTATATCCTTAATGAATATAGATGCAAAAATTCTCAACAAAATAATAGAAAATAAATGTTTATAAGAATGTTATACTATTCTAGTTTTAATTATCTGTGATTGCTTTTAAGTTTATTGTATATGGGTGAAATGGTCATTTTCCCACTCAATTATTGTTTATAGCCATTGTGTATATTCCCACTAAACTAACTTTTTTTGATTTTTAGTTGTTAAAACTCTTATATGATGAAGCTTCAAGCCTTTTTTGTTACTGTAATGTAAATTTAAAATATTTTATCTCAAAAACTAAAAAAAGAGCTGGTGCCGCAGCTCAATAGACTAATCCTCCACCTGCCGTGGTGGCACACTGGGTTCTAGTCCCAGTCAGGGCGCCAGATTCTGTCCTGGTTGCCCCTCTTCCAGTCCAGCTCTCTGCTGTGGCCCGGGAGTGCAGTGGAGGATGGCCCAAGTGCTTGGGCCCTGCACCCGCGTGGGAGACCAGGAGAAGCACCTGGCCCCTGGCTTCGGATCAGCGCAGAACGCCAGCCGCAGTGGCCATTGGAGGGTAAACCAACAGAAAAAGGAAGACCTTTCTCTCTGTCTCTCTCACTGTCCACTCTGCCTGTCAAAAAAAAAAAAACTAAAAAAAGAAAGGGGGAGGGAGGGAGTTTGGGAGGCAGAGAGGATGAAGAAAAGAGAGAGTGGGAGGAAGGAAGTGAAATCATTATATTCTTAGAAATATATCTATGAGCTATATTGAATTTGTTAAACTAATTAAAATTTTAAAAATAAAATAAAATAATAAAAAGAAGATAAAAAATTTGTGAGTTTCTAACTGACAAGTTGCTTTACTCCATTTCCCACAACTGTGTGAGTTAAACATTCTAAAAGAGGAATATAGAATAATTGATACTGAAAATGTAAGACAAACAATGATACTGAATAGGCAAGAATATGTTAACTTAGGTAGAGATTTGTTGGAATTATGGTGGAACCTACCCATAAAATTATCATATAATAAGATCAGGAAAGGAAATTCTAAAGTCAATATATTTGGATAAACCACATTTTAGTTTTACCCATTGTCTCAGATAAAATTAGATTTTCCTTGTAGATATTGAAGACAAGACAGGAAAAATGAGAAATTTGATATGTGAATAGGCCTGATGATTTTTTAAAAAGTTTGCTGACTTGTTTAAAAGTATCTGTGCTTTGATAAAGCAAATGAGTCTATTCCTACATAATAACAAAATTACATGTAAAATATTGAGCTGTTCATATCTGTCTTTCTATTTATCCATCTATCAATCAGAAAGTGTGATACACTACATTTTTTTTTTTTTTGGACGGGCAGAGTGGACAGTGAGAGAGAGAGCAGAGAGAAAGGTCTCCCTTTTCCACTGATTCACGCCCAAAATGGCCGCTATGGCCAGAGCTGTGCCGATCTGCAGCCAGGAGCCAGGTGCTTCCTCCTGGTCTCCCATGAGGGTGTAGGGACCAAGCACTTGGGCTATCCTCCACTGCCATCCTGGGCCACAGCAGAGAGCTGGACTGGAAGAGGAGCAACTGGGACAGAATCCGGCGCCCCAACCGGGACTAGAACCCGGTGTGCCAGTGCTGCAGGTGAAGGATTAGTCTATTGAGCCGCGACGCCAGCTGAGACTATATTTTTAACCTCCCTCAGTATAGTCACCAATATATGCATCTATCAAAGCAAATCACTAAGGAATTAAGCATGAATTTGTTTTCTCTCTAAAGCTACGAAATAACAGATGTGAACAATTCTTTTAACTTCACAATTACCCTCATCTTATTTATGGAAATAGCTTTCCAAAATTTGTTTTTCTATGATTATTTTGAGAAAAAAATTTTTACATTTATAAAAGATATGGCTCTGCAGTTTCTTTTCTGTGATGTCGTTGTAGGCCAAAAGAACACAAAGGGCGTTATCAAATATGTGGTCCAGGATTTCAATCCCTTCTGATATTTTTGCAAGTTTATTTTTGAAATATGGTTAGTAAAGCTTTTTAAATGCTTGGTGTAATTTCTAAGTCAGTTGTTTTTGGCCCGATATTTTTGATTTAGGTAATTTTTAAGTTACAAACACAACCTTCTCTTTAGCCATTTTTCATACTCTGATTTTCTTGAGTATAGGTCATAGTTTAACTTTTTACAGAGATTTGTCCATTCATCTCTTCTAATTTTGTTGGCATACATTTTCTCAAAGTATTCTGCTTTAATCCTTTAAATTTCTATTTTTTAAACAATTTTCATTATCTTTTTTTGTCAAGATTTATTTTATTTATTTGAAAGAGTTACAGAGAGAGGTAGAGACAGAGAGAGGTCTTCCATCTGATGGTTCACTCTGGCTGCAATGGCCAGAGCTGTGCCGATCTGAAGCCAGGAGCCAGGAGCTTCTTTGGGGTCTCCCACGTGGGCGCAGGGGCCCAAGGACTTGGGCCATCTTTCACTGCTTTCCCAGGCCATAGCAGAGAGCTGGATAGGAAGAGGAGCAGCTGGGACTAGAAACGGCGCCCATATGGGATGCAGGCACTGCAGGCCAGGGCTTTAACCCTCTGTGCCAGAGCACCAGCCCCAATCCTTAATATTTCTATGTGGCTGGTAGTACTGTCTACATTCCTATGCCTGATTTTGTTAATGGGAGTCTTTTCTTCCTTTCTCCCACCTCTCTTGGTAAGTCTTGTTAAACCTTTGTTAGTTTATCTTTTGCATGACTCAAATTTTAGTCTTGCTAGTAATTTTTTTCTCACTATTTAAAATATCTTTTATCTTTATTATCTCCTCCTCCTTTACCTTTGGGTTTAGTTTTGCTTTCCTTTCCTAGTTCCTTAAAGTGTTAATTAAGTTACTGATTTGAAGTCTTTCTTCTTTTGTAATTTAGGCATTTAGATAACATTTATTTCTTATGTTTTCCCATATGATTAGGATTCTCACATAGTTAAATTCCTTTCTAATCTTCCTTTAGATTTTATCTTAGATCTATTTATTACTCAGGAGTATATTGTTAAATTTCCATTCTACTTTGATTCTTAAAAATTCCTTTTCAACATTGTTTTATCATTCAATTGTGGTTTGACAAAATACTTTATATGATACCATCCATTTAAATTTATTGAGTTTTTTTTTTTAAATGATCTAACTGTGTTATATCTTGTAAAAGGTTGTGTGTACATGAGAAGATTGTATCTTTTGCTGTTTTGGACAGTAAGTTCTGTAAATACTGATTGATGTTCTTGGTGTACCGCACTATTCACATGTTCTTTTCTTTGTTTACCTTCCTAAGTTTCTCTATCAGTTATCAAATGTGAAGCAATGTAGTGTCTAAACATTATTATCTTTTGCTGCTTTAAGATATCCCGGCTTCAGCTTTCAATCTTTCAACATAATGTGTTTGTGCTTGGATATTTTCTATTTAACTTCTTTGAACTTCTCTTACCTTCTGGCATTGAATATATTTTTCATCATGTATAGTGTTTTTTAGATATAAACTTTTGAAATTATCTATTTTTTCCTTTCTCTTCTTCTGTAGCTCATACTTTGCTAATATGTTGTACATAAACCTTTCACAACATTCTTTAATGCTCTGGGCATTTCTCTCCATTCTCTTTTTCTAGGTATTCTATTTCTAAAGGAATGTATTTAGTTAACAATTGATGGACATTTGGGTTGATTTCACATCTTAGCTATTGCAAACTGAGCTGCAATGAACATGGAGGCACATATATTTTTTCATATGATGATTTCTTACAGTTTGGATAAATTCCTAGAAGTGGGATGGCTAGGCCACATGGTAGGTCTATATTCAGATTTCTGAGAGGTCTCCATAACTCCATTTCTGAGATGTCATCCACAGTGGCTGCACGAGGTTACATTTCCATCAATAGTGGATTAGGGTACCTCCCCCCCCCCCCCCGCTACATCCTATAATTTGTTGATTTCTGTATGAGAGCCATTCTAACTAGGGTGAGGTGAAACCTCATAGTGGTTTTGATTTGCTGAAGAAGATCTGTTTTGAGATTTTGATCGTGGTCTTCTTATCATGATAAAGATGACCAGATTTATCTCAAATTGGATCATAAAGATCATGAAGAGCTCAAGTGGTTTATACCCTATAGAAGGGCCTTTGGCATCCTTAAAGTTTGATTGAACTATTTTTGGTAATAATTACAAGATCTTCGTATCCTTTCTGTTGTTGCTGACTATGGTTATCATAAATTGCCTAAGGAAATTATGAATTATGCATACTATTTTTAGTCATAGAAAATGCAAATAATTTAAGGTGTCCATCTTAGTGTTATGGGAAGGATGGGACAATAGACTATCTTGGAGAGAGGAAAATGAGATCTTTTAAAGTGTGGATAAGAGAATAATAATCATGCTTTGAAACTATCTTCCACATCTCATTGAATTTCACAGGAAGACTTTGGGTACCTGAGTGATACTATATGCTGTTTTGAAGGAAGTGTTCATGTTCTCATCAATTTACAATATATCGGGAAAGAATGAAAATGCACTAAGTGTCCTTGGAGTCCTGATCTATTTCATCATGATTTGCAACTCAGACCCTGACCACTACCAAGGGCTGAAAATGACAATGAGTACAACCAGATCAAGCTTTTTAAAAAATAAAGAGTAAATAAGAATGAACTATGCAACTGAAAAATTTTTCAAAACATTTATTTCATAATAAGAAAGAAATGGAAGTCACTATATTTCAAAGTTCACATACATTCTACTGGGAACTGACTTTAGCTGGAAGAAGGAAAACTTCTTGCAATGTCTTTTAGAAATGAAGTGATGCAGAGGCTGATGTACAATAAAAAGAGGAAGTCTTGGTCTCCAAAACCAAAGAAATGTAAGTCCTTTGGCACAACTGTAATTATTTAAGAGTTTCTTCAGAAAATGTGAAAATTACAAATTTATTCACAAAATGCAAATATTGTGTGTATTTTCTTATATGTACATGTTGTTATAAAAGTTACTTGAATATAAATTTATATATTTTATATTATTTTTATTTTTTTGCAATTCTTTTATTTCTCTTTTGTTTTGAAATATTCCTAACACTTCAAGAGATTACACATTTCTGGTAAATAAATGTTAACTTCAGCAGTTAATTGTAAAATCATTGGTCACAGGAAGAAGAAAGTTTTCATCATATTCTCACTTTGCTGCACCAGAGAACTCCCATCCATAAGGACTCCAGTTTCAGGCCTAGATACAACTACTCCCTTTTGTTTCTCTTTTGGGTTTTAGTGTACTTCCGGAAGCAAAACCGGCAACACTTTGTGAAGATAAATATTACA
The DNA here is from genome assembly GCA_949820135.1 of Sylvilagus floridanus. Lineage (NCBI taxonomy): Eukaryota > Metazoa > Chordata > Mammalia > Lagomorpha > Leporidae > Sylvilagus > Sylvilagus floridanus. The sequence continues at coordinate 102,792,620 of OX463238.1, read as the reverse complement.
GTGGCCACACAGGCCAGCAGGAACCCAGTGACATCCAGAGAGTGTACTGGAGCCAGGTGAGGTCGTGGGCTGCAACCTGAAGGTGCTGTGCTCCCTTGTGGCTCATGACAAACTCAATCCAGAAGACTGCTCTATCTAGGGGCTTCACAGGCTGATCATGGTGAATTTTTGATAACTTCAAAGCATTTTCTTTATATCTAAAAGAGAAACCTAAGATTGTGACATTGAATGGAAGTTGGCTAAGAAAAAGTCGTCTTTGAGCGTTGTTTAGAAGTGTCATACAGATGTCAAAATAATTGCTGTGAAATATCTGCGGAATAGTATAGTGATTCTACTTGGGTTGTTTTAGAAAACTGCTTTTCAAATAGGGTTTTTTTTTTTTGAGTGACACAGATTTTTCAAAGTGAAAATTAAAGTCCCAGTGGGAAAGAAAAACTTTCCTATTAAGGAGAATGGTAAAGAGCCATTATGAGTGTCATAGAAAATGTGACAGAAATGCAATTTAAGAGGGATCACCTTGAAGTTGTCAAGGGCAGCTGTGTCATTGTGAGTGAAAATCCTCCTAACTGACTGTTCTCTCTCTGTCTCTCCAGTCTTGCTTTCCACGCTTGACTGATTTCCTGCCAGAAGTCACAGTGATGTTTTTAATAATGTACAACAGTTCAAGATGTTGTCCTGTAAATATTTACATTTTGTTTTTCATCTTATTGAGAGTAAAATTAAAAAAAATGTTTTTTGGACTCTCAGACTGTAAGAGAGAACACTCTGGAAATATCTTGCATTATCATTTGTCTCCATTAGGTGCATTGGTCTTCTGGCTTCCCTTGAAGCCAACAAAGATGTTCACACCTTAGCACCTTTAACCTTTCTGTTTCCTCTCCTCTCCTGGTGTGATCCTCTCTGGAACTCCCCAAGTTGTACTTCTACCACTTAACTGATGCATTTGGATCAATAACTTCTGTCAGAGTAGCTTTTAATGGACAGAGAGGTTGGTACCTCTAGGCACTTCCTCTATTATTTTTGTGTTTATTTTCTTCTTTCAGCTAGAATTTGAAAAAATACATTATAGAAGTTTTTTTTTTTAAATAAAATAGCCTTAAGTTGGAGATACATAAGAAAAATGTACATGTTCTAAGTGAACCACACAAAATTTCATAGTTGTCTTGAAAGCTGTGGGGACCTAAGGCCTGACTGAAAACATGAGATCATTTCAGGCATGGAAAACCAATGGCAAAAACGGTCTGCATGAAGGATCTCTGTGAGAGAGACCCCAGTGAAAGAAGGGGCTATCAAAAAAGGGTGTACTTTTCTCTGAAGGGAGGAGAGAACTTCTGCTTTGCATGTGGCCTTGTCTAAAAACCGACAGAGTCTGTGAACTCAAAAGGCTTCCATATCCTTGGCAGCTCATGTCAAGAGTCTCAGGTGATCACTGATGTCATAAATAAGAGTTTAAGTTGTTAAATCAACAATAGGAGTTACTGTGCACTTGGGTCCCATGCTGGACCTCTGTGCTTAGTGAGTTATACTATGAGAATTAATGGTAAAACTTGTTTTCAAACTGCACTTTATACTTTGTGTGTATGTGTGGTACAAATAGTTGAAATCTCTCCTTAGTAAAGAGTTGGTCTTCTGTATATAAAGGCAATTAAAAATGAATCTTAATGGAAGTGAAATGGGAGAGGGAGTGGGAGGTGGGATGGGAGTGCAGGTGGGAGGGAGTGTATGGGGGTAACAAACACTATATCCCTAAAAGCTGTACATATGAAAATTTGTATTCATTAAATAAAAACCTTCAAAAATACTAATGACAAAAAAAGAAAGTTATGGTGAAAGCATCAGTCTGTATATTTTTTGGATGAGGTATATTATCACATCTGTGCAGTATTATTTGCTCTTGGTGAACTGGTTCAGTAATACTTCTTTCTCAAATTAGTTTCTGTCAATATTTCTAACACTATAGATTAGTCCTACCCTTTGTATTATGGAAAAATGTGATCAATCAAGATTTAGTTAATCAAAATTAAATAGTTTTGTTCTTGAAAGGGTATCTTTAAGTAAATGATGAATCAAACCATTCAGAATGAGAGACAATATTTGCATATCATATTTTGGATAACAGAATTCTATCAATAATGTAAAAAGAATTCTTACAGTTCAATAAAAAAGATAACAAATAACCCAATGCAAATAAAAAAAGATTGGAAATGTGATTTAACCAAAGAGGATACATGATTATTCAATAAGCATATGAAAAGATGTTCCTTAACTTCAACCTTAAGAGAAAAGACAACAAAGAGCAAAATGAGAAATCACTTCACATCCAATATATTTGAATATTTTGAATATATTCAAAAAGAAAGTTGGTAATAAATTTTAGCAATGATGTGGAGGAATGGTAAATGCTGTAACAACTTTGTAAAGAATTGAAACATTTCACTAACGCAATGTTCCATATGATGCAGCAGTTCCATTATTTGATACTAAACCAAAGAAAAAACATGTTTATACAAAACACAAATATCTGTGTTCACTGTAGCCAAAATTGGAAAAAACTAGAACATCCTTAGTCTGCTAACTAGGTACCTAAAATGTAGAATATCCATACCAAGGAAAATTATTCAACAATCAACAGAAATAATACAGTAATTGATGAACTACATGGATGGGACTAGCATATATGATGCTAAGTAAAATCATGCTAGGTGAAAGAAGCCTGTTACGATGGACAATTTATTATAGGATTCCATTCATAGGAAATGTCCAGAATAAACTAATGTATAGAGTAAATTTACAAAGTAAATTAGCAGTTGCCTAAGGCTAAGGATTACCTGGAGTTACCCTTAGGGTATATGAGATTTATTTTTGGTGTGATAGGAAAAAATCCCTAAATTGAATTTTTGATAACAGTTTAGTAACAGTATATAGAATTCACTTGAGTTTTATACTTTCAACAGGTGAATTTTATTGTTTATAATTACATCTCATAAAACATACTATCACAATGATAAAATAAAAATTAATTGATTTGCAAAAAGATAGATAGTTTCAGAAAGTTTAGGTGTTGATTTGAAATATTTCATCATCTCTTTTCAATTTTATTATTTTACTAATCAGTGATCTGTGACATACTTGTAAAAAATTTGTTCTTTAACTTTATTTGCATACTTAAAATTTATTTTGATTACAGCATCATATTGTCAGCTATTATTCAAGCAATCAATCTAGGGGATTAACTTTACCTACTGTGGAATTGTGGTCTTTCTTACTTTTTACTTATTGAATATTATGGTTAATGGTGAATCAATGGTTGTTATGGAGTGGATTAAAATTATGTCTGTGCAATAATTAAAGAAGAGAAAAGAATGGTGGGAATGAGATGGTTTGGCTGAGGGAAGGGGAAGGGAGGGAAGTATGGTAATATTCTTACAAAGGTAACTATGAAACAGATACAATCTGTTCTGTTTATAATAAAAAATATCTGCTTGAAAACAGGTCACAAGAGAGGTACTCTATAAATGCTGCTCAATTTAAAAAGCATCATACCTACGATGGATCATTAATGACTGACTTCAATGCATTGAGCAAATCTGTAGCTGACATTTTGTTTAGGTTCAATCTAACAGCTGCTCCCTTGGCCTTCATGTGGACTATGTTATCAGGTTGATCCACAAACAAAGGAATGCCCACCATGGGAATACCTTGGTAGATTGCCTCATAGATGCTGTTGGTTCCACCATGAGTTATAAAAGCTTTGGTTTTTGGATGACCTGGGATTGGGTGAATTTAAACCAAATTATTAATTTTGAGTCTTAAAGATAAAATGAGAAATGCACAATTTATGACAACTGACAGGTAAAATGTTTTCTAGACAATGAGTTTTTATGGCCATGAAATCACATTGAAGAAGAACCGGGTTCTATTGGAGAAGTGGTGTGTGACTTGAGACTTGAACAATAAATACAAATTGCCAAGTGTAAAAAATAAAAAAAGTGTATCTTATGCAGAAGAAATTGTGTGGAAAATAGGGCATAGTACTCTCTTAAATAAATAATGATGTGACAGAATCTGATACTTGGTTTGTGCAGGCAGCAGGAAAGGGGATGGTCATGGTGCTGCAATTAAAGGAAGGAGAGGTTACAATTTATCACAAAATGTTCTATTACTTCCTGGTAAAAGATTGTGGATTCTTTCCCATATAAAAAGCAGAGACAAATGTAATTAAAGATGTACTGTTATTTTCAATGGCTTTTGAAATACTCTGGTGATGTGAAAAGGATAGGTGAAAGTTGTAGAAACAGGATACAGTGAGGCAATCCAATTAATCAGATTCTCAGTGAGATGTAATTATAACTGAAATAGAAGGTTTGAGTCTATGTACAAAAGAAAGTGACATTGTATAATAAAATATCAGTGAATGTTCCTTTTGCTTTTATCAGCCAGCACTGAAAAATAAATAAAAATAATTCAGATTTCATTTTTGTACTTTCATTAATGGAAGTTTAATAAATTTTCCCCTACCTAATGATTATCAATCAAATTGGTTTTCTTCTCTCAGTCTTACCAAGAAGGTCATTCTAGGGGATCCACTTGTATAGCCGAGTATTGCTTCCTAAAGCATCTGGCTTCTTGCCATCAAATCTCCATACAACTTAAAGCAGTAAGGAAAATGTGCTACTGAAGTCATACTTCATATCAGAGCACATTAGAGTTTTGAAGGCATTAATAGCTCACATATTTAAGCATGTTCAACATGAGAAATAAGGAAATTAGCTTGTAAATAATGAGAAATACTAATGTAATAGTGAAAGTAGAATATCTACAGTTCCAATATTTATGTTTAGATGCAGATAGGTGTAGAAGGCCATCACAATGTTTACACATAATGTCTCAGATAAATGATATGATCAATGATAAATACAATTATTCAAGAAAATGAGAGTCACTTTATCCTATCATAATAATGTATAGTAAATTGCAAATGACATACACATTTATTTTGCTCTCTATATCTATGATTTATACTTTCATCTTACAAACAGAATTACTCTGTCTTATTTTTCCTTTTTGATGATATTGGAGGTAGTTTGCTTGTTTCATAAGATATTTTACAATCACATTGACCTTAATGAGGCCACTTTTTATTAGGTACAAGGTTCACCTCAAAGGTAGAATTCCATATCTGCCTGTCACATACAGCTTTCTGATTCAATATTGGCAGGGCAGGGCCATGTCCATCAAGAAGGCTGTTTCTCTCATTTTCGAAATTTGGTTGGTGGATTGATGCTTGTACTTAACATTGGTGAACTTTGGCCTTCTTTCTCTGAATAGCACTGTGAGTAGTACAATCAAAGAGACTATTCCAAAATATAGCACAGGCAAAAAGACTAGATTCTTCATAAAGGCTAAACTGTGAGATGCAATGGAATGTTTTCTAATTTATTTATTGAGCTGGCACTGTGGTGCAGCAGGTTAAATTACCGCCTTCTGTGCTGGGTCCTATTCCCAGCTGTTCCATCTCAGAATCAGCTCCCTGATAACATGCCTGGAAGGCAGTGGAAGATGGCCCCAGAACTTGGTCCTCTGCACCCACATGGGAGACCCAGAAGAAGCTCCTGGCTCCTGGCTTTGGCCTGGCCCAGCTCCGGCCATTGCAGTCATTTGGGGAGTTGAACCAGCAGATGGAAGATCTCTGTCTCTTCCTCTCTCTCTGCAACTCTTCCTTTCAAATGAAATAAATAAATCTTTAAAAGAGAGCTATTTATTGTTGCTATGATTTTGCATTTATTGATTAACATGGTGCTCCTTTCTAATAACGTCTGTAGTGTGTCGAGTGCCCTAAGGAATCCTGCAGGGAAAAGGAGTTAATCGCAGGACAGAATCTGGTGATTTCTGCCTGCAATATCAATATAATACCGCATTCACACCATACCTGTTAAATATATATCTTCTGACTACAATGTTGATGCCAAGGTTGTTATGTCTATACTATTATCATTTCCCTGTGTATTTTTGTTTTAAAGTAAGTTTTGAGATCAATCGTTGCTATACTTAATGGTAACCCTACCCACAGGAAGTTTCTGTAATCAGAACCTCTTAGAGTTTAAAAGGTTCATTCAGTAGCTGCTACCATAATGCAACTTTTCTCACCTTTTGTGGCAGCTGGGCAAGAGCTGATGCGACCACATTGGTCCTTTCCTCTGTCATGTTGCTGAGCATGGACCCCAGGGAAAACACCACCACTCCCTCTTCCCCAGAGCTCTGCACAAAATCCTCCACCTCCTGTGAAAAATGAATGTGTTCCATCACAAAAGAGCAGCAGCACAGCAAATACTAGTAAAAGGGTTGGTGCACACAGCAAAGGAGAGAGTCAAGCAGCCTGATAGGCTGGAGGTGTTACCTGCTGGCTCTCTTTCTCCAGAGTGGGAATTCTCCTTTGACTCCTTGGCTGGCAATGTCTCCTTGACTGGCTCTCGATGGGGCCAGGCAGTTATGTACTTCTCCCATGCCAGAGCCTCAGGTGATCAACCCTGTTTTCAAACCTGTGAAGATGATGGGGTCTGCAAAAATTTTCTGCTTTCTTTCTTATTGTTGTGATGTTCACACAGATAGTTTGGAACTTCATGGCTTCTTTGGGGGCCTTATGATCTCCTCATACTGACTCTTCTGTAACCGTTTACTTCCCATCGCATCTACTTTTTCATCTTCTTTGACCAACTGCATTTTTCCCCCCTCAGCTCCCTTGAATCCTCTGACATGACTGCTACAAATCCTACCCACTTCCTGTGTCTGTCCACTCCTGCTACACTTGCTCCTTCTGACCAAAGCCCCTCAGTGCCCACATTCACTTAAGCTTTAGATCCCTTCTACACTCAGGAAGATCTCAACGGACTCACAGTCTCCATCAGGGAACTATGTGAGGTTGACTGAAAAGGTCTAACAGAAAACTGACAATGTTTTAATCACTCAAATGGGTCTGGGAAATATCCACAGGCTGCCTTATGTCTGTGTCCTCAGCCTGAAGTGAAATCCACAGACTGCATAAGAAGAGCCATCCATGTAAGGGCAAAAGAGTGTCTTAAGTCTCCTCTGCAAATACTGGCTAAAAATGTTTCTCCATGTTTCTAGCACTTGTGTTAAATTACTCTTGTAATTTAACATATTCTGTAAATGAATGACTGATTCTTTGTTATATTTAGGATAACAAATGCTTCAATTGAACTGAATTTCTTCTGTAACAAAAATAAAATCCATGTACTTGCTATGGTAGAGGAATAATAGAATTTCTATTGGCAGAAATCTATACTGTACTTTTCATACTGTGATTCAAATTCTCTGAATAAATTACACGGAATCATTTCTACTGAAAACACTAAGCCAATGAATTCAAACCAACCAGAATAGGTTTACCTTAGGCAGGGGTTTGGCAGGTCTGCAGCAGAGCCCTCCAAGGAAATCAACATTTGGTAAGAGTGGTCGAGGAAACTCCACATCCCAGTAGGTGTGAATGAGCCACATGTCAGCTTTGCCCATTAACTCAGTTAATGTAGTGGGCCTTCCTGAAGGAGAAAAAGAAAGCAAAACATCAGATTATGGGAAAATTGTAAAGTGACTATGTCTGGTTTGAGTAATGTATCCAAAGTTGTTTGAAAGTGTGTTGAGGGAGGAAGAGGAGGACATTATGGTTATTTTCTTAGAATTATACTTATATGTGAAATCTGTTCTGTTTATATTAATAAAAAATAAAAGAAAAAAGTGTCCATACTTTGATCAACTATCTCTCATGTATCTATGTATCTGTATATTGTATGAGTCATAAAAATATTCCTATATATGTGTGTATATTTATATAAAAGGCACAGTGTGAGAAGATCTTATTTCTGTAATTCATCTAATTATATTCACTATCATAACAAACATCCCAATAGGCCAATATACATTTCAGCGTGCATTTTTCTCTTTAAAGTCACAGAAGTGAAAACCAATGTAAACATACATTTAATTTTCTCAATGTCACATCGATAATTGTACTACAAATTCATGAATAAAGTCTCAGTCTACATGTCGACATTCATCATGCAATGTAGTGAGGTGTAACATTGACTTTAAAGATGAAATAAGGGCAAGATGGCAGAATAGGAAGGCAGCACACTGATAATCTGGGGAGAGACAGTATAATAAAAGTGGAGATACTGCAGGTTCAAGAAAGAGTAGGGGAAGAAACAGCAGAGGAAACTCTTCTGGAACTAGTGATTCACAGTGGACCTTCGAGGAGAGCGTGGGAGCCCGCAGTTTGGGACACCAGCGGCAGACTCAACGCACCAACGCTGGAATGCCAGGTGAGCCAAACCTCAATAGCCCAAGACACCAGCAGGGAAGCGGAAAGAGGAGACTAGAGCGAACAAGGCTTGAAACCCTGTGCGGAAAAGTTCACCAGGCTAACTAGAAGAGAGAGAGAAAGAAAAAAGTGACCCATACAGACACGAGTTTCTCTCTCTCCAACCACCTCTCAAAGGTGAGCAAGACAAAGAGCAGGTGCCATTTTGGACATACATCATAAGCAGGGCGACCTCAGGTCTGCACCGGCCCTGAGCCTAGCAGAAAAAACCTGACTCTGGGCGTGGGGGTGAAATAACAGGAGATTAGAACCTAATGAATGTGTGGTACTAATGAACTGAGACTGTGAAGAAAGAGACTGTGGGGGTGAGAACTCACGGAATTCACCATGTGAGTACTCTCCAGAGACGCTACAGTTCGGTAGCCTTGGTAGCCCAGTGGTGAGACTGCAGAAGAATTTGAACCTACACTGAAGGCCGCAGAGATTCCCTCTGTGATCCTTGGCAAAAAGCTTCTGATCTCTGGCTCCTGTGGGTATATTATTTGCCTGCCTATGACCCCCAATTCCATTCAGCTGTGTGGAATTACTTCCCTTTTGAATCAAAAATAAAGAAAGAAACAGAGAGAGATTTACCACGCCTAACCTGGGAGTGTCACCTTTGGCACACCCTCAACCCTGAGGAACCAAACAGAGCTATCAGGCCACACCCATCTCAAGCCTCTAGGCTCCATTGAAAGCAGACAGTCCACTTATCTAGAGTTATAGTATAACAAGAAAAAACACCACAGTGAAGAAACCAATATGCCAAACAACAAACGCAAAAACCGAGGTAACAAGAACAAGGAAGAAACTATGACGCCCCCAAATGAAAAAGACACCCCAATTCAAGATTACGAAGATGATGAGATAGAAGAAATGCAAGAAGTGGATCTCAAAAAATTGATAAGAACACTAAGAAGTACTCAAAAACAAATTCTTGAACTACAGAAATCCTTAATGGACAAGTTAGAAAATCTCTCATGAAAATGAAATATTAAGGAGGAATCAAGCTGAAATGAAACAACTAGTAGAACATGAAACTGTGATAGTGACGAGAAATCATAATGAAGTGAGGAATTCAATAGATCAAATGAAAAACACATTAGAGAGCCTTACAAACAGAATGGGTGAGGCAGAAGAGAGAATATCAGACTTAGAAGACAGAGCACAGGAAAATATACAGTCAAACCAAAGACAAGAAGAGGAAATTAGAAATCTAAAAAATATTGTTGGGAATCTACAGGATACTATTAAAAAACCCAACATTCGAGTTCTAGGAGTTCCTGAAGGCATGGAGAGGGAGAAATGATTAGAATGCCTTTTTAGTGAGATAATAGCAGAAAATTTCCCAGTTTTGGAGAAGGACAGAGACATCCTAGTACAGGAAGCTCATAGAATCCCTAGTAAACATGACCAAAAGAGATCCTCATCACGACACATTGTAATTAAACTCACCACAGTGAAACAGAAAGAAAAGATCCTAAAATGTGCGAGAGTAACGTCAGCTTACTCTCAGAGGATCTCCAATTAGACTCACAGCAGACTTCTCATCAGAAACCCTACAAGCTAGAAGGGAATGGTGAGACATAGCCCAGGTACACAAAGAGATAAACTGCCAGCCCAGAATATTATATCCTGCAAAGCTCTCATTTGTGAATGAAGGTGAAATAAAGACCTTTCATTGCAAGCAGAAATTGAAAGAATTTGTTGCCACTCGTCCAGCTCTGCAAAGATGCTTAAAGATGTGTTGCATACAGAAACACAGAAACATGGCCATCAAAATGAAAGAAGGTAAATGAAGGGAACCTCACAGCAAAAGATCACAGGGAATTCAAAGCATACATGTGGATAAAGAAATTATGGGACATGTACTCTATAGAATACTATACAGCAGTCAAAAACAATAAAATCCGGTCATTTGCAACAAGATGGAAGAATCTGGAAAACATCATTCTGAGTGAATTAAGCCAATCCCAAAGGGACAAATATCATATGTTCTCTCAGATCGGCGACAACTAACTGAGCACCAAAGGGGAAACCTATTGAAGTGAAATGGACACTATGAGAAACAGTGACTTGATCAGCTCTTGTGCTGACTGTTGTACAATGTAATACTTTATCCTTTTTAGTATTTTTTTTATTCTAGTGCTATTGGTTGAACTCTGTAATTAACAAACAATTATTCTTAGGTGTTTAAATTTTAACTGAAAAGTGATCCCTGTGAAATATAAGAGTGGGAAAAAGAGAGGGAGGAGATGTACAATTTGGGACATGCTCAATAGGAACTGCCCCAAATGATGGAGTTAGAAACGTGCCAGGGAATTCCAATACAATCCCATCAAGGTGGCATGTACCAAGGCCATCTCACTAGTCCAAGTGATCAATTTCAGTTCACAATTGATCACACTGACAGGTCTAAGAGTCAAAGGGATCACACAAACAAGACTAGTGTCTGCTAATACTAACTGATAGAATCAAAAAGGGAGAGAATGATCCAACATGGGAAGCAAGATACACAGCAGACTCATAGAAGGGCAGATGTCCTAAATAGCACTCAGGCCTCAGAATCAGCCCTTAAGGCATTTGGATATGGCTCAAGAGCCCATGAGAGTATTTTAGGCATGGAAAGCCAAGACACTCTGGAAAAAAAAAAAACAAGACCTAAATGAAAGATCTCTGTGAGTGAGATCCCAGTGGAACGAATGGGGCCATCAAAGGAGGTACCTTTCTCTGAAGGGAGGAGAGAACCTCCACTTTGACTATGACCCTGTCGGAATAAGATTGAAGTCAGCGAACCCTAAAGGCTTCCATAGCCTCGGCAACTCCTGATTAGAGCCTAGGGAGATTACTGACGCCATAAACAAGTGTGTCAAATTGTTAAATCAACTTCAGGAGTCACTGTGTACTTACGTCTCATGAGGGATCTCTCCTTAATGTGTTGTCCAATGTGAAGCAATGCTATAATTAGTACTGAAACAGTATTTTACACTTTGTGTTTCTGTGTGGGTGCAAACTGATGAAATCTTTACTTAGTATATACTGAATCAATCTTCTGTATATAAAGATAATTAAAGTGAAAAAAAATCTTGGTGTTAAATTGGAAATTGCATAGAAAATTAATCAAATTTAAAAAAAAATATCATGTAGGATCTCTGTTCTTAATGTGCTGTACATTGTGAATTAATACTATAACTAGTACTCCAACAGTATTTTTCACTTTGTGTTACTATGTGAGGGCAAACTGTTGAAATCTTTACTTAATATATACTATACTGATCTTCTGTATATATAGAGAATTGAAAATGAATCTTGATGTGAATGCAAGGGGAGAGGGAGTGGGAAAGGGGAGGGTTGCGGGTGGGAGAGAAGTTATGTGGGGGGAAGCCATTGTAATCTATAAGCTGTATTTTGGAAATTTGTATTCTTTAAATAAAAGTGTTAAAAAAATAAAAAAAAAGATGAAATAAGAAGTATAGTAGAATGAATATTCAATTTGTTAGAGACAACCTCAGTGCCTTTTTTTTGGAATTATGATTTGGAGTTTTCTGTATGACTGATGACCTCAGGATTCTAACTGATCTATTTTGTTAAGTTTTCTATAGCACTTTGTATTTGTTAGATTATGTTTTTATTTCATCAGCATATTAATAAAGGAAAATTCTATCTTATTTTGTGTCTACACATGCTCATCTCCAAAGGCATTGGAAAGTCAGGGCTTTTCAGTACTGGTTGTGAAGATGGCTTATCTAGAACATCACTATAGAATTGATTCCACTTCTTTTCATTAAATGCTTGGAACCAAAAATCAAAATAGAGCACATATAACATATTTTTCACCCTCTCCAAGAATGTCATTCAATCAGTTAATGCTGAATAAACAATAGGCACATAGGAAGATGGGAACAGAAGTCCTCCACTATACTTTTCATAGGTATAGCCAGGAGTGAAGCGGAGTGTGTACACCAAGAACACTAGAAGTAGCTTAGCCAGCAGCTCACCTTAGAGACTCAGACCATCTGTAAGAACAATGTCAAATTTTGATTCTTGAAGTTTTGTCACAAGTGTCTTGTTAAAAACCACATTTCTACATATACTTTCGATAAGATCAGAATATTTCCATAGGATTTCCTGAAGTAATGAAAAATATGTCCAAAATGAATAATTTGGCAGATCATAAATCAGTTTTCTGATTGCTTCTATGACAAAAGACTTCATAATCATCTCCGGATAATGATGTAGGAAAAGTCTCAAATTTAATAGCAGATGACTTGCTGACATCAAGAGAAATCGCCATGGAAGATTTGAGAACAGTCACCTCATGACCACTATGGGTGAGTTCATCCTGGATGGTCTTTATATTGATCCACTGACTGTATCCCATTGGCCACACTAGCACCTTTCCACTTCTCCCAGGACTGAAGAAATAACCTAACTATAGCAGCAGCAGCAGACCTGGAGTCCACTTAATAGACATCCTGTTTAAATGCAAAGCTTCCTTTCAAATAGTTGCTGCCTCTGCTCTTAGATACACATGAAAAATATCAGTTAGTTAAAATATAACTTGTACAGGTCAACATAAACACACAATCAGAATACCTGCATTGGCAACTGAAAAAAAAAGGTTTATGATCTCATATTTATATTAGTGTGTATAAATGACACCTTCATTATTATAAGTGATTTCCTCTAATTAAGAGTTGACACTGGATGTGCATGTCATCTGTGTCATCTTAGAGATTTTAGAATAATGTCAAGAATAAGGAAACATTATTTATGTTTGTAGCCATTTTGAAACTATAAAAGTACAATACAATAGTTAGTATTTTCTCAATATTATAATTCAATAGCTTTTCTTTTTCTGTGTGCAAACTTTAATATATTCTTCATATTCCATACAATTAATTTTTAAGTATATAATTCAATAGTTCATAGTAAATTCTCCTAATTGTAGGAAACACCACAACAATGAATTTTAGAATATTTTAGTACCCTCAAAACAAACCTTATATCCTTAATCAATTCCCACCCCTTAACACTAGTGATCACCAATGTATTTCCTGTCAGTATAGAATCATACCACTTATGACCTTTTTTTTTCCCAGATCAATGTTTTGAGGCTCACTCATATTATAGAATGTTTCACTATTTCATTATTTGATAGTATGGATATAGTATATTTCTATTTATTCATTTGTATGCTGATAATTATTTTTTGCACGTTTCTGGCTTTTATGAATGATGTTATTATTAATATTTATTTATTAGTTTTGTGTATACTTTTTTCACTTTTATGTTCATATGTAACTAGAAGTGGAATTTGCTAAGTCATATGATCACTTGGTATTTAAACTTAGAAGAATTGTCAAATTTCTTTCCAAGGTAGCTGTATCATGTTCCATTGCTACAAGCAATGTACAAGGATTCTAATTTCTCTGCATTCCTGTCACCACTTCTCACAATTTGTCTTTTTGTTTATAGCCACACTAGTGAGAGTAAAATGCTATGACATTGTGGTTTTGGCTTAAATGACCCCGTGATGACGTTGAGCCCAATGATGTTGAACATTGTTTAACGTGTTTATTGATCATTTTATATCTTTATTGGACAATGTCCATTTAGTTCCTTTGGCCATTTAAAAATTTTTATTCTATGTTCCTATTTTTAGTCTTCTTTTTATTTTTCTTCTTTATTCAATTGTTAACCCTCTCTATATATTATTGATACAAGCTTTTTCTTAAACTTATGATTTTCAAATATTCTTCAATTTTAAAGCTTGGAAACTCACTTGTTTTTTTCATTATTTTATTGGTAGTTTAACATTGTACACAATTATGGGGTACTATTTGCTAATTAGATATATGTTTGTGGTTGCATATTGATCAAATACACATAGCTGTCATATTCATCACCTCATGCATTTAACATTTTTTTGTGGTGAGAACATTAAAATATCAGTTTTCTGTGTTGAGATATAAAATATCTTATCATTAACTCAGTCACCCTGTTGTGCAAGAGGCTACCTGAGTTTGTACCTGTATTGTGCAAAAGGGCACCAGAGTTTTTATTTCCCCTAATTTGAACCCATTAACCAAACTCTCCTGACCCTCCCCTCCTCCATTCTGAGTCTAGTGATCCATGTTCTAACTCTACTACTAGAGATTCCACATATGAGTGAGGTCGTGCAGTATTTGTCTTTCTGTGTTGTACCCATTATACTTAACATAATGTCTTCTAAGTTTGTATATGCTACCCTGCAATGCCCAAAATTTCTTCCTATTTTTTGTTGTGGCTGAATGGAGTGCCATTGTTCAGATGTATTATATTTTTTAAAATCCATTTTTTAAATATTGAACATTTGGGTCAATAACAAGTCTTGGGTACTGTGATTTATGCTGTAATAAATAAGGGACCTCACACATATTATTATTTACTTATTTCACTTACTTCTGGTATAACTAGTAGTTGTATTGCTGGATTATATATAGTAATTCTGTTTTTTTATTTTTTTGAGGAATATACATTCTGTTTTCCATAATGACTGTACTAATTTGCATTTCAACAAACAGCATATGAAGTACTGGGTTCCAGGTTTTGGCCTGGACCAGTTTGGGTTGTTGTGGCCATTTGGGGAATAAACTTGCAGATGGAAGATTTTTCCTCTTGCTGTCTGTGCCTCTCTCTCTGTCACTCTGCCTTTCAAATAAATAAAAATTAAAAAAGAATTAATGTTGGTAAAGTTCAATTTATCAATTTTAATTTTTTTTGATAGGCAGAATTAGATAGAGAGAGAGAGAGAGAGAGATAGAGAGAAAGGTCTTCCTTTTCCGTTGGTTCACCCCCCAAATGGCCGCCATGGCTGTCACGCTGCACCGATCCGCAGCCAGGAGCCAGAAGCCTCCTCCTGGTCTCCCATGCGGGTGCAGGGCCCAAGCACTTGGGCCATCCTCCACTGCCCTCCTGGGCCACAGCAGAGAGCTGGACTGGAAGTGGAGCAACCAGGACAGAATCCTGCACCACAACTGGGACTAGAACTTGGGGTGCCGGCGCCACAGGCGGAGGATTAGCCACGTGAGCTTCTGCGCTGGCTTACCAATTTTAATTTTGTCACTTGTGCTCTTTTGTCATATTTTTAAAATGATTGTCAAAGTCAGAAATTTATGCTCATAATTTTTCTATTAGAGTTTTCTACTTCTAGCTCTTAAGATTTTTGAATTATTTACAACTACTAATTGCATATGGTTTTATATAGAAGATCCAGTTTTACATGTGAATTGTTGATTGTTACAGCTGCATCTGTTAAAAATATTGCTCTTTTCTCATTATTTATGGTATCATACTTGTCAAAAACCAATGGACTGAGCTATATGGGTATTTGCTATGTTTTCAAAAGATATTACATTGATCTATATGAAATTATCAATGGTAAATCATGTATTGAAGAAATTGGTAATCAACATGATTCCACAGCAACCTATAGCAAATTACTAAAGACCTATACATTTATTTTGTTTTATGTATCTAGATTTTGTATTTGCTTTTATATTCTAAATTTGGTATTAACCTAATTTTTTCTTTAATCAGTGATATGAAAAGGATTTTATAAGAAAGGAAGGAGGAGTGTGGGAGTGAGGGTGGTAGGGCAGATAGGTATCATTATGCTCTTAAATCTGTATATCTGAAATACTTGAAATGTGTTCACCTTATATAAATAAAAAGTTAAAATAAGAAAAGATTTTTATTTGTATCCACTGGTCTCATATGTTATTTCATTAAAATTTGGTGCATTTGTTTTGGCAAAAAAGCAAAGCAGATTTGTATAATTTATATAATTTCTCAACTTTTTTGTTGGGAAGACATCTAAAATCCACTCCTTTAGAAAACATCATTATGCATTTTATTGTAATTAGCTATAATCTCATATTCACAATACCTTTTCTTAACTTATTTCTCATTATACTGAAATTTTGATTTATGTGATAAGTTTTGATATGAATGATGTATGTCAAGATTGGTACATTTGGGGCCGGCACCATGGCTCACTCGGTTAATCCTCCGCCTGCAGCTCCGGCATCCCATTTGGGCACCAGGTTCTAGTCCCGGGTGCCCCTCTTCCAGTGCAGCTCTCTGCTGTGGCCCAGGAGGGCAGTGGAGGATGGCCCAGGTGCTTGGGCTCCTGCACCTGCATGGGAGACCAGGAAGAAGCATCTGGCTCCTGGCTTTGGATCAGCACAGCGCCGGCCGTAGCAGCCAACCTGAGGAGTGAACCAAGGGAAGGAAGACCTTTCTCTCTGTGTCTCTCTCTCTCACTGTCTATATCTCTACCTGTCAAATAAAAAAAAAAGTAACGATTGGTAGGTTTGGAGATCCTTGAAATGAAAATAATAGTTCATTGGCAATTTATAAGTTCCAATATTATTGTTGAAAAATCTTTAATTCTGATAATGATAAAGTATGTGTAACTGCCCATGAATACTTAAAATGAACTCAAGCATTGACAGCAGCAATTACTATGGTCTTCTATGACCAAGCTATTCCTATGACTACTGCCAAAATAAGATAATGGTATTGGAATTCCGTACAATCTTCATAAATGGAGTAGCATCTACAAGTGCCTAAATTCTATTTGATAAGTGTGAAGTAAAATAACTTCAAGTTCTCAGTAAAGAAATAGCATAGGTGATTTAGAGAATGCTATACTGTGTAAAAGAATAAAAATAGTTTTAAAATGGCAAAGTTTGTACATTTATACATTAAATACATTCCTAATGTTGTTATGGAGAAAAAAGAACATTGGAATTTTTTCCCATGTCAGGCTTGCTTCTACTCGAATTCATCCTATATTCCCTTGTTCATCCGCAACCGAGAAAGGACGTCAATATAATGGAAAGCAGAGCCCTTTGAGGGTCACGTCTTAGAAATTTGCAGGATCCAGCATAAGAGAAGGATCCTGTGTCTGCCTTTGGACTTACATCTTCCTGCTGTGGACATTGGCAGAGCCAAATCAAACAGGGCAGGTTGGGTCACTCTAAAAGTGGCTGCTTTGGTGAATACTTGGATACAGTGTTAGTGAACACTAGACTTCCCTTATCTGAATAGATCCCTGAACAGCACAACGAACAGACCTATCCACAATTTATGGGAAGTAAAAAAGACCAAGATTACATGTTCAGACTAAAGTACATGTTAATATTTACCTTTTGCCCCAATACCTACTTATCCCTACTGTATGAGGGCAGTTACTCAGTAACATTTTCTTTCTTTCTCGATAACATCAATAGAGTGCACAGTGTCCTCAGTTAAACTTGCAAGGAAAAGGAGGGCATGACTTAGCAGAATTTGATGACTTTTGTGTAACTGCCTGACATACCATTATAATACCAGCTTCCCATTGCATATCGTAAATATATTTCCTCTGATACCAATGTTAATTGCCAAAGTTATTATGAACAAAACTCAGTCTCTTAATTAATCATGTGCCGTGTAGTTGTATATATTTTTAGGTGATTTTGTATGTACATTAGAACTGCCACAACAGTTTTCCTTTACACAGGATGTTTCTGTAAGAAGACCTTTTTGTGGAGGCTGGTCAAGGGCTGATGCAATCACACTGACCCTTTCTTCTGACATGTTAAGGATCACTGACCCCAGAGAAACCATCACAATACCTTTTTCTTCAGAGATCTGGACAAAGTCCTTCAATTCCTGTGAAGAAAGGCATCACAAACGAGCAATAGCATAGCAATTCTATTGAAAGAGTTGATGCCAACAGCTAAAGAGAAAATCAAGTAGTAGGAATTATTAGTAGGCTGGCTCTTTTTAAAATTAAGTTAAAGTACCCATAATAAAGACATAATTCAGTAAGGTTTAATACATTCAAACTGTGTGCAAGCTTCAGAACATTTTCATTTTGCACAACTGAAACTCTGTGCCATTTAACTGATTCTGTTTTACTTTCTCCCTGTCTCTGGGCTACCATAACTCAACTTTCTATTTCTGTGTACCTCACTACTACTATAGGCACTTTGTAAAATTGGAATCACATACTCTTTGCCTTTTTGGGAGTGGCATATTCTATTTAGTTTGATACAATTAAGGTTCATATCTTGAATGATAAGTTACAATTTCTCTGTTTTTTAAGGCTAATTAATATTCCAATGTATGCATACAATAAGTATAATATATAAATGTGTCCATCAATATTCTCTTTATTTGCTTCTACCTCTTCACCTTCAGGAAGTGTGCTGCTAAGATTGTGCATTTGTGAATAGCTCTGTGTGATTTTCTAGTCAATTCTTTTGTTTGAACATCCCAAAATGAAATTGTTGGATCATAAATTGATTTTAACTTTCTCTAGGAACCTACTCAGAGTCGTCAATAGTGGTTGTTTTCTTTTTTATTTTTATAGAAAGCTTTAATTGCATAAATATAAATTTCATAGGTACAACTTTTTGATTATAGCGGTTCTTCCACAATACCCACCCTCCCAACAACAAACCATCTCATCTCTTACTCCCTCTCCCATCCCATTCTTGATTAAGATTCATTTTTAATCTTTAAATAATCTTTAAATTTTATCTTTTAATACAGAAGATCAATCTATACTAACTAAAGATTTCAAGAATTTGCACCCACACAGACACACAAAGTATAATGTAGTGTTGAAGACTAGGACAGAAGTCCTGCATGGGGAGCAAATGCACAGTGACTCCTGTTGCTTATTTAACAATTGACACTCTTATTTATGATGTCAGTAATCACCCGGGGCTCTTGTCATGAACTACCAAGGCTATGAAAGCCTCTTGAGTTCACATACTCTGACTTTATTTAGACAGGGCCACAATCAAAGCAGAAGTTCTCTCCTCCTTTCAAAGAAAGGTACCTCCTTCTTTGATGGTCCGTTCTTTCGGCTGGGATCTGACTCACAGAGATCTTTCATTTAGGTCATTTGTTCACACAATGTCTGGGCTTTCCATGCCTGAAATGCTCATATGGGCTTTTTAGCCAGATCTGAATGCCTTAAGGGCTGATTCTGAGGGCAGAGTGCTGTTTAGGGTATTTGTCATTCTATGAGTCTGCTGTGTGGCCTGCATCCCATCTTGGATCATTCTCTCTTCTTAAATTCTACCTATTATTATTAGCAAACACTTAGTCTTATTTAGGTGATCCTTTTGACGCTTAATCTTTTCTTTGTGATCAGTCATGAACTTAAACTGATTATTTTAACTAGTAAGATGGCATTGGTATCTGCCAACTTAATGGGATTTGGAATTCCATGGCAAGATTTTAGCCTACGATTAAGGGTAAGTCCAAGGGAACATGTGCCAAACTGTACATCTCCTCCCTCTCTTATTCTCACTCTTATTTTTAATGGGGATCAATTTTCAATTGTATTTAAACATCTAAGCATAATTCTGTATTAAATAAAGAGTTCAACAAATGGTATTAAATAGAAAAAAACTAAAAAGAATAAAGCAGTAAGCTGTTTTTTGACAGTGATAACAAGGGTTGTCAAGTCATTGCTTCTCATAGTGTTAGTTTCACATCCACAGATTTCCTTTTAGGTGCTCAGCTAGAAGTCACAGATCAGAGGAACATATGCTATTTGTTCCTTTGGAACTGGCTTATTTCACTCAGCATGATGTTTTCCAGATTCCTCTATTTTGTTGCAAATATCCGGATTTCATTTTTGTTTTTACCACTGTGTAGTATTCCATATCCTGCTAGAGTACATATCCCATAATTTCTTAATGCAGTCTTTTGTTGATGGGCATTAAGTTGATTCTATGTCTTAGCTATTGTGAATTAAGCTGCAATAAACATGAAGGTGCATATAGCTTGTAATTTGCCAATTTAATTTCCCATGGCTAAAATCCATGTAGTAATATGGCTGAGTCATATATAGGGCTATATTCAGGTTTCTGAGCAAATTGTCTTTACCAGTTTGCATTCCCATGAACAATGGATTAGTGTGCCCTTTCCCCAACATCCTCACCAGCATCTGTTGCTTGTTGATTTCTGCATGAAAGCAATTCTAACCAGGGTGAGGTGAAACCTCATTGTGGTTTTGATTTGTGTTTCCCTAATTCTAGTGATCCTGAACATTTTTTCATGTGTCTTGGCCATTTGGATTTCCTCTTTTGAAAAATGTCTATTGAGGTCTTTGGCCCATCTCTTAAGTGAGTTGTTTGTTTTGTTGTTGTGGAGTTTCTTGATCTCTTTGTAGATTTTGGTTATTAATCCTTTATCAGTTGCATAATTGGCAAATAATTTCTCCCATTCTGTCAGTTGCATTTTCATTTTCTTGACTGTTTCTTTTGCAGTACAAAAATTCTCAATTTAATGTAATCCTATTAGTTAAATTTGGCTTTGGCTGCCTGTGACTTTGGGGTCTTTTCCAAGAAGTCTTTGCCTGTGCCAATAACTTGCAGGGTTTCTCCTATGTTATCTAATAATTTGATGGTGTTGTGTCACACATTTAGATCTTTAATCCACGTTGAGTGGATTTTTGTGTAAGGTGTAAGGTAGGGGTCTTGTTTCATTCTTCTGCATGTGGAAATCCAGTTTTCCCAGCACCATTTGTTGAAAAGACTGTCTTTGCTCCAGAAATTGGTTTTAGCTCCTTTATCAAATATAAGTTGGTTGTAGATATTTGGATTGGTTTCTGGTGTTTCTATTCATTTCCATCTGTTTTTATACCATTGCTAGGCAGTTTTGATTATAACTACCCTGTAGTATGTCTTGAAGTTTGATATTGTGATGCTTCCAGCTTTGTTTTTATTGTATAAGATTGCTTTAGCTATTCAAGGTCTCCTGCATCTCCACATGAATTTCAGCATCATTTTTTCCAGGTATGAGAAGAATGTCTTTGATATTTTGATTGGTATCACACTGAATCTGTAAATTGCTTTTGGAAGAATGGACATTTTGATGATATTGATTCTTCCAATATATGAGTGTGCAAGATTTTTTTCATTTTTTTGTATCTTCCTCTATTTCTTATTTTAAAGTTTTGTAGTTCTCATTGTAGAGATCTTTGACATACTTGGTAAGTTTATTCCAAGATATTTGATTTTTTTCTTAACTATTGTGAAGATGATTAATCTTAAAAGTTGCTTCTCAACTTTTATTTAATGAATATAAATTTCCAAAGTACAGCTTATGGATTGCAATGGCTTCCCCCACCCCGTAACTTTCCTCCTACCCACAACCCTCCCCTTTCCGGCTCCCTCTCCCCTTCCATTCACATCAAGATTCATTTTCAATTCTCTTTATATACAAAGATCAGTTTAGTACATATTAAGTAAAGATTTCAACAGTTTGCCCTCACATAGCAACACAAAGTGAAAAATACTGTTTCAATACTAGTTATACCATTAAATCACAATGTACAGCACATTAAGGACAGAGATCCTACATGATATTTTAAAAAAATTGATTAATATACTATGCAATTTCCAATTTAACACCAAGTTTTTTTTATTTTCAATTATCTTTATATACAGAAGATCGATTCAGTATATACTAAGTAAAGATTTCATCAGTTTGCACCCACACAGAAACACAAAGTGTAAAATACTGTTTCAGTACTAGTTATAGCACTACTTCACATTGGACAACACATTAAGGACAGATCTCACATGAGAAGTAAGTACACAGTGACTGCTGTTGCTGACTTAACAATTTGACACTCTTGTTTATGACGTCAGTAATCTCCCTAGGCTCTAGTCATGAGTTGCCGAGGCTATGGAAGCCATCAGGGTTCACCGACTTCAATCTTATACCAACAGGGTCATAGTCAAAGTGGAAGTTCTCTCCTCCCTTCAGAGAAAGGTACCTCCTTCTTTGATGGCCCTGTTCTTTCCACTGGGATCTCACTCGCAGATATCTTTCTTTTAGGTCTTTTTTTTTTTTTCCAGAGTGTCTTGGCTTTCCATGCCTAAAATACTCTCATGGGCTCTTGAGCCAGATCTGAATGCCTTAAGGGCTGATTCTGAAGCTAGAGTGCTATTTAGGACATCTGCCATTCTATGAGTCTGCTGTGTCTCCCGCTTCCCATGTTGGATTGTTCTCTCCCTTTTTGATTCTTTCAGTTAATATTAGCAGACACTAGTCTTGTTTGTGTGATCCCTTTGACTCTTAGACCTATCAGTGTGATCAATTGTGAACTGAAATTGATCACTTGGACTAGTGAGATGGCCTTGGTACATGCCACCTTGATGGGATTGTATTGGAATCCCCTGGCAGGTTTCTAACTCCACAATTTGGGGAAGTCTGATTGAGCATGTCCCAAATTGTACATCTCCTCCCTCTCTTTTTTCACTCTCATATTTAACAGGGATCACTTTTCAGTTAAAATTTAAACACCTAAGAATAATTGTTTGTTAATTACAGAGTTCACCCACTAGTGTTATAACAAATAAAATACTAAAATGGATAAAGTATTACATTGTACATCAACAGTCAGGACAAAACTTGATCAAGCCACTGTTTTTCATAGTGTCCATTTCACTTCAACAGGTTTCCCCTTTGGTGCTCAGTTAAATGTCACCGATCAGGGAAAAACAATATTTGTCCCTTTGGGATTGGCTTAATTCACTCAGCATGATGTTTTCCAGATTCCTCCATCTTGTTGAAAATGACCAGATTTCATTGCTTTTGACTGCTGTATAGTATTCTATAGAGTACACGCCCCATAATTTATTTATCCAGTCTACTGTTGATGGGCATTTGGGTTGGTTCCAGGTCTTAGCTATAGTGAATTGAGCTGCAATAAACATTAAGGTGCAGACTGCTTTTTTGTTTGCCAATTTACTTTCCTTTGGGTAAATTCCAAGGGTTATATTCAGGTTTCTGAGGAATCTCCAGACTGAGTTCCATAGTGGCTTAACCAGTTTGCATTCCCACCAAGAGTGGGTTAGTGTCCCTTTTTCCCCACATCCTCTCCAGCATCTATTGCTTGTTGATTTCTGAACGTGAGCCATTCTCACCAGGGTGAGGTGAAACCTCATTGTGGTTTTGATCTGCATTTCCCTGATGGCTAGGGATCCTGAGCATTTTTCATGTGTCTGTTGGCCATTTGGATTTCCTCTTTGGAAAAATGTGTATTTATGTCTTTGTCACATCCTTTAAGTGGGTTGTTTGTTTTGATGTTATGGAGTTTCTTGATGTCTTTGTAGATTCTGGTTATCAACCCTTTATCTGTTGGATAGTTTTCAAATATTTTTTCCAATTCTGTAAGTTGCCTCTTCACTCTCCTGTTTCTTTTGCAGTACAGAAATTTCTCAATTTGATGCAATCCTAATAGTTAATTTTGGCTTTGACTGCCTGCACCTCCAGGGTCTTTTCCAGGAAGTTTGCCATTACCTATATCTTGCAGGGTTTCTTCAATGCTCTCTAATGATTTGATGGTGTCCAGTCATAGATTTAAGTCTTTAATCCATGTTGAGTGAATTTTTGTGTAAGGTGAAAGGTAGGGGTTTGCTTCATGATTCTGCACATGGAAATCCAATTTTCGCAGCACCATTTATTGAATAGAGTGTCCTTACTCCAGGGATTGCTTTTGGATCCTTGATCAACTATAAGTTAGCTGTAGATGTTTGAATGGATTTCTGGTGTTTCTATTCTGTTCCATTGGTCTATCCATCTGTTTCTGTAGCAGCACCATGCTGTTTTGATCACAACTGCCCTGTAGTATGTCCTGAAATCTAGTATTGTGATGCCTCCGGCTTTGTTTTTGTTGTACTAGATTGCTTTAGCTCTTCTAGGTCTCCTGTGTCTCCATATGAATTTCAGCATCATTTTTTCCAGATCTGAGAAGAATGTCTTCGGTATCTTGATGGGTATTGCATTGAATCTGTAAATTGCTTTTGGGAGAATGGACATTTTGATGGTATTGAGTCTTCCAATCCATGAGCATGGAAGATTTTTCGATTTTTTGGTATCCTCTTCTATTTCTTTCTTTAAGGTTTTGTAATTTTCATCGTAGAGATCTTTAACATCCTTGGTTAAGTGTTAAGTTTATTACAAGGTATTTGATTGTTGTAGCTATTGTTAATGGGATTGATCTTAGAAGTTCTTCCTCAGCCATGTGATTGCCTGTGAATACAAAGGCTATTGATTTTTGTGAATTGAATTTGTATCCTGCTACTTTACCAAACTCTTCATTTAAATCTGCTGTCTCCTTGTTGATCTTCTGTCCTGTTGATCTGTCTATCTGAGAGTGGAGTATTGAAGTCCCCTAGTACTATTGTACTGGGATATAAGTCTCCCTTTAAGTCTCTTAACAAATCTTTTAAATAAACCGTGACTGGTAATTAGGTGCATATACATTGATAATCATTATATCTTCCTGTTGAATTGATCCCTTTATCATTATATAGTGCCCCTCATTGTCTCTCCTAACAGTTTTTGTGGTAAAGTTTATGTTGTCCGATATTAAGATGGCTACGCCCACTCTTTTTTCATTTCTGTTGGTATGGTATATCTTTTTCCAGCCTTTTACTTTCAGTCTGTATGCATCTTTGTTGGAAAGATGTGTTTCTTGTAAGCAGCAAATAGATGGGTTTTGTTCCTTAGACCAATCAGCCAATTGGTGTCTTTTAACTGGACAGTTCAGGCCATTAACGTTCAATGTGACTATTGATAGGTAGTAACTTTCCCTGCCATTTGCCAAAGATGTTTTCTAGTATATGCTTTGAGTTTCCTGTGATCTTTTGCTGTGAGGATTCCTCCGTTTACCTTCTTTCAAACTGATGACCGTGTTTCTGTGTTTCTGTGTGTAACACATCTTTAAGCATCTTTGCAGGGCTGGATGAGTGTCAACAAATTCTTTCAATTTCTGTTTGCTATGAAAGGTCTTTATTTCACCTTCATTCACAAATGAGAGCTTTGCAGGATATAATATTCTGGGCTGGCAGTTTTTCTCTCTTAGTACCTGGGCTATATCTTACCATTCCCTCCTAGCTTGTAGGGTTTCTGATGAGAAGTCTGCTGTGAGTCTAATTGGAGATCCTCTGAGAGTAATCTGATGTTTCTCTCTTGCACATTTTAAGATCTTTTCTTTCTGTTTCACTGTGGTGAGTTTAATTACAATGTGTCATGATGAGGATCTCTTTTGGTCATGTTTCCTAGGGGTTCTATGAGCTTCCTGTACTAGGATGTCTCTGTCCTTCTCCCAACCTGGGAAATTTTCTGCTATTATCTCACTAAAAATGCCTTCTAATCCTTTCTCCCTCTGCATGCCTTCAGGAACTCCTAGAACCCGAATGTTGGGGTTTTTAATAGTATCCTGTTGGTAAAATTCTAATTTCCTCTTCTTGTCTTTGGTTTGACTGTATATTTTCCTGTTCTCTTTCTTCTAAGTCTGATATTCTCTCTTCTGCCTCACCCATTCTATTTTTAAGGCTCTCTAATATGTTTGTCATTTGATCTATTGAATTCTTCATTTCATTATGATTTCTCCTCACTGTCACAGTTTCATGTTCTACTATGGTTTCATTTCATTTTGATTCCTCTTTAATATTTCATTTTCATGAGAGAGATTTTCTATTTTGTCCATTAAGGATTTCTGTAGTTCAAGAATTTGTTTTTGAGAACTTCTTAATGTTCTTACCAATTTTTTGAGATCCAGTTCTACCATTTCTTCTATCCCATCATCTTCATAATATTGAATTTGGGTGTCTTTTTCATTTGGGGGCATCATAGTGTCTCCTTCTCTTGTTACCTTGGTTTCTGCATTTGTTGTTTGGCATATTGGAGATATTCTTTGGTTTCATCCTTGTTGTGTTTTTTTCTTGTTATACTATGACTCTAGATAAAATTTACTGTCTACTTTTGATCGATCCTTAGAGGCTTGAAATGGGTGTAGTCTGAGAGCTCTCTTTAGTTCCTCAGGGGTATGGTGTGCCAAAGGTACCACAACCAGATCAGGCATGGTAAATCTCTCTTTCTTTTTTCTTTTTCTGATTCAAAAGTGAAGTAATTCTGCACAGCTGAACGGAATCGGAGGTAGTCAGCAGGCGAATGGTGTACACACAGGAGCCAGAGATCGGAAGCTCTTCCCAAGGACCACACAGGGCATCTGTTCTGCCCTCAGTGTGGGCTCAAATATCCTGAAGTCTCCCTCTGGGTTGCCAAGGTTATTGAACTGTAGCGTCTTTGGAGAGTAGTCACGTGAACTCCGTGTGTTCTCTTCCCCACCATCTCTCCCTTCAGTCTCAGTTCATAGCACCATACATTCACTAGGTCCCAGTCTCCCGCTATTTCACCCCCCCCAGTCAGGTTTTTCTGCTGTACTCAGGGCTGGTGCAGACCTGAGGTCGCCCTACTTATGAGGTATGACCAAAATGGCACCTGCTCTTTGTCATGCTTGCCTTTCAGAGGTGAGCAGAGAGAGAAACTGTACTGGTCACTTTTTTTTTCTCTCTCTCTATTCTATTTAGCCTGGTGAACTTTTCCCCACGGGGTTTCAATTCTTGTTCCCTCTAGTCTCCTCTTTCCGCTTCCCTGCTGGGGTCTCGGGCTGTTGAGGTTCGGCTCACCTCATGTTCTAGCGCTGATGTGTTGAATCTGCTGCTAGTGTCCTAACTGTGGACTCCCACGCTCTCCATTCAGGTCCACTGTGAATCACTAGTTCTGGAAGAGTTTCCTCTGCTGTTTCTTCCCCTACTCTTCCTTGAACCTGCAGTATCTCCACTTTTATTAAGCTGTCTCTCCCCGGACTATCAGCGTGCTTCCTTCCTATTCTGCCATCTTGTCCCAACCCCTAGTAATCAATAAATATTGAAACAGGAAACAAAGGAACCATTTTATGATTTTGAAGATTTAATGCGTAATTAGTTTTTTAAGATCCACTGCCAAGTGTATCATGTCTGCATATTTCCTAATTATGTGTATGTAATTTGATTTATGTGAAAAGATTTCTCAAAAAATAAAACAAATGACATAACTGCTTGGATCACCACCATATATTTATATATACATTCAAATATATTTATTTATCTGACTCAATTTTAAAACAAAGCTCAATTTTAACAACATCATTAATGAATCTGTATTGGGTACTTCATGACTATATAGAAAGAGACTTGAATTGTGCTTTGGCAATGCATGTAGAACTTCATTATTCATAATAATGGACATGTATAAGTTTCCCCTCTTGTATCAATACATTAATGAAAAGCTTAATAAAAGAAAGCACTTGTCCATTTATTATTCTGGACATAATTATCACAAGTAGTTACATTAACAATTATTGCTAAAAATTTTTTTAGTGTAGAAGAGTGCTTTCTTTTTCTGTTTCTTATTTTTGACAGGGAGAGAGGACAGTGAGAGAGAGAGACAGAGAGAAAGGTTTTCCTTTTCCGTTGGTACACCCCTAAATGGCCGTTCCGGTTGGAGCAATGTGGCCAGGGCACAGTGCTGATCCGAAGCCAGGAGCCAGGTGATCTCCTAGTCTCCCATGGGGTGCAGGGCCCAAGGACTGGGCATCCTCCATTGCACTCCTGGGCCATCCTCCATTGCACTCCTGGGCCACAGCAGAGACCTGGACTGGAAGAGGAGCAACCGGGACAGAATCTGGCGCCCCGACTTGGACTAGAACCTGGGGATGGCACCACAGGTGGAGGATTACATTATTGAGCCACGACGCTGGCCATAGAGTGCTTTCAAATCTTATGTAGGCTTCTGTTCCACATGAATGTTTTTCTTTTCTTTTCTTTTTTTCGTTTTGACAGGCAGAGTGGACAGAGAGAGAGAGAGAGAGAGAGAGAGAGAGAGATCTTCCTTTTTGCCATTGGTTTACCCTCCAATGGCTGCCGTGGCCAGGTGCGCTGCAGCCGGGGCGCAGCGCTGATCCAATGGCAGGAGCCAGGTGCTTATCCTGGTCTCCCTTGGGGTGCAGGGCCCAAGGACTTGGGCCGTCCTCCACTGCACTCCCGGGTCACAGCAGAGGGCTGGCCTGGAAGAGGGGCAACCAGGACAGAATCCGGCGCCCCTACCGGGACTAGAACCCAGTGTTCCGGCGCTGCAAGACGGAGGATTAGCCTGTTGTGCCACGGCTCCGGCCTCACATGAATGTTAAAAATATCTCTTGTCAGGCTAAAAACTGTCATCTCTTGTTTTCTTTGTTCTCTATGTTTACTTTGCCATCTGCATTCTGTGTTCAAATGTTTTGGTTAACAATGTTTAAAGGCAAGACGTGGAGATGTTTTTCCATTTAAATAACTTTCTTTAGCTTTTCATGCTATCCACAATGTTATATTCTATGTATTGCAAAGGGAGACTACATAAAAAAACACTTCTGGTTTCCATATCTTCAGTATTCTAGTTATTAAATTAGTTGGAAGTATCTGATTTGAAAAGGCAGGGCTAAGTAATGGAAAATCTTCCATAGGAAGAGAAAAATCAGGCATTTTATATATATATGGAATAAAGCAAAAATTATAACTCAAGCATTTTCAAAGCATAGTGTAGAAAATATATTTCACCTTTCTAACCAAATAATTTACAAGATTACACAGATTTAGCTAGTAAGTGTTAGGGCCCTCCAAGTCAAAAAATTTTTATTGATGACATGTTTTGTATTTCATGGGAAATGTGAGCTGTGAACCCCATGTAGTACAAAAGAGTTTCCTAAGCACCGTGCTAAAAGGCTTCAGCAAGGTTGCTCAGTCTTGCATCTGCCCTGGGTCATGTGCTATATCCCTAAAGGTGAACCTGTCATCCACAGCTTGGTTTTCGCTGAAGAAAACATAATTCTGTTAAATTACAAAATGGACTTTTTCTAACACACCTTGATAATCACTTTTAGTGATTTTCTACTTCATTCTTCTGTACTTTTCCTTTTACATAAAATCCTTTTCTTACTTGTGGATCACGCTCTTTCTACTCAACCCTCACTTTTCATCTTTTTAATATCACAGACACTTTGAGTTAGTTACAGTTCAGGTCAGTTTATCCTGGAATCTCTCTAAGATTCATGGAAATCTGGGTAAAATCTGTGTACCCCCCTTTACAAGGATCTGGCTCTCAGAGAGAAAGGTCTTCTTTTTCCATTGGTTCACCCCCCAATGGCCATTGCGGCTGGAGCGCTGTGGCCAGCACGCTGTGCTGATCCCGAAACCAGGAGCCAGGTGATCTCCTACTCTCCCATGCGGGTACAGGGCCCAAGGACTGGGCCATCCTCCATTGCACTCCCGGGCCACAGCAGAGAGCTGGACTGGAAGTGAAGCAACTGGAACAGAATCCGGCACCCCGACCTGGACTAGAACCCGGGGTGTTGGCACCACAGGTGGAGGATTAGATTATTGAGCCACGACGCTGGCCATAGAGTGCTTTCAAATCTTATGCAGGCTTCTGTTCCACATGAATGTTAAATATATCTCTTGTCAGGCTAACAACTGTCATCTACTTGTTTTCTTTGTTCTCTATGTTTACTTTGCCATCTGCATTCTGTGTCCAAATGCTTTGGTTAACAATGTTTAAAGGCAAGACATGGAAAATCTCGGTGTTAAATTGGAAATTGCATAGATAATTAATCAATTCTTTACAAAAAAATCATGTAGGATCTCTGTCCTTAATGTGCTGTACATTGTGAATTAATACTATAACTAGTACTCCAACAGTATTTTCACTTGAGTCTCTATGTGAGGGCAAACTGTTGAAATCTTTACGTAATATGTACTAAACTGATCTTCTGTGTATAAAGAGAATTGAAAATGAATCTTGATGTGAATGCAAGGGGAGAGGGAGCGGGAAAGGGGAGGGTAGCAGGTGGGAGGGAAGTTATGGGTGGGGGAAGCCATTGTAATCCATAAGCTGTACTTTGGAAATTTATATTCTTTAAATAAAAGTTTAAAAAAAAAGGCAAGACATGGAGATATTCTTCCATTTAAATAGCTTTCTCCAAAATAGACTTCAAAAATTGGTGTGCCTGATATTTAGCTTTTCATGCCATCCACAATGTAATATTCTATGTATTGCAAGGGGAGACTACATAAAAAAAAAAAACTTCTGGTTTCCATATCTTCAGTATTCTAGTTATTAAATTAGTTGGAAGTATCTGATTTGCAAAGGCAGGGCTAAGTACTGGAAAATCTTCCTATTGGAGGAGAAAAATCAGGCACTGTACATATTGAATAAAGCAAAAATTGTAACTCAAGCATTTTCAAGGCATAGTGTGGAAAATATATATCACCTTTCTAACCAAATAATTTACAAGATTGCACAGACTTAGTTAGTATGTGTTAGGGCCCTCCTAGTCAAAAAAGAAATTTTTTGATGACATGTTTTGTATTTCATGAGAAATGTGAGCTGTGAACCCCATGTAGTACAAAAGAGTTTCCTAAGCACCGTGCAAAAAGGCTTCAGCAAGGTTGCTCAGTCTTGCATCTGCCCTGGGTCACGCGCTATATCCCTAAGGTGAACCTGTCATCCATGGCTTAGTTTTCACTGAAGAAAACACAATTCTGTCAAATTGCAAAATGGACTTTTTCTAACACACCTTGATAATCACTTTTAGTGATTTTCCACTTCATTCTTCTGTACTTTTCCTTTTACATAAAATAATTTTCTTACTTGTGGTTCACACTTTCTACTCAACCCTCACTTTTCATCTTTGTTAATATCACAGACACTTTGAGTTAGTTACAGTTCAGGGCAGTTTATCTTGGAATCTCTCTTATGTTCATGGAAATCTTGGTGAAATCTGTGTATACCCTTATACAAGGATCTGGGTCTGGTTTTCTTTGGTTTGGATACAAATGTTCTACTTGATTGTATTGAAATCAATAGATGATGTTTCTGGAAATGCACATGAAAACTTCAGGGTTCACTCCTCAAACCACCAGGTTAAAGTTCCAGTGAGTCTCATTTTTCAGTGCTGTGATTAAAGACGTATTACTTAAGAATCTCTGCAATTTGAGTTGTGTGTTTCTAAATGTTTAATCAAGAATAAAACATTAGGAAAAATCAGGAAGGCACAGGTCTGACCAAATGAGAAGGACCATCTTCCACAATGATACATACTCTTTGATATAAAAGGAATGATTTCATCTGTGTTAAATTAACAAACAGCGTTAGAAATAAACAAGCTCTAATCCCTCTTTTTCTTCTTTCCTGTCCCAACAACATTTCGATAAACAAGAAGGCCACATTTCACAATAAGGTAAGTAGTGATTGCCACACAGGCCAGAAGGAACCCAATCACATCCAGAGAGTGGTACTGATACCAGGTGAGGTCATGGGCTGCAACCCGGAGATGTTTGGCTCCTTTGTGGCGCATGACGTACTCAATCCAGAAGACTGCTCGATCTAGCGGCTTCATGGGCTGATCATGGTGAATTCTTGATAATGTCATGGCGTTCTCCTTATAGCTGAAGGAAAATTAATGGGCATCATCTTATAGAATGAACTAGGAATTGTGGGTCTATACTTTTCATGTAGATGGGGAAGATGAGTGTCAAGAAAATGTAGAAGAAAAATTATGTCTTCAGAAGGCATTATAGAGACCTTACATTTATAGGCTGGAATTTGTTGAATATATAAATGTCAAGATGCAGAGAGAGGTTTGGAAAGATCAAGGATTTCTAACATCCCAGTCTAGAATTTGAAATTACTTACGTCCTCTGGATAAAGGGAAGCTAGTTAAAGCAAAACAAGCAAAACCAACAACAAAACTATTTGACATGTGGAGCTGGAATTATTCAGTAAGCAATTGTGAATGCCTTGACATAAAATATTGAAAAAAGTTGAAAATATAAATATAGGCTGCCGGTCCATCATATGGGTTAGGAAAATGTCTGTACAATGTTGATAAGTAGTTGGTATCAACCAGGAGTTGGTATAGTGTTGAAACGTTAATCATTGGCCGGCGCCATGACTCATTAGGCTAGTCCTCCGCCTGCGGTGCCGGCACAATGGTTTCTGGTCCCGAGTAGGGTTCTGGGTACTAGTCCCGGTTGCTCCTCTTCCAGTCCAGCTCTCTGCTGTGGCAAGGGAAGGCCGCAGAGGATGACCCAGTACTTGGGTTCCTGAGCCCTCATAGGACACCTGGAGGAAGTAGCTGGCTCCTGGCTTCGGATCAGCGCAGCATGCTGGCCATAGCAGCCATTAGGGGAGTGAACCAACAGAAGTAGGACCTTTCTCTCTGCCTCTCTTACTCTCACTGTCTAACTCTGCCTGGCCAAAAAAAAAAAAAAAAAAAAAGCTAATCATTATTGAATGAAGTAATGATTAAAGCCATGAAAGTATTAAAGCCAATTGCCTTTCTTTGAATCCTGACTCTACTGACATTTTCTTGCCCTTTTTTCAAATTTCTGTGATCCTTGTTTTTAGTGTTAGATAAAATAATGTTGGAAGAAAATCTCTCTACTTTCAAAAATTATTATGAAACAAGGATATTCCATCTTATGTATTGCAAATCAATTATATATTTATTTTATAATCTTCCAAGTAAGACAGTAATAACCACAGCCATAAGACCTAAGAATATCCCCATATGGAAAAGAAATATTTTCTTTTTGTTCAGTAAGTTTTTTGAGTAAACTTGGAAGCCCAATTGCTACTATGTATCTTTGACAGCACTGCTATATTAGAATAGAATACTTAGAACCATGGAATGTCACATGAAATATTGGTTGATGGTTCCATGTAGATTTACTGAAAACAAATCAGAATAATTTTTAAAAATATAGTTATATAAATAAATATGTGAAATAATGGCATATATATTGGTATACTATAGTACCATTTTTACTATTAATATGTATTCCAGATATCAGGTTTTATAACTTGAACCAACACAACAAAATTATTTTGAAATAAAATTTTAAGAGTTCTAATGCTGAAAGAAAATTATAACTTTGCAGAATGCAAGTTTCTACAATTATAACATTCCTGCTTCCTGGCTGCCACTCTGTTCCTAATACTTCCTTGTCATCCTCTGTTAACCTTCTTCACTGATGCTCCACATTTCAATCATTGGCTAATCCAAAATGTGTGCACTATCATTAAGCCTCTGAAAATCATTCTAAATATCCATCACAAAAAGTTACAGTGATACTCCCAATGAATTATTGATAATTATCCTCTAGCGTTAAGCAAATCTGTACTCAATCTGATGTTCATGTTTGAAATTAGTATTGAGTCCTAGGTCCTTCACTGAAAATTGATCTAAAAACACTCTGTAATTTGAAAGAAACAGTATACTCACGAAGGGTCATTAATGACTGTCTTCAAGGCATTGAGCAAATCTGCACTGGACATTGTTTTCAAGTCCAACTTAACAGCTGCTCCCTTGGCCTTCATGTAGACAATGTTATCAGGTTGATCTCCAAACAAAGGAATGCCCACCATAGGAATGCCATGGTAGATTGCCTCGAAGACACCATTGGCTCCACCATGAGTTATAAAAGCCTTGGTTTTTGGATGACCTGGGATTGAGTGATTTTTATAAAATTATTAATTATAAATATTATAAATGAAATGAGAAAGCTATAATATGACGCATTAAAAGCACAGTGTACTAAAAACCATATTATCAATGTCCAAGAAACTGCATTTAAATAGCTTTTAGGTCAAGAGAAAGAGGCACCTAAGTGCACTGGGGTGGTAATGGAAGGTCACACGGAAGAGGTGGTGTGTGACGTGAGGCATGTACTGTATGCGAGATTGCCAAATGGGTATGAAAGAGTACATTCTGGGAAAAAGGAACTGTATATGTATCAATTAAAAAGTCAAGTGCCTCTTAGAACATGCTCTCTCCAAGAAACCATGCCATCACTGAGTGTGATTTATAGGTTGCAGAAGGTTGCCCACACTCTATCTTGAAATTCCTTATTACTTTATTGTAAAGGTTGTTGATTTTTCCCACAGAAAACATAGAATTCTGCATAATAACAGAAGGGTATTATTTTTTGGTGGTATTTGTAAGTTTATATTAGGGGAAAAGTCAGATGACAAATGTAATGATTGAATTAGGATTCAATCTGACAAGCCAGGAGATTATTATTTAATTAATATGTTTGTAAGAAACAGATCTAGCACTAGACACACACATACACACATACACTTACACACACAGTGCAAGGGAAGTCCTTAGAGCAACAAAGAGAGAAGGAGATCTTCTTACTATGGTTCATTCACCAAATGCACTGAACAACTGGGAATGGGCCAGGCGAAAGCCAGGAGCTGGGGACTCAATCTAGCACTACTGTGTGGCTGCCAGTGACTCAAATATTTTAGCCATCAGCCGCTGCCTTCTTCATCTAGGATGAGTCAGCAGGAAGTAGGCATCAGAATTGGAGTTGGAACTTAATCCATGAACTCCAGTGTAGGAGGCATGTGTCCCAGAAGCCTCTTAACCCTTCTGCCAAATGCCTTCCCCACTGGAAATTACTGAGAAATTCTCTCTGAGAGGTAAATACACTGAAAATAAGGATACTTTGATTCTGGGCCTACAAATATTGAAATCATAAAATGCCAACTGTTATAATTCATTGTATTTACCCTAGGACTGGGCAAGGCTTGCCAAGACATTTAGCTTGATTCTTTAGGTTTTCAATAACAAAGGCTTACTACTCCCATCATGATCGACTATTTCTAGTGTTTTCAATGTCTGTTCTCCAGAGTCTTACCAAGAAGGTCATTCTGGGGGATCCACTTATAGAGCCGAGTGTTGGATCCTAACGTGTCTGGTTTCTTGCCTTCAAATCGCCAAAGAACCTGTTTGGTAAAGTAATAGCAATTTCATGAATTGGATTTCTAATTATGGCATGTCAAAATTCTAAGGAGGTTGCTAGATCACTCTTAAATATCTTGTATTGGAATGACAAAGAATAGAGGGCAAGAGAAATTAAGTAATGAGAATTAAAAGATAAAAGCCTTCATGTCTGCTGTACTCTTGCTGCATTCAATCATGTTTGGGATGTATTCATGGTGTGTCACATATAGGAATCTACCCAAGTAAGAAGATGTGTGATGAATTCAAGCATTTAGGAAATTATTAGGTGGTCTTAATTCAAATGAAAGAAGAAGAACTCATTATCAGTTTACTTGTGATCTACATTAACTATAAATATCTATAAATCTATAAAGATACACAGGAATATAGATATGTGTGTGTATGTTTGTATATGTGTTTGAGTTTACTATGTCAGACTCGTCTTCCAAATGTATTAACTTTTGGTTTTTTTAAAAAAAATGGAAACAAGGGTTTATTTACATCCACTGTTCCATAAGTTGTTTTAGGAGAATTTGTCATTTTTAAAAGATTTATTCATGTGTTTGTGAAGCACAGTTGCAGAGGGGAAGAGGCAGAGAGAGTAAGAGAGAGAGAGAGAGGTTTTCAAGCCACTGGTACACTCCCCAGATAAATGCAATGGCCAGAGCTGAATCGATCCTAAGCCAGGAGCCAACAACCTCCTCCATGTCTTCCACACGGGTGGAGGAGTGCAAGGTGACAAAGGCAATTCTTCGTCACCCTCCCAGATTACAGCAGATAGCCAGAGCAGAAGTGGAGCAGCCAAGACTCAAAACAATGCCCATACGGGATGCTGGCACTGCAGGCGGTGGCCCCACCAACCATGCCATGGCACTGGCCAAGGGAATTTGTCATCTTTTAATTTGAGTGAGAAATACAATAGGTTGGCGCTGAGGAACTACATTTAATTTGTTATATAAAATTTCAAGATGCATTTTTGAATTGAAACCATAATAGTATCACTACTGCTAGAATTGGAATTTCTTTAAATATAGGAAGAAAGAGTCAGTTCATAAGCATACAGTGTCTGAAAGAATCCATTATTGTGATAATGCTAAATTTTATTCAACTGACTATAAGGTTTTGCCCAATGTATTGAAAGCATTGACAGCTATTAATGCTAATTACTACTATACCCAGATTATTTCCTTGTAAGCTACCAAAATAAGGCACTGAAATTAGAAATCAGAATTTATCCTCATAAACTGGAGTATTATCCACAAGCATACCATTTCTATTTGCTTTAGGAGAGGTAAAGTAACTTCTGATTCTCTGCATAATATTAACATAGGGACTTATTAGAAGGTTTTATCAGCTAGAAAGCTAAAAAATAGTTGCTAAATACCAAGAGTTCAAAATTGTCTTGTATATATCAGAAATTTAGTTCCTACTATTATTTATAGAAGGAGACATTGGAACTCCATCACATGTCAGGCTTGCTTCAAAATGACTCCTTCTTGTACTGCCATCTCCATGCTCAATCCAGAGGTATTGCACTCATGAGTTAGGGTCACAGCCCTGTGGTGTGATGTTTTTATAAAGTATAGCAGGTGCCTTCAGAACAAGACCCATCTCCAATTTTTCTGCTTATATCTTTCTGCGTAACCACTGCTAAGGTCTAGTAGTGAGGGGCAGATTAATTTTTCTGTTTCTCTAAATCTACTTAGATGAGTGCATTGCTTCATTCATGTTTGGTGAGCTCTGGACTTCTGTTCTCTGAATAGGCTGCTCCTTAGTATCTTAAATACCCCTACATACAAATTAGGGAACGTAAAGAGGCATGGACTATATGAGAATCCTAAACTTCATAATGCTCTTAAGATGTGTTTCAGTTTTCCCTTAATGTTATTGAGGTAGTGCAGTCAGTAATGAAAATTCAGCTTCTTTCTGAATACAGCTTTAGTGTACACAGTGGTCTCACAATCCCACAAGGGAAAGAAGCAAACAGCAGGGTAGAATTCAGTGATTTCCCTTTATCTGCCTGCAAAATGATTGAGTATTCCAAGGGTTCACGAAACACCTGTTAGGTACATTTCTGATCAAAATGTCAATGTCAAAGTTACCTACAATGAAATATACTCTGTGGTATTTTTGCACCTGTCAGGAAGAGTTTAACTGATGTCTGAAGAAAATTAAAGATATCATAAGTGTCTACACTTCACCTAGGAATATCTGTAATGAGACACTCTGCAGAGCTTAGCAGACTCATTCAGCAGATGCCTGCCATTAGGGCACATTTCTGACCTTTTGTGGAAGCTGGGCAAGGGCTGATGCAATCACATTGGCCCTTTCTTCTGTCAGGTTACTGATCATTGACCCCAGGGAAAACACCACCACTCCCTCTTCTCCAGAGCTCTGCACAAAGGCCTCCATCTCCTGTGAGAGAAATTGGGTCTGTCACAAAAGAGCAGCATTTATGGTTATCCATATCTCAAAAGAGAAAGCTCTTCCCAAACTAAAACTTCGTGCCCTATGGACATTATGTGATACGTATTTAGAGAATTGAAATCCTAATTTATACTCATCTTGCATTTTGCAGAAAACACGTGATTTTTTTTATCTTCTTTGTTCTTCTGTTTGCAACTAAACCTTCTATTTTAGCTGATTTAATGTTATTAAAAGTTCTTTCGCAGAACAATTTATAATGGTGTGATAAGTATGTGTTGCATATATTTGTATATATGTAATTTTTAATCATTCCTTAATATTCAGTTATGTTACTAAAATGTATTCTTATAATAAATAAATGCTACAGATATTGATTTGGCACTTACTAGTTCCTTTTATCTGCACAATTTTATGTCTTATAAAACCAAGAGTATATTTTTTAAGTTACTCTATGTTATTTGTTAAATTTCTCTCTTCTGTCTTACAAAAGGACAGAGATTATCTGAGCTTACGATAATTAATAAAAAAGCAAGTTGGTAGGGGAAACAGATGTTCTAACAGAATATGTAATTAAGTTCCACTATTCTGTACTTGGTTTCAAATATTGTTTATGCAACTAAATCCATAACGTCTGAGATACTGAATTCTGCAAATAGTTGAACAGAATTGACACTGGTGCATTAAAAATGTTGGAAACCATAATTGAGAGCTATATCTTTTATTATTATTAAGAATAAAAATGTAGATTGTGAAAAGACAATACTACAAGTGTCTCATATGTAGGTCACCTTATAAATAGGACATTGGACAAATACGAAACTTTTCATATATTACTTTCTTCCTCTTGAAATGTCCTGATTTAAATAATTTTAGGTATGTTAAGCAGTTTTCTCTTTTTAAATCCAACATATTTAAAAAATCTTTCCTGTCTTTTTCACAACTTTGTGAATAATCCATGCATTTACTAGACTCATATCAATTATTTGTTTGAAGAAAGTCTTGTAAAATTTTAAACCTTTAAAAACTTGTTCAAGAACTGAATAGATAGAGATGGGAGACATCACTACTTGTCAACAACAACAAATAGCAAAATGAAACAGTGGATGAAAGATCTCTCTCTCTCACTCTGCATGCGTGTTGTGTGTGTGTGTGTGTGTGTGTGTGTGTGTTTGTGTATGTGTGTCTGCCCCTTTATTTGTAATCTGACTTTGAAATAAATAAATCTTTAAAAATGTTCTTTTTTATATATTTATTCTTCCCTCTTCTCTACACCTATTCCTGCACATCCTTCATATTTCACCTTTATCAGTGTTTCCTAGACATCTCCTATGATCCTTGGTAGATATTCTCCCAGCATTGTCCTTCTTTCCAATCTAAACATTTCCACAAAAGTTTAATCATTTGCCCATAGTGTATCCTAAAGGGATCCAAAGGAGATGGAGGAGAGCAGACGCTGTGTCTAACTTGCCTCTGTATATGTTCAACACATGCTTCTGTTATATTATAGTCACTTCAGGAATATACATCATAAAAGTGACTTGTATTTTCTTATGTGTTGAATAATGAAGGCCTTAATTTAACAGAGTCTTGTCTCAAAGTCCCCCAGATATTCCATTTTACTCTGTAATGAAGGTGAACGCTGGATACTTGTGATGGTGCTGAAATACAAGGATACTTTATATAGTCAATGGAAAGTGTACATTGGCTTCTTATTCAAATTTCCATGAACTTTTAAAAGTCCCCTCATGTGGATTTCTCACTGGAAGGATTTTCCCCCCAATTCCTATAACTCTCCCTTTGAATCCAATGCTCTAAATGAAGAATGCAGAGTCATTTCCATGGAAAATATGAAGCGAACCAAATAGAGCACACAGGAACTTACTTACCTGAGGCAGAGGTTTGGCAGGTTTGCAGTGGAGCCCTCCAATGAAATCAAAGTTTGGTAAAAGTGGGCGAGGAAACTCCAAGTCCCAGTAGCTTCGAATGAGCCACATGTCAGCTTTCCCCATTAGCTCCAAGAATGTGACGGGTCTTCCTAAATGTAGGGAAAAAGCAAGAAGAAAGTGAGTAGTGAGGGAAATGTGATGTGAAGTATATTATGTCAAATTCTGAAAGGCGTTGGAATAACGCAGTGAATGATGTATAAAGTACACAACGTGAAACTAAATATGTTATATAGGCATCATATAATTTACATTTAAAATTTTTGCATTGTTCACATTGTGTGTGTGTGTGTGTGTGTGTGTGTGTGTGTGTATAACAATGCAGGGAAGAATAAACTTAGAATCTCACCTCAGTAAGCTCATAATCATTAATAATCATTAAAATAGAGCACTATAGTATCAAACATGGAAAACATAAAGTAAAATAGAAATGGAGGTGGGAATGCAAGCTGGTTAGGCCACTATGGAAGTCAGTCTGGAGATTCCTCAGAAACCTAAATATAACCCTACCATACAACCCAGCCATCCCACTCCTTGGAATTTATCCAAAGGAAGTCAAATTGACAAACCAAAAAGCTGTCTGCACATTAATGTTTATTGCAGCTCAATTCACCATAGCTAAGACCTGGAACCAACCCAAATGCCCATCAACAGTAGACTGGATAAAGAAATTATGGGACATGTACTCTACAGAATACTATACAGCAATTAAAAACAATGAAATCCAGTCATTTGCAACAAGATGGGGGAATCTGGAAAACATCATGCTGAGTGAACTAAGCCAGTCCCAAAAAGACAAATATCATTTGTTTTCCCTGATTGGCAACGACTAACTGAACACCAAAGGGGAAACCTGTTGAAGTGAAATGAACTCTATGAGAAACTATGACTGGATCAAATCTTGTCTGGACGGTTGATATACAATGTAAATCTTTTCCCATTTTAGTATTTCTTGACGTTATTTGTTATTGATCTAGTACTATTGGTTGAACTCTGTAGTTAACACACAATTATTCCTAGATGTTTAAATTTCAACTGAAAAGTAATCCCTGTTAATTTAGGAGAGAAGGAAAAAGAAAGGGAGGATATGTACAATTTGGGCAAACTCAATCGGACTTGCCCCAAACGATGGAGTTAGAAATGTGCCAGGGGAACCTAATACAACCCCAGCAAGGTGGCATGTACCAAGCCATCTCACTGGCCCAAGTGATCAATTTCAGTTCACAATTGAGCACACTGATAGGTCTAGGAGTCAAAGGGATAACACAAGCAAGACTAGTAACTGCTAATACTAACAGATAGAACTAAAAAAGGGAGAGACTGATCCAACATGGGAAGTAGGATACACAGCAGACTCATAGAATAGCAGATATCCTAATAAATCACTCTGGCCTCAGAATCAGCCCTAAGGCATCAGGATCTGGCTCAAGAACCCATGAGAGTATTTTTGGCATGGAAAGCCAAGACACTCTGGAAAAAAAAAAAAAAAGAAGAAGACATAAATGAAAGATCTCTGCGAGTAAGATCCCAACGGAAGGAACAGGGCCACCAGAGAAGGAGGTGCCTTTCTCCGAAGGGAGGAGAGAACCTCCACTTTGATTATGACCCTGTCAGAACAAGATAGATCCAAGTCGGCGAACACTAAAGGCTTCCATAGCTTCAGCAACTCATGACTACAGCCTAGGGAGATTGCTGACGCCATAAAGAAGAGTGTCAAATTGTTAAATCAACAACAGTAGTCACTGTGTACTTACGGCCCATGTATGATCTGTCCTTAATGTGTTGTCCAAGGTGAAGTAATGCAATAACTATGACTGAAACAGTATTTCTGCATTTTGTGTCTCTACGCGGATGCAAACTGACAAAATCTTTGCTTAATATATACTGAATCGATCTTCCGTATGGAAAGACAATTGGAAATGATAAAAAAAATTGGAAGTTACATAAAAATCAATCAATTAAAAAAATAATATCATGTAGGATCTCTGTCCCTAATGTGCTGTACAACGTGATTTAAAGCTACAACTAGTACTCAAAGAGTATGCTTCACTCTAGGATGTTATGTGAGGGCAAATGGTTTAAAATCTTTTCTTAACACATACTAAACTGAACTCCTGTATACAAAGAGAATTGAAAATGAATCTGAATGGGAATGAAAGGAGAGAGGGAGTGGGTAAGGGGGAAGGGTAGCGGGGGGGAGGGGAGGTATGGGTGGGGAAGTCATTGCAATCCACAAGTTGTACCTTGGAAATTTATATTCTAAATAAGAAAAAAAAAACCTTTAATAATAAAAAAAATAGAAATGGAAAAGCTTGGTAAAATCCTCAGTATTTCTCTTTGTGATTGTATGCCACCCTGAAACATCCTAATCTAGTGATGGTCCTTTGGCTTAAAGTGACCCTGTGATGTAAACAACATTGCATTACATTTGTGAGAATGACAAATCCTTTTATATTTTTATTTCATTACTTTACCTAAAAAGACAAATTCCTTTGATTTTGCATTCATACAAGCTCACATTCAAAGTCACAAAAGTTAGGATCAATTAAAAAGATGACTTACCCAGTACTTCACTATAAAATCGATCCCATCGCTTCTCATTAAACTTTGGGAACCAAAAGTCAAAGTAAAGCATACATAGCAGATTTTGCACCCTTTCCATGAATGTCATTTGACTGCTTAAACCAGACGTCATAACAGGTACATAGGAAGGAGGCAGTAAGAGTCCTCCACCATGCTTTTGCAATATGTAGCCAGGAAAGCCACGAAGACTGTACACGAGAGGTATTTTAAGTAGCTCAGCCAGCAGCTCACCACCAGGACTAACAGGATCTGCAAGAACAACATCAAATCTTGATTCCTGCAGCTTTGTCATGAGTTTCTTGTTCAAAATGACTTCTTTGCAGATGTCTTCACAAATGTCAGAATATTTTATAATAAACATTTTCATTAATGAAAAGTGTTCCCAATAACTATCTAATGACACATTATTTATCATTGTATAGAACCAATCCATGAAAAAATCCTCAATTTCATCTTTACTGTAGGATGTATGGAAAGTTTCAAATTTAATTCCTGATTCATTGTTGGAACTAATTACAATAGAAGCTGAAGATCTCAGGACAGTGACTTCATGGCCTCGCTGGACAAGTGCATCCAGGATTGTCTTCATATTCATCCAGTGACTGAATTCCATGGGCCACACCAGCACCTTCCCACAACTCCCAGAGCTGAAGCAGCAGCT
The DNA here is from genome assembly GCA_949820135.1 of Sylvilagus floridanus. NCBI lineage: Eukaryota > Metazoa > Chordata > Mammalia > Lagomorpha > Leporidae > Sylvilagus > Sylvilagus floridanus. The sequence goes on along the minus strand of OX463238.1, from coordinate 102,749,913 downwards.
CAGCTGTAGCAGCAGCAGCAGAACTGAAATGCATTTCACAGACATCCTGGTGGAGTGCAGTGCTTCCTCTCAATTGCTGTTCCTTTTTTAGCTAGTCAAGCCTGTATCCATGAAGAAATTCATCACGTAGTTAAAATATAACCTGAATTAGTCATAGTAAACATATCTCAATCAGATCTGTGCACACAGGTGGCATTTGGAAAAAGTTAAGGCAGATGACCTTCTGTGTATATCAGTGTGTTTAGAGTCTCCCCCACATTTTTAAGGACTTACAGAGAATGAGGGAAAAGTAGAGAAAGACACCTTCCATCCACTAGTTTACTCCTTTAATGTTCACAACTGTAGGGACTAAGTCCAAGCTGAAGCCATGAGACTGTGGCCCTCTTTGGGTTTCCTAGTTGAGCGACAAGGCCCCAAAATACTCATGCAATCTTTCTTTGCCCTCCCAGGGACATTATTGGGAGTTCAATCAGAAATGGATCAGATGGGACTTGAACTTGTGTCACTTCCACTGATGCCAGTGTTGCGGACAGCGGCTTCATCAGTTGTGCTTCACTGGCGATCCCTGGAATCTCTTTTATGGTTAAGCGCTGCAACCTCTCACATTTTCTCTGACCTGCTTGTGTGAGGCATTTAGGCTATTAAGAGATTTTAGAGCAGTGTCAACAGCAGCAGCAAGTGAGAGGTGACTTGCATCTGCAGTCTCTGTGACACAGAACCAGATAATGTTTCTTAGCCTGGTTCAGGGCTTTTTTTGGGGTAGAATCTCTGATAATACACATGCATCCATTTTGCTAATGTGGTATGTATAATTCAGTGTTTCATGGTATTCTCATATAAATATGTAACCACAATCACTATCAAATTTTGAGCTTTTCATAACTCCAAAAGAGAAACTCAGTACACTTTATCCTTTGTGCTTCCCCTTCAATTTCTGATTCTTACAGTCATAACAAGTACTCATCTACTTTCTGTTCTAGAGATGTGCTGTTGCAGGAATTTGATGTAAATGACATACTACTGCACTTGAAGTGGAAACATTGATGCATGTCTCTTTGAGTAACCTTCCTGCCTGATGAGTTAGTCTGCAACCTCTTTTTTTTTAATTTTTATTCATTTATTTGAGAACTAGAGTTACAGACAGTGAAAGGGAGAGACAAAGAGGTCTTCCTTCCATTGATTCACTCCCCAAAGGGCCACAATGGCCAGAACTGAGCTGATCCAAAGCTAAGGGCCAGGTGTTTCTACCCAGTCTCCGATGAGGGTGCAGGGGCCCAAGCCCTTGGGCCATCCTCTTCTACTGCTTTCCCAGACCACAGCAGAGAGCTGGATTGGTAGAGGAGCAGCTGGGACTAGAGGCAGCACCCATTTGGTATGCTGGCACTGCAGGTGGAGGATTAGCCTACTGTGCCAAGGAATCGGCCCCCTGACAACTTTTTTCTTAGTTGCTTCTCTTATCATGGAAACTCCAATGTTAGAGTGAGATGGGCAATGATTATTTGGGAGTTGGATTTTCCAAATGCTGTGCTTGCATAGAATGTCTATGTGAACAATACAATAGTTGGCTGACACCGCGGCTCAATAGGCTAATCCTCTGCCTGTGGCACTGGCTCCCTGGGTTATACTCCCGGTCGGGGCGCCGGATTCTGTCCTGGTTGATCCTCTTCCAGGTTAGCTCTATGCTGTGGCCTGGGATTGCAGTGGAGGATGGCCCAAGTCCTTGGGCCCTGCACCTGCATGGGAAACCAGGATAATCACCTGGCTCCTGGCTTCGGATTAGTGCGGTGCACTGGCTGCTGTGGCCATTGTTGGGTGAACCAACGGAAAAGGAAGACCTTTCTCTCTGTCTCTCTCTCTCACTGTCCACTCTGCCTTTCAAAATAAATAAATAACCAACCTGAAATATCTGAAAAATTTCAATAGTCAAAGTGACCAGTTTCAGTTCATAATTGTTAATAATGATAGGATTAAGAGTCAAAGGGATCACATAAACAAGACAGGTGTCTGTTAATACTAACTGATAGAATTAAAAAGGAGAATAATCAATATGAGAAGTGAGAAACACAGCAGACTCATAGAATGGCAGATGTTCTAAACAGCAGTCTGGCCTTAGAATCAGCCCTTAAGGCTTTCATATCCAGCTAAAAATTCCATGAGATTATTTCAGGCATGGAAAGCCAAGACACTGTGGCAAAAAAAAATATATGACCTAAATGAAAGATCTCTGTGAGTGAGATCCCAGTTGAAAGAATGGGCCATTAAAGAAGGCCATTAAAGAAGGCCATTAAAGTACCTTTCTCTGAGGAATTAGAGAACTTGCACTTTGACTATGACTTTGTCTAAATAAGATCAGAGTTGGCAAACTCAAAAGGCTTTCACAGACTTGGCAACACATGACAAGAGCCTTGGGTGATTACCGATTCCATAAACAAGAGTGTCAATTGTTAAGTCAACAACAGGAGTCACTGTGCACTTACCCACTATGTAGGATCTCTGTCCTTCATGTGTTGTACTATGTGAATTAACAGTATAACTAGTACTCAAACAGTACTTTATACTTTATGTTTCTGTGTGGTGCAAGCTGTTGAAATCTTTACTTAGGATATGCTAAATTGATCTTCCGTATATAAAGATAATTGACATGAAAAAAAAGAATACAACTAAAGACCCATCTTAATTATTTAGCGTTAACCCTGACACATAGCAGAGCTGTGTTTATAAGAAATCCACGAGTCCTTTTGTCCTCAATCTGGCTAATGGGAAGTATAACTTGTATCATAATTATAAATTGAAAGTTGTTGAGCAGAGGAAACAGGTGATCTAGTCAGGATCTACCTGCAGTGACATTACTGTACACTCAGCTAGAAATCTGGAGAAAGAACAGATCAAGGCTTAAATGCCACAGGCTCACTGTTTTTACCAAGTCTTTGAATCTCTCTCTCTCTTTCTTAATGCTATATGCTGTATGTCTAAATTTGAGAGCTATTAGTAGATTGTGCTTTTAAATACTTTTCACCAGTTATTCCTGCTTCACCTGAAAGCTCATCTATGGAGATTTTCACACTGCTATATGAAATTTTTCTTTTTCTTCTTACTATTTGTTGATTCTTTACATAATGGGGAGTTAAGCTTTGATTATAAAAATTTAAAGCATCTTGGGACTGGCTCTGTGGGTAGTGAGTTAAGCTGCCGCTTGCAGTGCTGGCACTCCAAATGAATTCTGGTTAGATACCTGGTTGCTCCACTTCTGATCCAGCTCTGCTATAGCCTTGGAAGGCTGTACAAGATGGCCCAAGTGCTTGGGTCCCTAAACCTATGTTGGAGACCCGGAAGAAGCTCCTTACTCCTGGCTTCAGATCATTGTAGCTCTGGTCATTACAGCCAACTGGGGAGTGAACCAGCGGATGAAAGACGTCTCTTCCTCTCTCTCTGCCTCTCATTCTCTCTCTGTGTAAATCTGAATTTCAAACAAAATAAATAAATTTAAAAAATTAAAAGATTTTCATTGTAAAAATCAAAAGAAAGAAAGGAAGATTAAAGGTGGGAGCATGAATGGGAAGAGGGTAAGGTGGGAAATATCACTATACTTTTTAAATCTGTATATATGAAATACAACAAATTTTTTCACTTATATAAGAAAAAGTTACTTAAAAAGTGGCTATTCCAAGTTTTTCTTGAAAATATTTTGTATGTAAAATTTGCATGTATTTAAGTTTTTACAAATATTGGAATCTTTAATGTTTTTGGAATAAGTTCATTCACAGATATGTAAGAAATTATATGTATTTTATAAAAATGGGTACCAAGTGGATCTATGTTGGATTCATAGACTCATAACAAGAAAAAAACACCACAGTGAAGAAACCAATATGCCAAACAACAAACGCAAAAACCAAGTTAACAAGAACGAGGAAGACACTATGGCATCCAAAATGAAAAAGACACCCCAATTCAAGATTATGTAGATGATGAGATAGAAGAAATGCAAGAAGCAGATCTCAAAAAATTGATAAGAACACTAAGAAGTACTCAAAAACAAATTCTTGAACTACAGAAATCCTTAATGGACAAGGTAGAAAATCTCTCTCGTGAAAATGAAATATTAAGGAGGAATCAAGCTGAAATGAAACCACTAGTAGAACATGAAACTGTGATAGTGACGAGAAATCATAATGAAGTGAAGAATTCAATAGATCAAATGACAAACACATAGAGAGTCTTACAAACAGAATGGGTGAAGCAGAATTGAGAATATCAGACTTAGCAGACAGAGCACAGGAAAATATACAGTCAAACCAAAGACAAGAAGAGGAAATTAGAAATCTAAAAAATACTGTTGGGAATCTACAGGATACTATTAAAAAACCCAACATTTGAGTTCTAGGAGTTCCTGAAGGCATGCAGAGGGAGAAAAGATTAGAATGCCTTTTTAGTGAGATAATAGCAGAAAATTTCCCAGGTTTGAAGAAGGACAGGGACATCCTAGTACAGGAAGCTCATAGAACCCCCAATAAACATGACCAAAAGAGATCCTCACCATGACACATTGTAATTAAACTCACCCCAGTGAAACAAAAAGAAAATATCCTAAAATGTGCAAGAGAGAAATATCAGCTTACTCTCAGAGGATCTCCAATTAGACTCACAGCAGACTTCTCATCAGAAACCCTACAAGCTAGAAGGGAATGGCGAGACATAGCCCAGGTACTAACAGAGAAAAACTCCCTCTTTGCACACAAGCAATGCCATGGCTGAGGAAGAACTTCTAAGATCAATCCCATTCACAATAGCTACAACAACAATAAAATCCCTTGGAATAAACTTAACCAAGGATTTTAAAGATCTCTACAATGAAAATCACAAAACCTTAAAGAAAGAAATAGAAGAGGATACCAAAAAATGGAAAAATCTTCCATGCTCATGGATTGGAAGAATCAAAATCATCAAAATGTCCATTCTGCCAAAAGCAGTTTACAGATTCAATGCAATACCAATCAGAATACCAAAGACATTCTTCTCAGATCTGGAAAAAATGATGCTGAAATTCATATGGAGACACAGGAGACCTCGAATAGTTAAAGCAATCTTGTACAAGAAAAACAAAGCCGGAGGCATCACAATACCAGATTTCAGGACATGCTACAGGGCAGTTGTTATCAAAACAGCATGCTAGTGGTACAGAAACAGATGGATAGACCAATGGAACAGAACAGAAACACCAGAAATGAATCCAAACATCTATAGCCAACTTATATTTGATCAAGGATCCAAAACCAATCCCTGGAGTAAAGACAGTCTATTCAATAAATGCTGCTGGGGAAATTGGATTTCCATGTGCAGAATCATGAATCAAGACCCCTACCTTTCACCTTACACAAAAATCCACTCAACTTATATCTTGCAGGGTTTCTCCAATGCTCTCTAATAATTTGATGGTGTCAGGTCGTAGATTTAAGTCTTTAATCCATGTTGCTCAAAAACAATGAAATCTGGTAATTTGCAACAAGATGGAGGAATCTGGAAAACATCATGCTGAGTGAATTAAACCAGTCTCAAAGGGACAAATATCATATGTTCTCCCTGATCGGCGACAACTAACTGAGCACCAAAGGGGAAACCTGTTGAAGTGAAATGGACACTATGAGAAACAGTGACTTGATCAGCTCTTGTGCTGACTGTTGTTGTACAATGTAATACTTTATCCATTGTAGTATTTTTATTCTAGTACTAGTGGTTGAACTCTGTAATTAACACACAATTATTCTTAGGTGTTTAAATTTTAACTGAAAAAATGATCCCTGTTAAATATAAGAATGGGAAAAAGAGAGGGAGGAGATGTACAATTTGGGACATGCTCAATTGGATTTGACCAAAATGATGGAGTTAGAATCGTGCCAGGTGATTGCAATACAATCCCATCAAGGTGGCATGTACCAAGGCCATCTCACTAGTCCAAGTGATCAATTTCAGTTCACAATTGATCACACTGATAGATCTAAGAGTCAAAGGGATCACACAAACAAGACTAGTGTCTGCTAATACTATTTGATAGAATCAAAAAGGGAGAGAATGATCCAACATGGGAAGCAAGATACACAGCAGACTCATAGAATGGCAGATGTCCTAAATAGCACTCTGGCCTCAGAATCAGCCCTTAAGGCATTCAGATCTGGCTCAAGAGCCCATGAGAGTATTTTAGGCATGGAAAGCCAAGACACTCTGGAAAAAAAAAGAAGACCTAAATGAAAGATCTCTGCAAGTGAGATCCCAGTGGAAAGAACGGGGCCATCAAAGAAGGAGGTACCTTTCTCTGAAGGGAGGAGAGAACTTCCACTTTGACTATGACCCTGTCCGAATAAGATTGAAGTCGGTGAACCCTGATGGCTTCCATAGCCTCGGCAACTCATGACTAGAGCCTAGGGAGATTATTGACGCCATAAACAAGAGTGTCAAATTGTTAAATCAACATAAGGAGTCTCTGTGTACTTACGTCTCATGTGGGATCTGTCCTTAATGTGTTGGCCAATGTGAAGTAATTCTATAACTAGTACTAAAACAGTATTTTTACACTTTGTGTTTCTGTGTGGGTGCAAACTGATGAAATCTTTACTTAATATATACTAAATCGATCTTCTGTATATAAAGATAATTGAAAATGAAAAAAGAAACCTTGGTGTTAAATTGGAAATTGCCTAGAAAATTAATCAATTTTTTTTAAAAAAAGTCATATAGGATCTCTGTTCTTAATGTACTGTACATTGTGAATTAATACTATAACTAGTACTCCAAAAGTATTTTTCACTTTGTGTTGCTATGTGGGGGAAACTGTTGAAATCCTTACTTAATATATGCTAAACTGCTCTTCTGTATATAAAGAGAATTGAAAATGAATCTTGATGTGAATGGAAGGGGAAAGGGAGCGGGAAAGGGGAGGGTTGTGGGTGGGAGGGAAGGTACGGGGTGGGGGAAGCCATTGTAATGCATGATCTGTACTTTGGAAATTTATATTCTTTAAATAAAAGCTTAAAAAAGAAAAAAAGAGTATAATATAATATCTTAACCCTGCTCTGTTAGATTAGTACTCTGTTAGATTAGTGGCTCTTTTACCAATTGTTATTCTGAATCACTAAGTAGAGTTGTAAATTATCCTCATTGATTAATTTTATACATTATAGGATACTGTTTTTACCAAGTGTTGAATAATATTCTGTCTCTTTTCTTTCTCAGATATATGCAGAAAAAGAAGAAAGATAAAAATAATATTTTATCTATTTCTTTGAGTGCTAGAGTTGCAGAGACAGGCAATGACAGAGAGAAAGGTCTTCCATCCAAGGGCTAACTCCCCAGATGCATGGCTGGAGCTGAGCTGAAAAGAAGCCAGGAGCCTTGACTTCTTCTGGGTCTCCCACACAGATGCAGGGTCCAGAGCACTTGGACCATCCACTGCTGATTTCACAGGCCATAGCAGAGAGTTGGATCAGAGGAGGAACAGCTGGAGCCCATTTGGGATTCTGGAGTTAGAGGCAGAGATTTAGCCAACTACACTACAGTGCTGATCCTACATTGTGATTCTTTTATCCACAAAAATACTTCCATCAGTGAACCATTCAACATCTAGATTTTCCAGAGGTTCATCTTGTAGATCAGCCTTGCTAGAATAGACCTTCTATGTGGTCTCTGCATTAGAATGAGCGTTGTTATCATTGCCTACATTTGTCAGGAGAGCAGCTGGATTGAGGGAATAGTGTATTTGGAGAGTTACTTCAGACGATTTTTATTAAGACATCCTCCTGGTGATCACTAATGTCATTCAATCTTGAACTCCTTTTATCAGTTTAAACGTTAAGTTACTGGCTTAAAATCAGCACATGGTTTGTTTCCTGAAATACGCTGTAGCAGTTCCTGCTCTTATACATGCAGGCCATTTTGTGATCCTTTTTTTTTTTCTGGGACAGGTAGAGATACAGACAGTGAGAGAGAGACAGAGAGAAAGGTCTTCATTCCGTTGGTTCACTCCCCAAATGGCTGCTGCTGCTGGTGCTGCGCCAATCCGAAGCCAGGAGCCAGGTGCTTCCTCCTGGTCTCCCATGCAGGTGCAGGGCCCAAGCACTTGGGCCATTCTACACTGCCCTCCCAGGCCACAGTAGAGAGCTGGACTGGAAGTGGAGCAACCAGGACTAGAACCCAGTGCCCATATGGGATGCCGGCACCGCAGGTGGAGAATTAACCAAGTGCGTCACAGCTCCATCCCTATCATGTGATCCTTGAAACTAGTTTCTTAGAATAGCAGGCAACTGGTCATGAAAGTGGACACAATTTCTGAATGACCACACCCAGAGACCTTCTCTGGTATAAACAGAGTCAAAACAAATTCACCAACTCCCATAATAATACAACTCTTTGAAAATGGGAGTCCAGTGGGGAAACTTATTACGTAATACATGGCTCCTTATCAGTTAGAAAGTCAATACTCTTACCCTTGACATCAGCAATCACCAAAGGCTCTTGGCCAAGGTGTTTCTTTTTTCTTTGGGAAGCTTCCTTAGTCCTCAGGCCCCACCAGTCTTCAGACAAGGACAAGAGTTAATTGTGACTCCATTCCTCCCTTTACAACTGAGGATAGTCCCTCATCCATGAACTGTCTCTCTTACACTGGAGGTACAGATCAGGTGAGTTCTTCAGGTAGAGGCACTCTTGACACCAGTATCTCACATTCCCACACCTAAAACATTCTCCCTTGAGTTTTTTTGTCCTAAGAGAAAATCCCCTGTGCTGACTTTGAGTTCACAGATGCTTGTTACAATGACTGCCATCCTTTAATCTTCTGTCTGCAATGCTTTTTATACTGAAGTGCCTCTCTTCTTCAACCCTGTCTCTATCAATATATACTTTGTATGTTATTTTTTGTATCTGACTCTATCTTGGGCCTATGTGCTTGGGCACCTGCCACCCACTTGGGAGATTCAAATCAAGCTCCTGGCTCCTGGCTATGCACTGGCCCAGCCCTGGTCACTGTAGTCATTTTAAGACTGATCCAGGGGGTGGAAGAATCTCTCTATCCCTTTTCTTCATATCTTTCTCTTTCAAATAAATAAAATAAATCTAAAAACTGAAAGAAAAGACTTAGTCAACCATATGGTATTTTGGCAGTAGTGTCAATTGTAGAAAGCAGAAACTCCTGCAATGTATGCTAGCCCTGGAAATACAACAAAGCAGTCTGATCATAAGCACCCCATGTACTCTAGAAAGTTGAGTAATTGTAAACAGTCTTTGTCAGAGATTGGACTACAATTTGTGGTTACCCTCTGATGGGTACTCTGAAGAAATTATTAGGTCAAAGTACAGAAATAGCAAGATTTGCATTTTTTAAAGGCCTATCCCAAATCCTTGAGAGTGGAGAAAAATTATTTCTTCTTTTTTTAATGACGCTTTTATTTAAAGAATATAAATTTCCAAAATACAGCTTATGGATTACAATGCCCCCCCCCATAACTTCCCGCCCACCCGCAGCCCTCCCCTTTCCCACTCCCTCTCCCCTTGCTTCACATCAAGATTCATTTTCAATTCTCTTTATATACAGAAGAGCAGTTTACTATAAATTAAGTAAAGATTTCAACAGTTTGCCCTCATATAGCAACACAAAGTGAAAAATACTGTTGGAGTACTAGTTATAGTATTAATTCACAATGTACAGCACATTAAGAACAGAGATCCTACATGATATATTTTTTTAAATTGATTAATTTTCTAGGCAATTTCCAATTTAACACCAAGATTTTTTTTTAATTTTTAATTATCTATATATACAGAAGATTGATTCAGTATATACTAAGTAAAGATTTCATCAGTTTGCACCCACAGAGAAACACAAAGTGTAAAAATACTCTTTTAGTACTAGTTATAGCATTACTTCACATTGGACAACACATTAAGTACAGATCTCACATGAGACGTTAGTACATAGTGACTCCTGAAGTTGATTTAACAATTTGACACTCTTGTTTATGGAGTCAGTAATCTCCCTAGGCTCTAGTCAGGAGTTGCCGAGGCTATGGAAGCCTTTAGGCTTCACCGACTTCGATCTTATTCAGAGAGGGTCATAGTCAAAGTGGAAGTTCTCTCCTCCCTTCAGAGAAAGGTACCTCCTTCTTTGATGGCCCCGTTCTTTCCACTGGGATCTCACTCACAGAGATCTTTCATTTAGGTCTTCTTTTTTTTTCCAGAGTGTCTTGGCTTTCCATTCCTAAAATATTCTCATGGGCTCTTGAGCCAGATCTGAATGCCTTAAGGGCTGATTCTGAGGCCAGAGTGCTATTTAGGACATCTGCCATTCTATGAGTCTGCTGTGTATCTTGCTTACCATGTTGGATCATTCTCTCCCTTTTTTTGATTCTATCAAATAGTATTAGCAGACACTAGTCTTGTTTGTGTGATCCCTTTGACTCTTAGACCTATCAGTGTGATCAATTGTGAACTGAAATTGATCACTTGGACTAGTGAGATGGCCTTGGTACATGCCACCTTGATGTGATTGTATTGGAATCCCCTGGCACGATTCTAACTCCATCATTTGGGGCACGACTGATTGAGCATGTCCCAAATTGTACATCTCCTCCCTCTCTTATTCTCACCCTTATATTTCACAGGGATCACTTTTCAGTTAAAATTTAAACACCTAAGAATAATTGTGTGTTAATTACAGAGTTCAACCAATAGTACTAGAATAAAAAAGTACTAAAATGGATAAAGTATTACATTTTACAACAACAGTCAGCACAATAGCTGATCAAGTTACTGTTTCCCATAGTGTCCATTTCACTTCAACAGGTTTCCCCTTTGGTGCTCAATTAGTTGTCACTGATCAGGGAGAACATATGATATTTGTCCCTTTGGGACTGGCTTAATTCAATCAGAATGATGTTTTCCAGATTCCTCCATCTTGTTGCAAATGACCAGATTTCATTGTTTTTGACTGCTGTATAGTATTCTATAGAGTACATGTCCCATAATTTCTTTATCCAAATGTATGCTTTGAATTCCCTGTGATCTTTTGCTGTGAGGTTCCCTTCGTTTACCTTCTTTCATGTTGATGGCCGTGTTACTGTGTTTCTGTGTGTAACACATCTTTAAGCATCTTTTGCAGGGCTGGACGAGTGGCATCAAATTCTTTCAATTTCTGTTTGCAATGAAAGGTCTTTATTTTTCCTTCATTCACAAATGAGAGCTTTGCAGGATATAATATTCTGGGCTGGCAGTTTTTCTCTGTTAGTACCTGGGCTATGTCTCGCCATTCCCTTCTAGCTTGTAGGGTTTCTGATGAGAAGTCTGCTGTGAGTCTAATTGGAGATCCTCTGAGAGTAAGCTGATGTTTCTCTCTTGCACATTTTAGGATATTTTCTTTATGTTTCACTGGGGTGAGTTTAATTACAATGTGTTATGGTGAGGATCTCTTTTGGTCATGTTTATTGGGGGTTCTATGAGCTTCCTGTACTAGGATGTCTCTGTCCTTCTCCAAACCTGGGAAATTTTCTGCTATTATCTCACTAAAAAGGCATTCTAATCCTTTCTCCCTCTGCATGCCTTCAGGAACTCCTAGAACTCGAATGTTGGGTTTTTTAATAGTATCCTGTAGATTCTCAACAATATTTTTTAGATTTCTAATTTCCTCTTCTTGTCTTTGGTTTGACTGTATATTTTCCTGTGCTCTGTCTGCTAAGTCTGATATTCTCTCTTCTGCCTCACCCATTCTTTTTGTAAGGCTCTCTAATGTGTTTGTCATTTGATCTATTGAATTCTTCACTTCATTATGATTTCTCGTCACTATCACAGTTTCATGTTCTACTAGTGGTTTCATTTCAGCTTAATTCCTCCTTAATATTTCATTTTCACGAGAGAGATTTTCTACCTTGTCCATTAAGGATTTCTGTAGTTCAAGAATTTGTTTTTGAGTACTTCTTAGTGTTCTTATCAATTTTTTGAGATCTGCTTCTTGCATTTCTTCTATCTCATCATCTACATAATCTTGAATTGGGGTGTCTTTTTCATTTTGGATGCCATAGTGTCTTCCTCATTCTTGTTAACTTGGTTTTTGCGTTTGTTGTTTGGCATATTGGTTTCTTCATTGTGGTGTTTTTTTCTTGTTATACTATGACTCTAGATTAAGTGGACTGTCTGCTTTTGATGGAGCCTTAGAGGCTTGAGATGGGTGTGGCCTGAGAGCTCTGTTTGGTTCCTCAGGTTTGAGGGTGTTTCAAAGGAGACACTCCCAGGTTAGGCGTGGTAAATCTCTCTCTGTTACTTTTTTTTTTTGGTTCAAGGGGAAGTAATTCCACACAGCTGAATGGAATTGGGGGTGGTTAGCAGGTGAATGATATACCCACAGGAGCCAGAGATCAGAAGCTCTTTCCCAAGGACCAGAGAGGGAATCTTTGCAGCCATTAGTGTGGGCTCAGATTCTCCTGTAGTCTCCCACTGGGCTTCCAAGTCTACTGAACTGTAGCGTTACTGGAGAGTGCTCACATGAATTCGTGATTTCCTTGAGTTCTCTCCCCCACCGTCTCTTTTTTCACAGTCTCAGTTCATTAGTACCACACATTCATTAGGTTCTAATCTCCTGTTATTTCACCCCTCCCACCCAGAGTCAGGTTTTTCTGCTAGGCTAGGGGCTGGTGCCGACCCAAGGTAGCCCTGCTTATGCCGTATTCCAAAATGGCACCTGCTCTTTGTCTTGCTCACCTTTGAGAGGTGAGCGGAGAGAGAGAAACTCGTGTCTGTATGGGTCACTTTCTCTCTCTCTCTCTCTCTCTCTCTCTCTCTCTCTTCTAGTTAGGCTGGTGAACTTTTCCCCACAGGGTTTCAAGCCTTGTTTGCTCTAGTCTCCTCTTTATGCTTCCCTTCTGGTATCTCGGGCTATTGAGGTTCTGCTTACCTCGCATTCCAGCGCTGGTGTGTTGAATCTGCTGCTGGTGTCCCAAACTGCGGGCTCCCACGCTCTCCACGCAGGTCCACTGTGAATCACCAATTCCAGAAGGGTTTCCTCTGCTGTTTCTTCCCCTACTCTTCCTTGAACCTGCAGTATCTCCACTTTTATTAAACTGTCTCTCCCCAGACTATCGGTGTGCTCCCTTCCTATTCTGCCATCTTGCCGCTCTCTGAGAAAAATTATTTCATATATACAAATTTAGTATCAAGTTTCACTTCTCATCCTACGCTCCTCCCTGACAAGCTCTTATTCTTCATCAACCTTCCTTTCTTATTCTTTAATTTTTATAATGACATGCTTCTGGTTTATTTTATAATCATAAGGTAAACCACAAACTAAGTAAAGAATTCAACAAATAGTAAGAAGAAAAATGAACACTGTTCCTAAACATTAGGAAATAGGGCTATTAACAGTAATCAAATTTCAAAATGTCAATTTTACTTATATGCATTGCATTGTTCCTACTCTATTAGATACCACATCTCAAAACATAAGACCCATTTATTTGCTTTTTACAAGAAACACATCTTCCCAACAAAGATACATACAGACTGAAAGTGAAAGGATGGAGCAAGATATTACATACTAACAGAAAGCAAAAAATGGCAGGTATAGCCTTCCTAATATCAGACAAAATAGACTTTAACACATATCACAATGTAATAATTACGGGATCCTTTCACAGGAAGATGTGACTATAATAAATATATATGCACCCAATTACAGGGCACTTGGCTATTTAAAAGAAATATTAATGGATGTAAAAGGAAACATAGATTCCAATACAATAGTAATGGCGGACTACAATACCCTGCTTTCATCAATGGACGAATCAACTAGTCAGGATATCCATAAGAAACAAAGAGAATATGGACATTATGGAACAAATAAATGTAACTGATCTCTAAAGAACTTCATGCCTAACAGTTGCAGAACCCACATTCCTCTCTTCAGTGTATCAAACTTTCTTTAGTATAGACCATAAAGCAAGTCTCAGCAAATTCTAAGAATCTACACATAAAATGCTTCTTTTCTGAACACAATGGAATAAATTTGGAAGTTAACAGCTCAAGAATCTCTAGATCATTTGCAAACACAATGAGACTGAACGACATGCTTCTGAATGAACAGTGGATTATAGAAGAAACTAAAGAGAAATCAAAAAATTTCTGGAAATGAATGAAGGTGACAATAAAACATGCCAAGAATTGTGGGATAGGGCAAAAGCAGTGTTAAGAGAGAAGTTTCTAGCAATTAGTGCCTACATTAAATAATTTGAAAGGTACCAAATGGTTTTGCCATCCATGTATCTTAAGGATCTAGGAAAACAATAAACCAAAACCCAAAATAGTAGGAAACAAGAAATAATTAAAATTAGAAAACAAATAAACAAAGTTTAAACAAACAAACACACAAAGAGTTCAAAATACCAGTGGAATGAAGAGCTGTTTTTTTTTTTTTAAAAGGAAAATTGATACACCATTGGCCCACCTAATCAAAGGAAAGAGGCAGAAGATTCAAATCAATAAAATCAGAGTAAAAAAGGAAATGTAAGAACAGATACCACAAAAATAGAAAGAACTGTCAGAAAATACTACAAATAATTGTATGCCTACAAATTGGAAAATCAAGAAAATATGCATAGATTCTTTGACCCACACAATTGACCAAAATTGAGTCATGAATACCTAGAAAACCTAAACAAACTGATAATCAAGACAGATTGAATCAGCAATAAAGACTCCCCAACAAAGAAAAGGCTGGGACTGTATGGCTTTACTGCTGAATTCTGCCAGATATTTAATAAGAACAAATGCCAATTCTTCTCATGCTTTTCAAAACAGTTGAAAGGAAGAGAATCTTTGCAAACTCCTTCTATGAAGTTGGCATCACCCTAATTCCTAATTCCGAAAAAGATACTATAGAGAAAAAGAACTACACCAATACCGCTGATGAACACAGATGTAATAATCCTCTACAAAATATAACTACACATCAGAAAGATTATTTACCTAGACCAAGTGGGATTTATTTCTGTTATGCAAGAATGGTTTAACATTCACAAATCAGTAAATCTGATACATCATTTTAACAAACTGAGGAAAAAAAGATGATCATTTCAATACATGCAGATAATGTAATTAGAAAGTACATCATTTTTCATGATAAAAACCTTAAGCAAATTGGGTATAGAAGAAATGCTAATCAATACAACCAAGGTAATTTATGATAAACTGAAAGATAGCATCTTATTAATGAGGAAAAGTTGGAAGCATTCCCACTAATATGTGGAACCAAACAAGGATGACTACTCTCAGTATATATTCAATATAGTCCTAGAGGATTTGGCAGAGCCAATTGGCAAGAAAAAAATCAAAGGGATACAAATTGGAAAGAAGGAAGTCAAACTATCCCAATTTGCAGATAGCATAATTCTATAAAAGAGGAACCAATAGAACACTAAGAGACTATTGAAGCTCATAAAAGAGTTTGATAAAATGGCAGGGTATAAAATTAACACACAAAAATCAATAACCTTTGTATACACAATGCCATGTCTGAGAAAAAACTTTTAGGATCAATCCCATTCACAACAGCTACAAAAAATTTAAATAGTCTGCAATGAATTTAACCAAAGCTGCCAAAGATCTGTATGTGAAAATTACAAAACATTAAAGAAAAAATAGAAGACATTGGAGCCAGCGCTGTGATGCAGCAAGTTAACACCCTGGCCTGAAGTTCCGGTGTTGCATATGGGTGCCGGTTTGAGACCCAGCTTCTCCACTTCCATTCTAGATCTCTGTTGTGGCCTGGGAAAGCAGCAGAGGATGGCCCAAGTCTTTGGGCCCCTGCACCCATGTGGGAGATCTGGAAGAAGCTCCTGGCTCCTGGCTTCAGTTCAACATAGTTCTGGTCATTAGAGCCAATTGGGGAGTGAACTATTGGATGAAAGATTTCCCTCTCTCTCTCTCTGCCTCTCCTGTTTCTCTGTAACTCTGACTTTCAAATAAATAAATAAATCTTTACAAAATAAAATAAAATAAAATAGATGACATAAAAATGTAAAAATCTTCCAGTTTCATGTATTGGAAACCAAAATTGACAAATGGATTACATCAAATTGAGAAGCTTCTGCACTGCAAAAGAAACCATCAGTAGGGCGGTTCCAAGATGGTGGAGTATGGAGGGAGCTTACTGCTCTAGTGTAGGAGAAGACAGTTGAAAAAAATGGAGAGAGTGTGTTGTCATGGAAAAGTTAGGGAGAAAATGGCAGAGGAAATTCTACCAAAAATAGAGAGATACAGTGGATCTACATGGAGGGTGCGGGTGCCCATGGCTTGGGACTCCAGCAGCGGAGAGCCTACATACCAGCACTGGAAAGTGAGGTGAGACCAGACTGCAGCAGCCCAAGCCACTGGCTAAAAAGCTGTAGGAAGAGCCTAGAGGGAACCTGGTGGGAACCCCATGGGAGAGAGTGTACCAACCAAAATAGAGGAGAAAAAAACAAAAGGATGGGACAGACTCATTTCTCTTGCCCTGATCACTTTACAACGATTCCTGTAACAAGCTGATAGAGTGGGCACCCTTTTGGACATAGGTTAACAGCTGCACCAGCTCGTGTCTGTGCCTGGAAACCAGCTGGGTAGAGACTCCTGACTTTAGTGGGGAGATCTAACAAGGGACTAGGAGCCTGTGACTATGTGAGTTTTCTGTACTGGGACTGTGAAAAAAATTGAGAGTGTATTGGAGAACTCTGGTGTGGCTGGGACTTTCAGCAGTCTCAGTGGGAGACTCCACAAGCTCAGGGGTTCCTGGTTATCTGGTGAGAGACATTGCTGGTGAATCGGAACTTACACTGAGGACTGCACAGATCCTTTGTGTGGTTCTTTGGACAGAATCATGAATATTATATCCACTGGGGCTAGCACTGAGGCATGGGTCACCATTGAGGAGAGGAGCTCAGTTGAGCAGAATAAACTTCCCTTCTAATTAAAAGAGAGAGAGAGAGAGAGAGAGAGAGAGAGAGAGAGAGAGAGAGAGAGAGAATATTTAGCATGCCAAACCTGAGTGTGTCACCTTAGACATGCCCTTAACCCTGGAGAACTGACAAGAAACTGGACTTTGGTAGTACCTTCTACAAGCGTCTAGAGATCACTGAAAGCAGACATTTCACTTATCTATAGAATCACAGTACAACAATAAAAGCCTCCACAGCAACACATATCACCAACAAAGAGGCTTGCAGACTGTAAGTGAAAGGATGGAGAAATATATTCCATGCCAACAGAAACCAAAAAAAGAGCTAATGTAGCCTTATTAATATCAGACAAGAGAGACTTTAACACAAAAACTGTTAAAAAAGACAAAAAGGGCATTATATAATGATTAAGGGATCAATTCAACAGGAAGATCTAACTATTATAAACATATATGCACCTAATTACAGGGTGCTTGGCTATTTAAAAGAAATGATAAGGGATTTAAAGTGAGATTTAGAATCCAATACAATAGTATTGGGGGACTTCAATACCCCATTTCAACAATGGAAAAACCAACCAAATGGAAAATCAACAAGGAAACAACAGATTTAATTGACACTATAGACCAAATGGACATAAGTGATATCTACAGAACTTTTCATCCTACAGTTGCAGAATACGCAGTCTTCTCAGCAGTGCATGGAACTTACTCTAGGATTGACCACATACTAGGACATAAAGCAAGTCTCAGAATATTTTAAAAAATCTCAATAATCCCATGCAACATCTCAGACCACAATGCTGGAGCTGGAAATCAGCAACTCAGGAATCTCTAGTGAATACACAAACATATGGAGATTGAACAACATGCTCCTGCATGAACACTTGGTCATAGAAGAAATCAAAAGAGAAATCAAACTTTCTGGAAATAAATAAAGATGATAACACTACATATCAAAACTTATTAGATATAGCAAAAACAGTGTTAAGAGGAAAGTTTATAGCAATAGGTGCCTACATTGAGAAATTGGAAAAGCACCAAATAAATGAGCCATCAATGTATCTCAAGGATTCAGAAAAACAAAAGCAAACCAAACCCAAAACTAGTAGAAGAAAAGAAATAACTAAAATTAGAGAAGAAATCAACAAAATTGAATCCAAAAGAACAATACAAAAGAATTGCAAAATAAAGAGGAGGTGTTTTTGAAAAAATAAAAAAAAAATTGACACATTATTGGTCAACCTAACCAAAAAAAGGAAAGAGAAGACCAGAATTACTTAAATTAGAGATGAGAAAGGAAATATAACAGAAGACACCAGACCACAGAAATAAAAAGAATCATCTAAAATTACTATAAAGAGCTGTATACCAACAAACTGGGAAACCTAGAATAAATGGATAGATTCCTGGACAGATACAACCTACCTAAATTTAAATTGAAAACCTAAATAGACTCATAACCAAGACAGAAATTGAATCAATAATAAAGGCCCTCCCAACAGAAAAGCCCAGATGGATTCATTGCTGAATTCTACAAGACATTTAAAGAAGAACTAACTCCAATTTTTCTCAAGTTATTTAAAACAATTGAAAGAGAGGGAATCCTCCTAAATTCTTTCTACAAAGCCAACATCACCTTAGTTGCTAAACCTGAAAAAGATGCAACAGAGAAAGAATTACAGACCAGTTTAGCTGAAGAATCTAGATGCAAAAATCCCCAATAAAATTGTAGCCAATCTAATCTGACAACACATTGAATGATCATCTGCCCAGACCAGTTGGGATGTATCCCTGGTTTGCAGGGATGATTAAACAATAAAACAAACAATCCAATTCAGAAATGGGCAAATCACTTGAATGTGCATTTTTGAAGAGAGGAATTTAAATGTCCACTGACACTGTAAAATGCTCAAGATTATTAGCCATCAATGAATTTGAAATCAAAAGCACAATGAGGATTCACCTCGCAATAGTTAGAATGGCTCTTCTACAGAAATGAACAAATGCCAAATGCTGGCAAGGGTGTGGGGAAAAATGTACCCTAATCCACTGCTGGTGGGGATGTAAACTGGTGCAGCCACTTTGGAAGATGTCCTAAACAGCACTCAGGCCTCAGAATCAGCCTTTAAGGCATTTGGATCTGGCTGAAAATCCCATGAGAGTATTTCAGGCATGGAAAGCCAAGATACTGTGGCAAAAAAATGACCAAAAGGAAAGATCTCTGCAAGTTAGATCCCAGTGGAAAGAATGGGCCATCAAAGAAGGAGGTACCTTTCTCTGAAGGGAGGAGTGAACTTCCACTTTGACTATGGCCTTGTCTAAATAAGATTGGAGCTGGAGAACTCAAGAGGCTTCCATAACCTTGGCAACTCATGGCACGAGCCTAGGGTGATTACTGATTTCATAAGTATTCCAAGTCTTAATTGTTAAATTAATTGTTAAATTGCTAAATCAACAACAGGAATCACTGTGCACTTACTCCCCATGTAGGATCTCTGTTCTTAATGTGTTGTACTATGTGAATAAATGGTATAACTAGTACTCAAACAGTACTTTATACTTTGTGTTTCTGTATGGGTGCAAACTGTTGAAATCTTTACTTAGTATGTACTAAATTGATCTTCTGTATATAAAGATAATTGAAAATAAATCTTGATGAAGAATGGGATGAGAGAGGGAGTGGGAGATCGGTTGGTTGTGGGTCGGAGGGAGATTATGGGGGGAAAATTCTGCTATAATTTGAAAGTTGTACTTCGGAAATTTATATTTATTAAATAAAAGTTAAAAAATAATGAAAGATTAAGAAAAACAATCTGAATATAGACATACCATATCCAAACCGAAAGACATCAGCATATGAAAGAGTCATCTCTTTCCCATGTTCAGTGCAGCCTAATTTACAATAGCTAAGGTGTGGAATCTATCAAGATATTCATCAACAGTTGTCTGGAAAAATAAATTATGGTATATGTACACTATGGAATACTACCCTTCTGTGAAATAAAAAAAATCCTGTGTTTTGCAACAAAATAGATTCAACTGGATACCATTATACTTAGAGAAACAAGCTTGTTACAAAAGGAAAGATATAATGTTTCCTCTGATCTGAGATAGCTAACAGAGTACCTTAAAAGTAATGTATTGGAGTGAAATAGACATTTGAGATTCGATGAATCTTTATAGCCTTTGTTCCTTATGTTGAGGAATGGTGCTTTTTTTCTTTATTTTATTGTTGAATTCTTTTACTTTCCAATTTTTTTGTTTGTTTCATAAATAAATAAACAATTAATTTTTAAAAGAATCATATTAGGTCAGATTGGCTAGAGTCATCCCTAATCCTTGTTCTTCCCTTCACCTTAGCTGCATAACCACTTTTTTCCTTCTTGTGTTCAGAAGTTAACCCCAATTCTTTCCTCTCCTACAAAGCCCAATTGCAGTGGCTCATTCACCAATTGAGAGAGTCCTTAATATATTCTCTTATTATCCTTAACAAAGGTCATGAATATTTTGTTTTTTTATTATAAAATGACATAGTTATAAAGGCTGTACCTAGAATCTTCATTTATTATGTTGATAATTACTACTATAAATTCTTGGTAGGAGGTATACCACAGCATATTGTGACACCTTTATTCATCTATCTAGTGTTTCTAAATATTTTGTGTTAATTCCAGGAAGTGTATCAAGAAAATTATTTAATTATTTGTCTGATAAGGTGTGCTATTAAAAAGCTAAGTAAGAATAAGGATGACTTTATAATTATTTTTCTCTCTAATATGCAGTCCTGTATTTTTTCTTAATTTCCAGAACTGTCTCCCTAGATAACTCTTTAGTGGCAGGATATTGAAAAATCACTAATATTCAGAGTCTGTTATTCTGGTTAAGAATTTCCATGAAATGACTCTAAGAGTCCTATTTTACCTCTAGAAGAATACATGTGTAGTTACATATGTGAGGGACCACCTTTCTGAGCTAGTTTATATATAATACCTCTTGCCATGAAATCATCTCATAAAACTGATATCCCAGTGGGATGATTTGTGTATCATTGGCTTTGTAGGACCCACCTTTTCACCTCTTGTGTCTCACAGTGAGCACTTCAGTTTCAGCATTTTTCCTAAGAAGATCTGGACAACCTCTTGAGTATCTCCCAGTACAAAAAGCTCTTGGTGAAGCTATGTTTACCTGCAATAGTTTAACAATTTTTCAATGTGGTACTTGATCCTTGCCTTATATATTTAATATAAGAAAAAGTCCAGAGGTAGCTGTTTTGGCTAGATTTTAAGGCAGAAATTAAGATGTCCATATCCCATTTTATGTTCTTTTGAAATATTTATTTATGGGGCAATGCTGCAGCGTAGTGGGTTAAAGCCCTGGCCTGCATCACTGGTATCCCCTATTGCACCGTTTCTAGTCCTGGCTGCTCCCCTTCTGATCCAGCTCTCTGCTATGGCCTGTGATAGCAGCAGAAGATGGCCTGAGTCTTTGGGCCCCCGCACCCACGTGGGAGACCCAGAGGAAGCTCCTGGCTCCTGGACTCAGGTCAGCTTAGCTCCAGCCATTGCAGCCATCTGGGGAGTGAACCAGCGGATGGAGGACCCCTCTCTCTGTCTCTACCTCTCTCTGTAACTCTTTCAAATAAATAAAATAAATCATTAAAAATATTTATTTATTTGAAATGTAGAGTTAAGGAGAGAGAGAGAGAGAGAGAGAGAGAGAGAGAGAGAGAGAGAGAGAGAGATCTTCTATCTCCTAGTTCACTCGACTAATGGCTGTGATGGTCAGCACTGTGTGAGGCTGAAGCCAAGAGTCAGGAAATCCATTCAGGTCTCACATGTGTGTGATAGGGACCCAAACACTTGAGTCATCATTTTCTGCTTTCCCTGGCACATTAACTGGGAAAAAGATTGGAAGTGGAGCAGCCAAGACTTGAACCAGAGCTCCAGTATGCTGGCATTGCAGGAAGTGGCTTGATTCATTGATCTATGGTACCAGCTACATCCCATGTTGAAAAGCTGACAATTAATGCCAAAATCTGATTCCTGATTCCAACTTCCTGTCATTGCAGACCCTGGAAGGCAGCAAGAAGTGGGTATTTACTACCAATATGAGAGATATGGAGTGAGCTCCCAGCTACTAGCTTTCCCTGGCCAAATCTCAACCATTGCAAATATCTTGTGAGTGAACCAGTGTATGGAAGCTTTCTCTCTCTCTCTCAAGCTCTCTCTCTCTCTGTTAGCCTAAGTCTATCCACTTTTTGAATAATTAAAAAAGTTATATTTCTTAACTTATTCTGTTACTCAAAAATGAAATGGAGATAACAAAAGTTGACTGGAGATATTGTTAAAGCAGCGTTCTCATTTATTCATAGTTTTTCATTTCATTGTTTGGTTTTTTCTTTCTATAGAATAATGAGCAAACCCTTCTAACCTAAGAAGTGTACTTTCTCTTTCTAATTATTGCCTAAATAATATTTTTAAAAATGCTTTATAGAAAAATACATTTCCTAATTTGACTATGAATACTATATTTTCTATAGCATTTTTTGAATGTATAATTTTACTTGATGACATCATTTCAATATGGACACAATATTTACAGGACTTAGATGGTTTATATTCTATATGATATTCTATGTCTATATGGTATTCTATACCATATTCTGTATGACTCAATTGATCAGTAGCAATATTTTAAGTGATAATTACTTGATGTTTTATCTTATTGACACAGTGCTCAAAGCCTGCTTTACCCATGCTGTGGAAAATACATCTCTAAGTTATTAACTAATGCATGTTCTGTTAAAATATCACTCCCTGAGGTGAATTGCTCATCCTTTCTGTAACAGCTTTATGAAAACAAAAACAAACATCATGTAAGAAAATTTGGATAAATATATAGGAGGAAGTAAGTTTTATTCATACTTACAATGCCAGACACCTCTTTTAAAATTTGTATGTGGTGCAATTGCTGTGGTCTAGAGAGTAAAGTCATTGCATGCAGTGCCAGCATCCTGTATGGGCCCTGGTTCAAGTCCCAGATACTCCACTTCTGATCCAGTTTTCTGATATGGCCTGGGAAAGCAGTAGAAGATGGCCAAAGTCCATCTCCTGGGTCGAAGACCGGGTAGAAGACCTAAAATAAGCTTCTCTTTCCTGGCTTTGTATTGGCAAAGCTCTGGCCATCTTTGTCATCTGGGGAGTGATCCAGCAGATGGAAGAACTCTCTGTCTCTCTCTCTGCCTTTGCTTCTCTATTAACCTGACTTCCAAATAAATGAATCTTGTAAAAAAATTTATATGTGTTTTCTGGTTGTCATTATATTAATGTAAATACATGCTTATATATATATTTTAAATATATTTATTTATTAGAAAGTCAGAGTTACACAGTGAGAGAAGGAGAGGCAGAGAGAGAGAAGAGAGAGAGAGAGAGTGAGAGAGAGAGAGAGAGGTCTTCCATTTGCTGGTTCACTCCCAAATTGGTCGCAATGGCCAGAGCTGTGCCAATCTGAAGCCAGGAGCCAGGAGTTTCTTCCAGGTCTTCCACATGCGTGCAGGGCTCTGAGACCTGAGCCATCTTCTACTGCTCTCCCAGGGCACAGCAGAGAGCTGCATTGGAAGTAGAGCAGCCGGGACACTAACCAGTCCCCATATGGGATGCTGGCACTGCAGGTGGCAGCTTCACCCGCTATGCCACAGCACCAGTCCCTACATGCATATGTATTTATTCAATCATGATATTATTGCATGTTACTTTATCTGATTAGAAATTGGGGCTTACTTGTTTATCCTTTAGACCCAGGGCTTCTAATTTTGCTCTAAAAAAGTGCACACAAAGATACAAAGTATGAGAGATCTCATGGCTGAATAGGGTGTATCAGCTGCTCTGGGATATGAAAAGAACAAAGGGAGGGTCATATTTCCAGGGAACTGAGTGATGAAAATTTGCAGCAAAGAATTTAAAAAAATAGCGAAGACTCTGTGGGACAGGAGGAGAGGGGCCAGGGCTACTGCTGCATCCAGCCACGTGATGCGGCCAGCTGGCAGCTGATGAACCACCATCATAGGATGACAAGTGGGGAAGAACTTGCTGCGTGCTCCAAAGCTCACATTGTTAGTTAAGAGGGGAGTCCAGAGTCACCCACTGACTGTTATTTCAGCCTGGGGAGCTGACTGGAATCTAAGCTAATGCCAGGCTAGGAACAGGGAAGCTGACTTTCTTCTTCCCCTCCCCCACACCTCATAGAGTGTCATACTTGGCAGGAAAAAGCAGGAAGTGCTCCTCCATTCCACTCCTACTCGTATCAGAATCATCAGCACAAGGAGATGGCATTTTCTTAAAGCGAAGTAAGAGACTGCAGCAGCCAGTGTCACTGATGATATTGCCTGAGGGAGAACCATGCAGATCAAACAGACTTAATTTTCTTTAAATAATATTTTTTCCAGACTGAGATCGTGACAGGCCATAATGCTTTTTTGTTTTTTAAATATTTTATTTTATTTGAGAGAGTTACAGAGTGAGGGAGAAACAGAGAGTAAGGTCTTCCATCTGCTGGTTCACTCCCCAGTTGGCCACAATAGCTCGAGTTGAGCCAATCCGAAGCCAGGGGACAGTAGCTTCTTCTGGGTCTCCAATGCAGGTGCAAGGGTACAAGCACTTGGGCCATCTTCTACTGCATTCCCAGGCCATGGAAGAGAACTGGATCAGAAGTAGAGTAACTTGGACTCAAACGGGCGGCCATGTAGGATTCCGGCACCGCAGGCAGAGGCTTAGCCCACTACACCACAGCACTGGCCCCACACAGACTTTGAGTGTCACCTGGAGCACTAGCAGCAGGCCTGCTACCCACCTAAACCTGTGAAGTGAGTGCACATTGCCAGCTTCCCATTCCCCCACTAGAGCTCCAGTGAATAGTAAGGAAGAATCTTACTCATTTTAAAAAGTGAGTATAAATTTGACTGTGACTTGGGGAGATTATCTGAGGGAAAATTCTGCAGTCTCTATAGATTAGAATGTGGCCTGAAAGGTTGGCATGGGATGGGGTGAACATATAAGCCTGTGAGGAGCTCCCCTCCACTCTGTATCACTGGCATCTGTACTCAAACTGTTTGGTGAATCACCTACAGGCAGCTGACTCTCGGAATACTTTGGCTCTCTCCATTTGTGGCTCAATGTTGCAGGTCTAAGTGGATCCCCTGCTCCCTGAAGACTGTAGGAGCCCTGTGTGCTGTGTCTATGGGAAGTCTGTGACTGCATGATAGGGCATGGGGTGTAGCTGGATCTTTGGGCAATTCCTGTGTCTGGCTTCAGAAGCTCAGTTTCTGTACGTTCCTGCAGAAGGTTTGGTGCTCGTGATGAGGACCTCACAGATACTTTGTGTGGTTCTTGTGAATGCATGGGTGGGGTGTGTGGTCACTGTGGATATGCCCTAGCATTGATCACCTTGGCAGAGAGCAGGTAAGGCAATGACCAATCACAACTTCCCCCTGCTGACTATCGAGGAGATCTACCACACTCAGCTTGGGTGTCACCCGGTACTCTTGTACCATATCCAGCTGTGATTGGAACTCCTGGTCCCTACCCAGCACATAATTCTGAATATTCAATGAAGGAGCAGATATTCTACTAATCCACAAAATATTCTTCATATTTTAAAGCCATCAGAGGAGAAAACCAACAAATAGTTCCACAAATGCCTTAAACTAAGTGGGGAAACATGGACAAGGAGGACAATATGACTCCCCCAAAGGAACACAAAACACTTCAATAGTAGAATCTGAAGACAAAGAGATTGATGAGATGCCTGAAAAAGGATTCAAAAGAATGATCACAGAATACTGAAAAGCAATGAGAAGCAAATTAATGAGTTAAAGAAATTCATACATACAAGGAGGAAAAATATTCCATTGAAATTGAGATTTTGAGCAACAATCATCCAGAAATATTAGAAATAAGAATTCAATATGTCAAAGAAAAAATACAGTAGAAAGCCTTAACAATAGGCTTGGTGAGACAGAAGAAAGAATATCTGAGCTAGCAGACAAATCTTTGAAATATCCCAGTCAGACCAAAAAAAATCCAAGAAGAAAAAGAAATTAGAAAAATTAAATGCAGTGTTTGCAATTCATGGGATAGGATTAAATGACCCATCATATAGGTCTTAGGAGTTCCTAAAGGTGTTGAAAGAGAGAATGGATTAGAAGACATATTCAGTGAAATTGAGACAATTTTTCTTGCACAGTCCAGCCTTAGAAATGTTCTTTAAAGATGTACTGCTCAGAGAAATACAGAAAGATAATCATCATTATGGAAGATTGAAGGCAGAAAATCTCCCAGTGAAAGTACAAAGGAGGGGCCAGCGCTGTGGCACAGCAGGTTAAAGCCCTGGCCTGGAGTGCCGACATCCCATATGGGCTCCAGTTCTAGTACTGGCTGCTTCTCTTCTGATGCAGCTCCCTGCTGTAGCCTGGTATAGCAGTGGATAGTCCCTGAGCACCTGCACCCATGTGGGAGACCCAGAAGAATCTCCTAGCTCCTGTCTTTGGATCAGCACAGCTCTGGCAGTTGTGGTCATCTGGAGTGTGAACCAACAGATGGAAGACCTCTCTTTCTGCCTTTACCTCTTTCTCTAACTCTGACTTTCCATTAAATAAAATAAATCTTTATAAAAAAAGTACAATCCGAAAGAAACAATAGGAATATTTATAGAAAATTACTGGCCCAAGTAGCTATTTATCAATGATAATCTTGAATGTAAATGGCATAATTTCTCTGATTAAAGATACAGACTGGCTAAATGGTTAAAAAGCTTGACCCATCTATTTGTTGTCTGCAAAAAACAACTCACCAACAAAGATACAGACAATGTGAAAGTGAGAGGAGGGAAAAAGATATTCCATTCAAACAGAAAAAAAGAATTGAGAAGGTGTAGCCATTCTGATATCAGACAAAATATATTTTAAGACAAAAACTATTAAAACAAAGAAGGGCATTATGCAATGATTAAGGGATCAATTCTACAGGAAGATGTGACTAAAATAAATGTATGTGCACACAAGACTAGGGCACTTGGATACTTAAAAGCAACTTTATAGGGAGACACAGACTCCAATACAATAATAATAGGGGACTTCAACATCCCACTTTCATCAATAGACAGATCAACTAGACAAAATATCAACAAAAAAAGAGCAGAATTAATCTAAATTGCAGATCAAAAGGACCTCATGTGTATCTACAGAACATTTCATCTCACAGCTGAAGAATATACATTCTTTTCATCAATGTGAGGAACTTTCCCTAAGATAGACTGCTCTGTCATAAAACGAATGTCAACAAATTCAAAACAATTGAAATTATTCCATGTACCTTTTCTTTATTTTTTTAAAGCTTTTATTTAAAGAATATAAATTTCCAAAGTACAGATCATGCATTACAATGGCTCCCCCCCCAGAACTTCCCTCCCACCCACAACCCTCCCCTTTCCCACTCCCTCTCCCCTTCCATTCACATCAAGATTCATTTTCAATTCTCTTTATATACAGAAGATCAGTTTAGTATATATTAAGTAAAGATTTCAACAGCTTTCCCCCACATAGCAACACAAAGTACTGTTGGAGTACTAGTTATAGTATTAATTCACAATGTACAGCACATTAAGAACAGAGATCCTACATGATATTTTTTTTTTAATTTGATTAATTTTCTAGGCAATTTCCAATTTAACACCAAGGGTTTTTTTTTTTTCCATTTTCAATTATCTTTATATACAGAAGATCGATTCAGTATATACTAAGTAAAGATTTCATCAGTTTGCACCCACACAGAAACACAAAGTGTAAAAATACTCTTTTAGTACTAGTTATAGCATTACTTCATATTGGACAACACATTAAGGACAGATCTCACATGAGACGTAAGTACACAGTGACTCCTGATGTTGATTTAACAATTTGACACTCTTGTTTATGGCGTCAGTAATCTCCCTAGGGTCTAGTCATGAGTTGCCGAGGCTATGGAAGCCTTTAGGCTTCGCCGACTTCGATCTTATTCGGACAGGGTCATAGTCAAAGTGGAAGTTCTCTCCTCCCTTCAGAGAAAGGTACCTCCTTCTTTGATGGCCATGTTCTTGCCAATTCTCCATGTACCTTTTCTAACCACAGTGGCATGAAGCTGGAAGTTAACAACTTATAAAATGCCAGAAAATATGCAAACACATGGAGAATGAACAATATGCTCCTGAATGAATAGTGGTCACAGAAGAAATCAAAAGACACCAAAAAATTCCTAGAAATGAATAATTATATCAAAACCTATGGGATACACAATAGCTATTTATAGCAATCAGTCCCTTTATCAGCAAATTGGAGAGGCATTAAATAAGTGATTTAATAATGCATCTGAAGAACCTAGAAAAACAAGAACAAAAACCAACATTAAAAAGAGGAAATAATAAATTCAATATTTAATATATAGAAATATAGAATATATTTAATATAGCATTAAAATATAAAATATCAGTGAAATTAAGAAATGGTTTCCTGAAGCAAAAATGAATAATGTTGGTACACCATTGTCCTAACTAACCAAAAAAGGAGTAAAGACCCAAATTAATAAAATCAGAGATAAAAATGGTGATGTTAAAATGGATATCACAGAAATAAAAAGATTAATCACAAATTACCAATAACAGCTATTTGCCAACAATTTGGAAAACCCAGAAAAAATGCAGAGATTTCTGGACACATGCAATGTAATAAATAGAGTCATGAAAATATAGAAAACCAAATAGAACAATTACTAAGATTAAGATTAAACCATTAATAATGACCCTCCCAGCAAATAAAAGCCAGGACCAGGTGACTTTATTGCTGAATTCTAAAAAATCTTTTAATGAGGAAATAACTTCAATTCTTTTTAAGCTAGTCAAAATGTTTGACAGAGAGGGAATCTTCCCAAACTTGTTTTATGAATCCAGTATCACCAAATTCCCAAAATAGGGAAAATACAACAAATAAAAACAATTATAAACCAATGACCTTGATGGACATACATGCAAAAATCCTCAGCATTATGCTTGCTAAATCCCATACCAAGTGGGATTTATGTCTGCTATGCAGGGATGGTTCAACATGCACCAACTAATAATTGGATACATCACATTAACAAACTGAAGAATTCAAACTGTATGATTAAATCAATAGATTCAGAGAAAGCATCTGAAAAAATACAACATCTTTTCATGATAAAAGCCTTAAGCAAATTGGATATAGAAGGAACAATCCTTAACACAATCAAGGCAATACATGACAAACTCACAGCCAGCACCACATTGAATTATGAAAAGCTAGAAGCATTTCCACTAAGATCTGGAAATAGACAAAGATGCCCACTTTCACCATTGATATTCAATATTGTTCTGGAAGCTTTAGGCAGAGAAGTTAGGCAAGAAAAGAAATAAATGAGGTACAAATTGGAAAGGAGGAAGTCAAGATATTCCCGTTTGCAGAGCATGTGATCCTAAATAGGGGATCTAAAAGACTCTGCTAAGGGGCTGTTGGAACTCATAAGAGAATTTGGTAAAGTTGCAGGAAATAAAATCAACATACAAAATCAATAGCTTTTATTACAGAGATAATGACTGAGAAAGAACTTACAAGATCAGTTCCATTCACAATAATTATATAAAAGTTTTAAATAATTTGGAACAAATTGAATAAAGGAAGTAAAAGATCTCTGCAGTGACAATTTCAGAGTATTAAAGAAAGAAATTTAAGGCACAAAAAATGGAAAACTCTTCCAGGTTCATGAATTGGAAGAATTAATATAATCAATATGTCCATACTACTGAAAGCAATTTACACATTCAATGTGATCTCAAAACGTTGACATTCTCCTTTGATGCAGAAAAAAATGATGCTAAAGTTAATATGGAAACACAAGAGACCCTGATTTTCTAAAGCACTTTTAAATAACGAAAACAAGGCCAAGTCAATCATAACACCAGAGTTTTAGACACTGTACAAAATAGTAAAATCCTATCTTTTGCAACAAGATGGAAGCAATTGGAAACCATTACATGTAGTGAAATAAGGCAGTGCCAAAAATAGATACCAAATATTTTCCCTGAATTGATAGAGTAACTGAAATGTAATGTATTGGATTGAAATACATATTTTCATATTCAATGATTTGTTTATAGCCCTTATCTTTTACATTAAGGAAGAGGGTTTCTTTCCCCTCACATCATACTATTTGTTTAACTATTTTACTTAAGGTTGGGATAACTAGATGTTCATGAAGTATTCTGAAAATAGATCTTAGTAAAAATTAAAAGTTGGAATGTGAGAGGGAGGGGGAGGAAGGGTTGTAGAACTGGGAAGGGAAGGTTGGTGGGAAGTGCCAGTATGTTCCCAGATTTCATATATGAAATATATGAACTCATAAAACTAAATAAAATTTTTTTAAAAGTCATACTATAAAGTAACTATAATGAAAACATCCTAGTGATGACACAAAAAAATAGACATGTAGAACAATGGAACACAATAGAAAACCCAGATCAATCCATCTGTCTATGACCAATTGATCTCTGAAAAAGGAGCTAAAATCTCCCTTGAGAAAGCACAGGCTGTTCCATTAAATGGTGCTGGGAAAATCAGATCTTAGCATGCAGGAGTACTAAGCAAATTCCCAATCTTACACCTTACACAAAAATCCACTCAAATGGATCAAAGACCTAAATCTATAACCGATTCCATCTCTCTCCTTATTTCTAACACTGCCTTTCAAAGAAATAAATCAATCTTAAAATATGATCCACCCAAAGCCAGCCCCAGAACCAGGGAGATCCCAGTGTACATCTCCTGCCTCTTCCTGGAAATGCTGACTTCCAAGGGCTGTCGGCTGAGGACCTGCTTCCCAGAGCCCCACTCACCTCACCATTTGCTCCTATTCTTTGGTGCTTCTGCCTGGTGGTTTCCATTTGGCCTGGCTCTTGTGTCCATTTAAAGTTCTTGATGCTTCTTGGTGTAGTCAGCTTCAACCCTTGGAAGGAATAGGCTTTATTTAGTCTTTAGAACTTGAACAGGCTTTCCTGCTCTCTGAGCTTGTGTTCACTGCTGCTAGTTCAGTGTGAGATGGTCTGTAAATCCAGGTTGGCTTCCAGAGTGGGTGGGTGCGCAATCACTGTTCCACTGTAGAGGTCAAGTTTGGAACAAATAAGGATGAATGGGAGGTTGAGATGAAGGTAGGGAGGCTGCTTCAAGAAAGTAGTCCATCCCTGCTTGGTCTGAGCCTATGCTTGAGCCAGGCTGTTCTGAACACCCCACCCACAGTTATTGGCCTGCAGGCAGGAACCATGGGATACTCCTTGCACTAGGCCTCCCTGTGGAGGACTCAGCTCTTGGATCCTAAGCAGTGACTTGCACCCACCTTCCTTAATTTCCTTTGAGTTGACAATGACTATTTCTTGTGCTGTCTGATGTTGAAGAAAGGATACAATGATTAGTCCCATAATCACTGTTGTTGGCACAAAACTGAATCATATCCAAACCCTACAGTGTCCAGAGCAGCACAGAGGTAAGACAAGGAACGACCCATGTGATATAATCTCTCTGTTGCTTTCATCTATCTACAGCTTGAGGCACCTGGAGCCAGTCACAGGTGATATGGCGATATCAGCAATATAAGTCCATCCCACTAGGGGTGAGTGTTACTGCCAGTGCTAATTTGGGTCTAAAAGTTTCTTTCAGTGTCACTGAGCTAGAGACAATGGTTGCTCTTTTTTTCTCAGTGTTTTATTTTACTCTGGCAGGACTATACTAATTCCAGTACTAAGTCATGTATGTACTTTCCTGTTCTACTCTCACTGCCACCTGAGTAGGTGGAACTTTCCCTAGTTCCATGCAGCCCAAGGATTGGGGAGGGATGGTGGAGGCAGACCCCTTGACCAATAGTGCTAATGCTAAACAGGACCACCACTAAAGCTAATAGGATCAGGCTCCATTTAAATGACAAAGATGTTACCTGTTTCTTATATTTCCCCTAATAAATGCTTCTCTATTTGCTATATGTTTATAGAACAATGGTTACAGAATTTTAATGATT
This sequence comes from Sylvilagus floridanus, assembly GCA_949820135.1. Taxonomy (NCBI): domain Eukaryota; kingdom Metazoa; phylum Chordata; class Mammalia; order Lagomorpha; family Leporidae; genus Sylvilagus; species Sylvilagus floridanus. The sequence continues at coordinate 102,717,840 of OX463238.1, read as the reverse complement.
GTCCTTAAAAACAGTTTTCTCTAGTTAATCCTTATTTTACTCTGGAGATTTTTCATGGAATTTTTCAGTTTTCATAGTGGAAATGGCCAAGGTTTTCTTCTAAAATTCCTCTCTCCCTTCTGCATATATTATAGAAAAGGGCAAATCTGTGGAAGTCAGTCTGGAGACTCCTCAGAAACATGAATATAACCCTACCATACAACCCAGCCATCCCACTCCTTGGAATTTACCCAAAGGAAATTAAATTGGAAAACCAAAAAGCCGTCTGCACACTAATGTTTATTGCAGCTCAGTTCACAATAGCTAAGACCTGGAACCAACTCAAATGCCCATCAACAGTAGACTGGATTAGGAAATTATGGGACATGTACTCTACAGAATACTATACAGCAGTCAAAAACAATGAAATCCGATCATTTGCAACAAAATGGAGGGATCTGGAAAACATCATGCTGAGTGAATTAAGCCAGTCCCAAAGAGACAAATATCATTTGTTTTCCCTGATTGGAGATGATTAACTGAGCACCAAAGAGGAAACCTGTTGAAACGAAATGAACACTATGATAAAATAAGACATGATCAGCTCCTATCTAAACTGTTGATGTACAATGTAAATCTTTACCCATTTTAGTATCTCCCTTTGTTATTTGTATTCGTTCTAGTACTATGGGTTGAATTTGGCAACTAACACACAATTAGCCGTAGGTGTTTAAATTTTAAATGAAAAGTGATCCCTGTTAAATATAAGAGTGGGAATAAGAGAGGGAGGAGATGTACAATTTGGGACATGCTCAATCGGAACTGCCCCAAATGATGGAGTTAGAAGTGTGCCAGGGGATTCCAATACATTCCCATCAAGGTGGCATGTACCAAAGCCATCTCATTAGTCCAGGTGATCAGTTTCAGCTCACAATTGATCACACTGATAGGTCTAAGAGTCAAAGGGCTCACACAAACAAGACTAGTGTCTGCTAATACTAACTGATAGAATCAAAAAGGGAGAGAATGATCTAACATGGGAAGTGAGATACACAGCAGACTCATGGAATGGCAGATGTCCTAAATAGCACTCAGGCCTCAGAATCAGCCCTTAAGGCATTCGGATCTGGCTCAAGAGCCCATTAGAATATTTTATGCATTGAAAGCTAAGACACTCTGAAAAACAAAAAAAAACAACAACAAAAAAAGAAGACCTAAATGAAAGATCTCTGCGAGTGAGATCCCAGTGGAAAGAACGGGGCCATCAAAGAAGGAGGTACCTTTCTCTGAAGGGAGGAGAGAACTTCCACTTTGACTATGACCCTGTCGGATTAAGATCGAAGTCGGCGAACCCTAAAGGCTTCCATGACTAAACCCTAAAGGCAACTCATGACTAGAGCCTAGGGAGATTATTGACGCCATAAACAAGAGTGTCAAATTGTTAAATCAACTTCAGGAGTCACTGTGTACTTACGTCTCATGAGGGATCTGTCCTTAATGTGTTGTCCAATGTGAAATAATGCTATTACTAGTAATGAAACAGTATTTTTTCACTTTATGTTTCTGTGTGGGTGCAAACTGATGAAATCTTTACATAGTATATATTAAATTATATATTAAATCTTCTGTGTATAAAGATAATTGCAAATGATTAAAAAATCTTGGTGTTAAATTGGAAATTGCATAGATAATTAATCAATTCTTTAAAAAAATCATGTAGGATCTCTGTCTTTAATGTGCTGTACATTGTGAATTAATACCATAACTAGTACTCCAACAGTATTTTCAGTTTGTGTCTCTATGTGTGGGCAAACTGTTGAAATCTTTACGTAATATGTACTAAACTGATCTTCTGTGTATAAAGAGAATTGAAAATGAATCTTGATGTGAACAGAAGGGGAGAGGGAGCGGGAGAGGGGAGGGTAGCGGGAGGGAGGGAAGTTGTGTGGGGGGGGAGCCATTGTAATCCATAAGCTGTACTCCGGAAATTTATATTTTTTAAATAAAAGCTTTATAAAAAAAAAAAAAAGAAAAGGGCAAATCTAAGGGTTAAACAACAGAATAGAATTCTGTTGAAAACAGAATAGACATTCTCTAACAAAGATTGAGATATTTACTACTGACTCTAAAAATGCATCATATCATTATGCCAATTCTGATTACGTGTGTAAACATCAGGGAAGTGATTACCATTGTGACTTCACACTCAAAGGACTAACTCTGTGTTCATGCTTTTCAGAACCTCTGTATGCTGTCATGGGAAAACTTTGTCTCTTACTCATCTGTATCTCATTGCAATATAGTGCCCAAAGGTTCCTACCATATCTGAGCTGCTAGTAAATGAGAAATTTGAGATTTTGTTTTGCTGTACCAACTTTTTTTTTTTTGACAGGCAGAGTGGAGCGTGAGAGAGACAGAGAGACAGAGAGAAAGGTCTTCCTTTGCTGTTGGTTCACCCTCCAATGGCCACTGCAGCCAGCGCGCTGTGGCCAGGTTACCGCGCTGATCCGATGGCAGGAGCCAGGTGCTTATCCTGGTCTCCAATGGGGTGCAGGGCCCAAGCACTTGGGCCATCCTCCACTGCACTCCTGGGCCATAGCAGAGAGCTGGCCTGGAAGAGGGGCAACTGGGACAGAATCTGGCACCCTTCCGGGACTAGAACCCAGTGTGTCGGCGCCACAAGGTGGAGGATTAGCCTGTTGAGCCACGGCTTTGGCCCCTGTACCAACTTTTTAATTTGTTTTGTCTTTGCCTCAAATATAACTTTGTGATATTGAATCTAGACCCTATAAATATTCCTCATCTGTCAGCTGGATGAATGTTGAGCTTCATCAACCAAGGACCCTAGATTGTCACTGAAAAGTGTTAGATGCAGGAAGACACATCTCTTACAAGGCTCTACTCTTTAAGTCCGTCATTATTGTTGGTTTCTAAGAACTTATGTTAAAGAATATACGCAATAATATTAAGTAAAATACTTAATAATATGCAAACAAGACTTCTAGTTAATGTACTTGTATTACATATACTTTAATAAGCATTGTATTCTATATGAAATTAAATGACAAGTCTCAAAGTTATACAATTAGTCTCTGACATAGATAGTCTAAGAACATATCATTTGCAAGATGAAGTTCACTATTAATTGAAATTCCTCCAGGTTCTATGGAGTTTCCCTGTTCATAGCTTTAAGTAGTGTATTTGATATAAGCAAGAAATACACAGATAACAATAAAAATGAAGAATTTTGTATAAGTTCTGTTTTTCCAATTCTATCAATTTGACTTGACTATCTGTAGTTAAAATGATTGAATACTAAAACATTTGAATTTTATAGTAATCAATAAATATGGAAACAGGAAACATAGAAACCATTTTATGATTTTGAAGATTTAATATATAATTGGGTTTTTATGATCCATTGCAAGTGTATCATGTCTGCATATTTCCTAATTATTATTTTTGTTTAAAATAGAAAGTTTATTTGCTCAGTACATCAAATAGGATGTAAGCATTATTGTGACAAATATACAGAAATATGCAGATCAAGATAAAACAGTAATTTAGCTTAAATGAAAGGAAAATTTTTTTAAATGTTGTGACAACATTCTCCCAAGAAGACTTTCTTCAGTTAAGTTAATTACACATTTCAATAAAATAAAGGGTAATGGGTTAATTGGATGTTAGCTTCTGAATATTTTAAAAAATAAAACTTCAACTCTGTTATTCCATGCCTGTTAAACACTATAACTAAATTTCCAAATAAGAGCAAAAGGAGATGGAACAAATTAGTTACCTTTTTTTGCTTGAACAGTCCAGAGGAAAATGGTTACTACAAATACAGTAGGCAAACGGTTAGACTGACCAATCTAGAACATAGTGTGCTAAATTTCAGTCTCAAATTGTGCTAAATGTTCAGCATTAGTATGGCTCATTTTGGTCCATGATGTGGTTCAATGCCAAGACAGATCCCAATTTGGTACAGAAACACATACATTACTCTTGCTTTGTTTGCTTTTATATATATATATATATATATATATATATATATATATATATATAAAACTTTTATTTAGAATATAAATTTCCAAGGTACAACTTATGGATTACAATGTCTTCCCCTCCCATACCTTCCCACCCTCCCCAATACCCTACCCCCTTACCCACTCCCTCTCCCCTTTCATATATTTTAAAAAGCCAGGTATATTTCCACAAAGAAAGGCAGGTTTCCCAGGAGGAATTTACAGGAAATAGTCTGGGGTGCGCGGGGTTATGTGAGGCTCTCCACGACGAGGTGCTGGATCAAACTGAAGGAAGGAATATTTTAAAGTGTCATCTAATTCCATGATAGCAGTCTGGTTCCCACAACGGTAACAGTAATTAGGTGCACTGAAAATGGTAACCACATTCCGGTCATGACACCAGTTGTATCCTTCCATCACAAGCTGGTGAGCACGGGAGACCAGTGTGAGACCACTAGCATGGGTAAATGTTTCAGAAATGTCTTGTCCAAAAGTGTAGGCAGCACCACGTGGTGAAATACCCCACCCGCCATGATCATTGGTATCAGACCACAACAGATCACACATTGGGCCCTCGTGTGGAGCTTCTTGTGAATGATCCAGGGCTGTTATATGATCCAGTGTGTCTATGGATGGAGACAGGCCACCATGGAGGCAGAATATCTGTCCATCTACCGAAGCTTGAGTGGAAGATAATCAAAAATATGTAAAATATTTCCACACATTGGCATTTCCGTACTTCCGTAGACATTCATCATAAAAGCCATTACTTGGATAATTTGTCGGCTTTCATGATTTCCTCTCAATATTGTAATACGTTCTGGATAAGGCACCTTCAATGCTACAAGAAGAGTCACAGTCTCCACTGAGTAATAACCTCTGTCCACGTAGTCTCCCATGAATAGTTAGTTCGTATCCGGTGATTTCCCACCAGTTCTAAAGAGTTCCATAAGGTCATGGAGTTGACCTTGCACACCTCCACAGACGGCACCAGGACAAGGAACCTCTTGCACAGTCCATTCTTTTGTTAAAATGTCCTTAGCCTTCTCGCACAGCGTCCGCACTTGGTTCTCGTTCAGCTGTTTACACTCGTTCAGCTGCTCGACCCGCTGGTCCAGCTCCTTGGTGAAGGTCTTGTCGTCCATGGGGGCCCGCTCCCCGCCGCCCGCCCCCTAGCGACCGGGAAGCAGTCGGGGAGGCTGGCCGCGGGCCCGCACCCGGCTCAGGTCCAGCGGGCGGCTCCCCGAGGACACCCCATCCGTCCCCGCCCGGGGAGTCTGTGAGGGAAGCGGAAGGGTCGGGGGTGAGGGGGAGCCCGGCGAGGACGCTCCGGACGCAGCTCCCGATGGAGCCCGTGACCGCTGCCACCGCCCGCCGCCTCTCCCGGCTCCGTCGCCCCTTCCCTCTCGCCCTTTCTCTGCCCTCCCTGAGGGTTTCCCGCATATTTCCTAATTATGTCTATGTAATTTGCTTCATGTGCTAAGATTTCTCAAAAAATAAAACGAATGACAAAACTGCTTGGATCACCATTATATAACACCCCCCCCTCTCTCTATATATATACACATATATATTAAATACATTTATTTATCTGACTGGATTTTAAAAGCTCTATTTTAACATCATTAATGAACCTGTATTGGTTACTTCATGATATATAGAAAGAGACTTGAATTGTGCTTTGGCAATGTATGTAGAACTTTATTATTGATAATAATGGACATGCATATGTTTCCCCTCTTGTAACAACACATTAATGAAAGTTTAATAAAAGAAAGCACTTGTCCATTTATTATTTTGGACATAAGTATCACAAGTAGTTACATTAACAATTATTGCAAAAATGATTTTGTCGTGTAGAAGAGTGCTTGCAAATCTTACTCAGGCTCTGTCCCACATGAATGTTAAAAATATCTCTTGTCAGGCTAAAAAGTGTCATCTACTTGTTTTGTTTGTTCTCTATGTTTACTTTGCCATCAGCATTCTGTGTCCAAGCGCATTGGTTAACAATGTTTAAAGGCAAGACATGGAGCTATTTTTCCATTTAAACAACTTTTACCAAAATAGGCTTTAAAAATTAGTGTGCATGATATTTAGCTTTTCATGAAATCCACAGTGTTATATTCTATGTATTGCAAGGGGAGACTACATTAAATAAATAATAAAAAAAAACTTCTGGTTTCCATATCCTCAGTATCCTGGTTATTAAATTAGTTGGAAGTATCTGATTTGAAAAGGCAGGGCTAAGTAATGGAAGATCTTCCTACAGGAGGTGGGAAATGTAGATTTGTATATTGAATAAAGCAAAAATTGTAACTCAAGCATTTTCAAGTCATTGCATAGAAAATATATCTCACCATTCTAACCAAATAATTTACAAGATTACACAGATTTAGTTAGTACATGTTAGGGCCCTCCTAGTCAAAAGAGAATTTTATTGATGACGTGTTTTGTACTTCATGAGAAATGTGAGCTGTGAACCCCATGTAGTACAAAAGAGTTTCCTAAGCACCGTGCAAAAAGGCTTCAGCAAGGTTGCTCAGTCTTGCGTCTGCCCTGGGTCACGTGCTGTATCCCTAAGGTGAACCTGTCCTCCATGGCTTAGTTTTCACTGAAGAAAACACAATTCTGTCAAATTGCAAATGGACTTTTCTAACACACCTTGATAATCACTTTTAGTGATTTTCTACTTCATTCTTCTCTAATGTTCGTTTTAAATAAAATTCTTTTCTTACTTGTGGTTCACACTTTCTACTCAACCCTCACTTTTCATCTTTTTTAATATCACAGTCACTTTGAGTTACCAAAAGTTCAGGTCATTTTATCCTGTTTTCTCTCTAAGAAATCTTGGTAAAATCTGTGTATACCCCTTTACAAGGATCTGGCTCTGGTTTTCTTTGGTTTGGATACAAATGTTCTACTTGATTGCATTGTATTCAATAGATGATATTTCTGGAAATGCACATGAAAACTTCAGGCTTTTCACTCCTCAAACCACCAGGTTAAAGTTCCAGTGAGTCTCATTTCTCAGTGCTGTGATTAAAGTCGTATTACTTGAGGATCTCTGCAATTTGAGTTGTGTATTTCTATTTAAACAAGAATGAAACATTTTGATAAATCAGGAAGACCCAGGCCTGACCAAATGAGAAGGACCATCTTCCACACAATGATAGTCTTTGATACAAAAGGAATGATTTCAACTCTGGTAAATTAACAGCGTTAGAAATTAACAAGCTCTAATCCCTCTTTTTCTTCTTTCCTGTCCCAACAACATATTGATAAAGAAGAAGGCAACATTTCACGATAAGGTAAGTAGTGATTGCAACACAGGCCAGAAGGAACCCAATCACATCCAGAGAGTGGTACTGATACCAGGTGAGGTCATGGGCTGCAACCCGGAGATGTTTGGCTCCTTTGTGGCGCATGACGTACTCAATCCAGAAGACTGCTCGGTCCAGCGGCTTCATGGGCTGATCGTGGTGAATTCTTGATAATGTCATGGCATTCTCCTTATAGCTGAAGGAAAATTAATGGACATCATCTTATAGAATGAACTAGGAATTGTGGGTCTATACTTTTCATGCAGATAGGAAAGATTGTCAAGAAAATATAGAAAAAATTATCTCTTCAGAAGGCATTATAGAGACTTTATGTTTATAAGTTGGAATTTGTTGGATATATAAAATGTGAAGATGTGGAGAGAGGTTTGGAAAGATCAAGGATTTCTAACATCTCAGTCTAGAATTTGAAATTACTTATGTCCTCTGGATAAAGGGAAGCTAGTGAAAGCAAAACAAGCAAAACCAACAACAAAACTATTTGAGATGTGGAGCTGGAATTATTCAGTAAGCAATTGTGAATGGACTTGACATACAATGTTCAAAATAGTTCAAAATTTTAAACGTAGGCTGCCGGTCCATCATATTTGTTAGGTAAATGTCTGTACAATGTTGGTAAGTAGTTGGCATTAACCAGGAGCTGGTATAGTGTTTAAGCATTAATCATTGGCCGGCGCCGCAACTCACTAGGCTAATCCTCCACCTGCAGTGATAGCTGCATGGGTTCCAGTCCAGGTTGGGGCACTGGGTACTAGTCCCAGTTGCTCCTCTTCTAGTCCAGCTCTCTGCTGTGGCCTGGGAGGGCAGCGGAGGTTGGCATAAGTACTTGAGTCCCTGCACCTGCATGGGAGCCCAGGAGAAAGTATCCAGCTCCTGCTTTCGGATCGGCACATTGCTGGCTGTAGAAGCCATTAGGGGAGTGAACCAACAAAAGGAAGACCTTTCTCTCTGTCTCTCTCACTCTCTCACTGTCCAACTCTGCCTGGCAAAAAAAAATAGTTAATCTTTAATGAATGAAGTTATGATTAAAGCCATGAAAGTATGAAAACATATTGCCGGCTGGCGCCATGGCTCAATAGGGTAATCCTCTGCCTTGCGGCGCCAACACACTGGGTTCTAGTCCCAGTCGGGGTGCTGGATTCTGTCCCGGTTGCCCCTCTTCCAGGCCAGCTCTCTGCTGTGGCCAGGGTGTGCAGTGGAGGATGGCCCAAGTGCTTGGGCCCTGCACCCCATGGGAGACCAGGAGAAGCACCTGGCTCCTGCCTTCGGATCAGAGCGGAGCACTGGCCGCAGCGCGCCTGGCCGCGGTGACCATTGGAGGGTGAACCAATGCAAAAGGAAGACCTTTCTCTCTGTCTCTCTCTCTCTCACTGTCCACTCTGCCTGTCAAAAAAAAAAAAAAAGAAAAAGAAAAAAAAAGAAAGCATATTGCCTTTCTTTGAATCCCGACTCTTGAGATTTTCTTGCCCTTTTTCAAATTTCTGTGATCCCAGTTTTTATTGTTAGATGAAATAATGTTGTAAGAAAATATCTCTACTTTCAAAAATTATTATGAAATAAGGATATTCCATCTTATGTATTGTAAATCAATTAAATATTTATTTTATAATCTTCCAAGTAAGACAGTAGCAACCACAGACATAAGACCTAAGAATATGCCCATACGGAAAAGAAATATCTTCTTCTTGTTCAGTAAGTTTTAATTGAGTAAACTTGAAAATCCTAGTTGCTACTATTTATCCGTGAAAGCACTGCAACATTAGAATAGAAAATTTGAAAACCTTGGAATGCCACTGGAAATATTGATTGACAGTTCCATGCAGATTTACTGAAAACAAATCAGAATAATTTTTAAAAGACAATTATATGAATATATATATGTGAAATAATGGCAGATATCCTGGTACACTATAGTACCTTTGTTTATTATTAATATGTGTTCTACATATCAGGCGTTATATCTTGAACCAACACAACAAAATTGATTTTGAAATAAAATTTTAAGAGTTCTTATGCTGAAAGAAAATTATAACTTTGCAGAACGTAAGTTTGTACAATTATAACATTCCTGCTTCCTGCCTGCCACCCTGTTCCTAACACTTCCTTGTCATCCTCTGTTAACCTTCTTCACTGATGCTCCACATTTCAATCATTGGCTAATCCAAAAGCTGTGCACTATCGTTAAGCCTCTGAAAATCATTCTCTATATCCATCACAAAAAGATACAGTGATACTCCCAATGAATTATTGACGATTATCCTCTAACATTAAGCAAATCTGTACTCAATCTGATGTTCATCTTCTAAATTAGCATTGAGTCCTTGGTCCTCCACTGAAAAATGATCTAAAAATATTGTGTAATTTTAAAGAAACAGTAATACTCACGAAGGGTCATTAATGACTGTCTTCAAGGCATTGAGCAAATCTGCACTGGACATTGTCTTCAGATCCAACTTAACAGCTGCTCCCTTGGCCTTCATGTAGACAATGTTATCAAGTTGATCTCCAAACAAAGGAATGCCCACCATAGGAACTCCATGGTAGATTGCCTCGAAGACACCATTGGCTCCACCATGAGTTATAAAAGCCTTGGTTTTTGGATGACCTGGGATTGAGTGATTTTTATAAAATTATTAGTTATAAATCTTACAAATGAATGAGAAAAGTATAATAGGATGCACTGAAAGTGCAGTGTACTCTAAAAACACATTATCAATGTCCATGAAACTGCATTTTAATAGCTTTTAGATCCAGAGAAAGAGGCACCTAAGTGCACTGGGGAGGTAATGGAAGGTCACGTGGAAGAGGTGGAGTGTGACGTGAGGCTTGTACTTTATGTGAGATTGCCAAATGGGTATGAAAGAGTACATTCTGGGAAAAAGGAACTGTATATGTGTCAAATTAAAAGGTCAAGTGCCTGTTAGAACATGCTCTCTCCAAGAAACCGTGCCACCACTGAGTGTCATTTATAGGTTGTAGAAGGTTGCCCATACTCTATCTTGAAATTCCTTATTACTTTATTTTAAAAGTTGTTGATTTTTCCCACAGAAAACATAGAATTCTGCGGAATAACAGAAGGGTAATTTTTTTTGGTGGTATTTGTAACTTTCTATATTAGGGGAAAAGTCAGATGACAAATGTAATGTTTGAATTAGGATTCAATCTGACAAGCCAGGAGATTATTGTTATTTAATGAATATGTTTGTAAGAAACAGATCAAGCACTAGACACACACATACACTTACACAGTGCAAGGGAAGTCCTTAGAGCAACAAAGAGAGAAAGAGATCTACTTACTATGGTTCATTCACCAAATGCACTGAACAGCTGTGAATGGGCCAGGCGAAAGCCAGGAGCTGGGGACTCAGTTTAGCACTACTGTGTGGCTGCCAGTGACTCAGATATTTTAGCCATTAGCTGCTGCCTTCTTCATCTAGGATGTGTCAGCAGGATGTAGGCATCAGAATTGGAGTTGGAACTTAATCCATGAACACCAGTATAGGAGGCATGTGTCTCAAAAGCCTCTTAACCCTTCTGCCAAATGCCTTCCCCACTGGAAATTACTGAGAAATTCTCTCTGAGAGGTAAATACACTGAAAATAAGGATACTTTGATTCTGGGCCTACAAATATTGTAATCATAAAATGCCAACTGTTATAATTCATTGTATTTACCCTAGGACTGGGCAAGGCTTGCCAAGACATTTGGCTTGATTCTTTAGGTTTTCAACAATAAAGTCATTTTTATTTATTTATTTATTTTATTTAATAAATGTGAATTTACAAAGTGCTACTTGTGTATTATTATGGCTCCCCCACCCAACCTCCCTCCCTCCCGCAGTCCTTCCCCTCTCCCACTCCTTCTCCCATCCCGCCTTTCTTTGAGTTTCATTTTCAATTGCCTTCATATACAGAAGATCAACTTACTATACAGTAAGCAAGGATTTCAACAGGCTGCACTCGCACAACCTCACACAGTATAGGGTATTGTTCGACTAGTAGTGTTGTTTTTAATTTTCATAGTAAAACACATTAAGGACAGAGACTTACATGGGGAGACTGTACTCAGTGACTCCTGTTGTTGATTTAACAATTGGCACTCTTATCTATGAAATCAGCAATCACCGGAGACTCTTGCCATGAGCTGTCTAGGCTATGGAAGCCCCTTGAGTTCACCAACTCTGAAATTTTTTAGTCAAGGCCATATCACAGTGGGGGTACGTTGCTCCCTTTGGAGAAAGGCGCCTCCCTCCTTGGTGGCCCGTTCCTTCTGCTGGGATCTTGTTCACCAGGATCTTTCATTTAGATCGTTTTTTTGTCACCATGCAATGGCTTCTCATGCGTATGAGACTCTCATGGACCTTTTAGCCAGATCCGTATGTCCCAAGGGTTGATTCTGAGGCAGGAGTGCTGTTTTGGGAGTTTGCCATTCTATGAGTCTGCTGTGTGTCCTGCTTCTCCCGCAGGATCATTCTTTCTTTTAATTCCATCCTTCATTGTTTGCTTACACTGGTCTTATTTGTGAAATCTCTGATACTTACCCTATCTTTTTGATCGGTTGTGTATTTATACTTATCACTTTATCAAGTGCACTGGCATTGGTACCTGCCTCCTTGGTAAGACTGAGCTGAAATCTCCTGGCACATTTCTAGTTCCACGATTTGAGGTAAGTCCGAGTGATCATGTGAAGACCTGTATATCTCCTCCCTTTCTTATTCCCACTCCTATGTTTAACAGAGATCACTTTTCTGTTAATTTTAAACGCCTAAGAATGATTGTGCATTGATTACAGAGTTCAACCAGTGGTCTTATGTAGAACAAACAGAGCAACAACAACAACAACAACAAAAATACTAAAAGGAATAAAATAGCAAGTTGTTCCTCAACAGTCTAGACAAGGGTTGATCATGTCATTGTCTCTCATAGCATCCATTTCACTTCATTGGGTATCATTTTAGATGTTCGTTTAGTTGCCATCGATCAGGGAGAACATATGATATTTGTCCCTTTTGGATTGGCTTATTTCACTCAGCATGATGTTTTCCAGCTTCTACCATTTTGTTGTAAATGCCCAGATTTCATTGTTTTTTACTGCTGTATAGTGTTCCATAGAGTACATATCCCACAGTTTCTTTATCCAGTCATCTGTTTATGGACATTTAGGTTGATTCCATGTCCTAGCTATTGTGAATTGAGCTGCAACAAATATTGAGGTGCAAATGGCTCTTTTTTTCTCCCCTTTAATTCCATTTGGGTAAATTCCAAGGAGTGGGATGGCTAGGTCCTGTGGTAGTACTATATTCAGGTTTCTGAAGACTCTCCAAACTGTCTTCCATAGTGGCTTTACCAGTTTGCATTCCCACCAACAGTGGATCAGTGTCCCTTTTTCCCCACATCCTCGCCAGCCTTTGTTGTTGGTTGATTTCTGTATGTATGCCAATCTAACTGGAGTGAGATGAAACCTCATTGTGGTTTTGATCTGCATTTCCCTGATGGCTAGGGATCCTGAGCATTTGTTCATGTGTCTGTTGGCCATTTGGATTTCCTCTTTTGAAAAATGTCTGTTAAGGTCCTTGACCCATTTTTTTTTTATTGGGTTGTTTGTTTTGATTCTGTGGTGTTTTTTGATGATTTTATAGATTCTAGTTGTTAATCCTTTATCTGTTGTGTATTTGCGAATAACGTCTCCCATTCTGCTGGTAGCCTCTTCACTTTCCTGACTGTTTCCTTTGCTGTAAAGAAACTCTTCAATTTGAGGTAATCCCATTTGTTTATTTTATCTTTGATTACCCATGCCTCTGGTGTCTTCTCCAGGAATTTTTCGCCTGTTCCAATATCTTGAAGGGTTTCCCCTATGCTCTCAATTAGTTTCATGGTGTCATGGTGTATCTCTAGTTCTTTGATCCATGTTGAGTGGATTTTTGTATAAGGTGTAAGGTAGGGGTCTTGCTTTATACTTTGACATGTGGACATCCAGTTTTCCCAGCACCATTTGTTGAAGAGGCTGTCCTTGTTCCAGGGGTTGGTTTTAGGTCCTTTGTCGAATATGAGTTGGTTATAGATGTTCGCATTGATCTCTGGTGTTTCTATTCTGTTCCATTGGTCTATCCATCTGTTTTTGTACCAGTACCAGGCTATTTTGATTATAACTGCCCTGTAGTATGTCTTGAAGTCTGGAATTGTGATGCCTCCGCCCTTGTTTTTATTGTAAAGGATTGCTTTAGCTATTCTTGGTCTGCTGTTTCTCCATATGAATTTCAGCATCATTTTTTCTAGTTCTTTGAAGAATGACTTTGGTATTTTGATTGGTATTGCTTTAAACTTGTAAATTGCTTTTGGAAGAATGGACATTTTGATGATATTGATTCTTCTAATCCATGAGCATGGCAGGTTTTTCCAATTTTTTGTGTGATCTTCCATTTCTTTCTTTAGTGTTTTGTAATTTTCATCATAGAGGTCTTTGACATCTTTGATTAAATTTATTTCAAGGTACTTTATTGTTTTTGTGGCTATCGTGAATGGAATTGATCTTAGAAGATCTTCCTTGGCCCTGGCATTATCTGTGTATACAAAGGCTGTTGATTCCTGAGCGTTGACTTTGTATCCTGCTACTTTACCAAACTCTTCTATGAGTTCCAATAGTCTCTTATAGGAGTGTATCGAGTCCCCTATATATAGTATCATGTCATCTGCAAATAGGGATAGTTTAACTTCCTCCTTTCTCATTTGTATCCCTTTAATTTCTTTTTCTTGCCTGATGGCCCTGGCTAACACTTCTAGGACTATATTGAATAGCAATGGTGAGAGTAGGCATCCCTGTCTGGTGCCAGTTTTCAGTGGAAATGCCTCCAACTTTTCCCATTCAATATGATGCTGGCCATTGGTTTATCATAGACTGCCTTAATTGTGTTGAGGAATGTTCCTTCTAACCTCAATTTGCTTAGGGTTTTCATCATGAAAGGGTGTTGTTTTTGTCAAATGATTTCTCTGCATCTATTGAGATAATCATATGATTTTTGTTTCTCAATTTATTAATGTGATGTATTACATTGATTGACTTTTGAATATTGAAGAATCCCTGCATACCAGGGATAAATCTCACTTGGTCCGGCTGAATGATCTTTCTGATGTGCAGTTGGATTTGGTTTGCCAGAATTTTGTTGAGTATTTTTGCATCTATGTTCATCAGGGAGATAGGTCTGTAGTTTTCTTTCTCTGTTGTGTCTTTTCTGGGCTTAGGAATTAAGGTGATATTGGCTTTGTAGAAAGAATTTGGGAGGATTCTCTCCCTTTCAATTGTTTTGAATAATTTGAGAAGAACTGGGGTTAGTTGTTCTCTAAATGTCTGGTAAGATTTGGCGGTGAAGCCATCTGGTCCTGGGCTCTTCTTTTTTGGTAGTGCGTTTATTACTGATTTAATTTATTCCATGGTTATGGGTCTGCTTAGATTTTCTATATCTTCACGGCTCAGTTTAGGAAGGTTGTATGTGTCCAGGAATCTATCCATTTTCCCAGGTTCCCCAATTTGTTAGCATACATCTCTTTGTAGTGGTTTCTGATGATTTCTTTTTTAATTTCTGTTGTGTCTGTTGTTACATTTCCATTACCTTCTTGATTTTACAGATTTGGGTCTTCTCTCTCCTTTTTTTGGTTAGTTGGTCCAATGGTGTGTCAATTTTGTTTATTTTTTCAAAGAACCAGCTCCTGGTTTTGTTGTACTTTTGTATTTTTTTTTTGGTTTCAATTCTGTTTATTTATTATCTGATCTTTAGTATTTCTTTCCTACTTCTGGATTTGGGCTTGATTTGTTGCTGTTTTTCTAAATCCTTGAGATGCATGGAGAGTTCATTTTTTTTGGTTCCTTTCCAGCTTCTTGATGTAGGCACCAATTGCTATAAACTTTCCTCTTAGCGCTGTTTTTGCTGTGTCCCACAAGTTTTTATAGGTTGTGTTATCATTTTCATTTGTTTCTAGAAATCTTTTGATTTCTCTTTTAATTTCTTTGATGACCCACTCTTTGTTTAGGATCATGTTGTCCATTCTCCATATATTTGCATATGGTGTAGAGATTTTGGGTTGTTGATTTTGAGTTCCACTGCTCAATGGTCTGAGAAGCTGCATGGTATAGTTTCAATTTTTTTGAATTCGTTGAGGCTCCTTTTATGGCCTAGCATATGGTCAATCCTAGAGAATGTTCCATGTACTGGGGAGAAATACATGAACTCTGTGGCTGTGGGGTGTAAGGTTCTGAAGATATCTATTAGGTCTATTTGGTCTATAGTGTCAATTAGCTCTGTTGTTTCCTTGTTGAATTTCTGTCTGGTTGATCTGTCCATTGGTGAGAGTGGGGTGTTGAAGTCCCCTGTCACTATTGTATTTGAATCTATATCTCCCTTTAAATCCTTTAGTAATTCTTTGAGACAGCCAGGCACCCTGTAATTAGGTGCATATACATTTATAATAGTAGTGTCTTCCTGTTGGATAGATCCTTTAATCATTATATAGTGCCCTTCTCTGTCTCTTTTAATAGATTTTATGTTAAAGTCTATTTTATCTGATATTAGGATGGCCACACCAGCTCTTTTTTGATTTCTGTTAGCTTGGAGTATCTTTTTCCATCCTTTCACTTTCAGTCTGCGTGCATCTTTGCTGATAAGATGTGTCTCCTCCTGAAGGCAGCATATAGATGGATTCTCTTTCTTGATCCAATCAGCTAGTCTATGTCTCTTGGTAGTAGAATTAAGACCATTCACATTCAGTGTGATTATTGTTAAGTACTGTCTTTTCCCATTCATGTTTCCTGAAACGAGCTGTTTATGTATTTTGAACTTTGTTTGTAGGTTACTCTACATTCGCTTTTTTGTAGTGAAGTTCTTGTTTTTGTATTTCTGTGTGCAGCACGTCTTTGAGCAAGTGTTGTAGGGTTGGACGCGTGGATACATATTCTTTCAGTTTCTGTTTGTCTTGGAAGATCTTTATTTCCCCTTCATTAATAAATGATAGCTTTGCAGGGTATAGTATTCTAGGTTGGCATTGTTTGTCTTTTCTTGAATTATATCATGCCATTGTCTCCTTGCCTGTAGTGTTTGTGATGAGAAGTCTGGGGTGAGTCTGATTAACTTACCCCTGAATGTGATTTGTCGTTTTTCTCTAGCACATTTTAGGATTTGTTCTTTGTGTGTCATTGAGCTGAGTGTTGCCACAATTTCTCTTCTGGTCTACGCTGTTCAGAGTCCTGGCTATCTGTTGAATTTTCCTGTTGTTATCCAGCTGCCTTTGTTTGAAGTTTTCTGTTATTATTTCATTGAAAACACCTTTCAATCCATTCTCTCTTTCCACCCCCTCAGGGACTCCTATTATCTGAACATTACACCGTTTGATTGAATCTTGTAGGTCTCCAACCATATTTTTTAATTTTTAATTTCATTTTCCTGTGTTTGAACTGACTGTATTATTTATGGAAGTTTGTCTTCGAATTCTGATATTCGGTCTTCTATTTCATCTGTTCGATTTCCGAGGGATTCCAAGGTGTTTTTTATATGGTCAATTGAGTTTTTCATTTCTAGTATTTCATTCTGGCTTCTCTTTAGGATCTTTAATCCTTGGGCTTGTTTTTTGTTCAGCTCTTGACACTGTTGCTCATTATTTCTAAGTAATCTGATTATTAATTTTTGGAATTCTTTTTCTGGCATGGTTTCAAATTCTTCTTCTTCAGCCTCTGTTATGATGGTTGGTTTAGCCTGCTCCATTGGTGAGTTTATATGTTCTTCTATATTCTTATTGTGGGTTTTTGTTTTGTTTTTAGGCATTCCGTCTGGGTGGTTTTTCAGGTAGATTTCCCTCTGCTATAGGCTTCTGTGAGTCTGTACCAATATCCAGTGTAAGCAGGCTGCTCTGCCTTCTAGAGCTTGCTTATTTATTTTTTACTTATTTAGTTATTTATTTGTAACTTGAGTGGGCTGGTGTTGGGGCTTTGAGGTGCCAATCTCCACCCCTTGGGGGCCGGTTTCCTCGTTCCTGTGTTTGCCCTTACGTGTCTGTGCCTGGGGTTCCCTGGTCAGCTGCTCTCTCTCACTGCACCTCCAGCGTGAGGAGTGTCAAGTAGCTCCAGACCACCTTTGGACTCCGCCCCTGCTGCTTCCTCCTTCGGAGCAGAGGCCAGCCTCCTTTAAGCCTGAATGTAAAGAAACAGGATGGCTGCACTCTGCCCACTGCAGCTCTGATTGTGGGTTGGGCGGCTCCTAAGGATCCTGGCATTTTTGATTCCTCAGTTCATCCCCCTGGATCCTGCCCTCTTCCGTGGGCGCTATTCAATTTTTTTCCTGGTAACTTGAGATGACTGGTGTCAGGGCTTTGAGCTGATCTCCCTCACTGCCCACCCCTGAGTGAGAGGTGTCATGTCACTCCACTCCTCCTTTGGGCTCCGCCTCTGAAGTTTAGTGCAGAGGCAGAGGCAGTTCTGTGCGAATGTAAACAAACAAGATGGCTGCTTCCTGCCCACTGCAGCTCTGATTTTGGGGGGAGTGGAGGCAGCAAGGGATCCTGGTTTGTTTAGTCCCTCAAATAGTCCCCCTGAATCACGCGCTCTTTCTGCAGGTACTACTCGCTCTGTTCCGTTTTCCATTTCCTCCCCACTCAGTCGTGCGTGTCTCAGTGTCCATCCCAGGGTGAGTGGGGGAGGGGCGGCGGCGGCTGTTGCAGCGGTGCTGGGTGAGCGCCCTGTCCCACCTTGGCTTCCAGAACTGGTGTGTACACACTCCTGCTGGTGTTCTGTGCTTCAGGCGTCTGTGTCCTCCTCGCAGGTCCACCCTGTCTCCCCAGTTTCGGAAGAGCTTCCCTTTCCCTGAAACTACAAAATCTCACCCCTCTTTGAACCTTCCCTTCCCGGACCATCGGTGTGCTCCCACCCTGTTCAACCATCTTCCCAGAAGTCAATAATAAAGTCTTACTACTCTTATCTTGATCAACTATTACTAGTGTTTTCAGTGTCTGTTCTCCAGAGTCTTACCAAGAAGGTCATTCTGGGGGATCCACTTATAGAGCCGAGTGTTGGATCCTAACGTGTCTGGTTTCTTGCCTTCAAATCGCCAAAGAACCTGTTTGGTAAAGTAATAGCAATTTCATGAATTGGATTTCAAATTATAGCGTGTTAAAATTCTAAATACCTTAGATTGGAATGACAAAGAAAAAAGGGCAAGAGAAATTAAGTAATGAGAATTAAAATTTGAAAGCCTTCATGTCTGCTGTACTCTTGCTGCATTCAGTCAGATTGGGATGTATTCATGCTGTGTCACATATAAGATAAAAACAAAGTAAGATGATGTGTGATAAATTCAAGCATTTAAGAAATTATTATGTGGGTTTAATTCAAATGAAAGAAGAAGAACTCATTACCAGTTTACTTGTTATCTACATTATCTATATACCTGTAAGTCTATATAGATACACAGATATATAGATATGTGTGTATGTTTGTTTGTACATGTGTTTGTGTTTACCATGTGAGACTCATCTTCCAAATCTATTAACATTCTTAGATTTAAAAAATGGAAACAAGGTTTTATTTGCATTCCCTGTTCCATAAGTTGTTTTATGAGAATCTGTCATTTTTTAAAACATTTATTCATGTACTTGTAAAGCAGAATTGCGTAGGGGAAGAGGCAGAGAGAGAGAGAGAGAGAGAGAGGTCATCAAGCCACTGGTACACTCCCCAGATAAATGCAATGGCAAGCTGAGTCGATCCTAAGCAAGGAGCCAGGTGCCTCCTCTATGTCTCCCACACAGATGGAGTAGTAAAAGGACCTGGGCCATTCTTCATCACCCTGCCAGGTCACAGACATAGCCAGATCAGAAGTGGAGCAGCCAAGACCCAAAGCAATGCCAACATGGGATTCTGGCACTGCAGGCAGTGGCCGCACCAGCTACGCAATTGCGCCAGCCCAAAGAATTTGTCATCTTTTAATTTGAGTGAGAAATACAACAGGTTGGCACTGAGGAACTACCTTTAATTTGTTATATAAAAATTTCAAGATACATTTTTTAATTGAAAACATAATAGTATCACTACTGCTAGAATTGGAATTTCTTTAAATATAGGAAGAAAGAGTCAGTTCATAAGCATACAGTGTCTGAAAAAATCCATTATTTTGATAATGCTAAATTTTATTCAACTGACTATTAGGTTTTCCACAATGTATTGAAAGTACTGACAGCTGTTAATGCTGATTATACTATAGCCAGATCTTTTCCATGTAAGCTACCAAAATAAGGGACTGATATTAGAAATCAGAATTTATCCTCATAAACTGGAGTATTTATCCTCATAAACTGGAGTGTACCATTTCTATTTCCTTTGGAGAGGTAAAGTAATTTCTGATTCTATGCATAATATTAACATATGGACTTATTAGAAGGCTTTACCAGCTAGAAAGCTAAAATGTAGTTGCTAAATACCAAGAGTTCAAAGTCACGCTGTATATATCACAAATGTAGTTCCTACTATTACTTATAGAAGGGGACATCGGAACTCCATCACATGTCAGGCTTGCTTCAAAATGACTCCTTCTTGTACTGCCATCTCCATGCTCAATCCAGAGGAATTGCACTCATGAGTTAGGGTCACAGCCCTGTGGAGTGATGTTTTTATAAAGTATAGCAGGTGTCTTCAGAACAGGACACATCTCCAAATTTTCTGCTTATATCTTTCTGCAAAACCACTGCTAGGGTCCAGTAGTGAGGGGCAGATTAATTTTTCTGTTTCTCTAAATCTACTTAGATGAGTGCATAGATGCATTCATGTTTGGTGAACTCTGGACTTCTGTTCTCTGAATATGCTCCTGATTAGTATCTTAAATACCCCTACATACAAATTAGGGAATGTAAAGAGGCATGGATTATATGAGAATCCTAAACTTCATAATGCTCTTAAGATGTGTTTCAGTATTCCCTTAATGTTATTGAGGTAGTGCAGTCAGTAATGAAAATTCAGCTTCTTTCTGAATACAGCTTTAGTGTACACAGTGGCCTCACAATCCCACAAAGCAAAGAAGCAAACAGCAGGGTAAGAATTCAGTGACTTCTCTTTATCTGCCTTCAAAATGATTGAGTATTCCAAGGGTTCACGAGACACCTGTTAGGTACATTTCTGATCAAAATGGCAATGTCAAAGTTACCTACAATGAAATACACTCTGTGCTATTTTTGCACCTGTCAGGAAGAGTTTAACTGATGTCTGAAGAAAACTAAAGTTATCATAAGTATCTCCACTTCACATAGGAATATCTGTAATGAGACACTCTGCAGAGCTTAGCAGACTCATTCAGCAGTTGCCTGCCATTAGGGCACATTTCTGACCTTTTGTGGCAGCTGGGCAAAGGCTGATGCAATCACGTTGGCCCTTTCTTCTGTCAGGTTACTGATCATTGACCCCAGGGAAAACACCACCACTCCCTCTTCTCCAGAGCTCTGCACAAAGGCTTCCATCTCCTGTGAAGAGAAAATTAGGTCTGTCATAAAGAGCAGCATTGTTGGTTATCAGGGTCTCAAAACACTTTCTCTTCCCAAACTAAAACTTCGTGCCCTATGGACATTATGTGATATGTATTTAGAGCATTGGAATCCTAATTTATATTCATCTTGCATTTTTCAGAAAATATGTGATTTTTATCTTCTTTGTTCTTCTGTTTGCAACTAACCCTTCTATGTTAGCTTATTTAGTTTTATTAACAGTTCTTTGGTAGAGCAATTATAATGGTGTGATAAGTTTGTGTTGCATATATTTGTATATATATATAAATTTTAATCATTCCTTAATATTCAGTTTAGGTTACTAAAAATGTGTTCTTATAAATAAATGCTACAGATACTGATTTGGCACTTACTAGTTCCTTTTATCTGCACAATTTTATGTCTTATAAAACCAAAGTGTATACTTTTTTTTTTTTTGCTTTTATTTAAAGAATATAAATTTCCAAAGTATAGCTTATGGATTTCAATGTCTCACCCCCTCACAACTTCCCTCCCTCCCGCTACCCTCCCCTCTCCCACTCCCTCTCCCCTTCTGTTCACATCAAGATTCATTTTCAATTCTCTTTATACACAGAAGATCAGTTTAGAACATATTATGTAAAGATTTCAACAGTTTGCCCTCACATTGAGACACAAACTGAAATTATTGTTGGAGTACTAGTTATGGTATTAATTCACGATGTACAGTACATTAAAGAAAGAGATCCTACATGATTTTTTTTTAAAGAATTGATTAATTATCTATGCAATTTCCAATTTAACACCAAGATTTTTTTAATCATTTGCAATTATCTTTATACACAGAAGATCGATTTAATATTATAGTATGTAAGGATTTCATCAGTTTGCACCCACACAGAAACACAAAGTGAAAAAAATACTGTTTCATTACTGGTAATAGCGTTATTTCACATTGGATAACACATTAAGGACGGATCCCTCATGAGACATAAGTACACAGTGACTCCTGAAATTGATTTAACAATTTGACACTCTTGTTTATGGCGTCAGTAATCTCCCCAGGCTCTAGTCATGAGTTGCCTAGGCTATGGAAGCGTTTAGGGTTCGCCGACTTTGATCTTAATCCGACAGGGTCATAGTCAAAGTGGAGGTTCCCTCCTCCCTTCAGAGAAAGGTACCTCCTTCTTTGATGGCCCCGATCTTTCCACTGGGATCTCACTCGCAGAGATCTTTCATTTAGGTCTTCTTTTTTTTTTTTTTTTGTTTTTCAGAGTGTCTTAGCTTTCCATGCCTAAAATATTCTCATGGGCTCTTGAGCCAGATCCGAATGCCTTAAGGGCTGATTCTGAGGCCAGAGTGCTATTAAGGACATCTGCCATTCTATGAGTCTGCTGTGTATCTCGCTTCCCATGTTAGATCATTCTCTCTCTTTTTCATTCTATAATGTTAGTATTAGCAGACACTAGTCTTGTTTGTGTGAACCCTTCTACTCTTAGACCTATCCGTGTGATCACTTGTGAGCTGAAATTGGTCACCTGGACTAATGAGATGGCTTTGGTACATGCCACCTTGATGGAAATGTATTGGAATCCCCTGGCACACTTCTAACTCTATCATTTGGGGCAGTTCCGATTGAGCATGTCCCAGATTGTACCTCTCCTCCCTCTCTTATTCCCACTCTTATATTTCACAGGGATCACTTTTCATTTAAAATTTAAACACCTACGGCTAATTGTGTGTTAGTTGCCAGATTCAACCCATAGTACTAGAACGAATACAAACAACAAGGGGAGATACTAAAATGGGTAAAGATTTAGATTGTACATCAACAGTTCAGGCAGGAGCTGATCGTGTCTTATTTCCCCATAGTGTTCATTTCATTTCAACAGGTTTCCTCTTTGGTGCTCAGTTAATCATCACCAATCAGGGAAAACAAATGATATTTGTCTCTTTGGGACTGGCTTAATTCACTCAGCATGATGTTTTCCAGATCCCTCCATTTTGTTGCAAATGGCAGGATTTCATTGTTTTTGACTGCTGTATAGTATTCTGTAGTGTACATGTCCCATAATTTCTTAATCCAGTCTACTGTTGATGGGCATTTGAGTTGATTCCAGGTCTTAGCTATTGTGAACTGAGCTGCTATAAACATTAGTGTGCAGATGGCTTTTTGGTTTTCCAATTTAATTTCCTTTGGGTAAATTCCAAGGAGTGGGATGGCTGGGTTGTATGGTAGGGTTATATTCAGATTTCTGAGGAGTCTCCAGATTGACTTCCATAGTGGTTTAACCAGTTTGCATTCCCACCAACAGTGGATTAGTGTCCCTTTTTCCCCACATCCTCTCCAGCATCTATTGTTGGTAGATTTCTGAATGTGAGCCATTCTGACCGGGGTGAGGTGAAACCTCATTGTGGTCTTGATTTGCATTTCCCTGATTGCCAGTGATCTTGAGCATTTTTTCATGTGTCTGTTGGCCATTTGGATTTCCTCTCTGGAAAAATGTCTATTGAGGTCCTTAGCCCATCTCTTAAGTGGGTTGTTTGTTTTAATGCTGTGTCGTTTCTTGATTTCATTATAGATTCTCGTTATCAGCCCTTTATCTGTTGCATAGTTTGCAAATATTTTTTCCCATTCTGAGGGTTGCCTATTCACTTTCCTGACTGTTGCTTTTGCAGTACAGAAACTTCTCAGTTTGATGCGATCCCAATAGTTAATTTTGGCTTTGAGTGCCTGTGCTTTTGGGGTCTTTTCCAAGAAGTCTTTGCCTGTACCTATATCTTGCAGGGTTTCTCCTATGCTCTCCAGTAATTTGATGGTGTCGGGTCGTAGGTTTAAGTTTTTGATCCATGTTGAATGAATTTTTGTGTAAGGTGTAAGGTAGGGGTCTTGCTTCATGATTCTGCATGTGGAAATCCAGTTTTCCCAGCACCATTTGTTAAATAGACTGTCTTTACTCCAAGGGTTAGTTTTGGGACCTTGATCAAATATAAGTTGGGTGTAGATGTTTGGGTTGATTTCAGGTGTTTCTATTCTGTTCCATTGGTCAATCCATCTGTTTCTGTACCAGTACCATGCTGTTTTGATTACAACTGCCCTGTAGTATGTCCTGAAATCTGGTATTGTGATGCCTCCGGCTTTGTTTTTGTTGGACAAGATTGCTTTAGCTATTCGAGGCCTCTTATTCCTCCATACGAATTTCAGCATCATTTTTTCCAGATCTGAGAAGAAAGCCTTTGGTATCTTGATTGGGATTGCATTGAATCTGTAAATTGCTTTTGGGAAAGTGTATACTTTTAAGTTATTCTGTGTTATTTGTTAAATTTCTCTCTTCTGTCTTAGAAAAGGACAGAGATTATCTGAGCTTACGGTAATTAATAAAAAAGCAAGTTGGTAGGGGAAACAGATGCTTTAACAGAATATGTAATTAAGCTGCACAATTCTGTACTTGGTTTCAAATATTGCTTATGCAACTAAATTCATGTATTCGGAGAACCTGAATTCAGCAAATATTTGAACAGAGTTGACACTGGTGCTTTAAAAATGTTGGAAACCATAATTGAGAGTTGTATCTTTTATTATTATTAAGAATAAAAATGTAGATTGTGAAAGGACAATAAAACAATGTCTCATATATAGGTCACCTTATAAATAGGACATTGGACAAATATGAAATTTTTCATGTATTGCATAATAGCCAATATATGACTTTCATTACAAGTACAATTATTTTCAGTGCAAAGATGCAAAATACTTTCAAAAAGCATTCCATCACATTTATGGTGATATGTTGTTGGATTCATGTGACACTGCTTGTTTGGACAGCGTCATCGGTCTTACTAATTTTGAATAATATGAGTTCTTATGTCAATCATCTTAGACAGTAATAGGTCCAAGCATTTTATACTGTCTTCCACTTGAGATGTCCTGATTTAAATAATTTTAGGTATGTTAATCAGTTTTCTCTTTTTAAATCCATCATATTTAAGAAATCTTTCCTGTATTTTCACAACTCTGTGAATAATCCATGCATTTACTAGACTCATATCAATTATTTGTTTGAAGAAAGTCTTGTACAATTTTAAACCTTTAAAAACTTGTTCAAGAACTGCATAGATAGAGATGGGAAACATCACTACTTGTCAACAATAACAACAAATAGCAATATGAACCAGTGGATTAAAGATCTCTGTCTCTCACTCTGTATGCATGTGTGTGTGTGTGTCTGCCCCTCTCTTTGTAATTCTCACTTTGAAATAAATAAATCTTTAAATAAAGCCCTTTTTGTATATTTCTTCTTCCTCTCTCTACACTTGTTCCTGCACATCCTTCATATTTCACCTTTATCAGTGGCTCCTGGACATCTCTTATGATCCTTACTAGATACTCTCCCAGCACTGTCCTTCCCAATCTAAACATTTCCACCGAAGTTTAATCATTGCTCATAGTGTATCCTAAAAGGATCTAAAGGAAATGGAGGAGAGCAGACACAGTGTCTACCTTGCCTCTGTATATGTTCAACACATGCTTCTGTTATATCTAGTCACTTCATGAATATACATCAAAAAATGACTCGTATTTTATTATGTGTTGAATAACGAATACGTTAATTTAACAGAGTCTTCTCTCAAAGTCTCCCAGATATTCCATTTTATTCTGTAATGAAGGTGAACTCTGGATACTTGTGATGGTGTTGAAATACAAGCATACTCTATATAGTCTTTGGAAAGTGTACATTGGCTTCTTATTCAAATTTCTTCTTCTTTTTTTTTTTTTACAGGCAGAGTGGACAGTGAGAGAAAGAGACAGAGAGAAAGGTCTTCCTTTGTCATTGGTTTACCCTCCAAGGCCAACGTGGCCGGCACACTGTTGCTGTCGCACTGCACTGATCCGAAGGCAGGAGCCAGGTGCTTCTCCTGGTCTCCCATGGGGTGCAGGGCAAAAGCACTTGGGCCATCCTCCACTGAACTTCCTGGCCACAGCAGAGAGCTGTCCTAGAAGAGCGGCAACCGGGACAGAATCCAGCACCCTGACTGGGACTAGAACCCGGTGTGCTGGTGCTGCAAGGCAGAGGATTAGCCTATTGAGCCGCGGCACCAGCTCTTATTCAAATTTCCATGAACTTTTAAGTCCCCCCATGTTAATTTCTCATTGGAAGGGTTTTTTTTCCTCACTTTCTATAACTCTTCCTTTGAAATAAATGTTGTAAATGAAGAATGCAGAGCCATTTCCATGGAAAATACGAAGCAAACCAAATATAGCACACAGGAACTTACTTACCTGAGGCAGAGGTTTGGCAGGTTTGCAGTGGAGCCCTCCAATGAAATCAAAATTTGGTAAAAGTGGGCGAGGAAACTCCAAGTCCCAATAGCTTCGAATGAGCCACATGTCAGCTTTCCCCACTAGCTCCAAGAATGTGACGGGTCTTCCTGAATGTGAGAAAAAAAAAGAAGAGGGAGAGTAGTGAGGAAAATGTGATGTGAAGTATGTTATGTCAAATTCTGAAAGGTATTGGAATAATGCAGTGAATGATGTATAAAGTACACAGTGTTAACCAAATATGTTATAAAGGCATCGTATAATTTACATTTAAAATTTATGCATGGTTCACATTGTGTGTGTGTGTGTGTGTGTATGTTTGTGACAATACCAGGGAATAATAAACAGAGAATCTGTACACAGTAAGCTCATAATCATAAGTAACCATTAAAATAGATCACTACAGAATCAAACATGGAAAATGTAGAGTAAAACAGGCATTGAAAAGCTTGGTGAAATCCTCAGTATATCTACTTATGGTTGTATGCTGCCCTGGAACACCCTAATCTAGTGATGGTCCATTGGCTTACAATGACCCTGTGAAGTTAACACCATTGCATTACATTTGTGAGAATGACAAATCCTTTTATATTTTTATTTCATTATTTTACCTATAAAGAGAAATTTCCTTGATTTTGCATTCATACAAGCTCACATACAAAGTCACAAAAGTTAGGATCAGTTAAAAAGATGACTTACCTAGTACTTCACTGTAAAATCGATCCCATCGCTTCTCATTAAACTTTGGGAACCAAAAGTCAAAGTAAAGCATACATAGCAGATTTTGCACCCTTTCCATGAATGTCATTTGACTGCTTAGACCAGACATCATAATAGGTACATAGGAAGGAGGCAGTAAGAGTCCTCCACCATGCTTTTGCAATATGTAACCAGCAAAGCCACGAAGACTGTACACGAGGGGTATTTTAAGTAGCTCAGCCAGCAGCTCACCACCAGGACTAACAGGATCTGCAAGAACAACATCAAATCTTGATTCCTGCAGCTTTGTCATGAGTTTCTTGTTCAAAATGACGTCTTTGCAGATGTCTTCACAAATGTCAGAATATTTTAAAGTAACCATTTTCATTAATGAAAAGTGTTCCCAATTACTATCTATTGACACATTATATATCATTGTATAGAACCAATCCATGAAAAAACCCTCGATTTCATCTTTACTGTAGGATGTATGGAAAGTTTCAAATTTAATTCCTGATTCATTGTTGGAACTAATTACAATAGAAGCTGAAGATCTCAGGACAGTGACTTCATGGCCTCGCTGGACAAGTGCATCCAGGATTGTCTTCATATTCATCCAGTGACTGAATTCCATGGGCCACACGAGCACCTTCCCACAACTCCCAGAGCCGAAGCAGCAGCTCAGCTGTAGCAGCAGCAGCAGAACTGAAATGCACTTCACAGACATCCTGGTGGAGTGCAGTGCTTCCTCTCAATTGCTGTTCCTTTTCAAGCTAGTCAAGCCTGTATCCATGAAGAAATTCATCACGTAGTTAAAATATAACCTGAATTGGTCATAGTAAACATATCTCAATCAGATCTGTGCACAGAGGTGGCATTTGGAAAAAGTTAAGGTAGATGACCTTCTGTGTATATCAGTGTGTTTAGAGTCTCCCCCACATTTTTAAGGACTTACAGAGAGTGGGAAAAATAGAGAAAGACAACTTCCATCCACTAGTTTACTCCTTTAATGTTCACAACTGTAGGTTTAAGTCCAAGCTGAAGCCATGAGACTGTGGCCCTCTTTGGGTTTCCTATTTGAGTGACAAGGACCCAAAGTACTCATGCAATCTTTCTATGCGTTCCCAAGGACACTATTGGGAGTTCAATCAGAAATGGATCAGATGGGACTTGAATTTCTGTCGCTTGAACTGATGCCAGTGTTGCGGACAGCGCCTTGATCAGCTGTGCTTCATTGGTGGCCCCTGGAGCCTCTTTTCTGATTAAGTGCTGCCATCTCTCTCAGATTCTCTGACCTGCTTATGTGAGGCATTTAGGCTATTAAGAGATTTTAGAGCAGTGTCAACAGCAGCAGCAGTGAGTGAGAGGTGACTTGCATCTGCATTCTCTGTGACACAGAACCAGATAATGTTTCTTAGCCTGGTTGAGGGCTTTTTTTGGGGTAGAGTCTCTGATAATACACATGCATCCATTTTGCTAATGTGATATGTATAATTCAGCGTTTCATGGTATTCTCATATAAATATGTAACCACAATCACTATCAAATTTTGAGCTTTTCATAACTCCAAAAGAGAAACCCAGTATACTTTATCCTTTGTGCTTCCTCTTCCAATTTCTGATTCCTACACCTCCTTGGCGCCGTCCAGTCTGGGGGCCGGAGCCGCCACCACCGCACACCCCGTGGGGTCGCTGTCCGCCAGGTTGGTGGCCGGGCCACGTGCGCACGGGCCAGGTCCCTCCTTGCACTGCCATCCCCAGGACACCCGCCGGCTGGCTCTGCGGGCCCTGGCTCTGCACAGCTCCATTACGTGCAGCTCAGGTGGGAGTACCCGGGGGCAGCTGTGCATGCGGCCCTGGGCCTGGCCGTGCCATGGCTGCACTCATGCCCCACAGATTCCCCCTTTTTGTTTTAACACGCGATCCCTGTCTTAGGTTGCCCCCAGCCGTCCTTGCCCTTACCTGTCATTGATAACCAGGCAGCTTGGCCATGAGCCCTGTCTTAGGTTGGTACAGGACGCTGGGTGCTTTACCCGTCTTGGGGTGTCGAGTGACTTGTAATTATGGGAGCGTGGTGAGCCTTCTCCACTGCCTGTCTTAGGTTGTTCCATCCATCCGGAATATTACCCGTCATTGGCAATGTGGAGAGCACCGGGGGCGATTCCCCTGTTCAGGGGTTGTAGCCCTCTGTGGCTACCAGCCTCTGGTAACGAACCTGAACCTGTCTTACCCTTGTTGTCTCTATGTGCTATTGTATAAACTGTATAAGCCTATTCATTATGCATGGGCCAATAGCAAGGATTAAAAGCAGGGCAAGCAGCACTCCAAGAAGAGGGAGGAGGTAGGGCAAGAGTCCATTAAGGCCCATCCAAAAGGGGCTTTCTTGGAGTTCTCTTAGTCTTTTTTCAGGTCCTCCTGAAGTGTTTTGATGATCATGTTTGGGTCATCACATCCCCATCACTGGCTGGGCACTTGTCAGGATCACAGTGAAGAGTAGCATCTGCATCATCACCTGCCTCTGGATCTCCATCCATTTCTGGAAGAGGAAAAACAAGGGAATCTCCCTCAGGGGCAAACCACTCCCTGGGTGGGTTGTTACTTTTATGGGGCATAGGCCTGATATTTCTGGCCGGTATCCAAATCGGAGTCAACTCCCCTATGGGGAACACACAGGCAAATCCTCTTCCCAACTGAATCAGTGGGTCAGGCCCTCTCCAGAGTTGGGTGAGAGGGTTTCTCCATCTATCGAGCATCTGTGGTTGAGGGGTTAAATGTCCCCAATGTTTTTGGAACCTTGATTCCCTTGACCCTTTTGAAAAATTTAAAATATTGATAGTGAACAAAGCCATTTGTAATTGGATATGGGGGCTAATTCCCCCATTTTGTTTTAAAAGTTGTTCTTTTAGGCATTGATGATTTCATTCTACAATTGCCTGCCCTGAGGGTTGTAAGGTATTCCTGTGATGTGTTTAATATGCCATCTGCTAAAAAAGTCCGACATTGCTTTGCTAAAAGAGCAAGGTCCATTATCCGTTTTAACCTGTGCTGGCAGGCCTAGAGTGGCAAAGCATTGAAGGAAATGTGATTGTGAATGTTTAGCCTTTTCTCCTGTATGTGCTGTGGCCCAACAAGCTCCTGAATAAGTATCAATGGAAACAAATTTAAGCTTACCAAAGGCTGAAAAATGGGTGACATCAGTTTGCCAGAGAGTGTTGGGTTTGAGGCCTCTAGGGTTTACTCCCTGTGTCTGTAATGGGGGCACCTTCAGGAAGGGTTGACACGTTTTGCAAGTGTGGATGATTTTTCTGAGGTCCCATACAGTGACTTGGGGGAACCTGTATTGTAGGCCCCTCCAATTGATATGGGTTAAGTCATGTAGTTGAGTGGCTTCCTGTAAAGTTAATGCTTGTGGGCCGGTGGCTAGTCGATCAGCCCAATTATTTCCGAAAGACAGAAACCCAGGGAGCTTTGAGTGTCCCCTCAAGTGCTGGACATGAATGGGAGCCCCCCGTCCCTCTAATAAACCTTTGAGGGTAACTGTAAGGGGGGAAATAGGGTTACCATCCAGTCTAATATGTGCTTGGGGAACATGGGGCAGCAGCTTAACCATATACAGGCTATCAGAATATAAGTTAAAGGGCCCTTGAATGTCCTGAAGAACCATAATTACAGCAAGCATTTCTTTATATTGTGCTGACCCTTGGCGGGGTTGGAACCTTTCGAGGTTGGGGGTTTCTTGTTGACCCTTGAAGGCTGCATATGCAGAGCCTGCTTGACCCCCGTCGGTGAAAACATGAGGGGCATGGAGGATGGGTTTGGAAGAGAATAAAGAAGGCATTTTTAAGGGAAGTCACCATAGCATGACGGTCCATTTGGATGGCCCATAATGGCAATTGATGTGTCCCAAAAACCCCTCGAGGGAAAGGGCAAGACGGGCATTTGCCCTGGTAAGCCATTCAACATCTGACATCCGAAAGGGGAAAACCATGGAATGGGGGTCAGAGCCATAATGCCTCTGGGCCTGAGTTCTGCCCTTGATCAGCAAGCTGATCAGCCTGAGAGTACACCCGAGGTGTGCTCCCCAAGGAGGTGTGAATCCACTCCATTGGTTCCCCTTCCTGATCAGGACTGCAGAAATCAGGGTGATCCCTGCAAACAGCCACAGAGAGAAGGGCTTATTAGCAGAATACCTTTTTAAAGAATCTTTGTCTAGGGCTTCTTGAAACTGTAGCAATATCGCCTGATGACTATCTGTAAGGGTAATATTATCTTGTGGCATTTTATTTTTTAGCAATGTGAACAAGGACACAAGACTCTCCTTGGGGATGGGTACCC
Source organism: Sylvilagus floridanus (assembly GCA_949820135.1). Lineage (NCBI taxonomy): Eukaryota > Metazoa > Chordata > Mammalia > Lagomorpha > Leporidae > Sylvilagus > Sylvilagus floridanus. Next base: position 102,686,664 of record OX463238.1, on the reverse strand, counting down.
AGGGCAGTAGCCAATTAATTTCCCCTAAAAGACTTTGAAGTTGAGTTAGGGTCATGGAGGTTGGGATATCCAACAGAGGTTTAAGGGGACTGACTTGGGTTAGAGTTAAATGGGAACCAAGCACCTTAAAAGGGGGTACCCTCTGAATCTTACTAGGAGCCACTGTAAATCCTCCCTCCGTGAGTGTTGTAAGGACCTGGGTTAAAAGGCCCTCCAGGAGGGCAGGATCCTGTGTCCAAGGATGATGTCATCCATATAGGCGTAGGCAAGGGAAACATCTGAACTTAATATGGGCTCCAAAAGTGTGGCCAGGTACTGTTGGCAGAACACTGGACTATTAGCCATCCCTTGTGGTAATACTGTCCACTCATAACATTGATCGGGTCGAGAAAAATTAAGGGAGGGGATGGAAAAGGCAAAATTTTCACAGTCATCTGGGTGTAATGGGATAGAAAAGAAAAAATCCTTAATATCTATTACAGCCAGGGTATACTCTGAGGGTATGGCGGGGGTCCAGGGCATGCGTCTCAAGGGGGTGCCCACCAATTCCATCCTTTCATTTATTTTATGAAGGTCCTGAAGCATGCGCCAGGCCCCGGACACCTTTTGGATAACAAACACTGGCATGTTCCAGGGGCTCATGGAAGGACGTAAGTGTCCAAGGGTCATTAGTTCCTCCACCAGAAGGCAGAGCACCATGAGTTTAGATTGAGTTAGTGGCCACTGCTCCACCCAGATAGGATTTCCTGGCCTCCACCTGATAGGTGGCACCCGGGGGGCAGTGGCCTTTAGGATTGGGGGTATACTCGAGTGGGTCCCTTGGGTTCCTTACGATTGGTGAGACAATCCTTTTCCTTGACCCCTTCCATGCCCCAGTCATGGCCCTGGGCCTCTCCTTCCTCTGGAATACCCTCATAAAAGGTCCGGTGATCTGTGGTAACCACAGCATCCATTTGTCCTAGTATATCCTGTCCCAATAAATTTACTGTGAGGTTTTTTGCTACCAGGGGCCGTATTTTTCCCTGTTTTCCATCAGGACTGACCCATTTCATGAAGGCGACTGTTTCCTTAGATCAAGAATTGCCCCCCACTCCCAATATTGATGGCCCATCTGCCAGCTCCCAGGTGGGTGGTACCTCCTCTTCCCGGAGTACCGTCCTATCCGCCCCAGTGTCGATTAGGCAGTGAAACCTTTGTCCACCTATGACAACACTCATTTTGGGACGGAGCCCCTCCATAAGGGGGGCAATCCAGTGGGCTTGGATTGTTCTAGTATGGGTTATCCCTGGATTCCCCTTGGATGGGGTTCCTCCTTGAGTTAACGGGGCTGGAGCATGCCCCTCCTCTAGTTTAAAGGCTTCCCTTCTATATCAAATTTGGACCTGCAATCCTTTTTCCAATGATATCCCTTCCTGCACCTAGGGCAGGGGGTATGGGGCAGCTTTGACCCTCCCAGTCTATTAGTCAAGGAGGCTTGAGGGCACTCCTGTTTAAAATGCCCCTCTTGTCAACACTTGAAGCAGGCTCCCTTAGTGGCCTGCCCGAGTGACTTGGAACTTTGGGTGGCTAGAGCCTGAGTAATAGCCTCTGTCATTGCTGATGTCTGGGCTGAGAGGGCCTGGGTCATGGCCGTTGTCTGAGCCTGTAGGGTCATGGCCAGGGATTGATTTTGATACTGTTGCGTACCTACACCCTGCGAGGCCACTACCCATTGACTTATCGAAACTTCCCTCAGGCCAGCACAGGCCATCCTATGATTAGCATTCATTCCTTCCCAGACAAGCATTTTAACAAACTGATCCCGAAGGTCCCGAGCTGGCAACTTACGACAGAGACTGTGTTCGACCCTAGCTACAAAATCTGGCAATGACTCTCCCAGCTTTTGTTGCACCCCCGCGATGGGAGATTCTGTGGGCCCCTCATCCAGCTTGTACCAAGCATTAAGTCCTGCCTGCCTCACTTGTTCACGGTACGGAGCAGGTATCGCAGCTGGCTGGATCCCTGTAGAGAATCCCTCCCCCGTCGCAGCCAGCATAGCGTATGTAATAGGGATAGCTGGCTGGGCTGCTCGGTTAGCTTTGGCTCTCACCAGGCACTTCTCCTTAAAGAAGGCGCACCACTTTATGAACTGTGAACTCGTGAGGACTGCTTTGGCCAAGTCCAACCAATCCTTGGGGATGCATGGATGATAGGCTATATCTTATAGCAATGTTTGGACCCAGGGGGAGTTTGGGCTGTCCTCTGCTACTGCCTTGCGGAGTTCTTTGAGGTCCTTGGCATCCCAAGGGTACCATTCCAAGGGCCTATTAGCCCCTGGGGCTAAATTAACAGGGTAGGCCTGAGGCAGCAAGTTCCCAGGCCCAGAGTTCACTTCCCTACACTGCTTTATGTCCACCAGACAAGCTTTTGCATAGGTTACCTCCCCAAGTCCCTGTCTTTCAGTGGAGGGCTGGTCATTGGGATTTAGGTCCTTCTGTGGGGCCACATAGAACAATGCTCCCTCCTAGCTCCCAGGCACGTATGGGGGGCCTGGACTCCTCCGAAATGTAGGCTGGGGGAGGAAATTTTACCTTTGTCCTAACTTCCACTGCCTGTGTCTCCTCGTCTTTCCTACTGTCGATATCATCCTCTGTCTCTTCTATATCCAAGACTGCCTTAAAAATAGAATTACCCATAATAAGGGTTTCACTCACCCTGAGAGGCCGTTTAGCCTTGGCCGAAAAGTAACTGTTCGAGCCCCACGTTGGGCGTCAGATGCAGGGTCTGAGTCCACCCGTACAAGGATGGACTGGGTCCGAGGAAAGGTGAGTGCGCCGCTCGCCCGTTCCCCAGCCTCCAGATCCCAGAGACAATCAGACGCAGTGGGGAGCCAAGTCTAGCGAGGACTCATTTATTCCATGCGTAACCGAACCTTTTATAGCACAAAACTGCAGAGTCATTGGGGCAGGGCTAAGGACCAACCAATCACTTAAATGGTCAATTTACGTGGGGATTTCTGTAGGACTAGCCATATGTCTATATACTTGTTACTAGTCTTGTTACCTCCCCTGATGTTGCGTAGCCAATTAGCTTTTGAGTTCCGCCCATCTTACTTCCTCTGGATGCCATCTTCTTTGCCCCTCCTTGGTGCTGCCCGGTCTGGGGGCCAGAGCCGCCACTGCTGCACACACCGAGGGGTTGCTGTTCACCACGGTGGTGGCCAGGGCCACGTGCGCACATGCCGGGTCCCTCCCTGTGCTACCATCCCCAGGACACCCGCCGGCTGGCTCTGCGGGCCCTGGCTCTGCGCAGCTCCATTACGTGCAGCTTGGGCGGGGGAACCCGATGGCAGCTGTGCATGCGGCCCCAGGCCTGGCCGTGCCATGGCTGTGCTTATGCCCCACAGCTTCTCTTATCATGGAAGCTCCAATGTTTGAGTGAGCTGCACAATGATTATTTTGGAGTTGGATTTTCAGAATGCAGTGATTAATAGAACATCTATGTTAAGAATAAAACTAGTCAAAGTGATGATTTTCAGTTCATAATGATAGGATTAAGAGTCAAATGGGTCAAATAAACAAGAGTAGTGCCTGCTAATACTAACTGAGAGAATTAAAAAGGAGAGAACAATCCAACATAGGAAGCAGATACACAGCAGACCCATAGAATGTCGGAAGTCCTAAACAGCACTCTGGCCTCAGAATCAGCCTTTAAGGTATTCGGATCTAGCTAAAAGCCCATGAGAGTATTTCAGGCGTGGAAAGCCAAGACACTGTGGCAAAAAAATAAAAAAAGACCTAAATAAAAGATCTCTGTGAGTAAGATCCCAGTGGAAAGAACAGGCCATCAAAGAAGGAGTTACCTTTCTCTAAAGGGAGGAGAGAACTTGCACTTTTTTTTTAAAAAAAAGCTTTTATTTAATGAATGTAAATTTCCAAAGTACAGCTTATTGATTACAATGGCTTCCCCCCCTCATAATTTCCCTCCCACCCACAACCCTCCCCGTTCCCGCTCACTCTCCCCTTCCATTCACATCAAGATTCATTTTCTTTTCTTTTCTTTTCTTTTCTTTTCTTTTCTTTTCTTTTCTTTTCTTTTCTTTTCTTTTCTTTCCTTTCCTTTCCTTTTCTTTTCTTTTCTTTTCTTTTCTTTTCTTTTCTTTTTTATTTGACAGGAAGAGTGGACAATGAGAGAGAGAGACAGAGAGAAAGGTCTTCCCTTGCCGTTGGTTCACCCTCCAATGGCTGCCGTGGCCGGCGTGCTGTGGCCGGCGCACCGCGCTGATCCAAAGGCAGGAGCCAGGTGCCAGGTGCTTTTCCTGGTCTCCCATGGGGTGCAGGGCCCAAGCACTTGGGCCATCCTCCACTGCACTCCCGGGCCACAGCAGAGAGCTGGTCTGGAAGAGGGGCAACCGGGACAGAATCCGGCACCCCAACCGGTACTAGAACCTGGGGCGCCAGCGCCGCAAGTAGGAGGATTAGCCTGTTGAACCACGGCGCCAGCCAAGATTCATTTTCAATTATCTTTATATACAGAAGATCAGCTTAGTATATATTAAGTAAAGATTTCAACAGTTTGCTCTCACATAGCAAAACAAAGTGAAAAATACTGTTGGAGTACTAGTTATAGTATTAAATCACAATGTACAGCACATTAAGGACAGAGATCCTACATGATATTTTTTTAAAAATTGATTAATTTTCTATGTAATTTCCAATTTAACACCAAGTTTTTTTTTCACTTTCAATTATCTTTACATACAGAAGATCGATTCATTATATTCTAAGTAAAGAGTTCATCAGTTTGCACCCACACAGAAACACAAAGTGTAAAAATACTGTTTCAGTACTAGTTATAGCGTTACTTCACATTGGAGAACACGTTAAGGACCGATCCCACATGAGACGTAAGTACACAGAGACTCCTGCTGTTGATTTAACAATTTGACATTCTTGTTTATGGCATCAGGAATCTCCTTAGCTCTAGTCATGAGTTGCCGAGTCCATGGAAGCCTTTAGGGTTCACTGACTTCGATCTTATTCAGAGAGGGTCATAGTCAAAATGGAAGTTCTCTCCTCCCATCAGAGAAAGGTACCTCCTTCTTTGATGGCCCCGTTCTTTTCACTGGGATCTCACTCGCAGAGATCTTTCTTTTCGGTCCTCTTCTTCCTCCTCTTCTTCTTCTTCTTCTTCTTCCTTCTTCTTCTTCTTCTTCTTCTTCTTCTTCTTCTTCTTCTTCTTCTTCTTCTTCTTCAAGTGTCTTGGCTTTCAATGCATAAAATATTCTCATGGGCTCTTGAGCCAGATCCGAATGCCTTAAGGGCTGATTCTGAGGTCAGAGTGCTATTTAGGACATCTGCCCTTCTATGAGTCTGCTGTGTATCCTACTTCCCATGTTGGATCATTCTCTCCCTTTTTTATTCTATCAGTTAGTATTAGCAGACACTAGTCTTGTTTGTGTGATCCCTTTGACTCTTAGATCTATCAGTGTGATCAATTGTGAACTGAAATTGATCACTTGGAGTAGTGAGATGGCCTTGGTACATGCCACCTTGATGGGATTGTATTGGAATCCCCTGGCCTGTTTCTAACTCCATCATTTGGGGCAAGTTCAATTGAGCATTTTCCAAATTGTACATCTCCTCCCTCTCTTTTTGCCACTCTTATATTTCACAGGGATCACTTTTCGTTTAAAATTTAAACACCTAAGGATAATTGTGTGTTAACTGCAGAGTTCAACCACTAGTACTAGAATAAAAAAATACTGAAATGTATAAAGGATTACATTGTACAACAACAGTCAGCACAAAAGCTGATCAAGTCACTGTTCCTCATAGTGTCCATTTCACTTCAACAGCTTTTCTTTTGGTGCTCAGTTAGTTGTCGCCGATCAGGGAGAACAAATGATATTTGTCTCTTTGCGACTGGCTTAATTCACTCAGCATGATGTTTTCCAGATTCCTCCATTTTGTTAAGGCATTCAGATCTTGCTGAAGAGCCCATGAGAGTATTTTAGGCATGGAAAGCCAAGACATTGAGGCAAAAAGAAAAAAAAATGACCTAAATGAAAGATCTCTGCGAGTGAGATCCCAGTGGAAAGAACAGGTCATCAAAGAAGGAGGCACCATTCTCTGAAGGGAGGAGAGAACTTCCACTTTGACTATGACCTTGTCTAAATAAGATCAGATTCAACGAACTCAAAAGGCCTCCATAACCTTGGCAACTCATGATATGAGCCTAGGGCGATTACTGACGCCAAAACAAGAGTGTCAATTTGTTAAGTCAACAACAGGAGACTCTGTGCACTTACGCATCATGTAGGATCTCTGTCCTTAATGTGTTGCACCATGAGAATTAATGCTATCACTAGTACTCAAAGAGTACTTTATACTTTGTGTTTCTGTGCGGGTGCAAACTGATGAAATATTTACTTAGTATATACTAAATTGATCTTCTGTATATAAAAACAATTGAGATAATTGAGTGCAGTGCTGGCACTCCAAATGGTTGCGTTTGATACCTAGGTGCTCCATTTCTGATCCAGCTCTGCTATGGCCTTGGAAGGCTGTACAAAGATGGCTCAAGTGCTTGGGCCCCTGCACCAGTGTGGGAGACCAGGAAGAAGGTCCTGGCTCCTGGCTTCAGATCACTGTAGCTCTGGTCATTACAGCCAACTGGGGAGTGAACCAGTGGATGGAAGACCACCTCCCTCTCTCTCTGCCTCTCATTCTCTCTGTGTATCTCTGATTTTCAACAAAATAAATAGATTTTTTTGACAGACGGAGTTAGAGAGAGAGAGAGAGAGAGAGAGAGAGAGAGAGTAAGGTCTTCCTTCCATTGGTTCACCCCCTGCACCGATCTGAAGCCAGGAGCCAGGTGCTTCCCCCTGGTCTCCCATGTGGGTGCAGGACCCAAAGACTTGGGCCATCCTCTGCTGCTTTCCCAGGCCACAGCAGAGCTGGACTGGAAGAGGAGCAACCAGGACAGAATCTGGTGCCCCAACTGGGACTAGTACTCGGGGTGCCAGCACCGTAGGCAGAGGATTAGCTTAGTGAGCTGTGGCGCCAGCCAAAATAAATAATTTTTTTTAAAAAAATTAAAAGCATATCATTATAAAAATTAAAAAAAAGAAAGGAAGAGGGAAGGTGAGAATGTGGATGGGAAGGAGGGTAAGGTGGGAAATATCACTATGCTTTTTAAATCTGTATAATGAAATACATAAAATTTTTTCACTTATATAAGTAAAAATTATTTAAAACATGGCTATTTCAAGGTTTTCTTTCCAACTTTTTGTGTTTATAAACTTTGCATGTATTTAGATTTTTACAGTATTGGAATCTTTAATGTTTTTTGAAATAAGTTCATTCACAGATATGTAAGAAATTATATAGATTGTTTAAATTATCCTCACTGATAAATTTTATCCATTATAGGATACTGTTTTTACCAAGTAGTGAATAATATTCTCACTCTCTCTCTTTTTTCCTTCTAGCTATATGCAGAAAAAGAAGAAGGATACACATATTTTATTGATTTCTTCGAGTGATAGTTACAGAGACAGGCAGTGACAGAGAGAAAAGTCTCCCGTCCAATGGTTCACTCCCCAGATGGCTGGCTGGAGCTGAGCTGATTAGAAGCCAGGAGCCTTGAGCTTCTTCTGGGTCTCCCATATGGGTGTAGGGTCCCAAGCAGTTGGACCATCCACTGCTGCTTTCACAGGCCATAGCAGAGAGTTGGATCAGAGGAGGAGCAGTTGGAGCCCATTTGGGATTCTGGTGTTACAGGCAGAATTTTAGCCCACTATGCTACAGTGCCGGTCCTACCTTTTGATTCTTTTCTCCATGAAAATACTGCCATCAGTGAACCATTCAACATTGAGACTTTTCAGAGGTTAATCTTGTAGATCAGCCTTGCTAGAATAGACCTTCTATGTGGTCTCTGCATTAGAATGAGCATTGTTTTCATTACCTTCAGATGGCAGAAGAGCAGCTGGATTGAGAACATGGTGAGAATTAATCCAGATGATTTTTATAAAGACTTCCTCCTGGGCTGGCGCCACGGCTCACTACACTAGGCTAATCCTCCACCTTGCGGCGCCTGCTCACCATGTTCTAGTCACATTTGGGGTGCTGGATTCTTTCCCGGTTGCCCTTCTTCCAGGTCAGCTCTCTGCTGTGGTCAGGGAGTGCAGTGGAGGATGGCCCAAGTGCTTGGGCCCTGTACCCCATGGGAGACCAGGAGAAGCACCTGGCTCCTGCCATTGGATCATCTCGGTGCGCCGGCTACAGTGCGCCAGCCACGGCGGCCATTGGAGGATGAACCAATGGAAAAAGGAAGACCTTTCTCTCTGTCTCTTTCTCTCACTGTCCACTCTACGTATCAAAAAATAAAAAAATAAATGAAATAAAAAAAGACATCCTCCTGGTAATCACTAATGTCATTCAATCTCGAACTCCTTGTATCTGGTGTTGAGTTTAAACTTTAAGTGACAGGCTTAATGTCAGCTGGTGGTTTGTTTCTTGAAATATGCTGTAGCAATTCCTGCTCTTATGCATGTAGGCCATCCTGTGATCCTTGAAACTAGTTTCTTAGAACAGCAGGCAACTGGTCATGAAAGTGGATGCAATTTCTGATTGACCACACCCAGAGACTTTCTCTGCTATAAACAGAGTCAAAACAAATTTCACCAACTCCCATAATAACAAAACTCTGAAAACTGGAGTCCAATGGGGAAACTTACTGCATAATACATGGCTCCTGTATCGATTAGTAAATCAACACTCTTACCCTTGACATCAGCAATCACCAAGGGCTCTTGGCCAAGGTGTTCTTTTCTTTATTTGCTTTTTTATTTATATTTATTTTTGTTTGTCAGCTTCCTTAGTCCTCTTGCCCCATCAGTCTTCAGACAATGACAAGAGGGAATTGTGAATCCATTCCTCCCTTTGCAACTGAGGATGGTCCCTCATCCAATACTCTTACCCTGGAGGTACAGAGCAGGTGAGTTCTTCAGGTAGAGGCACTCTTGACACCAGTATCCCACATTCCCACACCTAAAAACTTTATCCCTTTAGTTTTTTAGCCCTAAGAGAAAATGCCCTGTGCTGACTGTAAGTTTACAGATGCTTACTACAATGACTGCCATCCTTTAATCTTCTGTTTGCAATGCTTCTTACACTGAAGTGCCTCTCTTCTTCAACCCTGTCTCTATCAATATATACCTTATATGTTATTTTCTCTATCTGACTCCTGGGAGTCTTGGGCCTAAGTGCTTGGGCCCCTGCCACCCACTTGGGAGATTCAGATCAAGCTCCTGGCTCTGGCTTTAGACTGGCCCAGCTCTGGTCATTTTAGCCATTTTAAGACAGACACAGGGGGTGGAAGAATCTCTTTCCCTCTTTCTATCTTTGTCTTTCAAATAAAGAAAATAAATCTAAAAACTGAAAGAAAGGACTTAAGTCAAATATATGGTATTTTGGCAGTAGTGTCAATCTTAGAAGGCAGAAACCCCTGCAATGTATGCTAACATTGGAAACACAACAAAGCAGTCAGGTCATGAGCACCCCATGTGCTCTAGAATGTTGAGCAAATGTAAACAGTTACTGTCAGAGACTGGACTACAATTTATGCTTCCCCTCTGATGGAGAAATTATTAGGTCAAAGTACAGAAATACCAAGATTTTCATTTTTAAAGGCCTGTTCAAAAGCCTTGAGAGTGGAGGGAAAATTTTTCATTTATACAGGTTTAGTACCAAGTTTCACTTCCTATCCTATGCTCCTCCCTGACAAAGCTCTTACTCTTCATCCACCTTACTTATTCTTTAATTTTTATAATGACATGCTTCTGGTTTATTTTATAATCATAAGGTAAACCACAAACTAAGTAAAGAATTCAACAAACAGTAAGAAGAAAAACAAACACTGTTCCTAAACAGTAGGAAATAGGGCTATTAACAGTAACCCAATTTCAAAATGTCAATTTTGCTATTATGCATTGCATTTTTCCTACTGTATTGGATACGACATCTCAAAACATAAGACCCATTTATTTGCTTTTTACAAGAAACACATCTTCCCAACAAAGATACACACTGACTGAAAGTGGAAGGATGGAAAAAGATATTGCATGCTAACAGAAAGCAAAACTTGGCAGGTGTAGCCTTCCTAATATCAGACAAAATAGTCTTTAACACAGTAACACAATGTAATAATTAAGGGATCATTTTCTAGGAAGATGTGACTATAATAAATATATGTGCACCCAATTACAGGGCACTTGGCTATTTAAAAGAAATGTTAATGGATATAAAAAGAAACATAGATTCCAATACTGTAGTAATGGAATTATCCTGCTTTTATCATTGAACAAATCAACTAGACAGAATATCCTTAAGAAACAAAGAGCTAATGGACAGTATGGAACAAATGAATGTAACTAATCTCTAAAGAACTTTTGCCTAATGGTTGTAGAACCCACATTCCTCTTCTCAGTGTATGGAACTTTCTTTAGTATAGACCATAAAGCAAGTCTCAGCAAATTCTAAGATCTACATCATAAAATGCTTCTTTTCTGAACACAATGGAATAAAGTTGGAAGTTAACAGCTCAAGAAGCTCTAGATCTTTTGCAAACACATGGAGACTGAACAACGTGCTTCTAATGAACAGTGGATCATAGAAGAAACCAAAGAGAAATCAAAAAATTTCTGGAAGTGAATGAAGGTGACAATAAAACATATCAAAAATTGTGGGATAGGGCAAAAGCAGTGTTAGGAGAGAAGTTTCTAGCAATTAGTGCCTACATTAAATAATTGGAAAGGTACCAAATGGATTTGCCACCTATGCATCTTAAGGATCTAGAAAAACAACAAATCAAAACCCAAAATAATAGGAAGAAAGAAATAATTAAAATTAGAGAACAAATAAACAAAATTTTAACAAACAAAAGCATTTTGAAAGACCACTGGAATGAAGAGCTCTATTTTTTTTAAATGGAAAATTGATACACCATTGACCCAGCTAATCAAAGGAAAGAGGGAGAAGACTCAAATGAAGAAAATCAGAGTGAAAAAGGAAATGTAAGAACAGATACCACAAAAAATAGAAAGAATTGTCAGAAAATACTACAAATAATTGTATGTCAACAAATTGGAAAATCAAAAAGGAAAGAATAGATTCCTGGACACACACAATCTACCAAAATTGAGTCATGAAGACCTAGGAAACCTCAGCAAACCAATAATCAAGACAGAGATTGAATCAGCAAGAAAGACTCCCCTAACAAATGAAAGCCCAGGACCAGATGGCTTCACTGCTGAATTCTGCCAGACATTTAAAGAAGAACAAATTCCTATTCTTCTCAGGCTGTTCAAAACACTTGAAAAGGAGAGAATCTTCCCAAACTTCTTCTATGAAGCTGGCAACACCCTAAATCCTAATCCAGAAAAAGATATAACAGAGAAAAAGAACTACATAACAATACCTCTGATGAACACAGATGTAAAAATCTTCTACAAAATGCAGCTACGCATCAGAGAATCATTTACTGGGACCAAGTGGGATTTATCCCCGTTATTCAGGGATGAGTTAACATTCATTAATCTGTTAATTTGATACATAAATTTAACAAACTGAGGAAAAAAAGATGATCACTTCAATACATGCAGAGAATGTAATGATAAAACACAACATTGTTCATGATAAATCCCTTAAGCCTATTGGGTATAGAGGAAATGCTAATCAATACAATCAGGCAATTTATGATAAACTCAAAGCTAGCATTTTATTAAGGGGGAAAATTTGGAAGCATTACCACTAATATTATGACTACTCTCAGTATATATTCAGTATAGTCCTGGAAGATTTAGCCAGAGTCAATTGGCAAGAAAAAAAATCAAAGGGATACAGATTGGAAAGAAGGAATGCAAACTATCCCAATTTGCAGATAACAAAATTCTATAAAAGGGGAATCAAGGGAGCACTAAGAGATTATTGGAACTCATAAAAGAGATTGGTAACTCTTTGGTTTAGTTTGGTAAAGTGGCAAGGTATAAAATTAACACCCAAAAATCAATAACCTTTATGTAAACAATGCTGTATCTGAGAGAGAACTTTTAAGATCAATCCCATTCACAACAGCTACAAAAAATTTAAATAGTCTGCAATAAATTTAAACAAAGCTGCCAAAGATCTCTATGGTGAAATATACAAAACATTAAAGAATAATATGGAAGACAATGGAGCTGGCTGTGATGCAGCGAGTTAACACCTGGCCTGAAGCGCTGGTGTTCCATATGGGCTCTAGTTTGAGACCCAGATGCTCCACTTCCAATCAAGCTCTCTGCTATGGCCTGGGCAAGCAGCAGAGGATGGATATAAAGCCTGCTTTACCCATGCTGTGGAAAATATGTCTCTAAGTTATTAACTAATGCATGTTCTGTTAAAATATCACTCCCTGAGGTGAATTGTTAATTCTTTCTGTAACAGCTTTATGAAAGCAAAAACAAACATCATGTTAGAAAATTTGGATAAATGTATAAGAGGAAGTAAGTTTTATTCATACTTTTAATGCCAGACACCTCTTTTAACATTTGTATGTGGGGCAAGCATTGTGGCCTAGAGGGTAAAGCTGTTGCATGCAGGGCCAGCATCCTGTATTGGTCCTAGTTCATGTCCACCTACTCCACTTCTTATCTAGCATTCTGATATGGCCTGGGAAAGCAAAAGAAGATGGCCAAAGTCCATCTTCTGGGCAGAAGACCATGTGGAAGACCTGAAATAAACTTCTCTCTCCTGGTTTCATATTGACAAAGCTCTGGCCATTCCGTCATCTGGGGAGTGATCCAGCAGATAGAAGAACTCTGTCTCTCTTTCTGCCTTTGCCTTTCTTTTAACATGACTTCCAAATAAATGAATCTTGTAAAAAAATTTGTAAGTGTTTTCTGGTTGTTATCCTTTCAATGTTAATACGTGCTTATATATATATATATATATATATATACATATATATATATTTTAAAGATATTTATTTATTTGAAAGTCAGAGTTAAACAGTGAGAGAAGGAGAGGCAGAGAGAGAGAGAGAGAAAGAGAGAGAGAGAGAGAAAGAGAGAGAGAGAGAGAGGCCTCCATCCGATGGTTCACTCCCCAATTGGCTGCAATGGCCAGATCTGTGCCACTACAAAGCCAGGAGCCAGGAGTTTCTTCCGGGTCTCCCCTATGAGTGCAGGGGCCTAAGACCTGACCCATCTTCTACTGCTCTCCCAGGGCACAGCAGGGAGCTGGATTGGAAGTAGAGCAGCTGAGACACTAACCAGCGCCCAAGGGAATGCTAGCATTGCAAGTGGCAGCTTCACCTGCTACACCACAGCACCAGTCCCTACATGCATATGTATTTATTCAATCATGATATTATTGCATGTTACTTTATCTGATTAGAAATTGGGGCTTATTTGTTTATCATTTAGACCCTGAGCTTATAATTTTGCTCTATAAAAGTGCACACAAAGATACAAAGTATGAGAGATCTCATGGCTGAATAGGGTGTATCAGCTGCTCTGGGATATGAAAAGAACAAAGGGAGGGCCACATTTCCAGGGACCTGAGTGATGAAAATTTTCAGCAAAGGATTAAAAAAATAGCGAAGACTCTGTGGGACAGGAGGAGAGGGCCAGGGCTACTGCTGCAACCAGCCACGTGATGCAGCCAGCTGACAGCTGATGAGCCACCATCATAGGATGACAAGTGGGGAAGAACTTGCCGTGTGCTCCAATGCTCACATTGTAAGTTAAGAGGGGAGTCCAGAGTCACCCACTGACTGTTATTTCAGCCTGGGGAGCTGACTGGAATCTAAGCTAATGCCAGTCTAGGAACAGGGAAGCTGACTTTCTTCTTTCCCTCCCCCTACCCCATGAGGTGACTTACTTTGGCCACAAAAAGCAGGAAGTGCTCCTCTATTCCACTCCTACCAGTATCAGAATCATCAGCACAAGGAGATGGCATTTGCTTAAGAGACTGCAGCAGCCAGTGTCACTGATGATATTGCCTGAGGGAGAACCATGCAGACCACACAGACTTAAATTTTTTTTAAATAATATTTTTCCTGACTGTGATTGTGACAGGTCATAATGCTTTTTTGTTTTTTAAATATTTTATTTTATTTGAGAGTTAGAGTTACAGACAGAGTGAGGGAGAGTCTTCCATCTGCTGGTTCACTCCCCAGTTGGCCACAACAGCTGGAGTTGAGCCAACCCGAAGCCAGGGGACAGTAGCTTCTTCTGGGTCTCCCATGCATGTGTAAGGGTACAAGCACTTGGGCCATCTTCTACTGTTTTCGCAGGCCATGGAAGAGAACTTGATCAGAAGTAGAGTAACTTGGACTCAAACAGGCAGCCATATGTGATTCTGGCACCGCAGGCAGAGGCTTAGCCCATTACACCACAGCACCGGCCCCGCACAGGCTTTGAGTGTCACCTGGAGCACTAGCAGCAGGCCTGCTACCCTCCTAAACCTGTGAAGTGAGTGCACATTGCCGGCTTCCCATTCCCCCACTAGAGCTCTAGTGAATAGTAAGGAAGAATCTTACTCATTTTAAAAAGTGAGTGTAAGTTTGCCTGTGACTTGGGGAGATTATCTGAGGGAAAATTCTGCAGTCTGTATAGTTTAGAATGTGGCCTGAAGGGTTGGCATGGGATGGGGTGAACATATAAGCCTGTGAAGAGTTCCTCTCCACTCTATGTCACTGGCATCTGTACTCTAGTTGTCAACCAGATCACCTACAGGCAGCTGACTCTGGGAATACCTTGGCTTTCTCCATTTGTGGCTCAGTGTTGCAGGTCTAAGTGGATCCCCTGCTCCCTGAAGACTGTAGGAGCCCTGTGTGCTGTGTCTGTGGGAAGACTGTGTCATGTGACTGCATGATAGGGCATGGGGGGGTGTAGCTGGATCTTTGGGCAATTCCTGTGTCTGGCTTCAGAAGCTCAGTTTCTGTACGTTCCTGCAGAAGGTTTGGTGCTCGTGATGAGGACCTCACAGATACTTTGTGTGGTTCTTGTGAATGCATGGGTGGGGTGTGTGGTCACTGTGGATATGCCCTAGCATTGATCACCTTGGCAGAGAGCAGGTAAGGCAATGACCAATCACAACTTCCCCCTGCTGACCATCGAGGAGATCTACCACATTCAGCTTGGGTGTCACCCAGTACTCTTGTTCCATATCCAGCCGTGACTGGAACTCCTGGTCCCTACCCAGCACATAATTCTGAATATTCAATGAAGGAGCAGACATTCTACTAATCCACAAAATATTCTTCATACTTAAAAGCCCTCAGAGGAGAAAACCAACAAACACTTCCACAAATACCTAAAACTAAGTGGGGAGACATGGACAAGGAGGACAATATGACTGCCCCTAAGAAACACAGAACACTTCAATAGTAGAATCTGAAGACAAAGAGATTGATGAGATGCCTGAAAAAGGATTCAAAAGAATGATCACAGAATACTCAGAAGGAATGAGAAGCAAATTAGTGAGTTAAAGAAATTCATACATCACATGGAGGAAAAATTTTCCATTGAAGTTGAGATTTTGAGCAACAATCAGCCAGAAATATTAGAAATAAGAATTCAATATGTTGGCCAGAGCCACGATCAATAGGCTATTCCTTGACCTTGTGGCACTGGCACACCGGGTTCTAGTCCCAGTCGGGGCACCAGATTCTGCCCTGGTTTCCCCTCTTCCAGGCTGGCTCTCTGCTGTGGCCAGGGAGTGCAGTGGAGGATGGCCCAAGTGCTTTAACCCTGCACCCCATGGGAGACCAGGATGAGCACTTGGCTCTTGCCTGCGGATCAGTGCAATGTGCTGGCCACAGTGCACCGGCCGCAGCGGCCTTTGGAGGGTGAAACAATGGAAAAGGAAGATCTTTCTCTATGTCCCTCTCTCTCACTGTCCACTCTGCCTGTCAAAAAAAAAAAAAAGAAAAAGAATTCAATATGTCAAAGAAAAAATATAATAGAAAGTTTTACAACAGGCTTGGTGAGACAGAACAAAGAATGTCTGAGTTAGAAGACAAATCTTTGAAATATCACAGTCAGATTAAAAAAACTCAAGAAGAAAAAGAAATTAGAAAAATCAAATGCAGTGTTTGCACTTTATGGTACACGATTAAATGATCCATCATATAGGTTTAGTATTTCCTAAAGGTTTTGAAAGAGATAATGGATTAGAAGGCATATTCAGTGAAACTGAGACAATTTTTCTGCACAGTCCAGCCTTAGAAATGTTCTTCATAGATGTACTGCACAGAGAAATACAGAAAGATAATCATCATTATGGAAGACTGTGAAGGCAGAAAATCTCCCAGGAAAAGTACTAAGGAGGGACCAGCGCTTTGGCACAGCAGGTTAAAGCCCTGGCCTGGAGTTCTGACATCCCATATGGGCTCCAGTTCTAGTCCCAGCTGCTCCTCTTCTGATCCATCTCCTTGCTATAGCCTGGTATAGCAGTGGATAGTTCCTGAGCCCCTGCACCCCTGTGGGAGACCCAAAAGAATCTCCTAGTTCCTGGCTTTGGAACGGCACAGCTCTGGCAGTTGCAGCTATCTGGAGAGTGAACCAGGGGATGGAAGACCTCTCTCTCTATCTCTACCTCTTTCTCTAACTCTGTTTTTCAAATAAGGAAAATAAATCTTTATAAAAAAAAGTACGAAGGAAATCGAAAAGAAACAATAGGAATATTTATAGAAAAATTACTGGCCCAAGTATCTATTTACCAATGATAATCTTGAATGTAAATGGCATAATTTCTCTGATTAAAGATACAGAGTGGCTAAATGGTTAAAAAGCTTGACCCATATATTTGTTGTCTGCAAGAAACAACTCACCAACAAAGATACAGACAATGTGAAAGTGAGAGGAGGGAAAAAGATATTCCATTCAAACAGAAAAAGAGTTGAGAAGGTGTAGCCATTCTGATATCAGCAAAAACAGAATTTAAGAAAAAACTTAAAACAGACAAAGAAGGGCATTATGCAATGATTAAGAGATCAATTCAATAGAAAGATGTGACTATAATAAATGTATGTGCACACAATAGTAGGGCACTTGGATAATTAAAAGCAACTTTATAGGGAGACACAGACACCAATGCAACAATAATAGGGGACTTCAACACCCCACTTTCATCAATAGACAGATCAACTAGACAAAAAATCAACAAAAGAAAGAGCATAATTAATCTAAATTGCAGATCAAATGGACCTCATGTATATCTCCAGAGCATTTTATCTCACAGGTGCAAATTTTACATTCTTTTCCTCAATGCAAGGAACTTTTCCTAAGATAGACTGTTGATAGTGGAGCCAAGATGGTGGAATAGTGAGGGCACACACTGATAGTCCAGGAAAAGATTGTTTAATGAAAGTGGAGTTACTGTAGTTTCAGGAAAAGGCTCAGAAAAAAATTGCAGGGGAAACTCACCTGGATCTAGTGGATGTGACATGGAGGACCTACAGGGAGGGCAAGGACACCCATGGCGTGGAGTTCAGCCGTGGATTCTGCACATCAGCGCTGGAAGGGTAGGTGAGACAAAAACCTCGGTAAACTTAGACATTGGTGGGGAAAGGCAGAAAGAACTTAGAGGGAATGAAAGCCCCACTGGGGAAAGTTCACCAGGTTGACTAGAGGAGAGAAAAAAACGAATAAATAAGGGGAACTGGCATGGAGACAAGCCTTTCTCTCCACTCACCTTACAAAGCAAAGCAAGACAAAGAGCAGGGACCATTTTGGACACTTGTAAAGTGGCGCCCACCATCAGCCAAGCAGATAAAACTGACTGATGTGGGGAGAAATAACAGGAGGTTAGGACCTAGTGAAAGTGTGGAGCTAATGAACTGAGATTGTGAAAATTGAGGGTGGACGAGAACTCACAGAGTACACAAACTTGGTAACCTTGGCAACCCTGTGAGAGACTGCAGAGAAATTTGAGACCACACTGAGGGCTGAATAAACCCTTTGTGAAGTCCCTGGGGTAGAGAGAGCAAACGAATACACACAGGAGCCAGATTTCATACATCAACTACCCTCAATTCCACTCAGCTGTGTGGAATTACCTCTCTTTTGAGTAAAAAAAAAAAAAACAAAAAAAGAGAGTGAGCGAGAGAGAGGACAACTTGTGTGAGTAACCTTTGGCACACCCTTAACCCTGAAGAACCAAACAGAGCTCTCTGGCCACACCCATCACAGCCTCTAAGGCTCCATCAAATGCAGACAGTCCACTTAATCTAGAGTTATAGTATAACAAGCAAAAACACCACAGTGAAGAGACCAAAGAATACTTCCAAAATGCCAAAAAACCACAAAAACAGAGGTAGCAAGAATGAGGAAGACACTATGACACCCCCAAATGAAAAAGAAACCCCAATTCAAGATTATGAAGATGATGAGATAGAAGAAATGCAAGACGCAGATCTCAAAAAATTGATAAGAACACTAAGAAGTACTCAAAAACAAATTCTTGAACTACAGAAATCCTTAATGGACAAGATAGAAAATCTTTCTCACGAAAATGAAATATTAAGGAGGAATCAAAATGAAATGAAACATCTAGTAGAACATGAAACTGTGATAGGGATGAGAAATCATAATGAAATGAAAAATTCAATAGATCAAATGACAAACACAGTAGAGAGCCTTTAAAACAGAATGGGTGAAGCAGATGAGAGAATATCGGACATAGAAGACAGAACACAGGAAAGTATACGGTCAAACCAAAGAAAAGAAGAGGAAATTAGAAATCCAAAAAATATTGTCGGGAATCTACAAGATACTATTAAAAACCCCAATAATCGGGTTCTAGGAGTTCCTGAAGGCATGCAGAGGGAGAAAGGATTAGAAGGCCTCTTGAGTGAGATACTAGGAGAAAATTTCCCAGGTTTGGAGAAGGACAGAGACATCCTAATACAGGAAGCTCATAGAACCCCTAGTAAACATGTCCAAAAGAGATCCTCACCACGACACATTGTAATTAAACTCACCACAGTGAAACAGAAAGAAAAGATCCTAAAATGTGCAAGAGAGAACGTCAGATTACTCTCAGAGGATCTCCAATTAGACTCACAGCAGACTTCTCACCAGAAACCCTACAAGCTAGAAGGGAATGGCAAACATAGCCCAGGTACTAAGAGAGAAAAACTACCAGCCCAGAATATTATATCCTGCAAAGCTCCCATTTGTTAATGAAGGTAATATAAAGACCTTTCATAGCAAACAGAAATTGAAAGAATTTGTTGCCACTCGTCCAGCCCTGCCTAAGATGCTAAAAATTTGTTACACACAGAAGCACAGAAACATGGCCATCAATATGAAAGAAGGTAAAGGAAGGAAACCTCACAGAAAAAGATCACAGGGAATTCAAAGTATATATTAGAAACTATCTTTGGCAAATGGCAGAGCAAAGTTACCACTTATCAACAGTCACATTGAACGTTAATGGTCTGAACTGTCCAGTTCAAAGACAGAGATTGGCTGATTGGGTTAAGGAACAAAACCCATCTATTTGCTGCTTACAAGAAACACATCTTTCCAACGAAGATCCATACACTGAAAGTGCAAGGCTGGAAAAACATATACCATGCCAACAGAAATGAAAAAAGAGTGGGCTTAGCCATCTTAATATCGGACTACATAAACTTTAACAAAAACTGTTAGGAGAGACAAAGAGGGGCACTATATAATGAAAAGGGGTCAATTCAATAGGAAGATATAACGATTATCAATGTATATGCACCTAATTACAGGGCACCGGTTTATTTAAATGATTTGTTAATGGAATTAAATGGAGACTTACCCCAATACAATAGTATTGTGGGAATTCAATACTCCACTCACAGATATTGACAGATCGACAGGACAGAAGATGAACAAGGAGACAGTAGATTTAAGCAACACTATAGCCCAAATGGATCTAACAGATATCTACAGAACTTTTCATCCTACACATAAAGCATTTACATTCTTATCAGCAGTACATGGACCCTTATTTATGATTGACCACATACTAGGCCATAAACCAAGACTAAGCAAATTCAAAAGAATTAGAATCATACGATGCAGTTTGTCAGACCATAAGGGAATGAAGTTGGAAATTAGCAACTCAGGAATCCCTAGAGCATATGCAAACACATGGAGATTGAACAACATGCTTCTAAATGAACAATGGGTCATAGAAGAAATTAAAAGAGAAATCAAAAATTTTCTGGAAGTAAATGAGGATAACAGCACAACATACGAAAACCTATGGGATACAGCAAAAGCAGTGTTAAGAGGAAAGTTCATATGAATAGGTTCCTACATCAAGAAATTGGATAGGGACCACATAGATGAGCTTTTAGTGCAAATCAAGGATTTAGAAAATCGGCAGCAAACCATACCCAAAGCTAGTAGGAGAAGAGAAACAATTAAAATCAGAGAAGAAATCAACAGGATTTAATAAAAAAACATTAGAAATAATCAGCCAAACGAGGAGCTGGTTTTTTGAAAAAATAAACAAAATTGACTCCCCATTGGCCCAATTACTAAAAAAAGAAGAGAAAAGACCCAAGTCAATAAAATCAGAGATGAAAAAGGAAACATAAAACATACAACACATAAATAAAAAGAATCATCAGAAAAAACTACAAGGAGTTGTATGCCAGCAAACAGGGAAACTTATCAGAAATGGATAGATTCCTGGATACATGCAACCTACCTACATTGAACCAAGAAGACATAGAAAACATAAACAGACCCATAACTGAGACAGAAATTGAAACAGTAATAAAGGCCCTCCCAACAAAGAAAAGCCCAGGACCAGATGGATTCACTGCTGAATTCTACCAGACATTTAAAGAAGAACTTACTCCACCTCTTCTCGAATTATTCAGAACAATTGAAAAAGAGGGACTCCTCCCAAATTCTTTCTATGAAGCCAGCATCACCTTAATACCTACGCTGGAAAAAGATACAGCATTGAAAGAGAATTACAGATCAATATCCTTGATGAACAAAGATGCAAAAATCCACAATAAAATTCTGGCCAACAAAATGCAACAACACATCACCCAGACCAAGTGGGATTTATCCCTGGTGTGCAGGGATGGTTTAATGTTCGCAAAACAATCAACGTGATAGACCACATTAACAGACTGAAGAAGAAAAACCATTGTATTATCTCACTAGATGCAGAGAAAGCATGCAATAATATACAACACCCTTTAATGATGAAAACTCTAAGAAAACTGGGTATGGCAGGAACATTCCTCAATATAATCAAAGCAATTTATGAAAAACCCATGGCCAACATCCTATTGAATGGGGAAAAGTTGGCAGCATTTCCACTGAGACAGGGATGACCTCTCTCACCACTACCATTCAATATAATCTGGAAGTTTTAGCCAGAGCTATTAGGCAAGAAAAAGAAATTAAAGATATACAAATTGGGAAGGAAGAACTCAAACTATCCCTCTTTGCAGATGATATGATTCTTTATTTAGGGGATTAAAGAACTCTACTAAGAGACTATTGGAACTGATAGAAGAGTTTGGCAAAGTAGCAGGATATAAAATCAAGGCACAAAAATCAACAGCCTTTGTATACACAGGCAATGCCACGGCTGAGGAAGAACTTCTAAGATCAATACCATTCACAATAGCTACAACAACAATCAAATACCTTGGAATAAACTTAAGCAAGGATGTTAAAAATCTCTACAATAAAAATTACAAACCCTAAAGAATGAAATAGAAGGGGATACCAAAAAAATGGAAAAATCTTCCATGCTCATGGGTTGGAAGAATCAATATCATCAAAATGTCCATTCTCCCAAAAGCAATTTACAGATTCAATGCAATACCAATCAAGATACCGAAGGCATTCTTCTCAGATCTGGAAAAAATGATGCTGAAATTCATATGGAGACACAGGAGACCTCGAATAGCTAAAGCAATCTTGTACAACAAAAACAAAGCCGAAGGCATCACAATACCAGATTTCAGGACATACTACAGGGCAGTTGTAATCAAAACAGAATGGTACTGCTACAGAAACAGATGAATAGACCAATGGAACAGAATAGAAACACCAGAAATCAACCCAAATATTTACAGCCAACTTAGATTTGATCAAGGTTCTAAAATGAATCCCTGGAGTAAGGACAGTCTATTCAATAAATGGTGCTGGGAAAATTGGATTTCCACATGCAGAATCATGAAGCAAGACCCCTACCTTTCACCTTACACAAACATTCACTCAACATGGATTAAAGACTTAAATCTATGACTGGACACCATCAAATTATTAGAGAGCATTGGAGAAACCCTGCAAGATATTGACACCAGCAACGACTTCCTGGAAAAGACCCTGGAGGTGCAGGCAGTCAAAGCCAAAATTATCTATTGGGATTGCATCAAATTGAGATGTTTCTGTACTGCAAAAGAGACAGGAAAGTGAAGAGGCAACCAACAGAATGGGAAAAAATATTTGTAAACCACGCTACAGATAAAGGGTTGATAACCAGAATCTACGAAGAAATCAAGAAACTCCACAACATCAAAACAAACAACCCACTTAAGAGATGGGCCAAGGACCTAAATGGATATTTTTCTGAAGAGGAAATCCAAATGGCCAACAGACACATGAAAAAATGTTCAAGATCACTAGCAATCAGGGAAATGCAAATCGAAACCACAATGAGGTTTCACCTCACTCTGGTTAGAATGGCTAACATACAGAAATCTACCAACAACAGATTCTGGCGAGGATATGGGTAAAAAGGGACACTAATCCACTGTTAGTGGGAATGCAAAGTGGTTAAGCCACTATGGAAGTCAGTCTGGAGATTCCTCAGAAACCTGAATATAACCCTACCACACAACCCAGCCATACCACCCCTTGGAATTTACCAAAAGGAAATTAAACTGGCAAACAAAAAAGCAGTCTGCACCTTAATGTTTATTGCAGCTCAATTCACAATAGCTAAGACCTGGAATCAACCCAAATGCCCATCAACAGTAGACTGGATAAAGAAATTATGGGACATGTACTCTATAGAACATTATACAGCAACAAAAACAATGAAATCCGGTCATTTGCAACAAGACGGAGGAATCTGGAAAACATTATGCTGAGTGAATTAAACCAGTCTCAAAGGGACAAATATCATATGTTCCACCTGATCAGCGACAACTAACCAAACACCAAAGTGGAAACCTTTTGAAGTGAAATGGACATTATGAAAAACAGTGACTTGATCAGTTCTTTTCCTGACTGTTGATGTACAATGTAGTACTTTATTCATTTTAGTATTTTTTCTTTGTTTTGTTCAACTATTTGTTGAACCCTGTAATTAACACATAATTATTCTTAGGTGTTTAAATATTAACTGAAAAGTGATCCCTGTGAAATATAAGAGTGGGAATAAGTGAGGGAGGAGATGTATAATTTGGGACACATTCAATCGGACTAGCCCCAAATGGTGGAGTTAGAAACCTGCCAGAGGATTCTAATACAATCCCATCAAGGTGGAATGTACCAATGCCATCTCACTAGTCTAAGTGGTCAATTTCAGTTCACAATGGATCACACTGATAGGTCTAAGAGTCAAATGGATCACACAAACAAGTCTAGTGTCTGCGAATACTAACTGATAGAATTAAAAAGGGATGGAACGATCCATCATGGGAAGCAGGAGACACAGCAGACTCATAGAATGGCAGATGTCCTAAATAGCACTCTGGCCTCAGAATCAGCTCTTATGGCATTCAGATATGGCTCAAGAGCTCATGAGAGTATTTTAGGCATGGAAAGCCAAGACACTCTCGAAACAAAAAAGAAGAAGAAGACCTAAAAGAAAGATCTCTGGGAGTGAGATCTCATTGGAAAGAACAGGTGATCAAAGAAGGAGGTACCTTTTTCTGAAGGGAGGAGAGAACTGTATAAGATCGAAGTCGGCGAACTCCAAAGGCTTCCATAGCCTCAGCAACTCATGACTAGAGCCTAGGGAGATTACTGACGCCATAAACTAGAGTGTTAAATTGTTAAGTCAGCAACATGAGTCACTGTGTACTTACTTGTCATGTGGGATCTGTCCTTAATCTGTGGTGCAATATGAAGTAACACTATAACTAGTACTGAAACAGTATTTTGCACTCTGTGTTTCTTTGGGTGCAAACTGATGAACTCTTTACTTAATATACAATAAATTGATCTTCTGTATATAAAGATAATTGAAAATGTAGTTTAATGTGAATGGAATGGGATAGGGATCGTGAGATGGGAGGCGTGGGAGTGGGAGGGTAATTATGTGGGGGGAGCCTTTGTAATCCATTAACTGTACTTTGGAAATATATTTACAAATAAAAAATTACAAAAAGTAAAAAAAAAAAAGAAAAAAATTTAGTAAAATACTTAGTAATATAAAAAGAATACTTCTAGTTAGTGTACTTTTATTACATATACTTTAATAAACATTGTATGTGAGGGCAAACTGTTGAAATATTTACGTAATATGTACTAAACTGATCTGTGTATAAAGAGAATTGAAAATGAATCTTGATGTGAATGCAAGGGGAGAGGGAGCAGGAAAGGGGAGGGTAGCAGGTGGGAGGGAAGTTATGAGGGGGGGAAGCCATTGTAATCCATAAGCTGTACTTTGGAAATTTATATTCTTTAAATAAAAGCTTTATTTAAAAAAATAAACATTGTATTGTATATGAAATTAATGAAAAATCTTGTAGTTATACAATTAGTCTCTGACATAGATAGTTTAAGAACATATATTTGCAAGATGAAGTTCACTATGAATTGAAATTCCTCCAGGTTCTATGGAGTTTGCCTTTTCATACCTCAAGTAGTGTATTTGATATTGGCAAGTAATACACAGGTAGTAATAAAAATGAAGAATTTTGTATAAGTTTTGTTTTTCCAATTCTATCAATTTGACTTGACTATCTGTAAAAATATTAAATACTAAAATGTTTGAATTTTATAGTAATCAATAAATATTGAAACAGGAAACACAGAAACCACTTCATATTTTGAAGATTTAATGTTTAATTGGATTTTTATGTTCCATTGCCAAGTGTATCATGTCTGCATATTTCCTAATTATGTCTATGTAGTTTGCTTCATGTGAAAAGATTTCTCAAAAAATAAAATTGACAAAACTGCTTGGATCACCGCTATATAATTATATACATATATTCAAATATATTTATTTATCTGACTGGATATTAAAACAAAGCTCAATTTTTTTTAATAACGCTTTTATTTAAAGAATATAAATTTCCAAAATACAACTTATAGATTCCAATGGCTCCCCCCACAAAACTTCCTTCCCACCCGCAACCCTCCCCTTTCCTGCTCCCTCTCCCCTTTGATTCACATCAAGATTCATTTTCAATTTTCTTTATACACAGAAGATCAGTTTAGTATATATTAAGTAAAGATTTCAACAGTTTGCCCTCACATAGCAACACAAAGTGAAAAATACTGTTGGAGTACCAGTTATAGTATTAATTCACAATGTACAGCACATTAAGGACAGAGATCATACATGATATATATATTTTTAAATTGATTAATTTTCTATGCAATTTCCAATTTAACTCCAAGATATTTTTAATCATTTGCAATTATCTTTATATACAGAAGATCAATTCAGTATATACTAAGTAAAGATTTCATCAGTTTGCACCCACACATAAACACCAAGTGTAAAAATACTGTTTCAGTACTAGTAATAGCATTATTTCACATTGGATAACACATTAAGGACAGATCCCTCATGAGACGTAAGTACACAGTGACTCCTGATGTTGATTTAACAATTCGACACTCTTGTTTATGGCGTCAGTAATCTCCCTAGGCTCTAGTCATGAGTTGCCGAGGCTATGGAAGCCTTTAGGGTTCGCCGACTTCGATCTTATTCCGACAGGGTCATAGTCAAAGTGGAAGTTCTCTCCTCCCTTCAGAGAAAGGTACCTCCTTCTTTGATGGCCCCGTTCTTTCCACTGAGATGTCACTCCCAGAGTCTTTCATTTAGGAACAAATGAACCATTTTATGATTTTGAAGATTTAATGTGCAATTCGTTTTTTTAAGATCCACTGCCAAATGTATCATGTCTGCATATTTCCTAATAATGTGTATGTAATTTGATTTATGTGAAAAGATTTCTCAAAAAATAAAACAAATGACATAACTGCTTGGATCACTACCATATATTTATATATACATTCAAATATATTTATTTATCTGACTCAATTTTAAAACAAAGCTCAATTTTAACAATATCATTAATGAATTTGTATTGTCTACTTCATGAGTATATAGACAGAGACTTGAATTTTGCTTTGGCAATGTATGTAGAATTTCATTATTCATGATAATGGACATGTATAGGTTTTCCCTCTTGTAACAATACCTTAATGAAAAGTTTAATAAAAGAAAGCACTTGTCCCTTTATTATCCTGGACATAATTATCACAAGTAGTTATATTAATAATTATTGCTAAAAATGTTTTTGTAGTGTAGAAGAGTGCTTGCAAATCTTATGCAGGCTTCTGTTCCACATGAATGTTAAAAATATCTCTTGTCAGGCTAAAAAGTGTCATCTACTTGTTTTGTTTGTTCTCTATGTTTACTTTGCCATCAGCATTCTGTGTCCAAGCGCATTGGTTAACAATGTTTAAAGGCAAGACATGGAGCTATTTTTCCATTTAAACAACTTTTTCCAAAATAGGCTTTAAAAATTAGTGTGCATGATATTTAGCTTTTCATGCCATCCACAATGTTATATTCTATGTATTGCAATGGGAGACTACATTAAATAATAAAAAAAAAAAACTTCTGGTTTCCATATCCTCAGTATCCTGGTTATTAAATTAGTTGGAAGTATCTGATTTGAAAAGGCAGGGCTAAGTAATGGAAGATCTTCCTACAGGAGGTGGGAAATGTAGATTTGTATATATAGAATAAAGCAAAAATTGTGACTCAAGAAAATATATCGCACCATTCTAACAAAATAATTTACAAGATTACACAGACTTTGTTAGTACGTGTTAGGGCCCTCCTAGTCAAAAAAGAATTTTTTTGATGACATGTTTTGTATTTCATGAGAAATGTGAGCTGTGAACCCCATGTAGTACAAAAGAGTTTCCTAAGCACCGTGCGAAAAGGCTTCAGCAAGGTTGCTCAGTCTTGCATCTGCGCTGGGTCACGTATTGTATCCCTAAGGTGAACCTGTCATCCACAGCTTGGGTTTCGCTGAAGAAAACACAATTCTGTCAAATTGCCAATGGACCTATTCTAACACTCCTTGATAATCACTTTTAGTGATTTTCTACTTCATTCTTCTCTAATGTTCGTTTTACATAAAACTCTTTTCTTACTTGTGGTTCACACTCTTTCTACTCAACCCTCACTTTTCATCTTTTTTAATATCACAGTCACTTTGAGTTAGTTAAGTTCAGGTCAGTTTATCCTGTTTTCTCTCTAAGATTCATGGAAATCTTGGTAAAATCTGTGTACACCCCTTTACAAAGATCTGGCTCTGGTTTTCTTTGGTTTGGATACAAATGTTCTACTTGATTTTATTGAATTCAATAGATGATATTTCTGGAAATGCACATGAAAACTTCAGGGTTCACTCCTCAAACCACGAGGTTAAAGTTCCAGTGAGTCTCATTTTTCAGTGCTGTGATTAAAGTAGTATTACTGAAGGATTTCTGCAATTTGAGTTGCGTATTTCTATTTAATCAAGAATGAAACATTTGGAACAATCAGGAAGGCACAGGTCTGACCAAATGAGAAGGACCATCTTCCACACAATGATAGTCTTTGATACAAAAGGAATGATTTCAACTCTGGTAAATTAACAGCGTTAGAAATTAACAAGCTCTAATCCCTCTTTTTCTTCTTTCCTGTCCCAACAACATTTCGATAAACAAGAAGGCAACATTTCACGATAAGGTAAGTAGTGATTGCCACACAGGCCAGAAGGAACCCAATCACATCCAGAGAGTGGTACTGATACCAGGTGAGGTCATGGGCTGCAACCCGGAGATGTTTGGCTCCTTTGTGGCGCATGACGTACTCAATCCAGAAGACTGCTCGGTCCAGCGGCTTCATGGGCTGATCGTGGTGAATTCTTGATAACGTCATGGCGTTCTCCTTATAGCTGAAGGAAAATTAATGGACATCATCTTATAGAATGAACTAGGAATTGTGGGTCTATACTTTTCATGTAGATGGGGAAGATGAGTGTCAAGAAAATGTAGAAGAAAAATTATCTCTTCAGAAGGCATTATAGAGACTTTACTTTTATAGGCTGGAATGTTGAATACATAAAATGTGAAGATGCAGAGAGAGGTTTGGAAAGATCAAGGATTTCTAACATCCCAGTCTAGAATTTGAAATTACTTATGACCACTGTATAAAGGGAAGCTAGTGAAAGCAAAACAAGCAAAACCAACAACAAAACTATTTGAGATGTGGAGCTGGAATTATTCAGGAAGCAAATGTGATTGGACCTGACATACAAGGTTCAAATAGTTCCAAATTTAAATATAGGCTGCCAGTCTGTCTTATGAGTTAGGGAAATGACTGTTCAATGTTGATAAGTAGTTCGTATCAACCAGGAGTTGGTATAGTGTTGAAACGTTAATCATTGGCCGGCACTGTGACTCACTAGGCTAATCCTCTGCCTGCAGCACTGGGATCCTGGGTTGTAGTCCTGGTTGAGGTGCCGAGTAGTAGTCCTAGTTGCTACTCTTCCAGTCCAGCTCTCTCTTGTGGCCCAGGAGGTCAGCGGATGATGAAACAAGTACTTGGGTCCCTGCACCTGCATGGGAGACCGGAGGAAGCACCCGGCTCCTGGATTTGGATCAGCGCAGCACCGGCAGTAGTGTCATTTACGGGAGTGAACCAATGGAAGGAAGACCTTTCACTCTCTATCACTGTCTAACTCTGCTTGGCCAAAAAAAAAAGTTAATTATTAATGAATGAAATGATGATTAAAGCTATGAAAGTATGAAAGCAAATTGCCTTTCTTTGAATCCTGGCATTTTCTTGTCCTTTTTACAAATTTCTGTGGTCCCAGTTTTTATTGTTAGATGAAATAATGTTGGAAGAAAATATATCTACTTTCAAAAATTGTTATGAAACAAGAATATTCCATCTTATGTATTGCAAATCAATTAAATCTTTTTTTATAACCTTCCAAGTAAGACAATAATAACCACAGCCATAAGTCCTAAGAATATCCCCATATGGAAAAGAAGTATCTTATTTTGGTTCAGTAAGTTTTTATTGAGTAAACTTGAAAGCCCAATTGCTACTATTTATCCGTGACAGCACTGCAACATTAGAATAGAAAATTCGAGAACCTTGGAATGTCACTGAAAGTATTATTTGATAGTTCCATGCACATTTACTGAAAACAAATCAGAATACTTTTTTAAATAACAGCTATATATATATATATATATATATATATATATATGAAATAGTGGCACATATACTGGTACACTATTGTTAACTATTAATATATAGTCCACATATCAGGTTTTAAATCTTGAACCAACACAACAAATTTGATTTGGAATAAAATTTTAAGAGTTCTTATGCTGAAAGAAAATTATAACTGTTCAGAATGCAAGTTTCTACAATTATAACATTCCTGCTTCCCGGCTGCCACTCTGTTCCTAATACTTCTTTGTCATCCTCTGTTAACCTTCTTCACTGATGCTCCACATTTCAATCATTGGCTAATCCAAAATCTGTGCACTATTGATAAGCCTCTGAAAATCATTCTCTATATCCATCACAAAAAGATACAGTGATACTCCCAATGAATTATTGATGATTATTCTCTAGCATTAAGCAAATCTGTACTCAATCTGATGTTCATGTTCTAAATTAGCATTGAGTCCTTGGTCCTCCACTGAAAATTGATCTAAAAATACTGTGTAATTTTAAAGAAACAGTAATACTCACGAAGGGTCATTAATGACTGTCTTCAAGGCATTGAGCAAATCTGCACTGGACATTGTTTTCAAGTCCAACTTAACAGCTGCTCCCTTGGCCTTCATGTAGACAATGTTATCAAGTTGATCTCCAAACAAAGGAATGCCCACCATAGGAACTCCATGGTAGATTGCCTCGAAGACACCATTGGCTCCACCATGAGTTATGAAAGCCTTGGTTTTTGGATGACCTGGGATTGAGTGATTTTTATAAAATTATTAATTATAAATCTTGCAAATGAATGAGAAACATATAATTTGAGGCACTAAAAGCACAGTGTACTAAAAACCATATTATCAATGTCCATGAAACTGCATTTTAATAGCTTTTAGATCCAGAGAAAGAGGCACCTAAGTGCACTGGGGAGGTAAAGGAAGGTCACGTGGAAGAGGTGGAATGTGACGTGAGGCTTGTACTTGTATGCGAGATTGCCAAATGGTTATGAAAGAGTACATTCTGGAAAAAAGGAACTGTATATGTGTCAAATTAAAAGTTCAAATGCCTGTTAGAACATGTTCTCTCCAAGAAACTGTGCCACCACTGTGTGTCATTTATAGGTTGTAGAAGGTTGCCCACACTCTATCTTGAAATTCCTTATTACTTTATTTTAAAGGTTGTTGATGTTTCCCACAAAAAACATAGAATTCTGCAAAATTTTTTGGTGGTATTTGTAACTTTCTATATTAGGGGAAAAGTCAGATGACAAATGTAATGTTTGATTAGGATTCATTCTGACAAGCCAGAAGATTATTATTATTTAATTAATATGTTTGTAAGAAACAGATCAAGCACTAGACACACACATACACACATACACTTACACACACAGTGTAAGGGAAGTCCTTAGAGTAACAAAGAGAGGAGATCGTACTATGGTTCATTCACCAAATGCACTGAACAGCTGTGAATGGGCCAGGCAAATGCCAGGATCTGGGACTCAATCTAGCACTACTGTGTTGCTGCCAGTGACTCAAATATTTTAGCCATTAGCTGCTGCCTTCTTCATCTAGGATGAGTTAGCAGGAAGTAGGCATCAGAATTGGAGTTGGAACTTAATCCATGAACTCCAGTGTAGGAGGCATGTGTCCCAAAAGCCTCTTAACCTTTCTGTGAATTGCCTTCCCCACTGCAAATTACTGAGAAATTCTCTCTGAGAGGTAAATACACTGAAAATAAGGATACTTTGATTCTGGGCCTACAAATTTTGTAATCATAAAATGCCAACTGTTATAATTCATTGTATTTACCCTAGGACTGGGCAAGGCTTGCTAAGACATTTGGATTGATTCTTTAGGTTTTCAATAACAAAGGCTTACTACTCCCATCATGATCGACTATTACTAGTGTTTTCAATATCTGTTCTCCAGAGTCTTACCAAGAAGGTCATTCTGGGGGATCCACTTATAGAGCCGAGTGTTGGATCCTAACGTGTCTGGTTTCTTGCCTTCAAATCGCCAAAGAACCTGTTTGGTAAAGTAATAGCAATTTCATGAATTGGATTTCTAATTATGGCATGTTAAAATCTTAAGGAGGTTGGGAGATCACTCTTACATACCTTGGGTTGGAATGACAAAGAAAAGAGGGCAAGAGAATTTTAAGTAATGAGAATTAAAAGACAAAAGCCTTCATGCCTCCTGTACTCTTGATGCATTCAGTCAGATTTGGGATGTATTCATGGTGTGTCACACATAAGATATAACCCAAGTAAGAAGATATGTGATGAATTAAAGCATTTAGGAAATTATTAGTTGGGCTTAATTCAAATGAAAGAAGAAGACTCATTACCAGTTTACTTGTGATCTACATTATCTATATATCTGTAAATCTATATAGATACACAGATATATAGATATGTGTGTATGTTTGTTTGTACATGTGTTTGTGTTTACCATGTGAGAATCATCTTCCAAACCTATTAACATTTTTAAATTTAAAAAATGGAAGCAAGGTTTTATTTGCATCCCCTGTTCCATAAGTTGTTTTATGAGAATCTGTCATTTATTAAACATTTATTCATGTATTTGTAACGCAGAATTACAGAGGAGAAGAGGCAGAGAGAGAGAGAGAGAGAGAGAGAGAGAGAGAGAGGTCTTTAAGCCACCGATACACTCCCCAGATAAATGCAATGGCCAGAATTTAGTTGATCCTAAGCCAGGAGCCAGGTGTCTCCTCTTTGTCTCCCACACAGGTGGAGTAGTAAAAGGACCTGGGGCATTCTTCATCACCCTGCCAGGTCAAAGCAGAGATCCAGCGCAGAAGAGGAGTAGCCAAGTACCAAAGCAATGTCAACATGGGATTCTGGCACTACAGCGGTGGCCGCACCAGCTATGCAATTGCGCCAGCCCAAAGAATTTGTCATCTTTTAATTTGAGTGGGAAATAAAATAGGTTGGCACTGAGGAGCTACCTTTAATTTGTTATATAAAAATTTCAATATACATTTTTGAAATGAAACCATAATAGTATCACTACTGCTAGAATTGGAATTTCTTTAAATATAGGAAAAAAGTGTCAGTTCATAAGCATACAGTGTCTGAAAAAATCCATTATTGTGATAATGCTAAATTTTATTTAACTGACTATTAGGTTTTCCACGATGTATTGAAAGCATTGACAGCTGTTAATGCTAATTTTTACTATAGCCAGATCATTTCCATGTAAGCTACCAAAATAAGGTACTGATACTAGAAATCTGAATTTATCCTCATAAACTGCAGTATTTATCCTCATAAACTGGAGTGTACTATTTCTATTTCCTTTAGGAGTTGTAAAGTAATTTCTAATTCTCTGTGTAATATAACATAGGGAGTTATTAGAAGGTTTTACCAGTTAGAAAGCTAAAAAGTAGTATCTGAATACAAAGAGTTCAAAGGTGTCTTGTATATATCACAAATGTAGTTCCTACTATTTTTTTTAACTTTTTTTTGTAGTTTTTTTTATAATGCTTTTATTTAAAGAATATAAATTTCCAAAATACAGCTTATAGATTACAATGGCTTCCCCCCCATAAATTCCCCCCCACCCGCAACCCTCCCCTTTCCCACTCCCTCTCCCCTTGCTTCACATCAAGATTCATTTTCAATTCTCCTTATATACAGAAGGTCAGTTTACTATATATTAAGTAAAGATTTCAACAGTTTGCCCTCACATAGCAACACAAAGTGAAAAATACTGTTGGGGTACTAGTTATAGTATTAATTCACAATGTATAGCACATTAAGGACAGAGATCCTACATGATATATTTTTTTTTAAAAATTGATTAATTTTCTAGGCAATTTCCAATTTAACACCAAGATTTTTTTTTCATTTTTAATCATCTATATACAGAAGATTGATTCAGTATATACTAAGTAAAGATTTCATCAGTTTGCACCCACACATAAACACCAAGTGTAAAAATACTGTTTCAGTGCTAGTTACAGCATTACTTCACATTGGACAACACATTAAGAACAGATCCCACATGAGACGTAAGTACACAGTGACTCCTGAAGTTGATTTAACAATTTGACACTCTAGTTTATGGCCACAGTAATCTCCCTAGGCTCTAGTCATGAGTTGCCGAGGCTATGGAAGCCTTTAGGGTTCGCCGACTTCAATCTTATTCTGACAGGGTCATAGTCAAAGTGGAAGTTCTCTCCTCCCTTCAGAGAAAGGTACCTCCTTCTTTGATGGCCCCATTCGTTCCACTGGGATCTCACTCACAGAGATCTTTCATTTAGGTGTTTTTTTTTTTTTCCAGAGTGTCTTGGCTTTCCATGCCTAGAATATTCTCATGGGCTCTTGAGCCAGATCTGAATGCTTTAAGGGCTGATTCTGAGGCCAGAGTGCTATTTAGGACATCTGCCATTCTATGAGTCTGCTGTGTATCTCGCTTCCCATGTTGGATCATTCTCTCCCTTTTTGATTCTATCAGTTAGTATTAGCAGACACTAGTCTTGTTTGTGTGATCCCTTTGACTCTTAGACCTATCAGTGTGATCAATTGTGAGCTGAAATTGATCACTTGGAGTAGTGAGATGGCCTTGGTACATGCCACCTTGATGGGATTGTATTGGAATCCCCTGGCCTGTTTCTAACTCCATCATTTGGGGCAGTTCCGATTGAGCATGTCCCAAATTGTACCTCTCCTCCCTCTCTTATTCCCACTCTTATATTTCACAGGGATCACTTTTCAGTGAAAATTTAAACACCAAAGAATAATTGTTTGTTAATTACAGAGTTCAACCAATAGTACTAGAATAAAAAAATTACTATAATGGATAAAGTATTACATTGTACAACAACAGTCAGCACAAAAGCTGATCAAGTTACTGTTTCTCATAGTGTCCATTTCACTTCAATAGGTTTCCCCTTTGGTGCTCAATTAGTTGTCACTGATCAGGGAGAACATATGATATTTGTCCCTTTGGGACTGGCTTAATTCACTCAGAATGATGTTTTCCAGATTCCTCCATCTTATTGCAAATGACCGGATTTCATTGTTTTTGACTGCTGTATAGTATTCTATAGAGTACATGTCCCATAATTTCTTTATCCAAATGTATGCTTTGAATTCCCTGTGATCTTTTGCTGTGAGGTTCCCTTCGTTTATCTTCTTTCATGTGGATGGCCTTGTTTCTGTGTTTCTGTGTGTAACACATCTTTAAGTATCTTTTGCAGGGCTGGACGATTGGCAACAAATTCTTTCAATTTTTGTTTGTTATGAAAGGTCTTTATTTCACCTTCATTCACAAATGAGAGCTTTGCAGGATATAATATTCTGGGCTGGCAGTTTTTCTCTCTAAGTACCTGGGCTATGTCTCGCCATTCCCTTCTAGCTTGTAGGGTTTCTGATGAGAAGTCTGCCGTGAGTCTAATTGGAGATCCTCTGAGTGTAATTTGACGTTTCTCTCTTGCGCATTTTAGGATCTTTTCTTTCTGTTTCACTGTGGTGAGTTTAATTACAATGTGTCGTGGTGAGGACCTCTTTTGTTCATGTTTCCTAGGGGTTCTATGAGCTTCCTGTACTAGGATGTCTCTGTCCTTCTCCAAACCTGGGAAATTTTCTGCTATTATCTCACTAAAAAGGCATTCTAATCCTTTCTCCCTCTCCATGCCTTCAGGAACTCCTAGAACTCGAATGTTGGGTTTTTTAATTATTTTTTATTTTTGACAGGCAGAGTGGACAGTGAGAGAGAGAGACAGAGAGAAAGGTCTTCCTTTGCCATTGGTTCACCCTCCAATGGCTGCCGTGGCCCACGCACTGCGGCTGGCACACCGTGCTCATCCGATGGCAGGAGCCAGGTGCCAGGTGCTTTTCCTGGTCTCCCATGGGGTGCAGGGCCCAAGCACTGGGGCCATCCTCCACTGCACTCCGAGGCCACAGCTTAGAGCTAGCCTGGAAGAGGGGCAACAGGGACAGAATCCGGTGCCCCGACCGGGACTAGAACCCAGTGTGCCGGCACCGCAAGGCAGAGGATTAGCCTGTTGAGCCATGGTGCCGGCTCTGTAGTTCCTACTATTACTTATAGAAGGGGACATTGGAACTCCATCACATGTCAGGTTTGCTTCAAAATGACTCCCTCTTATACTGCCATCTCCATGCTCAATCCAGAGGAATTGCACTCATGAATTAGGATCACAGCCCTGTGGAGTGATGTTTTTATAAGTATAGCAGGTGCCTTCAGAACAGGACCCATCTCCAATTTTTCTGCTTATATCTTTCCTCAAAACCACTGCTACGGTCCAGTAGTGGGGCACAGATTAATTTTTCTGTTTCTCTAAATCTACTTAAATGAGTGCATAACTGGGTTCACGCTTGGTGATCTCTGGACTTCTGTTCTCTGAATATGCTCCTGATTAGTATCTTAAATACCCCTACATACAAATTAGGGAACGTAAAGAGGCATGGATTATATGAGAATGCTAAACTTCATAATGCTCTTAAGATGCGCTTCAGTATTCCCTTAATGTTATTGAGGTAGTGCAGTCAGTAATGAAAATTCAGCTTCTGACTGAATACAGCTTTAGTGTACACAGTGGCCTCACAATCCCACAAAGCAAAGAAGCAAACAGCAGGGTAGAATTCAGTGATTTCCCTTTATCTGCCTGCAAAATGATTGAGTATTCCAAGGGTTCACGAGACACCTGTTAGGTACATTTCTGATCAAAATGGCAATGTCAAAGTTACCTACAATGAAATACACTCTGTGCTAGTTTTGCACCTGTCAGGAAGAGTTTAACTGATGTCTGAAGAAAACTAAAGTTATCGTAAGTATCTCCACTTCACATAGGAAGATCTGTAATGAGACACTCTGCAGAGCTTAGTAGGCTCATTCAGCAGTTGCCTGCCATTAGGGCACATTTCTGACCTTTTGTGGCAGCTGGGCAAAGGCTGATGCAATCACATTGGCCCTTTCTTCTGTCAGGTTACTGATCATTGATCCCAGGGAAAATACCACCACTCCCTCTTCTCCAGAGCTCTGCACAAAGGCTTCCATCTCCTGTGAAGAGAAAATTAGGTCTGTCATAAAGAGCCGCATTGTTGGTTATCAGGGTCTCAAAACACTTTCTCTTCCCAAACTAGAACTTCATGCCCTATGGACATTATGTGATAAGTAGAGCATTGAAATCCTAATTTATATTCATCTTGCATTTTACAGAAAATATGTGATTTTTTATCTTCTTTGTTCTTCTGTTTGCAACTAACCCTTCTATGTTAGCTTATTTAGTTTTATTAACAGTTCTTTGGTAGAGCAATTATAATGGTGTGATAAGTATGTGTTTGCATATATTTGTATATATATATAAATTTTAATCATTCCTTAATATTCAGTTTAGGTTACTAAAAATGTATTCTTATAAATAAATGCTACAGATACTGATTTGGCACTTACTAGTTCCTTTTATCTGCACAATTTTATGTCTTATAAACCAGAGTATGTTTTTAAGTCACTCTATTTTATTTGTTAAATTTCTCTCTTCTTTCTTAGAAAAGGACAGAGATCATATGAGCTTACGATAATTAATAAAAAAGCAAGTTGGCCGGGGAAACAGATGTTTTAACAGAATATTTAATTAGTTTCCACAATTGTGAACTTGGTTTCACATGTTGTTTATGCAACTAAATCCATGATTTCTGAGAAATTAAATTCTGCAAATATTTGAACAGAGTTGACACTGCTGCATTAAAAATGTTGGAAACCATAATTGAGAGTTATATCTTTTATTATTATTAAGAATAAAAATGTAATTGTGAAAGGACAATACAATAATTGTCTCATATGTAAGTCACTTTATAAGTAGGACATTGGACAAATATGACTCTTTTTATGCATTACATAATAGCAAATATATAACTTTCATTACAAGTACAATTATTTTCAGTGCAAAGATGCAAAATACTTTCAGAAAGCATTCCATCACATTTATGGTGATGTGTTGTTGGATTCATGTAACACTGCTTGTTTTGATAGTATCATTGGTCTTACAAATTTTGAATAATATGAGTTCTCATGTTAAATAAAGGTAGATGGTAATAGATCCAAGCATTTTATACTTTCTTCCTCTTGAGATGTCCTGATTTAAATATTGAACTTTATTATCAGTGGCTCCTGGACATATCTTATGATCCTTAGTAGATATTCTCCCAGCACTGCACTTCTTTCCAATCTGTACATTTCCACTCAAGTTTAATCATTTGCCCATAGTGTATCCTAAAGGGATCTAAAGGAGATGGAGGAGAGCAGACGCTGTGTCTAACTTGCCTCTGTATGTCCAACACATGCTTCTGGTTTATTTTAGTCACATCATGAGTATACATCAAAAAAGTGACTTATATTTTCTTATGTGTTGAATAATGAAGACCTTAATTTAACAGAGTCTTGTGTCAAAGTCCCCCAGATATTCCATTACATTCTGTAATGCAGGTGAACTCTGGATACTTGCGATGTTGTTGAAATACAAGCACACTCTAAACAGGCCATGGAAAGTGTACATTGGCTTTTTTTTTTGACAGGCAGAGTGGACAGTGAGAGAAAGATACAGAGAGAAAGGTCTTCCTTTTGCCGTTGGTTCACCCTCCAATGGCCGCTGCTGCCAGTGCACTGCTGCCGGCGCACTGCGCTGATCCGAAGCCAGGAGCCAGGTGCTTCTCCTGTCTCACATGGGGTGTAGGGCCCAAACACTTGGGCCATCTTCCACTGCAATCCTGGGCACAGCAGAGAGCTGGCCTGGAAGAGTGGAAACTGGGACAGAATCCAGGTCCCCGACTGGGACTAGAACCCGGTGTGTTGGTGCCGCAAGGTGGAGGATTAGACTATTGAGCCATGGCGCCTGCACATTGGCTTCTTATTCAAATTTCCATGAACTTTTAAAAGTTCCCTCGTGTGAATTGCTCATTGGAAGGATTTCCCCCCCACTTCCTATATCTCTCCATTTGAATGCAATGCTCTAAATGAAGAATGCAGAGTCATTTCCATGGAAAATATGAAGCAAATCAACCATAGCACACAGGAACTTACCTTGGTCAGAGGTTTGGCAGGTTTGCAGTGGAGCCCTCCGATGAAATCAAAGTTTGGTAAAAGTGGTCGAGGAAACTCCAAGTCCCAGTAGCTTCGAATGAGCCACATGTCAGCTTTCCCCATTAGCTCCAAGAATGTAACAGGTCTTCCTGAATGTGAGAAAAAGAAAGAAGAGGGAGAGTAGTGAGGGAAATGTGATGTGAAGTATGTTATGTAAAATTCTGAAAGGTGTTGGAATAATGCAGTGAATGATGCATAAAGTACACAGTGTTAACCAAATATGTTATAAAGGCATCGTATAATTTACATTTAAAATTTATGCATGGTTCACATTGTGTGTGTGTGTGTGTGTGTGTGTGTGTGTATGTTTGTGACAATACCAGGGAATAATAAACAGAGAATCTCTACACAGTAAGCTCATAATCATAAGTAACCAAAAAAATAGATCACTACAGAATCAAACATGGAAAATGTAGAGTAAAACAGGCATAGAAAAGCTTGATGAAATCCTCAGTATATCTATTTATGGTTGTATGCTGCCCTGGAACACCCTAATCTAGTGATGGTCCATTGGCTTACACTGACCCTGTGATGTAAACAATATTGCATTACATTTGTGAGAATGACAAATCTTTTTATATTTTTATTTCATTATTTTACCTATAAAGACAAATTTCCTTGATTTTGCATTCATACAAGCTCACACTCAAAGTCACAAAATATGGATCAATTAAAAAGATGACTTACCCAGTACTTCACTGTAAAATCGATCCCATCGCTTCTCATTAAACTTTGGGAACCAAAAGTCAAAGTAAAGCATGCATAGCAGATTTTGCACCCTCTCCATGAATGTCATTTGACTGCTTAAACCAGACATCATAACAGGTACATAGGAAGGAGGCAGTAAGAGTCCTCCACTATGCTTTTGCAATAAGTAGCCAGGAAAGAAGCGGAGACTGTACACGAGGGGTATTTTAAGTAGTTCAGCCAGCAGCTCACCACCAGGACTAACAGGATCTGCAAGAACAACATCAAATCTTGATTCCTG
This sequence comes from Sylvilagus floridanus, assembly GCA_949820135.1. Taxonomy (NCBI): domain Eukaryota; kingdom Metazoa; phylum Chordata; class Mammalia; order Lagomorpha; family Leporidae; genus Sylvilagus; species Sylvilagus floridanus. The sequence continues at coordinate 102,647,080 of OX463238.1, read as the reverse complement.
CAGCTTTGTCATGAGTTTCTTGTTCAAAATGACGTCTTTGCAGATAGCTTCATAAATGTCAGAATATTTTAAAACAACCATTTTCATTACTGAAAAGTGTTCCCAATTACTATCTAATGACACATTATATATCATTGTATGGAACGAATCCATGAAAAAATCCTCGATTTCATCTTTACTGTAGGATGTATGGAAAGTTTCAAATTTAATTCCTGATTCATTGTTGGAACCAATTACAAGAGAAGCTGAAGATCTCAGGACAGTGACTTCATGGCCTCGCTGGACAAGTGCATCCAGGATTGTCTTCATATTCATCCAGTGACTGAATTCCATGGGCCATACCAGCACCTTCCCACAACTCCCTGAGCTGAAGCAGCAGCTCAGCTGTAGCAGAAGCAGCAGAACTGAAATGCATTTCGCAGACATCCTGGTGGAGTGCAGTGCTTCCTCTCAATTGCTGTTCCTTTTCAAGCCTGTATCCATGAAGAAATTCATCACATAGTTAAAATGTAACCTGAATTGGTCATAGTAAACATATCTCAATCAGATCTGTGCACAGAGGTGGCATTTGGAAAAAGTTAAGGAGATGACCTTCTGTGTATATCAGTGTGTTTAGAGTCTCCCCCACATTTTTATGGATTTACACAGAGTGGGAAAAATAGAGAAAGATACCTTCCATCCACTAGTTTATTCCTTTAATGTTCACAACTGTAGGGACTAAGTTCAAAGTGAAGCCATTAGACTGTGGCCCTCCTTGGGTTCCCCAAAATACTCATGCAATCTTTCTATGCCTTCCCAGGGACATTATTGGGAGTTTGATCAGAAATGGATCAGATGGGACTTGAACTTCCGTAGCTTGAACTGATGCCAGTGTTGCGGAGAGCGCCTTGATCAGCTGTGCTTCATTGGCGGCCCCTGGAGTCTCTTTTATGGTTAAGTGCTGCCACCTCTTTTGGGTTATCTGAGCTGCTTTTGTGAGGAAGTTAGGTTTTGTAAGAGATTTTAGAGCAGTGTCAACAGCAGCAGCAGCGAGTGAGAGGTGACTTGCATCTCTGGTCTCTGTGATACAGAACCAGATAATGTTTCTTAGCCTGGTTCAGGGTTTTTTTTTTTTTTTTTTTTTTTTTTGAGTAGAATCTCTGATTGAGTTGTCCTCAATCTGGCTAATGGGAAGTACAACTTATATCATAATTATAAGCTGAAAGCTACTGAGCAGTGGAAACTAGTGATCTAGTCAGCATCTACCTGCAGTGAAATTACTGTACACGTGTCTAAAATGTTGGGAGAAGGAACAGGTCAAGGATTAAATGCCACAGGCTCTCACTGTTTTTACCAAATCTTTATTTTTTTTTACTTTCATTTAATGAATATAAATTTCCGAAGTACATCTTATGGATTACAATGGCTTTTCCACCCCCCCGTAGCTTCCCCCCCACCCGCAACCCTCCCCTTTCCCACTCCCGCTACCTCTCCCCTTCCTTTCACATCAAGATTCATTTTCAATTCTCTTTATATACAGAATATCAATTTAGCATATATTAAGTAAAGATTTCAACAGTTTGCACCCACACAGAAACACAAAGTGTAAAATACTGTTTGAATACTAGTTATAGCATTAAATCAAAATGTACAGCACATTTAGGACACAGATCCGACAAGAGGACTAAATGCACAGTGACTCCTGTTGTTGACTTAACAAATTGACACTCTTGTTTATGGCGTCAGTAATCACCTTAGGCTCTTGTCATGAGTTGCCAAGGCTATGGAGGCCTTTTGAGTTTGCCGACTCTGATCCTATTTAGACAAGGTCATAGTCACAGTGGAAGTTCTGTCCTCCCTTCAGAGAAAGGTTCCTCCTTCTTTGATCACCTGTTCTTTCCACTGGGATCTCACTTGCAGAGATCTTTCATTTAGGTCATTTTTTCTTTATGCCTGAGTGTCTTGGCTTTCCATGCCTAAAATACTCTCATGGGCTCTTCAGCCATATCTGAATGCCTTAAGGGCTGATTCTGAGGCCAGAGTGCTGTTTAGGACATCTGCCATTCTATAAGTCTGCTGTGTACCCGTTTCCCATGTTGGATCGTTCTCTCCCTTTTTAATTCTATCAGTCAGTATTTGCAGACACTAGTCTTCTTTATGATCCCTTTGACTCAGGGAAATGCAAATCAAAACCACAATGAGGTTTCACCTCACCCCAGTTAGAATGGCTAACATACAGAAACCTACCAACAATAGATGCTGGAGAGGATGTGGGGAAAAGCAACACTAATCCACTGTTGGTGGGAATGCAATCTGGTAAAGCCACTATGGAAGTCAGTTTGGAGATTTCTCAGAAACCTGAATATAACCCTACCATACAACCCAGCCATAACACTCCTTGGAATTTACCCAAAGGAAATTACATTGGCAAACAAAAAAGTCATCTGCACCTTAATGTTTATTGCAGCTCAATACACAATATCTAAGACCTGGAACCAACCTAAATGCCCATCAACAGTAGACTGGTTAAAGAAATTATAGAATACTATACAGCAGTAAAAAACAATGAAATCTGGTCATTTGCTACAAAGTGGAGGAATCTGGAACACATCATGCTGAATGAATTAAGCCAGTCCCAAAGGGACAAATATATGTTCCCCCTGACCAGTGACAACTAACTGAGTACCAAAAAGGAAACCTGTTGAGTTAAATGGACACTTTGAGAAACGGTAACTTGATCATCCCTTGCCCTGATTGTTGATGAACAACTGAATACTTTATCCCTTTTAGTATTTATTTTGTTCTACTTAATACTATCGGTTGAACTCTGTAGTTAATACACAATTATTCTTAAGTGTTGAAATTTAACTGAAAAGTGATCCCTGTTAAATATAAGAATGGGAATAAGAGAGGGAGAAGATGTACAATTTGGGACATGCTCAATCAGACTTGCCTCAAACGATGGAGTTAGAAACGTGCAAGGGGATTCCAATTTAATCCCATTAAGGTGGCATATACCAATGCCATCTCAATAGTCCAAGCGATCAATTTCTGTTTACCAAGTCTTTGAATCAATCTCTCTCTCTCTCTCTCTCTCTCGATGCTATATGATCTATGTCCAAATTTGAGAGCTTTAAGTTGATTGTGCTTTTAAATACTTCCACTTGTTATTCCTGCTTCACCTGAATCTCGTCCATGGAGATTTTCACACTGCTATATGAAATTTTTCTTTTTTTTTCTTACTATTTGTTGAATTCTTTATAGTGGTGAGTTAAGCTTTGATTATAAAAACTAAAAGCATGTTGGGGCTTGCTCTGTGTTGTAGTGTGTTAAGTTGCCGCCTGCAGTGCTGGCACTCCAAATGGGTGCCAGTTATATACCTGGCTGCTCCATTTCTGATCCAGCTCAGCTGACGAGGCCAAGGCAACTTCAGCTGGCTGACAAGGTCACAGCAGAAGGCCTGTCTCAGCAAGGCATGAGAAGGACAGCTACGGTCCTCTTGGTGGTTTTAGGTTTGATGGGAACTACAAGCTGGAGCTTCCTGGTGGTCCTGCTAATGATTGCTGTATTCCTAATTTTACGGAAGAGCACTTAGTCTCATAACCTCCAAAATGTCCATTGTCTTGTAGAATTTTAATCAAGCAGAGTATTAGTGTAGAAGAAAGGGTCAATGCCTTATGCAAGGTTGAGCTGTTTGTAGAAAAGAATTAAAAGGCAACAGGCTCTCTGGTATATACTTCCCACTAGAATAAAGATAGATGTTAATAAAACTTTAATTCACTAATTGCTACAAATACTACAATGGTTAGGATGTCAAAACTGTAGAATAGAGCTAAGTGAATCTTTAAATAAGTGCAATAAAGAAATTAAAAATTACAGAAAGAACTGCAAAGAGGGGATACATTTTAAAAAGGGTCTGCTTTGAACTTGGGGCTTCTAGTAAAGATTAGATTAGGAAGGTACTATTCTAGCCTATGTAGCCAATTTCTGCATAGTTTAGCAGCACTCGAGGCCTTGGCTGTGTGGGCAACCTGTTATCTTGCACCTGTCTGTGATTGTAACCCATGCTCTGAGTATGCCCTTGAAAATCAAAGAAATTGTAATTAGAAAAAATGGACAACAGGCCTTTCATTGTAAGAAGAAAAAATCATTATGTGGCTTATAATATAAAAATAAAGTCTGGTGCTCAAAAGCCAGAGCCATGCCATCAGCCTTGCTGTGAGTGTCTCTCATTTTCTTCAAGCACCAACACCTCTCACACCTTGGGGCCACTGGACTGGCTGGAGCTGGTCTCCTGCACTCAGCTATGGCCTTGGAAGGCTGTACAAGATGGCCCAAGTGCTTGGGCCCCTGCACCGGTGTGGGAGACCAGGAAGAAGCTCCTGGTCCTGGCTTCAGATCATTGTAGCTCTGGTCATTACAGCCAACTGGGGAGTGAACCAGTGGATGCAAGACCTCTCTCCCGCCCTTTCTGCCTCTCATTCTCTCTCTGTGTAACTCTGACTTTCAAACAAAGTAAATAAATTTTATTTCACAGTCAGAGTTAAAGAGAGAGACAGAGAGAAAGGTCTTCCTTCTGTTGGTTCACTCCCCAAATGGCTGCTATGGCCGGTGCACTGCGCCGATCTAAAGCCAGGAGCCAGATGCTTCCTCCTGGTCTCCCATGCGGGTGCAGGGCCAAAGGACTTGGACCATCCTCCACTGCCTTTCCAGGCCAAGCAGAGAGCTGGACTGGAAGAAGAGCAACCGGGACAGAATCAGGTGCCCCAACTGGGACTAAAACGTGGTGTTCCAGCGCATCAGGCAGAGGATTAGCCTAGTGAGCCGTGGCGTTGGCCAAAATAAATGATTTTTTTTTTAAAAATTAAAAGCATGTAATTATAAAAATTAAAAGAAAGAAAGGAAGAGGGAAGGTGAGAATGTGGATGGGAAGGAGGGTAAGGTGGAAAATATCACTATGCTTTTTAAATCTGTATAATGAAATACATAAAATTTTTTCACTTAAATAAGTAAAAATTATTTAAAAGATGGCTATTTCAAGATTTTCTTTCCAACTTTTTGTGTTTATAAACTTTGCATGTATTTAGATTTTACAAGTATTGGAATCTTTAATGTTTTTTGAAATAAGTTCATTCACAGATATGTAAGAAATTATCTTGATTGTTTAAAAATGGGTACCAATGAGGCATTCTGAAGGATATTCAATGATTAAGAATATAATATAGTGTCTTAACCCTGCTCTGTTAGATTAGTATGGCTATTTTACCAATTGTTATTCTGAGTCATTAAATAGAGTTTTGAATTATCCTCATTGATTAATACATTATAGGATACTGTTTTTACCAAGTGGTGAATAATATTCTCACACTCTCTCTCTTTTATCTTTCTCAGCTATATGCAGAAAAAGAAAAAAGATATACATATTTTATCTCTTTCTTTGAGTGGTAGAGTTTCAGAGACAGGCAGTGACAGAGAGAAAGGTCTCCCATCCAATGGTTCACTCCCCAAATAGCTGGCTGGAGCTGAGCTGATTAGAAGCCAGGAGCCTTGAGCTTCTTCTGGGTCTCTCATGTGGGTGCAGGGGCCCAAGCAGTTGGACCATCCACTGCTGATTTCACAGGCCATAGCAGAGTTGGATCAGAGGAGGAGCAGTTGGAGCCCATTTGGGATTCTGGTGTTACAGGCAGAGGTTTAGCCCACTATGCTACAGTGCCAGTCTTACCTTTTGATTCTTTTCTCCATGAAAATACTGCCATCAGTGAAGCATTCAACATCTAGATTTTCCAGAGGTTCATCTTGTAGATCAGCCTTGCTAGAATAGACCTTCTATGTGGTCTCTGCATTAGAATGAGCGTTGTTTTCATTTCCTTCAGATGGCAGGAGAGCAGCGGGATTGAGGACATGGTGTACTTTGAGAGTTAATTCAGACGATTTTTATTAAGACATCCTCCAGGTGATCACTAATGCCATTCAATCTTGAAATCCTTGTATCTGGTGCTGAGTTTAAACTTTAAGTGACTGGCTTAAAATCAGCTGGTGGTTTGTTTCCTGAAATATGCTGTAGCAGTTCCTGCTCTTAAGCATGCAGGCCAACGTGTGATCCTTTTTTCTTTTTATTAGACAGGTAGAGTTACAGACAGTAAGAGAGAGACAGAGAGAAAGGTCTTCCTTCCATTGGTTCACTCCCCAAATGGCTGCTGCTGCCAGTGCTGTGCCAATTGAAGCCAGGAGCCAGGTGCTTCCTCCTGGTCTCCCATAAGAGTGCAGGGCCCAAGCACTTGGGCCATCCTCCACTGCCCTCCCAGGCCACAACAGAGAGCTGGACTGGAAGAGAGCAACCGGGACTAGAACTCAGTGCCCATATGGGATGCTGTAACTGCAGGTGGAGGATTAACTAAGTGAGCCATGGCGCCAGCAACATCCTGTGATCCTTGAAACTAGTTTCTTAGAACAGCAGGCAACTGGTCATGAACGTGGACGCGATTTCTGAGTGACCACACCCAGAGCCCTTCTCTGCTATAAACAGAGTGAAAACAAATTTCACCAACTCTCATAATAATACAATTATTTGAAAATGAGAGTCTAGTGGGGAAACTTAATACATAATACAAGGCTCCTTATCAATTAGAAAATCAATACTCTTACCCTTGACATCAGCAATCACCAAGGGCTCTTGGCCAAGATTTTTTGTTGTTGTTGTTGGGAAGCTTCCTTAGTCCTCAGGCCCCATCAGTCTTCAGACAAGGATAAGAGGGAATTATGAATCCATTCCTCTCTTTACAACTGAGGATGGTCCCTCATCCAATAACTGTCTCTCTTACACTGGAGGTACAGATCAGGTGAGTTCCTCAGGTAGAGGCACTCTTGACACCAGTATTCCACATTCCTACACCTAGAACATTCTCTTTTGGGTTTTTTAATCCTAAGAGAAAATCCCCTGTGCTGACTTTGAGTTCACAGATGCTTGTTACAATGAGCGCCATCCTTTAATCTTCTGTCTGCAATGCTTCTTACACTGAAGTACCTCTCTTCTTCAACCCTGTCTCTATCGATATATACCTTATATGTTATCTTCTCTATCTGACTCCTGGGAGTCTTGGGCCCAAGTGCTTGGGCCTCTTCCACCCACTTGGGAGATTCAGATCAAGCTCCTGACTCCTGGCTTTGGACTGACCCAGCCCTGGTCGTTGTAGCCATTTGAAGATTGACCCAGGGGGTGGAAGAATCTCTCTCTGCCTCTTTCTTCTTATCTTTGTCTTTCTAATAAATAAAATAAATCTAAAACCTGAAAGAAAAGACTTAGTCAACCATATGGTATTTTGGCAGTAGTGTCAATTGTAGAAGGCAGAAACTCCTGCAATGGATGCTAGCATTGGAAACACAACAAAGCAGTCAGGTCATGAGCACCCCATGTGCTCTCGAAAGTTGAGCAAATGTAAGCAGTCACTGTCAGAGACTGGACTACAATATGTGCTTCCCCTCTGTTGGGCACTATGAAGAAATTATTAGGTCAAAGTACAGAAATACCAAGATTTTCGTTTTTAAAGGCCTGTCCCAAAACCTTGAGAGTAGAGGGAAATTTTTTCATTTATACAGGTTTAGTACCAAGTTTCATTTCCTATCCTATGCTCTCCCTGGCAAAGCTATTAATCTTCATCAATCTTCATTTCTTATTAATTAATTTTTATAATGACATGCCTTTGGTTTATTTTATAATAATAATGTAAACTGTCCACTAAGTAAAGGATTCAACAAATAGTAAAAAGTAAAACAAACACTGTTCCTAAACAGTACGAAATAGGGCTATTAACAGTAATCACATTTCAAAATGTCAATTTTACTCATATGCATTGCATTGTTCCTACTCTATTAGATACCACATACGAAAAAATAAGACACATTTATTTGCTGCCTACAAGAAACACATCTTCCCAAAAAAGATACAAACAGACTGAAAGTGAAAGGATGGAAAAAAGATATGCCGAGACACTAACCAGCGCCCATAGGGAATGCTGGCACTGCAGGTGGCAACTTTACCTGCTATGCCACAGCACCAGTCCCTACATGCATATATACTTAGAATCATGATATTAGTGCATGTCACTTTATCTGATTAGAAATTGGGGCTTATTTGTTTATCCTTTAGACCCTGAGTTTCTAATTTTGCTCTATAAAAGTGCACACAAAGATACAAAGTATGAGAGATCTCATGGCTGAATAGGGTGTATCAGCTGCTCTGGGATATGAAAAGAACAAAGGGAGGGCCACATTTTCAGGGATCTGACTGTTGAAAATTTTCAGCAAAGGATTAAAAAAATAGCGAAGACTCTGTGGGACTGGAGGAGAGGGGCCAGGGCTACTGCTGCATCCAGCCACGTGATGCAGCCAGCTGGCAGCTGATGAGCCACCATCATAGGATGACAAGTGGGGAAGAACTTGCCGCGTGCTCCAGTGCTCACATTGTTAGCTAAGAGGGGAGTCCAGAGTCACCCACTGACTGTTAGTTCAGCCTGGGGAGCTGACTGGAGTCCAGGCTTTTGCCAGGCTAGGAACAGGGAAGCTGACTTTCTTCTTTCCCTCCCCCACACCTCATAGAGTGTCATATTTGGCAGGAAAAAGCCAGGAAGTGCTCCCCCATTCCACTCCTACCAGTATCAAAATCATCAGCACAAGGAGATGGTATTTTCTTGAAGTGAAGTAAGAGACTGCAGCAGCCAGTGTCACTGATATATTGCCTGAGGGAGAATTTGACTCCCCCAAAGAAACACAAAACACTTCAATATTAGAATGTGAAGACAAAGAGATTGATGAGATGCCTGTAAAAGATTCAAAAGAATGATCACAGAATATTCAGAAGCAATGAGAAGCAAATTAATGAGTTAAAGATATTCATACATCACATGGAGGGAAAATTTTTTCATTGAAATTGAGATTTTGAGCAACAATCAGCCAGAAATATTAGAAATAAGAATTCAATATGTCAAACAAAAAACAGTAGAAAGCCTTGTCAACAGGCTTGGTGAGACAGAGGAAAGAAATCTGAGCTAGCAGACAAATCTTTGAAATATCCCAGTCAGACCAAAAAAAAAAAAAAAACCCAAGAAGAAAAAGAAATTAGAAAAACTAAATGCAGTGTTTGCAATTTATGGGGAACGATTAAATGACACATCATATAGGTCTTAGGAGTTCCTAAAGGTGTTGAAAGAGAGAATGGATTAGAAGACATATGTTGCTGACTGTTGTTGTACAATGTAATACTTTATCCATTTTAGTATTTTTTTATTCTAGTACTAGTGGTTGAACTCTGTAATTAGCACGCAATTATTCTTAGGTGTTTAAATTTTAATTGAAAAGTGATCCCTGTGAAATATAAGAGTGGGAATAAGAGAGGGAGGAGATGTACAATTTGGGACATGCTCAATCAGACTTGCCCCAAATGATGGAGTTGGAATCGTGCCAGGGGATTCCAATACAATCCCATCAAGGTGGCATATACCAAGGCCATCTCACTACTCCAAGTGATCAATTTCAGTTCACAATTGATCACACTGATAGGTCTAAGAGTCAAAGGGATCATAAAGAAGACTAGTGTCTGCAAATACTAACTGATAGAATCAAAAAGGGAGAGAATGATCCAACATGGGAAGCGAGATACACAGCAGACTCATAGAATGGCAGATGTCCTAAATAGCACTCCCGCCTCAGAATCAGCCCTTAAGGCATTTGAATCTGGCTCAAGAGCCCATGAGAGTATTTTCGGCATGGAAAGCTAAGACACTCTCAGAAAAAGAGAAGACCTAAATGAAAGACTCTGGGAGTGACATCTCAGTGGAAAGAACGGGGCCATCAAAGAAGGAGGTACCTTTCTCTGAAGGGAGGAGAGAACTTCCACTTTGACTATGACCCTGTCTGAATAAGATTGAAGTCGGCGAACCCTAAAGGCTTCCATAGCCTCGGCAACTCATGACTAGAGCCTAGGGAGATTACTGATGCCATAAACAAGAGTGTCAAATTGTTAAATCAACATCAGGAGTCACTGTGTACTTACGTCTCATGTGGGATCTGTCCTTAATGTGTTGTCCAATGTGAAGTAATGCTATAACTAGTACTGAAACAGTATTTTTACACTTGGTGTTTATGTGTGGGTGCAAACTGATGAAATCTTTACATAGTATATACTGAATCGATCTTCTGTATATAAAGATAACTGAAAATGATTAAAAAATCTTGGTATTAAATGAAAATTGCATAGATAATTAATCAATTTTAAAAAAAAAATCATGTAGGATCTCTGTCCTTAATGTGCTGTACATTGTGATTTAATACTATAACTAGTACTCCAATAGTATTTTTCACTTTGTGTTGCTATGTGAGGGTAAAGTGTTGAAATCTTTACGTAATATGTACTTAACTGATATTCTGTGTATAAAGAGAATTGAAAATGAATCTTGATGTGAATGAAAGGGGAGAGGGAGCGGGAAAGGAGAGGGTTGTGGGTGGAAGGGAAGTTATGGGGAGGGGAAGCCATTGTAATCCATAAGCTGTACTTTGGAAACTTATATTCTTTAAATAAAAGCTTTATTAAAAAAAAAAGACATATTCAGTGAAACTGAGACAATTTTTCTTGCACAGTCCAGTCTTGGAAATGTTCTTTAAGATGTACTGCACAGAGAAATACAGAAGATATTCATCATTATGGAAGAATGTGAAGGCAGAAAAACTTCCAGGAAAAGTACAAAAGAGGGGCCAGCGCTGTGGCACAGCAGGTTAAAGCCCTGGCCTGGAGTGCCGATATCCCATTGGGCTCCCGTTCTAGTCCCAGCTGCTCCTGTTCTGATCCATCTCCTTGCTATGGCCTGGTATAGTAGTGGATAGTCCTTGGGCTCCTGCACCCATGTAAGAGACCCAGAAGAATCTGCCAGCTCCTGTCTTCGGATCAGCACAGCTCCAGCAGTTGCGGCCATCTGGAGAGTGAACCAGTGGATGGAAGACCTCTCTCTCTATCTCTACCTCTTACTATAACTCTTTTTTTCAAATAAATAAAATAAATCTTCATAAAAAAAATACAAAGGAAGCCAGGTGCTTATCCTTAGCAACTTCTAAAATGCTGGAAAATATGCAAACACATCGAGAATGAACAATATGCTCCTGAATGGACAGTGGTCATAGAAGAAATCAAAAGACAACCAAAAAATTCCTAGAAACGAATGATTATATCAAAAACTATGGGATACACAAGAGCTGTTTATAGCAATCAGTCCCTTTATCAGCAAATTGGAGTGGCATTAAAGAAATGATTTAATAATGCATCTGAAGAACCTAGAAAAACAAGAACAAAAACCATTAAAAAGAGGAAATAATGAATTAAATATAAATATATTTAATATATAGAAATATAGAATATATTTAATATACCATTAAAATAAAAATACAAAATATCCGTGAAATTAAGAAATGGTTTCCTAAAACCAAAATAAATAAAATTGGTAGACCATTGGTCCAACGAACCAAAAAAGGAGCGAAGACCCAAATTAATAAAATCAGAGATAAAAACGGAGATGTTAAAATGCATATCACAGAAATAAAAAGATTCATCACAAATTACCAATAACAGCTATTTGCCAACAATTTGGAAAACCCAGAAAAAATGCAGAGATTTCTGGATACATACAATGTACAAAATAGAGCCATGAAAATATAGAAAACCAAATAGAACAATAAGATTAAGATAAATAGAATAAGATTCAGATTAAAACATTGGCCGACGCTGCGGCTCAATAGGCTAATCCTCCGCCTGTAATGCTGGCACACCGGGTTCTAGTCCCGGTCGAGGTGCCAGATTCTGTCCTGGTTGCTCCTCTTCCAGTCCAGCTCTCTGCTGTGGCCCGGGAGTGCAGTGGAGGATGGCCCAAGTGCTTGGGCCCTATACCCACATGGGAGACCAGGGGCTCCTGGCTTCGGATCAGCACAGTGTGTCGACCGTGGCGTGCCGGCCACAGCGGCCATTGGGGGATGAACAAATGGATAATGGAAGACATTTCTCTCTGTCTCTCTCTCTCTCACTGTCCACTCTGCCTATCAAAGAAAAAATTAAACGATTAATAATGACCTTCCCAGCAAAGAAAAGCCCAGAACCAGATGACTTCACTGCTGAATTCTAAAAAGTCTTTTAATGAGGAAATAACTCCAATTCTTTTCAAGCTAGTCAAAATGTTTGACAGAGAGAGAATCTTCCCAAACTTGTTTTATGAATCCAGTATCACCAAATTCCCAAAATAGGAAAAATACAACAAATAAAAACAATTATAAACCAATGACCTTGATGAACATACATACAAAAATCCTCAGCATTATTCTTGCTAAATCCCATACCAAGTGGGATTTATGTCTGCTATGCAGGGATGGTTCAACACGCACCAACTAATAAATGGATACATCACATTAACAAACTGAAGAATTCAAACTGTATGATTATATCAATAGATTCAGAGGAAGCATCTGAAAAAACACAACATCTTTTCATGATAAAAGCCTTAAGCAAATTGGATATAGAAGGAACAATCCTTAACACAATCAAGGCAATACATGACAAACTCAGAGCCGGCACGACATTGAATTATGAAAAGCTGGAAGCATTTCCACTAAGATCTGGAAATAGACAAAGATGCCCACTTTCACCATTGATATTCAATATTGTTCTGGAAGTTTTAGGCAGAGCAATTAGGCAAGAAAAGAAATAAATAAGGTACAAATTGGAAAGGAGGTAGTCAAGATATTCCCTTTTGCAGAGCATGTGATCCTAAATAGGGGATCTAAAAGACTCTGCTAAGAGGCTGTTGGAACTCATAAGAGAATTTGGTTAAGTTGCAGGTAATAAAATCAACATACAAAACCAATAGCTTTTGTTTACCTAGATAATGCCTTGGCTGAGAAAGTACTTGAAAGATCAGTTCCATTCACAATAGTTATAAAAAAAGTTTTAAATAATTTGGAATAAATTGGACAAAGGAAGTAAAAGATCTCTGCAGTGACAATTTCAAATTATTAAAGAAAGAAATTTAAGGCACAAAAAATGGAAAAATCTTCCAGGTTCATGAATTGGAAGAATTAATATAATCTAAATGTCCATGCTACTGAAAGCAATTTACATAATCAATGTGATCCCAAAGTGCTGACATTCTTCTTAGATCCAGAAAAAATTGATGCTAAAATTAATATGGAAACACAAGAGACCCTGAATTTCTAAAGCACCTTTAAATAACGAAAACAAGGCTAAGTCAATCATAACACCAGAGTTTTAGGCACTCTACAAAATAATAAAATCGTGTCTTTTGAAACAGGATGGAGGCAGTTGGAAACCATTACATGTAGTAAAATAAGGCAGTCCCCAAAATACACATCAAATATTTTCTCTGATCTAAGTTAATTGATAGAGTAGGTGAAAGGTAATGTATTGGATTGAAATAGATAGTTTCATATTCAATAATGTTTTATACCCTTATCTTTTACATTATGGAAGAGTCATTTTTTTCCCTACTTCATACTATTTGTTGAACTATTTTACTTAAGGTGGGTTAACTAGATGATTATGAAGTATACTGAAAATAGATCTTAGTAAAAATTAAGAGTTGGAATGTGTGAGGGAGGGGAGGAAGGGTTGGAGTATTGGGAAGTGAAGGTGGGTAGGAAGTGCCAGTATGTTCCCAAATTTCACATATGAAATATATGAACTCATAAAATTAAATAAAATTTTTACAAAAGTCATACTATAGAGTAACTACAATGAAAACATCCTAGCAATGACACAAAAAAATAGACATGTAGAACAATGGAACACAATAGATACCCCAGATCAATCCATCTGTCTATGACCAATTGATCTCTGAAAAAGGAGCTAAAATCTCCCTTGAAAAGCACAGGCTCTTCCACAAATGGTGCTGGGAAAATTAGATTAAGATCTAATTGCAGGAGTACGAAGCAAATTCCCAATCTTACACCTACCCAAAAATCCACTGAAAATGGATCAAAGACCTAAATCTATAACCTGATTCCATCTTTATCCTTATTTCTAATACTGCCTTTCAAAGAAATAAATCAATGTTTAAATATGATCCACCCAAAGCCAGCCCCAGAACCAGGGAGATCCCAGTGTACATCTCCTGCTTTTTCCTCGAAATGCTGACTCCCACTCATGTGGGATCTGTTCTTAATGTGTTATCCAATGTGAAGTAATGCTATAACTAGTACTGAAACAGTATTTTTACACTTGGTGTTTCTGTGTGGGTGCAAACTAATGAAATCTTTACATAGTATATACTGAATCGATCTTCTGTATATAAAGATAATTGCAATTGATTAAAAAATCTTGGTATTAATTGGAAATTGCATAGATAATTAATCAATTCTTTAAAAAAAATCATGTAGGATCTGTGTCCTTAATGTGCTGTACATTGTGATATTACTCTAACTAGTACTCCAACAGTATTTTCACTTTGTGTCTCTATGTGAGGGCAAACTGTTGAAATCTTTATGTAATATGTACTAAACTGATCTTCTGTGTATAAAGAAAATTGAAAATGAATCTTGATGTGAATGAAAGGGGAGAAGGAGTGGGAAAGGGGAGGGTTGCAGGTGGGAAGGAAGTTATGGGGAGGGGAAGCCATTGTAATCCATAAGCTGTACTTTGGAAATTTATATTCTTTAAATAAAAGCTTTATATAAACAAACAAACAAACAAACAAACAAACAAAATAAATGCTGACTTCCAAGGGCTGTTGGCTGAGGACCTGCTTCCCAGAGCCCCACTCACCTCACCATTTGCTCCTATTCTTTGGTGCTTCTGCCTGGTGGTTTCCATCTTGGCCTGGCTCTTGTGTCCATTTAAAGTTCTTGATGCTTCTTGGTGTCGTCAGCTTCAACCCGTGGAAGGGATAGGCTTTCTTTTAGTCTTTAGAACTTGAACAGGCTTTCCTGCTCTCTGAGCTTGTGTTAACTGCTGCTAGTTCAGTGTGAGATGGTCTTTAAATCCAGGTTGGCTTCCAGAGTGGGTGGGTGTGCTCTCACTGTTCCACTGTAGAGGTCAAGTTTGGAACAAATGAGGATGAATGGGAGGTTGGGATGAAGGTATGGAGGCTGCTTCAAGAAATTAGTCCATCCCTGCTTGGTCTGAGACTACGCTTGAGCCAGGCTGTTCTGAATGCCCCACCCACAGTCATTGGCCTGCAGGCAGGAACCATGGGATTCTCGTTGCCACTAGGCCTCATTGTGGAGGACTCAGCTCTTGGATCCTAAGCAGTGACTTTTACCCAGCTTCCTTAATTTCCTTCAAGTTGACAGTGACTATTTCTTGTGCTGTCTGATGTTGAAGAGAAGATACAATGATTAATCTCATGATCACTGTGGTTGTCACAAAGCTGAGTCACACCCAAACCCTACAGTACCCTGAGACCAGGGCAGCACAGAGGTAAGACAAGGAACGACCCATGTGATATAATTTCTCTGTTGCTTTCGTCTATCTATAGCTTGAGGCACCTGGAGCCAGTCACAGGTGATATGGTCATATCAGGAATATAAGTCCATTCCACTAGGGGTGAGGGTTTCTGCCAGTGCTAATTTGGGTCTAAAAGTTTCTTTCAGTCACTGAGCTAGAGACAATGGTTGCTCTTTTTTTCTCAGTGTTTTATTTTATTCTGGCAGGGCTATACTAAGTTCTAGTACCAAGTCATGTATTTACTTTCCTGTTCTACTCTCACTGCCACCTGAGTACGTGGAACTTTCCCCAGTTCCATGCTGCCCAAGGATTGGGGAGGGATGGTGGAGGCAGACCCCTTGACCAACAGGACTGATGCTAAACAGGACCACCACTGAAGCTAGCAGGATCAGGCCCCAGTTTAATGACAAAGGCTTTACCTGCTTCTTATATTTCCCCGAATAAATGCTTCTCTACTTGCTGTGTGTTTATAGAACAATGGTTTACAGAATTTTAATGATTGTCCTTAAAAACAGTTTTCTCTAGTTAATCCTTATTTTACTTTGGAGCTTTTTTATGGAATTTTTCAATTTTTATTGTGGAAGTGGCCAAGGTTTTTTCTAAAATTTCTCTCTCCCTTCTGCATAAAGAAAAGTGCAAATCTGAGGGTTAAAAATAAATTTTTAACGACATAATAGACATTCTCTAACAAAGATTGAGATATTTACTACTGACTCTGAAAATGCATCATATCATTATGCCAATTATGGTTGCTTATGTAAACATCAGGGACATGATTACCACTGTGACTTCACACTCAAAGAACTAACTCTATGTTCATGTTTTTCAGGACCTCTGTATGCTGTCACTTTGAAGAATTTCATTTCCACTGGAAAAATATGCCTCTTACTCATATGTATACCAGCAGGATGCGGTGCCCAAAGGTGCCTACCATATCTGAGCTGCTAGTAAATGAGAAATTTGAGATTTTGTTGTTTGCTGTACTAACTTTTTCATTTGTTTTGTGTTTGTCTCAAATATAACTTTGTGATATTGAATCTAGAACCTGTAAATATTTTGTATCTGTCAGCTGGATGAATATTGAGCTTCATCAACCAAGGACCCTAGAGTATCACTGAAAAGTGTTAAATGCAGGATGACACATCTCTTCCAAGGCTCCACTCTTTAAATCTGTTGTTCTTGTTGGCTTCTAATAACTTATGTTGAAGAATATACTCAATAATATTAAATAATATACTAAATAATATACACAGAAGACTTCTAGTTAGTGTACTTGTATTACATATACTTTAATAAGCATTGTACTGGCAAAGACTTCTTGGAAAATACCCCAAAAGCACAGGCACTCAAAGCCAAAATTAACTATTGGGATCGCATCAAACTGAGAAGTTTCTGTACTGCAAAAGAAACAGTCAGGAAAGTGAATAGGCAACCTTCAGAATGGGAAAAAATATTTGTAAACTATGCAACAGATAAAGGGCTGATAATGAGAATCTACAATGAAATCAAGAAACGACACAACATTAAATCAAACAACCCACTTAAGAGATGGGCTAAGGACCTCAATAGACATTTTTCCAGAGAGGAAATCCAAATGGCCAACAGACACATGAAAAAATGCTCAAGATCACTGGCAATCAGGGAAATGCAAATCAAGACCACAATGAGGTTTCACCTCACCCCGGTCAGAATGGCTCACATTCAGAAATCTACCAACAACAGATGCTGGAGAGGATGTGGGGAAAAAGGGACACTAATCCACTGTTGGTGGGAATGCAAACTGGTTAAACCACTATGGAAGTCAGTCTGGAGACTCCTCAGAAACATGAATATAACCCTACCATACAACCCAGCCACCCCACTCCTTGGAATTTACCTAAAGGAAATTAAATTGGAAAACCAAAAAGCCGTCTGCACACTAATGTTTATTGCAGCTCAGTTCACAATAGCTAAGACCTGGAACCAACACAAATGCCCATCAACAGTAGACTGGATTAGGAAATTATGGGACATGTACTCTACAGAATACTATACAGCAGTCAAAAACAATGAAATCCGATCATTTGCAACAAAATGGAGGAATCTGGAAAACATCATGCTGAGTGAATTAAGCCAGTCCCAAAGAGACAAATATCATTTGTTTTCCCTGATTGGTGATGATTAACTGAGCACCAAAGA
Source organism: Sylvilagus floridanus (assembly GCA_949820135.1). Lineage (NCBI taxonomy): Eukaryota > Metazoa > Chordata > Mammalia > Lagomorpha > Leporidae > Sylvilagus > Sylvilagus floridanus. Next base: position 102,629,433 of record OX463238.1, on the reverse strand, counting down.
GGAAACCTGTTGAAATGAAATGAACACTATGAGAAAATAAGACATGATCAGCTCCTGTCTGAACTGTTGATGTACAATCTAAATCTTTACCCATTTTATTATCTCCCCTTGTTGTTTGTATTCGTTCTAGTACTATGGGTTGAATCTGGCAACTAACACACAATTAGCCGTAGGTGTTTAAATTTTAAATGAAAAGTGATCCCTGTGAAATATAAGAGTGGGAATAAGAGAGGGAGGAGATGTATAATTTGGGACATGCTCAATCGGAACTGCCCCAAATGATAGAGTTAGAAGTGTGCCAGGGGATTCCAATACATTCCCATCAAGGTGGCATGTACCAAGGCCATCTCATTAGTCCAGGTGATCAGTTTCAGCTCACAATTGATCACACTGATAGGTCTAAGAGTAAAATGGTTCACACAAACAAGACTAGTGTCTGCTAATACTAACTGATAGAATCAAAAAGGGAGAGAATGATCCAACATGGGAAGCGAGATACACAGCAGACTCATAGAATGGCAGATGTCCTAAATAGCACTCCCGCCTCAGAATCAGCCCTTAAGGCATTCGGATCTGGCTCAAGAGCCCATGAGAATATTTTAGGCATGGAAAGCTAAGACACTGTGAAAAACAAAAAAATGAAGACCTAAATGAAAGATCTCTGCGAGTGAGATCCCAGTGGAAAGAACGGGGCCATCAGAGAAGGAGGTACCTTTCTCTGAAGGGAGGAGAGAACCTCCACTTTGACTATGACCCTGTTGGATTAAGATCGAAGTCAGCGAACCCTAAACGCTTCCATAGCCTCGGAAACTCATGACTAGAGCCTGGGGAGATTACTGACGCCATAAACAAGCGTGTCAAATTGTTAAATCAACATCAGGAGTCACTGTGTACTTACGTCTCATGTGGGATCTGTCCTTAATGTGTTATCCAATGTGAAATAATGCTATAACTAGTACTGAAACAGTATTTTTTCACTTTGTGTTTCTGTGTGGGTGCAAACTGATGAAATCTTTACATACTATAATATTAAATCGATCTTCTGTGTATAAAGATAATTGCAAATGATTAAAAAATCTTGGTGTTAAATTAGAAATTGCATAGATAATTAATCAATTCTTTAAAAAAAATCATGTAGGATCTCTGTCTTTAATGTACTGTACATTGTGAATATATACTATAACTAGTACTCCAACAATAATTTCAGTTTGTGTCTCTATGTGAGGGCAAACTGTTGAAATCTTTACATAATATGTTCTAAACTGATCTTCTGTGTATAAAGAGAATTGAAAATGAATCTTGATGTGAACAGAAGGGGAGAGGGAGCGGGAGAGGGGAGGGTAGGGGGAGGGAGGGAAGTTGTGAGGGGGGGAGCCATTGGAATCCATAAGCCATACTTTGGAAATTTATATTCTTTAAATAAAAGCTAAAAAAAATAAGCATTGTATTCTATATGAAATTAAATGACAAGTCTCAAAGTTATACAATTTGTCTCTGACATAGATAGTCTAAGAACATATCATTTGTAAGATGAAGTTCACTATTAATTGAAATTCCTCCAGGTTCTGTGGAGTTTCCCTGTTCATAGCTTTAAGTAGTGTATTTGATATAAGCAAGAAATACACAGATAATAATAAAAATGAAGAATTTTGTATAAGTTCTGTTTTTCCAAGTCTATAGATTTGACTTGACTTGACTCTTTATTTAAAATTTTTGAATACTAAGACTATCTGTATTTAAAATTTTTGAATTTTATAGTAATCAATATATATTGAAACAGGAAACATAGGAACCGTTTTATGATTTTGAAGATTTAATGTACAATTTGATTTTTATGATTCACTGCCAAGTGTATCATATTTGCATATTTCCTAATTATGTCTATGTAATTTGCACTATGTGAAAAGATTTCTCAAAAAATAAAACAAATGAAAAAACTGCTTGGATCACCACTATATATTTATATACATATATATTCAAATATATTTATTTATCTGACTCGATTTTAAAACAAAGCTTGATTTTAACAACATCATTAATGAATCTGTGTTGGTTACTTCAGATGTATATAGAGAGAGACTTGAATTGTGCTTTGGCAATGTATGTATAACTCCATTATTCATAACAATGGACATGTATAAGTTTCCCCTCTTGCAACAACACATTAATAAAAAGTTTAATAAAGAAAGCACTTGTCCATTTATTATTCTGGACATAATTATCACAAGTAGTTACATTAACAATTATTGCTAAAATTTTTTTTTGTAGTGTAGAAGAGTGCTTTCTTTTTCTATTTTTTATTTTTGACAGGCAGAGAGGACAGTGTGAGAGAGAGACAGAGAGAAAGGTCTTCTTTTTCCATTGGTTCACCCCCCAATGGCCGTTGCGGCTGGAGCGCTGTGGCCAGCACGCTGTGCTGATCCGAAACCAGGAGCCAGGTGATCTCCTACTCTCCCATGCGGGTACAGGGCCCAAGGACTGGGCCATCCTCCATTGCACTCCCGGGCCACAGCAGAGAGCTGGACTGGAAGAGAAGCAACTGGAACAGAATCCGGCGCCCCGACCTGGACTAGAACCCAGGGTGTTGGCACCACAGGTGGAGGATTAGATTATTGAGCCACGGCGCTGGCCATAGAGTGCTTTCAAATCTTATGCAGGCTTCTGTTCCACATGAATGTTAAATATATCTCTTGTCAGGCTAACAACTGTCATCTACTTGTTTTCTTAGTTCTCTATGTTTACTTTGCCATCTGCATTCTGTGTCCAAATGCTTTGGTTAACAATGTTTAAAGGCAAGACATGGAAAATCTCAGTGTTAAATTGGAAATTGCATAGATAATTAATCAATTCTTTACAAAAAAATCATGTAGGATCTCTGTCCTTAATGTGCTGTACATTGTGAATTAATACGATAACTAGTACTCCAACAGTATTTTCACTTGAGTCTCTATGTGAGGGCAAACTGTTGAAATCTTTACGTAATATGTACTAAACTGATCTTCTGTGTATAAAGAGAATTGAAAATGAATCTTGATGTGAATGCAAGGGGAGAGGGAGCGGGAAAGGGGAGGGTAGCAAGTGGGAGGGAAGTTATGAGGGGGAAGCCATTGTAATCCATAAGCTGTACTTTGGAAATTTATATTCTTTAAATAAAAGTTTTAAAAAAAAGGCAAGACATGGAGATATTCTTCCATTTAAATAGCTTTCTCCAAAATAGACTTCAAAAATTGGTGTGCCTGATATTTAGCTTTTCATGCCATCCACAATGTTATATTCTATGTATTGCAAGGGGAGACTACATTAAAAAAAAAAAAAAAACTTCTGGTTTCCATATCTTCAGTATTCTAGTTATTAAATTAGTTGGAAGTATCTGATTTGCAAAGGCAGGGCTAAGTACTGGAAAATCTTCCTATTGGAGGAGAAAAATAAGGCATTGTACATATTGAATAAAGCAAAAATTGTAACTCAAGCATTTTCAAGGCATAGTGTGGAAAATATATATCACCTTTCTAACCAAATAATTTACAAGATTGCACAGACTTAGTTAGTACGTGTTAGGGCCCTCCTAGTCAAAAAAGAATTTTTTTGATGACATGTTTTGTATTTCATGAGAAATGTGAGCTGTGAACCCCATGTAGTACAAAAGAGTTTCCTAAGCACCGTGCAAAAAGGCTTCAGCAAGGTTGCTCAGTCTTGCATCTGCCCTGGGTCACGCACTATATCCCTAAGGTGAACCTGTCATCCATGGCTTAGTTTTCGCTGAAGAAAACACAATTCTGTCAAATTGCAAAATGGACTTTTTCTAACACACGTTGATAATCACTTTTAGTGATTTTCCACTTCATTCTTCTGTACTTTTCCTTTTACATAAAATACTTTTCTTACTTGTGGTTCACACTTTCTACTCAACCCTCACTTTTCATCTTTGTTAATATCACAGACACTTTGAGTTAGTTACAGTTCAGGGCAGTTTATCCTGGAATCTCTCTAAGATTCATGGAAATCTTGGTGAAATCTGTGTATACCCTTATACAAGGATCTGGGTCTGGTTTTCTTTGGTTTGGATACAAATGTTCTACTTGATTGTATTGAAATCAATAGATGATGTTTCTGGAAATGCACGTGAAAACTTCAGGGTTCACTCCTCAAACCACCAGGTTAAAGTTCCAGTGAGTCTCATTTTTCAGTGCTGTGATTAAAGACGTATTACTTAAGGATCTCTGCAATTTGAGTTGTGTGTTTCTAAATGTTTAATCAAGAATAACACATTAGGAAAAATCAGGAAGGCACAGGTCTGACCAAATGAGAAGGACCATCTTCCACAATGATACATACTCTTTGATAGAAAAGGAATGATTTCATCTGTGTTAAATTAACAAACAGCGTTAGAAATTAACAAGATCTAATCCCTCTTTTTCTTCTTTCTTGCCCCAACAACATTTCTATAAACAAGAAGGCCACATTTCACAATAAGGTAAGTAATGATTGCCACACAGGCCAGAAGGAACCCAATCACATCCAGAGAGTGGTACTGATACCAGGTGAGGTCATGGGCTGCAACCCGGAGATGTTTGGCTCCTTTGTGGCGCATGACGTACTCAATCCAGAAGACTGCTCGGTCCAGCGGCTTCATGGGCTGATCGTGGTGAATTCTTGATAACGTCATGGCGTTCTCCTTATAGCTGAAGGAAAATCAATGGACATCATTTATAGAATGAACTAGGAATTGTGGGTCTATACTTTTCATGTAGATGGGGAAGATGAGTGTCAAGAAAATGTAGAAGAAAAATTATGTCTTCAGAAGGCATTATAGAGACCTTACATTTATAGGCTGGAATTTGTTGAATATATAAATGTCAAGATGCAGAGAGAGGTTTGGAAAGATCAAGGATTTCTAACATCCCAGTCTAGAATTTGAAATTACTTATGACCACTGTATAAAGGGAAGCTAGTGAAAGCAAAACAAGCAAAACCAACAACAAAACTATTTGACATGTGGAGCTGGAATTATTCAGTAAGCAATTGTGAATGCCTTGACATAAAATATTGAAAAAAGTTGAAAATATAAATATAGGCTGCCGGTCCATCATATGGGTTAGGAAAATGTCTGTACAATATTGATAAGTAGTTGGTATCAACCAGGAGTTGGTATAGTGTTGAAACGTTAATCATTGGCCGACGCCATGACTCATTAGGCTAGTCCTCCACCTGCGGTGCCGGCACAATGGTTTCTGGTCCCGACTAGGGTTCTGGGTACTAGTCCCGGTTGCTCCTCTTCCAGTCCAGCTCTCTGCTGTGGCAAGGGAAGGCCGCAGAGGATGACCCAGTACTTGGGTCCCTGAGCCCTCATAGGAGACCTGGAGGAAGTAGCTGGCTCCTGGCTTCGGATCAGCGCAACATGCTGGCCATAGCAGCCATTAGGGGAGTGAACCAACAGAAGGAGGACCTTTCTCTCTGCCTCTCTTACTCTCACTGTCTAACTCTGCCTGGACAAAAAAAAAAAAAAAAGCTAATCATTATTGAATGAAGTAATGATTAAAGCCATGAAAGTATTAAAGCCAATTGCCTTTCTTTGAATCCTGACTCTACTGACATTTTCTTGCCCTTTTTTCAAATTTCTGTGATCCTTGTTTTTATTGTTAGATGAAATAATGTTGGAAGAAAATATCTCTACTTTCAAAAATTATTATGAAACAAGGATATTCCATCTTATGTATGCAAATCAATTAAATATTTATTTTATAATCTTTCAAGTAAGACAGTAATAACCACAGCCATAAGACCTAAGAATATGCCCATATGGAAAAGAAATATCTTCTTCTTGTTCAGTAAGTTTTAATTGAGTAAACTTGAAAATCCTAGTTGCTACTATTTATCCATGACAGCACTGCAACATTAGAATAGAAAATTTGAAAACCTTGAAATGCCACTGGAAATATTGATTGACAGTTCCATGCAGATTTACTGAAAACAAATCAGAATAATTTTTACAATACAATTATATAAATAAATATGTGAAATAATGGCATATAAACTGGTACACTATAGCACCATTTTTTACTATTAACATGTATTCCATATTAGGCATTTTATCTTGAACCAACACAACAAAATTGATTTGAAATAAAATTTTAAGTTTTCTTATCTTGAAAGAAAATTATAACTGTGCAGATTATAAGTTTGTACAATTATAACATTCTTGCTTCCTGGCTGTAACTCTGTTCCTAATACTTCCTTTTCATCCTCTGTTAACCTTCTTCATTGATGCTCCAATTTCAATCATTGGCTAATAAAAATTTGTGCACTATTGTTAAGCCTCTGAAAATCATTCTATATATCCATCACAAAAAGATACAGTGATACTCCCAATGAATTATTGATGATTATCCTCTAGCATTAAGCAAATCTGTACTCAATCTGATGTTCATGTTCTAAATTAGCATTGAGTCCTTGTTCCTCCACTGAAAATTGATCTAAAAATACTGTGTAATTTAAAGAAACAGTAATACTCACGAAGGGTCATTAATGACTGTCTTCAAGGCATTGAGCAAATCTGCACTGGACATTGTTTTCAAGTCCAACTTAACAGCTGCTCCCTTGGCCTTCATGTAGACAATGTTATCAAGTTGATCTCCAAACAAAGGAATGCCCACCATAGGAACTCCATGGTAGATTGCCTCAAAGACACCATTGGCTCCACCATGAGTAATAAAAGCCTTGGTTTTTGGATGACCTGGGATTGAGTGATTTTTAGTAAAATTATTAATTATAAATCTTACAAATGAAATGAGAAACATATAATATGAGGCACTAAAAGCATGGTGTACTCTATAACCATATTATCAATATCCATGAAACTGCATTTAAATAGCTTTTAGATCAAGAGAAAGAGGCACCCAATTGCCCTGGTGAGGTAATGGAAGGTCACATGGAAGAGGTGGAGTGTGATGTGATGCTTGTACTGTATGCGAGATTGCCAAATGGTTATGAAAGAGTACATTCTGGAAAAAAGGAACGGTATATGTGTCAAATTAAAAGTTCAAGTGCTTGTTAGAACATGTTCTTTCCAAGAAACCGTGCTATCACTGAGTGTGATTTATAGGTTGCAGAAGGTTGCCCACACTCTATCTTGAAATTCCTTATTATTTATTTAAAAGGTTGTTGATTTTGTAATAATAAAAAGCCAACTGTTATAATTCATTGTATTTACCCTACGAGGGGGCAAGGCTTGCAAAGACATTTGGCTTGATTCTTTAGGTTTTCAATAACAAAGTCTTACTACTCTCTTCTTGATCGACTGGTACTTGTGTTTTCAGTGTCTGTTCTCCAGAGTCTTACCAAGAAGGTCATTCTGGGGGATCCACCTATAGAGCCGAGTGTTGGATCCTAATGTGTCTGGTTTCTTGCCTTCAAATCGCCAAAGAACCTGTTTGGTAAAGTAATAGCAATTTCATGAATTGGATTTCTACTTATGGCATGTTAAAATTCTAAGGAGGTTGGGAGATCACTCTTACATACTTGGGTTGGAATGAAAAAGAAAAGAAGGCAAGAGAATTTTAAGTAATGAGAATTAAAAAATGAAAGCCTCCATGTCTGCTGTAATCTTGTTGCATTCAATCAGGTTTAGAATGTATTCATGGTGTGTCACATATAGGATCTAAGCCAAGTAAGATGATGCTTTTTAAATTCAAACATTTAAGAAACTATTAGGTGGTCTTCATTAAAATGAAAGAAGAAGGACTCATTATCATTTTACTTGTGATCTATATTATCTATATCTATATATCTACAAATCTATATAGATAAACAGCTATATAGATATGTGTGTATGTTTGTTTGTATATGTGTTTGTGTTTACCATGTGAGATTCATCTTCCAAACCAATTAACATTTTTATATTTGAAAAAATGCAAACAAGGGTTTATTTGAATCCCCTGTTCCATAAGTTGTTTTATGAGAATCTGTCATTTTTTAAAAACATTTATTCATGTATTTGTAAAGCAGAATTACAGAGGAGAAGAGACAGAGAGAGAGAGAGAGGTCGTGAAGCCACTGGTACACTCCCCAGATAAATGTAATGGCCAGAGCTGAGTCAATCCTAATCCAGGAGCCAGGAGCCTCCTGCATGAATCTCACACGAGTGGAGTAGTAAAAGGACCTGGGCCATTCTTCATCATCCTCCCAGGTCACAACAGAGAGCCAGAGCAGAAGTGGAGCAGCCAAGACCCAAAGCAATGCCCATATGGGATGCTGGCACGGCAGGTGGTGGCCCCAATAGATATGCCAGGGCTTCTGCACAGAGAATTTGTCATCTTTTAATTTGAGAGAGAAATACAATAGGTTGGCACTGAGGAACTACCTTTAATTTGTTATATAAAAATTTCAAGATGCATTTTTGAATTGGAATCATAATAGTATCACTACTGCTAGAATTGGAATTTCTTTAAATCTAGGAAGAAAGAGTCAGTTCATAAGCATACAGTGTCTGAAAAATTCCATTATTGTGATAATGATAAATTTTATTCAACTGACTATTAGGTTTTCCACGATGAATTGAAAGCATTGACAGCTGTTAATGCTAATTTCTACTATAGCCAGATCATTTCCATGTCAGCGACCAAAATAAGGTACTGATATTAGAAATTGAATTTATCCTCATAAACTGGAGTATTTATCCTCATAATCTGGAGTGCACCATTTCTATTAGCTTTAGGAGAGGTAAAGTAATTTCTGATTCTCTGTGTAATATTAACATAGGGACTTATTAGAAGGTTTTATCAGCTAGAAAGCTAAAAAATAGTTGCTGAATACCAAGAGTTCAAAGTCGTCCTGTATATATCAGAAATGTAGTTCCTACTATTATTTATAGAAGGAGACATTGCAAATCCATCACATGTCAGGCTTGCTTCGAAATGACTCCTTCTTGTACTGCCATCTCCATGCTCAATCCAGAGGAATTGCACTCATGAATTAGGATCACAGCCCTGTGGAGTGATGTTTTTATAAAGTATAGCAGGTACCTTCAGAACAAGACCCATCTCCAATTTTTTGCTTATATCTTTCTGCGAAACCACTGCTACGGTCCAGTAGTGGGGCGCAGATTAATTTTTCTGTTTCTCTAAATCTAGTTAGATGAGTGCATAGCTGCATTCATGTTTGGTGAACTCTGGACTTCTGTTCTCCGAATAGGCTCCTCATTAGTATCTTAAATACCCCTACATACAAATTAGGGAACGTAAAGAGGCATGGACTATATGAGAATCCTAAACTTTATAATGCACTTAAGATGTGTTTCAGTTTTCCCTTAATGTTATTGAGGTAGTGCAGTCAGTAATGAAAATTCAGCTTCTGACTGAATACAGCTTTAGTGTACACAGTGGTCTCACAATCCCACAAGGGAAAGAAGCAAACAGCAGGGTAGAATTCAGTGATTTCCCTTTATCTGCCTGCAAAATGATTGAGTATTCCAAGGGTTCACAAGTCACCTGTTAGGTACATTTCTGATCAAAATGTCAATGTCAAAGTTACCTACAATGAAATATACTCTGTGGTATTTTTGCACCTGTCAGGAAGAGTTTAACTGATGTCTGAAGAAAATTAAAGTTATCATAAGTATCTCCACTTCACATAGGAATATCTGTAATGAGACACTCTGCAGAACTTAGCAGGCTCATTCAGCAGTTGCCTGCCATTAGGGCACATTTCTGACCTTTTGTGGCAGCTGGGCAAAGGCTGATGCAATCACATTGGCCCTTTCTTCTGTCAGGTTACTGATCATTGACCCCAGGGAAAACACCACCACTCCCTCTTCTCCAGAGCTCTGCACAAAGTCTTCCATCTCCTGTGAAGAGAAAATTAGGTCTGTCATAAAGAGCCGCATGGTTAGTTATCAGGGTCTCAAAACACTTTCTCTTCCCAAACTAGAACTTCGTGCCCTATGGACATTATGTGATATGTATTTAGAGCATTGAAATCCTAATTTATATTCATCTTGCATTTTACAGAAAATATGTGATTTTTTATCTTCTTTGTTCTGTTTGCAACTAACCCTTCTATATTAGCTGATTTAGTTTTATTAAAAGTTCTTTGGTAGAGCAATTATAATGGTGTGATAAGTATGTGTTTGCATATATTTGTATATATATATAAATTTTAATCATTCCTTAATATTCAGTTTAGGTTACTAAAAATGTATTCTTATAAATAAATGCTACAGATACTGATTTGGCACTTACTAGTTCCTTTTATCTGCACAATTTTATGTCTTATAAACCAGAGTATGTTTTTAAGTCACTCTATTTTATTTGTTAAATTTCTCTCTTCTGTCTTACAAAACGACAGAAATTATCCGAGCTTACAATAATTAATAAAAAAGCAAGTTGGTCGTGGAAACTGTTGTTTTTAACAGAATATTTAATTAGTTTCCACAATTGTGAACTTGGTTTCACATATTGTTTATGCAACTAAATCCATGACGTCTGAGAACCTGAATTCTGCAAATATCTGAACAGAGTTGACACTGGTGCAAAAAATGTTGTAAAGCATAATTGAGAGTTATATCTTTTATTACTATTAAGAATAAAAATGTAATTGTGGAAGGACAATACAACAATGTCTCATATATAGGTCACCTTTCAAATAGGACATTGGACAAATATGAAATTTTTCATGTATTGCATAATAGAAAATATATGACTTTCATTACAAGTAAAATTATTTTCAGTGCAAAGATGCAAAATACTTTCAAAAAGCATTGCATCATATTTATGGTGATTTGTTGTTGGATTCATGTGACACAGCTTGTTTGGACAGTGTCATCGGTCTTACTAATTTTGAATAATATGAGTTCTCATATCAAATCATCTTAGACAGTAATAGGTCCAAGCATTTTATACTTTCTTCCGCTTGAGATTGTCCTGATTTAAATAATTTTAGGTATGTTAAGCAGTTTTTTCTTCTGAAATCCAACACATTTAAGAAATCTTTCCTGTCTTTTTCACAACTTTGTGAATAATCCATGCATTTACTAGACTCATATCAATTATTTGTTTGAAGAAAGTCTTATACAATTTTAAACCTTTAAAAATTTGTTCAAGAACTGAATAGATAGAGATGGGAGACATCACTACTTGTCAACAACAACAACAAAGAGCAATATGCCTGAGTGTGTCAGGCAGCATTGCTGTATGCTATTTATTCCTAAACAGTATACATTGTCCCAATGTTCCATTTATATGACAGCTATTTTTACATATTGATAATTCGAAATACAATGCATCCTTGAAATAAAATGGCGTTCTAGTCATAGAAAATAGTTTCTAAATGCATTTCTTATGTAGTATATCAGTTTTATATAGAATTATTAGTTCAGCTGAACACTTAGTGACAGTTTGCTTGCAGTAATGAGTATGGCATTTTCTCAGTGAATATAAAAATGTTTTCAATCTCTAGTCACTCTCATTTTAATTTGTCAAAAGAACGGCATTCTAAAAACTTAACTATTTCATAATTGCCATCAGTGGAATATTTGTTACTCAATATATGCTTTATAGATTTCCTATGTAACGGATGATGGGACATAATTGTTAATAACAGCAAGTATTTTTAAAAACTAACACCATTTCAATTATATCCATCTTCTTTTTCTCTAGTACTGCTCTTTTTCCTCCTCTTAGTAACACTGTCACTTTCCTTTATAAAAATTAGGAAATCATTAATTGTAGAGATATGTTGTATCGTATTCTCACTAATATTGCCTCAGCCTTTAGACCTGTGAAAATTACCATATGAAGCCAAACTACATGCATTCAAAATAAATATTTTATTTTAAACATTTAATATTAGCTTTATTAAGCTGTAATAAGTGAATAATGAAGTGTTTCCTAAGAGATCATATTATACAAAAAATATATATAGAGAGAGATCATATTATGAGAATACATATATAGATTGATCTTTTTATACACATATATTTAGAATACTTGCTTTCACATTCTTAAAAGTGTGATGTGAATTTAAAATATATTAAATGATTGGTTTCCTCTGTGAAAAATGCCATCCTGTGTACTGAGAGAATGCTATTTCAATTATAACCTGAAGGCCACTTTCAGGCACAATGTGTTGGAATTCCTAAACCTTCATTCCCTACACAGTACACATTTCCCCAATGTCATTCTCTCTGGGAGCTTTACTGAGGTGTCCCATAGGCTTGTCAAAAGACACAAATCATTGCCCTCAGAAGGTTCCGTTTCTTTCATGTTTTGTTATAAATCTGGATCTCAACAAGAAATGATGTAATGCAGTGATGAAAGCAGTAAACTTTGGCTGTGGCTGCAAATGTTTCAGAGCCACACATTTATGTTGTGGAGAAGTGGTTTTCCTGTTAGGCTGGAATTATGGTGAAGAGCCTCAATGCTTAAAATAAAACCCTAGCTCTCATCTTTTTCAAATGATTGCCAAAACTTAACACTTGCTTTTAAATGAGTCTACAGTATTTTTCTTCTCTATGTCTTTGCTTGAGATCATAATTTCAGTCTACTGAAAAGACATTCCTATTGGATGAGCAACAACAAGAGCAATAACAAAGTCAACAGTCAGCAATAGTTCTGGTTTACTGTTGCAGTGCCAGAGACATTTTATATTGTGTTTCATTTTTATGTTTTAACTCACAGGTAAAAAGTATATATTTATAGAGTACAATGTAAAATTTTAACACATACATACATTATGCAATGTTCAAATAAAGGTAAACATATATTGTATATGTTCAAACATATATAATTTCTTTATGGTGAAACATTACAAATTCTTTTTTCCCCCTAGATTTATTTTTGTCAGAACTTACAACAATTACCTAAGTATAAGTACTTGTTTATCACCATTTTCCTATCACCCTCATCCCTCTACTCTCCCTAGCTTCTGATAATTGCCAATCAATTTCCAACTACTACAAGATCAACTTTGCTAGTTTCTACACATGAAAGAGATGATGCAGTTCTTATCTTTCTATGCCTGGATTATTTTGCTTAATGTAGTAACCTCAAGTTCCAGCACTGTTGTCACAAATGACTGGATTTATCTTATTTTTTGTTTAATAGTATTCCATATTTTATATGTACCACATCATTTGCCAGTGGATAGACTTAAACTTCAATTTCTACTTCTTGGCTATTGTCAAAAGTGCTATAATAAGATTTAATAGTAATAGTGATGTAATGTAATATGATGTAGTAAGTGATATAATAAGATGTAGGCAGATGTCCCCTTGATATGTGGATTTCATTCCCTTTGGATATCGGAGGCATTTTAAATGCATTACCTATATTAATTATTCTTCCTACACAACAGAGCATACTGGTGGCGTTACTGTTATAAAATCAAATGTAGTCATTCCTACGACTATTAAAGTCTATTTCTCCACTGTATGTTGCCTGAAATCATTTTTTAAAAAAGATTTATTTACTTATCTGAAGGTTAGAGTTATATAGAGGCAGGAGAGGCAGGGAGAGAGAGAGAGGGAAAGAGAGAAAGAGAGAAAGGGAGAGCGGTTTTCCATCTCCTGGTTCACTCCCCAACTGGCTGCAGTGGCTGGAGCTGTGATTACCTGAATCCAGGAGACAGGAGGTTCTCACAGGTTTCCCATACAGGGTTCAGGGGCCCAAAGACTTGGGCCATCTTCCACTGCTTTCCCAGGCCATAGCAGATAGCTGGATTGGAAATGGAGCAGCCGTAACTAGAACCGAAGCCCATATGGGATACTGGCACTGCAGGAGTAGGTTTTAGCTGCTAAGCCACAGCACAGGTCCCAGCCTGAACTCTTACAGTTGTCTTTTTTTAATACAGCATATTTTATTATAATCCATGTATTGCAAGCAGGTTGTGAGCCCTCCATCTGTGACAAATAACCTAGAGAAGGAATCAGGCTCTGTGAGCCAGTTTGCATTTTTAAATTACCTGGGATTCAATTACTCATTGGGAACCACGATCTTTTTTAACTTTTATTTAATGAATATAAATTTCCAAAGTACAGCTATAACTTCCCTCCCACCCGCAACCCTTCCCTCTTCTGCCTCCTCTCCCCTACCATTCACATCAATATTCAGTTTCAATTATCTTTATATACAGAAGATCAATTTAGCATATATTAAGTAAAGATTTCAACAGTTTGCACACACAGAAAAACAAAGTGAAAAACACTGTTTGAGTACTAGTAATAGCATTAAATCACAATGTATAGCACATTAAGGACAGAGATCCTACATGAGGAGTAAGTGTACAGTGACTCCTGTTGTTCATTTAACAATTGATACTCTTGGATATGGCATTAGTAATCACGCTAGGCTATTGTCATGAGTTGCCAAGGTTATGGAAGCCTCTTGAGTTCACCTACTCTGATCTTATTTAGACAAGATCATAGACAAAATGGAAGTTCTCTCCTCCCTTCAGAGAAAGGTACCTTCTTCTTTGATGACCTGTTCTTTCCACTGGTATCTCACTCGTGGAGATCTTTCATTTAGGTCATTTTTTATTTTTTTTTGCCAGAGTGTCTTGGCTTTCCATGCCTAAAATACTCTCATGGGCTATTTAGCCCTATCCAAATGCCTTAAGGGCTGACTCTGAGGCCAGAGTGCTGTTTAGGACATCTGCCGTTCTATGAGTCTGCTGTGTATCCCGCTTCCCATGTTGGATCATTCTCTCCCTTTTTTATTCTATCAGTTTGTATTGGCCAACACTAGTCTTGTTTATGTGATCATTTTGACTCTTAGTCCTCTCATTATGATCAATTGTGAACAGAAATTGTTCACTTGGACTAGTGAGATGGCATTGGTACATGCCACTTTGATGGGATTGAATTGGAATCCCCTGGCACTTTTATAACTCCATCATTTGGGGCAAGTCTGATTGAGCATGTCCCATACTGTATATCTCTTCCCTCTCTTATTCCCACTCTTATATTTAATAGGGATCACTTTTCAGTTAAAATTTAAACACCTAAGAATAATTGTGTATTAATCACAGAGTTCAACCAATAGTATTAAGTAGAATAAAAAATACCAAAAGGGATAAAGTATTCAGCTGTTCATCAACAGTCAGGGCAAGGGCTGATCACGTCACCGTTTCTCATAGTTTCCATTTCACTTTAACAGGTTTCCTCTTTGGTGTTTGGTTAGTTGTCACTGTTCAGGGGGAACATATGATATTTGTCCCTTTGGGACTGGCTTATTTCACTCAGCATGTTTTCCAGATACCTCCATTTTGTTGCAAATGACTGGATTTCATTGCTTTTTTTTTTTTTTTACTGCTGTATAGTATTCTATAAAGTACATGTCCCATAATTTCTTTATCCAGTCTACTGTTGACGGGCATTTGGGTTGGTTCCAGGTCTTAGATATTGTGTATTGAACTGCAATAAACATTAAGGTGCAGACAGCTTTTTTGTTTGCCAATGTAATTTCCTTTGGGTAAATTCTAAGGAGTGGGATGGCTGGGTTTTATGGTAGTGTTATATTCAGGTTTCTGAGGAATCTCCAGACTGACTTCCATAGTGACTTAACGAGTTTGCATTCCCACCAAAAGTGGGTTAGTGTTCCTTTCTCCCCACATCCTCTCTAGCATCTATTGTTGGTAGATCTTAATGTGAGCCATTCTAACCGGGGTGAGGTGAAACCTCATTGTGGTTTTGATTTGCATTTCCCTGATGGCTAGTGATCTTGAACATTTTTTCATGTGTCTGTTGGCCGTTTGGATTTCCTCTTGAAAAATGTCTATTGAGGTCCTTGGCCCATCTCTTAAGTGGGTTGTTTGTTTTGATGTTGTGGAGTTTCTTGATTTCGTTGTAGATTCTGGTTATCAGCCCTTAATCTGTTGCATAGTTTGCAAATATTTTTTCCATTTTGTCAGTTGCCTCTTCACTCTCCTGTTCCTTTTGCAGTACAGAATCTTCTCAATTTGATGCAATCCCAAATGTTAATTTTGGCTTTGACTGCCTGTCCTTCCAGGGTCTTTTCCAGGAAGTCTTTGCTGGTGTCAATATCTTGCAGGGTTTCTCCAATGTTCTCTAATAATTTGATGGTGTCAGTTATGGGTCTATTTAGGTTTTCTATGTCTTCATGGCTCAATTTAGGTAGATTGCATGTGTCTATGTATCTATCCATTTCTGATAGATTTCCCTGTTTGCTGGCATACAACACTTTGTTCTAATTTGTGATGATTCTTTTTATTTCTTGGTGTCTGTTGTTACATTTCCTTTTTCATCTCTTGATTTTATTTATTTGGGTCTTTTCTTTTTTTTTATTTAGTTGAACCAATGGTATTTCAGTTTTATTCATTTTTTCAATGAATTTTCTCTTTGTTTGGCTGATTTTGTGTAATTTTTTTTAATTTAATCTTGTTGATTTCTTCTCTGATTTTAACTATTTCTCATCTCCTACTAGATTTGGGTCTGGTTTGCTGCAGGTTTTCTAGATCCTTGAGATGCGTTGAAAGCTCATTTATTTGGTGCCTTTCCAATTTCTTGATGTAGGCACCTATTGCTATAAACTTTCCTTTTTTTTTTTTCCGAGGACATCCATTGTTTTATTTAGTATCCATGTTACCATTATCATTAGCTGTACTGTATAATTAAGTAATAATGTTACAAAACCAGCCAAGACTGTACCAAAGATTGAGGTGATTTTGATAATTCTTCCAACTTCTGAACAAAGGAAAACACAAAATGAATGACATTTTCCTGGCTGCCTAAGTTTGAATTTTTTTCACTGATGATTCAGCAATTCACTGCCTCCCTTGCAAATGGCCAATGGCTGTCTCTTCATTTCTACCTAAAAAAAGGGAGAAACATTTTTGTCCGTATAAAGGTTTCAGACTGTCACATTCTGAGATCTTTCAACATCCCTATCTGTCAACTTTCAAAATAATTAAGCAAAGCAAGACATTGTTGATGAAACTGCACAGAAAGAGGTCAGTGGATACATAGGACTCAACATACAACCCATGCTAAATGAACATGAAGATCTAGCTCTCAGCAAGATAAACTTTCCTCAACACTGCTTTCGCCGTATCCCGTAAGTTTTGATATGTTGTGTTGTTATCCTCATTTGCTTCCAGAACATTTTTGATTTCTCTTTGATTTCTTCTATGACCCATTGTTCATTCAGGAGCATGTTTTTCAGTCTCCATGTGTTTGCATACTCTGTAGGGATTCCTGAGTTACTAATTGCCACCTTCATTCAGCTGTGATCTGAGAAGCTGTATGGTATGATTCTAATTGTTTTGAATTTGTTGAGACTTGCTTTATGGCCTAGTATGTGGTTGATCCTAGAGAAAGTTCCATGCACTGTTGAGAAGAATGTAAATTCTTTAAATGTAGGATTGAAAGTTCTGTAGATATCTATTAGATATTTGGGCAAGGGTGTCGATTAAATTTGCTGTTTCCTTGTTGATCTTCTGTCCAGTTGATCTGTCTATTTCCGAGAGAGGAGTATTGAAGTCCCCCAATACTATTGTATTGGAATCTAAGTCTCCCTGTAAGTCCTTAACATACCTTTTAAATAAACTGGTGCCTTGTAATTAAGTGCATATATATTTATAATAGTTACATCTTCCTGTTGAATTGAACACTTAAACATTAAATAGTGCCCCTTTTTGTCTCTCTTAACAGTTTTTGTGTTAAAGTTTATTTTGTCTGATATTAATATGGCTATACCTGCTTTTTTTGGTTTCTGTTGGCATGGAATACCTTTTTCCAACCTTTCACTTTCAGTCTGCATGCATCTTTGTTGGATAGGTGTGTTTCTTGTAGGCAGCAAATAGATGGGTTTTGTTCCTTAATCCGTTCAGCCAGTCTGTGTCTTTTAACTGGACAGTCGCGGCCACTAACATTCAGTGTGACTATTGATAAGTAGTAAATTTGTCCTGCCATTTTTCCAAAGATATTTTCTAGTATATGCTTTGAGCTTCCTGTGATCTTTTACTGGGAGGTTTTCTTCCTTTACCTTTCATAATGATGGCCATGTATCTGTGTTTCTGTGTGTAGCACATCTTTAAGCATTTTTTGCAGGGCTGAACAGGGAACTATCATCTTAATTCTCATTTTTTCCAAAGTCATACCTCTCTGAAATCTAATCCAATGTTTGAATATTCAAAACTGTTTTCTTTTTAAAGTAATCTGATCATATCTTACCAACTCTTTGATTTCTTCAATGTTCTTATGAACTATTTTAAACTCTTCCCTGTTACACATATCAAATTTCCTCTCTAGTGAAATAAGTCTCTTTATTCAACTTCTAATTCTTTCTTTTCTTTTTAAAAAGATTTATTTTAAGAGAGAATAGCAAGAAAAATAGAGAGAGATCTTCCAACAACTCATTCACCTTCCAAATGGCCACAATGACTTGGGGCTGGGCCAACCCAAAGCCAGGAGCCAGGAGCCAAGAGCCAGGGGCCAGGAACCAGGAGCCAGAAGCCTCTTGCAGGTCTCCAATGTATGTGCAGAGGCTCCAACACTTGGGCTGCCTTCCACTGTTTTACCAGGTATATTAGCAGGTAGTTGGACCAGAATTGAACTGGTCTTGAACCAGTACCCATATGGGATGCAGGCCCTGCAGGCTGTGGTTTAACCCACTGTGCCACAGCACAGGCCCTTCAACTAATTCTAAAATAGCAGTTCTTGGAAACTGTGCTTAAAACTCTAGTGCTAGGGTTGGCATTGTGGTGCAGCAGGTTAAGCCATGGCTTGCCATGCCAGAATCCCATATGGGTACTGGTTTGAATCCTGGCTGCTCCACTTCCAATTCAGGTCCTTACTAATGGCCTGGGAATAGCAATGAGAATGGTCCATGTTCTTGTGCTCCTGCTACCGAAGTGGGAGACCTGGATAAAGCTCTTATGTCCTGGCTTTGATCTGGCCATGGTCACTGTGGCCATTTGGGAAATGAATCAGTGTATGAAACATCTCTTTCTCTCTCTCTCACTCTCTCTCTGTGTGTGTGTGTGTGTTTGTATGTGCGTGTCTGCCAAACTTTTTGTAATTCTGACTTTGAAATAAATAAATCTTTAAAAAAAGCCCTTTTTATATATTTCCTCTACCCTCTTCTCTAAACCTATTTCTGTACCT
The DNA here is from genome assembly GCA_949820135.1 of Sylvilagus floridanus. Classification (NCBI taxonomy): domain Eukaryota; kingdom Metazoa; phylum Chordata; class Mammalia; order Lagomorpha; family Leporidae; genus Sylvilagus; species Sylvilagus floridanus. Next base: position 102,610,319 of record OX463238.1, on the reverse strand, counting down.
CCTTCATATTTTAACTTTATTATCAGTGCCTCCTGGACATCTCTTATGATTCTTACAAGATATTCTCCCAGCAGTGTCCTTCTTTCCAATCTAAACATTTCCACTCAAGTTTAATCATTTGCCCATAGTGTATCCTAAAGGGAACCAAATGAGATGGAGGCAAGCAGACACTGTGTCTACCTTGCTTCTGTATATGTCCAACACATGCTTCTGTTATATCTAGTCACTTCATGATTATACATCCAGAAAGTGACATATTTTCTTATGTGTGGAATAATGAAGACCTTAATTTAACAGTCTTGCCTCAAAGTCTCCCAAATATTAAATTTTAATCTGTAATGAGGTGAACTTTGGATACTTGTGTGATGGTGTTGAAATATAAGCACACTTTAAATTGTCCATGGAAAGTGTACATTGGCTTCTTATTCAAATTTCCATGAACTTTTAAGCCCCCTCATGTGAATTTCTCACTGAAAGGATTTTTCCCCAACTTCCTATAAATCTTCCTTTGAATCAAATGATGTAAATGAAGAATGCAGTGTCATTTCCATGGAAAATAAAAAACAAACCAAATATGGCACAAGGGAACTTACTTACCTGAGGCAGAGGTTTGGCAGGTTTGCAGTGGAGCCCTCCGATGAAATCAAAGTTTGGTAAAAGTGGGCGAGGAAACTCCAAGTCCCAGTAGCTTCGAATGAGCCACATGTCAGCTTTCCCCATTAGCTCCAAGAATGTGACAGGTCTTCCTAAATGTAGGGAAAAAGCAAGAAGAGGAAAAGTAGTGAGGGAAAGGTGATGTGAAGTATGTTATGTCAAATTCTGAAAGGTGTTGGAGTTATGCAGTGAATGATGTATAAAATATACAGTGTGAAACCAAATATGTTAGAAAGGCATCATATAATTTACATTTAAAATTTATACATGGTTCACATTAAGTGTGTGTGTGTGTGTGTGTGTGTGTGTGTGTGTGACAATACCAGGGAATAATAAACATAGAATCTCAACTCAGAAAGCTCATAATCATAAGTAACTATTAAAATAGATCACTACAGAATCAAACATGGAAAATGTAGAGTAAAATAGGCATTGAAATTCTTGGTGAAATCCTCAGTGTTTCTATTTGTGGTTGTATGCCTCCCTGGAACACCCTAATCTAGTGATGGTCCATTGGCTTAAACTGACCCTGTGATGTAAACACTATTGCATTACATTTGTGAGAATGATAGAAAATGTAGAGTAAAATAGGCATTGAAATTCTTGGTGAAATCCTCAGTGTTTCTATTTGTGGTTGTATGCCTCCCTGGAACACCCTAATCTAGTGATGGTCCATTGGCTTAAACTGACCCTGTGATGTAAACACTATTGCATTACATTTGTGAGAATGATAGATCTCTTTATATTTTTATTTCATTATTTTACCTAAAAAGATGAATTCCTTTGATTTTAGTATTCATACAAGCTCATTCAAAGTCACAAAATATGGATCAATTAAAAAGATGACTTACCTAGTACTTCACTGTAAAATAGATCCCATCGCTTCTCATTATATTTTGGGAACCAAAAGTCAAAGTAAAGCATGCATAGCAGATTTTGCACCCTCTCCAAGAATGTCATTTGACTGCTTAAACCAGACATCATAACAGGTACATAGGAAGGAGGCAGTAAGAGTCCTCCACCATGCTTTTGCAGTATGTAGCCAGGAAAGAAGCGGAGACTGTACACGAGGGGTATTTTAAGTAGCTCAGCCAGCAGCTCACCACCAGGACAAACAGGATCTGCAAGAACAACATCAAATCTAGATTCCTGCAGCTTTGTCATGAGTTTCTTGTTCAAAATGACTTCTTTGCAGATAGCTTCATGAATGTCAGAATATTTTAAAACAACCATTTTCATTACTGAAAAGTGTTCCCAATAACTATCTAATGACACATTATATATCATTGTATGGAACGAATCCATGAAAAAATCCTCGATTTCATCTTTCCTGTAGGAAGTATGGAAAGTTTCAAATTTAATTCCTGATTCATTGTTGGAACCAATTACAAGAGAAGCTGAAGATCTCAGGACAGTGACTTCATGGCCTCGCTGGACAAGTGCATCCAGGATTGTCTTCATATTCATCCAGTGACTGAATTCCATGGGCCACACCAGCACCTTCCCACAACTCCCAGAGCCGAAGCAGCAGCTCAGCTGTAGCAGCAGCAGCAGAACTGCAATGCATTTCACAGACATCCTGGTGGAGTGTAGTGCTTCCTCTCAATTGCTGTTCCTTTTTTAGCTAGTCAAGCCTGTATCCATGAAGAAATTCATCACGTAGTTAAAATATAACCTGAATTAGTCATAGTAAACATATCTCAATCTGATCTCTGCACTGAGCTGGCATTTGGAAAAAGTTAAGGTAGATGACCTTCTGTGTATATCAGTGTGTTGAGAATCTCCCCCACATTTTTAAGGACTTACAGAGAGTGGGAAAAATAGAGAAAGACAACTTCCATCCACTAGTTTACTCCTTTAATGTTCACAACTGTAGGGACTAAGTCCAAGCTGAAGCCATGAGACTGTGGCCCTCTTTGGGTTTCCTAGTTGAGTGGCAAGGCCCCAAAATACTCATGCAATCTTTCTTTGCCTTCCCAGGGACATTATTGGGAGTTCGATCAGAAATGGATCAGATGGGACTTGAACTTCTGTCACTTGAATTGATGCCAGAGTTTTGGACAGCGCCTTGATCAACTGTGCTTCACTGGCGACCCCTGGTGTCTCATTTATGGTTAAGTGCTGCCACCTCTCTTGTATTCTCTGACCTGCTTGTGTGAGGCATTTAGGCTATTAAGAGATTTTAGAGCAGCGACCATAGCAGCAGTGAGTGAGAGGTGACTTGCGTTTGCAGTCTCTCTGCCACAGAACCAGATAATGTTTCTTAGCCTGGTTCAGGGCATTTTTTGGGGGAGAATCTCTGATAATACACATGCATCCATTTTGCTAATGTGATATGTATAATTCATTGTTTCATGGTATTCTCATATAAATGTGTAACCATAATCACTATCAGTTTTTGCTCTTTTAAAACTCCAGAAAAGAAACCCAATACCCTTTATCCTTTGTGCTTCCCCTTCCAATTTCTGATTCCTACAGTTGTAGCAAGTTCTCATCTATTTTCTGTTTCTAGAGATTTGCTGTTGCTGGAATTTCATGTAATGAAATACTACAGGCCCGCGCCGCAGCTCACTAGGCTAATCCTCCACCTAGCGGCGCCACACACCGGTTTCTGGTCCCTGTCGGGGCGCTGGATTCTGTCCAGGTTGCCTCTCTTCTAGGCCAGCTCTCTGCTGTGGCCAGGTAGTCTAGTGGAGGATGGGCCAAGTGCTTGGACCCTGCACCCCATGGCAGACCAGGAGATGCACCTGGCTCTTGCCATCGGATCAGTGCGGTGCGCTGGCCACAGCGCGCCGGCCGTGGCAGCCATTGGGGGGTGAACCAACGGCAAAAGAAGACCTTTCTAACCGTGTCTCTCTCACTGTCTACTCTGCCTGTCAAAAAAATATAAAGAAATACTACAGCATTTGAGGTGGAAACACTGACACATGTCTCTGTGAATGACCTCCTTGCCTGATGAGTAAGTCTGAAACCCCTTTTCTTTCTTCCTTTTTTTATTTAAAGATTTTTGTTTATTTATTTGAGAGCTAGAGTTACAGACAGTGAAAGAGAGAGACAAAGAGGTCTTCTTTCCATTGGTTCACTCTCCAAAGGGCCGCAATGACCAGAACTGAGCCTATCCGAAGCCAGGGGCCAAATGTTTCTTGCAAGTCTCCCATGAGGTTGCAGGGTCCCAAGCCCTTGGGCCATCCTCTTCTACTGCTTTCCCAGACCACACCAGAGAGTGTGGGGACCCATGGATAGGCCAGCCATGGGACCCCCCCATGGTGGGCGTGGCTTATAGCAGTAATGTGGATGTAGCAGCTGATTGAACTTTCCATCTAGCTGAGGATCGTGGAAAACAAGATGGCGCTGATGCCCTGCCTGCTGCATGACTCCACAGCTGATCGTGATCAAGTGCCGGATTGGAGAGCTCTGTGCATGGACTGTAATTGATTGACTGTGATTGGTTGAATTCTGGATATAAGCGGAGAGCGAGAGAGAGAAGGGGGCTCGCCAGCTTTCCCCCTTAAGGAACATGCGTGCCATCTCTCCCCCTTCTCCCGGTTCCCCCACTCTCTTTCCCACTCCTTCTAAGTAAAAGTCTCTTGAAGACCGATTAACTGCAAGCAGCATCGTGCCTTCTGCGGCCGAAGAAGGAGCTGACAAGTGGTGCCGTGACTCGGATCCACAAGTGGTGCCGTGACTCGGATCTTGGATCGTCGGACCGATTGCTGGAAGCAGGAAGTAAGAACAGGATAAACGTCCATACATGGGAATCTAGGCGGGTGAAGTAAAAAGCCTAGGATTATGACCGCGGTTCCGTTGCAAAGACGGGGAGTGTAACGCCAGAAAGGCGGGAGTAAACTGTCGACAAAAGACAGGGAATCTAGGTGGGTAAAGTGAAAAGCCTAGGATTATAGCCGAGGTTCCGTCGACAAAAGACGGGGAGTAGAGCGCCGGAAGACAGGCGGAAGTAAACCGTCGACAAAAGACGGGGAGTAAAATGCCAGAAAGGCGGGAGTAAACTGTCGACAAAAGACAGGGAATCTAGGCGGGTAAAAAGGCCTAGGATTATAACCGCGGGGAGTGGACGACAGAAGACAGGCGGGAGTAGGCCGTCGATGGAAGACGGGGAGTGGAGCGCCGGAGGACAGGCAGGAGTGGACCGTCGACAAAAGACGGGGAGTAAAATGCCAGGAGAAAGGCGGAAGTGAATCGTTGTAAAGACTGGGAGTGGAACACCAGGAGAAAGGCGGGAGTACTGATTGTGATTGATCTTACCATATGTTTCATAAGCAATAGAGCCTGTTCGTCAGCGACATGGAGAAGCAAAAATCCTCCACTATATGGATTTATATATTGGAAGCAGTATTCATAACATTAAGCTCATGTCTGCAGGAGGCAGGAAAGGTTCAAAAAGATACTGTAGTTGGATATTTAGGACTTGGGCTTACACCAACAAATGCGGCCCCTTTGGAATTTGCCATTGCTACGACAGGACTAAAAACCTTAAATGGCTTTCGAAAACTATGTGGAAATCTAAATTGGATACGGCTGTATTATAATGAGAGGAAGAAGCACAGGAAAAAAGGCTGTGATAAAGACTATAAAGACTCCATTACAGATGCAGAAAATAGGGTTAAAAAAGGCGAGCCATAAAACAGTTCATTAATGCTAATCGTGGTGAAAAGTGTCCGAACTACCCATTCTGTGTTTGTATTATGTACTAACTTTACCCCTATTATTGATGGGAATGCTTGAGCAGATTATGCTTGGTTTGCTTTATAAAAGAATGTAAATGTTTCAATTTATCTTTAAAATTGTTTGGCCATCTATGTCTTGTTAGTTTAACTTATGGTTTGCTGAAAGTATTGCTTGATCATTTACTATTGATTTGTAATTATGAAGTTTGTTAAGGGGTTTATGATTTTTTGTACTGAGTTTTGTCTGAGACTGATTTACACGAGAATCCTAATTGTACCCTAGAATTGGGACAGATGATCAATACCACATGGAACAGTAATTTGACGAGGTTGTACTTAACAATATAGGCCTCACCTTCCTCGCCAAGTGGGTGAAATGGGAGAATTTTGAGGTAACTAGTGTTTAAGGCATACAAGATATGTGGAGTGGTTGTCTGCATTCAGAACATGTGAAGAATAGTACCAATTAAGCATTTTACTTTGAACCAAGTATTTCTTGAATAAGATGTATCCTTTGTGCCTAATTGCTAATGTGAAATTATGAAGGAATTTGTTAAAATTTATGTGTTGGATTTAAGTAGCAAGTAGTAAGAAAGCTGACCTAATTTGATTTGTTTTCTTGAATGTATTTAAAGCTGTTAATTCATAATTTGATAAAACTGTTCTGGTTTTCAAAACTCCAATAACCTGGTAATTCAGCAGGCTATGCTAGCCACCTTGCACTCTTACCCCCATGGAGAAGTGTAGCTTAACATAATGGAACGGTAGCCAATAACGGGTAATCGCTGATGGGCGCACCTAGCAACCTAAGACAGAGGGTAGGACAAGCTTCCTATTACCTCCATGACGGGTAAGCAGGTTGCACGCCATTGGGAACCCAAGACAGGCACGTTTCCATGCCACTTAATATAATAAAAATGGGGGAGATGTGGGGACCCATGGATAGGCCAGCCATGGGACCCCCCCATGGTGGGCGTGGCTTATAGCAGTAATGTGGATGTAGCAGCTGATTGAACTTTCCATCTAGCTGAGGATCGTGGAAAACAAGATGGCGCTGATGCCCTGCCTGCTGCATGACTCCACAGCTGATCGTGATCAAGTGCCGGATTGGAGAGCTCTGTGCATGGACTGTAATTGATTGACTGTGATTGGTTGAATTCTGGATATAAGCGGAGAGCGAGAGAGAGAAGGGGGCTCGCCAGCTTTCCCCCTTAAGGAACATGTGTGCCATCTCTCCCCCTTCTCCCGGTTCCCCCACTCTCTTTCCCACTCCTTCTAAGTAAAAGTCTCTTGAAGACCGATTAACTGCAAGCAGCATCGTGCCTTCTGCGGCCGAAGAAGGAGCTGACAAGTGGTGCCGTGACTCGGATCCACAAGAGAGGTGGATTTCAAGAAGTCCAGCTGGGACTAGACCCAGTGCCCATATAGGATGGTGGAGCTGCAGGTGGAGGATTAGCCTACTGTGTCATGGAATTGGCCCCCTGAAATCTCTTTTCTTAGGTTGCTTCTCTTATCATAGAACCTCCAACGTCGGAGTGCGTTGGACAATGATAATGTGGGAGTTGGATTCTCAGAATGCAGTGCTTGAATAGAACATCTATGTTAAGAATAAAACTAGTCAAAGTGATCAGTTTCAGTTCATAATTGATCATAATGATAGGATTAAGAGTCAAATGGGTCAAATAAACAAGACTAGTGTCTGCTAATACTAACTGAGAGAATTAAAAAGGAGAGGACAATCCAACATGGGAAGCAGATACACAGCAGACTCATAGAATGGCAGATGTCCTAAACAGCACTCTGGCCTCAGAATCAGCCCTTAAGGCATTTGGATAGGGCTAAATAGCCCATGAGAGTATTTCAGGCATGGAAAGCAATGGCACTCAGATAAAAAGAAAAAAAAGTCCTAAATGAAAGACTCTGAGAGTGAGATACCAGTGGAAAGAACAGGCCATCAAAGAAGGAGGAACCTTTCTCTGAAGGGAGGAGAGAACTTCCACTTTGACTATTACCTTGTCTAAATTAGATTGGAGTTGGCGAACTCAAGAGGCTTCCATTGCCTTGGCAACTCATGAGAAGAACCTAAGGTGATTACTGACGCCATATCCAAGACTATCAATTGTTAAATGAACAACAAGAGTCACTGTGCACTTACTCCTCATGTAGGATCTCTGTCCTTAATGTGTGGTACAATGTGAATTAATGCTATCACTAGTACTTAAACAATACATTTCGTGTTTCTGTGTGTGCAAATTTTGAAATCTTTACTTAGTATATACTAAATTGATCTTCTGTATGTAAAGATAATTGAAAATGAAAAAAAGGGGGGATACAACTTGAGACCTTTCCTAGTTATCTGGAATTATCCCTGACACATAGCCGACTTGTGTTTATAAGAAAGCCATGTGTACTGTTGTCGTCAATCTGGCAAATGGGAAGTAGCACTTATGTCATAATTAAAAAATGAATGTTCCTTCTATATCCAATTTGCTTAAGGCTTTTATCATGAAAAGATGTTGTGTTTTTTCAGATGCTTCCTCTGAATCTATTGATTTAATCATGCAGTTTGAATTCTTCAGTTTGTTAATGTGATGTATCCAATTATTAGTTGGTGCATGTTGAACCATCCCTGCATAGCAGACATAAATCCCGCTTGGTACAGGATTTTGCTAGGATATTGTTGAGGATTTTTGCATGTATGTTCCTCAAGGTCATTGGTTTATAATTGTTTTATTTGTTGTATTTTTCCTATTTTGGGAATTTGGTGATACTGGATTCATAAAACAAGTTTGGGAAGATTCCCTCTCTATCAAACATTTTGACTAGCTTAAAAAGAATTGGAGTTATTTCCTCATCAAAAGACTTTTTAGTGAAGTCATCTGGTCCTGGGCTTTTGGGCCATCTTCCACTACACGGCCATAGTAGAGAGCTGGCCTGGAAGAGGAGCAACTGGGACAAAATCTGGCACCACGACCGATACTAGAACCATGTGCTCAGGGGTTCCTGGTTATCTGGTGAGAGACATTGCTGGTGAATCGGAACTTACACTGAGGACTGCACAGATCCTTTGTGTGGTTCTTTGGACAGAATCATGAATATTATATCCACTGGGGCTAGCTCTCAACCACTGGTCACCATTAAGGAGAGGAGCTCAGTTGAGCAGAATAAACCTCTCTTCTGATTAAAAAAAGAGAGAGAGAGCAAGAGGGAAGATTTAGCATGCCAACCCTGGGTGTGTCACCTTAGAATGCCCTTAACCCTGGTGAACTGACAAGAAACTGGTCTCTGGAAACACCTGCTACAAGCCTCTAGAGATTCACTGAAAGCAGACATTCCACTTATCTAAAGTCATAGTAAACAATAAAAGCCACCACTGCAGAAAAAAAAGAATAATAAATATTTCAAGAAATGCTGAACAACAATAAATGCAGCAATCCAAGAAACAAGAATAAGGAAGACAACACACTCCCCAAAAATAACATGACACTTCAATACCAGATTATAAGGACTATGAGATAGAAGAAATGCAAGAAATGGAACTCAAAAAATTGATAAGATTACATGGAAGTAATCAAACACAAATGCACGAGCTACTGAAATCCATACAGGATATGAAAGAAAATTTCTTCCATGAAATTGAGATCATAAAGAGAAATCAAAATGAAATGAAGAATTCAACATAACATGAAATTGAGATCTTAAGAGAAATCCAAATGAAATGTAGAATTCAATAGAACAAATGAAAATACAGTGGAGAGTCTTAAAAACATTATCAGTGAAGCAGAATAAAGAATATTGGACTTAGAAGACAAAGTACAGGAAAGTAAAGTCAAAGCAAGACAAGAATAGGAAATGAGAAAACTAAAAAACATTGTTGGGAATCTATAGCATACTATAAAAAAACAATATATGGGTCCTAAGAGTTCCTAAAGGCATGGAGAGAGAGAGAGAAAGGATTAGATGGCATTTTTTAAGTGAAATAATAGCAGAAAACTTCCCTGGTTTGGAGAAAAAGGGACATCCAAGAATAGGAAGCACAGAGAACTTTCAATAGACATGACCAGAAAAGATCCTCATCACAACACATTGTAATGAAACTCACCACAGTAAAATATAAGGAGAAGATTCTAAAATGTGCAAGAGAGACACGCCAGCTTACTTTCAGAGGATCTTCAATTACTTACAATTACTCTTACTTTCAGAGGATCTCCAATTAGACTCACAAAGGACTTCTCATCAGAAACCCTACAAGCTAGGAGATAGTGGTGAAATATAGTCCAAGTCATAAGAAAAAAAAAAAAAACTGTCTTCCCAGAATATTATACCCTGCAAAGCTCTCATTTTTGAATGAAGGTGAAATAAAGACCTTTCAAACAGAAATTGAAAGAATTTGTCACCACTCATCCAGCCCTACAAAAGTTGCTTAAATTTGGCTGGCGCCATGGCTCAAAAGGCTAATCCTCTGCCTTGCGGAGGCCCATAACCAATACATAAATTGAATCAATAATAAAGGTCCTACTAACAGAAAAGCCCAGATGGATTCACTGCTGAATTTTACAAGACATTTAAAAAAAGAACTACAATTCTTCTCAAGTTATTCAAAACAATTGAAATAGAGGGAATCCTCCCAAATTCTTTTTACAAAGCCAGCATCACCTTAATTCCTAAACCTGAAAAAGATGCAACAGAGAAGGAATTACAGACCAGTTTCCCTGAAGAACTACATGCAAAAATCCTCAACAAAACAATGTTTCCTCTGATCTGAGGTAACTAATAGAGTCCCTAAAATGTAATATATTAGAGAGAAATGGACATTTTGAGATTCTATGAATGTTTACAACCCTTGTCTCTTCTGTTGAGGAATGGTGTTTTTTTTTTTATTGTTGTTGTTCATTCTATTGCTGAATTCTTTTACTTAGTGTAGGGTTAACTGTATGATCATTAAATAAACTGAAAGTAGATCTTAGTAAATATTAAGTGTTGGAATCAGACAGTGAGGAGGAAGAAGTGTTGGAGCATGGGCTAAAGGAGTGTAGAGTGGGAAGTATCACACTTTTCCTAAATCTGTACATATGGAATATATAAAACTTGTATAACAAAAAAAATTTTAAAAAATAAAAAAGAAAAATGATACCTAAATGCATATGGAAATACAACAGACCTCAAATAGCTAAGCAAAATTTTTTCAACAAAAACAAAGCCAGAGGCTTCACACTATCAGGTTTCAAAATCTACTCCAGGGCATGTATAATCAAACAGCCTGGTACTGGCAAAAAAAACAGAATGTAGACCATCTACTCCAGGGCATGTATAATCAAACAGCCTGGTACTGGCAAAAAAAAAAAAAAAAAAGAAAAAAAAAAACAGAATGTAGACCAACGGAACAGAATAGAAACTCCAGAAATCAGTCCATGCATCAACAACCAACTTATCTTTGCCAAGGGAGCTAAAATCAATCCCTGTGGAAGGACAGACTCTTTAAGAAGTGGCTCTGGGAAAACTGGATCTCTGCATGTATAAGTATGAAACAAGACCACTAGCTTACACCTTATAGAAAAATCCACTCAAAGTGGATTGAGAACTAAAATCTATGGCCTGATACCATGAGATTAGTACAGACATTGGGAAAAATCTGTAAGACACTGGCATAGGCTAAGACTTCTTGGAAAAGACACCAGAAACACAGGCAATGAAAACCAAAACTGACAAATGGGATTACATTAAGCTGAGAAGCTTCTGCACAAAACAAAGTGAAGAGGCAAGTCCTGACAGAATGGGAGAAAATATTTGCAAAGTTGAAACTGATAAAGGATTAATATCCAGAATATAAAAAGAGGTCAAAAAGCTCAGCAACAACAAAATAAACAAAGTAGTTAAGAAATGGGACAAGGATTTGAATGGGCATTTTTCAAAAGAGGAAATTCAAATGAGCAACAGACACATGAATACATGATCAGGATTACTAGCTATCAAAGAAATGCAAATAAAAGCCACAATAGGTTTCACCTCTTCCCAGTTAGAATGTCTTACATACAGAAATCAAGAAACAAGAAGTGCTGGCAAGGATGTGGGGAAAAACTACCCAGATCCACTGTTGGTGGAAAAGTAACCTGGTACAGCTATTGTGGAAGACAGTATAGAGAAACATTAAAGATCCAAATATAAATCTATTATATGACCCAGCTACCCCACTCATGGGAATTTACCCAAATGAAATGGAATCAGCATATATTTAAAATAATTTTATTTATTTATTTGAGAGGTAAAGTTACAGACAGTGAGACGGAGAGACAGAGAGAAAAGTATTCCTTTTGTTGGTTCACTCCCCGGATGGCCACAATGGCTGGGGCTGTGCTGATCTGAAGCCAGGAACCAGGAGCTTCTTCCCAGGTTCCCATGTGGGTGCAGGGGCCCAAGGACTTGGGCCATCTTCCACTGTATTCCCAGGGCACAGCAGAGAGCTGGATTGGAAGGGGAACAGCTGGGACTAGAACCGGTGCCCCTATGAGATGCTGGTGCCGCATCAAGCAGAGGATTAACCTCCTGCACCACAGCGCTGGCCCCGAAATCATCATATGAAAGAGTTATCTGTACACCCTTGTTTAATGCAGTTGTCCATCAACTTCAGCAACCCAATTGTTCATCAACTGATGACATAAAGAAATTATGGTATGTATACACTGTAAAATACTACTCAGTGGTAAAAAAAATGAAATTGTTTTTGCAACAAAATGAGTGCAACTGGAAACCATCTGGTTTCACTCAGGTGAGTGAACCAGAATGAGTTCTTGACTCCTGCCTTCAGACTGGCCCAGGCTATTGCAGGCATTGTGGGAGTAAAACAGTGAATGGAAGCTTTCTCTCCTCCCCTCTCCCCTCTTTTTATTACCACACTCTCCTCTCCTCCACTCCTCTCTCTTTTCTCTTCTCTTTCTGTGTCCCTCTCCCTCCCCACTCGATTTCCAATTCTTTTTGTTTGATTCACAAATAAATAAACAATTAATTTTTAAAAGAATCATATTAGGTCAGTGTGGCTAGAGTCATCCCTAGTCCTTGTTCTGCCTTACATCTTAGCTGCATAACCACTTTTTTCCTTCTTGTGTTCAGATGTTAACCCCAACTCTTTCCTCTCCTACAAAGCCCAATTGCAGTGTCTCATTCACCAATTGAGAGAGTCCTCAATAAATTCTCTGATTATACTTAACAAGGCTCATGAATATTTTTTTTTTACTGTAGAGAGATATAGTTAGAAAGTCTGTTCCTAGAATCTTCATTTTTTATGCTGTTAATTACTACTATAAATTCTTGGTAGGAGGCACACCACAGCCTATTGTGCTACCTTTATTCATCTTTCTAGTTTTTCTAAATATTTTCTGTTAATTCCAGGAAGTGTATCAAGAAAATGATTTAATTATTTGTCTGATAAGGAGTACTAAGAAAAACATAAGTACAATAAGGATGACTTTATAATTATTTTTCTCTCTAATATGCAGTCCTGTATTTTTTCATAATTTCCAGAACTGTCTCCCTAAATCACTCTTTAGTGGCAGGATATTGAAAAATCACTAATATTCAGAGTCTGTTATTCTGGTTTAGAATTTCCATGAAATGACTCTAAGAGTCCTATTTTACCTCTAGAAGAATACATGTGTAGTTACATATGTGAGGGACCACCTTTCTGAGCTAGTGTATATATGATACCTCTTGGCATGAAATCATCTCATAAAACTGATATCCCAGTGGAATGATTTGTATATAATTGGCTTTGTAGGACCCGCCTATTCACCTCACTGTGTCTCACAGTGAGCATTTCAGTTTCAGCATTTTTCCTAAGAAGATCTGGACAACCTCTTGAGTATCTCCCAGTACAGAAAGCTCTTGGTGAAGTTAAGTTTACCTGCAATCGTGGTACCTGATCCTTGCCTTATATATTTAATATAAGAAAAAGTCCAGAGGTAGTTGTTTTGGCTAGATTTTAAGGCAGAAATTAAGATGTCCATACCCCATTTTATGTTCTTTTAAAATATTTATTTATGGGGCCAATACTGTCATGCAGCAGGTTAAAGCCCTGGCCTGAAGCGCCGGTATCCATTATTGGCACTGGTTCTAGTCCCGGCTGTTCCTCTTCCGATCCAGCTCTCTGCTATGGCCTGTGATAGCAGTAGAAGATGGCGTGAGTCCTAGGGCCCTTGCACCCATGTAGGAGACCTAGAAGAAGCTGCTGGCTCCTGGTTTCGAATGGGCTCAGCTCCAGTCATTGTGGCCATCTGGGAAGCGGGTGGAGGACACCTCTCTCTGTCTCTGCCTCTCTCTGTAACTCTGTCTTTCAAATAAATAAATCTTTAAAAAATATTTATTTATTTGCAAAGCGGAGTTAAGTAGAAAGAGAGAGAGAGAGAGAGAGAGAGAGAGAGAGAGAGAGAATCTCCTAGTTCACTCCACTAATGGCTGTGATGGTCAGCACTGTGTGAGGCTGAAGCCAGGGGCCAGGAATTCCATCCACGTCTCACATGTGGGTGACAGGGGCCCAAACACCTGAGTCATGATCTACTGCTTTCCCAGGCACATTATCTGGGAACAGGATTGGAAGTGGAGCAGCCAAGACTTGAACCAGAGCTCCAGTATTGCCTGCTGAGAATGCAGGAAGTGGTTTAATCCATTGCGCTATGGTACCAGCTACATCCCATGTTGGAAAGCTGACGTTTAATGCCAAAGTCTGATTCCTGATTCCAACTTCCTGTCATTGCAGCCCTGGAAGCTGCAAGCAGTGGGTATTTACTACCAATATGAGAGATATGGATTGAGCTCCCAGCTACTGGCTTGCCCTGACCAAATCACAACCATTACAAATATTTGGTGAGTGAACCAGGGTATGGAAGCTTGCTTTCTCTCTCTCTCTCTCTCCCTCTGTTTGCCTAAGTCTATCCACTTTTTGAATAATTATAAAGTTACGTTTCTTAATTTATTCTTCTACTCAAAAATGAAATGGAGATAGAAAAGTTTATTGGAGATATTGTGAAAACAATGTTCTCATTTATTCATACTTTTTCATTTCATTGTTTGCTTTTTTCTTTCTGTGGAATAATAGGCAAACCTTTCTAACCTAAAAAGTGTACTTTCTAATTATTGCCTAAACTATATTTGCAAAGTGTTTTATGAAAAATACATTTCCTAATTTGACTATGAATACTATATTTTCTATAGCATTTTTGGACGTATAATTTTACTTGATAACATCATTTTGATATGAACACAATATTTCCAGGACTTAGATGGTTTATATTCTATATGATATTCTATATCTATATGGTATTCTGTACCATATTCTATATAAATCAATTGATCAGTAGCAATATTTTAAGTGATAATTACTCGATATTTATCTTATTGACTCAGTGCTCAAAGCCTGCTTTAACCATGCTGTGGAAAATACTTCCCTACGTTGTTAACTAATGCATGTTCTGTTAAAATATCACTCACTGAGGTGAATTGCTCATCCTTTCTGTAACAGCTTTATGAAAACAAAAATAAAGATCATGTTAGAAAATTTGGATAAATGTATAGGAGGAAGTAAGTTTTATTCATACTTGTAATGCAAGACACCTCTTTTAACATTTGTATGCGGGGCAGGTGCTGTGGCCTAGAGGATAAAGCCTTTGCCTGCAGTGCCAACATCCTGTATGGGCCCTGGCTCAAGTCCCAGCTACTCCACTTCTGATCCAGCTTTCTGATATGGCCTGGGAAAGTCCATCTTCTGGGCGGAAGACAGGTGGAAGACCTGAAATAAGCTTCTCTCTCCTGGCTTCGTACTGGCACAGCTCTGGCCATGCCGTCATCTGGGGAGTGAACCAGCAAATGCAAGAACTCTCTCTCTCTCTCTGCCTTTGCCTCTCTATTAACCTGACTTCCAAATAAATGAATCTTGCAAAAAAATTTGTATGTGTTTTCTGGTTGTTATTATATTAATGTAAATACATGCTTATATATATATATTTTAAATATATTTATTTATTTGAAAGTCAGAGTTACACAGTGAGAGAAAGAGAAGCAGAGAGAAAGAGAGAGAGAGAGAAAGGCCTTGCATCCACTGGTTCACTCCCCAATTGGCCGCAATGGCCAGAGCTGTGCCAATGCAAAGCCAGGAGCCAGGAGTTTCTTCCAGGTCTTCCACATGAGTGCAGAGCTCTGAGAGCTGAGCCATCTTCTACTGCTCTCCCAGGGCACAGCAGAGAGCTGGATTGGAAGTAGAGCAGCCACGACACTAACCAGTGCCCATATGGGATGCTGGCACTGCAGGTGGCAGCTTCACCCGCTACGCCACAGCACCAGTCCCTACATGCAGATGTATTTATTGAATCATGATATTATTGGATGTTACTGTATCTGATTAGAAATTGGGGCTTATTTGTTTATCCTTTAGACCCTGAGTTTCTAATTTTGCTCTATAAAAGTGCACACAAAGATACAAAGTATGAGGGATCTCATGGCTGAATAAGGTGTATCAGCTGCTCTGGGATATGAAAAGAAAAAAGGGAGGGCCATATTTTCAGGGACCTGAGTGATGAAAATTTTCAGCAAAGAATTAAAAAAATAGCGAAGACTCTGTGGGACAGGAGGAGAGGGCCAGGACTACTGCTGCATCCAGCCACATGATGCAGCCAGCTGACAGCTGATGAGCCACCATCATAGGGTGACAAGTGGGGAAGAACTTGCTGTGTGCTCCAGTGCTCACATTGTTAGTTAAGAGGGGAGTCCAGAGTCACCCACTGACTGTTAGTTCAGCCTGGGGAGCTGACTGGAATCTAAGCTAATGCCAGGCTAGGACAGGGAAGCTGACTTTCTTCTTTCCCTCCCCCACACCTCATAGAGTGTCATACTTGGCAGGAAAAAGCCAGGCAGTGCCCCTCCATTCCACTCCTACCAGTATCAGAATCATCAGCACAAGGAGATGGCATTTTTTAAAGTGAAGTAAGAGACTGCAGCAGCCAGTCTCACTGATGATATTGCCTGAGGGAGAATTTGACTCCCACAAAGAAACACAAAACACTTCAATATTAGAATGTGAAGACAAAGAGAAAGATGAATGATTATGAAAGTATCCAAACCTATGGGATACACAAAAGCTGTTTATAGCAATCAGTCCCTTTATAAGCAAATTGGAGAGGCATTAACTAAGTGATTTAATAATGCATGTGAAGAAGCTAGAAAAGCAGGAACAAAAACCAACATTAAAAAGAGGAAATAATGAATTAAATATAAAAGGTATTTAATATACAGAAATATGGAATATATTTACTATACCATTAAAATAAAAATACAAAATATCAGTGAAATTAAGAAACGGTTTCCTAAAACAAAAGTAAATAAAATTGATTGATCATTGGTCCAACTAACCAAAAAAGGAGGGAAGACTCAAATTAATAAAATCAGAGATAAAAATGGAGATGTTAAAATGTATATAACGAAATAAGAAGATTCATTACAAATTACCAATAACAGCTATTTGCCAACAATTTGGAAAACCCAGAAAATATGCAGAGATTTCTGGACACATACAATGTACAAAATAGAGTCATGAAAATATAGAAAACCAAATAGAATGATAACTAAGATTAAGATTAAAACATTGGCTGGCAATAGGCTAATCCTCTGCCTGCGGCGCCAGTGCACAGGGTTCTAGTATCGGTCGTGGTGCCAGATTTTGTCCCAGTTGCTCCTCTTCCAGGCCAGCTCTCTACTATGGCCGTGTAGTGGAAGATGGCCCAAAAGCCCAGGACCAGATGACTTCACTAAAAAGTCTTTTAATGAGGAAATAACTCCAATTCTTTTCAAGCTAGTCAAAATGTTTGACAGAGAGGGAATCTTCCCAAACTTGTTTTATGAATCCAGTATCACCAAATTCCCAAAATAGGAAAAATAGAACAAATAAAACAATTATAAACCAATGACCTTGAGGAACATACATGCAAAAATCCTCAACAATGTCCTAGCAAAATCCTGTACCAAGTGGGATTTATGTCTGCTATGCAGGGATGGTTCAACATGCACCAACTAATAAATGGATACATCACATTAACAAACTGAAGAATTCAAACTGCATGATTAAATCAATAGATTCAGAGGAAGCATCTGAAAAAACACAACATCTTTTCATGATAAAAGCCTTCAGCAAATTGGATATAGAAGGAACAATCCTTAACACAACTAAGGCAATACATGACATACTCAGAGCCAGCACCACATTGAATTATGAAAAGCTAGAAGCATTTCCACTAAGATCTGGAAATAGACAAAGATGCCCACTTTCACCATTGATATAAGTATTGTTCTGAAAGTTTTAGGCAGAGCAGTTTGGCAAGAAAAAGAAATAAATGGGATACGAATTGGAAAGAAGTAAGTCAAGATATTCCCGTTTGCAGAGCATGTGATCCTAAATATAGGGGATCTAAAACACTGTGCTAAGAGGCTGTTGGAACTCATAAGACAATTTGGTAGAGTTGCAGGTAATAAAATCAACATACAAAACCAATAGCTTTTGTTTACCTAGATAATGCTTTGGCTGAGAAAGTACTTGTAAGATCAGTTGCATTCATAATAGCTATAGAAAGAGTTTTAAATAATTTGGAATAAATTTGACAAAGGAAGTAAAAGATCTCTGCAGTGACAATTTCAAAGTATTAAAGAAAGAAATTTAAGGCACAAAAAATGGAAAAATCTTCCAGGTTCATGAATTGGAAGAATTAATATAATCTAAATGTCCATGCTACTGAAAGCAATTTACACATTCAATGTGATCCCAAAGTGCTGAGATTCTTCTTAGATCCAGAAAAAAATTGATGCTAAAGTTAATATGGAAACACAAGAGACCATGAATTTCTAAAGCACTTTTAAATAACGAAAAAAAGGCCTAGTTAACCATAACACCAGAGTTTTAGACACTCTACAAAATAGTAAAATCCTGTCTTTTGATACAAGATGGAAGCAATTGGAAACCATTACATATAGTAAAATAAGGCAGTTCCCAAAATACATATCAAATATTTTCCCTGATCTGAGTTATTTGATAGAGTAGCTGAAAGGTAATGTATTGGTTTGAAATAGATAGTTTCATATTCAATAATTTTTTATACCCTTATCTTTTACATTAAGGAAGAGTGTTTTTTTTTTCCTCTCACTTCATACTATTTGTTGAAATATTTTACTTAAGGTGGGTTAACTAGATGATTATGAAGTATACTGAAAATATATCTTAGTAAAAATTAAAAGTTGGAATGTGAGAGGGGGGAGGAAGGGCTGGGTCATTGGGTAGTGAAGGTGGGTAGAAAGTGCCAGTATGTTCCCAAATTTCATATATGAAAAATATGAACTCATAAAATTAAATAAAATTTTTCAAAAGTCATACTATAGAGTAACTACAATGAAAACATCCTAGTAATGACACAAAAAAATAGACATGTAGAACAATGGAACACAATAGAACCCCAGATCAATCCATCTGTCTATGACCAATTGATCTCTGAAAAAGGAGCTAAAATCTCCCTTAAAGCACAGGCTCTTCCACAAATGGTGCTGGGAAAATTAGATCTTAGCATACAGGAGTATGTAGCAAATCCTCAACATTAAACCTACCCAAAAATCCACTGAAAATGGGATCAAAGATGTAAATCTATAACCGATTCCATCTTTTTCCTTATTTCTAACATTGCCTTTCAAAGAAATGAATCTATATTTAAATATGATCCACCCAAAGCCAGCCCCAGAACCAGGGAGATCCCAGTGTACATCTCCTGCCTCTTCCTGGAAATGCTGACTTCCAAGGGCTGTTGGCTGAGGACCTGCTTCCCAGAGCCCCACTCACCTCACCATTTGCTCCTATTCTTTGGTGCTTCTGCCTGGTGGTTTCCATCTTGGCCTGGCTCTTGTGTCCATTTAAAGTTCTTGATGCTTCTTGGTGTAGTCAGCTTCAACCCATGGAAGGAATAGGCTTTATTTAGTTTTTAGAGCTTGAACAGGCTTTTCTGTTCTCTGTGCTTGTGTTAACTGCTGCTATTTCAGTGTGAGATGGTCTGTAAATCCAGGTTGGCTTCCAGAGTGGGTGGGTGTGCTCTCACTGTTCCACTGTAGAGGTCAGGTTTGGAACAAATGAGGATGAATGGGAGGTTAAGATGAAGGTAGGGAGGCTGCTTCAAGAAAGTAGTCCATCCCTGCTTGGTCTGAGCCTATGCTTGAGCCAGGCTGTTCTGAATGCCCCACCCACAGTCCTTGGCCTGCAGGCAGGAACCATGGGATACTCCTTGCACTAGGCCTCACTGTGGAGGACTCAGCTCTTGGATCCATTCAGTATAGTCTGGAAGTTTTAGCCAGAGCTATTAGGCAAGAAAAAAAATTAAAGGGATAGAAATTGGGAAGGAAGAACTCAGACTATCCCTCTTTGCAGATGATATGATTCTTTATTTAGGGGATCTAAAGAACTCTACTAAGAGACTATTGGAACTCATAGAAGAGTTTGGCAAAGTAGCAGGATATAAAATCAAGGCACAAAAATCAACAGCCTTTGTATACACAGACAATGCCACGGCTGAGGAAGAACTTCTAAGATCAATCCCATTCACAACAGCTAAAAAAGCAATCAAATACCTTGGAATAAACTTAACCAAGGACGTTAAAAATCTCTACGATGAAAATTACAAAACCTTAAAGAAAGAAATAGAAGAGGTTACCAAAAAATGGAAAACTCTTCCATGTTCATGGATCGGAAGGATCTATATCATCAAAATGTCCATTCTCCCAAAAGCAATTTACAGATTCAATGCAATACCAATCAAAATACCAAAGACCTTCTTCTCAGATGTGGAAAAAATGATGCTGAAATTCATATGGAGACACAAGAGACCTCGAATAGCTAAAGCAATCTTGTACAACAAAAACAAAGCCAGAGCCATCACAATACCAGATTTCAGGAAATACTACAGGGCAGTTGTTATCCAAACAGCATGGTACTGGTACAGAAACAGATGGAGAGACCAATGGAACAAAATAGAAACACCAGAAATCAATCCATACATCTAGAGCCAACTTATCTTTGATCAACGATCCAAAACCAAATCCCTGGAGTAAGGACAGTCTGTTTTTTTTTTTTTAATGTTTTAAGACTTTCTTTTTTTTAAAGCTTTTATTTAAGGAATATAAATTTCCAAAGTGCAGCTTATGGATTATGAAGGCTTCCTCCCCCCCATAACTTCCCTCCCACAAGCAACCCTCCCCTTCCCACTCCCTCTTCCCTTCCATTCACATCAAGATTCATTTTCAATTGTTTTTATATATAGATCAGTTTAGTATGTATTACATAAAGATTTCAACAGTTTGCCCTCACATAGCAACAGAAAGTGAAAATTACTGTTGGAGTACTAGTTATATTATTAATTTACAATGTACAGCACATTAAGGACAGAGATCCTACATGATATATATTTTTTTTAAAAAAAAAAAGAGAGAATGATCCAACTTGGGAAGTGAGATACACAGCAGACTCATAGAATGGCAAATGTCCTAAATAGCACTCTGGCCTCAGAATCAGCCCTTAAGGCATTTGGATATGGCTCAAGAGCCCATGAGAGTATTTTAGGCATGGAAAGCCAAGACACTCTGGAAAAAAAAGAAGACCTAAATGAAAGATCTCTGTGAGTGAGATCGCCGTGGAATGAATGGGGCCATCAAAGAAGGAGGTACCTTTCTCTGAAGGGAGGAGAGAACTTCCACTTTGACTATGACCCTGTTGGAAGAAGATTGAAGTTGGCAAACCCTAAGGGCTTCCATAGCCTCAGCAACTCATGACTAGAGCCTAGGGAGATTACTGACGCCATAAACAAAAGTGTCAAATTGTTAAGTCAACAACAGCAGTCACTGTGTATTTACGTCTCATGAGGGATCTGTCCTTAATGTGTTGTCCAATGTGAAGTAATGCTATAACTAGCACTAAAACAGTATTTTAACACCTTGTGTTTCTGTGTGCATGCAAACTGATGAAATCTTTACTTAGTATATACTGAATTGATCTGTATATAAAGATAATTGAAAATGAAAAGGACAGTCTATTTAATAAATGGTGATGGGAAAATTGGATTTCCACATGCAGAATCATGAAGCATGACCCCTACCTTCACCTTTCACAAAAATTCACTCAACATGGATTAAAGACTTATATCTATGACCCGAAACCATCAAAGTATTAGAAAGAATTGGAGAAACCCTGCAAGATACAGGTACTGGCAAAGACTTCTTGGAAAGGACCCCAGAAACACAGGCACTCAAAGCCAAAATTAACATTTGGGATTGCATGAAATTGAGAAGTTTTTGTACTTCAAATGAAAAAGTCAGGAAAGTGAAGAGGCAACCGACAGAATGAGAAAAAATATTTGCAAACTATCCAACAGATTAAGGGCTGATAACCAGAATCTACAAGGAAATCAAGAAATTCCACAACAACAAAACAAACAACCCACTTAAGAGATGGGCCAAGGACCTCAATAGACATTTTTCAAGAGGAAATCCAAAGGGCCAACAGACACATGAAAAAATGTTCAAGATCACTAGCCATCAGGGAAATGCAAATCAAAACCACAATGAGGTTTCACCTCACCCCGGTTAGAATGGCTCACATTCAGAAATCTACCAACAGTAGATGCTGGAGAGGATGTGGAGAGAAAGGGACACTAATCCACTGTTGGTGGGAATGCAAACTGGTTAAGCCACTATGGAAGTCAGTCTGGAGATTCCTCAGAAACCTGAATATAACCCTACCATTCAACCCAGCCATTCCACTCCTTGGAATTTACCCAAAGGAAATAAATTTGGCAAATAAATAAGCTGTCTGCACATTAATGTTTTCTGCAGCTCAATTCACAATAGCTAAGATCTGGAACCAACCCAAGGCCCATCAACAGTAGACTGGATAAAGAAATTATGGGATTCAAATAGTTGCTGACTCTGCTCTTAGATATACATGAAAAATATCAGTTAGTTAAAATATAACTTGCACAGATGGACATAAGCTCACAGTCAGAATATCTGAATTGGCAACTGAAATAAAGGTTTATGATATCATATTTATATGGGTGTGTATAAATGACACCTTGATTATTACAAGTGCTTTCCTCTAATTAAGAGTTGACACTGGGCCGGCGCCATGGCTCAATATGCTAATCCTCCACTTGCAGCACCAGCACACTGAGTTCTAGCCCCTGTCAGGGCGCCAGATTCTGTCCTGGTTGCCCCTCTTCCAGACCAGCTCTCTGCTGTGGCCCAGGAGTGCAGTGGAGGATGGCCCAAGTGCATGGGCCCTGCACCCAATGGGAAACCAGGAGAAGCACTTGGCTCCTGCCTTCGGATCAGCGCAATGTGCCAGCCGCAGTAGCCATTGGAGGGTAAACCAACAGCAAAAGGAAGACCTTTCTCTCTGTCTCTCTCTCACTGTCCACTCTGTCTGTCAAAAAAAAAAAAAAAAAAGAGTTGACACTGGATGCGTATGTCATCTATGTCAACTTAGAGATTTTAGAATAATGTCAAGAATGGCGAAACTTTACTTATGTTTGTAGCTATTTTGAAACTCTAAATGTACAATACAATAGAGTTAGTATTTCCTCAATATCATAATTCAATAGCTTTTCTTTTGTGTGAAAACTTTAATATATTTTTCATATTCCATACAATTAATTTTTAAGTATATAATTCAATAGTTCATAGTAAATTCTCCTAATTGTAGGAAACACCACAACAATAATTTTTAGAACATTTTAGTACCCTCAAAACAAACCTTATATCCTTAATCAATTCCCACCCCCTAACACTAGTGATCACCAATGTATTTCCTGTCAGTATAGAATCATACCACTTATGACTTTTTTTTTCCCAGATCAATGTTTTGAGGCTCACTCATATTATAGAATGTTTCACTATTTCATTATTTGATAGTATGGATATAGTATATTTCTATTTATTCATTTGTATGCTGATAATTATTTTTTGCACGTTTCTGGCTTTTATGAATGATGTTATTATTAATATTTATTTATTAGTTTTGTGTATACTTTTTTCACTTTTATGTTCATATGTAACTAGAAGTGGAATTTGCTGTCATATGATCACTTGGTATTTAAACTTTGAAGAATTGTCAAATTTCTTTCCAAAGTGGCTGCATCATGTTCCATTGCTACAAGCAGTGTATAAGGATTCTAATTTCTCTGCATTCCTGTCAACACTTCTCATAATGTGTCTTTTTGTTTATGGCCACACTAGTGAGAGTGAAATGCTATGACATTGTGGTTTTGGCTTAAATGACCCCGTGATGACGTTGAGCCCAATGATGTTGGACATTGTTTAATGTGTTTATTGATCATTTTATATCTTTATTGGACAATGTCCATTCAGTTCCTTTTGTCATTTAAAAAATTTTATTCTATGTTCCCATTTTTTATTCTTCTTTTTATTTTTCTTCTTTATTGAGTTGTTAACCCTCTCTATATATTATTGATACAAGCTTTTTCTTAAACGTATGTTTTCAAATATTCTTCATTTTTAAAGCTTGGAAACTTACTTGTTTTTTTCATTATTTTATTGATATTTTAACATTGTACACAATTATGGGGTACTATTTGCTAATTAGATATATGTTTGTGGTTGCATATTGATCAAATACACATAGCTGTCATATTCATCACCTCATGCATTTAACATTTTTTTTGTGGTGAGAACATTAAAATATCAGTTTTCTGTGTTGAGATATAAAATACCTTATCATTAACTCAGTCACCCTGTTGTGCAAGAGGCTACCTGAGTTTGTACCTGTATTGTGCAAAAGGGCACCATAGTTTTTATTTCACCTAACTGTGACTTTGAACCCATTGACCAAACTCTCCTGACTCTCCCCTCCTCCATTCTGAGTGTAGTGATCCATGTTCTACACTCTACTACTAGAGATTCCACATGTGAGTGAGCTCATACAGTATTTGTCTTTCTGTATTGTACCCATTTTACTTATTATAATATCTTCTAGGTTTGTACATCTACCCTGAAATGCCCAGAGTTTCTTCCTATTTTTTTTTGCTTGAAGGAGTGCCATTGTTCAGATGTATAATATTTTTTATAACGCTTTTATTTAAAGAATATAAATTTCCAAAATACAGTTTATAGATTACAATGGCTCCCCCCCATAACTTCCCTCCCACCCGCAACCCTCCCCTTTCCCACTCCCTCTACCTTGCTTCACATCAAGATTCATTTTCAATTCTCTTTATATACAGAAGATCAGTTTACTATATATTAAGTAAAGATTTCAACAGTTTGCCCTCACATAGCAACACAAAGTGCAAAAATACTGTTGGAGTACTAGTTATAGTAATAATTCACAATGTATAGCACATTAAGGACAGAGATCCTACATGATATATTTTTTTAATTGATTAATTTTCTATGCAATTTCCAATTTAACACCAAGATTTTTTTTTCATTTTTAATTATCTATATACAGAAGATTGATTCAGTATATACTAAGTAAAGATTTCATCAGTTTGCACCCACACAGAAACATAAAGTGTAAAATACTGTTTCAGTGCTAGTTATAGCATTACTTCACATTGGACAACACATTAAGGACAGATCCCACATGAGAAGTAAGTACACAGTGACTCCTGAAGTTGATTTAACAATTTGACACTCTTGTTTATGGCATCAGTAATCTCCCTAGGGTCTAGTCATGAGTTGCTGAGGCTATGGAAGCCTTTAGAGTTCGCTGACTTCAATCTTATTCCAACAGGGTCATAGTCAAAGTGGAAGTTCTCTCCTCCCTTCAGAGAAAGGTACCTCCTTCTTTGATGGCCCCATTCGTTCCAATGGGATCTCACACACAGAGATCTTTCATTTAGGTCTTCTTTTTTTTTTCCAGAGTGTCTTGGCTTTCCATGCCTAGAATATTCTCATGGGCTCTTGAGCCAGATCTGAATGCCTTAAGGGCTGATTCTGAGGCCAGAGTGCTATTTAGGACATCTGCCATTCTATGAGTCTGCTGTGTATCTCACTTCCCATGTTGGATCATTGTCTCTTTTTGATTCTATCAGTTAGTATTAGCAGACACTAGTCTTGCTTGTGTGATCCCTTTGACTCAGACCTATCAGTGTGATCAATTGTGAACTGAAATTGATCACTTGGACTAGTGAGATGGCATTGGTACATGCCACCTTGATGGGATTGTATTGGAATTCCCTGGCACATTTCTAACTCCATCATTTGGGGCAGTTACAATTGAGCATGTCCCAAATTGTACATCTCCTCCCTCTCTTATTCCCACTCTTATATTAGACAGGGATCACTTTTCAGTTAAAATTTAAACATCTAAGAATAATTGTTTGTTAATTACAGAGTTCAACCAATAGTACTAGAATAAAAAAAAACTAAAATGGATAAAATATTACATTGTACAACAACAATCAGCACAAGAGCTCATCAAGTTACTGTTTCTCATAGTGTCCTTTTCACTTCAATAGGTTTCAACTTTGGTGCGCAATTAGTTGTCACCGATCAGGGAGAACATATGATATTTGTCCCTTTGGGACTGGCTTAATTCACTCAGAATGATGTTTTCCAGATTCCTCCATCTTGTTGCAAATGACCGGATTTCATTGTTTTTGACTGCTGTATAGTATTCTATAGAGTACATGTCCCATAATTTCCTTATCCAAATGTATGCTTTGAATTCCCCGTGATCTTTTGCTGTGAGGTTCCCTTTGTTTACCTTCTTTCATGTTGATGGCCGTGTTTCTGTGTTTCTGTGTGTAACACATCTTTAAGCATCTTTTGCAGGGCTGGACGAGTGGCAACAAATTCTTTCAATTTCTGTTTGCAATGAAAGGTCTTTATTTTACCTTCATTCATAAATGAGAGCTTTGCAGGATATAATATTCTGGGCTGGCAGTTTTTCTCTCTTAGTACCTGGGCTATGTCTCTCCATTCCCTTCTAGCTTGTAGGGTTTCTGATGAGAAGTCTGCTGTGAGTCTAATTGGAGATCCTCTAAGAGTAATCTGACGTTTCTCTCTTGCACATTTTAGGATCTTTTCTTTCTGTTCCACTGTGGTGAGTTTAATTACAATGTGTCGTGATGAGGATCTCTTTTGGTCATGTTTCCTAGGGGTTCTATGAGCTTCCTGTACTAGGATGTCTCTGTCCTTCTCCAAACCTGGGAAATTTTCTGCTATTATCTCACTAAAAAGGCCTTCTAATCCTTTCTCCCTCTCCATGCCTTCAGGAACTCCTAGAACTCGAATGTTGGGTTTTTTAATAGTGTCCTGTAGATTCCCAACAATATTTTTTAGATTTCTAATTTCCTCTTCTTGTCTTTGGTTTGACTGCATATTTTCCCGTGCTCTGTCTTCTAAGTCCGATATTCTCTCTTCTGCCTCACCCATTGTGTTTGTAAGGCTCTCTAATGTGTTTTTCATTTGATCTATTGAATTCTTCACTTCATTATGATTTCTTGTCACTATCACAGTTTCATGTTCTACTAGTTGTTTCATTTCAGCTTGATTCCTCCTTAATATTTCATTTTCATGAGAGAGATTTTCTACCTTGTCCATTAAGGATTTCTGTAGTTCAAGAATTTGTTTTTGAGTACTTCTTAGTGTTCTTATCAATTTTTTGAGATCTGCTTCTTGCATTTCTTCTATCTCATCATCTTCATAATCTTGAATTCAAGTGTCTTTTTCATTTGGGGACGCCATAGTGTCTTCCTTGTTCTTGTTACCTCGGTTTTTGCGTTTGTTGTTTGGTATATTGGTTTCTTCACTCTGGTGTTTTTTTCTTGTTATACTATGACTCTAGATTAAGTGGACTGTCTGCTTTTGATGGAGCCTTAGAGGCTTGAGATGGTGTGGCCTGAGAGCTCTGTTTGGTTCCTCAGGGTTGAGGGTGTGTCAAAGGAGACACTCCCAGGTTAGGCGTGGTAAATCTCTGTTACTTTTTTTTTGGTTCAAAAGGGAAGTAATTCCACACAGCTGAATGGAATTGGGGGTGGTTAGAAGGCGAATGATATACCCACAGGAGCCAGAGATTGGAAGCTCTTTCCCAAGGACCAGAGAGGGAATCTTTGCAGCCCTTGGTGTAGGCTCAGATTCTCCTGTAGTCTCCCACTGGGCTGCCAAGGCTACTGAACTGTATCTTCTCTGGAGATTACTCACATGAATTCGTGATTTCCTTGAGTTCTCCCCCCCCACCGTCTCTTTTTTCACAGTCTCAGTTCATTAGCACCACACATTCATTAAGTTCTAATCTCCTGTTATTTCACCCCTCCCACCCAGAGTCAGGTTTTTCTGCTAGGCTCGGGGCCGGTGCCGACCCGAGGTCGCCCTGCTTATGACGTATTCCAAAATGGCGCCTGCTCTTTGTCTTGCTCGCCTTTGAGAGGTGAGCAGAGAGAGAGAAACTCGTGTCTGTATGGGTCACTTTCTCTCTCTCTCTCTCTCTCTCTCTCTCTCTCTCTCTCTCTCTCTTCTAGTTAGGCTGGTGAACTTTTCCCCACAGGGTTTCAAGCCTTGTTCACTCTAGTCTCCTCTTTCCGCTTCCCTTCTGGTATCTTGGATTATTGAGGTTCAGCTCACCTCGCGTTCCAGCGCTGGTGTGTTGAATCTGCTGCTGGTGTCCCAAACTGCGGGCTCCCACGCTCTCCACACAGGTTCACTATGAATCACCAGTTCCGGAAGGGTTTCCTCTGCTGTTTCTTCCCCTACTCTTCCTTGAACCTGCAGTATCTCCACTTTTATTAAACTGTCTCTCCCCAGACTATCGGTGTGCTCCCTTCCTATTCTGCCATCTGGCCACTCTCTTCCAGATGTATAATATTTTTTAAAATACGTTCTTTCAATATTGAACATTTAGGTCAATAACAAGTCTTGGATACTGTGATTTATGCTGTGATAAATAAGAGATCACATACATTTTATTAAATACTTATTTCACTTACTTTTGGTATAACTAATAGTTGTATTGCTGGATTATATGTAGCAGTTCTGTTTTTCTTTCTTTTTTTTTTTTTGAGGAGTATACATTCTGTTTTCCATAATGGCTGTACTAATTTGCATTTCAACAAACAGCATATGACGTACTGGCTCCAGACTTTAGCCTGGACTAGTTTGGGTTGTTGTGGCCATTTGGGGAATAAACCTGCAGATGGGAAATCTTTTTCTCTTGCTGTCTGTGCCTCTATCTCTGTCATTCTGTCTTTCAAATAAATAAAAATTATTTAAAAAATTTTAATTTTGGTAAAGTTCAATTTATCAATTTTATTATTTTTTTTTGACAGGAAGAGTCAGAGAGAGAGAGAGAGACAGAGAGAAAGGTCTTCTTTTTCCGAAGTTCACCCCCTAAATGGAGGCTACAGCCGGTGTGCTGCGCCGATCTGAAGCTAGGAGCCAGGTGCTTCTCCTGGTATCCCATGCAG
Source organism: Sylvilagus floridanus (assembly GCA_949820135.1). NCBI lineage: Eukaryota > Metazoa > Chordata > Mammalia > Lagomorpha > Leporidae > Sylvilagus > Sylvilagus floridanus. Next base: position 102,581,497 of record OX463238.1, on the reverse strand, counting down.
GTGCAGGGTCCAAGCACTTGGGCCATCCTCCACCGCCTTCCTGGGCCACCGCAGAGAGCTTGACTGGAAGAGGAGCAACTGGGACAGAATCCAGTGCCCCAACCGGGACTACAACCCAGTGTGCCGGTGCCACAAGCAGAGGATTAGCCAAGTGAGCCGCAGCGCTGGCCTATCAATTTTAATTTTGTCACTTGTGCTCTTTTGTCATATTTTTAAAATGATTGTTAAATTGAAAGTCAGAAATTTATACTCCTAATTTTTCTGTTAGAGTTTTCTACTTCTAGCTCTTACAATTTTTGAATTATTTACAAGTACTAATTGCATATGGTTTTATATAGAAGATTAAGTTTTACATGTGAATTGTTGAATTTTACAGCTGCATCTGTTAAAAATATTGTTCTTTTTTCGTTATCATGGTATCATCATTGTCAAAACAATGGACTGAGCTATATGTGTATTTGCTATGTTTTCAAAACATATTACATTGATCTATATGAAATTATCAATGGTAAATCATGTATTGAAGAAATTGATAATCAATATGATTCCACAGCAACCTATATTAAATTCCTAAAGACCTACACATTTGTTTTGTTTTATGTTTCTAGATTTTGTATTTGCTTTTATATTCTGAATTTGATATTAACCCAATTTTTTTCTTCAATCAGTGATATGAAAAGGATTTTATAAGAAAGGAAAGAGGGAGTGTGGGAGTGAGGGTGATAGGTCAGATAGGTATCATTATGCCCTTAAATCTGTATATCTGAAACACTTGAAATTTGTTTACCTTATATAATAAAAAGTTAAAACAAGAAAAGATTTTTATTTGTATCCTCTGGTTTCATATGTTATTTTATTACAATTTGATGTGTTTGTTTTGGCAGAAAAGCAAAGAAGATTTGTATAATTTACTTAGCTTCTCAACTTTTTTGTATGGAGGACATCTAAAATCCATTCCTTTAGAAAATCTCATTTGTGAGGTGTATTGTAATTAGCTACAACCTCATCTTTACAATACCTTTTCTTAACTTATTTCTCATTATACTGAAATTTTGATTCATGTGAGAAGTTTTGATATGAATGATGTATGTCAAGATTGGTAAGTTTGGGGCTGGCACCATGGCTCACTTGGTTAATCCTCCACCTGCAGCACCAGCATCTGATATGGGCACCGGGTTCTGGTCTATGTTGCTCCTCTTCCAGTCTAGCTCTCTGCTGTGGCCTGGGAAGGCGGTGGAGGATGGCCCAGATGCATGGGCTCCTGCACCTGCATTGGAGACCAGGAAGAAGCTCTGGCTCCGGGCTTCGGATAGGCACAGCACTGGCCATAGCGCAATTTTGGGGAGTGGAACAATGAAACAAAGACCTTTCTCTCTGTCTCTGTCTCTCACTGTCTATATCTCTGCCTGTCAAATAAAAAAAAGTAAAGATTGGTAGGTTTCAAGATCCTTTAAATGAAGAAAATAAGAATTCTTTGGCAATTTATAAATTACAATATGATTTTTTAAAACTTTTATTTAGTAAATATAAATTTCCAAAGTACAGTTTATGGATTACAATGGCTTCCCCCCCTCCATAATTTTCCTCCCACTCACACCCCTCCCATCTCCTGCTGCCCATCCCATTCCATTCACATCAAGATTCATTTTCAATTCTCTTTATATACAGAAGATTGATTTAGCATATATTAAGTAAAGATTTCATCAGTTTGCACCCACACAGAAACACAAAGTGTAAAATACTGTTTCAGTACTAGTTACAGCATTACATCACATTGGACAACACATTAAGGGCAGATTCCCACATGAGAAGTAAGTACACAGTGACTCCTATTGTTGACTTAACAATTGGACACTCTTGTTTATGGCGTCAGTAATCTCCCTAGGGTCTAGTCATGAGTTGCTGAGGCTATGGAAGCCTTTAGGGTTCGCCAACTTCGATCTTATTCCGACAGGGTCGTAGTCAAAGTGGAAGTTCTCTCCTCCCTTCAGAGAAAGGTACCTCCTACTTTGATGGCCCCGTTCTTTCCACTGGGATCACACTCTCAGAGATCTTTCATTTAGGTCCTCTTTTTTTGTTTTTGACAGAGTGTCTTGGCTTTCCATGCCTAAAATACTCTCATGGGCTCTTCAGCCAGATCCTTAAGCCATATCTATTCAGCCATATGCCTTAAGGGCTGATTCTGAGGCCAGAGTGCTATTTATGACATATGCAATTCTATGAGTCTTCCCATGCTGAATCATTCTCTCCCTTTTTCATTCTATCAGTTAGTATTAGCAGACACTAGTCTTGTTTGTGTGATCCCTTTCACTCTTAGACCTATCAGTGTGATCAACTGTGAACTGATATTGATCACTTGGACTAATGAGATGGCCTTGGTACATGCCACCTTGAAGGGATTGTATTGGAATTCCCTGGCACGTTTGTAACTCCATCATTTTGGGCATGTCTGATTGAGCATGTCCCAAATTGTACATCTCCTCCCCCTCTTATTCCCTTCTTTATTTTACAGGGATCACTTTTCAGTTAAAATTTATGATTTTGATTTGCATTTTCCTGATGGATAGTGATCTTGAACGTTTTTTCATGTGTCTGTTAGCCCTTTGGATTTCCTCTTGAAAAATGTCTATTGAGGTCCTTGGCCCATCTCTTAAGTGGGTTGTTTGTTTTGTTGTTGTGGAATTTCTTGATTTCCTTGTAGATTCTGGTTATCATCCCTTAATCTGTTGCATAGTTTGCAAATATTTTTTCTCATTCTGTTGGTTGCCTCTTCACTTTCCTGACTGTTTCATTTGAAGTACAGAAACTTCGCAGTTTGATGCAATCCCAAGTGTTAATTTTGGCTTTGAGTGCCTGTGTTTATGGGGACTATTCCAAGAAGTCTTTGGTGGTATTTATATCTTGAAGAGTTTCTCCAATGCTCTCTAATATGTTGATGGTATCAGGTCATAGATTTAAGTCTTTAATCCATGTTGAGTGAATTTTTGTGTAAGGTGAAAGGTAGGGGTCTTGCTTCATGATTCTGCATGTGGAAATCCAATTTTTCCATCACTATTTATTAAATAGACTGTCCTTACTCCAGGGATTGGTTTTGGATCCTTGATCAAATATCAGTTGGCTCTAGATGTTTGGATTGATTTCTGGTGTTTCTATTTTGTTCCATTGGTCTCTCCATCTGTTTCTGTACCAGTACCATTCTGTTTTGATAACAACTGCCCTGTAATAAGACCTGAAATCTGGTATTGTGATGCCTCTGGCTTTGTTTTTGTTGTACAAGATTGCTATAGCTAGACTTCCCTTATCTGAATAGATCCCTGAACAGCACAATGAACAGACTTATCTGCAATTTATGGGAAGCAAAAAAGACCAAGATTACATGTTCAGACTAAAGTATATGTTAATATTTACCTTTTGCCCCAACATCTGCTTACCCCTACTGTATGAGGACAGTTACTCAGTAACATTTATTTCTTTCTTGATAACATCAATAGAGTGTACAATGTCCTCAATTAAGCTTGCAAGGAAAAGGAGGGCATGACTGAGCAGAATTTGATGACTTTTGTGTAACTGCCTGACCTACCATTTTAATACCAACTTCCCATTGCATCTTGTAAATATATTTCTTTCTGATACCAATGTTAATTGCCAAAGTTATTATGAACAAAACAACTCAGTCTCTGAATTTAGCATGTACCATCTAGTTCTATATATTTTTAGGTGATTTTGTATATACATTAGAACTGCCATAACAGTTTTCCTATTACACAGGATGTTTCTTTAAGAAGACCTTTTTGTGGAGTCTGGTAAAGGGCTGATGCAGTCATACTGCCCCTTTCTTCTGACATATTAAGGATCACTGACCCCAGAGAAACCATAACAATACCTTTTTCTTCAGATTTGGACAAAGTCCTTCAATTCCTGTGAAAAAATACATCACAAACGAGCAAGTCTAGCAACTCTGTTGAAAATGTTGGTGCCAACAGCTAAAGAGAAAATCAAGTAGTAGGAATTATTAGCGTGATGGTTTTTTTGAAAATTCAGTTAAGATACCCACAATAAAAAGACAATTCAGTAGGGTTTAATACATTCAAACTGTGTGCAAGCTTCAGAACATTTTCATTTTGCACAACTGAAACTCTCTGCCATTTAACTGATTCTGTTTTACTTCCTCCCTGTCTCTGGGCTACCATAACTCAACTTTCTATTTCTGTGTACCTCACTACTACTGTAGGCACTTTGTAAAACTGGAATCACATACTCTTTGCCTTTTTGGGAGTGGTGTGTTCTATTTAGTTTGATGCCATAAGGTTCATATCTTGAATCATGAGTTACAATTTCTTTGCTTTTTAAGGCTAAGTAATATTCCAATGTATGCATATAATAACTATAATAAATAAATGCATCCATCAATAAACTCTTTTTTGCTTCTACCTCTACCTTCAGGAAGAGTGCTGCTAAGATTGTGCATTTATGAATAGCTCTTTGTGATCTAGTCAATTCTTTTGTTTGAACATCCCAAATTAAAATTATTGGATCTTCAATTGATTTTAACTTTCTCTATCAATCTCCTCAGAGTCATCAATAATGGTTGTTTTCTTTTTATTTATATAGAAAGCTTTAATTTAATAAATATATATTTCATAGGTACAACTTTTTGATTATAGCGGTTCTTCCCACAATACCCGCCCTCCCAACAACAAATCATTTTACCTCCTACTCCCTCGCTCATCCCATTCTTGATTAAGATTCATTTTTAATTATCTTTAAATACAGAAGATCAGTCTATACTAACTGAAGATTTCAACAATTTGCACCCACACAGACACACAAAGTATACTGTAGTGTTTGAAGAATAGTTTTATTGTTAATTCTTATAGCACAACTCATTAAGGACAGAAGTCCTACATGAGGAGCAAGTGCACAGTGACTCATGTTGTTTATCTAACAATTGACACTCTTATTTGTGATATCAGTAATCACCCATGGCTCTTGTCATGTTCTGCCAAGGCTATGAAAGCCTCTTGAATTCACATACTCTGACATTATTTAGACAGGGCCATATTCAAAGTGGAAGTTCTCTCTGCTTTCACAGAAAGGTAGCTCCTTCTTTGATGGTCCATTCTTTCCGCTGGGATCTCACTCCCAGAGATCTTTCATATAGGTCATTTGTTGACACAGTGTCTTGGCTTTCCATGCCTGAAATGCTCATATGGGCTTTTTAGCCAGATCCAAATGCGATAAGGGCTGATTCTGAGGCTAGAGTGCTGTTTAGGGCATTTGTCATTCTGAGTCTGCTGTGTGGTCTGCATCGCATGTTGGATCATTCTCTCTTTTTTAATTCTATCTATTATTATTAGCAAACACTTAGTCTTATTTATGTGATCCTTTTGACACTTAATCTTATCTTTTATGATCAATTGTGAACTTAAACTGATCACTTTAACTAGTAAGATGGCATTGATACCTGCCAACTTAATGGGATTTGGAATTCCTTGGCAAGATTTTAGCCTATGCTTAGGGGTAAGTCCAAGGGAACACGTGCCAAACTGTACATCTCCATCTTTTATTCCCACTCTTATTTTTAATAGGGATCAATTTTCAATTAGATTTAACACCTAAGCATAATTCTGTATTAAATAAAGAGTTCAACTAATGATATTAAATAGAAAAAGAAAATACTAAAAAGAATAAAATAGTAAGCTGTTTCTTGAGAATCAGAACAAGGGTTTATCAAGCCATTGCTTCTCATGGTGTCCATTTCACTTCTACAGGTTTCCTTTTAGGTGCTCAGCTAGCTGTCACAGATCAGGGGAACATATATGATATTTGTTCCTTTGGAACTGGCTTATTTCACTCAGCATGATGTTTTCTAGATTCCTCCATTTTGTTGCAAATGACCAGATTTCATTTTTGCTTTTACTGCGGTGTGGTATTCCATAGAGTACATATCCCATAATTTCTTAATCCAGTCTTCTGTTGATGGGCATTTAGGTTGATTCTAAGTCTTAGCTATTGTGAATTGAGCTGCAATAAACAGGAAGGTGCATATAGCTTGTAATTTGCCAATTTAATTTCCCATGGGTAAAATGCATGTAGTAATATGTCTGGGTCATATGGTAGGGCTATATTCAGGTTTCTGAGCAAACTGGCTTTACCAGTTTGCATTCCCACCAACAGTGGATTAGTGTGCCCTTTCCCCCACATCCTCACCAGCATCTGTTGCTTGTTGATTTCTGTATGAAAGCCAGTCTAACCAGGGTGAGGTGAAACCTCATTGTGGTTTTGATTTGCATTTCCCTGATGACTAGTGATCCTAAACACTTTTTCATGTGTCTTGGCCACCTGCATTTACTCTTTTGAAAAATGTCTATTTAAGTCCTTGACCCAGGCCGGCGCCGTGGCTCAACAGGCTAATCCTCCACCTTGCGGCGCCGGCACACCGGGTTCTAGTCCCGGTTGGGGCACTGGATTCTGTCCCGGTTGCCCCTCTTCCAGGCCAGCCCTCTGCTGTGGCCCGGGAGTGCAGTGGAGGATGGCCCAGGTGCTTGGGCCCTGCACCCCATGGGGAGAGCAGGAAAAGCACCTGGCTCCTGGCTCCTGCCATCGGACGAGCGCGGTGCGCCGGCCGCAGCGCGCCGTCCACGGCGGCCATTGGAGGGTGAACCAACGGCAAAAGGAAGACCTTTCTCTCTGTCTCTCTCTCTCACTGTCCACTCTGCCTGTAAAAAAAAAAAAAAAAAAAAAAAGTCCTTGACCCATCTCTTAAGTGGGTTGTTTGTTTTGTTGTTGTGGAGTTTCTTGATCTCTTTGTAGATTTTGGTTATTAATCCTTTATCAGTTGCATAGTTTGCAAATATTTTTTCCCATTCTGTCAGTTGCCTCTTCTCTTTCCTGACTGTTTCTTTTGTCATACAGAAACTTCTCAATTTGATGCAATCCCATTAGTTAAATTTGGCTTTGGCTGCCTGTGATTTTGGGGTCTTTTCCAAGAAGTATTTGCCTGTGCTAATATCTTGCACGGTTTCTCCTATGTTATCTAATAATTTGATGGTGTTGGGTTATACATTTAGATCTTTAATCCATGTTAAGTCGATTTTTGTGTAAGGTGTAAGGTAGGGGTCTTGTTCTATACATCTGCATGTGGCGATCCAGTTTTTCCAGCACCATTTGTTGAAAAGACTGTCTTTGCTCCAGGGATTGGTTTCAGCTCCTTTATCAGATATAAGTTGGTTGTAGATGTTTGGATTGATTTCTGGTGTTTCTATTCATTTTCATCTGTTTTTATACCATTACTACCCTGTAGTATGTCTTGAAGTTTGGTATTGTGATGCTTCCAGCTTTGTTTTTGTTGTATAAGATTGCTTTAGCTATTCAAAGTCTCCTGTGTCTCCATGTGAATTTCAGCATCATTTTTTCCAGGTATGAGCAGAATGTCTGATATTTTGGTTAATATCACATTGAATCTGTAAATTGCTTTTGGGAGAATGGACATTTTGATGATATCAATTCTTCCAATCCGTGAGTGTGCACGATTTTTTCATTTTTTTGTATCTTCCTCTATTTCTTTCTTAAAAGTTTTGTAATTTTCATTGTAGAGATCTTTGATACACTTGGTAAGTTTATTCCAAGGTATTTGATTTTTTGTTAACTATTATGAATATGATTAATCTTAAAAGTTGCTTCTCAACCATGGCATTGTTTGTGTATATATAAGCTGCTGATTTTTTGTATTGATTTTATATCTTGCTACTTCACCAAACTCTTCTATGAGTTCAATAGTTTCTTAGTTGTGTTCTTTGGATCCCCTGTATAAAGAATCATGTCGTCTGTAAATGGGGATAGTTTGACTTATTCCTTCCCAATTTGTATCACTTGATTTATTTTTCTTGCCTGATGGCTCTGGCTTACATTTCCAGTACTATATTGAATAACAATGGTGAGAGTTGCATCCCTGTGTGGTACCATATCTTAGTGGGAATGCTTTCCAACTTTCCCCATTCAATATGATGCTGGACATATGTTTGTCATAAATTGCCTTGATTGTGTTGAAGAGTGTTCCTTTTATACCCAATTTTCATCATGAAAGGGTGTTGTATTTTATCAAATGCTTTCTCTTCTTTTCTATTGAGAAAATCATGTTTTTTTCAGCAGTTTATTAATGTGGTGTATCACATTGATACATTAAATTCTATTGATTTCTTCTCTAATTATTTATTTTCTCCTACTAGTTTTGGGTTTGGTTTGCTGTTGTTTTTCTAGATCCTTGAGATGCATTGATAACTCATTTATTTGGTGCCTTTCCAGTTTCTAGATGTAGGACCCTATTGCTATAAACTCTACTCTTAACACTTAACACTATTTTTACTGTATCCAATAACTATTGATATGTTGTGTTGTCATCTTCATTTGTTTCCAGAAAGTTTTTGATTTCTCTTTTGATTTCTTCTATGAACAATTGTTCATTCAGGAGCATGTGTTTCAGTCTCCATGTGTTTGCATATGCTCTAGAGATTCTTGAGTTGCCAATTTCCAGTTTTATTCCATTGTAGTTCAAGAAGAGGCATGGTATGATTTTGATTTTTTTGAATTTACTGAGGCTTACTTTATAGCCTAGTATGTGGTCAGTCCTAGAGAAAGTTTCATGCGCTGCTGAGACGAATGTGTATTCTGCAACTGTAGGATGGAAAGTTATGTAGATAACTGTTAGGTCCATTTGATCTATAGTGTTCATTAAATCTGCTGTTTCCTTGTTGATTTTCTGTCTGGTTGACTGTCCATTGCTGAAAGTGGAGTATTGAAGTCCCCCCTGGCATTTATCTCTTGCACATTTTAGAATCTTCTCCTTGTGTCTCACTGTGGTAAGTTTGATCACAATGGATTGTGGTGAGGATCTTTTCTGTTCATGGCTATTGGGATTCTTTGTGCTTCCTCTGCTTGGACGTTCCTTTCTTTCTCCAAACCTGGGAAGTTTTCTGCAAGTATTTCTCTAAAAAAGCCTTGTAATCCTTTCTCTCTTTGCCTTCAGAAATTCCTACAACATGAATGTCATTTTTTTTATAATATTCTGTAGATTCCCAACAGTGTTTTTTTTAGTTTTCTATTTTCCTCTTCTTCTCTTTCTTTGACTTAATACTTTTCTGTGCTTTTTCTTCTAAGTCTGATATTCTCTCTTCTGCCTCACTGATTTTGTTTTTAAAGCTCTCCCTTGCATATTTATTTCTTCTATTGAATTCTTCATTTCATTTTGATTCCTCTTTAAGATCTCAATTTCATGGGAGAGATTTTCTTTCATGTCCTGTGTGGATTTCAGTAGTTCATGTTATTGCTTTTGATTACTGCTATTTAATCTTATGATCAATTTTTAAGTTCCATTTTTGTATTTCTTCTATCTCATTGTCTTCACAATCTAGTATTGAAGTGTGTACTTTTGGAGCATCATAATGCCTTCCTTATTTTTGTTTCTTGGATTGTTGCATTTGTTGTGCAGCATTTGTTTATATATTCATTTGTGGTTTCTTCTTCTTCTTCTTCTTCTTGTTCTTCTTCTTCTTCTCCTCCTCCTCCTCCTCCTCCTCCTCCTCCTCATTCTCCTTCTCTTTCTCCTTCTTTTTCTGTTGTGGCTTTTATCATTGTACTATAACTCTGTAAATAAGTGGAATGTCTGCTTTCAATAAATCTCTAGAGGCTTGTAGTGGGTGTGGTCAGAGAGCTCTTTTCAGTTCTCCAGGTTTAAGTGCATGCCTAAGGTTACACACACAGATTTGGCATGGTAATTCTTCAATCTGTTTTTTTTAATCAGAAGGGAATTATAATCTGCTCAACTGAGCTCTTCTGCTCAATAGAGACCAGTACCTTAGTGCCAGCTCCAGTGCCAGTGGGTATAATATTCGTCTGCTCTGTCCCAAGGACCACACAAAGGATCTGTGCAGTCCTCAGTGTAAGTTCATATTCCCCAGCGATATCTCTCACCAGGTAATCAAGAACCCAAGCTTGCGGCATCTCCCACTGGGACTGCTCAAAATCCCAGGCAACCATGAGTTCTTCCACACACCCTGTTTTTTTTTTTTTTTTAGTCCTAGTTCAGACTAGTTGTGACTATTCACACAGTCACAAGCTTCTATTTCCCTGTTATCTCTCCCCTTGGAGTCTCCACTTGGCTAATTTCTGGGTGCAGACATGAGCAGGCACAGCTGTTATGTATGTCCAAATTGCACCCACTCTATTGGCATGTCATAGTACAATTTTTTTTTATTTTTTTTTGACAGGCAGAGTGGACAGTGAGAGAGAGAGACAGAGAGGAAGGTCTTCCGTTGCCGTTGGTTCACCCTCCAATGGCTGCCGCGGTCGGCGTGCTGCGGCCGGCGCACCGTGCTCATCCAATGGCAGGAGCCAGGTGCTAGGTGCTTTTTCCTGGTCTCCCATGGGGTGCAGGGCCCAAGCACTTGGGCCATCCTCCACTGCACTCCCGGGCCACAGCAGAGGGCTGGCCTGGAAGAGGGGCATCCGGGACAGAATCCGGCGCCCCGATCGGGACTAGAACCCAGTGTGCCGGCGCCGCAAGGCGGAGGATTAGCCTGTTGAGCCATGGCGCCGGCCCATAGTACAATTTTGTAAGGTGATTGGAGAGAGAGAGAAAGATGTCCATCCCATCCTTTTTTTTTCTCCTGTTTTTGGCTGGTACACTTTCCCCCATGGAGCTTCAAGCCTCATTTCCTCTAGGCTCTTCCTGCTGCTTTTTCACCAGTGGCTTGGGCTACTGTGGTCTGGCCTCACCTCTCTTTCCAGCACTTGTGCATAGGCTCTTGGCTGTTGGCATCCTAAGCTGTGGGTGCCCAAACCCTCCATATGGGTCCACCATGTCCTTCTAATTTTAGTAGAGTTTCCTCTGCCGTTTTTCCCCTAACTCTTCGCTGAGACTAAACTATCTCCACTTTTTTTTACAACTATCTTCTCTTGGGCTAGAGCAGTAAGCTCCCTCTCTTGTGGTTGTTTCTTTTAAGAGAACTAATTAGTCAGTTTTGTTGGAAGAAGATAATTGATATGAGGTCAATTTTCTTTGTCATGTATAAATGTGAAGTGTATATCTGTATGTCTATTTAAGTAAGAAATAGAATAGATCAACTATATACTAGTGACAAAACTCAGGCTCCTCTGATCTTTCTTCTCATATAGTTCCCATATGCATTGCATATCTGGGCATTCTTCATTGTGTAGGGAAATTAAAAAAAAAACTTTGTTAAATTGGAGTACTGACTAAGTAGTTTAATCAGAATCTACCACCTTCTATATCTGGTCATTCTCAAAATGCTCATCCTCCTTTTCCTGAGATGATGTCTGATCATTCTGATCTGTCTTCACAAAAATCCTGTTAGGTCAGTGGGGTGAGAAAACCCTCAACATCTGATGTTTCCTCTTATTAATTTTCTGTTTAGTGCTCCTACACATACATGCACTGCACCTTGGCTTATAAATCTCCCTATTCATTTGTCGTATTCTGGGTAGACCCCTTCTCTCCCTTCTTGCAAAATTCTCATTCTAGTTGTGCCCATACATATTGAGGAGATCCTGAATAAAGTCTGCCTACTGTCTTTACCCAGTGTCATGAATCATGCTTCTCTTTAATTGTTATGGTGCTACAATTTAGAGAGGGTCTTAGTCATCATTGAAATGTTGGGCTTCTCACCCAGAATGAAAGTGGGCATCTTAAATCCTGAGTCACTGTCTAAGAAATTGATGAATCAGCTGCCTAAACCATTGTTCTGTAAGAGTCTTTATTGGAGAGACAAATAGAAGGAAAGACTGAAGTATGTTGCTAGATGTCATTGCTTGAAAGGCTTTATTGATATACCAGGTTAGCAGTACTTGGTTATATATCCAGATTTCTTCAATTAAAAGATACCCAATTGGTTTAACTTCTTACATGCAGACTTCTCAGGAGTGGCAAATATTATTTTCTTTGATTTGAAAATTTCCTTTGGATTGGCATTTTGTGAAGCCATACTGATGTCTATATTTGAGTTGAGTCAAATTCTTTCTTCAAACACATGCTGAAGAGCTGTTCTGCCAAATCTCTCTCCTTTATTTATTATTGTTAATATTCTAGTGAAGATAATTTAGAACTTCATGGATATTTTGAGAAATTTAAGGTTTCCCAAAACTTGCTTTGCTAAGACTTCTATATTCCCATCATCTCTTCTTCTTCCTCCTCTTTTGATCATTTTCATTTTTGCCTTTAGTTCCCTTACGCCCATTGAGATGTTACCTGTCAATCATTTTTACTTTTTAGTAATATAAAAAGTACAATTTTGTTTTTCATAGATAGAATTCTAAGAAGACAACTATACTTCCCTTCTTCCCTTTCTACCTCACTAATCTCCCTACTTCCTACTTATTTTCTTTAAATTTTGTAAAAATATAATTTGAATCCACTGTATAATCACAGGCTTAATGTACTACTATTTATAATATTAAACAAATAAAAAAAGAAACACAGAGTTTCACAGGAGCATAAACAAGAGCTCAAAACAACAATCAAATCAATGATGTCTGTTCCATTCCTTTACATTTTTATTCTATATTAATTATCACATTATCAGGGAAAACATGATATTTGTCTTTTTGAATCTAGGATATTTCACTAAGCATAATGGTTCCCAGTTGATCCATTTTGTTACAAAATACAGGATTTCCATTCTTTTTTTATGGATGAGCAGTATTCTATAATGTATCTATGACATTTTCTTTTACCAGTCATCACCTAATGGACATCTGGGTTGATCCCATATCTTAACTATTGTGAAGTGAGCTGTAAAAATATGGGGTACAAATAACTCATTTGCTGTTCCCATTACATTTGAATAAATTCCCAGGAGTGAGATAGCTGAGTAATATGATAGATCTATTTTCATATTTCTGAGGAATTGCCATGCTGTCTTCCATAATGTTTGTATTGGTGTACATTACCACCAACAGTGGATTATGGTATTTTTCCCCACATCCTCATTAGCATTTACTATTTTTCATTTTTTCATGACGGCTATTCTGACTGGGGTGAGGTAAAACCTCACTTTTTTTTTTTTTGCAATCCCGTGATGACTAGTGATCCTGATGATTTTTTCATGTGTCTGTTGGCCACTTATATTCCATTGTTTGAGAAATGACTTTTCATGTCTTTGTCAATTATTTTTTTTAAATATTTATTTTATCTATTTGAAAGACTGAGTTACAGAGAGAGGGAGAGACACAGAGAGAGGTTTTCCATCCACTGCTTCACTCCTCATATGGCTTCAATGGCCAGAGCTACACTGATCTGAAGCCAGGAGCCAGGAGCTTCCTCTGAGTCTCCCACATGGGTGCATGGGCCCAAGGACTTGGGCCATCTTCTACTGCTATCCCAGGTCATAGCAGACAGCTGAATAGGAAGAGGATCAGCAAGGACTTGAACCAGCACCCATATGGGATGCTGGTGTGTTAGGCCAGGGCTTTAACCTGCTGTACCTGTCTTTGTCAATTTATTGACTAGACTGCTTTGTTGTTGTTGAATTTCTTGAGTTCCTTATAGGTCCTGGATGTTAATCATTTATCAATTGTATTGTTTGCAAATGTCTTATCCCACTCCATTGGTTGCCTGTTCACTTTGTTGAATGTTTCCTTTGCAATGCAGAAGCTTTTCAGCTTGATACATTCCCATTTGTCTATTTTTGCTTTTATTGCTTGTGCTTCTGGGGTCTTTTCCAATAAATGTTTGCTTATGCCAATGTCTTTCAGAGTTTTTTCCAATGTTTTACACTAATTATTTGATAGTACCAGAAAGTAGATTTAGATCCTCAATCCATTTTGAGTTGACTTCTGTATAGGGTGTAAGGAAAGGGTCTTGATTCATACTTATGTATGGCTAGATACAATTTTCTGGTATCTTATAGCATTGGAGTCTACTCTTGTTTTAGAGCCAGTAACATTTGTTTTGAATAGCTAAGCACCTTGGCATTGGGTGCGTATACATTTACTATGGGTATATTTTTCTCAAATTTATTTCTTAATTATGACATAATGCCTTTCTTTGTCTCTTTTAACAGTTTTTGTCTTAAAGGCCATTTTGGGTATTAGGATGACAAATCCTGCTTATTTTTGCTTAATGTTATCATGTAATATATTTCCATTCTTTCACTTTTCCATCTGTGTGTATCTTTTTTGGTGAGATGTGTTTCTTGTAGGCAACAAATAGATAATTTAAAAAGTTATTGATTTATTTGAAAGTCAGAGTCAGAGAAGGAGAGGCAGAGTCAGAGAGAGAGGGTGAGGGAGAGAGAGAGAGAGAGAGAGACAGACAGAGAGAGAGAGAGGATTGTGAGAGAGAGATCTTTCCCAGGTGGTTCACTCTCCTAAAGGCTGTGATTTCTAGAGCTCGTTCAGGCTGAAGCCAGGAGCCAGGAACTTCATCCGGGGGTCCCAAATGGGTTCAGGGGCCCAAATGTGAGCCATCTTCTTCTGCTTTCCCTGGCATACTAGGAAGAAGCTGAATCAGAATTGAGGTGCTGGAATTTGAGCTGGCTCCAATATGGGATGTTGGCACTGCAGACAGTAGCTTTACCTGCTATACCACAGCACCCACTCCAAGGGTATTGTATTTTTAATTCATTCCTCCAGTGTTTAATTTGGATAATTTAGGCCATTTACATTCAAGGTTATTATTAATAAGTAACTATCTGGTCCTGCAATTTTTCCATAAATATTCCCATTGTTTGCTTTGGATTTCCTTTGTACTTTTACTAAGAGATTTTCTTCTTTCATATTCTTTCATGAAGATGACTACCTTTATCTATTTCTGTGTATAGCACATCAGTAAGTATCATTTGTGAGTTTAGATGAGTAGTGACAAACTTTTAATTTTTGTTAGTTTTTTAAGATTTTCATTTTACCTTCATTTATAAATAAGAGTTTTTTGGGTTGCAGTATTCTAGGTTGACTATTTTTTTTTATTTTTAGGAATTGGACTATAGCTCTCCATTCTTTCTTATGCTGTAGTGTTTCTGATACAAATTCAGCTGTTAGTCTAATGGGAGATCCTTTGAAGGTAATCTTTGTTTCTTTCATGCATTTTAGAATCTTCTGTTTATGTTTTCCTTTTTAAAGTTTGATTACAATGTATCATAGTGAAGATCCCTTCTGATAATTTGTATTAAATGTTCTATGTACTTCCTGTACTTTGATGTTTTTTCTTTCTCCAAATTAGGGAAGTTTTCTGCTGTTATTTCACTGAATAAGTGTTCTAATCCATTCTCTCTTTCCACATCTTCAGGAACTTCTAAGAAACATATGTGTGGTTGTTTGATAGTTTTCCATAAATCTCGAATGATCTTTTCAGTATTTTCTATTTTTAATCTTACTGAGATATTTCCAAATATTTGTCTTCTACCTTGGAAATTCTCTTTTTCCTCAAGTCTGTTGTTAAGGGTTTCCACTGTATTTGCATTTGACATATTGAATTCTTCATTTCTTTTTTTAAAAAAGATTTTATTTATTTATTTGGGAGGTAGTTACACAAAGAGAGAGAGAGAGAGAGAGAGAGAGAGAGAGAGAGAGAGAGAGAGAGACAGGAAGGTCTTCCATCTGCTAGTTCACTTTCCAATTGATAAGAATGGCCAGAGCTGAGCTGATCCAAAGCCAAGAGCTAAGAACTTCTTTTGGGGTTTCTATGTGGGTGCAGTAGCCCAGGCCATAGTAGAAAGCTGGATTGAAAGAGGAGCAGCCATAACATGAACCAGTGCTAATATGGGATGCTGGTGCCACTGGCAGAGGCTTAGCCCACCATGCCACAGAGTTGGCCATTTACTTCTAATATTTCAGTTTGATTTCCCTTCCATATCTGTAATTCCAACAGAATTTCTCAACAATGTCATGTACGGACTTCTTTAACCCATGTATTTTTCTTTGTTTTTCAGATATTTCATCAGTGTTTTTATCTTCATATTCTAATATCGAATTATTACTGTGCTCCTTTTGGGGAGTCATTTTTTCTTCTTTGTTCACATTGTATTTTTAGACATTTGTGGAAACATTGTTGATTTTCTTCTCTGAGGGCTTTTATCATTGCAATATGCCTTTGTGGCTTAAAGGAGTATCTGTGTATACTGTGTGGGACCACAGAGCTCAGGCAGATGCTTGAGGGTGTGGCAAAAATACAGGGTTACACCCAACTTGGATGTGGTTGATGTCCTATTTCATCAGTGGGGAACAGGGTATGATCACATAAGCTGGTGTGATCACAGGATCAATTCTTTTCTGCCAAGGTGTAGAAATGACCCAAGGTAGGCTCTTAGTGTGTAGACACCTCACGCATACAGGCATATGAACTGCATAAGGCATCTTATGAGACTGGTACCCTGACCCTGGAGACAGACACAGTGTTTGCTCAAAGACCCAGACTCTTTCACAACCCTTTTGTACAGTCACAGAATTCCCACAGTCACAGCCTGCAGGTCTCCCATAGCCACAGTTAGGAGAAAATGATTCTCAGACCCATAATTCTCCCCTGTCCAGGGAAACAGCTACTGTATTATCAGAGCCAGCTGCCTAACTGAGAGGTTGGTTGGGCACCTTGATACAGTGAAGGAGAGGAGAGTTTCTTTTTTCTCTTTTCTTTTTTTCTTTTTAACAGGCAGAGTGGACAGTGAGAGAGAGAGAGACAGAGAGAGAGAGAGAGTCAGAGAGAAAGGTCTTCCTTTACCGTTGGTTCACCCTCTAATGGCCTCTGTGGCCAGTGCGCTGCAGCTGGCACACTGCGCTGATCTGAAGCCGGGAGCCAGGTGCTTCTCCTGGTCTCCCATGAGGGTGCAGGGTCCAAGGACTTGGGCCATCTTCCACTGCACTCCCGGGCCACAGCAGAGAGCTGGCCTGGAAGAGGGGCAACCGGGACAGAATCTGGCGCCCCGACTGGGACTAGAACCCGGGGTGCTGGCGCTGCAGGTGGAGGATTAGCCTAGTGAACCACGGGAGAGTTTCATTCATGCCCTGCCCTTCACCAATCCTGCAGGTCAAAGTCAGCAGAGATTCCAGGTTTATCCCTCTGACAAAATCCCTCAGTGCCATGCAGGTAGTGAAGGCTAAAGCAGCCTCTATTCATCTTATTGAGTTGACATTTTCTCTCTACTGGTTGCCTTGTTCCAAGAAGATTTTGTCCTCTCCAGTTGCTGTTGTGGGAATTGATAGTGGTATCCTGCGCACTGCTGAGTGATTGTAATGTTCGCACTGCTCTATGGAATCTCTCTTCTTTTTGCAGTTTCCACTACAAACTTCTGTCCAATTGACCCCTGGGAATGCAGGCCTTCCCTTTTCTTCTGAATCAGCACACAGTCTGCTCATTCAGCCATCTTGGATCTCTGTCAAATTTCTACCCACTCCCTGCATCTGTCTACCCCTGCTAGAGTTGCCACTTCCCTTACCTTTCAGTTCCTCTGCTCAACATAGTCACTTAAACTTTAGGTCCCTACCTCAATCAGGGATCTCCATGGGGCTCAGTTTCCAAAAACAGCTACTTGAGGCTGAAAGGAGAGGTCTAATAGAAAATTTGCAATATTTTTTTCATTCAGATGACCTTGAGAAAGAACTAAGGGGCTGCTGCCTGTCTGTCTCTTCATCCTAAAATGAAGTCTGCAAACTTCATAATGTTTTCCTTCTTAGTGAGGACAAATGAAAGTCTTAAAAGTCTTATCTACAAATAGTCATTAAAAAGTATCCCTTATTTGAGTAGATAATCTTAACTTGTCTCATTTTTATCAGCAGGCCAACTGGATAAAATATTAAGTGGACAGAAAACAGTTAGTTTTTGTACTAATGGCTGTTCTTATTTTATGCATGTATATTTATGTATATATGTATATATATGTATGACTCCAATACATTTTTGGTAAGTAATGTTAATCTGATACTATTGGTTGAATACAGTTTTGTCCTTTGGTTCATCAACTTTAAGTTTATAAGTTTATACATTACTCTACTTTTAAGTATCAGTGATATTTTGTTAAAAATACTCACTAGGTAAATATGGTAAATATGCCCGCCAATCAGTTTATAGTAACTACTCCTAAGAGCAGCTTTCAAAAATTTTAGTGAGTCAAAACCTTACTAAGTAAACATTTCATTAGATATATTTGTTATTTCTGCTAATGATTCACTACTGAAATACTGATTACTAAACATAGGTGAAGAATTCTATACTTTCGGTGTCTGACCTTTAATCCTTTTTTTTTTTTTTTTTGACAGGCAGAGTGAACAGTGAGAGAGAGAGAGACAGAGAGACAGGTCTTCCTTTACCATTGTTTCACCCTCTAATGGCCACTGCAGTTCGCACTGCGCCGATCCAAAGCCAAGAGCCAGGTGCCCCTCCTGATCTCCCATGCAGGTGCAGGGCCCAAGCACTTGGGCCATCCTCCACTGCACTCCCAGGCCACAGCAGAGAGCTGGCCTGGAAGAGCGGCAACCAGGACAGAATCCGGTGCCCCGACGAGGTCCAGAACCCGGTGTGCCTGCGCCACAAGGTGGAGGATTAGCCTATTGAGCCGCAGCACTGGCCCAGACCTTTAATCTTAATATCTTTTGTTTTGAAATATACATAATAATTGTTTTGTGAGGATATGCTGTATAAGGAATATGAGTCACCCAGACAACAAAATATTTTTGTCAAATGGATGTTGCTGTAACTGTAGAAACGGGCTATTTCATGAAACTGTAACCAAAAATTAAACAGAACAGGAATTAAGCAGCCAAGAATTGAACCAGAGCTCCAATATTGGATGCTAGCAATTCAAGAAGTGGCTTAATCCAGTATGCTATTGTTTCAGCAACATCCCATATTGGGAAACTGACATTTATTGCCAAGATCTGACTACTGATTCCAAATTCCTGTCCTTGTAGACCCTGGAGGTCATCAAATAATTAGGTGCTTACCACCAACGTGAGAGATACAGATTGAGCTCCTAGCTACTGGCTTGACCCTGACCAAATCTTAAACATTACAAATATTTGGTGAGTGAATCAGTGTATGGCAGCTCTCTCTCTTTGTCCCTCAGTTTGTCTAAGTCTATCCACTTTTTGAATAATTTAAAAAGTTGTATTGTTTAATTTACTCTGCCACTCAAAAATGAAATGGAGATACAAAACTTTCCTGGAGATATTGTCAAAACTACGCTCTCATTTATTCATCCTTTTTCAATTCATTGTTTGTTTTTTTCTCTCTGCAAAATAATGATCAAACAGTTTCAACCTAAGAAGTATGCTTTCTCTTCACAATTATTAGCTAAAGTGTATTTTAAAAATTTGACTATGAAGGCTATATTTTCTATAGCATCCTTTGAAAATATAATTTCACTTGCTGACATCAGTTTCAATATGAACACAATATTTCCAGGACTTACCTGGTTCATATTCTATATATTTTATATATATATATATATATATGGAATTCTATATCATATTATATACGACTCACTTGATCAGTAGGAATATTTAAAGTGATAAGTATTCCAAAGTGTATCTTATTGACACACTGCTCAAAGCCTCCTTCAACCATACTGTGGAAAATACTTACCTAAGTTATTAACTAATGCACAGTGTGTTAAAATTTCACTCACTGGGGTGAGTTGCTCATTCTTTCTATAACTTTATAAAAACAAAATGATCAATCCAAGAAAATTGGAAAAAATATAAAGGAGGAAGTTTGTTTTACTCATACTTTTAACGCAAGATGCTTCTTTTAAAATTTGTATGTGTTCTTTCTGGTTGTTATTGTATTACTATGAATAGATGCATATATATTTAGAAAATTATAATCTTATTGCATATTCCTTTTTATCTGATGAGAAACTGGTGCTTATTTATGAATCATTATGACTCCACATTTCTAATTTTGCTATATGAAAATGCACAAAAAGATACAAATACACAATATCCAAGATGGCTGAATATGGTGTAGCAACACTAATATCAGATGCTCTTGGATACAAAAGAACAAAGGGTGGGCCCCATTTTCAGGGACCTGACAGATGGAAGCTTTCAGCAAAGAATGGAAAAAATAATGAAGACTTTGCAGGATAGGAGGCGAGAGGACAGGGATACTGCTACAGCCAGCTATGTGGTACAGCCAGTTGCCAGCTCTCAGCCACCATCATATGAAGACAAGGGGGGGGGAGAACTTGCTGTGTGCTCCAGTACTCACATTTTTAGCTAAGAGAGTAGTCCACAGTCACTCACCGACTGTTAGTTCAACCTGGGGAGCTGACTGGGGTTTGAGCTACTGTCAGGCTGCTTCTCCCCTCCTCCACTCCCAAAGAGTGTCATATTTGGCAGCAGAAAGTCAGGCAATGCTCTTCTGCTCCATTCCTACAAGTATCAGAATCAGCAGCAGCAGGAGACACCATTTTCTTTAAGAGACATAAGAGGAGACTGCAGCAGCCAGTGTCACTGATGATATTGTCTGGGGTGGGGGAGGGGGGCTGCAGAAAACACAGCCATTTTTTAAATAGTATTTTTTCCAGACTGTGGTTTTCACAGGTTACAATGATTATTTTGTTTTTTAAATATTTTATTTTATTTATTGGAGAGGTGGAATTACAGAAAGAGAGAGGGAGAGACAGAGAAAAAGGTCTTCCATTTGCTGGTTCACTGCATAGTTGGCAAAAATGGCCAGAGCTGAGCTATCCAAAGCCAGGATCCAGGAACTACTTCCAGGTCCCATGCAGGTCAGAGACCCAAGCAATTGGGTCATCTTCTACTGCTTTCCAAGGCCATAGCAGAGAACTAGATCCGGAGTGGAGCAGCCGGGAATTTTACTGGTGCCCATATGGAATTCCAGTGCCACAGACAGAGACTTAACCCACTACACCAGTGCACCACCCACCCACAGAGTTTCAGTGTACTCTGAAGCACTAGCAGGGGGCAAGGGGCCCACCTCAACCTGTGAAGTGAGAGTCCATTGCCTGTTTCCCATCAGCGATTTGGGGAGATTATCTGAGGGATAAATCTTCTGTCTTTACAGATTAGAGTCTTGCCTGAAGGGTTGGCATGGGATGGGGTGACCATTTAAGCCTTTGAGTGGCTCCTCTCCCCTTTATATCCCTGGCATCTGTACTCAAACTGTCATTGTTGAACACTCACAGGCAGCTGACTCTGGGAATTCTTTGTCTCTCTCAATGGGTGGCTCAATATTGGAGGGCTGAGAGAGGATTCCCTGTTCCCTGAAGATGGTAGGAACACTGTGTGTTATGACAGCTGGAAATCTGTGATTGCATAATAGGGCATGGAGTGTAGCTGGGCCTCTGGGCAATTGTTATGTCTGGCTTCAGAAGTTCAATTTCTTAAGTTCCTGAGGAGGGTTCAGTGCTTGTGATGAGGACCCCACAGATCCTTTGTGTGGTTCTTGTGAATGCATGGGTGGAGTGTGTGGCCACTTGGATATGCCTTGGGAATTGATCACCTTGGCAGAGAGCAGGTAAGGCAATGACCAATCACAACTTCCCCCTGCTGACCATAGAGGAGATCTACCACCCTCAGCTTGGATGTCACCCAGTACTCTTATACCATATCCAGCAGTGAATGGAACTCCTGGTCTCCACCCAGCACATATTTCTGAATATTCAATGAAGGGGCAGACACTCCATTAAGCCACAGATGTAGACTTCAAACATAAAAGACATCAGAGGAGAAAAACAACAAATAGTTCCACAAATGCCTAAAACTAAATGGAGAAATACAAACAAGGCGGACAATATGACTCCCCCAGAAGAAACACAAAGACATATGAGTATTTGAATGTGAGGATGAAGAGATGATGAAATGTCTGGGAAAGAATTCAAAAGAATGATCACAGAATACTCAAAAGCAATGAGAAGCAAATTAGTGAGTTAAAGAACTTCATACATCACATGGAGGAAAAACTTTCCATTAAAATTGAGATTTTGAACAAAAATCACACTGAAATATTAGAAATAAGAATTCAACAAGTCAAATAAAAAATACAGTAGAAAGCCTTAACAACAGGTTTGGTGAGACAGAAGAAAGAATATCTGAGTTAGAAGACAAATCTTTGAAACATCTCAGTCAGACAAAAAAATTTATAAAAAAGAAGAGGAAGAAGAAGAAATCAGAAAAATTAATGCAATATTTAAGATTTATGGGATACCATCAAATGACCCAATATATAGATCTTAGGAGTTCCTAAAGGTGTTGAAAGAGAGAATGGATTAGAAGATAAATTCAGTGAAATAATGACAGCAAACTTCCCTAATTTGGAGAAAGAAAGGGATGTTTAGGTATATGAGGCACATAGAACTCATAGTAGACATGGTCAAAAAAGATCTTTACCACAACACATTGTAGTCAAATTTTCTTTTTTTTTTTTAAAGATTGACTTCTTTATTTAAAAATCAGTGTTACAAGCAGAGAGAGAGAGAGAGTGAGAGAGAGAAAGAGATCTTCCATCTGCTGGTTTACTCCCAAATGGCTGCAATTGTTGGAACTTTACTGATCTGAAGCCAGGAGCCAGAAGCCAGGAGGTTTCTCCATGTCTGCCACATGGGTTCAGAGACCTAATGACTGGAATCAGCCTCTTGCTTTCCCAGACACATTAACAGGGAGCTTGATTGAAAGTGGATCACCCAGGTCTCGAACTGGCTCCCATATGAGATTCTGGTATTGCAGGTGGTGATTTTACCTGCTATGTTACAGCATTAGCCCTGTAGGCAAACTTACAACAGTGAAGAATAAAAAAAGTTTTTGAAGTGTTCATGAGAGACACCTTCAGAGAATCTCCAATTTGACTGACAGCTGATTTCTCATTATAAATCCTACAGGCTATAGAGAATGGAGAGATAAAGGCCAAGTTTATAAAAATGAATTGTCAACTCAGAATACTGTAACCTGCAAAGCAGGTATTCTTTTAATTTTTTTAAAAAAGATTTATTTATTTATTTGAAAGGCAGAGTTACAGAGAAGCAGAGGCAAAGAGAAAGAGAGAAAGGTGTCTTCCATCTGCTGATCGCTCCCAGATGCCTGAAATGGTTGGAGCTTGGCTGATCCAAAATGAGGAGCCAGGAGCTTCTTTTGGGTCTCACACAAGGGTTCCGGGGCCTCAGGACTTGGGCCATCTAATACTAGTTTCCCAGGCCATGGAGAGAGCCAGATCAGAAGAGGAGCATCTGGGACTTGAACTGTTGCCAATATGGTATGTTGGCACGGTAGATGGCAGCTCTACCTGCTATGCCACAGCACTGGCTCCCAAAGCTCTCATTTATGAATGACAATGAAATATACACTTTCCATAACAAACAGAAATTGGAAGAATTTGCACAGTCCAGCTTTACAAATGCTATTTAAGGATGTTCTACACACAGAAACTCAGAAAGATAGTCATCGTTAAGAGAAAATGTGAAGACAGAAAATTTTCCAGTTAAAGTACAAAGGAAATCCAAAGCAAACAATAGGAGTATTTATAGAAAAATTGCAGGGCCAAGTGACTATTTATCAATAATAATCTTGAATGTAAATGGCATAAATTTTTCTGATTAAAAGATACAGTTTGGCTAACTGGTTAAAAAACAAGACCCATCTATTTGTTGCTTGTAAGAAACATATCTCTTCAGCAAAGATACAGACAGATTGAAAGTGAAAGGAGGGAAAAAGATATTCCATTTCAATAGAAAACAAAATTGAGCAGTTGTAGCCATTTTGAGGTCAGACAAAATAGACTTTAAGACAAAAACTATTAAAAGAGACAAAGAAAGGTATTATGTAATGATTAAGGGATCAATTCAACAGGAAGGTGTTACTATAATAAATGGATTTGCTCCCCATATAAGGGCACATGGATATTTAAAAGCAATGTTAATGGATTGAAAGGGAGGCACAGACTCCACTACAATAATAATGGGAAACGTCAACAGCAAACTTTCACCAATATACAGAACAACTAGACAAAAAAAAATCAACAAAGAAACAACAGAATTCATCTAAACTATGGATCAAACGGACCTAATGTATAGACACAGTATGTTGCATTCCACAGCTGCAAAATACATATTCTTTTTGTCAGCATGAGAAACTTTCCCTAAGATAGACCATCTGCTATGTCATAAAACAAATCTCAACAAATTTAAAACAATGGAAATCATTCTATGTACCTTTTCTAACCACAATGGAATGAAGCTGGAAGTTAAAAACTTAAAAAACTCCGGAAATATGCAAACACATGGAGACTGAACAATATGGTTCTGAATGAACAGTGTGTCATAGAAGAAATCAAAAGGACAATGAAAAAATTTCTAGAAATGAATGATGATGATCATATCAAAATCTATGGGATACAGCAAAAACAGTGTTAGGAGTGATATTTATAGCAGTCAGTGCCTACATTAACAAGTTAGAGAGACATTCAATAAATGATTTAATAATGCATCTGAAGAACCTAGAAACACAAGAACAAAGAAAAACCAAAATTAATAAGAAGAAATAAAGCATTAAAATTGTAGAAGAAATATTAAAATAAAAATGTAAAATATCAGTGAAATCCTTAAAAAATAAACAAAATTGATACATCAATGGCCTAATTAACCAAAAAAGGGAAGGCCTAACCTAATAGAATCAGAGATGATAAAGGAGATGTTACAATTATACAACAGAAATAAAAAGAATCATTCCAAACTACCAATACCAGATATATGCCAACAATTTGGAAATCCAGAAGAAATGGATAAATTTCTGGACACATGTGGTCTACCAAAATAGAGTAATAAAGATATAGGAAAACAAATAGAACAATAACTAAGATTAAGATTGAACCAGTAATGAAGACCCTCTCAACAAAGAAAAGCTCAGGACCAAATGATTTCACTGCTGAATTCTGAAAAATTTTAAAGAGAAAATAACTCCAATTCTTTTTCCTCTAGTTAAAATGTTTTACAGAGAATCCTCCCAAACTCCGTCTATGAATCCAGTATCACCTAAATTCCCAAAATAGGAAAATTAAACAAGTATAAACCAATGATCCTGATGAACATACATGCAAAAATACCAAGTGTGACTTATCCCTGGATTGCAGGAATGCTTCAACATACACCAACTAGTAAACGGATACATCACATTAACAAACTGAAGCATTCAAACTGTATGATGAAATCAATGGATTCAGAAAAAGCATTTGAAAAAAATACAGCATCCTTTCATGATAAAAGCCTTAAGCAAATTGGATATAGAAGGAACAATCCTTAACACAACCAATGCAATGCATGACATACTCAGAGCCAGCACCATATTGAATTATGAAAAGCTGGAAGCATTTCCACTAAGATCTGGAAATAGACAAAGATACCAACTTTCACCATTGATATTAATATTGTTCTGGAAGTTTTAGGCAGAGCAGTTAGGCAAGAAAAAATCAATGGGATACAAATTGGAAAGGAGGAAGTCAAAATATCCCTGTTTGCAGTGGATATGATCCTAAATATAGGGGATCTAAAAGACTCTGCTAAGAGGCTGTTGGAACTCATAAGACAATTCGGTAGAGTTGTTGGTGATAAAATAAACATACGAAATCAATAGCTTTTATTTATGGAGATAATGCCATGACTGAAAGAACTTACAAGATCAATTCCATTCATAATAGTTATAAAAAGTTCTAAATAATTTGGAATAAATTTGACAACAGAAGTAAAAGATCTCTGCTGCGAAAATATCAAACCATTAAAGAAAAAATAAAAGAAGACACAAACAAATGGGATAATCTCCCAGGTTCATGGACTGGAAAAATCAGTGTAATCAAAATGCCTATACTACACAAAACGATTTAGAAATTCAATGTGATTTCAATCAAATTACTGACATTATTCTTATATCCAGAAAAATGATGCTAAAAATATGGAAACATAAGAGACCCTGAATATCTAAAGCAATATTAAATAACAAAAACAAAGCCAGAGGCAATCATAATACAAGATTTTTAGATATACTGCAAAAAAATGAAGTCCTTTCTTTTGAAAAAAGATGGAAGCAACTGGAAACCATTATACTTAGTGAAAGAATCCAGTCCCAAAAAGACAGCTATCAAATGTTTTCCCTGATCTGAGATAACTAATAGAGTATCTGAAAAGTAATATACTGGAGTGAAATAGACATTTTGAGATTAATGATTTTTTCTAGTCCTTGTCTTTAAAGTTGAGAGAGTATTTTTTTCACTCTCTTCATACTATTTGTTGAACTCTTTTACTTAGGGTTTGTTTAATCATTAAGTATGTGAGAAGGAAGGGGCAGAAGTGTTGGAGTAATGGCTGGAGGGATGGTAGGAGGGGAAGTGTCAGTATGTTCCTAAATCTGTATGTATGAAATATATGAAACCCATATGAATTAAATAAATTTTTTAAAAGAGACATAACAAAATAAATAATATCAAACATCCTAGTAAAGACACACACAAAAAAATGTACACTAATGGAACAGAATAGAAACACCAGAAATCAATCCATCCATCTACAACCAAATAATCACAGAAAAATCAGCTAAAATCAATCCCTGGAGAAAGCTCTTCAATAAATGATGCTTAGAAAATTAGATCTCAACATGCAGAAGTACAAAGCAAATCCTCTATCTTACACAAAAATCCACTGAAAATGGATCAAAGACCTAAATCTATAACCTGATTCCATCTCTCTCCTTATTTCTAACATTGCCTTTCAAAGAAATAAATCAATGTTTAAATATGATCCACCCAAAGCCAGCCCCAGAACCAGGGAGATCCCAGTGTACATCTCCTGCCTCTTCCTGGAAATGCTGACTTCCAAGGGCTGTTGGCTGAGGACCTGCTTCCCAGAGCCCCACTCACCTCACCATTTGTTCCTCTTCTTTGGTGCTTCTGCCTGGTGGTTTCCATCTTGGCCTGGCTCTTGTGTCCATGTAAAGTTCTTGATGCTTGTTGGTGTAGTCAGTTTCAACTGGAAGGAATAGGCTTTATTTAGTCTTTAGAGCTTGAACAGGCTTTTCTGTTCTCTGCGCTTGTGTTTACTGCTGCTAGTTCAGTGTGAGATGGTCTGTAAATCCAGATTGGCTTCCAGAGTAGGTGGGTGCGCTCTCACTGTTCCACTGTAGAGGTCAAGTTTGGAACAAATGAGGATGAATGGGAGGTTGGGATGAAGGTAGGGAGGCTGCTTCAAGAAAGTAGTCCATCCCTGCTTGGTCTGAGCCTACGCTTGAGCCAGGCTGTTCTGAATGCCCCACCCACAGTCATTGGCCTGCAGGCAGGAACCATGGGATTCTCGTTGCCACTAGGCCTCACTGTGGAGGACTCAGCTCTTGGATCCTAAGCAGTGACTTGTACCCACCTTCCTTAATTTCCTCTAAGTTGACAATGACTATTTCTTGTGCTGTCTGATGTTGAAGAAAGGATACAATAATTAGTCCCATAATCACTGTGGATGGCACAAAATGGAATCATATCCAAATCCCACAGTTCCCAGAGACATGTGCAGGAGAGAGTTAAGACAATGAACGACCCATGTGATATAATCTCTCTGTTGTTTTCGTCTATCTACAGCTTGAGGCACCTGCAGCCAGTCATAGGTGATATGGCCATATTGGGAATATAAGATAGGGGTGAGGGTTTTTGCCAGTGCTAATTTGGGTCTAAAAGTTTCTTTCAATGTCACTGAGCTAGAGACAATGGTTGCTCTTTTTTTCTCAGTGCTTTATTTTACTCTGGCAGGACTATACTAATTCCAGTACCAAGTCATGTATGTACTTTCCTGTTCTACTCTCACTGCCACCTGAGTAGATGGAACTTTCCCTAGTTCCATGCTGCCCAAGGATTGGGGAGGGATGGTGGAGGCAGACCCCTTGACTAATAGGACTGATGCTAAACAGGACCACCACTGAAGCTAGCAGGATCAGGCCCCAGTTTAATGACAAAGGCTTTACCTGCTTCTTATATTTCCCCGAATAAATGCTTCTCTACTTGCTGTGTGTTTATAGAAAATGGTTACAGAATTTTAATGACTGTCCTTAAAAACAGTTTTCTCTAGTTAATCCCTATTTTACTTTGGAGTTTTTTCATGGAATTTTTCAGTTTTCATCGTGGAAATGGCCAAGATTTTCTTCTAAAATTTCTCTCTCCCTTCTGCATATATTACAGAAAATTGAAAATCTAAGTGTTAAACAACAGAATAGAATTCTGTTGAAACCAGAATAGACATTCTCCAACAAAGATTGAGATATTTACTATTGACTCCAAAAATGCATCATATCATTATGCCAATTCTGATTACGTATGTAAACATCAGAGAAGTGATTACCATTGTGAATTCACACTCAAAGGACTAACTCTATGTTCATGCTTTTCAGAACCTCTGTATGCTTTCACTGGAAAACTATGTCTCTTACTCATATGTATCCCATCGCGATATAGTGCCCAAAGGTTCCTACCATATCTGAGCTGCTAGTAAATGAGAAATTTGAGATTTTGTTGTTTGCTGTACCAACTTTTTTTTTTTTGACAGACTGAGTGGACAGTGAGAGAGAGAGACAGACAGAGAGAAAGGTCTTCCTTTGCCATTGGTTCACCCTCCAATGGTCGCCGCGGTTGGTGCACTGTGGCCAGTGCACCGTGCTGTCCGATGGCAGGAGCCAGGTGCTTATCCTGGTCTCCAATGGGGTGCAGGGCCCAAGCACTTGGGCCATCCTCCACTGCACTCCCAGGCCACAGCAGAGAGCTGGCCTGGAAGAGGGGCAACCGGGACAGAATCTGGCGCCCTTCCGGGACTAGAACCCAGTGTGTCGGTGCCACAAGGCGGAGGATTAGACTGTTGAGCCATGGCTCTCGCCCCTGTACCAACTTTTTAATTTGTTTTGTCTTTGCCTCAAATATAACTTTGTGATATTGAATCTAGACCCTATAAATATTCCTCATCTGTCAGCTGGATGAATGTTGAGCTTCATCAACCAAGGACCCTAGAGTGTCACTGAAAAGTGTTAGATGCAGGAAGACACATCTCTTACAAGGCTCTACTCTTTAAGTCCGTCATTATTGTTGGTTTCTAAGAACTTATGGTAAAGAATATACTCAATAATATTAAGTAAAATACTTAATAATATGCAAAGAAGACTTCTAGTAAATGTACTTGTATTACATATACTTTAATAAGCATTGTATTCTATATGAAATTAAATGACAAGTCTCAAAGTTATACAATTAGTCTCTGACATAGATAGTCTAAGAACATATCATTTGCAAGATGAAGTTCACTATTAATTGAAATTCCTCCAGGTTCTATGGAGTTTCCCTGTTCATAGCTTTAAGTAGTGTATTTGATATAAGCAAGAAATACACAGATAACAATAAAAATGAAGAATTTTGTATAAGTTCTGTTTTTCCAATTCTCTTTTTTTCTTCAAACTTTTATTTAGAATATAAATTTCCAAGGTACAACTTAAGGATTACAATGGCTCCCCCCCCCACTTTCCCTCTCCCCTCATAACCCTCCCCCCTTACCCGCTCCCTCTCCCCTTTCATTCACATCCAGATTCCTTTTTCAATTCTCTTTGTATACAGGAGACCAGTTCAGTATGTGTTAAGTAAAGATTTTGACCATTTGCCCTCATATAGCACCACGAAGTGAAATATACTATTTGAGTACACGTTATAGCATTGAATCACATTGTACAGCAAATTAAGGACAGAGATCCTGCATGATATATATTTTTGAATTTGATTAATTTTTTATGCAATTTCTAATATAACAATGAGCTTTTTTTTCTTTTTCGATTATCTTTATATACAGAAGATCGATTTAGTATGTATTAAGTAACGATTACATCAGTTTGTATCCACACAGAAACACAAAGTGTAAAAATTCCGTTTCAGTGCTAGTTATAGCATTACTTCACATTGGACAACACATTAAAGACAGATCCCACATGGGACATAAGTACACAGTGACTCCTGATGTTGATTTAACAATTTGACACTCTTGTTTATGGCGTCAGGAATCTCCCTAGGCTCTAGTTATGAGTTGCCGAGGCTATGGAAGCCTTTAGGGTTTGCCGTCTTTGATCTAATTCTGACAGGGTCATAGTCAAAGTGGAGGTCCTCTCCTCCCTTCGGAGAAAGGCACCTCCTTCTTTGGTGGCCCCGTTCCCTCCACTGGGATCTCACCTGCGGAGATCTTTCATTTATGTCTCTTTTTTTCCTTTCCAGATTGTCTTGGCTTTCCATGCCTAAAATACTCTTGTGGGCTCTTGAGCCAGATCTGAATGCCTCAAGGGCTGATTCTGAGGCCAGAGTGCTATTTATGAAATCTGCCATTCTATGAGTCTGCTGTGACTTTGCTTCCCATGCTGGATCATTCTTTCCTTTTCTTGGTTCTATCTGTTTGTGTTGGCAGACTCTAGTCTTGTTTGTGTGTTCCCTTTGACTCTTATACCTATCAGTGTGGTCAACTGTGAACTGAAATTGATCACTTGGACAATTGGGATGGCATTGGTACATGCCACCTTGATGGGGTTGTATTGGGATCCCCTGGCTTGTTTCCAACTCCTTCATTTGGAGCACGTCCGAATGAGCTTCTCCCAAATTGTACATATCCTCCCTTTCTTTTTTCCCTCTATCATTGTTAACCGGGATCACTTTTCAGTTAAAATTTAAACACCTAAGGCTAATTGTGTGTTAGTTGCCGAATTCAACCCATAGTACTAGAACGAATACAAACAACAAAGGGAGATACTAAAATGGGTAAAGATTTACATTGTACATCAACAGTTCAGACAGCAGCTGATCAGGTCTTATTTTCTCATAATGTTCATTTCGTTTCAACAGTTTTCCTCTTTGGTGCTCAGTTAATCGTCACCAATCAGGGAAAACAAATGATATTTGTCTCTTTGGGACTGGCTTAATTCACTCAGCATGATGATTTTCCAGATTCCTCCATTTTGTTGCAAATGATCGGATTTCATTGTTTTTGACTGCTGTATAGTATTCCGTAGAGTACAAGTCCCATAATTTCCTAATCCAGTCTACTATTGATGGGCATTTGGGTTGGTTCCAGGTCTTAGCTATTGTGAACTGAGCTGCAATAAAAATAAAGGTGCAGACAGCTTTTTGGTTTGCCAATTTAATTTCCTTTGGGTAAATTCCAAGGAGTGGGATGGCTGGGTTGTATGGTAGGGTTAAATTCATGTTTCTGAGGAGTCTCCAGACTGACTTCCATAGTGGTTTAACCAGTTTGCATTCCCACCAACAGTGGATTAGTGTCCCTTTTTCCCCGCATCCTCTCCAGCAACTATTGTTGGTAGATTTCTGAATGTGAGCCATTCTGACCGGGGTGAGGTGAAACCTCATTGTGGTCTTGATTTGCATTTCCCTGATTGCCAGTGATCTTGAGCATTTTTTCATGTGTCTGTTGGCCCTTTGGATTTGCTCTTGAAAAATGTCTATTGAGGTCCTTGGCTCATCTCTTAAGTGGGTTGTTTTTTTAACGTTGTGTCGTTTCTTGATTTTGTTGTAGATTCTCATAATCAGCCCTTTATCTGTTGCATAGTTTGCAAATATTTTTTCCCATTCTGAAGGTTGCCTATTCACTTTCCTGACTCTTTCTTTTGCAGTACAGAAACTTCTCAGTTTGATGCGATCCCGATAGTTAATTTTGGCTTTGAGTGCCTGTGCTTCTGGTGTAGTTTCTAAGAAGTCTTTGCCAGTACATATATCTTGCAGGGTTTCTCCTATGCTCTCTAATAATTTGATGGTGTCGGGTTGTAGGTTTAATTTTTTAATCCATGTTGAGTGAATTTTTGTGTAAGGTGTAAGGTAGGGGTCTTGCTTCATGATTCTGCAGGTGGAAAATCCAGTTTTCCCAGCACCATTTATTAAATAGACTGTCTTTACTCCAGGGATTGGTTTTGGGTCCTTGATCAAATATAGGTTGGCTGTAGATGTTTGGATTGATTTCAGGTGTTTCTACTCTGTTCCATTGGTCTATCCATCTGTTTCTGTACCAGCACCATGCTGTTTTGATTACAACTGCCCTGTAGTATGTCCTGAAATCTGGTATTGTGATGCCTCCAGCTTAGTTTTTGTTGTACAAGATTGCTTTAGCTCTTCGAGGTCTCCTGTGTCTCCATATGAATTTCAGCATCATTTTTTCCACATCTGAGAAGAAGGTCTTTGGTATTTTGATTGGTATTGCGTTGAATCTGTAAATTGCTTTTGGGAGAATGGACATTTTGATGATATTGATTCTTCCAATCCATGAGCATGGGAGATTTCTGCATTTTTTGATGTCCTCTTCTATTTCTTTCTTTAAGATTTTATAATTTTCATCATAGAGATATTTAACATCCTTGGTTAAGTTTATTCCGAGGTATTTGATTGTTTTTGTGGCTATTGTGAATGGGATTGATTTTAGCAGTTCTTCCTCAGCCGTGGCATTGCCTGTGTATATAAAGGCTGTTGATTTTTGTGCATTGATTTTATATCCTGCTACTTTGCCAAACTCTTCTATGAGTTCCAATAGTCTCTTAGTAGAGTTTTTTGGATCCCCTAAATAAGGAATCATATCATCTGCAAAGAGGGATAGTTTGAGTTCTTCCTTCCCAATTTGTATCCCTTTGATTTCTTTTTCTTGCCTAATAGCTCTGGCTAAGACTTCCAGCACTATGTTGAATAGCATTGGCGAGAGTGGGCATCCCTGTCTGGTACCAGATCTCAGTGGGTTTGCTTGCAGCTTTTCCTTGTTCAATAGGATACTGGCCATGGGTTTTTCATGAATTGCTTTGATTGTATTGAGGAATGTGCCTTCCATACCCAGTTGTCTTAGAGTTTTCATCATGAAAGCATGTTGTATTTTGTCAAATGCTTTCTCCGTGTCTATTGAAATAATCATATGTTTTTTCTTCTGCTGTCTGTTAATGTGGTGTATCACGTTGATTGTTTTGCGAACGTTGAACCATCCCTGCATACCAGGGATAAACCCCACTTGGTCTGGGTGGATGATCTTTCTGATGTGTTGTTGTATTCTATTGGCAAGAATTTTATTCAGGATTTTTGCATCTATGTTCATCAGGGATATTGGTCTGTAATTCTCTTTCAATACTGGATCTTTTCCCGGTTTAGGAATTAAGGTGATGCTGGCTTCGTAGAAAGAATTTGGGAGGATTCCCTCTTTTTCGATTGTTTTGAATGGTTTGAGAAGAATTGGAGTTAGTTCTTCTTTAAATGTCTGGTAGAATTCAGCAGTGAATCCATCTGGTCCTGGGCTTTTCTTTGTTGGGAGGGCCTTTATTACTGTTTCAATTTCTTTCTCAGTTATGGGTCTGTTTAGGTTTTCTATGTCTTCCTGGTTCAGTTTAGGTAGGTTGTATGTGTCCAGGAATCTATCCATTTCTGATAGGTTTCCCTGTTTGCTGGCATACAAGTCCTTGTAGTTATTTCTGATGATTCTTTTGATTTCTGTGGTGTCTGTTATTACGTTTCCTTTCTCATCTCTGATTTTATTGATTTGGGTCTTTTCTCTTCTTTTTTTAGTTAGTTGGGCCAATGGGTTGTCAATTTTGTTTATTTTTTCGAAAAACCAGCTCTTCATTTGGCTGATTATTTCTAATGTTTTTTTTTTGGATTCAATCCTATTGATTTCTTCTCTGATTTTGATTATTTCTCTTCTCCTACTATCTTTGGGTCTGGTTTGCTGCTGATTATCTAGATCCTTGAGATGAACTGAAAGCTCATCTATTTGGTGCCTTTCCAATTTCTTGATGTAGGCACCTATTGATATAAACTTTCCTCTTAACACTGCTTTTGCTGTATCCCATAGGTTTTGGTATGATGTGCTGTTATCCTCATTTACTTCCAGGAAATTTTTAATTTCTCTTTTGATTTCTTCTATGACCCATTGTTCATTCAGGAGCATGTTGTTCATTCTCCATGTGTTTGCATATGCTCTAGGGATTCCTGAGTTGCTAATTTCCAACTTCACTCCTTCATGGTCTGAGAAGTTGCATGGTATGATTCTTATTCTTTTGAATTTTCCGAGGCTTGCTTTATGGCCTAGTATGTGGTCAATCCTGGAGAAGGTTCCATGTACTGCTGATAAGAATGTAAATGCTTTATGTGTAGGATGAAAAGTTCTGTAGATATCTGTTAGGTCCATATGGGCTATAGTGTCGTTTAAATCTACTGTCTCCTTGTTGACCCTCTCTCTTGGTGATTTGTCTATCTCTGAGAGTGGAGTGTTGAAATCTCCCAGTACTATTGTATTGGGGTCTAAATCTCCCTTTAAGTCCCTTAACAGGTCTTTTAAATAAACCGGTGCCCAGTAATTAGTTGCACATTCATTGATAATCGTTATATCTTCCTGTTGAATGGATCCCTTAATCATTATATATGCCCCTCTTTGTCTCTCTTAATAGTTTTTGTGGTAAAATTTATGTTATCTGATATTAAGATGGCTACGCCCGCTCTATTTTCATTTCTGCTCACATGGTATATATTTTTCCAACCTTTCACTTTGAGACTGTATGGATCTTTGTTAGAAAGATGTGTTTCTTGTAGGCAGCAAATAGCTGGGTTTTGTTCCCTCATCCAGTCAGTAAATCTTTGCTTTTAATAGCACAGTTCAAACCATTCACGTTCAATGTGACTATCGATAAGACTAGGATAAAAACAATACTAAAATGGATAAAGTATTACATTGTACATCAACAGTCAGCACAAGAGCTGATCAAGTCACTGTTTCTCATAGTGTCCATTAAATGTTATGACAACATACTCCCAAGAAGACTTTCTTCAGTTAAGTTAATTACACATTTCAATAAAATAAAGGGTAATGGGTTAATTGGATGTTAGCTTCTGAATATTTTAAAAAATAAAACTTCAACTCTGTTAATCCATGCCTGTTAAACACTGTAACTAAATTTCCAAATAAGCAAAAGGAGATGGAACAAATTAGTTACCTTTTTTTGCTTGAACAGTCCAGAGGAAAATGGTTACTACAAATACAGTAGGCAAACGGTTAGACTGACCAATCTAGAACATAATCTGCCAAATTTCAGTCTCAAATTGTGCTAAATGTTCAGCATTAGTATGGCTCATTTTGGTCCATGATGTGGTTTAATGCCAAGACAGATCCCAATTTGGTACAGAAACACATACATTACTGTTGCTTTGTTTGCTTATATATATATATATATATATATACATATATATATATATTAAACTTTTATTTAGAATATAAATTTCCAAGGTACAACTTATGGATTACAATGTCTTCCCCTCCCATACCTTCCCACCCCCCCCAATACCCTACCCCCTTACCCACTCCCTCTCCCCTTTCATATATTTTAAAAAGCCAGGTATATTTCCACAAAGAAAGGCAGGTTTCCCAGGAGGAAATTACAGGAAATAGTCTGGGGTGCGCCGGGTTATGTGAGGCTCTCCACGACGAGGTGCTGGATCAAACTGAAGGGAGGAATATTTTAAAGTGTCATCTAATTCCATGATAGCAGTCTGGTTCCCACAACGGTAACAGTAATTAGGTGCACTGAAAATGGTAACCACATTCCTGTCATGATACCACTTGTATCCCTCCATCCCAAGCTGGTGAGCACGGGAGACCAGTGTGAGACCACTGGCGTGGTTAAATGTTTCAGAAATGTCTTGTCCAAAAGTGTAGCCAGCACCACGTGGTGAAACACCCCACCCACCACGATCATCTGGATCAGACCACAACAGATCACACATTGGGCCCTCGTGTGGAGCTTCTTGTGAACGATCCAGGGCTGTTACATGATCCAGTGTGTCTATGGATGGAGACAGGCCACCATGGAGGCAGAATATCTGTCCATCTACCGAAGCTTGAGTGGAAGATAATCAAAAATATGTAAAATATTTCCACACATTGGCATTTCCATACTTCCGTAGACATTCATCATAAAAGCCATTTACTTGGGTAATTTGTCGGCTTTCATGATTTCCTCTCAATATTGTAATACGTTCTGGATAAGGCACCTTCAATGCTACAAGAAGAGTCACAGTCTCCACTGAGTAATAACCTCTGTCCACGTAGTCTCCCATGAATAGTTAGTTCGTATCCGGTGATTTCCCACCAGTTCTAAAGAGTTCCATAAGGTCATGGAGTTGACCTTGCACACCTCCACAGACGTCACCAGGACAAGGAAGCTCTTGCACAGTCCATTCTTTTGTTAAAATGTCCTTAGCCTTCTCGCACAGCGTCCGCACTTGGTTCTCGTTGAGCTGTTTACACTCGTTCAGCTGCTCGACCCGCTGGTCCAGCTCCTTGGTGAAGGTCTTGTCGTCCATGGGGGCCCGCTCCCCGCCGCCCGCCCCCTAGCGACCAGGAAGGAGTCGGGGAGGCTGGCCGCGGGCCCGCACCCGGCTAAGGTCCAGCGGGCGGCTCCCCGAGGACACCCCATCCGTCCCCGCCCGGGGAGTCTGTGAGGGAAGCGGAAGGGTCGGGGTTGGGGGGGAGCCCGGCGAGGACGCTCCGGACGCAGCTCCCGATGGCCGCCCGTGACCGCTGCCACCGCCCGCCGCCTCTCCCGGCTCCGTCGCCCCTTCCCTCTCTCCCTTTCTCTGCCCTCCCTGAGGGTTTCCCGCATATTTCCTAATTATGTCTATGTAATTTGCTTCATGTGCTAAGATTTCTCAAAAAATAAAACAAATGACAAAACTGCTTGGATCACCATTATATAACACCCCCCCCCTCTCTCTCTCTATATATATACACATATATATTAAATACATTTATTTATCTGACTGGATTTTAAAAGCTCTATTTTAACATCATTAATGAACCTGTATTGGTTACTTCATGATATATAGAAAGAGACTTGAATTGTGCTTTGGCAATGTATGTAGAACTTTATTATTGATAATAATGGACATGCATAAGTTTCCCCTCTTGTAACAACACATTAATGAAAGTTTAATAAAAGAAAGCACTTGTCCATTTATTATTTTGGACATAAGTATCACAAGTAGTTACATTAACAATTATTGCTAAAATGTTTTTGTCGTGTAGAAGAGTGCTTGCAAATCTTACTCAGGCTCTGTCCCACATGAATGTTAAAAATATCTCTTGTTAGTCTAAAAAGTGTCATCCACTTGTTTTGTTTGTTCTCTATGTTTATTTTGCCATCAGGATTCTGTGTCCAAACACTTTGGCTAACAATGTTTAAAGGCAAGACATGGAGCTATTTTTCCATTTAAACAACTTTTTCCAAAAATAGGCTTTAAAAATTAGTGTGCATGATATTTAGCTCTTCATGCCATCCACAATGTTATATTCTATGTATTGCGAGGGGAGACTACATTAAAAAAAAAAAAAAACTTCTGTTTTCCGTATCCTCAGTATCCTGATTATTAAATTAGTTGGAGGTATCTGTTTTGAAAAGGCAGGGCTAAGTAATGGAACATCTTCCTATAGGGCGATGGAGCTCTAGCATTGTATATATTGAATAAAGCAAAAATTGTAACTCAAGCATTTTCAAGGCATAGTGTAGAAAATATATCTCACCATTCTAACCAAATAATTTACAAGATTACACAGACTTTGTTAGTACGTGTTAGGGCTCTCCTAGTCAAAAAAGAATTTTCTTGATGACATGTTTTGTATTTCATGAGAAATGTGAGCTGTGAACCCCATGTAGTACAAAAGAGTTTCCTAAGCACCGAGCAAAAAGGCTTCAGCAAGGTTGCTCAGTCTTGCATCTGCCCTGGGTCACGTGCTGTATCCCTAAGGTGAACCTGTCATCCATGGCTTGTTTTTGCTGAAAAAAAAAAAAAAACCACAATTCCATCAAATTGCAAAATGGACTTTTACTAACACGTTGATAATCACTTTTAGTGATTTTCTACTTCATTCTTCTCTAATGTTTGTTTTACATAAAACTCTTTTCTTACTTGTGGTTCACACTCTTTCTACTCACTCCTCACTTTTCATCTTTTTTAATATCACAGTCACTTTGAGTTAGTTAAGTTCAGGTCAGTTTATCCTGTTTTCTCTCTAAGATTCATGGAAATCTTGGTAAAATCTGTATACACCCCTTTACAAGGATCTGGCTCTGGTTTTCTTTGGTTTGGATACAAATGTTCTACTTGATTTTATTGAATTCAATAGATGATATTTCTGGAAATGCACATGAAAACTTCAGGCTTTTCACTCCTCAAACCACCAGGTTAAAGTTCCAGTGAGTCTCATTTTTCAGTGCTGTGATTAAAGTTGTATTACTGAAGGATTTCTGCAATTTGAGTTGCGTATTTCTATTTAATGAAGAATGAAACATTTGGAACAATCAGGAAGGCACAGGTCTGACCAAATGAGAAGGACCATCTTCCACACAATGATAGTCTTTGATACGAAAGGAATGATTTCAACTCTGGTAAATTAACAGCGTTAGAAATTAACAAGCTCTAATCCCTCTTTTTCTTCTTTCCTGTCCCAACAACATTTCGATAAACAAGAAGGCAACATTTCATGATAAGGTAAGTAGTGCTTGCCACACAGGCCAGAAGGAACCCAATCACATCCAGAGAGTGGTACTGATACCAGGTGAGGTCATGGGCTGCAACCCGGAGATGTTTGGCTCCTTTGTGGCGCATGACGTACTCAATCCAGAAGACTGCTCGCTCCAGCGGCTTCATGGGCTGATCGTGGTGAATTCTTGATAATGTCATGGCGTTCTCCTTATAGCTGAAGGAAAATTAATGGGCATCATTTTATAGAATGAACTGGTAATTGTGGGTCTATACTTTTCATGTAGATAGGAAAGATGAATGTCAAGAAAATGTAGAAAAAATTATCTCTTCAGAAGTGATTATAGAGACATTATGTTTATAAGTTGGAATTTGTTGTATATATAAAATGTCAAGATGTGGAGAGAGGTTTGGAAAGATCAAGGATTTCTAACATCCCAGTCTAGAATTTGAAATTACTTATGTCCTCTGGATAAAGGGAAGCTAGTGAAAGCAAAACAAGCAAAACCAGCAACATAACTATTTGAGATGTGGAGCTGGAATTATTCAGTAAGCAGTTGTGAATGGACTTGACATACAATGTTCAAAATAGTTCAAAATTTTAAACATAGGCTGCTGGTCCGACATATTGGTTAGGTAAATGTCTGTATAATGTTGATAAGTAGTTGGCATTAACCAGGAGCTGGTATAGTGTTTAAGTGTTAATCATTGGCCGGCACCGCGACTCACTAGGCTAATCCTCCGCCTGCAGTGATAGCAGCATGGGTTCCAGTCCAGGTTGGGGCACTGGGTACTAGTCCCGGTTGCTCCTCTTCTAGTCCAGCTCTCTGCTGTGGCCTGGGAGGGCAGCGGAGGTTGGCACAAGTACTTGGGTCCCTGCACCTGCATGGGAGCCCGGGAGAAAGTATCCAGCTCCTGGTTTCGGATCGGCACATTGCTGGCTGTAGAAGCCATTAGGGGAGTGAACCAACAGAAGGAAGACCTTTCTCTCTGTCTCTCTTGCTCTCTCACTGTCCAACTCTCCGGGCAAAAAAAAAAAAATAGTTAATCTTTAATGAATGAAATTATGATTAAAGCCATGAAAGTATGAAAGCATATTGCCGGCTGGCACCGTTGCTCAACAGGCTAATCTTCTGCCTTGCAGCGCCGGCACACTGGGTTCTAGTCCCAGTCGGGGTGCTGGATTCTGTCCTGGTTGCCCCTCTTCCAGGCCAGCTCTCTGTTGTGGCCAGGGAGTGCAGTGGAGGATGGCCCAAGTCCTTGGGCCCTGTACCCCATGGAAGACCAGGATAAGCACCTGGCTACCTGCCTTTGGATCAGAGCGGTGTGCTGGCCGCAGCGCGCCCTGCTGCGGCGACCATTGCAGGGTGAACCAATGGCAAAAGTAAGACCTTTCTCTCTGTCTCTCTCTCTCACTGTCCACTCTGCCTGTCAAAAAAAAAAAAAAAGAAAAGAAAAAGAAATAAAAAGCATATTGCCTTTCTTTGAATCCCGACTCTTGACATTTTCTTGCCCTTTTTTCAAATTTCTGTGATC
This sequence comes from Sylvilagus floridanus, assembly GCA_949820135.1. Lineage (NCBI taxonomy): Eukaryota > Metazoa > Chordata > Mammalia > Lagomorpha > Leporidae > Sylvilagus > Sylvilagus floridanus. Next base: position 102,541,449 of record OX463238.1, on the reverse strand, counting down.
CCAGTTTTTATTGTTAGATGAAATAATGTTGGAAGAAAATATCTCTACTTTCAAAAATTTTTATGAAACAAGGATATTCCATCTTATGTATTGTAAATCAATTAAATATTTATTTTATAATCTTCCAAGTAAGACAGTAATAACCACAGACATAAGATCTAAGAATATGCCCATATGGGAAAGAAATATCTTCTTTTTGTTCAGTAATTTTTAATTGAGTAAACTTGAAAATCCTAGTTGCTACTATTTATCCGTGACAACACTGCAACATTAGAATAGAAAATTTGAAAACCTTGGAATGCCACTGGAAATATTGATTGACAGTTCCATGCAGATTTACTCGAAACAAATCAGAATAATTTTTAAAAGACAATTATATGAATATATATGTGAAATAATGGCACATATACTGGTACACTATAGTACCTTTGTTTATTATTAATATGTGTTCCACATATCAGGCGTTATATCTTGAACCAACATAACAAAATTGATTTTGAAATAAAATTTTAAGAGTTCTTATGCTGAAAGAAAATTATAACTTTGCAGAACGTAAGTTTGTACAATTGTAACATTCCTGCTTCCTGCCTGCCACTCTGTTCCTAATACTTCCTTGTCATCCTCTGTTAACCTTCTTCACTGATGCTCCACATTTCAATCATTGGCTAATCCAAAATCTGTGCACTATCGTTAAGCCTCTGAAAATCATTCTCTATATCCATCACAAAAAGATACAGTGATACTCCCAATGAATTATTGATGATTATCCTCTAGCATTAAGCAAATCTGTACTCAATCTGATGTTCATGTTCTAAATTAGCATTGAGTCCTTGTTCCTCCACTGAAAATTGATCTAAAAATACTGTGTAATTTTAAAGAAACAGTAATACTCACGAAGGGTCATTAATGACTGTCTTCAAGGCATTGAGCAAATCTGCACTGGACATTGTTTTCAAGTCCAACTTAACAGCTGCTCCCTTGGCCTTCATGTAGACAATGTTATCAAGTTGATCTCCAAACAAAGGAATGCCCACCATAGGAACTCCATGGTAGATTGCCTCGAAGACACCATTGGCTCCACCATGAGTTATGAAAGCCTTGGTTTTTGGATGACCTGGGATTGAGTGATTTTTATAAAATTATTAGTTATAAATCTTAGAAATGATGAGAAAAGTATAATAGGAGGCACTGAAAGTGCAGTGTACTCTAAAAACATATTATCAATGTCCATGAAACTGCATTTAAATAGGTTTAGATCAAGAGAAATGGGCACCTAAGTGCACTGGGGAGGTAATGGAAGGTCACGTGGAAGAGGTGGAGTGTGACGTGAGGCTTGTACTATATGCGAGATTGCCAAATGGTATGAAAGAGTACATTCTGGAAAAAATGAACTGTATATGTGTCAAATTAAAAGGTCAAGTGCCTGTTAGAACATGCTCTCTCCAAGAAACCGTGCCACCACTGTGTGTCATTTATAGGTTGTAGAAGGTTGCCCATACTCTATCTTGAAATTCCTTATTACTTTATTTTAAAGGTTGTTGATGTTTCCCACAGAAATAATAGATTCTGCAGAATAACAGAAGGGTATTATTTTTTGGTGTTATTTGTAAGTTTATATTAGGGGAAAAGTCAGATGACAAATGTAATGTTTGAATTAGGATTCAATCTGACAAGCCAGGAGATTATTATTATTTAATTAATATGTTTGTAAGAAACAGATCAAGCACTAGACCCACACATGCACACATACACTTACACACACAGTGCAAGGAAAGTCCTCAGAGCAACAAAGAGAGGAGGAGATCTTCTTACTATGGTTCATTCACCAAATGCACTGAACAGCTGGGAATGGGCCAGGCCTAAGCCAGGAGCTGGGGACTCAATCTAGCACTACTCTGTGGCTGCCAGTGACTCCAATATTTTAGCCATTAGCTGCTGCCTTCTTTATCTAGGATGAGTCAGCAGGAAGTAGGCATCAGAATTGGAGTTGGAACTTAATCCATGAACTCCAGTGTAGGAGGCATGTGTCCCAAAAGCCTCTTAACCCTTCTGCCAAATGCCTTCCCTGCTGGAAATTACTGAGAAATTCTCTCTGAGAGGTAAATACACTGAAAATAAGGATACTTTGATTCTGGGCCTACAAATTTTGTAATCATAAAATGCCAACTGTTATAATTCATTGTATTTACCCTACGAGGGGGCAAGGCTTGCTAAGACATTTGGCTTGATTCTTTAGTTTTTCAACAATAAAGTCATTTTTATTTATTTATTTATTTTATTTAATAAATGTGAATTTACAAAGTGCTACTTTTGTATTATTATGGCTCCCCCACCCAACCTCCCTCCCTCCCGCGGTCCTTCCCTCTCCCACTCCTTCTCCCATCCCACCTTTCTTCGAGTTTCATTTTCAATTACCTTCATATACAGAAGATCAACTTAGTATACAGTAAGCAAGGATATCAACAGGCTGCACTCGCACAACCTCAAACAGTATAGGGCATTGTTCGACTAGTAGTGTTGTTTTTAATTTTCATAGTAAAACACATTAAGGACAGAGATCCTATGTGGGGAGACTGTACTCAGTGACTCCTGTTGTTGATTTAACAATTGGCACTCTTATCTATGAAATCAGCAATCACCGGAGACTCTTGCCATGAGCTGTCTAGGCTATGGAAGCCCCTTGAGTTCACCAACTCTGAACTTTTTTAGTCAAGGCCATATCACAGTGGGGGTACGTTGCTCCCTTTGGAGAAAGGCGCCTCCCTCCTTGGTGGCCCGTTCCTTCTGCTGGGGTCTTGTTCACCAGGATCTTTCATTTAGATCGTTTTTTTTGTCACCATGCAATGGCTTCACATGCCTATGAGACTCTCATGGACCTTTTAGCCAGATCTGAATGTCCCAAGGGTTGATTCTGAGGCAGGAGTGCTGTTTTGGGAGTTTGCCATTCTATGAGTCTGCTGTGTGTCCTGCTTCTCCCGCAGGATCATTCTCTTTCTTTTAATTCTATCCTTCATTATTTGCTTACACTGGTCTTATTTGTGAAATCTCTTTGATACTTACCCTATCTTTTTGATCGGTTGTGTATTTATACTTATCACTTTATCAAGTGCACTGGCATTGGTACCTGCCTCCTTGGTAAGACTGAGCTGAAATCTCCTGGCACATTTCTAGTTCCACGATTTGAGGTAAGTCCGAGTGATCATGTGAAGACCTGTATATCTCCTCCCTCTCTTATTCCCACTCCTATGTTTAACAGAGATCACTTTTCTGTTAATTTTAAACGCCTAAGAATGATTGTGCATTGATTACAGAGTTCAACCAGTGGTCTTATGTAGAACAAACAGAGCAACAACAACAACAACAACAAAAATACTAAAAGGAATAAAATAGCAAGTTGTTCCTCAACAGTCTAGACAAGGGTTGATCATGTCATTGTCTCTCATAGCATCCATTTCACTTCATTGGGTATCATTTTAGATGTTCGTTTAGTTGCCATCGATCAGGGAGAACATATGATATTTGTCCCTTTTGGATTGGCTTATTTCACTCAGCATGATGTTTTCCAGCTTCTTCCATTTTGTTGTAAATGCCCAGATTTCATTGTTTTTTACTGCTGTATAGTGTTCCATAGAGTACATATCCCACAGTTTCTTTATCCAGTCATCTGTTTATGGACATTTAGGTTGATTCCATGTCCTAGCTATTGTGAATTGAGCTGCAACAAATATTGAGGTGCAAATGGCTCTTTTTTTCTCCCCTTTAATTCCATTTGGGTAAATTCCAAGGAGTGGGATGGCTAGGTCCTGTGGTAGTGCTATTTTCAGGTTTCTGAAGACTCTCCAAACTGTCTTCCAGAGTGGCTTTACCAGTTTGCATTCCCACCAACAGTGGATTAGTGTCCTCTTTTCCCCACATCCTCGCCAGCCTCTGTTGTTGGTTGATTTCTGTATGTATGCCAATCTAACTGGAGTGAGATGAAACCTCATTGTGGTTTTGATCTGCATTTCCCTGATGGCTAGGGATCCTGAGCATTTGTTCATGTGTCTGTTGGCCATTTGGATTTCCTCTTTTGAAAAATGTCTGTTAAGATCCTTGACCCATTTTTTTATTGGGTTGTTTGTTTTGATTCTGTGGTGTTTTTTGATCATTTTATAGATTCTAGTTGTTAATCCTTTATCTGTTGTGTATTTGCGAATAACGTCTCCCATTCTGCTGGTAGCCTCTTCACTTTCCTGACTGTTTCCTTTGCTGTAAATAAACTCTTCAATTTGAGGTAATCCCATTTGTTTATTTTATCTTTGATTACCCGTGCCTCTGGTGTCTTCTCCAGGAATTTTTCGCCTGTTCCAATGTCTTGAAGGGTTTCCCCTATGCTCTCAATTAGTTTCATGGTGTCATAGTGTATCTCTAGTTCTTTGATCCATGTTGAGTGGATTTTTGTATAAGGTGTAAGGTAGGGGTCTTGCTTTATTCTTTGACATGTGGACATCCAGTTTTCCCAGCACCATTTGTTGAAGAGGCTGTCCTTGTTCCAAGGGTTGGTTTTAGTCCTTTGTCGAATATGAGTTGGATATAGATGTTCGCATTGATCTCTGGTGTTTCTATTCTGTTCCATTGGTCTATCCATCTGTTTTTGTACCAGTAGCAGGCTATTTTGATATAACTGCCCTGTAGTATGTCTTGAAGTCTGGAATTGTGATGCCTCCAGCCTTGTTTTTATTGTAAAGGATTGCTTTAGCTATTCTTGGTCTCCTGTTTCTCCATATGAATTTCAGCATCATTTTTTCTAGGTCTTTGAAGAATGACTTTGGTATTTTGATTGGTATTGCTTTAAACTTGTAAATTGCTTTTGGGAGAATGGACATTTTGATGATATTGATTCTTCCAATCCATGAGCATGGCAGGTTTTTCCAATTTTTTGTGTGGTCTTCCATTTCTTTCTTTAGTGTTTTGTAATTTTCATCATAGAGGTCTTTGACATCTTTGGTTAAATTTATTTCAAGGTACTTTATTGTTTTTGTGGCTATCATGAATGGAATTGATCTTAGAAGTTCTTCCTTGGCCCTGGCATTATCTGTGTATACAAAGGCTGTTGATTTCTGAGCGTTGACTTTGTATCCTGCTTCTTTACCAAACTCTTCTATGAGTTCCAATAGTCTCTTATAGGAGTGTTTCGAGTTCCCTATATATAGTATCATGTCATCTGCAAATAGGGATAGTTTAACTTCCTCCTTTCTCATTTGTATCCCTTTAATTTCTTTTTCTTGCCTGATGGCCCTGGCTAACACTTCTAGGACTATATTGAATAGCAATGGTGAGAGTGGGCATCTAGTTTTCAGTGGAAATGCCTCCAACTTTTCCCATTCAATATGATGCTGGCCATTGGTTTATCATAGACTGCCTTAATTGTGTTGAGGAATGTTCCTTCTAACCTCAATTTGCTTAGGGTTTGCATCATGAAAGGGTGTTGTATTTTGTCAAATGCTTTCTCTGCATCTATTGAGATAATCATATGATTTTTGTTTCTCAATTTGATAATGTGATGTATTACATTGATTGACTTTTGAATATTGAACAATCCCTGCATACCAGGGATAAATCTCACTTGGACCGGGTGAATGATCTTTCTGATGTGCAGTTGGATTTGGTTTGCCAGAATTTTGTTGAGTATTTTTGCATCTATGTTCATCAGGGAGATAGGTCTGTAGTTTTCTTTCTCTGTTGTGTCTTTTCTGGGCTTAGGAATTAAGGTGATATTGGCTTTGTAGAAAGAATTTGGGAGGATTCTCTCCCTTTCAGTCGTTTTGAATAATTTGAGAAGAACTGGGGTTAGTTGTTTTCTAAATGTCTGGTAAAATTCGGCAGTGAAGCCATCTGGTCCTGGGCTCTTCTTTTTTGGTAGTGCGTTTATTACTGATTTAATTTATTCCCTGGTTATGGGTCTGCTTAGATTTTCTATATCTTCACGGCTCAGTTTAGGAAGGTTGTATGTGTCCAGGAATCTATCCATTTCTTCCAGGTTCCCCAATTTATTAGCATACATCTCTTTGTAGTGGTTTCTGATGATTTTTTTTTATTTCTGTTGTGTCTGTTGTTACATTTCCATTACTGTCTTTGATTTGGGTCTTCTCTCTCCTTTTTTTGGTTAGTTGGTCCAATGGTGTGTCAATTTTGTTTATTTTTTCAAAGAACCAGCTCCTGGTTTTGTTGTACTTTTGTATTTTTTTTTTTTTTGGTTTCAATTCTGTTTATTTATTCTCTGATCTTTAGTATTTCTTTCCTACTTCTGGATTTGGGCTTGATTTGTTGCTGTTTTTCTAAATCCTTGAGATGCATGGAGAGTTCATTTGTTTGGTTCCTTTCCAGCTTCTTGATGTAGGCACCAATTGCTATAAACTTTCCTCTTAGCACTGCTTTTGCTGTGTCCCACAGGTTTTTATAGGTTGTGTTATCATTTTCATTTGTTTCTAGAAATCTTTTGATTTCTCTTTTAATTTCTTTGATGACCCACTGTTCATTTAGGATCATGTTGTCCATTCTCCATTTATTTGCGTATGGTGTAGAGATTTTGGGTTGTTGATTTCGAGTTCCACTGCTCAATGGTCTGAGAAGCTGCATGGTATAGTTTCAATTTTTTTGAATTCGTTGAGGCTCCTTTTATGGCCTAGCATATGGTCAATCCTAGAGAATGTTCCATGTACTGGGGAGAAATACATGAACTCTGTGGCTGTGGGGTGGAAGGTTCTGAAGATATCTATTAGGTCTATTTCATCTATAGTGTCAATTAGCTCTGTTGTTTCCTTGTTGAATTTCTGTCTGGTTGATCTGTCCATTGGTGAGAGTGGGGTGTTGAAGTCCCCTGTCACTATTGTATTTGAATCTATATCTCCCTTTAAATCCTTTAGTAATTCTTTGAGACAGCCAGGCGCCCTGTAATTAGGTGCATATACATTTACAATAGTAGTGTCTTCCTGTTGGATAGATCCTTTAATCATTATATAGTGCCCTTCTCTGTCTCTTTTAATAGATTTTATGTTAAAGTCTATTTTATCTGATATTAGGATGGCCACACCAGCTCTTTTTTGATTTCTGTTAGCTTGGAGTATCTTTTTCCATCCTTTCACTTTCAGTCTGCGTGCATCTTTGCTGATAAGGTGTGTCTCCTGAAGGCAGCATATAGATGGATTCTGTTTCTTGATCCTATCATCTAGTCTATGTCTCTTGGTAGTAGAATTAAGACCATTCACATTCAGTGTAATTATTGTTAAGTACTGTCTTTTCCCACTCATGTTTCCTGAAACGAGCTGTTTATGTATTTTGAACTTTGTTTGTAGGTTACTCTACATTTGCTTTTTTGTAGTGAAGTTCTTGTTTTTGTATTTCTGTGTGCAGCACATCTTTGAGCAAGTGTTGTAGGGTTGGACACATGGATACAAATTCTTTCAGTTTCTGTTTGTCTTGGAAGATCTTTATTTCCCCTTCATTCATAAATGATAGCTTTGCAGTGTATAGTATTCTAGGTTGGCATTATTTGTCTTTTAAACCTTGAAATATATCATGCCATTGTCTCCTTGCCTGTAGTGTTTGCGATGAGAAGTCTGGGGTGAGTCTGATTAACTTACCCCTGAATGTGATTTGTTGTTTTTCTCTAGCACATTTTAGGATTTGTTCTTTGTGTGTCATTGAGCTGAGTGTTGCCACAATGTGTCACGGTGAATTTCTCTTCTGGTCTACCCTGTTCAGAGTCCTGGCTATCTGTTGAATTTTCCTGTTGTTATCCAGCTGCCTTTGTTTGAAGTTTTCTGTTATTATTTAATTGAAAACACCTTTCAATCCATTCTCTCTTTCCACCCCCTCAGGGACTCCTATTATCTGAACATTACACCATTTGATTGAATCTTGTAGGTCTCCAACCATATTTTTTAATTTTTAATTTCTTTTTCCTGTGTTTGAACTGACTGTATTATTTATGGAAGTTTGTCTTCGAATTCTGGTATTCAGTCTTCTATTTCATCTGTTCGATTTCCGAGGGATTCCACGGTGTTTTTTGTATGGTCAATTGAGTTTTTCATTTCCAGTATTTCATTCTGGCTTCTCTTTAGGATCTCTAATCCTTGGGCTTGTTTTTTGTTCAGCTCTTGACACTGTTTCTCATTATTTCTAAGTAATCTGATCATTAATTTTTGGAATTCTTTTTCTGGCATGGTTTCAAATTCTTCTTCTTCAGCCTCTGTTATGATGGTTGGTTTAGCCTGCTTCATTGGTGAGTTTATATGTCCTTCTATATTCTTATTGTGGGTTTTTGTTTTGTTTTTAGGCATTCCGTCTGGGTGGTTTTTCAGGTAGATTTCCCTCTGCTAAAGTCTTCTGTGAGTCTGTACCAATATCCAGTGTAAGCAGGCTGCTCTGCCTTCTAGAGCTTGCTTATTTATTTTTTACTTATTTAGTTATTTATTTGTAACTTGAGTGGGCTGGTGTTGGGGCTTTGAGGTGCCAATCTCCACCCCTTGGGGGCCTATTTCCTTGTTCCTGTGTTTGCACTTACGTGTCTGTGCCTGGGGTTCCTTGGTCAGCCGCTCTCTCTCACTACACCTCCTGCGTGAGGAGTGTCACTTAGCTCCAGACCACCTTTGGACTTCGTCCCTGCTGCTTCCTCCTTCAGAGAAGAGGCCAGCCTACTTTAAGTCTGAATGTAAAGAAACAAGATGGCTGTACTCTGCCCACTGCAGCTCTGATTGTGGGTTGGGTGGCTCCTAAGGATCCTGGCATTTTCGATCCCTCAGTTCATCCCCCTGGATCCTGCCCTCTTCCGCGGGCGCTATTCAATTTTTTTTTCTGATAACTTGAGATGACTGGTGTCAGGGCTTTGAGCTGATCTCCCTCACTGCCCACCCCTGAGCGAGAAGTGTCATGTCACTGCACTCCACCTTTGGGCTCCGCCTCTGAAGGTTAGTGTGGAGGCAGAGGCAGTTCTCCTTTAAGTGCGAATGTAAACAAACAAGATGGCTGCTTCCTGCCCACTGTAGCTCTGATTTGGGGGAGAGTGGAGGCAGCAAGGGATCCTGGTTTGTTTAGTCCCTCAAATAGTCCCCCTGAATCACGCGCTCTTTCTGCCGGTACTACTCGCTCTGTTCCGTTTTCCATTTCCTCCCCACTCAGTAGTGCATGTCTCAGTGTCCGTCCTAGGGTGGGTGGGGGAGAGGCGGTGGCGGCTGTTGCAGCGGTGCTGGGTGAGCGCCCTGTCCCACCTTGGCTTCCAGAACTGGTGTGTACACACTCCTGCTGGTGTTCTGTGCTTCAGGGGTCTGTGTCCTCCTCGCAGGTCCACCCTGTCTCCCCAATTTTGGAAGAGCTTCCCTTTCCCTGAAACTACAAAATCTCACCCCTCTTTGAACCTTCCCTTCCCGGACCATCGGTGTGCTCCCACCCTGTTCAACCATCTTCCCAGAAGTCAATAATAAAGTCTTAGTACTCTCATCTTGATCGACTATTACTAGTGTTTTCAGTGTCTGTTCTCCAGAGTCTTACCAAGAAGGTCATTCTGGGGGATCCACTTATAGAGCCGAGTGTTGGATCCTAATGTGTCTGGTTTCTTGCCTTCAAATCGCCAAAGAACCTGTTTGGTAAAGTAATAGCAATTTCATGAACTGGATTTCAAATTATAGCATGTTAAAATTCTAAGGAGATTGGGAGATCACTCTTAAATACCTTAGATTGGAATGACAAAGAAAAAAGGGAAAGAGAAATTAACTAATGAGAATTGAAAGATGAAAGCCTTCTTGTCTGCTGTACTCTTGCTGCATTTAGTCAGATTTGGGATGTATTCATGGTGTGTCACATATAAGATAAAAACAAAGTAAGATGATGTGTGATAAATTCAAGCATTTAAGAAATTACTAGGTGGGCTTAATTCAAATGAAAGAAGGAAAACTCATTACCAGTTTACTTGTGATCTGCATTATCTATATATTTGTAAGTCTATATAGATACACAGATATATAGATATGTGTGTATGTTTGTTTGTACATGTGTTTGTGTTTACCATGTGAGACTCATCTTCCAAGTCTATTAACATTCTTAGATTTAAAAAATGGAAACAATGTTTTATTTGCATCCCCTGTTCCATAAGTTGTTTTATCAGAATCTGTCATTTTTTTAAACATTTATTAATGTACTTGTAAAGCAGAATTACATAGGGGAAGAGGCAGAGAGAGAGAGAGAGAGAGAGAGAGGTCTTCAAGCCACTGGTACACTCCCCAGATAAATGCAATGGCGAGCTGAGTCGATCCCAAGCAAGGAGCCAGGTGCCTCCTCTATGTCTCCCACACAGGTGGAGTAGTAAAAGGACCTGGGCCATTCTTCATCACCCTGCCAGGTCAAAGCAGAGAGCCAGAGCAGAAGTGGAGCAGCCAAGACCCAAAGCAATGCCAACATGGGATTCTGGCACTGCAGGCAGTGGTCCCACCTGCTACTCAATTGAGCCAGCCCAGAAAATTTGTCATCTTTTGAGTGAGAAATACAATAGGTTGGCACTGAGGAACTACCTTTAATTTGTTATATAAAAATTTCAAGATACATTTTTGAATTGAAAACATAATAGTATCACTACTGCTAGAATTGGAATTTCTTTAAATATAGGAAGAGTCAGTTCATAAGCATACAGTGTCTGAAAAAATCCATTATTTTGATAACGCTAAATTTTATTCAACTGACTATTAGGTTTTCGACGATGTATTTAAAGTACTGACAGCTGTTAATGCTGATTATACTATAGCCAGATCTTTTCCATGTCAGCGACCAAAATAAGGGACTGATATTAGAAATCTGAATTTATCCTCATAAGCTGGAGTGTACCATTTTTATTTGCTTTAGGAGAGGCAATTTCTGATTCTCTGTGTAATATTAACATAGGGAGTTATTAGAAGGTTTTATCAGCTAGAAAGCTAAAAAGTAGTTGCTAAATACCAAGAGTTCAAAGTCACGCTGTATATATCACAAATGTAGTTCCTACTATTACTTATAGAAGGGGACATCGGAACTCCATCACATGTCAGGCTTGCTTCAAAATGACTCCTTCTTTTACTGCCATCTCCATGCTCAATCCAGAGGAATTGTACTCACAAATTAGGATCACAGCCCTGTGGTGTGATGCTTTTATAAATTATAGCAGGTGCCTTCAGAACAGGACCCATCTCTGATTTTTTGGCTTATATCTGTCTGCTGAAGCTACTGCTAGAGTCAAGTAGTGGGCTGCAGATTAATTTTTATGTTTCTCTAAATCTACTTAGATGAGTGCATAGCTGGGTTCTTGCTTGGTGAGCTCTGGACTTCTGTTCTCTGAATAGGCTCCTGATTAGTATCTTAAATACCCCTACATACAAATTAGGGAACGTAAAGAGGCATGGATTATATGAGAATCCTAAACTTCATAATGCTCTTAAGATGTGTTTCAGTATTCCCTTAATGTTATTGAGGTAGTGCAGTCAGTAATAAAATTCAGCTTCTGTCTGAATACAGCTTTAGTGTACACAGTGGCCTCACAATCCCACAAGGCAAAGAAGCAAACAGCAGGGTAGAATTCAGTGATTTCCCTTTATCTGCCTGCAAAATGATTGAGTATTCCAAGGGTTCACAAGTCACCTGTTAGGTACATTTCTGATCAAAATGTCAATGTCAAAGTTACCTACAATGACATACACTATGTGCTAATTTTGCATCTGTCAGGAAGAGTTTAACTGATGTCTGAAGAAAATTAAAGATATCATAAGTATCTCCACTTCACATAGGAATATCTGTAATCAGACACTTTGCAGGGCTTAGCAGGCTCATTCAGCAGTTGCCTGCCATTGGGGCACATTTCTGACCTTTTGTGGCAGCTGGGCAAAGGCTGATGCAATCACATTGGCCCTTTCTTCTGTCAGGTTAGTGATCATTGATCCCAGGGAAAACACCACCACTCCCTCTTCTCCAGAGCTCTGCACAAAGTCTTCCATCTCCTGTGAAGAGAAAATTGAGTCTGTCATAAAGAGCAGCATTGTTGGTTATCAGGGTCTCAAAACACTTTCTCTTCCCAAACTAAAACTTCGTACCCTAAGGACATTATGTGATATGTATTTAGAGCATTGAAATCCTAATTTATGTTCATCTTGCATTTTACAGAAAATATGTGATTTTTTATCTTCTTTGTTCTTCTGTTTGCAACTAACCTTTCTATTTTAGCTGATTTAGTGTTATTAAAAGTTCTTTGGTAGAGCAATTATAATGGTGTGATAAGTTTGTGTTGCATATATTCGTGTATATATAAATTTTAATCATTCCTTAATATTCAGTTTAGGTTTCTAAAAATGTATTCTTATAATAAATGCTACAGATACTGATTTGGCACTTACTAGTTCCTTTTGTCTGCACAATTTTATGTCTTATAAAACCAAAGTGTATACTTTTAAGTTATTCTGTGTTATTTGTTAAATTTCTCTCTTCTGTCTTACAAAAGGACAGAGATCATATGAGCTTACGATAATTAATAAAAAAGCAAGTTGGTCGGGGAAACAGATGCTTTAACAGAATATTTAATTAAGCTGAACAATTCTGTACTTGGTTTCAAGTATTGTTTATGCAACTAAATCCATGTAATTGGAGAACCTGAATTCAGCAAATATTTGAACAGAGTTGACACTGGTGCTTTAAAAATGTTGGAAACCATAATTGAGAGTTAAATCTTTTATTATTATTACTAAGAATAAAAATGTAATTGTGAAAGGACAATACAATAATTGTCTCATATGTAAGTCAATTTATAAGTAGGACATTGGACAAATATGACTCTTTTTATGTATTACATAATAGCAAATATATGACTTTCATTACAAGTACAATTATTTTCAGTGCAAAGATGCAAAATACTTTCAAAAAGCATTCCATCACATTTATGGTGATATGTTTTGGATTCAAGTGACACTGCTTGTTTGGACAGTGTCATCGGTCTTCCCAATTTTGAATAATATGAGTTCTTATGTCAATCATCTTAGAGAGTAATAGGTCCAAGCATTTTATAATTTCTTCCACTTGAGATGTCCTGATTTAAATAATTTTAGGTATGTTAAGCAGTTTTCTCTTTTTAATGTTCTATTTTTTTTTTTTTGACAGGCAGAGTGGACAGTGAGAGAGAGAGACAGAGAAAAAGGTCTTCCTTTGCCATTGGTTCACCCTCCAATGGCCGCCGCGGATGGCGTGCTGCAGCTGGCACACCGCGCTCATCCAATGGCAAGAGCCAGGTGCTAGGTGCTTTTTCCTGTTCTCCCATGGGGTGCAGGGCCCAAGCACTTGGGCCATCCTCCACTGCACTCCCTGGCCACAGCAGAGAGCTGGCCTGGAAGAGGGGCAACCGGGACAGAATCCAGTGCCCGACCGCGACTAGAACCCGGTGTGCCAGTGCCACAAGGCGGAGGATTAGCCTGTTGAGCCACGGCGCCGGCCTAAGCAGTGTTCTCTTTTTAAATCCAACATATTTAAGAAATCTTTCCTGTATTTTCACAACTTTGTGAATAATCCATGCATTTACTAGACTCATATCAATTATTTGTTTGAAGAAAGTCTTGTACAATTTTAAACCTTTAAAAACTTGTTCAAGAACTGCATAGATAGAAATGGGAAACACATCACTACTTGTGAACAACAACAACAAATAGCAATATGAACCAGTGGATTAAAGATCTCTGTCTCTCACTCTGTATGCATGTGTGTGTGTGTCTGCCCCTCTCTTTGTAATTCTGAATTTGAAATAAATAAATCTTTAAATAAAGCCCTTTTTGTATATTTCTTCTTCCTCTTCTCTACACCTGTTCCTGAACATCCTTCATATTTCACCTTTATCAGTGGCTCCTGGACATCTCTTATGATCCTTACTAGATACTCTCCCAGCACTGTCCTTCTTCCCAATCTAAACATTTCCACAGAAGTTTAATCATTGCTCATAGTGTATTCTAAAAGGATCTAAAGGAAATGGAGGAGAGCAGACACAGTGTCTACCTTGCCTCTGTATATGTTCAACACATGCTTCTGTTATATCTAGTCACTTCATGAATATACATCAAAAAATGACTCGTATTTTATTATGTGTTGAATAACGAATACGTTAATTTAACAGAGTCTTCTCTCAAAGTCTCCCAGATATTCCATTTTATTCTGTAATGAAGGTGAACTCTCGATACTTGTGGTGGTGTTGAAATACAAGCATACTCTATACAGTCTTTGGAAAGTGTACATTGGCTTCTTATTCAAATTTTTTTTTTTTTACAGGCAGAGTGGACAGTGAGAGAAAGGGACAGAGAGAAAGGTCTTCCTTTGTCATTGGTTTACCCTCCAAGGCCAACGTGGCCAGCACACTGCTGCTGGTGCACCACGCTGTTCCGAAGGCAGGAGCCAGGTGCTTCTCCTGGTCTCCCATGGGGTGCAGGGCCCAAGCACTTGGGCCATCCTCCACTGCACTCTCTGGCCACAGCAGAGAGCTGGCCTGGAGGAGGGGCAACCGGGACAGAATCCAGCGCCCCGACTGGGACTAGAAAACCGGTGTGCTGGTGCTGCAAGGCAGAGGATAGCCTATTGAGCCACGGCAACAGCTCTTATTCAAATTTCCATGAACTTTTAAGTCTCCCCATGTTAATTTCTCATTGGAAGGATTTTTTTCCTCACTTCCTATAACTCTTCCTTTGAATCAAATGTTGTAAATGAAGAATACAGAGCCATTTCCAAGGAAAATATGAAGCAAACCATATATAGCACACAGGAACTTACTTACCTGAGGCAGAGGTTTGGCAGGTTTACAGTGGAGCCCTCCAATGAAATCAAAATTTGGTAAAAGTGGGCGAGGAAACTCCAAGTCCCAATAGCTTCGAATGAGCCACATGTCAGCTTTCCCCACTAGCTCCAAGAATGTGACGGGTCTTCCTGAGTGTGAGAAAAAGAAAGAAGAGGGAGAGTAGTGAGGAAAATATGATGTGAAGTATGTTATGTCAAATTCTGAAAGGTATTGGTATAATGCAGTGAATGATGTATAAAGTACACAGTGTGAAGCCAAATATGTTATATAGGCATTGTATAATTTACATTTAAAATTTATGCATTGTTCACATTATATTGTGTGTGTGTGTGTGCGTGTTTGTGTGTATGTGTGTGAGAATACCAGGGAATAATAAACATAGAATCTCAACTCAGTAAGCTCATAATCATAAGTAGCCAATAAAATAGAGCACTATAGAATCAAACATGGAAAATGTAGAGTAAAATAGGCATTGAAAAGCTTGGTGAAATCCTCAGTATATCTATTTATGGTTGTATGCTGCCCTGCAACACCCTAATCTAGTGAGGGTCCATTGGCTTACACTGACCCTGTGAAGTAAACACCATTGCATTACATTTGTGAGAATGACAAATCCTTTTATATTTTTATTTCATTACTTTACCTATAAAAGACAAATTCCTTTGATTTTGCATTCATACAAGCTCACATTCAAAGTCACAAAAGTTAGGATCAATTAAAAAAATGACTTACCTAGTACTTCACTGTAAAATCGATCCCATCGCTTCTCATTAAACTTTGGGAACCAAAAGTCAAAGTAAAGCATACATAGCAGATTTTGCACCCTCTCCATGAATGTCATTTGACTGCTTAGACCAGACATAATAATAGGTACATAGGAAGGAGGCAGTGAGAGTCCTCCACCATACTTTTGCAATAAGTAGCCAGCAAAGGCACGAAGATTGTACACGAGGGGTATTTTAAGTAGCTCAGCCAGCAGCTCACCACCAGGACTGACAGGATCTGCAAGAACAACATCAAATCTTGATTCCTGCAGCTTTGTCATGAGTTTCTTGTTCAAAATGACTTCTTTGCAGATGTCTTCATAAATGTCAGAATATTTTAAAATACCCATTTTCATTACTGAAAAGTGTTCCCAATTACTATCTATTGACACATCATATATCATTGTATGGAACCAATCCATGAAAAAATCCTCGATTTCATCTTTCCTGTAGGATGTATGGAAAGTTTCAAATTTAATTCCTCTTTCATTGTTGGAACTAATTACAAGAGAAGCTGAAGATCTCAGGACAGTGACTTCATGGCCTCGCTGGACAAGCGCATCCAGGATTGTCTTCATATTCATCCAATGACTGAATTCCATGGGCCACACCAGCACCTTCCCACAACTCCCAGAGCCGAAGCAGCAGCTCAGCTGTAGCAGCAGCAGCAGAACTGAAATGCATTTCACAGACATCCTGGTGGAGTGCAGTGCTTCCTCTCAATTGCTGTTCCTTTTCTAGCTAGTCAAACCTGTATCCATGAAGAAATTTATCACGTAGTTAAAATATAACCTGAATTGGTCATAGTAAACATATCTCAATCTGATCTCTGCACTGAGCTGGCATTTGGAAAAAGTTAAGGTAGATGACCTTCTGCGTATATCAGTGTGTTTAGAGTCTCCCCCACATTTTTAAGGATTTACAGAGAGAGGGTAAAATAGAGAAAGACATTTTCCATCCACTAGTTTACTCTTTTAATGTTCACAACTGTAGGGACTAAGTCCAAGCTGAAGCCATGAGACTGTGGCCCTCTTTGGTTTCCTATTTGAGTGACAAGGACCCAAAGTACTCATGCAATCTTTCTATGTCTTCCCAAGGACATTATTGGGAGTTCAATCAGAAATGGATCAGATGGGACTTGAATTTGTGTCACTTCCACTGATGCCAGTTTTGTGGACAGCGCCATGATCAGCTGTGCTTCATTGGCGGCCTCTGGAGTCTCTTTTCTGGTTAAGTGCTGCCATCTCTCTCAGATTCTCTGACCTGTTTTTGTGAGGAATTTAGGTTTTGTAAGAGATTTTTGAGCAGTGTCAACAGCAGCAGCAGTGAGTGAGAGGTGACTTGCATCTGCAGTCTCTCTGGCACAGAACCAGATAATGTTTCTTAGCCTGGTTCAGGTCTTTTTTTGGGTTAGAATCTCTGATAATACACATGCATCCATTTTGCTAATGTGATATGTATAGTTCAGCATTTCATGGTATTCTCATATAAATGTGTAACCACAATCACTATCAAATTTTGAGCTTTTCATAACTCCAAAAGAGAAACCCAGTATACTTTATCCTTTGTGCTACCACTTCCAATTTCTGATTCCTACACCTCCGTGGTGCCGCCCAGTCTGGGGGCTGGAGCCGCCACCGCAGCACACCCCGCGGGGTCGCTGTCCACCATGGTGGTGGCCGGGCCATGTGCGCACGCGCCAGGTCCCTCCCTGCACTGCCATCCCCAGGACACCAGCTGGCTGGCTCTGCGGGCCCTGGCTCTGCACAGCTCCATTACGTGCAACTCAGGTGGGAGTACCCGGGGGCAGCTGTGCATGCGGCCCTGGGCCTGGCCGTGCCATGGCTGCACTCATGCCCCACAGATTCCCCCTTTTTGTTTTAACACGCGATCCCTGTCTTAGGTTGCCCCCAGCCGTCCTTGCCCTTACCTGTCATTGATAACCAGGCAGCTTGGCCATGAGCCCTGTCTTAGGTTGGTACAGGACGCTGGGTGCTTTACCCGTCTTGGGGTGTCACGTGACTTGTAATTATGGGAGCGTGGTGAGCCTTCTCCACTGCCTGTCTTAGGTTGTTCCATCCATCCGGAATCTTACCGGTCATTGGCAATGTGGAGAGCACCGGGGGCGCTTCCCCAGTTTAGGGGATTGTAGCTCTCTGTGGCTACCAGCCTCTGATAATGAACCTCAACCTGTCTCACCCTTGTTGCCTCTATGTGCTATTGTATAAACTGTATAAGCCTATTCATTATGCATGGGCCAATAGCAAGGATTAAAAGCAGGGCAAGCAGCAGTCCAAGAAGAGGGAGGAGGTAGGGCAAGAGTCCATTAAGGCCCATCCAAAAGGGGCTTTCTTGGAGTTCTCTTAGTCTTTTTTCAGGTCCTCCTGAAGTGTTTTGATGATCACATTTGGGTCATCGCATCCCCATAACTGGCTGGGCACTTCTTGTCAGGATCACAGTGAAGAGTAGCATCTGCATCATCACCTGCCTCTGGATCTCCATCCATTTCTCGAAGAGGAAAAACAAGGGAATCTCCCTCAGGGGCAAACCGCTCCCTGGGTGGGTTGTTACTTGTATGGGGCATAGGCCTGATATTTCTGGCCGGTATCCAAATCGGAGTCAACTCCCCTATGGGGAACACACAGCCAAATCCTCTTCCCAACTGAATCAGTGGGTCAGGCCCTCTCCAGAGTTGGGTGAGAGGGTCTCTCCATCTAACAAGCATCTGTGGTTTAGGGGTTAAATGTCCCCAATGTTTTTGGAACCTTGATTCCCTTGACCCTTTTGAAAAATTTAAAATATTGATAGTGAACAAAGCCATTTGTAATTGGATATGGGGGCTAATTCCCCCATTTTGTTTTAAAGGTTATTCTTTTAGGCATTGATGATTTCCTTCTACAATTGGCTGGCCCTGAAGGTTGTAAGGTATTCCTGTGATATGTTTAATATGCCATCTGCTAAAAAAGTCCGACATTGCTTTGCTAATAAAGCAAGGTCCATTATCCGTTTTAACCTGTGCTGGCAGGCCTAGAGTGGCAAAGCATTGAAGGAAATGTGATTGTGAATGTTTAGCCTTTTCTCCTGTATGTGCTGTGGCCCAACAAGCTCCTGAATAAGTATCGATGGAAACAAATTTAAGCTTACCAAAGGCTCAAAAATGGGTGACATCAGTTTGCCAGAGAGTGTTGGGTTTGAGGCCTCTAGGGTTTACTCCATGTGTCTGTAATGGGGGCACCTTCAGGAAGGGTTGACACGTTTTGCAAGTGTGGATGATTTTTTTGAGGTCCCTTACAGTGACTTGGGGGAACCTGTATTGTAGGCCCCTCCAATTGATATGGGTTAAGTCATGTAGTTGAGTGGCTTCCTGTAAAGTTAATGCTTGTGGGCCGGTGGCTAGTCGATCAGCCCAATTATTTCCGAAAGACAGAAACCCAGAGAGCTTTGAGTGTCCCCTCAAGTGCTGGACATGAATGGGAGCCCCCCGTCCCTCTAATAAACCTTTGAGGGTAACGATAAGGGGGGGAAATAGGGTTACCGTCCAGTCTAATATGTGCTTGGGGAACTTGGGGCAGCAGGTTAACCATATACAGGCTATCAGAATATAAGTTAAAGGGCCCTTGAATGTCCTGAAGAACCACAATTACAGCAAGCATTTCTTTATATTGTGCTGACCCTTGGTGGGGTTGTTACCTTTGGAGGTTGGGGGTTTCTTGTTGACCTCAAAGGCTGCATATGCAGAGCCTGCTTGACCCCTGTCGGTGAAAACATGAGGGGCATGGAGGATGGGTTTGGAAGAGAATAAAGAAGGCATTTTTAAGGGAAGTTGCCATAGCATGACGGTCCATTTGGATGGCCCATAATGGCAATCGATGTGTCCCAAAAACCCCTCGAGGGAAAGGGCAAGACGGGCATTTGCCCTGGTAAGCCATTCAACATCTGACATCCGAAAGGGGAAAACAATGGAATGGGGGTCAGAGCCATAATGCCTCTGGGCCTGAGTTCTGCCCTTGATTATAGATAGCATCAGCAAGCTGATCAGCCTGAGAGTACACCCCAGGTATGCTCCCCAAGGGGGTGTGAATCCACTCCATTGCTTCCCCTTCCTGAGTCAGGACTGCAGAAATCAGGGTAATCCCTGCAAACAGCCACAGAGAGAAGGGCTTATTAGCAGAATACCCTTTTAAAGAAATTTTGTCTAGGGCTTCTTGAAACTGTAGAAATATCACCTGATGATATCTGTAAGGGTAATATTATCTTGTGGCATTTTATTTTTTAGCAATGTGAACAAGGACACAAGACTCTCCTTGGGGATGGGTACCCAGGGCAGTAGCCAATTAATTTCCCTTAAAAGACTTTGAAGTTGAGTTAGGGTCATGGAGGTTGGGATATCCAACAGAGGTTTAAGGGGACTGACTTGGGTTAGAGTTAAATGGGAACCAAGCACATTAAAAGGGGGTACCCTCTGAATCTTACTAGGAGCCACCGTAAATCCTCCCTCCGTGAGTGTTGTAAGGACCTGGGTTAAAAGGCCCTCCAGGAGGGCAGGATCCTGTGTTCAAGGATGATGTCATCCATATAGGCGTAGGCAAGGGAAACATCTGAACTTAATATGGGCTCCAAAAGTGTGGCCAGGTACTGTTGGCAGAACACTGGACTATTAGCCATCCCTTGTGGTAATACTGTCCACTCATACCGTTGATCGGGTCGAGAAAAATTAAGGGAGGGGATGGAAAAGGCAAATTTTTCACAGTCATCTGGGTGTAATGGGATAGAAAAGAAACAATCCTTAATATCTATTACAGCCAGGGTATACTCTGAGGGTATGGTGGGGGTCCAGGGCATGCCTCTCAAGAGGGTACCCTCCAATTCCATCTTTCATTTCTTTTATGAAGGTCCTGAAGACAGGGCCCGGACGCCTTTTGGATAACAAACACTGGCGTGTTCCAGGGGCTCATGGAAGGACGTAAGTGTCCAAGGGTCATTTGTTCCTCCACCAGAAGGCAGAGCACCATGAGTTCAGATTGAGTTAGTGGCCACTGCTCCACCCAGATGGGATTTCACAGCCTCCACCTGATAGGTGACATCCGGGGGGCAGTGGCCTTTAGGATTGGGGGTATACTCGAGTGGGTCCCTTGGGTTCCTTACGATTGGTGAGATGATCCTTTTCCTTGACCCCTTCCATGCCCCAGTCATGGCCCTGGGCCTCTCCTTCCTCTGGAATACCCTCATAAAAGGTCCGGTGATCTGTGGTAACCACAGCATCAATTTGTCCTAGCATATCCTGTCCCAATAAATTTTCTGTGAGGTTTTTTGCTACCAGGGGCCGTATTTTTCCCTCTTCTCCATCAGGACTGACCCATTTCATGAAGGCGACTGTTTCCTTAGATCAAGAATTGCCCCCCACTCCCAATATTGATGGCCCATCTGCCAGCTCCCAGGTGGGTGGCACCTCCTCTTCCCGGAGTACCGTCCTATCCGCCCCAGTGTCGATTAGGCAGTGAAACCTTTGTCCACCGATGACAACACTCATTTTGGGACGGAGCCCCTCCATACGGGGGGCAGTCCAGTGGGCTTGGATTGTTCTAGTAAGGTTACCCCTGGTTTCCCCTTGGATGGGGTTCCTCCTTGAGTTAACGGGGCTGGAGGATGCCCCTCCTCTAGTTTAAAGGCTTCCCTTCTATATCAAATTTGGACCTGCCATCCTTTTTCCAATGATATCCCTTCCTGCACCTAGGGCAGGGGGTATGGGGCAGCTTTGACCCTCCCGGCCTACTAGTCAAGGAGGCTTGAGGGCACTCCCGTTTAAAATGCCCCTCTTGCCCACACTTGAAGCAGGCTCCCTTAGTGGCCTGCCCGAGTGACTTGGAACTTTGGGTGGCTAGAGCCTGAGTAATAGCCTCTGTCATTGCTGATGTCTGGGCTGAGAGGGCCTGGGTCATGGCCGTTGTCTGAGCCTGAAGGGTCATGGCCAGGGATTGATTTTGATACCGTTGCATACCTACATCCTGCGAGGCCACTACCCATCGACTTATCAAAACTTCCCTCAGGCCAGCACAGGCCATCCTATGATCAGCATTCATTCCTTCCCAGACAAGCATCTTAACAAACTGATCCCGAAGGTCCCGAGCTGGCAACTTACGACAGAGACTGTGTTCGACCCTAGCTACAAAATCTGGCAATGACTCTCCCAGCTTTTGTCGCACCCCTGCGATGGGAGATTCTGTGGGCCCCTCATCCAGCTTGTACCAAGCTTAAGTCCTGCCTGCCTCACTTGTTCACGGTACGGAGCAGGTATTGCAGCTTGCTGGTTCCCCGTAGAGAATCCCTCCCCCGTCCTAGCCAGCATAGCGTATGTAATAGGGATAGCTGGCTGGGCTGCGCGTTAGCTTCGGCTCTCACCCGGCACTCCTCCTTAAAGAAGGCACACCACTTTATGAACTGGGAACTCGTGAGGACTGCTTTGGCCAAGTCCAACCAGTCCTTGGGGATGCATGGATGATATGCTATATTTTGTAGCAATGTTTGGACCCAGGGGGAGTTTGGGCCGTCCTCTGCTACTGCCTTGCAGAGTTCTTTGTGGTCCTTGGCATCCCAAGGGTACCATTCCAAGGGCCTATTAGCCCCTGGGGCTAAATTAACAGGGTAGGCCTGAGGTGGCAAGTTCCCAGGCCCAGAGTTCACTTCCCTACACTGCTTTATGTCCACCGGACAAGCTTTTGCATAGGTTACCTCCCCAAGCCCCTGTCTTTCAGTGGAGGGCTGGTCATTGGGATTTTAGGTCCCTCTTTGGGGCCACATAGAACAACGCTCCCTCCTCGCTCCCAGGCATGTATGGTGGGGGCCTGGACTCCTCCGAAATGTAGGCTGGGGGAGGAAATTTTACCTTTGTCCTAACTTCCCCTTCCTGTGTCTCCTAATCTTTCCTACTGTCGATATCATCCTCTGTCTCTTCTATATCCAAGACTGCCTTAAAAATAGAATTACCCATAATAAGGGTTTCACTGACCCTGAGAGACCGCTTAGCCTTGGCCGAAAAGTAACTGTTCGAGCCTCACGTTGGGCGCCAAATGCAGGGTCTGAGTCCACCCGTACAAGGATGGACTGGGTCCGAGGAAAGGTAAGTGCACCGCTCGCCCGTTCCCCAGCCTCCAGATCCTGGAGACAATCAGATGCAGTGGGGAGCCAAGTCTAGCGAGGACTCATTTATTCCATGAGTACCGAACCTTTTACAGCACAAAACTGCAGAGTCATTGGGGCAGGGCTAAGGACCAACCAATCACTTAAACGGTCAATTTACATGGGGATTTCTATAGGACTAGCCATATGTCTATATACTTGTTACTAGTCTTGTTACCTCCCCTGATGTTGCGTAGCCAATTAGCTTTTGAGTTCCGCCCATCTTACTTCCTCTGGATGCCATCTTCTTTGCTCCCCCTTGGTGCCGCCCAGTCTGGGGGCCAGAGCCGCCACTGCTGCACACACCGTTAGGTTGCTGTCTGCCACGGCGGTGGCCGGGGCCATGTGAGCACGCGCCGGGTCCCTCCCTGTGCTACCATCCCCAGGATCTATGAGATCCCAGTGGAAAGAACAGGTTATCAAAGAAGGAGGTACCTTTCTTTGAAGGGAGGAGAGAACTTCCACTTTGACTATGACCTTGTCTAAATAAGATCAGATTCAGCGTACTCAAAAGGCCTCCATAGCCTTGGTAACTCATGATATGAGCCTAGGGTGATTACTGATGCCAAAACAAGAGTGTCAATTTGTTAAGTCAACAATAGGAGTCTCTGTGCACTTACGCCTCATGTAGGATCTCTGTCCTTAATGTGTTGCACCATGAGAATTAATGCTATCACTAGTACTCAAAGAGTACTTTATACTTTGTGTTTCTGTGCGGGTGCAAGCTGATGAAATATTTACTTAGTATATACTAAATTGATCTTCTGTATATAAAAACAATTGAGATGATAATTGAGTGCAGTGCTGGCACTCCAAATGGGTGCATTAGATACCTAGGTGCTCCATTTCTGATCCAGCTCTGCTATGGCCTTGGAAGGCTGTACAAGATGGCTCAAGTGCTTGGGCCCCTGCACCAGTGTGGGAGACCAGGAAGAATGTCCTGGCTCCTGGCTTCAAATCACTGTAGCTCTGGTCATTACAGCCAACTGGGGAGTGAACCAGTGGATGGAAGACCTCCTCCCTCTCTCTCTGCCTCTCATTCTCTCTGTGTATCTCTGATTTTCAACAAAATAAATAGATTTTTGGACAGATGGAGTAAGAGAGAGACAGAGAGAGAGAGAGATTAAGGTCTTCCTTCCATTGGTTCACCACCTGCACCGATCTGAAGCCAGGAGCCAGGTGCTTCCTCCTGGTCTCCCATGTGGGTGCAGGGCCCAAGGACTTGGGCCATCCTCTGCTGCTTTCCCAGGCCACAGCAGAGCTGGACTGGAAGAGGAGCAACCAGGACAGAATCTGGTGCCCCAACTGGGACTAGAACTCGGGGTGCCAGCACCGTAGGCAGAGGATTAGCCTAGTGAGCTGTGGCGCCAGCCAAAATAAATATTTTTTTTAAAAAATTTAAAGGATATCATTATAAAAATTAAAAGAAAGAAAGGAAGAGGGAAAGGGGAACATGGATGGTAAGGTGGGAAATATCACTATGCTTTTAAAATCTGTATAATGAAATACATAAAATTTTTTCACTTATATAAGTAAAAATTATTTAAAACATGGCTATTTCAAGGTTTTCTTGCCAACTTTTTTGTTTATAAACTTTGCATGTATTTAGATTTTTACAGTATTGGAATCTTTAATGTTTTTTGAAATAAGTTCATTCACAGATATGTAAGAAATTATATAGATTGTTTAAATTATCCTCACTGATAAATTTTATACATTATAGGATACTGTTTTTACCAAGTGGTGAATAATATTCTCACTCTCTCTCTTTTTTCCTTCTAGCTATATGCAGAAAAAGAAGAAGGATACACATATTTTATTGATTTCTTCGAGTGATAAAGTTACAGAGACAGGCAGTGACAGAGAGAAAGGTCTCCCGTCCAATGGTTCATTCCCCAGATGGCTGGCTGGAGCTAAGCTGATTAGAAGCCAGGAGCCTTGAGCTTCTTCTGGATCTCCCATGTGGGTGTAGGGTCCCAAGCAGTTGGACCATCCACTGCTGCTTTCACAGGCCATAGCAGAGTTGAATCAGAGGAGGAGCAGTTGGAGCCCATTTGGGATTCCAGCATTACAGGCAGAATTTTAGCCCACTATGCTACAGTGCCGGTCCTACCTTTTGATTCTTTTCTCCATGAAAATACTGCCATCAGTGAACCATTCAACATCTAGATTTTCCAGAGGTTCATCTTGTAGATCAGCCTTGCTAGAATAGACCTTCTATGTGGTCTCTGCATTAGAATGAGCATTGTTTTCATTACCTTCAGATGGCAGAAGAGCAGATGGATTGAGAACATGGTGAGAATTAATCCAGATGATTTTTATAAAGACATCCTCCTGGGCAGGCGCCACGGCTCACTACACTAGGCTAATCCTCCGCCTTGCAGCGCCTGCTCACCATGTTCTAGTCCTGTTTGGGGTGCTGGATTCTGTCCCGCTGCCCCTCTTCCAGGTCAGCTCTCTGCTGTGGCCAGGGAGTGCAGGGGAGGATGGCCCAAGTGCTTGGACCCTGTACCCCATGGGAGACCAGGAGAAGCACCTGGCTCCTGCCATCGGATCAGCTCGGTGTGCTGGCCACAGTGCGCAAGCCACGGCGGCCATTGGAGGATGAACCAACGGCAAAAAGGAAGACCTTTCTCTCTGTCTCTTTCTCTCACTGTCTACTCTGCGTATCAAAAAATAAATAAAATAAAAAAAAGGCATCCTCCTGGTAATCACTAATGTCATTCAATCCTGAACTCCTTGTATCTGGTGTTGAGTTTAAACTTTAAGTGACAGGCTTAATATCAGCTGGTGGTTTGTTTCTTGAAATATGCTGTAGCAATTCCTGCTCTTATGCATGTAGGCCATCCTGTGATCCTTGAAACTAATTTCTTAGAACAGCAGGCAACTGGTCATGAAAGTGGATGCAATTTCTGATTGACCACACCCAGAGCCCTTCTCTGCTATAAACAGAGTCAAAACAAATTTCACCAACTCCCATAATAACAAAACTCTGAAAATTGGAGTCCAATGGGGAAACTTACTGCATAATACATGGCTCCTGTATGTATTAGTAAATCAACACTCTTACCCTTGACATCAGCAATCACAAGGCCCCTTGGACAAGGTGTTCTTTTCTTTATTTGCTTTTTTATTTATATTTATTTTTGTTTGTCAGCTTCCTTAGTCCTCATGCCCCACCAGTCTTCAGACAATGACAAGAGGGAATTGTGAATCCATTCTTCCCTTTGCAACTGAGGATGGTCCCTCATCCAATACTCTCTTACCCTGGAGGTACAGAGCAGGTGAGTTCTTCAGGTAGAGGCACTCTTGACACCAGTATCCCACATTCCCACACCTAAAAGCTTTCTCCCTTTAGTTTTTTTAGCCCTAAGAGAAAATCCCCTGTGCTGACTTTAAGTTTACAGATGCTTGCTACAATGGCCACCATCCTTTAATCTTCTGTTTTCAATGCTTCTTACACTGAAGTACCTCTCTTCTTCAACCCTGTCTCTATCAATGTATACCCTGTATGTTATTTTCTCTATCTGACTCCTGGGAGTCTTGGGCCTAAGTGCTTGGGCCCCTACCACCCACTTGGGAGATTCAGATCAAGCTCCTGGCTCTGGCTTTAGACTGGCCCAGCTCTGGTCATTTTAGCCATTTTAAGACTGACACAGGGGATGGAAGAATCTTTTCCCTCTTTCTATCTTTGTCTTTCAAATAAAGAAAATAAATCTAAAAACTGAAAGAAAAGACTTAAGTCAACCATATGGTATTTTGGCAGTAGTGTCAATCTTAGAAGGCAGAAACCCCTGTAATGTATGCTAGCATTGGAAACACAACAAAGCAGTCAGGTCATGAGCACCCTATGTGCTCTCGAAAGTTGAGCAAATGTAAACAGTTACTGTCAGAGACTGGACTACAATTTGTGCTTCCCCTCTGATGGAGAAATAATTAGCTCAAAGTACAGAAATACCAAGATTTTCACTTTTAAAGGCCTGTTCCAAAGCCTTGAGAGTAGAGGGAATTTTTTTCATTTATACAGGTTTAGTACCAAGTTTCACTTCCTATCCTATGCTCCTCCCTGACAAAGCTCTTACTCTTCATCCACCTTACTTATTCTTTAATTTTTATAATGACATGCTTCTAGTTTATTTTATAATCATAAGGTAAACCGCCAACTAAGTAAAGAATTCAACAAATAGTAAGAAGAAAAATAAACACTGTTCCTAAACAGTAGGAAATAGGGCTATTAACAGTAATCAAATTTCAAAATGTCAATTTTGCTCATATGCATTGCATTTTTCCTACTCTATTAGATACCACATCTCAAAAAATAAGACCCATTTATTCACTGCTTACAAGAAACACATCTTCCCAACAAAGATACCCACAGACTGAAAGTGAAAGGATGGAAAAAGATATTGCATGCTAACAGAAAGCAAAACTTGGCAGGTGTAGCCTTCCTAATATCAGACAAAATAGTCTTTAACACAATAACACAATGTAATAATTAAAGGATCATTTTCTAGGAAGATGTGACTATAATAAATATATGTGCACCCAATTACAGGGCACTTGGCTATTTAAAAGAAATTTTAATGGATATAAAAGGAAACATAGATTTCAATACTATAGTAATGGAATTACCCTGCTTTCATCATTGAACAAATCAACTAGACAGAATATCCTTAAGAAACAAAGAGCTAATGGACATTATGGAACAAATGAATGTAACTAATCTCTAAAGAACTTTTTGCCTAATGTTGTAGAACCCACATTCTTCTCCTCAGTGTATGGAACTTTCTTTAGTATAGACCATAAAGCAAGTCTCAGCAAATTCTAAGATCTACATCATAAAATGCTTCTTTTTTGAAAACAATGGAATAAAGTTGGAAGTTAACAGCCCAAGAAGCTCTAGATATTTTGCAAACACATGGAGACGGAACAATGTGCTCCTGAATGAACAGTGGATCATAGAAGAAACCAAAGAGAAATCAAAAAATTTCTGGAAGTGAATGAAGGTGACAATAAAACATATCAAAAATTGTGGGATAGGGCAAAAGCAGTGTTAGGAGAGAAGTTTCAGCAATTAGTGCCTACATTAAATAATTGGAAAGGTACCAAATGGATTTGCCACCTATGCATCTTAAGGATCTAGAAAAACAACAAACCAAAACCCAAAATAATAGGAAGAAAGAAATAATTAAAATTAGAGAACAAATAAACAAAATTTTAACAAACAAAAAGCATTTTGAAAGACCACTGGAATGAAGAGCTCTATTTTTTTTTTTAAAAGGAAAATTGATACACTATTGACCCAGCTAATCAAAGGAAAGAGGGAGAAGACTCAAATGAAGAAATACAGAGTGAAAAAGGGAATGTAATAACAGATACCACAAAAATAGAAAGAATTGTCAGAAAATACTACAAATAATTGTATGTCAACAAATTGGAAAATCAAAAAGGAATGAATAGATTCCTGGACACACACAATCTACCAAAATTGAGTAATCAAGACCTAGAAAACCTAAACAAACCAATAATCAAGACAGAGATTGAATCAGCAAGAAAGACTCCCCTAACAAATGAAAGTCCAGGACCAGATGGCTTCACTGCTGAATTCTGCCAGACATTTAAAGAAGAACAAATTCCTGTTCTTCTCAAGATGTTCAAAACACTTGAAAAGGAGAGAATCTTCCCAAACTTCTTCTATGAAGCTGGCAACACCCTAAATCCTAATCCAGAAAAAGATACAACAGAGTAAAAGAACTACATAACAATACCTCTGATGAACACAGATGTAAAAATCTTCTACAAAATGCAGCTACACAACAGAGAATCATTTACTGGGACCAAGTGGGATTTATCCCCGTTATTTAGGGGTGGGTTAACATTCATAAATCTGTTAATTTGATACATAAATTTAACAAACTGAGGAAAAAAAGATGATCACTTCAATACATGCAGAGAATGCAATGATAAAACACAACATTTTTCATGATAAAACCCTTAAGCCTATTGGGTATAGAAGAAATGCTAATCAATATCAGGTAATTTATGATAAACTCAAAGCTAGCATTTTATTAAGGGGGGAAATTTGGAAGCATTACCACTAATATGTGGAACCAAACAAGGATGACTACTCTCAGTATATACTCAGTATAGTCCTGGAAGATTTAGCCAGAGCCAATTGGCAAGAAAAAAAATCAAAGGGATACAGATTGGAAAGAAGGAATGCAAACTATCCCAATTTGCAGATAACAAAATTCTATAAAAGGGGAATCAAGGGAGCACTAAGAGATTATTGGAACTCATAAAAGAGATTGGTAACTCTTTGGTTTAGTTTGGTAAAGTGGCAAGGTATAAAATAAACACCCCAAAATCAATAACCTTTATATAAACAATGCTGTATCTGAGAGAGAACTTTTAAGATCAATCCCATTCACAACAGCTACAAAAAATTTAAATAGTCTGCAATAAATTTAAACAAAGCTGCCAAAGATCTCTATGGTGAAATATACAAAACATTAAAGAATAATATGGAAGACAATGGAGCTGGCTGTGATGCAGCGAGTTAACACCCTGGCCTGAAGCGCTGGTGTTCCATATGGGCACTAGTTTGAGACCCGGATGCTCCACTTCCAATCAAGCTCTCTGCTATGGCCTGGGCAAGCAGCAGAGGATGGAGAGAAAGTCTGCTTTTCCCATGCTGTGGAAAATACGTCTCTAAGTTATTAACTAATGCATGTTCTGTTAAAATATCACTCATTGAGGTGAATTGTTCATTCTTTCTGTAACAGCTTTATGAAAGCAAAAACAAACATCATGTTAGAAAATTTGGATAAATGTATAGGAGGAAGTAAGTTTTATTCATACTTTTATTGCCAGACACCTCTTTTAACATTTGTATGTGGTGCAAGCGTTGTGGCCTAGAGGGTAAAGCAGTTGCATGCAGGGCCAGCATCCTGTATGGGCCCTAGTTCAAGTCCACCTACTCCACTTCTTATCTAGCTTTCTGATATGGTCTGGGAAAGCAGTAGAAGATGGCCAAAGTGCATATTCTGGGCGGAAGACCAGGTGGAAGACCTGAAATAAACTTCTCTCTCCTGGTTTCATATTGACAAAGCTCTGGCCATGCTGTCATCTGGGGAGAGATCCAGCAGATGGAAGAACTCTCTCTCTCTTTCTGCCTTTGCCTTTCTTTTAGCATGACTTCCAAATAAATGAATCTTGTGAAAAAACTTGTATGTGTTTTCTGGTTGTTATTCTTTTAATGGAAATACATGCTTATATATATATATTTTAAAGATATTTATTTATTTGAAAGTCAAACAATGAGAGAAGGAGAGGCAGAGAGAAAGAGAGAGAGAGAGAGAGAGAGAGAGAGAGAGAGAGAGAGAAGCCTCCATCCGATGGTTCACTCCCCAATTGGCTGCAATGGCCAGAGCTGTGCCACTCCGAAGCCAGGAGCCAGGAGTTTATTCCGGGTCTCCCCTCTGAGTGCAGGGGCCTAAGACCTGACCCATCTTCTACTGCTTTCCCAGGGCACAGCAGGGAGCTGGATTGGAAGTAGAGCAGCTGAGACACTAACCAGCGCCCAAGGGAATGCTAGCATTGCAAGTGGCAGCTTCACCTGCTATGCCACAGCACCTGTCAGTACATGCATATATATTAGTAAAATCATGATATTATTGGATGTTACTTTATCTGATTAGAAATTGGAGCTTTTTTTTTATCATTTAGACCCTGAGTTTCTAATTTTGCTATATAAAAGTGCACACAAAGATACAAAGTATGAGAGATCTCATGGGTGAATAAGGGTGTATCAACTGCTCTGGGATATGAAAAGAACAAAGGGAGGGCCACATTTTCAGGGATCTGACTGTTGAAATTTTTCAGCAAAGAATTTTAAAAAATAGTGTAAGACTCTGGGACAGGAGGAGAGCGGCCAGGGCTACTGTCGCATCCAGCCACGTGATGCAGCCAGCTGACAGCTGATGAACCACCATCATAGGATGACAAGTGGGGAATAACTTGCTGCGTGCTCCAATTCTCACATTGTTAGCTAAGAGGGGATTCCAGAGTCACCCACTGACTGTTAGTTCAACCTGGGGAGGTGACTGGAATCTAAGCTAATGCCAGGCTAGGAACAGGGAAGCTGACTTTCTTCTTCCCCTCCCCCACAGCCCATGGAGTGACTTACTTTGGCCACAAAAAGCAGGAAGTGCTCCTCTATTCCACTCCTACCAGTATCAGAATCATCAGCACAAGGAGATGGCATTTGCTTAAGAGACTGCAGCAGCCAGTGTCACTGATGATATTGTCTGAGGGAGAACCATCCAGACCACACAGACTTAAATTTTTTTTAAATAATATTTTTCCTGACTGTGATTGTGACAGGTCATAACGCTTTTTTTGGTTTTTTAAATATTTTATTTTATTTGAGAGTTAGAGTTACAGACAGAGTGAGGGAGAGACTGAGAGTAAGGTCTTCCATCTGCTGGTTCACTCCCCAGTTGGCCACAACAGCTGGAGTTGAGCCAATCCAAAGCCAGGGGACAGTATCTTCTTCTGGGTCTCCCTTGCATGTGTAAGGGTACTAGCACTTGGGCCATCTTCTACTGCTTTCACAGGCCATGGAAGAGAACTTGATCAGAAGTAGAGCAACTTGGACTCAAACAGGCAGCCATATGTGATTCGGCACCGCAGGCAGAGGCTTAGCCCACTACACCACAGCACTGGCCCCGCACAGGCTTTGAGTGTCACCTGGAGCACTAGCAGCAGGCCTGCTACCCACCTAAACCTGTGAAGTGAGTGCACATTGCCGGCTTCTCATTCCCCACCAGGGCTCCAGTAAGGAAGAATCTTACTCATTTTAAAAAGTGAGTGTAAGTTTGCCTGTGACTTGGGGAGATTATCTGAGGGAAAATTCTGCAGTCTGTATAATTTAGAATGTGGCCTGAAGGGTTGGCATGGGATGGGGTGAACATATAAGCCTGTGAGGAGTTCCTCTCCACTCTATGTCACTGGCATCTGTACTCTAGTTGTCAGCCAGATCACCTACAGGCAGCTGACTCTCGGAGTACCTTGGCTTTCTCCATTTGTGGCTCAGTGTTGCAGGTCTAAGTGGATCCCCTGCTCCCTGAAGACTGTAGGAGCCCTGTGTGCTGTGTCTGTGGGAAGACTGTGTCATGTGACTGCATGATAGGGCATGGGGGGGTGTAGCTGGATCTTTGGGCAATTCCTGCGTCTGGCTTCAGAAGCTCAGTTTCTGTACATTCCTGCAGAAGTTTTGGTGCTCGTAATGAGGACCTCACAGATACTTTGTGTGGTTCTTGTGAATGCATGGGTGGAGTGTGTGGTCACTGTGGATATGCCCTGGCATTGATCACCTTGGCAGAGAGCAGGTAAGGCAATGACCAATCACAACTTCCCCCTGCTGACCATCGAGGAGATCTACCACACTCAGCCTGGGTGTCACCCGGTACTCTTGTACCATATCCAGCTGTGATTGGAACTCCTGGTCTCCATCCAGCACATAATTCTGAATATTCAATGAAGGAGCAGACATTCTACTAATCCACAAAATATTCTTCATACTTAAAAGCCCTCAGAGGAGAAAACCAACAAACACTTCCACAAATGCCTAAAACTAAGTGGGGAGACATGGACAAGGAGGACAATATGAGTGCCCCTAAGAAACACAGAACACTTCAATAGTAGAATCTGAAGACAAAGAGATTGATGAGATGCCTGAAAAAGGATTCAAAAGAATGATCACAGAATACTCAGAAGGAATGAGAAGCAAATTAGTGAGTTAAAGAAATTCATACATCACATGGAGGAAAAATTTTGCATTGAAATTGAGATTTTGAGCAACAATCAGCCAGAAATATTAGAAATAAGAATTCAATATGTTGGCCAGAGCCACGATCAATAGGCTATTCCTTGACCTTGCAGCACCAGCACACCGGGTTCTAGTCCCGGTTGGGGCACCAGATTCTGCCCCGGTTACCCCTCTTCCAGGCTGGCTCTCTGCTGTGGCCAGGGTGTGCAGTGGAGGATGGCCCAAGTGCTTGAACCCTGCACCCCATTGGAGACCAGGATGAGCACCTGGCTCCTGCCTGCGGATCAGTGCAGTGTGCCGGCCACAGTGCACCGGCCACAGCTCCATTGGAGGGTGAACAAACGGCAAAGGAAGACCTTTCTCTGTGTCTCTATCTCTCACTGTGCACTCTGCCTGTCAAAAAAAAAAAAGAAAAAGAATTTAATATGTCAAAGAAAAAATACAGTCGAATGGTTTACAACAGGCTTGTTGAGACAGAACAAAGAATGTCTGAGCTAGAAGACAAATCTTTGAAATCACAGTCAAATAAAAAAAAACTCAAGAAGAAAAAGAAATTAGAAAAATTAAATGCAGTGTTTGCACTTTATGGGATATGATTAAATGATCCATCATATAGGTTTAGGAGTTCCTAAAGGTGTTGAAAGAGATAATGGATTAGAAGGCATATTCAGTGAAACTGAGACAATTTTTCTGCACAGTCCAGCCTTAGAAATGTTCTTTAAGATGTACTGCACAGAGAAATACAGAAAGATAGTCATCATTATGGAAGATTGAAGGCAGAAAATCTCCCAGAAAAAGTACAAAGGAGGGGCCAGTGCTATGGCACAGCAGGTTAAAGCCCTGCCCTGGAGTGCTGACATCCCATATGGGCTCCAGTTCTAGTCCCAGCTGCTTCTCTTCTGATCCAGCTCCTTGCTATGGCCTGGTATAGCAGTGGATAGTTCCTGAGCCCCTGTACCCATGTGGGAGGCCCAGAAGAATCTCCTAGTTCCTGGCTTGGGATCGGCACAGCTCTGGAAGTTGCGGCCATCTGGGGAGTGAACCAGGGGATGGAAGACCTCTCTCTCTATCTCTACCTCTTTCTGTAACTCTGTTTTTCAAATAAATAAAATAAATCTTTATTAAACAAAGTACAAAGGAAATCCAAAAGAAACAATAGGAATATTTATAGAAAATTACTGGCCCAAGTATCTATTTACCAATGATAATTTTGAATGAAAATGGCATAATTTCTCTGATTAAAGATACAGACTGGCTAAATGGTTAAAAAGCTTGACCTATCTATTTGTTGTCTGCAAGAAACAACTCACCAACAAAGATACAGACAATGAGAAAGTGAGAGGAGGGAAAAAGATATTCCATTCAAACAGAAAAAGAGTTGAGAAGGAGTAGCCATTCTGATATCAGCAAAAACAGAATTTAAGAAAAAAACTTAAAACAGACAAAGAAGGGCATTATGCAATGATTAAGAGATCAATTCAATAGAAAGATGTGACTATAATAAATGTATGTGCACACAATACTAGGGCACTTGGATACTTAAAAGCAACATTAAAGGGAGACACAGACTCCAATGCAACAATAATAGGGGACTTCAACACCCCACTTTCATCAATAGACAGATCAACTAGACAAAATATCAACAAAGAAAGATCAGAATTAATCTAAATTGCAGAGCAAATGGACCTCATGTATATCTACAGAACATTTCATCTTACAGCTGCAGAATATACATTCTTTTCCTCAATGCAAGGAACTTTTCCTAAGATAGACTGTTGATAGTGGAGCCAAGATGGTGGAATAGTGAGGGCACACACTGATAGTCCAGGAAAAGATTGTTTAATAAAAGTGGAGTTACTGTAGTTTCAGGAAAAGACTCAGGAAAAAATTGCAGAGGAAACTCTCCTGGATCTAGTGGATGTGACATGGAGGACCTACAGGGAGGGCAAGGACACCCATGGCGTGGAGTTCAGCCGTGGATTCTGCACACCAGCGCTGGAAGGGTAGGTGAGACAAAAACCTGGTGGGGAAAGGCAGAAAGAACTTAGAGGGAATGAAAGCCCCACTGGGGAAAGTTCACCAGGCTGACTAGAGGAGAGAAAAAAACGAATAAATAAGGGGAACTGGCATGGAGACAAGCCTCTCTCTCCACTCACCTTACAAAGCAAAGCAAGACAAAGAGCAGGCACCATTTTGGACATACATAAAGTGGTGCCTGCCATCAGCCAAGCAGATAAAACTGACTCTGGTGGGGAGAAATAACAGGAGGTTAGGACCTAGTGAAAGTGTGGAGCTAATGAACTGAGATTGAGAAAATCTAAGGGTGGGCGAGAAAACTCACAGATTACACAAACTCGGTAACCTTGGCAACCTGATGAGAGACTGCAGAGAAATTTGAGACCACACTGAGGGCTGAATAAACCCTTTGTGAAGTCCCTGGGGTAGAGAGAGCAAATGAATACACACAGGAGCCAGATTTCATACATCAACTACCCTCAATTCCACTCAGCTGTGTGGAATTAATTCCCTTTAGAGTAAAAAAAAAAAGAGAGTGAGCGAGAGAGAGGACAACTTGTGTGAGTCACCTTTGGCACACCCTTAACCCTGAAGAACCAAATAGAGCTCTCTGGCCACACCCATCACAGCCTCTAAGGCTCCATCAAATGCAGACAGTCCACTTAATCTAGAGTCATAGTATAACAAGAAAAACACCACAGCGAAGAGACCAAAGAATACTTCCAATATGCCAAACAAAAACACAAAAACAGAGGTAGCAAGAATGAGGAAGACACTATGATGCCCCCAAATGAAAAAGAAACCCCAATTCAAGATTATGAAGATGACGAGATAGAAGAAATGCAAGAAGCAGATCTCAAAATATTGATAAGAACACTAAGAAGTAGTAAAAAACAAATTCTTGAACTACAGAAATCCTTAATGGACAAGATAGAAAATCTCTCTCATGAAAATGAAATATTAAGGAGGAATCAAAATGAAATGAAACATCTAGTAGAACATGATAACATGTGATAGGGACGAGAAATCATAATGAAATGAAGAATTCAATAGATTAAATGACAAACATTTGATTATAGAACCGTAAATACATTATAGAGCCTTAAATACAGAATGGGTGAAGCAGAAGAGAGAATATCAGACTTAGAAGACAGAGAACAGGAAAATATACAGTGAAACCAAAGAAAAGAATAGAAAATTAGAAATCTAAAATATATTGTCAAGAATCTACAAGATACTATTAAAAACCCCAACATTCAGGTTCTAGGAGTTCCTGAAGGCATTCAGAGGGAGAAAGTATTAGAAGGCCTCTTGAGTGAGATACTAGGAGAAAATTTCCCAGGTTAGGAGAAGGACAGAGACATCCTAGTACAGGAAGCTCATAGAACCCCTAGTAAACATGACCAAAAGAGATCCTCACCACGACACATTGTAATTAAACTCACCACAGTGAAACAGAAAGAAAAGATCCTAAAATGTGCAAGAGAGAAATGTCAGATTACTCTCAGAGGATCCCCAATTAGATTCACAGCAGACTTCTCATCAGAAACCCTACAAGCTAGGAGGGAATGGCAAACATAGCCGAGGTACTAAGAGAGAAAAACTGCCAGCCCAGAATATTATATCCTGCAAAGCTCTCATTTGTGAATGAAGGTAATATAAAGACCTTTGATTGCAAACAGAAATTGAAAGAATTTGTTGCCACTCGTCCAGCCCTGCCTAAGATGCTTAAAAATTT
This sequence comes from Sylvilagus floridanus, assembly GCA_949820135.1. Lineage (NCBI taxonomy): Eukaryota > Metazoa > Chordata > Mammalia > Lagomorpha > Leporidae > Sylvilagus > Sylvilagus floridanus. The sequence goes on along the minus strand of OX463238.1, from coordinate 102,505,105 downwards.
GTTACACACAGAAACACAGAAACATGGCCATCAATATGAAAGAAGGTAAAGGAAGGAAACCTAACAGCAAAAGATCACAGGAAATTCAAAGCATATATTAGAAACTATCTTTGAAAAATGGCAGAGCAAAGTTGCCACTTATCAACAGTCACATTGAACGTTAATGGTCTGAACTGTCCAGTTAAAAGACAGAGATTGGCTGATTGGGTTAAGGAACAAAACCCATCTATTTGCTGCTTACAAGAAACACATCTTTCCAACGAAGATCCATACACTGAAAGTGCAAGGCTGGAAAAACATATACCATGCCAACAGAAATGAAAAAAGAGTGGGCATAGCCATCTTAATATCGGACTACATAAACTTTAACAAAAACTGTTAGGAGAGACAAAGAGGGGCACTATATAATGAAAAGGGGTCAATTCAATAGGAAGATATAACGATTATCAATGTGTATGCACCTAATTACAGGGCACTGGTTTATTTAAATGATTTGTTAATGGAATTAAAGGGAGACTTAGACCTCAATACAATACAACTGGGGGACTTCAAAACTCCACTCTCAGAAATTGACAGATCGACAGGACAGAAGATCAACAAGGAGACAGTAGATTTAAACAACACTATAGCCCAAATGGATCTAACAGATATCTACAGAACTTTTCATCCTACACATAAAGCATTTACATTCTTATCAGCAGTACATGGAACCTTCTCCAGGATTGACCACATACTAGGCCATAAAGCAAGTCTTAGCAAATTCAAAAGAATTAGAATCATACAATGCTGCTTCTCAGACCATAAAGGAATGAAGTTGGAAATTAGCAACTCAGGAATCCCTAGAGCATATGCAAACACATGGAGATTGAACAACATGCTTCTGAATGAACAATGGGTCATAGAAGAAATTAAAAGAGAAATCAAAAATTTTCTGGAAGTAAATGAGTATAACAGCACAACATACGAAAACCTATGGGATACAGCAAAAGCAGTGTTAAAAGGAAAGTTCATATCAATAGGTTCCTACATCAAGAAATTGGATAGGGACCAAATAGATGAGCTTTCAGTGCAAATCAAAGATTTAGAAAATCAGCAGCAAACCAGACCCAAAGCTAGTAGGAGAAGAGAAATAATTAAAATCAGAGAAGAAATCAACAGGATTGAATAAAAAAACATTAGAAATAATCAGCCAAACGAGAAGCTGGTTTTTTGAAAAAATAAACAAAATTGACCCCCCATTGGCCCAACTAACTAAAAAAAGAAGAGAAAAGACCCAAGTCAATAAAATCAGAGATGAAAAAGGAAACGTAATAACAGACACCACAGAAATCAAAAGAATCATCAGAAATAACTACAAGGACTTGTATGCCAGCAAACAGGGAAACCTATCAGAAATGGATAGATTCCTGGACACATACAACCTACCTAAACTGAACCAGGAAGACATAGAAAACCTAAACAGACCCATAACTGAGACAGAAATTGAAACAGTAATAAAGGCCCTCCCAACAAAGAAAAGCCCAGGACCAGATGGATTCACTGCTGAATTCTACCAGACATTTAAAGAAGAACTTACTCCAATTCTTCTTGAATTATTCAGAACAATTGAAAAACAGGGACTCCTCCCAAATTCTTTCTATGAAGCCAGCATCACCTTAATACCTACGCTGAAAAAAGATACAGCATTGAAAGAGAATTACAGATCAATATCCTTGATGAACAAAGATGCAAAAATCTACAATAAAATTCTGGCCAACAAAATGCAACAACACATCAGAAAGATCATCCACCCAGACCAAGTGGTATTTATCCCTGGTATGCAGGGATGGTTCAATGTTCGCAAAACAATCAACGTGATACACCACGTTAACAGACTGAAGAAGAAAAACTATATTATTATCTCACTAGATGCAGAGAAAACATTTGTTAAAATACAACACCCTTTCATGATGAAAACCCTAAGCAAACTGGGCATGGCAGGAACATTCCTCAATATAATCAAAGCAATTTATGAAAAACCCATGGCCAACATCCTATTGAATAGGGAAAAGTTGGAAGCATTTCCACTGAGACAGGGATGCCCACTCTCACCACTACCATTCAGTATAGTCTGGAAGTTTTATCCAGAGCTATTAGGCAAGAAAAAGAAATTAAAGGGATAGAAATTGGGAAGGAAGAACTCAAACTATCCCTCTTTGCAGATGATATGATTCTTTATTTAGGGGACTCAAAGAACTCTACTAAGAGACTATTGGAACTCATAGAAGAGTTGGCAAAGTAGCAGGATATAAAATCAAGACACAAAAATCAACAGCCTTTGTATACACAGGCAATGCCATGGCTGAGGAAGAACTTCTAAGATCAATCCCATTCACAATAGCTACAAAAGCAATCAAATTCCTTGGAATAAACTTAACCATGGATGTTAAAAATCTCTACGAAGAAAATTACAAAACCTTAAGGAAAGAAATAGAAGAGGATACCAAAAAATGGAGAAATCTCCCATGCTCATGGATTGGAAGAATTAATATCATCAAAATGTCCTTTCTCCCAAAAGCAATTTACAGATTCAGTGCAATACCCATCAAGATACCCAAGGCATTCTTCTCAGATCTGGATACAATGATGCTGAAATTCACATGGAGACACAGGAGACCTCGAATAGCTAAAGCAATCTTGTACAACAAAAACTAAGCTGGAGGCATCACAATACCAGATTTCAGAACATACTACAGGGCAGTTGTAATCAAAACAGCATGGTACTGCTACAGAAATGGGTGGATAGACCAATGGAACAGAATAGAAACATCAGAAATCAACCCAAATGTCTACAGCCAACTTATATTTGATCAAGGATCTAAAACCAATTCCTGGAACAACGACAGTCTATTCAATAAATGGTACTGAGAAAATTGGATTTCCACGTGCAGAATCATGAAGCAAGACCCCTACCTTACACCTTACACAAGAATTCACTCAACATGGATTAAAGAATTAAATCTATGACCTGACACCATCAAATTACTGGAGAGCATAGGAGAAACCCTGCAAGATACAGGTACCGGCAAATACTTTTGGAAAAGACCCTGGAGGTGCAGGCAGTCAAAGCCAAAATTAACTATTGGGATTGCATCAAATTGAGAAGTTTCTGTACTGCAAAAGAAACAGTCAGGAGACTGTAGAAGTGACTGACAGAATGGGAAAAAGTATTTGTAAACCATGCAACAGATAAAGGGTTAATAACCAGAATCTACAACGAAATCAAGAAACTCCACAACATCAAAACAAACAACCCACTTAGGAGATGGGCCAAGAACCTAAATGGACATTTTTCCAAAGAGGAAATCCAAATGGCCAACAGACATATGAAAAAATGTTCAAGATCACTAGAAATCAGGGAAATGCAAATCAAAACCACAATGGCTAACATACAGAAATCTACCAACAACAGATGCTGGCGAGGATATGGGGAAAAAGGGACACTAACCCACTTTTGGTGGGAATGCAATCGGGTTAAGCCACTATGGAAGTCAGTCTGGAGATTCCTCAGAAACCTGAATATAACACTACCATACAACCCAGCCATCCCACTACTTAGAATTTACCCAAAGGAAATTACATTGGCAAACAAAAAAGCTGTCTGCACCTTAATGTTTATTGCAGCTCAAATCACAGTACCTAAGGCCTGGAATCAACCCAAATGCCCATCAACAGTAGACTGGATAAAGAAATTATGGGACATGTACTCTATAGAACACTATACAGCAGTCAAAAACAATGAAATCCGGTCATTTGCAACAAGATGGAGGAATCTGGAAAACATTATGCTGAGTGAATTAAACCAGTCCCAAAGGGACAGATATCATATGTTCTCCCTGACCAGTGACAACTAACCAAGCACCAAAGTAGTAACCTGTTGAAGAGAAATGGACATTATGAGAAACATTGACTTGATCAGCTCTTTTCCTGACTGTATGTACAATGTAGTACTTTATTCATTTTAGTATTTTTTCTTTGTTTTGTTCAACTATTTGTTGAACCCTGTAATTAACACATAATTATTCTTAGGTGTTTAAATTTTAACTGAAAAGTGATCCCTGTGAAATATAAGAGTGGGAATAAGAGAAGGAGGAGATGTACAATTTGGGACACACTCAATCGGACTAGCCCCAAATGGTGTAGTTAGGAACGTGCCAGAGAATTCTAATACAATCCCATCAAGGTGGAATGTACCAAGGCCAACTCACTAGTTCAAGTGATCAACTTCAGTTCACAATGGATGACACTCATAGGTCTAAGAGTCAAAAGGATCAGACACACAAGCCTAGTGTCTGCGAATACTAACTGATAGAATTAAAAATGGAGAGTACTATCCATCATGGGAAGCAGGTGACACAGCAGACTCATAGAATCGCAGATGTCCTAAATAGCACTCTGGCCTCAGAATCAGCCCTTAAGGCATTCAGATCTGGCTCAAGAGCCCATGAGAGTATTTTAGGCATGGAAAGCCAAGACACTCTCGAAAAAAAAAGAAGAATTCCTAAGTGAAGTATCTCTGGGAGTGAGACCCCAGTGGAAAGAACGGGGCCATCAAAGAAGGAGGTACCTTTCTCTGAAGGGAGGAAAGAACTTCCACTTTGACTATGACCCTGTCTGAATAAGATCAAAATAAGCGGACTCCAAAGGCTTCCATAGCCTTGGCAACTCATGACTAGAGCCTAGGGATATTACTGATGCCATAAACAAGAGTGTCAAATTGTTAAGTCAGCATCAGGAGTCACTGTGTACTTACTTGTCATGTGGGATCTGTCCTTAATATGTGGTCCAATGTGAAGTAACACTATAACTAGTACTGAAACAGTATTTTTACACTTTGTGTTTCTGTGTGGGTGCAAAATGATGAAATCCTTAATATATACTAAATCGATCTTCTGTATATAAAGATAATTGAAAATGTATCTTAATGTGAATGGAATGGGATAGGGATCGGGAGATGGGAGGCGTATGAGTGGGAGGGTAATTATTGGGGGTGAAGCCTTTGTAATCCATAAACTACTTTGGAAATATATTTACGAATAAAAAATTACAAAAAGTAAAAAAAAAAGAAAAAAAGTTTAGTAAAATACTTAGTAGTATACAAAGAAGTCTTCTAGTTAGTGTACTTTTATTACATATACTTTAATAAACATTGTATGTGAGGGCAAACTGTTGAAATCTTTACTTAATATGTACTAAACTGATCTGTGTATAAAGAGAATTGAAAAGGAATCTTGATGTGAATGGAGTGGAGAGGGAGCGGGAAAGGGGAGGGTTGCGGGTGGGAGGGAAGTTTTGGGGGGTGAGCCATTGTAATCCATAAGCTGTACTTTGGAAATTTATATTCTTTAAATAAAAGCTTTATTTAAAAAAATAAACATTGTATTGTATGTGAAATTAAATGACAAGTCTTGTAGTTATACAATTAGTCTCTGACATAGATATTTTAAGAACATATATTTGCAAGTAGAAGTTTAATATGAATTGAAATTCCTCCAGGTTCTATGGTGTTTGCCTTTTCATACCTTTAATTAGTGTATTTGATATTGGCAAGAAATACACAGGTAGTAATAAAAATGAAGAATTTTGTATACGTTTTGTTTTTCTAATTCTATCAATTTGACTTGACTATCTGTTAATCGGAACTGCCCCAAATGATGGAGTTAGAATTGTGCCAGGGGATTCCAATACAATCCCATCAAGGTGGCATGAACCAACGCCATCTCATTAGTCCAAGTGATCAATTTCAGCTCACAATTGATCACACTGATAGGTCTAAGAGTCAAAGGGATCACACAAAGAAGACTAGTGTCTGCTCATACTAACTGATAGAATGAAAAAGGGAGAGAATGATCCAACTTGGGAAGTGAGATACACAGCAGACTCATAGAATCGCAGATGTCCTAAATAGCACTCTGGCCTCAGAATCATCCCTTAAGGCATTTGGATCTGGCTGAAGAGCCCATGAGAATATTTTAGGCATGGAATGCTAAGACACTCTGAAAAACAAAAAAAAGAAGACCTAAGTGAAGTATCTCTGGGAGTGAGACCCCAGTGGAAAGAACGGGGCCATCAAAGAAGGAGGTACCTTTCTCTGAAGGGAGGAGAGGACTTCCACTTTGACTATGACCCTGTTGGAATAAGATCGAAGTCGGCGAACCCTAAAGGCTTCCATAGCCTCGGCAACTCATGACCAGAGCCTAGGGAGATTTCTGACGCCATAAACAAGAGTGTCAAATTGTTAAATCAACATCAGGAGTCACTGTGTACTTACGTCTCATGTGGGATCTGTCCTTAATGTGTTGTCCAATGTGAAATAATGCTATTACTAGTACTAAAACAGTATTTTTACACTTTGTGTTTCTGTGTGGGTGCAAACTGATGAAATCTTTACTTAGTATATACTGAATCGATCTTCTGTATATAAAGATAACTGCAAATGATTAAAAAATCTTGGTGTTAAATTGGAAATTGCATAGATAATTAATCAATTCTTTAAAAAAAATCATGTAGGATCTCTGCCCTTAATGTGCTATACATTGTGAATTAATACTATAACTAGTACTCCAACAGTATTTTCACTTTGTGTCTCTATGTGAGGGCAAACTGTTGAAATCTTTACGTAATATGTACTAAACTGATCTTCTGTGTATAAAGAGAATTGAAAATGAATCTTGATGTGAATGGAAGGGGAGAGGGAACGGGAAAGGGGAGGGTAGTGGGAAGGAGGGAAGTTGTGTGGGGGGGAGCCATTGTAATCCATAAGCTGTACTTTGGAAATTTATATTCTTTAAATAAAAGCTTTATAAAAAATGTTAAATACTAAAACGTTTAAATTTTATAGTAATCAATAAATATTGAAACAGGAAACATAGAAAACACTTTATGATTTTGAAGATTTAATGTTTAATTGGATTATTATGATCCATTGCCAAGTATCATGTCTGCATATTTCCTAATTATGTCTATGTAGTTTGCTTCATGTTAAAAGATTTCTCAAAAAATAAAATTGACAAAACTGCTTGGATCACCGCTATATAATTATATACATATATTCAAATATATTTATTTATCTGACTGGATATTAAAACAAAGCTCGAATTTAACAATATCATTAATGAATCTGTATTGTCTACTTCATGAGTATATAGAAAGTGACTTGAATTTTGCTTTGCCAATGTATGTAGAACTTCATTATTCATGATAATGGACATGTATAGGTTTCCCCTCTTGTAACAATACCTTAATGAAAAGTTTAATAAAAGAAAGCACTTGTCCATTAATTATCCTGGACATAATTATCATTAGTAGTTATATTAATAATTATTGCTAAAAATATTTTTGTCATGTAGAAGACTGCTTGCAAATCTTATGCAGGCTTCTGTTCCACGTGAATGTTAAAAATATCTCTTGTCAGGCTAAAAAGTGTCATCTACTTGTTTTGTTTGTTCTCTATGTTTACTTTGCCTTCTGCATTCTCTGTCCAAACACTTTGGCTAACAATGTTTAAAGGCAAGACATGGGCCAGCGCCGTGGCTCAACAGGCTAATCCTCCGCCTTGCGGCGCTGGCACACTGGGTTCTAGTCCCTGTTGGGGCACCGGATTCTGTCCCTGTTGCCCCCCTTCCAGGCCAGCTCTCTGCTGTGGCCCGAGAGTGCAGTGGAGGATGGCCCAAGTGCTTGGGCCCTGTACCCCATGGGAGACCAGGAAAAAGCACCTAGCACCTGGCTCCTGCCATCGGATCATCATGGTGCGGCGGCCGCAGCGCGCCAGCCGCGGCAGCCATTGGAGGGTGAACCAACAGCAAAGGAAGACCTTTCTCTCTGTCTCACTCTCTCTCACTGTCCACTCTGCCTGTCAAAAAATAATAATAAAATAAAATAAAAATAAAATAAAGGCAAGACATGGAGCTATTTTTCCATTTAAACAACTTTCTCCAAAATAGGCTTTAAAAATTAGTGTGCATGATAATTAGCTTTTCATGAAATCCACAATGTTATATTCTATTTATTGAGAGGGGAGACTACATTAAATAAAAAAAAATTTTTCTGGTTTCCATATCCTCAGGATCCTGGTTATTAAATTAGTTGGAAGTATCTGATTTGAAAAGGCAGGGCTAAGTAATGGAAGATCTTCCTACAGGAGGTGGGAAATGTAGATTTGTATATATTGAATAAAGCAAAAATTGTAACTCAAGCATTTTCAAGGCATAGTGTAGAAAATATATCTCACATGCTAAACAAATAACTTACAAGATTACACAGATTTAGTTAGTAAGTGTTAGGGCACTTCTAATCAAAAAAGAATTTTTTTGATGACATAATTTGTACTTCATGGGAAATGTGAGCTGTGAACCCCATGTAGTACAAAAGAGTTTCCTAAGCACCGTGCGAAAAGGCTTCAGCAAGGTTGCTCAGTCTTGCGTCTGCCCTGGGTCACGTGCTATATCCCTAAGGTGAACCTGTTATCCATGGCTTAGTTTTTGCTGAAGAAAACACAATTCTGTCAAATTGCAAAATGGACTTTTTCTAACACACCTTGATAATCACTTTTAGTGATTTTCTACTTCATTCTTCTCTAATGTTCCTTTTACATAAAATTCTTTTCTTACTTGTGGTTCACACTCTTTCTACTCACTCCTCACTTTTCAACTTTTTAAATATCACAGTCATTTGGAGTTAGTTAAAGTTGAGGTCAATTTATCCTGTTCTCTCTCTAAGATTCATGGAAATCTTGGTAAAATCTGTGTATACCCCTTTCCAAGGATCTGGCTCTGGTTTTCTTTGGTTTGGATACAAATGTTCTACTTGATTGCATTGTATTCAATAGATGATGTTTCTGTAAATGCACATGAAAACTTCAGGCTTTTCACTCCTCAAACCACCAGGTTCAAGTTCCAGTGAGTCTCATTTCTCAGTGCTGTGATTAAAATCGTATTACTTGAGGATCTCTGCAATTTGAGTTGCGTATTTCTATTTAATCAAGAATGAAACATTTGGAACAATCAGGAAGACACAGGTCTGACCAAATGAGAAGGACCATCTTCCACAATGATACATAGTCTTTGATACAAACGGAATGATTTCAACTCTGGTAAATTAACAGCGTTAGAAATTAACAAGCTCTAATCCCTCTTTTTCTTCTTTTTTGACCCAACAACATTTCGATAAACAAGAAGGCAACATTTCACGATAAGGTAAGTAGTGATTGCCACACAGGCCAGAAGGAACCCAATCACATCCAGAGAGTGGTACTGATACCAGGTGAGGTCATGGGCTGCAACCCGGAGATGTTTGGCTCCTTTGTGGCGCATGACGTACTCAATCCAGAAGACTGCTCGGTCCAGCGGCTTCATGGGCTGATCGTGGTGAATTCTTGATAACGTCATGGCGTTCTCCTTATAGCTGAAGGAAAATTAATGGACATCACCTTATAGAATGAACTAGGAATTGTGGGCCTATACTTTTCATGTATATGGGAAAGATTAATGTCAAGAAAATGTAGAAAAAATTATCCCTTCAGAAGTGATTATAGAGACATTATGTTTATAAGTTGGAATTTGTTGAATACATAAAATGTGAAGATGCAGAGAGAGGTTTGGAAAGATCAAGGATTTCTAACATCCCAGTTTAGAATTTGAAATTATTTATGACCACTGGATAAAGGGAAGCTAGTGAAAGCAATAAAAGCAAAACCAACATCAAAACTATTGGACATGTGGAGCTGGAATTATTCAGGAAGCAAATGTGATTGGACCTGACATAGAAGGTTCAAAATAGTTCCAAATTGAAATATAAGCTGCCAGTCTGTCATAGAGTTAGGGAAATGACTGTACAATATTGATAAGTAGTTGGTATCAACCAGGAGTTGGTATAGTGTTGAAATGTTAATCATTGGCAGGTCTGTGACTCACTAGGCTAATCCTCTGCCTGCAGCACTGGGATCCTGGGTTCTAGTCCTGGTTGGGGTGCCGAGTAGTAGTCCTAGTTGCTACTCTTTCAGTCCAGCTCTCTCTTGTGGTCCAGGAGGTCAGCGGATGATGGCACAAGTACTAGGGTCCCTGTACCCGCATGGGAGACCGGAGGAAGCACCTGGCTCCTGGATTCGGATCAGCGCAGCACTGGCAGTAGCGGTCATTTACGGGAGTGAACCAATGGAAGGAAGACCTTTCTCTCACTCTCACTGTCTAACTCTGCTTGGCCAAAAAAAAAAAAAGTTAATTTTTAATGAATGAAATGATGATTAAAGCTATGAAAGTATGAAAGCAAATTGCCTTTCTTTGAATCCTGACATTTTCTTGCCCTTTTTACAAATTTCTGTGATTCTTGTTTTTATTGTTTGATGAAATAATGTTGGAAGAAAATCTCTCTACTTTCAAAAATTATTATGAAACAAGGATATTCCATCTTATGTGTTGCAAATCAATTAAATCTTTATTTTATAACCTTCCAAGTAAGACAATAATAAACACAGCCATAAGTCCTAAGAATATCCCCATATGGAAAAGAAATATCTTCTTTTTGTTCAGTAAGTTTTAATTGAGTAAACTTGAAAGCCCAATTGTTACTATTTATCCGTGACAGAACTGCAACGTTAGAATAGAAAATTCGAGAACCTTGGAATGTCACTGAAAATATGATTTGATAATTCCATGCAGATTTACTGAAAAGAAATCAGAATACTTTTTTAAATAACAGCTATATATATATATGTATATAAATATATATATATATCTATGTGAAATAATGGCACATATACTGGTACACTATTGTTTACTATTAATATATAGTCCACATATCAGGTTTTAAATCTTGAACCAACACAACAAATTTGATTTTGAAATAAAATTTTAAGAGTTCTTATGCTGAAAGAAAATTATAACTGTTCAGAATGCAAGTTTCTACAATATAACATTCCTGCTTCCTGCCTGCCACTCTGTTCCTAATACTTCCTTGTCATCCTCTGTTAACCTTCTTCACTGATGCTCCACATTTCAATCATTGGCTAATCCAAAATCTGTGCACTATCGCTAAGCCTCTGAAAATCATTCTTTATATCCATCACAAAAAGATACAGTGATACTCCCAATGAATTATTGATGATTATCCTCTAGCATTAAGCAAATCTGTACTCAATCTGATGTTCATCTTCTAAATTAGCATTGAGTCCTTGTTCCTCCACTGAAAATTGATCTAAAAATACTGTGTAATTTTAAAGAAACAGTAATACTCACGAAGGGTCATTAATGACTGTCTTCAAGGCATTGAGCAAATCTGCACTGGACATTGTTTTCAGGTCCAATTTAACAGCTGCTCCCTTGGCCTTCATGTAGACAATGTTATCAAGTTGATCTCCAAACAAAGGAATGCCCACCATAGGAACTCCATGGTAGATTGCCTCAAAGACACCATTGGCTCCACCATGAGTTATGAAAGCCTTGGTTTTTGGATGACCTGGGATTGAGTGATTTTTAGTAAAATTATTAGTTATAAATCTTACAAATGAATGAGAAAAGTATAATATGAGGCACTGAAAGTGCAGTGTACTCTAAAAATATATTATCAATGCCAAAGAAACTGGATTTTAATAGCTTTTAGATCCAGAGAAAGAGGCACCTAAGTGCACTGGGGAGGTAAAGGAAGGTCACGTGGAAGAGGTGGAATGTGACGTGAGGCTTGTACTTGTATGCGAGATTGCCAAATGGGTATGAAAGACTACATTCTGGAAAAAATGAACTGTATATGTGTCAAATTAAAAGGTCAAGTGCCCATTAGAACATGCTCTCTCCAAGAAACCATGCCACAACTGTGTGTCATTTATAGGTTGTAGAAGGTTGCCCATACTCTATCTTGAAATTCCTTATTACTTTATTTTAAAGGTTGTTGATGTTTCCCACAGAAAACATAGAATTCCTCAAAATTTCTTGGTGTTATTTGTAACTTTCTATATTAGGGGAAAAGTCAGATGACAAATGTAATGTTTGAATAAGGATTCAATCTGACAAGCCAGGAGATTATTATTATTTAATTAATATGTTTCTAAGAAACAGATCTAGCACTAGAAACACACATACACACATACACTTACACACACAGTGCAAGGGAAGTCCTCAGAGCAAGAAAGAGAGAAGGAGATCTTCTTACTATGGTTCATTCACCAAATGCACTGAACAGCTGGGAATGGGCCAGGCGAAAGCCAGGATCTGGGACTCAATCTAGCACTACTCTGTGGCTGCCAGTGACTCAGATATTTTAGCCATTAGCTGCTGCCTTCTTCATCTAGGATGAGTCAGCAGGAAGTAGGCATCAGAATTGGAGTTGGAACTTAATCCATGAACTCCAGTGTAGGAGGCATGTGTCCCAGAAACATTATAACCCTTCTGCCAAAAGCCTTCCCCGCTGGAAATTACTGAGAAATTCTCTCTGAGAGGTAAATACACTGAAAATAAGGATACTTTGATTCTGGGCCTACAAATATTGAAATCATAAAATGCCAACTGTTATAATTCATTGTATTTACCCTACGAGGGGGCAAGGCTTGCAAAGACATTTGGCTTGATTCTTTAGGTTTTCAATAACAAAGGCTTACTACTCTCATCATGATCGACTATTACTAGTGTTTTCAATGTCTGTTCTCCAGAGTCTTACCAAGAAGGTCATTCTGGGGGATCCACTTATAGAGCCGAGTGTTGGATCCTAACGTGTCTGGTTTCTTGCCTTCAAATCGCCAAAGAACCTGTTTGGTAAAGTAATAGCAATTTCATGAATTGGATTTCTAATTATGGCATGTTAAAATACTAAGGAGGTTGGGAGATCACTCTTACATACCTTGGATTGGAATGAAAAAGAAAAGAAGGCAAGAGAGTTTTAAGTAATGAGAATTAAAAGATGAAAGCCTTCATGCCTCCTGTACTCTTGATGCATTCAGTCAGATTTGGGATGTATTCATGGTGTGTCACATATAAGATATAACCCAAGTAAGAAGATGTGTGATGAATTAAGCATTTAGGAAATTATTAGTTGGGCTTAAATCAAATGAAAGAAGAAGAACTCATTAACAGTTTACTTGTGATCTACATTATCTATATATCTGTAAATCTATATAGATAAACAGATATACAGATATGTGTGTATGTTTGTTTGTACATGTGTTTGTGTTTACCATGTGAGACTCATCTTCCAAACCTATTAACATTTTTAAATTTAAAAAATGGAAACAAGGTTTTATTTGCATCCCCTGTTCCATAAGTTGTTTTATGAGAATCTGTCATTTTATTAAACATTTATTAATATATTTGTAAAGAATTACAGAAGAAAATAGGCAGAGAGAGAGAGAGAGTTCTTTCAGCCACCGATACACTCCCCAGATAAATGCAATGGCGAGCTGAGTCGATCCTAAGCCAGGAGCCAGGTGCCTCCTCTATGTCTCCCACAAGGTGGAGTAGTAAAAGGACCTGGGGCATTCTTCATCACCCTGCCAGGTCAAAGCAGAGATCCAGAGCAGAAGAGGAGTATCCAAGTACCAAAGCAATGCCAACATGGGATTCTGGCACTGCAGGCGGTGGCCCAACCAGCTACGCAATTGCGCCAGCCCAAAGAATTTGTCATCTTTTAATTTGAGAGAGAAATAAAATAGGTTGGCACTGAGGAACTACATTTAATTTGTTATATGAAAATTTCAAGATACATTTTTGAAATGAAACCATAATAGTATCACTACTGCTAGAATTGGAATTTCTTTAAATATAGGAAGAAAGAGTCAGTTCATAAGCATACAGTGTCTGAAAAATTCCATTATTGTGATAATGCTAAATTTTATTTAACTGACTATTAGGTTTTCCACGATGTATTGAAAGCATTGACAGCTGTTAATGCTAATTTCTACTATAGCCAGATCATTTCTATGTAAGCTACCAAAATAAGGTACTGATACTAGAAATCTGAATTTATCCTCATAAACTGCAGTATTTATCCTCATAAACTGGAGTGTACCATTTCTATTTCCTTTAGGAGTGGTAAAGTAATTTCTGATTCTCTGTGTAATATTAACACAGGGTGTTACTATAGGGTTTTATCAGCTAGAAAGCTAAAAAGTAGTTGCTGAATACCAAGAGTTCAAAGGTGTCTTGTATATATCACAAATGTAGTTCCTACTATTTTTTATTATTTTTTATTTTTGACAGGCAGACTGGACAGTGAGAGATAGAGACAGAGAGAAAGGTCTTCCTTTGCCGTTGGTTCACCCTCCAATGGCTGCCGTGGCCGGCGCACTGCGGATGGCGCACCAGCTCATCCGTTGGCAGGAGCCAGGTGCCAAGTGCTTTTCCTGGTCTCCCATGGGGTGCAGGGCCCAAGTACTTGGGCCATCCTCCACTGCACTCCCGGGCCACAGCAGAGAGCTGGCCTGGAAGGAGGGCAACCGGGACAGAATCCGGTGCCCCGACAGGGACTAGAACCTGGTGTGCCGGCGCCGCAAGGCGGAGGATTAGCCTGTTGAGCCGTGGTGCCGGCTCTGTAGTTCCTACTATTACTTATAGAAGGGGACATCGGAACTCCATCACATGTCAGGCTTGCTTCAAAATGACTCCTTCTTTTACTGCCATCTCCATGCTCAATCCAGAGGAATTGCACTCATGAGTTAGGGTCACAGCCCTGTGGTGTGATGTTTTTATAAAGTATAGCAGGTGTCTTCAGAACAGGACACATCTCCAAATTTTCTGCTTATATCTTTCTGCGAAACCACTGCTAGGGTCCAGTAGTGGGGCGCAGATTAATTTTTCTGTTTCTCTAAATCTACTTAGATGAGTGCATAGCTGGGCTCTTGCTTGGTGAGCTCTGGACTTCTGTTCTCTGAGTAGGCTCCTCATTAGTATCTTAAATACCCCTACATACAAATTAGGGAACGTAAAGAGGCATGGACTATATGAGAATCCTAAACTTCATAGTGCTCTTAAGATGTGTTTCAGTTTTCCCTTAATGTTATTGAGGTAGTGCAGTCAGTAATGAAAATTCAGCTTCTGTCTGAATACAGCTTTAGTGTACACAGTGGCCTCACAATCCCACAAGGGAAAGAAGCAAACAGCAGGGTAGAATTCAGTGATTTCCTTTTATTTGCCTGCAAAATGATTGAGTATTCCAAGGGTTCACAAGACACCTGTTAGGTACATTTCTGATCTAAATGTCAATGTCAAAGTTACCTACAATGAAATATACTCTGTGCTATTTTTGCACCTGTCAGGAAGGGTTTAACTGATGTCTGAAGAAAATTAAAGATATCATAAGTATCTCCACTTCACATAGGAATATCTGTAATGAGACACTCTGCAGAGCTTAGCAGACTCATTCAGCAGTTGCCTGCCATTAGGGCACATTTCTGACCTTTTGTGGCAGCTGGGCAAAGGCTGATGCAATCACATTGGCCCTTTCTTCTGTCAGGTTACTGATCATTGATCCCAGGGAAAACACCACCACTCCCTCTTCTCCAGAGCTCTGCACAAAGTCTTCCATCTCCTGTGAAGAGAAAATTAGGTCTGTCATAAAGAGCCGCATGGTTGGTTATCAGGGTCTCAAAACACTTTCTCTTCCCAAACTAAAACTTCGTGCCCTATGGACATTATGTGATATGTATTTAGAGCATTGAAATCCTAATTTATGTTCATCTTGCATTTTACAGAAAAATATGTGATTTTTTATCTTCTTTGTTCTTCTGTTTGCAACTAACCTTTCTATTTTAGCTGATTTAGTGTTATTAAAAGTTCTTTGGTAGAGCAATTATAATGGTGTGATAAGTATGTGTTTGCATATATTTGTATATATATAAATTTTAATCATTCCTTAATATTCAGTTTAGGTTTCTAAAAATGTATTCTTATAATAAATGCTACAGATACTGATTTGGCACTTACTAATTCCTTTAATCTGCACAGTTTTAAGTCTTATAAAACCAAAGTGTATACTTTTAAGTTATTCTGTGTTGTTTGTTAAATTTCTCTCTTCTGTCTTACAAAAGGACAGAGATTATCTGCGCTTACTGTTCTTATACTTTTATGCCTGGATTATTTTGCTTAATGTAGTTCCAGCACTGTTGTCACAAATGACTAGATTTATCTTATTTATCTAGATGTATCTTATTTATCTAGATTTATCTTATTTTTTGTTTAATGGTATTCCATATTTTATATGTACCAAATCATTCGTCAGTGGATAGACTTAAACTTCAATTTCTACCTCTTGGCTATTGTCAAAAGTGCTATAATAAGATGTAATAGTAATAGTGATGTGATGTAATAGTGATGTAATAAGTGATATAATAAGATGTAGGCAGATGTCTTCTTGATATGTGGGTTTTGTTCCCTTTGGATATCGGAGGCATTTTAAATGCATTACCTATATTAATTATTCTTCCTACACAACATAGCATACTGTTGACAATACTGTTATGAAATCAAATGTAGTCATTCCTACGAGTATTTTTTTTTCACAGGCAGAGTGGACAGTGAGAGAGAGAGACAGAGAGAAAGGTCTTCCTTTGCTGTTGGTTCACCCTCCAATGGCTGCCGTGGAGGGTGCGCTGCGGCCGGCGCACTGCGCTCATCCGATGGCAGGAGCCAGGTGCTAGGTGCTTTTTCCTGGTCTCCCATGGGGTGCAGGACCCAAGTACTTGGGCCATCCTCCACTGCACTCCCGGGCCACAGCAGAGGACTGGCCTGGAAGAGGGGCAACCGGAACAGAATCCGGTGCCCCGACCGGGACTAGAACCCGGTGTGCCGGCGCCGCAAGGCGGAGGATTAGCCTGTTGAGCCATGGCGCCGGCTCCTACGACTATTAAAGTTTATTTCTTCACTGTCTGTTGCCTGAAATCATTTTTTAAAAAAGATTTATTTACTTATCTGAAGGTTAGAGTTATATAGAGGCAGGAGAGGCAGGGAGAGAGAGAGAGGGAAAGAGAGAAAGAGAGAGAGAAAGAGAGAGAGAGGTCTTCCATCTTCTGGTTCACTCCCCAATTGGCTACAGTGGCTGGAGCTGTGCTGAAATGAATCCAGGAGCCAGGAGTTTCTCCCAGGTTTCCCATGCAGGGTTCAGGGGCCCAAGGACTTGGCCATCTTCCATTTCTTTCCCAGGCCGTAGCAGAGAGCCAGATTGGAAATGGAGCAGCCATAACTAGAACCAATGCCTTATGGGATACTGGCACTGTAGGAGTAGTTTTAGCCGCTAAGCCACAGCACAGGTCCCTGCCCGAACTCCTAACAGTTGTCTTTTTTTAATACAGCATATTTTATTATAATCCATGTATTGCAAGCAGGTTGCGAGCCCTCCATTTGTGACAAATAGCCTAGAGAAGGAGTCAGGCTCTGTGAGCCAGTGATGTGCACAATGTTTGCATTTTTAAATTGCTTGGGATTTAATTACTCGTTGGAAACCACCATCTTTTTTAACTTTTATTAAATGAATATAAATTTCCAAAGTACAACTATAACTTCCCTCCCACCCACAACCCTTCCCTCTCCTGCCTCCTCTCCGCTTCCATTCACATCAATATTCAGTTTCAATTATCTTTATATACAGAAGATCAATTTAGCATATATTAAGTAAAGATTTCAACAGTTTGCACACACAGAAACACAAAGTGAAAAACACTGTTTGAGTACTAGTAATAGCATTAAATCACAATGTATAGCACATTAAGGACAGATCCTACATGAGGAGTAAGTGTGCAGTGACTCCTGTTGTTGACTTAACAAATTGACACTCTTGTTTATGGCATCAGTAATCAGCCTAGGCTATTGTCATGAGTTGCCAAGGTTATGGGGGCCTTTTGAGTTCACCTACTCTGATCTTATTTAGACAAGGTCATAGTCACAGTGGAAGTTCTCTCCTCCCTTCAGAGAAAGGTACCTCCTTCTTTGATGACCTGTTCTATCCACTGGGATCTCAATCAGAGAGATCTTTCATTTAGGGCTTCTTTTTATTTTTTTTTGCCAGAGTGTCTTGGCTTTCCATACCTGAAATACTCTCATGGACTTTTCAGCTGTATCTGAATGCCTTACGGGCTGATTCTGAAGCCAGAGTGCTATTTGGGACATCTGCCATTCTATGAGTGTGCTGGTATCCCGCTTCCCATGTTGGATCATTCTATCCCTTTTTTATTCTATCAGTTAGTATTTGCCGACACTAGTCTTGTTTATGTGATCCCTTTGACTCTTAGACCTATCATTATGACCAATTGTGAACAGAAATTGATCACTTGGACTAATGAGATGGCATTGGTACATGCCACCTTGATGAGATTGTATTGGAATCCTCTGGCACGTTTCTAACTCCACCATTTGGGGCAAGTCTGATTGAGCATGTCCATACTGTACATCTCTTCCCTCTCTTATTCCCACTCTTATATTTAACAGGGATCACTTTTCAATTAAGTTTCAACACTTAAGAATAACTGTATATTAATTACAGAGTTCAACCAATAGTATTAAGTAGAATAAAAAATACTAAAAGGGATAATGTATTAAGTTGTTCATCAACAGTCAGGGCAAGGGCTGATCAAGTCACTGTTTCTCATAGTGTCCATTTCACTTCTACAGGTTTCCTTTTTGGTGCTTGGATAGTTGTCACTGGTCAGGGAGAACATATGATATCTGTCCCTTTGGGACTGGCTTATTTCACTCAGCATGTTTTCCAGATTCCTCCATTTTGTTGCAAATGACCGGATTTAATTGCTTTTTTTTTACTGCTGCATAGTATTCTATAGAGTACATATCCCATAATTTCTTTATCCAGTCTACTGTTTATGGGCATTTAGGTTGGTTCCAGGTCTTAGATATTGTGTATTGAGCTGCAATAAACATTAAGGTGCAGACTGCTTTTTTGTTTGCCAATTTAATTTCCTTTGGGTAATTCCCAGGAGTGGGATGGCTGGGTTGAATGGTAGGGTTATATTCAGGTTTCTGAGGAATCTCCAGACTGACCTCCATAGTGGCTTAACCAGTTTGCATTCCCACCAAAAGTGGGTTAGTGTCCCTTTTTCCCCACATCCTCACCAGCATCTGTTGTTGGTGGATTTCTGAATGTGAGCCATTCTAACCGGGGTGAGGTGAAACCTCATTGTGGTTTTGATTTACATTTCCCTGATGGCTAGTGATCTTGAACATTTTTTCATGTGTCTGTTGGCCATTTGGATTTCCTCTTGAAACATGTCTATTGAGGTCCTTGGCCCATCTCTTGAGTGGGTTGTTTGTTTTGATGTTGTGGAGTTTCTTGATCTCTTTGTAGATTCTGGTTATTAACACTGTAGCATAGTTTGCAAATATTTTTTCCATTTTGTCAGTTGCCTCTTCACTCTCCTGTTATTTTGCAGTACAGAAACTTCTCAATTTGATGCAATCCCAAATGTTAATTTTGGCTTTGACTGCTTGTGCTTCCAGGGTCTTTTCCAGGAAGTCTTTGCTGGTGTCAATATCTTGCAGGGTTTCTCCAATGTTCTCTAATAATTTGATGGTGTCAGTTATGGGTCTATTTAGGTTTTCTATGTCTTCATGGCTCAATTTAGGTAGATTGCATGTGTCTATGTATCTATCCATTTCTGATAGATTTCCCTGTTTGCTGGCATACAACACTTTGTTAATTTGTGATGATTCTTTTTATTTCTTGGTGTCTGTTGTTACATTTCCTTTTTCATCTCTTGATTTTATTTATTTGGGTCTTTTCTTTTTTTATTTAGTTGAACCAATGGTATTTCAGTTTTATTCATTTTTTCAATGAATTTTTTCTTTGGCTGATTTTGTGTAATTTTTGAATTTAATCTTGTTGATTTCTTCTCTGATTTTAATTATTTCTCGTCTCCTACTAGATTTGGGTCTGGTTTGCTGCAGGTTTTCTAGATCCTTGAGATGCATTGAAAGCTCATTTATTTGGTGCCTTTCCAATTTCTTGATGTAGACACCTATTGCTATAAACTTTCCTCTTTTTTTCCCTAGGACTTCCATTGTTTTATTTAGTATTTAGTATTTATGATATTACCATTTATCATTAGCTGTACTGTATAATTAAGTAATAATGTTAGAAAACCAGCCAAGACTGAACCAAAGATTGAGGTGATTTTGATAATTCTTCCAACTTCTGAACAAAGGAAAACACAAAGTAAATGCCATTTTCCTGGCTGCCTAAGTTTGAATTTTTTTCACTGATGATTCAGAAATTCACTGCCTCCCTTGCAAATGGCCAATGGCTGTCTCTTCATTTCTACTTAAAAAAGGGAGAAACGAGGCGGAGCCAAGATGGCGGAATAGTGAGGACGCGCACTAGCAGTCCACAAAAAGATAGTTTAATAAAAACAGAGTTACTGTAGCATCAGGAAAAATCTCACGGAAAAAAATGCAGTGGAAATTCTTCCGGACCCAGTGAATGAGACGCAGAGGACCTAGGGGAAAGTAAGTTTGCGAACGGCAAATCGTGCCTTAGTGGCACGGGAGCTGCCGGGAGGGACGGGAACCGGACGGAACACAGTCGCCATTGGAATCGAGCGCTTAAACGGGAGCCGATACAGGGATCCCGAGACACTGGCGGGGGGAAGCAGACACCAGGGGGGAAACAGCACAATTGAGGCGAGCCCACACGGACACTAGCCTCTTTCGTAGCCCACCCTGCTCACTCGAGCTAGACTGAACACAGTGGGATGGCGCGCGCCCGCCGGCTGAACCGGAAGCCGGGCGGAACACAGTCGCCATTGGAACTGAGCGCTTGAACGGGGGCCGATACAGGGATCCCGAGACACTGGTGGGGGGAAGCAGACCCCCCACGGGGGAAACAGCACAATTGAGGTGAGCCTGCACGGACACTAGCCTCTCTCGTCACCCACCCTGCTAATTCGAGCTAGATTAAAGGCAGTGGGACAAGGCGTGCCCGCCCGCCCGCCCGCCCATCACTGAGGCAGACGGAACCAAAAACCCGAGGCTGTAGAAACCTGAAGGGGATCCAAAAACTGGGAACACACCGCGCACACAAACTCCGTTACCTTGACAACCCAGAGAAAGAGTGTGGGGAAAAAAAAATGCCAAATAAAAACAGATCCGAGGGAGCAAGATCAAGGAAGATGCTATGATGACCCCAAACGGAAAAGACACCCCAAGTCAGGATTATGAAGATAATGAGATAGAAGAAATGCAAGAAGCAGATCTCAAAGAATTGATAAGAACATTAAGAAGTTCTCAAAAACAAATTCTTGAACTACAGAAATCCTTAATGGATAAGATAGAAAATCTCTCTCGCGAGAATGAAGTACTACGGAGAAATCAAAACGAAATGAAACAACTAGTAGAACAAGAAGCTACGATAGTGACAAAAAATCTTAATGAATTGAAGAATTCAATAGATCAAGT
Source organism: Sylvilagus floridanus (assembly GCA_949820135.1). NCBI lineage: Eukaryota > Metazoa > Chordata > Mammalia > Lagomorpha > Leporidae > Sylvilagus > Sylvilagus floridanus. The sequence goes on along the minus strand of OX463238.1, from coordinate 102,483,692 downwards.
GACAAGCAATCTTGAGGGCCTTAAAACCAGAATGGGTGAAGCAGAAGAGAGAATATCGGACCTAGAAGACAGAGAACAGGAGAGGAAACAGTCAAACCAAAGACAAGAAGAGGAAATTAGAAAACTAAAAGATATCGTCGGGAATTTACAGGATACTATTAAAAAACCCAACATTCGGGTTCTAGGTGTTCCTGAAGGTATGGAGAGGGAGAAAGGATTAGAAGGCCTTTTTAGGGAGATACTAGCAGAAAACTTTCCAGGCTTGGAGAAAGACAGAGAAATCCTAATCCAGGAAGCTCATAGAACCCCTAATAAACATGACCAAAAGAGATCCTCTGCACAACATATTGTAATTAAACTCACCACAGTGAAGCAAAAAGAAAAGATCCTAAAATGTGCAAGAGAGAAACGTCAGATTACTCTCAGAGGATCTCCAATTAGACTTATAGCTGACTTCTCAACAGAAACCCTACAAGCTAGAAGGGAATGGCGAGACATAGCCCAGGTACTTAGAGAGAAAAACTGCCAGCCCAGAATATTATACCCTGCAAAGCTCTCATTTGTGAATGAAGGTGAAATAAAGACATTTGATTGCAAACAAAAATTGAAAGAATTTGTTGCCACTCGTCCAGCCCTGCAAAAGATACTTAAAGACGTGTTACACACAGAAACACAGAAACACGACCATCAACATGAAAGAAGGTAAACGAAGGGAACCTCACGGCAAAAGATCACAGGGAATTCAAAGCATACATTAGAAAATATCTGGCAAATGGCAGGGCAAACTTACCACTTATCAATAATCACATTGAACATTAAAGGTCTAAACTGTCCTGTTAAAAGACAGAGATTGGCTGACTGGGTTAAGGAACAAAAACCATCTATTTGCTGCCTACAAGAAACACATCTCTCCAATGAAGATCCATACAGACTGAAAATAAAAGGATGGAACAAGATATACCACGCCAACAGAAATGAAAAAAAGAGCGGGTGTAACCATCTTAATATCGGACTACATAAACTTTAACACAAAAACTGTTAAGAGAGACAAAGAGGGGCACTATATAATGATTAAGGGATCAATACTACAGGAAGATATAACAATTCTCAATGTATATGCACCTAATTACAGGCCACAGGTTTATTTAAAAAATTTGTTAAGAAACTTAAAGGGAGACTTAGACCCCAACACAATAGTACTGGGGGACTTCAATACTTCACTCACAGATATTGACAGAACGACAGGACAGAAGATCAACAAGGAGACAGTAGATTTAAACAACACTATAGCCCAAATGGATCTAACAGATATCTACAGAACTTTTCATCCTACACGTAAAGCATTCACATTCTTCTCAGCAGTACATGGAACCTACTCTAGGATTGATCACATATTAGGCCATAAAGCAAGTCTCAGCAAATTCAAAAGAATTAGAATCATACCGTGTAACTTCTCAGACCATGAGGGAGTGAAGTTGGAAATTAGCAACTCAGGAATCTCTAGAGCATATGCAAACACATGGAGATTGAACAACATGCTCCTGAATGAACAATGGGTCACTGAAGAAATCAAAAGAGAAATCAAAAATTTTCTGGAAGTAAATGAGGATAACAGCACAACATACCAAAACTTATGGGATACAGCAAAAGCAGTGTTAAGAGGAAAGTTTATATTAATAGGTGCCTACATCAAGAAACTGGAAAGGCACCAAATAGATGAGCTTTCAATGCATCTCAAGGATCTAGAAAATTTGCAGCAAACTAGACCCAAATCTAGTAGAAAAAGAGAAATAATCAAAATCAGAGAAGAAATCAACAGGATTGAATCCAAAAAAAACATTACAAAAAATCAGCCAAACGAGGAGCTGGTTTTTTGAAAAAATAAACAAGATTGACACCCCATTGGCCCAACTAACTAAAAAAAGAAGAGAAAAGACCCAAATCAGTTAAATCAGAGATGAAAAAGGAAATATAACAACAGACACCACAGAAATCAAAACAATCATCAGAAATTACTACAAGGACTTGTATGCCAGCTAAACAGGGAAACCTATCAGAAATGGATAGATTCCTGGACACATGCAACCTTCCTAAATTGAACCAGGAAGACATAGAAAACCTAAACAGACCCATAAGTGAGTCAGAAATTTAATCAGTAATAAAGGCCCTCCCAACAAAGAAAAGCCCAGGACCAGATGGATTCACTGCTGAATTCTACCAGACATTCAAAGAAGAACTAACCCCAATTCTTCTCAAACTATTCAAAACAATCGAAAAAGAGGGAATTCTCCCAAATTCCTTCTATGAAGCCAGCATCACCTTAATTCCTAAGCCAGAAAAAGATGCAGCATTGAAAGAGAATTACAGACCAATATCCCTCATGAACATAGATGCAAAAATCCTCAACAAAATTCTGGCCAATAGACTGCAACAACACATCAGAAAGATCATCCACCCAGACCAAGTGGGATTTATCCCTGGTATGCAGGGATGGTTCAATATTCGCAAAACAATCAACGTGATACACCACATTAACAGACTGCAGAAGAAAAACCATATGATTATCTCACTAGACGCAGAGAAAGCATTCGATAAAATTCAACACCCTTTCATGATGAAAACCCTAAGCAAACTGGGTATAGAAGGCACATTCCTCAATACAATCAAAGCAATTTATGAAAAACCCACGGCCAATATCCTATTGAATGGGGAAAAGTTGGAAGCATTTCCACTGAGATCTGGTACCAGACAGGGATGCCCACTCTCACCACTGCTATTCAATATAGTGCTGGAAGTCTTAGCCAGAGCTATTAGGCAAGAAAAAGAAATTAAAGGGATACAAGTTGGGAAGGAAGAACTCAAACTATCCCTCTTTGCAGACGACATGATTCTTTATTTAGGGGACCCAAAGAACTCTACTAAGAGACTATTGGAACTCATAGAAGAGTTTGGCAAAGTAGCAGGATATAAAATCAATGCACAAAAATCAACAGCCTTTGTATACACAGACAATGCCACGGCTGAGGAAGAACTGCTAAGATCAATCCCATTCACAATAGCTACAAAAACAATCAAATACCTTGGAATAAATTTAACTAAGGACATTAAAGATCTCTACAATGAAAATTACAAAACCTTAAAGAAAGAAATAGAAGAGGATACCAAAAAATGGAGAAATCTCCCATGCTCATGGATTGGAAGAATCAATATCATCAAAATGTCCATTCTCCCAAAAGCAATTTACAGATTCAACTCAATACCAATCAAGATACCGAGGACATTCTTCTCAGATCTGGAAAAAATGATGCTGAAATTCATATGGAGACACAGGAGACCTCGAATAGCTAAAGCAATCTTGTACAACAAAAACAAAGCCGGAGGCATCACAATACCAGATTTCAGGACATACTACAGGGCAGTTGTTATCAAAACAGCATGGTACTGGTACAGAAACAGATGGATAGACCAATGGAACAGAATAGAAACTCCAGAAATCAATCCAAACACCTACAGCCAACTTATATTTGATCAACGATCCCAAACCAGTCCCTGGAGTAAGGTCAGTCTGTTTAATAAATGGTGCTGGGAAAACTGGATTTCCACGTGCAGAACCATGAAGCAAGACCCCTACCTTTCACCTTACACAAAAATCCATTCAACATGGATTAAAAACTTAAACCTACGACCCGACACCATCAAATTACTAGAGAGCATAGGAGAAACCCTGCAAGACATAGGTACTGGCAAAGACTTCTTGGAAAAGACCCCAGAAGCACAGGCACTGAAAACCAAAATTAACTACTGGGATTGCATCAAATTGAAAAGTTTCTGTACTGCAAAAGAAACAGTCAGGAAAGTGAATAGGAAACCGACAGAATGGGAAAATATATTTGCAAACTATGCAACAGATAAAGGGTTGATAACCAGAATCTACAAAGAAATTAAGAAACTCCACAACATCAAAACAAACAACCCACTTAAGAGATGGGCCAAGGACCTCAATAGACATTTTTCAAAAGAGGAAATCCAAATGGCCAACAGACACATGAAAAAATGTTCAAGATCCCTAGCAATCAGGGAAATGCAAATCAAAACCACAATGAGGTTTCACCTCACCCCGGTGAGAATGGCTCACATTCAGAAATCCACCAACAATAGATGCTGGAGAGGATGTGGGGAAAAAGGGACACTAATCCACTGTTGGTGGGAATGCAAACTGGTGAAGCCACTATGGAAGTCAGTCTGGAGATTCCTCAGAAACCTGAATATAACCCTACCATTCAACCCAGCCATCCCACTCCTTGGAATTTACCCAAAGGAAATTAAATTGGCAAACAAAAAAGCCGTCTGCACAGCAATGTTTATTGCGGCTCAATTCACAATAGCTAAGACTTGGAACCAACCCAAATGCCCATCAACAGTAGACTGGATTAGGAAATTATGGGACATGTACTCTACAGAATACTATACAGCAGTCAAAAACAATGAAATCCGGTCACTCGCAACAAAATGGAGGAATCTGGAAAACATCATGCTGAGTGAATTAAGTCAGTCCCAAAGAGACAAATATCATTTGTTTCCCTTGATTGGCGATGACTAACTGAGCACCAAAGGGGAAACCTGTAGAAGTGAAATGGACACTATGAGAAACAGTGACTCGATCAGCTCTTGTGCTGACTGTTGTTGTACAATGTAATACTTTATCCATGGTAGTATTTTTTTTTCTTTATCCTAGTACTAGTGGTTGAACTCTGTAATTAACACACAATTATTCTTAGGTGTTTAAATTTTAACTGAAAAGTGATCTCTGTGAAATATAAGAGTGGGAATAAGAGAGGGAGGAGATGTAAAACTTGGGACATGCTCAATCGGAACGGCCCCAAATGATGGAGTTAGAATTGTGCCAGGGGTTTCCAATACAATCCCATCAAGGTGGCATGTACCAAGGCCATCTCATTAGTCCAAGTGATCAATTTCAGCTCACAATTGATCACACTGATAGGTCTAAGAGTCAAAGGGATCACACAAACAAGACTAGTGTCTGCTAATACTAACTGACAGAATGAAAAAGGGAGAGAATGATCCAACATGGGAAGCAGGATACACAGCAGACTCATAGAATGGCAGATGTCCTAAATAGCACTCTGGCCTCAGAATCAGCCCTTAAGGCATTCGGATCTGGCTCAAGAGCCCATGAGAATAGTTTAGGCATGGAAAGCTAAGACACTCTGGAAAAAACAGAAGACCTAAATGAAAGATCTCTGCGAGTGAGATCCCAGTGGAAAGAATGGGGCCATCAAAGAAGGAGGTACCTTTCTCTGAAGGGAGGAGAGAACTTCCACTTTGACTATGGCCCTGTGGGAATAAGATCGAAGTCCACGAACCCTAAAGGCTTCCATAGCCTCGGCAACTCATGACCAGAGCCTAGGGAGATTACTGACGCCATAAACAAGAGTGTCAAATTGTTAAATCAACATCAGGAGTCACTGTGTACTTACGTCTCATGTGGGATCTGTCCTTAATGTGTTATCCAATGTGAAGTGATGCTATTACTAGTACTGAAACAGTATTTTTACACTTTGTGTTTCTGAGTGGGTGCAAACTGATGAAATCCTTACATAGTATATATTGAATCAATCTTCTTTATATAAAGATAATTGCAAATGATTAAAAAATCTTGGTGTTAAACTGGAAATTGCATAGACAATTAATCAATTTAAAAAAAAAAATCATGTAGGATCTCTGTCCTTAATGTGCTGTACATTGTGAATTAATACTATAACTAGTACTCCAACAGTATTATCATTTTGTGTCTCTATGCGAGGGCAAACCGTTGAAATCTTTATGTAATATGTACTAAATTGATCTTCTGTGTATAAAGAGAATTGAAAATGAATCTTGATGTGAACAGAAGGGGAGAGGGAGCGGGAAAGGGGAGGGTGGGGGAGGGAGGGAAATTGTGTGGGGGGGGGAGCCATTGTGGTCCATGAGCTGTTCTTTGTAAATTTATATTCTTTAAATAAAAGCTTTATATAAAAAAATAAATAAAAAATAAAAATAAAAAAAAATAAATAAAAAAAAAGGGAGAAACATTTTTGTCCATATAAAGGTTTCAGACTGCCACATTCTGAGATCTTTCAACATCCCTATCTGTCAACTTTCAAATAATTAAGCAAAGCAAGAAATTGTTGATGAAACTGCACAGGGAGAGGTCAGTGGATACATAGGACTCAACATACAACCCATGCTAAATGAACATGGAGATCTAGCTCTCAGCAAGATAAACTTTCCTCAACACTGCTTTCGCCGTATCCCATAAGTTTTGATATGTTGTGTTGTTTTCCTCATTTACTTCCAGAACATTTTTGATTTCTCTTGATTTCTTCTATGACCCATTGTTCATTCAGGAAAATATTGTTCAGTCTCCACGTGTTTGCATACTCTGTAGGGATTCCTGAGTTGCTAATTCCCACCTTCATTCAGCTGTGATCTGAGAAGCTGTATGGTATGATTCTAATTGTTTTGAATTTGCTGAGACTTGCTTTATGGCCTAGTATGTGGTTGATCCTAGAGAAAGTTCCATGCACTGTTGAGAAGATTGTAAATTCTTTAAATGTAGGATTGAAAGATCTGTAGATATCTGTTACATCCATTTGGGCTATAGTGTTGTTTAAATCTACTGTCTCCTTGTTGATCTTCTGTCCTGTCGATCTGTCAATTTCTGAGAGTGGAGTATTGAAGTCCCCCAGTTGTATTGTATTGAGGTCTAAGTCTCCCTTTAAGTCCTTAACAATTCTTTTAAATAAACCAGTGCCCTGTAATTAGGTGCATATATATTTATAATAGTTACATCTTCCTGTTGAATTGATCCCTTAATCATTATATAGTGTCCCTTTTTGTCTCTCCTTACAGTTTTTGTGTTAAAGTTTATTTTGTCTGATATTAATATGGCTATACCTGCTTTTTTGGTTTCTGTTGGCATGGAATACCTTTTTCCAACCTTTCACTTTCAGTCTGCATGCATCTTTGTTGGATAGGTGTGTTTCTTGTAGGCAGCAAATAGATGGGTTTTGTTCCTTAATCCGTTCAGCCAGTCTGTGTCTTTTAACTGGACAGTCGAGGCCACTAACATTCAGTGTGACTATTGATAAGTAGTAAATTTGTCCTGCCATTTTCCCAAAGATATTTTCTAGTATATGCTTTGAGCTTCCTGTGATCTTTTACTGGGAGGTTTTCTTCCTTTACCTTTCATATTGATGGCTATGTATCTGTGTTTCTGTGTGTAGCACATCTTTAAGCATTTTTTGCAGGGCTGAACAGGGAACCATCATCTTAATTCTCATTTTTTCCAAAGTCATACCTCTCTGAAATCTAATCCAATGTTTGAATATTCAAAACTGTTTTCTTTTTAAAGTAATCTGATCATATCTTACCAACTCTTTGATTTCTTCAATGTTCTTATGAACTATTTTAAACTCTTCCCTGTTACACATATCAAATTTCCTCTCTAATGAAATAAGTCTCTTTATTCAACTTCTAATTCTTTCTTTTCTTTTTAAAAAGATTTATTTTAAGAGAGAATAGCAAGAAAAATAGAGAGAGATCTTCCACCTACTCATTCACCTTCCAAATGGCCACAATGACTTGGGGCTGGGCCAACCCAAAGCCAGGAGCCAGGAGCCAGGAGCCAGGAGCCAGGAGCCAGGAGCCAGAAGCCTCTGGCAGGTCTCCAATGTATGTGCAGAGGCTCCAACACTTGGGCTGCCTTCCACTGTTTTACCAGGTATACTAGCAGGTAGTTGGACCAGAATTGAACTGGTCTTGAACCAGTACCCATATGGGATGCAGGCCCTGCAGGCAGTGGTTTAACCCACTGTGCCACAGCACAGGCCCTTCAACTAATTCTAAAATAGCAGTTCTTGGAAACTGTGCTTAAAACTCTAGTCCTAGGGTTGGCATTGTGGTGCAGCAGGTTAAGCCATGGCTTGCCATGCCAGAATCTTATAGGGGTACTGGTTCATGTCCTGGCTGCTTCATTTCCAATTCAGGTCCTTGCTAATGGCCTGGGAATAGCAATGAGAATGGTCCATGTTCTTGTGCTCCTGCTACTGAAGTGGGAGACCTGGATAAAGCTCTTATGTCCTGGCTTTGATCTGGCCATGGTCACTGTGGCCATTTGGGAAATGAATCAGTGGATGAAAGATCTCTCTCTTTCTCTGTGTGTGTGCATTTGTGTATGTGTGTGTCTGCCACTACCTTTGTAATTCTGACTTTGAAATAAATAAAATCTTTAAGAAAAGCCCTTTTTATATATTTCTTCTTCCCCTTTCTTTAGACCTATTTCTGCACATACTTCATATTGAACTTTATTATCAGTGGCTCCTGGACATCTCTTATGATCCTTATTAGATATTCTCCCAGTATTGTCCTTATTTCCAATCTAAACATTTCCACTCAAGTTTAATCATTTGCCCATAGTGTATCCTAAAGGGAACCAAATGAGATGGAGGAGAGCAGACACTGTGTCTACCTTGCTTCTGTATATGTCCAACACATGCTTCTGTTATATTCTAGTCCCTTCATAAATATACATCAAGAAAGTGACTTGTATTTTCTTATGTGTTGAATAATGAAGACTTTAAATTATCAGAGTCTTCTCTCAAAGTCTCCCAGATATTGCATTGTACTTTGTAATGAAGTGATCGCTGGATAATTGTGATGGTGTTGAAATACAAGTACATTTTAAATTGTCCATGGACAGTGTACATTGGCTTTTTATTCAAATTTCCATGAACTTTTAAAAGTCCCCTTATGTGAATCTCATTGGAAGGATATTTCCCCCACCTCATATAACTCTTCTTGTGAATCCAATGTTATAAATGAAAATGCAGAGTCATTTCTATGGAAAATATGAAGCAAACCAAATATAGCACACAGGAACTTACTTACCTGAGGCAGAGGTTTGGCAGATTTGCAGTGGAGCCCTCCAATGAAATCAAAATTTGGTAAAAGTGGGCGAGGAAACTCCAAGTCCCAATAGCTTCGAATGAGCCACATATCAGCTTTCCCAATTAGCTCCAAGAATGTAACAGGTCTTCCTGAATGTGAGAAAAAGAAAGAAGAGGGAGAGTAGTGAGGGAAATGTGATGTGAAGTATGTTATTTAAAATTCTGAAAGGTGTTGGAATTATGCAGTGAATGATGCATAAAGTACACAGTGTTAACCAAATATGTAATAAAGGCATTATATAATTTACATTTAAAATTTATGCACGGTTCACATTATATATGTGTATGTGAGAGAGAGAGAGAGAGAGAGAGAGAGAGAGAGACAATACCAGGGAATATTAAACATAGAATCTCACCTCAGTAAGCTCATAATCATAAGTAACCATTAAAATAGATCAATAAAGAATCAAACATGGAAAATGTAGAGTAAAATAGGCATTGAAAAGCTTGGTGAAATCCTCTGTATTTCTATTTGTGGTTGTGTGCCACCCTGGTGATGGTACATTGGCTTAAACTGACCCTGTGAAGTAAACACCATTACATTACATTTGTGAGAATGACAAATCCTTTTATATTTTTATTTCATTGCTTTACCTATAAAAGATGAATTCCTTTGATTTTAACATTCATACAAGCTCACATTCAAAGTCACAAAATATGGATCAATTAAAAAGATTACTTACCTAGTACTTCACTGTAAAATCGATCCCAACGCTTCTCATTAAACTTTGGGAACCAAAAGTCAAAGTAAAGCATACATAGCAGATTTTGCACCCTCTCCATGAATGTCATTTGACTGCTTAGACCAGACGTCATAACAGGTACATAGGAAGGAGGCAGTAAGAGTCCTCCACCATGCTTTTGCAGTATGTAGCCAGGAAAGAAGCGGAGACTGTACACGAGGGGTATTTTAAGTAGCTCAGCCAGCAGCTCACCACCAGGACTGACAGGATCTGCAAGAACAACATCAAATCTTGATTCCTGCAGCTTTGTCATGAGTTTCTTGTTCATAACGACTTCTTTGCAGATAGCTTCATGAATGTCAGAATATTTTAAAACAACCATTTTCATTACTGAAAAGTGTTCCCAATTACTATCTATTGACACATTATATATCATTGTATAGAAACAATCCATTAAAAAATCCTCGATTTCATTTTTACTGTAGGATGTATGGAAAGTTTCAAATTTAATTCCCGATTCATTGTTGGAACCAATTACAATAGAAGCTGAAGATCTCAGGACAGTGACTTCATGGCCTCGCTGGACAAGTGCATCCAGAATTGTCTTCATATTCATCCAGTGACTGAATTCCATGGGCCACACCAGCACCTTCCCACAACTCCCAGAGCCGAAGCAGCAGCTCAGCTGTAGCAGCAGCAGCAGAACTGAAATGCACTTCACAGACATCCTGGTGGAGTGCAGTGCTTCCTCTCAATTGCTGTTCCTTTTTTAGCTAGTCAAGCCTGTATCCATGAAGAAATTCATCACGTAGTTAAAATATAACCTGAATTAGTCATAGTAAACATATCTCAATCAGATCTGTGCACACAGGTGGCATTTGGAAAAAGTTAAGGTAGATGACCTTCTGTGTATATCAGTGTGTTGAGAGTCTCCCCCACATTTTTATGGATTTACAGACAGAGGGAAAAATAGAGAAAGGCAACTTCCATCCACTAGTTTATTCCTTTAATGTTCACAACTGTAGGGACTAAGTCCAAGCTGAAGCCATGAGACTGTGGCCCTCTTTGGGCTTCCTATTTGAGCGAGAACGACCAAAAGTACTCATGCAATCTTTCTATGCCTTCCCAGGGACATTATTAGGAGTTCGATCAGAAATAGATCAGATTGGACTTGACCTTCTGTCACTTGAACTGATGCCAGTGTTGTGCATAGCGGTATATCAGTTTTGCTTCATTGGTGGCCTCTGGAGTCTCTTTTATGATTAAGTGCTGCCACCTCTCACATATTCTCTGACCTGCTTGTGTGAGGAAGTTAGGTTTTGTAAGAGATTTTAGAGCAGTGTCAACAGCAGCAGCGAGTGAGAGGTGACTTGCATCTGCATTCTCTGTGACACAGAACCAGATAATGTTTCTTAGCCTGGTTCAGGGCATTTTTTGAGTAGAATCTCTGATAATACACATGCATCCATTTTGCTAATGTGATATGTATAATTCAGTGTTTCATGGTATTCTCATATAAATGTGTAACCACAATCACTATCAATTTTTAGGCTTTTCATAACTCCAAAAGAGAAACCCAATACACTTTATTCTTTGTGCTTCCCCTTCCAATTTCTGATTCCTACAGTCATAGCAAGTACTCATCTACTTTCTGTTTCTAGAGATTTCCTGTTGCTGAAATTTCATGTTAATGAAATACTGCAGCATTTGAGGTAGAAACACTGATGCATGTCTCTGTGAGTGACCTTCCTGCCTGATGAGTAAGTCTGCAACCTCTTTCTTTCTTTTTTTTAAAGATTTTTGTTTATTTTTTTGAGAACTAGAGTTACTGACAGTGAAAGGGAGAGACAGAGAAGTCTTCTCTCCATTGGTTCACTCTCCAAAGGGCCGCAATGGCCAGAACTGAGGGGATCCAAAGCCTAGGGCCAAGTGTTTCTTCCAAGTCTCCGATGAAGGTGCAGGGGCCCAAGCCCTTGGGCCATCCTCTTCTACTGCTTTTCCAGACTACAGCAGAGAGGTGGATTTCAAGAAGTGCAACTGGGACTAGAACCAGAATACATATAGGATGGCGGAGCTGCAAGTGGAGGATTAGCCTACTGTTCCATTGCATTGGCCCCCTGAAACCTCTTTTCTTAGGTTGCTTCTCTTATCATAGAACCTCCAACGTTGGAGTGAGCTGGGCCATGATTATGTGGGGGTTAGATTCTCAGAATGCAGTTTTTGAATAGAACATCTATGTTAAAAATAAAACTAGTCAAAATGATCAGTTTCATTTCATAATTGATCATAATGATAGGATTAAGAGTCAAAGGGATCACATAAACAAGACTAGTGTCTGCTAATACTAACTGATAGAATTAAAAAGGAGAGGACAATCCAACATGGGAAGCAGATACACAGCAGACTCATAGAATGTCAGATATCCTAAACAGCACTCTGGCCTCAGTTCAGCCCTTAAGGTATTCGGAGCTGGCTAAAAAGCCCATGAGAGTATTTCAGGCATGGAAAGCCAAGACACTCAGGCAAAAAAATAAAAAGTGACCTAAATGAAAGATCTCTGTGAGTGAGATCCCAGTGGAAAGAACAGGCCATCAAAGAAGGAGGTACCTTTCTCTGAAAGGAGGAGAGAACTTCCACTATGACTTTGCCCTTGTCTAAATTGTATCGGAGTTGGCGAACTCAAGAGGCTTCCATAGCCTTGGCAACTCATGACAAAAACGTAGGGTGATTACTGACGCCATAATCAAGAGTATCAATTGTTAAATGAACAATAGGTGTCACTGTGCACTTACTCCCCAGGTAGGATATCTGTCCTCAATGTGTTGTACAATGTGAATTAATGCTATAACTAGTACTCAAACAGTACTTTACACTTTGTGTTTCTGTGTGTGCAAACTTTTGAAATCTTTATTAATATATACTAAATTATCTTCTGTATGTAAAGATAATTGAAAATGAAAAAATGGAGGATACAACTTGAGAACTTCTTATTTATCTGTAATTAACCCTGCCAAATAGCAGACTTGTGTTTATAAGAAAGTCACGAGTACTGTTGTCCTCAATCTGGCTAATGGGAAATACAACTTATGTCATAATTAAACTGAAAGCTGTTGAGCAGAGGAAACTGGTGATCTAGTCAGCATCTACCTGCAGTGAAATTACTGTACACTTGGCTAGAAAGTTGGGAGCAGGGACTGATCAAAGATTAAAAGCCACAGGTTCTCACTGTTTTTACCAAGTCTTTGAATCTCTCTCTCTGTCTCTTTCTCCCTCAATGTTATATGTTCTATGTCCAAATTTGAGAGCTATTTGTTGATTGTGCTTTTAAAAACTTTCACTAGTTATTCCTGCCTCCCCTGAAAGCTCATCTATGGAGATTTTCACACTGCTATATGAAATTTTTCTTTTTCTTCTTACTATTTGTTGAGTTCTTTACAGAGTTAAGCTTTTATTATAAATACTAAAACATGTCGGGGATGGGTCTGTGGCATAGTGAGTTAAGCTGCCACCTGCAGTGCTGGCACTCCAAATGGGTGCCAGTTGGATACCCAGGTGCTCCATTTCTGATCCAGCGTGGATATGGCCTTCTAAGGCTGTACAAGATGGCCCAAGTGCTTGGGCCCCTGCACCAGTGTGGGAGACCAGGAAGAAGCTCCTGGTCCTGGCTTCACATCAGTGTAGCTCTGGTCATTACAGCCATCTGGGGAGTGAACAAGTGGATGGAAGACCTCCTCCCTCTCTCTCTGCCTCTCATTCTCTATCTATGTAATTCTTTCAGACAAAATAAATACATTTTTTTTGACAGGCAGAGTTAGAGAGAGAGAGAGAGAGAGAGAGAGAGAGAGAGAGAGGTCTTCCTTCTGTTGGTTCAACCCCTAGATGGCTGCTATGGGCGGCATGCTGCGCCGATCTGATGCCAGGAACCAGGTGCTTCCTCCTGGTCTCCCCTGCAGGTGCAAGGCCCAAGCACCTGGGCCATCCTCCACTGCCTTCCCAGGCCACAGCAGAGAGCTGAACTGGAATAGGAGCAACTGGGACAGAATCCGGTGCCTCAACTGGGACTAGAACCCGGGTTGCTAGCGCTGCAGGCGGAGGATTAGCCTAGTGAGCCATGGCGCCGGCCAAAATATATAAAAATTTAAAAAAATTAAAAGCATGCCGTTATAAAAATTAAAAGAAAGAAAGGAAGAGGGAAGATGAGAGCGTGGATGGGAAAAAGGGTAAGATGGGAAATATCACTATGCTTTTTAAATCTGTATAATGAAATACATCAATTTTTTTCACTTATATAAGTAAAAATTATTTAAAATGTGGCTATTTCAAGGTTTACTTGCCAACTTTTTGGGTTTTTAAACTTTGCATGTATTTAGATTTTTACAAGTATTGGAATCTTCAATGTTTTTTGAAATAAGTTCATTCACAGAAATGTAAGAATTTATATAGATTGTTTAAACATTTTACCAAGTGGATCTATGTTGGATTCCTGATAAGTGGAGGCATTCTGAAGGATATTCAATGATTAAGAGTATAATATAGTATCTTAACCCTGATCTGTTAGATTAGTATGGCTATTTTACCAATTGTTATTCTGAGTCACTAAATAGAGTTTTAAATTATCCTTGTTGATTAATTTTATACATTATAGGATACTGTTTTTACCAAGTGGTGAATAATATTCTCACTCTCTCTTTTTTTTCCTTCTCAGCTATATGCAGAAAAAGAAGAAAGATACACATATTTTATCTATTTCTTCGAGTGATAAATTTACAGAGACAGGCAGTGACAGAGAGAAAGGTCTCCCGTCTAATGGTTCATTCCCCAGATGGCTGGCTGGAGCTAAGCTGATTAGAAGCCAGGAGCCTTGAGCTTCTTCTGGATCTCCCATATGGGTGTAGGGTCCCAAGCAGTTGGACCATCCACTGCTGCTTTCACAGGCCATAGCAGAGAGTTGGATCAGAGGAGGAGCAGTCGGAGCCCATTTGGGATTCCAGCATTACAGGCAGAATTTTAGCCCACTATGCTACAGTGCCGGTCCTACCTTTTGATTCTTTTCTCCATGAAAATACTGCCATCAGTGAACCATTCAACATCTAGATTTTCCAGAGGTTCATCTTGTAGATCAGCCTTGTTAGAATAGACCTTCTATGTGGTCTCTGCATTAGAATGAACTTTGTTTTCATTATCTTCAGATGGCAGGGGAGCAACTGGATTGAGGACATGGTGTACTTTGAGAGTTAATCCAGATGATTTTTATTATGACATACTCCTGGTGATCACTAATGTCATTCAGTCATGAACTCCTTGTAAGAGAAATAAAAAAAAAATCTGCAAATAAATGAAGGTGACAATAAAACATATCAAAAATTGTGGGATAGGGCTAAAGCAGTATTAATAGAGATGTTTATAGCAATTAGTGCCTACATTAAATAATTGGAAAGGTACCAAATGGATTTGCCACCCATGCATCTTACGGATCTAGAAAAACAACAACCCAAAACCCAAAATACTAGGAAGAAAGATATAATTAAAATTAGCGAATAAACAAAATTTAAACAGACAAAAAACAGTTTGAAAGACCAGTGGAATGAGAAATTGTTTTTTTTTTTAAAGGAAAATTGATATACAATTGACCCAACTAATCAAAGGAAAGAGGAAGAGGACTCAAATCAAGAAAATCAGAGTGAAAAGGGAAATGTAAGAACAGATTCCACAAAAATAGAAAGAATTGTCAGAAAATACTACAAATAATTGTATGCCAACAAATTGGAAAACTAAGAAGGAATGAATAGATTCCTGCAAACACACAATCTACCAAAATGGAGTGATGAAGACCTAGAAAACCTAAACAAATCTTATCTCTGCACTGAGATGGCATTTGGAAAAAGTTAAGGTAGATGACCTTCTGTGTATATCAGTGTGTTTAGAGTCTCCCCCCACATTTATTTTAAAGAAAGAGTGACAGAGAGAGGAAAAGAAAGAGAATTTGAAAGTGTGAGACATCTTCCATCCACTGGTATACTCCCTATATCATCATCACAATTGTAGGTACTAGTCCAAGTTGAAGCCATGAGATGTGACCCCCTTTGGTGTCCTATTTGAGTGGCAATACCTACAAAGACTCAGAAAATCTCTCCATGCCTTCCCAGGAACACTATTGGAGCTACATCAAAAATGGGTTATATGAGAATTGAAGTAGTGCTCTGATGCCAGCGTTCCAGACAGTGGCTTAATCGGCTGTGCCACAACAGGGTCCCCTGGAGTCTCTTTTATGGTTAAATGCTGTCCCCTAGTGGAGATTCTATGACCTGCTTGTGTAGGTCAGTTATAAGAGATTTTAGAACAGTGTCAATTACAGCAACAAATGAGAGGTGAATTGCATCAGCAGTCTCTGTGTCACAGAACCCGATAATCTTTCTTAGACTGGCACAGGGGACTTTTTTGTGTAGAAACTTTTATACTAAATATCAATATAACTAATATATAATTGTTTTACTATATATTATTATATATAATATATATACACATGCATCCATTTTCGCCAAATCAAAGTGTATTAATCAGTGTTTCATCATATTCTCATGCAAATGTGTAACCACAATCACTATCAAATTTTGAGATTTTCATAACTCCAAAAGAGAAACCCAATATCCTTTATCCTTTGGGCTTCCCCTTCAGATTTCTGATTCCTACAGTTGTAGCAAGTACTCATCTACTTTCTGTTTCCAGAGATTTGCTGTTGCAGGAATATTAAGTATATAGAATCCTATAGCATTTGAGGCAGAGATATTGACACATGTCTGTGAGTGACCTCCCTGCCTGAGGAACAAGTCTGCAACCTATTTTCTTAGGTTGCTTCTCCCATCATGGAACCCCCAGTGTTTGAGTGAGCTGGGAAGTGAGTATTTGGGAGTTGGAATTCTTAGCGTGCAGTGATTGAATAGATGTCTATGTTAAGAATATCATTGGAGATCTTTCTTGGCCTTAGTTGTCTGAAATTAAACCTGCTACATAGCAGACCTGTGTTTGTCAGAAATAGCCGACTGCTGCTGCCCTCAATCTGGCTAATGGAAAATACAGCTTATACCATAACTGAATGCAGTGGAGCAGAAAGAATCTAGTGATCTAGTTGGCATCTACCTGCAGTGAACGCTCTCTTTCTCTCCCTCTCTCTCTCCCTCTCTCTCTGCCATATGCTATATGTCTGAATTCCAAGAGCTATTGGTTGATTGTGCTTTTAAACATGTTTCACTAGTTAGTCTTGCTTCACTTGGAAGCTAGTCTATGGAGGTTTTCACACTGTTATGTGAAGAGTTTTTCATTTTCTTACTATTCATCGAATAATTTACTCAGTGCATAGTTAAGCTTATGATTATAAAATTTAAAAGTATGTCATAAAATTAAAAGAAAGAATAAGGAAAGAGGAGGAAAGGTGGGAGTGTGGATGGGAAGGAGGGTTTGGTGGGAAATATCACCATGCTACTAAATCTGTATATATGAAATACATGAAACACTTAGATAAGTAAAAATTATTATTTTTAAGGGAAAGTATAAAAATTATTTAAAATGTGGCTATTTCAAGTTTTCTTGCCATTTTCTGTGTTCATAAAAATTGCACGTATTTAGGTTTTTGCAAATATTGGAATCTTTAATTTTTGGGGGGATAAGTTCATTCACAGATAGTTAAAATATTATATAAATAGTTTAAAATTGGGTACCAAGTTTCCTGATTGGTTGAAGTATTCTAGAGGATAGTAAATGATTAAAAGTATAATATAGCATCTTTTTTTAAATGTATTTGACAGATAGAGTTAGACAGTGAGAGAGAGAGAGAGAGACAGAGAGAAAGGTCTTCCTTCTGTTGGTTCAACCCCCAAATGGCCGCTACGGCCAGCGTACTGTGCCGATCCGAAGTCAGGAGCCAGGTGCTTCCTCCTGGTCTCCCATGCGGGTGCAGAGGCCTAAGTGCTTGGGCCATCCTCCACTGCCCTCCCAGGCCACAGCAGAGAGATGGACTGGAAGAGGAGCAACTGGGACTAGAACTCAGCGCCCATATGGGATGCCTGTGTGGCAGATGGAGGATTAACCAAGTGAGCCATGGCGCCAGCCCCATAATATAGTATCTTAAGTCTGCTCTGTTAAATTAGTATGGCTAATTTCTAGTTATGTCTATGTGTCAAACTCCATTGCCTGTATTCTTAGGTGTTTCTTTAAAGTTAATTGTCTCAAACGTGGACTCCTGGATCCATGTCTCTGTGAAATGCCTATCTCAGATGCTTTAACATAGGGTCATATACAGAGTACAGAATGGTTAAAAGCAACATGACTACTAATAAGACAGCTGCTTCAATGCACTTTATTATGTGCTAAACCTTTGCCTAAGGGATAATTTCTTCTGCATCCCGCTAAACCTGGAATCTGGGAAAGTGTGGATACAGAACTTCCCAAAGTTCAGGTTTCTAGACTAGTGGTAGCTTGCCTTGGATATGTTCTAACTCCATAAACATGTGCTTTCTCAGCCAAGGGAAGAGAAAGCTGTTCTATATTTAAAAGGAAACTAAGGAATATTTCTTGGAACAGCAGAATCCTGTGGAATTTGGATTCTAAGATTTGGATTCCAAGCTTTTGTACTTGATTTTAAAAAGCCCTGATGCAGACACTGTGCTGGAAAGGGTAGCTACAAGGGTTGTTCCAAAGAATTAAGGAGCTTCTAATAGAAGCTCTGACAGTGGGAACTATTGATGGCAGGATTCTATAGAATATGGATACTGGGATTTGGATTCTAAGCCTTTGTATTGCTTCAAAAAGACCCTGACACAGACACACTGTTCTGGACAGGGGAGCTACAGAAGGTGTTCCAAGGAATTAAGGAGTTTTGACAAAAACCCCAACATTAGAAAGTCCTGAGCAAGCCATTCATAGAAAGATCCTCTTCAGATCAGTTACAGCTCAAATGAAAGGGACCTTACCAGGTGCTACTGAGCATGACTACCTCAGTGAAATTAGTATTAAACTTCTACCTCCTAAATCTTCATAGGTGAACTCAAAAGACATGCCTGATTATTCCTGTAAGCCAATCAGAAATCTTAAGCAAAAGGATAAGTAAAGCCTTTGCTTTCAACACGTCAAGACTGCTGCACTTTAAGGCAGACATGCTGTGACTGCCTCCTCTTTTGATTCTCTCTGGGAGCTTTTATTGACAATAAAACTCCTAATGGGATCTTCTATTATACTTCTCTATGCTCAAGCTAAATGGGTTTTATAATCTACAGAAGGGTAGCTAATCACCACCCACTATCTGGGAGTCTGTAAGATACAGTCTTTCATCTTAATGGGCACTCCACTTACAATTGGTCTTCTTCCAGCTCTGCTTATGCTATTTAACAAACTGATATGTTTCAGAACTTGACTTCTGGCAATAACTGACCATACAGGGAATATAGACATTGGCAGTGACCAAGACTGCTCAAGCTCACAAAGCAAATTTGTTAGATAAGATAGAGACTTCCAGACCCAGGACAGGCAGGGCATGCACTACGCCCCTCATAAACAGGAAGCAGCTATAGAAGATGTGATGATTCTATGCCTTTCGACATCCCTTAGGATTAAGGGAATGGAGTCTCTGAGAGGGAGATGTTGTAGGCAAGCATATAGGATAAAATTGACTGGGTTTGTGAGCTGGAATCCCACACCTTCACCACTCCCCCTGTGTGACCTCATACCCCCTACCAGGCCACACTTGGGTGCCCACTTGACAATCAGGCTAATTAACCACTCCTCTTTGGAAGTGGATTAAAGGCTTGGAACACAGTGGGTCCAGCCCTTTTTGGCCTTTTGCCTCTTTCGACATTACAGGCCCTTACTGCCTGGCAACTTCAAGATGCATGGCCTTTGGGCCATATGCCCCATGCTTCCTGGCCTGCATGCTCCTCCACATGGCTGGCTCCTGGTGCTTGGTATGAATCCAGATTTCTCTTTCTCTTTTAGATAGGGCCCTCACTACCCCATGCATTTCTCTCACTGAATAAAAACCTTAAAAATAATTTTTAAAAAGTATGACTATTTTACCAGTTGTTATTTTGAGTCACTAAACAGAGTTTTAAATTATCCTTGTTGATCAATTTTATACATTATAGAATACTGTTTTTACCAAGTCTTTGAATAATAGTCTCTCTTTCTCAGCTATATGCAGAAAAAGAAAAAGTATTAAAAGAATTTTGTCTATTTATTTGAGTGGTAGAATTACAGAGAGATGGAGTGACAGAGAGACAAAGAGAAAGGACATCCATTTACTGATTCACTCCACAAATGGCCAGCTGGAGCTGCACCTATCCCAAGCGAGGAGCCAGGAGTTTCTTCCAGGTCTCCCACATGGGTACAGGGGCCCAAGGACTTGAGTCATCTTCTACTGCTTTCCCAGGACATAGCAAATACCTGGATCAGAGGAGGAACAGCTGGGACATGAAGTGGCACTCATGGGATTCCAGAGCTGCACTACACCATAGTGCTGGTCCTACCTTTTTAATTTTTTTCCTTCATGAGAATACTGCCATTCGTGAAACACTCAACATCTGGATTTTTCAGAGGTTCATCTTGTGGATCAGTCCTGCTAGAGTAGATATTCTATATGTTCTCTACATGAGAATGAGCTGTTTTCAGTACCTTTGGATGGCAGGAGAGCAACTGGATTGAGGATGTGGCATACACTGAGAGTTACTTCAAGTGAATCTGTAAGAAGAGCTTGGTATTTATTAATATATCCTCCTGTTGACCACTAATGTCATTTAATTTCTTGAACTCATTGTACCTGGTGTTGAGTTTAAACATCAAGTGACTGGCCTAAAGTTAGCTGTTGACTTGTTCTACCAAAAGTACTGTAGCAGTTACTGCTCTTATGCATAGAAGCTATCCTGTGGTCCTTGAATCTAGTTGCTTAGAACAGTAGCCCATGGGTCATGAAAGTGGATGCAATTTCTGAGTGACCACACCACCGCACCCAGAGTTCTTATCTACTGTAAACAGAGAACAAATTTCACCACCAACTCCCATAATAATACAACCCTTTGAAGTTGAGGGTCCAGTAAGGGAACTTAATACATAGCACGTGGCTCCTGCATAAATTAGAAAATCAATACTCTTATCTCTGACATTGATAACCACCAGGGTCTCCTAGTAGACATGTTTATGTTATTTCTGGAAGCCTCCTTAGTCCTCAGCCCCTACCAGTCTTCAAACAAGGACAAGAGGGAACTGTGAATCCATTCCTCCCTTTAGAACTGAGGATGATCCCTCATCCAATACCTGTCTCTTATATTGACGCCACACATCAGGTGCATTCTTCAAGTAAGGACACTCTTGGCACCAGTGTTACATATTCCTACACATGAAACATTCTCCCTTGAGTTTCTTAGCCATAACAGAAAATCTCTTGTGCTGTCTTTGAGTTCACAGATGCTTGTTACAATGACCACCATCTTTTGAATCTACTCTCTGCAATGCTTCTTACATTGAAGTACCCTCTCTTCTTCAGCCCTATCTTTATCAATGTACACCTGATATGCTATTTTTGCTATCTGACTCATGGGAGTCTTGGGTTCCAATGTGAGTTTCTGAAACTGTACCATTAGGAGTGAGTTCACTGGAATTGATACAGAATCATTCACAGCTGAACGTCTCCCTGTAAGGTGTGAAAACAAAGGATAGACATGGTTCTGTGCAAGTTCAGGTAGGTTCAAGCATTTGACTTAACACCCACATTAAGTGAGATGTGGAGTCTTAAGATCTCATTTCTGTACCTCAAGATGTGGTTCCCTGTAGATCTATATCCCAGTCCTTTTCAGGGCTTCTTTTGGTTGATCTACACTGAAGATCTCCCAGATCTGAAATGATATTGCCCAAGTACCCAGATTGTTTTTGGGAGCTCCTACCACTGCACCTAGAGATTTTGATCTCTTAGCGGGGAGAGATTCTGTGCCTTAGACTACATGTGGGTCAAAGGAGGCATTTAACCCAAGCCCCATATTTATATCCCAAGGCAGTATCAGCATCCAAGTATTTTGGAGCTAAAGACAGGTTTAAAAACATACTCAGATGTTGGAACTAAGAGAATCAGCACCCAAGCTTCTCAAAGCTGACCCTTGTGATAAAGTATAAAGCAGGTAGCTAGATTAGGTCCACGATCTGGAAGCCACACTTCTCCCAAGCTATGTAATCCATTCTGCCTACCTGTAAGTCAAATAATCCCTTTCCCAAGATGTATATCTCCTCTCTCAAGACCTGGGGGCAGCATCATGGAACAACTCCCCCTTTCAGCCTCACCAGAAGCCAGCAAGTCGGAGGGGCTCTATCGCTCCCTGCTGATGAGGAGTAGAAAGGGTGCTGAGGCACTGTCTTTGTAGTTCCCACTCCCACCCTTTTCCCTTCCTGGCCCACTCTATTTTAAGCATTGGTCACGTGTGTGTGTGTGTGTGTGTGTGTGTGTGTATGTGTGTTTTCCTCACTTTTAAATAAACTTTATCCCTTTGTGCACCATATTTGTGCTTGTATTTAGAATGCTTTTGTAGGTAAAAGCGAAGACCTGGTTTAGGGATTTAGACCCCACTTCACCATAACACCTGCAGTGTAAAGTTAGGAGCTTGATCACAAAGGATACCAAGTTCCACCTGGCCTACAGCAGCCACATTCATACCAAGAGCAAGCAGTCAGGTGTGTTTAAATCTGCCTCCCTGCTCCTGAAGGCTGAAGTCTTCTCGAATGGATAGGCCAGTAATGGCTGCTCACAGGTTTAACACACATCAGGCCCCACCACATTTACCAAATCCAATTTGTGAGCTGGCTGATGTGGTGAGAGAGGGTGACGATGCCCCACATCTCAAACATGTTGGATATTTTTTTTTGACAGGCAGAATGGGCAGTGTGAGAGACACAGAGAGAAAGGTCTTCCTTTGCTGTTGGTTCACCCTCCAATGGCCGCTGCAGCCGGCACACCATGCTGATCCAAAGGCAGGAGCCAGGTGCTTCTCCTGGTCTCCCATGGGGTGCAGGACCCAAGCACTTGGACCATCCTCCACTGCACTCCCAGGCCACAGCAGAGAGCTGGCCTGGAAGAGGGGCAACCAGGACAGAATCCGGCGCCCCGACCGGGACTAGAACCCGGTGTGCCAGCGCTGCAGGCAGAGGATTAGCCTATTGAGCCACGGCGCTGGCCAAACATATTGGATGTTGAACAACTGTCCTGTAGCTGAGGGGTGAGAGCAGTGATTTTGCATTTTCCTCAGAGCAAGAAGTTCCATCCCTGGCAGCAAGATGTGGTAACTGGGTAAAATGAACTACATTCTCCCAACCTCCCTTCTGTTTCAACCACGGAAGGGAAGTGCAGAAGAGGGGTCAACAGAAGAGAAGTCTTAAGTTGGGATTTACATTGTAACATAGCATATTTAGCCACTGTATGCAGTTCTGGCATCACACATGTGTGCTAGTTCAAATCCTGGTTGCTCTGCTTCCAATCCAGATTCCTGCTAATGTACCTGGTAAGGCAGTGGAGGAGGGGCTATGTGTTTGGGCCCCTTGCCACCTACATGAGAGACCCAGATAAAGCTCCTGGCTACTGGCTTTGGCCTGGACCAGCTCTGGCCATTGTAACCATTTGGGGCTTAACCCAGGGGTTGGAAAATCTCTCTCTCTCTCTCTCTCTCTCTCTCTAATTTTGGCTTTCAAATACATAGAGTAAATCTAAAAAAATGAAAGAAAAGACTTAAGTCAACAATATGGTATTTTGGCAATAATGTCAATCTTAGAAGCCACCAACTACTGCAATGTGTGCTAGCTCTGGAAATGTAACAGTGCAGTCAGATAATGAATACTCAGTGTGGTCTAGAATGTTGAGCAGTTGTAAACAGTCATGACCAGAGTCTGGACTGCAACTTGTGTTTCCCCTCCCTTGGGCACTCTGCAGAATTCCAGCACTGCTACTGGCTCCCAATTACCAGGAAAAATTACAGAAATACGAAGATTTGCATTTTTAAAGGCCTGTGCCAAAGCCTTGAGAATTGAGAAAATTATTTCATATATATAGATTTAGGAGCAAAATATCACTTCCCCTCCAGCCTTCCCTCCCACTGATGCTTTACCCTCATCCTTCTTCCTTTCTTATTCTTTATTATAATTTTTACAATGACATATTTTTGGTTTATTTTATAATCACAAGGTTAACGCTCCACTAAGTAAAGAATTGAACAAATAGTAAGAAGAAGAAAAAAAGTTGTTCTTCAATAGTAGAGCTAAGAGCTATTAACAATAATTAAATCTCAAAATGTCAATTTTGCTCATATGTGTTTCATTTTTAGTACTCTATTAGTTACCAAATATCAAAAATCAAGACCCAACTATTTGCTGCCTGCAAGAAACATATCACCAACAAAGATACATGCAGACTGAAAGTGAAAGGATGGAAAAAGATACTACATGCTAATGGAAAGCAAAAAGGGTAGGTATAACCACCCTAATATCAGACAAAATAGACTTTAATAAAATAGACCAAACTGTAAAAAGAAATTAAGAAGGTCTCTATGTAATGAGTAAGGGATAAATTCAACAGGAAGATGTAACTATAATACATGTACATGCACCCAATTCCAGGGCTCCTGGCTACTTAAAAGAAATATTCATCGATCTAAAGGGAGACATAGACTCCAATAGAATGGTACTGCGGGACTTCAACATCCTACTTTCTTTTTTTTTTTTTTCTTTTTTTTTTTTTTTTTACAGGCAGAGTGGACAGTGAGAGAGAGAGACAGAGAGAAAGGTCTTCCTTTTGCCGTTGGTTCACCCTCCAATGGCCGCCGCGGTCGGCGCGCTGCGGCCGGCGCACCGCGCTCGTCCGATGGCAGGAGCCAGGAGCCAGGTGCTTTTCCTGGTCTCCCCATGGGGTGCAGGGCCCAAGCACCTGGGCCATCCTCCACTGCACTCCTGGGCCACAGCAGAGGGCTGGCCTGGAAGAGGGGCAACCGGGACAGAATCCGGTGCCCCAACCGGGACTAGAACCCGGTGTGCCGGCGCCGCAAGGCGGAGGATTAGCCTGTTGAGCCACGGCGCCGGCCCAACATCCTACTTTCATCAATGGGAAGATTGACTAGAAAGAATATCAACAAAGAAACAACAGAACTAATCAACAGTATGAACGAAATGCACATAACTGATATCTAAAGAACTTCTCACCTCACAGTTGCAGAACATACATTCTTCTCATCAGTGCATGGACTTTTCTTTAGGATAGACCATAGGCTAGACAATAAAGCTATCAAGAATCTTTTCTGAACACAATGGAATGAAGCTAGAAATTAACAACTTGAGAATCTCTAGATCATATGCAAACACATGGACACCAAACAACATGCTCCTGAATGAACAGTGGGCCATAGAAGAAACCAAAAGAGAAGTAGGAAGATTTCTGGAAATGAATGAAGATGACAATCCAACATACCAAAACTTGTGGGATAGGGCAAAAGCAATGTTAAGAGAGATGTTTATAGCAACTTGTGCCTACACTAAGAAATTGGAAAGGCATCAAATAGATGAGCTATCAGTGCATCTTAAAGATCTAGAAAAACAACAATCCTATCTCCAAGTTTGTAGGAGAAAAGAAATAGAGAAGAATTAAACTAAATTGAAACCAAAAGCAATAAAAGGGACCAGTGAAATGATCTGAATTTTAGAAAATATTTGATACACCATTGACCCAACTAATCAAAGAGAAAAGGGAGAAGACTCAAATCAATAGATTCAGAGATGGAAAAGGAAATATAACAACAAATACCACAGAAATAAAAATAATTATCAGAAATCACTACAGCTATATTCCAACAAATTGGAAAATCTAGAAGAACTGAATAGATTCCTGGGCACAATCTACCAAAATTGAGTCATGAAGACATAGAAAACTTAAACAGACCAATTACCAAGATGCAGATTGAATGAGTAATAAAGAATAATAAAAATAAGCCAAAGAACTGGATGGCTTCACTGATGAATTCTGTCAGACATTTAAAGAAGAACTAATTCCAATTCTTCTCAAGTTATTCAAAACAACTGAAAAAGAAAGGAACCTTCTTAAACTTGTTCTATGAAGCCATCATCACTTTAATTCCTAAACCAGAAAAGGATACAACAGAGAAAGAGAACTATAAACCAATATCCCTCGTGAATATAGATGCAGAAATCCTCTACAAAATACAACACCACATCAGAAATATAATTTACCTGGACCAAGTGGGATTTATTCCTGGTTGAGGAATAGTTTAACATTTGCAAATCAATAAATCATATTAACATAAGATCACATTAACAAGTTGAAGAAAAAAATTTATGATTATTTCAATAGATGCACAGAAAACATTGATAAAATATAACATATTTTCATGATGAAAACTTTAAGCTAATTGGGTAGAGGAAGAACACTCCTCAAAAGAAACAGGCAATTTATGATAAACTCAAAGCCAACATTTTATTTATGCAGAAAAGTTGGAAGCATGCCCACTAAGATCTGGAACAAGACAAGCATACCCACTCTCACCCTGCTATTCAGTGTAGTCCTGGAAGTTTTAACCAGAGCCATTAGGCAAGAAAAAGTAATCAAAGGGATACAAATTGCAAAGGAGGAAGTCAAACTATGCCTAATTATAGATAACATGATTCTATATATAGCTGAATCAAATGACTACTAAAAGACTAGAGGAACTTATAAAGGAGTTTGCTAATATGTCAGGGCATAAAATTAACACACAAAAATAACCTTTGTATGCACAGAAAATGTCATGGCTGAGAAAGAACCTCTAAGTCAATACCATTCACAATAGCTACAAAAATTTAAATAGTTTGGAATAAATTTAACCAAAGATGTCTAAGATCTTTATGATGAAAATTACAAAGCATTAAAGAAAGAGATAGAAGAAAAAAATGTAAAAATTTTCCAGGTTCATGTGTTTGAAGCCAAAATTGACAAATGGGATTATAGCAAAAAGAGACGCTTTTGCATTCAAAATAAGTAATCAGCAAAATGAAGAGGCATTTGATAGAATGTGAGAAAATATTTGCAAATTATGCAACTGATAAAGGGTTAGTATCTGGAATATATAAAGAGCTCAAGGAATTCAACAACAAAACAAACAATCCAGTTAAGAAACGGACAAAGAACTTAAACAGGCATTTTTCCAGATAGGACATTCAAATGTCCAACAGACACTTGAAAAAATGCTCAGGATCATTATCCATCAGGGAAATGCAAATCAAAACCACAATGAGGTTTCACTTCACCTGTTAGAATGGTTTTCATACAGAAATCACCAAACACCAAATGCTGGCAAGGGTGTTGGGTAAAAAGTACCCTAATCCACTGTTGATGGGACTGTACACTGGTCCAGTCATTGTGAAAAACACTATATAAGTACTTCAGAAATCTAAATATAGACTTACCATACGATCCAGCCATTCCACTGTGGGAATTTACTGAAACCAACATAAATCAGCACATGAAAGAATAGCTAAGATGTGCAATCCACCTAGAGGTTCATCAACTGTTGTCTGGATAAAGAAATTATGGTATGTATACATACACACACACACACACACACACACACACACACTCACTCTATAGAGTACTACTCAGCTGCAAAATAAAATGAAATCTAGCCTTTTACAACAAAATGGATGCAACTGGAAAACATTATACTTAATGAAATAAATCTGTCTCAAAAAGGCAATTAACATGTTTTCCCTGACCTGAGGTATCTAATAGAGTACCTAAAATGTAATGTATTTAAATGAAATGGACATTTTGAGATTCAATGACTGTTTATAGCCCTTGTCTCTTCTGTTAAATGACATGTTTGTTTCCTTCATACTATTTGTTGATCTTTTAGTGTAGATTTAACTTATGATCATTAAATGAACTGAAAGTAGGTCTTTGTAAAAATTAATAATTGGAATGGGATAGGGAGGAGGAAGAAGTATTGGAGTGTGAGTGGTGAAAGGGTAGGGTGAGAAGTATCACTGTGTTCCTAAATCTATACTTATGAAACACAGGAAACAGGTATAATAAATAAACTTTAAAAAAGAAACAAAAAGATGCCTAAATTCATAAGGAAACACAAGAGATCCCAAATAGCTAAAGCAGTCTTATACAACAGAAGCAAACTCAGAGGCATCACAATACCGAATTTTATTTATTTTATTTTTTTATATAAAGCATTTATTTAAAGAATATAAATTTCCAAAGTACAGCTTATGGATTACAATGCCCCCCCCCACAATTTCCCTCCCACCTGCTACCCTCCCCTTTCCCGCTCCCTCTCCCCTTGCATTCACATCAAGATTCATTTTCAATTCTCTTTATACACAGAAGATCAGTTTAGTACATATTACATAAAGATTTCAACAGTTTGCCCTCACATAGAGACACAAAGTGAAAATACTGTTGGAGTACTAGTTATAGTATTAATTCACAATGTACAGCACATTAAGGACAATACCGAATTTTAAGACTTACTACAGGGCAGTTATAATCAAACAGCTTGGTAATGGCAAAAAAAATAATAAATAAATAGACATGTAGACAATGGCTCAGAAAAGAAAGTCCAGAAATCAGTCCATTCATCAACAACCAACTTATCTTTGATAAAGGAGCTGAAATCAATCCTTGAGCAAGGACATTTACTTCAACAAATTGTGCTGGGAAAACTGGATCTCTGCATACAGAAATATGAAATAAGACCACTACTTACACCTTTTAAAAAAAACTGCCTCAAAATGGATCAAGGACTTAAATCTATGGCCTATTAACACCAAAATAGTAGAGAACGTTGGGGAAACTCTGCAAGACATTGATATGTGCAAAAACTTCTTGGGAAAGACCCCAGAAGCACAGGCAATCAAAACCAAAAATTGACAAATGGGATTACAACAAACCTCAAAGTTTCTGCACTGCAAAAGAAACATCAGCAAAGTGAAGAGGCAACTGAGAGAATGGAAGATAATATTTGCAAATTATGCAACCGATAAAGGAATCCAGAATTTATAAAGAATCTGAACAACAAAGCCAACAATTCAGTTGAGAAATGGGCAATGATTTGAAAAGGCATTTTCCCAGAGAGGAAATTCAAATGGCCACAGACACACGAATAGATGCTCAGAATCACTAGCCATAAAGGAAATATAAACTAAAAGCACAGTGAAGTTTCACCTCACCATAGTTACATTGGCTTTCATACAGAAATCAATAAGTAAAAAGTGCTGGCAAGGATGTGGGTAAAAAGTTACCCTAATCTACTGCTGGTGGGCATGTACACTAGTGCAGCCATTGTGGAAGACTCAAAGGAGATACCTCAGAAATCTGAATATAGACCCGCCATATCACCCAGCTATCCCACTCCTGAGAATCAGCATAAGGAAGAGTGATCTTGGGGCCAGTGCTGTGGTGCAGCAGGTTAACGCCCTGGCCTGATGCACTGGCATCCAATATGGGTGCTGGTCCAAGACATGGCTGCTCCACTTCCAATCCAGCTCTCTGCTATGGCCTGAAAAAGCAGTAGAAGATGGCCCAAGTCCTTGTGCCTCTGCACCCGCATGGGAGACCCAGAAGAAGCTCCTGACACTTGGCTTCGGATCAGCACAGCTCTGTCCATTGCGGCCAATTGGGGAGTGAACCATCGGATAGAAGATCTCTCTCTCTCTCTCTCTCTCTCTCTCTCTCTCTCTTTCTTTCTCTCTCTTTCTCTTCTCTCTGTGTAACTCTGATTTTCAAATAAATAAATAAATAATCAAGAGTTATCTTAACCCCATGTTTATTGCAGCCCAATTCACAATAGATAAGATTTGGAGACAACCCAGATGTACATCAACTGATGATCGGATAAAGAAATTATGGCATATATACACTATGGAATACTACTCAGTGGTAAAAAACAATGAAATTCTGTCTTTTGCAACAAAATGGATGCAACTGGAAGCCATTATAACTCTTAAAACAAGCCAGTCCCTAAAACAGATACTATATGTTTTCCCTGATACGTGCTAAGTAATAGAATATCCCCTTTTATTGTATGGGTTCCGACTAACCTCCAACCCCCATAGTTACTCTCCTGAGGAGACAGAGGAAGCATGTTAATGAAGATATTCACTAGATCCTCACGATTGGTAGAGGGATGACAAGGGGCAGATATTTTTTAACCAAAAATCTTCAGTTGAATGTAATTAAGTGACTCCACAGTATTTGCCATATGGGTCAGAAGAATATCCACTTGTTATTAAGACTTTTGTGGGAAAAGACTTGATTACTCAATAAGTGCTGAAAAACTGTAAGATATGTTTGGTGACTAATTCTCGAAATGCCCACTTACAGACCCCAGGAGCACAACGTAAGGGAAACTACCATGGAGAAGACTGGAAAACTGACTTCCTTCACATGCTGTGAGGGAAATATTCCCATTACCTCCTGGTACTGGTAGACACCAACCCTGGTTGGAGAAAGGCTTATATCTGTTGCACTGAGCAAGCTCAAGAAGTATTGAAGGTGTTAGAATATTTTATTATTCCTTGCTTTGGTGTTCCCTATAGACTCCAGAGTGACAATAGTCCTGATTTTCATTCAGAATCACTTAAAGGATCCACAGCCCCTGGGAAGTAATTATCATCTTACTGGGCCTGATGACACAAGTCACTGGGCCAATGGAATCCTTAAATGACACTTAGTTAATATAACCCAAGAAACTAAATTGACATGTCCTAAGCTTTTTCTGGTGATTTTTTAAAATATAAACCTTTTTTTTAAAGAATATAAATTTCCAAAGTACAGCTTATGGATTACAATGGCTTCCCCCCCATAACTTCCCTCCCACCCGCAACCCTCCCCTTTCCCTCTCCCTCTCCCCTTCCATTCACATCAAGATTCCTTTTCAATTCTCTTTATATACAGAAGATCAGTTTAGTGCATATTACGTAAAGATTTCAACAGTTTGCCCTCACATAGGGACACAAAGTGAAAAATACTGTTGGAGTTCTGGTGATTTTAATTAGGATGAGAAATACTCTTAGATTCTAGGGCCTCTCCCCTTTGAGATTATGTATGGGCATCTTTTTTATTTTGTTTTTGTTTTTAGAAAAGTTTATCCTCCTTGATGAGAAAACTGGAGAGGTTTTAAATTAAGTCCAAAAAAGGACAGAGTTCTAACAGCTCCTATCAGCCCTCATTCAACTGAGTCTGGCTCTCTTCCTGAAGATATGCCTCTTTTCTACCCAGGAACCCCCACTCTGATTATGTCTTTTGGACACTCAATACTTTAGTCTGCCCAGAGGGGTAGGAGCTCTTCCAGTAATCTTATCCATTTCAGTGGCAGTTAAAGTTGTGCATATTGATGCGTGGATCCATCATTCTCAAGTAAAACCTCAGAGTGCCAAGCTAGACTCTGAGGACAATACGAAACCACCAGAGACAATCACAGAGCCTCATTACATGGATGAGCCAGTATAGGCTTCATTTATCTCTTCAGGCAGATTTCACTTCAAGAGTATTTTCATCCTAGTACTCTGTGGCCCATAAGAATATTTAAGTACTGTGTCAGTCAAAAGCAGAGGTAGATTAAAGGAACAGCTCCTAGTTTACACAGTATAGTGGGTGACTATAATTCACAATAGTCTACTCAATATTTTATGTGAAAATAGAAGAAGTAGCTCTGAATTTCTAAACATAGAATAAATAGTGGAGAAAATGTTGGTTGCCCTGGTTTGAACACTACACATTGTATACATAGGTTGCTATTTATAAATTTGCAGTCTATATCTATTAATACAAATTAAAATTAGTTAAAGTTTTTTACAATGTTAATCAAATGTTAATAGATTAAGGAGTTACAAATATAAGACAAAAATGATGAAATAGAATCCTTTAGAATTTCTTGATACCAAGTGAAATCACTGATTATATGCAACATGATTGTTTTTATAAAATCACAAGGGAGAAAATGGGTAAATAAAAGAATGAACAATATCAGTGTTAGGGATAATTAGTGAATTTTATATTTTCCTAAATATACCTTCACTGAATTCCCAACAGGAATGACCAAAATACTCCAAGAATTTTCATTAAGCTAATGAAAATATAAAAGCATAATTTTTATCATTTTACATTAAGACTTTCCTGATTGTTTGCTGAACTTTTAAAACTCTCTTATTTCTCATTACATTCCTGTCCTTATTCACCATCCAATGCTTTATGAAGTAGTTGAGCAATTTGAAATGTTGTTTCCTCTACCAGTTTTTAATTTTAAAACATAGCATTGTGGCATCAAATTCAGAGCCTGCCCATATTTCTCCTTTGTCAGCTAAATGACTGTTGAGTTTCATCCACAGAAGACCCTGGAATGACACTGCAAGGTGATAGATAGGATGACACATCTCTTCTAACTCTCTACTCTTCATTTGTTCATTATTGTTGGGTTTTAAGAACATAATTGCTAAAGAATATACTTAATAATATTAAAGAATATGCTTAAATCATACATGAAGACTTCTTATTAGCATATTTATATTATTTTTACTTTAATAAACATTGTAATTGGAAATTACTTGACAAATTAATTACTGAAAATTAATTGACAAAATTCCTGGTCATGTAATTAGTCTCTGACAAAGATGGACTAAGCTTCATGTATCATTTTCAAAATGAAGTTCATAATTTCCAAGATGGCTGAATAGAAAAACCCAATCTGACTGCACCCACAGACTGGTAACAGAAATACAAAGGAAGGGCAATGTTCACAGTGTACTGATTCAGAGAGATTTTTAGTGGATAATGGAAAGAAGAGAACAGCACTCTGTGGAGCCATGAGGAGAGAGGTCTGACATGCAGCCACCAGTCTCATGCCACCAGGGATTTCTACATATACGTGATCAGCCCTAGACTGGGAAGCATCATGTTCCAAGGCAAGCTAATTGGAGGCTGCCACAGCCTACACCACCAGAAGTTTTGATTGGGGAGAATTCCATCATCTTCATCAGCTTTATGTTTGACCTGGTGAACTGACAGGGGGCTGAGCAGCTGCTTCACTCTGTGAAGGGAGATCATGTTGCTATACTCCTCTCTCCCCACCAAAGCACCAGTCTCAGTTAGCTGAGGTAGAGGTAAAGTTGATCTCTGCCCTGACTCAGAGACTGGCAGAAAGTTCATTTAGGGCATGGGGAAGCTCACAAGGCAGATGGCAAAAAGTCTGCACATGGTGACTGTGAGAGTTTTGGGCATAGGCCATGGAGATAAGAGAGCCATAGGTTGTGGCTGTGTTCCTGGGCAACAGCACAGTCTGATTCTGGAAACTCAGAGTTCTCTGTGTACAAGGGGCAGATCTCACAGTGTGCTGGGAAGACACACCATTGTGGTAGGTTAGTGTTCTGTGTGGTGCATGTGCCTGGGTGGGTAGGGTGAGCAGGCATCATGAGATCTCTCTAGGTTGTAAATCAGAGGGTTCACCTTGGCACAAAGAAAGGATGAAATTGTGAACACACTAGTCACTTCCAAAATCCCTTCCCCCTACCAACAGTAGTCAGAGATGCTACAGTATGCCCAATATGGGTGTCACGCTGAATTCTTGGGACCATGGTCCATCCCATCACACAGCCATGAACACAAATCTCAGGCTCTCGATTGACCCAGAGAGGCACATTTTTAGAATAAAGCCTTCAAATACAAAAGAAAACAAATCCGCTAGAGGAGATAACAGCAAGTGACCTCCCAGATGCATAAAAACCAATGTAAAACACAAGAAACATGAACAAGGAAGATAATATGATTTCTCAAGAGGATCAGAGTAATACATTAATTTTGTGCTATGAAGAAGGGGAAGTTGATAAAATGAAAAGCAATTCACAGAATGATTGTAAGTTTACTCAAAATCAGAGAGAAACAGACACATGAAATAATAAAATATGTACATGACATAAAGAAGACATTTTATAAAGATATAGAGATATTGAAGAAAAAGGTAACAGAAGTATTAGAACTAAAGTATTCCATAAGTCAAATGAAAATAAAGTGGAAAATGTTAACAACAGACTTGGTGAGACAGAAGAAAGAATATCTGATCTTAAAAAAAAAAAATTTGCACAGCAAAGGAAATGCTCAACAAAGCAAAGAGGCACTGCCAGAATGAAAGAAAATATTTGCAAACTCTGCATCTAATAAAGCACTAATTTCCAGAATATATAAGGATTTCAAGAAATTCAACAACAAAACAAACAATCCAGTGAAGGAATCAGTAAAAAACATGAAGAGGTATTTTTAAAAGGTTGAAATACTAATGGACAACAGGCACATGAAAAAATGCTCAGGATCACTACACATCGGAGAAGTGCAAATAAAAATCACAGTGAAGTATCACCTCATGCAAGTTAGAATAGTTATCATCCAAAATGAAATTAATAAATAATAGCTAAGATATAGAGAAAATGTACCCTAATACACTGTTGGTGGAAATGTAAACTAGCACAACCATTATGGAAGACAGTACAGAAATTACCCATTAAAAATGGATCTACTCTGTGAAACAGCCATCCTACTCCTGTAAATTTATCCAAGAAATGAAATTAGCATGTGAAAGATTAACCTGCTCTCCCAATGTTTACAGCAGTTTAATTTACAACACATTGTAGGGAATCAATGTAGAAATCCAATCAATAACTATAAGGATGATGGAATATTAATCAGCCATAAAAATAATGAAATCTTGAAATTTGCAACAAAATGGATTTACCTGGAGAACATCTTGTTAACTTAAATAAGCCAGACCCAAAAGGAAGAACATCACATGTTTTCTCTTATTTGCAATAGTTAACAGAGAGACAGAGAGATAGATGTCTTCCATCTAGATGTTAGTTCATTCCCCAAATGGCTGCAATGACTAGGGCTGTACTAGACTGAAGCCAGGAGCCAGGAACCAGGAATGTCTGGGTATCCCATGTGGATGCAAGGCCCCAAGGACTTGTACCATCTTCTGCTGCTTTCCCAGGCACATTAGCAGAGAGTTAGACTGGTAGTAGAGCATCCAGGACTTGAACCAGTGCCCATTTGGGATTCTGACATTATAGACAGTGGCTTCACTCACTAAGCCTCTTTAATTAGCAATGAGTAGGTACAGATTTATGTATTTTAATATAAAATTGAAAATATCATTTTGACAAAATCATCAATGAATTCACATAAGTTACATCATTAAGAAAAATGTAAATATCCCTGAAAACCTATAGTATTACCAATTTTCTTAAAAATGTGATGATTAGAGGAAAAACAGGGAAAGAAAACACATATAGATTTGAATTTGGCTTCAGTAGCCAATGTAGAACTTTCTTATTCAGAATAATGGATATGTACATGTTTCTCTTTTTTATTTATTTTTTTGTTGCAAAAGATAGGATTTTATTGTTTTTTTATTTTAAATTATCTTTATATATGGAAGATCAATTTAGTATATATATTAAGTAAAGATTTCATCAGTTTGCACCCACACAGAAACACAAAGTGTAAAATACTGTTTGAGTAGTAGTTATGGCATTAATTCACATTGGACAACACATTAAGGACAGAGGTCCTACATGGGGAGTAAGTACACAGTGACTCCTGTTGTTTCTTAACAATTGGACACTCTTGTTTATGGCGTCAGAAATCTCCCTTGGCTCTAGTCATGAGTTGCCAAGGCTATGGAAGCCTCTTGAGTTCGCTGACTTCGATCTTATTTAGAGAAGGTCATAGTCAAAGTGGAAGTTCTCTCCTCCCTTCAGAGAAAGGTACCTCTTCCTTTGATGGCTCGTTCTTTCCCCTGGGATCTCACTCACAGAGATCTTTCATTTAGGTTGCTTTTTTTTTTTTTTTTTTTTTTTTTTTTTTTTGCCAGAGTGTCTTGGCTTTCTATGCCTAAAATACTCTCTTGGGCTCTTCAGCCATATCCGAATGCCTTAAGGGATGATTCTGAGGCCAGAGTGCAGTTTAGGACGTCTGACATTCTATGAGTCTGCTGTGTATCCCACTTCCCATGCTGGATCGTTCTCTCCCTTTTTTATTCTATCAGTTAATATTCGCAGACACTAGTCTTGTTTGTGTGATCCCTTTGACTCTTAGACCTATCAGTATGATCAATTGTGAACTAGTGAGATGGCATTGGTACATGCAATCTTGATGGGATTGTAGTGAAATCCTCTGGCACATTTCTAACTCCACTATTTGGGGCAAGAGCATGTCCCAAATTGTACATCTCCTCCCTCTCTTATTCCCACTCTTATACATATATTTCTCTTTTTAAAAAAATACATCGGTGAAATTAAAGACTGTTAACACAATTCTGTCTTCCTCTTCTATACTTAACTGTTGTACACTTTGCTTTATACTGGCTATATTATACATTCACTGTTTAGTGAAAGAAACATATTCATATTCATTATCTTTATTTTATTGGAGATATCATAATAAGCTTTTTTATCTTTTTTTATTTTTATTTTATTTTTTTTTATTTTTGACAGGCAGAGTGGACAGTGAGAGAGAGAGACAGAGAGAAAGGTCTTCCTTTGCCGTTGGTTCACTCTCCAATGGCCGCCACAGTCGGCGCGCTGTGGCCGGCGCACCGCGCTCATCCGATGGCAGGAGCCAGGTGCCAGGTGCTTTTCCTGGTCTCCCATGGGGTGCAGGGCCCAAGCACTTGGGCCATCCTCCACTGCACTCCCGGGCCATAGCAGAGAGTTGGCCTGGAAGAGGGGCAACCGGGAAAGAATCCGGCGCCCCAACCGGGACTAGAACCCGGTGTGCCGGTGCCGCAAGGCGGAGGATTAGCCTGTTGAGCCACAGCGCCAGCCAATAAGCTTTTTTATCAATTATTATGGAAAATAATTTTGTAGCATTGAAGAATGCATAAAAATGTATTTCATGCTTCAATAATCATTAATTATACTTATATTCTGATTATTTAAATATATCTTCTGTCAGACAAAAATGCTGTCCTTAACTCATGATGTCTTTTCTCTGTTTACTTTGTAATCTTTGTGTTCTGAGTCCAAACTCTCTGCATAAAAATATTTAAAGGCAAGATGTGAATTCATTTTTTCATTTAGCTGTTTTCTCTAGAATAGGCTTTAAAGGTCCCTGTGTATAATACTTGTCTCTTTATTCTTCTATTTCTGCTTCTGTGCATTGTGAAGAGAGAGCACACTAAAAAGTTAATATGAACTTCTGGTTTCCATGTTCTCAGTACCCAAGCCTTAAAGCAGTTGGAAGCTCCTGACGTGGCAATGCAAGGCTAGCAAATGGAAGACGTTATTGTAGGAGGAGCAAAAGTCTCCAGCATTACAAGCCAGAGGCTGTGGACTAAACTTGTTGGACCCAAGCTGTCAATCCTGACTAAAAGGAAGTAGTATCTAATTTCATTTTATGTGTTACTAACAACTTACTAGGATCACTTAATAGTATGGCAATTATATCTCAAGCATTTTTAAGGCTCCATGTAAAACAAGTATTTAATCTTTCAAACCAAATATTTTACTAGATTGTTCAATTTACATAGGAAGCAAGTTTGGGACACCTAAAATTTTTTAAACAAAATTTTAAAAATATCCGTGATTACAGGGGTTGTACTTCATTAGAAATGTGAGCTGTACACTCCATGTAGTAAAAAAAGACCTTCCTAAATACTGTGCTAAGAGATTTCACCAATATTACCCTGTCTTCCACCTGCACTAAGCCATGGGTTATGTTTCTAAAGGTGAATCTGTTATGCATGCTTATTTTTTGCTGACAAAAACATACTCCTGCCAAACTGAAAAATGGCCTTTGTCCCACCCACCTTGCCAAATCAATGTTAGTAATTTTCTAACTCATTTTTCTGTAATTTTCCAATTACATGAATTTCTAAGCTCCCTTTTGGTCCACACATTTTCTACTGAATGCTCACATCATTTTTTAAAAAGATTTATTTATTTATTTGAAAGACAGAGTTACACAGTGAGAGAAGAAGAGAGAGAAAGAGAGGTCTTCCATCCTCTGGTTCACTCCCCAATTGGCTGCAATGGCTGGAGCTGCACTGATCTGAATTCAGGAGCCAGAAGCTTCTTCCAGGTCTCCAACGAGGGTTCAGGGTTCTAAGGAGCTTGGGCCATCTTCTACTGCTTTCCCAGGCCAAAAAAGAAAGCTGGATTGGAAGTGGAGCAGCTGGGACTCGAACCGGCACCCATATGGGATGCCAGCCCAGGAGGCAGCTGCTTTACCCGCTATGCCACGGCGCTGGCCCACTGATCTTTCTTTTTGTTTTAAATCACAGTCACTTTGTCTTAGTTTAAGTCGAAGTCAGTTTATCCTGGAGTCTCTCTTCCATGCTACAGAGGTTTGGATAAAATTTCTCTTAGCACCTTAAAAAAAATCTGGTTCTGGCTTTCTTTGGAAAGGATACAAATATTCTCTTTGATTGCATTATGTTCAAGTACATGATGTTTCTGAAAATGCACATGAAAACATCAGGACATCAATAGACTAATGCTCCAGTGAGTCTCACTTATTTTCAGTTACGATTAAAGTAGAATTATTTGAGGATTGATGCAACTCCAATTGTGTGTTTTTTTTTTTTTCATGCTTAATTAAGAATAAAGTATTTGGATAAGCCAGGAAGCCCCAGGTCTTATAAACTGTGGAGAACCATCTTGCCATACCATGATCCATAGTAGCTGATATAAAGAAATGGTCTCACTTGTCCTGGCTCCCGGCCTTGAATCTTGATGACCTCTAATCCTTCTTTTTCTTTCCTGTCCCAACAACATTTTGATAAACAAGAATACTACATTTCATGACAAGGTAAGCAGTGATTGTCACACAAGCCAGCAGGAAGCCAATCACATCCAGAGAGTGGTACTGGTACCAAGTGAGGTCGTGGGCTGCAACCCGAAGGTGTTTGGCTCCTTTGTGGCGCATGACATATTCGATCCAGAAGACTGCTCGATCCAGGGGCTTCATGGGCTGATCGTGGTGAATCCTTGATAACCTCATGGCATTCTCTTTATAGCTGAAGGAAAATAAGTAGACACCAATTATAGAATGAAATAGGAAACATGGACATCCATGTTTCATGCAGATGGGGAAGATGAGTGTCACAAAAGGTGAAAAAAACAAATTATTTGCTTCAGTAATCATATTAGAGATCTTAGTTCATAGGCTGGAATTTGTTGGATGCATTGAATATCAAGATTGAAGAGAGGAATTGGGAGAGGATAAGTACTTTTAATGTCCAAATCTAGCAATTCAAATCAGTTAAATCCCAAAGACAAAAAATGGAAACTAATAGAAACAAACAAACAAAGAGTCTTCTGACACATAGAGCTTGAATTATTCAGTAAGCAATTGTGAATGGACCTGACATACAAGGTTCAAAATAGTTCAAAATTTAGAGATGGGGGCAAGTCCATGATAAGACTCAAGTGCATATCTAACAAAGTTGATAAAGAGTTGGTATCATAAGGAGTTGGTATTAATGGAGAATTGGTATTGAGTTTCAACATTAATCATTACTTAATGTATTACTGATTGAAACCATGAAGGTATGGAAGTAAATTGCCTTCTTTGAATCCTGATGCTGATTGACACTTACTTGTTCCTTTTATAACATTGCTAAATGGAATGGGTTGCAACAGTTTCTTTATTATCTGATTATTGTGAGAAATAATTCATTTATCCTTAGAATTCCTTTAATTATTCTCCTTACATAGCAGAACGACAGTATTGTTGCTGTTTTCCTTGCTAAGTGTTATGATTTTAGAATGTGGAAAGTGCTCAAGACTTTTAAAATGCCAGTTTCTGTTGATCAAAAAAGTAATGAATAAGGCAAAGGGCACACATAGGGATGTGGCTACAAAGTCTACATTGAAAAGTGCTATAGCATGCACTGTAGCATTTGAGTGGAGGTAACTTCCATTCTTTTTATATAAAAGATATATTGGGAGGACTGTTTTTCAGAGGAGTACACTAAATTTGATATGTTTTGCAAATAAAACGGAGAAAGGCTATAACAGAGAAGTCACACAATATAGCCAAAAACTAGTACATTGTATGTTGTGTCATGCACAATTTTTCAATTAAGTAAGAAACTAAATTCCTAATTGCCTAATTCATTTCATTATTTAGTATAATATATTTATAGAAAAGATGGTGCCAGGAGGACTACCTGGGTGCCATCTTGGCAATCTCTTGAGGAGAGATAGGAACATCAGGTCTGCATTCCTTGGAAGGCCAAGGGTGCTGGAAATAGTCCTCTCACACCTTAGGTTGTGGGAAGGCTCTTGCCATGGAGGCCTTGGACATCTTGTTCCAGGATAATGGTCAAGGGTCTGTTTATCACACAAAAGGTTCCTCCTCTCCTTGCGAAATATCCCCTGAGACAAATGAGCAATGATCTGTTTGTTTCACAAGATGTTCCTCTCCTCCTCGTGAGAAATAGCCTGATGCATATTGCCACATAGGTGAAATTGTGTTGATGTGAACAAATATACACTTGCTGATGCAGCAAGGCTGCTATCTGGAGAGGATGAGAGGTGCCAGAAGAGGCAAATAGATGTTCTTTCTCTGCTCATGGAGAGGCTCCCTCTGCGCCTCCCCCCCCCCCCCCCCCGCCCCATCCCCTCTTCACCCTGGAAAAGTTGCTGAACCGCTCACAGCAGGTGGAAAGACATTTATACTAGAGAGGGGAGTTTTTACATCAAATTAGCGAAAGAAAAATATACCCTGTGGGTGATCCCATGAGGCTGCCTGCCTAGCCCATGCAGTTAGCCTGACTGCTGGCAGCCAGAGGGAGCTCCAGGCACATTTCCCTCACACCTGCCTTCTGCCAGTCAGGTAAACTGCTCCCAGGCGTGGCCCAGGTCCACCTGGAAAGCTACCCTAGCTACATGACCTTCAAGCTGATTGGAGAGGCATATTGGTGCCAGTGTCGGTTCTGCCCTAGAGTTAGTGTTTGCCCTGAGTTAGCTAGGCCCCTTCTGCCTTCCCTTTAAAAGTATACATGGCTGTTAATAAAGACGGACATGTTCACCGCCTGTCCCTGGTGCTTCTTGTGAGAAGAACACCATCGCCCCCCTCTCCCCGGCAGTGTGGACTTTGCAGGATGAATCCACATTACCCCTTTTTTAAAGAAGACGTTTGCTCCTCATGATGGGGCTCATTAGGAAGGACAACAGCTGTAATAATATTAAAGTCATATTACTTTCAAAACTGTTCATTGTACTATTATTCTTAGAAAATATGTTATTTTCACTTTGTCAATAAAAAAGTGGGAAAATATGTATCAAATATTATTGATTCCAAGATCATATAGATAATAGTATAACCATAAGTGCTTTATACTTACATAATTTAAGAATAAAATATCTCTTGTTGCAAAAATTATTATTAAACAGAAATATTCTAGCTTATCTAATTCAGGTCAATTCCATTTTTATTTTATAATTCTTCCAAGTAAGACAAAAACAACTACAACCATAAGACCTAAGAATATTTTCATATGGAAAACACATATCTCCTTTTTTCAATAAGTTGATTCAGTAAATTTGAAAGCCATAGTTGCTTACAATTTATTCAGTAGAATCAAAATATTAGAATAAAAAATCTGGGAATCATTGAATGTAATAGAAAATAGATATTGATAATTTCAGTATTGTTTACTGAAATCATAGCATTTAAAGTTTTTTTTAAAATACAAAAATATGAGTAAATATATAAGAAAAGGGGCTGTTTACTGGTTTCACTATAGAACCTTTTTTCTATCTATATGCATTCTATATGTCAGGCTTTATATCTGATATACAAAGAGTAAAATCTATTGAAAATAACATTTTATGAGTTCTTCTGCTGAAACAAATTTATAATGGTGCATAAAGTCTGTCAGGACAGTTATAACATTTATGACTTCAAGTTTCTGCACTGTTCCTAATGTTTCCTTGTAGTCCTGTTAACCTCCATCATTGAGACCCCTCATTTCAATGACTGGCTAATTCAAAATTTGAACCTTATTTTTAAACACTGAAAATCTCTTTTATATATTCACTAAAAATATTGTGACACTTACAATGAATTATTGATAACTATCTTCTAACATGAAGCAAATCGGGACTCAACATGATGTTCATGTTCAGAATCAGTTTTGTCTCTGGCGTCAGCTGAAAACTTATCTAAAAATTCAATTGTAGTTTTAAAGAAAGTAATACTCACGAGGGGTCATTAATAACTGTCTTCAAGGCATTGAACAAATCTGCACTTGACATTGTTTTCCAGTCCAATTTAATAGCTGCTCCCTTGGTCTTCATGTAGACAATGTTATCAGGCTGATCTCCAAACAGAGGAAGGCCCACCATAGGGACTCCATGGTAGATCGCTTCAAAGACACCATTGGCTCCACCATGAGTTATAAAAGCTTTGGTTTTTGGATGACCTGGGATGGAGTGATGTAATTTTTGGTAAAAATATTAATTACAAATCTTACAAATAAAATGAGAAATGTACAGTATGAGGCACTCAAGGAACACTGACCTCTGGAAACTTTATCAAAAGCCATGAAACTGTGTTTAAATTGTTATTATTTTTGGTAGCATTTGGAAATCCCTATATTAGGTAAAAAGGCAGATGACAAAGGTAATGACTGATTTAGGAGTCAATAATACAAACTAAGATATTATTATTGTTATTTAATTAATTAATTTATTTGAAAGAAGCAGCGAGCAAGAACTGAAGAGAGTGTGAGAGACAGAGAGAGATCAGACACACACACACACACACTGGATAGAGGAAGGAGTGAGGGAAACAGAAAGCAAACTACTGATTTACTCTTGAAATGCATGCAACAGCTGGGGTTGGCACAAGCTGAAGCCACAAGTTGGGAACTCAGTGCAGGTCTACCATGGGCTGACAGTGATCCAGGGACTTTCATCAGCAGTTTCTGGCCTTCCTGATACATGTTAGCAGGCAGTAGGAACCAAACATGGAGTTGACACTTGACTCCAAGAAGCCGAGTACAGAATGTATGTGCCCCGAGCAATATCTTAATAATTCTGCCAAATGTCCTTCCCCGGGAAAATATTGAGAAATTACCCCTGAGGTGAAAGTATACTTAAAACAAGGATACCGTGACTCTGGGCCTAATAATTCATTGATTGTTTCCTAGGCCTGGAAAAGGGATGTGAAGACATTTATTTTGACTTTTAAATGTTTTAATAACAAAGTCTTACTACTCTCATCCTGATTGGCTGATACTCATGTTTTCAGTGTCTGTTCTCCAGAGTCTTACCTAGGAGGTCATTCTGGGGGATCCACTTATAGAGCCGAGTGTTGGATCCTAATGTGTCTGGTTTCTTGCCTTCAAATCGCCAAAGAACCTGTTAGGTAAAGAAATGCCAATTCCATTAGTTGGATTTCAAATAATACAATGTTCGAATTCTATGGTGGTTGAGAGATCACTTTTAAATACCTTGGAATGTAATGGCAAAGAAAAGTGGGCAAGAGAGATTAAGTAATAATAAAAACTAAAACTTAAAGCCCTTACATTTCCTGTTCTCTTGTTCCACTTAATCAGGTTTGTAATCTAATCATGGTATTTCACTTTTAGTACCTTAATCAGGTAACAAGATAAGTGACAAATTCAACTATTTAAGAAATTATAATGCAAAAGAAGAACTCATTATCAGTATATATATATATTTTATATATATATAATATATATTTAACTTTGTGCGTGCATGTGTGTTTAAAATGTGAGTCTTATTCTCCAAATTTACTATGAATATTTTATATTTAAAAGATGGAAACAAGGGTTTACTTGTTCCACTGTTCTATAAACTATTTATTAGAATTAAACATCTTTTAATATACAAAAAGGAAATCTGCAATCTGCTGAGTGAAAAAATTCATTCTGCTTAGGAACTGTTTTTAAATTGTCCCAGAAAAATTTTCAAGATGCATTTTTGAAATGAATCCGTGGCTAGGGTTGAAAATTCTTTAAATGCAGGAAGTAAGAGGCAGTTTTTAAATAATGTAGTGGTTTAAAAAAATCCATAACTATGATGATGCTATATTTTTTCAACTGACTATTAACTTTTCCAAGATGTATTAAAAGTATTGACAGCCAATATTGCTAATTACTGCCATATCCAGTTTCTTTGGCTGTGTAGCCACATTTTATAATGTAAAAGGTCTGATTTTTAACACAAGACTCATCTCCAAATTTTCCTTATATCTGTCTGCTTAACACACTGCTGGAGTCCAGTGCTGAAGGACAGATTGGTTTTTCTGTTTCCCCAAATTTGCTTAAATGAGGGCATCCATGGACTCAAATTTGGTGAGCTCTGGCTTCTTCTGAACAGTACCTTTTTTCTGAACCGCACTTTGAATAGTCCTGTCGCCAAACTAGGGTAAGTCAAGAGGCCAGGATGACATGGGAAATCTAAACCGCATGATACACTTAAGACTTTTTTCAATAAAAACTCCCTTAATGTTATTTATTGTGCAAGTGCAATCAGAAAATTTAACACCTTTCTGATAACATCTTTAGTATATGCAGTGACCTCAAAAATCCTGCAAGGGAAAGAAGCCAGCTATGGGGTAGAATTTAGTGATTTCTCTTTATCTGCCTGCAATATCATGATGACATCGAAGTTTCATGTGGCTTGTTTAAATATACTTCTATCATAATTTAATGCCAGTTATTTACAATAAAAGCATCCTCTGAGCTATTTTTGTACCTGTCAAATAGGATTTTATTTTCAACTGGTATCTTAGGGGCAGACATAGGTTAAGTATATGCCTGTGAGGTTGGCATCCTATCTGGGTACCAGTTTGAGACTTGGTTGTACCACTTATGATCCAGCTCCCAGCTAATGTGCCTGGGAAAACAGAAGAATATGGCCCAAGTTCCTGGGCCTTTGCATCCACCTGGGAGACCCAGAAGAAGCTCCTCACTCCGGGCTTCGGCTTGGAAGTGAGGAGTCCTACCATTGTGGCCATTTGGGGGAGTGAACCAGTGAATGAAAGAGAAACCCCTCTCTCTCTCTTTCTAAATATATATGCATCTCTCTCTCTCTCTCTCTTCCTCTCTCTCTCTCTCTGATTTATCTCCTCTCTGTTAAACTCTGCCTTCCAAATAAATAAAAGTTAAATTAAAAAATCCTGATATCTGAGGTAAATGAGAATTATCATAAATATTTATTTTTCACAAAGGAAAATTACATAATAGGACACTTTGCAGAGTT
The DNA here is from genome assembly GCA_949820135.1 of Sylvilagus floridanus. Lineage (NCBI taxonomy): Eukaryota > Metazoa > Chordata > Mammalia > Lagomorpha > Leporidae > Sylvilagus > Sylvilagus floridanus. Next base: position 102,438,709 of record OX463238.1, on the reverse strand, counting down.
TAACAGACTCATTCAGTAGCTGGCTACCATTAGGGCATGTTTATTTCTTACCTTTTGTGGAAGCTGGGCAAGGGCTGATGCGATCACATTGGTCCTTTCCTCTGTCATGTTAGTGATCATTGACCCCAGGGAAAACACCACAACTCCCTCTTCCCCAGAGCTCTGCACAAAGTCTTCCATCTCCTGTGAAGAAAAAACAGATTCTGTCACAAAACAGCAATAGCACAGAAAATAGTATTGAAAGGATTGGTGCAAACAACCAGGAAAGAAATTTAAATATTATCAGGTATCATTACTGTAGTGCCTGTTGTAAAACATATGGAACAAGAATCCATCCTACCATTTCCAGTTGTACAGGAGATAGTGTTAATAATAGTCATATTGCTGTGGTGCCAGTGTCTCAAAATACGTTCTCTTCCAAAACTAAAACTTCCGTGCTATGAGCATTATGTGTTACATGCTTAGAGAACTGCAATCCTAATTACATTCCGTTTTAATTTTACGGAAAGATGTGATGTCATTTTAATAATCTTCTTTGTCCTTCTGTTTCCAATTTGTCCTCCTATTTTAGCTGATTTAGTGTTATTAAAAGTTCTTTGGAAAAACAATTATAATGGTGTGATATATATATGTGTTTGTGCATATATAGGTATATATACAAATTATTTAATCATTCTTTAGCATTCAGTTTAGATTACCTACAATAGATTTTTTATAAATAATTATGATATTTATTTTGCATTTATTAATTACTTTTCCCTCTATAGCTTTATGTGAGTACCTAATACAAAGAGTATAAATATTTTCAAATCAACATAATCTGTCAAACTTATCCTTTCTCTTTTACAAAATGACAGAGATTATCTGAGTTTATGAATATTAATGAAAAGAAAGTTACCAGGAGAAAGATATATTTTTTAACAGAATATAAAATAAAATTTTACAATCCTTGACTTGGATATAAATCTTTTTGTGCAACTAAATCCATGAAGTCTCAAGTACTCTACTCTGCAGATATTTCATTAAAATTGACACAGGTGCATTAAAATACATTAAAAATCATAATTGAGACTTTATAAGCTTCATTATAATTAAAAATTAAAATATGTTATTCAGTGGTACAATACAGTAACTTTTACATATATAAACTATCCTTTGAATAGGACATTATATAATCATGAAACATTTTCATAATTACACAATAACAAAGAAATGGCTTTCATGACCTGTGCAATCTTAGTAATAGGCCTGAGGCTACTATACTTTCTTCATCTTGATAGGTTCCAATTGGATGATTTTAGGTTTGCTAAGTAATTATCTCCTTTGAAAATCAACATATATAAGAGATCCTTCTTGTCTTTAACAAATTTGTGAATAATCTATGAATTTACCAGACACATATCAATTATTTGAATGAACAAAGACCAATAGCATTTTTTACTCTAATGTTTAGTGCAAGAACTGCGCAGGTAGAGTTGGAAAACATAGCTACTTGTTAAAAAATTATGACAAGTAGCAATATGTCAGTTTGTCAGTCTGCAGTGCAGTACATTACACATTAGTAGGTAGTGTATATGTTTCAAATATAGGACAGCTATTGTCCAATACTGATTTTTTAAATATTTATTTATTTATTTGAAAGAGTTACACAGAGAGAGAAGGAGAGGCAGAGAGAGAGAGAGAGAGAGGTGTCTTCCATCCACTGGTTCACTCCCCAATTGGCCGCAACGGCTGGAGCTGTGCGAATCTGAAGCCTGGAGCCTGGAGCTTCTTCTGGATCTCACATACTGGTGTAGGGGCCCAAGTACTTGGGTCATCTTCTACTGCTTTCCCAGGCCATAGCAGAGAGCTGGATTGGAAATGGAGCAGCCGGAACTAGAACCAATGCCCATATGAGATGCTGGCACTGTAGGCAGTGGCTTTACCCACTACATCATAGCATTAGCCCCATAATATTGATATTTTGAACTATAGCGCACTGTTATATATAAATATAATGGCATCCTAGTTTTTAGAAAACCCTTCTATGAATACATTTGTTATATTACATATTACATATCAATAATTTATGTGATATTTAGTTCAGTTGAACAATTAGTAAAAACATGCAATAAAGTGTATGACATTTTTCTAATAAGTTTAAAATATTTTCAAATACTCTAATTATTCACATATTATTTTTTCAAAAGAATGGAACCTAAAAGCATTTATTTCTAAGTTACCATGAGTGGTATATTTATTGTTCAATTTAAGTTTTTATAGGTTTCCAATGTATAGGATAATGGGACATAAGGGTTAATAATAGCAGGTATTTTTATTAATTATCACCATTCAAGCGCTCTCATCTTCTAGTTTTCCCTGTACTCTCCTTTTTCTCCCTTAGTAACACTGTCGCTTCTCCTTTATAAGATTATAGAAATATTAAATACACAGATATGCTATATATAACTTTCACTAATATTGCCTTGGACTTTGGACTTGTGAAAATTACCATACAGAGCCAAAGCTACTATTTAGTACCAGTTTTAGGTAACTGTAATAAGAAGTTAGATAAAAATGGCCTCTTAGGAGATCATATTATATAGAATATATATATATATATATATATATGTAGAGCACTTGCTCTGCTCTATGACAGCAGACTCATAGAATGGCAGATGTCCTAAATAGCACTCTGGCCTCAGAATCAGCCCTTAAGGCATTCGGATCTGGCTCAAGAGCCCATGAGAATAGTTTAGGCATGGAAAGCTAAGACACTCTGGAAAAAACAGAAGACCTAAATGAAAGATCTTTGCGAGTGAGATCCCAGTGGAAAGAACGGGGCCATCAAAGAAGGAGGTACCTTTCTCTGAAGGGAGGAGGGAACTTCCACTTTGACTATGGCCCTGTGGGAATAAGATCGAAGTCGGCTAACCCTAAAGGCTTCCATAGCCTCGGCAACTCATGACTAGAGCCTAGGGAGATTACTGACGCCATAAACAAGAGTGTCAAATTGTTAAATCAACATCAGGAGTCACTGTGTACTTACGTCTCATGAGGGATCTGTCCTTAATGTGTTATCCAATGTGAAGTGATGCTATTACTAGTACTGAAACAGTATTTTTACACTTTGTGTTTCTGAGTGGGTGCAAACTGATGAAATCCTTACATAGTATATATTGAATCGATCTTCTTTATATAAAGATAATTGCAAATGATTAAAAAATCTTGGCGTTAAATTGGAAATTGCATAGACAATTAATCAATTTTTTTAAAAAAAAATCATGTAGGATCTCTGTCCTTAATGTGCTGTACATTGTGAATTAATACTATAACTAGTACTCCAACAGTATTATCATTTTGTGTCTCTATGCGAGGGCAAACCGTTGAAATCTTTACGTAATATGTACTAAATTGATCTTCTGTGTATAAAGAGAATTGAAAATGAATCTTGATGTGAACAGAAGGGGAGAGGGAGCGGGAAAGGGGAGGGTGGGGGGAGGGAGGGAAGTTGTGTGGGGGGGGAGCCATTGTGGTCCATGAGCTGTTCTTTGGAAATTTATATTCTTTAAATAAAAGCTTTATAATAAAAAAAATGGCCTCTTAGGAGATCATATTATATAGAATATATATATATATATATATATATATGTAGAGCACTTGCTTTGAACATATCTTAAAAGTGTGATATGAATTTAAGATATATTAAATATTTGTTTTCTTTTATAAAAAGTGTCATCTGTTGATAGGATTTTGTTCTAATTAGAACCTAAGGGCCGTTTTTAGGAATGAGTGGCAGGAGTTGCTATGTTTTCATTGCCTTCGCAGTATACTTTTCCCCTGCGCTCATTCTGCCAGGCAGCTAAGATGCTGAGATCCACGGTCCCCAGAGGAGCAATACTGAGTTGTCCCATCAACTTGAAAAAAGGCAGAAAACAATGACAAGGTGCTATGTCATTTATTTTGTTACAAACCTCTGGAATCTAAATGAGAAATTATATCAGCACTGGGGAAAGCAGGTACACATTGGATCTGGCTGTAAACATTTTGAGGGCCATACATTTATGTTGTTGAGAAATGATTTTCCTGTTAGCGTGGATTATTGGTAAAGAGCCTCAATGCCTACAATATTTAGTCCTCATCTTGTTCAACTTTTTGCCTAAATTTATACATTTCCTTTTTTAAAAAATTAAAAATTTGTTTATTTAAGGAGTGCAGTCTTCATGCATTTCATAAATACAGCTTTTGTATTACAATGCTTCTTCCCACCATACCTGCCCTCACATCCAGTGTCCCATCCCTCCTCCTCCTCCACCCTCTCCCCTTCCCAGTCCTGTTCTTCACTAACATCCATTTTTGCTTAATTTTATACACAGAAGACCAACTGTATACTAAGTAAAGAGTTCAAAAATTTGCATAGAAAACAAAACAAAACAAAATAAAAACTGTTCCTCAACAGTTGAGACAGGGCTGTTCAAAGTCATTGCATCTTGAAGTTAATTTCACTTCTTTTTTTTTTTTTTTTAGAAATGATTAATTTTAAAGAAGCACCCAAGATACATCCTTTAAGAGCACTTAGAGCAGCCGGTGCTGTGGTGTAGCAGGTTAAAGCCCTGGCCTGAAGCGCCGGCATCCCATATGGGCGCCGGTTCTAGTCCCGGCTGCTCCTCTTCCGATCCAGCTCTCTGCTGTGGCCTGGGAAAGCAGTAGAAGATGGCCCAAGTCCTTGGGCCCCTGCACCAGTGTGTGAGACCCGGAAGAAGCTCCTGGCACCTGGCTTTGGAAAGGCATAGCTCCAGCTGTTGTGGTCATCTGGGGAGTGAATCAGCGGAGGAAGACCTCTCTCTCTGTCTCTACCTCTTTCTGTAACTCTGTCTTTCAAATAAATAAAATAAATCTTTAAAAAAAGAGCACCTAGACATAAGTATAATGCAACCCTTTGAGGAAAGAGATCCTGCATATGACGTTTAGTGCACAGTGACTCTTATTGTTAACAATTAATACTCTTATGTATGACATCAGTGATCATCAGAGGCCCTTGACATGAGCTACTTAGACTATGGAAGCCTTTTGAATCCAAAAACTCTATCAGTGTTTAGATAAGGCCATAAGCAAAGTGGACATTCTCTCTTCCCTTCAGAGAAAAGTACCTCCTTCTTTATGACCACTGGGGTCTCACCCATTGAGGTACTTCATGTAGGACATTTTATGCCACAGTATCTTGGCATTCCATGTCTGAAATGCTCTTGTGGATTTTCCAGCCAGACCAAAATGCCTTAAGGGGCTGATTCTGAAGTCAGAGTACTATTTAAAGTGATTATCATTCATTGAGTCTGCTGTTTGGACAGTTTCCCATGTTGGAGAATTCACTCTTTTTTTTTTTTTTTTTTTGACAGGCAGAGTGGACAGTGAGAGAGAGAGACAGAGAGAAAAGTCTTCCTCTTCCGTTGGTTCACCCCGCAATGGCTGCTGCAGCCGGTGCACCATGCTGATCTGAAGGCAGGAGCCAGGTGCTTCTCCTGGTCTCCCATGGGGTGCAGGGCCCAAGCACTTGGGCCATCCTCCACTGCACTCCCGGGCCACAGCAGAGAGCTGTCTGGAAGAGGTGCAACCGGGACAGAATTCTGCACCCCGACTGGGACTAGAACCTGGTGTGCTGCCGCTGCAGGTGGAGGATTAGCCTATTGAGCCATGGCACTGGCCCGAATTCACTCCTTTTTAACTCTATTTATTAATATTACCAGACCCTTAATCCTATCCATGTGATCACTTAACACTTAAGATGTATTTTTACCACCTAGCTTAGGGAGATTTGGGGTCCCTTGGCAAGTTCTTAAACTATACCCTTAGGGGCTGGTACTGTGGCACAATGGGTTAACACCCTGACCTGAAGCACTGGCATCCCATATGGGCACTGGTTTGAGATCTGGTTGCTCCATTTCCAAGCCAGCTTTCTGCTATGGCCTGGGAAAGCAATAGAAGATGGCCCAAGTATTTGGGCCCCTGCACCTACGTGAGAAACCTGGAAGAAGCTCCTGACTCCTGGCTTCAGATTGGCACAGATCTGGCTGTTGTGGCCAATTGGGGAGTGAACCAGTGTATGGAAGACATCGCTCTCTCTCTCTCTCTCTCTCTCTCTCTCTCTCTGCCTCTCTGCCTCTCTTTCTCTCTGTGTGTCACTCTGACTTTCAGATAAACTCCTCTTCCTCCTGTTTCCCTTATTCTCAATCTTATTTTTTACTGAGATCTATTTTTCTTTTTTTTTTTAGAATTTTTTTTATTTATTTGAAAGACAGAGTTACAGAGAGAGGTAGAGCCAGAGAGAGAGAGTGATCTTCTTTTCTGCTGATTCACTCCCCAAATGTCCGCAACAACCAGAGCAGAGTTATCTTAAGCCATGAGCCAGGAGCTTCCTCTGGATCTCCCATGCAGGTACAGGAGCCCAAGGACCGGTGCCATCTTCTACTATTTTCCCAGGCCATAGCAGAGAGCTGGTTTGGAAGAGGAGCAGCTGGGACTCAAATTGGTGCCCATATGGGATGCTGGCACTGCAGGCCGGGGCTTTAATCTACTGTGCCACAGAGCCAGCCCCTGAGATTTATTTTTAAGTTGACTTTATACACATGTTTAACTCTATGCTAAGTAAAGAGTTCAACAAATAGTATTAAAAAAAAAAAAAAACTATTCCTCAACAAGGACTATTCAAGACATTGCTTCTCAAAGTGTTAATTACACTTCTACAGATTGCCTTTTAGGTACTTTAATACATTTGGTTTTAAATGGATCAACACTATTTTTCTTCTTTTTGTGCTTGAGAATAAAATCTCAATCTATTGTAAGCCAGTTCCTATTGAATGAGGTATATCTAAAGTGTCTGGCACACTTTAGGTAATTAATTGTACCAGCAACAACAAGAAGAGCAATAGTATCAATGGTCAACATTATATCTGGATTACTAAATGCCACAGCCATTTTATATTGTTATGTATTTTTATATTTTAACTGATAGATAAAAATTTTATATTTATAAGATGCCATGTAAAGTTTCAATACATATGAACATTATACAATTTTCAAATCATGATAAAATATTTATCTTTTCAAACACTTACTTCTTTACAGTAAAATGTTGCAAATCTATATACATTATCATTATTCTATCTATACAATAGAACATCAGGATTTATCACCTGTTACTATAACTATGCGTGCCTGTTTGTCAACATTTTCTTATTCCTTCAATCCCCATATTTCCCTGGCTTCTGGTAACTGCCATTCTACTCCCAACTACTATGAGATCAGATTGGTTAGATTCCTCACGTGAAGCAAATCATGTAGTAATTGCCTTTCTGTGACAAGATTATTTCACTTAATGTAGTAACCAAAGTTCCCTCCTTGTTGTTACAAATTACACCCACCCTATTTCTTGAATGGACATTTAAGTTGTACCCATTTCTTGGAATGTACACTAAATGCAGATGTCTCTTTGACAGACAGGTTTCATTTTATTTTGATGCTTGAGGCATTTTCAATGTTTTATCTATATTAACTATTTTTCCTACAATATACACCATAGAGTTGGTATTAGTGATATGAGATCAGCTATAGTCACGTCTATGACTATTGAAGTCTATTTCTTTATTATCTGTTGTTTGAAGTCTTAAAAGCATCTTAACTCTCACCTTTTCCATAGTTGTACCTCTAGAAAATCTAATTTAATTACTGCAACTTCAAGACTTTTTTTTCTTTTTAAAGAAAATCCAGGGCTGGCGCTGTGATGTAGCAGGTGAAGCTGGTATCCCATATGGGCACTGGTTCAAATCCCGGCTGCCCTACTTCCAATTCAGCTCTCTGCTGTTATGGCCTGCGAAAACAGTAGAAGATGACCAGAGTCCTTGAGCCCCTGCACCTGCATGGGAAGACCTAGAGGAAGCTCCTCGCTCCTGTCTTCAGATCGGCACAGCTCTGGCAGTTGTGGACAGCTGGGGAGTGAACCAGCAGATGGAAGACCTCTCTCTCTCTTTTTGCCTCTCCTCTCTCTGTGTAACTCTGACTTTCAAATAAATAAATAAATAAATCTGTTTTTTTTTTTTTAAAAGAAAATTTGTTTCAATTTTTACTACCTTAACTCTTTTTCTGGACTCCTCGATGTTCTTATGAGCTATATTAAACTCGTTCCTAAAATATATCTTTTATTTCAAATTTCTCATGAGCTTTTACAAGTCCCCTCACATGAGTGCCTGATGGGAACTACATATTTTTCCCACTTCCAATATCTCTGCCTTTGAGTTAAATACCTCAAAGAAGAATTCAGAGTCATTTCCATGGAAAATACAAAGCAAACCAAATATAGCACACGAACTTACTTACCTGAGGCAGAGGTTTGGCAGGTTTGCAGTGGAGCCCTCCGACAAAATCAAAGTTTGGTAAAAGTGGACGAGGAAACTCCAAGTCCCAATAGCTTCGAATGAGCCACATGTCAGCTTTCCCCACTAGCTCTATGAATGTAACAGGTCTTCCTATAGAGAGAGAAAAAGAACAGGGAGAGTAATGAGAAGAACTGTCAAATAAAGCACACCATGTAATTTTCTGAAGAGTACTGAAATGATGCAGTCAAAGATGTGTAGTATCTTTGGTGCTAAAGCGAATGTGCTTATTTAAGGTATGATAGCACTTACACATATAATTTATGCACTAATAACATATTTTATATATGTAAAAGGCAGTATCAGGGGAGATCACCCCTGTTAATGTCACATCAGTATGTTCACGATCATAACTAATCATTAAAACATGCCACTATGAAATCAAACATGAATTATTTTTTCTTCAAAAAAGTAGGAGAGGCAAATGTAAACAATTATTTTAGCTTCAAAATCAAGTATTGCCACCATAATCATGAACTGAAGCATCCTAGGAGTTCTTAATCTCAGTTGTATAATTTAGCAAGCTGACCCCTGATCTTTGAATTTCCAAATGAACTGTGAGGTTTTTTTTTTTTTTTTTTTTTTTTTGAGTGTTGCTAAATTCTTTGTACATACTTCTGCTTTTGGTCTACTTTAGAAATTTGATATAAAAAATCATCTGAAATTTTTATATATTTGCAAGTATCACCAGCATTTGTTAAATTATAAAATTCATGTTTCCTCATAATTAGCTTATTTTTATAAAAATGAGAAATATAATTTAATATATAGACTGATTACATTTATTTTGACATTTCAACAAGGTTTTAGTACTAAATCTGATGATTGTTAACAATTCATTGAAGAAATGTTTAAATATCACACACCTCAATGATATATGTTTTTGATATTAACCAAAGATTTTAATTTATAGATATCTGGTATTATAAAAACTGTATCTCTCACCTGTGAAGGAATCCTCTAGGTAATATGCAAAATATTTTAGTTTTAAATAGAAACAGAGCTATACAACAGTAAATGACTTCCTCAACATCACATCAATAGTTGTGCTAGAAACATTTGTAATAAATCAATGTAGATATCTTCATTAACCAACACATTATAACGGGGTCTACTGACATTTTACAACATGAAAAAAAGTGGAGTAAGATGGACACATAATTGACATGAGAAATCTTCAACATTTTCATTTGCAGTTGTATGTGACTCTGGAATGTCCTAAGCTACAAAGGGGCCAATGACTTCAATTGACCTTTCAATGTAAACCTTTGCATTATATATGTGAAAGTGATAGAACGTTATTTTTATTTAATTAAATTTCTCTGATTTTACATTCATATAAGCTCATCTTCAAAGTAGTAGGAAAGTAGGACCAATTAAAATCATGCCTTACCTAGTACTTCGCTGTAAAAGTGATTCCACCGCTTCTCGTTTAATTTTGAAAACCAGAAGTCAAAATAAAGCACACATATCATATTTTTTACCCTCTCCATGAATGTCATTTGACTGCTTAAACCAGACAGAATAATAGGTACATAGGAAGGAGGAAATAGAAGTCCTCCACCATACTTCTCCAGTAAGTAGGCAGGAAAGCCACGAAGACTGTACACGAGGGGTATTTTCAGAAGCTCAGCAAGTAGCTCGCCACAGGGAGCAAAGGCATCTGCAAGAACAACATCAAACCTTGATTCCTGAAGCTTGGCCATGAGTTGCTTATTCAAAACTACTTCTTTGCAGAGACTTTCATAAACATCAGAATATGCTAAAATAAACTCTTGCATTACTGGAAAGTGCTCCCAATATATATCTAATGACACATTATATATCAACTGATTGATCCAGTACATGAAAAAAGTTTCCACTTCATCTTTGGTGAAATTTGTAGGAAAAGTTTCAAGTTGAATTCCAGATTCACTGTTGGAACTAATGACAACAGAAGCTGAAGATCTCAGGACAGTGACTTCATGGCCTCGCTGGACAAGTTCATCCAAAATTGTCTTCAAATTCATCCAATGACTGAATTCCATAGGCCACACCAGCACCTTCCCACAACTCCCAGAATGGAAGTGACAACTCAGTGGTAGCAGTAGCAACAGAACTGAAATGTGTTTCACAGACATCCTGCTGAAATGCATTGCTTTCTTTCCAATTGTTGTCCCTTTCTGGAGCTCCTAGTGCTTACATCTATGAAGAAATTTATCATGTAGTTAAAGTATAACTTGCATTGATCAAAGTAAATGCATTGTATGAACAATCAGACCTGTGGACTGGGGTGGCAGGAGGATAAAGTCAAGTTAGAGGATTTCCCGTTCATACAGTCTCTCTTTTAGAATGAGAGAGACAAGATACATCTTCCATCCTATAGTTTACTCCCCAAAAGACCACAATGTCCAGGGCCAAGCTGAAGCCAGGAGCCTGGAACTCCATTTGAGTTTACTGTGTGAGTGGCACAGCACCCAATTACTTGGGCCATCCTTCTCTGACTTCCCAGGTGCATTAGCAGAGAGCTGGACTAGAAATGAGGCAGCTGGGACTCGAACTGGTGCTCTGATCTGGAATGCCAATGTTGCAGGCAACAGTTTAATTTGCTGTGTCCCAGTGTTGGCTCACAGAGTCTCTTTTATGATTAAGTACTTTCACCTGGATCACAGTCAAATAAATGTATGTGTAAGGCAGCTCCATTATGCAAGAGATTTGAGAATAGGGCCCACGGCAGAGGCAAGTGAGAGGTGACTTGCATTTACAGTCTCTGTGAGAAAGAACCAAAGATACAGTTATTAAACAACTGATGCACATTTCTTAGCATGATTCAAGGTATTTTGGGGTAGAAATTTTGGTAATTTACATATATCCATATCACCAATGCAGTAGGTATAATTCAATATCTTTTTCTTATTTTTATTTATTTAAAAAGCATGGTTACACAGAGAGAGGGAGAGACATACAGAGAGATATTTTTCAATCACTGATTCACTCCCCAAATGGCTGGAATGGCCTGGGCTAGGCCAGACCAAAGGCATGAGCCAGGAGCCCCCCCTGGGTTTCCCACTTGGATGCAAGGGCCTAAGCCCTTGCTCCTCTGCTGCTTTGACAGGCATGCTAAGAAGGAGTTGGATGGGAAGTGGAGCAGTTGTGACTTGAATTGGAGCCCATATGGATTGCCAGAGTTGCACTTGGCAGCTCCATCTGCCATGGTACTATGCCAGCCCTGATGTTTTATAGTATACTCAAACAAGCATGTTTCTACAATTACTATCAATTTTTGAGTATTTCATCACTTCAAAAGAAGCCCTGTACCCTTTATCCTTTGTGCCACCACTTCAGTTTCTGATTCTTAAAGACCTGGTCAAGTACTAATTTGCTTCCTGTTTCTATATATTTGCCTATTGTGCAAATTTCATGATAATGGAATCATACAGTGTTTGGGGCAGAAACATTAACATGTCTCTGTGAGTGACATGGCTGCTTATGAAGCAAGTACATAACCAATTTTCTTAGGTTGCTTCGCCCATCATGGGACCCAATCTTTGAGTGACCTAGGCAGTGACTATTTGGGAGGTAGGATTGTAGAGTGCAGTGCCTGAATAGGACTTCTATACTAGGAATACAACTGGAGACCCTTCTTGACTACACTTGTCTGGTAGCTAGCATGACATATGGCAGACCTGTGTTTGTAAGACAGGAATGCTGTTACCCTCAAGCTTTCTAACAAGTGGTACAACTGATATCACAACTTCAACTGTCGGCTGCAAGCAGGAGCAGTTTGGTGCTATGTCTGCAAGTAGTACCTGCACTAAAATTGTTCTAACACTGTGCTAGGAAGGTGAGAGAGGAGCAGGTTGGAAATTAAATGCAACAGGCTCTCATTGCTTTTATCAAGTCTTCAAATAATTCTCTCTCTCTCAACTTTTCTATATGTCTTTAGAAAGATTCCAAGATTTATTCATTGATCATGCTTTAAAATAATTTTTACTAGTTATTCCTATTTCATTTGGGAGATGTTCCATAGTGAGTCTCATCTGGCACTGAGAAGTGGCCATTTCAAGGTTTTCTTGTCAACTTTCTTTCTGTGGCTTAAAAATTGGGTGAATTCAGGTTTTTACTTGCATTAGAATCTTTAATGTTTTCTCATTAAATTAATTCATAAATACTTAAAATAGATACTTGAAATATAAAATAGTGGTCTTAAAAACAGTTTCCAAGTGAATCTATGCCAGATTCCTGAAATTGATCAAGGATATAATATACTATCTTAAAAACTGCTCTCTTATTCAGTATGACTATTTAACCAATTAATTGTTATTTTGAGTCACTAAGCATAGTTTTAAATTTTCCTTATCTATTAATTTTATACAATATAAGGTACTGATGTGTTATTAATATAATATATGCAAATGCTTTGGACAATGTCACTGTGCATGTCTGTTCCTCCTACCTCATAATTTTGAAAGGATAGCACACAAATGGAGAGGAATAGCTAGAGATTTCTAGTTTCTGTTTCTTGCTTTTAACTTATACTTGGTTATGCAGGATAAACCTGTAGTTAATATAAGTAGTTATATAAACTACAATGTTACAGAAAAATAGAAATACGCATATGTACAAAGATTGAATACTTCCTCTTTATGAATAAAGAGAATTGCTGACATTTATGAAGATTGAAATTCAAAATAAAATATGTATACTTTTGTTCAAGATGATCTTGGTAATTATCTTTAAAACCTGATGTAAAAATCTTTAAATTACCATTGAACATATTTGTTATGTTTTTGTATGAATAAATATGTACATATAGCTATATTGAGATTAATGGAAATGATGTTTAAATAGCAATGGGAATTCCAGTACTTAGAAAAGATGGTTAAGTATATATGTACTTTTGCCTTTGTCATGTCTTTAAAAATTTTTCTCGCATTTAATTTGAAAAACTCTATTTTTCAAATGTATGGTTTACAATATGAGGTTCTGATATACTTCCACAAGGTGGAAAGGTGAAATCCAGTTTATTAAATTAACATACTTACAACTCCCATACTTTTATTTTTGTAGTGAGAACATTTGAGATTTACAAGTTTGAAACATGCATATTAACCGTGGCCACCATGATGTTCAATAGATCTCTAAAACTTTTTCCGTCTGTCTAGCTGAAACTTTGTACCATTTGGCCTTCAAGTCCCTGTCTTACTCTTTGCTTCTATTGGTTTGGCTGTTTTGGTTGACATATCTTTGTGAGATCATGTGGTGTTTGCCTTTCTGTTCCTGGGCTATTTTATTTAGGTTTTCCTGAAGCTTGTTGTAAAAAAAATGTTGTAAAAAATGGCAGCTTTTCATTCTGTTTTAAAGGCTGAACAGTATTCTATTATGTATTTCATTCTATCTTGACTGTTGGAACCTCTGTGTCCTCTTTATAACTGATTAACCCAGTTCTAATGCTCACCTCCTCTGACTTAGAATTTTAGATTAATTTTAACAGATTTATCTGAACTTCATTGATTTCACTTTTTTTTTGCCAGTCATTCTGAGTCTCATTTACCATGACTGGGTATTCCAGATGTTTTATAATTAACAAATTTACCCTTCTTAACTTCTCCACACCAAAGAAGAATCAGTAGAAAAGACAGATCATAGGTAGCATTACTCTTTGGAAAGCAGAACGTTTTCTGATTTTTTTCTCAATAAGTGGGAGCTGATGGAACAAGGACCTAAGCCTCAGCCATTCTCCCTCCTTGTCCAAACATGATAAACACTGGAACATGTTCCTTGCCCTTGAATCTCAATTGGGTCTCACACCCTATTGCCTTCATCCCCGTCCCCACAGCCACCTGAAAGTCCAGTTGCTCTGTATACCTGAAAGACCAGTTCTAGGGATTGCCTGCTGTCCCTACCCCATCCACATCCCCAGCCCTCCTAAAATATAAAAAGGCCAGGTCCCTGGGGGTCAGGGCCTTCTGCCACCTGTTCCATCGATGTGCACATGGGCAGTTGGTCACTCACCTCTCTGGATTTATTTTCTCTGAATAAATTCAGTCTGGCTATAAATTTGTACACTGCCTCCACTCTATTCTGTGCCTCTTTTCCTAACATTTTGGTGCCCCTTGCGAGGAGGCACCAATCTACAACTCTTTTCCTAACAGGAACTGATAGATTTTTCTAAATAATCGATCATTCAAAAATTATATAAATTCTTACAATATCTCTTTATGTGAAAATATTGTTGTTAAGGAAATATAACTTGCTCCATAATTTAATGCTCATATTCCACCTTGTTCCACCAGTAGATTGGTAGCTTTGGGATCTGCAATGAGAGAAAGCCCACACTTCCGGGAATGGAGAGTCCTTACCCACACTTCCGGAAATGAAAAGTCCTTGTCAAGGTCCCTGCAGGTGCCTAAAGGTCAACCAATGAGGATCAGACCTGCCTCAACCTTTAACCCCCACCCTGTATCTATGAAAGGAGCCCTCCCAACCTCTGATGTGCGACTTCCCTGGCCCGGCTCTGTTGGGACAGGTGAACCTCGCTGGGGAGCAGAATCCCAATAAAAGCTTGTGAATTAATTGACTGGCTGGGAAGATCTTCTTAAACAGGTGGGAAGATTTGTTATGCACCGGACACCTTGCATAGATATTCTAGGGCTAATTGATTGTCCATGAGTTCTTCAGCTAGGGAATTCATGGACATGAATATTTGTTGTAAAATCTGACCTGGAATCTGAACTAGACTGATTTTTGAAAATGACTTCATAAAACAGAGGAGGATTTTTTCCTATTACTGTGGACTAACTCAAAAGAATTTTCTTCCCAATAGCATTTCCTTGAAAGAATCAGGGGGAAGGGTAGGGAAAACATGTCAACTACAAACCTGGAATAGGCTTGATATGACAAAAACAATTTTACTTATCTTTTTTTGCCTGTTGAGAGGTATTTCAGATCTTCAATTTACTCAGAAGAGCAGGCAGATTTATCTTCTTTGTGCATCTGTGAGGGCTCAAGAAAAATGTTGATAGATAGACATACCTCAGGAGAAATTCCTTGTAATTTACCTGCAGTAGGGATGTTAAGTAGCACTTCACTAGGCCCCTTCCATTCTCTGTTTCTCTGTTAGAATGGGAGTGAGATTTGCATGAACTCCTGCCCTGGTCATGGTCCAGCCTTGGCAGGTCCACCGGGTCCCAAAGGAGGGGAGTTAGGGAAGAAGGGAAACGAGGTTTAGGTAACAAGGAAAGGCATCACTCTGCTGGTCCTTCTGATAGCTTTAATTTATACTCTTTTTACACATATTTTTCATTAAGCCTTCTTCCTCCTATGCCTCTATTCTTTCTGAAAAAGAACACATCACAAGTGATCATTTATGTGTAACCTTTCTCTATTAATCTTGTTTTGGTTCATTTTCCTTTCATGGCCTCATTGTAACCTCCCCATTAATCTTTTCTCTATTCATAGTGGATGTATCAGCTATAGGAAACTTGCTTAACTTATCTAAAGGAACTAGACAAAAAGTCTAAAAAGTTAATAGATTTATTTTAAAAGGTTAGAACTGTATGGAGAAAGTTCTAATGATCATATCTTATTTTTCTAAAGGTAAGTCACTCCCCAACAGCTGTGTTTTTAATAAAACCTATTCCAATGCCTAATGTAAGAGTTCCTTTTTCCTTTGTTTTACATTTCCAAGCAGGGGCAAAACGTCCTAACCTTTGTAAGAATCCCAGTGCTTGTTCATCAATCCACTTGCTGTAATATTACCTACACACCTGCCAGTCTCATCACACACTCCTGTGTAAGGCAAGGGGAGGGGGTCTGTGGGAACAAGCACCTGCATGCTCTTTCTGTTCTATTTTCTCATAAAACTCCTCATTACTCATGTTCCTACTAATATTTTGCTCTAGACAAATTTTGGGAGATTCCCCTCTTATTTCTCCAGTCACTTCCTATAACTCATTTTTTTTTTACAAGAAACAACAATTTTGCTTACATTGATATCCATGATTCCCACACCAAAACCCAATGATTACAATTATTAAACCCAATAAAAACAACAGAGAAGATGGCTTCAGTTCAGTCAGGGGCTTCCTGCTTTGCGGAGTTCCCCTTCCTTCACCTGTGACTTTGTCATACAGTATAGATGACATCACCTCCTACAAACTCCCATAATTTTAATCCTCTTTGAAGATGGGAGTCAGTGGTGAATTCATTATATAGTACGTGGGTCCTGTATCAATTAGAGAACCAATGTTTTTACCTGTCATATCGGTAATCACCTGGGGATTGTCGAGTGGAACGCTTATTGGTTTATTGAAGCTGCCTGAACCCTCAGTCCACATCAGCCTACAGAGAAACCATGAGGCAATTAGGAATCCTTCTCACCCATTGGAGCCAAGGAGAGATCCTCTTCCAATAACTGTCTCTCTTATATTTGAGGCACAGAGCAGTTGGGTTCCTCAGGTAGGGACATTCTTGGCACCAGTGTCGCACTTTCCCACACCTGAAACATTCTCCCTTGGGCTATTTAGCCATACATAAATGCCCTTGGGCTGACACTGAGGTCACCAGACGCTGGGAACAATGCAGCCATCCTATGAGCCTGCTGTCTGGATGTTTCCCACATTGAAGTATACTTTCCTTAGCCCAAAGCTGTTCCTGAGATCACCACTGAAGAGAGAGAGAGGCTGCAAAGCTGACCTCAACCAAGACTGGAAGAAAGGCTGCTCATGTCTTGCGGGTAGAGGGGTTTGTCTAGAAAAATTCTGAACAATTGTATTAAGTGGGGGAGAGGACCATCAATACACATGGGTAGGGAGTAGAGCCATTGATGTAAGAATAGAGGCTATGATAACAAGTTATTACTGGAGGATCTAAGAGACATGTTGTCTGAACCTCGAATAAGGTTTCTGATTTGGAGGCAAATAGAAACTAACAGAATGGCCCTGATAATAATTAGGTAGGCTGTAAGACCTTGCCAGTTATGAAGCCCAGACCTGTCTCTCTTCACATGGGATACATCCTGAGGGAGGTGTGAACTTCCCAGGAAAGGCACACTTTGACTTCCATTACCTAGCTGGCCTGGGAGGAGAGATGGCCAGGTAAAGGCAGGTGACATCTCGAACAGGAAATTTACAGTTCTGCTTGTAATGTTGCTGAACCTACTTGGCCATCCTCTCAGCAATGGTGGTTACTTTGAAAGCTGGGCTAAGTGAAGTGCTTTTCAGCTTAAAGCAAACCTGATCTGTGGCTCAACTCTTAGTTGGGCATTGCCAGGGCTCTTCATAAGCTGACTTCTGCTGAAGCGCTGGCTTTCCACTTTGAAAACCACTGCAGTGGACTGCTCTGTTGGGTTTCCTTGATGACAGATCATAGGATAAAGCAGGCATTAATTGGTCTGCAACCTATCTTTACATTGCTTCAGATGCCTAGCTTTCTTTTCCTCCTGGTTTTTGTTAAAACAGACTGGATGAAACCTTTAAGAGGATGCAAGTCAAGGGAGTGCTCAAGTGCCATCTCTAATCTTTGGTGGCCTAAACTAGAAGTCTATATTCGTAGGCATATTCTGATAGTAGTTTTTCTGTGACAGGAGCCCATGAAGACAACTATGTCCTCACTTTATCATCAAGCATGATGACTATCCTATATATAAAAGTTGAAGTCATTAGTAAAACGTTCTCTCCCTTCCTTTGGTCTAAAATGGAGGCATTGCCTGTTTACTGTGCCCATGACGAAGTAAATCTAGCCATGAAATCAAAATGAAAGCTCTCCTTTTGGTTATGCTATTATTACAGAAAATATTAGCCAACCCTTTTATAAGATCTAAAGATCAATTGTACATCCTGGAGAACCCTTCAGAATAGAATTAGTTTCCCCTCTGGAAGAGAGTAGATCTCCCTTGTGGGTTGGGGTTAATGGCATTGACTGTGGCAAAGCAAGAGCCTCAGAGATGCCACTGCTGCAGCACAGTGGGAGACCTGAGCCGACAGTGGGGATTGTCCGTGAGCCCCGAACCCCCTCGATGAGTCGGAGAAGTCCCGCTGTATCAGAGTAAGATGGATAGTAGCTTTGATTGTGATTGTGGTGAGTGGAGCCATCTGGTCACTAACAAAATACATCTTCCATTAACCAACAGTCACCAGGGTTTCCTGTTGAAATATACAGTAACAAAGGAAGAAAAGAAGCAAACAAAAGTAGTGCTTACCAGCACCTTAGAATTATGCTGCCTAGGACCAGTCCAACGCTGAACGTATCTGCACTGTGAGGAGAATGTTCATAGAAGCCTGTTGTGTGCACATTTATTCACATTTTTGTTAAATGGTAAATCATTTAGCACAGTAAATCTGAGAACATAGTATGTCATTTTATTCATTTTGAGTTTCTTGAAATATGCTTTCATTGTGTTACATGCATATGCAGCAGCAATTTGGAGAGAAAGAGGCTTATTGTATGGGAAGGAGATATTAGCTCTACATCAGGCAGTACTGGAGCCTTCAGGAGTGGCTGCCATCTTCTTTAAGGGACACTAGAAGGAAGACAGCCATGTTGGCAAGGGAAATGCACTAGCAGATAAGGCAGCAAAAGGAGCTGCTGCACAGGAAGCTCTAGAAATGGATCTAATAAATACCTCAGCCTGTAACAATGACTAAAGCACCTCACTATACTGAGTCTGAGATCGAATGGGCCCAACAACAAGGTCTACTAAAGATACTAATGGGTGGTGGAGTGTAGATCATAAAGTTATCTGCCCAATGGCCTCTCAATGGATAATTATTAAGGAAATACATGATGCTATCCATTTGGGAAGAGGATCTTTAATGCAAATATTCTCTTAAGTGTTTGGAGGGAAAAGACAACATGGTGTCATAAGGGAAGTAATTTGTTCCTGTCCCTTTTGCTTACAAAATAATCCTGGTGGCCATGTGAGGCTACTTCCTTTGTTGACTACAGGCAAAGTAGAGATTGTCAGACTTTCTAGCCTGCCCCCAGAAAATAATCACAAACATCTTCTAGTTTTATTGATACTTTCACAGGATGGATAAAACCTTTTCCAACTTGAACAAAAAACAGGCACCAGAAGTATCCAAAGCCTTGGTAAAGGGCATAGTGCCACGCTTTGGACTTCCAAGGTCACTCCAGAGTGACAATGGACCCTCATTTGTATCTAAAATAATGTAACAGGTAGCTGCTGCTCTAGGAGTTTCCTATCATTTCCATGCCTCTTAAAAACCTTAGTCATCTGGTAAAGTTGAAAAGGTTTATCATAGTTTTAAGAAAATTCTAGCTAAGCTTTGCAGAGAGACCTCAGGAACATAATAATCTATTGCCTACTACCCTCCTCGTGGTAAGAATAGCACCTAAGACTGCTCTAAAGCTTAGTCCATTTGAGATGCTTCATGGGAGGCCATTCCTCACCTCTGACATTGTCTTTAGTTCAGAGACTCAAGATCAGATAAAGTATATTATCAATTTATCCAGGAACAAAAAGCTGTGATAGAGTATGGTAACACAAGTATCCAGTGCTTGATCCCAAAACTCATACTCAGCCCAATTCCCCAGTAGACTTTGTTTTATTAAAAACTTGGAGGAAAGGATGCCCTCCAGGCCAGTTGTAGTCTAAATGAAAGGGATCCTGCCAGATGCTGATGAGCATATCTATCTCAGTAAGATTACCTGACATCCCAAGCTGGGTGCATTATCAAGGATTCAACTTCTACCTCCTGAGTCTTCACAGGCACATTGGAAAGGTAAGTCTACCTACTCCAATGAACCAGTTGAGGATCTAAATACCTCTTCCAAAGGCAAAAAGTTAAGTAAAGCATTTTCTCTTGTCACTGCTGCACTTTAAGGCAGACATGTTGTACCTACCTCTTTTGATTCTTTCTAGGAGCTGTTATTGGCAGAAAAACTTCCTAGTGGGTTCTTCTATTATAATACTGGAAGATCCTGGTATGTCACATGAAGCTAATTTTAAAAGCCTGGGTATTGTTTTAGGTAACCTGGCTTACACTTCAGGCCAACTTTTAAAGTAAATAGTCAAATCTGTGGACACTCTAACATAGGGTGGACAAACAACAGGCCTGGAATATGTACTGATAGAACAAGGAGGAGCAGGTGCAGTGACTAATGGAATCTGTCACCTCTAACAGTAGTGTGTTCAATGAAAGAGACCTTAAAAATCTCTATACTCAGCCAAATGGTATTACAATTAGCATAAGGACAGCCTATCAACACACATTATTGAAAAATAATAACTTATAATCTTCCCATCTTAAAGAGAACTCCACTTGCAATTTGTTTTCTTCCAGTTTTGCTCATATGGATTGATAAATTTTTCCATTTCAGAATCCAACAACTTCTGGAAGTAATGATAATCACACAAAGGACACAGCCATTGATGATGACTGAAAGTTCTGTAGCACTGGGACCTGTGCTGTGGTATAGTGGGTAAAGCTGTCTCCTGCAGTTCTAACATCCACGTGGGCACCTGTTCAAGACCCAGCTGCTCCACTTCCGATCCAGCTCTCTGGTGTGGCCTGGGAATGCAGCAGAAGAAGGCCCAAGTCCTTTGGCCCCTGTACCCACATGGGAGACCAGGAAGAAGCTCCTGGCTCCTGGCTTTGGATCAGCTCAGCTCTGGCATCTGTGGCCATTTGGGGAGTAAACCAGCAGATGGAAGACATCTCTCTCTTCTCTGTAGCTCTGCTTTTCAAATAAATAAATAAATCTTTATTTAAAAAAAAAGTTCAAAGTTCACCAGCTCATGAAACAGAGTCATTAGGTGAGATAGGAAGAGATATCTGAACTCAAGACAGGCTGCAAATATTTAGTGGTGGGCCTTGGTGGGCTATACTGGGTATGTGGGAGGGCCACCTATACTAAGCTACCCCAATTCTGGACTGGATCTTGTGAGTTGGGGACTATCTGCCCCTGCTTCTTCCTATTCCTACTAGCCACAGAACAATTGGGAGTCTCCATATTTGATAACTGGAGGGGAGGGGGGGTCAAAGAGAGCAGTGTGCCCTACAAATTGGTGACTAGAAAGAGGAACAGTGGTGTCCTGAGTGTAAAATCCATTATTATGGTCCAGCTACCTGGGCCAAGGATGGGTCTTACAGGCACCACACTCCCATGTGTATGCTAAACAAAATAATCAGATTATAGGTGGTTGTAGAAATTATAAACAATGAAACTGCAAGAGATCTCAAACAGCAAACCAATCAATACTGCTTTGCGTTAGACTACCTGCTTGATTCTGATGGAGGGGTTTTTGCAAAATTTAACCAGAACAACTGTTGCTTACAGATAGAATATGAGGTCAAGTTTATAGGGCAAATTGCAGATAAAATGAGAAAGATCACTCCTGTCCCAGCCCAAATCTGGAAATGCTGGGACCCTGGCAAGCTCTTTGGTGGATAATTTTCCACTTTTGGTGTATTCAGGACCCTTATAAGTGCTATGGTTTTAAATTTGGGGACCTGCCAGATTCTACCCTAATTCCCCTAGTTATGAGATCTATCATGAGCTTTATTGAGGCCGCAGTAGAGAGAAAAAAGGTTGCACATGTCATGATGTTAAAGTATAAACCTTTAAATCAGGATGAGGCTCTTTGACACTAAAAGGATCCAAGCATCAAAGTGGAAAATGTGGTAGGGATGCTGGCTCCTGGAACAAAGGGAAAGTTAAGGGCTTGCCCAGAAGAAGGGGAAAGTGTGGCATTATCAGTTATCTGTGTACTCATATGCAACTCTGTTACAAGCTTGTAGCATTAGACAAACTGATCAAAATGTATTGTACCATAGAAGAAGGATGAAGGGACTGAAGTTGTAAAGGAAACTAACAAACAGCCCTCTGCATTTGGAGCTTGGGATGTGAATCTGATTAGCCAGTGCTAGCATTAATAAAGCTCTGCTTCCTACTAAAAGCTTTGGTGTCCCCTATCTATGTTCAAGGATCCTGCTTCAAAAGGAGTTTTTAATTTCAGAGGAATTAAGTAGGAAGCAGGTATTTTTTTTTTAACCACATACAAAAATTTTTTTAAACTTTTATTTAGTAAATATAAATTTCCAAAGTACAGTTTGTGGATTATAATGGCTTCTCCCCATAATTTCCCCCCCACTCTCACCCTCCCATCTCCTGCTCTCTCTCCCATTCCATTCACATCAAGATTCATTTTCAATTATCTTTAAATACAGAAGGTCGATTTAGTATATACTAAGTAAAGAGTTCATCAGTTTGCACCCACACAGAAACACAAAGTGTAAAATACTGTTTCAGTACTAGTTATAGCATTACTTCACATTGGACAACACATTAAAGAAAGATCCCACATGAGAAGCAAGTACACAGTGACTCCTGTTGTTGACTTAATAATTTGACACTCTTGTTTATGGTGTCAGTAATCTCCCTAGGCTCTTGTCATGAGTTGCCAAGGCTATGGAAGCCTTTAGGGTTTGCAGACTTTGATCTTATTCTGACAGGGTCATAGTCAAAGTGGAAGTTCTCTCCTCCCTTTAGAGAAAGTTTCCTCCTTCTTTGATGGCCCTGTTCTTTCCACTGGGATCTCACTTGCAGAGATCTTTCATTTAGGTCCTCTTTTTTTTTTTTTTTTCCAGAGTGTCTTGGCTTTCCATGCCTAAAATATTCTCATGGGCTCTTCAGCCAGATCCAAATGCCTTAAGGGCTGATTCTGAGGCCAGAGTGCTGTTTAGGACGTCTGCCATTCTATGAGTCTGCTGTGTATCCCACTTCCCATGTTGGATCATTCTCTCCCTTTTTCATTCTATCGGTTAGTATTCACAGACACTATTCTTGTTTGTGTGATCCCTTTGACTCTTAGACCCATCAGTGTGATCAATTGTGAACTGAAATTGATCACTTGGACTAGTGAGATGGCATTGGTACATGCCACCTTGATGGGATTGTGTTGGGATCCCCTGGCACGATTCTAACTCCACGATTTGGGGCAAGTCTGATTGAGCATGTCCCGAATTGTACATCTCCTCCCTCTCTTATTCCCATTCTTATATTTAAGAGGGATCACTTTTCAGTTAAAATTTAAACACCTAAGAATAAAACAACAATGTAAACCAATATACAAAATTAAAAAGCAGGTACTTTTTAATTTTGTATATTCGTTTACATTGTTGTTTTACCAAAGTGTTGCAAACTCTACAAATTTCAGGAAAATCTTTAAGCCTAAAACACAAACGATTTAAGTATAGAACCAGCAGTGTTTTAAGTAAAAGAAATAGATCCATAGACTTAACTGCAAATATTTCCAGAGAATCAGAAATGTAGAAGACATGGTCCCAATTGTGATTTACAGCCTTTTGAAAGTACAGCAGGGTTTCACAAACTATCCCATCCTTTCAGACCGTTGAAGCTAAAAGAAGAGGAGTGCCGCGGTGATGAGAACTAAGTTTACCAAGGCATATATTGGTCCCAACTATAGAATAGAGTGATTTAATAGGTTGGCAGACAAACTTCCATAATTTTTTAAGATTAATTAATTTATTTGAAAGACAGAGAGAGTGAGTGAGAGAGCAAGAGAGAGAGTGAAAGAGAGAGAGAGATCATCCACCTGTTGGTTCACTTCTCAAATGACTGTAACAGACAGGACTAGAGCAGTTCCAAAGCCAGGAGGTAGGAACCTTTTCTGGTTCTACCACATGAGTTCAGAGCCCCAAGTAGTTGGGCCATCCTCTTTTGATTTCCCAGGTGCATTAGCAGGGAGCTGGATCAGAAGTAGAACAGCTGGGATTTGAACTGGTGCCCATATGAGATGCCAGTACTATAGGTGGAGTCTTAATCTTCTATGCTGCAACACTAGCCCTGCAACTTCCATAATTTAGCAGAAACAAACAAACAAACAAACAAAAAAGGAACCATTTGGGACCGAAGGGTCATGAGGCCTACCATTGCCAGTATACAAAAGAAAACTTAAGAGAGAGTTGGAAAGCATGCCCCTGTAGTGGGTCTGGGTGGTGGTAAAATTTCAGTTTAAGATGAACCATCTGAAGACCAGTTGTTGCCAGTGCTTTTTATAAAATGATAGAAAATGAGGCAGCGGAAATGAGGGATGTGGTATCTTTTAATGAAAAGTAAGAAGTAAAGTTCTTAGAACCAACTGAGATTAGGAACTAGGTCTCAACTGCCAAATAAATGCAACATCTGCTTCCCCACCTCCAGCATTTAAGATGAAGAAAATGGATTAGCAAACAAACACTGAGCAGGTCACAAACAAGACTAGGAGGGCCAAGAGTCTGTAGGTAGTGAGTTTGAGAGTGAGTTGTACTTGGTCTCTTGTTAAATATTCCTGATGAGACTGGATACAAGGAATAGGCAGGTGTGTGGTTTCACGGTTTGTCTATGAAGAATGGACATTGTCTTGGGGCTGGCAGGGTGTGTAATGCAATCTTCTCCATTCCCTCTCACCTCATCCTACCACTAAACTCTTCTTGCTCTGATTATCTTAATGATGTTCAACTGCTTGAACCATGTCTGCATGTGTGTATGCTTGCCATTGGAGCAAAGTAGACAATGTGGGAGAAAGATAAAAGTAGACTAGACATGGAAAATTCCTCAAGTGCCTAAGTGAGGTTGTTCGGATTTATCTCTGCTCTTGCTCTCATCTGACCGGTTCTGACAAAAATATGTTACCAAAGATGTCTGGAGCAGAAATTCTTGTCTTCTCACAAGAATAGACTTTCAGACATGAGACAGAGATTGGCAGTAAGCATGTCAGCAAAGTCTATTGAAAGGAATACATTTGACAGGCAAGGCAGGAATCTCCCCAGAGAGGAGAGAGCACCAGTTGCATTAAGATAGGGTTTTTATGGGTATGGGCACATGGTTTCTCATCTCCACTTCTTCTGGGATATTGCTGAGCAGAAGGTTTTCTAAGCATGGAATTTGTAAAATCCCCCAGGGCTTTATCAGCAGTGTTTTCAGACTGAATGGAACCCACCAAACAGGATTATCAGACTTGGGAAAGAAGGAAGACACATCTCTTCTCTTCTAAGGCTCCACTCCTTACATCTGCCATTATTGTTGGGTTTTAAGAATGCAGATGTTAAAGAATATATAGAATGATGTTAAATGATATACTTAGAAACATACAAAGAAGACTTCTTATTAGCATATTTGTATTAATTATCCCTTAGTAAACACGGCATTCTGCATAGAAATTAATAGGCAAAATTTCTGGTTATATAATTTTCTCTGACATAGATGGGCTAGCTAGGTATAATTTTCACAATAAAGTTCACTATTATTTGACTTTTGTCTTCAATCTATATGGTACTTGCAGTATATTTGATATAAAGAAGACTATGAAATAGATAATAAAAATGAAAAATATACCAATTCTGTCATTCTAATTTGATTAATTAGTATGTTTGTATTTAAAGTTTTTGACTGCTGAAATACTTCAAAACTGTAAGAATCAATCTCGAAGGAATAAACAAATGAAAACTATTACTTTGTTGGAATTTAATGTATAATGGAATTTTTATGATTTTTGCTCGGTGTTTTGTCATATATAAATATTTTCCTAACTATGGGTAAAGGTCTCAAAATTAAGACAAAAATACTTTATTCACCTATGAGTAAATATAGATTATGCATCTGACTATAAAATTGCAAAGAGGTTCTGTTTTGAAAAAAATCATTAATGAACTTGTATAAGATACTTCAAAAAGAAAAGAAATAGACTTGAATTTGGTTTTGATAGTCCATCTAGAGCTTCCTTATTCAGAATAATGGATACATAGATATTCCTCCTCTTTTAAAAATGCATTAATAAAGTTAAAGGACACAAACACATTTCTTTTCTACTCTTTTATACTTTATTAATTGTTTTACATTTTGCTTTATAGTTGGGGATTATTTATTCAAAAAGTAATAAGAGAAAATATTCATTATATACTTTTTCTGGAAATATTTGTCATAATTAGTTTCATTAGCAATTATTGCCAAAAATAATGTTGCTGCATTGAAGACTGCTGTAAGAATATTTAAATAGTACACCCTCAAAGGCAGGAACATTGGTCATAATTCATACTCTTTTTTTCTCCATGTTTGCTTGCCCTCTGTGTTCAGGGTCCAAAGGCTGTGGTTAACAGCCCTTAAGATGAAGTGAACACATTTTGCATTTTTCTTTCTCCAAAATAGACTTTAAAAATTCTTGTAAGTAATGCTTGGCTTGTCATTCCATCTATCTCCATTTCTGTGTTTTTGAGGCAAGACAACAAGCAATGGTTAATATATGTAGAAGAGAGACATTAGAGCCATACCTCACCATATACAAAAATCACTGAAGATGCATCAAACACTTAAATTTAAAACCTGAATTATAAAGCTGCTAGAAGAAAATGTAGAGGGAAACACTCCAAGACACTGGTAAAGGTGATGACTTGTTGGATAAGATCCCCAAAGCATAGGCAATTCCAAACCAAACAAATGGGATTATACCAAACTTAGAAGCTTTTGAACAGCAAAGGAAATGACCAATAGAGTAATGAGACATCCAACAGAATGAGAAATTTGCAAGTTACTTATCTGACAAAGAATTAATATCCAGTATATTTCAGCCAATCAAAAAACTCAACAACAAAAAAGCAATCACTCTAGTTAAGAAGTGGAAAAAGCACTTCAATAGGTAGCTGTATAAAAGAAATAGAAATGGCCCAAAAATGTGAAACAATGCTCAATATCACTATCCATCACAGAAATGCAAATTAAAACCATGATATCACCTCACACATGTCAGAATGGCTATTATCCAAAACTCAGAGAGTAACAAATGCTGGTGAGAATGTGGAGAAACAGGGACACTTATACACTCCTGGTGGGGATGTAATTAAGTGCAGATACTATGGAAAACAGTATGGAGATTTACTTAATTAAAAAAAAAACTAGAAATAGACTTGCCTTATGATATAGCAATCCCAGTACTGGGTATATACCTAAAAGATATGATCATGTTTTATCAAAGAGATACCTACACACCATATTTGTGGCAGCATTGCTCACATAACCAAAATATAGAATCAACCAAAGTGTTCATCATCATATGAATAGAAAAAGGAAATAAGGAAAATATATATATATATATATATATATATATATATATATAATGGAATATTATTCAGCTATAAAATAAGAAT
The DNA here is from genome assembly GCA_949820135.1 of Sylvilagus floridanus. Classification (NCBI taxonomy): domain Eukaryota; kingdom Metazoa; phylum Chordata; class Mammalia; order Lagomorpha; family Leporidae; genus Sylvilagus; species Sylvilagus floridanus. Next base: position 102,411,159 of record OX463238.1, on the reverse strand, counting down.
GAAATTTTACCATTTGCATCAAAATGAATGTAACTAGAAGACATCATGTTGACAAAGAAAGACAAATACTGCATGTTCACCCTTATATGTGAGAGCTAAAATTAAAAAAATAAAAAAAAAAACAGAAAACAAAAAAGAGACGTGCCTATATTACAATTGCTGAAAATATATTTTTGTCAAACTTTGTTTTACACGTATGTCAACACAATTGTTGAGAATGTTATACTATCATTGGTTTAATGATGTCTGATTATTTTAAATTTACTGGATATGGGTGAATTGAAATTTTTCCATTTGGTTATTGTGAATTGACCTTACCTATATTACCACTTGTTGATTTCTTTATTTAGTTAAATATTAAACATTTGACTATAATGCTAATTAAAAATGTTACATCAAAAACTAAAAAAGAAAGCAAGCAAGAAAGGGAGAGGTAGGGAGGAAGGGAGAAAGTAGGAGGTAAGAGGAGAATATCATTATTTCCTTTGAGTTAAATCAATGGGCCATGTAGCTCTGTATTCGTTGCATTAATATTACATAACATGTAATAAAAATAAAGTATCATAAAAAAGTTAATATAAACTTCTGGTTTCCATATTCTCTGTATCCCAGCTATTAAAGTAGTTGAAAGTATCAGATTTGACAAGGCAGGGCAAAGAAATCTTATTGCAGGAGGATGCAAATAATCTAGCATCACAAACCTGAGGGCCTAGACTGAAATTGTGGGTCCTGAGTTTTCAGTCCTAACTAAACAGAAGTACATGAGCACTTCGGCAGCATGTAAACTAACTAAACAGAAATAGTCTCTTACTGCCATCGTATCTCAAGTATATTAAAGACTTTATGCAGAAAACATATTTCATCTTCCTAACCAAATATTTTACTAGATTGCCCAGATTTAGATAGGAAGCAAGTTAGGGCCATCTAAATTGCTTTCAAAATTTAAAAATTCCCATGACAACATGTTTTGTATTTCATAAGAAATGTGACCTGTAAACTCCCTGTCAAAGGAAAGACTCTCCTAACCATCATGCCAAGAGGTTTCACCAAGGTTAGCCTGTCTTCCACCTTCACTAGGTCATTGGTTTTATTCCTAAAGGTGAACCTGTTGTCCATGCTTAGGTGTTGCTAAAGTAAAGCAATCCTGACAAAGTGCAAACTATCCATTGTCTAATCCTTCTTGCAAAATCATTTTTAATATTTTTACTTCATTCTTCTTTAATTTTTTATTTTCATAAAATAACCCAATCAATGCTGTCTTTTTAAAATCTTTTTTTCTTTTTAAAAACTTTTTTCCTATTTGAAGTTAAGATCAGTTTATGCTAGAGCCTCTCTCCCAAACAACAGAGGTCTGTACAAAATCTGTCTTATCACCTTTACCAAGCATCTTCCTCTGGTTTTCTTTGGTAAGGATACAAACATTCTGTGTGTGCGCTGTATTCAAGTAGATGACATTTCTGAAAATGTAAGTGCCAACTTCAGGCTTTTAGCTGTTCTGAAAACAACAGGCTAAAATTCCAGTGATTCCTAATTTTTTTCAGAAATATATACATACAGACATATATACATATATTTGTATATATGCATGTAGTGGAATTTTATTTGGATTTCAGGAATTCAAATATCCAATCAAGAATAAAACATTTAGATGAATCAGGAAGTGCAAGTCTCATAAAATGTGTAGAATAATCTTGTCAGACATTGATCCATAGTGGCTGAAATAAAAAGGATGCTCTCAGCTCTCACTATTGCTAGCATTAGGTCTGAAAGAGGATTAGTCTCTCTTTTTCTTATTTCCTGTCACAACAAACTTTTGACAAACAAACAAAAAACATTTTAGGATAAGGAAAGTAATGATTGTGGCACAAGCCAGCAGGAACCCAATGACATCCAGACAGTAGTACTGGTACCAGGTGAGGTCGTGGGCTGCAACCCGAAGGTGTTTGGCTCCTTTGTGGCGCATGACGTACTCGATCCAGAAGACTGCTCGATCCAGGGGCTTCATGGGCTGATCGTGGTGAATCCTTGATAATCTCATAGCATTCTCTTTATAGCTGATGAGAAAATCAATATACATTGTCTTATGGAATGAATTAGAAAACAGTGATATACCTAACTTTCATGCAGTTGATAATGATTCATGTCATATAAAAATGGAAGAAAAATAATTTTCTTCAGTAATGATTATAGAGAGCTGAGTTGGTAGCCTGGAATTCATAGGGTGCACATAACTTCAAGATGTGAAGAGAGAACTTGAGGGAGAACAAGTGTTTCTAACATCACAATATAGAAGGGCAAAAAAGAAACTAAAATGAAGCAATACTCAAGGGCAAAAAAGAAATAAGAAAACTACAAAAGCAATAGCAATTATTAGAGGTGCAATTCTTGAATTATCTAGGAAGTGATGTATACGGGTCAAATTATTACAGAATTTAGAGACATAAGTAAGTCCATGATAGGGCTCAGATACATGTCTGGGTAAAATTAATAAGAAGTTGCTATGCACCAAGAATTGGTATTAAGCTTAATCATTAATCAGTACATTAATTATTACAACTATGAAGGTAGGGAAATCAATGTCCTTTGAATCCACATGCTGACACTAATTTGTTCCTTTTATACATCTTTCTGTTTTTGCATTTTTTTAATTGCTAAATAGAATGCCTAGGTATAGTATATTCCTTATCTGATTTTTCTTTGTTACAGTGCACTGATTCTGATAATACTTTGAATTGTTTTCATCATATTGTGGAACGATGGTAAATATTTTATATTATAGACATTGTACTTCTTGTTAGTGTTGTGATTTTAGGACTTGGAGTGTATTCCATGCATTGCAGTTGCATTTTGTTCTGGTGTGACTTCATGGCATTGTAGCTGCATTTTAGTTGCCTTTGTGTCCAGTGTTGAAATGATCAAGGAATAAAGGACAACACAGAAAGGTGTATGTAGGGATGTGGCTTACACATTCTAGACCACAAAAGGCTGTAGCTTGTCACTACAGCAATCACAGTGGAGGTAACTTCCATTCTTATTAATTAAAGATTGTAGCTGGAGGAATGTTTTTCAGAGGAGTGCACTATTTCTGGTATATTTTGGTAATATAACTGTGAAAGGACATAATAAATAAACTGTGCAGTATATTCAGAAAATTGATGCAATGAGTGTCATATTGTACATATGTACAGTATGACAGTTAAGAAGTTTGCTTCATTCATCAGCATTACTTTTTTAGAAGTTAAAAATGTAGAACAATATCTATACTAGACAGCTATATTTTTTACATTAAATTAACAAGTAAAGGATATACCGCTCTTCAAAAAGAAAAAGAAATGTGCTTCTCATTGTGCTCATTAGGATGAACCATAGATGTAATAAAATTAAAGTCACACTAATTGCATTTTTGTGTTTTTTAATACAACCAAATGATTTTAATTTGTCACTGATAATATGCACATCCCTGAAAATGTATCATTATTTCATTTGCTTTCTTAAATATTACTTCAGGAGCCGACAGTGCGGCCCAGCAGGTAAAGCTGCCGTCTGCAGTGCTATATCCCATATGGGTGCTGGTTCAAGTCCCGGCTTTTCCACTTCTGATCCAGCTCTCTGCTACATCCTGGGAAAGCAGTAGAAGATGGCCCAAGTCCTTGGGCCCCTGCCCTCACATGGGAGACCTGGAAGAAACTCCTAGCTCCTGGCTTTGGATTGGTGCAGCTCCAGCTGTTGCAGCCATCTGGGGAGTGAACCAGTGGATGAAAGACCTCTCTCTCTCTCTCTCTCTCTCTGTCTCTCTGCAACCCTGCCTTTCAAATAAAATAAATAGATCTTTAAAATATTACTTCAGTGTAAATGAAAAATATGTTTACATTTAAGAAATATGACACAATAGAGAAGCTCTCTGTAAGCGTAATCCCTTTATAAGCATATTTTCCTACTTTGTCTCATATGGAAACATCTTAGTGTTAATCACTAACTCTTATTATATAGAAGTGTACATCACTAACTCTTATATAGAAGTGTACATAAATTTTGAAGTTTGACAGAAGCATTATCTTTGATTTTACAAATAAGATATCCTTATAACATTCTTGGATTTAGATTTTAGCTCTGCTCCTAAGGATTCCTTGTAATCCTTTGTTAATGTCTTCAGTGACATTCCACATATTGGCTAATTCAAAATTGTGTACTATCTTTAAACCTTTGGAAATCATTCTATAAAATCATCAAAATTATTGTGGCACTCACAATGAATTGTTGATATTATTTTCCAACATTTAGCAAATCTGTACTCAACATGATGTCCAGGTTCATAATCAATGCTGCTCCCTTTGAACACAAGTAAAAATTTATCTATAAATACTATATAGTTAAAAAAAAACAGGGAAATACTTACAAAGGATTGTTAATCACTGCCTTTAAGGCACTGAGCAAATTTGTACTTGACATTGTTTTCCAGTCCACTCTGACAGCTGCTCCCTTGGCCGTCATGTGGGCAATATTATCAGGTTGCTCCACAAACAAAGGAATGCCCACCATTGGGATGCCATGGTGAATTGCCTCATAAATGCCGCCGGTTCCACCATGAGTTATAAATGCCTTGGTTTTTGGATGACCTAGAATTCAGTGATTTTCAGCAATGTTATTAATTATACATTCTACAAATAAAGTGAGAAATATACAGTATATGTCACTAAAATGGACAATGCTCTCTATTTAAGATGTTATCAATTGCCATGAAACTGTATCTAAGCTGCCTTCAAAAAGAAGAGGAAGAGCCACCTAAGTGCACTGGAGAAGCAAGGGAAGGCCACCTGGAAGTGGTGGTGTGTGACGTCAGACTTCAACTATATACAAGATTGACAAATCATCATGAAGAGGGACCACATTCTGCATGAAAGAAACTACACATTCCCAGTGCCAAGTAAAAGGACAAGTGTGGGAGCCTGCACTGTGGCGTGGTGGGTAAGGCTGCCGCCTGCAGTGCTGGTGTCCCTTATGGGTCCGGGTTTGAATCCCAGCTGCTCCACTTCCCATCACACTCTCTGCTATGGCCTGGGAAAGCAATAGAAGATGGCCCAATTCCTTGGGCCCCTGCACCCACGTGGGAGACTAGCAGAAACTCCTGACTCCTGGCTTCAGATTGGCGTGGGGAGTGAACCAGCAGGTGAAAACCTCTCTCTCGCTTCTCTCTCTGTCTCTCCTTCTCCCTATGTAATTCTGACTTTCAAATATATAAATAAATCTTTTTTAAAGGTCAGGTGCAGGTGAAAACATTTTCTCCCAAAGACATAGTGCATTCACTGAGTCTGATATGTAGGGTGTACAAGGTATCAGGGAGTGGCTCCACAGGTGGAGGATTAACCAAGTGAACTACAGCGCCGGTCCCAGCTCACACTTCATTTTAAAATGTGTTGTAGGCTGGAGCTGGAGCTCACTTGGTTAATCCTCCGCCTGTGGTGCCGGCATCCCATATGAGTGCAAGGTTCTAGTCCTGTTGCTCCTCTTCCAGGCCAGCTCTCTGCTGTGGTCCAGGAGGGCAGTGGAGGATGGCCCAAGTGTTTGAGCTCCTGTATCCACACGGGAGACCAGGAAGAAACACCTGGCTCCTGACTTCGGATGGGCGCTGCGCCAGCTGTAGCGGCCATTTGGGGGGCGAATCAAAGGAAGAAAGACCGTTTCTCTTTTTATCTCCCTCTCACTGTCTGTAGTTCTACTTTTCGAATAAAAAAAAAATGTGTTATCGAGTCATGATGAAAGTTGTAGCTTTTTTTTGTTCATAGAAAATGCAGGGTCATTCATAATGACAGATGAATGTTTTCCAGTGGCATTTGGAAAGTCCTATATTAGGAGAAAGAGCAAACATAATCAAAGAATTGGGAGTCAGTGAGACTACCCAGGAAATTATTAATTAATCAATTAATTAATTGGAAAGAGGGAATGACAGAGACATATATGTGTGCAGGGAAAGAGTGGGGCAGAGATGGAGATAGGGAGAAGGAGAGAGACAGTGGGAGAGAGAAGGGAACTTCCTTCTACTCATTCACTTCCCAAATGCCCACAACAGCTGGAGGTGGGTTAGATGAAAGTCAGGAGCCAGGAACTCCATCCAGATCTACCATGTGGTTGATAGCAACTTAAGGCTTTGAACCATCACCTGCTGTCTTTCAGGGTGCACATTAGCAGGAATTGGAAGTGATGGTAGAACTCGAACACAGGTTCTACAGTATGAGGCACTAGACTTCCAACTGTCTTAACCACTGAGCCAAGGAAATTATTGAAAAATTTTCTCTGAGGTAACTACATTTAGAATTAAGATATTTTTCATTCTGGTCACAAAGAAATTGATGTGAATAATAAAATGCCATCTGTTATGATTCATTGTTATTTCCTGAAGAACTGGAAAATACAGGTGAAGACATTTGGTTGTATTTTTGAGTTCTTCCATACTGAATATTTAATAAGCTTCCTGATGAACTATGATCATCCTGATTGGCTGTTACTTGTGTTTTCAGTGTCTGTTCTCCAGAGTCTTACCAAGAAGGTCATTCTGGGGGATCCACTTATACAGCCGAGTGTTGGGTCCTAAAGTTTCTGGTTTCTTCCCATTAAATCTCCAAAGAACCTGTTAGGTAAAGAAAGCATCTAATCCATCAATTGAATTTGAAATGACAACACGTTGGAATTCTAAAGAGATTGAGAGATCTCTAGCTAAGATCTTTGCCTTCCATAGAAAAGACAAAGAGAAGAGAGTTCAAATAATGACAACTAAAAGACCTTGTTAATTAGTTTAGTACAAAGAGACGGAACTCTTTTCCAATGATCTATACTTTTTAAATATATGTATACATAATTTTAGTCTTGGCTTGCAAATTTAATATTAACATTTTCATCTTTTATAAAATAAAAATTGGAGTTTAACATATCCAGTGTTTCATGTCTTATTTCATTGGAATTGATATACTTTAATTTACTAAAAAAACAAACCTACCTCTGCAATTGTCTATGTGTGAGAAATAAATTAATTTTATTTAGCAACTATATGTAATTATATTTAACTTGTAGATTACACATTTTTAATCACTATTTCTAGGAAAAATTTCAAGGTGCATTTTTTAAATCAATCCATAGGCATTATTCCTATGACTAGGATTGGAAATTCTTTTTTTTAAGATTTATTTATTTGAGAGATGGAGAACCAGAGAAAGAGATCTTCCATCAACTGGTTTACTTCCCAAATGGCTGCAATGACCTGAGCTGGGCCAATCTGAAGCCAGGAGCCAGGAGCTGCTTCCAGATTTTTCCACTCAGGTGCAGGGGCACAAGCACTTGGGCCATCCTCTGCTGCTTTCCTAGGCACATTACCAGGGAATTGGATTGGAAGTGGAGTAACAGGTATTCAAAACAGCACCCATATGGGATGTTGAGCCACAGGTGGAAGCTTAACCTACTATGCCACAGGGCTGGCCCCAGAAATTCTTGAAATGTGGGAAAAAGACCCAGTTCTTAAATAACATAGTGGCTGAAAAAAATCCATAATTGCTATGATGCTAAATTTTGTTCAATTTTCAACTCTTCTGTGGTGCACTACAAAGCATTAGCAGCCAACATTACTCATTTCTGCTATATTCCGACCATTTCCATGTCCAGTACCGAAATAAGACTCTGATCGTACTATCCACAAACTATCCACATAAACTGGAATATCATTTTAACGTGTTGAATTTCTATTTGCTAATAAAAATTAAAAATGGTTTCGGATTACCAGCAAAATATTAATAAGGTTATGTCAGCTAGAAAACTAAAAATGTTGTTCACAAATAATAAGAGATCAAAGCTGTGTTGCATATGTTATCAAATGAATTCCAACTCTGATTTATAAATGGAGGGAACTGAGCCTTCTGCTTGACTCCTTATATTCCCTCTCATTCCTTAGTCTGGGTGTGTGTGTGTAAGTCTAATGGGCAAGGAGCACAGTCCTGTGGGCCAGACTTTATAATGTACAAAGTTCACCTACAGGGAACCATTTCCAACCTTTGTCTTCTTCCTGTTTCAGACAATGCTAGAGTCCAGCCCTCAAAGGCAGGCTGATTTTCTTCTTTCTCTAAATGCATGTGACTGAGTAGGTACCTAGATTTGGGGCTGATGAACACTGAATAGGCTCCTGACCCAAATGGAAACTTGATTAACCCTATCCCCAGATTAGGGGAAGTAGAGGCAGGGAATCCATGGGAAGTCTCAGGTGCATTATACACTTCTGACTTTTTAAAATATTCACTTAGTATGACTGTAGCGTAGTCACTAATTAACATTTAAGTCATTTCTGGTAACAGCTGCAAGAAAAACAAGCCAAGCAAATGATAGGACAGAATTTGGTGACTTGTGTTCCTGCCTGCAATATGATGATAATACCAAAGCTGCACACTGCATAGGTTAAATATATTTCTTTCTGATCAAGTTAGTATCAAAATTAACAATCAAAACACTCTCCATGCTACTTTTGCACCTGTCAAGTAGAGTTTGCTTTCAAATTGATATCTTAGATAAATTAGAACTATTATATCAATTTACCTTTCACACAGGAAGATAATAGAACCTTTTGTAGAGTTTAATAGATTCATTCAGTAGCCCCCCACCATTAGGACACTTTTTCTTACCTTTTGTGGCAGCTGGGCAAGGGCTGATGCGATCACATTGGCCCTTTCTTCTGTCATGTTACTGACGATAGACCCCATGGAAAACACCACAACACCCTCTTCTCCAGAGCTCTGCACAAAGTCTTCCATTTCCTGTGAAGAGAAAATTGTCTGTCACAAAGAAAGCAACATTGCAATAAATGATATTGAAAGGGTTTGTGGAAACAGAGGAAGGACTATTAAGGCATTAGAATAGTGGCTGTGGTAAAATGTGTGCCGGACAAAATTTTCCATCTGAGTCATTTCAAAGTGCACAGGTGGTAGTGTTAAGTAAGGCCACAATAGGCACACTATAGTACACATGTAAGAAATGATAATCCTATTTTTATAATCCTTTTCATTCACAGAAAAAAATGTGATGTTATTTAATTTATCTTCCTTGGTTCCTTGTTTCCAATTAAACTTCCTATTTTGGCTGATTTACTGTTAATATGGGTTCTTTGTTAAAACCATTACACTGTTGTGATTTACACATAAAGAAGTTTAATCATTCCTTAGTATTAGGTTTAAGCTGGTTCCATAGGTTTTTATAAACAGCTTTTATAACTATTAATTTTGCATATCTGATTACTTTTGCCTGCATAGTTTCATGTGAGTATCTTGTACAGCCAAAGTACAATTTTTTTTGACAAGCAGAGTGGACAGTGAGAGAGAGAGACAGAGAGAAAGGTCTTCCTTTTGCCATTGGTTCGCCCTCCAATGGCCACCACAGCTGGTGCACCGCGCTGATCTGAAGGCAGGAGCCAGGTGCTTATCCTGGTCTCCCATGGGGTGCAGGGCCCAAGGACTTGGGCCACCCTCCACTGCACTCCCAAGCCACAGCAGAGAGCTGGCCTGGAAGAGGGGCAACCGGGACAGAATTCAGTGCCCCGCCCGGGACTAGAACGCGGTGTGCCGGCGCCTCAAGGTGGAGGATTAGCCTATTGAACCGTGGTGCCGGCCCAAAGAGTATAAATTTTTAAAAAACGATGCAATCTGTTAAATTACTTCTATTTTTTTAAAAAAGGGATTATCTGATAATTTTATAATTAATGGAAAAGCAAATTATCTGGAGAAAAAGAGATATTTCTAACATAGGATAAGAGGGCAAACTTTCCAGTCTTTGACTTGGATTCAAAGGTCTGTGCAACTGAGTAACAACAGGTTTAATCAGTAATTATCATTACATTACTACCCACTCTTTGTCCTGGTTTTCCCTGTCCTCCTCTCCCTGCCCCAACACAATCACTCTCACTTTTGACAAATCAAGTCATTAAACATAGAGAAATGCTGTACAGAACTTTTAATAATATTACCTCAGTCTTAGGACCTGTAAAAGTTACTAGTTAAAGTTACCATATAAAGCCAAATCTATTTGCACTAAAAATTGATATTGGTTTTATATCAGTTTCACATTACTGTAATAAAAAGGTAGTTAAGAAGCATCTCTTGAGAATAATGCAATACAACATTAAAATTATCTACTTTCTACATATGTCCTTATGGTATGATATGAATCTGAAATAGATTATCTTCTTGTGTTCCCTTATAAGGACCACCATCTATTAACAAAATACTATTTCAATTAATAAACTAAAAGCTCCTATCAGGTATAGGTGATATAAATTCCTAGGTCTTCATTCCAAATGCAATAAACATTTCCCCTATTCTCACTCCATCAGGCAGTTGTGATGCTGAGAATCAAGTTCTCCAAAGGAGTTTTACCAAAGGGTCCTATGGGGTTGAGATTAGGCAGAAAACACCTGCTCCGAGAAGATAAGCCATCCCTATCATGTTTGATATAAACCTGGGATCTCATGAGGAGAATGATGTAATGGAGTGTTGAAAGCAAGTAAAACTGGATTTGGCTGCAGATATTTTGGGAGCCTGCTGAGGAATGGCTGAAGATCCTCCATGCTTACAAAAAAAACCTTAGCCTTCATCTGTTCATCTTATTGTCAAAACTTATACATTGGTTTTTAAATGTATCTATAGAATTTCCCCCTCTGACTTCACTTGAGAATGTAATCTTAATCTGTTGGAAATCCGCTTTCCATTGAATGGGTTTAAGTCTAATACATCTGAGACACTTTAGGTAATTAAATGTATAAGTAAAACCAGCAAAATGTAGCAATGATGTTGACAGTCCACATTAGTTCTAATTCGCTAAGTGCCAGCGACATTTTATTCTGTTACTTACTTTTATTTTTATGACACATCCATATTATACATATATACAGGTACCATGTAATGTTATCAGATACATATATTATGTTCAAATCAGTGTTTATGGAAAAAATGTTACAAATCATTTCTCTTAGTTTTTTCCCCCTAAGATTTATTTATTTATTTTAAAGACACAGATAGAGGGAGACACAGAGAGAGAGGAAGATATCTTAACAATCACTGATTCACTTCCCAAAAGGCCTCAACAGCTTGGGACTGGACCATGCTGAAGCCAAGAAGCCTGGAACCTGGCTTCCAGGTTTCCCACGTAGGTTTCAGGGGTGCAACTTCCTCTACTTTCTCAGTTGCATTCGCAGGGAGCTGGATCAGAAGTGAAGCAACCTGGGCTTGAACCAGTGCGCATATGAGACGCCATTGTCTTATGCAGCAGCTTAACCTGCTGTGCCATAACACCAGGCCCTCTCCTAACTTTTAAAAAGGTGCTTATTTCAGTTCTTTTCATCTACCTGAAAGGCAGAGTGACAGAGAGAAAAAGGGAGGGAGGGAGGGAGAGAGAGAGAAAGAGACAGTGAGAGAGAGAGAGAGAGAGAGAGAGATAAAGAGATCATCAATATCTTGGTTCACTCCCACAAATGCCTACAACAACCAGGCCTGGGCCAAGCTGAAAACCAAGAGCACAGAACTCCATCTGAGTTCCCCACAGAAATGAAAGGGTCCATGCACTTGAGCCATCATCTGCTGCCTCACAGTATACATTAGCAAGAAGCTGGAACAGAAATGTAGTACCCAGGACTTGGACCTGCACACCAATATGGGATAAAGCCATCCCATAAATGGCATCTTGACCTGCTATACCACAATGCCCATCCCCAGTGTTTTTATTTAGAAAAAATATTTAGAAAAATGACAAGTGCATTATCATTTTCTTTTTTCTTTTTTTTAAAATTTATTTATTTATTTTAAAGGCAGAATTATGGAGAGGCAGAGGCAGAGAGAGAGAGAGAGAGAGAGAGAAAGTCTTCTATTCCCTGGTCTTCTATACCCACAATGGCTAGAGCCGATCAGAAGCCAGGGGCTTCTTCTGGGTCTCCCTTGCAAGTTCAGGGGCCCAAGGACTTAGGCCATCTTCTACTGATTTCCCAGGCCATAACAGAAAGCCGGATCAGAAGTGGAGCAGCTGGGACACGAACTGGGGCCCATGTGGGATGCCGGCACTGCATGCTATGACTATTGGAGCATATTTCTCTGTTATCTGTTGCCTGAATTCCTAAAACCATCTTATTCATCACTCTTACCAGAGCCATGCATCTCTCTGAAAGCTAATCCAATAATTACATCTTCAAGATGTAATTATTCTTTTTTCCTTTTAAAGAAAACCTGATCCTGTCTTTCCCTAACTCAACTCTTTTCTGTTGTCCTCTCCTCAACACACCTAACTGCATATTTTAAGTTAGTCCCTATTTTAGATGCCAAATTACCTCTCTACTGAAATCAGCCTCCTTACTCATCTTACTCCTAAAGTAGTGACTCCTGGGGCTGGCACTGTGGCTTGGTGTGCTAAGCCTCTGCCTGCAGCACTGGCATACCATAGGAGTGCCGGTTCATGTCCCGGCTGCTCCTCTTTTCATCCAGCTCTCCGCTGGTTGCCTGGGAAAGCAGTGGAAGATGGCGCAGGTTCTTGGACCCCTGGACCCCTGTAGGAGACCTGGAAGAAGCTCCTGGCTTTGGAACAGCTCAGCTCTGGCCATTGCAGCTGTCTGGGGAGTGAACCAGCTGATGGAAGAGCTTTCTCTTGGCCTCTCACTCTCTGTCTGTAACTCTGCTTCTCAAATAAATAAACAAAATCTTTTAAAAATAAAGTAGTAGCTCATGAGAAATGTCTCCACAACTCCATACACTTTACTTTTTGTGTTTTACTTTTCTTTATTCCTTACAGTGATTTTTGCACATGTTTCACGTCTCACTTTTATTATCAGTGACTCTGGGACATTTCCTATGAGGCAAATACGACCTTCTCTCAACATTGTCATTCTTCCTATTTTAGTCTATGTATCCTATAGTCTAAATCCCAAATAGAATGTTAGGTGTTAGAGGAAAGCAAAAAACTGTCTAATCTGCTTCTGTATGTGTCCAACACATTTCTGTTATATTCTAGTTAGTTTACAGATGTACATTGAAAGAATGAGTTGTTCATTTCTTACATGTAGAATAATAAAGGTCTTAATTTAATTGTCAGTTTTTTCAGAGTCTCCCAGATATTCCACATTATTCTTAAATGATAATTAAATCTGGATATTTGTCATAGTGTAGAAATATACAACAGGACTTCAAAAAGTTCATGGGGAATATGCACTATATTTTAATTCAAAATTTTCGTGAACATTTTGAAGTTCCTACATGAATTTCTGATAGTCAAGATGTTTTATCCAGTGCCCAATATCTCTTCCTCGGTCAAATTCTCTAAATGAAAAATACAGGGTCATTTCCACTGAAAATGGAAAGCAAACAAAAGATGTGAACAAGAACGTATTTACCTTAGGAAGCGGTTTGGCAGGTTTGCAGTGGAGCCCTCCAACAAATTCAAAGTTTGGCAGTAGTGGGCGGGGAAACTCCAAATCCCAGTAGCTTCGAATGAGCCACATGTCAGCTTTCCCCATCAGCTCAGAGAATCTAACAGGTCTTCCTGGTCAGAGGATAAAGAAGAAATTGGACAGTAATGGAGCAGTGTTCACATGAAGTACATAATGGAACTTTTTGAAAGTTGTTGGCATAATGTAATCGTGATATATAAAGTATGTATTGGTGAAACCAATATCTTTACTTAGGCATAATATAATTTGCAGGTATAATTTATGCATTGCTCACATATTATATATATGTAACAGAAAATGAGAAGATACTATGTAATGTTACCTCAGGATATTTACAATCATAAATAGTCATTAAAATAGGCCAATATAAAATTAAGCATGCATTTGTTTTCCTTCTAAACTTGAAGTGGCAATGGCAGATATAAACATCGAGTAAAATTACAGGATCAAATGATTCCTCCACGGTCCCAGCCAGAATACTCAGTCCAGTTTCTACAATTTAGCAAACTGGTCCTTGATCCCTAATTTTCTAGGTTCACTTGGAGGGTTTTGAGTATGGCTAAAGCTTTGCACCTGTGACTGCTTTTGGTTCACATTAGGAGTGTAACACTTATCTACGTAATATTTGCATGTAAATCTACATAATACCACAAGGAAATTTTTAACTGATAAAAACAAAGAATTTTGTTCACTCTTATTTTGCTAAAAGAATTTAAAAAGTGGACTGATTATATGTACATTCACACATGAAAAAGCTTGTAAGTCCTATACAAATGATTTTTAAGGACTTAATGAAGGATTGTGGCTTTTACTTTATAGGCAGCTGGAATAAAACTCTGCGTATATAAACTTTTGGAAATTATTTATATGTTAAGAAAATGTATCTCCAGAAAAGAAAGCAATTTCGTCAATTGTCACATAGGTACTTGTACTAGAAGTATGTGCAACAATTCAATCTACGTGTCTCCATTCATCAACATAATAGGGTTTTGTACCGGCATAATGTGAAAATGTCTAGTAAAATAGGCATAGGTTTGCTGAGAGAAATCCTCAGTACTTCACCTGTTGCTGGAGTGTCATATCCTAGTGATGGGCTACTGACTTATTTTTTTTTTAATTTTTATTTAATAAATATAAATTTCAAAAGTACAACTTTTGGATTATAGCGGTTTTTCCCCCATAACCACTCTCCCACCTACAAACCATCCCATCTCCAACTCCCTCTCCCATCCCATTCTTCATTAAGATTCATTTTTAATTATCTTTATATACAGAAGATCAATTTAGTATATACTGAATTGCCATTGACTTCTAACAGGCACTGTAACGTAACCCTTTCCATAACATTTTTGAGATCAATAAATCTTTTTATACTTTCATTTCATTATTTCACTTATAAAAGAAAATTCATCTGATTTTATATTCATACAAGTTTGCCTACAAAGTCACAGAAAGTTAAAACTTCACAGCATCAATTAAAATCATGACTTACCTAGTACTTCACTGTAAAACTTATCCCATCTCCTCTCATTAAAAGTTTGGAACCAAAAGTCAAAATAAAGCAAGCATAGCATATTTTGAACTCTCTCCATAAATGTCATTTGGCCAGTTAAACCTGACAGAATAATAGGTACATAGGAAGGAGGCACATGCAGCCCTCCGCTGTACTTCTCCATAGTGTAGCCAGGAGAGAAGCGGAGACTGTACACGAAGGGCACTCTTAGCAGCTCAGCCAGCAGCTCAGCACCAGGATTGATGGCATCCGCGAGGATAATATCGAACTGCGATCCCTGCAGTTTTGTCATGAGTTTCTTGTTCAAAATTATGTCTCTGCAGATATTTTCATAAACATCAGAATATTTTGGAAAGAATTTTTTCAGTATAAAAAAATGTTTCCAATACGAATTTAATGACATATTATTTAGTGCATTATTGATCCAATAGATGAAAAAATCCTTCATTTCCTCTTTAGTATAAGATGTAGGAAAAGTTTCAAATTTAATTCCAGGTGCTTCATTGGGATCAATTAAAATAGAAGCTGAAGATTTCAGAACAGTTACTTCATGACCTCGCTGCACAAGTGTGTCCAAAATTGTCTTTATATTGAGCCAATGACTGTACTCCACATGCCACACTAGCACCTTCCCACAACTCCCAGAGCTGAAGAAGTAACTCAGCTGTAGCAGCAGCAACAGAGCTGAGATGTGTTTTACAGACATCCCGGTGAAATGAAATGCTTCCTCTCCAATTGTTATTCCTTTCTGTCACTTTCCTTGCTTATATCCAAGAAGCAATTTATCAAGTAGTTAAAATATAACTTGTATTGGTGAAAGTAAATACATCATATGAACAATTAGAGCTTGTTAACTTGGATGGCAGGTGGAAAAGCCAAGTTAAATGATGTTGTGCTTATGTGAGTGTTTTTAGTGTTTCTATTTTGATTAAGTGCTTTGACCTATTTCTAAGGTGATAACCTACATGTGTAAGGCACCTATGTTATGCAAGAGATTTTAGAGCTATGCCAAGAGCAGTGGCAAGTTAATGGTGACTAGCGTCTGCTGTCTCCCTGACACAGAACTAGAGACAAAGTAATTATGCACTGATCCACTTGGGTAGAATGGGTCAAGGGATTTATTTTCCATATAAACTTTGATAAAATACAATTCACGCACATACACATCAATTCAGTGTGTAATTCAAGACTTTTCTGTATTTTTCATGAATTTATAGCTACCATCACTATCAATTTTTGAGCATTTCATCACCCCCAAAATAGTCCCTGACCACTTTATCCTTTGTGCCCTTCCCCCACACTCCAGTTTCTAGTTCCTTCAGCTCTAGGAAACCACTAATTTATTTATGATTCTATAGCTTTGTCTACTGTGGGCATTTCATGTAAATGAATTGATACAGCACAGGGGAAGCAGCACTGACACAGTCTCTGTGGCTGCCATCACTACTTGATGAGTAAATTTTTAACTTGTGGTCTTAGTTTGCTTCTCTCATCATGAAATGCCCAGTTTTTGAGTAAGCTAGACAATGACTTTATTTTATTTTATTTTATTTTATTTTATTTTATTTTATTTTATTTTATTTTATTTATTTGACAGATAGAGTTACAGAGAGAGAGAGAGAGAGAGAGAGAGAGTTATAGACAGTGAGAGAGAGAGACAGAGAGAGAGGTCTTCCTTCCGTTGGTTTACTCTCCAAATGGTGGCAAAGGCCTGCACGCTGCGCCGATCCCAAGCCAGGAGCCAGGTGCTTCCTCCTGGTCCCCCATGCCCAAGCACTTGGGCCATCCTCCCCTGCCCTCCCAGGCCACAGCAGAGAGCTGGACTAGAAGAGGAGCAACCGGGACTAGAACCTGGTGCTCATATGGGATACTGGTGCCGCAGGCGGAGGATTAACCAAGTGATCCATGGCGCTGGCCCCCTGGACAATGATATTTTTAGGAGTTCGAATTCTCAGTGTGCTGTGCCTAGAAGAATCCCTCCTTGTGGTAGAAATAGAGCTGGATGAAAGAAAGGCGACACATCTCTGCTGTTCTAAAATTTAGCTGCTGTAACACAGCAAGGCTGTCTGTGAGAATGATTGGGGGCTGATACCCTCTATGTGGCTGACAGGGACTGTGGCTGATTATCACCAACAACCGTGAGCTGTGGGGAGAAGTAGCCTGTTGGTCCAGGCTGCAGTTACCTGCAGTGCACTTGGTGTGTCACTGGCTAGGAAGGTGGGAGAGGAAGCTGGTCAGGGTATATAACACAGGCTCTCACTGTTTATTATTAAGTCTTTGAATCTCTGTGTCTGTCTCTCTCTTTTTCTGTCTCACTTTTTATGGAGTATGAGTTAGGAAAATTCCCAGAGGCATTAAATGGCTGTTTTTTAAATAATTTTCACTAGTTATACTTGAGAACTCATGCATGAGAGAAGTGGATTTTTCAAGGATTACTTGTTGGCTTTCTGTCTACATTCATAAAAACTGTGTGAATCTAGATTTTCACAAGTATGTGAATCTTTAATAGTTTTTGCAATAAATTCATTCATATATACTTAAAATATGAAATGCATGTCTTAAAAATCAGATCCCATGTGTATCTAACAAATAATATGACAGATTCCTTGTCGATTCAAGCATTCCAAAAGATATTGATTGATTAAATAGTGTAACATGTTAAATCATACTTTATTTGACCAATTAATTTTTATTTTGAGTCACAAAACATAGCATTATATTATGCTTTCTGATAAATTGCATACACTATATAATACTGTTGAATTAAGATGAAGTACATGCAGTTGCCTTTGGACAACATTATTGTACTTTTCTGTTTTTCCCATGTTATAATTTTGGAATTGATATGTAAAGTGCACTCATGAACAGGAATAAGTAGGTCCTTTTTGGGTTTCTGCTTTCTCCTTTAAGCTAGAATTGGTTATGCAGATTAAGGCTTGTGGTTAACATAAATTATTGAGACTTTACTACATAAGTGGTTACAGAAAAATATTAATATGTATATACAAAATAGCAGAATACTTTCTCTGATTATTCATCAAGAGAGTTGTTATTTGTGAAGGGTTAAATTCAATGTTATCTTGTTTAATAAGATGGCAATGATAGCATATTTTAAAGCTGATGTTAAAATCTTAAATGTATCACTAATGTATTTGTCATGTTTAAACATGACCAAAAATATATGTATAGATATATTAAGATTAATATAAAATACAGTCTAAATGAGGAAATGTAATACTTAGAAAAGTTGTCTTAGTATGTATATACTGTGGTCTTTTAAAAAGTTTATTTTGTATTTTAATCAAAATAGTACAATTGTATAAACAGATTGTTTAGAATACATTATGATATATGTATACAATGTGGGATGATGGAATTCAGCTTATCACATTATCATACCATTGTCCTCCTGTGCTTATTTCTTGTGATGAGAACATTTGAAATTTACTCTTAGTTTCAAATACATGACTCTTAACTGTGGTTGCCATGATGTGTAACCAATCCCTAAAACTTTTTATTTTCGCCCAGCTGAAACTGTTGGTTTGTTCACTTTGACCAAATGTCACCACTCTACCCTTTGCTTCTTACAATTCAGAGTGTTTCAAATTTTAATATGAGTGAAATCACGGCAGTGTTTGTCTTTCTGTGCCTGGGTTATTTCTGTAAGATAATGCCCTCCAGCTTCATAATGTTATAAAAAATGACGGAATTTCATTCTGTTTTTAGTTGCATTATGTTTCCATCTGTATTTAATTCTATCCTAATTCTTGTAATCTTTATCTTCTTATAATAATTGATTAACTCAGTTCCAAAGATCCGTTCTCCAAGCTAGAAATTTTGATTAATTTTTACCAATTTATCTGACCTTCACATTTCTTTGGCTGTCACCGTAAGTTCTCATGACTTAGGATTTTAGATGTTCTAAAAACAAAAAATTTGCCCTTTGTAAATTCTTACCCTGCATAGTCAGCAGAAAATGAATTCAATATGTGAACAAAAGATCTAATTGATTTGAAATGTAAGATGATCCATCAGATTAATAATTAGGGATTTATAAAATTAATTTTCATATACAAATGTTCCTAACTTAGGTTGAAGTTATCATAAGAAAGCATTTAATACACCTAACCAAAGAGCATCAAAGTTTTACAATACATTACTTTGTAGATTCTTGATCATTTCCTCCTTTGATCATTTGGCCCACTGGAAACTTTGGACTCCTGCCACTGCATAGTATCAAGAGTATTCATATGACATACCTCTAGGCTAGGAAATGGTTACAATTCAAAGTATAATTTTTGAAGTTTTCCATTCAAAGTATAATATTGTTTTTATATCATTGTAAAGAAAAAATCATGTCAAAATATTGTAAGGTGAAGAACAACTAAACATTGGGTTGGTAAAAATTTATATTCATCAAAGGTGAGGTACCAAGTAACTTGGCATTCTGTTGCTGGTTTGAAAAATGTGTGGGATTGTTCGAAGAGTATACAGTGGCCTAACAAAATAAACTTACTCAAGCCGATACTGATATTCTAGTACTGAAATAAAAATCCAAACAACAGAAATATACATTTTGAACATGCATTTGAGTTTTAGGAAAGTGGCTGCCAGCTGGGCTGCAAACCCAGTGGGTCCGTCTCAGCTTTCTTTTGTCAGGAGCTGTTTATGCTCTTTCATTTAAGAATTTTAACTTCATTTTCTCTTTTCTTCTTTTTAAATTATATTTATTTATTTGAAAGATGAAGTTACAGAGAGAAAGATCGAGAGCAACAGATCTTCCATCCACTGATTGACTCCCCAAATGGCAACAATGGGCTAGGCTGGGCCAGGCTGAAACCAGGAGCTTCTTCTGGGTTTCCCACATGGTGCAGGGGCCCAAGCATCTGGGCCATGTTCTGCTGCTTTCCCAGGAACATTATCAGGGAGCTGCATTGGAAATGGAGCAGCTGGGACCAGAATGGGCACCTATAGAGGATGCTGGTGCTGCAGATGGCAGCTTAAACCACTGCCACAAGAGCAGTCCCACAGCCTCATTTTCAAGAGAAGCCATGCCTTGTACTCATATGAATCTTACCATGACACAGTGTCCAAATATACAGTCTTTGAGATATTAGCAAATGAGAATTTTGAATTACTGTTATTTTCTGTAATAGTTTTTATTTTATTGTCTCTTGGGTCCAAATATAACTTTGTGATGCTGAATCTAGATCCTGTAAGCATTTATCTCTTTTCATTAGGTTGATTTTTGAGCTTCGTTAATAGTTCCTGGAGGGACTCTTCTAGTTGATGGACGCAAAACATAGGTCCCACCCTTCTTTACTTTTATTTGGTATTACTTTTGTTTATTATTGAAGTATAAGGACATATGTATTAAGGAATACTAAAGAACAGTACATTTCAGAGAACCATTTGTTAAATCATAGTAAAATATATACTTTAAGAATACAAGAAAATTTTTATTTACTATATTTGCATTATTTATACTTAGTAAACCTTGCATTTTACATGGATTGAGGAAATTTCTTATACTGTTAGTTCTTGACATAGATGGATTCAACTACACATATTATTTTCAAGATTAAGTTTATATTCATTTGATTTTTGTCTTCAACTTCTGTGGTTTTCCCACTTTCCTGCCTTGTAGTAGAAAACATATTGTATGAAATAGTTATAATAAACCTTCCAAATTTCAGAAAGACATAGACATACAGTTCCATGAAGGCTAAAAAACTCTAAGTATTTGTTCAAAGAAAATCTTTTCTGAAGTTCATTATAATGAAATTCTCAAAAAAAAGTACAAAAGATAAAAAAAATCAGTGAGATAAAATTATCAAGTCAATTATACAGCAGTTTCCATTAGAATAATTGTAGACTTCCCATCTGAAATCTTAGCGGCCAGGAGAAAATCTGAGGCAATGCAAAGAAAAGTAAATCTAGCCAAGAGTACTATAGCCAGCAAAGTTGTCCTCCATAAATGCAAAAGACGTAAAGACCTACATCATGAGGAAAAATGGAATGAATTCATCACTATACACCTGTCCCTACAAGAAATGCATGAGTCCTCATTAATGATCATGAAAACTTGAAACAAATGTTAATAGTGAATCAGACACACAAATGAGAAATGAAAAACGTAAGCATTCATATTTCTTTTACTTCTATTTGGATTTGATTTTTCATATTTATTTAAGGGGTTCCTTATTTGTACCTATTAATACTATAATTTTATAACATTTTCTTCTACTTTTAAGGGTTTGATATCGAGATTATGTTGATCTGTTAAAATAAATTGGAAAACATTTGATCTTGCTCTATTTTCTGAAAGTCTTTATTATTGACCTATTATTTCTTTTAAAAGCGTTTAGTAGAAATCACCAGTGAAACTAATTAACCCTTTAGTTATATTGGGGAGAAGACTTTTAAAATGAATTTAATATCTACAATGCACACGAGACTATTTAAATATTTTGTATTTGAATGTATTTGTATATATTTTATATATATATATATAAAAGTAAATGAAATCAATCTGTCAAAAACATATGTGCACTCCCATATTTTTATAGCACTATTCACAATAGCAAAGACATTGAGTCAAGCTAAGTGTTCATCAACAGATGAATGAGTAAAAAGCATTTTATATTGGGGCCGGCACTGTGGCACAGCCGGTTAAAGCCCTGGCCTGAAGTGCTGGCATCCCGTATGGGTGCTGGTTTGAGTCCTGGCTGCACCTCTTCTGATCCAGCTCTCTGCTATGGCCTGGGAAAGCAGTAGAAGATGGCCCAAGTCCTTGGCCCCTGCACCCATGTGGAAGACCCGGAAGAAGCTCCTGGCTCCTGGCTTCAGATTGGCGCATCTTTGGCCATTGCAGCCAGTTGGGGAGTGAACCAGCAGATGGAAGACTTCTCTCTCTCTCTGTCTCTACCTCCCTCTGTAACTCTGTCTTTTAAACAAATAAAATAAATCTTTAAAAAATTATATATAGATGGGAAAAAGGCATGGCCAAGTCATTACTTCAAGTTAACTAGAATATTTGGGACCAGATTTCATGCAGACATACTGTAACAGCAAATAAAGCTAGCTACCATGCTGTATTCACTTGAGGGTGCCATGTTGTTTTTCTTAATCTTCTTTTTTGAATTTCTGCATTGATTTTTAGACATTTATGGATGTACTTGTTAGTTTTTTCCTCTGATATTGTTTATCTTTTTTACTATGCCTTTGTGGCTTAGTGGAATGACTGCTCTTTTGGGAAATACCTGGAGGTGTGTGCTGGGTGGGTCCAGGGAGCTCTGGTTAGTGCTCCAGTGTGGGACAAGCATCCAGGGTGATGCCCAAGGTAGACATGTAGGTTCTCTTCTCATTAGCAGAAGAGAGCATATGACCACTTCTGTTGCCATAATCATACCCTTACCTCCTTTCTTCGAAGGTGATCAACGCTCAATTGTTAGCTCTCAGTGGGTGAAACACTCATCCATGCTTCCACAAGAACTGAATAAAGGATCCGTGCAGTCCTCAGTGTGTGCATGGATCCTACTGCAATGACCCATTTCAGGCAATAGGGGAGCTCTTAGCATGTAGAGCCACATACAGTGATTACCCAGAGACCCAGCTACATCCTGCACCTCTGATGCCATCACAGAGTTCCTACAGTCTCAGAGCTCAAGGCTCCCACAGTCATGGGGTGCAGAAGATCCACTCTGTCCTACTAGCCTGTCATGTCCCAGTGAGGTTGAGACATTCCCAGAGCAAACTGCGTGTGGGTGCTCTGCTAGGGCAGTTTGAGCCCCAGAGCTCTGGAGCCCATGATATGCTGAAAGTCTGGGGGCACCTCAGTCCTATGTGGGTGCCCAGCCCCTTGTCAATCCTCCCAGCCAAACTCAAAGTTAGTGATGAGGGGCCGATGCTGTGGCGCAGCAGATTACAGCACAGTCCTGAAGCGCCGGCATCCCAAACGGGCACTGATTTTAATCCCGGCTGCTCCTCTTCAGATCCAGCTCTGCTATGGCCTGGGAAAGCAGTAGAAGATGGCCCACATCCTTGGGCCCCTGCACCCATCTGGGAGACCTGGAGGAAGCTCCTGGCTCCTGGCTTTGGTTTGGTGCAGCTTTAGCCATTGCGGCCATCTGGGGAGTGAGCCAGTGGATGGAAGACCTCTCTCTTTGTCTCTACCTCTCTTTGTAACTCTATCTTTCAAATAAATAAAATAAATCTTAAAAAAAAGTTAGTGGTGAAGGTGCATTTTTCCCTCTGGTAAAATCCCTGGATCACATGTGTGCACAATACTCATCGGCCAGAGCCCTACTTGCTTCACAGTTGTGCTGGGCATGTACAAGAGTCTCAACAGCTGGTACTAATGTCAGAATGACTCCTTCTCCATGCCCATTGTTGGGTGTATGCACCAGAGCTGCTGTGGTTTCTCCTACTAACAAGATGGCGACTGCCCCGTCAGTAACTGTGTGTACACACTAGAGCTACAGCAGCTGCTACCTACTTATTTCCAAAATGGCATCTGAGATCTCTCAGCTGATTCCCTGGTGCCATTCTGGAGGGGATGGGTTGAGAAAGACATGCCCCTCTTGTTTTTCTTTGGGTGGGCAGGCACCCTGTTCCCTCAGGGCTCTGGGTTGGACTCAAAGACAATGTAATCTTCTAGGTTTTCCCTCTGGCTGTATCATCAGTGGCACAGTTGCTGATCTCACCTTGGTCTCCAAGGCTGACACTTTCTCTGGCTATGACTGCTGGGTTGTTTGTTGTGTCCATGCTTGTTGCTGTGTGTCTGCACCTTCCACACAGATCCATGGTGTCTCTCCTTGTTCTCCAGAACCTGCACTGTAGTTTTCCCTCCCCTGAAAATGTACTTTCTCCACTGTTTGTATTTATTTATTTATTTATTTGACACATAGAGTTAGACAGTAAGAGAGAGAGAGACAGAGAGAAAAGTCTTCCTTCCATTGGTTCACCCCCTCAAATGGCCGCTACAGCTGGAGCTACACTTATCTGAAGCAAGGAGCCAGGTGCTTCCTCCTGGTCTCTCATGCAGGTGCAGGAGCCTAAGCACTTGGGCCTTCCTCCACTGCAATCCCAGGCCACAGCAGAGAGCTGGACTGGAAGAGGAGCAACTGGGACTAGAACCCAGTGCCCATATGGGATGCCAGTGCTGCAGACAGGATTAACCAAGTGAACCACGGCGCTGGCCCCTCTCCACTATGTTTTTACTGATTTCCTGCAGCCTACAGGAAACTGCCCTTTACCTATTCCACCATTTTGGAATATCCCTCTATGATTACTTTTAAGTTTATTGTATGTGGTTGAATTTTTGCTCCATTTGATTATTGTTTATAGTCCTTGCCTATATTTCCACTAAGCTAGGGTCTGTTTACTTTCTTTCTTGTTGAACTCTGCATTTACTGGAGATTAAAGCCCTTGACTGAAAAGTAATTAAAGTTATGTCATCTCAAAAGTGAAGGAGATAATAGGGAAAAGGAGAAAGAGGGAGGGTGGAAGGGATAAAAGGACTGGGAGGGAGGGAGAAAGGGAATAGTATTATTTTCTCAGAACTATCTATGGGGGCTGGCGCTGTGGCGTAGCAGGTAAAGCCCCCACCTGCAATGCTGGTATCCCATATGGGCACTGGTGCGAGTCCCAGCTGCTCCACTTCCAATCCAGCTCTCTGCTGTGGCTTGGGAAAGCAATAGAAGATGGTCCAAGTCCTTGGGCTCCTGTACTCATGTGGGAGACCTGGAGGAAACTCCTGGCTCCTGGATTAGGATCAGTGCAGCTCCAGCCGTTACAGGGAAATGAACCAGCGGATGAAGACCCCTCTCTCTCTCTTTCTGTCTCTCTCTATCTGCCTCTCTTTCTCTTGTTGTGTAACTCTGACCTTCAAACAAATAAATAAATCTTTAACTATGTTGAACCTGTTAAAAATTTTAAAAAAATTAAAAAAAAATTTAAAAGTCACAGTTACTAATTAGACACCTAGATCATTTTTACACAGGATGAACTGCTGAACACAAACTATTGGACCTAAGTTAATGTTTATATACTTTGGCATCTGGCTTTTAAACTCAATATATTTTAATAAACTTAAGAAATTGTAGCTGGAGGAAATAGCAATAAGACAATGTGTTTTACAGAAGTACAAAAACTTTCTTATCAAATTAACTGTTGATTTTTATATCTTTGGAAGCTATTGGCTTTATGGACAAAATGAAGCAGACAGTAACATTACTTTAGAATCAGAGAACTGAGGATGGAGGATTGTGACTTTTGAAACTGTGCACATTTATTGTTTTATTTTTAATATTTAAGGAATTTATTTTCTTTGGTCTAAAGTTATCTTAATGATTAACAATTTATTAGATTATGCTTTAGTAATCAGATATAATACCTTTACTGTTTCTTTCTCCTAATTGTTTCAGAATTCAGAAACACATTGAGTATCCTTATTTGTTGCAATACACTTCAACAATTAGAAGTCATTGTAAGATTATTAAGCAATCTAATTTTATTATTGTTCTGTTTGAATGGAGAGTCCAAGGAGAGGGAGATGGAGGAGGACAGGGCCCTTTTTGCAAACAGGCAGAACTCATACTCTTATCTATTATGTATGCCAGCTTTTAAGGGTGACATTAATGAAAAGAAGAGGAACTGCAATAAAATGAGGCATGCCTATATAGTTTTCCATAATATAGGAAAATAGTCATTTTATATGTATCATTTTGCCTCTCAGTTTCCAAATAAGCTTGTATTCTGGCTGACTGTGTAAGTATTCTTTGATAAAATGACTGTAATAGTATTATATTTAAGTGACATGGAATACGTGATATTTCTAGAAAAATCATAAGAGAAACCCTTCAAGACTTTAGTGTTGGTGATGATTTCTAGGGTAAGGCTCCCAAAATAACAGAAACTCAAACAAACAAATAAACAAACAAACAAAAAATTGGGAAGTGGGATTATACCAAACTCAGAAGTTTCTGTGCTGCAAGGAAAGCAGTCAATGGAGTGGAGGGAAATCTGACAGAATGGGAGATAATATTTGCCACTACCCATCTGACAAAGATTATCCAGAATATACCAGCAAATCAAACAGCTCAACAGCAACAACAAAACACAGTCAAGAAATGGTCAACGATCTTGAATCTCAAAAGAAGAAATACAAATGACCAACAAATATATGAAAAACCATTCAATATCATGACCTAAGTCACCACTTATGATGCCAGTATACCAAGTTAAAGTGCTAGTTGGAGTCTCAGCTACTCTATTTCTGATACAATTTCTTGCTAATTCACCTGGGAAAACAGTAAAAGATGGACTAAGTCATTATGCCCTAGCCACCCACATGTGAGACCCAGTTGGAGTTTCTGGCTTCTGACTTTGACATATCCTGATTTGGTTGTTGCAGCCATCTGGGGGAGTGAATCAGTGTATAGAAATACTCTTTTTCTTTCTCACACCATGTGTGTGTGTGTCTCCAACTTTCTCTGTTGCTTTGCCTTTTAAATGACTCATGTCTGTATAAAATTATGCAGTAATATTCTGCATTCCCACATTTTTGAGATTATAGATTTTTAAAGCTAATGAACTAAAAAATCTGATTGAATAAATGCACAATTATTAGAGACTTCAAATTATAGTTTTCCTGTGTCTTGGATAGAGACACTATGTTTTCCAACTGTAGATGAATTCATTAGATGGCATGTGCAAGTATAATAATTTCTAAATAAGAAAACTAATGAAAATGAAGAGAAATAATTTTCTCAGTGCCACATGTCTACAATTGCATTAAAATATATGTGTAAATTTTCAATCTATTTTTGTATACTCATCATGGCACTTAGACTTATAATCACAATTCTTAAAGACAAAATAAGAAGCATGGAAAATAAATTTATAGTTGCTTAGAGAAATACTCAGTGCCTTTTGTAGTGCCTTATGAGATGTATCTTGTATTTGTGACCATCATAGATACTAAATGACTTACAGCATAAGCTTTTCTATGGTGCTTTGAGCATTTAGATTTTATTATAGTTTTATTTTATCATTAGACATTTGAAAAAAAAATTTCTCTGATTTTTATATTAATGCAAGCTCAACTTCAAAAGGCACAGGAAATTTAGGACTCTCCAGTACCCACTAAAACATGATTTACAAGAACTTCGCTGTAAAGTTGATCATACCTCTTTCAATTTAGTGTTTGGAACCAAAGGTCAAAATAAAGAACAAAAATGTATTTTTTACCCTCTCCATGAATCTCATTTGAACAGTTAAGACAAAACTAGTCTATATCAATTCCCCCCTTGGAGATTTCCAACCCTTAATCTTTATGGGAGATCAAGGGAGGAAGGTCTATCTTCTATATTTTCTTCATAGAGTCAAGGTGTTGTCTCTGCTTATCCAGGGAATGAAAGTCCCATGCTAACTTTATCTAAAGATTCTACCTCAAGAGCTAGAGAGTTGCCACCAGTCATTGGCAAAGGCTGTAGTCCCTGGATGGCTATCATTTCTTTCTTTAACAAAATTTATTTATTATTTGAGAGGCAGAGTTACAAACAAACAGGGATAGACAGAGAGAGAGGTTTTCCATCTGCTGGATCACTCACCAGTGACCACAATGGCTAAAGCTGGGCTGATCCAAAGTCAGGATCAGGGGCTTCTTCTGAGTCTCCCATATGGGTTACAGTGGCCCAAACACTTGGGCCATATTTTGATGCTTTCCCAGGACATAAGCAGTGAGCTGGATTGGAAGTGGAGAAGCCAGGCTGGAACTGGCACCCACATGGGATGCTGGCGCTACAGGCAGAGACTTAACCTACTATGCCGCAGTATCAGCCCTATGATCAACATTTCTGTGAGAAAAATAAGTACTATTGGGAAAAGAAAGAACAAGAACAAGATGCATGTGAGAAAAGGGAAAGTGCTTCCTACTGCTTCACAGATGATGGAAGCTGGTAGGATTCCCTTACAAAATCATAGAGCCATTTGGTTTGAATGTAAATCCTTGTGCTATCTCTTTCCACAAGGACATTATCGTTAAAGTAAATGCAGTAGACTCCATTTGTCACTGCACATACTCCTCCTATCAGTAGATATTCTAGGGCTAATTGGTTATCCATGAACATTTCAGTTAGGGAATTCACAAACTTGCGCAATTTGCGTAGCACCTGACCAATCACCTGGGATAAGCTGCCCAAGAAAACCTACAGGGTCCTTAAACAACTTCATGGGACATAGCAAAATTTTCTACCTTTGTATTAGAAGAGCTTTCAAAGGTTTTCCTGCCAACAGAAGCTTCCTGAGAGAACGATGGAAAGAGGTGGGTAAAACATATATGCTAGAAAATGCAACAACCTTAATATTACTCCCTAAAGAGAAGTATGTAACAAAAGAAAATAATTAATTACCTATTTGCTTTATGAAGAGGTACTTGAGGTCCTCAGTTGGCTCACAGAGTAGGCAGAATTATCCTCTGTGTGTAGACTCAAAGGGTAGAAGTTTAATTCTTGATAGACATATCTGGCTAGAAATTCCCAGTAATGTAGGTGCAGAAGAGTGCTAAGTGACACCTGATAGGGTCCATTCCATTTAGTCTGTAATTGGTGAAGGAGATTGTTCTCTCCAAGCTTTTAAGAAAACTATATCTGTTGAGGAGATCAGCTGTTGGTGGTTTTTGGGATCTGGCACTGGGATGATCTTACTGTTATATTTTTCAGAGCCTCTTTCCCCAGACCTAAATTGATAATTTATTTATCCCAGGTATCTCAATCAAAGAGATGTCAGAGTTGAGAATGTGTTTCCCATACAACATTTAAAACGACTAAGCTAAAGAGTAGCCTATGGTGCCATTCTCATCCTAGGGAGTGCAATACATGATGGCTTGAGCCATAATCCTGAGGTCTCTGGGCAAAACTTGGCTACGATCCTTTTAAGATTATGATTGACCTTATCAACTTTAACTGAAGATTAGGATCTCTGGGAGGCATATAAATGGTAAGAAATTCCTCAAGCAGGAGATTTGTTGAGTTACAGTGTAGAAAAAATAGGGTCCATACTATCACTTTGGAGATCATTTGGGGACCCAAAACATGGGATTATTTCCTTTAGCAGTACTTTAGATTTTTTTGTGTGTGTGATTTTTCTGTTAGGGTTGGATAAGCTGCTATACATCCTATGGAAGTATCAATGAAGAGTAATAGGTATCTCTGTAACCATTTGTTGGGGGCATGCTAGTAAAAGTCTATCTGCTAATCTTCACCAGGTTAGTTTCTTGTCCTTGTGTAGCTGTTAGTAGAAGAGTTAGTTTGGTGAGGCCAGCAGAATTATTTTGTAGATGAGGTTACTTCCCTTTTAACAGTAGTTATCACTTTCACGTCTATGACATGAGAGACCATTTGAGTTTTGGTTCCTGTTCCCAGAAGGATAAAGTCACACATTTCCTTCCTTTCCATAAGGAACATAGTTTTATGCCTTAAAATCCAAGACCCATTGAAATCTTTAGTGTAACCTCTTTGCTGGGTCCATTATATCTCAGGCATAGTATAATAGGGATTTTTAGCCAGCTCTGTAGACTGGTATTAGAGCCATTTCCAAAGTCTTGTGAATAGCAGCCTACTTTGCAACTCTATCTACAGTTGTATTTCCTTCAATGATGTAGCTGTTTCCCTTTTGGTCATCCTGCAATGAACAACAGCCACTTGTGAAGGCTCCAAAATTGCCTGGAAGACAGGTACAATCTCTACCACGTTTAATGGGAGAATTCTTTGTAGTCAGTAAGTTTCTTTTCAAATTCATCATACATTTGTAGCACAAGGAAAGCATATTTGAAGTATATGTATATATTGAGTCTTTGGCCTTTTCCCATCCATATGGCTTTGGTCAGAGCAATACATTCAGCCTTCTGAGACAAAATGTTGAGTGGCAATGCCTGGGCTTCCACCAGTTGACAAAGAGCTACTCTGACATACCTTGTTTTATTATTCCTTCCTTAATGTAAATGGTGCCATGTGTGAGTCATTCAACTTTTGGGTTTTCTAGAGGTTCATCTCATATATCAGGCCTATTGGAATAGACTTCCTCTCTGGTCTCTATGGAAGAGTAAACTAGCTTTTCAGTAGCTCCCAATGGGTGGAGAGTAGGTGGATTGAGAACCTGGCAGACTTCAAGGGTTATCCCAGGTGAGACTACAGAAGAGCTTTGTGTGTAACAATGTATCCTCTGCTTAGCCACTAGTGTCCTTTAATTCTAGAGCACATTGTATCTGGTGTAGAGTTTGAACTTCAAGTGTCTGGACCAAAGTTAGATTGGTGCTTTCCTCTACCAGTGCAGTAGTAGCAATTGCTCTCCAGTGTTCAGGCCTTTCTGTGACCACTGAATCTAGTTGTTTGGTAGGGTAGGCCTCTGGTTGTGAAAGTGTGCCTGATTTTTGGGTGGGTAGACCCAGGTCCATTACTTGCTTTTTTGTTACAAACAGAATGAAGGGCTTGTCTAGATTATAGATTTCTATTGCAGGATACTTTGTCAGTAGAGCCTTAATCTTTTCAAAGGATTCATTGTTTTCCTTTCCATTCAAGTGGGTCAGTGTCAGGACTCTTTAAAGCCTCATATATGAAGATGGCCTGGACCAATGTGATTGAGCCATGTTCTATTGCCTCCCAGGTGCATAAGCAGGAAGCTGGATGCAAAGGCAGAGGTGGGACTCAGTCCCAGGCACTGCAATATGGGATACTGTCATTCCAAGCAGTGGCTCAACCTGCTGTGCCACAATGCCCACCCCAGTATATAAAATATATAGAAGTCACTTAAGGAAGTGGAAATAAATTCAACAAATATTTTTTTCAGATGTTTAACAGAAAAATATGAAGAAATTATTTCTGAAGGTATGTAATTTGGAACCATATTTTAAAAGAAACTTGGAACATACTGTTTTACCCTGCAGTTCTACTTCTCAAATTTGTCATGCAGATATATCTGCACATGCACATGTTTATGTAGGGGATGTTCCTTCTAGAATGTAAACAGCTGCCTGTAAACGGACACACTTCCACTGAATATTACAAGTTATACAAATGTTACAGGAAGCAGGTAGATTATAGGGAAACAGTTGGATGCCTGTCTCAGAAAAAAAAATCCAGAAATTAAAAAAAAATTCTTTGGAACAAAATAAAACATTTGTAGACTTGTACAAGCATAGAGTAACAGTCTAGAGGCATATACTTAATTAAAAAGAAAAGTTTTTTAAATATTTATTTATTTTACTTGAAAGTCAGAGTTACACAGAGAAAGGAGAGGCAGAGAGAGAGAGAGAGGGAGAGAGAGAGAGGACTTCTATCCGCTTGTTCACTCCCCAATTGGACACAATGGCCGGAGCTGCGCCAATCCGAAGCCAGGAGCCAGGAGCTCCCTCTGGGTCTCCTACATGGGTGCAGGGGCCCCAAGGACTTGGGCCATCATCTACTGCTTTCCCAAGCCATAGCAGAGAGCTGGATTGGAAGTGGAGCAGCCAGGACTAGGACTGGCACCCATATGGGATACCGGTGCTTCAGGCCAGAGAGTTAATCCTCTGTGCTACAGCACTGGCCTCAAGAAAAGTATTTTAATGTTTAATCTTTGTGCTTCTATAGTGTTGACCTTTGATATACTGTTTTCATGAATTATGAGGTTTAAAAGTTAGTGGAGCAAATTAGTGATTAAGCACAGATTGAGAAACTGCAGGTCCCAGCCAGACCTTTGATTGTGAGGGGAAAGAATGGATACCCTACAGTGTATTCTTTGATAATATAGTATGTTTAGTAGGACAAGTGGATTAAATGCATGTTTTTAGTTTTAATTTTTATTCACTTATTTTCATTTTATTTGAAAGGAAGATAGAAAAAGGGAACAAACACAAGCAGAGACTTTCCATTCACTGTTACATTTTCCAAATGCCAAGTCCAAAGCCAAGAGCTTCAAAAGCAATCTGATTATCCACATGGATGCCAAGGACAATGTGCATGAGCCATCATCCAGTGGTCCCCCAAGTATGCATTAAATGGAACTCAGGCTAGAAGCAGAATTGGCACTCACATCCCAGGCACTTGAATGTAGGAAGTGTGCCTTCCAAGCAGCATCACCTCTGTGCCAGTTGCCTATACCTTAAATGCATTCTTAAAGAGATTTATTTATTTATTTATTTATTTGAAAGTCAGAGTTACAAGAGAGAGAGGAAGTGACAGAGTAAGAGCGATCTCCCATTCACTGGTTCACTCTCCAGATGGCGATGATAGTCAGAGCTGGGCCAGGCTGAAGCCAGGAACCGGGAACTTCATCTGGGTCTTCCACAAGACTATCAGGGGCCCAAGCACTTGGACTAACTTCTGCTGCTTTCCTAGGCACATTAACAGGGAGCTGGAATGGAAGTGGAGCACCCAGGACATGAACTGGGCACCCATAAGGGATGCCTGCATCACAGGTGGTGGCTTAACCTACCAAACCAAAACACCAGTTTCTAAATGTACTTTTTTACTTCTGATATTTTCTGTTTTTTCTTGCAATTTATTTATTTATTTGAAAGGCAGAATTACAGAGAGAGAGAGAGAGAGAGAGAGAGAGAGAGAGAGAGAGAGATCTTCTATCCACTAGTTCACTCCCCAAATGGCTGCAACAGCCAGGGTTGAGCCATACTGAAGCCAGGAGTCAAGAGCAGTTTCTTCTGAGAATATTACAGGGAGCTGGATCAGAAGGGGAGCAGCCGGATCTCACCGAGTACCCACATGGGAAGTACCCACACGGGAAGTACCCACACGGGAAGTACCCACACGGGAAGTCCCCGCACGGGAAGCCAGTGCTGCAGGCAGTGGCTTTGCCTGCTTTGCCACAGCACCAGCCCCAAGTGTAGATTTCTTAAAACTCTGGGGTCTCTCTAGAACTTGTGAAACAAAGTTAAGCTCAGTGATTTTTAAACATAAATTGCAATTTTTTAAAAAGATTTATTTATTTATTTGAAAGTGAGAGTTACACAGAGGCAGAGAGAGCGAGGTCTTCCATCTGTTAATTCACTTTCTAATTGGCCGCAATGGCTGGCTGGAGTTGTGCTGATCCGAAGCCAGGAGCCAGGTGCTTCCTCTGGGTCTTCCCATGTGGGTGCAAGGGCCGAAGGACTTGGTCCGTCTTCTAATGCTTTCCCAGGCCATAGCAGAGAGCTGAATCAGAAGTGGAGTAGACAGGCCTTGAACTGGCATCCACATGAGATGCCGGCACTGCAGGCTGTGGCTTTACCTGCTACACCACAGCGCTGGCCCCCAAATTGTAAATTTCAATGGTAAATTTCAATATACACACATGCAGTTTTTTTATTGTTTTTCCTGTTTTTTTAATGTACTTTAATGTATTTCCAACTCTTCAAGAGGTTTTATAAAGCCTTGGAAAACAAAGTTTGGTTTCTTCAGGTAGGTTGAAACAGTTCATCACAGGAAGAAGGTAAACTTGCATGCTATCCTCACTTTGTTGAATTAAACTGGAGACCTTCTATCTATCAGGTCTCTCAGTTTCAGACCAACATACAACTACTCTCTTTTGCTCTTTTTAACAGTTTTAACGAATTTCCAATAACAAAACAGACTGCATTTTATGATGATGAACACTGCAGTGGCCACACAGACCAGCAGGAACCCAATCACATCCAGACAGTAGTACTGGTACCAGGTGAGGTCGTGGGCTGCAACCCGAAGGTGTTTGGCTCCTTTGTGGCGCATGACGTACTCGATCCAGAAGACTGCTCGATCCAGGGGCTTCGTGGGCTGATCATGGTGAATCCTTGATAATCTCATAGCATTCTCTTTATATCTAAAGGAGGAACATAAAGATAGCAACATTGAAAGGAAGTTAATTTGGCAAAGAACATCACCCTAAGACAAGTTTTTGTAAAGTCTCATAAGGTCAACTCAAAACAAGTGCTGTATTACAGCTGTGGAAGAGGCATGTTTTTGTTTGGATCATCTTAGAATTGACATAGATTTTTCAAAGTGAAAATGGAAAATCCCAAGTAAAAGAAACCTTTCCCAGCAGAGAAAAAGGTAAAGAATCATTCTAAACGAGATAGTGGAAATGCATTCTGGGAACAATTGTCTTAAAGCTTTTAATCGAGCGCCAGCATTGTGACAGAGTAAGTTAAAGCACCAGCCTGCAGCATCAGCATCCCATATGAGCACCAGTTTGAGTCCCGGTGGCTCCACTTCCAATCCAGCTCCCTGCTAAGGCACTTGGGAAAGCACTGAAGGATGGCCCATGTCCTTGGGCCACTACACACCCATGGAAGACCTGGAAGAAGCTTCTGGCTTCTGGCATTGGACAATTCCTGCTCTGGCTATTGTGGCCATTTGGGAAGTGAACCAGCGATAGAAAACTCTCTCTCTCTCTCTCTTTCTCTCATCTCTCATTCCTACCTTTCTCTCTGTAACTTTGCCTTTCAAATATAAATCCTTTTCAAAAATAATAAAATTAAATATAATGTGTTGGGTCAAGATATTTTCCTGTTACCATTTCTATCTTGCTTCTCATCAGATTTAGAATAAAATCAAAAACTGTTCTTTGAGTTATTGATCTCTGCAAGGTGATACATTATAAAATGTCCTCTTCTATTGCTTGCCTTATACACACTCTTTTCTAGACACAACTGTCTTGTTTTCTTTTGAACCCAAGAAGTTTTTTCTCCATGCAGCAACTGTAAACTTCCTGTTCCAAGTCCTCTCCTGGATAATTTTCCCCTAGTTCTCCACAGTATGTGTTTTTACCTCTTAATTGATATGTTGGCATAAATACTTTCTCTCTGGGAAGCTTGTCCCTGGCCAAATAATATAGTAGCTGAAGGTACCTCTCCTGTTGCTTTTTGTTTATTTTTGTCTTTCACCCTAGGCTTTTAAAATATATTATACAAGTATTTTATATAAATTAACTTTATGTTGGACAAATATAAAAGAATCCAGATGTCCTAAGTGAACTGCTGGCATCTTTATAATTGGCTTGATAACTATGGTGAAGGGAAGACATCGGTGTGCTTACTAATCAGACACAGGCACATCTGGGTAGAAGCACTGCCTCCTTGTGGACTGTGTAAGAACTACCTCCTTCCCCAAAGTAATTACAGTCCTGACTTCTGCCCCATAGATTAATTCTCCTTGGTAATACACTGGAATCTTATAGTATGCATCCATTTGTGTCTTTTGTGTGGACATTGGTAGTTAATTGCATTGTTGTGTTATAGTCCATTGTTTTTAATGCCATGATTATGTTTTGATTCAATGACTGATAGATGTTTTGGTTGTTAGTGTTTCAACATTACTTTTAATGCAGTTATACAATTTTGTATATATCTTGAGTTTTACATATTTATATATTTCTGTTGGCTATATACCTCAGTGTAGACTTCCTGATAGAAAGATTCATGTTTAATCAAGACTTTTTTTTAACTTTTAGATATATGAAGTGTATTGTTTAATTTCCAAAATTTAAAGATTTTTTTACTTTCTTTTTCAAATATTTTCTACAATCCATGCTTTCTTAAAATTATTTACTTACTTATTTTAATTTTGTTTGAAAGTCAGTTAGAGACAGACAGACAAGACAGACAGACATGGGGAAGCCAGATCTTCCATCTGCTGTATCACTTTGCAAATGCTTGTAACAGCCCAACCTGGGCCAGGTGGAAGTTCTCCATTGTTGTAAGGGGATTCAACACTTAAGCTATCACCCATGCGAGGGAACACATATTCTGTAACATCATTTGCTTTAGATGTTGAAAATCTGATTACTTAAGATGATTTTATTAAAACTATGTAATTCTGTACTACAAAAGACACCTTCTAGAAAGTGATAGATTAACCATTCAGTGTGAGAGATATTATCAAATCATATTCTTGTAAGGGGTTTGTATATATTATATAAAAATAATTCTTAGAACTCAAGGAAAGATAAGAAGTAACATACAAAAAAAGCGGTAATGGTCATTTAGAAGGACCTGTACATGACCATGTACATAACCCCTGGACATGACCATGATTGGAATGGTCATTTATCCAAAAAAATCTGAAGTAATAAAAAGCACATTGAAAATTATTGTGTTAAACTAAAAAAGAAATGAAAATCAGGAGCTAAATGAGACATCACATCACATTCAATAAATTGGCTATAACACAAAACAAAGATAATAATTTTAGCAATGTTGTGAAGGAACTGGAAGTAGTAATTTAAATGTTGTAACTACTATGGAAAATATTTTGAAACATTCTCATTAACATGAAATTTGTATAAAGTGCAGTGATTCCACTCTGAGGAACTGCTCAAGAGTAATAAGAACATATGTTTATACAAAAAAGCATGTATTGCCATGTTTATTACAGCCAAAATTTGAAGCAACCATCTGATAAATGGATCTATAAAACCATCTGATAAATGGATCTATAAAATATGATATATTCATACCAAAGAACATTAATCAACATTAAACAGAAACAACATAATAATACATTAATAATCTAGATGAAGTAAAGATATATTTCTAAGTGAAATCATGCTAACAGAGATAGGCTAGTTGCAACTGCATGCTAACAGAAAGAGGCTAGTACATTGTAGGATTCCCTTTAGAGGAAATCTCCAGAACAGGGTATTTCATAGAAACAGTAAGTAAATTACTGGTTGCACAGGACTTGGGGTTAAGGCAAAATTTACTTTAGGACATATCAGGTATACTTCTGGTGTGACAAAAAAAGCTCCAACACTATATTTTGATGAGAGTTTCTTAACCTTACAAATGTATTAGATTCATTTGAAATTTAGACTTTAAATATGATGATATGCAAATATATCTCAAAAATATGCTAAAATAAAAATCAATTATTGAACAAAAATAATGCTAAAATAAAAATCAATTATTGAACAAAAAGTCACATAGTTTCAGAAAGTTTAGGTGTTGAATTTAAAAATACTATTTGTTTAATTTATAAATTAATTTAATTGAAAAATACTTATTCCTTTAATTTCATTATTCTTTTCTTCTGAAGATTTTGTCATGCACAAAACTGTAGTCTTTAATTTAGTTATATACTTTGAAATATTTGTGTAGAATATTGTGTTAACCATTATTAATCATGCAGTGAATCTATGGGATTGATTTACAGGTTTGAAATAACTGGTTGAAAGCAAAAGCACATTTTATAATGGCTAAGTCATTTTACTTCTCTCAAAATTAAACTTAAAAGAACAGATGATACTCATACTCAAGGTTGACAAGAGAATTCCATCTATAAATACTGCCAATTTAAAAGAAATGTTATACTCACGAAGGATCAAAAATGACGGTGTCCAAAGCATTGAGCAAATCTGAACTTGACATTGTCATTAAGTCCAATTTAATACCTGCTCCCTTGGCCTCCATGTGAACCATGTTATCAAACTGATCCCCAAACAAAGGAAGGCCCACCATAGGGACGCCATGGTGTATTGCCTCGTAGATGCCATTGGTTCCACCATGAGTTATGAAAGCCTTGGTTTTTGGATGACCTGAAATTCAATGAATTTCAGCAAAATTATTAATCATTAATGTTACAATATAATGAGACATTCGTAGATTAAGGTAACTGAAAGATAAAATGTTTTGTAGGAAACAGATTTCTATCACCAAGAAACTTCATTGAAGTTGTTTCAAATCTCAGAAGAAGCGGCATCAAAGTCTACTGGTGAAGAGTGAAGGCCATATGGAAGACGTGGTATGTGAGTTGAGACTTGAATAATGAATACAGGATAGGCAAGTGGAAAATATGAAAAAGTGGATCCTAGATAGAGGAAACAGCTCGTGCAAAAAATGGAGGTCACATAGATAGTATTCTTTTAATTAAATAATTAGGTCACAAACTCTGTTATATGGTATGTGTAAGTCAGCAGAGAGTGAGAGGATCATGGTGCTGACATTACAGGAAAGATTATACTTCATGAAAAGCACTACTACTACATGATTAGATTGTGGGATTTTTTTTTCCCACAGAAAAATACACAAAGAATCATAATCAATGAGATGCTGTTATTTTACTTGGCTTCTAAAATATTCTCATGGTGGGGAAGTACAAGGGAAAATTAGAAATAGGACACAGAAAGACAATCCAGAAAGTTACTGAAAAGTTGTCTGTTACAGACAATTATAGATGAAATAGATACTTTGATTCTAACTATAAAAATATGATTATATGTAATAAAACACCAGATTTTTATTTGAACTTTTATTCCCAAAGTCAAAAAGTCTTATAACATTGAAGAAGTTAGGGTAGTTTTAAAACTTTTGTTTATTTATTTAAATGGTAGGGAGACAGAGAGTGGCCTAAGGACAGAAGGTGAACTCCCATCTGCTGGTTTATTCCCCCAGTGCCCGCATAATCCCCCAGCTAGGCCAGGACAACCAGGAGTCAAGAACTTTATCTGGAGCTATAAGATATATGGCAAAGATCCAACTACTTAGCTATCTGACGTGGTACCTCCCTGACTATGCATTTAGCAGTCAGCTGAAATCCAGAGCTAAGTTGGGACTCAAATCCAGGAAATCTGATACAGAATGAAGGCTTCTCAAACTACTGCACCAAACACCCACTCAGAAGTAAGGTTTTTAAAAAATATTTTTATTGATGATCAGGGGTATTGGTTTATAGTTCTCTTTCTCTGCTGTATCTTTTTCTGGCTTAGGAATTAGTGTGACATCGGCTTCATAGAAACAGTTTAGGAGGATTCTCCCCCTTTTGCTTATTTTGAATAGCTTGAAAATAATTAGAATTAGTTCTTCTTTAAATGTCTGGTAGAATTCAGCAGTGAAGCCGTCTGGTCCTGAGCTTTTCTTTCTTGGGAGGGTCTTTTTTACTGATTCAATCTCTGTCTTGGTTATTGGTCTGTTTAGGTTTTCTAGATCTTCATAACTTAATTTTGATAGATTGTATGTGTATAGGAATCTATTCATTTCTTCTAGGTTTCCCAATGTGTTAGCATTCATCTCTTTGTAGTAATATCTGATGATTCTTTTTATTTATTGGTGTTACACTTTTTTATCTCTAATTTTATTGATTTTTCTTCTTCTTTTTTTGGATAGTGGGCCAATGGTGTATAAATTTTATTTATTTTTTCAAAAAACTAGTTATTCATTCCAATGATGTTTTGTACTAATCTTTGGTATCAATTTTGTTTCTTTCTTTTCTAATTTTAATTATTTCTTTCTTACTAATTTGGGGTTTGGTTTTTTTTTGTTGTTTTTCTATGTCATTAAGATGCATTGATGGCTCATTTATTTGGTGCCTTTCCAATTTCTTGAGTAGGTACCAGGTGCTATGAATTTCCATCTTAACACTGCTTTTACTGTATTCCATACTTTTACTATGTTATATTGTTGTCTTCATTCCAGAAATGTTTTTGATTTCTCTTTTGATTTAATCTATGACTCACTGCTCATCAGGAGCATGTTGTTTAGTCTCCATGTGTTTGCATATTACCTAGAGATTCCTGAGTTTTTGATTTCCAGTTTCATTTTGTTGTGCTCAGAGAATATGCATGGTATGATTTTGATTTTTTTGAATTTGCTGAAACTTGCTTTATCACCTAGTATATGGTTTATCCTAGAGAAAGTTCCATGTGCTGATGAGAAGAATGTGTGTTCTGCAACTGTGGGAAGAGAAGTTCTTTACATATCATTTAGATTCATTTGGGCAATAGTGTCAATCAGTTCTGTTGTTACTCTGCTGATTTGCTGTCTAGATCTGTCCATTAATGAAAGGGGGGTTGGAAGTCCCCCATTACTATTGTGTTGGATCCTATGTCTCATTTTAGATCCTTTAACATTTATTTTAAATATCCAGGCACCCTGTAATTGAGTGCATATAAATTTACTATTGTCATATTTCCTGTTGAATTGACCCCTTAATCATTATCATTACATAGTGCCTTCCTTCATCTCATTTAACTTTTGTTATTTAAACTTTTGTTATTTATTTATTTATTTATTTATATTATTTAATCTCATTTAACTTTTGTTATTAAACTTTTGTCATTTAATTTTTGTTAAAGTTTATTTTGTCTGATATTAGGATGTCTACAACTGCCCTATTCTGTTTTCTGTTAGTATGGATTAACTTTTTCCATCCTTTCACTTTCAGTCTGGATGTATCTTTGTTAGTGTGATGTGTTTCTTATAGGCAGAATATACTTCAAAGCAGTTATATTCAAAACAGCCTGGTACTGGTACAAAAACATATGTTTAGACTAATGGAACAGGATAGAAAATTCAGAAATCTATTCACACGTCTACAATCAACTGATTTTTGACAAAGGAGCTAAAATTAATGCCTGGAGAAAAACAGTCTCTTCAAAAAATGGTGCTTAGAAAATTGGATCTCCACAAGCAGAAAAATGAAGCTAGACCCTACCTTACACCTTATACAAATATCTACTCAAAATGGTTCAAAGGCCTAAATATATGACCCAATACAATCAAATTACCAGGGAACATTGGGGAAAACCTGCAAGACATTGGCTAAAACAAGGCTTCTTGGAAAAGATACCAGAAGCACAGACAATCAAAACCAAAACTGCCGGCGCCGTGGCTCAACAGGCTAATCGTCCGTCTTGCGGCGCCGGCACACCGGGTTCTAGTCCCGGTTGGGGAGCCGGATTCTGTCCCGGTTGCCCCTCTTCCAGGCCAGCCCTCTGCTGTGGCCCAGGAGTGCAGTGGAGGATGGCCCAGGTGCTTGGGCCCTGCACCCCATGGGAGACCAGGAGAAGCACCTGGCTCCGGGCTCCTGCCATCGGATGAGCGCGGTGCGCCGGCCGCAGCGCGCCGACTGCGGCAGCCATTGGAGGGTGAACCAACGGCAAAGGAAGACCTTTCTCTCTGTCTCTCTCTCTCACTGTCCACTCTGCCTGTAAAAAAAAAAAAAAAAACTGACAAATGGCATTATGTCAAACTGAGAAGCTTTTGTGCTGTAAAAGAAACAATCAGCAAAGTGAAGAGACAACCAACAGAATGGGAGAAAATATCTGCAAACCATGCAACTGATAAATGGTTAATATCCAGAATCTATAAAGAGCTCAAGAAACTCAACAGGAACAAAACAAACAGACCAGTTAAGAAATGGGCAAAGAATCTGAACAGGCACTTTTCAAGAAAATTTTTTTCCTATTGGTTATCAAAGTATTTCTCATGTTTTATGCATTCTTCCTCACAGTCTTACCAAGAAGGTCATTCTGAGGTATCCAACTATACAGTTGAGTATTTGGTCCTAAGGTATCTGGTTTCTTGCCATTATATCTCCACAGAACCTATTCAGGAAAAAAAAAATCTTACCTTATTCAAATTCCAAATTACAGGATTTTAGAGTTCTTAAGAGAGTAACAGTTCACATGCTTAAGTGCCTTTCCCATGAGACATAGGAAATAAGAGATGTTAAATAATGAAAAGTATAATACATTAATGTAAATAGAATATCTACATTTTATGTCCTTATTTTTATATTTAGATGAAGAATGTAATTGTGATACTCTAACAAAGGAGATCACCAATGACAAACTGGAGTTTTAAAGAAATAGGTAGCTATTATAATTCTTGAATAAAATTCCATAGTAAATTCCTAATGACTTACATATCTACTTTGTTTTATACATCTATGTTTTGTGCTAGCCCTCTTCTTAGAAATTTGGTATCAACCTGTTTTCTTTTAATTAGTGAGCAATAGGACAGTTAGGACAGTTTACTTGCTTCATAATTTATTTTATAATAGTGTTTTGCCTTAATGGGGCCCCCTTTTTTTATACACAGGGTCTATCCCAAAGACAGGATCCTATCCCTTCATGTTCCTAATTTAGACATTGGCAAACCCATGTCCATCAGGGAAGGCTGGTTTTTCACTTTCTCTAAATCAAATTGGCAGGTCTTTCTTTAGGCTCAAGGTTGGTGAGCCCTGCCCTTTCTTTCTCTGAATATCACTATTAGTAGAACAATGAATCTGCATATTGCAAAATACAGGGAAAGTAAAAATACTCAAATTGCATGTGAAGACTAATTTCTGTAATGCAATCCAGTCTTTGTTTTTTTTCAAAATCTGCTTGTTGTTACTGATCTAGTATCATTACTCATTAATATTTTTCTCCCTTCTGCAAACATCTG
Source organism: Sylvilagus floridanus (assembly GCA_949820135.1). NCBI lineage: Eukaryota > Metazoa > Chordata > Mammalia > Lagomorpha > Leporidae > Sylvilagus > Sylvilagus floridanus. Next base: position 102,369,021 of record OX463238.1, on the reverse strand, counting down.
TATTGTGCACATTGCTTTCAGCAATTCTGCTTGGCAAACAAGGAAATGACAAGGCAGAATTTGGTAATTATGGTATGCCAGCCTGCAATACCAGTATGATACAAACTCACATTGTACCTGGTGTTTTTCTTGCTGATCAAAATGTTATTGCAAATAGTTTTGTATAATCACCAGTAGTATCTATACTATTTATCACCTGACATGTGTATTTTTCTTTTAAAAGTGATTTTGGAGATAAATTACAGATATAACAGTCTACTGGGCAGAGGAAGCTTCAATAATCAGACTTTTAAAGATTTTAATAGTCTTTATAGTAAATTGCTACCATAATACATGTTTTCGAACCTTTTGTGGAAGTCGAGCAAGAGCTGATGCAATCACATTGGCCCTCTCTTCTGGCAAATTACTGATCATTGACCCCAGGGAAAACACCACCACTCCCTCTTCTCCAGAGCTCTGCACAAAGTCTTCCATCTCCTGTGGAGAAAGGATTTGACTCATTACAAAAGATCTGCAGCATAGCAAACACTATTAAAAAGATCAGTTATCATTATCATGTATATAATGCCAGTGTGTGTGTGTATGTTTGTGTGTATGCGTGTACATGTTTGTTTAAGAAATGTAACACAGCCACTATATACTACTGACACATTGTGGTCAGATTTCTCTGACATTTCCTGTAAATAGCTCCCATTTTCTTGGGTGCCTGTACATTCTTATCTGTTTTGTCTGATGTAAGCACAATTTTGTTAATTTAGGATCTTGCTAAATTAATTTATAATAATCTGCCACCCTTGAAATATGGTCGCTGTCAATTTGTTCTCAGCTGGCTCCTCTTTCTTCCCCATTTGATGTGTGAACACCTTGGGCTGCTTTTCAGCAATAATCCCATCAGGCCAGTGTGGGTAAAATCCCTCTTAACCCTTAATGTTTCCTCATTAAATTTCTATTCAGGACTCCCATATAGCACCTCCACCCCCACCCCTCTTTTGTTGTATTCTGAGTTGAGTGCAATCTTTTGCTTTTTCTGCAAACTCTCTTTGCCATACTCTACACACTTATTGTGGAGAGTGCCAAATAAAGTCTGCCTTACTGTCTACCTTGTGTCATGAATTCCACTTTCCCTAACAGTTATCATGCTACATCTTGGAGAGTGTTAGATTAGTTTTGAGTCCTAGGTCTCTTACACAAGATCCAAGTGTGCATTTTTGAAACTTTTGTGTTCACTCCTGATCTGGGATCAGTTAGTGAGTCAAATGCCCAAACCATGGCTCTGTAGAAAGTCATACGGAAGCTGACAAGGACACATTCTGATGGTTTTGAATCTTAGTATCCTCTTAAGGCTGAAGAAGAGGTTGGGAATATTTATGTGTCTGTTATAAGGAGGTGAATGAGAGTCACAGGCAAGCAGAAGCTTGTGAAATTTCCAGGCTTCTTTGACTAAAAGCCACCTTTAGCCTGGACATGTTACTTGCTGGCTCTCTCTGTGGAATGAGGATTATTCTCTGATTCATGGGCTGGGAAATTTCCCTTTCACGGTCTCTCTTTGAGAACTGGTTCTGTAACTTCCCCATGGGAACATCTCAGCAGAGCCAAATCCCCTTTTCAAACTCTTACTGAGGATCTGTGCTGCCAATTTTTTTGGGTCCTTTACTTGGGGGTTATTATTTTAGCACAGGAAATGTAGTTAAGAGATGGCCAAAGGACATGAATGGGTATTTTTCAAGGGATGAAGTACAAATGGCCAAGAGACACATGAAAAGATGTCCAAGATTACTAGTCATCAGGGAATGCAGATAAAAACTATAATGAGTTTTAACCTCACTCCAGTTAGAATGGCAATCACTCCAAAACAAAATAAATAAATAAATAAATGCTGGTAAGGAAATGGAGAAAAAGGTATGCTGACATACTGTTAGTGGAAATCTACACTAGTAAAACCATTATGGAGAAAGTATGGATATTGCTCAGAAATATGAAAATAGAAGTACCAAATGACCCAATCATTCCATTCCTGGGAATTTACCCAAATGAAATGAAATCAGCATATGAAAGAGTTATTTGTGCCCAAACATTTATTACAGCTCAACTCACAATAACTGAGATATGGAATTAAACCAGATGTTCATCAACTAATGACTGGATAAAGAAAATGTGGTATATATTCATGATGGAATACTACTCAGCCATAAAAAAGAATGAAATCCAATCTCTTGCAACAAAATGGATGCAACTGGAAACCGCTGTGCTTAGTGAAACAAACCAGTCCCTAAAACACAAAAACCATGTTTTCTCTGTTATGCAGTAGTTAACACAGAATACAAAAACAAATGTATAGAAATGAAACAGATGTCTTGTGATTTAACTGTTGCTTTTAGCCATTATTTACATTCCTATGGAACTGTGGTCTTTCTACTTTTTACTTGTTGAATATTATGGTTAGTGGTGCATTAAAGCTTGATTTTACAGAGATTGAAATTATGTTCTTGCAAAAATTAAAGAAAAAAGAAAGGAAGGAAGGAGGGATATTGAGGGATGGAGAGAGGGAGGGAGCACATTATAGTTATCTTCTTAGAAATGTAACTATGAAATATTTGAAATTTTTTCTCTTATATTAATAAAAACTTTAAAAGAAAAGAGGTTTAAAATGAACTAGTTATTGTATCTTCAGAATCTGTTGGTTTATAAAATTCTTAACCCAACATAAAGTAAAAATAATGACTTAAGCATGAATGTACTGATGATGAAGAGTATAACTTTTTCATAGCCTTCCTGTTTAAAACTTTGCTTTGTAAAAATGTTTTAGTAGAATTTCAATATTTGATGAATTCACTTTTCTTTTATTAAAATTATTTTAACATATAACCCTTTAAGAAACAATACATTTGTAAACAGATAACACTTTTTCTTTCTACTGATATTTTCAGAATTCAGAAACATAATGATTTTTAATGGAGGTATAATTATTTGCTTAAATTCAATGGAGTTCTGTACTTATTATAACAGTTTGAATTGCAGACACTGTTTTTATTGCTCAGAGTTTGGAATGTTATAAATGACATTATTGTTCATAGAATCTGATTGAATGGACTCAGATTGACTTTACAGAGCTTATACTATTTTTTTTTTTTTTTTTTGACAGGCAGAGTTAGACAGTGAGAGAGAGAGAGACAGAGAGAAAGGTTTTCCTTCCGTTGGTTCACTCCACAGATGGCCACTATGGCTGGCGGGCTGCACCGATCTGAAGCCAGGAGCCAGGTGCTTCTCCTGGTCTCCCATGGGGTGCAGGGCCCAAGCACCCTCCACTGCCTTCCCAGGCCACAGCAGAGAGCTGGACTGGAAGAGAAGCAACCAGGACAGAATCCGGCGCCCCAACCAGGACTAGAATCTGGGGGTACCAGCGCTGCAGGCAGAGGATTAGCCAAGTGAGCCGCGGCGCCGGCCAGTCTACGCTTTCAAAAGCACTTTTGAAAAACTGGCCTAGTACTTGGCTCACAGTGTTTCTTACACTGTATATGAAGAAATAGGGCCAGTGCTTGCTTGGTCAAGAAAACTTAAGCCATCTTGGGGACCATGAAGGAGATATTCAAGCACAGAGAAAAGAAATATTCACACTTCACTGTCAGTTAAGTCTGGAGTCTGGCTCTTGATTTTACTTCCCAAACTTGAGAGGCTTTTATATTTCTAAGATTCTTTGTAAAAGAAGGAACAGAAACACAATATCAAAAAAAGTGCACAAGATCAATTTGCACTCTATCTGCATTTATGTAAATAATTAGAGAAATCTAATCAGACTTTCTTCACTTAAATCCAAAAAAAAAAAAAACAGTAAAATTCCTTTATTAGTGATCACAATGGGGGAAATTCTAGGGAAATTTTATGTGTCAGTGAAATACTATTGCAAATTGTGATTACCTGGAAATTTGACTAGATAACAATATATCTGTTATTATTGCATTTTCAATTGACTAGATTCTCTTATGTGGGGGCGTATAAAATGTTTGTAGAGACTATGCGCAATATTTATTTCAATTTTATCATAAAGCTTTTGAGATCCCCTTATATCTTCCTAAAAATTTCTAAGCCTATGCTTCCAATGTTTCTCTTATGCTCTTGACTTGGTGCTTTGATGAAAAAAACTGTCTTCCCACATCCTTGCTGTGATTATTTAAAGGGGTCTTTTCAATTAACACTGGATGCTTCCATGCTCTGCTCTGAGATATAACGGCAAGGTATTGTTTTGTCACTGAACAACAGGAGGACTGACAAAGATTCTTTCCTATATGGTATCCAGCCAATCTTTTCTAGAGTGTTGTCTCCTCTAGTTCTAAGACTTGTCACTTCCACATGTATCTCCACATTGTCCAGTGTCAATCAAAATGCTGCCCAGTCAGCTAAACCAGAATCCTTTACCCACATGGCAATGTTTGAACTCCCTGTGCTGTCTTTAAGTAGAATACTGTTGGGTTGGGTTAGCCTGAGTCTGTCCTAACTATTGATTTTTCCTTAATACCTTTCTGTTTGCTGACCACTATCTTGTATCTTCACTATACTTCTCTCTTTCCCTCTTATACAGAGTCAAGCCCAAATCTCTGTAATTATATTCTTTATATCTACTGAGGAACTCCTTAATAAAATCTGCCTTACTGTCTTGAACAGGGATCATGAATAATTACTATCTAACTATAATGAAATAGATACTGTTGCAAAACTTTGTACCCAGACTCCTTACTTACCATGTGATTGATTATTAATATATAATTTCAAAAGGAGGTTCTCTGTGGATCAATGGTCTTTCTGCCTTTATTTCTTGAACACAATATTTAGTGGGCTATTAAGTCTGTGACTGTAAAATAATTAAAATGTACTATAGAAAAATTAAAAGAAAAAAGAAAGAAAAGAAAGAGGGGGAAGAGAGGGAAGTTCTTAGAATTACACCTTTGAATTATAAGAAATCTGTTTTCTTTACAGGAATAAAAATAAACATTTAATGATATGGGAAAATATTCCTGATTCATTGAAAAATAATTTAAAAAATTATATACTCATAGAGAAAATTTAAAATAAATTAAATGTTATATTTTTAAAGAAGAATCTTATTTACTAGATCACTTGTTATTATTCCAGGGAAATTACCTGGTAAATGATTCTAATTTAGCCATTAGTGTTTTACTTCTCTATGAGTACTAAGAAAAAGTTAGATATGATTGGGATGGATTTCTAGCTCTCTTTTTCTCAGCTCTATAGCTTTTGCTTTAAATGTGATCCAATTTCCTAGCACCTACCTCTAAATCATTCCTTAACATGATATTATCAACACTGAAACACAGGAATCAGTACTGTGATTGAGTTCCATTAAAATAATCCTAAAAGTCCTATTTATACAGAACTCATTCATTTGTAGCTACCTATTTAAATGATCATTCTTCTGAGCTTGGGTGTGTATAACATCTTTTACTCCAAAATCACATTTTAAAAGTGATGTCCTAGAAGAATATGCTGTCCATAACTGGCCGTTAGGACTTTCCTCATCCTTTTACTCTCTCCAACAGGGAGTGCTTGACCAAAAGTGAGTAAAGTGCACTAGACATTTCTCCAGTGAAGATCCAGTCAGTGTATTGTATAGTTTATTTATACTATAAAAAGTTCTTTTTGAAGATGTGTTTGCCTGGACTTGATTTTTTTTTTATCTATGATCCTTGGTACTTGACACACATTTTAACAAGAGTAATTCCAAATTTCTCAGAAACTCAACAAAAGCAATCCATTTAAGAAATGGGCAAAGGACATGAACAGGCATTTTTCAAAAGAGGAAATTCAAATGGGCAACAGATACATGAAAAAATGCTCGAATCACTAACCATTGGGAACATGCAAATCAGAACCACAATGAGTTTTTACCTCAACCCAGTTAGAATGACTTTCATACAGAAATAAAAAAAAAAAAAATAAATGCTGCTGATGATGTGAGGAACAAGGTCTATTGTTGGGAATGCCAATTGGTACAACCATTGTGGAATATAGTAGACATCTGTACCTCCATATTTATTGCAGCTCAATTCACAATATCTAAGATATGGAATCAATCCAGTTCCCATTAACCAATGCCTAATGAAAAATTGTGATATATGTACACTGTGGAATACTAATCAGCCATAAAAAAGAAAGAAATCCTACTTAAGCAACAAAATGGATGTGACTGGAAACCATCATGTTTAGTGAAATAAGCCATTCCCCAAAAGGCAAATACCATATGTTTTCCCTGATCTGTGGTAAGTTATAGAGTACAAAAAATACAATATATATGGGCAAAAATGACATTTTGAGACTTGATTATTGCTGATAGGTCTTTCCTTTACAGTTGAGGAACAATGTTTTTATTTTCTTTGGACTATTGAATTCTTTATTTAGTGGAGGGTTAATTAATCTTATAATTATAAAATATATTGAAATTATGTCATTGTAAAAATGAAAAAAGGAAAAAAATTAGAAGGAAGACAGAGCAATGGTGGGAGTGTGGGTTGGGAGGATATTGAATGAGAGTATCACTATGCTCCTAAATCTTTATATATGAAATACATGAGTTTATTCACCTTATATAAATTATTTTTTAAATAATCAAGCAAAAATCTGTTGAGTTCAGTAAAGTTAGCCTCCAAATTGAGGTATGACTATTTATCTTAACACGAGAAAAATAATCATATTTATCATTTTGACTCTCAATTTCCACCTACTTTTCATAATGTAGATAAGTGTTCTGTAATAAAATGATTATAATAGTGTTGTATAAAAACAATATATGGTTTTAACCATTCCTTGGGAAGATGTTTAAGTTATTATTTCTCACTCTAATAATTAACATGAATTTATTGTGATCCGAAGGACAATTTTTTATTTAAATGCACATATACATATGTGTATGTATACTTATATTTTATTTTAAATGCATACGTAATAAATGTTTAAGTTGAGAGTGTATACTGTTAATGTTTTGATATATGTGTGCCAGATACCATGATCAACTCATGGTGATCTCACTTTCACTATCTCAAACACTGATCAATTCTTTGTGTTTGGGACATTCATTATCCTCTCATAAAGCTATTTTAAGATATACAATAAATTACATACTATACATTTTTCAGAATTTCATGTATTATGTAAATAAATAATTCTTTCAAAATAGTCAGAATTTATCTAAGATTCTAATAATTGGTGGAAAGAAAGTACTTTGTTGTAACAATATTTATAATAAATCAGACAATTCATAATTATTGATGTAGATTCAAATCTTGTTTCTGCTACTTAATGACAATAACTTCAGTTACCAATGATCACAGTTAGACTGCATTCATCCTTGTCCTCGTCCTCCTCCAAAACCCCTTTGTTCCTGTCCTCCTGACACTGTTACTGTCCCTTAAAATAGTTGGGAGAATCTTTCAGGTAGAGGATATATTACTTTGCCTTCCTTAATCTGACTTTAACATTTTACTTGTGAAAGTTACAATTTCTAGCCCCAATAATTAGCATTAAAATCTATATTGGGTTTCAAGATAGGAAGAAAAGGTTTTGTAAGAGATTATATGATAGTGCAGTAAACACTCCTTGCTTTCTACTTTATATTATGAAAACGTATTAATTAAATAATATCATCCCATATGGTAACCAATTATTTCTACAATTCTAATAATGGCAAATTTCTGTTGTAAGCAGTAGAAATTATTACTTTTTAAAATTTTTTAAAAAAATTTATTTGACAGAGTTAGAGAGAGAGAGACAGAGAGAAATGTCTTCTTTCCGATGGTTCACCCCCCAAATGGCTGCTATGGCCGGAGCTGTGCTGATCCGAAGCCAGGAGCCAGGTGCTTCTTCCTGGTCTCCCATGCGATTGCAGGGGCCCACGCACTTGGGCCATCCTCCACTACCCTCCCAGGCCTCAGCAGAAAGCTGGACTGGAAGAGGAGCAACTGGGACTAGAACCCGGTGCCCATATGGGATGCAGGCACCACAGGCGGAGGATTAGCCAAGTGAGCCACAGCGCCGACCCCAGAAATTACTTTTTATATACATATTGGCAGAATTTATGGTCTTTGTTTTGTCTGAAGCATGTGTTTTCTCTATGCTGTTCCTATAAGGCAACTGTGCTCAGGAGATACATTTTACACAGGGGACTTTTCTTAAAGTTTCTTATAGTATTGCTCTAGGCAGAGAACAACTGATAACACTTTTCACACAATTGTTATTACTTGCTCTTCTTTTCTTGTGATTCTTAAAAAGTGTGTTGGAGGTGGAAACTGTGTCCATTTCTTTCTGTCTGTATTTAGCACTTAAGTCAGAGGTATCAAATCACTTATTAAAATTCCTTGAATGAATGAATGATTCTTTCTTATTTGTTGAATAGTGAAGGCCTTATTTTAACTGACATTATTTGCAAAGTCTCCCAGATTACTCTCATTATTTTATAACAAAAATGACACTCACATAGCTATGCTGGTGTAGAAAAACTAGAGTTTCTATTAGTAGGATTCTATACTCCATTTCCTTGTAACATCCTAAGTGTGATTCAAACACTCTTGAGTGAGGAACACAGAATCATTTCTACTTCAAGTGCAAAGCAAACAGAACAAAACCAACCAGATTTGGTTTACCTGAGGCAGGGGTTTGGCAGGTCTGCAGTGGAGCCCTCCAATGAAATCAACATTTGGTAAGAGTGGGCGAGGAAACTCCACATCCCAGTAGGTGCGAATGAGCCACATTTCAGCTTTGCCCATTAGCTCAGTTAATTTAGTGGGTCTTCCTGAAGAAGAAAATGAAAACAAAAACCGCAGGATACTAGAAAACGGTAAAGTGAATAGGCCTAGTGATTTTCTCCCTTTCTTTTTAAGATTTATTTATTTATTTATTTAAAACCAGGGTTACAGAGAGAAAGAGAATAGAGAGACAGGGAGAGAAAGAGACTATTTGCATCAGCTGGTTTGTTCCCCATATGGCTGCAATGGTTGGGGCTGTACCAGGTTGAAGCCAGGAGCCTGGAACTCCATCCAGGTCTCTCATGTAGATGTCAGGGGCCCAAGTACTTCACCCACTTTCCACAGCTTTCCCAGGAGCATTAGCAGGGAAACACATCAGAAGCAAAGCAGCCAGGACTTAAACTGATGCTCATAGGAGATACTAGTGCTGCAGGCTGCAGATTAACCTGCTGTGAGACAACACCAGCCCCTGCCAGATGATTTTCAGAAGAGGCTTGAGTAAAGTATAAAGTATTCAAAGCTGTTTTAAAAAGTCTTTTTTTATGGAGCTGGCACTGGAGCATAGCAGGTAAAGCCACCACCTTCAGTGCCGGCATCCTATATGGGTGCCAATTCTATTCCTGGTTGCGTCACTTCTGATCCAGCTCCCTGCTATGCCCTGGGAAAGTAATAGAAGATAGCCCAAGTCCTTGGGCCCCTGCCCCCATGTGAGAGACCCAGAAGAAACTCCTGGATCCTCACTTCAGATCAGTCCAGCTCCAGCCATTTCAGCCAATTGGGGAGTGAACTTGCAGAGGAAAGACCTCTCTCTCTTTCTCTTCCTCTCCTTCTCTCTCTGTGTAACTCTGACTTTCAAATAAATAAGTAAATCTTAAAAAAAAAAAAAAAGTACTAATCTTGGGGCCGGCGCTGTGGTGCAGCAGGTTAACGCCCTGGCCTGAAGCTCTGGCATCCCAAATGGGCACGGGTTCTAATTCTGGATGCTCCTCTTCCAATCCAGCTCTCTGCTATGGCCTGGGAAAGCAGTAGAAGATGGCCCAGGTCCTTGAGACCCTGCACCCACGTGGGAGACCTGGAAGAAGCTCCTGCTCTTGGCTTCGGATCTGCACAGCTCTGGCCATTGCAACCATCTCGGGAGTGAACCATCAGGTGAAAGACCTCTCTCTCTTTCTCTCTGCTTCTTCTCTCTGTGTAACTTGACTTTCAAATAAATAAATAAAAATCTTTAAAAAAGTACTATTCTTTTAAGAAGCATTTAATGAAATCAATATATATATATATTATATATGTGTATGTCAATATATAAAATATAATATACAAACATCAGGTGAAAGACCTCTCTCTTTCTCTCTGCTTCTTCTCTCTGTGTAACTCTGACTTTCAAATAAATAAATAAAAATCTTAAAAAAGTACTATTCTTTTAAGAAGCATTTAATGAAATGAATATATATATATAATATATGTGTATGTCAATATATAAAATATAATATACAAACATATATATTTATATATAATAAGCACATTTTGAGAAGACACTACATCTGTAACTCACCTCAGTATATTCACTATCATAAACAGTTTTCAAACTAAGCCAGTATACATTTAAGCAGGTATTAATTTTCTCTGTAAAGCTACAAAAGTGATAAATGCATATGATCCAACAATTCCAATACTAAATGTGTATGTATATATATGAAATATTCATATGTGTTTATTCATATATATGAATGGGAAAGGAAATCCATCTCTCAAAGTGACATCTGCACTCCTTTCTTTATTGCAGCACTATTCACAATAGCCAAGAAATGTAAATAGCTTAAAAGTCCATCCATTGATGACTAAAGAAAGAAAATATGGCATACCCACACTATGAGATACTTAGCCATGAAAAGGTTGAAATCTTGTCATTTGCAATGATATGAATCGATCTGGGGGTCCTTATATTAAGTGATATAAGCCAAGCCCAGAATGACAAGTATCTCAGTATCTCACTCTATATAGGGTCTAAAAATATGAGCTCACAGAAATTATAAATATAATAAAGCTAACCAGAGACTGGGAGAGCAGAAGGGAAGAACGGAAAAGGCTGATTAATATGTCCTGAATTATAGTTGGACAGGAATAAAAAACTTGTGTGCTTAATTACACATAGCATGATGATAGATTACATTAATGGATAACATTTATACACATATATACATACATATATTTTATTATATATGTATATATAAAATCCAGTTAAGATTTAGGATTTTTGGAGGCTTTCACCTTAAGTAAGTGTTAAACATTTGAAAAGATAAATATACTCATCCTGCTTGTATTCATGTACAAAAATCTCACAAGTTCCCATAATTATGTATATATTTGTATGCTAGTTAAAAATTTAAAAAAATTAAAAATTAAAAACCAAAAACATACTCTATTGCCAATGGAAACAAATATCTGTAACCAATTGATCTTACTGTATCTCTGAAAAGATCTTTCCCAAGAGTGCTCTGATTATTTGCAGCATTTATAACTTGTTTCTAGGCTATCCTGGTAAACTGTGACGTATTTGAGAGTATAGCATAATTGCGTTGTATTGTCTACTAGTCTTGGTTCATGATAGATTTCTCGTATCTATTTATTATATAAACTATTTTCAAATAACTAAAAATTTCAAAAACTGTGGAAACTGAGTTTTTCCCCCTCAATTTTTGGCACTTGTTTTCCCTTAACAGGGATAGTTACTGCTTTGGAAGTAAAAAGAAAGAAAGTATATACTAATACTTTACATGCCAACACTTAGAGGTTGTGTTTTTTAAAGAATTAAAGAAAGGTTGGAGCATGGAAGGAGGGTAGGGGAGGGAAGTATCACTAAGTTCCTAAATTTATATATATGAAATGTATGAAACTTGCATAACAAATAAAATTTAAAATTTAGTGAAAAGAATGTGTGATCGCTAAAAAAGCTCAAATTATAGGCTTACTGTTTGGGATAGAGACACTACATCTCCCAATTGTGAAAGAATTCATTAGGCAGTGTGATAAAAATAATGTGAAATTTAAAATAAGTAAATTATTTACCATGAGGGGAAACAAACGTCTCAATACTATGTAGATAGTTATGTTAGCTGTTTTTTTTTTGAATATTCATTTATTTATTTGAAAGAGTTACAGAGAGAGAGGAGAGGCAGAGAGAGAGAGGTCTTCCATCTGATGGTTCACTTCCCAATTGGCTGCAAAGGCCGGAGCTGCGCCAATCTTAAGCCAGGAGCCAGGAGCTTCTTCCAGGTCTCCCATGTAGGTGCAGGGGCCCAAGGACTTGGGCCATCTTCTACTGTTTTCCCAGGCCATAGCAGAGAGCTGGATCGGAAGTGGAGCAGCCGTGTCTTGAACCGGCCTCCATATGGGATGTAGGCGGTTCAGGCCAGGGCATTAACACATTGCACCACAGTACCAGCCTCAATATGTTAGCTCTTAAAACTATATATGAAATACATGAAATCTGTTCCCTTTATATAGATAAAACAAACTTAAAAAAGAAAGAAATGCATAGTTTATTTCCTAGACTATATGTCTACATTCATCGTGTCACTCAGACTAAAAATCACTGTTCTTCAAGATGAAATAAGGAGTATAATGAAATGGACATGTAATTGCCTAGAGACATCCTTATTGCTTTATTGTGCAGGTTTATGACTTTCAGAGTGTCCTGTGTGAGTGAAAGTCATCAGCTTCTAACTGACCTAGCTTTTCTGTTGTGCTTTGAGTTTGTTAGATTATTTTATCTTTTTATTTCATCATTATATTTTTTTCAAGACAAGTTTCCCTGATTTGATAAGCTTACCAGGTCAGGTCCAAAGAACAAGAAGTCAGGCTAGTCAATATATATTGAAAACAAGACTTACCTAGAACTTCACTGCAAAATTGATCCCATTTCTTCTCATTAAAAGTTTGGAACCAAAAGTCAAAATAAAGCACATACAACATATTTTTTACCCTCTCCATGAATGTCATTTTATCAGTTAATTGTGACATAATGACAGGAACATAGGAAGGGGGAAACAGAAGTCCTCCACTATACTTTTCATAAGTGTAGCCAAGAAAGACACGGTGCGTGTACAGAAAGGGAACTTTAAGTAGCTCAGCCAGCAGCTCACCACAGGGACACAGGGCATCGGCAAGAATGACATCAAACCTCGATTCTTTCAGTTTTGTCACAAGTGTCTTGTTCAAAACTGCATCTCTACATATATTTTCAGAAAAATCTGATTCTTCCATTGACATTTCCTGAAGTTTTGAAAAGTATTTCCAAAATGGATACTTAGCCAATTCCAGAACGAAGTTCATGAGTTCTTCTGTGAAAACCATCTCATACTCATCTTTGGATATTGATGTAGGAAAAATCTCAAATTTAATACCAGGAGATTTGTTGGGATCAAGTAGAACAGAAACTGAAGGTTTGAGAACAGTCACCTCATGTCCCCTCCGGGCGAGCTCATCCAGGATGGTCTTTATATTGATCCAATGACTGTAATCCACTGGCCACACCAGCACCTTTCCACATCTCCCAGAGCTGAAGTAACAGCTCAGCTGTAGCAACAGAAGAACCGAAATCCACTTCGTAGACATCATGGTTAGAGGCAAAGTTTCCTTTCAAACTCTTGCTGCCTCGGCTCTTGGATATACCCAAGGAGAACTATCATGTAGTTAAAATATAACTTGTCCAGGTCAAAGTATTCATGCATATGAACAATCAGAGTACCTGTGTGACAAATAGAAAAAAAGCATTTGGCCTCATAGTTTAATGGGTGTGTGTAATGACACTTTTATTATTACAAGTGGGTTCATGGAGTTAAGAGTTGATGACTTAGCAGGTACATTTCACTTAAAATTTTTTCAAATAGTTTCAATAACAATGATACATTGCTTGTGTCTATAATCCTGTTGGCACAGAACTAGAAATAAAATAGTAATGCACCTGAATCAACATGTCCAGGATATGTTCAAAGGCTTCTCTTTTTTGAAAACCTTTTGTTGACATATTAGTCATAAACCATAAAATTCACTTATTTTCATGACATAATTCAATAGTTTGTAGTGCATTCTCAAAATTTTTAAAGTCACCACAGCAATCAGTGTTATAGCATTTTGTCAACCCCCAAAATAAATATTAACCAATTCCCATTGCCTGTACTAGCAACAGTCCATTTATTTCCTATCTGTATAGATTTTCTTCTTTGGGGTATTTCATATAAATAGAACCATACAATATGTCACTCTTTTTGATTGGTTTACTACTTAAGATGATAATGTCAGAGGCTCATGTATATTCTAGCATGTATCTGTATTTCATTCTCTCCTATAGTCAGACAATATTTGAGATCATGGTTATGTAACATTTTGTTATTCATTCTAAGTTGATGATCATATGTCTTTTCCATCTTTTTTGGCTATTTTGAATAATGTCTGTATTAACATTTATGACCTACTTTGGTGTGGCCATGTTCTCAGTTTATTTGAGTGTGAAACAAGAAGTGGAATTTCTGAGTCAGATGATAAGTATATTTAACCTTTGATGAATTGAACTTTTTACAAAGTGGCTGTGCTATTTTCCATTCTATAATGCATGAGGTTGTCAATTTCTCCACATACTGGACATGTCTTATTTCATGTTTTTTTTTTTTTTATTATAGCCATGCTAGTTAGGGTAAAGTAGTATGTCTTTGTGGTTTTGGCTTAATACTTGATGATATCAAATATATTTATGTGCTTTTGGCCATATGAGTATCTTTCTTGGAGAGATGACTTCAGATCCTCTGGTCATATTATGATTGGATTATTTTTACTCATACTGAAATTTTATCTTCCCTTGTATATTCATGATTCAAATCTACTATCAGATATATGATTTGCAAATATATTGTTCACATTTGAGGCCTGTCTATTCACTTTTGTTCTTTTCTTTCCCTCTTCAATATTAATACCTAAAATTTTGTACATTATGAGGTACAATTTGCAATTGAGATATATATTTAAAATGTATATTGATTAAATACTGATAGCATATCGATCATCTCATTCTTTACTATTTCTTTGGAGTGAGAACATAAAAATAGCCATTTTCTATGTTGACATAAACAGTACCTTATTGTTAACTCCATTCATGCTATAGTTCTAGAGGACACCAGGTTTCAGTTTCCTATTGTGCAAGAGAACACAAGAGTTTATTTTTCTTATCTAACTGTCACTTTGTACCCATTGCCCAACCCCTTCTGATCCTCCCCTCCTCTATTGTCTCAGTAGTCTGTGGTGGTATCAGTTCTATTCTCTACTTCTTTAAAACCACTTTTTATTTTTTAGATTCCATATCAACTTAGGTCATACAATTTCTTTCTGTGACTGATTTATTTTGTTTAATGTAACATCTTCAGGTTTTCATATGCTGTCAAGTGGTAGTATTTCTTTTCTATCTTTTCTCTTTTTTCCCTCCCTCCCTCCCTTCCTCCCTTCCTTCCTTCCTTCCTTCCTTCCTTCCTTCCTTCCTTCCTTCCTTCCTTCCTTCCTTCCCTGCATTTCTTCTCCTTCTCCTCCTTCTTCTTCTTGCTGAATAGTATGCCATTGTTTACATGTATTACTTTTTCATTATATACACTTTCAATATTGGGCATTTAGAGCAATTCTAAACCTTGACTACTGAATAATTCTGTACTAAACATGGAAGTGCAGCCATATTTTTGATGTACTGATTTCATTTTCTTTGGGCATATACTCAAAAGATATATTGTTGGAATATATACAATTTTTCTATTTTTAAACTTTTGATGGACCTATGTACTGTTTTCCATAATGATTAAACTAATGTTCTTTCTTTTGTGTATGTGTTCCCATTTTCTTCACATTCACACAAAGAATGACTATCATTTGTCTTTTTGATAATAGCCATTCTAATAACTAATGATGCTGATGATTTTTTCAGATGCCTGTTAGCCATCCAACTATTCCACTTGGTAGGAAGGGTCTATAAGTGGTGTGTTGCAGCAGGATCCCAAGGAGAAGAGAGCAAAGTGTGGGCTGAGTTCTTTAGACATGGCAATGTAGTGTTGTGGATCATCTGGCACTACACCAAGCTAGACTCAGATCTTGTGATGGCTGCAGATTACTTCAGAAGAAATTAGTTTAGGTACTTGTTGCATTTGTGGGGAGAGCTTAGGAGCTATTTCCACCTTTTTCCCACTGAGGAAAATTTCTGCTGCCTGGATGTTGATCTCTTGAAAAATGGGACAGTGTATGTTTTGATTAATTCCCTATTTTATAAGACCATAATTTGTTTCCATGTTCTGTGACCTCTCAGCCGTTCTCCCACTGCACCCTGGCACTCTGGTTTAATCACTAAGTTTCTCAAGATGGGCTGCTGGGGTGTTCGTAGAAGCTATAGGAGAGAGCAAGGCTGTTTGCATACATCATAGAAGGCTTAACATTTTAAACCACCTCTGGTTGACTGCATGGTTACTTTGCAGATCCATGGGAGGGTGCGCATTTTTACCTGTGTGACTCATAGGGTCAAGGCATCTCAGTGCTGGTGACAGCCACTTTCAAAGCAATTCTCAGAAACTGAAGATCATCTATAAATGAGGTAGAATACCAGCAGTGGTTCCTTTGATTTTGTCCTTTGTTGTTCAGGGGATGTACCATGGACCTCTTGCTAGCCATGTTGTTCAAGTTTGCCCTTACATGGCATTTCTCTGATGTATAAACATTTTCTTTTAGGACTCTACTGTCTAATATATGCAGATATTACAGAGAAATTCTAGGGAAAATCTTTCCCAGCCTCTTCTGGATTGATGAGAATATCCATAAACTAGGTCCCAAGTGAAATAAGAATACCAGGTGAAAATTAATTTTAAATGCTTGGTTATTTGTTACTTATTTAAAAGAAAGATAAAGAATGGGAGCGACATTAAGATTTTCCAAAATACTCTCATCCCAGGTGATATGAACATGTGCTAGTCTCTCCACTCAGAGTAGAAACATCTAAGAATTAATATGTCAAGGGAAAGAGACTTCACCAAGTCTAATACACACTGAATAAATAACTAACAAATACAGTTCATGAAGTTAATACATCCCATATCAAGAGTTGCTGTCATCTGTTATTTAAAAAGTACAAAATTATCAAACCAGTAAAAATTTTAGAAGCCATATGAAAAAACATAAAAAGTATGATGGGATGAGATGTTGGGCTTCACAGGCTGATCAAATATCAAGAATGGCAGACTCTTTTTTTAATATCTTTTTATTTGAAAGCCAGAGTGGACAAGAAAGATACATACACACACACAAAAACACACACACACACACACAGAGTGAGAGAGAGAGAGAGACAGAGACAGAGAGAGAGAGAGAGAGAGAGAGAGAGATCTTTCACCAGCTGATTTATTCTCCCAAATGATTTTCAATGGCTAGGGTTGGGCCAGGATGAAGCCAGGAGCCAGGCACTCCATTCAGGTCTCCCACCTGGTGGCAGGGTGTAAGTATTTGGGCCATTTTCTGCTTTCTCAGGTACATTAGCTGAGAGCTGTATTTGTGGTAATCCGATATGGGATACTGGCATCAAAGGTGGCAGCTTAACCCACTGCATCACAACACTAATACTGAGCATGGCAGATTTTCATTAAAATAATGTATCAGGATTCTAATTGGGTAAAATTGCACTTAAATTGGACAATGCATACAGGAATGCTCAGATACCCAATGCAGATGGGAGCTATTTGAGAAAAATCCATAGGTGTTTGGTCAAGGAAAAATCTTCACCACTAGTATAGAATGGCTGTATTTCATCTCTTGCATAAATACTCACACGCACAAACACACATATGCACACCAGCACATTGAACATAATAAAGAAAATTGATCTCATAGATTGATATCATATATCTCCTTCCAAAAAAGCTAAATGAGCAGATCTTTTAAGAAATAACCACTACTGAAGGCAGTAAGGAAGTTCCTAAAAAATCTAAAATAGATTAATATAGCAGTTGATCTTCTGGATGTTTATGCAAAATAGTTGACTGTAGGACCTTGAAGACATGTTTATACAAGCACTCTGCTATGGCCTGGAGAAGCAGTAGAGGATGGCCCAAGTGCTTGGGCCCCTGAACCCACATGGGAGACCTGGAAGAAGCTCCTGGCTCCTAGCTTTGGATCGACGCAGCTCCGACCATTGCGGTCATTTGGGGAGTGAACCAATGGAAGGAAGACCTTTCTCTCTGTCTCTCCATCTGTCTGTAACTCTACCTCTCAAATAAAAATAAAATCTTTTAAAAAATTAAAAAAAAGAACTTCCTATTTTTTTTTTCCCTTTAGCCCCTCTTACACACATAGGCTAAAGTCTTCCTTTCTACCTAACACAGGGAACACTGCTTCTTTTGTTTTCTTATTTTGAAAATTTCTCATTGTATTTATAACAAATAAGGTTACTGAAATAAGTCTAACCTTTGGTTATAGGAAATCAAAGCTTTTTTTTATATGATTGTTAACTTTAATTTAGTAAATATAAATTTCCAAAGTACAGTTTATGGATTACAATGGCTTCCACACCCATAACTTCCCTCCCACTCACACCCCTCCCATCTCCTGCTCCCTCTCCCATTCCATTCACATCAAGATTCATTTTCAATTATCTTTATATACAGAAGGTCGATTTAGACGAGATCGGGCGCGTTCAGGGTGGTATGGCCATAGACTTAGTATATATTAAGTAAAGATTTCATCAGTTTGCAACCACACAGAAACACAAAGTGTAAAATACTGTTTCAGTACTAGTTATAGCATTACTTCACAATGGACAACACAACAAGGACAGATCCCACATGAGAAGCAAGTACACAGTGACTCCTGTTGTTGACTTAACAATTTGACACTCTTGTTTATGGCGTCAGCAATCTCCCTAGGCTCTAGTCATGAGTTGCAAAGGCTATGGAAGCCTTTTGAGTTCGCTGACTTCGATCTTATTCAGACAGGGTCATAGTCAAAGTGGAAGTTCTCTCCTCCCTTCAGAGAAAGGTACCACCTTCTTTGATGGCCCCGTTCTTTCCAAAAGGATCTCACTCACAGAGATCTTTCATTTAGATCTTCGTCTTTATTTCTTTTTTTGGTTTTTGAGAGTGTCTTGTCTTTCCATGCCTAAAATACTCTCATGGGCTCTTGAGCCAGATCCGAATGCCTTAAGGGCTGATTCTGAGGCCAGAGTGCTATTTAGGACATCTGCCATTCTACAAGTCTGCTGTGTATCCTGCTTCCCATGTTGGATCGTTCTCTCCCTTTTTGATTCTATCAGTTAGTATTAGCAGACCCTAGTCTTGTTTGTGTGATCCCTTTGACTCTTAGACCTATCAGTGTGATCAATTGTGAACTGAAATTGATCACTTGGATTAGTGAGAGGGCATTGGTACATGCCACCTGATGGGACTGTATTAGAATCCCCTGGCATGATTCTAACTCCACCATTTGGGGCAAGTCAGCTTGAGTTGTCCCAAATTGTACATCTCCTCTCTCTCTTATTCCCACTCTTATATTTCACAGGGATCACTTTTCAGTTAAAATTTCAACACCTAAGAATAATTGTGTGTTAATTATAGAGTTCAACCAATAGTACTAGAACAAAAAAAAAATACTAAAAGTGATAAAGTATTACATTGTACATCAACAGTCAGTACAAGGGCTTATCTAGTCACTGTTTCTCATAGTGTCCATTTCACTTCAACAGGTTTACCCTCAGTTAGTTGTCGCCAGTCAGGGAGAACATATGATATTTCTCCCTTTGAGACTGGTTTAATTCACTCAGCATGATGTTTTCCAGATTCCTCCATTTTGTTGCAAATGACCGAATTTCATTGTTTTTGACTGCTGTATAGTATTCTATAGAGTACATGTCCCATAATTTTTTTATCCAGTTTTCTGTTGATGGGCATTTAGGTTGATTCCAGGTCTTAGCTATTGTGAATTGAGCTGCAATGAACATTAATGTGCATACATCTTTTTTTTTTTTTTTTTTTTTTTTTACAGGCAGAGTGGACAGTGAGAGAGAGAGAGACAGAGAGAAAGGTCTTCCTTTTGCCATTGGTTCACCCTCCAATGGCCGCCGCGGCCGGCGCGCTGCGGCCAGCGCACCGCGCTCGTCCGATGGCAGGAGCCAGGAGCCAGGTGCTTTTCCTGGTCTCCCCATGGGGTGCAGGGCCCAAGCACCTGGGCCATCCTCCACTGCACTCCTGGGCCACAGCAGAGGGCTGGCCTGGAAGAGGGGCAACCGGGACAGAATCGGTGCCCCGACCGGGACTAGAACCCGGTGTGCCGGCGCCGCAAGGCGGAGGATTAGCCTGTTGAGCCACTTTTTTGTTTGCCAATTTAATTTCCTTTGTTTGTTAAATTCAAGATTTTATAAGTCATGAAGGAGTTGATGGCATCTATGACATGATCTACCATGGCGTCCTTACAGTGGCAATTCCTTTGTTTAAAGAGTAATCAGATAACATTTATTAAATTAACAATTAAATTATTTATTAAGTTAGCAACCAGATAACATTTCTCATGTGAAGGTCAAGGAAGCAGCTGTCACTTCATACTTGAACACAATGTCGGATGACAAATTTGTTCAAGACCTGAGGAAAGTCACTTCATGAATATTACTTTCTTGTTTTATTTTTTAGTTATATTTGTATATTTTGCTTGTAGGCAAAGTTGACAACATTAAGCCTGAAAATAACCATAATGATGAGTACAGGTGTGCTCTTTGCTTTAAAAATAGTCAACAATGGTCCCTGCCACACCCAGTGTTTTTTTTTTTTTATGATTTATTTCTTTTATTTGAAAAGCAGAGTTACAGAGAAAGGGAGAGAGAGAGAGAAAAAATAAAGAGAGAGAGAGGGAAAGAGAGAGAGAGAACTGCACCGATCTGAAGCTAGGAGCCAGGAGCTTCTTCTGGATCTCCCATGTGGGTGCAGACCAGCACTCCAGGCAGTGGCTTTATCCACTAAGTCACAGTGCCGGCCCCCCACAGTGGTTTTAGTGGAAAGATTTCTAAGAGCTTAAGGATAGCACACAAATTTTGAATGAGAAAAATTGCTTAATGGTTTATAG
The DNA here is from genome assembly GCA_949820135.1 of Sylvilagus floridanus. Classification (NCBI taxonomy): domain Eukaryota; kingdom Metazoa; phylum Chordata; class Mammalia; order Lagomorpha; family Leporidae; genus Sylvilagus; species Sylvilagus floridanus. The sequence goes on along the minus strand of OX463238.1, from coordinate 102,348,151 downwards.
CATGATTACAATCACTGAGGACAAAGTAGAAGTAGGGAACTGAAACACAGCCTCTACACAGTACCATGAATGCAGACACTGGAGATCATCTGTTCCCTGTCTCCCAGCCTCCCTTCTGCAGCTTAAAGTCTCCTTGCCCTGCATTTTTTTATTGCAAGTCAACCTCTTGATAAAATAAGCTCCCTGAATTAACAGTGTAGTCACTGGACTAACAAGTTCATTTGTTTCTCTAGTAGATAACATCTTAATGTTCCATCTTGTCTCAAGGGATACTTTACAATGAAATCTAGACCAGGAGGAGAATGTAACTTTCACTGTCATGCAGATCCTGGATTGAAGCTCACTCAATGATTATCAAAATTTCATGAAGGACACAGTCTCACTGACCAATCAAAGGAGAACCATGTACACTGCATACCAACCAGGAATTTGAACAGAGGCTGAACACATAACTCTCACCCCCTGCTTCAATCCATGAGGACCTTTACCCATGACCTGACAGATAGCCCAGCAATAAAGTGGTTGCTGCCCTGCCCCTTGAACTGTGATTGGCAATAAACACCTCCCTTCTTCAGCTACCCTGATGCCACTCACTGACCTTCTGGCTGCCCACTGGGGAAGCAGACCCAATTTTCGAAGTTCTACAGAAGCTCCTCCAAACATTTTTGTGAGTTGTTCCATGTCAGAACCAAGTACCAATGCCGGTTAGCATATTCTTTCTCCATGAAAACACAAATATTCTAAAGACTTCTAAATATTTTTTCAGAAAATAGGCATAATATAATAAATTATTAATTCTAATTAGATTTTTTGGTTTTTAAAATGTATTTATTAGATAGAAAAGCAGAGGGAGAGTGAAAGAAAGGTAAAGAGTGCTCCCATCTGTTGCTTCACTCCCAAATACCTGCAGTTGTGCCCAGCTGGGGCTGGAGTCAGAAGCTGTAACCGAATTCAGGTATCCAAAGTAAGTAGTAGGGACCCAGTTATTACTGTGGGCTCCTGAGGTCTGCATTATCTGGAATCAGGAGTTAGGAACTAGAGCTGGATATAGAATGGAGATACTTTATATGAGACACAGGTATTTTAAATAGGCTAAATGCTGTCCTCACATTAACATTTACTGTTTCCCAGATTTTATGTGCATATGTTGGTTCCTAAAACTAGAGAGAGCTTTTGGCCTAGAATCTAACATGTCAGTAAAGACACGTGTATCCATATAGTGGAGTACTTTAGTTCAGAACTTGGTACTGGCCCATGACTATAGCAGAACCTGGGTATTGGCTCAAAAAGTAGGTCCCTGCTATCTATGTTGACAACCTGGATTGAATTTCCAGCTCCTGGCTTTGGCCTGGACAATTCTAGCCATTGTGGACACCTGCAGAATAAAGCAACAGATGGGGGAGTTCTCCTTGTCTATCCATCTCTCCACTTCTTGAATAAATAGATAAATAAAAATAACATTAACTCTATCAAAGTAAATTATTGTCTTAAAAAACAAAAGGTAAGCAACTGATATTTTCAAATTTATCCAATTAAAACTATTGAGAAATCAGGATGCTATTTATAAATATGAGTATACTCTCCATTTTTTGGTTGTGCTTGTCTTTGTCTTCAAAAAACTATAAAATTAAAAAAATATTGACTTGGAAAGCTAACTTGGAATATTCCTAACTATAAGCCAAAATTTATGAAAGCAGAAATTATGATTTTCAAATTATTACAAAATGTATCTAATTTCAGTTAAACTATTACTATTCTTTTTTTTTGTAAATTTTACAAGGACAGAGAGAGCTTTCATCCATTTTTTCACTCCCCAAATGCCCACAAAGACTTGAAGAACAAAGCCAGGAGTCATGAACTCATAGCAACTTAATGAATTGAGCTATCACCATTGCCCCTGAAGATCTGCATTAACAGGAAGCTAGCCAAGAGCCAAAGGCAGGTATTTGAGTCAGGAATTTAGATAAGGGCCAACAAGTCCTAACTGCCATGCCAAATGCTTACCCTGTTATCGTTCTTGTTACCATTATTATTAAGTATATATTTTCCATCCCTTTTAATTACTTTAATTAAAAGTACAATATTTTGTTTGAGAAGGATAATTTATGGGCATGAAGATTTTAAAAAGTGTTATTTTGAGTTCAGTACAACTATTGTTTATAACGAGAACCATGAGAAAAATATCTTTTTTTTCATTGTTTTCAGAGAAAAAAGATGTCTTGTTTGGAGGCTTAATGTAAAAGCAAATTTCTCTACAGTTTCTTTCTATATTTATTACTTTTAATAAACATAATACTTATGACAAGTTGAAAAATTCTTTATTAGCTAATACATGTTGAAATGCTTATGATATGCGCATTTTACTCATTTTTGAAAGAATTAAATAATTTGATTATAGTATTTCCCCATAATATATAAAATATATCAATATTCATAGCCTCCTCTCAAAAAATAGTCCTTCAAATTATTAAAATAGTAGATACAATTTATCTGTATTGCTAGTTCTATAGTGCCTCTATAGCACTTTGTGCTTTAGAGATTTGAAGTCATGTCCCTCTCTTCTCTCATCTTGCTTTTCCAGTACACTATCATAATTTCAACAGTATAATTAATAAATGTGGCTTCAGTGCTTTAAGTAAATGCTTAATAATACAGATTCTAAAATAACTAAGAAGAAAACCAACAAAATCAAAAAGTTTAAACATTTACTTAAACTCTAGCAGTATTAGATAAGTATACTATATGACTAAATCTGAGTATTTTAAGAACTAATACATTAGGACTCAGAATAATCACATATTTTTATCTATTTCATTTAACACTGAAAAACTGAAGAAAACAGTAAGAATCAAAAAATAGATATTAAGTATCAAAGCCAGGATTCAACAAAAGCAATATACTTTCAGACTTCAAACATTAATTCACTGATACAAAGTCAATAGCAATCCCTGGTCAATACTATTACTTTGTGCATGTACCTGAACTTTGTCATGGACTTGCCTCTTATCTTTCTATTTTATAGTGTTTTATGCCTAGTACAGCAGGTCTATTAATCCATTAGCAATTGCTTAAGGGATAATTTAATTTTTAGACCATCAAGTGATACTATTTTTACCCTCTTCCTTTGGGATTAAACTCATTCTAATCTCTGGGATATAAGTGTTCTTTCTTGTTCACTCTTTTCATGTCTTGAAAAAATTATGGCTCTTGAATTAAGAGCTTTATAACAATCACTAAAAATGTATAAAATGTGATGTTTTTTCTTCCATTTTTTGTGGCACATATTTTCTTTCTTTCTTTCTTTTTTTTTTTTTTTTGGTAACCAACATTCTTCTTCTCTTTGTTAAGATTTATTTATTTGAAAGGCAGAGAGAGAGAGAGAGAGAGAGAAAGAGAGAGATTGATCTTCTACCTGGTGATTCACTCCCCAAATGATTACAATGGCAGGGCTGTTGCAGGCCAAACCAGGATCCCAGCACTCCATCTGTGTGTCTCATGTGGATGGGAGGGACTCATGCTTAAGCCATCATCTGCTGCATCTCAGGATGCATTAGCAGGGAGCCAGATTGGAATCAAAGTAGCTGGGGCTGGAGCTGGCTCTCCAATTTGGAATGTCTATGGCACATATTTTCAACATCTGCATGAAAACTACACCTATTAATCTTTTCTAATTTATTATATAATTTGGTGTCTATGATTTTCTTTCAGCCATCATACAAATGCCATATGGTTAGCAACCAATCTCCATGATCAGTCTATGAAGGTCTGAAGTCCTAGCAGTTTGCTGGATCAACAAGTATCCAATCACTGTTGACCAAAGCCTACAACCCTACCTGATTCCCACACTAATGTTTGAATGTGACTGTGTTGCTGCTGTTCTGCATTGACTCCATAATTTGTTTGTCATAAAATGTACTTTCTATGATTGAAAAGTTTGTGTCAGGAAAGACAGGATAGGTGATGAGTGCTTTGAAACCTAAAGCTAGTAGTTACAATCATTCCATTTTTTCAACCACTAGGGATTAAGCTGTGGCAAGACTATCTTCCACTGTTACAAGATGAATGCATTTCTGAGATACCTAAATATTTTACTCAAGGTTGAATATTTAGCAAAGAACAATTATAATTTCAAAATTATATATATATATATATACATATAGTATTTTTACTAAAATATGAATCACTAGAACCTTAGCCTGTTGATAAAGAAGAAAGAAAAGGCTAATGTTTTTAATATGCATTTTTGGAAATGCCCACCTGTTAAAATGTAATCTAGTGGAGTATACAAGGGATCTTCAAAATGTTTGTGGACAACCTATAGTATAGGAAAAGAAAACTACTCATGAATTTCAAGTTTTTTCACCACATAAGTTGTCCTTTCATTCAATTTTTCTTAATGCTCTCAGTGTACCCTCATATGTGTTGTTGTCCAAGAATCACAGAGATGGACACAAGTTAAATGTGATAACACGGATTTTATTCTTACTACCATAGTAGGGGAAAGGAACTCCAGGAAAAACTGAGCTCAATTTCAACTAACACAAAGGTGACTGGTTTTCAAAGTGAGAACAGAGAACAAAACCAGAACATTGGGAAGTAAAAAAGGATTACTTGAAAAAGGACAAGTTGTGTATGTGGAAATAGAAAACTATAGTGTGAGTAAGTGGAAAATGACTGAAAAAGGTAGGAGAAGATGGGTTGAACAACATACATTTTGGATTAAAATAAGTTTCCTTGAACAAATACTCACCTTGTGGCTGGAGTCTCCTTTAGCGACACAACCTACGAATTAGTAGAAATGGAAACCTGATGTTGAATTAACAATTTGACACTCTTGTTTATGGCGTCAGTAATCTCCCTAGGCTCTAGTTATAAGTTGCCGAGGCTATGGAAGCCTTTAGGGTTCACCAACTTCGATCTTATTCCGACAGGGTCATAGTCAAAGTGGAAGTTCTCTCCTCCCTTCAGAGAAAGGTACCTCCTTCTTTGATGGCCCCGTTCCTTCCACTGGGATCTCACTTGCAGAGATCTTTCATTTAGATCTTCTTTTTTTTGTTTTTCAGAGTGTCTTAGCTTTCCATGCCTGAAATATTCTCATGGGCTCTTGAGCCAGAGCCAAATTCCTTAAGGGCTGATTCTGAGGTCAGAGTGCTGTTTAGGACATCTGCTATTCTATGAGTCTGCTGTGTATCCTGCTTCCCATGTTGGATCATTCTCTCCCTTTTTGATTTATCAGTTAATATTAGCAGACACTAGTCTTGTTTGTGTGATCCCTTTGACATTTAGACCTATCAGTGTGATCAATTGTGAACTGAAATTGATCACTTGGACTAGTGAGATGGCCTTGGTACATGCCACCATGATGGGATTGTATTGGAATCCCCTGGCACATCAGGAGTCACTGTGTACTTACATCTCATGAGGGATCTGTCCTTAATGTGTTATCCAATGTGAAGTAATGCTATAACTAGTACTGAAACAGTATTTTTACACTTTGTGTTTCTGTGTGGGTGCAAACTGATGAAATCTTTACTTAGTATATACTGAATCGATCTTCTGTATATAAAGATAATTGCAAATGATTAAAAAATCTTGGTGTTAAATTGGAAATTGCATAGATAATTAATCATTTTTTAAAAAAATATCATGTAGGATCTCTGTCCTTAAAGTGCTGTACATTGTGAATTAATACTATAACTAGTACTCCAACAGTATTTTCACTTTGTGTCTCTATGTGAGGGCAAGCTGTTGAAATCTTTACGTAATATGTACTAAACTGATCTTCTGTGTATAAAGAGAATTGAAAATGAATCTTGATGTGAATGAAATGGGAGAGGGAGCAGGAAAGGGGAGGGTAGCAGGTGGGAGGGAAGTTGTGGTGGGGGGAGCCATTGTAATCCATAAGCTGTACTGTGGAAATTTATATTCTTTAAATAAAAGCTTTATATATATATATATATATATATATATATAAAAGAAATGGAAACCTGATTAAACTTTGGTCAGGTATTTTATCACTGTTTATTTTTCTATGATTTATTTATTTACTTGAAAAGCAGAGTTTCAGACAGAGAAAGAGATCTTCCATTTACTGGTTCACTGAACAAATGGCTGCAACTGTTGGGGGTTGGTGTGTTTGAAGCTAGGAGCCCGGAGATTCATCTGGGTCACCATGTGGGTGGCAGAGGCCCAGGCATTTGATCTATCTTCCACTGCTTTCCTAGATGAATTAGCAGGGAGCTGAATTCCAAGTGTAGCAGACAGGACTCCATGCAGCACTCAAATGGGATGCCAGTGTCACAGCTTAACCCAACGAGACACAACTTTGCCAACATTAGCACAGTTTTTAGTGAAGTTCTTTGTACCTTAGTTTGAAGACAAAAAAGAAATGCATATATACTCAACATTGAAAATAACACATATAACAGTCCATTTACATCAGGAATATATTGTGTAAGTGTAATACGTGTTTTCAATAATAGGTTACATGTAGAAAACATGATTTATTAAAGGACAAGTAATAGAGATATGCTAAATAAAAGTTTTCTTCTTGTATTCTTTACAAGCATTCCTTAATGTTCATAAGTTTATCCTTTGATGTGTATGTTCTTAGAACCCCACATAACTACAAATGAAGAGTAGGGCCCTGGAAGAGATGTGTCTTCCTACTTCTGACACCTTCTAGAGTCACTCCAGTGTCCTCTGTTGATGAATGTTTAGCCATCTAACCAATGAGAAGTATTTATAGGCTCCAGATGCAATAATACAAAGCTGTATGTGGAGGGAAGTTAATGCAATACAAACAAGTACAATGGGGTTGGTACTGTGGCACAATGAGTTCGGCCACTGCTTGGGATGCCCACATCCCATACCAGAGTGCCAGTTGGAGTCTTAGCTGGTCTGCTTCCAAACCAGCAGAGGGAAGATTATCTCTTTCTCTCTCTCCTACTCTTCGCCTCTCTCTCTTTGCTGCACATACACACACATACTTCTCTTTTACTCTGCTTTTCAAGTAAATGAAAAATAAAAATTTAAATACACAGTGAAAGAAAACAGTATTTCAAATCTGTTGTTTGCTAGCATGCCAAGTGTTGTTTTACATTTGGAAACTTCATCATAGTAAGATTTAGGAGAGTAAATGCCATGACTTTTTAAAAAATGAAGTTCTTAAATAAGGGAAGATGTGTAAGTTCTAACAAAGGAAAGCTTAGGGTTTACCCACCTAATTTGTAGCTCAACTGGGAGTCATATGCTTGATGTTTATATGTACAATGATAGCTGACATATTAACATATTTTTTGGTTTAAGTACTATCTCAGTAATCTTACTTACAGGAAGTCTATTCTGTTGGGTCCATGTGTTCTCTTTAGCAAATGCCACTCTATTCATTCAACCACCAAGCCAGCACTACAGTGGCCAGTATTTTGATGTCTCATCAATAATGAATATTAATACTTAGCAGTCCAACATACAGATGATCCTCTGCTATGACAATGGCAAACAATACGTATTTAGTAGCATTTAGAATTTAAATTATAACTGTTTCCAAGGATTGTGGTGTGTCATACATACTAATATTCTAACGTTGTTGGACAGAGGAAAGGGACCATAGCACCACATCAGTGAAGTGATCAAGAGGGAAAATGATGAATGCTCTGCAATGTGCTGTATTACCAAATAGTGTGTATTAGTCCAATTTGTGTCATTTTAATTAAAATACCCAATGAAGCTCCTTGGAAAAGAAAACTTTATTTTAGCTTACAACTTAGAGGCTATAGTTAAGAATTAGTTAGCCTCATATTTTGGTGTCTTGAAGGCTGGTAATGGTGAGTACGGAAGAATGATCACATGATGAAACTCTGGAAGCAAAGAGAGAGACTAGGTAGTTGTAAATGTGTATTCATAATTATGCATATATATATAATTACAAGGATATATGTACTTATTTGACATTTATGGTTCTTTTTGTTGTAGATGTTTCTTTTTTAAAATAAAAACTGGATTAAAAAATCAGTGAATCTGTATTCATACTTGAATTAGTGTAAATTATAGAATATCCAATGAAATGAATGTTTTGAGATATTAGTGTGTACTTATCTGTAATAAATTAAGATTCTTATGTAGTTTGTTTTCCCTTACCACATTCTTCTTTTTAGGTCTATTGTTAGAATTCTCATCATGCTTTTATTCTCTTAAGCTTTCAATTACAAGTTACATAACCATTCATTTCCCAACTGTCTTTTAAGAGGGCATGATTGTTTGCAGCCCTGTCTCTTCTGTGGAGGAACAGTGATTTCTTTTTTTCATACTATTTGTTGAACTCTTCTACTTAGCATAGAGTTAACTTTACAATCATTAAGTAAACTGAACATAGATCATTTTTAAAAGAGTGGAAATCAGAGAGAGATAAGGAATAAATACTGAAGCATGGGCAGGCAGGAGGGTAGGGTAGGAATTATCATTTTATCTGTAAATCTTTAAAAATAATGGCAACCTTTTTTCACATTGTTCTTGCTCAAGCTGCATATGATTCCATGTAGATAAAATTTCCAGAATAGAGATATTTATGAGGCACAGAGCAAGTTAGTACTTGCTTAGGACTACAGGAATAAAAAATTGGAAAATGTTGAGAGAAAAGGGATAAAGGGTGTAGGAGTTCTTTTTGAGGATCAAAACCTTAAAAATTGATAGTATTTGTAGTAACACATTCATGTGAATATACTATGAAACATTAAATTGTAATACCCAAATTTGTGAATTGTATATATGTGAATTATACTTTATCTGAGTTGTTACTCAAAAAAATCCCCTGAACCATGTTATCTAATAAATGTGGACCATCTGTATAATTATCTGTAGCTCTTTGTAAGGGAGATGAGAGATGCAAGTCACCTCACTTATCTCTGCTCTTAACACTATTTTTAAAAAAATTTATTCACTATTCTTTTTCAAAATTCATTTATTTATTTGAAAGGCAGAATTGAGAGAGAGAGAGAGAGAGAGAGAGAGAGAGAGAGAGAGAGAGAGAGAGAGAGAAAGAGATCTTCCATCCTCTTGTTCACTCCCGAATGGCCACAATGGCCAGAGCTGGGCTGCTCCAAAGCCAGGAGCCAGAAGCTTCTTCCCAGTCTCCCATCTTCTACTGTTTCCTCAGGCCATAGCAGGGAGCTGGACTGGAAGTGGAGCAGCCAGGACTCAAACTGACACCCATATGGAACACTGGTACTGCAGGCAGCAGCTTTAACTGTTATGCCACAGCTCCGGCTCCTGGTACCATTCTAAAATCTCTTATGTAACATGGGTAACTTGCAAGTCATCTTGCTTTTTATACATGGCCTCAGGTTCACAAGCTCTGATTATTTATATATGTACTTTGACCAGTACAAGTTATATTTTAACTTCTTGTTAAATTACTTCTTTGATATAAGTGTGAGTAGCTAAAGAATGGAATAGGAATTGGAGAGAAACTGTTGCATCTGAGCAAGATGTCTGTGAAAAGTGTTTCAGTCCTGCTGCTGCTGCTGCTACAGCTGAGTTGTCCTCAGCTTGGAGAGTTGTGGAAAGCTGTTGGCATGGCCTACGGTCATTGGCTCAATTTAAGGAGAACCCTGGATGTATCTGTCCAGCAAGTTCATGCAGTAACTGTTCTGACATACTCACCTTCTGTTTTATTTTATTCAATGAAGAATCTGGAATTAAATTTGAAACTTTTTCTACCTTTTTAGTTAATGAAGAAATAAATGATTTTTTCAAGTATTGGATCAGTTTACTGATAAATTGTGTATCAAGATATAAATATCAGGAATACTTTCCACTATGGCAAAAAATTATTTAGAACATTTTGCTATTGATGAAAATCTGCAAAGAGGTAGTTTTGAGTGAGAAAGTAATGAAAAAACTGCAAGAATCAAGGTTTGCTGTTGTTATTGCTGATGCCATTGCTCCCTGTGGTGAACTGCTGGCTGAGCTTCTGGAAATACCCCTAGTGTACAGTCTCTGCTTCACTCCAGGCTACAAATATGAGAAGTATAGCAGAAGACTTCTATTTCTTCCTTCCTATGTACCTGTTACCATGTCAGGGTTAAGTGAACAAATGCATTCATGGAGAGATAAGAGTATTCTTCACTAATACATTAAAAGAAAGCCTTTGGAAAAGGTTTTGTTGTTAAAGAAGCATCTAAGAAAACAAGCAATGGAGTTGGGCACTTTCGCCAAACTGATATTTATGAGACATAAGTATATCCTCCACTTAATACATTAAAATGCAATAAATCTTTGAAAGCAAGTTTTATCGCTAATTCTCCTAATACAATTCTTTGAGGGCAGAGGTCCTGCGTGGCAGGTGAGTGCCCAGTGACTCTTGTTAATTTAGCAATTAACACTCTTATGTATGACAACAATCACTACCTGAGGCTCTTGCCATGAGCTGCCTAGGCTATGGAAATCTTTTGAGTCTACAAACTCCGTCAGTATTTAGGCAAGGCCTTCAGCAAAGTGGAATTTCTCTCTTTCATTCTGAGACAGTGCATCCTTCTTTGATGACCACTTCTTTTCACTGGGGTCTCACCCATAGAGATCCTTCATGTTTCCAAAAGTTTATCCATTTCCTATAAATTTCCCAATTTACTGACATGTCATTGTTTATAGTCATCTACTAAGATCTTTTGTATCTTGGTGTTAACAGTTGTAATGTATCCTCTTTCATATCTGATTTTACTTATTTTAATCATCTCTATTTTTTTTTTAGTTACTCTAGCTAATGGCTTGCAAAATTTGTTTAGCTTTTCAAAATGTTAACTCAGTTTCATGAAACTTTACCATTATTTTTCTTTTTTCCATTTCTTCTCTGATCTTTGTTGTTCACTAGCTTCTGCAAGTTTGGGCTCTATTTCTTCTTCCTTTGAATGTCCGTAAGATGTAACCATGGAGTTTATTTGAGATCCTTCATTATTTTGTAGTCATTTATTTTGTAATTTAATTCTTTTAGTAATTTTAATTCTTTGTAATTTTAGTTCTTGAATATATTTCCTTCATCTCATAGGTTTTGAAAGTTGCATTGTCATTTTTCTTGTTTCAAGATTTTTTAAATTTAATTTTTAAATTTCTTCTCTTTCCCAGAAATTTCTTTGAAGTATATAATTAATATTCACATATTTGTTAGCTTTTTAGAATTTCTTGTGTTACGGATTTTTTACATTACTATGGTTGAGAAAGATTCTTGATAAGATTTTGATATCAAATCTCAACTTTTTTTGTGACTTGATATATGACGTATTCTATAACATTTACCATGTATAATCTCAAGAAGTATGTATATTCTGTTGCTATAGGATTACATGTTGTTTATACACCTGTGAGGTTCATTTGCTATGCAATAAAACCAAAGTCTAGGTGTTTCTGAATTTAATTATCTGGATGATCTGTGCAATACTAGGTGGGCATACCTCAATTGCCTATTATTAGATTATGCCATCTATTAGATCCCTTAATCTCTGCTTTGTTTGTTTAGGTGTTCTGATGTTGGGTGCAAATTTAATAACAATTGCTAAATCCTTTTAATGAGTTTATAATTCACCCATATAATTACTTTATTTGTCTCTCTTTATAGTTTTTGACCAAAGTCTGTTGTATCTAAAATCAGTACAGCTATGTCTGCCACTTTTTCTCCTACATGCATGAAATATCTTCTTACATCCCTGTGCTTTTAGTCTGTGGGTGTCATTTTTATGATGAAATCTGTGGCTAGCAATATATATATTTTTAAGATTTATTTATTTGAAAGGCAGAGTTACACAGAGGCAGAGACAGGAGAGAGAGAGAGAGAGAGAGAGAGAGAGAGAGAGAGACTGATTTTCTTTAATCAACTATGTCACAATAATGGTACCATCCCATAAATCTCTTAATCTATATTTACTCATTTTCCTTTATTTATTTTTCTTGGATCTCAGACTGTTTTATTTCCAGAGACCGGTGTTAGAGTAAACTGATACACTCTTCTTGATCTAGTCTGACATTCCACTTATCTATTGAATTTTTAAAGTTTATTTACACAAGCAATCTTCAAACTTCATTTTGCCATAAAAATCACTGATTTTATATTTTGCAACAAAATAACCATATACTAACTTTATATTGTGTTGTTCCAATATGTAGGCACAACATTTCTTTTGATGCAAAAAAAGCATAGGATATAAGATTGCAAAAAAGCTCATATCCAAGTAAAAGAAAGTCGGTTAAAATTAAAACAAGAATAAAAATCAAATTCATGGTGAAATTTGCATGAAACAAGGGTGAATGATTTATGTAAAGACAAATGGGAAGCTTACAAATGGATAATTAAGTTTTAGAAAGGACAGGATTGTATTAAAGAGGAAGTGGAGGCAGACCATGCGCTTTTTTTTTTATTTAACTTTTATTTAGTAAGTATAAATTTCTAAAGTACAACTTTTGGATTACAGCAGCTTTTTCTGCCCAGAGTGTCTTGGCTTTCCATGCCTAAAATATTCTCATGGGCTCTTCAGCCATATCCAAATGCCTTAAGCGCTGATTCTGAGGACAGAATGCTGTTTAGGACACCTGCCATGCTATGAGTCTGCTGTGTATCCCATTTCCATGTTGGATTGTTCTCTCCTTGTTAATTTTATCCGTTATTACTTGCAGACACTAGTCTTTTTTATGTGATCCCTTTGATAATTAATCCTATCATTATGAACAATTATGAACTGAAACTGATCACTTTGACTAGTGAGATGGCATTGGTACATGCCACCTTGATGGGATTGAATTGGAATCCCCTTGCACGTTTCTAACTCTACCATTTGGGGCAAGTCTGATTGAGCATGTCCCAAATTGTACATCTCCTCCCTCTCTTATTCCCACTCTTATATTTAACAGGGATCACTTTTCAGTTAAATTTCAACACCTAAGAATAATTCTGTGTTAACTAAAGAGTTCAACCAATAGTATTAACTAGAACAAAAAAAAAATACTAAAAGGGATAAAGTATTAAGCTGTTCATCATCAGTCAGTACAAGGGCTGATCAAGTCACTGTTTCTCATAGTGTCCATTTCACTTCAACAGGTTTCCTTTTTGGTACTCGGTTAGTTGTTACTGATCAGGGAGAACATATGACATTTGTCCCTTTGAGACTGGCTTATTTCACTCTGCATGATGTTTTCCAGATTCCTCCATTTTGTTGCAAATGACCGAATTTCATTTTTTTGACTGCTGTATAGTATACTATAGAGTACATGTCCTTTAATTGCTTTATCCAGTCTACTGTTGATGGACATTTGGTTTGATTCCAAGTCTTATATATTGTGAATTGAGCTGCAATAAACATTAAGGTGCAGACAGCTCTTTTATTTGTCAATTTAATTTCCTTTGTGTAAATTCCAATGAGTGGGATGGCTAGGTTGTACAGTAGGGTTATATTCAGGTTTCTGAGAAATCTCCAAACTGACTTCCATAGTGGATTTACCAGTTTACATTCCAACCAACAGTGGGTTAGTATCCCTTTTTCCCCACATCCTCGCAGCATCTGTTGTTAATTGATTTCTCTATGTAAGCCATCCTAACCGGGGTGAGGTGAAACCTCATTGTGGTCTTGTTTTGCATTTCCGTGATTGCTAGTGATCCTGAACATTTTTTTTCATGTGTCTGTTGGCCATTTGGATTTCCTCTTTGGAAAAATGTCTATTGAAGTCCTTGGCCCATCTCTTAAGTGGGTTGTTTGTTTTGGTCTTGTGGAGTATCTCGACCTCTTTGTAGATTCTGGTTATTAAACCTTTATCAGTTGCATAGTTTGTAAATATTTTTCCCATTCTGTCAGTTGCCTCTTCACTCTCCTGACTGTTTCTTTTGCAGTACAGAAACTTCTCAACTGGATGTAATCCCAATTGTTAATTTTGGGTTTGAATTTCTGTGCCACTGGGGTCTTTTCCAAGAAGTCCTTCCCTGTGCCTATATCTTGCAGGGTTTTCCCAATGTTCTTTAATATTGATGGTGTCGGGTCGTAGATTTAGATCTTTAATCCATGTTGAGTGGATTTTTGTGTAAGGTGTAAGGTAGGAATCTTGCTTCATGCTTCTGCATGTAGAAATCCAGTTTTCCCAGCACCATTTGTTGAATAGACTGTACTTGCTCCAGGAATTGGTTTTGGATCCTTGATCAAATATAAATTGGCTATAGATGGTTGGATTGATTTCTGGTGTTTCTATTCTGTTCCATTGGTCTATCCATCTGTCTCTGTACTAGTACCATGCTGTTTTGATAACTACTACCCTGTAGTATGTCCTGAAATCTGGTATTGTGATGCCTCCGGCTTTGTTTTTGTTGTATAAGGTTGCTTTAGCTAGTTGAGGTCTCCTGTGTCTCCACATGAATTTCAGCATCATTTTTTCCAGATCTGAGAAGACTGTCTTTGGTATTTTGATTGGTATCACATTGAATCTATAAATTGCTTTTGGGGGAAGGGACATTTTGATATATTGATTCTTCCAATCCATGAGCATGGAAGATTTTTTGGTATCCTCTTCTATTTCTTTCTTTAAGATTTTGTAATTTTCATTGTAGAGATCTTTGAGATCCTTTTTAAGTTTATTCCAAGGTATTTAATTGTTTTTGTAGCTATTGTGAATGGCATTGATCTTAGAAGTTCTTTCTCATCAATGGCATTGCCTGTGTATACAAAAGCTGTTGATTTTTGTGCACTGATTTTATATTCTGCTATTTTGTCAAACTCTTCTATGTGTTCCAATAGTCTTTTCGTAGAGTTCTTTGGATCCTCTAAATAAAGAATCATGTCATCTGCAAAGAGGGATAGTTTGTCTTCTTTATTCCAAATTTGTATCCCTTTAATTTCTTTTTCTTGCCTGATAGCTCTGGCTAAGACTTCGAGTACTATATTGAATAGCAGTGATGAGAGTGGGCATCCCTGTCTGGTACCACATCTCAGTGGAAATGCTTCCAACTTTTCTCCATGCAGTTGGATGCTGGCCGTGGGTTTTTCAAAAATTGCTTTGATTGTATTGAGGGTTATTCCTTCTATACCCAATTTGTTTAGTTTTCATCATGAATAGTGTTGTATTTTATCAAATGCTTTCTCTGCATCTATTGAGATAATCATATAGTTTTTCTTCTGCAGTTGTTAATGTGGTGTATACATTGATTGACTTGTGAACATTGAACCATCCCTGCATACCAGGGATAAATCCTCTCTGGTCTGGGTGGATGATCTTTCTGATGGATGTGTTGTTGCATTCTATTGGCCAGAATTTTATTGAGGATTTTTGCATCTCTGTTCATCAGGGAAATTGGTTTGTAATTCTTTTTCAATGCTGTATCTTTTTCAGGTTTAGGAATTAAGGTTATGCTGGCTTCATAGAAGGCATTTGGAGGATTCCATTTTTTTAAAATTGTTCTGAATAGTTTGAGAATAATTGGAGTTAGTTCTTTAAGTGGTAGAATTATGCAGTTTATCTATCTGGTTATAAGCTTTCTTTGTTGTGAGGGCCTATTACAGATTCAATGTCTGACTTGGTTATTGGTCTGTTTAGGTTCTCTATGTCTTCATGATTCAATTTAGTTAGGCAGTAGGTGTCCAGGAATCTATTCATTTCTGATAGATTTCCCTGTTTGCTGGCATACAAGTCTTTGTAGTAATTTCTGATGACTCTTTTTATTTCCGTGGTGTCTGTTCTTACATTCCTTTTTTCTTCTTTTTATTTATTTAATTTAGACAGGCAGAGTTAGACAGTGAGAGACAGAGAGAGACAGGTCTTTTTTCCATTGGTTCACCCTGCAAATGGCCACTATGTCTGACATGAAACCAGGAGCCAGGTGCTTCCTCCTGGTCTCCCTTGTGGGTGCAGAGCCAAAGCACTTGGGCCATCCTCCACTGCACTCCTAGGCCACAGCAGAGAGCTGGACAGAATCCAGCGCCCCAACTGGAACGAGAACCTGGGGTCCCGTCGCCACAGGTGTAGGATTAGCCTAGTGAGCCATGGTGCCGGCCAACATTCTTTTTTTCATCTCTGATTTTATTGATTTGGGTCTTCTCTCTCCTTTTTTAGATTGTTGGACCAGTGGTGTGTCAATTTTGTTTATTTTTTCAAAAAAACCAGCTGTTTGTTTAGCTTATCTTTTGCAATGTTTCCTTGGATTCAATTCTGTTTATTTCTTCTCAAATTTTAATTCTCTTTTCTTACTACTTTTGGTTGGATTTGCTGCAGTTTTTCTAGATTCTTAAGATGCCTTGATAGCTCATTTTTTGGTGCCTTTCCAATTTCTTGATGTAATCACCTATTGCTATAAACTTTCCTCTCAACACTGCTTTTGCTGTATCCCATAAGTTTTGATATGTTGTGTTGCTATCCTCTTTTACTTCCAGAAAGTTTTTGATTTCTCTTTTGATTTCTTCTATGACCCACTGTTCATTCAGGAGTATGTTTTTCAATCTCCATGTGTTTGCATATGCTCTAGGGATTCCTGAGTTGCTAATTTCCAGGTTCATTCCATGGTGGTCTGAGCACATGCATGGTATGATTTTGATTCATTTGAATTTGCTAAGACTTGCTTTATGGCCTAGTGTGGCAATCCTAGAGTAGGTTCCAAGTATTGCTGAGGAGAATGTGTACTTTTTAAGTGTAGGATGAAAAGTTTTGTAAATATATGTGAGATCCATATATTAAATTGATTAAATCCAAATATTTAATTAATTAAATCCATATTTTTAATCCATTAAACCTGTGCAGTCCTCAATGTAAGCTGAGATTCCCAAGCAATGTCTTTCAACATGTAGCCAAGGCCCGCCGAGTTTGATTTTCTGTCCGGTTGATCTATTTCTGAGAGTGGATTATTGAAGTCTCCCTTTAAGATCCTTAACATATCTTTTAACTAACCTGGTTCCCTGTAATTAGGTGCATATACATTTATAATAGTTACATCTTCCTGTTGAATTGGTCCCTTAATCATTATATACTGCCCCTCTTTGGCTCTCTTAACAGGTTTTGTGTAAAAGTTTATTTTGTCTTTTTTGGTTTTTGTTGGTATGGAATATCTTTTTCCAACCTTTCACTTTCAGTCTGCATGCATCTCTGTTGGAAAGATGTGTTTCTTGTAAACAGCAAATAGATGGGTTTTGTTTTTTAATCCATTCAACCAGTCTGTGTCTTTTAACTGGAGAGTTGAGGTCATTTACATTCAGTGTTACTATTGATAAGTAGTGACTTTGCCTTGCCATTTTTCCAAAGATATTTCTCATATATACTTTGAACTTCCTGTGATCTTTTACTGGGAGATTGTCTTCCTTTATCTTTTTTCATATTGATGACCATATTTCTGTGTTTCTATGTGTAACACATCTTTAAGCATCTTCTGTAGGGCTAGATGAGTGGTGACAAATTCTTTCAATTTCTGTTTGCTATGAAAGCTCTTTATTTCACCTTCATTCAAAAATGAGAGCTTTGCAGGATATAGTATTCTGGGCCAGAAGTTTTTTTCTCTTATTTCTTGGGCTATGTCTCGCCATTCCCTCCTAGCCTGTAGGGTTTCTGATGAGAAGTCTGCTCTGAGTCTAATTGGAGATCCTCTGAGAGTAATCTGACGTTTCTCTCTTGCATATTTTAGAATCTTTATGTTTCACTGTGATGAGTTTGATTACAATGTGTCGTGGTGAGGATCTCTTTTGGTCATGTTTATTCAGGGTTCTATGAGCTTCCTGTACTAGGATGTCTCTGTCCTTCTCCAAACCCGGGAAGTTCTCTGCTAGTATCTCACTAAAAAGTCCTTCTAATCCTTTCTCTCCCTCCATTTCTTCAGGAACTCCTAGAACTCGAATGTTGGGTTTTTTAATAGTATCCTGTAGATTCTCAACAATATCTTTTAGATTTCTAATTTCCTCTTCTTTTATTTTGTTTGACTTATACTTTCCTGTGCTCTGTCTTCTAAGTCCAATATTCTCTCTTCTGCCTCATTGATTCTGTTTTTAAGGCTCTCAAATGTGTTTTTTTATTTGTTCCATTGAATTCTTCATTTCCTTTTGATTTCTCTTCAATATTCAATTTCATGTTCTATTAAATTCCTCATTTCATTTTGATTCCTCCTTAAGATTTCATTTTTATGAGAGAGATTTTCTATCCTGTCCAGTGTGGATTTCTTTAGTTCATGATTTTGTTTTTGATAACTTCTAAATGTTCTTATCATAAATTTTTTTGAAATCTGTATCTTGCATTTCTTCTACCTCATTATCTTCATAATCTTGTATTGGAGTGTCACGTTCATTTGGGGGCATCATCATGTCTTCCTTGTTCTTGTTTCCTCGGTTTTTGCATTTGTTGTTTGGCATTGTGGAGATATTCTTTAGCTTCTTTTTTTTCCTCACTGTCATGGCTTTTCTCATTATATTATGACTCTAGATTAAGTGGCCTGTCTGCTTTTGTTGAATTTCTAGAGGCTTATGGTGGGTGTTGCCAGAAAGCTCTATTCAGTTCTTCAGGGTTAAGGGTGTGCCAAAGGTGACACACCCAGGTTTGGTGGTGTAAATCTTCTCTCTCTCTCTCTCTCTCTTTAATTCAGAAGGAAAGTAATTCCACTCAGCTGAGCTCTTCTCCTTGATGGCAATCAGTTCCTGAGCGCTAGCCCCAGTGGGAATAATATTCGTCTACTCTGTGCCAAGGATCACACAAAGGATCTGTGCAGTCAGTGCAAGCTCAGATTCCCCTGCAACATCTCTCACCAGGTAGCTAAGGCTGCCCGAGTTTGTAATCTCCCACTCAGACTACTCACATCTCAGCCACACTGTGAGTTCTCCCACACACTCATTTTTTTCAAAGTACCCGTTCATAAGCTCCACACATTCACTAGGTTTTAGTCTCCTGTTATTACTCCCAAGCAGAGTCAGGATTTTCTGTATGGCTGAGGTTGGGCAGAGCCCTGAGCTGGTGCAGCTGTTATATGTGTCCAAAATGGCACATGCTCTATTGTCTTGCATGCCTTGTATGGTGTGTGGAGAGAGAGAATCGTGTCTGTACCATCCCTTTCATTTTTTTCTCTCCTCTAGTTAGGCTGGTGTAATTTCCCAAATGAGGCTTCAAGCCTCATTCTCTCTAGGCTCTTCCTGCCACATTTCTGCCGGTGTCTTGGGTCTCACCTCACCTCTCTTTCCAGTGCTAGTGTGGAGGAAACTCTCAGCAGTTGGGCTCCTGAGCCATAGGTGTCCTCCATGTAGATTCACCGTGTCCCTCTAATTCTGGAAAAGTTTTCTCTGCAGTTTTTTTCCTAACTCTTCCCTGAGACTACACTCTCTTTACTTTTATTAAACGATCTTTTCCTGGACTTTCAGTGAGCTCTCTCCCTATTCCACCATCTTTAAATTTCCCCATGCACTTGTTTTTGTTAGCAGAAAATTATTCATGTCTTAACTGAACAAGATCAATATTTTACAGTAGAAACAATATATAACACTACCTATATAGTTTTGTTGATTTAGCTTTCAAAATTGTGAATAAAATATTAAAATAGAGTAAGGTTTTTGCCCAATGGCAATCAACACTATTATAACTAGGTCAGTTGCAGATCAGAGAAGAGCTTTCAATGCAAAACTTTATTAAGTGGGATTATGATCCTGAAACACATATGGAAGAATTATAACAAGAGCGAAAACTTCAGCAGGAATATAAGTTTATTAAATGGACTATATGACTGAGATTATCACTTGGTGGGGTATATGTTGAAAAATATAATTTATACTGTTCATTTTTTCATTTCATTTTCCATGAAACTTTTGAAGGATTCTCATATGTGAAAGTATAATCACTATTTTCAAGTGCATATAAAATATTTTATCAAATTTATCTCAAGAGTTTGAAAGACTAAATGCCAACAAATGTTAAACTATTTATATGATACAAATCTAGATATAATAAAATGAAATTAAAAGATCATTGTTTAAAAATAAATCAACTGTACCCAATACTTCAAATTCAACATTCCATTCAGTTTAGTAGTAGTATTGACTCACCAATGGACTCAATCCTTTCCCAGTTCTGCCTATAATACATACATGAACCCATTCAAAAGAAGAAAGAGAACATTCAAAGCAATGAATGAAACCAAAATAGGATGACCACCAGTTATTAGCAGATGAAGGAACTTCATAAAAATATCATAATAGAAACTATTCAAGAATGTGTGTTTTTTAAAAATATTTTTTTATTTATTTGAAAGAGAGACAGAAAGAGATCTTCCATCTTATGATTCACTCCCCAATTGGCTGCAATGGCTGGAACTGTGCCAATCCAAAACCAGGCATTAGAGGCTTGTTCCAGGTCCCAAGGATTTGGGTCATCTACTGCTTTCCCAGGCTATAGCAGAGAGCTATATTGGAAGTGGAGCAGCTGGGACTCAAACTGGTGCCCATATGGGATGCTGGCACTGCAGGCCGGGGCTTTAATCCGACGCGCCACAGCACTGGCCCCAAGAATGTGTGTTTAGTTAGGAATACAATGAGACACAGGTCTGAACACAAGTGCCTAAGATTTTCTCACTGTAAAATGTGCTGGGATGAGTCTTAAAAATTATTTCTACAGTTTGTGTGTGGTGCAGAAGTTAAGTTGTCTCTTTGAAATGCACATACCATATTGGAATGCCTGGTTTGAGTCTTGACTAATCCACTTCTTATACAGCTTCTTGCTAATGTGCATCTTGGGAGGCAGAGATAATGACGGAAAAACTTGAGTCATTAACTCCCAAATGGGACTTTGTATTGAGTTCTAGGCTCCTGGCATTGGCTTGGACAATCCTTGGCTTTTTCAGCATTTGGGAACTAATAAAAGACTGGAAAGACCTAGATAGGTTTCTCTCAAACTAACTTTCTATGCTGTATAAACATTTCTCCTTTGTCAATTGATTGAATGATGAGATTCAGCAGTAAAAAATACATGTTTATAAAAAATACTAAAAATCCATGTATATGATATTTAAAAATTTATTTGTATATTACATACATAAAATATGTAAACATACTACAGTATTTGCATTAATTTCCATTAAAAAATATGGCTTTCTACATTGAAATTAATTGAAAAAAATTCTTCCTTATTTAATTATTCTCACATAGAAGGTCTTACTGTTCATTTATTGTTTTCATGATGAAGTTTGTTTTCTTATTTTTGTACCTACATTTTTGGTGCCTGGTAATTTATGACTTAAACTAGCAATATATTTCATACACACAAGATTATTATAGTGGTGGTAAAAAAGAAGGATATCATATCAATTCTGTTATTGCATATGAGCACTTTGAGTACCTGTATCTAAATTTTTTGATTGAAACTTTGGAAAGCTGTAAGAATAAATCTTGAAGAAGCAAGTCCACAATGAATCTTGCCATGTTTGAAGTTTATTTTACATTGTATTTATTTATAATTAGCTGCCAAGGATAGCTTTATGTGTATAAATGTTCCAAATTTTATATATATATATATATATATATATATATATATATATATATAAATGTTGAGGTCAATGGAAAGGTTTTTCAAAATTAAAACAAATGTAAGAATGGGATCATCACTCATGAGTAGGTGTGGATTTAAATATCTTGCTATAAAAGTTGTAAACAATATTTATTTTGGCAAAGTCATTGATAGAATTTCAGAAGTTACTTAATAAAGAAAACAGAAATAGAGTGGAATTCGGTTTCAGTAGTGCATATAGAGCTTCTTTATCAACTCTGAATAATGGATATGTATGAGATTCCTCCTCTTCCTTTTGAAAAAACAATAACATAATTAAAGAGCACTAATGAACCACTTTCTATTTCCCATATTTTACTATTAATTGTGCATTTTTCTTTTTAATACTTATTTATTTTCACTAGCTTGAAAGAAACAGAAAGATGTAAAGAAATCTTCTGTCCTGTGGTGCACTCTCCAAGTTCCCACAAGTTCCAGGCCTCATCTCGACAGAAGGCCAAAGCCGAGAATTGCACATAGGTCTCACATGTGGGTCACGGCAGCATAAGCACTTGGATTTTCATCAGCTGCCTCACAGCTGGAATGCAGGAACATTCATCAGAAACACAGCAGCTGGGTCTTGAGTTGGCATCCATAATAGGATGCAGTCATCCCAAGCAGCAGCTTAAGCTACTACACCATAAAGTCTGCCCCTAACATTTTGCTTTTTTAGTGGCTTGATTACAAATTCTTAATAAAAGAAAATACCCATTGCCTATTATTTTCTGGACATAATTATTATAATTAATTTTATTGAAAACCATTGCTAAAATAATGTTTAGAAGAATGCTGTAAAATCGTTTTCTACATTTTCAAAAGAGTAAGCAAACCTCTCTTCCATCTGGCTATTTAAATATATCACTTGTCAGGTAAAAACACTGCTATCAATTTGCTTTGTTTTTTCTCTTTTTGCTTTGCTTTTTTTTTTTTTTTTTTTGGACAGGCAGAGTGGACAGTGAGAGAAAGAGAGACAGAGAGAAAGGTCTTCCTTTGGTGTCGGTACACCCTCCAATGGCCGCCGCAGCTGGTGCGCTGTGGCCAGCACACCGCACTGATCCGAAGCCAGGAGCCAGGTGCTTCTCCTGGTCTCCCATGCGATGCAGGGCCCAAAGACTTGGGCCATCCTCCACTGCACTCCCAGGCCACAGCAGAGAGATGGCCTGGAAGAGGGGCAACTGGGACAGAATCCGGCACCCTGAATGAGACTAGAACCCGGTGGGCCGGCGCCACAGGCGGAGGATTTGCCAATTTAGCCGCACCACCGACCTCTTTTTGCTTTTCAATTATGTGTTCTGGTTCAAAACACTCTATTTCGCAATCTTTAATGATAAGATATGGAGACATTTTGCCATTGAAATCGCCCCAGAATAAGCTGTAAAACTTGATGTACATATTTGGCTCTTCATTCCATGTACTATTTCCTTTTCTATGCGTTGTGAAGAAAGATTATATAAAGACATAAACTTCTGGTTTCCATATACATTAAAGCAGTTGAAAGAATCTTACTTGACAAGACAAAAAGAAATCAGAGGTCTTATTGAAGGAGGACAAAAATCTAGCAAAAAATTCCAGATATACTGGACTGAACTTGTTGGGCCTGTGCTACTATTCAAAACGAAAGGGAGCTTGTTTCTACTTTTATTTTCTACTTTACTATCTGAGTTTCACAGTTTATTTAAATAGAGGGAAAATTGTAACAAAATCTTGCATCCTTAGTGGTTGAATTAATGCCATGATCTCATGGATCAGGGATGCTAGCCTTAGGTCTCAAGAGCTCTACTCTCGCTTTTTCTTTCCTTTCTTAACAAGCTTTTGATAAACAAGGAAACAAAATTTTACAACAACGTAAGCAGTGATTGTCACACAAGCCAGCAGGAACCCAATCACGTCCAAAGAGTAGTACTGGTACCAGGTGAGGTCGTGGGCTGCAACCCGAAGGTGTTTGGCTCCTTTGTGGCGCATGACGTACTCGATCCAGAAGACTGCTTGATCCAGGGGCTTCATGGGCTGATCATGGTGAATTCTTGATAACTTCATGGCATTCTCTTTATAACTGAAGGAAAATAAATTGAAAAATCTAATAGAATGAACTACTTGAAAAGCAGATTTGTGAAATTTGTTAGTAGTAAAAAACTGTCATGTAAAAGGGTAGCAAAAATAAATTTTTAGTACATATTATAGAAATCTGAGTTTATAGACTGGACTCATTTGGATGTAAAGGATTTCAAAATGTGTTGAGAGAACTTGGCAGAGAACAATATTTTAGCATTCAAATTAAGCAATTAAAATCAATTAATTTTTAAAAAATTTTATATAAATTATGCAAGTTTCATGTATTTAATATATACAGATTTAGGGAATCAGTTCATACTTAAATGCAAAAAACTCACAAAAACAAAAATAATAATAACAAAAAAAAGTTCATGTGTGTTTTTTGAACATAAACAATGGTTTATAAACCTGATACACAATGTTCTAATTGGTATAGAAATTTAGATATAGTAAGCAAGTCTATAGCAAATCTCAGATATATCTGGGCAAAATTAAAAAGGAGTGGATGTCAATCAGGAATTGGTATTGAACTTATCAAACTTGGAGAAAGATATATGCATTTAGATATAGGAAGCAAATAGAATACCTAACAGATGTGACCAGAAAAGATATTCACCACAGCACAAAATACTCAAACTTTCAAAAGTAAACATAATCAAGAGATCCAAAAATGTGGAAGAGAGAAATGCTTCATTACCTTCAAAGGATATCTAATTATATTGAGAGCTAATTGTTAATCAGAAACCCTATAGGCCAGGAAAGACTAGAAAGACATAGTCCAACTCCTGCAATTAAAAAAAAAGAAAATGTCTACTAAGATTAGTATGACCACAGAACTTCTCATTTACAAATGAAGGGCAAATAAATATACACCTATCAATATCATAAAAGAATGTGTAAGTACAAAACTCCTAGTAAATTTACAAAGAAAATCTAAAACAAATGATAGGGAATACAGAATGTTTATAGAAACATGGCAGGACCAGATTATGACTTATCAACAATAACCTTGAATGTAAATGGCCTAAATTCTCCAATTAAAAAATATAGACTGACTGAATGGATTTAAGAAAAAGACCCATCGACCTGATCATATTTAGACAAAGTGATAGTCAAAGTGGAAGTTTTCTTCTCCCTTCAGAGAAAGTACATTCTTCTTTGATGACCTGTTCTGTCCACTGGGATCTCACTAGCAGAGATCTTTCATTTAGGTTATTTATTTTTTTTTTTGACAGAGTGTCTTGGCTTTCCGTGCCTGAAATACTCTCATGGGCTTTTCAGTCGGATCCGAATGCCTTAAGGGCTGATTCTGAGGCCAGAGTGCTGTTTGGGACATCTGCCATTCTAAAATTCTGCTGTGTATCCCGCTTCCCATGTTGGATCATTCTCTCCCTTTTTTTTTTTATTCTATCGGTTAGTATTTTCAGACATCAGTCTTGTTTATGTGATCCCTTTGACCCTTAGTCCTATCATTATGATAAATTGTGAACAGCAATTGACCACTTGGACTAGTGAGATGGCATTGGTACATGCCACCTTGATGGGATTGTATTGGAATCCACTGGCATGTTTCAAACTCCACCATTTGGGGCAAGTCTGATTGAGCATGTCCCAAATTGTACATCTCCTCTCTCTCTTATTCCCACTCTTATATTTAACAGGGATCACTTTTCAGTTAAATTTCAACACCTAAGAATAATTCTGTGTTAACTAAAGAGTTCAACCAATAGTATTAACTAGAACAAAATAAAATACTAAAAGGGATAAAGTATTAAGTTGCTCATCAACAGTCAGGACAAGGGCTTGAACCCCTGCACCCATATGAGAGGCCCAGATGAAGCTCCTAGCCTCTGAATTAAAGCTTGCCCAGCCCTGGCTCTGGTGGCCATTTGAGAGTGAACCATAAGATGGAAGATCTCTCTCACTCTCTCCCTCTCTTTCTGGCTCTCCCTCTCACTGTAATTCTGACTTTGAAATAAATAAATCTATTTTAAAAAAGCAATATCTTCATCTTCTTATTCTCTATTTCTCTTGTATAGATTCTTGAGGAACAGTGGTCTTTCCACTTGCTACTTTTTTTTTCTTTTAGAAAACTGTTATTTACTAAATATAAATTTCAAAAGTACAACTTTTGGATTATAGCGGTTTTCCCCCCATAACCACCATCTCTTCTGCAAACCATCCCGTCTCCTACACCCTATCCCATCCCATTCTTCAGTAAGATTCATTTTTAATTATCTTTATATACTGAAGATCAATTTAGTATATACTATCTACTTCCTACTTTTGAAGGAGACACACACACAGAAAGAAAAATGAAAAAATTATCCATATTTGTGGATTGTTAGGATTAATATCATCAAATTATCCCAAACAACAAAAGCAATTTATAGATTCAATGTGATCCCAATGAAAATACCAACAACATTCTTCTCAGGTCTAGTAAAAACTATGCTAACATTGATAGGAAAAGTCAAGTGACCACCAATAGCTGAAGCACTCATATACAACCATAAAGCCAGAGGCACCACAATACCAGATTTCAAGATATATTAATCAGAACAGCCTGGTACTGGCAGAAAATAGTCTCGTAGACCAATGGAACAGAATAGGAACTCCAGAAATCAATCCACGCATCCACAACCTGGTAATATGTGACAAAGGAGATAAAACCAATCCCTGGAGAAAGAACAATCTCTTTAAAAAATTGTGCTGGAAAATGGATCCCCACATGCAGAGGTATGAAACAAGACCCCCACCTTAAACCTTATAGAAAAATCAACTCAAAATTACCAAGGATCTTAATCTTTGACCTGATACCATCAAATTACTAGATGAGAACATTGTGGAAACTCTGCAAGACATTGGCACAGGCAAAGACTTCTTGGAAAAGACCCCAGAAGCACAGGCAAAAATAGCCAAAATACCAAATGGGATTAAATCAAGCTGAGAAGCCTTGGCACTGCAAAGAAAATACTCAGCAAAGCAAAGGGGTTACTTACAGAATGTGAGAAATATTTGTGAACTATGTAATTCATAAATGATTAATATCCAGAACCTATAAAGGGTTCAAGAAAGTCGACAACAACAGAAGAAGCAATACAGTTAACAAATGGGCCAAGGAATTGGTAGACATTTTTCAAAAATAGAATTCAAATATGCTCGGAACCACTAATTGTCAGGGAAAGGGAAATCAAAATCACAATGAAGGTTCATCACTCCAGTTAGAGTGGCTCTTATACAGAAAACAAGAAACAATTGCTTCTGCATAGGATGCATTGAAAAAGGTACTCTAATACACTGTTGGTGGGAATGTAAACATATAGCCTTTTTTCAAGACAGTATTAAGATACTTCTGGAAGCTGAAAATAGATAGGCTATATGAGCTAGCAATCTCATTCCAGGGAATTTATCCAAGGGAAATGAATTCAGCATATGAAATAATTATCTGTACCTCCATGCTTATTGCAGCTCAGTTCACAATAGTTAACATATGGAAACAACCCAGATATTCATAAACTGATGACTGTATAATTATGGTATATATACACTATAGAATACTATTCAGCCATAAAAAGAATGAGATCCTGTATTCTGCAACAAAATGGATGCAATTGAAAACCATTATATTTTGTGAAATAAGCCAATCTCCAAAAGACAAACATCATATATTTTTCCTGATTTGTGGTAACTAATACAGTACCTAAATAAGGTAATATATTGGAGTGAAATTGACATGTTGAGACTCAATGGTTTTGTAGTTCTATCTCTAGTGTTAAGAACAGTGTTTGTTTGTTTGTTTTTTTGTCATACAATTTGTTGAACTCTTTACTTAGTGTAGGGTTAATCTCATGAGTGTATAAAGATAACTGAAAAGAGATCACTATAAAAATTAAGAAAGGGAATAAGAAAGGGAGGATGAACTGTGAGAGCATGTATAGGAAGAATTAGGGTGATAAATACCACTACATTCCTAAATCTGTTTATAAGAAATACATGAAATTTCTATACCTTGAATAAAATAAAAAATACAGAAAGAAAAAACAAATAAATTTAAAGTCTATCATTCAAAAATCAAAAGAATAATAAGTAAGGAATTAGAGTAATATCATTGTTTTAAAAGTTTATATTTAAATACATGAAATTACTTCCCTTTATATACATAAATATATTTAAAATATGCAAATAATAAAGAAAAAAATGACTACCAGCTATTTTGCAACATAAGGATTCATTGTACTATTATTAATGACAAATTGCAAAACAAAATGTTTCATTTCCATTTAAAGGTATTATTTTATGAAACAGAAAAAGTACAAAGAAAACATTATATTTATTATATCAAGAATCTAAAGCTAATTGTTTAATCTATATTAATAATTTGACTTTTGAACCAGAATATTCCAGCTTATATATTCCAAATAAATTATTTCTTTATTTTATAATTATTCCCAATCAGACAATGTTGATTTTTTTTCCAATATTAACCCAGATTGTTCTCAACATTCATTGATAATATCACTTAGCCACAGGGTGAAAACTTTTTCATAAGTACTATGTAGTTAATAAAAAGCAATACTCACAAAGGATCATTAATGACTGTCTTCACGGCATTAAGCAAATCTGCACTTGACATTGTTTTCCAGTCCAATCTCACAGCTGCTCCCTTGGCCCTCATTTGGGCAAGGTTATCATATTGCTCCGCAAATAAAGGGAGGCCCACCATAGGGATGCCGTGGTAGATTGCCTCATAGATGCCGTTGGCTCCACCATGAGTTACAAAAGCTTTGGTTTTGGGGTGACCTAGGATTGAGGGTTTATTTTCTCAGGAAAATTATTAATGATAAATCTTAGTAGTGAAATGAGAAATGCAGAATTTGATGCAGTGAAAGAGATGGTGCTCTCTAGACAGCAGTCAATTAATAGCCATGAAATTGCATTTAAATTACTTTGAGATCCAAAGGAAGAATCACATAATTCTACTACAGATGTGAGTGAAGACCATGTGGAAGAGTATTGTTAGATTTGAAATTTGAACAATGAATACAAGACTGACAAGTGGGAATGGAAAATGTACAAATTCTTGATTAAAGAAAAAAAAAAAGAAACCCAAATAGTCAAGCGCACATTAAATTTTCTCTTAAAGCAATAGCTCATTCACTGACACTATATGTTAGCATTAAAGCACAGCAGAGTGCATAGTTGTGTTGCTGGAATCATGAAAGGAAAGTCCACATTTCATCTTGAAATACATTATCTCTCATGATAAAGACTGATTTTTTTCACATAGAAAATGCACAGTAATGTATAAAAATGTTATTTTTAGTGACATTTTAAAACAACTATAATTCAAGGAAGAATAGAGGTAATGGCTGAAACAGGAGACAGAGACAAAACAGAAAATTATTAATTTTTTTAAAGTTTATTATCTACAGACAGCACAAGCAGAGAATGAGAGCCAGAGAGAGTGCATCTAGTGATTCACTACCAAAATGACTAAAAAGACTTGAAACCTGGCAGGGAAAAATTGTAAGCAAAGATTGCAGTCCAGGTCTCCAATGCGATTAACAGGGACCAGAGATTTATCCCATCACTGGCTACCATCCATGCTGCACTTTGGCAGATATTCGGAATCAGGAGCAGACACAACTTGAATTAAGGTACTCCAATATATAATTCAGGCCTTCAAAGTGATATCCTAACAGCTATGCCAAATACTCTCCCACCAGGATATTATTAAGCATTTCTATGTGAAGTAACCTCAAGTGAAATGATACTGGACATGATGACTCTGGCTATACATAATACATTGTCATAGTTCCAGCTAATTTTATTTTCCCAGGAAGAGTAAAAAAGCATGAAGGCATTTGGCTTACTTTATGAGTTTTTTTTTTCCTATGATAAGTGGTCAATCAGTTAGTTTTCCATTGAATTATGTTCATCTTTATTGGTGTTATTCCAATTTTCAGCATTCGTCCTACAGAATCTTACCAAGAAGGTCATTCTGGGGAATCCACTTATATAGTTGCGTATTGAGTCCTAAGGTACGCGGTTTCTTGCCATCAAATTTCCAAAGAACCTATTAGGTAATGAAAATATCTATTTCAGGAATTGAATTTCAAATGAGAGCATGTTAGAGTTCTAAAGAGATTGACAAATCACCTATTCAAGTTCTTTCCATAGGAAAGACAAGGAAAGGAGGACCAAAGAGAATAAGCAATGAGAATTTTCAAATGATTGAAGTAAGTAGAATACCAAAATTTTTTGTATATTTTTATACTCAAGTAGGCATGAAACATATTATTTTGCTTCAAATTTAGTGCCTTAGTGAGCTGAACTGATGAATTACAAATTCAATTATTGTTATGCAATTGTTAGGCGATCATAATTATAGTATAAATATTAACACATAAGTGATATAAGCTTTTACATATATTAATTATTATGTTGGCCTCATCTTTCAAGTATAGTGTGAACTATTTCATGAGCAATCATTGAAATGAAAGTATATTTATATCCAGAGGTCAATAGCAGACTTCATTATAGTCTAACATCTTTTAATTCACAAAAATTAAGCCATTAAATGTTAAGTGTTAGAAATTAATTAGCTATGTTTGTTTAGTACCGTAGGTAATTTGTTTTACATTACAAATCAATAAACACTACTTCTAGGAAAAAGTTTAAGTGATTTTTAAACATTTATTTATTTGTTATTTAAAAGGCAGGGGGAGAGAGAGGGAGAGGGAGAGGGAGAGGGAGAGGGAGAGGGAGAGGGAGAGGGAGAGGAGAGAGAGAGAGAGAGAGAGACTGTTCATCCCCAAAGCATGCAACAGCTGAGACTAAACAAGACTAAAGCCAGAACTCCATGTATGTCTGCCATATAGGCAGCTGCTGTGGCCCATACCATATAAAAATATACAGAAAATTTTGATAATTAAAAGCAGTAAAATATAACAGAAGCAGATACAGAATTCCATCACAAGCTCTGTGATACAGGATAAAAGAATCCCATGCACAGACTTAAACTGCTGAGCCACAACACTCACTCCTGAAGTTTAATTTTTGAAATGAATCCAAAGTAATATCATTATCATTATTTCCAGGATTGGAAACTCTTTCAATGTGGGAAATAAGAGCCAGCTTGTAGTGATACAGTGTCTAAAAATAATTCAAAGCTGTGCTGTTGCTAAATTTCACTTAACAGACTGTTTACTCTTCCATAATGCATTATAAAACACTACTGTAGGATTAATTTCTGCTACAATAACACCATTTCCAAGCCCAGTACCAAAATAAGGTATAAATTTTTGAATTTCCAAGGTATCCTCATAATCTGGAGTAAAATTTTCATGTATTTAATTTCTATTTGCTATGTGAGTGTTAAAAGAAATTTCAGGGTCACTTGAAACCTAAGATAGATATAAAACTGAAAAGTAGTTCATAGATATCCAAAGACCAAATTATATTAGAAAATTAGCATATTTGAATGTTACTGAAGGTGACATCAGAACCTCTTCCAATGCCAGGCTTGCTTCTGCTTGACTCCTGTGTTACCTTCTCCTTCTTGAGTCTGAAGGAGTAGATCCAATGAACTAGGAGCACATTCCTGTGGGACCACATATTGTAATGCACTGGGTCCACCTTTAGTGGAGGGCTCTTCTCCACACTTTCTGTTACATCTGTCTGCTTGAGGCATTGCTGGGGTCCAGTTCCACAGGCCAGGCAGGCTTTCCTCTTTGTCTAATTCTTGACTGAGTTGAATTCTGATCTCAAGTTTGATGAACCCAGATCTTTATTGACATAGATTCCTGAATAACACATTGAATGAGCCCAATAAAAAATTAGCTGCAGCAAAAACTCAGGCATCGGGCCGGCGCCGTGGCTCAACAGGCTAATCCTCCGCCTTGCGGCGCCGGCACACCGGGTTCTAGTCCCGGTCGGGGCGCCGGATTCTGTCCCGGTTGCCCCTCTTCCAGGCCAGCCCTCTGCTGTGGCCTGGGAGTGCAGTGGAGGATGGCCCAAGTGCTTGGGCCCTGCACCCCATGGGAGACCAGGTAAAAGCACCTAGTACCTGGCTCCTGCCATCGGATGAGCGCAGCGCGCCATCCACGGCAGCCATTGGAGGGTGAACCAACGGCAAAGGAAGACCTTTCTCTCTATCTCTCTCTCTCACTGTCCACTCTGCCTGTCAAAAAAAAAAAAAAAAAAAAAAAAAAAAAACCTCAGGCATTGCATGGGAACCTTAAATTGCAGGTTGCATTTCAGACTTTTTTTTTTCAAAACCTTCTTAATGCTATTGCACTGGTGCAGTTATCAATTATGATTTAATTCCTTTCTGATGACACTTTTAATGCATACAGTAGCATCAACAATCCTGCCATGTGGAACCAAATGACAGAGCAGAATTTTGTGATTTCTTTGTCTTGCCTGCAATGTCATGCTGCTAACAAAACTTCATACCATATCTGTTAATATATTTCCTTCTGATCAATAAAATTAAAAAAAAACTCTGTTCTATTTTTGCAGCTGTCATGCAAAGTTGTGTGTAAACTCATTACTGAGATAAATCTAAGATTTCATATCAATTTACACTCACACAGGAAGTTTCTCTAATCAGTTTCTTTACATACTTAGACTCTTTCAGTAGCTGCCCACCACACTTTTCTCACCTTTTGTGGAAGCTGGGCAAGGGCTGATGCAATCACATTGGTTCTTTCTTCTGTCATGTTACTGATCATTGACCCCAGGGAAAACACCACGACTCCCTCTTCTCCAGAGCTCTGCACAAAGTCTTCTATTTCCTATGAAGAAATAATTTACTCCATCACAAAAGGGCAGTAGCACAGCAAACAATAATGAAAGGATTGATGCAATCAATGAAAGAGAAAATCAAATCTTATTTTTTTACATAGAAATATTTCATTTAAGATATGCAAACTTCATGCATTTCATAAATACAGATTTAGGTACATAGAGAAATTCAAATCTCATCAGAAATTATTATAGTGGTGGCTATGGTAAAATACATAGCTGACAAACTTTCCATCTTACACGTTTCTAAGTATACAGATAGTCATGTAAACTATAGTCACATTGTTGTGCTATGAAGGCCCAAGATTTCTTTTTCTTGCAAAACTGAAATATCATGTTATTTGCACACTAAATGTTACATATGTATGGTTATTTATACATTAAATGTTACATATGTAGGGAATGATATGCTTAATTGATATTCCTTCTCTTATTCTGCAGAAAAAAAAATGTTATTATATTACTTATCTTCTCTGCTACTGTATTCCCAAGTAAACTTCTTACTATGGTTGATTTAATGTTAGTGATGGTTCTTTCATAAAATTATTGTAATGGTGTGATATACACATATAAAAAGTATTCAATCCTTAAATTTTTAAAGGTTTTTTATTGGAAAGGCAGAGTTACATAGAGGCAAAGGCAGAGGGAGAGAGAGAGGTTATCCATCTACTGATTCACTCTCCAAATGGCTGCAATGACTGGAGAGCGGCAAATTTGAAGACAGGAGCCACAGGCTTCTTCCAGGTGTCCTACAGGTCTTGGGACCTAAGGACTTGGGCCTTCTTCTACTGTTTTCCTAGTCAATAGCAGAGAGCTGGATCAGAAATGGAGCATCTGAGACTGAAACCAGATGGGATGCCTGCACTGCAGGTGGTGGCTTTACCTGCTATGCCACAGTGCTAGACCCAGTCTTTTTTTTTTTTTTTGCCAGGCAGAGTTAGACAGTGAGAGAGAGACAGAGAGAAAGGTCCTCCCTCCGTTGGTTCACTCCCCAAATGGCCGCTATGGCTGGCGATGCACCAATCTGAAGCCAGAAGCCGGGTACCTCCTCCCAGTCTCCCCCGTGGGTGTAGGGACCCAAGCACTCAGGTCATCCTCCACTGCCTTCCTGGGCCACAGCAGAGAGCTGGACTGGAAGTGGAGCAACCAGGACTAGTACCCAGCGCCCCAACCAGGACTAGAACTGGGGTGCTGGCGCCACAGGTGGAGGATTAGCCAAGTGAGCCATGGCGCTGGCCCCAGTCATCCTTAAATTGTAGATTGCTTTCAATGGTTATTTTCTCAAATAATTGCTATAAATATTTTTAACTTTTTTGGTTAATATTTTTAGATTTTATTCAAGTTATACAAGTTTCTTGTATTGCATATATACAGATTTGGGAACATAGTGATACTCCCCCCCCCCCCTTTACCCTCCCTTTCGTGCTTCTACCCTTCTAATAAACTGAAAATCCTTGAAGAAATGGATAAGTTCCTGGATTCATATAATCTATCAAGATTAAATCAAGATGATATAATCAACCTACAGACCCAAAACAAGCAATGACATTGAAATAATAGTAAAAAGCCTTTTATCAAGTAGAACCCAGGACCTAAATAAAGCCTGTACTGTTGAATTCTATAAAACATTCCAAGAGAATGCAATCCACTATTCTTCAAACTATTCCAAAATATTGGGCACAATGGAATTCTGCCATACACTTTTTATGAGGCCTGCATTACTTTGATAACAAACCAAAGACAGGACACGAAAAGAAATCTACAGACCTATAGTCTTAATGCACATAGATTCCCAAACAAAGATCAAAAATCAAGATTAAGTGTGATTGATCAGAGAAATGGAAGGGTATTCAACATTCACAAATTAATAAACATCATAAATCACATCAATAGAATGAGGAAGAAAAACTATATGATCATCTCAATAGATGCAGAGAAAGCATTTGATAAGATTCAAAATGCTTCATAATAAAAAAATCCACAAATATGGTACGGAAGGAACATTTCTCAAAATTATAAAGGCTATGCATGACAAACATACAGGCAATATCATACTGAATTGGGAAAACTGAAGGCATTTTCCCTCAGATCTGGAAAAAACAAGGATGTCCACTTTCATCACTTTTATTCAATATACTACTGAAATTTTCTGTAAGAGCAATTAGGGAAGAAAAAGAAATAAAAGGCTTCAACATTGATAGAGAGAAATTCAAATTATCCATGTATGCATATGACATGATGTTGTACATGGAAAAATCTGAACACTCAACCAAAAAGCTGTTAGAATTGATGAATCAATTTAATAAAGTTTCAGGTTGCAAAATAAACATACAAAAAACGGTATCTTTCTTCTATGCTAATGATAAACTCACAGAAAGAAAAATCAAGAAGGAAATCCCATTCACAATAGCTGCTCAAATACAAAAAAATCAAATATTTAGTAATAAATTTAACCAATGAAGTGAAAGATTTCTACAATGAAAATTATCAAACATTGATGAAAGAAATCATCAAAAACAGTAAAATGGAAACATGTTCCTTGTTCATAGATCTGAAGAATAAATCTCATTAAAATGTCTCCACTGCTTAAAGCAATTTACAGATTCAGTGCAACTCCTAATAAAATACCAACAGCATTCTTTTACAGTTAGAAAAAAAATCTTGCAATCCATATTTAATCACAAAAGACCTCAAATAACCGAAGAGATTCTGAGCAAGAAAAAAATCACGTTAAAGGCATCTTAATACTTGATTCCAAAGCATAATACAAAGCTATAAAACCAGAGTGACACTGGCATAAAAAATAATACATCAGTCATTGGAACAGAATCAAAAGCCCAGAGATTAATCCACACACACATTTACAGTCAACTGATTTTGACAAAAGTGCTAAGGCCATACACTGGAGTAAGAATAATCCTTCAACTAGTGGTGCTGGCATGCATATATGTAGATGAATGAAATTAGATCCAGATCTCTCAACCTATACAAAAAATCAACTCAAGATGGATCAAAAACCTAAATTTAAGACCTGAGATTATGAAGTTCCCAGAAGAAATTATAGGGAAAGAACTCCAAGACATTAGTGTAAGGGACAACTTCTTGGACAAGACCCCCAAAGAACAGGCAACAAAATCGGGAGTAAACAAATAGGATTATGATTATATCAAGCCAGAATCTTTCGCATAGCAAAGGAAATGAACTAGAACTACTAGTCAGTCAATAAAGTGGGAAAAATATTTGGGAAGCACTTGACAATGGATTAATATCTCAAATATATCAGCATCTTAAAAAACAACAAGAACAGTTGAGATATGGGCAAAGGGCTTCAATAAACAGTTCTCAAAAGAAGAAATATAAATGGTCAACAAATATATGAAAAAAATGCTCAACATCACTAGCCATCAGGGAATGCAAATCAGAACCACAATGAGAAACCATGTCACCACTGTAAGCATGGCTAAAATCCAAAAGATAGAGAGTAACAAATGTTGGCAAGGATGTGGATAAAGGAAAACACCTACACCGTTCCACCACTGTCAAATACAGTGTGACTATTTTTTAAGTAACAGACCTGCCACATGATTTGCAGTTGCACTCTCGAGTATATACCCCAAGTTCTGCAACACAATTTATCAAGGAGATGCTTGCATCACCATGTTTATAGCAGCACTGTTCACAACCGCCAAAATTTGGAATCAACCAAGATGTCTGTCTTCAGATGAATGGATAAAGAAAATGTGGTATATATACATAATACAATAATCAGCTACAAAAAAAGAATGAAATTCTACCATTTGCAGAGAAATTGACACAGCTGGAGGACATCATGCTGAATGATATATTCATTACCCAGAAAGACAAATATCTCATATTCTCCCCTTATATGTGAGAGCTAAAATTCTAAACAAATAAACAAAAAAGAATGTGTGTATCAGTATTGCTACAAATCTAGTTTTGTTAAACTTTGTTATATAACTATGTCAAACCAATGGTTAAGAATGTTAAACTACTATAGTTTTAATGATCTGTGATTCCTTAAAATTTCCTGTATATAAGTCAAATGGTTGTTTTACCATTCAATTATTGTTTATAGCTCTTTTAGATATCCCCACTAATCTAGGGTCTTTTTTCTCTATACTTGTTAAACTTATTTGGTGAATAAGGTCATTTTCACTGTAAGGTCATTTTAAAATATGTTCTATCAAAAAATTTTAAAAAATAGAAAAAAAAGGAGACTATAAAAGGGCCGAAGGGAAAGAGACGGAAGGAGGGAAGAGAGAATACTATGTTCTTGAACTTGTGTCTATATGGGATTTCCTATCTGTGCCCTCCTCCTCATCCTCTTTGCAGCCTTCCATTCACAGAGCCTTCAGGCCTGGCTGACAGCACCCTCAGGTCCACGGATGAGCAGCATATATGAGGGTGGGGGTTGATGGAGGGAGACATCAACTTCCTGGCCTTGCCTGTGATAGATGGGCTCTTCCCAGAGCTTATGGAAAAAAATACCAAGATCTAGTTTGTACTGGGCAAGGGGACCTGTACTTGTGCCTTGCTGTGGGGGTCATAATAACCCAAATGGTGTTTTCCAGGGTCTTGGGAAGTTGGTGCAGTAATACTGCTTTGGTCATTAAGGTCTGTATTTGGAGAGTTGCCAGCAATTCTAGTGCTAAGCCCACACAGTTGGTTCTGTTGTATAACCCAGAAGCGTGGACTCAGTGTTGTGGTGGTGGAAGAAGAAGGTGGGAATCAAACTCAGCCTGTCTCTTTGGAAGTGGAACTCCCTTTATGGAGTCAGTTGATCCTTAAGTGGAGCCAATCAGCAGCCAGAGTGGGCACAAGGAATGACAACTAAGGATCAAAGCCACTGGCGTGGGCCTTCCAAACAATGTGCCTCTTGAGTGCCTTATTCAAGTACCTGCTTATTTCTCTGTTTCAGTCTCCTGCTAATGCTACCCAACCAGGACCCTACCACCCACCTAAAAGTTCAGATTTCTCACCCCTCTCCTGGCTTTGCCCTGTGGCCATTATATGGGCTGCACCAGAAGACGGGTGATCTCTCTTTTGCAATAATAGTATTAAAAGAAAAAAAAAAGTATGTACAAATCACTTGAATTTATTAATAAGTAACTAAAAGATTAAAAACATAGCAATAATGACAATAGCCATTATTGATTCTGGATTACTGACCTGAGTGCTGGAATTTTGTTTTTACCTTATACATAATATATACAGCATATCCTGTGATATGTTAGTATATATATATATATATATGTATATATATTACATAATGTTATAACCCAGGTAATGTATCTATTTCATCCAACTTTTATTATTTCTTTATGGTAAAAACATTAAAATATTATTATTCCAGAAAAATATCTTGTATATTGGCATTTTTATAGTCAGACTGTTAGGTAGGAAGTAAGAAATGAGCTTATGTGTGTGTTATAAGGGCCTAAGGAATTGACATCTACAGCAGTCCAGCATCCGCATCTCAAAGTCAACCCGATAACCTTCCGGGTGCAGCCCAGTATCTGCACTTCAAAGTCCTGCCCAGATCCTGATGACCTTCCAGGGAGTCCTGCCCGTTCTACCTGGTCTGATAAACATCCTTCCTCTAAGGTGGGGCGACACCAGCCAGGCTTCCCTTGTCTGATAACCTCAATGGGAAAAACTCAGAAAGGAATTTTTTGTATTTATACCCAATAAGTCCTTTGTTCGGGAGGAAAAGGAGAGGAGAAGGGAAAAGGCGGGAAGGCAAGACCCATCCCCTTAAAACCCCAGCCTAAATGTGAACTGTGCACTCTCTCTCAGGTTCTGTCTGGAGAGGTGCCCATCCTGTTATTGTTTTTTTTTTTTTTGTCTGCCTCTTTCCTATTCCTATACATATTTCTGTACATCAGTCACATATCTGTACATATTCATGTTATTATCAATGACTCAGATAGCTTCTATGACCTACTCTAGGTAAATTTTAACAATGTGGTTTTTCCTTTCACAGAACTTTCACACTGTTTTATGGTCTATGTTTCCAAAGAAAATGTAAGGTATTAGAGAGAGCACAAAATATGCCTACTCTTTTTCTCTATATGTCCAGCACTTGCCTCTCTTGTGTCATAGAGTGTTTATGAAAATACACCAAATTAAAAGCCAATTTTTTTAAGTGCTAAATAAAGAAGACCTTAATTTAACTGAATCTATTCTCTAAGGTCTCTTAACTATTCTGTTATTCTATAATGATAATGATGTTCGTACACATATGATGGTATAGAAATATACAAAATGGTATCAAAAAGTTCATAAAAATATTAATTATGTTCTGTTTCAGTCTCCTGCTAATGCTACCCAACCAGGACCCTACCACCCACCTAGAAGTCCAGATTTCTCACCCCTCTCCTGGCTTCGCCCTGTGGCCATTATATGGGCTGCACCAGAAGATGGGTGGTCTCTCTTTTGAAATAATAGTATTAAAAGAAAAAAAAAGTAGTACTTTGTGAAATCCTCTCATATGAGTTTTTGCTGGGAAGGGCCCTTTCACCCAATTCCAATATATCTTCCAATGAGTCAGACGCCTAAGTAAAGAATGCAGAGTCATTTCCACTGCAAAAGCTAAGCAAAAAACGAAAACAAACA
Organism: Sylvilagus floridanus; assembly: GCA_949820135.1. NCBI lineage: Eukaryota > Metazoa > Chordata > Mammalia > Lagomorpha > Leporidae > Sylvilagus > Sylvilagus floridanus. Next base: position 102,309,136 of record OX463238.1, on the reverse strand, counting down.
GGAGCATATTTACATTGGGCAGAGGCTTGGCAGGTTTGCAGTGGAGCCCTCCAACAAAATAAAAATTTGGCAGTAGTGGGCGAGGAAACTCCAGATCCCAGTAGCTTCGAATGAGCCAAATGTCAGCTTTCCCCACCAGCTCAAACATCGTAACAGGTCTTCCTGAGGAAAAGGCAGGGTAACGGGAGAATGGTTACAGGAAGTACACCACATAACTCAATGTAATGATGCAGCCAATGATGTATAAAGGGTCTATACATTGATAAAATTAATATACATATGTATGTACAGCATATGCATATAAATATAGCATGCATTGTTCACATATTAGATATATGCAAATCAAATGCCTCTAATATCATTTCACTATTGTCACAATCCTTGTTATCAAAATAGGGCACTATTGAATTAAACATACATTTTTTTCCTCTTTGAAGTTACAAGAGTTGCAGATTCAAATAAGAACAATCATTTTAGCTGTAGAGCTAAGAAATCCTACAGAAATCCTGAGCACAGCTTTCCAAGAGATACTCAGTCTAGTGTCCACAATTTAGCATACTGGTTGCAAATTCTTGATTTTTCAGATGAGCTGATTTTTTAAAATAGAGTTAATTTTTTTCTCTTGAAGCTATTTTGATTCACTTTACCAGCTTAATAACATTTATTGACATAGAAATTTACATAGAAACATTGGCAAATATCACATGGAGGGGTTTTTAAGTTATTAGCATAGAGATTTTTGTTCATCTTTAATTTGGATAATTATTGCAAATAGATTGAGAAAGATAATTTCAAAACAGATTAAATTTTTACATGTCTACATTTAAACAAAATTTTACGCATTACACAGATGATTTTCAAGGACTTAAGGAAAGAATTTGGAGAATTACAAAACTCAATTTCCAGGTTTTCTGTCTGGAAAAAGCTCTGTATCTCCAAAACATGAATGGCTCTTTTAGGTAATATAGAAAATGTATTTTAGTTTTGAAATAAATGGATCCTTGCAAGGAAAAATTGTTTCCTCAAGGTTACATGGATAGTAGACCTAGAAATGAGTTCACATGTTGTCATTCATTAGCTTTTTAGAGAATTAGCCCCTCAATTTTTATAACATAAAGAATGGGTACTATAATGGACATAGAATTGCTTAGGAAAATCCTGGTGCTTCATTCACAGCTGTGAGACTTCCTGGAATGAATCAGCCACGTAGTGAGAAACTGGCTTCTACCAGACTCTGTAAGGAAAGCCGTTCTATAATATTTCTGAGATTGCAAGATCTTTTTTACATTATCATTTCAAATGTCCACTTATAAAAGACTGATTCCCCTGATTGTATATCCATATTCAGTTACAGAGTCAGAAGTAATCTGAGAATTCACATCAGCAATAAAAACATGACTTACCTAGAACTTCACTGCAAAACTGATCCCACCTCTTCACATTTAACATTTGGAACCAAAAGTCAAAATAAAGCATAAATAGCATGTTTTTTACCCTCTCCATGAATGTCATTTTTCCACTTAAATCTGACATAATAACAGGCACATAGGAAGGAGGAAATAGAAGTCCTCCACTATACTTTTCATAGGTGTAGCCAGGAGTGAAGCGGAGACTGTACACAAGGGATGTGTTCAGTAGCTCAGCCAGCAGCTCACCACAGGGAGCTAATGGATCTGCAAAAACAACATCAAACCTTGATTCTTGAAGCTTTGTCATGATTTTCTTGTTCAAAACCACATTCTTGCAAGTATTTTCATGGATATTAGAAAATTCTGTGAAAACTTTTTGCATTATTTGAGAATATTCCCAGTATGAATACCTTGACACATCATTTATCATCTTATTAAGCCAATTCATGATAAATGCTTCCATTTCTCCTTTTGTAATAGTTGTAGGAAAAGTTTCAAATTTAATTCCTGATTCATTGTTGCTATCAATTGCAACAGAAGCAGAAGATCTCAGAACAGTGACTTCATGACCTCGCTGGACAAGTGCATCCAGGATTGTCTTCATGTTCATCCAGTGACTGTACTCCATAGGCCACACCAGCACCTTCCCACAACTCCCAGAGCTGAAGCAGCAGCTCAGCTGTAGCAGCAGCACCAGAACTGAGACACGTTTCATTGGTGAAACACAATGTTTTCTCTCCACTTGCTGTTCCTTTCTTCTGCACCCCATGATTTTATCTAGGAAGAAATTTAACACAGTTAAAATATAACTTGCATTGGTTAAATAGAAATCCATGATATGAACACTCAGAGTTTGATATACAGGATGGCAGGTAGAAAAGGCAAGTTAGATGTTGTCCTGTTTAAGTGAGTGCTTTATGATTAAGTGATTCATCCAGCCCTAACGCAATGACCTGGGTGTGTAAACTGAGTTATGTAAGAAATATTAGAGCAGTCCCCAAAGCACTGGCAAGTGCCGTGACTTGCATCTGCAGTCTCCATGACAGTGAAGTAGAGATAAAATAGTTATGCAGCTGATCCTCATTTCTTGGATAACATGTTTCAAAGGACATTCTTTGTAAAAACACTGATAAAATATAATCCACATACATGCAATGCATCAATTCAACATGTATAATTCATTATTTCATAGAACATTCACATGAATGTGTAACTACCATCACTATTAATTTTTGAACATCTTGTTGCTGGTAAAGCAGTCCTGTAACCATTCTCTTTTGTGCCCCCTTCACTCCAATTTATGGTTCCTTCTGTCCTAAGCAATTGTTAATTTGTTTCTCTTGATTTGACTACTAGATGAAAGTTAGGAGAGTCTTCTTTGCCTCATTTCTCTGGAATTACCTTTTAAAACACAGAGCAAGGCTGCTGTGAGAAAGATAGGATTCAAACCCTCTATTGAGAAACAGGGGCTGTGGCTGATATCATAATGTTCAACTGGGAGCTATGGGGAAAAATAGACCTTTGTTCTAGGCGCACCCACATGTCCTGGACTTCTGTGACTCTGAACTGGGAAGCTGAGATAAGATAAGATGTTAAATGCCACAGTTAAGATATTAATCACCACAGGTTATCACCTTTTTTAAATTTGTTTTGTTTATCAAGACTTACACTTTCTTCACCCCTCAGCACTATGTCCTTAAGAAAATTCCCAGAAATTTTATCATTGTGTTTTTAAATAGTTTTCAGTAGTTGTTTATGTTTTGCTGCAGATCCGGTCCATGGGCATGCTTTGCTGTCATGTGTGTACTGGCTTTTTCTTGTCAATTTTCTGTCCACATACATAAGATTTGTATAAATTTAGGCTTTTAGAAGTACTGAAATTTTTAATAATCTCTCTAATGAATCCACTCATGGGTATTTAGAATTAGAAATAGATATCTTAAAAAAAGACTGCGGGGCTGGCGCAGTAGCTCCTTTGAAATCGGAGAAGACTCCCTAAAATCTACACTAAAATGTGGCCCTTTAGAGTTCCCCAGCAGTGCTATCCAGCTGCCACATGCGCTACCGGAATTTGGGTGCCTTACGATTTCACCACAGGCTTATTACTAAATCCCCAATATTAATAAGCCCAAGGGGGTTCTTGCCTAATATTTAGAGAAGAATTCTAAATACCGGCACAGATAAATGAGGCAGCATGGTACATTTTAGGCTTTTATTTAGTGAGAAAGATGCATAGGAGAGTGAGAGCTTTATGTAGGGGAGAGAGGTGAATAGGGGTTCACACCGAGCACCAGGAACCAGCCACGTGGACAAGCATCTAGGCCTGTATCTGGGCCAAGAAGCCTAGAGCACATGGCCCGAAGGCCACGAGCACTGGAGGTACGGGCCTACAGCAAGCCACCTCCTGACAAGAGGCCAAGGAAGAAGCATGGGCCGGGCCACACGGTGTCCAGCTTTTAACCCACTTCCAAAGGGGGTGGTTAATTAACCTGATTGGCTGGTGGGCACCCAGGTGTGGCCAGGTAGGGTCATGAGGTCACACAGGGGCGTGGCAAAGGCATGGTCCTCCAATTCACAAATCCAATCCATTTTAACCTGTATGCCTGCCTACTTCAACTTGGTTAATCCCCTGCCTGCAGCACCAGCATCACATATGGGTGCTGAGTTCTAGTCCCGGTTGCTCCTCTTCCAATCCAGCTCTCTGCTGTGGCCCAGGAGGGCAGTGGAGAATGGCCTAAGTGCTTGGGCCCCTGCACCCGCATGGGAGACCAGGAGGAAGCACCTGGCTCCTGGCTTTGGATCGGTGTAGCTCCCGCCATAGCGGCCATTTGGGGTGTGAACCAATGGAAGGAAGACCTTTCTCCTCTCTCTCTGTCACTAACTCTGTCAAAAAAAAAAAATAAAATAAAAAACAGGCCCCAAGCAGATCTATTAGATAGTAAGCCCGATTCTAGGTCACTTAAAGTATTCTGACTGATACTCAATATTTGACTAGTTCATTTCTATTTTGAATAATTATAAATAGTCTTAAATTATCCTTGTTGATTAATTTAATATATTCTAGAATACTAATAAAATATTAAGACAAAGTACATGCAATTGTCTTTAGATATTACTATATATGTCTGTTTTCTCATATTATAATTTGGAAGTATATGTAAAATGCCCTAAAGAACAGGAATAACTAAGTAATAATTGAGTTTCTATTTCTTGCTTTAAACTAGACTTTGTTATGCAGGTTAAAGATTGCACTTAACACAATGCCTGCCTGGCTCCTTGCCAGCAGGAGCCCAAGGCTGGAGCCAGCCCCACTCTGCTGGAGAAAAAGACCACAGCAGCTCCATGGCTTGTATGCTTTTTCATTTGAAACAGACAATTGCAGGTCTTGGATGGGTTTTTCCACTGGCAATTTTGGAGAAAGCATGGATTGGTTTCTTTTAGTGGTCTTAAAAATTCACTTTTATTTCTTATGGATGGTTAAAAAACTGAAAGGCTAAATCCCTAGGTTTTTGATTCTCAAATCATGTATGCTTTCAATTGCTGATTTCGAGTAGGAGAACTGGTTTGGTTGCCTAGAAACCTGTTAGCATCAGGAAGGTGAAGCCTTAAACATGGCAGATGCTCCACTTCTTGCCTCCAAGTTAGGTAACAGGTTCTGCCCCAAGGTGGCAGCCCCCATGGCCTGTCATATTCCACTCAGCTGATTAATAGAGAGATACACACACACATGTTATCTGTATTACAGAACAAAAATTGCTTAGTCAAATGTTAAAGGAATTAGAACTAATGCAATGTGGCCGTGTCAACACTTAAGGATAATTAAACTCACTTTGATCTTCTCAGGTCCTACGAAGAATCTGTAAAGCTTTGTAGTCCTCCATGTATTCCTACTGACTTACTACTAAAGTTACAGTTTAAAAACTTGCCATGGGATCCCAAATCCCATTGGGCTAGACGGTTAAAGTGTTACCGGAGAAGCAAAGGGTTCTTGTCTTTGTGCAAGAAAGAATTCAGGCGTGAGACAGAGAGAAGGGGAAAGCAACATAGCAAGGTTTATTAGGGTAGGGACATCCATAAGAATGGATGAGCACCTCTCCAGATAGACCCAGAGAGAGTGCCTGGTTTACATTTAGGCTGGGATTTTTAAGGGGATGGATCTTGCCTTCCCTCCCCCTCTTCTTCTCCTCCTCCTGAGCTAAGGACTTGTTGGATGCAAATACAAAATTTGCTTTCTGAGTTTTACCCCTGAAGTTATCAGACAAGGGAAGGCTGGCTGGCATCGCCCCGCCTTAGAGGAAGGATGGGCAGGACCTTCCAGGGGTTCCTTGAGAGTCATCAGGATCCGGGCAGGGCATTTGAAGTGCAGATACTGGGCTGCACCTGGAAGGTAATCGGGATGACTTTGGGATGCAGATGCTGGATCTAGATGTCAATTCCTTAGGCCTTTGTCACACACACATAAGTTCATTTCTGACTTCCTACCTAACAAAAGTAGCATATTAAGTGTTAAAGTGATCACATAGATTGGGTTAAGTTTTAAAGTAATTATAAAGATGGCACTGTTAAAGTGACCATATCAATAGGATTAAGTGTTTACTGCTAATAATACATAAGATTAAAGAGGACTGAATGCTCCAACATGGGAAGGAGTCCATACCGAAAATTCATGGAATGGCAACTGCTTTAAGTAACTCTCAGTGACCTCAGAGTCAGCCCTAAAGGCATTCTGATCTGGCGGAAAAGCCCATGAGAGCATTTCAGGCATGGATAGCTGGGACATTAGTGCAAAAAGTGTTCCTACACGGAGGACCTCCCTGGGTGAAACCCTCGTGGAAAGAAGTGGTCATCAAAGAAGGATGTACTTTTTCTCCGAAGGGAGAACTTTCACTTTGCTGATGGCCTCGTCTGAATACTGACAGAGTTTGTGGACTCAAAAGGCTCCCACAACCTAGGCAGCTGATGTCAAGGGCCTTGGGTGATCACTGACATCCTACATAAGAGTGTTAATTGTTAAATTAACAACAGGGGTCACTGTGTACTAACTTCCCATGCAGGACCTGTGTCCTCAAAAAGCTACAGTATTAGCATTAATAGAAAACTTGCTCCCAAAGATTTACCTTGTTCTAGCATGTTACATTCTTATTTGTCCTGTTTTAGTTATGTCTAAATGTTAAATTCCACTGCCTGTATTCTTAGGTGATTCTTTAAAGTTTATCAAGTGTCTCAAACTTGAGCCCTTGGATATAAATCTCTGTGATATTCCTATCTGGTATGTTTTAACATAAGGTCAAATACAGAGTACAGAATGATTAAAGGCCTCAGGACTAATGATGTTTCAATGCATCTTACTGTGTGCTAAAACTTTGTCTAAGGAGTAATTTTTCCTACATCCCCCTAAACCCAAAATCTGGGACAGTCAAGAAACAGAACTTCCCAAACAAAGCTCAGGTTTCTAAACTAGAGGTAGATTCCCTGGGATATGTCCTAACTCCAAAAAGGTGTGCCCTTTCAGTCAAGGAAACAGAAACTATTCTTTATAAAAAGGCAGTTAAGGATATTGCTGGGAATTGCAAGATTCTGTGGAGTTTGGAGTCCAGGGTTTGGTTTCCAAGCCTTTGTATGTGCTTTAAGAGGCCCTACTGCAGACACTGTGCTGGACAGGGGAACTGCAGAGGGTGTTCCAAGGAATTAAAGAGCTTTTAACAAAAGCTCCAACATTAGGAATTCCTGAGCCAGCCATTCATAAAAAGATCCTCTGCAGATCAATTGCAGCTTAAATGGAAGAGACCTACCAAGTGCTACTGAACACACTACCTCAGTAAAATTAGGATTAAACTTCTACCCCTTAAGTCTTCACAGGTGAACTCAAAAGACATGCCTGATTGTTCCTGTAAGCCAAGATCTAAAGCAAAACAGATAAGCAAAGCTTTGCTTTCCTCACATCAACACTGCTGCACCTTAAGGCTGACATGCTGTACCTGCCTCTTTTGATTCTCTCTGGGAACTGTTATTGACAATAAAACTAATGTATTCTATTATAATTCTCTATGCTTAAGCTAAATTGGTTTATAATCTATCACCACCTTCCGGGAGTCTGTAAGATATGTTCTTTTCATCTTAAGGGGCACTCTACTCATAATTGGTCTTGTTCCAGTTTTGTTTATACTAATTAACAAACTTCTATGTTTCAGAACTCAACAACTTCTGGGAGTAACTGACCATATAGGGGACACAGACACTGGCAGTGACTGAGACTGCTCCAGCTCACAAAGCAAATTTGTTAGATGAGATAGGCAGAGACTTCCAGACCCAGGACAGGCAGAGCCTGCACTACACCCTTCATAAGCAGGGAGCAGCTATAGAAGGTGTGATGATTCTATGCCCTTCAACATCCCTTAGGATTAGGGGAATGGAGTCTCTGAGGGGAGAGTGATGTAGGCAGGCAAATAGAATCAGTTGGAAGACCATGCCTCCACCACGTCCCCTGTGTGACCTCATGCCCCTACTTGACCACATCTGTGTGCCCACCTACCACTCAGACTAATTAACCACTCCCCTTGGAAGGAGAATGGTTTCCCTTTTGCCCTTCTTTTTCCTCTGTGCCCTTAATCCCACTGCCACACACTCTTCAATTTAACCCAAACCTTATTGTGGGTTGTGGCTTGTTGCTGTGCCATGCTAAGCAGGATCACATCTACCAAGCAAAAGGCTACTGACTGAGATTTTGGCTATAGAGATAGTCTGCCCTAAAACAGATGGGGGAGATGGGGGTGATATTGTGAAACTGCCTGCCTAGCCCATGCAGGAAGTTAGCCTGACTGCTGACAGGTGGCAGGAATCCCAAGCACATTTATCCCTCACCACCCCACACCCCCACTCCCACTCCCTGTTAAAGCGCACTGTAATTGCCAATCAGGTAAACTGTTCCTGGGTGTGGCCCAGGCCCATCAGGAAGACTACTGTAGCCTACATAATCTTCAAGCTGATTGGAGAAGCATAGTGGCACCAATATTGGCTCTATCCTGTAGCATTAGTGTTGCCCTGAATGAGCTATGCCCCCTCTGCTTGCCCTTTAAAAGGTGTGCTTGATCATTAATAAACAGACATGTTCACTGATACTTGCCTCTGGTGTTTCTTGTTGAAGAATGCCATCGCCCCACCATCCTGGCAGTGAGCCGGCCTCTCAGGATGAGCCCACAATATACTTAAGAAGTAGAGTTACAGACAGTGAGAGGGAGAGATAGAGAGTGAAGTCTTCCATCTGCTGGTTTACTCCCTCGATGGCCACATTGGCTGTGGCTGTGCGGATCTGAAGCCAGAAGCCAGGTGATTTTTCTGGGTCTCCCATGTGGGTGCAGGGGCCCAAGCACTTGGGCCATCTTCCACAGCATTCCCAGGCCATAGCAGTGAACTGGATTGGAAGTGGAGCAGCTGGGACTAAAACCGGTGCCCATATGGGATGCAGGCACTGCAGGGGGCAGCTTTACCCGCATGGATGGGAGAGGGGCGAAGACCAGTTGGAGGACCAGGGCCCGAGGGTGATTGCATGGAAACTTGCTCTTGCTTCTCTGGGTGGCGGGGGGGGGGGGGGGGTTAGATCATAGATAAGGCAGGGGAATAGACCTACACAAGAGCTGGTTCTGAGATAAGAGTGAGCTGGAGCTTAGAATTCCTGGGTAGGAGGGGGAGGTACAGTGAGTGAGAAAATGAGAGTCAGAGCAGTGAATGTAGGAGAAAGGGGTTCTGGCTGTCTTTAGTTAGAGCTTTGGAAGTTAAGAGAACTTGAGACAGAGCACATGAGCTGTAAATAGAAGGTTCAGAACTGAGATAGGAGAAATCCTGAACATAGGAGATTTTCTTCCACTTTCCCGAATGCTCACACAAGTGGTAGAGATCCTGTATGTCAGCATCAAATGTGCCATTAAGTGGGCACCCGGAGGTAGAGGACAACCAAGAGGAGGGTTGGAAAGAACATGAGATGAGGAAGTTCTCATGGCGGCCTGTGAAGTCGGACTGACTAATATCAGGTGTCTCCAAGATCACATCCGTCCAAAAGGGAGAGAACAGATAATTAGTTCCAGGAAGGCTTAAGGCCCTGTTGTAGGCAGGCATATAGAATAAAATTGATCTGGTTTGTGAAGACCACGCTTTCACCCCGTGTGACCTTCTGCCCCTACCTAGCCATACCTGTGTGCCCACTGGCCAATAAGGTTAATTAACCACTCCCCTTTGAAAGTAGTTTTTAAAAGCCCAGAACTTGGTGGGCTCACTCTCTTCTTTCCATTTTCTGGCCTTTTGCCAGCGTGGGCCTTTGTGGCCCTGCACTTCTAGGGCCCATGACTTTTGGGCCACCCACCCCATGATTCCTGGCCTGCATGCTCCTCTGTGTGGCTGGCTCCTGCTACTCGGTATGAATCCAGATTTCTCTCTCCTATAGATAGGGCCCTCACTCTCCTATGCATCTTTCTTACTGAATAAAAACTGCCTCATTCATTTATGCTGCTATTCAGAATTCTTTGAATATTAGGCAAGAATTCCCACAGACTTATTAATATTGGGAACTTATTAATAAGCACACGTGATATCACATGGCACCCCATATTCTGATATCAGACCCTTAATATTTTGCTTGTAGAACATCCTAAAGTACATTATTATAGTGCATCTCTCTTAAAAAAAGAATTAAATAATCAGCTAGTAAAAGCCTCAAGATATTTCTAAGGGGATTTTCATTAAATTAGCAGAAACCTCCTAAAGTTCAGGAGAGAATCTGACTAAATAGTGGAAGTCATGAAAGGAAAACAATTCCATCCATGAGTGCTGTCTCCAGCAAAGCTCTCCTTCATAAGAGAAGGAGAAATAGATCTCACATCATGAGCAAAAACTGAAGAAGTAAATCATGTAATAGCTGACTCTCCAAGAAATACCAGAGTCCCACCTTAGTAGTGAAAGTATTATAAGTACCATCACAAAGCATGAAAAAGCACAAATCTTAACAGTTGAGAGGACACACAAACACTCACAGACACACAAAACCAGAATTCTAGGAGAAATATCCAGGGACTAATATTTATTTATATTTATTTTACTTTTTATTTTCTGGACTTGATTTTAAATATGTTCAGTTAAGAGGTTTTTTTTCTTCTACAACCTTTGGTGCTATAGTTCTGTATCTATTTTTGTTTTACTCACTAGGTTTTGTTATTAGGCTTAGGTTCATCTCTTAAATTAAGCTGGAAAGATTTGATCATTCTCTTTTTGCTGAAAATATATGACATAAGGCTATTATAAAAGAAGATACCAAAAAAAAAAGATACAAGTGAAGCTAATATGCCTTTAATTATCTCTAGAAGATATTTAGAATGACATTTCTTCCTCCCTTCTTTCCTCCCTCCGTTTCTTTCTTTCTTTCTTTTTCTTTCTTGAGCAAAACATCATTCTTTCTCTTGAGCAAAGGAACATCCAGATGCAGCAACCTGGACTGAGGCACCAAGAGAGGCACAGCCAAGAAACTAGTTGAAGTTGAGTCTTTTAAAAACAATTTGGGAAAAACAAACAAACAAAAAACCAGAACTGTAGCTAGTAATAAATCAGAGGGTGGGGACAAAACCCATCAAAAGGAATGAATTGCAATCCTGTCTAGTTAAAACAAGAGAGCTTTCAGGAGTGTGTGATTGTTAACTTCTTTCTATTATCATGACAAACTAAAATGATATTAATTTCTTAAATTCACATGTGACTATTAAAATATTAAAAATTAAAAAATTAAATAGTAAAATGTTTTTCTTTTCTGTCAGTTTTGTGAATCCATCCTTGCCCAAATTGTTGGCATAACATTTTTTAACATCCTTTAAAATATAAAAACGGAGTTATCCCATGAATTTGCACTCCCAGTATTGGATATAAATCCAAAGTAAATGAAACGAGTCTTTCAAAAAATCTGCATTCCATGTTTAATATACCACTATATGTACTAGACAAGACAATATGTCAGGTTAAACATTCATCTATAATTGAATGAATAAAAAAATGTTGTGTAAATACAAAATAGAATGCTATTCAGGCATAAAAATATTGAAATATTTTCATTTATAACAACATGAATGAACCCAGAGGACCATATATTAGTAAAACATGCAAGGTACGGGAAGTCAATTGCCACATTATCTCAAAGACCAAAGGATATTACGATCAGTATTTAATTAAACAAGGCACAAAAAGACAAACACTACCTGATCTCACTTGAAGTTCAAAGGTTATGATTATATAAATTTACATGAAATATTTGGAGACCTTTCTCACCATTTAGAATATTTTCTCCAGTATAAGATTTCAAAATTGTAGACAAGATCGAGCCTTGATTCCATCTATAAATTATTTTTTCTATATGATATAAGAAAAGAATCAATTTAGTATCAGTTTCTATTTTTCATATTCTCAGTATCCTAGGTATTAAAACATGTGGAAGTATCTGTCTGGACAAGCTAGGACAAAGAAAGTAGACAGTTTACTGTAACAGGAGGGGAATCTTTTGATTAAAACCTAGAGAGACTTGTCTAAACATTCTGAGCCCAATCTTTCTTTCTAAACAAAAAGGAACTTTTCTCTCCTTTCATTTTTGTCCTAGTATTACAAAATGTTGTTCAGTTAAGTAATAACAATAACTCAATCATACTCAAGTCATCTCCAAAAATATCATTTGTTGTTCTAATAAAATATTTCAAGAGATTGTATAGTTTAAGGTAGAGTATAATTTGAGTCCATTCAAAAATTTCTAAACAAAGAAAATTTCCAATGTGCAATTTTTCATAAATTCTCAAGAATGTGAATCTTAAACTCCCACACAGCGCAAAGAACTAAACACCATGCAAAGACACTTGACAAAAGTAGCATGGCTTCTATATCGACAGATTCATCAATTGTGTTTCCAAAGGTGAAAATAAAACATAAGTTTATGTTGACATCAAAACTTTTTGAAACCCATGAATAGTTCTATTACAATGCATATTTCCCTATATTTCTACTAAAGTACATAGTTTGAAGATGGGTTTTATATTTTACTTGACTACATTTCAATTTTGGTTGCTTCTAAACATGCATAGAAAAAATATATTTTGCCTACTGACCTTCCAAAATCAAGAGGCTGCTATCCAGTGATTTTCATTTTTTTTTCTGTTATATAACATGCTGTCATTAGAATAGATTTATTGGAATGTATCTTGACTTCAATTATACTTTGCTTAATATGTAACCAAGTATTAAATATTTAGTTCAGTCCACAGGAATGGGTCTTTTAAAATGTAGAGGATAACTTTGCCACAACTTCACTCCAAGAGGTTGAATATATGGAATGATCTCATCTATCATGCCTCCTGGCCTTAGATCTCAGATAACTCTTAATATTTTCTTTGTTCCTGTCTGGAACTTCTGACAATAATTCAATAACATTCTGTATTAGTAACATTTTGATTTTAACACAGGCCTAGAGCAACCCAGTCACATCCAAAGGTTCTTACAAGGTGAGGCTGTGGGCTTGTATCTTTAGAAGGTTGCCTCCTTTGTTGATTCAGCAAACTTCTAGATTCAGCTCTTCCCTAGACTGATCATGGTGACTGGTTGACACCCACATACAATGAGTTAGAAAAGTTAAATAGGCGAAATGTTCATGCAGTTATCAAAACAAATGCTGCACAAAAGTAGAAAAATTTTTTCTTCCATAATTTTTATGGAAATCTTAATTTATTGACCAGCATTTGTTAGATGTCTAGGCTTTTTTTTTTTTTTTGACAGTCAGAGTGGACAGTGAGAGAGAGAGAAAGAGAGAGAAAAGTCTTCCTTTGCTGTTGGTTCACCTTCCAATGGCTGCTGTGGCTGGCGCACCGTGCTGATCCAATGTCAGGAGCCAGGTGCTTCTCCTGGTCTCCCATTGGGTGCAGGGCCAAGCACTTGGGCCATCCTCCACTGCACTCCCTGGCCACAGCAGAAAGCTGGCCTGGAAGAGGGGCAACCGGGACAGAATCCGGCACCCCGACAGGGACTGGCGCCGCAAAGCGGAGGATTAGCCTAGTGAGCAACGGTGCCGGCTCAGATGTCTAGGCTTTCAACATACGATGGGAAAGTTGAATAAGATGAGATTTTATAAATAGAGATTGTAATGAATTAAATGCCAAAGGAGGGGGTGGTTTATAGCATTCTATTAGGTTTGAATTATCTGCTGAGCAAGTTTTCATGAATTAACAGAATGTTAAAATGTTAAGTTCAAAATACGAAAATACAAATACAGGATGTGAGTTGAAGAATAGATTCAGGCATATGCCCAAAGTCATTAAATAATGGACTGACCAGGAATGGATTCTGACTTTATAATAGTGAATTAATGATTAAAATTATGAAAGTGAATTGCTGTGGTTTGAATATTGGCTCCGACATTGAATTCCATCTTTGGTTCTTGTTGTTCACCAGTTTTGAAAGTTAAATGGAAAGCCAAAGCAATAGAGTCTTATGTGATTATTGTGAGTCATTATTTTTTGACAGGTATTTGAGTAGTTTTTAGTCATATAATAGACTTGTGTCAGACGGTAGTTTTTCAGAAAATTTTCTTTTATTAGTATCACTTTTGGTATTGCTAAGAGGGTTCAACACTTTACTTTGAAACACTGAAATCATATTTGTTTCTTCTGTTATGTGGACCATATGCTAACCAACAAGGAAGAAGAGTGAAGAGAGGTTGTGACCTACAAACTGAACTAAACAAAGTGCTGCACATGGCACTGTAGCATTAGCAATTAAATGAACCTCTTTCCATGTTATTTAAATAGCCAATGACTGGATTTTTGACAGGCTGGCACTAATCCTGATGTATTTTCATAATATAATAGAGAAAGAATATAAGGAAGCTACATAATGCATTCTAAAAACAGGTATAATATTTTTCATATAATAAGGGTTTAGTATGATAAACTAATAAAGAAAGTTATAAATTTTTCACACTTGCATTATATTTTTTAAAAAAAGTTATTGATTTTCATCTACTTGGAAGACACAACCACAGAAAAAGAAAGAAAAAGAAGGAGACCTTCCAACTGCTGGTTCATTCCCCAAATACCTATAGCACTCATGCCTGGGCCATGCCAAGTCAGGATCCTAGAACTCCATCCAGATCTGCCACAATTGGTGACCTGAAACCAAGTTTTTGGATCCTCTTTTGATGCCACTGAAGGTGCATCACTAGAAAGCTGGATCACTAGCAAAGCACCCTGAACTTGAACTGGTACTCACATTTGGGAAATGAGTGTCCTTAAGATGCGGCCTAACCCATTGTGTCACATCTATGCCCCATTTATTTTAAAAGTACTAAATGTAGAAGGGCAGTATTACAGGAACAATATACTTAGCATTAGGCCCACAAATGAAACATAATTTATTCCAAAATGAAAAAAGTAGAAAAGAAAATGTTCCTGTCAAGATGATCTGTAAGATAAATAATAATTGTGTTAAAATAAAAAAAAAAAATCTTTAAGTACCATATGTTGTCCTCATTCTCAAACACCAGGCTACATTTTTATTTAAGATCATTATAAAACTAATAAAAATATGCACTTGTTCTCATGATTAAGATGCAACACCACACATCAGAGTAGTTGGCATTTGATAATAGTGTTCAGTTCCTGACTCTGTCTTCTTCAGAGTGAGGATGGCAGCAGTGATGGTTATGTAACTGGGTTCACCACACAATTGTGAGATCCATACTCAACTTCTGTCTCCTGGCTTTGTCTCATCAACCATGATGGGCATTTAGGGAGTAAAACAGCAGACAGAGTTCTAAATCTGTTAGTCATTTTCTCTCTCTCTCTCTCTATATATATATATGTAATATAAATTAATAATATAGCTATACTATATATTATACAATTATATATTACATATTTTATTATATACTAATATAGGCTTTTTTATATACTAATATATAATAAAATATTTAATAATAGTTAATATTTAATGAATTATATACAATATAATATATACTAGCTATAGTATATATCAATTAATCAAAAATAAGAGCTATAATACAACTGAGGGACCAGTGTTATGGTTAAGTGGATTAAGTCACCATGTGATGTCTGCATCCTATATCTGAGTGCTGGTTTAGGTGCTGGATACTTACTCTATTTCCAATTCACCTTCTTGTTGATGTTCTTGGGAAGGCAATGGATGATGGCCCAAGTACATGTGTTCCTGCCACCCATATGGGAGACCTGGATGGAATTTTAATTTCTTAACTTCGATGTAGCTTAGCCCATGCTGTTGCAGCTATTTAAGGAATGGACCAACAAATAGGAGATCTCCCCTTGTTTCTCTCTCTCTCTATCTCTCTCTCTCTCTCTCTCTCCGCCTCTCTCACTCTGCCTTTTAGATAAATAAGTAAATCTTTAAAAAGTTAATTATACAAATGAAATTAATGTAGCTCCTGAAAGAATTTGAAAACCAAATAATTTTTACTTTTTTTTTATTTGACAAAGTTAATGAAGGAGAGAGACAGAGAGAAAGGTCTTCCTTCCGTTGGTTCACCCCCCGCAAATGGCCACTACGGCCGGCACTGTGCTGATCCAAAGCCAAGAGCCAGGTGCTTCCTCCTGGTCTCCCATGTGGGTGCAGGGCTGAAGCACTTGGGCCATCCTCCACTGCCTTCCTGGGCCACAGCAGAGAGCTGGACTGGAAGAAGAGCAACCAGGGCTAGAACCCAGCACCCAAATGGGGGATGCCGGCGGAGGATTAACCAAATGAGCCACAGCGCCGGCCCCTAATTTTTGCTTTTAATCAGAATATTCTAAATCATTCAAGGCAATTACTTTTCAATACCATAAATCTTCTTTTTAAATATTTATTTGTTTGTTTGAAAGATAGAGATCGAAATCAAAATCGAGAGAGAGAGAGAGAGAAAGGAGGAGGAGAGAAGCAGAGAAAGATTTTTCAACCTCTGGTTCACTCCCCAAGGGGCCACAAAACCAGGGCTGGGCAAAGCTGAAGCCAGGAGCCAGGAGATTCTTTCAGGTCTCCAGTGTGGATGCAGGGGCCCAAACACTTTGGCCATCTTCTGCTGTTTTCCCAAGCAAGGAGCTGGATTGGAAGTGGAGCAGCTGGGCCTTGAACTGGAGCTTATATGTGATGCCTGCAAGGCAAGTGGTCGCTTAAAAATCTATGTCACAGTGCTGGCCCCATCATAATACTTTTAAATAAGACAAAAATACTCAATGAGAAGAACTAAGAATATTCTCCTATTTATAAAGAATATACTGCTTTTCAACAATTTTTTGGTACAACAAAAACAAAGCTGGAGGCATCACAATACCAGATTTCAGGACATACTACAGGGCAGTAGTTATCAAAACAGCATGGTACTGGTACAGAAACAGATGGATAGACCAATGGAACAGAATAGAAACACCAGAAATCAATCCAAACATCTACAGCCAACTTATATTTGATCAAGGATCCAAAACCAATCCCAGGAGTAAGGACAGTCTATTCAACAAATGGTGCTATGAAAACTGGATTTCCACATGCAGAATCATGAAGCAAGACCCCTACCTTTCACCTTATACAAAAATTCACTCAACATGGATTAAAGACTTAAATCTACGACCTGACACCATCAAATTATTGGAGGGCCTTGGTGAAACCCTGCGAGATATAGGTACTGGCAAAGACTTCTTGGAAAAGACCCCAGAAGCAATGGCATTCAAAGCCAAAATTAACATTTGGGATTGCATCAAATTGAGAAGTTTCTGTACTGCAAAAGAAACAGTCAGGAAAGTGAATAGGAAACCGATAGAATGGGAAAAAATATTTGCAAATTATGCAACAGATAAAGGGTTGATAACCAGAATCTACAAAGAGATCAAGAAACTCCACAACATCAAAACAAACAACCCACTTAAGAGATGGGCCAAGGACCTCAATAGACATTTTTCCAAAGAGGAAATCCAAATGGCCAACAGACACATGAAGAAATGTTCAAGATCACTAGCAATCAGGGAAATGCAAATCAAAACCACAATGAGGTTTCACCTCACCCCGGTTAGGATGGCTTACATTCAGAAATCTAATAACAATAGATGCTGGAGAGGATGTGGGGAAAAAGGGACACTAACCCACTGTTGGTGGGAATGCAAACTGGTTAAGCCACTATGGAAGTCAGTCTGGAGATTCCTCAGAAACCTGAATATAGCCCTACCATTCAACCCATCCATCCCACTCCTTGGAATTACTCAAAGGAAATTAAATTGGCAAATAGAAGAGCTGTCTGCACATTAATATTTATTGCAGCTCAATTCACAATAGCTAAGACCTGGAATCAACCCAAATGCCCATCAACAGTAGACTGGATAAAGAAATTATGGGACATGTACTCTATAGAATACTATACAGCAGTCAAAAACAATGAAATCCAGTAATTTGCAACAAAATGGAGGAATCTGGAAAACATCATGCTGAGTGAAATAAGCCAGTCCCAAAGGGACAAATAACATATGTTCTCCCTGATTGGTGAAAACTAGCTAAGCACCAAAGAGGAAACCTGTTGAAGTGAAATGGACACTATGAGAAACAATGACTTGATCAGCCCTTGTCCTGAATGTTGATGTACAATGTAATACTTTATCCATTTTAGTATTTATTTATTCTAGTATTAGTGGTTGAACTCTGTAATTAACACAGAATTATTCTTAGATGTTGAAATTTAACTGAAAAGTGATCCCTGTGAAATATAAGAGTGGGAATAAGAGAGGGAGGAGATGTACCATTTGGGACATGCTCAATCGGACTTGCCCCAAAAGATGGAGTTAGAATCGTGCCAGGGGATTACAATACAATCCCATCAAGGTGGCATGTACCAATGCCCTCTCACTAATCCAAGTGATCAATTTCAGTTCACAATTGATCACACTGATAGGTCTAAGAGTCAAAGGGATCAAACAAACAAGACTAGTGTCTGCTAATACTAACTGATAGACTCAAAAAGGGAGAGAATGATCCAACATGGGAAGTGAGATACACAGCAGACTCATAGAAAGGCAGATGTCCTAAATAGCACTCTGGCCTCAGAATCAGCCCTTATGGCATTCGGATCTGGCTCAAGAGTCCATGAGAATTTTTATTTATTTCTTAAAATATTTATTTATTCAAAAGGCAGAATTACAGAGAAGCAGAGGCAGAGAGAGAGAAAAGTCTTCCAACTGCTGGTTCATTCCCCAAATGGCCACAATGGCCGGAACTGGGCGGATACAAAGGCAAGAGCCAGGAGCTTCTTACAGGTCTCCCACGTGGGTGCAGGTGCCTAAGGACTTCGGCCATCTTCAACTGCTTTCCCAGGCCATAGCAGAGAGCTGGATTGGAAGTGGAGCAGCCAGGACTCTAACCAGTATCCATACGGGATGCAGGCACTGCAGGCAGTGGCTTTACCTGCTACACCACAGTACCGGCTCCTCAACAGTTTTAACTGGGTAAATTCAAAGAACTAGATGTTAGCCCTCCCCCCTTTTTCTGTTTCAAGAGAATATATTTTTTCTGGTGGCATTTGTGTTAATTTTAATTGTTTTATTTCCTTTTTATTTAAAGACAAAGTGACATAGAGGGAGAGAGACAGACAGAACTCACATGTGCTTCAGTATTCCTCAAGCACCCAGGGTGACTAACACTATGCTGGGCCAAGTCAGGAGCTGGGAACATTATCCAGGTTTCCCACGTGAATGGCAGGGACAAAACTACTTTAGCTATCATCAAAGACTCCCAGATTCCTCATTAAGAGAGAGCTGGAGTCAAGAGCCAGAGCTGATTCTTGAATCCAGTCACTCCAATGGAGAATACAGCCATGTTAATAACTAACTGCTAATCCTAACTGCTAAGCCAAATTCTTGTTTAACTTTTATTTTCATATGTTTAACCTTATCATTGATGAGATAAAAATATTCACAAGGAACATCTTGGATATGTTAAATGTAATGGAGGTGAAGAGGCACATTTAGCACTGTGGTTAAAATGATAGTTAAAGATGAACACATCCCATACTGGAGTACCTAGGTAGAACATCTGGCTCTGGGTCTTGATACCAGCTTCTTACATTTGCAGACCCTGATAAACAGTGGTGATGGCTAAAGAAATTAGGTCCCTGATACCCATGTGGCAGATCCTTTTGAATACCCCCCTATTGGCTTTCAGCACAACTAGGGGCTGTTGAAGAACTCAAAGAGTGAACCAGAGGATGGGAGCACTCTTTGCATCTATCTCTGCATGTCTTTCTACTTTTAAATAAATTTTGAGAAAGAAACAAATGCAATATTAATTACTGAATATTATTTTATGCTTGATTTCTGAAAATGGAATTATTTTAAAAATTTAAAATATTTGAAGTTTTCCTGCAAAAGAAAATGGTAACTGTTGATTTATATTGTTACAATACTCATGGTTATTTTCATCAACTTTGTTCTCAGTGCTTGCTTGTAATCATTCTATCACTATCTTCATCCATTTTTTTTCACCTTTCTCATTGGCTATTTCAAATTTGTGCACTATGCTTTTTTTTTTTAAAGATTTATTTATCTGAAAGTCAGAGTTACACAGAGACAGAGGAGAGGCAGAGATAGAAAGAAAGAGGAGAGAGAGAGAGGTCTTCCAACCACTGGTTCATTCCCCAATTGGCTGCAATGGTCAGAGCTGTGATGATCTGAAGCCAGGAGCCAGGAGCCTCCCCTGGGTCTCCCAAATGGGTGCAGGGGCTCAAGGACTTGGGCCATCTTTCACTGCTATCCCAGGCCATAGCAGAGAGCTGGATCAGAAGAGGAGCAGCTGGGACTAGCCCTTATGGGATGCCGGCACTGCAGGCCAGGACTTTAATCCACTGTGCCACAGCACCAGCCTCTGTCTTCTCTTTTTCTGCCACAGAGTCTTCATTTTTGATTTTTGTTTTATTCTCCACTTATTTGCTGAAAGTTTCCATCCGTCATACACCTGGAAATGTAGTCCTTGTTTGTTCTTTTCATATCCCTTCACTACTTAACTTACTGTGGTTATGCCCCATTCAGCCATCTTGAATCTTCATTATTAGTTTTTTTTTGTTTGTTTGTTTGTTATTACTGAGAGAATTAGTTACGAAGATATACCAGAGACTTTGGACCTAACCAAAGCCAATAAGACTGAATTTCCTATAGAATAACATTACATTTTCAAGCAAAATGTATATTAATCTATATTAAATGCATATCACACTATAAAGACACATGTGGAAAGCAGAATTTTTTGCTATTGTGTTATGTCACCTCCTAAGAGATACTATCTTTCTTCCTATTTCAGCATCAAAAAACATAAAATAAAAGATTAAAATGCAATATCTATTTTCAATGCAAATAGTTTGTTCTATATGGCAAGATTTATAGGTCCACATACTGAGGCCATATTAGTAAAAGTTTATACCATATATCTCTGTCCTTATTTATTTCCTGATTTGCGTAAAACGAAAGTGATGGTGTTTATGGGAGGGGAGGAAACTAGAAGATAAGGCAAACCAGAAAAACAGGTATCACTGTAATGATAATTACTAATAATAACTGCTGTTATTCATTTACACAGATAAGATTTTAATACAAATCACATATCATGAAGTTTATCTTCTTGTATGTTAAGCATATCTTTCTTATCCCAAGGAACTTGCTTTACCATTGATTAACAAATGTCCAGAGAATCTCTGTCCTCTTTAATAAGAGAAAGAAGAAATATAACGTATTGCATCAAGGGATGTAAAAATGTTGATAAATTTTGGCTTCATAAGATATTAGCATGAAACTATACAGAGAAAAGTAATTAAAATGTGTAATGTCACTATTTATGGCTGTAACTTGTAAAAATAACCAGGGAAAACAACCTGAACTCAATTTAAGAAATGATTAAATAACTTACATATGTGTATGTTATACCATTGCCATTGTTTTATGAAAGAATTGAGAATAACATTAAATCAAGCATTATACAAGTTTAACTCGGAATCCAGCAGCAAGGAAGATAAAAAATATAAGATCAGTTCTTTTTCTGTAGAACAGAGAAGGAATATAAATTAAGAATACCATTCCTTACATACGTATCATACAATTTATAAATGATATGAAATTTCAGTTTTTCAAGAAAAGAAGTGTGGGGCTTTCAGCACACAACAATGTGACTGTAGTTTACATGAATGGCTGTATACTTAGAGATACTAAGACGGAGATTTCTATCAACTATATATTGTACCACAATGACCACTACAATAATTTGTGGTAAGATTTGACTCTGCCTCCTTAGTTGATTGCCCCAATCCTTTCACTATTGTTTTCTATGGTACTATACAGGGTCTTAGTCCACCCGCACGAGGATGGACTGGGCCCAAGGAAAGGTAAGTGTGCTGCTCACCCAGCCTCAAGATCCTGGAGACAGACGCAGCAGGGAGCCAAGTCAAGCAGGGATTCCTTTATTTCCCGCGTAACAGAGCCTTTTAAAGCACAAAACTGCAGAGTCATTGGGGCAAGGCATAAGGACCAACCAATCACTTAAAAGATCATTTTATGGGGTGATTTCTATAGGACTAGCCCTATGTCTGTACACTTGCTATCAGTTACTGTCACTTCCCCTGATGTTGCGCAGCCAATTAGTTTTAGTGGTAAACAACTTTGGATTCCACCCACTTACTTCCTCTGGGCACCATCTTTGAATTACTTCATGTAACTAATTTCCCCACATATTCCCCCTTTTTTGTTTTTAGCCGACGCCCACCTCCTTTGAGGTTTGGGCACAGTGACATCCCCATTAGGAAGTATGTCCTGGCTACACGGAAGGGTTTTTTTTTTTTTTTTTGATTACTTTTGTCATATCCTGTACTTCCTGGAATGGTACCCCCTTTTTTGTTTTATTAAAAATGAAGCTCCTAAGCCAACCCCTATGGCACCCAAACCTATGAGTGTGGTTACAGTTTGTGGGGGATGAGGGTCACTTGCACGCTGGAATCATTGTTGTGCACCAATACCCCAGCAGCCGTTCCGTGTGAGTCTCACGACGTAGCTGGAGTCGTCAGTGTGGATGTCCCGAGGAAGAGCTCCTCCACCAGCTGGTCCAGGTTGTGGTGCAGGTACTGCTTCTCCACCCGGACCAGCTGCAGCTCGTGCATGGCGAAGTGCAGGCTTTGGTGCACTCGCAGCCATTTTCCTCTTGCTACAGGTCCTAAGCCACATCCTGCACCCAGGGGGTCCCCGAGGCCAGGAAGCCCAGGCACCTGCAAGTGGCAGATGATCTGCACGCTGTGCAGCCGGTAGTCGGCTTCCGTGATGCTGCAGACCATCCAGGAGACTTGGCGGAGGCGGACCTTGCCTTGGATGATGAGGGTGTAGGTGGCGTTTGTGCACCAGTTGCTGCTCGGGATCCGAACCGTGCCGCGCAGTCCCGCGACTTGGCGTGCACCGCCTTCAGCCCCAGGCCAGGTCCAGCGAGTGCTGGGGCGCAGGGCGCACGCGGGCCCCGGCCTCAGGCCGCCGCGGAGCTCCCCACACCCGGCGAGAGCGGCGCGGGGCTGCAAGGCGCCTGCTCCATAGGCGCCATCGGGCCGGGTCCGCGGCCAGCTCGCGTCCCTGGTCTCTCTGCCGGCCCGGCGTCCCCCGCTTTGTTTGGTGATGGAGATAGGGGCCCGGAGTTGCAGCCCTCCCCTCCCCCACGTCGGGGCTCATCCCCCAGACCGCCGGCCCCAGCGCTTACCGCCCTCCTCCTCCTCGGGTCCACGCCGCTGCTGGACCCCTGGGGGCGGCAGCCTTTGGCCGAGTGCCAAGGCCACTGCTGGCCCGGGGCCGCCCCTACTGCCGCTGCTCCGTCTCTGATGGCCCCTGCCGGGCTCCGTGCGCTGTGTTGCTTCATGTAACTAATTTCCCCACATATTCCGTGTAGCCAGGACATACTTCCTAATGGAGATGTCCCTATGCCCAAACCTCAAAGGAGGTGGGCATGCTCTGCCCAAACCTCAAACGAGGGGGGCGTCGGCTAAAAACAAAAAAGGGGGAATATGTGGGAAATTAGTTACACGAAGTAATTCAAAGATAGTGCCCAGAGGAAGTAAGTGGGTGGAATCCAAAGTTGTTTACCACTAAAGCTAATTGGCTGCGCAACATCAGGGGAAGTGACAGTAACTGATAGCAAGTGTACAGACATAGGGCTAGTCCTATAGAAATCACCCCATAAAATGATCTTTTAAGTGATTGGTTGGTCCTTATGCCTTGCCCCAATGACTCTGTGCTTTAAAAGGCTCTGTTATGTGCGATTGGCTCCCCGCTGCGTCTGTCTCAGGGATCCAGAGGCTGGGGAAAGGCGGCCAGAGGACTTACTTTTCCTTGCCCAGTCCATATGCCTACAGGTAGACTAAGACCCTGCAGTACTATCCTTTTGTGATGGAGCAAATCTGTCAAGCAAAAGTACTTGCACACGACCATGCAAGGTACAAGATATTCTCCTAGCACCTAAATGTCTATCAGAGAGCATACACTTCTATCTCCATCAAAGTGTTAGACAGTACTCAGCCATTTCAGAGAAAAGGGTGATTACATAGCGTAAGTTTCAGTGATGCCCATGTCACATTGCTAAATTTTAAAAAGTTCAAGAAGAAAAGACTTTGTAAGTAAAAATATTTACATTTCTATAAACACAGATACATTGATCTGAAAGAATACTAGAGTTTCCTTTTATGGGAATGTGAATTTCCCCTCAATGTACTGCATTGCTAAACTACACAAGAATGTTTTTAGGTATCATGTGACCTAAAATTACTTAGTTAAATAAATATATTCATTCAAAGAAGTAAATTCCAAGATTTTGATATTGTGTTATCAACATTTCGTATCATTGAAAATACTAAAATCATTTAGAAATCTGTTAACATTATCTATGTGATATGTCAGGGCATATTTATGGTGTCTATATCATATTTAAAATATCTATGAATAAATATATTGCAGTATTATTTGAAATTTTCAACTAGTATAAACCGGAAATTCAGTTGCTGTGATGTCAATATTTAATGATTTTACAACCACTTAGTGACCTCTGCTGGCCAGCTCAAGAGGTTTCATTTGTGGTGATTTGAACACAATAATTATTTGTAATTTTGTTTTTAAGTTTTGTTTATTTATTTAAAAGGCAGAGTTACAGAGAGGCAAAGAAAGAGACAGAGAGAGAGAGGTACTCCATCCGCTGGTTCACACCCTTGAGTCACACCCCTGATGGCCACAATGGTTAGAGCTGTGCTTATCTGAAGCCAGGAGCCCAGAGCTTCTTCCAGGTCTCCCACTCAGGTGGGAGACTCTTAATCCTATCATTATGATCAATTGTGAACTGAAATTGATCACTTGGATTAGTGAGATGGCATTGGTACATGCCACCTTGATGGATTTGAATTGGAATCCCCTGGCATGTTTCTACCTCTGCCATTTGGGGCAAGTCTGATTGAGCATGTCCCAAATTGTACATCTCCTCCCTCTTTTATTCCCACTCTTATATTTAACAGGGATCACTTTTCAGTTAAATTTCAACACCTAAGAATAATTCTGTGTTAACTAAAGAGTTCAACCAATAGTATTAACTAGAACAAAAAAATACTAAAAGGGATAAAGTATTAAGTTGTTCATCAACAGTCAGGACAAGGGCTGATCAAGTCATTGTTTCTCATAGTGTCCATTTCACTTCAACAGGTTTCCCTTTGGTACTCGGTGAGTTGTTACTGATCAGGGAGAACATATGACCTTTGTCCCTTTGGGACTGGCTTATTTCACTCAGCATGATGTTTTCCAGATTCCTCCATTTTGTTGCAAATGGCTGGATTTCACTATTTTTCACTGCTGTATAGTATTCTATAGAGTACATGTCCCATAATTCTTTATCCAGTCTACTGTTGATGGGCATTTAGGTTGATTCCAGGTCTTAGCTATTGTGAATTGAGCTGCAATAAATATTAATGTGCAGACAGCTCTTTTATTTGCCAATTTAATTTCCTTTGAGTAATTCCAAGGAGTGGGATGGCTGGGTTGAATGGTAGGGTCATATTCAGGTTTCTGAGGAATCTCCAGACTTACTTTATCAGTTTGCATTCCCACCAACAGTGGGTTAGTGTCCCTTTTTCCCCACATCCTCGCCAGCATCTGTTGTTGGTAGATTTCTGTACGTGAGCCATTCTAACCAGGGTGAGGTGAAACCTCATTGTGGTTTTGATTTGCATTTCCCTGATTGCTAGTGATCCTGAACATCATTTCAATAATTACGTCCAGAGTCATATCTAATAGGGTATTTTATGGGATTCACTCACACAAGAATTGGAAATTAATGTACTGGTTTTCTTATCACGAAATCTCATAGACCATGTTAGGTTAAAAAAAATCTTATTACTCGAGGCACATTTCAAATTATAGTGTAAGAGAAAAATTAAGTGCACACACAGTGCAATTCCTTTCATTTAAAAAAAAAAGATTTATTTTATTTATTTGAAAGACAGGGTTATAGGCCACAACAGTGGGAGCTGAGCCTATCTGAAGCCAGGAGCCTGGATTGGAAAAGGAGCAGCCGGGACTAGAACCGGCGCCCAAATGAAATGTTGGCGCTGCAGGCAGAGAATTAACTCACTACACCAAAGTGCTGACCATAAGAGTAAGGTCTTTAAAGTTAAGTCTAGAGAATGTGCTGCCTCTTTGTTCAAGAAAACTCAATCTTGCTAAATTGTAAACTCTACATTGTCTGGTGCACCTTACCAAACTACTTCTAGTAATTTTCCACTTCATTTTCTGTAATCTTCTATTTCCATAAATTTGAGTAGCTTCTTTTGGTTCACCTTCCTTACTACTTTATTTCCTCTCTTTCTCTTTCCCTCTCTCTCTTTTTGAAAATCTGTCACACTTGTCCTAGTTGAACTTGAGTACAGCTTATCATGGAGTCATTCTTCCAATTAAAAGATGTCAGGATACAATCTGTCTTGCCTCTTACACCAAGGATCTGGCTATATTTCCTTTGGCAAGTACACATATATTCTACTTGGTGGAATAGTGTTCAAGTAGATGATTCTGAAAATGAACACAAAACTTGAGAACTCTTCTGAAAGAACAGTCTGATGCTCCAGTGAGTCTCCTTTCTTCAAGTTAGTAAAATCACTTAAGAACTCATCATTAATACTGAATTGTTTCAGTATATCTAAAGTTAGAATGGTGCACTTCCTTAATGCTTTTTTAAGAATAAATATTTGGATAAATCTGTAATGCACAGATCTCCTAAACCGCACAGGACAGTCTTTTTGTTGTTGTTGTATATTCATCATTTTTATTGGTGATCTGTTACTATAAACTAAGTATGAGAAAAATCAAAAATCTACCTTGAATGAAAGAAAAAGACGTGGCCTATATTTACAATGCATTTAAAAATTGGTACCTATTACATATGCAAGCAGATTTTATTTATTTATTTGAAAGGTAGAGTTACAGAAAGAGAGGAGAGTGAGATCTTCTGTCCATTGGTTCATTCCCCAGATGGCCTCAATGGCTGGGGCTGGGCCAGACCAAAGCCAGGTCTTCCAGGTCTCCCACATGTGTGGTAGGGGCCCAACCCCTCGGGCAATCTTCTACCTCTTTCCCAGGCCATTAGCAGGGAACTGGATAGGAAGTGGAGCCATCACGATTCCAGCTAGCACCCACATGGAATGCTTATGATGCAGGCAACAGCTTAACCTGCCACACCACAGTGCCAGCTCTATGATAATTTTGTAAAAAGATATTTTGAAAAGATTTATTTGAAAGCAAAAATGAAAGAAGGAGAAATATCTTCCATCTACTGATTCACCCCCAAAATGGCCACAACAGCCAGATGTGGACCAGGATGATACCAGGGATCAGGAACTGCATGCAGGACAGTCTTTACACACCTGCATCGTTAATTATTGAGCTAATGGCATGATGTCACATATCAGGGCTGCTGGCCTTAGCTCTGAAAGAGCTCTACTCTTGCTTTCTCTTCTTTCCTGTTTTAACAAGCTGTTGATAAACAAGCAAGCAAAATTTTATAACAAGGTAGGTAATGATTGTCACACAAGCCAGCAGGAACCCAATCACATCCAAGGAGTGGTACTGGAACCAGGTGAGGTCGTGGGCTGCAACCCGAAGGTGTTTGGCTCCCTTGTGGCGCATAACAAACTCAATCCAGAAGACTGCTCGATCCAGGGGTTTCATGGGCTGATCGTGGTGAATTCTTGATAACTTCATGACATTCTCTTTATAGCTGAAGAAAAATCGATAGACATAAATTTATAAATGTGAAATTTTTATGTAGATGGTAAAATGGATGTTGCATGAAAGACTAGGAGGAATAAATTATTTTCTTCAGGAAACCTCAGACAGATCTGAGTTTTTTCATAGGAATTTGTTGGATTACAAGGTTACAAAATGTGTTGGGAAAAACTGACAGAGAACAATATTTCTAACTTTCAAACCTAGAAATTGGAATCAGTTAATTTTTACAAAGAAAAGAAAAAATGACAATAACAGCAACAAAACTATTCATTTTATGTACAAAGCTTGACAGGCTCTGTAGGCAGTGGTTTATAGGTTGAATCTACTAGATTGGGATTAATATAATTTAAAGATAAGAGACAAATCCTTACAAAGCTCAGGTATATCTGGGCCAAATTAATAAGGAGTTGTTATCAATCAGGAATTTGTGTTAGACTTAACTCTTAATCAGTGCATTGACATTTAAGTTGTGAATTCATTAAATTTAATTGCCTTCTTTGTAGCCTTACATTGACTCTTACTTTGCCTTTCTCTGTTTTAATTTTACAAGATTTTCATTGTTAAATGGATTGTAAATAGACATTATCTTTCTTATTTATTTTTTCAAATCAAAAATATGTTGATTTTTAGAATATTTGAATTATTCTTATTATATACCAAACCAGAGTAAATGTTTTCTATTATTATATTATATTATATATAATATATAATATATCATATATATATATAATTATAATATATAATTATATATATAATTATATATTATAATTATATATATTATATATAATATATTTTATAATTATATATAATTATATATATTATATATTATATTATATATTATATAATTATATATTATATTATAATTATATATATTATATGATATATTATGTATTATATATATTATATTATATATATTATATTATTTTATTATATTATTATATACCAAATCAAGAGTAAATGTTTTCTATTATTACTATTTTTCTTCTTGGTAGGGTTGTGATTTCAGGATCTGGAGAATTCTCAAGGCACTCAAGACAGTTGTAATTGTTCTTGCTGTTGAAATTATCAAGAACTAATGGACAAGGTAAAAGGGTGCATGTATGGTTGTGTCTTACCAAGTCTGAATCAGAAAGTGCAATTGCAATGCAGTAGCAGTTACAAAGAAGTTAAATTCCATTGTTGTTATTAAAAAAAAAGAGGGAAAACTCCTTTCAGGAGGGGTGCTTGTAAAATTGTGGAAATTTATGGTGAAAAGCTATAATAAAAAGGTGATATAATATTTGCCAAAAAATAGTACAATGTGTTCCATACATTATATATTCTCAATGTATTAGCTAATTAAGAAATTCTCTACTCCATAACATTATATCTATTAAACTGCAATAAAAATCTGCAAGTGAAAGATAAATTCATTTAAAAAAAAAGACAAAAGAAGTGTGCTTCTAATTAAGCTCATTAGGATGAACAAAAGCTATAAAAAGTTGAAATCCAACTACTTTTAATACCTAAGTGTCAGAGATTCAAAGATAGTGGGTTAGGGAATTATATACTGGGCTAGGCCTGAGATAAACAGTAAAAACAAAAGTGTAGGAAGTCCACTCTCAGGGGAGAATTGATGAAGAAACCAACTGGAGATCCTACAAGAGGAAGAGGAATGCCATGGACCTGTGTGGAGGGTGTGGACATACAGAATGAACGCAAACACAATACTCAATTGCTGCAGTCAAGAGCTAGAGTGGGAGGTGGCTTGGTGGAGGCGTGGAGAGAGAGTGAGGCTGGACAGCGGCACACTGTGAGATACAGCCAGAGAGTGTGGCCTGAGTCTAGAATGGTGCCCCTGGGACTGGAGGTTGCTAATGGTTGCCCACAGTCCCAGTGGAAATAGAGGGGGCACATTTATCTTTCCCCAACTTCCTCACAACAGTGTCCACTGCCTGGCTGAGCAAAGGCAGGCACCATTTTGGGTTTGGATGGCAGCTGTTGAAGCCTTTGTCTGTGAACCTACAGCAACTGGCTGAGGCAGGATGCCTTCTTGCTTGTATTGGCAGCAGTGGTGGTGAGAGCAATGTTCAGCCAGTGTTTCTTGTAGACACAGGTGATCCAGAGATTGTAGCAGAAGGAAAAATATGTAGGCCCCACTGACTTTGAGCCTGACTGGGAGGTGCCTGGGCATCAGTAAGGTAGCCTCCCAGGATCAAGACACCTAGGCAGAGCTGGCCAGGGGAACATCTGCCTCTCTGTTGACTGAACAGACTGGCAGGGCACAGCCAAACCTCTTCACACAGCAACTGTGGGAGCCCTGTGTGCTGAGACTCTGGGAAATCCCTGGTTTCATGAGAAGGTGTAGGGCATAGCTGGTTCTTATATGGAAACATAAGAAGCCCCAAATAGCTAAAGTAATTTTATATAGCAAAAAAAAAAAAAAAAAAAAAAAAAAAAAAGCCAGAGGCCTCACAGTACCTAATTTCGAGACACACCACAGGACAGATATAAACAAAACAGCCTGATACTGGCACAAAAACAAACATGTAGACCAATGGTACAGAATAGAAACTATAAATCAATCCACACATCTACAACCAACTCATTTTTGATAAAGGATCTAAAAATCAGTCCCTAGGGCAAGGACAGTCTCTTAAACAAATGGTACTTGGGAAACTGGATCTTCCCATTCAGAAGTATGAAACTAGATCCATACCTTACAACTTACACAAAATCCACTCAAAATGGAATTAAAAACCTAAATCTATGACCCAACACCATCAGATTACTAGAGAACCTTAGGGAAACTCTGTAAAACATTGGCAAAAACTTTTGGGGAAAGTCCCCAGAAGCAGAGGCAATCAAAGTCAGAATTAACAAACGGAATTACATCAAGCTGAGCAGCTTCTGTACTGAAAAAGAAACATTCAGCAAAGTGAAGAGGCAACTAAAAGAATGGGATAAAATATTTACAAACTTTGAAACTGATAAAGGGTTAACATCCTGAATTTATAAAGAGCTCAAGAAACTCAACAACAACAAAACAAATAATACAGTTAAAAATGGGCAAAGGATTTCAACAAGCATTTTTTTAAAGTTTTCATTGAATTAATGCATTTTTTCATAGATCCAACTTTAGGAATATAGTGGTTCTTTCCCCCCACCCTACCCCAACTCCTGTCCCACTTCCCTCTCCCTCTCTCATTTCCTTCTCCATTATAGTTCATTTTTAGTTTGACTTTACATACAGAGGACTAACTCCATGCTAAGCACAGACTTCAATAATTTGTACCCATGCACACACACAACATATAGAGTACAGTTTGGGAAAAAAATTTGCAGTCGATTCTCATAATACAATTCATTAAAGACAGAGGTCCTACATGGGGAGCAAGTGCACAGTGATTTCTGTTGTTCCTTTAACAATTAACACTCTTATTTATGACATCAGTGATCATCCAAGGCTCTTGCCATGGTCTGCCAAGGCTATGGAAGCCTTTTGTGATCATAGACTCCATTGGTATTTGGATACAGCCATATAAGCAGAGTGGATGTTCTCTCCTCTCTTCAGAGAAAAGTATATCCTTCTTTGATGACTCTTTCTTTCCACTGAAGTCTCACAGAGATCCTCCTTGTAGAATATGTTTTTTTGCCACAGAGTCTTGGCTTTCCATGCCTGAAATGCTCTCCCAGGCCTTTCAGCCAGACCAGGAAGCCTTAAGGGTTGATTCTGAGGTAAGAGTGTTATTTACAGCGAATGTCATTCTAGGAGTCTGCTGTGTGGAGTGCTTCCCATATTGGGCTTTACTTCTTTTTAAATTCTGTTATTTTTACTGGGTGCTTGATGTTATTTATATGATCACTTTTAAACTTAGGCCAATCTATATGTTGACTTTAATGTTTAATATGATTATTTTAACAGTGAGGATGGCACTTATACCACTGATTTTTATGGGTTTGGAGCCCCATGACAAGTTCTTAGGCTGTGCCCTTAGAGATGAGTCTGTAGGACTATATGCAGAACTAGACTGTTTACAGTTATAGACTACCTCCTCCATCTCTTATTCCCCCTCTGATTTTTAACTGGGATCTTTTTCCAATTGCCTTAAAATGCATATGATTGATTCTATGTTACATAGAGAGTTCAGCATATAGTATGAAGTAAAGAAAAGAGAGAGAAAGAAAACAGAGAAAAAAACAAACAAAACAAAAGGATATACACAGTAAAAAGTAACAATGATAAACTGTCCTTTGACAGTCAGGTCAAGGACTATTGAAAGCATTGATTCTAAAAGTGACAATTTCACATCTATAGCTTTCATTTTAGGTGCATTATTAATTCTTCCAAATCAGGGAAAACATATGGTATTTGTCTCTTTGGGACTGGGTTATTTCACTAAGTATGAGATTTTCCAGCTTGCTCCATTTTGTTGCAAAGGACAGGATTTCATCTTTTTTTTTTTTTTTTTTTTTTTTTTTTTGCTGCCATGTAGTATTCCACAGTGTGTATATCCCACAATTTCTTTACCCAGTCTTTGATTGATGGGCATTTAGGTTGGTTCCATGTCTGGGCTATTGTGATTGAGCTGCAATAAACATGGTGGTGCAGATAGTACTTTTGTTTACTGATTTCAGTTCCCTTGGGTAAATTACCAGGAGTGGGATAGCTGAGTCATATGGTAGGTCTATATTTAGATTTTTGAGGTATCTCCATACTTTTTCCATAGTGGCTTTACCAGTTTATATTCCCACCAACAGTGGGTTAGGGTGCCCTTTTCCCCACATCCTCTCCAGCATTTGTTGTTTGTTGATTTCTGTATGAGGGCCACTCTAACTGGGGTGAGGTGAAACTTCACTGTGATTTTGATTTGCATTTCCCTGATGCCTGGAGATCCTGAGCATTTTTTATGTGTCTGTTGGACATTTGGACTTCTTCTTTTGAAAAATGCCTGTTGGGGCCAGCGCCGTGGCTCACTTGGTTAATCCTCTGCTGTGGCACTGGCACTTCATATGGGCACTGGGTTCTAGTCCCAGTTGTTCCACTTCCATTCCAGCTCTCTGCTGTGGCCTGGGAGGGCAGTGGAGGATGGCCTAAGTGCTTGGGTCCCTGCACCTGCATGGGAGACCACGAGGAGGCATCTGTCTCCTGGCTTCAGATATGGGCAGCACTGGATGTGGCAGCCACTTGGGGGGTGAATCAATGGAAAGAAGACCTTTCTTTCTGTCTCTCTCTCTCACTGTCTATAACTCTACTTGTTAAATAAAAATAAATAAATAAATAAATAAATAAATAAATAAAATCTTAAAAAAAAAAAAAAAGAAAAATGCCTGTTAAGGTCCTTGGCCCATCTCTTAACTGGGTTGTTTGTTTTGTTACTGTGGAGTTTCTTGATCTCTTTATAGATTCTGGTTATTAATCCTTTATCAGTTGTGCAGTTTGTAAATAATTTCTCCCATTCTGTTGGTTGCCTCTTCACTTTCCTGACTGTTTCTTTTGCTGTACAGAAGGAACCAGGATTTTTTAAAAGAGGAAATTCAAAATGCCAACAGACAAATTTAAAACATGCTCAGGATCACTAGCCTTCAGAGAAATGCTATTCAAACCACAATGATATTTCACCTCACTCCAGTTAGAATGGGTCTCATACAGAAATAAAGAAACGACAAATGCTAGTAAGGATGTGAGGAAAATGTACCCTGATCCACTGTTGGTTGGAATGTAAACTGGTGCACCCATTGTGTAAGATTAAATGTGGAGATACCTCAGAAATCTGAATATAGACCTATTATATGATCCAGCCATCCCATTCTTGGGAATTTACCAAACCAAAAGAAATCAGCATAAGAAAGACTTATCTTTACCCCTTTGTTCTCTGTAGCAAAATTCACAATAGCTAAGATATGGAGTCAAGCCAAACGTCCATCAACTGTTGACTGGATGAAGAATTTATTGCATATATTCACTATGGAGAACTACTTAGTTGTAAAAAAATGAAATTCTGTCTTTTGCAACAAGATGGATGCAACTGGAAACCATTATATTTAATGAAATAAGTTAGTCACCAAAAGACAGATACTATATGTTTTCCCTGATTCAAGATAACTGATGGAGTACCTCAAATGTAATGTTTAGAAGTGCAATGGACATTTTGAGATTTGATGGTTGTTTATAGCCCTTGTGTCTTTGTTGTGGAACAATGCTTTTTTTCATACTATTTGTTGAATTATTTTACTTAATGTAGGGTTAATTTTATAATCATTAAGTAAACTGAAAGTAGATCTTTGTAAAAATTAAGAGTGGAAATGTGAGATAGAGGAGGAAGAAATGTTGGTGCTTGGGTAGGAGGGAGGATAGAGGTTCAAGTATCCTTATGTTCCTAAATTTTTATATATGAAATACATGAAACTTGTATAACTTAAATGAAATTATAAAAAACAGGTGATAGGTCTCAAGTATCACTTTAAATTCTCAGGTGTTCAGACTGAATAGCAATCATTCTCTGTCAATGATAGCCAGTCAGAGTTGAATTTAGGCAGTCTCTACTCACATAGATATATTAATGCATTAATTTAAGTTCTTAATTTTACTTTTGAAATCTATGGAATCACCTATATCTAACTACATATTTTTGAACTGTCACTTCATATTTCAAAGTGGATATTTGTCCCAGCCAAATATCAAAATTCTTACCAAATATAAACATTTTCATTTATTACCAATTTTTAAATTGAAAATACATGATCTTTTGATGAATATTTCTTGAATGTATAGATGAATGGTTGGTTGATTTTGACAGCACTCATTAAGACTTCTGTTAATATCTGGTTCATAAATATCATCCAATTTATCACTAAAGTTCAACTTATTGCTTAACACAAAGGAAAACCAGTAACCTAAAAGAGTATTTTTTTAGCCTATAAGAAGAGAAGTCATCAAATTCTACAAATTCTACACACACACACACACACACACACTCACACATACAAACAGAATATCAGCTTGTTAGTCAAGCTGTAATGTCCCATTTTCCCAATATTCTTACCCTGACTTAATAATGCTTTGGATCATCATGGCCTTTAAAAGTTCATTGATCTAGCTTTTGATTTTTTAATTTCCTGTTAGAACATTATATTGAAGGGACTATATGGATAGAAAAATTTTTGACCCTAATTAAGCAAAAGTAATACACTAAATTCATTATTTTTCTCATTTCCAATCAATTATATGACAATTCCTTATAACAGGATAAAATAAAGTAAAAAGTGAAAGCCAAGTGACAGAAAACATTGAAGTTAATTTTTGTAGCAAATATAGGATTCAAAACAATTTTTTACTTTATTCATCAACTTATTGAAAGCCTGGTTATGTATTATTCTTGAATAAATTATAATTGCAATAAAATAAACCTATGTGTCTTGGTACTACTACACAATGAAAATGCTGCATTTACATTTACGTCATTATGTGGTGAAAGGAGGAAAATACATTCCAAACATTATTGATATAACAATAAAACACTAATAGCTTAATCAAAACTAGCCATACAAAGGAATAATTTGAGAACCATCTCTTGATACAAATATTTTGAATAGTGAACCAGATTATTGCAATTTATCCATTTCAAGTAAATGACTTGTTTATTTTCTAATTCTTCCAAAATTAAGAAAATATTATTGTTTTCCAATGTTATCCAAAACTGTACTCAAAATACTTTCCCTTTTCATAATCACTTAGTCCTCAAGTGAAAACTTATCTATCAATACAGTTTATTTTAAAAAGCAATACTCAGGCCAGCTCTCTGCTGTGGCCCGGGAGTGCAGTGGAGGATGGCCCAAGCACTTGGACCTTGCACCCCACGGGAGACCAGGATAAGCACCTGGCTCAAGCCTTCAGATCAGCATGGTGCGCTGGCCGTGGTGCGCCGGCCGCGGTGCGCCAGCCGCAGCGTGCCAGCCATGGCGGCCATTGGAGGGTGAACCAATGGCAAAGGAAGACCTTTCTCTCTGTCTCTCTCACTGTCCACTCTGCCTGTCAAAAAAAAAAAAAAAAAGCAATACTCACGAAGGATCATTAATGACTGTCTTCACGGCATTGATGAAATCTGAACTTGACATTGTTTTCCAGTGCAATGTCACAGCTGCCCCCTTGGCCCTCATGTGGGCAAGGTTATCATGTTGCTCCCCAAACAAAGGGAGGCCCACCATAGGGATGCCATGGTGGATCGCCTCATAGATTCCATTGGCTCCACCATGAGTTACAAAAGCTTTGGTTTTTGGATGACCTAGAATTGAGAGGTTTTCAGTAAAATTATTAATGATAAATCTTAGTAGTGAAATAAGAAACAGAATTTGAGGCGCTAAAAGGGGTGGTGACCTCTAGACCACAGATTAAGAGTAGACATGAGGTAGTGTATAAATTAGAGATCTAGAGGAAGAGACTCCTAATTCCAGTGGGAAGGTCAGCAAAAGCCACATGGGAAGCTGGTATGACTCAACACTTAGCTAGCAGATTAGCAGATGGGCATGAAAAAAGGACATATTCTCAATAAAAAAAGATTGCATATACCTAAAGAAAACTAAAAAGCCCATCAAGTACATGTTAGATTTTGTCTTAAAGCAGTAGTCCACTCACTGAGACTGATATGTAAAATATACGATGCAGCAGGAGTGGCATAGTTGTATTGCTGGAGTCATAGAAGGAGAGGCTACACTTCAAGTGCATTATCACTTCATATTGAAGATTCTGAGTTTTTCCCACAAAAATGTGGAGTAATTAATAAGTACAGATATATATTATTTTCAGTGGCATTTGGAAATTATATTATGGGAATCAACAGATAGATTGAATGAAATAGGAAACAGAGAGACAACCCAGGAAACAATTATTATAATTTTATTTATTTGAAAGATATATGGAGAGAATGAGTGAGTGAGAAAGAGAGATAGAAACAAAAGAGAGAGAGAGAGAGAGAGAGAGAGAGATCATCCCTCTATTGATTCACTATACAACTTCCTGCAATAACTGGGGCTGGACAAGTCAAAGTCAGGAGCAGGAACTCAATCCTAGGTATCAGTGTGGATTACTGTGACCCAAGAATTTATGCTATCACCTGCTACTTGCCATGGTGTAAATTGGCTGAAAGTTGGAACCAGAAGTCGAAATTGAATTTGTACCCAGGAACAGCAATAAAAATGCAGGTGTCCTGAGTGACATCTTGACTGCTATACCCACCAAGAAGTTAGAAATTCTATGGACATGAAGAATTTGTTCATAATGAAATGTCAACTGCTTTGGTTCATTGTATTCCCTTAGGACTAGAAAATAATGAGTGTGAATACATTTGGTTGACTTCTGAGTTTCTCCATTAAAAAAGGTCACCAGCTTTCTGTTGGAGTACTGTCTTCTTGATTGGCTATTACTCATATTTACAGAATTTGTCCTCAATGTCTTACCAAGAAGGTCATTCTGAGGTATCCACTTATAGAGCCGGGTATTAGGTCCTAAGGTATCCGGTTTCTTGCCATCAAATCTCCAAAGAACCTATTAGGTAAAGAAAATACCTATTTCATGAGTTGAATTTCAAATTACAGCACCTTAGAGGCTAAGGACATTGAGAGGTAACCTAGTTAAATGCCTTCCATTTGTAAGATTAGTAAAGGGAGACAGAAGAGATTAAGTAGAAAGAACTACTAAAAGATAGAGGTAAGTAGCCTACAAATATTTTCTGTTTATTTGTCATTCAAACAGACATGGAACATAATTATAATGTTTCACATACACTGCCTTAGTCACGTGACATAAAGATTGACAAAAACCAGTGTTATAGGAATTGTTAAAATGTCATAATTCTACTGCAAGAAGTGAAACTCATTCCCTGTATTGTACACTTTGAAATACATAAATTACCATGTTGGACTCATCTTCCAAGTGTAATGTTAACTATTTCAATTGTGATAATAAAAGAAAAGCATACTTATATCCAATGTTCATAACATATTTCATTATAAGCTAAAATCTTTTAATTCATAAAAAGTAAATCCATGTAGTGAGTTATTTGTGAGAAATAAATTAATTCTGTTTAGGACTACATTTAACTTGTTTTATATTACAACTTCCTAAGCACTATTTCCTGGAAAATGTTTAAATGGCTTTATGTAAAATTTATTTTATTAAATTAATGTGCCTGTAAAAGAGCAAGAGATGGAGATATAGAAAGACACACACACGCACACAGAGAGAGAAAGAGAGAGAGAGAGATTCTGTGTGCTTGTTCATTTTCCAAATGCTTGCAACAGATAAGGCAAGGACAGACTGAACCTACAACTCCATGTGAGTCGAGCATACCTGAGCTAGTACCTGCTGATGATTAAAAGTGAGAATTTGGATCAGAAGCACTGGAAGAAATCCATCACAAGCTCTATCATATGGGATGAATGAAACCAAAGCACAGGCTTATTCTGCTGAGCCATATCACTGACCACTACAGCAGTATTTTTGAAATGAATCAAGAGTAATATCATTATTGCTATGATAGGAAACTCTTTAAATGTGGAAAATAAGGATTTTAGTAGTACTATGATGTCTGAAAAAAATGCAAAATTGTTAATGCTAAATCTTGTTCAACTAACAGTAAACTCTTCCATGATGCACTACAAAGTGCTAACAGAAAATTTCTGCTGTTGTTAGATAATTTCCATATGCAGAACCAAAATGAAGTACTGATTTTAGAGTTTCCAGGCTGTGTTCATAGAAGTAGAATCCACAAGCATTTAATTTCACTTTGCTTTGAATAATTTCACTTTGCTTTGAATAATTTCAGTTCTCAGAAAAAAAATTACATAGGTGATTACTAGACCCTTCCATTACATACCACACTAAAAAGCAATTCATAACAATTTATAGATCAAAGATATCTTACATATATTAGAAAATTGCTGTGCACTACAATTGCTAGAGGAGTTCATCAGAATCTCTCCTCATTCCAGGTCTGGTCCTGCTTCACTCCTGAAATTCCCTCCTCCTTCTTCAGTCTGTAGAAGGTGTATATCTAATGGGCTAGGAACACAGTCCTGTGAGGCCACGCATTGTGATGCACTGCGTCCATCTCTATTCTATCCCATACATTTTCCTGTTTTAGACACAACTAGGATTCAGCCTAGAGGGCACACTGTTTTCTTCATTTTTCTAAATATACTTGACTGGGTGAAGTCCTGAGCTTGGGGTTCACAAGCCCTGATTTTTCTATATCTAGGAAAATTCCAGCAAATCATCTTGAGAGGACCTATTATATAATCAGGAGAAGTAAATAGTTGAGAATTATTTGGGAGTCTGAAACCACAAGTCACACAGCAGAATTTTTTCAAAACATTTTTAATACTAATCTATCAGCTCAATTATCAATTGCACTTTAATTCTTTTGTGATAACATCTTTAGTGCAGGAGGGGGCATCAACAATGTACAGTATAAAGAACCAAATGATACTGCAGAGTTTGGTAGCAATGTCATGATGGTAACAAAGTCTCACACTGCACCTCCTATATATGCATTTTTGTGATCAAATACTAAAGCCAAACAAATTTTTTGTTAAAAACATCTTCTGTGCTACTGTTCCATGTCTCACAGAGATTTAGTTTTAAGCTGATATCTGAGAAAAAATCTCAGCATTGTAACAGTTTAGTTTTCACACAGGAAGTTTCTCTACTGAGCCTGTTTACAGAGTGTAACAGACACAATTCAGTAGTTGCCCACCACGAGGATACTTTTTCTAACCTTTTGTGGAAGCTGGGCAAGAGCTGATGCAATCAGATTGTTCCTTTCTTCTGTCATGTTACTGACCATGGACCCCAGAGAAAACACCACAACTCCTTCTTCTCCAGAGCTCTGCACAAAGACTTCCATCTCCTGTGAAGAAAAACTTTGTTCCATCACAAAAGGGCAGCAGCACAATAAACACTAAAGGATTGGTGGAATCAACTAAGCAGAGAAAGTAAAGTCTTATCAGAAATTATTGCAGTGGTTATTGTGGTAAAAGACGTGGGTGACAAAATTTTCCAATATTAGCTAATTTTTTCTGATTATACATTTCTAACTATAAAGATGTTCGTGTTATCTACGGTCACATTTTTGTGCTAACTGTCCTGGATTTCTTTTTCTTAGAAAATTGAAACTTCAGGCCCTATTTTATAAGAAACAAGTGCAGGGAATGGTAATCATAATTTAGAATCCTTTTCTCCTTTTAGAGAATAAAATCTGATTTCATTTATCTTTTTTTTTTCAGGCAGAGTTAGACAGTGAGAGAGAAACAGAGAGAAAGGTCTTCCTTTTCCATTTGGTTCACCCTGCAAATGGCCACTATGGCCATTGTGCTGCACTGATCCGAAGCCAGGAGCCAGATGCTTCCTCCTGGTCTCCCATGCAGGTGCAGAGCCCGAGCACTTGAGCCATCCTCCACTGCCTTCCCGGGGCACAGCAGAGAGCTGGACTGGAAGAGGAGCCACTGGGACAGAATCTGGCGCCCCAACTGGGACTAGAACCTGGGGTACTGGCGCCACAGGCGGAGGATTAGCCAAGTGAGCCATGGCGCTAGCCCTTCATTTATCTTCTTTGCTCCTGTTTCCAGCTAAATTTCCTATATGGCTGGTTTATTGTCATCAAAGATTTTTGATAAAATAATTGTATTGATGTGATTTTACAAACCAAATTATTTAATCACTCCTTAATATTGAGTTTACATTACTGTTCATGATTATTTTTACAAAAACTACTATATTCATTGATTTTGGACATCTTAATTACTTCTCTCTTTACAGTTTCATGCTAAGATCTTACAAATCCAAATGTTATAAACATTTTAATCACCTTGATCTAATTCATTAAATTTTTTATTTCTCTTTTTAAATAGGATGGACATTATTTAGACATTTGATAATCACAGAAGTAAGTTGCTTGGAATTAGAAAACTAGGCTTGAGATAAAAGAAGACAAGCTTCACAATTTGAGCTGTATTCAGACCTTGTCTGTGCAATGGAACAACTACAGGTATTATTACTAACTATCATGACAGAGCCACCTGTCCTTCTGCTTTGCCTTTTGCTCCACTTTCTTCCTACAGCCACTGTCACTTTCCCTTAATGCAAATCAGGAAGCCATTAAGAAAAGAGATACTTAGTATAAACCTTCACTAAAATTGCCTCAGCCTTTAGACCTGTGAATTGTACCATATAAAGCTCTAGCAATTTGCATTCTAAATGAGCATTGTATTTTAACCATTTACTATCAATTTTGTGGTGCTTTAATAGGAAGACTGATGGTATCTCTTAAGAGATGATCTAATACAATGATAAAGAAAACTTCCTTTCTACATATGTCGTTTTAGGGTAGTATGAGTTTAAAATACATGAAGTACTCATGTTTCTTTATGAAGAATGCCATCCTATCAATCCTATCACACGATGCCATATAATCTAGATAAATATATAATACATATTAATAGAAATCAATATATAATAAAAGTATACATAATATATAATTCTATATTATATAATATTATATAAATGTATATTATATATACTATACATAATAGAGTACATATTATATAATATATCTTACATAATATATTATACACATTATATATTATACACATATATGATCATATGTTATATAATGATCATATATTATATATACTATATATAATTATATAATATAATATACATTATATGGCACCTTGTGATATTTACAGTATATTATGTTATAATGAGGGCAAATTATCTTTTACTATTTATTTTTTAGAGTTGAAAATATTAAAAATACTTTTCCAGCATTTTTTAGGAAAATATGTAGTGCATTACCATTATTTATATTGACCCTACTGCACAATGAAACAACAGCTTTTTTCACGCCTATATACCTGTAGTTTAGTTCTTGATTATCAACATTTCCCCATGTCTCCCACCCCACTATTCTCTCTAGCCTCTGACAACTACCATTCTCTTCCCAACATCTCTGACACGAACTTTGTTTGATTATGTACATAAATGAAATGATGCAATGCTTGTCTGTCTGTGATGTTTATTTCACTGTGCATAATGACCACCGGTTCCATATGTGTAGTGGCAAATCACAAGTTTTCATAATTTTTATAGCTATATAGTATTCTATTGTATAATGTGTTGTATTTTCTGTATCAACCCATCAGTGGATGAAAAATATTCCCATTCCCAGTTTTAGCTTTGGATATGATACTGCAATTAACCTAGTGATGCAGTGTATTTTTTGACAGACTGATTGAATTTCCTTTGGTTATCAGAGATATCTTAACTCTTCTTCCTGTACTAACCAATTTTCCATACAACAAACATGGGGAAGTATTGTTATTATAACATCATGAATACCATATCTTTGGTGATTGTTGCCTAATTCTCCATCCTGTAGCTGAACTCTTACAATCACTTCCTTAATTCTCACCTTTTCCACAACTGTACCTCTTCTAGCAAATCCAGTGACTTAATCTTGATGTCTGCATCTTAAATATTAATTAACAAGCTAATTAATATTTTGACTAAAGGAAATCTGACCTTATCTGTAATACAAATCTTTGTCTCTGGTTCCCTATCAGAAATATTGTGATGTATTTTACACTCCTTCACATTAGGTGGTACCACTTGAACTCTTTAGTAAAATCAGCCTCTTTGTTCAACCTCTCCTTCTAAACCATTCTTGCGTTTGCTACTTTACATACTTGTCATTCTCTGTCTTATCTCCCTTCATCCTTAGCCTGTTCATGTACATCCTTCATATGTCTGTTATTATCAGTCACTGTGGGACAGTTTCCCTGACCTCTCCTGGATCTTTTTTAAGAAGGTTGTTTTTCCTTTCACAAAATGTTGGAACCATGCTTCCAAAGAGAATGTAAAATGCTGGGGAGAGAATAAACTGTCTACATCATTTCTCTGTATGTCCAGATTTTGCTGTTTTGTATCATAATCACTTTTCAAGTATACACTGAATTAATATCCAATATCTTCTTATGTTTTGAATAAGAAATATCTTAATCAAGATGACTCTAGTCTAAAAGTCTTCTAGACATTCTGTTATGCTACAATGATAATGATGTCTCTATACATGTGATGGCATTGAAATTTATGAGGGGATTTCAAAAAGTTCACGGAAATGTGCATATTCTAGTTCAAATATTCCAAACTCTTTGTGAAGTCCCCTCCTATGAGTTTCTGGCAGGCAGAACATTTAATTCTACTTCCAACAGCACTCCTTTTCTGTCAGATGCTCTGAGCGAACAATGCAGAGTAAGCAGGAGCATATTTACCTTGGGCAGAGGTTGGGCAGGTTTGCAGTGGAGCCCTCCAACAAATTCAACATTTGGCAGTAGTGGGCGAGGAAACTCCAGATCCCAATAGCTTTGAATGAGCCATATTTCAGCTCTCCTTACTAGCTCAGAGAATGTAACAGGTCTTCCTGAATGGAGGAAAAATCAGGAAAAGGCAGGGTAAATAGAGCATTGTTACATGAAGTATGCTATGTAACTATGTGGAACAATGCAGTCAATGATTTGCAAAGCAATAATTTAAATATATATATGTGCATATATATATGCACATATATATATATTTATATATATATGCATTATATTCACCTGTTTGATACTTGCAAAAATGTCTCTAATATCAAGAATACAGCCAGAATTCTTGTCATTAAAATAGGCCACTATAGAATTAAACATGCATTATTTTCTTTTTTCAATTACAAGAGTATCAAATTCAAATGAGAACAAATATTTTAGCTGTAGAGTCAAGAAATTCTAGTTATCATGAACAGGGTTTTCCTAGATAGGGAACTCAGTCCTGTTTCCAGTTAACCAAACTGATCTCTGATCCCTGATTTTCCAGGTGAACTGAGAAATTATTATTTTTCTTCTTCTTGTTGTTGCTAGTCTGAGCATAGTTTTGACCTATTTCTGTTTTTGGTTCACTTTGGTGACTTAATAATATCACTTTACAATGAAATTTATATAAATATTTGCAAAATCACAGGGAGATGTTCTTAAATTTTGGAAAAACATGTTTTTGTCTCACCCTTGTTTTGGATCTTTTTTATATGGAGAAACATAATTTAAAAACATTAATTAATTATATGTGTCTACATTTCCACAAAATTTTTGACCTTACACAGATGAACTTAAGGACTTGAGGAAGGAATGTGGTAACA
Source organism: Sylvilagus floridanus (assembly GCA_949820135.1). NCBI lineage: Eukaryota > Metazoa > Chordata > Mammalia > Lagomorpha > Leporidae > Sylvilagus > Sylvilagus floridanus. The sequence goes on along the minus strand of OX463238.1, from coordinate 102,265,198 downwards.
TTATAAGACTCAGTTTACATATTTTCTGTCTGGAAAGAAACTTTGTATCATCCAGTTGTTAGTGGCACTCTTAGATAAAATGGAAAACTTATTTTAATTTTAAATGTAGCAAAAGACCTACACAAGACAATCTACATGTTTTCATTCATCAACAAAATTTGTCCACTGATTTTTTATGACAGAAAACTGATAGAATCGACACAATATTATTTAGAGAAATCCTCAGTGCTTCATTGGTAGCTGTACAACTTCCTGGAATCTTCCATCCAAATGTGAATCAATAAGTTCTATCTTAAATCTATAATGAAAACCTCTCCATAACATTTGTAAAACTGATAAACCTTTTTCTATTTTCCTTAAATTACTTCACCTAAGAAAGAAAAATTCCTTGGATTTTTTTCATTCCTGAAATATCACCTACAAAATTACATTAAACTTAAGACATCACACTGGCAACCAAAAACATGACTTACCTAGAACTTCACTGCAAAACTGATCCCACCTCTTCACATTAAATAATTGGAACCAAAAGTCAAAATAAAGCATAAATAGCATGTTTTTTACCCTCTTCATGAATGTCATTTGTCCACTTATTCTTGACATAATAACAGGCACATAGGAAGGAGGAAATAGAAGTCCTGCACTATACTTTTCATAGGTGTAGCCAGGAGTGAAGCGGAGACTGTACACAAGGGGTCTGTTCAGTAGCTCAGCCAGCAGCTCACCACAGGGAGCAATTGGGTCTGCAAGAACAACATCAAACCTTGATTCTTGAAGCTTCATCATGATTTTCTTGTTCAAAACCAAGTCTTTGCAGATACTTTCATAAACATCAGAATAACCAAAGAATGATTTTCTCATTAGTGGGAAATATTCCCAATATGCATCTCGTGACATATCATTTATAAGTTTACTAACCCCATTTAAGAGAAAAGTTTCTATTTGACATTTAGTATGAGATGTATGAAAAGTTTCAAATTTAATTCCTGATTCATTTTTGGGATCAATTAGAACAGAAGCAGAGGATCTCAGAACAGTTACTGCATGACCTTTCTGGACAAGTGCATCCAGGATTGTCTTCATATTCATCCAGTGACTGAATTCCATAGGCCACACCAGCACCTTCCCACAACTCCCAGAGCTGAAGCAGCAACTCAGCTGTAGCAGTAGCAGCAGAAGTGAGACACATGTCCTGGACATCCTGGTGAAATGCAATGCTTCCTCTCCACTTGTCTCTTTCTTTAGCTCTTCATGGTTATATCCAAGGGGAAATGTAATAAATAGTTAAAGAATAACTTGCATTGGCTTGTGGTGCTGGATGGCAGGTGGAAAATCCAAGTTATATATTATTGTGGTTATGTGAGTATTCCTGGTCTTTTATGATTTTTTGATTTTTGTAACATGTAGACACAGACCTACATGTGTAATGCATCATAGTTATGAACAGATTTTAGAGCAGTGCCAAGAGCAGTAGCAAGCAATTTGATTTGCATTAGAATTATCCCTGATTCAGAATTAGAGATAAAATAATTATGCAACTCATCTTCATTTCTTGGATAGTGTGGTTCAAGGGACTGTTCTATAAAAGATGTTTGCATCAATTCAAAATTTTTATCATTAATGCATTTGGTTCTGTTTTATATGATTATGTGTATATCTATAAATATACTGAGATTAATACTGTAAAATCTTAAATTCACATGAGAGAATACTAAAATATTTTTCTGTTTTGTAAATTTTCTGAATTCTTGTTTTTAAATAAACATGTATTTTACTTAAGCTGCTCAAATTATTGTCATAAAACCTTTTAATAGCCTTCAAAATATAAAAGTGGAGTTACCCAAGAATCAGCACCTCCGAGCATTATATATGTATTTAAAGGAAATGAACTTATCAGTCAACAAAATCTGCATTCTGATATTAATATTTATTATAACACCATACAGAGAAGACAAGACACATTCAAACTAAGTGTTAAACCTGAGATGAATGGATACAGAGAATATCATATGCATACAAATAGATTATTATTCAGTCATAAAAAGATTGAAATCACTTTATATTTAACAACATAGATGAACCTAAAGGACACAATATTAGGTAAAATGAGCTAGGCAGAGAAAGGCAAATACAACTACAGATACTTCATATATGTCAATTTTTTCCCTTACTGCCTTCAACACTGTATCTTTAATTTTGAACTATTTATTATGAATCTGGGTGTAGTCTTCCTGGATTTATCTTGAGTTTTTGTGCTTCTCAGAAAGAATTTTCTGTTTCTTTCCTCCAGTTGAGAAATTCTGTGCCATTTTGAAAGATATATTTTCTCTTACTGGCATGTCAAAAAATATATAAGTAATCATGTTGACATTGTCCCTTAACTCTCTCTCTCTCTCTCTTTTTTAAAGATTTTATTTATTTATTTGAGAGGCAGAGTTACAGACAGTCAGAGGGAGAGACAGAGAAAAAGGTCTTCCTTCCATTTGTCCACTCCTCAAATGGCCACAACGGCCAGAGCTGCACCGATCCGAAGCCAGGATCCAGGTGCTTCTTCCTGGTCTCTCATGAGGGTGCAGGGACCCATCCTCTACTGCTTTCCCAGGCTGTAGCAGAGAGCTGGATTGGAAGAGGAGCAGCAGGGACTAGAAAGGGCGCCCATAGGGTATGCTGGCGCTGCAGGCACTGGCCTGCAGACACTGCACCATGGCGCCAACCCAACTCTCTCTTTTTAAGATTTATATATTTGTGTGACAGACAAAACATCAGAAAGACAGGAAGAGACAGAGAGAGATTCTCTTAGCTGATTCACTCCTCAATGGCTGCAGCAGTATTAGCTGTGTTATGTCAAATCTAGGAGCAAAGAATTTCATCCTGGTCTCCCTCATGGGTAGCAGGGGCCCAAGTACTTGGGCCATATTCTTCTACTTTCTTTGGTGCATTAACATGGAGCAGCTTGGACTTTAACCAGCACTTCAATAAGGGATGCCAACGTTGCCAACAGTAGCTTAGCAGCTTAACCCACTATTTCATAAGACTGGCACAATCCCTTAAGTCTCTTAAACTGTATTCACTCTCTTATTTTTTTATTCTTCTTGATACTTAGACTGCATTACTTTCAGTAACTTGTGTTAGAGTTCACTGGTTCATACTTTAACTAAGACACTACCTAACTTTCAATTGATTTTTTTTTAGTTTGTTTATGCATGCAGTCTTCAAAAATGCATTTATGTTTAAAATCATTGATTTCAATTTTTTGCAACAAAATAACCTCATGCTAACTTGGTACATCTTGTAGGTATAGGATCTGGTTTAATGCACTAGAAATTAAGGTTGAAACATAGCCTGTATCTGAACAACACAAATTGAAACAAATATAAAAATTCACTTCCTAGTGAAGCTTGGGTAGAATAAAGGTGAAAGTATTTATATTTTGTCAAAAGCTTACAGTGAAAATGACTCAGATAAACTAGAAATTTGAAAGTAAATAATCAAGTTTTAGGAGGAACAAGACAATGTTGAAAACGAAGGCAACAGGTACAGAAATTCCACTTCAGTGTTTCTGAGCAAAAAAATCAATCATCTTCATGTTTTGATTGAGAAGGATCAATGTTTCCCAGAAGAATCAATAGACAGTCTACAGATGTCTTTGTTGATTCCGATTACAAAATTGTGACTAAAAAATTAAAGTTGAGTAAGGTTTTTGCTCAAAAGGCACAAACACTATTAAAACCAGGTCAGCCACACAGAGAAAAGTTTTTCAGTAAATTTTAAGTGGGATAAATATCCTGAAACATAGTAGAATTGTTGTAACAGAGAGGAAACATGGCCAGGAACATCAGTTTATTTGGAGCGAATATATGATTGGACCTCACTTATGATACTTCATGAACTTGATGGAGTAGACATTGAAAAAATGTATATTATTTATTTTTAATTTCTTTTTTTCATGAAACTTTTGAAGGACTCTCAAATGTGGGAGTATATGCATTCTTTCCAATGCGTATAAAGCATTTTATAAAATTAATCTCAGGCAAGCTCAGAGACAAATGCAATGAATTCTAAAATATTTAACTTAGACAAATCTGCATATAGTAAAATAAATTTGGCTGATAATTGTTTAAAAAAATCAAGCACAAAATTTAGAATTCCATTCAGTGCAGTAGATGAAGCAAATGACTAAATCCTTTCCCAGCTCTGTTCTGAACACATACATGTCCCCATTCAATAAAGAATATATAATGTACATATCTATGTGTGAAACTAAGACAGGATATCCACCAGTTATTAACATGAATAGATCCATGTTGAAACTATTTCTTTTGTAGGAATCTAAATGAGACACAAGCCTTGACAAAAGGACTAAGATCTTACCACTCTACAATGTGCAGTGAAATACTTAAAAAATTAAGACAGTGGTGTGTGTGTGTGGTTCAGCTATTAAGTCACTGCTTGGCCACTCATGTAGCATATTGGAATGCCAGGTTTGAGCCCTAACTAATCTACTTCTTATCCAACTTCCTGCTTTGTACATCATGGGAGGGAGCAGATAACGACTTAATAACTTAGGTCACTGCTTCTCAAATGGAAGACTGTTTTCTGTTTTGAGTTCTGGGCTCCTGGCTGTGTCCTGTACCAACTCTGATTTTTTCAGGCATTTTTGGATCTATCTCCGTATGTCTCTCAATAGCTTTGTGATATCAAATCTACACCCTTTAAACATTTCTTGTTATCTGGATAAATGATGAGATTCAGCAGAATACACTGGAGTGACCCAGAAAGATAGAAAATGTAAGAAGATGCACCCTCTGCAAGGCCCCAACTCTCTAAATTTGTAGATATTGTTGAAATTTAGGAACAGTTAGCATTTTCGAATGTACTTAAGAACATCAAAGAATAAAAAAAGAAAACTTTTTTGCATTAAATATATATATACATATATATGGATGTATTACTTATCCATTAACAATATGTCATTCTAGTTGGAAATTCTTTGACAAAACTACTATTTATAGAATTAGTCCACTCTATAATCACAGGCTCAGAGATTATCTGGGCATTTGATAAGTATGGAAAAGCACGATCTTTGGGATAAGGAAGATATGTTTAAAATAAAAGAGGACAAGGTTCACAATCTTTTACTTGTATTCAAATTTTGTTTGTAGAACCAAATAACAGGTATTGTTGCCAATTATCATGACAGGGCTAGCTGTCCTTCTGATTTACTTTGTCCTCCTCTTTCTCCCTCTTCTACAAACACTGTCACTTTCCCTTTATGCAAAGCAGGAAATCTGTGAGGGTAGAGACACGTTGTATAAGCTTTCACTAAAATTGCCTCAGCCTGTGTATTGAGGAATCTAACATATAAAACCGAAAGCGTCTGTCTTAGAATGTAAGCCATTCCTTTTAAGCTGCAAGTAAGCTTCTTGGAGCTCAACAAGGATTGACATAAGGCAATGGTCAAAGCATGTAAGCACTGGGTTCGAGCACCATTATTTTTGGGACCACACACGTATGCGGCTTTGAGGAAGAATTTTTCTGTGACGCTAGAATACCGGTGAAGAGCCTCAGTGCCTACAATCAAACTTTAGCCTTCATGTTGTTCATCTGATTGCCGAAACTACACATTTGCATTTAAATGAGTCTGCATTATTTCTGTTCTATGATTTTGCTTGAGAATATAATTTCATAATGTTGGAAAATAATTGCCTTTGAATTATGTTATGTCCAAAGAGTCATATTTTAGGTAATTAAATGTACTAGTAATAACAACAAAAGCAGCAATAGTGACACTATTCAATATTAATTTTGATTACTAACCTAAGTGTCGGAATTTTTTCTTATTTATAACAGACATAAATATTATACGTATTTATAGGATATATTGTAATATTTTGTACATTAATACATCATATAATGTTATAATCATGGTAAAGATATCTATATCTTGAAATATTCATTATTTCCTTATGGTGACATTAAAAATCCTTTCTTCTTTTTGCTTTTGTTTTAGAAAAATGTGTAGTACATTATTGTTGTCTGTGCTTCCCCTGCTATTCAGTGGAAAACCAGAACTTTTCACATCTATCTATCTTTTACTTTGTTCCTGTTTATCAAGCCTTTCCCATCTCTTCCACTCTCTCCAGCCTCTGACAACCACCATTACATTCTCAAATTCTATGCGATAAACTTTTAGATTATGAATTTTAGTGTTAGGTTTTGCACATGCAGTACTTGTCTTTCTGGGCCTAGCTTTTTCCACGTACCATAATGACTTCCAGATCAATCATGTAGTGGTAAGTCCCAAGGTTTTATTCTTTTTATACATGAGTAGTATCTATTATTTATAAATGAGGCATTTATTTATCCATTCATCAGTGCATGGACAAATATGACTGTTTCTACTTCTTTGCTATTACAAATAATGTTGCAATTAACATTAACATGCCAATGCAGTTTGCTCTTTGACAGACTGATTGGATTTCCTTTGGTTTTGGGAGACATTTTAAGTGTTTTTTTTTTTTTTTTGTATTTACCATTTTCCACACAACATTGAGTAATTACGTCTGTGAACTTTGTTTTGTAGCTCTCTATTGTGCAGCCTGAACTTATATAACCACCTCCTTGGTTCTCACCCTTTCCGCAGTCATACCTCTGCAATCTAATCCAGTGATCTTGAAGGCTTATTTATTAGTTTAGTTGTTTCTTGTTTTTTTTTTTTTATTTTCTTATTCTTATAGGATATCTGAATATATCTCTACCTCAACTATTTCTCTGTGGTTCCCTAACAAATATATTTTGATGCATTTTAAATGCCTTCATATTCTGTGATACTAAATGCCCTCTTTACAAAATCAGCCTCTTTATTCCACTTCGAGTAAACTATACTTGTTTTCACTATGCTGTCTGCATTTTCGTTTTTTTCTGTCTTGTTCTCCCCTAATCATTAACCTGTTCTGGTAAATCATTCAAAAATCTGTCAAGTATTTTTATCAGTGACTCGAACATTTTCTATGACCTCTCCTGGATAAATGTTAACACTGTGATTTTTCTTTTAATCATCTACACCCTTTTTACTGTCTATGACTCCAAAGAGAACATAAAGTGGTGGGGAGAGAGCACAAATGGTTTCTACTTTACTTCTCTATATATCCAGCACTTGCTCCTCTTGTATCCTCATCACATTATGAGTCCACACTAAATTAAAAGCCAATATTTTCTTGTGTGCTGAATATTAAAGACCTTAATGTAACTTACTTTATTCTTAAAGTTCTCCAGATATTATATGTTATTCTCCCTTTTTTTAAAGATATATTTATTTATTTGAAAGGCAGAATTACAGAGAGGCAGAGGCAGAGAGAGAGAAAGAGAGAGAGAGAGGTCTTCCATCCGCTTGTTCACTCCCCAAATGGTCACAACAGTCGGAGCTGAGCTGATCTGAAGCCAGGAGTCAGGAGCTTCTTCTGGGTCTACCATGCGGGTGCAGGGACCTAAGGACTTGGACCATCTTCTACTGCTTTCCCAGGCCATAGTAGAGAGCTGGATCAGAAGTGAAGCAGCTGGCACTCGAACTGGAGCCATATGGGATGCAGGCACTACAGGCAGCGACTTTACCTGGTATGCCACAGCCCGGGCCCCAGAAGTTGTTATTCTCTAAAGATAAAAAAATGGATACATCTGGCAGTATAGAAATACACAAGATTTCAAAAAGTTCATGTAAATGTGTATTATCTTCTAACTCAAACATTGCATGTTCATTGTAAAGTCCTCTCATGATTTTCTGCCTGATAGGGCCCTTTATCCCACTTCCCATATCTCTTCCTGTGAGTCTGGTGCTCTAGATGAAAAACACAGAATCAAGTAAAGAAAGCAAACATATTTACCTTGAACAGAGGTTGGGCAGGTTCGCAATGGAGCCCTCCAACAAAATAAAAATTCGGTAGTAGTGTGTGATGAAACTCCAAATATCAACAGCTTCTAATGAGCCAGGTTTCAGCTTTCTCCACCAGCTCAAAGAATCTAACAGGTCTTTTTGAATAGAGGAAAAGCAAATTAGCGAGAGAATTATTAAGCAGGGCTTTTCATGTAACTACATGGAGTGATGCAGTCAATGATGTATAAAGTGTCGTGTGTTGCTAAAAGAAATATTTATACGTATTTCATATATAATACATATAAATATACTATGAATTGTTCACATACAAGATATATATGCAAAGGAATTGTTCTTTTATTTTTTACCTGGAAACCTTTTATTTAAGGGGTACAAATTTCTGGTATTTCATCTATACAAATTTAAGAAGATAGTGATTCTTCCCATTTTACTCTCCCTCCTACCTGTACTCCACCCTTCTTTCTTCTTCCTCTACCAATCCCCTTCTTATTGTTTACTAAGACCTATTTTCAATTATCTTTATATACATAAGACTAACCCTACACTGAAGAGTTCAGTGAATAGTATAAAAAAATGTTCCTCAACAGTCAGAGCAAGGATGTTTAAAGTCACCCCATCTCAAAAGCGTCAATTTCACTTCTACTAATAGCATACTTTTAGGTATGCTATTAATTACCACTGATAAGGGAGAACATATGGTATTTGTCTTTGGGACTGGCTAATTTCACTAAGTATAATGTTTTCCAGTTGCATCTATTTTGTTGCAAATGACAGGATTTCCTTTTTTTTTTTTTTAACCACTGTGTAATAAGGAATTGTTTCTTATTTGTTTCTTTTTTTTTTTTTTAACAGATAGAGAGTGAGAGAGACAAAGAGAAAGGTCCTCCCTCCATTAGTTCACCCCCCAAATGGCCACCACGGCCAGAGCTACACCGATCTGAACCTAGGAGCCAGGTGCTTCCTCCTGGTCTCCCATGCAGGTGCAGGGGCTCAAGCATTTGGGCCATCCTCCACATCCCTCCTGGGCACAGCAGAGAGCTGGACTGGAAGAAGAACAACAGGAACTAGAACCGGGGCCCATATGGGATGCCAGCGCTACAGGCGAAGGATCAACCAAATAAGCCACGGTGCCGGCCCCAAGAGTTGTTTCTAACATCAAATCAGTATAGTCATAATTTTGTTATTAAAATCATCTGTTTTAGAACTATACAGGCATTGTGTTCCTCTTTAAATTTACAAGAGTAGAAGAGTAGTTATCCTACAATAATCATGAGCAGAGCTTTCCCAGAGGAGGTACTCAACCCAGTTTCCAGTTTAGCCAGCTTGTTTCCTTGCTTTCCCAGGAAAAGTGTGATTTATTTATTTATTTTAAAATGTTTTTAGTTTGGTTGAATTTCTTCTTTTACTTAGTACATTTTTTGTTCACATTAACAGCTTAATAATATTCATTTATACATAAATTTATATATAAATATTTCCAAATATCATATGGGGAGTGTTAGAATCCGTAAAGCCACTGAGGCCTGAGAGAATCTATTAGGTCACTGAGGCGTGAACCCCTAGGCCCAGTAATACCAGACACAGATACATAACTTACTGGCTGGTAGAATGTTTATATGTGCTTAGAAAAGACCCATACCTGGGACATTCGAAAGTGCTAAGGATATGGTATAAGGCAGCTAGCTAGATTAGGGCCATGAGCTGAAACCAACATCTCTCCCATACCCTGGACCCTGCAGCCTCTAATACTATCCACCCACCTTTCTCTCTCTCTTTTTTTAAAACTTTTATTTAATGAATATAAATTTCCAAAATACAGCTTATGGATTACAATGGCTTCCCCTCCCCATAACTTCCCTCACACTCGCAACCCTCCTCTATCCTGCTCCCTCTCCTTTTCCATTCACATCAAGATTCATTTTCAATTCTCTTTATATACAGAAGATCAGTTTAGTATATATTAAGTAAAGATTTCAACAGTTTGCACCCACACAGAAACACAAAGTGGAAAATACTGTTTCAGTACTAGTTATAGCATTAAATCACAATGTACAGCACATTAAGGACAGAGATCCTACATGAGGAGTAAGTGCACAGTGACTCCTATTATTGACTTAACAAATTGACACTCTTGTTTATGGCATCAGTAATCACCCTAGGCTCTTGTCATGAGTTGCCAAGGCTATGGAAGCCTTTTGAGTTCGCCTACTCTGATCTCATTTAGACAAGGTCATAGTCAAAGTGGAAGTTCTCTCCTCCCTTCAGAGAAAGGTACCTCCTTCTTTGATGACCTGTTCTTTTTTTTTTTTTTTGACAGGCAGAGTGGACAGTGAGAGAGAGAGAGACAGAGAGAAAGGTCTTCCTTTGCCGTTGGTTCACCCTCCAATGGCTGCCGCGGATGGCGCACTGCGGCCAGCGCACCATGCTCATCCGATGGCAGGAGCCAGGTGCTAGGTGCTTTTTCCTGGTCTCCCATGGGGTGCAGGGCCCAAGCACTTGGGCCATCCTCCACTGCACTCCCGGGCCACAGCAGAGGGCTGGCCTGGAAGAGGGGCAACCGGGACAGAATCCGGCACCCCGACCGGGACTAGAACCCGGTGTGCTGGCACCGCAAGGCGGAGGATTAGCCTGTTGAGCCACGGCGCCGGCCGATGACCTGTTCTTTCCATTGGGATCTCACTCGCAGAGATCTTTCATTTAGTTTTTTTTTTTTTTTACAGAGTGTCTTGGCTTTCCACGCCTGAAATACTCTCATGGGCTTTTCAGCCGGATCTGAATGCCTTAAGGGCTGATTCTGAGGCCAGAGTGCTGTTTAGGACATCCGCCAGTCTATGAGTCTGCTGTGTATCCCACTCCCCATGTTGGATCGTTCTCTCCCTTTTTTGTTCTATCGGTTAGTATTTGCAGACACTAGTCTTGTTTATGTGATCCCTTTGATTCTTTGTCCTATCATTACGAACAATTGTGAATGGTTATTGATCAAATGGACTAGTGAGATGGCATTGGTACATGCTACCTTGAAGGGATTGAATTGGAATCCCCTGGTATATTTCTAACTCTACCATTTGGGAGAAGTCTTCTTGAGCATGTCCCAAATTGTACATCTCTTCCACCCACCTTTCAATCCAATAACCCCTTCTCCCTAGCCTGGGGGCTGTGCTAGGTAACTTGTCCTTCGTTGGGAAGCTCCTAAGAAGTCTGGCAACAGGGAGGGTCTCTCTTCCATGGACATAGAGGAGCAGTCACTGAAATCTCTCATCTTATTCTTCCTTGCCCACTCTGGTCTTGAACCTGTCCCGTGTGTGTGTGTTTGATTTCCTCACCTTCCAAATGAACTTCATCACTTTGTAAGTCATATTTGTGCCTATACTTAGAAGGCTAATCCAGGTAAGAGGCAAGAGCCTGGAGTAGGGACTTTTAGACTCCATCTTGCCCTTAACAATAGCCAATGTGCTGTAAACTGTCCCTAGGAGCCTTTCTGCCTGACTCCCACCCTCCCTATAGGTCTGTGAGCTACCTGGCACCTCCCCCAGCAAGCAGCTTAACAAGTGGCTCTGTTGCTGCTCCAGTAGAGTGAAGCCTGGCTCTCTGTGTGGGCTCAACTCCCACTCTCTTTATGCCTTTGTTCTGGTCTCCCTAAAATAAAAATCCTTTCTTATTTAACTAGCTTCCTCCTCACCTTCTTCAAGCTCTAAAATAGTAAAACATAACAGATATATCTTTAAATTATGGAAATGGAGATTTTTGCTCACTCAGATTTTGGATCATTTTTATTAAAAAAACAGATAAACCTGAAGTAATACCTTGACAGTACAGGCTCCATTTTAGAGCACCCAAGACTCCATCTTGAGAAAGCACCCCCAACTATGAGACTCTGGTCTGGAACTATGATCTAAAACTCAGACAATAACATTACTCATACAATAACAGTACAGTGCATCCCACTTGGCAGAGCATAGAAAATCCCTAGCATGATCAATCAAGCTTAAAACAGATAGACTGCACCTAGATTAATGTTAAGATTGTAATTTGTCTATTGTCATGACTGTAATTGATATTTGCTTCACATAGGCCTTAGGTCAGTCTGATTCTAGTAACCATGTATTCTCAGTCCCCAGTCCTAGTAATGATGTATTCTTCTTCCCCTCCATGTGGTTTTGCCTTTATAAACCCTGCTGCTTTGAGCTTTGGGGTTGAGAGTTATGTAGGGCAAGGACCCGTTCTCTACCACTGGCAATAAAGGAGCATCAAGTTTTATCAATGTGTGGTGCTCCTCTGTTTTCACTCTCTCAGGTACAACAAACTAATTTTAAAATAGAGACTATATATATATATATATATATATATATATATTTATATATTTATATATATAAAATATATGTATTTCAACAAAATTTTAGACTTTACACATATGATTTTTTAAGTACATAATGAAGTAATATATCAACTGTACAAATGTCAATTTACAGGTTTTCTCCCCGGTAAAAACTCTGTATCTCCCTAATGTTAATGACTCTTTCAGGTAATATGGAAATAATATTAGAATTATAAATGAAGAGACAGATGTATGTAAGGAAAAATTGAGGTCACACTTGAATGAGAAGTGTGTGTAACAAGCAAATTGACACATCTTTTTTCATCAGTATATTAGAGAAGTGCCCACTAAGTTTTATAACATGAAGAAAGTATTATCAAATGGACATAGAATTGCTCAGAGAAATCCTCATTGTTTCATTTGTAGCAGTGCAACCTCCTGGAATGTCCCATCCAATGGATGAGCTCGATTCTGGCTCTAACTCATCCTGTAATGTAAGCCTTTCTACAACACTTCTGAAATGGATCGATCTTTCTATTTTATTAAGTTAGCTAGTAGATGTTAGATGTTAGGATTTTAGGATTTCAAAAACATGAGTTTGGATAACAGGCAGAATCCCTTCTTAAGCTTCTTGTTCAGGGAGGTACAGAGTACCACAAGGACCCTGATGAAATGGGTGGGAGACAAGCAGAATGGCTCGTTGGTGAAGTTGATAATGTATTGTCTTAGCAGTTGGGAATGTCTCAGGTAGGGAACTTCCAGAGCAATAAGCATACCACTAGCCTTAAGATAACCTCAGCCTAGTTTCTTCTGGTTTGGGAATTTAGGCCTCAGAGGTCTAACAGATTCTAAGAGTCAACAGGAATTAATATTTGTATCAGTGGTCAAAGAAAAATGGGCACCTTTGTATTGTTTAGAGAGGAATAATGAAGAAGCAAGTCAGAATTATATATCCAAAGTGTTGCCCTTGCTCAATAACCTTGTTAGGTGCATCTTCTGTTTGGTTGAGTGTGGGAAGAACTGTAGCAACAGGCCAGCATTTACATAGTGAGAATGTGGAGAAAAAGGCACCCTAATCCACTGTCAATGGGAATGTAAACTGGTGCAGCCACTGTGTAAGAGTAAAGTATGGAGATACTTCAGAAATCTGAATATAGACCTATCATATGGGCCAGCCATCCTACTCCTGGGAATTTATCCTAATCAAAAGAAATGAGCATATGAGAGATTTATCTGTACCACCATGTTCATTTCAGCTCAATTCACAATAGCTAAGGTGTGGAATCAACCCAAATGTCTATCAATTGTTGACTGCGTAAAGACATTATGATATATATATATATATATATATATATATACATATATACATATATATATATATATATACACACACACACACACACTGTGGAGTGCTATTAAGCTGTAAGGAAAAAAAAAGAAATCCTTTACTTTGCAACAAAATGGTTGCAACTAGAAACCATTGTAGTTAGTGAAATAAGCTAGTCCCCCAAAGACAGATACTATATGTTTTCCCTGATCTGAGGTAACTAATACAGTATCTAAAATGTAATCTATTGGAACCAAGTGAACATTTTGAGATTCAATGATTGTTTACAGCCCTTCTCTCTCCTGTTGAGGAACAGTGTTTTTTGTCGTTATACTATTAGTTGAACTCTTTTACTTAGTGTAGGATTAACTTTGTGATCATTAAGTAATCTGAAAGCAGATCTTCGTAAAAATTAAGATTGGGAATGTAAGAGGGAGGAGGAAGAAGAGTTGGAATGTGGGTGTGTGGGAGGCTAGGGTGGGAAGTATCATTATGTTCCTAGATCTGTATATATGAAATATATGGAACTTATATAACTTAAATAAAATTTAAAAAAAGAGTCTTATCATTAACAATAATCTAATAGGACAGCCCAACTCCTTCTAAGGTGGCAGATCAGGGGAATTTTCAACACCTTACAAGGAAGGAGCTATGTAGGTCCATTAGGAAGTTCTGGGGGAAATTTAGGAATCTCAGATTCATGAAGCCTTCTACTCAGCAGGGAGAGCAGGGTAGAGAAAGTATTGAGGGGTGCTATGTATATTCATAAAATCTCTGAATACAGACTAGGATCAGTTCTTTACCAAGATGCCCACCTGGTCTTTCAATTGTGTCTCTTCATTATTTGTTTTCATTAAATTTTGCTTCAATATTCATTTGCCTTTTTGTGTCCTTGCCTTCATACTTCCTTGTCTAGGAGACAAAGAACTCAAGGGTTTACAAATAATTATCCACTCTAGCTTCATTGTCATTTCATTATCTTACCTATAAAAGACTAAATTCCTTGATTTTACATTCATGCAAACTCACCTACAAAGTCACAGGAAAGTTAAAAATTCACAGCAGCAATCAAAAACATGACTTACCTAGAACTTCACTGAAAAGCTGATTCCATCTCTTCTCATTACATGATTTGAACCAAAAGTCAAAATAAAGCGTCCATAGCATATTTTTTACCCTTTCACTTAAATCTGACCTAATAATAGGCACATATGAAGAAGGAAATAGAAGTCCTCTACAAGTCTTCTCATGTGTAGCTGGGAGCGAAGCAGAGACTGTACACACAGGATATTTTCAGTAGTTTAGGCAGCAGCTCAGCACAGGAAGAAAATGGGTCTGCAAGAACAACATCAATCCTTGATTGTTAAAATTTTATCATGATTTTCTTGTTCAAAACTATGTCTTTGCAGAGATTTTCAAAAGTATCAGAATATTCAAAGTATAATTTTGCAATTGTGGGAAGTATTCTGAACGTGCATTTCTTGACACATCATTTATTGATGTATTAATCCAATACCTGATAAAGCTTCCATTTCATCTTTAGTGGGGGATGTGTGAAAAATTTCAAATTTAACTTCTGATTTATTGCTGAGATCAATTAGAACAGAGCTGATCTCAGAACAGTTACTGCATGACCTTGCAGGACAAGTGCATCCAGGATTGTCTTCATATTCATCCGGTGACTATACTCCATAGGCCACACCAGCACCTTCTCACAACTCCCAGAGCTGAAGCAGCAACTCAGCTGTAGCAGCAGCAGGACTGCAACATATTTCTGGGGCAGCTCCGTGGCTCACTTGGTTAATCCTCTGCCTGCAGCACTGTCATCCCTTATGGGCGCTGGGTTCTAGTCCCAGTTGCTCCTCTTCCAGTCCAGCTCTCTGCTGTGGCCCGGGAAGGCAGTGGAGGATGGCCCAAGTGCTTGGGCACCTGCACTTGCATTGGAGACCAGGAGGAAGCACCTGGCTCCTGGCTTCAGAATGGTGTAGCTCCGGCCGTGGCGGCCATTTGGGGGTAAACCAACACAAGGAAGACCTTTCTCTCTGTCTCTCTCTCTCACTGTCTAACTCATCTGTCAAATATAAAAAAAGAAACATGTCCTGGACATCCTGGTGAAATGCAATGCTTCCTTTCCACTTGTTGTCCCTTCATTAGTTCCTCATGGTTATGCCCAAGAGGAAAAATAAGAAATAGTTAAAGAATAACTTGTACTGATTAAACTAACTAGGTGATATGAACAACCAGAGTTTATGAACCAGGATGGTATGTAGAAAAGCCAAGTTAGATATTGTCATAGTTATGTGAATTCTGCCGGTGTTACTAATTCGTTTTCATAACTAGAAGGCAAAGACCTACATGTGTAATGCACCAGCATGATGTAAGAGATTTAGAGCAGTGCCATGAGCAGTGGCAAGTGAGGTGATTTCCATTTGAAGTATCCCTGATACAGAATTAGAGATCAGATAATAATGCAACTGATCCTAATTCTTGGATATAGTGGTTCAAAGGACTGTTTTTTTGTTTTGTTTTAAAAGCAACATATTTTTATTTTTTTAATAACGCTTTTATTTAAAGAATATAAATTTCCAAAATACAGCTTATAGATTACAATGGCTTCCCCCCCATAACTTTCCTCCCACCCGCAACCCTCCCCTTTCCCACTCCCTCTCCCCTTCCGTTCACATCAAGATTCATTTTCAATTCTCTTTATATACAGAAGATCAGTTTAGTATATATTAAGTAAAGATTTCAACAGTTTGCCCTCACATAGCAACACAAAGTGAAAAATACTGTCACTGTGTACTTACGTCTCATGAGGGATCTGTCCTTAATGTGTTATCCAATGTGAAATAATACTATTACTAGTACTGAAACAGTATTTTTACACTTTGTGTTTCTGTGTGGGTGCAAACTGATGAAATCTTTACATAGTATATACTGAATTGATCTTCTGTATATAAAGATAATTGCAAATGATTAAAAAATCTTGGTGTTAAATTGGAAATTGCATAGAAAATTAATCAATTTAAAAATATATATATATCATGTAGGATCTCTGTCCTTAACGTGCTATACATTGTGAATTAATACTATAACTGGTACTCCAACAAAGGACTGTTTTTTAAAAAAATTTTGCATCAATTCAAAGTCTTTCTCATTAATGTGTTCAATTATGTTTTATATGATTAAATGTATACATGTAAATATACTGAGATTAATACAAAATAATGTCTAAATGACAAAGGAAAATGCAATATTAAGAGGTGGCTCTCAATATAAATGTACTTATATATTTAAAAAATTTATTTTGTTCATTGATTATGATATTATTTATAAATATGACTTACAGTATCATATTTATATTTTTATCATATTCTATTTGTATACTATGTGAATGATGAAATACAGCTTAATAAATTAGTATACTTATTCCTTCATATACTTATCTTTTGAGGTGAGAACATTTGAAATACACTCTTAGTAAGTTTGATCATTCATGTTTATTAATTATATGCACCGTAGTGTGCAGTAGAACACTGTACCTTTTTCTTACTATCCATCTGGAAGTTCACATCCTGTGACTAACATGTTTCTATTATACTCTGGATCTATAAGTTGGAAAGATTTAGATTCCACATATGAGTGAGATCATGTGGTCCATATCTTTCTGTGTTTGAATTTTTTCGTTAGGATAATGTCCTCCAGTTCTTCCATGTTGTCACCTGACAGAATTCTATGCTATTTTAAAGACTGAAATATATTAATCTTGCATTTCACTCTATCCTGAACCTTGTAACCTTCAAGTTCCCTTTATGATCCATCAAGTCAATTCCAAAGTTCACCTGTCCTACCTAGAATTTTGCATTATTTTAAAACAATTTATCTTATCTTAAGTGAACTAATTTCTTTGTCAGTCACTCTAAAGTCCCTGTCATCATGAGTTGGCATTTTATTTTTTTGAAGACAATTAATTTACATTTGTATCTGCTCTACCTCGGTCAGTCAAAAAAAATAGAAAATGAGTGCAAAATGTAAACATAAAAAGATGATCAATCAGATTAATACTTAGAGATTTGTTAGAAGAAATCAGTGATTCACTTTTATAAACAAATGCCCTTTAATTTAGGTTGCAAGTTGAGTAAGTTAAGAATGCATTTAATGTCCCTAAGCAACCAAACATCACAGTTTCACAAAGTAACAGTCTAGCCAGGATAAGCCAAAGAAGTAAAAGATATTACTGCAGGCCAGCGCCGTGGCTCAACAGGCTAATCCTCCACCTTGCGGCGCCAGCACACCGGGTTCTAGTCCCGGTCGGGGCACTGGATTCTGTCCCGGTTGCCTCTCTTCCAGGCCAGCTCTCTGCTGTGGCCTGGGAGTGCAGTGGAGGATGGCCCAAGTGATTGGGCCCTGCACCCCATGGGAGACCAGGAAAAGCACCTGGCACCTGGCTCCTGCCATTGGATGAGCGCAGTGCGCCAGCCACAGCGCGCCGGCCGCAGCGGCCATTGGAGGGTGAATCAAGGGCAAAAGGAAGACCTTTCTCTCTCTCTCTCTCACTGTCCACTCTGCCTGTCAAAAAAAAATTAAAAAAAAAAAAAGGGGGGAAAAAAGATATTACTGCAGAAGGAAGGAAATCTTATGATATAATCCACAAGGTCTCTAAGCAAGCTGGGCCCCAGCTTTCTTATCCAAAAGGAAACTTTTCTCTCCTTTACTTTTGTATCTTACTATTTCATTGAGTAATGATTACTGAAGAGTACTCAACATGTCCATGAAAATAACTTGATGTTCTAATAAAAGTCTTTACGTATTTTAGGTAGATAGCAATTTGAGTCCATTCAGAATTCTTCAACCAAGAAAATTTCAAGTGAGTAATGTTTCATGTATTATGAGAATGTGAACCATAAACACCCATGCAGTGCAAAGAGCCTGGCTAGACACTATGCCAAAGTACTTGACAAGGTTTATTTTGGCTTCTATCTCTACCAGCTTATGGTTCATGTCTTTAAAGGTGACTCTAGCCACTAGGCTGAGTATTTCCTAGAGAAAACATGATTGGTTCCAAAATGCACATTATCCAACCAAACTCCCCAACCATTTTTGGCAGTTTTCCAAAAACTCATTCTGGGACTTTCCATTTCCACATTAAACACTAGTTCCTTTTCAATTCATCATTTTCTTACTTCTCCATATTCCCTTTTTGTTACCCAGTTTGCTCTCCTGCCAGAGGCCAGATCCAGCAGGTGCAGGGGTTCCCAAAGGTGTGGGAGGTGCTGGGGTAGGGAGGAATGAAAGACACACTCACAGCAAGGCTGATGGTGTGGTTCTGATGAGAGAGCACCAGACTTTTATTTTTATACCCTAAGTTACATTGCTGTTCATTTTACACATTTTTTACTGTCCTCAAAAATTCTGCAAATGTCCATTCATTAGTGATCCTTACAGAGCTAATAATTCTTCCTTATGATAACAAAGTGTTTCCCATCCACTTTAAACCATTGACCTAGTATTACGTGTAACACTTCCCTGATCCCAATTTCCACAGCCATGTAACAATTTCTTTGGTTTTAAAGATTCACTTGATATTTGACACAATAGAACATAGACTCAGTGATGCTAAATTACATAATAATTGATTACAAAAACATAGTGATTATTTTGCAAAGAATCAGAACATCTACTTATAGCAATTTATTACAAAGACTGGAACATTTACCTTTGAGTTTAACTCCATTGGTAACCATTAACACCTTGCTCAAGCAAACCCATTCATTACACACATCCTTTCCATAACCCTTCACTATTATTTAGTTTTAGTAACTCATTTAAGATTCACTCACTGATTTTGGTAATTACTTTGTGTTCTTTCCACCAGGCCACACAAACTAAGGTATTTACCACTGTTTGTATTTCTCTCATTTACAAGTCATTAGTCTATAATAAGACATATTCTCAAGTGGATTATAGGAGGAGACTGAAGACCTTCTCCAAGGACCCTCTTTCCCTAAATCAGGTCTAACTGCATACCATATACCCTACAGTTTGGAGTTCCCACTAGGCTTTTATTGCAGATAATTGAAGCATCAGAAGGGGTTGAATTACTCTAAGAGGATCTAGTTCATCAAACAGCTCAACTGTCAGTGAGGTCATTTTGAGCAGAGGTCATTTTGAGCAGATTTCCAGGAATATAGTGGTCATCAGCGAGATCACCAGGAAACTCTGGCTTTCTTGTATAGAATCTAATTATCAATAATCTAAAACCACCAAGAGGACCGCAGCTAGTGGTTCTCATGCTCTGCGGAGACAGACCTCCTGCTGTGACCTTGTCAAACAGCTGCAGTTGCCTTGGCCTCTTCACTCCCTTTGAAAACCTCAGTCAGCGTTGTGTTAGTCGAGGCTGAAGTTGACTGGGCCAGGCCTAAGCCAGGAACCAGGAGCTTCATCCGGGTGTCTCACTTGGGAGCAGAGGCCCAAGCACTTGTGATTTCCTCTATTGTATTGCCGGACACATTAGTAGGGTGCTGGGTGGTAAGTGGCGCAGCTGAGACTGAAGCCAGCGCCTATATGAGATGACAGCATTGGATGTTCCAAGCGGTAACTTAATCTGCTCTACTACTTTGCTCACTCTATAAAAAGGGAGTACTATTGTTTTATTATCTGCATTTGATATATATATATATATAAAATTTAAACTGAATAAGTTAGACTATATATTTAGTGTGAATTAATCTTAATTTTTTCTGTCAATTTAATGATAATAATTAACAAATTGAGTTTTGCTATATATAGTAAGTATACACAGAATAATTTTTGTTCATTACTATGATAACATATTCATTTTTTTTTCAACAATCCTGTGAGGAAGGCGATGTTATCACTGTCATCTGCATATCACTGGAGAGAAGCCAAGCACAGAGGCAGTAAGAAGCTTGCCTAATTCCATAGGAATCCCTAGGGATCTGGCAGAAACTTGAATGCTTACTACCTGGGTCCAGAGAATAAGCTCTCAACCACTGTGAGATATTGACCCTTTCTGGGTTAGAAATATTTCCAGGCCAGTGCTGCGGCTCACTAGGCTGCGGTGCCAGCACCCCGGGTTCTAGTCCCAGTCGGGGCACCGGATTCTGTCCCGGTTGCCCCTCTTCCAGCCCAGCTCTCTGCTGTGGCCCAGGAGTACAGTGGAGGATGGCCCAAGTGCTTGCGCCCTGCACCCATATGGGAGACCAGGAGAAGCACCTGGCTCCTGGCTTCGGATCGATACAGCACACCAGCTGTGAACCAACGGAAGGAAGACTTTTCTCTCTCTCTCTCTCTCTCTGTCTAACTCTGCCTGTCAAAATAAAAATAAAAATAAAATATTTTCAAAATGTAACATTATTTAGATTTTTGTTCCCTGTGATGTTACTATTCATTAGTAGTATATTCCAATGCACAGTCAAGAAATGTACAACATTTTTGTTATATCACTCCATAATAAGTGCTCAAATGTGCAACTAAGAACAACAATTACTTTATCATCTCTTATGAAATCAACACTTTGGTCCCAATTGTTGGATGGTGTCTCCTAGGAAGGTCTTACACAGGGTTTTTCCAGTGGCTGTTACTGGGGCTCTAGTCACTGGAAGAAATTTGACTCATATAATGGATGATTGATCTGAGATTTGAACTCCTGGGAGCCAGAACAATTCAGATTTGTTAAAGAACAAATTATTCAATGAGACTAGCTAAATCACAGTAAAGTGATTTAGTTAAGACCACTACACTGTATATAAAGACTACTGCAATAAGTCATGCTATAGAGAAGAGAGATTGGGCTCAACTCCCAATAGCATGAGCAAGTGCGAGTTGAAAGCTAAAGAACAATGAGATAGTAATGGATGTATATTTACTACTAGGAAACATCAGACGTCAGAGTCATCAAATTAGCTAGTAGGTGGTGGGGAATGAGGAATGTGGGTGCTAGCACTGTGGCAGGGCAAGTTAAAGCCCCAGCCTACAGAGCTGGTATTCCATATTGGTGCCCGTTCAAATCCCAGCTGCTCCAATGCAGATACAGCTTCTTGCTAATGTGCTTGGGAAAGAAGCGGAAGATAGCCCAAGTCCCTTGGCCCTTGCACCCATGTGGGAGAACCAGAAGAAGCTTCTGGCTCCAGGATTCAACCTGGTCCAGCCCCAGTCATTGTGACCATTTGGGGAGTGAACCAGAAGATGGAAGACCTTTCTCTGTGTCTCTACCTCTCTCTGTAACTCTACCATTCAAATAAATAAAATAAATCTTTTTTTTTTTTAAGAATGAGTAATATAAGCTGTAGTGAGAGTAATGAGATATTGGGGACAGGGATGTAGCTAACCTGACTTAGCAGGGTTTTCTTGCTAAAACAATTTCACATAGAAGTTCCCAAATGAGCCTTGACATAGTATCAGAAACTTGACTAAAACTTGACCAAATAGGAATACTTGAAAGTTTCCTTAGGCATATCTGTGTAGTCTCCCCACTGCAAATCTGCTTTTCTTGGAATCTTTAGTTAGGGAACAGGGCTCCAAATGAGTGAGAAAAAAGTAAATTAAAAGAGTGTGCAGAGACACAGAGAAGCAGAGAAAGAAAGAGAGGCACAAACACACAGAGAGACAGAGCCAAAGGCAGATGGAAACACACTGAGAGAAATACAGAACATATGCCTTTTTTACAAAATCTCTCAAGTTAAGTTGCATCATTTCTACTACATTGTCATGGTTTCTAAGCTGTAAAGTTGCATAAGTTCAAGGAGAGGGGATATGAGTTAATGAGAGAATTTTGAAATCACAAGTATTTGTTGGGGCTGGCGCTGTTGCCAAGTGGATAAAGTTGCTGCCTGTACTGTACAGCCGGTGTCCCATATGGGTTCTGCTTTGAGAACCCATCTACTCCACTCTGATCCAGCTCTTTGCAATGGCCTGGGAAAGCAGTTCAAGATGGTTCAGGTTCTTTGGCCCTGGAACCTGAGTAGGAGACCTGGCAGAAGCTTTTGGCTCCTGACTCCTGGCTTCAGATAGGCACAGCTCCAGGCATTGTGGCCATCTAGGGTGTGAACCAGCTGATTGAAGACCTCTCTCTCCCACCCCCCCCCCTTCTCTGCCTCTCTGTAACTCTGCCTTTTAAATAAATAAATAAATCTTAAAAAAATTACAAGTAATTATTGTGTCCAAACCACTACAAATGAAACCTCTTGAGCTGGCCAGTAGACGTCGCTAACCGGCTGTAAAATCATTAAACATTGACAAATCACAGTAATTGAATTTCCAGGTTTATACTAGTTGAAAATTTCAAGTAATACTGCAATATATTTATTCATAGACATTTTAAATATGATATAGACACCATAAATATGCCTTGACATATCACGTAGATAATGTTAACAGATTTCTAAATGATTTTAGTATTTTCAATGATACCAAATATTGATAACACAATATCAAAATCTTGGAATTTACTTCTTTGAATGAACATATTTATTTAAGTAAGTAATTTTAGGCCACATGATACCTAAAAACATTCTTGTGCAGTTTAGCAATGAAGTACATTGAGGAGAAATTCACATTCCCATAAAAGGGAACTCTAGTATTCTTTCAGATCAATTTCTCTGTGTTTATAGAAATGTAAGTTTTTACAAAAGCTTTTCTTCTTGAACTTTTTAGTATTTAGCAATGTGACATGGGCATCACTGAAAGTTACTCTATGTAATCACCCTTTTCTCTGAAATGGCTAAGTACTGTCTAACACTTTGATGGAGACAGAAGTGTACCTTGTCTGATAGCCATTTAGGTGCTGGGAGAATATCTTGTATCTTGCAAGGTCGTGTGCAAGTACTTTTGCATGACAGATTTGCTCCATCACAAAAAGGTAGTACCAGAGCAAATAGTGAAAGGATTGGTGCAATCAACTAAGGAGGCAGAGTCAAATCTTATCACAAGTTATTGTAGTGGTTATTGTGGTACAATAGGTGGTTGACAAAAATTTCCATCTTAGCCGTTTCTAAGTATAGAGCCATTCATGTAAGCTATGGTCACATTGTTGTGTTCCCAAAGCCTCAGACTTCCTTTTCTTGCACCTTACATAGGCAAAACTGGAATTTCATGCCATTTATAAATTGTAGGATACATATGTAGGGAATGGCATTCTTCATTTATATTCCTTCTCTCATTCTACAGAAAAAGTACTGATCTTATATTTTTTTTACCTTCCTTGCTTCTAGATTCTCAACTAAACTTCTATGATGGTTGATTTAATGTTATTGAAGATTCTTTCATAAAACAATGGCAATGTTATAAAATACACATATGTAAGTTATTTAATCATTTCTTAAATTGAGGTTAGGTTGTTTTCCATGGTTTTCTTCTTTTTTTTAGATCTTATTTATTTATTTGAAAGTTAGAGTTACACAGAGAGAGAGGAGGAAAGGCAGAGAGAGAGGTCTTCCATCCACTGGCTCACTCCCCAGATGGTCACAATGGCCAGAGCTGCGCTGATCTGAAGCCAGGAGTCAGGAGCTTCTTCCATGTCTCCCATGTGGGTGCAGGGGCCCAAGGACTTGGGCCATCTTCTACTGCTTTCCCAGGTCAGAGCAGAGAGCTGGATTGGAAGTAGAGCAGCTGGCTCTCTAACCGGCCCCCATAGGGGATGCTGGCACTTCAGGCCAGGGTGTTAACCTGCTGTGCCATAGTACTGGCCCCTCCATGGTTATTTTTACAAGTTACTGCCATAAATATTGACATTACACATCTTAATTACTTTTCTCTGTATAGTTTCATGCCCTGACCTGGGTTCCCCATGGTGGTTTCACCATGATATACTATATGCTTGGTGTGGGGCACAAAAATACTTGTCTGAGAAGTTAGGCCCTTCCTTTTAAGCTCCAGTTAAGTCTCTGGGACCTCTGAGATATGATATAATGCAATGGTGAAAGCAAGTAGGCATTGCATTTGGATGTAAATATTTTGGGGCCAACCGTTTTGTGCTAAGGGACAATTTTCCTGTGAAGCTACAATACAATGAATAGCCTCAATGTTATCAACATAATTTGAGCTCTCATCTTGTTCATCTGATTGCCAAAATGACACACTTACATTTAGAAGTGAGTGCATAGTTTTGCTTGAAAATGTAATTTTATTCTATAGGAAATTCAGTCTTAATTGGCTTTGGTTAGGTCCAAAGTCTCTGGTATATCTTTGTAACTAATTCTCTCAGTAATAACAAACAAAAAACCTAATAATAAAGATTCAAGATGGCTGAATGGGGCATAACCACAGTAAGTTAAGTAGTGTAGGGATATGAAAAGAACAAAGGAAGGACTACATTTCCAGGTGTATGACGGATGGAAACTTTCAGCGAATAAGTGGAGAATAAATCAAAAATCGAAAATGAAGACTGTTTGGGACAAAAAGAGAAGACAGGGGCCAGTGCTGTGGCACAGTGGATTAAAGCCCTGGCCTGCAGTGCCAGCATCTTATAAGGGCATCAGATCTAGTCCTGGCTGCTCCTCTTCTGATCCAGCTCTCTGCTATGTCCTGGAAAAGCAGTAGAAGATGATTCAAGTCCCTGGGCACTAGCACCCACATGGGAGACCCGGAAGAAGCTCCTGGCTCCTGGCTTTGGATCCACGCAGCTCCGGCCGTTTCAGCCATCTGGGCAGTGAATCAGCAGATGGTAGACCTCTGTCTCTGTCTCTACCTCTCTATGTAACTGTATTTCAAATAAATAAAAATAAATCTTTAAAAAGAGAGAAAGAGAGAGAGAGAGAGAGAGAGAGAGAACGAACCAGCCACATGCAGCCAGCCACATGCACCATATCCAGATACCAGCTATGAACCACCATCTTACCACGACAAGATTGGAAGAAATTGCCACATGCGCCACTGCTTACAATTTTAACTGACAGGGAATTCCACAGTCACCCACTGGATTGTACTTCAGCCAGGAGAGCTGATTGGGGTCTGAGCAACTGCTGAGCTTGGAGCAGAGAAGCTACCTGGCTTCTTTCCCTCCCTCAACTAAAATGAGGTCCATACTCAGCAGCGAAAAGTCAGACAGCTTTCCTCTATTCTCTTAACAGCTAACAGACAGGATAAGGGCAACATGTGGAGCAAAGACAGATTGCTTGCTTCCTGCAGCTATGGGAATTTTGAGCATAGCCACAATGCTATGCTCAAACACTCTGTGTGACCCAGGGCTATTCACCTTAGCTTCCGATGGCTACCACCAGAAGTAACCCATAAAAAAAATCTCCTAACATGAGATATCTGGGCAATGACCTTGCCTTACTCTGCAACAACGGGACTATAACAATTCATTCCAAAGTTGTTAATGCCACTGGAATATATACAGTGGACATAGAGAAGAATCTACCTGCACTTCACCTCTCTGGACTCATATCCTCCAGAGTAAAATCTCTTACATTCCTTGTAGGACTAGAACAGGATCCAGTTCCTATACTCTAGTCCCAGAACTAGGGCTGTTGGCATTATAAACTGCAGTATCAGTTGGACGTTCCTAGCAAGAACTAAGCAAGGGTCCACCTGTATCACACAGTCCTAGAGGCACAACAGTATTTAGCTCTAGACCCAGCAGCACTCAGACTTGTCAGTAAGACAGGGGTCAGCCACTGCTGTCTCCCTTAGTACCAAGAACAAGGCCCTGGCTACCACATTTGCCAGGGAGACTGACATTGAACTCTCTTTGGACCGACAATACAAACCCAAGGAAGCCTTTATTCATTTCAAAGCCATACTTCTATGTGTATGAACTGCACCATATCATCCAAAAAAAACAATAAAGAAACACTGGAGTTGAAACACAATATGGAACAGATGACCCTAACCAGACATTTATAGAACATTTCACCCTACAGCTACAGAATGAACATGCTTCTCATCAGCACATGGAACATTTGTAAGGATAGACTACATGTTTATCCACAAATCAAGTTTCAGCAAATTAATAAGAAAGTAATCATATCATGTATCCTTTCAGATCATAACTGAATAAAACTAGATAGTAACGACAAGAAGAACAAAAGAATACTCACAAATACTTGGATATTAAGCAACATGCTACTGAATGATCATGGTTTATTGAAGAAATCAAAATGAAAAAAATAATTTTTGAAATAAATAAAAATGAAAACACATTCTATCAAAATCTGTGGGTTACGGCAAAAGCAGTATTAAAAGGGAAGTTTATAGCATTAAGTGCCTTCATTAACAAAAGAGAATAATCTCCAATTAAAGACCTAACAATGATTCTTAAAGACTTATAAAAATGAAAAACCAAACCTCAAATCATCAGAGGGAAAGAAATAAGGATCAGAGCAGAAATAAATGAAATTGAAAGAAAAGAATGCAAAATATAAGCAAAGCAAAGATTTAATTTTTTGAGTTGTACACACAATTATGTTCATGTAAGTCATACTTTTAAGTAATTTTTAGATTTAACATCTTATAAGGTTGTACTGAAGTCAATGAAACAGCTTTTTTTAAGGAAGCAGGGTTTCTTTAACAATCTGTTAATAGAGGCTTCATTTATTGTAAACTTTGAAAAGTGCATCTCTAAATAGGACAGCATCTTGTTGACTGAGAAACAGTAAAGAATATACAATATTTATTTGCCATTCTTATGTTTATTTATAAGTTTGTCACCAATAAGATTAATTATCTCATCCTTGTATGGTAGGGTGCTATGCTAATGAAAACATTAGCCACATGTAAAAAAATTCTTAAATGCTTTTGCTGCAATTTGTTGAGATGAAGTTTTAGGATGACAAGCATGAGCTGTGTGACTTCTTAGACACTGTAAGACTCTTGCTCTATTTTCTAGAGTTAGAGCTGTTAACTTAGAATCTTGATTTGGCAGGATTTGTGAAATTTCCTGAAATTACACATAAACTTTGCCTGTGTGTACGATTTTCTGATGAGAAGGTTTGCAGCTTCATCATATTCACAACAGGAGTCCGAAGGTGAGAATCACTGCTTTGGTGACCTGGTAAATATTTCTCCTGTTTTCACCTGTTAAACTTTTGTCATCTCCTTGTTTGAATTTCAGGTCATTAAATTGTCTAAAAGTAAAAAAAAAAAAAAAAAAGAAAAAGCCAGACTAAGAGAAAAAAAACCGAACTAAGTAAAATTGGAAATGAAAAAGGGGCCGGCGCTGTGGCATAGCAGGCCGCCTGCAGTGCCAGCATCCCATACAGGTTACAGTTTGAGACCCAGCTGCTCCACTTCTGATCCAGCTCTCTGCTATGGCCTGGAAAAGCAGTGGAAGATGGCCCAAGTCCTTGGGGCCCTGCACCCTCATGGGAGACCTGGAAGAAACTCCTGGCTCCTGGCTTTGGATCAGCACAGCTCTAGAAGTTGCGATCAATTAGGGAGTAAACCAGCAGATGAAAGACCTCTCTCTCTCTCTCTCTGCCTCTCCTTCTCTCTGTGTAACTCTGGCTTTCAAATAAATAAATAAATATTTAAAAAAATGAAAAATAAGATATTATAATTGACACCATGCAAAATCAAATAATCATAAGAAATTGCTATGAAAAATTATATACTAATAAACTGCAAATCTTGAAGAAATGGATAAATTCCTGGATTTATATATCCTATTAACATTAAATTAAGAAGATATAATCAATCACAACAGACTTCTAACAAGTAGTGAGATTGAAACAGAAATCTAAAGTCTTCCATCAAGGAAAAGTCTGCAACCTAAAGGCTATACTACTGAATTTTACAAAACATTTAAAGAGGAATTAACCCAATACTTAATCAAACTATTCCAAAATTGTGGACAGGTTGAAGTTTTGCCATCCTCTTTTTATGAGGCCTGCATTATTTTGATATCAAACCAAAGAAATGACATAAAAAAAAAAAAACTACAGGCCTATATTCTTAATGCACATAGATAAAAATAGTCTCAACAAAATATTATCAAATCGAATCCAAAACCACACCAAAAAGATCATATATCATGGTCTGTATTTATTACAGAAATGAAAGGCTGACTCAACATTCACAAATCAATAAACATCAAAAATCACTCAATCATCATCAAACATCAAACATCATCAAGAGAATAAAGAAAAAATGTGTTCAATACAATAGATACAAATAAATACAAATAAATTATTTTATCAGATTCAACACACTTCCTCTTAAATAACTTCCATCAAGCAGGCACAGAAGGAAAATTTTTTTGAAGTTATAAAGGCTATATATGACATCAATAGCTGATTCCAAACTGAATGGGGAAAACTGAAAGCATTTCCCCTCAGCTCTGGAACAAGATATGGCTGTTCACTTTCACCACTCTTATTCAATATAGTACTGGAATATTCTGAAAGGGCATTTAGGGAAGAAAAAGACATAAAGGGGATTACAAATGGGGAAGAGGAAATAAAATTATCCATATTTGTAAATGACATGATTCTGTAAATAGAAAAGCCTGTACATGCCACCAAAAAGCTACAAAATAAACATACCAAACCAGGAATGTTTTCAAACCAATGATGAACTCAAAAAAGAGAAATCAAAAAAAATTGAATTCATAATAGACACATAGACAAAACATCAAATATTCAGGAATAAATTTAATCAATGAAGTGAAAGATCTCTACAATGAAATTTATCAAACATTGGTGAAATAAATCATCAAGCACATACACACAATTTTTTTATTTTTTTAACTTTTATTTAATGAATATAAATTTCCACACAAAATTAAAAGATGTTCTTTGCTCCTGTGTCCGAAGTATTAATGACACTAAAATGTGCATACTGCCTAAAGCAATCTACAGATTCAATGTAATCTCTATCAAAATACCAATGCATTATTTGCAGGTTAGAAAAAACAATCTTGCAACTCATATGGAATAACAAAAGACCTCAAATAAACAGAGTGAACCTGAGCAAGAAAAAACAAGCAGTAATCTTAAAAACACCTGATTTCAAAGCATACTACAACATTATAGTAAATAAAACAGCTTGGTACTGGCATAAAAAACAATAAATAATCAATGTAAAGGAATCAACAGCCTGGAAATTAATCCATATACATACAGCCAACTGATTTGTGACAAAGTGCTAAAGCCATACAGTGGAGTAAGGATAATCTCTTCAACAAGTGGTGTGGGAAAAACTGCATGTATATATGTGGAAGAATGAAATTAGATCCATACCTCTCAGTATATACAAAAATCAATTCCGATGGATCAAACACATAAATTTAAGACCTGAGATTATGAAGTTTCCAGAAGAAAATGTAGCAAAACTCTCCAACACATTGGTGTAAAGTACAACTTCTTGGACAAGACCCCAAAAGTGTGGGCAACAAAAGCAAAACTAAACAAACAGGATTATATCAAACTCAGAAGCTTTTGCGAAGCAAAGGAAACAAATGATACAATAACATCCAACAGAATGGGAAAAATATTTGCAAACCACCTGACAACAGATTAATATTCCAAATACATCAGCATCTTAACAGGAAAAAAATCAATCCAGTTGAGTAATAGGCAAAGGACTTCAATAGATAGTTTTCAAAAGAAGAAATACAAATGGCCAACAAATATATGAAAAAAAGGCTCAACATCACTAACCATCAGGGAAACGCAAATCAGCCATAATGAGATATCACCTCACCCCTGTTAGAATGGCTAAAATAAAAAAGAGAGAGTAGAAATGTTGGCCAATGTGGATAAGGGGAAACATATACACTGTTGATGTATGTAAATTAGTGTCACCACTGTGGAAAACAGTGTGAAGATTTCTAAAAAAGTGAAATAAATTTGCCATATGATATACCAATCCCACTACTGAGTATATACCCCAAAGAACACAATGTATCAAGGAGATACCCACACCACCATGTTTGTAGCAGCAATGTTCATAATAGCCAAAATTTGAAATTAACCAAGGGTGTCATCATTAGATGAATGGATAAAAATATGTGGTATATATACACAATGCAATATTATTCAGCTACCAAAAAAAAAAAAAGAATGAAATTCTACCATTTGAAGCAAAATTGACACAATTGGAGGACATCATGTTGAGTGAAATAATCATGATGTGAAAAAAATGCTTCATGTTCTCCCTTTATACGTGAGAGATAAAATTGTATGGCCCAAGTGCTTGGGACCTTGCACAGGTGTGGGAGACCTGGAAGAACTCACTATTCACAGCCTTTACCAGCTCAGCTATGGTCCTTGGACACAGTCATTTGGGGAATGAATAAGAAGATGGAAGATATTTCTCTGTCTCTTCTTCTCTCTGTCTGTAACATTACCTATCAAATAAATAAATAATATCTTTAAAAAATAAAGTAAATGCATGAGATAAACACTTAAAGTTTTTTAACTAGGAGAGCAGCTATTGTCCTGTTTAAGTGAGTGCTTCATGCTCTCTTCTATGATTAAGTGATTCATCCAGTCCTAAAGTAATGACCTGAGTGTGTAAATCAACTGTGCTATGTAAGAGATTTTAGAGCAGTTCCCAAAGCAGTGACAAGGGAGGTGACTTACCTCTGCAATCTCCATGACAGTAAAGTAGAGAAAATTATGTGCAGCTGATCCTCATTTCTTAGATAATGTATTTCAAACGTTGAATTGTAAAAACTTTGATGAAATATAATTCACATACATGCAATCCATCAATTCAAAGTGTATAACTCATTGTTTCATAGAACATTCACATGAATGTGTAACTACCATCACTATTAATTTTTGAACATCTTGTTACCTCAAAAGCAACCCTATACCCATTCTTTCTTATGTCCCTCCCCCCACTACAATTATGATTCCTTCTTCCCTAGGCAATTACTAATTTATGTTTCAATTGATTCACCTATTTGGCCTTTTCTTGTAAATTAAGTTAGATAGCACATGAGGCAGCAGCATTGGAGCACTCCTCTTTGAGTGACATCCTACTTGAGGAGCCAATAGCTAACCTATAGTCTTAGTTACTCCCACCAGGGAATCCCCGGTCTTTGAGTGATGATAATGGAGAGCAGTGGGCAAGGACTGTTGGGAATTAGAATTCTCAAGGCTCTATGCCTGATTAGAATCCCTCCTGGTTACAGGAATATTATGCAATGAAAGAAAGGAGATTCTTCTTTCCCACACTTCTCTAGAATTAGCTTTTGAACACAGAGCAGGGCTGGTGTGAGAAAGGTAGGATTCAAACCCTTATTGGGTAACAGTGGCTGTAGCTGATATCATAACCTTTAAGTGGGAGCTATGGGGAGAAATAGCCCATTGGTCTAGGCTGCACTCACCTGCCATGGACTTCTGTGATTCTGACCAGGAAGCTGGGAAAGGAAACAGCAAAGATATTAAATGCCACAGG
This sequence comes from Sylvilagus floridanus, assembly GCA_949820135.1. NCBI lineage: Eukaryota > Metazoa > Chordata > Mammalia > Lagomorpha > Leporidae > Sylvilagus > Sylvilagus floridanus. The sequence goes on along the minus strand of OX463238.1, from coordinate 102,233,299 downwards.
CTCTCACTGGTTTTTGTTTGTTTTGTTTTATCAAGACTTGAATCTATCTCTTCTCCCCACCCCCTGCCTCTCTTTTAAAGATCTATGTATTTATTTGAAAGTTACACAGAGTGAGGAGAGGCAGAGAGAGAGGTCTTTCATCCATTGGTTCACCCCTCAATTGGCTGCAACAGCCGGAACTTCACCTATCCGAAGACAGGAATCAGGAGCCTCCTCTGGGTCTCCCACACGAATGCAAGGGCCCAAGGACTTGGACCATCTTCTACTGCTTTCCTAGGCCATAGCAGAGATCTGGATCATAAGTGGAGTAGCTGGGACTTGAACCAGCGCCCAAATGGGATGACAGCACTGTAGGAGGTGGCTTTATCTGGTATGCCACAGCACTGGCCCCACTACAGCGCTGGCCCCACTCTCTTTCTTTCTTTGACAGGCAGAGTGGACAGTGAGAGAGAGAGAGAGAGAGAGAGAAAGGTCTTCCTTTACCGTTGGTTCAACCTCCAATGGCTGCTGCGGCCGGCGCACCGCACTGATCCGAAGCCAGGAGGCAGGTGCTTCTCCTGGTCTCCCATGTGGGTGCAGGACCCAAGCACATGGGCCATCCTCCACTGCACTCCCAGGCCAGAGAAGAGAGCTGGACTGGAAGAGGGGCAACCAGGACAGAATCCGGCACCCCGACCGGGACTAGAACCCGGGTTGCCGGCGCCGCAGTCAGAGGATTATCCTAATGAGCTGCGGCACCAGCTCTCTCTCTCTCTTGCTTAGCACTATGTCCTTAGGAAAATTTCCAGAAATTGTATCATTGTGTTTTTACATAATTTTTATTAATTATTCTTGTTTTGCTGTAGTTCTGGTCCATGGACATGCTCTTGCTGCCATATGAGTAGTGGCTTTTTCTTGTCAACTTTCTGCCTACTTATATAAAAATTGTATATATTTAGGATTTTATAAGTATTGAAATTTTCAATAATTTCTCAAATAAATTCATTCATAGATCTTTAAAATAAGAAATAGATGTCTTAAAAACATGCCCCAAGTAGATCTATTAGATCATATGTCAGATCCAGGTCAGTTAAAGTATTCTGATTGATACTAACTGATCGCTCATATAACACAATATCTTAAAGCCTGCTCTCAATATTGGATCAGTTCATTTTTAATTTGAGTATTACATGAAGTCTTAAATTATCCTCACTGATTAATTTCAAACATTCTAGAATACCAATAAAATATTAAAACAAATTACATGCAATTATATTTGGATATTTTTACTATATATGTCTGTTTTTCCATATTATAATTTTGAAAGTATATGAAAAATGCCCTAATGAACAGGAATAACTTGATATTACTGGGATCTATTTCTTGCCTACTAGACTTTGTTATGCACATTAAAGATTGCATTTAACATAAGTGCTTTTTACCATTAATACGGTATCTAGCAATACCATGGTTGAGGAAAAATAGGAATATGTAGATACAAAATGATAGAACATTTATTCTGGTTGTTCACCAAGGGAGTTGCTGTTATTTATGAAGAAATAAATATGATATGTATATGTTGTCTCATTTAACATGTGAAGCTGATTCAAATTTGCCACTATAGCAATAACTTTTAATTTAACATATATGTATAGATATATTGAGATTAATATAAAATGATGTCTAAAGAGAAGGGAAAAGGTAATACCTAGAGAAGATGGTCTTTTCACTATAAATGTACTTCTGATTTAAAATGTTTATTTTGTATTTTAATTGAGATACTATAAGGCATATACAGATGACTTAAATATCATGATATAGATATATACACATGATATGATAAATTTCAACTTATTAAATTATCGTGTATATCACCTCATATACTTATTTTTGGTGGGGTGACATGTAAAATGTACTCTCAATAAGTTCAAACACACATGATTATTAATTATAGTCACTGTTCTATACAAATTGATCCCTAAAATGTATTCTTTTTACCCATCTGAAACTTTATACCCTCTGACTAACTTTATACCCTTTGACTAATTTGTCTCCATTCTACTCTTTGAATCTACCAGTTGGGAAGTTCTAGAAGAGAACCATGAATGAGATCATGTGGTCTTTGCCTTTCTGTGTCTAAGTTACTTCATTAGGATAATGTCCTCTAGTTCTTCCACGTTGTCACAAGTGACAGAATTTCATTCTGATTTTTCTTAAATTTTTTTATTTTATTATTTTTGAAGATTTATTTATTTGAAAGGCACAGTTACTGAAAATAGATCTTTGTAAATGAAGGGTGGAAGTCGGAGAGGGAGGAAGAAGAAGTGTGGGAGTGTGGGTGAGAGGGAGGGTGAGGTGAGAAGTGCCACCATGTTCTTAAACCTGTATATATGAAATATATGAAACTTGTATACCTTAAATAAAATTTGAAAAATAAAAGACAGACATAGTTACAAAGATGTATAGATAGAGAGATAGATAGATATAGAGATAGAGCTAGAGAGAGATCTTCCAACCACTGGTTCATATGGGATGTCAGCTTTGAGTAACACCAGCCCCTTACATACTCAGCTTTAATATGGTAAAAAACTCCAGTCTTTCAGGAAAACTAGCTAAGGATAACATCACAGGAAGTGAAAATAATTGACTGGAGAAGACAGTGAGCAGTTAGCTTTGTCAAACACCCTCCAATAAAGAAGTGGGCAAGGTACATCAGGTAGAAATCAACTGCTCTTCATTCTGTTTTTTTTTTTAAGACTGAACTATGTTTAACAGTGTGTTTCAATCTGTTCTGAATTGTGCAAACTTTGTTTTCTTTATAACTGATTAAGCCAATTCCAAAGTTCATATTATCTGACCTAGAATTTTTGATTAATTTTTAACAATTTACATGACCTTAACTGATCTCATGTCTGTTTTAATCACTCGGAATGTCTGTCTTCCTGACTTAGGAATTTATTTTTCTAAAAATCACAAATTCATCTTTTGTGTCTTTTCCACCCTTGTCATTAGAAAAATATAGAAAATCAGTGAAAACATGTAAACAAATGACACAAATTGATCATAAACATAAAATGATGATCAATCAGTACTAAAGTATGTATTTAAGGATCACAAGCAAACTTTTAGTTACTATGTTTGTATTATTTATTTTTAACCCACTTTACATTCTACATGTAATTAATTTAGAAAATAATTTGCTAGTTGCATATATGGGCTCAGCTATATATTATTTCCAAAATTAAGTTTATATTCATTTGAATTTTGTATTCAATCTCTGTTATTCCACATACCTGCCTTTGAGTAGAAAACCTATTCTGTAAAATAATTACTGTATACCTTCAAATCTTTGCAATTATATAGATATATAGTTCCAGGAAGACTAAAGGACCTTTAATATTTTGTTTAAAAATATTTTTTTCTGAAGTAGATTATAATAAATCTCTGTCTCAATATATAAAGAAAGAATTAAATAATCAGTAAGTAAAAGCATCAAGACATTTCTAAGGGAATTTTCATTAAATTAACAGAAACCTCCCAACTAAAATCTAAAGGCCAGGAGAGAACCTGCTGAAATAGTGAAAGTCAGGAAAGAAAAACAAATCCAGCCAAAGCTCTCCTTCGTAAGTGGAGAAGAAACAGATATCATGTGATGAGCAAAACTGAAGAAATAAATAGTGTAATACCTGAACCTACAAGAAATGCCCGAGAGTTCTACCTTCGTATTGAAAGTATTATAGGGCCAGCACCGTGGCTCACTTGGTTAATCCTCTGCCTGCAACCCTGGTATCTCATATTGGCGCTGGTTCTAGTCCTGATTGCTCCTCTTCCAGTCCAGCTCTCTGCTGTGGCCCGGGAAGGCAATGGAGAATGGCCCAGGTGCTTGGGTCCCTGCACCCACATGGGAGACCAGGGGGAGGCACCTGGCTCCTGGCTATGAATCGGCACATCCAGCTGTGGTGGCCATTTGGGGGGTGAACCAATGGAAGGAGGACCTTTGGTTTTGTCTCTCTCTCTCACTGTCTAACTCTCTCAAATAAAAAAAAAAGAGAAAGTATTATAAGTATTATCACAAAAGCATGAAAAAGTACAAATCTTTTTTTTAATTTTAAACTTTAATTTTGAGATAATTGCAGATTCACAGTTATAAAAAATAACACAGAGATATTGTGTGTATATCTTTTACCCACTTTTTCCAAATTGTATTATCTTGCAAACTACAGTGTAACATAGCAACCAAGATATTGATGTGGTTCTTATGATATAGAAGAGTTTCATTGCTACAAGAATAGCTCATATAGTCCTATAAGCCACACCTACTTCCCCTCCCTAAGAATTTATGCTATAGAATGGTTTAACATTCTGCATTCCAGTCCTTGCCAGAATCTTAACAGTTGAGAACACGCACACATACACAAACACACACCACACACACACCCAAAACCAGAAAGGAGGAATTTCTAGGGAATTAATATTTCTTTTACTTGCTTTCTAGATTTGATTCACTATATATACAGTTAAGGTTTTTTTCACATACACGTATTATTGCTAAAGTTCTGTAACTTTTTTTTTCTACTCACTGGTTTTTGTTGTTAGGGTTATGTTCGTCCTAAAAATAAGCTAGAGAGATTTGATCATGCTCTATTTTCTGAAAACATATGTCATCGAGCTATTACAGTATGAGATACAAGTGAAGCTATTTATGCCTTTAGTTATCTCTGGAAAAAGATTTTTAAAATAACACTTATTTCTTTTTTCTCTTTCATCCTTTTTTTTTCTTTGTCAACAAAGCAAGATTTATGCAAATCAGAAACCTCTTGCTGAAGCAGCCAGAAGGTGGCCTGAGAAACTAGTTGAAGTGGAGTCTTTTAAGCACAATTTAGCAAAAAATAAATAAGTAAATAAAAAACAAAAACAGAACAGCAGGTAGTAATCAATCAGAAGATGGGGACAAACCCATCAAAAGGCCTGACTTGTAATCCTGTCTAGCTTGATGATAATAAAACAAAATAGCTATCAGAATAGCATGTTTGTTAACTACTTCTTTCTATTCTCATGATAAACTAAAACGACATTAATTTCTTAATTTCTTATGTGATTATTAAATATTACATTATTAAAATATTTTACTTTTCTGTCACCTTTCTGAATTTATGCTTACCCAAATTATTTTCATTAAATTCTTTAAGATCCTTTAAAAAATAAAAATGGAGCTGTCCCATGAATCAACACTCCCAGTACTGGGTATATATCCAAAGTAAATATAAGTCTTTCAAAAAAATCTGCATTCTATGTTTAATATAGCACTATATATACTAGACAAGACATGTTATCGAGTTAAGCACTTATCAGAACATGAAAGAATGGATAAAGTGTTATATAAGTATATAATAGTATACTATTCAGGCATAAAAATATTGAAAACTTTTCATTTATAACAACATGAATGAACCCAGAGGACAATGTATTAGTAAAACATTCCAGTACAGAAAGACAAACGCCACATTTTCTCAAAGATCAAAGACTACTACTATCAATATTTAAGTAAACAAGACACAAAAAGACAAACACTACATGATCTTACTTGACGTTCAAAGGCTATGGTTATCTACATTTACATGCAACATTCAGAGACCTTTTTTTTTTTAACTTTTATTTAGTAGATATAAATTTCCAAAGTCAGTTTAAGATTACAATGGCTTTTCCTCCCCATAACTTCCCACCCACCCCCAACCCTCCCATCTCCCACTCCCTCTACCATTTCATTCACATCAAGATTCATTTTCAATTATCTTTATATACAGAAGATCAAATTAGTATATATTAAGTAAGATTTCAACAGTTTGTCCCCACACAGAACACAAATTGCCAAATACTGTTTGAGCACTAATCATATCATTAATTCACACTGAACTACACATTAAGGACAGAGATCCTACGTGAGGAGTAAGGTGCACAGTGACTCCTGTTGTTTACTGAATAAATTGACACTCTTTTGTAAGGCATCAGCAATCTCCCCAGGCTCTAGTCATGAGTTGCCAAGGCTATGGAAGCTCCCTGACCTCACCGACTTTGATCTTATTTCAACATGGTCATAGTCAAAGTGGAAGTTCTCTCATCCCTTCAGAGAAAGGTACCTCCTTCTTTGATGGCCCCGTTCTTTCCACTAGGATCTCACTCGCAGAGATCCTTCATTTAAGTACTTTTTTATTTTTTGCCCTAGTGTCTTGGCTTTCCATGCCTAAAATACTCTGATGGGCTCTTCAGCCATATCCGAATGTCTTAAGGGCTGATTCTGAGGCCAGAGTGCTATTTAGGACTTTTGCCATTCTATGAGTCTCCTGTGTATCCCGTTTCCCATGTTGGCTTGTTCTCTCTCTTTTTAATTCTATCAGTTTTTATTAGCAGACACTAGTCTTGTTTGTATGATTCCTTTGACTCTTAGACCTATCAGTGTGATCAATTGTGAACTGAAATTGATCACATGGACTAGTGAGATGGAATTGGTACATGCAACCTTGATGGGATTGTATTGGAATTGCCTGGCATATTTCTAAACCACCACTCAGGCCAAGTCAGCTTAAGCATGTCCCAAATTGTACATCCCCTCCCTCTCTTATTCCCACCCTTATATTTAACAGAGATCACTTTTCAGTTAATTTCAAACACCTAAGAATAACTGTGTGTTAATTACATAGCTCAAACAATGGTATTCAGTAGAACAAACAAAAATACTAAAAGGTATATAGTATTAAATTGTACATCAACAGTGATGATAAGACTGATAAAGTCATTGTTTCTTAGTGTCCATTTCAATTCATCAGGTTTCCTTTTTGATGCTGAGATAGTTGTCACCAATCAGGGAGAACATATGGTATTGGTCGCTCTGGGACTGGCTTACTTCACTCAGCATGATGTTTTCCAGGTTCCTACATTTTGTTGCAAATGACCGGATTTCATTGTTTTTATAGCTGTTTAGTATTCTATAGAGTACATGTCCCATAATTTCTTTATCCAGTCTACTGTTGATGGGCATCTGTGTTGGTTCCAGGTCTTAGCTGTTGTAAACATTAAGGTGTAGACAGCTTTTTTACTTGCCAATTTAATTTCCTTTGGGTAAATCCCAAGTAGTGGTATGCCTGGGATTTATGGTAGGGTTATATTCAGATTTCTGAGGAATCTCCAGACTGACTTCCATAGTGGCTTTACCAGTTTGCATTCCCACCAACAGTGGGTTAGTGTCCCTTTTTCCCCACATCCTAACCAGCACCTGTTGATGGTAGATTTCTGAATGTGAGGCATTCTAACTGGGTGAGGTGAAAACTCATTGTGGTTTTGATTTGCGTTTCCCTGATGACTAGTGATCCTTAACCCTTTTTCATGTGTCTGTTGGCCACTTGGATTTCCTCTTTTGAAAAATATCTATTGAGATCCTTGGCCCATCTCTTAAGTGGGTTGTTTGTTTGATGTTGTGGAGTTGCTTGATCTCTTTGCAGATTCTGGTTATCAACCCTTTATCTGTTGCATAGTTTGCAAATAGTTTTTCTCATTCTGTTGGTTGCCTCTTCACTCTCCTGTTTCTTTTGCAGTACAGAAACTTCTCAATTTGATGCAATCCTAAATGTTAATTTTGGCTTTGAATGCCATTGCTTCTGGGGTCTTTTCCAAGAAGTCTTTGCCTGTGCCTATATCTTGCAAGGTTTCTCCAATGCTCTCTAATAATTTGATGGTGTCAGGTCATAGGTTTAGTTCTTTAATCCATGTTGAGTGGATTTTTGTGTAAGGTGAAAGGTAGCGGTCTTGCTTCATGCTTCTGCATGTGGAAATCCAGTTTTCCCAGCACCATTTATTGAATAGACTGTCCTTACTTCGGGGATTGGTTTTGAATCCTTAATCAAATATAAGTTGGCTGTAGATGTTTGGATTGATTTCTGGTGTTTCTGTTATGTTCCATTGGTCTATCCATCTATTTCTGTACCAGTACCATGCTGTTTTGATCACAACTGCCCTGGAGTATATCCTGAAATCTGGTATTGTGATGCCTCCAGCTTTGTATTTGTTGTACAAGATTGCTTTAGCTGTTCGAGGTCTCCTGTGTCTCCTTATGAATTTCAGCATCATTTTTTCCAGATCTGAGAAGCATGTCTTTGGTATTTTGATTGGTATCACGTTGAATGTATAAATGGCTTTTGGAAGAATGGACATTTTGATGATATTGATTCTTCCAATCCATGAACATGGAATATTTTTCCATTTTTTGGGTATCCTCTTCTATTTCTTTTTTTAAGATTTTTAAATTCTCAATGTAGCAATATCTAACATCCTTGGTTAAGTTTATTCCAAGGTATTTGATTGTTTTTGTAGCTATTGTAAATGAGATTGATCTTAGCAGTTCTTTTCAGTAATGGCATTGCCTGTGTATACAAAGGCTATTGATTTTTTTGCATTGATTTTATATCCTGCTACTTTGCCAAGCTCTTCTATGAGTTCCAAAAGTCTCTAAGTAGAGTTCTTCGGATCCCCTATGTATAGATCATATCATCTGCAAAGAGGGATATTCTGAGTTCTTCATTCCCAATTTGTATCCCTTTAATTTCTTTTTCTTGCCTGATGGCTCTGGCTAAAACTTTGAGAACTATATTGAATAGCAGTGCAGAGAGAGGGCATCTGTTTCTGGTACCAGATCTCAGTGGAAATGCTTCTGGACTTTTCCCCATTCAATAGGATGCTGGCTATGGGTTTTTCATAAATTGCTTTGATTGTATTGAGGAATGTCCCTTCTATACCCAGTTTGCTTAGGGTTTTCGTCATGAAAGGGCGTTTTATTTTATCAAATACTTCCTCTGCATCTATTGAGATAATCATATGTTTTTTCTTCTTCAGTCTGTTAATGTGGTGTATCACATTGATTGATTTGTGAACTTTGAACCATCCCTGCATACAATGGATAAATCCCACTTGGTCTGGGTCTATGATCTTTCTGATGTGTTGTTGCATTCTATTGGCCAGTATGGGTCTGTTTAGGTTTTCTATGTCTTCCTAGTTCAATTTACATAGTTTGTGTGTGTCCAGGAATCTATGCATTTGTGATAGATTGCCCTGTTTGCTGGCATACTAGTCCTTGTAATAATTTCTGATGATTCTTTTATTTCTGTAGTGTCTGTTGTTACATTTCCTTTTTCATCTCTGATTTTATTGGTTTGCGTCTTTTCTCTTCTTTTTTTAGTAGTTGGGCCAATGGGTGTCAATTTTGTTTATTTTTTTAAAAAATCTGCTCCTCATTTGGCAGATTTTTGTAATTTTTTTTTTTATTCAATCCTGTTGATTTCTTCTCTGACTTTAATTATTTCTCTTCTGCTACTAGATTTGGGTGTGACTTGCTGCAGTTTTTCTAGATCCTTGAGATGCATTGAAAGCTCTTCTATTTGGTGCCTTTCCAATTTTTTAATGTAGGCACCTATTGCTATAAACTTTCCTCTTAACACTGCTTTTGCCATATCCCTTAAGTTTTGATATGTTGTGCTGTTGTCCTCATTTACTTCCAGAAAGTTTTTGATTTCTCTTTTGATTTCTTCTATGACCCACCGTTCATTCAGGAGCATGTTGTTCAGTCTCCATGTGTTTGCATGTGCTCTAGGGATTCCTGAGTTGCTAATTTCCAACTTCATTCCTTTATGATCTGAGAAGCTGCATTGCATGATTCTAATTCTTTTGAATTTGCTGCGACATGCTTTATGTCCTAGTATGTGGTCAATCCTAGAGTAGGTTCCATGTACTGCTGAGAAGAATCTAAATTCCTTATGTGTAGGAGAAAAAGTTCTGTAGATATCTGTTAGACTGTTTTGGTATTAGTGTCATTTAAATCTACTGTTTCCTTGTTGATCTTCTGTGTGGTTGATCTGTCTTTTTCTGAGAGTGGAGTATTGAAGTCCTCCAGTACTATTGTATTGGGGACTAAGTCTCCCTTTAAGTCCCTTAACAAATCTTTTAAATAAACAGGGCCCTGTAATTAGGTGCATATACATTGATAATCGTTATATTTTCCTGTTGAATTGATCCTTTAATCATTATATAGTGCCCCTCTTTGTCTCTCTTAACAGGTTTTGTGTTAAAGTTTATTTTCTCTGATAAGAAGATTGCTACACCCATTCTTTTTTCATTTCTGTTGGTATGGTATATGTTTTTCCAGCCTTTCACTTTCAGTCTGCATGCGTGTTTGTTGGAAAGATGTGTTTCTTGTAAGCAGCAAATAGATGGGTTTTGTTTCTTAACCCATTCTTCCAACCTGTGCCTTTTAACTGGGGAGTTGAGACCATTAACGTTCAATGTGACTATTGATATAGTAACTTTGCCCTGCCATTTTCCCAAAGATATTTTCTAATATATGCTTTGAACTTCCTGTGATCTTTTGCTGTGAGGTTTCCTTCATTTACCTTCTTTCATATTGATAACCATGTTTCTGTGTTTCTGTGTGTAACACATCTTTAAGCATCTTTTGCAGGGCTAGACGAGTGGTGACAAATTCTTCAATTTCTTTTTGCTATGAAAGATCTTTATTTCACCTTCATTCACAAATGAGAGCTTTGCAGGATATAATATTCTGGGTGGCAGTTTTTCTCTCTTAGCATGTGTGCTATGTCTCTCCATTGCCTCCTAGCCTGTAGGGTTTCTGTTGAGAAGTCTGCTGTGAGTCTAATTGGGGATCCTCTGAGAGTAATCTGTTGTTTCTCTCTTGCACACTTTAGGATCTTTTCTTTCTGTTTCACTGTGTTTGAGTTGAATTACAACCTGTCATGGTGAGGATCTCTTTTGGTCATGGTTACTAGGGGTTCTATGAGCTTCCTGTACTAGGATGTCTCTGTCCTTCTCTAAAACTGCGAAATTTGCTGCTAGTATCTCACTAAGCAGGCCTTCTAATCTTTTCTCTCTCTCCATGCCTTCAGGAACTCCTAGAAGTCAAATGTTGGGTTTTTTAATAGTATCCCTTAGATTCTCAACAATATTTTTTAGATTTCTAATTTTCTTCTTTTCTTTGGTTTGACTGTATACTTTCCTGTGTTCTGTCTTCTAAGTCTGATAGTCTGTCTTCTGCTTCACTGACTGTTTCTAATGCTCTCTAATGTGTTTTCCATTTGATCTATTGAGTTCTTCATTTCATTTTGATTTCTATTCACTCTCACTCTTTCCTGTTCTACTAGTTTTGGCGTTTCATTTTGATTCCTCCTTAAGTTTTCATTTTCACAAGAGAGATTTTCTATCCTGTCCAGTAAGAATTTCTGTAGTTCAAGAATTTGTTTTTGAAAACTTTTAAATGTTCTTATCATAATTTTTTTCAAATTCGTATTTTGCATTTCTTCCATCTCATCATCTTCATAATCTTGTCTTGGGGTGTCTTGTTCATTTGGGTCATCATAATGTCTTCCTTGATCTTATTCCCTCAATTTCTGTGTTTGTTGCTTGGCATTGTGGAGATATTCTTTGAATTCTTCTTCCCTCACTGTTGTGTTTTTTTCTTGTTATACTATGATGTGTTAAGTGGACTTTCTGCTTTTGGAGGAGACTTAGAGGCTTGAGGCTTGAGATGGCTGTGGCCAGGAAGCTTTGCTTGGTTCTTCAGGGTTAAGGGTGTGCCAAAGGTGACACACTCAGGTTAGGCGTAGTAAATCTTATTTATTTACATATTTTTTTTTGATTCAGGAGGGAAGTAATGCCACACAGCTTAGCAGAATTGAAGCTAGTCAGCTTCTGATCTTTGCCTTCTGTGGGTATATCATCCGTCTGCTTTTTCGCCAGGACCACACAAAAAATCTGTTCTGTCCTCAGTATGGGCTCAAATTCTCCTGCAGTCTCCCAACAAAAGGAAACTTTCCTTCCCTTTATTTTGTGTCTTAGAATTCTAGAGTATTGCTTACTTAAGTAACAATAACTCAGGTATACTGAAGACATCTACAAAAATGCCATTTGTTGTTCTAAAAATATTTCTAGAGATTGCATAGTTTTAGATATAGTATAATTTGAGCCTATGTAAAATTTCTAAAGAAAGAAAATTTCCAGTGAGAAATTTTTCATATATTTAATGTAATCTCTCACAGAGCACAAAGAATTAAACAACCTGCAAAGAGACCTGGCCAAAGCATAGCCTTCTTCTACATTGACTGACCCATAAGCTGTTTTCCCGAAGGTGACCCTAGCCACTGAGCTGAGTATCCACTCAAGAAAAATGTGATCCAATGCAGAATTCACTTTATGCGACTGACCTTACTCAACCATTTGCTGCAATTTTCAACTTACTTACTCATTCTGGAAGTGCCCATTTCCACATAGACCACTAGTTCATTTTCAGAGAATCCTTTATAACTTCCCCATATTCTCTTCTTGGTCAACATTTGTTCTTCCTTTAACAACTCCAGTCACATTGTATTAATTGATATTGAGTTTGATTTATATTGGAGTCTCTCTCTCCTACTGTAGTGAATGTAACAATATCTGTCTGGCTACTATAACTAGTGACCAGCTCTCTTTTTTGGACTAGAACTCATAAAAGGGTATCTAAAGGTTTATACCAAAAAATGAAAAGAAAACATCAGTTTATGTTGACATCAATCCTCTTTGTGTTACAAGTAATCTTAGAGTTATATCAGCACACACATGTGCTGTACAAAAGGCTGATATGATCCTTGTCAGTAGAAAAAGCAAGCTGGACTGTTGCTGGGCATTTCATTGGCCTTCTTCAGAGGAAGAGTTCTTGTGTCCTATCTCTCCTTTCTCTTGCTACACCTCCAACAATTGGTTCCCAAATAGAGATTTTGGCACAAAATGTGAGGGACTACTCACCACACCTTGCACATAGACAATGACCCCCCTATTATAGACAGGGGGGTCATTTCATCTCCTGGATAGCCCAGTGAGTAATCAGCATGGGGAATTCCCTGTCTCTGGCACAACAGCGACACAAGGCTGAACTGCATTATCTCCTTCTAAAAGCAGGGCACTCTGTCAGAAAAGGTGATTGGGCACTTGAAGCAGGAAATTGGCAATTGCTGCCCTTGGTACTCTGATGAAGGCACTTTAATAGTAACTGACTGGGAAAAAAAATTGAACACAAAGTTACCTCAGGAGCCTAGGGCTCCTATTCCAGTTTTACATGCATGGCATCTCTGCCAGGACACCATTAGTAAGGTTGCGAGCCCCTTGGTGGCTCCCCCTGGCCAGCAGTCAATGGGCTGATCCCCACCACCTCATGATGAGACCACTGTGCTTTCAGTGCCTGCTGTCGTGATGGTGGCGTCTGAGCCCCGTTTCAGTTGTGTCAGCGATACAAGGTACGCTTCAGGAAGCCAAGGAGTAAAGATAATTGCTAATGTTAACTGTATGTCCTGTTGTTTGACCTCAAATTGCAGCTCTTCAGTATGAATATCTTCTCTACAATGTTTATAAAGAGTTAGAAAGAGCTTAACAGAGTACGGGATGCAGTTACTGTACAGAGAGCATATTGGAGGGAATTAGGGAAGAATATGTAATTGTACCCTGGGATTTTCCTGGAATTGGAAAACTCTAGTTAAAATTTTGGTTACTGCAGCCCAATGTAGTGTTTGGGCTCAGGAATATGGAGATCTGGGCCCTGTATAATCCATAGATAATTTAAATAGCAATGTCTTTATTAATCTGGAGCAGTTAGGAAAGGGAGCTTATTCAAGATCTTGGTCAGCAAGTTGCTTATCCTGGAAAGGAGGCATATGTGTAAATTTCAAACATTGCATTAAAGGCTTGGAAAAAGATTCCTGATGTTAAAGATCCTTCTACTTCCTTTTCTGCAGCTCATCAAGGGCTGATTGAAGGCTACATGTCCTTTACAGACAGACTAGAAAAAACTATTGGATGTCAAGTAGATAATCAGGTAGTAACAAAAGTATCATTAAAACAAATGGCTTATGAAAATGCTAACTACAACTGCAATATATATATATATATATATATATATATATATATAGACAGGAGAGTGGACAGTGAGAGAGAGAGAGACAGAGAGAAAGGTCTTCCTTTGCCGTTGGTTCACCCTCCAATGGTTGCTGTGGCTGGTGCGCTGTGGCCAGCGCACCATGCTGATCCGAAGGCAGGAGCCAGGTGCTTCTCCTAGTCTCCCATGGGGTGCAGGACCCAAGCACTTGGGCCATCCTCCGCTGCACTCCCAGGACATAGCAGAGAGCTGGCCTGGAAGAGGGGCAACCAGGACAGAATCCGGCACCCCGACCAGGACTAGAACCCGGTGTGCCGGCGCTGCTAGGTGGAGGATTAGCCTATTGAGCGGCGGCGCCGGCCTACAAAAATATTTTAAAAGTGGTCTGCACTAAGCCTGAAACTACCATCGCAGAAATGATTGAATTGTGTCAAAATATATGGACCAAAACTTACAAAACTAACTTATTTGCTGCTGCTCTTAAGGCTCCTGATAAAAAATGTTGTGGCTGTGGAAAGCAAGGTCATCTGAAAAGATACTTCTGGTCATTGCCAAATCAGCTTGACCTTCCAAAAAGTGTCCACAGTGCCAAAAAGGATATCACTGAGCTGATCAGTGTTGTTTTGTCCCTTCGGGAAATGAAGTCTGGCCTACCTTTAGACCAAACACAACAGAGAATGTTAACTGTTCAACAACCCACTACCCTCCCACAACCTTCCAACCATGCTTTTATACTACTGCCCACAGTGCGGAATAGATTTGTATATCCAGAGCCAATTTCTCTTGAATGCCTGGAGCTGTTTATAAATCTCCTACACAATTAACAGGCCCCTTACCTACAAAGTCCATGGGACTAGTTTTGCCAATGTCCCAAGCCTATGAAAAAGACATTTCTCTCATTCCCAGAGTAATAGATACTTATTATACAGGGATTATTTATGTTCACTTGTGGTCAAACTTACTCTAAGAACTTCCCTCTCAAACTTTTGTGGTTCATCTCCTTGTCCTTCCATATATTTCTACCTCTAGTAATGAGGTTTTGCAGGGAGACCAAGGCTTTGGAGCTGTGCTAGTGGCTACCATTACTCAAATTTCTTTTTTTATTCTATGTTAAGATACAAGAAAAACCTCATTTTTTAACAAGATGTGCAGCTCCACCAGTGTTCGCATTTCCCAAACACTTCCAAAGTCTCTCCAGCTCTGCTCCCTGCCCCTGTGGTTTGTGCCCCACAGAAGAATATCTTGTCACACCACCGATTGAAGCAAAACAACACAACAACACAAGTGCTGCCACTTCACCCAAAAGTGGTGTTTTGGGCTCTTCCCCTTCTGGGCAGCTCGATGGGTCGTTAGCAAAATGCCCACTGAGTACATTCAAAAGGGGAAACTCAAATTTCTAATAATCATCCTCTAGTGATTATACATATTGACTCCCAGGAGTTTTCTGAGTTAATTGATACTGGGCTGATGTCTTTGTTATTCCTTTACACAATGACTTGCTTTGTGGCCTTCAATTTCTGCTGACACCTTGTAGGAAATAAGTGGTAACTCCCGAACCCAACAGAGTCATAGTGACTTGCTTGTTACAATCTAACTGATTATCATCTTGTTGTTCATATCCATTATTGTATTCTTCCTTATTCCCTTTCATATCTGGGGACGAGAACTTCTATAACTTCAAACCACAATTCATACAAATTTATATAAGGGGTCACCACTTGTATACCCCCTCAACATACCACTCTCTCCTTGACATGGCTACCTTGCTAGCTCAGGTGGTAGAACCTGAGACTCTTTTTTTTTTTGGACAGGCAGAGTGGACAGTGAGAGAGAGAGAGAGAGAGAGACAAAAGTCTTCCTTTTTCCATTGGTTCACCCCCTAATGGCTGCTGCAGCCAGTGTGCTGCAGATGGCGCACTGCACTGATCTGATGGCAAGAGCCAGGTGCTTCTCCTGGTCTCCCATGGGGTGCAGGGCCCAAGCACTTGGGACATCCTCCACTGCACTCCCGGGCCACAGCAGCACCTGGATTGGAAGAGGAGCAACCGGGACAGAATCCAGCATCCCGACTGGGACTAGAACCCAGTATGCTGGCGCCGCAGGCAGAGGATTAGTCTATTGAGCTGCAGCACCGGCCAGAACCTGAGACTCTTAATCTCAGAAGCATGGGTTTGAGCCCCACATTGACATAAATAATGAAAGAAATGGGGAGTCAACCAGGGACAAATTAATCAAACAATGTCCATTCTTTTATTTACACTTACTCATTTATCTTACCCTTCAGGAAACTTTGAGGCAGCTGAAGCCCCAGTGAAAAAACATTCCACACCCACAGGATGCACCACATCCATTAGTATTTTGTAAAGAACCCCTTGATCTAGCTTTTCCAAGGGAAAGGACCAGAACTACTACTAATGTGAGGGTGAGGCTGTGCTTCTGTTCTCTCCCACAGGACCTGTGTGGATTCCTGCTCATTGTGTTTGCCCTGCAAAGCTTCATGAGTTGGCTTCAAGGCCTTTAGGACCCAATCTCTCAGCTCCACCTCAGGTTGAGGAAGGAAAGTTGACACCTTGACACTGGAGATTTCCTCACCCCGAGAGACCACAGGTTACTTGGGGAGACATAGAGTCATGAGTTGCCTCAGTTCATTGATTACTTCAACAAGAACAACAAAAAGAAACCCTTAAGACTCTCCTGATAGCCATAATGGCCCTACTAACAACGAACACATTACTGTTACTGTGTTGCCTTATGTTAGCCAAAATGTTACTTATGTTTGCCTTATTATGGCCTCGTTGATCCTGATACACTGCTTCCTTTAGTGAATTCCATTTTTTTAAAACAATATTTTATTTATTTATTTGAGAGGTAGAGTTATAGACAGTGAGAGGGAGAGACAGAGAGAAAGGTCTTCCCTCCATTGGTTCACTCCCCAGATGGCCACAACGGCTGGAGCTGCGCTGATCTGAAGCCAGGAGCCAGGGGCTTCTTCCCAGTCTCCCATGTGGGTGCAGGGCCCAAGGACTTGGGCCATCTTCCACTGCTTTCCCAGGACATAGCAGAGAGCTGGATTGGGGCAGCTGGCACACGAACTGGTGCCCATTTGGCATACTCGTGCCGCAGCAGAGGATTAACCTGTGCCACAGGGCCGGGCCCTTGTGCATTCCATTTTTGATTAATATTTGTACTTATAAAGCTGGTAATTCCTGCTTTCAAGATTCAACATATTACTAACAGTCATTTATTGAACAAGAAAAGGAGGGATGTAGGGAACAATTTCTGCCAAAGCAATCTCAGTTGAGGACATACTCCTCCTGAACACACTGTGGCCACAGGAACTGATTAAGGATAGAAAATGACTTATTATCAAGAAGAACATTGAGTTCTCAGGGAGCATTTGCTCCCATGAGGACACATAGCTACTTTCCCAGACTTGCTTATCTAGTAAACCAAGTCACAAGGAGCCCCATCAGTGTCTTGACAACCACGGTCTGAAGATTATCAAGTAACTTTTCAAGTAACCTTAGAGTTATATGAGCAAGTGCATGCACTGTATAAATGTCTGATGTAATCTTTGTCAATAAAAGAAGCTGGGGCAGCACTAGGCATTCTGGTGGTGTTCTTCAGATGAAGAGTTCCCATGTCCTGTCTCTCTTTTTTCTTGCTACACACCCAACATTTTTGAAATGTAAGGATATTTCTACTGCAATTCACATTTCCCTATATGTATACCATAATATATAGTTTGAAGATGTATATTTTAATTGAAAACATTTCAACTTTGAATATTTGTAAACTTACACTTCTGATACTTCTAAACCAAGAAAATGCAGTTCAATGATTTTCATTTTTTTCTGTTATAAAATATCGTATACTGTCATCAGAGTAAATATATTGGTGTATGTCTAGAATTCCATTATACTTTGCTTAATATTTAACCTTGTATAACATACTTAGGTCAGTCCAAAAGTGGTGGATCTTTTAAAATGTATGGGATAAACTTGCCACAACTTCACCCTATGAGGTTGAATTAAATGGAATAATCTTATCTGTCATGCCTCCTGGACTTTGATCTAAAAGAATTCTTAATCTTTTTCTTTGTTCCTGTCTGAAATGTTTGATCATAAAACAATACCATCATGTGAAATTAACATTATGAGTGTAACACAGGCCAATAGTAACACATCACATACAAAGATTCTTACAAGGTGAGGCTGTGGGATTTTGTCTTTAGTAGGTTGCCTCCTTTGTTGATTCAGCAAACTTCCAGGTTCAAGACCTTCCTGGACTGATCACAGTGATTCGTTGACAGCTACATGGTATTCTCACAAAAGCTGAAAGAAAATTATGGATGTACTTCTATGTAGTGAATCAGAAAAGGTAAGTAGGTGAAGTATTCATGAAGATATCAAAACAAATGCTACACAGAAGTGGAAAAATACATTTTTCTTCAATAATTGTTATGGAAATCTTAATTTATTGACCAACATTTTTAGATGCATAAAATTTCAACATATGAAGATAGGTTCAGTAAGATGAAAAATTTCTAACTAGAGAGTGGAATAAATTAAATGCCAAAGGAAGAGGTGGGAAATAGCATTATATTAAGTTATAGAGTTTGAATTATCTGCTAAGTAAGTTTTCATGAATGAATGGAGCTCAAGTGGAAAGTGCAAACTAGAATCAAATACAGATAAAGGAAGTAAGTTGAAGAAAAGATTCAGTCATAAACGAAAAGTCAATAAGCAATGGAACTGACCAAGCATGGATACTGACATTATAATTTTAATTAATGATTAAAATAATGAAAGTGAATTGCTGTGGTTTGAATCCTGGCTCTGACTCTGAATGTATGTCCTTGGTTCTTTCTGTTTATCAGTTTTGAATATTAAGTGGAAATTCACTGGAGTAGAATCTTATTTGATTATTGTGATTCATTATGTGTTGACTTGTATTATACTTAGAATAGTTTTTAGTCATATAGTAGACTTGTGTCATATGGTAGATTCTCAGAATGCATTCTTTATGATTTTTTTTCTTGGTATTGCTAAGAGTTTTCAACACTTTACTTTGAGACCCTGAAGCAGCACTTGTTTCTTCTGTTATAAGGACCATGTACTCACAACATGAAAGAAGAGTGAAGAGAGGGACATGTCCTACACACTGTACTGCACAAAGTGCTGCAGCATGGCACTGTATTATTAGCAATGAAACCTACCTCTCTCCTTGTTATTTAAATAACCAAGCACTGGATTTTTAAAATTTATTTGACAGGTAGAGTTATAGACAATGAGAGAGAGACAGAGAGAAAGATCTTTCTTCCATTGGTTCACTCCCCAAATGGCTTCTACAGCCGGCATTGCGCCGATCTGAAGCCAGGAGCCAGGTGCTTCTTCCTGGTATCCCAATTCATACTAGAATTAGAATAGGAGAGGAGAAGAACATAAAGGATCATGTAACTGGTATCTTCACTTATGAAAATATCATGAACTTGATGAGTCCCAGGTTAGAAAATAAATTTTACACTTTATTTTTTCATTTCATTTTAATGAATGTTTTTAAGAATTCTCAAACATGAGGATATATACATTCATTTCAAGTTCTTATAAAGTCTTTCATAAAATAATCTCAGGAAAAGTCAAATATTAAATACCAACAAATTCTAAAATATTTTTGGACAAATATGAATATGCTAAAATAAATAAAAATATCATGGCTTATAAAAGTCTCCAATATATAAATATCAAATTCCATTCAGTATAGTACACTCATCAAATGTCTCCATCCTTTCTCTTCAGTTCCAAATGCACACATTTCGCCTATAGAAGAAACAGAACTTTCACAGCCACGTATGAAACCAAACAGGATCCACCAGTTATTAGCAGATGAGGGAACTACTTGAATAGAGCCTTGTAAGAAACAGTTTTAAAACATGTATTTGGATAGGAATCCAAAAGAAACACATGCTTTAACACAAGGACTAAGATTTTGTCACTCTAAAATGTGCAGTGCCCTGTTTTAAGAATTAAGACAGAAATGTGTGTGGTGCAGCACTTAAGTCACTGCTAAGACAATTACATATTATATTAGAATGCCTGATTTGAGTCTTTGCTCCCCCACTTCTTATCCAGCTTCCTGCTAATGTCCATCTTGATAAGTAGCAGGTTATAGCTACAGAACTTGTGTCACTGGCTCTCAAATGTATTGAGTTCTGGATATCTGGCTTTGGTATGGGCAAGCTATGGATAATTAAGTACTATATCAATGGCTAGAAAATGTATCTCCAAATGTCTCTCACTCAATAGCTTTGCAATTTTGAATCAATACTCTATAAATTTTTCCCCTTTGTCAACTGAATGAACAATGGGATTCCACAGTAGAGGACACTGGAGTGACACTGAAAGGTGATACAGGCAGGAACAAACATCTTTCCAAGGTTCCACTTTCTAAACTTATAATTATTGTTGAGTTTTAAAAACATTTATGCTAAAGAGTATACTTAACATTAAAGAATATAAAGAACAAAAGAATCAAATTTCTTTATATTATATATTTATATTTCATGTACATGTATAATATTGATATTACTTGTCCGTTAAGAAATATTGCATTCTATATGGAAATTATTTCATAAAACTCATACTTACTCAATAAGCCCCTGAAATATAAGGTTTTACCTTCAGGTTTTAGTTTCAAGATGAAAATTTACCATTATCTGAGTTTTGTATCTTATCTCTGATGTGGCGCTTTGCAAATTTATTTCTTTAAACAGCATATTTCATAATCACAAGACTAATAAGGTAGTATTAAAGATGATAGATATCATATAAATTCTGTTATTACACATGGTAACTTAGAGTACCTGTATTTATATATGAAAGCTATATGAATCAATCATGAAGAAATAAATACACAAAGAATATTGCCATATTTGGAATTCATTTTATAGTGAGTTTTTTTATATTTCTCTGCCAAGTGTTCCTTCATATGTACATATTTTCTTATACTATGTTTATGCATTTTGAGATAAATGAAAAGAATTCTTACAATTAAAACAGATCCAACAATGCTTTTATTATTCATGAGGAGCATAGATTTATATATCTTACTGTAACAATTGTAAATAAGACCTACTTTGACAAAGTCATTAATGAATTTTCAATTACATGAAGAAAAGAGAAATAGAAATTTTATTTTACTGGTACATGTAGAGCATCTTTATTGACTCAGAATAATGGATATGTATAGCATTGTATCTCCTCCTTTTAAAAAATACAGCAAAGTAACTAAACTGTGCTAATGAATCACTTTTCTGTCTCTCATATTTTACTATTCTATTGCATGCTTTTATTTTTAATGCTTATTTAATTTCATTAACTTGAAAGTAACAGAAAATGTACTGAAATCTTCCATCCACATATGCCCACAGCATCCAGGGCTCAGCCGGACTACAGCCAGAAGCCTAGAACTCCATGTGAGTTTCACAGTGAGAGACAGGGACCCAAGCACCTGAGCTGTCATTTGCTGCATCTCAGGATGCATCCAGGAAGCTTCATTAGAAACACGGCAGCTGGGACTTGAACTGGGACTCCAATATGTGACGCAGTTGTCTCAAGTGGCGGCTTAAAACAATGGCCACAAAATCTGCCCTAACTTTTTGCTTTTCAGCGGTTTGATTAAATGTTCAAAGGTTAATTAAAATATTCTGAGTATAATATTGTGTAAAAGAGATTTGTAAAAATCTTTTCTATATTTAAAAACGGTATGTGTTTTTTCAATCTATTTAACTATATCTCTTTTAAGGCAAAGCCGCTGCCTTAGCTGGATTTCTGTTTTCCCTGTTGTATTTGCAAACTGTTCTGTTGTCCGAAGGCTGTACTTAGCAAAGTCACATATCAGGGATGCTGGCCTTAGTCTGAAAGAGCGCTAATCTTGCTTTCTCTTCTTTCCTTTCATAACAAGCTGTTGATAAACAAGCAAGCAAAATTTTATAACAAGGTAGGTAATGATTGTCACACAAGCCAGCAGGAACCCAATCACATCCAGAGAGTGATACTGGTACCAGGTGAGGTCGTGGGCTGCAACCCGAAGGTGTTTGGCTCCTTTGTGGCGCATGACATACTCAATCCAGAAGACTGCTTGATCCAGGGGCTTCATGGGCTGATCGTGATGAATTCTTGATAACTTCATGACATTCTCTTTATAGCTGAAGAAAAATCAGTTGATATAAACTTACATAATGCACCAGAAAAGTGAGTAAGTGAAATTTTTATATTGACAGTAAAGTGAATGTTGCATAACAGAGTAGGAGAAATAAATACTTTTCCTCAGTAAACCTCACACAGATCTGAGTTTCTTGATCAGAATTCATTGGATGTACAGGGTTAGAAAATGTGTTGAGGCCGGCGCCGTGGCTCAACAGGCTAATCCTCCGCCTTGCGGCGCCGGCACACCGGGTTCTAGTCCCGGTCGGGGCACCGGATTCTGTCCCGGTTGCCCCTCTTCCAGGCCAGCCCTCTGCTGTGGCCCGGGAGTGCAGTGGAGGATGGCCCAGGTGCTTGGGCCCTGCACCCCATGGGGAGACCAGGAAAAGCACCTGGCTCCTGGCTCCTGCCATCGGACGAGCGCAGTGCGCCGGCCGCAGCGCGCCGTCAGCGGCGGCCATTGGAGGGTGAACCAACGGCAAAAGGAAGACCTTTCTCTCTGTCTCTCTCTCTCACTGTCCACTCTGCCTGTCAAAAAAAAAAAAAAAAAAAAAAAAAGAAAATGTGTTGAGAGAGGTTGGCAGAGAACAATATTTCTAGCTTTCAAACCTAGAAATTGGAATCACTTAATTTTAAAAGGCAAAGAACACAAAAAATAACAATAACAACAACAATAAATCCCATTTGATGTGCAAAGCTTGAAAGACTGTAAGCAATGGATTATAGATTTGATATATTAAATCATAATTAGTAAGAAAATTTAGAGATAGGAGGCTAGTCCACTGAAAAGCTCAGGCATGTCTGAGCAAAATTAATAAGGAGTTGTTATCAATCAGGAATTTGTGTTGAAATTAATCACTAATTAGTGCATTAACATTTAAGTTATGAATGTATGAAATTGAATTGACTTCGTTTGCAACCTTATGGTGAGTCTTACTTTCTCTTTTCTCAACTTCAATTTCCCAAGTTTTTTATTGTTAAATGGACTGGAAAGGGACAGTATATTTCTTATCTGATTCTTTGATTTAAAAATGTCTTGATTTTTAGAATATTTGACTTATCATATACTAAACCAAAAGTAAATGTTTTCTATTATTACTACTTTTCTTCTTGTTATGGTTGTGATTTCAGGATCTGGAGAGTTCTGAATGAAGGCACTAAAGACAATTGTTATTGTTCCTGTTGTTAAAATTATCAAGAACAAATGGAAAAAGGCAAAATGATATGTGTAGAGATGTGGTTTACAAGGTGCAGATCAGAAAGCTTGGAACATTAACAATTGCAATGAAGGTACTATCCATTGATGTTATTTTAAAAATAGAGTTGGAAAATTCTTTTCAAGAAGAGTACTTGAAGAATTGTGGAAATTTATGGAGAAAAGTTATAATGAAAAGGTCACACAATAAATGCTCAAAACTAGTACAATGTGTACCATACATCATACACACTTAATTTATTAGATAACTAAGGAATTCACTTCAGTCTGCAACATTACTTCTAGTAAAAATATAACAGAATTATCAAATGAAAGATTTTTTTTTTGAAAACAGAGAAAACAAATGTGCTGCTAATTAAGTTCATTAGGATGAAGAACAGGTATAAAAAATGAAGTCCAGCTACCTATAAAAGCTAAGGTTCATTGTGCTACTATTACAAATAAAGTTTCCAAAATAATTTGCATTAACATTTACATCATTATGTTATGAAAGAGGGAAAACATTCAAGTATTATTGATATCACAACAAAATGTTACTAGCTTAATAAACATTAATTATACAATGAAATTATTTTAGAAGCTTTTTATGCAAATATTTTGAGTATTTAACCAGATTACTTCAACTTAACTATTTCAGGTAAATTACTTATTTATTTTGAACTTAAACAAATCAGTGATGATTGTTTTACAATATAAACTAATGCTATACTCAAAATAGTTTCCCTTTTCAGAATCACTTAGTCCTCAAGTGAAAACTTATCTATCAATACTGTTTATTTTAAAAAGCAATACTCACGAAGGATCATTAATGACTGTCTTCAAGGCATTGATCAAATCTGAACTTGACATTGTTTTCCAGTCCAATCTAACAGCTGCTCCCTTGGCCCTCATGTGGGCAAGGTTATCATGTTGCTCCCCAAACAAGGGGAGGCCCACCATAGGGATGCCATGGTGGATTGCCTCATAAATGCCATTGGCTCCACCATGTGTTACAAAAGCTTTGGTTTTTGGATGACCTAGAATTGAGAGGTTTTCAATAAAGTTATTAATGGTAAGTCTGAGAAATAAGAAACAGAATTTGAGGCACTAAAAGGGGTAGTCATGTCTAGCCCACAGATTATGAATAAAGATGAGATTGTGTATAAATTGCTTTGAGATCAAGAGGAAGAAACTCCTAAATCCACTGGAGATGTCAGCAAAGACGACAGGGCAAGGTGCTATGACTTGAATCTTAAACCAGGGATACAAGAATAGCAACGAGGCATGAAAAAAGGACACATTCTCAATAAAATAAATTGCTTATGCAGAAAAAAAAGCCCATCAAGTGCATGTTAGGAGATTTTGTCTAAAAGCAGTGTTCATTCACTGAGATTGATATTTAAGATTTACAGCACAGCAAGAAGTTGCATGGTTGTGTTGCTGGAATCATAGAAGGAAAGGGTCACACTTGTTCAGATGAATTAACACCTCACGATAAAAATTCTGACTTTTTCCCACAGCAAATGCAGAGTAATTCATAACAGGTGTATATTATTTTCAGTGGCATTTGGAAACCACTATATTATAAGAAACAACAAATGTAGTTACTGAAATAGGAAACAGAGAGACAATCCAAGAAACAATTACTATTTTTAAAACTTTATTAATCTGAAAGGCATAGGGAGAGAATGAGTGAGTGAGAGAGAGAGAGAGAAAGAAAGAGAAAATAGAGATTGTCCCTCTACTGACTCACTCTTCAACTGCCTTCAGTAACTGGAGCTGGGCAAGGAAATGCAAGTAGCAGGAACTCAATCCTGAATATCAATGTGGATTACTCTAACCCAGGGACTTATGCCATCTCCTGCTATCTGCTGTGGTGCACATGGGCAGAAAGTTGAAATCAGAACTCAAGATTGATCCAGGAGCAGCAATAAGGATGCAGATGTCCCAAGTGACTTCTTAACTGCTATACCAAATTTCCCAGCAGGAAATTAGTGAGAAATTCTAGGGATGTGAAGAATTCAACTGTGTGTAATGAAATGTCAACAATTTTGGTTCACTGCATTCCCCTAGGACTAGGAAATAAGCATGAAAACACTTGTTGACTTCTGAGTTTTTCCATAATAAGAGGTCATCAGCTTTCTGTCTTCTTGATTGGCTGTTACTTATGTTTTCAGCATTTATGCTCCAATGTCTTACCAAGAAGGTCATTCTGAGGGATCCACTTATAGAGCTGGGTATTAGGTCCTAAGATATCCGGTTTCTTGCCATCAAATCTCCAAAGAACCTATTAGGTAAAGAAAATGCCTATTTCATGAGTTGAATTTCAAACTACAACATCTTCGATTCTAAGGAGGTTGAGAAATAACCTATTAAAGTTTTCCATGTGAAAGACAAGCAAAGGGAGATAGACAGAAAGTAGGCAGAACTACTAATAGAGAGAAATAGAATACAAATATTTTCTGTATATTTGTACATATTCATGATGTTTCATATATACTACCTTAGTCTTGTGACATAATGAATAACAAAAACAAGAGTTTAAGGAGTTTTAAAATGTCACAATTCTGGCGCCACGGTTCAATAGGCTAATGCTTTGCCTGCGGTGCCAGCACGACACACTGGGTTCTAGTCCCGGTCGGGGCGCCGGATTCTTTCCCGGTTGCCCCTCTTCCAGGCCAGCTCTCTGCTGTGACCCAGGAGTGCAGTGGAGGATGGCCCAAGTGCTTGGGCCCTGCACCCCATGGGAGACCAGGAGAAGCACCTGGCTCCTGCCATGGGATCAGCGTGGTACACCGACTGCAGCGCGCTGGCCGCAGCGGCCATTTGAGGGTGAACCAATGGCGAAAGAAGACCTTTCTCTCTGTCTCTCTCTCTCACTGTCCACTCTGCCTGTCAAAAAAAAAGTCACAATTCTACTGCAAGAAGTTAATTCATTCCCTGTAATGTATGCTTTGAAATACATAAATTACCATGTTGGACTCATTTTCCTTGTGTAATGTCAACTATTTCAATTGTAATTACAAAATTAACATACACTTTTGCAGTGTTCATAAAATATTTCATTATAATTTGACATATTTGAATTCACAGAAAGTAAGTCTCTGCATAATTTATGTGTGAGAAATAAATTAATTGTGCTTAGGACAATTAAGTTGTTTTACATTACAACTTCCTAAGCACTATTTTCCACAAAATGTTGAAGTGGTTTATTTAAAGTTTGTTTAAGTATTTTTATTTATTTTTACTTTTATTAATTTGTGCTGTTCTTATATCATTTCCATGCCCAGTACTAAAGTACTTTTATTCGAATATCCAAGCTATCTTCAAAAGCTCAAGAACAATCCACAAGTTTAATTATGTATGCTTTGTGAATTTAAAAGTAACTTCAGGTTCTCAGAAAACATTATATAGGTGATTACTAGAAACCTACACTAAACAGCAGTTCATAACAACTCAAAGATCAAAGTATTCCTACACTTATTAAAAAATTTGTGTGCGCTGAAATTTCTAGAGTGCATCCAAATCTCTCCCCATTCCTGGACTGCTCCTGCTCTGCTCCTTGCAATATTCCCTTCTCCTTCCTCAGTCTGGAGGAGGTGTGAATCTAATGGGCTAGGAGCACAGTCCTGTTGGGCCACACATTGTGATGCACTGGGTCTACCTGCAGGGAAGATCCATCTCGACCTTACATCTTCCTGGTTCAGAGGAAACTAGGGTTCCACCTCCAGGGCAGGCTCTTTCCTTAACTTTTTCTAAATATACTTGACTGTACTAATCTTGAGCTTGGGGTTCCCAAGCCCTTATTTTTCTATATCTATGTAGATTATGGAACATCATCCTGAGAGGACATGATGCAAAATTAGGCTAAATAAATAGTCATGGGATTCTGAAACTGCAAGTTGTACATCTGATTTATTTTTTCAATTGATGCTTGTGTATCAGCTTAATTATCACTTGCACATTAACTCATATCTGATAATACCTTTAGTGCAGAAGGGAATTAACAATCTTGCAGAATGAAGAACCAAATGATATTGCAGTTTGGTGACAATGTAATGATGATAACAAAATTTCACATTGCACCTCTTAAATATGCTTTTTTTCTCATCAAATACTAAAGCCAAACTTATTTTTTAAAAAATCGTCTTCTGTGTTACTGTTGCAACTCTCACAGAGAGTTATTTGTAAGCCAATATCTTTCACACAGTAAGTTTCTCTTAAAAGTTTAACAGACACATCCAGTAGTTGTGCCCTATTAGGACACTTTTTCTAACCTTTTGTGGAAGCTGGGCAAGAGCTGATGCAATCACATTGGTCCTTTCTTCCGTCATGTTGCTGACCATGGACCCCAGAGAAAACACCACCACTCCCTCCTCCCCAGAGCTCTGCACAAAGGCTTCCATCTCCTGTGAAGAGAGAATGTGCTCCATCACAAAAGGGCAGCAGCCCAGCACCTGCTGGATAGGGAGCAAACTGTCTACATTGTTTCTCTTTCAGTCCAGCACTTGCCTGTCTTGTAACCTAATCACTTTTTACATATACACTGAATTAATATTCAATTGTTTCTTCTCTGTTAGAAATAAGAAATAGCTTAATTAAAATGACTCTACTCTAAAGGCATGTCTAAAACACGTCTAAAGACATTCTCTATTCTATGAAGATAATTGCATCTGTATACTTGTGATGGCATCAAAATACATGAGAAGATTCCAAAAAGTTCATGGAAATATGCCTTATATTCTAATTCAAATATTCTAAGCTATTTGTGAAATCCTCTCATAAGAGTTTCTGGTTGGTAGAGCATTTAGTACCACTTCCAGTATCTCTCCTTGTGAGCCAGATGCTTTAAATGAAGAATGCAGAGCCATCTCTGCCAAAAAAGCTAAGCAAATAAAATAAGCAAACAGGAACATATTTACCTTGGGTAGAGGTTGGGCAGGTTTGCAATGAAGCCCTCCAACAAAATAAAAATTAGGCAATAGTGGGCGAGGAAACTCCAAATCCCAATAGCTGCGAATAAGCCATATTTCAGCTTTCCCCATTAGCTTAGAAATTGTAATGGGTCTTCCTTAATGGAGAAGAAACCAGGACATGTCAGGGTAAGGAGAGAATTGTTACATGATATATAAATGGAACAATGCAGTCAGTGATGTATAAAATATTTGTATTGATAAAGAAAATGTTTAATATATAATATTTGTAAGTATACAATGCATTGTTCACATATGTCATACATGCAAGAAGGTCTCTAAGATCAACAATATAGCCACTACTCTTGTCATTAAAATAGGCAATTATATAGATAAGCATGCATTGTTCTTTCTAAAGTCACAATGGTAGCAGATTCAAATGAAAACAACTATTTTAGCTGTAGAGTCAAGAAATCCTAAAGCAATTATGAATTGGGTTTTCCCAGAGGAGGTACTCAGTCCAGTTTCCATAGTTAACAAAGGTGATCTCTGATTCTTGATTTTCCAGGTGAACTGAGAAATCGTTTTTCTTTTTGTTGTTGTTATTGCTAGTTTGAGCATGTTTTTGACCTACTTATGTTTTTGCTTTTGTTGCTTAATAGAATCAATTTATCATGAAATTTATATAGAAATATTTGCAAATATCCCATGGGGATGTATTTAAACTAGGGAAAATAGATTTTTGCTCATGTTTATTTTGAATGTTTTTATAAACATGGAGAAACTACTGTGAAAAACAGATTAATTACATGTATGTCTACATTTCCACAAAATTTTAGACCTTATACAGATGAATTTCAGGATGTAAGGAAGGAAAGTGGCTACATTACACACCTCAATTTACGTGTTTTCTGTCTGGAAAAAAAAAACTATACCACTGAAATGTAGGTGGCTCTTTTTGGTAATATGGAAAAAGTATTTTAATTTTAGTTGAAGCAACAGAGATACACAAGTAAAATTATTTCCTCAAAGTCACATAGATAGTTGTCCTAGATGTCTATGACAAGTTAATTTACACATCTTTATTCATAAGAAAAATGTCAACTGATGTTTATATCAGAGAAAAGTTTAATAAAATGGACATAGTTTGGTATAGAGAAATCCTCAGTGCTCTACTGCTAGCTGTCTGACTTCCTCGAATGTTCCATCCATGTGATGACTCAGTAACTCCTATCTGACCCTTAATGTAAGCCTTTACATAGCATTCATTAGTCTGGTAAATCCTTGTATTGTCATTTCATTATTTCACCTATAAAATACAGATTCCTCAGATATTCCATTCATAAAAGATCACCTAAGAAGTCACAGAAAAGCTGTGAATTCACACTAGCATCTAAAAACATGACTTACCTAGAACTTCACTGTAAAACTGATTCCACCTCTTCACATTAAACATTTGGAACCAAAAGTCAAAATAAAGCATAAATAGCATGTTTTTTACCCTCTTCATGAATGTCATTTGTCCACTTAAATCTGACATAATAACAGGCACATAGGAAGGAGGAAACAGAAGTCCTCCACTATACTTTTCATAGGTGTAGCCAGGAGTGAAGCGGAGACTGTACACAAGGGGTCTGTTCAGTAGCTCAGCCAGCAGCTCACCACAGGGAGCAAATGGGTCTGCAAGAACAACATCAAACCTTGATTCTTGAAGCTTTGCCATGATTTTCTTGTTCAAAACCAAGTCTTTGCAGAGATTTTCATAAACATCAGAATAATCAAAGAATAATTTTTGCATTAGTGGGAAATATTCCCAGTATGCATCTCTTGACACATCGTTTATAAGTGTATTAATCCCATTTAAGAGAATACCTTCAACTTCATCTTTAGTGTAAGATGTGTGAAAACTTTCAAATTTAATTCCTGATTCATCGTTGCTATCAATTAAAATAGAAGCAGAAGATCTCAGGACAGTGACTTCATGGCCTCGCAGGACAAGTGCATCCAGGATTGTCTTCATATTCATCCAGTGACTGTACTCCATAGGCCACACCAGCACCTTGCCACAACTCCCAGAGCTGAAGCAGCAACTCAGCTGTAGCAGCAGCAGCAGAAGTGAGACACATGTCCTGGACATCCTGGTGAAATGCAATGCTTCCTCTCCACTTGTTGTCTCTTTCTTTAGCTCCTCATGGTTCTATCCAAGGGGAAATGTAACAAATAGTTAAAGTATAACTTACAATGATTTAAGTAAATACATGCTATGAACAACTAGAGCTTGTGGACCAGGATGGCAGATGAAAAAGCCAAGTTATATGTTGTGGATATGTGAGTGCTTCCAGTGTCTTTTATGATTAACTGATTTTTATAACTTGAAGACAAGGATCTACACATGTAAGGCACCAGAGTTAGGTAAGAGATTTTATAATAGTGCAATGAGCAGTGACAAGTGAGGTGATTTGCATCTGATTTGTCCCTGATACAGAAGCAGAGATAATGTAAATACGCAACTCATTCATTTCTTGGATAGCAGGGTCAAGGGACTCTTTCATAAAAATGTTTTGCATCAATTCCAGATTTTTATCATTAATGTATTTGTTTTATATGATTAAATATATATGCATAAATATACTAAGATTAGTATAAAATAATGTCTAAATGATAAGAGAAAATGCAATATTTTTATATATTTTTTTAATGTAAAAGTACTTTTGAATTTTTAAAATTCATTTTGTGTTTGATTTAGATATTTATAAACATGATATACAGTATCATATTATGATATTTGTGTAACATGTGGAATTATGAAATATAGCTTAATAAATTAATATATCTATCCATTCACATACATATTTTTGAGGTGAGAACATTTGAAATATATTCTTAGCAATTTTGACCATACATGACTTGTTTATATGTGCCATACTGTGCAGTAGAACAACTAAACCTTATTCTTCCTATTCATCTGAAATATGTGACTAACATGTCTCTACTCCTCATCTACAAGTTGGAAAATTTAGATTCCATGTATGAGTGAGATCATGTGGTCCATGTCTTTCTGTGACTGAGTTATTTCATTAGGATAATGTCCTTTAGTTTTACTATGTTGTAACCTGACACAATTCAATTCTGCTTTCAAGTATATTAATTAATTAATCTTGTATTTAAGTCCATCCTGATCATTATTACCTTCATCACCCCTTTTTAATCAGTTAAGTCAATTCCAAAGTTCACGTTGTCCTAACTAAAATGTTTCATTATATTTTAGCAATTTATCTCACCTTATTTGAACTAATTTATTTGTTAGTCACACTGAGTCGCTGTCATCATGATGTGGCATTTTAGCTTTTTGAAAAGAGCAAATTTACCTTTTTATTGCTCTCCCTCAGTCAGTCAAAAAACATAGAAATGAGTGCAAATTGTAAACATAAAAGGATGATCAATCTGATTAATGATTAATGGTTTGTCAAATGAAATCTGTGGTTCACTTTCATAAACAAAGGTCCCTCAAAGTACATTAAGTTCAGAATGCATTGAATGTGCCTTAGCAAGCAAACATCACAGCTTAACCAACAGTACTTAAGAATACTAAAGAACATATTTCAAGAATACAAGAAAACGTTTAGGGAACAGATTCGCATTACTTGTCTTGGTACACTTTCCATTCTATATGAAATTAATTGAGATGACAATATGTTAAAATGTTAGTTCCTGACATAGGTGAACCCATCTACATGTGATATTTTCAAGATTAAGTTTAACTTCATTTTATAGTCAACAATTGTGGTGTTTCCACATTCCTGCCCTTTAGTAGACAATGTATTTCATGGAATGATTACTGCATGCTTTCCAAATCTTGGGAAAGATAGTGTCAAACAGAAACAAGAAGGCTCAAGGACCCCTAATTGTGTGTTCAAAGAAAATCCTTTCAGAAGTCCATTATAGTGAACCTGTAAAACAAAAGAAAACTGTACAAAGAATGATCCAACATGGGAAGCAGGATACACAGCAGACTCATAGAATGGCAGATGTCCTAAATAGCACTCTGGCCTCAGAATCAGCCCTTAAGGCATTCGGATCTGGCTCAAGAGCCCATGAGAATATTCTAGGCATGGAAAGCCAAGACACTCTGGAAAAAACAGAAGACCTAAATGAAAGATCTCTGCGAGTGAGATCCCAGTGGAAAGAACGGGGCCATCAAAGAAGGAGGTACCTTTCTCTGAAGGGAGGAGGGAACTTCCACTTTGACTATGGCCCTGTGGGAATAAGATCGAAGTCGGCGAACCCTAAAGGCTTCCATAGCCTCGGCAACTCATGACCAGAGCCTAGGGAGATTACTGACGCCATAAACAAGAGTGTCAAATTGTTAAATCAACATCAGGAGTCACTGTGTACTTACGTCTCATGGGGGATCTGTCCTTAATGTGTTATCCAATGTGAAGTGATGCTATTACTAGTACTGAAACAGTATTTTTACACTTTGTGTTTCTGAGTGGGTGCAAACTGATGAAATCCTCACATAGTATATATTGAATCGATCTTCTTTATATAAAGATAATTGCAAATGATTAAAAAATCTTGGTGTTAAACTGGAAATTGCATAGACAATTAATCAATTTTTTTAAAAAAAAATCATGTAGGATCTCTGTCCTTAATGTGCTGTACATTGTGAATTAATACTATAACTAGTACTCCAACAGTATTATCATTTTGTGTCTCTATGCGAGGGCAAACCGTTGAAATCTTTACATAATATGTACTAAATTGATCTTCTGTGTATAAAGAGAATTGAAAATGAATCTTGATGTGAACAGAAGGGGAGAGGGAGCGGGAAAGGGGAGGGTGGGGGGAGGGAGGGAAGTTGTGTGGGGGGGGAGCCATTGTGGTCCATGAGCTGTTCTTTGGAAATTTATATTCTTTAAATAAAAGCTTTATAAAAAAAAAAAAGAGAAAAAAATGCCCATCTTAAGAAACAGAAAAAAAAAAAAAGATTAAGTTTAACTTCATTTTATAGTCAACAATTGTGGTGCTTCCACATTCCTGCCCTTTAGTAGACAATGTATTTCATGGAATGATTACTGCATGCTTTCCAAATCTTGGGAAAGATAGTGTCAAACAGAAACAAGAAGGCTCAAGGACCCCTAATTGTGTGTTCAAAGAAAATCCTTTCAGAAGTCCATTATAGTGAACCTGTAAAACAAAAGAAAACTGTACAAAGAGGGTTATTTAATCAGTAACATAAAAACAGCAAGTCACTTACAAGGGAATTTTTATTAGGCAAACTGAAGAGTTACTAGTGGAAACTTTAGAAGCTAGGAGAGAATCTGATGAAATTGTGAACGTCATGAAAGAAAAACAAATCCAGCCAAGAGTACTGTATCCAGCAAAGTCATCCATCATAAGTGAAGAAGAAATAGAGCCACATATGATGAGCAAAATTAAAGGAATTCATCTGCACAAGCCTGGTGGAGGAAGAAATGCAAAATACAATCCCTAGATTAGCAGTGAAACGATGATAAGCACCATCATGAAAACCTGAACAGTTTAGCTGACACAAAAAGTCACAGGTGAAACACATAGGGATTATTACCTTTTTTTTCAATTTGGAATTGATTTGCTGTATGCCTAGTTAAGAGCTTTTCACCTGAACCTATTAGTATTATATTTTGTAATGTTTTTCTGCTCCTCAATAGGTTTTTTTCCAAAATGTTTATTTATTTATTTAAATTTATTTGACAGGTAGGATCATACAGTGTGAGAGAGAGACAGAGAGAAAGGTCTTTCTTCCGTCGGTTCACTCCCCAAATGGCCACCATGGCCAGCGGTGCACTGATTAGAAGCCAGGAGCCAGGTGCTTCTTCCTGGTCTCCCATGTGAGTGCAGGGGCCCAAGCATTTGTGCCATCCTCCACTGCCCTCCCGGGCCACAGCAGAGAGCTGGACTGGAAGAGGAGCAACCAGGACTAGAACCCAGCACCCATACGGGGGATGCCGGCGCCGCAGGCAGAGGATTAACCAAGACAAGGCACCAGCCCTATTTATTTATTTATTTGAAAGAATTACACAGAGAGAGGAGAGGCAGAGAGAGAGAGAGAGAGAGAGAGAGAGAGAGAGAGAGAGGAAGAGTGAATGGTCTTCCATCCAATGGTTTATTCCCCAATTGGCCGCAATGGCCAGAGCTGCACCAATCCGAAGCCAGGAGCCAGGAGCTTCTTCTGGGTCTCCCACGCAGGTGCAGGGGCCCAAGGACTTGGGCCATCTTCCACTGCTTTTCTAGACCATAGCAGAGAGCTGGATCGGAAGAGGAGCAGTGGGGACTAGAACCAGCACCCATATTGGATGCCAGCATTTCAGGCTAGGATGATAACACACTGTGCCACAGTGCTGGCCACAAACTCAATAGGTTTTGACATCAGGATTATGTTCTGATTCTTAAAATAAATTGAAAAGATTTGCTTAAATTCTTCTCATAAAATTGTTCAGCATTCTTGAAGAAACTAAATGGAGCTACCCCATGAACCAGCACCTCCCAGTATTGGAAATATATCCAAAAGAAATGAAACCAATCTGTCAAAAAATCTGCATTCCATTTTTTGTTACGGCACTAAGCACAGTAGAAAAGAAACAGAATCAAACTAAGTGTTCAACCTGAGGTGAATGAGTACAGAAAATATCATATGCGTACATAATGGATTAGTATTTATTCATAAAAAGAGATGAAAATCATTTCATGTGTAACAACATAAATGAACCTAGAGGACACTATATTAGGTAAAATTAGCCAGCAACAGAAAAAAATCTGTGGCAGGCTACCTGGCATAGAAGGCTAAGCCTTTGTCTATCGCATTGACATTCCATATGTGTATTGGTTCCAGTTCTGGCTGTTCCACTTCTCATAAAGCTCCCTGCTAATGCACCCAGGAAAGCAGTGGAAGGTAGCCCAAGTCCTTGGGCACTCAACATAATGTGTGAAACCCGGAGAGGCTCCTCATTCTTTGCTTTGGACGGGCCCAGCTCTGATCTTTGTGGTCATTTGAGGAGTGAACCAGCGGATGAAATCTCTCTCACTCTTTCCATGTCTTTCTCTCTCCCTCTCTCCCTCTCTCTCTCTCTCTCTCCTTCTCTCTCTGTACCCCCACCTTTCAAATAAATAAATCTTAAAAACTGAATTATTAAAAAAGAGAAAGACAAATACCACATGATCTTATTCAAAGTTTAAATATTAGTGTTTAAATATGCCTAACACAGAAAGACAAATATTATATGATCTTCTTCAAAGTTCAAATGATATTATTTTCAGTGTTTAAATATGCCAAACACAAAAAGACAAATATTACATGATCTTCCTTGTAGTTCAAAGGCTGTAATTATCTTTGTTTACATTAGGTAATTGGAAATGTTTTTTCCATTTAGAACATTTTCTCCAGTATAAGCTTTAAACATTGATGTAACAAGATTCAAAAATTGAATCCGTCTACAATTTATTTTTCTATTTGATATAAGGGAATAATCAATTTAATAATTGTATTGGTTTTTCTTTTTTACATTCTCAATACCACATGTATTAAGCAGCTGGAAGTATCGGTCTGAATAACATGAACCAAAGAAGCGAAAGATATTACTGCAGCAGGAGGGAAATCTTATGATATATTCCACAAGATTGTCTACACATGCTGGACCCAGCCTTCTTAACCCAAATGAATTTTTCTCTCCTTTCATTTTGTGTCTTACTATTATCAAACACTATTCAGTTAAGTAATAAGGATTACTGAAGAGTACTCAAGATTACTATGACAATATCTTTTGATATTATAATCAAATATTTTGATGCATTACATAGTTTTTGGTAGATAGCCATTTAAACCCACTCAGAATTTCTGTTTCATGTACTATGAGGGATTTGACCTAGCCACCATGCTGAGTATTTCCTCGAGGGAATCTGATCCAACCCAAAATGCATTTTGTTCCATGGAACTTTCTAACCATTTTTACCAGTTTTCCAATTATTCATTCTGGGACTTTCCATTTCCAAATCAAAAACTAATTCCTGGGGTCAGCACTGCATCATAGCAGGTAAGGCTGCCTCCTGTGGTGCCAACATCCCATATGGGCGCCCTTTCAAGTCCTGGCTGCTCCACTTCCGATTCAGCTCTCTGTTATGCCCTGGGATAGCAGTAGAGGATGGCCCTAGGCCTTGGGCCCCTGCACCCACTTGGGAGATCCGGAAGAAGCTCCTGGTTTCTGGCTTCGGATCGGTGCAGCTCCAGCTGTTGCGGCCAATTGTGGAGTGAACTGGTGGATGGAAAACCTTTCTCTGCCTCTCCTTCACTCTCTGCGTAAGTCTGAGTTTCAAATAAATAGATAAATAAATCTTTAAAAAAATTAATTCCTTTTCAGTTCATCATTTTTAATTCTCCTTATTTCCTTTTTGTTCCCAGTTTGCTCTCCATTTGAATACCTCAGACAGTGTTGTGTTAGTTCAAGCTGAACCTGATTTAAACTGAGCCAGGCCAAAGGCAGGAGCCTGTATTTTCATCTGGGTGACTCCCATGGGGGCAGAGGCCCAAGCATTCAAGATATCCTCTGCCGCTTTCCTGGGCTCATTAGAAGGGAGCTGGATGGTAAGTGGAGCAGCTGAGACTGGAACCAGCTTCTATAAGGGATGACATTATTCAGTGTTCCAAGCAGCATCTTAATCTGCTGTACTATGCTGCCCACTCTATGAATAGGGAATACTGTAATTTTTAATACATATTTTTGAAACATATAAAGTTTAACTGAATAAATTAAACAGTATATGTTTAGTGTGAATTATTCTTACAAATTTGTAGCATATTTAATAATTGTAATAACAAATTGAATTTTGCTATAAAAGTGTAGAATAATTTTAACTCTTACTTTGTGAGCATAATGATTTTTTTTCAACAATTCTATGATGAAAGTAATGTCATTACTATCATCTATGTGTCACTGGAAGAGAAGCTGGGCAGAGAGACAGTAAGAGGCTTGCTTAATTTCATATAACTCTATAGTGATTTTGCAGAAACAAATGCACACTATTGGGTCCAGAGTGCAAACTCTAAACCATTGGGTGATATTTCCTCTTTCTGGGTTAGATATATTTTTTAAATGCTCAATCGGACTTGCCCCAAATGGTGAAGTTAGAAACGTGCCAGGGGATTCCAATACAATCCCATCAAGGTGGCATGCACCAAAGCCATTTCACTAATCCAAGTGATCAATTTCAGTTCACAATTGATCACACTGACAGGTCTAAGAGTCAAAAGGATCACACAAACAAGACTAGTGTAGGCTAATACTAACTGATAGAATCAAAAAGGGAGAGAACGATCCACCATGGGAAGCGGGATACACAGCAGACTCATAGAATGGCAGATGTCCTAAACAGCACTCTGGCCTCAGAATCAGCCCTTAAGGCATTTGGATCTGGCTGAAGAGCCCATGAGAGTATTTTAGGCATGGAAAGCCAAGACACTCTGGAAAGGAAAAAAAAAGAAGACCTAAATGAAAGATCTCTGTGAGTGAGATCCCAGTGGAACGAATGGGGCCATCAAAGAAGAGGTACCTTTCTCTGAAGGGAGGAGAGAACTTCCACTTTGACTATGACCCTGTGGGAATAAGATCGAAGTCGGTGAACTCAAAAGGCTTCCATAGCCTTGGTAATTCATGACTAGAGCCTAGGGAGATTACTGACACCATAAACAAGAGTGTCAAATTGTTAAGTCAACAACAGGAGTCACTGTGTACTTACTTCTCATGTGGGATCTGTTCTTAATGTGTTGTCCAATGTGAAGTAATGCTATAACTAGTACTGAAGCAGTATTTTCCACTTTGTGTTTCTGTGTGGGTGCAAACTGGTGAAATCTTTACTTAATATATACTAAATCGATCTTCTGTATATAAAGATAATTGAAAATGAATCTTGATGTGAATGCAAGGGGAGAGGGAGCGGGAGATGGGAGGGGTGGGAGTGGGAGGGAAATTATGGGTGGGGAAAGCCATTGTAATCCATAAACTGTGCTTTGGAAATTTATATTTACTAAATAAAAAAGTAACATTTATGTAGATTCTTGTTCCCAGTAATGTAGCTATATACATTAGTAGCATATTCCAAATGTTCAGTCAAGAAATGTGCAAATACTTTCCAGTTATATATCACTCCATAATAAGTGCTCAAATGTGCAACTAAGAACAACCATTACTTTATTATCTCTTATGAGATCAAAACTTTTGCCCGTTGTTGGATGGTCTCACCTAGGAAGGTCTTACTCAGTGTTTCTCAGGTGGCTGATATCGTGGCTGGAGTTCTAATGTAATCACTGGAAGAACTGCAATTCATGTATCCAGATGATTGATCTGAGATTTAAACCCCATGAGCTGGAGCATCTGAAACTTGATAAAGATCAAATTATTCGATGATTCTGCTAAATCACAGTAAGGGCAACGTTATTAAGACTATTGCACTGGATTTATAGACCATGGCAATGGGTCATGCTATGGGGGAGAGAGATTGGGCTCAACTCCCAATACAGCATGAGCAAGTGGGAGTTGAAAGCTAAAGTAGAGTGAGAGTAGTAGATGGACATTTACTAAGAGGAAACTTCAGATGTCAGGAGCATTCTGGTTCAACTGAACTAACAAGATTCTGAGTGAAGACTCAGTGGTCAGACCACATAGTAGGTGGAGGAGAATGAGGAATGTGATCAGAAAGTGAGAGTAATGAGTATTGAGTATTGGTGCTGTGGCTAATCTGACTTATCAGAGTTTTCTTGACAAAACAATTTCACATAGAAGTTCCCAAATGTGCTCAATAGTGTCAGAAATTTGACTATAACTTTATCAAAGAGGAATACGTCTCAGTCTTCTTAGGCATATCTATGTAGTCTCCCCACTACTAATCTTCTTTTTGTAGATACTTTAGTTAGGGTACGTGGTTACAAATCGGTGAGAAGTAGAGAAAGTGAAGAGTGTGCAGAGACACAGAGAAACTGAGAAGGAAAGGGGAGACTTACACACAGAATGACAGAGCCAAAGGCAGATGGAAACACACTGAGAGAGAAAAATAGAACATATTCCTTTTTTTAGAACGTCTCTCAAATTAAGTTGCATTATTTATGATACATTCTCTTGATTTGATGGCTGTAATGTTTGTCCAAGTTCATAGGGGACCTTAGTTAACAAGAGGATTGTGAAACTACAAGTATTTGTTGTGTCCAAATCACCACAAATGAAACCTCTTTGAGCTGGCCAGCAGAGATTACTAATCATTAAATATTGACAAAGCACAGGGATTGCAATTTTAATGCTTGAAATTTTTACTATTGCAATATATTTATTCATAGACATTTTAAATATGACATAGAGTTCGTAAATATAACCCTGAGAGATGATGTGTAGATAATTCTAACAGGTTTTTAAATGGTTCAATGTTTTCAATGACACTAAATAATTGATAGCATAATATGAAAATCTAAAAATTTGATGCTTTGAATGAATATATTTATTTAACTAAAAGATTTTAGGCCACATGATACTTGAAAACATTATTGTGAAGTTTAACAATGAGTACATTGAGGGGAAATTAACATTCCCATAAAAGGAAATTCTCTGTATTCTTTCAAATCATTTTTTCTATGCTTATAAAAATATAAGTATTTTTATTTCTAAAACCTTGCTTTTCTTCTGGAACTTTTTAAAATTCAGTAATGTGACAGATATCATTCAAGGTTACTCCATGTAGTCAACTTTTTCTCTATAATAACTAAGTACTGTCTATCATATTGATGGAGACAGAAGTATTCCCTGTCTGATAGACATTTAAATGCTGGAGGGAACAGCTTGTACCTTGCATCATCATGTGTAAGGACTTTCTCATGACAAACTCCTAGATGTGGAGTTCCAGGGTCAAATGATGTGTATATGTTTGTTTTTAACGTAGAATATACTTTTCATTACATTTTTTATTTACCAAATCAAATTAGTTTTTTATACATAGAACACAATGAAATGTTTTTAGACACAATGTAGAATAATAATAAATTAAGCTTACTAACATTTAAATAGTTTAATATTTTATTGTGATATCTTTGAAATATACAATCAGTTATTTTGAAAATCACAATGCATGATTATTGACTATAACCACCTGCAGTGGTCAATATCTAAAATTTTTTCCTCCTGTCTAATTGAAACCTTGTACTCTCTGACTGCAACTCCCTGTCCATTTTCTCCTTTTCTCCTCCACTATCCCAGGTGTTAGAAGGAATCAGCTTGCTATACTAAGTAGCATGTCCTCCAGGTTCATCCATGTTTCCCAAATGACTGAGTTCTGTTCTTTTTTTTTTTTTTTTTTTGACAGGCAGAGTGGACAGTGAGAGAGAGAGAGAGAGAGACAGAGAGAAGGGTCTTCCTTTGCCGTTGGTTCACCCTCCAATGGCCACCGGGGCCAGAGCGCTGCGGCTGGCGCACTGCACTGATCCTAAGGCAGGAGCCAGGTGCTTCTCCTGGTCTCCCATGGGGTGCAGGGCCCAAGCACTTGGGCCATCCTCCGCTGCACTCCGTGGCCACAGCAGAGAGCTGGCCTGGAAGAGGGGTAACCGGGACAGAATCCGGTGCCCCCGACAGGGACTAGAACCTGGTGTGGCGGCACCTCAAGGCGGAGGATTAGCCTATTGAGCCACGGCGCCGGCTTAGTTCTGTTCTTTTCAAACACTTAATAATAATGCATTTTGTAGACATAGCATATTTTTTCTCCATTCATTTCTTGATGGACATTTGATAGATTCCATTTTAGCTACTTTGAATAATGCAGCTATTAATATAACAGCACAGATATTTCTTTATCATGTTGATCTCAGTTCCTGTGAATATATGCTCAAATGTGGGATTTTTAGTTTATGAAGAGCCTATCATTTTCCATAATGTTTGTAGTAATACCTACTTAACCAAAGCATTCCCTTTCTCCACACCCATGCCAGCATTTGTTACTTTTGATTTTTTTTTTGATGATAAACATTCTAAGCAGTATGAAGTTATATCTCATGATGACTTTTATTTGCAGGCTCTGGATGATTGGTGATGTTGAGTTATTTTACCTTTTCTATTAGTCTCTGTATAAAAATCTCCTTTCAAGAATAGTGTAGTTGGGTCTTTTGCTCATTTTTAAAATCAGGTTAGTTGTTTTCTTGTTACTGAGTAGATTTCTTTATATATTTTGGATATTAACACATTATCAGATGCATAAATATTTTTCTCATTCTGTGAGTTGTCTCTGCACTGTATTTCTTTTATCTTGCAATATATTTTCAGTTTGATACAACTAATTTGTATATTTTAATTTTGGTTGCCTATTTGATGTGCAAAAAAAAAAAAAAAAAAGGAATCTTGCCTTAAAGACATGCCATGGAGATCTCTCCTTCTATTATCTTTAAGTGTTTTTATAGGTCCAAGTCTTATTTTTAATTTTATCCTTTTGACTAGAGTTTTGTATATGGGATGAGGTAAGGGTCTAGTTTCCTTTTTAACCAGTTTTTGTAGCCAATTAATAGAAAATATTGCCCATTTCCCTACTAAATATTACTGTTACCATTACACAAAATCAATTGACATGAATGCATCTGTTGATTTCTGGGTTTTCCAATCTTTCCCATTAATCAATGAGCTTATTAACACATGTTGTTCCTATTAAAATTGCTAGAATATATGTTTTGAGGTTAAGTAATGCAATGACTCCAAGTTTGAGTTTTTTGCTCACGGTTACTTTGCCTACAAAAAAATCTTCAGTGTCTGTACATGAATTTAAGGATGTTTTACATTTTTCTGAGAGTGACAATGGGATTTGTTGGGTTTTATTTTGAATCTGCAGATTGCTTAATCACTGTAGACACTTTACTAATGTTCCTTTTGTCCATTCTTTTCTTTTTTTTTAAAGATTTATTTGATTTTACTTGAAAGAGTGTTACAGAGAGAGGCAGAGACAGAGACAGAGAGGTCTTCCATCCGCTGGTTCACTCCCTTGATGGCCACAATGGCTGGAGCTGCGCTGATTCAAAGCCAGGAGCTAGGAGCTTCTTCTGGGCCTTGCACATGGGTGCAGGGGCCCAACGACTTGAACCATCTTGTTCTGCTTTCCTAGGCCGTAGCAGAGAGCTGGATCAGAAGAGGAGCAGCTGGGACATGAACCGGCATCCATATGGGATGCCTGCGCTTTAGGCCAGGGCGTTAACCCGCTGCACCAAAGCGCTGGCCCCCCTTTTTCCATTTCATAAACATAGTATCTGCATTTTTGTGTCACCTTCAATTTTTTTCATCAAAGTTCAATCATGTCAGAATACACTTCTTTTATTTTAGAATCTTTTTTACTCTAGAATCTCAATGGAAACAGAACAACATGCTCTTAACTGAACAGTGGGCCATTGAAGAAATCAATATAGAAATAATATATATTCCTGAAATGAATGAAGGCAACAATACATCATATCAAAATTTATGGGATACCTCAGAGGATTGTCTATAACAATTGGTGCCTACATTAAGAAATTGGAAACGTACCAAATAAACAAGCTGTCAGTGCATCTCAAGGACCTAGGAAAACAAAAATAAACCAAA
Source organism: Sylvilagus floridanus (assembly GCA_949820135.1). Classification (NCBI taxonomy): domain Eukaryota; kingdom Metazoa; phylum Chordata; class Mammalia; order Lagomorpha; family Leporidae; genus Sylvilagus; species Sylvilagus floridanus. Next base: position 102,190,424 of record OX463238.1, on the reverse strand, counting down.
TTCAAAATTAGTAGGAGGAAAAAACAATTAAAATTAAAGAAGAAATAATCAAAATTGGGACAAAAAAGAACACAAAAGATCAGTGAAATGGAGGGTTATTTTGACAAAAATTAATCAAATTGATACATCATTGGCCCAATTAACCAAAAAAAGAAAAACGAATAAGACCCAAATAAACAAAATCAGAGAAGAAAAATGAAATGTAACAACAGATACCACAGAAATATAAAGGATCTTTGGGAATTACTACAAAGAGCTCCATTCCACTAAATTGGGAAACCTAGAAGAAAGGGCTAGATCTCTGGACACATATAATCTGCTAAAATTGAGTCAAGAAGACATAGAAAACTTAAACAGACCAATAAAAAAGAAGAGATTGAATGGAAAATAAAGACCCTCCCAACAAAGAAAAGCCTAGGCTTCACTTGGAATTCTACCAGACATTAAAGAAGAACTCATTTCAATTCACCTCAAGGTATTTAAAATAATTGAAAGAGAGAGAATCCTCCTAAACTCCTTTATGAAGCCTACATCACCTTAATTCCCAAGCCAGAAAATATTCAATAGAAAAAGAGATCTATGAATCAATATTCCTGATGAACATAGAAGCAGAAATTTTCAACAAGGTACTAGTCAATAGAATCCAAAAACACAGAAAGATCATACACTGGGATTAAGTGGAATTCATCCCTGATATGCAGGAATTGTTCAAGATTCATAAATAAATAAATCTGTTACATGATGTTAAAAAATCAAAGAGAAGAAACCATATGATTCTATGAATCTCTTTTATTTATTTATTTATTTTTTTTGACAGGCAGAGTGGACAGTGAGAGAGAGAGACAGAGAGAAAGGTCTTCCTTTGCTGTTGGTTCACCCTCCAATGGCCGCCATGGCTGGTGCGCTGCGGCCTGCACACAGTGCTGATCCAAAGGCAGGAGCCAGGTGCTTCTCCTGGTCTCCCATGGGGTGCAGGGCCCAAGCACTTGGGCCATCCTCCACTAAACTCTTGGGCCACAGCAGAGAGCTGGCCTGGAAGAGGGACAAGTGGGACAGAATCCGGTGCCCCGACCGGGACTAGAATCCTGTGTGCTGGCGCCACATGGCGGGGGATTAGCCTATTGAGCCACGGTGCCAGCCTCTATGAATCTCTTAATAGATGCAGAGAAATCATTTGATAAAATACAACATCTTTTCATGATAAAAGCCATAAGCAAAATGAGTATAAATAGGAATATTTCCCAACAAAATCACGGCAATTTATGACAAATCAATGGACAGCACCTTATTGAATGTAGAAAACATGGAAGCATTTCTCCTAAGATCCAGAACCAGAAAAGGATGCCCACTCTTGCCACTGCTATTCAATATTGTCCTGGAAGTTTTCTCCAGAAGCATTAGGCAAGAAAAAGAAACTTTTTAAAGGATAAAAAATGGAAAGGAGGAATTCAAACTATCCTTACTTTCAGATTGCATGATTCTATATATAGGCTATATGAAAGACTCCACTAAGACTCTTTCAACTCATAAAAGAGTTTGGTAAAGGGGCCAGTGCAACTGGCAGAAGGGGAGAAAATATTTGAAAATTATGTGACTAAAAAGTGTTAATATACAGAATCTATAAAGATCTTGGGAAATTCAACAACAACAAAACAAACAATCCAGGTAAATGATGGGAAAAGGACCTGAATAGACATTTTTCAAGAGAGGAAATTCAAATTGCATTAGGCACTTGAAAATATGTTCAGGATCACTAGCCACCAGGGAAATACAAACCATTACCACAATGAGGTTTCACCTCACATCAAAAGTTATGGGATGCCTCAAAATAAGTATTAAGAGGATAGAGTGGCTCTCATACAGAAATCAACAAACACTCGTGAGGATGTGGAGAAAAAGATGCCCTAATTCTGTTTTGGTGGGAATGTAAACTTATGTAGCCACTGTGGGAGACAGTGTGGAGACACATCAGAAATCTGAAATTAAAAAAAAAAAAGAAATCTGAAATTAGACCTGTCAGATGATCCAGCCATCCCACTCCTGGGAATTTACTCACACCAAAAGAAATCAGCATGTTAAAGAGTTATATGTACCCCCATATTCATTGAGGCTCAATTCACAATAGTTGAAATATGGAATAAACCCAGATGTCTATCAACAGAAGAATGGATAAAGAAATTATGGTATATATACACTATAGAACACTATTCATCTGTAAAAAAAAAAATGATCCTGTCTTTCACAACAAAATGAATGCAACTGGAAACCATTATACTTAGTGAAATAAGGCAGTCCCCAAAAGACAGATAACATATGATTTCCCTGGTCAGGGGTAACTAATCGAGTTTCTAAAATTAATATATTGGAGTGAAATGAATATTTTGAGATTCAATGAGTGTTTACATCCCTTGTCTCTGTTTAGGAACAATGTTTCTGCTTTTCATACTCTTTGTTGAACTCCTTTACTTAGTGTAAGGTTAACATTACAATCCTCCAGAGCCCAGTCCACTCCAAGAGTAGGCCACTCAGTGTTACAGAAAGCTCGCCATTTAGCTTTCTTTACTAGAAGAGAAAGATTATGAGCCCTTTCCCGTACATCTGGCCAATGGGCCAGAGTGAGAGAGAGAAAGGCGTTGAGATGGTTTGACCCATGTTAGTAGACAACAAAATATACAGTAACAGAGACACAGAAAAGATAATAAACACACAACGACCACTCAGAGTATCCACAAAAAATCTAAGATGGTGCACCGGCCAAACTGTCCGTGCTGGCAACAGAGTTACTGAATCTGAATTTACCTGATAGGAGGCCTCTGGGCATCCCCAGTCCTCCTCCACCACCAGGGCGTCCCCCGGGGCTGTGACCTGCGGCACCCGGACATGTCTGTCTGCTGCGGCCAGGGAGTGCTCACGCGCCAATCCAACCATCACGCTTGCCAGCCTGATATGCCTGAAAAGACCGAACCTGACACCTGAAGCGATCGCGGTTAATTTAAGGCAGCGTTACTTACCCCAAGAGGGTCTGTTGGAAGCGTCCACAGGCAGCAGAACAGATCTCGGTGGAACCTCCAAATGTTAGGGTCGAGGGATGTCTACCGCCAAGGAACCACTCCAAGACACACTCTCATGCAATCAGCAAAAGGGTTTATTCATTCCAGCATGCTGGGGCTGTCTGAACATGCAGGAGTAGAGCAGCCCCGAGAGAAAGAAGACTAAGGTTTTTATACAGTGAAACAAACAAACGGGCTTATTGCAGCTCTTTCTGGGCACCTGCAAGCGTTATTGCGTGAGACACAAAGCAGTTTCTCAATTTCTCAGACAGACGGGGACAGTTTCACAGACAAGCGGGAACACATGTTTTAACAGAGGTACTTTGGTTCCTTATCACCAGGGCTACACTGGAATGGCTTTACTTTTAAGCTTTTAACCCTTCAATTACATGATGAGATGTTTTGTATTTCATGAAAAATGTTAAACAGTAAACTTCTTGCAGGTAAAAATGTTACGAAACACACATTAAGAAATCACCAAAGTTAGCTTGTCTTCCATCTGAAATAAACCATGAGTTGTATCCTTAAAGGTAAACCAAGTTTTCATTCTACTCTTTGCTCAAGAAAACTCAATCCTGCTAAATTGCAATATGGCATTGTTATAGCCACCTTTCTAAATTGTTTCTACAATTTTTCTGTTTATATAAATTTGAATAGTCCATTTTGGGTTATGCTTCTTTCTTTCCTTACAGTTGGATTGCATTATTTTTCAAATCAGAGTCACTTTAGTCCTGAGTGATATTGAAGTCAATTTATATTTGAGTCCCTCAACCACGAGAATGATCTAGATAACTAACTGTCTTATGACCTATATCATAGATCCAGCTCTAGCTTCTTATGGCAAGGACATATATATTTTTACTTGATTGTATTGTGTTCAAGTGAATGATGTTTATGAAAATGGAAAATGAACATCAAGAATCTTCTAAAACTAACAGAAAATTCCCATGAGATTCATTTTTTCAGTTATTATGATAAATATAATGTTTAGCATTAGGATAAAATTATCTGAGGATATCTGAAATTATAATTGTGAGTTCCTTAATGTTTAGAAAAGAACACAGTTTGGACAAACTGTGTTCAACAATCTTGACATCCTTAGTGGTTCAATTAATGGCATCATCTCATGTATCAGGGATGCTACCCCTAGGTCTGAAAGAGCACTAATCTTGCTTATTCTTCTTTCCTATCATAAGAATATTTTGATAAACAAACAACCAACATTTTATAACAAGGTAAGTAGTGATTGTCAGACAAGCCAGTAGGAACCCAATCACATCCAAGGAGTGATATTGGAACCAAGTGAGATCATGGGCTGCAACCCGAAGGTGTTTGGCTCCTTTGTGGCGCATGACAAATTCAATCCAGAAGACTGCTTGATCCAGGGGCTTCATGGGCTGATCATGGTGAATTCTTGATAACATCATAGCTTTCTCTTTATAGCTGAAGGAAAAATTAATCAACATGAACTAATAGAATGACTAGGAAAGTAGATTTGCGAAATTTGTGTGTTAATAGTAAAAAAGGAATGTCAAGTAAAATGGTAGGGAAAACAAATTTTCTTCAATAAACATTATAGATGTCTGAGTTTATAGGCTGATTTCTTTTTTTGGATGTATGGGACTGTCAAATGTGTTGAAAGATGTTGGCAGAGTATGATATTTCTTACATGCAATCCAAGAAATTAGAATCACTTTGTTCTTAAATACAATAAAACCCACAAAAAACAAAAATAACAATAACAATAAAATAATTTCATGAGCAGTGTTTCAATGATTATGTAAGCAATGGTTTATAGACCTGAAGAACAGTGTTCCAATTAGCATCAAAAATTATAAATCAGACTCTCAATCCATAGCAAAACTCAGATATATCTGGGAAAAGTTAACAAGGAGTACATATCAATCAGGAATTTCTATTGAACTTAGTCATTAGTGAGTGCATTATCAAATGATGAACATTTGGCAATGAATGACCTTATCTGCAGCCGTTTGCTCTTTTTTTCCCTTTTCACAAATTTCTTAGTTCCTAGATTTTCATTGTTAAATGAAATTTACAGGTATAGTATCTTTCCTATCTTACTCTTGTAATTAATGCTACATTCATTCTCAGAATATTTGAATTATTCTTTTAATAAAATGAGCCAGTAGTAAATGTTTGATATTATTCATATTTTTCTTCTTTTTAGGATTGTGATTTGAGAGTTAGAGAGTTTCTTTTGTTAATTGTATTTAAGTTATATAAATTTCATGTATTTGATATATACAGATATAGGAACATAGTGAACAGTGTGATGAAATTCTATTGAAGGGAAAAATCAGCAGCATCCCACTGACTTTGAGCCAGCAGGGTGAATTGACAGGTGGCTGAGCACCCATGTAAGACTGTGATACACCCCTAGCCTCCCAGCCTACCACAGGCTCTGGAGCTCAAGCTGCCTGGGTGGGGCTAGATTAGGGAACATATGTCTCTCTGTTGACTGGACAGAATGGCAAGACAGAGCAGAACATTTGCAACAAGTGCCTATGGGAGCCTTGTTGGAACATTTCAGCTGGAATTGTGCTGAGTGAGGACTGTGGTGATCATTTTTGTGGTTCATATGGTGATACGAATGAGTGTTGAACACATGGGGGACTAATATCAAGGCATTGCTTATCTTAGAGGCGAGGATGTGATCACACTAACAGTGTGATCATTTTACAACAGTGTGACCATTTCCTTGCCTTCTATTAACAGGAGGAGATGTACCACACCAAGCTTTGGTATTACCCTAGCACATACCTCTTGTTATTCACTAAAAGTGCAGACATTCCACTAAGCCACAGAGACATGGTTCAAAGATAGAGGCAATCAGTGAGAACAACAACAACAACAACAAAACCAAGTAACTCCACAAAATTCTAAAAATAAATGCAGAAATTCAAGAAGCAAGAATAAGGAAGACAACATGATTCCTCACCCAAAGGAACACAATAAGATTTCAATATTAGAATGGAAAGATAGAGATTGGTGAATAACCTGAAAGAGAATTTAAAAGGTGAATCATAAAATTCTTGAAAACAATCAGAAGCAAATCCACAAATTAAAGAAAACCATACATTACTGAATGAAAATATTTCCCATGAAACTGACATTTTAAAGAGAAATAAAAATGAAATGCTAGAATTGAAGCTATTCAGTAGATCAAATAAAAATGTTGTGGAAAGCCTTAACAACAGACTTGATGAGGCAGAAGAAAGAGTATCAGAGTGAGAAGACAAATCTTTGGAAATCTTTCGGTCAGACTAAAAACAAACAAACAGCTAAACATGAAAAAATTAGAAACTTAAAAACAGTGTTGGAGATTTAGGGGATGCTACCAAATGACCCAACATACAGGTCTGTGGAAAGAGAATGGAGGAGAAGGCCTGTTTAGTGTAATAATTATAGAAACCTTCCCCAATTTGGAGAAAGAAAGGGATGTCCAGGTATACAAGGCACATAGAACTTTCAATAGACATGAACAGAAAAGATCTTCACCACAACACACTGTAGTCAAAATTTCAACAGTAAAACATAAAGAACAGATTCTAAAATGTACATGATAGAAACGCTAAATTACTTTCAGAGGATTCCCAATTAGACACAGTTGATTCTCATCAGAACCCCTATAGGCCAGGAGAGGATGGAAAGACATAGTCCTAGTATTAAGAGAAAAAAATTGTCAACCCAGAATACAGTACCCTGAAAATCTCTCATTTATGAATAAAGGTGAAACAAAGACCTTCCATAACAAACAGAAATTGAAAGAGTTTGTCACCACTTGTCAACCCTTACAAAAATGGTTAAGAATTTGCTACAGAAGAATACACAAAAGGATATACTAAGTAAAGATTTTATCAGTTTGCACCCACACAGAAACACAAAGTGTAAAAATACTGTTTCAGTACTAGTAATAGCATTATTTCACATTGGATAACACATTAAGGACAGATCCCTCATGAGACGTAAGTACACAATGACTCCTGATGTTGATTTAACAATTTGACTCTCTTGTTTATGGTGTCAGTAATCTCCCTAGGCTCTAGTCATGAGTTGCTGAGGCTATAGAAGCCTTTAGGGTTCTCTGACTTCGATCTTATGCCCACAGGGTCATAGTCAAAGTGGAAGTTCCCTCCTCCCTTCAGAGAAACGTGCCTCCTTCTTTGATGGTCCCGTTCTTTCCACTGGGATCTCACTCACAGAGATCTTTCATTTAGGTCTTCTTTTTCTTTTTCCAGAGTGTCTTGGATTTCCATGCCTAAAATACTCTCATGGAAGATTGGGGCAAGATGGCAGAATAGGAAGGCAGCACACTGATAGTGTGGGGGGAGACAGTATAATAAAAGTGGAGATACTGCAGGTTCAAGAAAGAATGGGGGAAGAAACAGCAGAGGAAACTCTTCCAGAACTAGTGATTCACAGTGGACCTTCGAGGAGAGCGTGGGAGCCCGCAGCGGCAGACTCAACCCACCAACGCTGGAAAGCCCGGTGAGCCGAACCTCAATAGCCCGAGACATCGGCAGGGAAGCGGAAACAGGAGACTAGAGTAAACGAGGCTTGAAACCCTGTGGGGAAAAGTTCACCAGGCTAACTAGAAGATTGAGAGAAAGAAAAAAGTGACCGATACGGACACGAGTTTCTCTCTCTCCACCCACCTCTCAAAGGTGAGCAAGACAAAGAGCAGGTGCCATTTTGGACATACATCATAAGCAGGGCGACCTCAGGTCTGCACTGGCCCTGAGCCTAGCAGAAAAACCTGACTCTGGGCATGGGGGTGAAATAACAGGAGATTAGAACCTAATCAATGTGTGGTGCTAATGAACTGAGACTGTGAAGAAAGAGACTTGGGGGAGAGAACTCATGGAATTCACCACGTGAGTACTCTCCAGAGACGCTACAGTTTGGTAGCCTTGGTAGCCCAGTGGTGAGAATGCAGAAGAATCTGAACCCACACTGAAGGCCGCAGAGATTCCCTCTGTGGTCCTTGGCAAATAGCTTCTGATCTCTGGCTCCTGTGGGTATATCATTTGCCTGCTAACCACCCCCAATTCCATTCAGCTGTGTGGAATTACTTCACTTTTGAATCAAAAACAAAGAAAGAAACAGAGAGAGATTTACCACACCTAACCTGGGAGTGTCACCTTTGGCACACACTCAACCCCTAGGAACCAAACAGAGCTATCAGGCCACACCCATCTCAAGCCTCTAAGGCTCCATCAAAAGCAGACAGTCCACTTATCTAGAGTTATAGTATAACAAAAAAAAAAACACCACAGTGAAGAAACCAATATGCCAAACAACAAACACAAAAACCAAGGTAACAAGAACAAGGAAGAAACAATGACACCCCCAAATGAAAAAGACACCCCAATTCAAGATTACAAAGATGATGAGATAGAAGAAATGCAAGAAGCGGATCTCAAAAAATTGATAAGAACACTAAGAAGGACTCAAAAACAAATTCTTGAACTACAGAAATCCTTAATGGACAAGGTAGAAAATCTCTCTCGTGAAAATGAAATATTAAGGAAGAATCAAGCTGAAATGAAACAACTAGTAGAACATGAAACTGTGATAATGATGAGAAATCATAATGAAGTGAAGAATTCAATAGATCAAATGAAAAACACATTAGAGAGCCTTACAAACAGAATGGGTGAGGCAGAAGAGAGAATATCAGACTTAGAAGACAGAGCACAGGAAAATATACAGTCAAACCAAAGAAAAGAAGAGGAAATTAGAAATCTAAAAAATATTGTTGAGAATCTACAGGATACTATTAGAAAACCCAACATTCAAGTTCTATGAGTTCCTGAAGGCATGGAGAGGGAGAAAGGATTAGAATGCCTTTTTAGTGAGATAATAGCAGAAAATTTCCCAGGTTTGGAGAAGGACAGAGACATCCTAGTACAGGAAGCTCATAGAACCCCTAGTAAAAATGACCAAAAGAAATCCTCATCACGACACATTGTAATTAAACTCACCACAGTGAAACAGAAAGAAAAGATCCTAAAATGTGCAAGAGAGAAACGTCAGATTACTCTCAGAGGATCTCCAATTAGACTCACAGGAGACTTCTCATCAGAAACCCTACAAGCTAGAAGGGAATGGCGAGACATAGCCCAGGTACTAAGAGAGAAAAACTGCCAGCCCAGAATATTATATCCTGCAAAGCTCTCATTTGTGAATGAAGGTGAAATAAAGACCTTTCATTGCAAGCAGAAATTGAAAGAATTTGTTGCCACTCGTCCAGCCCTGCAAAAGATGCTTAAAGATGTGTTACACACAGAAACACAGAAACACAGCCATCAACATGAAAGAAGGTAAACGAAGGGAACCTCACAGCAAAAGATCACAGGGAATTCAAAGCATACATTTGGATAAAGAAATTATGGGACATGTACTCTATAGAATACTATACAGCAGTCAAAAAAAATGAAATCCGGTCATTTGCAACAAGATGGAGGAATCTGGAAAACATCATTCTGAGTCAATTAAGCCAGTCCCAAAGGGACAAATATCATATGTTCTCCCTGATCAGTGACAACTAATTGAGCACCAAAGGGGAAACCTGTTGAAGTGAAATGGACACTATGAGAAACAGTAACTTGATCAGCTCTTGTGCTGACTGTTGTTCTACAATGTAATACTTTATCCATTTTAGTATTTTTTATTCTAGTACTATTGGTTGAACTCTGTAATTAACAAACAATTATTCTTAGGTATTTAAATTTTAACTGAAAAGTGATCCCTGTAAATATATGTGTGGGAATAAGAGAGGGAGGAGATGTACAATTTGGGACATGCTCAGTCAGTCGTGCCCCAAATGATGGAGTTAGAAACGTGCCAGGGAATTCCAATACATTCCCATCAAGGTGGCATGTACCAAGGCCATCTCACTAGTCCAAGTGATCAATTTCAGTTCACAACTGATCACACTGAGAGGTCTAAGAGTCAAAGGGATCACACAAACAAGACTAGTGTCTGCTAATACTAACTGATAGACTCAAAAAGGGAGAGAATGATCCAACATGGGAAGCGAGGTACACAGCAGACTTGTAGAATGGCAGATGTCCTAAATAGCACTCTGGCCTCAGAATCAGCCCTTAAGCATTCAGATCTGGCTCAAGAGCCCATGAGAGTATTTGAGGCATGGAAAGCCAAGACAGTCTGGAAAAAAAAGAAGACCTAAATGAAAGATCTCTGTGAGTGAGATCCCAGTGGAAAGAATGGGGCCATCAAAGAAGGAGGTACCTTTCTCTGAAGGGAGGAGAGAACCTCCACTTTGACTATGACCCTGTCGGAATAAGATTGAAGTCGGCGAACCCTAAAGGCTTCCATAGCCTCGGCAACTCATGACTAGAACCTAGGGAGATTCTTGACGCCATAAACAAGAGTGTCAAATTGTTAAATCAACTTCAGGAGTCACTGTGTACTTACGTCTCATGATGGATCTGTTATTAATGTGTTGTCCAATGTGAAGTAATGCTATAACTAGTACTGAAACAGTATTTTGCACTTTGTGTTTCTGTGTGGATGCAATGAAATCTTTACATAGTATATACTGAATCAATCTTCTGTATATAAAGATAATAGGAAATGATTAAAAAATCTTGGTGTTAAATTGGAAATTGCATAGAAAATTAATCAATTTAAAAAAAATATATCATTTAGGACCTCTGTTCTTAATGTGCTGCACATTGGGAATTAATACTATAACTAGTACTCCACAGTATTTTTCACTTTGTGTTGCTATGTGAGGGCAAACTGTTGAAATCTTTACTTAATATATAGTAAACTGATCTTCTGTGATTAATGAGAATTGAAAATGAATCTTGATGTGAATGGAAGGGGAGAGGGAGTGGGAAAGGGGAGGGTTGTGGGTGGGAGGGAAGTTATGGGAGGGGAAGCCATTGTAATCTATAAGCTGTATTTTGGAAATTATTATCTTTAAATAAAAGCGTTAAAAAAATGACAATATGGAGATCTTTCAGAAAAATGTATATTGACCTACCCATCCCATTCCAGGGAATCCATCTAAACCAAAAGAAATCAGCATATAAAAGAATTCTCTGTAATAACATGTTCATTGCAGCTAAATTCACAATAGCTAATATATTGAATCAACACAGATGGTCATCAACTCTTGAGCAGGTAAAGAAATTGTGATATATATACCCTGTGGAGTACTACTCAACAGTAAAAACATAAATAAAATTCTTTTCTTTTGTAACAAGATGTATGCAACTGTAAACCATTATACTTTGTGAAATAAGCCAGTCCCCAAAACACAGATACCATATTTTCTGTGATCCATGGTAATTATTAGGTACCTAAAATACAATGTATTGGAGTGAAATGGGCAGTTTGAGTTTTGGTTATAGTTTATATCCCTTGCCTCTTCTATTGAAAACAGTGTTGTTGTTGTTTTTTTTTCTTTCCTTCATACTATTTTTAGAACTCTTTTACTTATCATAGGTTTAAATTTCAATCATGAATTAAACAAAGTAGATCATTGTAAAAATTAAGAGTGGGGATGTGAGAGGAAGGAGAAAGAAGTGTTGGTGCATGGGCAGGAAGGAATATATGGTGTGGAATATAACTGTGTTCCTAAACGTGTAAACATGAAATACTTAAAACATGTATAAATTAAATTAAATTTTTAAAAATCAGCTCAAAATTACCAAGGATCTAATTTTACTACCTAATACCATCAAATTACTATAGGTGAACATTGTGGAAACATTGCAAGACATTGGCATAAGCAGAATTCTTGGAAAAGGCCCCAGAATCACAGGCAATCAAAGCCAAAATAGGTGAATGGGATTACATCAAGCTGAGAAGCTCCTGTACTGCAAAGAAAACAGCAAAATGAAATGGCAACTAACAAAATGGAAAAAAAATTTTAAACTATGCAATTGATCAAAAATTAATATCTAGAATCTAAAATGAGCTCAAGAAACTCAACAACAACAAAACAATCCAGTTAACAAATTGGTAAAGGATTTTGACAGGCATTCTTTAATAAAGGAAATCAAATGGTGAACATGAAAAAATGTTCAGAACCACTCACCAACAGGGAAATGCAAATCAAACCTCAATGTGGTTTAACCTTAATCTGGTTATAATGACTCTCAGAAAGAAATCAATAAACAATAAATTTTGGTGAGTATTGGGAAAGAAAGCATCCTAATGCATTGTTGGTAGAAATATAAACTACTACAGGCATCTCTGAAGACGGTATGGTGACACATCAGAAAGCTGAAAATAGACATACCATATAACCCAGCAATCTCACTCCTGGGAATTTATCCAAGAGGAATGAAATCAGCGTATGAAGAAGTTATATGTACCCCCTTGTTTATTATGGCTCAGTCCACGTATCTAACATATGGAATCAACCCAGATATCCATTAACTGGTGACAGGATGAAGGAATTCTAGTAGATATACACTATGGAATACTACTCAGATGTAAAAAAAAAAAAAAAATCTTATATTTCACAAGAAAATGGATGCAACTGGAAGCCATTATATTTTGTGAAATAAGCCAGCACCAAAGAAAAATATCATATGTTTTCCTTGATCTGTGGTAACTAGTAGAGTGCCTAAAAGGTGATGGATAGGAGTGAAACTGACATTTTGAGATCCGATGATTGTTTATAGCCCTTGTCTCAAGTGTGAGGAACAGTTTTTTTTTCTTCATACAATTTGTTGAACACTTAATGTAGTGCTAATCTTATAGGTATACAATAAACTGAAAGAGGTTAGATCACTGTGAAATTAAGAAGGGGAAAAAGAAAGGAAAGAGGATGAATGGCAGGAGTGTGAGCAGGAGGAAGATTAGTGTGGGAACTATTATTGTGTAGTTAATCTGTATACATGAAATACATGAAATTTTTGTAACTTAAATAAAATAAAAAAGAAAAAGTTAATTGAAAGCCTGTTTTCAAAAATCAAAAGAGATAAAGTAATGAGGGAGTGAAATGTCATTATGTTGTTAAAACTGTATATATCAAATACATGAAATCACCTTTTTATAAATAAATAAATTCATTTTAAAAATAAAAATGATAAAAAAATAAAACTGACTTCCAACTTTTTTGAGACCTAGTGGTCCATTGCATTATTATTAATGAGAAAATCTCAAACACAATGTTTTATTTCCATTTAAAGTTATTATTTAATGAAAGAGAGAAAGTTTAAACCAAACTATTGATATCAGGAATTCAACCTAACCTATTAACTTATATTAATGTATACTTAAATAATTTTTTTTTAACCTTCAATGGTTTTTTAATGTATTTTTTTTTTGCTTTTATTTAAAGAATATAAATTTCCAAAGTATAGCTTATGGATTTCAATGGCTCCCCCCCTCACAACTTCCCTCCCTCCCGCTACCCTCCCCTCTCCCGCTCCCTCTCCCTTTCTGTTCACATCAAGATTCATTTTCAATTCTCTTTATACACAGAAGATCAGTTTAGAACATATTATGTAAAGATTTCAACAGTTTGCCCTCACATTGAGACACAAACTGAAATTATTGTTGGAGTACTAGTTATAGTATTAATTCACGATGTACAGTACATTAAAGAAAGAGATCCTACATGATTTTTTTTAAAGAATTGATTAATTATCTATGCAATTTCCAATTTAACACCAAGATTTTTTTAATCATTTGCAATTATCTTTATACACAGAAGATCGATTTAATATTATAGTATGTAAGGATTTCATCAGTTTGCACCCACACAGAAACACAAAGTGAAAAAAATACTGTTTCATTACTAGTAATAGCGTTATTTCACATTGGATAACACATTAAGGACGGATCCCTCATGAGACATCTTCTTACTAATAATTTAACTATTGAACCAAAAAATTCCAACTTATCTATACCTGGTAAAGTATCTATTTTATAATATTCCTAATTAGACAATATTGATTTTCTTCTATCTTTAACCCAAACTGTACTCAACTTAATGTTCATTGATAGAAATCACATAGCCATTGAGTGAAAACTTTCCCATAAATAGTATGTAGAAAACAAAAAAAAAAAAAACAATACTCACGAAGGATCATTAATGACTGTCTTCAAGGCATTGAGGAAATCTGAACTTGACATTGTTTTCCAGTCCAGTCTAATAGCTGCTCCCTTGGCCCTCATGTGGGCAAGGTTATCATATTGGTCTGCAAACAAAGGAAGGCCCACCATTGGGATGCCATGATAGATCGCTTCAAACACTCCATTGGCTCCACCATGAGTTATAAAAGCTTTGGTTTTTGGATGCCCTAGAATTGAGAGATTTCTTCAGTAAGATTATTAATGATAAATCTTAGTAGTTAAAAGAGAAATGCAGACAGAATTTGATGTTCTAAAAGAGACTGTGCTGTCTAGACAGCAGAATTTAATAGCCATGAAACTGCATTTAAATTACTTTGAGATCCAAAGGAAGAAGCACAGAAGTCCACCAGAGAGGTGAGTGAAAGCCATGTGGAATAGTATTGTTTGACATGAGATCTGAACAATGAAAACAAGATTGAGAAGTGGTAACGAATAAAGGACGCATTCTTGATTAAAAAAAAATCGAGTTCGTTAGATTTTCTCTTAAAGCAACAGTGCATTCACCGACAATGCTATGTAAGGATTAGAACACAGCAGGGGGTCCATAGTTGTGTTGCTGGAATCATGGAAAGAAAGATCACACTTCATCTTGAAATGCATTATCACTTCATGATGAAGACTGAGTTTTTCACATAAAAACTGCACAGTAATGCATAATAACTGATAAAATTTTCAGTGACTTATTAAAACAACTAATAACAGAAAGAATAAATGCAACGGTTGAGCCAGAAGCAAAGAACTCAGTCCAGGTCTCCAATGTGGTTAACACGAACCCAGGGATTTAGTCCATCACCAGCTACCTTCTGTAATGCACTTTTGCAGATATTTGCAATCAAGGTCATTGACAACATGAACACAGGTGCTTCAATGTGAGACGTAGGTGTTCAAAGTGATATCTTAACTTATGCAAAATACTCTCATACCAGAACATTATTCATAAATTTCTTTGTGAGGTAACTTAACCAGAAGTAGAAGTACTGGAAGTGAACAATTTGGCTCTGCATAACATAATGTCATAGTTCTGTTTCATTTTATATTTCACTTGGAATCGAAAATAAGTATGCAGTTATTTGGCTTGCCTTTTGAATTTTTTTTCTATAATAAGTGGTCAGTTTTCTATTGAACTACATTCATCTTGATTAGTGTTCCTTGTGTTTCAGCATTTGTTCTCCAGAGTCTTACCAAGAAGGTCATTCTGGGGGATCCACTTATAAAGTTGTGTATTTGTTCCTAAGTTATCTGGTTTCTTGCCATCAAATTTCCAAAGAACCTATTAGGTAATGAAAAAAAAAACTATTTCATGAATTGAATTTCAAATAAGAGCATGTCAGAATTCTAAAGAGACTGACAGAACACTGACTGAAATCCCTTCCATAGGAAAGATAAGAAAGGAGGATCAGAGAGATTAAGTAATGAGAATTTTTAAAAGATGGAAGTAAGTAGAATATCAACATGTTCTTTATATTTTTACACTTAACTAGGCATGAAACATAATCATTATGTTGCAGCTACAGTATCTTAGAAAATTGAGGTGATGAATTACAAGTTCAATTATTTTAAGAAATTATTAGGTGATCATAATTATAGTACAAAGATTAGCACATTATCAGGGATGTACACTTAAAATGTATGAATTATTATGTTAGACTCATCTTCCAAGTGTAATTTGATCCATTTCACTAGCAATCATTGGAGTGATACTATATTTGTATCTGGTGTTCCATGACAAATTTCATTGTAGTCCTACAAGTTTTAATTTGCAGAAAGTACATCCATTAAATAAACTGTGTGTTAGAAATGAATTAATTATTCTTAGAACTACAGCTAACTTCTAAATAAGCACTAATTTGGAAAAGTTTTAAGTGACTTTTAAACATGTATATTTGTTTATTATTTAGAAGGCGGGGAGACAGGGAGAGAGCGAGGCTGATGAGACAGATTGTTCACCCTAAAACATGAAAAAGTTGGGACTACACCAGGCAGAAGTCAGGAACTTCAAATGTGTCAGAATTTGGACAATGGCTAGGGCCCATACTTGACTATTACCTACTGATAATTAAAAGCAGGAAATAGTAACAGATACAGGAAACAAGCTGCAATAGCAGATACAGGATACAAGCTCTGTGATGTAAGATAAAGGAATTCCAAGCTCGGGCTTAAGCTGCTGAGCCAAAACAGTCACTCCTGAAGTGAATTTTCGAAATGAATCCAAAGTATTATAATTATCCAGGGTTGGAAACTCTTTCAATGTGGGAAATAAGAGCCAGCTTGTAGTAATAAGGTGTCTGAAAAAGAATTCAAAATTGTGCTATTGCTAAATTTCACTCTACTGTGTACTCTTCCATAATGCATTACAAAGCATTGCTTCATGATTAATATCTGCTATAATGAGACTATTTCCAAGCCTAGTACCAAAATAATGTGCCGATTTTGGAATTTCCAAGCTATTCTCATAATCTGAAATATAATCTGCAAGTTTTTAATTTCTGTTTGCTGTGTGAGTGTTAAAAGAAATTTTAGGCTCAGAGTAACAATTTACATAGGTGCTTGATTGAAACCTAAGTTAGACATAAGCTAAATTATTGGCTCATAAATACCCAAAGGTCAAAATTATCTTGCATATATTAGAAAATTAGCACATTTGACATCACAGAAGAGGACATCTGAAACTCTTCCAATGCCAGACTTGCTTCTGCTTGACTGTTATATTGCCTTCTCCTTCCTCAGCCTGGAGGAGGAGTTGATCTAATGAACTAGGAGTATATTCCTGTGTGGCCACATAATGTAATGTACTGGGTCTGAAATCGGACATGACCCCCTAAAATCTATGCAAAAATGTGACCCTTTAATGTTCCCCAGCAGTGCTATCTGGGGTGCCACATATGCTACCGGAATTTGGGGTGCCATACGGATTCACCATGAACTTATTAATAAATCCCCAATATTAATAAGCCCAAGAGGGTTCTTTCTTAATACCAGCACAGATTTCTTAATACCAGCACAGATTAATGAGGCAGCATAATACATTTTAAGCTTTTATTTAGTGAGAAAGATGCATAGGAGAGTGAGAGCTTTATTTAAGTGAGAGAGGTGAATAGGGGCTCATACCGAGCACCAGGAACCAGCCACGTGGAAGAGCATCTAGGCCTGTATCTGGGCCAGGAAGCCTACGGCCTGTGGCCAGAAGGCCATCCACCCTTGAGGTGCAGGGCTACACCAAGCCTGCCTCCTGGCAAAAGTCCAGGGAATAAGAGAAGGCCGGACACACTGTGTCCCAGGCTTTTAACCTACTTTCAAAGGGGAGTGGTTAATAAACCTGATTGGCTGGTGGGCACCCAGGTCTGGCCAGGTAGGGGGATGTGGTCACACAGGGGCATGACAAAGGTGTGGTCTTCCAGCTCACAATTCTAATCAATTTTAGCCTGTATGCCTGCCTACCACAGGTCCACCTTTGGTGGAGGGCTCTTCTCCACCCTTTCCATTATATCTTCCTGTTTGAGATGCTGCTGGGTTCCTGTTCTAGAGGCCAAGCAGGTTTTTCTTTTTGTCTAAATCTTGACTAAGTTGAATCTTGATCTCAAGCTTGATGAGCACTTTTCTTTTTTTGTCAAAACAGATATCTGAAATGCACATTGAATGGGCCTACTGCAAAATTAGGGATAATCTAGAGTCAGGCATTGCATGAAAACCTCAAAATGCAGGTAGCACTTCAGACATTTTTCCTCAAGAAATTCTGCATGCTATTGTACTAATGCAGTTTTATCAGCTACAATTTAATTCTTTTCTGATGACACATTTAGTGCATTCTGTATCTAAACAATCCTGTAAAGTAGGAACTAATGACAGGGCAGATTTTTGTGAACTTTGTGTTTCCTCCAGTAATGTCATGATGATATGAATCTTCACACTCTACCTGTGAAACCCATTTCTTTCTGATCAAATATTTATTTCACAGTTATTTACAACAAGGAACCTATGTGCTATTTTTGCATCTGTCACACAGAGTTGCTTGTAAATTCATATCTGAAATAAATCCAAGTTTCACATCAGTTTACTTTCACACAAAGTTTCTGCAAACAGTTCTTTACAGAGTTAAACAGACTCATTCAGTGGCTGCCCACCATTAGGGCACATTTCTGACCTTTTGTGGAAGCTGGGCAAGGGCTGATGCAATCACACTGGCCCTTTCTTCTGTCAGGTTACTGATCATGGACCCCAGAGAAAACACCACAACTCCCTCTTCTCCAGAGCTCTGCACAAAGTCTTCCATCTCCTGTGTAGAAAAATGTGCTCCATCACAAAAGAGCAGCATCACAACAACAATAAGGAAAGGATTGATGCAATCTACTAAGGAGAGAAAGTCAGATCTTATCATAAATTATAGTGGTGATCACTGTGGTAAAATAGCTAGTTGACAAAAATTTCCATCTTACCCAGTTCTAAGTATACAGATGTTTGTGTTAACTGTAGTCACATTGCCGTGCTACCCTAGCCCCCAATTTTTTTCTTGTAAACTGAAATTTCATGCCATTTTTACACTATATAATACATATGTAGGGAATGGCATTCCTAATTAGTATTCCTTCTCTCCTTCTACAGACAAAATTTGATGTTATATTTTTTGACTTCTTTGTTCATCTCTTCCCAACTAAATTTTTATTATGATTGATTTAACGTTATTTGAGATACATTTAGAAAAAAGATAATGTATGACATACACATATATGTTATTCAATCATTCCTTAAATTGAGTTTAGATAGTTTTCAATGCACTATTTTTATATGTAATTGCAACAGATATTGTCCTTACACATCTTAATTACTTTTTTTCTGTATAGTTTCTTGCTAAAATCTTATGAAGCCAACATGTATCAACATTTTTATAACTCTTGATGTAATCTGTTACATTTCTTCTTTCTCTTATTAAAGAGGACAAAGATTCTCTGGACATTAGTCAATAGAAAAGCAAGTTCCTTGGAATAAGAAAGATATATTTAACAAATAAGATAAACTTCATGATATTTGACTTGTATTCAAATCTTGTCTGTGTAAATGAATGGCACAGTTTTATTGCTAATTAAGGCTACAGTGATACCTGTTTTCTGGTTTACCTTATGCTCCTGCTCCCCCACCCACCCCCAAACACAGCCACTTTCCTTTCACACAATTCAGAATGAACATTCTTCTAACCAACACATGGAAGAGTTCGAACGATAGACCAAGTTTTTATCCAGAAATCAACTCTTAGCAAATTAATAAGATTCAAATCATGCCATGTGTCTTCACAGGCCATGAAATAATAAAACTAGACAGCACCAAAAAAGGACAAAAGAATACTCATAAATCCTGGAAATTAAACTACATGATACCTAATGACCATAGGTCATTGAAGAAATTAAAACAAAAATCAAAAACTGTCTTAAAATAAATGAAAATGTGTGGGATACAGCAAAAGCAGTATTACAAGGGAATTTACAGCATTATGTGTATCCATTAAAAATAAGAAATGTCTCAAATTAAAGACCTAGTGATGCATTTCGAAGAGTTAGCAAAAAAAAAAAAAAAAGAAAAAAAGAAAAAAGAAAGAAATCTAATTCCAAATCATCAGGAGGAGAGAAATAAGGATCAATGCAGAAATAAGTGAAATTGAAACAAATAATACAAAATATCAAAAAATCAAAAATTTGGTTTTCTGTGAAGATAAAATATATAAGCCTCTAGCCAGACTAACAAAGAAAAAAAGTGAAACAAGCAAAATTAGAAATGGGAAAAGAAACATTACAACTGACACCAAACAATAGAAAGGATCATAAGAAACTACTATGAAGAACTCTATGCTAATAAACTGAAAAACCTTAGAGAAACGGATAAATTCTAAATTCCTATAACATATAACCTATCAGGATTAAATCAATAAGATATTCAGTACAAGCAGACACATAACAAGTAATCAGATTGAAACAGTAATCAAAATTCTTCTATCAAGGAAAACTCTGAGACTCAAAGTCTATCCTACTGAATTCTACAAATATTCAAAGAGGAAGTAACCCAATACTCTTCAAACTATGGGACAAGATGGAATTCTGCCATAGTTATTTTATGTGGCCAGCATTATTTCAATACAAAACCAAAGATATGACACAAAATGAAAACTACAGGTTTAAAGAAAATACATGCAAATATTCTCAACAAACCACTAGCAAATTGATTCAAAACTACATCAAAAACACATCAAACATCCTGACCAAGTGGCATGTATCTCAGAAATACAAGAGTGGTTCAACATTCACAAATCAATAAACATCATAAATCACATCAATAGAATGAAGAAGAAAAACTGCATGGTCATCTCAAGAGATACAGAGAAAGCATTTGATAATGTTCAACACTTCATAATAAAAAAATCATAACAAATTAGATTGCAAAAGGGACATTTCTCCAAATTATTAGGGCTGTATATCACAAATCAATAGCCAATATCATACTGAATGGGGAAAACTGAAAGCAATTCCCCTCAGATGTAGAACAAACAAAGATGTCCAATTTCAACTCTCTTATTCAACATACTACTGGAATTTTCTGCAAGAGCAATTAGGGAAGAGAAATAAATAAAGGGCATCAAAATTGGGAGAGAGAAAACCAAATTATCCATTTTCAGATGACATGATGATATTAAGTGGGAAAACCTGAATGCTTCACAAAAAGGTGTTAGAATTGATAAATCAATTCTGTAAGCTGCAGGTTACAAAATAAACATACATAAATAGTAGCTTTTTTACATGTTAATGATAAACTCACAGGAGAAAAATCAAGAAAGAAATATCATTCACAATAGCCATGCAAACAGAAAAAATGAAATATTTAAAAATGAACTTAACCAATGAAGTGAAATATCTCTATGATGATGAAAATTTTCAAATGTTAATGAAAGAAATCTTTAAGAATACAAGAAATTGAATCATGTTCTTAGCTCACTGACCTGAAGAATCAATGTCATTAAAATGTTTATGCTATCTAAAGCAATCTACAGATTCAATGCAATACCTATCAAAATATCAATGGCATTCTTTACAGAGAAGAAAAAACAATCTAAAATTCATGTAGAATACTACAGACTTCACATAACCAAAGTGATCCTGAGCTAAACAAACAAACAAGCAAAAACAAGCTGGAGGCATTATAATTTCAAAACATACTACAAAGTTGTAGTAACTAAACCAGCTTGGTACTGGCATAGAAAACAATACATAGATCAATGGAACAGAATTGAGAGTCCAGAAAGTAATCCTTGTACAGTCAATTGATTTATGACCAAAAGTGCTAAGGCCATACAATGTAGTAAGGATGTCTTCAACAATCGGAGCTGGCAAAACTGAATCTATAAGAATGAAAATATATCCATACCTCGCAACATATTCAAAAATCCACTCAGGATGGATCAAAGACCTAAATTTAAGACCTGAGATTATGAGGTTACCAGAAGAATGTAGGGGAAAAATGTAGGGAAGGTAAGGAAGAAAAGACCCAAATCAATAAAATCAGAGATGAAAAAGGGAGTGTAACAACAGACACCACAGAAATATAAAGTCATCAGAAGTTACTACAAAGAGTTGCATGCCAGCAAACAAGGAAATCTATCAGAAATGGATAGATTCCTGGACACATACGACTTACCTAAATTGAATCATGAAGACATAAAAAACATAAACAGAGCCATAACCAAGTCAGAAATTGAATCAGTAAGAAAGGCCCTCCCAACAAAGAAAAGCCCAGGATCAGATGGATAAATTACAGAATTCTACCAGACATTTAAAGAACTAACTCCAATTCTTCTCAAACTATTCAGAACAATTGTAAGAGAGGGAATCCTCCTAAATTCTTTCTATGAAGCCAGCATCCCCTTAATTCCTAAACTTGAAAAAGATGCAACAGAGAAAGAGAATTACAGACCAATTTCCCTGATGAACATAGACACAGAAATACTCAATAGGACGGCCCAAGTGCTTGGGTGCCGGCACCCAGGTGGAGACCAGGAGGAAGCACCTGGCTCCTGGCTTTGAATCCGGGTAGCTCTGCCCATAACGAAGACATTTCTCTCTGTCTCTCTCTCTCTCAGTCTCTAACTCTACCTGTCAAATAAATTTTTAAAAATCCTCAATAAAATTCTGCCAAAGAGAATGTGACAACACATCAGAAAGATCATCCACCTAGACCAAGTGGGATTTATCCATTGTATGCAGGGTTGATTTAGTGTTTGCAAATCAATCTATGTGATGCACCACATTAACAAACTGCAGAAGAAAAACCATATGATTATCTCAATAGATGCAGAAAAAGCATTTGATATAATACAACATCCTTTCATGATGAAAGTGCTAAGCAAATTGAGTATAGTAGGAACATTCCTCAATACAATCAAAGTAATTTATGAAAAACCCACAGCCAGCATCCTGTTGAATGGGGAAAAGTTGGAAGCATTTCCACTGAGATTTGGTACAAACAGGGATGCCCACTCTCACCATTGTTATTTAATACATTACTGGAAGTTTTAGCCAGAGCCATTAGTCAAGAAAAAGAAATTAAATGGATACAAATTGGGAAGGAAGAAGTCAAACTATCCTTATTTACTGATTACCTGATTCTGTATATAGGGAACTCAAAATAGTCCATGAAGAGACTATTGGAACTCAAAAGAATTTGGTTAAGTAACAGGATATAAAATCAACAGACAAAAATCAATAGCCTTCATGTACACAGACAATGCCACAGCTGAGAAACAACTTCTAAGATCAATCCATTCACAATAGCTACAAAAAAATTAAGTACCCTGGGATAACTTTAACTAAGGTTGTCAAAGATCTCTACAATGAAAATTTAAAAACATTAAAGAAAGAAACAGAAGACACAAAAAAGTGGGAACATTTTTCATGCTCATGGATTAGAAGAATCAATGTCATCAAAATGTCCATTCTCCAAAAGCAATTTATAGACTCAATGCAATGCCAATCAACAACATTCTTCTCAGATCTAGAAAAAATGATGCTAAAATTCATGTGGAAACACAAGAGACTTTGAAAAGCTAAAGGAATTTAAACAAGAAAAACAAAGCTGAAAGCATTACAATACCCAATATCAAGACATACTGTAGAACAATTGTAATCAAAACAGCTGGCTACAGGCAGAAAAACAGATGTTTAGACCAATGGAGCAGAATAGAAATCCCAGAAGCTAATCCACACATCTACAACAAATTTATCTTTGAAAAAGGAGCAAAAGTCAACTTCTGGAGCTAAGACAGTCTTGTTAGCAAATGGTGCTGGGAAAACTGGATCTCCACAGGTAGAAGTATGAAACAAGACCCCTATCTCATACCTTACACAAAAATGCACTCAAAATGTATCAGAGACTTAAATCTACAATGTGATAACATCAAATTATTGGAGAATATTGCTACAAGATATAGGCATAGGAAAAGACTTCTTGAAAAAAACTCTAAAGCACAGGCAACCAAAGCCAAAATTAACAAGTAGAAAAATACCTAGTACTTTGTGAAATCTTCTCATTCCAGTATCTCTTCCTATGAAAAAGATGCCTAAATGAAGAATGCAGAGTCATTCCCACTACAAATTGTGAATGAAAAAGGAAAGCAAACAAGAATATATTTACCTTGGGTAGAGGTTGTGTGGGTTTGCAGTGAAGCCCTCCGACAAAATAAGAGTTTGGCAGTAGTGGGCGAGGAAACTCCAAATCCCAATAGCTTCGAATGAGCCATATTTCAGCTTTCCCCACCAGCTCAAACAATGTAACAGGTCTTCCTGAATGGAAGAAAATGAGGAAAAGGTAAAGTAACAAGAGAATTGTTACATTAAGTATACCACATAACTAAATGTAATGATGTGGTCATTGATGTATAGATAATCTGTGCATTGATAAAACTAATGTTTATGTAATACAACATATGCATATAAATATACTATGCATTGTTTGTATATTAGATATATGTAAATGAAATATCTTTAATATCAATTCATTATAGTCACAATCCTGGTTATCAAAATATGGTATTATAAAATAAAATGTGCATTTTTTTTCTCTTTAAGTTTACAAGAGTTACATTTTTGAAATAAGAACACTATTTTTGCCATACTTCTTTTTGAACTCTTAGTATAGAGTTAATCTTATGTGTATAAAGTTAATTAAAATATATCTTATTAAAAAATAAAGGATGTGAATTGGAGATGCAGAAAGAAGTGTGAGAATACCAGTGGAAGGGCTGGTAGGGTGGAATTACTATGTTCCTGAAGTTGTATTTGTAAGTACATGAAGTTTGTATACTTTAAATAAAAGGTTTCTGGCTAAAGGGGTAAAGCAAGGGAAGAAACAAAAGAAAGACAGACAAACAGACAGACAGAAAGAAAGAAAGAAAGAAAGAAAGAAAGAAAGAAAGAAAGAAAGAAAGAGTAACAGAAAGAAAGAAAGAAAGAAAGAAAGAAAGAAAGAAAGAAAGAAAGAAAGAAAGAAAGAAAGAAAAAGAAAAAGAAAGAAAGGAACATTGTTGGCCTCCACATGTGTCATCTCCTTGCTAATTAGTTTAATAAATTCATTTCTGTAGGTTTTCCTGGGAGGCCTATACTGTCAAGATGGTGGGGCAATGGCATTCATTGACAAGAAACATTGGAGACAGTTTCAGTGAACATGTTCATTTATTAGCAGTTAGGCATACGCTTTTATAGGGCTGGCAAATGGGAATAGATAGATTAGCATAGCAACACTAAATCCATAAGTTAAAGCCAAAACTGGCAGCACTATGCTTCTCCAATTGCTTGAAGTTAATATAGTCCACGTAGCATTCCAGGTGGTATTACGGGTCTGGGTCACATCCAGGAGCTATTTATCTAGCTGACAATTACAAGGCCTATCAACAGGAAGCAGGGTAAGGGAAATGTGTCTGGGGACCCTGCCTTGTGCCAGCAATCAGATCATATTGGGTCTCAGGGTGTTGAGAATCCAACCAGGTTTTTTTCTGGAAGGCATGGTGTGCCATGCCCTCTTGACCTCCTGCATGGCTAGGCAGGCAGTCTTCCAGCTAGGAACAGGATCACCCACACATTTCTTCTGAATTCACTATGATTAAAGAAATTTTCATACATGTCTGCATTTAAACAAGACTTTAGGTATGACACAGATGATTTGCAAGGACTGAAGGGAATGAGTCAACATTACAAATTCCACTTTCCAGATTGTCTTTCTCAAAAAACCTCTGTATATTCAAAACATGAATGGTTCTTTAGGTAACATGGAATATGTATTTTAATTTTGATTGAATCACCATATTTATGCAAGGAATAATTATTTACTCAAGGTTACATAGATAGTAGTCCTAGAAATGAATGTAACAAATCAATCAACATGTCTTCATTCATCAACATATTAGAGAAGTGTTCCCTCACATTTTATAACATAAGAGAGTTAACTGTGATACTTGTTGTCAAACAATGTCTATGTGTGTGTGTGTGTGTGTGTGTGCGTGTCTGTGCAAACTGTTGAAATCTTAGTATAGAGTATAGAGCAGATCTTACATGTACAAAGTTAAATGAAATTGAATCTTAATATAGAATGATGCTGGGAAGGGGAGAGGGAGAAGGATGAGGAGGGATGAGAGGCTGAGTATGGTGGGAAGATTAACTATATTCCTAAAGCTGTACATATGAAATTTGTATTTCTTAAAGGATAAATAATTAGGCGGGGCAAGATGGCAGAATAGGAAGGGAGCACACTGATACTCCAGGAAGAGACAGTTTAATAAAAGTGGAGATACTGCAGGTTCAAGGAAGAGTAGGGGAAGAAACAGCAGAGGAAACTCTTCTTGAACTAGTGATTCATGGTGGACCTGAGTGGAGAGCGTGGGAGCCCATGGCTCGGGACACCAGCAACAGAATCAACACATCAGTGCTGTAACACGAGGTGAGCTGAATCTCAATAGCCTGAGACATTGGCAGGAAAGTGGAAAGAGGAAACTAGAGGGAATGAGGCTCGAAATCCCATGGGGAACAGTTCACCAGGCTAACTAGAAGAGAGAGGGAAAAAAAAAAGTGACTGATATGGACACGAGTTTCTCTCTCTCTCTGCTCACCTCTCAAAGGTGAGCAAGACAAAGAGCAGGCACCATTTTGGACATACATCATAAGCAGGGTGACCTTAGGACTGCACCCACCCTCAGCCAAGCAGAAAAACCTGACTGGGGGGGGGGGGACAGGAGATTAAGAACTAGTGAATGTGTGGTGCTAATGAACTGAGCCTGTGAAAAAAAGAGACAGTGGGTGAGAGAACTCATGGATTTCATGGGAGTACTCTCCAGAGACGCTACAGTTCAGTAAACTTGGCAACCCAGTGGGAGACTGCAGGAGAATTTGAGCCCACACTGAGAGCCACAGAGATTCCCTGTGTGGTCCTTGGGAAAAAGCTTCCGATCTCTGGCTCCTGTGGGTATATCATTTGCCTGCTAACTGCCTCCAATTCTGCTCAGCTATGCGGAATTACTTGCCTTCTGAATCAAAAAAAAAAAAATAGAAAGAAAGAAAAAGAAAAAGAAAGAGATTTACCACACCTAATCTGGGAGTGTCACCTTTAGCATACTCAACACTGAGGAACCAAACAGAGCTCTCAGGCCACACTCATCTCAAGCCTCTAAGGCTCTATCAAAAGCAGACAGTCCACTTAATAAAGTCATAGTATAACAAGAAAAAAATGCCACAGCAAGGGAAGAAGAATACAAAGAATATCTCCTCAATGCCAAGCAACAAATGCAAAAACCAAGGAAAAAAGAACAAGGAAGACATTATAGCACCCCTAAATGACCAAGACACCCCAAGACAAGACGATGAAGATGATGAGATGGAAGAAATGGAAGATACGAATTTGAAAATAATTTATGATAAGAACAATTAGAAGTTTTCAAAAACAAATGCTTGAGGTACGGAATTCCTTACTGGACAGGATAGAAAATCTCCTTTGAGAAAATGAAATATTAAGGGGGAATCAAAATGAAACTCAGAAACTAGTAGAACAGGAAATTGTGATAGTGAAGAGAGATCAAAATGAAATGAAGAACTCAATAGATCAAATGGAAAACACATTAGAGAGCATTAGAAACAGAGTCAGTGAAGCAGAAGAGAGAATATCAGACAGAGCACAGGAAAGTATACAGTCAAACCAAAGAAAAGAAGAGGAAATTAGAAATCTAAAAAATATTGTTGGGAATCTACAGGATGCTTTTAAAAAAAACAATATTCAGGTTCTAGGAGTTCCTGAAGGCATGGAGAGAGAGAAAGGATTAGAAGGCCTTTTTTTGTGAGATACTTGCAGAGAACTTTCCGGGTTTGGAGAAGGACAGAGACATCCTAGTACAGGAAGCTCATAGAACAATAGTAAACATGAACAAAAGAGATCCTCACCACAACACATTGTAATCAAACTCACTACAGTGAAACAGAAAAAAAAAGATTCTAAAATGTGCAAGAGAGAAACATCAGATTACTCTCAGAGGATCCCCAATTAGACTCAGAGTAGAATTCTCATCAGAAACCCTACAGGCTAGGAGGCAATGGAGAGACATAGCCCAGGTACTAAGAGAGAAAAACTGCCAGCCCAGAATATTATATCCTGCAAAGCTCTCATTTGTGAATGAAGGTGAAATAAAGACCTTTCATTGCAAACAGAAATTGAAAGAATTTGTTGCCACACATCCAGCCATGCAAAAGATGCTTAAGGTGTGTTACACACAGAAACACAGAAACATGGTTATCAATATGAAAGAAGGTAAACGAAGGAAATCTCACAGCAAAAGATCACAGGAAGTTCAAAGCATATATTAGAAAATATCTTTGGGAAAATGGCAGGGCAAAGTTACCACTTATCAATAGTCACATTGAACGTTAATTGCCTGAACTGTCCAGTTAAAAGGCACAGATTGGATGAATGGGTTAAGGAACAAAACCCATCTATTTGCTGCTTACAAGAAACACATCTTTCTAACAAAGATGCATACAGACTGAAAGTGAAAGGCTGGAAAAACATATACTATGCCAACAGAAATGAAAAAAGAGCAGGTGTAGCCATCTTAATATCGGATAACATAAACTTTACCACAAAAACTGTTAGGAGAGACAAAGAGGGGCACTATATAATGATTAAGGGATCCATTCAACAGGAAGATATAACGATTATCAATGTATATGCACCTAATTACAGGGTACTGGTTTATTTAAAACATTTGTTAAGGGACCTAAAGGGAGACTTAGTCCCCAATACAATAGTACTGGAGGACTTCAATACTCCACTCTCAGAAAAAGACAGATCAACCTGACAGAAGATCAACAAGGAGACAATAGATTTAAATGACACTACCGGCTAAATGGATCTAACAGATATCTACAGAACTTTTCATCCTACACATAAGGAATTTAGATTCTTCTCAGCAGTACATGGAAACTTCTCCAGGATTGACCACATACTAGACCATAAAGCAAGTCTCAGCAAATTCAAAATAACTAGAACATAGGATGCAGCTTCTCAGATCATAGGGCAATGAGTTCGAAATTAGCAACTCAGGAATCCCTAGAGCATATGCAAACATATGGAGACTGAACAACATGCTCCTGAATGAACAATGGGTCATAGAAGAAATCACAAGAGAAATCAAAAATTTCCTGGAAGTAAATGAGGATAACAGCACATCATACCAAAACCTATGGAATACAGCAAAAGCAGTGTTAAGAGGAAAGTTTATAGTAACAGGTTCCTACATCAGAGTAATCTATCAGAAATGGTTAGATTCCTGGACACATGCAACCTACCTAATTGAACCAGGAAGACATAGAAAACCTAAACAGACCCATAGCTGAGTCAGAAATTGAAACAATAATAAAGCCCCCCCACCCCTGGTCCCAACAAAGAAAAGCCCAGGAGTAGTTGGATTCATTGCTGAATTCTACCAGACATTTAAAGGAGAACTAACTCTGATTCTTCTCAAACTATTCAGACCAATAGAAAAAGAGGGATTCCTCCCAAATTCTATTTATAAAGCCAGCATCACCTTAATTCCTAAGACAGGAAAAATGTAGCATTGAAAGAGAATTACAGCCGAGGCCATGGCTCAATAGGCTAATTCTCGACATTGCAGCTCCGGCACACCGGGTTCTAGTCAAGGTCGGGGGTGCCAGATTCTGTCCCAGGTTCCCCTCTTCCAGGCTAGCTCTACTGTGGCCAGGGAGTGCAGTGGAGGATGGCCCAAGTGCTTGGGCCCTGCACCCCATGGGAGACCAGGAGAAGCACCTGGCTCCTGCCATCGATCAGCGCGGTGCACCGGATACAGCACGCCGGCCGTGGCGGCCATTGGAGGGTGAACCAATGGCAAAAGGAAGACCTTTCTCTCTCTCTCTCATTGTCCACTCTGTCTGTCAAAAACAAAAACAAAAAAAAGAAAGAGAATTACAGACCAATATCCCTGATAAATATAGATGCAAAAATCCTCATTAAAATTCTGTCTAAGAGAATGCAACAACGCATCAGAAAGATCAAAAACCCAGACCAAGTGGGATTTATCCCTGGTACACAGGGATGGTTCAATATTCACAAAGCAATCAATGTGATACACCACATTAACAGACTGCAGAAGAAAAACCATATGATTATCTCAATAGACACAGAGAAAGCATTTGATAAAATACAACACCCTTTCATGATGAAAACTCTAAGCTAACTGGGTATGGAAGGAACATTCCTCAATACAATCAAAGCAATTTATGAAAAACCCATGGCCAACATCTGATTGAATGGGGAAAAGTTGGAAACATTTCCACTGAGATCTGGTACTAGACATGGATGCCCACTCACCACTAATATTCAATAGAGTTCTTGAAGATTTATCAAGAAATTAGGCAAGAAAAAGAAATTAAAGGGATACAAATTGGGAATGAAGAACTCAAACTATCCCTCCTTACAGATGATATGATTCTTTATTTAGGAGACCCAAAGAACTCTACTAAGAGACTATTGGAACTCATAGATGAGTTTGGCAAAGTAGCAGGATATAAAATCAATGCACAAAAATCAACAGCCTTTGTATACACAGCCAATGCTACAGCTGAAGAAGAACTTCCCACTCACAATAGCTACAAAAGCAATCAAATACCTTGGAATAAACTTAACCAAGGATGTTAAAGATCTACAATGAAAATTACAAAACCTTAAAGAAAGAAGTAGAAGAGGATACCAAAAAATGGAAAAATCTTCCATGCTCATGGATTGGAAGAATCAATATCATCAAAATTTCCATTCTCCCAAAAGCAATTTATACATTCAATGCAATACCAATCAAGATACCAAAGGCATTCTTCTCAGATCTGGAAAAAATGATGCTGAAATTTATATGGAGACACAGAAGACCTCGAATAGCTAAAGCAATCTTGTACAACAAAAACAAAGCCAGAAGCATCACAATATCAGATTTCAGGATTTGCGACAGGACAGTTATTATCAAAAGAGCATGGTCCTTGTACAGAAGCAGCTGGATAGACCAATGGAACAATATAGAAACACCAGCAATCGACAGCCAACTTATGTTTGATCGAGGATCCAAAACCAATCCTGGAGTAAGGACAGTCTACTCAATAAATGGTGCTGGTAAAATTGGATTTCCAAGTACAGAATCATGAAGCAAGATCCCTACCTTTCACCTTACACAAAAATTCACTCAAATGCATTAAAGACTTAAATCTATGACCCAAAGACATCAAATTATTGGATA
Source organism: Sylvilagus floridanus (assembly GCA_949820135.1). Taxonomy (NCBI): domain Eukaryota; kingdom Metazoa; phylum Chordata; class Mammalia; order Lagomorpha; family Leporidae; genus Sylvilagus; species Sylvilagus floridanus. The sequence continues at coordinate 102,159,422 of OX463238.1, read as the reverse complement.
ACATTGGAGAAGCCCTACAAGATTTAGGTGCTGGCAAAGACTTCTTGGAAAAGACCCCAGAAGCACAGGCAGTCAAATCCAAAATTAACATTTGGGATTGCATGAATTTCAGAAGTTTCTGTACTGCAAAAGAAACAGTCAGATGAGTGAAGAGGCAAACAACAGAATGGGAAAAAATATTTGCAAACTATGCAACAGATAATGGGTTGATAACCAGAATCTACAAAGAGATCAAGAAATTCCACAACATCAAAACAAACAACCCACTTAAGAGATAGGCCAAGGATCTCAATAGATATTTTTCCAAAGAGGAAATCCAAATGGCCAGCAGACACATGAAAAAATGTTCAAGATCACTAGCAATCAGGAAATGCAAACCAAAACCACAATGAGGTTTCACCTCACCCCGGTGAGAATGGCTCACATTCAGAAATCCATCAGCAATAGATGCTGGTGAGGATGTGGGGAAAAAGGGACAGTAACCCACTGTTGGTGGGAATGCAAACTGGTGAAGCCACTTGGAAGTCAGAATGGAGATTTCTCAGAAACCTGAATATAACCCTACCATACATATCAGCCATCCCACTCCTTGGAATTTACCCAAAGGAAATTAAATTGTCAACCAAAATAGCTGTCTGTGCATTCATGTTTATTGCAGCTCAATTCACAATAGCTAAGACCTGGAACCAACCCAGATGCCCATCAACAGTAGACTGGATAAAGAAATTATGGGACATGTACTCTATAGAATACTATACATACATATAGGGGGTTGCGGCAAGATGGCGGAATAGGAAGGCAGCACACTGATAGTCCGGGGAGAGACAGTTTAATAAAAGTGGAGATACTGCAGGTTCAAGGAAGAATACTGGAAGAAACAGCAGAGGAACTCTTCCAGAACTAGTGATTCACAGTGGACCTTCGAGCAGAGTGTGGGAGCCCGCAGTTCAGGACACCAGCTGCAACCTCAACACACCAGCGCTGGAACGCAAGGTGAGCCGAACCTCAATAGCCCGAGACACCAGAAGGGAAGTGGAGAGAGGAGACTAGAGTGAACAAGGCTTGAAACCCTGTGGGGAAAAGTTCACCAGGCTAACTAGAAGAGAGAGAGAAAGAAAAAAGTGACCGATACGGACACGAGTTTCTCTCTCTCCACCCACCTCTCAAAGGTGAGCAAGACAAAGAGCAGGCGCCATTTTGGACTTACATCATAAGCAGGGCGACCTCAGGTCTGCACCTGCCCTGAGCCTAGCGGAAAAACCTGACTCTGGGCATGGGGGTGAAATAACAGGAGATTAGAACTTAATCAATGTGTGATGCTAATGAACTGAGACTGTGAAGAAAGAGACTTGGGGGAGAGAACTCATGGAATTCACCACGTGAGTACTCTCCAGAGACGCTACAGTTTGGTAGCCTTGGTAGCCCAGTGGTGAGAATGCAGAAGAATCTGAACCCACACTGAAGGCCGCAGAGATTCCCTCTGTGGTCCTTGGCAAATAGCTTCTGATCTCTGGCTCCTGTGGATGTATCATTTGCCTGATAACCACCCCCAATTCCATTCAGCCGTGTGGAATTACTTCCCTTTTGAATCAAAAATAAAGAAAGAAACAGAGAGAGATTTACCACACCTAACCTGGGAGTGTCTCCTTTGACACACCCTCAACCCTGAGGAACCAAACAGAGGTCTCAGGCCACACCCATCTCAAGCCTCTAAGGCTCCATCAAAAGCAGACAGTCCACTTATCTAGAGTCATAGTATAACAAGAAAAAACACCACAGTGAAGAAACCAATATGCCAAACAACAAACGCAAAAACCAAGTTAACAAGAACAAGGAAGACACTATGACACCCCCAAATGAAGAAGACACCCCAATTCAAGATATCAAAGATAATGAGTTAGAAGAAATGCAAGAAGCAGATCTCAAAAAATTGATAAGAACACTAAGAAGGACTCAAAAACAAATTCTTGAACTACAGAAATCCTTAATGGACAAGGTAGAAAATCTCTCTCGTGAAAATGAAATATTAAGGAGGAATCAAGCTGAAATGAAACAACTAGTAGAACATGAAACTGTGATAGTGATGAGAAATCATAAGGAAATGAAGAATTCAATAGATCAAATGACAAACACATTACAGAGCCTTACAAATAGAATGGGTGAAGCAGAAGAGAGAATATCAGACTTAGAAGACAGAGCACAGGAAAATATACAGTCAAACCAAAGAAAAGAAGAGGAAATTAGAAATCTAAAAAATATTGTTGAGAATCTACAGGATACTATTAAAAAAACCCAACATTCGAGTTCTATGAGTTCCTGAAGGCATGGAGAGGGAGAAAGGATTAGAATGCCTTTTTAGTGAGATAATAGCAGAAAATTTCCCAGGTTTGGAGAAGGACAGAGACATCCTAGTACAGGAAGCTCATAGAACCCCTAGTAAACATGACCAAAAGAGATCCTCATCATGACACATTGTAATTAAACTCACCACAGTGAAACAGAAAGAAAAGATCCTAAAATGTGCAAGAGAGAAACATCAGATTACTCTCAGAGGATCTCCAATTAGACTCACAGCAGACTTCTCATCAGAAACCCTACAAGCTAGAAGGGAATGGCGAGACATAGCCCAGGTACTAAGAGAAAAAACCTGCCAGCCCAGAATATTATATCCTGCAAAGCTCTCATTTGTGAATGAAGGTAAAATAAAGACCTTTCATTGCAAACAGAAATTGAAAGAATTTGTTGCCACTCGTCCAGCCCTGCAAAAGATGCTTAAAGATGTGTTACACACAGAAACACAGAAACACAGCCATCAACATGAAAGAAGGTAAACGAAGGGAACCTCACAGCAAAAGATCACAGGGAATTCAAAGCATACATTTGGATAAAGAAATTATGGGACATGTACTCTATAGAATACTATACAGCAGTCAAAAACAATGAAATCTGGTCATTTGCAGCAAGATGGAGGAATCTGGAAAACATCATGCTGAGTGAAGTAAGCCAGTCCCAAAGGACAAATATCATATGTTCTCCCTGATTGGCAACAACTAACTGAGCACCAAAGGGGAAACCTGTTGAAGTGAAATGGACACTATGAGAAACAGTGACTTGATCAGCTCTTGTGCTGACTGTTGTTCTACAATGTAATACTTTATCCATTTTAGTATTTTTTTTGTTCTAGTACTAGTGGTTGAACTCTCAATTAACAAACAATTATCCTTAGGTGTTTAAATTTTAACTGAAAAGTGATCCCTGTGAAATATAAATGTGGGAATAAGAGAGGGAGGAGATGTACAATTTGGGACATGCTTAATCGGACTTGCCCCAAATGATGGAGCAAGAAACGTGCCAGGGTATTCCAATACAATCCCATCAAGGTGGCATGTACCAAGGCCATTTCACTAGTCCAAGTGATCAATTTCAGTTTACAATTGATCTCACTGATAGGTCTAAGAATCAAAGGGATCACATAACAAGACTAGTGTCTGCTAATACTAACTGATAGAATGAAAAAGGGAGAGAACAACCCAACATGTAAGTGGGATACACAGCAGACTCAGAGGATGATGGATGTCCTAAATAGCACTCTGGCCTCAGAATCAGCCCTTAAGGCATTTGGCTCTGGCTGAAGAGCCCATGAGAATATTTCATGCATGGAAAGCCAAGACACTCTGGCAAAAAAAAAAAAAAAAAAAAAAAAAAAAAAGACAACCTAAATGAATGATCTCTGTGAGTGAGATCCCAGTGGAAAGAATGGGGCCATCAAAGAATGAAGTGCCTTTCTCTGAAAGGAGGAGAGAACTTCCACTTGGACTATGACCCTGTGGAAATAGGATCGAAGTCAGTGAACTCAAAAGGCTTCCATAGCCTCAGCAACTCATGACTAGAGCCTAGGGAGATTACTCATGCCATAAACAAGAGTGTCAAATTGTTAAGTCAACAACAGGAGTCACTATGTACTTACTTCTCATGTGGGATCTGTCCTTAAAGTGTTGTCCAATGTGAAGTAATGCTATAACTAGTACTAAAACAGTATTTTACACTTTGTGTTTCTGTGTGGGTGCAAACTGATGAAATCTTTGCTTAATAAATACTGAATATATATATATATATATATATATATATACTATATATAAAGATAATTGAAAATTAATCTTGATGTGAATGGAATGGGATAGGGAATGGGAGATGTTAGGGGTACAAATGGGAGGGAAATTATGGGGGGAGCCAATGTAATCCATAAACTGTGCTTTGGAAATTTATATTTACTAAATAAAAAATTTAAAAAGATATATAATTAATTTTTCAAAAAGAATAGATACTATATTTAAAATAGAATTGCTTAAGGAAATTTTTGTTGCTTTATTTGTAGCTGTGTAATTTCCTCAAATGACTCCTCTAAGTAGCAAGATACTGGCTTCTGACTCTGTAAGGTAAGCCTTTTCATATTTATGGATTGCAAGATCTTTTTACAATAGTATTTCATCATCCTACCTATAAGAGGCTTATTCTCCTTATAGTATATTCAAACAAACTCTGTAACAAAGTCACAGGAAGGTTGAGAATTCACACTAGCATCTAAAAATATGACTTACCTAGAACTTCACTGCAAAACTGATTCCACCTCTGCACATTAATCGTTTGGAACCAAAAGTCAAAATAAAGCATAAACAGCATGTTTTTTACCCTCTCCATGAATGTAAATTGTCCAGTTAAATCTGACATAATAACAGGCACATAGGAAGGAGGAAATAGAAGTCCTGCACTATACTTTTCAAAGGTGTAGCCAGGAGTGAAGCGTACACTGTATACAAGGCATGTGTTCAGTAGCTCAGCCAGCAGCTCACCACAGGGAGCAACTGGGTCTGCAAGAACAAGATCAAACCTTGATTTTTGAAGCTTCGTCATGATTTTCTTGTTCAAAACCAAGTCTTTGCAGAGATTTTCATAAGCATCAGAATATTCCATGAAAAATTTTTGCCATGTTTGAAAATATTCCCAAAGTGCATCTATTGACACGTCATTTGTCAGCTTATTAAGCCAATACATGAAAAATGCTTCCATTTCATCTTTAGTGGAAGATGTAGGAAAAGTTTCAAATGTAATTCCTGATTCATCGTTGCTATTAATTAAAATAGAAGCAGAAGATCTCAGAACAGTGACTTCATGACCCTTCTGGACAAGTGCATCCAGGATTGTCTTCATATTCATCCAGTGACTGTACTCCATAGGCCACACCAGCACCTTCCCACAACTCCCAGATCTGAAGCAGCAACTCAGCTGCAGCAGCAGCAGGAGGAGAATTGAAACACATTTCACAGACATCCTGGGGAAATGTGATGTTTCTTCTCCACTTGCTATTCCTTTATTCTGCACCTCATGATTTTTCCAAGAAGAAATTTCACAAATAGTTAAAATATAACTTGCATTGATTAAAATGAATACACGATATGAAGAAATAGACTTTGTGGACATGGATGGTGGGTGGAAAAGCTAAATTAGATATTGTCCTGATAAATGAGTACTTTATGGTCTCTTCTATGATTTATTCATCCAGCCCTAAAGCAATGCCTGGTGTGTAAACCAAGTGTGCTATGAAAGGTATTTTTAGAGAAGTTGCCAAAACACTGGCAAGTGAGGTGACTTACATTTGCAAACTCACTGACACTGAAGTAGAGATAAAATAATTGTGCAGCTGATCCTCATTTCTTGGATAATGTGTTTTAAAGGATGTTCTTTGTAAAAACTTTTATTAAATATAATTCACATACATCCAGTGCATCTATTCAAAAATGCACAATTCATTATTTCATAGAATATTCCCATGAAAGTGTAACTACCATTACTATCAATTTTTGAACATTTCCTCTTTTCCTTTTTTTTTTAAAAATTTATTTGACAGGTAGAGTTACAGACAGAGAGACAGAGAGAAAGGTCTTTCTTTCGTTGGTTCACTCCCCAAACGGCTGCTACGGCTGGAGCTGCGCCAATCTGAAGCCAGGAGCCAGGTGCTTCTTCCTGGTCTCCCATGTGAGTGCAGGGGCCCAAGCACTTGAACCATCCTCCACTACCCTCCTGGGCCACAGCAGAGAGCTGGATTGGAAGAGGAGTGACCAGGACTAGAACCCGGCACCCGTATGGGATACAGGCTCCACAGGTGGAGGGTTAACCAAGTGAGCCATGGCACCAGCCCCTGAACATCTTCTCACCTGCGAAGCAGTCCTATTCTCATTCTTTCTTGTGACCCCTCACCTCACCAATTTATGATTCCTCTTTCCTAGGCAATTACTAATTTATGTTTCTATTGACTTGCCTATATGACCAAGTCATGTAAATTAACTCACATAGATGGTGGAGCTGCAGCATTGGAATATTCCTCTTGAGTGACATCCTACTTGAGGAGTGAACAGCTAACCTATAGTTTTAGTTTTCCTCATCAGGAATCCCCCATCTCTGAGTGTTGGCAATGGACCTCGGTGGAAATTCTCAGTGCACTATGCCTGATTAGAATCCCTCCTTGTAATAGGAATATTACTCAATGAAGGAAAGGAGACTTTTGTATCCCACACTTCTCTAGAATTAACTTTTGATATACAGAGCAGGGCTGTTGTGAGAAAGATAGGAGGACTAAACCCTTTATTGGGTAACAGGGGCTCTGGTTGATACACCCTCCAACTGGGAACAATGGGGAAAAATAGTACATTGGTCTAGGCTGTACCCACCTGAAGTTAACTTCTGTGACTCTGGACTTGAAAGCTGGGAGAGGAAGCAAGTAGTTTCCTTCTTTGTTTATTTGTTTGTTTTACTATTAAGTCTTGAATCTCTCTCACTCTCTCTCTCTGTCTACCTCTCTGCCTCTCTCTCTGTCTCTCTTTCTTTTGGCAGTATGTCCTTAAGAAAATTCCCAGAAATTGTATCATTGTGTTTTTAAATAATTTTCAGTGGTTTTTCTTTTTTTGCTGTGGATATGGTCCATGGACCTACTCTTGCTGCCATGTGAATAGTATTTTTCTTGTCAACTTTCTGTCTATGCATATAAAACCTGTTTAAAATTATTGAAATTTTCAGTACTCTCTCAAATAAATTCACTCATAGATGTTTAACATAAAAAACAGATATCTTAAAAATAACATCAAAATAGATCTATTAGATTGTATGCTGGGCCCCATGTCAGTTGAGTCTTGCGATTGCTACTAACTGATTGCTAATATAATATACATCTTACAACCTACTCTCAATATTCAATCTTTTCATTTTTTTGAGTAACTACACATAGTCTTAAATTATCCTTATTGATTAATTTCACACATTCTAAAATACTGATAAAATGCTAAGACAAAGCACATGTATTTATCCTTGGATATTGTTCCTATGAATATATGTTTTCCCTATATTGTAATTTCTAAAGTATATGTAAAATGCCCTAATGAACAAGAATAACTGGGTCCTACTTGGGTTTCTATTGCTTCTTTTCAACAACACTTTGTTATGCAGGTTAAAGACTGCATTTAAAACAAATGCTTGAAACTGTATTAGATACCATGGTTGTAGAAAATTAGGAAAATGTAGATACAAAATATTAAAATATTTGTTCTAGCTGTTCTCCAAGGGAGTTGCTGTTATTCCTGAAGCTATACATCAATATGATATGCATATGTCCATTTTAAATGTAAAACCGATGTTAAATTTTTAAATTTACCACTATTTATTTGGTTCTGTATTATATTATTTAACATGTATGTATAGACATATTTAATATAAAATAATGTATAATTGAGAAGGGAAAATGCAGTACATAGAGAAGATGGCCTTTTCAGTATAAATGTACTTCTGGTTTTAAAGGTTTATTTTGTACATTAACTAAAATATTATATGGTATATTTAGATATAGGTATACATGTTAGATGATGAAATTCAATCTATTGAATTATCATATCTCACTTCACATACTTATTTTTGGTAATGAGGACATTTAAAATGTACTGTTAGTAAGTCTGAACACACATTATTATTAATTATAACCACCATTCTATACAAATTGACCCCTAAAATGCATCCTCCTATCCATCTGAAACTTTATACTCTTTAACTGATGTGTTCCCATTCTACTCGATGAATTTACAAGCTGGAAAGTTCTAGAAGAGAATCATGAATGAGATCATATGGTCTTGGTCTTTCTGTGCCTGAGTTATTTCATTAAGATAATGTCCTCCAGTTTTTCCATGTTGACAGAATTTCATTCTGTTTTTTCTTACATTTTTATAATTTTATTCTTTTTTTTTTTTTGAAGATTAATTCATTTGAGGGGCAGAGTTACTTAAAATAGATCTTTGAAAAACTTAAGAGTGGGAATAGGAGAGGGAGGAGGAAGAAGAGTGGGAGCATGGGTGGGGGGCGGATAAGGTGGGAAGTATCTCACTATGTTCCTAAGCCTGTGTCTATAAAACACATAAAACTTTTTTTACTTAAATAAAAATTTAAAAAATAAATACAGGCATATATATATATTAGATACCATGTTATACCATGTTACATATATATATATATATATATATATATATATATATATATATATATAAAGAGAGAGAGAGAGAGAGAAATCTTCCATTCACTTATTCATATGAGATGTCAGCTTTGAATAACACCAGCCCCTTAAACACTCGTTTTTAATGTGGTTAAAAACTCCAGTGCTTCAGGAGCAATGAGCTAAGGGTAGCATCACAGTAAGTGAAAATAACTGACTGGAGAAGACATAGGTTTTGTCAAATACCCTCCAATAAAGAAATGGGCAAGGCACCTCAGGTAGGGAATCCAACTGTTCTTTTTTCTATTTTTAAGACTTAAATTTATTCTACTGAATGTTTCATTCTCCTCTGATTCTTTTAAACTTATTGTTTTCTTTATAACTGACTAAGCCAATTCCAAAGTTCATATCATCTAACTTAAAATTTCTCATTAATTTTTAACAATTTATCTGATCTTAACTGATCTCATGTCTCTGCTAATCATTCTGGGTCTTCTTGACAGGAGTCTTCTTGACTTGGGAATTTGTTTTTCTAAAAACCACAAATTCATCCTTTGTATCTTCTCCAGCCTTGTCATTAGAAAAATATAGAACATCAGTGACCATGTAAACAAATCACACAAATTGATCATAAACATCAAATGATGATTGATCAAATTAATATTTTGGGATTTGTCAACAAAACTGGTGATTCATTTTCATATACAAATAATCCTCGGTCTAGGTACAGTATCATAATTTGAGCTTAATACATCTAACTAACAAAACTTCAGTTTAGCAAACAACTTTTAAGAATACTAAAAGGTATGTTTAAAGAACACAAACAAACTTTTAGTTTTACAAAATGTTGTACACATAAGTAGTAACAATAATTCCAACACTCTGAAGTCATCTCCAAAAATATATTTGTTGTACTAATAATAAAATATTTTAAGAGATTGCAAGTTTTAGGGAGAGTGCAATTTGTGAATATTCAACATTTTTAAAAAGGGAAATTTCTAATGAACAATTTTTCAAATATTGTCAAGAATGTGAATTATAAACTGACACAGAGCACAAAGAACTAAACACCATGCAAAGAGACTTGGCCAAAGTGCAGCCTTTTTCTACATCCACTGATTCTGTGTTTCTGAAGGTGACTCTAGCCACCAATCTGCTTATTTACTCATGAAAATGAGATCCAATGCAAAATGCACTTTGTCTAATCAACATTGCTCAACCATTTGCTGTAATTTTTCATGCACTCATTCTGATATTGTCCATTTCCACATAGACCACTAGTTCAATTTCAGTGAATCCTTTATAACTTTCCCATATTCTCTTTGTGTTCAACATTTGTTCTCCATTTAAAAACTTCAGTCACATTTGTATTAGTTGATTTTGAGTTTGATTTATACTGGAGTCTCTATCTCCTACTGTTGTAAATGGAACAATATTTGTCTGGCTACCTATTATTATTGTCTAGCTCTTTTTTTGGACTAAACTCATATAAGGATACTTCCAAAAGTCTTTAGAAAAAAATGAAAATAAAACATAGTTTATGTTGATATCAAAACCTTTTAAAATGTATGCATATTTTATTACAATACATATTTACCTATATTTATACTATGATATATAGTTTGAAAATGCTTTGTTTATTTTACTTGACAAAAATTCAACTTTAGATAGTTCTAAACACACATAGAAAAATATTATTAGCATTCTTATCTTCCTAAATTAAGAGGATGCAGTTCAATTGTTTTCACTTTTTTCTGTTATAAAATATCACAAGATGTTATTAGAGTAGATTTATTGAGTATATCTGGAATTCCATTACTTTGCTTAATAGTTAACCAAGCATAAAATACTTAGATCAGTTTAAAAGGTATAGATCTTTTAAAAGGTAGAGGAAAACCTTGCTACAACTTCACCCTGTGAGGTTGAATTAAATGGAATTATCTCAACTGTCATGCCCCCTGGACTTTGCTCTCAAAGGATTTTTAATCTTTTTCTTTGTTCCTGTCTGAAATATTTGAACATAAAGTAACATTTTGTGAGAATATTATTATGATTGTAACACAGGCCAATAGTGACAACGTCACAGCCAAAGATTCTTATAAGGTGAGGCTGTAGGGTTTTATCTTTAGAAGTTTGCCTCCTGGGGCCAGCACTGTGGCACAACAGGTTAAAGCCCTGGCCTGAAGCACCAGCATCCCATATGGGTGCTGGTTCGAGACCCGACCGCTCTACTTCTGATCTGGCTCTCTGCTATGGCCTGAGAAAGCAGTAGAAGATGGCCCAGGTCCTTGGACCCCTGCACCTACGTGGGGGACCTGGAAGAAGCTCCTGGCTCCTGGCTTCGGATCCCCAAGCACTGGCATTTTGACAGGAGTGCACTAATCCTGATATATTTCCATAATATTTTTAAGAAAGAGTATAATGAAGCTACATAATGCATTCAAAAAACAGGTACAATATTTTTATATCATAAGTGCTCAATAGGGTAAGTTAATAAAATATAATTTTTCACACTAGCATTTTACTTAAAAAAAATTATTGACTTTCATATACTTCCAAGGCAGATCCACAGTGAAAGAAAGAAAGAGGAGACCTTCCATCTGTTCTTCATTCCACAAATGCCAACAACACTCAGGGCTGGGCCAGGACAGACAGGAGCCTAGAACTCCATCCAGATCTGCCACAGTGAGTGGCAGGAAACCAAATTTTTGTATCTTGTTCTGATGCCTCCTATGATGCATTAATAGAAAGCTGGATACTAGCAAAGCACCCAGAGCTCGAATTGGTACTCACATTTGGAAAGCGCGTGTCCTTAAGATATGGCCTAATCCATTTTAAAAAAAATATTTATTTATTTTTATTATTTATTTATTTATCTTACATTTTACCTTTTATTTAAGGCATACAAACTTCATGCATTTCGTAAATAAAAATTTAGGAAAATAGTGATTCTTCTCACCCTCCCTCCGACACTTCTCCCTCTTCTCTCTGCTCTATTTCTATTCTTATTTTTTACTAAGATCTATTTTCGATTAACTTTGTACACATAAGATCAACCCTATGCTAAGTAAAGAGTTCAATAGTATGAAAAAACACATATTCTTCATAATTCGAGACTCGGCTGCTCCGCTTCATATCCAGCTTTCTGCTATGGCCTGGGAAAGCAGTAGAAGATGGCCCAAGTCCTTGGGGCCCTGCACCCTCATGGGAGACCTGGAAGAAACTCCTGGCTGCTAGCTTTGGATCAGCACAGCTCAGGCTATTGCTTTCAATTGGGGAGTGAACCAGTGGATGGAAGACCTCTCTTTTTGCTTCTCCTTCTCTCTCTGTGTAACTCTGATTTTCAAATAAATAAATAAATCTTTTAAAAAAGATGATCTGTAAGATATATAATAATTGTGCTAAATTTTTTAAAAAAATTTAAGTCCCATATGTTGTCCTTATTCTCAAACACAAGATTACATTTTTATTTAAGATTATTATAAAGTAACTAGTGCCGAAACAGTATTTTTACACTTTGTGTTTCTGTGTAGATGCAAACTGATGAAAATTCTTACTTAATACATACTGAACCGACCTACTCTATATAAAGATAATCGAAAAGGGGGAAAAAAAAAAAGAAAGAAAAACTCAGTGTTACATTGGAAACTGCATCAAAAAAAATTTATCAGTCTCAAATATATATATATATATATATATATATATATATCATGTAGGATCTCTGTCTTTAATGTGCTATACAATGTGACTCAATGCTAAAATGAGAACTCAAAGACTATATTTCACTTTGTGTTACTATATGAGGGCAAAGGGACGAATTCATAACTTAACACATACTAAATTGATCACATGTATACAAAAAGAATTGAAAACGAATCTGGATGTGAACAAAAGGGTGGAGGGGGCGGGCAAAGGGGGAGGGTTGTGGGGGGAGAGGGAAAATATGGGGGGAAACCCATTGTAATCCATAAATCGTACCTTGGAAATTTATATCCTAAATAAAAGTTAAAAAAAAATAATGAAAAATTTGCATATAATAATGATGTCATGAAGTATAAAATTAGGGGCAAATATTTGTTCTCATGGTTAAGATGCCATTCCCACATCAGAATAGTTGTGTTTGATAATAGTGTTTAGCTCCTGACTCCATCTTCTTCAGAGTGAAGGTGACCTCACCTGTATATATGTGATGAATTGAAATATATAAAAAGATTTCAAAAAGTCCATGGAAATGAGCCTTATATTTTAATTTAAATATTCTAAGTTATTTGTAAAGTCCTCTTGTATGAGATTCTGGCTGGCAGAGCGTTAAATACCACTTCCAGTATCTCTCACTGTGAATCAGATGCACTAAATGAAGAACTCAGAGTCATCTCCACTGAAGAAGCTAAGCAAATAAGAAAGCCACAGGAACACGTTTAGCTTGGGCAGAGGTTGGGCAGGATTGCAGTGGAGCCCTCCGACAAAATAAACATTTGGCAGGAGTGGGCGAGGAAACTCCACATCCCAAGAGCTTTGAATGAGCCATATTTCAGCTCTCTCCATTAGCTGGAAAAATGTAATTGGTTGTCCAGAAAGTCAGGGTAAGGAGAAAATCATTACACGATGTATATCATGTAACTGAATGAAACAATGCAGTCAATGATGTGTAAAGCATCTTTGCATTGATAAAACAAATCTTTAAATGTATATAATATTTGTAAACATACTATGCATTGATTACATATTTGATACATGCAAAGATGTGTCTAATATCGACAATATAAGCACAATTTTTGTCACTAAAATAGGCCATCATATAACTAAGCATGCGTAGTTTTCTTTCTAAAGTTACAAAGTATTAGAGTCAAATGAGAACAAGTATTTTAGCTGTTGAGTCAAGAAATTCTACAGTAATCAAGAACAGGCACTCAGTCCAGTTTCCACAGTTTACCACGCTGATTCCTGATCTTTGATTTTGCAGATGAGCTGAGGAGTAGGTTTTTGCTGATGTTTTGCTGTTACTGTTGTTGCTGGTTTAACTGAACATATTTTTACCTACTTCTGTATATACTTCACTTTTGTGGCTTAATAGTATCAATTTGCAATGAAATTTACATAAAATATTTGCAAGTATCTCATGGGGATATTTTTAAGTTAGAGAAGAACGGATTTTTGTTCACATTTATTTTGGATATTTTTTACAAACATAGAGAAACTAACTTTAAAAATCAGCTTAATTACATACATGTCTACATTTCCACAAAAAGTTAGGCCTTTTACAGATGAATCTGAGGATAAGGAAAGAATGTGGCAAAACTACACACCTCAGTTTACATGGCTTCTGTCTGGAAGAAACTGCATGACTGAATAGTCAGTGGTTCTATTTGATAATATGTAAAATATATTTTAATTTAAATGAAGCAACAGACCTACACAATGAAAATTATGAAAAAAATTATGAAAAGTATATTCTAGGATAAAAACAAACATATACACATTATTTTAACTAGAACTCTGTATCTCAGAATTTCTTATGTGAAATACTTGACAGGACCATATGAGACACAAGAGGTTCTCTCCAGTGTTTAAATGGCTGTCAGATAGTGTACGCTTCTTTTTCCATTAAAATTTTAGTAAGTACTTTTTTTTATGTGTATATAAAGATTTTATTTAAAGAATATAAATTTCCAAAGTACAGCTTATGGATTACAATGGCTTACCCCCCCATAACTTCCCTCCCACCCTCCACCCTCCCCTTTCCAGCTCCCTCTCCCCTTGCATTCACATCAAGATTCATTTTCAATTCTCTTTATTCACAGAAGATCAGTTTAGTACATATTACGTAAAGATTTCAACAGTTTTCTCTCACATAGAGACACAAAGTGAAAATACTGTTGGAGTACTGGTTATAGTATTAATTCACAATGTACAGCACATTAAGGACAGAGATCCTACATTATATATTTTTTAAATAATTGATTAATTATCTATGCAATTTCCAATTTAGCACCAAGATTTTTTTAATCATTTTCAATTATCTTTATATACAGAAGATCGATTTAGTATATATTAACTAAAGATTTCATCAGTTTGCATCCACACAGAAACACAAAGTGCAAAATACTGTTTCAGTACTAGCTATAGCATTACTTCACATTGGACAACACATTAAGGACAGATCTCTCATGAGATGTAAGTACACAGTGACTCCTGATGTTGATTTAACAATTTGACACTCTTGTTTATGGTGTCAGAAATCTTCCTAGGCTCTAGTCATGAGTTGCCGAGGCTATGGAAGCCTTTAGGGTTCGCCGACTTCAATCCCATTCCGACAGGGTCATAGTCAAAGTGGAGGTTCTCTCCTCCCTTCAGAGAAAGGTACCTCCTTCTTTGATGGCCCCATTCTTTCCACTGGGATCTCACTCACAGAGATCTTTCATTTAGGTCTTGTTTTTTTTTCAGAGTGTCTTGGATTTCCATGCCTGAAATACTCTCATAGGCTCTTCAGCAATATCCGAATGCCTTAAGGGCTGATTCTGAGGCCAGAGTGCTATTCAGGACATCTGCCATTCTATGAGTCTGCTGTGTATCTCGCTTCCCATGTTGGATCATTCTATCCCTTTTTCATTCTATCAGTTAGTATTAGTAGACACTAGTCTTGTTTGTGTCATCCCTTTGATTCTTAGACCTATCAGTGTGATCAACTGTGAACTGAAATTGATCACTTGGACTAGTGAGATGGCCTTGGTACATGCCACCTTGATGGGATTGTATTGGAATCCCCTGGCACGATTCTAACTCCACCATTTGGGGCAGGTCCGATTGAGCATGTCCCAAATTGTACATCTCTTCCCTCTTATTCCCACTGTCACATTTAACAGGGATCACTTTTCAGTTAAAATTTAAACACGTAAGAATAATTGTGTGTTAATTACAGAATTCAACCACTAGTACTAGGATAAAAAAATACTAAAAGGGGTAAAGTATTACATTGTACATCAACAGTCAGCACAAGAGGTGATCAAAATTATAGTAGGTAGTTAACCATTACTAGAAAAGAATGATTAAATGGAGTATGCTTGAAGGATGTCCATGTCACATTGCTAAATTTTAAAAAGTTCCAGAAGAAAAACAAGGCTTTGGAAATAAAAAAAATACTTGTGTTTCTATTAATACAAAGTAAATGAACTGAAAGATTACACAGAATTTCCTTTTATAGTATTAGTAATATCCCTTCATTGTATGTCATTGATAAACTACACAATAATGTTTTCAGTTATTATGTGGCCTAAAATCACCTAGTTAAATAAATATATTCATTCACAGAAGCAAATTCCAAGATTTTGATATTACATTAACAATTATTTAGTATCATGGAAAATATTGAATCATTTAAAAACGTATTAATATTATCTATATAATCTGTCAGAGTATATTTATGAAATCTGTATCATATTTAAAATGTCTGTGAATAAATCCATTGCATATATCAGTTGAAATTTCTACCATTGTAAAACTCTAAACACACAATTCCTGTGCTTTGTCAATATTTAATGATTAGTGATCTCTGCTGGGCAGCTCAAGAGGTTGATTTTGTGGTGATTTGGACACAACAAATAATTGGTAATTTCATGGTCTTCTCATTAACTCATGTCCCCTTCTCTTGAACTTAGGCTAACTTTATGCCTGTCACAACCGAAAGAATGCAGTATAAATCATGCAACTTAACTTGAGAGGCTTTGTAAGAAAAGGGATATGTTCTTCCATATTTCCCTCAGTGTTTTTGTGTCTGCGTCTGACTGTCTTTTTGTGTGTTTGTCTTTCCTTCTCTTTTTCTCTGTGTCATTGATTGCTCTTTTACTTTCTCTACTTCTCACTCATTTGGAACCATGTACCCGAACTAAAGAATCTAAGAAAAAGAGATTAGTAGTGGGGAGACTACATAGATATGGCTAAAAAGACTGACAAGCATCCAGCTTTGATCAAGTTTTAGTCAATTTTCTAACACTATGCCAAAGTCCATTTGGGAACTTCTATGTGAAATTGTTTTAGTAGGAAATCTCTGGTAAGTCAGGTTAACCACACCACCAATCCCCAATACCTCATTACCCTCACTATCTGATCACATTCCTCTTTCTCCACCACCTGCTAGGTAGTCTGATCACACAGTCTTCTGTCAGAATCATACTGGGGCAGTTTAGCCAGAATGACCCTGACATCTGATGTTTCCTCTTGGTAAGTTTCAATCCACTACTGTCTCACTGTTTTTCAGGTTTAAACTCCTACTTTCTCATTTGAACTTTGAATAAGATTATGTGGCATTTGTCTTTCTTCTTTTTTAATAATTCTATTATTTTTAGAATTATTTATTTATTTGAAAGGCTGAAATAGACAGACAGAATGAGTGGAGAGAGAGACAGAGAGATCTTCCATCCTCTGGTTCACTCTCCAAAAGACCACAAAGCCTAGATCTGGGCCAGTCTGAAGCCAGGAGCCAAGAGCCTCTTCCAGGTTCACACATCAGGGTGAGGGCCCAGGACTTGGGCCATCTTCCAATGCTTTCGCAGGTGCATTAGCAGGGAGCTGGATCAGAAAGTCACAAACGGAATGCCAGTGCCACGGACAGAGGCTTAAAGTTCTATGCCACATAGTTTGCTGCAGATTTTCTTTCTGTTCCTGGCTAATTTTCCCTAGTATAGTGCCTTCTAGATTCATCCATGTTGTTATACATGAAATGATTTTCATCTCTTTTTATGAATGAATACTATTCCATTATGTATGCATATGATATTTTCTGTACTCATTCACCTCAGGTTGAACATTTAGTTTGAATAGTGCTGTAATAAAAAATGGAATGCAGATTTTTTGACATATTGGCTTCATTTCTTTTGGATATATTTCCAATACTGGGAGATGCTGGCTCATGGGATACTCTACTTAGTTTCTTGACAGATGTTAAACAATGTTATGAGAATAATTTGAGCAATTTATGTAAAATACATGTTTCTTTAAAAATGAATTCAGAAAACTGACAAAAAAGAAAAAATAATTTAATACTCTCTTATGTGAATTTAAGAAATTAACTTCATTTTTAAAAATCTTAAGAGATAACTAAATGTATAGGTGACTTGACTAATAGCTTCTACTAAAATTTTTAAAATAAATTTAGTTCAGAAAGTAGAACAGGACCAAATCTTTGCAACATATTTTAGGAGATAAACATAACCCTGAAGCCTTAACCTACTAAATAGAAAAAAAATAACAGAAGTATGGCACTTAGAGGTTCAGGTGTAAAACTCTTAACTGGGTATACAGCAAATCAAGTCCAGAATTTAAAGAGAAAAGGTAATAACCACCATATGTTTCTCCTGTCACTTCTGTGTGTCTGCTCACCTGTTAAGATTTGTACTTTTCCTGGTTTTTGTGGTGGTGCTTACCCTTCTTTCACTGCTACTATAGGGGTTGTGTTATGTGTTTCTTCTGTCACTGGGCTTGTGCAGATGAAGGTCTTCAGGGCTTGCTCATCACACGAGTGTCTATTTCTCCTTCATTGATGATGGTTGACTTTGCTGGATACAATACTCGTGGCTGGATCTGTTTTTCTTTCATGACTTTCACAATTTCGTCAGATTCTCTCCTAGATTTTAAAATTTCAGTTGGTAAGTCTTCAGTTTGTCTATTGAAAATTCCCTTGTAAGTGACTTGCTGTTTTTATGTTACTGATTAAATAACTCTCCCTTTGTTTTCTTTTGTTTACTGGACTTCTGAAAGGAACTTCTTTGAAGAGATAATTAGGATCTTGGAACTGTTTGACACTATCTTTTTCAAGATTTGGTAACCATGCAGTAATTATTCCATGAAATTAGTTTTCTATTAAAAGCCAGGATATGGAAACACCACATTGGTTGAAGATAAAATGAAGTAATGTTAATCATGAAAATATCACATGTAGATGGGTTCACCTATGTCAGGAACTAACATATTAACACATTGTTATCTCAATTAATTTTATATAGAATGGAAAGTTTACTAAGACAAGTAATACAAATCTGTTACCTACAAGTTTTTTAGTATTCTTGAAATATGTTCTTTAGTATTCTTTTTTTTTCCTTCTTTTTTTCCTTTTTTTCTTTTTCTTATTTTTTGGACAGGCAGAGTGGACAGTGAGAGAGAGAGACAGAGAGACAGGTCTTCCTTTTGCCCTTGGTTCACCCTCCAATGGCCGCCGTGGCTGGCGCACCACACTGATCCAAAGGCAGGAGCCAGGTGCTTCTCCTTGTCTCCCATGGGGTGCAGGGCACAAGCACTTGGGCCATCCTCCACTGCACTCCCAGGCCACAGCAGAGAGCTGGCCTGTAAGAGAGGCAACTGGGACAGAATCTGGTGCCCCAACCAGGACTAGAACCCGGTGTGCCGGCTCCGCTAGGTGGAGGATTAGCCTGTTGAGCCTTGGCGCCGGCCTTTAGTATTCTTAAGTACAGTTGATTACGCTGTGATGTTTGGTTGCTTAGGCACATTAAATGCATTCTGAACTTATTGTACTTTGAGAGACCTTTGCTTATAAAAGTGAACCACAGATTTCTTTTGAGAAACCCCTAATTATTAATCAGATTGATTCATCTTTTTATGTTTGCAAATCGCACTCATTTCTGTTTTTTGACTGACTGGAGAAGAGCAATAAAAAGGTAAATTTGTTCTTTTAAAAAACTAAAAATGCCAGGTCATGATGACAGGAACTCAGAGTGACCAACAAATTAGTTCAAATAAGGTGAGTTAAATTGCTTAAAAATAATGAAAAATTCTAGGTAGGACAACATGAACTTTGGAATTGACTTAACCGATTATAAAGGGATGACGAAGGTTACAATGATTAGGATGGCCTTAAATGTAAGATTAACATACTTCAGTCTTAACAACAGAATGTAATTCTCTCAGGTGAAAACATGGAAGAACTAAAGGACATTATCCTAACAAAATAACTCAAGCACAGAAAGATGTGGACCACATGATTTCACTCATACATGGAATCTGATTCTTTCCAACTTGCAGAAGCAGAGTAATGGAGACGTGTTAGTCACATGTTTCAGCTGGAAAGGAAGAATAACATTTATGGTTCTGTTGCATAGTATGGTACAAATAATTAATAGTCATGTGTGATCTAACTTACCAAGAATATATTACAAATGTTCTCCCCTCAAAAAAAAAGCTATAGGCATATTAATTTAATAAGCTATTGGAGGCCAGTGCTGTGGTGTAGCGTGTTGAAGCTCTGTCCTGAAGCACCAACATCCCATATAGGTACCAGTTTCAGTCCTGGCTGCTCCTTTTCTGATCCAGCTGTCTGCAAATAAGCCCAGAAAAGCAATGGAAGATGGCCCAAGTCCTTGGGCCCCTGCATCCGTATTGGAGATTTGGAAGAAGCTCCTGGCTCCTGGCTTCAGATTGGCTCAGCTTTGGCTGTTGCAGCCATTTGGGGACTGAACCAGTGGATAGAAGCTCACTCTCACTCTTTCTCTCCCTTTCTCTGTAACTCTTTAAAATAAGTAAAATAGGGGGCCGGTGCCATGGCTCATTTGGTTAATCCTCTGTCTGCAGCGCTGGCATCACATATGGGCGCCAAATTCTAGTCCCAGTTGCTCCTCTTCCAGTCCAGCTCTCTGCTGTGGCCTGGGAAGGCTGTGGAGGATGGCCCAGGTGCTTGGGCCCCTGCACCCACATGGGCAACCAGCTACAGTGTAGCTCTGTCCATAGCGGCCATTTAGGGGGTGAACCAATGGAAGGAAGACCTTTCTCTCTGTCTCTCTCACTATCTAACTCTGTCAAATGAATTTTAAAAAAACATTTAAAATAAGTAAAATAAATATTTAAAAAATTATTAAGCTATATTTCATCATTACACATAGTATGCAAATATCACACTTTAAATAATGTTTGTAAAAAATACCACGATCCAAACAAAAATAAATTTTAAAATTTATGTTAAAAGAGCCACATTCTCTAAATACTGCGTTTTCCTTTGTTGCATAGACATTATTTTATATTCATATCAATACATTTATTCAAACACATTTAATCATATAAACAAAACCAAATATATTGATGATAAAAAACTTTGAATTGATTCAAAATATTTTATCAAGTGCCTTGAACCACGTTATCTGAGAAATGAAGATCAGTTGTAAAATTATTTTATCTCTGTTTCTGTATCAGGGACATCTCAGATACAAATCACCTAACTTGTCACTGCTCATGGCACTACTCTAAAATCTTGCATAACTCTGTGTTGTGTGTTATATGTGTTGGTCCTTGTCTACAAGTTATGAAAATCAGTTAATCATAAAAGACACTAGAAGCACTCACATAACCACAACATCTAATTTGGCTTTTTCATCTGCATTCCTGGTCAACAAGCTCTGGTTATTCATATTATGCATTGACTTAAATCAGTGCAAGTCATGTTTAATGACTTGGATATAACCATGAAGAGCTAAAGAAAGAGACAACAAGTGGAGAGGAAGCATAGCATTTCACCAGGATGTCCAGGACATGTGTTTCACTTCTGCTGCTGCTGCTACAGCTGAGTTGCTGCTTCAGCTCTGGGAGTTGTGGGAAGGTGCTGGTGTGGTCCATGGACTACAGCCACTGGATGAATATGAAGACAATCCTGGATGCACTTGTCCTGCGAGGCCACACAGTAACTGTTCTGAGATCTTCTGCTTCTATTTTAATTGATAGCAACGATGAACCAGGAATTCACTTCGAAACTTTCCACACATCTTTTACTAAAGATGAAATCGAAGCTTTTCTCTTGCATAGGATTAGTGCACTTATAAACGATGTGTCAAGAGATGCATATTGGGAACATTTTCCACTAATGCAAAAATCATTCTTTGGTTATTCTGATGTTTATGAAAGTATCTGCAAAGACTTGGTTTTGAACAAGAAAATCATGATGAAGCTTCAAGAATCAAGGTTTGATGTTGTTTTTGCAGACCCATTTGCTCCCTGTGGTGAGCTGCTGGCTGAGCTACTGAAGAGACCCCTTGTGTACAGTCTCCGCTTCACTCCTGGCTACACCTATGAAAAGTATAGTGGAGGACTTCTATTTCCTCCTTCCTATGTGCCTGTTATTATGTCAGATTAAAGTAGACAAATGACATTCACGGAGAAGGTATAAAACATGGTAAGGATGCTTTATTTTAAATGTTTAATGTGAAGAGGTGGAATCAGTTTCGCAGTGAATTTCTAGTTAAGTCATATTTTTAGTTGCTGGTGTGACTTCTTAAATAACTGTGATTTTGTGGATTATCTTTTATGAATGGAATATCTGAGGAATTTTATTTTATAGGTAATATAATGAAATGATAATACAAAGATTTACCAGGCTAACAAATGCTATGCTAAGGCTTACATTACAGGGACAGATAGGAGTTATTGAGTCATCACTTGGATGGAGCATTCTAGGAAATCACACAGCTACTAGTGGAGCACTGAGAATTTATGCAAAAATATGTCCACTTTATTATACTTTTCTCTGATATAAAAATCAGTGTACATATCCTGTTGATGAATGAAGACGTGTAGATTGACTTGTTACACATTTCAAGGACAACTATCTATGTGACATAATCATGGTAGTTCTTTATAGAATACAATGAAATGTTTTCAGAGACAAAAATATGGAATAATAATAAATTAAGCTTATTAACATATTTATATTGTTTAATATTTTATTGTGAAATCTCCAAAATATATCCTTAACTTGTTTGAAAATTACAATACATGGTTATTTAATATAATTACCATGCAGTGATAAATATCAAATATTTATTCCTCCTGTCTAACTTGATCCTTGTACCATCCGACTGCAGCTCCCTTTCCATCCTCCCTCCCCCTGACTCCCAGTATCCCAGGCATAGGCAGGAATCATTATAAAACTGATCTTTAAATTCAACTTTTTAGATTCCATTTATATGTGAGATTTGCTGTCTTTGTCTTTGTTATGCTAAGTATTATGTCTTCCAGGTTCATCCTTGTTTCCCAAATGATTGAGTTCTGTTCTTTTCAAAGACTTAATAATAATGCATTCTGTAAACATAAAACATTTTTCTCCATTCATTCCTTGATGGACATTTGAAGACTCCATTTTAGCTACTGTGAATAATGCAGCTATGAACATAACAGTGCAGATGTTCCTTTAACCTGTTGGTTTCAGTTCCTTTGAATACATTCCCAAATGTGGGATTTTTAGTTTATGAAGAGCCTATAATTTTCTGTAATGGTTGTAGTAATACCTTTTTTAAAGATTTATTTATTTTTACTTGAAAGAGTTACACAGAGAGAGGAGGGGCAGAGAGAGAGAGAGAGGGAGAGAGAGAGAGAGAGGTCATATGGGATGCCAGAGCTTCAGGCCAGGGCAGTATTAACCTGCTGCGCCACAGCGCCAGCCCCAAGTAATACCTTCCTAACCACAATATTTTCTTTCTCCACACTCATGCCAACATTTGTTGCTTTTGTTCTCTTTGATGATGGATATTCTAAGCAGTGTGAAGTTATGTCTAATGATGGCTTTGATTTGCAGGCTCTGAATGATGGGAGCTGCTCAGTTCTTTTTCCTTTTCTTTTGGTCATGTGTGTAAAAATCTCCTTTAGAGAATACTCTGGGTCCTTTGCTCATTTTGAAAATCAAGTGTTTTTTTTTTTTTTTGTTACTGAGCTGAGTTCTTTATATATTTTGGATTTTAACTCATTATCAGAGGTATAAGATTTTTTATCATTCTATGGATTGTCTCTGCACTGTTTCTTTTGTTTCGCAATGAATTTTCATTTTGATACAATTCAATTTGTCTATTTTTGTTTGGTTGCCTGAATTGTAGTTTAATGTGCAAAAAATAAAAAAAAAAATCCTATTTTAAACCCATGCCATGGAGCTTCCTCCTTCTATTTTCTTTAAGTCTTTTTATAATTCCAGGTATGATTTTAAATTTTAATCCATTTGACTTATCCCATATGGGATAAGGTAAAGTTTTATTTTCCTTTTTCTACTTATGAATCACCAGTTTTTGGAGCCAATTATAGAAGAAATTGCCCTTTTCCATATTAAATATCACTGTCACCATTGTACAAAATCAAGTGAAAATGAATGCATATGTTGATTTCTGGTTTTCCCAATCTTTCCTATTAGTCAGTGAGCCTCCTATTATACATATACCATGTTGTTTCTATTACAATTGCTAGAACATGTATGTTGAATAAGTAATGCAACACCTTCTAGTTAGGCTTTTTTTCAACACCCCAGTGGACAGATCAACTAAACAGAAAATCAACAAAGGAACCTTCCTTTGAACCTTCCTATGAACCAAATGGCTCTAACCTACAGCTTAGAACTTTTCATGCCACAGTTGGAGAAAGCTCATTCTTCTCATCAGTGCATGGAACTTATTCTAGGATAGACCATATGCTAGGCCACAAAGGAAGTCTCAGCAAATTCAACAAAAGCAAAATCAAACCATGCAGCTTCTCTGACCACAATGGAATGAAGCTAGAAATCAACAACTCTAGAATCTCCATATCATATTCAAACTCATGGGGACTGGCCAACATGATCCTGAATGAACAGTGGGCCACTGCGGAAATCAAAATAGAAGTTATAAAATTTCTGGAAATGAATTGTTGACAATACATCACATAAAAACTTATGGGATCCTGCAAAAGCAGTATTAAAAGAATAGTTTATGGCAATTGGTGCCTACATCAAGAAATTGTAAAGGTACCAAATAAATGAGCTATCAATGCATCTCATGGACCTAGGAAAACAACCAGAAACCAAATTCAAAATTAGAAGGAAAGAAATAATTAAAATTAGAGAAGTTACAAAAGATCAATGAAACAAAGAGCTGTTTTTTTGAAAAAAAAAAAATTGATACATCATTGGCCCAACTAACCAAAAAAGAGGGAGAAGACACACACACACACAAATCTGAGAAGAAAAAGTAAATGTTACAACAGATACCACAGAAATAAAAAAAGAATCTTCAGGAGTTACTAGAAAGAGCTACATGCCAACAAATTGAGAAACCCAGAAGAAATGAATAGATTTCTAGACACATATCATCTACCAAAATTGAGTCAAGAAGACATGGAAAACTTAAACAGACCAATAAGCCAGAAAAGATTGAATCAGTCATAAAGACCCTCTCAGCAAAGAAAAGCCTAGAAACAGACAGCTACAATGTTGAATTCTACTGGACATTGAAAAAGAACTAGTTCCAATCCTTCTCCAGATATTCAAAACAATTAAAAGTGAGGGAATCCTCATAAACTCCTTTTATGAATCCTGCATCACCTTAATTCAGAAAAATATACAACAGAAAAAGACCAATATCCCTGAAGAACATAGATGCTAAAATCTTCAACAAGATACTAGCTGATCGAATCCAAAAATATATCAGAAAGATCATACACTCAGACCAATTTGGATTTTCCCCTCTATGCATGGATTGTTCAACAACCACCAATTAATTAATGTGATGCATGACCTTAAGAAACTGAAAAACAGAAATCATATGATTCTATGATTCTCTCAATAGATGCAAAGAAAGCATTTGATAAAATACAACATACTTTCAAGATGAAAACCATAAGCAAATTGGGCATAGAAAGAACATTTCTCAGCACAATCAAAGCAGTTTATGATAAATCAATGGCCAGAATCTTATTAAATGGGGAAAAGATGGAAACATTCCCCCTAAGATCCAGAACCAGGCATGGATGCCCATTCTCACCACTGCTAATAAATATTGTCCTAGAAGTTTTAGCCATAGCCATTAGGCTAGAAAAAGAAATCAAAGGGATATAAATTGGAAAAGAGGAAATCAAATTGTTCCCATTTTCATAAGGCACAATTCTATATATAGGGAATATAAAGACTCCACTGAGAGATTATTCAAACTCATTAAAGAGTTTGGTAAAGTAACAAGAGATAAAATTAACACACAAAAGTCAACAGCCTTTGTATACACAGACAATGCCATGGCTGAGAAAGAATTTTTAATATCAGTACCATTCATAATAGTTACAAAAAGAATAAATAACTTGAAATAAATTTAACCAAGGATCTCTAAAATGAAAATTACAAAACACTAAGAAAGGAATAGAAGTAGACATTGAAAATGAAAATTCTAGGGGCGGAGCCAAGATGGCGGAATAGTGAGGACGCGCACTAGCAGTCCGCAAAAAGATAGTTTAATAAAAACAGAGTTACTGTAGCCTCAGGAAAAATCTCACGGAAAAAAATGCAGTGGAAATTCTTCCGGACCCAGTGAATGAGACGCAGAGGACCTAGGGGAAAGTAAGTTTGCGAATGGCAAATCGTGCCTTAGTGGCACGGGAGCTGCCGGGAGGGACGGGAACCGGACGGAACACAGTCGCCATTGGATTCGAGCGCTTAAACGGGAGCCGATACAGGGATCCCGAGACACTGGCGGGGGGAAGCAGACGCCACGGGGGAAACAGCACAATTGAGGCGAGCCCACACGGACACTAGCCTCTTTCGTTGCCCACCCTGCTAATTCTAGCTGGACTGAACGCAGTGGGACGGCGCGCGCCCGCCGGCTGAACCGGAAGCCGGGCGGAACACAGTCGCCATTGGAACTGAGCGCTTGAACGGGTGCCGATACAGGGATCCCGAGACACTGGTGGGGGGAAGCAGACCCCCCACGGGGGAAACAGCACAATTGAGGCGAGCCCACACGGACACTAGCCTCTTTTATTGCCCACCCTGCTCACTCAAGCTAGACTGAACACAGTGGGACGGCGCGCGCCCGCCAGCTGAACTGGAAGCCGGGCGGAACACAGTCGCCATTGGAACTGAGCGCTTGAACGGGGGCCGATACAGGGATCCCGAGACACTGGCGGGGGGAAGCAGACCCCCCACGGGGGAAACAGCACAATTGAGGCGAGCCTGCACGGACACTAGTCTCTCTCGTCACCCACCCTGCTAATTCGAGCTAGATTAAACGCAGTGGGACAAGGCGCGCCCGCCCGCCCGCCCACCCGCCCATCACTGAGGCAGACGGAACCAAAAACCCGAGGCTGTAGAAACCTGAAGGGGATCCAAAAACTGGGAACACACCGCGCACACAAACTCCATTACCTTGACAACCCAGAGAAAGAGTGTGGGGAAAAAAAAATGCCAAATAAAAACAGATTCCGAGGGAGCAAGATCAAGGAAGACGCTATGATGACCCCAAACGGAAAAGACACCCCAAGTCAGGATTGTGAAGATAATGAGATAGAAGAAATGCAAGAAGCAGATCTCAAAGAATTGATAAGAACATTAAGAAGTTCTCAAAAACAAATTCTTGAACTACAGAAATCTTTAATGGATAAGATAGAAAATCTCTCTCGCGAGAATGAAGCACTACGGAGAAATCAAAACGAAATGAAACAACTAGTAGAACAAGAAGCTACGATAGTGACAAAAAATCTTAATGAATTGAAGAATTCAATAGATCAAGTGACAAGCAATCTTGAGGGCCTTAAAACCAGAATGGGTGAAGCAGAGGAGAGAATATCGGACCTAGAAGACAGAGAACAGGAGAGGAAACAGTCAAACCAAAGACAAGAAGAGGAAATTAGAAAACTAAAAGATATTGTCGGGAATTTACAGGATACTATTAAAAAACCCAACATTCGGGTTCTAGGTGTTCCTGAAGGTATGGAGAGGGAGAAAGGATTAGAAGGCCTTTTTAGGGAGATACTAGCAGAAAACTTTCCAGGCTTGGAGAAAGACAGAGAAATCCTAATCCAGGAAGCTCATAGAACCCCTAATAAACATGACCAAAAGAGATCCTCTGCACGACATATTGTAATTAAACTCACCACAGTGAAGCAAAAAGAAAAGATCCTAAAATGTGCAAGAGAGAAACGTCAGATTACTCTCAGAGGATCTCCAATTAGACTTACAGCTGACTTCTCAACAGAAACCCTACAAGCTAGAAGGGAATGGCAAGACATAGCCCAGGTACTTAGAGAGAAAAACTGCCAGCCCAGAATATTATACCCTGCAAAGCTCTCATTTGTGAATGAAGGTGAAATAAAGACCTTTCATAACAAACAAAAATTGAAAGAATTTGTTGCCACTGGTCCAGCCCTGCAAAAGATACTTAAAGACGTGTTACACACAGAAACACAGAAACACGACCATCAACATGAAAGAAGGTAAACGAAGGGAACCTCACGGCAAAAGATCACAGGGAATTCAAAGCATACATTAGAAAATATCTGGCAAATGGCAGGGCAAACTTACCACTTATCAATAGTCACATTGAACGTTAAAGGTCTAAACTGTCCTGTTAAAAGACAGAGATTGGCTGATTGGGTTAAGGAACAAAAACCATCTATTTGCTGCCTACAAGAAACACATCTTTCCAACGAAGATCCATACAGACTGAAAATAAAAGGATGGAACAAGATATACCATGCCAACAGAAATGAAAAAAGAGCGGGTGTAACCATCTTAATATCGGACTACATAAACTTTAACACAAAAACTGTTAAGAGAGACAAAGAGGGGCACTATATAATGATTAAGGGATCAATACTACAGGAAGATATAACAATTCTCAATGTATATGCACCTAATTACAGGCCACAGGTTTATTTAAAAAATTTGTTAAGACACTTAAAGGGAGACTTAGACCCCAACACAATAGTACTGGGGGACTTCAATACTTCACTCACAGATATTGACAGATCGACAGGACAGAAGATCAACAAGGAGACAGTAGATTTAAACAACACTATAGCCCAAATGGATCTAACAGATATCTACAGAACTTTTCATCCTACAAGTAATGCATTCACATTCTTCTCAGCAGTACAAGGAACCTACTCTAGGATTGATCACATATTAGGCCATAAAGCAAGTCTCAGCAAATTCAAAAGAATTAGAATCATACCATGCAACTTCTCAGACCATGAGGGAGTGAAGTTGGAAATTAGCAACTCAGGAATCTCTAGAGCATATGCAAACACATGGAGATTGAACAACATGCTCCTGAATGAACAATGGGTCACTGAAGAAATCAAAAGAGAAATCAAAAATTTTCTGGAAGTAAATGAGGATAATAGCACAACATACCAAAACTTATGGGATACAGCAAAAGCAGTGTTAAGAGGAAAGTTTATATCAATAGGTGCCTACATCAAGAAACTGGAAAGGCACCAAATAGATGAGCTTTCAATGCATCTCAAGGATCTAGAAAATTTGCAGCAAACTAGACCCAAATCTAGTAGAAAAGGAGAAATAATCAAAATCAGAGAAGAAATCAACAGGATTGAATCCAAAAAAAATTACAAAAAATCAGCCAAACGAGGAGCTGGTTTTTTGAAAAAATAAACAAGATTGACACCCCATTGGCCCAACTAACTAAAAAAAGAAGAGAAAAGACCCAAATCAGTAAAATCAGAGATGAAAAAGGAAATATAACAACAGACACCACAGAAATCAAAAGAATCATCAGAAATTACTACAAGGACTTGTATGCCAGCAAACAGGGAAACCTATCAGAAATGGATAGATTCCTGGACACATGCAACCTACCTAAATTGAACCAGGAAGACATAGAAAACCTAAACAGACCCATAAGTGAGTCAGAAATTGAATCAGTAATAAAGGCCCTCCCAACAAAGAAAAGCCCAGGACCAGATGGATTCACTGCTGAATTCTACCAGACATTTAAAGAAGAACTAACCCCAATTCTTCTCAAACTATTCAGAACAATCGAAAAAGAGGGAATTCTCCCAAATTCCTTCTATGAAGCCAGCATCACCTTAATTCCTAAGCCAGAAAAAGATGCAGCATTGAAAGAGAATTACAGACCAATATCCCTCATGAACATAGATGCAAAAATCCTCAACAAAATTCTGGCCAATAGACTGCAACAACACATCAGAAAGATCATCCACCCAGACCAAGTGGGATTCATCCCTGGTATGCAGGGATGGTTCAATATTCGCAAAACAATCAACGTGATACACCACATTAACAGGCTGCAGAAGAAAAACCATATGATTATCTCACTTGACGCAGAGAAAGCATTCGATAAAATTCAACACCCTTTCATGATGAAAACCCTAAGCAAACTGGGTATAGAAGGCACATTCCTCAATACAATCAAAGCAATTTATGAAAAACCCACGGCCAATATCCTATTGAATGGGGAAAAGTTGGAAGCATTTCCACTGAGATCTGGTACCAGACAGGGATGCCCACTCTCACCACTGCTATTCAATATAGTGCTGGAAGTCTTAGCCAGAGCTATTAGGCAAGAAAAAGAAATTAAAGGGATACAAGTTGGGAAGGAAGAACTCAAACTATCCCTCTTTGCAGACGACATGATTCTTTATTTAGGGGACCCAAAGAACTCTACTAAGAGACTATTGGAACTCATAGAAGAGTTTGGCAAAGTAGCAGGATATAAAATCAATGCACAAAAATCAACAGCCTTTGTATACACAGACAATGCCACGGCTGAGGAAGAACTGCTAAGATCAATCCCATTCACAATAGCTACAAAAACAATCAAATACCTTGGAATAAATTTAACTAAGGACATTAAAGATCTCTACAATGAAAATTACAAAACCTTAAAGAAAGAAATAGAAGAGGATACCAAAAAATGGAGAAATCTCCCATGCTCATGGATTGGAAGAATCAATATCATCAAAATGTCCATTCTCCCAAAAGCAATTTACAGATTCAACGCAATACCAATCAAGATACCGAGGACATTCTTCTCAGATCTGGAAAAAATGATGGTGAAATTCATATGGAGACACAGGAGACCTCGAATAGCTAAAGCAATCTTGTACAACAAAAACAAAGCCGGAGGCATAACAATACCAGATTTCAGGACATACTACAGGGCAGTTGTTATCAAAACAGCATGGTACTGGTACAGAAACAGATGGATAGACCAATGGAACAGAATAGAAACTCCAGAAATCAATCCAAACACCTACAGCCAACTTATATTTGATCAACGATCCAAAACCAATCCCTGGAGTAAGGTCAGTCTGTTTAATAAATGGTGCTGGGAAAACTGGATTTCCACGTGCAGAACCATGAAGCAAGACCCCTACCTTTCACCTTACACAAAAATTCATTCAACATGGATTAAAAATTTAAACCTATGAACCGACACCATCAAATTACTGGAGAGCATAGGAGAAACCCTGCAAGACATAGGTACTGGCAAAGACTTCTTGGAAAAGACCCCAGAAGCACAGGCACTGAAAACCAAAATTAACTACTGGGATTGCATCAAATTGAAAAGTTTCTGTACTGCAAAAGAAACAGTCAGGAAAGTGAATAGGAAACCGACAGAATGGGAAAATATATTTGCAAACTATGCAACAGATAAAGGGTTGATAACCAGAATCTACAAAGAAATTAAGAAACTCCACAACATCAAAACAAACAACCCACTTAAGAGATGGGCCAAGGACCTCAACAGACATTTTTCCAAAGAGGAAATCCAAATGGCCAACAGACACATGAAAAAATGTTCAAGATCCCTAGCAATTAGGGAAATGCAAATCAAAACCACAATGAGGTTTCACCTCACCCCGGTGAGAATGGCTCACATTCAGAAATCCACCAACAATAGATGCTGGAGAGGATGTGGGGAAAAAGGGACACTAATCCACTGTTGGTGGGAATGCAAACTGGTGAAGCCACTATGGAAGTCAGTCTGGAGATTCCTCAGAAACCTGAATATAACCCTACCATTCAACCCAGCCATCCCACTCCTTGGAATTTACCCAAAGGAAATTAAATTGGCAAACAAAAAAGCCGTCTGCACAGCAATGTTTATTGCGGCTCAATTCACAATAGCTAAGACTTGGAACCAACCCAAATGCCCTTCAACAGTAGACTGGATTAGGAAATTATGGGACAGGTACTCTACAGAATACTATACAGCAGTCAAAAACAATGAAATCCGGTCACTTGCAACAAAATGGAGGAATCTAGAAAACATCATGCTGAATGAATTAAGTCAGTCCCAAAGAGACAAATATCATTTGTTTCCCTTGATTGGCGATGACTAACTGAGCACCAAAGGGGAAACCTGTAGAAGTGAAATGCACACTATGAGAAACAGTGACTCGATCAGCTCTTGTGCTGACTGTTGTTGTACAATGTAATACTTTATCCATGGTAGTATTCTTTTTTTCTCTTTATCCTAGTACTAGTGGTTGAACTCTGTAATTAACACACAATTATACTTAGGTGTTTAAATTTTAACTGAAAAGTGATCTCTGTGAAATATAAGAGTGGGAATAAGAGAGGGAGGAGATGTAAAATTTGGGACATGCTCAATCGGAACGGCCCCAAATGATGGAGTTAGAATTGTGCCAGGGGTTTCCAATACAATCCCATCAAGGTGGCATGTACCAAGGCCATCTCATTAGTCCAAGTGATCAATTTCAGCTCACAATTGATCACACTGATAGGTCTAAGAGTCAAAGGGATCACACAAACAAGACTAGTGTCTGCTAATACTAACTGATAGAATGAAAAAGGGAGAGAATGATCCAACATGGGAAGCAGGATACACAGCAGACTCATAGAATGGCAGATGTCCTAAATAGCACTCTGGCCTCAGAATCAGCCCTTAAGGCATTCGGATCTGGCTCAAGAGCCCATGAGAATATTTTAGGCATGGAAAGCTAAGACACTCTGGAAAAAACAGAAGACCTAAATGAAAGATCTCTGCGAGTGAGATCCCAGTGGAAAGAACGGGGCCATCAAAGAAGGAGGTACCTTTCTCTGAAGGGAGGAAGGAACTTCCACTTTGACTATGGCCCTGTGGGAATAAGATCGAAGTCGGCGAACCCTAAAGGCTTCCATAGCCTCGGCAACTCATGACCAGAGCCTAGGGAGATTACTGACGCCATAAACAAGAGTGTCAAATTGTTAAATCAACATCAGAAGTCACTGTGTACTTACGTCTCATGAGGGATCTGTCCTTAATGTGTTATCCAATGTGAAGTGATGCTATTACTAGTACTGAAACAGTATTTTTACACTTTGTGTTTCTGAGTGGGTGCAAACTGATGAAATCCTTACATAGTATATATTGAATCGATCTTCTTTATATAAAGATAATTGCAAATGATTAAAAAATCTTGGTGTTAAATTGGAAATTGCATAGACAATTAATCAATTTTTTTAAAAGAAAAATCATGTAGGATCTCTGTCCTTAATGTGCTGTACATTGTGAATTAATACTATAACTAGTACTCCAACAGTATTATCATTTTGTGTCTCTATGCGAGGGCAAACCGTTGAAATCTTTACGTAATATGTACTAAATTGATCTTCTGTGTATAAAGAGAATTGAAAATGAATCTTGATGTGAACAGAAGGGGAGAGGGAGCGGGAAAGGGGAGGGTGGGGGCAGGGAGGGAAGTTGTGTGGGGGGGGAGCCATTGTGGTCCATGAGCTGTTCTTTGGAAATTTATATTCTTTAAATAAAAGCTTTATAAAAAAAAAAATGAAAATTCTTCAATATTCTAGAATTGGAATAATCAGATCATCAAAATGTCCATACTACTGAAAGCAATTTACATATTCAATGGAATCCTAATCAAAATACTATCGACATTCTTCACAAATCCAGAAAAATATTATGGTAAATTAATATGGAAACACAAGAGAATTTGAATAGCTAAAGCAATTTTATAAAACAACAACAACAAAAAATGGAAGCAGTTATAGTCAAAACAGCCTGGTACTAGTACAAAAATAGACATATAGACAAGTGAAACAGAATTGAAACTCCAGAAATCAATCCACTAATCTACAATCAACTTATTTTTGACAAAGGAGCTAAAATCAAAGCCTAGAGCAAGGACAATCTCTTCAACCAATGGTGCTGGGAAAATGCATGGACAAGTATGAAGTAAGACCCCTACCTTACACCTTACAGAAAAATCCACTCAAAATGGATCCAAGTCCTAATCTACAACCCAATGCCATCAAATTACTAGAGAACATTGGGGAAAAACTGCAAAGCATTGATTTCAGCAAAGAAAAACATTTTCTTGGAAAAGACCCCAGAAGCACAGGCAATCAAAGCCAAAATCTACAAATAGGATTATATCAAGCTAAGAAGCTCCTGCACTGCAAAAGAAACTCAACAAAATGAAAAGGCAACCAACAGAATGGGAGAAAATATTGACAAATTATGTGACTAATAAAGGGTTAATATCCAGATTCTGCAAAGATCTCATAAAATTCAACAACATCAAAACAAACGATCCAGCTAAGTAATAGAAAAGGACCTGAATGTACATTTTTTGAGAGAGGAAATTCAAATTGCAACAGACACTAGAAAAAATATATTCAGGATCACTAGCAATCAGGGAAATGCAAATCAAAACCACAATGAGGATTTATCTCACCCCAGTAAGAATGGCTCTCATACAGAAATCAACAAATGATGATGAAAATGTGTGGGAAAAGGTACCCTAACCTCTTTTGGTGGGAATGTAAACTTGTTCAGCAACTATGGAAGACAGTGAGGAGATAAATCTGAAGTCTGAAATAAGAGCTGTCATATCATCCAGCCATCCCGCTCCTGGGAATTTAGCCAAAGAAAAAGAAATCCACATTTTGAAGAGTTATATGTACCCCCATATTCCTTGCAGATCAATTCAGAATAACTAAAATATGGAATCAACCCAGATATCCATTAACAAAAGACTAGCTAAAGAAATTATTGTGTATTCACTCAGTGTGATGTTTTCCAGATTCCTCCATTTTGTTGCAAATGACAGTATTTCATTGCTTTTGACTGCTGTATAGTATTCTATAGAGTACATGTCCCATAATTTCGTTATCCAATCTATATATCCAGTGTATATATATACTATAGAAAACCATTCAGCTGTAAAAAACATAAAATCTTGTCTTTCACAACAAAATGGATGCAACTGGAAACCGTTATACTTTGTAAAATAAGCCAGTCCCCAAAAGATAGATATCATATGTTTTCCCTGATCGGGGTAACTAATAAAGTTCCTAAAATGTAATGTATTGGAGTGAAATAGATATTTTGAGATTCAATGAGTGTTTATATCCCAGGTCTCTTCTGTTTAGGAACAGTGTTTCTGCTCTTCATGCTCTGTGTTGAACTCCTTTACTTGGTGTAGGGTTAACTGTACAATAGTTAAGTAAGAGTGGGAATTGTAGAGGCTAGAGGAAGAAGAGTTGGAATGTGGGTGGGAGGGACGGATGTATCACTATGTTCCTAAATCGGTATAAGTGAAATACATGAAATTAGTAAAACAAATAAAATAAACAATTCCAAAAAAAAAAACAAACAAAAATGATAAAAAAAAAAACAAACAAAAAAGTTGTAATGTCTCTTTCATTTCTGATTTTATTTATTTTAATCATCTCTATCTTTTGGTCAAGCTAACGGCTTGTCAATTTTATTTAGATTTTAAAAAAATCAACTCAGTTTCATGGATCTTAACCATTATTTTTCTTCTTTCTATTTGTTCTTTGATCTTTGCTGTTCACTATCTTCTGCAGGTTTGGGCTCTGTTTCCTCTGCAATTTCCTTAAGGTTCATTATATATAGTTTATTTGAGTTCCCTCTTTTTTTAGTCACTTATTGTTTTAATTCTAGTTTTTGAATTGTTTACCCTGCATCGCATAGGTTTTTGTAAGCTGTATTTCCATTTTTTTTGTCTCAAGATATTTAATTTACTTTTAATTACTTCTCTTACCCAGTAATTTCTCAGGAGCATATAGTTAATGTTTACATTTTGCTAGCTTTCAGAATTCCTTCTGTTACTTATTTTTCATATTATTATGGTTTAGAATGCTTCCTGGTAAGATTTTGATATCAAATTTATTAACATTTATTTTGTGCCTTGATATATGGTCTTTCCTTTAACATTTATCATGATCTCAAGAAGTATGTATATTCTGTTGCTACAGGATTTCATGGCCTTAATATAACTATTAATTCGATTTGCTATGCAATAAAACCAGTCTAGCTGTTCCTGAATTTAATTTTCTGTTTGGATGACATGTGCAATTGGAGGGATTATCATAATGGCCTATTATTAATGTGTTGAGATTATGCTATTTAAATTAATAGCACCATAATGCTTATCAAATAAAAGCCATAATTTTACTCCCTGCTTCCATATTTTATGTTTTTATGCTAGCTCTGTCCATCTTTTTAGATTTAATTTGAAAGAATAGCAACAGGAAGACAGAGAGGGACACAGAGAGATTTTCCATATGATAGATCCATCCTGTAATGATTGCAACAGCATAGACTAGGTTAGGCCAAAGCCCAGGACCAAAAAATCTGTAGTGGTATCCCACATAGGTGGCATTTGGCCACATACTTGGGGCATCTTCTGATGCTTTCCTCAGTGCATTGGCAGGGAGCAGAATTAGACATGGAGCAGCCAGGACTCAAATCAGCACTCTAAAATGGGATGCAGGATATAACTTGTGGCTTAACCCACTACATCACAATATTGGTACCATCCCATAAGTCTCTTACTTTGTTTAATATTCTTTTATTTATTTTTCTTGAATCTCAGGCTGTTTTATTTCCAGTGACCAGTGTTACAGTAAACTGATTCACTCTTCTTGATCTAGTCTGATAGGTAACTTCTCTATTGCATTTTTTAAAGTTTATTTACACAAGGAATCTTCAAAGCTTCATATTTCTGTAAAAATCCATGATTTTATATTTTACAACAAAATAACCTTTTATTAACTTGATCTAACATGAATGTATAGCATCTCTTTTGATGTGCTAAGATAGAACATAAGGTTGTAAAAAAGCCTGTATGCAAGCAATACCAAGTCTGTTAAAATTAAAGCTAGAACAAAAATCTAATTCATAGTGAAATTTGCATGGGACAAAAGTGAAAGTATTTATGCTGTATGAAAATTTTGTGGGAAAAACTTCCCAGACAAGTAGGAAATTCACGAATGGATAACAAAGTTTTAGAAAGGACAGGATGGTGTTAAACATCAAGTGGTGGCAGCAGACCATCCACTTCAGTTTTTTTGGTAAAATTTATTCATACCTTAACTGAGAAGAACCAATGTCTTACAGCAGAAGTAATATACAGCACTATCATGCCTTTGTTGATTCAGTGGAAAGCTTTCAAAATTAAAGCGAATGAAAGAATGATTTCATCACCCATGAGCAGGTGTAGATCTAAATATCTTTCTCTAAAAATTGTAGACAATATCTATTTTGGCAAAATAATTAGTGGAGTTGCAGAAGTCATTCATGAAGAAAACAGAAATAGGCTGTAATGTGGTT
Organism: Sylvilagus floridanus; assembly: GCA_949820135.1. Taxonomy (NCBI): domain Eukaryota; kingdom Metazoa; phylum Chordata; class Mammalia; order Lagomorpha; family Leporidae; genus Sylvilagus; species Sylvilagus floridanus. The sequence goes on along the minus strand of OX463238.1, from coordinate 102,122,537 downwards.
TCAGAACTGCTTGTAGAGCTTCTGTATTGACTCAGAATAATGGATATGCACAAGTTTTCTCCTCTTTCAAACCATAAGAGCACTAATGAATCTAATGAATCACTTTCCCATCTCCTGTATTTTACTATTAATTGCACATTTTTATTTTTTAGTGCTCTTTATTTTAATTAGCTTGAAACAAATAGGGAGCTGTAGAGAAATCTTCCATTCTGTGGTTCACTAATCAAATTATCAGATGATCCAAGGCTCAGTCAGACTGAAGACCAAAACTGAGAACAACACATGAGTCTCAGACGTGGGTCACAGCAGCCTATGCAGTTGGATTTTCATCAGCTGCCTCAGAGCTGGAGTGCAGGAACATTCATCAGAAATGCAGCACCTGGGTCTTGAGCTGGCATCCAAAATGTGATACAGTCATCCCAAGTGCCAGCTAAAACTACCCATAAAAATCTACCCTCTGCATTTGTGTTTTAGCGTCTTGATTAAAATTTCAATGTTTAATAAAAGAAAGTATACAGTGCCTGTTTATTATCCAGACATAATTATCATAATTTCATTGAAAACCATTGTTAAAATATTTTTAGAAAAATACTGTAAAAATCTTTTCGATGTTTTCAAAGTGGTAAGAAAACATCCCTTCCATCTGGCTATTTAAATATATCACTTGTCAAGCAAAAACTTTGCTCTCCACTTGTTTTTTATGTTTTTTGCTCTTTGCTTTTCAATTATGTGTTCTGGTTCAAAAAGCTCTAGTTAACACTCTTTAAAGGTATGATGTGGAGACTAGTGCCATGGATACTGCTCCAAATAAGCTGTAAACCTTGATGTACATATTTGGCTTTTCATTCTATATACCATTTCCTTTTCTATGCATTGTTAGGAAGGACTACATAAAAAACATAACATAAACTTCTAATTTCCACATCCATTCTAGCAGTTGAAAAAAATCTGACTTGGCAAGACAAGGAAAGAGATGGAAGATCTTATTGAAGAAAGAGGAATATGTTCTGGCAACAATTTCCAGTTTTACTGGACTGAACTTAATGGGCCTGAGATAACTTTCAAATTAAAGAGAGCTTGTTTCTACTTTTATTTTCTACTTTACTATCTAAGTTGCACATTATCTTTAAATAAAAGAAAAATTATAATTCAAGCAAATTCAGAACCTCAAATGGAAAATGTCTTCCTTCTCTCTAACCAAATATTTTATGATATTGAAGAAATTTCAATGATGCAATTAAGGCAATCCATATTTTTAAAACTAAACAAAAAATTGCATGATGAGATGTTTTGTATTTCATGAAAAATGAGAACAGTAAACTTCTTGCAGGTAAAAGCTTTATGAAACACATGCTAAGAGGTCATCAGGATTAGCCTGTCTTCCATCTGAAATAAATCACGAGCTGTATCCTTAAAGATGAATCTAGTTTTCTAGCTTAATCTTGCTCAAGAAAACTCAATCCTGCTGAATTGCAATATTGTATTTTCAAGGACACCTTTTCAAATCGCTTTTAGTAATTTTCTGTTTACCTAAATTGGAATAGTCCCTTTTGTTTAATGCTTCTTTACTACCTTACATTCACTTTGCATTCTTTTAAATATCACCGTCACTTTAGTCCTGAATGATATTGAAGTCTGTTTATCCTTGAGTCCCTCACCCATGAGACGAGATCTGATAACTGTCTTGTGACCAATAACAGGGATCCAGCTCTAGCTCCTTTTGGTAAGAACACATTTACCTTTATTTGATTGTGTTGTCTTCAAATAAATGATATTTCTGAAAATGGATGCAGAAACATTAGGACTCTTGTGAAATCAACTTACTGAAGTTCCTGTGAGTCTCATTTTCATTTCAGAATTATTGTAATAAATATATTGTTTAGCATTAAGGTGGGATTATCTGCAGATATCTGAAATTATAATTGTGCTTTTCTTAATGTTTATTCAAGAATAAAATATTTGGATAAATCAGGAAGGCAAGGAAAGATGTGTTAGACTGTGCAGGACGATCTTGACAGGCATGCAACCTTAGTGATTGAATTACTGGTATGATCTCATGTATCAGGAATGCTAGCAGAAGGTCTGAATGAGCTCTAATCTCACATTTTCTTCTTTTTTGTCATAAAAAGCTTTTGATAAACAAGCAACCAACATTTCATAACAACATAAGTAGTGATTGTCAGGCAAGCCAACAGGAACCCAATCACGTCCAGAGAGTGGTACTGGAACCAGGTGAGGTTGTGGGCTGCAACACAAAGGTGTTTGTCTCCTTTGTGGTGCATGACAAACTCGATCTAGAAGACTGCTCGATCCAGGGGCTTCATGGACTTATCATGGCGAATTCTTGATAATGTCATAACGTTCTCTTTATAGGTGAAGGAAAATTAATCAACATGAACTAATAGAATGACTAGGAAAGTAGATTTGTGAAATTTGTGTATTAATGGTACAAAAAGAATGTAAAAGGGTAGGAGAAACAAATTTTCTTCATGAAAAGTTATAGATGTCTGAGTTTATAGACTGCATTTCTTTTTTGGATGTATAGGATTGTAAGATGTGTTAGGAAAAGTTGGCTGATAACAATGTTTCTTACATTCAATCCAAGAAATTAGGATCACTTAATTCTTAAAGGCAAAAAAAGCATAAAAACTCAAAAATAACCATAACAAAAATAATTTAATGTGCAATATTTGAATGATTTTGTAAGCAATTGGTTATAGACTTGATGTACATTTATCCAATTAGTATCAAAATTAGAGATCAGAAGCAAATCCTTAGCAAAACTCAGGTATATCTGGGCAAAATTAACAAGGAGTCCATATCAATCAGGAATTTGTATTGAACTTAATCATTAATGAGTGCATTACTGTCAAATGATAAAGGTTTGACAATGAATGACCTTGTCTGTAGCTGTTTGCTGACTCTTACTTTCCCTTTCATAAATGACCAGTTCCTAGATATTCATTGTTAAATGAAATTGGCAAGTACAGTATCTTTCCTATCTTACTCTTGTAATTAATACTATAGTAATTCTCATAATATTTGAATTATTCTTATCTTAAAATAAGCCAACAGTGAATGCCTTATATTATGCATATTTTTCTTCTTTTTAGGGTTGTAATTTGAGAGTTAGAGAGTTTCTTTGTTTTAATTGTATTTAAGTTATGCAAGTTGTACATTTCATATATACAGATTTAGAACATAGTGATATTTCCCACCTTAATCTCCCTCTCATCAATGCTCCCACTCTTCTTCCTCCCCCAACTACTATTCCCACCCTTAATTTTTACCAAGATCTATTTCACTTTACTTAATGACCATACATTTAACCCTACACTAAGTAAAATAATTCAACAAATAGTATGGATAAAAAAAACAGTAAATGTTTTATATTGTTCATATTTCTCTTCTTTTTAGGTTGTGATTTGATAGTCTGCAGAGTTACAAGGCACTTAAGGCAACAACATTTGTGTTTTTAGTTGAAATTATCAAGTGCTAATGGATAAGTGCTTACCAAACATAAAACCACAAAGTGCTATAGCTTGGCACTTTAGCACTTGTGAATGGAGACAACATCCATTGATATTATTTTAAAAATACAATGGGAAAATAGTTTTCAAAGAATACTTGATAAGTTTTAGAAATTTTGGGGGAAGAGCTGTAATGAAGAACTCAAATTCTATGCAAAAATTAGTATAGTATGTGTCATATAATACAGAGCAGCAATTGGACAAAGAAGAAATTATATTCATTTCTCACCATTACATTTATTGAAATTTAAGCAGTATAAAGACATGTATACTAGACAGCTTATTTTTACAGTTAATTAGTAAATGAAGGATATATTCTTTTTCCAAAAAAAGTGCTTCTATTGGTGCTCATTTGGATGAACAACTGCTGTAAGAAAATTGATGTTCAGATCCAAGATGGCTGAATAGAGAAATGACATGCTGATTTTGACCACCAGAAGAGACAAGAAGAACAAGGGAAGAACTGAATTCTTAGGGGACATTTGGAGAGTTTTCAATACAAAGTTTACAGAAAGATGACTCTATGGAACAGTGGGGTCTGTATGATTACACAGGAGCTGGTAGGATGCTACCAGCAACTCCCCCAGCTTGTAGCTGCTGGGGTTGCCATTTTCTCAGAGCAAAGTGAAAGGAACCTTCAGTAGCCTGCACAACTGGTGATATTGTCTGGTGAAGAAACTCACAGTCACAAATGACTTTGAATCTTCCTGAAACATTGATGAAGGGGAGGGTTCCCACAAACCCCGTGAAGGGAAGACACATTGCTTTCTTCTTTCCTCCCACCACTGCGCCCAGTGACCATCAAAGAGAAAGTATCATCTTAATAAGGCAAGTGGAGCCAATTACAGCCATTGTGACATAGGCAGATTTTTACAGAATGATAAATTCATGGCTCCCACTATCTTTGAGTCTGGCCTGGAGAGTTGCAGGTTGAGAATTCCCTTTTAGTTCTGTAAAGGAGGAACACATTGTTCCTCTCCCCTAATCACACTAAGGCACCTGAATCAGTTTGCCAAGTTGGCACAGCAACTCACTTCCATCAGGCTTGTTGCTGACCATGGGAGAGGGCTGGCTATCCCCATGGATGGAGAGTCTCTTCTCTGCTCACTGTTACTGTGAGAATACTATGACTATTCAGAAAGGCATGGAGTCTTGCTGGATTTTTGGGAAATCACTGGGTCTGGGTAAGGAAGCTCAGAATTACCTGAGTTCTGTAGAATATCATTGTGGAGGGCTCCATGATCAACAAAAAGCACATTGACCCTTTGTGTAGTTCAGGCACCTGAGCTGTGCACAGACACTTCGGGCTTTCTCCAGGCACTCGGTTCACCTTTTTATAGAAGTGCTGAGGCTGTGAATACACAAGCTGGTGTGATCATGCCCTCCTCTGCTGACAACAAAGAAGATCTATCACACTCTGTTTGGATGTCACTTTGGACTCCTGCCGTCTTTTGAGCACTGACCAGAGCTCCCTAACCTCACTAAGCACAAACCTCTGGATATCTGAAGAATGAACAGGAATTCCACTGAGCCACAGAGACATGTATAAAAAGAAAGACTTCAGAGGAGAAAACCAGCATATGTTTCTATAGTTGGAGAAAAATACATATAAAAATACAAAAAATATGAGCAAGGAAAAAAATAGGACTCCTCAAAAGAACACAATAATACCTTAATATTAGAACATGAAGATGAAGGGATTGATGAAATGCCTGAAAATGAATTCAGCAGAATGATCACAAGATTACACAAAAATGAAGAGAATCAAATATATGAAAATAACAAAACCCATACAGGACCTGGGAAAGAAATTGTGCTGGGAAATATAGATATTAAAGAAAAATTAAACAAATATTAGAAATGAGGAACTCAATGTGTCAAACAAAAAAAAAAAGTAGGAAGCCTTAACAACAAATTAAATGAGGCAGAAGAAAAAATATTTGAGCCAGAAGACAAATCTTTGAAAACATTTCTGTCACACAGAAGAAAAAAAAAAATTGGAGAAACAAGAAAGAATTTCTGATATTTTTAGCAAGTTATCTAAAAAACAAATACACATATCCTCAGAGTTCCTGAAGAAATGGAAAGACAGAATGGAGAAAAAAATGGGCATCTAGGAATAAGGAGCACATAGAATATCTAATAGATATGACCAGAAAAGGTCTTCACCACAAGATGTGATAGTTGAACTTTCAACAGTAAATGTAATGAAAAGTTCTAAATGTGCAAGAAAGAAATGCTATATGCAAGCACATGGAGATTGAACAACATGCTCCTGAATGAACAATGGGTCATAGAAGAAATCAAAAGAGAAATCAAAATTTTTCTGGAAGTAAATGAGGATAACAGCACAACATACCAACACTTATGGGATACAGCAAAAGCAGTGTTAAGAGGAAAGTTTATAGTAACAGGTTCCTACATCAAGAAAATGGAAAGGCACCAAATAGATGAGCTTTCAGTTCATCTCAATATCTAGAAAATCTGCAGCAAACCAGACCCAAATCTAGTAGGAGAAGAGAAATAATTAAAATCAGAGAAGAGATCAATAGGATTGAATCCAAAAAAACATCACAAAAAACCAGCCAAACAAGGAGCTGGTTTTTTGAAAAAATAAACAAAAGTGACACCACACTGGCCCAACTAACTAAAAAAAGAAGAGAAAAGACCCAAATCAGTAAAATCAGAGATGAAAAACGAAAAGTAACAACAGAAACCACAGAAATAAAAAGAATCATCAGAAATTACTACAAGGACTTGTATGCCAGCAAACAGGGAAATCTATCAGAAATGGATAGATTCCTGGACACATGCAACCTACCTAAATTGAACCAGGAAGACATAGAAAACCTAAACAGACCCATAACTGAGACAGAAATTGAAACAGTAATAAAGGCCCTCCCAACAAAGAAAAGCCCAGGACTAGATGGATTCACTGCTGAATTCCAGCACACATTTAAAGAAGAACTAACTCCAATTCTTCTCAAACTATTCAGAACAATGTAAGAGAGGGAATCCTCCCTGATTCTTTCTATGAAGCCACCATCACCTTAATTCCTAAGCCAGAGAAAGATGCAGCATTGAAGAGAATTACATACCAATATCCCTGATGAACATAGATGCAAAAATCCTCCATAAAATTCTGGCCAATAGAATGCAACAACACATCAGAAAGATCATCCACCCAGACCAAGTGGGATTTATCCATTGTATGCAGGGATGGTTCAATGTTCACAAAACAATCAATGTGATACACCACATTAACAGACTGCAGAAGAAAAACCATGTGATTATCTCAATAGACACAGAGAAAACATTTGATATAATACAACACCCTTTCCTGATGAAAACTCTGAGCAAACTGAGTATGGAAGGAACATTCCTCAATACAATCAAAGCAATTTATGAAAAACCCACGGCCAATATCCTATTGAATGGGGAAAAGTTGGAAGCATTTCCACTGAGATCTGGTACTGGACAGGGATGCCCACTCTCACCACTGCTATTCTGTATAGTTCTGGAAATCTTAGCCAGAGCTATTAGGCAATAAAAAGAAATTAAAGGGATACAAATTGGGAAGGAAGAACTCAAACTACCCCTCTTCGCAGATGATGTGATTAATTAGGGCATCCAAGAACTCTACTAAGAGATTACTAGAACTCAAGAAGAGTTTGGCAAAGTAGCAGGATATAAAATAAATGCACAAAAATCAACAGCCTTTGCGTACAGAGGCAATGTCATGGCTGAGGAAGAATTCTAAGATCAATCCCATTCACAATAGCTACAAAAGCAATCAAATACCTTGGAATAAACTTAACCAAGGACGTTAAATATCTACAATGAAAATTACAAAACCTTAAAGAAAGAAGTAGAAGAGGATACCAAAAAATGGAAAAATCTTCCATGCTCATGGATTGGAAGAATCAATATCATCAATATGTCCATTCTGCCAAAAGCAATTTATACATTCAATGCAATACCAATCAAGATACTGAAGACCTTCTTTTCAGATCTGGAAAAAATGATGCTGAAATTCATATGGAGACACAGGAGACCTCGAATAGCTAAAGCAATCTTGTACAACAAAAACAAAGCCGGAGGCATCACAATACCAGATTTCAGGACATACTACAGTGCAATTGTTATCAAAACAGCATGGTACTGGTACAGAAACAAATAGATAGACCAGTGGAACAGAACAGAAACACCAGAAATCTATCCAAACATCTACAGCCAACTTATATTTGATCAAGGATCCAAAACCAATTGCTGGAGTAAGGACAGTCTATTCAATAAATGGTGCTGGGAAAACTGGATTTCCACGTGCAGAATCATGAAGCAAGACCCCTACCTTTCACCTTACACACAAATCCCCTCAACATGGATTAAAGACTTAAATCTACGATCCAACACCATCAAATTATTAGAGAGCATTGGTGAAACCCTGCAAGAATAGGTACTGGCAAAGGCATCTTGGAAAATACCCCAGAAGCACACGCAGTGAAAGCCAAAATTAACAACTGGGATTGCATCAAATTGAGAAGTTTCTGTACTTCAAAAGATACAGTCAGGAATGTGAATAGGCAACCGACAGAATGGGAAAAATATTTGCAAACTATGCAACACATAATAGGTTGATAACCAGAATCTACAAAGAAATCAAGAAACTCCACAACATCAAAACAAACAACCCAATTAAGAGATGGGCCAAGGATCTATATAGGCATTTTTCCAAAGAGGAAATCCAAATGGCCAACAGACACATGGAAAAATGTTCAAGATCACTAGCAATCAGGGAAATGCAAATCAAAACCACAATGAGGTTTCACCTCACCCCGGTGAGAATGGCTCACATTCAGCAACTAGAGACAACAGATGCTGTGGAGGATTTGGGGAAAAAGGGACACTAATCCACTGTTGGTGGGAATGCAAACTGGTGAAGCCACTATGGAAGTCAGTCTGGAGATTCCTCAGAAAACTGAATATAACCCTACCATTCAACCCAGTCATCCCACTTCTTGGAATTTACCCAAAGGAAATTAATTTGGCAAAAAAAAAAAAAAATCCGTCTGCACCTTAATGTTTACTGCAGCTCAATTCACAATAGCTAACCTGGAATGAACCCAAATCCCATCAACAGTAGACTGGATAAAGAAATTATGGGACATGTACTCTATAGAATACTATACAGTAGTCAAAAACAATGAAATCTGGTCATTTGCAACAAGATGCAGGAATCTGGAAAACATAATTCTGAGTGAATTAAGCCAGTTCCAAAGAGACAAATATCATATGTCCTCCCTGATCGGAAACAACTAACTGAGCACCAAAGGGGAAACCTGTTGAAGTGAAGTGGACACTATGAGAAACAGTGACTTGATCAGCTCTTGTCCTGACTGTTGATGTACAATGTAATACTTTACCTCTTTTAGTATTTTTTCTTTGTTTGTTCTAGTACTATTGGTTGAACTCTGTAATTAACACACAATTATTCTTACGTGTTTAAATTTTAACTGAAAAGTGATCCCTGTTAAATGTGACAGTGGGAATAAGAGGGAAGAGATGTACAATTTGGGACATGCTCAATCGGACCTGCCCCAAATGGTGGAGTTAGAATCGTGCCAGGGGATTCCAATACAATCCCATCAAGGTGGCATGTACCAAGGCCATCTCACTAGTCCAAGTGATCAATTTCAGTTCACAATTGATCACACTGATAGGTCTAAGAGTCAAAGGGATCACACAAACAAGACTAGTGTCTGCTAATACTAACTGATAGAATCAAAAAGGAAGAGAACAATCCATCATGGGAAGCGAGATACACAGCAGACTCATAGAATGACAGATGTCCTAAATAGCACTCTGTCCTCACAATCAGCACTTAAGGCATTCGGATCTGGTTGAAGAGCCCAGGAGAGTATTTTAGAGATAGAAAGCCAAGACACTCTGGCAAAAAAAAAAAAAAAAAAAAAAAAAAAAAAAAAAAAAAAAAAAAAAAAAACCTAAATGAAAGATCTCTGTGAGTGAGATCCCAGTGGAAAGAATGGGGCCATGAAAGAAGGAGGTACCTTTCTCTGAAGGGAGGAGAGAACTTCCACTTTGACTATGACCCTGTCAGAATAAGATTGAAGTCAGCGGACTCAAAAGGCTTCCATAGGCTTGGCAACTCATGACTAGAACCTAGGGATATTACTGACGCCATAAACAAGAGTGTCAAATTGTTAAATCAACTTCAGGAGTCACTGTGTACTTACGTCTCATGTGGGATCTGTCCTTAATGTGTTGTCCAATGTGAAGTAATGCTATAACTAGTACTGAAACAGTACTAGTGTTTCTGTGTGGGTGCAAACTGATGAAATCTTTACTTAATATATACTACATCGATCTTCTGTATATAAAGATAATTGAAAATGAATCTTGATTTGAATGGAATGGGGGAGGGAGCAGGAGATGGGAGGGGTGTGAGTGGGAGGGAAATTATGGGGTGGGGGAAGCCATTGTAATCCATAAATTATACTTTAAAAATTTATATTTACTAAATAAAAAAATAAATTTAAAGTAAAATAAAATTTAAAAAAAGTCAACAAGTGAGGATTAGACTTGCCTCGACCTTTAACCCCCACACCCTGTATCTATAAAAGGAGCCCTCCCAACCTCTGATGCGCGACTCCCATGGCCCCAGCCCTATTGGGTACCTGCACCCGCGTGGGAGACCGTGAGGAAGCACCTGGCTTCTGGCTTTGGATCGGCGCAGCGCCAGCCATAGTGGTCATTAGGGCAGTAAACCAATGGAAGGAAGACCTTTCTCTCTGTCTCTCTCTCACTGTCTATAACTCTCTCTCTGTCTCTCTTTCTCACTGTTTAATTCTGCCTGGCAAAAAATAAAAAAAAATAAATAAAAAAAAAGACTCAATCATTTCTCTTCTGTGATAAACACACACATTTCCCTTATAAAAGAAATAGAATACTCATAATCATGTATAAAAGCATGGCAGGATCCAGCAGTTATTAGTAGATGAGGGAACTCCTTGAATAGATCCTTGTAAGAAACAGTTTTAAAACATGCCTTTGGGTAAGAATCCAAATGAGACACAAACCTTAACACAAGGACTAAGATTTTGTCACTCTAAAATGTGAAGTGACCTGCTTTAAAAATTAAGACAGAAATAAGTGTGCAGCAGCTAAGTCATTTTTACGACATTTACATATTATTCTAGAATGTCTTCTTTCAGTCTTTGCTCCCTCAGTTCTTATCCAGCTTCTTGCTAATGTTCATCTTGGGAAGTAGCAGGTAAGGACTACAGAACTTATGTCTCTGCCTCCCAATTGGGAGCCTTTATTGAGTTCTGGATACATGGCTTTGGCCTGGACAAGCAGCGAGCTTTACAGGTAATTTAGGACTTAATCAAATGACAGAAGATGTATCTCCTTATGTCTTTTTCTCTCAATAACTTTGCTATATTGAATAATACCCTATAAACATTTCTCCTTTGTCCACTGAATGAATGATAGGGTTCGGCAGCAGAGGACAATGGAGTGACACTGAAAGATGGTATAGGCAGGAAGTGACAAATTTCCATGACTCCACTTTCTAAATTTATAGTGTTTGCTGAGTTTTAAGAACATTTATGTTAGAGAATATACTTAAGAACGTAAAGAATATAAGAATACAAGAATCAAATTACTTTGTATTATATATTTACACATGTAATAAATGTACATGAGTAATATTGATATTACTTATCCATTAAGAAACATTACATTCTACATGGCAATTAATTGACAATACTCATACTTATTCTTTAGTCTCTAACCTTCACTTGGGATTTTCAGAATGACATTTACTATTACCTGACTTTTGTATCTTATCTCCAATGTGGTGCTTATTAAATTTATCCATTTAAGCAGCATATTTCATAATCACATTTATCAGGTGGTATTAAAGATGAAGGATGGCATATAAATTCTGTTATTGTACATGGTAATGCAGAGTAGCTGTATCTATATATGAAAGCTGCAAGAATCAATCATGAAGAAATAAATGCACAAAGATTATTGCTGTATTAGAATTATTTTATAATGACTCTTTATGATTCTCTGTCAAGTGTTATTTCAAGTGTACATATTTTCCTAAATGTGTGTATAAATTTTTAGGTATGAGAAAAGAATTCTAACAATTAAAACAGGTGCAACAATGCTTTTATCTTTCATGAGTAAGCATAGATTTATATATCCTACTATAACAATTGTGAACAAGATCAGTTTTGGCAAAGTCATTAATGCATTTTCAGTTACATGAAGAAAAGAGAAGTGGGTATTTTGATTTGCAAGCACATGCATATCATGTCTCAGATTAATGTAATATTGTCTCAGATTAATGGGTATATATAGCACTGTATTTCTTTACTTTAAAAAACACAGTAAAGTAAGTAAGCAGCACTGATGGATAACTTCTCCATCTCTTGTATTTTACATTTTTAATGCACACTTTTATTTCTTAATGCTTATTTATTTTCATTAACTTTAAGGGAAGAGAGACATGTGCTGAAATCTTCCTTCCGCATGTGTCCACAATATCCAGGGCTCAGCCAGGCTAAAGCCAGAAGCCCAGAACTCCATCTGAGTTTCACAATGATGGCAAGGACCCAAGCACTTGAGCTGTCATTTGTTGCCTCTCCAGATGCATGCACACAGGAAGCTTCATTAGGAACACGTCAGGAGGGTCTTGAACTGGAACTCTCAAGTGGTGGCTGAAATCATTGCACGAGAAAATCTGCCCTAACATTTTGCTTTTAAATATTTAAAGTTTAATTAAAATATTCATTGCCTCTTTATTTTATTGACAGTGTTATAATTAATTTCATTGGAAATCATTGCTGAGAATAATCTTGTGTAGAAATGGTCTGTAAAAGATTTTTTTTATATTTAAAAATGACAGATCTTTCTTCAATCTATTTAAATATATCTCTTGTAAGGCAATCCATGGCCTTAACTGTTTTTTTGTTTTCTATGTTTGGTTTGCAATCTGCAGCTATTGTCCAACAGCTATACTTACAAATATGGAAGACAAGATTTGGAGATATTTTTGTCATTTAAACTGCTCTCTACAGAATGGGCTTTAAAAATTGCTACACATATTTGACTTTTTATTCCAGCTACTATTTCCTTTCCTACATATTAGTTTTATGCCTAGAACATTGGATCCCTGTTGAGACCCCCACATATTCGATCACACCAAAAGCAACGTTTATTGTAATTACAAGCCGCGGCAGGGACCTCCTCTAACCACCTGCACAGCAGAGGGCAGAGGAAGGCCCGAGCCATGTGGAGAGCCTCTTTTAAAGCAGGGTTATGTCCTCGAGGGGTGTGAAGTAACAGTGCCTTGGCTAGGGTCACCTCTAGTATTTCCTGATCGAACATGGTTGTTCCTGATTGGTTTGGACCCAGGGGATTTCCTTATAAGGTAAAGGATAAGGAGCTGTTCTGTTGTATGTTTTGGTTTCCCCTGTGTGATGCTGCTTTTACAGAAAGTTGGGGATGCCTCCCCGAAAATGGAGGCACTTTTTTAAAAGTGTAGCTACTCCAGCTCTTCAGTTAGGAGTGATGATATAAAAACATAATGTAAATTTCTGGTTTCCATATCCTCGGTATCCTAGATATCAAAGCACTTGAAAAGTTTTTCATGAGGGGCTGTTGCTGTGGCATAGTACATTAAGCTTCCATTTGTGGTACCGGCATCCTATGTGGACACTGGTTCAAGTTCCGGCAGCTCCACTTCCAATCCACTTCCATATGGGCAAGCAATGGAAGCTGGCCCAAGTACTAGTGCACCTACACCCACTAGGGAGACCTGGAAGAAGCTCCTGGTGCAAGGCTTCAGGTCAGTTCAGCCCCAGTCATTGGAGCAATTTGAAATAAACCAGCAGATTGACGACCTCTCTCTCTCTCTCTCTTTGCCCCTCTCTCTGTTTGTACTCTGCCTCTCAAGTAAATAAATAAAATCTTTTAAAACATTTTACTTGAAAAGACAAGGCTAATAAATGGAAGCTTTGAAGGCAGTATTGTGGCAAACAGGTTAAGCCTCCACCTAGAACGCTGGCATCCGAAATGGGTGCCAGTTTGAGTCCGGGCTGATCCACTTCTGATTCTTCTCCCTGGTAATGCACCTGGGAAATAAGTGAAAGATCACTCAAGTCCTTGGGCCCCAGAACCACGTGGGAGATCCAGAAGAATCTCCTGTCTCTTTGCCCCAGTCTGACCTGGTTCTATCTGTTTTAGCCATATGGGAAATGAAGCAGTCTATCCCACACTCTGAAAAAAATGTGTCTTTGAAATAAATGCAAATAAATATTTAAAAAAGGAAGAAACTGGAGAACTTGTTTTAGGAGGTATGAAAACTGGTATTGTGTTGCCATTATAAACTAAAGTTAATCAGAATCTACATTTATTCCCTGCCTTACTATCTAAGGTAAAGAGGACCTTTAAATAAAGGGAGAATTGTTACTCAAGAATTTGCAAAGCCTTATGTGGAAAATGTCTTTCTTCTTCCCGATCAAATATTTTAAAATATTGCAGAAATTTACTAAGTCACAGTTTTGGGCAATCAAAAGTTTTTGACTAAACAAAAAGATTAAATGAAGACATGTATTGTATTTCATTGGAAAATGAACAGTAAACTTCATATAGTTCAAAAATTTGCCAAAACACGTGCTTAGGGACTTCACTAACTTTAGCCTGTCATCTACCTGAACTGGGTCATAAGTTAGATCCTTAAAGGTAAACCCACTGTACAAGCTTACTCTTTGAATAAGAAAACTCAATCCTGATAAACTGCAAACTACATTGTCTAGTGCACTTTACCAAATACTTCTAGTAATTTTTTCCACTTCTTTCTTCTGTAATTTTCTATTCACATAAATTTGAGCATTCCCTTTCGGTTCATCATTTTTTTTTTTTTTGATTTTGAAAATCAATCATTCTTCTCCCAGTTGGAGTTGAGTATACTTTATCATGTTGTCACTCTTCCAATTTAAAGAAGTCAGGATAAAAATCTGTCTTAACACCTATAACAAGGATCTGGCTATATTTCCTTAAGCGAGTACACTACATACTACTTGATGGAATTGTGTTCAGTAGATGATGTTTCTGAACATGGACACAAAATATTGATAGTTCTTCTGAAAGCAATAATCTGATATCCCAGTGAGTCTCATTTCTTAAAGTTAGTAAAATAAGTTAATAATTCAGCATTAAAATTGAAGTATCCATGAATACTGAAGGATAGAATGGTGCATTTCCTTAATGCTTAGTCAAGAAGAAATATCTTGATAAATCTGGAAGGCACAAATCTCCAAAACTGTGTGGGACTGCTTCACTCTCGTGCATCCTTAATGGTTGAATTGATGGCATGATGTCAAATATTGGGCTACTAGTCCTAAGTCTGAAAGAGCTCTAATCTTGCTTTCTCTTCTTTCCTGTTTTAACAAGCTGTTGATAAACAAGCAACCAAAATTTTATGACAGCGTAAGTAGTGATTGTCACACAGGCCAGCAGAAACACAATCACATCCAGAGAGTGGTACTGGTACCAGGTGAGGTCATGGGCTGCAACCCGGAGATGTTTGGCTCCTTTGTGGCGCATGACAAACTCAATCCAGAAGACTGCTCGTTCCAGGGGCTTCATGGGCTGATCATGGTGGATTCGTGATAACTTCATGACATTCTCTTTATAGCTGAAGAAAAATCAATTTATGAACTTATAGAATATAAGATATGTAAGTATATATACATTTATATCTAAATATAAGCCTACAGAATGCACCATAAAAATGGGTATGTGAAATTTTTATACAGACGGTAAAATGAATGTTGCAAAAAAGAGTAGGAGACAAAAATCTTTTCTTCAGTAAACATTACAGAGATCTGAGTTTCCTGATTGGAAACTGCTGGGTGTTCAATGTTACAAAATGTGTTGAGAGGTTGGCAGAGAACAATATTTCTAACTTTCAAACCTAGGAATTGGAATCACTTAACTCTTAAAGGCAATGAAAACAAAAAATGACAGTAACAGCAACAATAAAATTCATTTGATATGGAATTCTTGGAAGACTCTGTAAACAATGGTTTTTAGATTTGTTTTACTAGAATGTGATTAGTAAGATAATTTAGAGATAGCAGGCAAGCCCATTAATAAGGTCGGGTATATCTGGGCAAAATTAATAAGGAGTTATTATCAACCAGGAATTTGTCTTGGACTGATCAAAAATTAGTGCATTTACATGTAACTTGTGAATGTATGAAATTGAATTGCCTTCCTTTGGAGCCTTACACTGACTCTTCTTTTCCCTTTTTCTCAGCTTAAATTTCTTAATCTTCTCACTGTTTCATGGATCTTTCTTAACTGATTCTTTGAATTAAACGATGTTAAAATTTAGAATATTTGACTTATTCTTATCATATACTAAACCAGCAGTAAATGTTTTCAATTATTACAATTTTTCTTCTTGTTAACGTTGTGATTCAGTTTCTGGAGAGTACTGGAGTAACTAGGGAGTTGTTCCTGTCGTTAAAATTGTCAAGAACTAATGGACAGGGCAAAAGGCTGTATGTGGGGAGTGTGTCCCTCCATGTCCAAATCACATATTATGGTGTCTTGGTACATCAGCAATTGCATTGAGGACAACTTCCACTCATGTTATTTTTAAAATATGGATGGAAAACTCCTTTCACGAGGAGTATATTTAAAGCTGTGGAAATTTATTGGGAAAACAAATGGTGAATGGGTCACATAATATATGCAGAAAACTAGTACAATGTGTGGTCAATTTTTTAGTTAATTTAGAAATTCACTTCAGCCTGTAGCATTACATCTATTAAGAATGTATGAGAATATGTAAGTGAAAAATAAATTTGTTTTGAAAAAAACAAGAGAAGTATGCTGATGATTAGCTCTTTAGGTTGAACAACAGCTGTAAAAAATGAAGTCCAACTACTTATAAAAGCTAAGGGTCATTGTGATACTATCAAGGAAACATTCCCTAGGAAAACTTTGCATTTATGTATACATCATTGTGTAATCAAAGGAGGAAAACCCATTCCAAACATGATTGATATCGCAATATAGTGCTGGTACTTAATCAACACTAACAATATAATGAAACAATGGGAGAAGCATTTCTTATTACAAATCTTTTGAGTATTGGACCAGATTATTCTAATGTATTTTTCAGGTAAATTATTTGTTTATTTTGTAATTAAACAAGTCAGACATAATGTTTGCTTTCCATTTTTAACCAGAGCTATAGTCAAAATAGTGATCATTTTCAGAATCTTGTAGTCCCCAATGAAAACGTATCAAATCAGTTTTTTTTTCAAAAAAACAATACTCACGAAGGATCATTAATGACTGACTTCACGGCATTGATCAAATCTTCCTTTGACATTGTTTTCCAGTCCAATGTCACAGCTGCTCCCTTGGCCCTCATGTGGGCAAGGTTATCATATTGATCTGCAAACAAGGGGAGGCCCACCATAGGGATGCCATGGTGGATCGCCTCATAGATGCCATTGGTTCCACCATGAGTTACAAAAGCTTTGGTTTTGGGATGACCTAGAATTGAGAGGTTTTCAATAAAATTATTAATGAAAAGTTTGAGAAATAAAATAAGAAACAGAATTTGGGGCACTAAAAGGGCTGGTGATGTCTAGACCACAGGTTCTGAATAAAGATGAGATCGTGTATAAATTGCTTAGAGATCAAGAGGAAGAGGTTCCTCAATCTACTGGAGAGGTCAGCGAGGCCACATGGGAAAGTGCTGTGATTTGAACTAAAACCAGGGAAAGAAATAGCAGGAATGAAAGATATATTCTTATTGGAAGATTTCTTATGCCAAAAAGAAAAAAAACTCCCCTTCAAATGAATGTTAGAAGATTTTCTCTTGAAACAGTAGTCCATTCACGGAGAATGGTTTATAAGATTTAGAACATAGTAGGTAGTCCCATAATTGAATTCCTGCAATCTTAGTAGAGCCCACACATAATCTTCAAATGCATTCTCATTTATTGAGAGATTTGCTGAGACTTTCCCACAGAAAATGTGGAGTAATTCATAACTACACGTAGAGTATTTTTCAGTGGCATTTCAAACCACTGTATTATGGGAACAACAATGTATTGACTGAACAAAGCACTGTATTATGGGAAACAACAGATGTAGTGACTGAAATGGCAAACAGAGACAACCCCAAATACAATTATTATTTTTAAAAAGTTGATTTATCTGAAAGACATAAGGAGAGAATGAGAGAGTGTATGAGAGACAAAAAGAGAGCTAGAGATCAACCCTCTACTGATTTACTCCTCAAATGCCTACAAGAACAGGGGCTGGGCAAGGCAAAGCCAAGCAGAGACTCAATCCTGGGTATCAATGTGGATTATTGTGAGCCAAGCTTTACGTCATTTCCTGTTACCTGCCATGGTGCACTTGGACAGAAAATGGAACCAGAAGTAGAAATTGAACTTGGACCTAGCAACAGCAATAAGGATGCAGATGTCCCAAGTGACTTCTTAACTACTGTACCAAATTCTCTCCCAGAAAGAAATTAGTAAGCTATTCTAGGGATGTGAAGAACTTAGAATGTCCACTGATTTGGTTCATTGTATTCTCCTAGAACTAGAAAATAAGCATGAAAACATTTGGTGGACTTCTGAGTGTTTCCATAACAAATGGTCATCAGCTTTCTGTTGAACCACTGTCTTTCAACTTGTTACTCATGTTTGCAGCATTTGTCCTCCATGTCTTACCAAGAAGGTCATTCTGAGGGATCCACTGATAGAGCCTGGTATTAGGTCCCAAGGTATCAGGTTTCTTGCCATCAAATCTCCAAAGAACCTATTAGGTAAAGAAAATGCATGTTTCATGAGTTGAATTTCTAAGAAGAACAACTTGGATTCTAAGGAGGTTAGAGATTCTAAGGAGGTTAGAGATTAATGCCGAGTTAAATGCCTTCCATGTGAAAGCTAAGTAAGAAAGACAGAAGAAGGTAAGTAGAGAGAACTACTAAAAGATAAAGATAAGTAGAATACAAACATTTCCTATGTATTTGTACATTCACACTGACATAGAACATGATCATGATGTTTCACATATATTGCTTTATTCATGTCAGATAATGAGAGACAAAATCCAGTGTTTAAGAAACTGTTACAATGTCATAATTCTACTGCAATAATTGGAATTTATTCCCTGTATTGTAAATTTTGATTTACCTGAATAACCATGTTGGATTCCTCTTCCATGTATAACATCAACTTTTCAATTGAAATTATAAAATGAAAGTCTACACTAATCCAGTGATCATTAGAAATTTCATTTAATATGACATGTATAATTCACAAAATTAATCCTTGCAGTAGGTTGTTTGTGAGAAATAAATTAGTTCTGCACAGGACTACTTTTTACTTATTTTACATTACAACTTACTAAGCACTATTTCTTGGAAAATTTTTACCTTTTGCTTATTTTACATTACAAGTTCCTAAGCACTATTTCTTGGAAAATGTTTAAGTGGTTTAAGTAAACTTTGATTATTTTTATTAACGTTAGTTCACTAATTGCTGCTGTTTTAGATCATTTCAATGTCTAGTACCAAAACAAAGTGCTGACTTTGGAATTTCCAAGCAGGTTCAAAATGTGAAGCACAAGGCACAAGCATTTAATTTCCGTGTGCTTTGAGAATGTTAAACGTAATTTCATTTCTCAGAAAAAATTACACGGTTGATTACAAGAACCATACATTAACTACAACGCTAAAAGCAATATATAACTACTGAAAGATCAAAGTGGTCTTACATTCATTAGAAAATTTGTATGTCCTAAAATTTCTAATGGAGTGCATCTAAGCATCTCCCCATTCCAGGCCTGCTCCTGCTTCCCTTGCCCTGATGTTCCCTTCTCCTTCCTCAGTCTGGAGGAGGTGTGAATCTAATGGGTTAGGAGCACTGTCCTGGGGCCACGCATTGTGATGCCCTGGGTCCACCTGCAGGAAAGAATTATCTGCACTTTCTCTCTTACATCTTCCTGGTTCAGGCACAAATAGGGCTCTGACTAAAGGGCGGGTTGTTTTCTTCCCTTTTTCTACATATACTAGACTGTACTGAATCCTTAGTTTGTGGTTCCCAAGTCCTAATTTTCCATATCTAGGTAGATTCTGAAACATCACCATGAGGACTTAGTACAAAACTAGGGGAAGTAAAGAGTAGGGATTACATGGAAACTCCAAACTGCAAGTTGCACATCAGACATTATTCTCAGATCTGGAAAAAATGATACTGAAATTCATATGGAGACACAGGAGACCTCGAATAGCTAAAGCAATCTTATACAACAACAACAAAAAAAAGCCAGAGGCATCACAATACCAGATTTCAGGACATACTACAGGGCAGTTGTAATCAAAACAGCATGGTACTGGTACAGAAACAGATGGATAGACCAATGGAACAGAATAGAAACACCAGAAATCAATCCAAACATCTACAGGAACTTATATTTGATCAAGGATCCAAAACCAATTCCTGAAGTAAGGACAGTCTATTCAATAAATGGTGCTGGAAAAACTGGATTCCAGTGCAGAATCATGAAGCAAGACCCCTACCTTTCACCTTACACAAAAATCCACTCAACATGGATTAAAGACTTAAATCTACGACCCAACACCATCAAATTATTAGAGAGCATTGGTGAAACCCTGCAAGATATAGGTACTGGCAAAGACATCTTGGAAAATACCCCAGAAGCACAAGCAGTGAAAGCTAAAATTAACTACTGGGATTGCATCAAATTGAGAAGTTTCTGTACTTCAAAAGAAACAATCAGGAAAGTGAATAGGAAACTGACAGAATGGGAAAAAATATTTGCAAACTATCCAACAGATAAAGGGTTAATAACCAGAATCTACAAAGAAATTAAAAACTCCACAACATCAAAACAAATAACCCAATTAAGAGATGGGCCAAGGACCTCAGTAGACATTTTTCCAAAGAGGAAATCCAAATGGCCAACAGATACATGAAAAAATGTTCAAGATCATTAGCAATCAGGGAAATGCAAATCAACACCACAATGAGGTTTCACCTCACCCCGGTGAGAATGGCTCACTTTCAGAAATCCATCAATAATAGATGCTGGAGAGGATGTGGGTAAAAAGGAACACTAACCCACTGTTGGTGGGAATGCAAACTGGTGAAGCCACTATGGAAGTCAGTCTGGAGATTCCTCAGAAACCTGAATATAATCCTACCATACAACCCAGCCATCCCACTCCTTGGAATTTACCCAAAGGAAATTAAATTGGTAAACAAAAATGTCGTCTGCACCTTAATGTGTATTGCAGCTCAATTCACAATAGATAAGACCTGGAAGCAGTCCAAAATATTTCTATTGCTAGTGTATCAGCTCAGTTATAAATTGCACTTCATTTGCTTTCTGGTTACATCTTTATGCAGAAGGGGGCATCAGCAATCATGCAGAATACAGAACCAAATGATCCTGTAGTTTGATGCTAATGTCATGATGATAACAAAGCTTCACACTGCACCTCTTAAATATGCTTTTTTTCTGTTCAAATACTAAATCCAAGAATAATTTTGTAAAATATTCTCTGAGCGTCTGTTGCACATCTCACAGAGAGTTATTTGTATTCTGATATCTGACAAATATTCCAGCATTCGTTACAGTTTAGCTATCATACAGAAAGCTTCTCTCACCGGTCCCATTACAGTGTTAAAGAAGAACATTAGGGCCAGCGCTTTGGCACAGTGGGTTAACCCTC
This sequence comes from Sylvilagus floridanus, assembly GCA_949820135.1. Taxonomy (NCBI): domain Eukaryota; kingdom Metazoa; phylum Chordata; class Mammalia; order Lagomorpha; family Leporidae; genus Sylvilagus; species Sylvilagus floridanus. The sequence goes on along the minus strand of OX463238.1, from coordinate 102,101,177 downwards.
CAGTATGTTGCGCTGGCACTCCATATGGGCTCCGGCTCTAGTCCCCGCTGCTCCATTTCCAGTGGCCCAAATCCCTGGGCTCCTGACCTCACGTGGGAGACCCGGAGGAAGCTCCTGTCTCCTTGCTTCAGATCTGCGCACCTCCGGCCATTGCGGCCAATTTCTCTCTCTACCTCCTGTCTCTCTGTGTAACTCTGACTTTCAAATAAATAAATAATTTTAAAAAATAAAATAAAAAAGAAGCACATTCAGTGGTTGTGCCCTGATAGGGCACATTTCTTACCTTTTGTGGCAGCTGGGCCAGGGCTGATGCGATCACATTGGTCCTCTCCTCTGTCATGTTGCTGATCATGGACCCCAGGGAAAACACCACCACTCCCTCCTCCCCAGAGCTCTGCACAAAGGCTTCCATCTCCTGTGAAGAAAGGATTTGCTCCGTCACACAAGGGCAGCAGCACAGCGAACACTAGAGAAAGGATTGTGCAATCAACTAGGAGAGACAGGGGAACCTCATCAGAAATCTCTGTAGTGGTCCTTGTGTAAAACCGTTGGCAAGTGTTCCATCTTACCCATTTCTAATTATTCAGATGTTCGTGTTGTCTACAGTCACATTCTTGTGCTTCCTAGTCCTAGATTTCTTTATGTTGTGACATTGAAAGCAGGGGACCCAAGTACATTATAAGAAACAAATGTAGGGAATGATAATATAGTTTACATTCTTTTCTCTGCACACAGAATAAAATCTGATCATTTACCTTTACTCCTGTTTCCAACTAAATTTCCTATTATTGCTAATTTATTATTATTAAGGGATTTTGTTAAAACAATTGTTTTTAGATGATTTTACAAGTAAAATTATGTAATCATTCCTTATTATGAAGTTTATGTTACGGTCAATCATTATTTTTACAAATCACTGCTATAATCTTTGACTTTGCACATCCTAGTTACTTCTCTCAGTATACTTTCATGCTACTATCTTAGAAATCCAAAAATTTATTCACATTTTAACTACCTCGTTTGAGTTATTTAAATTTCTATTTCTCTTTTTAAATAGGACATTTATTACCTGGAATTTGATAGGCAGAGGAAAAGCAAGTTCTTGGAATATGAAAACTATGTTAAGGTAAGAGAAGAGAAACTTCAAAACTTTGAGTCGTATTCATGTCTTGTCGGTGCAATGGGATAACAGCAGGTATTATCACTAGCTATCATGACAGAATTAATTGTCCTGCTTTTTGCATTTTGCTCCATATTCCTCCTCCTAAGTCCTCTGTCCCTTTCCTTTTGTGCAAATCAGGAAATCATTAAGGGAAGAGGTACATTTTATAAACTCTCACTGATAACGTCTCAGCATTTGACATGGGATTTGTACCATACACAGATAAAATATTTTGCATTCATAATTGGAATTGTAGCTTAACCACTTACTCTCAATTTTATGATGCTATAATAGGAAGACTGATAGTATGTCTTAGGAGTGGACATAATACATCCCTGTAGAATATGTACTTTCTGCAAATGTCTTTGTAATGTGGTATGAGTAACATAGATTAAATTCTAATGCTTCTATTTTAATGTTTGTTTTTAACTTTTATTTAGTACACATAAATTTCCAAAGTACAGTTTATGAATTACAATGGCTTTTCCTCCCCATAACTTCCCTCCCACCCGCAACCCTCCCATCTTCCACTCCCTCTCCCATTCCATTCACATCAAGATTCATTTTCGATTATCTTTATATAGAAGATCAATTTGGTATATATTAAGTAAAGATTTCATCAGTTTGTCTGCACACAGAACACAAAGTGCCAAATACTGTTTAAGCACTAGTCAGCTCATTAATTCACATTGAACTACACATTAAGGATGGAGATCCCACATGGGGAGTAAGTGCACAGTGACTCCTGTTGTTGACTTAACAACTTGACACTCTTGTTTAAGGCGTCAGCAATCTCCCCAGGCTCTAGTTATGAGTTGCCAAGGCCATGGAAGCCCCGTGAGCTTGCCAACTTTGATCTTATTTCAACAAGGCCATAGTCAAAGTGGAAGTTCTCTCCTCCCTTCAGAGAAAGGCACTTCATTCTTTGATGGCCCATTTTTCCACTGGGAAAGGTCACAGAGTCTTTGCATTTAGATTTGTTTTGTTTTTTTTTTTGGTGTTTTTTTTTTTTCCCAGAGTGTCTTGGCTTTCCATTCCTAAAATACTCTCATTGGCTCTTCAGCCAGATCCTAATGCCTGAAGGGCTGATTCCGAGGCCAGAGTGCTGGCCATTGTATGACATCTGCCATTCCATGAGTCTGCTGTGTATCCTGCTTCCCATGTTGGATTGTACTCTCCCTTTTTTATTCTATCAGTTAGTATTAGCAGACACTAGTCTTGTTTATGTGATCCCTTTGACTCTTAGACCTATCATTATAGTCTATTGTGACCTGAAATTGATCACTTGGACTAGTGAGGTGGCATTGGTACAGCCACCTTGATGAGACTGAATTAGAATCCCCTGGTATGTTTCTAACTCTACCACTTGGGAAAGTCTACTTGAGCATGTCCCAAATTGTACATACTCTCCCTCTCTTGTTTCCACTGTTATGTTTAACAGAGATCACTTTTCTGCTAGCTTAGAACACCTAAGAATAATTGTGTGTTAATTACATAGCTCAAACAATGGTATTAAGTAGAACAAAGAAAAAAAATACTTAAAGGGATATAGATAGTATTAAATTGTACATCAACAGTGATGGTAAGGGCTGATTAAGTCATTGTTTCTCATAGTGTCCATTTCACTTCAATAGGTTTCCTTTTTGATGCTCAGTTAGTTGTCACCAATCAGGGAGAACATATGATATTTGTCCCTCTGGGATTGGCTTATTTCACTCAGCATAATGTTTTCCAGGTTCCTCCATCTTGTTGCAAATGACCAGATTTCATTGTTTTTGATTGCTGTATAGTATTCTGTAGAGTACATGTCCCATAATCTCTTTATCCAGTCTACTCTTGATGGGCATTTGGGTTCATTCTAGGTCTTAGTTATTGTGAATTGAGCTGCAGTAAACATTAATCTGCAGACAGCTTTTTTGTTTGCCAAATTAATTTCCTTTGGGTAAATTCTAAGGAGTGGGATGGCTGGGTTGAATGGTGGAGTTATATTCAGATTTCTGAGGAATCTCCAGGCTGACTTCCATAGTGGCTTAACCAGTTTGCATTTCCACCAACAGTGGGTTAATGTCCCTTTTTCCCCACATCCTCACCGGCATCTGTAGTTGGTAGATTGCTGCATGTGAGCCATTCTAACTGGGATTAGGTGAAACCTCATTGTGGTGTTGATTTGCATTCCCCTGTTTGCTAGTGATCCTGAAAATTTTTTCATGTGTCTGTTGGCTATTCGGATTTCCTCTTTGGAAAAATGTCTATTGAGGTCCTTGGCCATCTCTTAATTGGGTTGTTTGTTTTGATGCTGTGGAGTTTCTTGATCTCTTTGTAGATTCTGTTTATTAACCCTTTATCTGTTGCATAGTTTGCAAATCTTTTTTTCCCATTCTGTCGGCTGCCTCTTCACTCGTCTGACTGTTTCTTTTGCAGTACAGAAACATCTCAATTGGATGTAATCCCAAATGTTAATTTTGGCTTTGACTGCCTGTGCTTCCAGAGTCTTTTCCAAGAAGTCTTTGCCTGTGCCTAAATCTTGTAGGGTTTCTTCGATGTTCTCTAATAATTGAATGGCGTCAGGTCGTAGAATTAAATCTTTTTTTTTTTAGATTTATTTATTTATTTGAAAGAGTTACACAGAGAGAGAAAGGCAGAAAAAGAGAGAGAGAGAGGTCTTCCATCCGCTGGTTCACTCCCAATTGACCACAACGGCCAGAACTGCGCCAATCCGAAGCCAGGAGCTTCTTCCAGGTCTCCCATGCAGGTACAGGGGCGCAAGGCCTTGGTCCATCTTCCACTGCTTTTCCAGGCCATAGCAGAGAGCTGGATGGGAAGTGGAGCAGCCAGGTCTCGAATTGGTGCAAACCGGCACCCATATCTGATGCTGGAGCTTCAGGCCAGGGCGTTAACCCGCTGCGCCACAGCGCCAGCCCCAGAATTAAATCTTTAATCCATGTTGAGTGGATTTTTGTGTAAGGTGAAAGGTAGGGGTCTTGCTTCATGCTTCTGTGGAAATCCAATTTTCCCAGCACCATTTATTGAATAGACTGTCCTTACTCCAGCAATTGATTTTGGATCCTTGATCAAACATAAGTTGGCTGTAGATGTTTGGATTGATTTCTGGTGTTTCTATTCTGTTCCATTGGTCTATCCATCTGTTTCTGTACCAGTACCATGCTGTTTTGATTACAACTGCCCTGTAGTATGTCCTGAAATCTGGTATTGTGAAAAATGCCATCCTATATGCTGATATATTTTGTATGAAATCTAAACCAAAAGTTTTTTGCTGATACAAATATTAGGTCATTCGAAATACAGTGGATGTTTCCCCAGCTCTCATTCTGTCTGGCAGCTGTGAAACCAAGACCCAGGCTGCCCAACAGAGTTTTACAGAGATAGACTCTTGTCTTGGTAAACAATAGAAAACACCTCAGATAAGGCAATCTGTTCCTTTAATAATACATGATAGCTTCTGGTGCTCATTGAGAAGTGATGTAAGGCAGTGGCGAAAGTAAGCAAGCTTTGGATTTGGCTGCAAACGTTTTTGAAGCCACATTTTTTTACTTCTGAGGACTGGTTTTCCTGTGCATCTAGAATCCTGGAGAAGAGTCTCAATGCCTACAGTCAAACTTAAGTCTACCTCTTGTTCATCTAATGGTTTAAAGTATACATTTGCATGCAAAATAGTCTAGCTTCTCTCTCTTTTCTGTGGCTTTTCTGGATGCTGCAATTTCACTGAGTTTAAATCATTGCCTACTGGATTAGATTATGTAGAATGTGTCTGGTATGATTTGGTAATTAATTGTACTAACAGCAAAAACAGCAATAATGACAATAATCAATATTAATTCTGGATTATTGACATAAGTAACAGTTAGATAAATGCATTATATTATGTTACAGTCAGGAAAAACATGCCTATTTCATCCAATGTTTATGAATTTCTTAAGTTGTAAATTTGAAAAATACATTCTTCTACCTTTTTTTAGAAAAAAAATATGCAGTACCTTACAGTCATCTCTACTCACCTACTATGGAAGAGAACCACAGCATTTTCCTCGCATGTATACTAATAATTTGATTCCTATTTATCAACATTTCTCCATGTCTCCCACCCCTTGGTCTCTCTATCCTCTGAAAACTTCCAATCTCCTACAAGCATCTTGGAGATGAACTTTTAGATCAATGCAAATGGGTTCTGTCATGCAGAACTTGTCTCTCTGTGCCTGGTCTATTTCATTTTTGCATAATTACCTCCATCCATGTAGTGGAATACCACAAGTTTTTATCATTTATCATAGTTGTGTAATATTCTATGGAGTACATGTGCTGATTTTCTTTATTAACTCATTAGTGGATGGAAAAATATTTCTGTTTCCACTTTTAGCCATCAGAACTCATGCTAGAAATTTACAGGATGATGCAGTTTGCTTTTTGAGAGACTTATTAGATTTACTTAGGGTATTAGAGATACTTTAACTATTTTTGATGTACTAACAATTTTTCCAAACATCAAACATGGGACAATGTTATTATTATAAATCATTAATAATCATATTTATGAATAGTGTGGTCTAGTTCTGCACCCTATAGCCTGTCTGAGCATTACAGTCATCTCCTTAAATCTCATCCCTTCCACAGTAGTAACGTACTTCTTCAATCTAATCCCATCTCTACATCTTGACATCAGCATCTTGAATATTAATTAATTAATTAATATTTTGATGAAAGGGAACCTGATGCTATATGTAGGTCAAATTTTTCTCTGGTTCCCTACCAAAACATTATGATGTATTTTACACTCCTTCGTATTATGTGGTACCACATTAACTCTTTTGTCAAATGAAGCTTTATTCAACATCTTCTTCTAAACCATTTTTGCTTTTGCTACTTTACCTGATTGTCTTTCTGTCTTATTCTCCCCTCATCTTTAGCCTGTCCATGTACACATTCCAATATAGTTTATTATCGGTGACTGTGGGACAGTTTATTTGACCACTTCTGGATATATTTTCACAGGGTGGTTTCTCCTTTATCAAAACATTGCCACCATTTTTATTGTGTATTTTCAAGAGAATGTAAAATGTTGAGAAGAGCAAAAATGGTCTGCATGTTTTTTTATATATGTCCAGCACTTGCCTGTCTTGTATCTTAAATACTTTTTACATATACCCTGAATTAATATCAAATATTCTTTGTTCTGATAAGAAATGTCTTAATAGAAATGAGTCTACTGTAAAAGTCTGCTGGAGATCTTATTATTCTATAATGATAATGACATTTGCATACATGTGATGTAATTGAAATGTATGAGAGGATTTCAACAATTCATGGAAATGTGCCTTACATTCTAATTCAGCTATTCCAAGCTTTTTGTCCAGTCCTTTTTTATGAGTCTGGCAGAGATTTTAATTCCACTTCCAATATCTTTTCCTGTCAATCATAGACTCTAAATGAAAACTGAAGAGTAATTCACACTGTAAAATCTAAGTGAAAAAAGAAAGCCACAGGAGCACATGTACCTTGGGCAGAGGTTGGGCAGGTTTGCAGTGGAGCCCTCCAACAAATTCAACATTTGGCAGGAATGGGCGAGGAAACTCCAAATCCCAATAGCTTCGAATGAGCCATATTTCAGCTCTCCCCATTAGCTCAGAGAACGTAACAGGTCTTCCTGAATGGAGGGAAAATCAGGAAAAGGCAAGATAAGGGGAGAATTGTTATATGAAGTGTATCATGTAACTAAATGGAGTGATGCAGTCAGTGATGTATAATGCATCTGTACATAGATAAAGCAATTATTTAAGTATATATAATATATATACTATGCTCTCTTCACATATTTGATAAATGCAAAAAGGTCTCTAATGTCAACTGCATAGCCAGAATTCTTGTCATTTAATTAGGCACCTATAGAGTGAAACACCTATTGTTTACTTTTTAATGTTAGGAGAATAGCAGATTCAATTGAGAATAACTATTTTAGTTGTTGAGTCCAGATATTCTACAGTAATCATGAACAGGGTTTTTCCCAGAACAGGTACCCAGTCCTGTTTCCAGAGTCTGCCAAGCTGATTCCTTGATCTCTAACTGAACTAAGAAATGGGTTTTTGTTGTTGTGCTGTTGCCATTTGTAGTGAACATATTTTTACCTACTTCTGTTTTTGTTTTACTTTAATGCCTTAGTAGTATCAATTTACAATGAAATTTATACAGAAATATTACCAAATATCACAGAGATGTGTTTAAATTATGGAAAACACTTTGTTCACTCTTTTTTTGAATGTCTTTTATAAACATGGAAAAACTAGTTAAAAACAGATTAATTGCATATATGTCTAATTTCCACAAAATCTCGGGCTTTACACAGATACATTGTACGGACTTAAGGAAGCAATGTGCCAGCGTTACAAATCTTGATTTACATGTTTTCTGTCTTGAAAAATCTATCACCAAAAGTGAATGGCCATTTTAGGTAATATAGAGACTGTATTGTAAGTTTAAGAGAAGCAACAGACCTACACAGAAAAAAATAATTTCCTCAAAGTCACATAGCTAGCTAGCATAGAGACGTGTGTAATAACAAAATCTACATGTATTCATTCATTAACAAAATGTGTCCACGGATTTTTAAAACTGAGAAAACTCTGAGAAAATGGACATAGTCGTGTTTAGAAAAATCCTCAGTGCTTCCGTGGTAGCTGTGCATCCTCCTGTAATGTTCCACGCAAGGAATGAATCTATAATGCCTATCTAAACCTATAATGTAAACCTTATGTAACATTTGTGAAACTTCTAAAATTTTTACTATTATCAATTCATTTATTCACCTATAAAAAGGAAATTCCTTAGATTTTCCATTCATGAAAGATCCACAAAGTAACAGGAAACTTAAGATCTCTGCAGCAACTAAAAACATGACTTACCTAGAACTTCACTGCAAAACTGATCCCACCTCTTCACATTTAACATTTGGAACCAAAAGTCAAAATAAAGCATCCATAGCATGTTTTGTACCCTCTTCATGAAGGTCATTTGTCCACTTATTTTTGACATAATAACAGGCACATAGGAAGGAGGAAATAGAAGTCCTCCACTATACTTTTCATAGGTGTAGCCAGGAGTGAAGCGGAGACTGTACACAAGGGATGTGTTCAGTAGCGCAGCCAGCAGCTCACCACAGGGAGCAAATGGATCTGCAAGAACAACATCAAACCTTGATTCTTGAAGCTTTGCCATGATTTTCTTGTTCAAAACCAAGTCTTTGCAGATACTTTCATAAACATCAGAATATTCAAAGAATAATTTTTGTAGTAGTGGGAAATATTCCCAATATGCATCTCTTGACACATCGTTTATAAGTGCACTAATCCTATGCAAGAGAAAAGCTTCGATTTCATCTTTAGTAAAAGATGTGTGGAAAATTTCGAAGTGAATTCCTGATTCATCCTTGCTATCAATTAAAATAGAAGCAGAAGATCTCAGAGCAGTTACTGCGTGGCCTCGCAGGACAAGTGCATCCAGGATTGTCTTCATATTCATCCAGTGGCTGTAGTCCATGGACCATACCAGCACCTTCCCACAACTCCCAGAGCTGAAGCAGCAACTCAGCTGTAGCAGCAGCAGAAGTGAGACACATATCCTGGACATCCTGGTGAAATGCAATGTTTCCTCGCCACTTGTTCTTCCTTTCTTTTGCTCCTTATGATTTTATCCAAGAAGAAATTTAACACATAGTTAAAATATAACTTGCATTGGTTAAAATAAATACATGATATGAGCAACCATAGCTTGTTAAACAGGATGACAGGCAGAAAAGCAAAATTAGATATTGCTGTGTTCAAGTGAGTGCTTTATGGTCTCTTTTATGGTTACGTGATTCATCCTGTCCTAAGGTAAAGCCCTGGGTGTGTAAGACAATTGCACTATGTAAGGGATTTTGGAAGAGCAATTTCACATCTCCTTGTGATATTTGGTAATATTTCTATATAAATTTCATTGTGAATTGATACTATTAAGGCAGTAAGGTAAACCAATAACAGAAGTAGGTAAAAATATGTTCATTCAAAATAGCAATTTTAACTGAAGTGACTTGCGTCTGCAATCTCCCTGTCAGTGAATTAGACATAAAACAATCATGCAGCTGATCCTCATTTCATGGATAATATGATTCAAGGACGTTCTTCATAAAAAAATTTCATTAAATATAATTCAAATGTATGCAAGTATCAATTTAAAATTAAAATTCGTATTTCATAGAAAATTCAAACGAATGCTCAATTTTTGAACATCTTCTCACCAAAAGCAGCCCTCTACTCTGTTACAATTTAGTATTCCTTCTTTCCAAGGTAGTTATTAATTTATGTTTCTACTGACTTGCGTATTTGGCCGTTTAATGCAAATATATCATATAGCACATGGAGCAACAGCATTGTCAACCTCTCTGCGAAGGACATCCTACTTGAAGAATAAATTGCTAACCTACAGTCTTAGTTTCTCCCATCTGGTTATCCTAGTCTCTGAGTGATGACAATGGACATCAGTAGGCAATGACTGTCGGGAATTAGAATTCCAGTGTGCTATGCTTGATTAGAATCCCTCCTTGTAGCCGGCGCCGTGGCTCAACAGGCTAATCCTCCGCCTTGCGGCGCCGGCACACCGGGTTCTAGTCCCGGTCGGGGCACCGGATTCTGTCCCGGTTGCCCCTCTTCCAGGCCAGCTCTCTGCTGTGGCCCAGGAGTGCAGAGGAGGATGGCCCAGGTGCTTGGGCCCTGCACCCCATGGGGAGACCAGGAAAAGCACCTGGCTCCTGGCTCCTGCCATTGGACGAGCGCGGTGCGCCGGCCGCAGCGCGCCGACCGCGGCGGCCATTGGAGGGTGAACCAACGGCAAAAGGAAGACCTTTCTCTCTGTCTCTCTCACTGTCCACTCTGCCTGTCAAAAAAAAAAAAAAAAAAAAAAAAAAAAAAAAAAAAAGAATCCCTCCTTGTGATAGCAATATTGCTGGATGAAAGCAAGAAGACTTTACTTTCCCACACTTCTCTAGAATTAGCTTTTGAAGCTCAGAGTAGGGCTATTGTGAAAGAAAGGAGAATACAAGCACTCTATTGGGTAACGGGGGCTGTGGCTGATATCACAGCATTCAACTGGGAGCTATGGGGAGAAGTAGCCTGCTGGTCCAGGCTGCATCGACCTGAAGCAGACTTCTGTGACTCTGGGCTAGGAATCTAGGAGAGGAAGCAAGTAAAGATATTAAATGACACAGGCACTCATTGTTTTTTGTTTTTGTTTGTTTGCTTTATTATCAAGTCTTAAATCTCTCCTCCTCCTCCTCCTCTCTCTCTCTCTCACATAAGTATGTCTTAAAGAAAATTCAATCACTGTGTTTTTAAATAGTTTCTAATAGTTATTCTTGCATCAGTTCACAGACTTGCTTTGCTGCCATACGAGTACTGACTTTTTCTTGTCAACTTTCTGTCCATGTACATAAAAATTTTATAAGGTTTGGTTTTTGGAAGTACTGAAATTTTTAATAATCTCTTAAATTAATTCATTCATAGATATTTAAAAAGATAAATAAATACATTAACAACAAGACCCAGGTATTTCTATTAGATCATATGCAGATATTAGGTCTTTCCAAGTATTCTGATTGATACTGACTGATTGCTAACATAATATAGCATCTTAGAGCCTCCTCTCAATATTTGATCAATTCATTTTTATTTTGGTTATGACATATAATCTTAAATCATCCATGTTGATTAATTTCATACATTCTAGAATACTGATAAATGTTAGGACAAATTACATGCAATTATCTTTGGATATTATGCATGTGTCTACTTTCCCATCTTGAAAATAGATACAAAATTCTTAAAGAATAGGAATAACTAGGTACTACTTAGGTGTCTATTTCTTGCTTTCAACTACATTTTGTTTTGCAAATAAAATTTGTATTTAACACAAGCTTTCTATACCCTATTAGGTACCATAATTACAGAAAATTAGGAATATGTAGATACAAAATAATAGACTATTTGCTCTGCTTGTTCACCAAGGAAGTTACTGTTAATCATGAAGGCCTAAATCAACATGATATGTATATGTTGTTTTGTTTAACTTGTAAATCTGATGTTGAACTTTTAAATTTTCCAGCAATGTATTTGGTAATGTTTTATATTTTTAACATATATGTATAGATATATTGAATTTAATATATAATAATGTCTAAATGAGAAGGTGAAATTCAGTAAATAGAGATGACCTTTCAATATAAATATACTTCTTATTTTAAAGGTTACCTTTATATTTTAAATAAAATGTTATAAGGTATATACAGATGATTTAAAATATCATGATATGATATACGTATACATGTGAAGAGATTAAATTCAACTTATTAAATTATCACATCATCTCACATACTTATTTTTGGTGGTACGAACATTTAAAATGTGCTCTTTGTAAGTGTGAAAACACATTATTTTTAATTATAGTCATCATTTTATGCGAATTGACCCCTAAAATGTATTTTCCTATCCATCTAAAACTTTTAACCTTTGGCTAATAGGTCTCCATTCTACTCTTTGAATCTACAAGTTGGAAAGGTTTAGCTAAGAAGTATGAATGAGATCATTTGGTCTTGGTCTTTCTGTGCCTGAGTTATTATTTCTTAGGATAATATCCTTCAGTTCGTCCATATTGTCACAACTGATAGATTTTCATTCTGGCGTTTCTGAAATTTTTATTATTTTATTATTTTTTGAAGATTCTTTTGTTTATTTGAAGGACAGAATTATTGAAAATGGATTTCAGAAAAATCTGAGTGGGATTCAAAGAAGTAGGAGGAAGAGAATGGAAGTGGGCAGAGGGTGGGTAAGGTTGGGAAGTACCACTATATTCCTAAAACTCTGTATATAGAATCTATGGGACTTATATACCTTAAATAAAAAAAAGTATAAAAACATAAAGAAAGGCAGAGTAACAGAGAGAGAGACAGAGAGAAAGAGAGAGAGTTTTCCATTCACTGATTCATATGGGATGTCAGCTTTGAGTAACACCAGCCTCTTAAATACTCATTTTTAATATGATGAAAATTAAATGTTTCAAGAAGCATCCAGCTCAGGGTAACATCATAAGAAGTGAAAAGATTTGGTGAGCCAGCGCCATGGCTCACTAGGCTAAGCCTCCGCCTTGCGGAGCCGACACACCGTGTTCTAGTCCCGGTCAGGGCGCCGGATTCGGTCTCGGTTGCCCCTCTTCCAGGCCAGCTGTCTGCTGTGGCCAGGGAGTGCAGTGGAGGATGGCCCAAGTGCTTGGGCCCTGCACCCAATGGGAGACCAGGGTAAGCACCTGGCTCCTGCCATCACATCTGCACGGTACGCCGGCCGCAGTGCGCCATCCGCGGCGGCCATTGGAGGGTGAACCAACGGCAAAAGGAAGACCTTTCTCTCTGTCTCTCTCTCTCACTGTCCACTCTGCCTGTCAAAAAATAAAAATTGAAAAGAAAAAAAAAGAATTGGTGCGGGAAGACAGTGAGCAGTAGGCTTTGTCAAACATACTCCAAGAAAGAAATGGGCAAGGCACAACAGGCAGGGAATCCAAGTGTTCTTCATTCTGTTTTTAAGACTGAAATATATTCTACTGTGTGTTTCAATCTATTCTGCTTCTTATAAGCTCTATGTTCTCCTTGTAAGTGATTAATCCAATTCCAAAATGCATATTTTCTGACATAGAAGTATTTAATAATTTGCAACAATTTATCTGATCTTAACTGATCTCATGTCTCTGGTATTACTTTCAGTTCCTGTCTTCCTGACTTGAGAATTTATTTATTTATTTATTTATTTATTTATTTATTTATATTGACAGGCAGAGTTAGACAGTGAGAGAGAGAGAGAGAGACAGAAAGAAAGATCCTCCTTCCGTTGGTTCACCCCCCAAAAGGCCGCTAAGCCCGGCATGCTGTGCCCATCTGAAACCAGGAGCCAGGTGCTTCCTCCTGGTCTCACATGCGGGTGCAGGGCCTAAGGACATGGGCCATCCTCCACTGCCTTCCCTGGCCACAGCAGAGAGCTGTACTGGAAGAGGAGCAAACGGGACAGAACCAGTGTCCCAACCAGGAGTAGAAACAGGGGTGCTGGCTCCGCAGGTGGAGGATTATCTTAGTGAGCAGTGGCACTGTTCGGGAATTTATTTCATTAAAAATTACAAATTCTTCCTTTGTATCTTCTCCACCCTTGTCATTAGAAAAATACAGAAAATCAGTGAAATATGTAAACAAATGATACAAGTTGATTATAAACATAAAATGATGGTCAATCTGATTAATAATTTAGTAATTGTCAACAAAATGAACAATTCAATTTCATGTACAAATACTCCACATCTAAGTTGAAAGTATTGTTGAGAATGTATTTAATACACATAGCTTGCAAAACCTCACAGTTTAAAAAATGGAACTGAAGAACAGTAACAGGATATATTTAAAGCATATAAGCAAACTTTTATTTACCATGTTTGTATTATTTATCTTCAATACACTTGTCATTCTACCTGTAAATAATTTAGAAAAAAAATTGCTATTTAGTTAGTTACATAGATGGACTCAGCTACATGTGCTATATCCAAATTTAATTCTATATTCATTTGATTTTTGTATTCAACTTCTGTTATTTCTACACTACTACCTTTTAGCAGACAATCTGTTCCATGAAATATTTACTGTATACCTTCTAAATCCTTGCAAATATACAGACATATAGTTCCAGGAAGGCTGGATGCTTCATATTTTGTTTGAAGAACATTCTTTCTAAAGTTCATTAAAGTGAATCTCTCTCAAAAAAATACAAAAAAAGAATAAAAAATCAGTAAGATAAAAGCATCATGGCATTTCAAAGGGGTTTTTCATTTAGTTTACAGAAACTTCTAAGCTGAAACCTAAAGGCCAGGTAATAATCTGATGAAGTAGTGAAAGTCATGAAAGAAAAACAAATCCAGCCAAGATTACTATACCCACCAAAGGTAACCTTCATAAATGAAGAAGAAATAGATCTCATAGGATGAGCAAAAACTGAAGAAATAAATCATGTAATACCTGACCCTACAAGAAATATATGAGAGTCTTACCTTAGTAGTGAGAGTAGTATAAGTGCCATCACAAACCGTGGAAAAAATGCAAATCTTAGCAGTTGGAAGACATACACATACATACATTCATACACTCACACACATGCACACACAAAAACAGAGAAGAAAAATATGTAGAGAAGAGTATTTCTTTCCTTTACTTTTTTTCTGGATTGGATCTGAAATATATTCTATTGGGGCCAGTGCTGTGGCACAGGGGGTTAATGCCCCTGCCTGAGGCACCAGCATCCCATATGGGCGCCAGTTCTTGTCCCAGCTGCTCCTCTTCCAATCCAGCTCTCTGCTGTGGCCTGGGAAAGCAGTGGAGGATGGCCCAAGTGCTTGGGCCCCTGAACAGACCTGGCAATCCTGGAAGAAGCTCCTGCCTCCTGGCTTCAGATCCGCGCAGCTCCGGCCATTGCAGCCATCTGAGGAGTGAACCATCAGACAGAGGAACTATCTCTCTCTCTTTCTGCCTCTCCTGTCTCTGTGTAACTCTGACTTTCAAGTAAATAAATAAATCTTTAAAGAAAAAAAGAAAAGAAATATATTCAATTAAGAGTTTTTTCACCTACATTCATTAGCGCTACTTTTTTGATTTTTTTAATTTTTATTTAATGAATATAAATTTCTAAAGTACAGCTTATGGATTACAATGGCTCCCCCCCATAACTTTCCTCCCACCCGCAACCCTCCCCTTTCCCACTCCCTTTCCCCTTCCATTCACATCAAGATTCATTTTCAATTCTCTTTATATACAGAAGAGCAGTTTAGTATATATTAAGTAAATATTTCAACAGTTTGCACCCACAGAGAAGCACAAAGTGAAAAACACTGTTTCAGTACTAGTTATAGCATTAAATCTCAATGTACAGCACATTAAGGACAGAGATCCTACATGAAGAGTTAAGTGCACAGTGACTCCTGTTGTTGTCTTAACAAATTGACACTCTTGTTTATGGCATCAGTAATCACCCTAGGTTCTTGTCATGAGTTGCCAAGGCTATGGAAGCCTTTTGAGTTCACTGACTTTGATCTTATTTAGACAAGGTCATAGTCAAAGTGGAAGGTCTCTGCTCCCTTCAGAGAAAGGTACCTCCTTCTTTGATGACCTGTTCTTTCCACTGGGATCTCATTCGTGTAGATCTTTCATTTAGGTCATTTTTTTTTTTTTGACAGAATGTCTTGGCTTTCCATGCCTGAAATAGTCTCATGGGCTTTTCAGCCAGATCCGAATGCCTTAAGGGCTGATTCTGAGGCCAGAGTGCTATTTAGGACATCTGCCATTCTATGAGTCTGCTGTGTATCCCACTTCCCATATTGGATCATTCTCTCCCTTTTTTATTCTATCGGTTAGTATTTTCATACACTAGTCTTGTTTATGTGATCTCTTTGTCTCTTAGTCCTATCATTATGATCAATTGTGAACAGAAAATGATCACTTGGACTAGTGAGATGGCATTGGTCCATGCCACCTTTATGGGATTGAATTAGAATCCCCTGGTATGTTTCTAACTCTACCGTTTGGGGCAAGTCAGCTTGAGTGCTACTATTTTGTAATTATTTTCATTCTACTTAGTAGGTTTTGTTATTAGGGTTAGGTTTGTCCCTTAAAATAAGCTGAAAAGTTTAACCATGCTATATTTTCTGAAAACTTATGTAATAATGCTTCTGTAACTGAAGACACAATTGAAACTACTTATATCTTTGATTATCTCTGGGAGAAGATTTTAAAAATTAAATTAACTTCTTTTTTATTTCTTTTCTCTTCTCTCCTCCTTCTTCTCTTCTTCTTCCTCCTCTGCATCTCCTCCCCCTTCTTCTCCTTTTCTTCTCCTTCTTTTTTTAGGAAAAGAAAGATATATTTAAGTCTGAAAACTCCAGCTGCAGCCCACGATGGAGACTCCAAGAGAGGCTGACCAACAAATCAGTTGAAGAGGAGTCTTTTAAGCACTATTCGAGAAGGAAAAGAGATACAATAGCAGCTAGAAATCAGAGGGTGGGGATAAAACCCATAAAAAGTCCTAAATTGTATTTCTCTCTAGCTTGATGAAGATAAAACAAAATAGCTATCAGAAGAGTGTGATTGCTAACTTCTTTCTATTCTAATAAATTGAAATGACAATTTCTCATATTCTTATGTGACTATTAAAATATTAAATATTAAAAACTAAGTATTAATTATTTTGTCAGTTTTATGATTTCTGGCTTGCTCAAATTATTGGCATAAAATTCTTAGCATCCTTTAAAAATTAAAATTGAGCTATCCCATCATTCAGCACTCCCAGTAATGGATATATACACCATATATATAAAACATATATATAACATATATAAAACATGCCAGGTACAGAAAACAAGTGCCACATTATCTCAAAGACCAAAGGCTGTTATCATCTGCTTTTAAATAAGTAAGGCACAAAAGGCAAAAACTACATGATCTCTATTGAAGTTCAAAGGCTATGGTTATCTATATTTACACGCAATATTTGGAGACCTTTCTCACCCTTAAAATAATTTCCCCAGTATAGGCTTTTAAAATTGTAGACAAGATAGAGCCTTGATTCCATCTATAATTTACTTTTATAAGATATAGGAGAAGAATCAATTTAATATCAGTTTCTATTTTTCATATTCTCAATATCCAAGGTGTTCAAACATTTAGAGTATCATCTGGATTCTCTGTGGCAAAAAGTAGATATTTTATTGTAACAGTTGGGAAATTTTGATTATAACCTAAAAGGACTGGCATAAACATGCTGAGCCCAATTGCTAAACAAAAAAAGCAACTTTTTTCTCTTTTCATTTTGTGTCTTAGTATTACAAAGTGTTGTTCACTTAAGTAATATCAATGACTCAAGCATACTCAAGACATCTCCAAAAATACTATTGGATTTTTAAATAAAATATTTCAAGAGATTGCATAGTTTCAAGTGGAGTACTTTTTGAGCCTATTCAAAATATCTAAACAAAGAAAATTTACAATGAGCAATTTTTCATATATTATCAAGAATGTGAAATGTAAACTCCCACGCAGCGCAAAGAATGGAACACTATGCAAAAAGACTTGGCCAAAGTGTAGCTGAGCTTCTACACCCAGAGATTCACATAAGCTGTGTTCCCAAAGTTGACTCTAGCAACCTAGCTTAGTGTTAGGAAAACGTGATCCAACGCAAAATGCACTTTGTCCAACTTACCTTGCTCTATCATTTGCCTCAGTTTTCCACTTCCTCATTCTGGAACTGTCCATGTCCACCTAGAACACTAGCTCTTTTTCACTGATTCCTTGAAAACATACCCATATTCTCTTTTTGTCAACATTTCTTCCCCTGTTCAAAACTTGAGTCACATTTGTATTAGTTGATATTGAGTTTGATTTATAGTGTAATCTCTCTCTTACTATAGAAAATGGAACAAAATCTGTCTGGCTACCTGTAACTAGTGTCCAGCTATGTTTCTCTTGAACTAGAATTCATAGAAAGATACTTCTAAAGGTCTTTACAAAAAATGGAAAGGAAGCATACATCTGATTATATTAAAACCTTTTGAAATGCATGAACATTTGTACAAGACATATTTCCCTATATTTCTACTATAATACATAGTTTTAAGGAGCCTTGTAAATTTTATGTGACTACATTTCAACTTTGAACGTTTCTAAACATGTATAGAAAAGATATTCTTGCCGGCACCACGGCTCATGAGGCTTATCCTCCACCTGTGGCGCAAGCACCCCCAGGTTCTCGTCCCGGGTGGGGCGCCGGATTCTATCCCTTTTACTCCTCTTTTAAGTCCAGCTCTCTGCTATGGCCTGGGAAGGCATGGAGGATGGCCCAAGGGTTTGGGAAACACCTGGCTCCTGATTCAGATCAGCACAGTGCGCCTGCTATAGTGGCCATTTGAGGAGTGAACCAAAGGAAGGAGACCTTTCTCTCTGTCTCTCTCTGTCTCTCTGTCTCTCTCTTTCTCACTGTCTAACTCAGCCTGTTTAAAAAAAAAAAAGGTATTCTTAGCATTCTGATCTCCCAAAATTAAGCAGCTGCTGCTCATTCATTTTTTTTCTGTTATAATATAACATGTGATGTCATTATAGTAGATTTATTGGAAAATTTCTGAACTCAAGTATACTTTGTTTAATATTTAAGCCTACATAAAATGTTAAATTTGAAGAATATTCCAAAAAAGGATGGATCTTTTCAAACCTAGAGAATAATTTTGCCACAACTTCACCTGAAGGGGTTCAATTAAATGGAACGATCTCATCTATTACGTTTCCTGAACTTTGGTCTCAAAGAATTCTTAATCTTTTTCTTTGTTCATGTCTGAAATGTTTGACCGTAAAATAATAACATTTTATGAGAATAACATGATTGTAACACAGGCCAATAGCAACACAGTCATATCTTAGGTTGAGGCTGTAGGCTTTTGTCTTTAGCAGGCTGCCTCCTTTGCTAACTCAGCAAAGGTCTTCTGTATTCAAGACCTTCCTGGACTGTGACTGGTTGACACCTACATGGTATTCTCCTAAAAGCTGAAATAAATTATAGACATACATTTATATAGTGAGTCATGAAAACATTTAGTTTTCACCTATTTAAGGTGAAATGTTCATGCAAATATCAAAACAAGTGCTGCTAGAGTGGGAAGATATATTTGCCTTCAATAATTGTTATGGAAATCTTAATCTATTGACCAGCATTGTTAGATACATAGGATTTCAACATATGAGGAGAAAATTGAGTAAGCTGAAATTTTCCAACTAGAGATTAAATGAGTTAAATGCCAAATGCAGATGTGGAAAACGGCGCCATATTAGGTTAAAGAGTTTGAATTATCTGAGGAGCAAATTTTCATGAATGAATGGAATTCAAGTGGAAAATTCATAATTGTATCAATATACAGATATATGAATTGGATAGATGAAAGGATTCAGGCATAATTCCAATGCCAATATGCAATGCCATTGAGCAAGAATGGACACTACCTATAGCACTGAATTCATGAATAAAATTATGAAAGTGAATTGCTGTGGTTTGAATCCTGGCTCTGACTTTGTTTTTTTTTTGTTTTTTTAATAACGCTTTTATTTAAAGAATATAAATTTCCAAAATACAGCTTATAGATTACAATGGCTTCCCCTCCCATAACTTCCCCCCCACCGGAAACCCTCCCCTTTCCCACTCCCTCTCCCCTTGCTTCACATCAAGATTCATTTTCAATTCTCTTTATATACAGAAGATCAGTTTACTATATATTAAGTAAAGATTTCAACAGTTTGCCCTCACATAGCAACACAAAGTGAAAAATACTGTTGGAGTACTAGTTATAGTATTAATTCACAATGTATAGACATTAAGGACAGAAATCCTACATGATATATTTTTTTAAAAATTGATTAATTTTCTAGGCAATTTCCAATTTAACACCAAGATTTTTTTTCATTTTTAATTATCTATATACAGAAGATTGATTCAGTATATACTAAGTAAAGATTTCATCAGTTTGCACCCACACAGAAACACAAAGTGTAAAATACTGTTTCAGTGCTAGTTATAGCATTACTTCACATTGGACAACACATTAAGGACAGATCCCACACGAGACGTAAGTACACAGTGACTCCTGTTGTTGATTTAACAATTTGACACTCTTGTTTATGGCATCAGTAATCTCCCTAGGCTCTAGTCATGAGTTGCCAAGGCTATGAAAGCCTTTAGGGTTTGCTGACTTCAATCTTATTCCGACAGGGTCATAGTCAAAATGGAGGTTCTCTCCTCCCTTCAGAGAAAGGTACCTCCTTCTTTGATGGCCCCATTCGTTCCACTGGGATCTCGCTCACAGAGATCTTTCATTTAGGTCTTCCTTTTTTTCCAGAGTGTCTTGGCTTTCCATACCTAAAATATTCTCATGGGATCTTGAGCCAGATCTGAATGCCTTAAGGGCTGATTTTGAGGCCAGAGTGCGATTTAGGACATCTGCCATTCTATGAGTCTGCTGTGTATCTCGCTTCCCATGTTGGATCATTCTCTCGCTTTTTGATTCTATCAGTTAGTATTAGCAGACACTAGTTTGTTTGTGTGATCCCTTTGACTCCTAGACCTATCAGTGTGATCAATTGTGAACTGAAATTGATCACTTGGACTAGTGAGATGGCCTTGGTACATGCCACCTTGATGGGATTGTATTGGAATCCCCTGGCACGATTCTAACTCCATCATTTGGGGCACATCTGATTTAACATGTCCCAAATTGTACATCTCCTCCCTCTCTTATTCCCACTCTTATATTTCACAGGGATCACTTTTCAGTTAAAATTTAAACACCTAAGGATAATTGTTTGTTAATTACAGAGTTCAAACAATAGTACTAGAATAAAAAAAAATACTAAAATGGATAAAGTATTACATTGTACAACAACAGTCAGCACAAGAGCTGATCAAGTTACTGTTTCTCATAGTGTCCATTTCACTTCAACAGGTTTCCCCTTTGGTGCTCAATTAGTTGTCACCAATCAGGGAGAACATATGATATTTGTCCTTTGGGACTGTCTTACTTCACTCAGCATGATGTTTTCCAGATTCCTCCATCTTGTTGCAAATGACCAGATTTCATTGTTTTTGACTGCTGTATAGTATTCTATAGAGTACATGTCCCATAATTTCTTTATCCAAATGTATGCTTTGAATTCCCTGTGATCTTTTGCTGTGAGGTTCCCTTCGTTTACCTTCTTTCATGTTGATGGCTGTGTTTCTGTGTTTCTGTGTGTAACACATCTTTAAGCATCTTTTGCAGGGCTGGACGAGTGGCAACAAATTCTTTCAATTTTTGTTTGTTATGAAAGGTCTTTATTTCACCTTCATTCACAAATGAGAGCTTTGCAGGATATAATATTCTGGGCTGGCAGTTTTTCTCTCTAAGTACCTGGGCTATGTCTTGCCATTCCCTTCTAGCTTGTAGGGTTTCTGATGAGAAGTCTGCCGTGAGTCTAATTGGAGATCCTCTGAGTGTAATTTGACGTTTCTCTCTTGCGCATTTTAGGATCTTTTCTTTCTGTTTCACTGTGGTGAGTTTAATTAAAACGTGTCGTGGTGAGGACCTCTTTTGGTCATGTTTACTAGGGGTTCTATGAGCTTCATGTACTAGGATGTCTCTGTCCTTCTCCAAAACTGGGAAATTTTCTGCTATTATCTCACTAAAAAGGCATTCTAATCCTTTCTCCCTCTCCATGCCTTCAGGAACTCCTAGAACTCGAATGTTGGGTTTTTTAATAGTATCCTGTAGATTCCCAACAATATTTTTTAGATTTCTAATTTCCTCTTCTTGTCTTTGGTTTGACTGTATATTTTCCTGTGCTCTGTCTTCTAAGTCCGATATTCTCTCTTCTGCCTCACCCATTCTGTTTGTAAGGCTCTCTAATGTGTTTGTCATTTGATCTATTGAATTCTTCACTTCATTATGATTTCTCGTCACTATCACAGTTTCATGTTCTACTAGTTGTTTCATTTCAGCTTGATTTCTCCTTAATATTTCATTTTCATGAGAGAGATTTTCTATCTTGTCCATTAAGGATTTCTGTAGTTCAAGAATTTGTTTTTGAGTACTTCTTAGTGTTCTTATCAATTTTTTGAGATCTGCTTCTTGCATC
Source organism: Sylvilagus floridanus (assembly GCA_949820135.1). NCBI lineage: Eukaryota > Metazoa > Chordata > Mammalia > Lagomorpha > Leporidae > Sylvilagus > Sylvilagus floridanus. Next base: position 102,079,254 of record OX463238.1, on the reverse strand, counting down.
TCTTCTATCTCATCATCTTCGTAGTCTTGAATTGGGGTGTCTTTTTCATTTGGGATGCCATAGTGTTCCTTGTTCTTATTACCTCGGTTTTTGCGTTTGTTGTTGGGCATATTGGTTTCTTCACTGTGGTGTTTTTTTCTTGTTATACTATGACTCTAGATTAAGTGGACTGTCTGCTTTTGATGGAGCCTTAGAGGCTTGAGATGGGTGTGGCCTGAGAGCTCTGCTTGGTTCCTCAGGGTTGAGGGTGTGTCAAAGGAGACACTCCCAGGTTAGGCGTGGTAAATCTCTCTCTGTTACTTTTTTTTTTTTTTTTGGTTCAAAAGGGAAGTAATTCCACACAGCTGAATGGAATTGGGGGTGGTTAGCAGGCGAATGATATATGCACAGGAGCCAGAGATCGGAAGCTCTTTCCCAAGGACCAGAGAAGGAATCTTTGCGGCCCTTTGTGTGGGCTGAGATTCTCCTGTAGTCTCCCACTGGGCTGCCAAGGCTACTGAACTGTAGCGTCTCTGGAGAGTACTCACATGAATTCGTGATTTCCGTGGGTTCTTTCCCCCACCGTCTCTTTTTTCACAGTCTCAGTTCATTAGCACCACACATTCATTAGGTTCTAATCTCGTTATTTCACCCCTCCCACCCAGAGTCAGGTTTTTCTGCTATGCTCGGGGCTGGTGCCGACCCGAGGTCGCCCTGCTTATGACGTATTCCAAAATGGCGCCTGCTCTTTGTCTTGCTCACCTTTGAGAGGTGAGTGGAGAGAGAGAAACTGGTGTCCGTATGGGTCACTTTTTTTTTTTTCCCTCTCTCTCTCTCTCTCTTCTAGTTAGCCTGGTGAACTTTTCCCCACAGGGTTTCAAGCCGTGTTCACTCTAGTCTCCTCTTTCCGCTTCCCTGCTGGTATATCGGGCTATTGAGGTTCCGCTCACCTCGCGTTCCAGCGCTGGTGTGTTGAATCTGCTGCTGGTGTCCCAAACTGCGGGCTCCCACGCTCTCCACACAGGTCCACTGTGAATCTCCAGTTCCGAAAGGGTTTTCTCTGCTGTTTCTTCCCCTACTCTTCCTTGAACCTGCAGTATCTCCACTTTTATTAAACTGTCTCTCCCCAGACTATCGGTGTGCTCCCTTCCTATTCCGCCATCTTGCCGCTCTCCCCTGGCTCTGACTTTGAATATCTGTCATTGGTTCTTGCTGTTCATCAGTGTTGAGGGTTAAATGAAACTTCATAGGAATAGAAATGTAAGTGTTTATTGTGAGTCACAATATATTGACTGATATTATAATTAAAATAGTTTTTCATCATATATTAGACTTGAGTCATATAGTATATTTTAGAAATTTTTCTTTTATTACTCTTCCTCTTGACATTGCTAATGGTATTCAACATTTTACTTTGAGATACTGAAGTTACAATTATTTCTTCTGTTAAGGGGAATGTGTACTAACAGACAAGGAAGAAGAGTAAAGAGAGGATGTGACCTACACAATCTACTGCAGAAAGTACTGTAGCATGACACTGTAGCATTAGCAATAAAATCAACCACTCTATTTAAGTCACCAAGCACTGAACTTTTGACAGGTGGGCACTAATCCTGACATATTTTCATACAATAATAGGGAAAGTGTAAAATGAAACTACATGATGCATTTAAAAACAGGAACTCTTTATTTTTTTTCATTTCATTTTGTTTTTTTTTTTATAACGCTTTTATTTAAAGAATATAAATTTCCAAAATACAGCTCATAGATTACAATGGCTTCCCCCCCATAACTTCCCCCCCACCCGCAACCCTCCCCTTTCCCACTCCCTCTCCCCTTGCTTCTCTCATTTCATTTTGAATGAAACTTCTAAATTATTCTCACATGTGAAAATATATACATCCATTTCAAAAAGTGCTTATAAAACCTTTTATAAAATTGACCTCAAATGAGGGCAAAGATAAAACACCAACAAATTATAAAATACTAATGGGACAAATTTGAATATGGTAAACTAAATTTAAAAGATCTTAATTCACAAAAAAATGCCTAATAGACAAAATGTCAATTTCCATTCAGTATAGTACATTCCTAAAATGACTTAATCCCAGCCAGTGCCATGCCTAATTTGGCTAATCCACTGCTTGCGGCGCTGGCATCCCAGGTTCTAGTCCCGGTTGGGGTGCCAATATTAGTCCTGGTTGCTTCTCTTCCAGTCCAGCTCTCTACTGTGACCCGGGAGGGCAACGAAGGATGGCCCAAGTGTTTAGGTCCCTGCACCCACATGGGCGACTAGAGAAAGTACCGACTCCTGGCTTTAGATAGGCACAGAGCCGTCCTTAGCAACCATTAGGGGAGTGAAACAATGGAAGGAACACATTTCTCTCTGTGTCTCTCTCACTGTCTATAACTCTCTCTGTCTCTCTCTCTCTCTCACGGTCTAACTGCTGGCAAAACAATAAATAAATAAAAATTAAAAAAATGATTCAAACCTTACTCTTCATTTCCCCATAAAAGAAATAGAATGTGTAAAAGCACGACAGGATCCATCAGTTATTAGTAGATGAGGGACTCCTTGAATAGATCCTTGTAAGAAGCCATTTTAAAACATGTATTTGGGTAGGAATCAAATGAGACACAAACCTTAACACAAGGACTAAGATTTTGTCACTCTAAAATGTGAAGTGACCTGCTTTAAAAATTAAGACAAAAACGTGTGTGGTGCAGCACTTAAGTCATTGCTAAGACATTTACATATTATACTAGAATGTCTTCTTCAGTCTTTGCTCCCTGAGTTCATATCCAGCTTCTTGCTAATGCTCATTCTGGGAATTAGCAGGTAAGAACTATGGAATTACATCTCTGCCTCCCAAATGGGAGCCTTTATTGAGTTCTGGATACATGGCTTTGGCCTGGACAAGCAGCGAGCTTTACAGGTAATTTTGGACTAAATGAAATGACAGAAGATGTATCTCCATACATCTCTCTCTCTCAATAACTTTGCGATATTCAATAATACCCTATAAACAATTCTCCGTTGTCAACTGAATGAATGATAGGGTTCGGCAGCAGAGGACAATGGAGTGACACTGAAAGATGGTATAGGCAGGAAGTGACAAATTTCCATGACTCCACTTTCTAAATTTATAGTGATTGCTGAGTTTTAAGAACATTTATGTTAGAGAATATACTTAAGAGCATAAAGAATATAAAGATTACAAGAATCAAATTTCTTTGTATTATATATTTACACATGTAATATATGTTCATGAGTAATATTGATATTACTTTTCCATTAAGAAACATTGCATTCTACATGGCAATTAATTGACAATACTCATACTTATTCTCTCGTCTCTGAAACAGATGGCCTAACCTTCACTTAAGATTTTCTTTTTTTTTTAAATTTGATTTTATTTGTAAATTTTCTTTTTTTTTTAATTTGATTTTATTTGTAAATTTTTTTTTTTTTTACAGGCAGAGTAGACAGTGAGAGAGAGAGACAGAGACAGAGAGAAAGGTCTTCCTTTTCCGTTGGTTCACCCCACAATGGCCACCGTGCTGCGGCCTGATCCGATGGCAGGAGCCATGTGCTTCTCCTGGTCTCCCATGGGGTGCAGGGGCCAAGCACTTGGGCCATCCTCCACTGCACTCCCTGGCCACAGCAGACAGCTGGCCTGGAAGAGGGGCAAATGGGACAGAATCCGGTGCCCTGACCAGGACTGGAACCCAGTGTGTCGGCGCCACAAGCTGGAGGATTAGCCCATTGAGCCACAGCACCAGCTTCACTTAGGATTTTCAAGATGACATGTACTATTACCTGACTTTTGTATGTTAACTCAAATGTGGTGCTTGTTAAATTTATCCCTTTAAGCAGCATATTTCATAATCACATTTATCAGGTGGTATTAAAAATGAAGGAAGTCATATAAATTTTGTCATTGTACATGGTAATGCAGAGTAGCTATATCTATATATGAAAGCTGCAAGAATCAATCAATCATGAATGAATGCACAAAGATTATTGTTGTATTAGAATTTATTTTATAATGACTCTTTATGATTCTCTGTCAAGTGTTATTTCAAATGTACATATTTTCCTAAATGTGTGTATAAATTTTTAGGTATGTGAAAACAATTCTAACAATTAAAACAGATGCAACAATGTTTTTATCTTTCATGAGTAAGCATAGATTTATATATCTTACTATAACAACTGTGAACAAGATCGGTTTGGCAAAGTCATTAATGCATTTTCAGTTACATGAAGAAAAGAGAAGTAGGTATTTTGATTTCCAAGCACATGCATAGCATGTCTCAGATTAATGTAATATTGTCTCAGATTAATGGGTATATATAGCATTGTGTTTCCTTCCTTTAAAAAACACAGAAAAGTAAGTAAGCAGCACTGATGGATAACTTCTCCATCTCTTGTATTTTACATTTTTAATGCACACTTTTATTTCTTAATGCTTATTTATTTTCATTAACTTTAAGGGAAGAGAGACATGTGCTGAAATCTTCCTTCCGCATGTGTCCGCAATATCCAGGGCTCAGCCAGGCTAAAGCCAGAAGCCCAGAACTCCATCTGAGTTTCACAACGAGTGGCAAGGACCCAAGCACTTGAGCTGTCATTTGTTGCCTCTCCAGATGCATGCACGCAGGAAGCTTCATTAGGAACACGTCAGGAGGGTCTTGAACTGGAACTCTCAAGTGGTGGCTGACCATCGCACCACAAAATCTGCCCAAACATTTTGCTTTTAAATATTTAAAGTTTATTTAAAATATACATTGCATATTTATTTCCTTGGTAGTGTTATAATTAAACTCATTGGAAAGCATTGCTAAGAATAATCTTGTGTAGAAAAGTTCTGTAAAAGTATTTTTTAATATTTAAAAAATGATAGATCTTTCTTCAATCTATTTAAATATATCTCTTGTAAGGCAAAGCCACAGCCCTAACTGGTTTACTGTTTTCTATGTTTGGTTTGCAATCTGTAGCTATTGTCTAAAAGCTAATCTTACAAATATGGAAGACAAGATTTGGAGATTTTTTGTCATTTAAACTGCTCTCTAAAGAACGGGCTTTAAAAATTGCTACACATATATGACTTTTTATTCCAGCTACCATTTACTTTCCTACATATTAGAAGTGATGAATATAAAAAAATAACATAAATTTCTGGTTTCCATATCCTCGGTATCCCAGATAACAAAGCACTTAAAAAAGTTTTTCATGAGGGGTTGTTGCTGTGGCCTAGTACATTAAGCTTCCATTTGTGGTACCAGCATCCTATGTGGACACTGGTTCAAGTTCCGGCAGCTTCACTTCCAATCCACTTCTGTATGATGGTATAGGCAAGCAATAGAAGCTGGCCCAAGTCCTTGGGCACCTACACCCACATGGGAGACCTGGAAGAAGCTCCTGGTGCAAGGCTTCGGATCGGCTCAGCCCCAGTCATTGGAGCAATCTGAGAAGCGAAACACAGATTGAAGATCTCTCTCTCTCTCTCTCTCTCTCTGCCCCTCTCTCTGTTTGTACTCTGCCTCTCAAGTAAATAAATAAAATCTTTTAAAACATTTTACTTGAAAAGACAAGGCTAATAAATGGAAGCTTTGAAGGCAGTATTGTGGCAAACAGGTTAAGCCTCCACCTAGAATGCTGGCATCTGAAATGGGTGCCAGTTTGAGTCCGGGCTGATCCACTTCTGATTCTTCTCCCTGGTAATGCACCTGGGAAATAAGTGAAAGATCACTCAAGTCCTTGGGCCCCAGAACCACGTGGGAGATCCTGAAGAATCTCCTGTCTCTCTCTTGTACTAGAACAAACAAACAAACAAATACTGAAAAGGATAAAGTATTACATTGTACAACAACAGTCAGGAAGAGGGCTGATGAAGTCACTGTTTCTCATAGTGTCCATTTCACTTCAACAGGTTTCCCCTTTGGTGATCAGTTAAGGGAGAACATATAATATTTGTCCCTTTGGGACTGGCTTATTTCACTCAGCATGATGTGTTCCAGGAAACATAACAGGCACCACAGAAATAAAAAGAATCATCAGAAATTACTACAAGGACTTGTATGCCAGCAAACAGGGAAACCTATCAGAAATGGATAGTTTCCTGGACACATGCAACCTACCTAAATTGAACCAGGAAGACATAGAAAACCTAAACAGACCCATAACTGAGACAGAAATTGAAACAGTAATAAAGGCCCTCCCAACAAAGAAAAGCCCAGGACCAGATGGATTCACTACTGAATTCTACCAGACATTTAAAGAAAAACTAACTCCAATTCTTCTCAAACTATTCAGAACAATCGAAATAGAGGGAATCCTCCCTGATTCTTTCTATGAAGCCACCATCATCTTAATTCCTAAGCCAGAGAACGATGCAGCATTGAAAGAGAATTACAGACCAATATCCTTGATGAACATAGATGCAAAAATCCTCCATAAAATTCTGGCCAATAGAATGCAACAACACATCAGAAAGATCATCCACCCAGACCAAGCAAAATCTGTCTTAACACCTATAACAAAGATCTGGCTATATTTCCTTCAGCAAGTACACTATATTCTACTTGATTGAATTGTGTTCAAGTAGATGATGTTTCAAAAAAATGGACACAAAATATTGATAGCTCTACAGAAAGCAATAGTCCAATGTCCCAGTGAGTCTTATTTCTTAAAGTTAGTAAAATAAGTTAAAAATCCAGCATTAAAATTGAGCTATCCACAAATACCTAAGGATAGAATGGTGCATTTCCTTAATGCATAGTCAAGAAGAAATACCTTGATAAATCTGGAAAGCACAAATCTCCTAAACTGTGTAGGAATACTTGAGTCACGTGCATCCTTAATGGTTGAGTTAATGCATTATGTAACATATTGGTCTTCTAGTCCTAAGTCTGAAAGAGTTCTAATCTTGTTTTCTCTTTTTTCCTGTTTTAAGAAGCTGTTGATAAACAAACAACCAAAATTTTATGACAACGTAAGTAGTGATTGTCACACAGGCCAGCAGGAAACCAATAACATCCAGAGAGTGGTACTGGTACCACGTGAGGTCATGGGCTGCAACCCGGAGATGTTTGGCTCCTTTGTGGCGCATGACAAACTCAATCCAGAAGACTGCTCGGTCCAGGGGCTTCATGGGCTGATCATGGTGAATTCTTGATAACTTCATGACATTCTCTTTATAGCTGAAGAAAAATCAATTAATGAACTTATGGAATATAAGATATGTAAGTATTTATACATATATATCTAAATATAAACCTACAGAATGCACCATAAAAATGGGTATGTGAAATTTTGATACAGACAGTAAAATGAATGTTGCAAAAAAGAGTAGGAGACAAAAATCTGTTCTTCAGTAAACATTACAAAGTTCTGAGTTTCCTGATTGGAAACTGTTGAATGTTCAGTGTTACAAAATGTGTTGAGATGTGGCATAGAACAATATTTCTAACTTTCAAACCTAGGAATTGGAATCACTTAACTCTTAAAGGCAAAGAAAACAAAAAATTACAATGATAGCAACAATAAAATTCATTTGATATGAATTCTTGAAAGACTCTGTAAACAATGGTTTCTAGAATTATGGTTTTGCCAGAATGAGATTAGTATGAAAATTTAGAGATAGCAGGCAAGTCCATTAATAAGCTCAGGTATATGGAAAAAATTAATAAGGAGTTGTTATCAACCAGGAATTTGTCTCAGACTAACCAAAAATTAGTGCATTTACATGTAACTTGTGAAAGTATGAAATTGAATTGCCTTCTTGTGGAACCTTACACTGACTCTTATTTTCCCTTTTTCTCAGCTTTAATTTCCTAAGCTTTTCATTGTTAAATGGATCTTTCTTAACTGATTCTGTGAATTAAACCATGTTAAAATTTATAATATTTGACTTATTCTTATCATATACTAAACCAGTAGTAAATGTTTTCAATTATTACAATTTTTCTTCTTGTTAACATTGTGATTCAGTTTCTGGAGAGTACTGGAGTAACTAGGGAGTTGTTCCTGTCGTTAAAATTGCCAAGAACTAATGGACAGGGCAAAAGGCTGTATGTGGGGAGTGTGGCCCTCCATGTCCAAATCACATATTATGGTGTCTTGGTACATCAGCAATTGCAATGAAGACAACTTCCATTCATGTTATTTTAAAAATATGGATGGAAAACTCCTTTCACAAGGAGTATATTTAGAGCTGAAGAAATTTATAGAGTAAACTTTTGATGAATGGGTCACATAATATATGCTGAAAACAAGTACAATGTGTGCCACACATCATACATGGTCAATTTTTTAGTTACAGTTCAGCCTGTAACATTACATCTATTAAGAATGTAAGGCCGGCGCCGTGGCTCAACAGGCTAATCCTCTGCCTTGCGGCGCCTGTACACCGGGTTCTAGTCCCGGTCGGGGCGCCGGATTCTGTCCCGGTTGCCCCTCTTCCAGGCCAGCCCTCTGCTGTGGCCCGGGAGTGCAGTGGAGGAAGGCCCAGGTGCTTGGGCCCTGCACCCCATGGGGAGACCAGGAAAAGCACCTAGCACCTGGCTCCTGCCATCAGACGAGCGCGGTGCGCCGGCCGCAGTGCGCCATCCGCGGCGGCCATTGGAGGGTGAACCAACGGCAAAAGGAAGACCTTTCTCTCTGTCTCTCTCTCTCACTGTCCACTCTGCCTGTCAAAAAAATAAATAAATAAATAAATAAATAAAAATAAAATAAAAAAAAAGAATGTAAGAGAATATGTAAGTTGAAAGATAAATTGCCTTTGGAAAAAAGACAAAACAGATGTGCTGATGATTAGCTCATTAGGATAAACAACAGCTGTAAAAAATGAAGTCCAACTACTTATAAAAGCTAAAGGTCATTGTGATACCATCGAGGAAACATTCCCTAGGAAAACTTTTCATTTACGTTTACAGCATTGTGTAATCAAAGGAGGAAAACCCATTCCAAACATGATTGATATCACAATATAGTGCTGGTACTTAACAGACACTAACTATATAATGAAACAATGAGAGAAGCATTTCTTATCACAAATATATTGAGTATTGGGCCAGATTATTCTAATGTATCTTTTCAGGTAAATTATTTGCTTATTCTCTAATTAAACAAATCAGACATGATGATTGCTTTCCAATTTAAAAGAAGCTATAGTAAAATGGTGATATTTGCAGAATCTTTTAGTCCTCACTACTTATCAAATCAGTTTTTTTTTCAAAAACATAATACTCACGAAGGATCATTAATGACCGTCTTCAAGGCACTGAGGAAATCTGCACTTGACATTGTTTTCCAGTCCAATCTCACAGCTGCTCCCTTGGCCCTCATGTGGGCAAGGTTATCATGTTGCTCCCCAAACAAAGGGAGGCCCACCATAGGGATGCCATGGTGGATTGCCTCATAGATGCCATTGGCTCCACCATGAGTTACAAAAGCTTTGGTTTTGGGATGACCTAGAATTGAGAGGTTTTCAATAAAATTGTTAATGAAAAGTTTGAGAAATGAAATAAGAAACACAATTTGAGGCACTAAAAGGGCTGGTGATGTCTAGACCACAGGTTATGAATAAAGATGAGATCGTGTATAAATTGCTTCGAGATCCAGAGGAAAGACATTCCTCAGTTTACTAGAGAGGTCAGTGAGGACCACATGGGACAGTGCTGTGATTTGAAACTTAAACCAGGGCAAGAAAATAGCAAGCATTACTGAAAGATAAATTCTTATTGAAAAAGATTTCTTATGCCAAAAAACACCCCTTCAAATGAATGTTAGAAGATTTTCTCTTGAAACAGTAGTCCATTCAAGGAGAATGATTTATAAGATTTGGAACACAGCAGGTAGTGACATAATTGAATTGCCAGAGTCTTAGGAGAGCCCGCACTTAACTTTCAAATGCGTTCTCATTTCCTGAGAGAGTTTCTGAGACATTCCCACAGAAAATGTGGAGTAATTCATAACAACACGTATAGTATTTTTCAGTGGCATTTCAAACCACTATATTATGGGAGCAACAATGTATTGACTGAAAGGTGAGAGAGACAAACCAAAAACAATTATTATTTTTAAAAAGTTGATTTATCTGAAAGACATAAGGAGAGAATGAATGAGTGTGTGAGAGACAAAAAGAGCGATAGAGATCATCTCTCTACTGATTTACTCCTCAGCTGCCTGCAAGAACAGGGGCTGGGCAAGGCAAAGCCAAGCAGACTCAATCCCGGGTATCAGTGTGGAGAACTGTGAGTCAAGGATTTATGCCATCTCCTGCTACCTGCCATGGTGCACCTGGACAGAAAGCTGGAACCAGAAGTTGAGATTGAACTTGGACTTAGCAGCAGCAATAAGGATGCAAATGTCCCAGGTGAGTTCTTATCTGCTATACCAAATTCTCTTCCAGCAAGAAATTAGTGAGAAATTCTAGGGATGTGAAGAATATATACATATTGAATGTCCACTGATATGGTTCATTGTACTCTTAGGACTAGAAAATAAGCATGAAGACATTTGGTTGATGTTACCGATCCATTTGCGAAGGAACGAAACTCATCATTGGAGAAAGAGACAGCACTATAGCAGTTATAACTGTTATAACTAAGTAACCGCACTACTATGACTACAGGACCTGGGAGGCCAGTGTTACTAAGACTATGGAGCCTGGGAGGTCAGCGCATGGGCGGGATTGACCTTTAAAAACTGTATATAAGTGGATCCACAGACACTGTAAAGCAGAGGTTGCTCAGACTCTCTCCCTGGTCTGTAGTGCCTTTGGCCCGCAGGAGTTGACTTGAGCGATCTCTCCCCCTAGTCGCCTAGAATATCAATAAAGTCTGTTTAGCTTGATTTTCCTCAGTCTCCTCGACTCTTCCTTCCTGGCAACCTGGCCAGTTCTGGGAGGGGGAGATCCTGAAAGTTGACTTCTGAGTGTTTCCATAATAAATGGTCATCAGCTTTCTGTTGAACCACTGTCTCCCTGACTTGTTACTCATGTTTGCACCATTTGTCCTCCATGTCTTACCAAGAAGGTCATTCTGAGGGATCCACTGATAGAGCCTGGTATTAGGTCCTAAGGTATCAGGTTTCTTGCCATCAAATCTCCAAAGAACCTATTAGGTAAAGAAAATATCTGTTTCATGAGTTGAATTTCAAAGAAGAACCACTTGGAGTATAAGGAGGCTTAGCGATAACCAAATTAAATGCTTCCATGTGAAAGCTAAGTAAGGGAGACAGAAGAGAGTAAGTAGAGAGAACTACTAAAAGATAAAGATAAGGGAATACAAACATTTTCTATATATTTGTACATTCACACTGACATAATCATGCTGTTTCACATATACTGCCTTAGACTTGTGAGATAATGAGAGACAAAAACCAGTGTTTAAGAAATTGTTACAATGTCATAATTCTACTGCAATGATTGGAATTTATTCCCTTTATAGTACATCTTGTTATACATGAATTACCATTTTGGATTCATCTTCCAAGTTAATTTTTCCAAGTTAATAATTTCAACCATTTTAATTGCAATCATATAAAAGTTTGCATCTATCCAGTGTTCATAACAAATTTCATGATAATTTGAATTGTGTTAATTCACAAAAAGTAAATCCATGCAGTAAATTGTTTGTGAGAAGTAAATTAATTCTGCTTAGGACTACCTTTTGCTTATTTTACATTACAACTTCCTAAGCACTATTTCTTGGAAAACGTTTAAGTGGTTTAAGCAAACCACTTAAAACCATTTGTTTGATTATTTTCGTTTATGTTAGTTCACTAATTGCTGCTATTGATAGATCATTTCCATGTGAAATACCAAAACAAAGTGCTGACTTTGGAATTTCCAAGCAACCTCAAAAAGTGAAGTACAATCCACAAGCATTTAATTTCAGTTTGCTTTTTGAATGCTAAATGTAATTTCAGGTTCTCAGAAAAAAATTACACGGTTGATTACAAGAACCCTACATTACCTACAACACTAAAAGCAGTTTATAACTACTGAAAGATCAAAGTTGTCTTACATTCATTAGAAAATTTGTAATGGAGTGCATCTGAGCATCTCCCCATTCCAGGCTTACTCCTGCTTCCCTTGCCATGATGTTCCCTTCTCCTTCCTCAGTCTGGAGGAGGTGTGAATCTAATGGGTTAGGAGCACTGTCCTGTGGGGCCACGCATTGTGATGCCCTGGGTCCACCTGCAGGAAAGATCTATCTGCACTTTCTCTCTTACATCTTCCTGGTTCTGGCACAACTAGGGCTCTGACGAAAGGGCAGATTGTTTTCTTCCCTTTTTCTACGTATACTGTAATGTATTGAATCCTTAGTTTGTGTCTCCCAAGTCCTGATTTTTCCATATCTAGGTAGATTCTTGAACATCACCATGAGAGTACGTAGTGCATAAATAGGGGAAGAGTCAGGAATTACATGGGAACTAGAAACTGTTAGTTGCACATCAGACATTTTTAACAAAATATATTTATTGCTCGTGTATCAGCTCAGTAATTAATTGCACTTCATTTCCTTTCTGGTAACATCTTTATGCGGAAGGGGACTTCAGCAATCATGCAGAATACAGAACCAAATGATAATGCAGTTTGTTGGCAATGTCTTGATAACAATGTTTCATGCTGCACCTGTTAAAAATGTTTTTTTTCTGTTCAAATAATATATACAAGCATATTTTTGTTAAAACATCTTCTGAACATCCTCTGAGTTACTGTTGCACATCTAAGAGAGAGTTATTTGTAAACTGATATCTGACAAAATCTCAACTTTCATAACAGTTTAGCGCTCATACAGGAAGCTTCTCTCTCCAGTCCCATTACAGTGTTTGAGAAGCACATTCAGTGGTTGTGCCCTGTTAGGACACTTTCTCTCACCTTTTGTGGAAGCTGAGCAAGAGCTGATGCAATCACATTGGCTCTTTCCTCTGTCATGTTGCTGATCATTGACCCCAGGGAAAACACCACCACTCCCTCCTCCCCAGAGCTCTGCACAAAGGCTTCCATCTCCTGTGAAGAAAGGATTTGCTCCGTCACACAAGGGCAGCAGCACAGCGAACACTAGAGAAAGGATTGTGCAATCAACTAGGAGAGACAGGGGAACCTCATCAGAAATCTCTGTAGTGGTCCTTGTGTAAAACAGTTGACAAGTGTTCCATCTTACCCATTTCTAATTATTCAGATGTTCATGTTGTCTACAGTCACATTCTTGTGCTTCCTAGTCCTAGATTTCTTTATGTTGTGACATTGAAAGCAGGGGACCCAAGTACATTATAAGGAACAAATGTAGGGAATGATAATATAGTTTACATTCTTTTCTCCTTCTAGAGAATAAAATCTGATTTCACTTAAATTCTTGGTTTCTGTTTCTAGCTAAATTTCCTCTTATGGTTCATTTCATATTTTTCAGGGTTTTTGTTAAAGCAATTGTATTAATGTGATTTTATAAATGAAATTATGTAATCATTCTTACTATGAAGTTTATGTTACTGTCAATCATTATTTTTACAAATCACTGCTATAATCATTGACTTTGCACATCCTAGTTACTTCTCTCAGTATACTTTCATGCTACTCTCTTACAAATCCAAAGGTTATTAACATTTTAACTACTTTTGAGTCTGACAAATTTCTTATTTCTCATTCCAAATAGTACAGTTATTACCTGGAATTTGATAGGCAGAGGAAAAGCAAGTTGTTTGGAATAAGAAAACGATGTTTGAGGTAAAAGAAGAGAAGCTTCAAAACTTTGAGTTGTATTCATGTCTTGTTGGTGCAATGGGATAACAGCAGGTATTATCACTAGCTATCATGACAGAATTAATTTTGCTGCTTTTTGTGTTTTGCTCCACATTCCTCCTCCTAAGACCTCTGTCCCTTTCCTTTTTTGCAAATCGGGAAGTCATTAAGGGAAGAGATACATTTTGTAAACCCTCACTAATAATGTCTCAGCATTTAACCTGTGAATTGTACCATATACAGATAATATATTTTGTATTCAAAATTGGTATTGTAGCTTAACCACTTTCTATTTAGTGATGCTATAATAGGAAGACTGATAGTATCTCTTAGGAGTGGACTTAATACATCCATAAATAATACTTACTTTCTACGAATGTTTTTATAATGTGGTATGAGGTTAGCATAGATTAAATTCTCATGTTTCTATATGAAGAATGCCATCCTATATGCTGATATAAGTTTGTATCAAATACAAACCAGAAGTTATTTGCAGATACAAGTATTAGGTCATTTGAAATGCAGTGGATGTTTCCCCAGCTCGCATTCTGTCTGGCAGCTGTGAACCAAGACCCAGGCTGCCCAAGAAGAGTTTTACAGAGATAGCCTCTTGTTCTTGGTAGACGATAGAAAAAACCTCAGATAAGGCAAGCCGCACCTTTAATAATATATGAAATCTTCTGGTTCTCAATGAGGGATGATGTAAGGCAGTGGTGAAAGTAAGAAGCATTGGATTTGGATAATATTTTTGAGGCCATCCCTCTTGTTCATCTGATGATCAAAATTATATATTCACAAGTAAAATAGTCTAGCTTATCTCTCTTCTCTGTGACTTTTCTGGACGTGCAATATAATTCTGTTCAAAATCATTGCCTATTGAATCAGATATGTACAAATTGCCTGGTGTATTTTGACAATTAATTTTACTAATAATAACAGCAAAATCAGCAATAATGAAAATAATCAATATTAATTCTGGATTGCTGACACAAGTTACAAAAGTTTTTCTTTTTAATAGTGGACATAAATTGTATACATAAACTTAGGGCTTGATATGATATTTTGCTAGATAAATACATTATATTATGTTACAGTCAGGGAAACCATACCTATTTCATCAAACATTTATTAATTTTTAAGTTGAAAATTTGAAAAATACATTCTTCTACTTTTTTTAGAAAAAATATGTAATGCCTTACTCTTATCTCTATTCACCATACTACAGAATGGGACAGCATTTTCCATGCCTATATACCTATAATTTGGTTCTTGTTAATCAACGTTTCCCCACTTCTCCATGTCTTGAACTCTCCAGCCTCTAACTACTATCAGTCTCTTACCAGCATCTTGGAGATGAAATTGTTAGATCATACATAGGGGTTAAGTCATGCAGAACTTGTCTCACTGTGATTGGTCTATTTCATTTTGCATAAGACCTCCAGTCGTATCCATGTAGTGTAATATTCAACTGATTATCTGTCTTATTAGATTTTCTTAGGTTTTCAGAGATACCTTAAATGTTTTTGATGTACTAACGATTTTTCCAAGCATCAAACATGGGGCAGTGTTATTATTATAAATCACTAATAATCATATTTATGAATATTGTGGTCCAGTTCTCCATCCTGTAGCCTGCCTGAACTCTAACAATCATTACCTTAATTCTCATCCCTTCCATAGTAGTAACATAGTTCTTCAATCAAACCCCATGACTACATCTTGACGTCTGCATCTTCAATATTAATTAATAAAGATTTTGATGAAAGGGAATCTGATGCTCTCTGTAGGTTAAATTCTTTTCTCTGGTTCTCTACCAAAAACATTATGATGCATTTTACACTCCTTCGTACTATGTAGTATGTCAGATCAATCACTTTATTCAACAACTTCTTCTAAACCATTTTAGTTTTTTTACTGTTTGTCTTTCTATCTCACTCTCCCCTCATCTTTAGCTTCTCCACGTACATACGCAAATACAGTTTATTATCAGTGACTGTGGGACAGTTTCTAAACCTCTCCTGGATTTTTTTTCAAAGTGTGGTTTTTCCTTTATCAAAACATTGCCACCATTTTTATTGTATCTTTTTCCAAAGAGAATGTAGGGTTGAGAAGAACACAAACGGTCTGCATGTTTTTCTATATATGTCTAGCACTTGCCTGTCTAGTATCTTAAACACTTTTCACATATACCCAGAATTAATATCAAATATTCTTTGTGTTGTAAGAAATGTTTTAATAGAAATGAGTCTACTGTAAAAGTCTCCTACATGTGATGTAATTGAAGTGTATTATAGGATTTCTGTAATTCATTGAAATGTGCCTTACATTCTAATTCAGCTATTCCAAGTTCTTTGTCAAATCCAGGCAGAGAGTTTAATCCCACTTCAACATTTCTTCCTATAAATTAGATGGTCTAAATGAAAACTGAAGAGTAATTCACACTGTAAAATCTAAGTGAAAAAAGAAAGCCACAGGAGCACATGTACCTTGGGCAGAGGTTGGGCAGGTTTGCAGTGGAGCCCTCCAACAAATTCAACATTTGGCAGGAATGGGCGAGGAAACTCTAGATCCCAATAGCTTCGAATGAGCCATATTTCAGCTCTCCCCATTAGCTCAGAGAACGTAACAGGTCTTCCTGAATGGAGGGAAAATCAGGAAAAGGCAGGATAAGGAGAGAATTGTTACATGAAGTGTATCATGTAACTAAATGGAGTGATGCAGTCAATGATGTATAATGTATCTTTACATAGATAAAGCAATTATTTAAGTATATATAATGTATACTATGCATTAATCACATATTTGATACCTGCAAAAAGGTCCCTAATGTCAACTGCATAGCCAGAATTCTTGTCATTTAATTAGGCCCCTATAGAGTGAAACACCTATTGTTTACTTTTTAATGTTAGGAGAATAGCAGATTCAATTGAGAATAACTATTTTAGTTGTTGAGTCAAGATATTCCACAGTAATCATGAACATGGTTTTTCTCAGTAGAGGTACTCAGTCCTGTTTCCAGAGTCTGCCATGCTGATTCCTGATCCTTGATCTCTTAGTGAACTAGGAAGTGGGTTTTTGTTGTTGTGTTGTTGCCATTTGTAGTGAACATATCTTTTAGCTACTTCTGTTTTTGGTTTACTTTAATGCCTTAATAGTATCAAATTACAATGAAATTTATATAGAAATATTACAAAATATCACAAGGAGAAGTGTTTACATTATGGAAAACAGACTTTGTTCACTCTTATTTTGAATCTCTTTTATGAACATGGAAAAACTAGTTAAAAACAGATTAATTACATATATGTCAAATTTCCACAAAATCTTAGGCCATACACAGATACATTTAGACTTAAGGAAGCAATGTGGCAACATTACAAACCTCGATTTACATTTTTCCTATCTTAAAAAACTTATCACCAAAAGTGAATGGCCATTTTACATAATATAGAAACTGTATTGTAATTTTAAGAGAAGCAACAGATCCACACAGAAAAAAGTCATATAGATAGTTTTCATAGAAACGTGTGTAATAATAAAATCTACATGTTTTCATTCATCAACAAAATGTGTCCACCCATTTTTAAAACTGGGATACTCTTAGAAAATGGACATAGTAGTGTTTAAGAGAAATCCACAGTGCTTCATTGGTAGCTGTCCTTGCTCCTGTAATGTTCCATGCAAGAAATGAATCAATAACGTCTATCTAAGCCTCTAATGTAACCATTATGAAACATTTGTGAAACTAACAAAATTTTTTCTATTATCATTTCATTTATTCACCTATAAAAAAGAAATTCTTTAGATTTTCCATTCATGAAAGATCACCTACAAAGTACAGGAAGCCTAAGATCTCATCAGCAACTAAAAAAATGACTTACCTAGAACTTCACTGCAAAACTGATCCCACCTCTTCACATTTAACATTTGGAACCAAAAGTCAAAATAAAGCATCCATAGCATGTTTTGTACCCTCTCCATGAAGGTCATTTGTCCACTTAAATCTGACATAATAACAGGCACATAGGAAGGAGGAAACAGAAGTCCTCCACTATACTTTTCATAGGTGTAGCCAGGAGTGAAGCGGAGACTGTACACAAGGGATGTGTTCAGTAGCGCAGCCAGCAGCTCACCACAGGGAGCAAATGGGTCTGCAAGAACAACATCAAACCTTGATTCTTGA
Source organism: Sylvilagus floridanus (assembly GCA_949820135.1). Taxonomy (NCBI): domain Eukaryota; kingdom Metazoa; phylum Chordata; class Mammalia; order Lagomorpha; family Leporidae; genus Sylvilagus; species Sylvilagus floridanus. Next base: position 102,061,338 of record OX463238.1, on the reverse strand, counting down.
AGCTTTGCCATGATTTTCTTGTTCAAAACCAGGTCTTTGCAGAGATTTTCATACACATCAGAATATTCAAAGAATAATTTTTGCAGTAGTGGGAAATATTCCCAATATGCATCTCTTGACACATCGTTCATAAGTGTATTAATCCCATTTAAGATAATACCTTCGATTTCATCTTTAGTGTAAGATGTGTGAAAAGTTTCAAATTTAATTCCTGATTCATCATTGCTATCAATTAAAATAGAAGCTGAAGATCTCAGAGCAGTTACCGCGTGGCCTCTCTGGACAAGTGCATCCAGGATTGTCTTCATATTCATCCAGTGGCTGTAGTCCATGGACCATACCAGCACCTTTCCACAACTCCCAGAGCTGAAGCAGCAACTCAGCTGTAGCAGCAGCAGCAGAAGTGAGACACATCTCCTGGACATCCTGGTGAAATGCAATGTTTCCTCGCCACTTGTTCTTCCTTTCCTTTATTTCTTATTTTTTCCAAGAAAAAATTTAACACATTGTTAAAATAAAAGCTTGCACTGGTTAAAATAAATACATGATATGGGCAACCATAGCTTGTTAACCAGGATGGCAGGCAGAAAAGCAAAATTAGATATTGTTGTGTCCAAGTGAGTGCTTTATGGTCTCTTTTATGGTTACGTGATTCATCCTACCCTAAGGAAAAGCCCTTGGTATGTAAGATAACTGTGCTATGTCAGGTATTTTAGAAGAGTTCCCAAAGCAATTTCAGGTGAAGTGACTTGCATCTGCAATTTCCCTGTCAGTGAAGTAGAGATAAAATAGTCATGCAGCTGATCCTCATTTCTTGGATAACATGATTCAAGGATGCTCTTCATAAAAAATTTCATTAAATATAATTCAAATGTATATAAGTATCCATTATTTCATAGAAAAATACACACAAATGCTCTATTTTTGAACCTCTTCTCACCAAAAAGCAGCCTTCTATTCCGTTACAATTTAGTATTCCTTCTTTCCAAGGTAGTTATTAATTTATGTTTCTATTGACTTGCGTATTTGGCCGTTTTGTGTAAATATATCATATAGCACATGGAGGCAACAGCATTGTCAACCTCTCTGCGAAGGACATCCTACTTGAAGAATAGATTGCTAACCTACAGTGTTAGTTTCTCCCATCTGGTAATCCTAGTCTCTGAGTGATGGCAATGGACGTTAGTAGGCAATGACTGTCGGGAATTAGAATTCCAGTGTGCTATGCTTGATTAGAATCCCTCCTTGTGATAGCAATATTGCTGGATGAAAGCAAGAAGACTTTACTTTCCCACACTTCTCTAGAATTAGCTTTTGAAGCTCAGAGCAGGGCTATTGTGAAAGAAAGGAGAATACAAGCACTCTATTGGGTAACGGGGGCTGTGGCCGATATCACAGCATTCAACTGGGAGCTATGGGGAGAAGTAGCCTGCTGGTCCAGGCTGCATCGACCTGCAGTTGGAATTCCTGCGCTAGGAATCTGGGAGAGGAAGCGAGTAAGGTATTAAATGAGGCAGGCTCTCACTGTTTTTTGTTTATTTGTTTGTTTTGTTTTTTTTTTGCTTTGCTTTATTATAAGTCCTGAATCTCTCCTCCTCCTCCTTTCTCTCAGAAGTATGTTTTTAAAAAAATTCAATCACTGTGTTTTTAAATAGTTTCTAGTAGTTATTCTTGTTTCAGTTCACAGACATCGTTTGCTGCCTTTTGAGTACTGGCTTTTTCTTGTAAACTTTCTTTCCACGCACATAAAATTTGTACAAATTTTGGTTTTTAATCGTATGGAAATTTTTAATAATCTATTGAATTCATATATCCACAGATATTTAAAAATATGAATACATATATTAACAACAAGACCCAGGTATTTCTGTTAGATTGCATAACAGCTATCAGGTCATTTCAAGTATTCTGATTGATACTGACTGATTGCTAATATAATATATCATCTTTGAGCTTGCTCTCTATATTTCATCAGTTCACTTTTATTTGGGTACTATGTATAGTCTTAAATTATCCTTGTTGATTTCCCTTTAGTATATTTGGTTATGTTTTATATTTTTATCATATATGTATAGATGTATTGAGTTAAATATATAAGTCTAAATATGAAGGGGAAATGCAGTAAATAGAGATGACCTTTGTAAAATAAAAATACTTATTTGAAAGGTTAACTTTGTATTTTAAATAAAATATTACAAAGATGTATACAGATGACTTAAAATATCATGGTATGATAAAGGTATACATGTGAAAAGATGAAATTTAAATTATTAACTTATCATATATATCACCTCATATACTTACTTTTGGTGGTGAGAACATTTAAAATTACTCCTTGGCAGTGTGTAAACACATTATTATTAATTATAGTCACCATTTTATGTAAATTTATCCCTTTTTTTGGCAGGCAGAGTTAGACAGTGAGAGAGAAAGAGACAGAGAGAAAGGTCTTCCTTTTTCCATTGGTTCACCCTTCAAGCGGCCACTATGGCCTGGCGCGTTGCAGTCGGAATACTGTGCCAATCCGAAGCCAGGAACCAGGTGCTTCCTCCTGGTCTCCCATGCAGGTATAGGGCCCAAGGACCTGTGCCATCCTCCACTGCACTCCCAGGCCACAGCAGAGAGCTGGACTGGAAGAGGAGCAACCAGGACAGAATCCGGCACCCCAACTGGGGCTAGAACCTGGGGTGCCAGTGCCGCAGGTGGAGGATTAGCCTAGTGAGTCGCGGCGCCTGCTGTAAATTGATCCTTAAAACATATTTTCCTCTCTATCTAAAACTTTTACCCTTTGAATAATGTGCCTTCATTCTAGTCTTTGAATCTACAAGCTGGAAAGGTTTAGCTGAGAACCATGAATGAGATCATGTGGTCCTGGTCTTTCTGTGTCTGAGTTATTTCATTAGGAAAATATCCTCCAGTTTTTCCATATTGTCATAAGTCAATTTCATTCTGGTTTTTTTAAATTTTTATTATTTTTTAAGATTAAAATGTTTATTTGAGGAGCAGAGTTATTGAAAATGGAAATCATAAAAAAATTAAGAGAGGGAATCAAAGAGGGAGGAGGAAGAATGAAAGCCTGGAAAGCTTTAGATAAGGTTGGGAAGTATCACTACATTTCTATAACTGTGTATATGAAATCTATGAGACTTATATACCTTAAATTAAAAAATTATAAAACACAAAGAAAGAATTACAAAGAGAGAGAGAGAAAGAAGTCTTCCATTCACTGATTCACATGGAATGCCAGCTTTCAGTTGCACCAGCTCTTTGAAAACTCAATTTTTATTATGATAAAAACTCCAGTGTTTCAGGAGGCATCCAGCTCAGTATAGCATCACAAGAAGTGAAAAGAACTGATGAGGGAACAGTGAGCAGTTAGTTAGCTTTGTCAAACACACTCCAAGAAAGAAATGGGCAAGGCACATCAGGCAGGGAATCTAAATGTTCTTCATTCTATTTTTAAGACTGAAATATATTCTACTGTGTGTTTCAATCTATTCTGATTCTTGCAAACTCTATGTTCTTATAACTGATTAATGCAATTTCAAAATTCATATAGAATTTTTTATTAATTTTTAACAATTTATCTGATCTTAACTAATCTCTGCTACCACTCTGAGTTCCTGTCTTCCTTGACTTGGGAATTTACTTTTCTAAATATAGCAAATTTATCCTTTGTATCTTCTCCACCCTTGTCATTAGAAAAATAGAGAAAATCAGTGTGACATGTAAACAAATGACACAAAATTGATTATAAACATGAAATGATAGTTAATCCAATTAAAAATTCAGAATATGTCAACAAAATGATTCATTTTCATATACAAATACTCCTCATCTAAATTGAAAGTATTTTTAAGCTGATAATGTATTTAATACACATAACTTGGAAAACCTCACACGTTAAAAAAAGAACTTAATAATAGATATATTTAGAGGGTTGAGCCAAGATGCAGAATAAGGAAGGAGCTTACTGATAGTCTGGGAGAAGACAGATAAATAAAAGTGAAGATAGCGTAGTCTCAGGTAAGAATTAGGACAAAGTAGGCAGAGGAAACTCTTCTGTAACTAGATGGACATGGTGGAGCTACATGGAGGGCATGGCACCCACGGCTCAGGACCCCATTTGCTGAGAGTCTCCGAAGCAGCGCTAGAAAGAGAGGTGAAACTAAACCACAGTAGCCCGAGACACTCGTGGAAAAGTGGAGGAAGAGCCTAGAGGGAACAAGGTTTGAAGCCCCATGGGGGAAAGTACATCAGCCTAATTAAAGGAGAGAAAAATAAAAAGGATAGTACAGACACGATTCTCTCTCTCCAACCACCTTACAAAAGCCTACGAGCCAACAGAGCAGGTTCCATTTTGGTCATATGTGACTACTGCACCAGCTCAGGGCTGTGCCTCGCAATCAACCAAGCAGAAAAACCTGACTCTGGTGGGGAGTAATCACAGAAGACTAAGACCTAGTGAGTGTGTGGAGCTTATGAACTGGGACTGTGAAAAGGAAAAAAAAAAATGAGGAAAAAAGGAAAAAAAAATGTGTGGGAGAATACATGGTGTGGTTGAGATTTGAGTAGTCTCAGTGGGAGATGCCAGAAGCTTGGATGGCCCTGGCTTCATGATGAGAGACATAGTAGAACTTACAAGGAGGACTGCACGAATCCTTTGTGTGGTCCTTGGGAAAGAGCAGAAGAATATTATACCCACTGGTGCTAGTGCTCACACACTGATCACCATCGAGGAGAAAAGCTAAGCTGAGCGGAATTACCTCCATTCTGATTAAAAGGGGGGGGGGGAGAAAGAGAGAGAGAGAGAAGATTTACCATGCCAAACCTGGGTGTTTCCCCTTAGGCACACTGTTAACCCTGACTAACTGAACAGAGCTCTCTGACCACATTCACAAGCATCTAGAGAGTCACTAAAAGCAAACAGTCCAGTTGTAAATGCCAAACAACAAACGCAACGACCGAGGAAAGAAGAACAAGGAAGACAACATGACACTCCCAAAAGAACATGACACATCAATACAAGATTATGAAGATGATGAGATAGAAGAAATGCAAAAATGGAACTAAAAAATTTATGAAAAGAATAATTAGAAGTAACCAAAAACAAATGTATGAACTACTGAAATCAAAGCAGGATATGAATGAAAATCTCTCTCATGAAAATGAATTCTTACGGAGGAATCAAAATGAAATGAGGAATTTAATAGAATGTGAAATTGAGATATTGAAGAGAAATCAAAATGAAATGAAGAATTCAATAGAACAAAATCTTAAAGAAAGAAATAGAAGAGGATGCCAAAAAATGCAAAAATCTTCCATGCTCATGCATTGGAAGAATCGATATTATCAAAATGTCCATTCTCCCAAAAGCAATTTATAGATTCAGTGTGATACCAATCAAAATACCAAAGACATTCTTCTCAGATCTAGAAAAAATGATGCTGAAATTCATATGGAGGCACAGGAGACCTTGAATATCAAAAGCAATCTTTTACAACAGAAACAAAGTTGGAGGCATCACAATACCAGATTTCAGGACATACTACAGGGCAGTTATAATCAAAACAGCATGGTATTAGTACAGAAACAGATGGATAGGCCAGTGGAACAGAATAGAACACCAGAAATCAATCCAAACATCTACAGCCAACTTATATTTGATCAAGGATCCAAAACCAATTACTGGAGCAAGGGCAGTCTATTCAACACATGCTGCTGGGAAAATTGGATTTCCACATGCAGAGGCATGAAGCAAGACCCCTATCTTTCACCTTACACAAAAAACCACTCAATATGAATTAAAGATCTAAATCTATGACCCGAAACCATCAAACTATTAGAGAACATTGGAGAAACCCTGCAAGATATAGGCACTGGCAAAGACTTCTTGGAAAAGACTCCGGAGGCACAGGCAGTCGAAGCCAAAATTAACAATTTGGATTACATCCAATTGAGATGTTTCTGTACTGCAAAAGAAACAGTCAGATGAGTGAAGAGGCAACTGACAGAATGGGAAAAAATATTTGCAAACTATGCAACAGATAAAGGATTAATAACCAGAATCTACAAAGAGATCAAGAAACTCCGCAACATCAAAACAAACAACCCACTTAAGAGATAGGCCAAGGACCTCAATAGACATTTTTCCAAAGAGGAAATCCAAATGGCCAACAGACACATGAAACAATGTTCAAGATCACTAGCAATCAGGGAAATGCAAATCTAAACCACAAAGAGGTTTCACCTCACGCCGGTGAGAATGGCTCACATGCAGAAATCTACCAACAACAGATGCTGGTGAGGATGTGGGGAAAAAGGGACACTAACCCACTGTTGGTAGGAATGCAAACTGGTTAAGCCACTATGGAAGCCAGTTTGGAGATTCCTCAGAAACCTGAATTTAACTCTACCATATAACCCAGCCATCCCACTCCTTGGAATTTACCCAAAGGAAATTAAATTGGCAAACAAAAAAGCTGTCTGCACCTTAAAGTGTATTGCAGCTCAATTCACAATAGCTAAGAGGTGGAATCAACTTAAATGCCTACCAACAGAAGGCTGGATAAAGAAATTATGGGATATGTACTCTATAGAATACTATACAACAATAAAAAATGAAATCCAGTCATTTGCAGCAAAATAGAGGAATCTGGAAAACATTATGCTGAGTGAATTAAGCCAGTCTCAAAAGAATAAATATCATATGTTCTCCCTGATTGGTGACAACTAACTGAGCACCTAAAAGGAAACCAGTTGAAGTGAAAAGGACACTATGAGAAACAATGACTTGATCAGCCCTTGTCCTGTTGATGAACAACTTAATACTTTATTCCTTTTAGTATTTTTTGTTCTACTTAATACCATTGGTTGAACTCTTTAAGCAACACACAATTATTCTTAGGTGTTTAAATTTAACTGAGAAGTGATCTCTATTAAATATAAGAGTGGGAATAAGAGAGGGAGGAGATGTACAATTTGGGACATGCTCAATTAGACTTGTCCCAATAGTAGAGTTAAAAACATGCCAGGGGATTCCAATTCAATCCCATCAAGGTGGCATGTACCAATGCCATCTCACTAGTCAAAGTGATCAGTTTCAGTTCATAATTGATCATAATGATATTATTAAGTGTCAATTGGATTACATAAAGAAGACTAGTGTCTGCTAATACTAGCTGATAGAATTAAAAAGGACAGAACAATCCAACATGAGAAGAGGGTGCACAGCAGACTCATAGTACGGCAGATGTCCTAAACAGTACTCTGGTCTCAGAATCAGCCCTTAAGGCATTTGAGTCTGGCTGAACAGCCCATGAGAGTATTTCAGGCATGGAAAGCCAACACACTGTGGGGAAAAAAAAAAAAAAAACACACACACACCTAAATGAAAGATCTCTGCAAGTAGGTGGAAAGAATGGGCCATCAAAGAAGGAGTTAACTTTCTCTAAAGGGAGGAGAGAACTTCCACTTTGACTATGACCTTGTCTAAATATGAAGTCAGCGAACTCAAAAAGCTTCCATAGCCTTGGCAACTCATGACAAGAGCCTAGGGTGATTACTGATGCCATAAACAAGTGTGTCAAATTCTTAAATCAACAACAGGAGTCACGGTACACTTTCTCCCTATGCAGGATCTCTGTCCTTAATGTATTGTTCAATGTGAATTTATGTTATAACTAATACCCAAACAGTATTTTACAAATTGCTTTTCTGTGTGGGTGTTAACTGTTGAAATCTTTACTTAATATATACTAAACTGATCTTCTGTATATAAAGAGAATTGAAAATGAATCTTGATGGCTGGTGCCACGGCTCACTAGGCTAATCCCCCGCCTTGAGGCGTTGGCACACCAGGTTCTAGTCCCTGTCATTGTACCAGAATCTGTCCCGGTTGCCCCTCTTCCAGGCCAGCTCTCTACTGTGAGCAGGGAGTGCAGTGGAGGATGGCCCAAGTGCTTGGGCCCTGCATCCCATGGGAGACCAGGATAAGCACCTGGCTCCTGCCATAGGATCAGCGCGGTGGGCCTACCGCAGCGCGCCGGCCATGGCGGCCATTGGAGGGTGAACCAATGGCGAAAGGAAGACCTTTCTCTCTCTCTCTCTCTCTCTCTCTGTCCACTCTGCCTGTCAAAAATAAATAAATAAATAAAAATTTTAAAAAATGAATCTTGATGCGAATGGAATGGGAGAGGGAGCGGGAGATGGGAGGGTTGTGGTGAGAGGGAAGTTATGGGGGGAAAAGCCATTGTAATCCATAAGCTGTACTTTGCAAATTTATATTTATTAAATAAAAGTTAAAAATAAAAAATAAAATAAGTTAATAACCCAGAATTAAAATTCAAGTATCCATGAATATCTAAGGATAGAATGGTGCAATTCCTTAATGCTTAGTCAACAGGAAATAGTTTGACAAATCTGGAAGACACAAATCACCTAAACTGTATAGGAAAACTTGACTCACATGCATGCTTTACGTGGTTATGTTAATGACATGATATCATATATCCTGGCTGCTAGTCTTAAGTCTGAAAGAGCTCTAATCTTGCTTTCTCTTCTTTCCTGTCATAAGGAGCTTTTGATAAACAAGCAACCAAAATTTTATGACAACGTAAGTAGTGATTGTCACACAGGCCAGCAGGAAACCAATCACATCGAAGGAGAGGTACTGGTACCAGGTGAGGTCATGGGCTGCAAACTGAAGGTGTTTGGCTCCTTTGTGGCACATGACAAACTCGATCCAGAGGACTGCTCAGCCCAAGGGCTTCATAGGCTGATCGCGTTGAATTCTTGATAATTTCATGACATTCGCTTTATAGCTGAAGAAAAATCAATTTATAAACTTATAGAATATATGATAAGTATTTATACATATATATCTAAATATAAACCTACAGAATGCACCATAAAAATGGGTATGTGAAATTTTAATCAGACAGTAAAATGAATGTTGCAAAAAAGAGTAGGAGACAAAAATCTTTTCTTCAGTAAACATTACAGAGATCTGAGTTTCCTGATTAGAAACTGTTGGATGATTAGTGTTATAAAATGTGCTGAGATGTGGCAGAGAACAATATTTCTAACTTCCAAACATAGGAATTGGAATCACTTAATTCTAAAAGGGAAAGAAATAAAAATGACAATAACAGCAACATTAAAATTCATTTTATTTCAAATGCTTAAAAGACTCTGTAAACAATGGTTTTAATATTTGTTTTACTAGCTTGTGATTAGTACAAAAATTTAGAGATAGCAGGCAAGTCCATTAATAAGCTCAGGTATATCTGGGAAAAATTATTAAGGAGTTGTTATCAACCAGGAATTTGTCTTGGACTAATCAAAAATTAGTGCATTAACATTTAAGTTGTGAATGTATGAAATTGAATTGTCTTCTTGTGGAGCCTTACACTGATTCTTATTTTCCCTTTTTCTCAGCTTTAATTTCCTAAGCTTTTCTTTGTTAAATGGATCTTTCTTAACTGATTCTTTGAATTAAAACATGTTAAAATTTAGAATATTTGACTTATTCTTATCATATACTAAACCAGCAATAAATGTTTTCAATTATTACAATTTTTCTTCTTGTTAACATTGTGATTCAGTTTCTGGAGAGTACTGGAGTAACTAGGGAGTTGTTCCTGTCATTGAAGTTGGCAAGAACTAAGGACAGGACAAAAGGCTGTATGTGGGGAGTGTGTCCCTCCATGTCCAAATCACATATTATGGTGTCTTGGTACATCAGCAATTGCAATGAAGACAACTTCCATTCATATTATTTTAAAAATATGGATGGAAAACTCCTTTCACAAGGAGTATATTTAGAGCTGAAGAAATTTATAGAGTAAACTTTTGATGAATGGGTCACATAATATATGCTGAAAACAAGTACAATATGTGCCACACATCATACATGGTCAATTTTTTAGTTAATTTAGAAATTCAGTTCAGCCTGTAACATTGCATCTATTAAGAATGTAAGAGAATATGTAAATTGAAAGATAAATTGCCTTTGGAAAAAAGACAAAACAGATGTGCTGATGATTAGCTCATTAGGATAAACAACAGCTGTAAAAAATGAAGTCCAGCTACTTTTAAAAGCTAAAGGTCATTGTGATACCATCGAGGAAACAGTCCCTAGGAAAACTTTTCATTTACGTTTACAGCATTGTGTAATCAAAGGAGGAAAACCCATTCCAAACATGATTGATATCACAATATAGTGCTGGTACTTAATAGACACTAACAATATAATGAAACAATGGGAGAAGCATTTCTTATCACAAATATTTTGAGTATTGGGCCAGATTATTCTAATGTATCTTTTCAGGTAAATTATTTGCTTATTTTGTAATTAAACAAGTCAGATAATGTTTGCTTTCCAATTTAAAAGGAGCTATAGTAAAATGGTGATATTTGCAGAATCTTTTAGTCCTCAAAACTTATCAAATCAGTTTTTTTTTTTCAAAAAATAATACTCACGAAAGATCATTAATGACTGTCTTCAAGGCACTGAGGAAATCTGCACTTGACATTGTTTTCCAGTCCAATCTCACAGCTGCCCCCTTGGCTCTCATGTGGGCAAGGTTATCATGTTGCTCCCCAAACAAAGGGAGGCCCACCATAGGGATGCCATGGTGGATCGCCTCATAGATGCCATTGGCTCCACCATGAGTTACAAAAGCTTTGGTTTTGGGATGACCTAGAATTGAGAGGTTTTCAATAATATTATTAATGAAAAGTTTGAGAAATGAAATAAGAAACACAATTTGAGGCACTTAAAGGGCTGATGATGTCTAGACCACAGGTTATGAATAAAGATGATATCGTGTATAAATTGCTTAGAAATCCAGAGAAAAGATATTCTTCAGTCTACTGGAGAGGTCAGTGAAGACCCCGTGGGACAGTGCTGTGATTTGAAACTTAAACCAGGGCAAGAAAATAGCAAGCATTATTGAAAGATAAATTCTTATTGAAAAAGATTTCTTATGCCAAAAAACACCCCTTCAAATGAATGTTAGAAGATTTTCTCATAAAACAGTAGTCCATTCACAGAGAATGATTTATAAGATTTGGAACACAGCAAGTAGTGGCATAATTGAATTGCTGAAAGAATAAGCCCATACTTAACCTTCAAATGCATTTTCATTTCATGAGAGATTTGCTGAAACTTTCCCACAGAAAATGTGGGGCAATTCATAACAACATTTGTATTATTTTACAGTGGCATTTCAAACCACTGTATTATGGAAAACAACTGATGTAGTGACTGAAATGTGAAACAGAGAAACAACCTCAAATACAACTATTATTTTTATAAAGTTAATTCTCTGGAAACACATAGGGGTAGAATGAGTGAGTGTGTGAGACACAAAAGGAGCGATAGAGATCATGTGTATACTGATTTACTCCTCAACTGCCTACAAGAACAGGGGCTGGGCAAGGCAAAGCCAAGCAGAGACACAATCCCGGGTTTCAGTGTGAATAACTGTGAGTCAACGATTTATGCCATCTCCTGCTACCTGCCATGGTGCACATGGACAGAAAGCTGGAACCAGCAAAAATTTTAAAAAGTCTACATCTATCCAGCTTTCCTAACCAATTTCATGATAATTTGAATTGTGTTAATTCACAAAAAGTAAATCCATGCAGTAAGTTGTTTGTGAGAAATAAATTAATTCTGCATAGGACTACCTTTTGTTTATTTTACCCTACAACTTCTAAGCACTAATTCGTGGAAAATGTTTAAATGGTTTAAGTAAACCTGTCCAGTACCAAAACAAAGTGCTGACTTTGGAATTTCCAAGAAACCTCAAAAAGTGAAGTACAATCCACAAGCATTTAATTTCAGTTTGCTTTTTGAATGTAAAACGTAATTTCGTTTCTCAGAAAAAATTACACGGTTGATTACAAGAACCCTACATTACCTACAACACTAAAAGCAGTTTATAACTACTGAAAGATCAAAGTTGTCTTACATACATTAGAAAATTTGTTATGTCCTAAAATTTGTAATGTGGTACATCTGAGCATCTCCCCATTCCAGGCTTACTCCTGCTTCCCTTGCCCTGATGTTCCCTTCTCCTTCCTCAGTCTGGAGGAGGTGTGAATCTAATGGGTTAGGAGCACTGTCCTGTGGGGCCACTCATTGTGATGCCCTGGGTCCACCTGCAGGAAAGATCTATCTGCACTTTCTCTCTTACATCTTCCTGGTTCAGGCACAAATAGGGCTCTGACTAAAGGGCGGGTTGTTTTCTTCCCTTTTTCTACATATACTGTAATGTATTGAATCCTTAGTTTGTGTCTCCCAAGTTCTGGTTTTTCCATATCAAGGTATAATCTGAAACATCACCATGAGAGTACCTAGTGCAAATCTAGCGGAAGTAAAGAGTGACGGATTACATGGAAACCCGAAACAGCAAGTTGCACATCAGTCATTTTCTCCAAAATATTTTTATTTCTCATGTATCAATTCAATTATCAAGTGCACTTCCTTTCCTTTCTGGTAACATCTTTATGCAGAAGGGTCTTCAGCAACCATACAGAAAAAGGAACCAAATAATACAGCAGTTTGATGGTAGTATCATGTTATATCTCTTAAATATGCTTTTTTTCTGTACAAATATGAAATTTAAGCATACTTTTTGTTAAAACATCCTCTGAGCTACTGTTGCACATCTCACAGAGAGTTATTTGTACACTGATCTCTGATTCAATTTCTGTTTCAGTTATGGATCTATTTAGGTTTTCTATGTCCTCATGGTTCAATTTAGGTAGGTTGCATATGTCCAGGAATCTATCCATTTCTGATATATCTCTCTGTTTGTTGGCATGCAACTCTTTGTAGTAATTTCTGATGACTCTTTTTATTTCTGTGGTGCCCGTTGTTACATTTCCTTTTACATCTCTGATTTTGTTGATTTGGGTCTTTTCTCTTCTTCTTTTTTTTTTTTTTAGTTAGTTGGGCCAATAGTTATAAATTTTGTTTATTTTTTCAAAAAACCAGCTCTTTTTTGGGCTGATCTTTTGTACTGGTTTTTTGGATTCAATCCTGTTGATTTCTTCACTGATTTTAATTATTTCTCTTTTCCTACTAGACTTGGGTCTGGTTTGCTGCAGATTTTCTAGATCCTTGAGATGAATTGAAAGCTCCTCTATTTGGTGCCTTTCCAATTTCTTAATGTAGGCACCTATTGCTATAAACTTTCCTCTTAACACTGCTTTTGTTGTATGCCATGAGTTTTGATATATTGTGCTGTTATCCTCATTTACTTTTATAAAGTTTTTGATTTCTCTTTTGATTTCTTCTATGACCCATTGTTCATTCAGGAGCATGTGGTTCAGTATCCATAAGTTTGCATATGCTCTAGAGATTCCTGAGTTTCTAATTTCCAGCTTCATTCCACTGTGGTCTGAGAAGCTGCATTGTATGATTCAGATTCTTTGGAATTTGCTGAGACTTGCTTTATGGTCTAGTATGTGGTCAAACCTAGAATAGGTTCAATGTACTTCTGAGAAGAATGTAAATTCTTTAAGATTGGAGTTGGCAAATGAAAAGGCTTCCATAGCCTTGGCAACTCATTACAAGAGCCTAGGGTGATTACTGTCTCCATAAACAAGAGTGTTAATTGTTAAGTCAACAACAGGAGTTACTGTGCACTTCCTCCCCATGTAGGATCTCTGTCCTTAATGTGTTGTACTATGGTATCAACAGTATAACTAGTAATCAAAGAGTACTTTACACTTTGTGTTTCTGTGTGGGTGCACACTGTTGAAATGTTTACTTAATATATACTAAATTGATCTTCTGAATATAAAGATAATTGAAAGTGAATCTTGATGTGAATGGATGGGAGAGGGAGCGGGAGATGGGAGGTTTGCAGGTGGGAGTTAAGTTATGGGGGGAAAAGATGCTATAATCCAATAGCTGCACTTTGGAAATTTATATTTATTAAATAAAAGTTAAAAAAATGAAACTGATATCTGATAAAAAATCTCAACTTTCATATCAGTTTAGCTCTCATACAGGAAGCCTCTCTCTCCAGTCCCATTACAGTGTTTGAGAAGCACATTCAGTGGTTGTGCCCTGTTAGGACACTTTTTCTCACCTTTTGTGGAAGCTGAGCAAGAGCTGATGCAATCACATTGGTCCTCTCCTCTGTCATGTTGCTGATCATTGACCCCAGGGAAAACACCACCACTCCCTCCTCCCCAGAGCTCTGCACAAAGGCTTCTATCTCCTGTGAAGAAAGGATTTGCTCCATCACACAAGGGCAGCAGCACAGCGAACACTAGAGAAAGGATTGTGCAATCAACTAGGAGAGACAGGGGAACCTCATCAGAAATCTCTGTAGTGGTCCTTGTGTAAAACAGTTGACAAGTGTTCCATCTTACCCATTTCTGATTATTCAGATGTTCATGTTGTCTACAGTCACATTCTTGTGCTTCCTAGTCCTAGATTTCTTTATGTTGTGACATTGAAAGTGGGGGCCCAAGTACATTATAAGAAACAAATGTAGGGAATGATAGTAGAGTTTACATTCTTTTCTCTGCCACACAGAATAAAATCTGATTTCACTTAAATTCTTGGCTTCTGTTTCTAGCTAAATTTCCTCTTATGGTTCATTTCATATTTTTCAGGGTTTTTGTTAAAGCAATTGTATTAATGTGATTTTATAAATGAAATTATGTAATCATTCTTACTATGAAGTTTGTGTTACTGTCAATCATTATTTTTACTAATCACTGCTATAATCATTGACTTTGCACATCCTAGTTACTTCTCTCAGTATACTTTCATGCTACTCTCTTACAAATCCAAAGGTTATTAACATTTTAACTACTTTTGAGTCTGACAAATTTCTTATTTCTCATTCCAAATAGTACAGTTATTACCTGGAATTTGATAGGCAGAGGAAAAGCAAGTTGTTTGGAATAAGAAAACGATGTTTGAGGTAAAAGAAGAGAAGCTTCAAAACTTTGAGTTGTATTCATGTCTTGTTGGTGCAATGGGATAACAGCAGGTATTATCACTAGCTATCATGACAGAATTAATTTTGCTGCTTTTTTGTGTTTTGCTCCACATTCCTCCTCCTAAGACCTCTGTCCCTTTCCTTTCCTTTTTTGCAAATCGGGAAGTCATTAAGGGAAGAGATACATTTTGTAAACCCTCACTAATAATGTCTCAGCATTTAACCTGTGAATTGTACCATATACAGATAATGTATTTTGTATTCAAAATTGGTATTGTAGCTTAACCACTTTCTATTTAGTGATGCTATAATAGGAAGACTGATAGTATCTCTTAGGAGTGGACTTAATACATCCATAAATAATACTTACTTTCTACGAATGTTTTTATAATGTGGTATGAGTTTAGCATAGATTAAATTCTCATGTTTCTATATGAAGAATGCCATCCTATATGCTGATATAAGTTTGTATCAAATACAAACCAGAAGTTATTTGCAGATACAAGTATTAGGTCATTTGAAATGCAGTGGATGTTTCCCCAGCTCGCATTCTGTCTGGCAGCTGTGAACCAAGACCCAGGCTGCCCAAGAAGAGTTTTACAGAGATAGCCTCTTGTTCTTGGTAGACGATAGAAAAAACCTCAGATAAGGCAAGCCGCACCTTTAATAATATATGAAATCTTCTGGTTCTCAATGAGGGATGATGTAAGGCAGTGGTGCAAGTAAGAAGCATTGGATTTGGATGACATTTGTGAGGCCACATCTTTATGCTGCTGAGGACTGCTTTTCCTGTGCAGCTAGAATCCTAGAAAAGAGTCTCAACGCCTACAGTCAAACTTCAGTCTCCCTCTTGTTCATCTGATTTCCTAAAGTATGCATTTACATGCCAGATAGTCTAACTTATCTCTCTTCTCTGGATCTCTTTTCTGGATGCTGCAATTTCACTGTTTAAAATCATTGCCTACTGAATTAGGGAATGTACAATGTGTATGTGGTATGGTTTGTTAATTAATTGTACTAACAGCAAAAGCAGCAATAATGACAATAATCAATATTAATTCTGGATTACTAACATAGGTAAACAGAAGTTTTTCTTATTTATATTTTCCTAGATATATACATTATATTATGTAACAATCAGAGAAACCATATTATTGGTAATATATTTTGGTAATTATTTCTACTAGTAATAACAGCAAAAGCAGCAATTTCGACTATAACTCATATTAATTCTAGATATCCGACATAAGTAACAGAAGTTTTTCTTATTTATAATGGACACATAAATTGTATATATATACTTATGGTTCCATGTGGTATTTTGCTAGGTAAGTACATTAAATTATGTTACAGTCAGGGAAACCATACCTATTTAATCAAACATTTATTAAATTTTTAAGTTGAAAATTTGTACTATACATTCTTCTACATTTAGTAGAAAAAAATATGTAGGGCCTTACTGAAATCTCTATTCACCCTACTGCATAAGGGAACAATAATATTTTCCAACCCTAAAAACCTATAATTTGGTTCCTGTTTATCAACATTTCCTGAAGCCTCCCAAGCCTTGGACTCCGTAGCCTCTAAAACTATCAGTTTCTTACCAGTATCTCAGAGATGAACTTGTTAGATCATACATATTGATTGTGTCATGCAGAACTTGTCTCTCTGTGAGTGGTCTATTTCGTTTTGCGTAATGACCTCCAATCTCATCCATGTAGTGGAATACCACAAATTTTTAATATTTTTCATAGTTGTGTATAATTCTACTGAGTACATGTGCTGTGTTTTCTTTTATTTATTCATTAGTAGAAGGAAAAATATTACTGTTTCCACTTTTAGCTATCAGATAACATGCTAGAAATTTATAGGACGATGCAGTTAGATTTTTGACAGACTTGTTAGATTTCCTTAGGTTATCAGAGATACCCTAACTGCTTTTGATGTACTAACGATTTTTCCAAGCATCAAACATGGGGCAGTGTTATTATTATAAATCACTAATAATCATATTTATGAATATTGTGGTCCAGTTCTCCATCCTGTAGCCTGCCTGAACTCTTAGAATCATTTCCTTAAATCTCATCCCTTCCACAGTTATAACATGCTTCTTCAATCAAATCCTGAGACTACATCTTGATGTCTGCATCTTGAATATTAATTAATTAAGATTTTGATGAAAGGGAATCTGATGCTCTCAGTAGGTTAAATTCTTTGCTCTGGTTCCCTACTAAAAGATTATGATGTATTTTACACTCCTTCATACTATGTGGTACCACATTACCTCTTTTGTCAAATCAATCTCTTTATTCAACTTCTTCTTCTAAGCCATTTTTATTTTTACTACTTTACCTGTTTGTCTTTCTATCTTATTCTCCTCTTATCTTTAGCTTGTCAATGTACACATTCAAACACAGTTTATTAACAGTGACTGTGGACAGTTTCTATGACCTCTCCTGGATTTTTTTTCACAGTGTGGTTTCTCTTTTATCAAGACATTGCCACCATTTTTATTGTCTGTTTTTCCAAAGAGAATGTAAAGTGTTGAGAAGAACACAAAGGGTCTGCATGTTTTTCAATGTATGTCCAGCACTTGCCTGTCTTGTATCTTAAACACTTTTTACATATATCCTGAATTAATATCAAATATTCTTTGTGTTGGAAAGAAATGTCTTAATAGAAATGACTCTACTGTAAAAGTCTCCTAATTCAGCCATTCTGTTATTTGTCAAGTCCTTTCATATAAGTCTCTATCTGACAGAGAGTTTAATCCCACTTCCAACATTTTTCCTGTAAATTAGATGGTCTAAATGAAAACTGAAGAGTAATTCACAGTATAAAGTTTAAGTAAAAAAAGAAAGCACACAGGAGTATATTTACCTTGGGCAGAGGTTGGGCAGGTTTGCAGTGGAGCCCTCCAACAAATTCAACATTTGGCAGGAATGGGCAAGGAAACTCTAGATCCCAATAGCTTTGAATGAGCCATATTTCAGCTCTCCCCATTAGCTCAGAGAACGTAACAGGTCTTCCTGAATGCAGGGAAAATCAGGAAGAGGCAGGATAAGAAGAGAATTGTTACATGAAGTATATCATGTAACTAAATGGAGTGATGCAGTCAATGATGTATAATGCATCTGTACATAGATAAAGCAATTATTTAAGTATATATAATATATACTATGCATTAATCACAAATTTGATAACTGCAAAAATATCTCTAATATCAACAGCATAGCTACAATTCTTGTCATTAAATTAGGCCCCTATAGAGTTAAATATCTATTGTTTACTTTTTAATGTTAGGAGAGTAGCATATTCAATTGAGCACAACTGTTTTAGTTGTTGAGTCAAGATATTCTACAGTAATCATGTACATGGTTTTTCCCAGTGGAGGTACTCAGTCCTGTTTCCAGAGTCTGCCAAGCTGATTCCTGATCCTTGATCTCTTAGTGAACTAGGAAGTGGGTTTTTGTTGTTGTGTTATTGCCATTTGGAGTGAACATATCTTTTAGCTACTTCTGTTTTTGGTTTACTTTAATGCCTTACAAGTATCAAATTACAATGAAATTTATGTAGAAATATTACCAAATATCACAAGGAGATGTGCTTACATTATGGAAAACAGACTTTGTTCACTCTTATTTTGAATCTCTTTTATGAACATGAAAAAACTAGTTAAAAACGGATTAATTATATACATGTCAATTTTCTCAAAATTTAGGCCTTCCACAGTGGAGGAAGCCATACCCACCTGAAGCCAGGAGCCAGGAACTTCTTCTGGGTCTGCCACACAGGTGCAGGCCCCAAGGACTTGGGCCATCTTCTAGTGTTTTCCCAGTTTATGGTAGAGTAGTGGATCTAAAATGAAGATCTGGTGCTCGACCAGCGCCCATATGGGATGCTAGCACTGTAGGGGGTAACTTTCCTTGCTATACCACAGTGCCAGTTCTTCTATGTTGTCACCTGACAGAAGTCTACTCTGTTAAGACTGAAATATTAATATATTAATATAATTAAACTGTATTTAAGTCCATCCTGATTGTTGTAACTGCCACGTTTCTTTTTTACTCTGTTAAGTCAATTCCAAAGTTCACCTTGTCCTGCCTAGAATTTTTCATTATTCTTTTAAACAATTTATCTCTCCTTAAGTGAAGTAATTTTGTTTCCAGTTGCTCTGAGGCCCTTGTCATTTTTATTTGAGATTTTAGTTTTTTTGAAAAAAATAAATTTACCTTTATGTTTGCTCTCCCCCAGTCTGTTGAAAAACATAGAAAATGAGTGCAATAAATAAACATAGAAGATGGTCAACAGGTTAATAATTAGGGGTTTGTCAAAATAAATCACTGATTTGCTTTCATAAGCAAATGCTTTTCAATTTTGTTTGAAAGTAAATAATTCAGAATGGATTACTGTGCCTATGCAAATAAACATCAGAGCTTCACCAACAATACTTAAGAATACTAAAGAATATATTTCAAGAATACAAGAAAACTTTTTGTTAGCAGATTTGTATTACATGTCTTTAAAAACTTTGTATTCTACATGGAATTAATTGAGATAACAGTATGTTAAAAGGTTAGTTCCTGACACAGGTGAACCCATCTACTTGTGATTTTTTGAAGATTAAGTTTATCTTTATTTTATTTTGTCTTCAACCAATGTGGTGCTCCCATATTCCTGCCTTTTAGAAGAAAACTTAATTTAGGCCTGTGCCATGGCTCACTTGGTTAATCCTCCACCTGAGTCACCGGCACCCCTGTTTCTAGTCCCGGTTGCTCCTCTTCCAGCCCAGCTCTCTGCTGTGGCCTGGGAGGACAGTGGAGAATGGCCCAAGTCCGTGGGCCCTGCACCCGCATGGGAGACCAGGAGGAAGCACCTGGCTCCTGGCTTTGGATTGGCACAGCGCCGGCCATAGCGGCCATTAGGGGAGTGAACCAACGGAAGGAAGACCTTTCTCTCTGTCTCTCTCTCACTGTCTATAACTCTCTCTCTCTCTCACTGTCTAACTCTGCCTGTCAATTTTTTTTTTTTAAAAAAAGGAAAACTTAATTCATGGAATAATTACTATATGCTTTCCAAATCTTGACATAGAGTCAAACAGTTCCAAGAAGGCTCAAGGACCCCTAATTATCTGTCCAAAGAAAAAAGTACATTATAGAGAATCTGTAAAACATAACAAAACAGTACAAAGAGAGAATTATTTAATCAGAAAGATAAAAACAGCAAGTCACTTACAAGGGAATTTTCATTCAACAAACTATAGACTTAGCCAACTGAAACTTTAGAATCTAGGAGAGAATCTGATGAAATTGTGAAAGTCATGAAAGAAAAACAGATCCAGCCACGAGTACTGTGTGCAGCAAAGTCAGCCATCATCAATGGAGGAGAAATAGACACTCGTGTGATGAGCAAGCACTGAAGACCTTCATCTGCACAAGCCTGGCTACAGGAGAAACACATAACACAACCCCTACAGTAGCAGTGAAAGAAGGGTAAGCACCACCACAAAAACCAGGAAAAGTGCAAATCTTAACAGGTGAGCAGACACACAGAAGTGACAGGAGCAACATGTAGAGATTAATATTCTTTAACATATTTTTATTCTGTATTTCATTGGCTGTATTCCTAGTTAAGAGTTTTACACCTGAAAATATTAATTCTAATTTTTGAAATAATTTCTCCTGTTCAGCAGGATTTAAAATCAGGGTTAAATTTTGCCTCAGAAGATATATTGAAAAGATTTGAACTTGCTCTATTTTCTGACACTATATGTTATTGAGCTATTTTTTTATTTTAAAAAAAGTTCACTGGAAGTTATCAGCTAAGCTACTTATCCCTTTAATTATCTCTTAAGATTTTTAAAATAAAATTAATTTCTTTAATTCACATAAGAGATTACTAAAATATTTATTCTTTTGTGATTTTTTTCTGAATTCACATTTTCAAAGAAATGTGTGTTTTTCTTTAGTTGCTCAAATTATCATCATAAAATTTTCACATGCTTCAAGAAATAGAAGTGGGGTTATCCCATGAATCAGCACCTCCCAGTAGTGTGTGTGTGTATCCAAAAGAAATGAAACCCATATGTAAAAAAGAATCTGCATTCTGGTATTTATTACAGCACTAAACAAAGTAGACCAGACACAGAATCAAGCTAAGTGTTCAACCTGAGTTGAACGTATACAAAAATATCATATGCATGCTTAATAGAATACTATTCATTCATAAAAAATTGAAATCGTTTCATTTACAACATGGATGAACCTAAAGGACATTATATTAGCTGAGATAAGATAAGCACATTAAGACAAATATTACATGATCTTCTTCAAAGTTCAAATGATATTATTATCAGTGTTTAGATATGCCAAACACAGAAAGTCAAATACTACATTATCTTGCTTGTGGTTCAAAGGTTATGACTGTTTCCATGAGACAATTGGAAACCTTTATTTCATTTAGAACATTTCTCCAGTATAAACTTTAAAAACTGTCGTAGACAAGACTTAAGTCCTGATTCCATCTAAAAATTATTTGTCTCTGTGATACAACGAAAAAATCAATTTAATAATTGTATTGGTTTCTATTTTTTAATGTTCTAAGTATCCCAAGCAGTTGGAAGTTTCAGTCTGGATAAGACAAGCCAAAGAAGCAAAAGATATTACTGCAGCAGGAGGGAAATTTTATGATATAATCCACAAGATCGCCTACACATGCTGGGTCCCAGCTTTCTTAACCTAAAGAAACTTTTCTCTTCTTTCATTTTGTAACTTACTATTGCCAAGTGCTGTTCAGTTAAGTAATAATGATTACTGAAGAGTACTCAAGATTACTGTGACAATATCTTTTGATTCTACCATCAAATATTTTGATGGATTACATCGTTTTTGGTAGATAGCCATTTAAGCCCATTCAGAATTTCTCAAACAAGAAATTTTAAAGTGAATAATGTTTCATGTACTATTAGGGTTGTGAATAGTAAGTGCCCATGAAGCACAAAGAACTTGGCTAGCCTCTATGCTGAAGTACTTAACAAACAAGACAGCAGAAAGGCAGGGGAAAACAGAGAGCTGTTCTATTTGCTAGATGTTCTATTCGCTCCTCAAATAGCTACAACAGCATTGACTGTGCTAGGTCAAAGCTAGAATCCAAGAACATCACCCTGATCTCCCTCATGAGTGGCTGGGGCCCAAGTACTTGGGCCATCTTCTGCTTCGTTGTTGCATTAACGTGGATCTGGATCAGACATGAAGCACCTCAGACTCAAACTGGCACTTCAGTACGGGATGCCAGCATTACGAGCAGCAGCTTAGCAGCTTAACCCACTGCTCCACAAGACTGGCACCATTACTTAAGTCCCTTAAGCTGTATCCATTCTTTTTCTTTCTTCATTCTTTTTAATCTTCAAGACAGTATTAATTCCAGTAACTTGTGTTAGAGTTCACTGCTTCATTTTCATGATCTAGTCTGCTTCTTTGCTTTCCATTGATTTTTTTTAGCTAACATACACACAGAGTCCTCAAAAATACATTTATGTTAAAATCATTGATTTCATTTTTTGCTTCCAAATATGTTCACACTAACTTGTTACATCTTGTCTGTTTAGGGTCTAATTTGATACACTAAGAAACATAAAGTTAAAAAAGACCTGTATCTGAACAACACAATATCTGCTAAAATTGAAGCAAGAATAAAAATCAAATCAGTAGTGAAGTTTGGGTGAAAGTATTTATGTTTTATGAAAAGTTTATAGGGAAAATGACCCAGATAAACTAGAAATCTACAAGTGTATAATTAATTTTTAGAAAGGACAATACAATGTGGAAAATGAAGGTGGCAGAAATTCCATCTCAGTTTCTCTGAGCAAAAAATCAATCATCTTCATGTTTAAATTGAGAAGGATCAATGTTTTACAGAAGAATCAACATACAGTGCTACAGATGTCTTTGTTGATTCAAATTACAAATTGTGACTGAAAAATTAATGTTGAGTAAGGTTTTTACTCCATAGTTACCAACACTATTGCAACCAAGTCAGTTGCACAAACAGAGAAAAGCTTCACAGCAAATTTTAAGTGGGCTAATGATCCTGAACCATATTGGGAAGAGTTGGAACAGGAGAGGAAACATGGACAGGGATATCAGCTTATTTGAATGGAATACATGATTTGTCTTCATTTATGATAGCTCATGAACTTGATGGAGTAGACCCTGAAAACAAAATGTATACTATTTATTTTTAATTTCATTTTTTCCATGAAGCTTTTGAAGGGTTCTCAAATGTGAGAGCATATACATTGTTTTCAAATGCATATAAAGCATTTTGTAAAATTGATCTCAGGCAAGGTCAAAGATAAATGTAATGGATGCTAAAATATTTAAATTAGACAACTCAGAATATAGTAAAATAAAATTGACAGACCATTGTTAAAAAGAAATCAACCACATCAATTACAAAATTTAGATTTCTATTCAGTGCAGTAGATTCACCAAATGACTTAGTCGTCTCCCAGTTATATTCTGAAAACATTCATGTACCCATTAAAAGAAAATATAGAATCAATATAGTCATGTGTGGAATCAAGACAGTATGCCCACCAGTTATTCACAGTTGAGATTACTCCATGAATAGATACTTGTAGAAACCTTTAAAAATATGCCTTTTTGTAGGGATCTAAATAAAACATAGGCATTAACACAAGGAACTAAGATTTTGTCACTCTAAAGTGTGCAGTGAAGTACTTTGAAAATTAAGACAGTGGTGTGTGTGTGGTACAGCCATAAAGTCACCGCTCGGACACTCACATACCATATTGGAATGCCAGGTTTGAGTCCCAACTACTCTACTTCTTATCCAACTTCCTGCTTTGTACATCATGGGAGGGAGCAGATAATGACTTAATAACTTGGTCAGTGCTTCTCAAATGGGAGACTATTTTAAGTTCTGGGCTCCTGACTGTACCAATCCTGGTTTTTGCAAGCACTTTTGGATCTGTCTTCATATGTCTCACAATAGCTTTGTGATATCAAATCTATACCCTATAAGCATTTGTTCCTTGTCATCTGGATGAATGATGAGATTCAGCAGTAGAGAGCACTGGAGTGACCCAGAAAGATAGAAGAGGCAAGATGCAGCCTCTGCAAGGCCCCACTCTAAATTTGTAGATATTATTGAATTTTAAGAACACTTAACATTTTAAAATATACTTAAGAACATTAAAGAATACAAAAAGAAAGTTTGTATTATATATATATATATTATATATATATATATATATATATATATATATGTATGCATTACTTGTCCATTAACAATATGTCATTCTACTTCGAAGTTCATTGACAAAACTACTACTTACACAATTAGTTCACTCTATAATCACAAGCTTCAGAGATTATCTGGGCATTTGATAAGCAATGGAAAAGCAGATTCCTTTGGAAAAGGAAGATATGTTTAAGATAAATGAAGACAAGGTTGACAATCTTTTACTTGTATTAAATCTCACTTGTGGAACCAAATAGCAGGTATTATTGTCAATTATCATGACAGTACTACTGATTTGCTTTGTCCTCCCCTTTCTCCCTCTTCTACAAACACTGTCACTTTCCCTTTATGCAAAGCAGGAAATCTTTGAGGGTAGAGACAAGTTGTATAAACTTTCACTAAAATTGCTTCAGCCTTTGTATTGAGGAATGTAACATATAAAACCGAAAGCGTCTGTCTTAGAATGTAAGCTTCTTGGAGCTCAACAAGGATTGACATAAGGCAGTGGTCAAAGCATGTAAGCACTGGATTCGAGCACCGCTATTATTGGGGCCACACATTTAATTCTGATTACTGACCTAAGTGTCGGAATTTTTTCTTATTTATAACATATAAATATTATGCATATTTATAGGATGTATTGTGATATTTTGTACATTTATATATCATCTGATGTTATAATCATGATAAACATATCTATATCATGAAATATTCATTATTTCCTTATGGTGACAACATTAAAAATCCTTTCTTCTTTTTGTTTTTCTTTTAGAAAAATGTGTAGTACATTATTGTTGTCTGTGTTTGCCCTACTAGGCAGTGAAACACCAGAACTTTTCATATCTATTGATTTTTCTATTTTGTTCTAGTTTATCAATCTTTTCCCATCTCTCCCACTCTCTCCAGCCTCTATTCTCAAATTCTATGAGATAAACTTTGTTAGATTATGAATATGAGTATGTTAGGTTTTGCACATGCAGTACTTGTCTTTCTGGGCCTGGCTTTTTCCACTTTTCATAATGACTTCCAGATCCATTCATGTAGTGGTAAGTCTCAAGGTTTCATACTTTTTATATATGAGTAGTACTCTATTATTTATATATGAGGAATTTATTTATCCATTCATCAGTGCATGGACAAATATGACTATTTCTACTTCTTGGCTATTGTAAATATTGTTGCAATTAACATGCCAATGCAGTTTGCTCATTGACGAACTGATTGGACTTCTTTTTGCTTTGGGAGATATTTTAAGTGTATTTTTTTAGATTAACCATTTTTCCACACAACATATTATGGAATAACATTATTAGTGTAAGGCCATGAAAATTATGTCAGTGAATTTTGTTGCCTAGCTCTCCATTGTAAAGCCTGAACTTATACAACCACCTCCTTAATTCTCACCCTTTCCAGAGTCACACCTCTGCAATCTAATCCAGTGACAGCATCTTGAAGGCTTATTTATTAGTTTAGTTGTTTCTTGTATTTTTTTCTTAAAGGAAATTTGATTATATTTCTAGCTCAGTTCTTTCTGGTTCCCTAACAGTTACATTTATGATGCATTTTAAATGCCTTCATGCTTTGTGACAATAAATGACCCCTCCAGCAAAATCAGTTTTTTTATTCAACCTCTCTTTCTAAACTATGCTTATTTTCACTTTTCTGTCTGGTTCTCTCACAATCCTTAACCTGTTTCAGTAAATCATTCAAATATATGTCAAGTATTATTATCAGTGACTTATAAATGTTGGCAGTGTGATTTTTACTTTCATCATTCACACCATTTTTACTCTTTTTGCTTCTAAAGAGAATGTAATGTGTTGGGGAGAGCACAATTATTTCCACTTTACTTCTCTCTATGTATAGCACTTGCCCCTTTTGTATCCGAGTTAAATTAAAAATTAAAAGCCAATATTTATTTGTGTACTGAATAATAAAGACTTAATTTAACTTACCCTGTTCTTGAATTTAAGAAAAAAGTTAGAAGAAAACACTGTTCCTCAACAGTATTTACAAGACCTGTAAACAATAGTAAAATCTAAAAACGTTATTCATATACATTATGTGTTTGTAATCTTATCACAGATAAAGTACAACATACCATATTTGTCTTTTTGAGACTAGCTAAAGGTTTCCAGGTGCATCCATTTTGTTTTTTTGTTTGTTTGTTTTTTTATTCTTTTTTTAATAAAGCTTTTATTTAAAGAATATAAATTTCCAAAATCAGTTTATGGATTACAATGGCTTCCCCCCACCCCATAACTTCCCTCCCACCCGCAACCCTCCCCTTTCTTGCTCCCTCTCCCCTTGCATTCACATCAAGATTCATTTTCAATTCTCTTTATATACAGAAGATCAGTTAGGTGCATCCATTTTGTTGCAAAAGATGCCATTTCATTCTTTTTTACAACTGAGTATTCCATAATGTGTGTGTGTGGGGGGATGTATATCACATAGTCTTTATTCAGTCATTGGTAGATGGACATCTGAGTAGATTCCATATGTTTGGTATTGTGAATTGAACTGCAATCATAGAGGTACAGATAAATCTTTCACGTGCTGATTTCATTCCCTTTAGTTAAATTCCCAGGAGTGTGATGGCTGGATCTTAGGGTAAATCTATTTTCAGATTTCTGAGGAAATTTCATGCTGTCTTCTACATTGACTATAGAAGATCTTTATTTCTAATTTCTCCTTCATCTTGGTTATTTATCTCTTTAGGTTTTCTGTATCTTCATGACTCAATTTTGGTAAATTCTGTGTGTGTTGAAATCTACCATTCCTTCTAGATCTTCCAATTTATTGGCTCTTTGGGCCAATGATTTAACAATGTTGTTTACTTTTTTGAAAAAATACACCTTCACTGATCCTTTTATAGATTTTGGGTTTCAAATTTGCTTAATTCTTCTCTAATTTTTTTTAAGATTTATCTATTTATTTGAAATTCAGAATTCTACAGAGAGAGACAGACAGACACACACACACACAGAGAGAGAGAGAAAGAGAGAGAGAGAGAGAGTTTTTCATCTGCTGGTTCACTTCCCACCTGGTCACAACAGCCAAGCTGTGCTGATCAGAAGCCAGGAGCCAGGAGCTTCTTCAGGTCTCCTACGCAGGTGCAGAGGCCCAAGGACTTGGGTCACCTTCTACTGCTTTCCCAGGTCATAGCAGAGAGCTGGTTTGGAAGTGGAGCAGCCGGGTCTCGAGCCAGAGCCCACATGGGAAGCAGGCACTGCAGGTGGTGACTTTACCCGCTATGACACAGCATCGGCTCCATCTTCTCTAATTTTTATTATTTCTTTCCTCCTCCTAATTTTTGGTCTGATTTGTTCTTGCTTTTCTAGTTCCTTGAGTATTCTAGGCTGACTGTCTACTTGGGGTTCTACTTGCTTTCTGCATCCATACCCATATCTTTGTCCAAATAAGGGAAATGTTCAATTATTTCATTAAATAAGTTTTCTAAGTTATTCAGTTTTCCACTCCTTTAGGAATGCCTAAGACATGCATTTTTTTTTGTTGTTTGAGGCTATCCTGTAGATTCTGAACATTGTTTTTGTTTTTTCAATTTTTTTCTTCTTTTTTTTTTATCATCTGACTGATATATTTCAGAAGCTTTGTCTTTCACCTCTGAAATTCTTTTTCTGCCTCACCAAGTCTGTTGTTCAGGCTTTCAGCTGCAATTTATATTTGACATCAACTCTTCATTTCTAATATTTCACCTTGATTTTTCTTTAATGTTTCTATTTCCCAGTAGAATTTCTCATCCATGACAATCACAGACTTCTTTCTCATGCAATTGCTTCTCTGTATTTTTGAGTAATCTTAGCATCAATCTTTTGAAGACATTTTCATGCATTTCATTAATCTTCTCTACACAGTCTAATATTGAAGTATTATTGTGTATCTTTTGGGGAGTTTTATGGTATTTCTTGTTCGTGTTTCTTGTATTTCTACACTTGTTTTATGCTTCTGGAGAAATATTTGTTGATATCTCCTCTGAAGTTTTTGTTATTGGGAATGTGATTTTCTGTGTAGTGGGATGCCTGCACATTCATGGGGTACCCAGAAGTATGTGCTGAGTGGGCCCTGGTTACTCTGACCAGCATTTGTTTGTGGAGCAAAAATGCATGGTAACCATCAAATTATTTATGACAGTTCTCCTCCGTAGTCAGCAGGGAGAGGGAGTGATTTCTCTGGCTGGTATGATCACTGCCTCTGCCTTTCCTTCTGCCTAGGTGAACATTGTTTGGCTTGTACTACTCACTCACTCAGGTGCAAGAACCACACAAAGATTCTATGTGCTCCACACAGTGAGCATGAAGCCCTGCATGATGTCTGTGCCTAGCACTCAAGAAACTGAGCTTCTGGAGACAGGCTCAGCAGTTACCCAAAGACCCAAACACACTCCACTCCCTAATCAGTTTCATAGCCTACTGTATAGTCACAGGATTTCCACAGTCACAGGGTGAAGGGCTTTGCAATCACAAGCTGCTGGCAGTCAACTCTGCCCTGTAAGCTTCCCCAGCCAAAAAGAGCTACCCTGTCCCTGAATTTGGTACTTTGTCAGGATGAAGGGAAGGGAGAAGCATGCCATGTGGGCACCCTGTCCCTGTCACCTCTCCAGCCTAGACTCCACTGTTCTTATTTTGGGAAAATGGCATTCCCCACCCTGCTAGTCGCTGGACACGTTGGAGGGGAGGGGAAGGAAGCAATGTGTCCTCTATTCACTGAGTTAAGTGGGCACACTTTCCCCCATCAGCTCATCTGCCTGGAGTCAAAGTCACTGAGATGATGGTGCTCCTCTCACTGGTAGCTGGATGCCATGGAAGGGTGGGCAAGGGTTGCAATGTGTGATCCCAGAATGAATGAAGTGGGCATCCTGCCCCCTGCCAACTCATCTGCCTGGGCTCAAAGTCAGTGGGGACTGTGGGTCTCTTCCCCAGACAATGTCACCAGTGGATCACAGGTCTCTGCAGACTCCTCTCTCTGGGAAGATGGCCTCTTTATAGCCGCCAGCCATTGGAGTCACTGGTGGTGTCCTGCAAGCTGCAGCATGCCTACACAATCCTTTGCTGCTCCATGAAGTCTTCTTTCTATAGACTTTTCACTGAAAACATCACCAACTATCTCCCAGGAATTCAACTCCCCCCCCCCTTTTTGTTATCTTCCTCTCATCAAAATCAGCAAATCTTGTTTCTATTCAGTCATCTTGGCGTCCCATCCCGAAGTTTTTAAAGAGGACTTGTGACATGGTGAGTGAAAGTCCTCTTAGCCAGTCTCTCATTCTAGATTTCTCTTCTGCATTTAGTGTCTACTTTCTATCTATTAGCCAGAATATTTTCCTCACACGTTCTATTACTATATTGGCTTATTTAGCATTTCCATCTTGACTTCTTATTACATTTAGAATAATATTTAGAAGCATCCTTTGGACTACCAGATCCTCCAAAGTTCCTCATTGGAAGGGTCTTCCTCCATCATTTGCTACATACACACTCTGGTCTAGGCACATTGGTCTTCTAGTTTTGCCTAGAATTCACTGAAGATGTTCTCACTTCAGTCCCTTTAGGCTTCCTGTGTTCTCAACTCCCACCTGGCACAACCTTCTTTTGGACTTCCCTGGATGGGCTCCTCTGTCTCCACTCTTGCATATGTTTGTTGTATATTGGAATCACACTATAAATGTTGTCCTAACCTCCCCTTGGTTTATCAAAGTAACAAATATAGAATTAAACATGCATCTGTTTTCTCTCTAAAGCTACAAAAGTAACAGATGTATATGTAAATATCTCCTTGAGTTCCCAATCATCTTACTTTATCTCACTCCTAGAAATACCTTTCCAAGATTATTCAGTCTGGTTTCCATTATTTGAAATACTACTCTAATTCTAGTTTTCCCAAGTACAATGTGAGTTTTTTCAAACTTCTTACTGTTTTGGGTTCATGTTATTAGATTAATCACATATGTGTATTAAATTACAATATTTGCGAATAACAGCTCAAGGGTTTCTAAACAACATTTAAAACAAACACTTGAATTCACTCTTAATTTTGGCTCATTTCTTTTGTAGCTGAGACACAGAGTTCGAAAGTAGACTAGTATTTTTCTAATAGTTCCCTTAAGATATTATCTGAATAATATTTGCTATTTGCCATTACAGTTTACTTCTTCCTTTCCAATATAGATTATTTTCATTCCATGTTCGTTTTTAATTGCTTGGCTGCAAACTGCAACAGAAGATGGAAGAGAAATGTTGATCATGGACTTTCTCACCTTCTTCTTTATCTTAGAATGAAAATATTTAATCTGTCTTTGTTAAGTATGACATTATCTTTGTAGGTTTTTCATTTTAATAATTTTTATTTTTAGTCAGTGTCCTTTACTAGTTTGAGTATGTTTCTTTCTCTTAGTTATTGGCTATTTTATTTATCATGAATTATATTGGAGTTATTAAACGATTTTATCTGCATTGTTGTGATGCTAATGCATTTTTTCTGTTTCATTGTATTTATATGATGCATTGAATTTGTTGATTTTACAGATGTTAAAGCAACTTTCCATTCCTAAGGTAGCATTACCTGTAGATGACACAGCGTCCTATTTACATACTCTAACAATCATTCTCTTATATTTTTGTTGAAACTTTTTGTGCCTGCATTTATAATATATTTCCGCAGTTTTTGGGTGCTGTCTTTGTGTGCCCAAAACACATGTTCTACATGAAGGATCTCTGAAAATGAGTCCTTGGCAGAAAGAACTGGCCATTAAAGGATGTACCTTTCTCTAAAGAGAGGAGATAACTTCCACTTTGCTTATGGCCTTATCTAAATACTGACAGAGTGTGTGGATTCGAGGGGCTTCCACAGCCTAGACAGCTCATGTCAAGACCTTTGGGTGGTCATTGATGTCAAACATAAGAGTTTTAATTGTTAAATTAACAACAGGAGTCACTGTGCGCTAACTTACCATGCAGGACCTCTGTCCTCAATGAGTTGTATTATGAGAGTTACCTGTAAAACTAGTTCTCAGCTTTGTGTGTGTGTGTGTGCACAAATTCTTGAAAACTTTACTTAACATAGAGTTGCTCTTCTGTGTACAAAGTTAATCAAAAATGAATCTTTTTTTTTTTAAGAACAGGGACATTAAAAACTTTATTCAATAAATACAACAAATACTTTAAAAATATATTTCAATTCTAAGGCCACTTAAGGAGAGGGAGTGGTGAGAAGAGGACAGAGGGAGGAGGAAAGGGCTGGAAGAGAAAGCGCCCGACAATGGTGGAGCTGTTTCGGCTGCATCACCCTTTGGAGTTTGAGCAGATGCTCTTGACCCATCTGCCCTTAGCCCTTGTTCTGAGGGGTAACTAGCAGTCCACCGGCCCTGAATGAGCCAATGAGTGAGCCGCTGGGCTCTGGATCAGGCGCTCTGGAGGCTGGATGTAAGGGCAGGGGAGGAGTGTGGGGGTAGTTTCCTAAACGCCATCCATTCTGAACACCAGGCAGGTTTAAGTAGTGCAAACTCTTGGGCAGAGAGCTCCCAGCTGCATAGTTACACAGGTGCGTGTCCAAAGCGAGGGCCTCTGGACGATGGGTCAGAGTTCCCAGGGGTCCTAAGCCACTTCGGAGAAGGGGGTCTAGAGGTGAGGAGAAGGCAGGCTGGGTCGCAGGATAAAGCTCCTGGACTGGGCCAGAGGACAGTGATGGGCAGGAAAGGGCTACAGGGCAGGCAGTCTGGACACTGGTTCAAGGACTTGCTGTCAGCCAGGGAAGAAGCTGGACGCACGTGGAGCAGGGGCAGGGGCAGGGACTTAGGGAGAGGAAAGGCGGGGACGACTGGAGGCGGCAGCTCAGCAGCAAACCCCAGGAGAAATAACCAGCAGCCCTCACAGATTGTTGATTGTCTCTTAAAAAGATTTATTTTCTCTTCTTGCCTGAATGTACAAAGGCAAAAAGAGTAGAGTTTGTGTGTGTGTATATATATATATATATATATATATATATATATATATATAATATATATATAAAACAAGGAACTTGGTAATGTACACTTTACAGAAGGGAAGAATCAGGAAGACTGAAATTAAATCCAACAGAGCAACACCAATGGAACAAAAGCTATGAACAACACTGCCCCTCCAGCCCAGGCCTCCAGCTTGCCCCAACCTGCTCCCAGTGGGAGGGCTGAGCACCAAGGCAAGTGGGTGGGCTGGGGCAGGAGGGGCTGGGGACAGGGCCTGGGAGGGGCTTGATCCCATGGATCTTTAACAGAGATTGGGTCTGGGAAGAGGGGAGAGAGAGCAAGGGGAGGGGTGAGAGTATGGGTGGGAGGCCAATATGGTGGGAACAGCTACTATACTCCTGAAGTTGTATTTATGAAATTTGCACTTCTTAAAAATTTAATTAATGAAAATTTTAAAAACAAAACAGATAAAGCACCTTATAAATATGAGTGTCAGGATTTCAGATTCTTCTGGCATTTGAAAGATTTTCTTGAAAATTAAAATTAATTCTTTAAACGCTTAGGAGAGCTCCTAAGTCCTTCTTGGTCTGAGATTTTCTATGTGGGTAGGCATTTTTTAAAGGCATTTATTTATTTGAAAAGCAGAATAACAGAGACAGAGAGAGAGACAGACACATAGAGGGAGAGAGAGAGAGAGAATGAGAGAGAGAGAGAGAGAGAAACAGAGAGAGAGAGTGATTTCATCTGCCCCATCACCCAGGTCTGGGTCAAGTCTAAGCCTGGAAACAACAGCTCCGTCTAACAATTCCACATGGGACACACAATCACATACCCTGTTCTGCTGCCTTTGTAGGCACATTAGCAGTAAGCTGGAAGTGAAGTGAAGCAGCTAGCACTCAAATGGTCACTGCAAATGAGATGTCAGTGTCATAATCAGTGGCTTAATCCTACTGTGCCACAATGCTGTCCTTTGGGTATTTTTTTAAAGAATTTATTTATTTATTTAAAGTCAGAGTTACACACAGAGAGAAGGAGAGGCAGAGAGAGAGAGAGAGCAAAAGAGAGAGAGAGAGAGGTCTTCCATTCGCTGGTTCACTCAACAGTTGGCTGCAATGGCTAAAGCCAGGAACCAGGATCCAAGAGCTTCTTCTGGGTCTTCCATGCAGGTGCAGGGGCCCAGAGACTTGGGCCATCTTCTACTGCTTCCCAGGCCATAGCAGAGAGCTGGATCAGAAGTGGAGCAGCCAGGTCTTGAACCAGTGCCCATATGGGATGCCGGCACTCCAGATGTCAGCCTTACCCACTATGCCACAGCGCCGGCCCTGATGGGTAGGTTTTTGATTATAAATTCAACCTCTTTATTAGCTTCCATTATTTGGCCTCTTTTCCATTATTTGGCTTGTCCTGAATATAGTTTGAATATATCCATTTCATCTCTTCAGCTAATTTTGTTGGCAAGTAATTTCTCAAAGTATTCCATGGTCCTTTTTGGTTCTGTGTGTTTGGTAGAAATAAGTAAATGCTCATGTCTGATTTTGTTAATGTGATACTTCTCTTTTTTCCCTGTTCAGTTAGTCTTGATAAAATTTTATTAGTTTAGTTTATATTTTGAAAGGTTCCAACTTTAGTGTTGTTGCTTTCATTTCAATATTTTTTTTAAATCTTGCCTATGGTATTTGTCATTTCCTTTATCATTATTATTTTTTTTGACAGGCAGAGTGGACAGTGAGAGAGAGAGAGACAGAAAGAAAGGTCTTCCTTTTGCCGTTGGTTCACCCTCCATTGGCCACTGCGGCCGGCGCATTGCACTGATCCGAAGGCAGGAGCCAGGTGCTTCTCCTGATCTCCCATGTGTGTGCAGGGCCCAAGGACTTGGGCCATTCTCCACTGCACTCCCAGGTCATAGCAGGGAACTGGCCTGGAAGAGGGGAAACCAGGACAGAATCCGGCACCCTGACCGGAACTAGATTCCGGTGTGCCTTGTAGGCAGCCCATACAAAGTCGTAGACAAGTCAAGGTCAGTCTTGGCTTGTGGAATTCCTGGGAGGAAAAAAGTCACCTATTCCCATGCTCTAGGAGAATGATCTAACAAGAACACTCTGCTCAAATTAACTATGTTATGACTGTGTTGTAGAAAGCCTGATAAGTTGCTTGCCTGTGTTGTTAACTTCTGTGTTGCCTTGAGCTGCAGCTGGTTATGTATAAAATATCTCTGAAACACTGGAAAAAACGAGCCTTGATCAGCCTTGTTGTCTTGGCTCTATTCTCTGCGCCCTTGTCCCTCCTTTCATTCCCACTCCCTCCTTCAGGTTCCGTTCGACAGGTGCGGCTGGCCTGCATCAGTGCTGGTGCTGATAAGCGGAGGATTAGCCTATTGAACCATGGAGTCAGCCATGTTATTTCCTCCTCTCTAACTCACCAAGATACAAACTATGTTACTACCTTGAAATCTGTCTTCCTTTTTAATGTAAGCATTAAAAAAGTGTACATTTCCTTCTAAATCCTGTTTTCCCTTAAGTTTATGAATCTTTCCAATTTTTAAAATTACTTTGTCATTCTCCTTTTGATTTTTCATTTATCCATTTATTATTTTAGAGTATGTTTAATTCCTAATTAATTTTGAAATTTCTTTTCATTATTTTGTGTAAGTGCCACCTGTTGTAGTCATAGAACATATTTTGAGTGATATCAGTCCTTTAAGCGTATTGAAATTTTTTTATGACTTGCTTATGATGTATCTAAAAATTTTTACTGTATTCAAAGAATGTGTTTCTTTTTCTCACTCAACATTGGAATTTAAGCTCTAGCACTTCCTCTCAATTGCTTAAAGACAGCACAAGTTTTGCTAGAGTTCAAGAGGTAGGCTAAATGACTTGATTCAAAGATTTCCATATATTTGGATTTAGATTATAAAGTTGATATAAATATACCTATGTGAAGTCAGGCATTTGAGGTTACTAATCTATTATAAAATTAATTGATCTAAAATCACAGCAAAATCCTACAAATTATATCATTTATATCTTATATCTATTGATAAAAGTCATACATTTTAATGTATTTACTAAAATTTGGCCCCAAATAAATAAATTAAATAGTACATATGATGCCATGCTCATTCAAATATTCTGCATGAACTAACAAATTGAGGATAGAATGTGAATTTTTATCTTACAGCTTGATATTGTGTGTCAATATGTTTATTTCACAAATTAGTTTTCCTTTGTAAAAATTTTTATTTATTTTATTGATTTCAGAGGCAAAGAAACAAAAGTGAGAAAAAGAGACAGAGAGGCAGAGGAAAACACAGACACCGAGAAATCTCTGACTCATTCGTTCAGTCCCTAAATGACAATAGTAGCAACGGCTAGATCACGCTGACACCGGGAGCCAGGAACTCCTTTTGAGTCTCCCACAAAAATGGTTGGGACTCCACTAACAGGAAAGATCTGCTGCCCCTTTGTGCATTAGCAGGCTCTTGGAATCAGGAACACAGGTAGCTCTCAAACCCAGGCACCCTTACATGGGAAAAGGGATAAGAGTGCCTCACCCTGTGGCTTAACCACCATCCTAAATGATCACTTCATTAATTTAAGTTTTTGAATCACATAATTAACTTATGAAAATAATATGTCAAAGGTCAGTAATGCAGAAGTAGAAAGATTAAGCATTAAAATTATTATGTTTGGAATTAAGTACAATCAGTGCATTTTGTTTGTGTACATATATATGTATATACGTATGTGTATATATTTTATTCCAAATAATATTTTTTAGTTTCTGTATTTTTATTTGACTGTTACAGGAGATCATCCAATGTTTGCTTATAATAAGCCCA
This sequence comes from Sylvilagus floridanus, assembly GCA_949820135.1. Classification (NCBI taxonomy): domain Eukaryota; kingdom Metazoa; phylum Chordata; class Mammalia; order Lagomorpha; family Leporidae; genus Sylvilagus; species Sylvilagus floridanus. The sequence continues at coordinate 102,025,304 of OX463238.1, read as the reverse complement.
TTCTCTGTATTTTCTGTATACCAGTAACTTTCACTGGAAGTGTGCCAATTGGCAGGTATGCCGTAAAGGGAACATAACTTCCATAAATATGTGCATATGGAGAGATTTCTGAGCCATTGATTCTTACAGGTAGAATTCAAGGGTAAAACAGCATGCTTCAATTTTAGTTGAATATGTTGTTCCAAATTATACTCCCTCAGAAGTAGTTGCCTCAGGTTCTTATGAGAAAAGTATTTGTTGACTTAATTTCCATTTCCTTAATATCAGTGACTTATAATTTTTTATATGTTGGGGCAAGTGCTGTGGTACAGCAGCCTCAGTCCACATCTAAGATCAGACTCCCAGGACCAAGCCAACCCTGGCTCTTGTGAGCAGTTGAGGAGTGTAACCGTGGATGAAAGAGCCCTAGTACTCTCTCTCACTCTCTCTCTCTTGCTTGCTCTCCATCTATATTTAAAAAAGTAAAACTGAATAAATAAACATTAAAAAATAATTTCCCAACCAGTGCTGTTTCGCAATAACAGGAAAGAGGCAGTTATATATCAAAATCCACACGCACTCCACTAAGGTATGACTTTTTCTGTGAAAAGAGAAACATCTTGCCATGTATTATGTGTACGCTGGATGTAAGGCAGCGGTCAAGTATCACTATTGGTCTCCAAAACCAAAAAGAAAAGTGAGTTGTTTAAAAGCATAGTTCAAATTATTTAATACTTTCCTCAGAAAAAAGTTAAAGTCAAATAATTCTGTCAAAAAAGAAGTTAAAGTATTCTGAGTACTTGCAAATCTGATTGACAGTAAGAATGGATTTCTTAATGCTCTCTGTGCCTGTAGAACTTGTGAGTAGGTAAGTTCACTAATTTTTTTATAACTTATGAATTTCAACATTAAATTTCAATTATGTACTTTTGCAGTTGGAGTTTTATTTTTCTTGGTTCTTTTTGTTTTCTCTTTTACCGGAAATGTTTCTTACTCTTCAATGCTTGAGCATTTCTGGAAAATAAATTTTCAATTCTGCAGCTAAGTTGTGAAAAGCTGATTCGTCACAGGAAGAAAGAATCATTGCATCATGACCTCTTCTTGCTAGATGAACCTGGAGACCCCCTGACTATTAAGCCTTTCAACTTCCAGCCAAGATACAACTAATCCCTTTTGTTCTTCTCTCCAGCTGTAGTAAACTTCTGATAACAAAACAGACAACCTTTTATGATGATGAACATTGCAATGGCCACACAGGCCAGCAGAAAGCAAATCACATCCAGAGAATGGTACTGGAACCAGGTGAGGTCCTGAGCTGCAGCCCTAAGATGCTTGGCTCCCTTGTGGCGCATGACAAACTCTACCCAGAAGACTGCTCGATCCAGGGGCTTCATGGGCTGATCGTGGTGAATCCTTGATAGCCTCATAGCATTCTCTTTATATCTAAAGGAGAAACATAAAGGTAGCAACATTGAAAAGAAGTCACAAGAGGTTGCTTAAAAGGCTCATAACGTTCACTCAAAATAAGTCCCGTAGGGCCAGCGCTGTGGCACAGTGGGTTAACACCCTGGTCTGAAGCACCAGCATCCCTTATGGCCACCGGTTCTAATCTCGGCTGCTTAACTTCCTATCCAGCTCTCTGCTATGGCCTGGAAAAGCAGTAGAAGATGGCCCAAGTACTTGGGCCCCTGCACCTGCGTGAGAGACCCAGAAGACACTCCTGGCTCCTGCCTTCAAATTGGTGTAGCTCTGGCCATTGTGGACAACTGGGGATTGAATCATAGTTTGGAAGACCTCTCTCTCTGCCCTCTTCTCTCTCTCTCTTTCTCTCTCTGTCTCTCCCTCTGCCTCTTTTCTCTCTGTGTAACTCTGACTTTCAAATAAATAAATAAACAATTTTTTTTGACAGGCAGAGTGGCAGAGTGGATAGTGAGAGAGAGAGACAGAGAGAAAGGTCTTCCTTTTGTCATTGCTTCACCCTCCAATGGCCGCCGCAGCTGGCGCACTGTGGCCAGTGCACCACACTGATCCAAAGGCAGGAGCCAGGTGCTTCTCCTGGTCTCCCACGTGGGTGCATGACCCAAGCACCTGGGCCATCCTCCACTGCACTCCCTGGCCACAGCAGAGAGCTGGCCTGGAAGAGGGGCAACTGGGACAGAATCCGGCGCCCAGACCGGGACTAGAACCCGGTGTGCCAGTGCCGCAAGGTGGAGGACTAGCCTATTGAGCCTCAGCGCCGGTCAAATAAATAAATCTTTAAAAATTAAAAAATAAGTCCTGTAACTATCAGAGTGGTATGTTTTTGCTTGGATCAATTTAGAAGATGAAATTCTAAATTGGAATGTATTCTCATTGAAAAAGATTATCCAAAGTGAAAATGGAAAATCTCATGGAAAAGGAAATCTTTCCCAGCAGAGAAAATGGTAAAGAACCACCCTAAATGTTATAATGAGATGGTGGAAATGCATTTGGGGAATGATCATCTTAAATCTTTTCAGGGGGAATTGGGTCATGGTGGTGAAATGCCTCTTTCATCTCAGTTTCCTGTTTGTTTTCTACCCTCAACTTTCTATACTACTTTCAGAAACTGAAATCATACTTTATTTTTTATTAATTTTTAAAATTTTTATAAATGGAACAAATTTTATGTATCTCATACATACATTTTTTTTTTGACAGGCAGAGTGGACAGTGAGAGAGAGAGAGAGAGAGAGAGAGACAGAGAGAAAGGTCTTCCTTTAGCATTGGTTCACCCTCCAATGGCTGCCGCGGCCGGCGCGCTGTGGCCGGTGCACCGCACTGATCCAAAGCTGGGAGTCAGGTGCTTCTCCTGGTCTCCCATGCAGGTGCAGGCGCCCAAGGACTTGGGCCATCCTCCACTGCACTCCCAGGCCATAGCGGAGACCTGGCCTGGAAGAGGGGCAACCAGGACAGAATCCAGTGCCCTGACCAGGACTAGAACCCCTGGGTACTGGCGCCACAGGCAGAGGATTAGCCTAGTGAGCCATGGTGCGGCCCTCATACATACAGTTTTAAGAACATAATGACTCTCCCCACCCTAATCTCCTCCCCTCTGTGATTCTCAATTTTTCTCCTATTTCCTTTCATATTATTCTTTAATTTTTTTAAATAACACATTGCATTACAATCTTGTTTTGCTCATATTTCCATCTTGCTTCTCATCTATTTAGAATAAAATACAAAATTTCTCTGGGCTATTGGACTCTATAGGGTGACACACTGGAAATGTTTTCTCCTATGTTTCCACTCTTTTGTAGGAGTTTTTCCTTGAAGCTACCAATATATTTTCATTTTAATAACTTTATATTATGTCTCCTGGATCCTTATTCCCTGGTATTTCCCAAGTTATATTTTTACCTCTTGAACTCTTTTTTTTGTAATTAATTTATTTATTTGACAGCTAGAGTTAGACAGTGAGAGAGAGAGACAGAGAGAAAGGTCTTCCTTCCGTTGGTTCACCCCCCAAATGGCTGCCATGGCCAGAGCTACAAAAATTTGAAGCCAGGAGCCAGGTGCTTCTTCCTGTTCTCCTATGTGGGTGCAGGCGCCCATATGGGATGCCAGCACCTCAGGTGGAGGATTAACCATGTGAGCCATGGTGCCAGCCCCTATTTGTACCTCTTGATGAATACGTTGGCAAGAACAATTTCTGAGAACATTTTCATAGCAAAATAGGCTAGCACATCTAGGCACTTCTTATAATGTTTTGTACTTATTTGGGTCTTTGATCCCAGTATTTAAAAATATACAAGTAGTTTGCATAACTTAATTGTTCCAGTTAAATATGAAAATATGTATATATCCTAAATGAACTGCAAGAAACTTCAAAATTTGTTTGAAAATAATGGTAAAGGAAAACATCAATATACCTATTAGTCAGATGAAGATACATGCACGTCTGAATAGAAGCACCATCTTTGTGGGAGTGCTTAAGTACTACTTCCTTCCTCTAAGTAATTTCTGTTCTGAATCTATGCCATAGATTAATTCTGCTTGATAATGTACCGAAAACTTAAACTATGCATTCGTGTCTTTTGTGGGGAAGTCGTTTGTTAATTATTTTGCTGTACTATAATCCATCATGTTTCAACCCCATAGATTATTTCTCAATTATGACTGATAGACATTTGGGTTGTTAATTTTTCAGCATTACTTTTAATGTTGTTATTCACATGGGGCATAACTTTTGATTTATATATTTGTGTATTTCTGTACATACCTAAGCATGAAATTGTTGAGATAAAGGTGCATGTTTATTTTTACTTTTAATTATTTAAAGTGCATTACATACTTCCCAAGATACAGGGTTTTTTTTGTTTGTTTTCTTTTTCTGCCTATTCTTACGATACATTTTTTCTTGAGATTATTTATTTATTTATTTTAATTTTATTTGAAAGACACACTGAGAGAGAGAGAATCATAATGAGATTTTTCATTTACTAATTTACTACACAAACGCATACAATAGCCAAAGCTGGGCCAGGAAGAAGCCAAGAGCTGGAGTCTCAACCCAAATCCCCTGCATTGGTGTCAATGACTCAATGTTTGAGGCATCACCTGTTGCTTTCAAGAGCATGTATTAGTAGAAAGCTAAATTCAGAAGCAGAACAAGGAGTTGAACCCAGGCACTCAGATATGGAATGTATATATCCTGTGCCAAAGGCCCACCCTGATATCCTTTTTCATTTGAATCTTTTCAAATTTGCTGAGATTTGGTAATAGCTCAGCATATAATTCATTTCAGTATCTCTTCCATATACTCTAGAAATGTGTGTTTCCAGTTACATTATAATTATGTATGTGTATGCATATAGGTATAAATATATATACACACACATGTATAGTATATATGAGGAAATTTCAAAAAGATCATTGCAATAGAATTAAAAGTTATTGATTTTGCTGAAAGAATTTGAAATCTGCAGTATTTTTAATTAGGTGAATATTTTAAAGATCTCCACATATTAAGTTTTGCTCGCAAATTATCATGTTTTAATTTCACTATGTGTGAGAGCACATAAGAATGTTTTTAGATAATCTGAATTTTTCATGACTGTTTGGAAGCCTCTGTGTGTGTCTTCAAGTGTTTACTTATTTTTTTTTACCATTTTCTGTTAATATATGAGGCATTTAAAATATTTGTGCCATGAATATAGATCTATGTGTTTGTATTTTTCTTTACATCACTTTACTTTGTTTTTATTTTGAAGTTTAATGAGGAGCTGTATACAAATTGAGATTTGTATTATTTCAAAAGATACACTAATTAACATTATTAAACATTATTTTTAGCAATGATTTTTATCTCAAGACTGGTATTAGTCTAGCCACAACAGCTTACAATTACTGTTTAAATGGACTTGTAACTTACATTAAGCAAGCCTCATAAACAGGGACTATATTGCATTTTTGGACTCCAGTTTGAAAACCTTTGTCTTTGAAGGATTAATCTCCTTATAGCCAAAATACGTTCTGATATATTCCTATTTAAATAGGATATAATTGTGCACATTATATTTTATTTTTTCAATCTGAATTGCATGTATTTTCTAATCTTTATTTCTCTGGTTAAAAAAATGATTTATTTTATTATTTATTTGACAGACAGAGCAATGAAGAGAGAGGAAGAGACAGAGAAAGAGCACAAGAAAAAACAATCTTCCATTCTCAGGTTCACTTCTCAAATGCCTCAACAGCCAGGTCTGGGCCAGGCCATTGCCAGGGAATAGGAGCTCCACCCTGAGCTCTCTTGTGGGTGACATGGTCCCAACAACTGGGCTATCTCCCACTGCCTCTCCAAGTGCACCATCAGAATGTCAGATCAGACTGGAAAAGCAAGGTTCAAACCAACTCAAAAATGGATGCCACTGTCACAAGCAGTAGTTTAATCCACTGTGCCATAACAACAGTCTTGGGAAATTTTATTTCCAATAAGGAATTCATATCCATTATATAAAAAGAATTCTGACAATCACGGAAAAGATAACAAATACCCTAGTATAAAGAAGCAAAACTTAGAATAGTCATTTATCCAAAGAAGATAAGTGAATAGTCAGTAAACACATAAAAATATATGGCTTCTTCAATCATAAGAGAAATGGAGATCAAGGGCTCAAAGAGATAATTGCTTTACATTTAATATAATAGTAATAACAATGACAATAATAATAATAGTAATGATAAGTTTTAGCAATGATGTGGAGGAGTTGAACCCCTTCTATACTACGTGTAGTAATGAAAATGTTGCAACTACTTTAGGAAGTATTTTGAAACATTTTCATTAACAAGAAATTTGTATATGATGAAGCAATTCATCACTTTGATACTATATGTTTATTGCTTGCCAAGTTTGTTTATAGTCCAATATGAAACACCAAAACATCACTAATCTGAGAAATGCACATATATAAAATTAGATATATCCAGACCAAAAAACATTATTGAACAACAAACAGAAAAAATGGAGTAACATAGGAACAATCTGGATGAAACTAAGATCTAGCTTACTAACTCAACTCATGCTAAAAGAAAGATGCCACTTGCAAGACTATACATTTTAGTATTCCATTTGTAGGAAATCTCCGGATTAGGCTAACTCTAAATTAGTGGTTATGAAGGTCTTGACATTAAGGTCAGAGTTACTTTTATAGTGTATGAAGATATTTTTGGTATGATAAGAAAAAGTGCCAAAATTTTATATTCATGAGAGACTCTTAACTTAAAATAGAGGAAATTCATGTGATTTTTGCACTTTAAGCAGATAAATATCATGGAATCTAAAAATGTACCATAAAATATTTTAAATAATGGTAAAATTAAAAAGCAATTACTGAGCAAAACAAACTTGTATTTTCAGAAATTTGGGTGTTGAATTTAAATATTCTATCATATTTTTTCAATTTCAATATACTTTCTATAAAATAAAAAAAATCATCTTTACATTTAGTTATATACTTTAAAACTTATGTGCAACATCTTTAATTACCTATTAAGCAAGAGGTAAATCAATGTGGTAAATTTGCAACTTTCAAATAACTGGTTGAAAAGAAAAGCACATTTCACAGTAATTACATGCTTTTACTTTTCGCATAATTAAAACTAAAAGAACAGAGGATACCCACACTCAGGGATAACAAGACTGGTCTGTACATTAAAAAAAAAAATCATTGCTATACTCACGAAGGGTCATTAATAACTGTCTTCAATGCATCGAGCAAATCTGTACTTGACATTGTGATCAAGTCCAATCTAATAGCTGCTCCCTTGGCCACCATGCGGACGAGGTTATCAGCTTGCTCGGCAAACAAAGGAATGCCCACCATAGGGATACCATGGTAGATTGCCTCATAGATGCCATTGGTTCCACCATGAGTTATGAAAACTTTGGTTTTCGGATGACCTAGGATTTAGTGAATGCCAGAAAAATTATTAATTATAATTTTTCAAAATATAAAGAGAAAAACACAAGTTAAGACAATTGAAAAATAACATGTTCTAGACAACGTATTTTTATGGTCATGAAACTGTATTTAAATTGTTTTCAGGGGCCAGTGCTGTGGCTCACTCGGTTAATCCTCCACCTGCGGCACCGACATCCTATATGGGTGTCAGGTTCTAGGCCCAGTTGCTCCTCTTTGAGTCCAGCTCTCTCCTGTGGCCCGGGAGGGCATAGGAGGATGGCTCATGTGCTTGGGCCCCTACTCCCGCATGGGAGACCAGGAGGAAGTGCCTGGCTCCTAGCTTCGGATCCGCGAACGCTGGCCGTAGCAGCCATTTGGGAAGTGAACCAGTGGAAGGAAGACCTTTCTCTCTGTCTCTCTCTCTCTCTCTCACTGTCTATAACTCTATCTGTCAAATAATAATAATAATAAAAAGAAACCAAAGACAAGAAAATATTTAAAAAAATATTTTCAATTCTCAGAAGAAGAAGCAACCAGGGCCACTGGAGGGGTGGGTGAACAAATTGAAAAAGTGCATCCTAGATAAAGAAACAGCTTGGGCAAAAATGGAGGGCATGTAAGATAGTTTTGTCTTAATTAAATAAAGGTGAGAGGGTCATGGTGCTGGCTTCAAAGGAAGGAGAGGCTATACTTTATCATGAAGCACACTGTTCCTTCCTGATAAACACTGAATTCTTTTTCCTAGAAAATGCGGAGTTATAATCGCTGCAAGGATGTTAGTGTTCACGGCTTTATAATACTCTTATAGTAAGAAAGGCATAGGTGAAAATTGTAAAAATAGGAGACAGACAACCAAGGAAGTTACCGAAGAATTACCCATGAGAGGTAATTAAAACTAAAATAGATGCTTTGATAGTAGCCATAAAACATGTAACTGTATGTAATAAAATGTTAATGATTGTTTTTGATACTTTTATTCTCTAGGACTAAGAAACACACAGAAAAACATTAAGGTTATTTTAATTTTTTTAAAGACAGAGATTCATTTCTTTATTATTTTAAAGAGTTACAGAGAGAGAGAGAGAGAGAGAGAGAGAGAGAAATCTTCCATCTGCTGGTTTACTCCCCAAATGGCAGCAACAGCTAGGGTTGGGCCAGGAAGAAATGAATAGACAGAAGCTGAATCCAGGTCTCCCATACGCAGGGACCCAGATGCTTAAAGCCATCTGCTGCTGCTTTTCCCAGGCCATTAGCAGGGAGCTGGATGGCAAGTGGAACAGTGGGGACTCTAATTGGCAACCATGTGAAATGCCGGGGTCACACACAATTGCTTTATCTGCTATGCCACAACATGGGTAGGGTTGTTTTAAGTTTTTGTTTATTCATTTTGTTTATAAAAGGCAAGAAAACACAGATATTATCCACATCACTGTTTACTCCCAAATTCCCACAATCATTGAGGCTGGGCCAGGCCAAGAAAGGTGTCAGGAACTCAATCCAGTTCTCTCACAGAGATGCAGGTTTCTAAACTCTTGAGCCATCTGAAGTGGTGCCTCCCAAGGTACGCATTAGCTGTGAACTGGAATAGGGAGCTGAGATGACACTGAAATCTAGGCAATCTAACAGGGAACGCAGTTCCCTAATAGATTAAAGCGTTACACCAAACACCTGCCCAGGAGTTATTTTGTTGTTAATTTTTGCTATTTTCATTAATGAATATAATATTTAATAGATTTATTTTGCATTCAATTGTTATCAAGTTGTTGCTATGGTTTAGGATTTGTTCCTCAGAGTCTTACCAAGAAGGTCATTCTGGGGGATCCACTTATACAGCTGAGTATTGGGTCCTAAGGTATCTGGTTTCTTGCCATCAAATCTCCATAGAACCTGCTCAGGTAAAAAAAAAAAAAAAGTTCTTTCCTGAGTCAAATTCCAAATCAAAGAGTGTTAAGAGCTATAAAGAGGCTAACAATTTACAAAGCTGTTTCTTTCCCAGGACAGAGATAGAAAATAATAAAAGAGATGCTAAGGAATGAGAAGTATTAAACAAGAATATCCAGTTTCTGTCCTTACTTTTATGTTCAGCTAGGTGGGGAATGCAAGCCAGATTTGACAAATGAACTCATCAACGAAAAATTCATGTATTTAAGTTACTGATAGATACTTTAACTCTAGTAAAAATCTATAACAAATTACTAATGAATACAGAATTATTTTATTTGTTGTACCTGTGTTTTATACTAGCTCTTTTCTTACAAATTCCATAACAATCTGTTTCCTTTTTCTTTTAGAGTGATACTAAAGAGAGTTTACTTGATTCATGTCATTTTATCATAATGTTTGTCTTCACTGAGCCCACCATTTATTATGCACAGTGTTCATCTAAAAGACAGAATCCCCTCTGGGTCTTTCACTTCATCTTCCTAATTTAGACATTGGCAGAGCCATATCCACCAGGGAAGGGTGGCTTTTCACTTTCTCTAAATCAAATTTGTTAATTGGGACACAAGTTTCCAGAGTCCTGCCCGTCTGCTCTTTGAGCAGCACACCAAATATGCCCATTCCAAAGTACAGTAGAGGTAAAGGTTTGAATTCCATGGAAGATTGTATCCCATGATTCAATTCACTTTTATTAACACCTGCTCATCATTGCTGAGCCAGTGCAATTATTCATTAACATATTGCTTCTTTTTGATAACAACTATATCCTGCATGGAAAAGGAGGAAAGGACAAGGCAGTATTTGGTGATCACTGTGTGCCAACCTGCAATACCATTACAATATCAACCCCCATTGCATCTGTTAGGCATAACTTCTTACTGATCAAAATGTTAATGTAAAATATTTTGTTCAACCAACAGCAAATTCTGTACTGTTTATCATAAGCACGCATATTCTTCTTTTAAAATTGATTTTGGAGAAAAATTACAGATATAGCAGTCTAATTGGCAGAGGAAGATTCTATAACCAGACTTATACAGATTTTAACAGTATTAATAGTACCACCCACCATTACGGCACATTTCTGACCTTTTGTGGCAGCTGGGCCAGGGCTGATGCAATCACATTGGTCCTTTCCTCTGTCATGTTGCTGACCATGGAACCCAGGGAAAACACCACCACTCCCTCCTCCCCAGAGCTCTGCACAAAGTCTTCTATTTCCTGTGAAGAAAGGATTTGCTGCATCACAAAAGGGCAGCAGCCCAGCACACGATGCTAAAAGGATAATAATTGTTATTTCATAAGTACAAGCCAGTTTGTGTGTATGGGTGTGTGTATATGTGTATTTAAGAATTATAACATATTCATTGCATGACAAATCCATGATGAACCGTGACAGAATCTGCTGAGGCTCTTCTAACATTGCTTCTCAAATAGCCATCTTCACTGGGTGTCTAGGTGTTCTTCTCTGTGTTATCGAAAATAAGGACAGATTTAGTAAAGCTGATCTGTAGAGATAATTTAGAACTTCATTCCAAATTTTTCTAATTTTGATCCAGCTAAATTTAACAAGAATCTACCATAGTGTAATAAGACTCTATTATCCTTAAAATACGATCACTTTCCCTAAGTCCTAAGATGCCTCCTCCTCCTTTCCTAGCTGAAGTCTGACTACCCTTGTCTGCCTTCAGCAGTGATCTTGTGTGACCAGAATCCCCCTGACTCTTACTGCTTCCTGTAATAATTTTCTATTCAGTGATTCCCCACATAGCATCTTCTCTTCCCCTTTTTTTCTACTATACCCTGAGTGGATCCCTCTTTCTCTCTTTTTCTATAAAATACTATTGCAATGCTGTCTGTATTTATTGTGGGGATCTTGGATAAGGTCTGCATTATTGTGTTTATCTAGTGTCATGAATCCTGCCTTTCTTTAACTGTTATGGTGCTACAGTTCAGAGAGGTTCAGATACATTTTGGAGTCCTGGGCCTCTCACCCAAGCCACAAGTGTACATCTTTGAAGCCTTTGTTTGCACTCTTGACTCATTGATCTGGGACCAGTTACTGAGTCAAATGCTCAAGCCATTGCTCTGTAGAGACATGCACAGAGCTGCTAAGAACACATTCTGGTTATTTTGAATCTGTTTGCTCTCCAAGCCTGGATATAGAATTTGAGAGAAAAGGTTGTGGAAAATTTAGGTGTCTTTGTTATTCAGGGATGAATTAGAGTCCCAGGCAAGCAGAGACTGGTGATATTTTCAGGCCTCTTTGAACAAAAGCTATCTTACTGTTTGAACATGTTTCTTGCTGACTCTTTCTCTGGAATGCGGATTATTCTCTGACTTGCTGGCTCTTTGTGAGGTTGATCTGTAACTTACTTCTCCCATGGGAATGTCTCAGCCCAGCCCTTTTCAAATTGTTGCTGAGGATCTGTTCTTCCATTTTTTTCTGCTCCCTTTCTTGTGGTTATGATTTTAATACCAATAATGGGAAATTCATTCCCTCTTTGAGGAATTTATGATCTCCCTTCATTGATTCTTCTGAGACCTAATCCTTCTCAATATGTCCATTTTTCCTTCCTCCTAGTATCACCTTCATTCTCCACCCCCATCACTTTTGCAATATTTGATGTGTCCTTCACATCCCAGACCACTAGCCTCATCTGTCCACCCCTGCTGGACCTGCCTCCCCACTTCAGTCCCTCAGCTTCCCAAAGTCACTTAATCTTTGTTGTCTGGCCAAATCTGGGGCTCTCAGGAATTCAATGTCCCTCCAAGCAAATACTTGATGTTGGAAAGAAAAAGCCTGAGAGGAAGTTGACAATATTCTATCTGCTCAAATGCACATAGGCAAAACCCAGAGGCTGCAAGATATCCATTTTCTCAGACTAAAGCAAAGTCCACAGCCTCAATAAGATGAGCCATTCATCTGAGGACAAAAGAAATTCTTAAATGTCTTCCCCACAAATATTGGTTTAAAAAGAAACTGCCCCTTATTGAGTAGATACTCTTAACTTGTCCCAGTTTTTGTTGGCAACACAATCAAGAAAAAATATAAAGTGGAGATAAGTCAGTTTGTTTTGTATTGCTAAGTAACTTGACTGACTACTATGGTTTTGGAGTGAAATCTCCAGGATCTGTTGTTGTCTATACAAATTTCATGTGTATCTCTTCATGTATTTGAGCTATATTTCCAAAATCTTTTCTTTACTTGACAAGATGTTGTTATTAACTAAATTTAACAAATTATTGTTAGTATCTTTATTTGATTTGATTTAGTGTTATTTTAAATTGTGCAATTATATTAATCAAATGTCTTAAAATTCTCAGAAATATGAAAATTAATCCAAATGTTCTGCAGGTTTAAATTTGAATACATATTTGGTGAATAACACTTGTTTGCTGTTATTTGTGGAATACAAATAATGGTGTCTTCTGAGTGTCCATAGTGAGTATAATGCTAAAATATGGGCTTATCAATTACATGTAGTTACAAATGGCCAACGGATAAATGAGCTGGCATGAGGGCTAGCGTTGTTTGTCATTATGGTGTGTCAGCATGAAAGCAGTTTTCAGGTATTTTGGCATCTTGAAACTTTAGAGATAATGCAAGTTAAATTACATCATAGGGGTTGGTGTTGTGACCTAGTGGGTAAAATTGCAGTCTGTGACATGGCATCCCGTAGGCCCTTATTTGTGTCCCAACTGTTCAAATTCCAATCCAGCCACCTGCTAATGACCTAGGAAAAGCAGCAGAAGATGACCCAAATATTTGGCCCACTGCCACCCAATTGGGAAACCTGGATAAAGCTCCTGGCTCCTGGCTTTGGCTTGGCCCAGCCATGGTCATGGTGGACATCTAGGGAGTGAATCGGTATTTTCTTTTACAGCAGCCAAAAAAAGGAAATCCGGTCATTTGCAACAAAATGGAGGAATCTGGAAAACATCATCCTGAGTGAAATAAGCCAGTCCCAAAGGGGCAAATATCATATGTTCTCCCTGATCGGTGACAACTAACCAACCACAAAAAAGAAAACCCATTGAAGTGAAAGGGACACTATGAGAAACAGTGACTTGATCAGCCCTTGTCCTGACTGTTGATGTACAATTTAATACTTTACCCCTTTTAGTATTTTTTTGTTCTACTTAATACCATTGGTTAAACTCTGTAATTAATACACAATTATTCTTAGGTGTTTAAATTTAACTGAAAAGTGATCTCTGTTAATTGTAAGAGTGGAAATAAGAGAGGGAAGATATGTACAATTTGGGACATGCTCAATCTGACTTGCCCCAAATGGTAGAGTTAGAAACATGCCAGGGGATTCCAATTCAATCCCATGAAGGTGGCATGTACCAATGCCATCTCACTAGTCCAAGTGATCAATTTCTGTTCACAATTAATCATAATGATAGGCCTAAGAGTCAAAGGGACCACATAAACTAGACTAGTGTCTGCTAATACTAACTGATAGAATGAAAAAGGGAGAGAATGGTCCAACATGGGAAGTGGGATACATAGCAGACTCATAGAATTGCAGATGTCGTAAACAGCACTCTGGCCTCAGAATCAGCCCTTAAGGCATTCAGATCTGGCTGAAGAGCCCATGAGAGTATTTTAGGCATGGAAAGCCAAGACACTGTAGAAAAAAAAAAAAGAAGACCTAAATGAAAGATCTCTGTGAGTGAGATACCAGTGGAAAGAACAGACCATCAAAGAAGGATGTACCTTTCTCTGAAGGGAGAAGAGAACTTCCATTTTGACTATGACCTTGTCTAAATAAGATCAGAGTCAGCAAACTCAATAGGCTTCCATATCCTTGACAACTCATGACAAGAGCCTAGGGTGATTACTGACATTAAAGAGTGTCAAATTGTTAAGTCAACAACAGGAGTCACTGTGCACTTACTTCCCATGTAGGATCTCAGTCCTTAATGTGTTGTTCAATGTGAATTAATTCTATAACTAGTACTCAAACAGTATTTTACACTTTGTGTTTCTGTGTGTGCATAGTGTTGAAATCTTTACTTAAAATATATTAAATTGGTCTTTGTATATAAAGAGAATTGAAAATGAATCTTGATGCAAATGGAATGGGAGAGGGAGTGGGAGATGGGAGGGTTGTGGGTCGGAGTGAAGTTATGGAGGGGAAAATCCATTACAATCCATAAACTGTACTTTGGAAATTTATATTTATAAAATAAAAGTTAAAAAGAAGATCTCTCTGCTGTCTATTTATTTCTCTGTCTCTGCCTCTCTCTCTATAACTCCAGTGTTCAAATAAATAAATAAACTTATAAAAAGACAGAATTATTCATTGGATATCTAGTTCATTTTATTATATGATAAACTATTGCACATCAATGACAGAATCTGTGTTAATGTTTATATATTTTTGCATGTCTTTTCAGTTTCATATACTTGTTGTGTCCCCAAATATAAGAAATTATAGTATGAGGAAAATGCCCTGTAAGAGAATAGAAACCTGACTTCCCACATCCTTAATCATCATGAGAGAATCAGCATTACAAAGGTAAAAAAAAATTCTCATCAAATGAAATATTTATTGCATCATTAGAAGCTATTGGCTTCATGAAATTCTTAACCCATAATAAAGCAAATAGCAATTAATTACTGTAGTATGAATGAACATGATGAGAACTATACATTTTTCATAGCCTTATTTAAAATTTTACTTTTCAAAAATCTTTATTTTCAATATTTCAGAAACACCTTTTATCTTTTATTATATAAAAGATATATCTATTATATATTACATATATTATTATATATTATATATTATATATTATATATTATGTATGTTATATTACATATAACTCTTTAATAGAATATTCATTTATGAATAGCTAACATTTACTTTGTCTTTATACTGATTTTTTCAGAATTTTGAAACATGAAATGAGTGTTCTTAATTGTGGCAATATAATTATTTACATAAGTTCAATAGAGAACTGTTCTTCTTGTGACAAGAATGAATTGTAAACATTGGTTATTTTACTAAGGACCTGAAATGAATGCCAAAAATAATAATGGTATATACAGAACCTGAACTAAAATTGACTTTACATAGCAATGCTTCCAAAGTCCCTATGGAAAACTGGTCCAATGCGTGGATTACATTGTTCACTACATTATATATGAGGAAATATGTCACTTCTTGGCAGGTCAGAGAAACTTAAGACACCCTGGAGACTATCAAGAGATGAGATAGTTACACAAATTTCTAAGGACTGTAGATGAGGTCAGGTGTCTGGTTCCTGGTTTTGCTTTCTAAACTTGGGAGACTTTCAGAATTCAAATCTGGACAAGTACCATCAAGCAATCTCAAGAATACATTTGTACTCAGTTTACCTTCTTCTGCCCTTATGTAACTAATTAGACAAATCTAATGAGATCTAACAGACCTTATAAGTATGAATAAACTTCCTTTTTTGTTGATCAGAGTAGGGACAATTCTAAGGAAATTTTATCTTCAATGAAATAAGAGCATATTCATTTGTGTGGTTATGTAGAAATGCAACTGGATCACATTATTTCTATCATTATCAAATTTCCAGTTGACTAGTTTCCTTTCATATAGGTCCTTAAAATATTAATGAAAATGTACATAATCTTTTCATTCATTTTTGTGAGAAATTTTGAATTCTTATATCTGTTCCATAACTTTCTAGGCCATTTCCAAAACCTGACTCCTGCATGCTTACTCCGATTGCTGAAGGAACTCCTCTAGCTGAGGCTGGCTGCTTCCAAGTTCTGCTCTGATACACAAGCCTCACTGTAGTATTGATGGCTATGCAGTCACTAAACACACTCAGTGTGCAAGTCAGGAAGTCTGATGGGTTCCATTGTCTTCTCACTACTTCAATAAAGATGATTTGGGCTTAGGTCTAGAAATCTTGACTGACTGCATCAGGAATAAAACACCAGACTTCTTGTAATGAAACTATTTTTTTTCATACAAATTTTGGAATAGGTTTACCTTAGGCAGGGGTTTGGCAGGTCTGCAGTGGAGCCCTCCAATGAAATCAACATTTGGCAAGAGTGGACGAGGAAACTCCATATCCCAGTAGGTGCGAATGAGCCACATTTCAGCTTTGCCCATTAACTCAGTTAACTTAGTGGGTCTTCCTGAAGGAGAAAAAATATTAAAAAATTATAAAACATGAGAAAAGTGTCAATGGCATAGGCCAGTTGATTTTCTGAAGAGGTTTAAATAATGTTTCTAAAATAAAAGTATCTCTAGCTTGAAACCACCTATATATACCATATGTGTGTATGTCAATACATATAACATAGTATATGGGTGTATGTATGTAAATATATATCATATATATATAATATCAGACACATTGTGAGAAAATGCTGCATCTGTAGCTCACTTAGTATATTCACTATCATAAACAACTATTGAAATAAGGCATTATACAATTAACAGGCATTTGTTTTCTTTGTAAAGCTATGAAAGTAACAAATACCAAGGAACCAGCAATGCCAATACTGGGTACATTCTCAATGGAAATGAAATTTGTCTGTCAAAGTGACATCCACACTTCCATCTTTGTTGGAGAACTGTTCACAATAGGCAAGAAATGCAAACAGCTTAAAAGTTAAAGATCTCCATTGATGAGTGGAGAAAGGCAACGTGGTACATCTACACAATGGAATATATTTAGCCCGTAAAGGAATGAAACCTTGTCATCTGCAATGGCGTGGATGGACATCAGAATCCTTTTGTTAACTGAAATAAACCAAGCCCAGAAAGGCAGGTGTCACATGATCTCACTGATATGCAAATTGCAAAAGAACAGAAGAGCTCATAGAAGTTAAAAATATAATAGTGTCAACTGGTGGCTGAGAGGGCAGAGATGGAAATGAAAAGGCTAATTAATAGGTCCTAAGTTATAGCAAGTTAGGAATAAGGAATTTGGAGATTAATGCATAGTTGTATGACTGTAGATAACATTAGAGTTCAGTATACATATAAAACCTAGAAGATAAAATTTGGAGGTGAGCACCACAAATAAGTGTTAAATGTTTGTGGAAATAAACATATTTACCCTCATTGTACAGTGTGCAATGTATAAATGCACAGGCATATCACACATTACTATGCATAAACATATAATTTTTATGTCAGTTAACTTTTAAAAAATTAACAATTTGAAGCAATAATCAAATGTTAATGTAAACAAATATTTGAGTTCTATAATCAATTGATCCTGTCATGGAAACCCCTTTCCCAAGAGATTTGTGATTATTTTCCAGTTTAAGAGCTTGATCCCAGGCTGTCCAGATCAATTGCGAAGTTTATCGAGAGAATAACTAAATTCCTCATATCTACTATTGATATTGGTTCAAGATATGTGCCTCATAATATTTGATTATATAAAATACTTACAAATTATACCTGTAAAGTTTTCATAAAATGTGGAAATTGAGATTTGATTTTACCCTCATTTTTTTTTTTTGACAGGCAGAGTGGACAGTGACAGAGAGAGACAGAGAGAAAGGTCTTCCTTTGCCGTTGGTTGACCCTCCAATGGCCGCTGCGGCCACAGTGCCGGCCGGCGCACCACGCTGATCCAAAGTCAGGAGCAAAGTGCATCTCCTGGTCTCCCATGGGGTACAGGGCCCAAGCACTTGGGCCATCCTCCACTGCACTCCCTGGCCACAGCAGAGAGCTGGCCTAGAAGAGGGGCAACCGGGACAGAATCCGGTGCCCTGACCAGGACTAGAACCTGGTGTGCCAGCGCCACAAGGTGGAGGATTAGTCTATTGAGCGGTGGCACCGGCCTTTACCCTCAATTTTAAGATATTTCTTCCTTTAATGAGGATACATAGTTTTGTTTTTTTAATACAGCAATTCTTTATATGTCCACACATATACATTATAGCCTTTTTTATTTTTTCTTGACAGGCAGAGTTAGACAGTGAGAGAGAGAGACAGAGAGAAAGGTCTTCCTTCTGTTGGTTCACTCCCCAAATGGCCGCTATGGCCGGCGTGCTGTGCGGATCAGAAGCCAGGAGCCAGGTGCTTCCTCCTGGTCTCCCATGCAGGTACAGAGCCCAAGCACTAGGGCCATCCTCCACTGCCTTCCCGGGCCACAGCAGAGAGCTGGACTGGAAGCGGAGCAACTGGGACAGAATCTGGCGCTTCAACAGGGACTAGAACCCGGGGTGCCAGCGCCGCAGGTGTAGGATTAGCCTGGTGAGCCGCAGGGCCGGCCATTATAGGTTTTTAAAGCAAATGAATTGGAAGCCCTTAGTGAAGAAATGGGCAATCACTAAAAACCTCAAATAATCGATTTTCTGTGTCTGGAGTATACTACATCTGCCCACTGTGAATGAATTCTGTATGGACCATAATAAAATATTCTAAGTTCTAAACAAGGAAACTGATTCCCATGAGAGGAAATAGGTTTCTCAATGCTCCATAGATAATTGTTTGGAAATACATGTGTTAGTTCTCAATCTACATGTCTACATTTAGCATGGCCCTCAGTGAGACTTAAAATTACTGTTTTTTAAGATGAAATTTGAAGAAGTACAGCACCATGGATATATAATTGCTTAGACAAATCCTCAGTGCTTTCATTTTATGACTTACCATGCCCCTTATGAGAGACTGCCTTAATCACAGTTTTCTGTAGCACTTTGAGCATGTTAGGTTATTTCATATTATAATTTTATTTCACTACTATAGTTTTAAGAGGCAAATTTCTCTGATAAGCATAGAAGATCACCTCCAAACACAAGAAGTTATGACCAGACAATCTACAGTTAAAACGTAACTTACCTAGAACTTCACTGTAAAATCGATCCCATTTCTTCTCATTAAAAGTTTGGAACCAAAAGTCAAAATAAAGCACATACAGTGCATTTTTTAGCCTCTCCATGAATGTCATTTTATCAGTTAATTCTGACATAACAATAGGCACGTAAGAAGGGGGAAACAGAAGTCCCCCACTATACTTTTCATAAGTGTAGCCAGGAAAGAAGCGATGCGTGTACAGAAAGGGAACTTTAAGTAGCTCAGCCAGCAGCTCACCACAGGGACACAGGGCATCAGCAAGGATAACATCAAACCTCGATTCTTTCAGTTTTGTCACAAGTGTCTTGTTCAAAACTGCATCTCTACAAATATTTTCAAAAAAATCAGAATCCAACCACGACAGTTCTTGAAGTACTGAATAATATTTCCAAAATGAATAATTTCCCATTTCAAAAACATAGCTCATGATTGATTCTGTAATATACTTCTCATAATCCTCTCTGGATATTGATAGAGGAAAAGTCTCAAATTTAATAGCAGATTTGTTGGGATCAAGTAGAACATAAGCTGAAGGTTTGAGAACAGTCACCTCATGTCCCCTCTGGATGAGCTCATCCAAGATGGTCTTTATATTGATCCAATGACTGTAATCCATCGGCCACACCAGCACCTTTCCACCTCTCCCAGGGCTGAAGTAACAGCTCAGCTGTAGCAGTAGCAGAACTGAAATCCACTTCCTAGACATTACGGTTAAATGTGAAGCTTCTTTCAAATTGTTGCTGCCTCTGCTCTTGAACGTAGTCAAGAATAAACTTCATGTGGTTAAAATATAACTTACACACGTAAAAGTAAACTCAAGTAAGAACGATCAGAGTCTCTGTATGAAAAATAGAAAAAAACAAAGCCATACAACTTCATATTTGCATGGATTTGTGTAATGACACTTTTATGATTAATGCATACATCCAATTAAGAGATGATGACTTTGCTTATACATTTCATCCATGTTATATAAACATTTTTGGAGTAGTGTCAAGAACAGGTACATTACTTGTGTCTGTAATCCTCTTGACACAGGACTAGAAATTATGTAATAATACAACTGATTCAACATGTCTTGGATATCACAATGTAGCTTTCTCTCTCTGGAGTGGGGTGGGGGAGAAAGGGAGAAAGTAAATATTCTATTGACTTATACAATTCACTTACTTTAGCTATATAATTCAATATTTTAGACTGCATCCTCAGAATAGTAAAAGTTGCTACAATCATTTGTAGAACATTTTGCCCTCCCCCGACCAAATGAACCCTCTGTCCTTAGCCAATTCTCATTATAAGCACTAGCAAACACTAATTTACTTCCTATCTATATAGATTTTCTTTTGGGGTCATTTCATTTAATGAGATCATACAATATGTTGTCTTTTTTGACTGGCTTAATACTTATGATAATTTTTTTGAGGCCCATTCATACAATAGCATGTGTCAGAACTTCATTGTCTCCTATTTGCCAGGTGAAATCTGATAGCTCAGACATACAACACTTATGTTTATTCATTCCTAAGTTGATGGGCATTTCACTTAATGCCTCTATTGACATTTTTGTGCTACTTGTTGTGGATAAATTCACATTTTCCTTGTGTGTGTAACTATAAGTGGAATTGCTGATTCATAATAACACTATATTTAGCCTTTGAAGAATTGGCAGACTCTATTCCAAAGTGATTGCACCATTTTCTGTTCTAAAAATATACGAGAATTTCAATTTTCCTCCTACTTGCAAGCACTTCAGATGTTGTTTTTTTATAGCTGTATTAGGATAAAGTAGTATGTCATTGTGGTTTGAACTTAAATTATTCTGTAATGATAACTGAGCAATTTTACGTGCTTTTGGTCATATATATACACCTTTCATGGAGAAAGGTCTTTTCAGATACTTTGATCTTTTTTGTCTGAATTAAATATTTTTAATGAAATGATATTTCATTTTTGATAAGTGCATACAAGTATGATTCTTAACATCACAAGATTTAAGCTATAGACATCAGGTTTCAATGTAAGCTCTATCACTTTAATGTTTTGTTCATGTAAAAAAAAAGATAGAAGTAAAAACAACCACATAGGAAATGTAAATAAATTAAATGCACAATGATTAATGCCTGTGCTTTCCAATCTTAGAGGTTTTTGATTGGGTTATTTTTCTTCTTATTGAGATGTTAGCTTTCTTTATGTGTTCTCGATCCAAACCCCTTGTTGTACATGTGATTTGTAAACAGATTCATCAATTTTGAAGGTTGTCTGTTCACCTTCACTTTTTATCTTTTAAAATGTTCATCTCTTATAGTTGTATATGTTTATTGAATACAGTTTGCTATTTAAATTCTTGTATGCATTTCATATTGATCAAATATGGTAATTAGCACAGCCATCACCTCATGCATTTACTGTTTTTTGTGGTGAAAACATTAAAACACCAGTTTTCCCACTGTGTTGGACTATGCGATTTCTTACTGTTAATTCCAGTCATCCTATTATGCAAGAGGACATCAGTTTATTTCTCTTATCTGTGACTTTGTACCCATTGCCCAACCTCTCCTGATCCTCTCCCCTTCCATTCACTAGGTAGTATGTGGCAGTCTTTGTTCTACTTTCTACTTCTATAAAATCAGCTTTTTTAGAATCCACATCAAGTTAGGCCATGTGTGCCTCTGTGTGTCTGACTCATTTTATTTAATATAACATCTTCCAGGTTTGTATACACTGTCCTGAAGTAAAAGAATTTCTTTATTTCTTTTCTTTCTTCTTCTTCATCTTCATTTGATTTGTTTATTATTTGCCATTTTTTATACTTATACTTTTTTTATACTTTAAAAAAAATATTTATTTGTAAGGCAGACTTTTGGGGGGGAGGAGAGAATGAGAGAGTCTATCTGCTGGTTTACTCCCCAGGGCTTGGTCAGATGGAAGCCAGGTGTCAGGATCTTCACCTGGTCTGCCACAAAGTTGCAGGGGCCTAAGTAGCCATCTTGTGTTGCTTGCCCAGGAGCAATAACAGGCAGCTGGATCAGAAGAGCAGCAACTGAGACATCAACTGACGCCCACATAGAGTGCTGGCATTGCAGGCTTCAGCTTAACCTGCTGTGCCACAGTGTCAGCCCCATTCTTTATCCATTTAGTTCAACTCTAAGCTTTGACTTCATAAATAATGATGTAGTAAACTTGTAAGTGCAGATGTAGTTTTTTTTTTAATTGATTTCATTTTCTTTGGGTATATAATCAGAAGTTATATTGCTGGATTCTATAAAAGTTTTACTTTTAACCTTTTGGAGACCTTGTATACTGTTTTCCATAATGGCTACACTAATTGAAATTCCAGTCAAGAGTTGTGTAAGTGTTCAACAATTTCCACAAAACTAATTATCTTTCATCTTTCTGATACTAAAAATTGAAAATGTAAAGAGGTTGTGTTGCAGTTTGTTTTTGACTTGGTATTTTCCTAATAATCAGTGGTGTTGAACATTTTGTCAGATTCCTATTAACCTATTTTGTCTTCCTTTGAAAAGTGTCTATTAAAGATTTTCTCTGATTTTAATGTTATTTTATAATAGTATTATTCATATTTCATTCACCAGTAATAAAATTGAAAGTTAAAGATCACATTTTGGTATATTTTCTATTCCCTGCAATTTTGCCTTGTTTTCTGATGAGTTATCCTTTTATTGTAATTATTTAAAATTTATTGCATCCAGCATTGTAGTAGTATCTCTCTGTCTCTCTGTCTCTCTCTCTCTTGCTCATTCTCCTCCTGTCTCTGCCTCCCTCTCTGGCTCTTCTTCTCTCTCTCTCACTCTGCCTTTAGTATAAAATAAAATGAAACAAAAACATTATAGCAATAAACTATGGGTTACTGCTTCTCACTCTTTATCATATATATTGTAAGACTAGTCCTGTAGGCTGCAGCTTGTAGTTACATTTTTATTATGATTTAATTCATGTAAAAAAGCTTTTAATTTGGTCAAGTTGTGGAATTTTTACCCTGATGCATTTTTCTTAATATCTTACAATTAAAAACATTTTGCACATATGTTAACTCATTTTTTGCTGAAATATTTACTTGGATTTTAGAGAAATAATATTTTACCATAGTTATTTTATATTCCAAGATCTATATACATGTGTCCTATGTTTTGAAACCAAGATTGAATATAGTAATATCACATAATGTAGGAATCATTACAAAGATCATAAAATGAATTAAAAAGGATACGTGATTATGTGAAGATAGTATTTATAAATATACAACAAATAATGGTGTTTCTGATACATATTTCCATTATTAGACAAAATGTGATATTTGTCTTTCAGCGTCTGGCATATTTCATTTATCATAATTATTCCGGATTCCATTCATTTTAGCAAATGTCAAGAGTTCATTGGATTTTTTTATGGCTAAGTGATATTTCCTTGTGTATATATACCTCGTTTTCTTTTTGATAGTACTCATTCTAACCTGAATGACATGATAACTAATTTGTTGTCATTGATGCTAGTGATATTGACAATTTTTTGTGTGTTTTTTGGACATAGCATTACTTCTTTTGAAAAATATTTATCCAGATTCCTGGATAATTTATTACTTGATTTTGTTGTTGTTGTTGACTTTCTTAAGCTCCCTATTTATTCCATACAGTAATCCTTTATCAGAAGTGTAGTTCAAAATGTTCTTTCCCATTCCATTAGTTGTCTCTTCAATCCTATGATTGTTCATTTGCAGTGCAGAAACTTTTTAACTTGAAATAACCCCATAAATCTATTTTTCTTTGTCATCTATGCCAGTGTGTTTTAGAGTATCCCCTGTGGTTTTCTCTAGGAATTCCACACCTTAAATTTAGATCTTTATTTGGAGTTGATTTTTATAGAGAGGGCAAGGTAGAGTTTTTTCTTTGAAACTTTCGCATATGCAAATATAGTGTTGCCAACACCACTTATTGAAGATTCTGTTCTTCCACCAGAAGTGGTTTTATCACCTCTGTTAAGGGTAAGTTGGTTGCAGATGTGTGGGTTTATTTCCAGAGTTTCTATTCTGTCAGCTGGGTCTAATTTAAAAGTGCTATGCTGTCCTATACACAATAGCTCAGCTGAATGCTTTGGAATCTTGTATTGTGATTCCTGATGTTTTATTCCATCATTCAAGATTTCTTTGATTATTCAGGGTCTTTTGTATTTACAGAGGAACTTTAGGATTGCTTTCTCTAATGTTGTAAAAAATATTGCTGGTATCTGATTGGAGATTACATTCAATCTGTAAGTAGCTTTGGGTAGTATGGAAATTTTGAAAATATTAATACTTCCAAATCATGAACATGGAAGATCTTTCTGTTTCATTTTTGTTTTCAGTTTTTTTCATTCATATTTGTAATTTTCCTTATAGAGGTCACTCACGTGTTTAGTTGAATATATCCCAAAATATTTAATTTTGATGGATATTTTAAATGGGAATGTTCTTATAAGAGATTATATATAAATGGGATTCTTCTCAGCAAGTTAAGAAAGTGCTTTGGCCGGCGCCGAGGCTCAATAGGCTAATCCTCCGCCTTGCAGCGCTGGCACACCGCGTTCTAGTCCTGGTCGGGGTGCCGGATTCTGTCCCAGTTGCCCCTCTTGCAGGCCAGCTCTCTGCTGTGGCCCAGAAGTGCAGTGGAGGATGGCCCAAGTGCTTGGGCCCTGCACCCACATGGGAGACCAGGAGAAGCACCTGGCTCCTGCCATCGGATCAGCGAGGTGCGCAGGCCGCAGCGCGCCGGCTGCAGCGGCCATTGGAGGGTGAACCAACGGCAAAAGGAAGACCTTTCTCTCTGTCTCTCTCTCTCACTGTCCACTCTGCCTGTCATAAAAAAAAAAAAGTGCTTTGGCTATTTTGTGTATTGATTTTCTATCTTGCAACAACTTTATTCTCTGTGTTTTCATTTACTATAAAGGTCTTGACTTGGAACCCCTATAATGTAAAAGCAGAACTTAGCCTCTCATTTGTCTCCCTTAGGCTAACGTGTCCTGGCCTATTCTCTACCAAAAGGAATTCACTGGATTGAAGGAGTGACACAGCTGGCTCTACAAGGTTCTAATCACCAGACTTAAGTCATTTGGTTCTCTCATAGCTCTTCTGGCCAGTAGTTAACAGAGGGTTTTTGGTGGAATTCCAGGTCCAGGCAGGGAAATCCCAGGTCTGGCAAAGCAGATAACTATGTCTTTCATGTAAACTCCCGTTCTCCAGATCAACTGAAGTCCACTTGGCTTTCATAAATTCCCTGAAGAGAACAGCACTGACAAACAAAAAAAGGTCATGAGCATCACTGACCAATTAGGAACTTGGACATGAGTGATCAAACACCACTCAGCCCCAATTTCAACCCACAAGAACCTTTCTCCTAGGCCGCTGGGAACCTTGGGAATTACCCAATAACTGCCTGAGTCCTTGCTTGGTGCTTTACAAAAATAACTCTTTCATCATACCCAGATTTGGGGAACAACACCTCCAACTAGTTTGATGTATTGCTCAGTTCTCTAGTTTTCTTCTTTAATTTTAGTGATCAAAGAAGGAGAGCCCAGACTTCATCTTGGAGTTGGAGTAGGATTCCATTATAAATTCTCCTATGAAACTTTTCAGTACTTTGCATTTTTCTAATCCATTTAGCATTCCAGTCATTTGGTAGTTCTTTCAATTTCTAGGTACTTTTGCCATCACCCAGAAGCCTTATGATGTGCATACTACACCAGTGCACCATCCTGGTGTGCATTTATGAATTGAAATAATTTTGTACATTGTTCTAATCAAATATTAAGACAAAATCTGCTAAGATTACTCAGAGGAACACAGGGCCTCTTCTCACCCAGAGACAGTGTTCAGCAGGCAGAACAGACAGATAGTTGTGGGCTGAGGTCAAGTATAGGGCAGCAGAGGTAGCAGTGGACTCCCTCCACCCTCACCCTGCCCCCTACCACCATACTAGACTGTTTCCCTTTCAAAGAATCCCAGCCCCAGAACCAGGAAGTTCCCAGTGCACACCAACTGCCTATGCCATGGAAACCCCACATCTCCCAAGGCAGTTGACTGGAGACCTCCTTTTCTTCTGCTTCTCCACCCACCCCATCCTCTATTCTTAACATTCGCTGACGCCACCTGGTGGTTTCCATCTTGGCCTTGAGTCATGCTTGTTGAGTTGAAGCAGGATGAAAGGTCTATTTATCCAGTCCTCAGTTTTATTCATGCTTTTTATTTCCTGGGTCTTCAGTCACGGCTGCTATTTTAGCACTAGATGGCACCCTAAATCCATGCTTGCCTCAAGTTAAGGTTGATGTGCTGGCACTGTTCCAGCGCTAAAAGTTACCCTAAGGCCAAGTTTGTTACCAATCTTAGGTTTGTTGTTCAGGATAAATTGCCCGCAGTAAGAGTGCTTAAAGAGAGGAATCCATTCTAACTTGGTTTTAGCCTATGGCTGGGACCCAGATGCTTTGTCACACTTTCACTAGTATGCTGTCATTAGCTGTAGGACCTCACTGTGGCGGGGCCAGCATTTGGCTCCAAAGCAGAGACTTGCCTGTACCTCTCTCTTTTTCATCCTGTGGACAGTGAGCATTTATTGTGCTGCTTGTGTTTGAGGGAAGCGTGAAGTGTGCACAGCCCCATGAACACTGCTGTTGTCAAAAAGCTGGGTCATGTTAATCCTCTCAACTTTTGCTCTCTACTCCACATAGGTTAGCTCAGTGAACCTGAGACCACTGTAGCCAACCACAGGTGCTATGGCCTGAAATACAAATCCTTCTCATCAGAGCTGGGGGTTTCTGCCCAGTGCCAGCTTGGGTCTAGCGACTCCATCCAGACACTGATCCAGGGACAGGTGCTGCTGTGTTATGCTCAGTATTGCATTTCATTATGGCAGGCTGATACTCAATTCCAAGACAAAATCATGAATTTCTTTCCGTCTTGGAACCTCATTGTCCAGAGAAGGCTGGAATCTTCCCCAGTTCCATGCTGCCCGACTTGGGGGACAACGTGGAGGCAGATCCTTGGCCCCCAAATCTAATGCTGAACAATTGAATCTCTTAGTCACAAGCCCCAGCATGATCCTGAGGATATGCCCATTAAGGGGGCCAGAATCAGTGCAGGCTGGAATAGGAGTCTATTCCAGTGAGGTCACTCCTGGGAGGATCCAGAGACTCCATCAATTGTCACTGGCCCAGAAGCAAGAATCCCAGCTCTCAACCCAGTATTTGTTTTCAGGGTGGCAGGCCTGGTACTGGCTTGTACTTAATTTCTCTTGCCACACCAAGAGAGAGAAAGTCCTCCCATGCCACACTGCGACTAGGAGAGATGGGAATGTAGACAATACCTTCCTGCCTTCTCAGTGTATTTTTTTGTTTGCTTGGCAAAAGCCAGGTACTCTGTCAACCCAATTTTCCTTAGCTCTTCTGGAGGTACTTTGTTCTTGAAATCGATATCTCCTTATGTAGTAAATCTCTTGGGAGGAGGCCTTACCCCAACATCTTTTTTTTTTTTTTTGACTGACAGGCAGAGTGGACAGTGAGAGAGAGACAGAGAGAAAGGTCTTCCTTTGCCGTTGGTTCACCCTCCAATGGCTGCCGCGGATGGCGCGCTGCGGCCGGCGCACCGCGCTCATCTGATGGCAGGAGCCAGGTGCTAGGTGCTTATCCTGGTCTCCCATGGGGTGCAGGGCCCAAGCACTTGGGCCATCCTCCACTGCACTCCCGGGCCACAGCAGAGGGCTGGCCTGGAAGAGGGGCAACCGGGACAGAATCTGGCACACCGACCAGGACTAGGACGCGGTGTGCCAGCGCTGCAAAGCGGAGGATTAGCCTGTTGAGCCTCGGCGCCGGCCTTACCCCAACATCTTGCATTGTTCTTTTTCCTTTTAACATTTTTGATGAATTTCTCCAAATGTCTCGTCCTTCAGGTTATACAGAGGTAATCTGGAAGTGTAATAATTAAGGGAAAATCGATTACATACTTGAAGATGAGATGACGGACTCCACAGTTCTTGCTGTGGATTCACATCTTGTTTCTGCATCTTAAATACCGCAGCTACGAATACCACTGATCCCAGCCACACTGCTATTCTGCTTCTCCTTCACCCCCTGCCTCTCTCCCTGCTGCCCCTGCTGCTGCCCCTAATACAAAGGGGAAGTCTTTCCAGGATACGTTTTTCTTGTGTAGACTTTTCATTACTCTTACGTTAGCTTTTGTACCTTTGGAAATTACCATTTTTAATCCCGATAAAATCCTTTAGAAGTAGATTTGGATATTAAACTTTGAATAAGCTCTTGGTTTTATACTGCTGTCAATAAGAAGGAAGACAAAAATAATCTCTTAACTGGTTATTTAATATGGAATAAGAATGATTGCTGGGGCCAGCATTTTGCCTAGTAGACAAGATGTCAATTAGGCCACCCATATACTGTATTATAATGATTAATTAATGTAAGATAAATATATTTCTCCCAGGTTTCTTTAGTGAATAATTACTGTAAGCAATGATGCCATACATAGGATTGTTTTCCTACATACAGTTTCATTTGAGCATGATAAGAAGCAAATGGCTACATTTTTTTTTTTTTTTGACAGACAGAGTGGATAGTGAGAGAGAGAGACAGAGAGAAAGGTCTTCCTTTGCCGTTGGTTCACCCTCCAATGGCCACCTCGGCCAGTGCACCGCGTTGATCAGAAGGCAGGAGCCAGGTGCTTCTCCTGGTCTCCCATGGGGTGCAGGGTCCAAGCACTTGGGCCATCCTCCACTGCACTCCCGGGCCACAGCAGAGGGCTGGCCTGGAAGAGGGGCAACCGGGACAGAATCCGGTGCCCCGACCGGGACTAGAAGGCTGCATATTTTTTAAGATTTTTTTTTTTTTTGGAAAGGCAGAGTGGACAGTGAGAGAGAGAGAGAGAGACAGAGAGAGAGAAAGGTCTTCCTTTGCTGTTGGTTCACCCTCCAATGGCCGCCACTTCTGGCGCGTTGCAACCAGCGCACCGCGCTGATCCAAAGCTAAGAGCCAGGTGCTTCTCCTGGTCTCCCATGCGGGTACAGGGCCAAAGGACTTGGGCCATCCTCCACTGCACTCCCTGGCCCCAGCAGAGAGCCGCCCTGGAAGAGGGGCAACCAGAACAGAATCCGGTGCCCCGACCAGGACTACAACCCAGTGTGCCGGAGTCGCAGGCAGAGGATTAGCCTAATGAGCTGTGGCACTGGCTGCTATCTTTTAAGATATTAATAGAGTTGGCCTTTGGGTATTTTGCAAAATGTGTTATTTCTCTTTAAACAATACAATAAACTGCGAATATAAGGATTAATACAAATGCAAGTATGACAGGGAGAGATGAAATCCAAGTCAAAAAGCCTAATAGGACAATCCTTCCTACTTTGACCTGAGTCCGATATTTGTTTCTACAACTTAGTAACCACAGTGTTTAAAACTCACAGTCTCAACTAAACTACTACTCATCCTCCCCATGTCCTCTTCTTCCTCACCTTCAGTGCTAATTTCCAATGACACTCTTCTCCCTCTATACGCAACTAAAGAAATATTTCAAGAGCCATTTCAGATGGCATTGAACTTCCCTTGTCTTACCTGTGCTTTTGTACCTGGTTGTTACAGACTTGGCAATTTGTGTCCTCTCAAAACTCATGCAGCTGCTTAAGCTATAATGCCTTAACACTACTTCTTGATTAAGAATGGACACTTCACCTAATGATGGCCTTGATAGGACCTGTGTGAGGTCTTTGGATAACTATAGGCATGCCTATGGAGAGTGTTTTGTGCAAGAGGTTTAAGTATTTTTGAGTTCAAAATCTGTCTATCTTCTCTTTTTCCTTCCTGGTGCATGGTGACCATTGCTCTCACACCTGTCATTGTAAGCTTTCACAGCATTTCAGATTAAGGATCTGACTGATCCTGTAACTTCCATTGTAAGATGAAATAAACCTTGCTCCCCTCAAAAAGCAGATCTTTGAATTTTAGTTAGTGTAACAAAAAGCAGACTAACATTGTGGTGAAAGCTGTACAAATTTATAGCCTAACAAATGATCTCAGAATAGTTATTGTTTCTGAAGCCTTTAATAATATACCGGATTCATAGTCACAGCACATGGAAGTAGACAAACAGGATCTTTTAAGATGCACATACTAGTTCAGGAATAAAATCTTGCTCACTCCTTATTTCAGAAATTTTATTAATTTAAAATGTGTTAGATTCCCATTTTCCTGAGACATACCTTCTTTGCTGATAGAATTCCATGATGAATGTGAACTAAAGGGTTGTTTTCAGGTAAAAGTGGAATGAATTGTTAGATCTTCATTCCATAGGCAGTGGACACTTTCCCTGTACTCATGCTATGACGCAGCTATGATGGCCATTTCCACAGCCCTCAAGGGAGCTTCAGAGGTTGCCTATTGCCTTGGGCCAACACAGAAAACTTCTTGTGCTCTGTTATGGTAAATGATCTCTGATGTTCTCCAAGATGGGAATCCTGGAGCCCCAGGGAGAAATGCTTTCACTGTTCAAGTAAAAACAAGGACACACTGAATTTCGCTGCTAACATTGCTGCAACCTCACTTATGCAATGTTCAGGAAATGCTTTTCTTTTAAGCTGAAACACACCTAGAGCACATCAAGCCTCACAATAAAGTTTTAGTATTTTATTTGCTAACTCAATTTCCAAACCTCATACATCGGTTTTTAAATGAATCCACTGGATATCTCCTCTATAAGAGTTTGCTTTTGCATGTAGTTTTGCTCTATTGGAAAATCAATTCTTACATGATGTGAAATTATATCTACAGTGTGTGGCACATGTCAGCCAATTCATGGAGTTGTAGTAGAAGAAAAAAGGGGGAGAATATAAATGTAAATTAAACTATGCTAGAGACTTTTTAAGTCTTTGAGCTATATTAAAAGTATTTTTTCAAAGAACACAATATAAGTGTATATGTTGGACTATTTAAAACAGTTGGCATTTTCATGTTCATGACCATTTTCATTTAGATTTCATAGTCTGTTCCCTGAACTTTTTCGACAGTATCCTACATTTTCCTCCTTTCCAATTTGTCACACTATAATTCAATTCAGTGACTGCATTTTGGAGATTTGCTTTGGACAGGACAGCTGACTCTATCTCTTCCTTGTGGGACTCTATTCTTAGGTTTTGATTACACTTATTAGATGTTTCCGGCTCTTTATAATGGACTGGCTTCAGAATTATTTTCCTCGTTGGAGCTGTGATACTCTTCTCTTTGCTCCTCCCCTCCTCTCATTTCTCTTTCTGTTTCTGCACTGGGTTCAAATGTCAACTTCTTTATCAGTAATTCTGAGACATTTTCTCTGATCCCCCCAGAAATATCCTTGGAATTGTGGTCTTTATAACATTTTCACAAAATTCTAGTTGCTTGCTTCAAGTCTCTCTTTCCAAGTGTAATGTGAGATGTGTGGGGCAGAAACTCTTCACACAGTTTTCTGCAAAATGAGTACTTACCTCTGGTGTATGAAACCATTTTTATAAATACTCTTTGAAACAAATGACTCATTCTTTTTGAGATGTTAAATAATGAAAGCCTTACTTTAACCTAACTGACTGTTCTCAGTCTCTTTAATATCCCATTTCCTTCTGTGTCAGTAATAAATGGAAAATGTGTGATTCTAATTTACATGGTACTTTACCCCAATCACATGTCACTCTCACAAGACTAAATAATTGTGAATGCAATATCCGGAGTGTTTCCCAATGAGCATATACAAAAAAAAAAAAAAAAAAGGGAAACTAAGTTAGGTTTTGGCAAGGATGTGATCATGCCCTTTAACAAAATATAAATTTAAGAAGAGTGGACAAGTAATTTCATATCACTGTAGGTTCAAAAGAGCTGTATTTCAGTCTTTCTCAATGTCGCAGATGCTGTAGTTATCTTACCTGAGGTAACAAAAATAATACTAAAGTTATAGGATATGATATGATATGATTGTCAGGTAATATATGTCAATATTGTTCTTTAATAACTTTGAATAATGAAGACAAATCTCTTTAAAATATGTGTAAGTTTTGCTAAAACAAATGTCTATAATATCTTTATGATTAATATAATTTGCCTGTTTTAGATGTTACCCTTTCAAAGTGTTCTCAAAAATGTTCATGGCAAAAACTTGAAATAAGTTTATTAGATACTAATAAAGTGTTTTGAAATCCATGCCTACAAAGGATATTCAGAAAGTAATGAAAAATGGATATTCTGTAAGAAGCCCAGTAATGTATTTTAAACATTTCTGTATTAAAATAAATTTATCTTTAAATTCCATTTTGCATTGACTCTGAAATTTTCTCATAAATGCAAGAAATGTACATATGTATCCTTTCTTCTTAACTGTCAAATCAGGGTACTCATAAAATTAAATAACATTGAGAAAAAAAAACACTAGAGAATGAAGCATATATTTGTTTTCCTTTAAAACTGTAAAAGTAACTGATATTAATATAAAATTGTTTTGAGCTCCATAATGAATTAATCTCACCATACTCTGGAGATAGTTTTCCCAGAGGTATTCAGTTTAGATTCTGTAATTTAGCCTCAAGTAAATTGTAAGATTTTTGAGAGTCTGGATGAATTTCTAGTAACTACAACTATATTTGGTTTATAAGAAGCATACAAAAACAGTAGTTTTTTTTTATTTTTATAAATAGCATTCATTTACTTTTTTTTTTTTTTTACAGTCAGAGTGGACAGTGACAAAGAGAGACAGAGAGAAAGGTCTTCCTTTGCCATTGGTTCACCCTCCAATGGCCGCCGCAGCTGGCGCGCTGAAGCCAGTACATCACGCTAATCCGAAGGCAGGAGCCAGGTGCTTCTCCTGGTCTCCCATGGGGTGCAGGGCCCAAGGACTTGGGCCATCCTCCACTGCACTTCTGGGCCACAGCAGAGAGCTGGCCTGGAAGAGGGGCAACCGGGTCAGAGTCCATTGCCCCGACCGGGACTAGAACCCGGTGTGCTGGCACCATTAGGCGGAGGATTAGCCTATTGAGCCGCCACAGCCACAGTAGTTTTGTATATCAATGATTAACTCACAGAAAGAGAAATCAAGAAAAAAATCTCATTCACAATAGCCACAAAAAAAAAAAAAATCAAAATATTTAGGAATGCATTTAACCAAAGATCTCTACAGTGAAAGTCACCAAACATTTATGAAAGAAATCATCAAGGATACAATAATGGAAAGTTATTCCTTGCTCAGGAATTGTAAGTATTAATATTATCAACGTGTCTATATTACTAATCTATAGAGTAAGTGCAATTCCTATAGAATATAAATAATGTTCTTTACAAAATTAGAAAAAGCGATCATATAATTCATATGGAATCAAAAAGACCAAGAATAGCCAAAGCAATTCTGAACAAAAAAAATAAAGCTGGAAACATCACAGTACCTGACTTCAAAGAATACTACAAAATATTGTAAGAAAAAGGGGCCCAGATTGGTGCCTCCTCACATGGGACACCAGATGTAAGCAGAACGGGTGTGGAACAGAGAGGAGACAGGGTGCACACTTGCAGCCAGATCAAATTTATTAAAAAAAAAAAAAAAACCTGTAGAGGTGGCTGACAAATTGCCAGTTTGCACACAGACTGAACATGTGGCAGAGGACCCAGACCCCAGCAGGCTGGGCTTTTTTATATCATAGGCGGGCTGGGGGAAGGGTGGGAGGCAGTAGGTGGAGCTAAGCTTCTCCACACTGGTTCTTCAAGTTTGGCCCACTGGCTTCCACACCTGGAGAAGAATGCAAGAGGTGGGGTGGGGAACAGTACAGGATGTGAGACTGAGCTGGTCTCTTGAAAGAAGGCAGGAGTAACAATAACCTAAACCAAGCACCTAAAACAGCTGAGGCTCATCTGCTTGTTCCACCAGCTATAGTAATTAAAACATCTTGTTATTGTCATAAAAACCACTGCACAGATCAATGGAGCAGAATATAGAGCCCAGAAATGAATCTAAATACATACGGCCAAGGACAGAAGTGACCAAGCAGCAGAGTAAGGATCACCTCTTCAACAAATGGTACTGGCAAAACTGATGCAATAGAAGAGCAAAATTAGATCCATACCTCTCACCGTGTAAAAAAAAATAAACTCAAGATGGCTCAAAGACTTAAATCTTAGATCTGAGACTATGAAGTTGCTGGAAGACAATGTAGGGGAAATGTTCTAAGACACTGGCATAGGGGAAACACCTTGGACAAGATCCGCAAAGCGCAGGCTACAAAAGCAAAACTAAGCAAAGGGGACTATATAAAATTCATGCTTTTGCACTGCAAAGGAAATGATCAATATAGTGAAGAGATATTCAACATGAAGGGAAAAAATGTTTGCCAACCACCTATCTGAGAAAGGATTATTATCCTGAATATATCCATAACTTAAAATATTTAACAAAAACAAACTAATCCAACTGAGACATGGGCAAAGAATTGCAATTATTGACCCAAGTTATGATTTTCTAGAGTATCTGCAATGAGTAAATGATGACTGCACAGTTCTAATTGACCCTATAAAATAAGCTTGTTATAGTATGTCTCAGAATGTTTGAACATCTTATATTTTTATTTCATCATTTCATTTCCAAGAAAATATTATTCTGATTTTTTTGTTCATACAAGTTAATTTGTAATAGAAAAGTATGAATAAGGCATCACACCAGCAATTATAAATGACTTATCCAGAACTGTACTGTAAAAACAGATCTCCCTTGCTCTCATTAACTGTATGAAACCAAAAGTCAAAATAAAGCATGTATATAATATTTTTAGCCTTGTCATGAATGTAATCTTTTAAAAGTTTAGTATTTTTAGCTTTAAAATTTAATAATTTTTAATCTTCGCCACATTCACTTCACAGGTAGACATTACATACCCACATATTTATGCTGTTGTTTTCCTTGAAACAGATAAATTAATATCACAAAGTGAAGAATTCCTGATGATGATCATACAGTGGTGAAAGAAGGGTATTGTCACGTTCATTGTAAGATTTAATGAAGCAATATTTAAACTGATATAACAAATAATATGACATCCACTCAATTTTTATACTCTATTTACTACCACAAATAAGAGAAAACATGAAATTTGTCTTTTTGGCTCTGGCTTATTTAAGTTAGCATAATGATATCCAATTAAATCCAATTTGTTGCAAATGTCAGTATTTGATTCTTTCTTTGTGGCTGGTAATATTCTATCACGTATAAATGTAATACTTAGATATGTACACATTTTTAATCTCATCATAAGTTGATAGGTATTGAGGTTCATTCCATAGTTTTGGTACTATGAATTGAACTGCTCTAAACATGGAAGTACAAGTATCTCTCTCACATGCTGACTTGACTTATTTTGGATGCATTCCCAGGAGTGGGATATCTGGATCACATGATGGTTCCAATTTTTACATTTCTGAGGAATCTCCATACTATTTCCATAGTGGTTGTACCAATTTACATTCCTACCATCAGAGTATTAGGGTACAGTTTTCTTCAGACTTCATCAACGTTTGTGGATTTTTTTGAATTTTTTGATTTTTGGATAATAGCCATTCTAACTGGAGTGAAGTAATAGAAACTCATTGTGGTTTTCATTTGCAGTTTCTATATGACAAGCGATCTATCCTTAGCACTTTTTTTTCTCATGTGTTCGTTGATCAATTGTATTTCTTCATTTGAAAAATGTCCTTTCATGGGCTGGCACCATGGCTCACTTGGCTAATCCTCTGCCTGTGGTGCCAGTATATCATATGGGTGCCCGGTTCTAGTCCTGGCTGTTCCTATTCCAGTCCAGCTCTCTGCTGTGGCCTAGGAAGGCAGTAGAGGATGGCCCAAGTGCTTGGGTGGGTGAACCTGCGTGGGAGACCAGGAGGAAGCACCTGGCTCCTGGCTTCAGATCAGTGCAGTGCGTCGGCCGTAGCGGCCATTTGGGGGTGAACCAACGGAAGGAAGACCTTTCTCTCTTTCTCTCTCTCTCTCACTGTCTAACTCTGCCTGTCAAATAAGTTTTAGAAAAAGGAAAAATGTCCTTTCAAAACCTTTGCTCGTTTCTAAACCAAATTGTTTGTTTTGTTGTTTCTGAGATTCCTTTTTTTCTATTTTTTAAAAAGAATTATTTATTTATTTGAAATGCACAGTTACAGAGATGCAGAGGCAGAAAGTGAGAGAGGTATTCCATCTGAATGATCACTCCCCAGTTGGTCACAATGGCCATGTTTTACCAGTCCAAAGCAAGGAGCTTCTTCTGGATCTCCCATGCAGGTGTAGGGGCCCAAGGAGCCATTTTCTGCTGCTTTCCCAGGCCATAGCAGAGAGCTGTTCAGCAGTGGACCATTCGAGACTCCAACCAGCGGCCATATGGGAAGCCGGCACTGCAGGCAGCGGTTTTATCTGCTATGCCATGGTGCTGGCCCTGTGGCCATGATTCTTCAGCTCCTTACATATTCAGATATTTGTATTTATCAAATTGTAGCTGTAAATGTTTAATTCTGTTAGTTGTTAATTGCTTAATCTATTGACTTTGTTAATTTTTTCCTTTATTGTACCGAAGTTTCTTACCTTGATATAATCCCGCTTGTCTACTTGTGCTTTTATTGCTTGTGCCTCTGGTGTCCTATGCAAAAAGTATTGCCTACATTAATGTCTTTCACCATTGCTTCTGTGTTTTCTCTAGTGGTTTGGTGGTTTCCGATTTCATGTCCAGATCATTAATGCATTCTGAGTTGATTTTGTATAGGGTTTAATACAACAGTCCTGTTTCAAACACCACCTGCCGCAGTGGCCATTGAAGGGTGAACCAACAAAAAAGGAAGACTTTTCTCTCTGTCTCTCTCTCTCACTGTCCACTCTGCCTGTCAAAAAAAAATTAAAAAAAGAAAAGATTTGGATATTAACCTTTGAATAAGCTCTTGGTTTTATACTGCTGTCAATAAGAAGGCAGACAAAAATAATCTCTTAACTGGTTATTTAATAGTGGAGTAAAGAATGATTGCTGGGACCAGCATTTTGCCCAGCAGACAAGATGTCAGTTAGGACACCTGTATGCTGTATTTTAAATGATTACTTAATGTAAGATAAATATATTTTCTGGTATGTTTCTAACTCTACCGTTTGGGGCAAGTCAGCTTGAGCATGTCCCAAATTGTACATTTCTTCCCTCATCTATTCCTACTCTTATATTTAACAGGAATCACTTTTCAGTTAAGTTTCAACATTTAAGAGTAACTGTGTATTAATTACAGAATTCAACCAATAGTATTAAGTAGAACAAAAAATACTAGGAGGGATAAAGTGTTAAGTTGTTCATCAACATTCAGGGCAAGGTTTGATCAAATCACCATATCTCATTGTGTCCATTTCACTTCAACAGGTTTCCTTTTTGGTGCTCAGTTAGTTGTCACTGATCAGGGAGAACATTTGATATTTGTCCTTTTGGGACTGACTTATTTCACTCAGCATAATGTTTTCCAGATTCCTCTATTTTGTTACACATGACCAGACTTCAGAAACATACCAGTGTACTCAATTCAATCCCATGAAGGTGGCATATACCAATGCCATCTCACTAGTCCAAGTGATCAATTTCTGTTCACAATTAATCATAATGATAGGCCTAAGAGTCAAAGGGATAACATAAATCAGACTAGTGTCTGAAAATACTAACCAATAGAATAAAAAAGGGAGACAAGGATCCAACATGGGAAGCGGGATACACAGCAGACTCATAGAATGGCAGATGTCATAAAGAGCACTCTGGCCTCAGAATCAGCCCTTAAGGCATTCGGATCTGGCTGAAAAGCCAATGAGACCATTTCAGGCATGAAAAGCAAAGACACTCTGGCAAAAAAAAAAAAAAATGACCTAAATGAAAGATCTCTGCGAGTGAGATCCCAGTGGAAAGAACAGGTCATCAAAGAAGGATGTACCTTTCTCTGAAGGGAGGAGAGAACTTCCATTCTGACTATGACCTTGTCTAAATATGATCAGATCAGTAAAATCAAAAGGTTTCCATAGCCTTGGCAACTCATGACAAGAGCCTAGGGTGATTACTGATGCCATAAACAAGAGTGTAAATTTCTTAAGTCAACAACAGGAATCAGTGTGAACTTACTCCTCATGTAGGATCTCTGTCCTTAATGTGCTTTACATTGTGAATTAATGCTATAACTAGTACTCAAACAGTATTTTTCACTTTGTGTTCCTATGTGGGTGCAAACTGTTGAAATCTTTACTTAATATATACTAAACTGATCTGTATATAAAGAGAATTGAAAATGAATCTTGTTGAGAATAAAAGGGGAGAGGGAGCAGGAAAGGGGAGGGTTGCGGGTAGAGGGAAGCTATGGGGGTGGGAAGCCATTGTAATCCATAAGCTGTACTTTGGAAAATTATATTCATTAAATAAAAGTTTAAAAAAGTAAAAATATTCTTCCAAAGTTTCTTTTTTGAATAATTAATGTAAAAAATGATGCTATACATAGGATTTTTTTTCTATATTCAGTTTTATTTGAGCATGAAAAGAAGCCAATGCAACATACATTTTTAATAATATTAATTTATATTTGGTCTTTGAGTATTTTGCCAAATGTGTTATTTCTCTTTAAACAATACAATTAACTGCGAATATAAGGATTAATGCAAAAGCAAGTATGACAGGGAGAGATGAAATCCAAGTCAAAAAGCCTAATAGGACAATCCTTCCTACTTTGACCTGAGTCTGATATTTGTTTCTACAACTTAGTAACCACAGTGTTTAAAACTCACAATCTCAAGTAAACTACTACTCATCCTCTCCTTGTCCTCTTTTTCCTCACCTTCAGTGCTAGTTTCCAGTGACACTCTTACTCCCTCTTTATGCAACTAAAGAATTATTTCAAGAGCCATTTCAGATGGCATTGAACTTCCCTTGTCTTACCTGTGCTTTTGTACCTGGTTGTTACAGACTTGGCAATTTGTGTCCTCTCAAAACTCATGCAGCTGCTTAAGCTATAATGCCTTAACACTACTTCTTGATTAAGAATGGGCACTTCACCTAATGATGGCCTTGATAGGACCTGTGTGAGGTCTTTGGATAACTATAGGCATGCCTATGGAGAGTGTTTTGTGCAAGAGGTTTAAGTATTTTTGAGTTCAAAATCTGTCTATCTTCTCTTTTTCCTTCCTGGTGCATGGTGACCATTGCTCTCACACCTGTCATTGTAAGCTTTCACAGCATTTCAGATTAAGGATCTGACTGATCCTGTAACTTCCATTGTAAGATAAAATAAACTTTGCTCCCCTCAAAAAGCAGATCTTTGAATTTTAGTTAATGTAACAAAAAGCAGACTAACATTGTGGTGAAAGTTCTACAAATTTATAGCCTAACAAATGATCTCAGAATAGTTATTGTTTCTGAAGCCTTTAATAATATACCGGATTCATAGTCACAGCACATGGAAGTAGACAAACAGGATCTTTTAAGATGCACATACTAGTTCAGGAATAAAATCTTGCTTACTCCTTATTTCAGAAATTATATTAATTTAAAATGTGTTAGATTCCCATTTTCCTGAGACATACCTTCTTTGCTGATAGAATTCCATGATGAATGTGAACTAAAGGGTTGTTTTCAGGTAAAAGTGGAATGAATTGTTAGATCTTCATTCCATAGGCAGTGGACACTTTCCCTGTACTCATGCTATGACGCAGCTATGATGGCCACATCCATAGCCCTCAAGGGAGCTTCAGAGGTTGCCTATTGCCTTGGGCCAACACAGAAAACTTCTGCTCTGTTATGGTAAATGATCTCTGATGTTCTCCAAGATGGGAATCCTGGAGCTCCAGGGAGAAATGCTTTCACTGTTCAAGTAAAAACAAGGACACACTGAATTTCGCTGCTAACATTGCTGCAACCTCACTTATGCAATGTTCAGGAAATGCTTTTCTTTTAAGCTGAAACACCCCTAGAGCACATCAAGCCTCACAATAAAGTTTTAGTATTTTATTTGCTAACTCAATTTCCAAACCTCAAACATCTGTTTTTAAACGAATCCACTGGATATCTCCTCTATAAGAGTTTGCTTTTGCATGTAGTTTTGCTCTATTGGAAAATCAATTCTTACATGATGTGAAATCATATCTAAAGTGTGTGGCACATGTCAGCCAATTCATGGAGTTGTAGTAGAAGAAAAAAGGGGGAGAATATAAATGTAAATTAAACTATGCTAGAGACTTTTTAAGTCTTTGAGCTGTATTAAGAGTATTTTTTCAAAGAACACAATATAAGAGTATAAGTTTGAACTATTTAAAACAGTAGGCCTTGTCATTTTATGAATGTTTTCATTTAGATTTCATAGTCTCTTCCCTGAACTTTTTCTTTTTTTTTTTTTTTTTTTTTATACAGAAGATCAATTTATTATGTATTAAGTAAAGATTTCAACAGTTTGCACCCACACAAAAGCACAAAGTGAAAAATACTGTTTGATTACTAGTTATAGCATTAAATCACAATGTACAGCACATTAAGGACAGAGATCCTACATGAGGAGTAAGTGCACAGTGACTCCTGTTGTTGACTTAACAAATTGACACTCTTATTTATGGCATCAGTAATCACCCTAGGCTCTTGTCATGAGTTGCCAAGGCTATGGAAATGATTTATCTATGGCAATGGAGCCTGTCTTGAAGTCTACTCTTCTTGATATGTGGTATGAGATTGCTTACACAAGGTAACTTCAAAAATTTCATGGCAAACAAGCATTACAATTTAATTCCACCTTTCCATGAACTTTTTGAAGTTCCTTTGTATTTTTTTTTATTTTTTATTTTTTTATAACGCTTTTATTTAAAGAATATATATTTCCAAAATACAGCTTATAGATTACAATGGCTTCCCCCCCCATAACTTCCCCCCACCCGCAACCCTCCCCTTTCCCACTCCCTCTCCCCTTGCTTCACATCAAGATTCATTTTCAATTCTCTTTATATACAGAAGATCAGTTTACTATATATTAAGTAAAGATTTCAACAGTTTGCCCTCACATAGCAACACAAAGTGAAAAATACTGTTGGAGTACTAGTTATAGTATAAATTCACAATGTATAGCACATTAAGGACAGAGATCCTACATGATATATTTTTTAAAAAATTGATTAATTTTCTATGCAATTTCCAATTTAACACCAAGATTTTTTTTCATTTTTAATTATCTATATACAGAAGATTGATTCAGTATATACTAAGTAAAGATTTCATCAGTTTGCACCCACACAGAAACACAAAGTGTAAAATACTGTTTCAGTGCTAGTTATAGCATTACTTCACATTGGACAACACATTAAGGACAGATCCCTCATGAGACGTAAGTACACAGTGACTCCTGAAGTTGATTTAACAATTTGACACTCTTGTTTATGGCATCAGTAATCTCCCTAGGCTCTAGTCATGAGTTGCCAAGGCTATGGAAGCCTTTAGGGTTCGCCGACTTCAATCTTATTCCAACAGGGTCATAGTCAAAGTGGAGGTTCTCTCCTCCCTTCAGAGAAAGGTACCTCCTTCTTTGATGGCCCCATTCGTTCCACTGGGATCTCACTCCCAGAGATCTTTCATTTAGGTCTTCTTTTTTTTCCAGAGTGTCTTGGCTTTCCATGCCTAGAATATTCTCATGGGCTCTTGAGCTTGTGCTGACTGTTGTTGTAGAATGTAATACTTTATCCATTTTAGTAATTTTTTTATTCTAGTACTATTGGTTGAACTCTGTAATTAACAAACAATTATTCTTAGGTGTTTAAATTTTAACTGAAAAGTGATCCCTGTGAAATATAAGAGTGGGAATAAGAGAGGGAGGAGATGTACAATTTGGGACATGCTCAATCGGAACTGCCCCAAATGATGGAGTTAGAATTGTGCCAGGGATTTCCAATACAGTCCCATCAAGGTGGCATGTACCAACGCCATCTCAATAGTCCAAGTGATCAATTTCAGTTCACAATTGATCACACTGATAGGTCTAAGAGTCAAAGGGATCACACAAACAAGACTAGTGTCTGCTAATACTAACTGATAGAGCTCTTGTGCTGACTGTTGTTGTAGAATGTAATACTTTATCCATTTTAGTATATTTTTTTATTCTAGTACTATTGGTTGAACTCTGTAATTTACAAACAATTATTCTTAGGTGTTTAAATTTTAACTGAAAAGTGATCCCTGTGAAATATGAGTGGGAATAAGAGAGGGAGGAGATGTACAATTTGGGACATGCTCAATCAGTCGTGCCCCAAATGATGGAGTTAGAAATGTGCCAGGGAATTCCAATACAATCCCATCCAGGTGGCATGTAACAAGGCCATCTCACTAGTCCAAGTGATCAATTTCAGTTCACAATTGATCACACTGATAGGTCTAAGAGTCAAAGGGATCACACAAACAAGACTAGTGTCTGCTAATACTAACTGATAGAATCAAAAAGGGAGAGAATGATCCAACATGGGAAGCGAGATACACAGCAGACTCATAGAATGGCAGATGTCCTAAATAGCACTTTGGCCTCAGAATCAGCCCTTAAGGCATTCAGGTCTGGTTCCCTGAACTTTTTCAACAGTATCCTACATGTTCCTCTTTTCCAATTTGTCACACTATAATTTAATTCAGTGACTGCATTTTGGAGTTTTGTTTTAGACAGGACAGCTGACTCTATCTCTTCCTTGTGGGACTCTATTCTTAGGTTTTGATTACACTTATTAGATGTTCTGGCTCTTTATGATGGACTGGCTTCAGAATTATTTTCCTCTTTGGAGCTGTGATACTCTTCTCTTTGCTCCTTCTCTCCCCTCATTTCTTTTTCTGTTCCTGCACTGGGTTCAAATGTCAACTTCTTTATCAGTAATTCTGGGACATTTTCTCTGATCTCCCTGAAAGTATCCTTGGAATTGTGGTCTTTCCATATAACATTTTCTTTTCTTTTCTTTTTTGACAGGCAGAGTGGATAGTGAGAATGAGAGACAGAGAGAAAAGTCTTCCTTTGCCGTTGGTTCATCCTCCAATGGCCTCCACTGTTGGAGCTATGCTGCCGGTGGACTGCACTGATCCAAAGCCAGGAGTCAGGTGCTTCTCCTGGTCTCCCATGGGATGTAGGGCCCAAGGACTTGGGCCATCCT
This sequence comes from Sylvilagus floridanus, assembly GCA_949820135.1. Classification (NCBI taxonomy): domain Eukaryota; kingdom Metazoa; phylum Chordata; class Mammalia; order Lagomorpha; family Leporidae; genus Sylvilagus; species Sylvilagus floridanus. The sequence continues at coordinate 101,981,955 of OX463238.1, read as the reverse complement.
CCACTGCCCTCCTGGGCCACAGCAGAGAGCTGGCCTGGAAGAGGGGCAACTGAGACAGAATCTGGCGCCCCAACAGGGATTAGAACCCGGTGTGCCGGCCTCTCAGGAGGAGGATTAGCATATTGGTCCGTGGCGCCGGCCTTCCATATTAGATTTTCACATAATTCTGGTTTCTTGCTTCAAGTCTCTCTTTCCAAGTGGAATGTGAGATGTATGGGGCAGAATCTTTTCACACAGTTTTTCTCCAAATTGATTACCTGCCTCTGGTGTATGAAACTATTTTATAAACACTCTTTGAAAAAATGACTCATTCTTTTTGAGATGTTAAGTAATGAAAGCCTTACTTTAACTTAACCGACAGTATTCTCTTGGTCTCTATTATTCCACCTCCTTCTGTAGAGGTAATACATGGAAAATGTGTGATTCTAATTAAGAATGTACTTTACCCCACCTCACATGTCACTCTCACAAGAACTAAAAAATTGTGAGTGCAGTATCCACAGTGTTTCCCATTGAGCATACAAAAAAAAATGAAACTAAGGTACGTATATCTTAGGTAGGGTTTTGGCAAATAGATTATAATGTCCTTCAAGAACACAAAAATTTTAGAAGAGTGTACAAATAAGTTCACGTCACTGTAAGGTAAAGTGAGCCATATTTCAGTCTTTCTCAATTTAGTTGGTCTTCCCAGAAGCAAAAAAATACTTAAGCTATAGGACATTATACAATTTTCAGAAAGGAGACAGGGTACAAACTTGCAGCCAGAACAAATTTATTCAGAGAAAATAAATCTGCAGAGGTGGCTGAACAACTGCCAGTTTGCACACAGACTGAACATGTGGCAGAGGGCCTAGACCGCAGCAGGCTGGGCCTTTTTAGATCATAGGTGGGCTAGGGAGAAGGATGGGGGGCAGTAGGTAGAACTCAGTTTCTTCATACTGGTTCATCAAGTTTGGACCACTGGCTTCCAGACCTGGATAAGAATGCAAGAGGTGGGTTGGGAATCTATACAGGATGTGAGACTGAGCTGGTCTCTTGAAAGAAAGCAAGTGTGTTTAAAATATTTTATGAAATTGTCCTCAGGTAATGTCAAAGACTAAATGTCAAAAAATCCTAAAATACTTATCTGAGACACATCTGTAAATAGTAAAATAAATTGAAAGATAATTGTTTAAAAGGAAATCATCCACCTCCAATTTTAGAATCCCATTCAGTGTGCTAAGTAGACCAACCAACTAATCCAATCTTTTCCTTGTTCTGTTCCAACCACATGCATGTTCACCATCAAAAAGAACATTTATAGTCATGTGAAAACCAACAAAAGATATTCACCATTTATTTCAGCAGATGAGAGAGGTCCATGGATAAGATCATTGTAAGAACTATTTTTAAAAAGCAGCCTTTAGTAGGAATCAAATGAGACAAAGGCCTTAACACTAGGAGCTAAAATTTTCTCACTCAAAAATGTGCTGTAACCTTTATTAAAAATTAAAAGAGGAATGTGTGTGTGGTACAGAAGTCAAGCTGCTGCTTATACACTGAGGTACCATTGGATGGTTGGTTTGATTCCTGGTTACTGTACTTCTGATCCAGCTTCTTTTTAATGTACATCCTGGTACTTAGTAGGTGATGACTTAAGAACTCGGGTCCGTGCCATTCTCAAGGGAAACTAATATTGAGGTCTAGGCTCCTGATTTTGTCCTCTGGATCAGAAGTGGAGCAGCTGGGACTCGAACCAGTGCCCATATGGGCTGCTGGCACTGCTGACAGCGGCTTTATGCGCTACGCCACAGCACCTGCCCTGTTTTGTCAACTATTTAATGTTAAGCTTCATTGGTAGAGTACACTGTAGTGACCCTGCAAGATGGTAGGGGTAAGAAGATATATTCTTTCCAACCTTCCAGTCTTTAAATTGTAGTTATTGAGGGAGGGTGAGAGGGAGAAAGGAAATACGATTATATTCTTAGAATTGTATCTATGAAATACTTTGAATCTGTTAAAAGTATAAAAACTTCAAAATAAAATTTTAAAAAAGAAAAAGGATAAAACCAGAAACAATAAATTTTAGTTTTGCTGAATTTTAAGAACATATATGTTAAATGCTATACTTAAAACATCAAAATATATTTAAAGAAAACAAAATAAACATTGCTAGTTATCACATCTCTATGATCTGTCCTCTAAAAACGTATTCTACATGGAAATTAATTGAAGAAACTCCTACTTACATAATTAGTCTCTGCCATACAGAAACAGACTGGAATTTGGTTTTAGCAGTGCATGTAGAGCTTCTTTATCGATTCAGAGTAAAGGATAAAAGAGATTTTTCCTCTTTCTTAAAAAAAAAAAACTCAAAATAATTAAACATCACTAACGCATTATATTTTTCTCTCATGTATTTTGTTCTGTATTATATAATTTGCTTTTTTTTATAATTTCCTTTTAAAAAATGATTATTTTAATCTACTTGAAAGGCAGAGCAAGAGACAGAGAGTGAGACACATGTGTAGAGTCCTCCCATACTTCAGTTCACTCTCCTAACTGCCCATAATATCGAGGGCTATGCTAGGCTGAGGGCAGAAGTCCAGAACTCCATCTAGGTCTTCAACATGGATGGCAGGAGCCCAAGTACTTGTGTTATCACCTTCTGCCTTCCAGGAATTGGATGTCTTCCATGTGGGATGCTACACTGGAAGCAGAGTGCTGGGAATTGAACTGATACTCCAATATGGAACACAAGAATGCCAAGTGACAACTGAGACCACTGCACCACAAAATCTTCCCTCTACATTTGACTTCTTAGTGCTTTGATTATATGTTCAAAGTTTAATAAAAGAAAGTATCCATTGTCTATTTTCTGAACATTATTATCATAATTAACTTTCCTGAAAATAAATGCTAAAATAATTTTATATAGAAGACTGTTATAAAAATATTTCTGTTTTAAAAATAATAAGGAAGCCTTTCATCAATCTAACTGTTTTAATATATCTCCTGTCAGGCAAAAGCACATTGTAACTGGTTTTCTTTTTTTTCTGTTTGATTTGCAATCTGTTTGTTGTCCAAAAGCTGTGCTTAACAATATATAAAGGTAAGAATTGGAGATGCATTTTCCATTTAAACTGCTCTTTTCAGAATTGGCTTTAAAAATCGCTGCACATATTTGTCTCTTTATTCTACCTGCTATATAATTTCCTATGTGTTATGAGGGGAGACTACATAAAAAAAGATGATTTAAACTGCTGGTTTCCATATCTTCAGTATCCTGCATGTTAGAGCAGTTGAAAGCATCCGACTTGACAAAGCCAGGCTTTGAAATGGGAGATCTTATGTAGGAGATGGGAAATCTTCTAGTAAAACATTTTAGGAATACTGGACTGAATGTACTGGTTCTGAGCTACCACTCCTAACTAAAAGAAGCTAGTTTTTCCTTTTATATCCTCCCATACTGTCTAAGTCACATAAGATCATTCAGTAAAGGGAAAATGTAACTCAAGCATGTTCAATGCTTCATATGGAAAATATATTTTTCTTCCTAACCAAATAATTTACAATATCAATATCACAGAGATTTTGATATGAAGCAAATAGAGCAACTCTTAATTTATATATAAATAAGTTTATATGACAACTCTTTTTTGTTTCATGAAAAATGTAAACAGTAAACTTCATCTGGACTCAAAACTTGCCTACCAAGGCTAAGATCGTCATGAAGCCTGTCTTCCATATGAACCCTATCATGAGTTATATAAACACTTATTCTGCTTAAGGAAATCCAATCCTGTCAAATTTCACAATGTGCTATGTTTAACCCACCTTGCAAAATCATTTTTACTATTTTTCCAGTTCATTATTCTGTAATTTTCAGTATTTAATTTTATATACATTCTTTACTAATTAATTCTCACTTTTCATTACTTGCAAAATTACAATCACTCTTGTCCTAGTTGAATTTGAGGCAAGCTTATCTTGGAGTCTTTCATCCATACCAAAGAAGTCTGGAAAAATCTGTCTTGTCACCTACAATGAGACTTCACTTCTAGTTCTATTCAGCAAGGACACATAGGCTTTATTTGACTGCGTTGTGTTAAAGTAGATGCTGTTTCTGAAAGTTCACAAGATAAAGTCGTGACTTTTCTGAAATCAATAGACTGAAGGTCCAATAAATCTCATTTTCACTTATTATGATATGTATATATAAAGTACAATTCTACATGAAAGAGAAATACACAAGGATTTCTGAAATTGGAATTCATAAGGATCCACATTCTTAATATAGACTCAACAATAAAATATTTGGATAAATCAGGAAGACACAGATCTAAAATGTGCAAAAAATCTTCCCAGCCCTGAATCCATATGAGTTGAATTCAATGGCATGTTCTCACCTTTCAGGGCTGCTACCCTGAAGTCTGAAAGAGCTCTAATCTCGCTTTGTTTTATTTCCTATTGTTATAATCTTTTGATAAGCAAACAAACACATTTTTATGAAAAGGTAAATAATGATTGTCACACAAGACAGCAGGAACCCAATCACATCCAGGCAGTAGTACTGGAACCAGGTGAGGTCGTGGGCTGCAACCCGAAGGTGTTTGGCTCCTTTGTGGCGCATGACATACTCGATCCAGAAGACTGCTTGGTCCAGGGGCTTCATGGGCTGATCGTGGTGAATTCTTGATAACTTCATGACATTCTCTTTATAGCTGAAGAAAAATCAATAGACATCAGCTTATAGAATGCACAGAAAATCAGGTATGTGAAATTTTTACATAGATGGTGAAGATGAGTGTTACATTTAAGTGGAAGAAAAGTTAATCATATTATCAAGATCTGAGTTAAGAAATTGGAATTAGTTAGATGGATTGGATTATAAGTCATGAAGGAGAAATTGGGAGAGAACAAGTAATTCTAATATTCCAAACTAAAAATTGGAATCAGTTAACTCTCAAAGGTAAACAAAAATACAATCACAACTGAAGTCCAATTACTTTTAAACATAAGAGTCCACAGTACTATTATTAGCAATACATTCCTCCACAGTTCTTTCATTTCCATTTAAGTGACATATATCAAGCATTGTTGACACCAAATGTATAATGGCAACAGCAAAACCAAAAGTAATTTGTATACCAGAATAATTCGAAATGTCAATATTTCTTGTTACAAAAGTGTTCACTATCAAGCAAGAATATTCTAATTTATCCATTTAAAGTCAATTATGTCTTTGTTTTATAATTATTCAAAATAAAACTAAATTAACTATAACCATAAAAATCAACAGTATGCCTTTATTTATAAGAAGTATTTTTTTGTTTTCAATTGGTTTTCATTTAATAAATTTGAAAGTCCTAGTTATTTAATTATCAGTCACAGAAACAAAATATCTGAATAGGGGGCTATCATTGTGGTGTAGTGGGTTAAGCCACCGCCTGTGACATGTTCATCCCATTTGGGCACTGATTTAAAATCCAGCTGCTTCACTTCCAATCCAGCTCCCTATTAATGTACCTGGGGAAGAAACAGAAGATGAGCCAAATGCTTGGGTCCTTGTACCCACATGGGAGACCTGGATGAAGCTCCAGGCTTCTAGCTTGAGCCTGGCCCAGTCCCAGCCATTGCAGCCATTTGGGAAGTGAACCAGTGGATGGAAGATGGATCTCTCTCTCTCTCTCTCTCTCTTTCTCTCTCTCTCTAACTCTCACTTTCAAATAAATAAAAATAAATCTTTAAAAATATATCACGATAGAAAAATTGTGAAGCATTAAGTGCAATGGGAAATAGAGGTTGTTTTACGTCATTCTAGTTTACTGAAAACATGTAATTTAGAACAATGCTTAAAAAGAAAATATGTGAATACTATCAGAGATAACAGATATGCTAATTTGTTCCACTGTAGTGTCTTTTCTTACTATCTATATGAGTTGCATACATCTTTTTATCTGAAATGTGCACAATAAAATCTATTCAAAATAGTTTACAAATTCTCATGCTGAAAGTCTTAACTGGGCAGAATGTTACTGGAGCTAGTGCAGTATTCCACACTCTTCCTAATACTTCTTTGTAACATGGTTACCTTCTTAACTGATTCCACATCACACTTACTGACAAATTAAAAATGTGTGCACTAACTTTAAACTTTTGAAAACAGTTTTATAAAACCATTGGGGAAAATTATTATGGCACTCATCATGAATTATTAATGAGAGTCTCTTAATTGTAACCACATTTTTACACAACATAATGTTCATTTTTAGAATAAATTAGTCCTTGAGTGAAAACTCATCTATAAGTACTATGTAGTTAAAAAATAGTACTCACGAAGGATCATTAATGACTGTCTTCAAGGCATTGAACAAATCTGCACTTGACATCGTTTTCCAGTTCAATCTAAGAGCTGCTCCCTTGGCCGTCATGTGGGCGATGTTATCAGGTTGCTCCCCAAACAAAGGAAGACCCACCATAGGGATGCCATGGTGGATCGCTTCATAGATGCCATTGGCTCCACCATGAGTTACAAAAGCTTTTGTCTTTGGATGACCTAAGATTGAAGGATTTTTGTAAAATTATGAATGATAAACCTTAAAAATTAAATGAGAAATATACCATAATAAGCACTAAAAGGCAAGTGCCCTATACATAACATATCATAATAGTTGTAAAACTGCATTTAACTTGCTTTCAGATAAGAGGAACAGGCAGCTAAGTCCACCTGGTAGATAAGTGAAAGCTGTATGTAAAGGGTGATGTGTGGCTTGAAACTTGACAAGCAAATTCTTGATTAACAAGGGGGCATGAAAAAAAGGCACATACTGGTAAAGGAGACTAGGACCATTTTTCTTTTAAAGAAACAGTGCATTCAGTTAATCTGATATGCAGGATGTGCAGCACAGCAAGAAGTGGCACAGTGCAGTGCTGTACTCAGGGAAAGGGGAACCAACACTTCATCTTGAAATGCACTATCACTTCATGAGAGAGGCTGCAGTTTTTCCCAGAAAATGCAGAGTTGTTCATATCAATATGCTAATTATTTTAGTGGCATTTCAAATTCCTATATTATGTGAAAAACAGAGGTGATGACTGTAATAGGAAACAGAGATAACCCAGGAAATTATTTTAATTATTTTTAAAAGTTTATTTGAAATACAGATACAGAGATGGAGGGAGGAGGGAAGGTGGGAAAGAGAGAGGGAGAGAAGGGGGGAATGAGAGAAAGAGAGAGAGAGAGAGAATGAATTTCTATCTGATGATTCACTACTCAAATGCCTAAAATGAGAGATGAGCAGCATAAAGCCAGAAGGCATGAACTCAACCCAGGTTGAGTCCCACGTGGGTAACAGGGACACAGGACTTGAGCCTGCTACTTCCCATGGTACAAATTAGCAGGAAGTTGGAATCAGAAGCAGAAGTGAAACTTCAACCCAAGTACTATGATATGGAATGCAGGTATTCCAATTGATATTTTAACTACTCTGCCAAATGTCCTCCCACCAGGAAATTATTGAAAAATTCTTTGTATCAGATAACATCATATAAAATAAGGATATCGGACATGAATTTATGTGTATTAAAGTGGCAACTGTTATAATTATTATAGTTCTCATGGGACTAGAAAATAAACTTAGAGATGTTTGATATTGAGTTTCTCTGCACTAAAAGGTTATCCAGTTTCCTGTTGAACTGTTATCATCCCGATTGTCTGCTACTCATCTTTTCAGCATTTGTTCTCCATGGTCTTACCAAGAAGGTCATTCTGGGGTATCCATTCATAGATTCGAGTATTAGGTCCTAAGGTTTCTGGTTTTCTGCCATCAAATCGCCAAAGAACCTGTTAGGTAAAGAAATTCTTTCATTACTTGAATTTCAAATGAGAACTTGAGAGAGGCTGAGAGATCAGCTAGTTAAATGTCTTTCATAGGAAAGTTAAGGGAAGGAGGACAAGATAAAATAAGGAGTACTAAAAGATTCTGGTAGGTAGAATAACATTTCTGCAGTGTTTTTATAATTAGTCAGGCATGGAACATAATCATGAGATTACAATACAGTATATTAGGTGAGATGAGTGAAAAATTCATTATTTTACAAATTTATTAGGTGATCAAATTTCTACTACAAAGAAGAGTAACTCATTACTGGCAATATACCTTTTTAATAACCTCGGCAACTCATGACTAGAGCCTGGGGAGATTACTGACGCCATAAACAAAAGTGTCAAATTGTTAAATCAATTTCAGGAGTCACTGTGTACTTATGTCTCATGAGGGATCCGTCCTTAATCTGTTATCCAATTTGAAATAACGCTATTACTAGTAATGAAACAGTATTGTTTTCACTTTGTGTTTCTGTGTGGGTGCAAACTGATGAAATCCTTACATACTATAATATTAAATCGATCTTCTGTGTATAAAGATAATTGCAAATGATTAAAAAATCTTGGTGTTAAATTGGAAATTGCATAGATAATTAATCAATTCTTTAAAAAAAAATCATGTAGGATCTCTGTCTTTAATGTACTGTACATTGTGAATTAATACTATAACTAGTACTCCAACAATAATTTCAGTTTGTGTCTCAATGTGAGGGCAAACTGTTGAAATCTTTACATAATATGTTCTAAACTGATCTTCTGTGTATAAAGAGAATTGAAAATGAATCTTGATGTGAACAGAAGGGGAGAGGGAGCGGGAGAGGGGAGGGTAGCGGGAGGGAGGGAAATTGTGAGGGGGGGAGCCATTGGAATCCATAAGCTATACTTTGGAAATTTATATTCTTTAAATAAAAGCAAAAAAAAAAATTTAATTTTCTGAAAATTTAATTACATGTTGCTTAATTATTTCTTTAAAAATTAAAAAAAAAGAAATAAATTTGTTTTTTTTAACTTTCAAAAAAAAATTATACTAATTGCTATGTTGGCCTAAAATGCCAAACTTAATATCTTTTTTATTTAAGAAATAAATATTTCATTGTAATTTGACATTTTTGAGTTCAAACATATAAATAAATCCATATCATAAACTATGTATCAGAAACAAATCAATTCTATTTAGGAAGTATATTTAACTTGTTTTGGATTACAAATGATTAAGCTCTATTTCTAGGAAAAATTTTAAGTTACATTTTTAATATTTATTTATTCATTTATTTGCTTAGAAATTATTTGAAAAGGAGAGAGCAGGAAGAAGGGAGGAACAGAGAGAGAGAGAGAGAGAGAGAGAGAGAGAGATCATTCACTGGTTCACTCTCTAAACGCCTCCCTCCAATAGTTGTGGCTCAGCCAGGCAGAAGCAAGGAACTCCACTTTAGTCTGCCATGAGAGAAGAGGCAGGGGGCCACATATCTGAGCCATTACTTGCTGTCGCTCATAAGCAGGAAGCTGGATTAGAAAAAGAGGCAGGGGTCAAGGATTGTGGTGCAGTGGTTTGAGCTGCCACCTGTGATACCAGCATCCCATTTAAACATAGGTTGGAGACTCAGCTGTTCTGCTTCTGATCCAGCTCGCTTCTCATGAACCTGGGAGGGCAGCAGAGGATGGTGCAAGTATCTGAGAACCTGTCACCCATGTGGGAGACCTAGATGGCTGGATGGAATTCTAGGCTCCTGGCTTTGGCCTGGTCTAGACCTTGTCATTGTGGCCATTTTGGGAGCGAATCAATGGATGTAAGATTCTCTCTCTTTCTCTCTCTCTCTTTTTATTTCTCTCTCACACACACATACACACACACTGCCTCTCCTTCTCCATCTGTAATTACGCCTTTCAAAAAATAAATCTTTTAAAACAAGGAGAAGCAGGATTCCAACACAGGCCCTCTGACATGTGTTGAGGGCCTCCCATATCAAAGGCTTAATCCACTGAGCCACAATACTCAACCATAAAGTGGCATTTTTGAAATAAATCCAGAGTATTATCTTATTGCTAGGATTGGGAACTCTTTAAATTAGGATGTAAGAGTCAGTTTGTAGTAATTCAGTGGCTGAAAAAGTTCCAAATTGTGATGGTGCTAAATTTTGTTCAGCTGACTTATCTCTTCCATGATGCAGTATAAAACACTGATGGCCAAGATTACTCATTTCTGCTATAGCCAGATAATTTCCATACCTAATACCAAAATAAGGTAATGACCTTGGAACTCCCAAGCTATTCTCATAAGCTGAAGTATAGTCCACAAGTATTTCATTTCAGTTGGTTATGTGAGTGCTAAAAGCGATTTCAGATTCTCAGCAAAAAAAATTAACATAGATGATTATTGGAAACCTATATCATATAAAAATCTAAAAAGTATTTCATGACTACCCAATGATCCAAATCAACTTGCATAGTATGGAAAATGAGTATGTGTTATATATTTCAGGGGGACATCTGAAACTCTTCCCATGCCAAGCCAGCTTCTGCTAAACTCCTTCCTGTATTCCCTTCTCCTCCCTCAGCTGGAAGAGCTGTTAATCTATTGAGCAAGGAACCCAATAAAGTGGGGTCACATATTATAATGCATGGGATTCACAATTAGAGTAGGACCCATTTTCACCCTTTCTCTTACACCTTCCTGCTTCAAACACTGGTAGGGTCCAGCCTGCAGGGCAGTCTCTCTCTCTCTGTCTCTGTCTCTCTCTCTTTTTCTCTAAACTACTTATCTGAATTGAAATCTGTGCTTAGGGCTGATGAGCCCTGATTTTCTTTCTCTAATTAGATTCCTGAATAGCACCTAGAATGGGGCTAAACCTAAAACAGGGGAAGTAAAGAGCCAGATTCCATAGGAATCCTTAACTACATGTTTCACTTCAGACCTTTCAATTTTGTTGTGCTTGTACAGTAATCAACTACAATCTAATTCCTTTCTGATAACACTTTTTGTGTATACAGTGACATCAACAACACTGCAAGGGAAAACAGCACATGACGTTGCAGACTTTAGTGATTTCTTTGTCCCTGCCTGCAATGTCATTATGATAACAAAAGTTCCTTCTACACCTGTTAAATACATTTTTTTCTAATCAAATATTGATGTCAAGGGCCGGCGCCGTGGCTCAACAGGCTAATCCTCCGCCTTGCGGCGCCGGCACACCGGGTTCTAGTCCCGGTCGGGGCACCGGATTCTGTCCCGGTTGCCCCTCTTCCAGGCCAGCCCTCTGCTGTGGCCCAGGAGTGCAGTGGAGGATGGCCCAGGTGTTTGGGCCCTGCACCCCATGGGGAGACCAGGAAAAGCACCTGGCACCTGGCTCCTGCCATTGGATGAGTGGGGTGCGCCGACCGCGGCGGCCATTGGAGGGTGAACCAACGGCAAAAGGAAGACCTTTCTCTCTGTCTCTCTCTCTCACTGTCCACTCTGCCTGTAAAAAAAAAAAAAAAAAAAAAAAAAAAAAAAAAAAAAAAAACAAATATTGATGTCAAAGTTATTTATCATTAAAATCACCCTCTATGCTATTTTAGCACATGTCCAAATCATTTCTAAGCGAATATCTGAGATAAATATCAGCTTTCATAACAGGTTGCCTTTCACAGGGGGCATTTCTGTAAGCAGTCACTTCACAGAGTTTGTCAGACTCAGCAAGTCACTGCCCACCCTTAGGACACTTTTTCTGACCTTTTGTGGCAGCTGGGCAAGGGCTGATGCGACCACATTGGCCCTTTCCTCTGTCATGTTGCTGACCATGGACCCCAGAGAAAACACCACAACTCCATCTTCCCCAGAGCTCTGCACAAAGTCTTCCATCTCCTGTGAAGAAAATAATTTACTCCATCACAAAAGATCAGCCGCAGACACAGTGAAAGGATTGGTGCAATCAACTAAGCAGAAAAAATCACGTCTTATCAGAAATTATTGTAGCAGTCATTGGGTTTAAAGACATGGCTGACAAAATTTTTTCCATCTTATCCATTTCTAAGTATACAGATGTTCTTGTTAATTACAATCATATTGATTTCTTTTTCTTATAAAATTGAACCTTTATACCCTATGTATATTATAAGCTATAAAGGTAGGGAATGGTAATCCTAATTTATATTCTATTTGTCCTTCAATGGGAAAAAATGTGATCCGACTTGTCTTCTTTGCTCCTGTTTCCAACTAAACATCCTATTATGACTGATTTAATGCTATTAAAGGTTTTTGTTAAACCACCTGTAATGCTGTGATATATACATATATGTTATTTGTTCATTACTAACATTGGATTTAGCATACTTTCAATGATTATTTTTATAAATAACTGCTAAAAACATGGACTTTGCACATCTTAATTTCTTCTCTCTATAAAGTTCAATGCCAGTATCTTTTTTAAAGGTTTATTGATTTATTTGAAAGGCGGAGATACAGAGAGAGAGGAGAGACAGAGAAAGAGAGATCTTCCATTCACTGGGTCACTCCTCAAATGTCCACAGTGGTGGGAGCTGGGCCAATTTCAGAGTCAGGTGCTAGGAGCCTCTTCCAGGTCTCGACTGTGAGTAAAAGGGCCCAAACACATAGGTCATCTTCCATTGCTTTCCAGGGTGCATTCACAGGGAGCTGGATCAGAAATGTAGCAGCTGGAGCTCAAACAAATGCTCAAATGGGATAGCTGCACTTAGGCAATGGCTGTACCTGCCACAGCACAGTGCCAGCCCCACTAGTATATTTTAAAGCGAAAAGTTCTAAAACTTTTTAAGTCTATTAAAAAATCTGTCAATTTTCTTATTTCACTTTTAAAAAGGGACAGAAATTATCTGAGACTTTAATAAATAATGGTAAAGCAAGTTGCTAGAGATAAGAAAGGTATATTTAGCATAGAATAAGACAGGTTACAAAATCTGGGATTAAACCTTATCCGTACAACCAAATAACAAGACACATATTAATTATCATTACAGTGCTATGATTCTTTTGCCTTCCTGTTCCCCCTTCTCCTATAAATACTGTCACTTTCCTTTTAAGCAAATCATAAAATAATTAAGGATAAAGATATGTTGAGTAGATTTTCTCTAATATTGCCTCAGGTTTTGGATCTGTGAAAGTTAGCATATAAAGTCGAAAAAAAATTCATTCAGAATAGATATTGGGGCTGGCGCCGCAGCGGCTCACTAGGCTAATCCTCTGCCTGCGGCGCTGACACCCTGGGTTCTAGTCCTGGTCGGGGCACCGGTTCTGTCCCGGTTGCTCCTCTTCCAGTCCAGCTCTCTGCTGTGGCCTGGGAAGGTAGTGGAGGATGGCCCAAGCGTTTGTTGCCCTGCACCCGCATGGGAGACCAGAAGGAAGCATCTGGCTTCTGGCTTCGGATCGGCGCAGCGCGCCGGCCTTAGCAGCCATTTGGGGGGTGAATCAACAGAAAAGGAAGACCTTTCACTCTGTCTCTCTCTCTCACTGTCCACGCTGCCTGTCAAAAAAAGAAGAATAGATATTGGATTTTAATCAGTTAATATCAATTGTATGATGCTATAATAAGAAGGTAAATTAAAAAGTATCACTTAGGAGACCATAATATAACAATTATAATACTTGCCACATATGTCTTTATAGTGCAATATGAATTTAAAATAGATTAAAATATTCATGTTCTGTTATTAAAAATGCCATTCTATATATTGAAATAATTTTATTCCAATTAGCTAAAAGACCTGTCCAGATGCGAGTAGTAAGTACTTTTGCTGCCTTCATTCCACATTCACTGAATATTTCCCCTGTTCTCATTCTGTCAGGTCGCTGGAGTGCCAAGATGCCCTCAAGGGCCTTTGTCTGAGGTGTCCTGTAAACTCCGTGTAAGGCAGATACCGCGTGTTTGGTGAGGTAAGCTCCTTTTGTGCTGTATGTACACCTCTAAGCAGGCAGTGGAGAATGGTGTAATGCAATGGTGAAAACAAGTAACCACTGGTTTTGGCTACAAACATTTTGATTGCTACACATTTATGCTGTTGAAGAATGATTTTCTGTGAGCCTAGAATATTGGTGAAGAACCTCAATACTTAAAATTTTAGATTTCACCTTGTTTATCATCTAGCCAAAATTTATATATGCAATTTTAAATAAGTGTATATTATTTTCTTTTTTCTTTCTGTGATTTTGCTTGAGAATATAATTTGATTCTGTTGGAAAATTAGTTTATATTGAGTGATGATATATTCAAAGTATTTGGTACATTTTAGGTTACTAATTGTACTAATAATAAAAACAAAAGCAGCAATAATGTCAATGGTCAATGTTAATTTTGGATTACTGACTTAAGTGCTTGGCATTTTATTTTGTTTATTTATTTCTAAGGGCACAGAAATATTATATACTTATTTGGTATCATGTGATATATTAATACATATAAACCTTTGTAATGTTAAAATCAGAGTAAATGTATCTATCTTCTCAACATTTATTTCTTTATAGTAAAACAATAAAGATCCTTTATTCTTCTACTTTTTTGAGAAAAAAATACACAGATTGTCATTATGTACACATTATGTACACTCACACTATTATGCATTAGAACACAAGAGTTTGTCATCCCTGTCTTCCTATAACTTAGTTTTTGTTTATGAACTTTTCTCTTTTTCTTTCCAGTCTCTTGTAAACATCATTCTGCTGTCAATATCTATGTGATCAATTTTGGTAGATTACACATGTGAATGACACCATGCAATACTTGTCTTCCCATGCCTGGCTTCTTTTACTTAATATAATGATCTCCTGTTCCATCTAGATAGATATGAAAATCATAAGATTTCGTTGTTTTCACAGCTGAGCAGTATTTCTTTGTGTGTGTGTGCCACATTTGCATCATCTCTTCATCAGCAGAGGCACACACAAGACTCTGCCCCCTTCTTGGCTACTGAGAGTAGTGCTGCAGTTAACATGGAAATGCAGATGTCTTTTTGGGAGACTGAATTTTGAAGTGTTTATTGTAGTAACATTTTTTTTTCGAATCATACACAGGGTGGCATTATTATTATAAGCACATGAATAATCATGTCTTTGAATTTGTAGTCTAGTCCTCAGTTAAGTTTGTTGAACTCTTATGACAACCTCCTCATTTCTTACGCTCCACTGATAAAAACCTCTGCAATATAATCCAGTGACTGCATAAAGTTTTTGTTTGTTTGTTTCTATTAAAGGTAATCTCTTCATGCCTCTTCCTAGGTCAATTCTTTTCTCTGATTCCCTACCCAGGGAATTTTAAACTTTTTGATATTATGGGATACCAAATTACTTCTCTAACAAAATCAGCCGCTTTACTCAACTTCTCCTAAACTTAACTTGTAAAAACACTTCAACATGCTTGTCTTTTACTGTCTTATTCTCTCTCCCTTCATCCTTGCCGTGTTCCTGTGCATATTCATATCTGTTTTATTTTCAGTGACGTTGGGATAGTTTCTATATTCTCTACTGGATGTATTTTTAGCATTCTGTTCCTTTTTCAAAGCATTTTCACACCATTTTATTGACTATCTTTCCATAACTAACAAAGGATATTGGGGAAAGCAGAAACAATATCTACTTTATTTCTATATATATCTAACATCTGCCTCTCTTGTATCCTAGTCGCTTTATGAATATACACTGAACTAAGCAATGTTGAGTAATGAAGTCCTTAATGTAACTGACTCTGAGAGACTACTATGTAAATGACTCTAACAGGCTCTTGTCTCCTAGATATTCTGTGTAATTCTGTCATTACAAGGAAATCTGGATACATGCGATAGTGCAGAAATATATAAAAGAACTTCAAGAATTCATAAAAATGAATATTATCATCTAATTCAAAATTTCTATGCTCTTTGTTTAGTTTTCTCATATGAGTTTCTGGTTGGCAGGGCATTTTATCCTAATTCCAGTATCTCTTCCTGTGTGTCAAATGCTCTGAATGAGTAATGCAGAGTCATTTCCATGGAAAAGGCTAAGCAAACAAAACAGAAAGAAAGCCACAGGAGCATATTTACCTTGGGCAGAGGTTGGGCAGGTTTGCAGTGGAGCCCTCCAACAAATTTAACATTTGGCAGTAGTGGGCGAGGAAACTCCAAATCCCAGTAGCTTCGGATGAGCCACATAGCAGCTTTCCCCACCAGCTCAGAGAATCTGACAGGTCTGCCTGAATGGAGAAAAAATGAAAAAAGGAAGGGTAATGAGAGGAATATTGCATGAAGAACCACATGTATTCTCTGAGATGTGTTGGGATTTTGCAGTCAATAATGTAACTAGTGGGCATTAGTAATGTAAATATGCTTACTTATGCATAAGATACATACACAATTTATGCATTATTCATATAATAGATTCATGCAAAGGAATGACTCTCATGCCAACTCAGTAGGGTTAATCCTTATCATTAAAATGAATACTAAAGGGGCCAGCACCGTGGCTCAATAGGCTAATCCTCCGCCTAGTGGGGCCGGCACACCAGGTTCTAGTCCCAGTCGGGGCGCTGGATTCTGTCCCGGTTGCTCCTCTTCCAGGCCAGCCCTCTGCTATGGCCTGGGAGTGCAGTGGAGGATGGCCCAAGTGCTTGGGCCCTGCACACCATGGGAGACCAGGAGAAGCACCTGGCTCCTGGCTTCGGATCAGCTTGGTGTGCCTGCCTCAGCGCGCCAGCCGCGGAGGCCATTGGAGGGTGCCAATGGCAAAGGAAGACTGACTCTCTCTCTCACTGTCCACTCTGCCTGTTAAAAAAAATGATTAAAAAAATTTATACTAAAGAATTAAACGTATCTTTTTTTTTAATACTCTGAAATTGCAAAACTAGCAGATGCAAACACGAACAACTAGTTTAGCTCTAGAATCAGGAAATCCTACCAAAATCATGAATATAGCCTTCCTAAGAGAATTCAGTCTGTTTTCTACAATTCATTATTTTCCATGTGAACTGAAAGGTTTTTAGTTTGGCTTAATTTATTTGACCTATGACTACTTTTGGTTCACCCATGGGGTTTAAAATATTTATTACATAGAAATTTGTATAGAAATACTTGCAGATATAAAGTGGAAAGTTTTATAGTTATGGAAATAATTCACCCTTATTTTGGATCTTATTCATTAAAAAATGGAAAAACAATTTAAACATTAGAGACTGGTTGCACACATGTTCACATTTAATCAAGATGTATGCCTTACAAAATATTATTAATGACTTAGTGAAGAAATGTGACAACTTTGCAAATCTGAATTTGTAGGTTTCTGTGTCTCCCTAATTTTAAATAATACTTTATATAACACAAAAAAATTAAATTTAAATAAAAAGAGAAACAATTTTCTCAAGGTCTATTAATCATTGTACTAGATATGTATACAACAGGACAATCTACATGTTTTCATCCATCAACAAATTTAAGAAGTGTCCACCAACATTTATAATATAAAAAAAAGTAAAGTAGATGGGCAAGTAATTGGCTAGAGAAATCCTAAGTGGTTTTGTAGTTGCATGACCTCTTGGAATATCCTATCATAGTGACAGGTTACTGGCTTCTAGCTGATTCTGTAATGGAAAGTTAGAAGTCACACAAGCAACTAAAAAAGGCTTACCTAGAGTTTCACTACAAAACTGATCCCACCTCTTCTCATCAAATGTTTGGAACCAAAAGTCAAAATAAAGCATCCATAGTGTATTTTTCACCCTCTCCATGAACGTCATTTTACCACTTAAATCGGACCCAATAACAGGCACATAGGAAGGAGGAAACAGAAGTCCACCATTATACTTTTCGTAGGTGTAGCCAGGAGTGAAGCGGAGACTGTACACAAGGGGTACTTCCAGAAGCTCAGCCAGCAGCTCACCACAGGGAGCAATGGCATCTGCAAGAACAACGTCAAACCTTGATTCTTGAATCTTTGCCAGAATTTTCTTGTTCAAAACTAGGTCTTTGCAGAGACTTTCATAAGTGTTAGAATATTCTAAAAAGAATTTATGCCATAATGGAAAATACTCCCAATATTTTTCTCTTGACACATCATTTATCAATGTTTTTATCCAATACATGAAAAATGCTTCCATTTCTTCTTTAGTAGAAGCTGTAGGAAAAGTTTCAAATTTAATTCCAGATTCATTTTTGGTATCAATTAAAACAGAAGCAGAAGATCTCAGGACAGTGACTTCATGGCCTCGCAGGACAAGTGCATCCAGGATTGTCTTCATATTCATCCAGTGACTGTACTCCATGGGCCACACCAGCAACTTCCCACAACTCCCAGAGCTGAAGCAGCAACTCAGCTGTAGCAGCAGCAGCAGAACTGAACTGAGCTTCATAGACATCCTGGTCAAATGCACTTCGCTGTTTCTTTATTTCACTACTCATGCTTTTACGCATGAGTAATCAGGAAATAATTTATCAAATAGTTAATATATAACTTGTACTGGTCAAAATAAACACATCATAAGAGCAATCAGAGCTTGTGGACCAGAATGGCAGGTGGAAAAAGCAGTGGGAAGTAAGAGGTGACTTGCATCTGTAGTCTCCCTGACACAGAACTAAAAATAATCAGACAACTCATCCACAGTTCTTTGAAAGTGTGGATAAAAGGATTGCCTGTGTGTATGTATGTAAAAATTTTGATGAAATATAATTCACATCTATACAATTCACAGTTCAAACATTATAATTCAGCATTTCACAGGAATGCATAATTATCAACACTATCAAATTTTGTCACTTCATTGCTCCAAAAAGAACCCATGTACCTTTTATCTTGTGTTCCTCCAACATATTCCAATTTTTTTATTCTTCCAGTCCTATAAGAGTATTAATTTGCTCTCTCTATCCATAGATGTTCCAGCTGAATCATATGTGGCTTGGGGCAGGTACAGGGTCACAAATCTCTCTGAGTTGCATCCCTGCTGGAGTAGTAAGTCTCTAGGTTCCAGTTTTTTCTGGCCTCTCCCATCATGGAACTGCTAAGCTATGAGTATGCTGGTCAATATCTATTTGATAGTTTTAATTCTCAGTGGGCTATGAATCAGTACAACCTCTGTATTACTTCTGATATATGGAAGAAGAGGGGAGGGAGTGTTCATCCATGTTTTCTTGTGAGCTGAAAGTCCAGTGGTATAATGTGAACTTACCTCCAATGGAATTGCTTTGACAGTGTGCTAGGAAGATGCAGCAGAAACAGATTCTCATTGCTTCTTTACCATGTCTTTGATAAAGTTATTTCTTCTTTTTTTTTCTCTTGGTCACACTTTCCTCAATTTAGCTTCTATAGCACATAACATACTTGTGGTTGATAAAAAGAGAGGAGGCCTGATGTTCTTTTGTTCAATAGGTGTAGGTGTTATTTCACAAATTTCAGCTAGTAGCTATTAGTAGAAGGAACCTGATATCTTTGTCTGCAGTGCAAGGGCTATTAGGCTGGACTACAAGGGCCTGAGGAAGATCATAAATTAAATGCAACAGACTCTCACCTCTTTCACTAAGTCTTTGATAAGTCCTTCCGTCCCTCCTCCCTTCCCCCCTCCCTCCCTCTCTTCCTTCCTCCATCCCTCCCTTCCTTCCTTTCATCTTTCCTTCCTTCCTTTATCCCTTCCATCCTGTTTTTGATGGTTTGTGGCAACAGTAGCAATATTCAGAGAAAGCCCATACTGATCTCCAGGGCCAGTAAACAAGTGCAGGTGTCCAGGGAACCCTTTGCACTCGTTTTGTATATGCACCAATATCTTGTCTCTACTGTCTTAGCTTTTGAGCTGTCCATTTACCAGTCACGAACCATTACTAAGTTTTTGGCTATCCAAGCTCAGGTGTATCACTTTTTCCTATTTAACAAGAATGGAAGGGGAGAGAGTTTCCTTGGATCCCCAAAGAGAAGCTCCATGGTTTAGCCTCCTCTCAGCTCTCCTGACACAAAGAAATGCCTTGCAGTCCAAGTAATTTGAAAATCCTACATCTGGGTTATATCTTTGCTTTCAAGTACTTTGGTTTAAAAGCATTTTTCAAACTCTTATTATTATCCTTCCATTGGTCTTAGTGATAATATCTCTTGGATATTGTATTCTTTCAAGAGCCATACTCTTATGAGCAGCCATTAACTGGACCAAGGACTTCCATGTGTACTGAACAACTAAGCCTGATTAACAAGATTAATTCCCTGGCACGTTTCTAACTCTACCATTTGGGGCAAGTCAGATTGAGCATGTGCCAAACTGTACATCTCCTCCGCTCTTATTCCTACTCTTATATTTAACAGGGATCACTTTTCAGTTAAATTTCAACACCTAAGAATAATTCTGTGTTAATTACAGAGTTCAACCAATGGTATTAAGTAGAACAAAAAATACTAAAAGGGATAAAGTATTAAGTTGCTCATCAACAGTCAGGGCAAGGGCTGATCAAGTCACTGTTCCTTATAGTGTCCATTTCACTTCTACAGGTTTCCTTTTAAGTGCTCAGTTAGTTGTCACCGATAAGGGAGAACATCTGATATTTGTCCCTTTGGGACTGGCTTATTTCACTCATCATGATGTTTTCCAGATTGCTCCATTTTGTAATAAATGACCAGACTTCATTGTTTTTGACTGCTGCATAGTATTCTGTAGAGTACATGTCCCTTAATTTCTTTATTCAGTCTACCGTTGATGGGCATTTGGGTTGATTCCAGGTCTTAGCTATTGTGAATTGAGCTGCAATAAATATTAATGTGTAGACAGCATTTTTGTTTGCAATTTTTAATTTCCTTTGGGTAAATTCCAAGGAGTGGGATGACTGAGTTGTATGGTAGGGTTGTATTCAGGTTTCTGAGGAATCTCCAGACTGACTTCCATAGTGGCTTTACCAATTTGCATTCCCACCAACAGTGGGTTAGTGTACTTTTTCTTACATCCTCGCCAGCATCTGTTGTTGGTAGATTTCTGAATGTGAGCCATTCTCACCGGGGTGAGGTGAAACTTCATTGTGGTTTTGACTTGCATTTCCCTGATTGCTAGTGATCTTGAACATTTTTTCATGTGTCTGTTGACTATTTGGATTTCCTCTTTTGAAAAATGTCTATTGAGGTCCTTGGCCCATCTCTTAAGTGGGTTGTTTGTTTTGATGTTGTGGAGTTTCTTGATTTCTTTGTAGATTCTGGTTATTAATCCTTTATCTCTTGCATAGTTTGAAAATATTTTTTCCCATTCTGTCAGTTACCTATTCACTTTCCTGACTGTTTACTTGCAGTACAGAAACTTCTAAATTTGATGCAATCCCAGTAGTTAATTTTGGCTTTGACTGCCTGTGCCTCCGGAGTCTTTTCCAAGAAGTCTTTGCCTGTGCCTATACCTTGCAGGGTTTCTCTGATGTTCTCTAATAGTTTGATGGTTTCAGGTCATAGATTTAGATCTCTAATCCATGTTGAGTGGATTTTTGTGTAAGGTGAAAGGTACGGGTCTTGCTTCATGCTTCTGCATGTGGAAATCCAGTTTTTCCAGCACTACTTATTGAATTGACTGTTCTGCTACAGGAATTGGTTTTAGATCCTTGATCAAATACAAGTTGGCTGTAGATGTTTGGATTGATTTCTGATGTTTCTATTCTGTTCCATTGGTCTATCCATCTGTTTCTGTACCAGTACCATGCTGTTTAGATTACACCTGCCCTGTAGTATGCCCTGAAATCTGGTATTGTGATGCCACCAGCTTTGCTTTTGTTGTACAAGATTGCTTTAGCTATTCAAGGTCGCCTGTGTCTCCACATGAATTTCAGCATCATTTTTTCCAGATCTGAGAAGAAGGTCTTTGGTATCTTGATTGGTATTGCATTGAATGTATAAATGGCTTTTGGGAGAATGGACATTTTGATGATATTGATCTCTGGGTGCTAGATGAGGGCCCTCAGGGGCTCCGGGTGGAGGTTCAGAGAAGTCCCCATCCAGAAGGTGGGAATTTGGGCCATCAGACGATGACTGTGCAGAGCTCCTTGCAACTGCAAAGACTGAAGACAAAACTAGGCTAAAAACTTACGAGATGAAGCATAAGCTAGGTGAACTACTCTATAACTCTAA
Organism: Sylvilagus floridanus; assembly: GCA_949820135.1. NCBI lineage: Eukaryota > Metazoa > Chordata > Mammalia > Lagomorpha > Leporidae > Sylvilagus > Sylvilagus floridanus. The sequence goes on along the minus strand of OX463238.1, from coordinate 101,960,047 downwards.
TCTTTAATAGTTTCATTCTGTGGTATGCATTATTTTCCACTGTCCTTGAAACACACATAAAGCAAGAAGAAACATACAAACAAATAAACAAACACACACACACACAAAAAAAAAACAGAGAAAAACATACACAGCCAAGTACTAGCATATGAGGTACTCATAAATAGCTGCATGTAGGAATTCTAAAAAGGTTGATAACACAAATAAGGATATATTTAAAAATAATGGTCAAAATTTATTCTATCTACAGAATATAATGACTACAAGCAAAAAAATAAGAAAGAAGAGAGCATTCAAATAAATTGTAATGAAACTGCTGATTCCATTAACACACAGCAGTGGAGATTAAATGAACCATTCTGAAGAAATGCTGCTACAAGGCAGAACAAGTTCAATGTTGTCAGGAATCCAGATTAACTCTGAAAACCACAGAGGAGTTAGCAGACCACACACAATAATATCCATGCCCAATAATTATAGACAGAGAAAAAAATAAGAATAGGATTTTAAGATAAGCAAAGTAAAAAGTTTTAGAAATGAAAATTTATGAGGTTGGAAAACAATAAAAGGAACTGATAAAAATAAAAATAAAGAGAATCATTTGTGGAAGAGGCTTTTGTGCAGTAGGTCAAGTCACCACTTGGGCTGCCAGCATCCCATTTCAGAGTGCCAGCTGAGTCCCTGCGCCTCCACTTCTAATTCAGGTACCCACTTATGCATCATGGGCAATAGAGCTTGGGCCTCTGCAGTGGATCTTGGAGCAAATTCCCTAAGCCATCATATGCATGATGTGTAATATTTGGTAACACTGATTCTAAGATGTCAAGATATTGTAAGATGAAAATTTGGAGAAAGAAAACATAAATGCATTACACTAATCTATACAGGCTATATAAACAGAGGGACAGGATGATAGAAAGCAGGCAAAATCCTGTGTTAGGGCAGTCCAGAAAGAGAAGTACTTGCTGCTGCTTGGTCAATTCTGCATGCAGTTTGTAAGTTAATTAATGGCTCCTATTCAATATACAGGAATGGAATGAAGAACAGGTTGTTTTTTTCTTTTCTTTATTAGCTTTGCACAAAGCTATCAGTTTGATATACACTCTTCTATTTTTTGAATTTTTCATTAATGTCTTTATTTTTAAAAACATAACTGAATGACTATTATGAATGAACTACACTAGCTCCAATGGTGAACCCAATGGTGATATTAAACTGAAACATAAAACTACTTCAGCGTCTGAATTTTACACTCATTTTCTTTTTTAAATATTTTTACTTATATAAGGACATAATTTCAAGTATGTCTTACAGATTTAGTATTTCATATATACAGATTTAGGAGCATAGTGATACTTCCCACCTTACCATCCCTCCCTCACTCCCACTCTTCCTTCTCCTTCCTTTCTTACTCTTTCTTTTAAATCTTACAATGACATACTTTCAGTTTATTTTATAATCATCAGCTTAACCCTCCACTAAGTAAAGAATTCAACAAATAGTACGAAGCAGAAAAAAAGAAAGTACTATTCTTCAACAGTAGAGACAAGGATTGTAAACGATAATCAAATATAAAAATGTCAGTTTCACTCATACACATTACATTGTTTGTACTCTATTAGGTCACACAGATGAGGGAAAACATATATTTGACTCTATGATTGGCTTATTTCACTAAGTATAACGGCTTCCAGTTGCATTCATTTGGTTGAAAAAGAGGAGTTCATTCTTTTTTATGGCTGAGTAGTGTTCCACAGTGTATATATACTTTTTCTATATACAGTCATTGGTTGCTGGACATCTGATTTGATTCCGTATTGTAATTATTATGAATTGATCTGTAATAAATATGTGGGTACAGATAACACTTTTATAAGCCGATTTCATTCCTTTTGTGTAAATTTCCAGGAATGGTATGGCTGGGTCATATGGTAGATCTACTTTCAGATTTCTGAGGAATCTTCACACTGTCTTTCACAATGGTTATACTAGTTTACATGTCCATGGTGTACTGGGGTACTTTTTCCACCATACCCTCATCAGCATTTATTGTTTTTTTGATTTCTGTAATGAGACCCACTCTAACTGGGATGAAATGAAACCTCTTTGTGGTTTGATTTGCATTTCCCTGGTGGCTAGTGATTTCATGTGTCTGCTGGCCATTTGATTTGAATTGTTTGAAAAATGCCTGTTCAAGTCCTTTACCCACTTCTTATCTGGTTTGTATAATTTGTTGTTGTTGACTTTCTTTTTTTTTTATTGATTCTGGATATGAACCCATTATCAGTTACATAGCTTGCAAATATTTTCTCCCATTCTCTCAGTTGTCTCCGTATTTTCAGTCTTTCCTTTGCACTCTAGAATCTTCTTAACTTGATGTAATTTCATTTGTCTGTTTTTGCTTTTACTTTCTGTGCTCCTGGTATCTTTCCCAAGAAGTTTTTGCCTATGTAAACGTCTTTTGGAGTTCCCCCAATGTTCTCCTTTGATGATTTTTATCTTTCACGTACAGCTCTGTGACTAAGTGGAGTATCTGTTCCTTCAGTGGATATCAAGAGGCACGTGCTAGCTCTCAGAAAATGACGGTGTCTTTTCCAGGCCCTGGCTGCAGGAGTTCTGGGTGGTGTCCCTGCTTGCTACTGTGTGTCCACACTTCCCATGCTGCTCTAAGCCATCTCTCTTCTTTCTGTAGAATTTCCATAGCAAACCTCTCGTTAACTCTCCCTCTGGGAATGCACTTCAGCAACTTTTCTTCTGCTATCTTCCTGTAGTCAAAATCAGCATGTCTTTTCCCTTTTCAGTCATCTTGCAAAACCATATGATATAAGCTCTTCTAATCTCTTCATTCTTTCCATCTCCCCAGATTTAATTTAATTTATGACATCTCAGAATTATTTTCCTAAAGCTTCTGAATATTTCTTGTTTCTAACTGTGTTCTTCCACTTTCCACTGATCTTATGCTTTACTGAAGAACTTGTAACTGATTACATGTGTTTGCCTCAATTCTGATTTCATTCCATCCTACCCTTTCAACTTGAATGTCCTTACAATGGCAATTAATCCTGCTCCCAAATTCACCTTCTCTGACCAGGATATCTGATTAATTTTTAACTCTTTATTGGAACGTCATTGACATTATGTGTTTGCCAGTCACTCTGAGGCCCTATACTATTGACTTGGTATTTTTGACTTGTTGAAAAGAACACATTTACACTTTGTAACTTCTCTGCATCAAGGAAGAGCTGGTATAAAAAAATCACAAAAGAAAGGGAATAGGGTATGTGAACAAAATCTTGAATGAATTATGCAAAGAAAAGGTAACCAATTATGTTAATAATTAGCACATCCCTTTTTACTTACCTATATTCCCCTTTTGTTCCTTATTTGTTCTCCCTTTGAAAACTAAAGTCACCTTTGTGTTAAATGAAGATGAACTCAGTTATACCGGACTATCCTGCCCTATTACAGTAGTAAGAACAAAATCTGCATTGTCGCCTTTATTTAATGTCCAGTTGTGTTTCTTGGAGGTGGATACATATGAGGATATAGTGAATTCTGTAGAAAAATGGAATGGAAAGATATGTTTGGGTTGTTGAAAAAAATTTGAAATCTATGACTACTTTTTTGCCATTAACATTTTGAATTAATAAATTTTCCATTAACATTTTGAAAATCCCTTGTATATTCCATTTGATTATACTGCAAATAATGAGGTTTTTGAAAAAATCTACAGTAAAATTATTAGCCTTCCATCTAAATCCATAGGTTTAATTTCCATTGAATCATATTTTTAGATATTCAATGACATTATTTTATAGAAAAATTATTTAATGAATTCTGGAATTGTAACTGCACTTTGCTAAATGTTCATCAATGAGTAAATTTTTAAGTCAGAAAGATTTTATTCCTGTATGCTGTAAAGCATATTCTTGCCACATCCACAACTTAATTTCTAGTGGTTACTTTAATGGACTGACCTCATATACTACCCTTGATCTCAAAGAACTCTTCCTCTTTTTCTTCTTTTCTGCCACAAACTTTTGTCAAAGAAGGAATATTTTATGAAAAAGAAATTAAGATTACGGGGCCGGTGCTGTGGCGCAGTGGGTAAAGCCACCACCTGCAGTGTAAGAATCCCCAATGGGCACCGATTTGAGTCCCAGCTGCTCCACTTCCAATCCAACTCTCTGCTATGGCCTGGGAAAGCAGTGGAAGATGGCCCAAGTCCTTGGGCCCCTGCACCCGCATGGGAGACCTGGAGGAAGCTCTGGGCTCCTGGCTTTGGATAGGCACAGCCAATTGCAGCCAACTGGGGAGTGAGCCAGCAGATGGAAGACTTCTCTGGCTCTCTCTCTGGTTCTTTCTGTCTTTGTGTAACTCTGACTTTAAAATAAATAAATAAATCTTTTAAAAAAATATGATTGCAACACAGACCAGCAGCAACAGTCACATATAAAAATAATTAGTCATGGAAACAGGTGAGGTTGAAAGCTTTTTGCTTTTGGTGATTGACTCCTTTGCTGATTCAACAAACTGCTAGATTCAGGGCCTTCACAGATGATCATGGAGATTGATTGGTACCCACCTGGAATTCTCATGATAGCTGAAGGAAAAATCAAAGATGTCAAAATATGGAATAAATTAGAAAATATAAAAGCAGTGAAATTTTTATGCAGATATTGAAAATACGTATCACACATACATAGAAGATGTAACTATTTTTCAGCTGTGATTATAAGGACATTAATCTATAGGCTATAATATTTTGGATACATAGCATTTCAACTCATGAAGACAGAAGTGGAGGAAGAACAAAAACTGCTAACCTAAAGAATGGAATGAGTTTAAATTCCAAAGGAAGAGCAGAGAAAATAGCATCATTTTAAAGTGTAGAGATTAAATTATCCACTAAGCAATAGATTAACTAAAAGATTAATACCCTGGTGTGCAAAGTTTAAAATAGTATCAAGGCTGGCACCATGGCTCAATAGGCTAATCCTCCGCCTAGCGGCACAGGCACACCGGGTTCTAGTCCCAGCTGGGCGCCAGATTCTGTCCCGGTTGCCCCTCTCGCAGGCCAGCTCTCTGCTATGGCCCGGGAGTGCAGTGGAGGATGAAGCAAGTGCTTGGGCCCTGCACCCCATGGGAGACCAGGAGAAGCACCTGGCTCCTGGCTTTGGATCAGCACAGTGCGCTGGCCACAGTGCCCCAACCGCGGTGGCCATTGGCGGGTGAACCAATGGCAAAGGAAGACCTTTCTCTCTGTCTCTCTCTCTCTCACTGTCCACTCTGCCTGTCAAAAAAAAAAAAATAGTATCAAAATACAGAGATAAGAGGCAACTCGATGACGAGGTTCAGGTACATACTGAAAATTGACAAGTAATACTATTAACTAGGGTCTGATATTATTTTATATCAGTGAATTCATATCTGAAAGTATATTATCTTTGTTTGAATCTTGGCTCTGAAATTAATTACTGTTTTTTGTTTCTTCTTGCTCTTCAGTTTTTCATTGTGAAGTGGAATTGATAGGAATATGTGATTACTGTGAACCCTAAATGCTTAGATTTTAATTCTTAAACTGCTTAGAATTAGTTTTATTGTATAGTTGACTTGTATATTATGACAATTTCAGTAAATGTTTATTATTTTATTTTTGTTATTTTTTTCTTGTCTGCAGGGTCTGAGTCCACCCATACAAGGATGGACTGGGTCCGAGGAAAGGTGAGTGCACTGCTCGCCCTTTCCCCAGCCTCCTGATCCCGGAGACAATCAGACGCAGTGGGGAGCCAAGTCTAGCAAGGATTCATTTACTCCGAGCCTACGGGAACCTTTTATAGCACAAAACTGCAGAGTCATTGGGGCAGGGCTAAGAACCAACCAATCACTTAAAAGGTCACTTTACAGGGGAATTTCTATAGGACTAGCCATATGTCTATACACTTGTTACTAGTCTTGCTACCTCCCCTGATGTTGCATAGCCAATTAGCTTTTGAGTTCTGCCCATCTTACTTCCTCTGGGCACCATCTTTTTGCCCCTCCTTGGTGCCACCTGGTCCGCCATGGCGGTGGCTGGGACCAACTGCACGCACGCCGGGTCCCTCCCTGCTCTGCCATCCCCAGGGCACCCGCCGGCTGGCTCCGCGGGCCCTGGCTTGGGTTAATTCGCGGGCTCGGCTCCACGGGGCTCCATTCCACGCAGCTTAGGCGGGGGCACCGCTGCATGCGGAGCCCCCGGGCCTGGCCTGGCCGCACCATGACCGTGCTCATGCCCCGCACTTGTCAGCATTATTATTTTAGAGTCCATAGATTGTTTAACACTGTCTTTTGGCAATGCAATCACATTAATACAAATCTTGGGAGACTTCAGCTCAATTAATTGTGTTCTTTTGAACTCCTGACTACTGAAGTGTGATCGCTTGCTCTCACTCTTTTTTTCTTTCTCCTCTTCATCTTTCTCTTTTTCTTTCCTATAAAACTAAAAAGAATAGCAATAACATAACTGAATTTTGTTATGTTTTGAAATAATTTGGAAATCAAAATTTCTGCTTTCAGAAATTTAGGCTATAAACCAATAATATTCCAACAAATATATTTTTTTAATTCTGTAGTTTCTTAAAAATAAGGCAAAGATAACCTCAACCAAAATAATTTAGAATATATTCATATTTATAAGAAATATCCATTTGTCGGCCGGCGCCATGGCTCAACAGGCTAATCCTCCGCCTTGCGGCGCCGGCACACTGGGTTCTAGTCCCAGTCGGGGCGCCGGATTCTGTCCCGGTTGCTCCTCTTCCAGTCCAGCTCTCTGCTGTGGCATGGGAGTGCAGTAGAGGATGGCCCAAGTGCTTGGGCCCTGCACCCCATGGGAGACCAGGAAAAAGCACCTGGCACTTGGCTCCTGCCATCGGATGAGCGCGGTGCGCTGGCCGCAGCGCGCCGTCCGCGGAGGCCATTGGAGGGTGAACCAACGGCAAAGGAAGACCTTTCTCTCTGTCTCTCTCTCTCACTGTCCACTCTGCCTGTCAAAAAAAAAAGAAATATCCATTTGTTTCCAAGATATTTAATTGAATAAATTTGAAAGCAATAGTTGTTTATATTTGGGCTTTAAAAGAATAAATTTCTTCTGGTGTAGTCTAAAAGATATTTTTAATTATTTTCCTTACTGATTTAAGAAGAAGAGGGACAAAGAGACAACACCCTAGTTGGGTTGTTCTGTTTGCAAATGACCACAATGGCCAGAACTATCTGGACTAAAGCCAGGAGCTGGAAACTCAATGCAAATCACCCACATGGATGTCAGGAATGCACTCTTTGAGCCACCACCCAGGTTCTGCTGAGTAAGGAGCTGATGCCAAGTACTGAACTAAAGAACACCAGTCTTTGAGAAGCAGGTGCCTTACCTGACATCTTAACTGATAGGCCAACATTCCTCCTCTAGTTTACCTGACTTCAGCTTCCTGCTAACACAGACCCTAGGAGGTCCAGTAATTTTTGGTCCCTGTCAACCACATTGGAGACCTGGATTCATTTACAACTTTTGGCTTCAGCCCCAACTGGGTGTCATTGCATTTATGGAGCAAATCAACAGATGGGAATTCTCTTTGTTTGTTACTCCACCTCTATCTCACCTACTAACAAATAAATAAATTTTTAAAAATGAAAATATCTAATGAAAATTAGTAATCATTACATTCTGCTGATTTTTGAAAATAAAACTATTTTTGATGAGTTTAAAAATTTAAACTTCTACGAAGAAAGGATGTGGTAACTGCAGATTAGTACTCAGTTCTGATATTGAACAATCTTTAAAAAGGGTTGAAAGAGTTGCTATAAAACAGCCCAGACTGGGTCTGCTAGCTCTACATGCAGAGAGTCACTCACTGGCATTTGGCTGGTGATAGCAAGGAGGTGCTGATTGCAAAGACAGAGCAAGGAGCAATACACCTCACCTACTGCATAATCACCAGCTCCCTGTGAGGTTATGGGTAAAGGCTATTATGGGTTGAAGTTGGGGGTGAGAGTAGTGTTTTCCACTCCTGTCCAGTTCCTGGGTGTAGCCAGGGTTCATAGTCCTCCTTTGATTACTCAGCGATATTGTGTCCTTCAGGAAATTTTGATAATCAAGTGCACTTCAACCTGGGAGCTACAAGCAGTCTGTGCTTGGCCTACAGTTCCTGTAAAAGAAACCTCCTGAGATAAGAAAGAACATTAAGCTGTGATCTATTGGAGAAACAAATGGCTTCATGAGTCTGATTAGAACCCTGTAGGACTAGCCCTACCACTCCCTCAATTAAGGGAGCTTGTTTCAGTAAGAGATTGACTTGCAATCAAAAAGGCAGGGCAAGGTCACTTTAAGCTATAGCAATGACGCTGAGAGACTGGGTGCTGGTGATGTATAGCATCTGCCCTGAAGGCACAGTGCAGGGGCTCTATTTCAATTTTTTAACTCTGTTTTTAGTGATTGTAATCCAGCTGTGATCCTCTGAAACAATATTTCTCATTCTACTTATTGGCTGTTTTAAAATTCGTGCACTGGGAAGAGAGAGTATTAATGAATCTCTTCAAAGCAAAATCTAATCTGTACTTAACATTGTGTTTATTGTGAGGCAAACAATAGCATTTGTTCTTCATGAAAATATGACTCATGAAAGGTGAGGAAGTCAAAGCAGGGCTGATTGAGGAATTCCTAGAATTTGTATAAAACATCCTGACTTATTGAGTCGTGAAATCCTTTCTTGAGTAATTTGTTTTTTTTTTCTTTCTTTTGCCATTAAATCAATGGCATATAATACGGTTTTGTGCTAAAATTATGCCTGCTTTGAGAAATGTTTTGTATCAGTCTGTGGTATATGTACTTGGGACCTCAAATGCTCAAGATGGAGAATAATTTCCTTAGAGCAGCATTTAGCATATGTTGGTGGGAATAAACATCAGTACATCAGCCTAAATTATGTCATAGAGAAATATATACCTTGAAGCAGAGGGTGGGGATTGAAAAGAGCGATGTGTTTAAAAAATCTACCTCACTTCCTTAAAAATTGTTCAATCTAACTGCTACTCTCTTGGCCTTCACAAGAGAAATTTTATCAGGTTGCTTTTCAAACAGTGGAATGCCCACCCTTTGGATGCATGGCAGACCACTTCACAGAGGCCATTGGTTCCAAAGTGGGGTATTAAAGCTTTGCTTTTAGGTGACCAAGTATTAGTTGGATTTCAGCAGAATTATTAACTATAAATCTTAGAAATAAAATGTGTAATGTAAGACAACCAAAGGAGTGGCACTCCCAGTGTTGGGTAAAAAGGAAGACTATGTATGTGAGAGGGGCTGAAGGAAAAAGACATATAGCAGGGACTTCTTTGGAAAGACCACGGAAGCCTTTAGAAGCATGCCTAGAAAGCAGCTTGGCATTTAAACATCAAATGTCCTGTTATGTCCTATAAACCTATGAATCTTCCTGGCTCAGTCCCAACAAGGATATTCAGTCCAAAAACCCTGTGTAATAAAGCCCCAGGAGGCATGTCATGAATTCCACTCCCAGAAAGCTCTTTATCCAGCCAAATCCCAGGAGCAGACAGAGGTGAGGTAGAGAAACAACAGAAAAGTTTTGCCCTATACTAAGATAAACCACAGTGTAAATGCAGACTGTGATCTCAATTCTTTGCTGAGTTGCCAACCTGGCCTAATAGTGGTACTGCTTTGTTCATCTTTGCTAGCTTGCTTATTGTCAATCTCTTGACAATCTCTGTTCCAGCCATCCCCTATAACATCCAGACAACAGACTATTAAAGATCTAAAAGCACATTGAAATTAATTTCATAACTCAGCAAAAGGCACAAGAGCTGACTGGAGACATAGGTGAAGACTCCCTGCAAGAAGTTGACTCGAGGCCGGCGCGGTGGCTCAACAGGCTAATCCTCCGCCTTGCGGCGCCAGCACACCGGGTTCTAGTCCCGGTTGGGGCGCCGGATTCTGTCCCGGTTGCCCCTCTTGCAGACCAGCTCTCTGCTATGGCCCAGGAGTGCAGTGGAGGATGGCCCAGGTGCTTGGGCCCTTCACCCCATGGAAGACCAGAAAAAGCACCTGGCACCTGACTCCTGCCATTGGATCAGCGTGGTGCGCTGGCCGCAGCGCACTGACCGCGGAGGCCGTTGGAGGGTGAACCAATGGCAAAAGGAAGACCTTTCTCTCTGTCTCTCTCTCTCACTGTCCACTCTGTCTGTCAAAAAAAAAAAAAAAGAAGTTGACTCGAGATTAACAATGAACAGATTAACAGCTGGACAAAATGAAAAAGGTACATTCTGTATAAATACGCAATATGAGCAAAAAAAGTGGTAATTATGTTCAAAATTTATTATCTTAAGTAATAGTAAAGTCAATGATTCTGGTATGCAGGGTGTCCAGGGCAGTAGACAGTGGGTTGGAGCTGATATTAGAAGCAGAGGACAGAGAGAACATATTCATCATGAAAATTATCAGTTTGTGATAAAGACTGAATGTTTTCCCAAAGACAATTGAGTCACTGGGAAAAATGAGGAATTGTCATTTTTCAATGGACTCTGGAATATTCCCATTATATGAAAAAAGTTTGGCATATATTTGTAGAAAAAAAAAAGAGACAGAGAAATAATCCAGGGGGCAGTTTTATAGCTCAATTGGTTAAGTGGCCACTTGCAATTCTGGCATACTATGTGTGATTACTGGTTCAAGTCCTAGCTGTTTCATTTCTAATCCAGCAACTTGCTAATTTCCAGAAAGAGCAAATGCAGACAAGTGTGGTCCAAGTGTTTGGATTCCTGCCCCTGACCATGGAATTCCTGGCTCCTATCTTCTACCTGGCCCAGACCTAGGGGTAGTAACCCTTTGGAGAGAAAAGTAGCTGATGGAAAATCTCTTTCTCCTTCTATGCCAATCTTCCTCCAAATAAATATATAGATTTTTTTTCTGGAAAAGAAAAACAAAAAAGCATAGAAAGAATCCATAATAGAAACATTCTCTGTGATAAATAACTAGATTTGAAATAAGATAGCCTGGCCATAAAAATGTAAGTACATATAAAAATACCAGAGCTCATAGATTATAATATCTATATCCACTTTAGGAATGCAAATTTTCTGGATAACAGACACTGTTTTCAAATGTTGAAGCAAAATAGACTAAGTTCACTGGATAGGTATGTGGTAGTCACATGGAAGAGATGATGTGAGAATTCAGACTTAAAAATTGAATACAAGATTGCCTGGTAAGCAAAATGTGAATAAATCCTGAATAAAAGAAAGAGCTCATTAAAAAAAGCAGCACAGAAAAGCATATTCATTAAAGACATTACTGATTAACACATACTCATTAAAGGCATAATGAAGTCATTGAGTCTCATTTGTAGGCAGGACAAGGCAGTGGGGAGTAGGATGTTGATGGTGCTGAAAGAAAAGGAAGGAGAGATTATATTTCATTATGGAATGTGCTGTCACTTTATATAAAATGTGGATTTTTTCATAGAAAATGCAGAATCACTGGTAATAAAATAAGTCTTTTTTTCAATGACCTTTGAAATATTCATGTATATAGATTTAAAATTGTTAGAATGAGTAGAGAGATAATCCAAGAAGTTATTAAAATCATTTGTTATACATAATTACACCTGAAAAGGGGATACTTTGATTTTGCCCATCAAAACTGTGATTATGTACAATAAAATATCAACGGTTTCACTACAAAGAAATGTTAAATGCTTAGAAAGATAAGCATATTTACCTGATTGACCACTGCACAATGTATTATATGTAATAAAACATTACATAGAATCCCATAAAGATGACTTTATGGAGCCAATATTTACAAAATCTCTATGGAAAAATTGGCTTGGTCCCCTATTCACATTTTCACTGCATTGTAGTTGGATAAACAAAGCCCCTTATTGGTATGTCAAGAACATTTCAAATTTCACAGGGAGCTGTAAAAGAAATTTATTCTAAAATCTATTTCTGAAAGTGAAGTGAGATTTGTGGTTCTTTTCTTGACTTCTTATACTTGGGAGATTGTTGTAAATCTAATCTTATCTCCCTTGAGAAATGTTTGAGCTTTGCTCTCGAAATTCAGAAAGCCCACCTTAAGGTATAAAAGGCCCAGCCTGCTGGTGGACTGTACCCTCTACCATGTGTTCAGTCTGTGTGCATGCTGACAGGTGGCCACCTCTGTGAATGCATTTTCCCTTGAATAAATTTGTTTTGACTGTGAGTCTGTGTCCCATTCCCTCTTTGTTCTGCTCTCATGTTCCTCACATACTATATGTTTGATTATCATTCTTTCTGCATTTTAGTAACAGCCAAATCAAATTTTGTGAATAAGTATGACCTTACTTTGTTGCTGATTGATCCTAAATAGAGGTGATTGTATCGGCCAGCACCACGACTCACTAGGCTAATCCTCCGCCTTGTGGCGCCGGCACACTGGGTTCTAGTCCCGGTCAGGGCGCCAGATTCTGTCCCAGTTGCCCCTCTTCCAGGCCAGCTCTCTGCTGTGGCCACAGAGTACAGTGGAGGATGGCCCCATGTGCTTGGGCCCTGCACCCCATGGGAGTCCAGCAGAAGCACCTGGCTCCTGGCTTTGGATCAGCACGGTGCACTGGCCGCAGCGCGCCAGCTGCGGCGGCCATTGGAAGGTGAACCAATGGCAAAGGAAGACCTTTCTCTCTGTCTCTCTCTCTCTCACTGTTCACTCTGCCTGTTAAAAAAAAAAGACAAAAAAAATAGGTGACTGTATGTAAAGTTTATCTTTTAATATTTTACCACAGCCTTTGTGTAACTACCTATAATTATGTGATGTTAATTCTTACCAAATTTTGAATTATTCTAGTTTCCTTCAGTATCTGGCTAAAACTCAGTAAGCTAATGCCACTGGCTATGGCCAATTTGCCTCAATTCTTGCTGCTGTTAGAGTAATGAATTACACTTCCGTGAAACGAAAGCAGGGATAGTAAAGCAGAGTTTATTAAAGTATGTTCCAAGAGAGGAACAGACTAGACCAGCATAGAGAGAACAAAACCTTCCCTTTATTCCTCATTTGGGAGTTCTATCCCTAAATTATGAGGTAAACTGGCTCACAATGTGGTGGTTATGTATATGATTGGCATTTTTTATTGAGTTCTGAGATTTGTCTACCTTTGTGCTCGCTGGACATATGCCAAAAACTAGACTTTCCAGATTCTTCGGGGAGTTTGGAGCATGGGTTCTTTGGCAGCTTCTTGCTCTTTAGAGATGTCATTGGGCATCTGGTGTTCCTATCCTTGCTGCCTATCAACCCGAGAAGGTTTGTCAGTGATGACTATCCAGAGATCCTGAATAGATGTCATTGTTGGAACTGAGAAGGTTGTATCCCTTTTGGAGAATTATTTGTAGTCAGATGGACTCGATGGGGGAAGAGGGACAGGGACAGGGACAGGGAAAGAAAACAAAGAAAACAGGGAGGTTGAAGAAACATAGTCTGAACCTATAAAAAATAAGAAAGAATATAATGGAATTATGGGTCCCTGCCAATTGACCCAAAGATGGATTCCCTCCATGATGATCCAATCAATGTTTGTTAAAATTTTTAAAAATATTGATATGCTATTTGAGAATAATGAGATTTTCCTCTATCTTGTCATATTTATCCAGAAGCAGGAAGCTTCGTTAAAAAGGGCACAGGTTCCTCCAGTCTCAGTGGTTACAACATGAAGTACCCTTCTGTTTCAGAGGACTGCCTCTGCTAGGGATTTGAGGCTGCATTGTTGGGACTCTAATGCTCCTGCAGTAGCCTTTTAGGTCTCCTGGAGCACCAAACTGGTGCTTTGAATGCTTGTTTGGACTGTTATCCACATAGTCCAGAAAATATCCCTAAGTATTGAGGAACTCCAGACCTGTAAATTCTAAAAGTGATTTATGCTTGAAGGATCCCAAAGTTCAAATGTCAGAAGTCCTGCAGTTGCCTCTTTTTTGGAATCAGAGACAAGAAAGGAATTTTGCCAGAAATGATCCCAGGATTGTGACAAAGTGAGGAGAAAGAAAATTGATGCATTACACTTTAAAACATAGGGGATGACACTTACAATTGTACAGCACCCTCTTCACTGAGAAAGGACTGGAAAGAGTCCAGAGCTGACAGAAAGAAGTATTCTGATGACTGTAATTACTGTTGTCAACCTAAAAGCCAGATATATGTATGGTTTGGGTGTAATGAGGAATAATTGTCTAGTATGTTTGGGCCTCAGGGACACCAGGGATTAAATAAGAAATGATGGGTCCCAGGAAAGAATTCATCCACATACAGGGGTTTGGAACTTCTGGAGCAATTAAGGGGTATCCGGAAGGCCAGATTGAAAAAGAGTTGAGTTAAAAAGGGAATATTAGGGGGCCAAGTATACTGAAATTTTCCTGGGGTGAACAGATTGGATGGCTGATGGGGGCTCCAGCAATTTCCAGTCCTACAATGGTTTGGGTAGTTGGTTCATTTAGAGGCAGGAAAGAAGTGTTAGCAAAATGTCCTGAGAAGTTATGCTGATTTTTTCCCCAACAGAGATTGAGAGATACCTTGTAATCAGCAAAAGCTGTCCTATTATCCTGTTTGGGTTCCCAGCCTGGTACTCGCAAGGAATTGTCCCAAATGAAGGTGACTGGTATATTACTTTATTGGTATTTATTTTTAGAGGTGAGGAAACTCATTACTTCTACTTAGCTGCATGAGCATGAAGAACCAAAAAGGCATATTTAGAGTCAGTATAGGCCGGCACTGCAGCTCAATAGGCTAATCCTCCACCTGTGGCACCAGTACACCGGGTTCTAGTCTCGGTTGGGGCGCTGGATTCTGTCCTGGTTGCCCATCTTCCAGGCCAGCTCTCTGCTGCGGGTCGGGAGTGCAGTGGAGGATGGCCCAAGTGCTTGGGCCCTGCACCTGCATTGGAGACCAGGAGAAGCACCTGGCTCCTGGCTTCGGATCGGCACAGCGCGCCGGCCATAGCGGCCACTTGGGAGGTGAACCAATGGAAAAAGGAAGACCTTTCTCTCTGTTTCTCTCTCTCACTATCCACTCTGCCTGTCAAAAAAAAAAAATGGAGTCAGTATAGACTGCAACCATTTCCCCTCTGCCAAATCAAGGGCCTTAGTAGATCTGCCAGTTGGGAGTTGGAACTTATTGTCTCTTTTTCTATTCATTGGTCTTGAACCAATCAGTAAAACCCATCCATTTTTTTTCTTTGGTAAAATGGAATTGTTGCAAGATTTGCTATTGTATATTAGAAGCCCAAATTCTAAGTACTCAGAGATGAGAGATTATAAGCTTATTTTGACTGTTGGCTTTAAGTGATAATGTTTATGATTGAAAAATTGAGTTGGATGCCTGCAACTAATAAGAATGGACATGAAATCCCCAAGGAATGCTCTTATCTCATACTATGGTAAAGATGGCAGCTTCCCAATCCTCAAGACTTGAAGAAAACTTAGATCCACATAAGAGACAAGTAAGTGGAAGGAAAATTTAATTATAAGGATTCCTCCCAAAACAACTTTTGTTCTTAGTTTGTGCAGAATGCCTTTGCCCAGTAGGGGCGTGGGAATTCTAGCATTATCAGAGGAAGGCATGATTGAATTATACTCATGCCACAATCAGCATTGCAGTGGAATAAAAGTTTACTGATAGATTTACTTGATAGTCCTAAAATTAAACAGGAGTGAGAGAAGAAGGATCTGAAGAATGAAGTCAGAAAGAAGTAGATGGCTCCAGTATCCATAAGAAATGTCATTTTCCTAATTGCGGCATCCATTTTTACCTTTGGTTCCAGTCCAGTGATGGTGACCTCTTGTGTGGAGGCTGACTAAAGAGAGCATCCTCAGTCTTGGACAAACTGGATATTGGCACTGGATTCGACAAAAGTATCATTCAACTCAGAGGGCAGGAAAGCAACTCAATAACCCATTTGCTTACATCAAATGCAGGCAGACATGGTCTGTCCTCACTATGACATTCTTTTGCCCTATGGCCTGTTTGATAGCAGATGGAATATTTAAAATTGCCTTTGTTTGCTGGAGTAGGGTACCTTTGGACATGGGCTTGCCCTGAAGAGCTGACATCATTTGGCTATGTCTATCTTGTTTTTGTCTATTATTCTCCTGAACTTTGACCTCAAACTCCTGATGTCAATAATGAAAGACCAAGGTAGCTATGGTAAGCAACTCACCTAGAGTCACTTCAGGTTTTGGAGTTTTCATCTTAAGTTGGAGCTTTTTGACTATGAATCTGTTTTTAAGAATTGTTTTTCCTTCAAAGAAGATAAATCTAGGTTTGTGGATTTGGTAAGACCCTCTCTCAGATGCTCAGAGAAGGATATAGGATTTCCTGCTTGCTCCCGACTGCTGGTTGCTGCCTTAGAATAGCTAATAAAGATTTGGTGGCTAGCTTAAAGGACATTTTTAATACAGAACAAATATGATCCCTCAAGTTAGTGTGTTCCTTGGTGTTAGAGACTCAGAGGGTCTTTGTGGATGAGAGTGGGTAGTTACCACCCATTAAGAATGACCACACACTTTCTATCCTCTCACTGTACTCATCATGATCCTCTATGAGAGTATGATTCCCTCCAAGTAAGGAAAAAAAAAACAGAGTAATTTGTTACAAGGCAATTGCACCTATTGGGGTTTTCAGAAAAGCTTCCAAGGTTTTTCTTAATCTATTTAAATTCTGTCAGTGAGAAAGGCATATGTAAGAGCTGTGGCATGCTCTAGACGTGGATGGTGGCAGCAATTGTGCCCCAGAGTATTGCAGAAAAGCAGCATAAAGAAGAGGCATAGGGGTTGTAGGTTTTGTGGGGATTGGCATGGAAAGCCTGGGTGAAGAAGTAGGGATGGAGAGTCCTATCTGTTGGGCGGCACAAGTACTTGAGTGGTTAGTTTGTGTCTTCTAAGGAGGTCTTCTCTTTCTGTTAGTAAGATAAAAATAGAAGGTTTCTGCCTATTTACCATGCCATTCACAAAATACATCTTACTAGAGTTTGGTATTATAGTTAATACTCCCATTTCAGGGCCAGGATTCCTCCCCAGAGAGTTTGTATTGCAATCAGGCAGTGTTGTAGGAAAAGTTAATCATCTTTTCCTTTAAGCTCGTGAGTCAAACTGCGACCAATTGGCCAAGATGCAGGTCAGAGGGCTGCCATGAGGAACACATTGCCATCTGGAAAAAGAAAATACTGATACTTAGACAGCCTGGCTATGCACAGGGCAGTAACTCCTAGGTTAAGTGGCTCTCCAAGCCTGTGCAACTGAGAGAGGATGTCTCCCCTCATTATCTTCCACAACAGGAGGTCATAGTTTCTTGTCCAGCTTCCATGTATTTATGGGGATGAGAGTTCCATAGATCTGTCATCTGATGCACTAGGGAGCAGGAGAGATTTTTCTCAACAAAGAAAGGGCAGAGACAGAGGAGGAATGTGAGACAGGGGTTTTAGAACCGATCTCAGGCAAACCAAGTGGAGTTTGGGAAATGGTTCTACAGGGGGTGTTAAACATTCCCCTGCTAAATGCTCCAGAGAGCATTTGGCTTGAGCAGTTCGATATTTAGCCAAAAGAACCAGATAGTAAAGAACATGGGTGTCATAGGATTTTATTTAGCTGCCCCATTTAGTGGGAAGGAGTGCCAGAGAATCCACAAGAGGGCACTGTTCCACAATGAATGATAAGGGACCTGTGCTGGTGAGGAGGAATGGAGTGCTTTGAGGAGAAGCCACCAGGAAGATCCCCTTAAAAGGAGTCCCTTGCAGAGAGCACAGAAAGGCAGCAATGGTAACTTCTTCCTGATAGACAGGAGTGTGGTGTTGATCCTGCCTAAGATTGACACTCCACAAGGGGTTTGGATTTCCCAGGCTTATGACTGCGAAGATACAGTGGGTGGTGGAGACTCAGGGAAGAGGGAAAGATCTGTTCCAAAAATAGCTGCCCACGTTAGCCCCAGAACTGTAAGTATCCACAGATGAAAAAATCTGATGTTGAAAGAGTTGACTTATCATTTGGAAATTGATTTGCTGTATTATTAAGGAGAAAAACTGAATTATTTTGTTCAAAATTGGAGGCCCAAGTGTTAGAGCATGAAGAGAGAGCAGCTGACATACTAGGGTCAAGAGAAGAAAATAGAAGCCAAGTTCTCCACCTGGGGGGCTGAGAAGCCAAACCTAGGGTTGCTAACTTCTTTCTAATCTCAGTGAACCTAATCTCACACATTATTAAATGTCCACAAATCATCTACAACATTCTTACATTCCCTAATTTATTTGTATTATATTTTTCTTTCTCTTGTAAACCAGTTTTTCTATGACAAAAATTTCATGTCCTATAGCTTTCCTTGTCCAAAAATTTTCTTCCCTTAACCTTCCTTAACAAGACACATTTTAATAATATTTGATTCATTTCTATTTCTCTCTCCCCTATCTCTCATCTACCAGTTCCCTTAATTCTGAATAATCTATTGTTACGTATAGCATTTTCTGACCAGTACACTCAAGCATAAATGTATGTTAACAAGTTTGAAAACAAAGCTTTTCTATCAAAAATTTATTTAAATTGTGTGAGCCAACACACGTTTGGATTAATATCACTTTCTGAATCATTTTTAAAGTACATTCTATTGGGATTGCACTATGTTACATAGGTTAAGCCTCTACCTGTGGTGCCAGCATCCCTTATGGGTACAAGTTCAAGTCCTGGCTGTTCCACTTTCAATCCAGCTCCCTGCTGATGGCCTGGGAGAACAGTGGAAGATGTCATAAGTGCTTGGGTCCCTGTACCCATGTGGGATACCTGAATGAAGCTCCTGTCTCTTGGTTTCAAATGGACCAAGCTCTGGCCATTGCAGCCATTTGGAGAGTGAACCAGTGGTTGGAAGATCTCTCTGTCTGTAACTCTGCCTCTAATAAATAATTAAATTTGTAAAAAACAAGTATATTCTATTTACTCTCTATTAGCTTGGCTTCATAGAACAGAATAAAAAATTACATATCCAGAAATTAAAACACATATGTGTTAGTGAAAATGGTGCCTCTTTATCTGAGACACCATCTTAAGCCTTGGGCACCATCTTAGGCTCTGGGCCAGTTGTCATCCTTTGAAATATGTTTTGGTTTATCTAAGACAAGTTTCAGTCCTAAGCCTAGCCTGATTTACCAGAAATCAGGTGACTAAATGGCCCAACCAAATGTATTGCCTTCACCCCACCCAATGGAATTTGTTGCACTTACTTCCTATCTCTGTTAAGCATAAGACCTGTCCTAGTACAGGCTGCTGTTCTTCCATGCACTGGGAGGCAGCCTGTCAGGTTTTCTTCCCCTTTACTCCAGTGGTTGGTGTGTTTTTGGTGGCCTTATCCTATGCCTGGAAAACAGTGACATAAACCAGAGGTCAATTAACCTCAGAGGATACTAGGGCAAAGCACTCTAAGAGTTTTGGCTTTCCTTTGACTATTCAAGTACATTTTTAGAGCCATGTGGGGCTAGTTATACCACTTCCTCAACCCAATCAATCGTTTTTAGTGCTATAGTGGGACATTTCAAGATTGGAAGAGAGGAAGCTATAAACATTATCTTAAATAAAAAAAAACCTAATTATGGCGGAACTAAAGGAATTTTAAACATCATCTGAGTGCTTGGCTCAGTGAGTTTTTATATCTTGCAGGTGTATCATCATTCCATAGCAACAATAAAGTTTTCCTTTATTTTTAACTAAAATAAAGATGTTAATAGCTTCTGTCTCTAAGGATTTTCAGTCCGTACCAGGAGGAACAACATTGATTTAGACTTATTGTGGGGTGATACACAATACTGTTTCAGGAAAACTGATGCGATGAGTCCAGCTTTGTGTCCTGGTGTCAACGACAGTTTACAAGGCCAGACATAATTATGTGAGTAGAAGAAGTTTTATTTAAGTTAGAAAAAGAAAGACCCTAAATAAATGGAAGTGCTTGTAGAAAGACAGACCAAGCCTCTGAGGTCTTAGAGTCTAGGAGTATTTGTGTATCCTTAGCAAGATATCTCCAAGAGCAAATGCAGCAGTTATACACCAGCTACTGTGAAGGCAGGGTAAATCTTAAGGTAGACTTTCTAACTTATTTTTGCTGAAGCCTAAATCTTGTTTTCTGTTGGCAAATTTTCATCACATCCTGTTTTGTTTAGTATGCACCTGCTGGCAAAGAGCTGCATGATGGAGCCAATCTGGCCTGCATCTAGTCCTAAGCTCCCTCAGTTCCAATTTGGGTGTATCTATCTTAAAACTAAGGAGATATTTCCAGAATTATCAGGGGTATACACACAACATTCTATTTTAATGAGGGCACAAATTTCCCTTTGGACAGATGTGAAGACAACTGGAGCCATTCCGTTTGGAGAACTGCTTTAACAATGATGTTCACATGAGCTGAAATCGCAGCACTTAATGAGCTGTGTGTACTGTGGTGGGCTGCTCAAAAGAGAACTAGTCTTACTCTTGCAATACAATAACGTGCCTCTGATTCCCAAACATGTTAGCCAGCCTTGGGTGACAATGTCCAGTTTTTCTAAATTAGTTAGCACCTTTGTTTTGAAATGAGTGTCCTCTCTAGAGAGTGTAGTTCTAGAAGAGTCTTTTGTGACAGTTACTATCAGGTTATCAAGCATAAGAATCATTCTTTCTAAACTCTCAACTTTATCTAATTTGATTTAGAGTTGACACCAGTGTCTCCATCTTCATTTTTATTCCCTCATCGTGATCAAGACCTTTTCCTGATTAAACATCCTATAGCCAGATTGCATTTGTTGCCCTGGCAGATTTGACCTAGTTGTTGGTCCAGATCCATGTGGGAGGGGAGAGTCCAGGAGACAGTGACAGTGACTCTTTCAGCCACATTTGAGTAACAAAGAGGTTTTAGAAGGAGTGAGAAAAAGCGATTTATATGCTAACTTCACCTGGAATCTAAACTTCAAGTTTGCTTTATCTGTTCTCTAGGCATGAATCAGTCCAGCATTATCTTGCTGGGGATTGTACTTCTGTAGAATTATGACAGGCAATAGATGCCTTAAAAACTGTGAACAAATAGAATTACATTATTGTAGATTAGAATTCTGTTAAAGAGCCAGGACTCTGGTCTGGAAGTTTATACTGGGGCTAGAACAGAGGAAAACTAGACACTTCTGTTTTGGGATTGGGGGGTTAAACTGATTCCAATTAATCATGCTTGAAGCATTAAGTCTTTCAGCCCAGGATTTTTACAAATGGGTATGTCAGCCAAAAATGGGGGGGGGGGAGGGAGTAGGATTTCAATTTTGTGAAAGGCAAAGGGCACTAAATAATATGGAATTAAATGAGTCCTCACCCTCAGGGCAATAGGTAGTGAGTGTCCATGAATGGAATCATTCCAATTCTAGCACAGAGTCACCTTGGCCATAATTGTCAAATGTCCCCACATGGGTAAGCACTTCCCTGAGGACTGTGGATAAAGCATAAAAAAGTGTGATCCTCCATCAACATAAGATGGCTTGAGTTTAAGTCAAGAAATCATGATCAACTCCTCTCTGGCATCAGATACAGAGCTTCGATTGATTAATCTTTGCTTTTCTTTGGTTTTCATGGAAATTGTCCCAATTAAATATTGCCTAATGATTGCATGTAATAGACATCCTCAACTCTCACTATAGATGGCGTATCTGGTCTTTAATAAAGAACTGACAAAATGAGAATATGGTTTTATATCATTCAGAAGAAAAGAGTGATTCTTCTTTCTTTGAATATGTAGAATTGATGATTCTCTCCTTGATAAAAGTACAACTTTTGAATTATAGCAGCTTTTCCACCCATAACCTCCCTCTCATTTCTAGTCCAACCTTTCTAAATTTGTTTCTCTCTAGGTACTGACTTTTGGGTTTTTGTACTTGCAATGTCCAATATTTAGCTGAGTCAGTATAACCAAATAAGTAAACTATATATATATATATATATATATATATATATATATATATATGTCTACAGATAACTATGGGCACTGAATTTGGTTCTCAGCCTGCATCATACCCTAGAAGATGTCTTAATATACTGGTCTGGATTCAGTGACACTCTTTTTAGGCTAGTTGAGCTACAATCTGTCTTGATCCTCTTACTAATCTTCTAGTCAATGATCAATGATATCCCCCACCCCCCAAAAACATTTAGCTATGTATGTTTATGATTTATTTATTATTTATTTGAAAGTCAGAATTACAAGGAGAGAGAGAGAGTGAGTTATCTTTCAGGGCTGGCACTGTGACATAGTGGAAAAAGCCACTACCTGCAGTCCGGCATCCTATATGCACATGGGTTTAAGTTCCGCTATTCCACTTCTGATCCAGTTCCCTGCTAATGTGCCTTGGAAAATAACATGATGGCCCAAGTCCTTGGGCCATTGAACCCACATGGGAGAGCTTGAAGAAGCTCCAGGCTCCTGGCTTCGGATAGGCCCAGCTCTGGCCATTGTGGCCATTTGGAGAGTAAACCAGTGGATGAAAGCCCTCTGTCTCTGCCTCTCTGTAACTTTGCCTTTCAAATAATTAAATAAATATTTTTAAAAAATTGAGAGAGATTTGCCATGTGCTGGTTTACTTCTCAGATGCCCACAATGACCAATGCTGGCCAGGAGCCATGAGCTTCATCTGGGTCTCCCATCTGTTGTAAGAGCCCCAACCATTTGGGCTTTCTGCTGCTTTTCCCAGGAGATAGAGACACTGTCAGGAAACTTTGTACCCAGAATCTTTGCTTGTTATGATAATAGTTATTAATAAATATTCTTGGGTGATGGTACATTATAAAATATTTTGATATCAGTATTATTTATCTTTTTAGTTTTGCTATACCTGTGGAGCATATTTCTGATATCTGTGGACTGTATTTCTGATCTAGTTTATATATTACACCTTTTGTCCTAAAATTATACCATACAATTAGTGTCCCAGTAAAATGTTCAGTGTATAACTGGCTGTGCAGGACCCTCTTCACCACTTTACTGTGTCCCACAGAGAGTACTTTTTCCACAGTGCAAGTGGACTACCAGGTCATTCTCTATTGGAGATCTGGTAAATCTCTTGAGTAGCTCACACTGAGTATATACAGCCCCTCTTGAAATGTTCTCTTGGAATTGTTCAAATAATTTTTATAAGTATTACTTGATCCTTCCCTTATATAGTCTGTGCAAAAATAATTCCAAGAATGGGCAACTGACCTAGAAGCTAAGATAGTAGTTAAGATGCCCATATCCCACATGGGAGTTTCTAGATTCAATTTATAGTTCTAGTCGCTGACTCAAGCTTCCTGCCAATTGTAGACCCTGGAAGCTAGCAGATGCTCACCCAAGTAGTTGAGTCCTTACCACCCATGTGAGAGCCCTGGATTGAATTCTTGTCTCTTGGTTCTTGGATCCTGGCTCTTGTGCTGGCTCAGTTCTGGTCAGCGTGGGTATTTAGTAGTAGGGAATGAACTAACTGATGAAAGCATTCTTTCTTTATCTAACTTTTTCCCTACAACTTAACCAACAACAAAAAAGAGTGATTTCACATTTCTCAATTTTTGCCCTACTCAAAAATAAAGGATCAACTAATACTCATAAAAATAAAAATAAAATGGAGAGCCAAAAGTTTCTTGGATAGTTTGTCAAAACTACATGCTCATATCTTGTGAGTCCTTCTGTTTTTCATTTATTATTTTCACTTTTCTCCTGTAAAATAATGACCTTCTAACTTAGGAAAAAGATACTGTCCTTTTTCTAATGGCAGTACTCAGTACCTTTGCAAAAAATCAATCGACCTTAGATGCATAGTCTTATATGCATGCTTCTATTTTTGTTCTGTTGGCATATATGTCTGCTATTATGCTGCTTTTATTACTATACTTTCATAGAATACTTTGAATACAGGTAATTTTGTGTCTTTTAATTTGTTCACTTTGCCAAAATTGCTATGGGTGTTTTTGAGGTTACCTGAAATTTAAATTGCTTTATCTAGTCCTGCCAAGAGTGCAGGTTTGGCATCCCCTAGAGGTGCTGGTTCGAGTCTTGATTGCTCCACTTACGATCCAGCTCTCTGCTATGATCTGGGAAAACAGTAGAAGATGGCCTAAGTCATTGAAATTATTATTTGCTTATCACATTGAATATATAAACATCCTTCTCCTATAAGTAGTCAAATGTCAGGTATTTTTGAACACTTATATATATATATATATATATTTTTTTTTTGACAGGCAGAGTGGACAGTGAGAGAGAGAGACAGAGAGAAAGGTCTTCCTTTGCCGTTGGTTCACCCTCCAATGGCCGCCGCGGCAGGCGCACTGCGGCCAGTGCACCGCGCTCATCCAATGGCAGGAGCCAGGAGCCAGGTGCTTCTCCTGGTCTCCCATGGGGTGCAGGGCCCAAGCACTTGGGCCATCCTCCACTGCACTCCCAGGCCACAGCAGAGAGCTGGCCTGGAAGAGGGGCAACCGGGACAGAATCCGGCGCCCTGACTGGAACTAGAACGCAGTGTGCCGGTGCTGAAAGGCGGAGGATTAGCCTGTTGAGCCATGGCGCCAGCCCGAACACTTATGTTTTATATGTCAACTTTGTTCCTTTCAGAATTCTATTTTTTTCTTTAAAGTTTGAGTTTATGGCAGAGTTTGTTGAGTTTGTAGTGTTGATTACTGAAATTTTATTGAAATTCCTGTATCAGAATATTTGTAATCTGCTTTATGTTTGGGATATTTTCTTTTATTATTGATTTAACATGTTTTCTATCATTTGACATCCTCCAGTCTCCTTTGAAACCCCTGTAACTCAAATATGTCCTTTGAATGTTGTTCCATAGTTCCCCTATGCTGTCTTCATTTCTATTTATTCTTTTTCCTTTTGTTTTACCCTCTGGGGCTTTATTTTCAAATAGCCTGTCTTCAACCTCATTGATTAAATCTTCTGTACAGCTATCAATGCTTTCTATTACATTACTTACTTATTTGTTTATTTTGGGGGACTTTTCATCTCCAGAATTTAGTTGTTTTTAATTTTTAAAGTTTTTGTTTACATAAAGTGAAAATTTTCATACATTTATAGCTTTAAGAACATACCACGTCCCACACTACCCTCCCTCTCTCCCTCATTTCCACCCTTCCTCTTGCTTTCATTCTTTTTCTTTAATTGTAAAAATGACATACTTTCAATTTACCTCATAATTACAGGCTTAACTCTCCACTAAATAAAGAATATATAGAATTCAGCAAGTGGTAAACAGAAAAATCATTGTTCTACATAAGTATAGACAAGGTCTATAAATAATGGTCAAATGTCAAAATGTGAATTTCACTGTTACACATTACACCATTTTTTTACTTTTTATATAAGTTACCTTTATTGCCTGTGCTTCTGGAGTTTTATCCAAGAAGTCTTTTCCTACATGATTGTCTTGCAGAGTTTTCTTTATGTTTTCCTCTAGTAATTTGATGATTTCAGGTCTTATATTTAGATCTCTGATCCAATGTGAGTTTTTTTTTTTTTTGCATAGTGTGTGAGATAGAGGTTTTGTTGCATATTTCATCATGTAGAAATCTAATTGTCCCAACACCATTTGCTGAAGAAAATGTGTTTTCTCCAGGGAGTGATTTCAGCTTGTTTGTCAAGGATTAGTCATTATAGATGCATGTATATCTTTCTGGAATCTCTGATCTCTTCCATTGATTCACTATCTATTCTTGTGCCAATACAAGGCTGTTTTGAATATAACTTCCATGTAGTACCAGCTTAAAAGCTGGTATTATGATGTTTCCATCTTTATTTTTATTGTTTAGGATTACTTCAACTTTTCAAGGTCTCTTATGACTCCATACATATTTTAGGGTCATTTTTTACAGACCTGAGAAAAATGTCTTTGGTATTTTGATTGACATCACATTGAATCTGTTTATTTGCTCTGGTTAGTATTAATAGTTGATGACATTAATTCTTCTAATACATGAATATGGAAGATTCTTCCTTTTTTATCATTCATTTCTTTCCATAATTTTTTACAATTTTTTTATAAAGATCTTTCACATTCTAGTGGAATTCATCCCAAGGTATTTAAATTTTTGTACTATTGCAAATAGGACTGATCATAAAAGTTCTTTCCCAGACATTCATTGTTTTTCTATACAAAATGTACTGCAACATTTAAAACTCTCTCACGAGTTTCAATAATCTAGTGGAGTCTTTTGGTTCTCCTATGTGTAGGATCATATCATCTGCAAACAAGGATAATTTAGCTTCTGCCTTTCCCATTTGTATTCCTTTGATTTCTTTTTCTTATATAATGGCTGTGTCTAAACCTTCCAGAACTATTTTAATAATAATGCTGAGACTGGGCATCCTTGTCTGGTTTCATATGTTAGTGGATATCTTCCAGATTTTCCCATTCAATGTGATGCTCACTGTGGATCTGTCATATATTTCCTTGATTTTATTGGAATAGCTTTCTTCTATCCCCAATTTCTTAAAGGTTTTTATTATTAAAAGATATTGTGTTTTATTAAATGCTTTCTAAGTTCTACTGAGATAATCATATGATTTTTATTCTTCAGTTTGTTAATATGATGTGTTACATGTATTGATTTACATATATTGATCCATCACTGCATACAAGGGCTAAATCCCAATTGCTCTGGTTGAATGATATTTCTAATGCGATGTTTAGCTAGTATTTTAATGAGTATTTTTGCATCTATGTTCATTGGAGAAATTGGTCTATAGTTCTCTTTCTTTGTTGTATTTTTTCTGATTTTGGAATAAAGGATTTGCTACACTCATAGAAGGAGTTTGGTAGAATCCCTCTTTTTCGATTGTTTTGAACAGTTTAAGAAGAATTGGAATTAGTTCTTTAAAAGTGTAGGTAGAATTCAGCAGTGAAGCCAGCTGATCATGTTTTTTGTTGTTGTTGTTGTTGTTGTTGTTGTTGGGGGCTTCTTCATTACTGATTCAATATCTTCCTTGGTTATTGATCTTAAGTAGATGGTTTTCTATGTCTCAAAAAAAAACAGCTCTTCATTACACTGATTTTTTTTAAGTTTTGTTAATTTTTTCTCTAATTTTTATTATTTGTTTCCTCCTACTGATTTTAAGTTTGGCTTATTCTTGTTTTATTTAAGATCTTTGAGATGCATTTTTAGGTCATTTATTTGATTACTTTCAAATTGATTGATGGAGTCACTAATTGCTATTACATCATTTCTTAATACTGCTTTTGCTGTATCTCACAAGTTTTGATATGTTGTGTTGTCATCTTCATGCATTTCTAGAATATTTTATCTCCTTTTATTAAACATTTATTTATTTATTTGAAAGTCAGAGTTGGGGGGGGGAGCTACAGAGAGAGATTGCATATCCATTGGTTCACTCCCCAAATAGCCTCAATGATTGCAGTTTTTCCAGGCTAGATCCAGGAGCCTGGAGCTTCTTTCAGATCTCCAATGTAGGTGCAGAGCCCAGGAACTTTGGCCATCATTCACTGCTTTCCCAGACCATTAGCAAGGAGATTGGTCAGAAGTGAAGCAACCAGGATTCAAACTGGCCCCCATGTGAGATGCCAACATCATAGGCATTGGCTTAATCCACTGTGCCATAACATTGGACCTTTGATTTGTCATTCATGAACATGTTGTTCAATTTTCATGTATTTGCATATTTTTTAGAGATTCTTAAGTTGTTATTTTCTAGCTTTATTCCATTATGGTCTTTGTGTATATTTATAGGTGGAGTGTGTTTCTTGCAGGCAGCAAATAGATGGGCCTTGTTTCTTAATTCAGTCAGCCAATCTGTATCTTTTAATTGAAGAATTTAGGCCATTTACATTAAGGGTTATTATCAAATAATAATGACTTGGGCTTGCCATTTTCCCATAAATATTCCTGTTTTTGTTTTGTATTTTCTCTCTACTTTTTTGTAGGTGATTTTCTGCCTTGAAATTCTTTCATGATGCAGATTATCTTTTTCTGCTTCTCTGTGTAGCATATTATTAAGAATCACTTATAAGGCTGGAGAAGTGGGTGGCAAATGCTTTCAATGTGTTTGTTTTGGAAGATCTTCATTTTACCTTAAAATAGAAATGAGAGCTTCCTTGGGTACAGTATTATGAGTTGACAGTTTGTTTTTTTCTTGTAGGATTTGGGCTATGTCTTTCCATTCTCTCCCACCTTGTAGTTTCTGATGAGAAATCAATTGTTAATCTAATTGGATATCCTGCAAAGGTATTATGACTTCTCAGTCATACATATTTTAGGATGTTTGCTTTATGTTTTACTTCCGAATATTTGACTAAAATGTTGTGTGGTTAAGTTATTTTCTGATCCTGAAGCATTTTTGAAGCATTGTAACAGAAAAGGAAATATATCCTTACCAATATACTCCTTAATAAAAGCACAATCAAAAAGGGCCCCCAGAAATGGAAGTGGCCCAGTCAAAGCCCAGCTGGATTATTTACAAGGAAAGTTTGTGCAGTAGATTTAGAGATGCTTACAGTATTTTTTGGTTGATTTCCTTGAGGACAAATAATGATAACCTCTGTTATTACAAGAGCATTTTAGAAATTTAGCTAGGCTTTAACAGATGCTAAGGAAAGATTTCATGAGTCCTTATGCACCATTGCAATATTCCTGCCCATTTCTTTCATCAAACACAGGTAATATGTGAGTGCTTTGAGGGTAAATTATTAGGCATCCAGTTTATAGTCCCCACTCTGCTCCTTTTGAGAAGCTTTTATTCTCTAGTCAAAAAAATCAGTCCCTATTCCATCTGACTATATTAATGTATATCTAATAACATAGCTGTGAAGTTATTTTCTTTTTTCTGTGTTTGCTTTGCCATTCGAGTACCAAGTATATGGTTAACAACATTTAGAGGCATAATGTGAAATGTTGTGCCATTTAACTGCTTTCTAATTAATGGGCTTTAAAATTGTTGTACATAATATTTGGCTCTTAATTTGATCCACTTTCTCTTCAATGTGTTGGGAAGGGAGACTATATAAAAAGTTAATATAAATTTCTGGTTTCCATACCCTCAGTATGCCAGTTATTAAAGCAGTTTGAAGTATCGCATACAAAAAAGCAAGACTAAGGTGGGAGGTATTATTACAGGAGGAGGGGATCTTCCAGTATTATAAGCTAGAGGGATTGGACTAAACTCATGGGACCAGGATAGCATTCCTAACTAAAGGAAACTAGCCTCTCCATTGTGTATGTGTGCACGTGCCTATCTAGTTACTTCTGCAGTAAAATGCTCTACTCCTGATCTCTATACCCCCTCTTAACTAGTTATTTCTAACTTAAGAATATTCAAGGCCTCATGTGGAAACTTTTAATTTTTCATTTTCTAACTAAATATTTCACTGGAATGCACAGGCTTTGTTATAAATCAAGTAAGGATCATCCCAAAATTTAAAACGAAAATTCTATTACAGCATGTTTTCTATTTATAATGAGAAATGTGAACCTAACTTCACATAGAACAAAAGATTTGCCTGAACACTGTGCTAGGGGACCTTATCAATGATAGCCTGTCTTCTATCTACATGTAGACTTGGGTTACACCTTTAAAGTTGAGTCTGGCCATGATGCCTCGTCTTTGAGTAAGAAAACACAATCCAGTCAAATTGCAAACAATATTTTATAGCCCACCTTGTTAAACCATTTTATTAATATTTCAATTCATTTTTCTGTACTTTGCCATGTACATGAAGCTTAGTATTTGCTTTTGGTTCATGCTTCTTAACTACCCAATGCTAATTATTAATTCTAATTAATATTATTCATTTTGTCTTAGCTGAAATTGACATCATTTATTCCTGTAGCTTTTCTTCCATTTCTTGGAAATCTAGATAATATCTGTTTTGCAGTCTGTAACAAGGTTCTGGCTCTGCTTTTCTTCAATAAGATCCCAAATACTCCAGTTTATTGCATTGTATTCAGGCAGATAATTTTTCTATGAATGCATATGAAAACTTCATGCTTTTCCATCTTCTCAAGTTAACAGGCTGAAGTTCAAGTGAATCTCATACTTTGTTATGATTTTATATACACATATATTTATGTCAGCAGTAAAATAGAACTATTTGATGATTTCTGATATTAGAACTACACGTCTTAGTTTTTAATATAATAATAAAATATTTGGATGCATCCGGGAGGAACAGCATTTGTACATATGAAGAAAAATCTTGCCTCATATTTATCCATAGTGATTGAATTAAATTGAATGGTCTTATCTGTCATAGGTGCTATTCTTATGCCTGAAAGAGTTCTAATCTTTCTTTTTCTTTTTTCCTGTCATAACAAGGTTTTGATAAACAAACAAGCAACATTTTATGACAAGGTAAGTAATGCTTGTCACACAAGCCAGCAGGAACCCAATCACATCCAGAGAGTGGTACTGGTACCAGGTGAGGTCGTGGGCTGCAACACGGAGATGCTTGGCCCCTTTGTGGCGCATCACATACTCAATCCAGAAGACAGCTCGATCCAAGGGCTTCATGGGCTGATCGTGGTGAATTCTTGATAACTTCATGATATTCTCTTTATAGCTGAAGGAAAATCAATTGATAAAAATTTATAGGATGCACCAGAAATGGTAGAAGATGGTCCAAGTGCTTGGGCCCCTGCACCCACGTGGGAGACCCAGAAGAAGCACCTGACTCCTGGCTTCGGATTGGCGCAACTCCAGCATTTGCAGTTACTTGGAATGAACCAACGGAAGGAAGACCTTTCTCTCTGTCTCTCTCTCTCACCATCTGTAATTCTATCTCTCAAATAAAATAAATACAATCTTTAAAAAATTATTCCAAAATGAACAGAATTTTAGTATAACAAATTCTTTTTATTAGGTCAGCATTACTTTGATAACAAAATGAAAGCCACAACTTGAGAAGGAAACTATAGACCTATATAACCTTCATGAACATAGATGCAAAGATTATCAACAAAGTACTAGCAAGTTGAATTCAAACACACATCATAAATATCATACATCATTATCTAGTGGGATATATCCCAGAAATGCAAGGGTGAGTCAACAGTTGGTATTCTAATGATGAACTTACAGATACAGAAATTAGGAAAGAAATCCCATCCACAATAGAAATAAAACAATCAAATATATCAGAATAAATATAATCAAAGAAGTGAAAGCACTCTGCAATGAAAATTATCAAACAATGATGACAGAAACCATCAAAGACACACAAAAAAAATTTAAAGATATTCCTTGCTCATGAATCAGAAGAATCAATATCATAACCTAACACTTTGAGATATGTTGATTTTGAATAGTTCCTGTCTCAACTGTTGAGGAACAGTTTTTTTTTATAGTATTTGTTGAACTTTTTGCTTAATATAGGGTTAATCTTCTGTGAATAACATTAATTGAAAATAGATCTAAGCAAAATAAGAACGAAATAGGAGAGAGAGGAAAAAAGAAGGGTGGAAGTGCATGTAGGAGGGAGAGTGGGGCTGGAAGAATCCATATGTTCCTAAATTTGTATTTATGAAATGCAAGAAATTTGTATACCTTAAATAAAAATGAAAAGAGGGCATACTCACTAAAGCAATCTACAAATTCAATGCAAATCCTATCATGATATGGATAACAATCTTTACGTAACAAGAAAAAGCAATTGGAAAATTCATATGGAATCACACAAAACCCAGAATAGCCAAAGCAATCCTGAACAAGATAAATCAAGCTCAAGGCATCACAACATCTGCCTTCAAAGCATACTACAAAGCTATTGTAATTAAAACAGTTTGGACTGGCAAAGAAACTGATACATAGATCAATGGAACAGAATAGAGAGCCCAGAAATTAATCCACATACATATATACAACTGACTTTTGACAAAAGTGTTCAGAACATGCAGTGATATAAGGATTTTCTCTTCAACAAGTTGTGCTTGAAAAACTGGATATATATATATATATATATATATATATATATATATATATATTCCGCTCATCATATACCAAAATAAATGCAAGATAGTCAAAGAATTTAAGACCTGAGACTATAAAGTTTCTGGAAGCAAACATAGGTTAAATACTCCAACACATTGGTATAGGAGACAACTTAGAAAAGACTCCCAAAACACAGGCAGAAAAAGCAAAAAACTAAGCAAATGGGACTGTTTAAAATGCTGAAGCTTTTCCACAGGAAAGGAAATTATCAACAGAGGGAAGAGACATCAAACAGAATGGGAAAAGTATTTGCAAACCACCTATAAGACAAAGAATTAATACCCAGAATACATCAATAACTTAAAAAAATTCAACAATGGCATATACTTTTCCCATTCTGTCAGTTGCCTCTTCACTCTCATGACTGTTTCTTTTGCAGTACAGAAACTTCTCAATCTGATACAATCCAAATAGTTAATTTTGGCTTTGACTGCCAGCGTCTCCAGGGTCTTTTCTAGGAAGTCTTTGCCAGTACCTATATCTTGCAGGGTTTCTCCAATGCTCTCTAATAATTTGAAGGTGTCAGGTCGTAGATTTAAGTCTTTAATCCATGTTGAGTGAATTTTTGGGCAAACTACACAACAGATATTGGGTTGATAACCAGAATCTACAAAGAAATCAAGAAACTCCACAACATCAAAACAAACAACCCACTTAAGAGATGGGCCAAGGACTTCAATAGACATTTTTCCAAAGAGGAAATCCAAATGGCCAACAGACACATGAAAAAATGTTCAAGATCACTAGCAATCAGGGAAATGCAAATCAAAACCACAATGAGGTTTCACCGCACCCTGGTTAGAATGGCTCACATTCAGAAATCTACCAACAACAGATGCTGGCGAGGATGTGGGGAAAAAGGGACAGTAACCCACTGTTGGTGGGAATGCAAACTGGTGAAGCCACTATGGAAGTCAGTTTGGAGATTCCTCAGTAACCTGAATATAACCCTACCATACAACCCAGCCATAACACTCCTTGGAATTTACCCAAAGGAAATTAAAAATTGCAAACAAAAAAGCCATCTGCACATTAATTTTATTGCAGCTCAATTCACAATAGCTAAGACCTGGTACCAACCCAAAAGCCCATCAACAGTAGACTGGATAAAGAAATTATGGGACATGAACTCTATAGAATACTATACAGCAGTCAAAAACAATGAAATCCGGTCATTTGCAACAAGATGGAGGAATCTGGAAAACATTATGCTGAGTGAATTGAGTCCCAAAGGGACAAATATCATATGTTCTCCCTGATTGGCGACAACTAATTGAGCACCAAAGGGGAAACCTGTTGAAGTGAAATGGACACTATGAGAAACAGTGACTTGATCAGCTCTTGTGCTGACTGTTGTTGTTGTACAATGTAATACTTTATCCATTTTAGTTTTTTTTGTTGTTGTTGCTCAATACTATTGGTTGAACTCTGTACTTAACACACAATTATTCTTAGGTATTTAAATTTTAACTGAAAAGTGATCCCTGTTAAATATAAGAGTGTGAAAAAGAGAGGAAGGAGATGTACAATTTGGGACATGCTCAATCGGACTTGCCCCAAATGGTGGAGTTAGAAACGTGCCAGGGGATTCCAATACAATCCCTTCAAGGTGGCATGTACCAAGGCTATCTCACTAGTCCAAGTGATCAATTTCAGTTCACAATTTTTCACACTGATAGGTCTAAGAGTCAAAGGGATCACATAAACAAGACTAGTGTCTGCTAATACTAACTGATAGAATCAAAAAGGGAGAGAACAATCCATCATGGGAAGCAGGATACACAGCAGACTCATAGAATGGCAGATGTCCTAAATAGCACCCTGGCCTCAGAATCAGCCCTTAAGGCATTTGGATCAGGCTCAAGAGCCCATCAGAGTATTTTAGGCATGGAAAGCCAAGACACTCTGGAAAAAAAAAAAAAAGAAGAAGACCTAAATGAAAGATCTCTGCAAGTGAGATCCCAGTGGAAAGAATGGGCTCATCAAAGAAGGAGGTACCTTTCTCTGAACGGAGGAGAGAACTTCCAGTTTGACTATGACCCTGTCGGAATAAGATCGAAGTCAGCGAACTCAAAAGGCTTCCATAACCTTGGCAACTCATGACAAGAGCCTAGGGTGATTACTGATGCCATAAACAAGAGTGTCAATTTGTTAAGTCAACAACAGGAGTCACCATGCACTTATGTCTCATGAGGGATCTGTCCTTAATGTGTTGTCCAATGTGAAGTAATGCTATAACTAGTACTGAAACAGTATTTTACACTTTGTGTTTCTGTGTGGGTGCAAACTGATGAAATCTTTACTAAATATATACCAAATCGTTCTTCTGTATATAAAGAGAATAGAGAATGAATCTTGATGTGAATGGAATGGGAGAGGGAGTGGGAGATGGGAGGGGTGCAAGTGGGAGGGAAATTATGGGGGGGAAGCCATTGTAATCCATAAACTGTACTTTGGATATTCATATTTACTAAATAATAAAATAAAAAAATAAAAAAGAAGAAAAAAATTCAACAATGGCAACAAAATATCCATCCAGTTTAGGAAAGGAAAAAGGACTTCAATAGACTGTTCTCAACAGAAGAAATACAAATGGCTACCATGTTGAGTGAAATAAGCTGGATCCAGAAATACAAATAATAATTCTTCCTCCTTATGTGTCAGAGCTAAATGTAAAGATATAAAACTAAAATAAAGAGAAAAATGTAAAAAGGAAGATTTGTGTTTATCAGTGTTGTTGCAAATATAGGCTTGTAAAACTTTCCTTTATACCTCTCAAACCAATGGCTAAGAACTTTATACTACTGTAGTTAGTGATCTGTGATTAGTGAAATGTAGTATATGTGAGAGAAACGGTCATTTTTCCAGTTAATTATTTTTATAGCCATTGTCTATATTCGTACTAAACTAAGAGACTTTCTGCTTTTTACTTTTCAATCTTATTTAGTGAAGTATTAGTTTTTGTTACTCGAATCTAAATTTAAAATATGATATTTCAAAAAACTAAAATAAAGTCAGAAAGCAAGAAGGAAAGAGGGTGTGAGAGAAATGGCAGGATGCATGGGGGGACAGAGGTAGGGAATATCATTATGTTCTTAGAATTAAATCTACAAAGCACATCAAATCCTTAAAAACAAATTAAACTTTTAAAATAAAATAAGCATGTTAAAAAAAAGAAGTGCTGCCTATTTTTAAAAACTAGTTTTAATGGAGTAAATTTGAAAACGCTAGTTGTTAACTACTTAAGAGATAGAATCAAAATACTAGAAGAGGCCGGCGCCGTGGCTCAACAGGCTAATCCTCTGCCTTGCGGCGCCGGCACACCGGGTTCTAGTCCCGGTCAGGGCGCCAGATTCTGTCCCGGTTGCCCCTCTTCCAGGCCAGCCCTCTGCTGTGGCCCGGGAGTGCAGTGGAGGATGGCCCATGTGCTTGGGCCCTGCACCCCATGGGAGACCAGGATAAGCACCTAGAACCTGGCTCCTGCCATCGGATGAGCGCGGTGCGCCGGCCGCAGCGCGCCGGCCGCGGCAGCCATTGGAGGGTGAACCAACGGCAAAGGAAAACCTTTCTCTCTGTCTCTCTCTCTCACTGTCCACTCTGCCTGTCCAAAAAAAAAAAAAAAAATACTAGAAGAGAAAATTGGGGACATATTAACTGTCAAGGGAAGTAGATATTGTTTCAGTTAAATAAATCCTTAGAATAATTTACAAGACAAAAATACAAGTAACTATATGAGATAATGGATAGGTTAATTTCTTCTTTTTCTTCTGCTATCTATTTATTCCATACATCATGCTTTATAAATGAAACATATACAATAGTATTCATTTTAAAATAATGAGTGGTGAGTTCTTATGTTGTAGGAAAGTTATAACTGCTGAAAGTCAGTTAGAACTATTATAACATTCACAGTTCCCAGCTTCAGCTCTGTTCCTAATGCTTCCTTGTAATCCTGCTACCTTGTTCTGTGATTCCCCTCATTCTGTTTATTGGCTACTACATACATTTTTATAACGCTTTTATTTAAAGAATATAAATTTCCAAAATACAGCTTATAGATTACAATGGCTTCCCCCCACATACATTTTGTACTGTCTTTGAGCTTCTGAAAATACTTCTATAAAACCATGATGAATTATTTATGAGTGTCAACATATTGTTCATCTTCAGAAGAACTATTGTCTCCTTAGACTTCAAGTGAAAACTTATCTATAAATAGTATGGAATTAAAAGAAAGCAATACTCACGAAGGATCATTAATGACTGTCTTCAAGGCATTGAGGAAATCTGCACTTGACATTGTTTTCCAGTCCAGTCTAACAGCTGCTCCCTTGGCTGCCATGTAGGCAATGTTATCAGGTTGCTCTGAGAACAAGGGAAGCCCCACCATAGGGATTCCATGGTAGATTGCCTCGTAGATGCCATTGGATCCACCATGCGTTATAAAAGCTTTGGTTTTGGGATGACCTAGAATTAAGTGATTTTCAGTAAATTATTAATGGTAAGTCCTAGAAATGAAATGAGAAATTTATAGCATGAGGCACTAACAGAGCCAGCGCTGTCTAGAAAATATTAATAGCCATGAAACTGCATTTAAATTCCTTTCAGGTCAAGAGGAAGAGACATCTAAGTCCCCTGCAGAGGTAAGTGAAGGCTACATGGAAGAGGTGGTGTATAAAATAGAAATTTGAACAGTGAATGCAAGATTCCCAATGGGAAAAATTAGCATATTCTGGATAAAAGGAATTTGCATATGCCAGAAAAAATTTAAAAAGGCCAAAAGCATGTTAAAACATTTTCTCTGAATGAGGTGGTGCATCCACTGAGTATTGAATGGAGGATGTATGAGGCAGCAGAGGGTGGCATGGTCATGGTGCTGGAAGCAGGAGGAGAGGGGCCAGCGCTGTTGCGTAGTGGGTTAAAGCCCTGCCCTGAAGCGCCAGTATCCCATATGGGCGTTGGTTCTAGTCCTGGCTGCTCTTCTGATCCAGCTCTCTGCTATAGTCTGGGAAAGCAGAGGAAGATGGCCCAAATCCTTGGGCCCCTGCACCTACATGGGAGACTCTGAAGAAGCTCCTGGTTCCTGACTTTGGATCTGTTCACCTCCAGCCATTGGGACTACCTGCGGAGTGAACCAATGGATGGAAGACCTCTCTCTCTCTCTGTCTTAGGTCACTCTGTAATTCTTTCAAATAAATTAAAAAAAG
Organism: Sylvilagus floridanus; assembly: GCA_949820135.1. Classification (NCBI taxonomy): domain Eukaryota; kingdom Metazoa; phylum Chordata; class Mammalia; order Lagomorpha; family Leporidae; genus Sylvilagus; species Sylvilagus floridanus. The sequence goes on along the minus strand of OX463238.1, from coordinate 101,922,829 downwards.
GAGGAGAGAACAACCTTCATCTTGAAATGTATTATCATTTTATGATAGATATCATAGGTTTTTCCCTTAGAAAATATGATTTCAGACATAATGGTTGACAGATCATTTTTGGTCGCATTTGAAAAGCATCATATCAGGAGAAAGGACAGATGTAGTAACTGAAATAGGACACAGGGAGACAACCCAAGAGATTATTCTCACTGGTGCTTTTTAAAGTTTACTTATTTTACTGAGAGAGATTTTTGAAATTTTCCATCTGCTGATTTACTATCTAAATGTCTACAACCACTGAGGTTGGGACACGATCTAGGAAACCAGTTTGGGTTTCCCATGTGGCAACAGCAATTTAAAGACGTGAAGCATCACATACTACCTCCCAACGTATAAATAAAAAGGAAAGTGTAGTTGTAAGTGGATCAGGCACTCAAACCTAGGTAGTCCAATGTGGGATACTGGTATCCCATGAAGCATCTTACAGCCAAATTTCCTTCCCACAGGAATTATTGAGAAATCTCAGTAAGAGGTAACTATAGTCAATATAAGTGTACTTTGTTTCTGCACATTAAGAATTTGATTATGTATGATAAAAAGTTTTTAAATAAGAGTTTACTTCATTACATTTTCACTAGAACTGGAAAACAAACAGGAAGTCATTTGCTTTAATTTCTCCTTTTTTTAAATAAATGTCAATGAGTTTCCTGTTGAGCTACTTGCATCCTGTTTGGATATTACTCGTGTTTTCAGTATTTGCTCTCCAGTGTCTTACCAAGAAGGTCATTCTGAGGCATCCACTTATAGAGCTTCGTATTAGGACCTAGGGTATCTGGTTCCTTGCCATCAAATCTCCAAAGAACCTGTTATGTTAAAAAACAAAATGCCTGTTTCTTGAGTTGAATTTCAAATTAGAACGTGTTAGAATTCTACAGATGTTGTGAGATTCCCTACTGAAATGCCTCCCTCAGGAAAGAAAAGAAGATATTAAGGACAAGACATATTAAGGGTGAGAACTGCTAAAATGTTGAGCAAAGTATAATACTAACATTTCCAGTACTATTTCCAGGTGTGGAATAATCATGATTTTCATATTTAGTGCCTTAGATAAGTGAGATGATCAGTGACAAATTATAGTATTTAAGAAAAGGCTTGCATTCATACTTCCAGTGCAAAAAAGAATAACATTATAAGGGATCTACACTTTTAAATAAATGTATTTTCTATGTTAGTTTTGTCTTCAAATTTATTTTTTAAGTTGAAATGAGGTTTTACTAATATTCACTGATCTATAATTTATTTCATTAAAACTTGACATCTTTAAATTTACAAAAAGATAAATACTTGAAGTAAGCTATGTGTGAGAAACAAATTATACTTAGGAACTATGTTTAACGTTTTAGATTACAAATGATTAAGCCCATTTTCCAGGAAGAATTTCAGGTGACATGTTTGAAAACGTTTGTTTGTTTATTTGACAGAGTGACAGATAAAATTCTTCCATCTACTGGTTCACTGTCCAGTGCCCACTACAGCCAGGGTGAGGCCGCACAAGCTATAAACTACACTTGGGAAAGCCCCATGGGTCTCAGCGATGAGGAGTACTTGGTATACCATGACCTGCCTCTCAGGACACACACTTGCAGGAAGCAGAGGTGACACTTCATCCCAAGGTCTCTGATATGGAGTGTGAACATCCCATCAGTGCCTTACCAGCTGCACAACAACACCTGTCACGCAAGGGCCATGTTTGAAATAAATACCCAGTATTATCACTGTTTTTAGGATTGGAGTCTTTAATGGTAGAAAAGAAGAGCCATTCTATATGCAACATGGTGGCTGGAAAAGATACCAAGATGTCAGGTTAAATGTGGTGCAACTGACTAGAAATGCCTTCATGAAGCATTACAACACACTGACAGCCAAAGTCACTCAATGCTGTTCTAGCCAGAATGGTCCCATGCCCAGTAACAAAATAAGGTACTGGTCTTGGAAATTTTAAGTTCTTCTCATAAGTTAGGGTACAATCTACAAAAATGTGGTTCCTGTTCGCTATGTGAGTGTTAAAAGTAATTTCAGGTTGTCTGCCAAAATCTAACATAGGTGATTACTAGAAACTCGTATCAGATAGGAAGCTAAAAGGTTTCTAAATACCAGAAGGTCAAAGTTTTCTTGCACAGATTAGAAAATTAGTATCTACTGGGAGCAAGCATTTGAACTTTTTCCCAAGACAGGCCTGCTCCTCTGACTCCTTCTTATATTCCTTTATTGTTCCTCAGTCTGCAGGTGGTGTTAATCTAATGGGCTAGGAACACATCCTGTGGGGCCACCTATTATAACCCAGTGGGTCTGTTTTGGAAAAATCCATCTCCACACTTTCTCTTACATCTTCCTGCTTCAGGCTCAGCCAAATCCAACCTTAAGAGTATTCTATTTTCTTCTATTTTTTTCTAAATCTGTTTGACAATGTTGAATCCTGAACCCAAGGTTAATGAGCCCTGATCTTCCTTCCACTAAATAGATTATTGAACAGCACTGTGAAGGGGCCTAATGCAAAACTGGAGGAATTAAAGAGTCAGCAATTACTGGGAATCCAAAACTACATATTAACACTTCAGAAATTTTATCAAAACCTGCTTACTGCTGTTTTATCAGTGCAGTTAACAATTACAATTTAACTCCTTTCTGATAATACCATTAATGCACACATGGCATCAAATTAGAGGTCCAGGCATGGTGACTTTTGTTTTCTGACTGTCCTGTTGTGATGATAATGAAGCTTCCCACTGCACCTGTTAAATATATTTCTTTCTGATCAAATACTAATTCCAAAGTATTTACACACCATCTGTGAAAAATTTGCACCAATAAGTAGAGTTTAGGTTTTTATTTATGTATAGGAAAGGAAGAACAGCAGAGAGAGAAAGAGAGAGAAAGAGATAAAAGGAGAGATTTTCCATCCATTGGCTCCCTCCCAAAATGAGCCAGGCCAAAGTCATAAATCAGGAATTTCATCTTGGTCTCCCACTTAAGTGGCAAGGGACCCAATATTTGGACAATGTTTCCCTGCTTTCCTAGGTTCTTTAGAAGGAAGCTAGATAAAATGTGGAGTAGGTAGGGCTGAAACCAACACTCTGATTTGATAAACCGGTATGGCAGCTTAACTTGTTGTGCACAATGCCAGCCTGTGTTTGTTGGTAAAGTGATACCTGAGATGATCATTGCTGTAACAACAGTTTACCTTTCACACAGGAAGGTTCTGTAACCAGTCACTTTGCAGAGTTTGTCAGACTCACTAAGTCGCTGCCCACTTAGGACACTTTTTCTTACCTTTTGTGGCAGCTGGGCAAGGGCTGATGCGATCACATTGGTCCTTTCCTCTGTCATGTTGCTGACCATGGACCCCAGGGAAAACACCACCACTCCCTCTTCCCCAGAGCTCTGCACAAAGTCTTCCATCTCCTGTGAAGAGAGGATTTGCTCCATCACAAATGTGCAGCAGCACAGCAAACAGTATTGAAATGACTAGCACAGTCAATGAAGGAGGAAAAATTGAGTAGAAGCAAACATTATTAGAGTGGGGACTATGGTAAGACATATAGCTGACAAAATTTTCATCTTCTCCATTTCAAATTGTACCGATGGACCTATTACTTATGATCACATTGTTGTGCTACCAATGTGCCTAGATATTTTTCTTATAAAGCTAAGATTTCATGGTTTACATACATTTTATATGGCATGGAGAATTGTAATCCATTTATATTTGTCATTGTGCTGAAAAAAAGTAAGCATATTTCTTTGTCCAACTACTACCAATTAAATCCCACATTTGACTGATTTAGTATTATTAAATTTTTTTGGTGAATTACTTATAATAGTGTTATAGACACTATTTATTTCTAGTGGTTGTTTTTACAAATAGCTGCTATAAATATTGACCTTACCTGCATTAGCAGGTAGCTGGATCAGAATCAGAGGAGCCAGGACTGAAATATCAGCATTCCCATATGCCAGTATCACAGTGGTGACTTAACCCACTGTGTCATGGGCTGTGCCCAAAAAATATTTCAAAGACCGACTTCATAATCTTTGTGTTGGATTCAAATCTTGTCTGCACAATTGAGAAACAACAGATATTGTAAATAGTCATCACCATAACAGTGCCTCCCTTCCTTCTGTTTCTCCCTTTTCCTCCTGTCATCTTCTCTTCAGGCGAATCAGGAGATTATGGAGCACAGAGACACATTGTGTGAGACTTTCGCTAATGTGGCCTGAGTTTTGAACCTGGGAAATTTACTTTATAAAGCTGAAACTACTTGCATCCAAAGTAGGTACTGGGTATTAACCATTTGATATCAGTTTTATATTGCTATAATAAGAAGGTAGATTAAAAAGGATTTAAGAGATTGCATAATATTGTAGTAAAAATACTGTTTTCTACATACATCTTTATAGTGGGATATGAATTTAAAATAGGTTAAATCCTTGTGTGTGTTTGTAAAGTATACTGTATTACTGGCTGACAAAATTTATTTCAATCACAAACTAAATGCTGTTTTTAGGTGAAAGTGGCAGGAATTCCTGGGTCTTCATTCCAAATGCGTGAGCATTTCCCTTGTCATCAACTTCTGTCAGGCATCTGTGATGCTGAGACAAACCTTCCTGAGAGAGCTCTGCTGAGGCATCCAGGAGGCTGCTCTAAGAATGAACACGTTTCTCGTAAGGGAACACCATTCTTTCATGTTTGATATAATCCTCTGGGATCGCAATGAGGAATGATGTAATGCTGTGATGGAAGCAATTAAACATGGAAATTTGCTGCAAATATTTTGAAAGGGCACACATGTATATTGTTGAGAAATAGTTTTCCTGTTAGGCTGTATACCGGTAAAGAGCCTCAGTGCTTACAATACAACGTTAGTCCTCATCGTGTTCATCATTTTGCCAAACTTAGATATTTACTTTTAAATGATCTAAAGCATTTTTCTTCTCTATGACTTGGCTTAAGAATGCAATTTTATTCATTTGTAAACAACTTCCTGTTGAATGAGGGTATATCTAAAGTGTTTGGTACATTTTAGATGATTAACTGTACTAAAAACAATAGAAACAATCACAACATCAATTCTGGATTACTGATTGTCACAGATATTCAATTTATTCTATATTTTCATTTTTACCTGACACATAAAAGTTATAGTTATTCATAGCACATGTGAGATATTTTAATACTTGTGAACACTGTACAATGTTAAAATCATATAAATGTATTTATGTCTTCAAACATGTTTTATAAATTGTAGTGATGGCAATAAAATTCCATGCCTTTTCTTGCTGGTCTTGTAAGACAAATACTTAGTGCATTATTGTAATCTACACTTAGTCAACTATGCACTAGGACAGCAGGAATTTTCATCCCAATGTAACTGTAACTAGGTACCAGCTTACCAACTTTTCCACACTCCCCCACCCTGCCTACTTTCTCAGTCTCTCAGAACTGCCATTCTCCTCTCAACTTCCATGAGATCAATCTGTTAGATTCCACATATGATGAGGTGCTGCATTACTTGTCACTACCTGTCCTTCTAAGACCAGTTTACTTTACATAACAAGGACTTCCAGTTCTGTGCAGGTAATTGTAAAATCAAGATGTCACCCTTTGTACGATTGAGTAGTATTCCATTGTGTGCATATACTGCATTTTCTTTATCCACTCACCAATGGTTGGACACATTAAGATGGCATCCATGTTCTGGCTGTTGTGAATGGTGCTGCAGTTAACATGGGGATGCAGGTGTCTCTCTGACAGACTGATGGAATTCCCTTTCAATGTCAGATATTTTTATTGATTTTTCAGTGTTAATTTTTCACAAACAGCAGGAGGTTTTTGTTATTAGTATAAATTCTTTAATCATCATGTCTATGACTATTGTAGTCTGTTCTCTATTTTCTATTTCCTGAACTCTTATCACCTCCTGTCTTGTCAGCCTCCCCCAGTATCCTTCTGCAATCTAATCCAGTTCACTTTGAAGTCCACTTTGAAGTCCACTTCTTAAGCAGTTACAATCATATTTCTCCCTACCTCAACTTTTTTCCACTATAGCTCAATTTTTATTCACAAAGAAAATTCCCCAGTCTTTTACTTTAAAAAAAAAAAATTCCTGACGTTATAGAACTAAACTGATATGTACTAATAGCCCACTCTTACATTTTCATATCAGATAAATTCATGAGATAAACACCCCTTCCCGAAGCACAAACATGGTGAGAAGCTTATAAAACTAAATATGGATCACAGCTTTAACAGCTGATCAAAGCAACAAGTTAAAATACTTTACCTATAAAAAATCACGAGTAGATAAATTGCATAGAAACTGAAAATGTGGGCTGTAGAGGTTGCAGGCTGCAGCCCCTCTGGTTGCTGCTTCTGCTGTCTGGCCTAGTTTGATTTTCTGGTTTGCTCCCGAGGATGTTTCTCAGATATTTTTAGCTTTATCCTGTTATATGATGCCAAATTACCTCTCTAGTTTAATAAATCTCTTTATTCAGTGTCTTCCTCCTAAACTTAGTGATGTTGTTATTACTATACTTTTCTCTTTTTTGCTTTTTCTTCTCCCCATGTGCCTACAGCTGTTTCTGCACATTGCTTGTCTAACTTTTATTTTGAGACACATTCTGTGATCTCTACTCTATGTTCTGTTAGTATTGTGGGCCTCCTTTTTCAAAATATTTTCCCACTATTTTAATGGTTTCCCTTCTAAATAGAAAGTCAGGTGTCCAGAGAGTGGAATCTATGTGTCTCCCTGTTTCTATATCCAGCACTTGTCTCTCTGATATCCAAAGCTCTCTATGGATATACTTTGGATGAAATGTTGATTTTTTTATATGTTAAATAATGAAGACCTTAATTTAACTGGCTCTGTTATCAAATTCTTCCACAAATTCTGTTATTCTACAATGATAATATAGTCTGGATGTATGTGTTGGTATAGAAATACACAAGAGGACTTCAAAAAGTTCATGGACAATGCACATTATCTTTTAATTCAAAATTTCCATATACTTTTTGATGTCCTCTTATATAAGTTTCCGGCTGGTGTTGCATTTTATTCCAGTTCCAATATCTCTTCCTGTGAGTCAGATGTGGTAATGAAGAACGGAGAGACATTTGTACTGAAAAAGCAAAGCAAAATAAGAAAATGCATAGTAGCACATTTACCTTAGGCAGAAGTTTGGCAGGTTTGCATTGGAGCCCTCCAACAAATTCAAAATTTGGCAGTAGTGGGCGGGGAAACTCCAAATCCCAGTAGCTTCGAATGAGCCAAATATCAGCTTTCCCCACTAGCTCATAGAAACTAACAGGTCTTCCTGAGCAGAGAAAAAAATGAAGAAAAGGAAGGATAATGAGATAATTGTTGCATGAAGTGTACCATGTAGTTTCCTGGGAGGGGTTAGAATGATGCAGTAAATGAAGTAGGAAGTGTTTTCCTAGTGATAAATCATTTTTGTTTATTTTTTAAAGATTTATTTTATTTATTTGAAGGACAGAGTTACAGAGAGAGGTAGAGACAAAGAGAGAGGTCTTCCATCTGTTGGTTCACTCCCCAGTTGGGCCCAATGGCCAGAGCTGCGCTGATCCGAAGCCAGGAGCCAGGAGCTTCTTCCCAGTCTCCCAGGTGCATGCAGGGACCCAAGGACTTGGGCCATCTTCTACTGCTTTCCCAGGCCATAGCAGAGAGCTGGATTGCAAGAGGAGCAGCCGGGACTAGAACCAGCGCCCAGCGCCCATATGGGATGTGGGCATTTCAGGCCAGGGCTTTAACACTCTGCACCTCAACACCTGCCCCAAACATTTTTATGTATGTATAATTTACATGTATAATATGACATTGTTCACATATTACAAATATTTGCCAAAAGCAATGTAAGGGGATACTCTCTAATATCACTTCAGCGTATTACCAATCATAGTCACTAAAATAGTCTATCATAGGGGCCAGCTGTCAGCTCCTTCGGCCGCAAAAGGAACGACGCTGCTTGCAGTTAATCTGTCTTCAGTAGACTTTTACTTAGAAAGAGTGGGGAAAAGAGTGGGGGACCAGGAGAAGGGGGAGAGATGGCATGCACGTTCTTTAAGGGGGAAAGCTGACGTGTGCGTTCCCTCTCCCACGGTCTGCTTATATACAGAATTCAACCAATCACAATTAATCTATCACAGTCCATGCACAGAGCTCTTCAATCCGGCACTTGATCACTATCAGCTGTGGAGTCACAGCAGGCAGGGCATCAGCGCCATCTTGTTGTTTACCACAATCCTCAGCTAGATGGAAAGTTCAATCAGCTGCTACATCCGCATTACTGCTATAAGCCACACCCACCATGGGGGGTCCCATGGCAGGCCTATCCATGGGTCCCCACAGCCAGCATTTTGACACAGTCCATTAAGCCACTGCTTGCTACACCAGCATCTGATATTAGGGTATCATTTCAAGTCTTATCTTCTCTGCTTCTGATCTAAGCCCCTGCTAATGTGACTGATTTGACCAAGTAGGCCTCCACCTTCCATGTGGGAGACCAAAAAGTTGTTCCTGACTTCTGCTTCAACCTAACCTAGAGTAGGCCATTTATGGGCATTTAGGTAGTGACTCAGCAAATGGAAGATAATGCTATCTCGCTATATGCATGTATGTGTGTGTGTGTGTGTGTGTGTGCGCGCCATTCTGTTTATCTTCCATTCATATAAATAAATCTTTAAAAATAGGCCACTATAGAATGAAACAAGCAACTGTTTTCTCTATAAAGTTGCAAAAGCAATGGATGGAAATATAAATAATTATTTTAGCTTAACAATCAAGTAATACTACCATAATCATAGAGCTTTTCCAGGAATATTCAGTCCAGTTTCTACAATTTAACAAGCTATCCTTAATCCTTGATTTTTCAGGTGAACTGTGAATTCTTTGAATGTGATTGAATTTCATCTACTCTTTTTAATTGCCTTCAAACTTAGCATTTATTCACATAGAAATACTTAACATACACCATGTAATTTTTTAAATTATAGAAAAATGAAATGTTTTATTCACCTTTATTTGGATCACTTTTGTAAAAAGTGAAGAAACATAATTTAAAGATATAGACTAATTATTTATATGCCTATATTTCCACAAGATTTTAAGCATTACACAGAGTTAAAGAAGGAATTTAGGAACATTAAAAACCTCAATTTATAGATTTTTGTGTATGGCATATTACTAAGTAGCTCTCACCTGAAAAGGCATCTTTAAGGTAATACAAACAATATTTTAATTTTAAGAAAGAGACAGATCTAAACAAGGAACACTTATTTTCTCAGTGGCACACTGATAGTTGTTCTAGAAACATGTCTCAATGTACATGATTACATTCATCAACATATTAGAGAATTGTCTACAACATTGTACAACATGAATAAAATAAAATGCGATCGACATGTAGTTGCTTATAAAAATCCATACTACTGCATTTGTAGTTATGTGACCTAATAGAATTTCCTTTCTTAATGACAAGCCACTAACTTCTCATTCACCCTGCAAAGTAACCCTTTCCATAGCATTTGGGAAATTGTTAGGCTTTGTTATATTTTCATTTCAATATTTTACATATAAAAGACTATTTCTTCACATTTTACATTCATACACACTCATCTTCAACATCAAAGGAATGCTAGGGCTTCAAATCAAAACTAAAAGCATATCTTACCTAGTACTTCACTGTAGAATTGATTCCACCTCTTCACATTAAATGTTTGGAACCAAAAGTCAAAATAAAGCATCCATAGCATATTTTTTACCCTTTCTGTGAATGTCATTTGACCACTTATAACAGATGTAATAGCAGGTACGTAGGAAGGAGGAAACAGAAGTCCACCGCTATACTTTTCATAGGTGTAGCCAGGAGTGAAGCGGAGACTGTACACAAGGGGTATTTTCAGAAACTCAGCCAGCAGCTCACCACAGGGAGCAATGGCATCTGCAAAAACAACATCAAACTTTGATTCTTGCAGTTTTGTCATGAGTTCCTTGTTTAAAGCTAGATCTTTGCAAAAATTCTCATAAATTTCAGAATATTGTAAAAAGAATTTTTGCCATAGTGGAAAATATTCCCAATATTTTTCTCTTGACACATCATTCATCAATATATTGACCCAGTTTGTGAAAAACACATCCAGTTCTTCTTTAGTGGAAGTTGTAGGAAAAGTTTCAAATTTAATTCCAGATTGTTTCTTGTGATCAATTAAAACAGAAGCTGAAGATCTCAGAACAGTGATTTCATGACCCTTCTGGACAAGTTCATCCAGAATTACCTTCATGTTCATCCAATGACTGTACTCCATAGGCCACACCAGCACCTTCCCACAACTCCCAGATCTGTAGCAACAGCTCAGCTGTAGCAGCAGCAGCAGAACTGAGACAGATGTCAAGGACATCTTGGTGAAATGTAATCCCTCTCTCCATAAGCTTCGTCTTTCTGTCACTCTCCGTGCTGTACTCCAGAAGAATTGTAACAAGTAGTTAAAATATAACTTATATTGATCAAATTAAATACGTCAAATGACCAGATTTTGTGGACTGGAATTGCAGGTGGAGAAACAACATAGGTAATCTCATGCTTGTATGAGTGCTTTGAGTGCCTATCTTTTAAGATTTTATTTATTTACTTGAAAGTCAGAGTTAAGGAGAAGCAGAGAGAGAGAGAGAGAGAGAGAGAGAGAGAAGAGAGAGAGAGAGAGAGAGAGAGTAGAAAGAGAAGTCTTCCATCTGTTGTTTTACTCCCCTAGATGGCTGCATGGCAGGAGCTGAGCCAATGGGTGCAGGGGCTTAAGGACTTGAGGCATCTTCCACTGCTTTCCCAGGACAATAGCAGGGAGCCTGATTGAAAATTGCAGGGCTGGGACTCTAACTGGCACCCATACGAAATGCAGGCACTGCAGGTGGTGGCTTTATTTGCTGCACCACAGTGCTGGCCCCTTTAGGGTCTCTTTTATGATAAAATATTTTGGCTAGCTTGGAGTTTATGACTTACATAAGTGAGTCACCTAAGCTTCATAAGAGATTATAGAGCAATGCCAAGAGCAGCTGCAAGGAGACCTGTGTCTATGGTCTCTCTGACACAGAACTAGCAATAATGTCATTTGTTATACAACTGACCTGCATTTCTTGTATAGCATGGCTCCAGGATTTTTTTGTTTGTTTGTTTGTTTTTCATAAGAATGTTGGTAAACTATAACTCCTATATATACAGGTCAATTCAAAGTTTACAACTCAGGGTTTTACAGTATACTTACGCAAATGTGTAGCCACCATCAGCATTAATTTTTTAGCATTTTGTTAGTCTAAAAATATCTTATAGCCTTTATCTGTAAACACCAATTTCTTATTCCTCCAGTAGTAGGAAAGTACTAATTTACTTTGTGTCATCTCAGGTTTGCCTCTTGTAATTTCTTGATAATGGAATCACAGTGAATTTGGGGCAGGGACAGTGACACACATCTCTGATTGTGATTCTGAGGAGTGAGTCTCCAGCTTCTGTTCTTAGTTTGCCTCTCCCACTGTGGAACTGCCAACCTATGAATGAACTGGGCGATGACTATCTGGTAACTGGATTCTCAGGGTGCTGTGCCTGAATAGAACCTCTGAATTATGGCTGTGGCTGAATGGGAGAAGGGAGACTCTTCTGTCTCTTCTTTGGAGCTGTGGGGGAGAGGTAGCCTCGTGGTCAAATCTAGTCTTATGTATAATAGAATTGCTTTGATTTGGCTAGGAGGGGTGACTCAGAGCAGGTCCTGCATGAATGCCACATGATCTCACTGCATTTTACAAATCTTATGGTAAATGTTTCTCTTTCAACTGTGAGCCATGGGCTGAGGAAGTCTGCACCTGCATTGCAGTGTCACTGGGCTCGAAAAGGGGCAGAGGAACAGGTCATGGACTAAGTGCCAAAGGCTTTAACTGTTTCCACCAAGAAGTTGATATATGGTTTTTATTTTTCTTTAGCATGTCCTTAGGAAAATTCTGTGGACTAATAAGTAACTGTGTCTTTGAATAATTGAGATTAGTTATTCCTGTTTCACCTGGGAGCTTTCCACTGATATACTCATGCTGTCATGTGAGAAGTAATTTCAAGAATGGGGGCTTTTATGAGTACGTAAATTTTTTTAAAGATTTATTTATTTGAAATAGTAACACAGAGAGAGAAGGAGAGGCAGATAGAGATAGAGAGATCTTCCATCCTCTGGTTCACTTCCTAATTGGCCACAATGGCCGGAGCTGCACCAATCCAAATCCAGGAGCAAGAGCCACTTCCCAGTCTACCTTGTGGGTGCAAGGGCCCAAGAAATTGGGCCATTTTCCACTGCTTTCCCAGGCCATAGCAAGGAGCTGCATCAGAAGTGGAGCAGCCAGGTCTCCAACTGGCTCCCATATGGGATGCCAGCCCTGCAGGCCAGAGCGTTAACCCACTGTAGCACAGTGCCAGCCCCTGACTACTTAAATTTTTTGTATTCATTGCAATGGATTCATTCAAAGATATTTAATATAGAAAAAATACATCCGCCATGGCTCACTTGGTTAATCTTCCACCTGTGGCACTGGCATACCATATGGGTGCCAGATTCTAGTCCAGGTTTCTCCTCTTGCAGTCTAGCTCTCTGCTGTGGCCAAGGAGGGCAGTGGAGGATGGCCTAATGCTTGGGCCCTGCACCCGCATGGGAGACTGGGAAGTGGCTCCTTGCTCCTGGCTTTGGATCAGCGCAGCACCAGCCTTAGTGGCCATTTGGGGAATGAACCAACAACCAACAGAAGGAAGACCTTTCTCTCTGTCTCTCTCTCTCATTGTCTAACTGCAAATTAAAAAAAAAAAAACCTGCCAAAAAAAAGAAGTCCCAATTGGTTTGAACGGATGGTAGGGCTGATACCCAGTAAGTTCAAGCATTCTAATGCCTACTGATTTAATATATAATAAAAAACCTTAGAACATCTTCTTTTTAAATCATTGTGTCTATTTCAATAACTAATTTTATTTTGATTCAATAAGCAAAGGTATACAATGTCCTTGATTAATTTTATGCATTATAGCATGCTGATGAATTATTAAGACAAAGTGTATGCAACTGCATTTGGACAATCTTACTATACATATCCATTTTCCCATTTAATAATTTTTTGCTTATATAAAATAATTTATTATCTTAATATTCACTGCATAGAAATGCCATAGAAGGACTGATAGAAACATGTGGAATCATTTGTTCATTTATTCATTAATATGTTGTCAAATTCAGTTTTCTATACACTACGTTGAAAGCAATGTGTATAGTGTAGATATTTCTAGGTTTTCTATTTCTTACTTTAAGGTCAAGTTGTTATGCAGATTAAAAGTGCTTGAGACTACAATAGAGCAATAATTAATGAAAAATAGGAATATGTTTATACAAAATAAAGAAAGGCTTGCTCTGTTTATTCATCAAGTGAGTTGCTACCATTTAGGAAAATGTAAATTAAATGCAGCATATATATTATTCTGTTTAATGTGATGTTAATGTTAAATCTATATTTTTATAGATTTATTTATGTATCTGATAGAATTACAGATAGAGAGGGAAAAAGACAGAGGTCTTTCATCCACTGGTTCACTCCCCAAAAGGCTGTAATGGCTGTAGCTGGGCCAGTCCAAAGGCAGGAACCAGAAGCTTCTACTGGTCCCCCTTTATGAGTTCAGGAGCCCAAGATTTTAGCCAGTCTCCAAAGCTTTCCCAGGCACATTAGCAAGCAGCTGGTTCAGAAGTGTAACAGCCCAGACTTGCACTGGTGCCCATATGGGATACTGACACTGCTTACAATGGCCCCTAAATCCATAAATTTATCATGGAACATATTTGATTAGGTTTTTACATGACTAAATATGTACATATAGAGATTAACACAAAATAATATGTTTGTGTTATGTAAATAACTCATTTTACTGTGTATTAAATATTCTATTTTTTAACTTTTATTTAGCAAATATAAATTTCCAAAGTACAGCTTATGGATTACAATGGCTTTTCCCCCCATAACTTCCCTCCCACCCACAACCCTCCCAACTCCCACTCCCTCTCTCATTCCATTCACATCAAGATTCATTTTCAATTATCTTTATATACAGAAGATCAATTTAATATGTACTACATAAAGATTTCAACAGTTTTTACCCATACAGAAACACAAAGTATAAAGTACTGTTTGAGTACTAGTTATACCATTAATTCACATTGAGCAACACATTAAAGACAGAGATCCTACATGAGGAGTAAATGCACAGTGTCTTCTGTTGTTAACAGATTGACAAATTGACCTCCCTAGGCTCTTGTCATGAGCTGCCAAGGCTATGGGAGCCTTTTGAATTCGCTGACTGTGATCATATTTAGACAAGGTCATAGTCAAAGTGGAGGTTCACTCCTCCCTTCAGAGAAAGGTACATCCTTCTTTGATGGCCTGTTCTTTCTACTAGTATCTCACTCCCAGAGATCTTTCATTTAGGTGTTTTTTTTTGTTTGTTTGTTTGTTTTTTTGCCAGAGTGTTCTTGGCTTTTCCATGCCTAAAATACTCTCCTGGGCTCTTCAGCCTTTAGAGTAAAAATATCCCAAATGAAATGCAAGCTCAATCGGACTTACCCCAAACGATGGAGTTAGAAATGTGCCAGGGGACCCTAATGCAACCCCAGCAAGGTGGCATGTACCAAGCCATCTCACTGGCCCAAGTGATCAATTTCAGTTCACAATTGATCACACTGATAGGTCTAGGAGTCAAAGGGATCACACAAGCAAGATTAGCGACTGCTAATACTAACAGATAGAACTAAAAAAGGGAGAGACTGATCCAACATGGGAAGTAGGATACACAGCAGACTCATAGAATGGCAGATATCCTAATAAATCACTCTGGCCCCACAATCAGCCCTAAATGCATTTGGATCTGGCTCAAGAACCCATGAGAGTATTTAGGCATGGAAAGCCAAGGCACTCTGGGAAAAAAAAAAGAAGAAGAAGACATAAATGAAAGATCTCTATGAGTAAGATCCCAACGGAAGGAACAGGGCCACCAGAGAAGGAGGTACCTTTCTCCGAAGGGAGGAGAGAACCTCCACTTTGACTATGACCCTGTCAGAACAAGATCCAAGTCGGCGAACCCTAAAGGATTCCATAGCCTCAGCAACTCATGACTATAGCCTAGGGAGATTACTGACGCCATAAACAAGAGTGGCAAATTGTTAAATCAACAACAGTAGTCACTGTGTACTTACGGCCCATGTGGGATCTGTCCTTAATGTGTTGTCCAATGTGAAGTAATGCAATAACTAGTACTGAAACAGTATTTTTACACCTTGTGTCTCTGCGCTGGTGCAAACTGATGAAATCTTTACTTAGTATATACTGAATCAATCTTCTGTATATAAAGATAATTGGTAATGATTAAAAAAATTGGAAGTTACATAAAAATCAATCAATTTAAAAAAAATAATATCATCTAGGATCTCTGTCCTTAATGTGCTGTACAATGTGATTTAATGCTATAACTAGTACTCAAAGAGTATATTTCACTCTGTGATGCTATGTGAGGGCAAATGGTTTAAAATCTTTTCTTAACACATACTAAACTGAGCTCCTGTATACAAAGAGAATTGAAAATGAATCTGGATGTGAATGAAAGGGGAGAGGGAGTGGGTAAGGGGGAAGGGTAGCGGGGGGGAGGGGAGGTATGGGTGGGGAAGCCATTGCAATCCAGAAGTTGTACCTTGGAAATTTATATTCTAAATAAAAGTCAAAAAAAAAATCCCAAATGATAAAATATTCATGATGACACCCAATTTCCTTTTTATCCAGTATTTCAAAGATATTGAGGTTTTATTCTATTATAAATGAAATTATTGACCATTAAAAATTAAGGTCTAAATAAGTTGTCAAGAACATTTGAAATTAATTTTTCACAAGCTTGAAACTTAAATGATTAACTATACTCATCATGATGTACAATAGTGCCCTAAAACCTGTTTCTCCTGTGAAGACTGCTACAGTGAGCATCAGTTCAGATGACTCTTTGACATGAAGAATTCAAGTGCTTCAAATCCATGTCCAAAAATGGGAATCCTGGATAAAAAGCTACCTCTATCTTTTTTTATTTTTGAGAATTACAGTACTGTTTTCAATAATGGCTCTACTAATTTAAATTATCATCAACATTGTGCAAACATTCCCTTTTCTACAAAATTATCATTTTTTTGATAAAAGTCATTATGACATTTAGGAGACAATATCTTATTTTTGTTTCAGTTGGCATATCTCTGTTGGTTAGTTTTGTCGACCATATTTTCATATATCTGTTGGAACTTTCCATGTCTTCACAAAATTATATATGTATATATATATGTATATGTGTATATATATATATATATATATATATATATATATATGACAGGCAGAGTTAGACAGTGAGAGAGAGAGAGACAGAGAGAAAGGCCTTCCTTTTCCGTTGGTTCATCACCCAAATGGCCGCTACAGCCGGCACGCTGCGGCCGGTGCACTTTGCCAATCCGAAGCCAGGAGCCAGGTGCTTCTTCCTGGTCTCCCATACAGGTGCAGGGCCCAAGCACTTGGGCCATCCTCCACTGCCCTCCCGGGCCACAGCAGAGAGCTGACTGGAAGAGGAGCAACTGGGACAGAATCCGGCACCCTAATTGGGACTAGAACCCCAGAAAGCTGGTGCTGCAGGTGAAGGATTAGCCTAGTGAGGCGCAGCACGGACCACACAAAATTATATATTCAGATCTTTTGTTCAATTTTTCTTTGTTAATTTGCTTCTTTGTTAATTAAGTCCTTATATATTTTGGATTTTCACACCTTGTCAGCTGTATGAGGGTACTTCAAAAAGTGTTGGGATTTAGAATTTAAACATAAATGTATTTGAGTGCCACAATTTTTGAATGTTTACATAGATTTCTCTAAAACTTTTATTGATTTATTTGCCATAGCTAGTAAAGGAGCCGCCTGGGTTACTGGCATCCCATTTGGGGGTACCAGTTCCAGCCCTGGCTGCTCCACTAACTATGCAGCTCCCTGCTAATGGCCTGGTAAACAGCACAGGAAGGTCCCTGCACCCACCTGTCACAACTTTTTCCTTTGTTGATCCAGCAGATTGTTAAATTCAGGGCCTTCATAGACTGATCATGGAAACTGTTGACACCTACATAGCATTCTCATAATAGCTTCAGGAAAATAATAGATACCAATTTATAGAATTAATTATAAAAGATAAATAGATGACTATTTTTTCTAAAGATTTATTTATTTATTTGAGAGGTAGAGTTGTAGACAGGGACAGAGAGAAAAGTTTTCCATTTGCTGGTCCACTCCCCAAATGGCTGCAATGGATGGAGCTGGGCCAATCCAAAGCCATATCCAGGAACTTCTTTTGGGTCTCCTACACGAGTGCAGGATCCCAAGCACTTGGGCCATCTTCTATTGCTTTCCCAGGCCACAGCAGAGAGCTGGATCCGAAGTGGAGTATCTGTGACTCAAACAAGCGTCCATAAGGGATGGTGGCACTGCTGGAGGAAGCTTAGCCTCTGTGCCACAACAACTGACCCCAAATAGGTGACATTTTCATACAGATGCTGAAAACAAGTGCTGGGCAGCAGGGAATAAAAAATAAGCCCTTTGTGTAAGATCATCACAAAACGCACCAAACACCAGAGTAAGGGAAAGGGTTTATTGTGGAAAACCCAGCAGACTGGAAGGAAGGGGTGAAGAAGGAAAAAGAGAGAAGGAGAGTATAACAGAGAAGGAGAGAGAGAGGAGAGAGGAGCTAGAGAGGTGAGGAGAGAGAGCAAGCAGGGGAGAGGAGCTGAGAGAGAGCCAAGAGAGGAGAGAGAAGGAGACAGAGAAGAGATGAGAGAAACCGAGAGAGAGCCACGCGTTCGGGAACAGGTGCTTTTAAAACTTTGAGGTAAGGCAGGCAGGGAAGTAGGAGCAGCGAATCCCATCAGGATGGGGGTGGAGCTTGACACCCGCAGTTGGCCATGTGGCCACCAGCTTCCAGCAATGGCGGCGGGGCTAGAGCCTAGGATGGTGTCAGGGTGTAGATCACACTTTAGATAAAACTGCGCCATTTTCCTAACACTTTTCTACAGTAATTGCTATGAACAAATTCAAGGGCTAGGGTATTTTGAATACATAGGAATTCAAGATATGAAGAGATAAGTCCTAGCTTGGAAGTTGGAAAGAGTTAAATACCAGTGAAAGAGGAAAACAAACCATCATTTGAAGTTAACAGTTAAACAACTGTTAATGTTTAGTAGACCTGGTGTACAAGGTTAAAAATGATATCAAAATACAGAGATAAGGGCCAAATCCTTGACAAAGTTCAGGTACATACCCTGGAAAAGCTGATATTGAGCAGGAATTGGTAATGACTTTGTATCAGTGAATTGATGTTTAAAAGTCTAAAGGCGTATTTGCATCTTTGGTCTGATAATCAGGATACATTCTTTTGATTTTTCCTATTCATCAGTTTTGATTGATTGTTAAATTGAATGGACAGAAATAGTACATGTCTTAGGTGATTATTGTGAGTCATAATGTATTCATTCTTAGAATACTTAAAACTACTTCATCACAATGTAGAATCTGTTATACAGCAGTCTTTCAGATAATATTTATTATTATTTGTATTGTTTGTAATGCTATTTTAGAATCTATGGTGCTCAATATTTACAATATTTACTCTGGGGCACTTCAGTTGCATTTTTGAAATGACTTGTGACTAATAGACTAGAGAGAGATACGGCTTTCAAACTAAGTAACAAAGTGACATTGTACAGCACACTGGAAATGGCATGGTGGTATCTTCTGTCTTTATTATTTTAAAAATAGAGTGGGCTGGGTTTTTGAGAGGAAGACACTAATATTGAGATATTTTAATATGATATGGAGTATTACAATGTATTAATATATTCAAAATATTAGTACAATGTGAATTATAAGCATTCAATAAATATATATATATCACATAATGAAATTATCACATTGACACAAGGTTTACATGTATCTAAAATTGATAGATTCAGAAAGACAACAATAGTAAGAAGATCACTTATACATTAAGCTCTAACTGAAACACATTTTTATCTGAAAAAATAAGCAAAAAAAATGTGTCTCTCATGGTTCTCATTAGGATAAACAATGGTTGATCTAAACTTAAAAATAATACTGTTTTAAAAAATCTTAATGACAGTATATCTTCCTTACAAATATATTCTCAAACACAATATTGTACTTCTGTTTAAGTTCATTACAAAACAAATGAAAAATATATCCATAATAATAATTATTAAGGTGCAGACATTTGACCTAACACTTAGAACACCAGCCTCTGGTTCCTGACCTCTACTTCCTGCTAATGTAGATTCTGGGATGTAGTAGTGATGTCTCAAGTAATTGGGTCCTGTTAAGTTCCTAGATCCTGACTTTGGTCCCCTGGTCTTTGTGTACATTTAGGGAGTGAAGCAATAATGATAGTGTGATCTCTGTTTCTCTCTCTCTCCCCACCCCATCTGTTTTCTTCTCTCTATCTCTAAAATAATAATAGTATAATTAAAATTAAGGTATGTTTTGAAAATCAAGCATTTCTGGTTTTAGAAACTTAGGCTTTTAACCAGGAATATTCCAACTTATCTCTTGCAAGTCAATTACTTTTTAATTATAGTTATTTGAAAAAATGACAAAACAACCATGACTAAAAGAGCTAAAAACATTCTCGCACTTAGAGAATATCCTGTTTCTTCAGTAGCTTTAAATGTATACATTTGAAAGAACTAGCTTTTTTGTTTGTTTGTTTTTTCATCCTGAGTCTCATTCTGGGCTGTTGTTGCTCCCAAAAACATATGGACTTTCTGGTCCCCCCCAGTCCAACATGCTTACTGGACCTTCTGTATTCTCCTCAGCCAAGCATGCCCATTGCACAGTCAGGGTTCTGGTCCAGGACTACAGCACCTTCCTTCTGCCCAGCACAAGGGTAAATACAATAGACCTTTCCATGGATGTTGTTATGATGCACTTATGGCTCTGGCCTGGGGTTCCTATGCCTCATCCAACTGAACACAGAGCGCTTGAGGAGTGTCCTGGAAGTGCTTGCTACAGTGTCCTAGAGTCAAAGCCATCCCCGAGGAACCAGACAGTATGTGGAGGACCCATCTCCTCCAATCAATATTAGCATCACTCTGGGGTCTCTGGAATTGTTCTTCCACTGGGAGACCATGAAACCAGCCCATTCCTAGAGACAGTGTTGATATTTCAACTCCAGCTTCTGACTTGGATAGTGGTTTTGAGTTTGTGTGCTAGGCCTGCTCTCGGTACTAGCACTACCTATTCCCAAGATTGTAGAAGCTCCTGACCCTAGTCCCTCCCTGTGGAGATGGTTGGGGACCAGTTGACAGGGATACTAACAACTCCAATGGCCCCAGGTATGTCCCAGTCTCATACTCCCACCAGTTGATGGTCAACTGAAGGATAAAAAGAGAAACTAAACTATATAGTCCAAAGTAGTGCCAAAGTAGCTACCAAACCAATTCCCAAATTCACATCTTCAGGATAATAGTCCTCAATACACATAAACCCAACTCTAAAAGTTTAGAAACAACTGTTTACCCAGATATACAATAGTCAATATGGGTACACAAGAAATATAAAAAACATGGTATTATGATACCCCCAAATGAACAAAATACTTTAGTATCAAGCCTCAAAGAAAAGGAGATTGATAAATAAATTGGCAATTGAGATTGATAAATAATTCAAAAGATTATATATTTACTCAATAAGATATAAGATAATACAGATAATAAATAAAATTAGGAGATCATTGCATGATATGAATGAGAAATACAGCAGAAAGAGAGAAATATTGAAATGAATGAAGTAGAAGTACAAAAAATGAGGAAATCAATAAATAAAATAAAACATTGAAACATTGTTAAAAGCATTAACAACATACTAAATGAAGTAGAAGAAAGAAAATATGTTCTTAAAGAAAGGTCTTTCAACTCTCTCAATAAGACAAAAAAAAAGAAAAAATATTTTTTATGACTTCACAGCACTTTAATTGTCTGAAGTAATAAAATATATTTTGGACAATGTTTGATGTCTTTTTTCTTTTCCCTCCTATTTTTTATTAATATATCATTTACTTCACAGGTATATCACAGATATCATTTACTTCACAGGTATACTTCTAAGAAGATAACCATAATTCCATCCCTCCTCATGCCTCTCACTCAATGCCACTCTTTCAGTCTTAATTTTTTTCCTTGATTTTTGCAAACACATGCTTTCAATCCTATCCATATGTGGCTGGTGCCTTGGCTCACTTGGTTAATCCTCCACCTGTGGCGCTGGCATCCCATATGGGCACCGGGTTTGAGTCCTGGTTGCTCCTCTTCTAGTCCAGCTCTTTGCTGTGGCCCGGGAAGGCAGTGGAGGATGGCCCAGGTGCTTGGGCCCTGCACCCGCATGGGAGACCAGGGGGAGGCACCTGGCTCCTGGCTTCGGAAAGGCGCAGCACTGGCCATAGTGGCCATTTGGAAAGTGAACCAACGGAAGGAAGACCTTTCTCTCTGTCTCTCTCCCTCACTGTCTAGAGCTCTACCTGTCAAATAGAAAAAAAATTAAAAAAAAAAATTCTTGTCCTGCCAAGGCAACCACAGGTGGGACTCAAAATTCAATAAATCTTAAAAAAAAATCCTCTCTGTAATCATTGACTTAATACATTCAATAAATAAAAAGTAGGAAGACCACAGTTCCACAGCAGTATAAACAAGGATTGAAAACGACAATCATATCACAAAATGTGTTTCATTCATATGCATTTTCTGTAGTCTATATTAATTGCAACACATCCGAAAATACATATGATATTTGTCTTTTTCAAATTGTCTTATTTCACTAAGCATAATGGTTTCCAGGGGCATTAATTTTGTTGCAAATCCAAGATTTCATTCTGGTGGTGTTTTGTTTTGTTTTGTTTTGTTTTGTTTTGTTTTGGCTAAGTAGTATTTCATAGTGTGTGTATGTGTGTGTAGACATTTTCTATATCCAGTCTTCAGTTGATGGACATCTGAGTTGATTCCATATCTCAGCTATTGAGCTTCAGTAAACGTTGTGATACAAATAACTATGTTGTATATTGATTTCATTTCCTTGGGGAAAATTCCCAGGTGTGAGATGGCTGGGTCATATGGTAGACTTAGTTTTAGCTTTCTGAGGCATCTCCATACTGTCTTCTATAATGGTTGTATCAGTTTACCTTCCCACCAACAGTGAATTAGGGTACATTTTCCCCACATCCTTCCCAAATTTTATTGTTTATTTCTGTATGAAAGCCATTCTACCCATGGTGAGGTGAAACCTCATTGTGGTTTCTGACTTCACATATGGCTAGTGATTCTGAACATCTTTTCATGTGTCTGTTTGTAATTTGAATTCATCTTTTGAAAAATGCATGTTCATGTCCTTTGCCCATTCATTTAATGGATTGCTTTGTTGTTAAGTTTCTTGAACTCTTTATGGCTTCTGTATATTAATCTTTTATCACTTGCATAGGTTGCAGATGCTTTCTCCCATTCTGTCAGTTGCCTCTCCACTTGTCAAATGTTTTTTTTTGCAGTTCAGAACTTCTTAGCTTGATGTAATCCCATTTTTCTATTTTTGCTTTTACTCTCTGTGCTTCTGGGACCTTTTCCATGAAGTCATTGACCATACTTGCAAAGTTTCCCTAATATTTTCCTCTAGTAGTTCCATGGTATCAGGTCATAGATTTAGGTCCTTGATCCACTGTTATTTGATATTTGTATAAGTTATAAGGTAACATTCTTGTTTTATAGTTTCACATGTGTAGATCCAATTTTCCCAACACCATTTGTGGAAGAGACTGTCCTTTCTCAAAGGGTTGATTTTAGCTCATTTGTCAAAGATTAGCTGGTTATAGATGATTGGATTGATTTCCTGGATATCTATTCTGTTCCATTAGTCTACCAGTCTATTTTTGTACTATTTTCAAGCTATTTTGACTATAACTGCCCTGTAATGTCTTGAAATATCGTTGTGTGATGCCTCCAGATTTGTATTTTAATACTAAGATTATTTTAGTTATCAGGATCCCTAATGTTTCCGTATGAATTTTAGCATTTTTTATAGGTCGGAGAAGAATATCTTTGATATTGGGATCACGCTGAGTCTTAAATTGTTTTGGGTAGTTTGGACATTTTGATAATATCCATGAGCATGGAAAATTTTTTTCTATTTTTTTATGTCTTCTATTTCTTTCATTAATGTTTTGTAATTTTTATTGTATAGATCTTTCACATTCTTGGTTAAATTTATCCCAAAATATCTCGATTTTTGTAGCTATTGTGAATGGTATTGGTTTTACAAGTTCTTTCTCAGCCATGACTTAGTTGTGTATAGAAAGTCTATTAATATTTTTGTGAATTGATTTTTATCTTGCAATTCTACAAAACACTCCTATAAGTTCCAATAGCTTCTTATTAGAATCCTTTGTTTCCCCTACATATAGGATCATGTCATCTACAAACAGGGATCATTTGACCTCCTCTTTTCTAATTTGTATCTCTTTGATTTCTTTTTATTGCCTAATGACTCTGACTAAAACTTCCAAAACTATATTGAATAGCAATGTGAAAGTGGGTATCCTTGTTTGGTTCCAAACATTGTAAATGCTTCCAACATTTCTCCATTAAATATAATGCTGGCTTTGGATTTGTCACATGTTTGCCTTTTTTTTTTTTTTTTTTGAGGAATGTTCCTTCTATATTCAATTAATTTGCTTAAGTTTTGTTTATTTTATCATGAAAGGTTGTGGTATATGATTTCTCTGCATCTATTGAGAGAATCATATGGGTTTTGTTCTTTAATTTGTTGAGGTGAGGTATCATATAAATTGATTTGTGTTTGTTAATCCATCCCTGCATATCAGGAGTAAATTCCACTTGGTCCAGGTAAATGATTTTTTCTGATCTGTTGTGGGATTCAGTTAGTTGGTGCTTTGCTGAGGATTTTTGCATCTATGTTCAATATCTATGTGATATTGGTCTGTATTTCTCTTTATTTAATCTTTTAGTGTTTTGGAATTAAAGTGGTGTGGCCTCACAAAAGGAGTTTGGGAGGGTTCATTCCCTTTCAATTTTTGATACTTTGAGAAGAATTGCAATTAGTTCTTTAACGTTTGATAGAATTCATGAGTGAAACCAACTGGTCTTGGGATTTTTATATTGAAAGAGTCTGGTTCAGTCATTGTCCTAGTTATTGTATGTTTAGGTTTTGTATGTCTTCATGTGTCTAGGAATCTATTCATTTCTTTTTTTTTTATTTTTGACAGGCAGAGTGGACAGTGAGAAAGAGACAGAGAGAAAGGTCTTCCTTTGCCGTTGGTTCACCCTCCAATGGCCGCCACGGCCGGCTCGCTGTGGCCGGCGCAACGCGCTCATCCGATGGCAGGAGCCAGGTGCCAGGTGCTTTTCCTGGTCTCCCATGGGGTGCAGGGCCCAAGCACCTGGGCCATCCTCCACTGCACTCCCTGGCCACAGCAGAGAGCTGGCCTGGAAGAGGGGCAACCGGGACAGAATCCGGCGCCCCAACCGGGAATAGAACCCAGTGTGCCGGCACCACAAGGTGGAGGATTAGCCTGTTGAGCCACGGCGCCGGCCAGAATCTATTCATTTCTTATAGATTTTCCAATTAGTTTGCATATGGCAGTTTTTAATAATCCCTGATGATTATTTTTATTTCTGTTGTATTTCTTGTTATATTTCATTTTCATCTCTGATTTTATTAATTTGGGTCCTTTCCCCCCACTTTCCTGTTTTTGACTAGTTTACAGTTTTGCAGCAATTTGTTGTTTTATTTTATTTTTCAAAATACTAGGTCTTCATTTGCATGTTTGTTTCATTTTTTGTTTCAGTTTTATTTATTCTCTCATTTTTAATATTTGCTTCCTGCTAACTTGGCAGTTTTGTTTGTTTTTGTTTTTCAAGGTCTTTAAGATGCATTGTTAGATCACTTATTTGATGCCTTTTCAATTTATTAATGTAGATACTAATTGCTGTATACTACATTCAGCATTTCTTTTACTGTATACCATAAATGATATATCTTTATTTGTTTCCAGAATTTTTTAAATTTATATTTGAATTTCTTTGATAGCCCACTGTTCATTCAGTAGCATGTTATTCAGTGTTCTGCAGTCTCCTTGTATTGGCATATTTTGTAGAGATTCTTAAGCTGTTTATTTTCAGTTTTAGTCCATTGTGGTATGATTTCAATTTTTTTTTATATAGTTGAGATTAGCTTTTGGCCTTTACATATGGTCTATCCTAGAGGAAGTTCCTTGCACTGTTTAAAATAATGTGTGTTCTGTAGCTGGGGAATGAAATGTACTACAGATATGAATTAGGTTCACTTGATCCACATTATAGATTAGCTTTGTGGTTTCTTTGTTGATCTTTTGTTTCTTTGATCTGTCAATTGATGAAAGCAGGGTGTTTGAAGTTTCCTTTTGCCAGAGTCCAGCTCCAGCAGGTTCAGGGGTTCTCCAAGGTGTGGGAGCCATCGGGGTAGGGAGGAATGAGAGACACGCTCACATCACTTCTCAGCCTTTTGGCTAAGAATAAGTGAGAGACACGCTCTCAGTAAGGCAGATAGCATGGAACCAATGAGAGAGCGCCAGATTTTTATTTTTATACCCTAAGTTACATCCACTGTTCATTTTACACATTCTTTACTGTCCTCATAAATTCTGCAAATGTCTACTCATTAGTGATGCTTACAGAGTTGATGATTCTTCCTTAAAATAACAACGTCTGTTTCCCATTCACTTCAAACAATTGACCTAGTATTGCCTGTAACCCCTCCACCATCCCGATTTCCATAGCCATGTAACAATTTATTTGATTTTAAAGATTTACTTGATATTTGAGATACAATAGAACAGAGACTCAAAGTGATGTTAAATTATACAATAATTGATTACAAAAAAAACCACAGTGGTTATTTTGCAAAGAATCGGAACATCTACTTATAATAATTGATTACGAAGATTGGAACATCTGCCTTTTAGTTTAACTCTACTAGTAACCATTAACACCCTGCTCAAGCAAACCCATTCATTACACACATCCTTTCCATAACCCTTTGCTACTATTTAGTTTTAGTAGCTTGTTTATGACTCCCTCACTGATTTCAGTAATTACTTTATGTTCTTTCCACCAGGCGACACAGACTAAAGTATTTACCACTGTTTGTATTTCTCTCAGTCACTTAAATTGTTAACTCTCATTTACAAGTCATTAGTCTATAATAAGACATTCTCAAGTGGATTATAGCAGGAGTCTGAAGACCTTCCTCGAGGACCCTGTTTCCCTAAATCAGGTCTAACTGCATACCGTATACCCTATAGTTTTGAGTTCCCACTAGGCTTTTATTGCAGATAACTGAAGCATCAGAAGGGGTTGAATTACTCTAAGAGGATCTAGTCCATCAAACAGCTCAACTGTCAGTGAGGTCATTTTGAGCAGAGGTCATTTTGAGCAGATTTCCAGGAAGATAGCGGTCATCAGCGGGATCACCAGGAAACTCTGGCTTTCTTGTGTAGAATCTAATTATCAATAATCTAAAACCAGCAAGAGGACCACAACCTGTCCTTCTCACACCCTGCAGAAACAGACCTCCTGCTGCGACCTTGTCAGACAGCCAAAGTTGCCTTGGCCCCTTCACCCTTTTGTCACTGTATTGGTGTATATGTCTCATTTTAGATTCATGGACATTTCTTTTAAATAGTCACTCACCCTGGTATTGGATGCATAAACATTTACTATAGTAAATGTAAATAAACTCTTGTTGAATTTATTCCTTAAGCATTACATAATACCCGTATTTCACTTTCCTTTATAAACAGAGCTTTATTAGTTAGAGTGTCAAGGTTTTACAATTTTTTTTTTCTTTTAGGAGTTTGACTATGTCTCTCCATTCTCTCATAGCCTGTACACTTTCTGATGAGAAATCAGCTATCAGTCTAATTGAAGATCTTCTGAAAGTAAGGACAAATTAAAAAGAATGAAAAAAGTGCTGAGGATCTCTGTTATAGTAAATAAACCAATATTAAAGCTTTGGGGGGTTCTCTGAGGACAACAAATAGAGTGGCTTAGAAAACTCACTCAATGAAATGACAGCAGAAAATTTCACCAAATTGTAAAAATATATGGACTTCCAAATACAGAAAGCTCCTGGGACTCTAAATAGACATGATCAGGAAAGAACCTCATCATGACATGTTACAATGAATCTTTCAAAAGAACATGCAAAGAAATATATGTATTTGAAAGAGATAAGCACTACATAACTGTTGATGTAATTCCTATTAGATTGACAGCAGATTTCTCAATAGAAATTTTACAGCTGAGGAGAGGATGGAGAGATGTAGTTTAAATACTCAAAAAAACAAAAAACAAAAAAAACCAACAAAAAATAAAACGAAAAACTTGCATTATTAACTTAATAAAATTCTTTCATAAAGTAGGTAAATAAGGACTTTTCAAGGCAAGCAAACACTGAAGAAATTCATCAACATGTGACCACCTTACAAATGATACTTAAGTATATAGTACAAGCAGAAACATCATGTCATCATGAAAGAATTTGAAAGTATTAAATGAACTAGAAAATGAACAAAGGATATTCAAATCCCAAGAAAATTTTAAGAATAAATATCAGGAACAATTCATTAATTATCAGTGATATCTTTGAATGTAAATAGATTAAATTTTTGAACTAAAAGATATAAACTGGATGAATAGACCAAAAAATGCACAAAAGTTTGCTGCTTACAAAAAAAATGCACTTCGCCAAGAAAGACACACACCAGGATTAGTGTTGTGGTGCAGAAGTTAAGACATGTTAAAAAAAATTCATTTACTTATTTGAAAGGTAAAGTAATAGAGAAAAAGAGGAAGACACAGGTAGAAAGGGAGAGAGAGGGAAAGAGAAAGATAGAAATCTTCCATTCTCTGGCTCACTCCTAAATGGTTGCAACAGCCAGACCTAGGCCAAGCTGAAACCAGGAGGCTAGAGCTTCATCATGGTCTCCCACATGGATGTAGAAACCCAGGCTCTTGGGCCACACTCCACTGATTTAATAGGAACATTAGTAGGGATCTGTATCAGAAATGAAGTAGCCAGGAGTTGAGCCAGGGCCCATATGGGATGCTGGCATCACAGGCTGCAGCTTAACCTACTAGCCACAATGTCAGCTCCAAAAGTTAAGATGGTATTTGGGATGCCTGCCTCCTATTTTGTGAGGCCTGATTTGTAGTGCGTGTTCTGCTTCTGATTCAACTTCCTGTTAATTTGCAACAAAGGAGACAAGTGATGGTTCATGGAATTGGGTCCATACTACCCATGTGAGATGTAATAGACTTAGATGGAATTTCAAGTTCCTGGGCTCTAGCATGATTCAGTGATCCAGCTATTGCAGTGTGGGCATTTGGGAAATGAGCCAATGGATAGAAGTCTCTCTCTCTCTCTTTCTCTCTCTCTCTCTCTCTCTCTCTCTCTCTCTCTCTCCCATTTTGTTTTTCAAATTGAAATAAAGAAAGAAAGGAAAAAAGAATGAAAGAAATTTAGAAAGACAAAAACTGAATGATATTCTATGCAAATGAAAATCAAAAGTGGGCAGAAGTAGTTATATAAGCCAAAGTAGACTTTAATATAAAAAAGTATAAAAACAGACAAATAATGTCAGTATATAATAATCTAGGGATCAATTCAACAAGAATATATATCATTATACATGTAATACACCCAAAGCTG
This sequence comes from Sylvilagus floridanus, assembly GCA_949820135.1. Classification (NCBI taxonomy): domain Eukaryota; kingdom Metazoa; phylum Chordata; class Mammalia; order Lagomorpha; family Leporidae; genus Sylvilagus; species Sylvilagus floridanus. Next base: position 101,893,886 of record OX463238.1, on the reverse strand, counting down.
GAACACCTAGTTTAATAAAAAATTATTGGTTTTAAAGATAGAGAAAAACTAAAATACAATAATATTAATTGATTTCAATACTTGACTTTCACTAATGTACAATCAACCAGAAAAAAAAATGTAAAAAGATATAATAGAGTTCATCTACATTCTAGACCAAATGGTCCTAAAACTTAGATACAAAACATTCCATCCCACTGCTATAGAATAGACATTCTTTTCATGAGCACATGGGAGACTCCCTGGAATAAGTGATACACTAGGCCACAAAACAAGCTTCACCATGTTCATAAATATTGAAATTATATAATGTATCATTTCTGACCACAACGGAGTAAAACTGGATGAACAATGAAAGAAACTTCAGAAATTTCACAAATACAGGGAGACTAAAAAGATATGAACTTCTAGTCAGATATACAGCTTGTGCTTTTGTTCTTCCGTTCTATCTCTTCATTCTGGTATTTGTTTCCTTAGTTATATAAAAGGCTTTTAGTTTAAGGTGATTGCTTATCAATCTTCTTGTTTGTTTCTTGTGATTTTGCAGTCTTATCTAGAAAATCCTTATACATTCTCAAACATTTTCTCTGTTTTCCTCTATTAGTTATATAAGTTGGGGTTTTTAATTTGTCTTCAACCAATTTTGAGTTGATTTTTGTACACAGTAAGAGGTAACGTCACCAGTGGTGACCACCTTGCCTCAGTTACTTTCTGTCAACAGAGTAATGAGAGATGAAAGTAGAGGAGGGGACTGGCCCTGAGGTGTAGTGTGTAAAGCCACCACCTGCAGTGCCAGCATCCCATGTGGGTGCTGGTTCAAGTCCTGGCTGCTCCACTTTCACTCTAGCTCTCTGCTATAGCTTGGGAAAGCAGCAGAATTGGCCCAAGTGCTTCAGTCCCTGCACCCATAAGGGAGACCTGGGAGAAGCATCTGGCTCCTGGCCTCAGATCGGCCCAGCTCCAGGCATTGCGGCCCTTTGGGGAGTGAACCAGTGAATGGAAGACCTCTCTGTCTCTCTCTCTGTTCCTCTGTCTGTCTGTAACTCTGCCTTTGAATAATAAATAAAAAATTCTTTGTTAAAAAAAGTAAGGAGGTTAGAGCAAAAGTTTACTGGAGTATGCGCCAAGGGAGAAACAGGCCAGTAGAGAGAATATATGGAGTTCTCCTTTTCTGGCTTGGGATTTATTCCTAAGTTATGTGGAGTGTTGGCTGGTGATGTGGATGGGATGCTCAAAATTGATATTTTTGACTAACATCTAGGAATTATATACCTTGAGCTCTATGTACATTTATTTTCCCACTACGCATCAGAAATACATACTGTTGCATGGGGTGAAGGTGAGAACTACAATGCTCATTATGTTATAATGATCATATAATGATGCAGAATTGCTTGGCTGTCAAGCTCGATTTCACTGTGTGTGCACCATAAACTAGACTTTTCTAATTTAGCCAGATATCAAGTTTGGGAATCCAATGAAATATTCACAAATTAGAGTATAATCTTTGTGTGTTTAACCTCTGTTAACTGTGTGAGTGTTAAGATGCATCTAGAGTCTCAGTAGAACGAAAAAATAGCTGATTAGGAGAGAAAACTTAAAAGTAGTTCACTTTTGGGTTGGTCCAGCCATCCTTGCTGTGTTGACAGATGAAAAACTACTCAGAGGCAATTTCAGGTTAAAAAATGTGAGGGTCAAAGGTCTGCAGGCTCACAGGCATGATCCCCATCTGTATGCATGTTTTTATTTGCTTTATATAAGTCAGGGCTGAGGGTCAGGGCACCCTAAGCAATATCTTGCGTACCACACGGAGAAGATATCTGGGTGTTCTTGGCAAAACAGCTTCCCAGCAAGACAACAAATTTCTTCTCTTATCTTCACTCTCCCAATGTGGACTCTGTGTGCTACAAAGAACTGCCAAGATGCCCTGCCTTTAGGTATATCTTGTTCTCTGGAGCAGTGCCTAATGCATGCCCTAGGTCATCCTCTGCACTCACAGGTCTTGAGCCTGTTTCTCCCTACCTCCAACAGTTCAAAAATACTCCAAGATTGCATGTATATTGTACATAGTGGAGAATAATTGGCTAATGCATTTTATGGATTAGGGGGCATCGTGCCTCTGCATCACCCCTTCTTTTATCCTGTTTATCTTCCTGAATTTGTGGAGGTGTTGAATATTGATGGTTTAGAAACACAGCTGACTGAGTTGTATTTTATGTTGCACAGGTTCCACCTGCTGGGAAGGAACTGTGTCTCCCCTACCACTTACATCTTCCTGCTTCAGATGCTGGCAGGGTTAGGCCCTGAGGGAGACTGGTTTTTCTGGATCTCTAAATATAGTTGGCTGGGTAGGTGAGTGCTTGTGTTACCGACTAGCTTTATTAATTATTTCAATATTACTATTGAAGGTCCTTGCTGTCTATTGAGATAAGAATTCTGAATATCAGCTCAAATAAACCAGGTGACATAGTAGTTTTGGCATTTATTCAATGAGAGAAATACACAGGAAAGTGAGTGCTTAATTTAAGGGCGAAAAAAGTCTAGAAGTGCAAGCTGGGTCTGTACTAGGCAGAGAACAGGCCGGGAGCCATTTGGAGCAAAACATACAGTGGGATCAGCCACAGGTGGGTAGCACAGGTAGAAAAGCAGAGATTGGGCACCCAGAGGTGCAGGACAACAAGGGAGCTGCCCAGGTGTTCCAGGCCTTTTACTCACTTCCAAAGGTGTGTGGATACATTGTCTGATTGGCAGGTGAGTGTTCAGGTGAGATTAGGTAGGGGGCAGGGTGAAGGCATGGTCTTCAGCTCTCTCAAATCTAATCAATTTAATCAAATCTACTAGCTGATATAACTTGTACTCAGGTTTCATGGACTTTAGTCAACCTTTCTCTGGAACCGCCTCTGAAGTGATCATTCAGATGAAGCCACTGAATCTTGCGTTTATGGAAATAGGCCACAGGTCCTGGAAGTGGACCAAATTTCTGAGTCAATACTCCGAGAGCAACCCTTTGCTTTTAGCTATAAACAGGGAGAATGGCTCACAACGTTAGGGATTTTTAATACTAGAGCTCCTGTTAATAGCTCTTTAATTCTTTGGAATGCCTTTTGTAGCTTCCATGTCCAGCACAGTGGGTCTGCGTTGCTCTTTTTAAAGCTTCAAATAAAGGTTCAGCTTTAACCTAAATCCTGGAGTCTATTTCTATAGAATCCTATTATTCCTACAGATGTTCTTAGCTGTGGTGGCCCTATATAACAGAATACTTTCCTTTCTCTTGACTGAAAGAGCACACTTTCCTAGGGTCGGAATATGTGCCAGGTAGTCTACCTCTTGTTTAGAAACCTGAGCTTTTTTTGCTGAAACCCTGTTTGATTATTTTGCTAGATTCTGGGTTTGAGGAAATGCAGAAGGAAACGTTCTTTAGATAAGAGTTTATCACAATAACATGCAAAGAAATAAATGCCTCTTTCATAGCCCTGAGGTCGTAAATCATTCTTTACTCTCCATTTGACTTTAAAACAGACAAGGTAGTAGTAAAACAGGGGGACTGAGATACTACCTAGAGTCCATGTTTGAGAAACTTAATTAACATTAAGGAAGTACCTAAGGATAATAACAAATCTCTTTCAAGCCATTTAATTGGGCACCCAGACATAACAAAAACTTGTAAATTTATTCTCTAAAAAAGGGGAGGTCAGCACTATGCACAGCAGGTTAAAGCTGAAGCCTGAAGCACTGGCATCCAATATGTGCAGTTCTAGTCCCAGTTCTGATGTAAGTTTGCTTATTAATATTTCTGAAATCAATAAGCTACGTGGGCTCTTGCCATGAATTCAGAGAAGAATTCTGGATACTGACTCAAAAGACCAGATGACAGGGTAAGTTTTTAAGCTTTTTATTCAGTGAGAGAAATGCATAGGAGAGTGGGGGCTCTATCTCAAGGGGAAAAGGGAGTCTGGATCCACACGGAGCAGAGAGTAGGCAAGAGCCACCTGCAGCAAGCGTTTGGTTATGAGCAGCTACTAGCAGCTTATCATGGGCAGCAATGCAGGCAGCATGTGAAGGCAGAGAGTGCAGGAAGTCCGAAGAACACGTGTCCCAAAGGGGAGAGGAACAAGGGCAACAAGGGTCAACAATGGTGAAAGAAGGGCTGGGCTTATCGTGGTTCAAGGCTTTTACCCACTTCCAAAGGGGAGCGATTATGTGGCTTGATTGGCAGGTGCACATACAGGTGGGGTCAGATAGGAGGATGAGATCACACAGGGGACATGGCCTTCCAGCTCACAAATCAATCACTTTTATCCTGTCTGCCTACATCATTCCCCTCTTAGAGACTTTCCAGCCCTTAATCCTAAGGGCTGTTGAAGGGTGTAGAATCATCGTATCTTCTATAGCTGCTTCCTGCTTATGAGGGGTGTAGTGCAGGCCCTGCCTGTCCTGGGTCTGGAAGTCTCTATCTTATCTAATAAATTCATTTTATAAACTAGAGCAGTCTCAGTCACTGCCAATGGCTGTGTCCCTTCTATGGTCAGAAGTTGTTGAGTTCTGAAACATAAGTTTGTTAATAGCATAAGCAAAATCAGAAAAAAAACACTTGTGAGTTGTGTGTGGCCCTTAAGATGGAAAGGCTACCCTCATGTAGATTATAGGAATGGAAATTAAATCTCATTAATCCTAATTTCACTGAGGTAGTTGTACTCAGTAGCACCTGGTAAGTCCCTTTCACTGCTGTAACTGATCTGAAGTGGATCGTTCTATGAAGGGCTTGCTCAGGAATTTCTAATGTTGGAGCTTCTATTAAACGTTCCCCTGTCCTGCACAGTGTGTCAGTGTCAGGGCTTTTTAAAGCCTCATACCAAGGCTTGGAAGACAGATTCCACAGAATCCTACCATTCCCAGAAATATCCTTAGTTGCCCCTTTACATAGAATAGCTTTCTAAACAGAAACACAAAGTGTAAAAATACTGTTTCGGCACTAGTTACAGCGTTACCTCACATTAGATAACATGTTAAGGACAGATCCCCCATGGGATATAGGTACACAGTGACTCCTGGTGTTGATTTAACAATTTGACACTCTTATTTATGGCGTCAGGAATCTCCCTAGGCTCTAGTGATGAGTTGCTGAGGCTATGGAAGCCTTTAGGGTTCGCCGATTTTGCTTCTATTCCGACAGGGTCACAGTCAAAGTGGAGGTCCCTTCCTCCCTTTGGAGAAAGGTGCCTTCTTCCTTGGTAGCCCCGTTCCTTCCACTGGGATCTCGCTCGCTGAGGTCTTCCCTTTAGGTCTTCTTTTTTTCCTTTTTCAGAGTGTCTTGGCTTTCCATGCCTATAATAATCTCATGGGCTCTTGAGCCAGATCTGAGTGCCCTAAGGGCTGATTCTGAGGCCAGAGTGTTATTTAGGACTTCTGTCATTTTATGAGTCTTCTGTGACTCTGCTTCCCATGCTGGATCGTCCTCTCCCTTTCTGGTCCTATCTGTTTATATTGGTAGAAACTAGTCTTGTTTGTATATTCCCTTTGACTCTTAGCCCTTTCAGTGTGATCGGTTGTGAACTGAAATTGTTTACTTGGGCCGTTGAGATGGCATTGGTATATGCCATCTTGATGGGGTTTTATTGGGATCCCCTGGCGTGTTTCTAACTCCATCATTTGGTGCAAGTCCAACTGAGTTTGTCTCAAATTGTACCTATCTTCCCTTTCTTTTTCCCTCTCTCAAAGTTGACTTTTCAGTTAAACTTTAAACACCCAAGGCTAACTGTGTGTTAGTTGCAGAGTTCAACCATTAGTACTATCACTAAAACGAGCATCAAAGAGAGATACTAAGATGGGTAAAGATTTACAGAAACACTTTGTGTTTCTGTTTAGATGCAAACTGATGAAAATTCCTACTTAATACATACTGAACCGACCTACACTATATAAAGATAATCGAAAAGGGGGAAAAAAAAAAAAAGAAAAACTCAGTGTTACATTGGAAACTGCATCAAAAAAAATTTATCAGTCTCAAATATATATATATATATATATATATATATATCTCATGTAGGATCTCTGTCTTTAATGTGCTATACAATGTGACTCAATGCTAAAATGAGAACTCAAAGACTATATTTCACTTTGTGTTACTATATGAGGGCAAAGGGACGAATTCATAACTTAACACATACTAAATTGATCACATGTATACAAAAAGAATTGAAAACGAATCTGGATGTGAACAAAAGGGTGGAGGGGGCGGGCAAGGGGGGAGGGTTGTGGGGGGAGAGGGAAAATATGGGGGGAAACCCATTGTAATCCATAAATCATACCTTGGAAATGTATATCCTAAATAAAAGTAAAAAAAAAAAAAAAAGAATAGCTTTCTTTTTCCCTTGACTGAGAAAGAACACTTTTCTGGAGTTAGAACATATCCCAGGTATCCTACCTCTAGTTCAGAAACCTGAGCTTTGTTTGGAAAATTCTGTATCATAACTTACCCAGATTTTAGGTTTAGAGGAATGCAGATGAAATTATCTCCTAGGCAAAGGTTTAGCACACAGTAAGATGCATTGAAACAACTATCTCATTAGTAGTCCTGAGGCCTTCAACCCTCCTTCACTCTGTATTTGACCTTATGTTAAAACATGTGATATAGAATGTCACAGAGAGACATGGATCCAAGAATTTATGTTTGAGACTTTAAAGAAACATTTAAGAATACAGCCAATGGAGTTTAATACTTCGACATAACTAGACTTTATGACACATAAGAATATAACATGTTAGAACAAAGTAAATCTTTGGGAACAAGTTTTACCGTTAATGCTAATTCTGTAGCTTTTTGAGGAAAGAGGTCCTGCATGGGTAGTAGACACTTGTTAATTTAACAATTAGCACTCTTATGTACGATGTTAGTGACCACCTGAGGCTCTTGACATGAGCTGCCAAGGCCATGGAAGCCTTTTGAATCCACAAACTACATCTTAGACACGGACAGAAACAAGGTGGAAGTTCTCTCCTCACTTTAGAGAAAAGTACCTCCTTCTTTGATGACTGCTTCTTTCCACTGAGGTCTCACCTAGGGAGGTTCTCCATGGAGGGTCACTTTTTGCACAAGTGTGCTGGCTTTCTATTCCTGGAAGGCTCTTGTGGGCTTTTCAGCTGGAACAAGAATGCCTGTAGAGCTGACGCTGAGGTCACTGAGCATTACTTACAGCAACTGCCATTCTATGAGTCTGCTGTATGGACTGCTTCCCATGTTGGAGCATTCTCTCCTCCTCAAGTCTATCTATATTATCAAAGAACACTTAAAATGATATTTTTACCAACAAGATCATGGGGATTTTAAATCCCATACAAACTGTACCCTTAGAAGTAAGTCCATAGGAATGTATGCAGAACTATAAAGCTCAACAGTCTCTTTGTAGGACCTAAGAAGCAAAAATAGATATGGTGACCCACAAGCCTAATCATCCGTAAGTTTGTGACTTCGATACTTTGCACTAACTATAATTTTGACATCTTAGGTTCTACATTTACACCCCAAATTGGGTCCATTATTTTACCAGCCCACTGAAGGGGCTCCCTATTTCCAATAACTAGCATAAAGCCAAAGTAACATACAGAAATGAAAACAGAATGCTTCCTGGTCTGGGAAACAGCAGAAGGCCTAAGGGAAAACCACCTGGTCTGCGATGAAATCTCAGAAGGCCACCTCCAGATCTGGGTTACAGAACCCCAGGAAGCCACCACCATGACTGATATATGGAATCCCAGAAAGCCTAAGAGAACCAGTGTAAAACTAAAATAAAAAAAAAAAAAACTAAAATTTAAAATTCTCACTGGAGCCTGCATTGTCGTGTAGTGGGTAGAGCCATAGCCTGCAGTGGCAGCATCCCATATAAGCACCCGTTTGAGCCCTAGCTGCTCCCTTTCCAATCCAACTCTCTTCTATGCCCTGGGAAAGCAGTGAAAGATGGCTCTTGTATCTGTGTGGGAACCCAGGAGAAGCTCCTGGCTCCTGGTTTTGGATCAGCCCAGCTCCTGTCCTTGTGGCCATTTTGGGTGTGAACCAGTGGATGGAAGACCTCTTTCTCTCTGCCTCTTCCTCTCTGTAACTCTGCCTCTCAAATAAATAAATAAATACATATTAGGAAAAATTCTCACTACTGGCCAGGCATTTAGCTTACGATCAACTATGGGGGCCATCATATTGTGTTGTTGGTGAGGTCTTTTGCCCATCTTCCAGTCAGGGCAGAAGTCCCCCTGGTGCTGCCACATTGGGGGTAGCGTTTGTGCCCACTTTGAGGTAAAGGTGGAAGTACCCATAGGGGCCACTGTCTTCTAAACCACATTTTTACTGGAAATCATCATATGAGGTAGAAGTTCCACATCAAAAGGAAGAAGGAAAGAAAAAAGAAAAAAAAAATGGAATAGACAGCAGTCTAGCGTTAAGAGGGGCCGATGCTGCACATAGGAGAGTCCGAATTCCATCCCTGGCTCTGGCCGCTGATACCAACTTGCTGTTAATGCCAGCTCTGGGAGGTGATGATGCAGGTTCAAGTAATTCAGCCTCTGCTACCCATGTGAAAAACCTAGATTGTGTTTCTGGCTCCTCACCTCTATCCACCCAGTCCCAACCATTGTGTGAATTTGAGGACTGAAATACTAGATGGGAGCTTTCACAGTCTCCCTGTTTGTTTTTCTGTCCATCTGCCTACCTGTCACATAAATAAATTTAAAAACAAAGTTTGAAAGGGACCAGATTTCAAAGGTAGCCTCATACAAATGATGGAACTGATTCTTTTTTATTTTTGTCGTTACACACTGAACATTACTGTTGGTAAAGTTACTAGTTAACATTTTACCTTTTTGTGATAATATCTTTAGTGTGTACTTGCCTTCAGGAATCCTGAGAGAAACTCCCTATTTCTGTGTTCCTGACTAATATTGTGGTGACACCAGTACTCTGTGTTGTGCCTGTTTAATATATATTTGCTTTTTATCACAATGTTAACACCACAGTTATCAATCACAAGCATCCTCTTTATCATCTTGGCATTTATCATGTGTATCTTTGTTGAAAAGGTGATTAATCAGAGCCATTCTGACAGGTTACTTTTCACACAGGAAGTGTCTGTACTCAACCTTAAGCAGAATAAAAGAGGCTCAGTCAGTACGTGTCCACCATTAGGATGTTTTCTTCTAACCTTTCGCTGAAGCCTAGCAAGGACTGATGCAGTCATAGTGGCCCTATCTTCTGTCAGGTCGCTGACCATTGGTCCCAGGGAAAAGACCACAACTCCCTTTTCTCTAGAGCTCAGCACAAAGTTTTCCATTTCCTGTGAAGAGAGAACTTGCTCCTTCACAAAAGGGCAGCAGCACAGCAAATACTAGTGAAAGGAATGATGCCAACAGCTAAGGAGTGGAAGTTAAATATTATCAAAGTATTAGAGTGTTGGTCATTGTTCAGATCTGCACAGTTCTGGCTGTTGCAGCCATCTGGGGAGTGGACCAGCATTATTGAAAAAATAACAATGAGATTTTTTAAAATTAAAACATTTGAGAGGCCGGCGCTGCGGCTCACTAAATTAATCCTCCGCCTTGCGGCGCTGGCACATGGGTTCTAGTCCCGGTCAGGGCACTGGATTCTGTCCCGGTTGCCCCTCTTCCAGGCCAGCTCTCTGTAGTGGCCCTGGAGTGCAGTGGAGGATGGCCCAGGTGCTTGGGCCCTGCACGCCATGGGAGACCAGGTGAAGCACCTGGCTCTTGGTTTTGGATCAGTGCAGTGCACCAGCAGGAGTGCGCCGACATGGCGGCCATTTGAGGGTGAACCAATGGCAAAGAAAGACCTTTCTCTCTGTCTCTCTCTCTCAATGTCCACTCTGCCTGTCCAAAAAAAAAAAAGAAAAAAATTTGAGAGCGAGAAAGAGAGAGAGTTTCATCTCCTAATTCACTCAGTAAATATTTGCAATAGTGGTGGCTGTGCCAGGATGAAGCCAGAAACCAGGAACGCAATTCAGGTCTATCACAAATGCTGCATGAACCCAAGGAGTCCCATTAGCAGAAACTGGAATCAGAACTGGAGAGGCCAGGGCTCAAACCCAGGCATTCTCATACTGAATGTAGGCATCTGAACCTTTGTGCAAAACACAGGAAAACTAAATTCTTTGTGGTCATGTGTCCATGAAAAATCTGTGAATCATTATTCAGCTTATTTAGTATTAAAAGAAGAGGTGGAATAACTGTGACTACAATGATATATTGCAAAATAATTTGGTGTAATTGTTTTCTTTGTTCATAGATTGTTTTATTTGGCCTGAGATATTTCTAACTTTTCAAAAGTTATTAATTCCTGGAAAACAAATTTGAACTTTTCAAGGTGAATTGCAAAAACTTGTTTTGTCACAGGAGGAAAGGAATCTTGCATCAAGGTTTCTTCTGCATTTTGTGCCTTTCAATTAGAGAATCCCAAAAATCAGGACTCTCAGCATCAGACCTAGGTAAAATCATTCCCTTTTGTTCTTCTTTCCAGTTTTAACAAACATTTTGTATGAAAACAGACAACATTCTAGGATTATGAACACTACAGTTCCCACACAGGCCAGCAGGAACCCAATCACATCCAGAGAGTGATACTGGTACCAAGTGAGGTCTTGGGCTGCAACCCTAAGGTGTTTGGCTCCTTTGTGGCGCATGACGTACTCGATCCAGAAGACTGCTCGATCCAGGGGCTTCAAGGGCTGATCGTGGTGAATTCTTGATAACCTCATAGCATTCTCTTTATATCTGTAGGAGGCAAATAAAGATATCAATATTAAAAGGAAGTTAATTTGCTCAAGCACATCCAGTCCAAAGATACCAGTATTACAAAGAAGTCAATTTGCCTAAGTATATCATGTCTATATCGTGTTTTTGAAAAGTGCCATAAATCATTCCTCAAATACACAATAGAATTGCAATATATTTGGTGCAATTTTGCTGATGTCCTCACAGAATGTTTCAGATTTAATAGAAATTTTCTTATTGAGAAATATTTTTCAAAGCAATAATTGAAAATTGGGAGTCAAAGTTAAATATTCCTTAGCTGAGTAAATGGTAATGCATCACTCAAATTGTTCTACCGAGATTGAGAACAATCAACTTGAAGCCTTTAAAGAGAAATTATGTCATGGTGGGTGAAATGCCTCTAAACTGAACGGTCGCCTTAAAAGATAATTTTCCTGGCTACATTAGCATAGCACTCCTAGCCAATTGTAATATTTAGTGTTTACTTTGCTATTTCTTTCCTAATATTTTAAAACATATTGTATTTCCTATAGTAAACATATGATGCATGCATGAAATATCTAAAAAACTGCACATATCCTAATAGAACAGCTGGAAAGTTTATAATCAGGTTGAAAATTGTGACAAAGTGAGAATGTCAATGTACCTACTAATCAGATCATGGTCTAGGATGCTGCATCTTCATTCCTCAGGAACCATTTCAATCACTAATCCTGTTCCCAATTTAAGCATTTTGCTGACTTGTAACACCAGATATTTATTCTTCTCCTCTATACATTGGAATCATATGGTATGTACTCATTTCTCTCTGACTTTTGTGAGAGAATTGTTTAACTCTGTTGCTGTACAATATTCTATTGTAAAATAATACCAGGGATTATCTCTTCATTAAATATTTGATGGGCATTTGGTTTATCAAAAAGATTTTCCCATGAGTAATAACTCTGTTATGAAAATTCTTGGGCATGTCTTTTGGTTTTCAATCTCGTAATTTATTTCTCCACTTTTTTGTTTATAAATATATTTTACAGTGTTCCTTTATGTGATACCCTCTTTATATGGTAATAATATTATAGTATTAATTTGTAGTATTAATGACTGTTAAGTTGAAGGTGGCCATGCTATGTACTGCATATCACACAGCATCATTTACTTTGGAGCATGACAAAATTAATTCTTAAATACTTTCTCATCAACTATCACAAATCCTATTTTTTTCAAGAAAGTGAAAAAAATTTACAATAGTATGTATTTCACAATATTATAAGTCTGTCACAATAATGATAAAATTTTGAGCAAAAAGACTTATATTTCCAGAAAATTTAGGTAAAGAATTAAAATATTTCATCATGTTCCTTTGGTTTGTCATTCTTTCCTGTGTGTATTTTGCCATACTTAAAGATAATTCCCTATTTTTATCATTAACTACATAAGTTCAGTATGTCTGGTATGTGCTAAAATTGTTTAACTGATTGATTATCCCTTAAATGTCAAATGTGACTTTGAAATGACTTTGTTGTTAAAAATAGAATTCAAATGGATGCATCCTTCACACTCTTTCAAAATTACCCTCTTCAATAAGTTTGGAACTCATACTGATGACTAGAAACCATGTATAAATACTACCTAATAAAAATGGGCACTTATACTCACGAGGGATTGTAAATGACTGTCTTCAATGCATTGAGTAAGTCTGTACTTGTCATTGTGTTAAAATCCAGTCTCACAGCTGCTCCCTTGGCCTTCATATGAACAATGTTATCAGGTTGATCCGCAAACAAAGGAATGCCCACCATAGGGACGCCATGGTAGATCGCCTCATAGATGCCATTGGTGCCACCATGAGTTATAAAAGCCTTGGTTTTTGGATGACCTATGGTTTGGTGAATTTCAGAAAATTGTTAATCATGAGTCTTTGAAGTGAAATGAGAAGTATGTAATACAAGACTTCAAAATGGGTGGTGTTTTCTAGATAACAGATTATATTAGACATGACTGAACATTGAAAATAATTTCATTTCTCAGAACAAGAGGCTGAAGTCCACTGGAGAGGCAAATGAAAGTCACATAGGAGATGTGAATACAAGCTAACCAAATAGATAAAAATGAGAATATTTTGTATAACAGAAGCAGAATACTAGCATATTAGAACATTTTCTCTTGATAAAATTGTGAAGTCATTGGGCCTGAAAGTTGGGCATTCAAGTACACAAGTACTGGTGAAATCAGAGAAAAAGAGAAGCTACAATTCATCATGAAATGTGTTATCATATCATGAGAGATGTTATGGATTTATTTTCATAGAAAATTTACTTGCAATCAAAGAAGAGCTATTATTTTTCAGTGACATTGAAATGCTCCTGAATAGCAGAAAATGTGACAGCTGTAGATATAGGAGACAGTAGGTCAAGTGTGAAACAGGAGATAAATGTTGGAAATTATTTTAAAAATTATCTGAAAGAAACAATTACACCTGATTTAATGATACTTTAATTCTTGCCATAAAGATTATGAGTATGTACAGTAAAATATCAATTTTTATAGCATATAATTTTCATTCTTAAGACTACAAAATAAAGACATAATAGCTTTATAACTAAATATTTTAATAATAGATGTTCAGCAGAATTGTTTCCTATTGAATTGTTTTCATTTTTATTGATTGTCATTCATAATTTCAGTGTTCGTTCTTTAGAATCTTACCTAGTAAATCATTCTGGGGGATCCACTTATACAGTCGGGTATTGGATCCTAAGGTACTTGGCTTCTGGCCATCAAATCTCCAGAAAACCTCGTAGGTAAAGAAAATACCTCATACCATTAGTGGAAGTTCAAAGTTACAGCATGTTTGAATTTTCAAGAACTTAAGACTTCATCTAATTGAACACCTTCTAAATACAGATAAGGTATTGAAGAGAAGATATTTGAAGCAAAGAAAATTATAAAGTTGTAACAAACAGAATATCTCATTTTCATGAATGCAGTGCAATCATGATCTTCATTCATAGAAGCTTAGAGTAATTTGATTATTAGTCACAAAAATCAACAAATTCTTAAGGAGTCAATATAATTTTAGCATGGAAAATTGAACCAAATTTTAAAACAAGTTTCACATTCATTATTTTAATCCAGTTCTCATACTCCAAAGCTAATATTGTTTTCTTCCATTCTTTTTAAGAGATACAAGGAAGAATTTATTTCTATCTGCTTCTTCTGTATTATAGTTTTAGTTTTCATTTGTTTACAAAAGATTATATATAATCAAACAGTTGTGAATATAAGTGACCAGTGAATTCTAAGTAGAAAGAATTTATAACTTCTTTTAAATGACAAATGATTAACTACCATGAAGAAAAGTTACACTTGACAGATTTCAACCTGAATCCAATGGTCTATCACTATTGCTAACTTAGAAATTCTTGGTATCAAAACCACTGTGTCAGTCAATGTAGGAACAATAACATGCTGTCGAAACTGTTGAAAAATTCTAAACTGTGATGCTACTAGATTTTGTTTAACAGCTTGATTACACTTTCATGATGCTCTACAAGCCTTGACTGCAGTTACTAGCCAGGCCTTATAGACCAAAGCCATTTTCATGACTAGCACCAAAAGAGGAACTGAATTTGTAATTCCCAAAAAATCCCATTAAAGCAGAATATAATTTATGAGTGCTCAACTTCTTTTTTCTCTATGAGTATTCTTTTTAAGATTTATTTATTTATTTGAAAATTAGAATTACACAAAAAGAAGGGGAGACAGTGAGAGGCAGAGAAAGAGAATCTTCCATCCTTATTTCCCAATTGGTCACAACAGCCAGGCATCCAGGGCTGGTCCAGCCCAAATCCTAGACCCAGCTGGATTGGAAGGAAAGGAACCGGGACTACAATAGGCATTCTGATATAGTATGATGGTACTAAGGGTGACTTAACTCACTGCCTCACAATGTTAACCCCTATTCTATAAATATTAAAGTAGCATTAGCTTCACAGTAAACAATTGCTTTAGACATTAGGAGAATGTACTATGCAAGAAACTAAAAGGTAGTTAACAAACAACTGAAGCCTACAGGCATATCTAAATATTAAAAATAAGTCACTAATACATATTTTGCATTTAAGGGCATCTGAATTATTTCAAATGCCAGACTTGCTTCTACTTCAGCACTTCTCATACTCCCTTCTCCTTCCTTAGTCTGGAGGAAGTGTTAATCAGATGTATTAAATGCAGCATCTTTGTGGGGTCACATTTTATAATCCATAAAGTCCACTTTCAGGGAAAGATACATCTCTGTCCTTTCCTTGCAGCCTCCTGCTTCAGACTGGTAGGAGCCAGTTCCACAGCACAACTTGTTTTTTTTCTCTTTCTCTAAATCTACTTGGCTCAGGGAGGGGGTGGGTATCTGCACTCAAGACTGGTGGACTTTAGACAATGTTTTCTGCACTGACCTCTGAACAGCTCACTGAATAGGGCTTTTCCAACATTGGAAAAGTAAAAGAAGTTTGGATATCACAGAAAGCCTAAATTACATGATTCAAGTCTGCCTTTTGTCAGTAATAATCAACATTTTACTGCTTTCTGATAATATTGTATAGAAAGAATAATGGCCCAAAGTGTGCTGAAGAAAAAAATGATCAAATACAGCAGAATTTGGTGATTTTTGTCCACTTGCCTACAATATCATGATATTACTAATATTTCATACTCTTCCCTGTTTATATATTTCTTGCTGATCATCATGATGTTAACATCGATGTTTATCAGTCAAAAACAACCAGTATCATTTTGGCATCCATAATTTGTATGTTTGTTTAAGATTATTTCAGAGATAAATCAGAGCTATTCTAAGTTTACCTTTCACACAGGAAGGGTCTGTAATTAGATCTCGGCAAAACTTAACAAAATCACTCAGTAACTGCCCAACACTAAGGACTTTTTGCTAACCTTCTGAGGCAGCTGGGCCAGGGCTGATGCGATCACATTGGCCCTTTCCTCTGTCATGTTGCTGACCATGGACCCCAGGGAAAACACCACAGCTCCCTCTTCCCCAGAGCTCTGCACAAAGTCTTCCATCTCCTGTGAAGAGAAAATTAGCTCTGTAACAAATGAGCAAATGCTAGCAAACAGAATCCATAAGATTGCTGCAAAAAACTTGAAAATCAAGGATATTAGAGTGCCCTCTGTTTTTCAATTGACCCAAACACTTAAGTTCTCTGGGAGGAGATGTGTAATATGAAATAGACGGCTGGTATTATGCATTTGTGTTAAAATGTATGTGTCTTTATTTAAGGAAGAAGCAAAATAGAGCCATTACACAATTTTTGAGGGAATTGGTGTTAGAAATTATACACAAATTCTCAATGTATTATTTGTTAATCACTAATACAGGATGTTTTGGAAGCATGCACCACAGGTCATTGGTTTAGCTTTGGTTCTAATTGCTACAGTTCTATTAAATTACAAGAATATATCCTAGGAAGGGAATCTGCAGATTTATTTTAGTTTGGAGTCATTAATAGTTTACTAGTCTCTTGATGAACACAGAGGAAATGTTACTTTTGCTTAGGAAACTTTTTTATGTATTTTTTTCAGTGCTAAAATCATTCATTTCCCAACTTTTGGTTGTCAGTTATTCTAACTTTTCTGATATAATAACTCATAAAATGGAAGGTTAAGGTAACTACCACTTTTCAGTCTTATTAGTAGTGGTATTTCCTATGCAATAGTTCTAAGGATCCTATGTCCAAAGCCCTATATGTGTAGTTACACATTTGAGTTACCAATATCGGTGCATGTTTATGGATGACATAATTGATATAAATTTTTTTCATTTTTACATGTTTACAAATGACAAATTCACATATGTTTCTTTCACCTTTGGGCAAAGAAATGTGGTATGTATAACTGATTGTGAAGGACCCTCTGCATCACCTCACATCCCAAAAAGGCTGCTGGAACCACAGTGGAAGGAGTCACCAAAATCTTCCAATAGTCATTCTGTCAGCCTCTTAATTCTCTCACACCATGTAAGCTAGTGAGGACATGTTGACTTGAAATTATTTGAGGATTATTCTCATTTGTGATCCAAAATATGTGGTAATTTAAAATTAACTGCATTGTATATAAAAATTATTCCGTATTTTCAATATACTCTCTCATCAAGAAGTGAAATTTAGGGCCAAAAGTTTCTGAAATGTCTTATCAGAATCGATTACTCATTTCTTTTTATTTATGTTTTGAATTTCTAATTTTTTTTTCTTTGAACTATGACTAAACCCTTCCAATCTGAAAAAAAAAATGTATCTCGTGATCATAATTAGTGACATAAGCTTCTTTTCTTTTCTTTTTAAAGATCTATTTTATTTATTTGAAAGACGAGTGATAGAGAGAGGTAGAGACACAGAGAGAAAGTAATGTCTTCCATACACTAGTTCACTACTCAGATTGCCTCAGTGGCTGGAGTTGAACCGAGCCAAAGCCAGGAGACAGGAGCTTCTGTTGGGTCTCCCATGTGGGTGCAGGGCCCCAGTGACTTGGGCCATCTTCCACTGCTTTCCCAGGCACATTAACAGGGGGCTGGATCAGAAGTAGAGCACCCAGGACTTGAACTGGCACCCATATGGGAGAGATCGTTTTACCCCACTTCCAATATCTTTCTGTGAGTTAAATTCTCTGAATGCATAATGCAGAATTATTTCCACTAGAAATGTCAAGGACACAGACAACAACAACAAATCAATGTAGCATAGGTTTACCTTAGGCAAAGGCTTGGCAGGTCTGCAATGGAGTCCTCCAACAAAATCGAAATTGGGTAAGAATGGGCGAGGAAATTCCAAATCCCAGTAGGTTCGGATGAGCCACATGTCAGCTTTTCTCATTGTCTCAGATAGTGTAGTGGGTCTTCCTGAAAGAATAATACAGAATTTCTAGCACATGGGAAAAATTGTCATGTGAATATGCCAGTTAATGTTCTTAGACAATTTTGAATTATGTAGCCAAGGATGTTTAAATGTTCCAGTTTGGGTTTAAAAAATCTGTATATATCATATAATGCACGTTATAATTTTTGTAGTTCTTAACAATAGGTCTGGAAACATTTTATGCTAAGGGCTAATTATTCATAGGCCATTAAAAATTATAAACTGTAAAATTAGCCTGCAACAGATTTATTGAATTTTGAGATCATCCTGCAGTTGCTTTGGCAGGGTCAGATGAAATGATTTTCCAGCTTTATAAAGCCTGCAGGCTGGATGCACTCCATTGCTGTACTTAAATAACTTGTGTGAGTCCTCTTTCATATATAATGTCACACCAGTATATTCTTCGTCTCAAATATTTATGAAGATAAGCCAGCATGACATAATGCAAATGAACATGCATTCATTTTGTCTCTAAGGTCACAAAAATGACAAATATCAATTTAAAATCACTCTGACCTCCACAAGCAGTTTCCTGGAGGTACTTATTCTAATTTCCATAATTTAGTATGTTGATTCTTAACTGTGGAACTTATTTTTGGGGTTTATTGAGGGTATAACTGAACTCCTAGTAATTAGCTACAGTACTTTTCACTCATATCAGGAGACTAATAACATTGCTTTACTTAAAATCAAAAATATTTGGATATAAAAGATGGAAACAACAAATTTACAAAATATGTGCTTGTACTCTACTGTAATGGGTATATCTTTTATTATAGAAAATTATAGCCATTAAAATACAGACTAATAACTTGAACGTATTCTCTTCAAAAGAGTTTAGGATATGAATTTAGGATAAGAATTCATGATACATTAAGGATCTGAGAAACCTCGAATTACAGTTGTCTGCTGAGACAAAGACATGGTTCACTCAAGTGTGAGTGATTCTCCATTGTAATATAGGACAATATTTCCAGTTCTAAATGAGCACATTGATCCACAGAAGAGGAAACTATGCCACATATATATATCCACGTGCAAGTAATACATATGTATATCTTTGATCTACATGGCCATCAAGACAATTAGTCATATTTAAAATTGCTGTACTTACACATGAAGGAACATACATTCAAATGGGTATGTATTTCTATAAAGAAGTCCTTAATGGTTCAGTTTTCAAGGTTTTGATTTTCTGGAGTGTTCTAGACATAGTTCTTACTGAACTTCTATGTAGGCTTTTCCAGAGTATTTACAAGAATAACAGATCATTTTACATTTCATTTCATCATTTTACTTATAAAAACAAATTATTCTGATTTTATACTCATTCAAGCTTGTCTTCAAAGGCTATGGATGGTTAGGACTTCACATCGTCAATTAAAACATGACTTACCTAGAACTTCGCTGTAAAATTGATCCCACTTCTTCTCATTAAATGTTTGGAACCAAAAGTCAAAATAGAACACATATATCATATTTTTCACCCTCTCCATAAACGTCATTTTATCAGTTAATTCTGATAAAACAATAGGCACATAGGAAGAAGGGAACATGAGTCCTCCACTATACTTTTCGTAGGTGTAGCCAGGAGTGAAGCGGAGACTGTACACAAGGGGTACTTCCAGAAGCTCAGCCAAGAGCTCACCACAGGGACCAATGGCATCGGCAAGAACAATGTCAAACCTTGAGTCTTGTAGTTTCGCCATGAGTTTCTTGTTCAAAACAACTTCTTTACAAAACATTTTAATACAATCAGAATATTCCCAAAATATTTCTTGAACTTGTGAGAAATATTCCCAAAATGTCCGTTTTTTAAAATCATATGTCCATTTCCTGAGCCAACTTGTGAACAAACTCTCAAGATCATCTTTTATTAAAGATGTAGGATAAACTTCAAATTTAATAGTTGATGTTTTGTTTGGATCCACAAGAATGGAAGCTGAAGATGTCAAAACAGTCACCTCATGGCCCCTCTGGATGAGCTCATCCAGGATGGTCTTTATATTAATCCAATGACTGTATTCTGTGGGCCACACCAACACCTTTCCACAGCTCCCAGAGCTGAAGCAACTACTCAGCTGCATTAGCAGAATAAGTGAGTTCCATTTCAAAGACATTTTGGTTTATTGCAATGCTTCTGTCAAATTATTCTTCCCTTCTGACAGAGAGCATAGTTATATGCACGGTTAAATCAATCAGGAAGTTAAATTGTAACTCTTGCACTTCAAAGCAAAAACATCATATGAAGGATCTAACCATGTGGAAAGCAAGTGGGAAAACAAAATGCAGATGACGTTGTGTTTTTACACAGTGTGTTAATATCTCATTTCGTTTGTGAGTGAAATCATCCATCTAAGACTGAATGGCCTTACATGTGCAAGTTACTTCCTTATAAAATAAATTATATAATATTGTGGAGAACAGTAGTAACATGTTACAGGTTATTGTGCCTATAATCTCATTGACATAGAAATAGATCTTCCATGATATCATTAATGTACCATAAATTTTAATGTTTCTAATTAAATGTTTCATAGTATATTCTTAGAATTGTGAGATCTTCACATTAATCAATTTTAGAAGAGTTTCATCTCCTACAAAGAAATATTTTACCTTTCAGCCATCAACTGTACCATGATTTCTGCCAAACCAATGCCTTAGACAACTACTAATCCAACTTCTGTCTCTGTAGATTCCCTGTTCTGGAAATGTGTGGGTATATCCATTTATGGATTCTAAAGTCTAGGAATATATGCTTGTATGACTGTATATCTGCGCCTCACTTTACTAATTGCTGTAGATTTATAGTTGGCCTTGATATAGGAAGTATAACCCTTCAAAGTTGTTCTTTTCAAGATTGGCTATTTCTAGGTACCCTGAATATCTTTATGACTTTTAGGATCATCTTGTCAATTTATGTGATAGAGTCAGCTAGAATTTTGATAATGGTGGTGTATGCTATTACAACTGCATCAAGTATTTCAATCAACAAGTGTGAAATATATTTCCATTTACTTAGCTCACATCAAGTGTCAAGGGGATTCTGGCCAAACTGATTTAATGGGATTCTTATTGAGGACTGACCACGGTGATCAGACCACTGAGGGCATAGTAGGGAATGAAGAATCTGATCAGACACTGGGGATGATTAGACACTGAGGAAGGGTAGATTTTAGGTAAATATTTTGCAAATTTCTCAATAAAGCTTTATTTCAGGAGAAAGTGCACAAATAGCCTTAGAAGTTTGAGAAATGACTAAAGCCAATAAATGCAGCCCGGGCTAAAGTTGTGATCCAGAAACTCAATCTGCGTCTCCCAGGTGGATGGCAGGGACTCACCCACATAAGTCATCACTTACTACCTCCTAAGGTGACATTAGCAGGAAGAAAGAATTGGACATGAGATTGGTACTCAAACCCAGGCATTTTGATATAAGACGTAAGATTGTGGCTGAACTGACCTAACATGAGTTTCACTGAAGATTGGTCACCGTGATGAGACCACAAGGGATGGTGCAAAATGAAGACTCTGATCAGATACTGGAAGTGATCAAACACTGGGTTCTTGCCAAACTGACATAGAAGGTTTTTCTTTCTGATACTGAATTTCACAAGGAAGTATCCAAATGCACTTAAGATAAGTTTCAAAAACTTGATTTAAGGCCAAACAAGGCTCTAAGAGAGAGTAAGAAAAAGAGAGTGTGCTAAGAAGAAACAAAGAAACAGAGAAGAACAGAGGAAGACATGGAGGCAGAGGCAGAAACGCAGAGAAAAATAAAGAGAACATTTTCTTTTTCTTGCTAAGTCTTGGAAGTTAAGTTTTATTATGTCCAGGGTATTCTCTTGGTTATGACAACCACAACTCTCGCCAAATTCAAGGGAAGTTTGCATAACTTGATGAAAGCATTCTACTGTTACAAATATTTGTAGTCATGTATACAAATCACCACCAGCGAAAGCCTTTGAAGTCACTAATACTGCTGTAAAAATCATCAAATGTTGAGTGAAAACACAATGATTGTGAGTTTAGATTTTACAGCAGTTAAAATATTTTAGTAATGTTGTATGTCATTTATTCATAGCTATTTTATATATGATATTGGTGCTCTAAAACATATCCTAAACTGATAAAAAAAATACTGGATCAGACCTTGATCAATTCAAATATATTAAATAACACTAATGAATTGATAATATGGTATTAATTGGAACTTGGAACTTGATATTTTGGATCGATATCTTTATGTCACAAAAAGGTAGTATTTTAACCATAAAACACATGAAAATACTTTTGTCATTTTAGCCAATGAAGTATATACATTAGACCTTAAAATTACTACTATTCAAGATTCCCTGTGTTCTGCAAAGTAATTTACCCTTTACAAAGAAATGTATAATCTTTAATTTTTTTTTTGGAACTTGTCTTTTTTTTTTTTTTCTATTTAACAGTTTTGCAGAGAAACATTTCAACCACATTGCCGGTGATGAAGCCTTTCTCTGTAATGGCCAAATAACTTCCATGTGTTGATGTAGATAAAAATGTTCTTTGATAGACATTTAAGTACTAGAGGGAACATCTAGTACATACATATTATCAGGTTCAAGTATTTGCAAATAACCGGTTCCTAGATGTAAACTTTCTGGGTCAAATAATATGTTTCTATTAGTTTTTAATCTGGATTATATAATTTATTTACAAAACAAATCATAATTATTATATTTTAGAATTCAATGTAATAGGCCGGCGCCACAGCTACTTGTTTAATCCTCCACCTGCGGCGCCGGCACCCCAGGTTCTGGTCCCAGTTGGGGCACCGGATTCTGTCCCGGTTGCTCCTCTTCCAGTCCAGCTCTCTGCTGTGGCCCGGGAAGGCAATGGAGGATGGCCCAAGTCCTTGGGCCCTGTACCCACATAGGAGACCAGGAGGAAGCACCTGGCTCCTGGCTTTGGATCAGCTCTATGCATTGGCCGTAGCAGACATTTGGGGGGTGAACCAATAGAAGGAAGACCTTTCTCTCTGTCTCTCTCTCTCTCTGTCTAACTTTGCCTGTCAAAAAAAAAAAAAAAAAGAATTCAATGTAATGTTTTACTATGCATATGCATTAATAATGTGGATTAATAAATTAAGATAGTGAACATAATCACTTCATTAATTTTTTATCCTCTTGAAATTTACACTGCAATTTTGTTTTTGCTTATTTTGCTTACTCTGTCACCTTTATATTTTGAAAATCTATATTAAGAATAATTAGATATATTAATAAGCAACGTGGGACATTTCAATATATGCAGGTGCTGTGTACCTGATCAAAACTGTGCAATCTCACTTCCCCTTCTTTGGCACTATTTTATAATTTCAGGATTTGAATTTTTGTTTATTGACATACCGTATTGTATAATATGAGGAAAATCCCTCTATCCTGTTTTACACATACCAGTTTTTAGCAATAACCATTTTGTATTCGGATTGGATTTTTTGGTTTTTTTTGGAGGGTGGGATTGCTTCCACTCATGAGGGAAAACATGCAACATTATCTTTCAGTGTCTGGATTATTTATCTTAACATGATGTCCTCCTGCTCTACACATTTTGACACAAAATATTAAAGATAATCATTTTACTGTGCAATATACATCTCAAAATTTACTCCTTTTTTTAACTGAAACGTTGTAGCCTCTAATAGCAACTGTCTGCTCTTGCTTTCCCAACCTCCTGTGCTCTCTACTCACATTGTTTTAAAATTCATTTCTTTTTAGATTCCACATATAGGTGAGATCATGCAGTCTTTGTCTTTCTATGTCTTAATATACCAATGATGTCTTCCAGATTTCCATGTGGTCCTAAATGTCAGAATTTTGCTCTTTTTTTACAACTGACCAGTGTTCCCTCTGTATATATACCAAATTTTCTTTTTTACTCATTCCTTGATGAATGCATAGTTGATTCTATATCTTGGTTACTGTAAATAATGCTACCATTACTATAACTGCAGATTTTTCTATCATGACATTGAAGTCTGTCAAGTTTTTTTTTTTTGAGATGATCATGTTATTTTTTCTTCATTCTATGAATAAGGTAAATCCCATTTTAATTTGCATGTGCTGACCTAACCTTGCATGCCTGACATAATTATAAATGATTCCATTAGAAGGTTATTCAATAGAGTTTGCTGGTAATTTACTGAGGATATTGCATTTACATTCATCAGGGATATTAGCTTACAGTACTCTTCTATTTTTAAATACAGATTTATTGGGGCTGGGGTTTTGATATATAAGTCATTATAATTAAAAATTATTGAGAAACTTATGAAATCAGAAATACATTTACTGTTTATATTAAACAAATTATTACATGAAATCAAATGGATTCTGAATAAATGAGTGAAGGAAATTAGTAGTTGAGATAGTTAAACAAATTTAGGTTTCTCGACAGAACTTTGACCAGTAGAACTGCCCAAAGGAATCATCTAAATGCTTTAAAAATTTCTAGTAAAGGGATTACAATATGAAAGTGCTATTTATTAACATCTTTTAAAATTTTATTTAAGTTATATGAGTGACCACTAAGGAAACTACAAAACCCAAAGGGACATTTTTATGCTCACCTCTGTCAGAGTATATGTGATACACATTTGAAACACGACATTTTCAAAGAAAGTCTCTTATTCACTAATATTTTATTTTGACGTCATGCCCAAATGTTTGGGTTCCTTTCAAGTAAGAAATTTTCTATTATTATTCATAAGATTATAACTCATTGTCTCTTGGTTTCAAAATTGTCTCTATGATTTTGAATCTGGACCCTGCAATCATGTCTCCTTTTCAACTAAATGAATGTTGAGCTTCATCAGTAGAGGACAATGTAATGGCTCTGCAAGCTAGTAGAGACAAAAAGATATACCTCCTCGAAAACCTCATCCTTAGAATTTGCCACAATTATTGGGTTTTAATAGCAGAAATGTTAAATAATACACTTAATGATAATAAAGAGTATATTTAAATAATAAAGAATACTTCTAGTTTGCATATTTATGTTTCTAAACATTTAATAAACATTTGGTTCTACAAGAAATTAAAAGACAAATCTCCTAGTTATACAATTAGTCTCTGACACAGAATAAAATTCATGAAATATTTTCATGAATTGTCTTATTCTCCAATTTCTATGGAATTTGAATATTGATGTCTTTAAGAAGCATATTTGATATAAAAAGGTTATCACAGAGAAAGAAAAGATAAGGAATATTACCTAAATTCTGTCATTCTACATTATCACTTAGATTGTATTTAAATATGCTTAAAACTTAATTACTTATAACCATACCATACAACCCAGCCATCCCACTCCTTGGAATTTATCCAAAGGAAAATAAATTGGCAAACAAAAGAGCGGTCTGCACCTCAATGTTTATTGCAGCTCAATTCACAATAGCCAAGAAATGGAATCAACCTAAATGCTCATCAACTGTAGACTGGATAAAGAAATTATGAAATATGTACTCTATAGAATACTGTACAGCAATAAAAAGAAATGAAATCCACTCATTTGCAACAAAATAGAGGAATCTGGAAAATATCATGCTGAGTGAATTAAGCCAGTCCCAAAGGGACAAATATCATATTTTCTCCCTGATCGGTGACAACTAACCGAGCACCAAAAAGGAAACCTGTTGAAGTGAAATAGACACTATGAGAAACAATGACTTGATCAGCCCTTGTCCTGACTATTGAGGAACAACTTAATACTGTATGCCTTTTAGTATTTTTTTTTTTGTTCTACTTAATACTATTGGTTGAACTCTATAATTAACACACACTTATTCTTAGGTGTTGAAATTTAACTGAAAAGTGATACTAGTTAAATATAAGATTGGGAATAAAAGAGGGAGGAGATGTACAGTTCAGCACATGCTCAATCAGACTTGCCCTAAATGGTAGAGTTAGAAATGTGCCAGGGGATCCCAATTAAATCTCATCAAGGTGGCATGTACCAATGCCATCGCAGTAGTCAAAGGGATAAGTTTCAGTTCATAATTGGTCATAATGATAGGATTAAGATTCAAAGGGATCACATAAACAAGACTAGTGTCTGCTAATATTTACTGATAGAATTAAAAAAAAAAGAGAGAACAATCCAACATGGGAAGCAGGATACACAGCAGAATCATAGAATGGCAGATGTCCTAAACAGCACTCTGCTCTCCGAATCAGCCATTAAGGCATTTGGATCCAGCTAAAAAGCCCATGAGAGTGTGTCAGTCATAGAAAGCCAAGGCACTCTGGAAAAAAAAACAAAAACAAAACCAAAAAAAAAAACTAAATGAACGATCTCTGTGAGTGAGATCCCAGTGGAAAGAACAAAGAATGGGGCCATCAAAGAAGGAGGTACTTTTCTCTGAAGGGAGGAGAGAGCTTCCGCTTTGACTATGACCTTGTCTAAATAAGATCCGAGTTGTCGAACTTAAGAGGCTTCCATAGCCTTGGCAACACATGACTAGAGCCTAGGTGATTACTAATGCCAAAAGAAGAATGTCAATTGTTAAATCAACATCAGGAGTTACTGTGCACTTACTCCCCATGTAGGATCTCTGTCCTTAATGTGTTGTACTATGTGGATTAATGGTATAACTTTACATTTTGTGTTTCTGTGTGGGTGCAAACTGTTGAAATCTATACTTCGTATTTACTAAATTGATCTTCTGTATATAAAACAATTGAAAATGAATCTTGATGTGAATGGGATGGGAGACGGAGCACGAGATGGGATGGTTGTGGGTGGGAGGGTTGTTATGGGGGGAAAAAGCCACTGTAATCCAAAAACCGTACTTTGGAAATTTATATTTATTCAATAAAAGTTAAAAAAACTTAATTACTTATTTTCATTCGAGAAAAATAGGGGGGTAGAAAGAAGGTTCAACATGATTGTTCACTCTCCAAGTGCCTTCAACAGCTGGAGCTGGGCCAGATCAAAGCCAGGAGCCAGGAACTCTATGAGTCTATGAGTCTACTACATGTATAGCAGGAATCCAAACACTTGGCCCATCATTTGCCACTTCCCAAAAACGCTGGCAGGAAGCTGGATTAGAAGAAGTGGCAGGACTCCATCCCAACTCTAATGTGGGATGTGGGCATCTCAACTAGTGGCCCAATCCACTCACCACAGTATCTGTCATTTCAAAATTTTTGACTACTGAAACAATTGAGAAGAGCAAGTCTCAATCTTGAAGAAACAAACATATGGATTCTAACGTATTATGGAACTCTGATGATTATCAGCCAAGTCTATCTTCATGTTTACATGTGTTCCACACTATGTGTTGAAATATTCCTCCAGATGAAGATTTCTCAAAATTCAAGAGAAAGAATTCTTAGGTCACCCACAAGTAGACATAGATTTATGTGTCACCCTTATTGTTTAATAATTGCAAATAAGAGCAAATTTGATAAGGACATTGATGAATTTAACAAGGTTATATTTCATTCAGAAGTTATTTCATTAAGAAAGCAGCAACAAATTAGAATTTAACTTTAGTAGTGTATGAGCTTTATTATTGCCTCATAATCATAGATATGTACAAGATTTCACCTCTTAAAAAAACCACATTAATGTAGCTAACGTACTCTAAGGCATTCTTTTAAATTTTACCACATAATGTCTGTTTTGTTTTATAGTGGCTTGGTTATATATCAAAAGTTTAATAAAGGAAAATATTACCTATTAACTGGACATTATTATTATAATTAATTTCATTAATAATTGTTACTAAAAGTAATTTAGTAGTGTAGAAAAGTGCTGTAAACATTTTTCTTATTTTACAAAACTGATAATTGTGTCTCTCTTCCTTTGAGCTATTTAAATATGTATCGTATCACACAAAACATTGTCTTTATCTTCCATTTTTTTCCTATGTCTGCTTTACAATTGGTATTCTGATTTCAAAGGCCATGGTTAACAGTATTTAAAAGCAAGAAGTGAGGAGTTTTTTTTCCATTTAAAAGACTTCATCTAAAATAGGTTTTAAAAATTGCTGTGCATACTACTTGGATCTTTATCTACTGTTTCCTTTTTTTCTATATTTTGGGGAAAGAACACATAAAAGATAGCAAAATTTATTATTTTTATATCCTAGTTATTACAGATATTAAAGGAGTTGGACATATCTGCCATAACAAGGCAGGACTAGGAAACGGGAAGTCTCAGGGTCAACAATGCAACAAAGTTAGTTAAGCTGCCACTTCTGAAGCCACCATCCCATATGAGTGCCGGTTTGGCTGCTAGCCTCAGGCATGAAAAGACTCTAATCTCCCTTTCTCTTCTTTGCTGTTTTAGTGAGCTTTTGATAAACAAATAAACAAGTTTTTATGACAAGGAAAATAATGGTTGTCACACAGGCCAGCAGGAAAGCAATCACATCCAAGGAGTGGTACTGGTACCAGGTGAGGTCATGGGCTGCAACCCGAAGGTGCTTGGCCCCTTTGTGGCGCATGACGTGCTCGATCCAGAAGACTGCTCGATCCAGGGGCTTTGTGGGCTGATCGTGGTGAATTCTTGACAACTCCATGACATTATCTTTATAGCTGAAGGAAAAATCAAATAGAAAGCACATTATATAAATAAAATTATATAATTGTGAAATTTTCATACAGATGATAAAATGAGTGTCATGTAAATATGGAAGAAAAATAAGTTATTTCCTTTGGTGATTATCACAAAGATCTTAGATGATAGTCTAGAATTTATTGGAGGCATATAATCTCAAGAGGTGTAGAAAGTAAGAGAAAGAACAAATATTTCTAACAGTTCATCCTAGAAAATGGGTCATTTAGTCCTAAATGCAGGAAAAGGAAAACACAAAAACAATCAAAAAATCATTGGAAATGTGGAACTTGAATTATACAGTAGGGATCATGAATAGCCCTGATGTACAAGGTTCAAAATACTTAAAAAATTCAGATAGAAGGCAGGTCCATGGCAAAGCTCAGGTGCATGTCTGGGAAAAGTTGTAAAGGTTATTACCAACTGTAATTGAAATACTGATATTATATTAGTGGATTGATGATTAAAACTGTGAAAGTATCACAGTAACTTGCCCGTTTTGAACCTTGACTCTGATACTGCCTTATCCTTTTTATTAATTTCTCTGTTCCTAGTTTCATATCCATAAGTAGAATGGATAGAGATAATGCCTTTCTCATTCTAATGTTGTGAGGAATAATGTATTGATTATTAGAATACTTTCAATTATTCTTATCATTTAGTAGACAGCAAATGTTTTCTTTTTAGTGTTGAGATATCAGACTCTAGAGAGTGTTCGACATTTTACTTTGAGACATTGCAATTACATTTGTATCTAGTGTTGAAATGATGAAGGATACTGGACAAAGATGAAGAGTGCATGTAGGGATATTGTTGATTAAATGTAAGCCACAAAGAGGGATAGTTTGACATGGAAGGAATAGCAGTGGAGGGAATTGCTCTTCTTGTTGTTTAAAAAGCACAATGGGAAGGATATTTCAGAGAAGTGCAAATCATATATGTGCATGTAATACAATAGAGAAAGACTATAATGAAGAAGTTATATAATGATGCAAAGAACTAATAAAGTGTGTGTCAGGGGCCGGTCCCACAGCAATAGTGGGTAAAGCCATTGCCTGCAGCGCTTGCATCCCTTATGGGTGCCAGTTGGAGTCCTAGCTGTCCCCCCTCTGAACCAGTTCTTTGCTATGGCCTGGGAAAGCAGTGGAAGATGGCCCAAGTGCTGCACTCATGTGGGAGACCTGGAAGAAGCTCCTGGCTCCTGGTTTCGGACAGGCCCTACTCTAGCCATTGTGGCCACTTGGGGAATGAACCAGCAGGTGGAAGATCTCTCTCTCTCTTTGCCTCTGCCTCTGCGTAAATCTGCTTTTCAAATAAATAAATAAATCTTTTAAAAAGGTGTGTCGTATCATACACATTCAATGTGTCAACTAATTAAGAATTTTTTTTCATTTCTCAGCATTGTATATATTAATTTTATAAAAAAAATACATCTGTACTGGAGAGGCATATTTTTACATTAGGCTTTACCTGAATTTTAAAAACTTTCTTTTAATACTTTTGCTGTTATCTTCAGTGATAATTGTCATTCCATTTATGGACTATTTCAAAATTTCTGCACTATCCAAAATCTCTGACAAATTCTTTTACTAAAACAAACTAAAATTTATTGTGAAACTCCCAATCATTTATTGATGATTGCCTTCCAGCTTAAAGAAAATATGTATGCAACATTATATTCATGTCCAAAGTCAACTGACGCCCCCTTGGCCTTCAGGTGAAAATTTATGTATAAATAATCTGTTGTTTTAAATAAAGTGATACTCACGAAGGGTCATTGATGACTGTCTTCAAGGCATTCAGCAAATCTGCACTTGACATTGTTTTCCAGTTCAGCCTAATGGCCGCCCCCTTAGCCGTCATGTATGCAATATTATCAGGTTGTTCCCCAAACAAAGGAAGGCCCACCATAGGGATGCCATGGTGGATTGCCTCATAGATGCCATTGGCTCCACCATGAGTTACAAAGGCTTTGGTTTTTGGATGACCTAGGATTGAGGGATTTTCAATAAGATTATTAAGTATAAGTGTTAGCAATGATATGAAAAATGCACAGTATGAGACACTATAGTTAACAGTGAACTCAAGATCATGAGTGCCATAAAACTATTTTAAAATTGCTTTCAAAACAAGAGGAAGAGACACCTAGGTACACTGGAGAGCTGATTGAAGGCCATATGCAAGACTTGAGCATTGAACAAAAGATTAACAAGTGGACATAGAGAAAGAGCATTTTTTGGATAAGACAGACTTCATACTCTAAAAAAGAAGCTGAGTGCATGTGAAAATACTTTTTCTAAAAGATATAGTATGTGGGATATCTAGCACAGCAAGGAGAGGCACTGTAACAATGGTGGAAACAGTGGAAAAGGAGATCACACTTCATCTTGACATGTGTTATCACATGTGTTAAATACGTGGATTTTATATCATGAAAAATGTAGTCATTCATACCAATAATGTATATTACGTTTCAGTGTAGTTTGTTAACACTTACATTAGGGAACAGACAGAAGTAATAAATAAATTAGGACAAAAGCAATGTAGGAAATTTTTCAAACTTCTCTGTGAGAGGTAACTACATATAAAAACATTTTGAGTGTACAATAAAATGTCAAGTGTTAAAGTTTACTACATTTCGAATAAGAATGGTGTTTGATCTTGAGCTTGTACATAATAAATTAGCATCAACATTCCTGGTGATTGATTACCAGCCTGAATGACTGTTACTCATCATTTCACTGTTTGTTCTCAAGATACTTACCAAGAATATCATTCTGGGGGACCCACTTATAGATTTGAGTATTGGGCCCTAAGTTTTCTGGTTTCTTGCCATGAAATCGCCAAATAACCTGTTAGATAAAGAAAATACATATTTCATGAGTTGAATTTCAAATTAGGCCATGTTAGAATTCTATTGAGATGGAGAGACCACCCAGTTAACATTGCCTTTCATAAGAAAGACAAGGAAATAAGAATAAGGCGAAGTTAATGAGAACTATTAAAAAATTGAGATAAGTAAAGTAACAACATTTTTTGTATATTTTTACTTGAAAACAGGCATGTGATACATTCATTATCTTTCACATATAGTGCCTTAGTTAAATGAGATCATGAATGGCCAATTTTCAAGTATTTTAATTCTAGCACAAAGAGTAACTCAGGTCCAGTGAACTCTACTTTGTAAAGTATATGTACTTTTCTCTATTAGCTTCATTTTTCAAGTTTAACACAAAGCTTTTTTTTCAACTTTTATTTAATAAATATAAATTTCAAAAGTACAACTTTTGGATTATAGCTTCTTTTCCCATCATAAACTTCCTCCAACCAAACACAAAAAATTTTAATTAAGAAAATGAAATGGGAGTTTCTTTATGTTGACTTTTATATCACTACTAAGTGAAATCATTAGGATTGGACATCTTTTGGAGGATAAAAATTTTGTATAATCAGAAATGTATGAGAACTAAAATAATTCTGCCTATGAACTATATATACTCATTCTAAATTACAAATTATTAAGCACTTTTTCCAGAAGAATTTTCAATGAATTTTTAAATGAATTCCAAGTATTATTCATTTTTAAATGAATTCAAAGTATTATAATTATTACTTGAAATGGAAATATTTTGAGTAGGAAAAAAGAGCTGATTCATAAGTAGTGTGGCAGTTGAAAGAAATCCAAAGCAGTGATGATGCTAAATTCTCTTCAAGTTAATTCTTCCACAATGCACTACAAACACTGAAAGTCATGTTTTAAATTTTCATTTAGTGAATACTTTTTTAATATGCTCTTCTATACCCGAACTACCACCATTCCAGTAAAGTACTGGTTTTTGCATCTCCAAGCAATTCTCACAACTGGAGCATACAATATGAGTGTTTCAGTTATGTTTGCTCTGTGAGTATTAAAAGGAATTTCAGGTTCTCAGCATAAAATAAACATACAACTAACACAGATGATTTCCACAGTTCATATCAGATAAAAATTAGTTCATAAATACTCAAAGCTAACTGCTATATTATGTGCATTAGACAAGTAGGCCTTAATGTATTTTATGAGTTGGGGACATTTGGACCTCTTTCTGGTCCGTACTTTCTTCTGCTGGACTCCTCACATTTTCTTCTCTATGCAGGAGGGAGAAGTGGATTAGGGGCAGAGTCTTTGAGGGTCCACAATTTATGCTGCACAGGGTTCACCTCCAGAGCAGGGCCTCCCTCACCCTTTCTTCTACATCTTTCTTATTCAGACACTGACAGTGTCCAGTGCTAGGAGACAGGCTGGGATTTCTCTAAATCTACTTGGCTGAGTGACAAGACTGGCAATACTGTCTTCCTTTCTCTCAACAGACTTGTGAATGACCCTGAATAAACCTATCCCCAAATTAGGGGAAATAAATAAGCCAGAATTACATAAGAAGTCCAAACTGCATGATACAATTCAGAATTTTCTCAACACCTACTTATGTTCAGTGTGCAGAGGCAGTTAGCAATTAACATTTAAATTCTTTCTAATTGCACTTTTATTGTGTAGAATAGATTCAACATTTCTGGAAGAGAAAGAGCAAACAACAGAGTAAAATAAGATTTCTGTGTACCTACCTACATTCTTTATATAATACTAAAGCTTTGTACCAAATCTTTTGAATATATTTCAAAAGAAAACAAACACAGCAAAATCATCTGTATTACTGTAGCATTTTTGGTTTTAAACTGACATCTGAAGAATTAGAGCTGTTATAAATGTTTGCCTTTCACCAGAGAAGTCTGTAATCAGACCCTGTGCAAAGTTTGAGAGGCTTGTTTAGTAACTGTCCACCAGGACACTGTTTCTAACCTTCTGTGGAAGCTGGGCAAGTGCTGATGCGATCACATGGGTCCTTTCTTCTGTTATATTTCTGATCATGGATCCCAGGGAAAACAGCACAACTCCCTCTTCTCCAGAGCTCTGCACAAAGTCTTCCATTTCCTGTGAAGAAAGAAAAAAGCTACAACACAACACACACTAGTGAAAGGATTGGTGCAAGCAACAAAGAAAGTATTCAGTATTATTAGGAATTATTGGAATAGTGTGTATATATATATAAACACAGTGATATATGCATTACAATTATCTTATATCTTATATATTATATAAAAGCATTGCTATATAATACATTACATAAAATAATATGGATTATTATATATTATGTTTTATTATATATAATATAGTGCTGTGATGTGTATATATGCATGTTTATTTATATGTGTGTGTGTGTGTGTGTGTGTGTGTGTGTATGAAAGACAAAATTTGGCACTTATTCATTTCTTGGTATAGAGGTGGTGTTGTTTTATCTTTTTTTTCTTTATTATTTTTTGACAGGCATAGTGGACAGTGAGAGAGAAAGATGGAGAGAAAGGTCTTCCTTTTGCAGTTGGTTCACTCTCCAGTGGCCGCCATGACTCACACACTGTGGCCAGCGCATCGTGCTGACCCAAAGCCAGGAGCCACGTGCTTCTCCTGGTCTCCCATGTGGGTGCAAGGCCCAAGCACTTGGGCCATCCTCCACTGCACTCCCGGGCCATAGCAGAGAGCTGGCCTGGAAGAGGGGCAACTGGGACAGAATCCGGCGCCCCAACCGGGACTAGAACACGGTGTGCTTGTGCCTCAGGCAGAAGATTAGCCTATTGAGTCACGGCGCCAGCCTGGTGGTGTTGTTAAATATAATTGCATTGGTGTGCCAGCCATGTCCCAAATGTTTTTTTTTTTCTTTCCTTACAAAATAACCTTATGCTCAATGTACATTCTGGCATACATTAAAGCAATTTAATCCTACTTTATATTTCTTTTTTATTGCATGAGAATTATGTTATTTTATTCCCCTTATCTTCTTTGCCCCTCTGTTTTCTTCTTTTTTTTTTAAGATTTATTTTATTTCCTTGAAAGGCACAATTACAGAGAGAGAGAGAGATCTTCCATCTGCTGGTTCACTCCCCAAATGTCCCCAGTTGCTAGGGATGGAACAGAAAAGCTAGGAGGCAGGAGCCCCATTTGAGTCTCCCAAGTGGGCACAGAGAGTGAAGCGGTTGGGCCATCTTCAGCTGCTTTCTCAGGCACATTTGTAGGGACCTGGACTGGAAGTAGAGCAGCTGGGACATAAAGATCACACATATGAGATGCTGGCATTGCAGATAGCGCATTATCCACCATGCCACAAAGCCGCCTCCTGCCCCTTTTTTGACAAACATCCTGTTGCGGCTGATTTAGGATCATTAAGGGTTCTTTGATAAACAATTGTAATGGTGTGGTATAGACATAAATATGTTATTTGATCATCCCTTGTACTATTGGCTGTATAATTTGCTTCCATTGTTTACTTTTATAATAATAGTTTTAAATATTTATTTTACACATTAATTTTCCCTGTAAAGTTTCATATTAGCATATTATATGGAAAAGCATATAAGCAATTTTAAGTCTTGTTGTCATTTGTCCAATTTCTTATGTCCTATTTAAAAAGAATAAAGATTATCTGAGAATTTGATAATTAATGAAAAATCAAGTAATTATGAGATATAATAAACATAGAACACAAAGGCTTCACAATCATTGGCTTGGATTCTAACCTTGTATAAGTGAATAACTATAGGTATTATTACCATTATATTATTATCCATCCTTCTCTTTGTTTTCCTTTTCCCTGTTGTTAAATGAGTCTACAGCATTTCTTCTGGATGACTTTGAGCATATCATTTTGATGTTGGAAAACTAGTTCCTGATGAATGAGGCAATATCTAAATTGTGAGTACTTTTTATATTTTTGGTACTAATAAAATAACAACATAAATAACAAAAGTGTTCTGGCTTGTTCAGATCCAGAGACCTTTCATTACTGCTATTTATTTTTATTTTCACTTGACACAAAAATTATACATATTTATAGGATACTACATAATACTTTGATTTACATATATGCTTTGTAATATTCAAATCGGGGTAAGCACTTCCATCTCCTCAGACACTTACTCTGTATTTTAACTTCATTTATTTTTTAAAAAGGCATGTACAGCACATTATTCTTGTCTGTAGCCCCCAGCTTTCTTCCTTGAACTTGTGTTTTATACTTAACTATAAGTTCATACTGATTCACTAATCTTTACCCACCCTTCACAGGCCCCTACTGTCAGCCTCTGGTAACCATCACTCTATTCTTAACTTCTTTGAGGTTAATTTTCAGATTCCTCATATAAGTGAGATTACATGGTATTCATCTTTCTGTGCCAGACTTTTTATTGCAAATGACAAGATTCCATACTTTTTATGGTGAGTAGTACTCCAAGGTGTATATATACCATGTTTTCTTTATTAATTCTTCAGTGGGAAGACATATATGTTGTTTCCTTTTCTTGGCTATTGTGAATAGTGCCGCAATAAACATGAAAATACATATGTCTCTTTGATAGATAAATAATCTTTTAATATCAGAGACAGGTGGAGTGTTATCTCTTACTATTGCTCATACAACACGAGTGTGGTATTATTGTATGATCAGGAATAGCCATGCTTAAAATTGTTGCAATTTAGTTATCTATCATCTTTGCCTGAATTCATACAACAATGCTTCCCTTCTGCAAAGCCCTGTCTCTTTACAGATGAACCAAGTCACTGAATCTTGGAATCTTCATTTTTAAAGGATGTCTTGTCTTATATCTCCCCAAATTAACTCTCTGGTCTTCTCTCCTATGCCCTCGCTAGACCTTCCAATTTCTTTCTTTCATGTGGATCCCAATTTCCTCCCTACAGAAATCAATCTCTTTATTCAACTTCATTCTCCTACATTGAGCATGAACTTCTTGGGAACTGTAGTTACCACTCTACTCGCTTTTCCTTTTGTCAAGATCTCCTAGGTTACCCAAGTTGTTCACTAACAATTCTGAAATATGAATACTTGTGATTTATAAAAGTAATTGGGAATAAGATCGAAGTCGGCTAACCCTAAAGGCTTCCATAGCCTCGGCAACTCATGACCAGAGCCTAGGGAGATTACTGACGCCATAAACAAGAGTGTCAAATTGTTAAATCAACATCAGGAGTCACTGTGTACTTGCGTCTCATGGGGGATCTGTCCTTAGTGTGTTATCCAATGTGAAGTGATGCTATTACTAGTACTGAAACAGTATTTTTACACTTTGTGTTTCTGTGTGGGTGCAAACTGATGAAATCCTTACATAGTATATATTGAATCGATCTTCTTTATATAAAGATAATTGCAAATGAAAAAAAAAATCTTGGTGTTAAACTGGAAATTGCATAGACAATTAATCAATTTTTAAAAAAAAAAAAATCATGTATAAAAGTATATGATTTTCTAATTGACAGTCCACTTTATCTCACTTTTCCTAACACTCTCCTTGTAAAGAAAAAGTTCTAGGTGAAGAATGACAGATCATTTCAACTGAAAATGTAAAGCAAACAAAACAGAGCAAACAGGAGCATATTTACCTTGGGCAGAGGTTGGGCAGGTTTGCAGTGGAGCCCTCCAACAAAATGAATATTTGGTAAGGTTGGGCGAGGAAACTCCAAGTCCCAGTAGCTTCGAATGAGCCATAGATCAGCTTTCCCCACTAGCTCATAAAATTTAACGGGTCTTCCTGAATGGAGAAAGAAAAGGCAGGGTAAAAAGAGAATTGTCATGTGAAGTATAAAATGTAATTTTGTGCAAGATGTTGAAATAACTCAATGACATATGCAATGTCTATACATTGATAAAGCATGTATGTTTATTTATGCATAATTATGAGTATGCTTTATGCCCCATTCACATACTAGAAATATGTAAAGGCAACACTAACAGAGTTTCTGTCTCTAATACCACCTGAGTCTATTCACATAGTCAATAAAATAGCCTTCAATATAATTAAATGTGTATTTGTTTTCTCTCTAAAGTGAAGAAAGAAATGTAAACAACTATTTTATCTCTAGGATTTACTATAATCAAATAAAGAACTTTCCTGGGAGTACTCAGTCCAGTTTCTACAATTTAACAAGCTAGTCCTCATACGAATTTTCAGAGTGAAGTGTGAGTTTTTTTTTTTCCAAAATTTCTTTGTTTATTTGAAAATAAACAAATTTTAGTAGCTCAGAGAAAAATTTCCATCCACTGGTTCATTCTCTGTTTACAACAGCTAGGGCTAGGCCAGGCAGAATGCAAGAGCTAGGAATTTCTTGTGGGTTTCCCACATGGGTGATTAGGACCTAAGCACTTGGGCCATCATTCACTGCCTTCCAAGTACATTAACAGGAAGTTAGATCATACGTGTGAGGTAGTTGGAACACAAACCAGGCATTTTTACTTGAGATGTAACTGTTAAAATCATTGATTCGGCTGAATGTGACACAACATGTGCCTCAAAATGTGAAATAAAAATGTAAATGACAACTTTAATGGAAGAATAGACCAAGTGCCAGAGAGAATTTCCATGTCAAGGACAAGATTTTTTAAAATAACCTAATCAGACAAAAATAAACCAAAAAATAATTTGAAAGAAAGAAGAAAGTTTATACAAAATATGGGATACCATTAAATGACTGAATATTCGTGTTATGGATATTCCTGAGGGAGAAAAGAAAAAAAGAAAGACATTGAGAATCTTCTAAATGAAATAAGAGTTGACACATTTTTTAATGGAGAAACAGAATTTGAAAACATTGAGATTAATTACAAGTATGTACTCATTTCAATGAGATAATTTACAAAGATTTAATGATATAATCTGGAATCAATAGAAATCTCAAATAATAGTTTTTCAGCCTGCAATAAAACAGTGTATATCTCAACTCTGAAGGAACTCTTTAGGTTATATGGAAAAACACCTTAATTTTCAAATAAGGATTTTTTTTTACACCAGGAAAAATAATTTTCTCACTGTTGCCTGGACTAGAAGATGTGTGTAACACCTTGATCTTAATGTCTCTATTCACCAAAATATTAGGGAACTGTCTCCTGACTTTTCTATATCATCAGGAAAGTAGAATAATAAGGACATTATTTGCTTAGATAAATCCTCAATACTTAGTTTTTTGTAGATGTGTGATCTCCTGGAATGCCCTATCCAAGTGATGGGCCACTGGCTTCCAACTTACCCTGTAATATAAACCTTCCCTTAACATCTGTGAGATTAATAAATCATTTGCCTTTCATTTCTTTATCTATATATAATTCTTCTGATTTTATATCCGTAGAAGTTCAACTTCAGACCTAGGAAATTAGGATTCTACATTACCAACGAACAACAGGACTTACCTAGTACTTCACTGTACAGCCGATTCCACCTATTCTCATTAAATGTTTGAAACCAAAAGTCAAAATAAAGCATACATAGCATATTTTTCACCCTCTCCATGAACTTCATTTTCCCACTTAAATCAGAAAGAATCATAGGTACATAGGAAGGAGGCAATATAAGTCCTCCACTGTATTTTTCCAAAATGTGGCCAGGAGAGAAGCGGAGACTGTACACAAAGGGTATTTTTAGTAGCTCAGCCAGCAGCTCACCACATGGACCAATGGCATCTGAAAGAAGGACATCGAATTTTGATTCTTGTAGTTTTTCCATGAGTTTCTTATTTGAAACTGCCTCTTTACAGAGATTTTCAAAACTATCAGAATATTCTAAAAACATTTCTTGCATTAGTGGAAAATATCCCCAGTATGAGTCCTTGTCTAAATCTGTCCACTTATTGACCCACTGTGTAAAAAAATCCTCCAGATCATCCTTAGTGAAAGATACAGGAAAATTTTCAAATTTGATGTCAGTTTGTTTGCTAGGATCAAGAAAAATGGAAGCTGAGTTTCTCAGAACAATCACCTCATGACCTCTCCGGACAAGTTCTCCCAGGATTATGTTTAAATTCATCCAATGACTGTACTCCATAGGCCACACCAGCACTTTCCCACATATTCCAAATCTGAAGCAACAACTTATCTGTAGCAGCAGCAGGAGAACTGAAACATGCTTCATAGACATCCTGGTGAAATGCGATGTTTCCTATCCAGGAGCTGTCCCTTTCTGTTGCTATTCACGCTTATATCCAAGAAGAGATTTAACAAGAAGTTAAAATATAGCTTGCATTTGTCAAAGTAAATATATCATATGAATAAACAGAGCTATGGACTGGGATGCCAGGTAAAGAAAGCCAAGTTAAATGATTTTGTGTTTATATGCATGAGTAAGTTTCTATCTTATCATTAAGAACTTTTACCCCGCTCAGAGTCAATGGCCCGTATGTGTAAATCAGCTATGTTATATAAGAGAGTTTTATTAGTGCCAAGAGCCATAGCAAATATTTACTCACATTTCCTGCATGGTGTAGTTGAAGGAAATGTTTGCAAAAGTTTTTTTTTTTTTATAAAGCTTTTATTTAAAGAATATAAATTTCCAAAGTACAGTTTATGGATTACAATGGCTTCCCCCCCATAACTTCCCTCCCACCCGCTACCCTCCCCTTTCCCACTCCCTATCCCCTTCCATGCACATCAAGATTCATTTTCAATTCTCTTTACACACAGATCAGTTTAGTACATATTACATAAAGATTCCAACAGTTTGCCCTCACATAGAGACACAAAGTGAAAAACACTCTTGTAGTACTAGTTATAGTATTAATTCACAATGTACAGCACATTAAGGACAGAGATCCTACATGATTTTTTTAAAAAAAATTGATTAATTATCTATGCAATTTCCAATTTAACACCAAGATTTTTAATCATTTGCAATTATCTTTATATACAGAAGATCGATTCAGTATATACTATGTAAAGATTTCATCAGTTTGCATCCACACAGAAACACAAAGTGTAAAAATACTCTTTTAGTACTAGTTATAGCATTACTTCACATTGGACTACACATTAAGGACAGATCCCTCATGAGACGTAAGTACACAGTGACTCCTGATGTTGATTTAACAATTTGACACTCTTGTTTATGGCATCAGTAATCTCCCTAGGCTCTAGTCATGAGTTGCCAAGGCTATGGAAGCCTTTAGGGTTCGCCAACTTCAATCTTATTCCAACAGGGTCATAGTCAAAGTGGAAGTTCTCTCCTCCCTTCGGAGAAAAGTACCTCCTTCTTTGATGGCCCCATTCTTTCCACTGGGATCCCACTAACAGAGAACTTTCATTTAGGTCTTCTTTGTTTTTTCCAGAGTGTCTTGGCTTTCCATGACTAAAATATTCTCATGGGCTCTTGAGCCAGATCCAAATGTCTTCAGGGCTGATTATGAGGCCAGAGTGCTATTTATGACATCTGCCATTCTATGAGTCTGTTATGTATCTCTCTTCCCACTTTGGATCGTTCTCTCCCTTTTTGATTCTATCAGTTAGTATTAGCAGACACTAGTCTTGTTTGTGTGATTCCTTTGACTCTTAGACCTATCATTATGGTCTATTTTGAACTGAAATTGATCACTTGGACTAGTGAGATGGCCTTGGTACATGCCACCTTGATGGGATTGTATTGGAATCCCCTGGCACGATTCTAACTCCACCATTTGGGGCAGGTCCGATTGAGCATGTCCCAAATTGTACATCTCCTCCCTCTCTTATTCCCACTCTTATATTTAACATGGATCACTTTTCAGTTAAAATTTAAACACCTAAGAATCATTGTGTGTTAATTACAGAGTTTAACCACTAGTACTAGGATAAAAAAATACTAAAATGGATAAAGTATTACATTGTACAACAACAGTCAGCACAAGAGCTGATCAAGTCACTGTTTCTCATAGTGTCCATTTCACTTCAACAGGTTTCCCCTTTGGTGCTCAGTTAGTTGTCGCAAAAGTTTTTATAAATATGATTCATATACATTAAATTCAAAATTCAATAAAGTACTTCAGAGTTCTAGAGTTTATTCATATCAATGTATAACCACCAATGCTATCAATATTTCAACATATTATTACTCCAAATAGAAGCCCTGCAGGCAAGCAAATTGTGAGCTATTAAGATGCTGCATGGCATGACTGCATCCTGTGTCATATTGCCTGATTCAAATTCTAGATCTATTTTTATTTCATCTTCCTGCTAATGCATATCCTTTAAGGATCCAGGTGATGTTTCAAACAACTGAGTTCCTGCTAGCTATGTTGGAAACCCAGGTTGATTGCCCATGTCCTGGCCATGGCCTGGCACAAATCTGGCAGTAATTTGGGGAGCAAAGCAGTGCAGGGGGAGTCTTTCTCTCCCTTTTAATTGAAATGAAAATAAATTTTAAAAAAATTAAAATAAACGTTGTACCCTTATTCTTTATACCACCCTACTCCTATTTCTTATTCCTCCGGTCCTTGGCAAGAACTAATTCACTTTAAATCTCACCCTATTTGTCTATTGTGGACATTTCATGTAAATAAAATGTTATAGCAGTGGAGGCGGAGACAGTGGGATTTATTCTATGAGTGACATCCCTGCTGGAGGAGTAGGTTTCTAGTCACTTCCAACATGGAACCATCAGCCTATGAATGAGCTTAACAATAGGTACTTGGAAATTTAGGGTATTGTGAAGGAACTGAAGGGCTGTCTTACGACTGAGGCTGGCTGGAAGAAGGGAGACTCTTCTTAGCATTAGCTGTCAGTATTTTAGCCGGTGAAACACAAGGTAGGGCTATGTGAGAAAACATGGAGGACTTACATCCTCAATCTGGCTGACACAGGTTATAACCAATATCATAACTTTCAAGTAGGAGCTGTAGGCAGAAGGAGCATGGTTGTCTAGGCTGTGCACTACCTACAGTGGAGCTGCTCTGCCAGTGGTCTAAGTACGGGGATAGGGAGTAGGTCAGAAATTAAATGCCACAGGTTCTCACTGTTTTCAAGAAATCTTTGAACACATATTGGTTCCTTTTTTGGTGTATGACTTTATGAAAATTCAAGGCCTATCAAATGCTGTGCTTTTAAATGATTTTCATTAGTCCTTTTGCATGGGAGCTGGTCCATGGAGATGCAGATGCTGTCATGTGAGAAGTGACTATTTTGGGGTTTTCTTGTCAGTTTGTCCACTGTTCATAAAAAATTATATGAACACAGACTTTTACAAGTACTGAAACTTTTCATTATTTTTGCAAATAATTAATTCACAGATATTTAAAAACAAAATAGGTGTCTTAAAAAAAGGCCTCAAGTTGATTGAATCAGTA
Organism: Sylvilagus floridanus; assembly: GCA_949820135.1. NCBI lineage: Eukaryota > Metazoa > Chordata > Mammalia > Lagomorpha > Leporidae > Sylvilagus > Sylvilagus floridanus. The sequence continues at coordinate 101,851,418 of OX463238.1, read as the reverse complement.
GTATGTCAAATTCTTGATCAGTTCAAGTATTAGAATGATGCTGAATGATTGATTATAGCATATCAAGCCTTGGAACTTGCTGTTTTAAGTCAGTGTGTCTACTTCAAGTAATTTTTACTTTGATTCACTAAACATAGATTTCAAATTGTCCTTGTTTATTAACTGTATGCATTACAGAGAAATGATAGATAAGTAAGACAAAGTATATGAACTGCCTTTGGACAATGTTACTATACATGCCCATTTTCCCCACATTACAACTTTGAAAGTGGTATGTAAAGTTCACTTGCAAACAGGAATAGATTGAAATGTCCATGCTTTCTGTTTCTGCTTTAAAGTAGTGCTGGTTATCCAGACTAAATGTATAGCTAATTTAAATAATTGAGACTATTCTATGAAAAATGGCTACAGAAAAATAGCATTATGTATACAATACATATGTCTATATTTATTTATTCATCAAAGGAATCACTGTCATCTATGAAGACATAAATTCAATGTGCCATACCTATTATATTGTTTAGTGTGGTGATCACATTAATCATCCTTAAAATCTGAAGTAAAATCTTTCACTTTATCACTGAACATATTTGTTCATAATTTTACATGCATAAACATGTAAATATTAAAACTATTATAATGCAACTTTTTTAAGACTTTCTTTTTTAAGATTTGTTATTTTTATTTATTTGACAGGTAGAGTTACAGTGAGAGGGAGAGACAGAGAGAAGGGTCTTTCTTCTGTTGGTTCACCCCTCAAATGGCCACCACGGCTGCAGCTATGCCGATCTGAAGCCAGGAGCCAGGTGCTTCCACCTGATCTCCCAAGCGGGTGCAGGACCCAAACACTTGGGCTATCTTCCACTAACTTCCCAGGTCATAGCAGAGAGCTGGACTGGAAGAGGAGCAACCAGGACTTGAACCCGGCACCTTTATAGGATTCTGGCTCCACAGGCGGAGGATTAGCCAAGTGAGCCGCAGCACCAGCCGTGTTATACAACTTTTAATCATTGTTTTCACATATATTCCTCATGTTGTATTCTGTTAATTTAAATACTTTTAAAGGAATACTACTATAGTTCACTCAGCTTTGAGTCTACATGTTACAACTCTTTAAATCACCTGTGATATTCCAAGATGGTGGAATAAGGATGGTAATCACTGCTCTAAGTCTAGGGGAAAGTAGTTGAAAAAAGTGGAGAGACTGCAATCTCAGGGAAGAGTTAGGGATGCCATGGGGGGGGGGGTCTATGTGAAGTATGTAGATGGGCAGCACAGGCATGGACACAACACAGGAACCCAGCAGCCAAGAGCCTCAGCACAACCTTTTGGGATGAGATGAGATGAGACTACAACAACCTGTTTCAATGGTGATATAGCTTCAGATAGAACCTGGAGTGAGCCTGGCCTGGAGTCATGGGGGGACAGGGTACATTCAAGCCTAAAGGAAAAAGGGGGCACCTTTCTCTCTTCCCCATGGCTGAGAGAGGGCGGATGCCACTTTGGACATACCTTAACAGCTGCACTAGCTTGTGTGCATGTGATCAGAAATCAGCTGAGAGGAGACATCTGAATCTGACTGGGGGGATTAACACAGGGTTGGGCATGCATGCAGGACTGTGAAGTGCCCCTGGCCTCCTAATATATCATAGCTGTGAGGTTCACACTTCCTAGGCAGAGTGCCCACAGAGAGCTGACTCTGGGAGTGTTTCTGCCTCTCTGTGGATGAGACAGACTAGTGAGGTGAAGTAGATCCTCGGCACCCTGTGACTGTGGGAGCCTTGTGTGTTGAGACTATGGGAACACTGTGACTACATGAGGGCACCAGGGAAAGCTGGGTCTCTGGGAAATCATTGTGAGTGACTCCACATACTCAGAGTTCCCTGAATGCATGGGGTGGGTCAATGCATGTGATACGTGCTCACACTGAGGACAGCACAGATCCTTTCTGTGGTTCTTCTGGCAACACAGAGGAGGATTGCATCTACTGTGGGCTAACACAAAGGTGTTCATCATCTTGGAAGAGAGGAGGTAAGAATATGACTACAACAACACAGCTGATAAAACCTTCCCTTCTGTTAATAAAGAGGAGATCTATCACACCCAATTTGGGTATGACCCTGGAAACTCCACCCACACTGGAACACAGATGAGGGCTACCTGGCTACACCCAGCACACATCTCTGGGTATTCACTGAAGCAGCAGACACTTCACTAAGCCACAGAGGCATTTTTCAAACATAAAAGCCATCCAAGAAAAAAAAATCAATATCTCCACCAATACCTAAAAATAATTGCAGAAATTCAAGAAATAAAGTAAAGTAGACAGGGCTGGCGCCGCTGCTCAATAGCTTAATCCTCCACCTGAGGCGCTGGCACACCAGGTTCTAGTCCCTGTCAGGGCGCCAGAATCTGTCCCGGCTGCCCCTCTTCCAGGCCGACTCTCTGCTGTGGCCTGGCACTGCATTGGAGGATGGCCCAGGTCCTTGGGTCCTGCACCCGCATGGGAGACAAGGAGAAGCTCCTGGCTTCGGATCAGCGCTGTGCCAGCCACAGTGGCCATTGGAGGGTGAACCAACAGTAAAAGAAGACCTTTCTTACGCCGCTGCTCAATAGGCTAAACCTCCGCCTTGCAGCGCCAGCACACTGGGTTGCAGTCCCTGTCGGGGCACCGGATTCTGTCCCGGTTGCCCCTCTTCCAGGCCAGCTCTCCGCTATGGCCAGGGAGTGGAGTGGAGGATGGCCCAAGTGCTCCGGCCCTGTACCCCGTGGGAGACCAGGGTAAGCACCTGGCTCCTGCCTTTGGATCAACACGGTGTGCCGGCTACAGGGCGCCGGCCACGGCGGCCATTGGAAGGTGAACCAATGGCAAAGGAAGACCTTTCGCTCTGTCTCTCTCTCTCTCAGTGTTCACTCTACCTGTAAAAAAAAAGAAAAAAAGACCTTTTTCCCTGTCCCCTGTCTCTCTCTCTCTCACTGTCCACTCCGCCTGTCAAAAAAAAAAAAAATTACAGTAAAGAAGACAACAGGATGCCCCAAAAGAACACAACAATACTTCAATACTGGAATTTAAAGAAAAACGATTGGTGAGATGTCAGAACAAGAATTCAAAAGATTAAGCCTAGGAATACTCAGAAGCAATCAGAAGCAAATCCAGGAATTAAATAAATCCATACAAGACATGAATGAAAAATATTCCTATGAAACTGAGATTTTAAAAATAAGTCAATATTATTTGAAGTGAAGAATTCAATAGATAAAATAAAAAATGTAGTGGAAAGACTTAAGAAAAGATTGGGTGAGGCAGAAGAAAGAATGCCTAAGATACAAGACATCAGGCAATTTTACAAAGAAGAAGAAGAGGAAGAAGAGGAAGAAGGGGAAGAGGAAGAGGAGGAGGAAGAAGAAGAAGAAGAGGAGGAGGAGGAGGAGGAGAAGGAGGAGGAAAAAGAAGAAGAAGAGGAGGAAGAAATTAGAAAAATGTAAAACAGTGTTGTAGATTTATGGAACGGTTTTGGAGATTCATGGGATACTATCAAATGATCCAAAATGTGGACCTCAGGAATTCTTGAAGGTGAGGAAAAGACAATGACTAGAGGCATATTTAGTGAAATAATTACAAAAAAATTCCCTAATTCTAAGAAAGAAAAAAGAAGCATCCATGTAGAGCAAATAGACATGACCAAAAAAGATTTTACAATGATAAATTGCTTTTAAACTTACAGCAGTAAAACATAAAGAAAAGATTCTAAAATGTACATGAGAAAAACATTCGATTACTTTCAGAAGATCTCCAATTAGACTCACATGTGATTTCTCATCAGAAACCTTACAGGACAGGATAGAATTGAGAGACATTGCCCAATTGATGAGAAAAAATCAGCCCAGAATATTGTACTCTGTAAAGATCTCACCTGGTGTGCAAGGATGGCTCAACATTTGCAAATCACCAAATGAAATACTTCACATTAACAAACTACAGAACAAAACCCATTTGATTAGTTCAATCGATGAAATAATTTGGTTAAATACAAATCATTTCATGATGAAAAACCTTAAGCAAATTGGGTATAGAAGGAATATTCCTCAACACAATCAAGGCAAACTGTAATACACCCACAGCCAGCAACTTATTAAATGGGAAAATGTTGGTAGCTTTCCCACTAAATTCAGGAACCAGACAAGGATGCCCATTGTCATCACTAGTAGTCAATAGAGTATTGAAATTTTCAGCCAGAGCCATTAAGCAAGAAAAAAAATCAAAGGAATACAAAGAAGCAGCATATAAATCTAACACAAAAAATCAATAGTTTTGTATACACAGAAAAGACCATGGCTAAGAAAGAATTTCTAAGGTCAATCTCTTTCACAATAGCTATAAAGATTACATACCTTGGAATAAATTTAACCAAGGATGTCAAAGATCTCTATTATGAGATGCATAAAACATTAAATAAAGAAACAGAATAAGAAACAAAAAATGGAAAAAATCTTTCATGTTCATGGATTGGAAGAATCAATAGCATCAAAATATCCATCATAACAAAAGCAATTTACATACTCAATGTGATTCCTATCAAAATGTCAAGGGCATTCTTCTCAGATCTAGGAAAAATGCTACTAAAATTCATATGGAAACACAAGAGTCCCTGAATAGCTACAGCAATTTTATACAACAAAATGAACTTGAGAGTTCACATTCAGAGTGCATGACAAAGAAATGAAATGGATTCATGCCAGAATAACATTAAATGGAGATTATTGGTTCCATACTTCCTGTGTTATATGTTTTGATAGTTTTCCACATTTTTTAACAATGAGTTTTCAATCTGTTCATAAGGATATGAGGAATGAGAATGACCAATCATATCAGTAGTTAATCTGTTAGGAGAAGTTGTACATGTATCTTGGCATGATAGGGAAACATTTTCTAGAGCATGCATGGAGGAGGCTTAGCACAGGGAGCCAGTCAGGAAAACATTGAACACAGTTTACTTCCCTTGTTGCTGCAATCACCAGAATCATGCATATTGCCTGCTTCATGGTCACTAGATTCCTAAGAAACTTTTGCCATTCAAACACTTCATTTAATATAGACTTTACACCTTTCCATATGTAATATTTGTATTTATTCCACCTATTATATCCCTGTTAGGAAATAATACATAAAATGATATTTCAAAGTTCTGATTTTCACATTATACGTATCCCAGGAATTGAATCAGTTCCAAATATCTAACAAGGCAAGGCTAAGAAATGGAAGATATTAAGCAAGGAGAATGGGACTCTTCTAGCAACCTAGTCCTCAGGCCTGGACAAAACTTACGGGCTTTTAGTCATCAGTCTTAACTAATAGGAAGTGGCCTGTCCTTTTATTTTGTGCCATATTGTCTTGTAACACAGATTCATTCAATAAAGTGAAAACTGTACCTCAAGCATACTCAAGGAATCATTCGGAATATATCTCATATTTCTTTCCAAACATTTTTTCTGTGTTACATGGGTTTCAATAAGAGACAATCTAGGGCCATTCATATTTTAAAACAAACAAACAATGTCCATGATTATATATTTTGCATTTTATGATACATGTGTAACATAAAATCCATACAAGACAAAGAACATAACATTCACTGTGTGTAGCTTGTTTTCCATCTACTAGGACTATAGCAGTAAGGGGAATGCAGGCTCTGTGTTTCTTTGCTCAAAAAAATACACTTTTGCGAAAAGAAAAAAAAAAAAAACACACGTGTACCCTACCTTACCAACCCACTTTCCATTACCATTAAGTTCCTTGGTCTCTTTTGCGAAGCAGTATTCTTCACTATCCAATGTATGTGCTTTATTTATTTTAAAATGTCAGCCACTTCTGCCCTAGGTGATGTTGAGGTCAGTATATACAAGAGCTGTTTCAGCATGCTACAGTGAGCTGAATAAATTATCATGCACATGTTAGCAACGATCTCATGCTGGTTTTCTCTGAAACAGACACATACGGTCCACACAATGATATTTTAGTCAAATAGAGGCTATTTCAAAATATGCACATGAAAAATTCATGCTTCTTGCTCTTCTCGAATAACCTGACTTTAAAGGATCTCATTTTTTGCTTTTTTCTGATTTATGATATTCTGCCTCATTCAGCATTAAAGTAGAACTGCTTATGGATTTCTGGAATTAGACTTATATATTCCTTAATGGCGAATCAACAATTAAATATATGGAATAATCTAAAAGGCACAATTCTCAAAAAAGTGCCAGTCTTGTCACATCTTGATCGAAAGTGCTTGAATTAAATGGAGCAGTCTGATTTATCTGACACCCACAGGTGTGAAAGAGCTCTAATCCCTCTTCTGCTTCTTTCCTATCTTAACGAGCTTTTGATAAACAAATAAATAACTCTTTATGACAAGAAAAAGCAGAAATGCTGCACAGGACACCAGGAACCCAATCACATCCAACGAGTGGTACTGGAACCAGGTGAGGTCGTGGGCTGCAACCCGAAGGTGTTTGGCTCCTTTGTGCCGCATGACATACTCGATCCAGAAGACTGCTCGATCCAGAGGCTTCATGGGCTGATCATGGTGAATACTGGATAGTGTCATGACATTCTCTTTATAGCTGAAGGGAAAACCAGTAGACAACAAATAACAGAATGAAATACAAAAAATTGATATCTGATATTTTCATGTAGATGATAAAATGCATGTCACATAAACATGCAAGAAAAATGATATTTTCTTTGAGGGTTAACATACTGATCTGAACTAATAGGCTAGAATTTATTAGATGCATAAGAAATTCAATGTGTAGATACTCTCTCTCTCTCTCTCTCTCTCTCTCTCTCTCTCTATATATATATATATATATATATATATATATATATATACAGAACTTGTGTTGGATATGTTTTGCCAACATTCCATTCTAGGAATTGGGATCACTTAGTCCTAAATGTAAAAAGAAGAAAACACAAAAACAAAAACAAAAAACAAAAATTATTGAATGTGTAGAACTGGAATTATAGACTAGGAATTAGGGAGGATTTTATGTACAAGGTTCAAAACAATATCAAAATGTAGATGTAGAAGGTAGATCCATGAAAAAGCACAGTTACATTTCTGGGCAAAGTCGATAAGGTTTGCATCAACCACAGTAGGGATATTGGCCTTGTATCAATGGATAAATGATTACAACTAGTAAGGTATCATAGTGAATTAATTACATTGCTTTGAACCCTGATTCTGACACTTCCTTGTCCTTTCTATAAATTTCTCTATTCCTAGTTGTTCATTTCTAAATAGAATGGATAGGAATAGTACCTTTCTTATTCTAATGTTCTGAGTAATAAAGTAGTGATCCTTAGAATACTTTCAATTATTCTTCGCATATATTAGACCACCAAAAAATGTTTTTCTTATAGTTGTTGTTGCTTTGCTTTAGTATTATGATCTTAGCATTTAGAGAGTTCTCAGCATTTTACTTTGAGACATTGCAACTGCATTGTTGCTAGTGATAGAATGTAGCAATGTGGCTTACCAAATCTAAACCATAAAGTGCTACAGCATGACAGGGAAACAATTGCAGTGGAGGGAAATCCTCTTCCTACCATTAAGAATGCACAGGAGGAAGACAATTTTCAGAGGAGTAAATCTGAAAATCCAAGTTGTTTACCAATACCAGTGTCAGGATCAGAATGTTAGCATAGAAACTTGGCAAAGAAAAAAATGTGATGAAATTAGATATTAATTATGACATGCTGGCTTCTGGAAAATAAACCATTTTTGAAGAATTTTAAAAACATTAGCAACTACCATGTGAGATTATGGATATGTTATCTGCTTCTCTGTAGGAACCTTTTACTATCTACACATAATCCATAACATCATGTTGTATACATGAAATATACATGGTAGAATGTATTTTAATAATAACATTTTGTAAATGCCCATGCAGAAGGGCCAGCACTGTGGTGTAAGCGGTATAGCCAACTTCTGCAGTGCCTGCATCCCATATGTGCACCGGTTTGAGTCCCAGCTGCTCCATTTCTTGTGGCTCTCTGCTGTGGCCTGGGAAAGCAGTAGAAAATGGCTCACATGGGGGCCACAGCTCACTAGGCTAATCCTCCTCCTGTAGCACTGACACCCAGGGTTCCAGTCCTGGTCGGGCTGCTGGATTTGGTCCTGGTTGCTCCTATTCCAGGCCAGCTTTTTGCTGTGGCCCAGGAAGGCAGTGGAGGATGGCCCAAGTGCTTGGGGCCCTGCACCCTCATGGGAGACCAGGGGGAAGCACCTGAGCCTGGCTTCTGATTGGTGCAGCTCACTGGCCGTTGTGGCCATTTGTGGGGTGAACCAACAGAAGGAAGACTTCTTCTCTCTGTGTCTTTCTCTCACTGTCTAATCTGCCTGTAAAATAAATAAATAAATAAATAAATAAATAAATAAATAAAATGGCCCAACCCTTGGGCCCTTTTACCCTTGCAGGAGACCCAGAAGCTCCTGGCTCCTGGCTCCTGGCTTTGGATCAGCACAGCTCCTGAGGTTGCAGCCAATAGGGGAATGAACCAGCGGATGGAAGACGTCTTTCTCTCTGCCTCTGCAGCTCTTTCTGTGTAACTCTGATTTACAAATAAATAAATAAATCTTTTTTAATAAGTACCCATACAGAAAAAGAAAAGCTCCTAAATGTGCTTAAAGTAGATGAGTACTTTATTTCTTATTAAAGATTTTATTTATTTATTTATTTGACAGGTAGATTTACAGAGAGAGGTCTTCCTTCCATTGGTCCATTCTCCAAATGGTCGCAACAGATGGAACTGCTCCAATCTGAAACCAGAAACCAGGAGATTCCACTGTGTCTCCCCCGTGGGTGCAGGGGCCCAAGCACTTGGGTCATCTTCCACTCTTATCCCAGGCCATGGCACAGAGCTGGACTGGAAGAGGAGAAACCGGGACTAGAACCGGCACCCAAAGGGGATGCTGGTGCCACAGGTGGAGGATTAACCTAGTGCACCATGGCACCGGCCCATGGTGAGTTCTTCTATATTATATGTGCTTACCTGCTGCATTTGTGTTCTTAATGCTTTCATTTAATCCTGTTTTAGTCATCTTCAGTTACACCTCTCATTCCATTTCTAGGCTATTCCAGATATGCACACTATGTGAAAATCTATGACAAACCCGTCTCTTAAAACTACTCAAAAACATTATGAAACTCACAAGAACTATTTGACAATTTCCTTCCAACTTGAAGAAAATTTGTACTCAACATTTTTGCTCATTTTCAGACTCAACTGTTGCACACTTGGCCTTCAGGTGAAAACTTATGTATAAATATTACATACATTTAATGAAAGTAATACTCACGAGGGGTCATTAATGACTGTCTTCAAGGCATTCAACAAATCCGCACTTGACATTGTTTTCCAGTTCAGCCTAATGGCTGCCCCCTTGGCCGTCATGTGGGCAAGGTTATCAGGTTGCTCCCCAAAAAAAGGAAGTCCCACCATAGGGATACCATGGTAGATTGCTTCATAGATGCCATTGGCTCCACCATGAGTTACAAAGGCTTTGGTTTTTGGATGACCTAGGATTGAGGGATTTTCAATAAGATTATTATGTGTGTCTCAGAAATGAAATGAGATATGCACAGATTTACACACTGAAGGGAACCATTATCTCTAGATAACAGATCATGAGAGCAATAAAACTACATTTAGATTATGTTCAGATCAAGAGGAAGAGGCACCTAAGTACATTGGAGAGATAAGTAATGACTATGTGGAAGAAGAAGTGTGAAATTTAAGACTTGAGTAGTGAAAACATGATAAACACAAAGAAAGAGGATATTCCAGAAAAAATAAAATTCATATTCAAAAATAGAAGCTGAGTGCATTTTGAACATTTTTTAAAAAAGATACAGTGTATTCCTCTGACCTCAGAATCAGCCCTTAAAGCCTTCTGGTCTGGATGAAACCAGGTAATTTGGCAACATGAAAGACCTCATTGGGTGAGACCCCCCAGAGGAAAGAAGTGGTCATCAAAGAAAGAGATGAAGTAGGCAGGCATATAGGTTGAAATTAATTAGGTTTGAAAGCTGGAAGACCATCTCTTCGCCACACCCCTGTGTGACCTCACGCCCTACCTGATACCTTCACCACATTCCTGTGTGACCCCATCCCCCTACCTGACCACACCTGGGTGTCCACCAGCCAATCAGGTTAATTAAGTACTCCAATTTGAAAGTGGGTTAAAATCCTGGACACAGTTTTTGTCAGCCCCTTCTCTTCGGCTCTCACTCTCCTATGCATCATTCTCACTAAATAAAAGCTTAAAATGTACCATGCTGCTGTGTTTATTTGTGCCGGTATTTATAATTCTTCTCTAAATATTAGGCAAGAACCCTCTCAGGCTTATTAATATTGAAGATTTATTAATAAGCACATGGTGAAATCATATGACACCCAAATTCTGGTAGTATATGTGGCACCCCAATGCCGATTCTGGGGAACTCTAAAGGGGCCACATTTCAATGAAGAGTTTAGGGGGTCATGTCCGATTTCAGAGGTACTTTTCTCTGAAGGGAGAAGAGAATGTCCACGTTGCTCATGGCCTTGTCTAAATACTGATGGAGTCTGTGGATTCAACAGGCTTCCAGACCCTCTGCAGTTCATGTCAAGAGCCTCGGGTGATCACTGACATCATACATTACAGTGTTTATTATTAAATTTAGAACAGAAGTCACTGTGCACTAACATCCCGTGCAGGACCTCTGTATTCAGAGAGTTGTATTATAATTATGTCTAAGTGCTTGTCAAAGATGTATTGGCTGTTCTTTGGATGAATATTTAAAGTTAATTAAAGTTAATTCTTGGGTGTTTCTTTACAGTTATTTAGGTTTCTAAAAAAATAAATGAAATTATCTTCAAGATGCAGTAACTTTGAAGAGCAGTTCTTTGTATTGTTGAGGAACAGTTTTTTATGCAAATTGTAGAGCTCTTTATTTAGCGTAGAGTTGGTCTTCTGCACATAAAGTTAATCCAAAATGGATCTTAGTGGAGATTGGAAATGAGAATGGGAGAAGGAAGTGGTGGGGGGTTGGGAATGTGGGTGGAAGGACAGGGTATGAAATCACAATATTCCTCAAGTCGTACTTATGAAACATATGGAGTTTGTATACCTTAAATAAAGGTTTCTTTGGGAAAAATTGAATTAAATTAAATTAGTAAAGTTAAGTAAAATCCAAAAAAGCAAATAAACAAAACAAAAAGATATAGTGGATTCACTAAGTCTGTTTTTGAGATGCCCAAAACAACCAGGAGTGGCACTGTGTCAGTACTGAAAACCAACAATGTACAGCCAACACTTCATTTTGAAACATGCCAGCACTTCACAAGAAAGACTTTTCCCATAAAAAATGCAGGATCATTCATAATAACAAAGTGTATTATTTTTCAGTGAGAGGACAAAAATAACATTTGAATTAGGAGACAGAAAGTGCAGGAGTTGTTGAAAGTGAAAGATATTTTGATTCCAGCCATAAACCATGTGAATGTGCATTTAAGAAAATGCTCAGTGTTTTAGGTTATTATATTTCTCCTAGAGCTAGAAAATAAGTTTACACATGTTTGATGTTGATTTTCTCAATAAGATATGGCCATGCATATTGGTTTAACTATTGTCATCCAAATTGGCTTTTATTCATGTTTTCAGCAATTGTTCTACATAGTCTTACCAAGAAGATCATTCTGGGGGATCCAGTCATAGATCCGAGTGTTGGGTCCTAATGTTTTTGGTTTCTGGCCATCAAATCTCCATATAACCTGTTAGATAAAGAGAATATCTAAACACTATTTCTAGGAAGAATTTGTAGTTGCAATTTTGAAATGAATCCAAAATATATAATACAATATAATTCTCTCTAGAGTTGGAATTATTTTAAAAGTACAGGGAAAGGCTAATTCATATGTAGTACAGCAGTTGAAATAAATCTAAAATTGTGATGCCATTAAGTTTTCTTCAGTTGATTTTGACCCTTCTACAATGAACTATAAAGCATTGAGAGACAGGATTAATATTCTCTGCTATACCCAATCACCATGCCCTGTACTAAAGTCTGCTACAGGCTTTGGAATTTCTGAGAAATTCTCATAAATTGAAGTATATTCCAGAAGTGCTTCACTCTGGATGCTCTGTGAGTCTTAAATTCAGCTCCTCAGCAAAATAATGATGAGGATGATGAGGATGATTAATAGAAACTTATATGAGATTAAAAAAAGCTGGTTCATAAATACCTACAGATAAAAGATACATTGCATACATTAGAAAATTAGTCTCTGATGTATTTTCTGGAATTGGGAGCACCTGAACCTCTTCCCATGCCATGTTTGTCTCTACTTGATTCCTTATACTCCCCACTCCCTTACCAACCCAGAAAAAAACTATTAATGTGCTGGATTCGAAACAAATTCTTATGGGGCCAAATTTTACAGTGCATGGAGTGCACCTATGGTTACAACCCTACTCCACTCTTTCTCTTACACATTTAGATTTAGACATTGAGGGAGTCCAGTTCCTAGGTAAGGCTAGATTTTTTTCCCTCCTTTCTCCAAACTTATTGGCTAATTAAGTGACAATCTGGACTGGGGATTAGTGAGACATGATCCTCCTTTATTTAAATAGATTTGTGAGTAGAACCATGAATAGACCCATAAACACATTAGGGGGAATAAAGAAGCTAGAATTATATGGGAAAATCTAAACTCTATGATGTACTTAGATTTTTTTTATATCCACTTATATTCATTATGCAAATAAAGTTTAAATATTTTCTAATAATATCTTTAGTGCATAAAATAGTGTTGGCATTGCTTGAAGGGAAAATATCAAAGGACAGGGTAAAATTTGGTGATTCCTATGTACCTGTCTACATTTTTAAGATAATAATAAACCTTTGGGGCCAGTCTGTGGCATGGTGGGTAAAGGCACCATTTACAGTGCTGGCATTCCATATGGGTACCAATTCCAGTCCTGGCTGCTCCACTTCCTATCCAACTCTCTGCTATAGCATGAAAAGCAGTAAAAGATGGCCCAAGTCCTTGGGCTTTGTATCCACGTGGGAGACCTGGAAGAAGCTCCTGGGTCCTGGCTACGGATAGGCACAGCTCCAGCCATTATGGCTATTTGGGGAGTGAACAAGTGGATGAAAGACTTTTCCTCCTGCCTCTGCCTCTGCCTCTGCCTCTGCCTCTGCCTCTGCCTCTGTGTAATTGTTATCTTTCAAATAAATAAATAAATAAATGAATAAATCTTTTTAAAAAGCTCAAATTTATGCTATATCTCAAGTTTATTTATCTCTAATCACAAAAGATATACCAGAGTTATTTGAAATCACAAACCTCAGCACTATTTTAACATCTGAGAATTGTAGGTTTTTAAACTGATAACAGAATTAGAGGTATCATAACAATTTACCTTTCACAAAATAGTTTCTGTAATCAGTCCCTTTTCAAACAGAATCACCAGTAGCCACCCACCATTAGGACACTTTTTCAAACCTTTTGTGGCAGCTGAGCAAAGGGTGATGCGATCGCATTGGCCCTTTCTTCTGTCATGTTGCTGACCATGGACCCCAGGGAAAACACCACCACTCCCTCTTCCCCAGAGCTCTGCACAAACTCTTCCATTTCCTGTGAAGAAAAAATTTGCTCAGTCACAAAAGAGCAGCCACACAGCAAACACTAGTGAAAAGATTACTAAGAACAACAAAGGAAATAACAGTATCATCAGGAATTATTGGAGTAGTAGCTGATGCAAATCCATGGTATGCAAAATTTGCCACTTATCCATTTCTTAGTGTAAATGTATTGGTGTGAAAACCATGTCACGCATGTTTTTTCTTCTGATAACTGAACTTTAAACACAATGTACATTCTAGGATATATATTAAAGAAATGTAATCCTAATCCACATTTCTTTTGTATGAGAAAAATAGGACCTTATTCTATTTATCTTCTTTGCCCTGCTATTTTCAACAAACCTACTTTTTGGAATGATTTGATGTTTTTAAGGATTCTTTGCTAAAGGAATTGTAATGGTATGGCATACACATATATATGTTACTTGTTCATTCTCTTTAATAATGGCTATTTAGTTTATTTCCAATATTTATTTCCTCTTTATATTTTCATATCAATATCTTATAAGACGAAACACAGAAACAATATTAAGATTCTCATTTGTTTAATTTCTCAAAGAGTAGAGATTATCTGAAAATTTTATGATTTATGAAAAATCAAGTTATTATGTGAATACAGGTAGTATTAACAAAAGAATAAGAAGAGAGACTTCACATCAATTGCTTTGATTCAAATCTCATACATATATTATTTCAAATTATCACTATTATGTTATTATCCACCCATCTCATTGTTTTCCTTCTCCTTCAACTTTTTGTATTACTTCTCCTAATCATTTATTATTCAGCTTAAGAATGGACAAATGGTATTCCACTGTGTATGATTACCATATTTTCTTTATCTATTCATCAGTGGTTGGATACTTGGGTTGTATCCATTTCTTGGGTAAAGTGAAGTGTGCTGCAATATACAGAAGTACAGATGTCTCTGATACAGTGAAATCAGTTCCTTATGGTGTAGCACAATTTTATTTTAAACTTGATTTCTAATAACTATATTTCTTACACAGCATAACATGAACATGATATTCTTAGATGATCAGGAATAGTCTTGTTTATGAATGTTGACATTTAGCTATCTATCATCTGTGGTGAAACTGTGTGTGTGAGTATGTGTGTGTTTTAAGATTAAATTACGTGAAAGTCAAAGTTACTGAGAGAGAGAGGGAGAAACAATGAGAGAGAGAGAGAGAGAGAGAGAGAGAGAGAGAGAGAAAGAATGAATTTTCCATGTGATGGCTCACTCTCCAAAGAGCCACAATGGCTGAGGCTAGGCCAGGCTGAAGCCAAGAGCCAGGAGCTTCACCTGGGTCTTTCTTCCATTTACGCTATCTTCCACTGATTTCAAAGGCCATTAGCAGGGAGACAGATAGGAAGGGAATCAGCTGGGACTGTCACCCTTATGTGATATGCATGTTGCAGGCAGTGTTTTCCCACTATGCCACAACACCTGCGCCAGTGTCTGAACTCTCACAGCAACCTCCTGAATGATTCTTCTTTCCTCAGTCTTTGCTCTGTGCAGATGACTCCATCACTGTATATTGCAGGCTTTGTTAATAAAAACTTGATTAATATAGTAAAACATGTTTCATGTATTTCATATATACAATTCTAAGAAGAAAACCATACTTCCCTCATTTGGTCATATCTCTCCACGGCTTGTCTCCTCTCAGGTCCTCTCTCCAATGCCCTCACTAGGTATTTTAACTTATTCACTTTTTTCTGGATACAAATTCTCTCTCTAGAGAAAAATTACCTTATAGTCAACTTAATTCTCTTTTACTACACTCTGTTTTTTTTTTTTTTAACAGAATCTCTTAGGTAATACATATGGTTCTCCAATGATCAAGGAATCTGAGATTTGTGATTGGCTGGAAGATATGTGGTTATAATTAATAGGCCACTTTATCGGGTCTTCATAACTTTCTCCCTATGAGCCAAATGTTCTAAATGAACAATGAAAGATCATGTCCACTGAAAACGCAAAACAAACAGAACAGAGCAAATAGGAATCTGTTTACCTTGGGCAGAGGTTGGGCAGGTTTGCAGTGGAGCCCTCCGACAAAATGAATATTTGGTAAGGTTGGGCGAGGAAACTCCAAGTCCCAGTAGCTTCGAATGAGCCATATGTCAGCTTTCCCCACTAGCTCTGAGAGTGTAACAGGTCTTCCTGAATGGGGAGAGAAAAGGCAGGGTAAAGAGAGAATTGTCATGTGAAGTATTGCATGTAAAGTTCTGAGAGATGTTGAAGTGATACAGTCAGTGACGCATAAAATATCTGTGCACTGAAAAACAAATATGTTTATCCGTGCATAATATAAATTATGAGTACCCTGCACACATTGTTTACATATTAGATATATACAAACCCAGTGGAAAGAGAGCTTGTGTCTCTAGTATCACCTCTGTAGATACAAAATCATGCTCAATATAATAATCCACAATAGAATTAGATGTGTATTTCTTCTTTCTGTAAAGTTGCAAAAGTGGCAAATGCAAATTTAAACAGCTATGTTAGATACAGAATGGATCATAATCTTGAATAGAACTTTCCTGGCAGTATTCAGTCTGGTTTCTGCCATTTAGCAAGCTGGAGCCAGTATGGACTTTCCAGGCGAACTGTAGGTCTTTGTCCTCTCCCCCTCCTTATTTTCTTCTTCTTTTTTCTCATGCTTCTCCTCTGCCTCTTCCTCCTTCTTCTACTTCATTTATGCTTATTTGAATAAATACAGAGAGAAGGTGGGAGAAATCTCCATCTGCTTATTCATTCCCCAAGTAGTTACAACAGACAAGGCTAGGCCACCCTGAAGCCAGGAACCATGAAGTCCTTGTGGTTCTCCCAAATGGGTGGCAGAGACCCAAGTACTTGGGCCATCACCATCTGTCCTCCGAGCATACATGAAGGAAGTTGGATCAAGCACTCTAGTATGGGATGCAAGAGTTCCAAGTGGCAGTTTAACTTACTTCAACACCAGCCCCAAACTGTGAGATTTTTAAGAGTGTGGCTGAATTGCTTGTACTGATTGTTGTTTTGGGTTCACATAAAGAAAATACCAATATTTATTTACAGAGAAATTGATATATAAATAATTATGATCATCGCTTATTTTTAAATTATAAAACAGTACAATTTGTGTACTCCATTAGTTTGAACTCATTTTTAGTCATGAAAGATAATTTTAAAAAATAGACTAGGCCAGTGCTGCAGCTCATTAGGCAAATCCTCTGCCCGTGGCGCCAGCACCTGGGTTCTAGTCCCGGTCGGGGCACAGGATTCTGTCTCAGTTTCTCCTCTTCCAGTCCAGCTCTCTGCTGTGGCCTGGGAAGGCAGTGGAGAATGGCCCAAGTGCTTGGGTCCTGCACCTGCAAGGGAGATCAGGAGGAAGCACCTGGCTCCTGGCTTCGGATCGGCTTAGTGTGCTGGCCGTGGCAGCCATTTGGGGGGGTGAACCAAACTTTCTCTCTGCCTCTCATTCTCTCTCTCTGTCTAAATCTGTTTAAAAAATGGACTAATTACATATATATCTATTCTTCAATGAGATATTCATAAGGAAATAATAATGCAATATGGAATCAATAGAATCTTTCAACAATAGGTTTTTTCAGTCTGTGATCAAGCATTGTATAGCTCAATTGTGAAAGAACCATTTAGGTTATATTGAAAAATTCTTTAATTTTTAAATAAGGATACCCTTGCACAGCAGGTAAAAAATTTACTCAATGATTCTTAGACACTTGGGCTAAAATCTGCAGCATTTTGATTTTCATGCCTTAATCCCTCAAGATATTAGGGAAGAAAATAAATTAAAATTAATAAAGATGTTAGTGAACTATCTCTTGACTTTTCTATACCATGAGAAAATTATGAAAAAAAGGACATGGAATTCCTTAAAGAAATCTTCAGTGTTCCAGTTGCAGTTGTGTGACTTCCTAGGGTGCCATATCGTGGTGATGAACCTCTAGCTTCTAGGTGACCTGGAATATAAATCTACACATAACATCTGAAAGATAAATAAATCATTTTATCTTTCTTTTTTATTTTTTACTCACAAAAGACACATTCCTCTGATTTTCTATTCATAAAACCTCAGATTCACAGTCATAATGAAGTTAGGACTCCACATTACCAAAAATTACATGACTTACCTAGCACTTCACTATAAAATCGGTCCCACCTCTTCTTATTAAACATTTGAAACCAGAAGTCAAAATAAAGCATACATAGCATATTGTTCACCCTCTCCATGAATGTCATTTTCCCACTTAAATCAGAAAGAATAATGGGAACATAGGAAGGCGGAAATAAAAGTCCTCCACTGTATTTTTCAATAGTGTAGCCGGGAGTGAAGCGAAGACTGTACACAAAGGGTATTTTAAGCAGCTCAGCCAGCAGCTCACCACAAGGACCAACAGTATCTGAAAGAAGGAGGTCAAATCCTGACTCTTGTAGCTTTGTCATGAGTGTCTTGTTGAAAACTACTTCTTTACAGACATTTTCACAGCTGTCAGAATATTCTGAAAAGAGATTTTGCAGTAGTGAAAAATATTCCCATTGTGAGTTCTGGCGTGCATTTGTCCATGTACTAGCAAAGTGTACAAAAAAATCTATCATGTCATCTTTACTGGCTGTAATAGGAAAAGTTTCAAATTTAATATTAGTTTGTTTGCTTGGATCAAAGAAAATGGAAGCTGAGTTTCTCAGAACAATCACCTCATGACCTCTCCGGACAAGTTCATCCAGGATTACATTTAAATTCATCCAGTGACTGTACTCCACGGGCCACACTAGCACCTTTCCACAGCTCCCAGTTCTGAAGCAACAACTCAGCTGTAGCAGCAATAGCAGAATTGAAACATCTTTCACAGACATCTTGGTGAAATCATTGCTTCCTCTCCAATTGCTGTCCCTTTATGTCACTACTCATGTTTATATCCATGAAGAAATCTAACAAGAAGTTAAAATATAACTTGGCATTGATAAAAGTAATTACATCGTATGAACATTCAGACCTATGGACTGGGATGGCAGGTGGAAAAGCCAAGGTAAACGATTTTGTGTTTAAAGGAGTGATATTAATGTCATTTTATGATTAAGTATTTTCGCTTAGCTCTGAGATAATGACCTGTGTGTACAAGTCAAGCATGTTATGTAAAAGTATAGAATAGTGCCAAGAGCTGTGGCAAATGAGAGGCGATGACATGACTCAAAAATTGATATAGTGTGATTTTACTGCTTATCCACATTTCCTGCACAGTATGGTGCAAGAGATTATTTTTAAAGTTTTTGATAGAATATAATTTATGTACATAAAATCTAAATTCTCAACTCAAAGTGTATCATTCAATGTTCTACTGCATATTCATGTGAATATATAACCACCATCACTATAAATTTCTGAAGATTTCATTACTCCAAACAGAAACCCTCGGGGCAAGCATTTGGTGTAGCCAATAATACTGGCATGTCCACATACCATGTCAGATTGCCAGGTTCAAGTTCCAGATCTGCTTTGACTCTAGCTTCTTGCTAGTGCACACCTTTAGAGGAATCATGTGATGTTTCAAATGGTTGAAATCCTGCCAGTCACATGGGAGACTCAGATTGATTTCCCATGTGCTGGCCTAATCCCGGCACAAATCTGACTGTTGGCATTTGAAGAGTGAAACAATATGTGGAAGGTCTTTCTGCTTTTCAATCAAAGTGGGAAAAAAATTTGAAAATTCTTTTTTTATATAAAGCTTTTATTTAAAGAATATAAATTTCCAAAGTACAGCTTATGTATTACAATGGCTTCCCCCCAAAAAACTTCCCTCCCACCTGCAACCCTCCCCTTTCCCTGTCCCTCTCCCCTTCCATACACATCAAGATTCATTTTCCATTCTCTTTATATACAGAAGATCAGTTTAGTACATATTACGTAAAGATTTCAACAGTTTGCCCTCACATAGGGACACAAAGTGAAAATACTGTTGGAGTAATGGTTATAGTATTAATTCACAATGTCCAGCACATTAAGGACAGAGATCCTACATGATATTTTTTTAAAAAAACTGATTAATTATCTATGCAATTTCCAATTTAACACCAAGTTTTTTTAAATCATTTTCAATTATCTTTATATACAGAAGATCGATTCAGTATATACTAAGTAAAGATTTCATCAGTTTGCATCCACACAGAAAAACAAAGTGTAAAAATACAGTTTCAGTACTAGTTATAGCATTACTTCACATTGGACAACACATTAAGGACAGATCCCTCATGAGACGTAAGTACACAGTGACTCCTGATGTTGATTTAACAATTTGACACTCTTGTTTATGGCGTCAGGAATCTCCCTAGGCTCTAGTCATGAGTTGTCAAGGCTATGGAAGCCTTTAGGGTTCGCCGCCTTCGATCTTATTCTGACAGGGTCATAGTCAAAGTGGAAGTTCTCTCCTTCCTTTGGAGAAAGGTACCTCCTTCTTTGATGGCCCTGTTCTTTCCACTGGGATCTCACTCGCAGAGATCTTTCATTTAGGTCTTCTGTTTTTTCCAGAGTGTCTTGGCTTTCCATGCCTAATATATTCTCATGGGCTCTTGAGCCAGATCCAAGTGTCTTAAGGGCTGATTCTGAGGCCAGAGTGCTATTTAGGACATCTGCCATTCTATGAGTCTGCTTGTACTCTCCATCTTTTTTAACCCTACACCCTTCCTAGTTCTGATTCTTCCAGTCCTTGGTAAGTACTCATTCATTTTATGACTCTATATATTCACCTATTGTGGACATTTTATATAAATAAAATGAAAGCACATTTGGAAATTGGCAATGAAATTTATCTCTATGAGTGACTTACCTGCTGGAAGAGGCATAGTCGTTAACCTCTCCCATCATGGAATCACCAGCCTATGAGTAAGCAGGGAAATGAGTATTTGGTACCTGGGAATTCAGGGATTTGTGACCAAAGTGAACTCCTATGTCATGACTGTGATTAGATAGGAAAGAGGGAGACCCTTCTTAGCATTACCTGTCTGGATTTTAACCTTTGTGACACATACAAGAGCTATATGAGGAAGAATGGAGCACTGATACCTTCAACCTGGCTGATGAGGGCTATGGCTGATATCATAAACTTGCAAGAGGAAGCTGTTCATAAAAGGAGCTTGATGGTCTAGGCAGCATCCACCCACAGTGGTGTTGCTGTGACATTGGTCTAAGTAGTGAGAGAGGGAGCAGGTCATGGATTATATGCCACTGGCTCTCATTGTTTACACCATCTTTGAATATGTTTTCTTTTTTATATGTCATATGTCCTTAGGTAAATTCCCAAATCGATCTAATGTTGTGCATTTAAATAATTTTCACTAGTTCTTCCTTCACTTGGGAATGCTCCATGGAGATGCTCATACTGTCTTGTGAGTAGTGGCAGTTTCAAGGTTGTTTTTTTTTTTTGTCAATTTGCCCTGTTCATAAAAATTATATGAGTTAGGCCCTCATAAATATTGGATCTTTTAAATTTTTCCAAGAACTACATATTTAAAATATAAAAGGGATATCTTAAAAAGAAGTCCCAAGTTGATTGAATTGATAATATGCCAGATTCTTGCTCACTGCAAGTATTTTCAAAGACACTGACTGATTATAAAATATCAAACCTTGGCACTTGATCTGTTAAATCACTGTATTTCACCATGTATTTTTCATTTTGCTTCAATAAACGTAGATTCAAATAGTCCCTGATATTAGCTTTAAAGGTAAAGTAAAATCTTTCAATTTATCACTGAACATACTTATTTATGGTTGTACATGACAATATGTAAACATAGGTAAATTGGTGTTTATACAAATCACCTTCAAATGACAAGGGAAGACATAAAGTTGCTCTCTCGTTATGTATTCATTTTTGTTTTTTCCATTAATTTTAAGGTTTATTTTTAATTGCTCATCTAAATTATTTTATCCTATGAAATACATTTAAATTTTTTTCTAACTTGATATGATTTTATTTTTTTTGACAGTTTTTGCCATAGTATGAGATTCAAAGAAAATTCCTACTTAGGGTCATAGCCTGTGAGTATCTGGGTTCCAGTAGATCTAGAAAACGTTGCACTCACTTTTGTCTTAAACACCATAAAGTCCTTGGGCAAGTCTGGGATATGATTTCCACTCAAGAGCCTTATGTTTTCATCAGTAGTGCCTCACTGGAATGATGATTTACATGAGAACTGTACAACAGACACATAGATTTGGCCTATTACAAAATTTAGCACACACAAAAGGGATTTGGAATACATTGCAAACATATATTGCATGCTTCAATTCATATTTTTAAAAAAATACCTGCTTAGTGTTATGATACTAATAAAGTTACATAAGAAAAACAATTCTTCTCTGATAAACTAAGAGTGTACAGTACTTTAGAAATCCTGCAAAGAAAACAAAGAGTGTACAATTTAGTGATTTCTGTGTACCTGAACACAATATCACAATAATACCAAAACTTCACCTGTATCACCTAAATATATTTTTTCTGATAACAGTGTTAGTATCAAAGTTCTAAAAACCAACAATATCTTCTGTATTGATTTAGCTGCTGCTTTGTATATCTTTGTCTTAAAAGTGATTTCAGAGGTAAATTAGAGCTATTGCAACAGTTTACCATGAAGCTTCTGTAACCAGATACTTTACAGAACGTCACAAACTCACTCAGTACTTGCCCCCATTAGGGTAATTTTTGTGGAAGCTGCTCAAGGTCTAATGCAATCACATTGACTCTTCTGTCATGTAACTAATCATTGACCCCAGAGAAAACACAATTACATTCCAGAGTATGGCATGGGATCTTCCATTTCCTGTGAAGAAAGACACTGGCCTGCATTATGGCATAGTAGGCTAAGCCACTGCCTGTGGTGCCAGTATCCCTTATGGGCACTGGTTTGTGTACCAGCTACTCCTCTTCTGATCTAAACTCTGTGCTTATGGCTGGGAAAGTAGAAGATGGCCCAAGTGCTTGGGCCTCTGCACCAGCTTGTTAGACCTGAAAGAAGCTCCTGGCTCCTGGCTTTGGATCAGCACAGCTCTAGGGGTTGCAGCCATTTAGGGAGTGAAACTGGGAATGGAAGATCTCTATCTCTCCCTCTCTCTGACTGAATTCTGCCTCTCAAATAAATAAATGAAATGTTTAAAAAATAATTTAAAAAATTTAAAAAGAAAGACATTGACTCATCAAAAAAGAACAGGTGCTCAGCAAGCACTTTGAAAGGCTGGTAGAAGTAACCAAAGAAAGAAAATCAATATTTCATGAATTATTAATTAGTACAGTCCCCTTTTAAAAAAGATTAAAATATACACAATATAGAATTTTTTTCTAATATTTTTAGAGCACATTTGCAGTAGTGTGAGGATTACTGACATTGATATATGACCAAATTTTACAATTTTTTCATCTGTCAACACTGAAACCCTTTACCTTTAAAAATACCTCCTAACTAGTAGCATTTTATTATCTTTATCTATGAATTTACTACTCTAGGCGCCTCATATATGTGAAATCATATAGCATTTGTATTCGTAATCTTTTTTAAGATTTATTTATTTATTTGAAAGGCAGAGTTAGAGAGATAGAGAGAGAAAGAGAGAGAGCTAGCTCTTCCATCCATTGGTTCACTAACAGTTGCTATGGCGAGAGCTGGGCCATCCAGACTTGAACCAGGTCCCACATGGGATGCCGGCATCACAAGCAGACTGACCTGCTATGCCACAAGTCCGCAGCCAACATTTGTCTTTTTTTTTTTTTTAAAGATTTATTTATTTACTTGAACGTCAGAGTTACAAAGACAGAGAGAGAGGTCTTCCATTCACTGGTTCACTCCCCAGATGGCCGCAAAAGCCAGAGTTACGCTGTTCTTGAGCCAGGAGTCAGGAGCTTTTTCTGGGTCTCCCACATGGGTGCAGGGACTCAAGGACTTGGACCATCTTCTTCTGCTTTCCCAGGCCTTAGCAGAGAGCTGGATCAGAAGAGGAGCAGCCTGGACTAGAACTGGTGCCCATATGGGATGCCGGCGTGTAAGGCCAGAGTTTAACCCACTGTGCCACAGCGCCGGGCCCTAAGCATTTGTCTTTTTAAAACACACTTAATTTGAAAAATTTTTAAACACAAAAATTGTGAAGTAGTACAAAGTTATGCCATATACCTCAAATCCAGCTTTCCTTCTTATTTACATTTTATATTAATATTATATATTTGCCACAATCAATAAATCAAACTTAATTTCCACTATTATTAACATCTCATATTAGTGTGTTATCTCTGTCACCACTTATGAAGCACACCCAGTTTCTTCCATTTCATTTTACTCAAACTTTTTTCACTCTTCCCAGTCATTAGAAACAAATTCAGATTTGGATTTCTTTCAGCTAGTACAAATGAGGAAAAACAAATGGTATCTGCCGTTCTATGCCTGACTTACTTCATTCATCACAATGTCTTGAGACTGGCACTGAGAAGTAGCAGGTAAATACACTGCCTGCAGTGCCGGCATCCCATAGGCGCACCGGTTCGAGTCCAGGCTGCTCTTCTTCTGATCCAGCTCTGTGCATTGGCCTGGAAAAGCAGTAGAAGATGGCCCAAGTCCTTGGGCCCCTGCACCTGTGAGGGAGACCCAGAAGAAGCTCCTGACTCCTGGCTTCAGATTGGCACAGCTCTAGCCTTTGCGGCCATCTGGGGAGTAAACCAGCTGATAGAAGACCTCTTTCTCTCTGCCTCTCCTTCTCTCTGTGCATTTCCAATTTCTTGATGTAGGCACCTATTGCTATAAACTTTCCTCTTAACACTGCTTTTGCTGAGTCCCATAAGTTTTGGTATGTTGTGTTGTTATCCTCATTAACTTCCAGAAAGGTTTGATTTCTCTTTTGATTTCTTCTATGACCCAGTATTCATTCAGGACCATGTTGTTCAATCTCCATGTGTTTGCATATGTTCTAGGGATTCCTGAGTTGCTAATTTCCAACTTCATTCCCAATGGTCTGAGAAGCTGCATCAAATGATTCTAATTCTTTTGAATTTGCTGAGACTTGCTTTGTGGCCTAGTATGTGGTCAATCCTAGAGAAGGTTCCATGTACTGCTGAGAAGAATGTAAATTCTTTATGTGTAGGATGAAAAGTTCTGTAGATAACTGTTAGATCCATTTGGGCTATAGTGTGAATTAATTAAATCTATAGAATGGTGAACCTTTGTGCTTTTTGAATTATTTTATTTAAGGCACACAAATTTTATATATCTCCAACATATAGATTCAGGAGCATAGTGATACACCCACCTCTACCTCTCACCCATGCCCCCACTCTTCTTCCTCCTCACTCTCCTATTCTCATTCTTAATTTTTACAAGCATCTATTTTCAGTTAACTTTATTTTCATAAGATTAACCCTACACTAAGTAAGGAGTTTAACAAATAGTATGAAGACATGCTGTTCCTTAACAGTAGGGATGAGCATTGTTAAAAATCAAAATTAAACAGTTTCCAAATGTCAATTTCACTTCTATATATTGCCTTTTAGATATTCTTTACCACAGATCAAAGAGAGAATACAGCATATGGCTACTTTGGGACCGGCTTATTTCACTAAGTAAAATAATTTCCAGTTGCATCCATTTTGTTACAAAAGACAGGATTTCATGTTGTTGTTGTTGTTGTTGCTGTTGTTGTTTATCACTGTGTGGTACTTCATAGCAAATTGAGCTACGATAAACATGGGAGTACTGGTCTAGCTGACGTGGAAGTCACTATGAAGATATCTCAAACATCTGAATATAGACCTACCATGTGATAACCCAGCCATCCTACTCCTGGTAATTTACCCACACAAAACGAAATCAGTATACCTTTCTGAACCTTTCTGCTTTAAACATTAAAAAAATTATATTGGGGTGCTAAAAAAATATCAAGCATTATAATGTACCTGTAGTTGTGCGTAGTTAGCCAAGACACCATTCTCAAGGGATCACTGCATGACACAATTTATTTAGAATATTTGCAGAAGTCAAAACCCATGAAGATAAGAGAAAATAATCAACCATACATGAGGGTACTTCAAAAAGTTCATGGGAATGGAATTAAAAGACAAATTTATTTTTGCATACAAAAATGTTGAAATCCATGTGTAAATTTTCATAATGTGCATTTTTTCATAAGCATTTTGAAGTCTTCTTGAATGCTTGGGCTTCAAAGTTTTCAGAACAAAATGAACATTTTTAATTCCAATTTTTCACAGATTTTTGAAGTACCTTCTAGAATAGTAAGTTTCCCTACATGAATTAGAGATTTAGAAAAAATAATCAGAATGAGTTTTTATTTTAACTAAGATCTATTTTCATTTAGCTTTTTAACTTAATACACGTACAGTTAGCTCGGTTAAATAAAGGGTTCAGGGTCTGGCACTGTGGCGCAGCAGGTTAATGCCCTGGCCTGATGTGCCAGGCATCCCATAAGGGCGTCAGTTCGATACCCGGCTTCTCCATTTCCTATCCAGCTCTGTGTTTGGCCTGGGAAAGCAGTACAAGATGGCCCAAGTCTTGGGCCCCTGTACCCATGAGGGAGACCCAGAAGAAGCTCCTGGCTCCTGGCTTTGGATTGGTGCAGCTCCGGCCGTTGCACCCAGTTGGGGAGTGAACCATCAGATGGAAGACCTCTTTCACTCTCTGCTTCTCCTCTCTCTGTGTAACTCTGACTTTCAAATCAATAAATGAATGTTTACAAAAATAAAGAGTTCAACAATTAGTATGAAAGAAAAAAAGGGTAAGTAAAATAGATAAAATAAATGAAAAGAAAGAAAAAGAATACAAAAGTACAAAGAACGAACCTGTTCCTCAATAGTCAAGGCATGCGCTGTTCCATGTCATTTTTACTCAAAATGTCTATTTCATTGCTACATGTTGCCTTTTAGGTGCTCTATTAGTTGTCACAGGTCAGTGAGAACATATGGTATTTGTCCCTTTGGGACTGGCTTATTTCACTAATTATGATGTTTTCCACTTCCTCTGTTTTGTTGCGAATGACTGAATTTCATTTGCTTTTACTGCTGTGTAGTATTCCATGGTGCACATATCCCATAACATCTTTATCCCATCTTCAGTTGATGGGCATTTAGGTTGATTCCATGTCTTTGATTTGTGTATTGAGCTGTATTAAACATGGAGGTACCTGTAGCTCTTTCATATGCTGATTTCATTTCCCTTGGATATATTTCCAAGAGTGGGATGGCTGGATCATACGGTAAGTCTATGTTCATGTATCTGAGATATCTCCCTACTGTCTTCCATGGTGGCTTTGCTAGCATACATTTCCACCAACAGGGGGTAAGGGTACTTTTTCCCCACATCCTCACCAGCATTTGTTGTGTGAAGATTTCCCTAGAAAAGCCAGATGTGGTTTTAAAGTAAATATAGTCCAAATGTTAAGGTTGGATAATAGGTAACATAAGTCTAATAAATAGAAAAATATTCACTGATTACCTAAATTTAATTTTATAAAATAAATACCTAAATGCATCAATAAAAATAGAATAGAATATTGAGAACATTCGTGAATTTTGTGTTTTCCTAATTGAATCTTGACAGAACCTACAATGGAAGTCCCCTAAATTCTCTAAGAAGTCTCAGTAAACAGATTAAAATGCAAAAAAATTGGATCATTCTCTCCCTTTTTCATTCTATCAGTTAGTATTAGCAGACACTAGTCTTGTTTGTGTGATCCCTTTGACTCTTAGACCTATCAGTGTGATCAATTGTGAACTGAAATTGATCACTTGGACTAGTGAGATGGCCTTGGTACATGCCACCTTGATGGGATTGTATTTGGAATCCCCTGGCACAATTATAATTCCATCATTGGGGCAGTTCCGATTGAGCATGTCCCAATTTGTACATCTCCTCCCTCTCTTATTCCCACTCTTATATTGAACAGGGATCACTTTTCAGTTAAATTTAAACACCTAAGAATAATTGTGTGTTAGTTACAGAGTTCAACCACTAGTACTAGGATAAAAAAAATACTAAAATGGATAAAGTCTTACATTGTACAACAACAGTCAGCACAAGGGCTGATCAAGTCACTGTTTCTCATAGTGTCCATTTCACTTCAACAGGTTTCCACTTTGGTGCTCACTTAGTCGTCACCAATCAAGGGAAACAAATGATATTTGTCTCTTTGGGACTGGCTTAATTCACTCAGCATGATGTTTTCCAGATTCCTCCATCTTGTTGCAAATGACCGGGTTTCATTGTTTTTGACTGCTGTATAGTATTCTGTAGAGTACATGTCCCATAATTTCCTAATCCAGTCTACTGTTGATGGGCATTTGGGTTGGTTCCAAGTCTTAGCTATTGTGAATTGAGCTGCAATAAACATTGCTGTGCAGACGGCTTTTTTGTTTGTCCATTTAATTTCCTTTGGATAAATTCCAAGGAGTGGGATGGCTGGGTTGAATGGTAGGGTTATATTCAGGTTTCTGAGGAATCTCCAGACTGACTTCCATAGTGGCTTCACCAGTTTGCATTCCACCAACAGTGGATTAGTGTCCCTTTTTCCCCACATACTCTCCAGCATCTATTGTTGGTGGATTTCTGAATGTGAGCCATTCTCACCAGGGTGAGGTGAAACCTCATTGTGGTTTTGATTTGCATTTCCCTGATTGCTAGTGATCTTGAACATTTTTTCATGTGTCTGTTGGCCATATGGATTTCCTCTTTTGAAAATGTCTATTGAAGTTTGTTTGTTTTTTCAAAAAATCATCTCTTCAGAATGGCAGATGTCCTCAATAGCACTCTGGCCTCATAATCAGCCCTTAAGGCATTCGGATCTGGCTCAAGAACCCATGAGAATATTTTAGGCATGGAAAGCCAAGACACTCTGAAAAACAAAAAAAAAGAAGACCTAAATGATAGATCTCTGCGAGTGAGATCCCAGCGGAAAGAATGGGGCCATCAAAAAGGAGGTACCTTTCTCTGAAAGGAGGAGAGAACTTCCACTTTGACTATGACCCTGTCAGAATAAGATCGAAGGCGGCGAACCCTAAAGGCTTCCATAGCCTTGGCAACTCATGACTAGAGCCTAGGGAGATTCCTGACGCCATAAACAAGAGTGTCAAATTGTTAAATCAACATCAGGAGTCACTGTGTACTTACTTCTCATGAGGGATCTGTCCTTAATGTGTTATCCAATGTGAAATAATGCTATTACTAGTACTGAAACAGTATTTTTACACTTTGTTTTTCTGTGTGGATGCAAACTGATGAAATCTTTACATAGTATATACTGAATCGATCTTCTGTATGTAAAGATAATTGCAAATGATTAAAAAATATTGGTGTTAAATTGGAAATTGCATAGAAAATTAATCAATTTAAAAATATATATATCATGTTTGATCTCTGTCCTTAATGTGCTATACATTGTGAATTAATACTATAACTGGTACTCCAACAGTATTTTTCACTTTGTGTTGCTATGTGAGGGCAAACTGTTGAAATCTTTACTTAATATATACTAAACTGACCTTCTGTATATAAAGAGAATTGAAAATGAATCTTGATGTGAATCAAGGGGAGAGGGAGTGGGAAAGGGGAGGGTTGCCGATGGGAGGGAAGTTATGGGGGGGAAGCCATTGTACTCTATAAGCTATATTTTGAAAATTTATATTCTTAAATAAAAGCATTATAAAAAAATTAAAAAAAACAAAAAATATGCAAAAAAGTTATTTATTAACATGTTACATCAAGGCCTTCCTGATTTTGTGCACTTAAATTCTCTTGATTCTGGTTGGTTTCCTGTCTACAACCATCCATGTTATGCTCTATTGAGGTATTTGTAAACTGATTCAGTGTTTTTGGCTCAATGTCAATTTCATTATATCCTGACTCTTGAAGCCTGTAATCATGACTCATCAATCCAGCTCTAAAACTCACCTTCTTTGACCTAGAATTTCAGATTAATTTTTAACCAAGTCATCTGACCTTCATTGATCTCTGTTCTTTGCTGGTTACCTCTAACCAGGGTCATGATGATAGCAGTTTCATTTATGAATAGTAAATTTTTAGCAAATAACAAATTTTCCCTTTATGTCTTTTCCACACCAAAGATGAATCAATTTAAAAAAAAACACAATGAAAATAAGAGCAGGGTATGAATAAAAAAGATATGAATGGATCATAAGCACAAAGAAGATGGTCAGTCAGGTTAACAATTTTGGGTTTCTCAACAAAATCAATGATATATGTTAATATAGTTTGATTTGACAAAAAAATAATAAATATTATGGATGAGGACGCTCTCATGATGATTTCATGGATGAGTAAATAAAATGAAAATGGAGAAAGAATACATATGGGATCAAGAGAATAGACTTCTAATAATTAAAACTGAACTAGTCAATATTGAAACCAAAAATCCAATGTAGTTATATCAATTCTTATGCATCTGAATATCAGAGAAATGGCCACCACTAGAGACACAGATCCAAAGGGCCAACCTAAGGTGATCTTTGTCAGAAATTTTATATGATCCAATTTTGAAGAGCTTCATTTTCAAAAGAAAGTTGTGCTTCTGACTCAATTGAATTTTATCATTACTTAAGTGTCCAAAAGTAAGACTTTCTGATACTAACAAGGGGAATTATTGAAGTATTGCCGTCTGTTGTATCAGCTTTCAATTAAATGAAGCAGACATTAAGAAGTTAAGAAGTAAGGTATATGAATAAAATGCTGATAGTGAAATGACTATATGAAAAATGAAAAGGGAAATTATTGGGAATTGTTCTTTCAGGGTGGAACCTTTAGATGGTTATTAGGAGATGAATGAAATGGAACTTGATGGAAATAAAATAAAGATCTCAATATAACACTATCAAAATATTGGACAGACAAATGGGACCTTCGGAATGTAACCCCTACCTTACAGGCCTCAAACAATCAGCTCAATTTATAGTCACTTAATGGAACTTAAAAACTAGAAAACAGTAATTTTAATGTGAACGTAGATAAAAATGTCATGCAGTGATCTTTAGGCATATTATTCATGATAAATGGGCAAAGGTCTGTTGGTTCAAGTCCTTGTCGGACATCCTAATCCTATATACACAAGTAGATTAAACGACAACAGATGGTGAGAGAAAATACCTGAAACTTTTTTGACAGAAGAACCACATGTACTGTGGTACCATTATCCATCTGGGATGATCTAACAGGCTAGCATTAGATTGACAGAATACAAAAATGTAAGTTGATGAGTTTGGAATGTTTAAATGGATTTGATGTGAAGGAGTGTTCCTTTTACATAAAAGTTTCATGGCAATGATTAATATATCTGACAGGAGAACACTCACTCTATCTGGTATTGCAAAACAAAAACATGCTGATAAATTCCAAATGGAGTATACAGTTAGCAATGTAAAAGTTAATCATTAAGATACATTTATAGGAGAGCTGATATACTTGAACATGCTTCAGGTAAAGTGGTTTTGACAATTACCTAATTATCTTATGTAGATAGAGCTTACATCTTTCTGAGCAATGTTTCTTGTATTTAGTATTGTAAATCAGAAGGCATGCAAATCTACCCTCCAGCCTATACTGGACTTGTTAAATTAGAGCCTGTATGATCGTCCAAATCAAAAAAGTTCAGAATAGGAACTGATGTGCTGGTAAGAACAAATTCTCTATGTGACAGTCCCATAAGGAGCATAGACTGGAGCTTATGGCAAGTCTATGAACACTTCCAGTGACATCTACTGAGATTTTGGCCTCAGAAATTTTCATTTGGGAAACCTTTACTACCTATCTATGGAATAACAGTTGAAGCTACACTTAACGTCTGTAGGATGTAAAAAGATTTGAAACCTGAAATATAAATGCTGTCTCTGGTATTCCAGAGAAACACTCTAACATGGACAGCAGTAGAGCTTCATATCTATGTATGGAAAAAATGAACTTTTTACAGGACCAGGTTACCTGGGGATACAAGGAGGAGATAGCCATAAGCAGGGAATCACTTACTTAACTGTGGAACTATTTGAGCAACTTCTACACTGTGTGGTTCCCCAAAACAGCTACCAATTGATGAAGAAAGAGCTGTAGATATTGTGGATGGCAAGGAACAGACAGCATCCCATTTAGAAAGATCTTATTATGATCAGAGATGTTGGAAATAATTCAGCACATTGGGCTGAATGCAATCCTGTTTTCCTTGCAGTGATTGAAAAGCTGAACAACAATAAAATCTCCTGCATTTTTTCAAAAAAGTTATGCATTTATTTGAAAAGCAGTGCTACAGAGGAGCAGAGGCATAGAATGAGAGAGAGAGAGAGAGAGAGAGAGAGAGAGATCTTCCAAACACTGATTTACTCCTTAAATAGCCACAAAGGCAGGAGCTGAGCCTATCCAAAGCCAGGAGCCAAGAGCTTCTTTTGGGTGCAGGGCTTTCCCAGGCCATAGCAGGACTTTCCCAGGCCATAGCAGAGAGCTGGATTGGAAGTGGAGCAGCTTGGATGTGAAAATGCACATATATGGGATTCTGGCAATGCAGGCGGTGGTTTTATCTGCTATTTGGAAGCAGGGGCCCTGTCCCCTGCATTTTCTTTTTTACTGATTCATAGAAAATAACCAATGATCTAGCCATAAACTCATGTGGAAAGGAAATGGTCTATGTTCTATTAAATCTATGCTCAAATGAGCATAGCCCTATGGAAAGTACAGGAGTTTATTAAAACAGAACAGATTTATATCATTTATACCATTCAAAGGACTCCCTTCTAGGTATGGAAGATAATTGGAGTTGTCAAACAGATGCATGCATGTGCTCACTTAAGGTGTCACTCACTTAAGGAATGAGTGGATATGGGGGTATTATAGCAATGAATATATCACTTTTGCCCTTTCTCAAGCATATAATATCAGTAAAAACACTTTTGTCTGCAAGCAAAAGAGGTAGAGACCAAGATGGTTAGGCAGCACTCTATCTTGTTTAAAGGCACTGCACTTAGCTTGCAAATCAGACTGAAAGTAATATCCTGGTAGGGTAGGGAGGTGGTGGGGGAGGGAGAAGAGAAACTAAAAATTGTTCCTGAGAGGAATAGATCCTGGCGCTGGACTAGACTTTGCTTTCCACAAAGTGCTAATAAAAACAGAAGTGAAAACATTACCTAGATTTGGTCATTTTGTGAGATAAGGGAATATGCTTTATAGACCATAAGGTACGATATGAACAGAGAGCCCATTGGATATACACTTACATTAAATACAGATTTATCTTTTCCTCATATTTCTGTTGTAACTTCTCCTGAGGCAGTGCTCTAGCTGTCTGTAGTGGAGGCCAAGGGTACCCAAGGCAGAAGCCTTGTTATTATTTCAGATGTATTTCTCAGTACTCTTGGAATAACTGTTAGAAACTGTTAAAGAATGCAGGGCTGAATTGGGCACTTGTCACAGCACTTAAGTCTTATCATGGGGTGCCTATGTGCCACATCATAGTATACAGATCAGCTCCCACTTAGCCCAAATCCAATGCAGGTGTTAATGTGCAACCTTAGAGAGAGTAGATGAGGTTCAAGCACTTGGGACCCAGTCTCCCATATAGAAGTGCCAAATTCATTATGAAAATAGGTATTAAAAAGCAAACAGGAATTAAGGAATAAATAGGTATTCATGAGCCGTCAAATATATTCATGAGCAATCAAATAGGTATGAATGAACAAGTAGATATCTCTGTGAGTGACATCCCTGCTGGAGGAGTAGGTTTCTAGTCACTTCCAACATGGAACCATCAGCCTATGAATGAGCTTAACAATAGGTACGTGGAAATTTAGGGTATTGTGAAGGAACTGGAGGGCTGTGTTAGGACTGCGGCTGGCTGGAAGAAGGGGGACTCTTCTTAGCATTAGCTGTCAGTATTTTAGCCTGTGAAACACAAGGAAGGGCTATGTGAGAAAACATGGAGGACTTACATCCTCAATCTGGCTGACACAGGTTATAACCAATATCATAACTTTCAAGTAGGAGCTGTAGGCAGAAGGAGCATGGTTGTCTAGGCTGTGCACTACCTACAGTGGAGCTGCTCTGCCAGTGGTCTAAGTAGGGGGATAGGGAGTAGGTCAGAAATTAAATACCACAGGTTCTCACTGTTTTCAAGAAATCTTTGAACACATATTGGTTCCTTTTTTGGTGTATGACTTTATGAAAATTCAAGGCCTATCAAATGCTGTGCTTTTAAATGATTTTCAGTAGTCCTTTTGCATGAAAGCTGGTCCATGGAGATGCAGATGCGGTCATGTGAGAAGTGACTATTTTGGGGTTTTCTTGTCAGTTTGCCCTCTGTTCATGAAAAATTATATGAACATAGACTTTTACAAGTACTGAAACATTTCTGAATGATACTGAATGATTGATTATATAGTATCAAGCCTTGGAACTTGCTGTTTTAAGTCAGTGTGTCTACTTTCCAAGTAATTTGTACTTTGATTCACTAAACATAGATTTAAATTGTCTTTGTGACTAACTGTTTGCATTACAGAGAAATGATAGCTAAGTAAGACAAAGTGTATGAACTGCCGTTGGATAATGTTACTATAAATGCCCATTTTCCCCACATGACAAATTTGAAAGTGGTATGTAAAGTTCACTTGCAAACAGGAATAGATTGAAATGTCCATGCTTTCTGTTCCTGCTTTAAAGTAGTGCTGGTTATCCAGACTAAATGTATAGCTAATTTATTTATTTATTTATTTATTTATTTATTTATTTATTTTTATATAAAGCTTTTATTTAAAGAATATAAATTTCCAAAGAACAGCTCATGGACCACAATGGCTCCCCCCCACACACAACTTCCCTCCCTCCC
Source organism: Sylvilagus floridanus (assembly GCA_949820135.1). Lineage (NCBI taxonomy): Eukaryota > Metazoa > Chordata > Mammalia > Lagomorpha > Leporidae > Sylvilagus > Sylvilagus floridanus. The sequence continues at coordinate 101,816,853 of OX463238.1, read as the reverse complement.
CACACCCTCCCCTTTCCTGCTCCCTCTCCCCTTCTGTTCACATCAAGATTCATTTTCAATTCTCTGTATACACAGAAGATCAATTTAGTACATATTACGTAAAGATTTCAACGGTTTGCCCTCGCATAGAGACACAAAATGATAATACTTTTGGAGTACTAGTTATAGTATTAATTCACAATGTACAGCACATTAAGGACAGAGATCCTACATGATTTTTTTTTTAAAAATTGATTAATTGTCTATGCAATTTCCAGTTTAACACCAAGATTTTTTAATCATTTGCAATTATCTTTATATAAAGAAGATCGATTCAATATATACTATGTAAGGATTTCATCAGTTTGCATCCACACAGAAACACAAAGTGTAAAAATACTGTTTCAGTACTAGTAATAGCATCACTTCACATTGGATAACACATTAAGGACAGATCCCTCATGAGACGTAAGTACACAGTGACTCCTGATGTTGATTTAACAATTTGACACTCTTGTTTATGGCGTCAGTAATCTCCCTAGGCTCTGGTCATGAGTTGCCGAGGCTATGGAAGCCTTTAGGGTTAGCCGACTTCGATCTTATTCCCACAGGGCCATAGTCAAAGTGGAAGTTCTCTCCTCCCTTCAGAGAAAGGTACCTCCTTCTTTGATGGACCCGTTCTTTCCACTGGGAGCTCACTCGCAGAGATCTTTCATTTAGGTCTTCTGTTTTTTCCAGAGTGTCTTAGCTTTCCATGCCTAAAATATTCTCATGGGCTCTTGAGCCAGATCCGAATGCCTTAAGGGCTGATTCTGAGGCCAGAGTGCTATTTAGGACATCTGCCATTCTATGAGTCTGCTGTGTATCCTGCTTCCCATGTTGGATCATTCTCTCCCTTTTTCATTCTATCAGTTAGTATTAGCAGACACTAGTCTTGTTTGTGTGATCCCTTTGACTCTTAGACCTATCAGTGTGATCAATTGTGAGCTGAAATTGATCACTTGGACTAATGAGATGGCCTTGGTACATGCCTCCTTGATGGGATTGTATTGGAAACCCCTGGCAGAATTCTAACTCCATCATTTGGGGCCGTTCCGATTGAGCATGTCCCAAGTTTTACATCTCCTCCCTCTCTTATTCCCACTCTTATATTTCACAGAGATCACTTTTCAGTTAAAATTTAAACACCTAAGAATAATTGTGTGTTAATTACAGAGTTCAACCACTAGTACTAGGATAAAGAAAAAAAAAATACTACCATGGATAAAGTATTACATTGTACAACAACAGTCAGCACAAGGGCTGATCAAGTCACTGTTTCTCATAGTGTCCATTTCACTTCTACAGGTTTCCCCTTTGGTGCTCAGTTAGTCATCGCCAATCAAGGGAAACAAATGATATTTGTCTCTTTGGGACTGACTTAATTCACTCAGCATGATGTTTTCCAGATTCCTCCATTTTGTTGCAAGTGACCGGATTTCATTGTTTTTGACGGCTGTATAGTATTCTGTAGAGTACATGTCCCATAATTTCCTAATCCAGTCTACTGTTGATGGGCATTTGGGTTGGTTCCAAGTCTTAGCTATTGTGAATTGAGCCGCAATAAACATTGCTGTGCAGACGGCTTTTTTGTTTGCCAATTTAATTTCCTTTGGGTAAATTCCAAGGAGTGGGATGGCTGGGTTGAATGGTAGGGTTATATTCAGGTTTCTGAGGAATCTCCAGACTGACTTCCATAGTGGCTTCACCAGTTTGCATTCCCACCAACAGTGGATTAGTGTCCCTTTTTCCCCACATACTCTCCAGCATCTATTGTTGGTGGATTTCTGAATGTGAGCCATTCTCACCAGGGTGAGGTGAAACCTCATTGTGGTTTTGATTTGCATTTCCCTGATTGCTAGGGATCTTGAACATTTTTTCATGTGTCTGTTGGCCATTTGGATTCCCTCTTTTGAAAAATGTCTATTGAGGTCCTTGGCCCATCTCTTAAGTGGGTTGTTTGTTTTGATGTTGTGGAGTTTCTTAATTTCTTTGTAGATTCTGGTTATCAACCCTTTATCTGTTGCATAGTTTGCAAATATATTTTCCCATTCTGTCGGTTTCCTATTCACTTTCCTGACTGTTTCTTTTGCAGTACAGAAACTTTTCAATTTGATGCAATCCCAGTAGTTAATTTTGGTTTTCAGTGCCTGTGCTTCTGGGGTATTTTCCAAGAAGTCTTTGCCAGTACCTATGTCTTGCAGGGTTTCTCCTATGCTCTCTAGTAATTTGATGGTGTCGGGTCGTAGGTTTAAATTTTTAATCCATGTTGAATGGATTTTTGTGTAAGGTGAAAGGTAGGGGTCTTGCTTCATGGTTCTGCACGTGGAAATCCAGTTTTCCCAGCACCATTTATTAAACAGACTGACCTTACTCCAGGGACTGGTTTTGGATCGTTGATCAAATATAAGTTGGCTGTAGGTGTTTGGATTGATTTCTGGAGTTTCTATTCTGTTCCATTGGTCTATCCATCTGTTTCTGTACCAGTACCATGCTGTTTTGATAACAACTGCCCTGTAGTATGTCCTGAAATCTGGTATTGTGATGCCTCCGGCTTTGTTTTTGTTGTACAAGATTGCTTTAGCTATTCGAGGTCTCCTGTGTCTCCATATGAATTTCAGCATCATTTTTTCCAGATCTGAGAAGAATGTCCTCGGTATCTTGATTGGTATTGCGTTGAATCTGTAAATTGCTTTTGGGAGAATGGACATTTTGATGATATTGATTCTTCCAATCCATGAGCATGGGAGATTTCTCCATTTTTTGGTATCCTCTTCTATTTCTTTCTTTAAGGTTTTGTAATTTTCATTGTAGAGATCTTTAATGTCCTTAGTTAAATTTATTCCAAGGTATTTGATTGTTTTTGTAGCTATTGTGAATGGGATTGATCTTAGCAGTTCTTCCTCAGCCGTGGCATTGTCTGTGTATACAAAGGCTGTTGATTTTTGTTCATTGATTTTATATCCTGCTACTTTGCCAAACTCTTCTATGAGTTCCAATAGTCTCTTAGTAGAGTTCTTTGGGTCCCCTAAATAAAGAATCATGTCGTAACAGGACAGTTTAGACCTTTAACGTTCAATGTGACTATTGATAAGTGGTAAGTTTGCCCTGCCATTTGCCAGATATTTTCTAATGTATGCTTTGAATTCCCTGTGATCTTTTGCCGTGAGGTTCCCTTCGTTTACCTTCTTTCATGTTGATGGTCGTGTTTCTGTGTTTCTGTGTGTAACACATCTTTAAGTATCTTTTGCAGGGCTGGACGAGTGGCAACAAATTCTTTCAATTTTTGTTTGTTATGAAAGGTCTTTATTTCACCTTCATTCACAAATGAGAGCTTTGCAGGGTATAATATTCTGGGCTGGCAGTTTTTCTCTCTAAGTACCTGGGCTATGTCTCGCCATTCCCTTCTAGCTTGTAGGGTTTCTGTTGAGAAGTCAGCTGTAAGTCTAATTGGAGATCCTCTGAGAGTAATCTGACGTTTCTCTCTTGCACATTTTAGGATCTTTTCTTTTTGCTTCACTGTGGTGAGTTTAATTACAATATGTCGTGCAGAGGATCTCTTTTGGTCATGTTTATTAGGGGTTCTATGAGCTTCCTGGATTAGGATTTCTCTGTCTTTCTCCAAGCCTGGAAAGTTTTCTGCTAGTATCTCCCTAAAAAGGCCTTCTAATCCTTTCTCTCTCTCCATACCTTCAGGAACACCTAGAACCCGAATGTTGGGTTTTTTAATAGTATCCTGTAAATTCCCGACGATATCTTTTAGTTTTCTAATTTCCTCTTCTTGTCTTTGGTTTGACTGTTTCCTCTCCTGTTCTCTGTCTTCTAGGTCCGATATTCTCTCTTCTGCTTCACCCATTCTGGTTTTAAGGCCCTCAAGATTGCTTGTCACTTGATCTATTGAATTCTTCAATTCATTAAGATTTTTTGTCACTATCGTAGCTTCTTGTTCTACTAGTTGTTTCATTTCGTTTTGATTTCTCCGTAGTACTTCATTCTCGCGAGAGAGATTTTCTATCTTATCCATTAAGGATTTCTGTAGTTCAAGAATTTGTTTTTGAGAACTTCTTAATGTTCTTATCAATTCTTTGAGATCTGCTTCTTGCATTTCTTCTATCTCATTATCTTCATAATCCTGACTTGGGGTGTCTTTTCCGTTTGGGGTCATCATAGCGTCTTCCTTGATCTTGCTCCCTCGGAATCTGTTTTTATTTGGCATTTTTTTTTTTCCCCACACTCTTTCTCTGGGTTGTCAAGGTAACGGAGTTTGTGTGCGCGGTGTGTTCCCAGTTTTTGGATCCCCTTCAGGTTTCTACAGCCTCGGGTTTTTGGTTCCGTCTGCCTCAGTGATGGGCGGGCGCGCCTTGTCCCATTGCATTTAATCTAGCTCGAATTAGCAGGGTGGGTGACGAGAGAGGCTAGTGTCCGTGCAGGCTCGCCTCAATTGTGCTGTTTCCCCCGTGGGGGGTCTGCTTCCCCCCGCCAGTGTCTCGGGATCCCTGTATCGGCCCCCGTTCAAGCGCTCAGTTCCAATGGCGACTGTGTTCCGCCCGGCTTCCGGTTCAGCCAGCGGGCGCGCGCCATCCCACTGTGTTCAGTCTAGCTCGAGTGAGCAGGGTGGGCAACGAAAGAGGCTAGTGTCCGTGTGGGCTCGCCTCAATTGTGCTGTTTCCCCCGTGGCGTCTGCTTCCCCCCGCCAGTGTCTCGGGATCCCTGTATCGGCTCCCGTTTAAGCGCTCGATTCCAATGGCGACTGTGTTCCGTCCGGTTCCCGTCCCTCCCGGCAGCTCCTGTGCCACTAAGGCACGATTTGCCGTTCTCAAACTTACTTTCCCCTAGGTCCTCTGCGTCTCATTCACTGGGTCCGGAAGAATTTCCACTGCATTTTTTTCCCTGAGATTTTTCCTGAGGCTACAGTTAACTCTGTTTTTATTAAACTATCTTTTTGCGGACTGCTAGTGCGCGTCCTCACTATTCCGCCATCTTGGCTCCGCCTCTAGCTAATTTAAATAATTGAGACTATTCTATGATAAATGGCTACAGAAAAATAGCATTATGTATACAATATATATGTCTATATTTCTCTGTTTATTCATCAAAGGAATCACTGTCATCTATGAAGACGTAAATTCACTGTGCCAGTATGGTGATCACATTAAGCATCCTTAAAAGCTGAAGTAAAATCTTTCACTTTATCACTGAACATATTTGTTCATAGTTTTACATGCATAAATATGTAAATATTAAAGCTATTGTACTAAAACTTTCTTAATCACTTTTTTACATGTATTCTTCATTTTGTAATCTGTCAATCACTAAATACTTTCAAAGGAATACTTTCGTAGTTCACTCAGCTTTGGTTGTGACCAATCATATCAGTAGTTAATCTGTTAGAAGTTGTACATGTATCTTGGCATGATAGGGAAATATTTTCTTTATATATATATATATATATATATATATATATATATAGCTTTTATTTAAAGAATATAAATTTCCAAAGTATACTTATGGATTACAATGGCTCCCTCCCCCCATAACTTCCCTCCCACCTGCTACCCTCCCCTTTCCCTCTCCCCTTGCATTCACATCAAGATTCATTTTCAATTCTCTTTATACACAGAAGATCAGTTTAGCACATATTACGTAAAGATTTCAACAGTTTGCCCTCACATAGAGACACAAAGTGAAAATACTGTTGGAGTACTGGTTATAGTATTAATTCACAGTGTACAGCACATTAAGGACAGAGATCATACATGATTTTTTTTAAAGAATTCATTAATTATCTATGCAATTTCAAATTTAACACCAAGATTTTTTAATCATTTGCAATTATCTTTATATACAGAAGATCGATGCAGTATATACTATATAAAGATTTCATCAGTTTGAACCCACACAGAAACACAAAGTGTAAAAATACTGTTTCAGTACTAGCAGTAGCATTATTTCACATTGGATAACACATTAAGGACAGATCCCTCATGAGAAGTAAGTACACAGTGACTCCTGATGTTGATTTAACAATTTGACACTCTTGTTTATGGCATCAGTAATCTCCCTAGGCACTAGTCATGAGTTGCCGAGGCTATGAAAGCCTTTAGGGTTCGCCGACTTCGATCTTATTCCCACAGGGCCATAGTCAAAGTGGAAGTTCTCTCCTCCCTTCAGAGAAAGGTACCTCCTTCTTTGATGGCCCCGTTCTTTCCACTGGGATCTCACTTGCAGAGATTTTTCATTTAGGTCTTCTTTTTTTTTTTTTCCCCAGAGTGTCTTGGTTTTCCATGCCTAAAATATTCTCATGGGCTCTTGAGCCATATCTGAATGCCTTAAGGGCTGATTCTGAGGCCAGAGTGCTGTTTACGGCATCTGCCATTCTATGAGTCTGCTGTGTATCTCGCTTCCCAGGTTGGATCATTCTCTCCCTTTTTCATTCTATCAGTTAGTATTAGCAGACATTAGTCTTGTTTGTGTGATCCCTTTGACTCTTAGACCTCTCAGTGTGATCAATTGTGAACTGAAATTGATCACTTGGACTAGTGAGAAGGCATTGGTACATGCCACATTGATGGGATTGTATTGGAATCCCCTGGCATGATTCTAACTCCATCATTTAGGGCAGGTCCGATTGAGGATGTCCCAAATTGTACATCTCCTCCCTCTCTTATTCCCACTCTTATATTTCACAGGGATCACTTTTCAGTTAAAATTTGCACACCTATGAATAATTGTGTGTTAATTTCAGATTTTAACCACTAGTACTAGGATAAAAAAAAATATTAAATGGATAAAGTATTACATTGTACAACAACAGTCAGCACAAGGGCTGATCAAGTCACTGTTTCTCATAGTGTCCATTTCACTTCTACAGGTTTCCCCTTTGGTGCTCAGTTAGTCATCGCCAATCAAGGGAAACAAATGATATTTGTCTCTTTGGGACTGACTTAATTCACTCAGCATGATGTTTTCCAGATTCCTCCATTTTGTTGCAAGTGACCGGATTTCATTGTTTTTGACGGCTGTATAGTATTCTGTAGAGTACATGTCCCATAATTTCCTAATCCAGTCTACTGTTGATGGGCATTTGGGTTGGTTCCAAGTCTTAGCTATTGTGAATTGAGCCGCAATAAACATTGCTGTGCAGACGGCTTTTTTGTTTGCCAATTTAATTTCCTTTGGGTAAATTCCAAGGAGTGGGATGGCTGGGTTGAATGGTAGGGTTATATTCAGGTTTCTGAGGAATCTCCAGACTGACTTCCATAGTGGCTTCACCAGTTTGCATTCCCACCAACAGTGGATTAGTGTCCCTTTTTCCCCACATACTCTCCAGCATCTATTGTTGGTGGATTTCTGAATGTGAGCCATTCTCACCAGGGTGAGGTGAAACCTCATTGTGGTTTTGATTTGCATTTCCCTGATTGCTAGGGATCTTGAACATTTTTTCATGTGTCTGTTGGCCATTTGGATTCCCTCTTTTGAAAAATGTCTATTGAGGTCCTTGGCCCATCTCTTAAGTGGGTTGTTTGTTTTGATGTTGTGGAGTTTCTTAATTTCTTTGTAGATTCTGGTTATCAACCCTTTATCTGTTGCATAGTTTGCAAATATATTTTCCCATTCTGTCGGTTTCCTATTCACTTTCCTGACTGTTTCTTTTGCAGTACAGAAACTTTTCAATTTGATGCAATCCCAGTAGTTAATTTTGGTTTTCAGTGCCTGTGCTTCTGGGGTATTTTCCAAGAAGTCTTTGCCAGTACCTATGTCTTGCAGGGTTTCTCCTATGCTCTCTAGTAATTTGATGGTGTCGGGTCGTAGGTTTAAATTTTTAATCCATGTTGAATGGATTTTTGTGTAAGGTGAAAGGTAGGGGTCTTGCTTCATGGTTCTGCACGTGGAAATCCAGTTTTCCCAGCACCATTTATTAAACAGACTGACCTTACTCCAGGGACTGGTTTTGGATCGTTGATCAAATATAAGTTGGCTGTAGGTGTTTGGATTGATTTCTGGAGTTTCTATTCTGTTCCATTGGTCTATCCATCTGTTTCTGTACCAGTACCATGCTGTTTTGATAACAACTGCCCTGTAGTATGTCCTGAAATCTGGTATTGTGATGCCTCCGGCTTTGTTTTTGTTGTACAAGATTGCTTTAGCTATTCGAGGTCTCCTGTGTCTCCATATGAATTTCAGCATCATTTTTTCCAGATCTGAGAAGAATGTCCTCGGTATCTTGATTGGTATTGCGTTGAATCTGTAAATTGCTTTTGGGAGAATGGACATTTTGATGATATTGATTCTTCCAATCCATGAGCATGGGAGATTTCTCCATTTTTTGGTATCCTCTTCTATTTCTTTCTTTAAGGTTTTGTAATTTTCATTGTAGAGATCTTTAATGTCCTTAGTTAAATTTATTCCAAGGTATTTGATTGTTTTTGTAGCTATTGTGAATGGGATTGATCTTAGCAGTTCTTCCTCAGCCGTGGCATTGTCTGTGTATACAAAGGCTGTTGATTTTTGTTCATTGATTTTATATCCTGCTACTTTGCCAAACTCTTCTATGAGTTCCAATAGTCTCTTAGTAGAGTTCTTTGGGTCCCCTAAATAAAGAATCATGTCGTAACAGGACAGTTTAGACCTTTAACGTTCAATGTGACTATTGATAAGTGGTAAGTTTGCCCTGCCATTTGCCAGATATTTTCTAATGTATGCTTTGAATTCCCTGTGATCTTTTGCCGTGAGGTTCCCTTCGTTTACCTTCTTTCATGTTGATGGTCGTGTTTCTGTGTTTCTGTGTGTAACACATCTTTAAGTATCTTTTGCAGGGCTGGACGAGTGGCAACAAATTCTTTCAATTTTTGTTTGTTATGAAAGGTCTTTATTTCACCTTCATTCACAAATGAGAGCTTTGCAGGGTATAATATTCTGGGCTGGCAGTTTTTCTCTCTAAGTACCTGGGCTATGTCTCGCCATTCCCTTCTAGCTTGTAGGGTTTCTGTTGAGAAGTCAGCTGTAAGTCTAATTGGAGATCCTCTGAGAGTAATCTGACGTTTCTCTCTTGCACATTTTAGGATCTTTTCTTTTTGCTTCACTGTGGTGAGTTTAATTACAATATGTCGTGCAGAGGATCTCTTTTGGTCATGTTTATTAGGGGTTCTATGAGCTTCCTGGATTAGGATTTCTCTGTCTTTCTCCAAGCCTGGAAAGTTTTCTGCTAGTATCTCCCTAAAAAGGCCTTCTAATCCTTTCTCTCTCTCCATACCTTCAGGAACACCTAGAACCCGAATGTTGGGTTTTTTAATAGTATCCTGTAAATTCCCGACGATATCTTTTAGTTTTCTAATTTCCTCTTCTTGTCTTTGGTTTGACTGTTTCCTCTCCTGTTCTCTGTCTTCTAGGTCCGATATTCTCTCTTCTGCTTCACCCATTCTGGTTTTAAGGCCCTCAAGATTGCTTGTCACTTGATCTATTGAATTCTTCAATTCATTAAGATTTTTTGTCACTATCGTAGCTTCTTGTTCTACTAGTTGTTTCATTTCGTTTTGATTTCTCCGTAGTACTTCATTCTCGCGAGAGAGATTTTCTATCTTATCCATTAAGGATTTCTGTAGTTCAAGAATTTGTTTTTGAGAACTTCTTAATGTTCTTATCAATTCTTTGAGATCTGCTTCTTGCATTTCTTCTATCTCATTATCTTCATAATCCTGACTTGGGGTGTCTTTTCCGTTTGGGGTCATCATAGCGTCTTCCTTGATCTTGCTCCCTCGGAATCTGTTTTTATTTGGCATTTTTTTTTTTCCCCACACTCTTTCTCTGGGTTGTCAAGGTAACGGAGTTTGTGTGCGCGGTGTGTTCCCAGTTTTTGGATCCCCTTCAGGTTTCTACAGCCTCGGGTTTTTGGTTCCGTCTGCCTCAGTGATGGGCGGGCGCGCCTTGTCCCACTGCATTTAATCTAGCTCGAATTAGCAGGGTGGGTGACGAGAGAGGCTAGTGTCCGTGCAGGCTCGCCTCAATTGTGCTGTTTCCCCCGTGGGGGGTCTGCTTCCCCCCGCCAGTGTCTCGGGATCCCTGTATCGGCCCCCGTTCAAGCGCTCAGTTCCAATGGCGACTGTGTTCCGCCCGGCTTCCGGTTCAGCCAGCGGGCGCGCGCCATCCCACTGTGTTCAGTCTAGCTCGAGTGAGCAGGGTGGGCAACGAAAGAGGCTAGTGTCCGTGTGGGCTCGCCTCAATTGTGCTGTTTCCCCCGTGGCGTCTGCTTCCCCCCGCCAGTGTCTCGGGATCCCTGTATCGGCTCCCGTTTAAGCGCTCGATTCCAATGGCGACTGTGTTCCGTCCGGTTCCCGTCCCTCCCGGCAGCTCCTGTGCCACTAAGGCACGATTTGCCGTTCTCAAACTTACTTTCCCCTAGGTCCTCTGCGTCTCATTCACTGGGTCCGGAAGAATTTCCACTGCATTTTTTTCCCTGAGATTTTTCCTGAGGCTACAGTTAACTCTGTTTTTATTAAACTATCTTTTTGCGGACTGCTAGTGCGCGTCCTCACTATTCCGCCATCTTGGCTCCGCCTCTAGCTAATTTAAATAATTGAGACTATTCTATGATAAATGGCTACAGAAAAATAGCATTATGTATACAATATATATGTCTATATTTCTCTGTTTATTCATCAAAGGAATCACTGTCATCTATGAAGACGTAAATTCACTGTGCCAGTATGGTGATCACATTAAGCATCCTTAAAAGCTGAAGTAAAATCTTTCACTTTATCACTGAACATATTTGTTCATAGTTTTACATGCATAAATATGTAAATATTAAAGCTATTGTACTAAAACTTTCTTAATCACTTTTTTACATGTATTCTTCATTTTGTAATCTGTCAATCACTAAATACTTTCAAAGGAATACTTTCGTAGTTCACTCAGCTTTGGTTGTGACCAATCATATCAGTAGTTAATCTGTTAGAAGTTGTACATGTATCTTGGCATGATAGGGAAATATTTTCTTTATATATATATATATATATATATATATATATATATATAGCTTTTATTTAAAGAATATAAATTTCCAAAGTATACTTATGGATTACAATGGCTCCCTCCCCCCATAACTTCCCTCCCACCTGCTACCCTCCCCTTTCCCTCTCCCCTTGCATTCACATCAAGATTCATTTTCAATTCTCTTTATACACAGAAGATCAGTTTAGCACATATTACGTAAAGATTTCAACAGTTTGCCCTCACATAGAGACACAAAGTGAAAATACTGTTGGAGTACTGGTTATAGTATTAATTCACAGTGTACAGCACATTAAGGACAGAGATCATACATGATTTTTTTTAAAGAATTCATTAATTATCTATGCAATTTCAAATTTAACACCAAGATTTTTTAATCATTTGCAATTATCTTTATATACAGAAGATCGATGCAGTATATACTATATAAAGATTTCATCAGTTTGAACCCACACAGAAACACAAAGTGTAAAAATACTGTTTCAGTACTAGCAATAGCATTATTTCACATTGGATAACACATTAAGGACAGATCCCTCATGAGAAGTAAGTACACAGTGACTCCTGATGTTGATTTAACAATTTGACACTCTTGTTTATGGCATCAGTAATCTCCCTAGGCACTAGTCATGAGTTGCCGAGGCTATGAAAGCCTTTAGGGTTCGCCGACTTCGATCTTATTCCCACAGGGCCATAGTCAAAGTGGAAGTTCTCTCCTCCCTTCAGAGAAAGGTACCTCCTTCTTTGATGGCCCCGTTCTTTCCACTGGGATCTCACTTGCAGAGATTTTTCATTTAGGTCTTCTTTTTTTTTTTTTCCCCAGAGTGTCTTGGTTTTCCATGCCTAAAATATTCTCATGGGCTCTTGAGCCATATCTGAATGCCTTAAGGGCTGATTCTGAGGCCAGAGTGCTGTTTACGGCATCTGCCATTCTATGAGTCTGCTGTGTATCTCGCTTCCCAGGTTGGATCATTCTCTCCCTTTTTCATTCTATCAGTTAGTATTAGCAGACATTAGTCTTGTTTGTGTGATCCCTTTGACTCTTAGACCTCTCAGTGTGATCAATTGTGAACTGAAATTGATCACTTGGACTAGTGAGAAGGCATTGGTACATGCCACATTGATGGGATTGTATTGGAATCCCCTGGCATGATTCTAACTCCATCATTTAGGGCAGGTCCGATTGAGGATGTCCCAAATTGTACATCTCCTCCCTCTCTTATTCCCACTCTTATATTTCACAGGGATCACTTTTCAGTTAAAATTTGCACACCTATGAATAATTGTGTGTTAATTTCAGATTTTAACCACTAGTACTAGGATAAAAAAAAATATTAAATGGATAAAGTATTACATTGTACAACAACAGTCAGCACAAGAGCTGATCAAGGGAAACATTTTCTAGAGAATGCATGAAGGATGTTTAGCACAGGGAGCCAGTTTGGAAAACTTTGAACACAATTTACTTCCCTTGTTGCTGCAATCACCAGAATCATGCATATTGCCTGCTTCATGGTCACTAGATTCCTAAGAAACTTTTGCCATTCAAACACTTCATTTAATATAGACTTTACACCTTTCCATATGTAATATTTGTATTTATTCCACCTATTATATCCCTGTTAGGAAATAATACATAAAATGATATTTCAAAGTTCTGATTTTCACATTATACGTATCCCAGGAATTGAATCAGTTCCAAATATCTAACAAGGCATGGCTAAGAAATGGAAGATATTAAGCAAGGAGAATGGGACTCTTCTAACAACATAGTCCTCAGGCCTGGACAAAACTTACGGGGTTTTAGTCATCAGTCTTAACTAATAGGAAGTGGCCTGTCCTTTTATTTTGTGCCATATTATCTTGTAACACAGATTCATTCAATAAAGTGAAAACTGTACCTCAAGCATACTCAAGGAATCATTCGGAATATATCTCATATTTCTTTCCAAACATTTTTCTGTGTTACATGGGTTTCAATAAGAGACAATCTAGGGCCATTCATATTTTAAAACAAACAAACAATGTCCATGATTATATATTTTGCATTTCATGAGATATGTGTAACATAAAATCCATATAAGACAAAGGACATAACATTCACTGTGTGTAGCTTGTTTTCCATCTACTAGGACTATAGCAGTAAGGAAAGCACAGGCTCTGTGTTTCTTCTTTGCTCAAAAAAATACAATTCTGCCAAAAGGGAAAAAAAAGGACATGTGTTCCCTACCTTACCAACCCACTTTGACCAATTTTCCATTACCATTAAGTTCCTTGGTCTCTTTTGCAAAGCAGTATTCTTCACTATCCAATGTATGTGTTTTTTTATTTTAAAATGTCAGCCACTTCTGCCCTAGGTGATGTTGAGGTCAGTGTATACAAGAGCTTCTTTAACATGCTACAGTGATCTGAAAGAATTATTATGCACATGTTAGCAACGATCTCACTCTGGTTTCCTTTGACACAGAAACATATGGTCCACATGATGGTATTTTAGTCAAATAGAGGCTACTTCTGAATGAATGAAAAATTCATGCCTCTTTCTCTTTTCCTATAACCTGACTTTAAAGGATCTCATTTTTTGATTTTTTGTTTTTTTCTGATTTATGATATTCTGCCTCATTCAGCATTAAAGTACTACTGCTTATGGATTTCTGGAAATAGACTAGTATATTAATGCCAATTCAACAATTAAATATATGGAATAATCTAAAAGGCACAATTCTCAAAAAATGTCCCAATCTTGTCACATCTTGATCCAAAGTGCTTGAATTAAATGGAGCAGTCTGATTTATCTGACACCCACAGGTGTGAAAGAGCTCTAATCCCTCTTCTGCTTCTTTCCTATCTTAACAAGCTTTTGATAAACAAACAAATAACTCTTTATGACAAGGAAAAGCAGAAATGTTGCACAGGACACCAGGAACCCAATCACATCCAATGAGTGGTACTGGAACCAGGTGAGGTCGTGGGCTGCAACCCGAAGGTGTTTGGCTCCTTTGTGCCGCATGACATACTCAATCCAGAAGACTGCTCGATCCAGGGGCTTCATGGGCTGATCATGGTGAATACTGGATAATGTCATGACATTCTCTTTATAGCTGAAGGGAAAACCAGTAGACAACAAATTACAGAATGAAATACAAAAAATTGATATCTGATATTTTCATGTAGATGATAAAATGCATGTCACATAAACATGGAAGAAAAATGATATTTTCTTTGAGGGTTAACATACTGATCTGAACTAATAGGCTAGAATTTATTAGATGCATAAGAAATTCAATGTGTAGGTACTCTCTTTCTCTCTCTCTCTCTCTCTGTGTATATATATATATATATATACATATATATATATGTATATATATATATATATATATATATATATATATATACAGAACTTGAGTGAGATAAGTTTTGCCAACATTCCATTCTGGGTATTGGGATCGCTTAGTCCTAAATGTAAGAAGAAGAAAACACAAAAACAAAAACAAAAATTATTGAATGTAGAACTGGAATTATAGACTAGGAATTAGGGAGGATTTTATGCACAAGGTTCAAAACTATATCAAAATGTAGATGTAGAAGGTAGATCCATGAAAAAGCACAGTTACATTTCTGGGCAAAGTGGATAAGGTTTGCATCAACCACAGTAGGGATACCGGCCTTGTATCAATGGATAAAAGATTACAACTAGTAACGTATCATAGTGAATTAATTACATTGCTTTGAACCCTGATTCTGACACTTCCTTGTCCTTTCTATAAATTTCTCTATTCCTAGTTGTTCATTTCTAAATAGAATGGATAGGAATAGGACCTTTCTTATTCTAATGTTCTGAGTAATGAAGTAGTGACCCTTAGAATACTTTCAATTATTCTTCGCATATATTAGACCACCAATAAATGTTTTTCTTATAGTTGTTGTTGCTTTGCTTTAATATTATGATCTTAGCATTTAGAGAGTACTCAGCATTTTACTTTGAGACATTGCAACTGCATTGTTGCTAGTGATAAAATGTAGCAATGTGGCTTACCAAATCTAAACCATAAAGTGCTACAGCATGACAGAGAAACAATTGCAGTGGAGGGAAATCCTCTTCCTACCATTAAGAATGCACAGGAGGAAGACAATTTTCAGAGGAGTAAACCTGAAAATCCAAGTTATTTACCAATACCAGTGTCAGGATCAGAATGTTAGCATAGAAACTTGGCAAAGCAAAAAATGTGATGAAATTAGATATTGATCATGACATGCTGGCTCCTGGAAAATAAACCATTTTAGAATTTTAAAAAGAAAAATAAGTAACTACCATGTGAGATCATGAATATGTTAAGCTGCTTCTCTATAGGAACCTTTTTCCATCTACACATAACCCATAACATCATGTTGTATACATGAAATATACATGGTAGAATGTATTTTAAAAATAAAATTTTATAAATGTCCTTGTTGCAGGGTCCTTGCTTTGGCATAGTGCGTAATTCTACCTCCTGCAGTGCCAGCATCCCATATGTGCACTGCTTCAAGTACAGGCTTCTCCATTTCTAATCCAGCTCTCTGCTTGGCCTGGGAAAGCAGTAGAAGATGGCTTAAGAGTTTGGGCCCCTGTATGCATGTGAGAGACACAGGAAGACGCTCCTGGCCCCTGGCTCATGCCTTTTGATCAGCACAGCTCTGGCCGTTGCAGCCAAATTGGGGAGTGAACCAGGAGATGGAAGACCTCTCTCTCTGCCTCTCCTCTTTCTATGTAACTCTGACGTTAAAATAAATAAATAAATCTTAAAAAAAATACCGAAACAAAAAAACCTCGTAAATGTCCTTAAAGTAGGCGAGTACTTTTATAACATTTGTGCTTACCTGCTGTGTTTGTGTTATTAATGCTTCTGTTTAATCCTGTTTTAGTCATCCTCAGTTACACCTCTCATTCCGTTTCTAGACTATTTCAGATATGCATGCTATCTGAAAATCTATGACAAACCCGTCTCTTAAAACTACTCAAAAACATTATGAAATTCACAAGAACTATTTGAAAATTTCCTTCCAACTTGAAGAAAATTTGTACTCAACATTTTTGCTCATTTTCAGACTCAACTGCTGCACTTTGGCCTTCAGGTGAAAACTTATGTATAAATATTACATAGATTTAAGGAAAGTAATACTCACGAGGGGTCATTGATAACTGTCTTCAAGGCATTCAGCAAATCTGCACTTGACATTGTTTTCCAGTTCAGCCTAATGGCCGCCCCCTTGGCCGTCATGTGGGCGATATTATCAGGTTGCTCCCCAAACAAAGGAAGGCCCACCATAGGGATGCCATGGTGGATTGCTTCATAGATGCCATTGGCTCCACCATGAGTTACAAAGGCTTTGGTTTTTGGATGACCTAGGATTGAGGGATTTTCAATAAGATTATTATGTGTGTCTCAGAAATGAAATGAGATACACACAGTATGACACATTGAAGGGAACCATTATCTCTAGATAACAGATCATGAGAGCAATAAAACTACATTTAGATTGAGTTCAGATCAAGAGGAAGAGGCACCTAAGTACATTGGAGAGATAAGTAAAGACTATGTGGAAGAGGAAGTATGAAATTTGACTTGAGCAGTGAATACAAGATTAACACAAAGAAAGAGGATATTCCAGAAAAAATAAAATTCATATTCAAAATAGAAGCTGAGTGCATTTTGAACATTTTTTAAAAAAGATACAGTGTATTCCTCTGACCTCAGAATCAGCCCTTAAATCCTTCTGGTCTGCATGAACCCAGGCAGTTTGGCAACAAATTGTGCTACATGAAAGACCTCATTGGGTGAGACCCCCCAGAGGAAAGAAGTGGTCATCAAAGAAAGAGGTGAAGTAGGCAGGCATATAGGTTAAAACTGATTAGGTTTGAAAGCTGGAAGACCATCTCTTCGCCACACCCCTGTGTGATCTCACGTCCTACCTGATACCTTCACCACTTTCCAGTGTGACCCCATTCCCCCACCTGACCACACCTGGGTGTCCACCAGCCAATCAGATTAATTAAGTACTCCAATTTGGAAGTGGGTTAAAATCCTGGGACACAGTTTTTGTCACCCCCTTCTCTTTGGCCCTGACCTCTTGCCAGCAGGGGGTTTGCTGTAGCCCTGCGCCTCCAGGG
Source organism: Sylvilagus floridanus (assembly GCA_949820135.1). Classification (NCBI taxonomy): domain Eukaryota; kingdom Metazoa; phylum Chordata; class Mammalia; order Lagomorpha; family Leporidae; genus Sylvilagus; species Sylvilagus floridanus. The sequence goes on along the minus strand of OX463238.1, from coordinate 101,799,674 downwards.
CAAATGGCCTTTGGAACATGCACCCTAAGCTTCCAGGCCTAGATGCTCCTCCATGTGACTGTTTCCTGGTGCTCCCTATGAACCCATATTTACCTCTCTCTTAAAATAAGCTCTCACTCTCCTATGCATCATTTTCACTAAATAAAAGCTTAAAATGTACCATGCTGCTGTGTTTATTTGTGCCGGTATTTATAATTCTTCTCTAAATATTAGGCAAGAACCCTCTCAGGCTTATTAATATTGAAGATTTATTAATAAGCACATGGTGAAATCATATGACACCCAAATTCTGGTAGTATATGTGGCACCCCAATGCCGATTCTGGGGAACTCTAAAGGGGCCACATTTCAGAGAAGATTTTACGGGGTCATGTCCGATTTCAGAGCTGCTTTTTTCTGAAGGGAGAAGTTGCTCATGGCCTTGTCTAAATACTGATGAAGTCTATGGATGCAACAGGCTTTCAGACCCTCTGCAGTTCATGTCAAGAGCCTCGGGTGATCACTGACATCATACATTACAATGTTTATTGTTAAATTTAGAACAGAAGTCACTGTGCACTAACTTCCCGTGCAGGACCTCTGTATTCAGAGAGTTGTATTATAATTATGTCTAAGTGCTTGTCAAAGATGCATTGGCTGTTCTTTGGATGAATCTTTAAAGTTAATTAAAGTTAATTCTTGGATGTTTCTTTACAGTTATTTAAGTTTCTAAAAAAATAATTGAAATTATCTTCAAGATGCAGTTACTCTGAACAGTAGTTATCTCTACTGTTGAAGAACAGTTTTTTTTTTTTACTTTCTTTTTTTTATTTAGTAAATATAAATTTCCAAAGTAGAGTTTATGGATTGCAATGGCTCCTCCCCCATAATTTCCCTCCCACTCACCTCCCTCCCATCTCCCGCTCCCTCTCCCATTCCATTCACATCAAGATTCATTTTCAATTATCTTTATATAAAGAAGATCGATTTATATTTAATATATATTATGTAAAGATTTCATCAGTTTGTACCCATACAGAAACACAAAGTGTAAAATACTGTTTCAGTACGAGTTATAGCATTACTTCACATTGGACAACACATTAAGGACAGATCCCACATGAGATGTAAGTACACAGTGACTCCTGTTGTTGATTTAACAATTTGACAGTCTTGTTTATGGCATCAGTAATCTCCCTAGGCTCTAGTCATGAGTTGCCAAGGCTATGGAAGCCTTTTGAGTTTGCTGACTTCGATCTTATTCCGACAGGGTCATAGTCAAAGTGGAAGTTCTCTCCTCCCTTCAGAGAAAGGTACCTCCTTTTTGATGGCCCCATTTCTTCTACGGGATTTCACCTGCAGAGATCTTTCATTTAGGTCTTCTTTTTTTTTTTTCCCAGAGCGTCTTGGCTTTCCATGCCTAAAATACTCTCATGGGCTCTTGAGCCAGATCAAATGCCTTAAGGGCTGATTGTGAGGCCAGAGTGCTGTTTAGGACACCTGCCATTCTATGAGTCTGCTGTGTATTCCATTTCCCATGTTGGATGGTTCTCTCCCTTTTTGATTCTATCAGTTAGTATTAGCAGACACTAGTCTTGTTTGTGTTTTTATCCATGTTAGTATTTTCTTTTTTTGTTCTAGTACTATTGGTTGAACTCTGTAATTAACACACAATTATTCTTCGGTATTTAATTTTAACTGAAAAGTGATCCCTGTTAAATATAAGAGTGGGGATAAGAGAGGGAGGAGATGTACAATTTGGGACATGCCCAATGAGACTTGCCCCAAATGGTGGAGTTAGATAGGTGCCAGGGGATTCCAATACAATCGCATCAATGTGGCATGTACCAATGCTATCTCACTAGTCCAAGTGATCAATTTTAGTTCAAAATTGATCACACTGATAGGTTAAGAGTCAAAGGAACAGTTTTTTATGCAAATTTTAGAGCTCTTTATTTAGCAAAGAGTTGGTCTTCTGCACATAAAGTTAATCAAAAATGGATCTTAGTGGAGATTGGAAATGAGAATGGGAGAAGGAAGAGGTGGAGTGTTGGGAATGTGGGCGGGAGAATAGGTATGAAATCACAATATTCCTAAAGTCATACTTGTATACTTGTTTGTATACCTTAAATAAAGGTTTCTTTGGGAAAAATAAATTAAATTAAATTAGCAAAATTAAGTAAAATCCAAAAAAGAAAAAAAAACAAAACAAAAAGATTCACTAAGTCTGTTTTTGAGATGCCCAAAACAACTAGGAGTGGCACTGTGGCAGTACTGAAAACCAACAATGTACAGCCAACACTTCCTTTTGAAACATACCAGCACTTCACAAGAAAGACTTTTCCCATAAAAAATGCAGGATCATTCATAATAACAAAGTGTATTATTTTTCAGTGAGAGGACAAAAATAACATTTGAATTAGGAGACAGAAAGTGCAGGAGTTGTTGAAAGTGAAAGATATCTTGATTCCAGCCATAAACCATGTGAATGTGCATTTAAGAAAATGCTCAGTGTTTTAGGTTATTATATTTCTCCTAGAGCTAGAAAATAAATTTACACATGTTTGATGTTGATTTTCTCAATAAGATATGGCCATGCATATTGGTTTAACTATTATCATCCAAATTGGCTTTTATTCATGTTTTCAGCAATTGTTCTCCATAGTCTTACCAAGAAGATCATTCTGGGGGATCCAGTCATAGATCCGAGTGTTGGGTCCTAATGTTTTTGGTTTCTGGCCATCAAATCTCCATATAACCTGGTAAATAAAGAGAATATCTAACCCATGAGCTTAATTTCAAATGAGAGTGTATTGCAATTCTAATGCATTGCAGAGATCACCTAGCTAATTGCTGTCCATAGGAAAGAAGAATGAGGGGTTAAGTAATGAGAGCTACTAAATGTCTGAAGTAAACAGAGGGCTTCCTTTCCTGTACTTGTTTTATATTCAGTTAGGTGTGGAGAGTAACCATGATGTTTCACATGTATCACCTTAGTTATGTGAGCTGATGTATGAAAAATTCAAGTATTTAAGTACAGTGCATACTTTTCATGTAAAAAATGTATATTTTTCTGTTATTATAACCTTCCAATTATAATAGTAAGGTTTTTATTTAAAATAGAGTGGAAGTTTAGTTATATCCATGTTTTCATAATTTCTTTATGATTTCACATATTTTAATTGATAAAAATCAATTCTGTATGATCATAAATATGTGAGAAATAAATTAATTCTGCCTAGGAAATACATATCATTTGTTTTAGGTTACAAATTATTAAACACTATTTCTAGGAAGAATTTCTAGTTGCAATTTTGAAATGAATCCAAAATATTATAATTCTCGCTAGAGTTGAAATTATTTTAAAAGCACAAGGAAAGGCTAATTCATATGTAGTATAGCAGTTGAAATAAATCTAAAATTTGATGCCATTAAATTTTCTTCAGTTGATTTGACCCTTCTACAATGAACTATAAAGCATTGAGAGACAGGATTAATATGCTCAGCTATACACAATCACCATGCCCTGTACTAAAGTTTGCTACAGGCTTTGGAATTTCTGAGAAATTCTCATAAACTGAAGTATAATCCAGAAGTGCTTCACTTCTGGATGCTCTGTGAGTCTTAAATTCAGCTCCTCAGCAAAATGATGATGATGATGATGATGTTAATTTAGGTGATTAATAGAAACTTATATGAGATTTAAAAAGCTGGTTCATAAATACGTACAGATAAAAGATACATTGCATACATTAGAAAATTAGTCTCTGCTGTATTTTCTGAATTTGGAGCACCTGAACCTCTTCCCATGCCACGTTTGTCTCTACTTGATTCCTTATACTCCCCACTCCCTTACCCACCCAGAAAAAACTATTAATGTGCTAGATTAGAAACAATTTCTTGAGGGGACAAATTTTACAGTGCATGGAGTGCACCTATGGTTACAACCCTCCTCCACTCTTTCTCTTACACGTTCAGATTTAGACATAGACAGAGTCCAGTCCCAAGGGACTGGTTAGAATTTTTTTACCCTTTTCTCTAAAGCTTTTGGCTAAGTAAGTGACAATCTGGACTGGAGATTGGTGAGACATGATCCTCCTTTGTTTAAATAGATTAGGGAGTAGAACTATGAATAGACCCACTCACACATTAGGGGGAATTTTTAGGATAATAATAAACCTTTGGGGCCAGTCTGTGGCATGGTGGGTAATGTTGCCACCTGCAGTGCTGGCATTCCTTATGTGCGCTGATTCCAGACCTGGCTGCTCCACTTCCTATCCAACTATCTGCTATGACAGGAAAAGCAGTAAAAGATGGCCCAAATGCTTGGGCCTTTGTATCCACATGGGAGAGCTGGAAGAAGCTCCTGGGTCCTGGCTTCGGATAGGCACAGCTCCAGCCATTATGGCTATTTGGGGAATGAACAAGTGGATGAATGACTCCTCTCTCTGCCTCTGCCTCTGCCTCTATCTCTGCCTCTGCCTCTGTGTAATTCTCTATCTTTCAAATAAATAAATAAATACATCCTTTCAAAAAACTTAAAGTTTATGCTATATCTCAAATATATTTATTTCCAATCGCAAAAGGTATACCAGAATTATATGAAATCAAAAGCCTTCAGGACTATTTTAGCGTCTTAGATGTGTATGTTTTTAAACTGATAACTGAGAAGAATTAGAATTATCATAACTGTTTACATTTCAAAAAAGAAGTTTCTATAATCAGTCCCTTTACAGAGTTAAACAAAATCACCAGTAGCTCCCCACCATTAGGACACTTTTTCTGACCTTTTGTGGCAGTTGGGCAAAGGCTGATGCGATCACATTGGCCCTTTCTTCTGTCATGTTGCTGACCATGGACCCCAGGGAAAACACCACCACTCCCTCTTCTCCAGAGCTCTGCACAAAGTCTTCCATTTCCTGTGAAGAAAAAATTTGCTCAGTTACAAAAGTGCAGCCGCACAGCAAACACTAGTGAAAAGATTACTAAGAACAACAAAGGAAATAACAGTATCATCAGGAATTATTGGAGTAGTAGCTGATGTAAATCCATGGTATGCAAAATTTGCCACTTATCCATTTCTTTTAGTTGTTTATTTATTTTTTATTTAGTAAATGTGTATTTCCAAATACAGTTTATGGATTGCAACGGCTCCCCCCCCATAATTTCCCTCCCACTCACCTCCCTCCCATCTCCCGCTCCCTCTCCCATTCCATTCACATCAAGATTCATTTTCAATTATCTTTATATAAAGAAGATCGATTTAATATATATTAAGAAAGAGTTCATCAGTTTGCACCCACACAAAAACACAAAGTGTAAAATACTGTTTCAGTACGAGTTATAGCATTACTTCACATTGGACAACACATTAAGGACAGATCCCACATGAGATGTAAGTACACAGTGACTCCTGTTGTTGATTTAACAATTTGACAGTCTTGTTTATGGCATCAGTAATCTCCCTAGGCTCTAGTCATGAGTTGCCAAGGCTATGGAAGCCTTTTGAGTTTGCTGACTTCGAACTTATTCCGACAGGGTCATAGTCAAAGTGGAAGTTCTCTCCTCCCTTCAGAGAAAGGTACCTCCTTTTTGATGGCCCCATTTTTTCTACTGGGATTTCACCTGCAGAGATCTTTCATTTAGGTCTTCTTTTTTTTTTTTTTTTTTTTTTTTTTTTTTTCCCAGAGCGTCTTGGCTTTCCATGCCTAAAATACTCTCATGGGCTCTTGAGCCAGATCAAATGCCTTAAGGGCTGATTGTGAGGCCAGAGTGCTGTTTAGGACATCTGCCATTCTATGAGTCTGCTGTGTATCCCATTTCCCATGTTGGATGGTTCTCTCCCTTTTTGATTCTATCAGTTAGTATTAGCCTTTTTTGTGTGATCCCTTTGACTCTTAGACCTCTCAGTGTGATCAATTGTGAACTGAAATATTACACTTGGACTAGTGAGATGGCATTGGTACATGCCACCTTCGTGGGATTGTACTGGAAAAGAACCTGGAGGCGCAGGCAGTCAAAGCCAAAATTTACTATTGAGATTGCATCAAATTGAGAAGTTTCTGTACTTCAAAAGAAACAGGATAGTGAAGAGGCAATCGACAGAATGGGAAAAAATATTTGCAAACTACGCAACAGATTAGGGTTGATAACCAGAATCTACAAAGAAATCAAGAAACTCCACAACATCAAAACAAACAACCCACTTAAAGAGATGGGCTAAGGACCTCAATAGACATTTTTCAAAAGAGGGAATCCAAATGGCCTACAGACACATGAAAAAATGTTCAAGATCACTAGCAATCAGGGAAATGCAAATCAAAACCACAATGAGGTTTCACCTCACCCAGGTGAGAATGGCTCACATTCAGAAATCTACCAACAATAGACACTGGAGAGGATGTGGGGAAAAAGGGACACTAACCCACTGTTGGTGGGAATGCAAACTGGTGAAGCCACTATGGAAGTCAGTCTGGAGATTCCTCAGTAACCTGATTGTAACCCTACCATACAACCCAGCCATCCCACTCCTTGGAATTTATCCAAAGGAAATTAAATTGGCAAACAAAAATGCTGTCTGCACCTTTATTTTTATTGCAGCTCAATTCACAATAGCTAAGACCTGGAACCAACCCAAATGCCCATCAACAGTGACTGGATAAAGAATTTATGGGACATGTACTCTATAGAATACTATATAGAAATCAAAAACAATGAAACCCGGTCATTTGCAACAAGATGGAGGAATCTGGAAAACATTATCCTTAGTGAATTAAGCCAGTCCCAAAGGGGCAAATATCATATGTTCTCCCTGATAGGCAACAACTAACTGAGCATCAAAGGGGAAACCTGTTGAAGTGAAATGGACACTATGAGAAACAGTGACTTGATCAGCTCTTGTGCTGACTGTTGTTGTACAATGTAATACTTTATCCATTTTAGTATTTTTCATTTGTTTTGTTCTAGTACTAGTGGTTGAACTCTGAAATTAACACACAATTATCCATTTCTTAGCTAAGGTATCAGTGTGAAAACCATGTCACACATTTTTTTTCTGATAACTGAACTTTAAACACAATGTAAATTCTAGGATATATATTAAAGAAATTTAATCCTAATCCACATTTCTTTTGTATGAGAAAAATATGATCTTTTTCTATTTATCTCCTTTACCCTGTTGTTTTCAACAACCTCCTTTTTGGAAAGATTTGGTGTTGTTAAGGATTCTTTGCTAAAGGAAATGTAATGGTATGGCATACACATATATATGTTATTTGTTCATTCCTTGTGATACAGGCTATTTAGTTTATTTCCAATATTTATTTTAGAAATAACTGCTGTACCTATTGATTACACATGTTACTTCCTCCTTATATTTTCATATCAATATATTATATGACCAAACATAGAAGCTATTTTAAGATTCTCACTTGTCTAATTTCTCAAATAGTAGAGATTATCTGAAAATTTGATAATTTATGAGAAATCAAGTTATTACGTGAATAAAGGTAGTACTAGCAAAAGAATAAGAGAGATTTCAAAATCAGTGACTTTGACTCAAAACTCATACCTATATTATTTAAATTATTATGCACCAACCTCATTGTTTTCCTTGTCCTTCATTTTTTGTATTACTTTTCCTAACCATTTATTATTCAACTTAAGAAAGAACAAATGGTATTCCACTGTGTATAATTACCATATTTTCTTTATCTATTCATCAGTGGATGGATACTTGGGTTGTATTCACGTATTGGCTAATGTGAACAGTGCTGCAATATACAGAAGTGCATATGTTTCAAACTAAAAGTTCTTTTGGTATCACACATTTTTAGTTTAAACTTGACTTTTAATAATCATATTTCTCACACTCACACAGCACAACATGAGGATGGTACTCTGAGATGATCAGGAATAATCTTGTTTATGAATGTTGACATTTAGTTATTTATCATCTGTAGTGAAACTCTGTGTGTGTGTGTGTGTGTGTGTGTGGTGTGCTTTAAGGTTAACTTATTTATTTGAAAGTTAAAGTTACTAAGAGAGAGAGGGAGAAACAATGAGAGAAAGACAGAGAGAGAGAGAGAGAGAGAGAGAGAGAGAGAGAGAGAGAGAGAATGAATTTTCCATGTGATGGCTCACTCTCCAAAGAGCCACAATGGCTGAGGCTAGGCCAGGCTGAAGCCAAGAGCCAGGAGCTTCATCCGGGTCTTTCATGTGGGTGGCAGGAGCACACACATTTAGGCTATCTTCCACTGATTTCAAAGGCCATTAGCAGGGAGACAGATAGGAAGGGAATCAGCTGGGACTGTCACCCTTATGTGATATGCATGTTGCAGGCAGTGTTTTCCCCACTATGCCACAACATCGGCCCCAGTGTCTGAACTCTCACAGCAACCTCCTGAATGATTCTTCTTTCCTCAGTCTTGGCTCTGTGCAGATGACTCCATCACTGTACATTGCAGGCTTTGTTAATAAAAACTTGATTAAAATAGTAGAACATGTTTCATGTATTTCATATATACAATTCTAAGAAGAAAACCATACTTCCCTCATTTGGTCAAATCTCTCCACAGCTTGTCTTCTCTCAGGTCCTCTCTCCAATGCCCTCACTAGGTATTTTAACTTATTCACTTTTTTCTGGATACAAATTATCTCTCTAGAGAAAAATTACCTTATAGTCAACTTAATTCTCTTTTACTACACTCTGTTTTGTTTTGTTTTGTTTTTTTTAACAAAATATCTTAGGTACGGTTCTCCAATGATCAAGGAATCAGTTTTGTGATTGGCTAGAAGATATGTAGTGATAATTAATAGGTCACTTTATCGGGTTTTCATAACTTTCTCCCTATGAGCCAAATGTTCTAAATGAACAATGAAAGATCATGTCCACTGAAAATGCAAAACAAACAGAACAGAGCAAATAGGAATCTGTTTACCTTGGGCAGAGGTTTGGCAGGTTTGCAGTGGAGCCCTCCGACAAAATGAATATTTGGTAAGGTTGGGCGAGGAAACTCCAAGTCCCAGTAGCTTCGAATGAGCCATATGTCAGCTTTCCCCACTAGCTCTGAGAGTGTAACAGGTCTTCCTGAATGGGGAGAGAAAAGGCAGGGTAAAGAGAGAATTGTCATGTGAAGTATTGCATGTAAAGTTCTGAGAGATGTTGAAGTGATACAGTCAGTGACGCATAAAATATCTGTCCATTGAAAAACAAATATGTTTATCCGTGCATAATATAAATTATGAGTACCCTGCACACATTGTTTACATATTAGATATATACAAACCCAGTGGAAAGAGAGCTTGTGTCCTAGTATCACCTCTGTAGATACAAAATCATGCTCAATATAATAATCCACAATAGAATTAGATGTGTATTTCTTCTTTCTGTAAAGTTGCAAAAGTAGCAAATGCAAATTTAAACAGCTATGTTAGATACAGAATGGATCATAATCTTGAATAGAACTTTCCCGGCAGTGTTCACTCTGGTTTCTGCCATTTAGCAAGCTGGAGCCAGTATGGAATTTCCAGGTGAACTGTAGGTCTTCTTTGTCCTCTCCCCCTCCTTATTTTCTTCTTCTTTTTTCTCCTGCTCCTCCTCCACCTCTGCCTCCTTCTTCTACTTCATTTATGCTTATTTGAATAAATACAGAGAGAAGGTGGGAGAAATCTCTATCTGCTTATTCATTCCCCAAGTAGTTACAACAGACAAGTCTTGGCCACCCTGAAGCCAGGAACCATGAAGTCCTTGTGGTTCTCCCAAATGGGTGGCAGAGACCCAAGTACTTGGGCCATCACCAACTGCCCTCCGAGCATACATGAAGGAAGTTGGATCAAGCACTCTAGTATGGGATGCAAGAGTTCCAAGTGGCAGTTTAACTTACTTCAACACCAGCCCCAAACTGTGAGATTTTTAAGAGTGTGGCTGAATTGCTTGTACTGATTGTTGTTTTGGGTTCACATAAAGAAAATACCAATATTTATTTACTCAGAAATTGATATATAAATAATTATGATCATCACTTATTTTTAAATTATAAAACAGTACAATTTGTGTACCCCATTAGTTTCAACTCATTTTTAGTCATGAAAGATAATTTTAAAAAATGGACTAATTACATATATATCTATTCTTCAATGAGATATTCATAAAGAGATAATAATGTAATATGGCATCAATAGAATCATAAAATAATTGGTTTTTCAGTTTTTGATTAAAACGTTTTATATCTCAGTTGTGAAAGAACCATTTAGGTTATATTGAAAAATTCTTTAAATAAGGATACCCTTGCATACCAGGTAAACAATTTATTCAATGATTCTTATAGATACTTAGGCTAATATCTGTAGCACTTTGATTCATGTCTCCACCCATCATGATATTAGGAAAGAAAAACATAAAAAAATTAATAAAGATGTTAGTAAACTATCTCTTGACTTATCTATACAATGAGTAATTATGAAAAAATGACATGGAATTCCTTAGAGAAATCTTCAGTGTTCCAGTTGCAGTTGTGTGACCTTCTAGGATGCCATATCGTGGTGATGAGCCACTTGTTTCTAACTGACCTGGAATGTAAATCTATCCATAACATCTGAGAGATAAATAAATCATTTTATCTTTCTCTTTTTTCATAAAAGACAAATTCCTCTACTTTCTATTCATACAACCTCAGATTCACAGTCATAACAAAGTTAGGACTCCACATTACCAACAAAATACTTGACTTACCTAGTACTTCACTATAAAATCGGTCCCACCTCTTCTTATTTAACATTTGAAACCAGAAGTCAAAATAAAGCATACATAGCATATTGTTCACCCTCTCCATGAATGTCATTTTCCCACTTAAATCAGAAAGAATAATAGGAACATAGGAAGGTGGCACTAAAAGTCCTCCACTGTATTTTTCCATAGTGTAGCCAGGAGTGAAGCGAAGACTGTACACAAAGGGTATTTTAAGCAACTCAGCCAGCAGCTCACCACAAGGACCAACAGTGTCTGAAAGAAGGAGGTCAAATCTTGACTCTTGTAGCTTTGTCATGAGTGTCTTGTTGAAAACTACTTCTTTACAGACATTTTCACAACTGTCAGAATATTCTAAAAAGAGCTTTTGCAGTAGTGAAAAATATTCCCATTGTGAGTTCTGGCGTGCATTTGTCCATGTACTAACAAAGTGTACAAAAAAATCTTCCAGGTCATTTTTTGTGGCAGCAATAGGAAAAGTTTCAAATTTAATATTAGTTTGTTTGCTTGGATCAATGAAAATGAAAGCTGAGTTTCTCAGAACAATCACCTCATGACCTCTCCAGACAAGTTCATCCAGGATTACATTTAAATTCATCCAGTGACTGTACTCCACGGGCCACACTAGCACCTTTCCACAACTCCCAGTTCTGAAGCAACAACTCAGCTGTAGCAGCAACAGCAGAATTGAAACATCTTTCACAGACATCTTGGTGAAATCAGTGCTTCCTCTCCAATTGCTGTCCCTTTATGTCACTACTCATGTTTATATCCATGAAGAAATCTAACAAGAAGTTAAAATATAACTTGACATTGATCTAAGCAATTACATCGTATGAACACTAAGAGCTATGGACTGGGATGACAGGTGGAAAAGCCAAGGTAAATCATTTTCTGTTTATATGAGTGATATTAGTGTCTTTTTAGGATTAAGCATTTTCACTTAACTCTGAGACAATGACCTGTGTGTACAAGTCAACCATGTTATGTAAAAGTGTAGAATAGTGCCAAGAGCTGTGGCAAATGAGAGGCAATGACATGACCCAATAATAGAGATAGTGTAATTTTACTGCATATCCACATTTCCTGCACAGTATGGTCCAAGACATTATTTGTAAAGATTTTGATGGAGTATTATTTACATACATAAAATTCTAAATTCACAACTCCAAGAGTATAATTCAATGTATAGTATAATATTTATATGAATACATAACCACCATCACTAAAAATTTTTGAACACTTCATTACTCCAAATAGAAGCCCTCGGGGCAAGCATTTGGTGTAGCCAATAATACTGGCATGTCCACATCCCATGTCAGATTGCCTGGTTCAAGTTCCAGATCTGCTTTGACTCTAGCTGCCTGCTAGTGCACAGCTTTAGAGGAATCATGTGATGTTTCAAATGGCTGAGATCCTACCAGTCACATAGGAGACTCAGATTGATTTCCTATGTGCTGGCCTAATCCTGGCACAAAACTTACCCTATCCTTTGTTCTTTTCCCTTCAAGAAATGCCAGCACTATTGTATATACCAAAGATATTATTAGAAAAGATTTAAAATTTAATTGCTACCTGCATAATGAATATAGGTGGGTATGAAAAAATATCTGAAGTACATCATAGAGTTTAGATTTTCCCATATAATTCTAGCTTCTTTATTCCCCCTAATGTGTGAATGGGTCTATTCATAGTTCTACTCACTAAACTATTTAAACAAAGGAAGATCATGTCTCACCAATCCCCAGTCCAGATTGTCACTTAGCCAAAAGCTTTAGAGAAAGGGGAAAAAAATTCTAGCCAATCCCTTGGGACAGGACTCCATCTATGTCTAAATCTGAACGTGTAAGAGAAAGAGTGGAGGAGGGTCATAACCATAGGTGCACTCCATGCACTGTAAAATTTGTCCCCTCAAGAAATTGTTTCTAATCTAGCACATTAATAGCTTTTACTGGGTGGGTAAGGGAGTGGGGAGTATAAGGAATCAAGTAGAGACAAAAGTGGCATGGGAAGAGGTTCAGGTGCTCCCAATTCAGAAAATACAGCAGAGACTAATTTTCTAATGTATGCAATGTATCTTTTATCTGTAGGTATTTATGAACCAGCTTTTTTAATCTCATATAAGTTTCTATTAATCACCTAAATTATCATCATCATCATCATCATCATCATCATCATCATTTTGCTGAGGAGCTGAATTTAAGACTCACAGAGCATCCAGAAGTGAAGCACTTTTCACTTGACGGCCAAGAGTGCAGCAGTTGAGTCTGAAAATGAGCAAAAACATTGATACAAATTGTCTTCAAGTTGGAAGGAAATTGTCAAATAGTTCTTGTGAGTTTCATAATGTTTTTGAGTAGTTTTAAGAGATGGGTTTGTCATAGATTTTAGCCTAGAAATGGAATGAGAGGTGTAACTGAAGATGACTAAAACAGGATTAAATGAAAGCAATAAGAACACAAATGCAGCAGGTAAGCACATATGATATATAAGAACTCACCAGGGGCCAGTGCCATGGTACACTAGTTTAATACTCCACCTGCGGTGCCAGCATCCCCTGTGGGTGTCAGTTCTAGTCCTGGTTGCTCCTCTTCCAGTCCAGCTCTCTGCTGTGGAATGGGATAGCAGTGCAGGATGGCCCAAGTGCTTGGGCCCCTACACCCACTTGGGAGACCCAATAGAAGCTCCTGGCTCCTGGATTCGGATCAGCGCAGTTCCGTCTGTTGCGGCCATTTGGAGAATGAACCACTTGAAGGTAGACCCTTCTCTCTGTCTGTAACTCTACCTATCAAATAAATAAATAAAATCTTTTTTAAAAAAAATGTACTCCTTGCTTTAAGCACATTTATAAGTTTTTTTTTTTCGGTATGAGTACTTTTTAAAAAAATTATTAATTTATTTGAAAGAGTTACACAAAAAGAGAAGGAGAGGCAGAAAGAAAGGTCTTTCATCGGCTGGTTCACTCTCCAATTTGGGCACAAATACTGGAGCTGTGCCAATCAGAAGACAGGAGCCAGGAGCCAAGAGCGTCTTCAGTGTATCACACAAGGGCCCAAGCGCTTGGGCCATCCTGCACTGTTATCCCATTCCACAGCAGAGAGCCACATTAGAAATGGAGAAGCAGGGACTCAAAGTGCTGCCCATATAGGATGCCAGCACTGCAGAAGGCAGCTTTACCTGCTATGCCACAACTCTGGCCCTTTGGCATGGGCATTTATAAAATGTTATTTTTCGGCCAGCGCCGTGGCTCAATAGGCTAATCCTCCGCCTTGTGGCGCCAGCACTCCAGGTTCTAGTCCCTGTTGGGGCGCCGGATTCTGTCCCGGTTGCCCCTCTTCCAGACCGGCTCTCTGCTGTGACCTGGGAAATGTAGTGGAGGATAGCTCAAGTGCTTGGGCCCTGCACCCCATGGAAGACCAGGATAAGCACCTGGCTCTTGCCTTCAGATCAGCGCAGTGCGCCAGCCGCAGCGAGCCATGCACAGCGGCCATTGAAGGATGAACCAACAGCAAAAGAAGGAAGACCTTTCTCTCTGTCTCTCTCTCTCACTGTCCACTCTGTATGTCAAATATAGAAAAAAATGTTATTTTTAAGATACATTCTCCTGGGTTCTAGTCCCTGTTATTATCCCTGGTACTCGTCCCGGTTGCTCATCTTCCAGTCCAGCTCTTTGCTGTAGCCAGGGAAGTCAAAGGAGGATGGCCCAAGTGCTTTGGTCCCTGCACCCCCATGGTAGACCAGGAGGAAGTACCTGGCACCTGGCTTCGGAGCCGCACAGCACTGGCCATGGTGGCCATTAGGGGAGTGAAATAACAGTAGGAAGACCTTTCCTCTTTCTCTCTCTCTCACTGTCTAACTCTGCCTGGCGAAAAATAAATAAATAAATAAATAAATAAATAAATAAAGATACATTCTACCATGTATATTTCATGTATACAACACGATGTTATGGGTTATGTGTAGATGGAAAAAGGTTCCTATAGAGAAGCAGCTTAATATATTCATGATCTCACATGGTAGTAACTTATTTTTCTTTTTAATATTCAAAAATGGTTAATTTTCCAGAAGCCAGCATGTCATAATTAATATCTAGTTTCATCACATTTTTTGCTTTCCCAAGTTTCTATGCTGACATTCTGATCCTGACACTGGTATTGGTAAACAACTTGGATTTTCAGATTTACTCCTCTGAAAATTGTCTTCCTCCTGTGCATTCTTAATGGTAGGAAGAGGATTTCCCTCCACTGCAATTGTTTCCCTGTCACACTGTAGCACTTTATGGTTAGATTTGGTAAGCCACATTGCTACATTCTATCACTAACAACAATGCAGTTGCAATGTCTCAAAGTAAAATGCTGAGTACTCTCTAAATGCTAAGATCATAATACTAAAGCAAAGCAACAACAACAATCATAAAAACATTTATTGGTGGTCTAATATATGCGAAGAATAATTGAAAGTATTCTAAGGATCACTACTTCATTACTCAGAACATTAGAATAAGAAAGGTACTATTCCTATCCATTCTATTTAGAAATGAACAACTAGGAATAGAGAAATTTATAGAAAGGACAAGGAAGTGTCAGAATCAGGGTTCAAAGCAATGTAATTAATTCACTATGATACGTTACTAGTTGTAATCATTTATCCATTGATACAAGGCCAAACTCCCTACTGTGGTTGATGCAAACCTTATCGACTTTGCCCAGAAATGTAACTGTGCTTTTTCATGGATCTACCTTCTACATCTACATTTTGATATAGTTTTGAACCTTGTGCATAAAATCCTCCCTAATTCCTAGTCTATAATTCCAGTTCTACATTCAATATTTTTTGTTTTTGTTTTTGTGTTTTCTTCTTCTTACATTTAGGACTAAGAGATCCCAATACCCAGAATGGAATGTTGGCAAAACTTATCTCACTCAAGTTCTGTATATATATATTTGATTTTGCACAACACATCCAATGACATAAGAATGATAACTGTTTGCATACGCGCAAATGTTATCTATTAGTGGAAGATTCTTCAAAGCTGCCTCAACTTTTCCAAGGGAAACATATTCCCCTGCCTGGAGTTTTACAAGGTCCTTTTTAAGATCAATAATCTTTAAACAACCATCAGGGTCAAATTCTCCAATATCTCCAGTACACAGCCACCTCTGTCCATTTTCATCTTCAAAGAAATCAGCCTTTGTTTTTGCTTCATTTTTATAGTATCCCATTGTTACATTTTGGCCACCAATAAGAATTTCACCCCTTGGATGTGGTTTATCAGTATTAAAGTATCCACCTTCCTCCCAGTTCTTTAATTTGATTTCACAGCAAACTAATGGTGCTCCTACTCTTCCAGTATTGTAGTCCCACACTTCTGTAATTGTTCCAGAGCCAGTAGACTCGGTAAGTCCATATCCCTGGCCAACAGGACAGCAAAAACAGATATTCATGAACCGCTGTGTAGCTGCAGAAAGTGGAGCACCACCACACAAAAGAAGTCGAATATTTCCTCCTAGCAAACTTCGAACTTTCCGGAAAACAAAGCTGTCACACAGTGGGGTACTACGTCCTTTTGAAATTTGTTCCATTTTGTAATTGTAGGCCAGAATAAACAGATTACGTTGAAAACTACTCATTTCATTCACTTTATTCATGACATTTTTGTAGATCTGATCCATAATTTCCGGAACAGCTGCCATCAGGGTTGGTTTCAACATGGATGTATCCCCTTTGCTTCCTTTTTTTATTTTTGAAGACTGGTCAGCTAAAGTCTGTGGTGAAGAGTAGCCAATGCTATATATATATATAGAGAGAGAGAGAGAGAAAGAGAGTACCTACACATTGAATTTCTTATGCATCTAATAAATTCTAGCCTATTAGTTCAGATCAGTATGTTAACCCTCAAAGAAAATATCATTTTTCTTCCATGTTTATGTGACATGCATTTTATCATCTACATGAAAATATCAGATATCAATTTTTTGTATTTCATTCTGTAATTTGTTGTCTACAGGTTTTCCCTTCAGCTATAAAGAGAATGTCATGACATTATCCAGTATTCACCATGATCAGCCCATGAAGCCCCTGGATCGAGCAGTCTTCTGGATCGAGTATGTCATGCGGCACAAAGGAGCCAAACACCTTCGGGTTGCAGCCCACGACCTCACCTGGTTCCAGTACCACTCGTTGGATGTGATTGGGTTCCTGGTGTCCTGTGCAGCATTTCTGCTTTTCCTTGTCATAAAGAGTTATTTGTTTGTTTATCAAAAGCTTGCTAAGATAGGAAAGAAGCAGAAGAGGGATTAGAGCTCTTTCACACCTGTGGGTGTCAGATAAATCAGACTGCTCCATTTAATTCAAGCACTTTGGATCAAGATGTGACAAGATTGGGACATTTTTTGAGAATTGTGCATTCCAGATTATTCCATATATTTAATTGTTGATTCGCCATTAAGGAATATACAAGTCTAATTCCAGAAATCCATAAGCATTTCTGCTTTAATGCTGAATGGGGGCAGAATATCCTAAATCAGAAAAAAAGCAAAAAATGAGATCCTTTAAAGTCAGGTTACTAGAGAAGAGCAAGTAGCATGAATTTTTCATTCATTCAGAAATAGCCTCTATTTGACCAAAATACCATAGTGTGGACCATATGTGTCTGTGTCAAAGAAAACCAGAGTGAGATCCTTGTTAATGCTTGCATGATAATTTATTCGGATCACTAAGCATGTTAAAACAGCATTTGTATATACTGACCACAACTTCACTTAGGGCAGAAGTGGCTGACATTTTAAAATAAATAAAACACACACATTGGATAGTGAAGAATAGTGTCTCCCAAAAGAAACCAAGAAATTATTGCTCAAAGTGGGTTAGTAAGGTAGGGCAAACATGTCCTTTTTTTTTTTTTAACAGGCAGATTTAGACTGTGAGAGAGAGAGACAGAGAGAAAGGACTTCCTTCCATTGGTTCACCCAACAAATGGCCACTACGGCCGGCTTGCTGCGGAAATCAGAAGCCAGGAGCCAGGTGTTTCTCCTGGCCTCCCATGTGGGCGCAGGGTCCAAGGCCCTGGGCCATCCTCCACTGCACTCCCAGGCCACAGCAGAGAGCTGGACTGGAAGAGGAGCAGCGGGGACATAATCTTTTAGTCATTTCACTATCAGCATTTTATTCATATACCTTACTTCGTAATGCTTCCTTCACTTAATTGAAAGCAGATACAACAAACAGCAATACTTCAATAATGCCCCTTGTTAGCATCAGAAAGTCTTACTTTTGGGCACTTAAGTAATGATAAAATTCAATTGAGTCAGAAGCACAACTTTCTTTTGAAAATGAAGCTCTTCAAAATTGGATCATATAAAATTTCTGACAAAGATGACCATAGGTTGGCCCTTTGGATCTACATCTCTGGTGGTGACCATTTCTCTGATATTCAGACGCATAAGAATTGATATAACTACATTGGATTTTTGGTTTTAATATTGGCTAGTTTAGTTTTGGTTATTGGAAGTCTATTCTCTTGATCCCATATGTACTCTTTGTCCATTTTCATTTTATTTACTTATCCATGAAATCATCATGAGAGTGTCCTCATCCATAGTATTTATTATTTTTTTGTCAAATCAAACTATAGGAACATATATCATTGATTTTGTTGAGAAACCCAAAATTGTTAACCTGACTGACCATCTTTGTGCTTATGATCCATTCATATCTTTTTTATTCGTATGCTGCTCTTATTTTCATTGTGTTTTTTTTTTAAATTGACTCATCTTTGGTGTGGAAAAGGCATAAAGGGAAAATTTGTTATTTGCTACAAATTTACTATTCATAAATGAAACCGCTATCATCATGACCCTGGTTAGAGGTAACCAGCAAAGAACAGAGATCAATGAAGGTCAGATGACTTGGTTAAAAATTAATCTGAAATTCTAGGTCAAAGAAGGTGAGTTTTAGAGCTGGATTGATGAGTCATGATTACAGGTTTCAAGTGTCAGAATATAATGAAATTGACATTGAGCCAAAAACACTGAATCAGTTTACAGCATAACATGGATGGTTGTAGACAGGAAAACAACCAGAATCAAGAGAGTTTAAATGCACAAATCATGAAGGCCTTCATGTAACATGTTAATAAAAAACTTTTTTGCATTTTAATCTGTTTACTGAGACTTCTTAGAGAATTTAGGGGACTTCCATTGTAGGTTCTGTCAAGATTCAATTAGGAAAACAAAAAATTCACAAATGTTCTCAATATGCTATTCTATTTTTATTGATCCATTTAGGTATTTATTTTATAAAATTAAATTTAGGTAATCAGTGAATATTTTTCTATTTATTAGACTTATGTTACCTATTATCCAACCTTAACATTTGGACTATATTTACTTTAAAACCACATTCTGACTTTCCAACAGAAATCTACACGCAACAAATGCTGGTGAGGATGTGGGGAAAAAGTACCCTCACCCACTGTATGCTAGTAAAGCCACCGTGGAAGTCAGTAGGGAGATATCTCAGAAACATGAACATAGACTTACCGTATGATCCAGCCATCCCACTCTTGGAAATATATCCAAGGGAAATGAAATCAGCATATGAAAGAGCTACAGGTACCTCCATGTTTAATACAGCTCAATACACAAATCAAAGACATGGAATCAACCTAAATGCCCATCAACTGAAGACGGGATAAAGATGTTATGGGATATGTGCACCATGGAATACTACACAGCAGTAAAAAACAAATGAAATTCAGTCATTCGCAACAAAACAGAGGAAGTGGAAAACATCATAATTAGTGAAATAAGCCAGTCCCAAAGGGACAAATACTATATGTTCTCACTGACCTGTGACAACTAATAGAGCACCTAAAAGGCAACATGTAGCAATGAAATAGACATTTTGAGTAAAAATGACATGGAACAGCGCATGCCTTGACTATTGAGGAACAGGTTCGTTCTTTGTACTTTTGTATTCTTTTTCTTTCTTTTCATTTATTTTATCTATTTTACTTACACTTTTTTTCTTTCATACTAATTGTTGAACTCTTTATTTTTGTAAGCATTCATTTATTGATTTGAAAGTCAGAGTTACACAGATAGAGGAGAAGCAGAGAGTGAAAGAGGTCTTCCATCTGATGGTTCACTCCCCAACAGGGTGCAACGGCCGGAGCTGCACCAATCCAAAGCCAGGAGCCAGGAGCTTCTTCTGGGTCTCCCTCATAGGTGCAGGGGCCCAAGACTTGGGCCATCTTGTACTGCTTTCCCAGGCCAAACACAGAGCTGGATAGGAAATGGAGAAGCCAGGTATCGAACTGACGCCCTTATGGGATGCCTGGCTCATCAGGCCAGGGCATTAACCTGCTGCGCCACAGTGCCAGACCCTGAACCCTTTATTTAACCGAGCTAACTGTATGTGTATTAAGTTAAAAAGTTAAATGAAAATAGATCTTAGTTAAAATAAAAACTCATTCTGATTATTTTTTCTAAATCTCTAATTCATGTAGGGAAACTTACTATTCTAGAAGGTTCTTCAAAAATCTGTGAAAAATTGGAATTAAAAATGTTCATTTTGTTCTGAAAACTTTGAAGCCCAAGCATTCAAGAAGACTTCAAAATGCTTATGAAAAAATGCACATTATGAAAATTTACACATGGATTTCAACATTTTTGTATGCAAAAATAAATTTGTCTTTTAATTCCATTCCCATGAACTTTTTGAAGTACCCTCATGTATGGTTGATTATTTTCTCTTATCATCATGGGTTTTGACTTCTGCAAATATTCTAAATAACTTGTGTCATGCAGTGATCCCTTGAGAATGGTGTCTTGGCTAACTGTGGTGTATCCTATGCACAACTACATGTACATTACAATTCTTGATATTTTTTTAGCACCCCAATATAATTTTTTTAATGTTTAAAGCAGAAAGGTTCAGAAAGGTATACTGATTTCGTTTTGTGTGGGTAAATTACCAGGAGTAGGATGGCTGGGTTATCACATGGTAGGTCTATATTCAGATGTTTGAGATATCTTCATAGTGACTTTCACGTTGGCTAGACCAGTACTCCCGTGTTTATCGTAGCTCAATTCACTATGAAGTACCACACAGCGATAAACTACAACAGCAATAACATGAAATCCTGTGTTTTGTAACAAAATGGATGCAACTGGAAATTATTTTACTTAGTGAAATAAGCTGGTCCCAAAGTAGCCGTATGCTGTATTTTCTCTTTGTTCTGCGGTAAAGAATAGAGTATCTAAAAGGCAATATATAGAAGTGAAACTGACATTTGGAAACTTTTTAATTTTGATTTTTAACAGTCTTAGTCCCTACTGTTCAGGAACAGCATTTCGTCATACTATTTGTTAAACTCCTTACTTAGTGTAGGGTTAATCTTATGAGAATAAAATTAACTGAAAATAGTTTCTTTTAAAATTTAAGAATGAGAATAGGAGAGTGAGGAGGAAGAAGAGTGGGGGCATGGGTGAGAGGTAGAGGTGGGTGTACCACTATGCTCCTGAATTTATATGTTGGAAATATATAAAATTTGTGTACCTTAAATAAAATTATTTAAAAAGCACAAAGGTTCAACATTCTATAGATTTAAATAATTTTGGTCCCTACTTTTAAGGACCTTGTCTCATTTTAAATCCTTTTTATTCATGCTTTTCTCTTTAGGTACCAAATATCTTTTAATGAAATTTCCTCTGATGCTGGTAATTGGTGACTACTGTTTCTTGGTTTTGCACGTGGCTGTGTATGTTGTTCTATGTTGTTCTTTTTTTTCTTCAGGATATGTATAGATTTCAGAGCAGAAGAAGTGTCAAATAGTTGTGTGATCAATTACCAGCTCAGTACATTACATTAAATGGAACTCTAAATGTAAACACAGAAGCAGAGGGTTTGCCTCCTAACTAGTGATTTTTAATATCTTATTGCTCCATATTCAAATTGATCCCATAAAAATACATTTTTAATTTTTGAGATTTCATCTGTCATCTTGCCTTTAATCACTTTTATTATATATTCCATTTAAAATTGAAAGAAAAACATGTACAGAATTTGAAAAAGTAACATTGAAAACTTGAATTTTGTAATTTTGTTTCCAAAATAATTTACTTTCATGTGATTATTACTGCTTACCTACAAATTTTGAAAAACACTAGCATCTCACATTAATTGTTATCTATCTAATCTTTGTGAACTACTTCTCTCCACATGTAAATATTTTTCATGATCACATTTGACACTATACATCTTCAATTTAACTTTGAAATTGTTATTCTTATATTTATTTTGTCCTGTTAACACTAGTTATAGATTTTCATAAATATATACACGTATACTTAAAGAGCCTGATTGACTTCATAGTAGATCTTTTTTAAAATAAAAATAATACCTGATTTAAAATATCTGAAAATCTGTGTATGAAAAAATGAATTTGTTAATTTATATTTAAATTAATGCAATAGTATTTTATTAAAGATAACAAATGTTATCAGTTTATGTGCATCCATCACAATTTAAAAATTAGGCACTTTTTTAACTTTTATTTAGTAAATATAAATTTCCAAAGTACACTTTATTGATTACAAGGGCTTCCCCCCCCATAACTTCTCTCCCACTCACACCCCTCCCATCTCCTGCTCCCTCTCCCATTCCATTCACATCAATTCATTTTCAATTCTCTTTATATACAGAAGATTGATTTAGTATATATTAAGTAAAGATTTCATCAGTTTGCACCCACACAGAACATAAAGTGTAAAGTACTGTTTCAGTACTGGCTATAGCATTAATTCACATTGGACAACACATTAGGGACAGAGACCCCACATGAGGAGTACGTACACAGTGACACCTATTGTTGACTCTACAATTTGACACTCTTGTTTACGGCATCAGTAATCTCCCTAGGCTCTAGTCATGAGTTGCCAAGGCTATGGAAGCCTTTTGAGTTTGCTGACTTCGATCTTATTTAGACAAGGTCATAGTCAAAGCAGAAGCTCTCTCCTCCCTTCAGGGAAAGACATCTCCTTTTTGATGGCCCGTTCTTTCTACTGCTGGGATCTCACTTGCAGAGATCTTTCATGTAGGTTGTTTGTTTTGTTTTGTTTTGTTTTGTTTTGTCAGAGTGTCTTGGCTTTCCATGCCTAAAATACTCTCATGGGCTCTTCAGCCAAATCTGAATGCCTTAACGGCTGATTCTGAGGCCAGAGTGCTGTTTAGGTGTTTAGGACATCTGCCATTCTATGAGTCTGCTGTGTATCCCGCTTCCCATGTTGGACTGTTCTCTCCCCTTTTTATTCCATAAGTTAGCATTAGCAGGCACTGGTCTTGTTTTTGTGATCCCTTTGACTCTTAGACCTATCAGTGCAATCAGTTGTGAACTAAAATTAAACACTTGGACTAGAGAGATGGCCTTGGTGCATGCAATGGTGATGAGATTGTATTGGAATCCCCTGGCACATTTCTAATTTCACCATTTGGGGCAAGTCCGATTGAGCATGTCCCAAATTGTACATCTCCTCCCTCTCTTATTCCCACTCTTATATTTAACAGGGATTGCTTTTCAGTTAAATTTAAACACCTAAGAATAATTGTGTGTTAATTACAGAGTTCAACCCAGACCAAGTAGGATTTATCTCTGGTATGCAGAGATGGTTCAATGTTCACAAAACAATCAATGTGCTACATCACATTAACAGACTGAAGAAGAAAAACCATAGGATTATCTCAATAGATGCAGAGAAAGCAGTTGATAAAATACAACACCCCTTCATGATGAAACCTCTAAGCAAACTGGGTATGAAAAGAATGCTTTTGCATATTATATTCTTTTGGTGCTTTTTGTCACAGTGGTTCAGAAAGAGCTGTAGATTTTGTGGATGGCAGTGAACAGGCAGCATCCCATTTAGAAAGATCCCATTATGATCAAAGATGTTAGAAACAATTCAGCACATTGGGCTGAATATAATCCCATTTTTCTTGCAGTGATTGAAAAGCTGACCAACTATAAAATCTCCTGCCTTTTTTCAAAAAAGTTATGTATTTATTTGAAAAGCTGTGTTACAGAGGAGCAGAGGCATGAAACTCTAGAGAGACAGAGGGAGAGAGAGAGGGAGAGGGAGAGGGAGAGGGAGAGGGAGAGAGAGAGAGAGAGAGAGAGAGAGAGAAACTTCTTCCAAACACTATTTAGGGATTCACTCCTTAAATAGCCACAATGGCAGGAGCTGAGCCTTTCCAAAGCCAGGAGCCAAAAGCTTCTTTTGGGTCTCCCACATGGGTGCAGGGCTTTACAGGCCAAAGCAGAGAGCTGGATTGGAAGTGGAGCAGCTTGGATGTGAAAATGCGCATATATGGGATTCTGGCAATGCAGGTGTTGGCTTTATCTGCTATTTGGAAGCAGGGGCCCTTATCCCCTGCATTTTCTTTTTTACTGAATCATAGAAAATAACCAATGATCTAGCCATAAACTCAGGTGGAAAGGAAATGGTGTATGTTCTATTTTGTTTGTTGAGTTTCATGACTCTTTATAGATTCTGGACATTAATGCTTTTTCAGCCTCATAGTTTGATCATATTTTCTCCTATTCTGTTGGTTGCTTCTTCACTTTGGTGAAGGTTTCTTTTGCAGTGAGAAGCTTCTCAGCTGGATACAGTCCCATTTACTTTGGCTTCCAGTGCCTGTGCTTCTGGGGTCTTTTCTAAGAAGTCTTTGCCTATGCCAATTTCATGCAGAGTTTCCACAATGTTCTCTAATAATTCAACAGTATTAGTTCATAGATACATCTTTGATCCTTTTGAGTGTATTTTTGTTTAACGTGTAAGGTAGGGATCTTGTTTCATACTTCTGCATGCAGAGATCCAGTTTTCCCAGCACCATTTGTTGAAGAGACTGTCCATGCCCCAGAGATTGGTTTTAGCTCCTTCGTTAAAGATAACGTTATTGTAGAAGTGTGGATTGATTTCTGGAGCTTCTTCTCTTTCTATTGGTCTACACATTTATTATTTTCTTTTTTCCAGTACCAGGCTTCTTTCATTATAATTGCCTTTTGTGGTATGTCTTGAAATCTGATATTATGATGCCTCCAGCTTTGCTTTTGTTTTATAAGATTTCTAGGCAGGCGCCAAAGCTCAGTAGGCTAATCCTCCACCTTGTGGCGCCAGCACACCAGTTCTAGTCCCGGTTGGGGCACAGGATTCTGTCCCGGTTGCCCCTCTTCCAGGCCAGCTCTCTGCTGTGGTCCAGGAGTGCAGTGGAGGATGGCCCAAGTTCTTGGTCCTTGCACCGCATGGGAGACCAGGAGAAGCACCTGGCTCCTGCCATCGGATCAGCGCTCTGCGCTGGCCGCAGAGCGCTGGCCATGACGGCCATTAGAGGGTGAACCAACGGCAAAAGGAAGACCTTTCTCTCTGTATCTCTCTCCCTCTCTCACTGTCTGCTTTGCCTGTCAAAAACCAAAAAAATGATTTCTTTAGCTATTTGTGATTTCTTGTGTTTCCGTGTGAATTTCAGCATCATTTTTTCTATATCTGAGAAGAATGTCATTGGTATGTTGATTAGTATCACATTGAATCTGTAAATTGCTTTTGTAAGTACAGAAATTTTGATGATATTGATTTTTCCAATCCATGAACGTGGAAGATATTTCCATTTTTTGTGTCTTCTATTTCTCTCCTTAATGTTTTGTAATTTTCATCATAGAGGTCTTTGACAACCTTGGTTAAATTTATTCCAAGGTATTAAATTATTTTTGTAGCTATTGTGCATGGAATTCATCTTGAAAGTTCTTTCTCAGCCATGGTGTTGTCTGTGTATACAACATTTCGTGCATTAATTTTATACCCTGCCACTTTAGCATACTCTTTCATGATTTCCAATAGTCTTACTGGAGTCTTTTGGTTTCCCTACATATAGAATCATGTCATCTGCAAGTAGGGGTATTTTGACTTCCTCGTTTCTGATTAGTATCCCTTTGATTTCTTTTACTTGCCTAATGACTCCGGCTAAAACTTACAGAACTATATTGAATAGTAATTGCCAAATGATGCATCCTTGTCTGTTTCTAGATCTTACAGGAATGCCTCCAACTTTTCCCCATTCATTAAGATACTGGCTGTGAGTTTGTCGTAAATTGCCTTTATTCTGTTGAGGAATGTTCCTTCTATACATATATTGCTTAAGGCTTTCATCATGAAAGGATGTTGCATTGTAACAAATGCTTTTTCTGCATCTGCTGAAATAATCATCTGCTTTTTATTTTTCAGTTTGTTAGTGTGACATTTCACAATTATTGCCAGGTTTCCACATTTTGGGAGCCAAAAAGAAGAGTAGTCTTGTCTCTCACATTATTTCCTACTGCATGGTAAAGAGAGATGAAGAGACATCTACAACTATTACCTCATTCAGGTTTATGGCCTCACCTCCTAAGGAGTTTCAGAGCATGCCTTAGAGATGAGGACAGCAGATTGAGTTACTCTACATTAAGCCAAGTTCCTAAGTAAATGCATGATGTTACAGCAACTGAAGCACATCAGCACATGAGTATCTGGAGAGAGAAAGTAGGAGAGTAATGGAGGACTCCAGGACAGTCGATCCTATGAAAATGGTGGGATATGGATTTGACTAATGCTCTCCTTTTTCTCAGGTTAAAACATTATTTCACATCTTATTTTTCTACAGAACAGTAAGAGTAGATTCTAATTTTTTACTGAGGTAATTTTGAGCTTTTGTGGATCAGCTACTTAATAACAAATGATCTGCATAAACGTTCAGCATCCTTCCCAACACTGGAAGAGATGTAGACAGCATAGTATAGGGGACATTGACCTGGGAGTACACGAAGACATTTCACTTGGATAGCATTTATGGAACCAATGCTTTAATTCTTCCACATGTAGTTTCCTTCCAAAATGGTCTGACAGAGAACAGGCTAAGTTCATGAAGAAACTGAGAAATGTAAGAAGTATACTGTCCTTGATTTTGAATTCACACACCTAATTTCTAATTTGATCCTCTAAGCCCAGATGGTAGAAATGCAGTATTTGTTCATTTGCCCAAGTGTGTCTGTTCTGGAGGATTAGGGTGCCTAGGAGTTAGGGCATTAGAGGAGGTGTCAATCACATGGCACTACCATCATCATCTCATAGGGCCAGCGTTCACAAGGATGCTCTGCTTACCCTCTGGTACTGGGGACTTGGTCTAAACAGCTGCCATGCAGACATAGCTCACTCAAACCCAACTGATTTATTGCCTTCACCTCATTCTTAGGCTGATGGGAACAATTCTGCTGACCTGTTCTATGCTGAGGGACAAGAAACTTCAGGGGAGTGTGCGGGGTTCAATGTGCCTTACTCCCTTTGTTTAAAATTTCTCCTCAGAAGCTTTTTTGCTTCCTTTTGGATTACACCCAGTAAATAGGACTTAATGTCTGATAACCCTAATGGATACGCATTTTTGAAAGATTTATTCAATTACTTGAAAGTCAGAGTTACACACAGAGAGAAGAGGCAGAGAGAGAGGGAGAGAGAGAGAGAGAGAGAGAGAGAGAGAGAGAGAGAGGTCTTCTATCCACTGGTTCACTCCCCAACTGGCCACAATGGCTGGAGATGCGCGAATTCCAAAGCCAGGAGCCAGGAACATCTTCCAGTCTCCACCATGGGTGCTTTCCCAGGCCATAGCAGAGAGCTAGATCGAAAGTGGAACAACTGGGACTCAAACTGGCACCCATAAGGAATGTCGGCACTGTAGGCAGCAGCTTCAACCACTACATCACAGCGCAGGCCACCTGATATGCATTTTAACATGTTATTTTCTTTTTTGTTTTTTTTTATTTTTTTAAACTTTTATTTAATAAATATAAATTTCCAAAGTACAGCTTTTGGATTACAGTGGCTCCCCCCCACCCCGCCAATAACTTCCCTCCCACCCGTAACCCTCCCATCTCCTGCTCCCTCTCCCATTCCATTCACATCAAGATTCATTTTCAATTATCTTTAATATACAGAAGATCAATTTAATATATACTAAGTAAAGATTTCAACAGTTTGCACCCATGCAGAAACACAAAGTATAAAGTACTGTTTGAGTACTAGTTATACCGTTAATTCACATAGTACAACACATTAAGGACAGAGATCCTACATGGGGAGTAAGTGCACAGTGACTCCTGTTGTTGATTTAACAACTGACACTCTTTTTTATGGCGTCAGTAATCACCCTAGGCTCTTGTCATGAGTTGCCAAAGCTATGGAAGCCTTTTGAGTTTGCCAACTCCAATCTTATTTAAGTCAAAGTGGAAATTCTCTCCTCCCTTCAGAGAAAGGTCCTCCTTCTTTGATGATCTGTCTTTCCACTGGGATCTCACTCACAGAGATCTTTCATTAGTTTATTTTTTTTCCCACAGTGTCTTGGCTTTCCATGCCTGAAATACTCTCATGGGCTTTTTAGCCATATCCGAATGCCTTAAGGGCTGATTCTGAAGCCAGAGTGCTGTTTAGGACATCTGCCATTCTATGAGTCTGCTATGTATCTGCTTCCTATGTTCTCTCCTTTTTAATTCTATCAATTAGTATTAGCTCACACTAGTCTTGTTTATGTGATCCCTTTTACTCTTAATCCTATAATTATGATCATTTATGACATGTTATTTTCACCTAAATCCTTATGCCACAGTTTCTGTTTTTCTAGGACACTTCGTTTTTAAAATTCATTTTGCAATTTTATTTAAGGTATACAAATGTCATGCATTTCATATATACAGATTTATGAACACAGTTATTCTACCCACCCTACCTTTCTTCTCACTGATGCCCCCACCCTTCTTTCTCTTCTCTCTCCTATTCTGACTCTTAATGTTTGCGAAGATCTATTTTCAGTTTACTTTATATTCATAAGTTCAACCCTACTAATAAATAGTTCAATAAACAGTATGAGGAATAAAACACTGTTACTCAACAGTAGAGACAAGGGCTTATATTCAGGTTTATCTCTTCCTCATATTTCTGTTGTAACTTCTCCTGAGGCAGTGCTCTAGCTGTCTGTAGTGGAAGCTGAAAGTACCCAAGGCAGAAGCCTTGTTATTATTTCAGATGTATTCCTCAGTACTCTTGGAATAACTGTTAGCAACTGTTAAAGAATGCAGGGCTGAATTGGGCACTTGTCGCAGCACTTAAGTCTTATCATGGGGTGCCTATGTCCCACGTCATAGTATACAGATCAGCTCCCACTTAGCCCAAATTCAATGCAGGTGTTAATGTGCAACCTTGGAGAGAGTAGATGAGGGTTCAAGCACTTGGGACCCTGTCTCCCATGTTGAAGACCCAAATTCACTTCCAGCCTCTCAGTAAATGCATTGTTAGGGATAACGAATAAAAGGATGTATTTTGGTCATGCTGCCATGTGTTTTAATTTTTTTTGAGAAACTACAGTAACAACCTCCAGTAAATATAATTCCCCCCTTGTCTTAGAACATTATAGTATACTTCATGGCTCCTGTGTAGCCCCATCCTCCACTGAATCTGAGTTTGACCATGTACCTGTACACTTTGACCAATGGGTCATTAGCAAATGTGAAAGAAGTACAGGTTTGAATAGTGTTCACATGCTTTGAAGGAAATTCTTCCTTTTCCGGGCCGGCGCCGTGGCTCAACAGGCTAATCCTCCGCCTTGCGGCACTGGCACACCAGGTTCTAGTCCCGGTTGGGGCGCTGGATTCTATCCCGGTTGCCCCTCTTCCAGGCCAGCCCTCTGCTGTGGCCGGGAGTGCAGTGGAGGATGGCCCAAGTGCTTGGGCCCTGCACCCCATGGGAAATAAGGAGAGCACCTGACTCCTGCCACCGGATCAGCGCAGTGCTGAGGGACGTTTATAGCATTAAGGGCTGACCTAAAAAAAAAGAAATGCCTCAAATTAAAGGTTTAATGATGCATCCTGAAGACTTAGATAAATAAAAACAACTCAACCCACAAATCAGCAGGCGGTGAGAAATAATAAGCATCAGAGAAGAAATGAGTGAAATTGGAACTAAAATTATAACTAAAAAAATCAACAAAACTAAAAATTGGTTTTTGAAAAATTTTAAAAATATAGGCAAACCTCTAGCTAGACTAACAAGGAAAGAAAGAGAAAAAAAAACTCAAATAAATAAAAAGGAGATGGAAAAGGAAACATTAAAAGTGACACCACTGAAATACAAAGGATCATAAGAAACTAACATGAAGAACTGTATGCTAAAAACCTGGAAAACCTTGATGAAATGGATTCATCTCTGAATTCATAAAACCTATCAAGATTAAATCAGGAAGATATAGACAACCTAAATAGACACATAGCAAGCAATGAAACTGAAGTAATCAAATTCTCCCATCAAGAAGAAGTCCAGAATCTGATGGCTTTCCTACTGCATTCTACAGAATATTCAAAGAGGAAATAACTCCAAAAATCTTCAAATTATTCTAAAATATTGAACAGGATAGAATTCTGCAGATATTTTTATGAGGCCAAGGTTACTTTGATATGATAAAGAAAACTACAGACCTATAAACTTAATGAACATAGATGCAAAGATTCTCAACACAATACTAGCAAATTGAATTCAAACCACATTAAAATGATCAAATATCATGATAAAATGGGATTTATTCCAGAATGCAAGGGCGGTTCAACATTCACAGATCAATGAACATCATAAATTGTAAATGCTATAAATCACAGAATAGCCAATATCATCCTGAATGGTGAAAACCTGAAAGCACTTCCTCTCAGTTATGGAACAAGGCAAGGTTGTCCACTCTCACCACTCTTATTCACTATATCACTTTAAGTTTTAGCAAGAGCAATTAGGGAGGAGAAAGAGATACAGGGCATTAGTAACATTGGAAAAGAGTAAATGAAATTGTCTGTGTTTGCAGACGACATGACGTTGTACATGGAATATCCTGAACACTTGATGAAAAAGATGTTAGACTTGATAAATCAATTCAGTAAAGTTTCAGGTTTCAAAATACACATACAAAATCAGTGACTTTTGGTATGCAAATGATGAGCTCAGAGAAAGAGAAATCAAGAAAGAAATCCCACTCACAGTAGCCACAAAACAATCAAACTTTTAGGAATACATTTAGCCAAATAAGTGAAATATTTCTACAATGAAGATCATCAAACATTAATGAGAGAAATCATCAAAGACACTAAAAATGGAAAGATATCCTTTGCTCCTGGATCAGAAGAATCAATAACATTAAAATGTCTATACTATCTAAAACAATCTATAGATTCAATGCAATCCCTATCAAAAATCTAATGACATTTTTAAGGATTGTTTTTTCCAATTCTGCCTGGGAAGGCAGCGGAGGATGGCCCAAGTGCTTGAGCCCTGCACCCGCATGGGAGACCAGGAGGAAGCACCTGGCCTATGGCTTCAGATAGGCGCAGTGCACCAGTCATAGCGTCCATTGGGGGAGGGGAGGGTGAACCAATGGAAAAGGAAGATCTTTCTCTCTGTCTCTCTCTCCTTGTGTAACTCTGCTTGTCAAAAATAAAAAATAAAAAGTATGTAGATAACTAATGCTGAAAATCTCAGAAAATAGAATAAAATGAGGCAGCTGTGCCCAGAATAGATGTAGGGTTCCATCCTTCCATAATTGGGACTTCTAGTCAACTAAGGTGCTTTCTGGGAGCTTGGATTCAACAGACTGCTCCATTTTTCTCTGTTGAAGTAAAAAACAAAAGTTTGACTTGGTATCAATAGTTCCAGACAATGGAGTCATCCACTTACTAATGAGTTGGATTTTCTTTATGATTTATCCTAAGCAATGAGGTAAATGTCATAAAATCAAGACATGGGACAACTTTGAAGGAGCCAATGATGCATATTTTCAGGATTGGAACCTAACTCTGTATATACTTTAGCAAGCTAGTCAAACCTGACAAGATCTGATGATGAGTCAATATTAAAATGTTAAAATGAGGACACACATTTTGTCTGTTATTCTAGGACCGATGCTTTCAATTTTTAGCACCATAAGTAGGTTCAGAAATCAGATGAAATAAATTCCCACATTCATGAATCCACTTTAATACATGTAGAAAGTGAAGACTAGCCCTCCATGTGAATTGGAACAGAAAACCTCTTGTGACAGAAAATACAAGGCGTACTTGTACAAGGCATGTTGGAGGTCAATATGTGAGTCATTGGTTTATTACATGATCAGATTCAAGGCTTTCTTATTTCAGAAAAGTTTGGAAGAAATCTTAGTCATATTTTCTCTTTTTCATACACAATGCAAATTGACTCTGTCCTTCCATATTTAATACATGTAAATAAAAGAGCCGTAGTGCTTACTGGAAAGTGGCCATGAATTTCACCATAGGCCTGCCTAAAGAAAGGGACCCCTTGGGGCCGGTGCAGTGGTGCAGTGGGTTAAAGCCCCAACCTGCATCACTAGCATCCTGTATGGGCACTGGTTGGAGTCCCGGCTGCTCCTCTACTGATCGAGCTCTCTGGTATGGCCTGGAAAAGCAGTAGAAGGTGGCCCAAGACCTTGGGCCCTTAGAAGAAGCTCCTGCCTCCTAGCTTCAGATCAGCTCAGCTCTGGCCATTGCAGTCATTTGGGGAGTGAACCAGCATAATGGAAGACCTCTCTCTCTCTCTGTCTATCTCTCTCTGTAACTCTGTCTTTGAAATAAATAAAATAATTCTTTTTTAAAAAGAAATAAATAAAACATTTTTTTTAAATGGACCTCTTGGCACAGGTGTTATACCTCTCCGTGACTTTGTCCACTATATAATCAGTCATCCACAAGTTTCTCAATGTTATTACACATTTGATCTTAAGTTTATTCTTATGCATATAAAGAAAATCAAGCATGTCATGTATGTTTGTTTCTGAACTATAATGGAGCAGATATTCTCCTGAGTAGATTCCTGTTCTATCTGCATAAGGATTAAGCTCATCACATTCACATCTATGCCTCATTGCATAGTGCGGAGAAGGGTAAGATGGGATTTTACAAGGAGTCTCCTGAGCCCAACGTTCCCAGGGTCTCTGAACACATATGGTCAAAGGAAGCCAATAGCCACAGACTGAGTGGTCTCTTTCTGAATTCTGACTATGTGCTATGAACTATAGTCTATATTATAAAGACGTAACTTTTTGATAACCAGTCATTTATGTGTTGCCTAAATCCTACTTAATTCAAAAGTATTTAAGGGGCTGAATCAATATTAAAAAGTGCATGCCCTCGTGGGAGACCAGAAGGAGGCACCTGGCTCCTGGCTTCAGAACAGCGTAGCTTCGGCCATTGCGGCCATTTGGGGGGTGAACCATCGGGTGGAAGACCTTTCTCTGTCTCTCTCACTGTCTGTAACTCTACCTGTCAAATAAATAAATAAATAAATCTTTTAAAAAGTGCCTGGTTTATTCATAAAATTTTCTTCTTGAAACAGACTAAACATACATAACCTTGTATTAGAGGGATTTAAAATGCATCGAATGATAATTTTGTAATATTTTCCAAGGCATAATTTATTTAAAATTTCTCTTAAGATTTTGTTTAGATAATTTTCCTATGGATCCTGCCAAAAACTGAAATACTGTAGTCTACAGGTCAAATCCAGCTTAGAAAAACAAACCAACCACACTATAGCTGAAGCCAGGAGGTTTCATGCTTTAATGATAAGTAAAATCCTTTATTGGCTCAGACAGAAGAGGATCAACAATATCTGCAAGGATCATGTTGTCTTGTAGGTGCTGACCAACTCATTTTAGACCTCTGACATGTCTCTTTAATTTGCAAATTGGATGCTCAGGTGAACTTGTAGATTGAAAGCGTGATAAGCCATGTGGAAGATGCTAAAGGAACTTGGGAACAGCATTCTGGGACTCTTTATGATTCAGAACTACCGTGATGGAGTTGAGAAGAGATCCAGTGCCCTCATGAGGAAAGGTCCATATTAGTCCACTGATTCACTAGGTAGTAATAACTGCAACTCTTCAGTGGCATTGGTGAAATAAGAACAATTTTACAAGAAACACAGGATAATATGACAATATGAATATATATCATATATATGATGTAATAATATGAAGGATAATATGGGTTGAGAGTCTAAGGCATATAGAATATAAAAATAATGGAAGAATGCCTTGTGATGCAAAGTGATCTTTTGTTACATGTTTTTGTACTATTTTGTGTATTTGAAAATTTTTAAAAAACGTAATCCAACTATCACAATCTTTTTTTTTTAGACAGCAAATGTAAAACTACATGGCTAATTGGAAAACAGACTTTTAATTTTAATTTTTTGTTTCACGTTTTATTTGTTTGAGAGTCAGAGACAGACACACGGACACTGACAGAGACAACACAGTATTCACATATACTGTTTCATTCCCCAAATTCTCCAAATGGCTGAGGTAGGAGATGGAAATTCAATCTAGCTCTCCCACAGAGGTGATAAGTACTCAGCAACTTGAACCATCATCATAGCCTCCCAAGGTGTGCATTAACAGGGAGCTGGAATGTGGTGCAGAGCCAAAATCAAACCCAGGAATGCTGATGTGGAATTAATGCATCCCAAACAGTGTTGAAACCAGCCAGGGAAAATCTGTCCCTAACTGGTCTCCCTGCTTGACTGCTGCCTGCTCTCCGACTCATTATCTGCCAGCAGACAAAATAGTATAGAAGTATTGGAATGGTATAGACACTCCCTTTTTGTACAACCCTTCACTATAATATTTCAAATGCTCACTAGCGTTTTTGAGCATCGTAAGACCAGATCCTTGAGCACTTCTTCAGTCTCATATCTGTCATCATGCAGTAAATTCCAGTAACATCAGCCTTCCCTAAAGCCTTCCTGCCAAAGGGCCACGTTGCACCAACCCTAGCTTTCCTGTTTGCTCAGCTTGGAATTTAGGGCATCCAGTCTGGGTAAAACATACATGTTATCATCTCAAAGAGCCTCTAATGTGATGCTTCTTTAAAACCTTGACTTTATTTTTCTCCCCATGGTATCTATCTGTGTTCTTATCTAAAGTATGAATAATAATATGCAATTGTCTCTCTTATAGAGGGATCCCGTCTGTCTCATTATCAATCCAGAAACTCTAAAAATACTTGTGAAATAAGTAATTAATAAAAATTAATTTGCATTCTGCAAAATGAAAATAAAGAACACTATTTCCTTACCATAAGAGTTCATGATAAGGCAGCTTGCTATGGTAAGTATGTCTCATTCTTAACATAAGAACAGGAAGTGTATATATTCATGGAATTGGACATAAGCAACCCAATGCTGCACAAGGAATAATTGCTGCTTCCACCTACTATATTTTTTGAGTTTCACAGGGCCTTAAACAACATGATATGATTGGCACCATGCAGTGATGTGGTGGTCTTAGCTTTGGGTTCCATTTTGGGGGAAGAGTTGTCTCAGCTATACAACAAAGAACACAGAAAAGCTGGTTACTGATTAGAAACAGTATAGAGTTATATGTAACTGTAAGGAGTGACACAATACTAAAATTTAGAGTCTCACTCCTCCAAATGGGGATCTACAACTATCAACTTAGTGGCATTTTACTTCTTAAATATATTAAGAGAAGAGAACACTCTTTTTACATTAGTAATGTGATATACAATATACCTTACCTACACAATTTATGAGAATTAAAATGGCTTTATGTTATCATAAAACTGTACATAACTGAAGGTTATGATAAATTGATTCCATTCTTACTATTAAAATTTTGTGATCCAAAGTGCTAAACAACATCACATTTTGGAAACATCTAAAAAAATTTCTAAAAACAAGATCATGCTTTGTTATAAATTTGTTGGGTTGTGACCATGTTACAATAGGGCTCTGTAATCACACTAGGTAACACCAAATAGACCAAAGAAAATATAAAACCTTTTCATAAATAGAGCAGCTATTTTCAGAGGCTTACAGAAACTTTTTTTCATTGAGTAAAGAATCTCATCTAAGAACACAAAGTATGTTATCTTGAAGAGCCAAAGTGACTCCATTTTAAAACAATAAAAAAACAGCTTCCATTTCCCATAGTAGACCGAGTCCTTGTAAAAGCAGGCATTCAGGCATTCCAGAGATATCAAAGCTTACCAGAGACAGCTAGCTCGGTAGACCAAGGCCGCACAATAGAGATTGCTGAACAAAGTAACTCCGTGTACACAAAGCTCCCATGCTGTAAGCCCCTGCTGATGTAACTCTTTTTTTCCTGCTGATGCAGCCCTTTTTTCCTTTAAAAACTCTCCCAAACAAAGACCGGGGCCTCACTCCTTTCTCCATTGCGCCTGTTGGTTGGATTGAAATCGGCAAAGACCCCCTAAAATTTACTCTGAAGTGTGGCCCCTTAAAGTTCCCTAAAAATGCTATCCGGGGTGCCACATACGCTACTGGAATTTGGGGTGCCTTACGATTTCACCACGGGCTTATTACTAAATCCTCCATATTAATAAGCCCGAGAGGGTCCTTGCCTAATATTTAGAGAAGAATTCTAAATACCGGCACAGATAAACGAGGCAGCATGGTACGTTTTAAGCTTTTATTTAGTAAGAAAGGTGCATAAGAGAGTATTTAGGAGAGAGAAGTGAATGGGGGTTCATACCTAGCCCCAGGAACCAGCCACGTGGATGAGCATCTAGGCCAGGAAGCCTAGAGCACATGGCCCGAAGGCCATGCGTCCTGGAGGCGCAGGGCTATAGCAAGCCCTGTCCTGGCGAGAGGCCAGGGAAGAAGAGCAGGGTCAGAAAAACAGCAGCCAGAGCACACTGTGCCCTAGACTTTTAACCCACTCCCAAGGGGAGTGGTTAATTAACCTGATTGGCTGGTGGGCACCCCGGTGTGGCCAGGTAGGGGAATGAGGCCACACAGGGGCGTGGCAAAGGCATCAGGTAGGAGCATGGGTCACACAGGGGCGTGGTCTTCCAGTTCACAAATCGGACCAATTTTAACCTGTATGCCTGTCTACTTCAGGATGGGGTCCCTGTTGCAGCTTGTACTTTTAAAATAAACCTCGCTTTTGCAGTTCGGCGTGATCAGGTCACTGACAGCTTCTTGGGGATCTACTTATCTGGGCACAACAATCTCAAGTTCAGCAACACAAATTCTTAGGAACATGAGTAGCTTATTGAAATCAGGAACCAGTTCTATGTTTTAAGGGACATGAGCTAGAACACTTTCTGAGACTACCAGTGCAATTGGATGATCTAAAACAGTATATGAAAAGATTACCTTATATTGTGTGTTTAGATGACCTTCTAAAAACTTACACCACTTTTTGTTTGAAGTGAAGAATCCTTGGCACAGAAAATTGATACTTTCTGCAGCTCTTGGCAGAGCACTGTAGAAAAACCCAGAAACATCAAGGCCTCCATAGCAGTCAGGACAACATCCTGTTATGACGTCATGGTTCTAAGGCTCGTGCCATAACTGATGACCTGCCACACTGATTTCTAAAATGACCCAACTGTTATTTTTTTTCAAAAATAATATGAGATTATTATTATAAATTATTATTATTATATCATTATTGTATTATATATAGGTATAATAGGCCCATATATATAATTATATTATTACTATAAATTATTATAAATCCACATGAAATTGAAGAAACCAAAAATCTTTGATACAGTTTCTACAAGTGTTACAATCTCCCCAAACTGGAATATAATATTACAATCATAGTTTTCACGCCATTTTCTGTTCATATAGAAAGCACCTGGAGCCAGGTAATGCATAAAGAAAAGAGGTTTACTTTATTTACAGTGAAGTATACTATAAGCCCAACACCAGCCAGTATTCTGACCCCTTTTTTTGTCTTGTAGACAAACGTCTCCCCACTGTTACTTTACATGGCAGGGAAGGACAAAGAGGTGAGGTGTTCAACATGGACATTTGTGGGGAAACAATTTAGTCCATAGCAGTCTACCCTCATTTATTTAGGTTAACACTGACCTTTCCACCTTGAGTACTACAGAGAAGAGATAATATAAAAGTGAAGCTACATCTATAATGTTTAAGTATATCACAAACACAAAACTCTTTCTTGATTCTATTTTTTCAATCAAAATTTTAAACAAGTGATCCAGTGTTCAGATACCACATGGTTTTACCTATCACTCTTATTTACCATGCATGTAACATTCGGAAAATTAATTGTTCTAGAAATACTTCCATGTCTTCATTTACAAAACAGAGATGATAGTCAACGTGTATCAGAGGACTGTCATGCCTACTAAATGAAATAACACCACAGAAAAGGTAGCATGAGGTGGGGGCTAGCATTGTGGCACAGCAGGTAAAACCACTGTCTATAATACTGGCATACCATGTGGCTGCCAGTTCATGTCCAGGCTGCTCTACTTCAGATCCAGCTCTCTGCTAATGGCTTGGAAAAGGCAGTGGAGGATGGGCCAAGTGCATGGGCCCCTGCCACTCATGTCAGAGACCACGATGAAGCTCCTGGTTTGGACCTGGCTCTACTCTGGGTGTTGTGGCTACTTAGAGACTGAAACAGCAGATGTCTCTCCCTCTCTGTTTGTAAACCTTTAAAACTCATAAATAAATCTTAGGGGGGGGCATTGACACTTTATTTACTCGGGTAATAATTAAAGATTCATCCAAAGATTTGGATAAACCATATTTATTAAAAAGAGAGAAGGATAAGAGAAGGAAAGAGAGGAGATAAAGACTGGAGTGGAAGAGAGAAGGGGGAGGGGAGAAGAGAGGAGAGGAGAGAAGGGGGGGGTAGAGGAGAGGAGACTGTCATAGCACAAAAATTTAAGCTGTCATCTTTGACACCTACATTCCCTATCAATGTGCCAGTTCGAGCCCTGGATCCTCTGCTTCCAACACAGCATCTTTGTTAATGTACATGAGAAGACAGTAGTAGGTGACCCAATCCTAAGACCCCTGCCACCCATGTGAGATATCAGGGCAGAGTTACTTGCTCCTGGCTTCATCCTGGCCCAGATATGGCTCTTTTTGTTTTTTTTTTTGACAGGCAGAGTGGACAGTGAGAGAGAGAGAGACAGAGAGAAAGGTCTTCCTTTTGCCATTGGTTCACCCTCCAATGGCCGCCACAGCCAGCGCGATGCGGCCGGCGCACCGTGCTGATCCAAAGGCAGGAGCCAGGTGCTTCTCTTAGTCTCCCATGGGGTGCAGGGACCAAGCACTTGGGCCATCCTCCACTGCACTCCTGGGCCACAGCAGAGAGCTGGCCTGGGAGAGGGTCAACCAGGACAGAATCCGGCGCCCTGACTGGGACT
Source organism: Sylvilagus floridanus (assembly GCA_949820135.1). Lineage (NCBI taxonomy): Eukaryota > Metazoa > Chordata > Mammalia > Lagomorpha > Leporidae > Sylvilagus > Sylvilagus floridanus. The sequence continues at coordinate 101,760,649 of OX463238.1, read as the reverse complement.
AGAACCCGGGTGCAGTGCCACTAGGTGGAGGATTAGCCTGTTGAGCCGTGGTGCCGGCCCAGATATGGCTCTTGAAGCCATTTGAGGAGTCCTCCTGTGTATGAAAGATCTTATTTTCTCTCTGATTCTGCCTCTCACTTACTCTACCTTTCAAATAAATAATTTTATAAAAAAGGAAAAGTAGTAATTCCTTGATAATAATCCTTCCATTAACATCTATTATTTTTATCTTTACCTTCAAACTTTACCTTCAAAATAACAGTATAATGAATGTCCTTCCATGCCTAAAGATAAGGGAAAGAGAACAAATCATGAAATCAAATCTATTGAACAATAACAAAGAGCCAGATTCCTTTCCAGGCACATTTTTAAGATTCATTTATTTGAAAAGCAGAGTTACAAAGAGAGGGAGATACAGATAGTGAGAGATGCTGATTCATTCCCTAAATGGGCCTTTCTGAAGTCAGGAGCAAGGAGCTTCTTCCACATGGATGTAGCTGACCAAGTACGTGGGCCATTCTCTGAATCTTTCCCAGGCACATTAGAAGGGATCTGGGGGAGAAGTGGAGCAATCATCCTCTTTGGGATGTCAGTATTGCAGGTGGTGCTTACCCACTACACAACCATGCTGGCCACTCCAGGCACTTTTTGATAGTTTCATTTCCTCAGTATAACTTTCTCAAATAAAAGCATTACTCCCATATTTATGGGAGAAGAAACAGGCTCAGTGGAGTTCAGGACTGAAATACAGATACTTAACAGTTTGTAGTCAGGTTTGTCAGGTACTTAAGTCACAAAGTGTTTCCACAAGAAAGTAGGAGGGAAAAACTTACCCATGGATGTGAAGCCGCATTGTGGTCAGATGGACTCATATACCTGGATGACTTGAGGCTTTATCACTGTCTGCATTTGGATTAGGTACTCATTCAAACTCACTCACTCTACTCACTGAGATAGACTTTTCAATCTCTGAGGGCAGTTTGGTTCCAACTCTCAGCACTAATCTGCCTGGGTTCTTGAGGTTGGTAGTGGATACTGTTACTTCAGAGAGCCACATCTTGGCTTTTACGCTGAGATTAGCAGTCAGGACTGGGAACAGGCTCTGATGATTCACATCCTGATGGCTACTCATCCATCTCTATAACAGATGCCTAGTTGTCAGCTGTGGCCCTTGGGACAACACTCTCCACACTCTGCTCAGCTTGATCTACACTGTGGGTCACTGTCACCACAATAAGCAACTTTCTCCATGCTGGCACCCTAGACCTCCTGCTTCCAGTAACTCATTTTTTGCCTCCTCCCTAGAACCTGACCGCAAACACTTGCTCCACTGCCCTTTGCTGCCCTCTGCTGGCTCTACCTGGGAGCAATAGTTAATCTCTGAGGCCTTAGGGGCAAGGCAGATACTTCATTTCCTTAGATGAGTGAAGCCAGGAGTGACAAATCTGAGGAAGTCCTACCACGTCAAGTAAAGAAAATAAGTAGTATTTTTAGGCGATATTTGAAAAATTCAAGACAACTGTAAAATACCTATGAACAAAATATCTAAATGCACTTTAAATAATTGGTTCTAGCTGATCTGTTCATAGGTCCTGTCACCCATTATGTAAAAGGTAGTTATAAATCTATAGTGTAAAACCATACTATCAAATATTTATAAAACTCCCAAATCATTCACAGAGATAGAAAATAGAACTTAAAAATAGGATAAACCAAGAGAAAAACTCAAATGTCCACGTAGAAGAGATACAGGGGCTAACTCTGTGGTACAGTAGGCTAAGCGTCTATCTGAAGCCCTGACATCCCCTATGGGTGCTGGTTCATGTCCAGGCTGCTCCTCTTCTGATTCAGAACTCTGCTATGTCCTGAGAAGGCAGTGGAAGATGGCCCAAGTGCTTGGGCCTCTGTACCCATGTGGGAGACACAAAGGTTCCTAGCTCCTGGCTTCGGATTGGTACATCTCTGGCCATTGTGGCCATTTAGGGAGTGAACCAGTGGACAGAAGACCTTTCTGTCAGTCTCTTCCTTTGTCTCTCTATAACTCTCTTCCAAATAAATAAATAAATCTAAAAAACTGTATTTGAAATCCCCCAGGGTCATTTAGATGGTATCAGGGAAGCTACTCTTCCTGACCAAGCAAGATTCCTTAAAACAATAGTTTCAGAATCCTGCTATGTCATTTTGTAGTGCTACCATATCAAAAAAAATAATAACCACAAACTAATCTAAAAATAACATTAAAATAATCTGAGTAGTATTAATATTTCAAGGTTTGAATGAGTCAAACAAAGTATATACCCAGGAAAACCAATCCCCAATGTGAAAAGCTGGGGAGGTGGGGTCTACTGTAGGGAGGTGTTTTGGTCATGAAATCTCTGTCTTTATGAATGAATGAATTTATCTCAATGGTGGGTTTATTATCCAAGAAAAAGTTGTGTTATAAAATTGAGTTAGGCCTACCTTTCTGTCTCTCAAATGTTCTTTTGCCTTTCCTCATTCTTACATGTTATGACAAAATAAGGTATCCAACAGATGTGTACCCTTGATCCTGGACTTCCTTGTTTCTAGAATAATGACCCAAACCAACTGCTCACGTTCATAAGTTACAATGTGATGAAATCAATTACAGTATCAGAAAACAGAATAAGACACTAAGGAAATTGAAAAACATGAAGGGAAAGTATTAATATAAACTTAGACGTATGCCAATAACCACCAAGAGAAGAAAAGAGATTTTTAAAACAAGGAGCTAGATTAACTGGGTGGTGGGCAAGAAGCAATGTGGAGAAGTTACTTGTTATTGCTCGATGTTTTGTATATACACATAAATTAGTTCCAGCACATAAGTTATAAAAGTAAAAAAGAGACAAAAATAAATTAGTAACTGCAGACCTTGGTCTGTCTCCCACCTCTCAGACATATAGCCCCACTCATTAAACTCAACAACAGACTCCACAGAGACAGGAAGGAGCATAGGAGAGCAACTGAAGGCATTTCTGCCAAAGAGCAGGATTCCTTGGGTCTTTCTGTCTCATGTTCAAGTTCCATATTTCAACAGCCAACCTTTTGTGAGACTAACTTTTCACCAATTTAATACAAGGTACCTAATATCTCCTAATGTTTATTGAACACTGGTATCCTTCTGTTATTTCTTGACTAGAGTAACCTTCATTCCATGGCATTCTTGGTTCTTGTGTCTTATTTTTTACATGTTGAAATGGTTTAGTACTGACCAGCTGACAGCAACATAAGATGGCTAGGAAGAAAAGAAAAATCTACGGCAGAGTGATGACACTCACTATTACTAGGATAAATTAAAATGTAATCTATGAAGTTAAAATGGTGCTGAGGGAGTAGGCATTATTCCTTTCCTCATGTGTCCATAGAGAACACTGCTCTTCCCTTCTCTCTCTTGGAGAGAACACAACTAGAGCAACTGGAGAGGAGGTCTGTTTCAGAGGAACCCCAACACTGCACTGTAGTGCAGACTGCATGAGATATTAGACACAAGGAAATGAAAACACAAGAAGGAATTATGCCCAATGCTCACTGAGAATGATGCCGACATTTGTGCAGTTTCCCAAAACCCTCTCCACCACATTCCACATCAACAATGTACGTGAAAACTCTTGATACCTTGGAAAGCTAAAAAAGCAGAGATTTGGATTAAGCTAATTTTGAAGCAACTGAAGATGCCATATCCACTCCTATAAAAGACCTTTCAGGATACAGCTAGTTGTTGGACCCAGTCCCCTGAGTAAGCTCCTCTTCTTGAGACTGAGCCACTCGTATGTAGCTTTGAATGAAGGAATTTGGACTTCAAGTTTTATAGGCTTTTCATTTTTATGGAGACTTAACTTGGGGTCTATTGAAAAGTGAGTAGAGCATTTCTTTGTTAACAATCAATCAGTCTCGGAATTTCTTTTAGAGAGTCTGGTAGACAACATAACTGGGCATAATTATTGATAAGGACTAGAATAGGGCATAACTTTTAGGAATTCAGGTTGTTACATGGAGTTTTGTGTGAATATGTTGCTGGAGTATTCAGGAAAGTGGGGCCAGTATGACGCAGCAGGTTAAGTGGCCACTTAAGATGCTGCATCACATATGAGTGCTGATTTGAGTCCTGATTGCTCATCTTCTGATCTTCTTCCCTGTTAATGCAACTGAATAAGCAGCAGAAGATGGCCCAAGTGCTTGAGTTGTTCCCATCCATGTCAGAGACCCAGATGGGGTTCTTGGCTCCTTGTTTTGGTCTGCACAGTACTGCTTGCGCTCTCTCCTTCTGTGTGTGTGTGTATGTGTGTGTGTATGTATGTTTCCCCTTCTGTTGCTGCCTTTCAAATAACTAAGAAAGTCTTTATGATAAAACTTACTGATATTAGTATTTATTAATATCATTTTCTCAAAATTAAAAAACTTTTGTTCTTTAAAGACAGGAGCAAGAAAATTTTAAAAAAAACATACAATTGAAGGGTACATTTGCTAACCATATATCCTGAGGATTTGTGTTCATAGTGTAAATAGAATTCTTACAACTCAATGATGAAAAGACAAAGAAACAATTAAAGATGATAAATGTTTTGAATACACATTTATTTAAAGAATACATACAATTAACAAACAAGTAAATGAAAGAAGCTAAACAACTTCAGCAATAAGAGCCATGCAAATTTAGACTATGATAAGACACCATTTCACACACTGTAATATGAGTATAACAAGTGAGTACAAGTATAGGCAATAAGACAGCTTAAAACCCTCATTTATCATTAACATGGATCTAAAAGTGATTGCAATGTGGATGTAAAAGTGATTGCAAATGTGCAGTCACTTTGATAAGCAGTTTGACAGATCCTCGTATATATGAAATTATCATATGATCCAGTAATATCGTCCCCAAACAAACAAACATATTCATGCATTAGTGTGTATATCAATCTTTGGGACATCATTATTCACCACAGCAGGAAGTATAGTTAAACAAAATATCCATTAGTTGATTAATGAATTAGTTAAATATAGTGTATTGTTATAGACTGTGTTATCCAACAGTAAAAGTGAGTGAAAAAGTAGTACAGACATATACTAAAATGTGGATGACACTTAAGAAGATACTGTGCTTAGACAAAGCAGTTGTAAAAGACAATATAATGGGTGATTCCATTTACACAAAATTCCGGAACAAGCATACATGTATATGTTAGCAGTTGCTGCAAGTGAGAGGGTATAGGGATTGAACTCCAAAGTGTATGATGTTTTGTTTTTGGGTGATGAAAATATCCTAAAATCAGATTAACATAACAAATCCATAATGCTGTAAACATACTAAATACATTGGATCATATATAGGTGAGTTTTATGATTCATAAATTATATTTTATAAAGTTTATTAATTATAATAATAAATGTTATACTTCCTAAAATAGTATAAATTTTACATGTTTTAAGTGTTACAAATATTCTACATTTCTTGAAGTTCATCATTTTTCCCTTGTGTTGATTCTGTCATATATTTTAAAATTTCTTAAAATTAGTGTACATCTCTAAATTTTTATGTAGAAAATTATTGCACTAATTGACTACACAGTAAATCTATAAAGATATGATGTACATTGAAATAGCTACTTGAATATAAAAGCAAATTTCATCAGGATAATTGGACTATAGTTTATTGTTTCTGCAATCTTTGTCTGGCTTTGGTGTCAGGAAAATGGTGCCTTTGTGAAATATGTTTGGCAGAGTTCTCTTCTTTTTAATTTTTTAGAATAATTTGAGAATAATTGGCATTATTTCTCCTTTAAGTGATTTCAGCACTGAAGCCAGCAGTTCTGGATCTTTCTATGTTGGAAAACTTGCACTTACAGCTTCAATCTCATTTGTACGTACTGGTCAGCTGGCTTTTTCTCTTTCTTCCTGATTCAATATTGGTAGTTCATAAGCACCCAGGAAATTGTCAATATTTTAAAGTTGTCTATTTGTTTACATATAATTGTTCATATTATATTTCTGTGGCAATTGTAATGTCTCCTTTTTATCTTTCTCTGTTCATATTATCCTTTTTTTCCTTTTTTTTCTCTAGCTCAGGTTTTGTTGTTTGTTCAGATATTCAAAACAAATCTTCATCTCACTGATTTTTCATTTCACTTTTGTTTATACAATGCTGTTCATTATTTTGTTCCTTATACTAATTTGAGATTTCAAGTCTTCTTGTTTTTCAGGATGCTGAGATGCATAACTAGGCTGTTTATTTGAAATTGCTCTGCTTTTTTGTATTATAGCACAAACCATGAGGTCAAAATTTGGTCTCACTAAGGCATCCATCAAAAGATAAATAGCTTAAGAAACTATGCTCTCATATACACATTATATATATAGTGTAATATTATTCATCTGTAAATATAATGAAATCCTATTATTTGCAGCAACATAGATGAGACTGGCAAGAGGATAACAGCATGGTCATTATTCTTGAGTATAATACGAGGCCATGGTAAAGAAAAATGGGAGTGGTGAGAAGGAACTTAAATGAAAGAAAAGCATTCCTATATTTCTCATCTCAGAGTTATTGGTATCTCTGTAACCAGTAATGTGAAAAAGGAGGAAAAATATAGCTGGAAAGACTGAAAACAAGAGACACACTCACTAGCTGATTATTAGCTTGAATGCTAGAATAAGATTGAGGAATGGGGAATACCAAAACGGGAAGCAGATGCGTTCTCCCTGTACCCTGGAGTGAACAAGTTTGTGCTATTCAGCACTTTGCCCAAACTTGAAGAGACCTATTCCTTCTTTTTCTTCTTTCCTGTCTTTCCAAACTGTTGGCAGCAAAACAACAAGCATTTTGTGACAAAGATTATAACAGCTGCCACACAAGCCAGCAGGAACCCGATCACATCCAAAGAGTGGGCCTGGAACCAGCTGAGGTCATGGACTGCTGGCCGAAGGTGCTTGGCTCCCTTGTGGCGCATGACAAACTCGACCCAGAAGACTGCTCGATCCAGGGGCTTCATGGGCTGATCGTGATGAATCCTTGATAACTTCATGACGTTCTCTTTATAGCTGAAAGTGCGAACAGAGACAGAAAGCAGAGTGTTCTTATCTTTGTTTTAATTAGCGTAAATGAAATGTGCTTAAAGCCAAAACTTCCTGAGGAAAATATAAATTCTTGATGCCACATGAACTTTGCTAACTGCCTATCATTAACATATGTGGTGAGGAGACTGAAAAGAAATATACAAGGGTACTTGAAAAACTCTGAGGAAAGACTTAGGTAAATATTAAGTTTATTTTCATTCAAAAAGTTTAAATCCACTCTTAGTTTAAACTTAATATCCATTTTTCATTAATGTTTTTGTGATACCTTGTATGTATCATTTTCTCTTCTTACAATGGGGAAATTATTATAAAGGTAAATTTATAGGAAGCTCATTGTCAATTTGTGCCTTATTTGTTCCATAAAGAAACTTAGTCACTGAATGAGCTACAGTTTTCAAGATGATATCAAGACCAAGATGGTGAATTCCAAGACTGTGCAAAAGTATCTGAAAATACCATAAACCTGGTCTCTAATGCTTCCTAGTACAACTAACAGCATAGTCAATATTAGAACCTTTCAAATCAGCAGTACTTACGAAGGGTCATTGATCACTGTCCTCAAGGCACTGAGCAAGTCTGCACTTGTCATTGTGTGCAGGCTCAACTCTACAGCTGCTCCTTTGTCCTTCATGTGAGCAATGTTGTCATGCTGATCACCAAGCAAGGGAACTCCTACCATGGGAACACCATGGTAAATTGCTTCATAGATCCCATTAATTCCACCATGTGTGATGAAAGCCTTGGTTTTGGGATGACCTAGTTTAGGGAGCAGAGTACAGTTGAGTGAAGATTGCATTATCATTTGTGAAAGTATTTAATAAAACAGAAGGAAAACTATAATGAGATAACTCAATGAAGAAGGCAGTGTATCCTGCATAGAAGGTGATAACTTGGGTCATTGCTACCCAGGAAAAGTTTCTTTTTAAAAAGGAGTCAATGATTCCTTTGGCATTACTCAAAACTCTTAATGTGAAAAATTAGATGAATTAATTTAGGAAAATAATCATCAATTCTTTAATTATAATTCTAGATATTGGAGATATGTTGATAAACTTCTACACTTGCTAAATATTTGTTGAATTTTATTCACTTTGTCCCTCATCCAGCTGCATACGTGTTCTTTCCCATAGTCTTACCAAGAAGATCATTTTGGGGTATCCAGTCATAGACTCGAGTATTTGCACCTAAGGTTGCTGGTTTCTTTCCTTTGAATTTCCATAAAACCTATATTTCACAAATAACACAACAAAAGAATTGCATTTTAAGGCTACAGAAGGCATTTATAAATCTCATATATTGCACTCTATGTAAAATGAAATTTGAGCTAGGAGTATTTGGGGGTATATGTAAACATGTAAGAAACAGCAGTACTGTTTACAATTAAAATTGGGAGGAATTTAGATTTATATTCATTATTGAAAAGTAGAGAAGCAGGGACGGGGTGAGAGAGAGAGAGTGGGAAATTAGAGACAGAAAGAGCGATTATCTTCTACTTTTCTGGTTCATTCCCCAAATGCATGCCACAGCCTGGGCTGGAACAGGATGAATCCAGGAACCAGGATCTCAGTTTGGATCTCCCATATAGATGGCAAGGCCCCAAGTACTTCACCAATCATCTGTTTCCTGCAGTATGCATTAGCAGGAACCTGAAATCATGAGTAGAGCTAGGACTAGAACCTAGGCACTCCTCTATGGAATGTCACAATTTCAAGCAGTATCTGAATTGCTGTGTCAAATGCCAACACACATACTCATCTTTTAAAAAGATTTGTACTAGTTTCTTTCCTTAAAAAAAAGATTTTTATTTATTTATTTGAGAGGTAGAGTTATAGACAGTGAGACAGAGACAGAAAGATCTTCCTTCCATTGGTTCACTCCCCAAATGGCCACAATGGCGGGAGCTGCAACGATCTGAATCCAAGAACCAGGTGCTTCTTCCTGTTCTCCCAGGTGCATGCAGGGGCCCACGCACTTGAGTCACTTTCTACTGCTTTCTCAGGCCACAGCAGAGAGCTGGATTGGAATAGAAGCAGCCAGGACTAGAACCGGCACCCATATGGGATGCTGGCACCAGAGGCAGAAGATTTACCTACTGTGCCACAGTACTGGCTCCTTGTACTAATTTCTTTTGAATGTATTATTACAGGGTTGGTGCTGTGGTGCAGTAGGTTAAAGCCCCGGTCTGCAGTGCCATTATGATATTTTGCTCCAGTTCAAGTCCCCTCCACTTCCCTGGGAAGGCAGTGGAGGATGGGCCAAATGCTTGGGCCCCATCACCCATGTGGGAGACCCAGAAGAAGCTCCAGGGTCCTGACTTCAGATGTGCCCAGCTCCAGCTATTATGGCCATTGTGGGAGTGAACCAGCAGATGGAACACCTGTCTCGCTCTGCCTCTGCCTCTCTGTACTGCCTTTCAAATAAATATTTAAAAGAAACATTGTTACCAATGATCTGATCAATTAAAAGTATCCAAGGGGGAGATTATCCATGAAGAATTGAAAAAGCATTACTATTTAATTAATCTGTATATATGAGTTAAAGTGATTGTGGATACTTGACTTCTGTGTATATTTAAATCATTGGGCCATCATAGCTCTATGTTTACAAAGATTGGTCTCACAATTATAATTTATTCTAGATGTTTCTGTTTGGATGATTTGCTGTCTTTTCTTATTTCTTCCTGTTTCTTTCTCTCCTTTCTTTACATGTAGTTTAATTTGGATTTTTATGAAGAACAATGATGGAAGGGCAGTGTGGAGGAGGTACAGCAGGTTACTCCTCTTTATTTTCCAATGGAGCATCTTGTTTGGATTTGTACTTCTGCTACATTAAATATTTTTTTTTGTTTTGTTTTGGGGAAGTCTTTAAAGGTAATCTTTCATCTGAATACAAACAGTAGCAAAATGTCCCAGGCCCCTCCACAGATAATTTCATAATAAACCAATGAGATTCATGTAATTTAATCAAACATAAAAATAAAGAACTCTATGTTAGTTCATAGAAACAAATATCTCGAGTTGAAATCTAATATTATGGTAAAAAAGTCAAAATTAATCGAGTGTCATAAATTATTACATAAATTTGGTAGGTTATAACATTAAAATGCAGCTGTTTTCAGGCTAGAAAATTTTAATTAAGTAGAAAAACTAAAATCTAAGATTCTGCTTCTCAGCCCTATTTTATTGGATAGAGTCTCAACCAACCATATATTGGAGATAATATTCTGGATCGTGATTCCTCTCTGTATTTGTCAAATCATTTCCTTATTCTTGGAAGCTAAAACATCTCACAGTTTTTTAAAGGAAGTGAAACAGGCCTTAATATTTCAAATCCTAAAATGTGCAGTGGGGCTTAGCCTATTCAATTTATCTTATTACAAAAAAATGACAATGAAGAGTGGTGTTTCCAAAGTAAAGGCCAAGTTCAGTAGGCAAGTAATCAATTGTGCCTAGAAGTGTTATACTGTTTCACAAATTTTCACTGAATACTGAAATCTTTCATGCAAAGCGGAAAATGAGACTCAGCTTTCAAATGGAAAGGCACACTTGGATGGAAGGATTTGCTGACCTTCTGTGGAATCTGAGCCAGGGCAGAAGCAATGAGGTCAGCCTTTTCTTCAAGTAAATTTTCAATTACAGAACCCAGAGAAAACACCACGACGCCATCTTCACCTGAGCTCTGGACAAACTCTTCCATTTCCTGTAGAGAAAAATATTCTGTGTATTACAAAGTTGCAGTAGCACAGAGAATAAAATAAAGTCACTCACATTACTGAAATAAAGATTGACATAATGAGAATGAATCTATACTCTGACACACACAATCGTCTAGGAAGTGTGAGTGTGTGTGTGTGTGTGTGTGTGTGAGTAAAGCATATACTTTGAATACATAATCATTTATTACTAGGATAACCATGTTACATAATGATCACAAAAATTAAGTAATAAGAATAAAATTTTTGGCCGGCGCCGCAGCTCACTAGGCTAATCCTCCGCCTTGTGGTGCTGGCACACCGGGTTCTAGTCCCCGTGGGGGTGCCGGATTCTGTCCCGGTTGACCCTCTTCCAGGCCAGCTCTCTGCTGTGGCCCGGGAGTGCAGTGGAGGATGGCCCAAGTGCTTGGGCCCTGCACCCCATGGGAGACCAGGATCAGCGTGGTGCGCCGGCCGCAGCGCACCAGCCACAGCGGCCATTGGAGGGTGAACCAACGGCAAAGGAAGACCTTTCTCTGTCTCTCTCTCTTTGTCCACTCTACCTGTCAAAAAAAAATAAATAAATAAATAAAACTTTTTTTCATGTATAATAGAAGCCAAATTTTAAAAAGTACTTTAAAACTCATCAAAGTAATCATTGAAAAATAGAAAAAAATGTGTCTGAATAAAGCTTCCAAATTATTAACAAATTAATTTAAATATAATCAATTTTTCTATTTCTCAACTGTAATGTTAATATTTTATCTATTTTAAATTTGCATAATTTCATGTGTATTTCCAAAAAAAGTGGGAGTGAGGGGAAATAAAATTGAGCATTGCAGATTATCTAGAGAGTCATGGCAATGGTAATTTACTAGTCTTTCTGTATTTCTAGTTAGATAATGCCGTGAGTTAATAGAGTTTTGTTTGTAGCTGTAGTATTACTGGTAAGAAAAAGATATACATAATCCAGAAGTGGGATTTCATTCATGAATACCTGTTTTACTATGAAGAGATATCAATAATTCTCTAAAACATTCTATTTAGTTCACAATATCTCTTAAGGTGTTTGACTCGTATTCTTCATATTCCCACAACATAAGAAACTAGGGTTTTTACTCACTCTATTGACAGTTAAACACAATATTCTCTCAAACAATAATTGTGATGAATTGGTTTGGTTTATGTTGTTGTGGCATCTGTGTTTTCTTTCATCATACTAGAATCAAGGTTTTATCAACACTGACAGTTTCAAATTCGTTGCCTCCTTCAAGTTCCTCAACATGGTTAATTTTGATACCTGTCTTACAACATTGACCCCTAATCGCTGAATCCCAATATCACAGCCATATACAACTGAATTGGCTCCCTCCTCTGTCCTCATACTCCATCTGAACTGTGGTGTGCTGCAATGACCACTTCTCACTCACAGTGACTCAACAGAACTCATGCTACTTGCTCTTGAACCCAACAATCACAATCCAACGCTGTAAACCCACATAGATAATGTCCAGCTTCTTAATAAATACTTTGCCTTACAGATCCCTCAGCCTGTGTTCTGTGTCCCATCAACTGCTAAAACTTCCTTGCTCTAGAAATCTCACACTTTCTCAGTCACTCTACAAGGAACCCTGAACTCTCTTCTCTGGAAACTGCAGTTAATAAACTACTTCTGTTATTTCATGAAATTTGTTGAGTTGACTCCTTTGTTTTTCATTTGAACAGCTAACATGCCCTAAACTTTGTCCTAGTCAGTTTGCTATGGAATGTCTCTCCTGGTTGGAAGAAAAGGAGCACAGACTAGATAACAGCCACAGAGGCATCTGATGCTATAAAGAAGTTTCTACAGTGAAAAAGAGCTGGCCACAGTTGAACAATCACACAATAAGCCATGCACCAGGACAAGAAAGAATCCTATGAAAGGCACATTGTAAACATCTATAACTAAATATCCTTGAGCCTCTTCAGGTGGGACGTAGAGTTTATAGCCAATCTGGGGGACAGAGATCTCAAGCTCAAGATAGAAGAAGAAATAGATAAATTATAATTCATTCTTGCTTCTCAATACTGTTTCTTCCAACATCCATGGCATCCCACATTTTTTTTCTGAAGACTTGTGAATAACTATAATCTCATTTTTAACTTCAAAAGAAACCTGCCACTAGGCTAAGAAAGAATTGATCTAACTTTTGGCTCACCCATGGCCATAAACTCTACTCTTGCTCACAACTTCCAGGCTTTGTATTGCTGTAGCCTGAGATTGAGAACTTGCATTATCCAAGTGATTTCTAGAGAACTTCACCTGGAAGTTTTCTTTACTCCTCTGCTGCATGGTCATAAGAGAGAACTCATTATATTAATTTGAGACATGCTTTACCTCTAGATATATCCTATTTCAGTGGGAGATAACACACACATTTTAGCACTGAAAATGGAAATCAAGGGATCCTCAACACTTTCTCTTCTTTGAACATTTCCACTGACTAAATCCTGTAGAATGTACCACAATGAGTTTCTAGAAAGTATGTTATCTAGCTATCATCCTGTTTAATGTCCTTGTTCCTAATCCAAAAATGCCAGTGAAGAAGACTAGAATGATCTCCTATCCCTAATTTCCTGTAACTCCAACCCGTTATCAACACATTAGTAACATTAATTTATTAAAATTTACTTTAGTCACTTCACACACAGACTAGTTTATCAAAGCAACACCTGAAAGAATTATTAGCAACCATAAGTCCTCTGTGACATAGAAATCAAATATCAAATGAAAATATGAATCTGTTCATAATCATGTCTGTGTTAATAAGCTTGCACTATTTCATGTAAGATCAAGTATCATATTATAAATCACCCAAGATCCCTCCAAGTAATAATACTACCTTGGGTAAAGGTTTGGCAGGTTTGCAATGCAGTCCTCCAACAAACTCAATATTAGGCAAGTATGGACGAGGAAATTCAAAATCCCAGTACGTTCGGATTAACCAAATTTCAGCTTTTGCCAGAGTTTCACATAATGTGGTGGGTCTTCCTGGAAGAAACAAGTAACTGTACAGTGAAGGGAACTGACCCATAATTTAAATGGAAAAATGAGACCATTCATTCCCTGGTAAGGTACTGAGGGGAAAGAAAAATATGTCTTCCCCTTCCAATCCATTTTCCTGCTAATGTGCACCTTGGGATTAAGCAAATGATGGCTGAACTATTTGTGTCTCTTGAGACCAGGAAGGTACTCTGGGCTCCCTATTTGGGCCTAACCAAACCTTAGCTCCATCTGCAAATTTCTACACAGATATATTCACATTGTCTAGATTCTTTGTTTTCTGTGTCATATCTGCCTAGATTGTCAACCCCTTGATGATTATAGTATATGGATTTATTTTTTACCAAAGAAACCTTTTATTTAATGAGTACAAATTTCGTAAGTACAACTTATGATTCTTCCCACCATACCTGCCCCCTCACCTTAATCTCACCCCACCTCCTTCTCCCTCTCTCATTCCTAGTGGATTCTCCACTAAGAAAAAAAATGTTCCTCAACAGTCAAGACAGTAACTGTTCAAGTTCTCAAAGTGTCAATTTCACTTCTACAGATTTCCTTTTAGGTGATCTATTAGTTATCACATATAAGGGAGAACATATAGTATTTGTACCTATGGGAGTGGCTTTTTCACCAAGTATGATGTTTTCCAGAATCATCCACTTTGTTGCAAATAACCACATTTCATTTTCTTTTGCCGCTGCATTTCATCGAACACATATCCCATAATTTCTTTATCCAGTATTCAGTTGATGGGCATTTAGGTTGATTCTATTCCATAGCTATTGTAAATGGGGTGCAATAAACATGGGGGGTGCATATAACTCTTTCATGTGCTAATTTAATTTCCCTTGGGTAATTTCCCAGGAGTGGGATGGCTGGGTCATATGGTAGGTTTATATTCAGATTTCTGAGATATCTCCAAACTGACTTCCATAGTGGTTTCCCCAGTTTACATTCCAACCAACAGTGGATTAGTATGCCTTTTTCCCTACATCCTCATCAACATTTGCTGTTTGTTGATTTCTACATGAAAGCCATTCTAACTTGGGTGAGATGGAAGATCACTGTGGTTTTGATTTGCATTTTCCTGATGGCTAGTGATCTGGAGCATTTTTCTGGATGTCTCTTGGCCATTTGGATTTCCTCTTTTGAAAAATGTTGGCATACATCTCTTTGTAGTAATTTCTGAAGATTCTTTATTTTTGTGCTCTCTGTTGTTACATTTCCTTTTTCATCTCTAACTTTATTGATTTGGATTTTCTCTCTTCCTTTTTTGGTTAGTTAAGCCAATGGTGTGTCAATTTTTTATTTAAAAAAAAAAAAGTTCTTTATTTTGCTGATCTTTGGCATTGTATTTCTATGTCAATTTTGTTGATTTCTTCTCTACTTTTAATTATTTCTTTTCTCCTACTGGTTTTGGGTTTGGTTTTCTGTTGTTTTTCTAGATCCTTGAGATGCATTTATTTGGTGCCTTTCCAATTTCTTGATATAGGCACCAATCACTAAAATCTTTCCTCTTAACACTGCTTTTGCTGTTTCCCATAAGTTTAGATATGGTGTATTGTCTTCATTTGTTTCCAATATTTTTTTCTCTTTTGATTTCTTCTATGACACTCTTTTCATTCAGGAGCATGTTGTTCAGTCTCCATGCATTTACATATGTTTCAGAGATTCCTGAGTTACTGATTTCCAGCTTCATTCCATTGTGGTCTGAGAAGATGCATAATATGGTTTCAATTTTTTTGAGTTTGCTGAGACTTGCTTTATGGCCTATACATGGTCAATCCTAGAGAAAGTTCCATGCACTGCTGAGAAGAATGGGTATTCTGCAACTGTAGGATGGAAAGTTATGTAGATATCTGTTAGGTCCATTAGATATACAGTGTCAATTAACTCTGCTATTTCTTTGCTGATTTTCTGTCTGGTTGACCTGTCCATTGCTGAAAGTGGGATATTGAAATCCCCCATTACTAAGGTATTTGAGTATATGTCTCCTTTTAGATACCTTAACATTTCTTAACAATTCTTTCTTTTTAAATTTCTTAACATTTCTTTCTTTTTAAATAGCCAGCTGCCCTATAATTAGTTACATCTTCCTATTGAATTGATCCCTTAATCATTACATAGTGTCCTTCTTAGTCTCTTTTAACAGCTTTTGTGTTAAAGTCTATTTTGTCTGATACTAGGATGGCTATACCAGCTCTTTTTGGTTTTTGTTAGCATGGACTATCTTTTTCCACCTTTTAGTGGAACCTTTTTAGTCTGCATGCATCTTTGTTAGTGAGATGTGTTTCTTGTAGCCAGCAAATAGGTGGCTTTTGTTTTTCAATCTATTCAGCTAGTCTGTGTCTTTTAACTGGAAAGTTAAGGCAATTTACATTTTAGGTGACTATTGATAAGTATTAGTTTGCCCTGCCATTTTTAAAGAAATATTCCTGTTTTTTACTTTGGATTTCTTTTTACTGGGAGATTTCCTTCCTTTATCTTCTTCTGTAGTGATGACCATGTTTCTGTGTTTCGGTGCGCAACACATCCTTAAACATATTTGGTAAGGCTGGTTAGATGGTGTCAAATTCTTTCAATTTCACCTTCATTCATAGAGGAGAGCTTTGCAGGATAAAATACTTGGGGTTGACAGTTTTTTTTTTTTTCACCTTAATCCTTGTAATATATCTCAGCATTCTCTCCTAGCCTGTAGGGTTTCTGATGCGAAGTCTGTTGTGAGTCTCATTGGAGATGCTTTTAAAATAATGTGGCATTTCTCTCATGCACATTTTAGAATCTTTTCATGTTTTACTGTGGTGAGTTTGGTTACAATGTGTCATGGTGAAGATCTTTTCTGGTCATGTCTATTAGGAGTTCTATGTGCTTATTGTACTTGGATGTCCTTTTCTTTCTCCAAATTGGGAAAATTTTCCGTTATTATTTCAGCCAAAATACCTTCTAACCCTTTCTCTTTTTCCATGCCTTCAGCAACTCCTAGAACCTGTATGTTGGCTTGTTTCATAGTGTTCTATAGATTCCCAACAGTGTTTTTTAGTTTTCTAATTTCTTCGTCTTGTATTTGTTCTAATTACCTGTGTTTCGTCTTCTAAGTCCGATATTCTTTTTTATTTCTCTTTAAGATATCAGTTTCATGGGAGAAATTTTCTTTTTTGTCACGTGTGGATTTCATTAGTTCATGCATTTGCTTCTGATTACTTCTAAGTTATCCTATGACTAAGGTTTTGAATTCCATTTCTGGAATTTTTCAATCTTATCATCTTCATAATCTAGTATTGAAGTGCTATGTTATTTAAGGGATATCCTGTTGTCTTCTTTATTCTTTCTTGAATTGATGTGTTTGCTATTCAGCATTTGCGGAAATACTCATTGGTTTCTTTGTTTTTTTTTTTGCTGTGGTGTTTTTTATCTTTGGACTATATCTGAGTAAGTTAATGGAGTATGTGCTTTCAAGGATAACTAGGGGTATGTGATAGGTTTGGCCAGTTAGCTCTGTTCAGTGCTCCAGCGTAGAGGGCATGTCTGATGTGACACATCCAGGTTTGTCCTGGTAAATTTTCTTTTTTTTTCAGTCAGACAGATGAGAGGTTTCTTCTTGTCTATTGGTGTACACTCAGCTGAGCTCCTTTCCTCGAAGGAGATCAATTCCTGGGCACTAGCCCCATTGAGTATATTGTTTGCCCACTCTGCCACAAGGACCACACAAAGTTTCTGTGCAGACCTCAGTCTAAACTCAGGTAGCCAGGAAATCCTGATCATTTTGATCCTCCTAAAGTGATTGCCCAATGTCCCAGTTGCACCCTGAATCCTCCCATGCATTCTCAGTGTTTTCACAGTCCCAGCACCCAACCCTGCCACATTCCCAAGCATCCAGCCTGCTGTCTATTTCCACCAGACTCTGGAGTTTCCTCCTGGCTCATTGCTGGGCAAGCACATGAGTTGATGCAGCTGTTACATGTCCAAAATGGCACCTGCTCTTTGTTAGCCTGATATAGGATGCCTTTGCAGGATGATCATGGAGAGAGAAAATGTGCCCCCACTTTGTTTTTTCTTCTTTAGTTTGGTGCGTACACTATCCCCCACAGGGCTCCAAGCCAGATTCCCTCTAGCTTCTTCCTGCAGCTTTTTTGCCAGTGGTTTGGGCTGTTGCAGTCTGCTCTCAGCTCACTCTCCAATGCTGGTGCAGAGTTCTCAGCTGCTGGGGTCCTAAGTTGTGTGCATCTTTGCCCTCCATGTAGGTCCACTGTATTCCTCCAATTTGTAGAGACTTCCCTCTGTTATTTTCTCCCTAACTCTTCCAATGCTGTTTTTTGTTTTGTTTTGTTTTGTTTTTAACTGATGCTATTTTTACAAGCATGGCATGATTCTGGAGTCTAGAAGTACTAGATCAAGGTGTTAGCCCAAATTGCTCCTTCTGGAAGCTCTGCAGGAAAATTTGTTCCACACCTCTCTTCTCTTAGCTTCTGGTGGCTGCTAGCAATATTGACTTAAAGACTTCTCCATCACTCAGAGAATACTTCAGACATGCCTCAGAGCAGGATCAGCTGCCCTCCACTGGGATTTAAGGTATTCCTTTACTCCACCTTAGGGATTTTTCAAGATGTTTACCATAAGCATGTATTAACTTCAAAAAACAAAATGTTAAGAGTTGGGGTGCAGTTAAGCCACTGCTTGGGAAGATGACAACCCCTGAATGCCTCAGTCTATAGGACTTTAGATCTCATGTAAGAAAGACAGTTTAAAGCAATTAGATAGATTAGGTATGTAAATAGTTGATTAACAGCAACTATAGAAGTTTTTAAAGGGAAGAGAATGAAGGTAAATTTACCCAGCTATTCAAAAGTAATGGCTTTTTTGAAATATTATACATGAAGTATATTATTATATTATAATGTGTTATATTATAATAACTATATATAATAATATATAATAATTATAATATATTATAAGTATATTATACATGAAAGTAAATTTACCCAGCTATTCAAAAGTAATGGCTTATTTGAAATATGATAAATGAAGTACTATAGGAAAAGTACTTGAAAGAAGATGATTGATATCTCTTTGAGTTATATTATCTACATACAATTGATTCAAACGTGCAGAAGATGATACTATAAAATACATGATGCTTACTAGTTATTAAGTTTTAGACACCAAATAAGTGTTGTTATCACATGAATTGAATATTTCAAGCTGCCCAACTGGGAAGATAAGTAAAGATTTTTCAAAATTGTTTGAATGATTAGAAAGAACAAACTTTTTAATTACATTTCTGCTCTGTTTTCAGTTTGAACCTTTCAATGGGATTTTAATCGAAATCCTATTGTGTTAAAGTATTGCAGTGACCTACTAATAGTTTTGTATTTATTTATAGCAGTAAAATACATAAAACATAATTTGTTACCTTAATCATTTTAGCTTCATTTTGTTTTCATTTTCTATATTTTATTTTAATTAGTTTTAACAGATTCAATGTGCTTTTTAGGTACAATGTTAAGAACATAATGATGTTCCCTTCCTCTCTCCTTTCTCCCCCTCTCT
This sequence comes from Sylvilagus floridanus, assembly GCA_949820135.1. NCBI lineage: Eukaryota > Metazoa > Chordata > Mammalia > Lagomorpha > Leporidae > Sylvilagus > Sylvilagus floridanus. Next base: position 101,741,270 of record OX463238.1, on the reverse strand, counting down.
GACTTCCATCATCCTCCACTTACCCTTTCATTTTTTTTCTAGTTTTTAGGATAAAATATTTTAAATTTACATTACAGAAAAAAGAATACCTCACAGAATCAGAAGTTTAACAAGTAGAAAGCAAAAAGACCCTAGATTACTGGGAATAGACAATTTCTATAAACAATAAAGGAATGGAAAAATGACTTATTAGGGAAGACTTGAGGTCAGGAATCTTGTGTTACTGTCCTGCAAGCTGCATGAAGCCTAGAGATTTTTATTTACCTATACAGTGTTTACTGATTATGTCATTGATTAATAAGAGAAAATCAGCACATTTGAATTTATATCATGTTATCAGTGAGAACTGTTGAAGTGGGTTCCCCTGAATTTAATTCTATGAAGTAATTTGTCCAATAGACTGCAATGAATTATGTCTGTTAGTATTTTAGGTATCTACTATGATATTTTGTTTTTCTGTTCGTGACTCTGTACTTTTTGAATATAGTTTGAGAAGCAGCCTAACTGCATTGACTTGCAGATCACTACTGAATGCATGAAAACACAATAAAAACCATATTCTAGAAGAAATGGCAAGGAAATTATAAGTTAAGTTATGTCCATTGGTTTAAGAAAAATCTATTATATTTTATATCACAAGACAAAAATACCAAAAGAGTTTTTCAATTACTACAAGACACCATGTAGTGAATAATTTTCATATTAATTAGCCAGGCATTAGTATAATAATCATTCAAGATGTTAAAACATCCCAAAACATATTTCAATATGAGAAGTCATGACTAAAATTCTCTATAGCAGACTTTGTGAAGATACTAAAGAAATACATGAGATGGAAGAATAGTGGGCACCTTGTAATATAAATGGTACAAACTGAAAAATAATCATTAGTGATTCTCACAAACATCTGGTACATTATAAAAATGTTTAAATAAAATATGACAATCTCTATGTTAAGGTCTATCATATTTCATTGATAAAAATTAAACTTTGGCTTCATTTTAGAATGAAAAGAAAGGTTTTCTAAAATTTGAAAACTCATAAATAATTTCGGACATAGGACAAAAAATCTGTCTATATTTCTTTTCATAACCAGTTTAAAATGAAGAGTCACTTACCTAAGGCTTCACTGTAAAACTGGTTCCAAATCTGAAAGTCACCACCTTGAATCCATAAATTAGAGAAAACCAAAAGCATTGCATTTTTCACTCTTTCCAGAAAAGTCATCCTGTCTGTTAGCACCCCCATAGTCACAGGGACATACGAAGGTGGAGATGGAAGTTTCCCACAGTTCCTCTCCATATTGCCTCCTACGGAATACTTAAGGGTGATTACAAAGGGGACTGCAAGCAACTCAGCCACCAGCTCGCCACAGGGCATCACAGGGTCGATTAGCATTACATCATAGTTGGTTTCCTGCAGCTTCTTCATGAGTGTCTGGTTGTAGATGACACTCTCACAGAAAAGTTTAAAACTTTTATTCATTCCCCTTAAGAGGTCACTCAGTTTTATTATTGATCGCCAGGGTAGCAACAGTGGTGAGACATCAAGAGCTAGGTTCTGCATTGCTGCATGATTTTTCTTGGTATTCTCTTTGACAAATGGCACATCAACCACCTCAAACTTCAGGGCAGAGGGGTTCCAGTGATCAATGAGAAGAGTATGTGGATGAGTGAGCACCGTTACCTCGTGGCCCCGCTCTGCGAGTTCCTCTAGAATGACCTTGATGTTAAGCCAGTGGCTCAAGTCACAAGGCCACACCAGCACCTTCCCACAGAAGCCACAGCCAGCACAGCAGAGTTGTAGCAGCAGGACTGAGGAAGCCCACTTCATGGACACCATGGTGCAGCTGCTCACACGACCCCGCCAGAGGACGAGTTTGAAGAGCACAAAGAGTTGGAGTGGCAATTTAGATAGAGAAGAAGTTAAAAATTAACTTTGAAAGGGAAAAGGTCATGTTATTTTCATGTTAAATTTTTATTGGAAGATTCAGACAGAAAGTTCTTGGGTTACCTAGGTTGGTAATGAAAGAAATGACAACCGTTAAAAAAAAAAACCTTTAAAGTTAATGTTTTGCACACAGACAAATCAGCCAATACAACTTGATTCCAACAGTCCAAGATGTCTGGTGCATTGGGAGAACACAGATTAGACATACTTATCCATATGGTCTACTCACTAATTTAATTAGAATGTTTGCTTTACCTAAACATAAAATTTATATTGGTGTCATATGATACGTGCAAATGTTTTAGGATTCCAGAAAGCAAACATAATTTCTTGTATAGGAAAGAACTAGGAAAAGTTTTAGTAAAGCAAGTGACTTAAGAAGTGAAGCAAAGGGAACACAGGAGCAAACGGAAAACTTGTCGAGCTGGCTAAGGAGATACTAAAGTAGATTTGCCTGAAGGAAAAAAAAAAAAAAAACTTAAAATGAGATGAGCCAGATCTCTGATGGAGCAGATGAAAAGAAGCTTCAACTGGTTACTATCATACACTATTTCTTATCAGTTTCACAACTCTCTTCTTGTATGACCCAGAGGAATATTTTTTATTAACTATTTTGTAAGTGAACGTTTTCTTGTAGCTCTAGAAATATTTTTGAGAAGGGTTGAAGAACACTTTATCCCATTTTCAAGTGTAAATTACATTTTTAAGAGATGAAATCATTTGCTGTTGTTTGGATTTTTGTTTGTTTGTTTGTTTTGTATAACCAGAAAATAGTGGGATATTGAATTCCAGGAGGGGTTAACTGTGTTAGGTATTACCATTACATGGAGGGGTGCTTTTTACATCCTACAGTACAACACACAGTGAATGGGAATTTGGAGTCATAATTGTGTATTTAACCCATCTTGAATATTTTCAATTACTTCTCCTTGGTTGCTTAGTAGAACTCTTTCCTACAGAAAACCACTCCTTGTTGCTCTGTCAGAACCATGTTCACTCTGTAACTTCTTTGGTTGTGGTAGTACAGTTTTCCTAATAATTTTGTTAATGTGCTTTGGAAGATTGAAAATTGGAGTGTGTGCTCTGTATGATATTAAATTGTGCAATTGTGCATTGATGGAATTTAAGTAACAGGAACATTTGAAGATACTGATATTTGGTAGTCTCAGAAGGAAGACGTGTCTCCAAATTTGAAGCTGCAAAATCACTGGTATAACTAAAACAAGACTGACAGCTCAAGGTGTTTGGATTTTTGATATGTATATTAAAAATCTGTGTACACAGTGAAATGCCTGTACTGACTCTCAATACCATTGAAATCTAATTATGAACACAAATGATTTTGTCAATGGCAGATGTAAAAATATTAAGACAGCTGCACATATAGCACAATTTTTTAAGATGAGCTTTTGTTACTTAGTTTTGGGGACTGTTCCAAGACCAGTATGGTGAATAACCCAACATCGTAGGAAAAAATGCAAGAAAAATGTTCATACTTATATCTTAGTGTCTGATTAGTTCACAATGACAAAGAGGATTTTGATAGCCAAGACTTTCTATTTAAAGAGTTCCATTTATTTATTTTAAAGGCAGAGTTAAAGAGAGACAGATGGCAGAGATAGAGCAGTCTTCCATCGATTGGTTCACTCCCCAAATGGCCACAAGTGCCAGAGCTGAGCCCAGCAGAAGCCAGGAGCCAGGACTCTAACTGACACCCATATTGGATGCCAGCACTGCAGGCAGCAACGTTGTCCTCACCAGCCACAGTAGTCAAGATTATTGTGTCAGTTTTTCAAGGTCTGAGATCTTGGCAGTGTGATCATTCTTTCCCTTTCAAACATTTGTATGTTTGTGAATCCGTATCTGATTCAATAATATCAAAAGTGACTGAATGTACTAGGCTAATTTAAGAAATAATGTGTCTAGGCCAGCGCCGTGGCTCACTTGGCTAATCCTCTGCCTACGGCACAGGCATCCCGAGTTCTAGTCCTAGTTGGGGCACTGGGTACTAGTCCCCGGGTACTGCTCCTCTTCCAGTCCAGCTCTCTGCTGTGGCCCAGGAGGGCAGTGGAAGATGGCCCAAGTGCTTGAGTCCCTGCACCTGCATAAGGGATCAGGAGGAACCACCTGGCTCCTGGCTTAGGATTGGCACAGCACTGGACGTAGCAGCCATTAGGGGAGTGAACCAATGGAAGGAAGACCTTTCTCTCTGTCTCTCTCTCACTGTCTATAACTCTAACTTTCAGAAAAAAAATAAGAAAAGAAAAGAAATAATGTGTGTTTCTACTATGGCCTGGGAAAGCCATAGAAGATGGCCCAAGTTCTTGGGCCCCTACACTTACATGGGAGACCTGGAAGAAGCTCCTGGCTCCTGGTTCCTTGCTCCTGCCTCCTGGCCATTGCAGCCAACTGGAGAGTGAACCAGCAGAAGGAAGACCTCTCTCTCTTTCTCTCTCTCTCGCTCTCTGCCTTTCCTTTCTCTGTGTAACTCTCAATTTCAAATAAATAAATAAATCTTTAAAAAAAGTATATAGGAGGTTAATGAATATAAGAAATTTGAATGTATTCTAATATTAAAAATATTGTTCAGCATTCATGATTACAGAGTCCAGAAGTTACTAAAAACATAGGTATGTATGAATCCTTTATGCTGTTCTGACACCTTGTTTATGCATCATAAGCCAAAAAAACCTCTCTTCTCAGATCAAAATTGACCTTAAGCACCTCAAAGAAAAAGCCAGCTGTACATCAAAGAATATGGAATTGGCATAAAATTGGGGGTAACATCCTATTAGAGATAGCATTGATGGAAATAAGAAATAATAATTTTTACAAGTGAATTTGAAATATCTATCATCAAAGGCAATTTTCTGAGCTAGGAGAGGTTTGAAAACTTGTGACCAAGAGCAATCCTTTGATTGTGTCAAATGCTTTTGTTACTTGAACACAGCCATGCTCCTTCATTTATGTATTGACTGGGCCTTTTCTCAGGTTACAATCACTGACTTGAGAAGGTCCAAGAGACCATGTTCTCCAATGCTTCAATTATTTACCATCTGCCATTTACAAAAAGGCTGCCAGCCCTAGTCTGTTAGATCACTTTATCTTCACTTTTATCTTCCCTTCATTTCATTCAGTGTACGACAGAGTTAGCCCCTGTATCTGTACATTCTGCAAGCTCCAATTCACCCAACTATGTCTCAAAAATATTTGGAAAACAGAACTGAATCTATATTGAAAATTTATAGAACTGGCCGGCGCCGTGGCTCAACAGGCTAATCCTCCACTTTGCGGCGCCGGCACACCAGTTCTAGTTCCGGTTGGGGCGCTGGATTCTGTCCCAGTTGCCCCTATTCCAGGCCAGCCCTCTGCTGTGGCCGGGAGTGCAGTGGAGGATGGCCCAGGTGCTTGTGCCCTGCACCCCATGGGAAATAGGGAGAGCACCTGGCTCCTGACACTGGATCAGCACAGTGCTGAGGGAAGTTTATAGCATTAAGGGCTGACCTAAAAAAAAAGAAATGCCTCAAATTAAAGGTTTAATGATGCATCCTGAAGACTTAGATAAACAAAAACAACTCAACCCACAAATCAGCAGGCGGTGAGAAATAATAAGTATCAGAGAAGAAATGAATGAAATTGGAACTAAAATTATAACTAAAAAAATCAACAAAACTAAAAATTGGTTTTTGAAAAATTTTAAAAATATAGGCAAACCTCTAGCTAGACTAACAAGGAAAGAAAGATGATTCTTATAGATACTTAGGCTAATATCTGTAGCACTTTGATTCATGTCTCCACCCATCATGATATTAGGAAAGAAAAAAATAAAAAAATTAATAAAGATGTTAGTAAACTATCTCTTGACTTATCTATACAATGAGTAATTATGAAAAAATGACATGGAATTCCTTAGAGATATCTTCAGTGTTCCAGTTGCAGTGTGTGACCTTCTAGGATGCCATATCGTGGTGATGAGCCACTTGTTTCTAACTGACCTGGAATGTAAATCTATCCATAACATCTGAGAGATAAATAAATCATTTTATCTTTCTCTTTTTTCATAAAAGACAAATTCCTCTACTTTCTATTCATACAACCTCAGATTCACAGTCATAATGAAGTTAGGACTCCACATTACCAACAAAATACTTGACTTACCTAGTACTTCACTATAAAATCGGTCCCACCTCTTCTTATTTAACATTTGAAACCAGAAGTCAAAATAAAGCATACATAGCATATTGTTCACCCTCTCCATGAATGTCATTTTCCCACTTAAATCAGAAAGAATAATAGGAACATAGGAAGGTGGCACTAAAAGTCCTCCACTGTATTTTTCCATAGTGTAGCCAGGAGTGAAGCGAAGACTGTACACAAAGGGTATTTTAAGCAACTCAGCCAGCAGCTCACCACAAGGACCAACAGTGTCTGAAAGAAGGAGGTCAAATCTTGACTCTTGTAGCTTTGTCATGAGTGTCTTGTTGAAAACTACTTCTTTACAGACATTTTCACAACTGTCAGAATATTCTAAAAAGAGCTTTTGCAGTAGTGAAAAATATTCCCATTGTGAGTTCTGGCATGCATTTGTCCATGTACTAGCAAAGTGTACAAAAAAATCTTCCAGGTCATTTTTTGTGGCAGCAATAGGAAAAGTTTCAAAATTAATATTAGTTTGTTTGCTTGGATCAATGAAAATGAAAGCTGAGTTTCTCAGAACAATCACCTCATGACCTCTCCGGACAAGTTCATCCAGGATTACATTTAAATTCATCCAGTGACTGTACTCCACGGGCCACACTAGCACCTTTCCACAACTCCCAGTTCTGAAGCAACAACTCAGCTGTAGCAGCAACAGCAGAATTGAAACATCTTTCACAGACATCTTGGTGAAATCAGTGCTTCCTCTCCAATTGCTGTCCCTTTATGTCACTACTCATGTTTATATCCATGAAGAAATCTAACAAGAAGTTAAAATATAACTTGACATTGATCTAAGCAATTACATCGTATGAACACTAAGAGCTATGGACTGGGATGACAGGTGGAAAAGCCAAGGTAAATCATTTTCTGTTTATATGAGTGATATTAGTGTCTTTTTAGGATTAAGCATTTTCACTTAACTCTGAGACAATGACCTGTGTGTACAAGTCAACCTTGTTATGTAAAAGTGTAGAATAGTGCCAAGAGCTGTGGCAAATGAGAGGCAATGACATGACCCAAAAATAGAGATAGTGTAATTTTATTGCATATCCACATTTCCTGCACAGTATGGTCCAAGACATTATTTGTAAAGATTTTGATGGAGTATTATCTACATACATAAAATTCTAAATTCACAACTCCAAGAGTATAATTCAATGTATAGTATAATATTTATATGAATACATAACCACCATCACTATAAATTTCTGAAGATTTCATTACTCCAAATAGAAGCCCTCGGGGCAAGCATTTGGTGTAGCCAATAATACTGGCATGTCCACATCCCATGTCAGATTGCCTGGTTCAAGTTCCAGATGTGCTTTGACTCTAGCTGCCTGCTAGTGCACACCTTTAGAGGAATCATGTGATGTTTCAAATGGCTGAGATCCTACCAGTCACATAGGAGACTCAGATTGATTTCCTATGTGCTGGCCTAATCCTGGCACAAAACTTACCCTATCCTTTGTTCTTTTCCCTTCAAGAAATGCCAACACTATTGTATATACCAAAGATATTATTAGAAAAGATTTAAAATTTAATTGCTACCTGCATAATGAATATAGGTGGGTATGAAAAATGTCTGAAGTACATCATAGAGTTTAGATTTTCCCATATAATTCTAGCTTCTTTATTCCCCCTAATGTGTGAATGGGTCTATTCATAGTTCTACTCACTAAACTATTTAAACAAAGGAAGATCATGTCTCACCAATCCCCAGTCCAGATTGTCACTTAGCCAAAAGCTTTAGAGAAAGGGGAAAAAAAAAATTCTAGCCAATCCCTTGGGACTGGACTCCATCTATGTCTAAATCTGAACATGTAAGAGAAAGAGTGGAGGAGGGTCATAACCATAGGTGCACTCCATGCACTGTAAAATTTGTCCCCTCAAGAAATTGTTTCTAATCTAGCACATTAATAGCTTTTACTGGGTGGGTAAGGGAGTGGGGAGTATAAGGAATCAAGTAGAGACAAAAGTGGCATGGGAAGAGGTTCAGGTGCTCCCAATTCAGAAAATACAGGAGAGACTAATTTTCTAATGTATGCAATGTATCTTTTATCTGTAGGTATTTATGAACCAGCTTTTTTAATCTCATAAATTTCTATTAATCACCTAAATTATCATCATCATCATCATCATCATCATCATCATCATCATCATAATTTTGCTGAGGAGCTGAATTTAAGACTCACAGAGCATCCAGAAGTGAAGCACTTTTCACTTGATGGCCAAGAGTGCAGCAGTTGAGTCTGAAAATGAGCAAAAACATTGAGTACAAATTGTCTTCAAGTTGAAAGGAAATTGTCAAATAGTTCTTGTGAGTTTCATAATGTTTTTGAGTAGTTTTAAGAGATGGGTTTGTCATAGATTTTAGCCTAGAAATGGAATGAGAGGTGTAACTGAAGATGACTAAAACAGGATTAAATGAAAGCAATAAGAACACAAATGCAGCAGGTAAGCACATATGATATAGAAGAACTCACCAGGGGCCAGTGCCATGGTACACTAGTTTAATACTCTGCCTGCGGTGCCAGCATCCCCTGTGGGTGTCAGTTCTAGTCCTGGTTGCTCCTCTTCCAGTCCAGCTCTCTGCTGTGGAATGGGATAGCAGTTCAGGATGGCCCAAGTGCTTGGGCCCCTACACCCACTTGGGAGACCCAATAGAAGCTCCTGGCTCCTGGATTCGGATCGGCGCAGTTCCGTCTGTTGCGGCCATTTGGAGAATGAACCACTTGAAGGTAGACCCTTCTCTCTGTCTGTAACTCTACCTATCAAATAAATAAATAAAATCTTTTTAAAAAAATGTACTCCTGGCTTTAAGCACATTTATAAGTTTTTTTTTTTTTCGGTATGAGTACTTTTTAAAAAAATTATTAATTTATTTGAAAGAGTTACACAAAAAGAGAAGGAGAGGCAGAAATAAAGATCTTTCATCGGCTGGTTCACTCTCCAATTTGGCCACAAATACTGGAGCTGTGCCAATCAGAAGACAGGAGCCAGGAGCGTCTTCAGTGTATCACACATGGGTACAAGGGCCCAAGCACTTGGGCCATCCTGCACTGTTATCCCATTCCACAGCAGAAAGCCACATTAGAAATGGAGAAGCAGGGACTCAAAGTGCTGCCCATTTAGGATGCCAGCACTGCAGAAGGCAGCTTTACCTGCTATGCCACAACTCTGGCCCTTTGGCATGGGCATTTATAAAATGTTATTTTTCGGCCAGCGCCGTGGCTCAATAGGCTAATCCTCCGCCTTGTGGCGCCAGCACTCCAGGTTCTAGTCCCTGTTGGGGTGCCGGATTCTGTCCCAGTTGCCCCTCTTCCAGACCGGCTCTCTGCTGTGACCTGGGAAATGTAGTGGAGGATGGCTCAAGTGCTTGGGCCCTGCACCCCATGGAAGACCAGGATAAGCACCTGGCTCTTGCCTTCAGATCAGCGCAGTGCGCCAGCAGCAGCGAGCCGTGCACAGCGGCCATTGGAGGATGAACCAACAGCAAAAGAAGGAAGACCTTTCTCTCTGTCTCTCTCTCACTGTCCACTCTGTATGTCAAATATAGAAAAAAATGTTATTTTTAAGATACATTCTCCTGGGTTCTAGTCCCTGTTATTATCCCTGGTACTCGTCCCGGTTGCTCATCTTTCAGTCCAGGGAAGTCAAAGGAGGATGGCCCAAGTGCTTTGGTCCCTGCACCCCCATGGTAGACCAGGAGGAAGTACCTGGCACCTGGCTTCAGAGCCGCACAGCACTGGCCATGGTGGCCATTAGGGGAGTGAAATAACAGTAGGAAGACCTTTCCTCTTTCTCTCTCTCTCACTGTCTAACTCTGCCTGGCAAAAAATAAATAAATAAATAAATAAATAAATAAATAAATAAATAAAGATACATTCTACCATGTATATTTCATGTATACAACACGATGTTATGGGTTATGTGTAGATGGAAAAAGGTTCCTATAGAGAAGCAGCTTAACATATTCATGATCTCACATGGTAGTAACTTATTTTTCTTTTTAATATTCAAAAATGGTTAATTTTCCAGAAGCCAGCATGTCATAATTAATATCTAGTTTCATCACATTTTTTTTCTTTGCCAAGTTTCTATGCTGACATTCTGATCCTGACACTGGTATTGGTAAACAACTTGGATTTTCAGATTTACTCCTCTGAAAATTGTCTTCCTCCTGTGCATTCTTAATGGTAGGAAGAGGATTTCCCTCCACTGCAATTGTTTCCCTGTCATGCTGTAGCACTTTATGGTTTAGATTTGGTAAGCCACATTGCTACATTCTATCACTAGCAACAATGCAGTCGCAATGTCTCAAAGTAAAATGCTGAGACTCTCTAAATGCTAAGATCATAATACTAAAGCAAAGCAACAACAACTATAAGAAAAACATTTATTGGTGGTCTAATATATGCGAAGAATAATTGAAAGTATTCTAAGGTCACTACGTTATTACTCAGAACATTAGAATGAGAAAGGTACTATTCCTATCCATTCTATTTAGAAATGAACAACTAGGAATAGAGAAATTTATAGAAAGAACAAGGAAGTGTCAGAATCAGGGTTCAAAGCAATGTAATTAATTCACTATGATACGTTGCTAGTTGTAATCTTTTATCCATTGATACAAGGCCGGTATCCCTACTGTGGTTGATGCAAACCTTATCGACTTTGCCCAGAAATGTAACTGTGCTTTTTCATGGATCTACCTTCTACATCTACATTTTGATATAGTTTTGAACCTTGTACATAAAATCCTCCCTAATTCCTAGTCTATAATTCCAGTTCTACATTCAATAATTTTTGTTTTTGTTTTTGTGTTTTCTTCTTCTTACATTTAGGACTAAGAGATCCCAATACCCAGAATGGAATGTTGGCAAAATTTATCTCACTCAAGTTCTGTATATATATATATATATATATATATATATATATATGTGTGTGTGTGTGTGTATATATGTATATATGTACACACAGAGAGAGAGAGAGAGAAAGAGAGTACCTACACATTGAATTTCTTATGCATCTAATAAATTCTAGCCTATTAGTTCAGATCAGTATGTTAACCCTCAAAGAAAATATCATTTTTCTTCCATGTTTATGTGACATGCATTTTATCATCTACATGAAAATATCAGATATCAATTTTTTGTATTTCATTCTGTAATTTGTTGTCTACAGGTTTTCCCTTCAGCTATAAAGAGAATGTCATGACATTATCCAGTATTCACCATGATCAGCCCATGAAGCCCCTGGATCGAGCAGTCTTCTGGATCGAGTATGTCATGCGGCACAAAGGAGCCAAACACCTTCGGGTTGCAGCCCACGACCTCACCTGGTTCCAGTACCACTCGTTGGATGTGATTGGGTTCCTGGTGTCCTGTGCAGCATTTCTGCTTTTCCTTGTCATAAAGAGTTATTTGTTTGTTTATCAAAAGCTCATTAAGATAGGAAAGAAGCAGAAGAGGGTTAGAGCTCTTTCACACCTGTGGGTGTCAGATAAATCAGACTGCTCCATTTAATTCAAGCACTTTGGATCAAGATGTGACAAGATTGGGACATTTTTTGAGAATTGTGCCTTTTAGATTATTCCATATATTTAATTGTTGATTCGCCATTAAGGAATATACAAGTCTAATTCCAGAAATCCATAAGCAGTTCTGCTTTAATGCTGAATGGGGGCAGAATATCCTAAATCAGAAAAAAAGCAAAAAATGAGATCCTTTAAAGTCAGGTTACTAGAGAAGAGCAAGTAGCATGAATTTTTCATTCATTCAGAAATAGCCTCTATTTGACCAAAATACCATAGTGTGGACCATATGTGTCTGTGTCAAAGAAAACCAGAGTGAGATCCTTGTTAATGCTTGCATGATAATTTATTCGGATCACTAAGCATGTTAAAACAGCATTTGTATATACTGACCACAACTTCACTTAGGGCAGAAGTGGCTGACATTTTAAAATAAATAAAACACACACATTGGATAGTGAAGAATAGTGTCTCCCAAAAGAAACCAAGGAATTATTGCTCAAAGTGGGTTAGTAAGGTAGGGCAAACATGTCCTTTTTTTTTTTAACAGGCAGATTTAGACTGTGAGAGAGAGAGACAGAGAGAAAGGACTTCCTTCCATTGATTCACCCAACAAATGGCCACTACGGCCGGCTTGCTGCGGAAATCAGAAGCCAGGAGCCAGGTGTTTCTCCTGGTCTCCCATGTGGGCGCAGGGTCCAAGGCCCTGGGCCATCCTCCACTGCACTCCCAGGCCACAGCAGAGAGCTGGACTGGAAGAGGAGCAGCGGGGACATAATCTTTTAGTCATTTCACTATCAGCATTTTATTCATATACCTTACTTCGTAATGCTTCCTTCACTTAATTGAAAGCAGATACAACAAACAGCAATACTTCAATAATGCCCCTTGTTAGCATCAGAAAGTCTTACTTTTGGGCACTTAAGTAATGATAAAATTCAATTGAGTCAGAAGCACAACTTTCTTTTGAAAATGAAGCTCTTCAAAATTGGATCATATAAAATTTCTGACAAAGATGACCATAGGTTGGCCCTTTGGATCTACATCTCTGGTGGTGACCATTTCTCTGATATTCAGACGCATAAGAATTGATATAACTACATTGGATTTTTGGTTTTATTATTGGCTAGTTTAGTTTTGGTTAGTGGAAGTCTATTCTCTTGATCCCATATGTACTCTTTGTCCATTTTCATTTTATTTACTTATCCATGAAATCATCATGAGAGTGTCCTCATCCATAGTATTTATTATTTTTTTGTCAAATCAAACTATAGGAACATATATCATTGATTTTGTTGAGAAACCCAAAATTGTTAACCTGACTGACCATCTTTGTGCTTATGATCCATTCATATCTTTTTTATTCGTATGCTGCTCTTATTTTCATTGTGTTTTTTTTTTAAATTGACTCATCTTTGGTGTGGAAAAGGCATAAAGGGAAAATTTGTTATTTGCTACAAATTTACTATTCATAAATGAAACCGCTATCATCATGACCCTGGTTAGAGGTAACCAGCAAAGAACAGAGATCAATGAAGGTCAGATGACTTGGTTAAAAATTAATCTGAAATTCTAGGTCAAAGAAGGTGAGTTTTAGAGCTGGATTGATGAGTCATGATTACAGGTTTCAAGTGTCAGAATATAATGAAATTGACATTGAGCCAAAAACACTGAATCAGTTTACAGCATAACATGGATGGTTGTAGACAGGAAAACAACCAGAATCAAGAGAGTTTAAATGCACAAATCATGAAGGCCTTCATGTAACATGTTAATAAAAAACTTTTTTGCATTTTAATCTGTTTACTGAGACTTCTTAGAGAATTTAGGGGACTTCCATTGTAGGTTCTGTCAAGATTCAATTAGGAAAACAAAAAATTCACAAATGTTCTCAATATGCTATTCTATTTTTATTGATCCATTTAGGTATTTATTTTATAAAATTAAATTTAGGTAATCAGTGAATATTTTTCTATTTATTAGACTTATGTTACCTATTATCCAACCTTAACATTTGGACTATATTTACTTTAAAACCACATTCTGACTTTCCAACAGAAATCTACACGCAACAAATGCTGGTGAGGATATGGGGAAAAAGTACCCTCACCCACTGTATGCTACTAAAGCCACCGTGGAAGTCAGTAGGGAGATATCTCAGAAACATGAACATAGACTTACCGTATGATCCAGCCATCCCACTCTTGGAAATATATCCAAGGGAAATGAAATCAGCATATGAAAGAGCTACAGGTACCTCCATGTTTAATACAGCTCAATACACAAATCAAAGACATGGAATCAACCTAAATGCCCATCAACTGAAGACGGGATAAAGATGTTATGGGATATGTGCACCATGGAATACTACACAGCAGTAAAAAACAAATGAAATTCAGTCATTCGCAACAAAACAGAGGAAGTGGAAAACATCATAATTAGTGAAATAAGCCAGTCCCAAAGGGACAAATACCATATGTTCTCACTGACCTGTGACAACTAATAGAGCACCTAAAAGGCAACATGTAGCAATGAAATCGACATTTTGAGTAAAAATGACATGGAACAGCGCATGCCTTGACTATTGAGGAACAGGTTCGTTCTTTGTACTTTTGTATTCTTTTTCTTTCTTTTCATTTATTTTATCTATTTTACTTACACTTTTTTTCTTTCATACTAATTGTTGAACTCTTTATTTTTGTAAGCATTCATTTATTGATTTGAAAGTCAGAGTTACACAGATAGAGGAGAAGCAGAGAGTGAAAGAGGTCTTCCATCTGATGGTTCACTCCCCAACAGGGTGCAACGGCCGGAGCTGCACCAATCCAAAGCCAGGAGCCAGGAGCTTCTTCTGGGTCTCCCTCATAGGTGCAGGGGCCCAAGACTTGGGCCATCTTGTACTGCTTTCCCAGGCCAAACACAGAGCTGGATAGGAAATGGAGAAGCCGGGTATCGAACTGACGCCCTTATGGGATGCCTGGCACATCAGGCCAGGGCATTAACCTGCTGCGCCACAGTGCCAGACCCTGAACCCTTTATTTAACCGAGCTAACTGTATGTGTATTAAGTTAAAAAGTTAAATGAAAATAGATCTTAGTTAAAATAAAAACTCATTCTGATTATTTTTTCTAAATCTCTAGTTCATGTAGGGAAACTTACTATTCTAGAAGGTACTTCAAAAATCTGTGAAAAATTGGAATTAAAAATGTTCATTTTGTTCTGAAAACTTTGAAGCCCAAGCATTCAAGAAGACTTCAAAATGCTTATGAAAAAATGCACATTATGAAAATTTACACATGGATTTCAACATTTTTGTATGCAAAAATAAATTTGTCTTTTAATTCCATTCCCATGAACTTTTTGAAGTACCCTCATGTATGGTTGATTATTTTCTCTTATCATCATGGGTTTTGACTTCTGCAAATATTCTAAATAACTTGTGTCATGCAGTGATCCCTTGAGAATGGTGTCTTGGCTAACTGTGGTGTATCCTATGCACAACTACAGGTACATTACAATTCTTGATATTTTTTTAGCACCCCAATATAATTTTTTTAATGTTTAAAGCAGAAAGGTTCAGAAAGGTATACTGATTTCGTTTTGTGTGGGTAAATTACCAGGAGTAGGATGGCTGGGTTATCACATGGTAGGTCTATATTCAGATGTTTGAGATATCTTCATAGTGACTTTCACGTTGGCTAGACCACTACTCCCGTGTTTATCGTAGCTCAATTCACTATGAAGTACCACACAGCGATAAACTACAACAGCAATAACATGAAATCCTGTGTTTTGTAACAAAATGGATGCAACTGGAAATTATTTTACTTAGTGAAATAAGCTGGTCCCAAAGTAGCCGTATGCTGTATTTTCTCTTTGTTCTGCGGTAAAGAATAGATTATCTAAAAGGCAATATATAGAAGTGAAACTGACATTTGGAAACTTTTTAATTATGATTTTTAACAGTCTTAGTCCCTACTGTTCAGGAACAGCATTTCGTCATACTATTTGTTAAACTCCTTACTTAGTGTAGGGTTAATCTTATGAGAATAAAATTAACTGAAAATAGTTTCTTTTAAAATTTAAGAATGAGAATAGGAGAGTGAGGAGGAAGAAGAGTGGGGGCATGGGTGAGAGGTAGAGGTGGGTGTACCACTATGCTCCTGAATTTATATGTTGGAAATATATAAAATTTGTGTACCTTAAATAAAATTATTTAAAAAGCACAAAGGTTCAACATTCTATAGATTTAAATAATTTTGGTCCCTACTTTTAAGGACCTTGTCTCATTTTAAATCCTTTTTATTCATGCTTTTCTCTTTAGGTACCAAATATCTTTTAATGAAATTTCCTCTGATGCTGGTAATTGGTGACTACTGTTTCTTGGTTTTGCACGTGGCTGTGTATGTTGTTCTATGTTGTTCTTTTTTTTCTTCAGGATATGTATAGATTTCAGAGCAGAAGAAGTGTCAAATAGTTGTGTGATCAATTACCAGCTCAGTACATTACATTAAATGGAACTCTAAATGTAAACACAGAAGCAGAGGGTTTGCCTCCTAACTAGTGATTTTTAATATCTTATTGCTCCATATTCAAATTGATCCCATAAAAATACATTTTTAATTTTTGAGATTTCATCTGTCATCTTGCCTTTAATCACTTTTATTATATATTCCATTTAAAATTGAAAGAAAAACATGTACAGAATTTGAAAAAGTAACATTGAAAACTTGAATTTTGTAATTTTGTTTCCAAAATAATTTACTTTCATGTGATTATTACTGCTTACCTACAAATTTTGAAAAAGAAGATGGCGGAACAGTGAGGGCGCACACAAACAGTCCGGGAAAAGATAGTTTAATAAAAGTGGAGTTGCAGTAACTCCAAGTAAAGACTTCGAAAAACAACGCGGGGGAAACTCTCCCTGATCCACTGGACTTGACGCGGAGGAGAACGGACTCGCCCTGCTGCGGGAAAGGAGACGTGCCCGCGGGAAGGGAGACGCGAAGGGGAGCGCGGCTGCGGAGTCGGCGTGCCACCGCCGGAGGGGGAGGTGAGGCGGAAATCCCTCGGTAACTCCAGACATTGGCGGGAAGAGAGGGACCCCACTGGGGTCGCCTCGGAACCGGGTCCCCCCGGCCCGCCCCGCCAGCCAGCGCCCGGAGGCCTCGGAAGCGGGTCCCCACCGGCCCGGCCCGCCCCGCCAGCCAGCGCCCGGCGGCCTCGGAAGCGGGTCCCCACCGGCCCGGCCCGCCCCGCCAGCCAGCGCCCGGCGGCCTCGGAAGCGGGTCCCCACCGGCCCGGCCCGCCCCGCCAGCCAGCGCCCGGCGGCCTCGGAAGCGGGTCCCCACCGGCCCGGCCCGCCCCGCCAGCCAGCGCCCGGCGGCCTCGGAAGCGGGTCCCCACCGGCCCGGCCCGCCCCGCCAGCCAGCGCCCGGCGGCCTCGGAAGCGGGTCCCCACCGGCCCGGCCCGCCCCGCCAGCCAGCGCCCGGCGGCCTCGGAAGCGGGTCCCCACCGGCCCGGCCCGCCCCGCCAGCCAGCGCCCGGCGGCCTCGGAAGCGGGTCCCCACCGGCCCGGCCCGCCCCGCCAGCCAGCGCCCGGCGGCCTCGGAAGCGGGTCCCCACCGGCCCGGCCCGCCAGCCAGCGCCCGGAGGCCTCGGAAGCGGGTCCCCACCGGCCCGGCCCGCCCCGCCAGCCAGCGCCCGGCGGCCTCGGAAGCGGGTCCCCCCCCCGGCCCGGCCCGCCCCGCCAGCCAGCGCCCGGCGCCCGCGGGCCTCCGCACAGCCCACCCGCCTCTAAAGCAGTGAAGCTGCACAAATCTGAGGGGGTGCTGCAGCCAGCAGCTCCGTTACATCGACAACCCGGGGAGACAGAGTGGAGAAATGCCAAACAAAAGCAGACACCGACCTAACAAGAGCAAGGAAGACACTATGATGACCCCAAATGAAAAAGACACCCCAATTCAAGATTATGAAGATGAGGAGATAGAAGAGATGCAAGAAGCAGACCTCAAAAAATTGATACGAACATTAAGAAGCTCACAAAAACAAATACTTGAACTACAGAAATCTTTAATGGATAAGATAGAAAACCTCTCTCGCGAAAATGAATTATTAAGGAAGAATCAGAATGAAACGAAGCAACTAGTAGAACAAGAAGCTACGATAGTGACAAAAAATCTTAATGAAGTGAAGAATTCAATTGATTACATGACAAGCACACTAGAGAGCCTTAAAACCAGGATGGGTGAAGCAGAAGAGAGGATATCGGACTTAGAAGACAGAGAACAGGAAAGGAAACAGTCAAACCAAAGACAAGAAGAGGAAATTAGAAATCTAAAAAATATTGTCGGGAATTTACAGGATACTATTAGAAAACCTAACATTCGGATTCTAGGAGTTCCTGAAGGCATGGAGAGAGAGAAAGGGCTAGAAGGCCTTTTTGGTGAGATACTAGCAGAAAATTTCCCAGGTTTCGAGAAGAACAGAGAAATCCTAGTACAGGAAGCTCATAGAACCCCTAACAAACATGACCAAAAGAGATCCTCACCACGACACATTGTAATTAAACTCACCACAGTGAAGCAGAAAGAAAAAATCCTAAAATGCGCAAGAGAGAAACGTCAGATTACCCTCAAAGGATCTCCAATCAGACTCACAGCAGATTTCTCATCTGAAACCCTAAAAGCCAGGAGGGAATGGCGAGATATAGCCCAGGTACTAAGAGAGAAAAACTGCCAGCCCAGAATATTATACCCTGCAAAGCTCTCATTTGTGATGGAAGGGGAGATAAAGACATTTCATTGCAAACAGAAACTGAAAGAATTTGTCGCCACTCGCCCAGCCCTGCAAAAGATCCTTAAAGATGTGCTACACGCAGAAACACAGAAACATGGTCATCAACATCAAAGAAGCTAAAGGAAGGAAACCTCACAGCAAAAGATCATAAGAAACTCAAAGCATACATAAGAAAATCATTGGCAAATGGTAGGGCAAAGATACTACTTATCGATAGTCACATTGAACGTGAATGGTTTGAACTGTGCTATTAAAAGGCAAAGATTTACTGACTGGATGAGGGAACAAAACCCAGCTATTTGCTGCCTACAAGAAACACATCTTTCCAACAAAGATCCATACAGTCTCAAAGTGAAAGGATGGAAAAACATATACCATGCGAGCAGAAATGAAAAAAGAGCGGGCGTAGCCATCTTAATATCAGATAACATAAATTTTACCACAAAAACTATTAAGAGAGACAAAGAGGGGCACTATATAATGATTAAGGGATCCATTCAACAGGAAGATATAACGATTATCAATGTATATGCACCTAACCACCGGGCACCGGTCTATTTAAAAGACCTGTTAAGGGACTTAAAGGGAGACTTAGACCCCAATACAATAGTACTGGGAGATTTCAACACTCCTCTCTCAGAGATAGACAGATCACCAAGACAGAGGATTAACAAGGAGACAGCAGATTTAAACGACACTATAGCCCAAATGGACCTAACAGATATCTTCAGAACCTTTTATCCCACAGAAAAAGAATTTACATTCTTCTCAGCAGTACATGGAACCTTCTCCAGGATTGACCACATACTAGGCCACAAAGCAAGCCTTAGCAAATTCAAAAGAATAAGAATCATACCATGCAACTTCTCAGACCACGAGGGAGTGAAGTTGGAAATTAGCAACTCAGGAATCTCTAGAGCATATGCAAACACATGGAGAATGAACAACATGCTCCTGAATCAACAATGGGTCATAGAAGAAATCAAAAGAGAAATCAAAAAATTCCTGGAAGTAAATGAAGATAACAGCACATCATACCAAAACCTATGGGATACAGCAAAAGCAGTGTTAAGAGGAAAATTTATATCAATAGGGGCCTACATCAAGAAATTGGAAAGGCACCAAATAGATGAGCTTTCAATGCATCTCAAGGATCTAGAAAAACAACAGCAAACCAGACCCAAAGCTAGTAGGAGAAGAGAAATAATCAAAATCAGGGAAGAAATTAACAGGATTGAAACCAAAAAAACATCACAAAAAATCAGCCAATCGAGGAGCTGGTTCTTCGAAAAAATAAACAAGATTGACACCCCATTGGCCCAGCTAACAAAAAAAAGAAGAGAAAAGACGCAAATCAGCAAAATCACAGATGAAAAAGGAAACATAACAACAGACATCACAGAAATCAAAAGAATCATCAGAAATTACTACAAGGACTTGTATGCCAGTAAACAGGGAAACCTATCAGAAATGGATACATTCCTGGACACATACAACCTACCTAAACTGAACCAGGAAGACATAGAAAACCTAAACAGACCCATAACTGAGACGGAAATCGAAACAGTAATAAATGCCCTCCCAAGAAAGAAAAGCCCAGGACCAGACGGATTCACTGCTGAATTCTACCAGACATTTAAAGAAGAACTAACTCCAATCCTTCTCAAACTATTCAGAACAATCGAAAAAGAGGGATTCCTCCCAAATTCTTTCTACGAAGCCAGCATCACCTTAATTCCTAAACCGGGAAAAGATCCAGTATTGAAAGAGAATTACAGACCAATATCCCTGATGAACATAGATGCAAAAATCCTCAATAAAATTCTTGCCAATAGAATACAACAACACATCAGAAAGATCATCCACCCAGACCAAGTGGGGTTTATCCCTGGTATGCAGGGATGGTTCAACGTTCGCAAAACAATCAACGTGATACACCACATTAACAGACAGCAGAAGAAAAACCATATGATTATTTCAATAGACGCGGAGAAAGCATTTGACAAAATACAACACCCTTTCATGATAAAAACCCTAAGCAAACTGGGTATAGAAGGCACATTCCTCAATATAATCAAAGCAATTTATGAAAAACCCACGGCCAGTATCCAATTGAACGGGGAAAAGCTGCAAGCAATCCCACTAAGATCTGGCACCAAACAGGGATGCCCACTCTCGCCACTGCTATTCAATATAGTGCTGGAAGTTTTAGCCAGAGCTATTAGGCAAGAAAAAGAAATTAAAGGGATACAAATTGGGAAGGAAGAACTCAAACTATCCCTCTTTGCAGACGATATGATTCTTTATTTAGAAGAACCAAAAAACTCTACTAAGAGACTATTGGAACTCATAGAAGAGTTTGGCAAAGTAGCAGGATATAAAATCAATGCACAAAAATCAACAGCCTTTATATACACAAACAATGCCACGGCTGAGGAAGAACTGCTAAAATCAATCCCATTCACAATAGCCACAAAAACAATCAAATACCTTGGAATAAACTTAACCAAGGATGTTAAAGATCTCTATGATGAAAATTATAAAACCTTAAAGAAAGAAATAGAAGAGGACACCAAAAAATGGAGAAATCTCCCATGCTCATGGATTGGAAGAATCAATATCATCAAAATGTCCATTCTCCCAAAAGCAATTTACAGATTCAATGCAATCCCAATCAAGATACCAAAGGCTTTCTTCTCAGATCTGGAAAAAATGATGCTGAAATTCGTATGGAGGAATAAGAGGCCGCGAATAGCTAAAGCAATCTTGTCCAACAAAAACAAAGCTGGAGGCATCACAATACCAGATTTCAGGACATACTACAGGGCAGTTGTAATCAAAACAGCATGGTACTGGTACAGAAACAGATGGATAGACCAATGGAACAGAATAGAAACACCTGAAATCAATCCAAACATCTACAGCCAACTTATATTTGATCAAGGACCCAAAACTAACCCCTGGAGTAAAGACAGTCTATTTAACAAATGGTGCTGGGAAAACTGGATTTCCACCTGCAGAATCATGAAGCAAGACCCCTACCTTACACCTTGCACAAAAATTCATTCAACATGGATCAAAAACTTAAACCTACGACCCGACACCATCAAATTACTGGAGAGCATAGGAGAAACCCTGCAAGATATAGGTACTGGCAAAGACTTCTTGGAAAAGACCCCAAAAGCACAGGCACTCAAAGCCAAAATTAACTATTGGGATCGCATCAAACTGAGAAGTTTCTGTACTGCAAAAGAAACAGTTAGGAAAGTGAATAGGCAACCTTCAGAATGGGAAAAAATATTTGCAAAATATGCAACAGATAAAGGGCTGATAACGAGAATCTACAATGAAATCAAGAAATGACACAACATTATAACAAACAACCCACTTAAGAAATGGGCTAAGGACCTCAATAGACATTTTTCCAGAGAGGAAATCCAAATGGCCAACAGACACATGAAAAAATGCTCAAGATCCCTAGCAATCAGGGAAATGCAAATCAAGACCACAATGAGGTTTCACCTCACCCCGGTCAGAATGGCTCACATTCAGAAATCTACCAACAATAGATGCTGGAGAGGATGTGGGGAAAAAGGGACACTAATCCACTGTTGGTGGGAATGCAAACTGGTTAAACCACTATGGAAGTCAGTCTGGAGACTCCTTAGAAACATGAATATAACCCTACCATACAACCCAGCCATCCCACTCCTTGGAATTTACCCAAAGGAAATTAAATTGGAAAACCAAAAAGCCGTCTGCACACTAATGTTTATTGCAGCTCAGTTCACAATAGCTAAGACCTGGAACCAACCCAAATGCCCATCAACAGTAGACTGGATTAGGAAATTATGGGACATGTACTCTACAGAATACTATACAGCAGTCAAAAACAATGAAATCCGATCATTTGCAACAAAATGGAGGGATCTGGAAAACATCATGCTGAGTGAATTAAGCCAGTCCCAAAGAGACAAATATCATTTGTTTTCCATGATTGGTGATGATTAACTGAGCACCAAAAAGGAAACCTGCTGAAACGAAATGAACACTATGAGAAAATAAGTCATGATCAGCTCCTGTCTGAACTGTTGATGTACAATCTAAATCTTTACCCATTTTAGTATCTCCCCTTGTTGTTTGTATTCGTCCTAGTACTATGGGTTGAATCTGGCAACTAACACACAATTAGCCATAAGTGCTTAAATTTTAAATGAAATGTGATCCCTGTGAAATATAAGAGTGGGAATAAGAGAGGGAGGAGATGTACAACTTGAGACATGCTCAATCGGAACTGCCCCAAATGATAGAGTTAGAAGTGTGCCAGGGGATTCTAATACACTACCATCAAGGTGGCATGTACCAAGGCCATCTCATTAGTCCAGGTGATCAATTTCAGCTCACAATTGATCACACTGATAGATCTAAGAGTAAAAGGGTTCACACAAACAAGACTAGTGTCTGCTAATACTAACTGATAGAATGAAAAAGGGAGAGAACGATCCAGCATGGGAAGCAGGATACACAGCAGACTCATAGAATGGCAGATGTCCTAAATAGCACTCTGGCCTCAGAATCAGCCCTTAAGGCATTCGGATCTGGCTCAAGAGCCCATGAGAATATTTAAGGCATGGAAAGCTAAGACACTCTGGAAAAAACAGAAGACCTAAATGAAAGATCTCTGCGAGTGAGATCCCAGTGGAAAGAACGGGGCCATCAGAGAAGGAGGTACCTTTCTCTGAAGGGAGGAGAGAACTTCCACTTTGACTATGGCCTTGTGGGAATAAGATCGAAGTCGGTTAACCCTAAAGGCTTCCATAGCATCGGCAACTCATGACCAGAGCCTAGGGAGATTACTGATGCCATAAACAAGAGTGTCAAATTGTTAAATCAACATCAGGAGTCACTGTGTACTTACATCTCATGTGGGATCTGTCCTTAATGTGTTATCCAATGTGAAATAATGCTAATACTAGTAATGAAACAGTATTTTAAATTTTGTGTTTCTGTGTGGGAGCAAACTGATGAAATCTTCACGTACTATAATATTAAATCAATCTTCTGTGTATAAAGATAATTGCAAATGATTAAAAACTCTAGGTGTTAAATTGGAAATTGCATAGATAATTAATCAATTCTTTAAAAAAAAAACATGTAGGATCTCTGTCTTTAATGTACTGTACATTGTAAATCAATACTATAACTAGTACTCCAACAATAATTTCAGTTTGTGCCTCTAGGTGAGGGCAAACTGTTAAAATCTTTACAGAATATGTTATAAACTGATCTGCTGTGTATAAAGAGAATTGAAAATGAATCTTGATGTGAACAGAAGGGGAGAGGGAGCGGGAGAGGGGAGGGTGGCGGGAGGGAGGGAAGTTGTGGGGGGGGGGAGCCATTGGAATCCACAAGCTGTACCTTGGAAATTTATATTCTTTAAATAAAAGCAAAAAAAAAAATAAAATAAAATAAAAAAAAATAAAAAACTCTAGAACAAAAAAAAAATTTTGAAAAACACTAGCATCTCACATTAATTGTTATCTATCTAATCTTTGTGAACTACTTCTCTCCACATGTAAATATTTTTCATGATCACATTTGACACTATACATCTTCAATTTAACTTTGAAATTGTTATTCTTATATTTATTTTGTCCTGTTAACACTAGTTATAGATTTTCATAAATATATACACGTATACTTAAAGAGCCTGATTGACTTCATAGTAGATCTTTTTTAAAATAAAAATAATACCTGATTTAAAATATCTGAAAATCTGTGTATGAAAAAATGAATTTGTTAATTTATATTTAAATTAATGCAATAGTATTTTATTAAAGATAACAAATGTTATCAGTTTATGTGCATCCATCACAATTTAAAAATTAGGCACTTTTTTAACTTTTATTTAGTAAATATAAATTTCCAAAGTACACTTTATTGATTACAAGGGCTTCCCCCCCCATAACTTCTCTCCCACTCACACCCCTCCCATCTCCTGCTCCCTCTCCCATTCCATTCACATCAATTCATTTTCAATTCTCTTTATATACAGAAGATTGATTTAGTATATATTAAGTAAAGATTTCATCAGTTTGCACCCACACAGAACATAAAGTGTAAAGTACTGTTTCAGTACTGGCTATAGCATTAATTCACATTGGACAACACATTAGGGACAGAGACCCCACATGAGGAGTACGTACACAGTGACACCTATTGTTGACTCTACAATTTGACACTCTTGTTTACGGCATCAGTAATCTCCCTAGGCTCTAGTCATGAGTTGCCAAGGCTATGGAAGCCTTTTGAGTTTGCTGACTTCGATCTTATTTAGACAAGGTCATAGTCAAAGCAGAAGCTCTCTCCTCCCTTCAGGGAAAGACATCTCCTTTTTGATGGCCCGTTCTTTCTACTGCTGGGATCTCACTTGCAGAGATCTTTCATGTAGGTTGTTTGTTTTGTTTTGTTTTGTTTTGTTTTGTCAGAGTGTCTTGGCTTTCCATGCCTAAAATACTCTCATGGGCTCTTCAGCCAAATCTGAATGCATTAACGGCTGATTCTGAGGCCAGAGTGCTGTTTAGGTGTTTAGGACATCTGCCATTCTATGAGTCTGCTGTGTATCCCGCTTCCCATGTTGGACTGTTCTCTCCCCTTTTTATTCCATAAGTTAGCATTAGCAGGCACTGGTCTTGTTTTTGTGATCCCTTTGACTCTTAGACCTATCAGTGCAATCAGTTGTGAACTAAAATTAAACACTTGGACTAGAGAGATGGCCTTGGTGCATGCAATGGTGATGAGATTGTATTGGAATCCCCTGGCACATTTCTAATTTCACCATTTGGGGCAAGTCCGATTGAGCATGTCCCAAATTGTACATCTCCTCCCTCTCTTATTCCCACTCTTATATTTAACAGGGATTGCTTTTCAGTTAAATTTAAACACCTAAGAATAATTGTGTGTTAATTACAGAGTTCAACCCAGACCAAGTAGGATTTATCTCTGGTATGCAGAGATGGTTCAATGTTCACAAAACAATCAATGTGCTACATCACATTAACAGACTGAAGAAGAAAAACCATAGGATTATCTCAATAGATGCAGAGAAAGCAGTTGATAAAATACAACACCCCTTCATGATGAAACCTCTAAGCAAACTGGGTATGAAAAGAATGCTTTTGCATATTATATTCTTTTGGTGCTTTTTGTCACAGTGGTTCAGAAAGAGCTGTAGATTTTGTGGATGGCAGTGAACAGGCAGCATCCCATTTAGAAAGATCCCATTATGATCAAAGATGTTAGAAACAATTCAGCACATTGGGCTGAATATAATCCCATTTTTCTTGCAGTGATTGAAAAGCTGACCAACTATAAAATCTCCTGCCTTTTTTCAAAAAAGTTATGTATTTATTTGAAAAGCTGTGTTACAGAGGAGCAGAGGCATGAAACTCTAGAGAGACAGAGGGAGAGAGAGAGGGAGAGGGAGAGGGAGAGGGAGAGGGAGAGGGAGAGAGAGAGAGAGAGAGAGAGAGAGAGAGAGAGAGAGAGAGAAACTTCTTCCAAACACTATTTAGGGATTCACTCCTTAAATAGCCACAATGGCAGGAGCTGAGCCTTTCCAAAGCCAGGAGCCAAAAGCTTCTTTTGGGTCTCCCACATGGGTGCAGGGCTTTACAGGCCAAAGCAGAGAGCTGGATTGGAAGTGGAGCAGCTTGGATGTGAAAATGCGCATATATGGGATTCTGGCAATGCAGGTGTTGGCTTTATCTGCTATTTGGAAGCAGGGGCCCTTATCCCCTGCATTTTCTTTTTTACTGAATCATAGAAAATAACCAATGATCTAGCCATAAACTCAGGTGGAAAGGAAATGGTGTATGTTCTATTTTGTTTGTTGAGTTTCATGACTCTTTATAGATTCTGGACATTAATGCTTTTTCAGCCTCATAGTTTGATCATATTTTCTCCTATTCTGTTGGTTGCTTCTTCACTTTGGTGAAGGTTTCTTTTGCAGTGAGAAGCTTCTCAGCTGGATACAGTCCCATTTACTTTGGCTTCCAGTGCCTGTGCTTCTGGGGTCTTTTCTAAGAAGTCTTTGCCTATGCCAATTTCATGCAGAGTTTCCACAATGTTCTCTAATAATTCAACAGTATTAGTTCATAGATACATCTTTGATCCTTTTGAGTGTATTTTTGTTTAACGTGTAAGGTAGGGATCTTGTTTCATACTTCTGCATGCAGAGATCCAGTTTTCCCAGCACCATTTGTTGAAGAGACTGTCCATGCCCCAGAGATTGGTTTTAGCTCCTTCGTTAAAGATAACGTTATTGTAGAAGTGTGGATTGATTTCTGGAGCTTCTTCTCTTTCTATTGGTCTACACATTTATTATTTTCTTTTTTCCAGTACCAGGCTTCTTTCATTATAATTGCCTTTTGTGGTATGTCTTGAAATCTGATATTATGATGCCTCCAGCTTTGCTTTTGTTTTATAAGATTTCTAGGCAGGCGCCAAAGCTCAGTAGGCTAATCCTCCACCTTGTGGCGCCAGCACACCAGTTCTAGTCCCGGTTGGGGCACAGGATTCTGTCCCGGTTGCCCCTCTTCCAGGCCAGCTCTCTGCTGTGGTCCAGGAGTGCAGTGGAGGATGGCCCAAGTTCTTGGTCCTTGCACCGCATGGGAGACCAGGAGAAGCACCTGGCTCCTGCCATCGGATCAGCGCTCTGCGCTGGCCGCAGAGCGCTGGCCATGACGGCCATTAGAGGGTGAACCAACGGCAAAAGGAAGACCTTTCTCTCTGTATCTCTCTCCCTCTCTCACTGTCTGCTTTGCCTGTCAAAAACCAAAAAAATGATTTCTTTAGCTATTTGTGATTTCTTGTGTTTCCGTGTGAATTTCAGCATCATTTTTTCTATATCTGAGAAGAATGTCATTGGTATGTTGATTAGTATCACATTGAATCTGTAAATTGCTTTTGTAAGTACAGAAATTTTGATGATATTGATTTTTCCAATCCATGAACGTGGAAGATATTTCCATTTTTTGTGTCTTCTATTTCTCTCCTTAATGTTTTGTAATTTTCATCATAGAGGTCTTTGACAACCTTGGTTAAATTTATTCCAAGGTATTAAATTATTTTTGTAGCTATTGTGCATGGAATTCATCTTGAAAGTTCTTTCTCAGCCATGGTGTTGTCTGTGTATACAACATTTCGTGCATTAATTTTATACCCTGCCACTTTAGCATACTCTTTCATGATTTCCAATAGTCTTACTGGAGTCTTTTGGTTTCCCTACATATAGAATCATGTCATCTGCAAGTAGGGGTATTTTGACTTCCTCGTTTCTGATTAGTATCCCTTTGATTTCTTTTACTTGCCTAATGACTCCGGCTAAAACTTACAGAACTATATTGAATAGTAATTGCCAAATGATGCATCCTTGTCTGTTTCTAGATCTTACAGGAATGCCTCCAACTTTTCCCCATTCATTAAGATACTGGCTGTGAGTTTGTCGTAAATTGCCTTTATTCTGTTGAGGAATGTTCCTTCTATACATATATTGCTTAAGGCTTTCATCATGAAAGGATGTTGCATTGTAACAAATGCTTTTTCTGCATCTGCTGAAATAATCATCTGCTTTTTATTTTTCAGTTTGTTAGTGTGACATTTCACAATTATTGCCAGGTTTCCACATTTTGGGAGCCAAAAAGAAGAGTAGTCTTGTCTCTCACATTATTTCCTACTGCATGGTAAAGAGAGATGAAGAGACATCTACAACTATTACCTCATTCAGGTTTATGGCCTCACCTCCTAAGGAGTTTCAGAGCATGCCTTAGAGATGAGGACAGCAGATTGAGTTACTCTACATTAAGCCAAGTTCCTAAGTAAATGCATGATGTTACAGCAACTGAAGCACATCAGCACATGAGTATCTGGAGAGAGAAAGTAGGAGAGTAATGGAGGACTCCAGGACAGTCGATCCTATGAAAATGGTGGGATATGGATTTGACTAATGCTCTCCTTTTTCTCAGGTTAAAACATTATTTCACATCTCATTTTTCTACAGAACAGTAAGAGTAGATTCTAATTTTTTACTGAGGTAATTTTGAGCTTTTGTGGATCAGCTACTTAATAACAAATGATCTGCATAAACGTTCAGCATCCTTCCCAACACTGGAAGAGATGTAGACAGCATAGTATAGGGGACATTGACCTGGGAGTACACGAAGACATTTCACTTGGATAGCATTTATGGAACCAATGCTTTAATTCTTCCACATGTAGTTTCCTTCCAAAATGGTCTGACAGAGAACAGGCTAAGTTCATGAAGAAACTGAGAAATGTAAGAAGTATACTGTCCTTGATTTTGAATTCACACACCTAATTTCTAATTTGATCCTCTAAGCCCAGATGGTAGAAATGCAGTATTTGTTCATTTGCCCAAGTGTGTCTGTTCTGGAGGATTAGGGTGCCTAGGAGTTAGGGCATTAGAGGAGGTGTCAATCACATGGCACTACCATCATCATCTCATAGGGCCAGCGTTCACAAGGATGCTCTGCTTACCCTCTGGTACTGGGGACTTGGTCTAAACAGCTGCCATGCAGACATAGCTCACTCAAACCCAACTGATTTATTGCCTTCACCTCATTCTTAGGCTGATGGGAACAATTCTGCTGACCTGTTCTATGCTGAGGGACAAGAAACTTCAGGGGAGTGTGCGGGGTTCAATGTGCCTTACTCCCTTTGTTTAAAATTTCTCCTCAGAAGCTTTTTTGCTTCCTTTTGGATTACACCCAGTAAATAGGACTTAATGTCTGATAACCCTAATGGATACGCATTTTTGAAAGATTTATTCAATTACTTGAAAGTCAGAGTTACACACAGAGAGAAGAGGCAGAGAGAGAGGGAGAGAGAGAGAGAGAGAGAGAGAGAGAGAGAGAGGTCTTCTATC
Organism: Sylvilagus floridanus; assembly: GCA_949820135.1. Taxonomy (NCBI): domain Eukaryota; kingdom Metazoa; phylum Chordata; class Mammalia; order Lagomorpha; family Leporidae; genus Sylvilagus; species Sylvilagus floridanus. The sequence goes on along the minus strand of OX463238.1, from coordinate 101,711,843 downwards.
CACTGGTTCACTCCCCAACTGGCCACAATGGCTGGAGATGCGCGAATTCCAAAGCCAGGAGCCAGGAACATCTTCCAGTCTCCACCATGGGTGCTTTCCCAGGCCATAGCAGAGAGCTAGATCGAAAGTGGAACAACTGGGACTCAAACTGGCACCCATAAGGAATGTCGGCACTGTAGGCAGCAGCTTCAACCACTACACCACAGCGCAGGCCACCTGATATGCATTTTAACATGTTATTTTCTTTTTTTTTTTATTTTTTTAAACTTTTATTTAATAAATATAAATTTCCAAAGTACAGCTTTTGGATTACAGTGGCTCCCCCCCACCCCGCCAATAACTTCCCTCCCACCCGTAACCCTCCCATCTCCTGCTCCCTCTCCCATTCCATTCACATCAAGATTCATTTTCAATTATCTTTAATATACAGAAGATCAATTTAATATATACTAAGTAAAGATTTCAACAGTTTGCACCCATGCAGAAACACAAAGTATAAAGTACTGTTTGAGTACTAGTTATACCATTAATTCACATAGTACAACACATTAAGGACAGAGATCCTACATGGGGAGTAAGTGCACAGTGACTCCTGTTGTTGATTTAACAACTGACACTCTTTTTTATGGCGTCAGTAATCACCCTAGGCTCTTGTCATGAGTTGCCAAAGCTATGGAAGCCTTTTGAGTTTGCCAACTCCAATCTTATTTAAGTCAAAGTGGAAATTCTCTCCTCCCTTCAGAGAAAGGTACCTCCTTCTTTGATGATCTGTCTTTCCACTGGGATCTCACTCACAGAGATCTTTCATTAGTTTATTTTTTTTCCCACAGTGTCTTGGCTTTCCATGCCTGAAATACTCTCATGGGCTTTTTAGCCATATCCGAATGCTTTAAGGGCTGATTCTGAAGCCAGAGTGCTGTTTAGGACATCTGCCATTCTATGAGTCTGCTATGTATCTGCTTCCTATGTTCTCTCCTTTTTAATTCTATCAATTAGTATTAGCTCACACTAGTCTTGTTTATGTGATCCCTTTTACTCTTAATCCTATAATTATGATCATTTATGACATGTTATTTTCACCTAAATCCTTATGCCACAGTTTCTGTTTTTCTAGGACACTTCGTTTTTAAAATTCATTTTGCAATTTTATTTAAGGTATACAAATGTCATGCATTTCATATATACAGATTTATGAACACAGTTATTCTACCCACCCTACCTTTCTTCTCACTGATGCCCCCACCCTTCTTTCTCTTCTCTCTCCTATTCTGACTCTTAATGTTTGCGAAGATCTATTTTCAGTTTACTTTATATTCATAAGTTCAACCCTACTAATAAATAGTTCAATAAACAGTATGAGGAATAAAACACTGTTACTCAACAGTAGAGACAAGGGCTTATATTCAGGTTTATCTCTTCCTCATATTTCTGTTGTAACTTCTCCTGAGGCAGTGCTCTAGCTGTCTGTAGTGGAAGCTGAAAGTACCCAAGGCAGAAGCCTTGTTATTATTTCAGATGTATTCCTCAGTACTCTTGGAATAACTGTTAGCAACTGTTAAAGAATGCAGGGCTGAATTGGGCACTTGTCGCAGCACTTAAGTCTTATCATGGGGTGCCTATGTCCCACGTCATAGTATACAGATCAGCTCCCACTTAGCCCAAATCCAATGCAGGTGTTAATGTGCAACCTTGGAGAGAGTAGATGAGGGTTCAAGCACTTGGGACTCTGTCTCCCATGTTGAAGATGCAAATTCACTTCCAGCCTCTCAGTAAATGCATTGTTAGGGATAACGAATAAAAGGATGTATTTTGGTCATGCTGCCATGTGTTTTAATTTTTTTTGAGAAACTACAGTAACAACCTCCAGTAAATATAATTCCCCCCTTGTCTTAGAACATTATAGTATACTTCATGGCTCCTGTGTAGCCCCATCCTCCACTGAATCTGAGTTTGACCATGTACCTGTACACTTTGACCAATGGGTCATTAGCAAATGTGAAAGAAGTACAGGTTTGAATAGTGTTCACATGCTTTGAAGGAAATTCTTCCTTTTCCGGGCCGGCGCCGTGGCTCAACAGGCTAATCCTCCGCCTTGCGGCACTGGCACACCAGGTTCTAGTCCCGGTTGGGGCGCTGGATTCTATCCCGGTTGCCCCTCTTCCAGGCCAGCCCTCTGCTGTGGCCGGGAGTGCAGTGGAGGATGGCCCAAGTGCTTGGGCCTTGCACCCCATGGGAAATAAGGAGAGCACCTGACTCCTGCCACCGGATCAGCGCAGTGCTGAGGGACGTTTATAGCATTAAGGGCTGACCTAAAAAAAAAGAAATGCCTCAAATTAAAGGTTTAATGATGCATCCTGAAGACTTAGATAAACAAAAACAACTCAACCCACAAATCAACAGGAGGTGATAAATAATAAGCATCAGAGAAGAAATGAGTGAAATTGGAACTAAAATTATAACTAAAAAAATCAACAAAACTAAAAATTGGTTTTTGAAAAATTTTAAAAATATAGGCAAACCTCTAGCTAGACTAACAAGGAAAGAAAGAGAAAAAAAAACTCAAATAAATAAAAAGGAGATGGAAAAGGAAACATTAAAAGTGACACCACTGAAATACAAAGGATCATAAGAAACTAACATGAAGAACTGTATGCTAAAAAACTGGAAAACCTTGATGAAATGGATACATCTCTGAATTCATAAAACCTATCAAGATTAAATCAGGAAGATGTAGACAACCTAAATAGACACATGCAAGCAATGAAACTGAAGTAATCAAATTCTCCCATCAAGAAGAAGTCCAGAATCTGATGGCTTTCCTACTGCATTCTACAGAATATTCAAAGAGGAAATAACTCCAAAAATCTTCAAATTATTCTAAAATATTGAACAGGATAGAATTCTGCAAATATTTTTATGAGGCCAAGGTTACTTTGATATGATAAAGAAAACTACAGACCTATAAACTTAATGAACATAGGTGCAAAGATTCTCAACACAATACTAGCAAATTGAATTCAAACCACATTAAAATGATCAAATGTCATGATAAAATGGGATTTATTCCAGAATGCAAGGGCGGTTCAACATTCACAGATCAATGAACATCATAAACTGTAAATGCTATAAATCACAGAATAGCCAATATCATCCTGAATGGTGAAAACCTGAAAGCATCTCTTCTCAGTTATGGAACAAGGCAAGGTTGTCCACTCTCACCACTCTTATTCACTATATTACTTTAAGTTTTAGCAAGAGCAATTAGGGAGGAGAAAGAGATAAAGGGCATTATTAACATTGGAGAAGAGTAAATGAAATTGTCTGTGTTTGCAGATGACATGACGTTGTACATGGAATATCCTGAACACTTGATGAAAAAGATGTTAGACTTGATAAATCAATTCAGTAAAGTTTCAGGTTTCAAAATACACATACAAAATCAGTGACTTTTGGTATGCAAATGATGAGCTCAGAGAAAGAGAAATCAATAAAGAAATCCCACTCACAGTAGCCACAAAACAATCAAACTTTTAGGAATACATTTAGCCAAATAAGTGAAATATTTCTACAATGAAGATCATCAAACATTAATGAGAGAAATCATCAAAGACACTAAAAATGGAAAGATATCCCTTGCTCCTGGATCAGAAGAATCAATAACATTAAAATGTCTATACTATCTAAAACAATCTATAGATTCAATGCAATCCCTATCAAAAATCTAATGACATTTTTTAGGATTGTTTTTTCCAATTCTGCCTGGGAAGGCAGCGGAGGATGGCCCAAGTGCTTGAGCCCTGCACCCGCATGGGAAACCAGGAGGAAGCACCTGGCCTATGGCTTCGGATAGGCGCAGTGCACCAGTCATAGCGTCCATTGGGGGAGGGGAGGGTGAACCAATGGAAAAGGAAGATCTTTCTCTCTGTCTCTCTCTCCTTGTGTAACTCTGCTTGTCAAAAATAAAAAATAAAAAGTATGTAGATAACTAATGCTGAAAATCTCAGAAAATAGAATAAAATGAGGCAGCTGTGCCCAGAATAGATGTAGGGTTCCATCCTTCCATAATTGGGACTTCTAGTCAACTAAGGTGCTTTCTGGAAGCTTGGATTCAACAGACTGCTCCATTTTCTCTGTTGAAGTACAAAACAAAAGTTTGACTTGGTATCAATAGTTCCAGACAATGGAGTCATCCACTTACTAATGAGTTGGATTTTCTTTATGATTTATCCTAAGCAATGAGGTAAATGTCATAAAACCAAGACATGGGACAACTTTGAAGGAGCCAATGATGCATATTTTCAGGATTGGAACCTAACTCTGTATATACTTTAGCAAACTAGTCAAACCTGACAAGATCTGATGATGAGTCAATATTAAAATGTTAAAATGAGGACACACATTTTGTCTGTTATTCTAGGACCGATGCTTTCAATTTTTAGCACAATAAGTAGGTTCAGAAATCAGATGAAATAAATTCCCACATTCATGAATCCACTTTAATACATGTAGAAAGTGAAGACTAGCCCTCCATGTGAATTGGAACAGAAAACCTCTTGTGACAGAAAATACAAGGCGTACTTGTCCAAGGCATGTTGGACGTCAATATGTGAGTCTGGTTTATTACATGATCAGATTCAAGGCTTTCTTATTTCAGAAAAGTTTGGAAGAAATGCTAGTCATATTTTCTCTTTTTTATACACAATGCAAATTGACTATGTCTTTCCATAGCTAATACATGTAAATAAAAGACAGAGCTGTAGTGCTTACTGGAAAGTGGCCATGAATTTGACCATAGGCCTGCCTAAAGAAAGGGACCCCTTGGGGCCGGTGCAGTGGTACAGTGGGTTAAAGCCCCAACCTACAGCACTAGCATCCTGTATGGGCACCGGTTGGAGTCCCGGCTGCTCCTCTACTGATCGAGCTCTCTGGTATGGCCTGGAAAAGCAGTAGAAGGTAGCCCAAGACCTTGGGCCCTTAGAAGAAGCTCCTGCCTCCTAGCTTCAGATCAGCTCAGCTCTGGCCATTGCAGTCATTTGGGGAGTGAACCAGCATAATGGAAGACCTCTCTCTCTCTCTGTCTGTCTATCTCTCTCTGTAACTCTGTCTTTGAAATAAATAAAATAATTCTTTTTTAAAAAGAAATAAATAAAACATTTTTTTTAAATGGACCTCTTGGCACAGGTGTTATACCTCTCCGTGACTTTGTCCACTATATAATCAGTCATCCACAAGTTTCTCAATGTTATTACACATTTGATCTTAAGTTTATTCTTATGCATATAAAGAAAATCAAGCATGTCATGTATGTTTGTTTCTGAACTATAATGGAGCAGATATTCTCCTGAGTAGATTCCTGTTCTATCTGCATAAGGATTAAGCTCATCACATTCACATCTATGCCTCATTGCATAGTGCAGAGAAGGGTAAGATGGGATTTTACAAGGAGTCTCCTGAGCCCAACTTTCCCAGGGGTCTCTGAACACATAAGGTCAAAGGAAGCCAATAGCCACAGACTGAGTGGTCTCTTTCTGAATTCTGACTATGTGCTATGAACTATAGTCTATATTATAAAGACGTAACTTTTTGATAACCAGTCATTTATTTGTTGCCTAAATCCTACTTAATTCAAAAGTATTTAAGGGGCTGAATCAGTATTAAAAAGTGCATGCCCTCGCGGGAGACCAGAAGGAGGCACCTGGCTCCTGGCTTCAGAACAGCGTAGCTTCGGCCATTGCGGCCATTTGGGGGGTGAACCATCGGGTGGAAGACCTTTCTCTGTCTCTCTCACTGTCTATTACTCTACCTGTCAAATAAATAAATAAATAAATCTTTTAAAAAGTGCCTGGTTTATTCATAAAATTTTCTTCTTGAAACAGACTAAACATACATAACCTTGTATTAGAGGGATTTAAAATGCATCGAATGATAATTTTGTAATATTTTCCAAGGCATAATTTATTTAAAATTTCTCTTAAGATTTTGTTTAGATAATTTTCCTATGGATCCTGCCAAAAACTGAAATACTGTAGTCTACAGGTCAAATCCAGCTTAGAAAAACAAACCAACCACACTATAGCTGAAGCCAGGAGGTTTCATGCTTTAATGATAAGTAAAATCCTTTATTGGCTCAGACAGAAGAGGATCAACAATATCTGCAAGGATCTTGTTGTCTTGTAGGTGCTGACCAACTCATTTTAGACCTCTGACATGTCTCTTTAATTTGCAAATTGGATGCTCAGGTGAACTTGTAGATTGAAAGCGTGATAAGCCATGTGGAAGATGCTAAAGGAACTTGGGAACAGCATTCTGGGACTCTTTATGATTCAGAACTACCGTGATGGAGTTGAGAAGAGATCCAGTGCCCTCATGTGGAAAGGTCCATATTAGTCCACTGATTCACTAGGTAGTAATAACTGCAACTCTTCAGTGGCATTGGTGAAATAAGAACAATTTTACAAGAAACACAGGATAATATGACAATATTTATATATATATATATATATATATATATATATCATATATATGATGTAATAATATGAAGGATAATATGGGTTGAGAGTCTAAGGCATATAGAATATAAAAATAATGGAAGAATGCCTTGTGATGCAAAGTGATCTTTTGTTACATGTTTTTGTAATATTTTGTGTATTTGAAAATTTTTAAAAAATGTAATCCAACTATCACAATCTTTTTTTTAGACAGCAAGTGTAAAACTACATGGCTAATTGGAAAATAGACTTTTAATTTTAATTTTTTGTTTCACGTTTTATTTATTTGAGAGTCAGAGACAGACACACGGACACTGACAGAGACAACACAGTATTCACATATACTGTTTCATTCCCCAAATTCTCCAAATGGCTGAGGTAGGAGATGGAAATTCAATCTAGCTCTCACACAGAGGTGATAAGTACTCAACAACTTGAACCATCATCATAGCCTCCCAAGGTGTGCATTAACAGGGAGCTGGAATGTGGTGCAGAGCCAAAATCAAACCCAGGAATGCTGATGTGGAATTAATGCATCCCAAACAGTGTTGAAACCAGCCAGGGAAAATCTGTCCCTAACTGGTCTCCCTGCTTGACTGCTGCCTGCTCTCCGACTCATTATCTGCCAGCAGACAAAATAGTATAGTAGAAGTATTGGAATGGTATAGACACCCCCTTTTTGTACAACCCTTCACTATAATATTTCAAATGTTCACTAGCGTTTTTGAGCATCATAAGACCAGATCCTTGAGCACTTCTTCAGTCTCATATCTGTCATCATGCAGTAAATTCCAGTAACATCAGCCTTCCCTAAAGCCTTCCTGCCAAAGCGCCATGTTGCACCAACCCTAGCTTTCCTGTTTGCTCAGCTTGGAATTTAGGGCATCCAGTCTGGGTAAAACATACATGTTATCATCTCAAAGAGCCTCTAATGTGATGCTTCTCTAAAACCTTGACTTATTTTTCTCCCTATGGTATCTATCTGTGTTCTTATCTAAAGTATGAATAATAATATGCAATTGTCTCTCTTATAGAGGGATCCCGTCTGTCTCATTATCAATCCAGAAACTCTGAAAATACTTGTGAAATAAGTAATTAATAAAAATTAATTTGCATTCTGCAAAATGAAAATAAAGAACACTATTTCCTTACCATAAGAGTTCATGATAAGGCAGCTTGCTATGGTAAGTATGTCTCATTCTTAACATAAGAACAGGAAGTGTATATATTCATGGAATTGGACATAAGCAACCCAATGCTGCACAAGGAATAATTGCTGCTTCCACCTACTATATTTTTTGAGTTTCACAGGGCCTTAAACAACATGATATGATTGGCACCATGCAGTGATGTGGTGGTCTTAGCTTTGGGTTCCATTTTGGGGGAAGAGTTGTCTCAGCTATACAACAAAGAACACAGAACAGCTGTTAGACACAGTATAGAGTTATATGTAACTGTAAGGAGTGACACAATACTAAAAATTAGAGTCTCACTCCTCCAAATGGGGATCTACAACTATCAACTTAGTGGCATTTTACTTTTTAAATATATTAAGAGAAGAGAACACTCTTTTTACATTAGTAATATGATATACAATATACCTTACCTACACAATTTATGAGAATTAAAATGGTTTTATGTTATCATAAAACTGTACATAACTGAAGGTTATGATAAATTGATTCCATTCTTACTATTAAAATTTTGTGATCCAAAGTGCTAAACAACATCACATTTTGGAAACATCTAAAAAATTTCTAAAAACAAGATCATGCTTTGTTATAATTTTGTTGGGTTGTGCCCATGTTACAATAGGGCTCTGTAATCACACTAGGTAACACCAAACAGACCAAAGAAAATATAAAACCTTTTCATAAATAGAGCAGCTATTTTCAGAGGCTTACAGAAACTTTTTTTCATTGAGTAAAGAATCTCATCTAAGAACACAAAGTATGTTATCTTGAAGAGCCATTTCCCATAGTAGACCGAGTCCTTGTAAAAGCAGGCATTCAGGCATTCCAGAGATATCAAAGCTTACCAGGGACAGCTAGCTCGGTAGACCAAGGCCGCACAATAGAGATTGCTGAACAAAGTAACTCCGTGTACACAAAGCTCCCATGCTGTAAGCCCCTGCTGATGTAACTCTTTTTTTCCTGCTGATGCAGCCCTTTTTTCCTTTAAAAACTCTCCCAAACAAAGACCGGGGCCTCACTCCTTTCTCCATTGCGCCTGTTGGTTGGATTGAAATCGGCAAAGACCCCCTAAAATTTACTCTGAAGTGTGGCCCCTTAAAGTTCCCTAAAAATGCTATCCGGGGTGCCACATACGCTACTGGAATTTGGGGTGCCTTACGATTTCACCACGGGCTTATTACTAAATCCTCCATATTAATAAGCCCGAGAGGGTCCTTGCCTAATATTTAGAGAAGAATTCTAAATACCGGCACAGATAAACGAGGCAGCATGGTACGTTTTAAGCTTTTATTTAGTAAGAAAGGTGCATAAGAGAGTATTTAGGAGAGAGAAATGAATGGGGGTTCATACCTAGCACCAGGAACCAGCCTCATGGATGAGCATCTAGGCCAGGAAGCCTAGAGCACATGGCCCGAAGGCCATGCGCCCAGGAGGCGCAGGGCTATAGCAAGCCCTGTCCTGGTGAGAGGCCAGGGAAGAAGAGCAGGGCCAGAAAAACAGCAGCCAGAGCACACTGTGCCCTAGACTTTTAACCCACTCCCAAGGGGAGTGGTTAATTAACCTGATTGGCTGGTGGGCACCCCGGTGTGGCCAGGTAGGGGAATGAGGCCACACAGGGGCGTGGCAAAGGCATCAGGGAGGGGCATGAGGTCACACAGGGGCGTGGTCTTCCAGTTCACAAATCTGACCAATTTTAACCTGTATGCCTGCCTACTTCTGGATGGGGTCCCTGTTGCAGCTTGTACTTTTAAAATAAACCTCGCTTTTGCAGTTCGGCGTGATCAGGTCAATGACAGCTTCTTGGGGATCTACTTATCTGGGCACAACAATCTCAAGTTCAGCAACACAAATTCTTAGGAACATGAGTAGCTTTTTGAAATCAGGAACCAGTTCTATGTTTTAGGGGACATGAGCTAGAACACTTTCTGAGACTACCAGTGCAATTGGATGATCTAAAACAGTATATGAAAAGATTACCTTATATTGTGTGTTTAGATGACCTTCTAAAAACTTACACCACTTTTTGTTTGAAGTGAAGAGCTTTTTCTTTAATCCTTGGCACAGAAACTTGATACTTTCTGCAGCTCTTGGCAGAGCACTGTAGAAAACCCCAGAAACATCAAGGCTTTTGTAGCAGTCAGGACAACATCCTGTTATGACGTCATGGTTCTAAGGCTCGTGCCATAACTGATGATATGCCACACTAATTTCTAAAATGACCCAACTGTTATTTTTTTTCAAAAATAATATGAGATTATTATTATAAATTCTTATTATTATATCATTATTGTATTATATATAGGTATATATAGGCCCATATACATAATTATATTATTATTATAAATTATTATAAATCCACATGAAATTGAAGAAACCAAAAATCTTTGATACAGTTTCTACAAGTGTTACAATCTCCCCAAACTGGAATATAATATTACAATCATAGTTTTCACGCCATTTTCTGTTCATATAGAAAGCACCTGGAGCCAGGTAATGCATAAAGAAAAGAGGTTTACTTTATTTACAGTGAAGTATACTATAAGCCCAACACCAGCCAATATTCTGACCCCCTTTTTTGTCTTGTAGACAAACGTCTCCCCACTGTTACTTTACCTGGCAGGGAAGGACAAAGAGGTGAGGTGTTCAACATGGACATTTGTGGGGAAACAATTTAGTCCATAGCAGTCTACCCTCATTTATTTAGGTTAACACTGACCTTTCCACCTTGAGTACTACAGAGAAGAGATAATATAAAAGTGAAGCTACATCTATAATGTTTAAGTATATCACAAACACAAAACTCTTTCTTGATTCTATTTTTTCAATCAAAATTTTAAACAAGTGATCCAGTGTTCAGATACCAGATGGTTTTACCTATCACTCTTATTTACCATGCATGTAACATTCGGAAAATTAATTGTTCTAGAAATGCTTCCATGTCTTCATTCACAAAACAGAGATGATAGTCAACGTGTATCAGAGGACTGTCATACCTACTAAATGAAATAACACCACAGAAAAGGTAGCATGAGGTGGGGGCTAGCATTGTGGCACAGCAGGTAAAACCACTGTCTATAATACTGGCATACCATGTGGCTGCCAGTTCATGTCCAGGCTGCTCTACTTCAGATCCAGCTCTCTGCTAATGGCTTGGAAAAGGCAGTGGAGGATGGGCCAAGTGCATGGGCCCCTGCCACTCATGTCAGAGACCACGATGAAGCTCCTGGTTTGGACCTGGCTCTACTCTGGGTGTTGTAGCTACTTAGAGACTGAAACAGCAGATGTCTCTCCCTCTCTCTTTGTAAACATTTAAAATTCATAAATAAATCTTAGGGGGGGCATTGACACTTTATTTACTCGGGTAATAATTAGAGATTCATCCAAAGATTTGGATAAACCATATTTATTAAAAAGAGAGAAGGATAAGAGAGGGAAAGAGAAGAGATAAAGACTGGAGTGGAAGAGAGAAGGGGGAGGGGAGAAGAGAGGAGAGGAGAGAAGAGGGGGGGTAGAGGAGAGGAGACTGTCATAGCACAACAATTTAAGGTATCATCTTTGACACCTACATTCCCTATCAATGTGCCAGTTCGAGCCCTGGATCCTCTGCTTCCAACACAGCATCTTTGTTAATGTACATGAGAAGACAGTAGTAGGTGACCCAATCCTAAGACCCCTGCCACCCATGTGAGATATCAGGGCAGAGTTACTCACTCCTGGCTTCATCCTGGCCCAGATATGGCTCTTTTTTTTTTTTTTTTTTTACAGGCAGAGTGGACAGTGAGAGAGAGAGAGACAGAGAGAAAGGTCTTCCTTTTGCCATTGGTTCACCCTCCAATGGCCGCCACGGCCAGCACGATGCGGCCGGCGCACCGTGCTGATCCAAAGGCAGGAGCCAGGTGCTTCTCCTAGTCTCCCATGGGGTGCAGGGACCAAGCACTTGGGCCATCCTCCATTGCACTCCCGGGCCACAGCAGAGAGCTGGCCTGGAAGAGGGGCAACCGGGACAGAATCCGGCGCCCCGACTGGGACTAGAACCCAGTGTGCAGCGCCACTAGGTGGAGGATTAGCCTGTTGAGCCGTGGTGCCGGCCCAGATATGGCTCTTGAAGCCATTTGAGGAGTCCTCCTGTGTATGAAAGATCTTATTTTTTTTTTTTTATTTTATTTATTTTTTTTTTTGACAGGCAGAGTGGACAGTGAGAGAGAGAGAGACAGAGAGAAAGGTCTTCCTTTGCCGTTGGTTCACCCTCCAATGGCCGCCGGGGTCGGCGCACTGCGGACGGCGCACCGCGCTCGTCCGATGGCAGGAGCCAGGAGCCAGGTGCTTTTCCTGGTCTCCCCATGGGGTGCAGGGCCCAAGCACTTGGGTCATCCTCCACTGCACTCCTGGGCCACAGCAGAGGGCTGGCCTGGAAGAGGGGCAACCGGGACAGAATCCGGTGCCCCGACCGGGACTAGAACCCGGTGTGCCGGCGCCACAAGGCGGAAGATTAGCCTGTTGAGCCACGGCGCCGGCCTGAAAGATCTTATTTTCTCTCTGATTCTGCCTCTCACTTACTCTACCTTTCAAATAAATAATTTTATAAAAAAGGAAAAGTAGTAATTCCTTGATAATAATCCTTCCATTAACATCTGTTATTTTTATCTTTACCTTCAAACTTTACCTTCAAAATAACGGTATAATGAATGTCCTTCCATGCCTAAAGAGAAGGGAAAGAGAACAAATCATGAAATCAAATCTATTGAACAATCACAAAGAGCCAGATTCCTTTCCAGGCACATTTTTAAGATTCATTTATTTGAAAAGCAGAGTTACAAAGAGAGGGAGATACAGATAGTGAGAGATGCTGATTCATTCCCTAAATGGGCCTTTCTGAAGTCAGGAGCAAGGAGCTTCTTCCACATGGATGTAGCTGACCAAGTACGTGGGCCATTCTCTGAATCTTTCCCAGGCACATTAGAAGGGATCTGGAGGAGAAGTGGAGCAATCATCCCCTTTGGGATGTCAGTATTGCAGGTGGTGCTTACCCACTACACAAACATGCTGGCCACTCCAGGCACTTTTTGATAGTTTCATTTCCTCAATATAACTTTCTCAAATAAAAGCATTACTCCCATATTTATGGGAGAAGAAACAGGCTCAGTGGAGTTCAGGACTGAAATACAGATACTTAACAGTTTGTAGTCAGGTTTGTCAGGTACTTAAGTCACAAAGTGTTTCCACAAGAAAGTAGGAGGGAAAAACTTACCCATGGATGTGAAGCCGCATTGTGGTCAGATGGACTCATATACCTGGATGACTTGAGGCTTTATCACTGTCTGCATTTGGATTAGGTACTCATTCAAACTCACTCACTCTACTCACTGAGATAGACTTTTCAATCTCTGAGGGCAGTTTGGTTCCAACTCTCAGCACTAATCTGCCTGGGTTCTTGAGGTTGGTAGTGGATACTGTTACTTCAGAGAGCCACATCTTGGCTTTTAAGCTGAGATTAGCAGTCAGGACTGGGAACAGGCTCTGATGATTCACATCCTGATGGCTACTCATCCATCTCTATAACAGATGCCTAGTTGTCAGCTGTGGCCCTTGGGACAACACTCTCCACACTCTGCTCAGCTTGATCTACACTGTGGGTCACTGTCACCACAATAAGCAACTTTCTCCATGCTGGCACCCTAGACCTCCTGCTTCCAGTAACTCATTTTTTGCCTCCTCCCTAGAACCTGACCACAAACACTTGCTCCACTGCCCTTTGCTGCCCTCTGCTGGCTCTACCTGGGAGCAATAGTTAATCTCTGAGGCCTTAGGGGCAAGGCAGATACTTCATTTCCTTAGATGAGTGAAGCCAGGAGTGACAAATCTGAGGAAGTCCTACCAAGTCAAGTAAAGAAAATAAGTAGTATTTTTAGGCGATATTTGAAAAATTCAAGACAACTGTAAAATACCTATGAACAAAATATCTAAATGCACTTTAAATAATTGGTTCTAGCTGATCTGTTCATAGGTCCTGTCACCCATTATGTAAAAGGTAGTTATAAATCTATAGTGTAAAACCATACTATCAAATATTTATAAAACTCCCAAATCATTCACAGAGATAGAAAATAGAACTTAAAAATAGGATAAACCAAGAGAAAAACTCAAATGTCCACGTAGAAGAGATACAGGGGCTAACTCTGTGGTACAGTAGGCTAAGCGTCTATCTGCAGCCCTCACATCCCCTATGGGTGCTGGTTCATGTCCAGGCTGCTCCTCTTCTGATTCAGAACTCTGCTATGTCCTGAGAAGGCAGTGGAAGATGGCCCAAGTGCTTGGGCCTCTGTACCCCTGTGGGAGACACAGAGGTTCCTAGCTCCTGGCTTCGGATTGGTGCATCTCTGGCCATTGTGGCCATTTAGGGAGTGAACCAGTGGACAGAAGACCTTTCTGTCGGTCTCTTCCTTTGTCTCTCTATAACTCTCTTTCAAATAAATAAATAAATCTAAAAAACTGTATTTGAAATCCCCCAGGGTCATTTAGATGGTATCAGGGAAGCTACTCTTCCTGACCAAGCAAGATTCCTTAATACAATAGTTTCAGAATCCTGCTATGTCATTTTGTAGTGCTACCATATCAAAAAAAAATAATAACCACAAACTAATCTAAAAATAACATTAAAATAATCTGAGTAGTATTAATATTGATATGTTAAACAAATATGAATGTTGCAGTTACATAGATGTGGTTGGTAATATCAGACACAAAAGATATCACTAAAAATGTTATAACAAAATAGAATTTCAACGTATTTATCAAAAGTATTCCTATAACCACCAGATGAAGCAAACAATATGACCAGGAATCTTAGGAGAAGCTGGATAAAGAACTCTGACCAAAGTCTGACTTTCAAGGTTTGAATGAGTCAAACAAAGTATATACCCAGGAAAACCAATCCCCAATGTGAAAAGGTGGGGAGGTGGGGTCTACTGTAGGGAGGTATTTTGGTCATGAAATCTCTGTCTTTATGAATGAATGTATTTATCTCAACGGTGGGTTTATTATCCAAGAAAAAGTTGTGTTATAAAATTGAGTTAGGCCTATCTTTCTGTCTCTCAAATGTTCTTTTGCCTTTCTTCATTCTTACATGTTATGACAAAATAAGGTACCCAACAGATGTGTACCCTTGATCTTGGACTTCCTTGTTTCCAGAATAATGACCCAAACCAACTGCTCACGTTCATAAGTTACAATGTGATGAAATCAATTACAGTATCAGAAAACAGAATAAGACACTAAGGAAATTGAACAACATGAAGGGAAAGTATTAATATAAACTTAGACGTATGCCAATAACCACCAAGAGAAGAAAAGAGATTTTTAAAACAAGGAGCTAGATTAACTGGGTGGTGGGCAAGAAGCAATGTGGAGAAGTTACTTGTTATTGTTCGATGTTTTGTATATACACATAAATTAGTTCCAGCACATAAGTTATAAAAGTAAAAAAGAGACAAAAATAAATTAGTAACTACAGACCTTGGTCTGTCTCCCACCTCTCAGACATATAGCCCCACTCATTAAACTCAACAACAGACTCCACAGAGACAGGAAGGAGCATAGGAGAGCAACTGAAGGCATTTCTGCCAAAGAGCAGGATTCCTTGGGTCTTTCTGTCTCATGTTCAAGTTCCATATTTCAACAGCCAACCTTTCGTGAGACTAACTTTTCACCAATTTAATACAAGGTACCTAATATCTCCTAATGTTTATTGAACACTGGTATCCTTCTGTTATTTCTTGACTAGAGTAACCTTCATTCCATGGCATTCTTGGTTCTTGTGTCTTATTTTTTACATGTTGAAATGGTTTAGTACTGACCAGCTGATAGCAACATAAGATGGCTAGGAAGAAAAGAAAAATCTACGGCAGAGTGATGACACTCACTATTACTAGGATAAATTAAAATGTAATCTATTAAGTTAAAATGCTGCTGAGGGAGTAGGCATTATTCCTTTCCTCTTGTGTCCATAGAGAACACTGCTCTTCCCTTCGCTCTCTTGGAGAGAACACAACTAGAGCAACTGGAGAGGAGGTCTGTTTCAGAGGAACCCCAACACTGCACTGTAGTGCAGACTGCATGAGATATTAGACACAAGGAAATGAAAACACAAGAAGGAATTATGCCCAATGCTCACTGAGAATGATGCCGACATTTGTGCAGTTTCCCAAAACCCTCTCCACCACATTCCACATCAACAATGTACGTGAAAACTCTTGATACCTTGGAAAGCTAAAAAAGCAGAGATTTGGATTAAGCTAATTTTGAAGCAACTGAAGATGCCATATCCACTCCTATAAAAGACCTTTCAGGATACAGCTAGTTGTTGGACCCAGTCTCCTGAGTAAGCTCCTCTTCTTGAGACTGAGCCACTCGTACGTGGCTTTGAATGAAGGAATTTGGACTTCAAGTTTTATAGGCTTTTCATTTTTATGGAGACTTAACTTGGGGTCTATTGAAAAGTGAGTAGAGCATTTCTTTGTTAACAATCAATCAGTCTTGGAATTTCTTTTAGAGAGTCTGGTAGACAACATAACGGGGCATAATTATTGATAAGGACTAGAATAGGGCATAAATTTTAGGAATTCAGGTTGTTGCATGGAGTTTTGTGTGAATACGTTGCTGGAGTATTCAGGAAAATGGGGCCAGTATGACGCAGCAGGTTAAGTGGCCACTTAAGATGCTGCATCACATATGAGTGCTGATTTGAGTCCTGATTGCTCATCTTCTGATCTTCTTCCCTGTTAATGCAACTGAATAAGCAGCAGAAGATGGCCCAAGTGCTTGAGTTGTTCCCATCCATGTCAGAGACCCAGATGGGGTTCTTGGCTCCTTGTTTTGGTCTGCACAGTACTGCTTGCGCTCTCTCCTTCTGTGTGTGTGTATGTGTTTGTGTATGTATGTTTCCCCTTCTGTTTGCTGCCTTTCAAATAACTAAGAAAGTCTTTATGATAAAACTTACTGATATTAGTATTTATTAATATCATTTTCTCAAAATTAAAAACTTTTGTTCTTTAAAGACAGGAGCAAGAAAATTAAAAAAAAAAACATACAATTGAAGGGTACATTTGCTAACCATATATCCTGAGGATTTGTGTTCATAGTATAAATAGAATTCTTACAACTCAATGATGAAAAGACAAAGAACCAATTAAAGATGATAAATGTTTTGAATACACATTTATTTAAAGAATACATACAATTAACAAACAAGTAAATGAAAGAAGCTAAACAACTTCAGCAATAAGAGTCATGCAAATTTAGACTATGATTAGACACCATTTCACACACTGTAATATGAGTATAACAAGTGATTACAAGTATAGGCAATAAGACAGCTTAAAACCCTCATTTATCATTAACATGGATCTAAAAGTGATTGCAATGTGGATGTAAAAGTGATTGCAAATGTGCAGTCACTTTGATAAGCAGTTTGACAGATCCTCGTATATATGAAATTATCATATGATCCAGTAATATCGTCCCCAAACAAACAAACATATTCATGCATTAGTGTGTATATCAATCTTTGGGACATCATTATTCACCACAGCAGGAAGTATAGTTAAACAAAATATCCATTAGTTGATTAATGAATTAGTTAAATATAGTGTATTGTTATAGACTGTGTTATCCAACAGTAAAAGTGAGTGAAAAAGTAGTACAGACATACACTAAAATGTGGATGACACTTAAGAAGATACTGTGCTTAGACAAAGCAGTTGTAAAAGACAATATAATGGGTGATTCCATTTACACAAAATTCCGGAACAAGCATACATGTATATGTTAGCAGTTGCTGCAAGTGAGAGGGTTTAGGGATTGAACTCCAAAGTGTATGATGTTTTGTTTTTGGGTGATAAAAATATCCAAAAATCAGATTATCATAACAAATCCATAATGCTGTAAACATACTAAATACATTGGATCATATATAGGTGAGTTTTATGATTCATAAATTATATTTTATAAAGTTTATTTAAATAATTATAATAATAAATGTTATACTTCCTAAAATAATATAAATTTTACATGTTTTAAGTGTTACAAATATTCTACATTTCTTGAAGTTCATCATTTTTCCCTTGTGTTGATTCTGTCATATATTTTAAAGTTTCTAAAATTAGTGCACATCTCTAAATGTAGAAAATCATTGCACTAATTGACTACACAGTAAATCTATAAAGATATGATGTACATTGAAATAGCTACTTGAATATAAAAGCAAATTTCATCAGGATAATTGTTCTATAGTTTATTGTTTCTGCAATTTTGTCTGGCTTTGGTGTCAGGAAAATGGTGCCTTTGTGAAATATGTTTGGCAGACTGCTACGCCTACAGCTGTGGTAACATCTGCGTAGCAAAAACAGCTGCGCCAGAGACCTCCACGGGCTGAAGGGCTGAGGTAGGATCTCTTTGGAGAGGGGCCTCAGGCACCTCCGGTAGAGATAGAGGTCAGTAATGATCTTGTCTCTACATAGTGGAAGCCGAAAGCCCTTCCTGTGTTGATTCCTGTGTTTGCTCTGCCCTCTGTACATAACGTTAGAAATGATTGCAATCTACCTTTGCTGCCTGTATTTGATCTGGGCTCATGCCCCCATGGACACGGAACAACAATAGGATTACCGGGAACCCATTATCATAGCAAACAGTTCCTTTAACATTCCTGAAGAAGCAATTCAGAACATCACGCTGTTTGCACCGCCAGCTGTAAAAGCCTTCCTGGAAGAAGCCTTAGCAACACATGGTAATCGGACTCTGGGAGACTTCTTGGACGCTATGGAGCAACGGGAATTGCTAAAAGAAAGCAAGAATGACCCTGAGGAAACTCGGGTCGAACAGCTCATAGGGAATCCATATTCGGACTCCCCCGCGAGGGAATCCCTCTGTCATGTTAGATCCGCTTCCTTACACGGGTGCCTATGATGATATGGGTTGCAGACGGGTTAATCATGAACGGGAAAAGGCAGCATTGGGATCAATTGCCTTTTATGACTAGGTTAGCTAGGTCCAGAATCCCGTGGTGTATTATTGACAAGGCAGGAAAGACAACAGGTATGGGAAACTATAAAGATGGCTAAGGCAGTGGGCAAACAATGGCATGTTCCCCATGATTGAGCACAGATAGGAGAGGAATATCTTTCTGGCATACGTGACCTGGGTGAATGAGGCCTATATGCGGTTAAAATGTTACCACTATTCCCTCATTGTTACCGCACTGTTCTGACCATGTTAACCTTTACTCTTCTGTTAATCAATGATGTTTTTCCCTCAAGCTTTAGAAGTTTTACTATAAAAACCCTGACTTAACAGACAATAAACGCAGCAGCATTAGTACTACACTGGTGTCTGTCTGTCATTTTCCTCGCCGATTCCTTGTCTCCCTAGATGCCTTCATCCTGTTCTCCCTCGGTCTGTGAAGTCTCCGAGCTGACAGTCCGCGGCAGCAGACTTCTCTTCTTTTTAATTTTTTAGAATAATTTGAGAATAATTGGCATTATTTCTCCTTTAAGTGATTTCAGCACTGAAGCCAGCAGTTCTGGATCTTTCTATGTTGGAAAACTTGCACTTACAGCTTCAATCTCATTTGTACGTACTGGTCAGCTGGCTTTTTCTCTTTCTTCCTGATTCAATATTGGTAGTTCATAAGCACCCAGGAAATTGTCAATATTTTAAAGTTGTCTATTTGTTTACATATAATTGTTCATATTATATTTCTGTGGCAATTGTAATGTCTCCTTTTTATCTTTCTCTGTTCATATTATCCTTTTTTTTCTCTAGCTCAGGTTTTGTTGTTTGTTCAGATATTCAAAACAAAATCTTCATCTCACTGATTTTTCATTTCACTTTTGTTTATACAATGCTCTTCATTACTTTGTTCCTTATACGAATTTGAGATTTCAAGTCTTCTTGTTTTTCAGGATGCTGAGATGCATACCTAGGCTGTTTATTTGAAATTGCTCTGCTTTTTGTATTATAGCACAAGCCATGAGGTCAAAATTTGGTCTCACTAAGGCATCCATCAAAAGATAAATAGCTTAAGAAACTATGCTCTCATATACACATTATATATATAGTGTAATATTATTCATCTGTAAATATAATGAAATCCTATTATTTGCAGCAACATAGATGAGACTGGCAAGAGGATAACAGCATGGTCATTATTCTTGAGTATAATACGAGGCCATGGTAAAGAAAAATGGGAGTGGTGAGAAGGAACTTAAATGAAAGAAAAGCATTCCTATATTTCTCATCTCAGAGTTATTGGTATCTCTGTAACCAGTAATGTGAAAAAGGAGGAAAAAATAGCTGGAAAGACTGAAAACAAGAGACACACTCACTAGCTGATTATTAGCTTGAATGCTAGAATAAGATTGAGGAATGGGGAATACCAAAACGGGAAGCAGATGCGTTCTCCCTGTACCCTGGAGTGAACAAGTTTGTGCTATTCAGCACTTTGCCCAAACTTGAAGAGATCTATTCCTTCTTTTTCTTCTTTCCTGTCTTTCCAAACTGTTGGCAGCAAAACAACAAGCATTTTGTGACAAAGATTATAACAGCTGCCACACAAGCCAGCAGGAACCCGATCACATCCAAAGAGTGGGCCTGGAACCAGCTGAGGTCATGGACTGCTGGCCGAAGGTGCTTGGCTCCCTTGTGGCGCATGACAAACTCGACCCAGAAGACTGCTCGATCCAGGGGCTTCATGGGCTGATCGTGATGAATCCTTGATAACTTCATGACGTTCTCTTTATAGCTGAAAGTGCGAACAGAGACAGAAAGCAGAGTGTTCTTATCTTTGTTTTAATTAAAGTAAATGAAATGTGCTTCAAAGCCAAAACTTCCTGAGGAAAATATAAATTCTTGATGTCACATGAACTTTGCTAACTGCCTATCATTAACATATGTGGTGAGGAGACTGAAAAGAAATATACAAGGGTACTTGAAAAACTGAGGAAAGACTTAGGTAAATATTAAGTTTATTTTCATTCAAAAAGTTTAAATCCACTCTTAGTTTAAACTTAATATCCATTTTTCATTAATGTTTTTGTGATACCTTGTATGTATCATTTTCTCTTCTTACAATGGGGGAAATGATTATAAAGGTAAATTAATAGGAAGCTCATTGTCAATTTGTGCCTTATTTGTTCCATAAAGAAACTTAGTCACTGAATGAGCTACAGTTTTCAAGATGATATCAAGACCAAGATGGTGAATACCAAGACTGTGCAAAAGTATCTGAAAATACCATAAACCTGGTCTCTAATGCTTCCTGGTACAACTAACAGCATAGTCAATATTAGAACCTTTCAAATCAGCAGTACTTACGAAGGGTCATTGATCACTGTCCTCAAGGCACTGAGCAAGTCTGCACTTGTCATTGTATGCAGGCTCAACTCTACAGCCGCTCCTTTAGCCCTCATATGAGCAATGTTGTCATGCTGATCGCCAAACAAGGGAACTCCTACCATGGGAACACCGTGGTAAATTGCTTCATAGATCCCATTAATTCCACCATGTGTGATGAAAGCCTTGGTTTTGGGATGACCTAGTTTAGGGAGCAGAGCACAGTTGAGTGAAGATTGCATTATCATTTGTAAAAGTATTTAATAAAACAGAAGGAAAACTATAATGAGATAACTCAATGAAGAAGGCAGTGTATCCTGCATAGAAGGTGATAACTTGGGTCATTGCTACCCAGGAAAAGTTTCTTTTTAAAAAGGAGTCAATGATTCCTTTGGCATTACTCAAAACTCTTAATGTGAAAAATTAGATGAATTAATTTAAGAAAATAATCATCAATTCTTTAATTATAATTCTAGATATTGGAGATATGTTGATAAACTTCTACACTTGTTAAATATTTGTTGAATTTTATTCACTTTGTCCCTCATCCAGCTGCATACGTGTTCTTTCCCATAGTCTTACCAAGAAGATCATTTTGGGGTATCCAGTCATAGACTCGAGTATTTGCACCTAAGGTTGCTGGTTTCTTTCCTTTGAATTTCCATAAAACCTATATTTCACAAATAACACAACAAAAGAATTGCATTTTAAGGCTACAGAAGGCATTTATAAATCTCATATATTGCACTCTATGTAAAATGAAATTTGAGCTAGGAGTATTTGGGGTATATGTAAACATGTAAGAAACAGCAGTACTGTTTACAATTAAAATTGGAAGGAATTTAGATTTATATTCATTATTGAAAAGTAGAGAAGCAGGGACTGGGTGAGAGAGAGAGAGAGGGAAATTAGAGACAGAAAGAGTGATTATCTTCTATTTTTCTGGTTCATTCCCCAAATGCATGCCACAGCCTGGGCTGGAACAGGATGAATCCAGGAACCAGGATCTCAGTTTGGATCTCCCATATAGATGGAGAGGCCCCAAGTACTTCACCAATCATCTGTTTCCTGCAGTATGCATTAGCAGGAACCTGAAATCATGAGTAGAGCTAGGACTAGAACCTAGGCACTCCTCTATGGAATGTCACAATCTCAAGCAGTATCTGAATTGCTGTGCCAAATGCCAACACACATACTCATCTTTTAAAAAGATTTGTACTAGTTTCTTTCCTTAAAAAAAGATTTTTATTTATTTATTTGAGAGGTAGAGTTACAGACAGTGAGACAAAGAGACAGAAAGATCTTCCTTCCATTGGTTCACTCCCCAAATAGCCACAATGGCAGGAGCTGCACCGATCTGAATCCAAGAGCCAGATGCTTCTTCCTGTTCTCCCAGGTGCATGCAGGGGCCCACGCACTTGAGCCACTTTCTACTGCTTTCCCAGGCTACAGCAGAGAGCTGGATTGGAATAGAAGCAGCCAGGACTAGAACCGGCACCCATATGGGATGCCGGCACCGGAGGCAGAAGATTAACCTACTGTGCCACAGTACTGGCCCCTTGTACTAATTTCTTTTGAATGTATTATTACAGGGTTGGTACTGTGGTGCAGTAGGTTAAAGCCCCAGTCTGCAGTGCCATTATGATATTTTGCTCCAGTTCAAGTCCCCTCCACTTCCCTGGGAAGGCAGTGGAGGATGGGCCAAATGCTTGGGCCCCATCACCCATGTGGGAGACCCAGAAGAAGCTCCAGGGTCCTGACTTCAGATGTGCCCAGTTCCAGCTATTATGGCCATTGTGGGAGTGAATCAGCAGATGAAACACCTGTCTCTCTCTGCCTCTGCCTCTCTGTACTGCCTTTCAAATAAATATTTAAAAGAAACATTTTTACCAATGATCTGATCAATTAAAAGTATCCAAGGGGGAGATTATCCATGAAGAATTGAAAAAGCATTACTATTTAATTAATCTGTATATATGAGTTAAAGTGATTGTGGATACTTGACTTCTGTGTATATTTAAATCATTGGGCCATCATAGCTCTATGTTTACAAAGATTGGTCTCACAATTATAATTTATTCTAGATGTTTCTGTTTGGATGATTTGCTGCCTTTTCTTATTTCTTCCTGTTTCTTTCTCTCCTTTCTTTACATGTAGTTTAATTTGGATTTTTATGAAGAACAATGATGGAAGGGCAGTGTGGAGGAGGTACAGCAGGTTACTCCTCTTCATTTTCCAATGGAGCATCTTGTTTGGATTTGTACTTCTGCTACATTAAATATTTTTGTTTTGTTTTGTTTGGGGGAAGTCTTTAAAGGTAATCTTTCATCTGAATACAAACAGTAGCAAAATGTCCCAGGCCCCTCCACAGATAATTTCATAATAAACCAGTGAGATTCATGTAATTTAATCAAACATAAAAATAAAGAACTCTATGATAGTTGATAGATACAAATATCTCGAGTTGAAATCTTATATTATCATAAAAATGTCAAAATTAATCGAGTGTCATAAATTATTACATAAATTTGGTAGGTTATAACATTAAAATGCAGCTGTTTTCAGGCTAGAAAATTTTAATTAAGTAGAAAAACTAAAAATCTAAGATTCTGCTTCTCAGCCCTATTTTATTAGATAGAGTTCTCAACCAACCATATATTGGAGATAATATTCTGGATCATGATTCCTCTCTGTATTTGTCAAATCATTTCCTTATTCTTGGAAGCTAAAACATCTCACAGTTTTTTAAAGGAAGTGAAACAGGCCTTAATATTTCAAATCCTAAAATGTGCAGTGGGGCTTAACCTATTCAATTTATCTTATTACAAAAAAATGACAATGAAGAGTGGTGTTTCCAAAGTAAAGGCCAAGTTCAGTAGGCAAGTAATCAATTGTGCCTAGAAGTGTTATACTGTTTCACAAATTTTCACTGAATACTGAAATCTTTCATGCAAAGTGGAAAATGAGACTCAGCTTTCAAATGGAAAGGCACACTTGGATGGAAGGATTTGCTGACCTTCTGTGGAATCTGAGCCAGGGCAGAAGCAATGAGGTCAGCCTTTTCTTCAAGTAAATTTTCAATTACAGAACCCAGAGAAAACACCACAACGCCATCTTCACCTGAGCTCTGGACAAACTCTTCCATTTCCTGTAGGGAAAAATATTCTGTGTATTACAAAGTTGCAGTAGCACAGAGAATAAAATAAAGTCACTCACATTACTGAAATAAAGATTGACATAATGAGAATGAATCTATACTCTGACACACACAACCGTCTAGGAAATGTGAGTGTGTGTGTGTGTGTGTGTGTGAGTAAAGCATATACTTTGAATACATAATCATTTATTACTAGGATAACCATGTTACATAATGATCACAAAAAATTAAGTAATAAGAATAAAATTTTTGACCGGCGCCGCGGCTCACTAGGCTAATCCTCTGCCTTGTGGCGCTGGCACACCAGGTTCTAGTCCTTGTGGGGGCGCCGGATTCTGTCCCGGTTGACCCTCTTCCAGGCCAGCTCTGCTGTGGCCAGGGAGTGCAGTGGAGGATGGCCCAAGTGCTTGGGCCCTGCACCCCATGGGAGACCAGGATCAGTGTGGTGCGTCGGAGCAGGGCACCAGCCACAGGGGCCATTGGAGGGTGAACCAACGGCAAAGGAAGACCTTTCTCTGTCTCTCTCTCTTTGTCCACTCTACCTGTAAAAAAATAAATAAATAAATAAAACTTTTTTTTCATGTATAATAGAAACCAAATTTTAAAAATCATGTAGGATCTCTGTCCTTAATGTGCTGTACATTGTGAATTAATACTATAACTAGTACTCCAACAGTATTATCATTTTGTGTCTCTATGCGAGGGCAAACCATTGAAATCATTACGTAATATGTACTAAATTGATCTTCTGTGTATAAAGAGAATTGAAAATGAATCTTGATGTGAACAGAAGGGGAGAGGGAGCGGGAAAGGGGAGGGTAGCGGGAGGGAGAGAAGTTGTGGGGGGGAGCCATTGTAATCCATAAGCTGTTCTTTGGAAATTTATATTCTTTAAATAAAAGCTTTATATTAAAAAAATACTTTAAAACTCATCAAAGTAATCATTGAAAAATAGAAAAAAATGTGTCTGAATAAAGCTTCCAAATTATTAACAAATTAATTTAAATATAATCAATTTTTCTATTTCTCAACTGTAATGTTAATATTTTATCTATTTTAAAATTTGCGTAATTTCATGTGTGTTTCCAAAAAAGTGGGAGTGAGGGGAATTATAATTGAGCATTGCAGATTATCTAGAGAGTCATGGCAATGGTAATTTACTAGTCTTTCTGTATTTCTAGTTAGATAATGCCGTGAGTTAATAGAGTTTTGTTTGTAGCTGTAGTATTACTGGTAAGAAAAAGATATACATAATCCAGAAGTGGGATTTCATTCATGAATACCTGTCTTACTATGAAGAGATATCAATAATTCTCTAAAACATTCTATTTAGTTCACAATATCTCTTAAGGTGTTTGACTCGTATTCTTCATATTCCCACAACATAAGAAACTAGGGTTTTTACTCACTCTATTGACAGTTAAACACAATATTCTCTCAAACAATAATTGTGATGAATTGGTTTGGTTTATGTTGTTGTGGCATCTGTGTTTTCTTTCATCATACTAGAATCAAGGTTTTTTTTTTTTTTCCAATTTAACACCAAGATTTTTTAATCATTTGCAATTATCTTTATATAAAGAAGATCGATTCAATATATACTATGTAAGGATTTCATCAGTTTGCACCCACTCAGAAACACAAAGTGTAAAAATACTGTTTCAGTACTAGTAATAGCATCACTTCACATTGGATAACACATTAAGGACAGATCCCTCATGAGACGTAAGTACACAGTGACTCCTGATGTTGATTTAACAATTTGACACTCTTGTTTATGGTGTCAGTAATCTCCCTAGGCTCTGGTCATGAGTTGCCGAGGCTATGGAAGCCTTTAGGGTTCGCCGACTTCGATCTTATTCCCACAGGGCCATAGTCAAAGTGGAAGTTCCTTCCTCCCTTCAGAGAAAGGTACCTCCTTCTTTGATGGCCCCGTTCTTTCCACTGGGATCTCACTCGCAGAGATCTTTCATTTAGGTCTTCTGTTTTTTCCAGAGTGTCTTAGCTTCCATGCCTAAAATATTCTCATGGGCTCTTGAGCCAGATCCGAATGCCTTAAGGGCTGATTCTGAGGCCAGAGTGCTATTTAGGACATCTGCCATTCTATGAGTCTGCTGTGTATCCTGCTTCCCATGTTGGATCATTCTCTCCCTTTTTCATTCTATCAGTTAGTATTAGCAGACACTAGTCTTGTTTGTGTGATCCCTTTGACTCTTAGACCTATCAGTGTGATCAATTGTGAGCTGAAATTGATCACTTGGACTAATGAGATGGCCTTGGTACATGCCACCTTGATGGGATTGTATTGGAAACCCCTGGCACAATTCTAACTCCATCATTTGGGGCCGTTCCGATTGAGCATGTCCCAAATTTTTAGAATCAAGGTTTTATCAACACTGACAGTTTCAAATTCTTTGCCTCCTTCAAGTTCCTCAACAGGTTAATTTTGATACCTGTCTTACAACATTGACCCCTAATCGCTGAATCCCAATATCACAGCCATATACAACTGAACTGGCTCCCTCCTCTGTCCTCATACTCCATCTGAACTGTGGTGTGCTGCAATGACCACTTCTCACTCACAGTGACTCAACAGAACTCATGCTACTTGCTCTTGAACCCAACAATCACAATCCAACGCTGTAAACCCACATAGATAATGTCCAGCTTCTTAATAAATACTTTGCCTTACAGATCCCTCAGCCTGTGTTCTGTGTCCCATCAACTGCTAAAACTTCCTTGCTCTAGAAATCTCACACTTTCTCAGTCACTCTACAAGGAACCCTGAACTCTCTTCTCTGGAAACTGCAGTTAATAAACTACTTCTGTTATTTCATGAAATTTGTTGAGTTGACTCCTTTGTTTTTCATTTCACCAGCTAACATGCCCTAAACTTTGTCCTAGTCAGTTTGCTATGGAATGTCTCTCCTGGTTGGAAGAAAAGGAGCACAGACTAGATAACAGCCACAGAGGCATCTGATGCTATAAAGAAGTTTCTACAGTGAAAAAGAGCTGGCCACAGTTGAACAATCACACAGTAAGCCATGCACCAGGACAAGAAAGAATCCTATGAAAGGCACATTGTAAACATCTATAACTAAATATCCTTGAGCCTCTTCAGGTGGGAAGTAGAGTTTATAGCCAATCTGGGGGACAGAGATCTCAAGCTCAAAATAGAAGAAGAAATAGATAAATTATAATTCATTCTTGCTTCTCAATACTGTTTCTTCCAACATCCATGGCATCCCACATTTTTTTTTCTGAAGACTTGTGAATAACTATAATCTCATTTTTAACTTCAAAAGAAACCTGCCACTAGGCTAAGAAAGAATTGATCTAACTTTTGGCTCACCCATGGCCATAAACTCTACTCTTGCTCACAACTTCCAGGCTTTGTATTGCTGTAGCCTGAGATTGAGAACTTGCATTATCCAAGTGATTTCTAGAGAACTTCACCTGGAAGTTTTCTTTACTCCTCTGCTGCATGGTCATAAGAGAGAACTCATTATATTAATTTGAGACATGCTTTACCTCTAGATATATCCTATTTCAGTGGGAGATAACACACACATTTTAGCACTGAAAATGGAAATCAAGGGATCCTCAACACTTTCTCTTCTTTGAACATTTCCACTGACTAAATCCTGTAGAATGTACCACAATGAGTTTCTAGAAAGTATGTTATCTAGCTATCATCCTGTTTAATGTCCTTGTTCCTAATCCAAAAATGCCAGTGAAGAAGACTAGAATGATCTCCTATCCCTAATTTCCTGTAACTCCAACCCGTTATCAACACATTAGTAACATTAATTTATTAAAATTTACTTTAGTCACTTCACACACAGACTAGTTTATCAAAGCAACACCTGAAAGAATTATTAGCAACCATAAGTCCTCTGTGACATAGAAATCAAATATCAAATGAAAATATGAATCTGTTCATAATCATGTCTGTGTTAATAAGCTTGCACTATTTCATGTAAGATCAAGTATCATATTATAAATCACCCAAGATCCCTCCAAGTAATAATACTACCTTGGGTAAAGGTTTGGCAGGTTTGCAATGCAGTCCTCCAACAAACTCAATATTAGGCAAGTATGGACGAGGAAATTCAAAATCCCAGTACGTTCGGATTAACCAAATTTCAGCTTTTGCCAGAGTTTCACATAATGTGGTGGGTCTTCCTGGAAGAAACAAGTAACTGTACAGTGAAGGGAATTGACCCATAATTTAAATGGAAAAATGCGACCATTCATTCCCTGGTAAGGTACTGAGGGAAAAGAAAATTATGTCTTCCATTTCCAATCCATTTTCCTGCTAATGTGCACCTTGGGATTAAGCAAATGATGGCTGAACTATTTGTGTCTCTTGAGACCAGGAAGGAACTCTGGGCTCCCTATTTGGGCCTAACCAAACCTTAGCTCCATCTGCAAACTTCTACACAGATATATTCACATTGTCTAGATTCTTTGTTTTCTGTGTCATATCTTCCTAGATTGTCAACCCCTTGATGATTATAGTATATGGATTTATTTTTTACCAAAGAAACCTTTTATTTAATGAGTACAAATTTCGTAAGTACAACTTATGATTCTTCCCACCATACCTGCCCCCTCACCTTAATCTCACCCCACCTCCTTCTCCCTCTCTCATTCCTAGTGGATTCTCCATTAAGAAAACAAATGTTCCTCAACAGTCAAGACAGTAACTGTTCAAGTTCTCAAAGTGTCAATTTCACTTCTACAGATTTCCTTTTAGGTGATCTATTAGTTATCACATATAAGGGAGAACATATAGTATTTGTACCTATGGGAGTGGCTTTTTCACCAAGTATGATGTTTTCCAGAATCATCCATTTTGTTGCAAATAACCACATTTCATTTTCTTTTACCACTGCACTTCATCGAACACATATCCCATAATTTCTTTATCCAGTATTCAGTTGATGGGCATTTAGGTTGATTCTATTCCATAGCTATTGTAAATGGGGTGCAATAAACATGGGGGGTGCATATAACTCTTTCATGTGCTAATTTAATTTCCCTTGGGTAATTTCCCAGGAGTGGGATGGCTGGGTCATATGGTAGGTTTATATTCAGATTTCTGAGATATCTCCAAACTGACTTCCGTAGTGGTTTCCCCAGTTTACATTCCAACCAACAGTGGATTAGTATGCCTTTTTCCCTACATCCTCATCAACATTTGCTGTTTGTTGATTTCTACATGAAAGCCATTCTAACTTGGGTGAGATGGAAGATCACTGTGGTTTTGACTTGCATTTTCCTGATGGCTAGTGATCTGGAGCATTTTTCTGAATGTCTCTTGGCCATTTGGATTTCCTCTTTTGAAAAATGTTGGCATACATCTCTTTGTAGTGATTTCTGAAGATTCTTTATTTTTGTGCTCTCTGTTGTTACATTTCCTTTTTCATCTCTAACTTTATTGATTTGGATTTTCTCTCTTCCTTTTTTGGTTAGTTAAGCCAATGGTGTGTCAATTTTTTATTTAAAAAAAAACAGTTCTTTATTTTGCTGATCTTTGGCATTGTATTTCTGTGTCAATTTTGTTGATTTCTTCTCTACTTTTAATTATTTCTTTTCTCCTACTGGTTTTGGGTTTGGTTTTCTGTTGTTTTTCTAGATCCTTGAGATGCATTTATTTGGTGCCTTTCCAATTTCTTGATATAGGCACCAATCACTAAAATCTTTCCTCTTAACACTGCTTTTGCTGTTTCCCATAAGTTTAGATATGGTGTATTGTCTTCATTTGTTTCCAAAATTTTTTTTCTCTTTTGATTTCTTCTATGACACTCTGTTCATTCAGGAGCATGTTGTTCAGTCTCCATGCATTTACATATGTTTCAGAGATTCCTGAGTTACTGATTTCCAGCTTCATTCCATTGTGGTCTGAGAAGATGCATAATATGGTTTCAATTTTTTTGAGTTTGCTGAGACTTGCTTTATGGCCTATACATGGTCAATCCTAGAGAAAGTTCCATGCACTGCTGAGAAGAATGGGTATTCTGCAACTGTAGGATGGAAAGTTATGTAGATATCTGTTAGGTCCATTAGATATACAGTGTCAATTAACTCTGCTATTTCTTTGCTGATTTTCTGTCTGGTTGACCTGTCCATTGCTGAAAGTGGGATATTGAAATCCCCCTTACTAAGGTATTTGAGTATATGTCTCCTTTTAGATACCTTAACATTTCTTAACAATTCTTTCTTTTTAAATTTCTTAACATTTCTTTCTTTTTAAATAGCCAGCTGCCCTATAATTAGTTACATCTTCCTATTGAATTGATCCCTTAATCATTACATAGTGTCCTTCTTAGTCTCTTTTAACAGCTTTTGTGTTAAAGTCTATTTTGTCTGATATTAGGATGGCTATACCAGCTCTTTTTGGTTTTTGTTAGCATGGACTATCTTTTTCCACCTTTTAGTGGAACCTTTTTAGTCTGCATGCATCTTTGTTAGTGAGATGTGTTTCTTGTAGCCAGCAAATAGGTGGCTTTTGTTTTTCAATCTATTCAGCTAGTCTGTGTCTTTTAACTGGAGAGTTAAGGCAATTTACATTTTAGGTGACTATTGATAAGTATTAGTTTGCCCTGCCATTTTTAAAGAAATATTCCTGTTTTTTACTTTGGATTTCTTTTTACTGGGAGATTTCCTTCCTTTATCTTCTTCTGTAGTGATGACCATGTTTCTGTGTTTCGGTGCGCAACACATCCTTAAACATATTTGGTAAGGCTGGTTAGATGGTGTCAAATTCTTTCAATTTCACCTTCATTCATAGAGGAGAGCTTTGCAGGATAAAATACTTGGGGTTGACAGTTTTTTTTTTTTCACCTTAATCCTTGTAATATATCTCAGCATTCTCTCCTAGCCTGTAGGGTTTCTGATGCGAAGTCTGTTGTGAGTCTCATTGGAGATGCTTTTAAAATAATGTGGCATTTCTCTCATGCACATTTTAGAATCTTTTCATGTTTTACTGTGGTGAGTTTGGTTACAATGTGTCATGGTGAAGATCTTTTCTGGTCATGTCTATTAGGAGTTCTATGTGCTTATTGTACTTGGATGTCCTTTTCTTTCTCCAAATTGGGAAAATTTTCCGTTATTATTTCAGCCAAAATACCTTCTAACCCTTTCTCTTTTTCCATGCCTTCAGCAACTCCTAGAACCTGTATGTTGGCTTGTTTCATAGTGTTCTATAGATTCCCAACAGTGTTTTTTAGTTTTCTAATTTCTTCTTCTTGTATTTGTTCTAATTACCTGTGTTTCGTCTTCTAAGTCAGATATTCTTTTTTATTTCTCTTTAAGATATCAGTTTCATGGGAGAAATTTTCTTTTTTGTCACGTGTGGATTTCATTAGTTCATGCATTTGCTTCTGATTACTTCTAAGTTATCCTATGACTAAAGTTTTGGATTCCATTTCTGGAATTTTTCAATCTTATCATCTTCATAATCTAGTATTGAAGTGCTATGTTATTTAAGGATGTCCTGTTGTCTTGTTTCTTGAATTGGTGTGTTTGCTATTCAGCATTTGCGGAAATACTCATTGGTTTCTTTGTTTTTTTTTTGCTGTGGTGTTTTTTTATCTTTGGACTATATCTGAGTAAGTTAATGGAGTATGTGCTTTCAAGGATAACTAGGGGTATGTGATAGGTTTGGCCAGTTAGCTCTGTTCAGTGCTCCAGCGTAGAGGGCATGTCTGATGTGACACACCCAAGTTTGTCCTGGTAAATTTTCTTTTTTTTTTCAATCAGACAGATGAGAGATTTCTTCTTGTCTGTTGGTGTACACTCAGCTGAGCTCCTTTCCTCGAAGGAGATCAATTCCTGGGCACTAGCCCCAGTGACTATATTGTTTGCACACTCTGCCACAAGGACCACACAAAGGTTCTGTGCAGACCTCAGTCTAAACTCAGGTAGCCAGGAAATCCTGATCATTTTGATCCTCCTAAAGTGATTGCCCAATGTCCCAGCACCCAACCCTGCCACATTCCCAAGCATCCAGCCTGCTGTCTATTTCCACCAGACTCTGGAGTTTCCTCCTGGCTCATTGCTGGGCAAGCACATGAGTTGATGCAGCTGTTACATGTCCAAAATGGCACCTGCTCTTTGTTAGCCTGATATAGGATGCCTTTGCAGGATGATCATGGAGAGAGAAAATGTGCCCCCACTTTGTTTTTTCTTCTTTAGTTTGGTGCGTACACTATCCCCCACAGGGCTCCAAGCCAGATTCCCTCTAGCTTCTTCCTGCAGCTTTTTTGCCAGTGTTTGGGCTGTTGCAGTCTGCTCTCAGCTCACTCTCCAATGCTGGTGCAGAGTTCTCAGCTGCTGGGGTCCTAAGTTGTGTGCATCTTTGCCCTCCATGTAGGTCCACTGTATTCCTCCAATTTGTAGAGACTTCCCTCTGTTATTTTCTCCCTAATTCTTCCAATGCTGTTTTTTGTTTTGTTTTGTTTTGTTTTGTTTTTTAACCTATGCTATTTTTACAAGCATGGCATAATTCTGGAGTCTAGAAGTACTAGATCAAGGTGTTAGCCCAAATTGCTCCTTCTGGAAGCTCTGCAGGAAAATTTGTTCCACACCTCTCTTCTCTTAGCTTCTGGTGGCTGCTAGCAATATTGACTTACAGACTTCTCCATCACTCAGAGAATACTTCAGACATGCCTCAGAGCAGGATCAGCTGCCCTCCACTGGGATTTAAGGTATTCCTTTACTCCACCTTAGGGATTTTTCAAGATGTTTACCATAAGCATGTATTAACTTCAAAAAACAAAATGTTAAGAGTTGGGGTGCAGTTAAGCCACTGCTTGGGAAGATGACAACCCCTGAATGCCTCAGTCTATAGGATTTTAGATCTCATGTAAGAAAGACAGTTTAAAGCAATTAGATAGATTAGGTATGTAAATAGTTGATTAACAGCAACTATAGAAGTTTTTAAAGGGAAGAGAATGAAGGTAAATTTACACAAACATTCCAAAGTAATGGCTTTTTTGAAATATTATACATGAAGTATATTATTATATTATAATGTGTTATATTATAATAACTATATATAATAATATATAATAATTATAATATATTATAATATAAGTATATTATACATGAAAGTAAATTTACCCAGCTATTCAAAAGTAATGGCTTATTTGAAATATGATAAATGAAGAACTATAGGAAAAGTACTTGAAAGAAGATGATTGATATCTCTTTGAGTTATATTATCTACATACAATTGATTCAAACGTGCAGAAGATGATACTATAAAATACATGATGCTTACTAGTTATTAAGTTTTAGACACCAAATAAGTGTTGTTATCACATGAATTGAATATTTCAAGCTGCCCAACTGGGAAGATAAGTAAAGATTTTTCAAAATTGTTTGAATGATTAGCCAGAACAAACTTTTTAATTACATTTCTGCTCTGTTTTCAGTTTGAACCTTTCAATGGGATTTTAATCGAAATCCTATTGTGTTAAAGTATTGCAGTGACCTACTAATAGTTTTGTATTTATTTATAGCAGTAAAATACACAAAACATAATTTGTTACCTTAATCATTTTAGCTTCATTTTGTTTTCATTTTCTATATTTTATTTTAATTAGTTTTAACAGATTCAATGTGCTTTTTAGGTACAATGTTAAGAACATAATGATGTTCCCTTCCTCTCTCCTTTCTCCCCCTCTCTGACTTCCATCATCCTCCACTTACCCTTTCATTTTTTTTCTAGTTTTTAGGATAAAATATTTTAAATTTACATTACAGAAAAAAGAATACCTCACAGAATCAGAAGTTTAACAAGTAGAAAGCAAAAAGACCCTAGATTACTGGGAATAGACAATTTCTATAAACAATAAAGGAATGGAAAAATGACTTATTAGGGAAGACTTGAGGTCAGGAATCTTGTGTTACTGTCCTGCAAGCTGCATGAAGCCTAGAGATTTTTATTTACCTATACAGTGTTTACTGATTATGTCATTGATTAATAAGAGAAAATCAGCACATTTGAATTTATATCATGTTATCAGTGAGAACTGTTGAAGTGGGTTCCCCTGAATTTAATTCTATGAAGTAATTTGTCTAATAGACTGCAATGAATTATGTCTGTTAGTATTTTAGGTATCTACTATGATATTTTGTTTTTCTGTTCGTGACTCTGTACTTTTTGAATATAGTTTGAGAAGCAGCCTAACTGCATTGACTTGCAGATCACTACTGAATGCATGAAAATCATAATAAAAACCATATTCTAGAACAAATGGCAAGGAAATTAAAAGTCAAGTGATGTCCATTGGTTTAAGAAAAATCTATTATATTTTATATCACAAGACAAAAATACCAAAAGAGTTTTTCAATTACTACAAGACACCATGTAGTGAATAATTTTCATATTAATTAGCCAGGCATTAGTATAATAATCATTCAAGATGTTAAAACATCCCAAAACATATTTCAATATGAGAAGTCATGACTAAAATTCTCTATAGCAGACTTTGTGAAGATACTAAAGAAATACATGAGATGGAAGAATAGTGGGTACCTTGTAATATAAATGGTACAAACTTAAAAATAATCATTAGTGATTCTCACAAACATCTGGTACATTATAAAAATGTTTAAATAAAATAAGAAAATCTCTATGTTAAGGTCTATCATATTTCATTGATAAAAATTAAACTTTGGCTTTATTTTAGAATGAAAAGAAAGGTTTTCTAAAATTTGAAAACTCATAAATAATTTCGGACATAGGACAAAAAATCTGTCTATATTTCTTTTCATAACCAGTTTAAAATGAGGAGTCACTTACCTAAGGCTTCACTGTAAAACTGGTTCCAAATTTGAAAGTCACCACCTTGAATCCATAAATTAGAGAAAACCAAAAGCATTGCATTTTTCACTCTTTCCAGAAAAGTCATCCTGTCTGTTAGCACCCCCATAGTCACAGGGACATAGGAAGGTGGAGATGGAAGTTTCCCACAGTTCCTCTCCATATTGCCTCCTACGGAAAACTTAAGGGTGGTTACAAAGGGGACTGCAAGCAACTCAGCCACCAGCTCGCCACAGGGCTTCAGAGGGTCGATTAGCATTACATCATAGTTGGTTTCCTGCAGCTTCTTCATGAGTGTCTGGTTGTAGATGACACTCTCACAGAAAAGTTTAAAACTTTTATTTATTCCCCTTAAGAGGTCACTCAGTTTTATTATTGATCGCCAGGGTAGCAACAGTGGTGAGACATCAAGAGCTAGGTTCTGCATTGCTGCATGATTTTTCTTGGTATTCTCTTTGACAAATGGCACATCAACCACCTCAAACTTCAGGGCAGAGGGGTTCCAGTGATCAATGAGAAGAGTATGTGGATGAGTGAGCACCGTTACCTCGTGGCCCCGCTCTGCGAGTTCCTCTAGAATGACCTTGATGTTAAGCCAGTGGCTCATGTCACAAGGCCACACCAGCACCTTCCCACAGAAGCCACAGCCAGCACAGCAGAGTTGTAGCAGCAGGACTGAGGAAGCCCACTTCACGGACACCATGGTGCAGCTGCTCACACGGCCCTGCCAGAGGACGAGTTTGAAGAGCACAAAGAGTTGGAGTGGCAATTTAGATATAGAAGAAGTTAAAAATTAACTTTGAAAGGGAAAAGGTCATGTTATTTTCATGTTAAATTTTTATTGGAAGATTCAGACAGAAAGTTCTTGGGTTACCTAGGTTGGTAATGAAAGAAATGACAACCGTTAAATAAAAACCTTTAAAGTTAATGTTTTGCACACAGACAAAACAGCCAATACAACTTGAATCCAAACAGTCCAAGATGTCTGGTGCTTTGGGAGAACACAGATTAGACATATTTATCCATATGGTCTACTCACTAATTTAATTAGAATGTTTGCTTTACCTAAACATAAAATTTATATTGGTGTCATATGTGCAAATGTTTTAGGATTCCAGAAAGCAAACATAATTTCTTGTATAGGAAAGAACTAGGAAAAGTTTTAGTAAAGCAAGTGACTTAAGAAGTGAAGCAAAGGGAACACAGGAGCAAACGGAAAACTTGTCGAGCTGGCTAAGGAGATACTAAAGTAGATTTGCCTGAAGGAAAAAAAAAAAAAAACTTAAAATGAGATGAGCCAGATCTCTGATGGAGCAGATGAAAAGAAGCCTCAACTGGTTACTATCATACACTATTTCTTATCAGTTTCACAACTCTCTTCTTGTATGACCCAGAGGAATATTTTTTATTAACTATTTTGTAAGTGAACGTTTTCTTGTAGCTCTAGAAATATTTTTGAGAAGGGTTGAAGAACACTTTATCCCATTTTCAAGTGTAAATTACATTTTTAAGAGATGAAATCATTTGCTGTTGTTTGGATTTTTGTTTGTTTGTTTGTTTTGTATAACCAGAAAATAGTGGGATATTGAATTCCAGGAGGGGTTAACTGTGTTAGGTATTACCATTACATGGAGGGGTGCTTTTTACATCCTACAGTACAACACACAGTGAATTGGAATTTGGAGTCATAATTGTGTATTTAACCCATCTTGAATATTTTCAATTACTTCTCCTTGGTTGCTTAGTAGAACTCTTTCCTACAGAAAACCACTCCTTGTTGCTCTGTCAGAACCATGTTCACTCTGTAACTTCTTTGGTTGTGGTAGTACAGTTTTCCTAATAATTTTGTTAATGTGCTTTGGAAGATTGAAAATTGGAGTGTGTGCTCTGTATGATATTAAATTGTGCAATTGTGCATTGATGGAATTTAAGTAACAGGAACATTTGAAGATACTGATATTTGGTAGTCTCAGAAGGAAGACGTGTCTCCAAATTTGAAGCTGCAAAATCACTGGTATAACTAAAACAAGACTGACAGCTCAAGGTGTTTGGATTTTTGATATGTATATTAAAAATCTGTGTACACAGTGAAATGCCTGTACTGATTCTCAATAACATTGAAATCTAATTATGAACACAAATGATTTTGTCAATGGCAGATGTAAAAATATTAAGACAGCTGCACATATAGCACAATTTTTTAAGATGAGCTTTTGTTACTTAGTTTTGGGGACTGTTCCAAGACCAGTATGGTGAATAACCCAACATCATAGGAAAAAATGCAAGAAAAATGTTCATACTTATATCTTAGTGTCTGATTAGTTCACAATGACAAAGAGGATTTTGATAGCCAAGACTTTCTATTTAAAGAGTTTCATTTATTTATTTTAAAGGCAGAGTTAAAGAGAGACAGATGGCAGAGATAGAGCAGTCTTCCATCGATTGGTTCACTCCCCAAATGGCCACAAGTGCCAGAGCTGAGCCCAGCAGAAGCCAGGAGCCAGGACTCTAACTGACACCCATATTGGATGCCAGCACTGCAGGCAGCAACGTTGTCCTCACCAGCCACAGTAGTCAAGATTATTGTGTCAGTTTTTCAAGGTCTGAGATCTTGGCAGTGTGATCATTCTTTCCCTTTCAAACATTTGTATGTTTGTGAATCAGTATCTGATTCAATAATATCAAAAGTGACTGCATGTTCTAGGCTAATTTAAGAAATAATGTGTCTAGGCCAGTGCCGTGGCTCACTTGGCTAATCCTCTGCCTACGGCACAGGCATCCCGAGTTCTAGTCCTAGTTGGGGCACTGGATACTAGTCCCTGGACACTGCTCCTCTTCCAGTCCAGCTCTCTGCTGTGGCCCAGGAGGGCAGTGGAGGATGGCCCAAGTGCTTGAGTCCCTGCACCCGCATAAGGGATCAGGAGGAACCACCTGGCTCCTGGCTTAGAATTGGCACAGCACCGGACGTAGCAGCCATTAGG
Source organism: Sylvilagus floridanus (assembly GCA_949820135.1). NCBI lineage: Eukaryota > Metazoa > Chordata > Mammalia > Lagomorpha > Leporidae > Sylvilagus > Sylvilagus floridanus. The sequence goes on along the minus strand of OX463238.1, from coordinate 101,673,804 downwards.
GGAGTGAACCAATGGAAGGAAGACCTTTCTCTCTGTCTCTCTCTCACTGTCTATAACTCTAACTTTCAGAAAAAAAATAAGAAAAGAAAAGAAATAATGTGTGTTTCTGCTATGGCCTGGGAAAGCCATAGAAGATGGCCCAAGTTCTTGGGCCCCTACACTTACATGGGAGACCTGGAAGAAGCTCCTGGCTCCTGGTTCCTTGCTCCTGCCTCCTGGCCATTGCAGCCAACTGGAGAGTGAACCAGCGGAAGGAAGACCTCTCTCTCTTTCTCTCTCTCTCGCTCTCTGCCTTTCCTTTCTCTGTGTAACTCTCAATTTCAAATAAATAAATAAATCTTTAAAAAAAGTATATAGGAGGTTAATGAATATAAGAAATTTGAATGTATTCTAATATTAAAAATATTGTTCAGCATTCATGATTACAGAGTCCAGAAGTTACTAAAAACATAGGTATGTATGAATCCTTTATGCTGTTCTGACACCCTGTTTATGCATCATAAGCCAAAAAAACCTCTCTTCTCAGATCAAAATTGACCTTAAGCACCTCAAAGAAAAAGCCAGCTGTACATCAAAGAATATGGAATTGGCATAAAATTGGGGGTAACATCCTATTAGAGATAGCATTGATGGAAATAATAAATAATGATTTTTACAAGTGAATTTGAAGTATCTATCATCAAAGCCAATCTTCTGAGCTAGGAGAGGTTTGAAAACTTGTGACCAAGAGCAATCCTATGATTGGGTTAAATGCTTTTGTTACTTGAACACAGCCATGCTCCTTCATTTATGTATTGACTGGGCCTTTTCTCAGGTTACAATCACTGACTTGAGAAGGTCCAAGAGACCATGTTCTCCAATGTTTCAATTATTTACCATCTGCCATTTACAAAAAGGCTGCCAACCCTAGTCTGTTAGATCACTTTATCTTCACTTTTATCTTCCCTTCATTTCATTCAGTGTACGACAGAGTTAGCCCCTGTATCTGTACATTCTGCAAGCTCCAATTCACCCAACTATGTCTCAAAAATATTTGGAAAACAGAACTGAATCTATATTGAAAATTTATAGAACTGGCCGGCGCCGTGGCCCAACAGGCTAATCCTCTGCCTTGCGGCACCGGCACACCGGGTTCTAGTCCCCGTGGGGGCGCTGGATTCTGTCCCGGTTGCCCCTCTTCCAGGCCAGCCCTCTGCTGTGGCTGGGAGTGCAGTGGAGGATGGCCCAGGTGCTTGGGCCCTGCACCCCACGGGAGACCAGGAAAAAGCACCTAGCACCTGGCTCCTGCCATCGGATGAGCGAGGTGAACCAACGGCAAAGGAAGACCTTTCTCTCTGTCTCTCTCTCTCACTGTCCACTCTGCCTGTCAAAAAAAAAAAAGAAAGAAAATTTATAGAACTGAATGTATATTGAAAATTTATAGACAGTATTTCTTATGACTATTCCCTAAACAATATATGTATGTATGTAATGTACAGTATAACAACTATTTACATAGAACTTAGACAATATGAGTTGTCTAATGTAGAGATAAAAGTACACAGAGGATGAGTAGACTAAAGGAAACACCACACCATATTATATAATGGATACGAGCAGCTGCAGAATTTGCTAACCGTACAGGAATCTTGGAACAAATCTAATGAGGATGGGAGGAACAATTGCACTCCCAAACCCTACATAGGTTTCACGTTGCCACAAGTCTTGTCAATTACTGGAATGTTAGAGGAATGGCAGTGTGAAAGTTTTTTAATTTTTTTATTATTTTAAAGAGAACAGATTTCATATTTCATATGAGCAACTTTAGAAGATAACCATACTTTCACCCTTCCCTCTTTCTCTTCCTTAATCCACCTCCTTCTTTCATTTTCTCTGTATTTTTTGTGAAAATATAATTTCTTCCACTCTACAGTCACCAATAGCCATAATATCCAACAAGTAAAAAGCAGAAAGATGACAGAGTTATGCCTTCAGAGTGCTAACTAGCCAATGGCCTTCCAATGCCAGAATAAAATTTGTGAAACAGAACCACCCTAAAGAATTGCATGAGAAAAAAAAGTGCCTACTATTTATATTCTATGGGTATTTTTATGCAGCAAAAAAAAACCTAGCCTGGGTGATTGCTGTACCTTGGCTTAAGCATCTTGACAGAGGATGATTTATCTGATTCCTGACATGAGAGAAGAATGGCCAAGAACGTCAGACTATACGTGGTTTAGTTCCTTCTGGACTTGACTTACAACCTTAAGGGGCTTGATGAACACATTTCCATTCCTCCACCTCTATTAAGCAATGCTGAAAGATCATGAAACTCTAAAAATCCTGGCTTTTCTGTGTTGAACAATCTGTGGGAGCCAGTCAAGATTCTTCAGCTGTTAGTCTCAATTTCTTGCTTTTAAGGTAGACCTCTGAGTTAATATTTGAAACACCTCCATAACAGCACCTGATATAAGATAAGTACCATTAAGATCTTGCTATGATTACTACTGCAGAGCCTTTAAAAGTGTTGGTCTTATAAGAAGAAGCCAGTTTAGTGTCACTCTATTATAAATGACTTATGGTTTTTGTTTTGTTTAGAGGGTACCAGCAAGTCTACAAGTTAGCAGGCACATAAGTAAGGTTATACATCAACTTAAGTATTTGGGAAAAGGAATTTGGTCTGGTGATCTAAGATAGGGGCTAGAGCTATGTTGTAAATCTTTACTGGCAGGCCCATTTATGTGCTCCTACAAATTTACAAATTCCTGAAAATATTCCAGGTGCCAATTGATGTCCATTAGTCCCCTGCTGCTCCTGCTGCCCCATTGCTTTGGGGCTGGTGTACCCATCCCTGGACTGTTTTGGCATGAGCAGAAACTGCTGCCATGCCTCTAATTTCAGGGGGGTGTTTTGCCTGACAGGCATTTATGCAGCATCTCTACAATTTAGAAGTAGATTGACAGTGACTAGAATAGATTTACATGGTTTTTGAAAGGGCCTTTGGCTGTTTTCTCATCAATTTTTGCTATTATAATGCTATGAACATGACCACTAAGCAGCTAAGTACATTTGGAGAGTCTGCTCATTGTGTTTAAAAATCATATGTTTATGATTCTTGGCAAGACCTTAGATTTGTAGAACTCAAATTTCTTCAGAAGCAAAACAGGACAATTTTGATGATACAAAAAGTGAATAAAGCATACTCATTTGGAAACTTGGTTTAACTTTCAATTCACAAGCCTCAAGCAATTCATACCAATAAGGAAATAAAGCGCAAATAGTCCCTTTGTAAACATGTTTTTTTTAAGTGCGAATAGAAGTTAGTGTTTGCCGATGAACCGAAAAGTGCTGTGAGTCTTCCTAATTGTGACTCTCCCCATGCAGGTAAAGACCTAAGACAGAGGCACTGCAGTGAAGAAGAGGTTGACTGTGTTCTGAGTAGGACACCCTTGTATGGTTCTACCGCAATTATACCTAGGAATATCAGACCATATGAGCACCTTGCTCTCATTCTTTACTACGTGTTTCCCACAATTCAGTGTGCATCCTGATGACAGCATCACATTCATCTTTTTGAAGCCCTTCACTTTGATCTACTCTTACATCTGCAATTTTGTCTAGAGCACTGTTCACTATAGCCTTAGTTCTTGTATTGGCTTCTGCTTGGTATTTCTGTTTCTAATAATTTCTCTATACTATGACAGGAATCATTTTACCCAATACAAATCTGACAATGATAACAAACATGGTCACATCTCCTGCACACCTTCTACTGTCATCAGGGTGAAGTCCAAATCCTCAAGGTTCTTAAAAAGCCCTTCCTGAAGACACTGCCCATTCCTTTAACCTCACTACTACCAATTTTCTCCTTTACCTGACTTTGCTTACACACACAATGCACATTTTTGTGCGCAAATTCTTCTGAAAAGAACATTCTGCTGTACTTTTCACTTGCTGAACTACCAAGTTTCATATGTTACTCAGAGAGAGAGAGAGAGAGAGTGCAAGAGAAAGAGAGAGAGAGAGAGATCAAGAGCGAGATGTCCTCCATCTGCTGGTGCATTCCCCAAATTCTCACAGCAGTCAGTGCTGGGTCAGGCCAAATCCATGAGCCTAGAACTCCACTGGGGTCATGGATTACAGGGATGCAAGTACTTGAGTCAAAACATTCTGCCTCCTAAGCTGTGCATTAGCAGGAAGCTGGTTGGAAGCAGCACTCCAATATGGAATGTGGGCATGCAAGCAGAGTGTGAACCACTACCAAACACCTGCCCTGTCGTTCCTTTTCATAGCTAAGTAATACGTTTCTGCTACAACTTATAATGTCTCATATTCTTTCAATGTGAAGAGTTTCCTTTGCATTTCTTTTATGTTCGAGCTGTTAGAATTGAAAATCCTCAGTGTTTGTTTACCTGTAAATGTCCACATTTAGACTTCTTTTTTAAAAACTTTTATTTAATGAATATAAATTTCCAAGTACAGCTTATGGATTACAATGGCTTCCCACACCATAACTTCCCTCCCACCTGCAACCCTCCCCTTTCCTGCTCCCTCTCCCATTCCATTCACATCAAGATTCATTTTCAATTCTCTTTATATACAGAAGATCAGTTTAGTATATATTAAGTAAAGATCTCAACAATTTGCACCCACATAGAAACACAAAGTGAAAAATACTGTTTGAGTGCTAGTTATAGCATTAAATCACAACGTACAGCACATTAAGGACAGAGATCCTACATGAGGAGTAAGTGCACAGTGACTCCTGTTGTTGACTTAACAAATTGACACTCTTGTTTATGGCAACAGTAATCACCTGAGGCTCTTGCCATGAGTTGCTGAGGCTATGGAAGCCTTTTGAGTTTGCCAAATCTGATCGTATTTAGACAAGGTCATAGTCAAATTGGAAGTTCTCTCCTCCCTTCAGAGAAAGGTACCTCCTTCTTTGATGACCTGTTCTTTCCACTAGGATCTCACTCTTAGAGAGCTTTCATTTAGGTCATTTTTTTTTTCCAGAGCGTCTTGGCTTTCTATGCCTGAAATACTCTCATGGGCTTTTCAGCGGGATCTGAATGCCTGAAGGGTTGATTCTGAGCCCAGAGTGCTATTTAGGACATCTGCCATTCTGTGAGTCTGCTGTGTATCCCGCTTCCCATGTTGGATCGTTCTCTCCCTTTTTTATTCTATCGGTTAGTATTTTCAGACACTAGTCTTATTTATGGGATCCCTTTGACTCTTAGTCCTATCATTATGATCAATTGTGAACAGAAATTGATCACTTGGACTAGTGAGATGGCATTGGTACATGCCATCTTGATGGGATTGAATTGGAATCCCCTGGTATGTTTCTAACTCTACCCTTTGGGGCAAGTCAGCTTGAGCATGTCCCAAATTGTATATCTCTTCCATCTCTTATTCCCACTCTTATATATCAGGGATCATTTTTCAGCTAAGTTTCAACTCTTAAGAATAACTGTGTATTAATTACAGAATTCAACCAATAGTATTAAGTAGAACAAAAAAAAAATACTAGGAGGGATAAAGTGTTAAGTTGTTCATCACAGTCAGGGCAAGGGCTGATCAAGTCATTGTTTCTCATAGTGTCCATTTCACTTCAACAGGTTTCCTTTTTGGTCCCGGTTAGTTGTCACCAATCAGGGAGAACATATGATATATGTCCCTCTGGGACTGGCTTAATTCACTCAACATAATGTTTTTCAGATTCCTCCATTTCATTACAAATGACCGGATTTCATCGATTTTGACTGCTGTATAGTATTCTATAGAGTACATATCCCATAATTTCTTTATCCAGTCTACTGTTGATGGGCATTTGGGTTGGTTCCAAGTCTTAGCTATTGTGAATTGAGCCACAATAAACATTACTGTGCAGACCACTTTTTTGTTTGCCAATTTAATTTCCTTTGGGTAAATACCAAGGAGTGGGATGGCTGGGTTGTATGGTAGGGTTACAATCAGGTTACTGAGGAGTCTCCAGACTGACTTCCATAGTGGCTTAACCAGTTTGCATTCCCACCAACAGGGGGTTCATATCCCTTTTTCTCCACATCCTCTCCAGCATCTCTTGTTGGTAGATTTCTGAATGTGAGCCATTCTCACCAGGGTGAGGTGAAACCTCATTGTGGTTTTGATTTGCATTTCCCTGATTGCTCGTGATCTTGAACATTTTTTTCATGTGTCCATTGGCCATTTGGATTTTCTCTTTTGAAAAATGTCTATTGAGGTTCTTGGCCCATCTTGTAAGTGGGTTGTTTGTTTTGTTGTTGTGGAGTTTCTTGACCTCTTTGTAGGCTTCTTTTTTTGCTAGATAGTTGTAGTGGAGCTATAACTATAGCTGGACAGTCTTGTTCTTTCAGCACTTTGTTTCACTCCCAATGCTCTCTTGTCTCCACAGTTTATGTAAGAAATGTGCATTAATCTTATTGAAGACTATGGTATGTGATGATTAGGTTCAAGATTCTGTGATTGTAATTTGTCTCAATGTGGAAGTCCTAAAGACATTTCTTCCTTTTATATGACAATTCATGGAGTTTAAGGAATGCACTATGTTTTGGTGCTTTGTAGATGGAGCACATGTATGGGTGGGTAGGGTGTGCAGGCACCATGAGGTTACTCTAGGCTGTGGATCAGCTGCTTCACATTGGCACAGAGAAGGGCTGGGTCTGTGAATGCAAAGCCAGCTTCAACATCCATTATTCGTACTGACTACAGCCAGAGGTGCTTCACCATACTCAACTTGTATGTCACCCTGGACCCATGCCCCATCCAAAAATGGTATGCCAATTTCCCTTGCTCCTACAAGCATACACTCCTGGAACTCAAGTGTAAGCCTCAAGACTTCCATTGAGTAATACAGGCGCATTCCCAAGAATAAAGCTTGTATTAAAAAAAATTAAAAGAAAAAATCACATAGAGAAAATACGAAAAAGTATTTCAAGATGCATATAAATCAATGTAGAATCACAACCAACATGAGCAACAAAGGCAATATTCCTCCCCAAAATGAACACAATCCATTAATATTCAATTTTGCAGAGAAGAGAATAACAAAACAGTTAAAAAGGGAATTCAAAAGAATAATTGTAAAGTTACTCAATAATAGAGATAGTTAAACAAATTAAGGAAATCTATACATGACACATATGAGAATTTCTGCAAAGAGATTGAGATATTGAAGAAAAACCAAATATTAGTGGTGAAGTATTTGAAAACTCAAATAAAAAAAAAACTGCCTTCAATGCTGGCATTCCATATTGGCACTGGCTCATGTACTGGCCTCTCCACTTCTGATTCAGTACCCTGTTAATGGCCTGCAGAAAGCAGCAGAAGATGGTGGAAGTGTTTAGGCCTCTGCCACATACATGGGAGACTCAGATGAAGCTCCTGCTTTTGGCCTGCCTCAACCTTGGCCATTACAGCTACCTGGGGAGTGTAGAGGAAGAGGAGAAGGAAGAGGACAAGGGGCAGAAGGAAGTAGAGGAAGGGAAGGATAAGTGGAAGAGGGGGTAAGAAAGAAGGAGGAGGAGGAGGAGGGAAGAAAGGGAGAAGGAGGAAGAGGAGGAAAAACATAAATGGTGGTCAAAATATATGGGATACCATCAAAAGACAATTACTCTTAGGAGTTCTTAAAGGTATGGATAAAAATGGCTTACAAAATTTCTCCATTTTGAAGAAAAATATATATATATCCTAATACAGGAAGCTCATAGATCCCCAAATAGGCACAATCAAAAAATATATTCACCACAACATATTAAGTCAAATTTCTAAATCTAAAACATAAAGAGAAAATTCTAAAATTTGCAATTGGGAAATGTCCTTATCACTTGAGAGGAATTTATATCAGACTGATAGCAGATTTCTCAACAGAAATCCTAAAAGCCAAGAGAAAATGAAAAGACATAATCCAGATCCAAAAAAAAAAAAATAATAACAACAAAAAAAAATCCCTGCCAACCCTGTATACTTTACCCAGTGAAGCTGTCATTAATAATACGTAATTAATAATAAGTAATTTAATAATAATAATAATTTAATAATAAGTAAATTGGGGGCTGTGCTTGTGGCACAGCAGGTAAAGCCACTTCCTGCCATGCCAGCATCCCATATGATTGTAATTTGAGACCTGGTAGCTTCACCTCCTGTCCAGTTCCCTGTTAGTGACCTGTGAAAATCAGCAGAAGATGGCCCAAGTGTTTGGGCTCCTGCTACTAGTGATCAAGCTCTTTCCTGGCTTTGGCCTTGCTCAACCCTGGCCATTGCTTCCATTTGGGGAATATACAAGCAGATGGAAGATCTCACTCTCTAGCTTTTGTTCCTTCTGTAACTCTTTCAAAATAAATAAATAAATAAATAAATAAATAAATCTTTTGAAAAAGAAGGTAAAATAAAGACCTTCCAAGATAAGCCAAAATAAAAGAACTTTTCACCACCCAGCCAGCCTTACAAATGATATTTAAGAATGTGCCACACAGAGAAAGATAATCAACATCTTGAAAAAATAATATGAAGGCAGAAGCTCTCCTCGTAAAAGATAAAAGGATACTGAAAACAACAACATAAAACAACAACAAAGCAGTATTTAAGGGAAAATCCTGGGATCAATCATTAACAATCAGTAATAACTTGGGATTTATATGGGCTAATTCTCCTATTGAAAGATATACACTTACTCAATAGATAAAAAAAAAATAAGATCCATGTATATGTTGCCTACAAGTAACCCACTTCAACAATAAAGTTAGGCACAAACTGAAAGTAAAATGACATAAATAGAAATTCCATGCACATGGAAATCAAAAATGAGCAGGAGTGGCAATAATCATATCAAACAAAAGAGTCTAATTTAGGACAAAGACTCTTAGGAGACAAAAGATCATTATGGTAGTGATTAAAAGAACAATTCAACAAGAAGATTTACAGTACTACAGTAAATGTAAATGCACCCAATTCCAGGGCACCCAGTTTTTTGTTGTTGTTGTTATATAGTTTTTTTTTTATTTAATAAATGTGAATTTACAAAGTGCAACTTTTGTATTGTTGTGGCTTCTCCCCCCAACATCCCTCCCTCCTGCGGCCCTCCCCTCTCCCACTCCCTCTCCCATCCCACCCTTCATCGAGTTTCATTTTCAATTACCTTCATATACTGAAGCTCAACTTAGTATATACTAAGCAAGGATTTCAACAGGCTGCACTCACACAACCACACAAGGTATAGGGTATTGTTCGACTAGTAGTGTTGTTTCTAAGTTTCATAGTAAAACACATTAAGGACAGAAATCCTATGTGGGGAGCATGTACCCAGTGACTCCCGTTTTTGATTTAACAATTGGCACTCTTATTTATGATGTCAGCAATTACCCGAGACTATTGCCATGAGCTGTCTAGGCTATGGAACCGCCTTGAGTTCACCAACTCTGAACTTGTTTAGTCAAGGCTGTATCACAGTGGAGGTTCCTTCCTCCCTTCAGAGAAAGGCACCTCTCTCCTTGATGGCCTGTTCCTTCTGCTGGGGTCTTGTTCACCAGGATCTTCATTTAGATTGTTTTTTGCCACCGTGTCATGGCTTTCCATGCCTGTGAGACTCTCATGGACCTTTTAGCCAGATCCAAATGTCCCAAGGGTTGATTCTGAGGCCGGAGTGCTGTTTGGGGCGTTTGCCATTCTATGAGTCTGCTGTGTGTCCTGCTTCCCCTGCAGGATCATTCTCTCCCTTTTAATTCTATCCTTCATTATTTGCTTACACTGGTCTTATTTGTGAAATCTCTTTGACACATACCCTGTCTTTTTGATCGGTTGTGTATTTATACTTATTACTTTACCAAGTGCGCTGGCATTGGTACCTGCCTCCTTGATAAGATTGAGTTGAAATCCCCTGGCACATTTCTAGCTCCACCACTAGAGGTAAGTCTGAATGAGCATGTGCCGACCTATATATCTCCTCCCTCTCTTATTCTCATTCCTGTGTTTAATAGAGATCACTTTTCTGTTAATTTTAAATGCCTAAGAATGATTGCAGGGCACCCAGTTTTTTAAAACCAATGTTAATTGATCTAAAGAAAGATATAAATTTCAATACAGTAATAATGGATGCTTCCACACCTAAATTTCATCAGTGGACAAATCAATCAGATAGAAAAATTTAACAAAGAAATAACAGATATAATTACTTTATAGACCAAAAGGAACTAATACGTTTTTGCAGGACATTTTCATGCTACAGCTGCAGAATACACATCTTTTCATCAGTGCATGGACCATTTTCTAGGAAAGACCATATACCATGCCATAAAACAAGCCTTGACAAATTAAAAAAAAAAACTGAAATCATGCCATGTGTATTTTCTGGCTTTAGCTGGAAATTAACAACGTGCTCATGAATGAACAGTTGGTGATAGAATAAATCAAAGGGCCGTTAAAATTTATTAAAACAAATGAAAATGAAAACACAATATATCAAAACTTATGGGATACAGCAAAAGCCCTGTTAAGATGAAAGTTTGTGGCAATTACGGTATACATCAAAAATTGGAAATGTATCAAATAAATAATCTAACACTGTATCTCAAGGTTCTAAAAAAACAAGAACAAAAAATCTAAAATTGGTAGGCAGAAAGAAATAATAAAAATTTGATACAAAGTGGAAATCAAAAATAACTGTATAAGACATAAGCATAATAAAGAGCTGTAAAAATAATTTGGCGAACCTTTGGCCCAACTCTCCAAAAAGAAAATGGGAGAAGACTCAAATTAACAAAATCAGAGAGGAAAAAGGAGGCATCACAACTGATACCACAGAAATATAAATGATAATTAGGAATTATTACAAACATCTTTATACCAACAAATTGGAAAATATAGAAGAAATGGATAGATTTCTGAACATATATAATTTACTTAAATTGAGGCATGAAGACATAGGAAATCTGAAGAGACCAATAATCAAGACATAGGCCTATAACCAAGATTGAGATTAAATAGGTAATTAAGTGTTGGGAGCCACTGTGCTGGTTTCCCTGTATAGGCCTTTGTAAGACTAACCTTCAACTGTGTTCTTGTAAGGAGGATTCACTAGCAAATTCCATTTGTTCAGCTCACTGATACGGGTAGCACTTCATAAACAAGTCATAGACAAGTCAGGGTCAGTCTTGGCTTGTGGAATTCCTGGGAGAAAAAAAGTCACCTATTCCCATGCTCTAGGAGAATGATCAAAACAAGAACACTCTGCTCAAATTAACTATGTTATGACTGTGTTACAGAAAGTCTGATAAGTTGCTTCCCTGTGTTGTTAACTTCTGTATTGTCTTGAGCTGCAGCTGTTTATGTATAAAATATCCCTGAGATGCTGAAATAAATGAGACCTTGATCAGAGTACTGTCTTGGTCTCCCTTCTCAGGTCTGGTTTATCTCTCCATTCAGGTCTGCCCTCCTCGTGTCTTAGTTGATTACCCTGCGGGCTGGGGCAATTAAGAGCATCCCAAGGAAAAAATCCCAGGATTAGATGCTTCACTGCTAAATTCTACCAAACCTATAAGGAAGAACTAATCCCAATTCTTCATTAAGTATTCCAAACAATTAAAAGAAAGGGAAACCCTCCAACTCAGTGTATGAGACCAATGTTACCTTAATTCCAACACTGGAGAAAGATACTACAACAACAAAACAGAACTATAGAACAATGTCCCAATGAACATACGTTCAAGTCCTAAGCAAATACTATCCAGAGCAAGTTGGTTTTATCCGAGGGATGCATGGATGTTTCAATATATGCAAGAAAATAATCATGATGCATATTAACACAATGAAGGATAAAACCTATATGAAATTCTGAGTCGATGCAGGGTAAAATTTGTAAAATACAACATTCTTTGTGATTAAAAAGAAAACTTTTGAAAATTGAGTATAGAAGGAAAACACCAAAACATAATGACAAACCCACAATCAGCATCATATTGAATGGAAGCATTTCCACTAAGATCCAGAACCACCCTAGGATGCTCAATATAGTTCTGGGAGTTTTAGCCAGAGCCATTAAGCAAGAAAAAAAATCAAAAGGATAAATTTGGAAAGGAGGAAGTAAAATTATCCTGGTTTGCAGATGACCCTTATGTAGAGTAACCAAGACTCTACTAGGAAACAATTGAAACACATATGAGAATGCAACCAAGTTGCAGGATACAAAATCAACATCATTCCAGCCTGCTCCCTGCCAACTTTCGACCATCTCCTAACCCCGGGATCAGCCTGCACACTCTTCCTACCCCTACTCTGCATCCCTGAACCAGCCTAACTAGGGTCTTGCTTTAGGAAATCTGGCTTACATTTCAGGACAACTTTTACAGCTAATACACAAATCTGTAGACACTGTCTAAGGTAGTTACAGACAACTGACAGGCCTTGGGGAATATAGTGATAGAACAAGGAGGAGCATGTGCCCTGATTAGTGGAATCTGCCACCTCTATTCTAATAGTACTATGTTTACTGAAAAAGACATTAAAAATCTCTACACTCATGCTAAATGGTATTTAAATCAGCACAAGAATAGCCTATCACTACCCACTATCTGGGAATCAATAAAATACCCTTCCCATCTTGAAGGGCACTCCACTTGCAATCTGTTTTCCTTCAGTTTTGCTCATACTGATTGATAAACATGTGTGTTTCAGAATTGCACAACTTCTGAAATATTGATGACCATACAGGGAACACAGCTATCGATGGTGACTGAAAATTCTCCAGCTCAGGAAGTGGATTCATTAGATGACAAAGGAAAAGATTTCTGGACCCAAGACAGGCAGGGCCTGAGTCCATGATCAGCTAGAAGTAGACACAGAAGATGTGATGAGTCTGCATCCTTAAGCATCTCCTTAAGACTAAGGGTGAGAAATCTTTGAGAGAGGAATGATGTGGGAAAAGTCAGGAAGATAGATAAATTAAGTTCATGAGTTGAAGTCCATACCTCTCCCACCCCATGTAATCCTATCAATACACCTGTCAATCACATGACCCCTTCCAAGGATATGCGTCCCCTCAGCTGAGACCTGGGAGCAGTACTATGTAACCACTTCACTTTTCTAAGCTCATTAGAAGCCTGGTAAAGGGGAGGGATGTCTCAGTCTCCCTCTCTGTGGACTCGACCTGCGAGGTCCACACTGCCGGGATGGTGGGGAAATGGCGTTCTTCCACAAGAAGCACCTGAGACCAGTTGTGGTGAGCATGTCCACTTTATTAATGACCAAGCATACTTTTTGAAGGGCAGGCGGAAGGGGCATAGCTAATTCACAGCAACACTAACTCTATCGGGTAGAGCAGATATTGGTGCTGCTATGCTTCCCCAGTCAGCTTGAAGGTCATGTAGCTAGGGTAGCTTTCCAGGTGGTCTGAATCGGCCAGGGCCACACCTGGGAGCTGTTAACCTGATTGGCGATTACGGGGCCCTTTAACAATGAGCAGGGTAGGGAAAATGTTTCTGGGGCTCTTAAGGCTAACTTCCTGCATTGGCAGTCTCCCAGCAAGGATCACCCAAACCTCTCCCTCACTTTCTCCTCCTGGCTTCAAGGGAGCAAGGAATGGAAGTCCCTCTACCCTTCCTGGCCAACTCTCCCCGGATAAATCCCTCATGTGCCTGTTTATTCTTCTCACTCTATAAATAAACCTTATCACGTTGCATGTCCTGTTTGTGCCTGTACTTAGAATTCTTCTCTAAGTAAAAGACAAGGGTCTGGAGTAGGAATTGAGGCCCAGTCTACACCACAACACTAAAAGTACCAAAGTTTAGAATTAGACATATTTATCTCTTCTACTTTTACGCAATTTACATTTAGCAGTTACACCTAGATGGCTTAAGATGCAGATCTTAATCTGAGTTAAGATCAAAATTACATTTATATGAAATTCTACTACTTTTTTACAGAACTCTAACTGGATATCAGTGACATAAACCAAAGATTGCAAAATCTACCTTGAGGGCTCTAACCAGAGCTGATTACTACTAGTTATTTCATCCCATCTGTTAAACCAAGTCACAAAACAGGTTTGACAAGTTACAAAGCAGTTTTTAAGGCAGTGATCTTCCTAGATTCAAAATACAGAAATTCCTTTAAATCCAATATCTAGTTACAGCTGAACCAAGTTTTCATGTATGAGATTTTATTTACCAAAGACATCCTTTTAGATTTTAAATTTGATTTGAGTCTACTTTATTTTCTGTTTAATGTTAAATTCAGATATATTTACATCTACATGTACCAACTTTGAATTTTTTCTTAGTCTTTAAATTTCTTTATATTTCAGAAGCTTTAAATTTATAAAAGGAAAATTAGAGAACTATACAAAGAGTTTCCATTACTTCACACCCAGCTTTCCTTATCAGTAATCTCTTGTGATACTATATTTGTTACAAACCACAAATCACCCCCAATTTCCTCGGTTGTTTTAATCCAAAAATCTTCTAGTCCTTCCAATCCTCCCAGCCCTGGAAATCACCATTGTATGTTCATATGTTCATACGGAGAGTTCTTTTTCCCTTAGTTTCCATATTTGAGCGAGAACATGTGGTATTTGCTTTTTCCTCTTCTTTCTCTCAACATATCTCTTCTAATTCCTCTAATTCTTTTCATTTTGTTGAAGATGACAGAATTTCATTCTTTTTAAGATGAAAAATATTTCCTTGTGTATATTTGCTGCATTTTCTTAATCCATTCATCTGATAAGGTCAACTTGGTTGATTCCATATCTTGGCTTTTGTCAACCGGGCTTCTATAAAGATCATATATCTCTTGGATGCAAGGATTTTATGTACTGGCATTGTTGGGTCATATGGCAATTCTATTTCTAGTTTGTAGAGATATCTCTATACTGTTTATTTTAGTAGCTATACTGATTTACATTCACCACAACAGGGTATGACTTCCCTGTTCTCCAGATCCTTGCCATATTTGTTACTCTGTCTTTCTGGTACTAGCCATTCTGACAGGGGGGATGTGATGTCTCACTGTGGTTCGGACTTGTTTTTTTTTTCTGATATCTCATGATAATTAGCATGTATTCATGTATTTCTTGAATGGTTTATCCACGCTCTTTCTTCATTTCATAACTGGATTTGTTGTTTTTTGGTTGTTGAGATTTTTGAGTTCCTTCTATATTCTGGATATTCATTCATCTTTTGTCAGAGAAGTAGCTTGCAAATATTTTCTCCATTTCTCTTGCTCGTTCCTTCTCTCTTTCATTGTTTTCTTTATTGTAGAGAAGCTTATGTGTTTGATATAATCTCAGTTGGCTTGTTTTACTTTTGTTGTGCATTTTACTTTATTTTCCTTTTGCCAACCCATTATGTTTCTTTCTCCATTCTTTACTGACATTTTCTAAAACACCATTTTCATTTAATCTCCACATAAGTTATTATACATAATACATTGAAAAATGTTCTCTGTGTGTTGTTCTCTCTATATGAAAATAATAATTATAGTGGTAAGATGCTCAATTGATGGCAGTTGTAGTAAGCAATACATTTCTTTAACACTACTTCTTTTAGAATATGGAGAAATGGAGCAAGTGTGATGCAACACATTAAGCTTTCAACTGCGATGCCTCAACCTATTGAGTCCTGATTTGAGTCCTGGTTGCTCCTCTTCTTATCCAGTTCCCTGCTAATGCATGTGGGAAAGCAACAGAAGATGGCCCAAGCACATGGGGCCCCTGCCACTCAGATGGAGTTCCTGGCTCTTGACTTCAGCAAGGCCCAGCTATCCTTGTTTCTCTCTCTCTCTCTCTCTCTCTCTCTCTCTCTCTCTCTTTTTCTCTCATGTGTGTCTTTCTCTCCCTCTCTTTTTATAATGCTACCTTTCAAATAATAACTAAATACATCTTTTTCTAAAGGTTTATTTATTTGTTTGAATGACAGAGTTACAGAGAGGCAGAGACAAAGGGAGAGAAAGGGAAGTTTTCCATCTGTTGGTTCACTCCTCAAATGGCTGCAACAGCCAGAGATGGGTTGATCCAAAGCCAGGGGCCAGGAGCTTCTTCTGGGTCTCCCATGTAGGTGCAGGGACCCATGGACTTGGGCCAACATCTACTGCTGTCCCAGGCCATGGCAGAAAGGTAAATCAGAAATGGAGCAGCTAGGATTTAAACTGGTGCCCAAAGGGGATGCAGGCCGTGGATTTACTTGCTATACCACAGCTCCAACCCTAAATAAATCTTTATTTTTAATCTTTCTTTTCTCAAAATAAAAGCTTTTGTGCTTCAAAAGACAACATCAAGTGATTTAAACACACACACACACACACAATTTAGGGATACATTTGCAAGCCATTATCCTGAGGATACATGTTCATAGTATAAAAAGTATTCCTGTAATTCTTACAACTCAATGATGAAAAGTCCGAGAACCAACTAAAAATGATAAGGATTTTGAATAGACATTTCCTTTAAATATATATACAGTTGACTAACAAGCAGATGAAAGAAGCTCAACAATTTAGCAATAAGAGAAATGCAAATTGAGACTACAATTAGGTACCATTTCACACCCTGTAACAAATGATTGCAAGTATTGTCGATCAGACAACTTAAAACCATGAACTATTGCTGGTGTGAATGTAAAAGTGACTGCAAATGTGCAAGGACATTGAAAAACAGTTTGGAAGTTCCTTATATACAGGAATTTACCATATGATTCTTTAATATCATCCCCAAAACAAATAAAAACATATTCATGTACTAGTGTGTATATCAATCTTTGGGACATCATTACTCATCATAGCAAGAATGGGTAGTAAAGCAAAATGCTCATTAGCTGATTAAAGAATTAGTGAAATATAGTGTATTCATAACATAGCATGTTATTCAAAATTAAAAATGAATGAAAAGTAGTACTCATATATACTACAATTGTGGAAGGCACTCAAAAAATATTGTGCTTAGACAACCAGTTGTTAAAGACAACATAGAGGCTGGCACTGTGGTACAGTGGGTTAAAGCCATGATCTGCTGTGCCATCATCCCACATGGGCACCGATTCATGCCCCATCTGCTCCACTTCCAATCCAGCTCCCTGCTAATGCATCTTGGAAAGCAACAGAGGGTGGCCCAAGTCCTTGGGCACCTGCACCCATGTGAGAGACCCAGAAGAATTCCCTGGCTCCTGGCTTCAGATCAGCACAGCTCTAGCCATTGTGGCCATTTGGAGAGTGAACCAGCAAATGGAAGACCTCTCTCTATCTCTACCTCTCTCTGTAACTATGTCTTTCAAATAAGTAGAATAAATCTTTTTAAAAAAGCAATATAATGTGCAATTCCATTTAAATACATTTCCAGAACAAGCATATATGTATATATTAATAGTTTCTGCAGGTGAGAGAGCATAGGGAGTGACTTCCAAGGGGTATGACATTTCATTTTTGGATGATGAAATTGTCCTAAAATTAGATCATCATGACAAATTCATAATGCTGTAAACATGCTAAATATATTGGATTGCATTTAGGTGAGTTTTATGGAATATAAATTATATCTCATAAAAATTTTAAAGGAATTATAAAAATAATAAATTATATCACTCACAAAAATATATTTTAGAAATTTTACATACATTATTCAAATATTTTACATTTCTTTCAGTTCATCATTATTCCCATTTGTTCCATCATATTTTTTAAAGTTTCTTTACAATTGGCTGTATGTATTTAATTTTTTGTTTAGAAAACTGTTGCACTAATTGGCTACCCACTAAATCTATAAAGAATTGATGTAACATTGAAATAGCTATTTGAATATAAAAACAAAATTTGTCAGGATTATTGGTCCTTACTTTGCATTTGCTCCATTTTTGTCTGGCTTTGGTATCTGAGTAATAGTGCCCTTCTGATTATATTTGTCAAATGTCTATTCTTTTTGATTTTGTTGGAATAACTTAAGAATAATTAGAATTGGTTCTCCTTTAAGTGATTTCAGGGATCAAGCCATCAGTTCTGGATCTTTTTTGTTTGAAGACCTGCACTTGCTGCTTCAATCTCATTGGTCATTCTTGGTCCATTTGGATGTTTCTAGTTTTTCTTGACTTGATATAGGTAGATTATCTGTGCCCAGGGACTTGTCAATTGTTTTGAAGTTGTCCAATATCTTTGTGTATAATTGTTCATATCAGTTTCTTATGACGCTCTGTATTTCTGTGCTAATTGCAATGCCACTAATTTACCTCTAACTTTATCTGTTCACATAATATTTTTCCTTTTTTATTTTACCTCATGTTTTTGTGTTTGTTCATCTTCTCACAAAACCAACTCTTCATTTCACTGATTTTTGTCTTTGTTTATATTATAATCTTTATTACTGGTTCCTTCTAATAATTTGGGGTTTGATTTCTTTTTGTTCCTCTGGATGCTGAAAGTGCATAATTTGCATGTTAATTTGAAATTGTTCTCTTTTATGTATTGTATCACAATTAACAATGGTCAAACTATGGACTCACTAAGGTGCCCAACAAAATATAAATAGGTTAAGAAAATAGAATTTATATATACACATATATAGTAATCTTATTCATCTGTAAAAATAACAAAATCCTATTAATTGCAGCAACTTGGATGGGCTGGCAAGAGGATATCAGCATGGTTACTAGTTTTATATATAATACAGGGATATGGCGATAAAACTGATACATTGATGGTGGTGAGAAGGACTTGATGTGAAGAAAAGCATTGTTATATGTCTCACTTCAGTTGTTAGTATCTCTGTTGTCAGTAAAGTGAAAACAGGAGGGAAAAATAACCGGGAAGGAGAGAAGAAAACGAGACACACTCAGCACTTAATGATTCGTTAAATTCTAGGGAAAGATTGAGGAATGGGGAATAGGAAAACGGGAAGCAGATGTGTTCTCCCTGTACCCTGGAGTGAACAAGTTTGTGCTATTCGGCACTTTGCCCAAACTTGAAGAGATCTACTCCTTCTTTTTCTTCTTTCCTGTCTTTCCAAACTGTTGGCAGCAAAACAACAAGCATTTTGTGACAAAGATTATAACAGCTGCCACACAAGCCAGCAGGGACCCGATCACATCCAGAGAGTGGGCCTGGAGCCAGCTGAGGTCATGGACTGCCGGCCGAAGGTGCTTGGCTCCCTTGTGGCGCATGACAAACTCGACCCAGAAGACTGCTCGATCCAGGGGCTTCATGGGCTGATCGTGGTGAATCCTCGATAACTTCATGGCGTTCTCTTTATAGCTGAAAGTGCGAACAGAGACAGAAAGCAGAGTGTTCTTATCTTTGTTTTAATTAAAGATAGGTACCTGAAATCTCCTTTACAGCCAAAAGCTTATGAAAGTAAAGATAAATTCTTGGAGCTACATGAACTTTGTTGACTGTATATCATTTACATATATGGTGAGGAGACTGACAAAGCAGCACATAAGGGACTTCAAATGATCTGTGGAAACATTGAACCAAGTACAGTTTTATTTTCATTCAGAATAAGCTTTGAAATCTTCACTTATTTTTATAGGCTATTCATTTTTTCACAAACTTTTCGAGGATCCCTTGTACGCCTAGTTTTCTCCTCTTACAATCAAGGAAACGAATATAGAGGCACAAATGTAGGAAGCTCCTTATCAATTTGTGCCTTTTTTTTTTTCATAAAGTAACTTAGTCACTGAATGCGCTACAGTTTTCAAGATGATTTCAAGCCCAAGATTGTGAATTATTCAGTATTGTGGGCAAATGCTTCATAAAAAAATCCCATAACCCTGGTCTTGAATGTTTCCTGGTACAGCTAATATCATAGTCAATATTAGAACCTTTCAAATCAGCAGTACTTACGAAGGGTCGTTGATCACTGTCCTCAAGGCACTGAGCAAGTCTGCACTTGTCATTGTGTGCAGGCTCAACTCTACAGCTGCTCCTTTGGCCCTCATGTGAGCAATGTTGTCATGCTGATCACCAAACAAGGGAACTCCTACCATGGGAACACCATGGTAAATTGCTTCATAGATCCCATTAATTCCACCATGTGTGATGAAAGCTTTGGTTTTGGGATGACCTAGTTTGGAGAGCAGAGCACAATTGAGTGAAGATTGCATTATCATTTGTAAAAGTATTTTAGAAAAGCAGAAGGGAAAACTACTATAGGATAACTCGGTGAAGAAGGCAGTGTATCCTATAGAATGTGATTATCTGGGGCATTTCTACCACAGAAAATGGCATCTTCTTTAATAGCAGTCAGTTTTGGCATTGCTCAAAACTCTGAATGTAAACATTACAATGCATTAATTTAGGAAAATAGTAACCAGTTCTTTAATCATATATACATCAAAATTTGAGATACTTTGAGAAACGTCTACAATTGTTAACTGTTCATTGAATGTTATTCACTGTGTCCCTCATCCAGTTGCAAACTTTTACTTTCCCATAGTCTTACCAAGAAGATCATTCTGGGGTATCCAATCATAGACTCGAGTATTTGCACCTAACGTAGCTGGTTTCTTTCCTTTGAATTTCCATAAAACCTGTAATTCACCAGTAACAATTAAAGAATAGCGTTTTAAAGCTGTAGAAATTGTTATAAGATAAATATTCCACTCATTGAATATCCCACTCAGTTGAGAGAGGAGTATTTTGGAGCACAGTGTAATGTGTAAGAAACAGTAGTACTTTTACATTTACCATTTTAAATCATTTACATTTATATTCCTTCTATTTGAAAAGTAGCTGGGGGGGGGGGGGGGGAGGAGGAGAGAGAGAGTGAGAGAAATTGAGAGATCTTTTATTTACTGGTTCATTCTCTAAATCATAAAATTGCCCAGGCTGGAACAGCCTGAAGCCGTAAGCCAGGAATTCAGTCTGGTCCCCCATATAGTTGGCGGGGCCCCAGGTACTTTAGCCATCATCTGTTGCATGCACTATGCATTAACAGGAACCTGAAATCATAAGCAGAGCTGGGAAGAGAATCCAAGCTCTTCTCTACGGGATGTCACAATCTCAAGTAGTATCTTTGCTGCTGTGCTGAATGCCAACCCATATACTCATCTTCTTAAAAGGTTGTTGTATAGTTTCTTTCAAATGTATTGTTGGGGCCCCCACTGTGGGGCAGTGGGTTAACGCCCTGGCCTGAAGTGCCAGAATCCTATATGGGCACCAGTTCAACACCCGGCTGCTCCAGTTCTGATCCAGTTCTCTGCTGTGGCCTGGGAAAGCAGTAGAAGATGGTCCAAGTGCATGGGCCCATGCACCCAAGTGGGAGACCTGGAAGAGGCTCTTGGCCTCTGGCTTTGGAGCGGCACAGCTCTGGCCATTGTGGCCAGCAGGGGAGCAAACCAGCAGATGGAAGACCTCTTTCTCTCTCTCTCTGCCTCTCCTCTCTCTGTGTAACTCTGACTTTCAAATAAAATAAATAAATCTTAAAAGTGTATTGTTACCAATGCTTTATTAATAATTGAAAGTATCCAGGAATGAGATTAATAATAAAGAATTGGAAAAGCAAGCATTGCTATCTAATCAGTCTGCATATATGAATTACATGGATGCATGGCTTCTGTGTAAATTTGAATCGCTGGGCCATCATAGCTCTATCTTCACATATATCTTTCTCACAGGTATAATTTACTGTAGCTTTCCTGTGTGCTTTTTGGATGATTTGCTGTCTACTCTTTTCTCTTCTAATCCTGTTTCTTTTTCTCCTTTCTTTATATTTAGATTTTTTTTATGAAGAACAAACAGGAAAGGGAGGTAAGGAGGGTGCCCAGCAGGTTACTCATATTCACTTTACAATGGGGCATGTTGTTTGGTTTTGTACTTCTGCTACATTAAATAATTTTTGCTTTGTGAAAGTCTTTAGAAAGAATCTTTCATTTGAATAGGAAGAATCACAGAATATCTTATAACCTAAAAATTGGTAATCTATAATATAAAATATAGTTGCTTTTCACTTTAGAAAAATTTAATTAATTATAAAAACTGCAAAAATCTAACAATCTACTTACATGCCCACCACACATGTGGAGGTACAGAGATATTCTGCAGAATCATAGCCCTCTCTATTTATCATATCAGTTCCCTCTTTTCCTTGTCCTTAGAAGCTTCAGAATTTTTGGAGTAATCAGAACAGGCCTTAATATTTCAAATTCTAAAATGTTCAGTGGGGCTCAGCATGTTTTTATTTTATTACAAGCAAATGACAGTGAAGAGAGGTGTTTCATAGTAAAGGCAAGGCTCAGTAAGCTAGTAAACAATTGTGCCTAAAACTGTTGTGACAATATTTCACAGATTTTTACTCAATACTGATATCTTTTATGCTAAGCAGAAGATGAGACTCAGCTTCTCGGCTTTCAAATGGAAAGGCACACTTGGATGCAGGGCTTTGCTGACCTTCTGTGGAATCTGAGCCAGGGCAGAAGCAATGAGGTCAGCCTTTTCTTCAGGTAAATTATCAACTGCAGAACCCAGAGAAAACACCACGACGCCATCTTCACCTGAGCTCTGGACAAACTCTTCCATTTCCTGTAAAGAAAAGTATTCTGTGTATTACAAAAGTGCAATAGCACAGAGAATAATATAGAATTCATTTATACTATCATCATCAAGATTGGTATATTTAGACTGAATCTATATTCTGACATGCACAGCCATCTCAGATGTGTATATCAAACATCTCCCTTACATTTTTTATTACCAAAATAGCCATGTTACAAAATGACCACACTGAAATATCACATAAGAATATAACTTCCCCGTGTTTAATAGAAATCAAGTTTTGAAAAGCAAGTGTTTTGAAAACTGAGCAAAATTATCTTAAAAAAGCAGATAAACTGTTTGTGTCTGAATAAGGCTTCTAAATGATTAACAAAGTAATTTAAATATAATCAACATCTCTGTGCTGTTCTATTTAAACTTAATATTTTCTGTATTTTAAAGTTTTTATATTTTCTCATGGATGCATGTGTGCATGTGTGTGTTTGCATAAAAGTGAATATGAGGGTAAAATAATTTATCACCACAGATTAACTAGAGATTCATGGGAATTGTGACTTACTTGTCTTTCTTTCTTTTTTTTGTTTCTTTTTTGACAGGCAGAGTTAGACAGAGAGAGAGAGAGAAACAGAGAGAAAGTTCTTCCCTCCACTGGTTCACTCCCCAAATGGCCGCCATGGTCAGTGCTGCACCGATCCGAAGCCAGGAGTCAGGTGCCTCCTCCTGGTCTCCCATGCAGGTGCAGGGCCCAAGCACTTGGGCCATCCTTCACTGCCTTCCTGGGCCACAGCAGAGAGCTAGACTGGAAGAGGAGCAACCAGGGCAGAATTTGGCGCCCCAACCAGGACTAGAACCCAAGGTGCTGGCGCTGCAGGTAGAGGATTAGCCTAGTAAGCTCTGGTGCCAGCCTGACTTTCTGGATCTCTAGTTAGAGAATAGCTAATGATGTCATCTTTTAATTGGGGTTTGTTTGTAACTATGACTTTTCTGGAATGAAATAGGATATTCTTAAGCCAAAAATGGAACTTCATTATCAATACTTGTCTTACTATGAAAAGAAATCTATCACTCTCCAAAAAATTCCATTGAGCTTGCAATATTCCTTACTGTGCTTTGCTCTTATTCCCACAACATAAGAAATTAGGCTTTCTCCTTACTCTCTGTTGATATTTGAACACAACATTCTTACTAATAATTAATATGATGAGTTGTTGTGGCATCTGTTCTATACTTCACACCAGAATCAGTGTTTTATCAACATTGACACAATTTCAAATTCTCTGCCTCCTTCTAGTTCCTCAACATGTTTGATTTTGATACCTGCTTTATATCATTGACCCCCTGAACACCAAATTCCATATTACAGCCAAATCAACAGACTTGGTTGACTGTTCTGCCCTCATACTCCATAGGAACTGTATTGTTTTGCTGCAGTGACCACTTCTCACTCACGGAGTGACTCAACAGAACTCATGCTGCCTGCTCTTGAACCCAACAATCACAATCATCCACTGCAAACCTACAAAAGTAATGCCCAGCTTCCTAATACATGTTTTGTTTTGCAGATCCCCTAGTCTATATTCTGTGCCGCATCAGCTCTTCAAACTTGCTTGCTTGCTGTAGTAAGATCACCACTTCCCTGTGACTCCATGGGACACATTGACTGCTTTTCTCTGTAAACTGCAGTTCATAAACTGCTTCTGTTATTTCATGGGTTTTGTTGATTTGGCTCCTTGTTTTTCACTTGACCAGTTAATATGCCCTAAACTTCATCCTGGTCAGTTTGCTTTGGAGTGGCTCTCCTGGTAGGAAGGAAAGGAACACTGGGCAGACAACAGCCACAGAGGCATCTGCTACTTTAAAGAAGTGTATTGGGGACACACAGATGGTCACTGTTGCACAATCATGCATTAGGCCATGCACCAGGACTAAAAGTATCCTGTGAAACACACATTGTAACCATCTACAATTAAATATCCTTGAGTCCACTCAGGTAAGAGATAGAGTTTATAGGCAACCTGGAGGACAAAGATCTCAAGTTAAAGGTAAAAAAAAATAGAGAAATTTTCTATATTCATTTTGCTTCTCAATACAGTTTCTTCCGATATCCATAGCATCTCACATTTTTTTTTTCTGAAGACTTGTGAATAACTCTAGTCTTGTTTTTCATTTCAAAAGAATCCTGCCACTAGGCTGAGAGAATTGATTTAACCTTTGGATCTCCCATGTCCATGAACTCTACTCCATGCTGACAACTTTCATGCTTTGTATTGCTGTAGCATGAGACTGAGACCACACATTATCCAAGTGATTTCTAGAGAACTTCACCTGAAATTTCCTTGGACTCTTCTCTTGTATGGTCATAAGATAGCATGCATTATATTAATTTCAAACATATTTCACCTCTATGTATGTCCTATTTCAACATAACCCAACACACAAATTAAGCATTCAAAATGGAAATCAAGGGGTCCTGAACAATTTTCTTTCAACATTTCCCCTCCCTCCTTCCTAGAAAATGCACCACAAAGTCTGGAGAAGCATGTATCTTGCTACCATCATGATAAATGTCCTTGTTCCTAACCCAAATATGCCTGTGAAAAAGAATAGAGCAGTCTTCTTAGTGATCCTCATAGCCCTAATTTTCTGTAACTCCAATACATTAGCAACATCGATACATTAAAATTTACTTTGATCATTTCATACACTCCAAGTTCATCAAAGCAACACCTAAAAGACTTTCTTTTTAACAACCCTAAGTCCCTTGAGACAGAGAAAATCAATATAGAATGAAAACTGCAGTTGTTCATCATATCGTCTGTGTTAATAGGGCTGCACTTATTTCATGGAAAATCAAGTATCATATCATACATCACCCAAAATCCCTCTAAGTGATAATGCTACCTTGGGCAAAGGTTTGGCGGGTTTGCAATGCAGTCCTCCAACAAATTCAATATTAGGTAAATATGGACGAGGAAATTCAAAATCCCAGTATGTTCGGATTAACCAAATTTCAGCTTTTGCCAGAGTTTCACATAATGTGGTGGGTCTTCCTGGAAGAAACAAGTAACTGTTCAGTGGAGGGAATTGACCCATAATTGAAATGGAAAAATGAGACCACTCATTCCCTGGTAAAGTACTGAGGGAAAAGAAAATTATGTCCTCCTCTTCCAATCCATTTTCCTGCTAATGTGCACTCTGGGAGGAAGCAGATGATGGCGGAAATATCTGCATTCTTGGGAGACCAGGATGGAATCCTTGGTTCCTGGCTTGAGACTGACCCAACCCTGGATGCTTTGGCATTTGGGAAGCGAACAAGTGCATGGAAGTTTCTCTCTCTCTTTTCCAAATAAAGTAAAACTAAATAATTTTAAATGTTTAAAAATTAATGATAAATGAATTCATTAATCATTTTTCCTTTATGAGTGAATTGCAGATGATTGATTTCACACGTTATCATCACCAAGTCACACTTCAAGTGTTTGTAGTCTGTAGTCTGAGACATATCATTGAAGAATTCCACCAATATCAGTCCACGTAACCTCCTATATGGTATCCCATCTCTCCAATTAATGGGCCACTATTTTATTGGTAAGATAACCCCAACTGATGTATACCCATGGATGAACCCTCTTTTGGGTATGTGGCACACATGTACATGCTTAACTAAGAGACACCTACTTTATTATTGCCTTCAAACAACAAATTTTTAGAAAAGGACATATTTTAAATATGTTAATCTCAGGATTTTAAGCAAAAGGATGAGTAATTTTAAAAAACTAAATCTGTAATTTCTACCTAAAAAAATCATGTTTTGCAATTAATAGAATATGGAACAGTTCATTTTATTTTAGGATTCTAAGGAAAATGGCGGTTATGTACATCCATGTTAGAAAGTCCATTTTCAGCCTGGTGCCACGGCTCACTAGGCTATCATCCACCTGCAGCACCGGCACCTTGGGTTCTAGTCCCAGTTGGGGTGCCGGATCCTGTCCCGGTTGCTCCTCTTCCAATCCAGCTCTCTGCTGTGGCCCGGGAGTGCAGTGGAGGATGGCCCAAGTGCTTGGGCCCTGCACCAGCTTGAGAGACCAGGAGGAAGCACCTGGCTCCTGGCTTCAGATAGGCGCATCACGCTAGCTGTAGCGGCCATTGGGGGGGGGGGTGAACGAACGGAAGGAAGACCTTTCTCTCTGTCTCTCTCTCTCACTGTAACTCTGCCTGTCAAAAAAAGAAAGTCTTTTTCAGAGTCATCATGTTTTCATTTTTAAGTTATATCCAAATTCATCAAGCCCCAGATCTTTACAATGATCATAATGAGTCTTTATTGAAGATAGTCATTTAAAAATCACCAGATGATATATTAGAACCATCTTTAAACTTCTGTGCAAACATATTCACTTTGTCTAGATTCTTTGTTTCCTGTGTCTTATGCTGCCCGGATTGCCAATCTATTGATGATTATAGTCTCTATTGCATTATACTTTAAGTAGAAAAATATAGAGTAATATGTCTTATTTGAAATGTTATACATGAAGAGTTATGGGGAAAATACTTGATGGAAACTGACTATTGTTCCTTTTTTTTGAGTTATATTATCTACTTACAATTGATTCATATCTACAGTGAATAATTTTATAAATTCCATGATAGTTACCAAGTTACTAAGTTTTAGACACCAAATAAATGTCATTATCAAACAATTCAATTATTTCAATCTGTCCAAGTGGGGAGATAAGTAAAGATTTCTTGGGAGTTGCCCGAATGATTAGTTAGAACAAACTTTGGTTGTGGAGAGACAACCTGTGCCCCCTCTTATTCTTTTATAACACTTCTGCTCTGTTCTCAGTTTTAATTTTTCAATGGGACTTCAAACATAATGCTATTTTGCAAAACTATTTCCGTTACCTATTTATAGTTCTGTATTTTTTAGTTATTTGCATTTTATTTTTAATTTAATGACTATTAATTATGGTAAAATACATAAAAATTGGTTATCTTAACCATTTTGGGTTTAGTTTTGTTTAATTTTTATTTTAATTAGTTTTAATAGATTTCACGTGCTTTTAGATATAATTCTAAGAACTTCATGAATGCCCTTTCTCTCTCTCTCTTCCCCCTCTCTCCCTCCCTCCTCTCCTCTTCTGCCTCTCTTTTTTTTTTATAAGTATTTGGGATAACTTATTTTAAATTTACTCTACAGAAAAAAGGCTTAATAATTCACTGAGTAAGAAGTTTAACAAATAAAAAACAAAAAGACCCTAGCTTAGTGGGAATATAAGCAACTGCTATAAACAAAATTGAATGGAAAAAAAAGACCCCTGACAGTACACTTGGGGTCAGGAATATTGTTTTACTGTCCTGCAACCTGCATGAAGCCTAGAGTGTTTTATTCACCTAGACAGTGATTACCGATTATTCAGTCAATCAATAAGAGAAAACCAGTGCATGTGGATTCATATTATATCTATCAACAGGAATTTTTGAAGTGAATTCCTTTGAACTTTGTTCTGTGAAGCAATGTACATACTATGATTCAGTGAATTAAATTACTATTTTTAGGATCACATATGATCTTTTGTGTCTCTTCCCATGACTCTGCACTTTTTTTTTTTTTTTTTTTGACAGGCAGAGTTAGACAGTGAGAGAGAGAGACGGAGAGAAAGGTCTTCCTTTTCCATTGCTTCACCACCCCACCCCCCCAAAATGGGCGCTACGGCTGGTGTGCTGCGCCTATCCGAAGCCAGGAGCCAGGTGCTTCCTCCTGGTCTCCCATGCGGGTGCAGGGCCCAAGGACTTGGGCCATCCTCCACTGCACTCCCGGGCCACAGCAGAGAGCTGGACTGGAAGAGGAGCAACCAGGACAGGATCCAGCACCCCAACTGAGACTAGAACACAGGATGGTGGCGCTGCAGGCAGAGGGTTAGCCAAGTGAGCCATGGCGCCAACCCTCTGCACTTCTAGAATATCGTTTGAGAGGTAGCCTAACTCATTGACTTGTGGATCATAACTGAATGCATGAAAATTGCAACAATGCAACATCATATTCTGGAAGAAAAGGCAAGGGATTAAAAATAAGTCAAATTATGGTATAATGGTGAAGGAAAAATCCATTATATTTTATGCTACAAAACAAAAGTTCTAAAGAGTTTTTTTAAATTTATACAAGACACAGTTCCTAAATAGTTTTCTGATTAATTTCTCAGATTTAATGTGTTCATTATCCAAGAAGTTAAAGCATCCAGGACATGTTTCAGTTTAAGAATGATGACCAAAACTATATACCACAGACTTTGTAAAGATTATTAAAAAAAGATATAAGATAGAAGAATAATGAGTACCTATTACTATAATATAAATAGTATATCTTTAAAAATGATTATTAGTGATACTCAAAAATATATGGTGTATGGGGCGGGCGCCGTGGCTCACTTGACTAATCCTCCACCTGCGGCACCGGCATCCCATATGGACACCGGTTCTAGTCTTGGCTGCTCCTCTTCCAGTCCAGCTCTCTGCTGTGGCCTGGGAGGGCAGTGCAGGATGACCCAGGTGCTTAGGCCCCTGCAGCCACATGGGAGACCATGAAGAGGCACCTGGCTCCTGGCTTTGGATGGGTGCAGCACTGGCTGTGGTGGCCATTTGGGGAGTGAACCAGCAGAGGAAAAACCTTTCTCTCTGTCTCTCTCACTGTCTATGACTCTATCTGTTAAATAGATGTATATATATGCATATATACATATACACCATATATATATATATATATATATATACACACACTTTCAAACGATTTCAAGAAAATGCCAAAATCTCTTTATTAAGGCCTATCATAGTTTACAAAAATAAAATTTAGTTTTATCTTTAGCAAGGAAAGGCATGATTTTCTATAATTTGAAAATTCATAGATGATATTCTCTATATGACACGCTAATTTAAAATGAAGAGTCTCTTACCTAATGCTTCACTATAAAACTGTCTCCAAAAGTGAAAGTCACCATCTTGAATCCAGAAGTCAAAGACAACCAAAAGTATTGCATTTTTCACTCTTTCCAGAAAAGTCATCCTGTCTGTTAGCCCCACCATAGTCACAGGGACATACGAAGGTGGAGATGGAAGTTTCCCACAGTTTCTCTCCATATTGCCTCCCAAGGAAACCCTAAGAGTGATTACAAAGGGGACTGCAAGCAACTCGGCCACCAGCTCACCACAGGGTATCACAGGGTCGATTAGCATTACATCATAGTTGGTTTCCTGCAACTTCTTCATGAGTGTCTGGTTGTAGATGACACTCTCACAGAAAAGTTTAAAATCTTCATTCAGTCCACTAAAGAAGTCTCTCAGTTTTATTACTGATTTCCAGGGTGACAGCAGTGGTGAGACATTAAGAGCTAGGTTCTGAAATTCTGCATTTTTCTTCTCAGCATTCTCTTTGTCAAATGGCATATTGACCATCTCAAACTTCAGTGCAGAGGGGTTCCAGTGATCAATGAGAAGAGTATGGGGATGAGTGAGTACTGTTACCTCATGGCCCCGCTCTGCGAGTTCCTCTAGAATGACCTTGATGTTAAGCCAGTGGCTCAAGTCACAAGGCCACACCAGCACCTTCCCACAGAAGCCACAGCCAGCACAGCAGAGTTGCAGCAGCAGGACTGAGGAAGCCCACTTCACGGACACCATGGTGCCGCTGCTCACACGGCCCCGCAGAGGACGAGTTTGAAGAGCACAAAGAGTTGGAGTGGCAATTTAGACACAGAAGAAATTAAAAATTAAATTTGAAAGGGAAAAGGTCGTGTTATTTTCATGTTTATTGAGGAAATCAAATAGAAAGTGCTTTCATTATCTAGATAGCTAATAAGGGAAACAACAATAAAAAAATCTTAGTTAATGTTTCACATACAGAAACACCTCCATCACATTGATTCCGCATGAAGTCCAAGGTATCCGGTGGTTTGGGAGAACACATATTTCACATACTTACCTTTGTGATCTACTTGCTAATTTACTTTTTAATTTTTTAAGATTTTTTATTTATTTATTTGAAAGATAGAGTTACAGGGAGAGGTAGAGACAGAGAGGTCTTCTATCCGCTCGTTCATGCCCCAGATTGCCGCAACGGCCAGAGCTGTGCCAATCTGAAGCCAGGAGTCAGGAGCTTCTTCCAGGTCTCCCACATGAGTGCAGGGGCCCAAGTAGCTGGGCCATCTTCCACTGCTTTCCCAGGCTACACCAGAGAGCTGGACTGGAAGAGGAGCAGCTGGGACTCGAACTGGCACCCAGATGGGATGCCAGCACTTCAGGCCAGGGCATTAACCCGCTGAGCCACAACGCTGGCGCAGCGAATTTACTTTTAATACTTTCATATTACCTATAGGTAAAATTTTGATGGGTGTCATATGATTAGTGGAAAGCATTCAGGATTCCAGTAAATCAAATGACTTAGGAAGTGAAGTGAAAACTTTGGTAAGATTTTGACAGACTTTTGTAAAAGGAAGTGTGTCATAATGCATAGAAGCACAAAAAAATCACAGAAATTTGGAAAACAATTCATTGATATATATCACGAAATATACTGAGGGCAGGATGTTAGAGAAGAGTGCGATTTTGAAGAGTACTTAACATAGTCTTTGGTGACAAACTATCCATTTAGGTTTTAATTGATAGACAAAAATTGTTTATTCAAGTTTTAGGCAAGCAATTCTGGCGGTTAACCTTAGATTGGCAAATAAAGATTTTATAAATAGATGTTAAAAATTGTACATTAGTTACACATCATAGCATCATAATAGATTGAGAATCGTGGCCTAAACATGGATTTCTAATAGTATACATAAGGAAATATATAGAGAAAGTGATATAATTCTAATTACAGAAACCAGATGGGCATAGAGCAAAAATAAATGGCTCTCAGAAACTAAATTGTAGCAATTTAATTATTTTCACCTACATAATGTTCAAGGAAATATTTGAACTTTCCCATCACATAGTTATATAAAATTGAAATGCACCATTTTGGAATGAGTAAGATTTCTTAAAATTTCAGAAAGTGCCTGAATTTCATCTGTCTCCTCATTTATATATTAAATGTGGAAATTAAAACTTAAGTCTCAAAATTAATTTTGAAAACCATTAAAAGTTAGAATCTTTAATGTATTGGTTAAAGTAGTAAAATTATTTTCCAATATGAGTATTTGCTCTTAATTAGTGCTTTTCCTTATTTTTGCCACATATTGAGTATCCTTTATACAAAAAGCCTGGGATTGGTGGTGGTTCAGATTTTAAGTTTTGACAGAGTTTGGAATAATGGAATATAAATAATAGGATATTTTGGGGATGGGGCTCAAGTCTAAACACAAACTAATTTATATTTCACATACATATTACATACCTAGCTCAAAGTTAATTGTATATAATATCTGTGAATAATTTTGTTCCTGAAATGGTTTCATGGAACAGGATTTTCCACTGCTGTATCATATTGGTATTCAATATATTCAAGATTTTGCAGCATTGAAGATTGAAGTTTTCAGAAATGTTCGAAGACCAAGATGGTGAATAACCCAATACTGTAGGAAAATATGCAAGAAAAATTTCCTACATATATCCTATAGTGTCCAATTAGTTCATGATAGCAGGCACAGGATTTGGGTAATCTAGATTATTGAGTCATTTTACAAGGTCTGAGATATGGGCAGTGTGATCATTCTTCCTCTGCAAACATTTGTATATTTGTGATGGAAAGGACAGTGTCTTTATCAGCAGTAGCAAGAGTGGTTGTATATACTAGGATAATTTAAGAAGTGACATATCTGAGTGTTACAGGTAAAACACTGCGAAGAAAGACAACCTCGGTTGTTTGTCTCACAAGAAAGAAGAATTTCTCCATGGACAAACAAGTGAGCAAACAAGATTTCTGTACGTCAAAAGCCTTCTGCTACAAGTCCAGAAGGAGAGCTCTAGGAAATGCAGGCTTCAGAAACTCTGATGGTGTAATCTTTTATGCACATTATTTGGGGGAAAAAAATCAAAAAACAGAACAGCAGCTAACAATCAGGTCAGAGGGTTGAGATATGTTGCGGCACAGTGGGTAAAACGACCGCCTGTGAAGCTGGCATCCTTTATGGGTGCCAGTTCGAGTCCCACTGCTCCACTTCTGATCGAGCTCCTTGCTAATGCTCCTGGAAAAGCAGTGGGGGTGGCCAAGTTGGGCTACTACATACCCGTGAGAAAAGAGAGAGAAGAAACTCCTGGCTCCTGGCTTTGGATCAGTTCAGCTGCAACTATTGCAGCTATTTAGGGAGTGAACCAGTGGGTGCAAGTTCTCAGTGTCTCCTTCTTTCTCTCTCTGTAACCCAACTTTTCAAATAAATAAATCATTTTAAAAAAAGGACAGAATGAATGTAGAAGAAAGAGAGAGAGAGAGGGGAGGGAGAGAGAGAGATCTTCCTTTTGCTGATTCACTCCTTAAGTGGCCACCACAGCCAAGGCTAGTCCAAAATCTAGCTGTCCGGAACTCCATCTAGGCCTCCCAGGCAGGTAGCAGGGGCCTAAGCACATGAGTGAGCCTCTGCTGCCTTTCCAGGTGCATTAACAGGGAACTGGGTCAGAAGTGGAGCAGCTTGGAAACAAACTGACACTCTGAAATGGGATGCTAGAGTTACAGGTGCATCTTGCACCACACCACTGTACCCTCATGTTAAGTTTTGCTTCTGTAAACATTCCCAACTCTTGAACTGGAGATTTGATTTCTTTAAAATCCTTAATGTTATTATTTATACATGCTTATATTGATATAAATAATTTAACTATATTTTCAGTAGGAGTATAAAGTAGAAACCAGGATGACTCTTCAGGATGGGTTTACGCCAAGTATTGAGTAATTTTTAATTGTAAGTAAATATTACTACCATCTTAATCTTGAAACCTTGGTACAAAGGACTTTGAGCAGATAATTACACAGACCTTTGAACACATAGCCTAATGTAGATTGACTGTTTTTGCTACAAAAGCTCCAAAAATTCCATCTGAGTTCACTTTGTTCCTTGCTCCTGAATGGCAATCTTGAGAAAAATGAATGGAATGCTGTATATGCACTTCAGATTTACTGTGATGGAAAATAATTGTCTGGGGCCCGCATTGTGTCTCAGTGGGTTAAATCCCCAATCTGCAGTGCCAGCATCCTATATGGGCGCCCGTTCTAGTCCCAGCGTTCTAGTCCCAGCTGCTCCTCTTCTGATCCAGCTCTCTGCTGCAGCCTGGGAAAATAATGGAAGACTGCCCAGGTCCTTGGGCGCCTACATCCACTTGGGAGATCCAGAAGAAGCTCCTGGCTCCTGGCTTTGGATCGGCACAGCTCTAGCCATTGCAGCCATCTGGGGAGTGAACCATCGGATGGAAGACCTCTCTCTCTCTCTCTGCCTCTCTCTCTCTCTCTTTGCCTCTCTCTCTCTGTGTTACTCTGAATTTCAAATAAATAAGTCTAAAAAAAAAGAAAATAATTGTCTTAGATAACCTGAGAAAGCTTAAGATGTCTACACAAAATCAGGGAAAATACTGAAAAAGTAAGAAAAAAGTGACCTAATATCCACTTACAGATAAAATATCAGATCAAGAGTGGAATCAGGAATAATATCTAATCCAAAGAAGAGGAAATTTTAAGTATGACAAGAATGAGAAAATAATTAATAAAATTTTAAAAATCAGATTATAAAACAAGACAAGACATTAGGGTGGGTGTTGGGCTCAGCCGCTCAAGCCACTGCTTGGGATACCACATCTCATATTGCAGCACCAGTTTGATTCCCAAGCTACTCCATTTCCAATGCAGCTCCCTGTTGATACACATGGGTGGGGAGATGATCATGAGCAAATTTTTGGGCTCTTCCATCCACAAGAAAGTCAGATGGAGATCTGGGCTTCTGCCTTCAACCTTGTCCCTTCTCAGCTGTTGTGAGCACTTGGGGAGTGAGCCAGTAGATGGAAAGAAAAAAACCTCCCTCTCTGTCTCAATCTCTCCCTCTCTGTCACTTTTCCTTTCAAGTAAATACATACATGCATACAAATCTAAAATTAAATAAAGTGAAGAAAATAAGGAGAAATTGGATGTTGAAGTAAAATGTTAAAAATTCTTTAAAAATTACTAAAGAAATTAAAAAGAGCAAACAATATTTATCGATAAATTAATTTACTAGTGTGTGGACTAGTTGAAACAAACAGTGAATTAAGAATAGTAAAAATTCATTAGAATAACTAGAATATAATAAAGAAGAAGAAACTGACCCATTTATTTATAGGCAAAGCTTGGACTTTGATGACTTAATTAGAAATAAAATTGGAATTAAAAGTCATTATGATAAATAACAGATAAAAATACATTTTAAAGAGAAATATTGAATAATATTCCATTCTTTATCAATAGTGTTTTAAGCATACAGTATAATTTGGAAAATGTATATCATAATTCATAAGAATACATAATTAAGTTTTAGATAAAAATATTTTTTCTACATTAGAAAATAAATAGAGAAAATAATTGGACCTGTCTTAGAAAACTTCTAACAACATTCATAGATAAAAATCTTAGCCATACCCCACTTTCTGAAGGAAAGTTAATCTATATATATTATCAGATAGGGTTCACTCTCACAGAAGGTAATAAACACACATTGCTAAGGACGGTTTTATGGAATTAATGCCCATGTGTCCTTACTGAAAAAAATTCAAGAGAAAACAGTCATGAAATGAATCCAGATTATTTTGGAAAAAGAATTGTTGACTCAATGGTGAATATTGATAACCTTTAAGTAAAGCCAAAAGTTAAAAAATTAAGAAAATAGATGTCATACATATTCACAAATTTAAATTGTTATGTACATACTAATGTTGAATGATATCACTTTGGTAAAAAGAGTTCAAGTATTAGTGGCTAAAATTAAAGCATAAAGAAAACTAATGACTTAAAACTACGCATACATGCACATACACACATGGGTAGATCAAAAAGTTCATGGAAAATGGAATTCAAAGTTAAATTTATTTTGATGCAAGAAATTTTGAAATCCACGTGTACAAAGTGTCATTAAAATTCATGAAACTATGTGTTATATATGTTTCATACTATATTATAAGGAGGTTATATCAAAAAATCAGAATCTATATAGTCATCAAGAATATTTACTTTGATAGGATGGGAGGGTTGTGGGTGGGAGAGAGGTTATGGGCGGGGGGAGCCATTGTAATCCATAAACTGTACTTTGGAAATTTATATTTACTAAATAAAAGTTAAACAAAAGTAAAAACTCAAAACAAAATCTTAATCTTTACCCCAATTTCAGCCAATCATATCAGCATCCAGGAAATGAAATAGCGAAGTGTTGTTTTTCATTTTTTATAGGTGAAGTCTTTAAACTGTTTAGGGAAAACTTGTATTATGAAAAAACTCTTCTCACAGTCAGTGGATGGTTACTCCAAGACTGAATGTTACCAGTCAACAGACACTTAAAAATACTGCTTAGAAGGAAGCCCAAGATTCCTTGAGCTAGGTTTTTAAAATGATTAGTATGCCAGTTTACATACTAAAAATTATTAATAAATCAATATGCATGCCTGGTATAAAAGCATTCTAGCCCATTTTTGTCTTAGTGTACCTTTCTTGATTAATTTGTAAGTAGAAATGTCATAGGAAGAGGATACGCAGCAATAAATTTAAAAGTCAATACCACAGTTACATTCATATAGTATTGATAATTAGATTTATTTTTATGACTCAGCATTACTTTGCCTTCTTGATGTATAGATACCCACATGAGTGTGATATTACTTTATGCTTTTGATTTTAGTTTAAGCACAACAGTAAAATGGGGATTGTTCAGCAAATAAAGGTTCCTGATTCACCACTTAAAGTTGTGCACATTAGGCACTGCAAAGTCTATGATTGAATCCTTATAGATCATAGCCTATGTACTTTCCTAGAGATGAGTTGAGGATTCCCTGTGAAACACTGGAGTCATCCTGCTATACTGTATCTGTATCTATAGTGAGTAAACGCATTAGAGGAAGCTGATGTGGTAAGTAGAGCTTGACTAGATTTTACTTAGTGCCATTTTAATCTTAGTTTATAATAGAGAATATTATTTTAGTCTGAAGTATTGCTGTTTACCATTTCTCTGAACAGAATTAAAATGAACATGAACAGAGTAACAATAATTAACAATTTCACAAGACATTGCCAACATCACACATGACAAACTATGAAACACAAAGTTCACTATCAATCCTTTTTCTACCATATTATTAACGTGAAAATGAGTTCAAAAGTAGTAGATAGTGATATAAAAAATAAAACAGTAATGAATTAGGTATTAAATTTCAGCTGCCAAGAATATATTGTTATTGAATAAAGCACCAATTTTAGCCTATAGAAGAGTCTAATTAGATGGCTTTTGATTTAAGAAAGAATTCTTGGTGTTAGTCTATTTATGGTGCTAGTCTATTTATCTTTATTACAGTGATATAGATGAAAGAAAGTCTGGAGAGAAGCGTTTAACAATCTTTCATATGTGATTCACATTAACAGGATTTGCTTATAGAGACAGATATTATAGACTTCTTGGGTTGGTTTTTTCCAAAGGCATGTGAAAAAATGAATAAGCACAATTTTGAATAAGTAAGTTTATTTATTTATTTATTTATTTGGGAGGCAGACAAGAGTAGGAGAGATTCACATACAACATTAGAGCAAGAGAGCAAGAGCTGTGGAAAAAGAGAGACTCTAAGTGCTTGTGCAGCCCCCACATGTCCACTGCAGCCAGGGCTAGGCTATGCCAAGGCAGGAGTCTGAAACTCAATCCGGGTCTCCCACGTGGGTGGTGGGGACCCAATTATTTGAATTATCATTTGTTGTCTCCCAGAGTGTACATTAAGAGGAAGCTGGATCAAAACTGTGACAGAGAATCAAACTCAGGTACTCTGGTGTGGTAGGCATGAGTCTTAACTACTAGGATAAATGTCTGCTTCCAAGTCACTTTTTTTTAGAAGTGGAAAACACTGTTTCTATTAGGAAGAAAGTAAAAGGACATCACCCTTATTAGTCCTATCTAGTAAAATATCCTAAGTGGAGAAAAGTTAAAACTGCTAACTTACAGGAAATGGGAAACTGTCTTTCATTTGTACACATTTCCTCTATTTGAATTTTTGGCCATTTGTTTTTTAGCAAACTGAAATTATATATTTTAAGCAACTTCCTCCCATATCCTTCTCCTCTAACCTCTGGGAATTTCCACTCTACTCTCTGCTTCTCTGAATTAAACTATGTTAGATTCCACATGTAAGTGAGATGATGCCATATTTACCTTTCTGTGTTTGGTTCATTTCACTTAGCATACACAGGTTAATTGATATTTTCCTTAATTGAAGAATTTCCTTAATGTTATTCCATTAACATACATATATTTAAAAGAAAATTTAAAGCAAATAAAATTTAGCAGAATTTATTTGAATAAAATAATGATTCATGAATTGGGCAGCACCCTAGACCTGGAGAGATTCACCAAGCTCCAACCAGCAATGATGTACTGACAGCGCATATAGAAAGAGGTAGTATTTGTATAAAGGAACAATTCAAGGGTGACACCTCAGCATCTTTGTAGGAAAATGTCTTAGCATCTGCAGCCTGATATTGGTTCAAACTTTGGCTGCTGTGATTGGTAGAGACTCAGCTACTTCTTATGATCTCAAGTCGAGTGGCAACTAGTTTATGTATTAAGTTAGGTTATAAATGCTAAATTTGGGGGCAATTTTATGTCAAACTTATTTTATTTAACCATTCATCCCCTTAATTAACTCTTACTTTTGAGAGATTGAGGAAGTCTCTGTGTCATTGAGACTACTTTCTGTATAATAAAGCTATTAATTATCCTTAGTATGGGATTCAAAATCCTAGCATCAAATCAGTTGGGTGGCTCTTTATGCTTTTGCATGGTTTTTGTGTTAATATTGTCACAATGAGAGAATCTGCTGTACAAACAATGGCAATATATAAGCATGTAAGAAATTTGAGATAAGTGACACATTGGGGACACTATTATGATGGCTATCAGGAGGACAAATCCAAGAAACTAAAGTGAATTCCTTAACAGAAATCTCTATGAACCAACCCAATCAAAATCTAATTCACATTTTAGACAATAAAGGGAGTTCAATGGTATTTCAGTCCAGTCAGTCATAGTCTTTCTTAAGGACATTGTGGTGATTAAGGATCAGCTTTTAATGTGAAATGGCCTGATTTCAAGATGTGTCTATTTTTCAGTTGTTCTGGCAGGCCATAGTAATCTGGAGATCTCCAAAAGAGTAATCTGGAGACCTCCAAAAGAAGCACAGTGATTAGAAAACAGAGCACCCAAGCCTACATCATCAAGGATGCCTGAAAACTGAATGTCAGCCCCTTCTGTAAACATATCATGATTTCCCATCTCCTGAGAAATTCTCTCAATGTATTTAGTGGTAGTGCCTACAACCATACCAGCTATCATTTTAAATTAAGCTTTGTGTAGTAGTAAAATCAGGAAACAGATTAATGGAACTTCCAGTTTTATTCAGAAACACTCACCAGACACCAAAGTGAGCTAAGGGATTGAAGGCAGTGTGATATTTACAAAGTGTTTTATTGAACACAAATCTATCCACTTCTCAGAATTTGGCTCTATCCTTCTTGGATGTCTCATGGGCTATTTTAGCCACAATTTTACACAATTTATGAATTAGTTTCAATTTCTATATAACTAGCACCCTATCACCACTGAGAGATAGCTCCTAAGAATGCTACTGGAAATATTACTAAATGGAAGCTGACCTACCTTGATCTATTTTGAAGCTGCTATTAATTGTGGTTTTGACCAATTTGTCCACTTTGCCTATTAATTATTGGAGGTGAAATGAAAATTTTCAGTGAAAGGTATTTGAAGGTAGGACAAAAGAAGAAGATTTGAACCAGAGAAGAGACAGAGTAATTAGGCTTAGTAAAATCTCTGAAGGTCTACTATAGTCCCTCTGAGGCTGGAAGAGTGTCCCATTTAGTGGCATTTGAGCAGAAGTCAAATAAATGTGTTTGGCTTTAAATCTGAACAGTTCCTCAGCAGGGTCCAGTGGATATCTTCTTTTCTTTTGTAGCCCTATTATAGCACGTTGTAAGAATGCATAACCACATTTAGTGAAAAGAAATCTTGCTGGATTAAATCCAGTGATGTCATGCAATCAGTAACTTACACTTGCGGCTGGTGCTGTGGAAGGTACAGATTTAGAGCGCGATAATGGACAAAACAAAAGAACCCACCAGTCAAGGGCCAGAGAAAGCACTAGCTTTGGAGAGTAAGATAAAATCATATTGCAGCAGTCTGTGCCACTGGTGATATAGCCGGAGAGGGAATTCGGTATGAGTCAGCATTGGAGCCCTAAGGAGGATAGGATACGTGATAATCCAGTGAAAAAAAAAAAAGTGGGCACATTTCTCTCTCCTTATCCCTCTCACAATGATACCAGCACTGGATGAGAGAGGGTGGGTGCCATTTGGGGCATAAACATCAGCAGAAGGTTTTGTGCACACACCCAGCAACTGGCTGGGACACAACACCAATTTCTCAACAATGGAATTTGTAGCTCCTTGTGACAACTGGAGAGGAGAAGGCTACATTGTGAAATGAGTAGGGACTGTAGCCAGTGACTCTTTTGCACACATGTGATCCAGGGATATCTAGAAGAAATTAATAGATTCCTAGATGCATACAGTCTACCAAAACTGAGTCATGAAGACATAGGAAACCTAAACAGACTAATAACCAAGATGGAAAAACAGAATCAGTAATAAAGACCCTCTCAATTCTAGTAATAAATCATTTTTAAAAATAATAACCAGCAATAACAAAGGAAGAAGAAACAAACTCACAACAAAATCATGACACCTAGTACAAAAGGAAATATTGATGAAACCATTTTAGAGTTCAGATCACCCAGAGGAAAAATTACCACTAAAAGTTAATATTATAAGGTTCACAGTGTCTTGGCTTTCCATGCCTGAGAAATTCTCATGGGCTTTTTAGCCAGATCCGAATGCCTTAAGGGCTGATTCTGAGGCCAGGCTGCTACTTAGGGCATCTGCCATTCTATGATCCAGATTCCCATGTTGGATTGTTCTCTCCTTTTTAATTCTATCAGGTAGTATTAGCAGACACTAGTCTTGTTTATGTGTCCTCTTTGACACTTAATTATATCTTTATGATCAATTGTGAACTGAAACTGATCACTTTGACTAGTAAGATGGCATTGGTACATGCCACCTTAATGGGATTGGTTTGAAATTCCCTGGCACATTTCTAGCTCTACCATTAGGGATAAGTCCGAATGAGCATGTGACAAACTGTACATCTCCTCCCTCTCATATTCCCATTCTTCTATTTAACAGGGATCACTTTTCAGTTAAATTTAAATGACTAAGAATAATTGTGTGTTAATTAAATAGTTCAACCAATGGTATTAAGTAGGACAAAAAATACAAAAAAGAATAAAATAGTAAGTTGCTCCTCAACAGTCAGAACAAAGGCTAATCAGGTCATTGTTAATCATAGTGTCCATTTCACTTCAACAGGTTTCCTTTTAGGTGCTGAGTTAGTTGTCACTGAGCAGGGAGAACATGTGATATTTGTCTCTTTGGGACTGGCTTATTTCACTCAGCATGATGTTTTCCAGATTCCTCCATTTTGGGGCAAATGACTGGATTTCATTTTTTTACTGCTGTATAGTGTTCTATAAAGTACATATCCCATAATTTCTTTATCCAGTCTTCTGTTGATGGGCATTTAGGTCGATTCCAGGTCTTAGCTATTGTGAATCGAGCTGCAATAAACATTGAGGTGCAGACAGCTCTTTTATTTTCCAATTTAATTTCCTTTGGGTAAATTCCAAGGAGTGGGATGGCTGGGTCATGTGGTAGGGTAATATTCAGGTTTCTGAGGAATCTCCAGACTGACTTCCATAGTGGTTTAACCAGTTTGCATTCTCACCAACAGTGGATTAATGTGCCTTTTTCCCCAAATCCTCTCCAGCATATGTTGTTAGGTATGTAAGCCATTCTAACCTGGGTGAGGTGAAACCTCAGTGTGGTTTTATTTGCATTTCCCTGATGGCTAGTGATCCTAAACATTTTTTCATGTGTCTGTCGGCTCTTTTGAAAAATCTCTATTAAGGTCCTTGGCCCATCTCTTAAGTGGGTTGTTTGTTTTGATGTCGTGGAGTTTCTTGATCTCTTTGTAGTTTCTGGTTATTAATCAGTTATCATTTGCAAAATATGCAAATATTTTAAAATATTTTATCCCATTTTGTCAGTTGTCTCTTTACTTTCTTGACTTTTTTTTTTTTTTTTTTTTTAGTACAGTACAGAAACTGTTCAATTTGATGTAATCCCAATTGTTGATTCTGGCTTTGACTGCCTGTGCCTCTGGGGTCTTTTCCAAGAAATATTTGCCTGTGCCTATATCTTACAGGGTTTCTCCAATGTTCTCTAATAATTTGATGGTGTCAGGTCATAGGTTTAGATCTTTAGATCTTTAATCCATGTTGAGTGGATTTTTGTATAAGATGTAAGGTAGGGGTCTTGCTTCATACTTCTTCATGTGGAAATCCAGTTTTCCCCATACCATTTGTTGATTAGACTGTCCTTGCTCTAGAAATTGGTTTTAGATCCTTGATCAAGTATAAGTTGGCTGTAGATGATTGGATTGATTTCTGGTGTTTCTCTTCTGTTCCATTGGTCTATCCATCTGTTTCTATACCAGTATCATGCTCTTTTGTTTATAACTGTCCTGTAGTATGTCCTGAAATCTGGTATTGTGATGCCTTCAGCTTTGTTTTTGTTGTACAAGATTGCTTTAGCTATTCGAGGTCTCCTGTGCCTCTGTATGAATTTCAGCATCATGTTTTTACAGATCTGAAAATAATATCTTTGGTATTTTGATTGGTAGCTCATTGAATCTGCAAATTGCTTTTGGGAGAATGGACATTTTGATGATATTGATTCTTCCAATCCATGAGCATGGAAGTTTTTTTCCATTCTTTGGTATCCTCTTCTATTCCTTTCTTTAACGTTTTGTAATTCTCATCATAGAGATCTTTGACATCCTTGGTCAAGTTTAGTCTAAGGTATTTGATTGTTTTTGTAGCTATGTGGTTGGGATTGATCTCAGAAGTTCTTTCTCAGTTGTGGCATTGTCTGTGCATACCAAGCTTGTTGATTTTTGTGCATTTATTTTATATCCTGCTACTTTGCCAAACTCTTCTATGAGTTCCAAAAATCTCTAAGTAGAGTTCTTTGGATCCCCTAAATAAAGAATCATGTCATCTGCAAAGAGGGATAGTTTGAATTCCTTCCCAATTTGTATCCCTTTAATTTCTTTTTCTTGCCGAATGGTTCTGGCTAAAACTTCCAGGACTATATTGAATACCAATGGTGAGTCTGGGCATCCCTGTCTGGTACCAGATCTCAGTGGAAATACTTCCAACTTTCCCCCATTCAATATTTTCTCTGTGGAGTGTGGGTTGTATATATGCTAAAGTGGGAACAGAGAAAATAGAAGGATATTTTGGTAACTCTTGGTTAAATATGAAAATATCTAGATTGAGATTAATGGTATTGAATGTCTGAAAATAAAGTGGATTCATATATATTTGGGGATGAAATTTATAACCTATGATGACCCAATGAAAGAATTACTTAATATTATGTAGTATTATATAATATTTCTTACATAGGGAAATGATATTCTTATCATCATATATTTCTATTGCTTACCTACTTGAGGAAAGGCACTTTTTTATTTGAGAGATAGAATTACAGACATAGAGGAGAGACAATGAAAAAAGTCTTCCATCTTCTGGTTCACTCCCCAAATGGCTGCAACAGCTGGCTGGAGATGGGCCTATACAAAGCAGGAGCTAGGAGCTTCTTCCAGGTCTCCCACGTGGGTGCAGAAGTCCAAGCACTTAGGCCATCTTCTGCTGCTTTCCCAGGCTATAGTAGAGAGCTGGATCAGAAGAAGGGTAGCTGGGACACAAACTGGCATCCATATGGGATGCAGGAAACACGGGCGGAGGCCTTGTCTGCTAAGCCACAAGAAAAGACACTTTTTAAGCAAAAGGTTCACAGATGAATTTATTTTTCTAAGTGACATTGATCCCACCCTATAATAGAGTAGGAGATTTCAGGTATGGGATCCAGACATAAGGCAGGGAATGGCATATTACCAATAAATAAAAATAAGTCTGAGGATGTAAAAACAAGGAGCATAGACTTGGATATGCTGGAAGGATGAGATTTTTTATTTACTTTTTCATAACATATTTTTATTCCAATATATCTCTTTTCACTATAACACTAATCTTACTTAAAATAAGAACTTGAGTTCATATCTTCAGTAAGTTAAAAATAATTTTTTCTTTGCAAAGATAGATATCATTTCAAAGGAAGACACTGATGTTAGCATTATAAGATTTGAATTTAAATCTTCCTGCCTTTAACACCTCTTCAAATACATATGTTATCTCCACCTGGCGATAGAATAGTAGCTTCATTTATTTCTAGAAAATGCAGTGGTATTTAGTAAGAAAAGAGCTAGAGAGACCATTTCTCTCAAATGAGCATTCACATAAAATCAGAGAATATGAAACAAAAAAAAGTCTTAAGTAAAAATGTATTCCATTGTGATGAATTCAAGTAATATTATTTACAAATTATTTTAGGTTTTTATTCTCATTAAATTCCTTTGTCACCTTTCCTCTAAAAGCAGCTTTGAAACCCTGGCTGCATTTTCTTAAAAAGTCACTCTATTGATTTCCCAAATGCTTTCTCCAAAACAGCTGCATGTACTTTTAATCAACAATACAAAGTACACTCTCAGCCCAGCCCACTATAAGATGATTGAGAAAAGTCAAGAGGACTTTGGACCATCAGCTGCACACATTTGCTTTACGCCTGGGGTGTATTTGGATAGAGTGAGAGTTGGCCATCAGCTTCACACATTTGCTTTACGCCTGGGGTGTATTTGGATAGAGTGAGAGTTGGCCATCAGATTCACACATTTGCTT
This sequence comes from Sylvilagus floridanus, assembly GCA_949820135.1. NCBI lineage: Eukaryota > Metazoa > Chordata > Mammalia > Lagomorpha > Leporidae > Sylvilagus > Sylvilagus floridanus. The sequence goes on along the minus strand of OX463238.1, from coordinate 101,629,227 downwards.
TACGCCTGGGGTGTATTTGGATAGAGCGAGAGTTGGCCATGAAGGCTGTGAAAGGCTTCTGTGTTCTTTTCATGCTGCTTCTGTGTTTCGTTGACTCTGGAAGGACTGGGAAAATACTTGTATGGCCCATGGATTTTAGCCACTGGATTAATTTAAAAGTTATCCTGGAAGAACTCCAGCTTCGTGGGCATGAGATAACTGTGCTGGTACCTTCGCCGAGTCTTCTGCTTGACCATACCAAGATTCCCTTTAATGTGGAAGTCCTCCAGCTTCAGGTAACCAAAGAAACCCTCAGGGAAGAGCTCAACACTGTTCTCTATATGTCTTCTTTTGAATTGCCAACACTTTCATGGTGGAAGGTGCCGGGAAAAATGACAGAAATGGGCAAGCAATTTTCAAAGACCCTCAGAAGAGTGTGCGACAGTGCTGTAATGAACAAGGAGTTGCTGGACAAGCTTAAGGCAGCTAAGTTTGATGTCTGTTTGGCTGACCCTTTAGCCTTTTGTGGAGAGTTGGTGGCCGAGCTCCTCAATATTCCATTTATATATTCTTTCCGGTTTTCTATTGGAAACACCATAGAGAGAACCTGTGCTGGGCTTCCCACCCCTTCTTCATACGTTCCTGGAAGTACATCAGGACTGACAGACAGCATGTCTTTTGTACAGAGACTGAAAAATTGGTTATTGTACCTAATGAACGATATGGTGTTTTCACATCTTATATTTTCAGAATGGGATGAGTATTACAGCAAGGTTTTAGGTAAGAGGAATTCACTTGCAAAAAGATTCATACTTCATTTGCTAACAGAAATATTTATCTTAATGTATGAAACTTAAACCTACTGGTTTTGTAAAAATATTTATATATTTATTAGAAATAAAGGCAGAGTGGGAAGACACAGGGGCAGAGAGAGAGGAAAGGAGAGAAAAAGAAAGAGAGAGAGAGGGAGGGAGAGAGAGAGCTTCCATCTGCTCGGTGACTCCTAAAATGCCTGCAACAGCATTAGAACTAGACCAGGTCCAAGCTGGGAGCTGGGAAATCCTTGCAGGTTGCCCTCACTGTTGGCAGGGATCCAAGTGCTTGGACCATCACTTGCTACCTTTCAGGCACAGTAGCATGAAGCTGGTTAGGAAGCACTGAGTAGCCAGAACTTAAACCGAACACTCCAATATGGGAAGTAGTTGTCCTGAGCAGGGGCTTAACCTGCTGCACCACAATACCCAAACCTAACCAAGGTATTAAGCTTTCAGTATAATAGCCAAGTCCTTGTGGTCAGCCTGTTCCACAAAAAATAAATTATTTTATTATTATTTTGATTTTTATTAAAATTTCTTAGATATCCATATATATTTTTTCAATTTAACAATGTTTAACCTTTTGCCATATTCATATTATATGTAAATATTATATGCATATATATATATATACTATTTTTCTTGAAAGGTGGGTATTACTATTATATAATGTGGGATTTGAGATAAAATCACAAAATGAGGAAAGAAGGGTATACTATGTTGAATATATAATTCAGTGAAGACAACATTTATAGCTATCAATATGCTAAATAATATGACATGCACATTTTTATACTCCTTTTATATATTAACTTCCACATATAGAAGAGAACATATGGAATTTTTTATTCCTATTTTGTTTATTTCACTTAGCAAAATGATCATCCAGTTTCATCCATTCTATATCTAAATGTCATGATTTCAATATTTTTCCTGGCTGAGTAATATCTCTTTATGAATACATACACATTTTGTTAATCCAGTCATCAGTGATGGGCATCTAGGTTGATTTCATATTTTTGCTATCGTGCATTGAACTGCAGTAAATGGAGTGCTGGCATCTCATACGCTGACTTACTTTCCTCTGGATATATCCCCAGAAATAAAATAGATAGGCCATATAGTAGATCTATTTATAGTTTTTTGAGGAATCTAGATGCTGTTTTCCATAGTGGTTCTAATTTACATTCCCATTAACAATATATTAAAACTCCCTTTTCTCCACAATCTTACCAGCATTTGTTATTTTTTGACTTTTAGATAATAATATAGATTCTAACTGCAGTGAAATGAATGATTCTTCATAGTGTATAGCCACTGCTATTGACATATTGTTGTAGTTATTATGGGGTAACTAATCATACTGATATTTTTGTGTCTCACTCTTGAATTTAGAAATCTAAGTAAAATATCTTAATAGTTCCACTAACTTTAAGTTAATAGATTTCCATTATATTGACAAGGTAAAAAACGACAATGCAAACAAATAATGTTTTTCCTACACATGTCTATCTTAAATGCTTTTTGCTTTTGGTTTTAAGGAGGTTTGTTGTTGCTATATTTGTTGAATATCCCATTGACGAATTCTTCCAGTACAAACACAAGTAATAGTAGTGATTACCGACTTTTCTCCTTAGTATTATTTTAACAGTATCTCTAATACTCTATCATTGCTAAATAGTAAATTTATTTTAAAAAATACTAAAATCTTCCACTATAGTTGTAATTCCTTGTTTTATTCAGCAGAATTCATTTTCCTTTTTAATATTATCTGTAATCTAAATTTCCTCTGAAATATTATTTCTTCATCAACTAACAAACAGAACAAGTGCTTTGTAATGAAGAATGTGACCCAGATATAAGCCACTGATTGATTCAATGAGGCACATGACCTAGGAACAGCATGTCTCTGTTAGACTTTTCCTGGCCTTCTGTGTCAGACACTGTTGCTGGGTTTTTGTAGAATTAGTGCTGAGGAAACTTCAACAGAAATGAATGCGCCTATTATTTTCTATGATTAAAGGACAAGCAGGAAAAGGCAGAACTGGGATAACTGTAATCTGATTAATCTGATTCTGGTGATAATTTCTGAGTAATCAATCAAGCAGTGTGTGATCTCTTGCTAGTGCTAACTTGTGTGCTTACTTCAAATTCTAGCAATGTGACACTCAGCTTTGAAATCTTTTCCACAATAAGCTACTAGTGATAAGAAATGAACCTGTCTTTTTTATTCGTTCTAGAATTCTTTCTCTGGGAATAGCATCTGAATATAGGGACAGCATTGTAGCACAGCAGGTAAAGCCCCAGCCTGAGACACTGGTATCCTATATGAGCACTGGTTCAAGTCCTGGATGCTCTACTCCATATCTAGCTCTCTGTGAATGCACCTAGCAGAGCAGCAGAAGATGGCCTGAGAGCATGGGCCCTGTTACCCATGTAAGAGAGCAGGATGGAGGACCAACTTCTTTGCTTCAGCCTAACCTGGCCCTGGCCCTTGAAGTCATTTGGGGAGTGAACCAAATGATAGAAGATTCTCTGTCTCTCTCTTTCTCTCTCTGTAATTCTGCCTTTCAAAGAAATAAAATACATATTAAAAAAGAGAAATATGTAACTTGATAAATCAAAGGGAACTATTTCTTTACCTCTCTCATAAATTTAAAAATGTTACTAGTTGAAAATTTATATTTGATTGTTAAGAATATAGAATTTGTTGCATAATGTAACCTGAGTATATTTTAAAAATTTTTATAAATATCTCATAATTCTTATTCAAATATAAAATATATCAAGTTAGAGATATATTCAAATCATTCAGGAGACACAGTAAGATGGCAAATCTGGTTCAAATATTATTCTGAATAAGTATTTATTAACATTTTTATGAAAAATTAAGATGTTAGATAGTATTTCAAGATTAGACACAAGATTCATTAATGTCTTAAAAAGCAACAAAAAATTATGAATTGTGAGATGATGTTTACTGTGGCAGAGAAATATTCAAGTTATATTTAATTTCACTATAACCATTTACTTAAAGTAAATAGCAAAATGGTTCCATTTTCCCAAGTCAATTAAATAATTCCTAGATCATTCACAGAAAACAGAGCCCTGGCATGATATCAAAAGATATTCCTGTAGTCTCAGTTAATTACCAAATTTAGGACATTTTTTCTAATAATATCATTTTCCAAACCAATTACTTTAATTACTTCCTACCTGTCATGCCATCTTCATTTCATTAGGTGTATTAAGTATACAGATTCTTATCTAAAGAGTGAAAGGTTATAGGATAAAAAACACCTTCTTCTGAAAAAGAATTAATCATGTGGCTCAGCAATTCTTCTTCTAGTATATAGCCAAGAAAAGATACCTCCTCACAAAATATGAACTCACAGTAGCATTATTCATATTATCAAACAATGGCAAAAATTCACTCAAATGTTTAACAGATGATTGAATTAATAGGACATGATGCATCTTTGAAAAGAAATAATATTCAGAAATAAAATGCAGTACATGTTCTTATACCATGGTAATTGAATAGAATTCAGAGATGAAATTCTGGTCCCTGACTAAAGAATAAATTAATAGAGAGATACTAATTTGAATAATTTTCTGTCAGTGTTCCATTGATTGTCATTTTAGCTGGAAGCTACCTCTTTCTCGTTGTTTGTTATCTAAACTTATCAGAAAACAAATATTTTACCACCAAATTATTGAACAGTGCTACACCTTCATCCTCTCCCTCCAAAAAGAGAAATAAACAAAAAGGCCTGTGAAATGTGCATGCATTCTCGTTGTATATAGTAAATTAAATGATCACTTTCAAAACTTTGTTGAAAGACTTCCAAACAAGGTAAGATGTAATTGTGAGATTGTATTCTAAATATCAGGAAAAAAGGATAGATTACAGTCATGAAGTTACCAGAATGCTTTGAAGCAATAAGATTGTGATAAATTGCAATTCTTTTTTTTTTTTTTTTTTTTTTTGACAGGCAGAGTGGACAGTGAGAGAGAGAGACAGAGAGAAAGGTCTTCCTTTTTTCCGTTGGTTCACCAGCAATGGCCGCTGCGGCCGGCGCACCACACTGATCAGAAGCCAGGAGCGAGGTGCTTCTCATGGTCTCCCATGCAGGTGCAGGGCCCAAACTTGGGCCATCCTCCACTGCACTCCTGGGCTACAGCAGAGAGCTGGACTGGAAGAGGAGCAACCAGGACAGAACCTGGCACCCCAACCGGGACTAGAACCCGGGGTGCCAGTGCCACAGACGGAGGATTAGCCTATTGAGCCGCAGTGCTGGCCAATAAATTGTAATTCTAACAGGGGAGGTACTGCACCAGTAATCTGAGGATGACTGCCTGAGTTCCTTTTTGCTTGCTGGAAATATTCGCCAATTCTGAGCATTGAGCTCAGTTCAAATTTGATACAATCAGACAGATGCTACAGTACAGGCAGAGAGTACAAGCAGGGGTATATTAGCAGGCTTGTGATCATATCCTACTGCTGGGTATTTGGGTTCAGTGGGACAGGAAGGGGTTTTGTCAAGGGCCATTTGGATATTCATAACTTCATTTGCCAGTCACACAAAATTGTCAGAATTATCCTTGTAGGGACAAGCATTGTGGCACAGTAGGTTAAGCTGTCACCTGAGATGCCAGTATCTCACAGTAGCACTAGTTTGAGCCCTGGTGTGCTCCACTTCTGATCCAACTTCCTGTTAATACTCCTGGGAAGGCCGAGGAAGATGGCCCAAGTGCCTGGGCCTCTGCCACCTATGTGGGACATTCCGATAGTGTTCCAGGCTCTTGGCTTCAGCCTGGTCAGGCCTGGCCTTTGAGGCCAACTGGGGAGTGAACCAGAAGATGGAAGATCTCTCTGTCTCTCTGGCCTCTTTAACTCTGCTTTTTCAATTAAATAAGTAAATTTTAAAATAAAATTATTTTGCTATGTATTTACTGAATTTCAGTTCCTGCCTGCGGTTGCCTTGGCGGGGTTAGATCAAGTGATTCCACAGGCCTCATATGGCCTGCAGGCCAGACACGACCCTGTACTAGACTTCTTATCCCTTTCATATTCATAATCCCACTGGTGTGTTTCTTGAAGGCCAATTGATTTCACATGGGTTACATGGGCTCAGTATTGGTTCTCTAGGAATTTTGTTTGACAACTATGGTAAAACATTTCCCATTTAATCTGTAAATTTATCTTGCTTCTATTACTCTGTTTTCATTCAGGAAGACGTACCACAATATGTGAGATTATGGGGAAAGCTGAAATGTGGTTGATACGAAGTTACTGGGATTTTGAATTTCCACGCCCTTATTTACCTAATTTTGAATATGTTGGAGGACTACACTGCAAGCCTGCAAAGCCCCTGCCTGAGGTAATTTAATTTGCTTGTATTAGTGAGTTCTGTGATTTTTCTTCTGGAATTATCTCTAGCTTATTATTTATAATATCTGATCCTCACATTGAAACAAAAGGGGGAAGTAATAGAAATTAATAGGTGCTTGTCCCTTAGATGATTGCACTACCATGGAAATCTTATTATTTTATCATATCATCAGTGATATTCATCAAACCTGTCAGATATTTGATACAGATGAAATTCTTGGCCCCTGTTTATGGTGAAGGCCTGAAATAACTTCTTGCCCATTTGAATGAACTGAAGTATGTCTTCAACAACCAAAACACGTTGGCCAAGTCTAGATATTCCAGAATGTTCTCTGCATTCAAGGGACTTTGTTCCAGATAGTGCCTTCTCTTAGCCTGAGTTTTAGGGTAAAGAGCGTTTTGTATCAGCTGCCACTCAATAGATGGATATATGACATGAGAAGTAAATTACTGTTTAAAGCCATTGTGATTTCGAGATTGTAGGTTATTTAGCATAACCTAGTCCTGAATGGTCAATAGAGTTGAATAGAATAGATCAAATAGACATATGAGGAAACTTCAAAAAAAAATCTCTCAGAAGTCAGGGATGATGAACTGTTTGGATTTAATAGAAGAAAGAAATCAGAACAGATAATGGAAGAGGTAGGAGAGAATGCAAAGAAGCAGGTGAGTAACCTAAGTATTTTTATTTCAAAGTTAAGGAAATTTCAGATAAGTGACTAATGTTTAAGCACTGATCTGACACAACTTGTAGGCTAGAAAAGGAACAACAAGATTGAGTACAGGGAATTAAGATATAGTTGCTGTAGTTCTTGTATGAGCATGAGATCATAGAGATCTAAACTACAGTGTGGTAGCGTCTTGAGTAGGAATAGAGAGATTTAGAAATATTTACAAAAAGTTGAACAAATCTTGGTATTTGTGTGGAGGTGGAGGTTGAAGAAAAGAGTAGTTAAAGAATGAATCTCTGCTTTTGAATTATATGAGTTCTTCCCTTTATTTGCTTCTCTATGTAATAAAGTCAGTAGAGAATGTTGGAATTTACTATAGCGAGGGACTAAAGAGAAGTTGAATGAAAAGGCATATGGTCATATTTGAGCATGCTGAATTTGAGGTACCAAACCAATGTCAAATTGAATGTGAAGCCAATCTCAAGGGCAGGTCTTAACACACTGTTCATTTGTTTCTTTCAATAAGACTTTACTTTTTACAGTCATTTATATTCATATGAAAAGTAAGCTAAATTTGCAGATCCATGATCTATTTATTCCCTCCTCATCCATAGGCATAGCTACCATCCCCCCATCTTGGTACATGTGGCACAATCAATGAACCAACAATTACACATCATTATCAACCAAACTCCATAGTTGCATTAGGGATATTGTATTCGTAATAAACTTATGTTTAACGTTTACCATGAGGCTTTAGAAAAACCCTATAGCCTTGGAAAGTTATTCCAATAAGTAGCTTAACTTTGATCAAAAAAATAAATGAACAAAATAAAACTTATCATCTTAGCTCCATTTTCACACATACACACATTTTGAATTTTGATATTGCAACTTCCATTTTTATTTTACTTATCCCGTGAAAGTGTGTTGTATTTATAATTTTTCAAAATCTATCTTTTGTATATTTTTACCTTTTTAGCATTCAAATTAAGTTTATAATGGGGTCATCACTATAGATTCTGTAGTACAATATTTTAAATACTTCTGTATACTTATATTTACCAGTGAATGTTATGCATTCAGATATTTTTGTCCATCCATGCTGACACTCATTTCTTCTAGTTCAGAGAAGACTCTTCAGCAATTCTTGGAGTAGAGATCTGTGATAGTGAATTCCCTCAACTTTTGTTTTCTGGGAATGTCTTTGCACTTTCTTTATCCTAGATATATTTGGCTGAGAACTGTATCCTCGGCAGGAAATTATTTTCTGCATACAATAATCTGAATATATGTACCTCCTGGCCATTGGGGTCTCTGTTGAATAGTATGGATCCAGGCATATAGAGCTACTTTTAAAAAAGATTTACTTTCTTCTGGCTATTTTCAGAATCCTTTACTTGTTGCTTATATTGTAGAATTTATCACTTATATGTTGAGGGATAATGATGTTTAGACTGAATTTGTTTATCTTTGTCCTTCTATAAGTAATCATTTATATCTTTCTCCAGGAGCAGAAACGTTTCCAATTTCAATTCCTTGATTGGGATTTCTATTTCTTTGTCATTTTCATGTTACTCTGGGACTTCAAATACACTCAGCTTAAATCTTTTGATGTTTTCCTTCGCATGTATCTCAATGTATACGGCTCTTTTCTCTCCTGTTACAATTTTTTTTAAATAGGCTATCTCCAAGCTCACTGATCCTTTATTCTGCTCAATCATATCTGTTGTTGAGATTTTCCATTGCATTCTTGCATTGATTCACTCATTATAATGTTTGACTACGAATTTATTGTGATTTATTATTTCAATCTTTGTTTATCTGATAAACTTATAAACTGTTTTTGTGTATTCTCTTGGAGTTCTCAACTTTCTGCAAAACATCTATTTTGAATTCTTTGTTTAAAAGATCTTCCATCTGGAGCTATTGCTGTGGCATAGCGGGTAAGGCCGTCACCTGCAGTTCCCTCATCCCATATGGGTGGCTGCTCCGCTTCCAGTCCAGCTTTCTGCTATGTCCTGGGAGGGCAGTGGAAGATAACCCAAGTGTTTGGGCCATTCAACCCACGTGGGAGACCTGAAAGAAGCTTCTGGCTCCTGGTTTTGCATCGGTCCAGCTCTAGCTGTTGCAGTCATTTGGGGGAGTGACCCAGTGCATGAAGTATCTCTCTTTCACTCTCTTGACTCTACCTCTTCCTTTTAAATATGAATAAAAAAATCTTAAGAAAAAAAAAAAAAGATCATCCATCTCCCTTTGATGAGAATCTCTCAACAGTGTCTTTATTCTATTTGATGAGGTCATTTTTTCTCCATCCTTATAGATGCACGTGTCTTTGCCTTAAAGAATTCCATATTTATTCCAAGCTCTCCTGTCTAGTTGGGGTTGTTTCTGTCTTTTAAGGTTATGACTGTTTAGTGACCTTGAGTTGATTTCTGGATTACCTTTATTTGGGGACAGTGCCTCCTAGCTACCACTAGATGGAAGCCTTATCCCTGATTTTCCACGGGTCTTGCAAAGATTTTTCAGTTTGCGGAGATGTCCAATTCATTTGCTCAAGAAGGTAATCCCAAGGTTGGGGGAAGACTTTGTGGCAGAGCTGACTTGGGAATGGCCCCCAGATGCTAGTGGTGCTGGTCATCTGTAATATGGCCTGTTGTTACAGAGACACACATATTTTTCCCCTTCTACTGATTGACACTGAGAGACCCCCAAGACTCCATGCATTAGCCTTTGCTGGTCCCACCTTCCACCTTTTTCTTTAGCCAACTTCAGGAGCTACAGCCATAAGGGCACTGAAGATGATGTCCCTGAGCTGACTTACTCATGAAGTTACTAAAATGAATTCATTTCTTGCAGTATATATAAAATGAGACTGGGAAGACTGGGGAATATTTTCTAAATGACTCCATTGGCTTAGGAGGTGATATGGGTTGCCAATACAGGTGTGATTTTTTTTTTCTTTTAAGGTGACATAAATAATAGACACTTACTTATTTGTTTAGTTTCAACTTTCATTTAATAAATATAAATTTCCAAAGTACAACATTTGGATTGTAGTGGCTTTTACCCCATAAACTACCTCCCACCTGCAACCATCCCATCCCCCACTCTCTCTCACATCCCATTCACATCGATTCATTTACAATTATTTTTATATGCATGAGATCAACTTGGTATATACTAAGTAAAGATATCAACAGATTTCACCCACACAGAAATGCAAAGTATAAAGTACTGTTTGAGTAGTAGTTTTACCATTAATTCACACAGTAAAACACATTAAGGACAGAAATCCTACATGGGGAGTAGTGCACAGTGACTCCTATTGTTGATTTCACAATTGACACTCTTATTTATGACGTCAATAATCACCTGAGGCACTTGTCATGAGCTGCCAAGGCTATGGAAGCCTCTTAAGTTCACAAACTCCAATCTTAATTAGACAAGGCTATAGTCAAAGTGGAAGTTCTCTCCTCCCTTCAGAGAAAGGTACCTCCTTCTTTGATGGCCCATTCTTTCCTCTGGGATCTCACTCAAAGAGATCTTCATGTAGCTCTTTTTTTTTTTGCCACCATATCTTGGCTTTCCATGCCTACTTAACTTTCATGGGCTTTTTAACCAGATCTGAATGCCTTAAGGGCTGATTCTGAGGCCAGAATGCTGTTTGGGACATCTGCCATTCTATGAGTCTGCTGTGTATCACACTTCCCATGTTGGATTGTTCTCTCTTTTTTAATTCTATCCATTAGTATTAGTAGACACTAGTCTGTGTATGTGATCCCTTTAACAAGCCTATCATTATGATCAATTATGAACTGAAACTGATCACTTTGACTAGTGAGATGGCATTGGTACAGGCCACCTTGATGGGACTGTATTGGAATCCCCTGGCACATTTCTAGCCCTGCCATTAGGGTAAGTCTGGGTGAGCATGTGCCAAACTGTGCATCACCTCCCTCTCTATTTCCCACTCTTATATTTAACAGAGATCACTTTTCAGTTAAATTTAAATGACTAAGAATAATTGTGTGTTAATTAAATAGTTCAATCAATGGTATTAAGTACAAGAAAAAAATACTAAAATGAATAAAATAGTAAGTTGTTCCTCAACAGTCAGGACAAGAGCTGATCAAGTCATTGTTAATCATAGTGTCCATTTCATTTCAACAGGTTTCCTTTTAGGTGCTCAGTTAGCTGTCACTGATCAGGGAGAACATGTGATATTTGTCTCTTTGGGACTGGCTTATTTTACTCAGCATAATGTTTTCCAGATTCCTCCATTTCATTACAAATGACCAGTTTTCATTTTTTTTACTGTTTTTACTATTCTATAGAGTACATATCCCAAATTTTTTTATCCAGTCTTCTGTTGATGGGTATTTAGGTTGATTCCATGTCTTAGCTATTGCAAATTGAACTGCAATAAACACTGAGGTGCAGACAGCTCTTTTGTTTGCCAATTTAATTTCCTTTGAGTAAATTGCAAGGAGTGGGATGGCTGGGTTGTATGGTAGGGCTATATTCAGGTTTCTGAGGAATCTCCAGAGTAACTTCCATAGTGGCTTTACCAGTTTGCATCCCCAACAACAGTGCATTAGTGTGCATTTTCCCCCACATCCTCGCCAGCATCTGTTGTTAGTTGATTTCTGTATGTAAGTCATTCTAACTGGGGTTAGGTGAAACAACTTTTTGGTTTTGATTTGCATGTACCTGATGGCTAGTGATCCTGAACATTTTTTCATGTGTCTGTTGGCTGTTTGTATTTCCTCTTTTGAAAAATGTCTATTGAGGTCCTTGGCCCATCTCTGAAGTGAGTTGTTTGTTTTGATGTTGTGGAGTTTCTTGATCTATTTGTAGATTCTGGTTATTAATCCTTTATCTGTTGAATAGTTTGCAAATATTTTATCCCATTCTATTGATTGCCTCTTCACTTTCTTGACTGTTTCTTTTGCAGTACGGAAACTTCTTAATTTGATATATTCCCATTTGTTAATTCTGGCTTTGACTGCCTGTGCCTCGGGAGTCTCTTACAAGAAATCTTTGCCTGTGCCTATATCTTACAGGGTTTCTCCAATGTTCTCTAATAATTTGATGGTGTCGGGTCATAGATTTAGATCTTTAATCCATGTTGAGTGGATTTTTGTGTAAGGTGTAAGATAGGGTTCTTGCTTCATGCTTCTGCATGTGGAAATCTAGCTTTCCCACACCAGTTGTTGAATAGACTGTCCTTGCTCTAGAAATTGGTTTTAGATCCTTGATCAAAAATAAGTTGGCTGTAGATGTTTGGATTAATTTCTGATGTTTCTACTCTGTTCCATTGGCCTATCCATCTGTTTCTGTACCAGTACTAGGCTGTTTTGATTATAACTGCTATGTAGTGTGTCCTGAAATCTGGTACTGTGATGTCTCCGGCTTTGTTTTTTGTTGTACAAGATTGCTGTAGCTATTTGAGGTCTCTTGTTCCTCCATATGAATTTCAGCGTCATTTTTTCCAGATCTGAGAATAATATCTTTGGTATTTTAATTGGTAGCTCATTGAATCTGCAAATTGCTTTTGAGAAAATGGATATTTTGATGATATTGATTCTTCCAATCCATGAGCATGGAAGATTTTTCCATTTTTTGGTATCCCCTTCTATTCCTTTCTTTAACGTTTTATAATTCTCATCATAGAGATCTTTGACATCATTGGTTAAATTTATTCCAAGGTATTTGATTGTTTCTGTAGCTATTATGAATGGGATTGATTGTAGAAGTTACTTTGAACTTGCTGTAATCTTTTACTGAGAGATTTTCTTCCTTTAACTTATTTCGTATTGATGACCATGTTTCTGTGTTTCCGTGTATAACACATTTTAAGCATCTTTTGTAGGGCTGGACGAGTGGTGACAAATTCTTTCAATTTCTGTTTGTTATGAAAGGTCTTTATTTCACCTTCATTCACAAATGAGAGCTTTGGCAGGTTTTTTTTTTTTCTCTTTTCTTTGGTTTGACTGTACACTTTCCTGTGCTCTGTCTTCTAAGTCTGATAGTCTCTCATTGATTCTGTTTTTAAGGCTCTCAAATGTGCTTTTTATTTGTTCTATTGATTTCTTCATTTCATTTTGATTTCTCTTCAATATCTCAATTTCATGTTCTATTAAATTCCTCATTTCTTTTTGATTCCTCCTTAATATTTCATTTTCACATGAAAGATTTTCTGTCATGTCATGCGTGGATTTCAGTAGTACATGCATTTGTTTTTTATTATTTCTAAATATTCTAATCATAAATGTTTTGAGTTCCATTGCTTGCATTTCTTCTATTTCATCATCTTCATAGTCTTGTATTGGAGTGTCATGTTCTTTTGGGAGCATCGTGTTGTCTTTTTCTCATTTCCTCAGTTTTTGAGTTTGTTTTTTGGCACTATGGAGGTATTCTTTGGTTTCTTCTTTTTTTTTTCACTGTGGTGGCTTTTCTTATTATACTGTGACTCTAGATTAAGTGGACTGTCTGCTTTTGGTGAATCTTTGTGGTGGGTGTGGCCAGAGAGCTCTGTTCAGTTCCTCAGGGTTAAGGGTGTGCCTAAGGTGACACACTCAGGCTTGGCTTGGTAAATCTTCTCTCTTTTTTCTCTCTCTCTCTCTTTTTTTATTCAGAAGGAGTGTAATTCCACTCAGATGAGTTCTTCTCTCTGGCAATCAGTGCCTGATCGCTAGCCCCAATGGATATAATATTCGTCTACTCTGTCCCAAGGATCAAAAAAGGAGTTTTGCAGTCCTCAGTATAAGCTTAGATTCCCCTGAAATGTCTCTTACCAGGTAGCCAGGGCCACCCATGAGTTCTCCCACACATCCTCAGTTTTGTTTTGGTTTATTTTTTTCACAGTCATGGTTCATAAGCTCCACACGTTCACTAGGTCTTATTCTCCTGTTATTACTCCCCACCATAGTCATGTTTTTCTGTTGGCTGAGGGCGGGTGCAGCCCCGAGCTGGTGCAGCTGTTAGGTATATCCAAAATGGCACCTGCTCTATTGGCTCGCATGCCTTTATAAGGTGAGTGGAGAAAGAATGGTTTCCATACCATCCCTTGTTTTTTCTCTCCTCTAGTTAGCCTGATGTACTTTCCCTCACAAGGCTTCAAGCCTCATTCCCTCTGGGTTCTTCCTGCCACTTTTCTGCCAGTGTCTTGGGCTACTGCAGTTTCATCTGACCTCTCTTACCAGCGCTGGTGCGGAGACTCTCAACAGCTGGGTCCTGAGCTGTGGGTGCCCATGCCCTCCACGTAGGTCTACCATGTCCCTCTATTTCTAGAAGAGTTTCCTCTGCCATTGTTTCCCTAACTCTTCCTTGAGACTACACTATCTCCGCTTTTATTAAACTATCTTTTCCTGGACTATCAGTGAGCTCCTTCCTATTCCACCATCTTGGAATCTCTCCTCTAGTGTCCAACAATAGACATTTTCCAGTTGTGTTTTTCTTACGCTCCATTTGCAGGCTCTGCTGCTCAAGGGATTATTATTGCTTCCATTTTAAGTTCTGGGATATTTCTGGTGTCAGTTTTTCTATAGTTGCCCTTGGTTTTCTGCAGAGAAGCATGAGGCCCATTTAAAAATCATTTAAGTATTCTAGATGAAGAGTTACAGAGAGAGAGAGGGAGAGAGAGATGTACCATCTATTGGCTCACTTTCCAAATAGCCCCAACTGCCTGAGCCGTGTCTATCTGAAGCCAGGAGCCAAGAACTTTTTCCAGATCTCCCATGTGGGTCCAGGGGACCAAAGATTTGGACCATTTTCTGCTGATTTCCCAAGTGCTTCCACAGGGAGCTGGATCTGAAGTGGAGCAGCTGAGACTCAAACTGGTGCCTATTTGGCAGGCCCACACTCCACAGCGCCAGCCCTGGCCATTTGCTTTTAATCTAGCCTTTTGGTGATATCACCTGTAAACTAAATTAATGTGACTCATATATGTGTATATGGAGCCTACTCATCCACAAACAATTGTGGTGGTTGATTATATCAACTTGACTGGGCCATGGTGTTCAGATTTATAATCAGATATAATATGGGTTAATTCTATGAGGATATTAGGATATTAATACTGAAAAGTTCATCTTGCATAAAATACATTGCTTTTCTTAGTGTTCACATTCAATCAGTTGGAGGCTGAAAAAAAAAAAAAGACTGACTTCCTACAACAGGGAAACCTGTCAGCAGATACTTCAGACTTGAACTTCAGCATCTCCCTTCCTGGAGTCTCCAGCCTGAGAGCTCATCTTGTATAGTTTTGCCATTTAACTTCTATATCACATGAGGCAATTCCTTTAAATAAATATTTCTCAGCATGTACACATACAACACACACATATGCAGACATACATATATACATCTTATTGCTGCTATCTATTTGGATTTTCTTTTGTGATGTGTATTAGATTATGCACTTTTTGATAAAAGTGAATATATTGTGACTTTAATATAGTTCATATCTTAAATGCCATAGTGCATGCTGGTTCATATTTTATTAAATATTCAAGTCAGTTTAGTTATAACTGTCATTCATGAATATTATTATAGTGGTTATGAATTGGACCAACCTTATGTAGTTTTTACTCTCTCTAGTAATTGTATATTGATTATTTTAGTTTGTCCAATGCTTTCACATATACACAATATAATGTCCTGCTTTCCAACCTCACAGGTTCCTTTTGTCTTATTTGGTTAGCATAGCTTGTTTAGTACATAAACAAAAGGTGAAAATCTTTTTTTCCCTTAAATATGATTAAATAATGCTATATTCATCTTGAATGCAGTATCATATGCTTCCATGATTGCATTGCCATCCTTAGAATATAGAGAGTTTATTATATGATTTGGTTAGTTAGTTACATGGGTACCTATTTCTTCAATGTGATCATGGCAGCTTAAAATACAAATGCAACTGAAATAAATTAATTTAGGAAACAAAAAAGGACACCATTAGCAGATTAGTACACTGTGATTCATCTTGAAAGCTGTTGATTATCTTAGCATACAAAACAGATATGGAATAACAAACTAGAACCATTTAGCATAAAGGAATCAAAGTTCTCAAATGAGTCACTGGGAAGAGGAAATTGAAAGGTAGTGGAGAGTAGCAAATATGGTCATTGTCTTTATAATAAACAAGATTATCATGAAAATGTGGCTCTGCCACTTATTACAATGTTGCCTTGGAGAAAGTACTTTAACCTGAGATAACTTTCTTATCTTTGAATTTAGATTTTTCTCTGGAGAGTCTCATGATACTTAAGTTAAATGATATGTAAAGAATTCAGAATGGTAGGAAATAATAGTCATCAATAATTTATAAAAACAGACACACGCATCTCAGTAATATCTACAGCATGTGATAAGGAAATCCTAGACTTTGATCATATCACTTGTCTGCCTTTTGGCTAAGATCAAGTATAGACTCTGATCATTTTAATCTCCAAATATTAGTGATTTAAGTTAATCATATATACTCTCAATGTTCAAATGCCTGAACACATTTGAACTCAGAGTTATCTAATAATCCAGAAACACTGAAAAATATTTGAGGCTATGCAATTTTTTGGCACTAAATTTTCATATTAAGAAGACTGATTTCTTTACAGGAATTGGAAGAGTTTGTACAAAGCTCTGGAAATGATGGAGTAGTAGTATTTACTCTGGGTTCGATGATCCAAAACCTCACAGAAGAAAAATCGAATCTGATTGCATCAGCTCTTGCCCAGATTCCACAGAAGGTTTGATAATTTTATTTATTTTTAAAAATTGCTAATCTAAATCCAAAGGTCTTTATAAAAGTGTAACTTACAAATGTAGCAACATTTATTGCAATCATTAGTACCAACTGGACTGAAATTTTAAGAAAAAAAGTATTAAATATCAGAAGAGAGTACCCAACAATATTTAACTGCTATCTTGTTTAAAACTGGGTGTGAACTGAAGAAAATATATTTCAGAATATTCTAAAACATAATAAACATAATATTCCTTCTATCTATTGTGGGCTAGGTCAGGCCCAAACTCCTGTTTTAGGTCTTTGTCTTTTACTTAGAGAAGAATTCTAAATACAGTCACAAACACAACATGCAGCATGATAAGGTTTATTTACAGAATGAGAAGAACACACAGGCATATGAGGGCTTTATTTAGGGAGAATGGGCCAGGAAGGGTAAAGAGGGACTTCCATACCCTGCTTCTCTGAGTCCACAAGGGAAGAGAGAGAAATAGAGAGCCCCCTCCACTTTACTGAACTTCTTATGAGCTTCTAAAAGGAAAGAGGTTATATAGAATTCCCCCTAGGTCCAAGGTGAGGTTGATAGGATTACATGGCAGTTGGGGGAGGGGATGTGGACTCTAGCTCATGAGTTATCTATCTCACTGATCATTCTCACATTATATCTATATCATTTTCTAACCATATTCCTGGTTTTTAAGGTTCCCTGTAGTCTTAGCTTATTTGGTTGTTCTTGATTGTTGATTGCTTTTACATTTGAAGCAAACATAAAAGTTGCCACTAAAATGACAGAACAGGTATTCAAAAGTGTGGGCTCAATTTGCAGGGTTCCATGGTACTAGAATTGCTAATATTTGATATTTTTATTTGTTTTCATTTTACTTGAAAGTCAGACACACACACACACGCACACACATACACACACACAAACACACACACATATTGTGAGAGATGGGGGGGGGTCTTGCATCTGCAAGTTCATTCCCGAAATGCATCTCAATTGTTCATCCTAACACCTGCAACAAACATCTACTCCTAGCTAATGAATTTTAAACTTGGCCCTGCTGGAGTTTAGAACTGGCACCTTAAATTCTGGGGTATTATGAAATAATGATTCTTCTATTTAAATTTAATTAACTCTTCAGTATTACAGTAAAACATTTATGAAATTAAATTTTATGTCTATACAAAGCATCCTTTTTTTCTTAATGTAACCCAATGCATTAATTGATGTTTTTCTGAAACCACCAGGGACATTTTCTCTTTCTACTTTGAGTTCAAACCAATAGTTGAAGGCAGATTTAAGCTTCAAACACTCATGATAATGTTTTTATCTACAACCAAATTACTTTCAAAAATTGCTTGTTGACATAGTTTCTATTTACATATTTAATGTGAAGGAAACTTCATAAAAGATTGAATTTTAATTGACTTAAAATTTAATACTTAGGAGTGACATCAGGAAATATGATAGCCTAGGAACTACCAAGAATCAGTTTTAACAGCTATATAATTATACTGGTAAAAATCATCTTTAGCCGTTAGGGAATTCTGGAATCTATTTGAATGTTTCCGCCTTTCTGTGAAACCCCTGTATAATTCATTTTGGTCAGTATAACCTCATCACAGTAGCAATTAGAAATTCTTCATCACCCACCCGTAAGGCAAACAACAAACCCATGTCAATGATGCAGTATGGTGGATGGAGTTAAGGGAACTGAACTTGTCCTCCAAATACTGGAATTCTGTTTTCTGATTGCTGGTTTCGACCCTCAACCAAGAAGAGGGATGAACACTGGCCATAATTATTCCAACTCTCACCAGCTGGAGTGGCTTCCTGTTTACATTAATAAACATGCTCATTTAATCCTTTTTTCTCCTTTTACAGCACAGATATTAACATATTAGAACATTCAAAATATACTACATAAAAGTGTTATTTAGAAATTCATGTTTAGTCTCAGAGAAAGACATAGATTCAAAAAACATCTGAAAAGTTTCCAATCTTTTGCCTCAGGCCAATCCTTGAAAGAAACACATAATTTAAAAATCAAAAAAATCAAATCTCAAGAATGGGAAAAATAATATTTCCAGATGCAATACATAACAATAGTAAATGTCTGTTTGTCAACAATAACCATGAAGTATGTAAAGAAACATACAGTATAGGCCAGAGCCGTAGCTCACTAAGCTAGTTATAACAATGTATTGAAAGATTATTCACCATGACAAAATGAGATGTATCCTATAAATGCAAAGGCAGTTACCCTAAAAAAATCAATTAATTAAATACTTTACTCTCATAGATAAAGAAAATCTACACAATCATTTTAAATTAAACAGAAAACACATTGGTCAAGATTCATCACTCTTGCATGATAAATAGAACTCTCATAAAACTAGGAATGCATGGAAAATTCCTGAAGTGTGGTTGTATATAACTGAAGCTACCATCATACTCAGTGGTTAAAACTGAAACCTAAGAGGAACAACAAAGCAAGGATACCTGCTTCTACCTGTTCATGGCAATAAATAGAATCAGAAAAGGTATGTGTTTTTTTCAGGGCAGACTATGAGTGACTGAGGTCCAGCAGACAAATCTAGTGATTTTCAATGGATCTTGGGAAATATTCCAAAGTGGGAAAATTCTAATCAGAATGTGGAGGCATTGAACTTCTAATTGTCTTGTCCTGATGAGCTGTGAATCAGAGAATCTTCTAAAATGTTCTAATACAGTAAGTTCCTTTATCTTAACAGGTTCTGTGGAGATACACAGGAAAGAAACCAGCTACATTAGGACCCAATACCAGGCTCTTTGAATGGATTCCACAGAATGATCTTCTTGGTAAGAACAAAACTAAGCCAGAGCTGAATGTGAGATCATTTGAATGCTTATTCATTAGGAAATAAATCCAAAAATTTCTGTTCAAAAAGGAAAACATGAAAGCTTAATGTCTTCATGTTCCTACGGCCTAAGGGAACACCTAGTGAAGCGCTAAGATAAACCTGAGTGTGAAAACTCTGTTGGTCGTTCAGTCTCTGCTCAAATGTAAAGTTAGCAGACCTATCGGGCAGGCTCTCACTAAACACACATGGATGACTACAGTTGCTTCATGGTTCCTCATGCCATTTTCTGCCACATCTATTCCGTCTTCCTCACTATAACTTTTTGGAAACAAAATTCTAATGGTTTCATTCAGTGTTTCTAATATTATGGATGTTCCCACACTCCTATAAAATGCAAAATCCAATTCTCTCAAACAGAGCATTTCACGAGGTTGACCTAGTCAATCTTTGTAGTCTGATACACCAACCTTCTCCCACTGAAACTGCACAACTTGCCTCCTTTCCCCAGCCACATAAGAGTTCAGATTTTACATCTCTACATTCCTTTTTGTTCATGTATTACTCATCCCATCAGTTTGTCCACCTGGCAACTTCATTCCATCATTTAAACTCAGTCTAAACTTTCTCAGAATTTGATAGAATGAGTTGATTTCTGGAACAACCAACTGCTACTTCACCTGGATAAACTACCTGATGATATCTTTGAAGCATACAATAATTTTCATGTGGTCTCATGACTTGTATGGGGGATGTTTCCTAATTGAATCAATATTTTATGTAAGTGTCATGTGATTTCTGTATTCGAGATTCTCACAATTTAAAATATTAATATGTTATTGTTTCCTCTTAGGTAACCCCAAAACAAGAGCTTTTATCACTCATGGTGGAACAAATGGGCTCTATGAAGCGATTTACCACGGGGTTCCCATGGTGGGAACTCCCTTGTTTGGTGATCAACCTGATAACATTGCTCGTGTTAAGGCCAAAGGGGCAGCGGTTGAAGTGGACTTGAGAATTATGACAACTTCAAGTTTGCTTAAAGCATTGAAGGAAGTTATTAATAATTCTTCGTGAGTATAGACTGCTTCTTTTCTGAGGGGCTTTTGACTCATTCAAAGGAGAAAAATGTTTCGTTCAATTTTTAAAAGCATTAGTCTGAAATAGTTGTTAACATGTTGCTTATACTTCCAAAATTCTATGGAGGCATTTCAAGTCACCTATTGTCTTTTTTTTTGAAGATTTATTTTAATTTTTGAAAGACAAAGTTACAGAGAGAGGTAGAGCCAAAGAGAGAGAGAGAGAGGTCTTCCATCCACTGGTTCACTCTTTAAATGACAGCTATGCCCAGAGATGAACTGATCCGAAGCCAGGAGCCAGGAGTTACTTCCAGGTCTCCCATGTGGGTGCAGGAGCCCAAGGACTTGGGCCAGCTTCTACTGCTTTCCCAGGCCATAGCAGAGAACTGGATTGGAAGTGGAGCAGCCGGGACTCAAACCAGCACCCATATGGAATGCCAGAGCTGCAGGCCGAGGATTTAACCCGCTGTGCCACTATGCTGGCCAAGTCACTTATTGTTAATGGGCAGCAAATGATAACCTCAAAGAAATACTTAAACATCTTTCAAACGTGTAAGTTCCTGTTAAAGAGTCACAGCTTTTATTTTTATGAAAATACTTACTGTTACTGTACAGGAAATTATATGCATTGTCATTTTACAGAATTTAGAAAATAAGAAAATAAATTAAGAAATCAGTAAACTCTTGCCACATGTCTATAAATTAACTTCTCAGTAGAAAATTATTACTTCAGGGGCCGGCACCATGGTGCACGAGGTTAATCCTCTACCTGTGGCACTGGAATCCCATATGGGTACCGGTTCTAGTCCTGGTTGCTCCTCTTCCAGTCCAGATCTCTGCTGTGGCCCGGGAGGGCAGTGGAGGATGGCCCAAGTCCTTGGGCCCTGCACCCACATGGGAGACCAGGAGGAAGCACCTGGCTCCTGGCTTCGGATCATCATAGCTTCAGCTGTTGCAGCCATTTGGGGAGTGAACCAACAGAAGGAAGACCTTTCTCTCTGTCTCTCTCTCTCTCTCTCTCACTGTCTGTAACTCTATCTGTTAAATAAATAAATAAAATATTTAAAAGAAAAATAAAGAAAATCATTACTTCAGATATTTCCTTTTCCTAGCTACAAATAGAAAATAAATATATAGTACTATTTCCACTAAAATTGGATAATGTTTTTTAATTAAAAAATATACTCTTCTATTTAGTGAGAAAAAAACAGTACAATGAAATGCAAATTGAAGAGTTTTCAGGTTTTGGTAACTATTTTATTAATGTCAGATAAATCACTTACTAAAGGCTACATGTAAATTTAGGAAAAACCTAAACATTACGAGATTAGAGATTATAATAATTATCTTTAAAAAGGTTTTCAATTTTGTTCACTATAAAATGACTTTTCACTCTGATGTCACATTTCAATTCCCTACCCATCTCTTACACTGGCCTGTAATTTCTGTCCGTTGTATTATGATCACAGTTGAAGAATGTTGGTTAGTACTAGTTTTATAATTACAAGGACCTAATGATGCCATTAATATTTTACTACAGTATCTCAACTTCTGAAAATATTCATTTTTATTAACTTATCAGTCAAGTACTTTGTTTATGTGTTCATTACTTTTGTTGTTTCTTTTTTTTCCTGAAATATATCTAGAGCTGTATTTTCTTTACATTCTTGAATATTAATGAAAGTCTGCTCTTTTAATTCAAGCAAATATCATCTTGGCTTTCAATAATGTACCCAGCTCATAATCTCTTCTTTAGAACTTACTGTATGTTACTTCACTACCTCCTGTAATTCAGTGTTGCTACATTCTCCTTAAAGAATGATAACATTCCAGCACCGGAAAATAAAGCTTTAGCTTATCTCATCCAAGGATAGCCTTTTTGTAGTTCAGCCATCCAAAACCCCAAACCAATACCCTGGCCTAAGCTTTTGTTTCTTGAGTGCGAAAAAAGTATACTGCATTGCAAATGCCATGTACATATCACCACTGGTACTTGTATCCTTTTATACCTTGCAGAATAGTCTAACAACTGTTCACTTCCAGACATTGTTTCTTGCTTATAGACTAAAGACTGAAACATTGGGACCACAGAGATCACAAAGTGAAACCACTCTCTGGTCCCATTGAGAGGATTAGCCCACTGAGAACCCTAACAGCCATAGGCCAAACTTTATTAGGAGAAGCCTCCCAAAACTGTATCCTTTTACTATACTGATAATAAACCACACTTGGAAATGAGCTTCAAGCATCCACCTACCTCTGAATCTGTTAAATTCCTTTCTGCTCCCCTCCAAATGTGATTTACAATACTGAACATCTATCACATTTCAGTCTATGGGCCACCATATCTATAAGTATCAAAGCAAAGTAAACTTCCATCTGTGTATTTGGTGCTATCTATAATGTATAATTTATTACAAAATTGTGTAATATATTTATAAGGCCACGCAACATAATTTTTGGTGTTCTGTGGTCTTAAAGTCCCTAAATTGCTGTCTGTGTATTCAACCCTCAGCTATAAAGAGAATGCCATGAAGTTATCAAGGATTCACCACGATCAGCCCATGAAGCCCCTGGACCGAGCAGTCTTCTGGATTGAATTTGTCATGCGCCACAAAGGAGCCAAACACCTTCGGGTTGCAGCCCACGACCTCACCTGGATCCAGTACTACTCCCTGGATGTGGTTGCATTCTTGCTGACCTGTGTGGCAACTATTATATTCCTAGCCACAAAATGTTGCTTGTTTTTGTGCAGGAGGTTTGGTAAGACAGGAAACAAGAGAAAGAGAGAGTAGTGCTTTCTAGACAGTTTGGCTGGAAATCAGTATGGATCAATGAGATGAGTAACAGTCATGGATTTAACAGATTGTTCCTTTTCTCTCATGTATTCTAGGATGTTCATCAGTTTTGCAGATCAGAGCAAAGAATCACCCAAACAGTTTGTCCTTGTCTTAGAAATGTATAATGGTTGTGTCTCAACATATTTCAATACTTTGTTGTTTCAGAAAATCAATTACTTTTGACTAGTTACTGTGATTGAAGGTATGCTAGGGAAAAGTATATGATTAAAATGTAATATCTATATTTTTGAAACAAGTTTAAAAATATTTAAAATTTGTCTCACATAATTTTTCTTCTAGTTGTACATGAAAAAGAGACTTAAATATTTACTGAACTATACATAATTTTGGGAAAAATGCATTCTGCAGAAATGCTATTAACATTTGAGTTTATTAACAAGCCTTAGCTAGAACTCTGTATGAACATGAAGACACTAGTTGAATTTTAATAGAAGAAAGGATGTCTTTTTCACTGTCTTAGAAAGACTTTCTCTCAATTCTTTGTTCTTGAAGTCAGAGAATTATTACTGAGATAGTCATAATGTAATTAAATTTTCACTAAATTATTGTCCAATATTTGACATTCATAAGCTAAGCTATGTAAACTTAAAATTTAGATTTATCTTAGTATAATATATTAACATGTGTGGGATTATTTTTGTAAGGTAATGATGACACAAATAAGAGAACATTAAGCAATTTGCTTGTAATTGAGAATACATTATAAAGAAATTTAATTTGAACAGGATTTGCAATAATTAAATACTTATAACAATGTAAGCTAGTTTTCAAGCATTAGTAATGCAAAGTCATAATTCATAAGATGCTGAATTATAAGTGGTAATGAGATTTTTTCTCCTGTAACAGACTTTTAATTTAATTTTTGACCATTTAAGTCAAACTCAACCCATCTCCTTACTTTTTCTTTTGTAAAATGACATAACAAAGAAGAGTTTACATTCACTCACATTTGGATAACTTGTTTGCTTTTTTCTATGTTTATTCAAAAGAACTACATTGATACAATATTGAGCACATTCTAATAGATCTTACAAGCACCAACATATTTAAAAATAACAAGTATCTACCTATTCAATCATCTTTGCAATAATAAATTAATCATATTAACATTTCGGTGGTAATTTTAAGTATACATAGGCAAAAGATTGAAATCTTTTTTCCAATTTAAATTGAATATGAATGCATTTTCGTGAGTTTGATGACCTCTGTCTTTCTTAGTTAAAATGACATTAAATAAATTTTTTTTAAATGTAGGAGAAAAAATGCTTTATTTCTACTGTTACAACTGATATCTGAGTATAAAATGAAAAGCTGATCAATCTTCTTCTTTATTGTCACTTACTTGACAATGATGATAGGACATCACAACAGTGAGTTTATGTTCACATGACAATATATGTAAAAAATTTTGTTCCATATGCTATGAATAAATGTATTATCATCGTGTGTCTTGAACTTTTAAAATGGTCAGTATTTGTTTGATGATTGGCTTCCTTATGGGCATGTATTTGATTCATTTCTGTTATGTTTATGAAAAATAATGTTTGATCTACAGGCTTAAATCTAACATAGTCTTCAAATGAATGGGAATAGTATCTAGGACATTTTAAATTACTATACAGCTGAAACTGAACGGAAGCTGCTTCCCCTGGAACAGAGAATTGCTACCAACCTTTTACTTCTCACTATAATTTTCTTTTCAAAGAAGACATTTTATTGAAATACAGCATACATATCAAGAAATGCACAGAAGTGTATCAGTAAATCAATTTTTTGTCATCAGATCAATCATAGCCAGCACCCAAATTAAGAAGAAAGCATTAGTATTACCCCAAGATTCCTCACTATCCTCTTCCATTTCTTTTTTAATATATGAAGTAATAGTATATTGTCATTTACGTAATATAATTTAGAAGAGCACTATTTATAAACATGTATCAGGTGATATGGCATTACTGTCATTTTCTGACTTAGGGTCTTTGCTCCTGAATCCTGCTCCAGTTCTGCTGTTGTTCTGGATTCTGGTTATAAGCTCAGCTGAAGAGTTCAGGGTATTTATTTCTGATGCATTTGGTCAAGTGCATTTGCAAATATCAGAAAGAAGCAACTAGAGAAAAAACAGCAAAATGCTATGTAAGCTATCTCTTTTACACAAAATGTATAATTGGAGTAACGGGCTCTGCTATAGACAAACATGTAACTGGTGCATTGTTCAAGGAAAACATGGTCCAATTTTGGCTATGGATATAAAATCCCCATTATTTACCCTGAAACAATTTTTTTTGTGTGCAAATATGAATTCCAAGATATATACAAAAGAAAATATTATTGTATCAGTAAGTGTGCTTGTGCTTACAAACCAAAATGTATTTCTGAAAAAATGATAAGCATCTTTACCCAGATATGACTGCTCCTCAAATTCTGTAACATATGCACAGATTTGAACATTGAAAATCAAGATACTAGTGAATTGATGGTGGTTTTAACTCCAATGTACATGTGTGTAAATAATCTTTTGGCTTTACATATAAAGTGGGTGCATTTTGTGTTTATTCCTTAATAAAATTATACAAAAGGAATAATGCCTTCATTTAAAAATTGTTAGTATGTTAGAACAGCTATCATCCAGAAATCAAAAAAATGACAAATACTGGTCATGATGTGTTGGGAAAAGTATCTTAATACACTGTTGGTGGGAATGTAAATTAGTACAACCATTATGAAGACAATATGGAGATTCCTCAGAAACCTGAAAAATGGATCTAACATATGACCCAGCCAATCCAATCCACCCAAAGGAAATGAAATCAGCATATGGAAGAGTTATCTGGAAGAGTTATATGGAAGAGTTTATATTTATAGAAACTCAACACATAATAGCTAAGATATGGAATCAACTCAGATGTCCATAAACTGATGACTGGATAAAGAAATTGTGGTAAATATACAAACCCATGTTTATTTTTCCTTCTTTGAATAGCAAGATCTTATTCATTTAACTTGGAAAAATCCAGTTCATACAGTTTTGGAGGAAATTTTGTCTTGCATACTTACTTTTCTATAATGTTGACTCCTGAATCAAAAATAAAAATGTATGTTTTCAGTAATTTTGTCTCAATAACTTATATTAACCTAAAGGTTAAAGTGTCTATAATATCACCCAATAATTTACATGAAGAACTAAAGTCTACCATCCCGGTCATCTAGGGGCAAAAACTCATTGAGTACTGATAAGCATAGTGTTCAGGCCCCATGGTATACTTAAGCCAGTCTTTAACTATATGGCTGAATTATTATCTCTGGTGATTCAAAAGAAACAAAGTACTGACTTGTTCAAAATGTTTCTCTGATGTCAGTCGATTATTAACTGGCATTTATATTTATCACATTTTACACATTTCCTGATATGAAATAATTTCAAAGTCTCATTTCACTTAGTTAATGTATTGTAACACAGACAAAAAAAAATAATGAATTACACACAACATAGACCAATAATCAGGATGTCTAATTTGCCGTTAAGGTAAAAATTTGCAACACCAGGAAGAGCATTGTGAGATTTCTTTACTAGATGGAATGAGAAATATAGAGATTATACATCAACCAAAAAATTGAAAGATTCCTAGAATCTCTATTGGACTAATTCAGGAAAGTATTTTCCTATAAAGCAACTTATGGGGGGGGAGGAAGCCACTGTAATCCAAAAGCCATACTTTGGAAATTTATATTTATTAAGTAAAAGTTTTTTTTAAAAAAGACTAGAAGTAATAGTTGATTCCACAAATGCACAAGACATACACAAAAAGCCACAAGAACCATGAAAAATCAAGGAAATATGACACTACCAACTGAAGAAAAGAAATATTTTGTAATTGACCCTAATATAATGGAGATCTATGACAGAGAATTTTAAGTAAAACATTTTGAGATTCAATGATTGCTTACAGCCTATGCCTCTACTGCCGAGGAGCAATATTTTTCCCTTCTTACTATTTGTTGAACTCCCTACTTAGTGTAGGGTTAATCTTGTGAGTATGATGTAGACTGGAAGTAGATTGTAAAAATACAGAGAGAATAAAAAAAGAAGGAGAAGGATGGCAGTGTGGGCGTGAGGGAGGGTAGGATGGGAAGTATCACTATGTTCCTATGTATTTATATATTAATTACATGAAATTTGTTTACTTTAAATTCCAAAAAGTATATCAAGGAAAAAAGACAACTGAACAAAATAAAAAAAAAAAAAACATAAGCACCATTGGAATATCGACAAAGAGAGAGAAACTACAAAATAGATTAAGTTCTAGAACTGAAGAATAAATACCATAATGGAACTGAAAAATTCAACAGACAGCATCAACAAAATAGATCAGGCAGAAGAATTACTGAACTCAAAAATAAAAGGTTTTGGGACTGTCTAATTTCACTAAGAAGGACAGTTTCCAATTGTGTAAATCTTGTTGCAAAAGACAGGATTTCATTTTTTTCCTGCTCCATAATGTGTGTGTGTATTTGTGTGTGTATTTGTGTGTGTGTGTGTGTGTGTATCATAATTTCTTTATCCAGTCAACAGATGATGGACATCTGGGTTGATTCCATATCTTAGCTATTGTGAATTGTGCTCCAGTGAAGATGAGGATACAGATAATTCTTTCATATGCTGCTTTCTTTTGGTTTGGATAAATTCCCAGGAGTAGATGGCTGGATCATATGGTAGGTCTGTATTCAGATTTCTGAGGTATCTCCATACTGCCTTCCACAGTGGCTGCCCCAGTTTATATTCCCATCAACAATGGGACAGATATCAGATTTTCCCTGAACTGAGGTAACTAACGGAGTACCTAAAATGTAATGTATCAGAGTGAGATGGACATTCTGAGATTTGATGATTGTTTATAGCTCTCGTCTCTTCTGTTGAGAAATAGTGTTTTTTTCTTCATACTATTTTTAACTCTCTTACTTAGTGTAAGCTTAATTTTACAATGATTAATTAAACTAATAATAGATCTTTTTAAAAATTAATAATGGGAATGGGAGAGGGAGGAGGAGAAAGCATTGCAGTGTGGGCAGGAGGGAAACTAGAAGTGTCATTACATTATTAAATCTATATATATGAAATATTTGAAATTTTATAACATAAAATTTTAAAAAATACTAGTAAAAAAGACTTGGAACTATATATTCAGAGGAGTAAAGAGAAATAAATGAATGAAAACAGTGAAAAAAGATGGTAGGAGTTAAATAATACCATCAAATAAGCAAATATAGACATTACATGGGCCTGCTTACGGTGCAGCAGTACAAGCCACTGTTTTCAACTTCAGCATCCCACATCCTCGTACCAGTTCAAGTTCTGGCTGCCTCACTTCTGATCCAGCTCTCCGCTAGTAGACCTGGGAAGGCAGCAAATGATGGCCCAAATATTTGGGCCCTTGCCACCAGTGTTGGAGACTCAGATGGAGTTCTGGGCTCCAGGTTTCAGTCAAGTCAATCCAGGACATTGCAGCCATTTGGGCTGTGAAACAGTAGATGGAAGATTTTCTCTCTCTCTCTCTTTATTACTCTATTTCAAATAAAAAATAAATCATTAAAAATACATACATTACAGAAGTTTCAAGAAAGGAAGGGAATGAAAGAGTCAGAAAGAGAAACTTATTATATAAATAATGTTTAAAACATCCTCAACCTCAGAAGGGTGGTGAACAATCAGATTCAAGAAGTCCAAAGGATAACAAATAGAATGACCCCAAGAAATCTACACTGAGACATAATATTCAAATTCTAAAAAGAATCATAAACAAAAAATAAGAGGGGAAGTAAAAAGAGATAATAACTCAGCACATACAAGAAAGCTCCTAACACTATCAGTCATTTCTCTGCATAAACGTTGTAGTTCAAAAGGGGCAGGCATGGTAAAGTCGTGGCGTTGAAATATATCTACATCTCTTCTATTTCCTCCTACCTTAGCCCTAGCAACCACCATTCATTCTACCTTCTCTTCTAAGTTAGACTGTTTTGTATTCCGCCTGTAAGGAAGATGTTATGATTTATTTTGTAAAGCTTAATAGTATTTCATTATACACACACACATTTTCTCTCTACCTCCAAACATCAATGGACACTTGGTGGTTTGATTTTGTATGTGGGCAATTTGAATAATGTACCAATGAACTTAGAAACATAGCTATCTAATTGAGATATTGATTTCAATTTCTTCAGATATATACCCAGAAGTGGAATTACTAGATCATATGGTAGCTCCATTTTTTAATTTTTGAGGAGCTACTATACTGATTGCAATAATGGCTATAAGAATTTAATTTCTCATCAACTCCATACAAATGGTACCTTTTCTCTACATCCTACCAACAAGTTTTTTTTGATTTTCTAACAATAGGCATTCTAACAAATGTAAGAAGATATTTTATTATGGTTTTCATTTGCAATTCCCTGATAACAACTGATTTTGAAAATTTTTTCATATTTTGAGAAATACTCATATCTTTTACTCATTTAAAAATTTTTGACATCAATAGTATTTAAAATTTTGATTATCATTAAATATGTATACATATTTATGGAGTACAAACAATCTTTCATTTGTTCATCATCGTAAACCAACAAACTAAGCAACTTGCCTTTCACATTTTTTAAAAATCTGGCTATTTTCTTGCTATTGAGTTGTTTTGGTTCCTTTTATATTTGGAATTTTAGCCTTTTATCAGATTATGATTTTCTTTTTTTTTTCTGTTTCTTTTTTTTTTTTTTTTTTGTGACAGGCAGAGTGGATTGGATAGTGAGAGAGAGAGAGACAGAGAAAGGTCTTCCTTTTTGCGGTTGGTTCACCCTCCAATGGCTGCCACGGCCGGTGGACTGTGGCCAGCGCATCACGCTGATCCGAAGGCAGGAGCCAGGTGCTTCTCCTGGTCGCCCATGCAGGTGCAGGGCCCAAGGACCTGGGCCATCCTCCACTGCACTCCCAGGCCATAGCAGAGAGCTGACCTGGAAGAGGAGCAACCGGGACAGAATCCAGCGCCCCAACCGGGACTAGAACCCCGTGTGCTGGCACCGTAAGGCAGAGGATTAGCCAAGTGAGCCACGGCGCTGGCCCAGATTATGATTTTCAAATGTTTTCTCCCATTGCATAGAATGCCTTCACGTGTTGAATATTTCCTTTGCTGTGCAGAAGCTTTAAAGATGGATGCAATCCCATTTGTCCTTTTTAGCTCTGGTCATCCATGCTCAGGGATCACATTAAAACAAAATCATTGTGTAGGAGCAGGGATGTGGACTGGTGAAAAAAATACCAGATAAGAAACCCATATCCCATGTTAGAGTGTCTAGGTTTGACTCCTGAGCCCAGCTCCTGATTCCAAGTTTGAACCAATGTAGACATTGGAAACCAGTGCAGACACTTGATGCATCAAGTACTTGGATTGCTGCCATCCATTTTGCAGACTTAAATTGCATTCACAGATTTTTCCAGCCTTATCCCAAGCATTGCAGGCATTTGGGGAGTGAATGAGTATATGGGATCTCTTCCCTTCCCTCTCTCTCTCTCTCTCTCTCTCTCTCTCTCTCTCTGTCTCTTGAATAAATAAAAGTGCCATTGCCCAAACCAGTGTCAAAAATATTCTTTCCTGTATTTATTCTTGATAGTTTTATGTTTCACATATTAAAGTTCTTTTTTAATTTTCTTTTAAAAATGTATTTATTTATTTGAATGAAAGAGAGGGAGAGACCTAGAGAGAGAGAGATATCTGCTATCCACTGCAAGGCCAGAACTGGCTGGTCTAAAACCAGGAGCCAGGAACTTCTTCCAGGGCTTCCTAGTGGGTGGCAGGGGCCCAAGTACTTGGACCATCCCCTGCTACTCTCTGAGGCAAATATTCAGGGAGCTGGATCAAAGTGGATCAGCATGAACTCAAACTGGTTCCCATTTAGGATGCTGGCATCACACAAGGCAGCTTTACCTGCTATACCACAATGCTAAGTGTTTAATTCGTTATAAGTGGATTTTTGTGTAAAAATGTGAGATAAAAGTCAAATTGTATTATTTTGTGAGATAAAGATCAAATTGTATTATTTGATATGTGAAAATTTGCATTCCAAAACCATTTGCCACAATCCACTATACTGTGCAGAATATATGAGTTTTTTAGTCTGTGTGATAGTTTGTGCATGTGAAGTAAATGAAATGTAATAGTTCATAATTTATTTTTCATTACTAATCTCTATATCAATATTCCTTTTGTGTATTTTAATTTTTTAGGGCTAGAAGGCTGAAGTTTCTTTTTCTGACAATTTGGATTTCTTAATTCCTCAATG
Source organism: Sylvilagus floridanus (assembly GCA_949820135.1). Classification (NCBI taxonomy): domain Eukaryota; kingdom Metazoa; phylum Chordata; class Mammalia; order Lagomorpha; family Leporidae; genus Sylvilagus; species Sylvilagus floridanus. The sequence continues at coordinate 101,597,510 of OX463238.1, read as the reverse complement.
AACATTAAACTTGCAAAGCAAATGATAGTTCCCTAAGAATTTGTAGTCTCAGATTGTTGGATGTAAAATGCCATCTATTGGCCGGCGCCGTGGCTCAACAGGCTAATCCTCCGCCTTGCGGCGCCGGCATACCAGGTTCTAGTCCCGGTCGGGGCACCGGATTCTGTCCCGGTTACCCCTCTTCCAAGCCAGCCCTCTGCTGTGGCCCAGGAGTGCAGTGGAGGATGGCCCAAGTGCTTGGGCCCTGCACCCCATGGGAGACCAGGAAAAAGCACCTAGCACCTGGCTCCTGCCATCGGATGAGCGCGGTGCGCCGGCCACAGCGCGCCGTCCGCAGCAGCCAATGGAGGGTGAACCAACAGCAAAGGAAGACATTTCTCTCTGCCTCTCTCTCTCACTGTCCACTCTGCCTGTCAAAAAAAAAATTTTTTAAAATTAAAATAAATAAATAAATAAAAAATGCTATCTATGCAGGCCAGCCCTGTGGCCTAGTGGGAAAAGCCACCGCCTGCAGTGCTAGCATCCCATATGGGCACGAGTTCAAGTCTCAGCTGCTCCACTTCCTATCCAGCTTTCTGCTATGGCCTGGGAAAGCAGCAGAAGATGGCCCAAGTCCTTGGGCCTCTGTACCCACATGGGAAGACCCAGAGGAAGCTCTGTTGTCTTAAGTTTTTTGTTTGTTTGCCTCCTCTTTCCCTCTCTTAATCAACACAGTGGAATCTTCTTTCCAGAACAGAGCATTCCTATAGTGTGGCTATATTTTGGGAACTCATTGGTCAGAAAAGAGTGATCAGTATTATGTATAAATGTCTGACTTTGATCAGGTGTTCTCACAGGAAACTTGTTTGTACTGGAAGACACCCTTGTGACTCCTTTCTGAATAGTGATCACCAGGATAAAAAATAGTCCCATGAAAGGCACACAAAACTAATTGATATATTCATATTTTAATTATTGATGTGCATTCATAAATACTTACTTGATCATATTATTGGTCAAGATGGCAGACTAAAATATACTTAGCAAAACAATAGACACATTTAAATATGTAGAAGATAAAGACTGAACAATAACACAGTGATCTCAAATTCCAAAATTTACTTATATTTTGACAGAAAATTACATTTGATTACAGTGACTGTAGATTGTCAGAATTACTGATTTTTAGATATAATGAATTGATATTTGCACTAACAATTAAAATTTCATGTAAATACTAAATTTCTTCTACATTTCATGTTATGACTTTCTCTTAAAATTATCTGTTCCTCTTTAACATATTACTGATTCAGAAAAAAATAACTCAATTGATATACTTTTTTGTGAGGGCAATGCACAAATGTCTCCACTAAAGGCCACAGAAATATTTGAGCAAGAAATGCATGAAGGTTGACCATGATTATCTAACTTTGTTCAATGGAAATTTTATAAATACTTCCTACTATGATAAACTACTGCTTTTAAATCTACATTTTAATCTCTATAACATTAAGCAAACAGAATAGATTTTTAAGGAAATCACTAGTGTCTCATAACACATTAATCTTCCAGGGTAGTTCCCTGATGTGTACTCTAAGGGAACTTGTGCAGTTGACTCTTCTGAATTTCCTACATCCCTCAGATTCTGTTCATAGTTTGTGCATTCTTCAGGATTCAGGGCAATTATTGTCAGCATATCCCTTAAGGTTAGAATTCATAAGAAGTTATATTGTAAATAGAACATATTTAAAAATAATTGGGCTTCTCTATCAGGAAACTAAGAGAAAGATGAAGTTACGTGGGGAAAGAAAAAAGAATGGAATACACTCTCTAGTTTTGGACTTTAAGGAGAAACAATGGGATATTTGATTAAGTAAAGATATGTTTCTGTTAAGTTCCTTGTGAATGAAATTATTAAACTTGCCCCCATTTCAAATACTGTGAAACTTAGATCTATTCTCTCTTTTTCTTCTTTCCTGTCTTCCCAAATTTATGATAAACACACAAACAACATTGTGTGACCAAGATTATAGCTGTTGCAATGCAGGCCAGCAGGAACCCAATCACATCCAGAGAGTGGTACTGGAACCAGGTGAGGTCATGGGCTGCAACCCGGAGATGTTTGGCTCCTTTGTGGCGCATGACAAATTCAATCCAGAAGACTGCTCGGTCCAGGGGCTTCATGGGCTGATCGTGGTGAATTCTTGATAACCTCATGGCATTTTCTTTGTATCTACAAGGCAAATATAGAGAGAAATTTTAGTTATAATTTTAGATTTTGCTTTCATTGAAGTAATTAATACATGTTACACACGCCAAAGGCCATAACTATGATGAGAAAAATTTAATTCTCTCATGACCTTTGTCAGTTACATAGGAATTTAAGAATGACAAAGCTCAGCTAATGTCAGAAATATATTCCTAACAAAATGTGAGCAAATGAAAACACAAAAAAACAAAGGAAAAAGCTATTTGTGTATATATACATTATATTTTCTAAGAATTTATATCTTTGAAAACTATATTATCCAGGACTACTCGAAGACCAGAATGCTGAATAACTCATTATTGTGGAATAGTTAAAGCACCCATTCTCATAGCTGCTAATGTCTGGCTAGTTCATAGGACAGACATAAGAAGTTGATAGTCCTCCTTAGTGAGTCCTTTTAACACTTCTGAGATTTTAGCGTGATAATTATATCTTTGCATTCATTTAAGTTTTTGATGAAAAGGACACGGTTTTTCTTAGTGATAGCAATATTGGAAAAAGATACTGGAATGGTTTATTAAGTGGATTACAGGATGCTATGGTAGTTCTATGTTTAGTTTGCTGGAGATCCTCCATATAATTTTACACAATGGTTGTACTGATTTGCATCCCCACCAAGACTGTATAAGAATATGAATTTTCCCATTCCCTGATTTATTACTCTTTTATTATTATTATAGTCATACCAACTGACGTGAGATGGTTTTGATTTGCATTTACCTGATGATGAGTGAAAATGAGACTACATCAATCTAAAAACCGTCTACACAGCCACGGAAACAATAAACAAAGCTAAGAGACAACCTACATTAACCTACATTAACCTACAAAAGGTTAATGTCCAGAATTTATAAGAAACTCAGTTTTGTAGCAAAACCAAAACCTAAGAACCAAATAATTTAATTTTATAACTAAATAGGGATCTGAATAGCCATTTCTGAAAAGAAGACATACAAATGGAGATCCATGCATTTTAAAAACATGTGGTTTCAACCTTCTGGTGGTTGAGCCACTGTTTGGAGGCTTCATGTTAAAGCTGTATTTAAGTAAAGATTCCAGTTGAGTTAATGGAAATGAAGTAAAAGAAAGTGGTTTGTGAGGAAGTATCCTGGTGCAGAAAGCACATTGTTAGGACCAAGGAAAAAGAACGTGGTAATCATACACAAACTAACATGGGCACTGGATCTAGCAGCAGGGGATTATTTGATTACTTACCCAGATGTGTGTGTGTGTGTGTGTGTGTATGTGTGTGTGTGTATTGAAAAAGAATAGTCATCCAGTCTTTCAACTGGAGTGAATTAATGATCAGGCTTATCCTGATACAATTTAGGCAAACTATAGATGATTTTTTCTCCAGATCAAATTGCTGCTCAAGATTTTCCTGGTGTACAAAGTTTTTAAAATTTAAAATCCACTTATGCAAAGGCATAGAGTCATTGCCTATATTCCCACTAAATTAGGGTCTTTTTGCTTACTTCTTGTTAAGCTTCTCATTCAGTGAGGTACTAAGCTTTTTTACTGTAATGTAAATTTAAAATATATAATCTCAAAAAATGGAAAAAAAGACAGAAGGAAAGACAGTAGGAGGGAGATGGGAAGAGGGAAGAAAGAAGGGAATATCATTATGTTCTTAGAATTGTGTCTACAAATCACATAGCATCTGTTAAAAATGAATTAAAAACTAAAATAAAAAATGCTAAAAGTTCATGAAAAATATTAAAAATAACTTTATTTTGGACCAACAGCATTTTGAAATGCATGCATAATTTTTGATAACATGAATTCTCCATGAATTCTTAGAAGTACCCTGCACCATGTATCATATTAATAAAAGTCAGTTTATTAAAATGTTGAGAAGGGAAATAATCAACCTCAGATGACCGGTTCTTGTGATCTAAGCTACGTTTTGAGTGACTTCCCATTGGGAAATGAATACACTGACCACTTTGTCTACAAATCCTGGCACAAGGGCTTTGAACACATGAATCAGAATAGTTCCATTGAAATAAAAGTCCACCAGATCCCATCTGAGTTTCAAATGCCATCTACTGGTTGAATTTCAGCCTTCAGAAAAGTGGAGGGTTTCTGTGTAAAATTAATTTAATTGGATATCATGTGGAGACAAATTTAATTGTAAGGTATCTATACAAATGCAAAGCAACCACTAAGAGAACAAATTAAAAACATTGCTTGAAAATCACATGCACATATGAAGGTACCTCAAAATGCTCAGGAAAAAAAAAAGAATTAAAAGCTGTTTATTTTGTTGCAAGGAAATTTCAAATTCCTTTCAGTTTTTTTTCATAATATATATTTTTTCAAGAACACTTTGAAGACAACTTGTATCATATATTTGGAAACAAACAATAAATAAAACATAAAAGAATAAGAATATAATCAGCATGGCAAGTAGTTCAAAGAGATTTGAAGTATAATAAGAATGTGATGATAATTATCAAGGGATCAAAAATCAGATTATAAGCTAAGACAAGGTGATAAGAGATAGGTGAGCAATTGAAGCAAGTTTTTAAAGAGTTCATAAAAGAACTATAAATAGCAAACCACACTCGTGGCAAAAATAAAAATGAATCTGCTAACATAAGGATTGTTCAAGGCAATTTCAGTGAATTGAAAACAGGAAATTAAAGTATTGTAATATAAATAACACTAAAACCTGATGTATCCAAATTAGAGTTGAAATATAGAGCTAAAACATATCCAATCAAAAAATAAAAATTAATTTCTGAAAGGAAGATCTGAATTTTTCCCTAGATTAACAACTTGGTAAGGATTAATTGAGGGAGATGTATAAAATAATTTATAAGGACACATCATAATTAAGTTTCTAAATTTCAAACAGTAATGCTTATTTCCAGCCTGAAAAGAAAATATTTAAAAAGAGAAAACGAGACTGGCGCCGTGGCTCAACAGGCTAATCCTCCCCCTTGTGGCGCCGGCACACTGGATTCTAGTCCCCGTCGGGGCACCAGGTTCTGTCCCTGTTGCCCCTCTTCCAGGCCAGCTCTCTGCTGTGGCCCGGGAGTGCAGTGGAGGATGGCCCAAGTGCTTGGGCCCTGCACCCCATGGGAGACCAGGATAAGCACCTGGATCCTGGCTCCTGGCTCCTGCCATCGGATGAGCGCGGTGCGCCGGCCGCAGAGCTCTGGCCACGGCAGCCATTGGAGGGTGAACCAACGGCAAAGGAAGACCTTTCTTTCTCTCACTGTCCACTCTGCCTGTCAAAAATTAAAAAAATAAAATAAAAATTTTTTAAAAATTAAAAAAAGAGAAAATGATCATATAAGACTGATAAATCCTTATAACAGCATTTATAGTTAGAAGACAATGAGCAATATTTTCAAAAGCTGAAGATAAGAAATATGTAAGTTATTCAGATATGTGATTCTAATGGGTATATAAACTAATGGGTATATAATGGGTAAACTAATGGGTATATAATGTTAAATATGATTTCAGGGATTCAGTATTCAGCATCTTCATTTAAAGAAAATTCAATCAGTTAATAAATGAATCCAAAATATTTTGGGATAACTCCTAGTCAATTTTGAATATGGATTGCCATCCAGTGTAGTACAATATAATCTTTAGTAAAAAGAGACAATAAATATGAAAGTAAAATGAGGAAATGGCATAGTTATTAATGTTAAAATATTAATACTACAAATTAGAAATAAGATTACTTCTAAACAGAAAGTGTTTGCAATGTTGTCAAAAGTACTTTTGTTAAGTAATATTTATCTCTGAAGTATAATATTGGATACAGTATCCCTTCCATTTTGTACTTAATGACTTATAATATTTGAATATTTATTTATTTTAAAAAGTCAGCAGATAATCAGAAATCATCTAAGAATTCATGCAATCACATCATTTATTTTGAGAAATGTAGGATATTTACAATCGTTGCTTCTCTTCCTGTTTCAGTAAATCATTTCAGTAATTTGGTAAATTAAGTAGGTGATTTCTCTCTTAATCGTGTTTTTTTCATTTAAATATGAATCTGTTTCAAAAGCCTGAAGCATCAGGCATCTGCTGGTATGCTGGATAACAAAATCGATGGAAGCCGTGGTACTTACGAAGGATCATTAATGACAGTTCTCAGGGCACTCAGCCAATCTGCACTTGTCATCGTGTTCATGTTCACCTCCACAGCTGCTCCTTTGGCCTTCATGTGAGCAATGTTGTCAGGCTGATCAGCAAACATGGGGACTCCCACCATGGGGACCCCATGGTAAATCGCTTCATAGATCCCGTTAGTTCCACCATGAGTGATGAAAGCTTTGGTTTTGGGATGACCTAGTTTTGCAATTGGGGAAGAAAGAAATGAAGATTTCATTGTTATACATTAGCAAAACTTCAGAGACAGAAGGGGGAAAGAAAACACAGTGTAATTCACTAAACAAAGCAGTTGTTTCTTTAATTTCAAAAAAATGTATTTGCTTACAAGGCAGAGTAGGAGAGGGTGAGTAAGACAGAGAGAAAGAGACAGAGAGCTCCCCTCTACTGATTTACTTCCTAGATGCCTGCAACACCCAAAGCTGAGATAGGGCAAAGCCTGAAGCTGAGAATTCAATACAGGTTAGCCACATGGATGGCAGGATTCAGCTACCAAATCATCACCTGCTGCTTCACAGAGGTCTCATTAGCAGGATTTGGATCTGGAAGCCAAGCCAGGACTTGAACCCAAGCCCTCCGTTGTAGGATGCTGCTATCTCAAGTAGCATTTTGAATGCTTTACCAAATTCATGTTCCTGAAGGTAGTATTTTCTACAAAAACTGAACACATAAAGTATTGCTATCACAGAAAAGTATAATTCCAGGAAAGAGAGGAATTAATTCCTTCTTCATTTTCAGGGATCTTCTTACTGAGGAGGTGATACATGAACTGAGATAGAAATTCTAAGTGTGATGAGAATCTTAACTGAAGATGCTTATTTGTGAACCAGAAGAAGCATAAATCTGTTAACTTCATGGTCATTTATTTAATTATATGTGCTTTATAGCTGGAAGTCAAATGTGAAATTTTTAAACTATGAGATATTTGTTGAATTTATTTTCTGTTAAACAGTTACCTAATTAGTATCCTGTCCATCTGTGTAGTTTCTCCCCCTCAAAGTTTTCTTACCAAGAAGATCATTCTGGGGTATCCAATCATAGAGCCGAGTATTGGATCCTAGTGTGGCTGGTGTTTTTCCCTTGTATCGCCATAAGACCTGTGGAAAAATGATGCTTTAACTTTGCAAGTAAAACTACAGTGAGGGTATTTTTAAGGCTGTAGACTTATTTAGAAATCACATAACCACCCACATTTAGGTTGTGTTTGAGAGAGTGGTATATCAACGATAGTTTGAAGACACTATGATATACACTAGGACTGTTTACATCTGCCATTTTGGAAGAGCTTCTTCTAATATTCTATTAAAATACTATTATTTTGATATTTATCACTTAAATGTTTTTAGGAGTGAGATTACATGTGAAAAAATAGAAAATAAACAGGGCTAGTTTCACTAATCAGAATATGAAAGTTAAAAGTCATTCAGAGAAATAAGAATATTTTGTTAATTTGTGTCATGTTATTGAGCCAGCATAGCTGTCATGTTCTAAATGTAATTTTTTCCAGAAATACAATTAGCATGAGATTTTGTAATGTTTTTGTGTTAATGATTTCCTTTTCTTTCCATTTCCTTCCTTTTTTCATTTTTTCTCAGTTACTTTCTTCTCTTCCTTTTTTTTTTTTTTTTTTTTTTTTTTTTTTTTTTTTTTACAGGCAGAGTGGACAGTGAGAGAGAGAGACAGAGAGAAAGGTCTTCCTTTGCCGTTGGTTCACCCTCCAATGGCCGCCGCGGCCGGTGTGCTATGGCCGGCGCACCACGCTCATCCGATGGCAGGAGCCAGGTGCCAGGTGCTTTTCCTGGTCTCCCATGGGGTGCAGGGCCCACACACTTGGGCCATCCTCCACTGCACTCCTGGGCCACAGCAGAGGGCTGGCCTGGAAGAGGGGCAACCGGGACAGAATCCGGTGCGCCGACTGGGACTAGAACCCGGTGTGCCGGCGCCGCAAGGAGGAGGATTAGCCTGTTGAGCCACTGCGCTGGCCTCTTCCTTCTCTTTCTCTTCTCTCTCTTCAATTTTCCTTCTTTTCTTTCCTCCCTCCTTCCCTCCCTCCCTCCCTACCTTTCTCCCTCCCCCCTCCCTTCCTTCCCTCCTTCCCTTCCTCCCTCCCTCCCTCCCTTCCTTCCTTCATCTTTTTGAGGGAGGACAAGATGGAGGCTGAATTACATTTTTCCATGATGTATGTTTTTAGGAGTTCAATCATTTATTTTACATAATATTCTTTCTTTGGGAAAATTAATGTGAATTTCACAATAAAAACTGAAGGGTGGAAAATTTGTAACAGACAAGTTTGGAAATGAAAAGTAAAAGTTTTAATATACCTAATTTTCAAGCATAAAAATTATACATTTTATGTATTTTAACAAATATGTAGGTGCTGGCACTGTGGTACAGTGGGTTAAGACACAACCCACAGCACCGCGTTCATTATTGTTGTCAGTTTGAGTCCCAGCTACTCTGCTTCTAATCCAGCTTCCTACTAATACATCTGAGAAATTAGCAGAAGATGGCACAAGTCCTTGGGCCCCTGCACTCACATGTGAGACCTCGGTGAAGCTCTTGGCTCTTGACTTAAGCTTGACCCAGTCCTGGCTGTCATGGCCATCTGGGGAGTGAACCAGTAGGGGAAGGTCTAGGTCTCTCTCTCTCTCTTTCTCTCTCTCTCTCTCTCTTTCTCTCTCTCTCTTCCTCTTTCTCACTCTCTAAATAAATCTTTTAAAAATACATATAAATATAATCCATCATAGAATACTTCAATAATAGTTTATAAATTTATAAATATACAATTATATCTTTTAAAAAGTAAAGTTACTTGTACCTTCTAGATAAGAAAATGTATATTTTTACCATAATGTTAGAATTTATTTTCACCTGTAGACTACTCGATTTAAATAAACTAGCTGAATGCAAGATTCTATTTCTAAATCAACTTCACTCTCAGATTCTTAATTGAAACCAGAAATTTGGAGTGCGTTTTTAAACTGAATTTTCTCTATCTTGTGTCTAAGCTCTTGTTCTGAACTACAAAGCTAATGTACATCAGAACTTTTGGAGTAGCTAAAACAGGCCAAAATGTTTTCAGGAATAAAAGTGGGGCTTAACATTTTCATCTTTATTCCAGGAGGAATCAATTCCTACAAAAATATTTTCCATAGCGATGTCAACGCTTAGAAAGCAAGTAGCATGCCAAAGTATATTACCTTCATCTTTTACCAATTTTTTACTTCAAACTAGTGTCAGCTATGCTTGACAAAAAATTAGCTTGAGCATTCATTTGGAAAAGCACCACCAGTCACTGTAGGAGAGGAGAGCGGTTGCCAGAGCGAGTTTTGTGGGTCCTTTACTTCAGCTCAGTATAGAAATAAAAAGCTGGCAAACAATTTGTAAAGAAGCAGGAACTTTGATTTGATTGGCATGAGACAGAAAATCATCTGGTCCAATAGGAGAGCAGGGGAGTGCCCAAACAGGACACTGACTTTCAGGAAGTGCCCAGCGCTTTGCAGGATTACTATCTTTTCATTGGGTCATTCTATGGGGGTTCCCATGGAATGGGGGAATTTCTTATACTGCATGTTGATTGGCTGGGAGTTCACGGAGACAGCTCCATTCTTAGGGGCTCAGCCCCCTCCTCTATGAGCTCTGGGTGAAGATTTCCACTTCAGGATGTCACACATGCAGCACAAGAAGCTATAGTGGGGAGATTCTGGCAGGTCTGGAAACACGCTTTCCAGCCACAGCTGGCAGCCTGCTTGTGAAGGACATTCTACCTAGAGCTGAGGGGCCCACAGACCCCTAGCCCCACTGGGCAGCAGCAGTCCCACTCGCTTCAAACAGAAACATTCTGTTCACCAGGATCAGAGGTGACACTGACCTTCTGTGGAATCTGGGCCAAGGCTGATGCAATCAGATTGGCCTTTGCTTCTGAGAGGTTTTTGACCATTGAACCCAGTGAAAATACCACGACACCATCTTCACCTGAACTCTGGACAAACTCTTCCATTTCCTGTAGAGATAAAATTCAAATTCTCCTTATTCTACAATCCAGCAATGTAAGGGTAAAAGTGGGGGAGTGAGGGGACGATTATTGCAGTGCTTGGGACATCCTCATCCTATGTCAGAGTGCCTGGGTTCATGTCAGCTCACACCATGGCTCTGCCCCAGTTCCTGCACACTGCTACTACCCAGAGGGCAGCAGGTGGTGACTCTGGAGGCCAGGTCTTGTCTTCCACTTAGAATACCGTGATTGAATTCCCGGCTCCTGGCCAGCCCTGGCTGCTGTGGGCATTGGGGTAAGGAGCCAACAGATGGGAGATCCCTCTCTCTCTCTCTCTCAAAAAAAAAATATTATTATTATTTTTAATTAAAAAGTTTCACTTGTACTTCTACATAGGAAGAGTCAAGACAAATTGTTGGACTGATTATTTTCTGACACATGGAACCATCCAGTTTCTTGAAGAGAAAATATGATTCTGAAGCCTGTATTTAAATATATACCCTATGGTCTTATGAGAAAACACTGACACAGATCATGATAGAAATGAACAAGCAGAAAGGAGCAGGTCTTCTCAGAGTACATGGAATCATTATTCCATAGGAGGAAATGAGAGAAAAAGGTCCAGGCCAGCCTTTAAAAAATATTGGTAGGCTGGGGCTGGCGCTGTGGTGCAGTGGGTTAATACCCTGGCCTGCAGCGCCGGCATCCCATGTGGGCACTGGTTTGAGACCCAGCTGCTCAACTGCCAATCCAGCTCTCTGCTGTGGCCTGGGAAAGCAGTGGAAAATGGCCCAGGTCCTTGGGCCCCTGCACCCGTGTGGGAGAACAGAAAGATGCTCCTGGCTCCTGGCTTTGGATCAGCTCAGCTCCAGCCATTGTGGCCAGATGAGGAGTGAACCATCAGATGGAAGACCTCTTCTCTCTCTCTCTCTCTTTCTCTGCCTCTCCTTCTCTCTCTGCACTCTGTATAACTCTGGCTTTCAAATAAATAAATAATCCTTTAAAATATTAGTATGCCAGTTATAACCAATAAATTATTGATAAATTGATTTCCTGTGACACTGGTATTCAACATCATTTTTTCTCATCTTTCCCTTCACTGATTTCTTCTTTTATGAAGAGATATGTAAGAGATGTGACATATAATAACGTGTTTTAGAAGAAGAGGAACCACTTAGTGTTTTCTAATAACAATGACATTTATATGACATTGCATCTTGCTTTCCTTATTTAAAAGCCAGAAGTTGAGTGTGGTTTTAGCCAGATTCTTTAAGTTTGACCCTTAGAGCAGAGATAACATACAAATTCCTCTACAAATAAAATTCTGTGAGTCAACACTTCAGAGTTTCACAAATTGGCCACTGTAAAATCAGGGATTAAAGCCTTTCACATAATAATTTATTTGACTGCTGCCTTCTAGGGCTGTGCCTTGCATTCTCTGCTCAACTATTTGTGGTTGCTCTCAAATCATAATAATTTTTAATCTGGGGCCCAAAAGAATGTTAAGGAAGATGATGTCTTAAGTGAAAGCAGATTTCTATTTTCAGTTTAATGTCTAGAGAAGATTTCTGAAATCCCAAGAATTGATGTTTTAGCATTTTTATTCATCTCCCAAACAGATGCTGATTCAGTAAAATGATACACACAGAACTGCCACAATGGTCTGAATTTTTAACTTGACTTTCTGTCATTGGTAACCCATACACCATTGGATCTGTCTACTTTATACTGCTGATTCTCAACAGATTTGTAATGCCCTCTGCTGAGATTGAGAATTTACATCACTCAGATGATTTCTAGGAATCACCTGAAAATCCCTTTGGCTCCTTAAAGTGAATAGGTCAGCAACAAAGCTACATAAAGTAGGTCATCATGTTCAACTCAAAGGGATTTTTTCCACCAATTGTTTCCTATTCCAGTAAATGTTATCACTATTAAATATACCCTTAAGTTTACAAGCTAGGACACTGCCAAATACTATGTGTTCCTGCAAGGCTTACTCCCCGGCACTAATCAAATCCTGTGCAAAGCACAAAAGAGTTCTCACGACAGCATGCTGGTGGGATTATTTAATAAACGTGCCTGTCCATAACTCTCAGGGTGGTTAACAGCTAAAGCATTGGTGATTACCATGGGTCTGATTTCCTATCCCTCCAATCCAGTAGCCATGCCATACACATATTGATTTTTTTTAAAGATCTATATATTTCTTTTAAAAATAAAGAGATGTGGAGAGGGGAAGGGAGGGAGAGAGAGAGATCTAAAGAGATCTTCCATCTGCTGGTTTACTCCCCAAATGCCAGCAAAAGGCAGGACTAGGCCTGGCTGAAGTCATGAGCAAAGAACTTCATCCGATCATTCAGATGGGTGGCAGAAACCAAAGTATTTAGACCATCATCTGCTGCTCCCAGGTGTATTAGCAGGCAGCTGGATCAGAAGATCCTGAGCCAGGTACGCCCACGTAGAATGTAGGCATCCAAACCAGTGATTTAACCAGCTGTGCCACAAATGCCCATCCCACACTGATAACGGCCTTATGTCACTCAAAGAGATCCCTGTGATGAGGAAAATCGATTTTGAGTGGAAAACTAATGATACTCATCAACATATTTCTGTTATCAAGGCTATAAATTTTAAGAAAAATAAAAGATTTTATTATAAGGTGCATAAAATCCTTCATTGTCATAGACATACCTCAGGTAAAGGTTTGGCCGGTTTGCAATGCAATCCACCGACAAACTCAAAATTAGGCAAGTATGGACGAGGAAATTCAAAATCCCAGTATGTCCGAATTAGCCAAATTTCAGCTTTCCCCATAGTCTCACATAATGTGGTGGGTCTTCCTAGAGGAAATTGAGAAAGTTGGGTGCAAGAAGTTAATATATATGTTTTAGGAGAAAAAAATGTGTCACTACTATTCTGATATACTGTAAAGGTTCAAGGAAGAGTAGGGGAAGAAACAGCAGAGGAAACTCTTCTGGAACTAGTGATTCACAGTGGACCTGCGTGGAGAGCATGGGAGCCCGCAGTTCGGGACACCAGCGGCAGACTCAGCACACTAGCACTGGAATGAGAGGTGAGCCGAACCTCAATAGCCCGAGACACCGGCAGGGAAGCAGAAAGAGGAGACTAGAGCGAACAAGGCTTGAAACCCAGTGGGGAAAAGTTCACCAGGCTAACTAGAAGAGAGAGAGAGAGGAAAAAAGAAGTGACCCATACGGACACGAGTTTCTCTCCCTCCGCCCACCTCTCAAAGGTGAGCAAGACAAAGAGCAGGCGCCATTTTGGAATATTGCATAAGCAGGGCGACCTCAGGTCTGCACCGGCCCTGAGCCTAGCAGAAAAACCTGACTCTGGGTGGGGGGGGGAAGAGGGGGGTGAAATAACAGGAGATTAGAACCTAATGAATGTGTGGTGCTAAGGAACTGAGACAGTGAGGGAAGAGACAGTGGAGGAGAGAACTCATGGAATTCACAAATTCACGTGAGTACTCTCCAGAGACGCCACAGTTTGGTAGCCCTGGCTGGAGCTGGGCCATTCTAAAGCCAGGAGCTTCTTTCCAGGTTTCCCACATGGGTGCAGGTGCTCAAGGACTCAAGCCATCTTCTGCTGCTTTCCCAGGTGCATTAGTAAGAAGCTGGATTGGAAATGGAGCAGCCAGGACTCGAACCAGTGCACATATGGGATGCGGGCACTGCATGCAGCGGCTTTACCCTCTACACCACAGTGCTGGCCCCAACACCGACTTTCAAATAAAAAAAAAGTCTTTTTTTAAAATTCCAGTTAAGGCAGGGAATTACTGCTAGGGTTTTAAAAGTTCAGTTTTATACTGCTAACAGGAATCACATTGAAGTATTATATAACATTTAACTTTAAGTAAGTAAAGAAAAAAAAGTAATCAAAATAAAATTTATAAATCACTCAACTAGTTATATAAGCACAATAAGCATGGAGGAAATAATGAAGAAATAGAAAACTCACAAAAAATGTTTGAAATGTAATATATTATCTTTCAAAATAAAACACATATATAACAAATCTGCTACAAATAAGAGAAAACATTCTATTAAAATTACCCCATTATATTTTAATAAAAAATCACATCTTGGTAAATATAAAAGTAATGTAAATTAATAGAAAAAAGTATTGCAAATATCCTTAGCAAAGAATTTAAATGTAACTATATTAACATTAAAAGTATCAACTTACATTCAATAAAAAGTACAAAGGTCACAGATAAACAAAGAACAAACTTAATTTCCTCAGAAACTATAACAATTCTAAACATACCAATACATACCAAACTTTAAAAGGCCAACATTGTCAGAACAACAAAGAAATTTAAAATTTCTCCATAACTGAGATGGATTGTGGCAGATCGTTCATAAACTGATGTCACAACTGTAGCACATCTGTACAAAAACATTTCTGTTTATGAACAATCTGCATATGAACATGACTGAAAACCGACCACATATTTTGAAGCTATTATCAAAAAATATCAAAGAATTTCTGTTACACAAAGCGTATTTTCCCTCAAGGCAAAAATGAAATGGAAATTAAATTTTTAAAAAGTTAGTTAATTCCATGCAGTAGTTCATATGAATTACTCTTATTTTTACCCTATTTACTTTTTCACATTCTAATTGTTAAATAATGCTTGAGCATTTACTCTTTTCCCATAATTTTAAAAGCCATTAAAATCAGGTATAAGAAAAAAGTTATTTTACCCACTATCTTAGTGCTGGCCCTTAAAAAAGTTATATCAACAAAGTTATCTCCCTCAAAACAAACACTTAAACAAAATTATCATTTATGACAAAATATTGATTATGTTTATCAGGATAGGTCTGTACTAATGACAGCTTTGGTTCAATAATATTTTTTACTACTTAAGTTCAACAAGAAAAAAATGATGAGAACAAAGATCTAGAAGATCTACCTATCTATGTATCCATCTATATGATGTTATTCTTTTATTCACGAAGTCCAAAAGAGTACACATAAAAATATTTTGAATGAATATTACAGTCTGAAGATTTGGTGCATTGAAAAAATTATGGAATAACAACTGCAGTTTCTGTGCACAATTAGAGGAAAATATAATTATATATGTACTTAAACTTAAAAAGTATGAATAATTTTCTAAAATCTGTGGAAACTATTTATATTTAGAATTATAAAATCTTATTAAACTTAGAAATGTGAATAGTGCTAATACCATTATGTACAGGAGGATCAAATTTTACAAAGGGGTCCATTCTCCTAAATCAATTAACAAATGCATTGTAAAATTTATTAAAGCTTGAAAATCACAAGTTTCAGAAATTTGGAAATTTTTGTAGAATTTTACATGTAAATTTTTTTTAAGATTTTATATATCTTAGACAGGTAGAGTTACAGACAGTGAAAGAGAGGGACAGAGACAAAGATCCTCCCTCTATTGGTTCACTCCCCAAATGGCCACAATGACCGGAAATGCACCGATCCAAAGTCAGGAGCCAGGTGTTTCATCTATGTCTCCCAAGTGGGCCCAAGGGCCCAAGCACCTGGGCCATTCTCCTCTGCTATCCCAGCAGAGAGCTGGACCGGAAGAGGAGCAACTGGGACTAGAATCAGTGTCCACATGGGATGCCGGTGCCTAAGGCGGAGGATTAACCTAATGCACCATGATACCAGCTCCACCTGTGATTCTAACGTGTATGGAAAAGCAAAATGGCAAGAATAGTCAAGATACTGATGAAGAGACATAAAGGGATGCATTTACATAATATGAAGTGAAGCGAGTAAGAAAATGTAGTACAATCACTTAAGTATGAAATTTTGAATGACATAGCAAGCATTGCGAACATGTAGAGAAAAGAAGGAGCCTGAAATAATAATAGAAATGACTATTTATCCTTGTGCAAGCATAAGAATAAAGGAAAGGAGGCAAGATAAAAGAGGGAGTGGGGGAAGAAGAAAGAAAGTGGAAATAAAATGGAAGAAAAGCAAAGCGAAAGAGAAGTAACAAAAGAAGCTGACTCCACCTCACAAAACAGACAAAATATAATTTCAGTAGATTACAATCTACTCATCAATAAGTGTTTCAGTGCCATCTTCCCACAGAGATTGCAATTTGAATAACTATTCATGAACAAGTCACTTGCACTGGAGAAATCAAAAGAGAGAGAATAGTGCCTGGTTATCGTATTATATAACAAAAGTTTGGCCAGCACTGTGGCATAGCAGCTTAAGCTGCTGTCTGCAATGCCAGCATCCAACATAGGCACCAGTTTCCGAATGCTCCACATTCGATCCAGCTCCCTGCAACTGCACCTGGGAAAGCAGAGGAGGATGAAACAGATGCTTGGGCCCCTGCACAAGCATGGAAGACCTGGAGGAAGCTCCTGGCACTTGGCTTTGACCTGGCCCAGCCCTGGCCTTTGCAGCCATTGGGGGAGTGAACCAACAGATCAATAATCACTCTCTCTCACTCTCACCCGCTCTCTCTCTCTCACTCTCTCTCTCTCTCTAACTCTGCAATTCAAATAAGTAAATATATGTTTTAAAAAGAAGTCACGTTAAACAGAACAGAAAATAGGAGAAAGAGCTGCCCATTTTACACATTCCCTGGCTCTAGGCAGCACTAGACTAGAAAGAGAGATTTCCAGTCCTTCTTGGAAGATGGAGAGGGAGACCTGGAAGAAGCTCCTGGCTCCTGGCTTCAGATTGGTGCAGCTCTGGCCATTGTGGCCAAATGGGGAGTGAACCATCAGATGAAAGACCTCTCTCTTTCTCTCTGCCTCTCCTCTCTCTGTGTAACAGACTTTCAAATAAATCTAAAAATAAAAGACATAAGAATTACAATACAAATATTTTAAAAATCAAAGTATTGGAGAAACAGTTCATAGAAAACTAAAAAAAAAAAAAGTAAACAAATCCCTAAGTAAACTAAGAAAAAAAGAAGATTCAAATACATAAAATCGGAGATGAATAATAGAGACACATTATAAATTGTGAGAACACTGGACCTGAACCCCTAACCTGATGAAACTGGTTGCTGATAGATAGTGTAAAGGCTAATGGAAAGTTTCATGCTCTGGAAGGCCCCGCACCAGGAACATTCCAAGCTGCTAAGACAATGCACTGTAAGAGTCTTTCTGCATGCCTCTCACCAACCGTGGAAGTCCAATGAACCTTAGAAGTCCATTGTGAGGGGCAAGATGTCGGAATAGGAAGGGAGCACACCGATAGTCTGGGGAGAGACAGTTTAATAAAAGTGGAGATACTGCAGGTTCAAGGAAGAAACTGCAGAGGAAAATCTTCTGGAACTACTGATTCACAGTGGACCTGCATGGAGAGCATGGGAGCCCGCAGTTCGGGACACCAGCGGCAAATTCAACACACCAGTGCTGGAACGCGAGGTGAGCCGAACCTCAATAGCCTGAGACATCGGAAGGGAAGCGGAAAGAGGAGACTAGAGCGAACAAGGCTTGAACCCAGTGGGGAAAAGTTCACCAGGCTAACTAGAAGAGAGAGAGCGAGAAAAAAAAAGTGACCGACACGGACATGAGTTTCTCTCTCTGCCCACCTCTCAAAGGTGAGCAAGACAAAGAGCAGGTGCCATTTTGGACATACGTCATAAGCAGGGAGACCTCAGGTCTGCACCGGCCCTGAGCCTAGCAGAAAAACCTGACTCTGGGCGGGGGGGGGAGGGGGGTGAAATAATAGGAGATTAGAACCTAATGAATGTGTGGTGCTAAGGAACTGAGACTGTGAGGGAAGAGACAGTGGAGGAGAGAACTCATGGAATTCACAAATTCACGTGAGTACTCTCCAGAGACGTCACAGTTTGGTAGCCTTGGCAGCCCAGTGGGAGACTGCAGGAGAATTTGAGCCCACACTGAAGGCCACAGAGATTCCCTCTCTGGTCCTTGGGAAAGAGCTTCCAATCTCTGGCTCCTGTGGGTATATCATTCGCCTGCTAACCACCCCCAGTTCCATTCATCTGTGCAGAATTACTTCCCTTTTGAATCAAAAAAAGAAAAAAAAGAAAAAAGAAAGAAACAGAGAGAGATTTACCACGCCTAACCTGGGAGTTTCACCTTTGGCACACCCTCAACCCCGAGGAACTAAACAGAGCTCTCAGGCCACACCCATCTCAAGCCTTAGGCTCCATCGAAAGCAGACAGTCCACTTAATCTAGAGTCATAGTATAACAAGAAAAAACACCACAGTGAAGAAACCAATATGCCAAACAACAAACGCAAAAACCGAGGTAACAAGAACAAGGAAGACACTATGATGCCCCCAAATGAAAAGGACACCCCAATCCAGGATTATGAAGATGATGAGATAGAAGAAATGCAAGAAGCAGATCTCAAAAAATTGATAAGAACACTAAGAAGTACTCATAAACAAATTCTTGAACTACAGAAATCCTTAATGGAGAAGTTAGAAAATCTCTCTCGTGAAAATGAAATATTAAGGAGGAATCAAAATGAAATGAGACAACTAGTAGAACATGAAACTGTGATAGTGACGAGAAATCATAATGAAATGAAGAATTCAATAGATGAAATGAAAAACACATTAAAGAGCCTTAAAAACAGAATGGGTGAAGCAGAAATGAGGATATCAGACTTAGAAGACAGAGCACAGGAAAATATGCATTCAAACCAAAGAAAAGAAGAGGAAATTGGAAATCTAAAAAATATTGTTGGGAATCTACAGGATACTATTAAAAAACCCAACATTCGAGTCTAGGAGTTCCTGAAGGCATGGAGAGGGGAAAGGATTAGAATGCCTTTTTAGTGAGATAATAGCAGAAAATTTCCCAGTTTTGGAGAAGGACAGAGACATCCTAGTACAGGAAGCTCATAGAACCCCTAGCAAACATGACCAAACGAGATTTTCACCACGACACATTGTAATTAAACTCACCACAGTGAAACGGAAAGAAAAGATCCTAAAATGCGCAAGAGAGAAACGTCAGAAAACTCTCAGATGATCTCCAATTAGACTCACAGAAGACTTCTCATCAGAAATCCTACAAGCTAGAAGTAAATGGCAAGACATAGCCCAAGTACTAAGAGAGAAAAACTGCCAGCACAGAATATTATATCCTGCAAAGCTCTCATTTATTAATGAAGGTGAAATAAAGACCTTTCATAGCAAACAGAAATTGAAAGAATTTGTCACCACTCGTCCAGCCCTGCAAAAGATGCTTAAAGATGTGTTACACACAGAAACACAGAAACATGGCCATCAACATAAAAGAAGGTAAATGAAGTTACAACGACATCAAGAAACTCCACAACATCAAAACAAACAACCCACTTAAGAGATGGGCCAAGGACCTCATTAGACATTTTTCCAAAGAAATAATCCAAATGGCCAACAAGCACATGAAAAAATGTTCAAGGTCACTAGCAATCAGGGAAATGCAAATCAAAACCACAATGAGGTTTCACCTCACCCCGGGGACAATGGCTCACATTCAGAAATCTACCAACAATAGATGCTGGAGAGGATGTGGGGAAAAGGGGACACTAACCCACTGTTGGTGGGAATGTAAAAAGCTTAAGCCACTATGGAAGTCAGTCTGGAAATTCCTCAGTAACCTGAATATAACCCTACCATTCAACCCAGCCATACCACTCCTTGGAATTAAACCAAAGGAAATTACATGGGCAAACAAAAAAGCTGTCTGCACATTAAAGTTTATTGCAGCTCAATTCACAATAGCTAAGACCTGGAACCAACCCAAATGCCCATCAACAGTAAACTGGATAAAGAAATTATGGGGCGTGTACTCTATAGAATTCTATACAGCAGTCAAAAACAATGAAATCCGGTCATTTGCAACAAGATGGAGGAATCTGGAAAACATCATGCTGAGTGAACTAAGCGAGTCCCACAGGGAGAATATCATATGTTCTCCCTGATCAGCAACAACTAACTGAGCACCAAAGGGGAAACCTGTTGAAGTGAAATGGACACTATGAGAAACAGTGACTTGATCAGATCTTGTGCTGACTATTGTTGTGCAATGTAATACTTTATCCATTTTAGTATATTTTATTCTAGCACTAGCAGTTGAACTTTGTAATTAACACACAATTATTCTTAGGTGTTTAAATTTTAACTGAAAAGTGATCCTTGTGAAATACAAGACTGGGAATAAGTGAGGGAGGAGATGTACAATTTGGAACATGCTCAATCAGACTTGCCCCAAATGGTGGAGTTAGAAACGTGCCAGGGGATTCCAATACAATCCCATCAAGGTGGCATGCACCAAGGCCATCTCACTAGTCCAAGTGATCAATTTCAGTTCACAATTGATCATACTGATAGGTCTAAGAGTCAAAGGAATCACACAAACAAGACTAGTGTCTGCTAATACTAACTGATAGAATTAAAAAGTGAGAGAATGATCCCACACGGGAAAAGAGATAACAGCAGACTCATAGAATGGCAGATGTCCTAAATAGCACTCTGGCCTCAAAATCAGCCCTTAAGGCATTCAGATCTGACTCAAGAGTCCATGAGAATATTTTAGTCATGGAAAGCCAAGACACTCTGGAAAAAAAGAAGACCTAAATGAAAGATCTCTGCGAGTGAGATTCCAGTGGAAAGAATGGGGCTATCAAAGAAGGAGCTACCTTTCTCTGAAGGGAGGGGAGAACTTCCACTTTGACTATGACCCTGTCGGAATAAGATCGAAGTCGGCGAACCCTAAAGGCTTCCATAGCCTCGACAACTCACGACTAGAAACTAGGGAGATTACTGACGCCATAAACAAGAGTGTCAAATTGTTAACTCAACATCAGGATCACTGTGTACTTACGTCTCATGAGGGATCTGTCCTTAATGTGTTGTCCAATGTGAAGTAATGCTTATAACTAGTACTGAAACAGTATTTTTACACTTTGTGTTTCTGTGTGGGTGCAAACTGATGAAATCTTTACTTAGTATATACTGAATCGATCTTCTGTATATAAAGATAATTGAAAATGATTAAAAAATCTTGGTGTTAAATTGGAAATTGCATAGATAATTAATCAATTTTTTAAAAAAAATATCATGTAGGATCTCTGTCCTTAATGTGCTGTACATTGTGAATTAATACTATAACTAATACTCCAACAGTATTTTTCACTTTGTGTCCCTATGTGAGGGCAAACTGTTGAAATGTTTACGTAATATATACTAAAATGATCTTCTGTATATAAAGAGAATTGAAAATGAATCTTGATGTGAATGGAAGGGGAGAGGAGCAGGAAAGGGGGGGTAGCCGGTGGGATGGAAGTTATTGGGGGGGAAGCCATTGTAATCCATAAGCTGTACCTTGGAAACTTATATACTTTAAATAAAAGCTTTATTAAAAAAATAAAACAAAGTAGTCCATTGTGCTACAGAGCCAGCTGCAACCCCCCACCCACCTTATGAGGGTGTATGTGGCGCTCTGCACCTCCCCCAAATGCAACTTAAGAAGAGACTCTGCTCCCTGCTCAAATCAAATGAATCCCGATTTCAAACCCCTGCCTTCTGTCTGGGCAGGTTCAACCCCCTATCTTTTTACTCCCCCCATTCTGTCTCCCCTAACATAAAGTCTTCTCGAAATAGTTGCTATAGAGAACTTAATTACTTACGCAGGCTAGTAGAGTATACAAAACTTATTGTTCAATGCGATTCAAATAAAATGAGGACAGAATGTCACTAAAACATAACAGGAGGCAGGAGGCAGGAATCAGTGTAAAATTTATGACCATAGTGAAATCTATTGCGTTTGATGCAGATATTTTTAGGAGTAAAGAATGTTTACTATTTTATTTTCAATTATTTTCTCTCCTGGGTTTGATGTAATCTATCATGTCTCAATATGTATGAAATAAAGATACTCAATGAATTTCTTTATAGAAGGATGACATTTTAGGCGAGTGTGGTTAAAAAGAGCAAGATTAATTAGGAGACTACAGATCAAAATTAGGAATCCAGAAGCAGTGAATACACATTATTAAGTACATGATTTTGTAACGAGAGACTATAGTGAAAAGAACATGTGCATCAAAGATCGAAACCACTACAAAGACATGGATAAATGAAAAGCCACCCCTATCTTTTCTTCAAAGGCATAAAATCACCACTTCTTTGCTATGAAAAGATACTGCAAGCATGCACAGATGAGTGCCACCTTCAACACACACACTCTGCTTAGTGGAGGATGCTGTCCCCCTTTACTGTCCCATGAGAACACTTGTGCTTCTGCTCATTTTCAGGTTGTATGCTCTCAGAGAGCTTTATTCATATCACCGTGTACCAAAGGTTCACGGTGATGTATCTGGGGCTCTAACTCTTCCACTTCTCTCTGAGGAAAAATACTGAGGCCAAGAATCTATTTTTTTAAGTCCGAAGAGCCTAACAGACTGCTCACCTGGCTCTGAGAATAAGGCAGTAGAACTTCAAAAACATGTCTAAAGCTAAGGATTTTTCAATCAGAATCCTCTGCCTTTAGTTCTATCAAACAATGTAGCTATTAGAAAATCAATGTTAGGAACTAGATTGGGATTCTCCGAAATTTATACTTTGAAGACTGACTGCATCTACAAAAAGTCTTTAAGGGTGGTTAAAGTTAAATGACTTTCAATGGCAGAGCCCAAATCCAATATGATCAGTGTCCTGAAAACAGAGAAACATCAGAGATGCACATTTAAAAAGACCATGGCCCAAAAGAGAAGCCTCACAAGAAACCCACTCTGGAAACCCTTCATCTAGAACTTTTATCCTCCAGAGCTGTGAGAAAATAATATTTCTTAAGCCACTCAGCATATGGTATTTAATTACAGTAGTCCTAAAATTTAATACAATCAGGGAGTTAATTGAGCTAATGTTTAATGCCCCTTTATGATCTGTTGTTTGTTAGGCCATATATCCTTAAGATTCTTAGTAGTAATTAGAATGGAAGCTTGCCTTTGTTAATGGATTCAGATGGGAACTATATTTATGAACTTTACAAGCAAATACCACCTGTTAGCAGAAATAGCAAACAATTAAAAAGAAGATGAATAAATGTTATAGTGAAGTAAAAATTTACTATCTTTTAATCCCTCGGGATTTAAATTCTTTTAGAACTAGATTTAAGCTTTCAGCATAAGACTCCTTGAAGCATCAAGCATGCTAGAAACTTTTCAGTATGACTTACCATAGGAGAACCATCCATACTGGACTAACTTATGAGACAGATTAACAATGATAAATACTCTGGCTGGCGCCATGGCTCAACAGGCTAATCCTCCGCCTTGCGGCGCCAGCACACTGGGTTCTAGTCCCATTTGGGGCGCCGGATTCTGTCCCGGTTGCCCCTCTTCCAGGCCAGTTCTCTGCTGTGGCCAGGGAGTGCAGTGGAGGATGGCCCAAGTGCTTGGGCCCTGCACCCCATGGGAGACCACGAAAAGCACCTGGCTCCTGCCATCGGATGAGCGCGGTGCGCCGGCCGCAGCACGCAGGCCGCTGCAGCCATTGGAGGGTGAACCAATGGCAAAAGGAAAACCTTTCTCTCTGTCTCTCTCTCTCTCACTGTCCACTCTGCCTGTCAAAAATAATAATAAAAAAAAAATGATAGATACTCTGGTCCAACAGAAGTATGGCAAAAATGTGAGAGAAATGATCAGTGATTCTAAAAAAGTTATAATTTATTACTGATATTAGGCAAGTAGAGTTTCTTACTGTTTAAGAAAATTTATTCTTTTTTGCCTTAACAGGTCAAACGTCCCCAATTATGAAAATTTGGTGTATTAGAAGTATTTGAAATATACTATATCACACAAAAATACATCTTTTCTTGTTTTGACATTTGTTTACATGTGCTTTTTGGTTTGATTTTTTATAACACTATTAAGTTTCAAGATACCTTACAAAATGGATTAATGACTACAAAAAAAAATACAGCAGAGTCATCTTTGTGGTGCGGCAGATAAATTCCCAGCTGTTCCACTTTCCACTGAGCCCCCTGATAATACACCAGGGAAAGAAGCAGAAGACAGCCCAATCTCTGAGCCCCCGAACTCACATCCAGGACCTGCCTGGCCTAGCCATGGTTGTGGCTGCCATTTGCAGAGGGAACCAGTGGTTGGAAAATCTCCTCTCCTCTCTCTCTCTCCCCCCCCCCCCCTGATTTTCAGATAAAAGAAATAATCTCTCTCTAAAAAACGGAGAGCTATAGCAAGGCAATTCTTGTCTTCCCTTTCCAATTAGTTACTGGCAACCGAGTGTAATGTGGCAAAGTTTTTGAAAATATATTCATTCCATTTTTCTAGAATTTTCTTAAACTTAAATGTGTTTTCATAACTAGCTTAGCATGAAAAGCAGTCTCTTACCTAATGCTTTACTGTACAACTGATCCCAGACCTGAAAATCATATTGATGCAGCCAGAAGTTAAAGAAAATCGAAAGTATTACATTTTTCAATCTTTCCATAAAGGTCATTCTGTCGGTCAGTGCCCCCATGGAAACAGGCACATAGGAAAGTGGAACTGGAAGTTGCCCACAGTATTTCTCCATAATGTCGCCCATGGAGAACCTTAGTGTGTTCACAAAGGGGATTGCAAGCAACTCGGCCACCAGCTCCCCACAAGGAATTACAGGGTCTATAACCATTACGTCATACTTGGTTTCCTGGAGCTTCTTCATGAGTGTCTGGTTGTAGACAACACTTTCACAGAGAAGTTTCATGGTATCCGTCGCATTAGCAAAGAACTCTTGCAGTTTTGCTGCTGATTGCCAGAGTGACAGTGTTGGCATGACATTCACAGCTAGTTCTAAAAAGTCATCTAGTACATGCAGAGCGTTATCTTTGTCGTATGGCACAGAGACCACCTCAAATTTCAGAGCAGAAGATTCGGTGAAATCAACCAGGAAAGTGTGTGAAGAAATCAACACCGTCACATAATGACCTCTCTCGGTGAGTTTCTCCAGGATAGTCTTCAGGTTGAGCCAATGGCTCATGTCACAGGGCCACACCAGGATATTCCCACAGTGCCCACAGCCAGCACAGCAAAGCTGCAGCAGCAAAATTGCCGAGACCCACTTTTCACACCTCATGGTAGCAGCTCCCGCACTGCTCTGCAAAGTGTAGGCGTTTGCAGGACACAGATTGGAAATGGCAATTAGAGGTGAAACCAATTAAATATTAACTTTTAGACAGGAAAGAACTCCTGCGCAGATAAGGCTATCAATGTTTACCAGGCTGATGATGTTTGTTATGAAGAAGGCAAGACTCATTTAAATATCTAGGTACAAAACAGCCAAAGGAATTAGGAATATATGCTAAGGCCAGCAAAAAAAAAGCCAAGAAAGAAAAAAAAAAAAAACAATAATGGTACAGTCTTAGAAGATGAAATTTTATACAGTATAAATAAAGTGGAAGCGATAAAAAGGAAAAACTCTAATAAACTTATCTTCATTGTGGCAAATTCATGATACATTATAAAACAATTAAAAAAGACAAAGAGCAACTATTTCATAGCATGTGGAAATTCACCTCCATTATGTGTATTACTTTAGAAACACCTCTAAGTTATTTTATCTGAGAAAACTAAGGAGTAGCACTGGTTACATAGTAGGATTCATGTAAATAAATTTGAAAATAAATATCTACAAATTTTCCTGTATGGCAAACTGAAACATTTAAAATGCTGGATACAATATAAAATTTCTTCTTGAAAACTCATTTTTTGAATCAGCAAGACAAAAATCAGCAGATTCCCAAAGTTAAAAAAAGTGGATCCCAGAAGTACAAGCATTTACCAAACCTTGAGCTAGTCTTTTGAAGTCTACAAAGTATGTGTTGGGAGAGTAAGAAATCTAGAAACTTGCCCAATGCCTCCTTACTTCACACATAATTTGCAGATTACTGGACTCCCAAGATCTACCCTCATGCTTATAAACAAACTCTACTCTGTGTAAGTTCACAGCAAGAAAAATTGACTTGCAAGAAAAACGTGGCTCCTGAGAGTTATCATTGTTTGGAAAGCTATTCACATTGACTCCTTTGCTATTCCATGTGGCCCCATCCTTTCTCAGCACTTTTTACTTCCTGGTTCCACAGACGTTTTAGGTTCAACGTCTATTTTCCCTGCCCAAAACTTGAAATCATGGCTTAATAGGTAATTTATAAATGTCATGTACAACAGCAGCACATTTGAAAAGAAAGAAAACACCAAAATCTCATTAATGTATTCAAAACATTGGCAGAACTCACCTTTATTTTGAACCACTTTCTTTGAGACATGACTCACACTCACAGAAATAGTGTATTGAATGAATACAAACTGATGACGCTGGAGGTTAGTGTATACCCATAAAACCATCCCCACAATCGATGCCAAAAACACTCCCATAGCATTTAAGTTTACATGGCTATATAATTATTATGGTTATTGTTCTCATTTTCTTGTGATAAGAACACTTGTCATAAGATCTATGCACTTATCACATTGTAGAAATCACAGTGCAAGTTGTGTTAACTACTAGACTGTGCTGTGCAGTGGATTGCTAGGACTTACTCATCTTGCATAACTGAAAATTTGCACTCAATAACTCCCTCTTTCCCTCACCCCTCAATTGGCAACCACCATTCCTCTCTCTCTCAGGAAGTTGAGTACATTAGATTCATAAGTAATACCATGCATTATTTGCCCTTCTGTATCTGATTCATTCCACTTGGCACAGTGACCACCAGTGTTATCCATGTTGTTGCAATGATAGGCTTTTGTTCACTTTAGTTATATGCCACATTTTCTTTATCCACTCCTCTCCACAATATACCAACATTTGAGTTCCTTCTGTTTCCTGTCTATTGTGATAATGCAACATTGGGTATACAGCTATGTCTTCCAGATCCTACTGTTGAAATTCTTTGGATACATACCTAGTATTAGAATTACTGGGTAATATGATAAGTATTATTTACTTAAATTTTGGTTTACTTATCAGGGAGACAGAAAAAAATAAACAGACAGAGCAAGCTCCCATCTATTGGTTCATTTCCCAAACATCGACAATGGCTCAGAAGCTGAAGCTGGGGAGCTGTGAACTCAATCCAGGCTCTCCCTACATGACTACAACGACTTGAGCTATCACTGCTGTCCCTCAGGATCACAATAAGCAGGATACCACAATCAGGAGCTAGAGCCAGGAATGGAACCCAGGCACTCCAAAGTGGAATGCAGGTCTCCTAACTAGTGCTCTAGCTAACTGTCAGACTAAACACATACTCTGGCAGTTCTGCTTTCAATGTTTTTTGAAGAACCTTCGTACTGTTTTCCATAGTGGCTGCACCAATTTGCAACCACAGCCAAGTATATAGGGTTCCTTTTCTCCACACCCTCACCTACATTTGTTATCTTTTATTGCTTCAATGGCATCCATTCCAACAGGTCTGAGGTGATATCTCACTGTGGTTGTGAATCTCATTTCTCTAGCAATTATTAATGTTGAGAAGCTTTTCATGTACCATGGTCACTTTTATATTTCTGTTGGAGAAATATCTATTCAGCTCCTTTTCTCATTTTTGAATTATGTCATTTGCTATTAAGAGTTATTTATATACTTATAGATTAAAACTTTATTAGATATAAATAAGAGAAATATCACAGATAAATAATATTACAAGTAGTTTCCACAAATTGTCTTTTCATTTTATTGATTATTAATTTGCTGTAGAGAATCCTTTTTTTAATTTTATACAATAACACTTGTCTATTTTTCCCTTTGTCCTCTTGGGCTTTTGGTGTCATATCTAAGAAATCATTTTCTAGACAAAAGTCAAAACCATGTTCTTGCTTTCTTCTAAGAGTCTTAGTTCTGATTTTATGCTTTAGCCTTTAAGCCTTTTGAGTTGTTAAAATGTCCATAGTACTAAAATCAATCTAGAAATTCAATGAATCCGTATCAAACTCTTATTGGTATTTATTTATAGAAGTACAGAAAATAATGCCAAAATTCATATGGTTCCAGAAAAAAAAGCTCAAGTAGCCAAGAAAATTTTGACTAAGAATAAATCTGGAGGCAACAACACTCTGGATTTCAAAATATATTACAAATGTATGGTAATCAAATCAGTAAGATGTATCATTAAAGTTGACATATAGACCAATGGAACAAAATAGAGAGCCCAGAAATAAGCACATCCATTTATGGTAGATTGCCAATAATACACTGCAAGGAAAAAATACTTTTCTGATAAACTGTATTAGGAACCTGGATATCCATATAGAATAAGTTAAATTGTAATGTTATTTTAAGCCATACATTTTAATTTGTCATCAAAATAGATCCTTACAAGAGAGACAGTGAAAGTTCTTTGAGTTAATATCAATGGTTGTATACTCCGTATAATTTGAACCAATATACAAATAAATACATTCTCTTCTAAAGCAAGTATAAGAATGTACTAGAAGTTAATTTTAGTTACTAGTAGGTGGAAAGTATTAACCAGCACAAGAAAACAAGAAATATATATGGAATTTGTAAGAACTGTAAAGAACAATATAAAATTGCCCTAACTTGCACATGTATTCTGTATTGAGAATCAAAGGGATTTTACTACGAAGTTATATCTCTACACGAAAGAAGTGGAGCTTTCAACTTCCCTGAATTTCATTCTGCAAAGTGAACTGATTAACTGAATCACAACGGTTGCCAGTGGAAAAGTTAATAAAAGATGACTTCCCGGTCCCTGAGCCGACTTCATTCAGAAGCTGGCCTAATCCTCTGCCTGCAGCACCGCCTGTGGCATCAGCACTCCAGGTTCTAGCCCAAGTCAGGGAGCCAGATTCTGTCCCGGTTGCTCCTCTTCCAGTCCAGCTCTCTGCTGTGGCCCGGGAGTGCAATGGAGGATGGCCCAAGTCCTTGGGCCCCGCACCCACATGGGAGACCAGGACAAGCACCTGACTCCTGGCTTTGGATTGGCGTGGTGCGCCAGCCGCAGAGCACTGGCCATAGCGGCCATTGGGGGGGATGAAGTAACAGAAGAAAGAAAGACCTTTCTCTCTGGCTCTCACTCTCACTGTCCACTCTGGCCTGGAACGCACTAACTGCAGGTCTGTTCAGACTCTGCACTTTCTCAAGACAGTCCTGTGTTAACAACCAGTCTTTGGTTTGACTGTATACTTTCCTGTGCTCTGTCTTCTAAGTCTGATATTCTCTGCTCAATACACGATAGCTAAGACCTGGAATCAACCTAAATGCCCATCAACAGTAGACTGGATAAAGAATT
This sequence comes from Sylvilagus floridanus, assembly GCA_949820135.1. NCBI lineage: Eukaryota > Metazoa > Chordata > Mammalia > Lagomorpha > Leporidae > Sylvilagus > Sylvilagus floridanus. The sequence continues at coordinate 101,567,870 of OX463238.1, read as the reverse complement.
TACGGGATTGTACTCTATAGAATACTATACAGCAATAAAAAAAAAAAAAAAACAATGAAATCTGATCATTTGCAACAAAATGGAGGAATCTGGAAAACATCATGCTGAGTGAACTAAGCGAGTCCCAAAGGGACAAATATATGTTCTCCCTGATCGGTGACAACTAACCGAGCACCAAAAAGGAAACCTGTTGAAGTGAAATGGATACTATGACAAACAGTGACTTGATCAGCCCTAGTCCTGAATGTTGATGTACAACTTCATACTTTATCCCTTTTAGTATTATTTTTGTTCTGATTAATACTATTGGTTGAACTCTGTAATTAACACACAGTTATTCTTAGGTGTTTAAATTTAACTGAAAAATGATCTCTGTTAAATGTAAGAGTGGGAATAAGAAAGGGAAGAGATGTACAATTTGGGACATGCTCAATCGTACTTGCCCCAAGGGGTAGAGATAGAAATGTGCCAGGGGATTCCAATACAATCCCATCAAGGTGGCATGTACCAAGGCCATCTCACTAATCCAAGTGATCAATTTCAGTTCACAAATGATAATACTGATAGTCTGTCAAGGGGATCACACAAACAAGACTAGTGTCTGCTAATACTATCTGATAGAATTAAAAAAGGGAGAGAACAATCCAACATGGGAAGCAGGATACACAGCAGTCTCATAGAATGGCAGATGTCCTAAATAGCACTCTGGCCTCAGAATCAGCCCTTAAGGCATTTGGATCCAGCTGAAGAGCCATTGAGAGAGTATTTTAGGCATGGAAAGCCAAGACACTCTGGAAAAAAAAAAGAGAGAGAGAACCTAAATGAAAGATCTCTGTAAGTGAGATCCCAGGGGAAAGAATGGGCCATCAAAGAAGGAGGTACCTTTCTCTGAAGGGAGGAGAGAACTTCCACTTTGACTATGACTTTGTCTAAATAAGATCAAAGTCAGCGAACTCAAAAGGCTCCCATAGCCTTGGCAACTCATGACACGAGCCTAGGGCAATTACTGACGCTGTAAATAAGAGTGTCAATTTGTTAAGTCAACAACAGGAGTCACTGTGCTCTTACTCCCCATGTAGAATCTCTGTCCTTAATGTGTTGTACTATGTGAATTAACAGTATAACTAGTACTCAAACAGTATTTTACACTTTTATGTTTCTATGTGGGTGCAAACTGTTGAAATCATTACTTAACATATACTAAATTGATCTTCTATATACAAAGATAATTGAAAATAAATCTTGATGTAAATGGAATGGAAGAGGGAGCGGGATATGGGAGGGTTGTGGGTAAGATGGAAGTTATGGAGGGTAAAAGCCATTGTAATCCATGAGCTGTACTTTGGAAATTTATATTTATTAAATAAAAGTTAAAAACAAAAACAAAAACAACCAGTCTTAACTCAGTCTTGGTTGACTAACTCTAACTCTGATCCCTTGGAACATATGATCTGATGAGAATGTTTTTGTATGTTCACAGCCTTGCCCCAGATCTGTTTGACCAGATAGTTTGTGTTGCCAATTTAACTTATGACGATCATCAGATTTTGCTCTGAGAGTCTGAGCAGCTGAAGACAGATATACAGACACTGGACACTTAGGTAGTTTATGCCTTACCAAAATCTTAGACACTAGGGCCCATGCCATTGCTTAGTAGGCTAAGCCTCCTCCTTCTGCAAGTCTGGCATTCCTTATGGGCACCAGTTCTAGTCCTGGATGCTCCTTTGCAGATCCAGCGCTCTGCCGATTGTCTGAGAAAGCAGTAGAAGTTGACCCAAGTGCTTGTGCCCCCGCACTGGGGTGGGAGGCCTAGAAGACGCTCCTGGCTCCTGGTTTTGGATGAGCTCAGCTATGGCAGTTGCGGCCATTTGGGGAGTGAACAAGCAGATGCAAGACCCCCCTCTCTCTCTTTGTCTTTTCTTCTGTCTATATCTCTCAAATAAATTAAGTAAAATCTTAAAAAAACATCTTATACACCAAGGTTCAGATGAGATTCCCTCAATGACATTTCCTATCATCACCACACATCATTGCTCAGACAATTAGCACACACTGTGCAAATCTACTAGAAGGGGAACTCTGGAAACTTTCATGGAATGTTGTTTGGGCTTACTTCCATATAAATTTTCCCCCTCCCTGTTTTAATCACTATCTCTTTTATCTTAGTCTTGATGGTAATTCCAGTGAATCAAGCCCCAAGGGCATATTACAGACAGGGTAGAGAGTGAGTCTAAAGGGATCATTGACATATTTCTGGCAGTTAAGTGTTTTTAAAGGTGCAAATTATGTGAACCAGCCTGCAGAAAATTATGAAACTAAATTGAAGACAGTAAATAAATGGGAAAATACTTATGCTTATGTCTAGAAAAATATGATATCATTTTAAATTAGTTATTCCTAATTTGAAATTGTCAACACAATTCCATACAATTTAGAAACAATGCTTAAGGGCACTTTGTATAATTTTCTAGAATGTATTTTTAAAATAAGTGATCGAGGCTGGCATTTTTGGCAAAGCAGGTTAAGCCACTGCCATGACACCATCATTCCAAGTGAACACCTTAGAATCCCAGCTGCTCTGCTTCCAACCCAGCTCCCAGTTACTGCACCTGGAAGAGCAGCTGACAATGGGCCATGCCTTTGGTCCCTGGTGCCCACACTGGAGATCCGGTTGGAGTTCCAGGTTCTTGGCTTCAATTTGGCCCAGCCACATGTATTGTAAACTTTTGGGGTTTGAACCAACTGATGGAAAATCTCTTTCTCTCTGTCAATGTCTTTCAATTAAATAAATCTTTAAAAAAAAAATAAAATGAAATCACCAAAATAGACATCCCAATTAGAAGAAATAAAAGATGGGATTGTTTTCAAATGTCAACTTCTATTTAATATTAAACTTGAAAAACAACAATCTAAATCAGATGTCTGGATGGCAATAATCAACCAATAATAATTAATGTGGTATTGACACAGACATAAATGCATTATTAAATGAAATACAGGAGAAAACAATAAAATGAAATTTCTATGATATATTTTTGACATGTTATCTATGCAGAAAAGGATATAGTAAAAGAATCTACTAAATATAAAGAATTTTAAGGCAAGGTGATATGTACATATATGATAAATATTTTAATAACAAAATTGAAAATATAATTTGATTTCTTATCAAAAATAAGAACTTGCCTTCACAGAACAGGGAACCAGGATTATTCCATTAACAAGTTTTAATACAAATTTTCACTTATTAGATAAAGTAGTTTTTCAAAGTGTTCATGTAGAAGGGTATCTATAGATAATGTAGAACACAGAATCTTTCTTAATTATCCTTTACTTTGCAGAAGAGAGAAAATTGACCTGACCTAATGAAATACTCTTCTTTTCTGGATGTTTCAGTGCCTCAAAATATGTAAAAAGTACTCAAGTTTGTACTTACGAGAGTTTTAAAATGATTTCTAAACAATTTCAACTGTTTATCAAAGTACTAAGAGTTGTAAGTGGATGGTTGATCCACTTCAAATATGCTAAATATTTTAAAAACAGAATATTTTAAATTATACAAATAAATACTCATTATACTTTATTATACATTATCAGGTAACTGATAGAAATTGTCTTACAAAAGTGTTAAGCAGTAGTTTACAGTACTACAAATTTATACACTTTGTGAAAAAAAATTTCTACCAAGTTTTTTATGAATACTAGGATATTTCTTAATCAAACAATAATTGATCACTCGTTTCATAATGTTTATGTAAGGAAAGGTACTGTACCTGATTGTTATCTAAGTAAACTAAAAACTTGTAACCCTTTTCATGAGTACTGAGGAAGGATGTGTGCTGTTAGTTAAATATTTGCTAACAGATAATTTAAGATTTAGAAATGTTACAGTTTTGTCAACTGAATTTGCAAAGGAATGCAAGTATTTTTCCATCTGGATTTATTGAGAAAGTCACTGTATGAGATAAAGTGTTATTATTTGTGTGTAATAATGAGAACAAAAGTAAGAAGAGAAGGATGATGAGGAATAGGAGATAGAGGAGAAGCTGGGGGAGGAATGGGAAAGCTGCTTTTATGAAAGGGATCTTGGGTTTCTTTATCATCGTTAACTAGTGTTATCTCTGGCAGTGCGTTTCAAAGGTAATTCCTTTTTGGGCAATATTTTCAAAATGATTTGTTCAAGCTCGTTTTACACTTATGATATAGAAAAAGCAGGCTATGTAACTTATAATGATAGCATTTCTTCATAAAGTTAATACTAGTACCGAATGTGTCTGGGAGTTGGTCTGGTCATCATTCTCAAGGAATCAAATAAGGGTTCTGTATCTTTTTTGATCAAACAATAAAAAGTCTTTGTCTGATGCTTGTCCTGATTTGTAGGTCAATGTAGTCTCCAAAGCAAAAGGAAAACAGAGAAATTAAAATTTCTATGTTTCTTTTAACAATATTAATGTATGATAATAGTTCTTATAATGAAAAATATTTATAAGTAAATTTACCTGTACATATATATGCTATATATGCCTTTGATCTATACACTCCGTATCAATATCCGTATCATCAATAATCTAACTTCACTTAAATATCTTTTTCTCAAAAGCATATCTAGAAAAAGTAAAATATATTCCTCTAATAGTTTACCTTCCACATATAGGTCTATAGTTCCAAAACATTTTTGCATAAATTGTCCAATTGGGCACTTTCAACAATCTTACATGCCAAAGGTTATTTCCTCCAAATTGTGCTTTTATCCTTTTTTTTTTTTTTTTTTTTTTTTTTTTTTTTCGACAGAGTGGACTGTGAGAGAGAGAGAGAGACAGAGAGAAAGCTCTTCCTTTTGCCGTTGGTTCACCCTCCAATGGCCACCGCGGCACTGCGGCCGGGGCACCGCGCTGATCCGAAGCCAGGAGCCAGGTGCTTCTCCTGGTCTCCCATGGGGTGCAGGGCCCAAGCACTTGGACCATCCTCCACTGCACTCCCTGGCCACAGCAGAGAGCTGGCCTGGAAGAGGGGCAACCAGGACAGAATCCAGCGCCCTGACCGGGACTAGAACCCGGTGTGCTGGCACTGCAAGGCAGAGGATTAGCCTATTAAGCTGCGGCACCGGCCAGCTCTTATCAAAATCCATGATTTGTTGCTAGAATTTGCTCTCCAATGCTAATAGTAGATGAGTGTCATTCTATGAAATACATCATTGTGTATTTAGATAATAAAATTTGGCAACATAAAATAAATAATAACAATGATTTCCTCATATACTCAATATCAGCATTTGGGAATACTACAAAAACACTTTTACCTGGAGAACCACACACAGTTTTGAACTCTTTCAAGTTATTTTAACTAAGGAATCTATGTTAAAAGGGGAGTAGTCCAAAGGAAAGGAAGTGATTTTTTTTTTTCTATTAAAGGAAACCATTACCCCTCTGGTTACATTTTTTTTCCTCTCCCCTATATTTTATTTAATCAAAATCCAGGAAGAAGTAGAATGACTTATATCTAGGACTCACATATTTCTTTAGGGGGTATGATAAATGTGTTTGAATTCTTATTTTGCTAAATTAAACATTTTTTTAAGCTTAGCAAAGCTACCAGCTTTTTGAGTTTCTGATGCCTCATGTGTAAATGTGGTTAAAGATACTTTTTTGTGTGTAGATTACCGGTAATCTCTGCAATGTAGCTTTCAAAGCTTGGGGAACCAAGTAGGTCCTTAGTAAGAATAATTATTTAATAAGCTATTCGTGAAGATGACATAATAAGCAAAATGGCAGCTGCAAAATAACTTAATAGAAAACTAGACCAGAAATGCTTGATGGATAAGAAACTGAACATGAGTGGTAACATAATCAATCGTTTTACTTTTAAGGTTAAAATGACTAGAGGATATTTTTAGTAGCCTGCAGTAGAAAAAAGAAAGTGAATAAGAATGAAAAGTGAGAAGTAAATAGTGGGAGTTATTCAGCCAGTTAAGTCTGGGAAGGTCTGGTGAGTGATCTTGTTAGAAGGGGATGCCAGAGGCCAGCACCATTGCTCACTTGGCTAGTCCTCTGCCTGCAGCGCACCCTCAGCTGGGGCGCCAGGTACTAATCCCGATTGCTCCTCTTCCAGACAAGCTCTCTGCTGTGGCCTGGGAGGGCAGTAGAGGATGGCCCAAGTACTTGGGCCCCTGCACCCGCATGAGAGACTGGGAGGAAGCACCCAGCTCCTGGCTTCAGATCGGCACAGCACCGGCTATGGCGGCCATTAGGGGAGTGAACCAGCAGAGGGAAGACCTTTCTCTCTGTCTTTCTGTCACAGTCTAACTCTGCCTGTAAAAAAAAAAAGAAAAAAAAAAAGGTGCCAGAGATTTCTTGATGGGATAATTAGCTAAGTGCACACATTTGACAAAACAAACCACACTCTATATTTTATATGTTTGGTTATACAAAAACTGCCCTTATATATAAAAAAAAGATAGTAATATTCATCAACAAAGTGACTACACTGAAAATAATCCCAAGTACTGGTTATAATGGGGAAAAATAGAACACTATTGGGATTATTATTTGGCATAAATTCTTGGGAAACCAAACTTTAGTAGAATCTGCTAAAGCTAGCTATATGATACTTCAAAAAGACTGAAACAAAATGAATTAAAAGATAGGTTTATCTTGGTACAAAAAATGTTTTCATATCCACACATCTTTTTTCATGATCCACATTTTCTATCCAGTTGCCTGTTTAACCATTTTCACTACAGTGTTTAACCTCTAGTTCTCCAATTGCTGTAGCTAAGGCTAACACCCAGTCTCATTAAAGTGAGAACTGTGTGTTGTGCAAGAGGTCTCTCAGAAGTTGAGGGTCAAGTCTAGTGCAATTTAAAGGTGCCTTGCAGAACATTGGCCTGGACAAGATGTATTAATAGATTCACTCTTAGATATGGGTACTAATGATTTTGAACTCCATATACACATACCCTACGACTTATCAGTTCTACTTTCATTTACATAGCCAATACTATGGCATACATAGATTCACTGAAATACATGCACAAGAAAATTCATGGTAGTGTTTATTTGAAACAACCAATACCAAGACATTTGAATATCTTTCAAGAATAGGATAAAAAGTAAAATGTGATATATTAATTCAATAGAATCTATATAGCTCCAAGAATGAACAAACTGTACCTACTTGCAACAACTTGAAAAAATATCAAAATGATATTATGTGAAAAAAGCAAAATACAAAAACATCATAGCATGTGATTTGTACAGATTTTAAAATCAGTCTATTAGGGGATAGCACTGTGGCATAGTGTGTTAAGCTACCGCTTGCAGTCTGGCATCCTACATGGGTGCCAATTCAAGTCCCTGCTGCTCCACTTCCAATCCAGTTCCCTTCTAATGCACCTGGGAAAGCAGCAGAAGATGGCCCAAGTACTTGGGCCCCTGCACCTACTTGGGAGACCAAGAAGAAGCTCCTGGCTCCTAGCTTTGGATTTGCCTAGCTCCAGCCATTGAGGCCATTTGGGGAGTGAACTAGCAGATGGAAGATCTCTCTGATTCTCCCTCCTCTCTCTCTGTCTCTCTGTCTCTCTCTGTCTCTCTCTGTAACTCTGCCTTTCAAATAAATAATTTTTTTTTAAAAAGTCAGTCTATGAGTCTTTACAATCTAATTCATGTATGTGATTCTTACAAAGTTGAACGTCAGTCAATATTAACCTATTAGAAGTCAAAAAAGTGATTGCCCTTGGATGGGGGTTATGCAGACTGTTAGCAGGAAGGAGGAATTACAGGCTTGACTAATAATGCTTTGCTTCCTAACTGGGTGCTGTTTATATGGGTGTGTCAACTTTGTGAAACTTCAGTGGGCTGTCACATTTATGAGGGATGTTTTACTTCAAGGAAATGTTCTTCGGTTTTTTAAAGCCATGGCACTAACTGTAGGGGAGCTGCATTTAAGAAGGAATTAGAAATCTCATGTGAGCTAAGATTATCACACAGCTCCAAGTTTTCTGAGAAAAGGATGTGAAGATGCAAATGTGAACTAAAGTGGAGATGAGGTACAGAGAATACCAATCAACAAAACTCTAGGTCCTGAAAGGGAACCTTAAATCCACCTAATATTTATCAGCAGGGAAAGAGGGATCAAGATGGTACTGATGGCTGGCGCGGCGGCTCAATAGGCTAATCCTCCACCTTGTGGCGCAGGCACACCGGGTTCTAGTCCCAGTCAGGGTACTGGATTTTGTCCTGGTTGCCCCTCTTCAAGGCCAGCTCTCTGCTGTGGCCATGGAGTGCAGTGGAGGATGGCCCATGTGCTTGGGCCCTGCACCCCATGGGAGACCAGGAGAAGCACCTGCGTCCTGGCTTCGGATCAGCGCAGTGTGCCGGCCGCAGGGCGCCGGCCGCGGCAGCCATTGGAGGGTGAACCAACGGCAAAAGGAAGACCTTTCTCTCTGTCTATCTCTCTCACTGTCCACTCTGCCTGTCAAAAAAATAAAATAAAAATAAAAAATTTTAAAAAGTTGGTACTGACACTTAACGCATGCTGTGCTGACCAGGTGGTGTTAGATGGAGGCTGAGCTTCCTGCTCCCCTGTTGTGTATTGCACTGAGAAAGAAACAGACCGGAAACCCAAAGGCACGGGAGAAACAGAACCAACTAGTCACCTGTTTCTCCATTTTCACCACAGTGTTCAAAGTCTAGCCTTCTCATAGCAATAGCTAAGGCTAGCCCCCACTCCCACTCCCGTGAGAACTATCCACGTGCTGTCCAGCAGATCTCTCAGAAGTTGAGGATGATGTCTAGCACAGTTTGAAGGTGCCATGCAGAACACTTAGCCTGAACAAGATGTATTAATAGATTTACTCTAGATATGGGTACCAATGATTTTCATATTCCTTGATATCCCTGTTCCGTTAACTGTTGGAAACATATTTAAAATTGAGATTCCTTTGGCTTTATAGACATCTGTATTCCCTAAGCATTGTCCCTGAATATGCCCCCACACCTCAGGGTCTCCTTGCCTGTGTCAAATGGAATCTTATTTCGGAACACTACAGTGCTTTACCTAATTATCAACTAAAATTTATGAATATTTTGGGAAAAATGATTCTTTTTATTTACTTTAACTGTAATATTTAATATTTCTTCACATTTGGGTTTTCCATTACAACAGATCAATGTGTGATTTGTATAGTCCATTTTTTCCACACCTAACTGAAGAAAAAGCTTTGTAATGGACACCCCACAGAAATCTGTCCTGTTATTAAATCTTCCATGTTGAAATATAACTAATATAAAGTATAAGGTACTGGCCCTATTTTAGTATCAATTTACAGTCACCAGATGTTCTTAATCTTTAAGAAAGTAGTTGCAAAAAAAAAGAACAATTTGATTTTTACCTTTATTTAAAATAAAATACTCAGTGAGATTATTCATTGTTTGGCTATGTTTACTAACATGAGCATTAAGGATTTAAGTAAATAAACTATTTAATTTCTCACAAGGTGAGATTTCTGAAACTGGATTATTATCTTGGAAATATGAGATTTTGGGAAGTTTTTGCTTTACAAAGGCTTTTTCACACATTATATAACCCATATGGCTTCCTTTGGGAGGGAAGGTTTAGTATCTAGCAGAGCACATCTACTTTTACATTTATTGACTGCTGTCTATCTATAAAGTTCTATGATAGTGTATTCATGGCTTTGTCATCACAGAGCTTCTGAGTTGTTTGATTTACATAATACTTGTTATGATTAAAACTTTTTATCCTTGTCCTGGTGTATCTGCACAGATAGTGTTCTATGAGCTTGTTAGAGCAGTGAAATGTTGAACCCCATTTGAAATAGGAGCAAACACAGTGACTCAGCGTTTAAGCTAGTTGCAAAAGAGCAGAAACCAGAACCTCATGTGCTTTCCAAGGCCCTTCATTATCTTATTTTTGTAATCCTCTTACCTAAGGAACAAAGGCTATGATTTCATTTTATAACTTCAACTGTCAGTGTGCTATGCACATCGGCTGTGACTGATTTATAGAAAATATTTCATAATCCTCTTACCTAAGGAACAAAAACTATAGTTTCGTTTCATACCTTCAACAGTCAGTGTGCAGTGCACATAGGCTATGATAGTGGTTACAGAAAATATTTCAAATATCGTGAGAAATAATTGTGTGAATAACATCTAATTTAAAGCAAAAAGGAGATTTTGTTGAGTCATGTGAAATTTGAAATCCAGGAAAATAGAATACAGGTTCAATTACACAATAAAATATAAAAACACAGATTTTTCACTTACAGAATTTCAATTATGCAATCTTCAAAACCATATGAAAATGTTAATATCTTATATTTTTATATCTGTTGCATGTTCAGTATCTTCTCTCTAGACCAATTATATGAAGAAGTTTAAAAGTTTAAGTGATAGAAATTTGATAAAGACTATTCTAACACCAAAAGAAGAAAAAATACAAAACTTACTTGTGAAAGGTAAGATTAAAGACAGGTTAGAGTACAGATGTTCACACATCTATGCCTTGCCATAGGTCATTGCACTTGTTCTGACTTCTACCTGAAACACTTACCCTCCAGGTAAGTGTTCAATGTCCCCCTTTCATTTGAGGTCTTTCCAGACCCTTCTTCCCAGAACTATTCATTCTTCTTATTTTACCACAATATAATAGCATATATCAAAGTCTAACATCCTATACATTTAAGTATTTATTTTATTTAATATCTGAGTTTTCCTTTTAGGATGTAACTTCTATGAGGTTAAAGTTGGAATTTTGATTTAATTTGCTCATTGTATTCCTAATACCTAGAAAAACAGCAGACATTGTATTGGTGTTCAATGTTTTTCTTTTTTTTTTTTTTACACAAAAAGCAAGAGGGAAAGAGGAAAGGAGGGTAGGAAGAAAGGAAGATAGGTAGTAAGGAAGGAAGGAAGATAAGAGGGAAGAAGAGAGGGACAGAGTGAGAAGCTGAAAACTGTGTAAAACAAAAGTTGCTTGCTTATGCTACAATTGATAGCATCAATTGTGAACCCCACGTATTAATTAATGCCCCCTGGATTTAACTGACACAACTGAGGACAGGAAGTCAGGAGAAAGAAAATAGAAAAATAAAGTGAGACTATTAGAGTCAGAAAGAGAAGTAATATAAGTAATTAGAATTGGCCTTGACAGTTTGTGTCATTTTGTTTGATTCTTATAATTAACTTTTGAGACAAGGAAAATGTGGAGCAAAAAAGTTGAATGATGATGCTAGCCTAAGCATAGAGAAGGAGAGGGTAGATAGGATAAGTGGGGTTTTCATTCATACGTCTGTGTTTTTTAAACATTTTGCAAACAAAGAAAAAGATGAATAATAAGCTTTTGACAATAATATAAATTAAAAATATGCAAAAGTTAAAATAGAAGAAAAAAGAAGGAAAAAAGGGAGAAAGAAGAAAGGAAGAGAAAAAGGAAGGGAAGGAGGAAGGCAGTATCAGTATATTACAATTGCATCTATGGACTACATAAAATCTATTCTCTCTATATTAATATCAAAATAAAAATTAGAAAAGGAGGAAGAGAAAGTAAATCATGAATTACCTCAAAATATTTAATAGAGTTTTTTGACAGTGTCAGATATATGTGTTATATATACTGCTATTTAAACCAATACTTGAAGATTAATTTATGCATCAATCATTTATTGCCTAAACAGGCACAAAATTATTTGCATTAGGAGACAGTAGCATACAAGTTAAAACTGCTTTTCATTTTTTAAGAATTTATCCAAACAGAATATTCAAAGAATTATGCTGGTACATTTTAATTACATTTACTTCAATTTTATACATGCAATGGAATAGAAATATTTTGCTTAATAAGCAATAAGAATAAAGATATATGTAATCAATAACAGGAAATTTGATAGACTTACCTAGAACTTTGCTGTAGTATGAATTCCATTCTCCCCAGTAGGATTGAAATATGTAGTCTTGCAGAGAATAAGATATGGTATTTTTAACCCTCTCACCAAAGGTCATCTGGTCAGTGAGCTCTGACAAGGCTGCAGGCACATAGGAGACTGGTGCTGGGATCTTTCCACAGTGTCTCTCCACGGTTGAGGCTGGAGAGAACCTCAATGTGTACACGAAAGGAATTCCTAACTTCAGAGCAACCAGGTCACCACAGATTGTTACTGGGTCTGCTACCAACACATCAAAAGCACTTTCCTGAAGCCTTGCCATTAGCTGGGGATTGTTTAATACACCATCACATATTTGTATATTAATTCGAAAGAAAGTATCTAGGAGTTTTCCTAGTTCTTTGTAGAAGGTCCATATTGTGAGAGGAGTTGGTCTGTGGTCTATCCACAGCATTATCATGTGTTCAATTAAAGAATCTATGTTGCTCCTCTTGTAGGAAACAGGTATCACTTCAAAATTCACTGAAGAATCTGAACTGGTGTTGATGAATAGTGTTGCTGTTGAAGCCAGTACAGTCACATTGTGGTTTCTTTGAATCACCTCTTCCAGAATGTTCTTAATATTTAACCAATGGCTACCATCAGTAGGCCAAATTAGTGCATTTCCACTCAGAACAATTCCAGCCAGAGTCAAATTAAAAGCCAGAAGCTGGACAAACTTTTTAGGCACTGTGGTATCCATGGAAATCATCCTACTGTAGAGCTTTTAAAATGAAGATGGATCCTTCAAAGTGTGTTTATTTTTCAAATTTTTTCAAATAAAATAATATTTGGTATGATGTTTACAAATGTATTTTAGACACTCTTAATTTACCTGGAATTTAAAAAAATGAAAAAGTTCCAAGAGTCAATTTGCCACTCTTAAGTGGTCTCTACAGGACAATAAAATAATGATCTAATTTAGTGAAAAATAATAGTAAATGTAACCAACTAAATGGTAGTTTATATATTTTTAAAAATTATACTTCAATGTTAAAGGAAACCATGTTGGTGTTGTTGTAGATATCTATTGTATCCATCCTTTAGTTCCTGTATGCCTAAAATGTTTCAGAATCACACATTCAAAAACTCTAAGAATACTTAAAAATTATACTTGGAGTCTTATGTAGCTATTATATTTAAATTTTAATAAAAGGAAAAATAGTCGCTCATGGTAAATATGTATGATTTAATGACAAAATGAAATATAGTAATCTAAATTATCAAATATTTGTTGACATTATGAGTTAGCTTATAGTCATTCTAACTAAGTTTTGAATGACAACAGACAGAGGTTGCCTTTCTGAAGAGAGCCGAGGTCCAGCTTGTCCAGCCCCATCATCTGATAGGTAAGAAGTGGGTTAAAGGAGTTCTAAGTGATCTCCTCACAGGCAGGGTCAGATTGGATGTTTACATGAGTTTCTTGGTCCTGTCCATCATTCTTTCTTCCTTGTTCTACTTCTATTTCAAACAGTTGAGGTACATTTTATAACAATAAAAACATTAGAGTTAATAAATGTGAATATTTGATAACATAATCTTAAATACAACTAAAGATGCTACGGATTAACAAATAATAATGTTTAAATGTCTAAGAAACATCGAGGCAAAAGACCATGGTTGAAAAATGTCAATCATAGAAAAATTTGCACCAGTTTGAATACTGTCTTCATATTCTAACTCTGGTTCTCATTTTGTCTCCAATCTGTTGCTTTGAAAGAGATGATTCCAAAAGATAATAAAACTGAGAAAAAATTTTCAGAATCACCTTCACTAAGATTTTGTATATAACACTTCCTGGAGAATTTCTAGTTTATCTACATAAAATTAAGTAAGCAGTCATGTTGTTTAATTTGTTGATAATTCTATTAGTTTGAAGTGAGAATCCTTGAAACAATATATTTGTGTAAAGTTTCCTTAGAAAATGTTCACCCAGAGACATGCCCTGCCCACTGTTGTTTTCCTGTTGATCCTAAAGCACCAAGTGCACTTGTTGGCCTAGAGTCAATCACGCTGTGGCCTTGTTCTGCGGTCCCAGAAGCTATAAAAACTCTGAAGCTGGCCTTCCTAGCTTTCAGGAACAGGAGCAGTTACACTTTAGTCACCTTCAGTTGTAGTCTGACAACAGTACTTTTACTTCATTTCAGTTCTTTAATGGGAATTTACTGATTTGAAAGTTTAAATGTAAATTCTCTTTCATTTTATCTTTTTTGGCATAGAAACTCAGATCTCTTCTAGTGCTTTCTATTTAGTACAATTTGGTATCAAATAATTCACTACCTCCTAGTTTACAATTTCAGGCAAGAAACAGCCTTCTCAAGGTGATGAGGATGGAAATACCTATTTCCTACAGTTGTGAGGGCTGAGCGACATAATACATGTCAGTCATTCAGAATGGCACCCTATCACAAAATATGTTAAATCTATATATGATACTGTGGAGAGAGAATCTTACTTTTACATGATCAAATTTAGCAGATCTCAGTACTTTGAATCACCTCCTTTCCCCACCTCCTGCACAGGCAACCTGGGACACTTTGGTGAAAAATTTCCTGAACATTCTGAGTTGTACTACAAGACTCATACTTAGTTATGCTTAGTCAGTCATGCTTAACCTTGTGGTATATCACAAGTGATCTGTATTGAAATATATTGAAGAATTTTCTGATACCAAAGTTCACGTATAGTTTAGTCCAAAATAAACTCATAGAAAGCTCACAATTTTATGCATAATAATAAACTCCACTCTCTCTCACTCTAATGCCTTTTAAAAACAGATGCAAAAATACAGAGTGCTGCCAATCCCTAGGAATTCCCAATGTTCCACAGCTAATCCATTTCCCATGTGATGTCTGCGACTGTCATCCTGCTTACAAGTCCCTGTAGAAAAAGAATACTACCAGAAGAGTCTTTGAAAGATTCTAACCAATGCAGAGTAATTACAAAAAATAACTAGAAATCTTTTACTCTTATGGAAAGCAACTTCACTGTATTTTTTTCTTCTTTAATATTAAGACTGGAAATCAAGCACCATTCAAATGTCTTTCATTTCTAACACTTCATTTTGTTAATTATTTGTACTGAGTGAGGGCTCAGTTCATGCAAAGATCTGAATAATGTGGGCATTCTTTTCTAAGCTAGCTATTTGTTATTACTGATGGCATTAGGTCTCAGAAATTATTCATGTATAATAATGTAATATTATAGATTTTGTATATTATGTAAATTTCATTTATATAACTTTATTGTATATAAATCTAATAGATTAAAATTACCCCTTGAAAAGCCCTCTTATTTCTGTAATGTTCAAAGGATAAAACTGTGGATAATAATACTTAATATTTATGGATTATGAATATTTCTGCTCTCATGAAAGTGTTACATTATGCTCTCCTTAAATGTGTCCAAAATTTTGGCAACTTTTTTGTTACTATGAAAATAAAAACAAAATTTACCTGATACAATCTTAAAAAGAGCCTCTTCTTACTTTCATACACAGGTTGCTTATGAAGCTCTCCTACAGCTGGAAAGAAATCATGACACAACACAACCCAGGCAACAGGGTCACAGAGAGACCTATGCCTTAAGGGATCGTAAGCTCCCTAGGGATAACATGGCCCTGTTAGGCTCCACTCAGCAAAATAAAATCAAACAAGAAATGGAAGAGCAGATTTCAAAATTAATATATTGAAAGGATGGAAAGAGCCAAGAAATTTTAAACCCAATATATTCTCAATAATGTCTTGATTTCCCCTTAAAATTTTAAAGGAGATTAAAAAATTTCTTGAACTAGGAAATAAGGAATAAAAACTTTAGTATGAGATATATTTTAGTATGAATACTATTTTTTCACATACTAGTTGTATGATTTTATTTTAGCATGTATAATCTTTCCAAATTTCAATATTCTCAACTGTGATAATATTTGCAATTCATTTGTAAAGATTAAGAAAAATATACATGAAGTACTTATCACATTATCTAGTAGACAAGAATATATCAATAAATGCTAACTGTGATGACTATGATAATATCCATGTATTTGAGCCAAATATCCATGACTCAAAACACACGAGTAAACTCAACATTGTAATATCTAGTTCCTGGCAATTAGCAGAGATTAAAGACTCCCTCTGAGGTTCTTATTGCATTCCACTGCAGAGAAGTAATCTTACAGAAAGTTGGAGTATTTATTTTCTCAGGTGTGACAGATGGAGACCTGAGTGAATATAGATTCATTGCAATGATTTTTATGAGAGCATGTAAACAAGAGTAGAATATAAATTCAAATTTACAATTCAGAAAGGCATTCATTTTACAAGGCAGTCCCATTTATCACTCATTTATCATTCCACATCTACAGTCTTACACAATGAATTATTCCATCTTGTCAGTGTTTTCACTTCTTACCTGGTTTTTTGAACGTAAGTGGTCACATCTCCAACATCACTAAGAATATTGTTTTTTGGTAAAGGCAAACTTAAATAGTCATTCAAAGTCGGAAGAGTGTAATTCAATTAGAAACATGATATTGTTTATCAAAATCAGGGGATAAAGACATCTTTGTACATTTTCATTATGTCCCCTTGAACAAATTGTTAAGAACGATTAGTCTCATGTTTTAAGCCTGGGAAAACAGTGTGCTTTATTTCCAGAATTAACTTACAGACAAAACACAATGGAGCATGTAATTCTGAGACTGCTAGCCTGGAGAAAAGAAGTCTCACAAATGAAAATGAAGAGCATCATCATCATGAAAATTATAATTCTATGGTTGAGTTGATAAAAATACAAGAGAGGGAATAAAAATGGAAACATATATCCTGGCGAGAAACTTTCCATGTATGTTTTGATCTTACATTAACTAAAATGTCACACATTTTTTTTGCCATCTTGAAGACTCTATTGCACTACACAATTTCCATTTATTCTTCTTCATTTTTCATATTTATGAAGATCCAGTTATAACCCAATGATGTTGCCCTCTCATTTCTCTCTTCATTGACATCTGCAGTTTTATATATAATTATTGTAGTTACCCTTGTTTTCTCTGCATGAAAGAATCTCTAGGTCTCCTTTTACATTCCAGGAGATAAACATATATTTTTGAACTCAGAGGCATCTACTTAACACACCTAGAGACATGATGACTTTGGCTGCCATAAAATGACGTTTTAGGTAGTATTGATTCACTAGCTTTTGGTCATCCTCATCTACCTTTAGTATCTTACATAACCATCCACACTCCTACATATGAATATATATTTTCATTCATAGTGACAAATTTTACAATAATTTTAAAATAGAAGCTTGCATAAAAGAAACTACTGTGCAATTCATTATCACTATACAGGAACTGCCAACACTTGTGTAACCCCTTATTTTATAAATTGCACACTGTCATCTTTAAAAGATTTTTAATGTTCATTAACTACTAGAGATGGAACATTTCTCACTTTTTTTAATGCCAACGTTATATGTTTTATTTTCAATCAAGTAATTTTTATAAGCCTCAAAATATCCATAATTGACAGAGTAAGACAAGCATGAAATGTGAAGATAAAATCCATGGTCTGCAGAAAAGGCAAACTGCTTTAGTCCATCGAGATAACCGACTGTACATGAGTGAAATGCCAATCCAAACATCTACTCCTTCCTTGTTCTTCAAAAACATACAGTTCAAGCGTTTTTTTAATTTTCACTTGTAAACAACACAAGTCAAAATGGACAATGAGGTAATCTAAATACTACAAGGATAATTTAAAAAATACTAGATAAAACACTGTATTAAAGACATATAGAATCAGGGTTCACTTTGGTCTCTAGTATGGTTAGAGTTGTTAATACCAAAAAGCACACAAACTAATGACAGCCAGCTTGGTGGTAGGTGCCAGTGGCTGATAGATAGAACTGATTCAAGAGGTAGTCAACACCATCATTTTCAAGCTGGCAACTCGCATAAGTGTTAAGCCACAGATGTAGTAAGTATCATATTTTCTCACAGTACAGTACTTCACCTTAACTTTGCAGTTTCATTCCAAATATAGAAATTTAAAAAAAAATGAGTCAGTAGGTCAACCTCTTACTCTAACTGAACAACTAGGACACAGATCACACAACCAGCACATCTGGAAGAGGCTGTTGACCATTACGTAAGACAAATTTTGATGCTTTCGACAAGTTGTTCTTCTCTAAAACAAATAAATCTCATTAAGACATCTAGAAAATTAAAGTCAGTGCAGCCGCACTTGCATATACTTTCCCAAATTTTAGAAGCAAAGGGAAAATACACGTATATATTTTATGATAAACATTTTTTTAGAGAAAACAGATAAATTAATTTAAATTAACTTCAAGACTTAATGAGATTTCCCGTGTCCTGTATAATTCATCTTACAGTGAATGTTACAGTCTATTAACACTTATGGGCTTCTATTCACAAACTAAATACAACCAGCAGTAACTTGGGGCTAAGTTTTAAGGCTTTAAAATCCCATTCTGAATGATATCAAGTTGATTTTTGTTGCTTTTTCTGATTTTCACAAAATGAAAAAAAAAAAAAGCCAAGATTCAGAAAATATTCAAAGAACTAAACATTGATATACACATACAACAGGTTGCAGTGTTGCCATCTAAGCTGAGCTTCTATTGATTTTCATTGTGTTTAGATTAGCATTTGTGACATTTATCATGGAATCAAAATAAAATATTGAACACATAGCATCCAAGACTCTGCCGAAGGAATAAGTAGGTTAAGACTGGATTGTGAAATTATTTCAGCTGCCTGGAAAGAAATTAATGCTGATAAAATCTCCATCCATTGTTTGATTGTTGATTATTTCAGGAATACATTATGTATGAAAGCAAAATTTGCAAGCAATCAGTATGTCATAGTAAAGCAGAAAGCATTGACGGGAGTTACCAATAGAGAGACAAAATACATCCTTACCAACTTTTATATAGATGACACTTAAATCTCTAACGTGTGACATTTGTTATGAAATATTATTCCCCAAATCCAGCTACTGGTGGTACTTCACCAAATCTTCCTAGAAGCACCACATATGACATGTGTTCAAAATCAGATTTAGTGCATTCTAGCTTCCATATTTCTTTCCCCCATACTCGTTACCTAAGTTGACTATCATATTGAACTCAGAAATCCTGAAATCATTTTTATCTCTTCTTCATCCTTCTTAACAGTCATCATCAAGCAACCATCTGCTTTACTTGATTACACTCTATAAACAGATAACACCAATTGGATCCTCACACATGAATCCAAAATCCCTTTCTTATGTTGTTTAACAAATATAGTCCTTATAGTACCCTATTAAATGAGAGGAAATAAATGAAATACAAGTGAAATGAAACTGAATAATCCACAATAGTAAACCAAAACTGTCTGGAGCCTGCCTTCTTAATCATGTTAACACGTAGTCTCTAGTTGCCTAATTTTTCTCTATTTATAAGCTACTTTCATAGTATATTTGTTACTATATCTTTCCTATAGTAATGTAGTAGCCTCGTCTCATCTACTATTCTGTCTTCACAACAGTCTCCTGTCTTTTTTATAAATTGCAAATCTATTCACAATAATCCCTTTAAATAGTTCCTGACTGCATATTAGATAAAAACGTAACTACTTAGTATGTCATAAAATAGTCTTTGAAAACATTAATTTAGTTATTTAATTCATTCTTAATAATCTTGACATTATCAGTGTTTTTCCCATACTTCCTCACCTTATACTTTGACCTTCAGAAACATTAAATCATCAGTAATACCTAGCACAATTAGGCTATTTCAAGTCTCTATATTTGGGCATATCATTTCTTTCCCCAAATAACTTTTCAGGAAAACGCATATTCACTGTTCAAACATTTACTTATGCAATATCAGAACTTTGAATGTTTTCAGTATATTGTTCTCTCTTTTTCGCATAATGCCTATCTCCTCTGAATTATCCTCACAATTTTTACATATAATACCCACATCATTCACCTTGTAAGTGTTCCTTTCCAAACCTGATTTCCCATCCTGACTGAAATCCTTGAAGTTGAGGATTTCATATCAGTCATTACAGTAAACCCCTCTATTTAAAAGAATGCCGTAGAAGTTAGGAAAATTATACTTAGTGAAAAATAAATATTATTCAAAAACATGGAAATGGAAAAAGTACATACGATTTTCTGACAAATACATTCATAAATATATCAATATGATCAATATATTTTGATGTTAATAACTATTGATTACATTGTTTTCATCATGTAAACACTATCCTGCTTAAGGAATTCAAAGAAGTTTAACATGGTTAATCATATTAATCAATAATGCTTTTTCTCTTAAGTTCATGTCTAAAAAATAAAGATGTTAAATTTTTCAAGGTTTTTTTGGTTTATCTTTTAACATTAATCTGTATTAAGCAATGACCTGAGATTATTCATATATATATATATATATATGTGTGTGTGTTATTAAAATATGCAGATTCAA
Source organism: Sylvilagus floridanus (assembly GCA_949820135.1). Taxonomy (NCBI): domain Eukaryota; kingdom Metazoa; phylum Chordata; class Mammalia; order Lagomorpha; family Leporidae; genus Sylvilagus; species Sylvilagus floridanus. The sequence goes on along the minus strand of OX463238.1, from coordinate 101,547,430 downwards.
ATGTTTATATAAATTATGGACTTGCAGAGATAGTTTAATCTCTTTAAGTCTTTTCCACACATCACCATAGTTTCAACGCACTTTCTATTTTCAGTGTAATAGCTAAAGTAGATCCAGTCCTATTTTTAAAAGTAAGTATTTGTCACTACATTTCATTCATAAAAGAACTTAGTTACTATCTTTAAATCCATAAAATTAGAAAACAACAAACTGTGATTCTGAAGTATAACTTTAATTTTTTTAACTTTTTTTTATTTAAAGATTTTCTTTATTTATTTGAGAGGTAGTGTTACAGAGAGAGGGAGAGACAGAGAGAAAGGTCTTCTGCAACAACCAAGCTGAACCCATCTGAAGCCAGGAGCCAGGAGCCTCTTCTGGGTCTCCCATGCGGGTGTAGGAGTCCAAGGACTTGAGCCATCTTCCATTACTTTCCCAGGCCATAGCAGAGAGCTGGATTGGAAGTGGAGCAGCAGGGATGCTAACTGGCACCCATATGGGATGCTAGCGCCACGGGTGGAGGATTAACCTACTGTACCACAGCGCCAGCCCCTTTTGAATTTATTTGAAAGACAGAAAAATAGAAGATAAGGGGACAAATCTTCCATATACTGGTTCACTCCCAAATGTTCACACCTGCTTGATCGATACTCAACTGTGTCAGGATGAAGCCTGGAGTCAGGAACTCAATCCAGGTCTTCCACAAAGGTCATAGGTACTCAACTATAAGAGCAAACATCTGCTGCTTTCCAGGGAGTAGAGTAACAGGGAGATAGAATTGGCAGTGGAGCTGTCATTAAAACCCAACGCTGGTTGTAGACAGTCCAAGTGACATTTTAACCCCTGTTCCAAATGGCCAACAGAAAGTATTATATATATTTTTTCCAGTCATCAAGGCAATAGAAATTATAACAATATGTACAATTGAAATTGAATAGGCATAAGGAATTAAAGACAAATTGATTCAAAATTTTGTTTCTTCAAATTCAAATACTAAAGCAATAACAGATAGATACATACCTAAAGCTTTACTGTAGTAGGAATCCCATGATTTCCAAAGTGTTTCAAACATGTAATCCTGTAGACGGTAGGAAATGAAATTTCTCACTCTGTCAGCAAAAGACATTTGGTCGGTGAGTTCTGATAAAACAGCAGGAACGTACGAGGGAGGGTATGGGACCTTTCCACAATGCTTTTCCACTGTTGAGGCTGGAGAAAATCTCAAGGAATACATAAATGGAATTCCCAGTTTTAGAGCTACTATATCACCACAAGGAAACACTGGATCTGATACCAGGACTTCAAACTTGCTTTTGTTCAGTTTCTCCATCAGCTTTTGGTTTTTCAGAACACCATCGCAGATCTCTCTGGACACCATGTGGAAGTCCTCAATGACTTTGGCCATTTCCTGATAGAATCTCCAAATTGTTGAAGGATATGGTCTGTGATCCAGCCATGTCAAAACAAAGTTCTTGATGACTCCTTCTATTCTCTCTTTGTTAAAGGGTACTTTGTATATTTCAAATGACAGAGATGGGTTAATGGTCGGTGTGATGAAAAGTGCACCAGAGGCCATTAGCACAGTCACATTATGCTCCTTTCTAATTAGTTCATCTATAATTATCTTAACATTGAGCCAATGACTGCCTTCCATTGGCCAGATCAGAACATTCCCACCAAGAGTGGTTCCTAGGAGACTTATCTGAAGAGACAATAGTAGAATGTTGCTTAACATGATGCAGCTTGATGCAGAAGATTTGATGAGAAGTGAAACAAATATCTTTTTCAAGCAAAAAGGAAAGATAAAAATATTTTTCAGTTTCAGTGAAAGCCACTTTACCCTTAAGAGTCTTCTCTCCACCAAATGTTCTTAGTTATAGCAGTGCCATATTTTATAGACTTGGAGATATTCAGTCTTACCATTCAAACTAATGTTTCAGCTTTGGTACTGTCTTCTGATTCTTCTCTTCAATTTGATCTTTCCTCTATATCTTATAACCGTTAAATTTTTACCTTTGAGTTTCTTGAAGCTGCTGTGTATCTCAAGTGTATACACAGGCCTACCCTTTCAGATCTTAGATAGACTAGAAGACTTTAGATAAGACTAGAATCACTCAAAAATGTAGGCATGATGATGCTATCAGTTTTTTGTTTTATATTTAATGCATTCATATAGCTCCACAAGTAATTTTAAAACATTACTATAATGATTATTAACAAATAAAAACATGATAAAGTATAGTTATTAAAATGTGAAGTACAAACATATATAGTAAGTATATCTATTATGAATTTAATAGTATGTCTAGGAAAGTAATGTTAAATCACTGAGAGAAACATTATAAGTTGATGAAGAAAATGTCTGCAAGTAATATATTGAAGAGATGATCAATAATGTTACAAGTGAATAGGACTCCATGAAAAGGATTGTTAATTCAAGCACAGTTTGCTTTAGTGCCGCTCAAAACCAGCTAGTCTTGTGAATAACAACAGTATTACTTGTAGATTCAGTGTTTAACAACTGCTGGCATTTATTAAACCCTGGCTACTCATATAGTAGGACATTATGCAAATTGTTTCACATACATTAATCTCATTACTTTCTCATTTAAAAAAAGCAAATTAGGTAAGCAAATTATTCCCCCATCAACCAGGAAGGAATCACTACCCAAAGAGATTGAGTAACTTGTCAAGTTTATTCAGCAAGATAGAAAACAAATCGATGGAAAAAACCTTAAGGATCTTTGTGTGCCATTGTCTATCTTACTATCCATTAGGATAAATAGTCTCTCAGAATGTATCAACTGTTTGACATCTGAATGAACCACAGAATGTCTGAAACATTCTGACACAATGTGAAATTGCAACACACATTGGATAATATAGGATCATGCTCTCTAAGTAAAATTGTCTCTATGAAGCTTGTGCATATACCTACATGGTTCTATGATTAAGAGGAGATGATGTTTTTTGTTAATAAATTTGCAGAATTTAGAAATTCTGCATTTTTTAGCAATGTCATGGAAAGTCTTCTGAGCTCTCTTATCATCAAAGATAATCTGTAAGTGAAACATTGGCTATCTCACTACAACTGTTACTTTTACATTATACTCTTCAAAATTTAGCAGACTGATCCACATAATTCCTGTGGATGGGTCTCCATTCAAGGCTCTCTGAAGAAAAGTTTATGGCATGCAAAAAATTTCTGCCTGTTGATGTCAGCCTGGATCATGTTTATTTGGGAGGAGAATTTAAAATAGTTGTAATGATCCAGTAGAATGGGCAATTGATCATAATTCACTGTTATCATTTTATTCATTCTATGTTCTAGCAGGCAATCAGGTCCAGTATTAGAGATCTCAAATATAGTCCTTTATTCAGGTACTACATGTTTAGTAGGTACCAACCATACACTGCACTCCCTGTTTGATCCAAGGAATCATTCTCATATTGATTTTATAGTCTATAGAAGGTAAGAATATATATATACATATATATATATTATATATATATATCACATATATATGTATGTATACACACATATGTATACACATAATAAAAACCAGCAAAGTATATTGGAATTTGCCATGACATTATAAAAATAACCTAAATTTAAGAATTACTTAGACCAAAGAAGGAAAGTTTAATATCATGTTCCTTAACACTTATGAGACTAAGTTTTCTTATCTGTAAAATGGAAATTAAAAATAAATTGCAGGGTGGGCATTTGTTTTAGTGTGTAAAATGACAGTTAAGATATCCATTTCCCACATTGGTGGTTCAATATCCATCCTGATTCTTGACTCCACCTTCCTGCTAATGCAGACCCTGAGAGGCAGCAGTGATGACTTAATTAAGTGGGTTCCTATCACCCTGATAGGAGAGCTGGATTGAGTCCCAGCTGTCAACATCTGTCCCATGTGGGGCTGTTGAACTCATCTAAGGAATGAAGTCACAGATGGAAGCTCTCAACTCTCTGCTTCTCAAATTTAAAAAGATAGCTTATGATGCTGTCATAAGCATAAAGTAATGATACAATAAACATAATATTGGTTAATACGTGAAAAAATGAACATATATGCAGTGAATACCATGAATTGTTACATAATGATGCATACAACGTATGAAATTATATATTTAAATAAGTGAAAGTATAACTATTTATTAAGCAACAAATCTACTAGAATATAAAAGAGATGTTTAAATTTTAGTGTCTTTCTCATGTAATCTCTTGTCTTTCTCCCACAAAAAGAAAATGATGAGAGCCTTCAGATGAAATGGCATGCATGAAATGACACAGCTAAAGGGTTTTCAGAGCTCAACAGTGTTGAGATGGCTTCTAGCTTTTGAGAGATGCTGTGGGAAGGGTGGAGGGTAGGGAAGTGATAAATGGTGCACAAAGACAACCAGTGTTATGCCAAAAATAAACTTTTTAAAGGCCTCCAAAATAGGAAAAGTATTAAGAAATATTATTTAAAAAACTTAAGGTGATATGTCATATTTATTTGTATTTTTGAATTTAATGGGAAACTAAATGAAGAGATTATGTTTACAAGAAAGTTTTACAGTGATTGTGAAGCATATTTTGCCAAAAGAGAGAGTCTGCACTTGTGATTTTAATTACTCCACTCAGAGATTACTGAAGAACTCAAATGCTCTTTCCAGAAAATTTCTGAATGGGACTTTAACTTGAATTTCATTCAATATATTTATGAAATCTGATGAGTTCCAAGAAAAAAACTAATATATTTGAGAAGAAGCTAGCATATTCAAGTATTTCAATCACACACACTGATAATAAAAGAGGTACTTTACTTAACTGAACACAAAGGGAGCAGGCATAATTTTATATTACTAAAGTTGGTTAATGCATTTACAACAGAATGTTATTTAGAGAAACATAGTTACCTTTGTCTTCTTTTGATAAATAAATTTAACATTGCAGAAAATGTATTCAATCTGTATTTAAGGTGTATAATTTTTAAATATAAGTATTTATACATTTATAGAGGAAAAAAAGTACCACCAAAGCATAGCATCAGGGATTTTCTTATACTCATGTCATCTTACAGACCATAGCAGTCACTTGTAAGAATCATCTTTGTCTTCACCTTATGTCAATAAAAAAGTTCTCTTACTGGTTACTTGATGTGTTCACAGAATAAAAGAATCAACTAACTCTCCATTGGTAGGAACTAGAACTGTGATTTGAACCCTTTCAGAAACCAATGGGCCCATATTTAGACAAAACTCTGAATTTACTTATCTAAGACAGTTCCTGGCATATCTACAAAATTATTCTGAAATGTAAAATCTTTGGAGAAAAAAGCCTCAATTTTAGAATAGAACTGAAAAATCTTCAATGGGTAATAAAGAAGCAAACCAAACGTTAACCCACAACTTGTAACCATTGGTATTTCTTTCAGAAGACAATGCATAGTAAGTCCCAATATATATGGATTATTATGGGGTTTTCAAATTTCTTACCTGAAGTTCCCAGCAAGAACTGTAATAGCACTCATTTGCTGTGAGAAACAAGTTGAGCTTAAATAAAACCTAACTTGGTGAGAGTAATATAAGAAATACAATCTTACATGAAAAACAGATTATAAAGATTTGTTTACACATAACATTCTCCACCCATTAAGAAGCTTATTACTGAAAGTATATCCTTCTACTGTTTCCCTGACAATTATTTATTTTTAGTGCTGCCTTTGATATCATAAATATTTCTCAAAGGATGACTGATATGATTAATAATCTTTAGATTATGAAGGATTCAGCATGATTAACATTTTGGCATTATTATAAAGATTTACGTGAAGGATGCTGTTTCATGCAGCAATTCAGTTTAAGACGCTTATTGGACACCTGCATCCCATATCAGAGTGCCTGGGTTAACGTTATGTCTCCTGTCTCCGTCTCAGCTTCCTGCTAGTGTGCACCCTGGGAGGTAATAGGCGATAGCTCAAGTAGCCAGGTCCTTGCCACCCACATGGGAAACTAGGCTGAGTTCCTGGCTCCTGGCTTCATCCTGTCCCACCCCCAACTGTTTGGAAACTGAAAAAGTGGACTCTTTGTGGGTCTTTCTTTCTGTCTCTGTCTCACTCTCTGGGTTTAAAGAAAGCAAGAAAGAAATTTTAAAATAATTAGAGAAATACTTTGAAGTATCATGCTAACATATATATCATACTAATACTAATATAGTAAAACTTGAAGCAGCTGTGTTAATATAAAATAAAGTAAATTTTTGGAGCAAACAATATCATTGTGGGAAAGAAAGTCATCTTATAAAGGTTTCAGTATTGAAGCCATAACAATGTGTATGTACCTTACTGAGTAACAAAATAATTGAAGTAAATCGACGGAGTTTGAAAGAGAAATAACAGAACCAAGTTATATTTGTTGATTATGATGACCTTCTCTCAAAGCAGCCGGGTCTCGAATTGGGGTCATTATGGGATGGTGGCACTCCAGGCCAGGGTGTAAACCTGCTTTGCCACAGAGCCGCCTCCCCGCCCCGTTGTCTGCTCATTTGAGACTTTGATTCTTTGCATTTTCTTTCATTTCTTTGTGCTCTGACTTTGTTATTAAGTAACAGATAGTATTATTTTTATATGTTTTAGTGTTTATATAAAATATTTTGTCAACTACATCATATGCGTGTACAGCAACTTGATAACAGGAGTACATGATATTGACTCTTGGCCTTTTCCCTAACTCATTTTATCCATTTCCTTTGTGGAGTTATCAGTGTTTAATTCTCACACTAATTGCTTCACCAAAATCCTTGTTCAGAGTGACTCCCTTAAGGGATTCAAAATAGTTATACTGAAGAAGTTTTAAGCCAGATTCTGTTAAGACTCCATGGCTGGGGCCAGCGCTGTGGCAAAAAAAGAACTTCCTGTCCCGAAGCAAAATGTTGAATTGGGAAAATGACAGTGCATTCTGAAGTTTCAGCAGTGCTTACAGTTCTCCAAGAATTTCACAATGCCAATGCCAAGGCACAGGATGCGGACAACTAGGTGGATGTGTTTGAGAACCTCGAACTTCCATATTCCTCATAAGATTCCCTTCTCTTTGGAATGTAACAGCAGCATTCCTTTGCTGGAGATCATATATATGACTAAGCTCAAATTCATAACATGAAAAACCCTTAGTATATGCCACCCTCTTGTCTTGGAGGATCTATGCAGAGATTCACAATACAATATAGAACTGATAATATATACTATATATACATTATATATAGCATAATGCATTATCCATTGTATAGATAGTATATGTCTCCTATAGGTCATGCATAATGGAAGACCATAAATTTTTTTTCTCTTTATATTTTTATGTATTGGTTTTGTTCATCATAAGAAAATAAAGTGGGGCCAGCGTGATGGCTCACTTGCTTAATCCTCCGCCTGTGAGTGCAGGGTTCTTTCTAGTCCTGGTTGCTCCTCTTCCAGTCCAGCTCTCTGCTGTGGCCCAGCAAGGCAGTGGAAGATGGCCCAGCTGCTTGGACTCCTGCACTCTCATGGGAGTCCAGGAAGAAGCACCTGGCTCCTGGCTCCTGGCTTTGGATAGGCACAGTGCTGGCCATGGAGGCCATTTTGGGGGTGAACCAATGGACGGAAGACCTTTCTCTCAGTCTCTCTCTCTCTCACTATCATTATCTCTACCTGCCAAATAAATAAAAATTTTAAAAATTTAAAAAAAGAAAAGAAAGTTTGGGATCAATGTTGTGTTGTAGTGGGTAAAGCTGCCACCTGGGATGTCAGCAACCCATATGCGTGCCAGTTCTTTTCCTGGCTGCTCCACTTCTGATTCAGCTCCCTGCTGATGGCCTGAGAAAAGCAGTGGAAAAAGGTCCAAGTTTTTGGGCCCCTGACACTCACACAAGAGACCCAGATGAAGCTCCTGGCTCCTGATCTTCACCTGGCTCAGCCTGGCCTTTGAGGCCATCTGAGGAATGAAGCAGCAGATGCACAATCTTTCTCTCTCTCTCTCTCTCTCTCCTTCTCTCTCTCTCTTTCTGTGCCTCCCTCTCTCTCTCTGGAACTTTCTCAAATAAATAAGTAAATCTTTAAATAAAGGAAACAAAGTTACCCATTTACTACTCTGTGGTTAATCACTTGTCTCAGATGACTAATCAAACAATCTGTAATTCCCCCCCAGCTCCACAAGGGTATGAAATGCCGTGATACATTAGCTATACACACATGCTTACTCCTCCACTTTTTTATGTCTCTTTTTGTAGCTCTATATTGTTACTCCATTATATTTTATTATTTGTATGTTATTATCTATCATATATCTTGATATGTGTTCAGGGAAATAATCATGATTTCATTCTAAAAATTTATCTGTGCTATTTTGAACCTATGCGTTTTAACACAGATTTCAGAATTAATTTAAGTTCAAAATACAAAGTTATCCATTCAGATAATTTACATCTTAAGAAACTATAACTCTTTTATGAGATAGATCAAGTTAATCACAGGATATAATTTAAGGCTAGATGTTGTTGATGGTGGATAGATATTCAGATTTTAGTTTGAGTATGCAAACACACACAGAGAAAAAAACCCACATATCTTTGAACATGAGAGCTTTAGTTTCCTTGTGCATTTTTCTCATCAAATTGTGAAGATTGTACAATATATACTGTCAAAGTTTATATCAGAGCATGTTGTATATTAATTTAAGTATAATGGAATATTTTTGTAGATGCTTATATCAAAAAGGGAGTAATAATTTATACCACTTTACTTTTTAAAATTATTATAAAATATGTTAATGAACTTTATGTGCTGCTAATAAAGTTTTCTTAAACTATTAGTATATTCGTATTGCTCTTTTAAGTTAAAATAGCACTAGTCCAAACTGAAAAAGCTTTTCTTGACTATCATGAAAACTGGTGATTAAAAATTTGTAATAAAGATGTTGTGTGTAATTATCTTGGTTTTGTATATCTATGCATACAGAAATACACAAATATAGTTTGTTTTATAATACATATTTATTTTACATATATTTATACATTATATATTTGTGTGAATATAACAAAGTATCTTGTATACATAAGTGTATCTGGATAGACTTTGTTTTTACTCTAATAAGAAAACTCTGAAAACCTTAAGTTTGGACCCATGACAGACTCCATCCATGTGAGGGCGGCATATCCTAAGGAAGTCCCCAGTGAGACCTAGTTTTAGCCTACTGCTTAACATTCACAACTGTAAATCTGTGTATCAGAAATACATGAAACTTGAAAATTTAAATAAAATTAAAAAACAAAAGAGTACACATTTTTATTACAGTTTGGAAAATTCTTTCAACGCAGTTTCTTGTTGAATCCTCACAAAAGTTCTGTGAACACTAAAGTTATTTTATAGATGAGGAAATCAAAATGAGAGCTGAGAATTTCTTGACAATTGGAAGCTGAAATCAAGGCCCATGTGCAACAATTGCGTATTCCTCATTCTACTACATTTTGACTGAAAAACAATGATAGAAGCAGAGGCAGAAACTTCTGTAGACTTTTTTCTATTCCATCATCATCATAGATGTCATGTATAGAGAAATTGACCTTGTAAGGAAAGCTGCCTTCAGGTGAACATGAGACTTCAAGACATCATTAGCTTCTACTTTCGGTTGTAACCAAAAGCTAGAATCCCAACTAAATGGAGGAATTCATGGCTTGCACTTTTCCATTCCTTATCTCTCTTCAAGGGAACTGGCTTTATATCCCTGTTGTAAGATTAAATAAGAAGTATTCTGGCCTCATGTCTCTCCTAAGTTTATTGGAATGGACAGGGCACAGACTTTCCAAGACCTATTAAGCTAGAAGTTCCAAACTCTTCTCTTGTACTTCTGAGAATTTTCACCATGTTTGTTAAAAGCAGTATCATTTAGGTATATAGTCCTTCTAATCATGCCTCAAATTATAGAAGCATTATGAATTTTGAAGTGATATGTAAATTAAGATAATGGGTTTTACTTCTGTTCTAATGGAAAGAGAACTTAAATACTCAGATTGATTCTTCTATGTAGGAATCATTTGTATAAGAATAGTTTTCTCATGAAACTTCAATTCTGGAAGGTAATTTACAAGATCATTTAAGATAAAATAATTCTTTTTATTATTAAAGTACTTGCAACCTATCTGAAATCATTTTTACTGTCCTGTGCACTTAATCATGCCTAGTATATTTTTGAACTCCGAATCCATTTTCTTACATGCCCCAGAAAAAAAATAATTCGTCTGAGCAGGTGAGTTTAATGACATTTTAAAATTAATGCTATGAAATTTATCTAACCTAAAACCTGTTTGCAAAGTTATTTCTTTGCTAAATTTCAGGGTGAAAGTGATGTTGTTTTCACTTGTAGTAACTGTTTTATAATATTGCACATGGTCAGAAAAATATAACCCATACGATTTCTTAATTGGGAATATATTCATATTTATGTTTCATTTTCTTCTGGGATGACAAACTTGATAAACGTTGTCTAGATGAATGGAAGAACTGTGAATTCTCTGTAACAAAGCTGTATCATTCAATTGGGTCAAACACACTAATGATATTATTATGATCTCCAATACAGTTACTTTTACTTTGCTATAAGTGTAGCTCAAAGTTTGATTTTTATTATCTCGTTGATATGGTGTGTATCTTCTGTCATGAAGAAGGCTCATTTTACCTGTTTTCTAATACTGTGCTTTATTCATTTATTTACTTGTTTTCTGCCTGTTCTACTTTTCTCACATAACTTGCTCAGATTTCTTTAAGAATTATTTATAGCTCGTGGAAGGGCAATCGACGCCTGGCTCCGAGCCACCGTCGAAGATTGCCTCTTGCAGCTTCCACGTGTGCAGGACCATGGGGAGTATCTTTGCAAACCTCTTCAAAAGCCTTTTTGGCAAAAAGGAAACGCGCACCCTGATGGTGACCTGGATGCCGCAGGGAAGATGAGGATTCTGCACACGCTGACGCTCGGTGAGATCCTGACCACCACCCCCACCACAGCTGCACGTGGAGACCGTCGAATACAAGAACATCAGCTTCTCGGTGTGGGACATGGGTGGCCAGGACAAGATTCAGCCACTGTGGCGCCACTACTGCCAGGACACCCAAGGCTTGATCTTTGGGGTGGATAGCAATGACCGAGAGCGAGCGAACGAGGCCCGGGAGGAGCTCATGAGGATCCTGGCTGAGGATGAGCTGGGAGACGCAGTCCTCCTGGTGTTTGGCAACAAGCAGGGCCTCCCAGATGCCATGAACGCAGCTGAAATCACAGACAAGCTGGGGCTACACGCCACAGGAACTGGCACATTCAGGCCACTTGCGCCACCGGGGGGGACTGGCTGTCCTATCAGCTCCAGAACCAGAAGTGAATGAGAATCCCCACCCACCCTCTCCTCTCCACCCTCCGCTGTCCTCTCAGGTGGCAAACGTGCGACTCTGGGGTCCTGAGTGCCAGAAGCTGAATCCATGGGTGGGTCACAGTGTACATCGCTCCCTGCTGTCTCTGTGCAGGGGAAGCCTGCAGCCAGGTTCCTATTTAATGTAGTTTCTGTTTCGGCGGGGCAGTTTCTGGTACTCCTATGCAATATTACTCAGCTTTTATTATTATTATTATTATTATTATTATTGTTATTATTGTAAAGAGAAAATTAACTCACTGTTTAGTACTGAGAAGGGGTTTGAGTGCATGGACACCTGCCCTCCAGGAGTCTGTGGCTGTGTTAAATTAAGAGCTGAACGCATCTCTGGGTGTTAGATCTGCTAAGATCCATTTGGTGGTTGGTTTTAATCTTAACTCAGTGCATTGTTTAAAATAGTTTGAAATACAAGACGAGAACACTGGAACACACAGCAGGGAGAGTGCCTAGCATGGGGTTTGCAGTAGCAGCCTGAGTGCTGGGCCTGTGTCCTGCTCCCCTTGGGGACAAAACTACCCCATGATGCACTCTGCATGGCTGTGTCTGGGTCTCCCTGCATTCTGTAGCATTGTGCTTGTGCTTCCGCTCACATAGCCACCTTGGGGAGGGGGCTGGGAGGCCACAGCGTCTGATTCTCCCCTCAGGCACCCCTTGGTGAAGTAGGCCGCCGGCCAGAGCAGGAGCCTGTCATTCCTGGCACTCGCTCAGAGACATTGGCTGGATGTGTGGGGTCTGGCCAGCAGGAGTGCAAGCCGAGGGTTGGCCCCGGAAGCACCCTCACCTCCACTTGTGAAGTAGCTTTCTCTCCCTTAGCCTGAAAAGGTCCGATTTGCCATCAAAAAGACCTCTACTTTTTTTATTTTGTATTTTGATAAACACTGAAGAAACTGGAGCTGTTACATTTTTGTTGGGGAAAACCTCAGAATTGTTTTATTTGGTGTTGTGGAACCTCTTACTGCTCTAAATACAGGATTAGTGGTCAACTGTTTTGTATATAAAAGAAGAATTATTTATTTATTTGATAGGCAGAGTTACAGAGAGAGAGAGACACAGAGACAGAGACAGAGGCAGAGCCAGAGATCTTCCATTCTCTGGTTCACTCCCCAATGGCTGCAACTATGGGAACTGGATGGGTCTGAAGCCAAGAACCAGGAGCTGCTTCTGAGTCTCCTAAGTGGGCACAGGGGCCCAAGCACCTGGGCCATCTTCCACTGCTTTCCCAGGCCGTAGCAGAGAGCTGGGTCAGCAATGGAACATACAGGGCTCATACTGGATGCCAGTGTCACAGGTGACAATTTTACTTTTCCACACCACAATGCTGGCCCCTGTACAGATATTTTTTTTTAATTTATTTATTGACCTACTTTTAAAAAACTATTACTTACTATTTTAATTTATTTTGTTTCTCTGGGTCATGTGTCACTTCTGTTGCTTCATATTTATATTTATAAATTTTTGTTATGCAAAGGTTACATTCAACTTTATCATAAACAAGATTCCACACATCAAATAACTTATCACCCTCCACAAGAGGAAATCTTTTGTAGAATTTAATTTCTTTATTCATACCTTTATCTTTCCCATCCTACGTGCAATGGGGACTTTAATATTTTTCCGGTCACTTTCATATCTCCTTCAAGTCCTGGATTTTATTAGAAAATTTAAGGATTCCTGGTCACAATCTATAATTAAGCTATTCCTTAAGCCTTTAAGTTGTTCTGTTTCTTTTGCTTTCAAATTGCACCATCTTTCTCATTCATGTGTGTGTCTACTACATACACATGATCATTGCAACCAGCAAGAGACCTTAAATGTATTTCATGAAAAGTGGGAAAACTTTTCCATCTCTTCTCTAGCTTTTCCCATTTTCCTATGCCCCTAGCTAATTTTATTATTATGCTTTTCCTCCTCATTCTCTACTCTCCTACACATATGTACACACACATATTCTTATACATATGTGAGATTGTGTTTGTTCCTGTGTATACAAGGGAGTTTCCAAAATCTAGAGACAGAGCTGAGTTGTGGAGGAGTAAGTTAAGCTGCCACTAGGGACACAGTCATCCCATATCCCACGTCAGAATGCTTGGCTCCAGTCCTGGCTGTTCTACACTTGTGACCCAGTTTCCCAATGGATGATGGTCCATGTACATGGGTTCCTGATACCCAGACAGGAGACCCAAATGGAGTTCCTGGCTCCTGACTTCCATCTTGCTCCACTGTGGCTTTTGGAGGACATTAGGGAAGTGATCCAATGAAAGGAATGTATCTCTGTCTCTCTGTCTCACCCTGTCTCTGTGTCACTTTGCCTTTCAAATAAATTAATGAAGGAATAATTCATAAAAATGGAAAGAAAATATAATGCATATTTTCTTGAATTTTCAAAATACCTTCAAATACAAACACATGTAATATATTTGTATTATATTTGTGATTGTGTCTGATGTTGCTATGTTTTTATTAAAATATTATTATATTACATTATACAAATTAATATCAAGAAAGTGAAAAGTTTAGAAAGTACCACTGTCAGCTGGTAATAGGCTTTGGACTGTCACCTTGGTCATGTTCTCTACTCAAGTTAAAACATTACTCAGAACATCATTATCAGATAAGGTCACTCTGTAACTGGATAAATGAGGCATAAAGATCACTCTGAAATCATGTTTGAACTCAGACTAAAATAAGGACACTATGGAAGCAAATAATTTTGCACCTCCCTCTCAAATAACAATGAAATCTTTGGCTTCAATTCACTCCACTTACCTCCTAGATATAAGTTATCCATCATCTCAACAGAACTATGAAATAAATATTTAGTGTGTTGCATGATGGTAAGCAATGTAGAGAAAATTACAAGACAGGAAAAGGGAAGTGGAATGGGAAGCAGACTAGCAATGACAGTAAAGCTTAGAACATTGTAAGTATTCATCCTTTAGGGTTCTGTTTCATTGCAAGGAGTCTTTCAGAGCTGAGACCTATCAAACCAGATCTAAACTTCCCGGCTCTACCAAAATATCACTGTTTCATCTCCATTTGTATACTCTAGTCTTCTGAAAAGTTTCTGCATATAGATGAATTTAAATTAAATGGCACTGCTTTAATCAGGAGAATTTTAAAAAGTGAACTTACTTTGCTCTCTATTTCAGTTTAATTGGTCACTCTAATAGTAGTCAAGATATTCATTTGTAAATCACTTGTTTTATAACATATTTTATAGTGTTGTTTAATAGTTCTCAGTCCAAATTAAAGAAAGCATTTCCCTAGAAATGATTATTTAAACTATTCATCTGCCTGAATCACAATGCAAGAATATTTCTCTAGAATTTGTGCTCTGCGTTCCAACCTAGTGTGACAAGGGTGGTAAGCCCTGTTGATTACTGTGTGTACCTTTTATTAGACAACTGAAACAAATTAACATTTTCTTCTCTACTGAGTCATATGTCAAGAAAATAAATTAATAAGTCATAGGGATGCATAGGAAAGCGTAATATTTTATAATTTATCACTTTTTATTATTACCAAATAAAAAACAGCCCACATCTGGCCTACTCCTAACATTTGTGAGGTCAGGACAAGGGTATAAATGGAAGCCTATGGCTCACAGTGCCACCTAACACCATCCACCATCCAAAAAGGCCTCACATAAATGTGTTTGGACAGATGAAGAGACAAGTTGAAGCTCTGTCCACCCTCTTCGTTCCAATCACAAAGTCACCCCTTTCCCACTGGTCAAGCTGGATGTACCTGCTATAACTAAGGCCTGTCTTTGAGAGGTTGGACTTGGGAAGAAAGCTTCATATGTCTTATAGTGGGTTATAGCTACACGGGTAGGGGGTTGCAGGTTTTGGTAACCCTGAAACATAGTCCAGATGTAGGTACAGTTCCTGTACCTCCCACCTGAGACTCATGTTCTATAGTAAGAATTTCACCAAGAGGCAGGCTAGAGTTTGTTCTAAATATTATGCCTTTCAGAAGGTAAGAGCCAGAAGTATGTTTCTTCCAATGAAAGTAAAGACAGAGACTGATTAGATGATTGTGGAGAATTTCAGTGATTATGAGATGGGAATCGCAGATTATCAGATGGGAATTCTACATTGTGATGTAGAAGAAGAAACTAGCCACAGGAAAATTGAGTTGTCAATGATTACACAGCTGCTGCACCCCGGGTTCTCGTCCCGGTGGGGCACCGATTTTATCCCAGTTGCTCCTCTTCCAGTCCAGCTCTCTGCTGTGGCCTGAGAAGACAATGGAGGATGGCCCACGTGCTTGGGCCCTGCACACGCATGGGCGACCAAGAGGAAGCACCTGGCTCCTGGCTTTGGATCAGCACAGTGCGCTGGCCGTAACAGGCATTTGGGGAGTGAACCAACGGAAGGAAGACCTTTCTCTCTGTCTCTCTCTCACTGTCCACTCTGCCTGTCAAAAAAAAAAAAAAAAAGAAATCAGATTCCAGAATTGGGTTTATGGCACAGCAGGTGAAGCCAAATTGGAATGCCCCCAGCCCATATCAGAGTGTTGGATTGAGTCCTAGCTGTTCTACTCCTGATCAAGCTTGCTGCTAACATGCGTTTGAGACCTATCAAACCAGGGGGAAGCAGATGGTGGCTCATGTACTTTGATCCCTGCCACCCATGTGGGAGACACAAATGGAGTTGGGGCCTTCTAGTTTCAGCCTAGTCCTGCTTTGGCTGTTGGAGACATTTAGGGAATGAACCAGTGGCTGAAACATCTCTTTCTCTCTGTCTGTCCGTCTGTCTCTCTCTCTCTTTCTCACTGTCACTATGCCTTTCAAGTAGATGAAAGTAAATAAATAAACACTGAGAAAGAAATAGAATTCCAGTTCTGAAGTCTTATTCCATTATTATCTCTACTCTGTGTCATGCAGATTTCTTCACTTGACTGTGTACACTGATCATCTATCCAAACAGAAGAACTTCTTAGTATTTTATTTCAAACTCTTACATTCAAGGTTAAAATTACAGAAGCTAGCTCATGGAAAATGTACTTTTTAAAAGATTGTAAGTAGGTACTGGTGCTATGGCTTAGTAGGTTAAGCCTTTGCCTGTGAGACCAGAATCCCATATGGGTGCTGGTTCCTGTCTGGGCTGCTCCTCTTCTGATCTAGATCTCTGTTCCAGCCAGGGAAAGCAGTGGAAGATGGCCCACGTGCTTAGGCCCCTGCACTCAGTGGGAGACCTGGAAGAAGCTCCTGGCTCCTGGCTTCAGAAGGGCTGAGCTCCCTCTGTTTGCTGCTACCTGGGGAGTGAACCAGTGAAGACCTTTCTCTCAGTCTCTCCCTCTCTCTGTCTATAACTCTGATTCTCAAATGAGTAAATAAAACCTAAAAAAATTATAAGTAGTTTACATTGCTTTTAATCTCAGAATAATCTGGAAAATTTAGTAAAGCTTTTGGGATTATTTTTAATTACATGTGCAATAAGATATAAGGGTCAAGAATATAATATGATTTAGGAAGAAGGAAAATAAAAGGGGAAGAAAAAATTTTTCATTGTAGAATATTTATAAAAACCATTATTGGTTGTATTCTAACTTTGTAAATAATTCTTCATGGTCTTTGGCTCTAAGGACAAAATGAGAAACTACACATGAATATCGTTGGTAAATTATTTACAACTTTTTAGTGTTTGGATTCATTAAGATTATTTTCACTTCGGAAAAAGAATAGCCAAATTTTCCTGTTGGTTTTCAGGACCCAATGCCCCTTTTGTCTCTAGTAAACAAGGCATAAAGCATAGAATTAGACTCTTGTTTATTTCCACGGGTTTTTACTTACCCTTTAAGGATCTACATGAGAGTCTTCATGCTGGCTAAGCATTGTAGCTTATATTTCAGCAGCCACATCACACAATATCTCAGTTGTACTCATGTCAGAGTATTCTTACCCTCTGGGAAACTCCTCTGAATAAATACTTTAAGCTAAAGAAACCCATCAAAGCTGAATGGAACAGAATCAACACAGGTACAAAACAAGGTGTTGCCTAAAGCAAGAGGAGTTTGTAGCTGCCCTCCACTCCTAGGCATGCCTGAATGTGTCACCTATACCCTTGTGTTTTTGTTGTTGTTGTTTTCTTAAATTCTTGCTGTTGTTGTTGAATGTGTTAAGCATACTTTGATACCAGATTAGTCATATTTACAGATGGATTGCATAGAAACAACTATGAGTCACAATTCTCCATGAGTTTTCTGATTTTTCTCCATTCTTTTCTAATTTTTTTTTCAAAATGAACCATCTGGACACAGTTTTCTGAAGAAGGTTTTTGAAAATCTTACTTGTGGGGCTGCCACTGTGGCTTAGGCAAAGCCTCCGCCTGCAGAGCCAGCATCCCTTGTGGGCTCAGGTTCAAGTCCCAGCTACTCCTCTTCTGATCCAGCTCTCTGCTGTTGGCCTGGAAAAGCAGTGGAAGATGGCCCAGGTGCTTGTGCCTATGTGGGAGACCCAGAAGAAACTCCTGGCTTCCTGGCTTCAGATCAGCTCAGCTCCGGTGGTTGCAGCCATTTGGGAAGTGAACCAGCAGAAAGAAGACCTTTCTCTATGTCTCCCCCTCTCTGACTGTAACAAAGTAAATAAATAAATAAACACACTCTTAAAAATAAAGAGAATAAATAAAAAGAATCTCAAATAAATTAAATCTTAAAAAAAGAAAATCTTACTTGTGTATTAAATTTAAAAGTTGAAAATGCATTTCTGCTCATTAAAAAACAGTATGAATTTACTGATGTAAAACACATAAACACTGCATCAGAACTTCGATAATATATTATTTTCAAATGTTTTTCTTCCTTCACTATACAGGTGAGTAGTTTGGGGATTGATACTCCTGTTTTACCTCTTCTATGGGAAATGTGCTTGCTGGGTGTGTGTGTGTGTGTGTGTGTGTGTGTTCCCCATTCTGCTATGCTTGTTTTTAGACAATGGCCTCATGCTTGATTTGAAAACAATTTTGCTGTTTTCAGAATTGAAATTTGTTTTTTACCAGGCAACTATCTATAGATGACATATTCATTCTCTTGATTAAAATCTGCCAAAGAAAAGAAAGCTGCTTTGTGTGAATCACAGATGTAAGAACTTTAATATATGCTAATTTTACATTCATTTACAAGCTCATAAGTGGCTACGTAGTTTTGATTATTTTTAGAGAGGAGGATCTGAGACTGAGGGATTGTTAGCTGATGGATATTACCCTTCCAAGAAGTGGTAAGGCCATGATTTGAACATAGTAACTCTGAATCAAACCCTCACAGTCTTAATAATAGCTTCATTATATAATTCCAAAAATACTATAATTAATAATAGCATCTATCATTTCATAATTCTTTTTATGTTTTGTGAATGAAATTTTGCAAATCATTAACATTTTAGTCTGTTTTCTTAATAACATTATGAGGGTTTTCTTTTTTTTTTTAACAATGTTGATATAGAATGAGACATGGTAACCAAATGATCAAGGTCATGCAGACAGTAATAGGCATCAGGTAATGCTAACCAGAGTTTTCAGCTTTATATTTTTTTTAAAAAAATGAAGCTAATACAAAACTACATGAGCAGAGAATAAGGCTTTGATGAAGCACCATAGAGAGAATCTAGATGAGATTTTTCTGGACTAGTAAAAATCTAAACTGCCTTTTGGAGCATAAACAAGACAGATTGACTATGGCTTTTAAATCAACCAAATGTTACTACTTATCAACAAAACATAGAAACAGTTTCACAAATACAAAACAAATAACAACTAAAACACAGCCTGGTACAAAAGTAAAAAGAGCCAGGTTTGTACTTTTTTGTAAATAATAAATTCTGGTTAGCATTACATGACTCCAATTACCAGATCATGTTTCACTCCCAAGACGGCCACAATGACCAAGACTGGACACTGGTTTATTTCACTAAGCATGATGGTCTCCAATTACAGGAGATGGAAGATCACTGTCTCTCCCTCTGTCTTTGTAATGGTGACTTTCAAATATTAAATAAATAAATCTTAAAAACAAAACTAACTCATCCACAGGAACCATAATCATCATATACTATGGTGTGAATATCTCCAGAAATTCATGTGTTAAAACTCAATACCACTGGGCTATAATTTAGGGATTAGGGGCTTTAGGAGGTGATACAGGCATGAGGGCTGCTCTCTTGTGAAAGGGACTAAGGCCTTTATAAAATTTTCTCCTTTACTCACCTAACTTCCATCATTTGAGGCCAGGACAATAAGGTACCATCCTGAAAGTGGAAAGACTCCAGCCTCATCAAACATGTAAACTGCCCAGAGTCTTAATATTGGACACCCCAGCCTCTAGAATGGTTAGGAATCAACGCATGCTATTTATAAATTACCCAGTGTCAGGTATTTTGTTACAGTAACACAAATGGACTAAGACATAAGTCTGTACCCTACCACTTTGTGGAAGGCAGAATTTGAAAGTAATGAATTAATATGTGATGGAAAAAATATCTAAGAAAAGTGCAGAAGGTGCTGCATGGCCTTGCTTGACTGCTTGCATTAAAATATGAGAAGGTAGTGCCAGTGCTGCGGCTCACTAGGCTAATCCTCCGCCTGTGGCACCGGTACTCGGGGGTTCTAGTCCCAGCTGGGGTGCCGGATTCTGTCCCAGTTGCTCCTCTTCCAGTCCAGCTCTCTGCTATGGCCCGGGAAGGCAGTGGAAGATGGCCCAAGTGCTTGGGCCCTGCACCTGGCTCCTGGCTTCAGATGGGCGCAGCTTGCTAGCCGTAGCGGCTATTTGAGGGGGTGAACCAACAGAAAAGGAAGACCTTTCTCTATCTTTCTCTCTCTCACACTGTCTAACTCTGTCTGTCAAAACAAATATATGAGAAGGTAGAAAAAATTAAGGAGAGATTTGTAATTAAAATGGAAGCAGAATTTAAAGATTTGGACATTTCGGAATAAAAAATAATCGCTGAGGATTTTTGCATCTGTGTTCACCCGGGAGATTGGCCTATAGATCTCTTTCTTTGTTGTATCTTTTTCTGGTTTAGGAGTTAAGGTGATGCTGGCTCCATAGAAGCAATTTAGGAGGATTCCATCCCTTTTAATTGTGTTGAATAGCTTGAGAAGGGGTGGAATTGCTTCTTTAATGGTGTAGTAGTTTTCAGCAGGGAAGCTGTCTGGTCCCAGGCTTTTCTTAGTTGGGAGGGTTTTTTTACTGACTCACTCTCTGTCTTGGTTCTCAGACTTTCCAGGCTCCAGAATTGTGAGAATTAACTTCCTATTGCTTACTAAATATCGATCTGTGATATTTTGTCATCACAGCACAAGTGGATTTTGATATCCTCCAAAACCACTGAACCATATAACCACAGCTGTAGAAAGTGAAACTAGTACAATATAATCTCTCCCCAATATATTAAGCATAAGGAACAGAACAAAATGTTCTGTACCCACTAAAGCCTTTCCATATATATATTTAATTGAAAAATTCATGTTTATTTCATTTTTTTAAATGTTCTTGTCCCATGCACAAATGGAGTCTTTCAAGACCCACAATAACTAACATTTTAACACTTTTCTTCCTGGCCCAGCTTTGTGCAAACTGTACAATCTTCAGAAATAAAACATGGGTTAAAGATTGAGCCAAGGCCGGCACCACAGCTCACTAGGCTAATCCTCCACCTGCGGCACAGGCTCACCAGGTTCTGGTCCTGGTCGGGGCGCCGGATTCTGCCCCGGTTGCTCCTCTTCCAGTCCAGCTCTCTGCTGTGATCCGGGGAAAACAGTGGAGGATGGCCCTGCACCCACATGGAAGACAAGGAGAGGCACCTGGCTCCTGGCTTCGGATCAGTGCAGTGCACCGGCCGCAGCGGCCATTGGGGGTGAACCAACGGAAAAAGGAAGACCTTTCTCTTTGTCTCTCTCTCTCACTGTCCACTCTGCCTGTCAAAAAAAAAAAAAAAGATTGAGCCAAAATATGACCATTCTTACTGACAGAGGCTTAGCCGGAAAAAGTATGATTTTAGGTGTCAGCCAAAGACAGTTACTTGACTTCACAGTCAGGGAGCATTTATCCTTTGAAAAACAACACAGGCTTAAAAAGAAAGCAGAGGTGAGCAGAACATGCTAACCTTTCTCCCAAGTTTATTACTTCAACAGAAAACTTCAACTTCATCTCTCGGGAGGCAGCATAAGTCAAAGATAAAATAACAACTCAGAACTAAAACAATCATACTTCCTTTGAGAGACAATCTCAGCAGCACTGCCACAACCAGCGGGTAATTCACTTCTCTTCACATCTCTCCCACCTTCGCCACCTCTCAATCAATTTTCTATTCCTTAATATTTTTGGCAGACCTAAAGGACAGGACAGCCTAATCTGATAACCTGTTAGCTAGAAAGCACTAGAAGCACTTTTGTATGGGAATCACGCAGTTGGGAGGAATATCGGAGTTAAAATATCACTTGGTCTCTAGAAGTGCTATGAAGCTGCTTTTTATAATCTCTTGTAATCCTAACTACATCCTTAAGAGTCAAACATTTCTTTGGGGACCATTTTACAAAAGATTTCAGATAAACACAAAGCATAGATATAAGTACTGTACCAACATTCTCACTATATTAATTACTCTCAAAAAGACACAGATAAATTGAGTTTAAGATGTTGGCTTAAGAAACTACGAGCAGTAAAAATGAAAATAATAAGGTGAGAGAAATTTGGATTCAGACTACCGTCAGCTAATTGAGACAAACGATAAGGCATAGAACAGATGGTAACAACTTTAAAATGCTGTTATGGCTCAGTAGATTAAGACAAAGACATAAACTGTGATATGCATGAATATATTGGTCTGTGCTTATGTGTGCTCTATTTCTTTTCATAATAATTAAGAGATGGAATTTTTTTCTGAATTTCTTCTGGGCACTAATTTTTAGCCTTTCTGACTTTGATTCTTTCTGAATAAACATCTAAGAAAATAGATGAACCTGTAAATTAGCAGGTATATTAGAAAAACACATAGCTCTCAATACTAA
This sequence comes from Sylvilagus floridanus, assembly GCA_949820135.1. Taxonomy (NCBI): domain Eukaryota; kingdom Metazoa; phylum Chordata; class Mammalia; order Lagomorpha; family Leporidae; genus Sylvilagus; species Sylvilagus floridanus. The sequence continues at coordinate 101,524,990 of OX463238.1, read as the reverse complement.
TTATGGAACTTTTGTGTTAGCTCAGAGCATAAACCAATTCTGTCTTTTTAAAACTGAGTACATTTTTTCACAATCTTAATTTTTCAGAGACACTACAGGGACTAGAGATGGGGTAGTGGTGGAGAGCCAGAGGAAAATGGTCTCAAAAACCCCATGGGATTACTGCAGCCACTGCTAAGGGCTGCTTGCTGGGTGTGCCTGTTGGTTGGGGTAAATACAAAGAAACCTACTACCATGATGGCTGGAACAAGATAGGGCATTTCTGTCCTTGCACAGCAGTCACAGCAGTAAGACCATTAGATGCTCCCCCAGTTCATTCAACCTCTTTGTGTTCCTCAGCCCCAGCCAGTAAATCACTAGGACATCTAAGCCTTGAATTCAACTTCTCTAATTCTGATTCTTCTACCGTGTACATGAGAGTTTCAGGATGAGCTATGCCCCATTTCAAAGTGGCCAATTCTTACTTCTCACCTACCCTCACCTTCTCAGGCCATGTGTCAGTTGGTAGATGAGCCTGTTTCCAAGGGAAGAAGAAGGAAGTTTTTACTGAACCCCTCCCATAGGCCACATACTTCTGGGTTTATATTATCTCATTTAATTCCTACATTGATATTATGCTACTCTAATGTTCCTTTAACAGAGGTGCTAATTGTTCTGGTTTTTATGTACCTGAAGAAACTGGGTTAAGGGATAGTAGATAATTTGCACAAGATCAAAGAACTAGAAATTGGTAGAGACTGGAAAACCCTGGTGTATCTGCCAGGAGAGTCTTTGTTGCCTCTCCATACCATGCCGTCTCCCTCTGCCATTTCATTTCACCAAATGACCCTTCTGCAACCCAGGTTGCAGATTCTTTGGCCCAGAGCCCCCATGGAAGAATCCCACACTGGCTCTGACAATCTGTTTTTACCAACTGAGACTCCTTGACCTGCAATAACACGGTGATCTGTTCAACGCGGCGTTGGCTTCCTCTCCAAGGTTTAGAGAACTTTATCAGTCAAGTGAAACACAGGGAACAAGCAGTCCAAGGGAAGATTACACAAGATAATAAGTCAATGAGGAGAAAGCCTGCACAGGAACTAGGCCCAACTTCGTGTCTTCAAAAGACGGTGGCTAAGATTTTTCCCTTAAAAAAATACAGAATAATATTTTGGGGTCCATCTACAGACACTAAAACTTTGTTAATGCTTTTCTTTGCTTGTGCAGTTATGACATGATAAGCCTCTTTAGAGAGGCTGCAGTTTTCAATTCTCTCGGTACCCAAAGGTGACAGGAATTGGAAAATGAACTAAGGTCCAGACAACGATTCCACCAACCATCCATGGCAAACAGGCATCGGTGGATGATACCAAGATGCAGACAGAAGGGCCAGGAGATGCCCTAGAACTGAATATCTGTGATTCCTTGATTCAGTATGAAGTAGACAATAAAAGCTGGGTGCACAACACAATGATTTGGTATAGTTATATATGGTGAGACGACCATTACAGCTGTCAGTTGCTGCCTGTTTGCTTCCTGTTCCCAACAGCAAAGTGACAGCCCTGGCATGTCTAACCTTCTAACAGCCACTGTGTAAACAAACAACACAGTCTTTAGAGTAACTGCAGCTGAGTTTGACCTTGACTCTTTCAGATACCAGCTGTAATTTTGTAAAATGTATTTCATCTTCTGGAACCTCATTCTTCCTATCTTCAATTTTTTTTTTAAGTAAAATAAAATACATTGCTAGGGGTCAGTGCTGTGGTGCGGTAGGATAAGTCACAGCTTGTGAATCTGGCAGCCTATGTCAGTGTGCAGGTTCAAGGCCCAACTGCTCAACTTCAAGTCCAACTCACTGCTAAGGTGCCTGGAAAAGGAGCAGAAGATGGTGCAAATGCCTTGTGCTCCTGTCACCCATGAAGACCAGGCTGGAGTTCTGGGTTCCTGGTTTCAGTTTAGCCCAGCCCCAGCTGATGCGGTCACTTGGGGAGTGAATCAGCAGGTGGAAGAATTCTCTCTGTGCCACTCTGTTTTTTAGATAGAAAGAAAGAAAGATAGATAGATAGATAGATAGATACAACTTTTTAAAAAGATACATTTCTTAGGGCTAACATCATAAAACATATTTCAAAATGTATAGGGTGCAGATGAAAAAGCTTAAATGTGAATTATATTTAAATGCATAGTTTAGGAAACAAAAAAGCTGAAAATAAATTATTGATATTGGGATTGCGGCACAGCAGGTAACACAGTGCGTGTCCTGGCTGCCCCCTTCTGATCCAGCTCCCTGCTAATGACCTGGGAAAAGCCTCCCTGCCACCCACGTGGGAGATCTTGAAGAAGCTCCTGGCTTCCGGCTTTGGCCTAGCCCTGCCCTGGCCATTGTAGCTACTAGGAGAGTGAACCAGCAGGTGGAAGATCTCGCTCTCTCTTTCTGTTTCTCTGTCACTAACACTGACTTTCAAATGAATAAATAAACCGTAAAGAAAGATTGAAATTTCCATCAGGAAATAAAATCAAACCTAAATAAAAAAGAAAGACAAAAGTAGATTTTATTGAGACCTGAAATGTGTACTCAGGAAAAACAATGGAGAGTATAATTTTCACACATGCCAGTCTATGTAGAATCTTAACTTTCATGCAAAGGAAGGGATAATTTCCAAGGAAGCAAGCAAAAATTTTGTGTATGAAATACAATCTATCCTAATTGTTCATGATAATGAATAGATAATGAATAGTTTCCACAGTTAGCAAGCTTACTGGGAAAATATCCACTTTTTTTTTTTTTACTTTGAAACATGGTGCACCTTTGCATGAAGGCCCCATGATGAGCTGTATGATTCATTTTCCTTTCAAATTATATTAAACCATTGATTTTATATTTTGCATTTGAATCCAATCAGTGCAAAGGGGGTGTGTGTCTTTGTAGCTGTTAAATGTAAATATCCATTTTATATCTATCCGTTCCTTGGAAAATAAGAGCAGCTTAATATTCTTTCTTAGAATTAACAACAATAATACAACCCTGGAGTCATCTTATAAAATACATCATCCGGGGCCTCATTCCAGGCTTTCTGAAGCAGAATCTCTGGGGAGCACTGCAGGAATCCTGCTTTCCTTATCCACGTTCCCAGTACTCACAGCAAAGTTGGTTCTACTGCTACAGGATAGAGGAAGGGAGGGGGTATAGAGGGCGTAAGTTGTGAAGAAATACTTTGTTCTTTACTCCTTTTTTGTCCCACATTTCAAGTTACATAAAAAGCTTCTCCATCAAATTTATGGTGACTTGTTCTCTTCCTCCCAGAATAGGCAAGAACAGGACAGAGTACAGTCAGTGCCCATCTAATGAATGGGCTGCATTACAAAAATGATCTTATTAATCACTTGTTGGTACTCTATGCATTTGACCAGAAACATTCCTTTTGAATTTGTAACTTTAATTGTCAACACTAGAAACTCAAATTAACTTAAAACAACCTAAATAATGCCCTTGCCATGTTTATTTAAAACTATAAACAAGCACAAATTAGGATGGTTTGCAGAAGGAAAAGATTCACAAATCTGCTCTTCACCCATTCTGTGCTATGGGCTCTCCAACAGCTAGCCTCTGACAGTGAACAGAGCTGGGAAGTTTGCAGAGTCAGCTGCAGCTCCTTGCTTATTCAGTCTATGGCAGTGTTTTGAGCAGTAATCTAATATCCGAACTGCATATACATATATAATTATTATATATAATTTTAAACATTGTCATGCAATGGTTAAGAGTGACATTTTGGAGTCAAACAGACTTAGATCTGAATCCCAGTTTTAAGTCTCAAATACTGACTTCAAATATTTCTATAATTATCTGACATTTAATAAATTCTACAAATCATATGCTTTTATTTCAAATTATGTAATTAACATATATGCTATTTTGTTGAGACACATTATATAATTGTTAAAAATTATTTCTTATTGTAAACTAATGAGTAAACACTATGACCCTCAATTCCGTGATCACTGAGATGAGACTAAAGACAGAGAGATACCATTACTAATTAACCATTTCCCAAATTCTGATCAACACACTCGTGTTTGTCATTACCAAAAATAAAGGCTTTCCGAGCATATTTGAAGATTACTTTCTATGTATTCACTGGGATTTTCAGGACTGAAAGATAAGCAGCTGGAACTTAAACCAGTTCAATGATGAAGTGGGATCCTGGCATCACAAGAGGTGACTTAATTGCACTGTGCCACAATACCAGCCTTTCAATTGTTTCCTTTTCTATGAATTCAATAGAATTTTCTGAAAAACAAAATACCAAAGCATGCCATTTCCCAATTGTGCCAAGGTTCTTATTACAGAATACAAATGCAAGTATGTACAACATTCAAATACTAAAGCAATATAGACTTTCCCACATAATAACATTCCCAGTGAAAAATTTAATTTACCTTCATAACTCATATTTAACTTTCCTTTTTTTGAAAGGGTGATAAAAGTATTGTTTTAGGAAAATTAATTATGTGGCTGTTTTTCGAATGATTTTAAAGGATCTCCAAAACTTCAGAAGCCAAGGTCTAGAAGGAGTGATCCTGTGTGGTATTAACAGTGAGCTGGCAAGTGTATGAATCAGGGTGGCAGGCTTTGTATCACAGAATAAAGAAATACATAAAAGGCAACAACTATAAAAAAAAGCAAAGGGAAATCTGAGTTATGCTTCTTCTACTCTACACTGAATATATAGAAATATATCTGGAGAATTAAGCTCTTTTTTGTTGTTGGATAAGGACCAGATGCTTAGGAAAACTAGAGAAAGTAGAAATTATTTCATCCAATGAGTTAAAGATTTTAACTTAGCCAATCTACCATGCAGACTAAAAGCCAGTTCAGAGAATTATTTTTTAGTAGTAGAACAGTGTCAGAAACCTATGCATTTTTAGGCCATGTTATCATTTATAAAAATAATAAAGCATATAAAGACACGATGATTTAGTGTACTTCTCTATTGGTCTGAGTTAACAGAAAGCTGAAACTAGCTCTGAATACCCTCCAGGTAGTCAAGATTAACTCCTTCAAAATGTTTCTAAGGAAGATGAACACAGTTTCTGTGGATCTGAGTCACGGCACCACTTGTCAGCTCCTTTGGCCACAAAAGGAACGACGCTGCTCGCAGTTAATCGGTCTTCAGTAGACTTTTACTTAGGAGGAGTGGGAAAGAGAGTGGGGGACCAGGAGAAGGGGGAGAGATGGCGCGCACGTTCCTTAAGGGGGAAAGCTGGCGTGCTCCCCTCCCTCTCCCGCGGTCAGCTTATGTACAGAATTCAACCAATCACAGTCAATCAATCACAGTCCATGCACAGAGCTCTCCAATCTGGCACTTGATCACGATCAGCTGTGGAGTAACGCAGCAGGCAGGGCATCAGCACCATCTTGTTGTTTCCCACGATCCTCAGCTAGATGGAAAGTTCAATCAGCTGCTACATCCGCACCACTGCTACAAGCCAAGCCCAGCATGGGGGGTCCCATGGCAAGCCTATCCATGGGTCCCCACAAGTTTCACATTGCGAACTAACTTGTAATACAGGGACTGGGGCTGTGGTGTAGTAGGCTAATCCTCCACCTGTAGCACTGGCATCCCATATGGGTACCTGTTCATGTCCCAGTTGCTCATCTCCAGCTCTCTGCAATGGCTTGGGAAAGCAATGGAAGATGGCAAAAGTGCTTTGGTACATCCATGTAGGAGACCCAGAAGAAGCTCCTGCCTGCATACTGGCCCGGCTATGGCCATTGCAGGCATTTGGGAAGTGAACCAGCAGATGGCAGACCTCTATTTCTCAGTCTCTGTCTCTCTCTGTCTGCTGTAAATCTACCTCTCAAATAAATACATAAATAAAATCTTAAAAACCCTTATAATACATATTATTATAAGTGCATAGAAGCAACTCCCTCCAGAATCACAAGAATGCCACTTCTATGAAGTTTGCAGTTGACACTGTCAACCTGTGCTGAGCTTTTCCATCTATTCCAGGCTGAACCAGATTCACCTGTGAATACAAATTACTGTATGAGGGGGCTCCAAAAAGTTTATGAAAAATGGAATTAGAGACATAACCATCTTGTTATAGCTCAGGGGGCCTGGGAATCGTCACACACACACACACACACACACACTCACACAAGCACTTTAGAACAAGTAGGGGACGAGGGCATTCTAACTCTGATTCAGTTTGGGAACTGTGATTTGGAATGTATTTTGGCCCAAGTCGATACGATCTTCAAACAAAAAAGCTTGATACACATCAAGGTACACATACTTACACCTAAGGCAAAGCTGGAGGTGAGAAGCAGACATTCCAGGAAATATTTATTAAAGAGTTCAGGCAGATAGACAATGGTGCAGGCCAGTAAGGAGGGACATTGGGTCAGGAGAGCAGAGTGCAGATGCAGTCTGTGGCATCAGCCTGAAAAATTTCCAGGAGCTGGGGTATTTCAGGTGCTATTAAGAGAACTCAACCTGTTCAGACACAAGATGATGTAGCTGAAGTTCCTAAATGAGTGACCAGAGTGTGGCAATTGGTGATTCTCAGAAATTCAGAGGGGTTTCTTGGGGTGAATGGGTCAATCTACAGGAAGCAGGCCTCCACCCGTGGGGCATGTGCTCATAGCACAGCTACAGTTCCCAGGGAAGAAGCCTAGGAAGACTTGGGAATTCAAGAAGGTATAGATACATCATTTCTGAGGCATAAACCACATGATCTTGGACATGAACTTTGCTATCCAAATAGAGGCCCTGCAGAAAGATGAGCTATGACTCAGGGAACAACTCGAAACCTAGCAGATAGCCGTGGGGCACAGTGTCCTGGGTCACATATTAGCAGAGAGGAATCGGGGCAGAGCTAGGAGGGAGTTAGTGTGCGAACAGCACCTCCTGACCATGTTAACAGATTATATTATACGGGAGACAGAGTAGGAGCAACAACTTTTCTCAGCCTTAGTCTAGGAAACATCAAGGACAGCCTACAGAGAGTCACAAAAAGCCTTAGCTACAGGAAACCTCTGAATCAGAGGCACAAAATTGGAGCTTGATATGAAGAAAAATCAGAATTTTAAAAACACGTTTTTCTTCTTTATAAATCCTTTGCTTGCTCAAGTCAAACCATCACTGCCCTTAGGTCAATAAACTGCAGATCGGCCGGCGCCGTGGCTCCACAGGCTAATCCTCCGCCTTGCGGCGCCGGCACACCAGGTTCTAGTCCCGGTCGGGGCGCCGGATTCTGTCCCGGTTGCCCCTCTTCCAGGCCAGCCCTCTGCTGTGGCCCAGGAGTGCAGTGGAGGATGGCCCAGGTGCTTGGGCCCTGCACCCATGGGAGACTAGGATAAGCACCTAGCACCTGGCTCCTGCCATTGGATGAGCGCGGTGCGCCGGCCGCAGCGCGCCGTCCGCGGCAGCCATTGGAGGGTGAACCAACGGCAAAGGAAGACCTTTCTCTCTGCCTCTCTCTCTCACTGTCCACTCTGCCTGTCAAAAATAAAAAAAAATAAAAATAAAAAAAAAATAAATAAACTGCAGATCCTCTCCTCGTCCTCCAGTTTGTGACTTAGGCTTTTTAAATCTCTGTGCAGAACAGAAACGCTGTTCCAGACATTTTCTTCTTGTAAATGGCAGCAGATTTCTCATTTTAGGCCAAGATGTAGTGATTCTCCCAATTACCGGCTATCCCTACAAATTACAAACAAAAAAACATATGAAGGAATAATACATTTCAATGATGAAGGAAAATCTTATTATATACCAAAGGAAAACTTCAAAAGATGTGAAGATTTACTTCATATTGGATACTTTAAAACATCATTTTCTTAAATTAAGTATTTCTGCCCATCTAAAAAAGTGTTTTATAACTGAAAACAGAGTCTAACTTTTAAAGAGACATTTAGAGGAAGGCTAATTTTTTTGTCTAAATTCAGGGGCTGTACAAAGTATAAGTTCCCTGAAAGAGATTCTTTGACTTTCCATGACTGTCTTGGGTCATGAAGTTTCACTTAACACTCGATGTAACAGTCACAGTATATCTGATTATATGAGTTACTTTTGGAAACTGTACAAAGAACTGGACATAAGTACAATAAAACTATAAAATCACAAGCTGATAAGTAGCATTTCCCAGAATTTGTAAATGAGGATGCTGTGATACTTGGAAGATACTTATTTTCCCTGAGTGTGTTAGGATTTTATCTTAATTGTAATTTAGTTCCAAAGAATAACTTTAACATCAAACACATAACTTCATGAATCACTTTTAAAAGTAAAATTTGGTAATTATAAATTATTTTATCTCATGCTTGATGCTTATAAAAATTTGTTTTTAAAAATGAATGAACTTTTAATGTACTGCCTGTGTTCTTGGAAGAAAACACTTTATTTTATAAAGTATTAAATATATATGATTGGATGACGAACTATTTCACTTCATGATGGTTCAACAAAAACTGTAAATCCTTTAAATGAAAAACATTCTCCTAAACAGGGCTAATCCCCTGGGTATTATCCCTTGTTTTATGTTCACCAGATGGGAATAGTTTTTGTAATGTATGTGAAGGATCAACAAGAATATATTGAAGTAGCGCATCTGCAAGCATGCCATTAAACACAGAAGAGAACACAGATGTGAGCAATAAACAGTTCTATGTAAAGATTCCCAGTGATATTCTGATCTGCACATAAGTTATACAGTAGACACAAACATATTAGTTTCACAAGAAAATTTTTGACAAAATAAATGCAGACCAAAGCTTAGCTTTTTCTTTGTTCCAGCTTAGATATAAACATTGGACATTGACTCTTTCCCTATTACCCATGTTACTAAATGATGAATTGATTTATCAAACACGAAAAGCCTTCAAGACTGAGTGTGCCTGGCACATTTGTTCATACTTTACACTGAGTCACTTTCAGAATTCATTTATGAAAATGACTGTTGCACTACTTTGTGAGATTCTTAAGGCAATTGTATCTGTGATTTGTCCTTGAATGCACTAAAAATATGTGTTGCATACAGTTATTCATGAACTTTCTTACAATCAATGGATAGGTACTCATTAAATGTTTATTGAATATATAAGTGAGTGAATGAATGGAGTAATCTGGGACTATTTAGACCAACAATAAATTATTTATGATGGGAAAATATCCTAAATGCCTTCAGGTCATTTACCATAATCTTCCCCAAAAACTTTTGCCCCAAATTTTCTCCCATTTTGTCAGTAATATAAACAAAGCTTTGCAAGATTAATTGATGTGCCTTAGGTACTAGATTTGGGGAGTGGTATAGCCTGGATAAACCTGAAGTCAATCTGACCACTTAGGTGTATTCTCACTACTTCCAGAGGAGAGAGAGTGTTGGTCACTATTATGGGACAAATATATGGATTTAATCTAGACTCTAAGCTAATTTCCACTTCCTCTGCTAATATATCATGGGTCAGCAACAATTTTCATATGATTGAAGATTTAAAAAACTGGAAATTATATTCAGTGATCAAACAAAAGTAAAATTTGCCTTGTTAACAAATGAAATGTTTTTAGGAATACTTATTTCAAAGATATATATATTTATTTGAAAGCCTGAGTTACAGAGAGAGGCAGAGATGGAGAAAAATCTTCTAACTGCTGGTTCACTCCCCAAATGGGTGCAAAGGCTGGAGCTGGGCTGATCCAAAGCCAGGAGCCAAGAGCTTCTTTCGGGTCTCCCATGTGATTGTGGGGGTAGGTACAAGCACTTTGGGCCGTCTTCCACTACTTTCCCAGGCAATTGAAAGAGTGCTGGATTTGAAGTGAAGCAGTTGGGGGTAGAACTGGAATCCATATAGGATGCCAGCTCTGCAGGTGGCAGATTTACCAGCTTCACCATGGCGATGGCCATCTGTATGTGTATAAATATACATGTATGTGTTTTTTGGTAGGGAATGCCTGCTATGGAAAGTTCTGGCACTATTTGCTTCAGTGGTTAGAATGAGCAAAAGGGCGGAAATATTGATATTGTTGAAGAGTCCAAAAGTTTGTAGTGTGAAAACACGTAGATTGAAAGGTACATTTTCCATTAGAGATGTACTGGCCACTCTCAAATCATCAGTGATGACATCAATATGTAAATCATCTGTAGTCAAAGCAGAGGCTCTGGCTCCTGTTAAATTTTCCACTGTCACCTCACCAATTGAGAATGTATACAAACATACATGTTATAAGTCATTAGACATTTTCTGAAATTTATTCTTATGTATGTGCTATAATTTTGTTTGGCTATTTTTGTGATATTATTCCATAAAGAGACTAAAGCATAACATGGCTAAAAATGACTTTATGACAAGAAAAAATACTTTCAAGAACTATACATACATATATATGATATATCATACATATATTATGTTTGAGATTGAGTCAAAGTATCTAGATACTCCCTGAAAAGCTGATTATGCTATTCTTTCAATTAATGTGAATAAATTGAATTAAATAAAGAATTTTTGGTGCATAAGAACATGAAGACTTGGAGAAGGTCATGTAGAAGACAACATGGTGGTTGCTTCAGGATTTGGATAACAGTCTAGCCCAGGAAATGTATTTCAAAACCTTATGGAGAAAAGGGACTACAGTCAGAAACTGGAACTGCCCTTTGAATTAAGATAATAAATGCTGCTCTGGTGTCCAGGAAATAGAGAGATACTTGATAGAACTAAGGCATAATCTCGCCTCTCATAAAGAAGTTGTAACTTAACTCTAGCTAATTAAACACTCAAGAGACGTTCCTACTTTGTTAAAGCGGTTTTGCAGCTGTGCAGTGTCAGCACATTGACATTAATTATTTCAAATTCTGCCACAGATTCTTTATGGGCTGCAAACAATGGCAATGAAAGGTTGTGGGTGATCCTGTACCTGGCAAGGAGTCTACCTGCCTTTCCTTGCAGGAGGTTGAGAGGGCGTGGCACACCATGCCTCCAGGGAGGGACCCCACAGCTGGACCCATTGGCTGGCGGCAGGAGCCCCAGGCACTTTTCCCACCCTTTCTCCCTGTTAGAGTCCTGCAATTACCTTTCTGTGTGGCCCAGGTCCATTAGGGCCACCTGGAAAGCTATCCTAGCTATGTGACCTTTAAGCTGACTGGAGAAGCATAGCATAGCGGTGCCAATGTTGGTTCTATCCTATAGAATTAGTGTTGCCCTGAATTTGTTACATCCCTCCTCCTGACCTTTAAAAGATGTGCTTGGTTGTTAGTAAAGCAGACAAGTTCACTGAAACTTGTCTCCAGTGCTTTTTGTCAAAGAGCACTATTGCCCAACCCATGCTGACAGTGTGCAGGCCTCACGGGATGGGATGAGACCCTAAAAGGTGGGATTTTAAGCAAAACTGAAAAAATTCCGAATATACTTTGTGATAAAATCTGAGAGCCACCCTGGGAATTTCTGAGAGACATACTTACAGAAAGAAATACTTCATATGGGTCAAAATTTCTGTTATACAAATTAGTATCAGTGCCTTGACAGTATTTGTTATTATCATTCACTCACTCATTCATTTAAGCAATCAACAATTCAGTCAACAAGTTACCATTGAACTCTTGTTTATGTGCTGGACATGGTATTAGGTTTGGGCATATAATTACAAAGATGGCAATTTTGTATCTTCCATTATAGGTCTAAGCATCCAAAAAATGGTTTTTTTTAATTTGTGTGCTCAGCTGCTTTGCACATATTTCCCAGGATTGTGTGTGTGTGTGTGTGTGTGTGTGTGTGTGTGTGTGTTTGGCCAATTTAATAGTCCTAGAATAGCGCCTTGAAACTTTCCGTGGTATTGCACTGATACTACTTCATCCTGAAGACCATCTGGACAATTTTGAATTCCTGAACTAACAGAAAGGTAGTTAGAAAGTACAGGAGGGGAACATTTGAAAGATGCAATAGATAGGCTATGGGAACCAATTGGACATCCCAGATACAGGACAGGCAGTCAAAAAGGGCAATTTACTTTCTGGCTTTGCAAATTGAATGGACAAATAAAATCATTAGAAAAACAAGCTTAACTTTGAATATACTAAATTTATTATATTTTAACTTTTATTTAATAAATACAAATTTCCAAAGTACAACTTTTCAATTATAGCAGCTTTTTTCCCCCATAACCTCCCCCCACCTGCAACCATCCCATCTCCCATCTCCCACTCCCTCTCCCATCCCATTCTTCATCAAGATTCATTTTCAGAGTCTTGGCTTTCCATGCCTGTGAAACTCTCATGGGCTTTTCAGCCAGACCCAAACACCTTAAGGGCTGATTCTGAGGCCAGAGGAGCATATTAAATTTAATACACCTATGGGTTTGAAATTCATAATAGAAATCAAAATGGAAGTACAAATCTGAGGATCTTTAGCACCATGGAAGATAAAATGAAGTGGCACAACATTTGTCAGGTGCAGAAATAAAAGTGTTGTTCACTCTGAATCTTATATCCAGTAAAACAATTCTTCAGGCAAGAAAATAATGAAGGCATTCTCAGAGGAAGGAAAACTAAGATAAACTGTTGCTGGTTGTCCTGTCTTAAAGAATGACTAAAGAAATTTGTACAAGAGGCCGGCACTGTGTCACAGTGAGTTAATCCCTCTCACTGTCTGTAACTCTACCTCTCAAATAAAATAAATAAAATATTTAAAAAAAATTTGTACAAACATAAGGATATGGAAAGGTGAACTGCTCTGACATAGTATGTTCTCTATATACATGATAATATATATCACACTGTACCTCATAAAATTATAATTACACTTGTTAATAAAAGATTTCTGCATACAAGTTTAAAATATTTCACAGTATTCCATAAATATTGAATATGTATTCATAGTAATGAATTTTTTAAAGTGAAGGGAGAACAGGAGTGGGCATATTAATAGGATACAAAGTTGATTTCAGTGTCAAAAAATTGCTAAAGACAAAGAGAAATATTACATAATGATTAAAAGTTTAACTCATTGGTAAAACAGAGCAAGTCTAGGTCCCAAATGAAAAACAACATGGCTTTAACACATATAAAATGAAAACTGCTAAAGCTGAAGCTAGCAATAGTCAAATCAACAGTTGGGGATGTTTACATTCCACTGCAGCATCCAAAACAGACAGAAAATAAGCAAGGGTGTAGAAGAGCAGAACAACAGTATCAAACAACAGCATCTAATAAAAATTTATAAAACATTCCAACCAACAAGGGAAAACACACATTCTTCTCAAGTGGTCATGGAACATTCTCAAAATAGATCAAGATAAACCATAAGGAGTTTAAAAGGCTTAAAATAAATTGTTTTAAAGTTTTGCTTTTCAAATTTTCAAGTAAATGCAATTATTTGAGAATCTTTTTAAAATATAGAGATTCCAATTCTGGTTTGGAGCCAAAAAACTGCATTTCCTTTTTATTTTATTTTATTTTATTTTTTTGACAGGCAGAGTGGACAGTGAGAGAGAGAGCCAAAGAGAAATATCTTCCTTTTTCCGTTGGTTCACCCCCCAGTGGCCGCCGTGGGCAGCATGCTGCAGCTGGTACACTGCTCTGATCCGAAGCCAGAAGCCAGGTGCTTCTCCTGGTCTCCCATGCGGGTGCAGGGCCCAAGCACTTGGGCCATCCTCCACTGCACTCCCGGGCCACAGCAGAAAGCTGGACTGGAAGAGGAGCAACCAGAACAGAATCCGGCGCCCCAACTCAGAATAGAACCCGGTGTGCCAGCGCCACAGGCAGAGGATTAGCCTAGTGAGCTGCGACGCCAGCCAAAAAAACCCTGCATTTCTAACAAGATCTCAGATGAGACCAACAGCACATGGCACTTGTACATGGACTACAATGAGAACAGCAATTTTGTATCAGTTTTCTAAGAATAAAATGATAGCACAAATTGAGATGGATAAGTAAGGAAAAGAATAAGCCAAGGTATGAAATAAATCATTTAGCATCATTATAGATGCTAAAAACATAATTAAATATAAACTACCTAATATGTTGGGAACCAATTTTCCTATATGATTTAAAGCAAATAATGTAGAAAAGGAATTTTGATCTTCAATATTCATTTACCCTTCCAATTTAATAGTAGTTGATAAAAGGAAGGGGTTATACTGAAACCAAAATTCACATTACTGAACCGGTGAAGAAAAGCCGATGTTCATTTATTTTCTTCAATTTATTCACAATATACAACTGTCCAAATGGATTGGGGTTAATAGCTGCTTTCAGATAATCTGTGAAGAAGTGATTTGTTAAGAAATTAATAGAGAAAATGTTTCAGGAAGAATTATTTGTTACTTGAAAATAAAATCTAGTATCTGAATGTAGCAGGTGAGTTCTATGGTTAATCGTTCCTTTGTATCCATTCCGGGAAGGAGAGGTTCTCAGAAGATTCTGCATGGGGAATGGAGGTCCCAGAAGGCATCCATTCCACTCCTTCAACACTGCTTCATGTCAAGTATAGTGCTTACACTCTCAGTTTCACTCCTTTCTTATTATTTATGTTGAATTCCTGGCCAAGGCATCATTTGTTCTCTTCTCTGCTGCTGGCATGTGCCACAGTTTTTCACGCTGAAGAATTTCTTCTGGCAGACCCCACCTCTCCACAGCCAGAAGGAATGCTAAGGCTACCAGAAATTTTCTTAGAAATGGAGGAAGAATGAGAAGTGTGTAAGAGATAATAATCCATGGAGTGGGCTTTTAGCACAGCAATTAGGACACCTGCATCCCTCATTAGAGTGCTTGGAATTAATTCGCAGTGTAGCTGATTCTAAAGTCCTATTATTGCAGACCAGGGCAGGCTACAGTGATGGCTCAAGTAAATGGGTTTCTGCCACCCACAGGGAGAACTGGGTTGCTTTTCTAGCTCCAGTCTCAGTACTGGCCCAACCCTCTCCTTTGCAGGCATTTGGAGAGTGATAGATAGATAGATAGATAGATAGATCGATCGATCAATCTATCCTCTCTTCATAGCTATCAAATAAATAAGTAAATACACACACAAATTCTCCCTGGCTTTAGAGGCTGCCAAGAATCCAGAAAAAACGAAGAGGAAAAGCACATTCAGGATCAAGCTTCTCCAGATCGGATCAGAGTGGCTTCTAATTAATTTGACCAGGATACCATGTGTGCCTGTATGTTTGTGTGTTCCTGTGAAAAAAAAAAAAAACACTGGTTTTCTCTATCATGGAAAAATAGCACATTCAATATGTACCAAACATGAACTCATTATTTAGGCAGCAGAAACTGAGAAGGCAGAATTGTTGTCTCAGAATGCGTTTGGTTTCTGACTATTTATTTCCACATTCTCTCAGCTCTTTTTCTTTTTTTTTTTTTTTTTTTTTTTTTTTTTTTTTTTTTTTTTTGGTGTCCCTTGTATGCTGAGTCACACGTCTGCAGAGAAAGAAAAAGAAAGCAAGAAGTTAGTGGTGTGTGCAGACGGAAAGAAATGTTGACCCAGGCATATGCTTCTGCCCTCCACCCCCACAACCCCTGATACTCTCTAACATTACCTTTTTTGAATGAGTTCTGTTAAGGGCACTCATCTCAAACTGAAATAGAACTAAGCCCTTGCCCTGGTGTTCATCCCAACGCAGACTTGGGAAGAGTCAGGACAACTAGAAGGAAAACAACACAAGCATGTTTGGAGACCTGTGAAACCTTATCTCAGATGATTACACTCACCAGGGCCCTTTTGTGAAGTTGGAAATAGTGGCAGGCACACTGAAGAGTGAGGGAGAGGGCTCACAGGCAGGAAGCTGGGCCCTAGAGAAGACTCCCAGCTTTAAAGCCCAAATGCATTTATCAGTGCTGTGAATTAAGGCAGCGATTTTAACTCTTCTAGGGCTGCATTGCCCTCCTGAGAGTAATACTACACATTTTTCAGTTTTTTGATTTAATCGTGGGAAAGTACATATAATATAAAATCACTATCTTCACCATTTTTCAGTGTATATTTTATTAGAGTTAAGTATATTTACATTATGAGCACCACTCTACTTCTGTTGCTTTAAATTTATCTACACACCTCATGTAGATAATGCAGTGTTTGTCTCTTTGTGACTGGCATATTTCAAGAAATATGAAATACTCAAGGTTCATTCGTGTTGTAGCATGTGACAGAGTGTCTTCCCTTTTTGGTCTGAAAAGTACACACACACACCATATTTTCTTTATCAGGTGCTGTGATTTGGATATAGTTTTTCTCCCAAGGGTTATTCTGCTGGAAACTTGGTCTCCATTTTGAAAGGTAGAAGGATCATTAGAAGGGGATCTCAGCAGGAGGTAATTAGATCTTTACAAGGGGCCAGTGCAATCTCTCCTCATTATAAGCAAGCCTATAATCTCTACTGGGTTTCTTTTGCTTCCTTGAGCACACATGTGCCCCTTCTGCTCTTATCCAGTTCCCTTTCTACTTTTCTGCATTTTTGTGAGGTAATCAAGAGGCCTTCACCAAGAAGCAGGCACCATGCTGTTTGTTCCTCTAGTCATTATAAGCATGAACTAAATACATTTCTTTCTATATTTGAAAAGCAAAGTGACAGAGAGAGAGGGATAGACATCTTTGGTTCACTCCCTAGATGGCTGCATTGGTTCCACGGGCCCTGGTATCACTCAGACTTGCCAGTGGGACAAGAAGAGAGCCGCTGGCACCATGGCTCAATAGGCTAATTCTCCACCTATGGTGCCGGCACACAGGGTTCTAGTCCCGGTCAGGGCGCCAGATTCTGTCCCGGTTGCCCCTCTTCCAGGCCAGCTCTCTGCTGTGGCCAGGGAGTGCAGTGGAGGATGGCCCAAGTGCTTGGGCCCTGCACCCGCATGGGAGACCAGGAGAAGCACCTGGCTCCTGGCTTCGGTTCAGCGCGATGTGCCAGCCACAGTGTGCCAGCGTGGCAGCCATTGGAGGGTGAAGCAACGGCAAAAGGAAGACCTTTCACTCTGTCTCTCTCTCACTGTCCACTCTGCCTGTTAAAAAAAAAAAAAGAGAGAGAGAGCCAACCTTGCTTCATTCAGCACAAAGAACAAAGAAAGCCCTGGCTATCAAAATCATCAGGGAGACTGACACCAAACTCTCTGTGGACCAAAGATACACATGTTAGGAAACCTATATTCATCCCAAAGACACATTTCTATCCCTATGAACTATAGCAGACTAGACCACTGTGTCACTTACAGACACAAGTGACGTTGATTAAGACAAAAGAAGTCACTCAGACACTAGAATCCTGGGCCCACCCAGAACCAAAACCAAAGAAACAAGCCTAGTGATACCCCACATTCCAGCTAAACCATAAACTGTTTTCCAATAAAACCTAGTCCATAAAGAAGAAGGTATGATTATATCAGATGCACAGACATCAACATAGGAACAAAGGAAACATGAAGAAGCCAAGACAGCATGATCCCAACAAAAGAACTCAAAAATCCTCCAGAGTTAAATCCTGAAAGGAAGGAAATCTATGGAATGACAGAAACAGAACTCAAAATAATGATTGCAGAAAACTTAATGAGATGCATGAGATTACGGATGGGTTAAAGAAATAAGGAGACCAATGAATGACATAGATGAAAATATTACTAAGGAGATAGAACTCATTAAGAAGAACCAAATAGAATTTTGCAGATGGAAACTTCAGTCAAGGAAATATCAAATATGAGATTTAATAAAAGTTGAGAGGTTTAACAGCAGAATAGACCTATGGAGGAAAGAATTTCTGTCCTCGAGGACAACACTTTTAAAATAACCAAATCAGAAAAAAATAAAGAGAAAATAGTGAAGACAGTCCATGTGAAATATGGGATACCATTAAACGACCAATTATTAGTGTTGCAGGTATTCCTGAAGAAGAAGAAAAGGGAAAAGGTGTTGAGAAATTGCTAAATGAAATGATAGTTGAAATTTCCCAGGTCTTGAAAAAATTTCAAAGATCGAATTATCTTCACTTTAACACTGAAGGAGAAACAAATTGTCTTCCAGATAAGCAAAAACTGACAGAGTTCACCACCACCAGACCAGCCTTACAAGAATTTTTGAGGGGTGTCCTGCATTATAAGTAAACATGAATACACATGACATCACCAAATTTACTAGCAGAGCAGATAGAATCAGTATCCAGTCAACAAAATGACAGGCCTTAGTTCTTATCTATCAATACTAATCTTGAATGTGAATGTATTTAAAAAAGAACTAAAATACTTAGGTTACCTGAATGGATTAAAAACAAACAAAAAAAATAAGTCCTCAGTATATACTGATTATAAGAAACTCATTTCACAAAAAATATACACACAGATTGAGAGTGAAGGGTTGGAAAAAAGTATACTAGGCAAACGCAAATGAAAAACCAGCAGGAGTGGCTATACTGAGGTCAGATAAAACAAACTTTAGGGGCTGGTGCTTTGGTGTAGAGGGTAAAGCCACCTCCTGCAGCTGCCAGCATCCCATATGTGTACCAGTTCAATTCCTGGTTGTTTCATTTCCAATCCAACTGTTATGGCCTGGGAAGGCAATAGAAGATGGCCCACGTCCTTGGGTCCCTGAACCTTAGTGTGAGATCAGGAAGAAGCTCTAGGCTCCTGGCTTCAGACTGGCGCAGCTCCAGCCACTCAACCATTTGTGGAATGAACCAATGGATGTGAGACCTCTTTCTGTCTCTCTGCCTCTCTGTAACTCTGCCTTTCAAATAAATAAATCAATCTTTAACAAAAAACAAACTTTAAATCAAAAAGTGTAAAAAAGAAATAAAGGACAATATACTTTGACTAAAGATTTGATTCAGCAATAACACACAATAATCATGAATATTATATATGTATGTATGTTTGTATATATATATATATATATGTGTGTGTGTGTGTGTGTGTGTGTGTGATCTAAATTCAAAGACATGATGGTTCTAGTACTGAATTCTACAAAACATTCCAAGAGGAAATAACTCCAACACTCTCCAAACTATTCCAAAATACTGAACAGGATAGAACTCTAGTCCATAAAAGAAGAAAAACCTAGTCCATAAAGAGGAAGGTATGATTATATCAGATGCACAGAGACCTGTGCATCTGCCAAATGCTTCTTATGTGACCAACATCATTTTGATACCAAAACCAAAGACAAGACACGAAAAGAAAATTAGATAACTTTATTCTTAATGCATATAGATGTGCAGATCTCAACAAAATAGTAGCAAATTGAACCCAAAACCACATCAAAAAGATCATACATCACAATAGCAAGTGTGATTTATCCCAGAAATTCAGGGTGGTTCAACATTCACAAACCAATAAATGTCATAAATCACATCAACAAAATAAAGAAAAAAGACTATATAGTCATCTCAATATATGCAGCGAAAGCATTTGATAGGATCCAACACGCCTTCATTATAAAAATCCTCTGCAAATTAGGTATTAAAGGGAAGAGTTGATCTGAAACAAGACAAAGATGTTCACTTTTGCATTCTTATTCAATATAGTATTGGAAGTTTTAGCAAGAGCCATTAGGGAGGAGAAAGAAATTAAAAGCATCAAAATTGGAAAAGAGGAAGTCAAATTATCCATGTTTGCATATGACATAAGTTGTACACAGAAAAACCTAAACACTCCAACAAAAAGCTGTTTGAAATGATAAAGCATTTCAGTAAAGTTATAGGTTACAAAATAAATACACAAAAAAGTAACTTTTTATATGCTAACTATTAACTCACACAAAGAGAAGGAAAAAAAAATCCCATTCACAATAGCCATAAAAAACTAAAAAAAATTAGTAATAACTTTAAGCAGAGAAAGTTCTTTATAATGGAAATGATCAAGCCTAGATGAAAAGAATCACCAAGCCAAGTGATTTAATACAAGAATTATAATATTTCATGGAGAAATAATTTTATGAACATATTTTGAAGAAGAAAACAGGATATATGACAAAACTTATTTTATGGGTTTAGGGCACCTTTAATCAAAGTAGGAAAATAATAATGTGAGAAAGAAAATATAGAGTTGTTGCATTAATAAATATAATTGCAAAAAATACCAAATATAGATGCAAAAAATACCAAAAATGTTGGCAAACAGAATCCAGTAAAATATATGAAAACCAATATTCTTACTGGAATGCAAGTTTGGTTTAAATATGAAAGTCCTATTAAAGTAATTCCCCACGTTCGTACTAAAAGTTAGCTAATCTGTTGTGAACATTAGCAGTGACACTTCAGATAAGGACTCTGTAACATGAGGATAATGATATAAATATGCCCACTATGTTTGTGTTTAAAATGGTGAAAATTTCTTGCTGTTCTAATAATAGAAGCAAAAAAAGAATGAACAGGGTTTAGAAAAAATGAAGACTCCCCAAAAATATGATGCCAAATTATTATATTAATAAGTTTCAGGGGCTGGTGCTGTGGTGCAGTGGGTTAAGCCACTGCCTGTGACACTGGCATTGTGTGACCCTGGATAAAGTCTCAGCTGCTCTTCTAATCCAGCTCCCTGTCATATAGCCTTGGAAAACAGCAAAAAAAGGCCCAAATACTTAGGCCATTCACATGGAAAGCCCAGATCGATTGCTAGCCTTCTGGCTTCAGACTTGCTCAGCCTTGTTCATTACCAGCATTTAGGGAGTGAACCAGAGGATGAAAGAGATCTCTGTCTCTCTCCTCTATTTTTATCTCTGTCTTTAAAATAAAGTAAATCTTTGAACAAAAGAAGTTCTAAACAGTTTATATGAAAATTTGGGGATAGACATGTGTTGTAGCAATTAAGACACCACCAAGGATTCCCACATCCTTTATTAGAGTGCTTGTGTTTGAGTCCCAGCTCCACTTCACAATCCAGCCTCCTGCTAGTATGCTTTCTGAGATGCAGCAGTGATGACTCAAGTGCACGAGTTCTTGTCACCCGTGGGGAGACCTGCAATAAATTCTGAATCCCTTGTCTTGACCAAGCTCATCCCCAACTGCTAATGCAGGCATTTGAGGATTGAATGGGCTCATGGAACATCAATGTATGTATCTTTCTCTGCCTTGTCTGTCTTGCTTTCTCTCTGTCTCTTTGCTTTTCAAAAAAGATAAAATATAAAGGCATAATGATGAATTTGTATTTATATATATGTTTAAAAGATTGCTTACTCATAACAGAATTATAACCATGAAGAAAATATCTCCAGTATTCTACTACATAAAAATTAAAAATTCAGATTACCAAAGTCATTAAAATAATGGAAAAATAAGTTAACAAAAAGTTAGACATCATTTACAATATGCACATGGAAAAAGAAATAACCTAAAATAAAGAAATAAACAAATGATTTTGAATAAACAAACATTCCCTAGAAAAACCATTATTCTGAGTGAAATAAGCCAGTCCTAAAAAGGCAAATGGCATGTTTTCACTGATTTGTGGTAACTAATAGAATACCTAAAAGGTAATCTATTGGAATCCAATTGATATTTTGACATTTGAAAAAATTTTTCCAGCCATTGTCTCAACTGTTGAGGAACAGTGTTTTATTTTTTTCTCCATATTTTTTGTTGAACTGTTTACTTAATGTAGGGTTAATCTTACAAGTATAAAGCAAACTGAAAATAAATCTTTGTAAAAATTAAGAGTGAGAGTTGGGGAGGGAGGTGGGAGCATCAGTGGAAGGGAGGGTAGTTTGGGAAGTATCACTCCGTTCTTAAGTCTGCAAATATGAAACTCAGAAACTCCAATAGAGGAGGTGGTCCATGCCTTAACCACTGATCCAAACTGCTATTCCTAGGTCAAGATTTAAAGAAAGTAGTCAATATTGTTTGACCCTATTCTAAAAGGCATACAGTTTAGTAACACACAATACCTCATCTATGTAATAGATCTTTATGCCTCATCCATGTAATAGATTTTAATTGAAAATAAAATTAGTAAATAAAAACTTGCTACTAATAAAATTATCCACTCCCAGATACTCTGGAGGGAAAACGTTGTCCCCCAAAACTCCATATTGAAAATGCCTGCTAGGAGTATTCCTCTCAGCAGTGCTTAAGTTCATTAAATCTACCAGAACAGGTATCACTACCCCTACATACATGCCATGAGAGGGGATATAGATTAGGTGAGTATTGATAAGGGTTAGATGTCCAAGAAATCCCATGATGCATTGTAAGAGAATTATGCAATAAAGGATCAGATTCAACTAGAAAGTATCATGAATACAATTTGAGGAAGAAGAGATATTTTCTGCCATGCCAATTAAAAACAAATGTAGGTTCATTTGAACTAAAATAAAGATAAAATTGTCCAAAACCATAGAAGACGATATTCTGAATCAATATTAAGTCCCATTTATTCATACTTGTCCTCCTTATAAGCTATCAATGGCCCTCCATTCCTTTCACATTTAAGTCCAGGCTTCTTCACATAATTTTTGGAATTTGTGCTTCAGGAAACTGACTCTGTTAGTGACTCTCCTCCATCATGATCCACTTCCTCCACCTGCCACACCAGCATCTGGACACTTTCTAAGCACATCCACTGTTTCTTCACCCCCAGCTTCCATGATGCTGTTCTGTTGGCGGGAATTCTCTCTCGTGTCCATTCTGTTAGGCAATTCCTCTTCCATCTCCAGTTCAAATGCTTCCCACTTCTGAACTTTCAACACCACCATCACCTATTCTTCCTCTTTGCCAAATGACACTCTGTTATGGTCACCATAGCTGATTGAGCAAATTTCTGTTTATTGTTTTTAATTTTTATTCTACTTATTTATTTGAAAGACAGAGAGGTCTTCCCTCCATGGTTCAGGCTGAGGTCAGGGGTTCAAAATTCCATCCAATCTTGCTTGTGCATGGAAGAAACCCAAATGATTAAGCCATCATCTATTGTCTCCAAGGGTATGCATCAGCCAGAAGTTGGAACAGAAAGGAACCAAGGGGGCCAGTGCTGTACCTTAGTGGGTAAAGCTACCTCCTTCAGTGCCAGTATCCCATAAGGGCACTGGTTTGAGTCCCAGCTGCTCCACTTCCAATCCAGCTGTCTTCTCCAGCCTGTGAAAGCAGTAGAAGATGGCCAAAATGCTTGCGCCCCTGTACCCATGTGGGAGACCCAGAAGTAGTTCCTGGCTCCTGGTTTCGGGTCAGCGCAGCTCCTGCCATTGCAGCCAACTGGGGAGTGAACTAGGGGATGGAAGACCTCTCTCTCTCCCTCTGCTTCTGCCTCTTTGTAAACTCTGCCTTTCAAATAAATTTTAAAAAAAATCTTTAATGAGAAAATAAAGAAAAAATAAAGGAACCAGGACATAAACTCAAGAACTCTGAAACAGGATGTGGATATCCCAAGTGGCATCTTAACAGTTGTGCAAAGCACCTGCCCCTGTTTAGTGTTTAATAATTGTTGATGCCATGGGATTGTGGATATTTCAATAGAAGGGCATATTTATCTCTACATCCCTAGTGCTGCAAATCAAGTGAATGTTATGCGCAGATAGTCAAGTGCCAATAACAACCTGGTACTTTTCACTTTAGAATGTCCCTTCAGCATGGCCCTATACCAAGTCTTGGATCCCTCTAAATTGCTCTATACCTGGTTTTCTTTCAATAGATTTTATTTCAGGCTGTAATAACCATCATTTGCTTACACTCTTTTATTTTAGCTAAACTTAAGAAAATTTATGTTGATTGCATATTCACATGAAATTTAAATAAATTTTGCAATGATCCCAAATGCTCTTCACCCACTTTTCTCCAGTGGTGACATCCTGCTAATCTATAGAATAATATTTTAACCATAGTGTGAATACAGTTAAAATGTAGACTATTTCTAAAACCACAGAATCCTTCAGGTTCATCTTTTACATATGTGCCTATTCCCCCCAGTCCCTTAAATTCTAGCAACCACTACTTAGTTTTCCATTAAAATAATTTTGTCATTCAAAGGATGGTATGCAAATGGAATCATACAGTACCTGACCTTTTATGATTGACTTTTGTCACTCAGCATGACAAGATGTCCAAGATATTTTGGGTATCAGTATTCATTTCTCTGTATTGCTCAATAATGCATATTGGATAAAAGAGTCTGTGGTTTAACAAGCAATGGTTAGTAACAGAGAGAACAATGTCATAGCCAAAACAGTAAGAGGCAGTCCAGAAGTCAATTAGAGAAGAGCTCTGGCTGTAACATGATCCTTTGTATTTGGAGATCCTGAAAGAGGTAACCCATATTGGATTTGATATTATGGACAAAATAATGGCCATTGCCAGAAATATTTTGAGCAACTGTCACCAGCTGCAGCAGAATTTCACAATAATTCCCATATATGAAATAAATAGTTAAGATGATTGGCTCATACCAACTTCTCTTAGATCATGCAGGATTAGGATTGTTCGATGTTTTAGATACAGCAGAATTAGCAGTGTTGGCCATGTCTTTTAAAATTTGACTTATCTGGACTGACCATAAAAGGGAAATGAGATATTCTGACATAACGAGCTTTATGAAATTGTCTTTGACAAGTAATAATGTCTTAAGACATAAGATAACATCTGACTAAGAGGAAAGATTAAGGAAAATTAGTCATAGGTACTTTGTGCTGATGGTAACCCAACCACTGGAGACAAACAGCATGCTTCAGAAACTTGGATTATAACAGCATGATGACTAAAAATAAAATGATCAGTAATGCTTAATCACAGGAAGGTAGTTTGATGTGGAGTGTCTGAAAATAATACTAAATTGATGATAAAGAAGTGAATAGAAAACTAGCTGAGCAAATCTTCCTGGAGTGCAGAGAACAAGTAGAGAATCGTTATCTGTGATTGAAAAGACTAATCTCCAAAGTAGCAAGACTGCATGACAAGGCGTACAAGGAGTACTCTAGTTAATGAAATGTGGCTCAAGAAGAAAATATTCATTTATTTTTTATTACGCTTATGTATATGTGTATGCAAATATTTATTCAAATAAAGAGTTTCACCTTAATTTATTTTAAAGGAGTCTTTTGAAAATATTGACTTTCTATGACAAAAAAAAAATCCCTGTCAAATTGTATGATTTCAGGAAAATCTGATGTAGGCAATGCATGAACAACCCAGGGATTTCTGAAAATTAAGTCAAAAGTAAATTAAAAGAAGATATTTTGAAAAACTTGGAAATACTTTTATGGTTTAAGATTCTGTTGGTGAAATGATATAAAAGTATCACTTAGGAAAATTTATACATACACATTCACAGAACTGATAAACAATTTTTAACTCTCTTTCATAATTCTATTAAGAATAAAATAAAAATGCTGCATTAATATATATTTTGTGCTATGAAGATAGAATGAAGGTAGAAATTAATCAATAAATTTCAGTTGAAAACTTTTTCCTAGTATGGTGAATAAGGTTGAAACTGAGTACTTGTCTTCTAAGCACAGGGAAATTTGTATTTCTTCTATTTGGGTATTTTTGGGTGTTATTTTTTCCAACATAATAACAGCAAAAAATACTGAAAGAATCCAAATTTAGAACCACACTTCTGAATCAAATTGCAAAACTAACATTTGACTAAATAATGAAATAATTTCAATCACATTTTCCTCATTCTGAAGAATTACCATAAAAATATTTTAGTGAAAACAAATGTATGCTATATTGTTAACTAAATAATATATTTTGGATTATTTTTCTGTTTTATCGCATTTTAATATATATGTATATTTCACACTATGCTTAATGTATTCTTGCAACACACAAATGTGAAACTTACCAAAAAATGTATACATATTATTAGAGAATACCCAAAACTTTTTCTAAACATTGTAATGCTGAAGGCTTTAAAAGATTTGGAGACTGTTAGATTATAACATCAACATAAAATAGTCATAAAGAATGAGATTTGAGAACACAGATTTTCAATGTTATCACGTGTAGATTAGGTAGATGTAAGAGAGAATAACTGACCTGTAATGACAGGCATTTGAGAAAATGAGAGACAGAACAAAGGGGGACACATTAGGAAGGTCATATGAAATAAGTTTGAACAACTGAGACCATTAAAATGGAAATGATCAACAGAATCAGTGTACAGGATTTATCTCTCTCTCTCTTTCTCTCTCTCTCTTTACTTCTATCTCTATCTCTCTTTCTCTCAAATAAATAAAAAAATAAGAAAAATCGAGCAGGTAACTTTATAGATTCAAATTTTATTGTGTGGTTTAATTTTTAGGAAAAACATTGTGGAAAGTAGTTAAAATCCTGGAGACAACATTGGATTGTCCTATGTAGACTTTGAATTGCTTTTATAGTTCTATTATAAACCACTTATTTAAATAAATAAGGAAAATTACATGCAGAATTTTCTTTCACAAAATCTTTTAAGATATTTATTTTTTCATTGACTTTAGGTGCCCCCTAAAGGATGAAGAAGAATAAATATTTCTTAGAGCTCTGACCGAAACTTCAGTGTAGACTCTTTCATTTTCTTTGTGTAATCGTCTTCAAATCTCTCATACTGAGCTACAGTGAATTGATTCTTCCAGTCTCCTGAAATACCTGAAAAGAAAATTTAAAATTGATCATTTGAGATTATTGCAAAATTTTCCTTGTAGAACTGGTTTTAATTGGAATCACAACACATCTTTCTAAACATTTCATTTTAGAATCTGTGCCATCCTCAAATCTTCACCTCTTGTTATGGCACCCCTAGAGTCCTACATCTTCTTAGTTCTCCAAAATTCCCCATAGATTTTTCCAGCACTTTATGCAAAGAAATAATTATTTTCATAGCTTAAAGGAACGTCACTATGAAAAATCCCAAAGTCTCATAATACTGATTCCAAGGTTTCAAGAGCTTGATTAACAAAGGAAACAGAAAAAATTTTAGAAGTCTTAAAATGATAATTTCCAAAGGCAAATGATAATAGATGAAACAAAGATTAGAAATTTCTTGACTAAATATAATTAACTAAATGTCTTTAATAGAAGATAGCTCAGTCTTCAAAATATTAATGACATCAAAAGCCTTTAACAGAATATAGGGCACTACATTTGGAATGACTTTCTCATTAAAATAATGGTATTTTAATAGAATATCCCACAGGATAACATATAAGGCACATGTAGAGACTGAAATTTAGAAGGAAAAAAGAAAGCAAACATGCCATAATAACTAGTCACTCCTCTGTATTCATGGACTCTGTATCTGTGGATTCTATCAACCATGGGTTCAAACTATTCAGAAAAAAAGTTAACACACTAAACATGTACTCACACTTTTCTTATCATTACTCCTTAAACAATTCAATAGAACAACCGTGTTATAAGTAATCTAAATCATATAGAGGGATGTGTATAGGCTAAATGTCAATACTGTATAATTTTATCACATGAAAGACTGGAGGGCTGGAGCATCCATGGATTTTTGTATCCCAAGGAGTTTCTGGAAGCAATACCTTACAGATATTGAGGGATAACCATATGCCAATTTGGCTCAAGGTTTCTGAACATTTCCATTTTATTTGTGTGCATCTCCATTGTTGACCTCTAGAGCCAGTGAATTCTTCGTTGGAGTCAAGAAGCCTGTTCTGTGCATGATGGGGTGGTTAGCAGCATATTTTGCATCTTTCTGTTCAATACCAAAAGCCTGGCTCCAGTTGTGACAATCAGAAATGTCTCCAAATGTTATCAAACAGCCCACTGTGAAGCACAGTCATGACTGGTTGAGATCCAGCTATTCCCAGAAAGATTTATCCATATTCCTGCATATTTCCCAACTATTTTTTTAAAAGCAAAGCCTTCAGGATCTATGAAGACAGATAATAATTGAAATTACCCTTAATAGTTTCTTTATAGCCTCTCACTACAACACTTGTCTCTCCAAAACTGTCTCAGATTTTATTATTGTTAATAATTATTCAATCCCTTCTTCACCATAAGTTTCACATCTCTGCCCATCATCATGTTATGTGAATTCCTCCTTCCTCATTCACTTTAGACTTGAGATTTCTATGTGCTTTGAACAATGAAATTTAATAAGTGTGACATATACCACATCTGAAAAGAAACTTTAAAAGACATTGCAAGTTCCCATCAGCCCTCTTGCTCTTCTGCTCAGTTGTGATATTGGACATATCTCACATATGAGCAGCTCTTTCAGGATAGGTTTCAAAAAGAGAAGACACAAAAAGCTGATACCAGGAGAACCAAACAAAACTGTAGCAACCACAGGTGACCAGAATCCACCAACATGTTACTTAAATAAGTCTTGTGTTAAGCCACTGAGATTCTTGGGATTGTTTCTTGTAAGCAACAACATAACTTAAGACTATAAACATTTCTCTCTCTCTCTCTCTCTCTCTCTCTCTCTCTCTCTTCACTCAACATATATTTATTAAAGATCTATTTTGTGTATGATGTGATGTATTGATTTTAATGGTGATGATGCAATGATTTACACTAATCCTAACAATAGCTTCAATAACTTGACATTTTGCTTCATTAATTTAGTATGTCTAAAATAATTTGAGTGAGGTCAGTGTTGTGGTGCAAATCTCATATCGGAGCACTGGTTTGAGAACTGGCTATCCCACTTCCAATCCAACCTCCTGATAATGTGCCTAGGAAGACATTATAGGATGGTCCAAGTACTCAGTCCTCTGCTGCTCATGTGGGATTTCAGGGTAGGGTTCCTGGCTCCTAGCTTCAACATGACACAGGCGATTTTTGCAGTCATTTGGGGAGTGAAATAACAGATGGAAGATTTCTTTTACTGTCTCCCCACCCTCTGTCACTCTGCTTTTTGAATAAATAAATAAATAAATAAATACATCTGTAAAACAAAATAACTTAAGCTAATTGCCTAGCACAGTAAAATTTTTAAGGAAAAGGAAAAGATTTTGATAATTTGAAAAAATAAAGGGCATTCTTCTTATATAACAATGGGTGCCAAGACTCTTGCTTTTTGGTTTTATTTATTTTTTGACAGGCAGAGTGGACAGTGAGAGACAGAGAGATACAGAGAGAAAGGTTTTCCTTCTTCCTTTTACCGTTGGTTCACCCTCCAATAGCCGCCACGGCCGGCACGCTGCGGCCAGCGCATCGTGCTGATCTGAAGCCAGGAGCCAGGTGCCTCTCCTGGTCTCCCACGGGGTGCAGGGCCCAAGCACTTGGGCCATCCTCTGCTGCACTTCCGGGCCACAGCAGAGAGCTGGACTGGAAGAGGGGCAACTGGGACAGAATCCAGTGCCCTGACCGGGACTAGAACCTGGGGTGCCAGCGCCGCAGGCAGAGGATTAGCCTATTGAGCCGCGGCGCCGGCCAAGACTCATGCTTTGTGATGCACAGCCTATTGAAGAAGCATTTCTCATCAGATGGCTCATCTTGCATGTTAGACTTGCAGCAGATAGAATGTATTAGCCACATATTTTTCCCTTATGGTTTTTAATTTTTTTTCTGTTCTCAGCATATTCAATCTCTCTCTAACTCATACTATTCAACTTATCTGACCACCTACACTTTCCATTATGTGTCCAGAAAACTGAACAGAAACTAGTATATGACATCCTCACCTTTTCTCATGAAAGGAGACACAGAATGATCCATCAGCTCTTTCCCCATTGTAGTATAATTTGCAGTAGGGTTCTGCTTCATCACATCGAAAGAGCTATGATAAATGATTTTATCCACGGTTTGTTCTGGCATGTCTTTCTCTAGAAACTGTAACAACTTCTGCATTCCAAGCTTTGGATCCTAAAGAAATTAGGAAGGAAAAACAGTGATTCCTGGTAGATTTGGCCACAGGCAAGAGAATGGTTCTAACAAGGCTCTACATTTGCCATTGTATTGCAGGACACAATGTTAGGCTTTGGCGTGCACTTTTCATTTTGCTTTTCCAACTATTTATTCTATCCTTGGTTAAACCAGACAACCATGTAACTGAAAGCATATTAAAATTTATTTTAAAAAATAAAAAGAGGCCTGCGCCGCAGCTCGCTTGGCTAATCCTCCTCCTGCGGCACCAGCACCCCCGGGTTCTAGTACTGGTTGGGGTGCAAAATTCTGTCCCGGTTGCTCCTCTTCCAGGCCAGCTCTCTGCTGTGGCCCGGAAGTGCAGCAGAGGATGGCCCAAGTGCTTAGACCCTGCACCCGCAAGAGAGACCAGGAGGAAGCACCTAGCTCCTGGCTTCGGATCAGCGCAGCACACCGGCCGTAGCAGCCATTTGGGGGGTGAACCAATGGAAAAGGAAGACCTTTCTCTCTGTCTCTCACTGTTTAACTCTGTCTGTCAAAAAAAAATAATAAAGTAAAAAGAAATTAAGATTCAATTTTTCACACTCAAAACTAGAATTGACCTGGAGAATAGAAAAAGATAAAGCAAACTACTATTATCCTTAGAAGTAATTTTCAAAATCACTTGGTATACAATTTTAGCACATCTATCATCATAAATCGATTACCTATAACAAGAAGTTTCTTATGGAGTAAAGAAGATGTTCTTCCTCTCACACTTAGATAGATTTTTGATAATAGAAGTAGATGAGGAGGAAAATAAAACCTTACCAATTCCCCAGCCTAAGGAATGGTGGGGAGGAGAAATCCCTAAGAAATGTTTCTTGTTATATCCCCTCTATGTGCTTCGGACTGGCCATAGGAAAGCACATTAGATATAATGAAAGGATGGCATTCAGGCCAAAGTGTTGTGTCCTGTTACCCATCAGGAAAGTGTTCTAAGGCAGAGAGGTATAATCTCAGTAACAAGGAGAAATCAGTCAGAGACAAACAAAAATTTAGCTTTCCTGAATGATCCATGTTGGAGAGGCAGATGAAGGCCCTGGCTCCTGGCTACAACCTGACCCAACACTAGCCATTGACACCATCTGGCAAATGAACCTGCAGATGGAAGAACTCTCTCTGTCTTTCTGTCTCTCCCCCTCTCTGTAACTCTTTTAAATAAATAAATAAATAAATATTTTTTTTTTAAATTTTAAAGATGTATAACAAACTGAGAATCTAGCTAAGGAGTTATTTTGGCTGAGTGATGTGATTTCCCTACTTTTGGAATAGATTTCTCAACTCAGATATGGATAGGAGAGATTTCTTTCTTAAAAGAATTTACAAAAACCTAAGCTATCAAGATAAGGGTGATTCAAGGACACAGATCCCTGACCAAATTTACAAAGATAATTAAGGTTTCACCTGCACAGACTTCAGTTTTTACTATGTGTATAGGTATGATTTGAATAATATGATTTGAGGGCCCTCTTCAAAGATATAAACTAATTCTATGTTGTTTAGGAGTGGGACCTGCAGAGATATTAGGAATCGATAAGTGCATTGGGATAGAATACCTGTGATTAAATATTAATTAACTTACAAAAATAAAGGAATGGGACCAAACTGACACACAGATATATACATGTGCTCCCTGTCTTTTGCCATATGATGTTGTGACACATCTCAGATCTCTGCCAGCAAGATCATCCGAAGTGACCCTTTGACCCTGCACCTCCAGAATCATGAGTCAAAAATAAACCACTTCTTTTTATAGAAATAACCTACGTAAGCATTTTTTTTGATAGGCAGAGTTAGACAGTGAGAGACAGAGAGACAGAGAGAAAGGTCTTCCTTCCATTAGTTCACCCCCAAAATGGTCGCTATGGCTGGCAACTGCGCTGATCCGAAGCCAGGAGCCAGGTGCTTCCTCCTGGTCTCCCCTGCAGGTGCAGGGCCCAAGCACTTGGGCCATCCTTCACTACCTTCCCCGGGCCACAGCAGAGAGCTGGACTGGAAGAGGAGCAACCAGGACAGAATTTTGCACCCCAACCAGTACTAGAACCCGGGGATGCCAGTGCCACAGGCGGAGGATTAGCCTAGTGAGCCACAGTGCCAGCCTCAAACATTTCATAATAATAATGGAAACATGCGCCTGTTGCTGTAAACCTGCCCAACAATGTGAAAGCAGCCTTGGAACTGGAGAATTGCAAAAGTTGGAATAATTTGATGAAGCAGGCTATAAATGAATAGAATACAGGTAAATAGAGCATCATGGGAAATTCTGAATAGGTTTTAGAACATATGAGAGACTGAATAAGTGAACATGGCCAGAATGATGATGAGAATGCAGATTCCAATGGGAATTGGACTAAAGGAATATTGTAACAAAGAACCTGGCTGCACTGCGTATACATACTGAAAGACTTTGTGGAAGATAAAACTATAAAATGATAGGCTAATGTATTTGTTGGACAAAATTTCAAACCAAATCATTTAGATTTTGGTGTTTATATTATTGGATGTTTTTAGTTATATTTGTAGTAAGACTTGGGAGCAAAAACATGTAAAGAAGAAAGATTTTGAAAATTCATAGTCTGGTCAGGGAAGGGGCAAAATGAAAGTGTGGAAGGGTTTAGCTGAGAATTGCTTGCTAAAGAGATCTATACAGATAAAAGGGAGTTAGTGGCTTTGCATCAGGACAATTGGAAAAAAAGGCTTCAGAGTCATCTCAGAAATATTAGAGGTCACCCTCTCATCACAGCATCACAGACCCAGAAACTGTCCAGAACAGGTTCACTTCATAAGACACCAGACCACGCTAAACAGGCTCACTGCCTGAGCCCAGGCTTGCCTTGCCATTCTGGCTTTCTGGCAGAGCTCCCTGCAGCCACTCAGCACTCATTCAGACAGGTCCAGGCACAGTTTATATCAGTGGAAGATCTTGGAATCCACTAGGAACTGATTTTGCAGGCATGCAGAATGCAGAGACTGCAGGTCATGGCTGCTCTCACTGACATTTCAAAGGAGAGCCTGGGAAGCCAGCCAGAAGCTGATGCAGGGTTGTCTCCTTCAGAAGGCTGCTGATGGGGTCATCTTAGTGGAGCTGTGGGAATGTAGCTGCAGTGGAGACTCCAGAAGTTGGAACTTCCAGCGGTGTGCCCCAACCACCTGAGAAAGCTGCTGATCTCAGCTTACGTTTGCAGAGAGCAGCCATTTGGCCTGCAACCAGCAAAGCCATGGAGGCCAGATGCCTTCCAAGCCTTCCCCTTGCCTCTGGGTTTTGTCTTTTCTTGGAGCCAACTACTCCATCCTACTTATATATTCCTCTCTTTGAGAATAGGAAGGTTTTTGTAGAAACAGCCCTACTTTTTATCCTGGACATGGATAACCTGTTTTAGTTTTCCTGCTCACAAATGAAACAAGTTTTACATGAAGTCTCAGACATGACTTTGGACTCTGAATTAATGCTGGACTGAATTAAGATTTGAGGACTTTTGGAAATGAATGATTACATTTTACTTTAGGGGAAAAATATAAAACCCTGGGGGCCAGAAACAAAATATTATGATTTAAACATGATTTGAGTATCTTCCAAAGCTTCATGTGTTAAATTTTAATTCTCATTGTAAAGTATTAAGAGGATGGAAGGGCAGGCATTTTGGCACAGTGGGTTAAGCTTCTGTTTAGAATGCCCATATCCCATGTAGGAGTGCCAATCTGAGTCTTAGTTGCTCCACGAATTACTAATGTGTTTTGGGAATCAGTACATGATGATTCAAGTGATTCTGTTATACACATCAGAGAATGACCCAGTCCTGGCTATTGCAGATGTTGGTGAGTGAACCAATGGATGGAAACACTCTCTCCTCTCTTTTTCTCTTGTCCCTCCCTCCCTTCTTCTATGGCTTTCAAGCAAATGAAAACAAATAAATGTTTTTAAGGAGGGCAGGGACTTGATCCAACTATAGTGTTTTAAGATTGTATCTTTGGAAAATAGTTAGGTTTAGGTGAAGTCATTAGGGTGTATTCTCCCCCCTCCCCCAATTCCAACCAGCACCAGATTCAATTCTGGTGGCTTCATTAGAAGACAAGGAGAAAGCCAACAGACACAAACACACACATGTGCTCTCTGCTTCTTGTCATGCATCACCTCACAATTCTGCCTACAAGAAGGACATCAGAAGACTTTTCTCTCTGTCCTTGCATTTCTAGAACCAAGAGCATAAATAAACTAATTTTCTTCAGAACTTACCCAACCTCAGGTAATTCACAGTAGTAACAACAATAAAATAAAAACTTAAATACTGTTCTCAATGCCAGTAAGAGAATTTAGGTGATAAGTACTTTAATCATGAGAAAAGGTTAGTGGGAAAATAGTAAAAAGAATATGTCTACTGTAGACTCAACAAGAAATTGGAAGGTGGTACAAGGAGAAGCTGTAGAGATAGATGACACTAAATAATGCCAAAGTCTGTAAATTATCTGAATGGCTTCATATTACAGTATGGATCAAATCCACTGAAATATAGTAAAAGGAAGTGGATATATGAGCATTCTAATTTAGGTTTTAAAACATCTCTGAGTGGATTACAGAAACAATCTGAGTCGTCCAAGTGAGCTGGGATAAATGTCTGGATTAGAGTGGTCAGCAACAGTGGTAGGAGTAAATGGAAACAAAATCTATTTTTAAGACACAGTTAATGGAGTAGTAGATCAGCCATATTAATAGACCAACAGGAAGGAATGTATGATACAAAAATGAATCACAGATGTCTTTCAAAAATAAAAAACATTCCACAATTGCTTCTTACCTCTTTCATATCTTCATAAAATAGGTAAAGGATGCGATAATATTTTCTTTTCTCCCACCAGCCCTTCACATGGTCATACCAGGAACCAAAGCATACTGAATTTGAAGACAAAATGTTTGTAAAATCACAACTATTTATGGGAAACAAAATGACAGGTGTCACTTTAAGTTATCATTATCAAAACACATTGACTACATAGTATTTCAAGAATGAGGAGTGGTAACTCTGACAGAAGAATGTGGAATATCTTCTTTTCATTGGATTACAATCTACTTGGACAGAAAAAAAGACTTCCGTTATGGTTTTAACTGTTATGATTTTAACTGTGTTGAGCTACTAACTCCTAGTATCCAAGAAAGTGACTACAATTGGAGATAGGGTCATAATGGAGATAAATTAGAAATTAGATCCTGAAAGTGGGCCTTAAATCAATACAACTTGTGTCCCTGTAAGAAGAAAAGATTCAGAACAAAGGCAGCCATCTACAAGCCCAGGAGAGAGGCCTCAGAAGAAATCAGGCCAGATGACACCTTGATCTTGGACTTCTAGCCTCCAGAACTGTGAGAAAATAACGTATGTTGTTTATATTGAGTTTGTAGAATTTTGTTACGTCACCTTTAGCAAATTGGTATAGATTTTGAAGTTGGAAAGTGAGGTTCTTCCGTAACAGACACCAAAAACTTGGAGGTGGCTTTGAAATTGGATAATAGAAAAGAGAGTCTAGAAGAGTTTTAATATGTGAGTTAAAAAATCTCTATATTTCTTTTAAGAAAAAAGATTTATTTTATTTATTTAAAAGGCAGAGATAGAAAAAAAGAAGGAAGAAGTGGAGTTGCTCCATTAGCTGGTTCACTCCCCAAATGACTACAATGGCCGGGACTGGGGCAGGCCAAAGCCAAGAGACTGAAGCTCTACCCAGGTCTCCCATGTGGGTAACAGAACTTGGGCTATCTGCTACTGCTTTCCTAAGTACATTAGCAGGGAGCTGGATTGGAAATTGAGCAGCCAGGATTTGAATAGGAGTTCATATGAGAAATAGTATTGTAGGCAGGGATTCAAGTCACTGTGACAAAATGCTGGTCTATATTGCTTTTAAGATATAGTTGGTAGAAATATGGATGTTAAACTTTGTGGTGAAGACTCAAAAAGAAAAGAAAGTTGTACAGAAAGGTTCTACTATTATCCGATACATATTTCCTCCTTAACGGAATGTTGGTAAAAAAAATAGATTAAGTGAAATACTTTGAACATTAAATGCATGTTGGTGGAGTCTCAGACTGAGTGAAAAATATGTTATTTGCAAATTAGAAGAAGAAATTCTTATTATAAAGTGGAGAAAAAAGAAACCTGGTCAAACTGTGTTCTAGTATTTCTTAGAAAGTAGAGCTTATAAATGATGAATTTGGGCATTTAGTTGACTATATTTTAAGCAAAATGTTAAAGGTTTATTTTGGTTTATCCTTGCTGCTTATACAGTATAATGCAGTATGAGAGATATATTAGAAAATGCATTATTAATATAAAATCAGAACTGGAAGATAAAAATTTCTCCATTCATTCATATTACCAGAAAATACATGTATTAAGTGTACTTTACAGAGAACACCAAGGGTACAGCTGGAAGTGGAAAATCTTTATTAACGAGATTAGGAATGTGAACTGCAAAACTGAACAACCATCTCAGGAGAAACTCTGCCAGCTTGGACTGAAGAGGACAAAGGCAGAATGAAATGAAGGAAGACTGAGATTCTACATGCAGGTAATAAGCCAGCAGAGCATCCTGGCTTCAACCATGCTTTAACAATCAGAATAAGGAGAGACTGACCCTGAAGAAGATTCATAAATCAACAGCATTGTCACTGCCACAGTAGGCCCACAGGGCACAGGCTCAGGAACATGGATTTGGCTGCTTTCCAAAGCTGATGGAGTGGGACCACCACCACGATGGATCCATCAGGCAGAAGAGACAGTACTGAGTGGGGGAGAATGGGAATGTGTATCCTAAGCCTGTCTTATCCTTGTATTTTGGGAACAGATAACTTGTTATCTGGCTTCACAGATTCCAGCTGGAGGGGAATTTTGTCTCAGGATAAATCATACTTTAAGTACCACCCATAGATAAATGTTATTTAGATAAGATGCTGATGCCAGATTGGGCTAAGATTTTAGGGCTTTTAGGATGAGCTGAAAGTATTTTGCATGTGAGTAGAACACGGACTTAGGGTGGGAGGCAGAGGGCAGAGTTCTGTGAATGAAGTGTGTTCCTATAAATTTCAATATGTTGAAATCCTAAATCCCAGAACCTCAGAGTTCAACTGTATTGAAGATTAATTAAGTCATTGCAGAAGCAAGTTAAAATTAGGTCATGAAGGTGAGCACAAATTCAATTTGAACAGTGATGAAATTAGTACATAGACACAGACACAAAGGGAAGACCACACAAGGACACAGGTCAAAGATGACCATGCACAAGTCAAAGAGGAAGACCTCTGAAGAAAGAAATCCTACAGCACCTTGGTCTTGGACTTCCAGCCTCCAGAATTGTGAGAAAATGAATTTCTGTTGTTTAAGTCACTAAGTCTACTTTGTTACAGTAGCCCCTATATACAATATATATTCTATTAAATAAAACTGTAAAAGAAATGTGGCAGATACTGAATAATGTGGACAATGAATGTTATGAAAAGAGGGAGCAGGAAGTCATAAGAATGGAGAAGTTAAGAAAGTGAAGTGGGGTCAGGTTTTTGGTGCAGTAGTTACCACTACACATGGGATGCCAGCATCCCATTTCAGAGTACATGGGTTTAGACACTGGGTCTACTTCCAATTCCAGCTTCCTGCTAATATATTCTCTTGGAGGCAGCAAGGGAAAGCTCATGTAGTTGGGTTCCTACCACCTACATGGGAGGCCAGGATTGGACTATCAACTGATGGTTTCAGCTTTGCCCAGCCCATGCTGCTGTATGCATTTAGGGAACAAATCAGAGAATGAAGGATGTCTCTCTGCTTTTTGTCTTACACATAAAAAATCAAAGTGAATATATTTTTTAAAGTGCTATGGAGGAAGTAGAGGGTATTTGGAACTAAGAATAATTCACCTTTAATAATAAAAACAATCTGGATGGTATTTTACAAAGGATAATTCAAGCAGTAGCAGGAGTAAATCTATCCAAGATACCATTGACCATTGATGTGTATTTACCTCAAAGATAGTTTTTATAATATAGTATTTACATAAGAATTGCCAATAGGGTTACTACCATTGATATGAAAATGTTTTGCTGAATAATAAAATCCAGGGATAGAGGAACAGAATCTTAAGCACAAAACTTACACTCAGAATTTTCAGTTTAATAAAAGTGAAAGTAGAGAAAAGATTGTCCAAGAAATACATATAAAATTAAAGCAGTACAATAACAAGGGCAGCAAGAAAGGAAAATACTTAGATAAATAGCAGTAATGATTAATCACTAATGAAAAGATGAAACTAAGAACTAAGAAATCTGAGGGTCACATAGTCCCAAACAGTCCTTTAAAGAAAGAGATGACAATATATTTTGCTTCCTCTATAGTCTCCCAATGCATTAGTGGAGTGCTGGGTACATATGATGTTTATAATAAACACAAGTTTTATATTTAAACTTTATATCTGAGTAAAAGACATCTTATTATAGAACTCCACTATTGAAGGAGGAATTGGACCCACCCTTCCCAGCCATAAATTTGTCCAGGAACTCCTCCCAGGTGCCTGGGTCTGGATGCATTGTTGCCATCTGGTAGAAATAATAGTAAGATACCGCCACATCTTTGGCATTCCGTGCCATGTAGACCATCTGTGGGGAGACAAGAGACATCAGCTTTCATTTCTATTTTCTAACAATATGTAAATTTCTCTTACATTGATAAAATGTTTATTTCCTTTTCAATATTACTAATCTTGGCATTTATAGCTACACCAATATAGCATATGCATAGTTGTTAATTGATCTAACACAATGAGTCATCCTCACAGCCTTGATTTCTCTTTAGCCTTTGAGAACATCTCCTGAAACATGAGAAATGAGGTATAATGAGAATTATGGTTACATTTGTCAGTCTTTCGATGCTTTAATTAATTAAATATCCAAAAGGAGCTTCTTGGGAAAGAAAAGGCTAACTTTGGCTTATGTTTTGGAGCTTCAGAATTCAAATTCAGGTGGACAAGTTCAAATTCAAATGGACAAGCAACCACATGGCGAACCAGGAAGCAGAGAGAGAAACTAGGCTGCACTTGACTTAAATAAACAGGGCAGGCTCTCACCTAAAGACTCCACTAGCCCCATCTTCTAGCCACTATAATTAGATCAGGTCCCCACCTTATCAATAATCGGCATTAATTCATTAGCAATTAACATAAGGCTTTGGGGGTTTAAACATCTGTTGAGTCTGGGAAACCAAATCCTGTTTAAACCATGGCACTCCACCCATGACTCCCCAAAACTCATGTCTACTTCACATATAACATACAATCATCCCATCCCATAAAGTTCGATGTCTTAACTCAGCCCCCCATTAATTCAAAAGTCTATGGTTCAATCATCTGTCACCTTAGACCCAAAGCGATCTTTCTTAGCTGTGAACCTGCACAATCAAGAGCATGTTACTTCAAAAATTCAATGGTGTCACAGCACAGGGAATATCTTTCTATTCCAAACAGGAGAGACAAGGAAATGGAAAGGACTGAGTAAAAGCAAGACTAAAAACTAGCAGGACAAATATTAAGCCCTAAAGTTCCACATCAAGAATCCCAGACACACACACACACGATGCTGGGTTCTAGGCTCCCAAAAGATTGAGCAGCCCCACTCCTGCAGTTCTACTGGTGGCAGTCCAGGTGGCAGTTTCCACAGGTGGGAGTGTGATCTGTACAGCTCCACCTAGCATTGCCATGGTGCAGACTCTCTGTGTCAACTCCAATCCGATTTCCACTCTTGGCCTTGCCCTACTTGGAGGATCCTTTCCAGTGATTCCAATGCTTGTCTGAGCCCCCTTTGAAATCTAGGTGAAGGCTCCTCTGCCTCCACAGTTCTACTGGTCTCTGCCCACGTGGCTGCTTTCAAAGGATGCGCGCTGATATCGACTTCTTTCACAGGCCGGCTCAGCGCACTGCCTGTGGTTTTTCTCGGTAACCACTTCACTTGGCTGGCACAATTACTTTCCAAGGGGTCTCCGCTGCCACTCTTTTCTCACAGCTCCACTATACATTACTCCATACAGGTGCTGCAGTCCTTCAGCAAAACTCCGCCTGCCTTCCCAGGCTGACCGTTGAAATCTTAGTAGAAGCTGTCATGATTCCTTAACTTTTGCCTTCTGCGCCTGTAAAGGACAAGCATCAGATGAATAACACCAAGATTTACCACAAGTAGAGTCAACCCTAGACCTGCCTGAATTCTAGCTACAGGGACCTCTGGTAATTTCACCAGCAAGATTTTCAGAGCTGGATTTCCTATTGTAGTAGGCAATTCTGCTGTTCTAGGCTTCTGAGACTGTGATGGGAGGGACAGCAGGAGATCTTAGAAATGCGATAGAGGTATTCTCCCAATGGTTTTGCCCTTTAATTTGGCTTTATTATAGCTGTTGGGAATTAGGTTTTCATACAAATCCAGTGAAATCCATGAAACCTTCTTCTTCCAAGAAGCACACTTGTTACTGAGGACCCTGCCACCTATGCCACAGATACAACTTTAGGGGAAAATGTGTTCAGGAAGAAATCTTCTTTCACATAAGTAGGATCAGAGATCCTCTTTCTCTTCCAACTAAAAAGCAGAAGACATTGAAGCTTTTATATTCCCAAAGATTGCAACAGGCAGGGAATGGCTGGGAAGAGATTTTCAAAAGACTGAATATAGAGTTGTAAGACTTGAGACTTTTGTTGATGTGATCTTCTAAGAAAATAATAAATCCTACAAACATTCCTAGATTCTTCCTATTTCAGTGTCAAGAGACTACAGCCATGAACTAATCAATGATTTTCTTTTTTGATCATCCTCACCTACAACTGGTTTACTAAATCTTAGCTTTTCTCAGTGCAGAGAGGAGGATCTTAGATGATGTCCTCCAATGCAGCTAATTGCAAGACATGCATTTCTGGGGGCCTGTGTAGGTTTTTACCTCTGAGATTCAAATAATAAGTCATATCCCTACTTCATTACATCTTTTGATTCTTATTAGATTTGGAAGGAAAAAAAGTTATACAAACACATATACAAAAATGTCTTTCATAATTACAGTAAGCGTGGATGCAAAATTACCAACTTCTCAAAGAAAAGACGTCATTTTGCTTATTTTATTAATATTCTTTGAGTGAAGACATTATCTGATTACTTTCTTGGACCTTGGGATTTGGTGACAGCCTGCAACCCAGATTTATTTCCACTACTCTACATTTACACATTGTACTTAGCCTTGTTCAACCACTTGTAGATCTCTGACAGACCTTGTTTTACAATTGTTATTCCATGCACGCAACATTTTCTTGCTGCAAAATGTCCTGTGATCCTTAAAAAAAAAAAATTCTTCTCTCTTTACAATGCTGATCACATTTTTCTTTATAGATTGGACATATTTGCTTCAGAGAATGTCTTCATCTCATCTACTAGCACTTATTTTGCTGATATGTAATTATTTTCCATATAAACTCATATTTTTCTTATTTTATTTGAGGTAGTCTAAGTTGTATGGGATGAAAGTTACTAGTTGTTTTAAATCATTGCCTAATATGAGAATAGAGAAGTAATTGATTGCTGAAGAAATTCAACAGTATCTGTAGATATTAAACAAAAAAAAATTGCTATTAGATGGCAAAGAATGTCCTATTTATGTTTGTATCTAAATGCCTATCACAATATCTGGCACATAAATTGTCACATTTCCATAAATGTTTTGATTATGTGGATATTCAATAATTTTGCTCATAAGAAGCTAAGGCCGAAAAAAGTCCATTAAGAACTGGAAAAATTATAGTTAGATTCATCACTCTTTTTCAAATAACTAATAGAAAATGTAAAAAAATTAGAAAAATAATTCTGTAAAGAGTATAAAGATGTTAAAATATTATGAACAACTTTATTGCAAAAAAATGACAATTAAAATGAAATAGATTAGTTTTTGAAAAATATAAATTACCACAGATCTCACAAGGGAAAGTATATAATATGAATATTTTTATTTTTTTAAATACTTCAAATTTGTCATTTTCAATAAAGAAAGCACCACAGATGAAGAAAACTGAAGGCTCAGATTCCTTCACTGGTGGATTATACACAATATTTAAGAATGAAATGATTAAAATTCTGTTCAAATGCTTCCAGAAAATTGAGAAAGAGTAAATATTTCTGCTATAGTTTGTATATTAGTTTGGGTGTCCCCAAATATCCATATGTTAAAAGTGTGGTCTCGGCCGGCGCCGTGGCTCAACAGCTAATCCTCCGCCTTGCGGCGCCGGCACACCGGGTTCTAGTCCTGGTCGGGGCACCAGATTCTGTCCCGGTTGCCCCTCTTCCAGGCCAGCCCTCTGCTGTGGCCCGGGAGTGCAGTGGAGGATGGCCCAGGTGCTTGGGCCCTGCACCCCATGGGGAGACCAGGAAAAGCACCTGGCTCCTGGCTCCTGCCATCGGAGGAGCGCAGTGCGCCGGCCGCAGCGCGCCGACCGCGGCGGCCATTGGAGGGTGAACCAACGGCAAAGGAAGACCTTTCTCTCTGTCTCTCTCTCTCACTGTCCACTCTGCCTGTAAAAAAAAAAAAATAATAATAATAATTAAAAAAAAAAAGTGTGGTCTCAAAAATTTGTGTTAATAATGCCAGAAGAGTAGAAACTCAATCAAATTATAATGTTGAGAGGGGGAATTTTGGGAAATGACTAGGTTCTTGTAGTGGAATCCCCAAGGTCAAATCATGGTGTTTTTACAAGGATTGACGTTGACATGAATTCTCTCTCTAGATGTTTGTTCTAACAAGAACATCATCATCGGGTATCAAAAAAATGAAGGTGCCTCATCATGGACAATGAATCTCCAACACCATGAGCCTAAATGAAACCCACTCCTTCATAAGTAGTTTGTCATGGGTATTTCATTATAGAAAATATAATTTTAAAAAGCTGACTAATATAACTTCCCAATCACTTAGTGTGACCAGCATTATCCAAATTCCAAAGATATTATACCTAATAACACAGATATTACAGTAAAAGAAAACTGCATTCCAGCATCTTTCATGAGCAAAGATGAAACTTTTTTAAAAACCTAAATTGAATCCCAGAGTATATAAAATGCAGTGTATCATAACTAAATGCAAGGTGTACAAGTCTGTTTTAACATTTGAAAATCAATGAAATCCATCATATTAATAAGCCAAAAGAATAAAAATACTGAATGAACTTTTCCTAACATCAAGGGCAATATATCTGTTCTAGACCCTTCTGTCTAGCAATATATTAGTGGTTCTATCCATTCGACACATCAAGCTTAAGAAGTAAAATGCATCAATTTTTGGAAAAGGAAATAAAAATATTTTCATTTGTTGACAACATTGAACATTTATATGGAAGATTGAATGGAATATACAAAAAAACTAACAGTTCTATTATGTGAATTTAGCAAAGTTGCAGGATAAAGACAAAAATATAAAATTTATTTCATGCCTATATATGAGCAAAAAAATTTGGAAAATAATGCGTTTGTGTATGTATGTATGAGACAGTGTTACTATTCTATTTGGAATTTTAACAGAAGAAAATAACTAGCACTATTCATGTTACAGGTACTTAGGTTTAAATGTGATGACTGAAACAGTAAAGCCCCTAGAAGTAAATAAAAGATAGAATATCTTCATGACTTTGGAAACATCACCTCTTAAAA
Organism: Sylvilagus floridanus; assembly: GCA_949820135.1. Classification (NCBI taxonomy): domain Eukaryota; kingdom Metazoa; phylum Chordata; class Mammalia; order Lagomorpha; family Leporidae; genus Sylvilagus; species Sylvilagus floridanus. Next base: position 101,481,562 of record OX463238.1, on the reverse strand, counting down.
CTGACACAAAAAGTCCTAATCATAAACAGAAAAGCTGACGAAATGACCTACCTCCAAATTAAGAACTTCTTTAAAATACCATGAAAAAAGTGACAAAGGAAAAATAAAACAGAGTGAGTCAAGTTATGAAGAAGTGCATTTATATCATCAAATAACTTATGTCCAGGAAATATATAGAGAAAATATCTACTTTAATAGTAAAAGGAAGCAAAAGTCTTAAAAAGTAATGCAAAAGTCAAGATAGCTAACTGATCAACAAGACATGTATATGGGCTTCACCTTCTTAACCATTAGAGTAATACAAAATACAGCCATAAGAGACCACAAGACTTCTCCTAGTGGGGCTAAAATTAAATATTTTTAGCTTTATGTCATGTTAATCTCAACTGTTAAACGATGCTGATCAAATTACAAAATGGTGCATATGCTTTAAAAAACTATTTGAAAATATCTTCTAAAGTTGGAGTAATCTATACTTTGTGTGTCTTTGTGGGTGCAGTCTGTTGAAATCTGTACTTAGCAAATACTAAGATTATCTTCTGTATATAAAGATAATTGAAAATGAATCTTGATGAAGAATGGGATGGGAGAGGGAGTGGGAGATGGGATGATTGTGGGTGGGAGGGAGGTTATGGGGGGAAAAGCCGCTATAATTGAAAAGTTGTACTTTGGAAATTTATATTTATTAAATAAAAGTTTTTTAAAAAAGGATCCAGCAGTACTATCCAAAGATACACAACCTGGAGAAATTTGTACCTATAAACAATAAAAAACTTGTATAATAATGTGCATAGCAACACTATTTTAATGACTAACAACTGGCAATAATTCAACTGACAATCGATAGTACTACAAATCAGAAAGTTGTGAAATTTAACATACACATAGAAGAATGTCTTATATCAGTGATTCTCTAACTCTAGGGGTCTTGTTAAACACCAGTTTTCTGGACCATACCTCCATAATCTCTAGCAGATATGAATGGAAACAGAGAATATATGTCTAACAAGCTAATTTTCCTCACATTTATGACCCAGCAAGTTGCATCAAATAAATAAATAACACTATAGGAATAGCTCTCACAGATATTATGTCAAATGAAATAAGTTGAATGTTCAACAGAATATGCTTTATAATTACAGACAAAATCATGATGTAAACATTCAAGATAGTGGTTGTGAAGAGAGGTAAGCGTTACTGACTGCAGTGCTCAGGAGAAGAGCTTTTAGGGTGCTGGTAGTGCTCTCTTTATTGATCCGTGTGCTGGTGTCATGGGCATATTCATCTTGCAAAAAACCACCAAGCTTAAATTTAGGACTTATTCACTTTTATTCCTAAAGCAGCCCATGAATTCATTAACACATAGCTATCAATATAATAAACCCATATTTGCAGATTACAATTATGCTGAAATATAGAGAAGCAGTTTTAGTGTTACTTGAATATCTATCTTTAAAACTAGTAGAAGAGTGATTGAAAAGATTTGGATAAAATGACAGAAAATCTGACAGGGTATCAAGAGTTTGGGCATGGATTATAATCCATTTGTGTTATTTTGATGTTTGAAATAAAGGAGACACATTACTAATGGTACAGTGGCTTATCCAAGGGGATCCAAGTCCTCATATTATGTTTCTGCACAGTCAGTAAAAGAATTTACCACACAATGGATCTTTTTCCATTAAAGTTTACTACCTTGCAATCATTCTTCCAAAATGAAGACGGGAGAAGTTCAACAGGTAGATGTGTTTTCACTAACCGGGGAGAATGCATGTTGTTCAACTGCTCCACACCTACAAAGAGAAAAATTCACAAACTACATAAGAAATGGGGAATCATTAGGATTATCTATAACGCAATCTAAGTCTTTCTCAACACTAAATCTCAACACTATATGGCTTGATGTAGCCATGTAGTTACATAGCTTTATTGCTTCATATATTCCTGAAATCTATAATGAGATTAAAAAATTGTTTAAACTATTTTATTGACAACGTACAGAATGGCATTATTAGCTTCATAAATTGGTCGAGTCAAGATGGCCAGATTTTTTTCAGTTATCTTCCTTTTTTTCATTTATGAGATCACCAAATTTAACTAGAAGAGTTAAAAATCCCTTTCCAGCTCTCTCATATTCAAATTTAAAAACCAAATTAAGCCATTAGGTTTTTCATTTAAAAAAATTGATAATGCATGATCATATATTCTTATAATCCACTACCATGAGTTTGTGAAGAGTATCATATAGAAGTCTAGATGGAATCAAATTCTGAATTTTTCATATTATGATCACAGAATACTTAAATATTTCCACATTCTTATTCAGAAAAATATGCTACATCACAATCTTCTGTTATGCAGATAATACCTTTGGGTACCAGAGGAGTATATTATGGTTATTGGCATAATCAAATGACAGTTCTTATGCTAATAGATGCTTATGATACAGCTGTTTCAGTCTGTATCACAGTCCATCACAACTCCTCCAGATATCACAAAAAATAGGGAGATGTCCTCTTACAGTGAAAAGAAACATGCAGAGTAAATACCATTTGAGATTCCTGGGATTATAAATTCCATGAAAGGCACTCGTTTATATATTGCATCCCTTTTACATTTTTCTACATCCCCATTGTTATAGATCAAATCCAGTATTTCACTGATCCAGGTTGTTCCTGTAGGCAAAAGTGGGAGAAATTCTAAATTTTCTGTTGAAAAGAGCATAAGAGAAACGCAAGGGCATCTTGTAGATATTGAGAAACTTTGCAACATCTAAAACACATGCGCAGTTAATTTCTACTCCCTTTATCTCTTATCTCCTTTCCTAGGAGACATCCTTAACTATCTTGAATATAGAAATACATCTTGTGTGTGTGTGTGTGTGTGTGCGTGTGTGTATGTAAAATCTAAAGCAAATAAAACATGAAAAAATAACTAAAAAGGGGGCAAATAAGGAGCAAGCATATAAAAAATGACAGAGCACATTTCTGAGTGAAATGGCACAGGATTGGGGGAAGCAGTCAACTTCAGTGAGACCGAATAATTATACGGAAAAAATAATTGGACATTGGCAATGAATGCTGCAGATGGAAAAGTTCAACACTTGGTAGAGTGGCTGAAAATGTGAAAAAGGGAAATGAAGAAATATTGAGATTTCGTATATGGTAATCAGTGTGTCACTTATAAAGATAGTACATCCTGATTGCCTAGAGTGGATCAAGTCTCTGACCTTTATGATATTGTGTCTCACCAGCCTTTTGATCTAAAGGATATGAAGATTTAGGGTACTTAATTACATATGACATTCAGTTTATTGAGGCAACGCTAAAAATAATTAGGAAGTGCAGTTGTTGTGGCACAGTGATATAAAGCAACTGCTTGTGATGCCTGATCCCAAATCATAGTGCCAGTTCAAGTCCCAGCCACTCTACTTCCTGCAAAATTCATCTTCGTACTAAAGTGCCTTGGAAGGTAGTGGAAGAAGGTTCAAGTACTTGGACCTCTTCAACTAGTTGAAGAGCTGGTCCAATCCTGGCTGTTGCAGTTACTTGGGGAGTGAACAAGTGGATCTAAAATATCTCTCCCTCTCCCTCTCCCTCTCTTTCTCCCTCTCTCTCTCCCTCTCCCCCTCCCTCTCCCTCTCCCCCTCTTCTCTTCGCTCTCCCTTCTCCCCTATCCCCTCTCCCCTCTCCTTCTCTTTTGCTCTTGTTTTCACATAAATAAATAAATTTTTTAAAAACTAATTATGAAATACAGGAGAAAAATATCTTTAACTTTCAGCATTGCTTTCCTTCTTAGCAAATGTGTAATGATAGTCTCTAAGTTGAACAATTATGACTGGCAACTAAAAGTTTAGCTAATCAACTAATCGATTAATTCATATATATAGCAACATTTTTGAAGAATGATATACACATGGATGCATGTTTGGACTAGCTCCGGATGCTAAAGTACCTTCAGCCTCCTGTTTAGTCTTTTCTTGTGGTCATCTCTTTCTCCTTCTTGTCCCTAATCATGAGTTTTAGGTAATCTCCTCTATCCTATCATTGACAATTATAGTATTTTTTTAAAAAGTTGAGACAAATCAAAACTATTCTTGAAATTTTTCCTTTCTAATCTGGCTTCATCTCAAACAATGATTCACGAGAGAAAGAGAGAGAGAGAGCACACTAAATTTCAAATAAATTGTAGCATATTTCTTTCCTATCATTGAGTAGTTCAAAATGTGGCTCATGAAATTTGATTGAAAAAGATACCCATTCAGCTACTGTATGCTCTGAATTAGAACAGTTTGTTTGCCATCATTTGTGAAAGAAAAAACAACAGATGGTGATTTAGTTCATATAAGAGATAACCTGGGTCTTTTATAACAAAATTAACAAGGTATTGATATAACTTTTAGATATGTTTTCTTTTTTTTTTTTTCTTTTGGTTTGCATTTCCCTGATGGCTAGGAATCTTGAACATTTTTTCATGTGCCTGTTGGTCATTTGGATTTCCTCTTTTGAAAAATGTCTATTAAGGTCCTTGACCCATCTCTTAAGTGGGTTGTTTGTTTTGATGTTGTGGCTTCTCTTGATTTCTTTGTAGATTCTGGTTATCAACCCTTTATCTGTTGCATAGTTTGCAAATATTTTTTCCCATTCTGTCGGTTGCCTATTCACTTTCCTGACTGTTTCTTTTGCAGTACAGAAACTTCTCAATTTGATGCAATCCCAATAGTTAATTTTGGCTTAGACTGCCTGTACCACTGGGGTCTTTTCCAAGAAGTCTTTGCTGGTGCCAATATCTTTCAGGGTTTCTCCAATGTTCTCTAATAATTTGATGGTGTCCAGTCATAGATTTAGGTCTTTAATCCGTGTTGATTGGATTTTTGTGTAAAGTGTAAGGTAGGGGTCTTGTTTCATGCTTCTGCACATGGAAATCCAGTTTTCCCAGCACCATTTATTAAATAGACTGTCCTTGTTCCAGGAATTGGTTTTAGATCCTTGATCAAATATAAGTTGGCTGTAGATGTTTGGGTTGATTTCTGGGGTTTCTATTCTGTTCCATTGGTCTATCCATCTGTTTCTGTACCAGTACCATGCTGCTTTGATTACAACTGCCCTGTAGTAAGTCCTGAAATCTGGTATTGTGATGCATCTGGCTTTGTTTTTATAGTAAAATTCCTTTAGCTATTCAAGGTCTCCTGTGCCACCATATGAATTTCAGCAACATTTTTATAGAACTGAGAAGAATGTCTTTGGTATTTAATTGGTATTGCACTGAATCTATAAATTGCTTTGGGGAGAATGGACATTTTGATGATACTGATTCTTCAATCCATGAGCATGGAAGATTTTTCCATTTTTTGGTATCCTCTTCTATTTCTTTAAGATTTTATAATTCTCATCGTAGAGATCTTTGATGTCCATGGTTAAGTTTATTCCAAGGTATTTGATTGTTTTTGTAGCTATTGTGAATGGGATTGATCTTAGATGTTCTTTCTCAGCCATGGCATTCCCTGTGTATACAAAGGCTGTTGATTTTTGTGCATTGATTTTATAACCTGCTACTTTGCCAAACTCTTCTATGAGTTCTAATAGTCTCTTAGTAGAGTTCTTTGGATCCCCTAAATAAAGAATCATATCATCTGCAAAGAGGGATAGTTTGAGTTCTTCCTTCCCAATTTGTATCCCTTAATTTCTTTTTCTTGCTTGATGGCTCTGGCTAAAACTTCCAGGACTATATTGAATAGCAATGGTGAGACTGGGCATCCCTGTCTGGTACCAGATCTCAGTGGAAATGCTTCCAGCTTTTCCCCATTCGATAGGATACTAGCCGTGGGTTTTTCATAAATTGCTTTGATTATATTGAGGTATGTGCCTTCTATACCCGGTTGCTTAGGGTTTTCATCATGAAAGGGTGTTGTATTTTATAAATGCTTTCTCTGCGTCTAGTGAGATAATCATATGGTTTTTCTTCTGCAGTTTGTTAATGTAGTGTATCACATTGATTGATACATCCCCTGTAGGAGATCAACAAGGAAACAGAAGATTTGAGAGACACTATTGCCAAATGGATCTAAAAGATATCTACAGAACTTTCAATCCTACATTTGAACCATTTACATTCTTCTCAGCACTGCATGGAACCTTCTCTAGGATCAACCACATACTAGGCCATAAAGCAAGTCTCAGCAAATTCAAAAGAATTAGAATCATACCATGCAGCTTCTCAGACCACAGTGGAATGAAGGTGGAAATTAGAAACTCAGGAATCCCTAGAGAGTATGCAAACACATGGAGACTTAACAACATGCTCCTGAATGAACATTGGGTCATAGAAGAAATAAAAAGAGAAATAAAAAATTTTCTGGAAGTAAATGAGGATAACAGCACAACATATCAAAATTTATGGTATACGGCAAAAGCAGTGTTGAGAGGAAAGTTTATAGCAATAGGTGCCTACATTAAAAAATTGGAAAGGCATCAAATAAATGAGTTTTCAATTCATCTCAAGGATCTAGAAAATCTGCAGCAAACCAGACCCAAAATTAGTAGGAGAAGAGAAATAATTAAAATCAGAGAAGAAATCAACAGGATTGAATCCAAAAAAAATTACAAAAATCAGCCAAATGAAGAGCTGGTTTTTTGAAAAAATGAATAAAATTGACACACCATTGGCTCAACTAACTAAAAAAAGAAGAGAAAAGTCCCAAATCAATAAAATCAGAGATGAAAAAGGAAATGTAGCAACAGACACCACAGAAATAAAAAGAATCATCAGAAATTACTACAGAGTTGTATGCCAGCAAACAGGGAAATCTATCAGAAGTGGATAGATTCCTGGACACATGCAATCTACCTAAATTGAGCCATGAAAACCTAAATAGACCCATAACTGAGAAAGAAATTGAAACAGTAATAAAGGCCCTCCCAACAAAGAAAAGCCCAGGACCAGATGGATTCACTGCTGAATTCTACCAGAAATTTAAAGAAGAACTAACTCCAATTCTTCTCAAACTATTCAGAACAATCAAAAAAGAGGGAATTCTCCCAAATTCTTCCTATGAACTCAGCATCACCTTAATCCCTAAGCCGGAAAAGATGCAGCATTGAAAGAAAATTATAGACCAATATCCCTGATGAACACAGATGCAAAAATCCTCAATAAAATTCTGGCCAATAGAATACAACAACACATCAAAAAATCATCCACCCAGACCAAGTGGGATTTATCCCTGGTATGCAGGGATGGTTGAATGTTCACAAATCAATCAATGTGATAACTTTTAGCTATGTTTTCAACAGCTTGTAAAGGGAATTTTTTTAAAGTATCAAAAAGCATGGGATTAAGCTATGTGTCTCATGGGAGATACAGATTGAGTTCTCAGCTCCTGTCTTCTGCCTGGCCCTGCCATAGCTGTTTTGGGCATTTGAGAACTGAAACAACAAATGGGAGATCTCTGTCTCTCTGGCTCCCTCTCTGTGTGTTTGTTTTCCAAATAAATAATAAAAAAAAATCTACGTGTGACCATATAGCTTTTATTATGTCCAAAAAAATAAACTTCAAAGAGCATCTTTGTAGATGAGCTATATATACAATGGCAATTTCCAAAGATTATCTTAATGATTTCCTGTTTTTGACAACATTCCCCAAAGCAAAACAAAAGAGCATGTGCATCTGTCTTCCCTTTTCTATTTCAACAAGTAAATGCAAAATGGTTTTGGTCTTAAACTGGTGAACTGTTCACAGAGCTATATAAAGAAGTTAAAAAAAAAAAACAGAAAGATGTTTTGCCAAAACAAACTTTTTTTTAGTAGCTACAAAGGTCTGTATAGCACATGTGTTTATTTTCTGGTTTAAGGAGCCATTTCTTATACAGTCTTGTAATTTTGCCAAATTATAATAACCCACATTTAGAACTTTCATCCCATAAATTGTTACATTTTACTTTGAAATAATTTTGGTACTTTTAATCTAAAAAGAAGACCTATAGTCAGTGGACTTATTAAGAACTTCTTCCTTTAAAGAATAAAGTAGAAATGTAAAAGAAAGTCAACTTTAAATCGTTTAGTAATTAAAACAGTTGAACTATTACAGAATCAAGAAAGTTAACTGAGAGAGAGCCTCATCTTTCTTCTGTATCTCTACATCTACCTGTGGATGAATTAGAAGACTCACTCCTAAGTAAATAAGAAGAAAGGAAAACTGATTCTTATTGAGGCATTTTATATTTTCCAAAGATTGCATATTAAAGTCAGAAAATATTTACTTATATATATATATATATGTATATACAAAATATTTAGACTTTAAAACATAGAGAAGGCATATACATTCACATACTTGTATGTACATAGTATACCCAATGTTACGATCACATCCTAGAATATATACAAGGGATATGCAAAAAATTCATGAAAATAAATATTAGAGAAAAAATGCTATGTATGGATTTTAAAATTCTTTGCACCAAGATAAACTTATGTTTTAATTTCTTTTTCACTATTTTTATATATTGTAATGTATCCAAAGCATTTAATTATACAGTTTCAAACATTTTTATTTGAATTTTAAAAGGAAGAAAACATTAATTTTTCTCTCAAATGTAATCTCTATCAAATCACTAGCATTTCAGAATAGAAAGTGAATTTGTCTAATTTAAGATGAAAATAATCCAGCAACTACTGTAATATTTTCTCAACAAATGTTTAATGAATTCAAATTAGACATGACTAGTCACCTGCAGATCAGAGGATTGACATGTATGAATCATTCTCCAATCATCAAATTCAAACAAATGAAAATAGCTTACCAGATTTGGGGTAGGTGGAGATCAGCAGGTCATCTGGGCGGGCCTCAAATGACTCCACCTGAGCCCACTCCTCAGCAATGCCCCAGAAGAGGGGGACCCCATGCACATCCACTAACTCCCTCCTGAAAGCATTCGGATTCCTGTCCATTTGAAAGACTGGAGTTTAAACAAAGTGCATCATTGTTCAAATTAAAATATAAACTAATATTTTTACATGTTATCTTTACTCTAGATTCAATAATATCAATTCGTAGTCCCGCACATCACAAAACACAAGAAGAATATAATGTAGGATGAAAGCTACCAATCTTGCCCCATTCTATTCATATGTGCTGTTCATAACCCGTATAACTTTAGTAGTTTCCATGTTTGTAAATTTGAAATTCACTCAGGTGAAGGGTTCTGGTTCATAATACTCCTGGACTTTGGAGTCAGGAGGAAGGCATCTTAACAATTCATTGCAGTGGAATTGGAACAAGTCCCATAAATGCACTGTGCTTTCTTAACTGTAAACTCTGGGCAGGCCTGCATTTGCATCTCCTTCCCTTAAATGACAGGGTGGCCTGGTAAGTATTCTATCTAAATTACCTGCAATAGACAGCTAGTATGATAGAAAATGTGTATGTTGGGGGGTTGATGGCAGTAGTTAGCAGCAAGGGTCTAGCAGAGCAACCAACTGGCATGACAGGGTGAAAGAAACAAGCTTGAACTAAGTGAAACCCTTGGCTATCCGTTAGACCACGTGCTCTGCAAAATTGTTAACACTAAATTTGTGATTATCTGAGATCATTTTATATTTTCACCAGCACTCTAACCAAAGACACTTTCATTTGTTGTTTAGCTGTTTGGATAAAGAGTGGAAAAATTTGAAATATACACTTCCCCCACTCCAAATCATACCTACCTCCCAATTTAGTATGAGCTGAGTAATTATTTTTCTTCTCCAAAGTACTAGTTCTAAAATTTTACCAAATTAGAGACTATCAAGTTAGCTCAGTTACAAGGTTTCCTAAAACCCCTCATAAGTCACTGAACATCAAGATTTAATACCAGATAATCGGTGGCAGGCATTGTGATGCAGCAGGCTAAAACATTGCCTGGATACCTGCATCCTGCACCCTTATGATGCCAGCACTGCAGGTGGTGACTTTACCAGCTACGCCACAGAGCTGACCTCTGGATTAAAATTTTATAAAAGCAAAAATCCATTTCCCCACCCCCATCATGCTGTTGTCCCTTTGCCTTAGAGCTGATCCCTTGTGTCTCATGCCTATCTGGAATGTTCATATTCATTCTGCAAAAATTGACAGAAAATTCATATCCTCTGAAAAGTTTTAAATATCTCAAGACAAGATTAGTTACTCTCTCTACTCCCTTTCCATATCTTTAACATGTTTCTGTTATTTCATAAATGCAACGATATTTTTCTTCTCTAATTATAATGTTGATTTCCCAATTACAATTTAGTACCCCTGTCCTAAGTTGGGACATATGTTTGACTCTGTGATTGCAAGGCCTTCACATTATTACGGCAAGAAATGTATGTCAAAATAAGATGAAATTTGTCCAACACATTAGACAGAGCAATCCAGAATTGAATTATTTATCTTTACATTTACATTTTGATCATCAAGCTAGCACTTTAGGATATACTGGCAAGTATCAGTAGGTATAGTGTATTTTTATCATTTAATATTGCCCTAGCATCTATTTTTGAATTTAAGTTGAATTTTCTCTTATTGGAAACAGGCTTAATCACTCGACATAATTTCCAGCCTTTCCAGGAGAGACATTTCAAGTCATAACTGCGAAAATAAAAGTGGGTCATAGTCCTAGACTGTAAAGAATTTATATTCCGAATGATTATTCAAAACATACACATGCACACAAACACAGATTCAAAACACTGCTTTCAGTGCAAGTACAAGTGGACCTTTAAAAGTTCATGGAAGGATGGAATTAAGAGAAAAATTTATTTTGAGGCAAAAACATTTGAAATCTATGCATAGTTATTTTTATAGTATGCATTTCCTGTGAAACTTTTGAAGACTGCTTATATTGTGAAATTTAATCTTTATAAAAATATTCTGAGTTAAGTCCCATTTTGCCCACTCTCTCACACACTATAGTGCTTTATACTGAATCACACTGTGCCAAACTATATCAAATACTAATGATTTATTTTACTAATATTTGTCTTCTTTCAATACTCATATAGTTTGCCTGATGTTATACAATTTAAAATTTTTGTTTAGGATAATTTGAGAAGGAAAAAATTGTATATCTAAAACCTTGTTTCATGTATGAAAACTGTATCATGTATATCTTGATTTATATACAGTTTTTTGTAACTCCTGTAAGATCCATATTTTTACCAATATCTTGTGATTATGGATCTTACAATAAAGGTGAACAAATGATATAAGTATATGTTTTAATATTTTCTGAGTCTAATGCAAGTTTTGTGTATGAATTATTGACATAAAACCCACAATAAAAGTATTTATATAATAAATAATCAAATTGAACTTACTTTTAAGCTCCTGAGAGTTGCAAATGAATACCCTCAGATGATGAATCAGAGCCAAAAAATCACTAAAAGGATGGTGTTGATAAGTGGTGTACAATTCAATATATGAAAGAAAGGGAGTTGTTGAAAGCTAAGAAAATGAAAGAAGATTGTTTCCCATAGGACTATCCTCTGTTTACATCTTTGAAAAAGTCCCTTGAAATCTAATTATCTTCTATAGAGGATAATTATTAGACTTCAGAAACAATATAATGCTCTGCATATTGCTGATAGTCAAGGTCAGTCCGTGTTTACTAGAAAAAAATATTGATTATCCTTCCTATTACCAACTTAAGTAAGCAAATATTGTGCCTAAACACTGTATATGCTTTATCCATAAGAAAGTGAATAGTAAACTTGTGATGTATTATTCTCCACAAAGTGATATTTTAGGGGTCAGCATTGTGGTGTAGCATGTTAACCCACCGCCTGCAGCACCACCATCCCATATGGGCACCAGTGTGAGTCATGGCTGCTCCGTTTCTGATCCAGCTCCCTGCTAATGCGTCTGGTAAGGCAGCAGAAGATGGCCCAAGTCCTGAGGCCCCTGCACTCATGTGATAAACCTGGAAGAAGTTCCTGGCTCCTGGCTTCAGCCTAGCCCAGCACTGGCCATTGCAACCATTTGGAGAGTGAAACAACAGATGAAAGATTCTTTCTCTATCTCTCTCTGTAATTTAGCCTTTCAAATAAATAACATTTTTAAAAAGAAAATATTTAATACTCAACAGATAACTGATATAGTATGGATTTTGTTAGCTTATTTTATATATGAAAAAGCTAAAATAGTTTAATGATAAGGATGCTGTTTTTGTGAGGCTCTTCTGAGTTAAGCATTTCCCAATTTTCTCTTTTCTGAAGACAGGCATTAGGTCAGCTGTTCCACAAATTAGCAGTACTACCCGTAGTTTACTTGTTGAAAAATAAAATAGGAAATGTACAAAATGATAGCTTCAGCTTGTTTCATTCTTAACAATACACAACTCTAATTAATTGGTCTCCTCACCAAACTATATGCTTTAACAAGACAACAGAAACAAAACAGGTATGACTGATTAAGTAGGATATTCTTTTATTGTGGAAAAATTCTATCAGGACACCACCAATATTCAAATACTGCTTCACTTTTATAAGCACTCATGTTTCACATTTATGAAAATCAAATTATAAAAATATAAAAGTAATACAAATGTTATATTCTATGTTTTCACAGAATCTCTGAAGATTCTCTCTCTCATATCCTCCCAATGATGCATATTATTACTCTTGTCATTTGTCATACCTAGCAGTAAATCTATGTTCTTTTCCCACAAAAAGTTTCTTATAAATATTCTGAGTTCATATTCTCAGATTTTATTTGTATAAGACAACATGGAGCATCACGAAGACATGAGATAGATATGAAGCTAGGATTATCCTTGCATTAAACAGGCAAACTATACATCTTTTGAGTATTTTTCACTTTTCTTCACTTCTCTCCTATAAACTGGTGTTGGAGACAATTCTCCTATCTGTGAATAAATATGACTGTCATTCCATGCTGACAGATACTTTCATTAATGCACATCTCCAAGCATCAGCAGGATGCTCTGTTTCCTCTAATGAAAGCACATGTTCTAGGGTGTTCTAGGGACACTTTCAAGTGTGTGTTCAACAATTTAGCACAGGGACAGAGCCAGGAATACATTAAAGCTGTAAGAGTAAAGCAAACTTTAAATCTAATCTCTTTATCTTTGTTTTACATTTTCTGCCACATCAAAGAAACATATTTTAAAATAAGTTTCAAAATTAGTACCTTGAAGTTTGATAAGAATCTGAAACTATTAATGAAAAATAAACTTTATATAGTTGTAGTCATTGAACTTTTTAAAATACATATACAATTATACACTTGTGAACTAAACACATTGAATTACTTGGAGATTCCAGACTTGTCAGACTATGCTTTGGATGTATATTAAAGCTATAATAGTGAGAAATAACTAACATCTAAATATTAATTTTCATTAGTCTCCCATCAATGTGGTCTCATGTAATTGTTGTGGCAAAGTGACTGAATATTAGAATAACTGATTTTATTTAATCGCACAAACGTTTAGGGTAAGTACTATTGATATTACCATTTCACAGTAAAGAAAAAAGCCAAGGAATGCTCCATGCTGTAACTATGGGTTTTTAGTCTTGCATTTTATGATTCATGATGACCATTATTCATATACATCTTGTTTCCCAGTTCTGTAATTATATGATCTGTCTTCCTTCTAGGTTTTAAGTTATGTAAACAGGACATGTTTGTTTTTTTAAAAAAAATATTTATTTTCATTTGAATTGAAAAGGAGAGAGAGAGAGAGAGAGAGAGAGAGAAACACCAGCCATGACTGGGCCAGACTGAAGCCAAGAGCCTAGCATTCAAAATAGGTCTCTAATGTCGGAGTACATTAGTACAAGTACATGAGCCATCGTCTATTTTCTCGCAGTTTGCACTTGTAAGAAGCTGCATGAGGAGTGGATCCAGGAGGAATCCAGGCACTTCTCAATAGAAATGCTAGCACAAATCCTACCCCACAGGATACATATCTGATTCATTTTAGTTACCTCCATTATATCGGTCCTTCAAAACTGCTATTTGCATGAGGTATTCAGAAGCCTATGTACTGGGGCTGGTGCTTTGATACAGCTGGTAAAGCCACCATTTGAGACACCAGCTTTCCATATGGGCACTGGTTTGTGTCCTGGCTGCTCCATTTATGATCCAGCTTCCTGCTAATGGCCTGAGTAAAGCAGCAGAAGATGGTCCAAGTGCTTGAGCTCCTGCCACCCATATGGGAGACTCAGGTGAAGCTCCTGGCTTGCCTTGCCAGTGAAACAGCAGATGGAAGATCTCTCTCTCTCTCTCTCTCTCTCTCTCTCTCTCTCTCTCGCCCCATAATTCTGACATTCAAATAAATAAAAATTTTTAAATTTTTTTAGAAAATGAAGACTCTATACTACATAAATGAAGGAAACAGGAAAAAGAATGGTCCTGTAAACTCAAGCTGGACATAAAGACAAAGTTTACTTGGCATTTTGCAAATTAAGTGGCCTTGGGAGGTCCGGCTGAGTAATTCCATAATTACTTACAGAACTATGAAGTGGTGTGAGGCTTTGATGCTTTGGGATTCTAAGTACAAAAGATGGTTCTACATTTTATGTATGATTTGCTCATCTGACAATGCAGGGTATGATGCTTGATCAACTTTGCCATTACAAGGCTTAATTAGGAAAAGTGTAAGATTTCTAGTTCCAGGTTGCTCTGTGGTATACACTAAATAACATCACAAAAAATATTTCTCGTCCTACTGGCCAGGAAATGCATATTATTTAAACGATCAGGTAATTTATCCATAACAGATATCTTAACTATATATAGGTAGACGTTCCGTGACTGACTGAAATTGCTTAGGAACTTACAGTCCAGTTCCTTCACAAACAATTGAAGGTGAAGATCATCTTATAATTCAGAATATTTATCCTTCAGCTTACACAATGCCAAGAAGTAAGTTGAAATTCTTTGCTATCCTCAAAAATGACAGTGAAGGAAATAAAAAAAGATTAGAAACTTTAGCATATGGCTTTTCCTGTTATTTGTCCACTAATCAATCATTCAATGAATATTAAGCAGATGCAACACTAGTCTGTCAACTCCTTCTCAAACAAGCTACTCATGGGAATGTATACACCTGATGCTTGTATTGCCTCACCTCCCTTGTGCTCCACTAACCCCATGAAAACAGGAGTATCATTCTCCTACCATCTCCATACTCCACTGCTATTTACAGATAATGCTAGTCACAAGGTCATCAAAGAATGATCATATTGCTGTTACGTTGAAAGGGAAATACTTTTTTGGAAACATTTAATCTATTTTCTCTACAGACCTTACTGTACCCTCCTTTGAAATGTCCCTTATACTTTAGTGCTAGTGGTACTAGTGTCTTCTAGTTCTCATCTTTACACCTTGAAACTCCTCTATGAGGGTTATTGGCGACTTTGCTTTCTTCTACCCATCCCCTAAATACTGACATGCATCCAGATCCCATTATACCCAAACCCCAGGCCCTCTCTTCTTTTGAAAACTTGCCGAGGAAATCTTCTATATACAAGCATGTATTTGAGTGAATTTCACATGTAATAGATCGAAAATTGTCTCCAGCACTGTCTCCTGTCTTGATATCCTGCTTAAAGAAAGATAAAAAATGACTCCTATCTTTTGATTCTTTTTTTACCAGTGACAACCAGGTTACATCTAACTATGACCTTGGTTTTCATGATTTTTCCCGATCTACTCGTAAACATCTCTTCATTTGCTCATATCTTTGCTCACATTCCACTGTTTGTCTCAAGCTGTCATCTTTCATTTGGACCAGAAGAGTAGTTTCTTAATGCTTTATTCATTTCTAATGTTCCCTTTATAGCAAATAGTCCAATCTGTGGTTGGAGATAGTTGGATTAATTCCTCCATTTACAAAAATCAGTAAGCTGATTCACCTAAGCTGTGACTAGTACAGTAGCAGTAGTAGCAGTAGCATCAAGAGGAAGAGGAAGAAGGAGCAAGAGAAGAGAGACCCTTCTGCTATGAATCGAATGTAGCAGGAATAGGATGTCCTAAGATTCCATGAATTCCACACTCAATATCTTTCAGTTTCAGGAAACATCCATTTCTATTCTTCCATTCTAATTCATTCCTCAATCTTTGATGACTCTCCCCAGACAGTCCTCAGTGGAGTCTTCCATTTAAAAAGCTAGTGATGAATGTTTTCATTGTTATTAAGTCTAAAAGGCAAAATATCCCATTCTCTTTATTACTGCCCTCAAGTTTTTTATTATCAGGCATATGTATGAAGCTAGCCTTATTTTTTTACTTTCTGAACCACATATTCTGCATTACATTACCCTAAATTCACCAACCCGGGATTCACACATACTATTCTTTCTGCCAGAGACTTCAATCAGTCTCTATTTTTGCCCAGGTGATTATAGATTAGCTTACTGTCACTTCCTCTAAGAAGCCTTTCTTCCATGATTTGGGTATGTATCTCTGTGTTTCCAAAGTATCATGTACTAGTGCTGTAAGTACATTAACTGTACTTAAATGGGAATTGACTGCTTCGTGGATGTTGCATTACATTGTGCATTGCCTAAAAGTAAAATTTTACTTGTCTTACAGGCTTTGTGTGCTCAGCACTAAAGACTTTGGTACTGGGGCTGGAGTTGTGGTGCAGTGGGTTATGCCATGGCCTGAAGTACCAACATCCCATATTGGAGTCAGCTCAAGTCCCAGCCACTCCACTTCCGATCCAGCTCCCTGCTAATGCACCTGGGAAAGGCAACAGAATATAGTCCAAGTCCTAGGATCCCTGAACCCACGAGGGAGACTCAGAAGAAGCTCCTGGCTTTGGCTTGTCCCAGCCCAGGACATTGCAGCCATTTGGGGAGTGAACCAGCTGATGGAAGATTGGTATCTCTCTCCCTCTTTCAGCTCTGCTTTTTAAATAAACAAATAAATCTTCTTTTTAAAAGAAAGATTTTGGTATTAGTGAGTTTTGAATAGGGAGAGTAATTAAAAATGTCATGGAGATGTCAGAAACAGAGGAAGATGAGGATCATATTATGTCAGAGAACTGAAAGACTCAAACTCAATGAATAATAAGAGTATATAGAAAGTCTATGACTAGGATTATAAAGTGGTAGAAGCATAATATTAAACAGAAATTGTGGCCAAGGTACAATATCAAGGAAAATGAATAAAGAAGATTTATTTTAAAAACATTTTTAAATTTATTTTAAACATAAATTTTTATTTATTTTAAATTTTTGCCTTAATTTTTTTTTATTTGAAAGCCACAGAGACAGAGAGACAAACAGAGATCTTTCATATACTTGTTCATTCCTCAAATACTATCACAGCTATGGATGGATCATGCTGAAGCTAGGAACTCAAAGCTCCTTCCAAGTTCAGGAACAAAACAAGTCTTCATCACTGCTTCCCAGGGTACACATTAGCAGAATCTTAGAATTAGGAGTGCAGCCAAGATTCTGAACCAGGCATTCTGATCAAAGGTATGGGTGGAAGCATCCAAACGCCTATCCTGGATTCATCAGGTTAGCAGATCCTTCATAGAATCTTTGCCACTGTGTCATTCCATAATAATTTAATCTGTAAAAAGATGTAGTATGCTCTCTGGAATATAGAAATTAAATTAACCAATGCAGCTTAAGTATAACTAAAATTATTTTCATATTGTCATAATTTACTATTATAACTCCTAAGTTTATGCTTTTTTTTATCAACCCTGACCCAAATCAAAAGAAAAAAAAAGTTTTCTTTGTCCTTGAAAATTATTCTCCATCTTTCACTCAGTCTCATGCAAAAAAAGACTGTGTATAAGCTATTATATTTAATCAATTCTTTCTAATCAGTCATAAGCAAGTCATTAACACTGTGTTTGGCCATTTTAACCTTCAAGGGAAGATAATTGCACCTACCTCCTCCGTTTCATGGCTGTATTCTAAGATTAACATAACCTCCCATTTTATAGGCCAGGCAATTAATCATACACATCAAGAAGTAGGATGTCATTTGTTACCAGCCAATATTTTATTCTCAGGGTCCTCTAATGAAGATACTTGAAGGTGAAGAAATATACTCTGCTCTATTTGTGGGTCCCAAGGGACTCCTGTATCCAGAGAACACTGCCAGAATCATAGCAGTGGAAGATACTGGTTGGATCATTATCTCTGGCACAGAGAGATAAACAGGTTTGTGTTATGATACTTCTTGCCTGTTTTTCAGTCATAATGAAATAAATTTACAATATACCTTTTAATGCTTTCAGTCTAAATGAAATATATGTTACAAATAGGATAAAAATATGTTTCATTAAAATATAATTGTGTATGCATGTGTGTGTGTGTGTGTGTTGCTCTATTTCTTTAATGACTTAGCTTTTCCATTATTATGTTTTATCATTATGGCCTGGTTTTATTTTAAATTTTAAATAGGAATTTGAAAAATGGACAATAATCTACATGATTTTCTAGAAGTTTCTTATTTTGTAATATCAAAAGTAGGTCAGGTTAAAATCGCTACATAAATTACTGATTATCTAGTATAGACTTGAGGCCAGGTACAAAAATTTTTCATTTGTGATTTTGGATAATTTATATAGATTTTTTACCATCATGTCCTCACCTGTGAAATGCCAATAATTTTATATTCCATTGTATTGCATAGTACTAAGAATGAAAGTAAAACACTTAGAATAATGTCTGACACAAAGCAAAGATTAAAACAGCTGAGTAGTAATAATAATTTATGTTTATAGTAATTTTGAGGTGTATTATTTATTTTCTAGAAAAAGAAAATAGAGCTTGAAGATGTTATAAACACTTCTCAAAGTCAAATAGTGTGGAAGTATAGAAGTCAAAATTAAAACTAGTTTTATCAGACTCTGTAAACAATCTTTTTTTTTCTTTTTTTAGCTGATCAATTAGATTATTTTAATGTTTTTAATTCAGTAGCAAATAATTTGCTACTGATCATAGCTTTGGTCAACTGAAGGAGATTTTTAGCATTTTTCAGGTCTGGCTATTTAGTAGTTAATTTGAGCTTGATTATATAATGAATTTGCTGATTCCATAGTTTATTTTGAAGAAAATATATATGGTTTGGACATTAATTATCTATCAAATGAACTTTTCAAAGAAATTTTAGGTATTAAATAGTCACTTTTGAATGACATTTATTTTTTAATTTTTAATTTTTTTAAATTTTATTTGTTTAAGGAATACAACTCCATGCACTTAATATATACAGATTTGGGAACATGATTATTCTTCCTCCCTACCTCCCTTGCACCTATACTCCCACTTTTCTTCCTCCTCCCTCTTCATTTCCCATTTATTTTTTACAGATATCAATTTTTCAGTTGATTTCTGTTAATTTTTATACTCATAGAATTAACACTAAACTAAGTAGAGTTCACAGATTAGTATTAAGAAAAAACAAAACAAAACAAACACAAAAAAAAAAAAATACTGCTCCTCCACAGTAAAGGCAAGGGCTGTTTAAAATCAACACATCTCAAAGTGACAGTTTCACTCCTACAGATCACATTTCAGGCACTGTATTAGTTACCACAGATCAGAGAGACCATATGGTATTTGTGTTTTTGTGACTGGCTTATTTTACTAAGTAAAATGGCTTTCAGTTGCATTTTCTTGCAAATGAAAGATTTTCATTTTTTTTTTTTTGACAGGCAGAGTGGACGGTGAGAGAAAGGATAGAAAGGTCCTCCTTTGCTGTTGGTTCACCCTCCAATGGCCGCTGTGGCTGGCACATGGCGTTGATCCGAAGGCAGGAGCCAGGTGCTTCTCCTGGTCTCCCAAGGTTGTGCAGGGCCCAAGGACTTGGGCCATTCTCCACTGCACTTCCGGGCCACAGTAGAGAGCTGGACTGGAAGATTTTCATTTTTTAACCACTGTGTAGTATTCCTCAGTGCATATATAATATAATTTATTTTTCCAGTCCTCAGTTGATGGACATTTGGGTTGCTTCTGTATCTTAGCTATTGCAAATTGAATTGAGATGAACCTGGGGGACAAATAACTCTTTCATATGCTGATTTCATTTCCCTAGGGTAAATTCTCAGGAGTGGGATGGCAGGATCACATGGTAGGTCTATATTCAGATTTATGAGATAGCTCCATATTGTCTTCCACAGTGGCTGTACTAGTTTACATTCCCATCAACAATGGATTAAGGTGCCCTCTCCCCACATCCTCACTAGCATTTGTTTGTTGATTTCTGTATGAGTGCCATTCTAACAGCGGTGAGGTGAAAACTCATTGTGGTTTTGATTTGCATTTCCCTGATGGCTAGTGGTCCTGCACATTTTCTCATGTGTCTATTGGCCATTTGAGTTTCCTCTCTTGAAAAATGTCTGTTCAGGTCTTTTACCCATGTCTTGACTAGATTGTTTTGTGGTTGTTTAGTTTCCTGAGCTCTTTATAGATACTGGGAGTTAATCTTTTGTCAATTTCATAAGTTGCAAATATTTTTTTCCATTTTGTCGGTCATCTCTTCACTTTGCTGAATGTTTCTTTTGCAGTGCAGTGGCTTCTCAGTTTGATGTAATCTCATTCGTTAATTTTGACTTTGATTGCTTGTGCTTCTGGGTCTTTTCCAAGAAGTCTTTCCCTGTGCCAATGCCTTGTAGGATTTCCCCAATGTTCTCTAGTAATTTGATGGTATTACATCATAGATTTAGGTCTCTGATCCATTTTGAGAGGATTTTTGTGTTAGGTGTAAGGTAGGGGTCATGTTTCATGCTTCTGCATGCAGAGATTTAGTTTTCCCAGCAACATTTCTTAAAGAGACTGTCTTACCTCAAGGGGTTGATTTTATCTCATTGTCAGAGAAAAGTTGGTTGCAGAGGTGTGAACTAATTTCTGGAGTTTCTGTTCTGTTCCCTTTGTGTAGATGTCTGTTTTTGTGCCAGTATCAGGCTGTTTTGATTTTATTTTGAGGTCTAGTATTGTGATATTTCCAGCTTGGTTTTGATTGTTTAAGATTGCTTTAGTTATTCAGCATCTCTAGTGATTCCATATGAATTTTAGCATCATTTTTTTCTGTATCAATTTCCAATGAATTTATGAATTTAATTTCAGAGACTCTTTCGGGGTTATTAATATCAAATTTCAAAACACAAAGGAATTTGCTCTTAGAATTCGACAACAGACAAATTTGTTACTATCCCTGAAAGAATGGATAATCTATTTGATATCGGAAAACATCCTCTAATTACCCTAGTTCATCCTGAAATACTGAAAGAATCATAAGATTCAAGAAGTAACAAGCAGGGTTTATTTTATTTTGATCACATGAAATCTCTTTTAGTATATTTGAAAAATCTGAAATCTTGGAACAATACAAAGTAGCTTCAACTAAAATAATATTATCCCCATTGTACTTTGGGGATGTCAAGTTATTAAAGTCAACTGTAGCCTTACACATGCTGATAGCTGACAAATTTGTATTTCAATAAAAATTGAATAATTTCAGAATAGTTTTATAGCATTAACTTACAAATTTCCAATATATAAATTTTCATATGTCTGAGAAAAATATTTATACCTGTATATAAGAAAATTGTGGCCAGTGCCGCAACTCAATAGGCTAATCCTCCACCTGTGGCGCTGGCACACCAGGTTCTAATCCTGGTCGGGGTGCCGGATTCTGTCCCGGTTGCCCCTCTTCCAGTCCAGCTCTCTGCTGTGACCGGGAAAGGCAGTGGAGGATGGCCTAAGTGCTTGGGCCCTGCACCCGCATGGGAGACCAGGAGAAGCAACTGGCTCCTGCTTTCGGATTAACGCCATGTGCCAGCCACAGCGGCCATTGGAGGGTGAACCAACGGCAAAGGAGGACCTTTCTCTCTGTCTCTTTCTCTCTCACTGTCCACTCTGCCTGTCAAAAAGAAAAAAAAGAAAAGAAAATTGTTATTGTGAAATGTTTATCTTTTTTTTTTGTTTGTTTTGTTTTTTTATTTTTGACAGGCAGAGTGGACAGTGAGAGAGAGAGACAGAGAGAAAGGTCTTCCTTTGCCGTTGGTTCACCCTCCAATGGCCGCCGTGGACAGCGCGCTGCGGTTGGGGCACCGCGCTCATCCGATGGCAGGAGCCAGGTGCTAGTTGCTTTTCCTGGTCTCCCATGGGGTGCAGGGCCCAAGCACTTGGGCCATGCTCCACTGCACTCCCTGGCCACAGCAGAGAGCTGGCCTGGAAGAGGGGCAACTGGGACAGAAACCGGTGCCCCAACCGGGACTAGAACCGGGTGTGCCGGCACTGCAAGGCGGAGGATTAGCCTGTTGGTGAAATGTTTATCTTTTGAAAGAACTGATAATGACTGTTCACAGACATTAGCCTAATTAGATTAAACTGACTTACAACTATTTTCATCTAACATATATAGATTTTAAAATGCATTTTCCCTCTTATGTTTGTTGTTAAATTACATTGGTAAGTACTCATGTCACTATAATAAACAATGGCATCATGGGACTTTATTTACCAGAACTTTTGTGCTAATGTATCTCCTTTTTATTAAACTGAAAGCAAAACACAGGAAAATATAAAAGACCATACAGAGTGATGATTCATTACGACAACGATAGCAATATACACTTGAGAAATATTAACCTCTCAAATCCTGTTCAAAGACTATCCAGAAATTAAGGGCCACTTTATTATAGAGATTCTGGCTTCAATGAATTACAACAAATGTGCGTGCATCAACATAGAAAATAGTCAAAATATTTTAGGGAAGGAAAATAAAGCAGTGAGTCATGACAAATGCATTTACCTAGCATCTGCACAACACAATATTTTGAGGACTCTGGAGAGGTACACAAAGCCAGACTTGTTAAAATCGTATCTTTGCCTAGATCTGGTACCTCATAGTCTCAAACACTGATTTCCTTAAAACTCAGCCTTTCAGTGGACTATGCGAGAATATTACTTGTAAACAAACAAAACTATTGATAAAGTAAAAAAATAATGGCCTTTAAATTACTTTTTTGCACCATAACATTCAGTAGTACAGACTAATCTACATAGTTTTAAATGCAAAAAGAATTTTTTAAAATTTTTTGAAATATTTTAATGTAAACAAAGCAAGTTTTCAATTTTATTTAAAACAAAATATAAATAATTACCCTATAAATGTGTGTTAAGATGTATTTAATTGAAAGTCACAATGATAGTTACCCTTTGTCACAAACTCACAGCCACCATTCACTATTACTCTTGCCTATGCTAAGTTTTGCTACTCAGGCAGTTATAACTGACACATACACATTGCACATATATCTTGAGTACTTTGTGATGTTAGAGCTATGTAACATTCAAATCAGTGTAAATACATATGTCACCTCATTTTATTTTTTATTAAAATCTTTCAAAATCCTTTGTTATAGTTTTTTTTTTTAGAAAAAGATACAGTACATTATTATTCTGTATAGTCACCCTACTGAGCAAAAAACTATATTTGGAGCTAAGCAGTCCCAAATACTTCCATCTGATGGTAATGCATTCATACTGGACATTTTCGAGTTTTATTGTGTACTTTTTGAATTGTTGAACTTAGTGTTATTTAAAATATGGGCACTGTAAAGACTGACTTGCTAAATTACCTACTACATGCCTGTTTGAGGACTGCTAGTTCCAGGTTTTTTTTCTGCAGCAACTGAGTAACGGAAGTCTCACTCTATATGTTGTTTCAGTTAACCAAGATGAATTCATTTTTTTAATGACTAGAAAGGCATCAGAGGAAGTCGCTAGTCTATATGTAGCTGTTGACTACACTGAAAAGTTGTTTCGGCTGGAAGCATAAAAGGTTCAAGGGAAGGCATTAGGATTGTGGGTTGCAGTGTAGAGAGAATGGAACAAAGCACTCACAGAAATTTGCACAGTCTAATATCTATCAAGCTATTATGTTTGGTAAATGAAAACTCTTTTACTTTAAGTGCTTCTGACTATGACTGTAAAAGCAAAGTAAAACACAGACAATTTCATGACCCCAGTGCTCCTTTTAGAGATCTTACTCTCAGGGTGATTTATCTGCACCTCTAGAACTGACTGGACAAGATGATCAAGCACTAGTACACTTCTGTGAAGGATCAAAGGGAAAAGGACACACAGCCAAAAAGAACTGGAGTACAGTCTGCTCCCTGAACGACACCTGTACCATCAAATGTAACCATCAGCTTTTTTTTTTTTTTGAAAGGCAGAGTGGACAGTGAGAGAGAGAGACAAGAGAAAGATCTTCCTTTGCCATTGGTTCACCTTCCAATGGCCGCTGCTGATTCGAAGCCAGGAGCCAGGTGCCTATCCTGGTCTCCCATGCGTGTGCAGGGCCCAAGCACTTGGGCCATCCTCCACTGCACTCCCGGGCCACAGCAGAGAGCTGGCCTGGAAGAGGGGCAAACGGGACAGAATCTGTAGTCCCGACCGGGACTACAACCTGGTGTGCTGGCGGCGCTAGGCAGAGGATTAGCCTGTTGGGCCACGGTGCCGGCCACCATCAGCTTTTTTAGCCACCTGTTTCCGTATAGAAACAACTGGCTTGAGATACTTGACATTTTCCATTTGACCAGAATATTTCCTCTGACACAGTTCTTTGTGTCTTCAATTTTTGAATAATGGTGCTGACAAAAAGAAAAGTTTTAAATCTGTGAGTTTATCAATTTATACAAAAATAGACTTTGAAGCCAAAACCTCCCATTTAACAAACTATGAAGATGTAATTGTTTTCTACAATTATCCTCTGTGAACTTACCGAACATTTTCTTTGACTCCAGCAGAAAGATCTTGTTTAAGATTTTTTCCCTATAATTTGCCTTAGGGAAGAAGCCATAAAACAACCTGAAAGTCAAGATGCTAAAGATCTTCAGAAAGACAAAGCAACTGCAGGCAATGTGATGCTTTTAAAGTTTAGTCACAAAAACAAGTAAAGACTCCTAATTTGCCTCCTCACCTCTACTTCTTGAAGGATATTAGAGTTTGTGTCCAGAAAATTGCAATTAAAAATTTATGATTTCAAGTAACTAGACTTAGCTGAAGGAACTGTGACATAGTGAAAGGAAGGGAATTAAATGATGAGATGCTAAGACCCCTCCAGTTAATTTGCCAGTAGGATGCAACCACCAGATTGGATCTCATGGAAAAGAGCCGGACAATAACCAGCTTTGTTCTTCTCTTTTCCTCAGATATCCTTCCAACTAGAACTGGAGGCCCCGGGATGATGACACCATCCGTACACAGCACCCTCCCGGGGAGATGGAAGCAGGATGGAAAAATGGGAAGAGTGAGCCTGAGGAGGAAAAAGAAACAGCAGCACCGGATGTCTGAATTATTTGTCAGAGAGTCATTTTTTCTCAAACTCTAATTATTAGTATTATTGTTATTCAGAAATTATCAATTTAACTATTAAAAATAATTTAAATATTTTTGTAGAGATAAATGTTTATAAAATAAATATTATCTAGGGAAACTTTTACAAATTGCCAAAATCAGTGCATATATATTCATATACAACATATATATATATATATATAAGATGTGTGCATGCATATATATGATATATATAATGTATATATGTGTGTATACTTTTGCAACATATTCTTTCTTTTAATAAAGCTTTTATTTAAAGAATATAAATTTCCAAAGTACAGCTTATAGATTACAATGGCTCTCCCCCATAACTTCCCTCCCACCCGCAACCCTCCCTTTTCCCGCTCCCTCTCCACTTCCATTCACATCAAGATTTATTTTCAATTCTCTTTTTACACAGAAGATCAGTTTAGTACATATTACGTAAAGATTTCAACCGTTTGCCCTCACATAGAGACACAGAGTGAAAATACTGTTGGAGTACTAGTTATAGTATTAATTCACCATGTATAGCACATTAAGGACAGAGATCCTACATGATTTTTTTTTAAAAATTGATTAATTATCTATGCAATTTCCAGTTTATCTTTACTTAGTATATACTGAATCGATCTTCTGTATATAAAGATAATTGAAATGATTAAAAAAAATCTTGGTGTTAAACTGGAAATTGCATAGATAATTAAACTTTTGCAACATAATCTATAAATATCAATTTACACACAGCATATTGATATAAAAAACAAAATTAAAATTAAAGGAAAGACATGCCCTAAAGTTAGATTATACATGGAAGAACATTATAGGTTTTATTTTTAAATTTTGTTTGTTTATTTTAAAGAATGAATGAGAGAGAGAAGGAAAGACATTTTCCGTACATGGATTCACTACCCAAATTCCCACATAGCTGGGGCCAGCCCAGGCTGAAGCTAGAAGCCCAGAATGGGTCTCAGGTAGTCAAATACTTGGGTCATGGCCGGCGCCGTGGCTCAACAGGCTAATCTTCTGCCTTGCGGTGCCGGCACACCGGGTTCTAGTCCCGATCGGGGCGCCGGATTCTGTCCCAGTTGCCCCTCTTCCAGGCCAGCTCTCTGCTGTGGCCAAGGAGTGCAGTGGAGGATGGCCCAGGTGCATGGGCCCTGCACCCGATGGGAGACCAGGAAAAAGCAACTAGCACCTGGCTCCTGCCATCGGATGAGCGCAGTGTGCCGGCCACAGCGCGCCATCCGCGGCAGCCATTGGAGGGTGAACCAACGGCAAAGGAAGACCTTTCTCTCTGTCTCTCTCTCTCACTGTCCACTCTGCCTGTCAAAAAAAAAAAAAAAAACAAATACTTGGGTCATCATCTATCAACTTTTGGACCCACCACTGCCCCCCAACAGATACACACAAGCAAATTAGCACAGAGCTGTACTGGAAGCTGAGTAGGACTCCAACCAAGGCCCTCTGAAATGGGATGCAGGCATTCCTAGTTGCTGCTTAAACTGCTGCACCACAACACTGTGGATTTTTGAGGGAAGGGTATGAGTTCAGTGGATTTTGTCAACACTGTCCTGGCTCTACAGAGACTGAACCTAAAAAGCAAGGCATAGATCCTGTCTTCTGCTAACTATACAGCTGGGGCAGTAGGGATATACCTACAGTGATTTGTAAAAAAGGTGAAATGCAGTGTTTTTTCCATGGTGCAGAAGTTTCTCCCTTTGGGCCAAACACAGGGAATGTGAGTCCTTCATGTGGGTACCGTGTGATGAATTCAGCATTACCACAAGAAGACATGAATATCGAGCTGAGCTGCAGGTGTGGCTGGGGATGAAGAGTGAAGTTGGGAAGCAAATAAACCTTTGAGAGCTCAGTTCTTTCTGCAAGGTATTAAATAGGTGCTGAGAGTTCTGATGGTGAAAGCTACATAACGGTAAGATGAGCCAAGAGAGTGATTACATCAGTGTTGCAAGCATTGATTGCCCTCTACTTCAGCTGTGAGAAGAGAAATACACACGCCTGCCACAGTGACTCTGGACTTGGTTGGTGCAAGGAGAACAATAGAGAGAACATGCCAGTGATGCTTCAAGAAGACATTGCTCCCTGCACTCAATTATCTTGCTCTCTCCTCTACCTTAATGAGCACGTTTCACAGAGGGGCTGCTCCTTCAGCCAGGATTCCAGGATGAAAAACACGTGATTCAGTTTCACAATCTCTCCGAAGCTTGCTGTTGCCCAAAAATGACATGAACAATGTGAGTGATGAGAGATTTGAGACAGTTTCCTCTCTTCAGCAAGCTAATAGAATCGCAGACCTTTCCTACAGTGACCACTAAGTTGGACTGTTTTAAGTTTAATCTTCTACCTGTGAGTAGTTTTACATTTGTACCACCAATCTCCACCTCTACAGAAAACTTTGGCCTTAAGAGTCAAAGATTTGGAAAAAAGCAAAAGTACTGAATAGTTCAGTTTAAATTAAGGTTCAATTCTTTCAACAGCTAACATAAAATTTGAAAAATAACACTTTATAAGTAAGGAATTTCTTTTAAATTATTGCTATTAACAAAGATTTACAAACATACTTGGACAATTTTTTTAAAAGATTTATTTATTTATTTGAAAGGCAGAGCTACAGAGAGGCAGAGAGAGAGAGAGAGGTCTTCCATCCACTGGTTCACTTCCCAGATGGCCACAAGGGCCAGAGGTGAAGCCAGGAGCCAGGAGTTTCCTCCAGTTCTCCCATGTTGGTGCAGGGGCCTAAGGGCTTGGGCCATCTTCTACTGCTTTCCCAGACCATAGCAGAGAGCTGGAATGGAAGTGGAACTGGCACCCATATAGGATGCCAGCACCTCAGGCTGTGGCCTTTGCCTGTGGTGCAGGCATCCCATAAGGGTGCTGTCTCAGGTCCCAGCTACTTCTCTTCCCTTCTAGCTCCATTCTGATTGCCTGAGGAAGCAGTGGAGGATGATCCAAGTTCTTGGGTTCCTGCACCCAAGTGGGAGACCTGCATAAAAACTCCTGGCTTCTGGCTTGGGATTGGCTCAGCTCCAGCCATGTGGCTATTTGGGGAGTGAACCAGCAGATGGAATACTTCTCTTTGTGTGTGTCTCTCTATCTGTGGCTCTGCCTCTCAAGTAAATAAATAAATCTTTAAAAAAAAAAGAACAAATTTTATGACTTCATGGAACTTAATTGTGGGGAATTGAAGAGAGACAAAAAATAAATATGATATCTTCAGTCACCTGTTTAAGGCAGAGTCCAGGAGTGGTAAGTTTTATCACCTTAATATCACTTTACTCTTTAGAACTGATTGCTATTTTTCAGATAGATACACTTAATTTCTGAAAATATCCTGTTCCACATTGGGTAACAATTTTCCCTAAAATGCAGTCACTTAAAGCAACGGTTATGTATAATCTCACACAATTCTGAGGATTAAGAATCTGGTGATGACTTAGCAGGGCCTTTCGTGATATAGTAGTTGAATTGTTGGTTGGAGCTCCAGTTGTTTGAAGGCTTGACTTGTACTGAAGGATTTGTTCTCGAGATGCCTGGCTCACGTGGCTGTTGGCAGCATGCCGCAACTCTACACCAGCTGTTGCCAAATGATCTCATTTTGTTTCCCCAAGGACCTCTGTACAAGGCTGCTGAATATCCACAGAACACGATAATTTTATTCATTTGTTTACAGTATGTGTGTTTCTTTTCTTTTTCTTACTGCAGTGGTTACAACTACTGGTACTGGGTTGAAAGAGAATGATGAAAAGAGATATCCTTGCCTTATTCATGATATTCGTGGGAAACGTTCCAGTATT
Organism: Sylvilagus floridanus; assembly: GCA_949820135.1. Taxonomy (NCBI): domain Eukaryota; kingdom Metazoa; phylum Chordata; class Mammalia; order Lagomorpha; family Leporidae; genus Sylvilagus; species Sylvilagus floridanus. Next base: position 101,452,413 of record OX463238.1, on the reverse strand, counting down.
TCAAAATAAGTATGATGTTAGCTGTAGGTTTCTGTAGATTCTCTGCATCAGGTTGATGTAGTTCCTCTATATTCCAAACCTGTTTTTTTTTTTTTTTAAGATTTATTTATTTATTTGAAAGAGAGGAGAAGAGAGAGAAGGAGAAGCAGAGAGAGAGAGAGAAGTCTTCCATCCACTGGTTCACTCCCTAATCGGCTGCAATGGCTGGAGCTGCAGTGATCCGAAGCCAGGATCCAGGAATTTCTTCCGGGTTTCCCACGTGGGTGTAGGGGCTCAAGGACTTGGGCCATCTTCCACTGCTTTCTCAGGCCACAGCAGAGAGCTGGATAGGAAGTGGAACAGCCAGGACTTGAACCTGCACCAATATGGGATATTGGCACTACAGGCAACGGCTTTACCTGTTATGCTACGGTGCCAGCACCTCCAAACCTCTTGAAATTGTTTATCATCCATGAGTGCTGGATTTTAGCAAATAAATCCATTTATCTATTAACTAATATTATCATCTGATTATTCTTTTTTAGTATAGTAGATTACACTGATCAATTTTAATTGTTGGAATAATCATATAGTTGAAATAAATTCCAATTTCTCATAATGTGCAATTCACTAATACATATATTGCTTGATTCAGCTTGCTAATATTTTTGGTAAGGATTTTTTTAAGCTGTTAGTGACAGATACCATTCTGTGCTTTTCATTTTTCATACTATCTTTGTTTGGCTTTGATATCAGTATTTTACATGGTTCCCAGCTTGCAACAAATTGGAAATTATTCTCTCCTCTTTAATATTCTGGAAGAGTTGTAAACTTAACTTTCACTCTCTTTAAGTGTTTGATAAGATTTTCCACTGCAGCCATCTAGGTCTGAAAATACAGGGTTACATTTCTTTTTCAGAAATTTTTGGATTTTAATTCAATTTGTTTAATGGCTATAGTATTATTCAGATTATATATTTTCATTTTGTTTGGTAGTATGCTACTTTTTTAAGGACTTGGACCAGTTTTATAAATTGTCAAATTTATTAACATAAAACAATTTATAGCATCTTGTTATCTTCTCCATGGCTGCACACTCTGTCATAATAGCTACTGTTTTCGTTGTTAATTTTAGTTATTTCCATCTTTTATCTTCTCACCTTTGTCAGTTGATAAAAATTTATCAATTTATTGTTTTTTGAGAACTTGTTTTGATTTATTAGTTTTCTCTATAATTTTTCTGTATCCAGTTTCCTTTATTTCTGTTTTTATTTTGTTTAACCTCCTTTCTGCTTATTTGGTGTTTATTTCATTTTGTTGAACTCAAATGAAAATTAAAAGCTATTGGGCCAAAATCCAAAAAAAAACCCACAAAAATCTAGAAAATTAAATCTTTTTATTACATGGAGACATCTTTAATTTCCCAAATGTTGCCTGGAAAGTGGAGCAGAGATTTTGGAAAATGTTATGGGTTTAGAAAGATAAAAGCTAAATTCCAGTTACCACCAGGGGATAGGGTGGGATAGGGAAGGGGTCTTTTATGACTCCATGTTTCATATTGTATCCTGAAGACATTAAATCTCAGAAGTGCAGATTCTTCATTTTCTTTTTCCTTTTTTTTATATTTTATATTTATTTATTTACTTATTTATTTTGTTTTGTTTTCCTTTTCCTTTTCCTTCCTCTGTCTTGGAATTTATAGCACGACAAAGAGTGTGAGCAGTTTCTGGGGCCCAGCAGACAATAGCATATCCTGGGGGCAGCTGTGAGTGTGAGTACAGAGGTCAAATAGGCAGCAAGACAGGAGTAGGTAATCAACATAACTAGAAAGTGGTTATATACAACAAGGATTGGATAAAGTAAACAAGTAATAGTCTATGGCGATGCGAACAAAATGTACAAAGTTTGAAGAGGCAAAGGCCTGATAAAATCTGTGCTTTCAGAGGAATATTAGCTATTGGTACAAACCTGCATTTTGGAGTAAATATAGATAGAGAAATCATATATCTGTGTATCTGTAGAAGGAGAGATGTTAGATAGATACAGAGAGAGATAACTTCACTAAAATGGTCCAGAAGTAAGGACAGCCCAGTAACAATGAGAACACAAAGTACTGAAGTCTGGATTTCTGAATGTTCTCCTCCACGGAAAGGAGCTGCAGTTCCCTGGAAAACCAACATGTTCCAGGGTGGGGCTCAAAAACACATGGTGCATCAAAGTAAAGGAAGTTCTCCAAAAAGTCAAAATGACACAAAACCAATGTGAAAGGGCTCCACTGCCTAGTTATGGAATATTTGCGTATAAAAAGGTTCTGTATAAAGTCTTTCAGTTTGGGTTTGTTTAATGTTCAGTTCAAAGTCAGACATATTTGGGAGAAAGGTCATAGAAGTAAACTGACATTCTTATAACATACCTTGGGTATCACTATCAACATGTCATATCATGGATATTTACTTTTTATTTTTTATTTTTTGATAGGCAGAGTGGACAGTGAGAGAGAGAGAGACAGAGAGAGAGGTCTTCCTTTGCCGTTGGTTCACCCTCCAATGGCTGTTGTGGCTGGCGTGCTGTGGCCGGCGCACCACGTTGATCCGAAGGCAGGAGCCAGGTGCTTTTCCTGGTCTCCCATAGGGTGCAGGGCCCAAGCACTTGGGCCATCCTCCACTGCACTCCTTGGCCACAGCAGAGAGCTGGACTGGAAGAGGGGCAACCGGGACAGAATCCGGTACCCCGACCAGGATTAGAACCCGGTGTGCCAGGGCCACAGGTGGAGGATTAGCCTATTGAGCTGCGGCGCTGGTCCATGGCTGTTAACCCAGATCACCTGGCCAGGGTAGAGTATGCCAAGGCTTTCGATAATAAAATTGCTCTCTCCTTCACACTCTATTCCTCAGCCTTTCCACACTTCTTACAGGCAAGTCACTGTGCAAATGCTAAGTTTTAGAGATAGAATGAGGAACTATATGTAATTAATTGAATTCTGTAGTGGATATATATCAATTTTCCCTATTAATTATGTAATCAATAATTTATTTATATCAGCATTAACTCATGGATGTGTATTTTATATTATGGTTTGTGATCCTGTATAATTTATTATATTCATAGACATTTTGATGATTGAAAGGAGCTCTGTGGTATGGCTCCAATTATAAGCAACCACCATTCTCACACATGCTTACCAAGCACTTCCTGGTTTTGATGTGGTATCAATCAATGAGTTAGTCAACAAACATTTTAAATGCCCTTCTGCATATACAGCTGAGCCTGAAAGCATTGCTACAGAGATCTAATTGTTAGAAATTTTAGACATTGTATTGCTGAAATTTGTAGTTTTCCTAGAATCAAATCTACTTAGGCTATGCCTGTGCACTTTACCACATAATATTGTACAAGGTCTTGTTGCCTCCCATTCACAAAAACTTTGTGCACAGCTCAGGGGAGATGCCAAAGAATCAAAGGAGCCTTGAAGTCCCTATTTGAAATTAAAGCTAGATCTTAGTCCTCTGCTTTCTCCAAAGAAGTTACAGAAATGTTGTGGCAAGCTGAGGGGAAAAGCTGTTATAGATTCTGGGGCCGGTGCCATGGCGAAGTAGATAAATCCCATATGGGCACTGGGTTCTAGTTCCGGCTGACCTTCTTCCAATCCAGCTCTCTCTGTGGCCTGGGAAGGCAGCAGAGGATGGCCCAAGTCCTTGGGCCCCTGCACCCATGTGGGAGACCAGGAAGAAGCACCTGGCTCCTGGCTTCAGATCAGCATAGCTCAGGCCCTTGCAGCCATCTGGGAAGTGAACCAATGGAAGGAAGACTTTTCTCTCTGTCTCTCCCTCTCATTGTCTGTAATTCTACCTCTCAAATGAATAAATAAATAAAATCTTTTTTTAAAAAAAGAAAAATTTTTATAGATTCAAATTGTAATCAAGCAAGCTAGAATTTGTTGCTCCATTGAAAATAATTATCAGAAAGAAAGTTGAGTTTGCTATTGTTTGATTACATCAGTTATGATGTAGAAAATCAACTGTAACTTTTACAAGGTATAGAATAAGCTATTATTATGTGCCACACTGCTAACGAGAAAGTCATTAGAAATTGGGTATACAAAAAATAGATAACAATTGTTGCTTTCGGAGATAGAGATTCTGTTCCCCTACATAGCCTTCAAGAAAATCTTAATATATTTCAAGGACTCTCCAATGTTTATATAATGCATAACTGTGTAAAAAGGATTTAGTCCTGAATACCTATAATTACTGAACAAGGTGCTGAGAAATACCCGGAATTTTCTGCAAAGAGTAAGAAAACTAATAATATGGATGGCTTCTGAGACTCGATCTTTTAGTTTAGAAATTAAGGAGGCAAGTGTTCTAGTGAAGATTCATAGTGAATTTGTTGTGATCTTGCATGTCCTCTACTTTAGAAAAAGAAAGCATTGACAAAATCTATTACAAAAAAGGAATTATCAAATAGTAATAAACAAACAAACAAAAATCATCAGATAGGCAGGTGTTTGGGCACAGCCAGTTAGGTCACCATTGCTATGCCGTAATCCCATGTCACGAGGTCCACTTCTGATCCATCTGTCTGCTAATGCAAGGTAGTGGATGATGGCCTGAGCATACAGGCCTCTATCACTCATGTGGAAGACCAGGATGGGGTTCCAGGCTTCTTCTGACTTCATTCAGGCTAAGCCCCAGCCACTGAAGCTATTTGAGAGTGAACCAGTGAAAGGGAGATCTCTTTCTTGCTCTGCCTTTCTAGTTCCATTGCTCTGTCTCTCAAATGAATAAAACAAACCTTTTTAAAAATGCATTGAAAAAATTTATTTCCTTTAATTTTCATTTCATTCTCCTGCAAATTACCACATTTTATTTTAGAACTTTCACATTTTATTTAAAACTTTATTTTCCAGAGATTACATTGCATTGTATATAGGATAGAAGGCACTCTAAAGCATAAAGATTTCAAATTAGCTGAAGGCATTCATTAGGATAAACATTCAAAGGGATTATTTATAGATGTTTGGAAATAAGTTCTGATATGTCACAAACTTTATTTAGCATATGGTATATTTCAAATTAAACCATTTTTCCCGAAGGTAAAAGAAAATTAGAAAGGAATTAATAGGTATAGTTATGCCAACAATTTATTTATTCTATGATTCTTTCTTCTGAGTCTTCAATGCTCATATGAACTTATTAACATTTATGTGTGTATGTATGAATACATATATATCTATATGTCAAATATCATACTATATGAGAAAAACAAAATAGTTTGGAATGGTTGTTTACTTTTACTGAAACTCTAACATTCTCTACTATCTGTATGTTCCTACCGCATTCCTATACATTATAATTTTGTATAACAGTGAAGAAAGGAAGGTAGAATTAAAAAAAAAAAAAACTGAAAAGATAGCAGGAGGGCAGATCTTATTTTTCCTTTATACAAACAGTTCAATAAATGTGTGACCTGATTCATGATTCACATGACTCCATCTCTACTAATCTAGAATAAGAATAAGTGAAAATGATAAGGAGAAATCTGTAATCTCAGGTATGTTAAGGAAAGAAAACACTTCTTAGATCTCAGTTCGAAACTTCACTGGAGACTCCTTCATTTGCTGCTCATAGTGCGTATCAAATCTCTCATTAAGCGCTACTGTAAAGTAATTTTTCCAGTCACCTGCAATCCCTATTTAAAAAAAAAAGAGAAAAAAATAGCAAATATTTAATGTTCCAGTCGCCATGCTGAGATTTTTTACTACTGACTGCTTTCATTAAGTTACATTAAATCACACTTTTCTTCTAATCTTCAATTTGAGGAATAAAATGTATACCATAGTAATATACTTAGATGACCTTACAAAGATAGATTTGTTGTGATTGGTTTAAAATAGAAAGCAGGGTATGCATTGTGGTGTAGCCAGTTAAATCACCACTTAGGATCCTTCCATCCCATGTTAGAGTACCTGGTTCCAACCCTGGTTGCTCGGCTTCCTGTTCACCTTCCTGCTCACTTGTCTAGGAAAGCAGCTCAAGTTTTTAGGCCCCTGCCACCCATGTGGGATGGAGTTCTTGGCTCCTGGCTTTGGTCTGGCTGTTGCAGTCACAAAAGAAGTCAACCAGCTGATGGAGAACATTTCTCTCCTCCCCTCCTTCATTCCCTGAGTCTTCTATCTTAATTCTACTTCAGTAAATGTTTCTGCACTGACTTTCCCTGAAATGTTATAGTCTCAGGATGAAACCCATACTTTTACTCACTCCCAAAGCATTAAATATCATCTGAATGCAGATAACATTCAATCCAGACTTAAGCCTCTATTTCAAACTGCCTACATGATATATCCACCTGGATACTGTACACATATCCCAAATCCGGGTATTTTAAAAGTAATTAACTTTTTCCTGCAAACTCTGCTTTCTTTGTAATTTTCTATAACCTGGATTTTGGAGATATCAAGTACCCAAGGAACAAACATGAAAGTTACCCCCTCAAAATCCTCTAGTGTATTTTTCATACTCAGGCTCTCTTCACCCCACTGCCTCCTCTGCAATTTCTCATCACTGCCAATGACAGGAACTCCTTAGCGTGGTCTGCCTCTGCCCTTTGCTTTCCATCACACATCCAATACTCTCCTTGCTGAAGGAATTATTCACCTTTATAGATTAGTCAGTAATTCACTCATCCATTCCTCAGGGAATTCTAAACTTTCTATTGAAAAAAACAAGAAAGTAGAAGATAGAAAATGTGTACCATGCCTATTGGGTAAAGACTGTGAAGGTAGGGCTGGCGCTGCGGCTCAATAGGCTAATCCTCCGCCTAGTGGCGCCGGCACACCGGGTTCTAGTCCCGGTCTGGGCTCCGGATTCTGTCCTGGTTGCTCCTCTTCCAGGCCAGCTCTCTGCTGTGGCCCGGGAGTGCAGTGGAGGATGGCCCAAGTGCTTGGGCCCTGCACCCCATAGGAGACCAGGAGAAGCACCTGGCTCCTGGCTTTGGATCAGCACCGAGCACCGGCTGCATCGCGCCAGCCACGGAGGCCATTGGAGGGTGAACCAACGGCAAAGGAAGACCTCTCTCTCTGTGTCTCTCTCTCACTGTCCACTCTGCCTGTCAAAAAAATAAATAAATTAATTAATAAGTAAGACTGAAGGTAGAACAGTGAGCAGCCCTTTGCAAACAATTATTTTAGGTATTGTGTATCTATAGAAACTATGGAAAAGATGACATAATCTGAAGAGTCGATAATTAAAATCTAATCTGAGAATTGTCTTTGCTTTCAGGCACTAGCTAATTTTGCCCAGTGATAAGTTTCTTATTCCTGTTATTTAAAAAAATTAACTGGCCAGAGCCGTGGCTCAACAGGCTAATCCTCCTCCTTGTGGCGCCGGCACACCAGGTTCTAGTCCCGGTCAGGGCACCAGTTTCTGTCCCGGTTTCCCCTCTTCCAGGCCAGCTCTCTGCTGTGGCCAGGGAGTGCAGTGGAGGATGGCCCAGGTGCTTGGGCCCTGCACCCCATGGGAGACCAGGAAAAAGCACCTGTCACCTGGCTCCTGCCATCGGATGAGCGTGGTGCGCCGGCCGCAGCGCGCTGGCTGTGGCGGCCATTGGAGGGTGAACCAATGGCAAAGGAAGACCTTTCTCTCTGTCTCTCTCTCTCACTGTCCACTCTGCCTGTCAAAAAAAAAAAAAAATTAACTGATCCTCTCACTGATGATTCAATTTGAAGCGCAAGATTTTCTCTGTTGTGTTTCTGCTTCCTCACCTATCAGTAAGACTGCATGACCCATTATTCTGCCTATCCACTTGTCTTTGGAATTTTAAACTGACCTAATTGTATTAGACCATGCCTCTCCCCAAGCTGAATTTCATCTTGCTCTATTTTCATATTTTTGCTAACAGAGTTGTATTTGAATTCCTACCTTTGCCATTTAGTCTTGGAAGTTCTGTCATTGTCTAAGAAAAAGCTAACTGATCTAAGCTTGTTTCCTCATCTCAAATTGAAATGATAGTAAATTCCTTTTCCTGAATTTCTGATAGAATTTAAAAAGACAATACACAAATATGTAAAATATGTCATACAACAACACAAGAAAGTTTCAAAAGTTATAGCTTCCAGAGAGCATTATTGTTGCTGGTGCTGAGATTGGAGTGCCTACTGGTAAATCTTCGTATAATATGCCACATATAGTAGCAATCAACAAGTAATAGCAACATAGTAGGAATACTAGTAGTTTTTTATGCTTCTCTAGAATGCTAACTTAATAGTGTGTTTAAAAGCAGAAGAGCCCTAAAAATAAAACAACCTGGGTCCACAGACATTGATATTCCTCAGGAGATTTTGCCTATAATCATGTCAACTTGACTTCCCATATCATTGAAGGCAAATAGCATACTTGCTCACCCTTTCTCATGAATGGTGACACTTTTTGATCCATGATTTCCTCTGGCAGTACTGTGTAATTGGTGGATGGATTATCCTTCATCTCCTGGAATGAGGTGTGCTTTATAATTTTTTCCACCAGCTCCTCTGATGGCTTCCTCTCGAGGAACTGTATCAATTTCACCACCTCTTTTCTGATATCCTAGAAAGAAGAAAAGAGGTTTTGAAGACTACATTACTAAAATTGTCAGCATTCAATGCCCTTTGGATAAAAACATGAGAAAGATTAAAAAAAAAAATCTGTCCTTTTATCTACTCAGGTTGGAATTAGTAATCTCATGAAGAAAACTCCTTCTTGGAGAAGTGTCTTCTTGGGAAAAAAACAAAAAAAAAACAACTTGTGACATGAATGTTGTTCTCACCAACAAAAAATGCTTGTATTACAGACTTGATCCTCAATGCGATGATGATGATTGGAGTGGGTAACAGGTACGACTAAATGGGAGGTCCTTCTGTGATAAGGGATGTGTCCTTAGAAGGGATTGTGGAACACTTAACGCCTTGTTTGGTGCTGCAGTTGGTTCATTTCCTCAATCACAATTCCCCCTTGACGTGATGTCATCAACCACTTCACTCTCAAAAGAAGCCAGTTCAATGAGCTGCATGGTCTTGGACTCTGAACCTGTAGATCTGTGTGCTAGCTTAACCTCTGTGTAAAGTTTGTCTGCTGAGTATTATGTTTCAGTGATAAAACATGTACTAATACACTATTCTAAGCAAAATTCTTCCTCATCCACCAAATGAATGTGAAACCTACTTCAAATATGGTTAGAAAACTTAAATGTGATGATGTTTATAAATTGCTTAATATATCCCTTAATGCATAGTGCATGCTCAATAACTTTTTTATATAAATATGAATATATATTCTCAAAGTCTACAGTACAAGTCAAGTTTGGGAACTGAACAGCTGCAGTTAACTTTAATTTTTCTCCTAGTTTTTTGGAATAATTCATGAGCAGCAATAAAACAGAAAAAGTAAGAGTAGGTATAAAAACTCTACCTTTTTATACTGTCTTTCTACTAAATATGTAACATCGAATGTACAAGAGGATTTCAAAAAATTCATTGAAAATAAAATTAAAATAGGAATTGATCAAAGTGCAAATTTTTGAAATTCACAAATTCAGTATTTAAAGAGCTAATGGAAATGTGTATAATGAAAAACTATGAATTTCAATAATATTTGTATCAAAGTAAAACTTGTCTTTTAGTTCCATTCTTCTACAATTTTTTGAAGTACTCTCATGTATGTCCCATAGCTACAAACATACTTTTTCTATGCCGCTCCTATACTAAATCTCAGCTAAATCACTCAGGTATCTATTTGTAATATCAATTGAATTTTTATTCTGCTGCACAATTCTGTCTGCAAAAAGCTGTATCCAAATCTTTTGCATGACTAATTAAATCTGGCTTTTCAAATTTCACCTTATCTATTATTTTATTTCAGATGATATACTTGACTATCCCAATTTTAGTTAGGTGACCCTATTTTTGTTCTATGTATTTTCAAGCAAATCTATTACATTATGTGCTTTTTTATGTCTTATTTATCTTACATGAAAGATCATCTCTACATACATAATGTTTATATGCCTTGTTCTCTTTCCAGTTGATACACTGTAGGACAAGAAAGATCAATTTATTCATTCTTAAGCTTCTCATTGATTCAAATGTAGAAGAAACTAAACATGGCCATTATTGACCAAAGTAGGGAGTTAGAGGATGCAGAATATTTGAGTTGTAATTTTTTTATCTCATTTTTATTACTTCAAATGTTAAGCATAATTATTTTATAATTTCCATCTGATTATTCCAAAATTTAGATTTAAAAACTAATTGACTACTTGTCTGTCCTGATTCTTCTGATGTATGTGTGCATTATTGAGATGTGTTACTGTGTTACGAACTTAAAATTTTTAAATTTTTATCTTTGGAAATATTTGAAGCTTGAGATTCAAATATATTTATTACACAATATTTTTTATTTACTAGATTCAAGCTTGTACCAATGTATATGAGTTTCAGTAGTATTTTCCTCTCAAAATTTTTGGAGGTGGTTGCAATCATTTATATAAAAGTAGATTTTTGTATCCAGAATGTTTTCAAAAGCTAGTATCTTAGAGATTGCCAAATTGCCTATGTGTTTTCAATTCTCACCTCTTTCATATCTTCATAGAAAATAAATAACACTCGTGGATTCTTACTCTTCTCCCACCAAGAATTTACATGCTTATACCAGGAACCATAAGGAACTAAAATTAGAGAAAAAAAATAAAGCCACAATATCATCTGTCTTCATCTCTGAAATAAGTGTAAAAACAGTAATGTCCACAAAGAACATATATGAATTATTATGGACTAACAAGTGGTAGACCAGCTGTCCATCTGAAGAAAGGTTCTCTATGGTCAGACTTGTACAGAAATGTCCTTGTTAGAAACACAATGTCAACTTTTATTATTATTCCATGTTTATGTCACAGGAAAGATGAGAGAAGTCTCTCATATCAGTTTGATAAGAGCTTCTGAGAGCATTTTTGACACTGGTATGTGTGTGTGTAAGAGTGTGTGTGTGTGTGTGTGTGTGTGTGTGTTTAAAACAGATTAGGTGAAGGAAGTTGAATTACTGGGACTATCAATGGTCTAATAGTTAGAAGTGTTGGGTCCAGGTGTCCAGTTTACCATTTACAAACTAGCTTTCACAACTGAAGCTAAACCTATATGAGTATATATTACACTAGTAGCAGTTTAGACAGTAAGAGGTGTTCCCTTGGTGTCAGCTTCACTCCAGAACATTTGAAGACTTTGGAGATGATTTGATATAACTAAATTAGAACATTAGAAGAGTTTGGAGATGATGTGATGTAACCAATGCTATCTATTCCTTTCTCTTTCTTGCTCTACTTTTCCAACTGCACAAGTATTTCATATGATTAAAACTGACCAAACAGTGTGATGATATGAGTCACGGTATTCTGTGTGTTAAGTCAATGTGTACTTCCTCTGCTCTTTGACTCTATCAAGCAATTAATCTGGACAAGAAAAGTTCTTCAATAATATTTACAGTAAATTTATTCAATTTTTGTGCAGGAGCAACACTAATTTGATCTGTTCTACAATGGTGGTCTTGACAACCTTGACACATATGTTTTATCCCCAGTACTTTGGCACAATGTTTTTAAAAATCTATCAACAGGAGCCGGCGCTGTGGTGCAGCGGGTTAACGCCCTGACCTGAAGTGCCAGCATCCCATATGGGCGCTGGTTCTAGTCCCGGGTGTTCCACTTCCAATCCAGCTCTCTGTTAAGGCCTGAGAAAGCAGTAGAAGATGGCCCAAGTCCTTGCGCCCCTACACCTCTGTTGGAGACCCAGAAGAGGCTCCTGGATCCTGGCTTGGGATCGATGCAACTCTGGACATTGAGGCCAATTGGGGAGTGAACCAGTGGATGGCACTATTGGATGATCGCTCTCTCTCTCTCTCTCTCTCTCTCTGCCTCTCCTCTCTCTGTGTAACTCTGACTTTCAAGTAAATAAATAAATCTTATTAAAAAATCTATCAGCAAATACAAACTACATATAGCCTTCTTTTATTGAGTCAATATTTTATGCTAAGAATATAAAAATGGCATTATTCTTTTCCTTTCAATGATTACCACAGCATTAGAATGGCCTTCTTTAAAGACTGCAAAACTATTATGCACCCTTTATTCCTCAAATCTAAAAACTCAGGTGCTTTAGTCTAAGTGTTTATTTAAAATATAAAACTCTCTAAAACATCTGCCCACTTATTCTTTACCGTCTGTTAAATCTTGTTGAAATAAACTGCACAGTGGGTATAATGAACAATGATTTTGTAGATATTCTAATGTCTTTGTGGTTCTGGCTCCATATACCATCTGGCATTTTCCTTGGAAGCAAATGAGCATTCTCCCTCTTCTCTTCTCCCTATCTCCACTTTGTTCAAAATAATTTTAATAACATGTTGGAAAACACTTTTACAATAAAAAAGAGAGAAGATGGAGAATTGGACATTGACTCTCACTCTTGGAGAAAAAAAGTTTACCTCAATCCCCAAAATCACTTCAATATATTGACTTTTAGACTTTGGACAACAGAGTTCAGATTCGGCAATTTGCTACCCAATCTCAAATTTCTCAAATTCCTGTGCTTGATCGAAGCCTTAAGAGCTTTACAATTTCTATATTTTCATTAAAAATCAGGAAACAGAACAGATGAATTTTTTTTCAGAGATGTCATTTGTCTTGTATCTCTTTCTTTAAGTGTGTGTGTGTTTTTTTTTTTTTTTTTGACAGGCTGAGTGGACAGTGAGAAAGAGAAAGGTCTTCCTTTGCCGTTGGTTCACCCTCCAATGGCCGCTGTGGCAGGCGCACCGGACTGATCCGAAGGCAGGAACCAGGTGCTTCTGGTCTCCCATGGGGTGCAGGGCCAAAGCACTTGGGCCATTCTCCACTGCGGTCCTGGCCCACAGCAGAGAGCTGGCCTGGAAGAGGGGCAACCGGGACAGAATCCAGCGCCCCGACCAGGACTAGAACCCGGTGTGCCAGCCCCACAGGCGGAGGATTAGCCTATTGAGCCGCAGCGCCGGCCTCTTTCTTTAAGTGTTAAAAAAAGTGGTTCCTACCTTGTGCGTGCATAAATTTCTCCACAAATTCTGGAAAAGTTCCAGGATTTGGAAAAGCATTTACCATTTGAAAGAAATGATAATATGAAACAGCCACATCCTTAGCATTCCGGCCAAGATAAATCATCTAAGAGTAAGAAATAATGTATTAGATCACTCAATAGTTTTTCACATACAGTGTCATCAAAATTCAAAAAGAGCATTTATGTTTTCAATCATAAACATAGTACATTTTCATACTATGAAATAAAAAAGCATACAAAGAGTACTGGGACCATCATTTGGCACTGTGTATAAGATGCCATTTGGGATTCCTGTATCCCATATAATAGATCCTGGTTCAATTCCCAGATAAACTCCTGATGCCAGCTTCCTGCTAATGTGTGCCCTGGGCTCAAGTAATTGCTTCCTACCACCCACATGAGACACCTAGTTTTCTGGTTATCAGTTTTGGCCTACATTTCAAAATAAATAAAATACATTTTAAAAAGCATTGTTTTCTTAACTCTCCATTATTTACTGGCTATGATCAGGCTCTCTACTTTGTCTTACTGAAGTTTCTATATTTGCAAATAATTTAATGAAATATCCTAGTTTAGTAGCCATATCCTAAATCTTGACGTCACTTTTGAAGTCTCATTTTGAAGCTTTATTCTAAGCCAGAATGTTTTCTTGCAAGAAAGCCTTCATTTTTCGTCACCATCAGTTATTCAATATAATTCTCCTATTATGGTGTCAATACCTCAAATCCACTGATCTTAATCATTTCCCTTACAATTGGTCTGCCCTTTTTTGTCACTTTATTCTCTTTATTACATAGCTTTTGGTCCAACATTCCAAACACACTTTACAAATACCCTGAATCTATCAGTCCTCTTGCTCACCTAGTGAATCACACTGGAAATATCTCAAACATGAATCTTCTACCCAAATGTTTCTTACTATGTGATGATCTCTGAGACACAAGCAGTTTTGTGAAGATCTGGATTCTTATAAATGTCTGATACCTATTTTCATTTGTGAGGGATTAACAGCAACCCTGCAACCCACTTTGCAAAGGAAGAAATCAACTTGGTCAAATCTCTTGAAAAAGCTACAAACAGCATATCTCCTGGAAAATATATAACTTCTATGAGAGTACTGTCAGTGGTTCTTGGAAAATGAAGTAAAAACATAATTTTATTTTGGAGCAAAAGGTTTCAATTCCATGCATATGAGGAGTCTTCAAAAATCTCATGGTAAACATATATGAAGAAAATTATATACAGATTTCAAAGTATCGTCAGCAAAACAAATGTACCTATGAATTCAGTTTTTCAGAAAATATTTTGAAGTACCCTCATATTTAAAATGACAGAATCTCAGGCATGAGATGAATTTTGCAAAATATACATTGTCTATCTAGAATCACTTATGATAAGAACAAAGAAACATCATCAAAATTGTTGGAATTTTGGTCCACAGATTTTTAGAAAATGTCAAATAAGTTATATGACTTGGTAAGAGTACAAAGTGGAAATGTTTCAGGATTAAGATTATGGCCATTTTTTGTAAGTGATTATTGATTATATTATTTTAAGATCCCATGTATTTACTATGGGTAATAGGATATTCTTAATAAAGCTAGAAAATCTTAAAGGAACAGCATTGGCCCCAGACATCATGCTTCACCTGTACTTCGGGATTTTTATATATGATGTGCTTTCTATAAACCAAAGCTGATCCTGTAAATTATCAGTTTAACATGTCTGTAACTTCTCATTACCAATGAAGTAGACCGCAGACTTCCTAACTCTCCTACCACTGGTTCTTATAATGGAGCCCTACCTTATTTCTTCACTCATATAGCCAGTGTGTATACTTAACCTTCTATCCAAATTCATCTGGTTTCAGATTCCCCTGAGGTTACGTCTGGGTTTGCACAGCCTAGCTGATATGCACCCTATGAATATGAGAAGAAAGGTTACTTGCTCTTGGGTTCTTTCCTGTTCCCAGCTGAGTCCGAATTTTTCTTACTTGATCTATGATACCCCCTGCCTTGTCTGTTTTCATGCCCCTTTCCTCCAATGGACACTGTCTGTGAAGACAGAATTGCATGTATCTTTTTGTGTCCCTAGCATAGGATAGGAAGTGCTAGGGTCTAAATATATTTGTCCTTTTCCAAACACTTATGGAAATTTAATCCCAATTGTGAAGTTTTGAGGATGGACGTGCAACCCAAATACGATGTTTAGAAATGGAGCCTTTATGAGGTGATTAGGATTGGATAAAGCCATTAAGGTAGAGTCTCCATGGTTAAATATTGGTGACTTTATAAGGAAGGGGAGAACAGTCAGAACACAAGTGCATATACTCCCTGCCTCCTTCCATGGGTGCCCTCTCTGCCGTCAAGGCCCAGTCTCAGCACCTCTTCCTTGGAACAGAACCATGAGCCAAAAGAGACCTTTTCCTTAGGGCTGCAGCCTTCTGTGGTGTTGTGTTATTAGCAACAGAAAATGCATTGAAGCAGGCACTCAATTAAAGTTGTAAGATATTTGTGTTGCTGAGCCTTTTCTGATTCATTTTCACGCTTCTCAATGCCAAATTCAGTAGTAACAAAAAGAGGACATTTGATTCAATCAGTAAGAGCAATAAATACAAAAGTAGTTACATTTATACAGTATGATAGGCATGATGTTGAGAAATTTTACAAGCACTGTAACCACTCTGTAAAGGAGGAGCTATTGTTTTTCTTTTACAGACAAGGAAACTAGAGCTTAAAGAATTTATCCTTTGCTTTTTCCAGAATGGTCTCTAGCAAATAGTAGAATTGATATTGAAATCTAGGCTGACCATACTGAATATAATCCATATTCATTGAATTTCTTGAGATCCAATGAAATAATAAATATATAAGCTTGTATAAGACTTAAGGTAATATCTTACTTTATTATTCTAAAGTTTATATTACTTTGATGTGGTTCTGAGAATGTTTGACTCTGGTTACCTTGCAGTTGTTTTCCCAAAATGAGACTGGAAGAAGTTCAGGCGGTAGATGAGTCTTCACTATCCTAGGAGATGCCATCTCTTTCAACTGTTTAACTCCTGATTTTTAAAAAATTTAAAGTTAAGTGACTTCAAAAAGCATGAATATTTACATGAATTTACATAGATATTTTTAAAAAAAGAGGAACAAATCTAAGATTCTATAGCGTGTTTATAATGATATCTACTATGAAAATACAGATAGAAGAAATTACAAAAAAAGATGAGATAAAATTTCACCACCCATGTAAAATTATTATTAAAATTTTGCTAACAAACCTTTTATATAAATATGTATCTTTATGCATTTCTACTTTTACTTACAATTTCTTTGCTACTACTATCTACATTCAACCTTAGAGTATTTGCCTGTAACTTTTAAAATTAACTTAAATATTACCATTCATGACATCTTCTTTTCTGCATTCCAGGAAAGGTATTCGATTAAAAATTGCATCTTCTTTGCACTTTTCCACATCACCCTCTGTATAGATCATATATACAATTTCACTAACCCAGGTGGTGCCTGTAAAAAGTGAACCAATCTTAGTCTCCACTGACCATGCAGGGATGATGATGGGAGTGCTGGATTTTTAGGTGGAGTTCTAAATGGAACAACCAGATAGATAGAAAAGTCTGGATTTTATCTTTTTAATTTCTGAAGATATATTGGGGTTGTGAGATGCCACAATTGTGTTTAACAGTCGAGCTAACTTCAAAAATAAAAGCATTCCTTGAAACTGGAGGCTTATGTGTAGATATTAAAGACAGGCTCTGGCTAGCTGAAAGTGTTTAAGAATATCTTTGAAAATGCTTAATATTTGTGTGTCCAGAACTGATATTAAAGATATTAGGTAAGCACAATTGCTAGTTTTAAATATTCATTATGGAATGAATACATATTCATTCATCTATATTACACAAACTTCCAATGTTATCAATAATATTCATTTATCAATGTGTTGTTCCAGTTCTAGACTATGGTCATGAGACAGAGCAATAATATGCCACTTTTTGTACATCTATATCAAAGCTTGTACATCTGTCATTTAATTGAAGAGTGAATATATAAGAAGTGCACAGCTTAATATTTACCATTCAAGGTGGGTTGATAATTCTTGCTGAAAAAGAAACAACTTCAACACAACAAGGAGACTTACCAGATTTAGGGTAGGTGGCAATAACAACATCATCTGGTCTTGCCTGGAATGTTTCCACATCATCCCAATATTGGACAAACTCTTTATACATTAGAATGCCATGGACCTCATCAAAGTTTTCATAATACTCAGAATTGCGAGAATCCATTTTGGAGTGGTACACTAAAAAAAACTGTATGTGTTATGCTTTGTGTTTATTTCATAATGTTTTATCATTAACAATAACATACATTGAAATTTTCATAAGTGTTAACACTTCTTAGCTATTGTGTAAATGGAGTAAAGGCATATTAGAATTGTACATTACATACTCTTCTTGCTTGAGTTTTCAATTTTATTAACATAGGTCTATTAAATGAAAGAATAAGGAAATATAATAAGAAAGTATGCTATACAGAGTACATTCTATAATAAGTAAGAGCAATGGAGTCTTCAGTTTCTGTCAGAAAAGATGAAGTGTTAAAAAAGGCCAAATGATCCACAAATACAATGCTATTTGGCAAAAGTTTCAATTATATATACATTAAATAAAATAAAATCGGTGGCCATATTTAAGAGTTATTGCCAGTTCTCTAAGTCAGAGCTTCCTTAACTCCTGTGTAAAGATCATTTAATGAAAAGAATTCAAATTCTTGGGGAATATACTTAAAAGAAGATAAAATTAATGACACTACAATGGTTATATCGAAGACACAGAATCTCAAGAGTCCCTGATTCCCATGTGATCACTTACGTTGTCCTGACTTTTCTTCCTCACTTGAACACTGGGCTATTAGACACTCACATTATTGATTTGCTTTAAAATTATAAAGTTGAGCAAGATTGTTCTTATTCATCTCTAGATATCCTAGCAACAATTTTATGTGCAAGGTTAGTGATAAAATTTTTAATTAAACAAATTTTCCTCCATTGGCTTTCAATTTTCATTAATATCTATTTTTCAGCTACCAAGTTTAGCCTCTTAACAGTTTAAGATGGAACATCTCAACAAACTCTGCTCTTTCGCAGCGTTAACCTTTCTGAATCACCCTCTTATTCACTCTAGCCCAGAAAGATGCCTGGTAATTTCTTTTATCCTTACACATTGGTGGTAAATGCAGTTTTTATTATCTTTATCACTGAGTCTGTATTATAATAAAGGCCTCTTGGAAATTATTCTTTTAGCTACCTTCTTTGTTTCCATTAATATACAGAATTCCAATTCTTTAAGAGATGTATTGTAAAGAGGAAATTGAATTAATAGATGTGGTAACAAAAGTATTAGTCATAAAGAAAAAGAAAATACCTGAGGGTAAAATCGCATTTTGCAAAGATTAATGCCCTACAAATCAAACTAAATAATTCAACCACTGATTTTACTGAAGGCTTCTGGTGGTGTTCCCTTGACTACATTACTAGGCTATACACCACAGACATAGATGTTGTCTCCTAGTTCTGCTTTACCAATACCTTATGCTACATCCAATGGGATCCATCTCCACTATTTCCTGTGTTCCATGACTTTATGGTCACTAGTGTAGTTCAGAACCACTCTAATTCCTATTAGATATAAAAATAATTTTCCATCTGTTTTTTGTGTAGAGTATAGCCCACCTCTCTCCAAAACCACATAGTGGTGGAAAATAGCTGTTATTTATTAGGCACTTTGTACCAGACTTGAAAAGTTTTCTTTTACAGACTTATTTACATTCATAAAATTCCATGAAAATACAGGCTACAGTTTAACCCATACTGACACTCTAGGCAGCCAGGTTAAAGGCAGCCCTGCGTGGGGATGGGTTGATTCAGTGGAGGCTCCTATCACATGAATAGTAGCTTGAATTTGTTGTAATAAATCTCAACCCCAAATAGGAAAGTGAATAAGAGGAATATAAAGGGAAATGTGAGCAATGAGGTATTGGCCTCCAGGATCATAACAACCAAAACATTTTTATCAGGACCTTTAAGAGCAGCAGCCAACAGATTGGCTTTAGAAGTTTCAGGTTTATCAACAACAGGCTTTAACACATCTTTACAATCCTGATTAGCATTTTCAATGGCCAAAACCTAATTGGCTTCTTGAATTTCTACTTGTTGCCCAATAGCCTTTTGTAATTTAACAATAAAGGACATATAATTTTTAGTAGCCCTTGTTTTACTGTGGAGAAAGAGTTGTGTAGATTACAGGCAACAGTTATCTTTTTCCAGTTTTTTAAAGCCATATTAGAAATTTGAGTATTTGCTTTCCTTAGGGGATAATTAACTTATTGATTTGGATTAGTAAAAGTTCCTTCTCCCAATAATTGATCTGCTCTAATAGGTATATTATGAGTCAAAATTATCCACGGCTTGGGCATGAGCAAGATCTTGATAGTTTTGTGCCCACACTGTATACTGTGCTGCTGTTACAAGCACCTTTATTAAAGTTTGCCAGTCCCAAGGCACCATCTCATAACTTCCTCCAATAGTTTCTAACAATCCCACAGTATAGAAACTTCGAGATTCTTTTTTACCTTTTTAAAAATATTATAAGGTAGAGATCTATGCCTATATAGGGCATTCTGTGGTCTTATAACAGAGCAAACATCTGATAAGGAATCCACTAGTTCTTGTGCTTCTAACATTCCTAGCAGGGTGGATTGGGCAGGGGGTTCTTCCGTGGAAAGAGCAACAACAGGATTAGTTTTTTCCTCATCAGCAGCCTCGGGAGCTGAGGGACAATTCTGTGGCAAAGTTGGAATGGTTGGGTGCTCTCCTGACCAGGGAGAGCCTCCAACAGGCTCACAACCTTGCTGATTGTGTTCCAACAGTAACACCATGCCTGAAGCACAGGGATGAGAGCTCATGGCTCCTGTGTAGTTTTTCTCCTATTTTTTCTCTATCCATAACCTTCAAGGTTCCCTCGTCAGGATACCAAAGGCAAGAGCTGTCTAGTTCCTGAAGTAATTGCCCGGTGATAGTTTCGGGGATGGAGGGTCCTGCCTGTTTCAGCAATTAATACAATTCTGCCTTCTGCTTTTGTTGCACCAGGGAGAGGGAATTCCCCGTGTTAATGACTCACCAGGATCTCCAAGAGATGAAGGATGCGTCTGTAACCCTTGCCCGTGTGGTGAGCCCTCCCTTGCACGCTGTGCCGATTGTCCCTGTTTGGTGCAGTTGTGGGTTTTTTCAAATGAGGAGAGGACTGGACACGGGAGCATCCATTCTAAGAGAGTGCCGCTGGATGGCTTTGCCCTCCCACTTTTATTTAGAGGGTACCAGCAAGTCTACAAGCCAGCAGACACGTAGGCAAGATGATATGTGAACTTAAGGATTTGGGAAAAGGAATTCAGTCTGGTGGCCTGAGATAGGGCTTAGAGCTGTGTTGTAAATCTTCAGAGAGAGGCCCATTGAGATGCTTGTGCAAATTTACAAATTCCAGAAGAAAACACCACCAACATCCATTGGCTCCCTGGTGCTCAGACTGCCACATTCCTCTGGAGGCAGGTGTGTCCATCCCCAGCCTGTTTTGGCATGAGCAGGAACTGGAGCCCTGCCTCTAATTTCAGAACAGTTTGCTGTCTTGGAGACATTTGTGCAGCATTCTCTACACATGATTATTGAAAAAACTCAACAATGTACAGAAAATGCAAAAGTTCTTTTAATTCTGCCCTCTAGAAATAATCACCCCGTGCTATTGTACTAAAACTTAAAAATATTTAAACAGCATAAAATGCATACATGCATTCAGCTTAATTTGTATTGTGTTTTGCATTCATTTGGCAACCTGTTTTTTCATTTAACTATTTTTTCAAACAATTTTTGATGATGAAATAAACATCATTTTTTTTTTATAAATTACATGTAATTCATTATATGAATGTCCCCTAGGTGATACCATTGTTCACTGATGGAAACTTTCATCCTTTCCCATATTTTTCTGTACAAGTAGTGCTACAATAAGTGACTTAGAGGATATATATTCACACATTTATCTTTACATGTTACTGAAATAAAAAGTATGCACATGTAAGGTATTGCTAAATATTTTTAACAAATAATTAAGAGAGTGTACCAACTTGCACATAATATTTTTTAAAAGATGTATTTTATTCAATTGAAAGACGGAGTTACAGAGAGAGGTAGAGACAGAGAGAGGTCTTCCATCCGATGGTTCACTCCCCAGATGCCCCAATTGCCGGAGCTGAGCCTATCTGAAGCCAGAAGCCAGGAGTTTCTTCCAGGTCTCTCATGAGGTTGCAGGGACCCAAGAGCTTGGGACATCTTCTACTGCTTTTCCAGGCCATAGCAAAGAGCTGAATCGGAAGAGGAGCAGCCAGGACTAGAACCAGTACCCATACGGTATGCGGGTGGTTCAGGCCAGGGCCTTAACCTGCTGTGCCACAGTGTCGGTCCCACACGTAATATTGTAAGCAGTCAGATGGGTTCATAGGTAGTCAGGAGATCCCAGTGGAATTTGGGGTGTAGAATATTTTATTCCTTCCCAAAAACAATATCTTTAGAAAGAACAGAAAGGCCACCCTCTTTCCTTCAGAATCTCCTAGTTTACTATGAGAATAGCAAGGGAGCTTTTCCTGACCTCACAGCTTATTGTGAAAAGCTATCCCACCCTTAGCAGGCCAGACAGGATGAGAATTGTAAAGCAGGTCTTTTGATGGTTTTTGTCCCTACCTGGTAACTAATTGCCAATCTGATTGTCAAGTTTTTCTTTTCCTTTCATTAAGTGTACTTAAAAATCCCACTACCATCAGCCCTTTTGGGTTTTTTCCTCTCTTGAAATCCCTCTTCATGCCACTCTGGCTGGAGGCCTTTGATTCTAATAAATACTTTTTAATCACTTTGCCATCCACCTGGAAATTCTTCTTCCATGTGAGACAAAGGACTGAGGTAACAATGATTTTTCCACCACTGTTTTCCTATAACAATATGAAATTACTCATTTTCTCACATTCTTAATATTGGAAATTATTTTTTGTAATGTTTAATAATGTGAAAACACATTTTAAAATATTTTAATGTACATTTCGTAGATGTTTTAAAATTTTTCATTATTCCATAGCCATAATTTATTGGTCTTTGAGTCATTTTGATACTGTTTGTCCATCTGGAATTTTCCTAAATAACTTACAGCTAATAATTTGTTGTTGGCAATTATATTAAAAATAAATATTTTTCCACATTATAATGCATTGGTCTTTTAACATTTTTTAAAGTTTTTTTTTATTTATTTGAATGATAGAGTGACAGAGAGGGGGGAGAGAGAGAGAGAGAGAGAGAGAGAGATCTTCCCTCCACTGGTTCACTTCCCAAATTAACACAATGGCCAGAGCTGAGCCAGACTTTATCCAGGAGCCAGGAATTTTTTGTTTTTTGTTTTTTTTTCCAGGTGTTTCACTCAGGTGCAGGGACCCAAGCTACTTTTCCAGGTAGCATTAGCAGGGAGCTGGATCCAAAGTGAAACATCTGGGACTCGAACCAGCTCCCTTATGGCATGCCAGCATTGCAGAAGGCAGAATTATGTCACATTGCTGGCCCTGATCTTCTGGCTTTTTAAGTGATGCTATAGAGAAGCCTACTGTTTGTATTATCAAATGTGTTACATCTTTCTCTGATGTTTTGTGTGTTTAGTTAAATAGCTAACTGTGCTCATGTAATAAGAAATGGATGTATTGAAATGCTATATTCATTTATTCTAATTCAGATGATTAATACATATTATATATACAACACTATTGTGCATATAACATCTTATTACTAAATTAATATGAATCATTAAAACATAATATATCAAAATATATTACACCTATAAAAGTGTATGCAGCAGAGAATAGTTTTTAAAATGTTAGACTCTACAGTTTATCCCCTTGATTTAAATCATAACTCTCCTACTTGAAATTGAATCATCTTGGCAAATAATTTTAACTCTGCTTTGCTCTTTTCTCACCTGCAAACTGAAGATAATAATAATACTTATGTGCAACAGTTATTGGGATTAAAATGAGAGAATCCAGCCAATTACAAATGCTTAATAAATGTGAGCCTATATTATATAGCAAGTCCATAAAATATACAAGGATGTTGTCACTTAGCATATATGTAGTGTAACATCCTTCTGCTCAAAGCAGAGAAAACATGTATTGCCAGAAATTCTCAAGGATGCATTTTATAAACATAAAATTCTGTAGAAACTCATAGTTAATAATCTGTTTTCTCACTAGAGAGGGTAAACTAAATATCTAGAGTGACTTGCTACCATTGGTTTGTTTCTCTAAAGTTCTCTGAAATGAACTGTAAGACTGTCATTTCCAGTTGACCCCAGAGTGCATGCCAGCAGAGAGGTCTAAATAAGAATGTGTCATTTGTTTGCTTTTGTTCAATGAAGACTTAACAAATGCTTCGGGAAACCAGAAACACTGCCATATATACACTCTTCCCCAAAAGAAAAGGGATCCCAATTCCCAAGAAAAATCTCAGCTCTTTAAAAACCTTCCCTCTCAAGCATATATGATATTTTCTTACCAGAATTATGCAATTTTTTTTCACAAAAGTCAGCCTTATCAATAAATCAACTTGTTCCCCAAAATCCCATGCTCTCAGAAAATAAAGCTTTTACTAATGTGTATCAAAGGCATCATTTGCCCTGTTGA
Organism: Sylvilagus floridanus; assembly: GCA_949820135.1. Taxonomy (NCBI): domain Eukaryota; kingdom Metazoa; phylum Chordata; class Mammalia; order Lagomorpha; family Leporidae; genus Sylvilagus; species Sylvilagus floridanus. The sequence goes on along the minus strand of OX463238.1, from coordinate 101,428,539 downwards.
TTTATTCATTCATGTGAATTACTTTCCTGGTATTCAGCCAAGTATTTAAGAATTGGATAGTAGTCAACTGGGAGTGGATGATTTATTAAGTGATTGGCTGACTTCTTGCTATCCTTTATGGTCAATTTCGTTCTCAGAGGTTAACGGTCTTTCCTCATTTCATTTGTTTTGGAAAATTGTCTTCTATCACGATATGTGGATTTGCTTTCAAGCTGCTATCTTCTTTCTCAGAAGCCTATTTCAGTCAGAAATTGTCAATTTAATTTCCTAAGTCTGTAGGTTGTAATTGTTCAGAACACCAACAAAGTGTAAATAAAATTCATTGCATTCAAAAAGGTTTCTCCCTTTTTTTTTCTCTTTTACCTTCTTTCTTTTAGCTTCCTCTCTAGCTTCAACTTTTTTTCATCCTCTCTTCTTTCATACCTCCAAACTACCATTTATTCAGAAAACACTGTGTGGCTGTCTCTCCTCTTCTTAGACACTACCGAAAATAATATTCTGGCAAATACTGACATGTAGGGTTCTCATAGTCCTCATCCTGTTAGAATTACCTGGATTTAAATGGCTGAAGCAGAGGCTATCATTTTATATCTTTCTGTGTCCTAAGCCCCAGTAGATGCTCAGAAATATCTGTTAAATTTAATTATGTAATCAAATCTCTCATTAAGTATTTCCTTAAAAAATAGTCAATATGCTACCTTTCAGAGATTTACCATGAACTTTGAAGTTCTGTGTTGATCTGAAGTTTCTCACTTTCAGGTAACAGTAATATTTGTGAAACCTATGATAATAATAGAATACCTCTGATATATTTACATGAGTAATCTCAAGACTAGAAGTCTACCTGTTTCTATCTTGCTTGCTTTGCTTCCTCATCAGCAAAATGGAAAGCATACTCATTGCTTACTGTAAAGTAGCTATAATACTACTGTTTTAAATCAAAGCTCTTTACACAGCAGAAACTCTATATAAATACAAGATCCTATCTTTAACAACAATGAAAAGATTTTAAAAGGCTTTAAACACTTTACACTATTAAGTAGCTGTAGTAATAATAACATTTCATTTCCCTTAAATTTTTGTGATATTTAATTTGCATTCTGTATCTAAAATATAATTATTAACATCAGCAATTTAAAAAACACTACCTGTCCAGATGATCCTGTGAAAGATACTGAATGATCTGGTTTAGCTCTCTCCAATTACCAATGCAGGTTTAGAGCTGGAAAAAAAAAGATGAGAATTACTTGTGCATTTGGAATGTTTCTGGTGAGTTTTTATTCTGAATGTCACAGAAGGAGGTGGAGATTAATTTGTGGGGCTTGGCTTTGTGATGTAATGGATTAACAGATATAAACGAATACCTACAGATGTCTTTAACCATACAAAAACATGTTAATTCATGCAGAGATGGAGACAGCCTTTGATTCTTTTTTTAACCTCTGGCTCAAAATCAAATTCCTAAATTGGCTAATAGCTGTCAGAGGGTATGGGGTGGTCTGAATGGAGGGGAAAATGAGAGAGAAGAGGACTGGAGCAAGCACAGATGAGATTGGAAAGGAGGAATCCCCTTACACACTCACTAAGGAATAATAACATGGGTGAGGTAGACATTCAAAAGAGTAAACTTAGAGAAGTAAAAAGAAAAGAAGAAAATGAAATGAAAGAAACATGAGGATGTTAAAGACCCCAGATCAGAAAACCTTGCTGTTTCCTGAGAACTACCAGAGAGGACTTTGTAGTATTTGATTGTGTCCTAACAAATCAATTAATATGTTCTTAAAATCTTTGCATTCAGCAGCCCTGAAAGTAGAAATCCTATGACCAGTAAAGAAAAAATGTAGTTATCACTTACCACCAATTATTACTTTAGGAGCTTCACTTCTCTCTATGGTATTTTGTGGTATTTTCTGATCAAAGTAGTCATGAATTCAGAGAGGAAGATGAAAGAAACAAATACCCCAGGGTTTGCGAAATCCATGAATCATTCACCTTTCTTTTCATGTCTCTGGACCTCCTCTGTCTTCAGTTGAAGAAATTATTTCTTGTTCACATCCCTTCATTCCTATCAATACCTCCAACCAGTTAATTCTAACCCTGGTTGGTTCTCATTTGTCTCTCAAATCCAACTAGATTGCATTTCATTTTAGAAATTTTATTGAACTCTTATAAGATTGAGTCTCTTCAGATGAGCTTCAAATATTATATTTGCTTAACCAGTACTTATTCTACCATGCTGTAATAAGTGTCTATGTGTACAACTTCTTTGTCAACTGTAAACTTTTTGAGAACAGTCTTACCCTGTAAAGACCATACTACCTGGCATTTAGTCAGCCAGGAACTAGAAACATACTTAGTAAGTGAATGTGGCTGGAGTATCAAGAAAGATAAGAAGTGAAGGGAATCACAGTTGCTAATATCAAGCCTTATCCAAGTGAAAAAAGTTAAGTGGTTTCTGAGAAATGGGGCTTTTAATGATTGAAAATCTGTAAATTAATAAGCAAAATGAAAATAACCTTGATAATTCACTCTTCTGCATGAATAATGGGTACATAGGAGTTACAAAATGCTTGAGTCATTGGTCTGACCTTTGCTTTTTTGTACAATCAATTTAGAAAAAAATCCAAGATAAACAATTGGGGGTTTTTCTGTTTTTATCTTTTTTTAAGATTTATCTATTTATTTGAAAGACAGCATTCCAGAGAGGCAGAGGCAGAGAGAGAGAGGGGTTTTCTATTTGCTGGTTCACTCCCCAGATGGCCAAAGCTGCACCACTCTGAAGCCTGGAGTTAGGACCCTCTTCTGGGTCTCCCACTTGATTGCAGGGGCCCCAGTACTTGGGCCATCTTCTACTGTTTTCCAAGGCCAGAACAGAGAGCTGGATAGGAAGTGGAGCAGCCAGGACTAGAACTGGTGCCCATATGGGATGCTGACATTGCAGATTGGGGCTTTAACCAACTCATTGCACCACAGCACCAGCCCCTACACTTGTTTTTAAAAATATTTATCTGGATCCTTAGGGCAGACATAGTGAAATCGGACATGACCCCCTAAAAAGTAGTGCTGTTGTCATATCCTAAAACACTGAAAACAAATACAGGACTGGCACTTCTATGTGCCAAAATATTTCCAAAACAATGGCTTTTCCTTATGTGTGACTGTTGAATTTTTTCTTTTCATTCTACACCATACATTTCTTTAGGCTCATTTAAAGATTCTAGAATCCTTTGTGACAATATTTTAATATTAATAGTATAAAATTGACATTGATCTGAGTTTTCAATTTTTATTATTACAAGAACAGTTTCAGGTTATTAAAAAAATGAGCAGCTAGAACAAAGAGAGCTAACCTTCTGACCTGTATATTTTTCTATTATTAGCACCTTGCATCAGTATGGAATCTTTGTTACAACTGAAGAACCAATATTGATACATTAATTTTAGCTTAGTCCCTGGCTTACATTAGAGCTCACTTTTCATTGTATGTAATCTCATGGGTGTTGAAAATGCTATCTTGTCATAATCCACCATTACAATATCATTAAGAATAATTTCACTGCCCTGAGATTCTCTCATACTCTGCCAGTTTTTTCTGCCTCCTCACACTTGATCCCTTGACAACCAGTAGACTTTTTAATTCTATGGTTTTATCTACCACAACATCATGTAGTTGGTGTCACACAACATGTAAGCTTTCCAGGTTGAGTTCTCTTGTTCAACAGCATACATTCAGGATTTTTCTGTGCCCTTGGTGAATAGATTGCTGCTTCTCTCCATTGCTGAATAACAACATTTTGAATGGATAAACCACAATTTCTTTATCCATTCAACTATTAAAAGACATCTGGGGCCAGCACCTTAGCTCAATAGGCTAATCCTCCTCCTTGTGGCACCGGCACACTGGGTTCTAGTCCCGGTCGGGGCACCGGATTCTGTCCCCGTTGCTCCTCTACCAGGCCAGCTCTCTGCTGTGGCCAGGGAGTGCAGTGGAGGATGGCCCAAGTGCTTGGGCCCTGCACCTCATGGGAGACCAGGAGAAGCACCTGGCTCCTGCCATCGGATCAGCGCAGTGCGCCAGCCCCAGCACGCCGGCCACGGCGGCCATTGGAGGGTGAACCAACAGCAAAAGGAAGACCTTTCTCTCTGACTCTCTCTCTCTCACTTTCCGCTCTGCCTGTCAAAAAAAATTATTTCAATTATTAATAACACACCAATAAGCATTCATCTTCATGTTTTTGGATAGACATAAGCTTTCACTGCCTTTAGGTAAATATCTAGACCTGTAATCGATGAATGGTAGGGAAAGACAATGTTTAGCTTTGTAAGACTTTGCCAGATTTTCTTCCAACCCATCTGTTTCATTTCACCACCAAATCTGAAAGGAGTTCCTGTTGCTTCCCATTTTAGCCAGCATTTGGTATTGTCAGAGTTTTGGACATTATCTGATTTAGTGTTAGACTGTGTTTAATGTTTGCTATAGTTATACATATATGTTATATATAACTATATATTATATAGGATTATATATTATATCACTAGAATATATATTATATATATAGTTACCTAATGCAGGCAGACTAGGAAGGCCTTTGTAATCGCCCTTCCTTCTAAGTCAGAGAAGTCTGGTAAAGTCTTTCTCCTTGGTGGAGCAGGACTTTCTTGTGCAGATCACATCATTTCTGTGAGTTTTCTCCTTCCCTTTGCCTGAAGCACAGGGGAGTTTCCCCTTTCTTCGCTGTGAGGCATCTGGAAGCAAAGCTCACAAAAATCAGGTCTTTCTAAGACTAGACCCTCTGGCCTTTTTTTCAGTAGTTTTAGTCCTGCAGCTACAGAAGATAAAACTCTCCCTCAGGGCATAACCTAGAAACTCTTACTTCATTAATTCTGCACCTGACCTGGGAATTCAAAACCTAGAGCTCATTCTTTTTCCTACCACTTTGTGCAGCCACATTAGAAACAATCAATATAATTATATTCTTAAATTGTCAAAAATGTTCAAAAGTAGTCTATACAGAGTCACTTAGCTACTTACTTCTTATAAGTGGTTGATCAGGAATACCCCATACAGACTATATTTCTATAAGGTGTTCATGCCATATACTATCAATGCCGCCTTTACTACTGGAAATAGAACCCTTAAATCTAATCAGATTGGAGAATTAATTCCAGAAACACAAGAACCGGTTCACAAAATTGTCTTTAAATTTATTTTCCTCTAGAAGAACACTTAGCACCAAGTACTGGATTAGTCAGGATTCATCACAGAAAAAGAACCTGTAGCATACACACACACACACACAAACACACACATATGGTTGCTTCAAGCTTTCATGAAAAAATGGAATTAAAATGTAAATTCATTTTGGTGCAAAAAATTTGAAATCATTGTATAAGCTTTTTCATAACATGCATTGCCCATTAACGTTTTGAGGAACTTTGATATATAAAAATTAGATTTATTATGTAATTTGACCAACATGATTATGTTGGTGAAGAAATCTCACCATCTCTCATCTGCAAACTGGCGTTCCTAGAAAGTTGATGAATTGATTCCATCCAAATCCAAAAATCTGAAAACCTCAAGGAACATGGTTTGCTAGTGCAGGCTCCAGATACCGAAGACCAAATTTATTGATTCTGCATCTAAGGTTGTCACTCAAGGAGTCAGAATGATCTTTAACAAATTGCTTTGCTGAATAAATCATGGATAAAAAGATAACCTACCGTTATACCAAAGGTTGACTTGAGCAGAGGCGGCATCTCATATTCAAGAGGAGAGGATGCCTCATTCTGTGAATACCAGTTAGGCTCAATTCCCATTTACCTCCTGTCATTCCTCAATGGATCCGTGAACAAAGTGGTCACAGTGACAAGGACAAAAATTATTCATGAGCTCAGCAACATGGACTTCCATTCCCAAAGGTTGACATAGCTATAGCTAGTTTCAAAGGCTTGATCTACCAGCAGATATTTACCAACGTTGAGACATGGACATGATTCCATCCCCAGGAATGACCAATGAGCTATCTGGTGGCAAGACAATTACATTAAAGATGTAGATTTTGCTCCTGCTGGAATAGATACTCTGGGTATACTCTGGTATCTTCCTTATATGCAGTGCTTCTGTCTATAGTACCATCCATGGATTTATACAATGCCTTATCCACTGTCATGGATTTTTCTTCACAAGTAAAGAAGTGTGGCAATTGACCCATGCTCACAGAATCTATGATAATGGTGGTCTTACTGTCATCTCTATATTCCTGAAGCACCTAGCTTGGTAGAACTGTTGAATGGCCTTTGAAGACTTGCTTGTAGAGTCAGGCCTTGCAAACCTGGGGCAGGTTTCTCCTGCAGGCTTTGTGTGCTCTGAATCAGTGCCCAATATATAGACTATTTTTCTGACAGTGATGACTCAAGGATCCATAAATCAAAGGGTGAAATAGAGTGGTACCAATCACAATTATCACTAATAATTCATTAGTGACATTTTTGTTTCCTAATTTCATAAATTCCTGGTCTACAGACCTTGAGGTCTTAGTTTTCCCAAGATGACAAAACATTACATTGAATTGGAAATTACTGTTACTACCCATCCTGTTTGTACTCTGAGTCAATTAGCCAAGAAGGTAGTAGCAGTATAGGTAGGGTGGTAATATTGATCTAAACTGACAGGGAGAAACTGGAATAGCACAATAAAGCTAGGAAGAATATGTCTGGAATAGAGGAGATCCCTTAGGACCTCTGTTAGTGTTAATATGCCCTGTGATTAAGGTTAATAGAAAAACACTCTCCCCACGGGACCATGAATGTTCCTAATCCTTCAGGAATGAAGTCTGGGTCACTTTGCCCAATGAAGAACAGCTGAAATGATTGATGAAGACAAAGACTCAGAATGGGATATAGAAGAACGTAGTTATGAAAACCAAGTACAGTCACATGACTAGTTATAGAAACAAGGACTAATTGTCATAGCATTCCCTTCTTATTTTCTTAAAATGAGTTTGTGTGCATATATACATATATTAAAGAATTATTTCTGTTTCCTCTCCTTATTTCCTTGCCACATAACAGAATATGTAATGATTTTATTTTTTCTATTTGTTGATTTATTTATTTGAAAAGGAAGGAGGCAGAGATCTCCCACCCACTGGTTCATTTCCCCAAACACTTGCAACAGCCGTGGCTGTGACAGGCTGCAGTCAGGAGACAGGAATTCAATACAGGCCAGGACCAAAGAGGATCCATAGCATGTTTCCTCCCAAAGTGTTCCTGAACAGGAAGCTAGACTCAAGATTCTGGGTTTGAATCAGATGTTCTAATGTGGGATGCAAGATTCTCAAATTGCATCTTAAAAAGTCTGCAAAATACTTGATCCAAGATGTATTACTATATCAGTATTTCAGTATTTTAATTTTTACATCATAGTGTTTTAATCATGATATATCAGAACAGTAAACACTCAGGGACTTTACCTCCCCTTCTGGTGTAAGGTGATGTTCATGACAGTATTATGTTAGGCAGACATATGACTTTGTTATTGTCTTTGCTTGGAAATTAAATATGGTTTGAGGAAATGCAAACAGACGCTACTCTGAAAAAGGGTGGTCTTGTGATGAATGTTAAGTGTCAACTTGACTGGGCTAAAAGATGCTAAAATAGCTGATAAAACATTATTAGTAGGTGTTGTCTGTGAGAGCGTTTCTGGAAGAGATTAGCATTTGATCCAGTATGAGCAAAGAAGACACATCCTCACCAATGTGAACAGGCATCATCCATGCTGTTTAGGTCCCTAATAGAACAGAAGCATGGAGGAAGATGGGCTCTCTGTCTCCCCTCCCCCCACCTCTCTTTCTCTCTCTCCTTGAGCTGGAACATTCATCTTATCTTGCCCTCAGACACTGAACTCCTGGTTCTCAGCCCTTTACAGTCCAGGACTCGCATGAGCAGTGTGGTACTGAGATGTTCATAAACTACCTTGGTTGTCAAACATTCAGTTTGGAACTGAATTACATGACTGGCCTGGTTCTCTAAGTTGAAGATGCAGATGGTGAGTTTCTTGGCCTCTATAGTCACCTGAACCAGTCTCCCTCCCTTGGTTCTGCTTTTCTGGAGAACCAAGACTAATATACTCTTCGAAGAGTCTAATACTCTACTTGATACCAATATGTAGGTTCACATTTTCTCATATCAGATAGCCACAAAATAAAATAATTGTTACTCAACACAGAGCTAGGGGAACCGCTTTCAATTCAAGGTCAAAATCAGTTTCTTAAATCTACTCATAAAATGTTCTCCTCAGTTACATTCTCTGAACTAGAATCTCCATGTCATCCTCAAAGACAATTCACACGCCAGAGTGATAAAATTGATAATTGACACAAATGGAGAAAATGAACTGTTAACATGCAAAAATGATGATGCATAATACAGTAACTTAAGAAATGAAGCAAGCCGTAATCTTAAGGTAGAAATATGTTTACTGCAATATAAAGACATATAGGGTCTTTCATTTGTTGCAGATTAGCTTAATTATTAAGAATATGGTCTCAGTATATAAAGAGAATTGAAAATGAATCTTGATGTGAATGCAAGGGGAGAGGGAGTGGGAGAGGGGAGGGTTGCGGGTGGGACGGAAGTTATGGGGGGGAAGCCATTGTAATCTATAAGCTGTATTTTGGAAATTTATATTCTTTAAATAAAAGCGTTATAAAAAAAAAGAATATGGTCTCAGATAGATTTGAATCCTAGAACGAATATGTATTAAATATGTAACTTTGGGTATATTACATGGCCTCCTTAGCCTCAGTTTTCTCAGATGAATGCTAAAGAGAAATTGCACTCCCCTCGAAGTGCTTGAAAAATAAATGAAATAACATATAAACATACAGTACAGGGGTAGGACACAGTGGCATAGAAGATTAGGCTTCTCCCTGAGATACTCACATCCTGTATCAGAGTGCCTGAGCTTGATTCCTACCTCTGCTGCTTCCAGTCTACCTTCCTTCTTCTGTGCATGCTGGAAGCAGCTCATGAAGGCTCAAGTACTTGGGTCTCTGTCACCCACGTGGCAGATCATGTGACAGATGGAATTCCTGGCTCCTGGCCTCAACCTGGTATAGACCTAGGCATTGTGGGCATTTGGAGAATCAATCAAATGGATGGAAGTTCACTCTCTCTCTCTCTGCCTTTCAAGTAAATATAAATAATTTTAAATATTTTGTTATTAAAAACATATACCTCAATACTTTTATTATTGCTATGAAGAGTGTCACTAGTATGTATAAATACAATTATGAAAACTTAAATAGTTACTCAGTTATCAAGAGAGTGGAAAATGGGAATATGTTTTTGTATTGTAGTAATAAAAAAGAGATCAGGAAATGAGTTTGATGGCTCAGTCAATGCACAAATTAATGAGGCTACACTATACATAAAGGGATGTGATTTGGGGTGCAGTCAGTAAAGTGGCCATAGAAAAGGATATGGGCAATTTAAAGTTAGTATCTGTATTTTCTCAATTTCTGAGGTAAATTTGCAGTCTTTAACTTTGGAAGATCTCAGCCAACAAAGAAGTTATAAAAAATATTTATGATTTGTCTATGGGAATGAATTTTCTTTCTACTCCTTATGAGTTCACTTCTATCCCCCAAAAAGATAACGTAGGTGTCCCAATCTCAGGTCCTTGGAACGTGACCTTTTTTGGAAATAGGATTAATGTAGATATAATTAGTTAAAATGAGATCATATTGGAGCAGGGTGGTGGACCCTCAATCCAACATGAATGGTAATTTTATAAGAAGACTTGTTTATGAAGACAAAAGGGAGGAATGGCATGTGAAGATGGATGTAGGTATTAGAATTTATACAGCCATGATCCTTGACCCAAGATATAATGTAAAGGCAGGAAAAGACAGACAAGTAATCTATACAGTCTCAGAGGGATCACGGTTCTACTTACACCATGACTTGGGGCCTATAGCCTTTGGAACTATAAGAAAATATTTTTTGTTGTTTTAAGCTTCCCCTTTCTTGGTTCTAAGAAACTAATTCACTGACCTTGCTAAGTATATATGTACAATTACCTACTCTCAGAACCTCATGTTTAGCCATGTTATTTGCTTTGTCTGGTAGAAAGTGAGCAAACATGATAGGCCATCTCTGAGAAGAAGCTCGTGATGTCTCTGTGTGTTTTGGCTCTGTCATCCTTGTTCCTAATGTACACCATGAGAACAGAATGTCCCAGATGGTAGCAACTCTTTCAGCTTTGGTTTTTGAATGAGAAGACACATGAAGTTTAGCAGAAACAGGCTAAGACATAGCAGTGTGAACAAAAATAAATGCTTCTTGTTTTAAGTTACTGATGGTTAGCAGTTTGTCTAGTATTTTAAATACTCACTACTAAAAAAAACAAAGGAGGAGTACTGGGAAATAAGACTATTATTTCTCCATACTAATCAACAGAACTTCTAAATTAAAAGTGGCCAAGAATGCCTTGCACAGTTCCAAGAAGCCATATAGCTCTCCTGAATGATACCTGAGTGTCAATAGGTCATTGAGGTTGTTTTTCTCTGCCAGGCAGTGCATAGCACCATGATTAGACTGCTCTTCTTGGGTCAACCTACCTTGTACGAGATGGCTAAACTCATCATGAGTTTTGTTTTCAGGCAGGAAATATACAGACAGACTCGTCTCATGTAATTTCAGAGGGCATAATGCAGACAAAAAGACAGAAGAATGCTTAATACTTAATTTAAACCAAAAATGTAAAAATCAGTCTAATGTAGTTGTTAGAAGACCATAGCATACCTGACAATAATGATGTAAACAAGATGCCTCCATTTTGGTTGTTCAACTATCCAAACTATTTTGTCTTTCTGAGAGTTAGTGATATAAGCAGAGTACAATAGGAATGACATGTCTCTTTCATGATGTCAGAGGTCATTGCTAGGGTGGATCAAATGACTGGAATATCTCTTCATGGGGCAATGTATTTGCAACCTTAGTTCTAGGAATATTTGCCCTATATACTTAAGTCAGACACATGTTAATTTGGACAACCTGAATATTTCACCTGACTCACCTTGTTTGGCATCACTGCTCCCTTTCAGGAGTCCTCCTCATGGTGGCATGATATTCAAATGCAAACCAATAGTCCCAAACATCTTCATCTAACTCTCCTTTCTCATAGTTCAGGTCATCACACACCTGTTCTCCTTTCCTCAGGGCCAGGTACCAATCACTTGGAATAACCCATATACCCCAAAGCCCACTGAAAGCAGCAGCCAACCCAGGCCTAGATATTTTCCCTCACCCATTTCTTCCTGCAGAAACTACAATAAAGGCTCTGGCCTTCAGCCCCACTTCTCTGTGTGTCTCCTGTTGGAGCCAGTGCTTCTCTGTGTGGAACATACAGGGTGCGGTGCAGCTCCTTCTGTTGGTAACAGTGAATAATGAATTTTTCTTCTCAGCAGCCATTGTCTCCTGATCTGTTAGCCTGCTTGAACTTCAAATTCTCCACAAATATACTATATTATAAAGCACATATAAATGTAAGAGGCAACATGACTTTACATGCTATGTTATCCAAGTTCTTTCTTGAATACAGCTAGTAGAAATTTAATAAGGGTCTAAGATAAATACAGTTGGCCCTCCTATCTACATATTCTACAATCAGACTCAACCAACCATGGAGGAGATTTCTTTTAAGTCCCAGAAAGTTCCAAAAAAGAAAAGCTGGATTTCCCCACTCACTGAGAGCTACAGGCTCAAAGTGATGTGAGGGCACACCCTACTGGGGTATCCCTCCATCTCACAGGTCCTTGGTCTCTCTCCAGCACTCATTGAGCCTTGTTCACACTGTCCAGCTTGTTTAGGTACTATATAGTTAGGCCTATGATGATTGTATCTGTATTAAACATTTGCAGGATTTTCTTTTCTTGTCATTATTCCTAAAAAAAAAAATACAGTATCACAACTGGTTACATGATCTTTACATTGCACTAGGTATTACAAGTGATCTAGAGGTGATTCAAAATATACAATCAGGAGCAGACATTTGGCCTAGCAGTTAATATCCTCTTTGAGATCCCTGCACATAATGTGGGACTACCTGGGTTTGGGTCCTTGATCTGCTCCCCATTGCAGCTTCCTGCTAAAGCATACCCTGTGATGCAGTGGTGACAGCTCAAGTAGATGAGTGGGAGAACTTGATCGAGTTCCTGGTTTCCAGCTTCAGCTAGGCCCAACCTTGCTGTGGCAGGCACTTGGAAGTGAACAAATGGATAAGAGTGTCTCTCTCTCTCTCTCTCTCAGTAAAATAATTAAAAAGCTAATTAAGCATACAGGAGTATATTCATAGGCTATATTCCAATACTATATCATTCCTATAAGAGACTTAAGCATCTGTAGATTTTAGTATATATGGGGGGTCCTATAAACAATCCCCCATCACTATTAAGGAATGATTTACACTGGATTTTTTAAAGAGCTAAAAATTGGGGCTGGTGTATTGGTGTAGCAAGTTAAGCCTCCATCTGCAATCCTGGCAATCCATATGGATGTGAGTTCAAGACCTAGCTGTTCCACTTCTGATCTAGCTTCCTGCTCACACACCTGGGAAAGCAGCAGAAGATGGACCAAGTACTTGGGCCCCTGCACCCATGTGTGAGAACCGTGTGAAGCTTCTGGTTCTGGGCTTCGACCCAGCCCCTGCCATTGTGGCCATTTTGGGAGTGAACCAGCAGATGGAAGATCTCTCCCTCACTCTGTCTCTCCTCCTATCTCTGTAACCCTGCTTTTCAAATTTAAAAAATCTTTTTTAAAAAATCCTTTTAGAGTCAAAGGGATCACACAAACAAGACTAGTGTCTGCTAATACTAACTGATAGAATGAAAAAGGGAGAGAATGATCCAACATGGGAAGCGAGATACACAGCAGACTCATAGAATGGCAGATGTCCTAAATAGCACTCTGGCCTCAGAATCAGCCCTTAAGGCATTCGGATCTGGCTCAAGAGCCCATGAGAATAGTTTAGGCATGGAAAGCCAAGACACTCTGGAAAAAAAAAAAAGAAGAAGAAGACCTAAATGAAAGATCTCTGTGAGTGAGATCCCAGTGGAAAGAACGAGGCCATCAAAGAAGGAGCTACCTTTCTCTGAAGGGAGGAGAGAACTTCCACTTTGACTATGACCCTGTCAGAATAAGATCAAAGTCGGCGAACCCTAAAGGCTTCCATAGCCTCAGCAACTCATGACTAGAGCCTAGGGAGATTACTGACGCCATAAACAAGAGTGTCAAATTGTTAAATAAACATCAGGAGTCACTGTGTACTTACGTCTCATGAGGGATCTGTCCTTAATGTGTTATCCAATGTGAAATAATGCTATTACTAGTACTGAAACAGTATTTTTACACTTTGTGTTTCTGTGTGGGTGCAAACTGATGAAATCTTTCCATAGTATATACTGAATCGATCTTCTATATATAAAGATAATTGAAAATGATTTAAAAAACTTGGTGTTAAATTGGAAATTGCATAATTAATCAATTCTTTAAAAAAATCATGTAGGATCTCTGTCCTTAATGTGCTGTACACTGTGAATTAATACTATAACTAGTACTCTAGCAGTATTTTCACTTTGTGTCTCTATGTGAGGGCAAACTGTTGAAATCTTTACGTAATATGTACTAAACTGATCTTCTGTGTATAAAGAGAATTGAAAATGAATCTTGATGTGAATGGAAGGGGAGAGGGAGCGGGAAAAGGGGAGGGTGGGGGGAGGGAGGGAAGTTGTGTGTGGGGGGAGCCATTGTGGTCCATGAGCTGTTCTTTGGAAATTTATATTCTTTAAATAAAAGCTTTATAAAAAAAAAAAAAAAAAAAAAAGAAAATGAATCTTGATGTGAATGGAAGGGGAGAGGGAGCGGGAAAGGGGAGGGTGGGAGGGAAGTTATGGGGGGGGGGAGCCATTGTAATCCATAAGCTGTACTTTGGAAATTTATATTCTTTAAATAAAAGCTTTATATAAAAAAAATCCTTTTAAAAAGTTAGAAATCAAACCAAAGTTACTTAGTCATCCAACAGAGAAAAAAGTTGTACTCTGATGTTATAGTTCCCACTGTATAAGAGGAGGTCAAAATGAGGTAGAAGTACTTAGGATGTCTAGCCTGTCAATTTTCAAAAGCCACAAACACAGCAACTGGGGATGATTCTGACCCTAGTAGAATGCAACTTGGAGTCCATAAGATGAATGCTCTGTGATTTATTTTTATAGGATCAGGAAAGGCTGTTTAATGTATACTCCCTTCTGTTGGAGGATTGCCATTTATTCCCATGGATATCATTGAAGTTTATTGCTTACTTACATTGTAAACCCTATTGTTGGTTAGGAAAACAAGATAATTCTCTCTTTCACTGCAGATAAGGAAGTGTAAGCTTTTCTCTTCTGAGGCACCCTTGATTTAATGGCTTCCTTCTGCTTTTGTATTTGCACGTTCAAGGTAGGCTTTGCCCAGCACCTAGAGCACACCAAGCACACACCCAGGCTATTTGGGTCCTTTGGAATGGTAGAACATAAAGTCTTTTTCACAAGAATATTTTGCCAGTCTTGTGGGTTAGACTACCATCTTTCAAAGATTGTAATGATTTAAAACAAAAGCCCTGCCTCCCTGGTTATAATCCTGACTTCCTTTCTGGCTGTCACACCACAGCAGATCAGAAGAAATCAAGGAAGTTTCTGGCAATAAAATAACATATGTGACACCAGCTTCTTTGCAGAGGACCATACTGACCTGCAACATGCTTTGGGACTTTTGAGAACTCAGTCCCATGGCAGAAGGACAGCAAGGCCAAAATCAAGAACTACAAAACTACCCTTATATCAGTCACTTTGACAATCAGAGCCAGACCAGAACTATTGGCAAAATGATCTGGGCTTTCATCTCCAGAAAAGGGGGTGACATCTCCATATATGAGTGATCTCAGTGTATGTTCAAGCCTCTGTGCCCCACGGCTCAGGAAAGGCACCAGGAAGAAGGCACGTTTCCTGAGAAGGTCTGAAATGGCTTTGTCCCACTCTTCTCTCTCATCCATCCTTCTCCCAGGGTAGTACAAGGGACCCTATTCTAGGACTCAGAGTCATGATTTAATTAATAATGAACTTGTTGGAAAAGTGTTTAAGACTGCATGTATATGTGTGTGTGTGTGTGTGTGTGTGTGAGTGTGTATGTTTAAGATCTGGGTAACTGGACAATAAACTAAGACAGAATCATTGTCTTGACTATAAGAGAGGCCTCATTGTGGTTATTGTTCATTTTTTTCTTTTATTGGACTGAGATCATGTCCTCTGTGCCAGATCTCAGTGAAGTGTGTGATTATGCAAAACAGCTTCAAGTTCTTGTATGTGCCACAACTGATTTCTCTGCTGGCCCTCATTAACTGTGTCATTTTTAAACTTATGTGTAATCTTTGAACCATATGAAAATATAATAAACAATGCCTATATACCCATAAAAAATCTGGTCATCTTATTTCTCAATTTCCACATGAGAAGGCAAGCAGAAAATCCATACCCTCATTCTGTTGAAATGTCAAGGATTTTTCACAAAATTCTAAAATTCCTAATTTTAATCAATCTTAGGCTCTCTTACCCTTATTTTCCATCTTTAATATATTGCAAAGTTTTAATAAATTCCTGTTGTGTTACAAATCTAGTTCATTCTGTTGTTACTTTCTTAGCCTAGAGGCTAGGCTTTCTAGGCCAGTCACTCCCTATTACAACCTATGCCACAAAATTTGTTTATAATCTTTGCAATCAAACTCATTTAGGGTTCTTCAGGTCTTTCAAATTATGTCCCAGATACTCATACAGCTTTCAATATTTGGCTTCAATATTTGACTCTATGTTAAAAAGTCTAATTTATCTCCTATTATGCTAATATGTACATCTCATACTTTTGCCCTTATTATGTTTTTAAGCCATTGTTTTTATTTTCTTCATCTCTCTGCTCTTCTTTCTCTCTGAAATAGCCTAATGCCATTCTCTCTTCTTTGTTTACAAATCCAACCCATCATTTGAAGTCTTTAGATACAGCCCACTCAGAACTTTGTTGTGAAATAACTTCTCTCTTGGAAACCTCAGCAAACATTTTATAGATCCCTTATTCAATACATATGCAGTATATTTAATTACCTCTGTATATTCACTCAATCATTAACATAAATACTTATTCAATATTGACAGTGTGCCAAATTTGTCAAATTTCAGAGCTACCAATAGCAGACAAGATACAGAGATTCCTGCCTTGATGAAACTCTACATTGATGTTGAAGACAGACATCAAATCAATAATGATCCCACTAGCATGTGTCATGATAAATGTTATATGGGTTAATATAAAAGAATTACTATTACATTTTAGAAGTATATTAGAAGGAATAACAAAGTAGTATAGGAGTCACATATCTATATGAACATTTAATGAAGAAAGATGAGTCTATGGGACAATAACAGTCTCTTACTTTTTCTAGGGCATAAGCCAAATGTAATTAAACATAAGGAACAAGTCTGCAAAAGCTAAAAGCTGATATTATGAGGTGGAATTGGGCAAAACCAATGACTTCCATACTTAGAGTTTAGAACATAGAAATAACAAAGTCGGATTAATTTTTAAGTAAAAGAATATTTGCTTTGGCAGTGATATGGAGACTATCTCTTCTAGACTAAAACAATGTAATATGAAATACAAAACAAATACTAAATTAGGAAAGACTTTATTTGAAAGGATTATTTCAAGGCAGAAAGGGGTTGTAAGTGGGGAAGGACAATTACAACAGGCAGAATGATCTGACCCAAAGATCAGCGTTTGTCTAAAGAATAAAGCAGAAAGAGTTGGTCTTTCCCACGGAAGAGGAAACAAGGCCAGGAAGAAGTTCTAATGATGCAGGATGAGAGAACGGCCTCATGGAATTGTAGATTGGAGCATGTTTCATGCTAAGTCCAGCCTGTGCCAAGGATACTGTTAAAGAGGGGCTGTTTGCTAGATCAAGCTGAGGTGGGTCAAACTGCAGGGTCCTGGATGAAGGAGAGAATCTAGTAACAGGATTTTATTCTCATAGATCCATAGGCATCAGCTAATCATTTAGTAGGTATTTGAATGTTAACATCAAGATCTATGTCTGTCTACATCATAAGTGAACAAAGTAGCCACACAAGGGTCTAATCTAAGTAATACAGGGAATAGTATTTCTTACACAAACCATTTCTGGGATAGAAAAGAGTAAAAGGAGTATTTTTAATATTTGCTGTTTTGATTTTTTGTTTTTGTTTTTTTTTGTTTGTTTTTTTGTTTTTTGTTTTGGACAGGCAGAGTTAGACAGTGAGAGAGAGACAGACAGAAAGGTCTTCTTCTGTTGGTTCACCCCCCAAATGGCTGCCACGGTCGGCACTGTGCCGATCAGAAGCCAGGAGCCAGGTGCTTCCTCCTGGTCTCCCATGTGGGTGCAAGGCCCAAGCACTTGGGCAATCCTCCACTGCACTCCCGGGCCACAGCAGAGAGCTGGACAAAAAGAGGAACAACTGGGACAGAATCTGGCACCCCAACCGGGACTAGAACCCAGGGTGCTAGAGCCACAGGCAGAGGATTAGCCCAGTGAGCCGTGACAACGGCCAATATTTGCTGTTTTTCAGGAGCACAGAGCTCAGGTAAAATTCAACATTGTCAGTAATATTACAAAATTATAAGTATGCTAAGATGAGGAGTCATGCGTTAGCCATCTTTTCCTCTTGAAATTCATGACACCCTTCATAGAAAATGGAACAATACAGAATAGTGAATAAGTATGTATAGGCTTGATAGTGAGGCTGTTTTTCATTGACATGAAGCATTATTTTAACTATTATTTCTTGTTTGCATTTTTAACTAATATTTATTAATATGAAATGTAACAGCACCACTCTTTTTACTAGGTGGAATCAGTCACTTGGGACTAAATACTAAAATATTTGGAAGCATTCTTGGCAATCCACTAAATCATGCACATATTATTTAAAAATTTGTAGAATGAACATTGACTGAACAATGAAAGAATGAAGAAGGCAAAAGGATAAGAAGAGGCCCATGTTCTCTCTTTGTTCCTTGGACAGAGCATACTGCCTTCCCTGCTCCTTGTTTGCTCAAACCGGCAAAACTTAAGCATGTAAGTTCAACTCCCCAGAGGCAGTAACTGAAATCTCTGTGTCCAGCTTTTATCAAAAGTTCAAAAGTCTAATTAAGGGCCGGTGCTGTGGCGCAGTGGGTTAAAGCCCTGGCCTGAAGCGCCCGCATCCCATATGGACGCCAATTCAATTCCCAGCTGCTCCTCTTCCAATCTAGCTCTCTGCTATGGCCTGGGAAAGTAGTGGAAGATGATCCAGGTCCTTGGACCCCTGCGCCCACATGGAGACCCGGAAGAAGCTCCTGGCTCCTGGCTTCGGATCAGCACAGTTCTGGCCTTTGAAGCCATTTGGGGAGTGAACCTGTGGATGGAGGACCTCTCTTTCTGTTTCTACCTCTCTCTGTAACTCTGTCTTTCAAATGAATAAAATAAATCTTTTGAAAAAAAGTCTAATTATGACAAACCATGTTTATGGAGAGTTGACTAAAGGGAGTTGTTATGGTCTGAACAAAATTTGTCTATTCAAGTTCATGCAGATGTTTAAACCTCAAATTCTTCGGGAAGTGGTTAACCAATTAGTATTAATGATTGATAGATTAGAGTGGAGGCTTGATCAAGTAGTGTCATCTTAAGGCTTATGGGAAGTTCACTGGATTAGATTGCTATGGTAGAACCCCATGATCAAATCCTGATGGCTTTATAAGAGGACACAAAAGGTACAGAGGAAGAATGTGCTCCCAGTGTCTCTCTACTGCCTCACTCAACATATGATATCTTCAAGCAGGAACAGCCATTGTCAACCTCAATCAGATCCCAGATTAAGTTTATTTTTTATTTTTTAAAAGATTTATTTATTTTTTGAAAGTCAGAGTTACACACACACACACACACACACACACACACACACTGAGATAGAGAGAGAGAGAGAGAGAGAGAGAGAGAGAGAGAGAGAAGTCTTTCATCCACTGGTTCACTCCCCAATTGGCCGCAAAGACCAGAGCTGTGCTGATCCAAAGCCAGGAGCCAAGAGTTTCTTCTGGTCTCCCATGTGGGTGCAGGGGCCCAAGAATTTAGGTCATTCTGTATTGCTTTCCCAGGCCACAGAAGAGAGCTGGCTTGGACGTGGAGCAGCTGAGACTGGAACTAGAATTGGTTTAGATTTAAAAGAGAGATGATGCACTGGCTTGTAATTATGATATAGGCAGGCAGATAGGACTAACTTGACTAGATTTGTGAGCTGGAGACTATGCCTTCACCCTGCCCCCTGTGTGATCTCATGCCCCTACCTGACCCCACCGGTACACCCACCTGCCAATCAGATAACATAACCACTCTCCTTTGGATGTGAATAAAAGACCTAGAGTGACTGGGCCCCTTTTTTTGGCCTTACGCCTCTTGGCTTGGGCTGCCTTTTGACCACCCCAGATGCCTGCCTGCCCACATGCCCTGCGGGCTCTCCTAACCATGTGCTCCTTCTCCTTTGCAGCCTCCAGTCTACTCCCTGGAAAAGCCTGGTAAATTTCTAAGCCCCTGCTCCCTCTTATAGAACCCGCACTTTCTTGTGTAGTTCTCTCTCCAAATAAATACTAAACTGGAAGCCTGTGGTGGAATGAGAAGGCCATGTCAAGGTGGCCACTGTCAAGCGAGTGTCAGTTACTCAGGAACAGCTTTGAAATCCACCTGGCAACAGAGCCTGCCTGGCAACAGGCTGTGATTGGTTGGAGCATAGACCACCCCTTGACCAGATTGGTTGGTCTTGGCTATATAAGATGTTGTACCAACTGTAATAAACGCGTCTGCGGGCTGCTCGCCTCGAGCCTGCTTTCACCCGACTCCCGGGGTCTGTGTGTTGACTCCGCGCCTCTTGCCTCCACCACGCTGCTCCTCTCAGAAATGAATCCACTGCAACATTGTTGAGAAATCAACTGCAACAGGAGCCGGTACTGTGGCTTAGTGGGTTAAAGCCCTGGCCTGAAGTGCTGGATCCCTTATGGGTGCTGGTTCACGTCCCAGCTGCTCCTCTTCCGATCCAGCTCTGGCTCCTGACTCCTGGCTTCGGATCTGCACATCTCTGGCTGTTGCAGCCATCTGGGGAGTGAGCCAGCAGATGAAAGACCTCTCTCTGTGTCTTTACCTCTCTCTCAAATAAATTAAAAAAAAAAAAGTTAACCTGTATGGTGCCTATTTCATTTATAAGCAGCTGATATTTAGAATTCCTATCTAAATATATGGAAAAACCTTAAAAATATTCATCTTTTTTAAGATTTATTTATTTGAAAGTCAGAGTTACACAGAGAGAAAAGGAAAGGCAGAGAGAGAGAAACATCTTCCATCTGGTAGTTCACTCCCCAGTTGGTCACAACGACCGGAGCTGCACTGATCTGAAGGTACGAGCAGGAGCTTCTTCCAAGTCTTTCCACGTGGGTGCAGGGGCCCAAGGACTTGGGCCATCCTCTATTGCTTTCCCAGGCCATAGCAGAGAGCTGGGTTGCAAGTGGAGCAGCCAGGACTCAAACCAGCACCCCTATGGGATGCTGGCACTGCAGGGTTGGCTTTATCCCCTAGGCCACAGCGCCAGCACCAAAAACATTAGTCTTAAAATAGTTAATAAAATGTTGTGTAAAGATCCCCAATATCAAATAGAGACAGTTTAGTTAACAGTTAATCTTGCATTGATGAGTTAATGCTGGATGAAAATGAATCAAATTTAAGTATATTTTCCCTGATTCACTAAAGAAACATTATACTATTCATATTAGTAAATAAAAAGAATGTAAACTTTCATGCATTCCAATAGAATGTGCACAGTTGTAAGGACTCTATATGATGGTTTAGGTCTATTTGCATAAACCACCAAAAACAGAGGAAAGCATGAGTATTATAAAGTGAGCAATGTGAAATTTAGCCTTCTCTGGTAAGATAACTTCCATAACTTTCATTGGATTAAATGTGAATTAGTTACTGTAATATGTGTACATATGGTCTCATCATTCTTTTAACATATCTCATTAGTCCCCATTTTCACCCTTATTAGATAACCACTGATTTTATTGCTTGTGTGTTCTTCCAAATGTCTTTCAATGCTTAGTTCCCCTTAGATTTTATACAAATAATAGAATAATAACTATTTTGTATTTCACATGCAACAGTATTGCAGGAACTTCTATATCAATGTATAACTTTCTCATTTTTGAAGCACCTGTACCATAATGTATTTAGTATCTGAGTTTAGATTATTGTTAGTGTATTTTTAATATAAACAAAGCTCATATGAATAATTTTGTAAATACATTATTTTACATGTTTGCATGTTTATCTGTAAGATAATTTCCCACAACTAGAACTTCTGGGTCAAAGTGAATATTTATTTTAGTTCTACTGAAAATGATTAATTAGCTTTTATAGAAATTGTATTAAGTGTCATCAATATTTAAAATATTTTGTCAATCTTATAGAAAAAAATTGTGCTTAGTGTAGTTTTTTAATTAGCATGTCTCTTACTATGAGTGAGATAAAGTACTTTTCTTATGTTTAAAATCTATATTTCTTTTTTAATGTACTTTTTCATATCGTATGTTCAGTTCTCACTTCAGTTGCTGATTTTTCCCTAGTTTATACTTTTGGAGCTGTGTTATATAGATAGTTGTATAGAATTCTCAGGCCAGTGTTGTGGCATAGTGGGTAAAGACGCTGCCTGTGATGCCTGATCCCAGATGGGTACCAGCTGATGTCCCCGCTGCTCTATTTCCTACCCAGCTCCCTTCTAATGGCCTGGGGGATACACCTGAGGATGGTCCAAACACTGCCACCCATGTGGGAGATCCAAAGGAAACTCCTGGCTCCTGGTTTTGACCTGGCCCAACCCTGGCTGTTGAACCCATCCAGAGAGTGAACCAGCCGATGGAAGGTCTCTCTCTTTGTCTCCCCCTCTCTCTGTAACTCTGATTTTCAAATAACTTTTTTAAAAAAGAATTATCTCTTTATCCATATTAGGAATTACAAATACTGTGCTCTGTCATTAGTCTTTTTTTTTGTTTGTTTGTTTTTTTTTTGACAGGCAGAGTGGACAGTGAGAGAGAGAGACAGAGAGAAAGGTCTTCCTTTTGCCATTGGTTCACCCTCCAATGGCCGCCGCTGCCGGCACGCTTCAACCGGCGCACCGCGCTCATCCGATGGCAGGAGCCAGGTGCCAGGTGCTTTTTCTGGTCTCCCATGGGGTGCAGGGCCCAAGCACCTGGGCCATCCTCCACTGCACTCTCGGGCCACAGCAGAGAGCTGGCCTGGAAGAGGGGCAACCGGGACAGAATCCGGCACCCCGACCGGGACTAGAACCCGGTGTGCTGGCGCCGCAAGGCGGAGGATTAGCCTGTTGAGCCATGGCGCCGGCCCCATTTGTCTTTTGACTCTGCATATGATTCTCATTCAGTGCAGAATGGTTTGATATTGTGCAGCCCAATTTATCTAATACTCTTACTTAGTGCTGATTTTGAGTTCCAGACACAAAAGTCTCCCCCACTCCACATTTACCAAAAACAAATAAAGATAAACGAAAAAACAAAAATACAGGTTAGAATGTAGCCAAAAAGGAATAGAATTCTACTCAAAAGGGTTCGACTGAAGATGATTTAATGAAGAGGCTATTGCAAGACTCAGGAAAGATTAAGGGAAGTGATCAGGACACCGAGGCTCCCCACATTGGTTTCAGTGATTGGAGGCAAGAAAAAGCTAAGCCTTAATGCATTGAAAGCTGAGACAAGGGCCACTTTGAAGAATGTCAAGCTAGCTATTCTTGTTGGATTTTCTACCTTATTTTAGAATCAGCATTTGTAATTATAAAACAAACCTTGTATTATTTATTTATTATCTGAAAGGCAGAGAGACAGAGCCATACAGACACATCTTTCATTGCTGGTTCACTCCGTCAAAGACCTGCAACAGGCAAGGTTGAGTCCAGCTAAAGTCAAAAACTTTGAACTCAGCTCGGGTCCTCCATGTGAGTGGCAAGGACCCAAGTTGGTCATGATCAACTGTCTCTCAGGATGTGCATTAGCAGGGAACTGGAAGCAGAATTAAAACTCAAACCAAAACATTTAAATATAGGGTGCAGGTGTATCCCTAACCATTGCACCAACCCTTGTAAGTTTTGTTTTCCTTTTGCTTTATTAACAGGGAGAATTATCTGTGTGTTTGTGTCTTGCCATACAAAATCATAGGCTCTTCTGGTTGCTGGAATGTTATTTATCATCTTCTATAGGATGCATTTCCCTCATATTCACACTTAGTTGTAAAAGACATGCTTAGTCATTGTACAAAAATGTCATAGGAACCCAAACTATTACTGTAATGCATAAAATGGAAAATAAGCATCCTTTTGACTTCCTGGAAATGATCACTCAATTTATTTTTGTTATTTCATGGCATATGCATTTCTTTAAGCTCCAGTACATTTTAGGGAACAAAAGTATATGTATATATAGATATGAAGTGCTTCCAACCTTTGTCTATTTAGGTTCTTGTTTAAGTCTCACTAATATATGAAGGGTTTGAACAAAACTGATGCTATGTTAATACAAAAAACAAACACAAAAATGTACTTATTAGCTACACAAGTAGCAGCTCATTGAGAACAAAAAATATGTTTTGGTTATTTAAATATTTTTTCTCCATGTGACACATTTTTATGTAAATAAAAAAGTGGAATAAATTGCTGTTCACGATCTTGTCATCTGATCAACCACAATTTCCTAAGCTTTAGATTACACTGGCAGTACAGGATGCTGCTGCCCCATAGAGGCATGAATCAGAATCTGCAGCTAGATTAACTATGAAGCAACTATTGCATTTTTGATTTCTGGCTTGAAACACAATAGAAATGAAAGACCGTCAGAAAGTTTAAATTTAGTCAACCCTGTAGATTTTATGATGCTTTCTTAAGTTCTGTAAGAGTGATTGAATCAATTTCATTTTTCTACTCAGTTCAAATGATATGGGCAAAGGAATTCAATAGACAATTCTCAAAAGAAGAAATACAAATGGGTAACAAACATATGAAAAAATGTTCAACACAAGTAGCCATCAGGTAAATTCAAATCAAAACCACAATGAGATATCACCTCACCTCTGTCCGAATTGCTAAAATCCAAAACACAGAGAGTAATGAGGTAAGGATGTGGAGAAAGGGGAACACTTATACACTGTTGGTGGGAATGTAAATCAGTGAAGCCATTGTGGAAAACAGCGTGGACATTTCTTAAAGAACTAGAAATAGAATTGCATTTTAGCCACTGGGTATACACCTTACAGACTTGAACACAATGTATCACAGAGATGTCTGCCCACCATGTTCATACCAGCACTATTCACAAAACCCAAAATTTGGAACCGACCATGATTTCCATCATCACATGGATGGATAAAGAAAACATGATATATATACACAATGGAATACTATTCAGCTAAAAAAAAGAATGAAATTGTATTATTCACAGTAAAATGGATGCAACAGGAGGACATCATGTTGAGTGAAATAAACCAGACCCAGAAAGACAAATATTGCATGTTCTCCTTTATATATGGGAGCTAAAATTTAAAAAAAAAAAGGAAAGAAGGAAGGAAGGAAGGAAGGAAGGAAGGAAGGAAGGAAGGAAGGAAGAAATGACTATATGTATCAGTGTTGCTGCAAATACAGTTGTGTAAAATTTTGTTTTATATCTTTGTCAAACCAATGTTTACAAATTTTATAGTACTACAGTTTAATGATGTGTAATTACTTCAAACTTTATTTTATATGGGTTCAATGGTTATTTTATAATTCAATTGTGGTTTATAGCCATTGTCTATATTCCCATTGAGTTATAGTCTGTTTGCTTTTTACTTGCTAAACTTCTTATCTGGTGAAATATTAAGCTCTTTTACTGTAATGTAAATTTAAGACATGTTACCCTGAAAACTTAAAAAAAAAAGTAGAAAGGAAAAATGAGGGGGGTAGGAGGAAGGGAAGGGAGAGAAGGAAGGAGGGAGGGAGAAGGGGATACCATTATGTTCTTAGAATTGTATCTACAAATCACATCGAATCTGTTAAAAAATAAAATAAAAAAGCAAAAAAGAAAGATAAAAATTAGTAAAGATAGAAATAAAGAAAATTTAGAAAAAATATTCTCTTGTGAGAGAATTTGTCACAGTGACATCATTTGGTATAGATCCCATATCTGAGTGCCTGAAATTAAGTTCCACCTCAGCTTCCAATTAGGACTTCCTGCTAATGCACAGCTTAAGAGTCAGACTGTGATAGCTCAAGTACTTGGGTTCTTGCTACTCATGGGGGAGACAGAATGCATTCTGGGCTCCTGGTTTTGAACTGACCTAGCCTCTGTGTGACTGACTCTGCCTCTGTGTGACTCTGACTTTCAAATAAATTAAAATCAATCTTTTTTAAAAAGGGTGGGATAGGTCTTTCTATTCTCATGATAAAAGTAAAAACTCAGAAGAGTGATATTGGCACTTTCATCCTGCTAAAGGCAGCTTCTAAGGGAAAAGAAACCATATGGTGCACTCTTAAAGGGACTTTCCTTTTCTCATTCCAACAGGGACCTGACCTAACCATCTAACTCTTCAAACTAAATGATGGGTTCACATGCTGATATCACACGCTAACCACTTTCAATCAAGTTTTCTATTTTGTAACAAACTTGGTAACAAAGGGTTGTGAATCTACGGGATGTTTCATGTGTTTTCTGTTGCCTGTATTGAATTTAATTGCTTTAAAATTCTGAGTTTTAAAGGAGTTAACTTCATCTAACTAATTAGATCTGGTCCACAGCTTTGGTGAAAATGCTGAGATTTAATTTTGACTTTGACCAAATATTCAAACTTCTGACAACTTTTTTTTTTATCTGAAGTTATGAAAGCTGGTCTTTCATCTTTAGCCTCCAGCTGGATCCCTGAGACTCTCAAAAGACCAGGCTGTAATCTAAGAGAGATAATAACTGTCCAGAATTGAAATTAACGTAAAATACAATTGTAAAAATGTAAAATAAATCTTCAGGTTGTAAAATGATGCCAAACTTACTCTGTGCTTATATAAAATTTGAATGTTTTGATGCACTGGGATTAATCATTGTTAATGATATACAGTTATAGAGTGGACCCATCCCACACTGCTTATAGAAGACAAAGCTTGTCCTACATGTTGTGTTGGTTGAATGATGGTGAAGAGTAGTGCAGATGCTTTCTCCCTCATCCCCAGCTTATGACTGCAGCCAGATCAGCATTGGGACAGGGAGCTGGCTGAAGCTCCCCAACCACATTTCCATCCTTGCTTGCAACCCTGCCCTACCCTCTCTTTATGTAACCACAAAAAAGGCATCTGTTTTTCTTTTCTTTTCATATTTTATATATAGCAAAAACTAATTACTGCTGTTGGGAACTACCTGTGGTTAGTCTAGTGTATAGCATCAGTTACATAAGAATTTCTGGAGCCTACTTACTAATGGGAGAGGATTCGGAATGGCTGACTTTGACCCAGCTAACAAAGAAGGTTCCACCCTGGATATCCCCCTCCATAAGCTGGATGGATCCTTATCAGAATAAAGCGTGGGGGCTGGCACCGTGGCTCACTTGGTTAATCCTCTGCCTGCGGTGCCGGCATCCCATATGGGCGCCAGGGTTCTAGTCCTGGTTGCTCCTCTTCCAGCCCAGCTCTCTGCTGTGGCCCGAGAAGGAAGTGGAGGATGGCCCAGACGCTTGGGCCCTGCAACCACATGGGAGACCAGGAGGAAGCATCTGGCTCCTGGCTTCGGATTGGCGTAGCTCTGGCCATGGCAGCCATTTGGGGGATGAACCAACAGAAGGAAGACCTTTCTCGCTGTCTCTCTCACTGTCTAACTCTATCTGTCAAATAAAAAAAATAATAAAAAAAAAGAATAAAGCATGAACATCTATATAATTGTCATTTGAATATACTCATTGTTTTATTTCTAACCTCACCATGCAACTATCCTTGTCCCTTAAAAAAGCCCTCTTTTTGGCCGGCGCCGTGGCTCAACAGGCTAATCCTCCGCCTTGCGGTGCCGGCACACCGGGTTCTAGTCCCGGTCGGGGCGCCGGATTCTGTCCCGGTTGCCCCTCTTCCAGGCCAGCCCTCTGCTGTGGCCCAGGAGTGCAGTGAAGGATGGCCCAAGTGCTTGGGCCCTGCACCCCATGGGAGACCAGGAAAAAGCACCTAGCACCTGGCTCCTGCCATCGGATGAGCGCGGTGCGCCGGCTGCATCGCGCCGTCCGCGGCAGCCATTGGAGGGTGAACCAATGGCAACGGAAGACCTTTCTCTCTGTCTCTCTCTCTCACTGTCCACTCTGCCTGTCAAAAAAAAAAAAAAAGCCCTCTTTTTAGCTTGTTGGGTAGAAAGAGCCCATTTTGTTTCAAAAGGTCTCTCCTCCCACCAAGATGCTGGTTTCTTGAAATAAACTCTTTCCTTGTAACAACACTCTTTATGGTAAGCTGACTGTACAAGTGGTGGGCAATCAGGGCCAGGTTATTGGTCTGGTAACATTTAGGCAGCCAAAGCCAGTTAGGAAAAAAGTTGACATGGATACTTGTTCTCCTGACTGAAGACTGCCAGTTACTTTCCTACTTAGAAAAATAGACTTTAGCCCTGAAAATAAAACCATTACCCTAATAAGTAGATGATACAAAGTGACTGATATATTTGAACTTCTCTGAAGAGATTCATAGCTATTTAATGTAGTAATCTGCTATCAAGGAGACCAAACTCGGCCAGTCCACTCCCAAAACAAATAACACCTGTTTTAGACTTAAAAAAAAAGGCCAGGGAAGTGATAGCTGCCATGACAAAGGGTGGCTTTAAAAGAAGCCCCACATATTCTGGCAAAAACCTGAGCCCTGGAAGTGAGACTGTAAGAATAGAAGAACAAGACATTTAGGTTCTTCGGAAAAAATGGGTCATCAAGGAAGGAGGTACCTTTCTCTGAAGGGGGGAGAGAACTTCGACTTTGATTATGGCCTTGTGTAAATAAGATCAAAGCCAGTGAACTTAAAAGGCTTCCATAGCCTTGGCAACTCATGATAAGAGCCTAGGGTGACTACTGACATCATAAATAAGAGTGTCAATTGTTAAATCAACAATAGGAGTCACTGTGCACATACTCCCTATGTAGGATCTCTGTCCTTAATGTGTGATACTATGTGAATTAACGATATAACTCCTATTCAAACTGTACTTTATTCTCTGTGTTTCTGTGTGGGTGCAAACTGTTGAAGTCTTTACTTAGTATATACTAAATTGATCTTCTGTATATAAAGATAATTGAGAATGAATCTTGATGTGAATGGGATGGGAGAGGGAGCGGGAGATGGGATGGTTACGGGTGGTAGGGAGGTTATGGGGGAAAAAGCCACTGTAATCCAAAAGCTGTACTTTGGAAATTTATATTTATTAAATAAAAGTTTTTTTTAAAAAAAGAACAAGACAAACAGGAGATAGCCCACAAACTCAAGAGCTAGAATAGACACAAATCTAAGAGGGACCACTACCGGTAAGTGCATGACAGAGAACCCCCTCCCATAGGGACTAGGGTTTACTTGAGCTGCTGAAGGTCATGAATGGGTAGGTATGTCAGTACTGAGAGGGTTTGCACGAACTCTTTGTTGGGTTTGGGCTTTTCAGATTTGCAATGCACAGGATAAGGATCAGGGTGACATTGAGTTGATTGGTAAGTTTCTCAATGGGGTGGGGGTTAGGATCTGCTCTCAGTCATGTAGACAATGAACCACAAAGCAGAATCAAAGATTTTGTCCTTTCTCCATCAATCCTGAGTATAGATAGGGAGACAGGGCACTAGTCTATCTGGCTACTTCTTGCTGATGCAGGGTGATGTAACTATACTTTGCATCAGCTTAAGTGGAGAACAGTCATTTGACATTCTGGCATGGTGGCTCAAAATAGGGCAATCGTTTTCTCTCCTAAGAACTTTTGGATTATGTTAACACTAGGAATAAAAGCACTATGATTGGCCAGCGCCACAGCTCAATAGGCTAATCCTCCACCTGTGGCACCAGCACCCCAGGTTATAGTCCCAATTGGAGGGCCAGGTTCTGTCCTGGTTGCTCCTCTTCCAGTCCAGCTCTCTGTTACGGCCTGGGAGTGCAGTGGAGAATGGCCCAAGTGCTTGGGCCTTGCACCTGCATGGGAGACCAGGAGAAGCACCTGGCTCCTGGCTTCAGATCAGAGCAGTGCATCGGTCACAGCACGCCAGCCACAGAGACCATTGAGGGGTAAACCAATGGAAAAAGGAAGACCTTTCTCTTTGTCTCTCTCTCTCACTGTCCACTCTGCCTGTCTAAAAAAAAAAAAAAAAAAGAACTATGATTGTGATGACAAAAGGAGATAACAGAAGCATTGGTAGGAAAAGCAGACAAAATGATTTAGAGCTGTTTTGAGAATAGATTTCATTAGTGCTCTTTCTTATGCCCTCAATTCCTTATCTTATCACATGAGATATTATCATGTAAGCAGTAACCTTCACCAAGAAAGAAACAAAGCCCTCCTTCTTCAGTGGTAAAGAGGTCTAACCCTTGGCAATTATGAAGGACCACTGCTGTGAAAAAATCTACCTGGTCTTGAAGGTGAGGCAATTGTGCTAGGTCATCTACGTTTTCCTTGAGAATGAGAGATTAGCTTTTCAATTTGCTTTGTCTACAGAAATTGCCAGTCCCGTTTCTCCTGTCCCAATTCCTGCTAGGACTCCCAAAGAGGTAAGCAAGGTGGGGTAAATCCAAAATCCCTATTGACTCGGTGAGTTAGTGGGATGGCAGATGAAGTCTGATCTAGAGTATAGCACAAAGAGAGAAACAGGAAAGCAAGAGTACATGTGTCTGTTCAGTTAGCCAGAAGACATTAATTCATCTGGCTGCCACAGAGAAAGAATGCTCCTATTTCTGGTGCCAGACATGCTAAAATGTGGAACAGTGTGGGTCCTGGCAGTGATAATTCACACACAGTGAGAGTATACACCATCAGGGTTGATGATGCCAGGCCATAGGGCAAGGAGAACCTGAATAGGGTGGAAACATGGGGAGAGTGACTGGGAGAGTGATGGTGTATTTTCAAAGTGTATGGGACAATGATCCCACTTCATGGGAAAAGGGACAATGATCCCACTTCATGGGAAAAGGGACAATGATCCCACTTCCTGGGAAAAGGGGAAGGAGGCACATGTGATGCATGTAGTGGCTTGACAGAACAGAGAAGTCACAACAAAAATGCCTTTGATAATTACACAAGATTGTTAAATTCTTTGGGTTTTGTGGAAAGTACAGGACATCCATTCAGTCCTGTGATCATTATCCAGACCATCTGGGAGGCGGAGAGCATTTGCCAGCCTTCAGGAGAGGAATGTGTACAAATCCAACATAAGCAGATAGTGGGGCTATGTTCAAAGAATAGATGAGATGAAGCATTAATGAGATAAATCCTGTCCAAAGGCTTGGATAAGTAGGCCTTAGGGGCTGGTAGAGGCTCTTGTCATCTGGGCAACGAGGACAAGTACTTGTCCTTTGGAACTGTGAATATAAAAAAGAAATGGTTTGTATAGGTTAGGGATGCCTAGGGCTCATACTTCAAGATCCATTTTTAGCATTCAGAATGGAGTCTTTAGGGGGGAAAATTACTTTTAAAATCTGTCTAGCTCACCTTCGGTAGCTTCAGAGAGATGCTTAACAATAAAGGAGAAATTTGGAATCTAGATGCAAAAACATACGATAAGTCCCAATAAAGGAGGAGTCTCACTTTGTATGTGGGAAAGGAAGAGAATGTATTGCCTGTTTTCAGGCCAGAGGAATTGCAATATGTCTGGTGTCTCAAGAAGTCCCAGGAAGGAAGCAGAAGTAGAGATTAGCTGGGTCTTTTTTCTGAGATACCCTCTAGGCTTCATCAGCTTGAAAATCTAAAATACTATTAGTATGTTGAAAACAAGTTTCTTGGGAGGGGCTACAGAGTAGAACATCATCAACATATTGAAGAAAGGTGCTGGGTAGAAGGTTGACAGAAGCTAAGTCTGCTTGGAGGTCCTGTCCAAAGTGGTGGGCTGTCTGAAAAACTTTGGGGCAAAAAAGGTTTCGCCTGGCATCACTATTGAGGAGAAGACCCAAGGTCCTTGTTGCAATTACAGGTAGGATGGTAAATTTGTATATCCTTTTATTACTAGCTAGGTAGAATTAGCCCTTATGTGCAAGAGTAGCTGAAGAAAAAAAAAAAAAAAGAGGGAATTCTTTGTGACTAACTAGTCTTCCCCTTGTTCATAACCTTGTCAAGGTGATTCCAGCCCTCTCCCTAAAGACAGCCTAAGAAAATCCCCACCATGTACCAAGGGCTATTAGGGCAAGTAGTATAAATCTAAAGGATTGCTCTTGTCCCACAACCTTGTTGGGTGAGTCTCAACTTTCTGTGATGGACAGTTTAGGAAAAACTTTCCCCATCCTGCACCATGAGGCTTTGAAGTCCATTATAAAGTTTTAGGAGACATTTCAGGAATTCCACACCTAGGGATCACTCCACTCAGCCTATTCTGGAGAGGGAGAGCAATAGAAAACTAAATAAATAGCCCATGCACTCCCATAAAAATATATTTTTCAACAAATGCAGCTGGGAAAACTGGATCTCTGTATGAAGCAAGACCCCCTACCTTACACTTTACACAAAAATCCACTCAAAATGGATCAAAGACTTAAATCTATGACCTGATACAATCAAATTATTAGAGAACACTGGGGAAAACCTGCCAGACATTAGCAGAGGCAAAACCTTGTTGGAAAAGATCTCAGAAGCACAGGCAATCAAAGCCAAAATTGACAAATGAGATTACACCAAATTGAGAAGCTTCTGTACTGAAAAAACAAAAATTAACAAAGTGAAGAGGCAGTCAACAGAATAGGAGAAAATGTTTGAAAACTATTCAATTGATAAAGGATTAGTAACCAGAATATATAAAGCTCAAGAAACTCAACAGCAACAAAACACACAGCCCAGTTAACAAAAGGGCAAAGGACTTAAAACAGGCATTTTTCAAGAGAGGAAATCCCAAATGGCCACCAGACACATGAAAAAAGGCTCAGGATCACCGGCCATCAGAGAAATGAAAATCAAAGCCACAATGAGCTTTCACCTCACCCTAGTTAGAATGGCTTTCATACAGAAATAAACAAACAACAAATGCTGGCAAGGATGTGGGGAAAAAGGTATTTTAACCCCCTGTTGGTGAGAATGGAAACTGGTGCAGCCACTATAAAAGACCACATGGTCTGCAGCCATACCACCCTGAAAGTGCCCGATCTCATCTGAAAGACAGTATGGAGATACCTCAGTAGACCTACCATATGATCCAGTCATCCCACTCATGAAATTTACCCAAATCAAAAGAAATCAGCATCTGAAAGGGTTTTTTGTACCCCCATGTTCTTTGCAGCTCAATTTACAGCATTTAAGATATTCAGTCAATCCAGATGTCTGTCAACTGAAGACTAGATAAAGAAATTATGGTATATGAACACCATGAACTATCACACAGTGGTAAAAAAAAAAAATGAAATCCTCTCATTTGTAACAAAAAAGAAAGCAACTGAGAACTATTATACTTAGTGAAATAAGCCTGACCCAAAAAGACAAATACCATATGATCTCCCTGCGCTGTGATAATTAATAGAGTCCCTGAAAGGTAATCTACAGATGTGAAATTGACGCTTTGATGTGCAATTCCTTGTCTCGACTGTTGAGGAATTTTTTTATATTATTTGTTGAACTCTTTATTTAGTGTAGGGTTCATCTTATGTGTATAAAGTTAATTGAAAATAAATCTTAGTAAAAAATAAGATTAAGAATAGAAGATGGAGGAAGAAGAAGGGTAGGAGAGTAGGTGGGAATAATCACGATATTTGTAAATTTGCATTAATGAAATGCATGCAATTTGTATCCCTTATATAAAAAGTTAAAAAAGCCTCAATCCAAAGTCACTCCAAATCAGTTGAAGTGGGCCTTGTTGGGTTATTTTAAATATCATCGCTGTTAAACTCTCAGGCTTTCCCACCTGGATTCATTGTCTCAAGGTAAAGCTTATCCTGATCCAGGAAGTTACCTGGGGTAATGTCCTGAAGAGGTGGTAATCACAAACCATGATACCCACATCTCTTTGACTCACCGTTATTCTGGAAGACTCTGATGAGCTGATTACTCACAAAATCATGAAATTCCCAACCCACCATGTCTGATCTTAGGCAGTCCCACAAACTTGTCCTGATCATTTGGAAAGCTTCCACTCCAATACCCAATCAAAACAAAAATACTTTTCACTTTCCTGTGGGACTGTTTCCTCTAGGGCGATTCTATTAAGTGTATACCTGAGTGACTTTGCCTCTGGTTAGGCCATTCTGAGCCCTACAAACGGAAGGTGATTTTCATGGTGCTTCTGGGGACCACTGCCCAGTCTCCCTCCCATTCAGTTCCCATGCAGCAGTTTCTTGCTGTACAACACCTAGAATATGCACTCAATCTCATCTTGTCACTTTTAAATAACACAAACAGAAATCTCTTAAAGAATTTCTGGCTATGTCTCTCTCTATCCTCATTTGCTTACACTATAGTACCTGCCCCATAGCCTGCAGGGGTTAAGACCACAGAATATCTCTCTGCTAAGATATAAAAGGGAGCAGGATTTTCAGACACAGCAGAAAGCATTTTTCAAAAATTATCTTAGAGACCAAGCACATCAGGCCATCAGGCTTTTCAAGGACTATAAGTGGAGTATCACAAAATTCCTTTATCTCAAAACCCCAATCCTTGGCCATTACCACTAATACACTGCTACAAGCTTAGGCCCCTTTTGCATCCCAAGGGCCTCCTCCAAGGGCAATCTCACTCTGGAAGATATCTCTCCTAAGCTATGATTAAGATTACTGGCTCTTTAAATCAGTGGGCTCACCGCATTAATAACTATATTCCCTCACAAGCTAATGGTAAGTTCATGCAACCTGTCTTGTTCTCAAATTCCCCCACTCTCTCTGTGCCTGACTGTATAGGCCGACCTTCTATATAAATGGGCTCTTTCCTTGGCAATGTACCAAGATGCTCAAGGGGCACAGTGCCTTCTTCCAAATACTTATAAAAATTCTACAGATTGACTCATCACAGATGCTCAAATTTTATTCTTTGTGAACATAAATCGTCAGGAGTAACGCAGATTAACTACATAATCCCTTACAACCTCTCACATGTGCTACATTGGCAGGCGATGTCAACATTTGGGAGAATAAACCAGGTATAATGTCAGGGACTTACGTACTTAAACATCTGTTTTCCATCCATCTGACACCTTCCTTACAAACACAGGTGTCCTTTGTGAGATAAACACTTACCTCTGCCTCCCCACTAACTGGATTGGAACTTGTATGCTTATATTTCTGTCTTCCAATGTGAACGTGCCTCTCAATAACCAATTACCACCAATTTCTCTAAACTGGAACATTTTCCACAACAGAACTGCCACTCTAAGATCCCTCTGAGCCAGCTTGAAAACTGCCACTTGGGTGGGCATAGGAGTAAGAGGACTTGCTACACCCCTCTCCTACTACCAGGTCCTTTCTAATGGTATTCAAGACAGCCTAGATGAACTATCTCAAGGCCTTTATAAGGTTCAAAGTCAAGTTGACTCCTTGGCAGCAATAATAATCTTACAAAATCAACGGAGCTTAGACCTGTTAACAGCAGAAAAAGAGGATCTCTAGTCATTTTGAGAAGAAGAATGTTACTCTTATGTGACTCTATGTAGTTTGTTCAGTATGCTCCTCACAAAGTGACAGACAGAGCATCTAGAAGTCAATAATGGCCATATACATTTCAGCTTCTGAAATTCATTCAGTGGTCCAGAACATCGCCCAGACACATGTTGACAATACCTTCACCTAAAAGTGCTCAATTCTAGCCACTGCTCCAGCAATCCCAGCACCAGGAGAGGGAGGATCCACTCCCCTAATTATGCTGCTTCTCAGCAGGAAGTAACTTGTAAGACTGTTGACATCCCACAGGGCTCTTGTCTATGTAACACCAAAAGATTTGTTTTCCATTCCATTATGTATTAAAATGCTGGACTTTTTGGAATTCATTAGGCCATTGAGGCCTGATAGAACCCATTATGTTACTTAGCTTGACCCCTAGGCCCCATGAAGCTGGGTGCAGGCAGATGATCTAAGACTAGAGAAGAAATGTTTATTGCTTGAGAAAGCCCCATACCTGGGACATTCCAAAGCTGTAAGACAATGCACTGTAAACTTCACCAAGGAGCCTCTCTGCGCATCTCCCATTGACCTCATCAAGGTACTTATGGTGCTCTGTACCTCCCCAAACAAGTAGCTTAAGAAGGGATTCTGCCTGCTCAAACAGAGTGAAGCCTGGCTTCAAATCCCCTGCTCCCTGACTGGGCAGGCTCAGCCCCACTCTCTTTCTCTCCTCCATTCTGTCCCACTAAAATAAAGTCTTTTCTACTTTATCTGGTAGGCTCTCACCTTCTTTGAACTCTAAAATCCTAAAACTTAACACTGAATGTCATGCCAATCATATATGGCTCTGTTTGCAGAGATGGCTTCTCAGAGGTCTGGTCTTTGAGCAAGAAAGAATTCAGGTGTGAGAGAGAGTTGTAGTAGTGATTGAGGTAGCAATGTTTACTGAAGAGGAATACACCAAACACATGAGGCAGGCAGCTCAGTAAATGACCGAGAGCCCAGTCGGGATTCAGACTGCACTTTTTATGGACATGAGGATAGGGTCCTCCATTTCTCCTGCCTTCCTCACTCATCTGAGAAATTGCTGAGTGGAGAGTTTTCTTGATGTAGGTTTCTGGAAAATCCTCCCAGGACCTTATCAACATAGATAGGGTTTTTCACTTAAAATAATCTCAATAGAGCTTGGTTGAAGGGAAGATTTTAAGTTAATGTTCTCATTTTAAGACTATTCCCTAGATAATTTTTTTAATCAAAGCCTTTTCCATCCACTTCAATCTTGTGCTAATGC
The DNA here is from genome assembly GCA_949820135.1 of Sylvilagus floridanus. NCBI lineage: Eukaryota > Metazoa > Chordata > Mammalia > Lagomorpha > Leporidae > Sylvilagus > Sylvilagus floridanus. The sequence continues at coordinate 101,392,311 of OX463238.1, read as the reverse complement.
ACACAAAACAACCCCTCCCGTTGCCCCTGTCCTGGACAGGAAATCTGTGCTGACTTCTGGATGACTGGAAAATATGCTTATCTGTGCCTCCGTTCTATCTCCTCTAGGATCAGTCACTCTCCTTGGTCATCCTAGTTCCTGAGCAAAGTCTTATTTTCAAAAGGAAAGATTAGGGACTCTAACACTAAGCCTACCTCCCCCTATTTACTGACTGACAAATATCAGCTCTGTTGGAGATTCTTTCTAAAATCTTTTCATCACAAAGCTGTAAATACTGTCTGTAATCACCCTGCAGTTTGTCCATCTAAGCTGGATGTTGTATTTTGATTTACAAATACTCTTTCTGGGGTCAGATTCTGCAGACATGTGACTTCCCTCAATGCCTATATTTACTTTTCCTCCCAGTTATCCAGGCTAATAGAAGGGAAAACTGACTTAGTTTGGATGATAAGTGAGGAATGCTTTATAGAAGAGATACTATTTGAGTGAGGTTTCAAAGGAAATAAAAAATCTTTGATTTCTTGATCTCTCAAAAACAAAGAGGATAGGGAGAGGAATATGATATGAGTAACATTCTATATAGGTAGAAAAAATAGGTAAAGGCATTTAGCTAGTCATTAACAGTAATGATGGTGATGTTTACATGTTGATGTAAACTTATCTCCAAGACACAAATGAAAAACAAAAACTTGGGATAAACAATTCATGGAGTGTGATCTCTCATTTTGATGCACAATGTGCAAAGCAAAAAATATATTTTATTAGTATGTATAGCTGCCTATTTATAGTCACATAGGCAAATGGTTGAAAATTGAAATGGAAAGATCTCAGAAAATAGTTGTAAAATTAGGTGATACCAAAAAAAAAAAAAAAAAGAAAGAAACAAAGAAACAAAGAAACAAAGAAATTAGGTGATACCAGAGAATAACTTACAGTCAGGAGCTGGAGGTTCAATTTCAATTTCTGTTCTGGAAGTTGCATATGGTATTTTCAGTTAATACAAGAAAATACCGGTATCTAAAATGAACATAGCATCAAAAGTCCATTTCATTAAGAAGATTTCTGTAGCGAGCTTGATGGCTCTCTCCCAATTGCTTTTCTTTTTAGTACCATCATTATCAAAACATTAATTGAATGATATCTTTACTTTATTTAGTTTGTACATTATTTATTGATTGCAGCATGCTAGTTTAGCAATGGATAAAGGCAGTCTAAATCCTCACAGCCTGCTGGGATGAGAAAGATGGTATAGAAAATAAACAGGAAGAGGTTGGTATTGTGGTTTAGTGGGGGGAGATTTTGTTAAATATGTCCAGAAAAGTCTTCTCTGACGAAGTGGCTTTTGAGTAAAAATCTGAGCTATAAAATATTTTGGAGGGCCAGTGCTGAGGCACACTAGGATAATCCTTCTCCTGCAGTGCCGGCATCCCGTATGGACACTGGTTCTACTCCCGGTTGCTCCTCTTCCAGTACAGCTCTCTGCTGTGGCCTGGGATAGCAATAGAAGATGGCCCAGTGTTTGGGACCCTGCATCCACATGGGAGACCAGGAAGAAGCACCTGGCTCCTGACTTTGGATCAGTGCAGCTCCGGCCTTTGCAGCCATTTGGAGAGTGAACCAGTGCAAGGAAGACCTTTCTCTCTGTCTCTCTCTCTCACTGTCTGTAACTCTACCTGTCAAATATATAAATAAAATCTAAAAAAAAAAAAGATATTTGGAAAAGAACATTCCACAAAACAGGGCATAGCAGCAATAAATGTCTCAACTCAAAGACCTACCCAGGTATCTCAGTCTGGATTGAGGAGAGAAAGAGGGAAATTAGGAGGTGATATAAGAAAGATGGGGAGTCAGAACTCCAGTTTCAAAAATGGATGAATAGCCTAATGGTTGAGATCCCTACATCCTACATCAGAGTGGTTAGAGTCTATCCCTGGCTCCAGCTCCTGATTGCAGCTTCCAATCAACGCAAACCCTAAGAGGCAGTGCAATCATCCAAGTGATTGGCTTCCTGCCACTCACATGAGAGTTTTGGTTGATTCCTGGCTCAATCTCTAACTCTAACCCCCAGATATTATGGGCATTTAAGTGGAGTGAAGCATACAAGCTCGCTCGCTCGCTCTCTCTCTCTCTCTCTGTCTGCCATCCCCACCTCTATCTCTGCTCCTCAAATAAAAATAAATAACTCCAACCTCAGTTCTTGCTGTAGCCTATATATTGGTCATCTTTGCTGCATAAATCACCATAATATATTATAATTGGAGGAAGAATATCAGTTTCAGATTTCTTTGATTTTTTTTGGTGGCGCTTAAATGTGGCCCTTAAACTGGAATCAGTTTACAATGGTTATATTACAAACATACATTACCCAAGAGTAATATTCTAGTTCATATGCAGAGAATACAGAGCTAAAATTAAGATAGACCATGAGACTGATTATATTGTAATTTTTCCCAGAGCATACTAATTTTTCAAAATTGATTCTCTAAGATTTATCTAAAGCATGTTTCAACTATCACTTTGTATTTCTTATTTATTTATTTATTTATTTTATTTTTTTATTTTTTACAGGCAGAGTGGACAGTGAGAGAGAGAGAGACAGAGAGAAAGATCTTCCTTTGCCATTGGTTCACCCTCCAATGGCTGCCACGGACAGCGCGCTGCGGCCGGCGCACCGTGCTCATCCGATGGCAGGAGCCAGGAGCTAGGTGCTTATCCTGGTCTCCCATGGGGTGCAGGGCCCAAGCACCTGGGCCATCCTCCACTGCACTCCTGGGCCACAGCAGAGGGCTGGCCTGGAAGAAGGGCAACCGGGACAGAATCCGGCGCCCCGACCGGGACTAGAACCCAGTGTGCCGGCGCCGCAAGGCGGAGGATTAGCCTGTTGAGCCACGGCACCGGCCCACTTTGTACTTCTAAGACTAACAGTCAATCAAGACCATTTTAACTTCTCCAATTCATTCTATTTTAACAGAAATACTTTATCATGATGACATTAAAAGGCATCTACTAAATGTAGTATTATTTATAAAATAATAAATATTTCAAATATTTTTGTCATTGAATTATATTTGCTACTATTTACCTGATTTATCATTGGTTAAGATTTCTTACTATTCGTTGAACTATTAGTAGAAGGTCTAGTAAATATGAGTATTAGAATACAAAAATGCTAGTGTTTTCAAATTTCTGGGTTAAAAGTGATATTCTTTTCAATTCCAATAGGAGGAGGCAAAACCTAAGTAGACCAGACTTTGAAGCTAAAAGGAAACCCTGACTCATGGTTTCCTTAAACTCCAAACATGTTTGTGGGACACACTCTAAACCTTAAGAAAATGCAGTTGTTTTCTAGATTAGTTATTTTTTTTACTTTTCCAAGTGTAAAAATTTTAATTTTGCATTTGAAGAGTTCAGTGGTGAAGCAATATTTATGGACTAAAGAAAGCTCAAAGTACTCCCTCTCTCTCTCCCCACACAAATATAAACATGCACACATGCACATATACACAAATACATGCAACTTGGAGAGATCTAATAATGCTCTGCAAACCCTATAGATCTGAGAAGTTTCGGTAGATGATAGACCTATTTTAAATTGGATCACTTTCTTTTAAAGAAAATATTAGCTTTGATCACTAGGTGGCAGTAAGGATCTACAAAATCTGTTCAGATGAATAAATGCAAAGTAACAGAAAAAATTAAACATCTCCTGTAATAAATCATCTCTCTTATTAGACAAGGTAAGATTAGTTTCTGAGTTGGAATAATATTAAACAAATATTTTTAATTTCCTGAAAGATAATATATAACTAAAGACCATTTTTTAAATCCTCTTTCTTCATATTCTAAAATTAAATGACTTTGGCATATGAATTATTTTTACTTCGTTGAAAATAAGAGTTGCTAGTTTTATTTGTCTAGTGATTTCTATAATCAATTAATCGACTACTTAGTCATCTAATGTCACTAGGTACTAGTCATCAAAGTTCAGAAAAGGATGTGTTACGTACATACTTGTCCTCAGTTATTCCTTTGAGTTTATGTCAAGGCTCATTTGTTAGGGGTAAATATTTAATTCACTTTTCAATTCACTTGAAAGCTATCAATTTGTCACCAATTATATTTCAAGTACTGCAAGTTACTAAGAGATGACAATGTTTCCACTTGTCTTCAAAATATTTACAATAAATGAGGAAAGACAAACATGTAAACAGGGAACGAAATGCAAGCAGTACTGGTGGAATACAATGCTGGTACACATGAAAACTGTACCTTATATAAAAGACCTCAGGAAAGGGTCATTTCACAAACACTGGAGAAGTGGTCACAAAGCCAATACAGGCCAAGCAATGGCAGAGGGGGAATGGAGTAAAAAATTAAAAAGTGTGAATATCTCAGGATAAAGAAAGAGCACACACATTGGTTAGAAGGAGTAGGAGGCTTATGCACTCTTGAACTGAAAGACACATGTTATCATTGTGTCCCTGTAAAACCATGAGTCTCTGGGGGTAGTAAGAAGGAAATCTGAGGAAGTAAGCAAGGGATATTGTGCATTGATTTATAGGTGAATTTACCTGTTTCATTGTTCCACAAGCACTGGGGGACATGGGAAAAGTAGTTTGTATGCGACAAACAGCACAATCAGCTTTGCAGTGCTGAGAAATTTCTTGGAGTAGAGTGTGGAACGTGAGTTAGATAGGAACATCGCAGGCGGTGAGGGCTGCAAAGGGACTAGATTGCTGTAGTAAGATGAGGGTGGCTCAACTAGAAATGACACATTTTGTAGGAAGTTCCAGAAAGAAGGGCTTTTGAAAAAGAGACAGTAGTCTAGAAATCTCTGAACTGAGTAATCAAGGGAAATGTTTAGGAAAACAAATTTGTTTTTAGATAAACTAAATTTGAGGTGCCTGCAACTCTGAAGTCTTTCCCTCAGGGCTTGCTATCTTATGAAAGGTACTAATATTCACCACATATTATTTGTCCCATCCTGCATACCTAAATTATTATCACATTCCTAGTATTTTTCTTTCCAAAAAGTTTTTTAATCTGTCTAGTTATTTCCATTTCCACAATCTTCCAGTTTAAGCATTATCATCTCTTTTTGGATAATTTTGGAAGGCTCTGAAATAGTCTACCTCCAATCTCCCCCAGTAGCCTTTGGATATCCACTATGATCTTTTCAGGATATGCATTTGATACTATCCCATTCCATAATATTCTAACATCAAATATTTAAGTAGCTTCTCTCTCAGTTGCCTCTTCACTTTACTGTTTTTTTGCAGTACAGAAGCTTCTCAATTTGATGCAATCCCATTTGTGAGTTTTGCTTATGCCTCTGGAGTCTTTTCCAAGAAATCTTTTCCTATGCCAATGTCTTAAAGAATTTCCTCAATATTCTCTAATAATCTAATGATTTCCAGTAGCAGATTTAAGTCTAATCCATTTTGAGTGGAATTTTGTGTAAGGTGTAAGGTAGGGCTCTTGCTTTATACTTCTGCATGTGGAAATTTAGTTTCCTCAGCACCGTTTGTTGAAAAGACTGTCTTTGCTCCAGGGATTGATTTTAGCTCCTTTATCAAATATAAGTTAGTTGTACACATTTAGATTGATTGGTGGCATTTCTATTCTCTTCCATTGGTCTATCCATCTGCTTTTGTACTGGTACTAGGCTGTTTTGATTATAAATGTCCTGTAGTATGTCTTGAAATCCAGGATTCTGATTGAGCATGTCCCAAATTGTACGTCTCCTCCCTCTCTTATTCCCACTTTTATATTTCACAGGGATGACTTTTCAGTTAAAATTTAAACACCTAAGCATAAGTGTTTGTCATTTACAGAGTTCAACCACTAGTACTAGAATAAAAAAATACTAAAATGGAAAAAAAAAAAAAGAAATCCAGGATTCTGATGCCTCCAGCTTTGTTTTTGTTATATAAGATTGCTTTAGCTATATGGGGTCTCCTCTGTTTCCATATAAATTTCAGCTCCATTTTTTCTATATCTGAGAAGAATGCCCTTGGTATCTTGATTGGTATCACATTGAATCTGTAAATTACTTTGGAATCATGAACATTTTGATGATATTATTCTTCCAATCCATGAACATGGAAGATTTTTCCATTTTTTGTATCTTTTGTATATTGTAATTCTCATTGTAGAGACATTGACATCCTTGGTTAAATTTATTCCAAGGTATCTGATTTTTTGTAGTTATTGTGAATGAGATTGAATTTAAAAGTTCTTTCTCAACCATGGCATTTTCTGTGTATACAAAGGCTGTGGATCTCTGTGTATTGATTTTACATCCTGCTTTACCAAACTCTTCTATGTGTTTCAATAGTCTCTTAGTGGAGTCTTTTGGATCCCTGCATATAGAATCATGTCATCTGAAATAAGAACAGTTTGACTTCCTGCTTCTCAATTTGTATCACTTTGACTTCTTTTTCTTGCCTCGTGGCTCTGTCATAAACTTCCAGGACTGTATTGAATAGCAATGATGAGATGAGCATTCTTGTCTGGTTCTGGATCTCAATGGGAATGCTTCCAAATTCTTGCCCATTCAATATGATGCTGGCCATGGATTTATCATAAATTGCCTTGATTGTGTTGAGGAATGTTCTTTCTATATCCAAGTTGCATAGAGTTTTCATCATGAAAAGGTATTGTGTTTTCTCAAATGCTTTCTCTGCTTCTGTTGAGATTATTATATAGTTATATTCTGCAGTTAATGTGATGTATCACATTGATTAATTGGTGAATGTTGAACTATCCCTGCATACCAGGGATAAATCCCACTTGGTCTGGGTGGATGATCTTTCTGATATGTTGTTGGATTAGATTGGCTAGAATTTTGTTGAGGATTTTTTTTTTTGTCTACACTCAGGGAAACTGGTCTGTAGTTCTCTTTCCCTGTTGCATCTTTTTCAGGTTTAGGAATTAAGGTGATGCTGCCTTTCTAGACAGAATTTGGGAGGATCATTTTCAAGTGTTTTATATAGCTTGAGAAGAATTGGAGTTAGTTCTGCTTTAAATATCTGATAGAATTCAGCAGTGAAGCCACTGGGACCTGGGTTCTTCTTTGTTGGGAGGCTCTTTATTTACTGATTCAATTTATATCTTGGTTATGGGTCTATTTAGGTTTTCTATGTCTTCATGGCTCAATTTAGGTAGGTTGTATGTGTCCAGGAATCTATCCATTTCTTCTTGGTTTTCCAGTTCTTGGCATACAGTTATTTGTAGTAATTTCTGGTGTTTCTTTTTAATTTTCTAGCATCTGTTGTTACATTTCCTTTTTCATCTCTAATTTTATTAATTTGATTCTTCTCCCTCCTTTTTTTTTTTGGTTAGTTGGGCCAATGTTGTGTCACTTGTTTATTTTTTTAAAAAAACAGCTCTTCATTTTGCTGATCTTTTGTATTGCTATTTGGTTTCAATTATGTTTATTTCTTCTCTAGTTTTAATTATTTATTTTCTTCTACTAGTTTTGGATTTTGCTTTGCCATTGTTTTCCTAAATATTTGAGATTCACTGATAGCTCATTTATTTGGTGCCTTTTTAATTTCTTGAGGTAGGCACCAATTGCTATAAACTTTCCTCTTAACACTGCTTTTGCTGTTTCTCATATGTTTTGATATGTTGTGTTGTCATCTTCATTTCTTCAATGACACACCATTCATTCAGGAACATGTGTTCAGTCTCCATGTGATTGCATATATTCTAGAGATTCCTGAACTGTTGATTTACAGCTTCATTCCACTGTGGTCTGAGAAGATGCATGATATGATTTTGATTTTTTTTTAATTTTCTGAGACTCGCTTTATGGCCTAGTATGTGGTCAATGTTATATAAAGTTCCATAAACTGTGTATTCTGCAACTTTGGGATGAAAAGTCTGTAAATATCTGTTAGGTCCATTTTGTCTATAGTTTTGATTAACTGTGTTGTTTCCTGGCTGATTTTCTGTATGGTTGATCTATCTATTCTTGAAAGTGGGGTATTGAAGTACCCCATTACTTTTGTATTAGAGTCTGTCTTCCTTTAGATCCCTTAACATTTCTTTTAAATAGCCAGGTGCCCTGTAGTTAGGTGCATATACATTTATAATAGTTACATCTTCCTCAATAATTGATCCCTTAATCATTACATAGTCCCCTTCTTTGTCTCTAACAGTTTTTGTGTGAAAGTCTATTTTGTCTGATATTAGAATGGTTACACCAGCTCTTTTTTGGTTTCTGTTAGCATGGAATATCTTTTTCCATCTTTTCACTTTCAGTCTGTATGCACCTTTGTCGGTAAAATGTGTTAATTGTAGAAAGCAAATAGATGGGTTTGTTTTTTATTCCATTCAACTGGTCTGTTTCTTTTAACTGGAGAGTTGATGCCATTTACTTTCAAAGAGACTACTGAATAGTAACTATGTTGCCCTGGTATTTTTCCATAAATATTCCTATTTTTCCTTTGGATTTCCTTTGCACATGTACTGCAAGATTTTCTTCCTTTATCATCTTTTATACTGATGACCATGTTTCTTTGTTTCTGTGTACAGAACATCCCTAAGCAATTTCTCTATGTTATGGAAGTTCTTTTATTTAACCATTATTCATAAATGAGAGCTTTTCAGGGTGCAATATTCTGGGTTCAGTTTTTTTTTTCTCTTAAGGCTTAGAATATATCTCGCCATTCTCTCCTAGCCTGTATAGTTTCTGATGATGTATCTGCTGTAAGTCTAGTTGGAGATACTCTGCAGGTAATCTGGAATTTCTCTTGTGCACATTTTAGAATCTTATCTTTATGTTTTACTGTGGAGATTTTCATTACAATGTGTTGTTGTAAAGATCTTTTCTGGTCATGTCTATTAGATGTTCTTTTCCCAAATTAGGGAAGTTTTCTGTTATCATTTTACTAAAAAGGTCTTCTAATATTTTCTCTCATTCCATGCCTTCAGGAACTCTTAGTATATTAGTATATTGGTATATTAGTATATTAGTTGTATATTTAATATACAACTTTTGGATTATTGTGGCTTTTCCCCACATAACCTCCCTCGCACCCACAACCATCCCATCTCCCACTCCCTCTCCCACCCCATTCTTCATCAAGATTTATTTTCAATTATCTTTACTGAAGATCAACTTAGTATATACTAAGTAAAGATTTCAACAGTTTGCACCACACAGATACACAAAGTATAAAGTACTGTTTGAGTAGTAGTTTTACCATTATTTTGCATAGTACAACACATTAAGGACAGAGATTTTACATGGGGAGTAGGTGCATAGTGACTCCTGTTGTTGACACTCTAATTTATGATGTCAGTAATCACCCGAGGCTCTTGTCATGAGTTGCCAAGGTTATGGAAGCCTCTTGAGTTCACAAACTCCTATCTTATTTAGACAAGGCCATAATCAAAGTGGAAGTTCTCTCCTCCCTTCAGAGAAAGGTACCTCCTTCTTTGATGGCCCATTCTTTCTGCTTGGATCTCACTCACAGAGATCTTTTATTTAGGTCATTTTTTTTGCCACAATGTCTTGGCTTTCCCTGACTGTGAAACTCTCATAGGATTTTTAGCCAGATATCAGTGCCTTAAGGGCTGATTCTGAGGCCAGAATGCTGTTTAGGGCATCTGCCATTCTATGAGTCTGCTGTGTATCCTGCTTCCCATGTTGGATCGTTCTCTTCTTTTTAATTCTATCAGTTATTATTATCAGACAATAGTCTTGTTTATGTCATCTCTTTGACACTTAATCCTATCATTATGATCAATTATGAACTGAAACTGATCACTTTGACTAGTAAGATGGCATTAGTACATGCAACCTTGATGGGATTGAATTGGAATCCCCTGGCACATTTCCATATCACCCAGTAATGGCACCCTGTAACAAGCTGATAGAGAGCGGATTTCATTTTGGACATATTTAACAGCTTTGGCAGCTCATGTCCATGCCCAGCAACCAGCTGAGTGGAGACTCCTGAGTCTGGCAGAGAGAGCTGACAGTGTGCTGGGTGCTCATGCCTGTGGGAGGCTTGTGTGCCAGGACTGTGAAAACAGAATCTGCATGGGAAGGCTCAGGGTGTGGCTGGGACTTTGGGCAGTCACTGTGGAAGCCTCCACACACTCAGGGCTCTCTGATTCCCAGTTGAGAGACATTGCTGGGAAATCTGCTTACACCGATACTGCACAAATTCTTTGTGTGGTCCTTGTGGAAGTGTGGACAAATATTATACGTACTTGGGCTAGTGTCCAGGCACTGGTGTCTTTTGAGGAGAGTAAGTGAGCTGAGTCTACACCAACAGAGCAAAACAAATCCAGCCTCTGATTAAAAGAGAGAGAGAAAGAAAGATTTACCACACTCAACCTGGTGTCACCTTAACACTCTTTCACCACTGAGCACTGAATATAGATCTCAGGCCATACCCAGCACATGCCTATAGGTATTTGCTGAAAAGCAGACACTCCACTAATTTACACACAATAGTTCAAATGTAAAAGCTGACACAGCAAAAAAAAAAAAAAAAAGAAAGAAAGAAAAGAAGAAACCAACAAATATCATCACAAATGCTGAATAATAATCACAGCAATTCAAGAAACATACATGAATATGGAACAACATGATGCCCCCAAAGGAATAAAACACTTTAATACTAAATTGCGAAGATGAAGATATTGAAGTAATTCCAGAAATGGAATTCAAAAACTTGATCATAGGATTACTTAGAAATAATCAGAAGCAAATGCATAAACTAATGAAATTCATACATGAAATGGAAGAAAATTTCTCCCACGAAATTGAGACCTTGAAAAGAAAGCAAAATGAAATCTTGGAAATGAAGAATTCAACAGAACCAATAAAAAATGCAATGTAAAGCCTTAATAACAGATTTGGTGAAGCAGAGGAAGAATATCTGACTTAGAAGACAAATTGCAAGAAATCATACAGTCAGATAAAAAACAAGGAGAATAAATTAGAAAACTAGTGTTTGGCAGGTTCAGAATCCCCCGACGGGGCTCCAAGCCAGATTCCCTCCATGCTTTTCCTGCAGCCTTTTCAACAGTGGTGCAGGCTGCTGCAGTCTGGTCTCACCTCCCTCTCCAAAGCTGGTGCAGAGGCTCTTGGCTTCTGGGGTCCTAGTTTGTGCATGTCCACACCCTCCACATAGATCCACTGTGTCCCTCTAATTTGCATAGAGTTTCCTTTGCCATTTTCTCCCTAACTCTTCCCTGAGACTGCACTCTCTCTTCTCTTTAAGCTATCTTTTCCTAGACTAGAACATTATGATCCCTCCCTACTCCACCATCTTAATCCAATCTACCGTCCCTATTTCTACCTCTTCTTTCTTCCTCATGTATCTTTGAGTCCTATTCCTGATACTCTTGTCTTCCAAATTCCTGTTTCCTCTCAGATATGGAATTACTTTCCATTCCCATCTCCCTTAAGCCCTTTCAGCTTTAGGCACACAGAACCAGAAGTAGTCTTAAGGATGTCATCTCCTATTAGTCACTCACAAAACTGAGTATCTGATGTTTCAACAGGTGGTAGCAGGAGGAGAATTTGAAGATAAAGACTTGAAGAATTAAAGTAGGTTTTGGATCATTGGTTGAATTTGTGGACAAGACATAGCATAGATGTCATGTATTTAGTAAATGAAAGGATAGATTTGAATTCCACAGGCTAAAAAATGAGGCAAAGACAAAAAATAGTAAATGGAAGAATTTAATCTGAAGCAAAATTTGGTGAAACTGGTTCCTGATTGAGATTTCCAGGGATCTCTGAATCTTTAGTAGTCCTGAGCCAGCCAGGTACTAATTATTCATGATCTGTAATTGCTACCCAGGAAATTGCAACCATATTTAACATCCATATTGGTTCTGTGAACAATAAATATACAGACCACATTCAGAATTATATTTTTGAAATAGAAATTACTTTTATTATCCTAAGTAAAGGCATTACATAATAGAAAATAATGGGCGCCAGCACTGTGGCACTGTAGGTTAAATCCCTGGCCCGCAGCACCAGCATCCTATATGTGTGCCTGTTTGAATCCAGGCTGTTGCACTTTCCATCCAGCTCCCTACTAATGCACATAGGAATGAAGCAGAGAATGGCTTAAAACTTGGGACCCTACACCAGGGAGACCTGGAAGAAGCTCTTGGCTCCTGGCTTCAGATCTGCCCAGCCCCTACTGTTGTGGTCATTTGGGGAGTGAAGCAACTGATGGAAGATCTCTCTCTTTCTTTGTGTGTCTACCTCTCTCTGTAACTCTATCTTTCAAATAAATAAAATAAATCTTAAAAAAAGTAATAGCAATAATATTTTCTGTATCTTTCTTTTCCAAATATTAAAGAATAAAATTGTATACACTAGTGCAGCCTCAAATCTGAGAAGAATAAATATTGATAAATGTGCCAATTTATAGCTGTGATAAGTTGGTATAGTAGTATCAAGAGTAGAATAGTATTTGATTGGACTACACAATTTGATTAGAAAAATTTCTATTACCTTTCTCTCCAATATTTTTAGATATCAAATTTAAAGAGCACCTATGAAAAAATTATAATCTGCTTACAGATTAAATCTATGTCATGCCTTAAGAGAGTAGCTTATTCTTTTTTCACATACGCTTGTTTATTTTGGCTGAAGGAAAATACTGGCACTGGAAATCTCATGTCACAGAATATTCTTACTAAAGAATTTCCTGGTGATAATGTACTTAAAAAGAATTACTAATGAGTTCAGAACATTTCTAAGAAATATTGTTTTGTTTTCTGAACACTGTAACAGCCTACCTTGCATTATTTAACATCATTTATTATTTTAAGCCCATGAAAAATTATATGCGAAAGGCACACATTATTTTAATCACCAGGCAAGTAGGGGACAGGTGTGGCGAGAAACTTCAGAGCTTGGAAGGCTCACTGTGAGGTGTACAGAGTATAGTTGCATATTACGTGGTGGGACTTTTAAAATGGAAAGTGTAATTAATTCTCTTTGTTGCCAATTTATTTCTAATATCAGTTAATAAAGTATTAATGTTTATTTTCATGTCAATATTAATAATGTTTTCTAAAATAGCAGAAGCAATCACAGGGACTCGTGTTTCACAGGTTTTTGCTTTTATTTGTTTTTCCAAGCTTTAGAATGAAGTGCATACCTTGGGAATAACTTGGTTGGTTTTAGATAATCACTGTGCTGTATGCAGTATGGGAAACTGGAGGCTCTGGAGAATATCGCTGAGGGTTGTTGGACATTTTTCACTCTTCTTGAGCTGTTGCTCCTGGCATCTCTGCTACATTAAACTTTCTTCGTATTTTAATTCCTCTTCCTTCAGGATTCTCTTCCAAACATGAACATAGACCCTCTTCCACCCTCAAGATATCATTACACAAAGCTTCTACGTAAGTTGTCATTTCTCATCACTAATCATATCGGAAGAGGGATTATATGCCAGTGCCAGGAACACACTTCACCAAAACCAAACTAAAATAGCAACCCTTAAAATCCATGAGTTAAACCCTAAGTTTCCAACAAGACATCATTTTTTCTTGTGTCCACATGGCTGCAATGCATTGGAATCTGCCTCTTTTTAACTGAGAGTTGTTTATGTCCTGTCACCCTCAGTTAGACTCAATGCCTCAATGCCTCAAGTCTTTGTTGAAAGGTAATCAATGCAAAGCAAAATAAAGTAGCATGTCAACATTTTCTTCACCCTTAACACTCTTGTTTCATTTTGTAGAATAGTTCAGTCCCTCTTAGACCTAAGCTTTCAGTCAAGCTTTTGCTGCTTTAAAAACAACAACAACAACAAAACTTTATGAGTGTTAAAGAAATAGACAAATAGCTTCATTTATATAACTTTTTATTAATTTATTTTTATTTTTATTTTATTTGACAAAGTTACACAGTGAGAGAGACAGAGAGAAAGGTCTTCCTTCTGCTGGTTCACCCCCCAAATGGCCGCTACGGCTGGCGCTGTGCTGATCCAAAGCCAGGAGCCAGGTGCCCCCTCCTGCTCTCCCATGGGGTGCAGGGCCCAAGCACTTGGGCCATCCTCCACTGCACTCCGGGGCCATAGCAGAGAGCTGGACTGGAAGAGGGCAACCGGGACTGGAACCCGGCGCCCATATGGGATGCTGGCGCTGCAGGCAGAAGATTAATCAAGTGAGCCACGGCGCTGGCCCCCATTTATACAACTTCTAAAAACATTTTTATCTGTCCAAATTATGTAAGTACACGAGGCTTGATGCTGAAGTGAGGTAAATTTTATTTCAGGCTCATTGTTTTATTTATTATACATAATTTCTTTCAGGTACAGAAATGTGTGTTTTAATAGTTTGAGAAAGAATGGAGCAAAGATTGAGAGGGGAAAAACACAAAAGTCAATTTTGAGAAACATCAGTCAGTTGACTGAAGTACAGGATATTAGGAGAGTATTAAGAGAATTGGCTAGAAAGATACTTTTGGTTTCACTTCGAATGTGTGTAATGTCAAGTTTAAACACAACTTATGTGCACTGTTTTTAGCAAAAAAGAAATTTGAGAATATAGGAGGAACAAAATATAGAAGTTATTATGAGACCATAAAGAAAAAGGAGTTGTATATAAAATATACTGACCTAGAACAATGATTTGCTTATCCCGTAACTGTGTACCAATCCCATTGCCTTAGTTTTAACTTTTGAAGCTAATATTTTATGTTTTCTAGAGATAGATGTAGTATTCAGTTTTTGAATTTAGCACTCATTCTTCCTTTTCTCTAGTAGATTTAGACACAGATTACCCCTTGCTTCTTAACACTGGCCCCAGCTAGCTACCCAATTGCCTAGAACAGAAAAATGAATAACTGATGAAACAGTATATTAGTCTTGGAAAAGTTACATTACATTATTGCACTCAAATGATTTTTTAAATCTTTGATTCCATTTTCTTTTTCCACAGGTTTTCAAGGAGCCATCAAAAATGAGACTAGGGCTAGTGGTTATGAGGTTTGCATCCTACATCACAGTACATGGGTTCCATCCTAGGCTCCAGTTACTGACTCCAGCTTTCTACTAACACAGACCCTGGGAGGCAGTAGTGGTGGCTCAAGTAATTGGGTTCTAGATGCCCATGTAGGAGACCTGTATTTAGCTCCTGTGGGCATCTGGGGAATGAAACAATGAAGGAGAGTGTTATCTCTCTATATCTCTCTGTGTTTCTCACAATACAAGAAAATAAATAAAAATGAGAGTGTTTTGGTTATTATATTATTGATTCCCAGCAAAGTTTGTAGTCTCCCTCCAAATGGATCTGTACCCCCTATTGATTTCTTATACACATCCAGTTACTTGACCTAGTTTACACAGAGAGAATTGTGCTGTGAGGCGTGTATCCATGTCTTCCCCATCATTACTCTGGTTCTTACAAATCATTTATTTACAACATAAAATTTTGAATATTAAATTGATTTCTTTTAATTCAGCACAAAATAAATCATAATACAGAATATCCGGATTAATTTTTACATTATTCTCCTTAAAGATATGTTCCAAAATCATGGTCTTAACTTTATCACCATCCAAAATTTTAATGAAGTATCTGCAGCAGCTTTGGGAAAATGCTACCAATGAAGTAAAAACATCTAGCTTAGATTAGCAAAACACATTCAGTTATTGCTAAATTGCCTTTCTGAAAAAAGAAGTTTGTATGTGCATGCATGTGTGTGTGTGTGTGTGTGTGTGTGTGTATCCTTATATGTGTAAGAAGACAATCTTTCCTTTGTTTGGGGGGGGCTGCTGGTCAGCCTAGATGTGCATATGCACACGCTCTTGATTTTCACAAGATTTCCCAATGTAAAGTGATTGTGAAAATTATTTACCAAGTTACACATTTATTTAGCCTATAAAATCTCAATTTTAATTTTAGAGTGTTTGAATTTCATAAAGGAGTAAAACTGATCATCTCAAATCTAATACCCAGAAACTCACTTGGCATGTCAGGGAGTTCTTCCAAGAAAATTATGATCAATGTACAATGCTTGGTATTGTGTGAGTTTATGGACACAACTTCTGTTGGGAAAACAAGCACCATCTACTCAATATTTTCCAGAAATCTTTGATTCAATACTAAAAGGATAATATTATGTGAAATGCATTAATAACCTTATTTTACTTCTTTCACTTCTGTAATATATTTTGCTATATTATATGACTATATATTTCTATCGCTATAATATGCTATCTGTAATCATAGTATATATTTAGTTGTTTATTTTAGGATTTCTCCATTAGAATGTGAGCAGAGTATTTTATATCTTGACATTTAGAGATAGTACCATGCTTCAAAGCATAGGTACCAGATACAGAGTTAAATGTATCTCATTTGGTAGATAAGATGTGAATAATTGCTTTCCTTAACTTCATTTTGAGTTCTTATCATATTATGCAATATTATCATTCAATATAACTAACTTAAAGCATGGAATGCCTCAGAATAAAGCATTTTTTTAGCCTACTCGCTTTTGAATTCTGGAAATAATGTTCAAGAACTACAAAATAAAAAATTGAAAAAATATGGCTTCTAACATCTATGGAAAGGCATCATCAAAATAGTATTTTATTTTGTATGCATGAGGAAAGATATTCTAGCCCTTATGACACTGAGAGTAATTTTTAAAGATTTTATTTATTTACTTGAAAGTCAAAGTTACAGAGAGAAAAAGCAAAAGACAGAGACACAGAGAGAGAGAGAGATCCTCTATCTACCAGTTCACTCCCCAGATGACCACAAAGGCTGGGGCTGGGCCAGGCCAAATTCATCTGGGTCTCTCACGTGGGTGTCAGTGGCCCAAACACTCGGTCCATCCTCTAATGCTTTTCCCAGGCCACCAACAGGGAGCTGGATTGTAAGCAAAGTATCTAGGACATGAACTGGCACCCATATGGGATGCCAGCATTGCAGGTGGCAACCTTAACTGCTATGCCACATCACAGACCCAAGAGTAATTTTTAAGATGTGTTTTTTTCTTATAATTGCAAAGAAGTTGCATGATAAATTCTGACCTTTAAGAGACACTTTGACACAAGAAAGGGAAATCAGGGTTCTTCCATTTTAAGAAACCTACAGAAAAGAAAAAAAAATTAATGATCAGTGCTTTTCTAGTAATCTTGAAGAAATTACATATATTCTTCTGCAAAATTAAACTAATAAACTTAATCTATATTTTGCAAACCAGACATATTATTGGCGAAATAATAGAAAATATTAGTTGATAAGGGAAAAAGCCACCATAATCACATATATTTTGCAAATATTAGGTTAGACACTATCAAAACTTTTATTGTCAGTATTTTCAGTCTTCTACTCATTAATCTTTCACACAGTTCAAAGACAAAGTTATAGATTAAGGAATCCTAATTTTTTGACCTGTTAATTGTATCTCTTTAAACAAACTAGGGGACACCAGTACAAATGATTAGGAAGGGTATTTATTGGAGCATTTCAGATTTTAAACATATTTTAGTGATCATATGCTCAAATCTTAGCCATTAATTCCTATTGATGTTCTTTCTATACTACCTTCCTGGTAATCCTTCAGTGGTTAATGCTGTTCATTTCCAGGCCTATGCATAAGTTTTGATTGATCATTCAGAAAAATAAATACGCTTACCACTCATTATAAAATATTTGAATTCCCTAGATTTGAAATTTCTCTCCCATTACACAATTCATTGTATATGTAGATGCTACTTGTCCTTTTTCATATCACCTTCAAAACAAAGCAGGGGCCAGAGCTGTGCTGCAGCTCCAGATCTTTGGTTTCTAAACAACTTCTTGCCAATGCACCTGAGAAGGCAGCATAGGATGCCCCATGGGGTTGTTGCCAGCGTGGGAGGCTTAGATGGACTTCTTGACTAATGTCTTCAGCTTGGCTCAGTCTAGGCTGTGGTGGACATTTTGAGAATGAGCCAGAGGCAGATCTCTCTGTCACACTCTCTGTGTTTCTCCTTTCTCTGTCACTCTGCCTTTTAAATAAAAATAACTAAATCTATGAGTCAAAGGCAAAGAGAGAAACAGGACAAAAATGAAGCTGTGGAAATATTATTGCCCTAATTTCAGTATTAAAGCAAAAATTATAACAAATTTTCTCCTCTCCAGAAGGATGGGTATGAAAACAAAATAAGTTTGTAAGTAGTTAAAGTTAAATAATTTTCTATGATACTATTGTAAGATTTGCACTATAGCTGAGTAATAATTTAAATAAAATCATCCCCAAAAGAATTATCAAATTTAAACACTGCCATATAACATGTTCTATGGTTATTTACTCTCTGCATTAAAAGACAAATCTATAATTCTGGTTTACACTTTTAAGATGGAAACCGTCTAGTCTAAAGGTTTCATTGCTCTAAGCATTCTGCTAAACTAGCAGTTTGGAAGCCATTGATTTATAGATTATAGATACTTTCTCTCATCCTGCATGCTCTTATTATACA
The DNA here is from genome assembly GCA_949820135.1 of Sylvilagus floridanus. Lineage (NCBI taxonomy): Eukaryota > Metazoa > Chordata > Mammalia > Lagomorpha > Leporidae > Sylvilagus > Sylvilagus floridanus. The sequence goes on along the minus strand of OX463238.1, from coordinate 101,373,841 downwards.
CAGAATGGCACAAAACCTTTGGGGTAATTGAAATTTCTTTGATCTCTCTTAAATATTACCTTAAAGATGTGGCTGCTTTTATTTGCTCTTTGGTTTATTTCAAAAGTTAGTAACTTAGGAGGAAAGTTAAAGAGAAAAGGGACTGGCATGGTGGTACAGTAGGTTAAGCCTCCATGTGCAATATCAGCATCCCATATCAGAGTGCCCGTTGTAGATTCAGCTGTTCCACTTCCAATCCAGCTCTCTGCCATGACCTGAGAAAGCAGTAGAAGATGGCCAAAGTCCTTGGGCCCCTGCACCCATGTGGGAGATCTGGAGGAAGCTCCTGGATCCTGGCTTGATTGACCTAACTCCACCCATTGTGGCCAATTGGGGAGTGAGCCAGCGAAAAGACCTCTCTCTCTCTGTGCCTCTGCCTCTATGTAACTCTACCTTTCAAATAATAAATAAATAATCTTTTAAAAAGATATGAAGTTATAATCAGTAACATTAAATGTTAGGGACAAAAGTTCAGAAAAACACCATACGAAAAAAATTGATTTATTTGTGTTATGAAGATGAATAGAAATGAATAAAATAGAATTCTTCACTTAAGAAAAAATTCAGACATGAGACAGAGAGGAGTGATAGCAAGTAGCAAGGTTTAATGGGCTAAGGCATCCATCAGAATGGATGAGTACCTGTTCAGATATAATCTAGAACGCCTAGTTTACATTTAGACTGTGGGAGACCTGCATTAAGCTCCAGGCTCCTGGCTTTAGCCTGGCACAGCCCTTGCTGCTGTGGACATTCAGAGAGTGAACCAGCAAATGGAAGCTCTCTGTCTCTGTCTTTCCCTCTCTCTCTCTCTATCTGTAAGTCTGCCTTTCAAATAAATAAATAAATCTTAAAAAAAGAGAAAAACATAAATTCAAGGATGTAAATATGCATCATATTAAAAGAAAAATAAAAGATTTAATAAAATACCTCTTGGAAATAAATCAGAATAGGCCAGTGCCGCAGCTAAATAAGCTAATCCTCCACCTGCTGCGCCGCACCCTGGGTTCTAGTCCCGGTTGGGGCGCTGGATTCTGTCCCGCTTGCCCCTCTTCCAGGCCAGCCCTCTGCTGTGGCCCAGGAGTGCAGTGGAGGATGGCCCAAGTGCTTGGGCCCTGCACCCCATGGGAGACCAGGAGAAGCACCTGGCTCCTGCCTTCGGATCAGCACGATGTGCCGAATACAGCGTGCCAGCCGTGGCGGCAATTGGAGGGTGAACCAACAGCAAAAGGAAGACCTTTCTCTCTGTCTCTCTCTCTCTCTCACTGTCCACTCTGCCTGTCAAAACATAAATAAATAAAAAAATTTTAGATTACATAGAGCAATTTTAATACAGTAAGAAAAGCCAGGTGTAAATAATCAAGTTATCCTATCATCATCCTAGGCTCGTAAATAAGCATCTTTGGTGTCAGACCATAGCAGTGTCTATGACTAAGCAGGAAAAAATAGCTTACAAAAGGTGCTTAGATATTTGAGAGAAGGTATCAATTAAATGGAAACTAAAAAGGAGAAGTTTCAGTTCAGAAGATGAATAAAAGTATTAAAAATAGATTTTAAAATAAAAGATCAAAACTTCTTACAAATATTTACTATCAATACATATAACTTTAAGAAAAAAAATTTACTTTAACATGCGGTACACAATCCTGGCTTTATTTATTTGAAAGGCAGAGTTACAGAAAGAAAAAAGAGAGGGGGGAGAGAAAGGTCTTCCATTCTCTGGTTCATTTGCCAAATGGCTATGATAGTCAGGGCTGAGCCAGACAGAAGCCAAGAGCCAGGAATTTCATCCAGGTCTCACATGGCAGCAGGGATCTAAGTACTTGGACCATCCACTAGTGACTTCTCAGGTACATTAGCAAGCAACTAAATCAGAAACAGACCTGCCAGGACTTGAACTCTTCATCTCATCTGGGATGCCAGCACCCCAGGTGGTGGCTTAATTTACTGCACAGTAATGTTGTCCCCACATTTTACATTTTAATTTCCATACATTGATTTAGAAGTGTTTCTTACTCTCAGTAACTTTTCTGATGAAATCTTAGCAGGGAATTTTTTAATTATTGAGAATTATTAATAGAGACAGGAGACAGCTAAGATGGAACCCTAGGTGAATAGCCAGGGACAAAGGACCCTAGTGACTCAAGCTTGAAGTGTGGAGGAGGACACAAGCCTGAGGCATGGATGGACACAGCTGGAACAAAATGCTTCACTACTCACAAACAAGTTACAGAAACAAAACAGCAGGATGTGGTTACAGCTGGACCCATACACTGCTGACACCAACTCCGCAGCAATGAGAAGGTCATCAGTGACTAACTGATAAGTTTGTAAAACCCTATACACAACTCCACTGCAGCAAAGGATATAAACCCTCAGGTAATTTCCCCTAATGGATTCCTGCTCGGGAACCCTTCTTTGGCACTGCCAGGAGCTTTCTCATCTGTTTTTGCTTTTTCTTCTCACTTAATAAACTTTCTTTTCTGTTCATCTTCCATTATCCATTCTTCTTGGTCATGGACATCAAACTGAGCCACTGGAATTACAAATGCCTACAACACTGTCATGTATCAACAGTTCATGAAAATATATATAATTAAAGGCCCAATGGCTTCTATAGATTTTTTTAAGATTTATTTTATATATTTGAAAGGCAGAGTTACAGAGAGGGGCAGACAGAGATAGAAAATTTCCCACTGCTTATTCCCTTCAGTGGCTGCAGGAACATGGTTTGGCCCAGTCTTAAACCTGGAGGCTGGAACTCCATTCATGTGTCCCTTGTGTGTGCCACTACCCAAGCACTTGGGCCATCTTCCTCTGCTTTCCGAGATACATAAGCTGGGAGCTGGATTGGAAATGAAGCAACTAGGATTCAAACAAGTGTCCATATGGGATTTTGGCATTGTAAGCGATGGCTTAACCTGCTATGACACAATACCAACTCCTGCCTTCTACAGATTTTAAGCAAGAGTGCATGTATTTGGAAACATTTATCTTTTACATTTATTACCTTATTTTTCAACAATTATACATAATTACCTAAGAAATTAAATATTAGACAAGCACAGTTATATCTTCAATCATGGTCTTGCCAAAGAAGGATTCTAGAATCTAAATTGGACCTCAAAGGAAGCAACTATAGCATTAGCTGTATTATATGTTGTTAGGCAAAAGTATACATTTTTTATTTCAAATACCTAAAAATGTATAACATTTGCTTGACTAGCAAATCCAATGCATAAAAAATGTCAGTGACTGAAAACATCCTTAATTTCTTTTGACTAACAAATTTAAAATAACTTTATCTGTCACATTTCTATTTAAGTCATTGGAACCAAAGGGGTTTGGGTTAATGAATAGTTTTAATTTATATGAGCACTCTTATCTATAAGTCAATTAAAACATAGCTCTTAAGGATTTTTTAACCACATAGAGGCAATATGCAACATGAACACACATATATAATATATGTCATAAGACAGAACAACAAACCGGTTTCTGTAACAGCTTTTTAAGTCTTTAACTCCTTTTTAAAATTACCATCAGTTGATTAGAATAATTTCTTGCTCTTAGTAACCTCAACTAACCATAACATTTTCCCAGTTGGAAACTACTAGGAGAAAAATAATTTCCTTGAGCATTTAGTGTGGAAAATAGCTGCTCATCAGAATCACTATTATACAACAGAAAAGTTTGCAAATAAGGTATTCCATCCCATTACCAGATCTTTAACAAAACCTCTCTAGCTGCAGGATAGCATAAGAGTTCAGGGATCAATTCAAAGGCCATCTTTCTTTATCTCTATCATATACATAGGCCTGTCAAAATTGTAATAATGCATCACTTTCTTCTTAGTCATAGGATAATATTTGCATGGAACTGAATATGAACTAAGCATATTTTATTAAACAGAAAGAAATTCTCTAGTAAACAAAGTACTCTGACAAGCCAAATCCTCCTCTTGGAGGGATTGAGGTAATAGCATTAGAATCTTATATCCCACCAACCAATACAGAAACAAATGAAAAAACTAGGTCCAAATAGCATGAAGCCAAAATGGAAGATACAGAAAGATTCCCAGTGTGCACCATGTTTTGATGTGGGCAGTGGATTATTAATTTTTTCAAGTCTCTTGCATTATACCTAGAGAAGCAATCTAAGTAGAGGCATGTACTCTACAAAGTGATAAAATTTAATCAAATGTGAGAAAGTGGACACACACACACACACACACACATGAACATTGGTTGCCACCAAACAGACAAATATCCATCTGAATAGTAATTAGATCAGAAGGAGGAAAGACTGTAGAAGTGGAAGCAGAGAGTCTCCCCACCCCAAGATTTTTTCCCATCACAGTCTTTGGTGGAAGAGTGATCTCTCCCCAGTTGTTGGCCATTTTCATGAAGTTGGGGAAAGATTGCCTCTATGGGCATGAAGCATCCTGGGATATTTACAGAATCTCCATAAAAATTCCATGTAGAGGTTAATATACATACCTGCATGGTATCTTCTCCCCAGCTCACAAATGAAACGAATGCATCCTGGGGATAGGGCATTTTTATTGTCAAGTAGTAGACTAGAATTACACATGAGGTGTGGGGGCTTGTGTCTTCTAGTTCAGTGATCAGTAGCCTGCCTATCTATATCATTCCCTCACTCACAGATTTTTGGTCATTAGTCTTAAGAGAACATTTAGGGTTGCAGTTCCATCTTCTATATCTAATTTCTGCTGATCACTGTTGCGGTTCCCGCCTATCTCAGGTACAGAAACTGGTCTTGTCTGATCTAATGAATCCATCTCATGAGCTGGAGGATTTTCATGAATCGTTGCTAATGGCTGTGTACCCTGCTTGGTCATCATTACTCTGAGAAGCTGTCAAATTCTGAAACAAAAAAAAAAAAAAAACTTATCAATCAGGATGAGCATAATTGAAAAAAGATAAATCACAAGTGGAATCTCCTTTAAGAAAGAAGAATTTCTTTCTATTGTTTCTGAAATATTTGGCCCTAATTAGATTATATCTGCATAGATGATGAAGCGTGGGCATAAAGATTTGTAATGTCTTTTACAAATATACTTCTATTAGAGTACATGTGACAAATTCCATTAATCAGTGCACTTGCTCCTCCTTGTTCTATCAATATATATTCTATGTATCTTAGGTTATCTACAGAATTGAGTACTTTCTATAAAGGCTGATCTGAATTATTGGGTGGGTTGTCCCAGGAAATAGGCAGATTTTAAGAGATATCTTCATAAGCTATAGCAGAATTTTTATTATTATGACAGAAGAACTCACTAAGGAGTTTTCCAGCCAATAGCAGCTTCCTGAAAAAATAAGGAAAGGATGTAAGTAAAACATGTGTGCCATAAAGCACAACAGCCTTAATGTAATAAAATCAGATACTTTACTTTTTTTTTTTCTTTTAGAGGTAGATATTTGAGATCTTTAATTGGCTCACAAGAGAAGGAAAACTTGTCCTCCACATGTACCTTGAAGCGTGAAGAGGTAGAAGTTTAATTCCTGATAAATGTACTCACCTTCTAATGCCCTGTATCTTGACTGCAGTAAGAGTATTAAGTAGCACATGGTAAGCTCCCTTCCATTTGGAGTAAAATTGGTATGAAGGGATCCTTCCTTCCAAGTCTTTACTAAAACTAGGTCTCCTAGGGAGAGAGGCTGTTAATTACTTTTGGAATCTGGCATTGGGAGAATTTTGTTACCATACTCCATCCTAGCCTTTTGCATATGACCTAGTTTGATACTATGCTTTATCTGATCTTGAATTTATGAATCAGAGAGGGTGTCAGATGTGATGGAGAGCTTTCCATATAGCACTTCAATTGGACTGTTTTTTTTGTTTGTTTGTTTGTTTTTGTTTTTGTTTTTACAGGCAGAGTGGACAGTGAGAGAGAGAGAGACATAGAGAAAGGTCCTCCTTTTCCGTTGGTTCACCCTCCAATAGCCACTGCGGCCAGCAAAGCTTCCTTAAGTAACTTTCTCATCCTAAGGAGGGCAATGGGCAATCATTTAAGCTATGTTTCTGAGGAATTTTGGCAAAGTTTAGCCAGAATTTTCTCAAGACTATGATTAGTTTTTTCAACTTTACCTGATGACAAAGGTCTCCAAGAGGCATAGACTGGGTAAGAAATTCCTAGAGTAGTAATTTCTTGTTGAGTTAGTTTAGACACAAATAAAGGCCCATTGTCACTCTAGAACAATCTTAGAAGGGTAAAGCAAGGAAATATTTCCTTTAGCAGGTTTTGGGTATTTCTGATGTCTTTTCTGTTCAAGCTGGAAAAGTTTTTTATCTATCCTCTGAAAGTATAGATAAAGATAAGTAGATATTTGCGATTATTTGTTGATGGCATGTTAATGAGGCCTATTTATCCATCTTCATCTGGATATGTTCCCTCTGCCTCTCTGCATAGTTGTAGTCAAGGCAGTGGCTTGATGTGACCACTAGAGTTAATTGGAAATAGAGGGGACAGGAGTGAGTTATTTCCCTTCAAATACCTGAAAAGCTATCTGCCTTAAAGCTCCTCCTCCTGGATGGGTAGAATCATGTATTTCCCAAATACTGTTCCATTGAAAGGCCACTGGGACCAAACCTTGTGATCTAATGCCTTCCACTCACTGGCATCTTTAGTGTAACTTCATTGTTGAGCACATTCTATGTCAGGCACATACAGTAATGATTTTTAGTTACCCCTACCGGCTGAGGTATTGAAAACACTTTCAGAACCTCCTGCGCAGAAGCCCTTTTGCTGCCTTATTTGCTAGTACATTTCCCTTGTTAACATGACTATCTTCCTTCTGCTGTCCCCTGCAGTTAATACCAGCCACTTTCAAAGGTTCCAGTACTGCCTAAAGTTAGTATTACTTTTAGGAAAGGAACCATCCTCTTCTAGGAGGGTAGGGAGGGATTTCACTCCTCTGATGGATTTTTGTGAAGACTGATTGGGCCTGGAAAATCAGGTGATGCCAAGGAAACAAATGTCTCATTCCAAGAATCTCAGGTAAGAATTGAGATTGAAAATAAGCATGTTAATTTCTAGATTAGCATTGGAATTCTGTGCTAACTTCTCATGCTGGAACTCTAGCTTCAGAGCTGTTTATTATGGGAGCTAATTGTAAACTTCACTCTGAAAGATTTATTTCGTCCTTAGTGTGTCAGATAGAAGATATTCTTATCTCTAATCATGTTTTGCTGATGTCTGAATGTCCAGCTCCTTTGCTTGGAGATTTGCTATCACCCCTAGGTGCTTCCCTCAAGCTTATTGCACCTAAGTTTTTTTTTTTTTTTTTAATGATGTTGCTGAGCACTGAGGCTCAGCTCAGCACTGAAATAAAATATATGATGAACTCTCACATCTGGGATCAGAAAATACCTAGATGGGCTATACATGCTGTGCCTACCAGACTCTTTGTAAATGATAACACTGCATTTCCCATTGGTGACACTCTCCCATAAAACCAGAAGTTAGATAAGGGCTTGAACTCTTGATTGATAGGTTTCTCAAATATAGAGTCCTGTTCCATGTCAGTTTCTAAGAAATACTGTATTGTGTCCATTTTTGAGCTGAATGGGAATTATAGAATGTTTCAATCTTAGAGGTATTAACAAGGCAGGCATTTCAGTTCATCCTATCACACCAAATCCTTATACTGTATTGACACAGCCACCTCAAGTTACTTCATGGTATACAGTTATTGCCCTAAAAATGCTTTCTTCTTCATGTCATTAAATCCATAACCCTAGTTTTTCTTTGCCTTTGAATGGATTGATCCATTCTCAAATGTAACTCAGCAATATACATGCATACTTCTCCATCAAGGATAGCCCTCATTTTTGATAATGTTGTTGCAAAGGAGCTCAGAGTGCTGCAATTAAAGAATGGAGCAATTTGAGGCCATCCCTTGCTCACAGGTTTGTGATACTCTATATTCAGCTCTCAAATCTTCATCTGTGAAGTTTTCTCCCCTCCATTTGCTTCCTTTGACAGATTAGAAATTCATTAACTGCCCTCCAAATATGATTCCCTCTGTAGGTCAATAGAGACAGATTCTGCCTGGAATGCAACTCATTGTGCAGTTATCTTAATATTAGATGTATGCAGTGTCTTAATTTTTGCAGTTATCTCAATATTGTAAATATTTCATGCTCTTTAGGTGCTTCTATATGTGGAAAAACATTCCATTTCATTTCTATATTCATATTTTTGATCCATTGAGGATATATTATATTCCATCTAAGAAAAATACAATTTTGGTAACTCTAATTCTTACACTATTTTAAACTTCTAGAATTGTCAGTTTTATAAGTTTTTCTCCAAATATTTGTTTATATTTATCTAACATGTTCTCATAAAAGATTTATTTGGAGTTCTTTATCTCTTGAAAATTTAACAAAAAAAAAGTATATTTCTAGGTTGAGGGGGCGCTTTGTCTTTGTGTACTTCTAGTACTTTCTGGATTTTGAATGTTGTATCTTTTGAATTACTCAAGAAGTAATAAAATTTAATCATTAAACAACAAAAAAGGCTGGAACATTCTACAATATGTGGATGATATTTTTATTTATAGCCCCTCCAAGTAGGACTTGGATGAAAATACCGTCCATGTCTTAAAGGTTTTAGGGGAAAGAGGATATAGAATTTTCCAAACCAAGCTCAGATTTCTAAACAAGAAGTGAATTACTTAGGATATGCTCTGATCCCAGGAAAGCACACTCTCACTCATGAGAAAGGAGGCTGTGTCATGTATTTTACCACCACAAAGAATCACCTAAGGCCATTCCTGGAGATGGCAATATTCTGTATTATATCAATTCCAGGATTTGGTTTGATAGACAACCTATTATTTGAAACTTTAAGGATTCCTGATACAGACCCACTTCACTGAGAAGGAGAGTAGCAGGAAGCCTTCCAAAAGAGTAAAGGGCTATTAACAGAAGCTCCGACACTAGTAACCCCTAACCTCGATAAGCCATTCATTCTGTTTTTAGCAGAGAAACAGAGCGTAGATCTAGGTATACTGACTCAAAATGGGTCTATTTCCATGAAGAGAGGCCTACTCTTCTAAACAGCTAGATGCTAGATTCAGTGGCTGCAAGATGGCCTGCCTACTTAAGGGTGGTTGCTGCAATAGCTCATTTAGTGAAGGAAACCACCAAACCGACTTGAAGCCAGTCACTAGAAGTCTAACCTCTATATCAAACGCAAGGCATTCTAAAAATTAAAGGACATCAGTGGCTAACATGAGGATGCCTTATAAACTATTAGTCTCTTTTATTAGAATCACCTGAGGTAACTCTAAAGCTATCCCAAGTTCTCAATCTGATTACTCTATTGCCATCTAAAAGTACTAAAGAACTAACTCTTGTGTATAGACCATAGAGCAGGTCTAATCTAGTAGGCCTGACCTATGAGATGGACCTCTAGAAAATCTAGATATTGAGTGGTTTACTTATGGACGTAGCTTTAAGAAATAAGGAATTAGAAAAGCAGGTTATGTTATAGTGAATCTTACCTAGGTGATAGAAGCTCAGGAATTGCCATCTAATATTTATGCCCAAGAAGTTGAACTTATTGCTTAGGCTAGAGCCTCACAATTAGGAGAAGGGCAAAGAGTGAATATTTATAGAGACTCCAGATATGCTTCCCTCGTGTTAGAAATCTGGAGAGAAAGAGTTCAGCTGACTGCAAAAGTTCTCCCATCAAATCAGCAATGACCACTTTTCTTGCCTTGGGAACATTTACTGGGAAGTCTCCTTATAGATAAACTCTCCTTATACCAATGTCCTGGATTTCCACACTTCAAGAACTGTCTTCCACAGCAAAGTGCCCTCTGGGTTGGCCCTACAGTTACCACATGTTGGTTATAGTCATTGCCATCCTATGATCCTGCTGTCTGGACTACTTCACACACTGGATTACCTTGTCTCTATTGTTAAACACCTGGAATTCTATTTCTACCAATTGCCTCATGGAGATTTAAGATCCCATGGCCAGTTTCTGGAGCTTTCTTCTAACATCTGAGGATGACTGACTGATGAAATGAGCACCAAGTAAAACCTCTGCTTCAGGAGATTCAGGATCTATATTAGTATATTTATTAAACGTTTATTTATTTGAAAGTCTGAGTTCCAAAGAGTGGGTGGGGAAGAGAGAGAGGTATCTTCTATTTGCTGGTTCACTTTGCCAATTGTCACAATGGCCAGGACTGAGCCAGGGCAAAGCTAGGAGCCATGAACTTCATCCAGGCATCTCTTGAGGGTAGCTTAGTGTCAAGCACCTGGGCTATATTTTGCCCTTGTCAGAGTCACAGGCTGTAGCTTTTTAGCCACTACCCAACAATGCCCCCCCCCATATAGATTTTTAAGGCATTTACGAGCCATCCCTGAGACAAAGATGGATATTCATCCAGCTCCTGTGTTTTCTTCCTGATTTTATCATAATTTTCAGGTTTGATAATACATTCCTTCACCCTCACTAGTAGTCATGAATGATACAGTCCCATAGCTGTAAATCCTCATGTTGCTTCTGATAATTCCAATCGGGTGCAGCTGTTTGGACTGCTGAAGCTGCTATAGCAAAATTCTCAGGATACTGAACTACCAGAGCATCAGCATGGTGTTGAGCTCAGCCCAGATATGTTGTTTCTCTTCAGTGGCACAAGTTGATAAAATAACATGTAAATCAGTCCAAGTTAAGTTAGAGACCAAAGATAAGACATGAAATGCTTTGAAAAATATAGTATGGTACTCTTAAAATCTCCCTAGCTTTTGTTTACATTGATTTAAATCAGATACCATGAAAGAGACGCGTGCTATAATTGTCCCTTAATGCCTTTTGACATTCTCTCAAAGGAAAGAGCATACCCACGTTTGGCCACTAGAGGGCACCACTGTGAGTAATTATAGTCAGGCTATCTTCTGGTAAAGGGGGCAGAATGAGTTAAAAGGGCAAAGTTGTGAAGTCATAGACTGCTCTTTAGGAGTCAGGTTATGAAGGTACAGGAGAGAATCTGGTATCCTTTGGAGATCAAGGACTAGCTAGTAATGGCTCATCCACTATGTCTTATTGTCTCTTGTCTTTGGGAGAACAGGGCCATGATATAACCAATCACTCTTCTCATGAGTAAAATTATATAGTACCACAACGGCTAGTACATAAGCAACATAAAGAGCGGCAGGCCACTTTTGTTGCTCTCAACAACAGAGGTCCGTTTCTGAGACAATATTAGAGTTAAGAGTCCTATCCATTGGCCACGTTTCTGCATTTTCCAGCTAAACGGTATTAGAGAAACCCAGCTTATTATTTTTTAAAGATTTATTTATTTGACAGGTAGAGTTACAGACAGTGAGAGAGGGAGACAGAGAGAAAGGTCTTCCTTCTGTTGGTTCACTCCCCAAATGGCCGCAATGGCCGGAGCTATACCAATTCGAAGCCAGGAGCCAGGTGCTTGCTCCTGGTCTCCCACATGGGTGCAGGGGCCCAGGCACTTGGGTCATTCTCCACTGCCTCCCCAGACCACAGCAGAGAGCTGGACTGGAAGAGGAGCAACCAGGACTAGAACCCTGCGCCTATATGGGATGCCAGTGCTGCAGGCAGAGGATTAACCAAGTGAGCCACAGTGCCGGACCCCCAGCTTATTATTAATTATACAATTCAGTTTAAAAGTTTGAAAATTATTAAGTACGCATACATTCCATAGGAATGAAAGCAGAGTTATTACTCATAATTCAGTCTTTTCATAACCTGGGAAGATGAAAGATAGAAAAGGCTCATTCTGAGCCCACTTATGCTTCAGCACATGACTTAAATCCCTTTTATTAAGTGACATCTGGTATCTTATAATCTTTGCACCCCAAAGTGAGATTTCCCGTTTCAGCATATCACAGGGAGGATTCTTGTAGATTGATATAGATCTGGGGGTATTATCATTACCTAATGCCATACCTAGGGTAACTGGCAGCTAGAGGGGACCATCATTGCTAAGGGGCCAAAATTACAGGGATAAATTTGGGTGTTTTATCTTGCAACTTAAATATGTGGGGAGAGTAGCACCCCCACTCGGGTCTTTGGACCTTTGGGACATTGGACCTGATGCCTGGAGCCTGTGTTTCCGGGTGATAGACACTGGCATATCACTAAATTTAATTATCATCATTTTAGCTTAAACCCTGAGCTTTAGTGTCCTGAGCATTCTGGGGGACTTACATTACCTTAGGTGGGGTTCTTTTGACACTAGGAGGCATTGAACCACAGCCCTGTAGTCTAGGCTCCAGGACTATATCAGCATCCAACCAACTTTGGATGTTTGTGCTGAGAAATTCAAGCATTAAGCTAAAAGAAATCCTAGTCCCACTGACTAGGCAAGTGGCACACAGCAGGACATAGAGGCCAGTATGTTGGGGTGTAAGTCCCACTGGAGGCTGCTATGTTGGGGTGGAATTCATGCTGGAGGCTGCCATATTAATGTGGGATTTGGCTGTCCATCTTCCAGCAAAAGTGGAAGTTCCCCCCTCTGCAGTATATCCTGCCTTCTGACTCTGAGCATAAGAAGGCAAAATAATCCATTGCACCACTTCTTGCCTCCTGTCAGGCATCAAGCAAAAGCCATACAAAAATTCTTATTTTAACAAGTCAAATATTTTAAATGAAGCTAATCTGCCACATGAAATTTGTCCATAAAAGTCAGATGCTAAGAACCAAATTCTCTTGTAGTGAATATTAACTTTAAAAATGCAATACAGACAAACTACAGGCATTTATAAACTATCAGCAGGTGGGCACAAAGTGGCCCATCTTCTCCCAGTTTTTCCACTAGTATCTCCTGAACACTAACAGCTTGTAGTAGCTGTCCTCCTATCAATATTAGCATTAGAAATAAAGGTACCCACATTTGCATCTTAACTGAAATGCCCAATCTGAGAACTCTGGGAAGAGCCAGAGCTGGGAGAGGATTTTTTCAAGGAGATAAATGGCACGTACAACAGAGAAAAAAAATCCACTCACCACTGCTGTTTCTGAAGTCATTCCCCAGCTTCCCCAACTCCTGGGTTGCTCACTTACCAATAAGAAGTAGGGTAGTGGATTATTATTTTTTTCTAGGCTCCTGATTGAACCTAGAGAAGCTTTCTAAGTACAGGCAAGGATAAGGGATACAAAGTGATAAAATTTATTCAAAGGTGAGATACCAAATATACACACATATGAGTATGGGTTGCCATACACTGAGAAATACCCATCCTGAGTGGAGCGTGGACCAGAAAGGAAGGGATGGGGGAGAGAAAGCAGAGCACCCCGGCACCTCACCCAGCTGTGGTCTCTGGAGGAAGGGAAACCTCTTCCCACTTGCTGGACCCTTCTATGAGGTCGGGAGGGGTGCCCTTACAGGCATGAAATCACCATGAAATTTCATGTGGAGCTCCATATACATATTTTCTGGCATCTTCCCTTTCAAGTCCCAGATGAATCCTGGGAAAGGGGGCATGTTGATTGAGAATTAAGGAAATTGAATTACACATTGGGCGGGGGGTTTCTTGGGAATTCCAGTTCAATAATCATAAACCAGCTGCCTGTCCATCCAAAATCAATTTGAATTACTCAGTTTTGGAACACATCAACACTTTACTCAAGCTGTTGAATCCCCAGAAGGGAGAGTCTCTGAGAAAAAGTCTCTCAGCAGCTAATGGAACTTCCTTGGACTCCTAGTTGTGGGGTCAGTTTGTCAGTGAGTATGATAGCTTGGATGTTCTTGTCTTCATGCAAGAAAGAATTCAACTTGAGATAGAAAGTAGTGGTAAGAAAGACAGCAAGGTTTAGATAGATGATTGGATAGAGCATCTCACAGAATGGATGGTGTCTCTGCAGTCATTCTATGATAGAGAACTCTCTTTTAATTAAAGTTGTTTCTAACTAACATGATTATAGTTGTAGCAGGGAATGAAATGTAGTTGTTATCTGCTTGTCTGAGAAGTGGCTATCTGCTTCAGTTCCTCCTTGTTAGCACCAAGGAATGGTATTGACCCTTGCTAGACAGTGTACAGCTCAGTATATGTGTGTGGAAAAAAAAATCATTTACTATGCACACATGTTCATCAGTATTTTATCAATTCCTGTAGCAGCCATGTGACGTTAGAATACCCAATCAAATGTATGCATGTAGCTATATAAAGAATATAAAGAAACTAAAACCAAATATAAAAAAATCCCTATTTGTTTCCTGCTCAGGCTTTCACATAATAATCCACATGGGCCTTATGCCAGAAAATAATAATAAAGACCTTGGTGTTTCTTCTCTGTACAGGAATCTCACTACAATTAAGACTAGGGTCAGCAAGGTTGCATAGCGTAATGGAAAGTATACACCTGACAGATCAAATGGACATTCCAGAGCTGAGAGCTCAGAGCTCAGAGCAATACATCTGATAGACCAGGCCAGAGTCTCAGGAAAGAGCTGAGCATGCGATCTGCATTAAACTGGGGTTTATGAGGTAACAGAGTCCAGATCTTCCCATAATTGCTCCTTCCCACGTCCTCTTCTCCTGGACAAAGCGTGTGCTGGGCATGAAGTAGGTGAGATTCTTGCTAAGAGTTCACTGCCCTGTGTTCTTAGCCTGGGCAGCCTACTTGGCAACAGCGCCAAGAGTATTATCCTGGTGTGCCCTCCGTGGGGAGAAGGATTGGAACTATTTATAAAGTTACTGGGCTATGGGTAGAATTCCATAGTGTGAAATCCTGGGATACTTTCCAGGCATGTTTTGGAAGCTGCTAAAGGCTGGCACATTCCTTTCTGTGAGTGCTTTGATTTCCTCAGGCCCCTCTCACATATGTAGTCTAATTTTTACCTCCCTATCAAACAAACTCACAATAAGCAGGTGTGGCATGGGGGGGGGGGTACAGGTAGCTGTTGCCCTTGTGTGAAAACATGAGAAAGGCCACTCGAAAAGTATAACCCATACTCCTGGGATGGCTTGCCAATATTGTTACTGGACAAATATCCAGTCCCTTGCTGCTCCATGCTTGACAGCCAACTCACAGGAGATAAGAGTTGGTAAGAGGAAAAAGTTTATTCCAAGAAGCTAGAAGTCTTGGGCAAAGAGAGATGTCTGGAGCCAAAGCCTGCGTTTTCCACCAAATGACTCAGCAAAAAGATTTTTGAAGGGAAAGAGGCAGTTGCTGGGAAGGTTGGAAACAGAAAACAATGAGCTCAGTCAGTTTATAATGAGGCAGATGTTCAGGCTTTGCTCTGATCATGGTCCATTCAGGAAACCTTGAGTATGGAGCTTAGCATCAGCCAGTGGAGGTTTCTTTGATAGTTGAGTCTAAGGTCTGCCATCCCAAGTCACCTCCTTTCAGAATGTTCCTGAAATTCTTAGGCAAACATTGCTATTCTCTAGACTAGTCACAGGTAATTCACAGTAAAAGTATTGGTTTTTGTTGGAATATGAAGAGAAGGGAAGAGAAGTTGCCTTCATAGAGGTGAAAATCTGAAAGGAAAGTGAGGAAAGACACCTTTATTAATATTACATGCATATTCCATCAATGTGCCTTTCAGTAGAAAATAATCAAAAAACAAACTCTGAAAATAATATAAATGCCCTTTTGATGGTAAAAATATTGTGATGTATCAATGAGATGAAACATTGTTTAGTTATTGAAAACATTGCATAGAACTGTGGTTTTCTATCTGTGGTCTATAGGATCGCTTTCTATCCCGAGAATGAAAGGGAAAGTATTCTACCAGGGGAGGAAACATCCCAACTTGAAAAGCATGCTTTCTTTTCATTTATGGTTTGAGTTTCAAAGAATGTAATCAATTATTTAAAGCATATTGAAATTCACTGAGAGGGGCCATGGCTTTGGTGTAGCCAGTAAAGCTGCCACCTGCAGTGCTGGCATCCCATATGGGTGCCGGTTCAAGTCCTTGTTGCTTCACTTCCAATCTAGCTCTCTGTTAAGGCCTGGGAAAGCAGTAGAAGATGGCCTAAGCCCTCTTGGGTCCCTGCATCCATGTGGGAAGACCTAGAGGAAACTCTTGGCTCCTGGTTTCAGATCAGTGCAGCTCTGACCATTGCAGCCAGTTGGGGAGTGATCCAGCAGATGAAAGATTTCTCTCTCTCTCTCTAATGAAAGATTTCTCTCTCTCTCTCTCTCTTTCTCTCTCTCTCTCTCTCTACCTCTCCTCTCTCTCTGTGTAACTCTGACTTTTAAGTAAATAAATAATTCTTTAAAAAAATTCACTGAGAAAAAAACAGAAAATGATGATGTTACATAAACTGAAAAACAAGCAGGTTACTGGATCACATGACATGTATTATACACAGACTCTCGCATACAGAACTCATAAAACTAGAAAACACACCCCAGATTCTATCAGTGAGTAACTATCTTTGGGTGGTAGTTTGTGAATTATTTCTTTCACTACTTTTCCACCTTTTTGTAAATGTGTACATGCTTAACTAAGCTCAAATCTGCAATTGTTCTAAAATCAGCAGAAAGCATGTAACTCAATTTCTATAATTCACTTAACAAATCAAATGCCAGAAACTTCTAAAATTGACTGTATTTTATTAATTTATTTTATTTTGAAAATTTAAATAAAACAAATATAAAAAATTATTATGTAGCTAGGTAAACATCAGCCTGTTTGTAACTGTAAGGGGGGTGAATAAAATGGGGATATTTGATGAAAAAGAGGATTTTTTTTCATCAAATGTGGAAAGAGGTGTGGAAGCAAGCCTTGGAAGCAGACAGGTACTTGCAAATCAAAAGTCTAGCCCTGGTTCAATAAATTTAGTAGGAGGATCCCAAAGCTTTCCCAGGGGCAATTTAAGGGAATCCCCAGCACCCTGTTTCAAGGGGGCTTTTATACCCAATCACACTGTGCTCATGAAGTTCTGGGAGGAATTTCAAGAATTTCCTGCCCAGAAAGCCTCCCAGCTGACAATATCCCAGAGAGGGTAAGGGGAAGAGAACCAGAAGGCCCATACCCATTTCCATGAAAACTCAAGTCTGAATCCTGACTGGACTCTAGATGCTTTATGGAGATGCAGAGCTGGTCTCTCAGATGCACTCCCTTCATTTCCAGTCTGAATGCAGACTGGGCTCACTTCTTTCCTGAGATGCCCACCTGCTGTGTCTCATGTATTCTCTTCGTTAAACTCTGCTGCCTCACTTACTACTATACTGTTTCACATCTGAATTCTTTCTTGTGCGAAGACAATGAGCCTCTGATCAGCCACCTCCAGTAACATAAAGTCACTTGTCAGACTCTCCTCAGTGCCTAAATCTTTATGTAGGGCATAGAAAGTTTTGGGGGGCATACTTTAGATAATAAAGCAGGGTGTTTAAGAGTGAAGTCTCTAGAAAAAAAAGAATCTGGTCCAAATTCCATTTTAGCTCCTTGTACATTAATCTGAGGAATACATTTACTATTTTAAAGCCTAGGATCTTTATGTATAAAATTGAAATAACAAACATATTTACTTCTTTGGTTGTTCTGAGAAAATCCTTAAAGCCCTACTCAATGGCTGACTGTCTGGTTCATTATGAACGTTCAATAAATGTCAACTCTTACTATTGTAGGAGACCTAATTGCTTTAGAGGGTTGACACTGCAATAAATGGTCCATTGTAGTAAATGCCTTCCTTGTCTCCTGAGTGCCTGGAAACAAGGGTAACAAGGGCAGAAATGTGGCATTAGAATTGTGGAGGACAGAAGCTTCCAGGCAGATGAGGAAGGTCCTGAAAGTAGTTGGTCTGGAACAACTCATGACCACAACAATTTGAAACGAGAGGAAGTTATGACATCCAGGAAAGAGTTGGGTGAGGAAGGGTGCAACAGAGATAAAGAGCATTGCAGAGCTTCAGGTCAGGGTCCAAGGAGAGAGCCTGCCAATCTTTCAGTCTCCACTTGCTTCATAAGCAGGAAGTCCCAATTCTTAAGGTCAAACCGAAACTCCTTTTTGTACTGTAAGGTCTTCCTTCTTCTGCTCCCTTCTTTCCTCTCCAGCTCTGTCATGCCTCACATCCCTGCTTGGCTCCATGGTGCAGCCACTTCAAATCACTGTCATTAACATACCTTTCTATAGCCAGGTGTTTTTCCCATCCTCTTTCCTCAGCCCCCAGACTTCTAGTCATCTTGCAAGACTCTGCCTTACCTTTTACATTGAGGATAAGATATTCTCTTTTACACTCAGTCCTCACATTCCTCACCTTTCAAAACACAAAATTTGGTGTGGGCATTGTGAAACACAGGATTAAGCTGCTGCTTGCTATATCTGCATCCATGTTGTAGTGCCAATGAATCCTGGCTTCTCTGTTTCTGATCTGGCTTCCTGACAATGCATCTGGAGAGGCACCAGATGATGGTTCAAGTGCTTCAGCCCCTGCATGCATATGGGAGACCTGGATGGGCTTCCAGGTCCCTGACTTCAGCTTGGCACAGTGCTGGCTCTTGCAGGCACTTGGGGAATGAAATAGCAAATGGTAGATTTTTCCATGTCTATCTATCCTTCTTTCTTTCTCTGTTGCTCTGCCTTTCAAGCAGATAACAAAGATAAAGATTTTTTAAAAGTTAAAAAAACAAAATATAAAATTTATTAATTGTAGGTTTGTTTCCCTGACAGAATTATTTTAGAGTTTTCATTTCTTGTCTCCATGCGTTTGCCATTAGCACTTTCCACATTAATTAGCCTCCACTCATTCATCTGAATTCTTGCCCAGATATTTTATTCCTTTAAAAATCCTTGCCACCTCATCCCATTATATGCTTTCTGTATTCTGGGCTTTCCCGGGAGCTCAATTCCTGCATCAGCCATTTAGAAAACAAATCCTAAAATAATTTCCACTTATTAAATTTTATATGGATTTTCATGTGTTTCTGTGAAATCTTCTTTACTAAATAGGATTCTTCACAGCTGTCTCTGATTCAGCAGTCTACCCTGCTGTTTCCTCTTCCAGTTCACCTGCGTGTTGCCCCTTTTCTGGAACATTCTCCCTCCACCGTGTTCACTCCTTTTTCACTATGTACCTAAAATGTCAGCTATATTGCTGGTAGCCACGTTCATCTCCTATCCTTCCAAGAAAGGCCAAACTATGAACCTGAATCCCCCAATATGAAACCATCCCCCTTTATAATCATCTCAGATTGGTGAAGGTGTCCCTTTCTGTTGCCAACTCTACCTGAAAAGCAGAGGAAGAGAAGGAATAATCACCCTACTGCCCTCTGCTCTCTGATTGTTTTGCACCATCTTTACTCAAATGGCCTCCAGCCTTGGTCTCTGCCATTCATTCCTTAATGTGGCGCACATCTCATTCTCCCTGATGCTGCCTATAAATCCTCTGGATCCCTGGAAGAATCCAGGTCCAGAGATTTCTTTCACATACTAGCTTCAAACTTGTCAAGAATCTGAGCTACATCAGTGCCCACACAAACAACTCTTTCAAACTCTTTAATGACATTTCCTCAGGTCACTAATTACCTTCCTGTAGGCATTATCAATAACATTATTTTCTTTAAAATTGTTCAATCCAGTAATTCTCTTTCAGCTCAAATGTTCAATATTAGCCTCCTCAGTACTTCTACATGGCTGCCAAGTACTCTTTTTTAAATTTAATGTAAGTTATACAAGTTTTGTGTATTTCATATATACAGATTTAGGAACATAGTGACATCCCCTGCTCCTGCCCATGCTCCAAACCTTCTTTCTCCTCCCTCTCAATTCCCACTCTTAGTTTCTACAAAGATCTATTCACGGTTTACTTATTGATCATATAGTTAGACCTACACTAAGTCAAAGATTTCAACAAACAGTATGAAGAAAAAAAAAGAAAAAAAAAAAAACAAAAACAAAATAAAACAAACAAAATAAAACTACTGATCCTCAGGCAAGTACTCTCAGTAGCAATTAAGTTTTAGTTCATCAAAAAATAGTCTTATTGTTGATATTATACTTGTTAAAAACAAAAAGTGGATCAGAATATTTGGATGGTATAATATTGGATCTAGGAATGTGCAGACTTTTGAGAAATATTGTGAAGTTTGTCTATGGGAAGCCAGTGACTCTTTTCACTCTACTATTTCCTCTTACTCTTGTATCTTTCCTTGATGGAAATTCATCTTGTATGTGAGTTAGGCATTCTCCATTTGCTAGGATTTACTTTTTCCAAAAACTACCAAAACATACAATACTTTGAATTCAGTAAATTTTCTCATTGAGTGAAATATTGAATAACATGGAATATTAGGAAGAACTAAGCTCTGATGTCAGAAGACCAAAGTTACTAGAAATTTGTTACTTGGATCTTATGAGTAGCAAGTTTAATAATAATTATAAGAAGGCTTTGAACATTAAAAGAACTATATTCATAATTTAATAAATGAATGTATACTATTTTGCTTATAGATTAGTTATGAACCTATCTGATAAGCTGTATTTCTGATAGTAGTTTCCACTGAATACATTGTACCCCCAAAATAACATTATTAAGCAAGAACATTCAATTTTTAGGTCCAGAAACATATATCAGTTATGAAAACCATGTTCTGGCAAATCAGAGGGTGGGGTATTTCTAACTGGAAAAAAATCTCCTTAACCATCAATTTATATAGTTTTTCAGAAAGAATTCAGAATGGGTAGGATTTACTTATCTGAATTAAATTTTAGTCCAATTACAGGGATGTCCTAGTAGATATTTTTACTGGTAACAGGAGAATAGGAGGTATAGTTATAAACTAGTTACTATACAGATCCATATTGTGGACACATTTTTCTTATAGGGAAAGCCCAGCACTGGGTAAACCAATGTTTCATTTTAAACATTGTCAACGAAAGTGAACAATTTCATGAAAATGTGATCCAGCATTATTTCACCCTTTTGTTCTTGTTGTACATGCTATGTTTCTGCAGTTTTCATCAGCTTAGTATTTTTAAATGGTATTTTACATTCAAACCCTTATTACAGGACAAGTTTAAAAGAGAAGCCTACACATTACATTTTTAATTTCCCAGTTCCATAATACTCAAAGATTATTCCATAACCCCAGAGACTTCTTAACAAGACAGCAAAGAGTTTTTTAAACATTAATCTATTTTCCAGTCCAGTTCTCTGCTGTGGCCCGAGAAAAGAGTGAAGGATGGCCCAAGTACTTGGGCCCCTGCACTCGCATGGGAGACCAGGAGGAAGCACCTGGCTCCTGGCTTTGGATCGGCGCAGTGCCAGCTGTAGCGGCCATTTCGGGGGTGAACCAATGGAAAGAAGACCTTTCTCTCTGTCCCTCTCTCTCACTGTCTAACTCTGCCGTTCAAAAAAAATTTTTTTTAATTTAAACATTAATCTAAATGATAATATGAAATTCAGTGTATGTCCTACATAGCAGTACTCTCATACATGGATACAAGGAAAAACATCCTGAAGAGAACTCCTTTATTTTCTATCAGTTTTTGGGTGCCAATTTGTGCAATATCCAAGAGCAGTTACTAAGCATTATTGTGAACTGTCTCAGGTTCCAAGTACAGTGTGTTTCTAAAGAAAAATGCCTTCCACATTTCTCAGTAAGTTTCCTTCTTGAATGTTAGCTATCCATTATGTAATAGAAAGATACTTTCTTAGAAAATTCATGAACATTTTATCGAATGTCCTAGCAAAACTATGACAAACTATCTTTGAAATATGAACCTCTGAATTCTTGACTGATACATACAACATAGGTCCCTCTAAGCAGGCTAAGCTATGGAGAAGGATAATAATATATATAACAATATATATAATATATAATATATATAACAATAATATATATAACTTTGCACAGTAAAAATTTATCTCTTCACTTCATAACTTTTTCTCCCAAATCTGTCTACTACTAATGGAATTTCCATTCCTTTTTTTTATTCACATTTTTATTGATACAAAGAGAATAGTTTTCATGTATTTCATAAGCCTATCTTTTCATTTTTTTAGTAATTAATTTTCTAATGTGTATGAATCCAAGAGAGAAATAATTTTTCAATATTTGAAAGCTTTGAAATAGGGATGCTTTCTACTTATCTCTCCTTTATTTGTCCTTTTTCTTCTTTCACTTGTGTTAGGTTTTCTAAAGCAATTGTAATGACTAAGTGACTGTGCACTAGAGTGGTCCTGATTTACATCTGTTGTTTTATTGTAATGAGAAAGAGCTGACTCGTACCAGCAATGTTCAATTTGTGGTGATCAATTTGTGTGTTCAAATTGTATGTATGACTCTATTACACCAGCAGTTTGAAATTTACATTCATGTCATAATTAATGGCCTAAATATATGCTCCATATATGAGCTTTGCTATTTTGAAACTGGTCAAAGTTTATACAAGCAAATTTAGATAAATATATGTTTCAAATATGCACTATTTTCAATGACTGACACAAACCAATTTTTTTTTTACATATTTTTGCTTTTTTTTTTTTTTTTTGACAGACAGAGTGGACAGTGAGAGAGAGAGAGACAGAGAGAAAGTTCTTCCTTTGCTGTTGGTTCACCCTCCAATGGCCGCCACGGATGGTGCGCTGCGGCCGGCGCACCACGCTCATCCGATGGCAGGAGCCAGGTGCTTATCCTGGTCTCCCATGGGGTGCAAGGCCCAAGCACTTGGGCCATCCTCCACTGCACTCCCTGGCCACAGCAGAGAGCTGGTCTGGAAGAGGGTCAACCGGGATAGAATCGGCGCCCCAACCGGGACTAGAACCCGTTGTGCCGGCACCGCAAGGTAGAGGATTAGCCTGTTGAGCCGCGGCGCCGGCCCACAAACCAATTTTAATAAAAGCAATTAGAAAGCAATTCAAACAAAGGAAATGAACCTTGGTTAAAATATTGAAGACTACCACGAATCTGCAAAAAAACAGACAAAACCTTTTTTTTTTTTTTTGGCATATCATAATGACTCATCATATTGTGCAGTAACAAGAATGATTTATTGGGCAACGTGGGCTAAGCCACCACTTGGATGCTCACATCGCATATGAGAGTGCCTGAGGTTGAGTTCTGCCTCTGGCTGGCATTCCAGCTTCCTGATAACATGGAAGGCAGCAGATGGTAGACCAGGTTCCTGCCACCCACTTGGGAGACCTGGATTGAATTCCAGGCTTCTGGCTTCAGTCTGGCCCTGTCTTAGCTGCCGTGGAGTGAATCAACAGGTGGAATATTCTCTCTTTCTCTCAATCCCCCTCACCTCAGTTCCTGTGAGCCTTTGGGTAGTGACTTACAGATGGAAGACCTCTCTCTTCTTCTCCTTTTCCTCTCATTCTTCTTTGTTCTCTCTCTCTCTCTCTCTCTCTCTCTCTCTCTCTCTTCGTCTTTCTCTCTGTGCTTTTCAAGTAAATATGTTTTTTAAAGTGTTACTTTTCGGAAAAAAAAAAGAGAATGATTTATTTACAATGGCAGACAAATGTAATCAACCTTCTTCAATACCTAATTCAGACAAAATGGAGATTGCTCCTTATCCTTATGGATCATAAACTTTAAAAAAATGGATTTTGAGTTTGTAAAAATATTCAGAACAAATAAATTCTCTAAGAGGTGGCTCATTTTACACTGTAGATTAAACACCATAAAACATCAGCTTGTTCCCCCATAAGGCCAGCATTGTTTACTACCAAATCCAACTAAGAAACATATTCTGGTGTGACTCCCAGTCTCAGCTGCTCCTAGATGCTCCAGAAGCACTATTCAAGTCTCCATCCTGGATTATCTGTAACATGTAAAATCATTTGCTTCTTTGTGCTAATTATCTACTATACTATGAAGCCAGGAATTTTGTGTCACTCAGTTTTTATATCCCAAGTACCCCCAAGCACCTTGTCAAGTTTTGACTTCTCTGAATAAATAGGTGGATCAAATAATGAATGAACAGGCCAGGATAGAGTAGATTTTCATATAGTAGGATTCTGCATTGGTAATAAAATAAGTTAGTCATCCTGGGTAAAGACAAAGGCAACGGAATTACAAAATGACTTTTGATGCTGGTTCTCAGCCCATAAAATGAGTCAGAGTAAATGTGACGCACTAGAAATGTGATGGAATTGATGTAATACAGTCATTAAGAAAAAAAAAAACTTTCTGAAGAGAACTTTATCGTGGAAAACCATAAATTCTTCTGAAAAGTAACATGAAAACCCTGAAACACACAAATTTCTTCTAGCCTGGAATAGTTCTCCAGTCATGTGACTAAAAGTACATTTTAATATCAAGGTTATTATTTTATCATTTGAAACACATTGTATGACTTATTTTTTGTAAAAAGCAAAGTCATAATCAACATCAAAAGTCCTTTATTTATTATTTTCCATTTGCTTGAAAGACAGAGAGACAGGTACCCATGACAGCTAGGGCTAGGCCAGACTGAAGCCAAGAACATAGAACCCAGTCCAGATCTACTTGTGGGGTACAGAGACCCAAGTACTTGAACTGACCCAAGTATTTGAACTATCAGCTGCTGCTTCCCAAGGGTGCACATTGGCGTGAAGCTGGGATTGACGAGAAAGCGGAAACTTGAACCCAGGCACCCTGAAATGGGACATGGGCGTCTCAAGCAATAACTCAATGGCTGATTAAACACCTGCTTCAGAAACAATTGTTTAAAAAAACTTTCTCTCTGTATTGATCTTTTCCTTAGCATGCATTTTTCTACAATGTGCACTTCTAACTAGTTCTATTGGAGAGAGAGATTTTCATTTTCCCTATTTATTTACTTAAGAATTAGAAAATTAAGGTATGGTTAATTTAAGTTTTTTAAATTATAATTCTTGAATAGATATGTATTTTAATTAGACTGTAATAAATAAATATTGTCACAAGTAGTATGTCTAAGCAAAGAAAACAAAGATTTACCTGATATAGCTAAAATATCACTAAAATTTATAGGGCAGTTAAAATTCCTTTTTAGAAAACAGATCAGAGCACACACAACATAAATTACTTCACAAAATAAGTAGTCAGGATATATAGTTGAGTAAAATTTTCATTTTAAAAGGTGAAATAACAGCCTACTTTATAAAATCTGAAAAGTTTTGATGATCCTATATTGTTCCCAGGATTTCCTTTATAGAAATCACATTTTTAAAAGAATGATTTTATTAAAAATTAGACTTCTCAATGTACAACATAAAATGATTTTCCCATAACCTTGAAACTGAAAACTTTTGTATTTTAATTTTTATTAATGCCAATCTGCACAATCTGTTATCATAGTATGAATCACTCCCTTGTTGAAAACTCTCCTCAGAATTTCCTGGGAGAGGAATTGGGTAGAAAATTAATTTCCTATTTGAGAGAATTCTTAGAATTTAAATAAACCTATTGGTTGATCTGAAACCACAAAATTAGCATTTTACTGATCACTGGGTTTAAATAGTTGTGAAGCAAAGAGATTGACCATCACCTGGATCATCAGCCCAGCTTGCCTCTTCTCAGTCTTGAGTTTAAGGTATTGTGTGACCAAATCATATGATTTCACACTGTCTGATGTCTTTCTTCCACTTTTTATTAAGATGTACTTGTAACTTTTCTATGTTTGAAAATATCGATACCTTTTTAAGATACACTGGTAGCTTTAAAATGCATTTTCAAGTTTTAATACTACTTCAGGGCTTTACGTAAGAAATGTATATGGTATTATAAAGACCAAATCATTTTTGATGAATTTGTAACTAGATCTCATACACTTATCTTTCAATAGAAACTTGGAATAAGGTAATTTGAATTCTTTTTGCCCAATTGTATGAAATTAGTTGTGGAAAATAATTTACTACCTTTATAATTGCTATAGCAAAGGATTGTTTTGGTAGAGTATTTCAAGATTCAGTTTTATTCCATATTGGTGGCTAATGAAATTAATATTATACCATATAAATTAAAAAACAACAGTCATGTATAGATCAATACTTTTATAAAGGTGATTAAATTTAGATATTTGAAAGGACAAAACATGGATATACAGTAAGTTAATTTTGGATTTAGAAACAGGCTTTCTTTACTTTTGCTTTTAGGGTCTACATAAACTGAAGCAATATACTATTAGTTTGCTGACAAATTAAAAGTGTAGCCTAATGTTTTTATGATTTCCCTGAAAATCATTTTCACAGTACATGTAAATGTCAGTATTTCTGAGTTCTTCCAATTTGATGGAACTGCAGTCATCAAATATGGTACGATATTTGAATATTATACCTCTTTACATTTCAGCCATTTCATATATTCATGCTGTAAATATCTCAATGTTGCAAAAACATGACGTCTGGATTCCTTTAAAAAATAACTGATGGAGATTAATAGCTCCCACATAATGTACTTACAACATTTTTCATGAAGCCTTGTCGAGTACAGTAGCTCTCAAACAGACTTAAAAGAGAACATTTTCAAAAACATTTTCAAAAATTTAAAGTCAATTCTCAGTGGATTTGGTTTCTTACTCTTTTTTGACAAATCTGATAGTGTAAGTGAAAAAAAAATTGTAGTTAAATATTGGTATTTCTCTATTCTGCTAACAAAGCCAGTCACCACAAAGAGATCAAATGTCTTATGTTAGACTATTAGTGAATAAAAATATTGGTAAGAACTTGGTATTTCTAAATAATGTAAGAAGAAAGATATCTAAAATGGTAATCATATTAAGTAACAAAATTAAAACTCTTAAGTTTGCAAAAATATTGCTAATCAAATGAACCTATTATCCAAATTTGTTCCTTGTTGAAAAGCAAGGATGTTTTAAATTTTTATTTCTTCATTTTCATTTTGATATGACTATCTATCTATATGTAGACAAACACACACGCATATAAAGATATGAAAGAAAGAGAGAGAGAGAAAGATAATTTTCCACCTATTGATTCATTCTCCAAATGTCTACAACAGCCTAATTGGGTCAAGTTAAAGCCAGGAGCTGATAACTCAATCCAGGTCTCCCAAGTGGGTAGCAAAACCCAAATTATTGAGCCATCACTTATTGCCTTCACAGGTAGGAAGCTGGATCAGAAGCAGAGTAGCTGGGTCTAAAGCCAGGCACTCCAATATGGGATAAAAGTGTCCTAAATTGTGAATTAACCATCACTCTACAACATGTGAGCCCCAGAATGTTCTTTCATTAAAAAAGGGGGGTATTGTAATGAAAACTAATGGATGTTTTGTCCTCTCACTTAGGCCTTGACCACCATGAAGCTTCTCATCCTCACTTGCCTTGTGGCTACTGCTCTTGCCAGGCATGTAAGTACAGTAAGGAATTTAGAAGATTCTAGATTCTTCTAAGAAAGGATATCTGATACCTCATCAGACACAGTATACTGAGAATACAATATGAAAACATTCATGTTATAATGCTTCCCATTTTCAGCACTATTCAGCCCATTCAAACCCTTAGCTTCAAGGAAAATGTTTGACCTGAAATATAAGAATTACTCACACATAAACACACACACACACACACACACACACACAAATTTAAAAGTAAGGAAAAAAAAGAAATAATATATTTTACAATTAATAGCATCTTGGGTCCACTAGAAATTGTGCATATTTCTAGACATTTAATAGGAATCAATATTTATTTACCAAGTGTAACCACAAAATCACATGCTCTAGAAAGTACACTAGAAAGTCAAATCCTCATTTGAGATGGCTTTTGTCTGTAGACTTATTTTCTCCCAAGGGGTAGGAAACTCTTAACCAAAGAAAACTGTTTATTTATGTAACTACTTCATTAATTTTAATTGTAATATCCACAAAGTTCAGGTTGAGACACAGTTTATGTAATCTAATTGATGATAAAAATAAAACTCAGACAAAAATATTTAATTAGGAGCATTCATATATTGCTCTCAAATTTTTGTAATGGTTTATCCTTTACTCTGTTCCTTTTTTTCCACTTCTTTCTCTTTGTTAGGATTTCTAAAATGCCATATTTTTCTTTTATTTTACTTTGCCATTTTATTTATTGTTTGTATAGAAGTTATGTATTGAAATTTAACCATGATCTGTTTTATTTTATTTTGTTTTATTTTATTTGTTAAAAGATTTATTTGCTTATTTGAAAGGCAGAGTTACAGAGAGAGAAAGAGAGAGAAAGGAATCTTCCATCCACTGGTTCACATATCAAAAGTCAGGGCTGGTCCAGGCTGAAACCAGAAGCTTCATCCAGGTCTCCCACATGAGTAGCAGGATCCCAAGCAGCCAGGCCCCCTTCCAAAGCCTTCCCAGGTGCATTAGCAGGGAGCAGCCAGGATCTGAAACAGCACTCATGTGGAATGCAGTCATTGCAGGTGACAACTTAATCACTATGCCACAATGCTGGCCCTTAATTCTGTTTGTTTGTTTGTTTGTTTTTTAATTATATTTAGAACTGTCATATATAGTTCAAAGAGTTAGACTTCTCCTTTATTAATCATCTAGATTTTAAAAATCATCTGGATTAACTCAAGCCAACTGAAGGTTTTTTTCTTTTCAGAAACATTTTATATATAATGTTTACAATTATCTGGCACATTCTGAAGAAAGGAAATTAACCTATTTTGATTTGATATTTGTCAGTCAAATATTGTGTTTCATATTTTCCCCTTGATTCTCTCAAGAAACTTGGCCTTTGACAAATTTTGCTGCTAAAATACATACATTTCTTAAATAGCAATGGGAAAATTCATATTATACATATTTTATAATATTATTATTTTAATTGCTTTTGTTTTTGTTTTTTGTTTGTTTTACAATTCTTGCATTGCTTTTCACAGAGATTTCATTTAGGACACCTGAAACTTACTCAGGTAACTATTTGTTCTTTGTTTCAAGAATTTACTCTAAGCGTGGTTCTTAAGTGTTGATGTATTGATAGCAGGTAAATCTAAACCGGTTCTTGCCTTCTCTATGAAGCAGCCTTTGTTACTTTTTCTGGGCTATCATTTCTTCAGTTCAAGTAATTGTGGATATTATCTGCTCTCAAAAAACTTTTGAAAGAAGAGGGCCCAAGGATTTGTATGAACTTAATGTTTTAAAAATCTTGTTATCATTAATGAGAAATGATTAAACAGAATAATGTTATTATGGTTTATTTTTTAAAGGGTTCTTGCTTCTTCCTATGTCTTTTACATGAGCTCAAGCATTTGCTTCATAATAAGGCCTCATTTTATAGACTTACTTTTAAATTAATTGCTGCTACTACATCCATTTCAAAGAGTCAACCCTTCATTCTGTCCAGAAACTGAACTAATGGTATTTTAAAAATTATGATTCTTTGCAGGAGCAGCCTGAGAGCAGTGAGGTAAGCTCCTTCCGAAGAGTCGGCCGTTCCTCTCTCTCTCCCACCTGTTTTCCCTTTCAGTTAGCTATCATAAATGTCGAGTGCTTTCTGTGTTTCTGCATATTCTGCTTTTCTGTAACTTTTGGTTACCTTCAAATGTGATCAGCAAGTACCTAGATTATTCTCTCAATGATATTTTGATGAAATGGAGGTTCAGTTTCTTCTTTAGTCATTTTAGTAAATATAGACTCACTTGATCTCTAGACCCAGCAAAGAAGCAATCATTAAAGGTGTTTCCAGGAGATTTTAATATTAAATAATAAAAAGAAAATTGCTTGTTTTTTTTTCTTCCATCAATATAAAAAAAAAAACCCATAGCTTGTCAAATTAAATGGAATACCTGTGTTCAAGTGGAAAGAAAGTTGCCTTTTTTCAGTTTTTATAATTCACAATTTTATTTCAGCAGGAAAACTTAAAAGAAAGAAAGCTCCTCAGGTTTTTCCAGGTGAGTGTTACTCATTTATTCCTAAAGGATGCATGTATTTTTCTTGGAAAACTAATTTAATTTCTGTCTGTAAAAATGCTTCATTGCTTGACTTAATGTACACTTCCCATCATTAAAAACATACTTTAAATTTTCATTTGTTTTTAAATGGCAACTTCTTTCCAAAACACTTGTGCTTTTCTTTTCCTGAACTATGTGTGATTTTCCAGTTCAGTGCTCACTGTGATGGAGTGTTTCTTAACTCTAAATAATTGTCCACCTGTGTTATATTTTCCAATAATTTTGTAACCTAAATATTGAAATAATTATCAAGTGCTAATTAAAGGTCATTATTTAAAAGATTTGATAACCCAACTCTGAATAGATTTCAAGACACTTTTTTTCTTTTCTTTTTTTGTAGACGGTACCACTAGAATTAAGAGAGGTAAGAATGACTCAACAGCACCATGCCTAAAAGTGTGAATGACAAAGATTGACAAAGTTGAGTGTGACAAATTTAAAAAATATTTTAAATTACACCTTTACATACCAGAATCTTATGTAAGAAAGGCATAATAAAAAAAGACTTAAGGTTAGAAAGGATATTATAGGAAAGTCAGTATATTCATGAGAAATAGATTTATTTTTTAATTTACAACAGCATAATGATCATTCATTTATGTCATTTTCACTCAAAAATGTTTATCTCTTCTTTTCCATCTTTAGGAATATGTCAATGAACTGAACAGGGTAAGAAACATCAAATACATATAAAATATTTAAATTTTTTGCCATTTAAAATATATTTTATAAGCTATGCTTTATTGATTTTAACAGAGAGAACTTCTGAGAGAAAAAGAGAATGAGGAAATCAAGGTACCAAAGTTTTTCTTGCTTTGCTTTCCTTTTTAAAATATTAGTTATTGATTTGAGACGCAGGGAGGAATGGGGGTGGTGGGAGAACTACCATGAGCAGGTTCACTCCTCAAATACCTGCATGACCAGTGTTGGGCTAGAGCAAAAGCCAGGAGCCAGGAACACAACTCAGGTCTCTTACAAGGGTATCAGGAACCCAACTACTTAGTCCATCACCTGCTGCCTCCCAACATCTACATTTGCAGAAAACTGGAGTTGGGAATCCAATTCAGGAACTCCAACGTGGGATGTGAATACCTTGGCCAACATGCTAAATGCCTGCTCGCCAAAGTATTCTTAGCAAATTATGACCAAAAAAGTCCTTCTAACAAAATTTATTTAGAAACTGTTTTTTCTATAGCATTTACTTGTTCTTCAAACTTTTTTACACATTACTCATGTATTCAAAATGACTAATGAATTTTACTCTGAATTCTGCTACTGATCTTTTTGACTTAACCGAGTAGCTATGATGGGACAAGGCATTAATTAGTATAGATGAATAAATGAACAAATAAATAAATGTAATTATGGACTGGCTTTTTGTTTGCATTTAACCAAGATTGAAAGAGTGTTACCTAAAGTAATATATCTTAGTCAAGAATGTTTTACATAGTCACTCTTGATTATTCTTTTTAAAATAATGAATAAAAACAAAAGTATGCAAAGAGAGAAAGAGAGCACACTCCCATTACTGGCTCATTCCTCAAATGCCCACAATGGCTAGGGCCGTGCCAAGTTGGAAGCAGGAGCAGAACCAGAACTTGAAACCATCCACTCCAATTCATGTGAGCCTCATAAACAGCATCATAATCACTAAGAAGTTTTGATCTGTAATTTTTAAATAGATTTACTACTGACAGATTACACTGGTACTTGGAATTTCTGAGATGAAATATATATTTTCATATCTGTCTTTCAAACCTGACTGATTACCTTTTCTTGTCAGGAAACTAGAAATGAAGTAACTGAGGTAAGACCCCTTGTTTTAAAATTATTGAGTCAGGTATTAGGAAAAGGAACAAATAAAAATATTTCCTTTCATCACCCTTCTCCAAATAATTATTTTAAGTTAAAAGTAAAGCATATACCTCTAATTCAAAGAAAGAAAAGATATTCTGTAGCATTTGTTGGCCAGAATTACCTGTATAATGAAACCAACTCTAATATTATGAACTCGAACTCTGGGAATAATGTCAGACTCTTCATATTACCATAGTAATGAAAACTGAGCACATCATACTAGATGGAAACAAATTGCTTAAGTATGTATACACCACTGAAATAATGCACTCCTTTGGCATACTCCTATTTACCACATGATCTTTAACTATATGCTTCTGCTTAATGTCCAGAGCTGTTTTTTTAAATAAATATATTTATTTGAAAGGCAGAATTATGCAAAAAGAAGGAGAGGGAGAGGGAGAGAGAGAGAGAGAAAGAAATGAGAGAGAGAGAAATCTTCCTTCTAGTTCACTCCCCAAATGGCCACAAAAGCCAGATCCATGCCTATCCAAAGCTAGGTGCCAGGAACTTCTGCCAGGTCTCCCACATAGGTGCAGGGGCCCAAACACTTGGGCCATCTTCTGCTGCTTTCTCAGGCCACCAGCAGACAGCTGGATTGGAAGTGAAGCAGTTGGGACTCCGATATGGGATGGCAGCATTGCAGCTGGAGGCTTACCTACTATCCCACAGCACTGGCCCCAGAGCTCAGTTTTTTAAGCAAGAATTTATGCTGTTTAAAGAAATATGCAAATGATTCACTGCAATACAAGAGTCCAACATGTTTTCTATTAAACTGTAAAATGTAGATTTAGAAGGGAATTGTTTCAGTTAGCTCGGCACAAAGGCAGACTTTTTGCTTTCTTTATTATTTGAGGATTGCTTCAATTTTCTGTATTCCTTGGCATTTATTCTACTTAGTAATTATTAATTTGCATTTGACATTTATTATAAACAATTAACGTAATTCTTTCCCTCCTTTTATCCGACAAGGAGCATGTTCTGGCAGACCGTGAGGTAAGACACTTCATTCTAATGAAGTTAGGTATCAATGGGACACGTTACTCTGAACACACAGCCGGGAAAGGTACTCCTCAGAGAGAATAGTCAGTTGACAATTAGAATTCATCTTTTAAATTATGGACCTTGGAATAAAACTTATATTTGTATGCAAATGTAACCGTATAGGATTTTGAAGAAAAGCAAATAGTTCAAAGAGTATTTTTATTATTTATTTTAAAGCCTCGCATAATGTTAGTTCCATCTTGAGATTGCTTACTGTATTTAATGCTATTGGTGATCCATATGCAAGTAGTATATCCAGTATACTTCATTTTAAGAAAACTATCTTCTCAAACTGAGCAAGATAAAAAATTGGATTTTGAAATTATTTACTTATTGAATTTTTCAAACACCGTTATGCCCAAAAATGTACAATGCTATGTTAGAAAAAGTTAAAATTGGAAGAGAAAATTTAAGCCATGTAAAATATAATTGGTGAGCCAGTGCCGTAGCTCGCTTGGCTAATCCTCTGCCTGCAGCGCTGGCACCCCAGGTTCCAGTCCCAGTTGGGGCGCCGGATTCTGTCCAGGTTGCCCCTCTTCCAGTCCAGCTCTCTGCTATGGCCCGGGAGTGCAGTGGAGGATGGCCCAAGTGCTTGGGCCCTGCACCCCATGGGAGACCAGGAAAAGCACCTGGCAACTGGCTTTGGATCGGCGCAGTGCGCAGGCTGCAGGGAGCCGGCCGTTTGGGGGGTGAACCAACAGAAAGGAAGACCTTTCTCTCTGTCTCTCTCTCTTTGTCTAACTCTATCTGTCAAAAAAGTATAATTGGTAAAAACATTTCTTATCTGTTAAAAGACAGAGTCAAAAAGCAAAATGTACACAAATGTTTAAAATGAGATTTCAAAAGAATCCCGTCTCTGACACCCTGGAACTGTCTCAGTCTGTTTTGGTGGGAAGTATAGACCTTGGGCAGAATGACTCATCTATTGCAGCAATCCCCTCGGATCAATGGGTCACGCTACTCTGAACACATGGCCAGGGAAAGGTACTCCTCAGAGAGGATAGTCAGTTGACTATTAAAATTCATCTTTTAAATTATGGACCTTGGAATAAAACTTATATTCATATACAAATGTAACCATATATGATTTTGAAGAAAAGCAGATAGTTCAAAGAGTAGTTATTTTAAAGCCTCGCATAACATTATTTCCATCTTGAGATTGCTTACTGTAGTTAATATTATTGGTTGATCCATATGCAAGTAACTTTGAGGGCAGATGAGCATAGATACTCAACCCAGGGTTCTGAGTGGCCTATGATTCTTCTTTTGAGGTTTTCTTTTTACCACACAAGTCTATATGAATTTTGCCTTCTACTCAATAATATGGCTGCATTTGTTTTAATAACTGGAATCCTTGCAAGTTACTAAATTTTGCCTCATGCCAGCATTTTTCAAGTAAAATTGACACTCCAAGAATATCTGAATCTTTTCTAACCACATGTTGCCCAGGATAAGCAACCCACCAGGATGACATGGATCTAGTTTTCTTCAATATTCCAAAAATCTTGATATGTCAATAATACTAGTTTTCTTTCTTTTAGCAGACAGAAGCTAGCATCAGCTCATCAAGTGAGGTAAATCATGTTGATGTTAATTCAGTGACCCAATTAAATAGAAAATTTTATGGCAATTCTTACTATAAGGGCTATATATCCTGTAAAGCCACATTGTATCTAACCCTATGTATGTGGCATTATACTAATTTTAGAATGTGATTGTCAATTCAAAAGGAGAAAGATTATAGAATTATATCTAGGCAAACAATCCTATCTAGTCATCTGTAGAGTCTGAAATATTTTTGTCTACATATTCTGTCTGTCTCAGATTTTGATAAAATTCAATTTTATCATTAAAAATGGCAACAATGATGTATATCTAAAGAAATGATCCAATCAAAGCAAAAGTTGATCAATTCTAAGTTAATCAGGGACTGGAATCCCCTAATTTCTGTTCATCTTTTGCTCTCCTTCATACACTAAAAAGAAATCAGGCAGAGAGGGTGCTGTGGTTACCCCTTTGAATTTGGGAAATCTCCATCCAGTTTAATTATATGGAGTTTCTGAGCTATGTGCTTGTGAAAACAGTGAGAAGAGGGAAGGAAGCACCAAGTCATTAATTGTGTTTTAGTTACACAAGAAATTATGGCTAAAATAAGTTTGTCATTATTTT
This sequence comes from Sylvilagus floridanus, assembly GCA_949820135.1. Lineage (NCBI taxonomy): Eukaryota > Metazoa > Chordata > Mammalia > Lagomorpha > Leporidae > Sylvilagus > Sylvilagus floridanus. Next base: position 101,338,897 of record OX463238.1, on the reverse strand, counting down.
AATATCTGGTTGATTACTATTCTTATTTAAATGTGAAATTAATGTCATAATATTAAAACTATATGTTTGTGTGTGTGTGCTTTTTTTAAGGAAACTGTCACCAGCAGCATCAAGGTGAGACATATTTGCTAATTTTAAAATTTATTAATATTGTCCAGAATAAGTTAAGATTTACTTAAATGATTTTTGTGTGTATTTTTTTAGCAGAAGTACATGCCAAGGGAAGACCTGGTCTACCAACCTTATGTGGTAATGTTTCATTAAAGGTTGACAAAGACAAATGTACCAATTAGTGAAAATGTTGTACTGATCAATAACTTCTCTTTCTCAGCATCTGGTACATTTAACCCATTGCAACTAATCTTTACAAGTGTAGGGGTTTACTCACTCCGCTCTAAAAACAAACACACTTTTATTGCAGCATGTAATTGATACTTTTTCTTTTTCAGAAACAAATATTTAGAAGTCATGGTTTCACATTGATTACTTGTATTTTGTAGTTATGCTATGAATCTAAACAGCATATTTTGTGTCAAGCTACCAATTTGATCAGACTTGAATTTGACCTAAAGCTCTACTTTTTACCTGAATGTAATGTTAGATGGTTTACTTAACCATTGTAAATCTATAACATAATTTTTAAAGAAAATTATTCTTTGAGAGCCCCCAAATTGCTGCAATGACCAGGGTAGGCCAGGCTGAAATCTGGACCTGGAACTCCATCTGGTCTCCAGTGTGGGTACAGACATCCAAGCACTGGAGCCATTTTCTGTGGTGCGTTAGCAGGGAGCTGCAACAGAAGTGCAGCAGCCAGGAAGTGAATCAGTGCCCATACAAGATGTTAGTATTGCAGATAGTGGCTTAACTTGCCATACCTCAGTTCCAGCCCCCTATATCATAAAATTTAATGTGGCAGTGACAGTAATAAATATTAAATGATATAAATCAATTTAAGATGCTCCATTGCACATAAGAAGCTCTAAATATATGTCAGTAGTATTAAAAATCTCATTTTCCTAGTTCATCTAATATTCAGATTTAATTTTATTAAAATGATTTTTAATAATTCTGACCTAAGGCATTCTGTAAGTATACTGAACTAATGTTCAGATTTGCCCCTGACAATTGTAATGTATTTTAAGATAAAATTAAGTTTAAAATAGTTTTTCTGATGTTTTAAAAGGGAACAACTGAATTAATCCCAATTATTGGTAAATAGAATTAGCATTTTGGTAAAATGAATAATATCATAGTCTTTATCCCTGAGAAGGTGCTTTGTAGGATTCTTGATTTATTTCCTGTAATAAGGAAGCTGTACTTCATGATATCCTATAATAAGTTAAATTTTAAACTGTATCCATTTCTAAATATGTTCTAACTTTTCTCTAGCTCTTCTTGCCCTGACTGTTAGTGATAACTGAATTGTCACTCTGATTGTCTATATATTTGCAGGCACAGCTCATTCTTTCTTCTTATGTCTGGAGTGAAGTTGTGTTATCATATTCATTATTAACCAGGGAGAAACTGACTTTGACTGTATTTGACACAAAATCCTCTTCTAGCCTCCCTGATGATGCTTTTTATTCAGGAATTTATCATCGTGTTTATTACTTCAAATTAGAAAATAAAAGTGTTTTGCTCTATTTTGTAATTCTGGCAGGGACTATAGCTTATTTTAAAGTTCAGAGATGAGTACATACTCTTGGTACATTATGATAAGAGTGTGTTTTTCCAAAAGATGTTTAAGCAATTACAATATTTTTCCTTTTAAGCAGCAGCAGCTTCTCAGAATGAAAGAACGTTACCAAATCCAGGAGGTAATATTTTGCTTAATATTGTGCAAGATAATATTGCTTAAGTTTAAATATGCTTACTTTTTTATAGCCATCCACTTTTGAAAAGATTTATTTCTTTTCAAGCTTTTCTCACTCCTAACTTGAACTAATTTACCTTAATTGATATCAGCAAGGAGAACTACTTGCCATTATTCTGTGGAGTGAGAAATGTTCTATGTCTGACTCAGGCTGATGTATCACATTTATTATCACAACCATGCAAGTATTAACCTCCCTAATTACCTTAATTTCTTTCTTAACATGTTTATAGCCATATGTTCATAAATTTGATTCTCAGATTCAGTTTATATTTAGGAATCTGAAAACTAGCTATGATTATGCTCTGCTAAGCAAGGTGTATTTGAGATACATGAGTTAACACACTTTTCTTTTGAAGAACCATCTGAAGAGAGTGAGTGTTTCTATCAAGACACTCTGATCTTGTATTTATGTAAAATGAGTTTATTAGTAAAATATAGCAGATAATAACCCCCCTCCCCTACTTACAGTTGATTCCACAGTGTTCCTGGGTCTTCTGAATTTTTTTTGAAGCATTAACCACTGCCATGGTTTGCCATAGTAATTCTGATTCCTGAGAATAGCTAGACTAATTCCAGCCCTCCAACCACTATTCATCACTTAGTGAATTTCATACAGAAGATGAAGATGCTCCATATGTCTCAGAGAATAATATATCTACATTATCAAAATATAAACAAAATTGGTGGCAGTTTCCAAACCCCTAACACACAAAAGTATTTTGACTAGATTGTGTAAAGCAGTCTTAAAAGGTAATTCCAATTCTTTTTCTTTCCAGAGAGAGCCTATGAGAGTGGTGAATCAGGTAAATCAGTGTGCGTATGTCCTTGCACATTATGTGGGTGTCTCAACGCTACCCCGGATACTGTCTTTGAGCAAGCACTGTTTTTGTCTTTGGTTTTCATTTTGTTTTTGAGAAACTGTTGTCCTAGTGTCTTACAAACTAATGTGATTCTGGTATTTGTTAGCTGTTGATTAGTATTACACTCTTTGGTGCTAATTCTAGTATTGCTGTAGAAGATCAAGTCTAAGTTGAAAAAGAAAAATAAAAAATTATCCTATGGTTATCCATAAGGGACAATCAAGATAGCTTCAGGACACTGTTAAGTAGTAAAAGTCCTGACTAACTATTCATGTTCCCTAACTCTGACCCTTTTTTATTCTATGACCATAGTCCTGTGTGATGTAAACAACTTGCTTTCTAAATCTAGGAATGACCTTTTTTTAAGATCTATTTATTTGAAAGGCAAGGTGACAGAGAGAAAGGGTTAGATACAGAGAGAGGGATCCTCTATCCACGGGTTCACTTCCCAAATACCTACAACAACCAGAGTTAAGGCATGCCAAAGCCTGGAGCCAGGAACCCCATCCAGGTCTCCCAGGTGGGTGACAGGAACATGATTCACTGGTAGCCAGGGTTCAAGCCAGGCACTCTGATACCAGATGCAGGCATCTCAAGCAACAGCTAACCCTGCTGCCCCAGAACACCCACCTGGAAAGGACACTAATGAGACCTGGACTGCATGTTCTCTTTGACTTCTGATTTCCCATTTGTGGAAAATTTGATGTGTCTTTTGATTCATTCCCTTCCTCAAAACTCCCATATTTCAGTGTTTATAGTTCTTTTGTATGTTGTTATTTAATGAGAGGCTTTGTTAGCAATAATTTTGTCTACCATAGTGTTGAAATGGATACAAATCATAAAACTGCTTTTTAAAATTCTCTGTCTCTCTCACTCTTTCTCTCTCTCAAGGAACTGGCTCAGCTCTATCTTCAGGTAAGCTGCCCTTATTTTATTTATTTTTAATCTAGTATTTTAATAAGTAATAGAAAAAGTTTCAGAAATAAATTCTGTTTTAATTTTACTTGGGTATCCAAAGTAAAAGTTAAACACTTTCCATTTGTTCCTTAATTCCAATGAAGAAGACTTATTTTTCATCTAAACATTTAGAGAATTATGTGCAATTGTTTCCATGTTTTAATATAGAATACCTGTCCTCCTGCGGGCACTTCAAAAAGTCTCCCTCTGCATGTTTTTTCACTGTGCTTTTCCAAAGAAGGGTTTGATGTCTTTCTCTTCTTGCATGCAATGATCACTTTCTGAGATGCTAACATGCATTTCAGAGCTGAGGGAAATGATAAGATTTTTCAGAGGTTCCCAACAGCACTTTGCTCATGCAGTGTTGCTTTTCAATCATCTTTCCCTCTAGCCTTTTGAACAACCCTACCAGCTTGATGCCTATCCCCCTGCTCCTTGGTTCTATACTCCAGAAGTGATGCAGTACGTTCTTTTCCCACTAATCTATGACACCGTTACACCCAATGCCTTTGAGAGTGCTGGAAAAACTGAGGTTATTCCAGAGTGGTTGGTAAGTATATTTAAAATACTACATATTTGTGTTCTCCCGAAGGAAATAAAAGACAGTTGCTTAGACCACATCTGATGAGAATAAATTTAGAATAAATTGGAAAATCAATGCCTACAGTAGAGTAGTGGAATTTTCTGAAATGTAAAATTGTTAACCTTTTCTGGAATCTGTGGCTAAAAGTAACAAATTCCTTAGTAATAGGTGGAGCCATGTGATCTACTTTATAAGGGAAGTTTATTCTAATGAGTGTAGGAAAATTCCAAATTAAAAGTAGAATTCTGATATGTAAATCAACATTATTCTCCTGTACTTTACTAATTTTTAAATACCTTCCTTTATTACATGTATGAGAAATATAAAAATGCTGTATAGGGAACAGAGCACAAATTTAGTGATCTCATAATCTTCGATTCAAATTTTGACCTTTTTGCTTAGGTGAAATGATACAGTGTTGTTTATTTATTATAACCCAAAAATTATATGGAGTAATGTGTGATAAAATATACCTACTTGGGGGTACATAGACACTGAATAAGTACAAGTCATTTTTCTTGATTTAGTAACATATTATAGCATTATCTTCACTGCATAATTTCTACAATTTTTGTTCTTTCAGAAGAATTAAGTCAATTCTCAGGAATTCCACAATTATGACCACTGGTAAGTTTGGAAATTCTTTGTCTAACCATTGATTCTAATTCCATTTGCAAATTTTTTTCATAAACATGATGCATTTAAATAGCAACTTTAAATGAACTAATTTTAGCGAAAAGAATGTATAATATTGTAAACCCCAATACAAGTATGCAGTAGATGTTATTAATTTCCCATTAAGATGTGGCTTTGGAACACTAGTAAAGCTAATAGTGGGATCCTATTCTTTATGATCAATCCAATGGAAGTCTTTGGAAGTAATACAGTGACACTAGTGGAAAATGGCTGCAAATGTGATTTAATTACATCATCCACTACATGGGAATTTTGAATTGTGTGAGCATGTTTTCCTTTCCAGTTGTGGAAACTCCCCTTCCAATAGATCAAACCAAGAAAAACTATAAATAAAACTCTGATCTATGTGGAGGTAATTTCTTATAATTGCCTTTCCACATAATTTATGATACACAAAAGGAAAACTACTTAATAATAAATTTTACTTAAATATTAACAATGAGGAACAGTAGATATTCATGTTAGTAATAGCGAAGCATACAGAGCATTGCGAGCTGATCTAATATGAATAAGAAATGGCCAGCATAAAATATTGTTAATAAGAATTTTTCTATTCCTAAAATATTTAATTTGACTAACCACATATTTCTATTTCTACTTACAGATGTGACTGAAAATTAAACCTACGAATTTCTTATCTTTGTTTTATAATCTAAAACCACTTTATCCAAAGACTTTGTTATTCTAGGATAGGAAAATCTCATAATGAGGGTAATCTTTCTTTTTGAGCTATCTACTCTTTAATAGGTAGCATATCATTACTTTCTTAAGCAAAATGTTCTTAGTTTATTATCTAAACTCCAGTTGTATCATGCATGTATGGAAAGCACCTGGTCAGGGGGTATTAAAGTCTTTAGTAAGTTTCTGTAATGGAAGTTTCATTTAAAAAGTCTTTGGATGGATTTTTCTGAAAGTGCAATCATGTCAAATAATTGTGTGCAGTGACTGAGATTTGTTCTTCTCAATAAATTACGTTTTAAGGCAACTCCATATTCCTTTCATTATTCCATTCATCATTCTATGTATTTTTATGTAATATTTTATTTTCAAAATTTTAATGACATTTTCAATCATTTTTAGTTATTTTTATGTTTGCTTCTGGCTAGTTCTGACAGATCATAGAATGTATTTTTAAACTGTGTCCAAGATCTTTAATTTAAAGTTAGCTGTTTATAGTATATTTCTCATGAGGATATATTTGTAGCTACATAGAAGAAGATCAATGTGGCAGTTATGGGTGCAATGGGGATTTGAACGACTGAGTTGTGCAATTTACTTATGCCACTGGAGATTCAGTTACTGAGCATTAACAGCACATCTCAAGTGCCACACACTAACCTGATATCCACAATGAACTCTTCACTGTCTGCCAGAATCCAAGTTGAAGCTATTCATGAAAATGACAATAGTTGCTTTCTCTGGGGTCTTCAAAGACATCCGAGTGAGATTTACCTATCAGAGTTTGCTCCAAGTTGCCTACACCAACCAACTTGCCATGATCCTTTAGTGAACTGTTGGATCTAAACTATTTAGAAAGCCACCAGTATGCTTCACACAATATCTTACATCCACAACCATATACATCTTCAAACATACATTTTTGCCTTAAAAAGAAAGCTGTTTAGTCTTGGGTTTCCTACCATTTCTCAGTGTTAGGCAATACAAAGGGAAACTGCTTGTTCATAAATCTAGAGGAGGCTTACAAACAGACACAGAATATTGAACCTTCAGGGAAGTAGGAGAGGAAACAGCCATATGTGTCTCCCAGTTTCTGCCACTATGTCACTTCCTAAGTCATCTAAGGCACTCAAAACATTTTGCTTCATAAGTCCTATATATTACGTAAAGATTTCAACAGTTTTCCCTCAATTAGGGACATAAAGTGAAAAATACTGTTGGAGTACTAGTTATAGTACTAGTTATAGTATTAATCCACAATGTACAGCACATTAAGGACAGAGATCCTACATGATATTTTTTAAAAAATCGATTAATTATGCAATTTCCAATTTAACACCAAGTTTTTTTAATCATTTTCAATCATCTTTATATACAGAAGATCGATTCAGTATATACTAAGTAAAGATTTCATCAGTTTGCACCCACACAGAAACACAAAGTGTAAAATACTGTTTCAGTACTAGTTATAGCATTACTTCACATTGGACAACACATTAAGGACAGATCCCACATGAGACGTAAGCACACAGTGACTCCTGAAGTTGATTTAACAATTTGACACTTTTGTTTATGGCGTCAGTAATCTCCCTAGGCTCTAGTCATGAGTTGCTGAGGCTATGGAAGCCTTTAGGGTTTGCTGACATTGATCTTATTCTGACAGGGTCATAGTCAAAGTGGAAGTTCTCTCCTCCCTTCAGAGAAAGGTACCTCCTTCTTTGATGGCCCCGTTCTTTCCACTGGGATCTCACTCGCAGAGATCTTCCATTTAGGTCTTCTGTTTTTTCCAGAGTGTCTTGGCTTTCCATGCCTAAAATATTCTCATGGGCTCTTGAGCCAGATCTGAATGCCTTAAGGGCTGATTCTGAGGCCAGAGTGCTATTTAGGACATCTGCCATTCTATGAGTCTGCTGTGTATCTCGCTTCCCATGTTGGATCATTCTCTCCCTTTTTGATTCTAGATAATAGCAGAAAATTTCCCAGGTTTGGAGAAGGACAGAGACATCCTAGTACAGGAATCTCATAGAACCCCTAGTAAACATAACCAAAAGAGATCCTCACCACAACACGTTGTAATTAAACTCACCACAGTGAAACATAAAGAAAAGATTCTAAAATGTGCAAGAGAGAAACGTCAGATTACTCTCAGAGGATCTCCAATTAGACTCACAGCAGACTTCTCATCAGAAACCCTACAAGCTAGAAGGGAATGGCGAGACATAGCCCAGGTACTAAGAGAGAAAAACTGCCAGCCCAGAATATTATATCCTGCAAAGCTCTCATGAAGGTGAAATAAAGACCTTTCCTAGCAAACAGAAATTGAAAGAATTTGTCGCCACTTGTCTAGCCCTGCAAAAGATGCTTAAAGATGTGTTACACACAGAAACACAGAAACACAGCCATCAATATGAAAGAAGGTAAACGAAAGGAACCTCACAGCAAAAGATCACAGGGAATTCAATATAGATTAGAAAATATCTTTGGCAAAGAAATGGACACTATGAGAAACAGTGACTTGATCAGATCTTGTGCTGACTGTTGTTGTACAATGTAAGATTTTATCCATTTTAGTATTTTTTTATTCTAGTACCAATGGTTGAACTCTGTAATTAACACACAATTATTCTTAGGTGTTTAAATTTTAACTGAAAAGTGATCCCTATGAAATATAAGAATGGGAATAAGAGAGGGAGGATATGTACAATATGGGACATGCTCAATCAGACTTCCCCCAAATGATGGAGTTAGAATCGTGCCAGGGGATTCCAATACAATCCCATAAAGGTGACATGTACCAAGGCCATCTCACTAGTCCAAGTGATCAATGTCAGTTCACAACTGATCACACTGATAGGTCTAAGAGTCAAAGGGATCACACAAACAAGACTTCAATTCACTATATGCTACAAATACTACTATGGTTAGGATGTCAAAACTGCAGAATAGAGCTAAGTGAACCTTTAAATAAGCGCAATAAAGAAATTAAAGAATTACAGAAAGAACTGCAAAGAAGGGATATATTTTAAAAAGGGTCTGTTTTTCTCTCCCTTTTTGATTCTATCAGTTAGTATCAGCAGACACTAGTCTTATAGACTTCTCATCAGAAACCCTACAGGCTAGGAGAGAATGGAAAGACATAGCATAATACTTAAGAGAACAAAACTCAACTACATCATGCAAAGTGCTCGTTTATGAATGAAAGTGAAATAATGACCTTCTATAACAAACAGAAATAGAAAGAATTTTTCACCACTCAACTAGCTTTACAAAGGATGCTTGAGGATATACTACACACAGAAACACAAAAAGATAGCCATCGTTTTTTAAATAAAGTGAAGGCAGAAAATTCCCCAGCAAAATTACAAGATAAATACAAAGTAAACAGGAATATTGATGGAAAATGGCAGGGCCAACTCCTTAATTTTCAATAGTCACCTAGAATGTAAATGGCTTAAACTCTCCAGTTAAAAGGTACAAACTGACAGAATGGATCAAAAAACAAGACCCATATATTTGCTGCCTGCAAGAAACATATCTCAACAACCAAGATACAAACAGAATGAAATTGAAAAGATGGAGAAATATATTCCATGCTAATGGAAAGCAAAAAGGGCAAGTGTTGCCATACTTAAATCAGATAAAATAGAATTTATCACAGAAACTGTAAAAAGAGGTGAAGAAGGCCACTATGTAATGATTAAGGGATAAATTCAACAGGAATATGTGACTATAATAAATGCATATGTACCCAATTACAGGGCACTTAGCTATTTAAAAGAAATGTTAATGGATCTAAAATGAGACATAGACTCCAATACAATAATCACATACTCACACAATGTGCAAAATTGAGTCATGAAGACACAGAAAACCTAAGAAGACCAATAACCAAGGCAGAAATTGAATCAGTAATATCATTAATAAAGACTCGCCCAACAAAGAAAAGACTAGGAATGGACAGCTTCATTGCTAAATTCTACCCAACTTTTAAAGAACTAGTTCCAATTCTTCTAAAGCTACTCAAAACAACTTAAAGGGAATAAATGCACCCTAGCTCCCTCTATGAATCCTGCATCACCTTAATTCCTAAACCAGAAAATATATAAAAGAGAAAGAGAACTATAGATCAATATCCCTGATGAACCTAGACGCAAAAATCCTTAACAAAACATTAGCTAATCCAATCCAACAACACATCAGAAAGGTCATCCACCCAGATCTAATGGAATTTATCCCTGGTATGCAAGGATGGCTCAAGATTTGCAAATCAATTAATGTGATACATCACATGAACAAACTAAAGCACAAAAACAATATGGTTATTTCAATAGATGCAGAGAAAGCATTTGATAAAATACAACATCCTGGCCGGCGCTGTGGCTCAACAGGCTAATCCTCCACCTTACGGTGCCGGCACACCGGGTTCTAGTCCCGATTTGGGCGCCGGATTCTGTCCCGGTTGCCCTTCTTCCAGGCCAGCCCTCTGCTGTGGCCCGGGAGTGCAGTGGAGGATGGCCCAAGTGCTTGGGCCCTGCACCCCATGGGAGACCAGGAAAAAGCACCTAGCACCTTGCTCCTGCCATCAGATCAGCAGGGTGCGCCGGCCGCAGCATGCCGTCCACGGCAGCCATTGGAGGGTGAACCAACGGCAAAGGAAGACCTTTCTCTCTGTCTCTCTCTCACTGTCCACTCTGCCTGTCAAAAAAAATACAACATCCTTTCATGGTGAAAATATTAAGCAAATTTGGTATAGAAGGAAGATTCCTCAACACAATCACAGCAATTTATGACAAACCCATGACCAGCATACTATTGAACGTGGAAAAGCTAGAAGCATTCCCTCTATAGGGAAGTTTTAGCGAAGAATAAGGAATCAAAGGGATATAAATTGGAAAGGAGGAAGTCAAACTATCCCTATTTGTAGATGACATTATTCTATATGTAAGTGATCTAAAAGACCCCACTGAAAGATTATTGGAACTCATAAAAGAGTTTGGTAAAGTGCAGGATATCAAATCAACACACAAACATCAATAGTCTTTGTATACACAGACAATACTATGGCTGAGACAGAACTTATAAGATCAATCACATTCACAATAGCTGCAAAAATATTAAATACTTTGGAATAAATTTAACCAAGAAAATCAAAGATACCTATGATGAAGATTACAAAACACTAAAGAAAGAAATAGAAGAAGGCATTAAAAAATTTTTAAAAAATCTTCTATGTTCATGAATTGGAAGGATCAATATCATCAAAATGTCCATACTACTGAAAGAAATCTACAGCTTCAATGGACTCCCAATGAAATTAGCAAGGACATTCACTCAAATCTAAAAGAAAAAGATTCCAAAATTCATATGGAAACCAAAGAGACCCCAAATAGCTAAAGAAATTTTAGATAACAAATTCAAACCCAGAGGCATCACAATACAAGATCTGAAGACATATAACAGGGCAGTTATAATCAAAGCAGCCTAATATTAGCAACAAAAAGAGACATGCAGACCAATGGAACAAAATTGATCATAATGGTAGGACTAAGAGCCAAAGGGATCACATAAACAAGACTAGTGTCTGCAAATAGTAACTGATAGAATAAAAAAGAGAGAGAACGATCCAACAAGGGAAGCAAGATACACAGCAAACTCACAGAATGGCAGATGTCCTAAACAGCACTCAGGCCTCAGAATCAGCCCTTAAGGCATGCAGATCTGGCTGAAAAGCCCATGAGAGGATTTCAGGCATGGAAAGCGAAGACACTCTGGCAAAAAAAAATGACCTAAATGGAAGGTCTCCGCAAGTGAGATCCCAGTGCAAAGAACATGTCATCAAAGAAGGAGGTACCTTTCTCTGAAGGGAGGAGAGAACTTCCACTCTGACTACGACCTTGTCTAAATATGACTGGAGTCAGCGAACTCAAAAGGCTTCCGTAGCCTTAGCCACTCATGACAAGAGCCTTGGGTGATTACTGATGCCATAAACAAGAGTGTCAATTTGTTAAGTCAAAAACAGGAGTCACTGTGCACTTACTCCTCATGTAGGATCTCTGTCCTTAATGTGCTGTACATTCTGATTTAATGCTATAACTAGTACTCAAACAGTATTTTTCAGTTTGTGTTTCTATGTGGGTACAAACTGTTGAAATCTTTACTTAATATATGCTAAACTGATCTTCTGTATATAAAGAGAATTGAAAATGAATCTTGATGTGAATGGAAGGGTAGAGGGATCGGGAAAGTGAAGGCTTGCAGGTGGGAGGGAAGTTATGGGGGGGGAAGCCATTGTAATCCATAAACTGTACTTTGGAAATTTATATTCATTAAATAAAAGTTAAAAAAAAAACCTCCAAAAATCAATCCACGCATCTAGAACCAACTTGTCTTTGAGAACAGAGCTAAAATATATCCCTGGAAGAAATACAGTCTATTCAAAGAATGGTTGGGGAAAAACTGGATCTCAACATGCAGTAGTATAAAACTAGACCCCTACCTCATACCTTACACAAAGTAAACTCAGAATGGATTAAAGATCTAAATGTACCATCTGATACAATCAAATTACTAGAAAATATTTGTGAAACTCTTCAAGATATTTGCACAAGGAAAGACTTCTTGGTAAAGATCCAGGAAGCACAGGAAATCAAAGCCAAAACTGACTAATGAAATTACATCAAGCTAAGGAGCTTCTGCACTGCAAAAGAAACACTCAGCAAAGTGAAGAGACAATCAGCAGAATGGGAGAAAATATTTGCAAACAACACAACTGATAAAGGGTTAACTTCTAGAATCTATAAAGAGTTCAAGAAATTCAACAATAACAAACAGTCCAGTTAAGAAATGTGCAAACAGGCACTTTTCAAGAGAGAAAATTCAAATGACCAGCAGACACTTGGGAAAATGCTCAAGATCACTAGGCATCAGGAAAATGCAAATCAAAACCACAATGAGGTTTCATCTCACCCTAGATAGAATGGCTCTCATACAACAAATTCTGGTGAGGATGTGGGGAAAAAAGCACCCTAATTCACTGTTGGTGGGGAAATAAACTGATGCAGCCACTGTAGAAGGCAGTATGGAGATACTCTGAAACTCTGAATATAGACCTACATTTGATCCAGTAATCCCATTCCTGGGAATTTATCCAAGAGAAATGAAATCAGCGTATGAGTTATCAATACCCATGTTCATTGCAGTCTGAATCACAATAGCTAAGATATGGAATCAACCCAGATTTCCACCAACTTTTGAGTGGATAAAGAAATTATGGTATGTATACACTATGGAGTAATACTCACCTGTAAAAAAATATGCAACAAAATGGACCCAACTGGAAACCATTATACTTACTGAAATAAGCCAGTCCTAAAAGACAGATGCCGTATGTTTTTCCTGGCCCAAGGTAACTAATAGAGTACCTAAAATGTAAATTGTTTCTATGATATAGACATTTTGAAATTTGATCATTTTTTTACAGTACCTGTCTCCTCTGTTGAGGAACAGTGTTTTTTTTTCCCCTGATACTGTTGAACGCTTTTACTTAGTGTGACATTAAATATATGATCAAATTAGATCTTTATAAAAATTAAGAGTTGGAATGTGAGGGAGGAGGAAGAAGGTTTGGAGCATGGGCAGGAGGGATGAAAGGTGGTAAGTTACTCTATGTTCCCAAATCTGCAAATATAAAATACTTGAAACTTTTATAAATTATAATGAAAAAATAAAACATTTCCCTTGAAAAAATAAAAGAAGTAACACATTTCAGTGCTGACATATGAATCTGAGATAACTAACTTAAAAATTGTACCTGAGTTTCTCTGCTAGATGATGAAAAGGATGAAGATGAAAATTGTCAGGGAATTGTGAAGAAGAAGCTGCACTCTAAGCTGCCCTGCAAGAGGAAATCACCAAACCGCAAACTGCATCACCATAGCTACGCCACCTGGGAGGTCGGCATTTGGGCGGGGCTGACCTTTTGAAACTGTATATAAGTGGACCCTCAGACTCTGTAAGCAGAGGTTGCTCAGCCTCTCTCCCCGGTCCGTAGCACCTTGTGCCAGCAGAAGTTTGACTGAGTAGTCTCTCCCTCTAGATGCCATAATAAAGAGCTTTAAGGTGTGTACATGAGTCTTCTCAGACTCCTTTGTTGAACCCATAGTTGGCTTCCTGGCCAGTTGCTAATGATTGGGAAGCTGACAAAGATGGTGACATAGAAGAGTCCAGATAGTTTTACTGATCTTTTCCTTAACTTTGTTGCATATCATTTTTTTGACAGGCAGAGTGGACAGTGAGAGAGGAAGACAGAGAGAAAGGTCTTCCTTGGCCGTTGGTTCACCATCCAATGGCCTCTGCGGCTGGCACGCTGTAGTCGGCACATCCTGCTGATCCGAAGGCAGGAGCCGGGTGCTTCTCCTGGTCTCCCATGGGGTGCAGGGCCCAAGCACTTGGGCCATCCTCCACTGTACTCCCGGGACACAGCAGAGAGTTGGACAGGAAGAGGAGCGACCGGGACAGAATCCGGTGCCCTGACCGGGACTAGAACCCAGTGTGCCGGCTCCGCAAGGTGGAGGATTAGCCTATTGAGCCGCGGCGCTGGCCTGCGTATCATATTTTAAGAATTATTTTCAAACTGCTGTTTTTCACCAGAAGAACTATGGTTGTGTTAAATAGGGTCCAACAGTTTTCTCTTTAGGCAAAAACTAAAACATGCTTTCCTTTGGAATGATCATCATATTGTTAGCTGCTCACACCAGGTTTACAATCTGAGCTTTTCTGAAGCATTTCAGCCACAGCAGATTTTCCCCAACTTGTTCCTGTAGGCCCAGATTCATACTTCAGATGGCTTGGAACCATCTACTTAATTTCCCTTTTCTTCACTGTAGTTAGGCCTGAAAGTGTCTCCCTGTTTTAAGGTTCAGACACTGTTCTGTTGCATTATTTTGTCCTGCATTAAATTGGGGTTTACAACTTTTGGCACTGTTGTGTCTAGCTTTTCTTTTCTTATGAGTTGTGTATCCACTCTCTATTCTACTATCATAGTTTTCTGTTCCTTTCCCATAAAACCTTTGGTAATTTATCCATATTTATTTGTTATGACACTGTTTGTAATTCTTATAGTATCAATCTTTTCTACAGATTGGTTCTCTCCAGATTTGCTTTCATAAGACTTCTTGTTCTTTTGTTCATACAGTTTTTCTGAATGAAATTCTTGGCTTTAACAACCCTGTTTTCCCAAAGGTGTTGGCCTTTACAGTCTGCTTCAGTCTAGTGTCTACAATGTGCTGATTGCCATTGAGGACCCTGGAAATAGCATTAGTAGCTTGATCAGAACCCAGATTCTTAAAGATAATTCTCTTTCTCCAGGATTACCATTTAGTTCACTGTAACCTGCTTTCTTTTTCAATGTTCTCTGTGTTGCTGGAAGCTGTGTTTTGCACATGTTTCAGTGGCTTTGGCTGGGTCCTGGGGCTACCCTCAACTCCATGATGCAGATATTGGTGAGGGTGCTGATGGTGCTGGTGGTTGCAGGAAAAATTGTGGTAGTGGTGTGGCTGCTGCTACCACTCCAAGGGGTGATAGTATGGAGGGTGTTGGCTGTAATGGTGTTGACATTTTGCCTGGCCGGGCTTCTCCCTGAAAGCAACTGAGATTTCCTGGCTGAAGGTGCAAGCTGCTGCGCTGTCAGGATTTGAGCTCCATGGAAGCATCTATTTCATGTCTTTCTGTGAACACCTGGTATTCCCAGCAATCCATGTAATCCTCTGCCTCCATTGTCACACAGCATTCTCCTTGCATTTCTTTTTATTATTAGGATACCAGCCCTATCGTATTAAGGGCCCACTCTACTCCAATAAGAGCTTACTTAGACTAATTATATTTTCAGTGACCCTATTATGAAACAGAGCAACATTCTGAGATTCCAAAAGGGCAATACATTGTGAAAGACATTATCCAACACATTACAATGGGTAAATATAAGAAACGAATTGCAATGATTCCTAAATTCTTAGTTGGTATGACAGGGTAAATTGTAAGGCCATTTATTGACATGGTGAAGATTGAGGAAAGAACAAGTTAGGAGTTGTATTCAGAAAAAGGGTCATTCTGGCTACACATATAGAAATTACTTAGGTACTTAGGTATATAGGTCAAAAAGGCAGTTGGTATATATATTTAGAATTTACAACAGGTGTGCGGAGAGATACATTTGGACTCCTTAAACCAGAAATTGAACAAGATCAGCCAAGTTTAAGCTAATCCCCGGGGTAAATCAACACACAATGGTTGGAATGGGAGGAAAAATCAAAAGGGAGGTGAGAAGATGTGATGGCTGAGTTAATGGAGAAACACAGGAATTATCTGATTGGGGATTTCAAATGAAGAGAAGTGTGCTACTTCAAATGAGAAGTGATGATTGACTACCAAATGTCACTAAGAGATTGAGTAAAAAGAGCCCAAATTAACAAGATGAAGTTGTTAGTAACCTTGGGGGAAAAAAAACTGCTGTCAGGAGTGAAACAAAAATTGTTGGCCTGGTTTAATAAGAGAACAACATGTAAGATTGTGGAAAAAAAGCAATGTTGATACTTCTATGACAGTTGTCATATAGGTAACTTGAAGCACTGGAGAGATATAGAAGTTCAGTATTAGGGATATTTTTTTCTTTACACTAAGGAGATACTGGGGCAAGTGTTTGGCACAGCAGTTAAGGCACATCCTGGGACACCCACATCCCAAATCAGAGTGCCTCAGGTCATGTCCTCGCTCTGTTTCCAATCCTATCTTGCTTCCAAGGCACACCGTGGGAAGAAGCAGGTGATACCTCAACTAAGTGGGTCAGTGCCTCCTATATAGGAGACCCAGGTTGTGTTTCCAGCTGCCATCCTAGACCTATCCTAATCTTGGCTACTGTGAGCATTTGGGGATTCACCCAGAAGATAGGGGATCTTTCTCTCCATCTCTGTCTCTCTGCCTCTCTGTATCCTTGCCTTTAAAATATATAAATGAAAACTAAATAGAAAGATGGGCAATATAACTGGATACACAAGTCTTGTACCATTCTTATAATAAGGACAGGCAAACATTAGATATAAAGGAAAGATAGAACATTGCTAGAGGTATATCACTGCATAAACAGAAGGGAATGGAATCAAATGTCTAAGTGGAGGAATTGTTTACGAATAGGGATAATTCATCACAATAAACAATTACTCCTCAGTTAGAGGCAATGATTAGTTTTAAACAAGTCTTACTTTCTCGAGCATTTATGGCTGAATTCATGTAAGCCAGTTGATTTTGATTGGGATAGAATACCTTGTTGCTCTGGTATAAGTGGTGTAAGCAGTGTGGAGCAACAAGGAATGCCTGTCCTGTTAGGAATACCTAACTCTATTCCTGACTACTGTATAGACATAGAAATTGAAACAATGAAAGAGTGAGTGCATTTCACAGCATCTCTTAGATACTACATGGGAGTTGTTAAACACATTTCACTCTTGTAGTTCTTTCCCTAGAGTGATCACAAAATTTTATGTCTAATGCAGCTCTTTTTCTGTGTGGTGAAAAACACAAGTACAATAATTACAAAGAGAAAATGGATATCAACCTAGCTGTTTCAGGAGCAAATGAGACCAAAATGCAATAATCCTATCTTTTCTTCCACCTTTTCATATCCTTTAATATTCAACTTAAAACATTCTATTCAGGGCTTGTGTTGTAGCGTCAGCATCCCATATGAGCACTGGTTCAAGTCCCAGCTGTTCCACTTCCGATCCAGCTCTCTGCTGTGGCCTGGGAAAGCAGTGGAAGATGGCTAAGTGTTTGGCCCCCCCTGCACCTCTGTGGGAGACCCAAAAGAAGCTCCTGCATCTTGATCCCTGGCTTTGGATCATCCCAGCTCCAGCCATTGTGGCCATTTGAGGAATGAACCGGCAGATGGAAGACTTTTTGTCTTTCCCTCTCTCTCTCTATGTAACTCTGCCTTTCAAATAAATAATAATAATAAATAATAAAAAATCCTATTCAATATCAAAACAGTTTTCCATGATTGTTTTCATCAATAGTAACCTAAGTTTACATTAAAAAGAATGATAACATTTGAAATACAATAAAGACAGAACAACTTAAGTATGCCTAAAGGATTAATTTATTGAAATGACTGGAAAGGAAGTTGAGTCTGAAAGAAATAATAGTAAGAATTGTTTTTGAACATATTTTGTCATTGCTATAACACTTCCAATTCAATGTTGAGTTTTGATGGTGCTACCTGAATTACAATTTGTAAAGTATAAACAATTTACAGGTCAGCTTCAAATTAAATGTAATTTCATTTAAGGCATAAAATAAATAAAAGAGTAAAGATTCATTTTGCCATATGGATTAGTTAAAAAACATTTAGTTTCTGATGACATGATAGAAAGACGAAAAAGATGCCAGAGTTCCAGTCTCAGTCAATTCTGTGGAATACAGAGCAAATGAAGAATTAGTTATGTTACATGGTATGATTACTAATCTATTTCTATTTGTAATTTTGCTGTGACTAATTAATGAAAAAATTATATCACAATGGTTCTAAATATCAGTTCACTTATAATTTTTTAGTGAAATATCTATTCTGTTATTATCTCAAAGGTTTTGTGTCATTAAGATCCTAAAAGTATCATCTTCTCTTTCTTGTTTTGGCTTTTTTTTTAACTTATTTTAAATCAACACATAAAACTTGTACATTTTACAGTGAGCATTAAGTTTAGTGGATAAGATGTCTATGTTCCACACTGGAAGGCCTGACATTGGTTCCTGACTTTGGCTTCTTACTCCGACTCCCCACCAACATAGTCCTTGGGTGTCAGTGATGTTAGCTGAAGTCACTGGGTTCCAGCGACACATATAAGAGACCTCAGTTGAGTTCCTGGCTCCTGTTACTAGTCCAGTCCTGGCCGTTGCCAGCGTTTGAAGAATATACTAGCAGATGGGGACTTTCTCTTTCCCTTTCTCTTTCTCTGTCTCCTTATACCCATACATTTATGAGGTGATATGTGATGTTTTGTTATATTTTGTATAATGTCCAAGTAAGGATACATGTATCTATGATCCTCTTCTCTTTTTAATCCTTACATTTAGATTAAATAATTTTATTTTGACTCCTGAATCAAAAGACAGATTTAAGTGAACCAAATACAAAGTTTAAAGGTTTAAACCAGAAATGATAATGCAAGTTGGTTTTCAACTAAAGCTCAAAAATATTTATATAAAAATAAAAGAAGCCATATTTTTTATTTTTCTTAAGCATGATGAACACCAAATGTAAGGATACTGGCCCTCAAAAGCAAGCCAGTCAGATTTGTCAATATCACATAAATAAAATTAAAAATTATTGTGAATTTAAAAGATATATAATGTTAGCCTGGTAAATAATACTCAATCATTGAGAATAATCTTATAAGTAAGTTAGTATATGATGGAAACTGTCACTGTTTTGGGCTAATGTAGGGGAATGAGTTGTAAAATGCTATCAAGTATAAAATAGTCTAATCTCCAAAATCTCAAAACTTACCAAAAATGAGGAAAAGATATTACTTTGAAATCCTCTTAGACCTGTAAAATAAACAAATACAAAACAAATAAATATACAGTTCACCACTGGAAAACACTTGCCTTAAAATTGTTCAAAGTAATGAAGTCAGCATCTCTAATTTTTTCCCTCATGTATACATGTTAAAATATGAAATAAGACAAATTTTCAAACTATAGATAATAATAAATGTTCTTAATTTAAAACCCGTTCAGATAATTATATTTAATTCTAGCTTTAGTTAACTTTGATCTACCTTAACTTAGAATTCTCAACTAACCAAGGAAATCAGAGTGCCTACAATCTTTTACTTTAAACACATGTTTTTTGTTTTTGTTTTTGTTTTTGTTCTTTTTTTGCATGGTAGAGCAAAACAGTTGTATCAGAATTACTGTGAGTGGGCTTTTGCATTGGAATTTGAGTACTGGGAGATCTCCAGTCTAGGAGTTCTCCAGGTTATCCCAAAGTATAGCTATTATTGAGAATCATAGATCTTAAATATGATTTTGGGGGCCAGCACTTTGGCACAGCAGGTTAATGCCCTGGCCTGAAGCACCAGCATCCCATATGGGCGCCAGTTCTAGTCCCAGCTGTTCCTCTTCTGATCCAACTCTCTGCTATGGCCTGGGAAAGCAGTAGAAGATGGCCCAAGTCCTTGGGCCCCTGCACCCACGTGGGAGACCCGAAAGAAGCTCCTGGCTCCTGGTTCCTGGCTCCTGGCTCCTGGCTCCTGGCTTCAGATTGGTGCAGCTCTGGCCATTGCAGCCAACTGAGGAGTGAACCAGTGGATGGAAGACCTCTGTGTGTGTGTGTGTAACTCTGACTTTCAAATAAATAAATAAATCTTTAAATAAAAATAAAATATGATTTTGGATCCATTTATTCTTTCATCCTAGAGTTCTTGAACTTACTCCACCATCACAAACGCATCACAAACTCATTATGAGTGATTCAGCAAAATAAGTTTGTACTTACATTAACTGGGGCTATTGGTTCAACCACAGGGTAGCCTGGGTGGGTAGGGAAGAGCAGTTCCTGTAGCAGCTGAAGGGCCTGGATAGGTATGTCCCTTTGAGGGTAGGGCACCACTTGCTGGGGAATAGGCATGAATTTGGACTGAGGAAGAGACAGCAGGGGCTGAGGGTACAGAACGGGAGTCTGAGGAAAAGGCTGGAAGACCTGGTGCATGAAGGGCAGGAGCTGGGGCAAAACAAGGTGTTGATTTTTCATCTCCCTGAGATTCAGAATTAGAGAGTCAACAAAGGGGACCGTCTTTGGAGATTTAAAGAAGGGCATCAGTTTGTGCTTAGGGATAATGGTCTCTTTAGCCTTGGGGTCTTCCATGATTTCAGGCTGAAGGAGAGGTAGCAGCATTTCAAGTTCAGCAAGGTTCAGGGTGTTCTTTGGAAGAGAAGAGTAGGGGATGGGCTCAGCAACAGGAAAGAGTGATTGAATAAAGGGGAGGATTTTATCCTGGAGTTTCTCCTGGAAAGAAGGAAAAGAATCTTTGAGTTCATGATTCAACTTTACTTGTAATTCATGATGATTTAATCTCCTGTCTGTTGGACAACCATATCTGAGTGAAAAGACAAAAAAATCCTTCACTTATCTTGCTTAGAAATTATCTTGGGTCATGTGAAGAAAACTTAGTAAAATGCTCTTAGAGAGAATACTCCTTAACTCATCACTTCCCAGGTGAATGCACAAAGCACAATGAAGTCAAAATTTGAGGATTTCTATAATTTTTCACTAACCTGAGTTGCTTGGAAAGCTGAAGCTGTGCACTTTGGTGCTCATGGATGTTGATCTTTCAACATAGAGTGTTGGTTAATAGACACGATTGCTTTCTCATCATGAATGGAGGTCAATTTTACAATAGTTAGAGGAACAATGCCGATGTTTGTTCTGATTTTTGTTTTATTAAAAACCAGTTTTAATTTGTAGCAAAATTCAGCAGACCCATGACCTAGCTGGAGTCTAGTATTACTTCCCTAGGTAGAAGGAAGTTCTCTCAGGGCTTTCAAGAGGCATCAAGTTTATATGGCAACTTGATTTAAACAGTATTTTGTGTGAGTATCAAATAATCCGTTCATAAAATAAAATTTTTAAATATTATAGTTACATATATATGATCTCGGGTCTTTATGCAAACTCTGCTATTTAATTAAAGTGTAATACTATCACATGGTTGTGCACTCAGGGATGGTGTGCCTTACTTCTCTGATCTTTGTAATGAGAATACTCAAGCATTTTCAAGAAATGTTACTGTAATACCTACAAAATGTAAAATAAGTGAATATACCAGCTCATAAACATAATAGGGAAGGTATCCTTACAAATCCTCTTAGCTCACAGGTGAAGACATTGAAGACGAAAAATGTGATCCAGGTTATGCAGGTGGAACACTATCAACTGAGCATTTCTGCCTTGCTGCCTTTACACCTTTCGTTACTATGTTCACCTTGAGAATTACAGGAACAGAGTTTCCAATCTGGAAGTAATTATCCTATACACCTTGACTTATATGAGGATGACTCAAAAAGTTCATGGAAAATGAAATTAAAAGATGTTTAATCTTGTGTAGAACATTTTGAAATCATGCATAAATTTTACATAATCTGTATTGTTAATGAATTTTTTGGGAAATTGAATCTTTGCACCGATTTCAAAATCATTTGCACCAAATTGAACTTATTTTTAAATTTCATTTTCCACAAACTTTTTGAAGGCTCCTCATGTATCATTAGTAATATCATGAGGTATTTAGCCATACTTGAAAAATTGATAATGAGTTTAAAAATGCATTTATTGCTTAGAAAGTATTATGATTTTGTTTATATTTATTTTACAATGCTTATTGGATGTGTGGCATTTATTTTATTACTATTCTTCAGACTAAATATATGCAATATAAATATTTTTGTATTATTACGCGTCATAATAATTTTAGAAATATCCTCATCATGAGCAAATACCTCTCTTTGCAGCTGTTCTACATGCTTACCTTCTCGAGTTTCTGCTAAAAACAATATATATATATATATATATATAGACATATACACATATATACACATATATATTTACACATATATATATATAGAAATGTTACCACCTTTAAAAAGCTAGCATGGGAAACTTGGAATATAATGACAATTTTGGAGGTCTTACCTTGTTGATATGTATAGCTTCCTTCAGAAAAATGAAAAAGAAAATCATATTTAGTTTTAGTGAAAAACACTTAAATAGAAATTAAAAATGAAGGCATTTCATAGGTTAATGTGCTTCTGTTGATAACCAGATAATTGCTGAAATTTTCATTTATACTATTCTACATAAGTGTCTTATATAAAAGAAATTGAGATAAATACAACCAAGAGGTGAAAGAAAGTTAGTGAAAGTAGTACAAAAAGAGGTATTTAATTGCCGCTGATTTCTCTCTAAAATCATATTGCTTTCTCTGAGGACAAATGATTTTTGACATCCCATGTGATTCTAAAAAAAGTAGCCATTGAAAATACATTTAAATAACAATAGAAGCATAATAATAGTAGTACAGTTTACTTATATGTAAGGCTTCCAATGAATTATAGGAAATAAATACCTCCTCTTATGGCTTTTGTGAAAAGACATTGTTCTATTATTTACTAAACAGATGATGGCATACCAAAAAAGAATTGTGGAAGGATACATATCTACCTGGTTCTCCCAGGAAGATTTCTCATCGCTTCTTGTTTACTAAAGTGACACTTCTCATTACAAAGTACCTCCTTTGCATATCTGCCTGTTGGTGCATCGCAGGCTCTGTACTGTCATGACATCTTGACTTTCTGTTTGTGCACTGCTTCTAGTCACTGTCTCATCCACAGAAAGGACTGGATAAATGTTACATGTGAATGAGGCTAGAACAGAAGGAGTACACCTCATAGAACAAGGGATGAGGTGCTGGCAAAGTGACACAACTGAGGTAGTAAGCTTACATAGAAAGATCTAGAATAGTGACTCTCCAACATTTATTCTGATTGTAAGCACATATAAAGGGAATTTACATCAGAACTTACATGTCAGAACATGACATCTGTGTAACTGCTGTGATGTAACATAATATGGTACTCTGATTCACTGTTCTAAAAAAGGGAAATTGCCCCTCAAAGAAGCTTGTCTTACCTCGCTGACGGAAACACTTCCTACAGTCTGTAAAGAAAAAAGGGGAAAAAGATCAGCAACCAGCTAAGAGCCATTTCAGAGAATATTACTGCTTTATGGCTGGAATATTTTCTCTGGAGAAAAAAAATTCTTACCTCTGTGGGAACACTGAGTTGTTCCTTCTGAAAAAGGAAAAAAATCATTTTAGTTTCTATAGCTAATTCATGATTAAACATGTTTTCTAGTTAATTTTTAGCTCCATAAAATTCTTTCACAAATTTGAGAAATAAGAACATATTATGAGCCTTTCAAAAAACTTGCAATATTGCTTTAAAGTCTTTTATTTCCACTGGAATAAGATATATTTATAGGGGGTGCCCATACTTGCAATTGTATGTGTATATTACATTTTCTTGCTGCCTTTCTGTTTCTCTCTTTTCCTTGTGTTTTCTTTTGTTGCTGGTCATTGTTGTTGCTTATTGATATGCTTGTTTGCTCTTTAGGACTGGCAGCAGTGGTAAAGAAAGCATTTATCTGAGTTTTGGGGCTTACAAGAAATTGTTGAGACGATGGTTGAACGTAAATGATTTTCACAGAAAACAAGCAAGTTTTGCAGAAACCCTCCATTGCTTGTATGCTACTGTTGCCGATGTGGTTTGTAAGCGGGTACATAGTTGACTGTCTTTTTGTTATTGAGAACTTTCTTTTGCACATACCTCCCTTGCAAGAGCAAGAGCCACCAGGCAGGCGAGGATGAGGACCTTCATGACTGCCAAGTCCTGTGAATGGAGAAACAAGGGAATTAATCAATTAGTCAATCATGTCAATGTTTTTACTTGAGTAGGGCTAATGTTCCTTTAAAAGACATCCAAGATAATGCAGTAAAAATGCTTGCACTTGCCTACTCCCTAACCCCAAGCTACCTCTTATGAAATATATGTTAATACTTTTGATCAAAATATACTAAATGGCCTCTATGATTTTCTTGTTGCATTTTTAATTTTTTTTTTATCTGAAAGAGACATACACAAGACAGAAACACAGTCAGAGAACTCCTATCTGTTGGTTCAACCCCCAAATGCCAGCAAAGGCTGGGGCTGGTCATGACAAATCCAAGAGCTGTGAACTCATTGCAGGTCGCCCACTGGGTGGCAGGTATCCAACTACTTGAGCCATTACCTATTGCCTCTTAGGCTGTGCATTAGCAGGAAGCGGGAGCTGGAGCAGAGTTAGGACTCAAAGCCAGGCACTCTAACATGGAGACAGATATCCCAAGGAGCACTTTATAGCCACTAAGCCAAATATCCTCCCTTTTTCTTGCATTTTAAATAATTCATTTCAAAAAATAATTTTATGCCATAATAATATTTGACACTCGATTTTCATTTTCATATTTTTAAACTAAATTTCTGAAATTCAAACAGTTCTCAGAATAAAGCTCTGGTTCTGAAAACTGTCATCTCCTGGGCCTAGTGCTGCAGTGTAGTGGGTTAAGACTCCACATGCAGCATGGGCATCCCACATGAGTGCAGGTTCAAGTCCCCACTGCTCCACTTCCAATCCAGCTCCATGCTAATGGCCTGGGAAAGCAGTGGAGGAAGGCCCAAATGCTTGGACCCCTGCACCCACATTGGAGACCCAAAGAAGCTCTTGATTCCTGGCTTTGGCCTGGCCCAGCCCTGGCCATTGTAGCTATTTGGGGAGTAAACCAACAGAAAGAAGACCTCTCTCTGTGTCTTTCCCTTCCTCTTTCTCTGAAATTCTGTCCTTCTGATAAATAAAATGAATCTTAAAAGAAAAAGAAAAATATCCTTGCCAATAGTTGAAGGTTGAAATAATTTCATTTGTGAAAATAATTTTTTTTGTTTTTCTTATGAATTGTTTATAATTATTTATTAATTTTACCTTGCCTGAGACACCATAAATTTCCAAATGAGTCTTTCTTGTAAAGAGTTCAAAAAAATGTAACACAAGGGGATAGACCAGTTAAGTAAGAAGAATACCACTGCATTTTCTCTTACACATGGTATTTTGTATAATACTTTTAAGCAAGAATTTTATTATAGACTGGTGTATACTACTTTTTTCAAATCATCTATTTCCTTTGTGTTTTGTTTGCAAGACATCTTTGTCGCATGTAGAATTTTCTTAAAATGTAGAATAATTTGATTTTTAAGCTTAACTCTGTATCTCCATGTCTCCATTATAATATTATTTTGAAATATTATAAACTAGATGATAAACTGGGAAACTGGAGAGTCTAGACAACTTTAACGAGTATACTCTTCTAAAAAGTTTATGAATATTTAGGATTTTGTATGTTCCCACTCCCTCCTTCTGTTTCTTGATTCAGCATGCTACATATTGGTGGAAAAAACTTTTCCAATAACTATTCATCTTCTCAAGCTATAATTTAAAGATATTTGTTTTATGATTTTAATATGATAAGTAAATTTGAAGACATTTAATTCAAGAAATAAATATCATCTTAATATTAACTATTAACCAGTTTTATTACATATATTAAATTAGTTACACATTGTCTAGGATTTACAAGGCCTATATGATCTTTGTATGTTTTACTAAATATTCCTAGGCATCCTATTTTTTCTAAGTGTTAAAAACAATTTTAGTACTACTTTAAGTAACTTTCAAAAACCGTGTTTTAATCATATTCTGAAATAAAGGTTGAGTGAGTAAATGAAATTCATACCCTGAATTCTTACCTTTATTCCAAGGTGAGGACAAGAAGTGAAAATGAAGCTGGGTGGATGACGTTCTCTGCTTTTGGGGATGCTTATATACTGCCATTAATGACATGCTAATTTTGTGGTTTGAAAAAAAAATCTATTTTGAGTTTCAATTCCAAGAAACCCATATGATTAGAAAATGATTTCTATTCATTATCTCTCCCCAGAAATTCTGGGGAGCATTGAGACAAGGCAGTAATTCATAGGCCTATAAAGGAAATGTGTCCAGGAAATGAATTGCCCAATAATAAACACAATGGCTGGAGAAGAGCGGTGCTACAGCAGTCTCCAAGTTACTAATGTGAGCACTGTTAGGTTTCTTTTGGGTCTAGGGAGGCCTAAAGATCTCAACTGTAGGGAAATTCTATATGAACACCAAAGATACACAGGGCCTCACAAAGACCATGACTTCATGATAACCTGAACAGTCCTTTATGCCATAGTGGAGAAATTAACAAAGCAACTAGTTCATGATGATAGCTTAGTCAAATGAGGTCAACTGCTTAGTGTCAAGAACCATTTAATTTAGAAAAAAATAAATCTTTCAGCTCAAACCAATATTTTGCACACAAGAGGAGTATACCTCCCTCTAACATGGAACAAGTCAGAAATGGAAACTGGATGGCTACTACAGGTGTTCTGGAGATGTATTTACCTGATAAATGCTCATTATCTTTTTCTGCTGTTGTCATACTAGTAATAATAACAGATACTTTTCACAAAGTGTTAAGCCCAGTCCTGGCATTAAGCACTTTACGAACAGTATCTTATACAGTTGTCACAAAAACATGTTGAGGCATCTATCCTCCAAGTTGAAGTTATTGAGATACCAAAGGTTTAAGTAACCTGTTCAAAATTATATTGATTGTTAAAGACAAGGACACCATTTAAATTTAGATTTATTTGACTACAGGCAATTCTCTTTGATAACATGTATATATCACAGGCCTTGTCTTAACTCTCCTAAGATGTTGTTTTAAAAAGTGCAGAATTTAATTATGGCTAGACTGGAGAAATAAAAAAAAATGTGAGTTTGAGCAGAGCAACTTATCTTTAAAGAACTGTTATTTTCATGGAACTATCAGGAATGAGTAAAATTTTGAGAAAAGATTAAATAGGAATAAAATATTTTGGCTAAAGTCAATGCAAGAACTTGAAGAGCAATATATTAAGTGTAGGGACACATAGAAATTTTAGAGTCCAAGTTACAATTGCAGAGGATTGATGGAGTCAGGTCATCTAGATATCTCAAGTGTGTTAATGTGTCATACTTCAGTAGCAACTGGAAAAGATGGTAAATATTTGAAAAAAAGTGGATTGTGCATTTTCTTGGATTTTATGACTTAATGACAATAACTCAGGTGAACTAGAAAGAGGATTTTATGTGATATCATTACAGTAATCTAAGACAGATAATACTTTATCTCAATTAGGGAGATGGTGCAGGGCATCCTAGACAGAGGAAGGTAAATGAATCATTAAAACAAGGGAGTGTGGAAAATTGGGAAAAATATGTCTGTAATATGATTGAGTGATTGGAAAATTACCAATGTCATAAAACAGAAATAAAACAAGGAGCAAGAATCTGAGTTAAATCTTGTGCATGGTAATTTTGAAGGTGTTCAGGTTTTGTGCTCAAGGGAGAAGTCATCAATCAGTACACTTACAGAGATAATTTCCTTTCTCAAGTGAGTATATGCACTTCCCTAGGGAAAGGGTAGCAAGTGAGAAAAGAAATTGTCCAAGATATAGCTCAAATATCTTTGGTTACTCACTGAATAGTAGAGCACAGCAATACAGAATGACAAGAAGAAATTTGAAAGTCACTTTCTTCTTGAATTCTCTGTATTACTAAGAGAAATAAGAGAGGTCAAGAGATAAAATCCTACAAAGATGTGAAGTAGGATGGAAGTAGAAAGAGATTTTTTAGATATAGCAAAGCATTATCACTACAGCCATTGAAATATACTCCAAATGGTTAACAACTAAGTAATTCACAAGTAATTAAAGGCAAAATATGTCTACTGCTCTTCTGAGTCTCTTAGAAAAAGAGATGAAAAGATTGATGTGATGGTGGATGTATATTTAGAGACAGAATCATAAGAAGATGTTTTTAGCAGAGGGAGAAATTGTTACTTAAAGAGACCAATGGGGGGACAGAGATGAAATAGATGGAAGGAGTGGGAACAAATTGATGTAATAAGTTCATTAGAATAAGACCTGCAAAATGCACCAATTTTCTTGAGACAAGATAAGATGAGTAACTATAAAAGTCATTATGAGATATAAGCTAGGGATATTAGGCTTTCTTACTTTTCTAAATGAGGTGGAAATAGGGATCTCAACTGACATTGAGGAAAGTAATTTTTTGTTTTCAGATCTCTAAATTAAATGAACCAAAATCAGGAAGAAAAGTACTGATTGATCTCACTTGTATGTTGAATGTAAAAATATGCTGAATACATTAAAACAGAGTAGAATGATGGTTCCTAGTGGATATATGGTGGGAGCTGGAGAAATATAGGTCAAAATATATGAAGTTCCTGTTATATAGGATAAATAAGTGTAAAGACTTGTATATAACATGAGAATTATAGCCACTGATACTTTATTGTCTCATAGAAATTTGCTGAGAATATATTTAAGATATTCTTAATCACAAGAAAGAAAACACAGCTACATTAGGTGATGGATGGGTACATTAATTTTCCTGCGTGTACTATCTTGTATAAATACTATCTTGTATAAAAATGCTCATTGTCTTTTTTCCATTCTTTTTTTTTTTTCTTCTCTCTCTCTTTTTTTTTGAAAGACAGTGATAGCTTCCATCCACTGATTTGCTCCCCAAATGGATGAAACAACCAGGACAGGGTAGGATCTAAGTCAAGGATGGGAAGTGTAATCTAGGTCCTCCCATGTGGGTGGCAAGAAATCAACTACTTGAGCCATCTCTGTTTTCTCCCAATGTCTGCATTATTAGGAAACTGAAGTCAGGAGTAGTCAGGTATCAAACCCAGTTACTCCTACATGAGAAGTGCATATCTTAACCATCAATATCTTAACCATCATCATAACAAGTAGGCCAAACACATTATTTTTAAATCGTTTTCCATGAATTTTTTATGCATTCTCATACACATACATGTAAACATCATGTTGTACCCTTTATAATACAGGTTGTACCTACATAATAAGAGGAAATTTTTGATTTCAAAACCAATAAGCAGTGATTATGACATACATAAGATCAAACATCAGATGGATAGCAGTTAAATTTATGGCAAGATAGATCAAGGGAATTAATGAGATAAGATTGGGGTTAATTATGTTTGTGTTGAAATTTTTTTTTTTGACAGGCAGAGTGGACAGTGAGAGAGAGAGACAGAGAGAAAGGTCTTCCTTTGTCGTTGGTTCACCCTCCAATGGCCGCCACGGTCAGCGTGCTGTGGCCGGCGCACCGCGCTCATCCGATGGCAGGAGCCAGGTGCTTTTCCTGGTCTCCCATGGGGTGCAGGGCCAAAGCACCTGGGCCATCCTCCACTGCACTCCCAGGCCACAGCAGAGAGCTGGCCTGGAAGAGGGCAACTAGGACAGAATCCGGCACCCAACCAGGACTAGAACCCGGTGTGCTGGTGCCGCAAGGCGGAGGATTAGCCTGTTGAGCCACGGCATGAGCTACTTATTGATCTAGGAAGGAGGTGAACATGTAGTTGAGTAAGAAACCAGAGTACTAAAAAGGACTTTAATGACTAGGAATATTAAAAATGTAAATACCAGATATAATGAGAGTGAGAAATCTCAAGAAGCGTAAGATTAGAGCTTTCATTAGAGCCAGTAAATACCCAGGCATTTCAGAACCCTGAAAATAAGTGGTTTGAATATTGTTGAAAGGAAGGACTGAAATAATTCCATAGTAACTAATGACACTTAATTAGTTGCCCCAAAATAGCAATGAGTAATAGGCATCATTTTTAAATCCAAGGAGATAAAATTCTCATAGGAAAACAAACGAGAAAACCTCCTTTTTCTGTAATATAATAAATAAAGAAAGAAAACTTTAATAAATAAAAATTTGATAAATCAATAATAAAGTGCAAAAGGCAGAAAGGGAAGATGGTCATAGGGTTAATGTTAGGTCATTAGTCCTGAGCAGAATGTTGAAGCCAGATTTTAAAAAGGTTGACATAGGTGCTGGCACAGTGGCACAATAGGTTAATCCTTTGCCTGCAGCACCGGCATACCATATGGGCACCGGTTCTAGTCCTGGCTGTTCCCCTTCCAATCCAGCTCTCTGCTGCAGCCTGAGATAGCAGCAGAAGATGGCCCAAGTTCTTGGGCCCCTGCACCTGTATGGGAGACCGGAAAGAAGCTCCTGGCTACTGGCTTCGGATTGGCACAGCTCCGGCCATTGCGGCCATTTGGGGGAGTGAACCAACGAAGGCAGACTTTTCTCTCTGTCTCTCCTTCTCAATGCCTGTAACTCTACCTGTCAAATAAATATTGAATAAAATATTTTTTTAATTTAAAAAAGGTAGACATAAAAGGGGAGAGAATTCTAGGCTGAAAATGAAGAAAGAGAGTAATCTTGTGTATAAGAAGCACGTAACTGCAACTAAGTGAAGTTGTGAATTTAGATCACGAAGTAAAAAGAAAGAAATAGATGTCAAGAACAGAAAAAGAGAAATGGGACAGACGATGCAGAGCAAAGCATGCTGTACTCCTAAAGCTGTGCATTTTGCTCTGTAGATGGCAGGGATCTGTTGAAGCTTTGTCAGGTGGAGAGTAACATTTAGAATGGCTACTGCTAGAGAGCAAAATATCAGTGCAGATTTATTCAAATGGGACTGTCTAGGTTTAGACCAATGCTTTTTGTTGTTATTGTTTTCTATTTTGTTTTGTTTTGCTTCTGCAGTAAATATTTATTGCTTATAATCATGGATGCACAGAAAAAGATGGAAGCAAAGAAACAGAACTGAAGTCCAAAAAGGAACAGAGTCTTGACAGGAGAGAAACTGAGGCAGGCCTCCCAAACACTTGATTTTTTTCCTTTTTACCAAAGCTTTGTTGCTTCTTTAATTACTGATATTTATAAAAAGTATTTAACTGATTGTGTTTGATGCTACTTATTCTTGTGATATTTTTCTATTCTTTTCCAATAACATATATTCGACACAAGCACAGAAAGATGCCCTTCTAAAGTAGCCAGGAAGAGTATTGACCTAAGTAGTGACTTTCATCCATTCCATAGCTTGAAACAGTGTCATGCTAGACTTATGGGACAGAGACTCACTCCTGATTGTCATAGGCATTGTATATTGTTTAGACAACCCAATGTCTATTGTATGCTGAAAATTTCAGCATTATTTCTTATAAGGCTACATTCATACTGAGCCAGGAGGAGGCAAGGAAAAAAAATGATGAAATGGCTTCAATGTCCTAAATCCAACCAGGAAGGGCCTTGGCTGCCCAGTGTGCCCTTCTGTATTAGCTTTAGGTTGCCAAGGCCACAGGCAGCCAAGCTTCATTTCTCAGAAAATTAGTACAAAAGCAGGCATGCCCTAACTGTTCTCCATTTCCTCTTTAGTTTCTCAGCAAAATGCTTCACATTGTTCTGCAATAAAGAAGCCTTTTCTTTGGGACTCTGGCAACAATTTTGAAGTGCCGATAATCATTACACTCAGAGAGTCAACGATGCCAGAAAAGTAGGCAAACCATTATCCAAAAAGTAGTAACAATGCACCAAGAGAATTTTCCAGGAAAAAAAAATATTCGAGAAGTCAGAGATTTAAGATGAACCAAAGTGCTAGCAGCTGGGTAAGAGTAGGAAGCTAGTGACAAGTAAGAGGAAAATTATCCTGTGGGGAATCCAGGATTTGGAATGAGCCACTTAGAAGTTGCCATTTTCAGACAGTAAAATGAGAATTGTCCCACTGAAAATTTATGATGATCTTGGGTGAGGAGCAAGATATTAGCAGTATTAAATGTTCTAGGATTATCTGTCATATACAGAATTTGTTCAGCTGCATTTCTTTCCAAATATTGGGTAATGGATCTGAGATATAGAAGAAGGATATTTGACTGAAGCCTTGCAAATAACAAAGAAGTAAACAGATATGAAATCAGGATAAAGAGTGAAAAAAAATTTGTTCAAAAAGAAAGAACTAAAACAAACCCTAGATATAATTACTGGATATTCTAATGATATTTTAGAAAAAAAAAGGGGACCACTTTGGACCTTCAAATTTGCATTGTTTTCTAGAAATACTACAGCTATTTAAGGATAGAACTGGAACTGGCAGCCTGTCTCCTGAGTAATATTTGAAAAGGTGCTTAATAATTTCACCAAAATGTGGCTGTTGGGGGAAATAAAACAAAAAACAATGTGAATTCACATAAGGATTCGACTTTATAAGCAACATAAGAAAACTGCCAAATCATTATGTGGAAAGGTAAAGATAGCTTAGAATTTCAAATGTCATCCATGAAATTATTTGAATATAATAAAATGAAATATTATCCTAAATACTGTCTTTAAAATTAATGTTTTATGATAATCTTTGATCATTAATAACAAAACTATTTTCTAAGCAGATGTCATAGAAGCATAAAGTCCAAGATTTTGGTTCACAGGACATGCTTCATCATAGCCCAGTTGTTCTTACATTAAGTAAAATCATTAAATTTCACTCAAATTGAAGATGCATTTATGGAACACATACTGTTGTTAGATCAGGATTTCCTAACACTGATACTAATGATATTAAAGCAAGACAATTATTTGTGAGCTGCCCTTCTAAGTGTAAAATGTTTAGCAGTATCTGATTCTATCCACACAATGCCACTAACACCAACAAACCAGCAGGTAGAATCAACAATGTCTCAAGCAAACTCAGGAACAAAAGTAGCCATTGAGTTAGAACCACTATAGTACATGATGCAATAGGTTACACAAGGATACAAACATGAAGATGGCGTGATCTGTGCTAATGTGCATATCAAAACTAGGACATAATAGTCATCTAGACTTTTTCTTAATGTAAGTGATTTCATCATTCCACATTGTTAATGTCATTCTTTCAGGTCTTTGACACCATTTTTTTTTTGACAGGCAGAGAGAGAGAGAGACAGAGAGAAAAGAAAGGTCTTCCTTCCATTGGTTCACGGCTGGTGCGCTGTGCCAATCCGAAGCCAAGAGCCAGGTGCTTCCTCCTGGTCTCCCATGCAGGTGCAGGCGCCAAGCACTTGGGCCATCCTCTACTGCCTTCCCAGGCAGCAGCAGAGAGCTGGACTGGAAGAGGAGCAACCGGGACAGAATCCGGCGCCCCAACCGGGACTAGAACCTGGGGTGCCAGTGCCACAGGCAGTGGATTAGCCAAGTGAGCCGTGGTGCCGGCCCTCTGATACCATTAACTCCCTATTATTTATGCCACAAGAACCTAGAATGTTAAAAAGGATTCTGCCAATTTTCAATTCCTTTTATGTTTATGTATTTTTTCCCATTCTTTGATTTTGTAATGCTTACCATCACAACTTTGTATTGTATACTCAAATCTCCTACTTATCTCTGACCTTAGTATACCTTAGTATAACAGTTTAACAAAATCATCTCCCCAGTAAAACCAAATTCTAACTTTTGCTTCTATAAAAGTAGCTGAGAAAAAATAATCATTAAAATTGTTCTTATTTTAAATTGAAGGTTTCTGAAGAAGTCAAGCAGTTGTATTATTTATTTTCTCCTCAAATGACCACAATGGCCAAGGCTGGGCCAGGCCAAAGCCAGGAGCCAGGAGCTTCATCCGATTCTCCCACGTGGGTGGCAGGGGTACAAATTCCTGGGCTTTCTTCTGCTACTTTCTCAAACACATTTGCAGAGAGCTGGATTGGAAGTGGATACAAACTGGTGATCGTATGGGATCATATGGGATGCCGATGTATAGGTATTGGATTTACCCACTTGTGCTTAGATTATAGGAATAGCTTCCTAAGCAGCTTCACTGTATTATCCTTTACATCACATTTAAATGCCAAACCAAATTAATACTCTTAAATGCAATTTGAAATTTGTAGTATCTCCATTTTCTACATACAGCCTTCCAATATTGCCCTTTTACTGTCAGATTAAAGTCCAACATCATTAAAATTACCTAAAACACTTTATGTGGTGTGTCTCCCATTGCTTCCCTTTCCACATGTCCTACACTGTCCATCTTATTCCTTTTTGTTGCTGTTGCTGTTGGATGCTTTGCTTTGCTATCTTGGCATACTAGGCAAACTGTCACTTGGGTACTTACACTTGGATGATTCTATAGCCTGAAATGCTTCCTCTAGATTACCCACATGGACTCCTCCCTCTCATCCCTTAGGTCTTTTCTCACCTTTTCCAGGAAGCTTTCCTTAGCCGTGTCACCCAATTTTCTTCCTAAATCTTCCTTACTTACTTCCTTGATTTTTTTCTTAGTATATGATATAATCTAAATCCTGGTTTTTCATTTCTGCTATCTTCAGTTACTCATGATTGCATTATCTATCTCAAACTAGCTCCCATTCAAACATGTTCTAATAAATTAATATGAGCTTGTTTTTGGCAAAAAAAAAAAATGAAATCCATGCATTTTTCCATTATATGTCTTTCCATGAACTTTCAGTGCTAGTGCAATTTTTTTAGTTTTGATTATTAATCAATAAAGTAATAAATTTGTACCTTTGGTGTAATTCATCTCCCAAATTTAGATCAGGTAATTAACTCTGTCTTGAATTTCTCTATATGCGGTTGCCTTTAACCTTGTCTGTTTCAAAATTATGCAGTATACCCTAAAGAGCAGGAACAAAACTTGACATTTTGTATTTACAGAGTCCAAGAGGTTCTTTGCTATCTAGTTGTTGGTCACATATATTGTTTCATATTTGTCAGTTACGGTTTTATATTTCATTATTTTAGACAGATTTTTATTTAACAATAATGTTTTAGCATGTATTGTACTCCACTTTTGTTACAGGAGAAATGGTAGAAGTGAAGAAGGAGAAGAAATAGAGAGAGGGAAACCCAGTAAAGTATTACTGTAAATATACATTCATGAATTACATCCTTAAGTTCACAATTGAATACCACACTTGTGACATAGCAGTAGCTCTCTGTTGATGTTTCCCTTGAAAATAAAAGATCATGGCATTTTCAAAAGCATTTGGGTTATAGAAAACAAAATATCTGTTTTACTATTAATAAACTGTCAAGACTTGATCTGGGCCACTGCTCTTCCAAAATGACTTACTATTTTTCCTGGAGTGTGAGATCATAAGTAACACAAAGAAGTTACTTCTGTGTTTATAGTTTAATGTTCCTCTTTCTCACTGTCATACTTAATCCTCAGATATCCCGACTTGTTGAAGCAGGAAATAGTATCTGGAAAAATGTCTACACCTGGTGTTCAAACTTCAACATAGATGAGTTAATTTTAATCATAGATTATAAATGTGTATATTAGTATCCATAAATGTAACTTATCCAGTAGTTTGCTGTGATTTGGTACTGCCTTTGGTCATTTTTTGCCACTGGCCACGTATATCATAGATCTAATAACATAGACTACTGATGTTGATTAAATGCGTGAGTGAAGCAAAAAGCTAGGCAACAAAATCAAAGAGAGACAGAAGGAAAAACTAAGGAAGGAGATCATTAGCTGAATCCTCTTTACAGTCTTTTCTGTTGATGGTGTACTAGATACTGGATTTTGTTTTGCACAGGAAAAATCTGTGTGTATCTAGAATGCATAGAAATCACATAGATAAAGAATAATTTAAAGGGGCTGGTGCTGTAGCCCAGTGGGTTAAAGCCCTGGCCTGAAGCACCGGCATCCCATATGGGCGCCAGTTCTAGTCCCAGCTGTTCCTCTTCCGATCCTGCTCTCTGCTATGGCCTGGGAAAGCAGTAGAAGATGGCCCAAGTCCTAGGGCCCCTACACCCATGTGGGAGATCCAGAAGAAGTTCCTGGCTCCTGGCTTCAGATTGGCACAGCTCCGGTCGTTGCAGCCATCTAGGGAGTGAACCAGCGGATAGAAGACCTCTCTCTCTGTCTCTACCTATCTCTGTAACTCTGTCTTTCAAATAAATAAAATAAATGTTTAAAAAAAAAGAATAATTTAAATTTAATTTAAACTGATTTATTTGCATTAACAAAAGGTTTTTGTGTTGTCTCATATTCATATACTTCACAGAGGAAAAACTGTAATTTCCAATAGTACTCTTCAAATGTAGCATAGTAAATTTACTTAACAAATATTGCTTACAAAAACTTGTAAAAATTTTCACCCATATATTCTATCTTTGAGATTGAATAAAGTGGAAAATAATGAATATGTATATCTATTTTATGTGGTTTCCCCCACATTATATTACATGAAGAATCACTGAAAACATTATTAAAATGTACTTTTCTGGTACATTCCAAGTTTCTGATTCAGCAGGTTGGGAAAAGGGAATTACAAATTTCCATTTCTCATGGGCTTGCATTCAGATAGACCATGCTTTGACTACCAGTGGACTTGAATATGTAACATACCTAAAAATTAGAAGACATTTTCTGATATTCAGGTCTAAAAACATTACATTATACAACCAATACCAATCAGGTTAACTTTATGCATATTTGCTTAGGAATAGAGTGAAAATTATATTTTCAACTTAGCAAAATAATATCATCTAATGGCCCCTTTAACTCTATAGAGGCTCGATAGACACAAAAGAAGAAGATTAACTTTCCAAACATAAGTATCTGGTTACTGTGTTAGATATATACTACTAAGATCATAGGATCATTAGATTTTAATTAGGAGAATTATTTTAAGGTAGACTACCAAAAAAATTATCATCCACCATAAGCCTTGAAGTTTTCTATGCCAAAAGTATAATATAAGTAATAATTTTTGGAAAAACTGAAATAGATTATGATTGCAATGAGGTTATGCTAGTTATCCCTATTTAGTGAGAACAGGTAAAATGTTTGGTATGAAAATAAATATCACTTTGGCATAGAGCTGTACCATACTATTGACATTCATTTTTAGAAATAAACTAGATGTTGTTCTACAGAAACATTTTTATCAGTCCATCATGTCTTTGCTTGGTTTACCACAGCATGCATTTCCCATTTTCCTATTCACACATGCCTAGAATAACAGTGGGATTAACATCTGATGGGACCATGGGTTTCCTGCTTTTTTGTCCTGTACAGTCTTCTATTGTAAAATCACTTTGCTCAGTTTATTCTTTCATCTGTAAAGACAGATTTGGAGTGTTATTTTCCATTTCCAGTGTTGACATCATGATTGACATTATGTAGAAAAGCAAATGTGAGTGTCGGTGTGTTTAAATACGCCAGCCCTCTGGGGAGGCCCATCATCTCTCAAGGCCTCAGGTCACCTCCTCCGGCTCCTCATCTTGGGTAAAAGGTAACGTACTTAAATGCACTTTAATAGTATGGCTCAGTCTTACTTTTTCCTTGCTAAAATCAGTTTAAAATATGTTGCGGAAACATTTATTATCTATCATTTCCATAAGAGTTTAAAGAAGTGGCCTATTTCAAATACTGAAGGAGAGTTCAAGATTTCAATTCCTCTAAGTTGACCTCAGCAATCATTTTTCAGAGTAAATTATATGCAATCAGGAGGAGAGATTTTCCAAGCGTTTTATTTGGTGGGACTTTCTAGAGCCTACTTATTTCCTTGATGAGGTATATGACATCTCATAATAGTTATTTTACACTTAACTTAAAAGGTGAATAACAACTTTGTAAGAAAATAGCATAAATTCACTTTTTTTGCAAATGTATATAATAGAAGAAATTTAAATAATGTTTTTAAACTTAACCTTATTCATAAAAGGAAATATTTACTATAACCTTTTATGGTCCTTTTCATCATTTAAAACCTGTTAGTTGTTTTACAAAGCTACCACTGTATAACATATTCCTCGATGTTTCTCATTATTTTGTATTTTAATTTTTATTTCACGCATAATTTGCAGGAAAGAGTTTCTGTTTCCATTTTAAACTGTTATTTTGTGTATTAGGAAATATACTCAAATTCCTAAGATGCATGTGATTATATTTACATCCCTCTATCTTTTTATCTTCATCCATTTATCTATCTACATCAGAAGATCACGTTAATACAAACTTTATTGATCTATTTGAAATAGAGAAATAATTAAAATTCTATTTCTGAAAGTAGTCACAAATATTTTCCCTGTAACTTCTTTTCAATTAGGTTTTTCTCTACTCAATATTATCAACATCGTTATTTTCAACAGAGAAACCTGGCTCCTTTTCACTAATTTATTATAACCCAAATCACTTTCATTCTTCCTTCTACATATCTCTTCAGATTGTGCATTAATCACCACTCCTAATGTCATTATGGAAATACTCTATAATCACAAATTCTGAGTACCCTGACACCAGTTTCGGCCTTGGTACATTTTGACTGATATATTTGCACTGTCAACATTGTATTCGCTTTCTGTTTTTTTGAGAATTCCCCAAAATCTTCTTTTACTCATCCTGTATAATCCAAATTGTCAACCTTTACTTTCTTCTTTATCATTTTAAAAATTATTTATTTATTTAAAAATAAATTTATTTATTTAAAATTATTTATTCATTTGAAAGACAGAATTATACAGAGAGGGAGAGACAAACAGACAGACACACACATACACAGAGAGACAGAGAGAGAGAGAGAGAGAGAGAGAGAGAGAGAGATTGAAAGAGGGAGAGGTCTTCCATCACAGATTTACTTCCCAAATAGTTATAAAGGCCAAAACTGAGCTAGGGAGGAGTGTGTGACTCCGTCTGAGTCTTCCAGGTGGCTGGAAGCTGCCCAGGTGCTCAAGGATTCCTCTGCTGCATCCCCAGGCACGTTAGCTGGGATCTGGATAAGAAGTGAAGCTGACAGGACTTGAACTGGAGCCCATATAGGGTGCTAACATCACAGGCCGTGGCTTAATCCATTATCCGATAATGCTGGCCCTTTTCTTTTATATCTTAATATGAATACTGCTACTCTCTTCCTGTGTTTAAAATATCTTTTAGTGTGATTTTATATCACCTCGGAGCATTCGCTTTTACTCATTACCACTTTTATCTGCCTCCCTTCTCAAAGTTCCTTGAAGTTAGTCAGTGCGTGTCATTTGTTTTGTAGCATCGTATGATCAGTAAATGTGTCTGTGTGCGTGCAGACGTGCGTGTGTCACTGACTTTCTCTGTTGCTTTTACAGGACTCAGCCAAACATGAAGCTCCTTGTCTTTGCCTGTATCATGGCCCTCATGGTTTCTATGATTGTAAGTCCTGCCAGGAGAATTTTGGAGAATATGTTCTTAGCTCCTGTCCTAAGAGGTTTCCTTAAACCCCATGTTTTGACCTATACTTGTATTTCTCTGTTTATAGCTTTATAAATTTTAATGTCTTCTTAATTGACAGTTTCTTTGACTTAACAAACATAGTAAGTTCATTAAAGGCTTAGAATACATATTCAGTACACAATCAAGTGTGCTTTGTTTAAGAAAAAGTATAAATATTTTCCAAAGAGCTCTGTAAATAGATAGACCTAAAAATGATTAATAGTCCTTAAATATAAAATCTAAACTATCTGAAGAAGTCTGAGGAAAGAACAAGCCCCGTCAGAATAGAACCCATGTATTAGAAGATGTCAAAAAGGGGATTTTTCAACTCATTTCATTATAACATAGCTGTTCAATTTAGCATACAAACATTTCAGCCTCTATAAAGCAAAACTTGCTTTTTCTTAACATTACCAAAATTAGATCTACGTGTATTATAATTTACTATGGCATGTCATTAGATATAGCACTTGACCTCTTAGGATTTCAATCTTTTTCTTTTTCCTCATCCTATTCTTTTTATCTTGTTGCTGGGAAATTCATTACAAAATAGTAATAATATACTAAGTCATGCACAATATTGTAGTGCATGTCTTAAAAAACTAATCCATTATGAGCAATATTTTGTTATAAAAGAATGAAATGGGAAAAAGGAGGAAAAATAATATTGAATCAACAAGTGACTCAGTTCTCTGAGTTCAGTAACTTTTGAGCTACTGAAAACACCATAAAACTCTCCTAAACGCAGTGATAGCCTTTCTCCTCTCCCTTTCACACTTAAAGAATATACAAATTAAAGTGAATTCATATTTCAATTTAGAAAATTACATTTATAAAAATATGACATCTTATATTTGATTATTCATTATACTCACATATATTTCTGTGGAACAATGACATTTCTAGTGTACTCATTGAACTTTATGGTTAGTGGTACATTTAGCATGTGATTATAAGTAAATTGAAATTATGTTATGCAAAGCTTGAAAAGAAAACAAGAGGGAATGAGGGAGGGAAGAAAGGAGAAAAGCATGGCTACCTTCTGAGCATTGTATCTTTGAAGTACTTGAAATCTGTTCTCTTTATATTAATAAAGAGGAAAAATAAACGTACTATAACATCTATTATATGAAAAATACTATTATTCCCTCATTTTAATGGTGTCATTACACAAAAATTGTGCTACTGAAAACTTGGCCTCCACTCTGTTTAGCCACAGTTATGATAAATAGTGCATTTTATACTCAATCTTGAAGTACAAACTTAAAATGTTAACAATTTGTTTTTTTTTCTTCCTAGAGAGCTGATTTTTCATCTGAAGAGGTAAAATACCTTAATTCATTGGGAAACATGATAATCAAAAATGTATGAAATTTTTAATCAGATCATTTTTTTTTACAGAGGCCTAATGGTTTTAGAATCGGACACAATGTAAGTATTTTCCCTGAGAGTTTTTTAACAGTTCAAATATATTTTCTTCTCTAAGTTTCTATAGTATGAGAAGAAGAATCAATACTTATCTATGAGAAGTATCTACATCATTTACAGCTGAAGTTCACATGGAGTTCATATGTTTATAGTACACTGGAGAAAAGCATACATGTCTAGAATGTTAATTTAAATGGAAATCACAATGCCACCAGTAAGAAGTCAATTATTCTTTAAAAATTTAAGCATTTTCAGTTGACAAGTAATGTAACAACAAAAAATGGCTGAAATTCAGTTGCTATTAATATAAGCTACAGCTAACAGAGCAGAAGCCTGCAGTTACACAGACAATACGCCGAGTGCCTCTCTTCTGATTTTTTGTGGGTGATGTCATTTGGTTGAGCTGATTATGTTCAATATGATAGAAACTTTCATTTCTATAAAATTTTCTTAATGAGAGCTCTACTCAGTGCTTCACATTATTTTGACCTGGGATTCGTCTCCTTAGTAATTCAATAAAAGCATGTGAATAAGACATGACAGTGTAATTCAAAGCTGCAGAAGGAAAAGTGAAGGATAGTAGGATTAACAGAAATTAGTGTTAATGAATATAGGGGACTTAAGACACAGGAAGCTCATGGTAAGTCAAACTGAAATGTAGTGACACCACCTAAGTTTAAAGTGGAAAATTTCTCCTCCCTGTAATACTTAGGAATGGGAACTATTGTGACTTGAGGGTAATATAATAGAGAACATTTAAATTCCATTTGAGTGGTTTGCTAGACCCACATGTATTATAAAACTAATGAATTTGCAAGAAAAAAATTATAATGTAAAATGCCTTATCATTTTTACCTTCTATTAATCATTTTGCTATAAAACTGTTAAAGTCTATCTAAATGTTTGAAAATATAACCTGCTGAAACAATATATAATATATATAAATATATATAATATATAACATAATATGTATTATATATATGAATAAAATATAACCTGAGAAACAATGACTTGATCAGCCCTAGTCCTGACTGTCAAGGAACAACTTAATACTTTATTCTTTTTAGTATTTTTTTCTTGTTCTACTTAATACTATTTGTTGAACTCTATAATTAACACACAATTACTCTTAGGTGTTTAAATTTAACTGAAGAGTGATCCCTGTTAAATATAAGAGTGGGAATAAGAGAGGGAGGAGATGTATGGTTTGGCACATGCTCAGTCGGACTGGCCCCTAATGGTAGAGTTAGAAACGTGCCAGGGAATTCCAATACAATCCCATCAAGGTGGCATGTACCAAGGCCATCTCACTAGTCCAAGTGATCAGTTTCAGTTCATAATTGATCATAGTGATAGGACTAAGAGTCAAAGGGATCACATAAACAAGACTAGTGTCTGCTAATACTAACTGATAGAATTAAAAAGGAGAGAACTATCCAACATGGGAAGCAGGATACACAGCGACTCATTGAATGGCAGATGTCCTAAACAACACTTTGGCCTCAGAGTCAGCCCTTAAGGCATTCGGATCCAGCTAAAAAGCCCATGAGAGTATTTTAGGCATGGAAAGCCAAGACACACTGGCAAAAAAAAAAAAAAAAATACCAAAAACAAACCTAAATTAAAGGTCTCTGTGAGTGAGATCCCAGCGGGAAGAATGGACCATCAAAGAAGGAGGTACCTTTCTCTGAAGGGAGGAGAGAACTTCCACTTTGACTATGACCTTGTCTAAATAAGATTGGAGTTGGCAAACTCAAAAGGCTTCCATAGCCTTGGCAACTTATGACAAGAGCCTAGGGAGATTACTGACGCCATAAACAAGAGTGTCAATTGTTAACAACAGGAGTCACTGTGTACTTACTACCCATGTAGGATCTCTGTCCTTAATGTGTTGTACTATGTGAATTAATGCTATAACTAGTACTCAAACAGTACTTACACTTTGTGTTTCTGTGTGGTTGCAAACTGTTGAAATCCTTACTTAATATATACTAAATTGATCTTTTGTATATAAAGAGAATTGAAAATGAATCTTGATGTGAATGGAATGGGAAAGGGAGCGGGAAAGGGGAGGGTTGCGGGTGGGAGGGAAGTTATGGGGGGAAAAAGCCATTGTAATCCATAAACTATACTTTGGAAATTTATATATATTAAATAAAAATTAAAAAAAGAAATATAATCATAGCAATAATATATAAGATCCCATCAGCTTTAACAATCTACACACTCAATGACAATGACTGAAATCTGCACTCTGTCATTCAGTTCTTCATAATTTTCTTTCTCTTTTGTGTATTTTAGAGACATCGTCACCGTAATCAAAGATATATACAAGAGCCATCATATCCACAAAATGCTCCAACTGACTATCAAAATAATCCAGATTACTATGGCTATCCAAATGGTCCTTACCCTCTTGCTCAGTAACCATAAGACATAGCATCACAGGTAAACTCATCTAGTAATAGGGTTTAGTTTCCAGAAGTGTCAATGCCAACAGTTAAAAGACGAAAACAAAAGCAGGCCATCAAACCAAGGAAGCCTCAGTTTGAGAAGTGTGGCCTGGCACAGCATTTGTGAAGTGTATTTATTTATACAATGGTTGTCAGGCGAAAGTTCTGCCCTGCTGGTGTTAAGAGTGTGGGCTCGGTGTTTATATCCTGTCCCTGATCCCGACTGCTACTCATTTCGGGATATTAAACTTTCTATAATTTCAATAAACCTCAATTTATTATTGACAACCTAAATTTTTTTATAATATGTAGCCACTTCACAGAATCGATGTAACTCTTAAAAGACAGATTACATGACGTCCAGGTTCACAACTGTGGTATTTATGACTGCAGATCACACTACCACTGCATTTGTTCCTCAGGGTTACTTAAAACTTTTCCTCCTAAAGTATATGTTTTCATAAATCTTTCAATTTGCTATTTAACTTATTTCTCTTTAAGACATTTAGAAGTTTTTTGAATAGCAATCACTATCACTATACACAGTTATGAAATAGAGTAAGACATTATGAACCCTTATAGTAAGAGTGTACCCATATAGTAAGAGTAATTTTTGATGAAATAGATATAGCACAATTTTATTTTAGATAAACTTTTAAAATAATATTGATTTTCAGAATTTTCCATTTATTTTTTGTTTTTAACATTTAACAATTTTTAACATTTTGCCATATTCTTGTCAAATGTTGTTATTATGTACATTCTTCCAAGTACTTGGAATCCTGCCACCTATATGAGAGACCCTGATAGATTTTCTAGCTCCTGAATTCACTCTGGTCCAGCTCTGCCTATTGCATTCATTTTCAGAGTGAATAGGTGGTTGGGAGATCTCTCTGTAGCTCTCTCTGTCATTCTGAGTTTCAATAAACAAATGCTTAGAAGAAAAATGTCAATTTTACCTATTTATACACATTAAAAGCTCCAAATTTGTTCAAAGATCAAATATTTTACTGCAAAACACAGCAATATTTTCAGAGATAGAAGAAAGTTGAAATTTTCCTAGAATTTCAGTTATTTTCAAATGCATGTAGAGATTATATGCCAAATAAATTCCTGCTATCCCCATGATATGCAAGCGTTTAAACTCGATCCTGTTCATTAAATAGCAGATATTTTATCATGGAAGGGTATGTTGAAAATATTACTTTGAGGGTCAGTGTTTGGCCTTGCAGTTAAGACTCCATCTTTCATATGGGTGCACCTGAATTTGATACTTGGCTCTGGCTCCTAACTTTGGTTTGGGCTTGGCCCTATCCTGGCCATTGTGAGCCTTTGCGAAGTAAACTAGCAAATG
This sequence comes from Sylvilagus floridanus, assembly GCA_949820135.1. Taxonomy (NCBI): domain Eukaryota; kingdom Metazoa; phylum Chordata; class Mammalia; order Lagomorpha; family Leporidae; genus Sylvilagus; species Sylvilagus floridanus. The sequence goes on along the minus strand of OX463238.1, from coordinate 101,294,152 downwards.
AGAGTGCTGTCACCCTCTTCTCTCTCATTCACTTTCTCTATTTCTCTCTCTCCCTCAAAAATAAATAAATAAATATTTAAAATTACATTTGGGAAACATATCAATGAAATGTATGGGTTACATTAAAGGGAAACTGAAATATGTTGATGATTTAAATGAATCTAAATTTAAATGAAATTTAAGTTTAATATACAGATTTCAGATATTATTTTCTTTATTCACATAACTTATTAAAATTATTCAATTTTCTACTTTGTGCCAGATACTATTTGAGGCATTGAACTGTATTAATTAAAGCCAGCTATAAATATTTCTTGTACAGCAGGCTGAAATGTATATATATATATGTGTATGTATATATATGTATAAAATTATGAGACTATAAATTTTAGAGTAACTATGTGCCTTTCTTTTTTCTGTACAGGTATGACTGGAAAATCTGATTTCTACTTGTGTTGCCTTTATGTCTCATGTTACATCTTACCATCCCTTTGTTTGGAAGAATCATCAAGAGGAAAATTAAGAACAGAAGAAGGACTATAATTTAGCATAATCTCTGTGTTTCTTCACACTTGCCTTCCCAGTTGCTGACTGGTAACATGGCTGCAATTTCAAACTCTTCTGCTTTTTTCACTGCTATTGTAATGTCATAGAAATCCTTTTTACTGACAATAAATCATTTGCATCCTCATTTACATAGTCCTTATTTTTATTTCTTAAATTTACAGACTAAGTTGATATCACCATTATTTAACCAACCCTCTGCCCAGGATGGTGACACTAAAGCAAGTTTAAGTGAAATCCCCATTGAAATCAGTTTATTCCAGTATAGTCTATAAGATTTCATTTCCCACAAATGCCAATCCTCAAACTAAGCCTGATCATCTCACCCGTTTAGATTGACATTTGAGGTGCCCCTGCTTTCACTGACCACAGCACACACCCTAAATATTCAACTGCCCTCATAAACTAGCTCAGCATCTGCAAGCCAGACATAATCCCAAGGCCACTCCACTGCAGTCACAGGCTGTGGGAACAAAAGCCTTCCCAAGACCATTGCCAGTGATGCAGCGATGGTTTTCATCCACATGTATGCAGTGACCGACAATAGCTGACAAGCACTGTTCTAGGTCCTACAGGTACACAGAGTATAAGGTAAAACTCATGCCTCCATGCAGTTTGCACTTAATTAAAAAGCACAGACAAGTAAACCAATAATGGATCATACATCAGGCAGCGATAGGTGAGCTTACCAAGTCAAGTAGGGTAGGTGCAGGTATACAAAGGCAATTTTAAATAGAATGGTAGGGGGCTGGCGCTATGGTACAGTGGGTTAAATCTCCAGCCTGTGGCACCCGGCATCCTATATGGGCGCCAGTTAGAGTCCTGGCTGCTCCATTTCTGATCCAGCTCTCTGCTATGGCCTGAGAAAGCAGTGGAAGTTGGCCCAACTCCTTGGGCCCCTGCACCCACGTGGGAGACCCAAAAGAGGCTCCTGGCTCCTGGATTCGGATCAGCATAGCTGTGGCCATCGTGGTCACTTGGGGAGTAAACCAGCGGAATGGAAAACCTCTCTCTCTCTCTCTCTCTGGCTCTATCTTTCTCTGCAACTCTTTCAACTAAATAAAATAAATCTTTAAAATAAAATAAAATAGGCCGGCGCCGTGGCTCAACAGGCTAATCCTCTGCCTTGCGGCACCAGCACACGGGGTTCTAGTCCCGGTTGGGGCGCCGGATTCTGTCACGGTTGCCCCTCTTCCAGGCCAGCTCTCTGCTGTGGCCTGGGAGTGCAGAGGAGGATGGCCCAAGTGCTTGGGCCCTGCACCCCATGGGAGACCAGGAAAAGCACCTGGCACCTGCCTCCTGCCATCGGATGAGCGCGGTGCACTGGCCGCAGCGCGCCGGCCGCAGCGGCCATTGGAGGGTGAACCAACGGCAAAGGAAGACCTTTCTCTCTGTCTCTCTCTCTCACTGTCTACTCTGGCTGTCAAAAAATAAATAAATAAATAAATAAAGTAAAATAAATAGAATGGTCAAGCATAACCACAATTCTAGTGAATATTTACAAAAGATAGGCAGTTTAGTGTGCTAATGAGCATGGAAAAGAAACTCTCAGGCAGAAGAAGTACAAGTGTCTTCCATCTAGCAACTCAAATGGACTAAGGTTTAATTTTCCTTTGTAGCTGTTCCAACACAGGTTAAAGTGAGGAGTATGAGCTTCCCCCAGTTTTAGTGAGTTTCCTGGCAAAGTCCCATTGTTCATTTCACTCTTTCCAGATGACTGTGGCCCTCAGCAGCATGCAATTTTTTTTTTTTGACAGGAAGAGTTAGACAGTGAGAGAGACAGAGAGAAAGGTCTTCATTTTTCCATTGGCTCACCCCCTAAATGGCCACTATGGCCAGCGTGCTGCGGCCAGTGTGCTGCGCGATCCAAAGCCAGGAGCCAGGTGCTTCTCCTGGTCTCCCATGCAGGTGCAGGGCCCAAGGACCTGGGCCATCCTCCACTGCACACCCGGACCACAGCAGAGAGCTGGACTGGAAGAGGAGCAACTGGGACAGAACCGGCGCCCCACCAGGACAAAAACCCAGGGTGCCGGAGCCACAGGCGGAGGATTAGCCTAGTGAGTCGTGGTGCCAGCCATGCAGCATGCAATTTAACTTACTCCAAAACCTGGATCACTTCAGCCAACACCTTTGAAGCCAAAGTTTTCTGTTATCACTTTGTACAGTCCTAGGCAAATCAGATCTCCAGATAATTTCTCTTCAACATCTTAATGAGTTCTTAGGACTTTTCAGTTCAGTCTGGGAAGATTTCTACAAACACAGTGTAAGAAGCTATGGGCATGGCAAATTTTTTACACTTCTGGGGCTATAGATTTAACTATGAACTTGACCTGAAAATATTATCATGGCAAAAGACCTCTTATCCATGCTGCTCTGCTAAGGAGGGGTATGAGATGCCTGTTCTACTTTCTATTTCAAACCAGTATGTCTTGCTAAGCCATTTTCTCTACCAATCCCTTCACCCAAGAGGTTTTGATTACACTAAGAAAGCAGATGTCCATTTTCTCTTTACCTTATGAGTAGAATCCTTTCTTTAAAAAAAAAAGCATTTATTTATTTGATAGGTAAAGTTAGAGAGAGAGAGAGAGAGAGAGAGAAGTCTTCCATCCACTGGTTCACTCCATACATGGCAACAACAGCCAGAATTGGTCCGATCTGAACCCAAGAGTCAGGAGCTTCTTCCAGGTTTCCCACAAAGGTGAAAGTACCAATTTACTTGGGATCCTTTACTACTTTCCCAGGCCAAAGCAGAGAGTTTGATTAGAAGAGGAGTAGCCGGGACTTGAACTGGTACCATATGGGATGCCATCGCTGCAGGTTGAGGCTTAGCCTACTATGCCACAGCTCCAGCTCCATGAGTAGAATCTTGGGCATACTTGCCAACAACACAGCCCACAGTCTTGGATATCCACACATTTCCTCATTTGTGTACTTGTGAGTCTGTAGTCCTTTGAAAATTCTCTTGTTGTGGCTCCTGTAAGACTGTTTGAGAACACTTTGCATCAGACTTACAAATTGTCAGGGGAGGTGGCTTTGGTGAATGGAGGGCCCACTGTAATAACAGCTTCCTTGCAGCAGCATCAGCTGGGTTGCTCCCTCTTGTTACTCAGAATCTGCCTTTTAGTGTCCTATGCAGTGTACAAAAGGTAAAGCTATAAGTATTTCTTCAACCTGGAATAGCCTGAGACTTTTTTAAAAATTTTTTTGATTTATTTATTTGACAGGTAGAGTTACAGACAGTGAGAGAGAGAGACAGAAAGGTCTTCAATCCAATGGTTCAACCCCAAAATGGCCGCAACAGCCAGTGCTGTGCTGATCCGAAGCCAGGAGCCAGGTGCTTCCTCCTGGTCTCCCATGGGGTGCAGGGCCCAAGCACCTGGGCCATCCTCCACTGCTCTCCTGGGCCACAGCAGAAAGCTGGACTGGAAGAGGAGCAACCAGGGCTAGAACACAGCGCCCATATGGGATGCTGGCACCGCAGGTGGAGGATTAACCTACTGTGCCATGGCTCTGGCCCCTAGCCCGAGACTTTATTTATCATATTAGTTTCCTTGTTGCTAGCATTTAAGAGCTCTCTTCATTTCCAGGTGGCTCCCTGAGCATGAAGCAGGTAGAAGGCATACCTGGAGTCTGTGTAGACATTAGTCTTTCCTGTGACCAGTTCTGTTGGGCGCACTGGTCAGGGCTATTATTCTGCCTTTGTGCAGATGCCCCAAGAAAGACTCTTAGTGTTGACAGTTCCAATTGCATATCCTGGGCTCCACTGACAATTTAACATAAAACTGTGACTATCTGCACACATTTTACCTCCATGTTGAATGCAGGTTCACGTCTGACACTTTGCTACTAGAATAGACCAGGTCTGTCGCTTACGAGAAATCATGTATTTGGGGTCCAGAAACACTGGCAGTCACACCACAGAGTTCAGGGATCTAGCACTCCTTTAGAGCGATGCTTGCAGGATAAATTACCAATGATGGATACCAAATCATGAGGCCATCAGTACACCAAACTGGTTCTCTTTGGCTCCCAGCATACCTGACTCCCAGTGTGGGGGCCAGTCATTTAGGGGTTGTCTTAACATTAGCTCTTCTGTTTCTGTTTTTCTACTCAAAAAACAGGTGAGTACAACTGTTTACGGGCATGGTGGCCATCCCTGGGTTACAGTATCTATTTAGAAACCTAAGCCATAACTCATTTTAATGGTGCCACAATTTAGATCAGACCTCTCCACTGGGATTCTCTGTCTTCTGTGTACATACCTGTCAAAGGACTTTTCTAGATCAAGTAGTTCTAAATGAATGGCATCCATCAGAATTCTTTCAATCTATTAAAACACTGGCACTGTGGCGTAGTGGGTAAAGCTGCTGCCTGCAGTGCCGGCATTCCATAAGAGAGCCAGTTTAGGACCCAGCTGCTCTACTTCAGATCCAGCTCTCTGCTATGGTCTGGGAAAGCAGTAGAAGATGGCCCAAGTGTTTGGGCCCCTGTACCTGCATGGGAAACCTAGAAGAAGCTCCTGGCTCCTGGTTTTAGGTCATTGCAGCTCTGGCCGTTGCAGCCATTTGGTGAGTGAATCAGCGGATGGAAGACCTCTCTCTTTCTTTCTCTTTCTCTTTCTCTTTCTCTTTCTCTTTCTCTTTCTCTTTCTCTTTCTCTTTCTCTTTCTCTTTCTCTCTTTCTCTTTCTCTTTCTCTTTCTCTTTCTCTCTCTCTCTCTCTCTCTCTCTCTGCTTTTCCTTCTCTCTTTGTGTAATTGACTTTCAAATAAATAAATAAATCTTTAAAAAAAAAAAGCCTGATTATATTGTTCATCCCATTACAAAGTGTCAGTTTCCTCTTCTTTTTATAAGCCTTTGAGGAGTTTTGCCATTCTAAAAAAAATCAAATATTCACATCTAGCAGAAGCCAGCTATTCCCAAAAACCTCATAATTATTTCCTGATCTTGGGTGAATTAAGTTACAGATTGCTAATTTGTAGTACTGGGGCTGAGCTGTTGTCCTTAGGTTATTACAAAGCCTGCACACCTCTCAATTTTTTTGTAAATTTATGCCTTTTCTTTTTATATGTTATATCCTCCCTCTGTGAGGTCATTTGACTTTTGTAACAGTGCTATTATCAAAAGTTTGCTTTGAATTGCTAGGGATAGCAACATCACCCACAATATTATAACACTGTTTCCTCCTTTATGTCATCTTTCCAGGCCTCTATTCAAAATTTCCCTCAAAGTGGTATGTCGGCTCCTTCGGCCGCAAAAGGAACAACACTGCTTGCAGTTAATCGGTCTTCAAGAGACTTTTACTTAGAAGGAGTGGGAAAGAGAGTGGGGGACCAGGAGAAGGGGGAGAGATGGCACGCACGTTCCTTAAGGGGGAAAGCTGGCGAGCCCCGCTCCTTCTCCCGCGGTCTGCTTATATACAGAATTCAACCAATCACAGTCAATCAATCACAGTCCATGCACAGAGCTCTCCAATCCGGCACTTGATCACGATCAGCTGTGGAGTCACGCAGCAGGCAGGGCATCAGCGCCATCTTGTTGTTTACCACGATCCTCAGCTAGATGGAAAGTTCAATCAGCTGCTACATCCGCATTACTGCTATAAGCCAAGCCCAGCATGGGGGGTCCCATGGCAAGCCTATCCATGGGTCCCCACAGTGGTAGGAGAGTTTTTAAGTTCTTCTGGTAAAAACTGTCTAACTATTTTAATTTTCTAGTGAGTTTTTGGGTCCTTCTTTTCAGTTATTTGGGTTCCAGTTACAATGGAATGCAAAAGAATGCATCCTTTAAGCACTGAGCACTGAGACAGTATTATACTAGCTATCCTCTGGGCAATCAAGTGTAGAGATTGACTATTGATGGGATAGATACACTGTTTCATTCATAGCTCTTAATCTGATATAAACCTATATCAAGTGACCCAAGTTGCTTAACAGCTGTCTCAGTAGTGTTACAAAGAGATCTACAGGGCCTCATTAATCTCTGACTGAGGAAAGTCTTACTCAAACTTGTTAGGGCTCTAGATGTTACTTCAGATCTCAGAAGATATTTCTTGTCCTTGAACCAGTGACCAGTCTGCTTTAGTGTGTTGTTATCACTGACAAAAATCCCAGGAACTCATTGCACCAACAATAAAGACTATGGTCAATGAACAAGCAGGCAAGAAGGCAACTGGCAATGAATTTTATTGGAAAAAGTGAAGACACAGAAGTTCCTATACCTGCTATACCATGCTGGACCAAGAGCTCAGTCTGCATTCACACTCAGCTTTTATGCACATGAGTATGGGTCCCCAGTTTCTTCTCCTCTCCTCCCTCTTCTGGGAAAGTCTGAGTGGGAGAGTTTCAGATGTAGAATTCCCCTAAGCAAACTCCTGTTGACAGTCCTGGATGTAAAGGTTCTTATCTATTTACAGAAGCAAATGACTCATTTAGTCCACCGATTATAATGATTATAACATTGTTTGCCAGGTTTCTCGCTCCCTCAATTCAGTGGATTCCTTTTGACACACAAGTCCTGCTTTCAGGACTGGTTTCTTCATTCCAGTGCACATAAATTTATTTCTTTAAAAGTTCTCTTTTCTTCAGCCTCTGTTACACACATAGGCTAATATCTACTTGGCTGTCTTAACATTATCTTTACAGTTTGGTACTGACAGCTCATCCTATTTGATGTGGGCCATTAGTTCTGGATTCACTTGAGATAAAACGGCTTCTGGAATAGTTTAGTTTGCCTGGCTCTATGGGGCTTCCACTTTTCCTCAGTCTTGATGTACACACAGTAGAACCAAATGGTTGCCATATCTCTTCACAACCGAGATGAGACACTAAAGGACAGGCAAAAATGAGTGAGTTAGAATTTTAGACATATTTCCCAAATCAAAGACTTGAAAAATCCCTCTATATACCTTTCCCTAGTATTCCATTAATATTTCATTCCTACAGAGAAGAGCCCTTCCTAGCTGTCATCATAGGTTGGGAGCCTGAGATGATGCACACAGCTATCCTTACCCTTGCTCCAACTCTAGGGTGACTGAAGCCTCCTTGGGGAGATCTGGATTTTATCATTAGAAGCCCCCTGCTTCTAGGGATTTTCTCCAATCAGGGGTAACGTAAGGGAAGCAGGCTTCTCCTCACCTCCCCTCCTTTAACAGTTGCTAGGTACTCTCACTTTCATGTCTCTGTTGCTTGCAGTAGGCACACTGGTTAGGCTCTAACTTAGCTGGTCGCTAAGTTGGGCACATTTACTTCTGGTGTTCTCCTTTCTCTTCTTGGTTTGCTGAGGGGCAGACTGGAGAGCATTTTGTGTCCCGTCTTTCTATCATGCTCATTTCTTCCACATCCCAGTGTTAAAAACCTTATATGATTCTGCCAAGAGAAATGAACCATAGCCAATTTCTGATGCTTTCTCCAGCTGTCAGGAACACTCTGAGATTTGAAGTCGGTATTATAACTACCTGAGTTCCTAGCACTTCAGAGTCTGGAATTAAGTGTACTGTCTGAGACACTCTGTCAGCCTGTATAGGAGGGCCGGCAGGTTTTTCTTCTGGTTTCTTCTGTATCCTTCTTAGCTTACTCCAACTTGTGGTAGATCTGCTCCTTTCATGCATGTAAGCAACATACCTCATAATGCTGTAACCTCTTTAGGTATTCTGGTGTATGGGGTCCCAATTTTGGGTCATCATTTGAACTGATTCCTCAGCCAGCCTCCATACCTGGCTATCACATTGACTGGTGGCTGCTTGTCAGATTCTTTTCTGACCTTTGTTAGCACAGCTGACTTTTCCTTCTTCTCACTGGGGTTGTCATTGAGCTCTGAATATCTGTCTTGGGTCAAGTCCTCAGTAGTTAAGAAACACCTTCTGAGACAAGTCCCAAGGACATGCAAGCAAAGCCTAATATTGGCCAGAAGCAGATTATGGTGATAAAAATAATTTTGATAACACTAAGTGTTTATATGTGAACAATTTTTGTTTACAATGGTTTATTTTAAAATCTCATTTAGTCGTTTGCCAACAATTGTTATAACAGATGATACAATTGTTGTTTTCAGAAATTAAGCAATCTCTGTCTTCACTGCTACTTTTGTTCATGGTTGTTAATCTTCCTTCCTGAAATTTTATTCTCCAAACACAAATAGCCTGCTAATTCTCCTTTTTCCTGCTTATTTCTTCTTGGAGATTTTCATGTATTTTCCATTTTATTTCATGTTTTAGTGTTTTCTAGGGATCTGAGCTCAGCCTATTCTCTTTCAATTATCCATGTTTCCTGGAGCTTCTCCTATATTTGTAGTGTTGGTTATACTCAATAAGATTGTGAGTCCCAAGTCTGTATCCCAAGTGTGACCTTCTCCCACATTTAGATGCAGATCCTTTCCTGGACTTCTCTTTCTGATGCCTTTAACCTTGTCAATTTTCCAAGTTAAGCAGCAAGTCCCTAAGGAACAGCAGCAGAATTTGTCATTTTATGTCTCTAGTGCCAGGCAGATTCTCTTATCTCCAGTAGGCAGTAACATGTACTGTTCCATACATGAGTTCCAAACATGAGTATAGAACTGTTTTAGTAAAGTAATTAACATGATTAATTTTTGTCATACACTATGTGGATGTCTCCCTTATGGCACAAATTAAGGAAGAAGAGCAGAAAGGAACAGAAGGAGGAAAGACCAGTTTAAACATTACTAAAGGGATAGATGTTTGCTTAATGATTAAGGCACAGCTAGGGAAATCCCATATTGGGGTGCCTGGGTTCAAGCCTCAGCCCCATTCCCAAATCCAGCGACCTCCTGATGCAAACAGACTCTGGAAAGCAACAGTCAATGGCTCAAGTGGTAGAGTCCCTGTTATTCAAAGGGAGATCTAGATTGCGTTCCTGGTGACAGGCTTCAGTCTGGCCCAGTCCTGGTTGTTATAGTCATTTGAGACGTAGAACAGCAATGGAGAGTTTGTCTCTTTTTGTCCGTCTCTCTGCCTCTCAAATTTTAAAAATCACTGCACATACAAATTCCTTGGTTCCCTACTTAATCTACTATTTAATGGCACACATGTGACAGAGATGTTGCCCTTTATTGCTTTGTCCATTGTAAATGAAAGACCATGGCATTTTCACAGAGCTGAGTATTTGGTTTGATAGAGCAAAATATTTATTTTCCATATTCATTCTAGGTCTTCAATCTTCTAAAATGATCCATGGTTCCTAGATGATGAAACCACATCTAACACAAGAAGGTTACTGCTGTCTTTCTAGTCTACCACTCCAGTTTTCCACTGTCACACATAATCCTTGCACTTAATATGTGTTTAGCACAACATTATCATCTGAATAATGCCTATGTTTTAGTGTTCCAAACTAAATATAGATGTGATAGATTTGATTGTCATTTTAAAATGTGAATATAAAAATCTGTCAGTTTTTTACCAGCTAGTTTACTCTTATTTGACAGCATCTTTGGAATAGTAACTTGTTCTTCGTTCACTAAGCAATGAGTATTATAGATCTAGTAACACAATACCTAATAAGGTTGCTTATTAGTTTTTTGGCCCCACAGTGTTTTAAGTCATAAACTAAGCTCTCTGAGTCAGGAACCAGTGACAGTGTTTGGGGTAACTGGACAATACTATTTTATGACCCCTAATCCAATCCTTTGAATGCCACCAGTTGAGATGACAAAGGCACCAGCTTAGTTTTTTGTATATTCCAGACAGCCCCATATCCTAGTTAGCACAATACAAGACTTATGCAAATTAAACACTCAAATAACCTTTTTTTTTGTCAAAAGAGGAGCTGCTTCATATACAGGTTCCACTGGGAAGTGTTCTCTTTCTTCAGTTTCTTCTGACCAGGCAGGAGGACAATAAAAACCCAAATTCCCCTAGAAGTCTTCTCAAAAGTGAGTAAGACCATATAGGTTAACAGGACACTGGTGAAGCCCAATGATGCAATCCCCATAAAGATGTAAATAAAAAGGGAGTTTCCAGCTCCCTCAAGAAGCAAGATGCTCCAAAACTGGAAGTGATTAAAAGAAATTGAACAATTTTAAATAAATTCTGAGAATAGACTGATTTGACCCAGCCACTCAACTTATAATACTCCAGTCCTACCTGCAAAATTCTCCATATGTAGGAATGCAAGCATGTGAAAGATCTAAAGGCAATAAATGATATAATACAGCACATGCCTTCTACTATGCCAAATCCATTCACCTTCCTGACAGCAGGGCCAGATGAGTATGGATGGTTTTCTTTTTCCTTTTTTAAAGATTTATTTATTTTTTGAAAGTCAGAGTTACACAGAGAGAGGAGAGACAGAGAGAGAGAGAGAGAGAGAGGTCTTCCATCTGCTGGTTCACTCCCCAGATGGCTGCAAAGGCCGGAGCTGTGCCAATCCTAAGCCAGGAGCCAGGAGTTTATTCCAGGTCTCCCACACAGGTGCAGGGGCCCAAGGAATTGGGCCATCTTCTACTGCTTTCCCAGACCATAGCAGAGAGCTGGATCAGAAGAGGAGCAGCCGGGATTTGAACTGGCACCCACATGAGATGCTGGTGCTTCAGGCCAGGGCGTTAACCTGCTGCACCACAGCGCCGGCTCCATGGATGGTTTTCAATACTGAATCTGAACGACGTAGTTTTTGTATTCCTTTCAAAGAAAAGAGACTCAATTAGTATTTGCTTCGCAATGGCATAATTCAGACACCAGAGCAACTTCACAATATTGTTGACTGTGTTACCTCAAAGATTTAAAGAAATACCCACTCTAATTTGTGAAATGGTGGCCAAAGAATTGCATGCTTTACCGTTGGACATTCAAATCTTATTATAATATGTGGATGATATGCTTCTAGCTAGCCCAGACCATGAGTACTCTCTGGCCAAAACTACATGTGTGTTAAACTATTTAGCTTCATGTGGATAAAAAGTGTCATCCAAAAGGTTGAAATTTTTAAAAAGCAAATTGCTTATTGTGATTTCACAGTCTGATGTCTAACAGAAAACAAGTCATTCTTGACTTCAGAGAACCAAAAAAATAAAAAAATAAAAAATAAGCATGCAGATTTCTAGGAATGGTTGAACTTTTTCATATTCAGATCCTGAATTTAGGACTAATAGCAAAACCATTAGATGAGGCCCCAAAATGAACATACTCAAGCCTTGATTTGAACTATGGAATATCAGTATGCTTTTAATATGCTCCAAGACAGATTGATAACTGCTCCTGCCTTGGTGCTACCAGATTAACAAAAACATTTTGAACTGTATGTACATGAAAGATGGGGACTAAAAGGTCTTAATGTCTTGTGGCTGTTGCTGGTAGACCTTTTTTGACCAGTGGCTTATTTGCCAAGACAGCCGGAGAATGCTATGAGAGGAAGAATGCTTGTCTCTAGGTATTGGAAGCTACTTGGGATCTCCTGCAGGAGATCAACCAGTCACAATGTATGCCCCATATCCTGTACTGGCTCTGCTTGAACAGAATGGGAGATATTGGCTGACAGCAGAACAATTGGGAAAATATCAGACCATTCTACTAGATAATTCAAATGTAAAATTAAAATTTGTATGCACCTTAAACCTTGCCACTTTATTGGCTGTTCAGGAAATGAGCCCATCTATGATAGTTTAGAAAATCTGGATAGTATATGCTCTAGGAGGATGGATATGTCAGGCCAGCCCCTGGGTGAAAGACTATGGTCCCTCACTAATGGAAGCAGTTTTATGGACAACAGACTGCAGAAGGCTGGATATGCCATAGTCACAGAATGTAAAGTGACAGAACGAGCAGCTCTGCTGCCTTCCTGAAACTTCAGTTCAAAAGACTGAGTTAACTTCTTCGACAAGAGCCCTCCAGCTGACAGAAGGAAAGAAGGTAAACATTTTTTAGAGAATCTAAGTGTGGCTTCACAACTGGGTGTTCCTGTGGTGGTATCAGGAAAGAAAGGGGACATTAAATATGGAACCCAGACCCTGACCGTATAATAGGCAGATCCAGAACCATAACAAGTGCCTATAGTGCACATAAATATCCACCCAAGGGATATTTAAATATAAATATCCAAGGTGGATATTTATGTTGCAAAAGGAAACTGAGCTGCCAATCAAGTTGCCAAGGCAGCAACAGAAAGAAAAGTTGTCTTAGATCATTGAAACCTCAGCTTGATTACAACCAATTTAAAGCTTCTTGTACTGAAGAAGATGAAAATGGGCAAAACGTTGAAGCTTTGACAGTTGATGTGGCAGCAGTGATTGGAAGCAAAACTCAATGAACTTATCCTTATACCTCATGCCCGGATAGTGCTTGCATGTGAACACACACTACAGGCACGATTCCCTGGTGAACTTCCTGGAGCCCTTTATGCAGGGACCACAACTACAACATGTATTACAGCAAATACTCAAAGCTGCTTGCTGTTCCCTCCAAACAATCCAAATGCAGAAAAACTGCTGGGTAAAAAAGCACTCAACGTGTGAGTGCTCACCCATTTGATGATTGGCAAATCATCTTTATGCCTAGGATGAACGGAAACTTTAAACACTTGCTTCTGTTGGTGGACACTTTCTTGGGGCGGGTGGAGGCCTACCCCAAAATGACAGAGAGCACATATGAGGTGGTCTAAATATGTTAAAATAATTTATTTCTAGATAAAGATTTCCTTCTTCTCTCAAAGTGACAATAGGCCTTCTTTTATATCTGCAATAATACAGCACATAAGCAAAGCCCTTCTTCTACAGTGGAAACTTTGTGCATTTTAGAGATCACAATGAACCAGAAAAATTGAAACACTGAACCATGCTTTAAAAAAGACAGTTGCCAGGTTACGACAAGAAGCCAGTCTGAAATGGGAAAAAGCATTGCTACTTGCCCTTCTCCAGGCAGTGGTGACCCCTAGAAGCAGGATTAAATTGAATCCCCATGAAACAGTATATAGTAAACCCTTCCTGATGCCCTGAGGTAACTATATAAATATTGTTTTAAATGAAGAAAATAAAGTAAAATAACATATATATCAAATAAATCAGTTACTAACAACTATGTTTAGTTTTTCTCTGCCTTATCTCCTCTCCTACGCAGGCAAACCTTCATCCTTCCAATCTGGGTGACTGAATGTTGTGAAAATCCTAGAAGGAGCAGAGTGATGACCACCAGCTTGCTGCAAAATAGAAAGGGCCCTATGACGTTCTGCTGACTACTCACACTTCTGCAGTAACACCTTGGGTTCAGCACTCTAAAGCAAGACAGCGCTCCACGGACATTAAGGACCCAGATCTTCAGTGGTCCCGTCAGCCTGTAGAGGACTTCAAGTATCTGTTTGAAATAGTGTCCGGCCCTGCTGTTCCCTGGGCCTGGAACACGTGCCCCAGACAGCCGGCCCAGGGAGGCGCGCTGACCACCTCCCGCGAGCCTAACCCCCCCGCACCTCCCCTGGCCCCCTGCCCCGGCGCTGGCGTCTACTTCCTTGGATTTATTACTTCTGCCCACGTCCGCAAGCTGGCGACCGCTCCTTCACGCGGCCAGGCAAGGCTGGCCAAATCAAACACCGGCCCTCCAGAAACCGTCCCTGCACTTCGCTCCTCTGCCTCTCCAGCCGCGGAAGGGCCGGGTTCTTGTTCCTGGAGAGCCCGGAGCCCGCTCAGAATGAGCAGCTGCTCAGGTAGATGCTCCCGCTCACTCTCTCCGCCTCCGCCCAGCCCCGTGCCAGGCGCTATGTGGGTGAACTCTGGTGTGCAAGGGAGGGTAGGCAGAATGCAGTTCCATGCAGTCCCCTCGGTGATGGCCGTGCTGGAAGGCCTGAGGGGGGAGGGATTGGCAGTCGCAGGGGCCATCTGTACCTGGGCTCTGAGCAAGCTGCTCCTTATTGATTTCTGTTGCGCTCCACTTTTTCCTCGGCCCTCTTCCCTGCCTCTCACTGGCTCAGCAACTCCCTGGTCCCAGGCTACGAGTAGTTTTCCACCCGGGAGAGAAGACAGCTACCTTTCAGGTATGAACCCCACAACTGTAGATCGCCTGCCCACCCGTGCCACGGCTCCAAAGGATCCAATGTGTGTGGTGGGGAACGTGCTTCACAGAGGGGCGACACCTTGCAGCCGGGACCGGGGTGATTCTGCTTTTCTTTCCGTATCTTCCCCGGGGTGACCTCATCGGGAGGTGCAGAACTTGTCCTCCATCACAACTACTGCACAATGCACGGGAAGCCAGCAGGTCCTCTTTCATGCCAGCCCTGTTGTTCGGAGTGGAGGATGAAACGTAAACACACTGACTCCCGCCTCTGCGGTCTGACTGCAGTGGATTCCTATATGAGCTTCGGGCTCAGAATCAGGTCCTGAAAAAAGGGGTTGTAGATGAACAAGCGAATTCTGCTGCTCTGAAGGAAACTACAACAGGAAATGGACAGTCTGACATTTCGGAATCTGCAGCTTGCCAAGAGGGTAGAAATACTTCAAGATGAACTAGCTCCAAGTGAACCCCGAGGCAAGAAAAACAAGAAAAGTGGAGACTCTTCTCAGTTGAGTCAAGAGCAGAAGAGTGTCTTTGATGACGATCTGCAAAAGATAGAAGAGAATGAGCGAATGCATATACAATTTTTTGAAGCCAATGAGCAGCACTAGCATGTGGAAGCTGAGCTGAGGAGTCGGCTGGCCACCCTGGAGCCAGAAGCAGCCCAGCACCAAGCTGTGGTTGATGGCCTGACTCGGAAGTACATGGAAACCATTGGGAAACTGCAGAACGACAAAGCTAAACTAGAGGTAAAATCTCAGACTCTAGAAAAGGAGGCCAAGGGATGCCGACTGCGGACAGAAGAATGTCAATTACAGGTAAAGAATCTTCATGAAGATTTTTCAGGTAGATTAGAGGAATCCTTATCAATCATCAGTGAAAAAGTGCCTTTTAATGATACAAAGTACAGTCAATATAATGCTCTCGATGTTCCACTCCACAATAGGAGACATCAGTTAAAGATGAGAGATATTGCTGGGCTGGCCCCGGCTTTTGTTCAAGATCTGGTGACGGCTCTTCTCAACTTTCACACCTATACAGAACAGAGGATTCCGATCTTTCCTATTGATTCTGCCATTGACACTGTATCTCCATTGAATCAAAAGTTTTCCCAGCACCTTCATGAAAACGCGTCCCGTGTCCGCCCTCTGGAGGATGGAATGCTGCATTTATTTGCGAGTGTTACTGAGGATACTGTGACTGTTCTGGAGACAACCGTGAAATTGAAAACTTTCTCAGAGCACTTAACCTCCTACATATGTTTTCTTAGGAAGATTCTTCCATACCAGTTAAAAAGTTTAGAAGAAGAATGTGAATCCTCGCTTTGCACATCTGCGCTAAGGGCCAGGAATCTAGAGCTGTCCCAGGACATGGAAAAGCTGACAGCTGTGTTTGAGAAGCTGCAGACTTAGGTTGCTCTTCTCGCCTTGCCAAGTGCAGAACCAGATGGACTCCTTCGAACAAACTGCAGTTCTGTCTTGACAAGTGTTGGTGCTGCTCTGCATGGATTTCATGACGTTGTGAAAGATATTTCCAAACATTATAATCAAAAAGCTACAATAGAGCACGAACTTCCAACAGCAACGCAGAAGCTGATCACAACTAATGATTGTATCCTGTCATCACTAGTGGCATTAACAAATGGAGTGGGAAAGATTGCATCTTTTTTCAGCAACAATGTTGACTTCATTGCTTCGCTGAGCTACGGGCCTAAGGCAGCGAGTGGATTCATCAGCCCTCTTTCAGCCGAGTGTATGCTGCAGTGCAAGAAAAAGGCTGCTGCCTATGTGAAGGCTTTGAGAAAGCCGCTTGTGGAGTCTGTGCCTCATGAAGAAGCACTGTCAAACCGCCGGGTCCTTCTCAGCTCTACTGAAAGTCGAGAAGGCCTTGCACAGCAGGTTCATCAGTTTGGAAAAGATTTCTAAACTGGAGCAGGAAAAGGAACATTGGATGTTGGAAGCACAGTTAGCCAAAATCAAGCTCGAAAAAGAAACCCAGCGAATTGCAGATAAGCTGAAGAATACAAACAGTGGGCAGTTGGTTGGACTGGCCCAGGAAAATGCTGCAGTGTTGAATGCTGCTGGTCAGGATGAAGCTGCCGCCAAGGCTGTGTCTGAGCCGGTTCAGAGCACCAGTCTCATTGGGATTTTAACCAGGACATCTGACGATGAGGCTCCAGATGTGCAATCCTGAGAAGACTTGATTAAAAATCACTACATGGCGAGGACAGTGGAACTCACGTCGCAGCTGCAGCTGGCTGACAGTAAGTCAGTGCACTTCTATGCCGAGTGCCGGGCACTCTCTAAGAGACTGGCCTTGGCAGAGAAGTCTAAGGAGGCACTGACAGAAGAGATGAAAGTTGCCAGTCAGAGCATCAGCCGACTTCAGGGTGAGCTAACTACCACCAAGAGGAGTTATGAGGATCAGTTAAGCATGATGAGTGACCACCTGTGCAGCATGAACGAGACATTGTCTAAACAGAGGGAGGAGATTGACACACTGAAGATGTCCAGTAAGGGAAATTCCAAGAAAAACAAGACTCAATAGCTTACACAGAGCTGGTGGGCGACTGTTCTTCCCAGAGCTGCTGCCGCCGCTGCAACAGACCTGCAGGGCCCAGACTGCATATCCAGGGCTGGCGGCCTTCAGGAAGCTGAAGGCTGCTGGACCTAGTGAACTCAGCAGTTGTAAGTGGCCTTGAAATATTTAAAATAGATTTGTAACCAGGAAGGCAAATACTGAGTTTGATGTTGACAGGAAAATGGAAAACAATACATAAACCATGGATATTGTAGGTTTCCTTATGCTGTTTTTACTGTGCACTTTTTAAAATTAGGTTTTAATTTCGGTATGTAAGAACAACAAATATTTTGTATATTTTCAAATGCAATTATATGCTAATCAATTTGGTATCTATGGAATAGATATATGTTTCTGGATACAAAAAAGAAATAGGGAAAAATATTAGCCCAAAATGAATACCTCTTTCTTCTCTTTTTGTCCCATCACCCTGCCTATAAGTTGAGAATAAAGTGAGCCATCCCCCCACATCTCCCAGAGACAACTTTAAAATATTACCACCATCTAGTGAGTACAAGTTACCAATGTGCATTCAGGAAGTCACATATACCCTGTGGGTGAGGGCTGAAAAACATTTTTAGAAACTCTCTCCTGGATGGAGACAGTTGCTTATTTGCTTGGCTTATCCTCTCATCTGTATTTTGAGCTCCTTTGGGGTATATTCATTTTTGAAAAGTAGGCAACGATCCATGGGCAATGGATAGGAAACATATCAAAACTTATCCAGTGTTTCCTTAGTACCTATGTGACCACTTTTTGTATACATTCTAAGAATAAGGCCAGGCTTTGAACATTCTGCCTCAAATCCTAATGATTAAGGCAAATGAAACTGCCATGTCTCTTGCTAATTTAAAAGAATCCCCAGATCCACTTCCTAAGGTAGAATTAGATAATGGTGTGGCTTTGGGCAAAATGCTGGCAGAGCAGGAGGTACGGGGGCTGTGCCTTGGCAAACACATTATGCTGTATCTGCACTAACACACCTTTCCAGATTGAAACACATTGAGAAGATCTGGCAGCAGGTCACCTGGCTGTAACAGACATTAATCATCACATCCTGTTGCTAAAAGTTCTAGGAACTCTGTTGGGCAGTTGGTTCTCTGATATTTTTCTTGGATCCTTAGTGGAATAAGGTCCATTTTATCAGGCATTCTACATTTTAGGCTTTCCATCTTACTGGTAATGGTGTTGGTTTACCCATGTTTCAGTTAGTAATTTCTTGTATCCAAATTTTGCATAATTCCACTACAAAAGCACTGGAGACCCAAAAAAAAGTCATGGAAAAAAACAGGTTCAAACCTACCACTTGGAAAAATCCCCAACATCACCCTGACTCCCTGTGAAGCAGTCAGATGAGTCAAAGCCCTGACTTGCACAGAAATGAAAGGCTGTAATTAACACTGATGATTGTGTAACCAAGTATAAAATAACATAAACAATTTTAAGGCTTTTATTTATTGAATGAAAATGCATAGGTACAACCTTAGGAATATAGTGGTTCTTACCCCCATAACCACCCTCCCACCTCCACTCCTATCCTACCTCCTACTCTCTCTCCCATCCTATTCTTCAATAAGATTCATTTTAATTAACTTTAAATACAGAAGCCCAACTCTATACTAAGTAAAGATTACAACAATTTGCACCCACACACATACACAACATATAAAGTACTGTTTGAGAACAAGTTTTGTAGTTAATTCTCATAGTACAACTCATTGACAGAGGGCCTACAAAGGGAGTCAGTGCACAGTGAAGAGACAACCGGCAGAGTGGGAAAAACATTTGCAAATTATGCAACTGATAAAGGATTAATAACCTGAATCTACAAAGAGATCAAGAAACTCCATAACAACAAAACAAACAACCCATTTCAGAGATGGGCCAAGGACCTAAATAAACATTTTTCAAAATAGGAAATCCAAACAGCCAACAGACACATGAAAAATGTGCAGGATCACTAGCCATCAGGGAAATGCAAATCAAAACTACAATGAGGTTTCACCTCACCCGGGTTAGAATGGCTTACATACAGAAATCTACTAACAACAGATGCTGGCGAGGATGTGGGGAAACAGACACACTAATCCACCATTGGTGGGAATGCAAACTGATAAAGCCACTATGGAAGACAGTTTGGAAATTCCTCAGAAATCTGAATATAGCCCTACGACATGATGCAGCCATATCACTCCACGGAATTTACCCAAAGGAAATTAAATTGGCAAATAAAAGAGCTATCTACACCTCAATGTTTATTGCAGCTCAATTCACAATATCTAACACATGGAATCAATGTAAATGCCCTTCAACAGAAGACTGGATAAAGAAATTATGGGATATGTACTCTATAGAATACTACGCAGCACTAGAAATAAAATGAAATCTGGTCATTTGCAACAAAAGGGAGGAATCTGGAATACATCATGCTCAGTGAAATAAGACAGTCCCAAAGGGAAAATTATCATATATTCTCCCTGATCTGTGACAAATATCGGAACACCTAAAAGGAAACCTGTAGAAGTGAAATAGACACTATGAGAAACAATGACTTGATCAGCCCTTGTCCTGACTGTTTAGGAACAGCTTACTATTTTATTCTTTTTAGTATTTTCTTGTTCTACTTAATACCATTGGTTGAACTCTTTAACACATAATTATTCTTAGATTTTTAAATTTAACTGAAAATTGATCCCTGTTAAAAATAAGAGTGGGAATAAGAGAGGGAGGAGATGTACATTTTGGCACAGGCTCACTAGAGCTGGAAACGTACCATGGATTTCCAAATCCCATAAAGTTGGCTGGTACCAATGCCATCCTACTAATTAAAGTGACCAGTTTAAGTTCATAATTGATCATAAAGATAGGATTAAGTGTCAAACTGATCACATAAACAAGACCAGTGTCTGCTAACAATAACTGATAGAGTTAAAAAGGAGAGAATGACCCAACATGGGAAGCAGGATACACAGCAGACTCATAGAATGGCAGATGCCCTAAACAGCACTCTGGCCTCAGAATCAGCCCTTAAGGCATTCATTTCTGGCTAAAAATCCCATGAGAGTTTCTCAGGCATGGAAAACCAAGAAACTCTGGCCAAAAAAAAATGCCCTAAATGAAAGGTCTCTGTGAGTGAGATCCCAGCAGAAAGTACAGGCCATCAAGAAGGAAGGACCTTAATCTGAAGGGAGGAGAGAACTTGCACTTTGATTACGGCCTTGCCTAAAAAAAGGTTGGAGTTGGCAAACTCAAGAGGCTTCATAGCCTTGGCAGCTTATGACAAGAGCCTCAGGTGACTACTGACATCATAAATAAGAGTGTCAATTCTTAAATCAACAATGGGAGTCACTGTGCACTTAAGTCTATGTAGGATCTCTGTCCTTTATGTGCTGTACCATGTGAATTAATGGTAAAACTAGTATTCAAACAGTACTCTATACTCTGTGTATCTGCGTTGGTTCAAACTGTTGAAATCTTTACTTAATATATACTAGATTGATCTTCTGTATATAAAGATAATTAAAAATTGATCTTAATGAAGAATGGGATGGGAGAGGAAGTAGGAGATGGTATGGTTTGCAGGTGGGAGAGTAGTTATGGGGGGAAAAGCCACTATAATCCAAAAATTTACTTTGGAAATTTATATTTATTAAATTAAAGTGTTTAAAAAAAGAAAACAAGATATAGTACACATATTAAGAGAAAAAAACTGTCAGCACAGAAACTGTGCCCCGCAAAGCTCTCATTTATAAATGAAGGTGAAATAAAGAGCTCTCATAACAAACAAAAAATTAAAGAATTTTTCATAACTTGTCCAGCCCTACAAAAGATACTTAAAGACATGCTACACACAGAAACACAGAAAGAAAGCCATCATCCAAAAGAATGTAAAGACAGAAAACCTCTCAGTAAAAGTAAAAAAGAAATCCAAAGCAAATGGTAATAACATCTGCAGAAAAATGGCAGGGCCAAGTGGTTACTTATCAATTGTTACCTTGAATGTAAATGGCTTCAACTCTCCAGTTAAAATATACAGATTGGCCAAATGTATTAAAAAACATTATCCATCTATTTGCTGCCTACAAGCAACACACCTCACTGAATAGATACACATAGATTGAAAGTGAAAGGATGGAAAAAGATATTCCATGCTATCGAGGAAAACAAAGGGCAGAGGTAGCGATTCTAATACCAGTTAAAATAGACTTTAACACAAAAGCATTTAAAAGACAGAAAGTATAACACTATATAATGACCAAAGGATCAATACAACAGGAAAATGTGACAATAATGAATGTATATGCACCCAATGAAAAGGCATTTGGTTACCTAAAAGAACTATTAATGGATCCAAAGGGAGATATAGTAACATGGGACTCCAACACCCAACTTTCATCACTGAATAGATCAACCAGACAGAAAATCAACAAAGCAACAACAGAACTAATTGACACTTGGGTCCAAATGGACCTAATAAGTATCAAGAGAACATTTCACCACACAGTGGAAGAATATACATTCTTCTCAGCATTGCACAGAACTTTCTCTGGGACAGACCATAAACTAGCCTATAAAGCAAGATTCAGCAAATTCAAAAAAAATCAAAATCATACAATGAATCTCAAAAACATATGCGAATATATGGAGACTGAACAATATGCTTCATTTTTTTTTATTTGAGAGGTAGAGTTATAGATAGAGGGGGAGAGACAGAAAGAATGGTCCTCCATCTGCTACTTTAGTCTCCAAATTGCTGCCACTTCCAGACCTGGGCAAATCCAAAGCAATTAGCCAGGAGCTTCTTCCAGGTCTCCCACATGGGTGCAGTGGCCCAAGCAAGTGGGATTACATCAAATTCAGAAGCTTCTACACGGCAAAATAAAACACTCTGCAAAGTGAAGCGGCAGCTGACAGAATGGGAGAAAATGTTTGCAAACTATGAAAATGTCAAAGGATTAACTTCTAGAATCTATAAAGAGCTCAAGAAACTAAACAAGCATGAAACAAAAATCCTAGCAAAGAAATGGACAAAGGACAGACATTTTTTCAAGAGAGGAAATTCAACTGTCCAATAGACACATGAAAAATGCTCAGGAGCACTAGTAATCAGGGAAATGCAAATCAAAACCACAATGAGGTTTCATGTTACCCCTATTAGAAACGTCTGCATACAGAAATCAACAAAAAACAAATGCCAATGAGGATGTGAGGAGAAGGTTACTTTAATCTACTATTGGTGGGAATGTAAACTGGTACAGCCACTGTAGAAGACAACATGGAGATATCTCAGAAAGCTGAATATACACCTACTATATGTCCCAACCATCTTACTTCTGGGACTTTATCTATAGGAAATGAAATTGGCATATGAAAGAGAAATCTGTACCCCAATGTCCATCTCAACACAATTTACAATAGCTAAGATATGAAATCAACTCAGATGTCCTTCAACTGAGGACTGAAGAAAGAAGTTATGGTATACATGCATTATGGAATACTACACAGTGGTAAAAAATGAAATCCTTTCATTTGTGAGAATTCAATACAGTTAGAAACCATTATACTTCAGAACTCTTTCTCTATGCCAGTGGCTTTTTGGGTTTCCTCAATGTTCTTTAATAATTTGATAGTATCATGTCTTAGATTTCAGTCTGCAATCCATTTTGAATGGATTTCCATGTAAGGTATAAGGTAGGGGTCTTGTTTCATGCTTCTGCATATAAGATGTAAGGTTGCCATATATCCTCTCTCTCATTTTTCTTTCTTTTCAATCTTCCACCTTCTGACTTTACTAAAATTGTATAATCCAACTCAAGCTTCCCCTTCTTATTTATATTAATGCTCCTATTATATTTCTGTATTCAAAATGTCTCCTGGTATGATTTTATAGCACTTTGTCACACTATTCTTTACTCATCATTATACTTACCAGGCTCCCTTGTTGAAGTTCCATGAAATCAATAAATATGTGCCATTTGTCTTTTACCTCCAGGATGTTTCACAATGCTTTGGAACGCTCCATGGTCAATAAAGGATTGTTATGTGTATGCAAGTGTGTCATTGACTTTCACATGTGCTTCTTCAATAGTCAAACAAACACGAAGTTCCTAGCTTTTGTCTTTATTATGTTTGTTCATGGCTTCCATAACTGTAAGTGCATTGGGAAATGTTGCATGGTGTGTTCTTCAGAGATGTTCTAAGAGTTTCCCTTTTTCCTTAGATTTTGGCCTATATTTTGTATTTCCCTGATTATGATTTCATATGCTTAATATTTTTACATATTTTCTTTAATTAACCTTGTAATTTTATTAGCACCAATGTTAAACAAAAATCCACATTCAAGTGCAATTATAAAAATAAAAAATAAAGAGCTCTTTTAATATATGAGAGTGAAAAACAATACCATGTCCTTATATATAGACATTTCTATTAAACTATTGAAAGTTAGATGGCTAAAGTATGAACTAGATCCATTTACACAACATCTGTGTCATCAAGAATGTCACAGTGGCAATTTTCAAGTCAATTCCTGCTCTAAGCAGCTCTTCAAAGTAGTATATAGGGACTGATGCTAGACTTAGCAGGTAAGGTGCTGCCTGTTGGGCTAGCATCTCACTTGGGTGCCAGTTTGAGGCCCAGCTTCTCCACTTCCAATCCAGCTGCCTGTTGGTGGCCTGGGAAATCAGTGGAAAATGGCCAAGTGCTTGGGTCCCTGAACCCACGTGGGAGACCTGGAAGAAGTTTCTGGCTCCTGTCTTCAGTTGCCCAGCTCCTGCTGTTGCTGCCATTTGGTGAGTGAACTAGGGGATGGAAGATCTCTATCTCTCAAATATTCTTCCTCTCTCTGTCTAACCCTGCCTTTCAAATAAATAAATAAATAAATAATTAGAATATAAACAATACTTTCTTCCAGCAACAACAAAAAAGCTGCATATTTCTTAACTTTCCAAGACTACTTTTAGATGTCCCAATTGTCAAGAGTTATCAGTTTGTATTTTCTGTCATTTTTGTGTGTCTAAAGGACAATAAAGCTCAATAAAGGGCAAGAAAACTCACAAGATATTGCCCTCCCCCATTTCCTCTCTTTTCATTGAGACCCTTGTGCAGGAATCAAACTCCACTTCCCCAGACTCCTTGCAAAGCAGTTGGTAAAACAGATAATCTGCACAGGGCAGCTTGTGAAACAAATAATAGGAAAATTCCCAGTGGCTTCTTTTTTTTTTCCAGTTTAACACCAAGATTTTTTAATCATTTGCAATTATCTTTATATAAAGAAGATCGATTCAATATATACTATGTAAAGATTTCATCAGTTTGCACCCACTCAGAAACACAAAGTGTAAAAATACTGTTTAAGTACTAGTAATAGCATTATTTCACATTGGATAACACATTAAGGACAGATCCCTCATGAGACGTAAGTACACAGTGACTCCTGAGGTTGATTTAACAATTTGACACTCTTGTTTATGGCGTCAATAATCTCCCTAGGCTCTGGTCATGAGTTGCTGAGGCTATGGAAGCCTTTAGGGTTCGTGGACTTCGATCTTATTCTGACAGGGTCATAGTCAAAGTGGAAGTTCTCTCCTCCCTTCAGAGAAAGGTACCTCCTTCTTTGATGGCCCCGTTCTTTCCACTGGGATCTCACTCGCAGAGATCTTTCATTTAGGTCTTCTTTTTTTTTTGTTTGTTTTTCAGAGTGTCTTAGCTTTCCATGCCTAAACTATTCTCATGGGCTCTTCAGCCAGATCCGAATGCCTTAAGGGCTGATTCTGAGGCCAGAGTGCTATTTAGGACATCTGCCATTCTATGAGTCTGCTGTGTATCCTGCTTCCCATGTTGGGTCATTCTCTCCCTTTTTCATTCTATCAGTTAGTATTAGCAGACACTAGTCTTGCTTGTGCGATCCCTTTGACTCTTAGACCTATCTGTGTGATCAATTGTGAGCTGAAATTGATCACTTGGACTAATGAGATGGCCTTGGTACATGCCACCTTGATGGGATTGTATTGGAATCCCCTGGCACAATTCTAACTCCATCATTTGGGGCCGTTCCGATTGAGCATGTCCCAAATTGTACATCTCCTCCCTCTCTTATTCCCACTCTTATATTTCACAGAGATCACTTTTCAGTTAAAATTTAAACACCTAAGAATAATTGTGTGTTAATTACAGAGTTCAACCACTAGTAGTGGGATAAAAAAAAAATACTACCATGGATAAAGTATTACATTGTACAACAACAGTCAGCACAAGAGCTGATGGAGTCACTGTTTCTCATAGCGTCCATTTCACTTCAACAGGTTTCCTCTTTGGTGCTCAGTTAGTCGTCGCCAATCAAGGGAAACAAATGATATTTGTCTCTTTGGGACTGACTTAATTCACTCAAAATGATGTTTTCCAGATTCCTCCATTTTGTTGCAAGTGACCGGATTTCATTGTTTTTGACTGCTGTATAGTATTCTGTAGAGTACATGTCCCATAATTTCCTAATCCAGTCTACTGTTGATGGGCATTTGGGTTGGTTCCAAGTCTTAGCTATTGTGAATTGAGCCGCAATAAACATTACTGTGTAGACGGCTTTTTTGTTTGCCCATTTAATTTCCTTTGGGTAAATTCCAAGGAGTGGGATGGCTGGGTTGAATGGTAGGGTTATATTCAGGTTTCTGAGGAATCTCCAGACTGACTTCCATAGTGGCTTCACCAGTTTGCATTCCCACCAACAGTGGATTAGTGTCCCTTTTTCCCCACATCCTCTCCAGCATCTATTGTTGGTGGATTTCTGAATGTGAGCCATTCTCACCGGGGTGAGGTGAAACCTCATTGTGGTTTTGATTTGCATTTCCCTGATTGCTAGGGATCTTGAACATTTTTTCATGTGTCTGTTGGCCATTTGGATTTCCTCTTTGGAAAAATGTCTATTGAGGTCCTTGGCCCATCTCTTAAGTGGGTTGTTTGTTTTGATGTTGTGGAGTTTCTTAATTTCTTTGTAGATTCTGCTTATCAACCCTTTATCTGTTGCATAGTTTGCAAATATATTTTCCCATTCTGTCGGTTTCCTATTCACTTTCCTGACTGTTTCTTTTGCAGTACATAAACTTTTCAATTTGATGCAATCCCAGTAGTTAATTTTGGTTTTCAGTGCCTGTGCTTCTAGGGTCTTTTCCAAGAAGTCTTTGCCAGTACCTATGTCTTGCAGGGTTTCTCCTATGCTCTCTAGTAATTTGATGGTGTCGGGTCGTAGGTTTAAATTTTTAATCCATGTTGAATGAATTTTTGTGTAAGGTGAAAGGTAGGGGTCTTGCTTCATGATTCTGCACGTGGAAATCCAGTTTTCCCAGCACCATTTATTAAACAGACTGACCTTACTCCAGGAACTGGTTTTGGATCGTTGATCAAATATAAGTTGGCTGTAGATGTTTGGATTGATTTCTGGAGTTTCTATTCTGTTCCATTGGTCTATCCATCTGTTTCTGTACCAGTACCATGCTGTTTTGATAACAACTGCCCTGTAGTATGTCCTGAAATCTGGTATTGTGATGCCTCCGGCTTTGTTTTTGTTGTACAAGATTGCTTTAGCTATTCAAGGTCTCCTGTGTCTCCATATGAATTTCAGCATCATTTTTTCCAGATCTGAGAAGAATGTCCTCGGTATCTTGATTGGTATTGCGTTGAATCTGTAAATTGCTTTTGGGAGCATGGACATTTTGATGATATTGATTCTTCCAATCCATGAGCATGGGAGATTTCTCCATTTTTTGGTATCCTCTTCTATTTCTTTCTTTAAGGTTTTGTAATTTTCATTGTAGAGATCTTTAATGTCCTTAGTTAAATTTATTCCAAGGTATTTGATTGTTTTTGTAGCTATTGTGAATGGGATTGATCTTAGCAGTTCTTCCTCAGCCGTGGCATTGTCTGTGTATACAAAGGCTGTTGATTTTTGTGCATTGATTTTATATCCTGCTACTTTGCCAAACTCTTCTATGAGTTCCAATAGTCTCTTAGTAGAGTTCTTTGGGTCCCCTAAATAAAGAATCATGTCGTCTGCAAAGAGGGATAGTTTGAGTTCTTCCTTCCCAACTTGTATCCCTTTAATTTCTTTTTCTTGCCTAATAGCTCTGGCTAAGAATTCCAGCACTATATTGAATAGCAGTGGTGAGAGTGGGCATCCCTGTCTGGTACCAGATCTCAGTGGAAATGCTTCCAACTTTTCCCCATTCAATAGGATATTGGTCGTGGGTTTTTCATAAATTGCTTTGATTGTATTGAGGAATGTGCCTTCTATACCCAGTTTGCTTAGGGTTTTTTATCATGAAAGGGTGTTGAATTTTATCGAATGCTTTCTCTGCGTCTAGTGAGATAATCATATGGTTTTTCTTCTGCAGTCTGTTAATGTGGTGTATCACATTGATTGTTTTGCAAATATTGAACCATCCCTGCATACCAGGGATGAATCCCACTTGGTCTGGGTGGATGATCTTTCTGATGTGTTGTTGCAGTCTATTGGCCAGAATTTTATTGAGGATTTTTGCATCTATGTTCATGAGGGATATTGGTCTGTAATTCTCTTTCAATGCTGCATCTTTTTCTGGCTTAGGAATTAAGGTGATGCTGGCTTCATAGAAAGAATTTGGGAGGATTCCCTCTTTTTTGATTGTTCTGAAAAGTTTGAGAAGAATTGGGGTTAGTTCTTCTTTAAATGTCTGGTAGAATTCAGCAGTGAATCCATCTGGTCCTGGGCTTTTCTTTGTTGGGAGGGCCTTTATTACTGATTCAATTTCTGACTCACTTATGGGTCTGTTTAGGTTTACTATGTCTTCCTGGTTCAATTTAGGTAGGTTGCATGTGTCCAGGAATCTATCCATTTCTGATAGGTTTCCCTGTTTACTGGCATACAAGTCCTTGTAGTAATTTCTGATGATTCTTTTGATTTCTGTGGTGTCTGTTGTTATATTTCCTTTTTCATCTCTGATTTTACTGATTTGGGTCTTTTCTCTTCTTTTTTTAGTTAGTTGGGCCAATGGGGTGTCAATCTTGTTTATTTTTTCAAAAAACCAGCTCCTCGTTTGGCTGATTTTTTGTAATGTTTTATTGGATTCAATCCTGTTGATTTCTTCTCTGATTTTGATTATTTCTCTTTTTCTACTAGATTTGGGTCTAGTTTGCTGCAAATTTTCTAGATCCTTGAGATGCATTGAAAGCTCATCTATTTGGTGCCTTTCCAGTTTCTTGATGTAGGCACCTATTGATATAAACTTTCCTCTTAACACTGCTTTTGCTGTATCCCATAAGTTTTGGTATGTTGTGCTGTTATCCTCATTTACTTCCAGAAAATTTTTTATTTCTCTTTTGATTTCTTCAGTGACCCATTGTTCATTCAGGAGCATGTTGTTCAATCTCCATGTGTTTGCATATGCTCTAGGGATTCCTGAGTTGCTAATTTCCAACTTCAATCCCTTCTGGTCTGAGAAGCTGCATCGTATGATTCTAATTCTTTTGAATTTGCTGAGACTTGCTTTATGGCCTAATATGTGATCAATCCTAGAGTAGGTTCCATGTACTGCTGAGAAGAATGTGAATGCTTTACGTGTAGGATGAAAAGTTCTGTAGATATCTGTTAGATCCATTTGGGCTATAGTGTTGTTTAAATCTACTGTCTCCTTGTTGATCTTCTGTTCTGTCGATCTGTCAATATCTGTGAGTGGAGTATTGAAGTCCCCCAGTACTATTGTGTTGGGGTCTAAGTCTCCCTTTAAGTTTCTTAACAAATTTTTTAAATAAACCTGTGGCCTGTAATTAGGTGCATATACATTGAGAATTGTTATATCTTCCTGTAGTATTGATCCCTTAATCATTATATAGTGTCCCTCTTTGTCTCTCTTAACAGTTTTTGTGTTAAAGTTTATGTAGTCCGATATTAAGATGGTTACACCCGCTCTTTTTTCATTTCTGTTGGCATGGTATATCTTGTTCCATCCTTTTATTTTCAGTCTGTATGGATCTTCGTTGGAAAGATGTGTTTCTTGTAGGCAGCAAATAGATGGTTTTTGTTCCTTAACCCAGTCAGCCAATCTCTGTCTTTTAACAGGACAGTTTAGACCTTTAACGTTCAATGTGACTATTGATAAGTGGTAAGTTTGCCCTGCCATTTGCCAGATATTTTCTAATGTATGCTTTGAATTCCCTGTGATCTTTTGCCGTGAGGTTCCCTTCATTTACCTTCTTTCATGTTGATGGTCGTGTTTCTGTGTTTCTGTGTGTAACACGTCTTTAAGTATCTTTTGCAGGGCTGGACGAGTGGCAACAAATTCTTTCAATTTTTGTTTGTTATGAAAGGTCTTTATTTCGCCTTCATTCACAAATGAGAGCTTTGCAGGGTATAATATTCTGGGCTGGCAGTTTTTCCCTCTAAGTACCTGGGCTATGTCTCGCCATTCCCTTCTAGCTTGTAGGGTTTCTGTTGAGAAGTCAGCTGTGAGTCTAATTGGAGATCCTCTGAGAGTAATCTGACGTTTCTCTCTTGCACATTTTAGGATCTTTTCTTTTTGCTTCACTGTGGTGAGTTTAATTACAATATGTCGTGCAGAGGATCTCTTTTGGTCATGTTTATTAGGGGTTCTATGAGCTTCCTGGATTAGGATTTCTCTGTCTTTCTCCAAGCCTGGAAAATTTTCTGCTAGTATCTCCCTAAAAAGGCCTTCTAATCCTTTCTCCCTCTCCATACCTTCAGGAACACCTAGAACCCGAATGTTGGGTTTTTTAATAGTATCCTGTAAATTCCCGACGATATCTTTTAGTTTTCTAATTTCCTCTTCTTGTCTTTGGTTTGACTGTTTCCTCTCCTGTTCACTGTCTTCTAGGTCCGATATTCTCTCCTCTGCTTCACCCATTCTGGTTTTAAGGCCCTGAAGATTGCTTGTCACTTGATCTATTGAGTTCTTCAATTCATTAAGATTTTTTGTCACTATCGTAGCTTCTTGTTCTACTAGTTGTTTCATTTCGTTTTGATTTCGCCGTAGTGCTTCATTCTCGTGAGAGAGATTTTCTATCTTATCCATTAAAGATTTCTGTAGTTCAAGAATTTGTTTTTGAGAACTTCTTAATGTTCTTATCAATTCTTTGAGATCTGCTTCTTGCATTTCTTCTATCTCATTGTCTTCATAATCCTGACTTGGGGTGTCTTTTCCGTTTGGGGTCATCATAGCGTCTTCCTTGATCTTGCTCCCTCAGAATCTGTTTTTGTTTGGCATTTTTTTTTCCCCACACTCTTTCTCTGGGTTGTCAAGGTAACGGAGTTTGTGTGCACGGTGTGTTCCCAGTTTTTGGATCCCCTTCAGGTTTCTACAGCCTCGGGTTTTTGGTTCCGTCTGCCTCAGTGATGGGCGGGCGCACCTTGTCCCACTGTGTTTAATCAAATTCGACTTCGTAAGGTGGGCGGTGAGAGGGGCTAGTGTCCGTGCGGGCTCGCCTCAACTGTGCTGTTTCCCCCTTGGGGGTCTGCTTCCCCCCGCCAGTGTCTCGGGATCCCTCTATCGGCTCCCGTTTAAGCGCTCAATTCCAATGGCGACTGTGTTCCGTCCGGTTCCCGTCCCTCCCGGCAGCTCCCGTGCCACTATGGCACGATTTGCCGTTCGCAAACTTACTTTTCCCTAGGTCCTCTGCGTCTCATTCACTGGGTCCGGAAGAATTTCCACTGCATTTTTTTCCCTGAGATTTTTCCTGAGGCTACAGTAACTCTGTTTTTATTAAACTATCTTTTTGCGGACTGCTAGTGCGCGTCCTCACTATTCCGCCATCTTGGCTCCGCCCCTGAAACAGTATTTTACACTTTGTGTTTCTGTGTTGGTGCAAACTGATGAAATCTTTACTTAGTATATACTGAATCGATCTTCTGTATATAAAGATAATTGAAAATGAAAAAAAAAAACTTGGTGTTAAATTGGAAATTGCATAGAAAAGCAATCAATTAAAAAAAAAAATCATGTAGGATATCTTTCCTTAATGTGCTGTACATTGTGATTTAAAGCTATAACTAGTACTCCAAGAGTATTTTTCACTTTTTGTTGGTATATGGTGGCAAACTGTTGAAATCGTTATGTAATATTTACTAAACTGCTATTCTGTATATAAAGATAATTGAAAATATAATCTTGATTTGAATGCAAGGGGAGAGGGAACGGGAAATGGGAGGGTTGTGGGTGGGAGGGAAGTTATGAGGGGTGGGAGCCATTGTAATCCATAAGCTTTACTTTGGAAGTTTATATTCTTTAAATAAAAGCTTTAAAATTTTTTTTGCTGTAAAGAGAGTTCATGTATTTCACAGGTACAATTCTAAGAAGATGCATATTTTCCTCCCTCTCTCAATCTCCCTTCTTTTTTCTCATAGTTACATTTTTATTTTTTTATATCATCTAGTGGATGTAATGTTATTATTTTCTATCTTTACAAATCACTGGATTTATTGTGGACAAGGCTTCTTAGCCTTATTCTGGGGAAATTACGAAAATGCAGATCCAGATTCTCTGTCTGAAGGTGGCTTCACAATCACAAATTTCTCCCATGGTTCTAGGTGTTCCTTGTGCAACTGCTCCAAAATTTAACTCTTAGGAGTGGTTTTAAATAGATTTCAGTGACAAATGTACTGGTAAGATAGTATGAAATCACATCTTACCAATTCTAATAAAAGTCTCACATATTCTACAAACAGGGCAGAATTTATTGAAAACTCTTCTTGTGGATGATACAGCTGAGGTTGAGAGAAGATTGGGAAACTTTCAGAAAGTCATAAAACCAGTAATGTCAGGGGCAGGACCCTTCTCAGGTATTCTCTCTGAGCCAGGTTCTGAACCACAACAGTACAGAAGCTTTTACTTAAGAGGATTCACAATAATAAATACACTTCAGTAGAGCAACACCAGGCTACACTGTGGTAAAACATGACCCCCCGGTTGAAGACTTCTTTGTATTTTCTTCTTTTAACTATTAGTACTGAGACATCTGGGAAACAAT
This sequence comes from Sylvilagus floridanus, assembly GCA_949820135.1. Lineage (NCBI taxonomy): Eukaryota > Metazoa > Chordata > Mammalia > Lagomorpha > Leporidae > Sylvilagus > Sylvilagus floridanus. The sequence continues at coordinate 101,262,014 of OX463238.1, read as the reverse complement.
GCTTATCATTAATCAACTTACTGGCAACTTCAGTCATCTTTACGGGAATCAGGGTACACAGGGAATGCGGGATAATTAATAGTATGACCTATAACTTGTATAAACCTTGGTTTTCGATCTTGGATTTCACCTCCCTGCAAATAAAAAAATTATGAAGAATTCAGAAAACATGGCGCAATTAGTTTATAGTACATTTCCATTAGGATTTTAGATTGCAAATGTTGTTAGCAAATTCTGTATTATTCAGAAAGCTTTGCTTTCAAATTTTTGTTATCTTTTCACTCTATTAATAGCAATATTGAAATAGTACAAATTCTAAAGCACTTAGCATTTATATTTTTGATGTTTCTTAAAAATTGTGTGGTTTTAAAAATACATTTGGTCTACTAGTTTCAGTCAACCATTTCAAATGCATTCAACTCTTCTTTAAAATATTATCTGCAAATTACAACTGAAATGTTTACTGTAACCAAATTAAGTGAATTTGCCCTATGTCAGTATCACTTAAAATAAATTTCTTTCTCTTCAACCACTAGCACATTACTAAGTGGAAAAGTTGGCTGCTTGGATGCTCCCCGAACTAGCCTGAGTTTTATTTATGACTGAGGCTCCTGACCCCAGCCACCTCCTAATGAGCATCCTGGGAACAGTGGTAATGGCTCAAGTAATGGGGGCCCTGCCACCCATGTGAGAAAGCTGACTGAGTGCAGATCTCCGTAGAGTGACTGGGCAGTGACTGGTGCAGACATTCAAGGAGTGAACAACACGATGAAGTCTCTCTCTCTCTCTCTCTCTCTCTCTCTCTCTCTGTGTGTGTGTGTGTGTGTGTGTGTGTGTGTGTCTCTATCTCTCAGAAAACAAAAAAGTAAATACTTATGCTGTTCTTTGAACCCAAATATATTTTGTCTCTCTCTGCATGTTTATATTTGGGGCCATTTTTTCTGAACCTATAACATAGCTATGACATGTGGCGAAAACATGAGTGGAAGGGTATACATATCATTAAAAATACTAAATAACAAATTTTGTATCTGATTTACCATCAGTGTTAATCAGAGGACATCTTCTAGCTGGCTTCAAGAATATCATCTAAATTACTACACAAAATACTTAGGCCTTTTATCAGGATATCATGAATATGAAATCAAATGTTCTTTGTTGCTCATGACATACATACATGTCAAAGGTGGTCATTGGCACTTCTTATAGAATAGATGCTCAGAGATAATCCATTTGGACTGTTCAACATTATCAGATAAATATTGAAATTCTATTTGTTACTATACCTAATGCCATTTCTGCACATATAAAGAAAAGATTAAGAATTCAGCACATATATGGTTACCGTGTTTCATAGTAAATGAAAATGTCTTACCTGTCCCAGTGGTACATAAGTATCCTTGGGGAAAAAAAGAAAACAGGAAGATGGTTAACATTGACGTTTTATAATTCTCAAGTCAGTTTAAACTTACAGTATTTGCCACAACTCTCATTAAACAGAGTGGCAACAAAGTCTTGGGAAGATTATGTACTAAATATGGTACTTTTGCTTCATTACAACTTTAAAATGAGTGAAGAGTAGACTTTTCCATGTAAGTAATATCTGTATACAAGTATGAAATCACTCTGACCCACACTGATATTAGATAGAAGTTGAAAGAAAAGTGATCACTCTGAAAAGTTTCTTGTGATGATTTACCTTTAGCTATTCAAATTGCTGAATGAAAGTAGAATTATAATTTCCTCTGTTTCTTAATTTTAGTGGTAAAGATTTTTTACATATTTTAAAAGCAAGATGAGAGGCAGACAGAGGTGGGGAAATGCAGAGATTTTTCATCTGCTGCTGCCCTCCTCAAATTATGTCAACAGCCAGGTCTGGGTCAGGATGAAGCCAAAAGCCAGGAACTTCATTATCATCTCCCAGATGAGTGTCAGAGACCCAGGTACCCAGGTCATCCTCTGCTGTCGCCCAGGCCTGGTAGCCGGAAGCAGGTGTAGAGGTCAAGCATCCCAACTCCAAATTGCACTCAGGAACAGGATATCTCTGTCCCCACTTTCACTTTAATCCACTGTACCACAATACTGTCCCCAATCCTTACATCTTTAATTTTTTCCACTGCTTTTCTTTTATAACAACTATGATATAGTAAGCTCTGCTCTCAACACCAATATGTGATTGAATCACCAGTAGAACTTAGGGGATCAATGAAGTGTTATTATTTTTCCAACAAATTTCCCAGTAACAAGATGCAAAGTAGAAGGGAAGATTAGGAGAAGGAAAAAAAAATCAGCATGGCAAGAGGGTGTGTATTTTACTTACTGATGCTCTATAGTGGTTGACAATACAAGCTGGTTCCTACTGGCAGCTCGTGGATCTAGACCTATTTTTGGTAAGTTTAAACAGAAGACAGCTTAATTTAGAAGAAATTATTGTTCTTGCACTATTTTGAAGAACTGCATTGTGCATAAAGTGACATGAAAAGTCTGGTTTTGACATCACAAAGACAATTTTTACTGTACCTAGTTCTATGATTATATACTTAAAACCATTACCTTGGAATTTTTTATTTCAGATTGGTTTTAAATTTACAAAATAATTGTTGAGTGCTAATAATAGAAATAGTACACATCCATGCTTCAACCACTGTCCCATACTAATATCTTATATTAATATCTTTGTCATAAGTAATGAACCACATCCAGCTTCCTCTGCCTTTTTAGAGTCAAAAATCTGAGCCACTGTGGGTTATTATTGATGATTGCTCCTAAGTCCTTTCATAAATATATATGTTTTACTAAGGGAAAATGCACATGTAAAAAATTGTGAGTGACAAAGCAGATTCAGGAAAATATAAAAATAAGCCAAAGTACAGGGGGACTTAGGACAGCTACTTAGAACATGCTCAAAATTACAGTGGAAATAGTATTGTGGCATTGTGGGTAAGGTCAGTACCTGCAACACCAGCATCCCAAATGGGTATCTGTACATGTCTTAGATAACCCATTTCCTAGCCGGCTCCCTGCCAATGTACCAGGGAAAGCAGTAGAAGATGGCCCAAGTGTTTGGGCCTCTACATGCATGTGGGATACCCAGGGGAAGCTCCAGGTTTTTTTTCTGGCCAGCCCTGGCTGTGGCATCCACATGTGGAGGGAACCAGTGGATGGAAGATCTCTCTGTTTCCTTCTCTTTCTTCTGTAAATCTGAATTTCACATGAATAAATAATGCTTTTAAAAAATCCCTTGAAGTACTTACAGTCATGGAAGCCAAGAGAGCCACAATAAAGGCAAAAGCGAGAAGCTTCATGTTGGACTGAGTCCTGTGAAAGTGCCTCCAAGAACCCAGTGACACAGTTATTCCTGCATTCACACAGCAAACATTAATTGATGAGTAGTCTTAAAATAATAAAGATCCAATATGGGAAATGGGATACACAGCAGACTCAGAATGGCAGATGTCCCAAACAGCACTCTGGCCTCAGAATCAGCCCTTAAGGCATTTGGATCCAGCTAAAAAGCCCATGAGAGTTTCTCAGCCATGCAAAGCCAAGACATTGTGACAAAAAAAAATGGCCTAAATGAAAGATCTCTGTGAGTGAGATCCCAGCGGAAAGAACGTGCCATCCGAGAAGGAGGTAGTTTTCTCTAAAGGGAGGAGAGAACTTCCACTTTGACTATGGCTTTGTCTAAACAAGGTCAGAGTTTGTTAACTCATGAGGTTTCCATAGCCTTAGCAACTCATGAAAAGAGCTTCGGGTGAATACTGACATCATAAATAACAGTGTCAATTGTTAAATCAACAATGGCAGTCACTGTGCATCTACTCCCTATGTAGGATCTCTGTCCTTAATGTGTTGTACTATGTGAATTAACGGTATAACCATTACTCAAACAGTACTTTATACTTTGTGTATCTGTGTGGGTGCAAACTGTTGAAATCTTTACTTAGTATATACTAAGTTGAGCTTCTGTATATAAAGATAATTGAAAATGAATCTTGATGAAGAATGGTATGGGAGAAGGAGTGGGAGATGGGATGGTTGCGGATTGGAGGGAGGTTATGGGGGGAAAAGCCACTATAATCCAAAAGTTGTACATTGGAAATTTATATTTATTAAATAAAAACAGAATAAAAAGAGGATAGATAGTAGCTGAATGTAGATATGCATGTGTTTATTAAGGAACTTCATAAAAGTTGTGGATAATATGGTTAAAAGATAAGTTTTTTTGAAATGAAAAGGTTTGAACTCCATGCATTAATGGGTCTTCAATGAGTTCATGCAAAAGTTTTATTATAAAAAATAAACCATGGAATCCAAAATTAAATCCACAATAAACTCTCTTTTAATTATTTTTCCAAAAAACTATTTGAAATACTCTCAAATGTGAGGCATTTAAGAAAATATTTCCCATGGAATACAATGGTCAAATCGAAAATTGATGGCAGGTGCCATGGCTCAATAGACTAATACTCAGCCTGCGGCTCAGCACTCTGGGTTCTAGTCCAGGTTGTGGCGCCGGATTCTGTCCCGGTTGCTCCTCTTCCAGTCCAGCTCTCTGCTGTGGCCTGAGTGTGCAGTGGAGGATGGCCCAAGTGTTTGGGCCCTGCACCCACATGGGAGACCAGGAGAAGCACCTGGCCCCCAGCTTCAGATCAGCGGAGTGCACCAGCTGCAGCACGACGGCCTTGGTGGCCATTGGGAGGTGAACCAATGGAAAAGGTAGACCTTTCTCTCTGTCTCTCTCTCTCTCTCACTGTCCACTCTGCCTGTCCAAAAAAAAAAAAAAAAAATGGAAAACATTTTCTTTCTTGCAAAACCTCAATTGGAATGAAGACCAATGAAATAAAATGAACTTTAAATTTTTAACAGATACAAATCTGTTGTACAGTATTGATTTTTCCTCATAACAGAAATGGATTAATGATAAAAATCATTATTAAAAGGTAATGGAAATTATTTACTGGTGGGAATAAGATAATTTTTAAAAAGTTATTTAAATTTTTGAAAAATACATATCTTTGCCAAAAGATAAATCATGCTACTGTTATATAAAACTTAAAATTTAACATAAAATAAGAAGGATATTGGAAGTCCCACCAACCAGTGTGTATGGAAAATCATCCTTATACCTGGTAAAGCATTAACTCTGTACAATAATGACTGGGGTCAGTTTAGAACAACTGAACTCACCTTTCAATCATGATGTGAACCATGCCTAAAACTGTTTATAAAAAGTTATCAGTAGATAACACACAAATATAAATTATTTTCAACTGATTTTAACAAGAAAAAGCATATTTACAGGGTCCAGTGCTTTTGGGTAAAGGGTAAAGACGCTGCGTACAGTGCTGGCATCCCATATGGGCACCAGTTCTATTCCCAGCTGCTCCACTTCTGATCCAGCTCTCTGCTACGGACTGGAAAGGCAGTAGAAGACAGCCAAACTCCTTGGGCCCCTGCACCTGCATAGGAGACCTAGAAGAAGCTCTAGGCCCCTGGCTTCAGATTGGCACACTTCTGGCCTTTGCAGCCATCTGGGGAGTGAAACCAGTGGAAGACTCTCTCTCTCTCTATCTCTCTCTCTCTCTCTCTCTCTCTCTCTCTCTCTGCCTCTGTCTCTCTGTAACTCTGCCTTTTAAACAAATAAATAAATCTTTATAAAAATGTTAATTAGAGGCATCACACTAGACATAACATGGTTATATTACCTTTTACACAGATGAGACTCAGTAGTCAAAGGAAGTGAAGATGCCTTGAGAGATGATGAGTTTCTCTAGAGTTGCATTGTATTTAAACACACTGCATTGTATTTAAACACACTGATATTCCCAATTGTTGTCCTAGATAATGTCAAATATGAAGTCATCTCCTGGACACTGAAAATATGTCCCAAATGTGTCAACAAAACCTTGGGTTAAAATGAACAAAGGGATTTTACAATAGAAGTCTGTGAAGAAAAAGTAAGCAGGAAAGAAAGGTCCCATCAAATATTGATCCCACTGTTAGTCTAGGCATCTGTCACAATGACAAAAGGAAGTTCATGCTGGAGTATAGGAAACCTAGTAATGAATGATAAACAGCTTTCCATCAATCCTCATCAGCTCTATTTCAACAAAGTGCATGGCCCAGAAGGAACAGCTCTGTGCCAAAATAATATTTACCCTTTTTATCAAAATTCTGTTCTCTGATCAACAATGATAACTGGCATAACCATTTTTTAACCAATTTTTAACCAATTTTGGGGTCATTATTACTTTAAACTGTTTTACCTTCTTCCATAGACTAGAATATTTTCTGCTATTAGTCAATTACAAATGCTTAGTAATGTTCATTCATCTTTTGGGCATCTCATCACAAAAGATTCTTATATTTGAATTCAAATTACACTAGAGCCTTGATATTTATATATCACACCAGTAAATGAGTTCTCTTCTTTTATAATTTAATTTACCTTCTTTTGGTCTTTAGTGGGTCTTGTTTCTCAATGAAAGCCAAAAGTTTGTATTATCATAATTGTAGGGGAAAAACAGTTTTCACTGAATTTTTATGCAAATAAGTATAATCATCTGCTTCCTATTGGTTAGAAACTGTAATATCATCAGAACATAATATTGACAAGTCCTGTGTACAATTTATTTCATTTACACAGCTTGTTGAATTGTTACTCAGAGTGAGTCACATGGGACCATCAGAACAAGCATAATCTGCCTGTAAAAATGCAAATTCAGAGTCCCTCTTCTTACATCTCTTTAATCAGAATTTTGAGGGTGTATCAGCAGTATTTCCAGGATAGATTAGTGCACACTGTTAAATCTGAAAAATCAAATATGTCTTTTGAAAAGCCATGTAATATGTTCAGGATATATTACCAAGGATGTGAGTTTTAAAAAGAAGACATGATTTAGTTATTTTTGGAAATGTCAATTTTCTCTCCCTCTCTTTCTGTCTCTTTCTCACTCTCTCTCCCCCATTCTCTTTCTTCTTTCTTCCCTCTCTGCTTTTTCTTCTCTCATTATTTGCTTAAAAGTTTCATTTAAACAACCTTATTAGGTAATGCTCCGCTAGATCTATGGTTCTCATTGCCTACTGAACAGCAGACTCTCACATTCCAAAGATACTACAAAAAGCAGCAAACTACCTGACAAGAAAAATCAACAAAACAAACTTTGCATACACACAGAAAAACACACACATATATATGAACACTTAAATGTAAATATCATTCAGATTATAATGTTCTTTTTTGTAAAAAGGAAGTATGAGGATTATGATGGCAGGGGTAAACAGGATGAGTGAACTACAGATATGGGAATTATTTTTTGCTATAAATATGGTCTCATCATCTAGGAACAGTGGATCATTGTAGAAGACTGAAGTCCCAGAACAGGGCTTGATATTATATAAGCAGATAAAATAAATATTTTGCTTTATAAAACCAAACACCAAGGACAGTAAAAGGTTGTGGTCTTTCATTTACAATGAAAACATCATTTAAAACCTGTTCTTACCTCAGAATTATGACATTAAATAGTAGAGTAAGGTAATGACTCACATTCTATATGATTTTTTAATTTGTGAGGTAGATGAACACACAGAGAGAGAGAGAGAGAGAGAGAGGGAGAGGGAGAGGGAGAAAGTCTCCATTGCTAGTCTACTCCTCAGATCCTTATAATGACAAAGATTAGGACAGGACTCAGCCAAACATGAAGCACCTGTCTAGGTGCCATAGAACTCCCAAGAGGCTTCACACCTGTAGAGGCACCGACCCAAACATAAAGGAGGCCAGCAGCTGGGAGGTGCTCTCTTCCACTGCAGAACATGGTTGGAGCTACTAAGTGGGTTCTGTCTCGGTCTCCCTTTCACCAACCCTCCTCCTTTCAGGCAACTTCTAGCCCACTGCCCACTCCTGGGGAGTATTTCTCTGTGAGAGAATCCCTGCTTATGTGTGTACATGTGTTCCTTCTCTCGCCTTTTGAATACATATTTCACTGCTCTCTGTACCTACTTTGTGTCTACAATTAGAAAGTTTGTCTTTTTGCAAGGCAGGGGCCTGGGATATAAATCAATAAACCCTATGTCCACATGATAACACTGATGGATATTGATGCAAACATCCTTCACTTTTCTGACAAATTAGTACAACACTGCTGATTATGTCACTTTACTAAAAGGCATCTCTTTTCTCTTATTTTTACATTTTTACCTTAACAAAAGAATATTTTTCCCATTCTTTTCATGTTTTCACTAACAAAAACCAACGTAATCTTGGGAATTACCTGTAATTTATCTGTGAATAATGATGAATGCATCAGAGTTCTAGGAGCCTACTGAAAGGAGATAAGATGGAATGGCAGACCTTAGACCAGCTACGGAGGAAGCCTCCACCCTAGATGGCGCATCTGAACCATGATTAGAACAAAGCCTGAAAACCTGCCTAATTATTGACTGACTGGACTCAAGGTTTATTTTTCTAACCTCTTTAAATAACATTGTTGTTGGCTTGTATGGTGGTGAGAGTACCTTGTGGATCCAGAGATCACTCTTTCTCCAAGACTTCTAGCTTCTTGCCACTCTTGTCTCTGGTGAATGGCTGTCCAGCCAGGAGCAGCAAGGACCTGATTATTGGTGTAATAACAATTAGAAGGACTGTACATATTGATTAAATAGAATTTTTCCTTGGATTGCAAGGGTGGTTCATGTGACATGACATGAAAACAAAGAAATATAAAAATTATGTTTTCATCTCTGGAGATACAAAAATGTCACTTGACACAAGAGAATAGGCTTTTCTGATAAAAAAAAAAAACTTTTGTCTAAGTAATGATAGAAGAAAAATAATTCAACATCAAAAAGCCACATGTTAAAGACCTTCAGCTCCTGTAATACGTTAAATTGAACTACTGAAACTGATCACTAACATCCGGAATAAGACAAGTATATATATATATATATATATATATATATATATATACATATATATATATATATATTAAAGTTCTTAATTGTTTGAAAGAGAGAGTTACAGAGAGAATAAAGAGACAGATAGAAAGGTCCTCATCATGAAAACATGTTGTATTTTAATCCTCTTTCTGCATTATTGAGATAATCATGTTTTGTTGTTCTTTTGTTTGTTAATGTGATGTATCTCATTGATTGATTTGTGAATGTTGAAGCATTACCGGAAACCCGGATAAATGCCACTTGGTTCTGGTGAATGATCTTCCTGATGTGTTGCTGCATTCCATTAGTGCAGGCTCAACCTTCGAGTCCTGTGCACTGCTGCGATGGTGGTGTAACGGATAGAACCAGTACTGGTGCTGCTATGCTTCTCCAATCAGCTTGAAGGTCACATAGCTAGAATAGCTCTCCAGGTGGTCCTAATGGGCCTGGGCCATACTAGGGAGCTGTTTACCTGATTGGCAATCACAGGGCCCTTTAACAGTGGGTCCAGGTGGGGAAAAGTGGCTGGGACTCCCACCCCCTGCCAACAGTCTGGTTGTGGGTCCTTCCTGGGAGGCGTGGTGTGCCCTGTCCTCTCAACCTCCAGCCTGGGCAGGGCAGGCAGACTCCCTGCCAGGTACAGGATCACCCACACATTAGCTCTAGTGGCATTTTAGAATCTCTTCTTTATGCTTGACTGTTGAAAGTTTGACTATAATGTGTCATGGTGAAGATGGTTCTGATCATTTCTACTAGGAGTTCCATGAGCTTTATGTATCAAGCCATCCCTTTCTTTCTCAAATATAGGAAACTTTTCTGCAATTCTTTCACTAAATATCCTTCTAACATTATATATTTCCCTATCTTCAGAAACTCCTAAGACCCATGTGTTGTTTCATTGGATGGTATCCCATTGGTCTTGAACACTGTTTTAATTTTCCTATTTTTTTATCTTACTGAAAAATTTCCAAAGATTTGTGTCCAGCTCAGATATCCTTGCTTGAGCCCCAATGTTTGTTGTTAAGACTTTCCACAGGAAAAAGAAAAGACTTTCCACAACAGTTTTTACTTGAACTATTCAATTGTTCAGTTGTAGTATTTTATTTGATTTCTCTTAAAATCTCAATTTCAGGGGAAAATTTCTCCTTCATGTCACATATGGATTTCTTTAATTCGTGGGTTTGCTTCTGATTGCTTCTAAATATTCTTATGATTAATAATTTGAATTCCATTTAGGCATTTCATCAGTCTCAGGTTCACATTCTAAAAATGAAATGTACTTGTGTCCATTCAGGGTGTAAAGTTGACTTCTTCAATCTTTCTTCTTGAATTTCTGTGTTTAATTTTAGGAATTTGTCGAGACACTTATTGGTTTTTATCTCTGATGACTTTTATCTTTGAACTATGACTGTGTAGCTATTGGAATGTCTGTTCTTTTCGAATCGTGTGCTTGTTGTGACCACGGAACTGGTCAGTGCTCAGGTGAGGGGCAAATAACCAGCAAGACAATTTGGGTGTGTTAGAAGACCTCTTGTTTTAATAAAGGAGGATATAATCACCTCTTTTGGCATAATCACTCCCTCACCTCCTCACTTCTAAGGTTTCAACAGTAGCTGGGAACATATAGGAGTCTCTGATGCTGGTATTAATGTTGGAATGGATCCATTTCATCACCTGTTGCCAGGTGCACTCGCCCGACATACTGTGCTAGTCTCTGCTGACAAGATGGAGGCTCCCGATGGGAAAGATATAACTTCAATGTGGGCAGGTGCTACTGAATGGGTCAGAAGCTTGTATAGAAAAAAAAAAAGAAGCTTGTATAGAAAACAAGCAAGAAAAGCGAATTTGTCTGTTGCAGTGTTGCATCTACTCATCAGCTAAAATAGAATATTACAAAAACCAGTGGCAGTCACACATGAATTTTATTGAAAATGAGTGGCAAGGCAACTGATCTGGACTGACACTCCTTGCCAGAGTGCCGCCCCCAACAGTAGTTACACAGCTTTTTATAGTATTCTGTCCACTAGGCTCACAATTTTTAACACATGGTATGCAGTAAACAATAAAAAAAAATCCAGAATATGGTTGTAAGATAACAGTTAAGAATAACACACCCAAGAACAATAACAACCCCAAGATATGGTATGATAACAAGGCAGGGAGCATCTCTGTCAACTTAGGCAGTGCACTTAGGTTGTCCTTTCTCCATTACTTGGAATTTGGGCCCTCATTAGTTTCATAAGATACCCCCTTAGCCATTAGCAAGCAAAGCTAATTAGCTGCTGCTCTCTTTTGCAGCAAGGTCCGATAGGGTTGCTCTGGGCAAGCCTGAGGACCCTGGGACCGAGTGGGATGATGAGTGTCGGCAGCAAAGGCACCACACCAAAGCCAGGAGATCAGTCAACACCGAGAGCACAGCAGGAGTCTCAGCTTTCTTGAAACCGAAAGCACTTGTATAGGCACAAGGAGGGGGCTTTCCAGGATGCAAAAGTGAAAGCCAGTTGGGTTATAGGTTGAGTAAACATACATTAAGCATGTATCCAAAAGCAAATTACTGTAAAAATCATACACTGATCACGAGCACAGAACTCTCCTGTCCTTAGCTACACTTTGTTAATGTGTTGCATCACATTGATTGATTTGTGAGTTGAACCATCCCTGCATACCATGGATAAATCCCACTTGGTCTGGGTGGATGATTTTTCTGATGTGCTGTTGTAATCTATTGGCAAGAATCTTATTGAGGATTTTCACTTCTATGTTCATTGGGGATATTGGTCTGTAATTTTCTTTCAGTGCTGCATTTTTCTTTGGCTTAGGGATTAAGGTGATGCTGTCTTCATAGAAAGAATTTGGGAGGATTCCCTCTTTTTCAATTGTTCTGAAGAGTTTGAGAAGAATTGGAGTTAGTTCTTCTTAATTTAAATATCTGGTAGAATTCCACAGTGAATCCATCTGGTCCTGGGCTTTTTTGTTGGGAGGGCCTTTATTATAGTTTCAGTTTCTGTCTCAGTTATGGGTCTGTTTAGGTTTTCTATGTCTTCCTGGTTCAATTTAGGTAGGTTGCTGTGTCCAGGAATCTATCCATTTCTGATAGATTTCCCTGTTTGCTGGCATACAAGTCCTTTTAGTAATTTCTAATGACTCTTTTGATTTCTGTGGTGTCTGTTGTTACATTTCCTTTTTCATCTCTGATTTCATTGATTTGGGTCTTTTCTCTTCTTTTTTTATTTATTTGGGCCAATGGGGTGTCAATTTTGTTTATTTTTTCAAAAAACCAGCTCTTCGTTTGGCTGATTTTTTGTAATTTTTTTTGTATTCAATCCTGTTGATTTCTTCTCTGATTTTAATTATTTCTCTTTTCCTACTAGCTTTGGGTCTAATTTGCTGCCGACATTCTAGATCCTTGAGATGAATTGAAAGCTCATCTATGTGGTGCCTTTCCAATTTCTTGATGTAGGCACCTGTTGATACAAACTTTCCTGAATTGGAAAGGCACTGAATTGAACCCTTAATCATTATATAGTACCCCTCTGTCTCTCTTAACAGTTTTTTTTGTTAATGTTTATTTTGTCTGATATTAATATGGCTACACCAGCTTTTTTGGTTTCTGATGGCATGGAATATCTTTTTTCAACCTTTCACTTTCAGTCTGCATGCATCTTTGTTGGAAATATGTGTGTCTTTTAGGCAGCAAATAGATGGGTTTTGTCCCGTAATCCATTCTGTCAGTCTACGTTTTTCAACTGGAGAGTTGAGGCAACTAACATTCAATGTGACTATTGATAAGTAGTAGCTTTGCTCTGCCATTTTCCCATAGGAATTTTCTTTTTTTTGTTTGTTTATTTGACAGGCAGAGTGGACAGTGAGAGAGAAAGACAGAGAGAAAGGTCTTCCTTTCCATTGGTTTACCCCCCAACGGCTGCTGCGACCTGTGCGCCTTGGCCAGTGCACTGCTCTGATCCAAAGCCAAGAGCCAGGTGATTCTCCTGGTCTCCCATGCAGGTGCAGGGCCTGAGGACTTGGGCCATCCTCCACTGCACTCCCGGGCCACAGCAGAGAGCTGGCCTGGAAGAGGAGCAACAGGGACAGAATCTAGCACCTTGACCAGGACTAGAACCCAGTGTGCCAGCGCCATAGGTGGAGGATTAGCCTATTGAGCTGTGGTTCTGGCCCCCAAAGATATTTTGTAGTATATGCTTTGAGCTTCCTGCGATCTTTTACTGGGAGGTTTTCTTCCTTTACCTTCTTTCATATTGATGGTCATGTTTCTGTGTTTCTGTGTGTAGCACATCTTTAAGCATTTTTTGCAGGGCAGGACGAGTGGCAACAAATTCTTTCAATTTATATTGGCTATTAAAGGTCTTTATTTCACCTTCATTCACAAATGAGAGCTTTGCAGGGCATAATAGTTTTTATCTCTTAGTGCTTGGGCTATATCTCGCCATTCTCTCCTAGCCTGTAGGGTTTCTGATGAGAAGTCAGCTGTGAGTCTAATTGGAGATCCTCTGAGAGTAATCTGATGTTTCTCTCTTGCACATTTTAGGATCTTTTCTCTATGTTTCTCTGCAGTCTCCCACAGGGTTGCCAAGGTTATCCAGTTTGTGTACTCTGTGAGTTCTCTCCTATACCCTCAGATTTTCACAGTCTCAATTCATGAGCTCCACACCTTCACTAGGTCCTAATCTCCTATTATTTCTCCCCACCAGAGTCAGGTTTTTCTGCTTGGCTGATGGTGGGTGCTGCTTTACGTATGTCCAAAATGGCGCCTGCTCTTTGTCTTGCCTGCCTTCGTAAGCTGAGTGGAGAGAGAGAAGCTTGTGTCCATGCCAGTCCCTTTTATTTACTTATTTTTTTTCTCTCCTCTAGTTAGCCTATTGAACTTTCCCCAATGGGGCTTCAAGCCTCATTCCCTCTAGGCTCTTTCTGCTATTTCCCCGCCAATGTCTCTGGCTACTGAGGTTTCACCTCACTGCCCCTTCTAGCACTGGTGCATATACTCTGTGGCTGGGCTCCCGAGCCGTAGGCATCCTTGCTCTCCCCGTAGGTCCTCTGTGTCAGATCCACTAGATCCGGAAGAGTTTCCTCTGCAATTTTTTTCCCGAGCTTTTCCCTGAAACTACATTAACTCCACTTTTATTAAACTATCTTTTCCCAGACTATCAGTGCATTCACTCTATTCCGCCAACTTGGCTCCGCCCCTGTATAGGTATATTTTCATATCCTTTCTGATAAATTCAATCAGGTGTATCTCTTGGGATTACTAAAGCTTCTACTTCAAAGTGCCCTGGATGTTGAACTACCAGAGAGTCAGCATGATATTCTGCTTTGATCCACATATGCTGTGTCTCTGTATAGGTACAACAAGTAAATAAAATCACATATACATCAGCCCAAATTAAGTCAAAGACTATAGTTAGAGCCGGAACCTCTCATGAACCTAGTAGGGTCCTCTGAAAACATTCCTAGCTTTTGTTTACATTGACTTAAATTAGATATGGTGAAAGGGATATGGACTCTAATTTTCCTAGCATTTCCCTTTGTCACATGTCTCAACAGACAGAGCATACCAGCTTTTGCTCAGTGTGGGCCCCACTGTGAGTACATCCAGAATAGTTGTCCTCTGGTAAAGAGTTAGGTTCTCAAGGTAAAGGACAGGATCTGTTGTCCTTTGGAGAAGCTCCTGGCATTTCGATTTGTTGAGGCTGGGATGGTCAAGAATCAGACAGTAATGGATCATCCATCTATCTTTAGGAGAGCAGAGGCTTAATATAACCCACCACTCCTCTTATGAGTAAAGTGTTGATATAATGTCATAAAGCCCTTTATATAAGCAACTTAAACTTCTGATCATTTTTGTTGCTCCCTACAATAGAGGTCAAATTCTAAAATAATATTGGGGTCAAGAGCCCCATTCATTTGCCAGGTTTCTTCATTTATCAGCTTATATTTTGGCCAAAGAATACTACAGAATAAAATCAGCTTATTAGTTACACCATTCAATTTAAGAATTTCTGGATTAATAAGCATGCAACCTAGGGATATGTCCATGGGAATACCCATAGCTTAGTCTTTCTGTAACCTGGGAAGACAAAACATAGAAAAGACTCAGTTTGAGCCCAGTTATGCTTAAGCATGTGACTTGAATTCCTTGTATTAAATAAGATCTGGAATCTCAGAATCACCTTCTTGCACCCCAAGGTAGGACTCCTTGTTACAGCCAGCCTGCTATCTCCCTGATGATTAATCTACATATGGGGTAATAACATTACCCAAAGTTCCAAAAAAAGTGTCCCAAATATTTGTGGGCCTTCAACTTCTAGAGGATAGTGACCACCACACCAGGAGGCTACGAGCCAAAGTGATACAAACCAGTGTTAAGCTGAAGACAGCATCCACAATTTAGCTTAAGTCCTCAACATCTAGTGTCCCAAACAATGTCAGGGGCTTGCACTACCATTCCTAGGGCCGTTGACCCTGGAAGGCAGTGAACCCCATGCCTAGAGTTTGAGCTCTAGGGTGGTAATCACATTGAGCTGAAAAAATTGCAGCCCTGCTGACCAGGTATTTGGTACATGACTGGGAATGGAGGTTGCCACATGAGGTGAGGTTGTCCATCCTCCTGCCAGAAAAAAACAGAAGTCGCAGCCTCCACAGCTTAATATTTTGAGATCCCACCTCCTGATGTTGGAAATAGTAAATAGGCAACAGAATTGATTTTACCACTTTATCCCTCCCACCAGATAAAAGGATAGAGTTACCAAACCAAGTGACCAACTTTAACATGGAAACAAATAAAAAAAAAACACAAATCAAAACCTAAAATAAAATGAATCAGCCACATAGAGCCTGTCCATGGAAGCCAATAGTCAACTTGTCTCACAGTGAAAACACATTTTGGCTTTTTTGTAAGCACCAGTAAATTATTAGCAGTTGGCCATGATCTGGTTCTGTCCCTCCTTACCTTTCCATCAATATTTCCTTAACATTAACCAGGGCAGTTTTTATTCTCCTATAGATATTAGCATTAAAAATAAAGCTCTTGAATTGGATTATAACAGAGTTTCCCAAACTCCATGCAAAGACTGTGAGAATGGGAGAGGAGAGCTTTTAGAAGCAGGTAGAGGGCTTGTGTTGTGGCACAGTGAGTTAGCTGCCAATGCAGTACCAGCATCCATGTAAGCACCAGTTAGAGTCCATTGCTGCTCCACTTCTGATTCAGCTCCCTGCTAATGAGCCTAGGAAAGCAACGGAAGATGGCCCAAGAACTTAGGCCCCTGCAAACACATGGAAGACCCAGAAGAAGCTCCTGGCTCCTAGCTTTGGTCCTGGGCCATCCCCAGTCATTGTGGCCATCTGGGGAGTGACCAGAAGATGGAAGACTTCTCTCTGTCTCTCTCTCGCTTTCTCTGTGACTCTGCCTTTCAAATAAATAAAATAAATCTTAAAGAAGAAACAGGTAGAAAGCATATACAGCTGACACATTTAAATTTTCTCCCCCACTGTCACTTTTGGAGTTCACAGAATGGCTTTCTCAAACTCCTGGCTGGTTCACCAATATGATATGATATGTGGGAAGGAGGATCATTTTTTTACTCCATGCTGTTGTCATTCAAAAAGACAGCCATGCTGAATGCTGACATAAATAAGGTGAATAAAGTGATAAAGGTTACTTAAAAGGTGAGAAATGAACACATACTCTTGTGAGCATGGAATGCTCCACACAGAGTGAATGAGCAGAGGGCCAGCAGATTTAGCCAAAAGGAAAAGGGATGTGGGATGAAGACAGAAAGAACACATGGCAGCTCCTGTAGCTGCAATCTCCGATGGAAGAGAGGCAACCTTCCCACAGTGGGCTTCCCTTACACAATCATGGTGGTTCCTGAGAAAAAAGACTCTTCAGGACTACAGAGTAATCCCTGAAAACTCAGTTGTGGGGTCATATCAACTCTAGCAATCTGGTGATCAAAAGCACAGTCATGAGAGGGCTGCAATGCTTAGAGCATAGACTCTCACTACTGGCTGGCTCTCCACTTGCTTTTCAAAACTAAGCATAGACAGCTCACTGCTGGAAAACCAATATTTTGAGAGCCAAGAATTTATACAAAGGAACAGGTTTATACAAGAAGCTTTAATTCTTGGTGATAACAGAATTCATTAGTCCCAAATGTGCTCTTCCTTAGATTGCAAGCTTGCAAGAGGATATTTAAATAAAGCAGAAAGGGGACATAAGAGAAGCTAGAATAAGGGAGCAAAGGATAGAGCCAATTGCATTTTGGCTTACAGTCAGGTGATAAGGGTCTGGTTGGAGTCACAGTGGTTACCTCCATCCTGTGGTCATAAATCCAACCCTCTGTTCTTCCTGACATGAAGGATCAGAGTACTTTACAACTCCAACAGGCTAAGGTCAGTTTGTGAAATTTTCTATCAAGCATTATTTATTTGTTAAGTTGAACTTCCACTGTAGCTACAAGCTCAATAGTTAGATTTTATCAGAATATGAAAAGTTAAAGGAAGATTTGTTGTGGTTATAAGTTGATATTAATTTAGTATTACTTAAGAATCAAAGAGGAAATAGAAAAACAAAGCATGGTGTGAGGATACTTTTAGTAAACATACAATTCATAATGGAGTAAGAGAATTAGGAGCTGTATCAGAAAGAATATTTTATGGTGGAGTGAGGATAGAAAATTTGAGGCAGTCATAGCAAATGCAAAATACTAATTTTTTGTCAAAATAAGTAGATGGATTTCTAGAATTACTGGATGAACTGAGTTGGATGCTTCCAAAAATGTGTAATTTTGGAATAACTTATTGGAGGGAAAAGACAAGAGGTATGTGACCACAAGGAGAAGATTAGGTATGTGATGTTGCACCCTATATTTAGAAAACTTAAAGTCAGCATTTTCCTTAAAGATGTGAATTTCTTTTTTAGAATAAGTTAAGAAAATTTAAGCACTAAATTTAGTACTAAGAGTTTAGAAAACAGATTGCTCAAAACCAAAAGGTACTTGTCTATATCCCTGAGGCACAGTGATGTTTTTTCTACTTACTTTTGAATTCATTGTTTATGGGAGAGTTAAACTTGTGATAAAAAAGTAAATTGAAAGTATGTTATAGCAAAAATTGGAAGAAAAATAAGGAAGGATGGAGGAGGCAAGGTGGGAGTAAAGAAGGGTGGGAAGTATCATTGTGTTCTTAAAACTATGTATATATGAAATACATAAATTTGTTCCTTTTATATAAAAATAGGCTAACAGGAGGTTTTGGAGATTTTACAAGTCATGTCTTTAATGATGAGTTTGAAGCCCTGAGTTACCTTCTTCATTCAGTTTTTTTGTGTCATCATCAACAAGGATATGCAGTTTTTTGTGTCATCATCAACAAGTTATTTGTATAGACAAGCAAGATGAGAAAAATCAAATGATATATAAAGGACAGTGCTTCTGGATTATCCTTAATGGTAAAACAAACAAACAAACCAAAAACAGTCTGAATGGAGATCTACAAAAGCCCCACTCTTCTCCTGGACTCTATGGCTATCTGTCCAACCATGAGAGTGTCGCAGCTGAAAACTGCTTCAATCTTGTATTGATGGTATTGATAACATGACCAACATGACCTGGCACAGGACACTCTACAAGCCTGGGGGAGGTTTGCTACTTTCCACCAGGTTCCCTGAGGGCTTGAATAATTGATAAATGTGCCTGTGACATTCACCACCTCTGACATGTATAAATGCAAGTCACATAGTAAAATCACAAGTCAACCCCAAGGAATTCATTGATAAGGGATATGTTTATAACTAACAACTCTACCTCAATGAGCAGATATTCAAACCACAATGACAACCCCAGTGAAAGCAAAGGAAAAGTCAGCTTGTTTAAGAAAGTTCAGATAGGAGGTTGACAAGCAGATGCCAATCAACTTGATAATTAGGTTTGGAAGCTGACTGAGGAATCAGTTCCACTGATGACTCAAAACTGGGACTTCCATATGCCAAAGGGAAAAAGAGATTATAGCAGTATAGGAACATGCTTCTTAAAGGCATGCAAGAAGTAAGAAAACCTCCCACAAATTGGGGTAAAGTAAGAGAATTACAGAAGAAAATCCCTCTGCTTTCCTCGAGTGGCTGACAGAGAGTCTCAGAATGTACATTTCTTAGGACTTTGAACCCCTTGGAAGATGGATGTTCTATGCAAATACTTGAAATCTCAGACTACTCCAGACACCTGAAGAAGGCTTCAGAAATTGACAATCGGTTCAATATCTCTTGACAGAGAATGCTCTTAAGGTTTCCAACAAATGAAAGCTGGCAAAATATGAGAATGTCAGAAAGACAGGAAGAGAGCTGCCTTTAATAGTTATTGCCCTCTGGTCTTCTACCTGTAAGCAAAGGAAGAAAGGGGCCACATCAAGTACACAAACCCAGCCCTCAGTGTAGGACCAACAATAAGCTACCAAGGAAGTTAGAGCTGAACCAATGTGCATACTGCAAGAAGGGAAGACATGGAAATGAGAGTATTCAAGCAACTGTCAGGGATAAAGAGGTGGGGAGTAGCCTGAATCCCTTCCATTCCCCCTGATAAAATAAAATCTCAGGAGCAGGGCACTACCTGATTGATTTTCTGCAATAAAATTCAGATCTCCTCTAAGCATCCCTCAGTCACCCTAGGGTTAGAAGTGGAGTAAATATAGCTTTTGCTCATCATCAGAGCATCCTGGTGTATGGGCACTACTAAAAAGGGCTCTTTCTCCAACAAAAAGTGATTAGAGGAATGTTAAGGAAAGGAAATATGAAGGGTTTGGAGGAACCTCTATTTGTGAAATATCTAAAATTCTAGCTCAAATATTTCTGTATGTCCCTGGTTACCTCATTTTACTGTTGTGAAGAGACATGCTAAGTATTTGGTTCTACTGTGTAGGTACATCAAGACAGAGTCACTGAACCAGGACAGAAGAGGTCTCCAGGCAAAATAAATTATTCCAAAAGCTGTTTTAACTCAAATTACTGCAGAACTAATGTTGCACATCTAGTAGGAGGACCTGTCAATACCCAGTCTGTAAAGATAATACTAAAGCAGAAAAATCACTAGACCAGGGACAAAAATATCTTCTGATATCTGAAGTAGCAGCTACAGTCATGAGTTTGAGCAGACACTCCTTGGGCAGATATTCATCAGGCCCTGTAAATCTCTCTCTATCATCAATAAAGTACATGTTAAGAAACTTGAATCAAGATGAACATAGATTTCTATCAGATTGTGAGCAATGAATAAAACACTTTAGAGTATCCATCTCACAATACTCAATCTCTACTCTTTATTGCCCACAAAATAGTAAGTATTATACTGTCTCAATGATGAAAGGATGCATTCTTTCACACTGAACCCAAAGAACTGGGTTTTCCTCTATGCTGGATTTGTGGCATAGTGAGTTAATTACAGAGTTCAACCACTAGTACTAGGATAAAAAAAAAATACTACAATGGATAAAGTATTACATTGTACAACAACAGTCAGCACAAGAGCTGAGATCTGGGAGGCTACACTTAAAGAAGGAAGCAGTGATGTTGTTATTGTTAACAATTCAAAAGAGATTTCTGATAATGCTGTTTAAAAACTCAATTGATCGGCCAGTGTCACAGCTCAATAGGCTAATCCTCCTCCTTGCAGCACCGTCACACCGGGTTCTAGTCCCAGTCGGGGCGCTGGATTCTGTCCCGGTTGCCCCTCTTCCAGTCCAGCTCTCTGTTGTGGCCCGGGAGTGCAGTGGAGGATGGCCCAAGTGCTCGGGCCCTGCACCCGCATGGGAGACCAGGAGAAGCACCTGGCTCCTGGCTTCGGATCAGCGCAGTGCGCTGGCCACAATGCGCCGGCCATGGCGGCCATTGGAATGTGATCCAACGGTGAAGGAAGACCTTTCTGTCTCTCTCTCTCACTGTCCACTCTGTCAAAAAAAAAAAAAAAACCAAATGATCTTGCAGGGATAGGATATAAAGTATCAAAAGAAAAGACACAAATTTACATAGAAATGGGGAGATGTGTAGGATTTGTAATAACACAAAGACAACAGTGCAGCCCAGTACTACATTTTAACAATTAGTAATTTGATTCTACCCAGGTTCAGAAATAATTGTGAGATATTTGCGAATGGCCAGCTTCTGTTAGATGTGGATACTCCATTTGTCTCAGAACTGCAAAAGTCCTCTTTGACATGTAAAAAAGAAAGATAACTGACCATTTGGAGTTGGATAAATTGTAACCAGGATTTTCAAAGGCTACAGGAGCTTCTGCTGAATGTCACTGGTTTAGGATGACTTGATCTAGAAAAGTACTTTGACAGGTATGTATTCAAGAGGCAGGGACTCACAACAGAGGAGTGGCCTCACCCAAATTTTGGTACCATTAAAATGTGTTACAGCATAGTTTTGTAAACAGGTACTATATCCGAGGGATGGCTGTCTTGTCTGTGGGCATTTGTATCCACCTGTTTTTTGAGTACAGAAACAGAAAAACTAGTGAAAGGACAATCCTCAATTGTTTGGACACCACACCAGCTGTCAGGTATTCTGGTTACAAAAGGTAACTATTGATGTACTAGTGTCCACATGTAGTATCCTTTCCTGGCACTGAATTCTGAAAACATATCTTTAAAAGAGTGCTAGGCTCGGAACGCTGCTTGTTGCTGCCAGTGTTTCTGGACTGCCAACACGTGATTGCTTTGAAGTGATGGACCTAGTGTATTCTAGTAGCAAGGATCTCAGAAGTGAGCCTCCATCTAACATGGAAGAAATATGTTTGTAGACGGTGATAGCTTTATGTTAAACTGTCAGTGGAAGCCAGATTCTGCAACTAGAACTATCAAAGCTAAGTGTCTCTCCAGGGATGTGTACACAAAAGACAGAAATAATAGCCTGGCCAGTGCACTAGAACTGGTAACAGGAAAGGCTGTAATATCTACACAGACTCCAGGTGTGCCATCTCACAGCTTCATAGTCAGGGGGCCATCTGGAAATGAAGAGAACTCCTAAATGCTAGCAATAAAGAAATTAAATATGATAAAGAAATTCTCAGGTTTCTCCAGGTTGTAGAAATACCTAAAGCTTTTGCTTTTGTACCCTACAGAGGAGACCGAAAGGGAGATTCTGAAGTTAACAAGAGGGAGCAACTCAGCTGATTCTGCTGCAAGGATATGAACATAGCAGTGGACTCTTCATTCACAAAAGTCACCTCCCCTGACACTTTGTAAGTTTGATGTAAAATGCTCTGGAGCAGTTTTATGGAAGCACAAGAAGTGAATTGTCAAAGGGCCATTTCCACAGGGGTACACAAAAATGATTGTGGATAACCAAGAACCCAGGGTGGGTTGTTGGCAAGTAAGCCCAAGATTCTACTCATAAGATAAAGAGAAAATGGACAACTGCCTTCTTAAAGTAATTAAAACCCTAAGGATGAAGGCACTGGCAGAGAAAATGGCAAAACAAGACACATACTGGCTTAAAACGCAAAGTAGAACAGAAGGCCCATAACCTTTTTTTTTTTTTTTTTTTGACAGGCAGAGTGGACAGTGAGAGAGAGAGACAGAGAAAGGTCTTCCGTTGCCGTTGGTTCACCCTTCCATGGCCACCGTGGCTGGTGCACGGCAGCCAGCACACCGCGCTGATCCGACGGCAGGAGCCAGGTGCTTCTCCTGGTCTCCCATGGGGTGCAGGGCCCAAGCACTTGGGCCATCCTTCACTGCACTCCCTGGCCACAGCAGAGAGCTGGCCTGGAAGAGGGGCAACCGGGACAGAAACCGGTGTGCCACACCTTAAGGTGGAGGATTAGCCTATTGAGCAGTGGCTCCGGCCCCATACCCTTCTTAGCCAAAGCAGTGTGAATAAGGGATCTTTTATACTGAGAATATTTTCAGATCAAGTTCACAGTTATACCTAAAGCCCCAGAGATGTTTATACCAAGCTACTGTTCATAGCTTCCTACTCTGTGTTTCTAGAAACCTTTCCAGAGCTCAACTGAAAAGCCCAGAGAAGTTATTAAAACTTGGGAAGAGATTTGGTGTGCCAAGGACTATACTAAGTGATAAGATTTAGCTTCTAAAGTATTGGCTGGAGTGCTCCAAGTTGTAGGAGAAAATTAGAAAACTCATGCTACTGAGGGCCACAGACATCTGGAAAGTCTGAAATTAACAATGGGACTTTGCCTGTAAACTCAAGGATATCATGAAAAGCTTTTGCTCATCAACTTAACCCATGTTTTAAGCTTAGTCCATTTGATTTGTTGGATGGGAGGCATGTTCCCAATATGGCTAGCCTGTTGACCTGCCCAGATGTGGAAACTGAAAGAGCAGTAAAACATATAGTTCCATCAGGGTAAGTAGAAACTCAAACTGATAGGCAAATATGAACCTGTCATCACCTATACAGGTAAAGCTCCACCCATATGAACCAGAGACAGTCTCCTTAAAGGTTTGGATCAGACTCTGCTCAGGATCAGCTGCACCGTTTATTTTGGGAACCTTCTTTGTTCTACTGACCACCCATTCTTCTCTTAAGGTGTGATTCCAACTATAAACCCTACTTGAGAGAGAGAGGTAGAGAGGGGGAGAGAGTGAGAGAGTTGTATATTGCAAGCGGGAAGATTCTTCCAAGCAACCTGGACACCACCCAACCATTGCTATAAAACCCTAGCCTGCTACTTCTTATAAGTAAGTAAAATTTTCTCTGACCAAATCCTGGTTGAAGTTGATCATTTGGCAATACCTCAAGCAAATGGACCCTTGTATCCGTTAAATAAAATTTGCCTCATTTTCAAAATTTCATTCAGATAGTGTCCTTTTCCAACAATGTCCATCTTTATCCAATGTCTAAATGTCACCTACATAGTTCTAAGACTGGAATACATCTTTCGTGGAAACAAATTAATTTCTATTCATTTTTTGCTTTCTCCATCCATGTTCAACCACTCTAATATTTCTCTAAATGCAACAAATATATTTCTATTACAAGGAATTTACCCTTGCACTTCTTCTGCCTGAGAGTTCCTTCCTCCATGTATACCAACACACTTAACTTCATATCTTTTCTAAATATTCACTAAAACAGCCTAATGTTTCTAAAATTTCTAACACTGTAGTTATATAATACCCAACAGTCTGGTGCACGATAGCTATTATACCATGGCCTCACCTGCCATGCCACAGCGCTGGCCCCAATCTAATTGATTTTATCTTGTCTGCCTACATCATTCCCTCCTCAGAGAGATTCCAGCCCTTAATCTTAAGGGATGTTGAAGGGCATAGAATCATCATATCTTCTATAGCTGCTCCTGCTTTTCGGGGTGTAGAGTAGGTCCTGCCTGTCCTGGGTCTGGAAGTCTCCGCCTATTTCATCTAACAAAGTCGCTTTATGAGCTGGGGTAGACTCTGTCACCACCAATGGCTGTGTCCCCTGCATGGTCAGTTATTCCCAGAAGTCATTGAGTTCTGAAACATATCTGTTAATTAGCATAAGCTAATTCAGAACAAAACCAATTGCAGGTGGTGTGCCCCTTAAGATGGAAAGAACATATCTCACCATCTTCCAGAGAGTGGGTGGTGATAGACTACCCTTTTGTAAACTATAAACCCAGTTAGCTTGAGCATAGAGAATTATAATAGAAGAACCTGTTAAAGAGTTTATTGTCAATAATAGCTCCCAGAGAGAATCAAAAGAGGCAGGTACAGCATGTCTGCCTTAAGGTGCAGCAATCTTGCTGTGATGAAAGCAGAAACTTTACTTATCTTTTTTGCTTTTTAAGAGCTACTTAAGGTCTCGATTGGCTTATAGTAATAATCAGGTGAGTCTTTTGAGTTCACCTGTCAAGACTTAAGAGGTAGAAATTTAATCCTAACTTTACTGAAGTAGTCATGTTCAGTAGCACCTGTAAAGGTCCCCTCCATTTAAGCTGCAACTGATCTTCCTATGAATAGCTTGCTCAGGCATTTCTAATGTTGGAGTTTCTGTACAAAGCTCTTTAGTTCTTTGGAATGCCATTGTAGCTCCCCTGTCCAGCACAGTGTTTCTGTGTCAGGGCCTTTTAAAGCTTCATACAAAGGCTTGGAAACCAAATCCTGGAACCCATATTCCTGCCATCAGGGATCCCTAGTATTGGAGCTTCTGTTACAAGCTCCTTAATTTTTTGAAACAACTTTTGTAGTTACCTTGTCCAGCATAGTGTGTCTGTGTCGGGGCCTTTTAAAGCTTTATACAAAAGTTTGGAATTCAATATAGAACCCATCTTCCACAGCATCCTGGCATTCCCAGAAATATTCTTTAGCTGCTTTTTAGTCTGTGGTGACCATACATACATAGTATCTTCCCTTCTCCTGATCAAGAGAGTGCACTTTCCTGGGGTTAGAATATATCCCAGGTAATCTACCTCCTATTTAGAAACCTGAGCTTTGTTTGGGAAATTCGTAACCTCACTTTCCCAGATTCTGAGTTTAATGGGATGCAGAATAAATTATCCCTTAGGCAAAAGTGTAGCACACAATAAGATGCATTGAACCAACTGTCTCATTAGTAGCCCTGAGGCCTTTAACCATGTTGTACTCTCCATTTGGCCTTGTGTTAAAACATAGGCGACAGGAAGACATGGAACCAAGAGTTCAGTTTGAGATACTTAATTAGCTTTAATGAAACAACTACCGCTGCCTTGGCTCACTTGGCTAATCCTCTGCCTGTGGCACATTCCAGTCCCGGTTGGCGCACCTAAGGATACAGTTAATGGAGTTTGACATTTAGACATCACTAAAACTTACGGCACATAAAAATTTTACCATTATTTCTTACACTGTAACTCTTTGAGGACAGAGGCCCTACATGGGAAATTAGTACACAGTGAATCCTGTTGTTAATTTTTTTTTTGACAGGCAGCGTTAGACAGTGAGAGAGAGAAAGATCTTCCTTCCATTGGTTCACCCCCCAAATGGCTGCTATGGCCGGTGCGCTGCACCAATCTGATGCCAGAAGCCAGGTGCTTCCTCCTGGTCTCCCATGCTGGTGCAGGGCCCCAGGACCTGGGCCATCCTCCACTGCCTTCCCGGGCCACAGCAGAGAGCTGGCCTGGAAGAGGGGCAACCGGGACAGAATCCGGTACCCCAACCAGGACTAGAACCCAGGATGCTGGCACTGCAGGTGGAGGATTAGCCTAGTGAGCCTCGGCGCCAGCCACCTGTTGTTAATTTAACAATTAACACTCTTATGTATGGTATCAGTGATTACCCAAGGTGCTTGACATAAGCTACCTAAGCTATGGAAGCATTTTGAATCCACAAACTCTGTAAGTATTCAGACAAGGCCATGTGCAAAGTGGAAGTTCTCGCCATCCTTCAGAGGAAAGTACAATCCAATAAGCCAGGTACATTAAATAAACTGTACATACAACTCACTGATTTTATGTTCTGAGGATAGCAACATGTAACTAGCAAGAAGCAGATGAATGTTTATAGTTATTTACATACAATTCAGTGAAAACTAATTTTTTTTTACTTCTATCAACAATGATAATATCAATTTGTGGCTTTCATTGAGAAAAAGGAGCCTCTAAAGATTCAAAGGTGGGGCCTACACTGTGGTGTAGTGGATAAGGCTGCCGCTTGCAGTATCTGCAATCAATATGGGCCCCAGTTCGAGTTGCTGCTACACCATTTCCAATCCAATCCTCTGCTATGGCCTGGGAAAGCAGTAGAAGATGGCCCAAGTCATAGAAGTTCCTGGCTCCTGGCTTCATCAGCCCAGCTCCAGCCATTGCAACTGTTTGGGGAGTGAATCAGCAGGTGAACGACTTTCTCTCTGTCTCTCTCTCCCCCACCACCTCTGCCTCTCTGTAGCTCTGTTTCTCAAATAATTAGATTTAAAAAAAAAAAAGATTCAAAGAAGGTAAATTAAATTACAAAACAAAAGTACTCACTTACTGGTGTGAGATAGAAATATCAAGCTCCTAGTGTAATTTGACTTTAAATATAAGAATTATTTTATCATGGGATGCCCAAAAAATGATAAATATTACAAAACATTTGTACTTGATTAAGGAGCACAAAATAGTCTAGTTAAAAGAATAAGGCAAAGTATATTTTAAATAATATTTTATAGAAAATGCACTTTAGGAATATTGACCCTAATTTGGTTATGCCAGTTATCACTGTTGATCAGAGAACAGATAGAATTTTGATAAAAAGGGTAAATATTATTTTGACATAGAGTTGTTTCTTCTTGGCCATGCACGTGTTGAAACAGAATGATGGAAACATGTTTATTGTTTGATCAATACTCCCTTTCCTATACTCCAGCATAAACTTTCCTTTGTCATTGTCACAGATGCCTAGACTAACAGTGGGATTGACATTTGATGGGACCATTGCTTCCTGCTTACTTTTCCTTCACCGCCTTCTATTGTAAAATCCCTTTGTTCATTTTATCCCTAGCATTAGTTTACCTATTTGGGGCATATTTTTAGTGTCCAGGAGATGACCTGATACTTGACATTATCTAGGAGAACAGTCAGTGTGTCTAAATACACCAGCTCTCTAGAGAAACCCAGCATCTCTCAAGGTCTCTGCACCTCCTCTGATCTCTAGGTCTTATCTTGTGTAAAGGCAATATAGCCATGTATAATTTAATGGGATGGCTCTAATTAATCTTTTCCATGGTAAAATCAATTAAAAATAATTAATGAAAATGTAAGTTATCTACTGATAACTTGTCTTAAAGGAACAGTTTAAGGCATGAGTCACATCATGATTGGAAGGTGAGTTCAATTCCTCTGAGTTGACCTCAGTCATCAATGTACAAGGTAAATGATGTGCAAAATAGAGGGATGATTTTGTTTTTGTTTTCAAGATTTATTTTATGTATTTGAAAGAGTCACAAAGAGAGGGAGAGACAAAGAGACAGAGGTCTTCCATCCACTGGTTCACTCCCCAGATAGCTGCACTGGCCAGAGCTGCGCCAATCGGAAGCCAGAAGCCAGGAGCCTCCCCCAGTTCTCCCTCATGGGAGAAGGAGCCCAAGGACCTGGGCCATCTTCCACTGCTCTCCTAGGCCATATCAGAGAACTGGATCTGAAGAGGAGCAGCCAGGTCTAGAACCAGTGCCCACATGGGATGCTGTCGCTTCAGGCCAGGGCTTTAACCCACTGCGCCACAGCACCTGACCCATGGGATAATTTCCAATACACACTGGCTGGTGTGACCTTCAAGATCCTTCGTAATTTCTGGAAGATGTATGTGATGCCTACTTCATTATGAAATACTCTTACATTTACTTAATTTTAATTTAATTAGGAAAGTATAAAGAATTCTCTTTTGACAATGGTATGTATTATTGAAAAATTTAAGTAATTTTAAAAAATAAACTTATTTCCTTCAATAAATAATTCCCATAACTGTTTCATTGTCTCTTTTATCATTAAGCAATTTCTGTTATATTGAATAATTAATACTGTACAACAGGTTTCTCTCTGTTAAATATTAAATTTCATTTCATTTCATTGTTCTCATTTCAATTGAGATTTGGCAAGAAAGAAAGTATTTACTAATATTTTCTTATATGCCTAATGTATGAGAGAATTTCAAAAAATGCTTGGAACAATAATTAAAAATAGTTTATTGTGGTATATCACTTTGGAATATATGGATTTTTTGTAATACAACTTTTGCGTGAACTTTTGAAGACCCTTCAATACATGAAATTCAAATATTTTACTTCAAAAAGCTTATATTTTAATCATATTATACACAACCTTTATATGGTTCCCTAATACACACATTCATATCTACTTATAATAGATTGCTTTCTAAGCTTCCAGGTAAATTCAATTCCAACAAATGAATGCAATTCAGTTTCTGATCATAGTGACAATTAATTTCCTTGTGTCTACTTGGAATTGATTTTTTCTATTGACTATTTGATTACTATTGACATGAACCTGGTATTTTCCACTTTAAAAAAAAAAAACTGATTTATATCCGAAAAGCAGAGTTAAAGAGAAGGAAGGAGAAAGAGAGAGAGAGACAGAAATCCATGTATTGGTTCACTCTCCAGATGGCCACAGAGCTGGGCCAGACCAAGTTGAATCCAGAAATCGGGAACTCAATCCAGGTCTCCCCACGTGAGTGGCAGTGACCAATATACTTGAGCCATCTTTTGATACTTCTCCTGATTCATTAGCAGGAGGCTGGATCAAAAAACAGCAGTTGGGACTTCAAAAGTTTCCCTTAGGACCGGCGCCTCAGCTGACCAGACTAATCCTCTGCCTGAGGCACCAGTACTCTAAGTTCTAGTCCCGGTTGAGGCGCTGGTTCTGTCCTGGTTGCTCCTCTTCCAGTCCAGCACTCTGCTGTGGCCTGGGAAGGCAGTGGAGGATGGCCCAAGTGCTTGGTCCCTGCACCTGCATGGGAGACCAGGGGGAAGCAGCTGGCTCCTGGCTTCACATTGGTGCAGTGCAGCAGCCGTAGCGGCCATTTGAGGGGTGAACCAACGGAAAAATGAAGACCTTTCTCCCTGTCTCTCTCTCTCTCACTGTCTAACTCTGCCTGTCAAAAAAAAAAAAAATTCCCTTAGGGGATGCCTGCATCACAGGCAACAGCTTAACTGACTAGACCACAATACGAGACTCTTATTAATATTTCAAAACTCTATTGTTGGTTATTCTATGTCTTAAGAATCTTGGCAGACTGTACCATAATTATCAATGCTAATATTGTTTTTTATCGGGGAACAGGCACTTTGGCATAGTGGTTAGAATGCTCATATCTCATGTTGGAATGCCATGGTTCTGGTCCTGCCAGTGCCCCTGATTCCAAGTCCATGCCAATGCCTACCTTGGGTGACAATAGGTGACTGATCAAGTAATTGTGTTCTGTCACCCACATGGGAGATTCAGATTGAGTAGCTGACTAGCGCTAGAGCTGCTGGAAACATTAGGAGAATCAATGCACGAGAGATACTCCTCTGCTGTTTCTTCTGTACTTCAAATAAATACACCAAATAAAAAAGTTTCTTATGACCTCACAAAAATATCAGTGACAAATCTGAGCCCATTTTCATCTTCACTGCATGCTGAAATCCTTGCACCATCAACATAGTATCCTCTCTCTTGTTTTTTCTTTTCAACCTCCTGACACCTCTCCTTACTCATCCTCTGTTATCCAACTCAAGCCTCCCATCTTGTGTTCTCTTTCTGGGTTATGGCGTCATCCTGTGACTTCACAACACTTTAGAACACTCATCTTTACTTATCATCACATGTATCTGCCCCTGGTCTTGAAATTCTGTGAAATCAGCCCATGTGTGCTTTGTCGTTTAATCTCTGGGGTGTTTCACCATGCTTTGTCACATAGTTTCATCAATTAATGTTTGCTGTGTGAATGCAGGAATAACTGTGTCACTGGGTTCTGGAGGCACTTTCACAGGACTCAGCCCGACATGAAGCTCCTGGCCTTTGCCTTTATTGTGGCTCTCTTGGCTTCCGAGAGATTTTTTAAAGCTTTATTTACTTATTTAAAAGGTTACAGAGAGATAGAAAAGGACACACAGAGAGAGAGAGAGAGAGAGATCTTGCATCCACTGGATCCCTCCCTGTATGGATGCCACAGCCAGGGCTGGGCCAGAACAAAATCAGGAGCTTCACCTGGGCCTCCCACATGGGTGCGGGGGCCCAAACACTTGGGCCATCTTCTGCTTTCCCTGGAATATTAGCAGGGAGCTGGCCAGGAAGTGGGCTATCCAAGACATGTACAGGTACCCATTTGGGATGCTGGTGTTGCAGGTGCTGACCTTACTCACAATGCCACAATGCTGGTCCCCGCCTGATGAATTTTGATCATGTTCTCAGTACCTGCCCTAAGTTCCCAGTATTTTGGCTTGTATTTATATTTTCCAAATCTAGCTTTATAAGTTTAAATTTTTTACATGGGCATTTTCCTTTAAACATATAATTTCATTAAAGGGCTTAGGACTGTCATCAGTAACAACCCACACTGGTTCAGCTTTTGACTCTAAAAAGGCACAGAAAGCTGGATGTGGTTCATTACTTATGACAAAGATACTAATAGTAGATATTAGTATGAGACAGTGGTTGAATTTTGAATGGGTACGCTTTGTATTATTACCTCTCAACAATTGTTTTGTAAATCTAAATCTATTCTGAAATCAAAATTTCTAAGGTATTGGTTGCTGGATATCTAAGGATAGAAAGAGCTACACTAAAAATGGAACCCTAGTCTTGGGCGATGTCAAAAACAGAATTCTCGGCCAGCGCAGTGGTTCACTAGGCTAATTGTCCGCCTACGGCGCCGGCACCCCGGGTTCTAGTCCAGGTCCGTCGGAGCACTGGATTCTGTCCCGGTTGCTCCTCTTCCAGTCCAGCAGCTGTTGGCCATAACCAATGGAAGGAAGACATTTCTCTCTGTCTCTAACTCCACCTGGCCAAAAAAAAAAACTCATGTCACTTTATGCTCAACCCAGTCCTTCAAACAGCAGATGAACAATAATTTCTTCCTAAAATTAAGTTGCCTTCTATATAATTTTACAAAAAATATAGCTCCAGTTCCAATACTTACCAGTTGGTACCAGTTTGTATTGCCAACCACTTTAGAGTATCAGTAAGTAAAATGCATACCCTCTTGCCATGCTGGTTTTTCTTACTTCTCTGTCAGCTCCTTCAGCCACAGAAGGAACGACGCTGCTCGCAGTTAATCGGTCTTCAGTAGACTTTTACTTAAAGAGTGGAGGACCGGGAGAAGGGGGAGAGATGGCGCGCACGTTCCTTAAGGGGGAAAGCTGGCGTGCCTGCTCCATCTCCCGTGGTCCGCTTATATACAGAATTCAACCAATCACAGTCAATCAATCACAGTCAATCAATCACAGTCCATGCACGGAGCTCTCCAATCCGGCACTTGATCATGATCAGCTGTGGAGTCCTGCAGTGAGCAGGGCATTAACACCATCTTGTTGTTTACCACGATCCTCAGCTAGATGGAAAGTTCAATCAGCTGCAACATCCGCATTACTGCTATAAGCCAAGCCCAGTATGGGGGGTCCCATGGCAAGCCTACCCATGGGTCCCCACACTTCTCCTCCTAATTTTCCTTTCTAATTTGCATCTTTTTACTAGAAAATTTGTCAGAGAATTATATTAGCTCTTCATTGCTCACCAAAATTCTACTTGTAATTCAAACACATATTGGTGGTTTTTTTTTTTTTTTTTTTTTTGACAGGTAGAGTTAGACAGTGAGAGAGAGACAGACAGAGAGAAAGGTCTTCCTTCCGTTGGGTCACCCGCCAAATGGCCGCCACGGCCGGCGTGCTGTGCTGATCTGAAGACTGGAGCCAGGTGCTTCCTCCTGGTCTCCCATGCAGGTGCAGGGACCAAGCACTTGAGCCATCCTCCACTGCCTTCCCGGGCCACAGCAGAGAGCTGAACTGGAAGAGGAGCAACCGGGACTAGAACCAGGCGCCCATATCGGATGGCGGCACTGCAGGCAGAGGATTAACCAAGTGAGCCAAGGCGCCGGCCCCCCACATATTGGTTTTGAGAGCACTGTTTACTATATTATATTTGTTGTAAAAGAACAGCAGTGGAAAACATTAAAGATATAAGGATTGGAGACTGTATTGTGGTACAGTGTATTAAACTGACAGTGGGGACAGAGATATCCTGTTCCTGACTGCAATTTGGAGTTAGGATGCTTCACCTCTGCACCTGCTTTAGCCACAATGTCTGGGCAGCAGCAGAGAATGACCTGAGTACTGGGGTCTCTGACACTCATTGAGAGACCACGATGGAGTTCTTGGCCTTTGGCTTCAGCCTGACCCGGACCTGCTGTTGGCACAATTTGGGGAGGGTATCAGCAGATGACAAATCTCTCCATCTCTCTCTCTCTCTCTCTCTCTCTGTCTCTCTCTTCCCCTCTTGCTTTTAAAATATATTTTAAAAAATCTTTACAAATAAAATCCAGCAACAGAGGAAATGGTAATGCTAGTTTCAGTCAGCAATTTAAATATCTAAAGGTAAATCATCACAAGAGTGATCACTTTTCTTTCAACTTCTATCTAATATCAGTGTGGGTCAGAGTGATTTCATACTTGTATACAGATATTACTTACATGGAAAAGTCTACTCTTCACTCATTTTAAAGTTGTAATGAAGCAAAAGTACCATATTTAGTACATAATCTTCCTAAGACTTTGTTGCCACTCTGTTTAATGAGAGTTGTGGCAAATACTGTAAGTTTAAACTGAATTGAGAATTATAAAATGTCAATGTTAACCATCTTCCTGTTTTCTTTTTTTCCCCAAGGATACTTATGTACCATTTGGACAGGTATGACACTTTCATTTACTGTGAAACACAGTAATCAAACATGTGCTGAACTCTTAATCTTTTCTTTATATGTGCAGAAATGGCATTAGGTATAGAAACAAATAGGATTTCAATATTTATCTGATAATGTTGAACAGTCCAAATGTATTTTCTCTGAGCATCTATTCTAAAGAAGTGTCAATGCTTATCTTTGACATGTATGTATGTCATGAGCGACAAAGTACACTTTGAATTCATTTATTTATGATATCCTGATAAAAAGCCTAAGTGTTTGTGTATTAATTTAGATGGATACTCTTGAAGCCACCCGGAAGAAATCTTTGGTTAACCTTGACTGGGTCAAATCAGATTCAAAATTTGTTTATTTAATAGGTTTAATGATATGTATACCCCCCCTCACATTGTTGCAACATGTCATAGCAATGGTACAGGTTCTAAAAAAATGGCACCTAACAAAAACATGCAGAGAGAGAAATGAAAGACATTTGGGTTAACAGAACCGCTTAAGCATTTACTTTTTGTTTTCTGAGAGAGACTTCATCTTTTTGTTCACTCCTTGAATATGTGCACCAGTCACTCTATGGAGATCTGACCTCAGTTTGCTCTCCAACATGACTACCAAAACTCATATTACTTGAGCCATCATCATTGACTCCCAGGATGTGAATTAATAGGAAGCTGTGTCAGGAGTCACAGTTATAAAGAGAACTCATGCTGTGCCAGATAAGCATACAAAAAGGCACTTTTTTCACTTAGTAATATGCCAGAGTTTGAAGAAAAAAGAAACTCATTTTAAATCACTAATGACATGGGGCAAAATCACTTAATTTGATTACAGTAAAATGTTTCTCTTTGCAATATATAATGAGTAATGCAGCAGTATCTGGAGATAATATTTTAAAGAAGATTTAAGTGCATTGGAAATAGTAGACTGAAACTGGTAGACCAATATATATTTTTAAAACCACACAATTTTTAAGAAGCAGAAAAAATATAAACGCTAAGTGCTTTAGAATTTGTACTTTCTATTTCAATTCTGCTTATAAAAGAGTGAAAATATAAAAAAAAAAAAAACTTTGAAAACAGAGCTTTCAGCCAGTGCTGTGGTTCACTGGGCTAATCCTCCGCCTGTGGCACTGGCACCCCAGGTTCGAGTCCCGTTCGGGGCGCCAAATTCTGTCCTGGTTGCTCCGCTTCCAGTCCAGCTCTCTGCTGTGGCCTGGGAAGGCAGTGGAGGATGGCCCAAGTGCTTGGGCCCTGCACCCCATGGGAGACCAGGAGGAGGCACCTGGCTCCTGGCTTTGGATCGGCACAGTGCACCCGCCATAGCAGCCATTTGGGGGGTGACCCAATGGAAGGAAGACCTTTCTCTCTGTCTCTCCTTCTCACTGTCTAACTCTGCCTGTCACACAAAAAAACAAACAAACAAACAAAAAACACAGAGCTTTCTATATAATATAGAATGTGCTAACATTTTCAATAAAAATTTTAATGAACAATGTACTATAAAATAATTCTACCATGTTTTCTGAATTCTTGGTATGTATTTTATTTGCAGAGACAGGAGCTCTCATATGCATATTTACGAGGTTTACAACCATCATATCCTCATGTTTCCCTCTATCCTGAATACCCTAGTGTTCCTGAAAATGAATGATATTGAAAGTAAGCTTATTAATGATAAGGTTTGTTTCCCAGATGTCTCAGTACTGACATTAAAAGAAGAAAATACAAACAAGTCATCCTACAAAAGGCAGTCATGGTTTATCAGAGTGTAGCCTGGTGTTGCTCTACTGAAGTGTATTTATTACATGACTCCTCTTGAGCGAAAGCTTCTGTTTTGTTTCAGAACCTGGCTCAGAGAGAATACCTGCGAAGGGTCCTGCCCCTGACATTACCAGTTTTATGACTTTCTGAAAGTTTCCCAATCCTCTCTTAACCTCAGCTGTATCATCCACAAGACATTTCAATAAATTCTGCCTTGTTTGTTGAATGTGTGAGACTATGAAAGATTTTTATTAGAACTGGTAACATGTGACTACATACTGTCTTACCAGTACACTGGACTCTGAAGCTTATATAAAACCTGCTCCTAAAAGTTAATTTTGGAGCAGTTGCACAAAGAACACCTAGATCCATGGAGAAATTTGAGATTGTGAGGCTACTTTCAGACAGAGAATCTGGTTGTGCATTTTCATAATTTTCCCACAATAAGGCTAAGAAGCCTTGCCCAAAATAATTCTAGTGATTTGTAAGGACAGAAAAGAATAACATTACACAAAGCCAGTGCCGGGGCTCAATAGGCTAATCCTCCGCCTTGCCACGCCAGCACCCCCGGTTCTAGTCCCGGTCAGGGCGACAGATTCTGTCCTGGTTGCCCCTCTTCCAGGCCAGCTCTCTGCTGTGGCCTGGGAGTGCAGTGGAGGATGGCCCAAGTGCTTGGGCCCTGCACCCCATGGGATACCAGGAGAAGCACATCACATTAACAACTGAAGAACAAAAACTATGATTTTCTCAATATATGTAGAGAAAGCATTTGATAAATTATTAAAACCTTTCATGATGAAAAAGCAAATTACATATAGGAGGAACATTCCTAAAAACAATCAAGGCAATCTGTGACAAACTCACAGCCAGCATATTACTGAATGAGGAAAAGCTGGAAGCATTCCCCCAAAGATCCAGAACCACACAAAGATGTCCACTCTCACCTTTGCTGTTCAATATATTCCTGGAAGTTTTAGCCAGAGCCATTTGGAAAGAAAAAGAAATCAAAGGGATACAAATTGAAAAGGAGGAAATCAGACTACCCCTATATGCAGATGACATGATACTACACATAGAGGAACCAAAAGACTCCATTAAGAGATTATTGGAACTCATAAAAGACTTTGGTACAGTGGCAACATATTAAATTAATATAAAAAAATCAATCACATTTATATAATAGAATATAATGGCTGAGAAAGAACTTCTAAGATCAATTCTATTCAGAATAGCTACAAAAAGTTATATGTCGTTATAAATTTCACCAAGGAAGTCAAATATCTCTATGATGAAAATTACAAAATATTAAAGAAAGAGAAGACACCAAAAAATGGAAAAACCTTCCATGTTCATGGATTGGAAAAATAAATATCGTCAAAATGTCCATACTACCAAAAGTAATATACAGATTTAATGCCATCCCAATAAAAATACCAAGGACATTTTTCTCAGATATAGAAAAGTCATTGGCTAAATTCAAAATGTCAACATAAGAGACTCTGAATAGCTAAGCAATCTTATACAATAAAAGCAAAGCCAGAGGCATACCAATAATTTCATGACACATATTACAGGGCAGTTATAATCTATAAAAGCCTGGTACAGGTAAAATAAAATAGATTATAGACCGATGTAACAGTATAGAAACTCCAGAAATGAATCCATGCAACTAAAGCAAACTTATCTTTGACAAAGGAGATTAAATCCAAACTTTGAGCACGTTCAGTCTCTTCAATGTGTGGCACTGGGAAAACTGGATCTCCACCTGTAGAAATGTGAAACAAACCCCTACCTTACAACTTACACAAGAATCTACTCAACATGGATTAAAGACTACCCAATACCATCAAATTAGTGGATAGCATTGGAGAAACTCTTCAAGACATTGAAATAGACAAAGACTTCCTGGAAAAGTTCTAAAAGCACAGGCATTCAAATCCAAAAATGATAAAAGAGATTGCATCAATTTGCAAAGCTTCGGCACTGCAAAAGAAACATTCAGCAAAGTGACGAGGTAACCAACAGAATGGAAGAAAATATTCGCAAATTGATAAAGGATTGCTTTATAGAATCTACCATATGAATCAGCTATCCCTCTCAGGAATATACCCAAATGAAAAGAAATCAGCATATGAAAGAGTGACCTGTACCCTCATGTTTATTACAGTTCAATTCACAACAGTTAAGACATGGAATCAACCCAAATGTCCATCAACTGATGACTACATATAGAAATATGGTGTATATACACTATGGAATACTACACAGTGGTAAAATAAAAAATGAAATAGTGTTGCTTGCAACAAAATGGATGCAACTAAAAACCATTATAATTAGTGAAATAAGCCAGTCCCAAAAAGACAAATACCATATGTTTCCCCTAATCCATGGTAACAAATAGAGCACCTACAAAGTACTCTATAGGAGTGAATTGACATCTGAGGTTCGATGATTTTTAACAGCTCTTGTCTGAACTGTTGGAAAAAGTGTTTTTTCATTCTATTTGTCCCATCTGGACCTTTAGGGCTCAACCATGCCACAGCCAGGAGCCAGGAACTTCATCTTGGTCTCCCATGTGGGTGGCAGGGACCCACCTGAATTACTTCTTTAAACAGTTCTTGGAAGACCAATCTCCTGGTCATTGATTCTTTCAGCTTTTGTGGGTCTGAAAAGGTTATATTGCTCTTGTTTTAGAAATATATTTTCAATGATTATGAAATTTGTTAAGCAAATTATTTTCTTTTCAGTATTTAAAATATTTTGGCTTACATTTTTACGGTATCAAGTCAGCTATTATTTAAAATTTTGCTACTCTTGGGGCCAGCACTGTGGCATAGCGGGTAAAGCTGCCATCTATAGTGCCAGCATCCCATATGGGCTCCGGTTCATGTCCCGGCTACTCCACTTCCAACCTAACTCTCTGCTATGCACTAGAAAAGCAGTGGAAGATAGCCAAAGTGCTTGGGCCCCTGCACCCACGTGGGAGACCCGGAAGAAGCTCCTGGCTCCTGGCAACGGATCAGCACAGCTCCAGCCATTGCAGCCATCTGGGAAGTGAGTCAGCAGATGAAACACTCTCTCTCTCTCTCTCTCTCTACCTCTCTGTAACTCTGCCTTTCAAATAAATAAATAAATCTTAAAAATAAATTTTTAATTAAATAAAAAGAAAATAAATAAATCAAAGAAAAATGGGAACAGGAGAGAGAGGAGGAAGAAGGGTGGGAGTGTGGGTGGGAGGGTAGGTAAGGTAGAAAGAATGACTATGTTCCTAAAGTTGTATTTATGAAATGCATGAAGCTTGTATACCTTAATTAAAAGGTTATTGGAAAAAAAAATAAAATAAAACTAATCACTAAGAAAAATTACGTTCAATCCAGCTCTCTGCTGTGGCCTGGGAATGCAGTAGAAGCTCAGCTCCAGCCATTGTGTCCAATTGGGCAGTGAATCAATGGATGGAAGACCTCTCTCTCTCTCTCTTTCTCTCTCTCTCTCTCTCTTACTCTGACTTTTGAATAAGTAAATAAATCTTTAAAAATAAAATAAAGTTTTAGCAATCTGTACATCACATATTTATTTTTTTCTAGCTATTGTGAATTCTTCTTTTAATCACTACTCCTAAGCAATTTGATTGTGATATATTTGATGTAGTTTACTTAATGTTTTTGCACTAGTGTTTTTTGAGTATCTTGATCTACAGTAGTTTTCCTAATATTTTATTTTTTCAAATATTCTCAACCTATTTCTTATCTTCACCAAAGCTATGTTTTTAACACACTTGGATTTGTGTCACTTTGGTATTGGATTTGTGTCACTTTGGTATCTACTTATATCAATTAATTTTTATCTCCATTTTTAATTATATATCCAAGAATATATTATATAAACTAGTATTAGTAATAATATTATATATACATATATGTGTGTGTTATGCCTACTATTTTTGGTGGCATGGCAGACATCATATTTTTACCTTTGTTTAGGTGCTGAATTTTATTTCTTACCCCAAATACCATTGAGTTATATTGTAGGTCAAAATGAGCTAATTTTAAACATTTGCGTTTTGAAGCTTTGTTTTTAAGTTTTATTAGACAATCCAGAGCACAGTATTCTTTCATTTAAAGCTGAATTTCATATGCTACAGAAGTACTTTTCCAAGTATTCTAACAATGCCTCTTGTATTACAAGATATTTCCACTCTGACTGGTGTTAACGTGGTCTGTTCCAAGCCCTGTTTGAGTTCCAGGAACTATTCATCCTGCTCCTTCCTGAGATTTGTTCCCAATTCTCATGAGATTTTTCACATTCATTTTTTTTTTTTTTTTTACAGGCAGAGTGGACAGTGAGAGAGAGAGACAGAGAGAAAGGTCTTCCTTTGCCGTTGGTTCACCCTCCAATGGCCGCCGCGGTTGGCGCGCTGCGGCCGGCGCACCGCGCTCATCCGATGGCAGGAGCCAGGAGCCAGGTGCTTATCCTGGTCTCCCCATGGGGTGCAGGGCCCAAGCATTTGGGCCATCCTCCACTGCACTCCTGGGCCACAGCAGAGGGCTGGCCTGGAAGAGGGGCAACCGGGACAGAATCCGGTGCCCCGACCGGGACTAGAACCCGGTGTGCCGGCGCCGCAAGGCGGAGGATTAGCCTGTTGAGCCACGGCGCCGGCCAACATTCATTTTTTTCTCTAAATGTACCAGATAGACTAGGACAAAGTTTTGGAGACCTCCAGAATTCTATGTGCTATTCTCTCTTGATATTGGAATTTTCTTGTCTTTAGTATTCTGAGTTAATCTTATTTAAGGGTTCACTTATTGGAAATGCAGAGAGAGATAGA
Organism: Sylvilagus floridanus; assembly: GCA_949820135.1. Classification (NCBI taxonomy): domain Eukaryota; kingdom Metazoa; phylum Chordata; class Mammalia; order Lagomorpha; family Leporidae; genus Sylvilagus; species Sylvilagus floridanus. The sequence goes on along the minus strand of OX463238.1, from coordinate 101,222,117 downwards.
GAGCACTTCCATCTACTGGTTCAACTCCTCAAATGGCTGCTGTAGCCATGGCTGGGTCATGCTGAAGCCATGACTCAGGTACTCCATCGAGGTATACCATGTGGGTGGCAATGACTCTGGTTCTTTAGTATCAACTGCCACAGGAGCAGGGAGCTGGATCAGAAACAGAGTACCTGGGACTCGAACCAGCACTGTAATATGGGATGTGGGCATCCTCAGCGATAACTTAACCCACTGTGTCACAACATCTACCTGTGTTAATTCTATCCCCTTGCCTCTGCTAATATCAACTATACCTCCTCAACTCAAGGGAATTTCCTACTTGTTTTGAGGCCCCAACCTTCTTTCCTGATATTTTATAAATGCAGAATACACAGCAGACTCATAGAATGGCAGATGTCCTAAATAGCACTCTGGCCTCATAATCAGCCCTTAAGGCATTCGGATATGGCTGAAGAGACCATGAGAGTATTTTAGGCATGGAAATCCAAGGCATTCTGGAAAAAAAAAAAAAAGACCTAAATGAAAGATCCCTGTGAGTGAGATCCCAGTGGAAAGAACGGGCCATCAAAGAAGGAGGTGCCTTTCTCTGAAGGGAGGAGAGAACTTCCACTTTGACTATGACCCTGTGGGAATAAGATTGAAGTTGGCGAACTCAAAAGGCTTCCATAGCCTTGGCAACTCATGACTAGAGCCTAGGGAGATTACTGACGCCATAAACAAGAGTGTCAAATTGTTAAGTCAACAACAGGAGCCACTGTGTACTTACTTCTCATGTGGGATCTGTCCTTAATGTGTTGTCCAATGTGAAGTAATGCTATAACTAGTACTGAAACAGTATTTTACACTTTGTGTTTCTGTGTGGGTGCAAACTGATGAGCTCTTTACTTAATATATGCTAAATCAATCTTCTATATATAAAGAGAATTGAAAATGAATCTTGATGTGAATGGAATGGGAGAGGGAGCAGGAGATGGGAGGGGTGCGAGTGGGAGGCAAATTATGGGGGGGGAGCCATTGTAATCCATAAATTGTACTTTGGAAATTTATATTTACTAAATAAAAAAAAAACGCATTCCTGATAATAAACACAAACAATCATACAGCTCCTTTCCATTCTGCAATATCTGAAAAATGTTGCATCATGCATTTGGTCATTTTTTTTTGTTGTTAAAAGCAGGAGGATAAATCCATTCTCTGATATGTGATCAGGACCACAAGCAAAGTTTGAGAGTAAAAGTCTTTAAAAGTCCTCAGCATAGCCGAAAAATATTGTGTCATCTGACATTATTTGCTTTTATGATCTCAGGTCCACCAAATTTATTCAGTAATTATTCAGTAATTCAATAATTATTTGTTAAATCAAGTAGAGTTACATATTAGCATCTATCTACAAGTCATTTTCATATGAAGATACTTTTAAAAGTTTGTTGAAACAATTAAAAGATAAATGTGTTTTGGCACAAAAATGTTTTGAAATCATGCATATGAATGCCTTCCAAAAGTTCGTGGAAAATTCTTATTTAGAAAAATATATGCATGGATTTCAAAAAAAAATTTGCACTGATGAAAACTTAGCTTTTAATTCCACTTAACAAAATCTTTTTGAAGCACTTTCTATATTCTTTTTATGAGATATAAAAATTGTCACAGATAATATAAGAGATCGTGTTTGTATGAGATTTGTGGCATATAGTCACAGCTGTCTTCAGATTTCAACGTGAGCTGAAAGAATTTATTATGCATTCCCTATGAGCATGTTAGGAAACATCATTCTTAGCGAAGCAGAAAGTGAAGAAACACAAAAACATGGAATTGCATAGTATATCCAGGAAAGAGTAAAATTGAAACAAAAAGAATAGGAAGTAATGGTGCCAAAATATCTGTGTGAAATTTTTAATAACAGCAGAGAGGGAAACAAAATTTATCTTGGATCAAATATTAGTTCATGGCACAGGTGAGCCTACACACAAAATACAGATAACCATTATGTATCATAACCTCTCATTTCCTGTTATCATGTTCTAAATCAAACTGTGTTAAAGTACTCCTTGGAATTTGTATTAGAGAAATTCAGAAACAAAATTTCTAATCATCACGACTTCTTAGAATTCAGATGACTTTTCAGGTATCTTAAACCACAGAATTACCATATTATGGAGGAGCAAGGTTTAAATAGTCTTAGAATAATTCCCTACAGATCATCGGCTGCCTTGTCCTCTGGTCTTCCATTTGGAAAACAAGGTAATACTTCATATGCTGTTTCTCTTATATCATGTGCATGTGAAAAAATATTTCAAAACCTGTTAGTACTCTTTTGCACAAAAAAATCAAAAAAGATTAAAGGTGCCAAACTGAAATATAAATTTCTTGAGAGACTTTTATTAATTATTGTAAAATCGTGATTTATCTGCTTTCAATTTGTAAGCATAATTGATATTTAATTACTGAATATTTTAGTATCATACTATCTCATGAACTGCTGAAGTTTTATCTTGAAACCAGAACCAAGAAAATTAGGTTTCTAGACATCTAGCAACTGCTTTTTTTGTGTGTGCGGGTGCTGGCCTCTTTCTTCATCTGGAAATTTGAGATAAAAATTCTTGCAAAATTACATTATGTAGCAATTATGAAGATTACAGAAAATATTATAAAATGTTTCCCAAAGTGTTTGTCACATAGCAGGTACTTAATAACTACAATTATTTTTAGCTACCTCCACCATCATATTAAACATACATCTTATTTAAACCTATCATTTGCCCACTGTTTTAGCTTCTTTTATCTATGTGCATTTCTAACTCTAAGCAGAAGTTACTGGAAAACAGATACATAGAATATATTTAATTCAGATAATTAATTAACATCTTACAATTTAAGCAAAACATCTTCTATGTGAAATATACCCTGTACATATTATAGACAACAAATATTATTTTCATCTTAAGATTGTAAATTACTATATAATCAACTACCATTATTTGTTTCATGAGAGAGATATTTTATATGTCAGAATTCAGAAAATATTATTAAAATTTATACAAAATAAATATTAAGATAGGTAATGCATGTGTATACACACCATAATTACAAAGTGGGGATCACAAATGCATTTTGCTATTGTTTGGGTAAAAAGTTAAAAATATCCTTTAAAAACAAATTTTAAAAACACATTTTGAATGTGTTCAAGAAAAGAAGTGCAATATATCAACAATGTGTGAGTATAATTCATTTTTATTTTTACTCAGTTATTTAGCCATGGTGATGGGGAAGGAGGAGTTGATTTACAAGCGGTCAGAAAATATTGTGGATTTGTTTATAGCTATAGAGTTAAAGGTATACCTCCCTGGAAGGGATTTTAGAGATATGTAAAATCACATTTGTTAGATATGTTAATTGAGAGGAAGTTTTCAGTGGTTTTGCTTAAGCTTCATCCACCAAATCAGCATGAAGCTAGGCAGAGCAGGACCCCTGATAAACTGGTGTTATTTCTAAAGATTTTTTTATTTATTTATTTGACTGTTAGAGATATAGACGGCAAAAGAGAGAGAGACAGAGAGAAAGGTCTTCCATCTGATGGTTCACCCCCCCAAATGGCCACAACTGCCAGAGCTATGCCAATCCAAAACCAGGAGCCAGGTGCCTATTCCTGGTCTGCCATGCAGGTGCAGGGACCAAGCACTTGGGCCATCTTCCACTGCCTACCAGGGCCACAGCAGAGAGCTGGACTGGAAGAGGAATAACCGGGACAGAATCCGGCGCCCATATTTGATCCAGGTGCTGCAGGCAGAGGATTAACCTAGTGTACCACCGTGCCAGCCTCCACCTGGAGTTATTTATATGTTCCAATTCTCTCTTAGGGAGCAAGACTGCATGTCCCCCTCCCCAATTATATATATTTAAATTGCTACAATGTCATAATTTGATACATGCATTCAATGAGTGATGATCAAATCATGTTAGTGTACATGTTTTCATTTACCTGAATTCTAATTTCTGATTTTCAAAGGAGTTCCTGTTATATTTTGCTTCTTCTATATCATTCTCCACAAAATACTTGTCAGTGGAGACTAAGCAAATGAACAGACTAAATCTGAATGAACCTTCCACATTTTAGCAACCAAAGCTGTAAATTATATCCTGTTCAGGGGAAAAAACATGTCTCTTTCAGAATAAACCGTGTTTTCATGTTCATGTTCATGAACTTGCCAAAAGTATCTGCTTCCATTAATTTCCTTTGCCATTTCCTCATCATCTGGGAAAAGTGTAATAATAGATAAGCACATGGAAAAATGTATAATTTTTGGAACATTAAATCTAATCTTGACTTTCTATATATGTGTTTATTACAGGACTAAATAGCCATGAGGTTCCTCGTCTTCACCTGCCTTTTGGCTGTTGCTCTGGCCAAGCATGTAAGCATAACAGGACACAAAAAGTATCAAAGCCAGGGTCAACGAAATAGCAGAATTTTAACATTCTTGAGAAAAAGCAGCTCAGAAATGACAACAGCAACAACAAAAACCTGAAAACAAGGAGAGATGACTTTGTAAATTATTAACCAAATAACCTAGTGAGGATTTAGTAATAATATTTATGTAGCAACATTGTGAGTATGTAATAGATAATAATAGGGAAAGTGCATCAGAAACCGTGTGTATATTTATACAGACACACAAAAACAGCATTTATAATTTTAATATGTCAATAGTATTACCTCCCTCATTCCCAGGAGGAATTGACACACCACCACCCTCCCACCCCAACATCTCACTCTACCCATAAAGTCACCTTTCACTTAGAATGCTCTGAAGTCTATGCTATAACACACATCCTTGTATGTAAGTAGGGACAGGCTTTGGTGACTTCTTGGATTTGTATCCAATTTATGAAAATGCCATTTCTAAAACAAGCAAGTTAGTTTGAAAAGAAAATCAAAGCACCGTGCTTTAGTAATATCACACAGGCTCAACGATTTCTTCCTCTTTCACTCTTCTACTGGGTATCTCTCTATCTTTTTTATTGAGTAGTTGACCTCAATAGTTTCTTTGAGGATAACTGATTATACAGCTGAAAATAGAGAGGTATCATTAGCAAATGATAGACTAAGATACCCAAAAGTACTTGTGCCACAGTTTTCCAGTGAGAGCAATGCCATTCATTGATTGTATTTGAAACTGAGGTAATCGTTACAGGAGACCCTATTCCACTAAATTTTCCCACGAAACTGTTTTTTTCTTTTTTTTTTTTTTAATTTTGAGTGTTGTCATTAAGCAATAGAGATAGAGATTCACCTTGGGATTTTAAGTAACTCATAAAAGTTAAATTTGTGTTTTTTGTTGTTGTTGTTGCTACAGGGGATAAAGCAGCGCTCTGCCAGTGAGGTAAGGCACTCTATTCTGTAAACAGTTCCTCGCACCTGATAGCACATATGTACTATGTTGGTCTATTTGTATGATCAGTATCACCAGCAATGCAGAATCATGGAAAATTTGAAATGCAATATTTGTTTAAAATATTTTGGGTGAATAAAATAGGATATATGTCACAAGATTAGATTTGTGCTTTTTTCCAGTTGCTCTCCAATAGTCATGCAATAATTGTGATATTGGTACCCTGTCTCTTGTGATGTAAAGTGAGGAACCAGTTACACCTAGTTCGTCAGGGATTCATGCCCATCAGCATCTATATTGGGTGCCAATTTGTAAATGCCTTCTTGCTCAAAGTTCCTCAAATGTCACCAACAGAATTGTTCTCCTCTCCTGCTATATACTTCATATAAAAATCAAATAGAGTAAAAAAGAAAGGAAACTGCCGAGGACAAATAAAACTGCTCCTTCTCCCTTTCATATTAAAGTGCTAGGGTGTAACTGGGTTGTCAAATAAGTAAATTGAGAGTCCAGAATAAATTATTTGACTAGAATATAATGAATTATTTACCTAAAAAAGTAGAAATTTTGGTCTAATTTACTTTTCAATTGAACCAAAGGTTAATTTTATCTTGAAATATTGTATAATAAATATTGATTGAAACTTCTATGGATAGTGAAATAGTCATGAATATATAATAAAAACATGTATTAATTTTTTTCCAAAGGAGATTGTCAGCATCTATCAAGAAGTAAGTAATAATTTATTATATTACCTATATTTTAAAATCATTCATCAGTTTTCATGGCCATAATACATTTATTATTTTTTTCAGAAATATAAGCAGGATAGTAATGCGGCCATCCGAACAAATCAGGTAAAATGCACTTATTAATGTCTTTGAGTCTGATTAATGATGTGTCTTATCCATCAATTATGTTATTTTCCCATTTGAAAATAAGAGTATTTTTTCCATTTCCAAATGCAAAATGTTTTCAGTCTTCATTGCTTAAAACTTATGTTGTAAAGATTGCATGAAAACATGTGTGCTCCACTTAGAAATCATGTTTTCAATAGTCATTTCTCTGAAAGTTCTTGCTTGTGGTCCATCATTCTCTCTTCAGGTTACTTTATGTCCAAAAACCTTGCGTAGGAATTATGGAGTGTTACAAGTCAATCTGAAATCAAGACTTTAGTTTACTCTGATTTTGTTCTGAAGTTGAAATTAGCCTAGATGAAAAGTTTGTTAATTGTCCAAAATATTTGATAAACAGAATGAAAGCAGGCACTTTTCCCAATTTAATGAATAATCCAATTAAAGATATTAATTTGTATATGAACAAATTAACCTGCTAAATACTTCTCCAGTTAGTGCCTACAAGTAAAGACCTAGTCATTTTATGAATGAAATTACTCTGGCTGATTTTTAATATTTCTGTCAAAATTCCCTCTTTTAAATTGAAATTTTTATTGAAACTTTATGTAATCTTAATGACAGGCTTGATGGTCTATTATAAATGCTTCAAATATACATTAAAATACCTGCACAGTTAGAATCTATATTTTAAGAGCAAATGAGAGAGAGAGAGAATGAGAGAGAGGGAGAATCTTCCTTCTATCCACTAGTTCATTTCCCAAATGGCCATAATGACCAGGGTTGGGCCAGGCTGAAGCCAGGGGCCAAGAGCTTTTTCCAGGTCTCCCACGTGGGTGGCAGGGGCTGAAGCTCTGTGGCCACCCTCTCCTGCTTTTCCCAGGTGCATAACAAGGAGCTGAATTGGAAGTTGAGCAGCCAAGACTTGAACTGCAGCCCATATGGGATGCAGGCACTGCAGAGGAGAGCTTAACCTGATTTTCCACAACACCAGTCCCTAGTTATTATATTTTTAAAGAATAATTATCCAGGTACAGACTTAATCACATATTGTCTGGTCCATCATTCGTTTAAGACACATTCAATAACAAATAACAATGCGTCAGACAATATTCCATGCTCTGGAATACAACAGTGAAAACACTTGACAAAATGCCTCATTAAGGAGCCTTACATGTCTGTTTATCACTGGAAAATTTTAACATACTTCTTATAAACACACACAATGAAAATGAATTCATTCTCAGTAAGGAAGTTTTTCTACATTCAACACAGCATACAAATAATGCTATAGGGATGATATATCCAATTCCTTTTATTGGGAAACCCCAAATAAAATATAAGATGGTGAGATCTTTTTAGTCATCCGAACTAAACTTAGTTGACACTATTTATAAATAATATTAATTGTTAGTAGATTCCTATGGGACATCTACTATCTCTTAATTAATCTGAAAATGTTTTTGTATTATTATAATCTTCAAGTGTTAATACCATACTTCCTGCATTGTTAAGTTCCTCTATTTTCATAATAGAGATACCAACATTTAAATAAAATAATGTTCATCCCTTTTATTTGACTGCCAAAGTGGTTAATTGTATGTACCTATGCAACCTGATTTTACTGCATTTATTTAAATCCTTCTTTTGATGTTTTATACAAATGATAAATTAAGTAATACTGAAATAATTCCCTAAAGCAACTGGTGATATTTAAAGAATAATGCTGCATATTTGATTTCTTCTTGTCAATAAATTATGATTTTCTTTTCTTTTTTTTCTCAAGGAAACTCCTAGTGTTTCATCTAGTGAGGTAAGATATTATTTCCTTTCAAGTCAAAGAACTATTGTATTCAAAAAATATCAGCCTCATTATAATGTTATACAATAGCTAGACAGTCCCAGCAAACACACTTCTAAACTTTCAAGAGGAAAACCATAACCATGATTCAAAATAATTTTGGTATGACTGAAATTGAGTATAATCATAAGAGAACATTATTTAAGGTCCCTTGCTCTCTATGAAAATGCAAATGTGACTCTACAGAAACTGAATTCGACATTGAAGTTTGTGCCAAATCCAGAGGTTACTAATTGCCTTCAACGTTTTAGAAACCCCTTTAACACTGCTTAGAGGAGTAGTTCTCTAATGGCTGTCTCCTAGATAAGTAGGCTCAGCAGCATCTGTAAGATTGCTAGAAATGGTAGATCAAATTCATGTGAAACTCTGGGCTGGAGCTAAGAAAACTGTATTTTAGCAAGGTCTCTCAATGACATTGATGCACATCAAACTTTGAGAAACACTTTTAAATAGGACAAACAAGGGATTGGATTAGGAAATATGTAGGTAACAAATACCTGGAAGAGTCAGGCTGTGAGGTTGTCTTCATAGAGTGGGCAGTAGCAACATAGATCATGGCCCAAACTCCTGTGGCCAGGGCTGTTACCTGAACTCTTCATAGGCCCTGCATTAGGTGTTTGCTTTGCCTGTCTCTGTCTCTTTGCCTGTCAATCTCAGTCTTAAACTGAGAGCCTTTGGACACGTCCAAGAACAGCCAGAATGTGAGGGCATCATGATGGAGCAGCAACACTGATATGGATCATGACCCAGGATCCTGTGGCCAAGGGTGTCACTAAATTCTTCACTGTCCTTGCCTTAGGGGGTTGCTTCTCTTTCTCTGAGAGTAAGTCTGTCTCGAACTGAGAACCTTGGGCCACTCTATCATTTCTTTTTTTTTTTTTTTTTTTTTTGACAGGCAGAGTGGACAGTGAGAGAGAGAGAAACAGAGAGAAAGGTCTTCCTTTGCCGTTGGTTCACCCTCCAATGGCTGCCGCGGACAGCGCGCTGCGGCCGGCGCACCGCACTCATCCGATGGCAGGAGCCAGGTGCTAGGTGCTTATCCTGGTCTCCCATGGGGTGCAGGGCCCAAGCACTTGGGCCATCCTCCACTGCACTTCTGGGCCACAGCAGAGGGCTGGCCTGGAAGAGGGGCAACCGGGACAGAATCCGGCGCCCCGACCGGGACTAGAACCCGGTGTGCCGGCGCACTCTATCATTTCAACAAGGAACACACAAGGAACATCACATATTTAGTGGGTCCATATTGATTATTTTTGGTTATTTGCCTATATTCTACAAATATATAAAATTGTCTGAGTAATGTAGAATTGACAAGACATTCAAGATAAAACATGTTTAGCCATCCTATTAGGCTGGAAGAGAAAGAAGGAGAGATCTTACAAACATCTTAAGATTTAATCCTTAATAAATGACAGTACTAGTGGGTTGAACTCTGGATATTTCATTAATTTCCCCTAACCATATACTAAAATTGTTTAGACACTAAACCATTCAACTAAAACTATTTCTCATCTTGTTTCTTTAGGAATCTGTCGAAGCACAAACTGAAGTAAGTAATTATCACTCAATAAAATTATACCATTAGTTTCATTTTTATTTGAAATTTCTCTAACATGTGCTTTGGTTTTCGACAGAAAGATGAGCAGATTGAGGAAGAAAATGTCTATCTAAAACAGTTGGTAAGTTTTAATACAACTTATTTGCAATGAAAGAATAAAGTGTTAGAATTCTTCCTTCTTCCAAATAATCACTTCTCATATCAGGACAGTCTTCATATTTAACATCAAATAGATGATCATATTTAGTTTTCCTAGTGTTGTTAGTGAGATACATAAAGATTATCTTAACAAGTAGTTCTAGAGTTAACTCTTAAGAAAAGTGAGCGATATAAGTAAATTTGGAAGACTTAAAAACCTCAGAAAAATCTTTTGGTATTTAGGTGGTATACTTGAGATATCACTGTATTGTTACATAATTACATAGTTGATTGATCTGCTTCTGTTTGATATGATAAAAATGATTGATAAATTAAGGCCAAAAACTGTTAATTCTAGTCATTCTAAAGCACAGATAGTCATGTAACACTTCTTCGGTGGGCTAGAGCAAAGTGCAGAGCAAGGAAAACAGGTGGGCTTTGAAGTCAGTGGCCTTTGCTTTCAACATCAGCTCTCCAAAGTATTACTCAACTTCTCCAAGCTGTATTTTCCTCAACTGAAAATGAGTTTGACAATGCTACTGCTGTGGATTTTATGAGTATAATGTTTGAGAATATAAATACATTATATAACAACATTTTAAAAATACCTGAAATGTAGTAATTATTATCACATTTATACATCTAGGAGAAGTCAATTTTCTTTTGTAACAAAAATAGATCTTATTAAGGATTTCAAACCAGATCTCTACAATAAACTAATTTTTATGCTGAAAAAAACCAGTTGTCTAAAAGAAATCGTTTCTTTCACGTTGTCTAAATACATTTAATAGCGATGTACTGTCAGACCACGCTTGTTGTACTCAAGTGTCCATCCAACACTTATTCCAGGAAATTCTAAAGACAATTCTAAAGATAGTCTATGTACTTACTACTTAACATCTATTGATTGGAAACACTACAAAAAAGTAGAGACATTTTTAAGTGATTCCAACTTTAATTTCAACAATAATTGATAGTCCAGTACATATAGTCAAATCAAAAGAGGAACATACTAGAGTATTTATTCAGCTGGAAATATGTCCATTCATTTCTCAATTCACTTAAAAATTCAAGGTAAGTACCCTCTGAGGGGTGAAGTTACCAGGCAGGCAAGGGAGTGTGTGCAGGAACTGAATTGTCTCTGACTCCAGTATCAGCTGCTTTAACTAGATATGGGGGAAAATAACAAAATGAGACAATTTTCGTTAGTTTTCCACTTCCTTTCTTTTTCTTTTAAAGATTTTATTTATTAGAGAGTCAGAGTTACAGACAGAGAGAGGGCGAGACAGAAAGGTCTTTCATCTGCTGGTTTGCTCCCCAAATGGCCATGATGGCTGGAGCGGAGTCCAACCCAAGCCACAGGCCAGGAGTTTCTTCCAGATCTCCCATGCATGTACAGAGGCTCAAGCACTTGGGACGTCCTCCCTTGCCTTCCCAGGCCACAAGAAAGTGCAGGATCAGAAGAGGAACAGCCAGAAAGGCTGATGCCCATATGGTATGCCAGCGCTGAAGGCAGAGGCCTAGCCTACTATGCCACTGTGTAGGCCCCTCCACTTCCTTTCTGATACAGCCTTGCTTATTATACTCAGTAGAAAGGTTTGCTTCATTGGGAATTCTAAATTCATCAAATAATTTCTTTTGGAGGTGGGCATTGAGCTCTTAAGACATACTTGGTATGACTCCCATGCAGGTATCAGAGTTCCTTGGGTTCAAGTCCCAGTTCTGATTTCAGCTTTCTCCTAATGTACAACCTGGGAAGCACAGGTGATGGTTCAAATGCTTGGGTTCCTGCCATCCATGTGAGAGACCTGTATGGAGTTTTGTCTTCTGGCTTCTTGACTAGCTACAGCTATCATTTGGGGGAATGAACAAGCAGCTGACAGTACTCTCTCTCTCTCCTTGTATATTTCTCTCTCTCTCCCTCCCACCCTCTCTGTCAAATAAACAAGATTTTTTAAAAAATATAAAATAACATTTAATTCTGAAATTTACCTTAGAAAAGCACACACTGCTACAGTCTTTGGATCAATTTGACATAATTTTAATCAATTTTGTCCAATTATGCTTTGATCCATGGAGAAAATTTAATACTTATGTAAATAATGATACTTTTTTCCTCCCAGAAAAAAATCAAGCAAATTTTTCAGAAATTTTATACTCCACAATATCCTGAAGTTTATCAACAGCAGATTGTTATGAACCCATGGAAACACGTTAAAACAACTACTTACCCTGTTCCCATCCCGGTGAGTTCTTCCTGTCTGTTGTTTTTGTTTTTTGGAAATAAAAAAAGTTAATAAAATCAACCAGACAAAAGCTATCTTGATCATTTTGAATGTATAAAGTAAAACAGGTTTAAATAAAATTAGAACAGACATCAAACTATATAGCCAAATGCTCTTGGAAAAACTTAGTAATTATGAATAAAATTAAATTGAACTTAAATCCCAATTTCTCACTTGCATGTCATTTCTCTTCATTCTGACAAAAAGTCTTAAAGGTAGGTAGGATGGAAAAAAACCTACATTTTTCAAAAGGAATTGAAATTTCAACAAATTAAATTTCAACAAATTAAATCCCTTACCAATGTTTTCCTTCATATCATATTTCCTCTTCTAAGACATTTTGCTTAGGGAACATTTTTGAACACAAAGACTAAGTGGCAGAGCAGAAAATTGAACATGGAAAACAATTACTTAATTATAAACACAGTGAGCTTTGGACTCAGAATTCTGGGGACTGATGCCAGATCTCACAAAAGCAGACTACGTGACTACGTAACCTTGGACATGTAACCTCCCTTTTTTGTGATTTTCGCTTCTCAGAAATGGATGGTTCTCCCAGGTGACTCTTAGAAATTAAAATTACCATCAGCATAGTTAGAGAAAATAAGATTTAATGCTGTTGGTTTGAATACTAAATGCATAAGGGACATCTTGAAAAATCAAAATCTATTTTATGTGAAATTGAAATCTAAAGTTTTATTATGTTCAGAAGTAGCAGAGTTGGAAAGTAAGTCAGTAGATGAACTAGTAGCTCTCAGCTATTCACAAACAATCAAGTAAACCAGTAATCTTGTCATAAACAGAATGAGACAAGCAGCTAACTCTCTTTTTATGAATTTTATTTACTGCACTAATAGAGGTTACAGGAGGGAAGCATACATTTTATTCCATTTAAGTTTGAATTTGCTGGAAATAACATTTCCATGAAGAGCAACTTCTGCAGCAGTCTGAGCAAAGTCTGAAACTCCAATTATAGATTCCAAAGTCAGTCTTCAAACCAGTCTAAAATTTACCATTCTTGACAACAGTAATTTGGAATATCTTATAATTAAATATGAACCAAGAATGCATGACAGAGGTGAAACTAGTAAGCAAAAGTCTGGATTGTGTGGTAACTAAACAAGCTACTTGCAAAAACAAACCCTTAACATCTGAGTGACAGTTTCCTCTATATGAGCATCTAGTTATAATATTATCACAGAATAATTAGCACATACGTAGGTAAGACGTGGCAATGTGCAGGAGTGTCTTTTGGGGAAGAGGAGCAAAACAAAGAAGGTATGTAAAGTATTACATCAATATCACAAGAAAAAGGGAAGAAATGCATTCCAGTGATCGGTTATAGATGGAACAATAGTGTCTTCTCCTTTAGATTCTACCAGACTTAATCACCTTCGTCTTTGTTTGCTTTATAGATGTCATCAATCATTTCATTTAATAAAATACTTTTTGCTCAATTAAAAGTCAATTTCAGTGACTAGCAGGTGGCTTATATACTAGTAATTTGTCCAACTTGGATTTTAAGTCATTATTATTAAAGAAATTGCTTTAATGGTTCAAAACTGCTCTTTGCTAAAAAACACCTGCTCAGTATTATCCTTATAAAAATTTTCTAAACTAAAAACATTTCCTTGCCTTTAGAAGCATATAATTATATGTGTTTAAATTTTAGTAACCTTTAGCACGTTTTTATAATTTTCAGCACATTTTCACATTTAGAATTCTGCATTTTAAAATGTGGCAACTTTAATATCTACAATCCAACACCTGAGCAAACTCTTTAGTATAATAAATATATTCAGTTAGTTAGAATAATTATTTTTTCTATGTATACAATCATACATATATATATTAAAATTACAGGAAACCACAAGATTTTTCTCAGAAATTCAAATTCAATCAAATTCTTTTCAGGAAAGGACAAATATTGAGCTTTTTACTGGGACACAAAATTGAAACTTTAATTGAGTTTCTATTTAGGAAAATAATACCACTTGTCCAGTGATGTAATGCATGCTCCCACAGAGAAAATCTTAGTATTCAATACCAGTTAGTAAATACTATACAACACTGTCCTTATTCTAAATTTTAAATTTTTAATACAAAAAGTTAGGGTTGCAGAATTAGAGAAAGCTAAAATAGAAAGTGCAGAAATTATTAGAATCATTTATGGGAAAAATCACAATTATAACATTTGAAGTTAGCAATATTAGATATCTGTACAAGCAAATCCTAGCAAAAACATTTAATATTAGTTACTCCAGAGTTTATGGATGCACTGTTAACTGCCAAATATTGTATTACCAATGTTACAAAATATAAGCCTTAAGATGCCCTGAATATCACCTAAGATACCCTGAATATCACCTAACCGCTGCCTATTTTTGATCCTTCCTACTTATAAAAAACAGAAATATCATAGTAAAAAATAATATTTGAGTAAATATGTAATTTAAATGGATTATTTGTCTCTTTTTCTAAGGAAACTATCAGGATCCCCCAAGAGGTAAGTATTAATTACAAAATGCAAATAAAATTATGAAAACTTTTTGTTTCATCTTAGTTATAAAATCATTGTTATTCCATTAGCATGGAATATATGCATGACTCAAATAATGACTTAAATTTTTTATTTTTATGATGAATGGAGATCTTATAATTTAGTTATTTCCATTTTTATAAATTCCTACAATTTTTGATTTATTGCTATTACAGTTGAATATGTAAGCAAGTATTTACCAACTTTTTATCTGAATTTTTCCAACATAAATTTTATATAAAGCTTATAAAACACAGACATGAATAAATATATTCATGCAGACCCTTCTATTTAAACTAAATGTAGTAAATGCTGCATTGTTTTAAATGTTTCTTGGTATACTAACTAAATCAAACTTGAGAGTTTATTATGATTCTATGTCTTAGGAATAAAACCAAATGAATAAAATAAGTGAAATCAAACTCCATCTGGAGATTACATTCTACTGAAATAATGATTTTGTGTTTCCACTATTTGGGGAACTGAGGTACAATATAAACATTGGAAATAATCTTATTCTTCTTCTCAAGATGGAAGACAAATTTCTCTTGCTACCAAGAGTGAATTCTTGAGAGCCAATAAATTGAGAACAATGTGTTAAATTCTTGTTATTTTCTTTCTTCAAGGAAATTGTCAAGAAAATTGTTGAGATGGTAAGGATATTATTTATATACAGCTCTATTTCATTTAAACTATTAATAGGAAGAAAAGGCATGATAGGAAATGTTCATTTTTAGTAAACTAGAAAAAGATCACTTTAGTTTCATAAAAGTACAGTTTCGGCCCCTCAATTATTTTTCCCTTAATTCTTCACTCTATCAATTAATACATATCTATTTTTACCTAATTATAACAATTTATAAATTTTCTGTATTTTACATTGCTCTCTAAGAGGAGATTTCTTTTAATTTTTGAAGAAAATAATTCTCTTTGCTGGTTTTACTTTTGCCTTCCATAGTGATACTAATGTTTGTAACATGAAAGATCCATCATCCTACTGCTGGCTTTTTAATTCTGAAAATTTCTATTTACATTTTCCGATCTCTAAGAACACCTCTAGAAATGCGTCTAGTGAAGTAAAACACATCTCCTTTTACAGAGAATGAAACACCAATCCATACAGAGACAGCATGGTTTTCTGCTTTTTTGCTTTTTTTAGCAAATAAATAACTGCCAATTATTAAAGAAGTGACATTAAAATATACAACAGTGCCGCGGACTGTCAGCTCGGAGACTTCACAGACCGAGGGAGAACAGGATGAAGGCGTCTAGGGAGACAAGGAATCGGCGAGGAAAATGACAGACAGACACCAGTGTAGTACTAATGCTGCTGCGTTTATTGTCTGTTAAGTCAGGGTTTTTATAGTAAAACTTCTAAAGTTTGAGGGAAAAGCATCATCATTGATTAACAGAAGAGTAAAGGTTAACATGGTCAGAACAGTGCGGTAACAATGAGGGAATAGTGGTAACATTTTAACCGCATATAGGCCTCATTCACCCAGGTCACGTATGTCAGAAAGATATTCCTCTCCTATCTGTGCTCAATCATGAGGAACATGCCATTGTTTGCCCACTGCCTTAGCCATCTTTATAGTTTCCCATACCTGTTGTCTTTCCTGCCTTGTCAATAATACACCACGGGATTCTGGACCTAGCTAACCTAGTCATAAAAGGCAATTGATCCCAAGCTGCCTTTTCCCGTTCATGATTAACCCATATCATCATAGGCACCCGTGTAAGGAAGCGGATCTAACATGACAGAGGGATTCCCTCGCGGGGGAGTCCGAATGTGGATTCCCTATGAGCTGTTCGACCCGAGTTTCCTCAGGGTCATTCTTGCTTCCTTTTAGCAATTCCCGTTGCTCCATAGCGTCCAAAAAGTCTCCCAGAGTCCGATTGCCATGTGTTGCTAAGGCTTCTTCCAGGAAGGCTTTTACAGCTGGCGGTGCAAACAGCGTGATGTTCTGAATTGCTTCTTCAGGAATGTTAAAGGAACTGTTTGCTATGATAATGGGTTCCCGGTAATCCTATTGTTGTTCCGTGTCCATGGGGGCATAAGCCCAGATCAAATACAGGCAGCAAAGGTAGATTGCAATCATTTCTAACGTTATGTACAGAGGGCAGAGCAAACACAGGAACCAACACAGGAAGGGCTTTCGGCTTCCACTATGTAGAGACAAGATCATTACTGACCTCTATCTCTACCGGAGGTGCCTGAGGCCCCTCTCCAAAGAGATCCCACCTCAGCCCTTCAGCCCGTGGAGGTCTCTGGCGCAGCTGTTTTTGCTACGCAGATGTTACCACAGCTGTAGGCGTAGCACAACAGAATAACAAAAAAGTGTTTAATAATAAGCATTAATATGCTTACTATACAAGCATTCTACCATTTTATCAATGGCATATCACAGCCATGAACGCGCTCAACAATCATTCCCTGGCAGTTGAAAAAATAACTTTCCATTCTTAGAATCTGAAAATTATGCTATGAGGAGTTGCCCACTTTAATCCTATCTTTATGTCCTACAAAGAGCTTTATTTCACAGATTTTCAATTGTCTAAAGTTTTAACTAATTTATTTCTGTATAGTTCTCTTTTGAACACTGGAAGAGACTAAATGTGGAATGATTATTAATAATTTGATGTCTTTTTAGATCAAATTCAACCAGCTTCACCAGTTTGTCATCCCCCCGTATGTCCAGGCTCTTCAGCAGCGGATAGCTATGAACCCTTGGCATCACGTAACCCCCTTCCGCTCTTTTCCCGTTTTGGTATGTTTGCTCTGTTTTAAATAATATAGTTATAATTATTTTGTGTGAAAAATGGGATATAAAGAAAATAATCTCAAATTTTGGATTAGAGATTAAATCAAACTTAAATGAAAATGTCGAGTCCAGTAATAAAAAACAAATCCATGTTTCCAACACAACATTATGCAATCATATCAAAAGTGATAAAGAATTACATTCATATAGTATTTTAATTTTCTAAACATTTA
Organism: Sylvilagus floridanus; assembly: GCA_949820135.1. NCBI lineage: Eukaryota > Metazoa > Chordata > Mammalia > Lagomorpha > Leporidae > Sylvilagus > Sylvilagus floridanus. The sequence goes on along the minus strand of OX463238.1, from coordinate 101,204,497 downwards.
TGTGTATGTCTACCTATACGGATAGATATGTATTTCTTTTGATTCCTTTAGTAAGTCAATGAATTGGATAGATTGTGATGATTTTATTTAATAACAGAATCTGAAATGTGAAGTAGAATAGGTTTCTCAAAATATACATCATAGTTCATCTGTTTAATAAAAGTTTTTTGACCTACGATGCTTTTTCCTGGCATAAGGAATAAATGACAGAGCAGAGAACTGAACATAGAAAACTGCCAGTTTTGTATAAATATTAGTGATTTGGCATCAGCAATGCCAGAATTGAATACCAGACCTGACAATTCTCTGGAAGATACTTTCTACTTTGATTTTTAAAAAGATGCATTTGTTTCTTGAGATGCAGAGTTACGAACAGAGAGAGGGAAGGACTGAGAAAGAGAGATCTTTCATTCACTGGGTCACTCCTCAAATGGCCACAACAGCCAGAGCTTAGCCCACATGCTCCCACGCAGGTGCAGGGGCCTAAGCACTTCAGCCATCATCCACTGATTTCTTAGGCCAGAGGCAGAGAGCTGGATCAGAAGAGGAGCAGCTGGGACACCAACCGGTGCTCAAACGGAATGCTGCTACCACAGGCGGAGGCTTAACCTAATACACCGCAATACCAGCCCATCTACTTTAAGTTTTAAAATGTAGTTGCATTTCCTAATACTTTGGTAGCATTTAAGGAAGTTTATTATCATCACAGAAAACAAAACTAATAATTCAGCTTAGAAAGCTAGATGCCTGACAAATCTAAATATTTCAATACAGATGTAAATACTTAGTTATTAAAATGCATCACAACTTGTTTTTCTTTTAAGAACTTCTAAGATTCTTGAAGTGATCACTGCTTCTTGAGCTTAGGTAAGTCCCCTCAGGTTTGGAGATTAAGCAATACTTTAGCGTCCTCAACTAAGAATACAGTATGAACGAATTTTAACATTTAAGCAATTTAGTTATATTTTATTTAAATCGTAGTTTCACTTCGCTATAAACTCTTTGATTAACAAATGAAAGTTATCTTGTAACTTGCAGGTATATTCTTTTTGTAAGTATTTTAAAGAAAATTTCTTTGTGGTAAGAATGCATTCAGCCAGAACCCTGAGAAGTAAGAACCGAGTAAAACACATCAGAAGTACAAGTGGGTGGTCACATTGTTTCACACTAACATGTCCTCTCATCTTCCACCCAAAGTTTCTGTTTGTGGGAAATATATATATAATATTTATATATTTATATATATTTAAATATATATATTTAAATTTCAGTCAAGCTTACATTTGTCTCCACAACAGAGTCTGGTGGAGGATTAACTGGGAGGCACAGTGTAATACACCTTACATGGGTTTTTCTCTTGTATTTGCATTGTACTTGTGGCATGAAAGATTTCTCCCTTCTGAAATTTCTTCTCCCTCAACCTAACCCACTTAGTTCTATCCACATCTTTTGTATTTAAATTATAGATCAGGGGCAGGCACTTGGCACAGTGGTTAAGACTGCACTTGGGAGAGCCCACCCATTTCCCATATCCCAGTGCCTGGTGAGTCTCAGCTCCTCTGCTCTGATCCAGCTTCCTCGAATACATATCATGGAAGATGATGGCTCAATTACTTGAATTTCTGCCACCCATGTGGGAGATCCAGGTGCAGTTTTGGCTCCTGGCTTATTCCTGGCTCGCTACTTTCATCCTCACATGAACCTGTGGAGTTGTTAGCATTATCACCCAATATATTGATGGGGCAAGCAAGTATGTAAATTGTCAGCTCCTTTGGCCACAAAAGGAACGACACTGCTTGTACCTAATCGGTCTTCAAAAGACTTTTACTTAGGAGTGGGAAAGAGAGTGGGGGACCGGGAGAAGGGGGAGAGATGGCGCACACGTTCCTTAAGGGGGAAAGCTGGCAAGCCCCGCTCCTTCTCCTGCGGTCTGCTTATATACCGAATTCAACCAATCACAGTCAATCAATCACAGTCCATGCACAGAGCTCTCCAATCCAACACTTGATCACGATCAGCTGTGGAGTCACGCAGCAGGCAGGGCATCAGCGCCATCTTGTTGTTTACCACGATCCTCAGCTAGATGGAAAGTTCAATCAGCTGCTACATCCGCATTACTGCTATAAGCCAAGCCCAGCATGGGGGGTCCCATGGCAGGCCTATCCATGGGTCCCCACAGTAAATTATCTACACTCACAGTGGATGTGGTCAGTGGAAGAGCCAGAGTTACAACCCAGATGTCTAGCCTTAGGTCCCTTCCTCAGAAAAATCTCCACGGCAGATAGAATCTGACACCCCTGACCAGTTAAAGATGAGTGTGAGAGGGCAATACTCACCATTTGAAGGGTGTTGTTTCCAGAACTTGACTATTTTTGTTCGGTTCTCTTGATATGTAAAGGCATCAGACAACTTTCTCAAATAGCAAAAAGAATTTTCTGAATGATAATGTTCAGGTTAATATAAAAAATTCATTTGATGTTTTTCAGTTGTTTATCATTAGTCCCACAATGAGAGACTTGGTAGGAAAGAAATGAGGGACTGACTCAACCCTCCACTTCACTTCTACAAAGAGAAACAAACTTGCAGAATATTTACTAGTGCACAGGTAGAATTGTGGGCATGATACAGAGGCAGAAGGGAAGTCACTTGATAGATCAGATTATGGTCTTAACTTGAGGGAAACCAGAAATACTCACAACCAGGCAATACCAGAAGAATGATCTAAGGGAAAAGTAACTGAAAAGATAGAATGATTATAAAGTAAAACTATAACTAGAAAGATTTCTTATAAATTAGTTATGAAGGATTTACTTTTAAATAAAGAAAATTTTCCAGTAGTGATTTTGCTAGACATAATTATTTGACAAATCCATAACCCAATTAAGTCAAAATAGTTATAATGAGGAATAATAGCATATTTATGCCTATTGATATTTTATGCCTATTAAAATGGTTCTTTAATACTTGTTGAAATATATAAATATTTCTCATTTAATGGAAATATTAGAGTGTAGAATTTTGCTTTTATCTGCTAATCACTCATTTATTAAAAAACACTTATCAACCATATTTGCCCTAGAAAATATTAATAAGAAATAAATACAAATAATAATCTTCTATTCAGAGCCTTGTGTTTGAATGTTTGCATATATATTATATACCAATATGTCTATCTAATAAATTTATATATGTATTCTGGAATGTACATTGCTTAGATAATCTAATATTTTTTCTGTATTCACAGGCTTAACTGGAAAAATCTTCCTATATAGTTTTCTCATCTATCACATTACCTCCTACTATCAACATCCTTTGGCATGTTTATGAAAAGACACCAATGTTGAGGCAAAAAGGAAGAGTGTGTGGAATATTTTCTGTGGTGTTGCTATGTTTTTGGTTTATGTTGGATATGCCAGGTCTTGATTGTGATATATTAACTGTATTGATGATTTGATGTCTTTTCTATTTCTGAGATATGGAACTATGTATCTCTTAACAAAACATTAAAATTTGAAGTGCATTTTTATTTGTGTGGTCTTTTCTCCCCCATTCCTCATGCTAAAAGACCAGGCCACTGTTAATAGAGTGACCAGTTAGATGATAACTAATTTTAACTACACTTAGACAGCCCTGTAATAACTTAAATGTTTGGGTTCCTTAATGCCAAATGTGTCTCTCATTCCTGTTATCTTCAAATACTACACATTTATCTGTATGTTTATTTATTTATTATGGGCTTCAACTATGATTGCATTTTCAACATCACTTACCCCTCATGCTAACAACTCCACAATTTGTTCCACTCCCATTAGTCTATCTCAAACAACGTCCACCAGAGTTAATAAGTCTCCAGTCACAGTTACTACCTGGCCAGATGCTGGCTCGCCATGTCACTCCATTAGAAGTTAGTCCCTGTGAACCGAAACCTTTGAAGTTCCGGTGCCATAGGTTTACACTTCTTTCAACAAGCACCGAGTGTGATGCAACCAGAACTTTCCTAAACACTGTTTCATAGGAGAAGAAAAATAAAGACCTTGGGTTCATGATACTTAACATTTTTAACCTTTTGGTGGAAGATAACAAACAAGAAAAGATTCAATGCATATGTCACATTATGACAGCTTCACTAAAAAAGAAAAAGGCATGGGGCAAGCAGTGAGCCAAGCAGTTAAGATACCAGTTTAAACACCTACAACTATATAGAGTACCTGATACAACAACCTTCTCTGGCTCCTGACTCCACTTTACAGCTAATGCAGTTCCTGGGAGGCAGTGGTGATGGCTCCAGTAATTGGGATTCCTGCTGGCTTGAGCTTCTGGCTCCCAGTTTCAGCTCAGTTCAATCCTAGCCACAGTGGACATTTGAAGAGTGAACCAGTGGAGTCTCTGCCTCTGTGCCTCTGAACTAAATAAATAAAAAATATTTTAAATAGAATTTCAAAGCCCCCTTTTTTAAAAAAGATTTTATTTATTTATTTGAGAGGTAGAGTTACAGATAGTGAGAGGGAGATACAGAGAGAGAGGCCTTCCTTCTGTTGGTTCACTCCTCTAACGGCTGCAACAGCTGGAGCTATGCCGATCCAAAGCCAGGAGCCATGTGCTTCTTCTGGTCTCCCATGTGGGTGCAGGGACCCAATCAGTTGGGCCATCCTCCACTGCTTTCCCAGGCCACAGCAAGAGCTGGATTGGAAGAGGAGCGGCCAGGACTAGAACCGGTGCCCATATGGGATACTGGAACAGCAGGCAGAGGATTAATCTAGTGCCCACGGCACCGGCCCCTCAAAGCCCTTTTTAAAAAGAAGAAGGCAGAGCAATAAAAAGATGTTTTGGAATGCACAGGCATGGAAGACAATACAGACAAGTTGAAGTTTGAGTAATGAATAGAAAATAGTGCGAAAGGGAGATGGGGGAATAATCAAAATTCCAATAGAAGAAACAGTACAAGCAATTTTTTTAACTTTTATTTAATGAATATAAATTTCCAAAGTACAGCTTATGGATTACAATGGCCTTTCCCCCCCATAACTTCCCTCCCACCTGCAACCCTCCTCTCTCCCACTCCCTTTCCCCTTCCATTCTCATCAAGATTCATTTTCAATTGTCTTTATATACAGATCAATTTAGCATATATGAAGTAAAGCTTTCAACAGTTTGCACCCACACAGAAACACAAAGTGTAAAATACTGTTTGAGTGCTAGTTATAGCATTAAATCACAATGTACAGCACATTAAGGACAGAGATCCTACATGAGGAGTAAGTGCACAGTGACTCCTGTTTTTGACTTAACAAATTGACACTCTTGTTTGTGGCGTCAGTAATCACCCTAGGCTCTTGTCATGAGTTAGCAAGGCTATGGAGGCCTTTTGAGTTCGCCAACTCTGATCATATTTAGACAAGGTCATAGTCAAAGTGGAAGTTCTCCCTTCAGAGAAAGGAGTACAGGCAAATTAATTGAGTCAGGTGCATGCTTAAAGTATGGAGAAACTGACAAAGAGCTGGGCATTTGTAAGAAGACTTTAGGATGGAAAGAACTGAACAAAAACACATCAGGCTGGAAGATGGGAAATGTGAAGATTATCATGGTTTGAAACACGTGTTATCTAAATCTGGAAATCTCTAAAACCTACTTTTACTCTTATTTTAGCCAGGCCACTCAATTCTAAAAGATAAAATCTTCCAATCATGTCTCTGTCCCCTCTGTAAGTTTAGGTTTCCGAACATTTCCCACATACTCAAAACTGCTTATAAAATATGTTCTTGTTGAAATTAAAGATAGCTGTCTCCTTTTCTTTCTTTCAAAAACTATTGGTAGCTTCATTGGTCTCCTCAAGGCTTTAGTGATCTCTCCACTCATTACCTGAAAAGAATCTCTTTCTATGTTACAGAGAACATCAAAACCATCTGGCATATCCTACACCAACCTCCCAGACTGACCCTTGTTTTACTTGATGCAATTTGAACATTGAGTCTTACCTTTGAGCCTCAAAGATATGCTGATCTAGCCCATAGTCACTCTCTACCAAAGCAATTCCTTTTTATGTAAGAATGACTATGGTGAAATAGTAATAGGGATTATAACACCTAAAATTCACCAGTATATGCAGTGTTACATGACAAAAATCCATAGTAGTATCACCTTGAGTCTCACCCATTCCATTCTGACTTCTCTTTGTAGCTCTCAGAAGAACGCTGACTACTTAGAGCCTAACTTACTGCTTCTCTAGCCATTGTTATCACAAGCCTTGCTGGTAGATTCAAAAGCTCATGATGGTGCTTGAGGGAGCATCTCCTAAAGAACAGTAAAAGAAAATTGTAACATTAGTTCTAAACCCCAAATCCCTATTAATTTTTAAATGTATAAAACCTTGCCTTTTCTGCTATTCTGTGAATAAAAGCCTTGCTTTTGTTATATCCTGACCACCTGTCCACTGCAGCCTGGCGTGTCACATGTAAGTGCCCAAATAGACATTTTTTGTTCAAATATGGAGCTTCCTTTTGGCTTTTGGGCTCATGGTTCCTACTCAATTCAGTGGACATTAATGCTTCAGTAACTAGCAGAAAAGTGTGCCTAATATGCATTGTCTCAAATAATTCTTGCAGTTATTAATAATCATCCCATCAAGGCATTTTTAGCTTGCTCCCAAGGCCTCTGTGACAATTGGTCCTGTAGATAAACTTTTCTTATTATTAATTCTTATTGTGCTCTTCCTTTGGCTACTTTTGTGTGTGTTATATTGGTTCCTTTTACTGTAACATAAATTTTCTCTAGGGTTTTGACCTCAGTATCTTTCTTTATTGGCTATATACACTTTCCTATCATTTTGTCTATTTAATTTTTAATTATACCTGTAGTCTGATGATATCCAAATCTTTAGATATAATTCTGAACTTCTGCCACTCAATTTGGACTAAAATACCTAACAATTTCCTGGACATCTCTATTTTTATATTTCCCAAACTAAATGCAATCAGCTTGATTATCTTTGCATTTGAAAATTTGAAATTCTTACACACAGAACATATTTGTGCAAACTCACATTACAAATTTTCAAGTCTATTTTTTAACATATGCTTGTCCAGAAATGGAAATGGGCTTTAAATATTTGGATTTCCTCCTATGAGTCATCAAACTCTAACTTTTCTAGTTACTGTAGTTTGGCAGTGAGACGTTTTCCACGAATTGAAATGGTTTTAGAAAGTCAAAACAGCACAGGTAATATAAAACTTTGTCAAGGATTGTATCCTTGTGACACCATCCCTTTAAAATGGCAGTAGCTCGCTATTGAATATTTGTCTTCCTAATGAAATTCTTTCTGCTTTTCTAAGATATAAAATTGAGTCATAGACAGTAAATATCTATTTTATCCTTATTTCAAAATAGCAGGACATTGTCTTACCTGTTTTCAAAAACTATCTATTTGTGGCACATAAGATTATAAAATAAACAAAAATACCATTTTTGTGTTCATTGTCTATTCTTGTTTCTATCAAGCATAATTGTCACATTTCCTATGGTATCTAATTAAAACAAGATAGTAATGTCTCTTTTTAATGTTACAAAAAATATAGGAATCTGCCTGCATTTAAAATTTGTTTTTAAGTATTTCATAGAACATTTTACTACTTCCAAATATCTTGCAAACCATTTGTTTTTGTTTGTTTTTTTAATTTTATTTAATGAATATAAACTTCATGCATTTAATATATACAAATTTGGGAACATAGTTTTTATATTACTTTCTATCAAAAGGGTCACGTAAGTTATATCATTCCAGTAGCTTGAATAGTGCTTTATAAATCTTTTTTGAATAAATAAATAAAGAAAGGAAGTTTGAAAAAGATGGAAGAAAAAAGGGAAAATTCAAAAAGAAACATAACAAAATATTTCCAAATTGGCTAATACAAGATGCATTTTTTAAATATCCCAGTAGTTGGCAAGGTTATGATAGACATGTATACACTGGATAATATATCCATGATAATGTATTTTAACTTGATTGACAGTACAATTTGGGACATGCTCAATCAGACCTTCCTCAAATGATGGAGTTAGAA